>OY997268.1:471732471-476732471 GCA_963921465.1 Triticum timopheevii
GTCCCTCCCGAAGACCTAGCGCACCTACGACCTTTCACTCGTGCAAAGGATTGTTGGGAGCACATTGTTTCCATGTACAAGGGAAGCTCAAGCATCTACCGGTCCAACTTTGAATTGGTCCTTGATGAGGCTGATGAATTTGTGATGCTCGAAGATGAGGATCCGCGATCTTTACCATAGGGCGACCACTCTTGCGGTTTCTCTCCAAGACCATGGAAGCAAGGATACATATGACACTTGGATCAAGCACAAGTTTCTTAAGGCCATCATGCCTTTCAACAAGGCCATGTCTTTCGTGATTCGTCAAAGGCCGGACTTTCACTCCTTAACCTCAGAGTGAAGTGTTGGATGAGTTTATTGCCATGAACATCAACAAGACCGCCGACAATGCTCTTGCTCGGGCTTGGTCAAAGAAAATCACTCCCATCCTTGCTTTGAAGGACAAGGCCATTCCGAAAGAAGAAGAGGAGTGTGGCCCCAAGGACACTAAATATGCTTACATGAGCACATGGCACTCGCGTCAAGGCAATTTTGGAGCAAACAAGAGGAACTCAAGGCCCAACTTCACCAAGAACAACTCAAGTGGGTCAAAGAACAAGCAGCGTGGAAGAACTTGCTACAATTGTGGCAATGTGAGTCACTTTGTAGTGGATTTCCCGTACGATAAGAGGGTATACAATGGTGGCAAACTCATTCACAAAGATAAAGCAAAGTATTTCCCTAGCAAGAACAACTTCATCAAGAAGTCCCCTCCAAAGGGCTTGGTAGCACATGAAGAGTACCCGTCCGATGATGATGAGGAAGATACTAGTAGAAAAGGAATGGCAACGACTACCATTGCCATTGCTACTTCCTTCCCCTCCAAGGTGTCCCTCTTCGGCGCCCCCAACGAAAACACCATTGCCAAGTGTCTCATGGCCAAAGGTATCAATAAGGTAACTCCTAACATCAAAACCACCATCATTACTACTCTCCTTCATTGTTAGATTGTGTTGATGATAGTGAGGTGGAGAAACTTGATGAGAATGAGTTCATCAAGTTTGTGAGCAAGCTCAAGGGTGAGTCCAAGAAGCACTTTGTTGCTCTCTTGGAACAACTTGGTGAGGCCAATGATATCATTGAGTCTCATGAGGATACTGAAGGAAATATGCCCTAGAGGCAATAATAAAGTTATTATTTATTTCCTCATATCATGATAAATGTTTATTATTCATGCTAGAATTGTATTACCCGGAAACATGATACATGTGTAAATACATAGACAAACATAATGTCACTAGTGTGCCTCTACTTGACTAGATCATTAATCAAAGATGGTTATGTTTCCTAACCATAGACTTGTGTTGTCATTTGATTAACGGGATCACATCATTAGGAGAATGATGTGATTGACTTGACCCATTCCGTTAGCCTAGCACTTGATCGTTTAGTATATTGCTATTGCTTTCTTCATGACTTATACAAAGTTCCTACAACTATGAGATTATGCAACTAGCGTTTACCGAAGGAACACTTTGTGTGCTACCAAACGTCATAACATAACTGGTGATTATAAAGGAGCTCTATAGGTGTCTCTGAAGGTACATGTTGAGTTGGCGTATTTCGAGATTAGGTTTTGTCACTCCGATTGTCGGAGAGGTATCTCTGGGCCCTCTCGGTAATGCACATCACTATAAGCCTTGCAAGCAATGTAGCTAATGAGTTAGTTAGGGAATGCATTACGTAACGAGTAAAGAGACTTACCGGTAATGAGATTGAACTAGGTATTGGATACCGACGATCGAATCTCGGGCAAGTAACATACCAATGACAAAGGGAACAACGTATGTTGTTATGCGGTTTGACCGATAAAGATCTTCATAGAATATGTAGGAGCCAATATGAGCATCCAGGTTCCGCTATTGGTTATTGACCGGAAACAGTTCTAGGTCATGTCTACATAGTACTCGAACCCGCAGGGTCCGCACGCTTAACGTTACGATGACAGTTTTATTATGAGTTTATAAGTTTTGATGTACCGAAGGTTGTTCGGAGTCCCGGATGTGATCACGGACATGACGAGGAGTCTCGAAATGGTCGAGACATAAAGATTGATATATTGGACGACTATATTCGGACACCGGAAGTATTCCGGGTGATTTCGGAGAAAACCGGAGTGCCGGAGGGGTTAGCGGAACCCCTCGGGAAGTATTGGGCCTTAATGGGCCTGAGGGGAGAGAGAGGGCAGCAGCCCAGGAGGTGCCCCCCCCCATGGGGAGTCCGAATTGGACTAGGGGAGGGGGGCGTGGCCCCTCTTTCCCTCTCCCTCTCCCTCTCTTTCCTTCCCCCTTCCTCCTTCCTAGTGGGACTAGGAAAGGGGAGTCCTACTCCCACTAGGAGGAGGACTCCCCCCTCCTTGGCGCGCCCTCTAGGGCCGGTCGGTCTCCCCCCTTGCTCCTTTATATACGGGGGCAGGGGGGCACCCCAAGACACACAAGTTGATCATCGTGATCGTTCCTTAGCCGTGTGCGGTGCCCCCCTCCACCATATTCCACCTCGGTCATATCGTCACGGTGCTTAGGCGAAGCCCTGCGTCGGTAGAACATCATCATCGTCACCACGCCGTCGTGCTGACGGAACTCATCCCCGACACCCTGCTGGATCGGAGTCCGGGGATCATCATCGAGCTGAACGTGTGCTGAACTCGGAGGTGCCGTACGTTCGGTGCTTGGATCGGTCGGATCTTGAAGACGTACGACTACATCAACCGCGTTGTCATAACGCTTCCGCTTTCGGTCTACGAGGGTACATGGACAACACTCTCCCCTCTCGTTGCTATGCATCACCATGATCTTGCGTGTGCGTAGGAATTTTTTTGAAATTACTACGTTCCCGAACAGTGGCATCCGAGCCTGGTTTTATGCGTAGATGTCATATGCACGAGTAGAACACAAGTGAGTTGTGGGCGATACAAGTCATACTGCTTACTAGCATGTCATACTTTGGTTCAGCGGTATTGTGAGATGAAGCGGCCCGAACCGACATTACACGTACGCTTACGCGAGACTGGTTTCACCGTTACGAGCACTCGTGCTTAAAGGTGACTGGCGGGTGTCTGTCTCTCTCACTTTAGTTGAACCGAGTGTGGCTACGCCTGGTCCTTGCGAAGGTTAAAACAACACTAACTTGACGAACTATCGTTGTGGTTTTGATGCGTAGGTAAGAACGATTCTTGCTCAGCCCGTAGTAGCCACGTAAAATTTGCAACAACAAAGTAGAGGACGTCTAACTTGTTTTTGCAGGGCATGTTGTGATGTGATATGGTCAAGACGTGATGCTATATTTTATTGTACGAGATGGTCATGTTTTGTAACCGAAGTTATCTGCAACTGGCAGGAGCCATATGGTTGTCGCTTTATTGTATGAAATGCAAACGCCCTGTAATTGCTTTACTTTATAACTAAGCGGTAGCGATAGTCGTAGAAGCAATAGATGGCGTAACGACAACGATGCTACGATGGAGATCAAGGTGTCGCGCAGGTGACGATGGTGATCACGACTGTGCTTCGGAGATGGAGATCACAAGCACAAGATGATGATGGCCATATCATATCACTTATATTGATTGCATGTGATGTTTATCCTTTATGCATCTTATCTTGCTTTGATTGACGGTAGCATTTTAAGATGATCTCTCACTAAAATTATCAAGAAGTGTTCTCCTTGAGTATGCACCGTTGCGAAAGTTCTTCGTGCTGAGACACCACGTGATGATCGGGTGTGATAAGCTCTACGTTCAAATACAACGGGTGCAAAACAGTTGCACACGCGGAATACTCAGGTTAAACTTGACGAGCCTAGCATATACAGATATGGCCTCGGAACACAGAGACCGAAAGGTCGAACGTGAATCATATAGTAGATATGATCAACATAGTGATGTTCACCATTGAAACTACTCCATCTCACGTGATGATCAGACATGGTTTAGTTGATTTGGATCACGTGATCACTTATATGACTAGAGAGATGTCTGTCTAAGTGGGAGTTCTTAAGTAATATGATTAATTGAACTTAAATTTATCATGAACTTAGTACATGATAGTATTTTGCTTGTCTATGTTTGTTGTAGATAGATGGCTCGTGCTGTTGTTCCGTTGAATTTTAATGCGTTCCTTGAGAAAGCTAAGTTGAAAGATGATGGTAGCAATTACACGGACTGGGTCCGTAACCTGAGGATTATCCTCATTGCTGCATAGAAGAATTACGTCCTGGAAGCACCGCTGGGTGCCAGGCCTGCTGCAGATGCAACTGACAACGTTAAGAACGTCTGGCAGAGTAAAGCTGATGACTACTCGATAGTTCAGTGTGCCATGCTTTACGGCTTGGAACCGGGTCTTCAACGATATTTTGAACGTCATGGAGCATATGCAATGTTCCAGGAGTTGAAGTTAATATTTCAAGCAAATGCCCGGATTGAGAGATATGAAGTCTCCAATAAGTTCTATAGCTGTAAGATGGAGGAGAATAGTTCTGTCAGTGAACACATACTCAAAATGTCTGGGTATAATAATCACTTGATTCAACTGGGAGTTATTCCTGATGATAGTGTCATTGACAGAATTCTTCAATCACTGCCACCAAGCTACAAGAGCTTCGTGATGAACTATAATATGCAAGGGATGGACAAGACTATTCTCGAGCTCTTCGCAATGCTAAAAGCTGTGGAGGTAGAAATCAAGAAGGAGCATCAAGTGTTGATGGTCAATAAGACCACCAGTTTCAAGAAGAAGGGCAAAGGGAAGAAGAAGGGGAACTTCAAGAAGAACAGCAAACAAGTTGCTGCTCAAGAGAAGAAACCCAAGTCTGGACCTAAGCCTGAGACTGATTGCTTCTACTGCAAGCAGACTGGACACTGGAAGCGGAACTGCCCCAAGTATTTGGCGGATAAGAAGGATGTCAAAGTGAACAAAGGTATATGTGATATACATGTTATTGATGTGTACCTTACTAATGCTCGCAGTAGTACCTGGGTATTTGATACTAGTTCTGTTGCTAATATTTGCAACTCAAAACAGGGACTACGGATTAAGCGAAGATTGGCTAAGGACAAGGTGACGATGCGCGTGGGAAATGGTTCCAAAGTCGATGTGATCGCGGTCGGCATGCTACCTCTACATCTACCATCGGGATTAGTTTTAGACCTAAATAATTGTTATTTGGTGCCAGCGTTGAGCATGAACATTATATCTAGATCTTGTTTGATGTGAGATGGTTATTCATTTAAATCAGAGAATAATGGCTGTTCTATTTATATGAGTAATATATTTTATGGTCATGCACCCTTGAAGAGTGGTCTATTTTTATTGAATCTCGATAGTAGTGATACACATATTCATAATGTTGAAGCCAAAAGATGCAGAGTTGATAATGATAGTGCAACTTATTTGTGGCACTGCCGTTTAGATCATATCGGTGTAAAGCGCATGAAGAAACTCCATACTGATGGACTTTTGGAATCACTTGATTATGAATCACTTGGTACTTGCGAACCGTGCCTCATGGGCAAGATGACTAAAACGCCGTTCTCCAGAACTATGGAGCGAGCAACTGATTTATTGGAAATCATACATACTGATGTATGTGGTCCAATGAATATTGAGGCTCGCGGTGGGTATCATTATTTTCTCACCTTCACAGATGATCTGAGCAGATACAGGTATATCTACTTGATGAAACACAAGTCTGAAACATTTGAAAAGTTCAAAGAATTTCAGAGTGAAGTGGAAAATCATCGTAACAAGAAAATAAAATTTCTACGATCTGATCGTGGAGGAGAATATTTGAGTTACGAGTTTGGTTTTACATTTGAAACAATGCGGAATAGTTTCGCAACTCACGCCACCCGGAACACCACAACGAAATGGTGTGTCCGAACGTCGTAATCGTACTTTACTAGATATGGTGCGATCTATGATGTCTCTTACTGATTTACCGCTAACGTTTTGGGGTTATGCTTTAGAGACGGCTGCATTCACGTTAAATAGGGCACCATCAAAATCCGTTGAGACGCCGCCTTATGAACTATGGTTTGGCAAGAAACCAAAGTTGTCGTTTCTTAAAAATTTGGGGCTGCGATGCTTATGTGAAGAAACTTCAACCAGATAAGCTCGAACCCAAATCAGAGAAATGTGTCTTCATAGGATACCCAAAAGAGACTATTCGGTACACCTTCTATCACAGATCTGAGGGCAAGATTTTCGTTGCTAAATTCGGATCCTTTCTAGAGAAGGAGTTTCTCTCGAAAGAAGTGAGTGGGAGGAAAGTAGAACTTGATGAGGTAACTGTACCTGCTCCCTTATTGGAAAGTAGTTCATCACAAGAACCGGTTCCTGTGACAACTACACCAATTAGTGAGGAAGCTAATGATATTGATCATGAAACTTCAGATCAAGTTTCTACTGAACCTCGTAGGTCTACCAGAGTAAGATCTGCACCAGAGTGGTACGGTAATCCTATTCTGGAAGTCATGTTACTTGACCATGACGAACCTATGAACTATGAGGAAGCGATGATGAGCCCAGATTCCACAAAATGGCTTGAAGCCATGAAATCTGAGATGGGAACCATGTATGAGAACAAAGTATGAACTTTGGTTGACTTGCTCGATGATCGACAAGCCATTGAGAATAAATGGATATTCAAAAAGAAGACTGACGCTGATGGTAATGTAACTGTCTACAAAGCTCGACTTGTTGCGAAAGGTTTTTGACAAGTTCAAGGAGTTGACTACGATGAGACTTTCTCACCCGTAGCGATGCTTAAGTCTGTCCGAATCATGTTAGCAATTGCCGCGTTTTATGATTATGAAATTTGGCAAATGGATGTCAAAACTGCATTCCTGAATGGATTTCTGGAAGAAGAGTTGTATATGATGCAACCGGAAGGTTTTGTCGATCCAAAAGGTGCTAACAAAGTATGCAAGCTCCAGCGATCCATTTATGGACTGGTGCAAGCATCTCAGAGTTGGAATAAACGTTTTGATAGTGTGATCAAAGCGTATGGTTTTATACAGACTTTTGGAGAAGCCTGTATTTACAAGAAAGTGAGTGGGAGCTCTGTAGCATTTCTGATATTATATGTAGATGACATATTGTTAATTGGAAATGATATAGAATTTCTGGATAACATAAAGGGATACTTGAATAAAAGTTTTTCAATGAAAGACCTCAGTGAAGCTGCTTACATATTGGGCATCAAGATCTATAGAGATAGATCAAGACGCTTAATTGGACTTTCACAAAGCACATACCTTGATAAAGTTTTGAAAAAGTTCAAAATGGATCAGGCAAAGAAAGGGTTCTTGCCTGTATTACAAGGTGTGAAGTTGAGTTAGACTCAATGCCCGACCATAGCAGAAGATAGAGAGAAAATGAAAGATGTTCCCTATGCTTCAGCCATAGGCTCTATCGTGTATGCAATGCTATGTACCACACCTGACGTATGCTTTGCAATAAGCTTGGCAGGTAGGTACCAAAGTAATCTAGGAGTGGATCACTAGATAGCGGTCAAGAACATCCTGAAATACCTGAAAAGGACTAAAGATATGTTTCTCATTTATGGAGGTGACAAAGAGCTAGTCGTAAATGGTTTCGTCGATGCAAGATTTGACACTGATCCGGACGATTCTAAATCGCAAACCGGATACATTTTTTTATTAAACGGTGGAGCTGTAAGTTGGTGCAGTTCTAAACAAAGCGTCGTGGCGGGATCTACATGCGAAGCGGAGTACATAGCTGCTTCAGAAGCAACAAATGAAGGAGTCTGGATGAAGGAGTTCATTTCTGATCTAGGTATCATACCTAGTGCATCGGGACCAATGAAGATCTTATGTGACAATACTGGTGCAATTGCCCTGGCAAAGGAATATAGATTTCACAAGAGGACCAAACACATCAAGAGACGCTTCAATTCCATCCGGGACCAAGTCCAGGTGGGAGACATAGAGATTTGCAAGATACATACGGATCTGAATGTTGCAGACCCATTGACTAAACCTCTTCCACGAACAAAACATGATCAGCACCAAGACTCCATGGGTGTTAGAATCAATACTGTGTAATCTAGATTATTGACTCTAGTGCAAGTGGGAGACTGAAGGAAATATGCCCTAGAGGCAATAATAAAGTTATTATTTATTTCCTCATATCATGATAAATGTTTATTATTCATGCTAGAATTGTATTACCCGGAAACATGATACATGTGTGAATACATAGACAAACATAATGTCACTAGTGTGCCTCTACTTGACTAGCTCAGTAATCAAAGATGGTTATGTTTCCTAACCATAGACATGTGTTGTCATTTGATTAACGGGGTCACATCATTAGGAGAATGATGTGATTGACTTGATCCATTCCGTTAGCCTAGCACTTGGTCGTTTAGTATATTGCTATTGCTTTCTTCATGACTTATACAAAGTTCCTACAACTATGAGATTATGCAACTCCCGTTTACCAGAGGAACACTTTGTGTGCTACCAAACGTCACAACATAACTGGGTGATTATAAAGGAGCTCTACAGGCGTCTCCAAAGGTACATGTTGAGTTGGCGTATTTCGAGATTAGGTTTTGTCACTCCGATTGTCGGTGAGGTATCTCTGGGCCCTCTCGGTAATGCACATCACTATGAGCCTTGCAAGCAATGTAGATAATGAGTTAGTTACGGAATGATGCATTACGTAACGAGTAAAGAGACTTACCGGTAACGAGATTGAACTAGGTATTGGATACCGACGATCGAATCTCGGGCAAGTAACATACCGATGACAAAGGGAACAACATATGTTGTGATGCGGTTTGACCGATAAAGATCTTCGTAGAATATGTAGGAGCCAATATGAGCATCCAGGTTCCGCTATTGGTTATTGACCGGAAACAGTTCTAGGTCATGTCTACATAGTTCTCGAACCCGTAGGGTCCGCACGCTTAACGTTACGATGACAGTTTTATTATGAGTTTATAAGTTTTGATGTACCGAAGGTTGTTTGGAGTCCCGGATGTGATCACGGACATGACAAGGAGTCTCGAAATGGTCGAGACATAAAGATTGATATATTGGACGACTATATTCGGACACCGGAAGTGTTCCGGGTGATTTCAGAGAAAACCAGAGTGCCGAAGGGGTTACCGGAACCCCCCGGGGAAGTATTGGGCCTTAATGGGACTGAGGGGAGAGAGAGGGCAGCAGCCCAGGAGGTGGCGCGCCCCCCATGGGGAGTCCTAATTGGACTAGGGGAGGGGGGTGCGGCCCCTCTTTCCCTTTCCCTCTCCCTCTCTTTTCTTCCCCCTTCCTCCTTCCTAGTGGGACTAGGAAAGGGGAGTCCTACTTCCACTAGGAGGAGGACTCCCCCTCCTTGGCGCGCTCCCTAGGGCCGGCCGGCCTCCCCCTTGATCCTTGATATACGGGGGTAGGGGGGCACCCCAAGACACACAATTTGATCATCATGATCGTTCCTTAGCCGTGTGCGGTGCCCCCCTCCACCATATTCCACCTCGGTCATATCGTCGCGGTGCTTAGGTGAAGCCCTGCGTCGGTAGAACATCATCATCGTCACCATGCCGTCGTGCTGACGGAACTCATCCCCGACACCCTGCTGGATTAGAGTCCAGGGTTCGTCATCGAGTTGAACGTGTGCTGAACTCGGAGGTGCCGTACGTTCGGTGCTTGGATCGGTCGGATCGTGAAGACGTACGACTACATCAACCGTGTTGTCATAACGTTTCCGCTTTCAGTCTACGAGGGTACATGGACAACACTCTCCCCTTTCATTGCTATGCATCACCATGATCTTGCGTGTGCGTAGGAATTTTTTTGAAATTACTACGTTCCCCAACAGATACTATCTCCAAGTTGGAGGAGCATAGTCGTGACTATGCCGATGAGATTGCAGATCTTTCCATTACTCTAAAGGAAGAGCAAGATCTTCGTTTGACTCTTGAGGAGTCACACAATGTTGATCATGCTAAATTGCAAAAAGATATTGACCATGCTATTGTTCTTACTTGTGTGCTTAAATCTAAGAAAGCCGAACTTGGGGTTGGCCATTCTAAACTCAAGGAAGAATTTGATATACTTGACAAGGCCCACAAGGTCTTGAAGGGTGTTCATGCTTCTCTCAGAGAGTCTCATGATCAACTCCAAGTGAAGCTAACCAAGGAGATTTCCACTTGTCCTCCTTTCATTCTAATTGATAATGCCCATGCTACTAACCCTTGTTGTGAGCATGTGCATCTTGTGGAAGAAAATGCTAAGTTGATAGAGCAACTTGAGAAGGGCCTTGTGACTTGCATACAAGGCGAGAAGAACCTCAATGACCTCTTGAGGAATTAAAAGGAAGTTGTAGGAAAGGAAGGACTTGGGTTTGTGCCCAAGTCAAAGAAGAAGAACAAGAACAAGACCAAGCAACCCCTCCCACTAAAGGAAACCTTTGTCAAGACAGGTGAGGGTACTCATGAGAAGAAGAACAAGGAAGATGGGGGTAATGCCAAGAAGGGCAAAACCGCTCCCACAACAAAGTCGGCGACTTTAACCCTTCTTATGTTTATGATGTGTTAGTGATGGGCATGTTTATGCAAAATTTGTTGTTTATTACTATGAGTACATTGAATGGTATATTTGGGTTCCTAAGACCCTTGTTGCTAACATCAAAGGACCCATTCAAGAATGGGTACCTAAATCCAGGCATTGATCTCTTGTAGGAGTTTTCTTCCGGTGGGGTGTCATGGTTGCTCGATAGTACCGGGAGCAAGGACTTGGTGGTGGATGTGCATCCAATTCCATCTATGCCCACCCATGTCAAATTTGGTGATGCCTCAGCTTCTAAGGTATTAGGACTTGGTAAGGTGGTCATCTATCAAGATTTAACTATTTAGAAAGTCATGCTTGTCGAGTTGCTACCTCTTGAGCACTGCGTTGGTTTTCCCTTGAAGAGGAAAGGGTGATGCAGCAAAGTAGCGTAAGTATTTCCCTCAGTTTTTGAGAACCAACGTATCAATCCAGTAGGAGGCTCCTCACAAGTCCCTCGCACCTACACAAACAAACAAGAACCTCGCAACCAACGCGATAAAGGGGTTGTCAATCCGTTCACGGTAACTTGCAAAAGTGAGATCTGATAGAGATAATAAGATAAGATAAATATTTTTGGTATTTTTATGATACAGATTGGAAAGTAAAGATTGCAAAATAAAGTAGATCGGAAACTTATATGATAAAGGATAGAACCGGGGGCCATAGGTTTCACTAGTGGCTTCTCTCAACACTACAAAAAAAAGACACATCCGTGACATTTTGGGCCGAACGAAATTTTTTTCTATCATACATATGACACTTCTATGACGATAATTGTGACAAAACCCGGTATCATCATAGATGTGGTGGGCTCCTACTTCTATGACAAAAAATCATGACAGAAAATGGGCTTTTCGTCCTGGGCGGGCCAGAGACGCAGCTGCATGACATTCTTTGGGCCGTCCATGACGGAAAAAACCGTGGTAGAAGCGAGGGGGAGGAAAATTTCGGGGAGTTGCCAGTTACGTTGGGAGGTCGGGGGCAGAGCGATGCGCGTTTCTCTTGTACGTACATGCGTGTGTGCGAGGCGTTGACTCTAACTGAACCCGAGCGAGGCGTTGGGCTCTAACTGAACCCGAGCGATTGCACTGCAGGCTACGCGTTACTGAACCCGAGTGATCGATCGATGGCTGTTAACTGAACCCGATGGACCGATTCCTTCGCTACTGCTGCTAACTGAAGCCGATCGAGTGGATGAACAGTGAGTGTTGCGGGGGGGGGGGGGGTGGATGAACAGTGAGCGGTGGCGTTGCCTCTGGATGAATAGGAACCCGTGGTGTGGAGGGCTAGATGAACAGCAGACGGTGGAGGGGTGGCCGTGGAGGGGTGGTTGAACAGGACCCTGTGGTGTGGAGGGCTGGATGAATAGTAGACGGTGGAGGGGTATCCGTGGAGGGGTGGTTGAACAGTAGCCGGTGGAGTAGCGCGTGGTGGAGGCTGGATGAACAGGAGCCCATGGAGGCTGGAGGAGGTCGACGGTAGACCGTGGAGGCTGGAGGAGGTCGATGGTGGAGATGAACAGTATCCCGTGGAGTCCCGTTTTGCGGTACGCCACACCCCTCCCCCCCGTTTCGACCGTAGCGCTCCAACACAAGTCCGTTTCGTCCGTTTTGCGGTACACCACACCCCTCCCGATCAACAGGACCCCCGTTTCGACCGTAGGAGGTCCGTTTCGTACGTTTTGCGGTACGCCACACCCCTCCCGATCAACAGGACCCCCGTTTCGACCGTAGGAGGTTCGTTTCCTCCGTTTTGCAGTACGCCACACCCCTCCCGATCAATAGGACCCCCGTTTCGACCGTAGGAGGTCCGTTTCGTCCGTTTTGCGGTACGCCACACCCCTCCCGATCAACAGGACCCCTGTTTCGACCGTAGGAGGTCCGTTTCCTCTGAACTGCGGTACGCCATGCCTCATTTCCATCGCCTGTCCCGTCCAAGCCGGTTGGCTCCCACGCGTTCCGTTGCCTCCCGACGAACACGACGCATTCCGTTGCCTCCCCATGAACACGGCACATTCCGTTGCCTCCCCATGAACACGACGCATTCCGTTGCCTCCCCATGAACATGAGCCCTCGCCGTACGTATGTGCGACTAGGCGTTCGAGACCCTGCCCGTATGTACACATACGTGGACGTATTTTCTTTCTTGCACCCTGGCCGCTGTACGTACGTGTACATGCTACGTGCGCGCCTCTACTATGACACGTGCGCGCCTCTACAACGACCAGTATGTACGTACACGTTCGCGACCAGAATGAAAACGCTACGTACGCTTCGACCAGGTGGGTCCCGACTGTCAGGCAGTTCCTTGCGTGCGAAAATGTAGCTGGTGGGTCCTAGCAGTCAGAGGGGCGAATCGTTTTTTTGCCCGGACGCACTTCCTTTGCGTGCGAAGATGTAGCTGGTGGGTCCCAGCAGTCAGGGGGGCGAATCGTTTTTTTTGCCCGGACGCACTTCCTTTGCGTGCGAAGATGTAGCTGGTGGGTCCCAGCAGTCAGGGGGGCGAATCGTTTTTTTGCCCAGACGCACTTCCTTGCGTGCGAAGATGTAGCTGGTGGGTTCCAGCAGTCAGGGGGGCGAATTGTTTTTTTGCTCGGTCGCACTTCCTTGCGTGCGAAGGTGTAGCTGGTGGGTCCCAGCAGTCAGGGGGGAACATTTTTTTCGCGAAATACGGTGGCCCGTCCGGTGGGTCCCCGCTGTCAGGTGGAGGAATAATTATTTTGCGCGTAATAAGGAGGCACTTCCTTGCTGCGGCCGTGGACCCAGCTGTCAGCCTCTCCACGTACAGTCCACGCCCGATGGAAGTTGTTCCTTGACCACGTTGACCATGCCGCGCCAAGAGCACCACGGCGGTGGACGACGGCGAGGCCTAGGAAGGGGGCGACTCGGAGCCGGGGAAGACGCAGCAGTGGATGCCCACGCAAAGAGGAGTACGAGGGTTCATTGGTTCGGCTGCGGTGTGAGGCTGCTGTCGCCGTAGATTAACAGGGGGTGTGGGTGAGTTGAGGGATGGCCTGGCCAGCGGTGGGAGTAGTAGGGGTCGGTGAGGCCTCCGCGGCATCACAGCCGGCCACGGGAGGCAGGAGCACGCGACACGACCGGCGCTGGTTTGGGCGGCTGGAGCAAGAAGACCAGAGGTTGAAGAAGCACTACAACCGTTGGATGAACATCGTACGGTAACAAGAGCTAGAATCGTCCATATTGACTAAGTTGACAAAGCCCTCCGTCCCCGTCAACTTGGTAGGCCCACAAGTCAGCCTCCCAGTATGCTGGGTTCCAGCTGGCAGGGGGAGTATTCATTTTTTTGTGCGTAATAAGGAGGCACTTCCTTGCGTGCGAAGATAGCTAGTGGGTCTGACAAGTCAGCGGGGGGTAGTTTTTTTTCGCGAAATACAGAGGCCCTTCTGGTGGGTTCCAGATGTCAGGTGGAGGAATCATTATTTTGTGCGTAATAAGGAGGCATTTCCTTGTGTGCGGCCGTGGACCCAGCTGTCAGCCTCTCCACGCACAGCCTACTTCCGATGGTGTCGTTCGTTGACCACGTTGACCATGCCGCGCCGAGCGCATCACGACAGCGAGGCCCCGGACAGCAACGAGCCGGAGATGGGAAGACGCGGGAGTAGAGTCGCAGACAGAGAGGTGTACGAGGGTTAACTGGTTCTAGTGCGGTGTGGTTCGGCAGTCGGTGGAGAAGAACAGGAGGTGTGGAGGGTTGGAGGGATGGCCTGGCCAACGGTGGAGTAGTGCTTCATAGCGAAGCGTGCTAAGCAGAGCTGCTAGCAGCAGGAGGCGGGAGGTGGTCCCGGCGGCGCTGGAGGAAGAAGATGAGAGATTGAAGATGGATGCCGGCCGTTGGATATAAATCCAACGGCTAACATGTCAGAATCATTTGTTGACTAAATTTACAATGACTTGCGTTGGCTTCGACCTATTGGCCCACATTTTAGCCTCCAAAAATGTGGCACGTATTCAACCCATTTTTTCAGAATTTACAGTCTTTTTTTGCGCGGTAGAATTTACAGTCAATTTGATCTTTTTTTTGAATTACAGCCATTAGCTGGGCTGGGTGAACAATTAATGTAGCTTTCATGCGGCCCATTTATTTTATTCCCTAAAAAATTACAGGCCATTTGCACTTTATCTAGATACACGATTTTGCTGGGCTGATTCTAATTATAATGTTGGGTTGGGCCAGCAATGTTATCAAAAAAATAAAAAAGGGCTGAGCATTTTGGTATAAATATATTTAAATAATAATTGATATTATTACATTCGTCCTTAAATCTTACCAAGCTTTTGTACACAATCACTAGGATTTTCGTGCCAAAACAATCCAGGATTTTATTTGTTACGAAATTATTTTTATAAGTTAATAAGATGTGGGATATTGTTTTCTTACATATGTAAGTATCTGTTAAATATATGATGACAATAAAAATAATATATAATAACATATAAAATAATTTAAATATATATAATATAGTTAAAAGGGAAACATAAGTTGTACCTGACGTTCCTATTCTTATATAGAAAAATAGAACAGACCGCTGCGTTTTCTTCAAAAAAATACATAAATTGGGCTGCCAAAAATAAAACCTCGGATGGGAGGTCCATAGGCCGGTCGATACATGATGACCCTAAGAAAATACAAACAGGCCCTCCCATCCGAGGTCGTGGGCTGCGCATGTTAAAAATGAAAGCCTAGACGGGGCAGTCCAAAACCACGTCCAACACTTGCCAAAACTTCGTCCCTCGTTTTCTCTTTGTTTCGCACACTCAACATTGTGTGGGCATTTTGATTGTGCATCATATGAAGATGTGCTATGCATGAATGTTGATTAGCATGATGTTAACTGTCTGGTAGTTCCATTTTCGACCACGAATAAAACTTCCAACATGATATTAACCCTGTTTGAAAAGGCCGTGTTAATATAAATGCTCTGCCTCTGAAAGTTGCAGTTTCTTATCTGAAACTGAACTTGCAGTTTCTTATCTGAAACTGAAACTTGCAGTTTCTTCTCGTGTGCACTTTTATACTCCTATGAAACTACATTTTTTTATGTGCTAAAAATAGATCTCCAGAATTCATAAAATTCTTCATATGCTCAATACTGCAAATCTGAAATTCAAAAGACATTCATATCTAAAAGTACTCTCAAAATACACAACACAAAACACAATTCACAACCTGCAAATACTGACAACCCTAAGCTCCTCCTGACAATTCACAACCTGTCCGACTATTGGGCTGGGGGGCAGTCCCCTCCTATTCCTCGGCGGCAGACAGCCGCCCCGTGAGACGATGTGAATGGCGAGGGAGACGATGGTGGGGAAGCGTCGTCGGGCCAACTGCTTTTCTCCTCTTACAATTGGGTTCGGTCGACGAAGCACCAGCTCACTCTGGCAGGACACCCTCACAAACGGCACCCTGTAGATGCTCGATCCTTCAATCTCTGGTGGATGCTCCATCTGGGATCGATACTCCCACCACCGCTCCCTCACGATCGGATTCGGTGAACCTGTTTGCTCCATGGCCCAGAGGAGCAGCTCTATGTACTCCGGCACGACTCCCTCCGGGAGTATCGCCGCCTTTTCGCTCTGTTGTAGATATTTGCCCATGGATGTCGCCGTCGCTGCTAGTTGGTCCTTGTTGTCAAACCAAGACTGTATCTCCAACATCCTAGCTAGCTTCACAGGGTCGCCGTCTGCGATCCTCACGTATTGGTTGTACTCCTCCATCGATCTACTTCTCCACAACACCTTCACTCACCGGCGGTGGTTTTTGAATGGAAGAGGAGAGGAGCGGCGCTGGTTTTGGATTAGAATGGGAGAGGAGCGACGCTGGTTTTGGACTGGAACAAGAGAGGAGGGGCGATGGTTTTGAAATGGAAGAGGAGAGGAGCGGCGCTGGATTTAGATTGGAACAGGAGAGGAGCGGCGGTGAATTTAGATTGGAACAGGAGAAGAGCGGAAGAGCGACGCTGGTCTTGGAAGTATTTTTTTGTTGTTTTGCGTATTTTGGGTCAAAGTTTGACCACGTACTATATGTGACAAGCAAAATGTGAATGCATGTCACCAAAAATTGTATCGTTTGGTTCGTATCTGAACGTGCTTTCAAATTATATTATTTTTGCAACGTATAACATATATTTTATGTGCGAAAATCATGGTCAATTATGACCCAGAATAAAAGGGAGACTAGTTAATGTGGGGTCGCTTTCTTAATTGAAGGGTAAATTGATTTTGATTTTGATCCAGTCATAGCGCCCCGGCCCTCTCGCCCAATCCTAAATCGCTGCCGCACGCTCCTCTCCCTCTTCTCCATTGCAAAACCACCTCCTCTCCTCTCCATCATCTCCATTCCAAAACCACCATCTTGCCTCTCCCTCTTCTGATCTTCTCCATTGCAAAACTACCTGCTCTCCTCTCCATCATCTCCATTCCAAAACCACCTCCTCTCCTCTCCATCATCTCCATTCCAAAACCACCGTCTCGCCTCTCCCTCTTATGATCTTCTCCATTGCAAAACCACCTCCTCTCCTCTCCATCATCTCCATTCCAAAACCACCTCCTCTCCTCTCCATCATCTCCATTCCAAAACCATCGTCTCGCCTCTCCCTCTTCTGATCTTCTCTCCATTGCAAAACCACCTCCTCTCCTCTCCATCATCTCCATTCCAAAACCACCTCCTCTCCTCTCCCTCTTCTCTATTGCAAGACCACCGTATCTCCTCCCATCTTCCAAAGCTAGCACCGGACCACTCAGAACGACATATATGGAGAGGATGCAGCAGCGAATCGGGCAGATCGCCGGCGGTGACCAGGCAAAGTTAGCCACGTTGAAGGAGATCCTTAGTTGGTTTGACAATGAGTGGGAGATTTCGAGGACGGTGCGGGCCATGTGGCAATGTATGCGAAAGAGCGAGACGGCGGCGATGAGGGCGGCAATGTACATGTACTCCTCGGCGGCAGTCATGCCGCAGTCCTTCGAGTTCATCGAGTATCTCCTATGGGTGATGGAGCAGAGAGATTCGCCCGAGGCGACAGTCAGGCAGAGGTGGTGGGCGTATAGGTCGAAGGTCGAGCACCCAGAGGATAACGAATCGATCGAGTATGGTGTGCCGTTCGTGAGGGTGCAGAGCCAGCCAGAGCCACAGGAGTATTCATTCTCCCACCGCAAGAGGAGGCCGGATGGCGCGATGTCGCTTCCCCGACGTTCTCCACGGTTCCCTCGACGCTCGTCTCGTTTCAACGGCGGTGGTAGGGTTTAAGGTAAGCTTCGCACTAACCTAATCTTCCACCTGCTCATCCTTACAATCAGTGTGACAGCTAATGAAAATCATGCTTACAATCAGTCTCCGAGTACTACGCCAATCACCCTAAAATAGCTCTGGACCTTTGGGTCAAAGTTGTGACACAGTGTACAAATAAAGAAAAATAGATTGGTGCTTCTTTCAGAAAAGAGTACTCCCTAGAAAACTGCCAATATAAGCTACTAGTATTTGGTTAGAGGATTTGCTGCCGAGAAAGATCCATCCACAGAGAGCGCCACACATCCCACTGGTTGTGGTGGATGCCAATGCGTGCATGCAGCATGGTTGGTGTCGGTAATTTTTACTTGGCACACCTCGCACTCTGCATATATGCCGGTTCCGTACGTACATTTGTGCAGTTCCACCAAAATGCAGCTGAATAACCCTGTTTGCACAGATAATGAAAAAGCATGATTACATTATAGTGGCACTAGTTGATGAAACACACAAAATAAATAGAAGAAAATATTGTGATAGTATCATAGTATGCCATGCTGCGAGGGCGAGATGGGCCCTGCGACGCCTCATACGGTACGCCTCATACTGGACATCGTCCCAAGTCTCCCAGATACACCTTCTGACAGTGATGAACATCAGTGTACAACAGTAGTACAAGGAGGCGCCTTGAGACATTCAAATCTCTATTTTTGTACATATCAACTAAAATTAAGCACCCCAGTTTGCAGAAACGCTTAAACATTAACAATGGGACTAGTTGATGAAACATACTTTAACAAAGAGAAGCACTTTCTTTATATACATTGGAAATGAAATGATAGAGATGACACTCGCTCTATTTTAACTGTATTATTACTTCATTTTATTAGTGACACTAGGGTCGAGCAGGTGGCAAACGAGGTGTACCGTGCGTCGCAAGGATGGAGGCCGGGGGTGCTTAGACTGGGATGCTGAAGCTAGATCTTTCAGTCACCAACATGGATGATTCAATTCATGGGACCTTTTGGTGCAGTTCACCCAAAATGAAGCAATGTCCTGTGAGCTAGTAGCTTCTTCTTCAATTTTTTTTAAGAAAAGGGCTCCAGCCCCGGTTCCATTTCCATCAGAAAATGAAACCCACAAAGATTCTTCTTCATTAGTTGCAATACAATTGAGCAACATCAAGGTTGGTTGTGAAGCTCCTGGAATGCTCAACTATAATTTGGATATCATTTGTGCAGTTCAACTAAGATCGAGCGTGAAATGTATATCTCTGTTTGCACAAAAAAGGTGGAAAGGAGGGTGCCTAACAACTAACAAGTGATGAAACATGCATCAAATGAAAAGAAGCATGTTCCTTATCTGAATGGCAATCCTACAAGGACAGTAGCAATTTCTAAAGCAGTGGCATTGGTAGATATTAGTGTGGGCATCAGGATTAACTATGACAACCGTTAATACGACATTACTTTGGGCACGGGAGAGTAGGCGGACCAGGACAGTTGCATTTCTAACGAAAAGAACCAACTTATCTTAATGTGAAATTTTAGCAGGACATGTAAAGAAGTGCCATTGATTCATATTACTGGAGGCATTACATTGAAAACAACATTAGTTTAACGTGTCCTTACTTTTAACAGTGCGACTGCTACATTTTACCAGTGGCATTACATAAGAGTGGCTCAGGGCAACAAACATCAGAACAGGATATCTGGGTTGGTCCCATTTTTGTTCGGTATAGCCACCTTATACTGCGTGAGGCTAGCAAATCTAGTGCTGGACTTACTCTGTTGACTTGTCCCCCAGTCCCCATTTTCTTTCCTTTTTCAACCAATAGATCGGGTTTATATTGAGTTTGTATTGCATTTCCCTTTATTTCCCTATTAGACCTAGAGACCAGTTGGATAGCCAGTCTTTGCTACTTTTTGCCCCCATTATTTCCTCTTTCGACCAAGTCCTAGATTCAGGTAAAAAATCCTCCCCCACCCCCACCCCATTTCTTCCTTGTTTGAACCAAGTAGTACTAGATTCGAGTGCATGAACTAGTTTAACCTCTTAAACGTAAAAAAATTAGGTGGTTTTCGAACAGCCGATTGATCCTATCTATGAGGGGGCCTGAGAAATAGTAAAAGTTACAAATGCAACAACGTCAGGAGCTCGGAAAGTAGAGCAAGGCCGGTTTCGAAGGAAGTTATACCTGATGGTCGCCGGGATGTCGCTAGGTGGGCGGCAGGAGGCCGGATCTGCCCACACTACGGCAGCGAGGAAGAAGGGGTCGGAGGCCCTCCCTCGCCAGCGGTGCTTGGGAGAGAACGGCAAGGCAGGCTGATTGGGACACGCCCAGCAGTGGGTAAGAGCCGTCACCGAGGACGACTGCGTGAATGTTGCACCTTCTCACCTTCCCCGGCGGAGAGGATCCGGCTGGATCTGTGACCAGCGGTGAGCAGAGAGAGAGAGAGAGAGAGTGTGGCCACCGTTGTCGTGTTTAGATCTGGAGAGGCCGAGACGGTGTGAAGAGAGCAACACTAGCAAGCAAGCGCGGAGGCTCCTACCTATATAGTGGAGTAGTACTTAGTTTTCTTTTGTCTACCGGAGCCGGCTTGACCTCGTCAATGACTGTCGAGAAGTCTTCATGCACGTGGCCCGGAGGCACAGTTGTCATCATTTTGATCTGAAGCGCCGGATTATAACATATAACACGAAAAAATGCCACATGACAAGAAATCATAACCTCACTGCCCAAATGAGACAACATGAATCCCGACGGACAAACTAGACGAGGAACAAAGCTCAAATTAAAGATAAACTCGTAGAAAAGGGGTCCGTCGATAGATGTCTTAATTAACATAGCCGGCTTGACCTAGATGGCAGCGGAGTAGTCACTGTTCGTGCATGTGCCCCCAATGACAAGTCCAACTCAGTTGTCGCTGTTTAACCCTCGCAGTGATCCGAAGCACATGACACATAATTTTGCAAGATGACAAGAAACCTTTTTTTAGATTTCTCACCACAACTATAGCCATGTACAACACAGCCTACACGATATGTAGATGATAGCCAATCCAGGCGTGTCTGCTAGAGTCTGGTCACATGCATGGACAAACTGATCTTCCGTGTCTTGCAGGGATCGTCCAGGCACCAACGTAGTACAACACTTCTCTAGTACTATCGCTCGTCTCCCTCTTCTATTAAGTCACCCGACTTGCGGGGCCGGGGAGTGTGCCTATGGTCGGTTCTCAATTGCCGTCCCACATGTGTGTGCGAACGCAATATGACGCGCATTCCATTTGGAGAGCAGCGTGCCAGACCGACCAACCGTCTGGGGTGTGACGCGAACGCGACGTGCGTGCTGTATACTCCGTACATATGTACCGCTGTTTTCTAGACGATTTGCTCCATGGTGCGGGTGCAATCCATGGATACAAAATTAGTATACTGTATACTATTTAAAAGTCGAGGGCGGGGCTTTTCCTACCCGATAGGCGGCGGGACAGTTCCGCCTAGTCGGTTCGACAGAGACGCGAGAAGACGAGGGAGTAGGCTGTTGCAAACGTAGGGCTGTGTGATTTGACAGCGAGTTACTGCTGGATAGGTGGGGCCCCGTGATTTGACTTGCCACTATCATTTTAACTGCGGCACTATGACCGGCGTGAGTCTCCCGATTCCTGACAACCTCCATACAGGTGCCTCTCCCAATGCTCCACCATGTAGTAGTAGAGGCTGGCTCTTGCATGAGAGCCCACTTCTCCACTTTTTCCTTGCCTCTCTTTCCTCCACATATGCAAAAATGCCATGTAAAGCGCACCCTCCGTCTAGGTGTGTAAGTCATCTTACGAAAATCAAATAATCCCAAAACACTTAGGCGCGGTGCATTAACTTCTACCTCGTTTCTTGTTTCTTGACATATCAACCAATAAGAGATAAAGGGTGTGCATGCTTTTAATGACTTGAGACTATCAAACACGACATGCAATGGTTAGTTCATTGCATGCAATACTATTAATTAGGAAATAAACGTTAACGTTTCCTGTTTTTTCCTCTTCCTTGGTCATGGTGCACAGCCTAAGATGACTTACTTGCTCCTACAGGTGCTTAAGCTTGCCACATAGGCATAAAGTCTGATGTGGCAAGTTAATCAAGAAGAGAGAGACTAGTTTGGTGATCCAAGGAAGAAACGGTGCTAAGCGCGTGTACCTAGGTGAAAATACAATTTTGAGTCTATAGCTAATTAAATGAAGCAAACTTAGCAACACCATTTCATTGGAAGAGGTCACTCCTTGGCAAATGCAATAAATACTAGTACTCCATGTGTCCCATTATATAAGAACATTTTTGACACTACACTAGCTAGTGTCAAAAACGTTCCTATATTATGGGACGGAGGGAGTACGAAGAAAGAGATAGAGAGGAGTAAAAAAAATACACTTATAGCCAACCTTGTTGTAGTATGAGTGACTAAGTGATGACTATGTATGACATGCCTGATGGATTCATATACCTAGGGTAGGGTCATAGGCCTGACCTGAATGCCTTACCCTAGGACAGCTTTAGAAGAGATCACCTTCCAGTCGACCAACGAAGAACCCACTCGACTGGAAGAAGGACTCGACTGGAAGAAGGACTCGACTATGGAGATTCACTCGACCATGGAGATACACTCGACCATGAAGATACACTTGACCACCAGAAGGTCAGAAGGCACTCTGTACTGCAACGGCCTGTAATTGAATAGACTTAATGATAGTTAAGGCATTTTATGTGGGGCGTTACCAGTAATGCCCCAGACTTAATACACTTTAAACCCTTCATTACGTGGGCTGGCAGGGGTCCTGGCGTACTCTATATAAGCCACCCCCCTCCACAGGCAGAGGGGTTCGCACTCTTGTAACACCTATACACATAATCCACTCGACCGCCTCAGGGCTCCGAGACGTAGGGCTTTTACTTCCTCCGAGAAGGGCCTGAACTCATACATCGCTTGTGTTTACAACTTCTCTATAGCTAGGACCTTGCCTCTGCATACCTACCCCCCACTCTACTGTCAGACTTAGAACCACGACAGTTGGCGCCCACCTTGGGGCCGGTGTTTTAGCGATTTTGTGGAGAAGTTGCAGTATTTCCGAATACTTTCATCATGATGACTGCTGGAGTTTTGGTCGAAGGGCGCGAGATCCGTCTTGGCGCTCTCACCTTCGTCATCGACGACTCCGCGTGGCTCCAGGAGGCTCCACTCGACGTTGATGCGCTCCCCGTCCGCGGTGCGACGCATTTTCGCGCATGTGTCCGCGGCGTTCTGCTGCGGCAACCGTCGGCCCCCTATCGGTCGACTCCTTTATCGGTCGCCCGCCCGGTCTCCCACTAGCGCAAGCGCTCTGGTCGGTCGAGGCTTCAGCGGTGGGTGAAACACGCGGTGGCTCGCCAGGTGGCCATCGCACAAGTTGCGGCAATCGAGCCCGACGAATCTCTCTACGGCCTGTTCGATCTGTCGACTGGCTCCGTAGAGACTGCATCCGAGTGCGATAGCAGTGATCCAGCGGCGGAAATTCTCATGGTCGACGGGCCCCGCAGTCCTCCTGGCTTCGCCCATGGCGGCGGAGCAGGCGGCGGAGGTAGCCCCGCACAGGACCACGAAGAGTACCAGCCCGAGGCACTCGACTCTCTGCAGAGAGAGGAGCTTCGCCGCAGGAACATGGATGCCCTGCATACTCCTATTACGGGAGAAACCCCCGAGGCTCGCGCCTTGGAGGAGGCACGTTTGGCCAATGTGGCTGGACGCGCTCGTCTGGAGAACCTTCAGCGAGCACTCGACGAGCGCGCGCGGCAACGAGTCCCCGAAGCCAGTCGACGTCGACTCTTCCCACCGACTCAGGTATACCGCACGCCAATTCAGAATTTAGCAGCTGCAACCCGTATAGCAGAGTCCATCCAGCCTTCACAGTCGGAAGCTGGGAGAGGCTTGATGCAGATCAGAGATTTGCTCCGAGCAGCTGGAGACCAGAACTCAGCCATGTCGCAGTCGCGCAACAGAATTCACAGTCGATCCGTCGCTGCGAATACGGTTCAGTCGGCTCACAGTCCTAGATCGCCTCCGCGGCGGGAAGGACGCGACAACCAGCGTGATCAGCATGGAGACCGACATGACCGAGATGACAGGCGTCGAGTGCCCGTTTCCCCTCCGAGGGAAGGGTCTTACGCTCCTCGCCGATAGGATGACAGGCGTTAGTTCAGTGTGGGGCGAAGGGTTCCAGTCGACCCCAGGGGGCCAGGCTTCGACGCGCGATCCATTATCGTGTAAAGCTTGGTCGACTGGAACAGAGCCCATCGAGGTGGACCCGAGAGAGATGCACCCACGAGCAGTCGAGTGCATGTTTCTGGTCCAGAGTGTTTTAGCAGGGCTATCAGAGCCGCAGTGATTCCCCCCAATTTCAGGTTGGCGACAGGAGTCAGCAAGTTCACTGGGGAGTCCAAGCCTGAAACTTGGCTCGAGGATTACCGAGTGGCTGTTCAGATTGGCGGCGGGAATGATGAGGTGGCCATGAAGCATTTGCCCCTTATGCTGGAAGGTTCAGCCAGAGCGTGGTTGAATCAGTTACCTCCTAGCGGTATTTACACTTGGGAAGACTTGTTCCGAGTGTTCGTCAGAACTTTTGAAGGAACCTGCAAGCGACCAGCTGGTTTGACAGAGCTGCAAGTTTGTGTGCAGAAGCCCAATGAGACTCTCAGAGAGTATATTCAGAGGTGGATCACTCTGCACCATACTGTGGAAAATGTGTCTAATCATCAAGCAGTCTGCGCCTTCAAAGATGGCGTCAAGAACAGAGAATTGAGTCTGAAGTTTCGTCGAACCGGAGACATGACTCTGAGTCGGATGATGGAGATTGCTACCAAGTACGCAAATGGTGAGGAAGAGGACCGACTCCGAAGCGGCAAGTTTAAGCCAAGTCAGTCGGAGAAGGGAAATTCCAGTCGGAAACAGAAGCGGAAAGCCGAGCCAGCAGCTCCTGGAGAGGCCCTGGCTGTAACTCAGGGAAAGTTCAAAGGGAAGCCAAAAGGATCCTGGAATCCTAAGAAAGTAAAGTATAAAGAAGGAAACGACGTGATGGATATGCCATGCCACATCCACACGAAGAAAGATGAAGAGGGCAACATTATTTACCCAAAGCACACCACTCGCCAGTGTCGACTCCTGATCCAGCAGTTTCAGGGAAAATAGTCTAAGGACAAGGAGAAAGAGTCAGACAAGGCCGGAGACAAAGAGGACAGTGAGGAAGAATATCCGCATATCAACTCCACTCTGATGATCTTCGCGGATGTGGAAAGCAAGAGTCGACTGAAAGTCATTAACCGTGAGGTGAATATGGTTGCCCCAGCAAAACCAAGTTATCTGAAATGGTCCCAAACACCCATCACATTCGACCAATCTGATCACCCGACTCATATTGCCACCCCTGGGAGGCAAGCTTTGGTGGTCGATCCAGTTGTCGAAGGCACTCGACTGACGAAAGTGTTGATGGACGGTGGCAGTGGGCTGAACTTGTTATATGCAGACACACTGAAGGGAATGGGCATTCCGATGTCCCGATTGAGCACCAGCAACATGAGTTTCCACGGAGTCATACCAGGGAAGAAAGCCAACTCACTCGGCCAAATAGCCCTGGACGTGGTTTTTGGCGACTCAAAACATTTTCGCAAGGAAAAGTTGACCTTTGAGGTTGTGGATTTTTAGAGCGCGTACCACGCCATTTTGGGGAGGCCCGCCTACGCACGGTTCATGGCTCGACCATGTTACGTGTACCTCAAACTGAAAATGCCAGGTCCCAAAGGGGTGATCACTGTCACTGGCGATCGGAAAAAGGCAGAAGAGTGCTTTCAGAAGGGTTCAAAGATTGCCGATTCCCAGGTGACAGCGGTCGAGTTCGAAGAATACAAGCAAAACGCAGATCTGAGTGATTTGTTGCGATCCAAGAAACCAGCCACAGAATCTACATTTCAGTCGTCTGGTGAGACGAAGCCTGTTCATATTCACCCGACCGACCCCGATGCAGCCCCGACCCACATCTCCACGACACTCGACCCGAAATAGGAAGAAGCGCTCATCCAGTTCCTCCGTGAGAACTGGGACATTTTTGCATGGAAGCCAGCTGACATGCCAGGTGTTCCCAGGGGACTGGCTGAGCATCGCCTCAGAGTCGACAAATCAGCAAAGCCAGTCAAAGAGCATCTTCGGCGGTCCGCCGTCCAGAAGAGAAAAGCTATTGGTGAGGAAGTGGCTCGACTGTTGGCGGCAGGATTTATCCGAGAGATATACCACTCCGAGTGGCTCGCTAATGTCGTCATGGTTCCCAAGAAGGACAAGTCACTCCGCATGTGCATTGACTTCAAGCACATCAATCGGGCCTGCCCGAAAGATCATTTTCCTCTCCCTCGCATAGATCAAATTGTTGACTCGACCGCGGGATGTGAGAGATTGTCTTTTCTAGACGCATATTCCGGGTATCATCA
Source organism: Triticum timopheevii (assembly GCA_963921465.1). Classification (NCBI taxonomy): domain Eukaryota; kingdom Viridiplantae; phylum Streptophyta; class Magnoliopsida; order Poales; family Poaceae; genus Triticum; species Triticum timopheevii. The sequence goes on from OY997268.1 coordinate 471,758,834, forward strand.
GATCCGTCTGTACGGACCCGACGAAGTAAAAACAGCTTTCATCACTCCATTCGGGTGCTTCTGCTATATCACCATGCCATTCGGCCTCAAGAATGCCGGAGCCACATTTATGCGTATGATTCAGAAGTGTCTTCTCACTCAAATCAGTCGGAATGTGGAAGCGTATATGGATGATATCATCGTTAAGTCGCGAAGAGGTTCCGACCTGCTTGCTGACCTCGCCGAAACATTTGCCAACCTCAGAAGGTATGATATCAAGCTCAATCCATCGAAGTGCACATTCGGAGTTCCTGGTGGAAAGTTACTCGGTTTTCTCGTTTCCGAGCGAGGGATCGACGCAAATCCAGAGAAGATCGGCACTATTCTCCGAATGAAACGCCCTGTGCGAGTGCACGATGTCCAGAAGCTTACTGGATGCTTGGACGCATTAAGTCGATTCATCTCACGACTCGGTGAAAAGGCATTGCCTCTTTACCGACTGATGAAGAAGGCAGACAAGTTCGAGTGGACTCCAGAAGCTGATGCAGCGTTTGCCGAGCTAAAAGCTCTGCTCTCCACCCAGCCGGTGCTTGCTGCTCCAATCAGCAAAGAGCCTTTGTTGCTTTATATTGCAGCCACAGGACAAGTCGTCAGTATAGTACTTACGGTCGAGCGGGAAGAAGAAGGAAAAGCCTTCAAAGTTCAGCACCCGGTGTATTATTTGTCTGAAGTTTTGACTCCATCCAAGCAGAGATATCCTCATTATCAGAAGCTTGTGTATGGAATATACATGACCACGAAGAAGGTTGCTCATTATTTCTCTGATCATTCTATCACAGTCGTCAGCGACGCTCCACTATCAGAGATTCTGCACAACAGAGATGCAACTGGTCGAGTGGCGAAATGGGCGATTGAACTTCTTCCCCTTGATATCAAGTTCGAGGCGAAGACAGCCATTAAGTCCCAGGCAATAGCAGATTTCCTCGCCGAGTGGATTGAACAACAGCAGCCGACTGAAGTTCACTCGGAGCATTGGACCATGTTCTTCGATGGCTCTAAGATGCTGAATGGTTCTGGTGCTGGGGTTGTTCTGGTTTCCCCCAGAGGAGATAAGCTTAGATATGTGCTCCAGATTCACTTTGATTCCTCCAACAATGAGGCAGAGTATGAGGCCCTTTTATATGGATTGCGCATGGCCATCTCACTCGGCGTCCATCGCCTGATGGTTTACGGCGATTCAGATTTAGTGGTCAACCAGGTGATGAAGGAGTGGGACGTGAGAAGCCCAGCCATGACTGGATACTGCAATGCAGTGAGGAAGCTGGAAAAGAAGTTCGAGGGGTTGGAGCTCCATCACATCCCCCGACTGAAAAATCAAGCAGCAGATGATCTGGCAAAGATAGGTTCCAAAAGAGAAGCCATTCCGAGTGGTGTGTTTTTGGAGCATATACACACACCGTCAGTTAAAGAAGATCCCTTCACAGAGGAAGCTCCACAGCCCAAGAGTGCCACAGATCCGACTGAGGTTGAGGTCCCAGCAGTGGTCGACTTGGTTGTAGAGGTTTTAGTGGTCATTCCCGACTGGACAATTCCCTATATTGCGTATATCCTGAGAAAAGAGCTCCCAGAAGAGGAGGAAGAGGCTCGGCAGATCGTCCGTCGATCCAAAGCCTTTACCGTTATCAAAGGACAGCTGTATAGAGAAAGCCCGACTGGGGTTGGTCAAAAATGCATAACGCCAGAAGAAGGTCGAATCATTCTCAATGATATCCACTCGGGGACCTGTGGTCACCATGCGTCCTCTCGGACCATTGTAGCCAAAGCATACCGAGCTGGATTTTACTGGCCAAGAGCGAATGAGATGGCAAAGGAAATAGTGGACAAGTGCGAAGGATGTCAATTCTACTCCAATATGTCACATAAGCCCGCGTCAGCTCTTAAGACCATTCCACTCGTTTGGCCATTCGTGGTATGGGGGTTAGACATGGTCGGTCCCTTGAGAACAGGTCGAAGTGGTTTCACGCACGTACTGGTCGCAGTCGACAAGTTCACAAAGTGGATCGAGGCTAAACCGATCAAGAATCTTGACGCCGGTACTGCAGTTACCTTCATCAGGGAGCTGACGTTCAGATATGGAGTTCCGCACAGCATCATTACGGATAATGGGTCGAACTTTGACTCGGAAGAATTCAAGGATTTCTGCAACGCTCAAGGCACACGAGTCGACTACGCTTCAGTCGCTCACCCCCAGTCGAATGGACAAGCGGAGCGAGCCAATGGCTTAATCCTCAAGGGTTTAAAACCCCGACTGATGCGTGACCTCAAGGACGCGGCTGGAGCATGGGTCGACGAACTTCCTTCGGTGCTTTGGGGTTTGCGAACCACACCCAATCGGTCGACTGGAAGAACTCCATTCTTTTTGGTCTATGGAGCTGAAGCAGTCTTGCCGAGTGATCTTCTTCACAATGCTCCTCGAGTTGAACTCTACAACAAAGCAGAAGCTGAGCAAGCGCGTCAGGACGCAGTCGACCTTCTAGAGGAAGAAAGGGAGATGGCTCTGATCCGATCGACCATCTATCAACAAGACTTGCGCCGCTTTCACGCCAGGAATGTGAGGGGTCGAGCCTTCCAAGAGGGAGATCTAGTTCTCCGAGTGGATCAGCAGAAACAGCATAAGCTCGCTCCTTCTTGGGAAGGACCCTTCATCGTCACCAAAGTTCTCCACAACGGGGCTTACCGTCTCTACAACGTCGAACACAACATCGAAGAGCCCCGAGCTTGGAATGCGGATCTGCTCCGCCCGTTTTACACCTAAAAGTTTTCCACTCGGATGAGTTGTAATAAAATACTTCTATAGTTCATGGATCTCGAAATAATAGTGCCATAATTCCTTCATAACTTTTGTCACTTTTTCCCCCAGCGGGTGGCTTAGCCGCGAATCCGTTTCGCCTAAGTTTATAAAAATCCTACCGAGTGGTAAGCCAGACTTCCACTCGGGGGGCTTAGCCGCGAATCCGTTTCGCCTAAGTTATAAAAAATCCTACCGAGTGAAGAGCAAACCTCTCACTCGGGGGCTTAGCTGCAGCTCAGCGCTCGCCTAAGTTATAAAAATCCTACCGAGTGAAGAGCAAACCTCTCACTCGTAGGCTTAGCTGCAGCCCAGCGCTCGCCTAAGTTATATAAAATCCTACCGAGTGAAGAGCAAACCTCTCACTCGGAGGCTTAGCTGCAGCTCAGCGCTCGCCTAAGTTACAAAAATCCTACCGAGTGAAGAGCAAACCTCTCACTCGTAGGCTTAGCTGCAGCCCAGTGCTCGCCTAAGTTATATAAAATCCTACCGAGTGAAGAGCAAACCTCTCACTCGTAGGCTTAGCTGCAGCCCAGTGCTCGCCTAAGTTATATAAAAATCCTACCGAGTGAAGAGCAAACCTCTCACTCAGAGGCTTAGCTGCAGCCCAGCGCTCGCCTAAGTTATAAAAAATCCTACCGAGTGAAGAGCAAACCTCTCACTCGGAGGCTTAGCTGCAGCCCAGCGCTCGCCTAAGTTATAAAAAATCCTACCGAGTGAAGAGCAAACCTCTCACTCGGAGGCTTAGCTGCAGCCCAGCGCTCGCCTAAGTTATAAAAAATCCTACCGAGTGAAGAGCAAACCTCTCACTCGGAGGCTTAGCTGCAGCCCAGCGCTCGCCTAAGTTATAAAAAATCCTACCGAGTGAAGAGCAAACCTCTCACTCGGAGGCTTAGCTGCAGCCCAGCGCTCGCCTAAGTTATAAAAAATCCTACCGAGTGAAGAGCAAACCTCTCACTCGGAGGCTTAGCTGCAGCCCAGCGCTCGCCTAAGTTATAAAAAATCCTACCGAGTGAAGAGCAAACCTCTCACTCGGAGGCTTAGCTGCAGCCCAGCGCTCGCCTAAGTTATAAAAAATCCTACCGAGTGAAGAGCAAACCTCTCACTCGGAGGCTTAGCTGCAGCCCAGCGCTCGCCTAAGTTATAAAAATCCTACCGAGTGAAGAGCAAACCTCTCACTCGGAGGCTTAGCTGCAGCCCCGCGCTCGCCTATGGAATAAGAATCCTACCGAGTGAAGAGCAAACCTCTCACTCGGCGGTTTAGCTGCGGCCCAGTGCTCGCCTAAGGAATAAGTCGACTACAGTGGGCATCTTGCTGTGAACCTGCAAAAGACAATTCGAACCAAGAGCAATCATATCCAAACATCAAATCCAAGTTTAGGTCGATACCTAAAGGAACCGAGAGTGCTCAGGCACTAAGCCTGTTAAGGTTTACCGGTTACAATTACACTCGGCATACCGAGGCAAATTTAAAATGTTGGGCTTAAAGAAAGTTTTTTACCCCTCCTGTGGAGGGCTGGAAGGAGCAACAAACTCGTCGAGGTCGATCCCGTCTGCAATCCGGGTAGCAGCAGCGATGAAAGTTTCCATGAAGGACCTAAAGTCGTGTTTCTTGGTGTTGGCCACTCGGAGAGCCGCCAGCTTCTCTTCTCGCGCGTCCTTGCAGTGGACTCGGGCCAGACACAGGGCAACATCTGCACCGCACTGAGCCGAGGACTTCTTCCACTCTTGCACTCGGTCGGGGACAGTGTTTAGTCGAGCCATCAACGACTTGAGGTCATTCTGAAGTGTCGCCCCGGGCCAAAGCGTCGAGTCGATGCGAGAAGTGACGGCCTTCAGCCTTTCAAGATAGTCCACGACAGCTGCTACGCGAGACTCCAGCCGGAAGACATTCATGGCGACTTCATCATTCACCGGAGAATTGACAGGATCAAGGTTCGGCTCCAACTGGCTAGTCTCATCTTCAAAGTTCCGACAGAATTCTGCAAGGACAAAACACCGAGTCAAGGCAATGGTCGAATGGAAGCATCACAGTTGAAAATGCTGGTCGAGTGAAAAGTTTACCTTCGAGCATAAGGAACAGTTTCTTAGCAAGACCGCCCAGGAAGCTTTCAAGGTCATTCTTCTTCCCAGTCAATTGGTTGATCTTCTCGGTCAGGGTAGTCTTGTCAGCTTTCAGTCGGTCAACATCCTTGGAGGCAATCGCCAGAGCAGTTTTCAGATTGTGATTTTCCTATTCAAGCTTGGTGACTGAAGCTAACTTCTCGTCAGCAAGCTTGGTCTTCTCGGCTAGCTCAAGGTCCTTCTTCTTCTGGGCATCCCGCACTTTGTCTGTAAGTTACAGCAAAGTCAGATCTTGAAATAAATGGAAGGAAAAAGGAGTCGTCGAGGTCTCACCGAACATACCTTTGGTCTCCTCCTTCGCCTTCGTCAGATTCTCCTGCACCAGCTTCAAATCCAACTCGAGCTGAATGTGCTTCTGCTCCAGTTCCGTATAGCGAGCCGCAAGGTCACAGGATTTCTACGAAGAACCAATCAACAAAATATCAAAGATGGTTCACTTCCGAGTGGATAGAGAAAAATCATACGTTTCTAAGACTACAGTCGAATGCAAGCATTCAACCGTAGTCTCGGGGACTACACCCAGTGGGTGCACTCAGCGTGCCCCCACTAGTTCTGTTCAAGACAGAGTCGACCAGTCGACCCAAAAAAAAAGAAGAGAGATGTGGACTTCAGACTGTAGTCGACTGCAAGCAGTCGACCACGGTCTCGGGGACTACACCCAGTGGGTGCACTCAGCATGCCCCCACTAGTTCTGTCCAAGACAGAGTCGACCAGTCGACCAAATCGAATGATGAACAACCTTTACTTCTAAAGCCTAAGGCCGACTGCCAGCAGTCGACCTTAGCCTTGGGGACTACACCCAGCGGGTGCACTCAGCGTGCCCCCGCTAACATGGAATTTTCTATCAACACTCCCAGCGGGTGATTGCTATGGATTTCAAAAATCAGAAAGAAAAAATCTTGATAGCATATCCTAACAGAATAGGCGGTGGTCGACTGACCTGCACATTGCTTTGAAGGGCAGAGCTGGCGTCATAAGCTGCTTGGCTTGCATCCCGGATGGTCTTCACCTGCTCCATCATGATCCCCGCTTGACGTATCGCCTCCTTAGCAGCACTGGCTTGGTCCTCTGGGACATGGTGTGTTGTGAAGAGCGAAGGCTATGCAGCACTCGACGAAGTGGGACGAGCACTCGTCAGCGGCACCGCGAAAGACACGGTGTGTCGAGTGAGGTTCTCCCCTTCCGTGGCCACAGCTTCGGGCGCCGTCGCACTCTGGGTTGCCTTACCAGTAGACGTCTTGCTGCTCATCCTGTGCCTCAGTGGTTCTTCATCCTCGTCATCATCTTCGGGAAGGGTGATAATGTCATGGGGTGGAGCTTCGGAAAAAAGAATCAAAGTCAGAAATCTTGAGTCAGTCGACTAAGGACAGAATTGAGAGTATAGTACCAGGATTCGAGGTTGCTGCGTCCTCCATCTCATGGTCGTCAGCCTTGCCTGAGGTCTCAGAAGTTGCAGCACTGAAGTCCCAAAGAATCAGTCGACCAACTCAAATATCAACCAGAGATAAAGCCTTATGCAAAACAAGAGAACTCAAGTAACGTGCTTACCCGGATATGGTGGGGATGGACACTTTCATCTTCGGCAGGAGCTTGGGGGGTTTCGGCAGAGCCACCCTCGACTGCTTCGGAGCCCTGTCACTCGGCACCGGAGAAGCGGTCCGAGGGCGCTTGGTCGACTGCGAGGCAGTCGCCACCCCCTTACCGCGTTCAGTCGCGGAGTCATGGACAAGCTTTGACCGCCTTTCCGAGCGCGGCGGTGCAACCTCCTCCTCCTCCTCCTCCTCTTCGTCCTCGTCATCATCGTCGTCGTCGTCACCTTCAGCAGCGTCTGAATCCCACTCCTCCTGGCTCTCGCCCCCGCTGGCTTCTTCCTCCTCAGTCGGAGCCTGAGCTCCATTGGGCATCGAATATAGGTCGGTGAGGGCCTAGAAGACGTCAAAACAGAGATCAATCGACCAAGTCACAGAATATACAGAAACTCACTCGACGGATATACAATGGAAGGCAGAGCAAGTATACCTTGTCTGGATCGGTGTGATGGTCGAGTGGAGGAACCCTCCTAGATCCACGGGGATTATCCTTATTCCCAGTGACCGCGGCCATCCATCTTTCCACCGTGGCGTCGTCGACTGCTTCTGGGTGGACTCGGGTATCGTCTTCAGTCCCGCAGTACAGCCACATGCCATGGCTTCGGAACTGAAGAGGTTGGATCCGCCGCCGAAGGAAAACCTCCAGAAGGTCCATGCCAGTCACGCCGTCCCGGACCAACTGCACCACTCGGTCCATCAACATCTTCACATCAGCCCTTTCCTCCGGAACCACCTTGAGAGAGGAGGGCTTGTTCACTCGACTCATGGTGAATGGGGGAAGCCCACTCGACTGTCCCGGCGTCAGCTCGTCCCGGCAGTAGAACCAAGTCGACTGCCAGCCTCTGACCGACTCGGGAAACGTCATAGCGGGGAAGGTGCTCTTGTTCCTCACTTGAATCCCCAGACCCCCGCACATTTGGACAACCTGGGTCTTCTCGTCGCCTGGACTCGCCTTCTTCACGGTCTGAGAACGGCACGTGAAGATGTGCTTGAACAAGCCCCAGTGCGGTCGACAGCCCAGGAAACTCTCGCACATGGATACGAATGCAGCAAGGTACGCAATAGAGTTCGGAGTAAAGTGGTGGAGTTGGGCTCCGAAGAAGTTCAGAAAACCACGAAAGAAGATGCTCGGTGGCAAAGAAAACCCTCGATCAATATGAGTCGCCAGGAGCACGCACTCACCCTCTTCTGGCTGAGGTTGCCACTCTTTCCCTGGGAGTCTTGCTGCGCCATGGGGGATCAGCCCGTCGTCGGCCATGTCGAGGAGATCCTTCTCCGTGATGGTCGACTGGATCCAATCTCCCTGGACCCAGCCCTTCGGCAAGCGGGATCTCGACGAAGACCCACTGCGGCTGGTGGATATCCCCTTCGCCTTCTCCGCCGCCGATGCCTTCTCCGTCGCCGACGCCTTCTTTGCGCGCTCCAACGCTGCCGTCTTCTCCTTGACCATGGCTGCCGGCGAGGTGCGCGAGGGAGAGCTTTGCGGGGGCGAGAGCAAGCGCGCTGGGCGGAGACGAGGAGAACAGAGGAGAAAGAATGGAGCACTATTCAGAAAACCCTCGCCGGTTGCATTTATATATCATCCCTTCCGAGTGGATGACATGTGGACCCAGGCAACCTAATCATATCCTGAAACAGTTGCATTGACACAATACGTGGCGGAAAAGGCGGCGCGGAGATCGAGGCGTTTATGTCCCGTCCCGTCCGGGTGCCACGGTCTGTTCCGCTTCGCGCGCTCCCCCAAATTCCGTATCCCATGGAATCCGCGAACGGCAGATCGGTCTGTCAGACGTGGGATTTCCTGCGATCCGTCACTCGGGAACCAGCAAAGTCTAAAAGATCACTCGACGAAAGACAAGAATGGATCGAGTCGACTGAAGAAGAGTTGTTCGTTATCAACAAAGAAGATCTTAATCCAGAACGACGCATAGCCAGTATGCAAAAGCCAATCGGAAACAGCATCAACTCTTTCCTCATTCAAGCCTCAATCCATTCGGGGGCTAATGATGGATTCATATACCTAGGGTAGGGTCATAGGCCTGACCTGAATGCCTTACCCTAGGACAGCTTTAGAAGAGATCACCTTCCAGTCGACCAACGAAGAACCCACTCGACTGGAAGAAGGACTCGACTGGAAGAAGGACTCGACTATGGAGATTCACTCGACCATGGAGATACACTCGACCATGAAGATACACTCGACCACCAGAAGGTCAGAAGGCACTCTGTACTGCAACGGCCTGTAATTGAATAGACTTAATGATAGTTAAGGCATTTTATGTGGGGCGTTACCAGTAACGCCCCAGACTTAATACACTTTAAACCCTTCATTACGTGGGCTGGCAGGGGTCCTGGCGTACTCTATATAAGCCACCCCCCTCCACAGGCAGAGGGGTTCGCACTCTTGTAACACCTATACACATAATCCACTCGACCGCCTCAGGGCTTCGAGACGTAGGGCTTTTACTTCCTCCGAGAAGGGCGTGAACTCGTACATCGCTTGTGTTCACAACTTCTCTATAGCTAGGACCTTGCCTCTGCATACCTACCCCCACTCTACTGTCAGACTTAGAACCACGACAATGCCAACATCAGATAGCCTAACGCACCATGTTAAATCTCCAAGGGCGCGACCACGCGAGCGACGCGACGGTCGTGGTAGGCGCGACAATGATACGGGCTGCTTGGCAGCCCTTGGATCTGAGATCAAACGATCGCATGTTAAGTTGCTGAAAATTTTAAGAATAACCCTCCAGGATAGGATATTCACCCATAGGTCTAGAATCACGCCATGCAACCGTTCGATCTCAGATCCAAGGGCTCTCGGAAGCCCGTATCATGGGAGAATGGAAAGCCACTACCCTGCCGTTCGCATGCTGGCAGTTCGCTCCTACTCTTTCACGGACGTCCTTTAATACTACGGTGGTTCGCTCCTAGTCATCCCGTCCATTCACATTACGGCAGTTCCACTAATCCTAACCCTCCTCCCAAATCCATGGCGTCCCAAATCTCCCCGATCGACGGTGAGTACAAGGTTAGAACCATCACCGACGATGAGTTCGACGTCATCTACACTCGTACTTCCATGACGGTGAAAGGATGCCTTTCTCGCTTCAGACGCATGTTCGAAAACTCACATGATGAGTGGGTCCCTGGGCTAGATGTTGAATACACCACAGTCCTGAGACGAGAGAAAGATCTAAAGGACGAAGAGAGGAAGAAGCCCGCCATGATCCAGGTTTGCGTACATAACGTTTGCTTGGTCTACCACATATTCCATGCCGACGTTGAGTGCCAGGATTTTAAGAACTTCCTCGAGGACAAAACAGTCAAATTCGTTATTGTAGACTTTAAGAACGACAAAGAAGTCCTGCGTCGGATAGGCCTCGTTGTAGGCAACCCCTTCGACCTCTAGAAGAATTGGCTGGTGCCCTCTCGTCAGCCCTCAATGCTGACCCTGGCAGGAGCCATGGTTCATCCTTCATACCGCAAACTGGAGAAACCTCATTACATGTTTCATCGTCATGCATGGCAGCGGAATGTACTAGATATAGACCACATCCAGTACATTGCAATGGATGGCTACCTTTGTTTCAATATCTACAAGGGTCGGATGAAGAGCAACAGCCAAGTTGGCGGTTCAAGCAAAGAAGTATCAGCCAAGAGGAAGAGGGACAAGGATGAAGTCGAGGACGTGGACGAGGACTCCGAGTAAGGTGGCAGTGTCGGTGCTCATGGCAGTTCTAAACTTCTAATGCAGTGTCTGCCGGATTAGTTGCATAGTTTAATTTCAGGTGTGCTTAGTTTAATTTGAGGGGTGTGTTGTGCTGAGCCCCCAGCAGAACTATGTTATGTTTCTTCTCATTACTTTAACTCTTCAGTATGTACATACTAGTACTAGTATTTCTTTAATAGAATTTAGCACCCCAATTAAGCACGTACTAGCTTTTTTAATAGTACTATATGCATAATTTGGCGACGAGTGCTCTCTATATGTACCACCTTTTTTTAAAATTTCAATTTTTGCTCCATGGCGCAATCCATCGATAGTGGAGTACTACTGTACAAAAGTATAATTTTTTTAAAAGTCTAGCGTATTGTTCATCACATATATATATATATATATATAGCCAGTTAAATTCTCAACCTAGAACGATGTGCATGCCATGTAGTAAACCGATCCGGAGGAAGTATAGTAAAAATGAGATGATTTTACCCAGCGATCGGCGGGGGAGCATGGCCTGTCATGCGGTCCCACGTGTCATGATGTACCAAGGCGATGCGCGTGTCCCTCTTGAGGTAGAAGCAATACTAGTACGTGGTTTGAGATGATGTCGAACCAAAGTGTGAAATAATGGTTGCTTCGTCCGTCTGGAAAGGTGCGGCATTGTGATTTGCCGTCTCATTGCTCATTACTAACACTGGGCCGGTACGAGTGGGGTGTGTCCCCCTGCTGTTCTGCACTGTTATTTCGTGCTTGATACGTCGACCCGGTTGCACATGAGATGACCCCCACATCCTTTATTAAAATAAACAACACCCCGATCAATGCATTTCACTCTTCCATGCAACGGACGGGCACCTTACTTGCTCCTACAGGTGCGTAAGCTTGTCACATAGGCATAAAGTCTGATGTGGCAAGTTAATCAAGAAGAGAGAGACTAGTTTGGTGACCCAAGGAAGAAACGGTGCTAAGCACGTGTGAGGGAGTCCTGGACTAGGGGGTGTCCGGATAGCCGGACTATCAATATCCGCCGGACTCCAAGACTACGAAGATACAAGATTGAAGACTCTGGCTCGTGTCCGAATGGTACTTTACTTGGCGTGGAAGGCAATCTTGATCTCGTGGTAGATCTACTCTTGTACTACCCATATCATCAATATCAATCAAGCAGGAGTAGGGTTTTACCTCCATCGAGAGGGCCCGAACCTGGGTAAAAAACATCGTGTCCCTTGTCTCCTGTTACCATCCGCCTAGACGCACAGTTCGGGACCCCCTACCCGAGATCCGCCGGTTTTGACACCAACATTGGTGCTTTCATTGAGAGTTCCTCTGTGTCGTCACTGATAGGCTTGATGGCATCTTCAACCTGCAACGCTGCCCAGGGTGAGACTTTTCTCCCCGGACAGATCTTCGTATTCGGCGGCTTCGCCCTGCGGGCCAATTCACTTGGCCATCTGGAGCAGATCGAAAGCTACGCCCCTGGCAGTCAGGTCAGATTTGGAAGCTTAAACTTCATGGCCGATGTCCGAGGAGACTTGATCCTCGACGGACTTGAGCCACAGCCAAGCGCGCCGCACTGTGACGATGGGCATGATCTAGCTCTGCCGCCGAACAGTGCCTTGGTGGCCGCACACGGATCCACTTCGGCTATTAGCCCGGAGCCGATCGCCCAGATCGAGAGTCGGTGGATAGACGCCGCCCTGGGGGCTTCAACATCCACGGTGATGGAGCCGAACACTAATCTTGTCCCCTGCGAAACTCGTGATTCCGAGGCGCCGGACTCCTCGCCGGACTCCGAACCTCCTGCGCCCCTACCAATCGATCCGGATTGGGCGCCGGTTATGGAATTCACCGCCGCGGACATCTTCCAATGCTCGCCTTTCGGCGATATCTTAAATTCACTAAAGCATCTCTCGTTATCAGGAGAGTCCTGGCCGGATTATGGCCAGGATGGTTGGGATGCGGACGACAAAGAAATTCAGAGCCCACCCACCACCCACTTTGTAGCCACTGTCGACGATCTAACCGACATGCTAGACTACGACTCCGAAGACATCGACGCTATGGACGACGATGCCGGAGACGAACCAGCGCCCACAGGGCACTGGAAGGCCACCTCCTCATATGACGTATACATGGTGGATACCCCAAAAGATGGGGACGGCGAAGGAACAGCGGAGGCAGATCCCTTAAAGAAACAGCCCAAGCGCCGGCGTCAGCGGCGCCGCTCTAAATCCCGCCATAGTAAAATCGGAGATTCCGGCACAGGAGATAATAATACTCCAGAGAGTGCCGAAGACAATCCCCTCCAGCAAGACTCAGCACAGGAGGATGCAGAAGCAAGCCCTCATGAGAGGGCGGCAGACGAAGAGGTTGAGGATCATAATTATATGCCTCCCTCCGAAGACGAAGCAAGCCTCAACGATGACGAATTCATCGTACCCGAGGATCCCGTCGAACAAGAGCGCTTCAAGCGCAGGCTTATCGCCACAACAAACAGCTTAAAGAAAAAGCAGCAACAGCTTCAAGCTGATCAGGACCTGCTGGCCGATCGATGGACCGAAGTCCTCGCGGCCGAAGAGTATAAACTCGAACATCCCTCCAAAAGTTACCCAAAACGCAAGCTGCTCCCCCGATTAGAGGAGGAAGCATACGTACATCCATCACCAGCGCACGATATGGCTGACCGACCACCCCGTGGTCGTGACAGAGAGGCATCCAGGCCCCCAGCCAAGACCATACCCCGGCATCGCTTCAAAAGTACAAAGCCAAGAGGGAACGCGCCGGACTTGCGAGACATATTGGAGGACAGAGCAAAACAATCCAGATCCATCTATGGATCATGTGGGCGCCCTACGACCCACGACGAATACCGTCGTGCCGGATACAATAACCCCGGCCGGACCGAACACAGTAGACAGCGCTCTCTCGAGCTGCGTCGCGATATTGCTCAATACAGGGACGCCGCACACCCGTTATGCTTCACTAACGAAGTAATGGATCATCAGATCCCCGAAGGGTTTAAACCCGTAAACATCGAATCTTACGACGGCACAACAGACCCCGCGGTGTGGATCAAAGACTATCTTCTCCACATCCATATGGCCCGCGGCGACGATCTCCACGCCATAAAGTACCTCCCACTCAAGCTTAGAGGACTAGCTCGGCATTGGCTTAACAGCTTGCCCGCAGAATCAATTAGGTGTTGGAAGGACCTGGAGGCCGCATTCCTTGATAACTTCCAAGGCACATATGTGCGACCACCAGACGCCGATGACCTAAGCCACATCATTCAGCAGCCAGACGAATCGGCCAGACAATTCTGGACACGGTTCTTGACGAAGAAAAATCAAATCATCGATTTTCCGGACGCAGAGGCCCTTGCAGCCTTCAAACATAACATCCGGGACGAATGGCTAGCCCGGCACCTGGGGCAGGAAAAGCCGAAATCCATGGCATCCCTCACATTGTTAATGACCCGCTTTTGTGCGGGAGAGGACAGCTGGCTAGCCCGCAGCAACAATCTCCGTAAAAATTCTGGCAGTCCGGATACTAAGGACAACAACGGCAGGTCACGTCGAAACAAAAACAAGCGCCGAATTAACGGCGACGATAAGGAGGATACGGCGGTCAATGCCGGATTCCGAGGCTCTAAACCCGGTCAACGGAAGAAGCCATTTAAAAGAACCATTCCGGGTCCGTCCAATCTGGACCGAATACTCGACCGCTCATGCCGCGGCCGCAACCCACATACCCAAGAGGGAGAGGAAACGGGCATTAAGGGACGTCTATGCGATGGAGCCAGTCGCCCCAAAGTTCAACCCATGGTCCTCTTGTCCGATCACTTTCGATCGAAGAGACCATCCGACCAGCATACGCCATGGCGGATTCGCTGCATTGGTCTTAGACCCAATCGTCGATGGGTTTCACCTCACGAGAGTCCTGATGGACGGCGGCAGTAGCCTGAACCTGCTTTATCAGGATACAGTGCGCAAAATGGGCATAGACCCATCAAGGATTAAACCTACAGAGACAACCTTTAAAGGTGTCATGCCAGGAGTGGAAGCCAATTGTACAGGCTCAGTCACACTGGAAGTGGTCTTCGGATCCCCGGATAATTTCCGGAGCGAAGAGTTAATCTTCGATATAGTCCCGTTTCGCAGCGGCTATCACGCTCTCCTCGGACGAACCGCGTTTGCCAAATTCAATGCGGTGCCGCATTATGCATACCTAAAGCTCAAGATGCCAGGCCCTCGTGGAGTCATCACGGTCAATGGAAATATGGAACGCTCCCTCCGAACGGTGGAACATACAGCGGCTCTCGCGGCAGAAGTACAGAGCAGCCTTCTAAGGCAATTCTCGAGTCCGGCCGTTAACCGGCCGGATACAACAAAGCGCGCCCGGAGCAATGTCAACCAAGACCACCTGGTGCGATCAGAGCACGCGTAGCAATGCGGCCCCAACCCTCGCCCGCGTATGATCGCAAGAATAACACTCCGCGTACATCATTACGCTCTGGAGATACCATGGGCACAGGGGAGGGGGCACGATCACAATGGACCCAGAGTGCGGTTCGACCACACCAGGGGCTCGCAAATGTGCCTCTCATTTTTTATTATTTTTCTTCTTTTTTGTACACAGGACTCTGTTAACCAGAAGCCCTGTCCGGCGGTGAACTTGCCGAAATCATGATGCAAAAGTCAGGGACTTAAGAAGGCCGCGTCGAACACTCAGGTGGTCTCAATTACGAGCATTAAATTCAATTATATACACCAAATCCGCAGCTCATCCCTGGAGGGGGACATGTTTATTTAGTCCAAATCCCTTGCTTACCGCACTATTTGTATCAGTCCGCTCTACTAGCAGACTTTTCTTTCATTAATAATGCAGCACCTTTATGATTGCAATTGCATTACATTTTATATATATATGCTCATTATATGACATCTAGCACCCGTATATTTTGATACGGCATAATACACCAGGGGCTTATGTTCCCCACTTTATGGTGTGATAAAGTCCGAACACTTTCACAAGTGCGGCACCCCGAACTTATAGCATTATATGAATCGGCTCCGAATCATGTCTTGGGTCAATAGTTGGGTTTGCCCGGCTCCCATGTTTGGCACCTTACGTTTCCGTTCTGTCAGCTAAGGTAGCACTGGGAGAACCACTGCGATTGCGCCCCGGTTGAGCCGGGTTAACGCCTCAGTGGAGAAAGCTAAAACTGACCGACATGATAAGGCGAGAGACTGGTCGCTGTTCGAGAGGTTTTTTCGGGTCCTTAAAGACTCACGCCGCTTCGAGCGAAGTTCCTGATTATGTCCGATGAAGGCGTGGATAGCGCCCAGGATTCGGTCTTCTGAATACCAGGGGCTTCACCAAAATTTAAAATTATAGAATTCTATGGCTAAGTGAGAGTGTTCAAGCATTATAAGTCCGGTCGCCTTGTTCGTCGTGTTGAGCGCCTCCCTAGATGGACCCAAATATGGGAACAAGAGTGCTCAAGTTTATCACCGAACACCCCAGCACTTGTGGCTTGGGGGCTGAAGCCAACGACTTGCCATCTCTCAGATTTTATAAACGGCCGCACAGAAGGTAATATTTTAAATTAAACAAGCGTTGCTCATGGCGCATATGAACGAAGTTTTCAGCGCACAGGATAAATAAACAGCGAGTTCACTCAAAGATTACATTTCGGGAGCACTCATCTGCAATATTGCAGGCTCCCTTCAGGACAATTTTATAATACTTCTCCGGCGTGCGATACTCCTTGCCCGGCGGCGGTGGATCCGTGAGAAGCTTCTCCGCATCAAATTTGCCCCATTGCACCTTTATGCGGGCAAGGGCCCGACGAGCACCTTCGATACAAGCGGAGCGCTTGACTACATCCAGTCTAGGGCATGCATCCATCAGTCGCCGCACGAGGCCAAAGTAGCTACCAGGCATGGCCTGTCCAGGCCACAGCCGGCCTATGAGGCCCTTCATGGCCTCCTCAGCTACCTTGTGGAGTTCGACCAGCTGCTTCAGCTGGTCGCTTGGGGGCACTGGATGGCCGGCCTCAGTATACTGAGACCAAAAGACCTTCTCCGTCGAGCTCCCCTCCTCGCCACGATAGAATGCGGAGGCATCAGACGCACTACGCGGCAAATCTGCAAACGCCCCTGGAGAGCTCCGAATTCGGGTAAGTGTCAGGTAGTTCACATTAACATGCCTGCTTTGCATGAAAAACGCCTTACCCGCTGCTATCTTCTTTATGTCCTCAACCTCCTGAAGGGCCTTATGGGCCTCGGCCTTGGCGGACTTGGCACTTTCGAGAGCCGAGGCAAGCTCGGACTCTCGAGTCTTGGAGTCACGCTCCAAACTCTCATGTTTTTCCATGAGAACCTGGAGCTCTTGCCGAACTTCCGCCACACGTGCCTCTTGCTTTTCTCGCTCAGCACGTTCCGCGGCCGCATTGCGTTCGGCCACGGATACAGCATCCTTCAGGGCTTCCACCTCGTTAGTGGCCCCTGCAATACACATATTATCCTTGTTAATTTTATTTGCAACCAAAATCCTTTTCTGAAAGGTACTTATTCAAAGAGGTGTTACTCACCTTCTTTTTCCTCGAGCTGCTTCTTTGCGTGGCCGAGCTCTTGCTCGGACCGCTCGAGTTCTTTTTTCAGCACGTCAACCTCCGCCGTTAATGCGGAAGATGTCAGCAGTGCAGCCTGCAAACCCATATTGACATATTTTAGGCAACCCTGCGTATATCTTGTTATAGATCCTTAATCCGGCTTTTCTTTCCGAACACCGAACTAAGCATCAGGGGCTACTGTCTATGCGGTATTATATTACATTATTTTAACTTTTTTACCTCAAAGCCTGTTAAAAGGCTGCTGCAGGCTTCGGTCAGCCCGCTCTTAGCGAGCTGAACCTTCTCAATCACCGCACTCATGAGAGTGCGGTGTTCTTCCTCGATGGAAGCGCCTTTAAGCGCCTCTAGCAGGTTATCCGGCGCCTCCGGTTGGACGGAGGCCGCCGGCGTCACGGTCCTGCCCTTCTTTCGAAGGGGCCGCTTGCCAGACTCTGGAACCACTGCGGGTTCCGATGTAGAGTCCGGCACGAAGTCCGGGGGGCTGCCTGACGGCGCCTCCGGAGCCTCCTTCTGATGGGTCCCTCTTTGGGATCCCACCTCGGCGTCCTCGTTGGCGCGTGGGGTGGAGGCAGTCGGGATGGAATTCACATCCGACGAGGCCAATGACCCGCTCGATGAGTTGGGGAGATCATCATTGGCCGGACTACGGACAGAATGCGGCGTTAGAAGGATACTACGCGACATAAAAGAAATTACGCATCAAGGATTCGGATATTTACGATCTTGCCGGACGCCTGGCCCTTGGAGGCCGCTCATCCTCACCAACGCTGATGTTGGCGGAACTGTCCGGGGGGATAGTTCTCCCCCTCTTGGACCCTTCGACCCCCCCGATTGGGGAAGCCTTCCTTTTCTTCTCTCCCTCCTCCGGGAGAGAGTACTCCTCCTCCTCGTTTTTGGAAGAGGAGTCCTCGTCGTCGTCAGACGCCTGATTGCGGGAACTCTTTCGAGTCCCCGCGGCCACCTTCTTGGCCTTCTTCTCCGGCACCACGTGCGGTGCCGGAACCAGCAGCCCTGTTAAGCGGGCGTTCGCTGGGTCTTCTGGCATGGGAGCCGGGCTGATAAGCAGCTTGGCCTTCTCCATCCATTCCTGTCAAAGGAAGAGGCAGAATGAAGCCTCATTAGAGTCAATCTAATTATCACAAGTGTCCCGTAATGGGGTTGAATCACTTACCTCGTCAGTTGGATTCTGCGAGCTGAATCCGCGGTCTTCGGTCGCGCACGCGGGGGCTTCGGCGCCCTTGAACAGCACCCTCCAGGCGCCTTTGTATGTTGTATCGAAGAGCCCGCTTAGCGCCTGGTGCTGTTCCGGATTGAACTCCCACAAATTAAATGCCCGTTCTTGGCATGGGAGGATCCGCCGGATGAGCATGACTTGGACCACGTCGACGAGCCTGAGTTTATTGCTCACCATCTTCTTGATACATGCTCGGAGTCCCGTCACCTCCACCGGATTCCCCCACTGCAAGCCCTTCTCTTTCCAGGAGGTGAGCTGCGTGGGGATGCCAGATCTAAACTCGGGGGCCGCCGCCCATGTGGATTTGCACGGCTCGGTGATGTAGAACCACCCCGATTGCCACCCCTTGACGGAGTCCATGAAGGTCCCTTCTAGC
Source organism: Triticum timopheevii (assembly GCA_963921465.1). Lineage (NCBI taxonomy): Eukaryota > Viridiplantae > Streptophyta > Magnoliopsida > Poales > Poaceae > Triticum > Triticum timopheevii. The sequence goes on from OY997268.1 coordinate 471,777,348, forward strand.
CAAGGGACGTTGGGCAGTTTGCCCAACATGGCGCCTCCGCATTCCTCTTGCGTACCCTTTACAACCTTTGGCTTGACGTTGAAGGTCTTGAGCCACAGGCCGAAGTGGGGCCGGATGCAGAGGAAAGCCTCGCACACGACGATAAACGCCGAGATGTTGAGGATAAAGTTCGGCGCCAGATCGTGGAAATCCAGGCCGTAGTAAAACATGAGCCCCCGGACAAATGAATGGAGCGGAAAGCCCAGTCCGCGGAGGAAGTGGGGGAGAAAGACGACCCTCTCATGAGGCCTGGGGGTAGGGATGAGCTGCCCCTCGTCGGGCAGCCGATGCGCGATATCGCCGGAAAGGTATCCGGCACTGCGCAGCTTGGTGATGTCCTCCTCCTTGACGGTAGAGGCTAACCATTTACCTCCCGCTCCGGACATATTCGGAGAAGGTCGAGGAGAGATGCGCGAGTTCGGGCGTTGGAGCTTGAGTTCGCGGGGATGGATAAGCAAAGGAGGAAGAAGGCGTAGGTGAGAAGGTGAATCCTTATCCCTTATATATAGGCGGACAAAACTATACGTCCCCCACCAGCCTGGTAAAACTCGCTTATCTCCCAAGCGCCACAATCAATGGCGCGATTGGGTTACCCACACACGTATTGATGAGAATCCCGAAATAAGGGGAACACGATCTCTGCTTCGACAAGACGTGCCAAGGAAACCGCTTCGCTATACATGCTGAGGTGGTATAATAATTCGAATAAAGGCCTGGTGGCGGTGTGATGTCACGCCACATAATACGTCAGCAGATTGAACTAAGTGTACATTTTATTCTCTCTACGGTGGAATGTGGAATTTATTTTGCAGAGCCGGACACTATCCTGGTGTTCATGATCTTCTCTGGATTATTCAAGGGAGGAACCCGCCTTGCAATGCCGAACATTATGCACGCCGGACTTATCGTCATTGAAGACTGGTTCAGGGGCTACTGAGGGAGTCCTGGACTAGGGGGTGTCCGGATAGCCGGACTATCAATATCCGCCGGACTCCAAGACTACGAAGATACAAGATTGAAGACTCCGGCTCGTGTCCGGATGGTACTTTACTTGGCGTGGAAGGCAAGCTTGGCAATACGGATACGTAGATCTCCTACCATTGTAACCGACTCTGTGTAACCCTAGCCCTCTCCGGTATCTATATAAACCGGAGGGCTTTAGTCCGTAGGACAACATACACAACATACAATCATACCATAGGCTAGCTTCTAGGGTTTAGCCTCCTTGATCTCGTGGTAGATCTACTCTTGTACTACCCATATCATCAATATCAATCAAGCAGGAGTAGGGTTTTACCTCCATCGAGAGGGCCCGAACCTGGGTAAAAAACATCGTGTCCCTTGTCTCCTGTTACCATCCGCCTAGACGCACAGTTCGGGACCCCCTACTCGAGATCCGCCGGTTTTGACACCGACAACGTGTACCTAGGTGAAAAGACAATTTTGAGTCTATAGCTAATTAAATGAAGCAAACTTAGCAACACCATTTCATTGGAAGAGGTCACTCCTTGGCAAATGCAATAAATACTAGTACTCCTTGTGTCCCATAATATAAGAGCGTTTTTGGCACTACACTAGTGTCAAAAACATTCTTATATTATGGGACGGAGGGAGTACGAAGAAAGAGATAGAGAGGAGTAAAGAAATACACTTATAGCCAACCTTATGGCCAACCTTTTTGTAGTATGAGTGACTAAGTGATGACTATGTATGACATGCCAACATCAGATAGCCTAACGCACCATGTTAAATCTCCAAGGGCGCGACCGCGCGAGCGACGCGACGGTCGTGGTAGGCGCGACCATGATACGGGCTGCTGGCAGCCCTTGGATCTGAGATCAAACGGTCGCATGCTAAGTTGCTGAAAATTTGCAGAATAACCCTCCAGGATAGGATATTCACCCATTGGTCTAGAATCACGGCATGCAACCGTTTGATCTCCGATCCAAGGGCTTTCGGAAGCCCGTATCATGGGAGAATGGAAAGCCACTACCCTGCCGTTCGCACGCTGGCAGTTCGCTCCTACTCGTCCCCGCACGTCCTTTAATACTACGGTGGTTCGCTCCTAGTCGTCCCGTCCATTCACATTATGGCAGTTCCACTAATCCTAACCCTCCTCCCAAATCCATGGCGTCCCAAATCTCCCCGATCGGCGGTGAGTACAAGGTTAGAACCATCACCGGCGATGAGTTCGACGTCATCTACACCCGTTCTTCCGCGACGGTGAAAGGATGCCTTTCTCGCTTCAGACGCATGTTCGAAGACTCACATGATGAGTGGGTTGCTGGGCTAGATGTTGAGTACACCATAGTCGTGGGACGAGAGAAGGATCTAAAGGACGAAGAGAGGAAGAAGCCCGCTGTGATCCAGGTTTGCGTGCATGACTTATGCTTGGTCTACCACATATGCCATGCCGACGTTGAGTGCCAGGATTTTAAGGACTTCCTCAAGAGCAACCTAGTCAAATTTGTTACAGTAGACTTTGGTAACGACAAAGAAGTCCTGCGTCGGATAGGCCTCGTTGTAGGCAACACCTTCGACCTCCAAAAGAATCGGCTGGTGTCCTCTCGTCAGCCTTCAATGCTGACCCTGGCAGGAGCCATGGTTCATCCTTCGTACAGTAAACTGGAGAAACCTCCATACACGTTTCATCGTCATGCATGGCAGCGGAATGTACTAGATATAGACCACATCCAGTATGCTGCAATGGATGGCTACCTTTGTTTCAATATCTACAAGGGTTGGATGAAGAGCAACAACCAAGTTGGCGGTTCAAGCAAAGAAGTATCGGCCAGGAGGAAGAGGGACAAGGACGAAGTCGAGGACGTGGACGAGGACTCCGAGTAAGGTGGTAGTGTTGTTGCTCATAGTGGTTCTAATGCAGTGTCTACCGGAATAGTTGCAAAGTTTAATTTCAGGTGTGCTTAATTTAATTTGAGGGGTGTGTTGTCCTGAGCCTCCAGCAGAACTATGTTATGTTTCTTCTTGTTACTTTAACTCTTCAGTAAGTACATACTAGTATTTCTTACATTTCATCTTTTAGTTGGTATAGTACTACCACTCGTTTATTCACATTATATACGTACAATATATATGGCCAACGTCATATAGCCAGCAGTTTAGTTGTCAAAGAATTTCAGGGTGCTTAGTTTTGTCAAAGAATTCCAGGGTGCTTAGTTTTATTTGAGGGGTGGGTTGTGCTGGACACCATTATTGTGACTAGCCTTTTTAGTAGTACTATATGCATAATTTGGCGACGAGCGCTCTCTATATGTACCACCTTTTTTTAATTTCAAGTTTTGCTCCATGGCGCAATCCATCAATACTACTGCTGTACAAAAGTATACATTTTTAAAAGGCTAGAGGGCGGGACAGTCTAGCTTGGTTGGTTTCACGAGAGGCGAGGGCCTTTGTGATTTGACGGCTCATTACTGCTGGAAGGCAGGGCCTTGTGATTTGACTGCTCGTATAAATGCGCCGACGACCTGACCGAGGAGGAGGAAAGAATCGTGCGGTATACTCAAGTTTTCCACTGGAGTAGTACTGCGACGGAGGAGCACGAAACACGGCAGCCCAGTGCCATATGGCGATAAAAAATGATCTAATTTGCTAGTCATCTCATTGTTAGCATTGTTCTATTCATTCCCTCAAAAAACAAAAACCATTGTTCTATTCATGCCTTGCAGAGAACGTGACACGTGCGGCGAAACACCTGAAGCAAAAGATGAAACACAGCAGCAAGAAAAGAAGGAAGATTATCACCCCAAATGATCTAATTTGCCGTGGAGTCGTAACTGCTTCTTCATCGCCTCCACGACCTCCATCTCCTTGCGCGTCTCCTCCACCATCTTCTTCATTCTGTCGATGACGCGGGATTTCTCGACGCGAGCCTTCATCATCTGTTCCACGGCTGCATTACGTACCTTGACAGCAGCCAGGTGCTCGATGCGGAGCTTCGCCAACTCCTCCTTCTGTTCCATGACGAGGGCCTGCAGCATCTTCATCGAGGAACGACTATTCTCATGCAGCTTCTTCCAGCCGGCGTTCTTCTCCTTCAACAGGTCGATCTCGTGGCAGAGCTTCGCCTTGTCCTCCTGAAGTCGCAGGATTTCGCTAGTCGCCTTCTTCTTCGAGGCAGTGCTCTTCTTCAGCAGCATCACCAAGCCGGCGGTCAACTCCCCCTGCTGATTGAGCTCAGCGCGCATGTCGTCGAGGCTCTCCTTCAGCAACTCCGTCAAGCCTTGGACGAACTCCTTCTGCTTATTGAGGTGCTTATTGAGCTGATCGGGCATGCCGTCGAGGGATAACGACTCCAGCTCCGCCGGCTCGGCATGTTCTCCTCCACGGCTAGTGCGCTCCTGGGAGCCATCGCGTGCCCGTGAGAGATCTTTCGAGGTCTCTGCGTGGCGGCGAGCCCTCTCTTTTTTTCTGCAGCCTTGGTTGCCGCTCCCTTGTTACGAGTAGTTCTCGACCTAGAGCTCTGCTCACCGGCCATGGCAACGACGGACGAAGAAGAAGCACTGATGAGGAGGATGAAGGAAATATGCCCTAGAGGCAATAATAAAGTTATTATTTATTTCCTTATGTCATGATAAATATTTATTATTCATGCTAGAATTGTATTAACTAGAAACATAATACATGTGTGAATACATAGACAAACATAGTGTCACTAGTATGACTCTACTTGACTAGCTCGTTTATCAAAGATGGTTATGTTTCCTAGCCATGGACAAAAGAGTTGTCATTTGATTAATGGGATCACATCATTAGGAGAATGATGTGATTGACTTGACCCATTCCGTTAGCTTAGCACTTGATCGTTTAGTATGTTGCTATTGCTTTCTTCATGACTTATACATGTTCCTATAACTATGAGATTATGCAACTCCCGTTTACCGGAGGAACACTTTGGGTGCTACCAAACGTCACAACATAACTGGGTGATTATAAAGGAGTACTACAGGTGTCTCCAAAGGTACATGTTGGGTTGGCGTATTTCGAGATTAGGTTTTGTAACTCCGATTGTCGGAGAGGTATCTCTGGGCCCTCTCGGTAATGCACATCACTATAAGCCTTGCAAGCAATGTAGCTAATGAGTTAGTTACAGAATGATGCATTATGTAACGAGTAAAGAGACTTGCCAGTAACGATATTGAACTAGGTATTGGATACCGACGATCGAATCTCGGGCAAGTAACATACCGATGACAAAGGGAACAACGTATGTTGTTATGCGGTTTGACCGATAAAGATCTTCGTAGAATATGTAGGAGCCAATATGAGCATCCAGGTTCCGCTATTGGTTATTGACCGAGAATAGTTCTAGGTCATTTCTACATAGTTCTCGAACCCGTAGGGTCCGCATGCTTAATGTTACGATGACAGTTATATTATGAGTTTATGAGTTTTGATGTACCGAAGGAGTTCGGAGTCCCGGATGAGATCGTGGACATGACGAGGAGTCTCAAAATGGTCGAGACGTAAAGATCGATATATTGGACGACTATATTCGGAGTTCGGAAAGGTTCCGAGTGATTCGGGTATTTTTCGGAGTACCGGAGAGTTACGGGAATTCGCCGGGGAGTATATGGGCCTTATTGGGCTTTAGGGGAAAGAGAGAGGAGAGGCTGGGCGCCCCCCAAGGCCTAGTCCGAATTGGACTAGGGGGAGGGGCTGCGCCCCCTCCTTCCTTTTCTTCTCTTCCCCCTTTCCTTGACTCCTACTCCTACTACTTGGAAGGGGGGAATCCTACTCCCGGTGGGAGTAGGACTCCTCCGGCGCGCCTCCTCCTAGGGCCGGCCGCACCCCCCTTACTTCTTTATATACGGGGGCAGGGTGGCACCCTAGAACACACAAGTTGATCTTCAAGATCGTTCCTTAGCCGCGTGCGGTGCCCCCTCCACCATATTCCACCTCGGTCATATCGTCGCGGAGTTTAGGCGAAGCCCTGCGCCGGTAGAACATCATCATCGTCACCACGCCATCGTGCTGACGGAACTCATCCCCGACACTTTGCTGGATCGGAGTCTGGGATCGTCATCGAGCTGAACGTGTGCTGAACTCGGAGGTGCCGTACGTTCGGTACTTGGATCGGTCGGATCGTGAAGACGTACGACTACATCAATCGTGTTGTCATAACACTTCCGCTTACGGTCTACGAGGGTATGTGGACAATACTCTCCCCTCTCGTTGCTATGCATCACCATGATCTTGCGTGTGCGTAGGATTTTTTTGGAATTACTACGTTCTCGTGGTAGATCTACTCTTGTACTACTCATATCGTCAATATTAATCAAGCAGGAAGTAGGGTTTTACCTCCATCGAGAGGGCCCGAACCTGGGTAAACATTGTGTCCCTTGCTTCCTGTTACCATTAGCCTAAGACGCACAGATCGGGACCCCCTACCCGAGATCCGCCGGTTTTGACACCGACAGCGGTTTCTTTGGCACGTCTTGTCAAAGCAGAGATCGTGTCCCCTTATCACGGGATTATCATCAATACGGGTGTGGGTAACCCAACCGTGCCATCAATCGTGGCGCTTGGGGAATAAACGATTTTAACGGGCAAGTGGGGAGGCGCACAGTTTCTACCGCCTTTATAAAGAGATAGGGATTCCCCTTTTTGACCCACGCCTTCTTCTTCCTTCGTTCATCCATTCTTGCACGCTCGAGCTCCAGCGCTCAAGCTCTCATCTTCTCCGTAGAGCCATTCCAAATATGTCCGGAGCGGGAGGCAAGTGGATGGCCTCCTCCATTACGGAGGAGGACATTAGGAAGCTCTGGGATGCCGGATACTTGGCTGCAGACATCGCGCACCGGCTCCCGGACGCAGGGCAGATCATTCCTACTCCGGAACCCCACGAGAGGGTTGTGTTTCTCGCCCAATTCGTCCGCGGACTGGGATTTCCCCTCCACCCATTTGTCCGCGGGATCATGTTCTATTATGGGCTGGATTTCCACGATCTGGCCCCCAATTTCATCCTCAACATCTCGGCGTTTATCGTCGTGTGCGAGGACTTCCTCTGCATCAAGCCCCACTTCGGCCTGTGGCTGAAGATCTTCAACCTGAAGCCAAAGATAGTGGTCGGTCAGCAAGCGGAGTGCGGAGGCGCCATGGTGGGCAAGATGCCCAACGTCACCTGGCTTGAAGGCTCCTATGTGGAGACCGTGAAGGCGTGGCAGTCGGGATGGTTCTATATCACCGAGCCGCGCGACTCCAACTGGTCGGCGGCCCCCGAATTTTGATCTGGCATCCCCATGTCAGGACCCCGTCTCAAAGGCACACCGATCTAGCATGTAACACCTCATATCACTTTGCGGCCTCACGTACGGTATTCTCACGGGTGTCGCCTTACCAGGCCCGGGACCGTTTGCGCCTTTTGGCACACGTATATGATAGTGTTGCTAGCATCCGTATGACAAGGAGCCTGAGCTGACATGGCTAGTCGTGAACCCAAAGTGGCACTAACTTACAGGGATGGGCATACATGAGCCAGCAACGAACGTGTCGGTCATCAGCGAGTGAATCCGGGTTGTAGCAACTGGGCTAGCAGGACTCCGGTAAACCGGGCTATAGCAGGCTAACAGGACTCCGGTAGACACCGCGTGAAATTTTCCCGAAGGGACAGACACATGTACGAAGAAGGACACATGCCAACCAGCCTAAGTGTTCCGGAGCAGTAGCAAGCTACCAAGGCTTAGTGGAAGCACTAGGAGACCACGGTAAGAGAGGCTACCAAGGATAAACAACTAGATAGTCAGATCCCACACATACCAAGCATTTCAATAACATACACACAATATGCTCGATATGTGCAAATACAACATGGCATCACAACATGACTCTACAACTCAAGTATGTATTCATTAGGCTCTGAGGAGCCAGATAATACAGACATGGTCTCATGCCCCAACATTCAGAGCATACAAGTCAAGCACATGCGGAAGCTTAACATGTCTGAGTACAGACATCTACAAATGAAAAAGGCTGATAAGCCTAACTATCTACCAGATCCTGCCGAGGGCACACGATCGTAGCTGAGGTAACAAGCTAAACGTCGAAGTCCATGCAAAACTAATAGCAAGACTGAAGTTTCTCTGCAAAAACATAAAATAGGCAAATGTGAGTACAAATGTACCCACCAAGACTTACATCAGAACTACCTACATATGCATCGGTATCAATAAAGGGGGTGGTGGTGAGTACAAAGGCTAACCTGAACTACGACTGCAAGTAACTCTTTTGAGGTGGCAAACACGAGTCCACATATTCACCAATCAATACACCACTATGGATCCGCTCCCGTCTACCTACGAGCACGCCATCCATAGCACTCACGCTTATCTTGCGCATTTTTAGAGTATCCACTTCAAGTTATCTATGAACTGTACAGGCAACCCAGAAGTCCTTTACCGCGGACACGGCTATTCGAATAGATAATGTTAACCCTGCAGGGGTGTACCTCTTCACACACGCTCTCACCACTTATCGCCATTTACACAACATGTACTGGGCAACCTTCAAGCGGAAGCCCAGCGAGGGTGTCGGCCACGACCTAACTAACCACACAAGTCTCTCTTCCAGGCTTATCGCCTATTCGGGTTCCATCCGCAAGGAGATCCGGCTGGGGTGTCGCTCACGACCACAAACGATGTGTGCAGGGTTCCCAAGCCCACCTCGACAGGTGGATCTACGCTTGGTACACCGTGCCACGGTGCCTAGTCTGTCCCAAGCCCACCTGTACTGGGTGCCACTTGGTAGACTACTAACACTACCTACACACACCAGAAACTAGTCGCAACTCCTGGACAGAGATCATGTTGATTAATAAGTCGAGAAGGGTCGAGTTACCGGAACCCAATGTGTGTTAGTAACTGTTCATGGATCACAAACACAGAACTCAGTTCCCGAGGACGGTTTCAATGAGACAACCCACCATGTACTCCTACATGGCCTCTCATCGCTACCTTTACCAAATTGTGTTCACACACTTAGCTCTCAACAGTAGGACATGTTCACCACATTCCAATTCATCCCCGATGAATCAGACCTAACACAACTCTAAGCAATAGCAGGCATGACAAACAAGCATGAATGAGTAGGTACATCAGGGCTCGAACAACTCCTACTCATGCTAGTGGGTTTCATCTATTTACTGTGGCAATGACAGGTCATGCAGAGAAAAGGGGTTCAACTACCGCAGGATGTAATAGTTGAATCATTGTTGTCCTAATGTAGTAAAAGACAGCAGGAGCGAGAGAATGGGATTGTATCGGAATGAACAAGGGGGTTTTGCTTGCCTGATGGGGTGGTAGTAGGATACTGCCCTTTAGTCGGATATTCGTAGGTATCCTCGGAGGCAGAACCTACCACGAAAGACACATCGGAACACAATCATCACATGGCAATATGCAACAATATGATGCATGCTATGACATGGCAATATGGGTGTGTTTTGGCTAATGCATTCTAAAACAGGTTGGTTTTAGTCCATTTGAATCAAAGATTCAAATGAAAGCCCATGATATGAAGTCATATTAATGCATTAACTTGTTTCACTTATACAGCAAGGTTAAAGTGTTCTGACATGCATGAAACCAATACAGATTGATAGATTGGATTTTTCTGATCATTTTTCATATATAAATTATTTCATTTGGAGTTATGGTCGAATTTCTATGAATTTTACAAGGTTAAAGCATTTTCTGGAATTTTTGAATTATTTTAAATCAAAAAAATGATTAACTGCGTCAGTGTGACGTCAGCAGGGTCAACAGGGATGCCACGGGTCAAACCTGACTAGTGGGGCCCACAGGCCAGTGACACAGTCAGCTACCGAGGCTGACATGTGGGACCCGGTCAAAGTTGACGTGGCCAAGTCAAAGTTGACAAGCGGGGCCCACTGTGATTAGTGCTAATCTAACAGAGGAATTTAACTAATTAGTTTAGGCACCGGGGACCACATGGCAGTGGCTCTAGGGGTGGTTAGCTGGGTCATTAGCTACTAATGACGCAGCCACGTCGGACGCGCCGGCGATTAGACGACGGCGAGCATGGCTCGCGGCGGCGACGCTCGGAATCGAGTTGTGGTGTCACAACCCTAGTTTAGCCTTTGCTTGTCCTTGCATGATCATCATGTCTAAATTCTGAAACTTGAATTGAGGCATTTTCAAAAAGCCTCAGAAAAACCTCTAAAAATAACCAACATTTAAATCTCATCAAATGAGTCCAAGAAAATGTTCCTGTTATTCTGTGAAAATATTGGCATGAGGTAAAATTCAAACCAATATTTTTGGAGACACAGAAATAATTTATTTTGGACCTTTGATTTAAATCAATAACATATTTGGGTTGGAATTATTTCTGCTATATAAGAAATAGGGCCAATTCCAGTTCTGCCCCTAACTCGAACCCACTACTCAGTTTTGCCCCTAATTTTCGGGTATGCTCAGTTTTGCCCCTCTGCCATTAGTGCCACTTATAGAAATACCCCTCCGAGTCGTTACCGTCCAGTCAAAGGGCGTTGACCGTTTTCTGGGCGTCTACTGGACATTTTTGCCCCTGGAAAAAATAAAACAAAAGGCAAAAAACTCTTTTCTCTCGTCCCTCTGTTTGGATCACTTACACGTGGGGTCAACCAAAAAAAATAAAAAATATATATATAAACTCTATTCTCTCTCTTCCCTCCCTGTCTCTCTCTCTCAACTCCGGCATGCTGGGAACACCGGCGGTGTTGATCAGCAACACGCGGCAGTTTCTAGTAGCAGGCTCGCTAGAGTGGTAGTGCTGCGCTCACCATCGCGCGTCGATTCGCGCTAGTTGGGCGCACAGGAGGCCACTGGATCCAGTCCCCGACAGAGTCCAGCGGTGGACGGTGACGGTTGTCGCGGGGAGCTCACTGGGGACCTACTAAACACAAAATTGACAAGCGTAAAGGAAGAAGAAGCTCTAGAAGGGGATCTTAGCGCCAAGATTTGGAGAGGCCACGCCGGAAGCGACGACATCGACCTCGGATGGCCGGCAGTGCTCATCCCCAGAGATGAGGAAGGAGAGGGATAAGACCAAAATTGGTTGAGGGGAAATGTGCAGGAGCTCGATTGAATGCTCATCGCACGAGGGATTCGAGTATTGAGCCAGTGTCGTTCATGTTCCCCGATTGCATGCTCCGGCAGCCGCCGCCGAGGTCCAAGTCGCCGCTGTAAAATCTCCCCGTCGTCCGTGACCACCCTGTCATGTTGCAGGTGAGCATATGCTCCTTTTGCGCCTTTTTTCGAGCCCTCGCACCCTCTGACCATCTCGCGCCATGCCCTGCCAGCCGCCGCTGCTGCTTGAGCTCACTGATGCATGTTCTTCCGACCATCCTACACGCTCCGGCGACCTCAGCTCACTTCGGCCTTCCGCCGCAGCATCGTAGGCCTGCTCTGCAGCGCCGAGGCACTCTGGCATCATCCCGCACGTCGCCGTCGTGCCTTCAGCACACGCCGGAGTTTAGTGTGCCGTGGTTAAATTTTTTTTAGACTAACACGCCCTTATTAAGTGGGCCGCTGACTCTTGGGCCCTCTTCTAACTAAAACAGTTAAAACATATTAAGAGACAATGAAATGTGGGCCCCCAAAGTCTAATTTGACCTGACTGGTCTAACCTTCATATTTTTTTAGTTCACCCCACATGTAAGTGGTATAAAGAGAGGGGTGAGAGAAAGAGTTTTTCCTTTTGTTTTTTCAAAGTGGGTCCCGCATGTAAGTGGCACACGGAGACAAGGTCAAAATGTCCAACAAACACCCAGATAGCGGTCAACGCCCTTTGACTGGACGATAACGGCTCGGAAGGGCATTTCTATAAGTGACACTAATGGCAGAGGGGCAAAACTGAGCATACCTGAAAATTAGGGGCAAATCTGAGTAGTGGGCTCGAGTTAGGGGCACAGGTGTAAATGTCCCTAAGAAATAATGTTCAAATATTTTTGTAAATTTGCATGTGGCCTTGGACTATTTCTCTAAGCTCACACAAAAATTTACAGAAAGTATTAAAATGATTTAGTTCTCAAACTAAATCAAAACAAAATAACAGAAAATAAAAAGAAGAGAGAGAGAGAGACAAAGTACCTGGCAGCCCACCTGGCCCAACTCCAGCGGCCCAGTCCACCGCAGCCGCCACCGTCTTCAACCTCCTGCCAGTAGGCAGGAGGATGTGTGCCCGACGCGCACCAGCACGCGCGCGCCACCTCCTGCTTGTCGCTTCGCCCCCGCTTCTTCGGGTGGCGCCACGCACGCCCCTGGAACCCCTCGTGCTCCACCTCGCTCCTCCCCCCTCCTCTGTTTCTCTTACGCGCGGCCGCCGAGCGCAGCCGTCGCCGCCGACGAGCACCGCCGTGGCCACAGCCACTGCCTCGGCTCGCCGATGCACTCAGAGGATCCGCCTCGACCCCCTCTTCCTCCTCACCGAGCCACGCCCCGCGGGAGCCCCTACAACGCCGCCATCGGCTCCATCTTCTTCCTCGGACTCCGGCGATCGCTGTCGCCACTCCGTCGTCTCCAGAGCCTCCCCCGAGCTGCCGACCCATCCATGCGATGTGCTATGAGCCTCTGAAATGTTTCCCCCTACTCCCGTGCACTAATTCGAGCTCTAGCTCTCGTTTCCGTCGAGACCGAGACCTCGCCGGCGCCGGCCATGTCGCCGTCATTGTTTTGGCCTGCCTCCGTCCAAACCAAGCACGTCACCGCACTCAATACACCCCCAGGAGCACGTTGCACCCACCAGCTCCCCCTCCCGTGCACCACAACGCCAAACCCGCAGGTGCCCGAGCGCCGGCCGCCGCCACGAGCTCGACTCCGGCGAGCTTGTTCCTCCCCGCGCCTCCCGCGTGCCTCCCCTGGATGTGCGCGAGCAAGGGCAACCCTCTGGTGCCCTTGGCTTGGCCTAGAACCGCCCGTAGCGCCACTCCGGCGAGCTTCCGCCGCGGTTTTGGTCGCCGCCGGCCATTCTCCGGTGTGCCGACATGGCGTCATTAGCTTAGGTACTAACCACGTTTAGTTAGAATCCACAGCCACTGATAGTGGACCCCAGCGCGGGGTCTAACCCAGTCAGCTGGATTTGACCGACATTAGTCCCTGTTTCAATGACACGCGGGTCCCACCAGCCAGGTTTGACCCTGGTCAACTCGGTTGACCTGCTGACGTCATGATGATGTCATCCTAACATAGTGATGATGCAATAAACCCTTTTCTGGATTTTAAATAAATCTAAACGATTTATTTATTTCAAAAAATAGTTAAAACTTCTAAAAATCATAGAAAATCAACCGTAGCTCAGAATGAAATAATTTATATATGAAAAATGATCAGAAAGATCCAATCTATCCATCTGTACTTGTTTCATGCATGTTAGAGCAACCTAGCCTTGCTGTTTAGATGAAACAAGATAATGCACTTATATGAGTTCATATTCTGGGTTTGCATTTGAATCTTCGATTCAAATGAACTCAAACCATCCTGTTCTTAGCTGCATTAGCTCAACACACTCATTTTGCCATGTCATGATCATGCGTCATATTGTGCATTGCATTGATTCTATTTCTTCTCTGCTGCCGGTATTTGTCCCCTCTCGGTAGACGATGTTCCGACGTTGTGATCGTTGACACTAATGAAGACTCAATGTTATCTTCAGAAGTGCCAGGAAAGCAAAACTCCCTTGTTCATTCTGATACAATCCTACTCTCTCGCTCCTGCTCTTTTTTACTGCATTAGGACAACAATGATTCATCTGTTACTTGCTGCGGTAGCTGAACCCCTTTATCCTCTGCATGACCTGTCATTGCCACAATAAATAGATGAAACCCACTAGCATGAGTAGGAGTTGATTGAGCCCTGTTGTGCCTACTCATTCATGCTTGTTTGTCATGCCTGCTACTGCCTAGAGTTGAGTCAGGTCTGATTCATCGGGGATGAATCAGAGGTGTGTGAACATGTCCTATTGTGTGTGAGCTAAGTGTGCGAACACGATTTGGTAAAGATAGCGGTGAGAGGCCATGTAGGAGTACATGGTGGGTTGTCTCATTGAAGCCGTCCTCAGGAACTGAGTTCTGTGTTTGTGATCCATGAAATAGCTACTACCATGCATTGGGCCCTGAAATATGATCCCGCTCGACTTCTTAATCACCCTTGTCCTCTGTCCAGGAGTCACAAGTAGTTTCTGGTGTTTGTAGTATGCTGGAGGCCGTGCGCAGCGCTGACCAGAGGGGTGGGCTGTGATGCGGTAGGCACGTGGCCGGGTATGCCGGGCGCCCGTTTGGTGTCTCGGAACCCTGTACACATCGTTCGGGGCCGTATGTGGAAACCTCGGCCGGACTCCCTACGGATGGAACCTGAATAGGCGATAAACCTGGACTAGAGACTTGAGTGTTTAGGTAGGTCGTGGTCTACACCCACGTCGGCTTTCGCTTGAAGTCTGTCGAGCACATGTCGTGTGCAGACGCTAAGTGGTGGAAACATGTATGAAGAAGTACACCCCTGCAGGGTTAACATCATCTATTCGAATAGCCGTGTCCACGGTAAAGGACTTCTGGGTTACCTATAACAGTTCATAGACAAGTGAAAGTGGATATTCTAAAATACGCAAGATAAGTGTGAGTGCTATGGATGGCGTTCTCGTAGGGAGATGGGAGCAGATCCATAGTGGTGTATTGATATGGTGAATATGTGGATTCGTGTGCGCCACCTCAAAAGAGTTACTTGCAGTCGTAGTTCAGGATAGCCGGCTTGCTGCATTGAAATCCCACCATCCCCTTTGTTGATAATGATGCATATGTAGTTAGTTCTGATGTACGTCTTGCTGGGTACATTTGTACTCACGTTTGCCTATTTTATGTTTTGCAGAGAGACTTCAGTTTCGCTAGTAGTTCCACGTGAACTTTGACGTTTAGCTTGCTATCTCAGCTACGATCTTGTGCCCTCGGCAGGATCTAGTAGATAGTCAGGCTTCTCAGCCTTTTTCATTTGTAGATGTCTGTACTCAGACATGTTAACCTTTCGTTTGTGCTTTGACTTGTATGCTCTGAATGTTGGGTCATGAGACCCATGTTGTTAATATCTCGCTCCTCGGAGCCTATTGAATAAAATACTTGAGTTGTAGAGTCTTGTTGTGATGCCATGTTGTATTTGCACATATCGAGCATATTGTGTGTATGTTATTGAAATGTTTGGTATGTGTGGGATCTGACTGTCTAGTTGTTTATCCTTGGTAGCCTCTCTTACCGGGAAATGTCTCCTAGTGCTTCCACTGAGCCCTGGTAGCTTGGTACTACTTCAGAACACTTAGGCTGGCCGGCATGTGTCCTTCTTCATTCCCTGTGTCTGTCCCTTTGGGGAAATGTCACGCGGTGTCTACCGGAGTCCTGTTAGCCTGCTACAGCCCAATTTACTAGAGTCCTGCTAGCCCAGTTGCTACAGCCCGGATTCACTCGCTGATGATCGACACGTTCGTTGCTGGGTCATGTATGCCTGTCCCTGTAAGTTAGTGCCACCTTGGGTTTACGACTAGCCATGTCAGCCCGGGTTCTTTGTCATATGGATGCTAGCGACACTATCATATACATGTGCCAAAAGGCGCAAACGGTCGCGGGCAAGGTAAGGCGACACCCGTGCGAATACCGTGCGTGAGGTCGCAATGTGATATGAGGTGTTACATGCTAGATCGATGTGGCATTGAGTCGGGGTCCTGACAGCTTTGGTATCAGAGACTGACTGCCTGTAGGGTTACCAAGCCAAACTGGTCGAAGTTGAGTCTAGAAATTCTTTAGTTATATAAGGGAATTGATTGTGGGATGGAACGTAAGGCTCTTTTTACTCCTTATACCTTATGCCCTTCTGATCTGAGTCATCTTGTCTTTCCTATGGGGTTAAGGAACTAGGCTTTCTCTTCTGTCTATCAGGATCACGTGTTACTAATCTGTAGACTTATAAGATTGTTGGATCCAAGCCTCAGTTTAGTTTCTATTATCTGCGTGTATTCATAGTTGATCTCAGAACCTTGATATTATGATGATCGAGTGGTTATGCCACCATTTTGTAGGATGTCTCAATCCTTTTGAGCATTTACAGCCGTTATGCTGTCCGAGTCGTCCCAGGTTTCTAAACAATCTGATGCATTTTCAAATCCCTTCTCTCCGTTCCCGAAGTGTCGGGGATATACCCCGTGGTATGACCCGGCCGGAAGTATGACCCGCCCGGACTTGGCGCTTCACTGATGACCCGCCGGAGGACTGGCGATTCACGGGTCTGGCGGCTCACTGGTCAGACGACTCACGGATGACCCCGACGGCGGGTCACATAGAAGACTAGGTCCAAGGCCCAGTAGGCCGGCTTATATTATGGTGGGCCGGCTTAAGACAGAAGGCATGAGGAATATTTCCTTTACGAGGAAGCAAGACCCGTACTTGTTTCCGACTTGTAATAGATAATAAGTTAGTTCTAATCCTAATAGGACTCTACATGTAAGCCGCCCCTTCAACTTATATAAGGAGGGGTAGGGCTCCCCAAAGAGGGACAAGCAAGAAGAAACAATCTCTAGGGCTAGACACAACTAGAGGAGAGCCGGTTTACGGCGACTCCCTCGTGATGATAATGAGATCTAACCTCAAACAACATGTAGGGTTGTTACCGGATGATGTTTCCCGAGGCCCGAAGCTCTCTAAACCCTTGTCTTGTGTTGTGCTTCTCGATTCCGCTCAACCCATCTCAAGCTACCACATAGATGCGTTGGCCTCGCGACTAAGTCCTCACACTAGGACATCTGCCGTGACAATTCCACGACAGTTGGCACCCACCGCGGGGCTCGCGCACGGTGGTGATGAGTTCTTGTAGGGATCTCTTTAGGGATTGAAAAGCTCGTGTTTGGAGATATGAAGGTTTGAGTTTAAGAAAATTAAGATCGCATCAGGTGCCCCATCAGTACTGCAAGTCGAAGGCGTCTTCAAGATTGATCAGTGCACGGATCACGTCACTGGGACGCGATCAAATCGCAAGTCGCCAAAGGCCTTGATTTCCGTTGTAGAGAACCACATCATTGTGCAAAGGACCAACAGGAGAGAAGAGATTAATTAAACAAAGCGATCCAGCAAGACGGACAAGAATTCGTGTGTCACCGAGTGTACCATGAGTTCTATAGCGTGCTGCTTCTTCTTCCCATCAAAAACAGCGGCGCAGCCTCAAAAACTGATCCCACGTGCATCAAGATATCAAGTGGAGTACTACCTGGACTCGAATATGGATTAAGTGTAAAGGACAAAAAAGGAAAGGAAACGGAAGTTGCTAGCTAGCAAGTACGTTGCATGGTTCTCACGTGAGCAGTGTTGGGCCCCCCAACCAACGCCATACCGTCGTGCCAGAGGCTGCCACCTCCGCTGTCGAAGCCCGACGTTGTGGTCTCATCTTGCTGGATGTAAGTTGCCGGCGCTGATCATCCTTCGCTGATGTCTGCCCCCGGGTTGAGCCAATTCTGCTGCCACAAGTTGCCGCCACCAAGTTACCTCGCTGGCGCGTCGAGCCACCCCGGCCACGCCGCCTCGCCTTGTTTCCAAATTGCACTGCAGATGTCTACGGATGTAATCAGGTGCACTCGTCTCCCTTAAAATTACTCTACATTTTAAATGCGTATTATACAAAACATATGTTGTCTGCTCGTGCTATTTTATGCTCGCAGATCTATTCAGCTCAAGAGTTTTCTGCTGGCGTTTTTATTGCATCACTTCCAACAATATTTTGAGTCCCCATAACGCGCGATTCAGACAGCAGACGCGCGATTCAAAAACCCGGGTGTTTAAAAAAAGGGAAGGGGGAGTTAACATGCACGAGCGACCCACCTCCGGATCAGTCTTCGCGATTGACTCGCCCGTCAGCACCATCTTACAGCACTGCGGTTATCCGGGTCAGGTGATATCCATCTAAATTTATCTTATTAAACACTTATTGTTTTTTTCAAAGAACAATTATTTGCCCTGTAACATCTTTACACAGGACAATTGTTTATGCCATTATACCGCGGATGCATGTTCGGCTGTGCCGCACAGCTTTACGGGCACGCGTGTTGCAGTCCAGTTTATATCAAACGCGCCAGCTGACTCGCCCGTCCGCGCCGCCTTACAACGCCACAGATGACTCGCCCGTCCGCCCTCGCGGCCGGTTCACGTGTCCATGCTAGCTTACAACACCGTGGCCGACTCGCTGTCCATGCCGGCTTACAAACGTCGCGGCCGACTCACCCACCCGCACCAGTTTACCACGCCGCGTCCGGTTCATCCGTGAGCGACTTCAACTTCACCTAGCAATCATCAATTTCATGGCGGATTATTTCCGGCCTGGCACATCAGGTGATATCCATCTAAAATATATTTTATTGGCACATGTTGTTTTTGTCAAAGAAGAAGTTTATCTTTGCCTTGGTCTTCAATATTGTTTATGCAGGGCAATTATTTATGACAAAAAGTGATATTATACCGCGGAGATGGAGGTACGCCAGCATCTTTTAGCACAGGTGGTCGTCGTTACTCAGTGGACTCCCGCACCGGCTTACAACGACGTGGCCGTCTCTCGCAACCACGCCGGCTTACAACAAGGAGGACAACTTGCCCGTCCGCACCGGCTTACAACGCCACGGCCGGTTCATCTGTCTATGCCGCCTCTGATGTTACGGTCGTCTTTACCGTCCGTCTCTCGCGACCTGGTCTATATCGACACACCGAGCCGCACTTGTCTGGAGGAGCTATTTATTGAGTATGAGCAAGACACTACTTGGGAAGCTCGGTTTTCTTCCAACAAATTAGAGGCAAATTATCATATATTATCAGCCGCCGTCTGCACTGGATGGTTCAATGGTCAGGTGCACAAGTCGCCGCCACTACAGTTTGGTTAACTTCAAACAGCGAGTTGGATGGAGCCATTGGCCGAGTTGCTGACACGGCTCATACGGGATCATTTATAACCCGCCGCAGTCACCTCAACCTTCTGTGGATTCACATCGCGCTATCAACGCCAATGATGTATACCTTCTGCTATGGTCAAATATGGAGAATCTCAAGCCAACTCCTCGAGTCGTCTTGAGACTCAGGGGCTACAATGGTATGACTCGGCAAAATTAGCCGGTTTAAATGAATTCAAGAACTCTGGGTCATTGAAGGAAAAAATAACCCGGGCCTAGGAGATTACTGCTAGATCGATGAAAATTTAAAAGCCGTCAGAAGATTTCTGGCTCAAAATAAGGACTCTGGTTTAAAATCTGGTTCAAGAGACATCTTTCTCCCACAAAGCACTGAAGCTCTCAAATCCGGCTCAAGGTAAATTTGTCCCTCACAAATTTTTGAAGCTTTCAAATCCGGTTTAAAGTTCCGGTTCAAAAAGAATTAATCTCTCGCAAGTTCAAGTTCTAAGAAAAATTAAAGGTTGCCAAAAAGAACTTGCTGCCATGATGCGCAGTTCAAACATAGGTATCCTGCCTTACGACTTATCTTATTATGGTCACTTGGGGGCTTCCTGCTCATCGAGCATAGCTGTCGGTACCCTCTTGATCGGTGCAATGCTAATATATGGTCACTTGGGGGCTTCCTATTCAAACATAGGTCGTATTCGAACCAAAGAGAACATAGCTATCGAAACCCTTTTGATCGGCACACTGCCAAACTCACTAGGGGGCTTCTTGATCATATCCGAATCATAGATTAACCTCTTTTGGGTCCGACGTGGATCATATTCGAATCAGCATCGTTAAACAACTCTCAAGGTCATTTGGGGGCTTCCTGTTCAAACATAGGTCGTATTCGAACCAAAGAGAACATAGTTGTTGAAACCCTTTTGATCGGCACACTGCCAAACTCACCAGGGGGCTTCATGATCGTATCCCAATCATAGCTTAACCTCTTTTGGGTCCGACATGGATCGTATTTGAATCAGCGTCATTAAGCAACTCTCAAGGTCATTTGGGGGCTTCCTGTTCAAACATAGGTCGTATTCGAACCAAAGAGGATATAGTTGTCAGTACCCTCTTGATCGGCAACGCCAAAGCCACTGGGGGCTATATGATCGTATTCGAATCTTAGCTCAACCCCTTTTGAATGGTTTTCTGATCATATACGAATCAAAAGCCTTAAGTTTTTTAAGTCTTTTTTGCGAACAATTTTGGGTTTGACTTGAGACCTTTTTTTGTATTATATCTCAAATGTATATAAGTGTTTTATGCTTAACCCGGCTTGACTTTGACTATAAGTCGCAAGCTTATGACAATCATCATCTATGTGGAAGCATTGGCTTCTAAAGATTGGGTTATCACCTTTACTGCACAGGTCATGTAAACCGGCAGTACGGATTCAATATCACAGTGGTTATATGTGAGGTATTATGACCCGCCCTGCGGCAAAGCGCCAAGGGTTCTTGTGATCTACTTGTGTGCAGGGTAAGACTACATTTGGGTGGTTACCCGCCCTGGCTCTTGAAGTTAAGTCGCTAGGGCATATGTTGTTTAAACTCTGTGCAGGATTTGCAGAACTATGACTTATATAAATGCTTCAGTCCAAGCTCATCACTGAAATTGGTGTCTCAAAAGGGTTATCAATTATTGATTTTCTCAAGGGCTACAGGCCACCGGGTTACAAAAATTCAGGCTTACAATGAATGCGCATTAAGTCGTCATCGGCCAAGAGCCGCCAGCCAACATGGCTGGATTTCTATTGTGATTATCAATAACCAGTGTTATGATTGAGGTTTTCAAAGTCGCTTTAGCGCAACGGCTATTATTTTTATCAATGGGCATGATTTATTTTACAATGGAGGAAATAGTCCCGAGTTGCTGCACGCTTATGACCCGGCACTTGGGGGCTACATTGTTCAAATCGAGATTACATCAAATATATAAGTCCCATGTCACTGCCACCATGCACCATGGCACTTGGGGGCTAATGCAAAGTCATTTTTTGCTCAACTTATTGAAGACCCGACTCATCACATTTTAAATGAGCCGGCCCTTTGGGGCTACCAATTGCTCCTGTCAAAAATTCAAGGTACACAAGCCTCAATCCATTACATTGAAAGATCCACTACTCAGTTGGTAGAGTACAAAGCTCTTAACATTATGGACGTGGGTTCAAGCCCCATGGTGGAGATTACATCATATGATGTTGTTATCAATGAATTATATAAAAAGTCCCAGCTCAGTAATATCTTACTGAGCCGGCCCTTGGGGGCTACACATTGCTATTCAAATTTACATGGTTATATCTACAAAGTCCCTACTCATTATTGCATAATGACCCGGCCATTGGGGGCTACACCGGTTGAAATTTTCATGAGCATAAAGCAATTACAAGTGCCAGGTTGCTGCAAGCATGACAACCCGGCACATGGGGGCTACATGTGTGGAATATTTAGTTTATATGATTGAGATGAATAAACCGGATTTCTTCAAGGTTGCAACATATATTGGAGCAAGTCTTAAACCATCACTTTGTTTTGCTCAAGACTTGGGGGCTACAGGTAATATGGATATAAGGGAGAAAAATCTTCAAATTATCAGTTTTGAGCAAATCAGGAGGATCAATTACATAAACAGGTGTCAACAACAATTATGACCCGGCATCGTCTGTTTTATAATCTGGCAATTTTTGGTAATGATAAACTGGCAAGTTTTACATCTTCAAGCTGACTGAATATCAGATGAGTATTTGAAGACCAAAATTATTTAACCCGACGCCTTGGAAGCCGACTCAAGTAGATTATTCTTCACAATATTTTTCTGTGAGAAACCAACATCAGCAAATTGAGAGTGAAGCTAGCTTATTTGACCCGGATTTTCTAGATGAAGGAAATGACAATTGGACTTAAGGATAATCAGGTCCCGTCTCAGGAGAATATTTAACCCAGAGCACTAGGAATTAAGGATGATCAGGGGTCGGCGTACAAGAATTTTTAACCCGGAACACAATCTGTCAAAGTTGTTCTTGTGTTTGTTTTACAGGATTAGTTTAACATGGATAAATCCAAATTAAACAGGGGGCTAATGTCGGGGATATACCCCGCGGTATGACCTGGCCGGAAGTATGACCCGGCCGGACTTGGCGCTTCACCGATGACCCGCCGGAGGACTGGCGACTCACGTGTCTGGCGGCTCACTGGTCAAACGACTCACAGATGACTCCGACGGCGGGTCACATAGAAGACTAGGTCCAAGGCCCAGTAGGCCGGCCCATATTATGGTGGGCCGGCTTAATACAGAAGACATGAGGAATATTTCCTTTACGAGGAAGCAAGACCCGTACTTGTATCCGACTTGTAATAGAGAATAAGTTAGTTCTAATCCTAATAGGACTCTACATGTAAGCTGCCCCTTCAACTTATATAAGGAGGGGCAGGGCTCTCCAAAGAGGGACAAGCAAGAATAAACAATCTCTAGGGCTAGACACAACTAGAGGAGAGTCGGTTTACGACGACTCCCTCGTGATGATAATGAGATCTAACCTCAAATAACATGTAGGGTTGTTACCGGATGATGTTTCCCGGGGCCCGAAGCTGTCTAAACCCTTGTCTTGTGTTGCGCTTCTCGATTCCACTCAACCCCTCTCAAGCTACCACATAGATGCGTTGGCCTCGCGACTAAGTCCTCACACTAGGACATCTGCCGTGACAATTCCACGACACGACGTTTCCTTGTGCCAGATCAACCACACTAACTAGTGTGTTGGGGTACTTCATTGCCTCGGCATTTATGTTGGAGCTATTATTATGACCTAGGTGTCTAGAGTATCACCTAGTAATCTAGCCATGTTTTGTGTCCCATTGTGATGATTCTGGCCTTCATTCTCGAAAGCATCCCGTGATGCCACTTAGTAGTAGGTATTCTACTCCTGGGTTTCTGAGCCCAAGATTCACCCTACCTCATGTTGATAGTGTTTGCTAGTTCCTTTAGGATATTAGTAACCTTTGTGTTAGTCCTCGAGGTCTGTGGCATTTCCTTCTTCCAAGTACCATGAACTGTTTCTGGCAGAAGTTCCTCGCTGATCGAAAGATCACAACCGGAGTGCTCTTGACGAGTTCTTGATTCTATGTTGTGACTCTGCCAGATCTACTTCTCTGCATGGGTTATCCAGAAGAAACCTGTTGAACTTGATTCGACATACTAACCTATGCATCCACAACTTAGAAAGTTATATGTCCCTTGAGTTGTTCTCTTTAGTTGTATTCTGACCCCCGTCTATCATTTGATAGTCAAGAGTATGCGTGCATTCGCTGTCGATGCTGATTTTTTGTGGTCTGTCAAGCCATTCTATTCCAGAATGACTAGGAGAAACAAACTCCAGTACCTCATCCATTTCTAGGATTGGGTCAAAGCAGTTGTATTCCGCAGATCAAATGCAATCAAGCTTTTGGTCTGCTCTACCCTGAAGTATTAACCACTTTATGTCAGGAATGTCATGAGAATTGCACCTTCTCTTATGAATTCTTGATGTAGTGATACTTCTCGCCATCATTATTCATTCATCGGTGTCGTGTTGTCGCAACCGGAATGCCGACAAGTGAATCGTGATGTGTGAAATCAATACTCCTAGCATACCGTGTTGCTTGGTAGTTAATGGACATCAATATCATTCTTAGCGTGTTGGTTATTGAATCACCATCCTAAGGTTGATCGTGCTACCTAGTCCTTATTTCCGATGCATTCTCCGATCAATGAGTCAGGATAGTGCCAATCCCTTGCTTATTTGATCATATCGTCTTGCCCTGAAAAGCAAGATTGCTCTCGAGCTTAGTAACATATTGGTGGTTCGTGATTTACCGAATATCTTCTCGGAAGTATCACCAGGTCGTCACCTGACCGCTATGTTGAGTTCGTGATCAAGTTGGTTTCTTATAAACCACTCCTTCTCCAAGAATGTGTGTTGGATACCCCTGAGCTAGTTGGTTAAGCTAAAACAACAACTTGGAGAGTTGGAAGATAAAAGCTTTGTCCGACTTAGCTCATTCCAAAGGGATATCTCTTTGTATATGAGTGTTGAAGAAAGATGATATCCTCATCGATTGATCTTCGTGACCAATTGATGGATGTCTTATCAAAACTTTGATTTGAGAATGGGCTATCCTCAAATCAAATCAGAACCAACGATGTTCGTAATGTTGTCTTACTCGTGGTTGATTCCTCGGGCATACACCATTATATCCTTTGGTCTGACCAATGCTATCATCGTGTTCTTTTAATTATGGAATTCCATTTATATGGAAACCTGGATGAATTGTTGTTGAGCCCATCGACAACATCCTTGTCTTCTCCATAATTTTGTTGAACATTAAGCTAGTGTTGGAAACTTTTGAAAGCATTGTTCATGCTAGCTCATGAAGCATATGTTCAGATGTAAGAAGTGACTTCCTCCAGTTCATGTGAAGTTGATGCAAGTTGCCGCCGTGAATCCGAGAAATTCAATGTTGCTTCCTTTGGAATCATCCCAAATCAGTCATGCATACGTGCGAAGTATTCTGTGGTTTGGAGATTTGCAACCTTCATTCTATATGTGTCCCTAGCACACCAAGCCACTGATTGATTTGTTCAAGGAGAAGAAGTTCCTTCTTAAGAGCATGTCTTATGTAAGAACTCCGATATCCTTGTTGATGGCTCCCACCTGAACTCGGTAGTGTTTCATCATAAGACTACCACGTGGTCATGCTTGTCTGGGACAGCGTGTTCACATGGGTGTAGCAGAACCAGCTCATGTTTTGGAGCTAGCTATCGTTGTTCATCTCCCGAGAATCTCGCAACATCGTCTCGTCGATTTGTGTTGCAAACTTTCACTTTCCTTTCTAGACTTGACGAGTCTGGAATATCATGACACCAACCAGAACTGAATCTCAGGCAGATGTGATGGTTGGAACGTGTCCCAAGAATTATAATATTGGTCTCTTTGTAACCCGATAAAGTGGGTGTCGTGGCCAACACACCCAGCCGGAAGACCTATTATTGTAGTATCTTGATTGAGGAAGTTGGCCACCTCCCCATAAGGATTTCGCAAGATTTACTTCCGTAGCTATTCCTTATGGATTTTTGAGCTTCCGAAGTCCGACCTGCAGTTACTTGATGTTCTAGATACCAGACCATTTCAATAAATGGGTTACAATAGTACATCAAGGAGAACATTAGAAGCGGAGTGCTAAATGTCTCTCGGTCGATTGTCTAGATTTTGCCCCTTGGTCTTGCTAAGGTGAAATCTGAGAAAGTGTTATCTTCCTTTGCATCTGTATCGTCCATCGCTATTCATCATGGTAGTATGTTGTGTTGTCAGCACCCTTGACACGGATGTTGGTAAAACCTTGATGATTATGGAAATGCTCAAGTTCTTGAGAGCACGCACAAGCACTAGGTGATATCATAGGCACTATCTGGGATTGCTCCTAGTTTTCTTCGGTTATGTTATAACCACTCCAACAGTGGAATTATTCCGTACTATTGAGTTCCTCCCCAGTTACTAGAATAATTTCCCGCATTTGCATTTTGTTCCCAGCTTGCACCGCCATCATGCCACCCTACTCTGGATTACCCTTCTCAGTAATTACTGATCAGGATGTTTTTCAAAAGTGGTCCTACCATGGTCCCATCCATTTCTGATGATGAGCAAAATCGTCAATGACATTGTCTTCAACAAGGTAATCCACATCATCCATACTCGTCCGGGTATGTCACTCATCCGGACTCCTTCAACTGAACGATTATGATTTGCCTTAAGCTGGTATAAAGAGCTTCAATGATCCTTGAATCAAAGGTAATTCTTTTTGCCACTTAAGGGATGATTCTACGAGCCACTTCCTCTAAGATGTCTCGCTATGGTATCATGGAAATTCAACTCCTCGCTATGTTGACAACCGTTCACCATCTTCTTAGGTATGAAATTGTTGTCTACCTGGTGAATCTTCGTCGTCTGTCTCACTCCATCCCTCTGGATGTACGCTCTGTGTCTCGGCCCGAGAGATGTTTCTACATCTCATTCCGCGAGTTGATCTTGTGATCATTAAGATGATCCATCTATGTAGATATGTTTCGCCCTTTTGTCCTCGTGTTGGATGAAGATCTCGAATGCAAAGATGTCAAGATCAATTTGAGTCAACAAATCAACATCCTCGAGAAGACGGTTGGATCATGAAGTTTGTGATACTTAGTGTCCCCTTTGTCTTCTTACCTCATGTCTTGAATCTCGGGACGAGATTCTTGTTTAGTGGGGGTGAGTTGTCACAACCCTAGTTTAGCCTTTGCTTGTCCTTGCATGTTCATCATGTCTAAATTCTAAAACTTGAATTGAGGCATTTTCAAAAAGCCTCAGAAAAACCTCTAAAAATAACCAACATTTAAATCTCATCAAATGAGTCCAAGAAAATGTTCCTGTTATTCTGTGAAAATATTGGCATGAGGTAAAATTCAAACCAATATTTTTTGGAGTCACAGAAATAATTTATTTTGGGCCTTTGATTTAAATCAATAACATATTTGGGTTGGAATTATTTCTGCTATATAGGAAATAATGTTCAAATATTTTTGTAAATTTGCATGTGGCCTTGGACTATCTCTCTGAGCTCACACAAAAATTTACAGAAAGTTTTAAAATGATTTAGTTCTCAAACTAAATCAATACAAAATAACAGAAAATAAAAATAAGAGAGAGAGAGAGAGAAAGTACCTGGCAGCCCACCTGGCCCAACTCCAGCGGCCCAGCCCACCGCAGCCGCCACCGTCTTCAACCTCCCGCCAGTAGGCAGGAGGGCGTGTGCCCGACGCGCGCCAGCACGTGCGCGCCACCTCCTGCTTGCCGCTTCGCCCCCGCTTCTTCGGGTGGCGCCACACACGCCCCTGGAACCCCCTCGCGCTCCCCCTCGCTCCTCCCCCTCCTCTGTCTCTCTTACGCGCGGCCGCCGAGCGCAGCCGTCGCCGCCGACGAGCACCGCCGTGGCCACAGCCACTGCCTCGCCTAGCCGATGCGCTCAGAGGATCTGCCTCGACCCCCTCTTCCTCCTCACCGAGCCACGCCCGGCGGGAGCCCCTACAATGCCGCCATCGGCTCCGTCTTCTTCCTCGGACTCCGGCGATCGCTGTCACCACTCCGTCGTCTACAGAGCCTCCCCCGAGCTGCCGACCCATCCATGCGATGCGCTGTGAGCCTCTGAACCGTTTCCCCCTACTCCCGTGCACTAATTCGAGCTCTAGCTCTCGTTTCCGTCGAGACCGAGACCTCGCCGGTGCCGGCCATGTCGTCGTCGTTGTTTTGGCCTGCCTCCGTCCAAACCAAGCACGTCACCGCACTCAGTACACCCCCAGGAGCACGTTGCACCCACCAGCTCCCCCTCCCGTGCACCACAACGCCAAACCCGCAGGTGCCCGAGCGCCGGCCACCGCCACGAGCTCGACTCCGGCGAGCTCGTTCCTCCTCGCGCCTCCCGCGTGCCTCCCCTGGATGCGCGCGAGCAAGGGCAACCCTCTGGTGCCCTTGGCTTGGCCCAAAACCGCCCGTAGCGCCACTCCGGCGAGCTTCCGCCGCGGTTTTGGTCGCCGCCGGCCATTCTCGGGTGTGCCGACGTGGCGTCATTAGCTTAGGTACTAACCACGTTTAGTTAGAATCCACAGCCACTGACAGTGGATACCAGCGCGGGGTCTAACCCAGTCAGCTGGATTTGACCGACATTAGTCCCTGTGTCAATGACACGCGGGTCCCACCAGCCAGGTTTGACCCTGGTCAACTCGGTTGACCTGCTGACGTCATGATGATGTCATCCTGACGCAGTGATGATGCAATAAACCCTTTTCTGGATTTTAAATAAATCTAAACGATTTATTTATTTCAGAAAATAGTTAAAACTTCTAAAAATCATAGAAAATCAACCGTAGCTCAGAATGAAATAATTTATATATGAAAAATGATTAGAAAAATCCAATCTATCCATCTGTACTGGTTTCATGCATGTTAGAGCAACCTAGCCTTGCTGTTTAGGTGAAACAAGATAATGCACTTATATGAGTTCATATTCTGGGTTTGCATTCGAATCTTTGATTCAAATGAACTCAAACCATCCTGTTCTTAGCTGCATTAGCTCAACACACTCATTTTCCCATGTCATGATCATGCGTCATATTGTGTGTTGCATTGATTGTATTTCTTTTCTGCTGCCGGTGTTTGTCCCATCTCGGTAGACGATGTTCCGACGTTGTGATCGTTGACACTGATGAAGACTCAATGCTATCTTCAGAAGTGCCAGACAAGCAAAAACCCCTTGTTCATTCCGATACAATCCTACTCTCTCGCTCCTGCTCTTTTTTACTGCATTAGGACAACAATGATTCATCTGTTACTTGCTGCGGTAGCTGAACCCCTTTATCCTCTGCATGACCTGTCATTGCCACAATAAATAGATGAAACCCACTAGCATGAGTAGGAGTTGATTGAGCCCTGTTGTGCCTACTCATTCAAGCTTGTTTGTCATGCCTGCTACTGCCTAGAGTTGAGTCAGGTCTGATTCATTGGGGATGAATCAGAGGTGTGTGAACATGTCCTACTGTGTGTGAGCTAAGTGTGTGAACACAATTTGGTAAAGGTAGTGGTGACAGGCCATGTAGGAGTACATGGTGGGTTGTCTCATTGAAGCCATCCTCAGGAACTGAGTTTTGTGTTTGTGATCCATGAAATAGCTACTACCATGCATTGGGCCCTGAAATATGACCCCGCTCGAGTTCTTAATCACCCTTGTCCTCTGTCCGGGAGTTGCAAGTAGTTTCTGGTGTTTGTAGTATTCTGGAGGCCGTGCGCAGCGCTGACCGGAGGGGTGGGCTGTGATGCGGTAGGCACGTGGCCGGGTATGCCGGGCGCCCATTTGGTGTCGCGGAACCCTGTACACATTGTTCGGGGCCGTATGTGGAAACCTCTGCCGGACTCCTTGCGGATGGAACCTGAATAGGCGATAAACCTGGACTAGAGACTTGAGTGTTTAGGTAGGCCGTGGTCTACACCCACGTCGGCTTTCGCTTGAAGTCTGCCGAGCACATGCCATGTGCAGACGCTAAGTGGTGGAAACATGTATGAAGAAGTACACCCCTGCAGGGTTAACATCATCTATTCGAATAGCCATGTCCGCGGTAAAGGACTTCTGGGTTACCTATAACAGTTCATAGACAAGTGAAAGTGGATACTCTAAAATACGCAAGATAAGTGTGAGTACTATGGATGGCGTTCTCGTAGGGAGATGGGAGCGGATCCATAGTGGTGTATTGATATGGTGAATATGTGGACTCGTGTGCGCCACCTCAAAAGAGTTACTTGCAGTCGTAGTTTAGGATAGCCACTGAGTCAAAGCTGGCTTGCTGCAGTTAAACCCCATCATTCCCTTTGTTGATAATGATGCATATGTAGTTAGTTCTGATGTAAGTCTTGCTGGGTACATTTGTACTCACGTTTGCGTATTTTATGTTTTGCAGAGAGACTTCAGTCTCGCTAGTAGTTCCACGTGAACTTCGACGTTTAGCTTGCTACCTCAGCTACGATCTTGTGCCCTCGGCAGGATCTAGTAGATAGTCAGGCTTCTCAGCCTTTTTCATTTGTAGATGTCTGTACTCAGACATGTTAACCTTCCGTTTGTGCTTTGACTTGTATACTCTGAATGTTGGGTCATGAGACCCATGTTTGTAATATCACGCTCCTTAGAGCCTATCGAATAAAATACTTGAGTTGTAGAGTCTTGTTATGATGCCATGTTGTATTTGCACATATCGAGCATATTGTGTGTATGTTATGAAATGCTTGGTATGTGTGGGATCTGACTATCTAGTTGTTTATCCTTGGTAGCCTCTCTTACCGGGAAATGTCTCCTAGTGCTTCCACTGAGCCCTGGTAGCTTGCTACTGCTCCGGAACACTTAGACTGGTCAGCATGTGTCCTTCTTCGTTCCTGTGTCTGTCCCTTCAGGGAAATGTCACGCGGTGTCTACCGGAGTCCTGTTAGCCTGCTACAGCCCGGTTTACCAGAGTCCTGCTAGCCCAGTTGCTACAGCCCGGATTCACTCGCTGATGACCGACAAGTTCGTTGCTGGGTTATGTATGCCTGTCCCTGTAAGTTAGTGCCACCTTGGGTTTACGACTAGCCATGTCAGCCCGGGTTCTTTGTCATATGGATGCTAGCGGCACTATCATATACGTGTGCCAAAAGGCACAAATGGTCCCGGGCAAGGTAAGGCCACACCCTTGGAAATACCGTGCGTGAGGTCGCAATGTAATATGAGGTGTTGCATGCTAGATCGATGTGGCATTGAGTCGGGGTCCTGACATGTGGGCAGTGGTTTGGCACGCTGGGGGTACTGGGGACGAGTTCTTGCTCGTCCGCATCCAATGGACCGGGCGGGAGGCTGCGGGGTGGTCGGGAGCAACGCCGGCAGCAAGCGAGGCGGCGGCGGAGCTACGGCGCCATAGGCGCGAGGACTGCAGCACGCTAGCGAGCGAACTAATGGCCGCGTGGGGGCTCCCGGGAGCAACCTGAGCATGCCTTCATGCTCGGGTTAGCTAGGCGGGGCTGCTAGCAATGGTGACGATGGACGCAGCGCCAGCGAGCTTCGGTGACGACGGGTGTCGGTGTCAAAACCGGCGGGTCTCGGGTAGGGGGTCCCGAACAGTGCATCTAAGGCTAATGGTAACAGGAGGCAGGGGACACGATGTTTTACCCAGGTTCGGGCCCTCTCGATGGAGGTAATACCCTACTTCCTGCTTGATTGATCTGGATGATATGAGTATTACAAGAGTTGATCTACCACGAGATCGTAGAGGCTAAACCCTAGAAGCTAGCCTATGATTATGATTGTTCCCCTCCTATGGACTAAACCCTCCGGTTTATATAGACACCGGAGGGTGCTAGGGTTATACAGAGTCAGTTACAAAGAAGGAGATCTAGCATCCGGATAGCCAAGCTTGTCTTCCACGCAAAGGAGAGTCCATCCGGACACGGGATGAAGTCTTGAGTCTTGTATCTTCACGGTCCAGTAGTCCGGCCAAAGTATATAATCCGGCTGTTCGGACACCCCCTTATCCAAGACTACCTCAGTAGCCCCTGAACCAGGCTTCAATGACGATGAGTCCGGCGTGTAGATTTGTTGGGGAACGTAGTAATTTCAAAAGTTTTCCTACGCACACGCAAGATCATGGTGATGCATAGCAATGAGAGGGGAGAGTGTTGTCCATGTACCCTTGAAGACCGTAAGCGGAAGCGTTATGACAACGCGGTTGATGTAGTCATATGTCTTCACGATCCGACCGATCCAAGCACCGAACGTACGACACCTCCGAGTTCAGCACACGTTCAGCTCAATGACGATCCACGGACTCCGATCCAGCAAGGTGTCGGGGATGAGTTCCGTCAGCACGACGGCGTGGTGACGATGATGATGTTCTACTGACGCAGGGCTTCGCCTAAGCACCACAACGATATGACCGAGGTGGAATATGGTGGAGGGGGGCACCACACACGGCTAAGGAACGATCACGAAGATTAACTTGTCATGGGGTGCCCCCCCCCCCGCTCCTGTATATAAAGGATCCAAGGGGGAGGGGGTGGCCGGCCAAGGAGGACGTGCCAAGGGGAGTCCTACTCCCACCGGGAGTAGGACTCCTTCTTTCCTAGTCCAACTAGGAGATGGGGGGAAAGGAGGGGAGTGGAGAAGGAAGGGAGAGGGGGGCCGCACCCCAAACCCTTTGTCCAATTCGGACTGGGCTTGGGAGGGGCGCGCGCCACCTCCTGTTTCCTTCCCACTAAGGCCCATTAAGGCCCAATACTCTTCCCCGTATTCCCGTAACTCCCCGGTACTCCGAAAAATACCCGAGTCACTCGGAACCTTTCCGATGTCCGAATATAGTCGTCCAATATATCGATCTTTACATCTCGACCATTTGGAGACTCCTCGTCATGTCCCCGATCTCATCCGGGACTCCGAACTCCTTCGGTACACCAAAACTCATAAACTCATAATAAAACTATCATCGAAACCTTAAGCGTGCAGACCCTACGGGTTCAAGAACTATGTAGACATGACCGAAACACGTTTCCGGTCAATAACCAATAGCGGAACCTGGATGCTCATATTGGCTCCTACACATTCTACGAAGATCTTTATCGGTCAAACCGCATAACAACATACGTTGTTCCCTTTGTCATCGGTATGTTACTTGCCCGAGATTCAATCGTCGGTATCCAATACCTAGTTCAATCTCGTTACCGGCAAGTCTCTTTACTCGTTACGTAATGCATCATTCCGTAACTTACTCATTAGCTACATTGCTTGCAAGGCTTATAGTGATGTGCATTACCGAGAGGGCCCAGAGATACCTCTCCGACAATCGGAGTGACAACACCTAATCTCGAAATACGCCAACTCAACATGTACCTTCGGAGACACCTGTAGAGCTCCTTTATAATCACCCAGTTACGTTGTGACGTTTGGTAGCACACAAAGTGTTCCTCCGGTAAACGGGAGTTTCATAATCTCATAGTTATAGGAACTTTGTATAAGTCATGAAGAAAGCAATAGCAACATACTAAACGATCAAGTGCTAAGCTAACGGAATGGGTCAAGTCAATCACATCATTCTCCTAATGATGTGATCCCGTTAATCAAATGACAACACATGTCTATGGCTAGGAAACATAACCATCTTTGATTAATGAGCTAGTCAAGTAGAGGCATACTAGTGACATTATGTTTGTCTATGTATTCACACATGTATTATGTTTCCGGTTAATACAATTCTAGCATGAATAATAAACATTTATCATGAAATAAGAAAATAAATAATAACTTTATTATTGCCTCTAGGGCATATTTCCTTCAGTCTCCCACTTGCACTAGAGTCAATAATCTAGTTCACATCGCCATGTGATTTAACACCAATATTCATATTTGTATATGGTTAACACCCATATTTCACATCGTCATGTGACCAACACCCAAAGGGTTTACTAGGGTCAATAATCTAGTTACATCGCTATGTGATTAACACCCAAAGAGTACTAAGGTGTGATCATGTTTTGCTCATGAGAGAAGCTTAGTCAATGGGTCTGTCACATTCAGAGCCATATGTATTTTGCAAATATTCTATGCCTACAATGCTCTGCACGGAGCTACTCTAGCTAATTGCTCCCACTTTCAATATGTATCCAGATTGAGACTTAGAGTCATCTGGATCGGTGTGAAAGCTTGCACCGATGTAACTCTTTACGACGGGCTCTTTTGTCACCTCCATAATCGAGAAATATTTCCTTAGTCCTCACTAAGGATATTCTTGACCAATGTCCAGTGATCTACTCCTAGATCACTATTGTACTCCCTTGCCAAATACAGAGCAAGGTATACAATAGGTCTGGTACATAGCATAGCATACTTTATAGAACCTATGACTGAGGCATAGGGAATGACTTTCATTCTCTTTTCTATTTTCTGTCGTGGTCGGGATTTGAGTCTTACTCAATTTCACACCTTTGCAACACAGGCAAGAACTCTTTCTTTGACTGTTCCATTTTGAACTACTTCAAAATCTTGACAAGGTATGTACTTATTGAAAAACTTATCAAGCGTCTTGATCTATCTCAATAGATCTTGATGCTCAATATGTAAGTAGCTTTATTGAGGTCTTTCTTTTAAAGAACTCCTTTCAAATACTCCTTTATGCTTTTCAGAAAAATTCTACATCATTTCTGATCAACAATATGTTACTCACATATATTTATCAGAAAGGCGGTAGTGCTCCCACTCACTTTATTGTAAATACAGGCTTCACCTCAAGTCTGTATAAAACTATATGCTTTCATCAACTTATCAAAGCGTATATTCCAACTCTAAGATGCTTGCACCAGTCCATAGATGGATCGCCGGAGCTTGCACATTTTGTTAGCACCTTTAGGATTGACAAAACCTTCTGGTTGCATCCTATACAACTCTTCTTTAATAAATCCATTAAGGAATGTAGTTTTGACATCCATTTGCCAGATTTCATAAAATGTGGCAATTGCTAACATGATTCGGACAAACTTTTAAGCATCGATACGAGTGAGAAAATCTCATTGTATTCAACACTTTGAACTTTGTCAAAAAACCTTTTTCGACAAGTCTAGCTTTGTAGATAGTAACACTACTATCAGCATCTGTCTTCCTCTTGAAGATCCATTTATACAATATGGCTTGCCGATCATCGGGCAACTCCACCAAAGTCCACACTTTGTTCTCATACATGGATCCCATCTCAGATTTTATGGCCTGAAGCCATTTTGCGGAATCTGGGCTCATCATCGCTTCCTCATAGTTCGTAGGTTCATCATGGTCTAGTAACATGACTTCCAGAACAGGATTACCGTACCACTCTGGTGTGTACTGTACTTTGGAAAACCTATGAGGTTTTGTAGTAACTTGATCTGAAGTTTCATGATCATCATCATTAGCTTCCTCACTAATTGGTGTAGGAATCACTGGAACTGATTTCTGTGATGATCTACTTTCCAATTCGGGAGAAGGTACAAATTACCTTATAAAGCTCTACTTTCCTCCCACTCACTTCTTTCGAGAGAAACTCCTTCTCTAGAAAGGATCCATTCTTAGCAACGAATGTTTTGCCTTCGGATCTGTGATAGAAGGTGTACCCAACATTTTCCTTTGGGTATTCTATGAAGACGCACTTCTCCGATTTGGGTTCGAGCTTATCAGATTGAAACCTTCTTCACATAAGCATCACAACTCCAAAATTTTAAGAAACGACAGCTTAGGTTTACCGCTAAACCATAGTTCATACAGTGTCATCTCAACGGATTTAGATGGTGCCCTATTTAAAGTGAATGCAGCTATCTCTAATGCATAACCCCAAAATGATAGTGGTAAATCGGTAAGATACATCATAGATTGCACCATATCCAATAAAGTATGATTACGACGTTCGAACACACCATTTCGCTGTGGTGTTCCATGTGGCGTGAGTTGCGAAACTATTCCGCATTGTTTCAAATGTAAACCAAACTCGTAACTCAAATATTCTCCTCCACGATCAGATTGTAGAAATTTTATTTTCTTGTTACGATGATTCTCCACTTCACTCTGAAATTCTTTTGAACTTTTCAAATGTTTCAAACTTATGTTTCATCAAGTATATATACCCATATCTGCTCAAATCATCTTGTGAAGGTCAGAAAATAATGATACTTGCCACGAGCATCAACACTCGTTGGACCGCATACATCGGTATGTATTATTTCCAACAAGTTTGTAGCTCGTTCCATTGTTTTGGAGAATGGAGTTTTAGTCATCTTGCCCAAAAGGCACGGTTCGCAAGCATCAAATGATTCATAACCAAGTGATTCCGAAAATCCATCTTTATGGAGTTTCTTCATGCGCTTTACACCGATATGACCCAAACGGCAGTGCCACAAATAAGTTGCACTATCATTATTAACTTTGCATCTTTTGGCATCAATATTATGAATATGTGTATCACTACGATCCAGATCCAACAAACTATGTTCATTGTGTATATGACCATCGAAGGTCTTATTCATGTAAACAGAATAACAATTATTCTCTGACTTTAAATGAATAACCGTATTGCAATAAACACGATCAAATCATATTCATGCTCAACGCAAACGCCAAATAACATTTATTTAGTTTTAACACTAATCACGAAATTATAGGGAGTGTGCGATGATGATCATATCAATCTTGGAACCACTTCCAACACACATCATCACTTCACCCTCAACTAGTCTCTGTTTATTCTGTAACTCCTGTTTCGAGTTACTAATTTTTAGCAACCGAACAAGTATCAAATACTCAAGGGCTACTATAAACACTAGTAAGGCACACATCAATAACTTATATATCAAATATACCCTCGTTCACTTTGCCATCCTTCTTATCCACCAAATATTCAGGGCATTTCCGCTTGCAGTGAAAATTTCCTTTGAAGTGTAAGCACTCAGTTTCAGGCTTTGGTCCAGCTTTGGTCTTCTTCACGGGAGTGACAAATTGTTTGCCATTCTACTTGAAGTTTCCCTTTCTTTTCCTTTGCCCTTTTCTTGAAACTAGTGGCCTTGTCAATCATCAACACTTGATGCTCTTTCTTGATTTCTACCTTCGTCGATTTCAACATCACGAAGAGCTCGGGAATCGTTTTCATCATCCCTTGCATACTATAGTTCATCACGAGGTTCTAGTAACTTGGTGATGGTGACTAGAGAAGTTTGTCAATCACTATCTTATCTGGAAGATTAACTCCCACTTGATTCAAGCGATTGAAGTACCCAGACAATCTGAGCACATGCTCATTAGTTGAGCGATTCTCCTGCATCTTTTAGCCATATAACTTGTTGGAGACTTCATATCTCTCAACTCGGGTATTTTCTTGAAATATTAACTTCAATTCCTGGAACATCTCATATGGTGCATGACGTTTAAAACGTCTTTGAAGTCCCGATTCTAAGCCGTTTAAGCATGGTGCACTAAACTATCAAGTAGTCATCATATTGAGCTAGCTAAACATTCATAACGTCTGCATCTACTCCTGCAATAGGTCTGTCACCTAGCGGTGCATAAATGACATAATTCTTCTGTGCAGCAATGAGGATAAACCTCAGATCACGGATCTAATCCGCATCATTGCTACTAACATTTTTTCAACACAGTTTTCTCTAGGAACATATCAAAATAAACATATGAAAGCAACAACGTGAGCTATTGATCTACAACATAATTTACAAAATACTACTAGGACTAAGTTCATGATGAATTTAAGTTCAATTAATCATATTACTTAAGAACTCCCACCTAGACAGACATCTCTCTAGTCATCTAAGTGATCACGTGATCCAAATCAACTAAACCATGTCCGATCATCACGTGAGATAGAGTAGTTTCAATGGTGAACATCTCTATGTTGATCATATCTACTCTATGATTCACGTTCGACCTTTCGGTCTCCATGTTCCGAGGCCATATCTGTATATGCTAGGCTCGTCAAGTTTAACCTGAGTATTCCGTGTGTGCAACTGTTTTGCACCCGTTGTATTTGAACATAGAGATTATCACACCCGATCATCACGTGGTGTCTCAGCACGAGGAACTTTCGCAACGGTGCATACTCAGGGAGAACACTTCTTGATAATTTTAGTGAGAGATCATCTTAAAATGCTACCGTCAATCAAAGCAAGATAAGATGCATAAAGGATAAACATCACATGCAATCAATATAAGTGATATGATATGGCCATCACCATCTTGTGCTTGTGATCTCCATCTCCAAAGCACCGTCGTGATCGCCATCGTCATCGGTGCGACACCTTGATCTCCACCGTAGCATCATTGTCATTACGCCATCTATTGCTTCTACGACTATCGCTACCGCTTAGTGATAAAGTAAAGCAATTACAGGGCGTTTGCATTTCATACAATAAAGCGACAACCATATGGCTCCTGCCAGTTGCTGATAACTTCGGTTACAAAACATGATCATCTCATACAATAAAATATAGCATCACATCTTGACCATATCACATCACAACATGCCCTGCAAAAACAAGTTAGACATCCTCTACTTTGTTGTTGCAAATTTTACGTGGCTGTTACGGGCTGAGCAAGAACCGTTCTTACCTACGCATCAAAACCACAACGATAGTTCGTCAAGTTAGTGTTGTTTTAACCTTCGCAAGGACCGGGCATAGCCACACTCGGTTCAACTAAAGTGAGAGAGACAGACAGCCGCTAGTCACCTTTAAGCACGAGTGCTCGTAACGGCGAAACCGGTCTCGCGTAAGCGTACGCGTAATGTCGGTCCGGGCCGCTTCATCTCACAATACCGCTGAACCAAAGTATGACATGCTGGTAAGCAGTATGACTTGTATTGCCCACAACTCACTTGTGTTCTACTCGTGCATATAACATCAACGCATAAAACATAGGCTCGGATGCCACTGTTGGGGAACGTAGTAATTTCAAAAAAATTCCTACGGACACGCAAGATCATGGTGATGCATAGCAACGAGAGGGAAGAGTGTTGTCCACGTACCCTTGTAGACCATAAGCGGAAGCGTTATGACAACGCGGTTGATGTAGTCGTACGTCTTCACGATCCGACCGATCCAAGCACCGATCGTACGGCACCTCCGAGTTCAGCACACGTTCAGCTCGATAACGATCCCCGGACTCCGATCTAGCAAGGTGTCGGGGATGAGTTCCGTCAGCACGACGGCGTGGTGACGATGATGATGTTCTACCGATGCAGGGCTTCGCCTAAGCACCGCAATGATATGACCGAGGTGGAATATGATGGAGGGGGCACCGCACACGGCTAAGGAACGATCACGAAGATCAACTTGTCATGGGGTGCCCCCTGCCCCCGTATATAAAGGATCCAAGGGGGAGGGGGTGGCCGGCCAAGGAGGGCACGCCAAGGGGAGTCCTACTCCCACCGGGAGTAGGACTCCTTCTTTCCTAGTCCAACTAGGAGAAGGGGGGAAAGGAGGGGAGTGGAGAAGGAAGGGAGAGGGGGGCCGCGCCACAAACCCTTTGTCCATTTCGGACTGGACTTGGGAGGGGCGCGCGCCACCTCCTGGCTCCTTCCCACTAAGGCCCATTAAGGCCCAATACTCTTCCCCGTATTCCCGTAATTCCCGGGTACTCCGAAAAATACCCGAATTACTCGGAACCTTTCCGATGTCCGAATATAGTCGTCCAATATATCAATCTTTATGTCTCGACCATTTCGAGACTCCTCGTCATGTCCCCGATCTCATCCGGGACTCCGAACTCCTTCAGTACATCAAAACTCATAAACTCATAATAAAACTGTCATCGAAACCTTAAGCATGTGGACCCTACAGGTTCGAGAACTATGTAGACATGACCGAAACACGTTTCTGGTCAATAACCAATAGCAGAACCTGGATGCTCATATTGGCTCCTACACATTCTACGAAGATCTTTATCGGTCAAACCGCATAACAACATACGTTGTTCCCTTTATCATCGGTATGTTACTTGCCCGAGATTCGATCGTCGGTATCCAATACCTAGTTCAATCTCGTTACCGGCAAGTCTCTTTACTCGTTACGTAATGCATCATTCTGTAACTAACTCAATAGCTACATTGCTTGCAAGGCTTATAGTGATGTGCATTACCGAGAGGGCCCAGAGATACCTCTCCGACAATCGGAGTGACAACACCTAATCTCGAAATACGCCAACTCAACATGTACCTTCAGAGACACCTGTAGAGCTCCTTTATAATCACCCAGTTACATTGTGACGTTTGGTAGCACACAAAGTGTTCCTCCGGTAAACGGGAGTTGCATAATCTCATAGTTATAGGAACTTTGTATTAGTCATGAAGAAAGCAATAGTAACATACTAAATGATCAAGTGCTAAGCTAACGGAATGGGTCAAGTCAATCACATCATTCTCCTAATGACGTGATCCCGTTAATCAAATGACAACACATGTCTATGGCTAGGAAACATAACTATATTTGATTAATGAGCTAGTCAAGTAGAGGCATACTACTGACATTATGTTTGTCTATGTATTCACACATGTATTATGTTTCCGGTTAATACAATTCTAGCATGAATAATAAACATTTATCATGAAATAAGAAAATAAATAATAACTTTATTATTGCCTCTAGGGCATATTTCCTTCAAGATTGTCTTCGGCATTGCAAGGCGGGTTCCATCTCCGAATACTCCAAAGTAGATTAAGGATCGTGTCCGGCTCTATAAGATAATTTCCGCACACCACCGTAGAGAGCATAACACTTTACAGATCTAATCTGCTGACAATTTTTCATGGTGTGCCCTTATGCTGCGGCCTGGCTTAATACGAACCGGTTTTTCTCGGCCTGCCACGACACGCACTGCAAGGCGGCTTTATTGGCATGCCTCATCGAAGCAGAGATCGTGTTCCCCTTATTGCGGGATTCCCATCAATACGGGCGCGGGCAACCCCACTACGCCTTTTGGTATGACTCCGTGTTTTTAGGCAAGTCCCAAGCGGTTACGCTGAGGACGCTTGATATTCACCCCCTTTATAGAGGGACCGAGGCCTATCCCTCTTTCCTACCATGCTTGCGCCTTTCTGCATCTCGAGTTCCAACACCCGAAGCCCAAGCTTAGGCACTTTGGATCTTTAGTCATGTCCGGATCCAATATTCAAGGCCGGTGGATGGCCTCCTCTATCACAAAGGAGGACATTGTGAAGCTTAGGGAGGTCAGATATCTGACCGCCGACATCAAGCACAGGCTTCCTGCTCCAGGGCAGGTCATCCCTACTCTCGAGCCCAATGAGAGCGTCGTATTTGTTTCTCACTTCCTCCATGGCTTAGGCTTCACCCTCGATCCCTTTGTGAGAGGGCTCACATTCTATCACGGGCTAGATTTTCATGATCTAGCTCCGGAATCCATCCTTCACATCTCGTCGTTTATCGTCGTGTGCGAAGCCTTCCTCCACATCACTCCGCACTTCGGCTTATGGCTCAAGACCTTCAATGTAAAGCCGAAAGTGATCGAGGGGTGATACGCGGAGTGCGGAGGCGCTGCAATAAGCAGAAACACCGATGCCCCATGGCCAGAGGGCTTCTTCCCGGAGGTGTTCGATCTATGGCAACGGAGGTGGTTCTACGTCACGGCTCCCAGAGGCACAAAGTGGGTGGCTGCCCCCGACTTCTTCTTGGGCCCTCCGCCTCAACTGGCATCTTGGGCCAACGTGGGAGGGCCTGCTAATGACGTACCGACATTGTAGAGACGCATTCGGGAGCTTCTTGAGAGGGACATCAGTCTTGTCAGCGTAATTCAGGTAATGCTAGCCCGACGGATCTTGTCATGCAAACGTCGGCCTCTCTGGATGTGGGAGTTCAACTCGGAAGGTCCGCGAACTATTCAACACTTCTTTGGCATGACGCTCGAAGGGATGTGTAGGTTATTCTTCGGACCACAAGTAAAGTGTCAGGACACCACCAAGGATGCGGGCCTGAGCTGCAACCGCCCAGATACCCAAGTAAGTAACCTAGAAACCGAACACTTCATTTATATTTATCACAACATTATTCTGAAAACCATCCGTGGCCAGGATTGGCTCAGCAAGGCGGAGAGAATCAGGTGTCCGACACCACTTCCCGAAGGCTCGCCTAGTCTTGCAATTGTCAGGATGCTTAGTCGTGTGCTAAGTCAAGTGCCCTCGGGGAAAGACGAAGGGAAGATTAGAGAAGCAGAGCTTCACACATTGCACACCCAAACTGGGGGAATTGCTATTTCCATGAAGGAGGATAGTCGGGGAGGGGAATCTAAGGTCTCCTCCCCCCGCGGGAAGAAGAGGGCCACCTCCGAAGACCTGGAGATGGAGGTGCCTAGACAAGGGAAGAAAACTTCACCAGGGGTCCCTGCCCCGGAGGGCGTCCTCACCGCGCCATGCCCGCAAATGGGCCAGCCCTCCGCCGAGCTGTAAGTTAATCGTAAATACAAAGCTACTCCTTCCCCCTCCGAGAACAATAACCAGGATCCACTCTTTGCAGTTCGGCTAGTAGCTCTTCTCGACAGAGTTCGTCTTCGGGGGATCTTCTTCCGGAGATGATGGAGAGTGAAACCCCACCTGCCTCTCCGCCTCATGGGGCGGGAGACCCCGAGGTGTTGTCATGGAGGAGTCCAGATTCGCCGAGGCCAGAAGCTAATACTTCGGCCTCCTTGAGCCTGGAGCATTCAGCTCCCACGGGGGGCAATAAGAAGGGTCCAGCACAGTCCGGGGACCGGCCGGACACGCTGACGGGCCTTCTGGAGCAAGCTTCTCTCTCAGAGGATCACCGTTCGTTAATGGGCACGGTGCTTGATAAGATTTCATCCGCCACAAGCGGGTTGAATGAAGCTTTTACGAGCCTGCTCAAAGGCTTTGAGGTACATAATGAAATACATAATTTTTTGGTTGTATCGCACGCGCTAGGTGTGCTCCGTATAGATAGTAGCCCCTGAGACTCTGGTTGCCAGCCCTAGGCGGCAAACGGAGGATCACACTCTTAAGTAATGATCGCACTGCATTCATGCGCAGGAGGCTAAGGGTTCGGCGGTAGACCGAACCGCTGAATTCGCCGAACTGAGGCGACAGATTGAGGTTGTGGACGCCAACGGCACGCTTGTGAATGAGCGGCTTAACGAGTCACAGAGTATGTGCTCTGTTTTCCATATTTGTTACAGGAAATATTAAGAGGAGCATAATGTTAATGTGTTATGCTTCGGCTACAGGCAGAGCTGCTGCCGTGGAGGCCCTGAGGGAGGAGCTTGCCCTAGCCAAGGAACAAGCCCGGGCTAGCAATGCGGCTGCCCTAAAGGCGGCCGACGATTTGAGAGCCGAACAAGCTGCTCATTGCTGAAGCAAAGATAAAATAGCCGAGATGGCTGTGGAGCTGAGAGACGCCGCTGGCCGGTATGAGCTCCTTGAAAAGGAGAATCAGGTGAAGTCGGCTGACCTGAAGAAGGCCCTTGATGCGGCCAAGGAGACGCGTTCCGAAATTAGGGATGCACGGGAGGAGCTTCGACAGGCCAGAGAAATCGCGGCTGGAAGCCCCTATTTGTTGCAGATGAAGTTCTTAGATCCAAAATACGATCCTCTGGATCGGCGCTGGAGCGTTGCAGACGCGTATGCAGATCTCGCAAAAAGTACGGCTGATGCAACCAAGTTTTTCAAGGATCAAAAAGATAGTGAAGTAGAAAGGCTGTTCTGGTCGCAATTCAGTGCTCCAACGCGCCCGTTGCCATTGAGTGAAAGGATGGCCGCTGTGGCCGAGCTCCATAGGTTGTTCGATCTTGGAATGAGGTCTGTAATAGACCATCTATGGCCGAAGGGACCGAAGCCGGACAGTTATTTTGGTTTAGTGCAACAATTCGTTGGCGCCGTATCACGAATCGATGCCATGAGGAGGTCGGCGTGCATAGAAGGTGCGCGGATGGCTCTTGCCCGTGTTAAAACATATTGGGCAGATATGGAGGCCACCATCATTGCAACTCCAAATCCGGCGGGAATCCAGGATCCAGCCAAGCACTATTTCGAGCAGGTAATAGAAGGTGCTCGTTTAATAGAGGCTTAGTGCTTGAAGAGTGTCATGTTCGAGTGACAGATCGTTCTGTTGTAAAAACAATTGTATTTTAATTATAGAGGCTATGTTTATACTTTCGCCCGAAAGTGTTATTGTGCCTCCTGTGCGGCCGTTTGATGTATATATAACCTGAAAGTTAGCAGTCGTTGGCTTCAGCCCCCACGCATACAATGCGGGGGTGTTTGGAAAAATGTGCGTAATCACACTTGATCCAACGTCTCGGTCCATTAAGGAGGTGATCACATGTCGAACTAGGCAACCGGACTATAAAGCTTTAACACTTTCACTTAGCCATAGGAGTTTGACGGTGGGGCTACTATGTAGACCCTGGTACCTTTGCGTGCATCCAGATACGGGCGCGTGTGTACATGACCGAGAAACTGCCCTTCGTTAATGCGGAGGAATCCTAAAGATTCCGATGAGTCCTCGAGTGGTTGACCAGTCTCTCGCTATATCATGACAGTCAGTTTTCAGCTTTCTCTACTGAGGTGCTCGTCCGGAATAACCAGGGCACAATCGCAGTAGTTCTCCTTTGGCCTCCTTAGCCGATAGAAGCGGAACGTAAGGTAGCAAACCCAGGAGCCGGGCAAACCCAACATTTGACCAAAGACATGGTTCAGAGCTGATGCATAAGGCCAAACTCGCGACGCCGTACACTCCCAAAGGTATTCGGACTTTATAACATATACTGAGCTGAGTAGCGCCCTTGATTATGAACCATGTATTTCCAGGTACGTGTGTTAGTCTGTCGTGGCGAGATGCCAATAACGCCAGTATCCCCTGTGGGTGTATTGAGTACCCATGGGATGTCAAGCAACAAG
Organism: Triticum timopheevii; assembly: GCA_963921465.1. NCBI lineage: Eukaryota > Viridiplantae > Streptophyta > Magnoliopsida > Poales > Poaceae > Triticum > Triticum timopheevii. Next base: position 471,821,361 of record OY997268.1, read on the forward strand.
AGACAATAAAAAGGTTTACACAGGGGCTTAATCTAAAGAGAAACCTTTGAGCGGGGCCCTGCTGCATGTCTGCGCCTTTGTCTCCATTGTGCCGTGTCCTAGTAGGGTGTCACACGAATGGTGTCTGTAAAAAGGAAGACTCATGTAAAGAGTATGACGTAAGCGTGCGAAGTGTTGGTTAATATCAATGGATAGTAGAAGTGTAAGACATTGGCCTGTTAATAAGGTCAAGCCAAAAGGTGGGCTTTATTGCATGTTTGCAGCCCCTGATGCCTTCTATGGGATTTCGTGTATAGCACCCAGCTGAGGTTTATCTGGGCTGTTACCGATGGTGGTGCGCCGGGCTCGTCTAACCGTGTCCATGGTCTTAACGACCAATCATGCATTCTGATAGGAGAGGCCGCTTAGTGTCCGGCTGCTAGAGCCGCCGCATACTCTTCCACACGTAAGGAATGCTCTGTATTTCCGCTAACGGTGATGACGCCACGTGGACCGGGCATCTTGAGTTTAAGGTAGGCGTAGTGCGGTACTGCGTTGAAGCGAGCGAAGGCTGTTCTTCCGAGCAATGCATGGTAACCACTTCGGAGGGGAGCGATGGCGAAGAATAATTCTTCGCTTCTGAAGTTGTCTGGAGAACCGAATGTCACCTCTAATACGAGGGAGCCCCTGCAGCGGGCCTCAACGCCTGGTATCACCCCTTTAAAGGTGGTGTTACTTTGGCTGATTCTGGATGGGTCTATCCCCATCTTGCGGACAGTGTCCTGATATATTAGATTGAGACTACTGCCGCCGTCCATGAGGACACGAGTGAGATGGTATCCATCGATTATTGGGTCGGGCACCAAGGCAGCCGATCCTCCGTGTCGGATACTAGTCGGGTGGTCCCTGTGATCAGAGGTGATCGGGCAGGCCGACCAGGGGTTGAGTTTGGGGCGACGGGCTCTGCAGCATATGCGTCTCTGAGCACGTGTTTGCGCCTTCTCTTTGGTATGCGAGTCGCGTAGATCATGTTTACTGTTTTTACCTCTGGTGGGAATTTTTTCTGTCCCCTAGTGTTCGGATGGCGAGGCTCATCCTCATCTTCACTTGGTGTTTCCCTTCCCTTGTGTTCGACATTTAACTTGCCGGCCTGCTTAAAGACCCAGCATTCTCTGTGAGTGTGGTTCGCAAGTTTTTCGGGGGTGCCATGAATTTGGCACAATCTGTCCAGGACTTTGTTCAGGCCGGACGGTCCCTCTTTGCTGCCTTTAAATGGCTTCTTTTGTTGACCGGGTCGAGAGCCCTTGAATCCGGCGTTGACCGCTGTGTTGTCCGGACTTTCTTCCTTGTTTCGACGCTTGTTTTTATTGCGCCGTGGCTTCCCGTTGCCATCCCTAATTTCGGATGTGCCCGGGTCGCTGGTGCCTCTACAGGCCAACCAGCTGTTTTCACCCGCACAGAAGCGGGTCATAAGGCTTGTTAAGGCTTCCATTGTCATCGGCCTTTCTTGGCCGAGGTGTCTGGCGAGCCACTCGTCTCAGATACTGTGCTTGAAGGCAGCTAGGGCTTTGGCATCCGGACAATTGACAATTTGATTCTTCTTAGTGAGGAATCTATTCCAAAGCTTACGGGTGGACTCTCCGGGCTGTTGTATTATGTGACTTAGATCATCAGTGTCCGGAGGTCGGACATAGGTCCCTTGAAAATTGTTCCTGAAAGCGTCCTCAAGTTCTTCCCAACTTCTGATTGAATTTTCGGGGAGGCTTTTCAACCAGTGCCGAGCTGGCCCCTTCAACTTGAGGGGAAGGTATTTGATGGCGTGGAGGTCGTCCCCACAAGCCATGTGGATATGAAGGATAAAATCCTCAATCAAGACCCCATAGTCTGTAGTTCCGTCATATGCCTCTATGTTCACAGGTTTGAATCCCTGTGGAAATTCGTGATCCAGTACCTCTTCAGTGAAGCATAGAGGGTGCATAGCCCCTCTGTATTTGGACACGTTGTGGCATGCTGTAGGCTGTTGTTGTGTCCGGTGTTGATTCCGAACTGGTATGCGATCAGTCTGATCGTTTTGGTGACCATAATCCTGCGCTGGAGCCTGTCCTCTAGATCCATAGATGGACCTGGTCGCGCCGGCCTTTTTGTCCAAGAGCTCACGTAAATTGTGTGTGGCGTCAGTAGATGCTCTGTCGCGGTCATGAAGTGGTTGGTCTGGCCTATTGGCCATATTGTTCTTCAGCAGAATGGCATCATCACCGAATTCTGGCAGCAGCTTGCGCTTTGGGTAGCTCTTAGTGTGGCGTTCGTCGCCATATTTTTCTTCAGTGTCCAGCACTTTATTCCATCTGCGGTTGAGCGTTTCTTGCGCGGCCTTAAGCCTTTGCTTCTGGTTCTTTAGGCTTCTCATAGTGGCCATAAGCCTTCTCTGGAGGTTATCTCGTTCCAAACGTTTTTCCGGGATGATGAATGCATCATCGTCCGGACTGTGCTCTTCTCCCGAGGCAGGTTGATGAGTTCAGCCCTCGGGATCGCTGTGATCGGGCGTCTGCTCCGGGCTGTGTTCGGCGTGACCTGGCTCATCCTGCTCCATCGCTGGGTCCATATGGTCGTTGTTGCCTTTGGAGTTGACTGGGGTGTCGATTTTTCTAGCGCTGTTAGCCCTATTTTTGCTGTGGCTGGACTTAGAGCGGCGTCTGCGCCGCCGTTTTGGCCTTTGTCCGGGGGTTTTATCCTTTGTTGTGTCCTTTTTGTCGCCGTTGTCCTCCTTAGGCGTGTCCACCATGTATATATCATATGATGAGGTGGCAGTCCAGCGCCCCGTGGGAGGTGGTTCCAAATCATCCCCTGCACCGACGTCCATACCGCCGGTGTCGTCGGAGTCGAAGTCAAGCATGTCTGTTAAGTCATCGACAATGCCTATTAAGTGGGTGATGGGTGGGCAGAGATTTTCTTCGTCGTCCGTATCCCCCTCGAGCCGGACGTAGTTCGGCCAAGAGTCCTCTGATAAAGAGAGAGAACTTAAAGAGTTTAACACGTCGCCAAAGGGTGGGTGCTGAAAGATACCCGCAGCGGTGAACTCCGTTACCGGAGCCCAATCGGACTAGATGGGCCCAGGTGCGTACGGTATGGAACCTACAGCCGGACACAAGTCCGGGGGTCCAGTGACACAGACTTCCTTGGGGGTGGAGTCTGTGTTCGGCTTTACAGCCGATGAGTATGCGGCCTCCGGGGCGGGGTCCATCCACCCGTCCTCGGACGACACTATCTGCCCCGGATTTAGGTCTGGGGCTATTTCATGTGCGATACCCCGAATATTGTCTGACAGCAGATCTAAGCCGTGTTCATCGTGACTGTTCGGCGCTCCTGGCATAGGAACGAATCCGTCGAAGATCAATTTTTCGCGGATATCGGCCGTGTAGTTCAAGCTTCCGAACCTGACCTGATGGCCAGGGGCGTAGCTGTCGATCTGCTCCAGATGGCCAAGCGAATTGGCCCGCAGTGCGAAGCCGCCGAACACGAAGATCTGTCCGGGGAGAAAAGTCTCCCCCCGGACCACGGTGTTGTTGATGATTGAAGGAGCCATCTAGCCTTGCTATGACGACACAGAGGAACTCTCAATGAAAGCACCAATGTCGGCGTCAAAACCGGCGGATCTCGGGTAGGGGGTCCCGAATTGTGCGTATAAGGCTAATGGTAACAGGAGGAAGGGGACACGATGTTTTACCCAGGTTCAGGCCCTCTCGATGGAGGTAATACCCTACTTCCTGCTTGATTGATCTTGATGATATGAGTATTATAAGAGTTGATCTACCACGAGATCGTAGAGGCTAAACCCTAGAAGCTAGCCTATGATTATGATTGTTCTCCTCCTACGGACTAAACCCTCCGGTTTATATAGACACCGGAAGGGGCTAGGGTTATACGGAGTTGGTTACAAAGAAGGAGATCTAGCATCCAGATCGCCAAGCTTGTCTTCCACGCAAAGGAGAGTCCCGTCCGGACACGGGACGAAGTCTTGAGTCTTGTATCTTCACGGTCCAATAGTCCGGCCAAAGTATATAGTCCGGATGTCTGGACACCCCCTTATCCAGGACTCCCTCAACGGGGAGTGGCGTTAAGGCACATAATCAAGTGAGGGGATGGAGGGGAAACAGAGTGGAGGTCACAGCGGACACGCAGAGCAGATCAGCAGGCTCGGGGAGGCACGGACGATGACGCGGTGTTGACGATGATCTCGGGCGACAGAGGAGGAAGAGGGCGAGGTAGCCGGTGATGCAGGGCGTCCGACGTCGTGCAACTCATCGAGGAGAAGTAGGGCGACGGGTCGACTCTTCTGGACACGACGGAGAGGCAGGGCAGTGGCTCTTGGCGCGGCAACGGCGAGCGGCGGCATCGGCTGCGCTCAGTGGTGCTACGGGGAAGAGCAGAGGAGGGGGAGAGGCACTGGGGAAGCGGGAGAAAGTCGGGGGGTCAGGGGAGTCTGCGTGGCGTCATCCAGGGTGTCGGGGAGAGATGCAGGCAGGCAGGAGGTGCCCAGGGCGGCGTCGGCGCTCGCCACCGAGCTGCTTCGGGGCGAGGGGGAGGAAGACGACAGAGAGGAGGAGGTGGGCTGGGCTGGCCAGCTCAGATGGGCCGCCAGGTGGGCTAGAACGCTAGGTAAGTTACAGGTGAGATTCTGTTCTTTTATTGTTTTATGTTTTTTTATTTAATCTTTTGCCACTCTTTTGAATTCAAAACAATTCAAACAATGCCAAAAACTCCTCTGAATATTTTTATTTTGCTAGATGGACTTTTCCAAAAGCTCATAAAATATTTCAGGGGCATTTGAAATTATATTCTAATTATATGAATATAATTCAAATTCAAATAGCTAATGATTTAAATTCAAAGTCCCAAAATTAAGTCCTTAAAAATGTTAAATATTTTTGGTTGGGACCAGAACCCTTGCCAAAAATATCAAACATTTAAGAAGAGCATTTTGGAAACAATGAATGAGATTTTAGGGTTTTGCCCTTTTTTATTTAAGTTTTTGAGACTTCCAGAATTCCTCAGTTCAACTTTCAGAAATTTAACATGATGCATGAATGCTTTAAAGCAACTAGTTACAAGCAATGCTAGGGCTGTGACAACTCACCCCCACTAAACAAGAATCTCGTCCTGAGATTCAAGACGTGAGGTAAGAAGACAGAGGGGACACAAAACTAACATGACCTTTATGATCCAACTTGCACTTCATAGGAACGTCGATTTGATCACCATCTTTGTCTCGACGTCTTGCTCTAAGAACTCCAGCCAACATGACAACGAGAGGAAAATGATACTCTAAAGGGATCGATCTTCTCGAAGATCGAACAACTCAGGATCAACTCACAGAGTGGGGCATTGAAACATCTCTTGAGCTGAGACACGAAACATATATCCAAAGGGATGGAGTGAAACAGGATTCGAACGTTCATTAGGTAGACAACAATTTCACGCTTAAGAATGTGGTGAACGATGGTCAACGTAGCGAGGAGATAATTGCCATGATTCCACAACGGGGCACCTTGGAGGAGGTGACTCGTAGAATTAATACCTTAAGTGGCAAAAAGAATTACCTTTGATATATAGATCATTGAGACTTTCTATACCAGCCTAAGGCAAATTACCAACAATCATTTGGTGGAGTTCGGTAGAATGGCATACTCAGACTAGTATGGATGATGTGGACTACCTTGTTGAAGACAACACAAATGGTGATTTTCTTATCACTGGAAATGGATGGAACCCAAGGTAGGATGGCACAATGTTGGTGCAAGCTGGGAACAAAAATGCAAACACTACTAGGAAAAGGGCTATAGATGATATGGACACTAATGGCGCACCACACATGTGGTGCGCCACTACTATATACTAATGGCGCACCATGTGTTGGTGCGCCATTAGTGTCCAAATACTAATGGCGCACCACATCCACGGTGCGCCATTAGTAACAATTTTTTTTTCAAAACTAGTAATGGCGCACCAGGGTATAGTGCGCCATTACTAGTTAAACTAGTAATGGCGCACCACATCCACGGTGCGCCACTAGTATTTTTTTTCATTTTTTTCAAATTTTTTTCAAAACTAGTAATGCGCACCAGGGGATAGTGCGCTATTACTAGTTTAACTAGTAATGGCGCACCACATCCACGGTGCGCCACTAGTAATTTTTTTTCAATTTTTTTTTCAATTTTTTTTTCAAAACTAGTAATGGCGCACCGTGGGAGTGGTGCGCCATTACTAGTTCAACTAGTAATGGCCCAAAAATTCCACCGAATGCACCCCCCCGTGGACCGCCTTTTCAGTTTAAAAAAATAAAAGAAAATAATGGAAATGTCACAAAAATAAAACAAAATAAGTTTCCCATGAGATATGTGGTCTACTTGTTGGGAAAATTTACAAATATGAATTTCGACTTTATTTGCAAAATGTCTCTGGAATTTGTAAAATGGGCATAACTTTTGCATACGAACTCGGATTTAAAAGTTTTTTATATGAAAAATCATCTACTCGAAAAGTTACATCCGAATTTTACATCCGAATTTAACAGGGGGAACCCCGTTAAACATTTTCAAAATCCTCAAAAACCTAACAGAAAAAAGTTACAGGCTTTTAAGGTCTAGAGGGGAAAATTTTTAGTTTTGAATTTTTTTTCAAAAAATGATACGTAATATGACCGGGAAGTTTGAAATATTTTTCAAAATTTCATCATACTCATGAACATGAACAAAGTCCTAGACAACAACAAGGTTAAATAGGATTGATATGATAGATATATCAACAAGTGCCTGTTAAGTGAGGTGGTGCTGGGGTTGGATAGAACTCCGAAGTTAAGCGTGCTCGGGCTGGAGTAGTGTGAGGATGGGTGACCTTCCGGGGAGTTTGACCACTTAGTGCGATTTGACTTGAGATTAAGCATATTGACCCAAGATTAAGCCATAGTGACCCGAGATTAAGAAAAAAACGAAAAAAAATATTTCTAAAAAAATATTTGAATTTTTTTTACTAATGGCGCACTTCTATGTGGTGCGCCATTACTAAGTCAGATAGTAATGGCGCACCATGTGATATAGTAATGGCGCACCCCTAGTGCGCCATTAGTAGGTATACTAATGGCGCACCAGGGGTGCGCCATTAATATTAAATTCTAATGGCGTGGTGCTAGTGGCGCACCTGTAGTGCGCCATTGGTAGGCAAAACAGGTGCGCCACTAGCAGGCCTTTTCCTAGTAGTGAAATGCTGGGAATGATTCTAATAACTGGGGAGAAGTTCAACAGTAGAGAGTGATTCCACTGTTTGAATGGTTATAGCATGATCGAAGAAAACTGAGAGCGAATCCCAATTAATGATGATGATAACACCTAGTGCTTGTGCGTGCTCCCAAGAACTTGAGAATTTACATATTCATCAAGGTTTTACCAATATCCGTGACAAGGATCCTGGCAACACAACATACTACCATGATGAATGGTAATGAACGATGCAGATGCAAAGGAAGATAACTCCTTCTCAGATTTCACCTTAGCGAGGCCAAGGGGACAAAATCTGGATGATCGACCGACAGACATTTAGCACTCCGATTCTAATGTTATCCTTGATGTGTGAGGGAGTCCTGGACTAGGGGGTGTCTGGATAGCCGAACTATCATCATCGGCCGGACTCCAAGACTATGAAGATACAAGATTGAAGACTTCGTCCCGTGTCCGGATGGGACTTTCCTTGGCGTGGAAGGCAAGCTTGGCAATACAGATATGTAGATCTCCTACCATTGTAACCGACTCTGTGTAACCCTAGCCCTCTCCGGTGTCTATATAAACCGGAGGGTTTTAGTCCGTAGGACGAACAACCATTACAACAATCATACCATAGGCTAGCTTCTAGGGTTTAGCCTCCTTGATCTCGTGGTAGATCCACTCTTGTACTACCCATATCATCAATATTAATCAAGCAGGAGTAGGGTTTTACCTCCATCGAGAGGGCCCGTACCTGGGTAAAAACATCGTGTCCCTTGTCTCCTGTTACCATCCGCCTAGACGCATAGTTCGGGACCCCCTACCCGAGATCCGCCGGTTTTGACACCGACATTGGTGCTTTCATTGAGAGTTCCTCTGTGTCGTCACTGATAGGCTTGATGGCTCCTTCGATCATCAACAACGACGCAGTCCAGGGTGAGACTTTTCTCCCTGGACAGATCTTCGTATTCGGTGGCTTTGCACTGCAGGCCAATTCGCTTGGCCATCTGGAGCAGATCGAAAGCTACGCCCCTGGCTGTCAGGTCAGATTTGGAAGTCTAAACTTCACGGCTGACATCCGCGGAGACTTGATCTTCGACGGATTCGAGCCACAGCCGAGCGCGCCGCACTGTCATGATGGGCATGATTTAGCTCTGCTGCCGGACAGTGCCCTGGAGGCCGCACATGAGTCCGCTCCGACCCATAGTTCGGAGCCGACCGCGCAGATCGAGGACGGGTGGCTAGACACCGCCTCGGGGGCTGCAACCTCTACGGCGATGGAGGCAAATACTGACCTTGTCCCTTGTAAAGCTCGTGACTCCGAGGTGCCGGACTCCTCGCCGGACTCCGAACCTCCTGCGCCCCTACCAATCGAATCCGATTGGGCGCCGATCATGGAGTTCACCGCTGCGAACATCTTTCAGCACTCACCCTTTGGCGACATCCTGAATTCGCTAAAGTATCTCTCGTTATCAGGAGAACCCTGGCCGGACTGTGGTCAGGATGGTTGGGATGCGGACGACGAAGAAATTCAAAGCCCGCCCACCACCCATTTTGTAGCCACTGTCGACGATCTAACCGACATGCTAGATTACGACTCCGAAGACATCGACGGTATGGACGACGATGCCAGAGACGACCAAGAACCAGCGCCTACGGGGCACTGGAAGACCACCTCGTCATACGACATATACATGGTGGACATCCCAAAGGATGGGAACGGCGAGGCTGCAGCGGAGGAAGGCTCCTCCAAGAAACATCCCAAGCGCCGGCGTCAGCGCGTCGCTCTAAATCCCGCCACAGCAAGAATGGAGCTTCCGGCACCGGAGATAATAACACCCCAGAGAGTGCCAAAGACAACCCCCTCCAGCAAGATTCAGCACAGGAGGACGGAGAAGCCAGCCCTCACGAGAGAGCGGCAGATGAAGAGGTAGCGGATGATAATTACATGCCTCCCTCCGGAGACGAGGCAAGCCTCAACGACGACGAATTCGTCGTGCCCGAGGATCCCGTCGAACAAGAGCGTTTTAAACATAGGCTAATGGCCACGGCGAACAGCCTGAAGAAAAAGCAGCAACAACTTTGAGCTGATCAAGACCTGCTGGCCGACAGATGGACCGAAGTCCTTGCGGCCGAAGAGCATGAACTTGAACGCCCCTCCAAAAGCTACCCAAAACGCAAGTTGCTCCCCCGATTATAGGAGGAGGCATATAAACCTTCATCACCAGCGCACAATATGGCAGACCGACCACCTCGTGGCCGCGACAGAGAGGCATCTAGACCCTCCACCAGAACCGTACCCCGGCACCGCTCGAAAAGCACGAAGCCACGGGGGAATGCGCCAGACTTGCGAGACATATTGGAGGACAAGGCAAGACAATCAAGATCGATCTACGGATCACGTGGGCGCCCCATGATGCGCGACGACTACCATCGCGCTAGATATAGCAACTCCGGCCGGGCCGAACACAGTAGACAAAGCTCGCTTGAGCTACATCGTGATATTGCCCAATATAGAGGCGCCGCACACCCACTATGCTTCACAGATGAAGTAATGGATCATCAAATCCCTGAAGGGTTTAAACCCGTGAACATTGAATCCTACGATGGCACAACAGACCCCGCGGTTTGGATCGAAGACTATCTCCTTCATATCCACATGGCCCGCGGTGACGATCTTCACGCCTTCAAATATCTCCCACTCAAGCTTAAAGGACCAGCTCGGCATTGGCTTAACAGCTTGCCAGCAGAGTCAATTGGGTGTTGGGAAGACCTGGAAGCCGCATTCCTTGACAACTTCCAGGGCACATATGTGCGACCACGAGACGTCGATGACCTAAGCCACATAATTCAGCAGCCAGACGAATCGGCCAGACAGTTCTGGACACGGTTCTTAACAAAGAAAAATCAAATTGTCGACTGTCCGGATGAGGAGGCCCTCGCAGCCTTCAAACATAACATCCGCGACGAGTGGCTGGCCCGACACCTAGGACAGGAAAAGCCGAAATCCATGACAGCCCTCACATCACTCATGACCCGCTTCTGCGCGGGAGAGGACAGCTGGCTAGCCGCAGTAACAACCTTAGCAAAAATTCTGGCAGTCCGGATAACAAGGACCGCAATGGCAGTTCGCGTCGCAACAAAAACAAATGCCGCGTTAACGGCGATAACACTGAGGATACAACGGTTAACGCCGGATTCAGAGGCTCCAAACCTGGTCAGCGGAAAAAGCCATTCAAAAGAACTACTCCGGTCCGTCCAATTTGGACCGAATACTCGACCGCTCGTGCCAAATACACGGCACCCCCGAAAAGCCAGCCAATCACACCAACAGGGATTGTTGGGTATTCAAGCAGGCAGGCAAGTTAATCACCGACAAGGGGCTGCATAGCGACGAGGAGGAAGAGACCCAGCCGCCGAACAATAGAGGACAGAAGGGTTTCCCCCCACAAGTGCGGACGGTAAACATGATATACGCAACCCACATACCCAAGAGGGAGCGGAAGCATGCACTTAGGGACGTATATGCGATGGAGCCAGTCGCCCCGAAGTTCAATCCATGGTCCTCTTGCCCGATCACTTTTGATCGAAGGGACCACCCCACTAGTATCCGCCATGGCGGATTTGCCGCATTGGTCTTGGACCCAATCGTCGATGGATTTCACCTCACCAGAGTCCTGATGGACGGCGGCAACAGCCTGAACCTGCTTTATCAGGATACAGTGTGCAAAATGGGCATAGACCCCTCAAGGATTAAACCTACAAAGACGACCTTCGAAGGCGTCATACCAGGTGTCGAGGCCAATTGTACAGGCTCAGTCACACTGGAAGTGGTCTTCGGATCCCCGGATTACTTCCGAAGTGAGGAGTTAATCTTCAACATAGTCCCGTTCCGCAGCAGCTATCACGCTCTGCTCGGACGGACCGCGTTTGCAAAGTTCAACGTGGTGCCGCATTACGCATACCTCAAGCTCAAGATGCCAGGCCCTCGAGGAGTCATCACGGTCAACGGAAACACTGAACGCCCCCTCCGAACGGAGGAACACACAGCGGCTCTCGCGGCAGAAGTACAGAGCAGCCTCTTAAGGCAATTTTCGAGTCCGGCCGTTAAGCGACCGGACACGACCAAACGCGCCCGGAGTAACCTACAACAAGACCACCTGGCACGTTCCGAGAACGCGTAGCAATGCGGCCCCAACTCCAGCCCCTGCCAAATTGCAAGACTGGTCCTTTGCGTACATCATTACGCTCTGGAGATACCATGGGCATAGAGGGAGGGGCACGGCCACCACAGGCACAGAATGCGGCTTAACCGCACCAGGGGCTCCCAAGTGTGTGGCTCTTTTTATTTTTCTTCTTTCTTACGCACAGGACTCCGTTCACCAGAGGCCCTGTTCGGCAGTAGACCTGCCAAACACACGATGCAACAGCCAGGGGAGAAGAAGGGCTACGGCGAGTATCCAGGTGGTCTCCATTACGAGCATTAAATCCGTTTTCATACACCATTCCGCAGCCTACCCCTGGAGGGGGACATGTTTAATAGTCTTACCCCTTGCTTACCGCACTATTTGTATCGTTCTGCATTCATCGCAGAATTCCTTGAATAAACAATGCATCGCTTTTCGCTTATAATTGCATTTCTTTCTTATATATATGTTCATTTACGACATCTTGCATCCATACACTTTGGTACGGCCGAATACACCAGGGGCTTAAGTTCCCCGCATTATGGTGTGATAAGTCCTAACACTTTCACAAGTGCGGCACCCCGAACTTATAGCATTATATGCATCAGCTCCGAATCATGTCTTGGGTCAATAGTTGGGTTTGCCCGGCTCCCATGTTTTGGTACCTTACGTTCCGTTTTATCGGCTAAGGTAGCACTGGGAGAACCACTGCGATTGCGCCCCGATTGAGCTGGGCGAGCGCCTCAGTGGAGAAAGCTAAAACTGACCATCATGATAAGGCGAGAGCTGGTCGCTGTTCGAGAGGTCTTTTCGAGTCCCTAAAGACTTATGCCGCTTAGAGCGAGGAACCGGCTTTGTCCGGCCCAGGCGTGGATAGCGCCCCGAACTCGGTCTTCCGAACACTAGGGGCTTCGCCGAAATTTAAAATTATAGAATTCTATGGCTAAGTGAGAGTGTTCAAGCATTATAAGTCCGGTTGCCTCGTTCGTTGTGTTGAGCGCCTCCCTAGATGGACCCAACAATGGGAACAAGAGCGCTCAAGTTTATCCGAACACCCCAGCACTCCTGGCATGGGGGCTAAAGCCAACGACTTTCCATCTCTCAGATTTGATAAACGGCCGCACAGAAGGTAATATTTTAAATTAATAAGCGTTGCTTAGCGCATATGAACAAAGTTTTCAGCGCACAGGATAACACATTGCGAGTCTACTCAAATATTACATCTTTGGAGCACTCACCCGCAATCATGCGGGCACCCTTCAGGACACTCTTATAATACATTTCGGGCGTGCGATACTCCTTGACCGCCGCCGGCGTGTCCGTCAGAAGCTTCTCAGCGTCCATCATGCCCTAGTCCACTTTCGCACGGGCAAGGGCCCGACGGGCACCTTCAATGCAGGCGGAGTGCTTGACGACTTCCACCCAGGGACACGCATCCACCAGCCACCGCACCAGGCCGAAGTAGATCCCAAGCATGGCCTCCTTGGGCCACAGCCGAACTATGAGGCCCTTCATGGCCTGTTCGGCTACCTTGTGGAGCTCGACTAGCTGCTTCAGCAGGTCGCTAAGGGGCACCGGATGTCCGGCCTTAGCATACTGAGACCAGAAGACCTTCTCCATGGAGCTCCCCTCCTCAGCCCGGTAGAAAGCGACAACATCGGACACGCTGCAAGGCAGATCTGCAAACACTCCTGGAGAGCTCCGAATTCGGGTAAGTAATAGGTAATTCACATTCACATGCTTGCTTTGCATGAAAAATGCCTTACCCGCCACTATTTTCTTCACCACCTCGATTTCCTGGAGGGCCTTGTGGGCTTCGGCCTTAGCGGCTTTGGCACTCTCAAGAGCCGATGCAAGCTCGGACTCTCGAGTCTTCGAGTCGCGCTCCAAGCTCTCATGCTTTTCCACGAGAGCCTAGAGCTCTTGCTGCACCTCCGCCACCCGTGCCTCCTGCTTCTCTCGCTCGGCTCGTTCCGCGGCCGCATTGCGTTCGGCCGTGTACACGGCCTCCTTCAGGGTCGCCACCTCGTTCGTGGCCCCTGGAGTACCCATGTTATCCTTGTTATTTCTCTTGCAACCAAAATCCTTTTTCTGTAAGGTACAAATTTAATATGGTGTTACTCACCTTCCTTGTCCTCGAGTTGCTTCTTGGCAAGGCCGAGCTCACTCTCGGACTGCTCGAGGTTCTGCTTCAAAGCATCGACCTCCGCAATCAGTGCGGCAGAGGTCAGCAGCGCAGCCTGCAATCCCATATTGACATATTTTTAGACCTCCTGCGTATATCTTTTTAGATCCTCAGTCCGGTTTTCTTTTCGAACACTGAACCGAGCATCAAGGGCTACTGTCTATGTGGTACTATATTACATATTTTAAATTTCTTACCTCAAAGCCTGTTAGAAGGCTGCTGCAGGCTTCGGTCAGCCCGCTCTTGGCGAGCTGAACCTTCTGAATCACCACACTCATGATAGTGCGGTGTTCTTCCTCGATGGAAGCGCCGTTGAGCGCCTCCAACAAGTTATCCGGCGCCTCCGGTTGGACGGAGGCCGCCGGTGTCACAGTCTTGCCCTTCTTACGAAGGGGCCGCCTGCTGGACTCCGGAACCACTGCAGGTTCCGGTGCGGAGTCCGATGTGAAGTCCGGGAGGTTGTCCTGTGGCACCTCCGGAGCCTCCCCCTCCTAGCGGGTCCCCTCCTGGGATCCCACCTCGGCGTCATCAGCGTCACGAGGGGTGGAGGCGGTCGGAAGGGAATCCATATCCGACGTAGCCAAGGACCCGCTCGACGAAGCGGGAAGATCGTCCTTGGCCGGACTACAGGTTGTATGCGGCATTAGAAGGACACCACGTGGCAAAAAGAGAAATTATAAATCATCCAGGAATTCGGACACTTACGATCTTGCCAGGGGCTTGGCCCTCGAGGGCCACTCCTCGTTGTCGTCGTCAGCGCTGGCGGAGCAGTCCGGAGGAAGGGTCCGTCCTTTCTTGGACCCTTTGGCCGCCCTCGTTGGGGAGGCCTTCCTCTTCTTCTCTCCCCCCACTGGGGGAGAGGCCTCTTGCTCCTCCTCCTCGGGGGAGAAGTCCGCCTCGGAGTCATCGGACGATGAGTCCGATACCACCTGGCGCCGGGAACTCCTTCGGGTTCCCGTGGCCTTTTTCTTGGCCTTCTTCTCCGGCACCACGTAAAGTGCCGGGACCAGTAGCCCCGTCAAACGGGTGTCTGTTGGGTCTTCTGGAAGGGGATCCGGACAGTTAACCTGTCCGAACGTCTTCTGCCAGTCCTGTTAAAGGCATTGGGAGTTTAGATCCCACATAGAGTCAAACTATGTAAGAAATGAGTGTCCCATAAAGGATAACATAGCTTACCTCGCCGGCCGGGCGCTGCGTGCTGAATCCGCGATCTTCAGCTGCGGATGCGGGGGCTTCTCCGCCCTTGAACAGCACCCGCCAGGCAGCTTCGTACGTCGTGTCGAAGAGCCCGCTCAAGGTCCGGTGTTGTGCCGGATCAAACTCCCACAAATTAAAGGCCCGTTGCTGGCAGGGGAGAATCCGGCGGACGAGCATGACCTGGATCACGTTGACAAGCTTAAGCTTCTTGTTCACCAGGGTCTGGAGACAGGACTGGAGTCCGGTCAGCTCCTCCGAACTACCCCATAGCAAGCACTTCTCTTTCCAGGAGGTGAGCTGCATGGGGATACCAGATCTGAACTCGGGGACCGCTGCCCATTTAGGGTCACGCGGCTCGGTGATGTAGAACCACCCCGATTGCCACCCTTTGATGGATTCCACGAAGGCACCCTCAAGCCAAGTGACGTTGGGCATTTTGCCCACCATGGCGCCTCCGCACTCCGCTTGAGCGCCCTTCACCACCTTCGGCTTGACATTGAAGGTTTTTAGCCACAAGCCGAAGTGGGGCTGGATGCAGAGGAAGGCCTCGCACACGACGATAAATGCCGAGATGTTGAGGATGAAGTTTGGCGCCAGATCGTGGAAGTCCAGGCCGTAGTAGTACATGAGCCCCCGGATGAAGGGGTGAAGTGGGAAGCCCAGTCCGCGGAGGAAGTGGGGAAGAAATACGACCCTCTCATGGGGCCTGGGGGTGGGAATGAGCTGCCCCTTGTCGGGCAGCCGGTGCGCGATGTCACCGGACAGGTATCCGGTGCCGCGCAGCTTCTCGATGTGCCCCTCCGTAACGGAGGAGGCCATCCACTTGCCTCCCGCTCCGGACATGGCTGGAGAAGGTTGAGGCGAGATGTGCAGACTTGGGCGCTGGGGCTTGAGTGCCCGGAGATGGATAAGCAAAGGAGGAAGAAGGCGTAGGTAAAAAAGGTGGATCCTTATCCCCTTATATATGGGCGGACGAAGACTATGCGTCCCCACCGGCCTGGTAAAACTCGCTTATCTCCCAAGCGCCACAATCAATGGCGCGGTTGGGTTACCCACGTCCGTATTGATGGGAATCCCGGAATAGGGGGAACACGATCTCTGCTTCGACAAGACGTGCCAAGGAAACCGCTTTGCTAAAACATGCTGAGGTGGTATAATAAAAATGATTCAAGTAAAGGCTTGGTAGTGGTGTGACGTCGCGCCACAAAATACGTCAGCAGATTGAACTTGTGTAAATATTATTCTCTCTACGGTGGTATGTGGAATTTATTTTACAGAGCCGGACACTATCCTGGTGTTCACAATCTTCTATGAATTATTCAGAGGAGGAACCCGCCTTGCAATGCCGGTGACAATAAGCGCGCCGGACTCGTCATCATTGAAGCCTGGTTCAGGGGCTACTGAGGGAGTCCTGGACTAGGGGGTGTCCGGATAGCCGAACTATCATCATCGGCCGGACTCCAAGACTATGAAGATACAAGATTGAAGACTTCGTCCCGTGTCCAGATGGGACTTTCCTTGGCGTGGAAGGCAAGCTTGGCAATACGGATATGTAGATCTCCTACCATTGTAACGGACTCTGTGTAACCCTAGCCCTCTCCAGTGTCTATATAAACCGGAGGGTTTTAGTCCATAGGACGAACAACCATTACAACAATCATACCATAGGCTAGCTTCTAGGATTTAGCCTCCTTGATCTCGTGGTAGATCCACTCTTGTACTACCCAAATCATCAATATTAATCAAGCAAGAGTAGGGTTTTACCTCCATCGAGAGGGCCCGAACCTGGGTAAAAACATCGTGTCCCTTGTCTCCTGTTACCATCCGCCTAGACGCATAGTTCGGGACCCCCTACCCGAGATCCACCGATTTTGACACCGACAATGTGCTAGCGTAATCTATTAATAGATATGGTTTGATATATAGAACATCAAGTAAAAGGTCGAACTTTGGAACACAAGAATCCATAAGGAACAACCACGGGAGTAAATCCTACAAAATCCTTATGGGGAGGTGGCCAACTTCCTCAATCAAGATACTAAAATTATAGGTCTTCCGGGTGGGTGTGTTGGTCATGGCATCCACTTTACCGGGTTACAGAGAGACCAATATTGTAGTTCTTGGGAAACGTTCCAACCATCATATCAGCCTGAGATTTAGATCTGGTTGGTGTCAGGATATTCCAGACTCATTAAGTCTAGAAATAAAAATGAAAGTTTTGCAACACAAATCGATGAGATGACGTTGCGAGATTCTCGGGGAATGATCTACGGTAGTAAGCTCCAAAACATGAGCTGGTTCTTCTACACACATGCGAACACGATGTCCCAGACAAGCATGCCCACGTAGTAGTCTTATAATGAAACATTACCGAGTTCTGGTTGGAAACCATCAACGAGGATATCGAAGTCCTTACATAAGTCCGGATTAGCTCTTATGAAGGTACTCCTTCTCCTTGAACAAATCAGTCAGTGGCTTGGTGTGCTAGGGATACGTATAGAATGAAGGTTGCAAGTCTCCAGACCACATAATACTTTGCACATATACATGACTGACATGGGATTGTTCCAAAGAAAACAACATTGACTTTCTTGCATTCACGGCGGCAACTTTCATCAAATGCACATGAATTAGAGGAAGTCACTTCTTTCATCCGAACATATGCTTCATGAACGGAACACGAAGATAATGCTTATAAAGTTTGCAATACTAGCTGGATGTTCAACACGAATCATGGAGAAGGTAGCAGTGTTGCTGATGGGCTCAACAACAATTCATCCAGGTTTCCATGAAGATGGAGTTCCATAATTGTGTGAACAAGTGATAGCATTGGTCAGAACCAAAAGATATAATGGTGTATGCTCGAGGGATCAACCACGAGTAAGACAACATTATGAACATCGTTGGTTCTGATTTGATTTGATGATAGACCATACTCAAATCAGAGTTTTAATACGACAATAGGTCCAACAACTGATCACAGGGACCAATCGATGAAGATATCATCTCTCTTCAACACACACAAATATATCCCTTGAAATGAACTAAGCTAGCAAGCTTTTATCTTCCAACTCTCCAACTTGTTGTTTAGCTTAACCAACTAGCTCAGGGTATCCAACATGTATTCTTGGAGAAAGGGTGGTTTACAAAAAACACCAACTTGATCACCAACTTAACATAGCGGTCAAGTGATGACCTGGTGATACTTCCGAGAAGATATTTGGAAAATCACGAACCACCAGTATGTTACTAAGCTCGAGAACAATCCTGCTTTTCAGGGCAAGACGAGATGATCAAATAAGCAAGGGATTGGCATAGCCCTAACTCATTGGTCGAAATGTGCACCAAAAATAAGGACTAGGTAGCACAGTCTATCTTAGAACGATGATTCAAAAACCAACACGCTAAGAATGAAATTATTGTCCTTTAACTACCAAGCAACAAAGTTGCCAGGAGTATTGATTTCACACATCATGGTTCACTTGTCGGCATTCCGGTTGCAATAACACGGGGACCAAGGAATGAACAGCGATGGCGAGAAGTATCATTGTATCAAGAGTTCATGAGATGGTGTGCAATTCCCATGACAATCTTAATATAAAGATGGTAACACTCCAAGGTAGAACAAAACAAAAGCTGGGTTAGCAATTTGATCTGCGGAATACAACTGCTTTGACCCAATCCTAGATATGGATGAGGTTCTGGAGTTTGTTTCTCCTAGTCATTCCGGAATAGAATAGCTTGACGGACCACAAGAGTAATAGGCATCGATAAAACGAATGCACACATACTCTTGACTATCAATTGATAGACGGGGGTCAGAATACAACTAAGGAGGGACAACTCAAGGAACATATAACTTTATGAGTTGTGGATGCATAGATTAATATGTTGAACTAGGTTCAACAGGTTTCTTCCGGATAACCCATGCAGAAAGGTAGAACTGGCAGATTGACAATATAGAATGGAGAACTCGTCAAGAGCACTCTGGTTGTGATCTTTCGGTTCTGTGAGGAATTTCTGCCATATTGGTTCATGGTATTGGAAGAAGGATTACCACGGACCTCGAGGACTATCGCAAAGGTTACTAATGACCTAAGGAACGAGGAAAACACTATTAACACGAGGTAAGTAGGGTGAATCTCGGGTTCAAAAACCCAGGAGTAGAATACCTACTACTAAGTAGCATCACGGGATGCTTTCAAGAATAAAGGCTAGAAACATCACACTGGGACAAAAATCATGGCTAGATTACTAGATGATCCCCTAAGACACCTAGGGTCATAATAATAACTCCAACATATATGTCGAGGCAACAAAGTACCTCAACTCACTGATTAGTGTGGTTAAACTGGCCCAGAGAACCATCGGGAACGTAAAGAAGGGAGTTGCAAATGCAGCATACTATTAGAAACCTGGGATGACTCGAACAGCATAATGGTTGTAAATGATCAGAAAAAGATTTGAGACATTCACAAGGATTTTCATAGTCACTCAAAAACATCATATCAAGGTTCTAGTTCAATTGACAACATACTAAAGTAGTAGAAACTGAACTGAGGCCTGGAACCAACAATCCTAAGATTCTACGGATTAGTAACACGTGAACCTGATAGAGAGATGAGATCCTAGTTCTTAATCCCCGTAGAAGAGAAGAGGTTGACTCAGATCAGAAGGGCATAAGGTAAAGGAGTAAAAAGAGCCTTACGATCCCTTCCACAATCAATTCCCTTACATAACTAAAGAATTTCTAGACTCAACTTCGACCAGTTTGGCTTGGTAATCCTACAAGCAGTCAGGTTGTGATTCCAAAGCTGTCAGGACCCCGACTCAAAGGCACACCGATCTAGCATGTAACACCTCATATCACTTTGCGGCCTCACGCACGGTATTCCCACGGGTGTCGCCTTACCAGGCCCAAGACCGTTTGCACCTTTTGGCACACGTATATTATAGTGTCGCTAGCATCCATATGACAAGGAGCCCGGGCTGACATGGCTAGTCGTGAACCCAAAGTGGCACTAACTTACAGGGATAGGCATACATGACCCAACAATGAACCTGTCGGTCATCAGCGAGTGAATTCAGGCTGTAAAAACTGGGCTAGCAGGACTCCGGTAAACCGGGCTATAGCAGGCTAACAGGACTCCGGTAGACACCACGTGACATTTCCCCAAAGTGACAGACACAGGAACGAAGAAGGACACATGCCGGCCAGCCTAAGTGTTGCGGAGCAGTAGCAAGCTACCAAGGCTCAGTGGAAGCACTAGGAGACATTTCCCAGTAAGAGAGGCTACCAAGGATAAACAACTAGATAGTCAGGTCCCACACATACCAAGCATTTCAATAACATACACACAATATGCTCGATATGTGCAAATACAACATGGCATCACAACATGACTCTACAACTCAAGTATGTATTCATTAGGCTCCAGGAGCCAGATATTACAAACATGGTCTAACGCCCCAACATTCAGAGCATACAAGTCAAGCACATGCGGAAGCTTAACATGTCTGAGTACAGACATCTACAAATGAAAAAGGCTGATAAGCCTGACTATCTACCAGATCCTGCCGAGGGCATAAGATCGTAGCTGAGGTAACAAGCTAAACATCGAAGTCCACGCGGAACTAATAGCGAGACTGAAGTCTCTCTACAAAAACATAAAATAGGCAAACGTGAGTACAAATGTACCCACCAAGACTTACATCAGAACTATCTACATATGCATCGGTATCAATAAAGGGGGTGGTGGAGTTTAATTGCAGCAAGCCAGCTTTGACTCAGTGGCTAACCTGAACTACGACTACAAGTAACTCTTTTGAGGTGGCGCACACGAATCCACATATTCACCAATCAATACACCACTATGGATCCGCTCCCGTCTACCTACGAGAACGCCAGCCATAGCACTCACGCTTATCTTGCGCATTTTAGAGTATCCACTTCAAGTTATCTATGAACTGTACAGGCAACCCAGAAGTCCTTTACCGCGGACACGGATATTCGAATAGATAATGTTAACCCTGCAGGGGTGTACCTCTTCACACACGCTCTCACCACTTATCGTTGTTTACATGACATGTACTCGGCAACCTTCAAGCGGAAGCCCAGCGAGGGTGTCGGCCACGACCTGACTAACCACACAAGTCTCTCATCCAGGTTTATCGCCTATTCGGGTTCCATCCGCAAGGAGATCCGGCCGGGGTGTCGCTCACAGCCCCAAACGATGTGTGCAGGGTTCCCAAGCCCACCTCGACGGGTGGATCTACGCTTGGTACACCGTGCCATGGTGCCTAGTCTGTCCCATTCCCACCTGTACCGGGTGCCACTTGGTAGACTACTAACACTACCTACAAACACCCGAAACTAGTTGCAACTCCTGGACAGAGATCATGTTGATTAATAAGTTGAGAGGGGTCGAGTTACCGGAACCCAATGTGTGGTAGTAACTGTTCATGGATCACAAACACAGAACTCAGTTCGTGAGGACGGTTTCAATGAGACAACCCACCATGTACTCCTACATGGCCTCTCATCGCTACCTTTATCAAATCGTGTTCACACACTTAGATCTCAACAGTAGGACATGTTCACGACATTCCAATTCATCCCCGATGAATCAGACCTGACACAACTCTAAGCAATAGTAGGCATGACAAACAAGCATGAATGAGTAGGCACATCAGGGCTCAAACAACTCCTACTCATGCTAGTGGGTTTCATCTATTTACTGTGGCAATGACAGGTCATGCAGAGAAAAGGGGTTCAACTACCGCAACATGTAACAGTTGAATCATTGTTGTCCTAATGCAGTAAAAGAGAGCAGGAGCGAGAGAGTGGGATTGTATCGGAATGAACAAGGGGGTTTTGCTTGCCTGATGGGGTGGTAGTAGGATACTGCCCTTCAGTCGGATATTCGTAGGTATCCTCGGAGGCAGAACCTACCACGAAAGACACATCGGAACACAATCATCACATGACAATATGCAACAATATGATGCATGCTATGACATGGCAATATGGGTGTGTTTTGGCTAATGCATTCTAAAATAGGTTGGTTTGAGTCCATTTGAATCAAAGATTCAAATGAAAGCCCATGATATGAAGTCATATTAATGCATTAGCTTGTTTCACTTAAACAGCAAGGTTAACGAGGTCCATCAAGAGCTCCAGGACTTCGTCAAAAAATTCGAGTCCTTGGAGCGTGACTCCGAGACGCAAGACTCCAAGCTTGCGAAGGCCCTCCAGAGCATGCAAGACGCCAAGGCCGAAGCCCAGAAGGCCCTTCAGGAGATTTAGGCAGCCAAGCGGCGGGTAAGGCATTCATTATGCAAAGCAAGCATGTGAAAGAGGCTTTCCTTTTACTTACCCGAATTCGGAGCTCTCCAGGAGCATTCGCAGTTCTGTCATGCAGCGTCTCTGATGCCGTAGATTTCTACCGAGCTGAGGAAGGGAGCTCGACGGAGAAGTTGTTCTGGTCCCTGTATATTGGGGCCGAACATCTGATGCCTTTGAGCGACTAGCTGAAGCAACTGGTCGACCTTCACAAGGCGGCAGAACTGGCCATGAAGGATCTCAGAGTCCGGATGTGGCCTGGCGAGCTCCTGCCCAGCAGCTACTTCGGCCTGGTAAAGCGGCTTGTGAATGCCTGTCTACGGCTTGAAGCCATTAAGCGGTGAGTCTGCATTGAAGGTGCGCGCAGAGCCTTCGCCCGTGCGAAAGTGCACTGGGAGAAGATGATGCCGAGAAGCTGGTGACAGAGGGGCCGTCGGAGGGCAAGGAGCATCGCCACCCCGAAAGGTATTATGACGGTGTCCTGAAGGGTGCCCGCCTTGTGGTGGATGAATGTGCTAAGGATGTAATGTTTGAATAAATGTACTCATGTGATCTTGTAATATGAAAACGAGTTCATGTGCGCTATATAACACTTGTTGATTTAAAATATTACCTTCTATGCGGTCGTTTATAAAATTTGAGAGTTGGCCAGTCGTCGGCTTCTGCCCCCATGTAACCAGTACTGCGGTGTTCGGGATAAATCTAAACACTCTTTATCCAAATTTTTGGTCCTTTAAGGAGGTGTATAGCGCAACGAACAAGGCAATCGGACTATACAGCTTTGTCACTCTCACTTAGCCATAGAAGTCTACAATTTTAAATTTTGGCAAAGCCCCTAGTATTCGGAAGGCCGAACTTGGGGCGCTATGCACGCCTAAATCGGACAAGGCCGATTCCTCGCCTGAAGCGGAAAAAATCTTTAAGGATTTGAGCCCTCTCGAATAGCGACCAGCTCTCGCCGCATCATGATAGTCAGTTTTCGGCTTTCTCTATTGAGGTGCTCGTCCAGAAGAACCGGGACACAATCGCAGTAGTTCTCCCTGTGCTACCTTAGCCGATATAGCGGAACGTAAGGTACCAAAACATGGGAGCCGGGCAAACCCAACTATTGACCCAAGACATGATTCAGAGCTGATGCATATAATGCTATAAGTTTGGGGTGCCGCACTGTCGAAAGTGTTCGGACTTTTCTTGCCGTGTTATGGGGTACACTGAAGCCCCTGGCGAACTAAACATACCAAAATGTACGGGTGCAATTTTAAACGGTAAAGGAAAAGCATAGAGAAATGTAATAGTAAGCTGACGCTATACATTATTTTCCATTTTTATTTGAATAATGCGCCAAGCGTATGCGTACAAGTAGTGCGGTAAGCAGAATAGGACTGTTTGACACATCCTAATCAAGAGCGAGCTGCATGCGGGTATGTAAAATAGGTATAACGATTGTTATCAGAGACCACCTGAGGATTCCCTTGTACGCCAAATGATGAGGACATCAATACCATTGTTACACCCACAGCCCCTGCTGCTATACATACTGGACCAATTACTAGAGCTCGCGCATGCCAACTAAATTACCAGGTACTTTCGTTTCTTGGTAATGATTCTAATGTTGATGAGAATATGATACTGCCTAAATTGGATACATTTGTTTTGCTTACAAATGAAGGGCCTAGCTTGGAGAAGGATGAACATTGGAGCAAGAACAAGCATGGAGATGATGACATGCGCAAGGGGAACAAGAACGGAGTTACAAGTGATGATTTCAGGACTTTGAAGCCACCATAATGGGTGCATGAAGCCTTGGACGAAATATACAAGATGCCACTTCATAAATTTCGTCTAGAGGCTATTCTAGGTGCTGCGTAACCTTATTATTGGGCCAGGCTGATGTAATTTCGAAATACATAAGTATAGGCTATTTTTAGAGTCCGTATGTGTGGGGAAACAAGAGATAGGGTTGATTTCGGACCCCCTCCACCAAGGGCCACGAAATTCCCCCCTCTTCCTCCATATATACAGCCCTTAGGGCACCGTTTAGACCTTGGGTTTTGTTTAGATTTCCAGGTTGCTCGGTGAGATTTTACAGTTTTTCGTAGTTCAGATCGAGTCTGTTCTTCATACCTATAGTCCACGAAAAAGCCACACAAAAAATTAGGGTTAGGTCATCATATCCGAAC
Source organism: Triticum timopheevii (assembly GCA_963921465.1). Taxonomy (NCBI): domain Eukaryota; kingdom Viridiplantae; phylum Streptophyta; class Magnoliopsida; order Poales; family Poaceae; genus Triticum; species Triticum timopheevii. The sequence goes on from OY997268.1 coordinate 471,845,684, forward strand.
CAGTCTGAGCCTCTGCATAGTCTTTTCAGTATTTTGCTTTGTTGAATTTGCGGTTGCATCGTCGTGTCAAGTTGCTAGTCTTAGCGTCTAGTCTTTTAGAGTTTCGAGTTCTGGTCATAAGTTGTCACGCCGCCGCCGCACTATCATCATCGCCCCTTCCATCTACCACCACCGCTTATACGCCACCAATCCGTATCCATATACCATCACCAATCCGTATCCATATACCACCACCAGTCTGTATCCATATACCACCACCGCTGCCATATTTTCCCATCATATACCATCATCACCAGTCCGAGTTCCATCAGATTCATCTCCGCCACCAGTCCTAGTCCGAGTCCAGTATTTGTTCCTTTATTTTCGAGTTCCAGATCACGCGATACTCCGAGTCGTGACAGAGTAGGACTCCCGAATTGTCGTGCTACCCGCAGAAGAAAAATAGTTCCAGTTTCAAAAAAAACTAAGTCTGGAAAATTCTGGCTAGGCAGTTTTTAGAACATTTGTAGACTTTTTCGAAAAAAATTGTTGCGGAGCAAAAAAAGAGGAAAAAAAGTGCAAAAAAAAGAGAAAAAAAGAGAAAAAAATCAGAGTGTGCTCCTCCCTTGATTACGTGCCGCACTGTGATTTTGTTAGTGTTCTAGGCTCGCGTCTCTAGCACGGTCTAGCCTAGGACCAGCACAGTACCGTCGTTGAGCATTTATTCAACTTTGCATCTCTAAATTGATTATTGCTGACCATTTTTGCTACCATATTATAAGCCTTCCCAGCTCCACATACATCTACGTCGTGCGTTTGACTCTCCCTGGTAATCGCTCTATCCAAGCTTTGAGAGTTTTGACTACAACGGTTGCCGATCACCACCTGCTGTTGGGTAAGAACTGGTAAGAATTTGAGATTCGCTTGACGGATTTGTGACACCACCAGTACCATATTCTAGTAGTCTGTAGGATCATATTCTTGTCTGTTTCTATTGCTGCTAACTATGGCAGGAACACAAGTCGACGAGATTGACTGGGAGAACATGATGAACAAGGAGCTTCATGATAAGTTTCATCAGATGTTGGGTCAACAGGTGGAAGATGTGATGGCCAGCTTTGGAAAGGCAATGGAGAAGATGGATGACATTGAGAAGTCAATTGACACCAAGTTGGACGCCAAGTTTGATGAATTACTCAAACGTCTCCCACAACCAGCTCTACGTCGTGATACAGTAGGGCGAGCACAGCGAGTTCCTATTGAGCCAGGACAATATTCTGGTGCCGCTGCTACTGCTGTTGGTGCTTCTGTAGCTCCTGCTGTTACTGCAGAGGTGGAGGACTATTACGAGGATGAGGTTGATCAAAATCAGAACTACGTGCAGCCACCAGCACCACCACCAGCAGGTCGACCTCAGGTATATTTTTGCAATGGTAGGCCTGCACCACCACCTCAGGTACGAGATAATGACCATATTCCGAAACTGAAATTGAATATTCCACCATTTGAGGGTAGATATGTTCCTGATATATATCTTACTTGGGAGTTAGAAACTGAACAACGTTTTACATGTTTACAATATCCCGAGGAGAGACGGGTTGCTGCTGCTGTTTGTGCTTTCACTAGTTTTGCATGTGTATGGTGGTCTGAACATTGTAGATTATATCCTATTCCAACTACTTGGGCTGCTTTGAAAACTGCTATGCGTACTCGTTGGGTTCCACCATATTATCAACGTGAATTGCTTCAAAAATTGCAGCGTTTAAGACAAGGAAAAAATTCTGTAGAAGAATATTATCAGGAATTACAAATTGGCATGATTAGATGTGGTATTGCTGAGGAGAATGAAGCTATGCTTGCACGTTTTATGGGTGGATTAAATAGAGAGATTCAGACCATTCTAGAGTATAAGGAGTATACTAATATCACTCGTTTATTCCATCTTGCTTGTAAAGCTGAACGTGAAGTGCAGGATCGACAAGCATTGGCGCGAACTAACTTTTCTGCAGGTCGAGTTTCATCATGGACACCGCGTGCATCCTCTACTTCCACTACACCAGCACCTCCATTAGCTGCTACCTCCAGCCGTGATACAAGAAAGCAGGCACAATCACTACTATCTGCCAAGAGCGCACCTGCCGGGCCTACACAGAGCTCTTCTTCTTCCATGGCATCAACTGGGCACACAAGTGATATTATTTGTCGTCGTTGTAAGGGAAGAGGTCATTATGCGAGAGAATGCAAATCTCAGCGTGTGATGATTGCTACTGAGGATGGTGGGTATGAGTCCGCTAGTGACTATGATGAGGAGACGTTGGCTCTTATTACACGTGAAGAACACGGTGGAGATGATTCTGATCATGAGATGCAATACATGGCTCCTGAAGACGCTGACAGGTATGAATGTTTAGTTGCTCAACATGTTTTGAGTGTGCAGGTCACACAAGCTGAGAAAAATCAGAGGCACAATTTGTTCCATACCAAGGGAGTTGTGAAGGAACATTCTGTGCGCGTCATCATAGACGGAGGGAGCTGCAACAACTTGGCTAGCATGGAGATGGTGGAGAAGCTTTCTCTCACCACAAGACCACATCCACATCCTTACTACATCCAATGGTTCAACAACAGCGGCAAGGTTAAGGTAACACGTACTGTTCGTGTGCATTTTAGTATCTCTACATATGCTGATTATGTTGATTGTGATGTGGTACCTATGCAAGCATGTTCCTCATTACTTGGTAGACCATGGCAATTTGATAAAAATTCTGTACACCATGGTAGAAACAATCAGTATACTCTTGTTCATAAGGATAAAAATATTACTTTGCTTCCTATGACTCCTGATTCTATTTTGAAAGATGATATTAATAGAGCTAATAAAGCAAAACAAGAGAAGAATAAGAGCGAAAATCAGATTGTGGCAAAAGAATTTGAGCAACAAATGAAGCCTAATAATAAACCATCTAGTGTTGCTTCTGAAATAAAATTGAAAAGTGCATGTTTATTTGCCACCAAATCTGATATTGATGAGCTAGATTTCAGCAAATTTGTTTGCTATGCTTTTGTGTGCAAAGAGGCATTATTTTCATTCGAGGACGTGCCTTCCTCTTTGACTCCTGCTGTCACTAACATTTTGCAGGAGTTCGCTGACGTCTTTCCACAAGACGTGCCACCGGGATTACCGCCTATTCGAGGGATTGAGCATCAGATTGACTTAATTCCCGGTGCTTCACTACCAAACCGTGCGCCATACCGTACCAATCCAGAGGAGACGAAGGAGATTATGCGTCAAGTACAAGAGCTGCTTGACAAAGGTTATATACGCGAATCCCTTAGTCCTTGTGTTGTTCCTATTATTCTAGTGTCGAAAAAGGATGGTACATCACGTATGTGTGTTGATTGTAGAGGCATTAATAATATTACTATTTGTTATCATCATCCTATTCCTAGGCTAGATGATATGCTTGATGAATTGAGTGGCTCTACAATATTCTCCAAAGTTGATTTGCATAGTGGATACCATCAAATTCATATGAAATTGGGAGATGAATGGAAAACAACATTTAAAACTAAGTTTGGTTTATATGAGTGGTTAGTCATGCCTTTTGGGTTAACTAATGCACCTAGTACTTTCATGAGATTAATGAACGAAGTTTTACGTGCTTTCATTGGACGATTTGTGGTAGTTTACTTTGATGACATATTGATTTATAGCAGATCTTTGGAAGAACATTTGGAACATTTACGTGCTGTTTTTATTGCTCTACGTGATGCACGTTTGTTTGGTAACCTTGGGAAGTGCACCTTTTGCACCGACCAAGTATCTTTTCTTGGCTATGTTGTTACTCCACAGGGAATTGAAGTTGACAAAACCAAGATTGAAGCTATTGAGAGTTGGCCGCAGCCCAAAACGCTCACACAAGTGAGGAGTTTTCTTGGCCTCGCTGGATTCTATAGGCGTTTTGTGAGAGATTTCAGCACCATTGCTGCACCTCTCAATGAGCTTACAAAGAAGGAAGTGCCTTTTGTTTGGGGTACCGCACAGGAAGAAGCCTTCATGATATTGGAAGATAAGTTGACACATGCTCCTTTACTCCAACTTCCTGATTTTAATAAGAATTTTGAGCTTGAATGTGATGCTAGTGGAATTGGATTAGGAGGTGTGTTATTACAAGATGGCAAACCTGTTGCATACTTTTCTAAAAAATTGAGTGGGCCTAGTCTGAATTATTCTACGTATGATAAAGAATTATATGCTCTTGTTCGGACTTTAGAAACATGGCAACATTATTTATGGCCCAAAGAATTTGTTATACATTCTGATCATGAATCTTTGAAACATATTAAAAGTCAAGCTAAACTAAATTGTAGACATGCTAAATGGGTTGAATTCATTGAGACTTTCCCTTATGTCATTAAACACAAGAAGGGTAAAGAAAATGTTATTGCTGATGCATTGTCTCATCGCTATACTATGCTTTCACAACTTGACTTCAAAATATTTGGTTTGGAGACCATCAAAGATCAATATGTGCATGATGCTAATTTTAAAGATGTATTGCAGAATTGTAAAGAAGGAAGAACATGGAACAAGTTCGTCGTTAATGATGGATTTGTGTTCCGTGCTAACAAGCTATGCATTCCAGCTAGCTCTATTCGTCTTTTGTTGTTGCAGGAGGTGCATGGAGGAGGACCAATGGGACACTTTGGCCTGAAGAAGACGGAGGACGTACTTGCTACACATTTCTTTTGGCCAAAGATGAGACGGGATGTTGAGCATTTTATTGCTCGCTGCAATACATGTCAAAAAGCTAAGTCACGACTCAATCCTCATGGTTTATATATGCATTTGCCTGTACCTAGTGTTCCTTGGGAGGATATATCTATGGACTTTGTTTTAGGTTTACCTAGAACAAAGAAGGGGAGGGATAGCATATTTGTTGTCGTGGATAGATTCTCGAAAATGGCACACTTTATACCATGTCATAAAAGCGATGATGCTGTTAATGTTGCTGATTTATTCTTTCGTGAAATTATTCACTTGCATGGTGTGCCAAATACTATTGTTTCAGATCATGATACTAAATTTCTTAGCCACTTTTGGAGATGTTTATGGGCTAAGTTGGGGACTAAACTGCTTTTTAGTACTACTTGTCACCCCCAAACTGATGGACAAGCTGAAGTAGTCAATAGAACATTGTCTACTATGCTTAGGGCTGTTTTGAAGAATAATAAGAAAATGTGGGAGGAATGCTTGCCTCATATTGAATTTGCTTATAATCGTTCATTGCATTCTACTACTAAGATGTGCCCTTTTGAAGTTGTGTATGGTTTCCTACCTCGTGCACCTATTGATTTGTTGCCTCTTCCATCTTCAGAGAAGGTTAATTTGATGCTAAAGAACGTGCTGAATTGATTTTAAAAATGCATGAGTTAACTACGGAAAACATTGAGCGTATGAATGCTAAATATAAACTGGCTGGAGATAAGGGTAGAAAACATGTTGTGTTTGCACCTGGAGATCTTGTTTGGTTACATTTGCATAAGGATAGATTTCCTGATTTGCACAAATCAAAGCTAATGCCACGTGCTGATGGTCCCTTTAAGGTGTTGGAGAAAATAAATGATAATGCATATAAACTTGAGCTGCCTACAGATTTTGGGGTTAGTCCCACTTTTAACATTGCAGATTTGAAGCCTTATTTGGGTGAAGAAGATGAACTTCCGTCGAGGACGACTTCATTTCAAGAAGGGGAGGATGATGAGGACATCAATACCATTGTTACACCCGCAGCCCCTGCTGCTATACATACTAGACCAATTACTAGAGCTCGCGCACGCCAACTAAATTACCAGGTACTTTCGTTTCTTGGTAATGATTCCAATGTTCATGAGAATATGATGCTACCTAAATTGGATACATTTGTTTTGCTTACAAATGAAGGGCCTAGCTTGGAGAAGGATGAACATTGGAGCAAGAACAAGCATGGAGATGATGGCATGCGCAAGGGGAACAAGAACGGAGTTACAAGTGATGATTTCAGGACTTTGAAGCAACCATAATGGGTGCATGAAGCCTTGGACGAAATATACAAGATGCCACTTCATAAATTTTGTCTAGAGGCTATTCTAGGTGCTGCGTTACCTTATTATTGGGCCAGGCTGATGTAATTTTGAAATACATAAGTATAGGCTATTTTTAGAGTCCGTATGTGTGGGGAAACAAGAGATAGGGTTGATTTCGGACCCCTCCACCAAGGGCCATGAAATTCCCCCCTCTTCCTCCATATATATAGCCCTTAGGGCACCGTTTATACCTTGGGTTTTGTTTAGATTAAAGTTCGCCATAGCTGCAACTTTGCGTACTTCGTTTGTGTTCAACTACCAGACAAAGACGTCACAGAACCCCACCTTGATCAATAAAGCTTTCATCTTATATTCGCAATATCCAGATTGCAATCTCAGTTTCTTGCTTGTTCTTCGTTTGCTCGCAGGAATCAGACCCTCGTGGTCAGGTTGATCGTGCTCCGGCGTGGTCAATAACCTCTCGGAGTTGGTTTAGCGATTGCTAAGGCGCGACGTCCTTGCACGATCGTAGTCGGATCGTCAAAGTCGACTTCCACCAAAGCGATATCCATCATCTCATCAAAAGACGGGACACCTTTGCCTCTATCACCAAAGCTTCTTGTCTCCTTGGTGTGTCCGTTCCGTTATGAGTCTGATAGTCGCTCTATCGGAAGAGCCTCCCGAAGATGGGGACCTGAAAGGAAAAAAGGTGTAAAGATGCACGGATCCTGGGGCGATCGAACCGCATTGTAGACCGTGTCATAGCCGTGCCTCCGCCTATGTCACGCCCAAGATGCGACCCTATCCTAAAGGAACTCGAAGGTCCCACCAAGGATAGAAGCGCATCTTGAATACGCTTTTGCAAGGTGGATATCATTACATCAACATTACATAATAGATGGGAATACATACAAGAGGCATACAATGCCACACAAATACAATAATACATCATCCATAAGCTCAACATCTGACTACGGATGAAACATAAACAGAAACTCAAACGACATCCACCCTGCTAGCCCAGGCTGCCGACCTGGAACCTATCCTCTGATCGAAGAAGAAGCAGAAGAAGAACTCAACACAAGCAAACATCGCTCTCGCGTCATGATCATTGCATAACCTGTACCTGCAACTGTTGTTGTAGTAATCTGTGAGCCACGAGGACTCAGCAATCCCATTACCATGGGTATCAAGACTAGCAAAGCTTAATGGGAAAGGAAGGGGTAAAGTGGTGAGGTTGCAGCAGCGACTAAGCATATATGGTGGCTAACATACGCAAATAAGAGCGAGAAGAGAACAAGCGGAACGGTCGTGAAGCTAGCAATGATCAAGAGGTGATCCTGAACTCCTACTTACGTCAAACATAACCCAAAGACCGTGTTCACTTCCCGGACTCCGCCGAAAAGAGACCATCACGGCTACACACGCGGTTGATGCGTTTTAATTTGGATCTGGTGTCAAGTTATCTACAACCGGACATTAACAAATTCCCATCTGCCACATAACCGCGGGCACGGCTTTCGAAAGATAATACCCTGCATGGGTGTCCCAACTTAGCCCATGATAAGCTCTCGCGATCAACAAAGGATATTCCTTCTCCCAGGAAGACCCAATCAGTCTCGGAATCCCGGTTTACAAGACATTTCGACAATGGTAAAACAAGACCAGCAAGACCACCCGCTGTGCCGACAAATCCCGATAGGAGCTGCACATATCTCATTCTCAGGGCACACCGGATAAGCTAAGCGTACAGGTACCGACGAATCCAAGTTGCCAAGGAATGGTCCCGCACGGTGCTCTAGTTTGGACCAACACTCAGAGGAGCACTGGCCCGGGGCGGGGGGTAAAATAAAGATGACCCTCAGGCTCCGGAAACCCAAGGGAAAAAGGGCTAGGTGAGGCAAATGGTAAAACCAAGGTTGGGCCTTGCTGGAGGAGTTTTATTCAAAGCGAACTGTCAAGGGGGTCCCATAAACCACCCGACCGCGTTAGGAACGCAAAATCCGGGAACATAACACCGGTATGACGGAAACTAGGGCGGCAAGAGTGGAACAAAACACCAGGCATAAGGCCGAGCCTTCCACCCTTTACCAAGTATATAGATGCATTAATTAAATAAGAGATATTGTGATATCCCAACATAATCCTGTCCATCATGGAGTAATCTTCAACTTCACCTGCAACTAGCAATGCTATAAGAGGGGCTGAGCAAAGCGGTAACATAGCCAAGCAACGGTTTGCTAGGAAGGATGAAAAGGTTAGAGGCTGACACGGCAAATTGGGAGGCTTGATCAACAAGAGATAGGTAGCGCGGCAAAGCTATAGAACGAAGCAACTAGCATAGCAATGATAGTAGTGAGATCCAGGGTAGCGGTCATCTTGCCTGAAATCCCGCTAGGAAGAAGAACGAGTCCATGAAGAAGACGAACGGACGTAGTCGAACGAATCCTCACAATCGCAACATTACCGGAACTAAGAAGCAACACCGGAAAGAAACAAACAACATGGTAAGCACACAAGCATAATCATGGCATGATGCACAATCAAGTCTGATGCATGTCCGGTTTAATGAGGCATGGCATGGTAAAGTGCAACAAACAACCCTACAAATTAAGTGGAGCTCAATATGCAACGAGTTGCATATTGACAAAACACCACATTGACATATTTAGTTTAATCTCGTTTAAGCTACCAAACAATATTAAATGTTATTAAACATGGCAAGGGGTGAAGCATAATTAAACTAGCTATTTAGGCAAGTTTAAATGAGGCCGGAACAACAAACAACAATTCCGGAAAATCCCCATATGCATATTATGAATTTGGTACTGTTCTGCCCTAAAACATATTTTAAAGTTGTTAAACAGGAAAATAAAGTGGACCATGTTAAACTAGGCATTTTTCCACCCCATTTACATATAAAGTTTATTTAAAACCGAGCTACGGTTATTTAGTTATGAAATAAATCATTTTAACATGGCATTTGAGCAAAATTAAGCAAACAACATGTTAAACATATTTAACATGGATGAAAGCAGCAGATTATGAAAGTGCATGAAAAACTGAGCAAGTTACATATATGACATGTTTAAATCCGATGCACGGTTATTTAGTTGTGAGCAATTTAAAATCATGGCATTTTCTGTAATTATTAATGCACTGGTTTAAATCGCAAAATCGTCCAGGGAAAAAAACATGAGATGGGCCGAATCTGATAGCCCAACGGAAGGGAAAGGAGGCGCTGGGGGTTTTCTCACCATGGGCTTGGCCCATCTGCAGAGGAGGCCAGCTTGGGACGCTGGGCCTCGCGCGACGAAGGGGAGCAGCTGGGCCTGGGCGCGGTCAACTAACGCAGGCGACGCGCGGTCGTGGCTCGAGGCGGGGTGTCGACCTCCTGCTCAAAGCGGAAGCAGAAGCAGAGGAGGAGGCGGCCGGACTTGGCGCGGTGGCTCGACGCAGGGGACTTGGCGCGGCGATGGGGATCCGGCGGATCCAGTCGAGGACGTGGCCAGAGGCGGGCGGGGAGCTGAGGCCATGGCGGCGGCGTCCTGGTTCAGAGAGAGAGATGTGAGAGGAGGGAGAAGAAGGGAGAGATGGAGGGCAGGGGCACCACAACCTCGTGGTGCTCGCCGGAAGAGATGCAGACGACGGGGACGTCGGGGACGCCGGGGATCCGGTTCAGGGCGGCGGGGTCCCGTTCCTCGCCGGATCGAAGCGGATGCAGCAGGGAGACGCGAGGCGAGGTCGCGGCCTTGGAGCAGAGGAGGCATGCGGCTGTATCTGCAGGGAATCAGCGGGTTGACGAGGAGGAGGGAGATGGCCACTCGATCTGCTCGCGGACGAGCTCCGGCTCGGGATGCTCCTGCGAGGCCGCAACGTCGGGGAAGAGGAGGCGGGACGGCCTGGTTGGTGTTGTTGCTTGCCGGCGGCATGCTGAAGAGGAGCTCCGGCGAGGTGGTTCAGGGGATCGGGGTGCAGGCAAGGGAGCGGCTTGGTGGTGGAGCTGCTGGTCTCAGGCGTGGTCGAGGTGGCTGGGGATCGAACAGGGAGGGAGGAGCTGGAGAGCGATGTTTGGCTGGTGGCTGAAATCGAGGAGAAGGGGATCCCGAGGAGGATGCGGGAGAGTGGCGGCGCTGCGATGGGACGGATAGGACAACTCCCCTAGGTTTTAGGGTTATATAGCAAGTGGATTTTTTTGGTAGGGGTATTTGGTCCCTCCGATTAAATCGGACGGTTCCGGATAAAAAGGCTAAGGAGACCAAACAAAGAAAACGAGATATTTTATAGATGTTTGGGGATGATCCGGATCCATCGGTAACGACAGATCGGTTCGGGTTCGGGCAACTTTTGGACGCGTGCGAGGGGGTCTGCACTGTGTAAAGGGGTTCAAACGGTCAGGCAACAAAAGAACGGTTGGTCTAAGAAAGTTTAACGGAGTCGAGGAAGAAGCGGGAACAACGAACGGCTACGAGTTTTTATGAAAACATGCTGATCCAATGCGCATGATGCTATGAGATGAGATGCATGACATGAACAAAATGCACAAACAAAAGACAAAAACCCAACCACGAAGGGAATATCATATCGCATCTCCGGAAAAGGCAAGAGTTGGAGTTGCGAACATGGAAAGTTGTATCCGGGGCGTTACAACACTCCACCACTACGAGAGGATCTCGTCCCGAGATCTAGGATGGCACCGGAGGGAAAAAGGAAGAGGAAGATAAGAGGTAAAACTAAGTTGCTTCTTGGACAAACGAGTGAAACCATGAACCTTGAGAGGTTGAGCAAAAATGTTGAAAGAAAGAATACAATGGAGACGAAGAAGATTACAAACAGTTTGTTGGACAAGAGGAACAAGGAATACAACAAGAACCAAGAGGTTTAGTGATAAGATAGATATTGAAACCACTCCGGTTAAAACTAGATAGAGAAGGGATAAGATTGATATAATTTGGGCAGCACTCCGACTGAAAGAAGAAGGAAAACTTGATAAGATGAAAAGAACTTGAAGAGATGACACAACACTCCGGTAGAAAAGAGAAGAAAACTTGATGAGATGAAAAGATATTGAAGAGATGATACAACACTCCGGTTAAATGGATAAGCCAGAAAATAACATGATCTTGACAAAACGAGGTGATGGGTGAAGAGCACAACATCACAATGCCTCCGGAACGAAAGAATAGAAGCTAGACCGTTGAGATAAAGGGACGGAGAAGAAAATGACAACTTTTGCCACAAGTGAACTTGGAAAGCAACCTTGCAAAGAAGAATCGAACGGAGTTGTTGGAAAATCAACAACGAGAAGCACAAGCTTGTTGTGGGCTTATGGAAAACATCTTGAGACTATGAGGTGACAACCGGCCACTAATGGAAACCGTTGATTTGATTGAGAGCACCAAAGAGATGAAAAACTTCTTCCACCAAGATGATAGAGAGATAACTTGGATCATTGATAAACACCATAATAGCAATTCCTTAGGGAAGGCTTTAGGTGAAATCTTTACCAAGATAACTCCAACGAAGAGATTGATGGATTTAAAATACCTCATTCTTGACAACATGTGAATCACGAAATATGAATGGACATTATCAAGAATGACATATCACCATCTCAAAAGATAAGGTAGAAAGAATTGCACTTCGAAATGCAAGAAGAAGAATACTTGAACGCCTCAAAACAAAACATGTGTTGAGCACCATGTTTAATTTTGAGTATAGCTTGGCGGATCATTACTTCAAGAGAAATCTTGAAGAACAATTGAAGAATGAAAAGAATCCTTGACGAACCATCATGTAGAGCCTCCATGAAGAACTCTGGTAATAAAAGGATGATGAAAAGAAAAAGAAGTTGAAAACACAAGGTGAGCCTTGCAATGATTTAGATGGAGCTTCGCGACGAGATAAAGCGGAAAACTTGGAACTCCGGAAAAGAAAAGATTAAGCATCTCGAACCGAGAAATGTGACATGATGAACAACTCTGGAAAGAAGAAACTAGATCACTTGGATGAAACAATAATAAGAATTACGTTATGCGTATCCTTGTCCAATTTAAATTGATGACAAGCAATGGATTTGGCATACTACTTATTCTTGTTGAAAAAGGATTAAGAGAGATATAGCGTAAACTTGAGAAAAGTCTTGATGGAACCACCGGTAGGATTGAAAAAAAACGAATGAATTAAAATGATAATCAAGGAAAAGAATCTTGAACGAACCATTGTAAGAATTGAAAATGAAAGTAGCAAAAACACAGTTCACCGGGAAGAATTGGAAAACGAATGAAGATACTTGAGGGGATTTAGATGCAAAAGAACGAAGAGATCGCGAACTGATTGAAGAATACTTGAACGAAGCACCGGAAGAATATTGAGACGAACGAAAGGGCGCAGATATAGAATAATTGGAGAACGAATCTGAAAACTTAGAACAAAGAAATCTTCCGAAAAGATGGCCTCCGGATGATCGAGAGAGAAAGCAACTCCTGAAATGCTCCGGATGGATGAAAAGAATTCCCACAATCGAAAACAATTATGAGAGGATGGCATCAAACTTGAACTACGCATCTTTGGAAGAACGGGTAAGGATTTAAGAGGAACTCTTCTTCGGTCTTCAAAATCCGAGAATGACAAGGAGAAACACCACCAAATTGTTGAGGCACTCCGGAAGGATTAAAAGAGGAAAGATTGAGCGAAAGATGAAAATGATTTGAAAGCGATCTTGGAGAAGGAAATATGACTGATGAGAATTCATTCTTACGTCAAACTTGGAAAAGAATTTGCGAATGGCTCCTGATAATTAGAAGAGTCAGGTAAGATCCTGGGAAAAGACCTGTGGGTTAGGGCCCACTCAAAAGAAAACACCGTTGAACAATTTTAAAGAGAGGTTGCACCAGTTGAATTAAATGGCTTGAATGAGATGACAACCTCGAAATATCTTGAACGGATTGAGAATGGAAACACAAGTATTGTGAGATATCTTCAGCACTCCAGAACAAATGAATAGGAATAAGTGAATGAGTAAGGGGTGCATCGGCACGATAAAGCATTAGAAACGAGGAAAGGAATATGATGAATATCGAAAGCTTGAATTGGATCCACCGGAGAAGAAAAAAAAAGAACGGAGGATGATGAACTTGAAACTGTTGAGCATCTTCATGGGAAATCACCGGATAAGAACATTGACGGGAGAAGAATGGAGAGACTTCCCACAACTAAAGGATACTTGATTAAGAAATCTGAGTCCTTGAAGAAAAAGGGTGGGAGGGCGGGAAAACAAAGGCAACTTGGGGACGGATGAAACAAACACCGGTGAGAAAACTTAGAGTTGATCTTGCGGATGTTGAAAATGATCGAATCCACTTGAAGAGAAGCACACCGGTTGAAAATAATTAACATGACGACCTCGATGATCAAGAAGGATTAGTATTTACATAGCAATATGAGAACACCGTTTAGGAAAGGTATGGATTCAACATTTGACTTTGAAGCAACTCGAATACCACAAATAAAACAAAACAAAGGATTGGCTTGCAGAATAAGCCAGAACAAATACATATGATAGAGATTTACCCAATCCCATATCATGCATCTGTCGGAAAGATATTCTAGGAGCTACTTGAATTCCCACCTATAAACTCCCGAAACTTTCTGGTTATGCAATCTGGTATTGGGGATACAGGGGAAGCAATATATCTCACCCAAACTAACAATCCCTACATCCAGCTGTATCCATCCGTCAACACATAACCAAGAAAACTCCGGAAATCATGTACCTCAACCTTCGAAAAGCATCTGTTATACGAGCTATGGCAATACTCCCGAACTCCCCAGTACTGGGTGGCGTCGAGGTTATCTCACCAACAACTGCATAAAAGGGTTTTTTGATGTCGGCAAAACTCAGGTATTCTAGAACTGCAACGATAAAATTATGACGACAACACCTCGGAGCTCAACTCCCTGGGACACTGCCACAACCCCTAAATGTCAGGAGGCACCAAGAACAATGTTCTCGTCATAAGAATATCGGAATGATCCCAAGATACCCGCGTGATCCTAAAAAAATTTAGAAAAATTGAGGAGAGGAAAGATAAAACATCTACGTCAGGAGTCCTCACCAGAGCGATGAAGGGGGCTGAGGAGTAAAAAGAATCCTACTCTCCGATATATAATCCTAAGACTCAAAATAGTTTTCTTCTAGACTCAACAACGGCCAACAATCAAGGGGGCTCCTATGGTCGGTCGAGGCTCTTATACCAACTTGTCACGCCTAAGATGCGACCCTATCCTAAAGGAACTCGAAGGTCCCACCAAGGATAGAAGCGCATCTTGAAGACGCTTTTGCAAGGTGGATATCATTACATCAACATTACATAATAGATGGGAATACATACAAGAGGCATACAATGCCACACAAATACAATAGCCAAGCAACGGTTTGCTAGGAAGGGTGAAAGGGTTAGAGGCTGACATGGCAAATTGGGAGGCTTGATCAACAAGAGATAGGTAGCGCGGCAAAGCGATAGAACGAAGCAACTAGCATAGCAATGATAGTAGTGAGATCCAGGGTAGCGGTCATCTTGCCTGAAATCCCGCTAGGAAGAAGAACGGGTCCATGAAGAAGACGAACGGACGTAGTCAAACAAATCCTCACAATCGCAACATTACCGGAACTAAGAAGCAACACCAGAAAGAAACAAACAACATGGTAAGCACACAAGCATAATCATGGCATGATGCACAATCAAGTATTATGCATGTCCGGTTTAATGAGGCATGGCATGGTAAAGTGCAACAAACAACCCTACAAATTAAGTGGAGCTCAATATGCAACGAGTTGCATATTGACAAAACACCACATTGACATATTTAGTTTAATCTCGTTTAAGCTACCAAACAATATTAAATGTTATTAAACATGGCAAGGGGTGAAGCATAATTAAACTAGCTATTTAGGCAAGTTTAAATGAGGCCGGAACAACAAACAACAATTCCGGAAAATCCCCATATGCATATTATGAATTTGGTACTGTTCTGCCCTAAAACATATTTTAAAGTTGTTAAACAGGAAAATAAAGTGGACCATGTTAAACTAGGCATTTTTCCACCCCATTTACATATAAAGTTTATTTAAAACCGAGCTACGGTTATTTAGTTATGAAATAAATCATTTTAACATGGCATTTGAGCAAAATTAAGCAAACAACATGTTAAACATATTTAACATGGATGAAAGCAGCAGATTATGAAAGTGCATGAAAAACTGAGCAAGTTACATATATGACATGTTTAAATCCGATGCACGGTTATTTAGTTGTGAGCAATTTAAAATCATGGCATTTTCTATAATTATTAATGCACTGGTTTAAATCGCAAAATCGTCCAGGGAAAAAAACATGAGATGGGACGAATCTGATAGCCCAACGGAAGGGAAAGGAGGCGCTGGGGGTTTTCTCACCATGGGCTTGGCCCATCTGCAGAGGAGGCCAGCTTGGGACGCTGGGCCTCGCGCGACGAAGGGGAGCAGCTGGGCCTGGGCGCGGTCAACTAACGCAGGCGACGCGCGGTCGTGGCTCGAGGCGGGGTGTCGACCTCCTGCTCAAAGCGGAAGCAGAAGCAGAGGAGGAGGCGGCCGGACTTGGCGCGGTGGCTCGACGCAGGGGACTTGGCGCGGCGATGGGGATCCGGCGGATCCAGTCGAGGACGTGGCCAGAGGCGGGCGGGGAGCTGAGGCCATGGCGGCGGCGTCCTGGTTCAGAGAGAGATGTGAGAGGAGGTAGCAGAAGGGAGAGATGGAGGGCAGGGGCACCACAACCTGGTGGTGCTCGCCGGAAGAGATGCAGACGACGGGGACGCCGGGGACGCCGGGGATCCGGTTCAGGGCGGCGGGGTCCCGTCCCTCGCCGGATCGAAGCGGATGCAGCGGGGAGACGCGAGGCGAGGTCGCGGCCTTGGCGCAGAGGAGGCACGTGGCTGTATCTGCAGGGAATCGGCGGGTCGACGAGGAGGAGGGAGATGGCAACTCGATCTGCTTGCGGACGAGCTCTGGCTTGGGATGCTCCTGCGAGGCCGCAACATCAGGGAAGAGGAGGCGGGACGGCCTGGTTGCTGCTGCTGCTTGCTGGCGGCATGCTGAAGAGGAGCTCCGGTGAGGTGGTTCAGGGGATCGGGGCGCAGGCGAGGGAGCGGCTTGGTGGTGGAGCTGCTGGTCTCAGGCGTGGTCGAGGTGGCTGGGGATCGAACAGGGAGGGAGGAGCTGGAGAGCGATGGTTGGCTAGTGGCTGAAATCGAGGAGAAGGGGATCCCGAGGAGGATGCGGGAGAGTGGCGGCGCTGCGATGGGACGGATAGGACAGCTCCCCTAGGTTTTAGGGTTATATAGCAAGTGGATTTTTTTGGTAGGGGTATTTGGTCCCTCCGATTAAATCGGACGGTTCCGGATAAAAAGGCTAAGGAGACCAAACAAAGAAAACGGAGATATTTTATAGATGTTTGGGGATGATCCGGATCCATCGGTAACGACAGACCAGTTCGGGTTCGGGCAACTTTTGGACGCGTGCGAGGGGGTCTGCACTGTGCAAAGGGGTTCAAACGGTCAACAAAAGAACGGTTGGTCTAAGAAAGGTTAACGGAGTCGAGGAAGAAGCGGCAACAACGAACTGCTACGAGTTTTTATGAAAACATGCTAATCCAATGCGCATGATGCTATGAGATGAGATGCATGACATGAACAAAATGCACAAACAAAAGACAAAAACCCAACCATGAAGGGAATATCATATTGCATCTCCGGAAAAGGCAAGAGTTGGAGTTGCAAACATGGAAAGTTGTATCCGGGGCGTTACAGCCTATGCCATGGTATTTTGAGTGCGTAATTGTGTACGCGCGGCACAAATTTCGCCGCTTGACTGGGACTAGGGCGGAGGCCGAACTGCTAGTTGAGCTCTGGACGTGCCGGACGATCCTGTTGCGGGGTACTCCGGACTCGCTTGATGGTGTCCAGGGGTTTTATCGCCGAATTGGCGGCCTGCCTAAGAAGGCTGCTTTGTACTTCTTCTGCGAGGGCAGCAGTGTGCTCCTCCATATGGAGCGAGAGCTCTGTGTTTCCATTTACTGTTATAACCCCGCGAGGTCCCAGCATTTTGAGCTTTAAGTATGCGTAATGTGGTACCACATTGAATCTAGCAAATGCGGTTCGTCCGAGCAGTGCGTGATAGCCACTGCGGAAGGGGACGATATCGAAGATTAACTCCTCGCTTCGGAAGTTATCCGGAGATCCGAAGACCACTTCCAATGTGATTGAGCCCATGCAACATGCCTCTACACCTAGTATGACACCTTTAAAGGTGGTTTTTGTAGGTTTGATCCTTGAGGGATGGATGCCCATTTTGCGCACTGTATCCTGATAGAGCAGGTTCAGGCTGCTGCCACCGTCCATAAGGACTCTTGTGAGGCGGAATCCGTCAATGCTGGGGTCAAGGACCAATGCGGCAGAACCGCCATGACGGATACTGGTAGGATGGTCCCTACGATCGGAAGTGATTGTACAAGAAGACCATGGGTTGAAGTTTGGGGCGACTGGCTCCATCGCATAGACGTCCCTTAGTGCACACTTCCGTTCCCGCTTGGGAATGTGGGTTGCGTATATCATATTCACCGTTTTCATGGAAATTTCTTCTGCCCTCCTGTGTTCGGCGGACGGGGCTCTTCGTCGTTGTCGGTATGCAGCCCCTTTTCCTTATTTTAGGCATTCAACTTGCCGGCCTGTTTAAACACCCAACATTATCTGTTGGTGTGGTTGGCTGGTTTATCGGGGGTGCCGTGAATTTGACACGAGCGATCAAGTATGCGGTCCAAACTGGATGTGCCCGGATTGTTTCTTTTGAATGGCTTTTTCCGATGACCGGCCTTATAGCCACTGAATCCGACATTAACTGCCGTGTCTTCGGCGTTGTCGCCATTGTTACGACGCTTGTGTCTATTGGGTCGTGGCTTGCCGTTGCTATCTCTGGCATCTGAATTGTCAGAGTTTCTTGGTATGATGTTGCTACGAGCCAGCCAGCTGCCCTCGCCTGCGCAAAAGCGGGTCAGGAGTGTCGTGAGGGCTGCCATGGTCTTCGGCTTCTCTTGGCCGAGGTGTCGGGCGAGCCATTCGTCGCGGATGTTATGCTTAAAGACTGCTAAGGCTTCGGCATCCGGACAGTCAACGATTTGGTTCTTTGTAGTTAGGAACCGAGTCCAGAATTTCCTGGCTGACTCTCTGGGCTGTTGGGTTATGTGACTTAAGTCATTAGCATCTGGTGGTCGCACGTAAGTGCCCAGGAAGTTGTGAAGGAATGCGTCTTCCAGGTTCTCCTAACTGCCAATGGAGTTTTCTGGCAGGCTATTCAGCCAATGCCGAGCCGTTCCTTTGAGCTTAAGTGGGAGGTACTTGATGGCATGTAGATCATCGCCGCGGGCCATGTGAATGTGGAGAAGAAAATCTTCAATCCATATCGTGGGGTCTGTTGTGCCATCAGATGATTCAATGTTCACGGATTTAAACCCTTTCGGGAATTCATGATCCATTACTTTGTCAGTGAAGCACAGGGGGTGTGCGGCGCCTCTATGCCAGGCTACATCACAGCGCAGTTCAAATGAGTCTGGTCTGTTGTATTCGGCTCGGCCGGACTTGTGTTTAGTGTATCCGGCGTGACGTTCATCATCACGCGTTGTGGCGCGCCCCCGTGATCCGTAGATCGATCTTGACTGTCCTACTTTGTTTTCCAATATGTCTCGCATGTCCTTCCTATAGCCCCGGGCCTTAGTGTTATTGTTTGATTGGCGACGGGGTGCGGGCTGAAGTCCGAGCTGATACGCCGCTTTGTCCCGGCCATGAGGTGGCCGGTCAGCCGCATCGTGCGTTGGTAGTGTGGGCTTTAATGCCTCCTCCTCGAGTTGAGGTAGCAATTTGCGCTTTGGGTAACTTTTGGTTGGGCACTCGAGTACGTATTCCTCGGCTGCCAGGACCTCGGTCCATCTATCAGTTGAAGGAAATATTCCCTAGAGGCAATAATAAAGTTATTATTTATTTCCTCACATCATGATAAATGTTTATTATTCATGCTAGAATTGTATTAACCGGAAACATGATACATGTGTGAATACATAGACAAACATAACGTCACTAGTATGCCTCTACTTGACTAGCTCATTAATCAAAGATGGTTATGTTTCCTAACCATAGGCATGTGTTGTCGTTTGATTAATGGGATCACATCATTAGGTGAATGATGTGATTGACATGACCCATTCCGTTAGCCTAGCACTTGATCGTTTATTATATTGCTATTGCTTTCTTCATGACTTATACATGTTCCTGAAACTATGAGATTATGCAACTCCCGTTTACCGGAGGAACACTTTGGGTGCTACCAAATGTCACAACGTAACTGGGTGATTATAAAGGAGTACTACAGGTGTCTCCAAAGGTAGATGTTGGGTTGGCGTATTTCGAGATTAGGTTTTGTCACTCCGATTGTCGGAGAGGTATCTCTGGGCCCTCTCGGTAATGCACATCACTTAAGCCTTGCAAGCAATGTAACTAATGAGTTAGTTACGGAATGATGCATTACGTAACGAGTAAAGAGACTTGCTGGTAACGAGATTGAACTAGGTATTGGATACCGACGATCGAATCTCGGGTAAGTAACATACCGATGACAAAGGGAACAACGTATGTTGTTATGCGGTTTGACCGATAAAGATCTTCGTAGAATATGTGGGAGCCAATATGGGCATCCAGGTCCCGCTATTGGTTATTGACCGGAAACGTGTCTCGGTCATGTCTACATAGTTCTCGAACCCGTAGGGTCCGCACGCTTAACGTTTCGTTGACGATATAGTATTATATGAGTTATGCATGTTGGTAACCGAATGTTGTTCGGAGTCCCGGATGAGATCATGGACATGACGAGGAACTCCGGAATGGTCCGGAGAGAAAGTTTGATATATGGGATAATAGTGTTTGATCTCCAGAAGGGTTCCGGAATTCACCGGAAGGGGTTCCGGATGTTTCCCGAAATGTTTGGGTACGAGAACACGTTATTTGGGCCAAAGGGGAAAGCCCACAAGGTTTTTGGAAAGCGCAAAAGAAAGTTTTGCGGAGTCCAGGGGCCAGACGCCAGGGTCCCTGGCGTCTGGGTCCAGACGCCGGGAACCCTGGCGTCTGGCCCTGGAGTCCGAGAAGGACTCTTGCCTTTCGCTTGAAACCGACTTTGTGGAGGCTTTTACTCCAAGTTTCGACCCCAAGGCTCAACATATAAATTGAGGGGCAGGGCTAGCACCAAAGACAGATCAAGAAACACCAAGCCGTGTGCCGGCAACCCCGTCCCCTCTAGTTTATCCTCCGTCATAGTTTTCGTAGTGCTTAGGCGAAGCCCTGCGGAGATTGTTCTTCACCAACACCGTCACCACGCCGTCGTGCTGCCGGAACTCATCTACTACTTCGCCCGTCTTGCTGGATCGAGAAGGCGAGGACGTCATCGAGCTGAACGTGTGCAGAACTCGGAGGTGCCGTGCATTCGGTACTTGGATCGGTCGGATCGTGAAGACGTACGACTACATCAACCGCGTTGATAAACGCTTCCGCTTAGCGATCTTCAAGGGTATGAAGATACACTCCCCTTCTCGTTGCTATACATCACCATGATCTTGCGTGTGCGTAGGAAATTTTTTGAAATTACTACGTTCCCCAACAGTGGCATCCGAGCCTAGATTTTATGTGTTGATGTTATATGCATGAGTCATACTGCTTACCAGCATGTCATACTTTGGTTCGGCGGTATTGTGAGATGAACGGCCCGGACCGACATTACGCGTACGCTTTCGCGAGACTGGTTTCACCGTTACGAGCACTCATGCTTAAAGGTGGCTCGCGGGTGTCTGTCTCTCTCACTTTAGCTGAATCGAGTGTGGCTACGCCCGGTCCTTGCGAAGGTTAAAACAGCACTAACTTGACGAACTATCGTTGTGGTTTTGATGCGTAGGTAAGAACGGTTCTTGCTAAGCCCGTAGCAGCCACGTAAAACTTGCAACAACAAAGTAGAGGACGTCTAACTTGTTTTTGCAGGGCATGTTGTGATGTGATATGGTCAAGACGTGATGCTATATTTTATTGTATGAGATGATCATGTTTTGTAACCGAAGTTATCGGCAACTGGCAGGAGCCATATGGTTGTCGCTTTATTGTATGAAATGCAAACGCCCTGTAATTGCTTTACTTTATCACTAAGCGGTAGCGATAGTCATAGAAGCAATAGATGGTGTAACGACAATGATGCGACGATGGAGATCAAGGTGTCGCGCCGGTGACGATGGTGATCATGATGGTGCTTCGAAGATGGAGATCACAAGCACAAGATGATGATGGCCATATCATATCACTTATATTGATTGCATGTGATGTTTATCCTTTATGCATCTTATCTTGCTTTGATTGACGGTAGCATTTTAAGATGATCTCTCACTAAAATTATCAAGAAGTGTTCTCCCTGAGTATGCACCGTTGCCAAAGTTCGTCGTGCCAGAACACCACGTGATGATCGGGTGTGATAAGCTCTACGTCCATCTATAACGGGTGCAAGCCAGTTTTGCATACGCAGAATACTCAGGTTAAACTTGACGAGCCTAGCATATGCAGATATGGCCTTGGAACACGGAGACCTAAAGGTCGAGCGTGAATCATATAGTAGATATGATCAACATAATGATGTTCACCATTGAAAACTACTCCATCTCATGTGATGATCGGTTATGGTTTAGTTGATTTGGATCACGTGATCACTTAGATGACTAGAGAGATGTCTGTCTAAGTGGGAGTTCTTAAGTAATATGATTAATTGAACTTAAATTTATCATGAACTTAGTACCTGATAGTATTTTGCTTGTCTATGTTTGTTGTAGATAGATGGCTCGTGCTATTGTTCCGTTGAATTTTAATGCGTTCCTTGAGAAAGCAAAGTTGAAAGATGATGGTAGCAATTACACAGACTAGGTCTGTAACTTGAGGATTATCCTCATTGCTGCACAGAAGAATTACGTCCTGGAAGCACTGCTGGGTGCCAGGCCTGCTGCTGATGCAACTGACGACGTTAAGAACGTCTGGCAGAGCAAAGCTGATGACTACTCGATAGTTCAATGTGCCATGCTTTACGGCTTAGAACCGGGTCTTCAACGACGTTTTGAACGTCATGGAGCATATGAGATGTTCCAGGAGTTGAAGTTAATATTTCAAGCAAATGCCCGGATTGAGAGATATGAAGTCTCCAATAAGTTCTACAGCTGCAAGATGGAGGAGAATAGTTCTGTCAGTGAGCATATACTCAAAATGTCTGGGTATAATAATCACTTAATTCAACTGGGAGTTAATCTTCCGGATGATAGCGTCATTGACAGAATTCTCCAATCACTATCACCAAGCTACAAGAGCTTCGTGATGAACTATAATATGCAAGGGATGAGCAAGACAATTCCCGAGCTCTTCGGAATGCTAAAAGCTGCGGAGGTAGAAATCAAGAAGGAGCATCAAGTGTTGATGGTCAACAAGACCACTAGTTTCAAGAAAAAGGGCAAAGGAAAGAAGAAGGGGAACTTCAAGAAGAACGGCAAGCAAGTTGCTACTCAAGAGAAGAAACCCAAGTCTGGACCTAAGCCTGAAACTGAGTGCTTCTACTGCAAGCAGACTGGACACTGGAAGCGGAACTGCCCCAAGTATTTGGCGGATAAGAAGGATGGCAAGGTGAACAAAGGTATATGTGATATACATGTTATTGATGTGTATCTTACTAGAGCTCGTAGTAGCACCTGGGTATTTGATACTGGTTCTGTTGCTAATATTTGCAACTCGAAACAGGGACTACGTAATAAGCGAGCACTGGCAAAGGACGAGGTGACGATGCGCGTGGGAAACGGTTCCAAAGTCGATGTGATCGCGGTCGGCACACTACCTCTACATCTACCTTCGGGATTAGTTTTAGACCTGAATAATTGTTATTTGGTGCCAGCATTGAGCATGAACATTATATCTGGATCTTGTTTGATGCGAGACGATTATTCATTTAAATCAGAGAATAATGGTTATTCTATTTATATGAGTAATATCTTTTATGGTCATGCACCCTTGAAGAGTGGTCTATTTTTATTGAATCTCGAAAGTAGTGATACACATATTCATAATGTCGAAGCCAAAAGATGCAGAGTTGATAATGAGAGTGCAACTTATTTGTGGCACTGCCGTTTAGGTCATATCGGTGTAAAGCGCATGAAGAAACTCCATACTGATGGACTTTTGGAATCACTTGATTATGAATCACTTGGTACTTGCGAACCGTGCCTCATGGGCAAGATGACTAAAACACCGTTCTCCGGTACTATGGAGAGAGCAACAGATTTGTTGGAAATCATACATACAGATGTATGTGATCCGATGAATGTTGAAGCTCGTGGCGGATATCGTTATTTTCTCACCTTCACAGATGATTTGAGCAGATGTGGGTATATCTACTTAATGAAACACAAGTCTGAAACATTTGAAAAGTTCAAAGAATTTCAGAGTGAAGTGGAAAATCATCGTAACAAGAAAATAAAGTTTCTACGATCTGATCGTGGAGGAGAATATTTGAGTTACGAGTTTGGTTTACATTTGAAACAATGCGGAATAGTTTCGCAACTCACGCCACCTGGAACACCACAAAGAAATGGTGTGTCCGAACGTTGTAATCGTACTTTACTAGATATGGTGCGATCTATGATGTCTCTTACCGATTTACCGCTATCGTTCTGGGGTTATGCTTTAGAGACGGCCACATTCACGTTAAATAGGGCACCATCAAAATCCGTTGAGACGACGCCTTATGAACTGTGGTTTGGCAAGGAACCAAAGTTGTCGTTTCTTAAAGTTTGGGGTTGCAATGCTTATGTGAAGAAACTTCAACCAGATAAGCTCGAACCTAAATCGGAGAAATGTGTCTTCATAGGATACCCAAAAGAGACTGTTGGGTACACCTTCTATCACAGATCCGAAGGCAAAACATTCATTGCTAAGAATGGATCCTTTCTAGAGAAGGAGTTTCTCTCGAAAGAAGTGAGTGGGAGGAAAGTAGAACTTGATGAGGTAACTGTACCTGCTCCCTTATTGGAAAGTAGTCCATCACAGAAATCAGTTCCTGTGACACCTACACCAATTAGTGAAGAAGCTAATGATATTGATCATGAAACTTCAGATCAAGTTTCTACTGAACCTCGTAGGTCTACCAGAGTAAGATCCACACCAGAGTGGTACGGTAATCCTATTCTGGAAGTCATGTTACTTGAACATGATGAACCTACGAACTATGAGGAAGTGATGATGAGCCTAGATTCCGCAAATGGCTAGAGGCCATGAAATCTGAGATGGGATCCATGTATGAGAACAAAGTATGGACTTTGGTTGACTTGCCCGATGATCGGCAAGCCATTGAGAATAAATGGATCTTTAAGAAGAAGACTGACGCTGATGGTAATGTAACTGTCTATAAAGCTCAACTTGTTGCGAAAGGTTTTCGACAAGTTCAAGGGGTTGACTACGATGAGACTTTCTCACCCATAGCGATGCTTAAGTCTGTCCGAATCATGTTAGCTATTGCTGCATTTCATGATTATGAAATTTGGCAAATGGATGTCAAAACTGCATTCTTGAATGGATTTCTGGAAGAAGAGTTGTATATGATGCAGCCAGAAGGTTTTGTTGATCCAAAAGGTGCTAACAAAGTGTGCAAGCTCCAGCGATCCATTTATGGACTGGTGCAAGCATCTCGGAGTTGGAATAAACGCTTTGATAGTGTGATCAAGGCATATGGTTTTATACAGACTTTTGGAGAAGCCTGTATTTACAAGAAAGTGAGTGGGAGCTCTGTAGCATTTCTGATATTATATGTAGATGACATATTATTAATTGGAAATGATATAGAATTTCTGGATAGCATAAAGGGATACTTGAATAAAAGTTTTTCAATGAAAGACCTCGGTGAAGTTGCTTACCTATTGGGCATCAAGATTTATAGAGATAGATCAAGACGCTTAATAGGACTTTCACAAAGCACATACCTTGATAAAATTTTGAAAAAGTTCAAAATGGATCAGGCAAAGAAAGGGTTCTTGCCCGTGCTTCAAGGTGTGAAGTTGAGTCAAACTCAATGCCCGACCACAGCAGAAGATAGAGAGAAAATGAAAGATGTTCCCTATGCTTCAGCCATAGGCTCTATCATGTATGCAATGTTGTGTACCAGACCTGACGTATGCTTAGCAATAAGCTTGGCAGGATGGTACCAAAGTAATCCAGGAGTGGATCACTGGATAGCGGTCAAGAACATCCTGAAATACCTGAAAAGGACTAAGGATCTGTTTCTCGTATATGGAGGTGACAAAGAGCTAGTCGTAAATGGTTACATCGATGCAAGCTTTGACACTGATCCGGATGATTCCAAATCGCAAACCGGATACGTGTTTTTATTAAACGGTGGAGCTGTAAGTTGGTGCAGTTCTAAACAAAGCGTCGTGGCGGGATCTACATGTGAAGCGGAGTACATAGCTGCTTCGGAAGCAGCAAATGAAGGAGTCTGGATGAAGGAGTTCATTTCCGATTTAGGTGTCATACCTAGTGTATCGGGACCAATGAAGATCTTCTGTGACAATAATGGTGCAATTGCCTTGGCAAAGGAATCCAGATTTCACAAGAGGACCAAGCACATCAAGAGACGCTTCAATTCCATTCGGGACCAAGTCCAAGTGGGAGACATAGAGATTTGCAAGATACATACAGATCTGAATGTTGCAGATCCATTGACTAAGCCTCTCTCACGAGCAAAACATGATCAGCACCAAGACTCCATGGGTGTTAGAATCATTACTATGTAATCTAGATTATTGACTCTAGTGCAAGTGGGAGACTGAAGGAAATATGCCCTAGAGGCAATAATAAAGTTATTATTTATTTCCTCATATCATGATAAATGTTTATTATTCATGCTAGAATTGTATTAACTGGAAACATGATACATGTATGAATACATAGACAAACATAACGTCACTAGTATGCCTCTACTTGACTAGCTCATTAATCAAAGATGGTTATGTTTCCTAACCATAGGCATGTGTTGTCGTTTGATTTATGGGATCACATCATTAGGTGAATGATGTGATTGACATGACCCATTCCGTCAGCCTAGCACTTGATCGTTTAGTATATTGCTATTGCTTTCTTCATGACTTATACATGTTCCTGAAACTATGAGATTATGCAACTCCCGTTTACCTAGGAACACTTTGGGTGCTACCAAACATCACAACGTAACTGGGTGATTATAAAGGAGTACTACAGGTGTCTCCAAAGGTAGATGTTGGGTTGGCGTATTTCGAGATTAGGTTTTGTCACTCCGATTGTTGGAGAGGTATCTCTGGGCCCTCTCAGTAATGCACATCACTATAAGCCTTGCAAGCAATATAGCTAATGAGTTAGTTATGGAATGATGCATTATGTAACGAGTAAAGAGACTTGCCGGTAACGAGATTGAACTAGGTATTGGATACCGACGATCGAATCACGGGTAAGTAACATACCGATGACAAAGGGAACAACGTATGTTGTTATGCGGTTTGATCGATAAAGATCTTCGTAGAATATGTGGGAGCCAATATGGGCATCCAGGTCCCGCTATTGGTTATTGACCAGAAACGTGTCTCGGTCATGTTTACATACTTCTCGAACCCATAGGGTCCGCACGCTTAACGTTTCATTGACGATATAGTATTATATGAGTTATGCATGTTGGTAACCAAATGTTGTTCGGAGTCCCGGATGAGATCATGGACATGACGAGGAACTCCGGAATGGTCCGGAGATAAAGTTTGATATATGGGATAATAGTGTTTGATCTCCGAAAGGGTTCCGGAATTCACCGGAAGGGGTTCCGGATGTTTCCTGAAATGTTTGGGTACGAGAACACGTTATTTGGGTCAAAGGGGAAAGCCCACAAGGTTTTTGGAAGCGCAAAAGAAAGTTTTGCGGAGTCCAAGGGCCAGACGCCAGGGTCCCTGGCGTCTGGGTCCAGACGCCAGGAACCCTGGCGTCTGGCCCTGGAGTCCGAGAAGGACTCTTGCCTTTCGGGTGAAACCGACTTTATGGAGGCTTTTACTCCAAGTTTCGACCCCAAGGCTCAACATATAAATAGAGGGGCAGGGCTAGCACCAAAGACAGATCAAGAAACACCAAGCCGTGTGCCGGCAACCCCGTCCCCTCTAGTTTATCCTCCGTCATAGTTTTCGTAGTGCTTAGGCAAAGCCCTGCGGAGATCGTTCTTCACCAACACCGTCACCACGCCGTAGTGCTGCCGGAACTCATCTACTACTTCGCCCGTCTTGCTAGATCGAGAAGGCGAGGACGTCATCGAGCTGAACGTGTGCAGAACTCGGAGGTGCCGTGTGTTCGGTACTTGGATCAGTCGGATCGTGAAGACGTATGACACCATCAACCGCGTTGATAAACGCTTCCGCTTAGCGATCTTCAAGGTTATAAAGATACACTCCCCTTCTCGTTGCTATAAATCACCATGATCTTGCGTGTGCGTAGGAAATTTTTTGAAATTACTACGTTCCCCAACATCAGTTAGCAGATCTTGATCAGCTTGAAGCTGCTGCTGCTTCTTCTTCAGGCTTTTTGCAGTGGCTATAAGCCGACGCTTGAAGCGCTCCTGCGCGACGGGGTCCTCAGGCACGATGAATTCTTCGTCGCCAAGGCTCACTTCGTCTTCGAAGAGAGGCATGTAATTATCATCCTATGATTCTCCATCTGTTGCCTGTACCTTAGGGCTAGCTTGCCCATCTTCTTGCTCGGCCTGCTCGAAGCCTGGCTGGGCAGGATTGTTTTTGTCTTCGGCACCATCCGGATTACTACCATCTCTTGTGCTGGTATCACTATTTTTGCTAGGGCGAGGCTTAGAGTGGCGCCTATGATGTCGGTGCCTAGATTGCTTCTCAAGGGGATTATCCTTTGTTGCCTCATCGACATTGCTTTCTTTGGGGGTATCCACCATGTATATATCATATGATGAGGTGGCTGTCCAGCGCCCTGAGGGCAGTGGCTCCTGTTCTTCTCCTGCATCGTCGTCCATACCATCGATGTCTTCAGAGTTGAAGTCAAGCACGTCGGTTAAGTCATCGACAGTGGCTATTATGTGGGTGGTGGGTGGGGAACAAATTTCTTTGTCATCCGCTTCCCACTCCAGCCGGACATAGTTCGGCCAAGAGTCCCCTGACAGAGAGAGAGACCTTAATGAATTTAGCACGTCACCCAAGGGCGAGTGCTGAAAGATATCCACGGAGGTAAACTCCATGACCGGTGCCCAATTAGATTAGATAGGCGCGGTCGTACGCGGTTCGGATCCTATGGCTGGAGACGAGTCCGAGGGTCTGATGACACAGATATATTCGGAGATGAGATCTGTGTTCGGCTCCAGCACCGACGAGTGTGCGGCCTCTTTGGTGGGGTCCATCCACCCGTCCTCGGATGGCACGATCTGCTCCGGATTGATTCCCGGGGCCGCCGCAGGCGCAATCTCCCAAACACTGTCCGATGGCAGATCTAAGTCATGCTCGTCGTGACTGTTCGACGCACCTGACATGGGTCCGAATCCGTCGAAGATCAAGTCTCCGCGGATGTCGGCAGTGTAGTTTAAGCTTCCAAACCTGACCTGATGGCCAGGGGCGTAGCTATCGATCTGCTCCAGATGGCCAAGCGAATTGGGCCGCAGTACGAAGCCGCCGAATACAAAGATCTGTCCGGGGAAGAAAACCTCACCCTGGACCGCACGGTTGAAGATGATTGAAGGAGCCATCAAGCCTAATCGTGACGACACAGTGGAACTCTCAATGAAAGCACGAATGTCGGTGTCAAAACCAGTGGATCTCGGGTAGGGGGTCCCGAATTGTGCGTCTAAGGCTAATGGTAACAGGAGGCTGGGGACACAATGTTTACCCAGGTTCGGGTCCTCTCGGTGGAGGTAATACCCTACTTTCTGCTTGATTGATCTTGATGATATGAGTATTACAAGAGTTGATCTACCACGAGATCATAGAGGCTAAACCCTAGAAGCTAGCCTATGATTATGATTGTTGTTTTTCTATGGAGTAAACCCTCCGGTTTATATAGACACCGGAGGGGACTAGGGTTACACACAGGCGGTTACAAAGAAGGAGATCTACATATCCGAATTTCCAAGCTTGCCTTCCACACAAAGGAGAGTCCCATCCGGACACGGGACGAAGTCTTCAATCTTGTATATTCATACTCCAACAGTCCGGCCAAAGTATATAGTCCGGCTATCCGAGGACCCCTTAATCCAGGACTCCCTCAGGGACCACGTCCGTGGACTAACGAATGTGAGTTTTGCCAAAGACCGTGCTTGCAGTGCTTGTATCGAAGGAAAGCTTCATGAAACGTCTCACCGACCATCGACTATCATCTACTCAAAGAGGCCCTTGGAGCTCCTACACATGGATCTCTTTGGTCCACCATCCTTTGATAGTCTTCGTGGAAGAAAGTACTGCTTGGTGATTGTGGATGACTACTCAAGATACACATGGGTATACTTCTTCAAGAGTAAGAGTGAGACTCAACAAACCATCATCAACTTTTCAAATGAAGCTCAACGTCAACATGAAGCAAAAATCTTGATGATTCGAAGTGACAACGACACCGAGTTCAAGAACAACACCTTGGATGAGTTTCTTAGTGATGAGGGGATCAAGCACCAATATGCCGCACCCTATACCCCTCAACAAAATGGTGTAGCAGTGAGGAAGAACCGAATGTTGATGGATGCGGCAAGGACCATGATGGCGGAATTCAAATCTCCATACAACTTTTTTTGGGCCGAAGCCATCAACACCACATGTCATGCTTCCAATAGGCTCTATCTCTGCAAAGGCTTGAACAAGACTCCATATGAGATACTTACCAGCAACAGGCCCAACCTCAAGTACTTCTGGGTGTTCGGTTGTAAGTGTTTCATTCTCAAGAAAGATGTTCGTTTGTCTAAATTCGAACCTAGATCTCAAGAGGGCATATTTGTTGGTTATGCTACAAACTCTCATGCTTATCGTGTTCTTAACAAGTCCACCGGACTCATTGAGGAGACGTGTAACATGGAGTTTGATGAAAATAACGGCTCCCAATTGGAGCAAAGTGGTCTTTGTGATGTAGGTGATGAAATTCCTTCCCAAACCATAAGAAGAATAGTATTGGTCAAATACTCCCCATTGAGGAACCCCTTGTGGCCGAAGGATAAGGAAAATGCTCTTCCAAAGAACAAAATGAAGGCCCTCAACCCAATGAACAAGATCAAGGGCAAGATCAACCTCATGGAGATGGTGATGCACCATATGATGCCCAAGATCAAGTTCAAGCCTCCGAGCTCGCTCAAGATCAAGAGCAAACTCAAGATCAAGAGAAAGCTCAAGACGGTGCTCAAGGTCAAGAGCAACCTCAAGACGGTGGTCAAGATCAAGAGCAAGCTCAAGACGGTGCTCAAGATCAAGAGCAAGCTCAAGATCAAGAGCAAACTCAAGACGGTGCTCAAGATGTGCAAGATGATCCTCAAATGCCCATAGAGGAACTTTTGGAGCCTCGTGCCGCTAAGGTGGCTTCCAAGCTTGAGCGTCAACATGTCATGGGGAATGTGCTTGAAAGCTTGAGAAAAGGGGTAACTACTCGTAAACAATTGTCAAATTTTTGTGAGCATCACGCGTTTGTTTCATGTGTTGAACCACAAAAGGTACATGAGGCGCTTGATGATGTGGATTGGCTTGAAGCTATGCATGATGAACTCAACAACTTCGAGCGCAATCAAGTTTGGGAATTAGTGCCAAGGCCAATGGAGGAACATAATGTCATCGGGACCAAATGGATCTTCAAGAACAAGCAAGATGCGAACGGTGTGGTAGTTTGAAACAAGGCAATATTGGTGGCACAAGGCTACCCCAAGTCGAGGGATCGACTACAGTGAAACCTTTGCCCCCGTTGCTCGTCTTGAATCTATTCGCATGTTGCTTGCATATGCTTCTCACCATGATTTTAAATTGCAACAAATGGATGTGAAAAGTGCATTTCTTAATGGTCCTTTGAATGAGTTGGTGTATGTCAAACAACCTCCGGGATTCGAGGATCCCAGGTTTCCCACTCATGTATACAAACTCAAAAAGGCGATCTATGGCCTTAAACAAGCCCCACATGCGTGGTATGAGCACCTTACTGAGTTGTTGCAAGATCGTGGGTTTGAAATTGGGAAAATTGATCCCACTTTTTTTAAGAGGGTCAAGGGGGATTTGTTCATATGCCAACTATATGTTGATGATATTATTTTTGGTTCTCCTAACAAATCTTTCAATGATGAGTTTGCCGCACTAATGACCAAGAAGTTTGAGATATCTATGACGGGAGAGTTGAAGTTCTTTCTTGGGTTCAAAGTCAAGCAAAGGAGAGAAGGAACGTTCATCAACCAAGCCAAGTATACCCAAGACATGCTCAAGAGATTCAAGCTAGAAGATGTCAAGCTGGTCAAGTTTCCAATGCCCACCAAATGCAAGCTTGACAGTGATCCCAATGTTAAAGCGGTGGGTCAAAAGGTATATCATTCCATGCTTGGATCCTTGCTTTACCTTTGTGCATCTAGACCGGATATCATGTTGAGTGTGGGAATTTGTGCATGGTTTTAAGCCGCACCTAAGGAAAGCCCCTATGTGGCGGTCAAGCGAATCTTTTGATACTTGGCTCATACCCCAAACTTTGGCTTATGGTACCCCAAAGGAGCAAGCTTTGATCTTATGGGTTACTCGGACTTAGATTGGGCGGGAGATTGTGTGGAGAGGAAGTCAACCTCCGGAGGGTGCCAATTTCTTGGTCACTCTTTGGTGAGTTGGTCTTCAAAGAAGCAAAATTGTGTGTCTCTCTCGTCCACCGAGGCCGAATATGTAGCCGCTGCAAGTTGTTGTGCACAATTGCTATGGATGAGGCAAACTTTAAAGGATTACGGTGTCACTTGTGACAAAGTGCCTCTTCTATGTGACAATGAAAGTGCTATCAAGATTTATCTCAATCCGATGCCACATATCAAGACGAAGCATATTGAGATTCGCCATCATTTCATTCGAGATCACATCAAGCGGGGAGACATTGACATCATCTACATCAACACTCAAGAGCAACTAGCGGATATTTTCACGAAGCCCCTAGATGAAACAAGATTTCACGAGTTAAGGCATGAGCTAAATATCATTGATTTGAGCAATGTGGCTTGAATCTAGGCACACCCCACCACACTCATCATTATATCTTGTTCTAAATGTAGGCATGGACATAGGGGGAGTGTTGTTCTCTCAATGAACTCTCCCTCCCCCCATTATCCGTAAATCGATCACATCTTTCGCATTAGCCATTTTTGATGGCACTTGTGCTTCAAAGATGAGTTATTGTCATGGGCCCAAGGTTAAAATCTTCGCGGTGCCATACCACTCGACTCAAACATAGGTGGCTCTGGCCACCACCCTCTCCTTGAGAGGTGTGTTTTTGATTGGTTCATGTTCTTGTTGTGTTTGGTTTCTAGTCTCTCCTGGGTGCATTTCTGTCTCTTGTTGTGTTTTGCTCTTCAAGTTGTACCCTCGGCTTGTCTTGGTGTTTTATTTTTGTTAGAGCTCAGCTTGTGTTTGCTCTACCTCGACGAGTTCTTGTTGGGCGGTACTACCACTCAGGACGGACGGTACTACCGCTGAGTGGCCTCAAGCGGCACTACCGCCCGCCCGAGTGGTACTACCGCTGCATGGCAGAACTGGGGTTTATGTTATGGGGTAGGGGGAGTTTTACTCCCCCATACCGATTCGACTCGCCCCGCCAGTTCTTCTCCTCCTCCAGTGACGATCTCACCGTGGGAGGCCACCGTCGGGCCGCCTTCTCCGGGCCGTCCTTTGCATTTCTGTTCGGTGGAGTCGATCCCCACCCCTTCCTCTTGCCATGGATGCTGGTATGGCCCCTGTTATTCTTCTCTTTGCTTCTAGTTCTCAGATCTAGGCTTTAGGAGCAATAGTCTTTGCATTTATCGATTTTTGGCCAAATCGAGGCTTGGGTAGGTTGTTGAAGGCTGCTAGACTAGTTGGATTGAGGTTTGGTAGGAGTATTTTTGAATTTGGCATCCCCTGTAGTACCGGATTTGGCCGTGGCTGTAGTCAAACCGCCGTCTACCACTTAGGCGATACTACCGCTGCCAGGTAGCGGCACTACCACTTGGGATGCCAAACTCCATTTTGTTCATACCAAATGTTGATTCGTGTTGCTTTTTCTGCTGGCTTATGGTCGTTTTCTCTTGTTGTTTCTCGTGTTCTTGTGTTTGGTTCTAGGTGATAGCCCTTCGGAGCACCCTGTCCATCGTGTCAACCTCGGGCGTAATGGATCAAAGCGCTATCGCACTTCTGAGGCAGCGGTTGCTTCTTCAAGTGTTCCTCCACCTCAGCCCAAGAAGCAAATTATGAACAAGCCCAAGCCGAGGGCCAAGTCTGTGACAGAGATGACTGCTAAGGAATTCCGGGAGAAGCGTCGGCGCAACCCGTATGACCAAGATCAAGAACCAAATCTTGTCAACCGCCCTTTCTGGAATCGCTTTCAGTGGGTTGTCTACCTTGATGTGATCAAAGCAAAGAAGAATCTCTATGTTGATGTCCGCTCCATCAACATTGCTTATTTGGAGAAGGATCGTGCATGCTTTGGTGAGGCACTGGAGATGTGTGCTCAGTTGAACATTTTCAAGATCATGGAGTTTAACAAGGACTTTGATGCGGATTTGGTGGCTCAGTTTTATGCCACGGTCCACCTTGGCACTGATGTGGAAAGGACTTTCACTTGGATGACAAATGGCAAACTTCTCTCAATCAAATGGAAGGCGTTCATAGAATCGTTGGAGATTGGAGATCAAGGGCTTGAGAACCCGGTTGGCTTTCGTCCTCACAAGAGTTTAACTTCTACTCACAAGCAAGCTCTCTGGCCCTTCTGCACATTGAAGATTAACCCCGAGACGCAGAAGGAGACTTATGAGCTGCCTCCGTTTCTGGACATCCTTCATCACTGACGAGGCTGAGGCAGAGGCTGAGGATGATGAGGACATGAGCTCTATGGTGCAGAGCCCTCATGGGCAAAGAAGCTCAAGCGCAAGATGAAGAAGCTTTTCTGCATGGAGTCTTACAGGCAATATATGTGTCTAAGAAGAAGTCAAGGAGTCATCACAAGGAGCTTACGCGTCAGCTTGGTGCTACAGTTAACAGTGGGTCTGAGGGCAAGATCACAGATGAGGAGGAGTGTATTACTCAGCATTGCCCCTGGACGGATTCAGAGTCTGAGCTACCCACTGCCGATGACGGAGACACGGGCGACCAGGCGGGGATGTGATGATGGAGATCTTCAGCTTTGTATCACCTATGACCGTAGCAGCTGTGACGCCCCCGATTCAATCGTACACTAATCATGCACGCAAACGTGTACGATCAAGATCAGGGACTCACGGGAAGATATCACAACACAACTCTAAAAACATAAATAAGTCATACAAGCATCATAATACAAGCCAGGGGCCTCGAGGGCTCGAATACAAGTGCTCGATCATAGACGAGTCAGCGGAAGCAACAATATCTGAGTACAGACATAAGTTAAACAAGTTTGCCTTAAGAAGGCTAGCACAAACTGGGATACAGATCGAAAGAGACGCAGGCCTCCTGCCTGGGATCCTCCTAACTACTCTTGGTCGTCGTCAGCGGCCTGCACGTAGTAGTAGGCACCTCCAGTGTAGTAGTCGTCATCGACGGTGGCATCTAGCTCCTGGACTCCAGCATCTGGTTGCGACAACCAGAAAGAAAGGAAAGGGAGAAAAAGGGGGGAGAAAGCAACCGTGAGTACTCATCCAAAGTACTCGCAAGCAAGGAACTACACTACATATGCATGGGTATATGTGTAAGGAGGCCATATCAGTGGACTGAACTGAAGAATGCCAGAATAAGAGGGGGATAACTAATCCTGTCGAAGACTACGCTTCTGGCAGCCTCCGTCTTGCAGCATGTAGAAGAGAGTAGACTGAAGTCCTCCAAGTAGCATCGCGAAGTAGCATCTCCAAGTAGCATCTCCAAGTAGCATCTCCAGTAGCATCTCCAAGTAGCATCTCCAGTAGCATCGCATAGCATAATCCTACCCGGTGATCCTCTCCTCGTCGCCCTGTTAGAGAGCGATCACCGGGTTGTATCTGGCACTTGGAAGGGTGTGTTTTATTAAGTATCCGGTTCTAGTTGTCATAAGGTCAAGGTACAACTCCAAGTCGTCCTGTTACCGAAGATCACGGCTATTCGAATAGATTAACTTCCCTGCAGGGGTGCACCACATAACCCAACACGCTTGATCCCATTTGGCCGGACACACTTTCCTGGGTCATGCCCGGCCTCGGAAGATCAACACGTCACAGCCCCACCTAGGCACAACAGAGAGGCCAGCACGCCGGTCTAAACCTAAGCGCACAGGGGTCTGGGCCCATCGCCCATAGCACACCTGCACGTTGCGTACGCGGCCGAAAGCAGAACTAGCCCCCTTAATACAAGAGCAGGCTTACGTTCCAATTCGGCGCGCGCCACTCAGTCGCTGGCGTCACGAAGTGCTTCGGCTGATACCACGACGTCGGGATACCCATAACTACTCCCGCGTAGATGGTTAGTGCGTATAGGCTCGTAGCCGACTCAGATCAAATACCAAGATCTCGTTAAGCGTGTTAAGTATCCGCGAACGCTGAACAGGGCCAGGCCCACCTGTCTCCTAGGTGGTCTCAACCTGCCCTGTCGCTCCGCCACAAAGTAACAGTCGGGGGCCGTCGGGAACCCAGGCCCACCTCTACCGGGATGGAGCCACCTGTCCTTTCAGCCCCCATCTCCGAACAGTATCACAGGTAATGTAACTGTGTAAAGTACATCGTATATGCCCGTGATCACCTCCCGAAGTGATCACGGCCCAGTAGTATAGCATGGCAGACGGACAAAAGTGTAGGGCCATAGATGGAACACTAGCATCCTATACTAAGCAGTAGGTTAGCAGGTAATGGTAACAACAGTAGTAACAAGGACAGGCTATGCATCAGGATAGGAATAACGGAAAGCAGTAACATGCTACACTACTCTAATGCAAGCAGTATAGAGAAGAATAGGCGATATCTGGTGATCAAGGGGGGGGGCTTGCCTGGTTGCTCTGGCAAGAGAGAGGGGTCGTCAACTCCGTAGTCGAACTGGGCAGCAGCAGCGTCGGTCTCGGTGTCTAGCGGAAGAAGAGGGGGGAAGAAACAATAAATATAATGCAAACAGATGCATAACGATGCATGACAAGGCAAGTAACGGTGCTAGGGGTGCCCTAACGCGGTATTAGGTGATACCGGTGAAGGGGGATAACATCCGAGAAAGTATCCCCGGTGTTTCGCGTTTTCGGACAGATGAACCGGAGGTGAAATGTTGCAGGTTCACTATGCTAGGGACACGTGGCGGACGAACGGGCTGCGTATCCAAATTCGTCTCGTTGTTCTGAGCAACTTTCATGTACAAAGTTTTTCCATCCAAGCTACGGTTTATTTTATATTAATTTTAAAAGATTTAAATCATTTTAGGATTTATTTATTTAATTTAATCAACATTATCCAGAATAGTGTCTGCTGACGTCATCATGACGTCAGTAGTTGACTTGGTCAACCTGACAGGTGGGTCCCGTTCGTCATACTCTGCTAACTAATTAACCTAGCTTCGTTTGATTAACAGTAGTTAATTAGGTTAATTAGTCATTAGGTTAATTATTAATCAGGATTAATTATTTACTTAATTAATTAATTAATTAATTAATTAGTTTTATTCATTTTTATTTATATTTATTTAAATTTCATTTTCCTTTTCTTTTTATTTCAAAAACGTTCTGCGGGTGGGGCCTGCATGTCATAGACAGAGAGGGGGGGTGGACCGGTCAGCCCAGCTGACCGAGTCAACCAGACCGGCGGGGGGGGCCTGGGCCCACCAGTCAGTGGCCCAGGCGTGGCCCCGGTTCGTGCCACGTTGGCAGTGGCTGGCGGCTTGACGCCGGCGATGCCAAAACGCGGCGGAGGGCCTCGGGCCTTCGACGGGAGCACGCTACGGGGGCCGGGGGGGCTTGCGCGGCGCGGAGCAGCACGGGCTTGGCCCCGTGACCATTTGGTCACCGGGGGGCGCCGGCGACGAGATCCACGGCGGGGGGGGGGGGGGGAGGGATGTTCGGGTGCGGCGTGCTCGCCAGGGAGCGGCTCGGGCGAGGAGAGGAGAGAGGGAGGCCGGGAACGGCGTGGCCGCGGGCGGCGCACCGCGGTGACCGCGAGGGGGCGGCCAGAGCCGGCGACGGGGAGGCCAGGGGCGTCGGCGGCGTTCGGGAGGGGACTAGGGGGAGAGAGGGGACCGATGGGGGAGGGGAGTGCTCACGGGGGGGGGGGGAGCGTGGGGTCTATGCGAGCTGCTCAGGGGCGGTCGGGGTCGACCGTTGAGGAGGAGGGCGGGGAGGCGGCCGACGGCGACGGGATCCGTCGAGGTGGCGGGGGTCGGGGACGACCCCGCGGCGGCGAGGGGGCCTTGCGCCCAGCGCGGCAGGTCGGGGAGGTGCGGACGGGGCGGCGGGGGTCGCCGGCGTCGGGGGGGGGGGGGGGCGACGGGATCGGGCAGCTCCCGATCCGGACGGCGCGGGGGAGGAGAAGGAGGGGATCGGGGGGGAGAGTGAGGTGGTTAGGGTTTCCACCGACGGGGGGGAGTGGATAAGGGAGTGGGGGGGGGGGGGGGTTTGGGCCGGGCCAGGGAGGCTGGCCGGCTGGGCCAGGTGGGGGCTTGGCCCAGTTGGGCCAGTGGGGTTTTTTTTTAATTCCTTTTTTTTCTTCTTATTTTTCCTTTTCTGTTTTAATTCATTTTAAAATATTCAGACACTTTATAAAAATGTGTGCACCCCACCATAATTAAATTTGTAATATTTGACAACCCCCGAACATTTTAGTTTTGATTTTTTTTTGAAAACTTTTATTGCCATCAAAATTTCGATTTGAATTTCGAAACCGTTTTGATTTAACCCGCGGTTAACTACAGTGACAGAGGTGACGTGGCACCATCAACGTGAGATTACTGTAGCATGATTATCCGGGCGTTACAGCAGCACTCGTTGCCCTTTTGGTGTCTCGATGCCAAAGGGGGAGAGAGTTTAGGGATTTGTCGAGTTGCGAGTGAGTCTTATTTTCCTTGTCTTTCTCTCTCGCAAACTCTTTTTTCGTCATTTGCCTTGGTTTTGTTTGTGCTCGTGAGACCTGGTTACCCTATCATATGGTGTAAGACATATGCTACCCTATCTTGTTTATCTTATGTATGTCTAAGTACTTTGGTAGTATGTGAGTTGCATTCTTATCTTATGATTATACTCTGCTCACTTACTACTCTCTTGCATCCTATATTATATCTCTTTGTTTATAGATGCAAGTGTTGTGAGGCTATAGAATATAGGGGGAGTGTTGATCCTAATGTGTGTACTTTGCATTCCAAAGGCACTTCTAATTAAGTGCACACATCTAGGGGGAGCCCGTCTATATTTTTTAGTCTCTGGGGTTTGCTTATTCTCTTGCCATATCTTATGCAAATCCCGTGTTGTCATCAATCCACCAAAAAAAGGGGAGATTGTTAGGGCATGTCTCTCTCTAAGGTTTTGGTGATTCGATGACAATGCATTTGCGGAATAATCGTGTGCACTAAGCTTTCAAATATTTATTCATTGGCACAAGACGATTCTTTCTCCTCGATGTCTGAGAAGAAGACGGTGTGTTTCCTTCATTTTTGTTTTGGTGAACTTGACTCGTAGGAAACACCATACTATCAAGAGGGGGTCCATATTGGAAAGGTTGGGTGGAATCAACACATACATGTCCCATTTGCACCTCAACTCTTTCCCGCATATTTGGAGGATCCTTCATTGTCTTGGAAGTGGGCTTGATAGTGATCCAGCGGCAGTACCACGACGCCGAGCGGCACTACCGCCCAGAGCCACAGGTGGTAGTACCACTGCTCAGCAGTGGTAGTACCGCTCGGGGGGTCTCGGCCGTAGTACCGCTTCGGTGCCGTGCTACTACCGCTTCGATTCGAGAGCGTCGCTTCTCGTATCGGGTTGTGCGGCAGTGGCGGCGGTAGTACTGCTCAAGAGCAGTAGTACCGCCCTACTACCGCTGCTAGTGCCGCTCGGGGCTCTCGCTCTCCTGCCCCTTCTCCCTACAAGGCCTCTCTTCATAGTCTTCACGGTAGTACCGCTCCCCTGCACGGTAGTACCACTCTGTGCGGGCTGAAGAGGGGATAACGGTTGGATTTGATTCCCCACTATAAAAGGAGGTCTTCTTCCCCAAGAAGACCTACCTCTTTCCCCCCAAGCTTCATTGTGCTCCAAAGCTCATTTTCACCCGATCTCTCTCCCTAGCCAATCAAACTTGTTGATTTTCTAGGGATTGGTTGAGCAGGCCCGGATCTACACTTCCACCAAGAGAAATTTGATTCCCCCACTAATACCTTGCGGATCTTGTTACTCTTGGGTGTTTGAGCGGCCTAGATCGTTCAGGTCACCTCGGAGCCACGTTCCATTGTGGTGAAGCTCCGTGGTATCGTTGGGAGCCTCCAATCAAGTTGTGGAGATAGCCCCAACCTTGTTTGTAAAGATTTGGTTGCCGCCTTCAAGGGCACCACTAGTGGAATCACGGCATCTCGCATTGTGTGAGGGCGTGAGGAGAATATGGTGGCCCTAGTGGCTTCTTGGGGAGCATTGTGCCTCCACACCGCCCCAACGGAGACGTACTTCCTCCAAAAGGAAGGAACTTCAGTAACACATCCTCGTCTCCACCGTCTCCACTTGTGGTTATCTCTTCCCTTTACTTTGTGCAAGCTATTATTGTGTTGTATCATTTGCTTGCACTTGTCGTCGTCGTCGTCGTCGCCGCCGTCGTCGTCGTCGTCGACGTCGTCGTCGTCGTCGTCGTCGTCGTCGTCGTCGTCGTCGTCGTCGTCGTCGTCGTTGTTGTTGTTGTTGTTGTTGTTGTTGTTGTTGTTGTTGTTGTTGTTGTTGTTAGCATCATATAGGTTGCTTACCTAGTTGCTCATCTATACAACATATTTGTTGCTAATCCTAATTTGTTAAGAAAAGCTAAAAATTGATAGTTGCCTATTCACCCCCTCTTGTCAATCATATCGATCCTTTGAGTTGGTTTTCCATCAAAAACCAACGGCTGTATATTACATTAAAACTAAAAAACTGATATTTTTCACAATGCGCACGAACCCTGGAAAAATTAGGGACCATAAAATTGTGGACAAAATTTAAAAAATGTTCTCAAAATTGAAATGTACATTGAAGAAACCTTTGTGAATTTTTTTAAAAAATCTTTATTTTTTTACTAACCAAACGTTTGAGAGCTTGAAAATGTTTGAGAACATCTTTTTAGTGAATTCAAAAAGTGTTTCCCGTTAAGAAAATGGTCATCACTTAAAAAATGTTCACTAATTTTTGAAAATGGTTGGAAATTTTAAAACAATTATCAAACTTTAGAAATGATCTTGGATATATAAGAAGGTTCATGGTTTTTTAAAAAATTAAATTTAAATTTTTACAAATTTTATATATATTATATTTGAAAGAATCATGAATTTAATTTTTATTGAAAACTTTAAAATATGATCACCAATTAAAAAATGCTTGTGAATTAAGAAAATGTTATATGAATTAAATAATTTGGCCAATTTAAAAGTTATTCAAAATTTATAAATGTTTACGGATGTATGAAGGTAAACCATGAAGAAAATGAAAAAAACAAAAATAAATAAGAATGAAAAAAGAAAAGAAACCAAAGAAAACTAGCAGAAGAAACTAGAGGAAAAAATCTCCAATGGAAAACAGAAGAAAGCCATTGAGGGAACATACTGCTCGCTTTCTAGTGGCCGAGCCAAGATTGATGCTTCATGCGTGAAGTCGACATTTAGACACACAAAGTGTCTAATAGGATTTGCTTTGCCATTGTGTGCCCCTAAGTTGATTGTGTGTCCAATTTCGGATCGTGCGCATCAAGCGTCTTTGTACATCGGGCCAAGATTCAAGATGTGCAGGCTAATTGGTTTGCTGCCAATATTTGGCTTGCCAAGTGTTAGCATTGCCAAATATTGACAGTACCAAGAATTGCCAACTATTGGCAATTTTATGTGAGATGGGCAAGACAACTCGCAAGCAACCAAGTAGTAGCCAATATTTGGCACAATGCCAAACATTGGCATGCCAATTTTGGCAGCAAACCAATTATGCTCGTGATGTCAGCTTTGGTGCAGTCTCCGGCACCGCAACAAAGCAATCTTATTCTACGCTTGGGCCGCTAGACCACGAGCGAACATGCGAGCTTTTGGGGCGGCCAAGTGGTGGGCGAGGTTTCCTTTTTTTCATTCTTTTTTCCTTCTCACTCTCCCCTAGTTTATTTTTTTAATTTGTGTATTTTTATTTATTTTTTGCTTTCTATTTTATCTTTTTAAATATTAAAAACAGTTTGTTTTGAAAAAACCATGAACATTTTATATAAAGTTCCTGGTTTTCTTAAATTTATATTAAATTTCATGATTTTTTAAAAATCAGACGGGCCTCTTATAGAAGGTTTGTAAACTTTTAGAAAATCTAGACATTTTCCAAATTCAAGCATATTTTTAAAAAATTAGAACAATTTCAGTTAAAAGATTTTTTCTAAATGTTCTATTTTTTAAAAGAACATTTTATAAA
This sequence comes from Triticum timopheevii, assembly GCA_963921465.1. Classification (NCBI taxonomy): domain Eukaryota; kingdom Viridiplantae; phylum Streptophyta; class Magnoliopsida; order Poales; family Poaceae; genus Triticum; species Triticum timopheevii. The sequence continues at coordinate 471,887,642 of OY997268.1, forward strand.
TTCTGGATTTTAGATTTTTTTCATAAAATAACAAATTCCGACTCCTATCACAGCGCCATGTGGGCATGGAGAGCTAAATTTTGCTTGTTCATAAACCAATGCGTCTCTAGCTAGCTCTTGGATTTGGCCTCCCTCCCACGAAATTTGCCAGCACTGCCTCTACTTTCTCGATCAATGACAAACAATAGCAGATATACATGTCATCAGATATTTTGCCCGTTAATTTTCTCATGAATTTTAAATGTGTTTCCCATTTAAAAGATAATCATAAGTTTAAAAATGTTCATTAATTTTAGAAAATAGTTGGCAATATTAAAAGCAATAATATACTTGAAAAATGATCTTGGATATAAAAGAATATCCTTATTTCGTAATTAATTTTTTTAGAAAAAATACAAATTTTGAAAAAAAATCTAAATTTCATAAACATCACGATTTATAGTTTTGACTATTTTAAAAGGTGACCACAAATTTAACATTGTTTATGAATTTAAATTTTTTGCAAAATTAGAAATTATGCAAATTCGTAAGTTGTTCCTAAACTTCTAAATATTCATGAACTGGAAAAAGTAAAAAAATGAAGAAAAGAAATAACAAATAAAGAAAAAATAAACTAGAAATAAACTGAAGAAAACTAACATGAAATAATCAGGGGGGAAATCCTCCAGTGGAAAAATAGAAGAAAGACTTTTAAAGAACTTACTGCTCATTGTCTAGTTCCAGACCCAAGGATTGGCACTTTGTGCGTGAAGTCAACATTTAAACGCAGAGCGTCAAATAGGATTTACCATTGTGTATGATCCTAACTTGATCGGGTGTCCACTTTCTCTTTGTGCCCATGGGCCCCACAGATACAAGGGCATTGAGAAAGATATGCCGATGGATAATCTAACGGGCAGGCAACCGGGCTGACTTCAATAGGGCCTTACTCGCCTCGAACCGTCTCGTCGTCAACCTTAATTTTGAGAGACCCTATCATATCATATTCCTATGTTTCCTAAATACTTTTATCAACCAATGAAAAAGGTCAAAGTCATGAAATTTGGATCATGTAGGGAAGTTGATATCATGCGCGTCAAGCGTCTGTGTACGTTGGGTCGAGGCTCAAGAGTGATGACAACTCTGGTGCGGCCTCTAGCACCGCAACGACGCAATCTTACTCTGCGCATTAGTCGCTAGAAACCGAGCAAATGCGCGAGCATGATTTGTTTCTTCTCATTTTTCCATCAGTTTATTTTTATTTTTTATTTTTATGTGTCTTTTCATTCTTTGTTGTTTCTTTTCCTTTTTATTTCTACAATTTATGATTTTTTCGAAAAATCATGAATATTGTATATAAAATTGGATAAATACAAGAAATATATTAAATTCATGATTTTTAAAAGAATTAGATAGAACATTTTAAAAGGCCTGTACACTTTTAAAATCGGATCATTTTCTAAATACATGAATATATTTTTAAATTTGTGTACATTTTTTAATTACTGAGACATTTTTAAAATTCCTAAATTTATTTTGAAAGAAGTCGTAAACATTTTAAGAGTTCTGGAACATTTTTTAACAAATTAATTATTTTAATAAACGAACAAATTTTTCATTCCTATCATAGCGCCATGTGTCCACGGAAAGCTAAATTTTGCCCGTTATTGACACAATATGCCTCTCTTGCTAGCTCTTGGATTTGGCCTCCCTCCCACGAATTTTGCCAGCATTGAGCCAGCGTCCCTACTTCCCCGATCGATTAGAAACGATATAGTCCCTCCGTGCACAAATAAGTGTGTATTTGATATTTAAAATTTGTGTAGAAAAGAGTGTACTTCTATCTTCCCAATGCACTTCAAAGTAGAAAAAATGTTTCTCTCATCACACGGTAATCAAGACCAGTAACATTCAACACGTGGTCTCCTTACTTTCTACTTGCACCTAGCTCATTGCGGGTGGGTAATTAAGGAGGAGTGATGGTGGCTTGCACCTTTTCAATGTATGTTTTTACTATACTCTATAATCTGTTTTAACTTTTTTTACATGTACATTTATTCGTGGCCGGAGGGGGTATATTGTTATACGGATCATCATATACTACGGTTGCCTTTGCCACAGAACCTGTCAGTTGTTGCCTAAAATGAACTGATTGAATAACACGGTTCAGTGACTTATACACACACTGCCCATTACCATGCTCATACTACCTGTTTGCTGGATCGCCCCTCACAGCTCGTTAGCTTTGTATATGTTGTTGCTCCTCCACATATCTCCATCGATCGCAATCAACCGGACGAATGGAAACGATCATGATCGAGACCGATATGTCGACCAGTTAGCTAGCGTGTCCGCATATAAAACTACAACTCGGAGGGCATAGTTTACTCGCATGATTAGCGAGGGACCGATCGATCGAACCCAGCCCGGTCCTTCCAATCACCACCAACTAATGATCTTATGATAAAATGCAGGCCCCGCCGTACATTTGTTATATAGCGGGTTACATAGCCTAAGTGCTTACTTTATTATGAGCTAATCTTGTTAACGAACCACACACACATACAATCACAAGGTCGACCGCACATGCATGCAGCATGCATGCCAGCCAACCCCGTAAAACTCCAAAGCAAGCTGATGCGTCCGGTGCGCTCTTGCAGGCGGCAATAATCTCTCCTTCCGTTATTAAGTAACGAAGATCGGCTTGTCTTTACCGCCCTATCAGCGAGCACCGGCGGCGTCGACTGACCGGCCCCAAATGGGAAAGAAACGATCAACTTGCCTGTCCATCAACCTGTAAACTAAGACACATCGTGATCATGTGAAAGCTGGCGATGATAAGTTTGGTAAATGTATCTTAATTTACAGGTTTGTGGACGCTCTTGCGTCTGATCGCAGGCGCACCTGGCGAAGCAAGTGGCTGCAAAACTATTGCTGGAAATGTTAACCCGCTGATGCCACTTGACGATTGACATTGACCCCCTGGGCAATGGACTATTCTCAGTCTGTCCCACGACAGGCATAAAAAAGTTTAGACTATCGGTCGGAAGAAACATACAAAGATATCGTGATGGATCCACACGACAGAATCAGTAGGTTGGGGCGTGGAAGGTTCGGGAAGCCAAGACAAGCAACTCTTAGCCAAGACATGATAGTCCTGTTGCGCATATGTAACTGTATCACAGTACTTTCAGGCAATTGGGCAATGGATGAGTTGCATCAGCAGGGTTTGTAGCTATTTCTTTTCGTAACCAAAGCCTTGGGTGCAGCCTGTGGTGCTTAGTTTGGTACCCCGTTACCTCTTCTACCAATGGATGATGGCAAAGCTCCTGTCATTTCAACAAAGAAGGAAAAAGTGCAGCTGATCTGTGCCAAGATGCTTACACATTACTAGGGTACACCCGCTAGACCGTGACCAATTTCAGATAGTATTACAATGCCGACTAAAACAAATCCTGATGTGGTAACAGCTAACAAGTTGCCCCCTTGACTGTGATCGAATGTGTTCTCTTAATTCGGCAGCGCCCACCGTTTTGTTGCAGCATGATTGGAAGCATAGTAGAGTTTTGACTTGGCAGGCAGGCTGACCTACCTATGCGCAGACCGATTGGTGTGAAGCCTACGAGTATTTGGGGCCAATTTGAAATAAAAAACCTGGACGAGAGTTAGGCGACAAATCTGTTAGTTAATCCCTCGCATTTGGTTAATCCTTGGAATACTTGGACTCTAGTATATGTATATGTACAATGTACCATACAAAATGTATATGTCTATGTACAGGTAGAAGCTGTTGGTACTTAACCTGCCATAATTTTCTCCCCGGGAAGATCGAAACGGATACGTTCGGCATCAGCACCGGCAACTTGGCCGCTACTATATTGCTGTTGCTTACTCTCTCTTCTGACAAGGTACATACATTATATAATCCTTGCCCGGCTCTGCGTTGTCCTAATGACTGCTGCTGAGATAGTTTTAGGTGCCTCCTGATCTCACACATGACAAACTTTTAGTTGCAACTTGCAGTGAGAACATTTCATTTTGTTAATCAAGTCGTATGACTGGCTCGCGCAGCTCCACGAGTCCCTTTCATGAATATCTCCACAATTTGTTTTCTCTGACGTGGATGTTGTTCTCTCTGATCCAGCAGATTATCCGGAACTGGTGAGTGAAAATGTAGTTTGTGAGGCCATTTAATTTTATTTGCCTGGATCGGAAAAATTGATGTTGGATTACAAATAAACATAGTATGTATGTAGCAGCTACCCTGTTGATAGAAATGTAACAGCATTTCAGGTCATAATTAAAAGAAATATTCCTGGCTCCATGAGTTTAGTTACTATCTCTGATGGAAGCAATGTATGTGCAGAATCTTGAGCTGTCCTTGGTTTTCCTCTGATCAATCTTTTAAGCAAATGGTGCTGCTCCTTGACCTGACTTTCATGCCCCATTCATTGGATGCAGCCGGATTCTTTTCTGAACAATCTACAAGAATTCTAGTGTAAGACATTCAAGGGCATCTTGCGATGTTTCTATAACTTCTGATGATGTGGCTCCTAGAAGGCTACATTAGTTTAAACTTTAAAGTAGAGTTCGTCCAAAAAGCCAATATGATGACGAGAATAATTCTTAAAATTTAACAAACATACCATGATGAAATGATAAAAGTAAATTGTTTACAAATTTAAATATGCCCTGGAAGTTTTTTCAGCCATAAAATTAGAAGTTTAAACCTTATCAGTAAATTTAGCCGTCTCAAATTTATTCACCTTTTGTATTACCTGGTCTCTCTCTTCTCAAACTAAAGATGCTTTTACATGTACATATCTGAAACGGAAAGCATCATCCTCTTAAGGTAAAGTTCTTTCCTAGTACATTGACAAAATAAAGTTGCGGACATTCTCTAAAATCTACAAAAATTCTAATGCGAGACATTGCTAAGGCATAATACAAGTCTTCAATATATTCTAACAAAGGCACATTGATGAAATTGAAGTAAATAACAGGTGGTTAACAAATTTAAATATTCATGCAGAACAACCTGAAGTTACGAATCATCCTTTTACCGAGAACAAGAAAAATGTTGAAACGGTTTCTTTTAAAATTAAAGACGCTCTTTATCATAAAGGGAATATATTAATATTGAGAAGATATCTATTAAAGATTCTCTGTGAACACTTTTCAAAATTGATCTCTCTCTTCTCAGATGAAAGATGGTGTTCCACATGCACATAGGGTTGGTTCTACCACTGAATTTTCATCATTTCTTGAGCTGTACCTTGTGATTTCTTCTTATAAAATAAAAGCATCCCTTGACCATTCCTCTTGTAATCACTTTGTGATAAATTGGGCTGTGTGCATCTTCTGGTGCAGACTACGGGGGGAGGTGCTCTGTTCCATTATATAAGAATATTGTACATATGAGAAATGGACAGCTTTATCCTCTAAATCCTTGAGCACCTTGACAAATTAAGGTTGCCGGCTTGTTGGTTCATTTATGTACATCTAGTGCATATACTCAACTGCCCAAACTGAAACATAACTTTTCACACATCTACGGAGTAAGCTCTTTCTCTTTTGCAGCACAGGATTGGAGTATAGATGTTTATATGGCAGAATGCTTTATGCTACTTAATACTTGGTACAATCACTTTTTGGGAACTATATGCTGAAAGTTGCAAAAGGTCTAATAAAAGAAACAAGTATCTTGCAGTGGTTGTTACAATGATATTTCAGACACTGACGTAAACATAAAACAGTTCTAGAAAGTTTCGAAAGTAACAAGTAATGGATTGGCCCTTCACTTTATCCTAGAAAATAGTTCAGGCTTTCGCCGAAATACATATTTAAGGATAACTAAAAAGGAATTGCCCGTACCAATGGTGATCACTATAGCCACTAATGACTCAGCTTTGTATGTACTAATCAACAAGGTTTATAATTCTGCATGATTATGATTATTGCGTACCTTCTGGTTACACGTCAAGCAAACAGCTCCCTTTTCCAGCTTTGCTTGCCATTTTTCTGTTTCAAAACAATGATTGATCGGGCCTTAATTAGTGACAATATGAACAATTGAGGGCACTGAAACTGATAGACACCCAGAGCTAAATGAGGATGACAAAATAATCAGATGTGTGCACATTTTTGCTCACTTTTTACCTTGCTGTTTTTATTCATTTAGATTATAAAAATATACTTCTACCATCCATATTACCCTCGTATCACCATCTCTTCGCCAAACTAGTGTACCTATACAATTTACCATTGTATTGGGTGTGTTGGGCATACAAGAGGCTATTTTTTATTTGGTTGCAGGGTTGTTTGAGAGAGACCATCTTCATCCTATGCCTCCCACAGATTGATAAACCTTAGGTCATCCACTTGAGGGAAATTTGTTACTATCCTACAAAACTCTGCGCTTGGAGGCCGAACGCGAGTCTACAAGAAGAAGGTTGCGTAGTAGACATCACCTCCCGATGAAGAACAGGAGATGGCGACGGCTCTGTATCATGAAACGAGATGAATCCTTCTCTTCGATTTTTTTCTCCGCGAATAGGTATATATGGAGTTGGACTTAGGGTTGCTGGAGCTCCAGGGGGCCCACAAGCCTGGGAGGCACGCCCTTGGGGAGTAGGCGCGCCCCCAGAGCTTGTGGCTCCTAGGTGGCCCCCCTCTGGTATCTTTTTCCGCTAGTATTTTTTATTTATTCCACAAAAGCTCTCCATAAATTTTCATGTCAATCCGAGAACTTTGATTTCTACACAAAAATAACACCGTGGCAATTTTGCTGAAAACAACATCAGTCCGGGTTAGTTCCATTCAAATCATGCAAATTAGAGTCCAAAACAAGGGCAAAAGAGTTTGGAAAAGTAGAAACGATGGAGATGTATCAACTCCCCCAAACTCAACCCATTGCTTGTCCTCAAGCAATTCAGTTGATAAACTGAAAGTGACAAAGAAAAACTTTTACAAACACCGTTTGATCTTGTTGTTGCAAATATGTCTAACCGATGTTTAGGTTTTCAACAAAGATTATAAAGTAACCATATTCTCAATAACACTTAGGTCTCACATTTACTCATATCAATAGCATAACCAACTAGCGAGCAATAATGAAATACCTCGGATGATAACACTTTTTTTTCAAAATTGATACAATATGATATAATGTTATCTCGCTAGCCCTTTCTGAGACCGCAGAACACAAATGCACAACACCTCTGAAGTTCAAGCACTGACTAGACATTGTAATTCCTGGCAAAAGTGATACAGTCACAATCATACTCAACATCGACTAAAAACAAAGCATATAGATGACAATAGTGCTCTCAGCTGGTTCTTTAATAAGAAGATGATGACTCAACAGTAGAAGTAAATGGATAGGCTTCGCAGAGGGAAGCAGGGATATGCAGAGGTGCCAGAACTCGTAGCTTCTAAAACGGAGATGAATATAATTTTGAGAGGTATGCTTTCATTGTCAACATAACATCCGAGAGATCTCACTATCATCCATGCTAGACACATTATAGGTGGTTCCCAAACAGAATGATAAATTTTTACTCCCCCTCCACCAACAAACACAACCCATGGATAGCCGAATCCACGGGTGCCCTCCATACCAACAACAGTCTGGGGGAGTTTTGCTTCGTTATTATATTTTGATTTTGATTATAGGACTGGGCATTCCAATTACCAGCCACTTTCTCGTGAATTACAAGTGAATAAACACTCATCCTGAGAATAACCCACCAAGCATGGAAGATATTGATAGCCCCTGGTCGCTACATGAGCGATTTGGGCATACAAAACAGATTATTATTTGAAGTTTTAGAGTTTGGCACATGCAAATTTACTTGGAACGGTAGGTAAATACCGCATATAGGCAGGTATGGTCGACTCATATGGAATAACTATAGGTTTAAGGAAGTGGATGCACAAGCAGTATTTCCACTTAGTACAAGTGAAGGCTAGCATATAGATTGAGGAGCGACCAACTAGAGAGCAACAACGGTCATAAACATGCATTGAGGTTAATCAACATTGAACACAAGCATGAGTAGGATATAAATCACCATGAACATAAATATTGTGGAGGTTATGTTGGTTTTGATTCAAGTACATGCATGAACATGTGCCAAGTCAAGCCACTTGAATCATTCAAAGGAGGATACCATCCTATCATACTACATCATAATCATTTTAAATGCATGTTGACATACAAGATAAAACATTATCCACTCCTACCTATTTAAGTATGACATGAGTAACTATGATCCCTAATTGTCATTGCAAACATGTTCATCCATAATGGGATGAATCAAGAACAATGAGCTAATCATATTTACAAAAACAAAATAAGTCGAGTTCGTACCAGGTTTTCTTCATCTCAGTCATTCCATCAAATTTCATCATTATTGCCTTTCAGTTGCACGACTGAACGATGTGAATAATAATAAGAGTGGACGTGCATTGAACTAAGCTAGAATATGCAAACATTTATTCAAAGGAGAAGACAAGGTAATATGGGCTCTTTGTTAGATCAACAATAATGCATATGATAGCCACTCAACATTTTCATCATGGTCTTCTCCTTACGACCCAAAGAAAAGAAAAGAATTTCAGTGAAACACGCTGAAATATTTTTGGAGTTTTTATTTTTATGAAGAAAGCAAATTATCGAAAGGAAAACAAAAATGAGAAAAACTATTTACACGGGAAAGCTCCCAACAAGCATAAGAAGAACAAGAAATAATTTTGGGTTTTCTTTTAATACTACAACTAATTTAAGCTAGAAAGAAAAACTAAAAAGAAGCGAGAATTTTTTTTGTATTTTTGCAAAGGTTTCAAACACACAAGAAAAAAGCAAGAGATATGAACTAACATGGTTAATACAAAAAAAAAGTATGAACTGTTGGAAATATGCCCTAGAGGCAATAATAAAAGCATTATTATTATATTTCTTTGTTCATGATAATTGTCTTTATTCATGCTATAATTGTATTATCCGGAAATCGTAAGACATGTGTGAATAACAGACACCAACATGTCCCTAGTAAGCCTCTAGTTGACTAGCTCATTGATCAATAGATAGTCATGGTTTCCTGGCTATGGACATTGGATGTCATTGATAACGGGATCACATCATTAGGATAATGATGTGATGGACAAGACCCAATCTTAAGCATAGCGTGAGATCGTGTAGTTCATTTGCTAGAGCTTTTCTAATGTCAAGTATCTTTTCCTTTGACCATGAGATCGTGTAACTCCCGGATACCGTAGGAGTGCTTTGGGTGTATCAAACGTCACAACATAACTGGGTGACTATAAAGGTGCATTACAGGTATCTCCGAAAGTGTCTGTTGGGTTGACACGGATCGAGACTGGGATTTGTCACTCCGTATGACGGAGAGATATCACTGGGCCCACTCGGTAATGCATCATCATAATGAGCTCAAAGTGACCAAGTGTCTGGTCACGGGATCATGCATTACGGTATGAGTAAAGTGACTTGCCGGTAACGAGATTGAACGAGGTATTGGGATACCGACGATCGAATCTCGGGCAAGTAACATATCGATTGACAAAGGGAATTGCATACGGGGTTGATTAAATCCTCGACATCGTGGTTCATCCGATGAGATCATCGTGGAGCATGTGGGAGCCAACATGGGTATCCAGATCCCGCTGTTGGTTATTGACCGGAGAGCGATCTCGGTCATGTCTACATGTCTCCCGAACCCGTAGGGTCTACACACTTAATGTTCGGTTACGCTAGGGTTGTAGGGATATGTATATGCAGTAACCCGAATGTTGTTCGGAGTCCCGGATGAGATCCCGGACGTCACGAGGAGTTCCGGAATGGTCCGGAGGTAAAGATTTATATATGGGAAGTCCTGTTTCGGGCATCGGGACAAGTTTCGGGGTTATCGGTATTATACCGGGACCACCGGAAGGGTCCCGGGGGTCCACCGGGTGGGTCCACCTGTCCCAGGGGGCCACATGGGCTGTAGGGGGTGCGCCTTGGCCTACATGGGCCAAGGGAACCAGCCCCACATAGGCCCATGCGCCTAGGGTTTGAGGGGGGAAGAGTCCTAGGAGGGGAAGGCACCTCCTAGGTGCCTTGGGGGGGAGGGAAACCCCCCTTGGCCGCCGCCCCCCTAGGAGATTGGATCTCCTAGGGCCGGCCACCCCCCCTTGGCCCTCCCATATATAGTGGGGGAGAGGAGGGACTTCATACCTTGGCCTTTGGTTGCCTCCTTCTCCCTCTCCAACACCTCCTCCTCCTCCATAGTGCTTAGCGAAGCTCTGCCGGAGTACTGCAGCTCCATCAACACCACGCCGTCGTGCTGCTGCTGGTGCCATCTCCCTCAAACTCTCCTCCCTCCCTTGCTGGATCAAGAAGGAGGAGACGTGGCTGTTCCGTACGTGTGTTGAACGCGGAGGTGCCGTCCGTTCGGTGCTAGGATCTCCGGTGATTTGGATCATGTCGTGTTCGACTACATCATCCCCGTTCTTTGAACGCTTCCGCTCACGATCTACAAGGTATGTAGATGCATCTAATCAGTCGTTGCTAGATGAACTCATAGATGGATCTTGGTGAAACCGTAGGAAAATTTTTGTTTTCTGCAACGTTCCCCAACAGTGGCATCATGAGCTAGGTCTATGCGTAGTTCTCTTGCACGAGTAGAACACAATTTGTTGTGGGCGTAGATTTGTCAACTTTCTTGCCGCTGCTAGTCTTATCTTGCTTCAGCGGTATTGTGGGATGAAGCGGCCCGGACCAACCTTACACGTACGCTTACGTGAGACCGGTTCCACCGACTAACATGCACTAGTTGCATAAGGTGGCTGGCGGGTGTCTGTCTCTCCTACCTTAGTTGAAGCGGATTCGATGAAAAGGGTCCTTATGAAGGGTAAATAGAAGTTGACAAATCACGTTGTGGTTTCACGTAGGTAAGAAAACATTCTTGCTAGAACCCTACTTCAGCCACGTAAAACATGCAACAACAATTAGAGGACGTCTAACTTGTTTTTGCAGCAAGTGCTTTGTGATATGATATGGCCAAAGTTGTGATGAATGATGAATGATCTATATGTCATGTATGAGATGTTCATGCTATTGTAATAGGAATCACGACTTGCATGTCGATGAGTATGACAACCGGCAGGAGCCATAGGAGTTGTCTTTATTTTTTGTATGACCTGCATGTCATTGAAGAACGCCATGTAAACTACTTTACTTTATTACTAAACACGTTAGTCATAGAAGTAGAAGTAGTCGTTGGCGTGACAACTTCATGAAGACACGATGATGGAGATCATGATGATGGAGATCATGGTGTCATGCCGGTGACAAGATGATCATGGAGCCCCGAAGATGAAGATCAAAGGAGCTATATGATATTGGCCATATCATGTCACTACTTTATATAATTGCATGTGATGTTTATTATGTTTTATGCATCTTGTTTACTTAGGACGATGGTAGTAAATAAGATGATCCCTTACAAAATTTCAAGAAGTGTTCTCCCCTAACTGTGCACCGTTGCTACAGTTCGTCGCTTCAAAGCACCACGTGATGATCGGGTTTGATAGATTCTTACGTTCACATACAACGGGTGTAAGACAGTTTTACACAGCGAAAACACTTAGGGTTAACTTGACGAGCCTAGCATGTACAGACATGGCCTCGGAACATGGAGACCGAAAGGTCGAACACGAGTCGTATGGAAGATACGATCAACATGAGAATGTTCACCAACGATGACTAGTCCGTCTCACGTGATGATCGGACACGGCCTAGTCGACTCGGATCGTGTAACACTTAGATGACCAAAGGGATGTCAAATCTGAGTGGGAGTTCATTATAATTTGATTAGATGAACTTAATTATCATGAACTTAGTCTAAATGTTTTACAATATGTCTTGTAGATCAAATGGCCAACGTAGTCCTCAACTTCAACGCGTTCCTAGAGAAAACCAAGCTGAAAGACGATGGCAGCAACTATACGGACTGGGTCCGGAACCTGAGGATCATCCTCATAGCTGCCAAGAAAGATTATGTCCTACAAGCACCACTGGGTGACGCACCTGTTCTCCCTACAGAACAAGACGTTATGATCGCTTGGCAGGCACGTTCCGATGACTACTCCCTCGTTCAGTGCGGCATGCTTTACAGCCTAGAGCCGGGGCTCCAAAAGCGTTTTGAGAGACATGGAGCATATGAGATGTTCGAAGAGCTGAAAATGGTTTTCCAAGCTCATGCCCGGGTCGAGAGATATGAAGTCTCCGACAAATTCTTCAGCTATAAGATGGAGGAAAATAGTTCTGTCAGTGAGCACATACTCACTATGTCTGGGTTACATAACCGCTTGACTCAGCTGGGAGTTAATCTCCCGGATGATGCGGTCATTGACAGAATCCTCCAGTCGCTTCCACCAAGCTACAAGAGCTTTGTGATGAACTTCAATATGCAGGGGATGGAAAAGACCATTCCTGAAGTATTTGCTATGCTGAAATCAGCAGAGGTAGAAGTCAAGAAGGAACATCAAGTGTTGATGGTCAATAAAACCACTAAGTTCAAGAAGGCAAGGGTAAAAAGAACTTCAAGAAGGACGGCAAGGTAGTTGCCGCGCCCAGCAAGCAAGCTGCCGGGAAGAAGCCAAAGAATGGACCCAAGCCCGACACTGAGTGCTTTTATTGCAAGGAAAGTGGTCACTGGAAGCGGAACTGCCCCAAATACTTAGCGGACAAGAAGGCCGGCAAAACCAAAGGTATATTTGATATACATGTAATTGATGTGTACCTTACCAGTAATCGTAGTGACTCCTGGGTATTTGATACCGGTGCCGTTGCTCATATTTGTAACACACAGCAGGAGCTGCGGAATAAACGGAGACTGGCGAAGGACGAGGTGACGATGCGCGTCGGGAATGGTTCCAAGGTCGATGTGATCGCCGTCGGCATGCTACCTCTACATTTACCTTCGGGATTAGTTTTGAACCTCAATAATTGTTATTTAGTGCCTGGTTTGAGCATGAACATTGTATCAGGATCTCGTTTAATTCGAGATGGCTACTCATTTAAATCCGAGAATAATGGTTGTTCTATTTATATGAGAGATATGTTTTATGGTCATGCTCCGATGGTGAATGGTTTATTCTTTATGAATCTCGAGCGTAATGCTACACATATTCATAGTGTAAGTACCAAAAGATGTAAGATTGATAGTGATAGTCCCACATACTTGTGGCACTGCCGCCTTGGTCACATAGGTGTCAAACGCATGAAGAAGCTCCATGCTGATGGACTTTTAGAGTCTCTTGATTACGAATCATTTGACACGTGCGAACCATGCCTCATGGGTAAAATGACCAAGACTCCATTCTCAGGAACAATGGAGCGAGCAACCAACTTATTGGAAATCATACATACTGATGTGTGCGGTCCAATGAGTGTTGAGGCTCGCGGTGGCTATCGTTATGTTCTCACCCTCACTGATGACTTGAGTAGATATGGGTATGTCTACTTAATGAAACACAAGTCTGAGACCTTTGAAAAGTTCAAGGAATTTCAGAGTGAAGTTGAGAATCAACGTGACAGGAAAATCAAGTTTCTACGATCAGATCGTGGAGGAGAATACTTGAGTCACGAGTTTGGTACACACTTAAGAAAATGTGGAATAGTTTCACAACTCACGCCGCCTGTAACACCTTAGCGTAATGGTGTGTCCGAACGTCGTAATCGCACTCTATTAGATATGGTGCGATCTATGATGTCTCTTGCTGATTTACCACTATCTTTTTGGGGCTATGCTTTAGAGACTGCCGCATTCACTTTAAATAGGGCACCGTCGAAATCCGTTGAGATGACACCGTATGAATTATGGTTTGGGAAGAAACCTAAACTGTCGTTTCTAAAAATTTGGGGATGCGATGCTTATGTCAGGAAACTTCAACCTGAAAAGCTCGAACCCAAATCGGAAAAATGCGTCTTGATATGATACCCTAAAGAAACTGTTGGGTATATCTTCTACCTCAGATCCGAAGGCAAGATCTTTGTTGCCAAGAATGGGTCCTTTCTGGAGAAAGAGTTTCTCTCGAAAGAAGTAAGTGGGAGGAAAGTAGAGCTTGATGAAGTATTACCTCTTGAACCGGAAAATGGCGCAACTCAAGAAAATGTTCCTGAGGTGCCTACACCGACTAGAGAGGAAGTTAATGATGATGATCAAGATACTTCTGATCAAGCTCCTACTGAAATTCGAAGGTCCACAAGGACACGTTCTGCACCAGAGTGGTACGGCAACCCTGTCTTGGAAATCATGTTGTTAGACAACAGTGAACCTTCGAACTATGAAGAAGCGATGGCGGGCCCGGATTCCGACAAATGGCTAGAAGCCATAAAATCCGAGATAGGATCCATGTATGAAAACGAAGTATGGACTTTGACTGACTTGCCCGTAGAACGGCGAGCCATAGAAAATAAATGGATCTTTAAGAAGAAGACAGACGCGGATGGTAATGTGACCATCTATAAAGCTCGGCTTGTCGCTAAGGGTTATCGACAAGTTCAAGGGGTTGACTACGATGAGACTTTCTCACCGGTAGCGAAGCTGAAGTCCGTCCGAATCATGTTAGCAATTGCCGCATTTTATGATTATGAAATTTGGCAAATGGACGTCAAAACGGCATTCCTTAATGGTTTCCTTAAGGAAGAATTGTATATGATGCAGCCGGAAGGTTTTGTCGATCCTAAGAATGCTGACAAGGTGTGCAAGCTCCAACGCTCGATTTATGGGCTGGTGCAAGCATCTCGGAGTTGGAACATTCGTTTTGATGAGATGATCAAAGCGTTTGGGTTCTCACAGACTTATGGAGAAGCCTATGTTTACAAGAAAGTGAGTGGGAGCTCTATAGCATTTCTCATACTATATGTAGATGACATACTTTTGATGGGAAATGATATAGAACTTTTGGACAGCATTAAGGCCTACTTGAATAAGAGTTTTTCAATGAAGGACCTTGGAGAAGCTGCTTATATATTAGGCATCAAGATCTATAGGGATAGATCGAGACGCCTCATAGGTCTTTCACAAAGCACATATCTTGATAAGATTTTGAAGAAGTTCAAAATGGATCAGTCCAAGAAAGGGTTCTTGCCTGTTTTGCAAGGTGTGAAATTGAGCTCAGCTCAATGTCCGACCACGGCAGAAGATATAGAAGAGATGAGTGTCATCCCCTATGCCTCAGCCATAGGTTCTATTATGTATGCCATGCTGTGTACCAGACCTGATGTAAACCTTGCCGTAAGTTTGGTAGGAAGGTACCAAAGTAATCCCGGCAAGGAACACTGGATAGCGGTCAAGAATATCCTGAAGTACCTGAAAAGGACTAAGGAAATGTTTCTCGTTTATGGAGGTGACGAAGAGCTCGTCGTAAAGGGTTACGTCGACGCTAGCTTCGACACAGATCTGGATGACTCTAAGTCACAAACCGGATACGTGTATATTTTGAATGGTGGGGCAGTAAGCTGGTGCAGTTGCAAGCAGAGCGTCGTGGCGGGATCTACATGTGAAGCAGAATACATGGCAGCCTTGGAGGCAGCACATGAAGCAATATGGGTGAAGGAGTTCATCACCGACCTAGGAGTCATACCCAATGCGTCGGGGCCAATCAAACTCTTTTGTGACAACACTGGAGCTATTGCACTTGCCAAGGAGCCCAGGTTTCACAAGAAGACAAGGCACATCAAGCGTCGCTTCAACTCCATTCGTGAAAATGTTCAAGATGGAGACATAGAGATTTGTAAAGTACATACGGACCTGAATGTTGCGGATCCGTTGACTAAACCTCTCCCTAGAGCAAAACATGATCAACACCAGAATTCCATGGGTGTTCGATTCATCACAATGTAACTAGATTATTGACTCTAGTGCAAGTGGGAGACTGTTGGAAATATGCCCTAGAGGCAATAATAAAAGCATTATTATTATATTTCTTTGTTCATGATAATTGTCTTTATTCATGCTATAATTGTATTATCCGGAAATCGTAATACATGTGTGAATAACAGACACCAACATGTCCCTAGTAAGCCTCTAGTTGACTAGCTCGTTGATCAATAGATAGTCATGGTTTCCTGGCTATGGACATTGGATGTCATTGATAACGGGATCACATCATTAGGATAATGATGTGATGGACAAGACCCAATCTTAAGCATAGCGTGAGATCGTGTAGTTCGTTTGCTAGAGCTTTTCTAATGTCAAGTATGTTTTCCTTTGACCATGAGATTGTGTAACTCCCGGATACCGTAGGAGTGCTTTGGGTGTATCAAACGTCACAACGTAACTGGGTGACTATAAAGGTGCATTACAGGTATCTCCGAAAGTGTCTGTTGGGTTGACACGGATCGAGACTGGGATTTGTCACTCCGTATGACGGAGAGATATCACTGGGCCCACTCGGTAATGCATCATCATAATGAGCTCAAAGTGACCAAGTGTATGGTCACGGGATCATGCATTACGGTACGAGTAAAGTGACTTGCCGGTAACGAGATTGAAGGAGGTATTGGGATACCGACGATCGAATCTCGGGCAAGTAACATATCGATTGACAAAGGGAATTGCATACGGGGTTGATTAAATCCTCGACATCGTGGTTCATCCGATGAGATCATCATGGAGCATGTGGGAGCCAACATGGGTATCCAGATCCCGCTGTTGGTTATTGACCGGAGAGCGATCTCGGTCATGTCTACATGTCTCCCGAACCCGTAGGGTCTACACACTTAAGGTTCGGTTACGCTAGGGTTGTAGGGATATGTATATGTAGTAACCCGAATGTTGTTCGGAGTCCCGGATGAGATCCCGGACGTCACGAGGAGTTCCGGAATGGTCCGGAGGTAAAGATTTATATATGGGAAGTCCTGTTTCGGGCATCGGGACAAGTTTCGGGGTTATCGGTATTGTACCGGGACCACCGGAAGGGTCCCGGGGGTCCACCGGGTGGGTCCACCTGTCCCGGGGGGCCACATGGGCTGTAGGGGGTGCACCTTGGCCTACATGGGCCAAGGGCACCAGCCCCACATAGGCCCATGCGCCTAGGGTTTGAGGGGGGAAGAGTCCTAGGAGGGGAAGGCACCTCCTAGGTGCCTTGGGGGGGAGGGAAACCCCCCTTGGCCGCCGCCCCCCTAGGAGATTGGATCTCCTAGGGCCGGCCACCCCCCCTTGGCCCTCCCATATATAGTGGGGGAGAGGAGGGACTTCATACCTTGGCCTTTGGTTGCCTCCTTCTCCCTCTCCAACACCTCCTCCTCCTCCATAGTGCTTAGCGAAGCTCTGCCGGAGTACTGCAGCTCCATCAACACCACGCCGTCGTGCTGCTGCTGGTGCCATCTCCCTCAACCTCTCCTCCCTCCCTTGCTGGATCAAGAAGGAGGAGACGTGGCTGTTCCGTACATGTGTTGAACGCGGAGGTGCCGTCCGTTCGGTGCTAGGATCTCCGATGATTTGGATCACGTCGTGTTCGACTACATCATCCCCGTTCTTTGAACGCTTCTGCTCGCAATCTACAAGGTATGTAGATGCATCTAATCACTCGTTGCTAGATGAACTCATAGATGGATCTTGGTGAAACTGTAGGAAAATTTTTGTTTTCTACAACGTTCCCCAACATGAACACCGACAACTAGAATGAATGTGTGATGCATAAATTAATGTTGGTGAGAAATACCTACTCCCCCAAGCTTAGGCTTTTGGCCTAAGTTGGTTTATTGCCACAGATCTAAGTATCCCTCTCCTGGATACTGCAGAGGGTCCCGAGGGTTCCACTGGTTGGCGAGCTCCTGTGGCTCCCACTGATAAACCGGCTCCTGATATGGCTCAGGTGCTGGTGCTGGCTCGGGTGCTGGGGGTTGTGTCAGACCCCAGTGTGCATAGATGTCCTCGGGCATAATAATGTACTTGCCTAAATAAATATTAAACAAAGAAGGTGCAGTCGACGTAATAATCTCATGAGTGCCCTTGCTAAATACTAAGTTGTAGAGGAGTCACTTTTGCTTATCTTTGTCAATAAAATTATGCGCTACCATACTAGCGTAGTCTAAATACTTAGTGGGTAGTAGCATCTCCTACGCCTCATCATGCCTAATAGGAATCTCAAAATGCAGAGCGAGGCAAGAGACATAGATACCAGCATAAACAATAGTGCCCAAACTAAAAGTTTTATCAGTATATAAAGCCTGGCGCAAAATAGCAATGTCAGGTGCACTGAGGCCTCTGCTCTCCCCACGACCAATCAAACATCTCTCGGCAAATAATGCATAGTAACATAAAATGGGAGAATGTAAACTAGCCACTCTAGCTTCTGACACTCCTCTCTCTTCTCCCATGGTAGTGTCAGAGATGAAATCCTCCATGTCTCTAGGACGTGGCTCACTGATATTGCCCTCATAAGGTGTTTTGCAAACATTGCAAAAATCATATAATGTCATTTCCTTAGGCACATCATACAAGTGAAATTCACCATGGGTGGTTCCTTCCTAGGATAAAAGAGAAAGTTTTGCACGAAGGTATTAGTGAATAGGAGGTATTGGTCACACTTATCTTCGAGGAAGGGAATGGTGCCGGCATTGTTTGCCAAATAATAGAAATCCTCGTATATTCCCGCCTCCTTATAAAATGTGTCACTTGGCCTCTCACACGGCCGAACCTCCGCCGCACAAGGGAGATTGTACTTGGGCTTTTCCTCTAGAGTTTCCTCCGAATTACGACTTGATGAGCCCCTTAAGCACCTCCTCATGGTTTTTCTTTTCTTTGAAAATTTCTGAATTTTTTGGTGACTCAAAATAAAATTGAACAAAACTTAACATAATTGATAGCGACTACTCCCACAAGTGCATAGAGGCTATATCATGCAACAAAACTACTTTGGACCATAAATATTTGACATACAAGCTCAAGAACATGGTCACCACAGCAACAAAAATTTGCAATGTATAAAACACTAGAACAAAAACTAATTGGACCATTGGAGGAGTCACATACCGATGAAACAATCCCCCGATACAGTTTTGCAAACGGAGGTATGAGCAAGGAGATCGAAAATGGCAGCAAGATGAGCAAGAACACAGGTTTGAGCAAGGGAGTGATTTTTTCTGGAGGAAGGAGAAGTGCATGGGTGGCTGGAATAAGTGAGGGGGCCTACATGGGCCCCTCAAGCCTGCTAGGCGCGCCAAGGGGGTGAGCGCGCCCTGTGAGCTTGTGGCTCACAGGTGCACCCCCTGGGGTGTGTTCGGTGCCAAAAAAATTTAAATATTGCTGAAAAAATCATATTAATTTTTCAGGGCATTTGGAGAATTTTTTATTTTCTCGTCATTTTTTATCACACGGATAATTCAGAAAACAGTAAAATAATAGCATTTCTAATTTTTTTAATTTTAAATAAAAGAGAAAAAAGTGGGTACATAAATTTGTATCTCCTAAATTGATCGACCACATGCTCATCAAAAGGATTCCATTAATAAGGTTGATCAAGTCTTATTAACAAACTTCTTCTAAGTGACATGAAACCGGAGAATTATCGAATAACACTAGGTTACCTGAATGGGGATATGTCCCCAATAATGAGAATTTCATATTTCTTTTTGACGGTAGGAACAGGGAATTTAAAACCTGTGATAGCAATTGTTGGAATTTCTCCAATAGAGTTGATACTATTCACTTGAGGTTGTTTCTTCGGAAAGTATACCGTATGCTCTTTACCATTAACATGAAAAGTGACATTACCTTTATTGCAATCAATAACAGCTCCTGCAGTATTCAGAAAAGGCCTACCAAGGATGATCGACACACTGTCGTCCTCGGGTATATCAAGAATAAGAAAGTCTGTTAAGATAGTAACATTTGCAACTACGACAGGTACATCCTCATAAACACCGATGGGTATAGCAGTTGATTTATCAGCCATTTGCAAAGAGATTTCAGTTGGTGTCAACTTATTCAAATTAAGTCTTCGATACAAAGAGAAAGGCATACCACTAACACTGGCTCCTAAATCACATAAAGAAGTTTTAACATAGTTTCTTTCAATGGAGCAAGGTATAGTTGGTATTCATGGGTCTCCTAGTTTCTTTGGTATTCCACCTTTAAATGTGTAATTAGCAAGCATGGTGGAAATTTCATCTTTAGGTATCTTTCTTGTATTTGTAGAAATATCTTTCATATACTTAGCATAAGTGTTAGGAGCAAGAGTATGTCGACTAGAGGGGGGGTGAATGGGAGATTCAAAAATTCTTTCCAATGTTTTGAATTGTTCCTAAACACAACAGCAAAAATAATGTTCGGCAGAATATAACTTAACCAATCACACAAGAGAGGAACATATCTTTCGAAGATGGCAACAATAATCATTCGAGCATAGGTTATCACAGGTTTGACAATGATGATGGTAATGCAATATGTAAACAGGTGCAACAACATGAATGAGAACAAAGTACGAACGATGAAGGATAACACATGAAGGAACACGAACAAGGTGAATGAAAACAATACAATGAAAAACACACCTGAGTTAATAAGAAAGAACATAATGTATAAGACTACAAGGACTACACATATAGATAAGAATGCAATAGGGTGAGTGACGAATGATAACTGAATGGATTGATAGAAATGATAGATACCAATGATATGCAATATACAACAATAGCTCAGATAAGCTATCGTCACGGAGCACGAAAGTAAACTACTGAATGTAATGCAGTAAAGTAGAGTGAACCAGTGGTGCTCGATGGAGACAGATGGATTTGGTAGACCAGTTCGCCCTTCCGCCAAAGGACTACGTCTGGTTGGAGGGGTTGTGATTTAAAAGATAAACTCTCTTCACCCTATTCCCTTCAACTCGAAGCTAATCATACTCCAGTTGATTTCACTCGTCGTAGATCCTTGTCGGCGATCTCCAAACCTTCGGCCGACCTTCACAAAGCACAACGACTCTTGCTTGCTGAAGATCTAGCTCGGTGAAGACAACAACTCTTCAACACTCGAGCCGAAACCTATCCATCTAGAGAGTGCGCAGCTCTCAAGAGTAATAGGTACAAGAACTCTAACTCAGAATTACTATGATGCGCAACTACTGTCTAAGTTTTGCACTCTTGATTTTTCTCTCGGTGGATCTTAAACTCAAATCACTCGGAGAGGGGATGCTTAGTCAATCTTCTCAGAAATCTTAAGCAGAGCAGCCAACGGGTAATGTTGGATCGGGGTGGCTATTTATACCCACAACCTTCCCTGAAGGGAAATGACCAAATTGGATGTGCACAGCATCCAATGGCCGAACGACACGAGTCCAACGGTCAGAAATTGAGCACAATGGTAACATTACTTGCGGAGCAAGTAATGCTAACTCCTCAGTTCGAAGGATATCTCGTGTAGCACGAAGACAGCGTCTACTACTGCCAGGTAACCATTTGAACCATAAGGAGATTTCTCTCGCATCTTGCATAGGTTTGGGCTAAGCATCACATCGGATCTAAGCATAGAGAACCTATACCCCTCTTAATAGTATGGAGGTCCTATGACTCGAAAGAATGATAGAAGAACAACGAAATGAATACTACGACTTCACTTGGTCTTCGACTTCCATTCGCTGCAGTCATTTATCTTCAGATAGAAACTCCAAACCAAGTTCTTCACGTCGGCAATAAATCTTTGAGGTTAACTCCTTCACATAAATCTCCTCGACTACATGTATTCAACAGATGTAGCTCATCCTTCTCTGCAATGAAGCTATTCTTCGGCGAAGTTCGTCAAACTTGGCACCGGAGACAACATTCTGTTCACTTCTGCATGGACTATTTCTCTCTGTGTGCACTAGCAAACAAATCATTCCATGCTTGTTTCACTCAACAATCTCCAAAACATAGGAGGGCAAATATTGCACCGATAATAAGGAGACATTTTCAGAATATCAGTCAAATGAAGGCGCAAAAAGACAGGTCTAAGCATTTCAACAAAGCGCTCAAATTCTTCATTATCTTTATTCTTTGAAGCTTTAGGAGGAAAAGGCATGGGTTTCTGAACCCATGGTTCTCTTTCTTTACCATGCCTCCTAGCAATGAAGTCTCTCCTATCATATATTTTATTCTTAGGTTGTGGGTTATCAAGATCAACAGCAGGTTCTATTTCCACATCATTATCATTACTTCGTTGAGCATCAACATGAACATCATCTTTATCATTGTTAATACTAGGTTCATGTTCATCACCAGATTGTGTTTCAACATCAGAAATAGAAATATCATTTGGATTCTCAGGTGTGTCTACAGTAGGTTCACTAGAAGCATGCAAAGTCCTATCATCTTTATTTTTCTTTTTAGATGGACTAGGTGCATCAGTATTAATTCTTTTACAATCTTGCTCAATTCTTTTAGGATGACCTGCAGGATACAAAAGTTCCTGAGTCATTTTGCCACCCTAGTCACAACTTTAACAACATGATTATTCATCTTATTGTTCATCTCATTAAGCAAATCATTTTGTGCTTTAAGAACTTATTCTACTTGAGTTTTTATCATGGAAGCATGTTTACTCACACCTTTGAGATCATTAATAGTTCTAAACATATAGTTACTCAAGCGTTCAATCATGTAAGCATTTCGTTTCAATTGTCTACTAACATATGCACTGAAGTTTTCTTGTTTAACAATAAAGTTATCAAATTCATCCAAGCATTGACTAGAAGATTTAGTATAATGAATATCTCCTTCATCAAATATATAGAGAGAATTTACCTCTACTACCTGTGTAGAGATATTGATACCATGTATTTCTTTAATAGGTGGTAAATTCTTGACATCTTCAGCTTTAATACCTTTTTCTTTCGTAGATTTCTTTGCCTCTTGCATATCTTCAGGACTTAGAAAATAGAATACCTCTCTTCTTCGGAGTTGGCTTAGGCGGTGGTTCGGGGAGAGTCCAATCATTATCATTCCTCAACATATTATTCAATAATTCTTCAGCTTGTTCAACAGTTTGTTCCCTGAAAACACAACCAGCACAACTAACTAGGTGGTCCCTAGAAGCATCAGCTAGTCCATTGTAAAAGATATCATGTATTTCATTTTTCTTGAGAGGGTGATCAGGAAAAGCATTAAGTAATTGGAGAAGCCTCCCCCAAGCTTGTGGGAGACTCTCTTATTCAATTTGCACAAAGTTAAATATTTCCTGTAAAGCAGCTTGTTTCTTATGAGCAGGAAAATGTTTTTCAGAGAAGTAGTATATCATATCCTGGGGACTACGCACACAACCAGGAGCAAGAGAATTATACCATGTCTTAGCATCACCCTTTAATGAGAAAGGAAACAACTTAAGAATAGGGTAGTAGCGAATTGTTTCCTCATGAGAAAATAGGGTGTCTATATCATTCATTTAGTAATATGTGCCACAACAGTTTCAAATTCATAACCATGAAAAGGATTAGATTCAACCAAAGTAATTAACTCAGGATCAACAAAGAATTCATAATCCTTATCGGTAACAAAGATAGGTGAAGTAGAAAACTTAGGATCATATTTCATTGTAGCATACAAAGATTTTTTTTCAACTTGACTAGTAATTTCTTAAGATCCTCTCTATCCTTACAAGCAAGAAAATCCCTAGCTACCTCTCCATCCATAACATAACCCTCAGGTATATCAGGCAACTCATATCTTGGAGAGCTAGATCTAATAGGTGTTTCAAAAATTTTAGTTTCAATAATTTCATCAGTTTCAGCATTCTCAATTTCTTTAGCTCTAGCAGGTTGTTCATCAAGAAATTCACCTAGTGGCACAGTCTTATCAAGCAAATTACTAGCATCATCGTAAGCATCATTCATAGTAGAAGTAGCATCATCAATTACTTGTGACATATCAGGATTTAATAGCAGGTGGTGGAGGTCGCAATCTTACTCAAAACAGAAGGTGAATCAAGTGCAGAGCTAGATGGCAGTTCCTTATCTCCCCTAGTCTTAGAGGGAACGATCTTGGTTCTGGTATCTTTTAGATTCTTCATAGTGATCAACTGATATAAATCCCAAGTGACTAAGCAAACAGAGCTATGCTCCCCCGCAATAGCACCAGAAAAAGGTCTTGATAACCCACAAGTATGGGGGATCGCAACAATTTTTGAGGGTAGAGTATTCAACCCAAGTTTATTGATTCGACACAAGTGGAGCCAAACAATATTCGCAAGTTTTAGCAATTAAGTTGTCAATTCAACCACACCTCAAAGACTTAATATCTGTAGCAAAGTATTTAGTAGCAAAGTGATATGATAGTAATGGTAACAATGGCAATAGTGACATGCAAAAAAAGTGGGAATAGTGACAGTAGCAGCTTTGTAGTGATTGTAATAGTAGCAGGAATGAAAGTAACTTAGCAAAGATCAATATGTGAAAAGCTTGTAGGCATTGGATCAGTGATGGATAATTGTGATTAATAATATTCATCATGTAGCAGTTAAAACCTAGGGCGACACAGATTTAGCTCCAATTCATCAATGTAATGTAGGCGCCCCAGGATACTAGTGACAAGCATCAAGCATAGCAAAGTCATAGCAACATCAATCTCAGAACATAGTGGATACTAGGGATCAAGCCCTAACAAAACTAACTTGATTACCTGATAGATCTCATCCAACCCATCACCGTCCAGCAAGCCTACGAAGGAATTACTCACTCCCGGTGGTGAGCATAATGAAATTGGTGATGGAGGAAGGTTGATGATGACGATGGCGATGGATTCCACTCTCTGGAGCCTCGAACGGACTCCAAATCAGCCCTTCCGTTGAAGAACATGAGGTGGCGTTGGCTCCATATCGTGAAACGCGATGAATCCTTCCCTTCATTTTTTTCTCCATGAATAGGTATATATAGAGTTGGACCTAGGGTTGCTGGAGCTCCAGGGGGTCCACAAGCCTGGGAGGCGTGCCCTGGGGGTAGGAGCGCCCCTAGAGCTTGTGGTTCCTGGGTGGCCCCCCTCTGATATCTTTTTTCACAAGTATTTTTTATTTATTCCACAAAAAATCTCCGTAAATGTTCAGGTTAACCCGAGAACTTTGATTTCTGCACAAAAATAACACCATGGCAATTCTTCTAAAAGCAGCGTTAGTCCGGGTTAGTTCCATTCAAATCATGCAAATTAGAGTCCAAAACAAGGGCAAAAGAGTTTGGAAAAGTAGATACGATGGAGACGTATCATCTTTGCAGAGGGAAAGAGAGATTAACATGTATAAGAGCTCATTTGGTTAAAATAGAGATAAACTTATTTTGAGAGGTGTACTTTTCCTGTCAATGGTTCAAGGATAAAGGTTTCCAATATCCTCCATGCTAAACACATTAATGGCGGTTCACATGCTTTTACACCCCCCTAAACCATACTAACACAATCATGGCTAGCCAAATCCATGGGTGCCTGCCAACTTTCAACTATGGGGAGGGGGTGTTTTTATAAACAATCAAGGACTGGGCATCCCTATTACCAGCCCCCTCATAAATTTGACAAGTCGAGTAAACTATCGTCGTGAGTAAAACATATTTGCATGGAATATATTGACCACCCCCGCCGCTCCATGAGCTATACATGCACACAAAATAGATGTACCATATATGTTTGCATGCATGCACACAAAATAGTTATAACATAGGGTGACACAGAACTAGCTCCAGTTCATCAATGTAATGTAGGCATGTATTCCGAATATAGTCATACATGCTTATGGAAAAGAACTTGCATGACATCTTTTGTCCTACCCTCCCGTGGCAGCGGGGTCCTAATGGAAACTAAGGGATATTAAGGCCTCCTTTTAATAGAGTACCGGACCAAAGCATTAGCACTTAGTGAATACATGAACTCCTCAAACTACGGTCATCACTGAGAAGTATCCCGATTATTGCCACTTCGGGGTTGTCGGATCATAACACATAATAGGTGACTATAGACTTGGAAGATAGGATCAAGAACTCACATATATTCATGAAAATATAATAGGTTCAGATCTAAAATCATGGCACTCGGGCCCTAGTGACAAGCATTAAGCATAGCAAAGTCATAGCAACATCAATCTCAGGACATGGTGGATACTAGGGATCAAACCCTAACAAAACTAACTTGATTACATGGTAAATCTCATCCAACCCATCACCGTCCAGCAAGCCTACGATGGAACTACTCACGTACGATGGTGAGCATCATGAAATTGGTGATGGAGGACAGTTGATGATGACGACGACGACGAATCCCCCTCTCCGGAGCCCCGAACGGACTCCAGATTAGCCCTCCCGGGAGATATTAGGGCTTAGCGGCGGCTCTGTATCGTAAAATGCAATGAAACTCTCTCTCTAGTTTTTTTCTCCAAGAAACGGAATATGTAGAGTTGGAGTTGAGGTCGGTGGAGCAGCTGGGGGCCCACGAGACTGGGGGCGTGCCTAGGGGGAGGGGGTGTGCCCCCCACCCTCATGGACAGGGTGTGGGCCCCCTGGCCTTGATTCTTTCGCCAGTATTTTTTATATTTTCCAAAAGTTATCTCCGTGGATTTTCAGGTCATTCCGAGAACTTTTGTTTTCTGCACAATAAACAACACCATGGCAATTCTGCTAAAAACAGTGTCAGTCCGGGTTAGTTTCATTCAAATCATGCAAGTTAGAGTCCAAAACAAAGGCAAAAGTGTTAGGAAAAGTAGATACGTTGGAGACATATCACCAATGTTGTGTTTGTTAAATTTCAATAGATTTCACTTCCTAAACCCAATGTAAAGCCACTACTTCCCACAAGATCAGCATATAAGATTGAATTGTAATGCTAGGACATAATTTTATTTGTCAACACATATATAATTTTCGAGTGTATGATATTCAATTCATTCATGGGTTCACTCTAAGGATATAAGTGAAGCACATGAGTGAATAATTCACTACTCAAAAAAATATAAGTGAAGAACAAAGAGTAGTTTGAGTAAGTAAGTAGATATGAATAAACTCTCTCCAAATCATAATTTAAGATCCAAGGATTGTATCCAACATCAAACAAGCGCAGAACGAAACAAAAATACACTCCCGTAATGGCACTATCATGTCAAGAGATAAAAGGTTAGGCACAACTGAGACTAACTAATAGTTGTTGATGAAAAAAAGGTGGGATGCCTACCAGGGCATACCCAAGCTTAGATGCTTGAGACTTCTTGAAATTTTACCTTGGGGTGCCTTGGGCATTCCGAACCTTCAGCTCTTGTGTCTCTGTAATACCTCTCATATCACAGTCTCTCCTGATTCTTAAAAACTTCATTCACACAAAATTTAGCAGAACTCATGAGATATGTTAGTATAAAATAAATTGAAAACCTCAAGGTTCTCTACTACAGCAACACAAAAATATAATTAAACATGTCATACTAAATGCCTACACATATTTAACATCTCTATCTACTAATATAAACATTAAACAAGCAAACATGAGCAAGCAATGCAACTATAACAGTAATATGTCTAAACAGAACAATTTGTATAGGAAGAATAAATTATCATCCTTTTGTAACTTCAAAACTTCTGAAAATCTACCAAGGTTCAGGCCTTCTTGAAAAGGTAAAACCCTATGCACTACTTTGTTTATATTGATTATGGATGGCGAACAGAGTACATGCTGATCTACCTCGAGATCATGTATATATGAATGAGTTGCTTGGCTTCTACAGACTACACCCCTTGGTCTATATAATACATTAGAGGCCTAAGATAACAAGAGTCCTTGTCTTGCACACCAAGTCTTGTGAAATATCCATTATATGTGTCATGGGTCTCTCCAAGTGGCCCGTTCATGAACTGCCACCGGGGTCCTTGGCCCGGCCCTCCTGGCCGGACACGACATGGTGAGTACCCCTCATCCAGGACACCATCACATGACAACATACCTAAAAAGACCACAAACACAAAGGAACCCAACAAAAACTAAATAAAAATAAAGTTGCGCAACGAACTTGGTGAAATGAGTTAATACCGAAAACTATGCATTGGGGACATGAATTAGTGATATATATATAGGTATGGTGGCTATTTTGAGGAAGATATAAGGAGTCTTGTGTGTGATAGAGCGTATCATATCATAGGGTTTTGATGCAGCGACGAAGTTTGCACCACATCTCAAGGTGAGAAAGGGTAATGCATGGTACCGAAGAGGCTGGCAAATTGCGGAAAGGTGAGAGTGTGTATAATCCATGGATTCACATTAGTCATAAAGAACTCACATACTTATTGCAAAAAGTTTATTAGCCCTCAAAGCAGAGTACTACTAGGCATGCCCCTAGGGGAATAGATTTGTAGGAAAAGGCCATCGCTCATCCCCGACCGCCATTCATAAGGAAGATAATTAATAATAAATCATGCTCCAACTTCATAGCACAACTAACTAGAGACCATATGCTTCGGTAATCACAAACCTTGACACCAATATTCTTACCAAACCATAATTACTCACTAGCACAACCCAAATATTACCATCTTTATATCGCAAAACTATTGCAAGGAATCAAACGTATCATATTTAGTGATCTACATGAAAGTTTTTATTATATCCCTCTTGAATACCTATCATATTAGGACCAAATTCATAACTTGTGCATATTGCCGTTTCTATTATCAACTCTCAAAATAATATAAGTGAAGCATGGGAGTGCAACTATTTCTTTAAAATATAACCATCGCCGTGCTCTAAAAGATATAAGTGATGTACTAGAGCAACTACCTAGCTCAAAAGATATAAGTGAAGCACATAGAGTATTCTATCAAATCACGAATAATGTGTGGCCCTCTCAAAAAGGTGTGTCCAACAAAGATGATTGTGGCAAAATAAAAAGAAAACAAAGCAAAGACTCATATAATACACAATGATCCAAGCAAAACGCATATCATGTGATGAATAAAAATATAGCTCCAAGTAATATTACCGATAGTTGGTAGAAGAAAGAGGGGATGCCTTCCGGGGCATCCCTAAGCTTAGACGCTTGGGAGTCCTTGAATATTACCTTGGGGTGCTTCGGGCATCCCCAAGCTTAGGCTCTTGCTAGTCCTTATTCCTTCATCCATCGTTATCTCACTCAAAACTCGAAAACTTCAGCACACAAAACTCAACAAAAACCTTCGTGAGATCCATTAGTATAACAACCAAATCACAAACTTTAGGTACTGCTTTAAACCTAATCATATTTTATTATTGCATTATACCTACTGTATTCTAACTTCACCATGGCTTATACCCCCTGATACAATCCATAGATTCATCATAACAAGCAAACAATGCAATGAAAATAGAATCTATCAAAAATAGAACAATCTGTAGTAATCTGACTTATACTTCTTGAACTCTACAAATTCTGAAAAATTAGGACAACATGGAAAATTTGTATATTAATCACGTGTACAAATTTCATACCAAAAGCATGTTCCAGTGAATTTAAACAATTCTACGACTGGGCACAAAAGTTTTTGCTTTTTCACACAATCAAATCAACTATCATCCAAATCATCCCAAAGGCTTTACTTGGCACAAACACTAATTTAAACACAAAAACACAACCTTAACACTAGCATAATTGTGTGCAGACCAAAATACAGGAAAAGAAACAAGAAAAATAGTATAACTATTGGGTTGCCTCCCAACGAGTGCTCCTGTTTTACGCCCTAGCTAGGCGTAATGCATAGTTTCAAGTGTTGTCATCTTTCTTCTCCTCTAGAGATGTGTTTTTGTTGGGAGGTTTTCCAAAAACAATATGGAACACATCATCAATTGAAATTTTAGCATTATTAAGCTCATTATCATTAAATCCTTCTTGGTTCCCTTTTACAATCCACAAATACTTTTTATTAATACCATTGAAAACTTGTTGGATTGTGTTTAAAGGAGGGACTTCCTTTTTGGTATTCTCATCAAAAGTGTGATCATCGCGAAATAAATATCTCAACAATTAATATTCATTTTATAAGATCTCATTTATCACCGGTTTTTCATGATTCATACTATAAAAATCAAAAATCTCTCTTGGTTCTCGCACTATGTAATCAAATTCATTCATGAGGATAAGGGTAGCTATCTTTTTAGCCTTAGGATTGTTCATAACCGGCAACTCATAAAAAAACCTTTCTAAAGTAGGATGGGTGAGAATAAATCTCCTATCAAGTTTAAGAACAAGTGAGGAAATAGCTTCCGCATAATTTTTGGTTCTCTTAAGAATAGGAATATCATCACAAGCCAAAGTTCCCGTACAATTAAAGAATTCTTGGATAACACTTTTTCCTATGATATTCCCATGTACCGTCACAAAAAATTTAGCATCTAAATTTGTGGGAACCTCAACTTTAGGAGTTTTACCATCCTCACTTTTCTCAGTGACAAACTCAACCATGATAGCAACTTCAAGTAAGAAAAAAGCGAACAAGTAAAAAGGCAAACAAAAAATATTTTTGTGTTTTTGTGAATACATATTAGAAGTGGGGGAGATGAAAATGACAGGCAAATGGAAAATAAAGTAAATACAAGGAGATGAGAGTTTATGCAGTGGTACATGATAGATGTTGGTGATGTCGCCCCGGCGTCGGCGCCAGAAATTTTTCCTGCTACTTGTGAGCTGCGTTGGAATTTCCCCGAAGAGGAGAGGATGATGCAGTAAAATAGAGATAAGTATTTCCCTTAGTTAAAAACCAAGGTTATAAATCCAGTAGGAGAACCACACAACACCTCGTTAGTAGTACCTACACACAAAATAACAAATACTTGCACCCAATGCAAACAAGGGGTTGTCAATCCCTCAACGGTTAATTGCAAGGATCAAATCTTGTAGTGATAGATAGATAAACAAATACACAAAATAAAACAATGTAAATAAAATTACAGTAAGGTATTTTTGGATTTTATGTATGATAAATATAAGACCCAGGAGCCATAGTTTTCACTAGAGGCTTCTCTCTTGAACATAGTATACGGTGGGTAAACAAATTACTGTTGGACAATTGATAGAAAAGTGAATAATCATGAAGATATCCAAGGCAATGGTCATGTATATAGGCATCATGTTCGAGGCAAGTAGACCGACTCCTGCCTGCATCTACTACTATTACTCCACCCTTTGACCGCTATCTAGCATGTATCTAGGGTATTAAGTCAATAAAAAAAGAGTAACGCCTTAAGCAAGATGACATGATGTAGACAAAGTAAACCCAATCAATATGAATAAACCCCATCTTTTTATCCTTAATGGCAACAATACAAATACATGTCAGGTCCCTTTCTGTCACTGGGATTGAGCACCGCAAGCTCGAACCCATCACAAAGCACCTCTCTGAAAGCACAAGTGCTCCCTGGGTGATTTTGGTAATTTATGTCAACATATCTCTTGTTGGACTAATACTTCTATCTAGTATATTTCAGATGAGTTCAACATTAGAGTGGCAGGACAAGAGGATGTGGAACCCCTTCATGATGCAAGGACAAACATTGGCAAAAGCTCAAGACCCTACATTTTCATTTTAGTGATCCAAGATCACATTGAGTCCATAGGAAAGCCAACACTATTAAAAGGGGATGAGGTGTTGCTTAATGGCTTGCTTTCTCAAAGTGCTTAGTGATATGCTACAAAGCCCTCAACCACTTTCCCATTTCCACATATGTCATAAACCTAAAAGTCAAACTCAGCCCCATCGATTTGATCTATCTGGCGCAACCGAGTTCACTTGACATAGCCACTGCCAGAAACCCTAATCAGTTCGGTCTCACCGATGGGATCTCAGTCTCACCAAGATGGCCTTGCAAACTCTCTGTTACCTATTGCAGTTATTTCGGTCTCACCAAGATATGCAGTCGGTCCCATCGAGTTTGCTTGACCAAGTCTCTGTTTGCTTATTGTTGAAATCGGTCCCACCGAATTCATGCAATCGGTCTCACCGAGATGAGGTTTTTCCCTAACCCTAGCACATCGGTCTCACCGAATTGACCTTGTCGGTCCCACCGCAAACTCTAACATTCACATTTTGAACCATATCGGTCTGACCGAGGTTCACTATTCGGTCCCACCGAGTTTGGTAAATTGTGTGTAACGGCTAGATTTTGTGTGGAGGCTATATATACCCCTCCACCCCTTCTCCATTTGAGAGAGGGCCATTAGAACTTGCCTACAATTCCACTACTCATTTTTTGAGGGAGAACCACCTACTCATGTGTTGAGATCAAGACATTCCAATCCAACCACAAAAATCATGATCTCTAGCCTTCCCCAAGTTGCTTTCCACTCAAATCATCTTTCCATCATATCCAAATCTGTGAGAGAGAGAGTTGAGTGTTGGGGAGACTATCATTTTAAGCACAAGAGCAAGGATTTCATCATCAACACACCATCTATTACCTTTTGGAGAGTGATATCTCCTAGATTGGTTAGGTGTCAATTGGGAGCCTCCATCAAGATTGTGGAGTTGAACCAAGGAGTTTGTAAGGGTAAGGAGATCGCCTACTTTGTGAAGATCTACCCAAGTGAGGCAAGTCCTTCATAGGAGATGGCCATGGTGGGATAGACAAGGTTGCTTCTTCGTGGATATGGGTGGAGCCCTCCGTGGACTCGCACAACTGTTATCCTTCGTGGGTTGAAGTCTCCACCAACGTGGATGTAAGATAGCACCACCTATCGGAACCATGCCAAAAATCTTCGTGTCTCCAGTTATGTTTGCACACTCCAGCCCCATCCCTTTACTTTCTTGCAAGTTGCATGTTTTACTTTCCGCTGCTCATATACTCTTTTCATGCTTGCTTGAATTGTATTGTGAATGCTTGAAATTGTTCTAATCTCCAACCTTAACTTGAAAAACTTAAAAATTGTTACCTTTACTTGTTGAGGGTCCCCCTCTAGACACCTTTTCTCAATACTTTCAATTGGTATCAGAGCTTTGGTCTCCATTGCTTTGGTTTAAACACCATTTGAGGAAGATGGATGAGTCTACGATTGGGAGTATTAGATGTAGCGTGCCTATGCTTGATGAAGAGTTCTATAATGCTTGGAGAAAAGAGATGCTTGAGATTTTCAATGAATATCACTTAAACAAGTACATTATTACCCCATGTGCGCCCCTTGTTGACCCCTTGCATCCTACCCCTGATGAGTCTCTTGACATGATTCACAATCTTAGAACTGTCAATCTTATCACTAGAGGATTACCTAGAAATTTGATTGCTTGCTTGCCAACTCATGAATGTGCTTACACTATATTGATATTTCTTGAGGAACGATTTCCAAACTACTCCTTGAAAAACTTAGATGAGATTCTTCACAAGTCTATTGCTTTGAATAATATGAGTCCCAATGATCCTAAGTTTGGTGATTGTCTATTTGAGCTTCGTGACCTTATGCGTGCCAAAGGAGATGTTGGAATCATTAGCAACATCATTTCTAAAGTCATTAGAATTCATAGAGATGCACATTGTCATGATCACAAAACTAATGAATCGCTCCCTCTAGGAAATGATCAACCACAAGATGATGTTGAACATGGATACTACGATGAGGATGATGATAGTGACTATGATCTCGATGAGTCTATGAGACACTTTGGTCTTATGGCTAACCTTCACGACTAAATGGCTGGAGGAAAGGAATGGGTTCTTGATAGTGGATGTACCGATCACATGACTGAAGACAAGGATATGTTTCGTGAGCTTGCTGAAAATGACGGCCCTCGAAAGTATGTCATTTTTGGTGATAACAAGGTGGTCGGCCTCGGTAAGGTGGCCATCTCATATGACAGCTCCATACAAAATGTTATGCTCATTGAATCTCTTGGCTATAATTTACTTTCTGTGTCTAGACTAGCCCATTTCGGTTTCAATGTCCTATTTACTGAACTAGATTGCCAAGTGTTTCAAAGAGATAATCATAATATGGTCTTTATCGGCATACGTAGAGGTGATCTATACATTGTTGATTTCACTAAAAAGGCTCAACTGAGAACTTGCTTAATTGCTAAATCTTCTAAAGGCTGGTTGTGGCATAGACGGTTAGGTCATGTGGGCATGCGAAATCTTGACAAGCTTATTAAATGTGATCATATCCTTGGTGTTAAAGATGTTATATTTGACAAGGATAGACTTTGTAGTGCTTGCCAAGCAGGAAAACAAGTTGGAGGAAGTCATCCCGTGAATAACATCATGACCAAGAGAAGACTGAGGGAGTCCTGGATTAAGAGGTCCTCGGACAGCCGGACTGTTGGACTATGAAGATACAAGATTGAAGACTTTGTCCCGTGTTCGGATGGGACTCTCCTTTGCGTGGAAGGCAAGCTTGGCAATTCGGATATGTAGATCTCCTTCTCTGTAACCGACTCTGTGTAACCCTAGGTGTCTATATAAACCAGAGGGTTTAGTCCGTAGAAAAACAACAATCATAATCATAGGCTAGTTTCTAGGGTTTAGCCTCTATGATCTCGTGGTAGATCAACTCTTGTTATACTCATATCATCAAGGTCAATCAAGCAGGGAGTAGGGTATTACCTCCATCAAGAGGGCCCGAACTTGGGTAAAACATTGTGTCCCTGCCTCCTATTACCATTAGCCTTAGACGCACAGTTCGGGACCCCCTACCCGAGATCCGCCGATTTTGACACCGACATTGGTGCTTTCATTGAGAGTTCCACTGTGCCGTCGCAATAAGGCTTGATGGCTCCTTCAATCATCTTCAGCGACGCGGTCCAGGGGGAGGTTTTCCTTCCCGGACAGATCTTCGTATTCGGCGGCTTTGTACTACGGGCCAACTCGCTTGGCCATCTGGAGCAGATCGATAGCTACGCCCCTGGCCATCAGGTCAGGTTTGGAAGCTTGAACTATACTGCCGACATCCACGGAGACTTGATCTTCGACGGATTCGAGCCCATGTCAGGCGTGCGAAACGGTCACGACGGGCATGACTTAGATCTACCATCGAACAGTGTTCGGGAGATCGCACCTGCGGCGGCGCCGGGAATCAATCCGGAGCGGATCGTGCCTTCTGAGGACGGGTGGATGGACCCCGCCATGGAGGCCGCACATTCATCGGCGTTGGAGCCGAACATGGATCCCACCTCCCGTGAAGGTGGTGTCATTGGACCCTCGGACTCGTTTCCGGCTACAGGATCTGAACCGCGTACGTCCGTGCCTATCAAATCTGATTGGGCACCGGTAATGGAGTTCACCGACGCGGATATTTTTCAGCACTCGCCCTTGGGTGATGTGCTAAAGTCATTAAGGTCTCTTTCCTTGTTGGGAGATTCATGGCCGAACTATGTCCGACTCGAGTGGGAAGCGGACGATGAAGAAATTCGTTCCCCACCCACCACCCACTTAATAGCCACTGTCGATGACTTAACCGACGTGCTTGACTTCAACTCCGAAGACATCGACGGTATGGATGACGATGCAGGAGAAAAACAGGAACCACCGCCTATAGGGCGCTGGACAGCCACCTCATCATATGATATATATATGGTGGACACCCCCAAAGAAAGCAATAGCGATGAGGCAATGGAAGATAACCCCTTGGAGAAGCAATCTAGGCACCAGCGTCATAGGCGTCGCTCGAAGCCCCGCCATACCAAAAATAGTGATACCGGCACAAGAGATAACAATCCGGATGGTGCCGAAGACGAAAACAATCCTGCCCAGCCAGGCTTCGAGCAGGCCGAGAAAGAGGATGGGCAAGCTAGCCCTAAGGAACAGGCGACAGATGGAGAATCAAAGGACGATAATTACATGCCTCTCTTTGAAGACGAAGAGAGCCTTGGCGATGAAGAATTCATCGTGCCTGAGGATCCCGTCGAGCAGGAGCGCTTCAGGCGCCGGCTTATAGCCACTACAAAAAGCCTGAAGAAAAAGCAGCAACAGCTTCAAGCCGATCAAGATCTGCTAACTGATAGATGGACTAAGGTCCTGGCTGCCGAGGAATACGGACTCGAGCGGCCTAGCAAAAGCTACCCAAAGCGCTGGTTGCTACCTCAACTCGAGGAGAAGGCTTTAAAAGCCCATGCTACCAGCGCATGATGCGGCTGACCGGCCACCCTGTGGCCGCAACAAAGCGGCGTACCAGCCCAAAGTCCAGCCGCACCCCGTCGCCAATCAAACGATAATACTAAGGCCCGGGGCTACACGAAGGACCTGCGATATGTATTGGAAAACAAAGCAGGACAGTCAATATCGATCTACGGATCACGGGGGCGCACCACAAGGCGTGACATTGACCATCACGCCGGATACAATAAACCAAAGTCCGGCCGGCCGAATACAACATACTAGATTCATTTGAACTATGTCGGGATGTAGCCCGACATAGAGGCGCCGCACACCCCCTATGCTTCACTGATGAAGTTATGGATCACGAATGCCCAGAAGGGTTTAAACCCGTAAACATTGAATCATATGATGGCACAACAGACCCCGCGGTATGGATTGAAGATTTTCTCCTCCACATTCACATGGCCCGCAGCGATGACTTACATGCCATAAAGTACCTACCACTTAAGCTCAAAGGACCGGCTCGGCATTAGCTGAATAGCCTACCAGCAAGCTCCATTGGCAGTTGGGAAGACTTGGAAGACGCATTCCTCGACAACTTCCAGGGCACTTATGTGCGACCACCGGATGCTGATGACTTAAGTCACATAACCCAACAGCCCGTAGAGTCAGCTAGGAAATTTTGGACTCGGTTCCTAACTAAAAAGAACCAAATTGTCGACTGTCCAGATGCCGAAGCCTTAGCAGCCTTCAAGCATAACATCCGTGACGAATGGATCTCCCGACACCTCGGCCAAGAGAAGCCAAAGTCCATGGCAGCCCTCACGACACTCATGACCCGCTTTTGCGCGGGCGGGGACAGCTGGCTCGCTCATAGCAACATCACACCCAAAAACTGAGGCGATTTAGACACCAGGGATAGCAACGGCAAGCCACGACGAAATAGACACAAGCGTCGCAACAATGGCGAGAACGCCGAAGACACGGCAGTCAATGCCGGATTCAGAGGCTTTAAATCCGGACAGCGGAAAAAGCCATTCAAAAGAAACAGTCCGGGCTCGTCCAGTTTGGACCGCATACTTGATCGCTCATGTCAAATTCACGGCACCCTTGATAAACCAGCCAACCACACCAATAGGGAATGCTGGGTGTTTAAATAGGCCGGCAAGTTGAGTGCCGAAAACAAGGAAAAGGGGCTGCATAGCAATGATGACAAGGAGCCCCGGCCGCCGAACATAGGAGGACAGAAGAAATTCCCTCCCCAAGTGAAAATAGAGAATATGATATACGCAACCCATATTCCCAAGCGGGAACGGAAGCGTGCACTAAGGGACATCTATGCGATGGAGCCAGTCGCCCCAAAGTTCAACCCATGGTCCTCTTGTCCGATCACTTTCGATCACAGGGACCATCCTACCAGTATCCGTCATGGCGGTTCAGCCGCGTTGGTCCTTGACCCTATCATCGACGGATTCCACCTCACACGAGTCCTCATGGACGGTGGCAGCAGCCTAAACCTGCTCTATCAGGATATAGCGCGCAAAATGGGCAGCGACCCCTCAAGGATCAAGCCCACAAAAACCACCTTCAAGGGTGTCATACCCGGTGTGGAGGCCTGTTGTACGGGCTCAATCACACTGGAAGTGGTCTTCGGATCTCCGGACAATTTCTGAAGTGAGGAGTTAATCTTCGACATCGTCCCCTTCCGTAGTGGCTATCATGCACTGCTCGGACGAACCGCATTCGCCAAATTCAATGCGGTACCGCATTATGCATACCTCAAGCTCAAAATGCTAGGACCTCGCGGGGTTATTAAAATTAATGGAAACACAGAGCGCTCACTCCGCACGGAGGAGCACACTACGGCCCTCGCGGCAGAAGTACAAAACAACCTTCTTAGGCAAACAGCCAATTCAGCGATAAAGAACCCGGACACCGTCAAGCGAGTCCAGAGTACTCCACAACAGGATTATCCGGCACGTCCAAAGCTCGACTAGCAATCCGGCTTCCGTCCTAGTCCCAGTCAAGCGGCGAAATTTGTGCCGCGCGGACACAACTACGCACTTAAAATACCCTGGGCATAGGCGGAGGCACGACCATGACACGGTCCACAATGCGGTTTGGCCGCCCTAGGACCCATGCATCTTTGCACCCCCTTTCCTTCTTTCTTTCAAGTCCTCATCTTTGGGAGGCTCCTCCGATAGACGGACTATCGGATACATAGCGGGACGGCCACACCAGGAGGACAAGAAGCTTTGGCATACAAGAGAATCCTCAGGTGGTCTCTGATAACGATCGTTATACCTGTTTTACATACCCGCATACAGCCCACTCCTGGTCATGATGTGTCAAATAGTCCCATCTTGCTTATCGCACTACTTGTATATGTACGCTTTGACGTATCATTTGAATAACAAGGGGAAATAGTGTACAACATTAGCTTGCTATTACGTTTGTTTACCCCTTCCATTTACTGCTTATTTATTATACCCGTGCATTTTGGCACGACCAGTTTGCCAGGGGCTTCGGTGTACCCCATAACCTGGCAAGAAAAAGTCCGAATACTTTTGACAGTGCGACACCCCAAACTTATAGCACTATATGCATCAGCTCCGAATCATGTCTTGGGTCAATAGTTGGGTTTGCCCGACTCCTATGTTTTGGTACCTTACGTTCCACTATATCGGCTAAGGTAGCGCAGGGAGAACTACTGCGATTGTGTCCCGGTTCTTCCGGACGAGCACCTTAGTAAAGAAAGCTGAAAATTGACTGTCATGATAAGGCGAGAGCTGGTCACTGTTCGAGAGGTCTCAAATCCTTAAAGACTTTTACCGCTTTAGGCGAGGAATCGGCCTTGTCCGATTTAGGCGTGTATAGCGCCCCGAGTCCGGCCTTCCGGATACTAGGGGCTTCGTCAAAATTTAAAATTGTAGACTTCTATGGCTAAGTGCGAGCGATAAAGCCGTATAGTTCGATTGCCTCGTTCGCGGTGCTAAACACCTCCTTAAAAGGACCAAAAATTTGGATAAAGAGTGTTTATATTTATCCCGAACACCCCAGTACTAGTTGCATGGGGGCAGAGGCCGACGACTGGACAACTCTCAAGATTTTATAAATGGCCGCACAGAAGGTAATATTTTAAATTAACAAGCGCCATATAGCGCACATGAACTGGTTTTCATATTACAGGATGACACGAGTACATTCATTCGAATATTACATCCTTAGTACATTCATCCACTACAAGGCGGGCACCCTTAATGACATTGTCATAATACTGTTCGGGGTGGCGATGCTCCTTGCCCTTCGGCGGCCCCTTTGTCACCAGCTTCTCGGAGTCCATCTTCCCCCAGTGCACTTTTGCACGGGCCAAGGCCCTGCGTGCACCCTCAATGCAGACGGACCGCTTAACGACTTCAAGCCGCGGACAGGCATTTACCATCCGTTTGACAAGGCCGAAGTAGCTACTGGGCAGGGGCTTGCCAGGCCATAGCCGGACTATGAAGTCCTTCATGGCCAGCTCAGCCGCCTTGTGAAGTCTGACCAGTTGCTTCAGCTGGTCGCTCAAGGGCATCGGATGTTCGGCCCCAATATACTGGGACCAAAACAACTTATCCGTTGAGCTCCCCTCCTCGCCCGGGAGAACTCAGCGGCATCAGAGATGCTGCACAGCAGATCTGCGAATGCTCCTAGAGAGCTCCGAACTCGGGTAATTAAAAGGAAAGTCTCCTTCACATGCTTGCTTTGCATAATTAAAGCCTTACCCGCAGCTATCTTCTTGGCGCCTCAATTTCATGGAGGGCCTTCTGGGCTTCGGCCTTGGCGTCTAGCGCGCTCTGACGGTCCTTCGCAAGCTCCGACTCTTGCGTCTTGGAGTCACGCTCCAAGGACTCGAATTTTTTGATGAAGTCTGAAGTTCTTGCTGGACCTCATCAACTCGAGCCACTTATTTTTCATGCTCGGTGCGCTCCTTGGCCGTTTTGCCTTCGGCCTTAGGACAGCGCCTTCTTAAGGGCCGCCACTTCGGCCGTGGCCCCTATTAAAATTCATCATGCTTATATTAGCATCAACGATTTTTTTCCTTTATATAACATTCAGACGGTGTATCACTTACCTTTGTTCTCCTCAAGCTACCTCTTCACGAGGCTGAGCTCTTCTTTGACCCGCCCCAGGTTCTGCCTCAGTCTGGAGACCTCCGCAGTAGTGACAGCGGCGGCCAGGAGCGACGCCTGCTCATTCACATAGGCATAATATGATTAGACTCCTGGGCATAATATTTGATCCTCTGTTCGGCCTTTCTTTCCGAACACCAAACAGAGCATCAGGGGCTACTGTCTATACTGTGATACTTTCTCATAATTTGAATTACTTACCTCAAAGCCTGTCAGGAGACTGCCGCAGGCTTCGGTCAATCCGCTTTTAGCGGACTAAACCTTCACAATCACCGTACTCATAAGAGTGCGGTGTCCTTCATCAAGGGAAGCACTCTGAAGCGCTACCACCAAGTTACCCTATGCCTCTGGATGGACAGAGGTCATCGGCACAGGCGGCTCGCCCCCCGTGGCGAGGGGCTGCCTGCCTGAATCCAGAACCACTGGAGGTTCCGGCGCAGTATCCGTCTGGGGGCCAAGCTTGCTGCGACCCCCCTCATCAGAATCCATGGGGATCTTCCCCCCCATGAGCCCGACATCAGGGGTTTCGCCTTGAGGCGCCTCTAGAACTATCTCTCCCTGGCCCGGTATCCTCTGAGATAACACCTCGGTGTCATTCGCGGGCCGGGGAGTGGAGGCCGTCAGGAGCGAATAGATGTTCATCTCCGACGAACTCAAGGACCCATCCGAGGAGGATAAGTCGATGTGAGCTTTGGACGGACTGCACAAATATATTTTGAAATGATAAAGAAGCCATAAAGCTAAGCATGCCATGTCACATCCCTAGTTCTGACAATGCCTAGTGCATGCATTAGAGTGTTGCATCATGTTTAAATTTCATGAAACTTGGAATGGGGATTGTTTAAGCCCTAGCACCAAATGAATTCAACTAGGGTCAAAATAAAATCTTTTTCATTGAACTCAAAATGCCCTCTAAAAATGTTCAACATTTCTGGTTTGAGGTGGAAGCATCTACCAAAAATGGTTTATATTTTTTGCAGGACATATTGGGCTCTGAATTAAATCATACTCTATTTGCATTTGGGCATTTAAATGTTATACAATATTTTAAATGCTCAAATAATCATAAAATAAAATGTTTGCTGTTGGTTATATTCCAAACAGTGGCATTGAGCAGTTTCATGATTTATGGATCTGTTGAATTATTTTTAATAAAGCCCTGAAGTTACAGAGAAATAGAAAACAGAAAATAGAGGAGAGAGAGAGAGAGAGAGACTTACTGGCTTACCTGCGCAGCCACCTCGCGGCCCAAGTTGCCGGCCCAGCCCACTGGCTTGGCACTGTTGGCCAGCCCACCTGGAGCCCCACCGTCTTCAACCTCTGCCAGTAGGCAGAGGCATGTCGACGCGCGCGCGCGCCCGAGGCCTCCACCTCCTGCTTGCTTGCCGCCTCTCCCCGACGCGCCTGGAGGCGCCACGCAGCCCCCCTGGTCCCTCTCGCTCACTCCCTTGAGCCCATCCCCCTCCTCTGTTCTCTCTCTCGCACACATCCGAAAGCGACCGCCGCCGCCATTCGCTGCCGCCGAGTCCAGAGCCACCCCCTCACCCTTCCGCCATGTCCAGAGGCTCCGCAGCGTCTTCATCTTCGTCTCCGACGAGCCAAGCGACGCCGGACACCCCCGCAGCACCACCTCCGTCGCCTTCTTCAACCTCGGACGACCGAGATCACCGGCAACGCCCCGACATCGTCCGGCCGCCTACGAGTCCTCTGAGACGCGTGCTGCAACCGCTGTGAGCTCCTCCGTCGTTTGCCCCTCCTCCCCCATGCCTCTCGATCACCGTAGCTGCCGTTTCGATCAAAGCCGAAGCTCACCGCCGCCCATCCATGTTGCCGCCGTGGCCACTGTCACCTAGAGCCGCAACCGAGCGCGCCACCGTGCTCAGCACGTTCCCAGGAGTCGACCGCGACCACCCGCGGCTCCTGCCGTTCCCTGCAACGCCGATTCGCTCGACGCCCGAACTCCGGCCGCCGCGCAAGTCGCCGCCGCGCAAGTCGCCGCCGCCGTCATTTTAGGCCACTAGAGCTGCCGTTGATAGCACCACTAGACGCAGACGAGTCTCCTCGTCGCGTAGAGACTCTCCGCCGTGCAAATGGTCGCCTGTAGGTGATTCCCGATGCCCTCCGCTGTCTCGGGCATCACCGGCGACGAGCCGTGGACCAGGTCCGGCGGGTTTGACCCCCCTGACCAGGGTTTGACCTCCCCGTGTGTCGCTGACAAGTGGGCCAGGAACCTGCCTGATTAGTGTTAGTTTTAATCAGTGCTAATAAACCTAGTTAACTAGATGTATCACTGACATGTGGGCCCAGGCCCTAATTAAGTTCGGTTAGTATTTAACTTAACACTAACTAACAGAATTAGTTAGTTGTGTCACTGACCCATGGGTCCCACCGGTCAGGGTTGACCTGACCAACCCAGTTGACCCGCTGACATCACCCTAGCGCAATGCTGACGCAATAAATCATTTACTGGATTTATTCTTATACAGGAAATTCCAGAAAATGTTATAAACTTCAAAAATTCATATAAAACCAACCGTAACTCAGAATGAAATAAGTTATATATGAAAAATGATCAGAAAAATCCAATCCATCCATCTGTACCATTTTCATGCATGTTTGAACAACCTAAGGTTGCTGTATATGGCAATTTGCATAATTGGCATTTAAATAAGAACATATGGAGTTTGAATTTGAACCCTTGGTTCAAACCAAGTTCATTTAATCTGTTCTAAGTTGCATTAGCCAAAACACACTCATTTTACCATGTCATGATCATGCATCATATTGTGCATTGCATTGATTGTGTTTCTTCTCTGTTGTCGGTATTTGTCCCCTCTCGATAGACGTGGTTTCGACGATGAGATCGATGACACTGATGAAGAGCTATATTATCTTCGGAAGTTCCAGGCAAGCAAAACCCCCTTGTTCATTCTGATACAATCCCACTCTCTCGCTCCTGCTCTCTTTTACTGCATTAGGACAACAACGATTCCTCTGTTACTTGCTGCGGTAGCTGAACCCCTTTATCCTTTGCATGACCTGTCATTCCACAGTAAATAGATGAAACCCACAAGCATGAGTAGGAGTTGTTTGAGCCCTGTTGTGCCTACTCATACATGCTTGTTTGTCATGCCTGCTACTGCTTAGAGCTGAGTCGGGTCTGATTCATTGAGGATGAATCAGAGGTGTGTGAACATGTCCTACTGTGTGTGAGAGCAAAGAGTGTGAACACGATTTGGTAAAGGTAGCGGTGAGAGGCCATGTAGGAGTACATGGTGGGTTGTCTCATTGCAGCCGTCCTCAGGAACTAAGTTCTGTGTTTGTGATCCATGATTCAGCTACTACCACGCATTGGGCTCGAAACCAATGGACCCTCTCGGCTTCTTAATCACCCTTATCCTCTGTCCAGGAGTTGCAAGTAGTTTCTGGTGTTTGTAGTATGCTAGAGGCCGTGCACAGCGCTGACCAGAGGGGTGGGCTGTGATGTGGTAGGCATGTGGCACGGTGTACCGGGCGCCCGTTTGGTGTCTCGGGAACCCTGCACACATCGTTTGGGGCTGTGAGCGAAACTCCAGCCGGATCTCCTCGCGGATGGAACCCGAATAGGCGATAAACCTGGACTAGAGACTTGAGTGTTTAGGTAGGTCGTGGCCGACACCCTCGTTGGGCTTCCGCTTGAAGGTTGCCGAGTACATGTCATGTAAACGACGGTAAGTGGTGAGAGCGTGTGTGAAGAAGTACACCCTTGTAGGGTTAACATCATCTATTCGAATAGACGTGTCCGCGGAAAAGGACTTCTGGGTTGCCTGTACAGTTCATAGACAAGTGAAAGTGGATACTCTAAAATACGCAAGATAAGCGTGAGTGCTATGGATGGCATTCTCGTAGGGAGACGGGAGCGGATCCATAGTGGTGTATTGATATGGTGAATATGTGGACTCGTGTGTGCCACCTCAAAAGAGTTACTTGCAGTCGTAGTTTAGGATAGCCACTGAGTCAAAGCTGGCTTGCTGCAGTTAAACCCCACCATCCCCTTTGTTGATAATGATGCATATGTAGTTAGTTCTGATGTAAGTCTTGCTGGGTACATTTGTACTCACGTTTGCCTATTTTATGTTTTTGCAGAGAGATTTCGGTCTCGTTAGTAGTTCCGCGTGGACTTCGACGTTTAGCTTGATTCCTCAGCTACGATCTTGTGCCCTCGGCAGGATCTGGTAGATAGTCAGGCTTCTCAGCCTTTTTCATTTGTAGATGTCTGTACTCAGACATGTTAAGCTTCCGCTTGTGCTTGACTTGTATGCTCTGAATGTTGGGTCGTGAGACCCATGTTTGTAATATCTCGCTCCTCGGAGCCTAATGAATAAATACTTGAGTCGTAGAGTCATGTTGTGATGCCATGTTGTATTTGCACATATCGAGCATATTGTGTGTATGTTATTGAAATGCTTGGTATGTGTGGGATCTAACTATCTAGTTGTTTATCCTTAGTAGCGTCTCTTACCGAGAAATGTCTCCTAGTGTTTCCACCGAGCCATGGTAGCTTGCTACTGCTCCGGAACACTTAGGCTGGCCGGCGTGTGTCCTTCTTCGTTCCTGTGTCTGTCCCTTCGGGGAAATGTCACGCGATGAATGCCGAAGTCCTGTTAGCCCGCTACAGCCTGGATTCACCCGCTGATGACCGACACGTTCGATGTTGGGTCATGGATG
Source organism: Triticum timopheevii (assembly GCA_963921465.1). Classification (NCBI taxonomy): domain Eukaryota; kingdom Viridiplantae; phylum Streptophyta; class Magnoliopsida; order Poales; family Poaceae; genus Triticum; species Triticum timopheevii. The sequence goes on from OY997268.1 coordinate 471,932,549, forward strand.
CCTGTCCCTGTAAGTTTGTGCCACTTTGGGTTTACGACTAGCCATGTCAGCCCGGGCTTCTTATCATATGGATGCTAGCGACACTATCATATACATGTGCCAAAAGGCGCAAACGGTCCCGAGCAAAGGTAAGGCGACACCCTTGGGAATATCGTGCGTGAGGCCGCAAAGTGATATGAGGTGTTACATGCTAGATCGATGTGGCATTGAGTCGGGGTCCTGACAGCTTTGGTATCAGAGCTTGACTGCCTGTAGGATTACCAAGCCAAACTGGTCGAAGTTGAGTCTAGAAATTCTTTAGTTATATAAGGGAATTGATTGTGGGATGGGACGTAAGGCTCTTTTTACTCCTTATACCTCATGGCTTTCTGATCTGAGTCATCCTCTTCTTTTCTACGGGGTTTAAGAACTAGGCCTTCTCATCTATCTATCAGGATGACGTGTTACTAATCCGTAGACTTATAGGATTGTTGGATTTAAGCCTCAGTTCAGTTCATACTATTTCCATATGTTCATACTTGGTCTCGGAACCTTGATTTTGTGCTTCTGAGTGGTTAAGCCACCATTTTTGCTGGATGTCTCAAATCTTTTTGAGCATTTACAGCCGTTATGCTGTCCGAGTCATCCCAGGTTTCTAAATAGTCTGATGCATTTGCAAATCCTTTCTTTCCATTCCCGATGTCCTTTATGGTAAGAATAAGCACACTAACCGGTGCGTTGAGGTAATTTATTGCCTTGACATATACGTTGGAGCTATTATTATGACCCTAGGTGTTTTAGGGAGTCACCTAGTAATCTAGCAATGTTTAGTGTTCCCAGTGTGATGATTCTGGCCACCATTCTCGAAAGCATCCCATGATGCCATTTAGTAGTAGGTATTCTACTCCTGGGTTCTTGACCCAAGTTTCACTCTACTTACCTCGTGTTGATAGTGCTGCTCGTACCTTTAGGATATTAGTAACCTTTGAGATAGACTGCTAGGTCCGTGGTATATCATTCTTCCAAATACCATGAACCATCCTTGTCAGGAGTTCCTTTGAACCAAAAGATCACAATAGGAGTACTCTTGATGAGTTCTTCATTCTACATTGTGAATCTGCCAACTCTACCTTCCTGCATGGGTTATCCGGAAGAAATGTTGAGCTTTGCTCGACATACTAATCTATGCATCCACAACTCAGAAAATCAGATGTTCTTTTGAGTTGTCTCTCTTAGTTGTCTTCTGACCCTCGTCTATCAATTGATAGACAGGAGTAGTTGTGCAACCGTGTTCAACGATGCCTATTACTCTTGTGGTCTGTCAAGCCATTCTATTTAGAATGACTAGGAGAAACAAAACTCCAGTACCTCATCCATATACAGGATTGGGTCAAAATAGTTGTGCTCCGCAGATCAAAATGACAACCCAGCTTTTGATTCAGTTCTACCCTGAAGTATTACCGTCTTTATGTCAGGATTTTCATGAGAATTGCACCAGCTCTTGTGAATTCTTGACGTAGTGATACTTCTCGCCACCATTATTCATTCCTCGGTCTCGTGTTGTTGTAACCGGAATGCCGACAAGTGAACTGTGATTTGTGAAATCGATACTCCTAGCAACCTCGTTGCTTGGTAGTAAATGGACAATGTTCTCACTCTTAGCGTTTTGGTTATTGAATCATCATTCTAAGATTGATCGTGCTACCTAGTCCTTATTTCTGGTGCACTCTTCAATCAATGAGTTAGGATTATTCAATCCCTTGCTTATTTGATCATATCGTCTTGCTCTGAAAAGCAAGATTGTTCTCGAGCTTAGTAACATATCGGTGGTTCGTGATGTTCCGAATATCTTCTCGGAAGTATTACCGGGTTGTTCCCTGACCGCTATGTTGAGCTCGTGATCAAGTTGGTTTCTTGTAACCACCCCTTCTCCAAGAATCTGTGCTGGATACCCCTGAGCTAGTTGGTTAAGCTGGACAACAACTTGGAGAGTTGGAAGATAAAAGCTTGTCCGACTTAGTTCATTTTAAGGGATATCTTGTATGTGTGTTGAAGAAAGATGATATGTTCATCGATTGGTCCCTGTGATCAGTTGTTGGACCTATTGTCTTATCAAAACTTTGTTTTGAGTACGGGCGATCGTCAAATCAAATCAGAACCAACGATGTTCTTAATGTTGTCTTACTCGTGGCTGATCCCTCGAGCATACACCATTACATCTTTTGGTCTGACCAAGGCTATCACCTTGTTCACATAATTCTGGAATTTCACCTATATGGAATTTTGATAAATTGTTGCTGAGCCCATCGGCAACATTCTTATCTTCTCCACGACTCATGTTGAACATTAAGCTAGTGTTGGAAACTTGTGCTAGCATTCTCTTCGTGCTATCTCATGAAGGATATGTTTGGATGAAAGAAGTGACTTTCTTTAATTCACGTGCACCTGATGTAAGTTGTCACCGTGGATCCAAGAAAGATTGTTTTTGCTTCCTCTGGAATCGTCCCAAGTTAGTCATGCCTATATGCGAAGTACTCTATGGTTTGATAGGTTGGCCGCCACCAATCCATATGTGTTTCCTAGCACACCAAGCCACTGATTGATTTGTTCAAGGATAATAAGTTCTTCGTGCTAGTCTTGAAGGTACCAGACGGATTCGTACAAGATTTTGTTATCCTCGATGATGGTTCCCCACCTGAACTCGGTAGTGTTTTGTTGTAAGACTACCATGTGGTCATGCTTGTCTGGGACAACGTGTTCACATGTTTGTAGCAGAACCAGCTCATGTTTTGGAGCTTACTACCGTAGACCATTTCCCGAGAATCTCGCAACATCGTCTCGTCGATTTGTGTTGCAAAACTTTCATCTTTTCTTTCTAGACTCGATGAGTCTGGATTGTTCTGACACCAACCAGATCTGAATCTCAGGCAGATATGGTGGTTGGAGCATTTTCCGAGAACTATAATATTGGTCTCTCTGTAACCGGTAAAGAGGATGTCATGGCCAACACACCCAACCGGAAGACCTATTATTGTAGTATCCTGATTGAGGAAGTTGGCCACCTCCCCGTAAGGACTTCGTAGGATTTACTCCCTAGTTGTGCCTTATGATCTTTGTGTTCCTGAAGTCCGACCTTTTACTTGATGTTCTGGGTACCAAACCATTTTAATTAACGGGTTGCACCACCACATCAAGGAGAACATTAGAAGCGGAGTGCTAAATGTCTCTCGGTCGATCATCCATATTTTGTCCCCTTGGCCCCGTCAAGGTAAAGTCTGAGAAGGTGTTATCTTCCTTTGCATCTGCATCTTCCACCGGTATTCATCATGGTAGTACGTTGTGTTGCCAGGGATCCTTGACACGGATATTGGTAAAACCCTGATGAATATGGAAATGCTCAAGTTCTTGAGAGCACGCACAAGCGCTAGATGTTATCATCGGCACTAACTGGGATTGCTCTCGGTTTCCTCGATTATGCTATAATCTTTCAAACAGTGGATTCACTCTCTACTGATGGGGTTCCTCCCCAGTTACTAGAATCATTCCCATCATTTGCATTTTGTTCCCAGCTTGCACTGCCATCGTGCCACCCTACTCTGGATTACCCTTCTCAGTAATTACTGATCAGGATCATTTTCAAAAGTGGTCCTACCATGGGTTCCATCCATCCCCGATGATAAGCAAAATCATCCATTGCTTTGTCTTCAACAAGGTAATCCACATCATCCATTCTAGTCCGAGTATGCCATTCTACCCAACCCCTCCAAACGATCGCTCGAGAATTGCCTTAGGCTGGTATAAAGAGTTTCAATGATCTCTGAATCAAAGGTAATTCTTTTTGCCACTTAGGGTAATAACTCCACGAATCACCCTCCTCCAAGATGTTCCGTTATGGTATCATGGCAACTCAACTCCTCGCTACGTTGACAACCGCTCACCACCTTCTTAAGCGTGAATTTGTTGTCTACCTAGTGAACCTCCGTCGTCTGTTCCACTTCATTCCTCTAGATGCGTGCTTCGTGTCTCAGCTCGAGAGATGTTTTTATGACTCACCCCATGAGCTGATCCTAAGTTGTTTGATCTTCGAGAAGATCGATTCTTCTAGAGTTTTCCCTTTCTACCGTTGTCATATTAGATGTAGTTCCCAAAGCAAGACGTCGAGATCAAGGTGATGCAAAGAATCAACATCCTCGAGAAAGACATCTGGATCATGAAGTTGTGTTAGCTTGTGTCCCCTTTGTCTTCTTACCTCACGTCTTGACTCTCGGGACGAGATTCTTGTTTAGTAGGGGTGAGCTGTCACATCCCTAGTTCTGACAATGCCTAGTGCATGCATTAGAGTGTTGCATCATGTTTAAATTTCATGAAACTTGGAATGGGGATTGTTTAAACCCTAGCACCAAATGAATTCAACTAGGGTCAAAAATAAAATCATTTTCATTGAACTCAAAATGCCCTCTAAAAATGTTCAACATTTCTGGTTTGAGGTGGAAGCATCTACCAAAAATGGTTTATATTTTTTTTGCAGGACATATTGGGCTCTGAATTAAATCATACTCTATTTGCATTTGGGCATTTAAATGCTATACAATATTTTAAATGCTCAAATACTCATAAACTAAAATGTTTGCTGTTGGTTATATTCCAAACAGTGGCATTGAGCAGTTTCATGATTTATGGATCTGTTGAAGTATTTTTAATAAAGCCCTGAAGTTACAGAGAAATAGAAAACAGAAAATAGAGGAGAGAGAGAGAGACTTACTGGCTTACCTGCGCAGCCACCTGGCGGCCCAAGTTGCCGGCCCAGCCCATTGGCCTGGCACTGTTGGCCAGCCCACCAGGAGCCCCACCGTCTTCAACCTCTGCCAGTAGGCAGAGGCGTGTCGACGCGCGCGCGCTCGAGGCCTCCACCTCCTGCTTGCTTGCCGCCTCTCCCCGACGCGCCTGGAGGCGCCACGCAGCCCCCCTGGTCCCTCTCGCTCACTCCCTCGAGCTCATCCCCCTCCTCTGTTCTCTCTCTCGCACACATCCGAAAGTGACCACCGCCGCCGTTCGCTGCCGCCGAGTCCAGATCCACCCCCTCACCCTTCCGCCATGTCCAGAGGCTCCGCGGCGTCTTCATCTTCGTCTCCGACGAGCCAAGCAACGCCGGACACCCCCGCAGCACCACCTCCGTCGCCTTATTCAACCTCGGATGACCGATATCGCCGGCAACGCCCCGACATTGTCCGGCCGCCTACGAACCCTCTGAGACGCGTGCTGCAACCGCTGTGAGCTCCTCCGTCGTTTGCCCCTCCTCCCCATGCCTCTCGACCACCGTAGCCGCCGTTTCGATCGAAGCCGAAGCTCACCGCTGCCCATCCATGTTGCCGCCGTGGCCACCGTCACCTAGAGCTGCAACCGAGCGCGCCACCATGCTCAGCACGTTCCCAGGAGTAGACCGCGACCACCCGCGGCTCCTGCCATTCCCTGCAGTGCCGCTTCGCTCGACACCCGAACTCCGGCCGCCGCGTAAGTCGCCGCCGCCGTTGTTTTAGGCCACTAGAGCTGCCGTTGTTAGCACCACTAGACGCGGACGAGTCTCCTCGTCGCATAGAGCCTCTCCGCCGCGCAAATGGTCGCCTGTAGGCGATTCCTGATGCCCTCCGCTGTCTCGGGCATCACCGTCCATGAGCCGTGGACCAGGTCCGGCGGGTTTGACCCCGCTGACCAGGGTTTGACCTCCCCATGTGTTGCTGACAAGTGGGCCAGGCACCTGCCTGATTAGTGTTAGTTTTAATCAGTGCTAATAAACCTAGTTAACTAGATGTATCACTGACATGTGGGCCCAGGCCCTAATTAAGTTCGGTTAGTATTTAACATAACACTAACTAACAGAATTAGTTAGTTGTGTCACTGACCCATGGGTCACACCGGTCAGGGTTGACCTGACCGACCCAGTTGACCCGCTGACATCACCCTGGCGCAATGCTGACGCAATAAATCATTTACTGGATTTATTCTTATACAGGAAATTCTAGAAAATGTTATAAACTTCAAAAATTCATATAAAATCAACCGTAACTCAGAATGAAATAAGTTATATATGAAAAATGATCAGAAAAATCCAATCCATCCATATGTACCATTTTCATGCATGTATGAACAACCTAAGGTTGCTGTATATGGCAATTTGCATAATTGGCATTTAAATAAGCACATATGGAGTTTGAATTTGAACCCTTGGTTCAAACCAAGTTCATTTAATCTGTTCTAAGTTGCATTAGCCAAAACACACTCATTTTACCATGTCATGATCATGCATCATATTGTGCATTGCATTGATTGTTTTTCTTCTCTGTTGCCGGTATTTGTCCCCTCTCGATAGACGTGGTTTCGACGATGAGATCAATGACACTGATGAAGAGCCATATTATCTTCGGAAGTGCCAGGCAAGCAAAAACCCCTTGTTCATTCTGATACAATCCCACTCTCTCGCTCCTGCTCTCTTTTACTGCATTAGGATAACAACGATTCATCTGTTACTTGTTGCGGTAGCTGAACCCCTTTATCCTTTGCATGACCTGTCATTCCACAGTAAATAGATGAAACCCACTACCATGAGTAGGAGTTGTTTGAGCCCTATTGTGCCTACTCATACATGCTTGTTTGTCATGCCTGCTACTGCTTAGAGTTGAGTCGGGTCTGATTCATCGAGGATGAATCAGAGGTGTGTGAACATGTCCTACTGTGTGTGTGAGCAAAGAGTGTGAACACGATTTGGTAAAGGTAGCGGTGAGAGGCCATGTAGGAGTACATGGTGGGTTGTCTCATTGCAGCCGTCCTTAGGAACTGAATTCTGTGTTTGTGATGCATGATTCAGCTACTACCACGCATTGGGCCCGAAACCAATGGACCCTCTTGGCTTCTTAATCACCCTTGTCCTCTGTCCAGGAGTTGCAAGTAGTTTCTGGTGTTTGTAGTATGCTGGAGGCCGTGCGCAGCGCTGACCAGAGGGGTGGGCTGTGATGCGGTAGGCACGTGGCACGGTGTACCGGGCGCCCGTTTGGTGTCTCGGGAACCCTGCACACATCGTTTGGGGCTGTGAGCGAAACTCCGGCCGGATCTCCTCGCGGATGGAACCCGAATAGGCGATAAACCTGGACTAGAGACTTGAGTGTTTAGGTAGGTCGTCGCCAACACCCTCGTTGGGCTTCCGCTTGAAGGTTGCTGAGTGCATGTCGTGTAAACGACGGTAAGTGGTGAGAGCGTGTGTGAAGAAGTACACCCCTACAGGGTTAACATCATCTATTCGAATAGCCGTGTCCACGGAAAAGGACTTCTGGGTTGCCTGTATAGTTCATAGACAAGTGAAAGTGGATGCTCTAAAATACGCAAGATAAGCGTGAGTGCTATGGATGGCGTTCTCGTAGGGAGACGGGAGCGGATCCATAGTGGTGTATTGATATGGTGAATATGTGGACTCGTGTGCGCCACCTCAAAAGAGTTACTTGCAGTCGTAGTTTAGGATAGCCACTGAGTCAAAGCTGGCTTGCTGCAGTTAAACCCCACCATCCCCTTTGTTGATAATGATGCATATGTAGTTAGTTCTGATGTAAGTCTTGCTGGGTACATTTGTACTCACGTTTGCCTATTTTATGTTTTTGCAGAGAGACTTCGGTCTCGTTAGTAGTTCCGCGTGGACTTCGACATTTAGCTTGATTCCTCAGCTACGATCTTGTGCCCTCGGTAGGATCTGGTAGATAGCCAGACTTCTCAGCCTTTTGCATTTGTAGATGTCTGTACTCAGACATGTTAAGCTTCCGCTTGTGCTTGACTTGTATGCTCTGAATGTTGGGTCGTGAGACCCATGTTTGTAATATCTCGCTCCTCGGAGCCTAATGAATAAATACTTGAGTCGTAGAGTCATGTTGTGATGCCATGTTGTATTTGCACATATCGAGCATATTGTGTGTATGTTATTGAAATGCTTGGTATGTGTGGGATCTGACTATCTAGTTGTTTATCCTTAGTAGCGTCTCTTACCGGGAAATGTCTCCTAGTGTTTCCACCGAGCCATGGTAGCTTGCTACTGCTCCGGAACACTTAGGCTGGCCGGCATGTGTCCTTCTTCGTTCCTGTGTCTGTCCCTTCGGGGAAATGTCACGCGATGAATACCGGAGTCCTGTTAGCCCGCTACAGCCTGGTTCACCGGAGTCCTGCTAGCCCAGTGCTACAGCCTGGATTCACCCGCTGATGACCGACACGTTCGATGTTGGGTCATGGATGCCTGTCCCTGTAAGTTTGTGCCACTTTGGGTTTACGACTAGCCATGTCAGCCCGGGCTTCTTATCATATGGATGCTAGCGACACTATCATATACGTGTGCCAAAAGGCACAAACGGTCCCGGGCAAAGGTAAGGCGACACCCATGGGAATACCGTGCATGAGGCCGCAAAGTGATATGAGGTGTTACATGCTAGATCGATGTGGCATTGAGTCGGGGTCCTGACAATGCAGAAGTATTATGGTATCCGGAAACTTACGACTTCGCTAGGGGCTTGGCCCTGGGTAGCCACTCCTCGTCGCTGTAGGCAGCTGTGGTGGAGTGGTCCGGAGGGAGGGTCCTTCCTTTCTTGGACCCTTCGGCCTCCACGGAAGGGGCGACCTTCCTTTTCTTCTCCCCCTTGGTTTGGGGGAGAGGGTTTTCCTCTTCCTCCTCCTTGTTGTCGTTGGAGGAGTGCGCCTCGGTGTCTTCGGACGATGAGTCCGACGCCACCTTGCGCCGGAGACTTTTCCTGGTCCCCGTGGCTTTCTTCTTGGCCTTCTTCTCCAGCACCTCATAGGGTGCCGGAAACAGTATCTCTGTCAGGAGATCAGTTGCTGGATCTTCAAGCAAAGGAGTCAGAGAGTCGATCTGCTCCACTGTCGCTACATAGTCCTGTTAAATCAGTACGATGGCTTAGGTTCCGCCCACAATATACTGAGGAAAGGCACAGAAATATAGAATGCTTACCGAATTGGTGTGGCGCTTGGCGCTGAGTCCGCAGTCCTCGGTGGTGGGAGGAGGAACTTCACTGGCCTTGAACAACACCTTCCAGACGTCTTTGTGCGTCGTGTCGAAGAGCTCTGGCAGCGTCTGGTGTTGGGCCGCATCGAACTCCCACAGGTTGAATGTCCGTCTTTGACGTGGTAGAATCCGGCGAAAGAGCATGACCTGGACCACGTTGACAAGCTTGATCTTCTTGCTTATCATATTTTTGACGCAGTTCTGGAGTCTGGTCAGCTCCGCGGGCGCGCCCCAGGCTAAGCCCTTCTTCTTCTAGGAGGTGAGCCGCATGGGAATGCCGGATCGGAATTCGGGGGCCGCCACCCAGTTGGCGTCCCGCGGCTCGGTGATGTAGAACCACCCCAATTGCCACCACTTCATGGTCTCCACATAGGAGCCTTCAAGCCAGGTGACGCTGGGCATCTTGCCCACCACAGCACCTCTGCACTCCGCTTGCTGGCACCCAATATCTTCGGCTTCACGTTGAGGATCTTCAGCCACAGACCGAAGTGCGGCTTGATGCGGAGGAAGGCCTCGCACACGACGATAAACACCGAGATGTTGAGGATGAAATTAGGGGCCAGATCATGGAAATCTAACCCATAGTAAAACATGAGCCCACAGACAAATGGGTGGAGGCGAAATCCCAGTCCGCGGACGAAGTGGGTGAGGAACACAACCCTCTCGTGGGGTTGCGGAGTCGGAATGATCTGCCCTGCGTCTGGGAGCCGGTGCGCGATGTCTGCGGCCAAGTATCCGGCCTCCCGGAGCTTCGTAATGTCCTTCTCCGTGACAGAGGAGGCCATCCACTTGCCTCCCGCTCCAGACATGTTTGGAATGGCTATACGGAGAAGGTGAGAACTGGGGCGCTGGAGCTCGAGCGTGCGAGAATGGATGAGCGAAGGAGGAAGAAGGCGTGGGTGAAAGAGGAGAATCCCTATCTCTTTATAAAGGCGGTAGAAACTGTGCGCCTCCCCACTTGCCCGTTAAAATCGCTTATTTCCCAAGCGCCACGATTGATGGCGCGGTTGGGTTACCCATACCTGTATTAATGAGAATCCCGTGATAAGGGGACACGATCTCTGCTTCGACAAGACGTGTCAAGGAAACCGCCTCACATTACGTGCAGTAGCTGGTTGTGAAAAACGGCTCGAATAATGACCGGACCATGGCGTGATGTCATGCTATAAAAAGTTGTCTGCAGATTAGATTTGTGGAATAATGTGCTCTCTACGGTGGTATGTGGAATTTGTTTTGCAGAGCCGGACACGATCCTTGTGTTCAAAATCTTCTATGGAGTATTCGGAGAAGGAACCCGCCTTGCAATGTCGAAGACATTCTGCGCGCCGGACTCATCGTCATTGAAGCCTGGTTCAGGGGCTACTGAGGGAGTCCTGGATTAAGGGGTCCTCGAACAGCCGGACTATATACTTTGGTCGGACTGTTGGATTATGAAGATACAAGATTGAAGACTTCGTCCCGTGTCCGGATGGGACTCTCCTTTGCGTGGAAGGCAAGCTTGGCAATTCGGATATGTAGATCTCCTTCTCTGTAACCTACTCTGTCTAACCCTAGCCCCCTCCGGTGTTTATATAAACCGGAGGGTTTAGTCCGTAGAAAAACAACAATCATAATCATAGGCTAGCTTCTAGGGTTTAGCCTCTACAATCTCGTGGTAGATCAACTCTTGTAATACTCATATCATCAAGATCAATCAAGCAGGAAGTAGGGTATTACCTCCACCGAAAGGGCCCAAACCTGGGTAAAACACTATGTCCCCTGCCTCCTGTTACCATTAGCCTTAGACGCATAGTTCGTGACCACCTACTCGAGATCCGCCGGTTTTGACACCAACAAAGACCACTCTAGCTACTTCACATGGATCTTTTTGGCCCCAACACCTACAAGAGTTTCGGTGGTAACTTGGTCGGATTGGTCATTGTTGATGATTTTTCAAGATTTACGTGGGTGTTCTTTCTTGATGATAAATCGCAGGCCCAAAAGATCTTCAAGAACTTCGCTTGGAAGGCCCAAAATCTATTTGAAGTGAAGATCAAGAAGGTTCGCAGCGACAACGGAATGGAGTTCAAGAACTCCAATGTGGACACCTTTCTTGATGAAGAAGGGATTTCACATGAGTTCTCGGCTACGTACAAGCCTCAACAAAATGGAGTTGTTGAGAGGAAGAACCGGACGCTCATTGAAATGGCAAGAACGATGCTTGATGAGTACAAGACGCCAAAACAATTTTGGGCGAAAGCGGTTCAGACAGCTTGCCATGCAAAGAATAGTCTATATCTTCACAAGATACTCGGCAAGATGGCATACGAGCTTCTCACCGGTAACAAACCCCAAGTTGGATTCTTTCGGGCATTCGGCTCAAGGTGCTACATTCTTGATAAGCATCGTCCTTCAAAATTTACTCCTAAATCTCATGAAGGATTCCTACTCGGTTATGGCTCAAACTCTCACACATATCATGTCTACAACAATTTCACCCGAAAGGTTGAAGAGATGGTAGATGTGAAGTTTTATGAATCTAACGGCTCGCAAGTAGAGCAACTACCAATTGATGTAGGTGACAAAGATCCTTCGGAAGCAATACAACAAGACTTGTCTATTGTCAAGATTCGCCCAATAGAGGTGAAGGACAGTACCTCGTCCGTCCAAGTGGAATCCTCAACTTTCAAGCCAAGGTGAACCACAAGTTGACTTGGAGGCATCCACAACTGGAACACATCAATACGATGGAAACAAGGATGTACAACAAGACGAACCTTGTCGACCTCCTTCTCCACCTCCACGAGAGAACAACAATGCCAACAAAAACGGAGAAAGACAAGAAGAAGAACAAGACAATGAAGAGGATGTTCCACCCTGATCCAAACAAAAGCTCTCATGAGTTCGAGCAAGAGTCTCAAGAGATCATCCCGTCGAACAAATTTATGATGATATTCAAACCGGGAGAATTACTCGCTCTAAAAATCGTTTGGCTAACTTTTGTGAACATCACTCATTCATTTCTAGTATTGAACCTATGAAGGTTGAAGATGCTCTTGATGATCCGGATTGGGTGAACGCCATGCATGAAGAGCTACACAATTTCGAGAGGAACCAAGTGTGTACGTTGGTTGAAAAGCCCGATGAGAAGCACAATGTCATAGGAACCAAATGGGTGTTTTGGAATAAGCAAGATGAAGATGGACAAGTTTTACGTAACAAGGCTCGTATCATCGCTCAAGGCTACACTCAAGTCGAAGCTATGGACTACGGTGAGACATATGCCCCCGTTGCTAGACTTGAATCCATTCGCATCTTACTTGCTTATGCCAATCATCATGATATCACTTTATATCAAATGGACATTAAAAGTTCTTTTCTTAATGGTGAAATTGAGGAGGAAGTTTATGTTAAACAAACTCCCGGCTTTGTTAATCCCAAGAAACCCGATCATGTATACAAACTTCACAAAGCTCTTTATGGTCTTAGACAAGCTCCAAGAGCATGGTATAAATGCTTGACTAAGTTCCTTATTGAAAAAGGCTTTGAGATTGGAAAGATTGATTCTTCACCTTTTACTAAAATAGTTAATGGTGAATTATTTGTGTGCCAAATATATGTGGATGATATCATATTTGGTTCAACTAACCCTCATTTTAGTGAAAAGTTTGGAAGGCTAATGTCGGAGAAGTTTGAGATATCTATGATGAGTGAACTCAAGTTCATTCTTGGTTTGCAAATCGAGCAAACTAAGGAGGGTACCTTTGTTTCTCAAACGAAGTACACCAAGGACTTATTCAAGACGTACAACATGCAAGAATGCAAAGGTATGAGTACCCCCATGCCTACTAGTGGACATCTTGACTTGACAAAGGATGGTGAACCAGTTGACCAAAAGGTTTACCGCTCTATGATTGGTTCATTGTTATATCTATGTGCCTCCCGTCCCGATATTATGCTAAGTGTGTGCATGTGTGCATGATACCAAGCAGCCCCCAAAGAATGTCATATTAAGGCTGTGAAAAGGATAGTGAGATACTTAATTCACACACCAAGCTTTGGCATTTGGTATCCCAAGTGGTCTTCTTTTGATCTTGTTGGCTACTCCGATTCGTACTATGCCAGTGACAGGGTTGATAGAAAGTCCACTTCAGGTACTTGTCAATTTCTTGCTAGATCTCTTGTGTCTTGGTCCTCCAAGAAACAAAACTCGGTATCCTTATCCACCGCCAAAGAGGAATACATTGCTGCCGGTTCATGTTGTGTTCAATTACTTTGGATGAACCAAAGTCTTAAAGAGTATGGGATATATGTGAAACATGTTCCATTGCTATGTGACAATGAAAGTGCTATTAAGATTGCTCATAATCCCGTGCAACATTCTCGAACTACGCATATTGAACTTTGTCATCATTTCATTCGAGATCATGTTGCTAAGGGAGATATCAATCTTAAACATGTTCGTACCGATAAGCAATTGGCACATATATTCACCAAACTGCTTGATGATAAAGTATTTTTCTGTTTGAGAGGTGAATTGAACATCATTGATGCCTCAAACTTGGAGTAGAAACTCCATTTGGATGCATGCAAGGCATGAGCCTCTCTATGACTAATCCTTGATATTCTCTTATGATGGTGATCATATGTCTTGGATATACTTGTACTCTTGTATGCTATCTAACCCTTGTAGGTACTTGGATAAGTCCCACTCCATGAGATTGCAACTCAATCACAACCTAAGTAATTTCTACATCACCAAGTCTCTACAATATGGTGGTTGAAGACAAGGAAGCATGAATCCCTTCAACATATCCTTTGACAACTTCTATATATCAAATTTCATTTGGTATCAAATTCCATTATTGTCATTTTGGATAAACAAGTGCTCTTCCTTGCAAAACTAACCCATGTAGGAAGATGAACTCAAACTATAAGCGGTGCTCCAAACTCTTGATGAACTACATCAACCTTGAGCATCCTACACAAGTTCAACTACATGATCAAGATCAACACCACCACCAAGGTATGTCATTCCATCTTAGAGAAGCTTTACCCCAAGACATGGGTTAAAGCAACTCAACAAGATGTGAATACATCAAAATGCTTAAACAAAAAATGGCAACCCCATTTTGAGCTTAAGCGATGAGTATGACCTATTATCAAGTGTCTTCACTTCACTTCTAAGTCAATATACTCTAATATAGGTGACTTTGTCGCCGACCAATTCTAGATGAAGTTCTCTAGTGTTTCTCTGTGTCCTTGCATTTGTCTCTTGCATGTTTGTGCATGTTTGTTTCCCCTTTCAAAAAAACTTCATCTAGATTTATTTTCTTTTCTCTGATTATTTTCTACATTCCCTACATTTAATTCATTGCAAATCATTTAGTTAATTCCCTGTAAATCTTTGTGAGATCCTATTTGCCTAGTGAGCTGAGATGACAAAATCTTTCTCTGTGATGAACTCAGCCTCACCGATCTTTTCTTTTCGGCCAGACCGAAACAACTCGGTGTCACCGAAGAAACAGACTCGGTGTTACCGATTTCACTATTGTGGAAACATTTTCCCATTTGCATCCTGGATATCTAATCTAGCTCCACTCGATGATTCTTATCCTCTACCCGCATCACATTCTACATGCTGCTTTGTCATGTGACTCAAGGACCAAACCTATTTGACTTATGCTCCAGAAGACCCCTTCTTGGAAATTGATGTCAAAGGGGGAGAGAGAGATCACATCAAAGCTTAACCACATCAACGGGAGAGAGAGAGACCCTATGGGAGAGAAAGACGCCTTAGTCTTCCCACATGCTTGGTATTCAAAGAGGAGATAAGCCACATGTCTTTAAGAGGGGAAAGACATGTTAGTAGAAGATGTTTCTTTGTGTCTTTTGCTCTGTTCTTCATTTGCTTTGATTTTCTATTACCCTATCTTCTCCCATTATCCAATATCAGATTCAGGGGGAGAAAGACATCTAAGGGAAGAAAATCTTTGGAATTCATTGCATATCTTTATCCCTTGGGGACATGTTAATATCCAAATAGAGTACTAAGTACTCACTCTCTACATGTCATCCCTGTCTTGGTACTCTTGTGGTTTCTCGTTCTTGCTCTGATTAGTAGATGTTCCTGTGTTATCTAACCCTATTTTCTCAGGTTCATCTCCTCCAAAGTTAGCTCAAGACCACAAGGTAAGAATATGCATCACACTCATGTGCATGAGGATCTCTTGCTGATGTACATATTGTTTGCAAGAAGGACTCATGAACATGTAGGTATATTTTCTGCATTTCACATCATTTGCTCTGATGTATATAGCCAAGATACATGTAACTCATTGCTTGCTTTGACATGTTTATGCATTCACACACTTCTATAATCTATCCTCACATGATTGCATACATGTAGGGGGAGCCAATGCATGTTGCATGTTCTTCCAAAGCTTTACTTGTTACACTACATATCTTTATCTAAAGCTTTGATGTATGTTGTCATCAATTACCAAAAAGGGGGAGATTGAAAGCACAAGTGCTCCTTGGGTGATTTTGGTAATTTATGTCAACATATCTCTTGTTGGACTTTCCTCACGCTTGCGCGACACAGAGGGCACAATAGGACAGCACCAATAAAATATGCAGCTCAAACCAATCATAGCAATTCATCAATCACCGATAGGACAACGAAAATCTACTCAGACATCATAGGATGGCAACACATCATTGGATAATAATATGAAGCATAAAGCACCATGTTCAAGTAGAGGGTACAGCGGGATGCGGGAGAGTGGTCCGCTGTAGATAGAAGGGGGAAGGTGATGGAGGTGTTGGTGAAGATGGCGGAGGTGTTGGTGAAGATCGCGGTGATGATGATGGCCCCCGGCCACGTTCCGGCGCCACCGGAAGCAAGGGGGAGAGAGCCCCCCTTCTTCTTCTTCTTCCTTGACCTCCTCCCTAGATGGGAGGAGGGTTTCCCCTCTGGTCCTTGGCTCCCATGGCTTGGGAGGGGCAAGAGCCCTTCCGAGATTGAATCTATCTCTCTGTTTCTGCGTTCTCTGCGTTGGCAGATTCTACCCCTTCACAGTTTCCTTTATATCTGGAGATCCGTAACTCCGATTGGGGTGAATCTTTTGCCCAGATCTTCGTCATAAAATTATCTTTCTTGCGCCAGAAGAAGAGCATCAACCGCCTTACGGGTGGACCACGAGGGTCAAGGGCGCGCCTGGGGGGTGGGGGGTAGGGCGCGCCCCCTACCTCGTGCCCACCTCGGATATCGTTTCGCATTGATTTTACTTCCAGAAAATCATAAATATTCCAAAAAAAAATCTCTGTCCGTTTTTTCCCGTTTGGACTCCGTTTGATATTGGGTTTCTGCGAAACAAAAAACATGCAACAGACAGGAACTGGCACTGGGCACTGGATCAATATGTTAGTCCCAAAAATAATATAAAAAGTTGCCAAAAAGTATATGAAAGTGAATAATATTGGCATGGAACAATCAAAAATTATAGATATGACGGAGACGTATCAAGCATGGCATGAACATATGATGATACTAGCATGCAACATGTTTAACAATATCATGCACCAACTTACTCTGTTCGGGGTTACCTCGTAACCACCACATGAATCTCTTACCATCATAGTCATCACACGATCATCTCAGGATCAAATCAAGCTTGGTATTAACAATACCGTAGTAATCATTACGTGACCACAAGGAGCTTGATTTTTACCATTGATTCTCGCATAACATAATAATTCTCAACCATCTTCGGTATCCTCAATACCACTGTGATCCTCTCATGATCAAATAAGGATCAACCACTTCTTTCATCATTGAACCGGGGTTATTATTATTACACAAGTTACTATTATTGTTGACTCATAGTGTGACCTACTACGAACTGGGGCCATATTCGCGGGTGCGGCTATCGATAGATTAAACACACTATGTAGAGGTTAGCACATTGTACAAACACCACGGAACCCAAGGCCTCGTACTCCCATTCGGGTGGACCAACGACGTTCCAACAAAACCAATCTACTTCCAAGACACTCTCCCGGCCACTCCGACCAACTCCCCTTTGGGATCAGTCCTGGGTGGCCCCGATGTCACTGAGGGAGTCCTGGATTAAGGGGTCCTCGGACAGCCGGACTATATACTTTGGCTGGACTGTTGGACTATGAAGATACAAGATTGAAGACTTCGTCCCGTGTCCGGGTGGGACTCTCCTTTGCGTGGAAGGCAAGCTTGGGAATTCGGATATGTAGATCTGCTTCTCTGTTACCGACTCTGTGTAACCCTAGCCCCCTCCGGTGTCTATATAAACCGGAGGGTTTAGTCCGTAGGACAACAACAATCATAATCATAGGCTAGCTTCTAGGGTTTAGCCTCTACAATCTCATGGTAGATCAACTCTTGTAATACTCATATCATCAAGATCAATCAAGCGGGAAGTAGGGTATTACCTCCATCGAGAGGGCCTGAACCTGGGTAAACATCGTGTCCCCCGCCTCCTGTTACCATTAGCCTTAGACGCACAGTTCGGGACCCCCTACCCAAGATCCGCCGGTTTTGACACCGACAATGGTGCTTTCATTGGGAGTTCCATTGTGTCGTCACGATAAGGCTTGATGGCTCTTTCAATCATCTGCAACGATACGGTCCAGGGTGAGATTTTCCTCCCTGGACAGGTCTTTGTATTCGGCGGCTTCGTATTGCGGGCCAACTCACTGCCATCTGGAGCAGATCAACAGCTACGCCCCTGACCATCAGGTCAGGTTTGGAAACTTGAACTATATTGCCGACATCCGCAGAGACTTGATCTTCGACGGATTCGAGCCCATGTCAGGTGCGCCGAACAGTCATGACAAGCATGACTTAAATCTGCCATTGGATGGTGTTCGGGAGATCACACCTATGGTTGTCCCAGCCCTTAATCCGGAGCAGATTGTGCGATCCGAGGACGGGTGGATGGACCCCGCCACGGAGGCCGCACACTCATCGGTGATTGAGCCGAACATAGACCTCACCTCCTATGAGACCCGTGTCATCGGACCCTCGGACTCGTCTCCGGCCACAGGCTCCGAACCGCGAGTGTCTGCACCTATAAAATCTGATTGGGCACCGGTCATGGAGTTTTCCTCCGCGGATATCTTTCAGCACTCGCCCTTGGGCGACGTGCTAAATTCATTGAGGTCTCTCTCCTTGTCAGGAGACTCTTGGCCGGACTATGTCCGGCTGGAGTGGGAGGCGGACGACGAAGAAATTCGTTCCCCACCCACCACCCACTTAATAGCCACTGTCGATGACTTAACCGATATGCTTGACTTCGACTCCGAAGACATCGACGGTATGGACGACGATGTAGGAGAAGAACAGGAACCACCGCCCACAGGGCACTGGACAGCCACCTCATCATATGATATATATATATATATATATATATGGTGGACACGCCCAAAGAAAGCAATGGCAACGAGGCAACAGAGGACAATCCCCTCGAGAAGCAATCCAAGCACCGACAGTGCTGCTCTAAGCCCCTCCATAACAAACATGGCGATACCGGCACATGAGACAATAGCACTCCAGATGGTGCTGAAGACGAAAACAATCCCGCCCTGCCAAGCCTCGAGCAAGCTGGACAGGATGATGGGCAAGTTAGCCCCGATAAATAGACAATGGATGGAAATTCGGAGGACGAGAATTACATACCTCTCTCCGAAGACGACGTGAGCCTTGGCAACGAAGAATTCATCGTGCCTGAGGATCTCGTCGAGCAGGAGCGCTTCAAGCTGATCAAGATCTGCTAACCGATAGATGGACTGAGGTCCTGGCAGCCAAGGAATACGGACTCGAGCGCCCAACCAAAAGTTACCCAAAGCGTAGGTTGCTACCTCAACTTGAGGAGGAGGCATTAAAGCCCACACTACTAGCACACGATGCGGCTGACCGGCCACCCCGTGGCCGAGACAAAGTGGCGTATCAGCCCGAACACCAGTCCACACCCCGTCGCCAATCAAACAAAAAACCGAAGGCCCAGGGCTCCACACATGACCTGCGAGACAAATTGAAAAACAAAGCAGGACAGTCAAGATCAATCTACGGATCACGGGGGCATTCCCCAACGTGAAACGATGACCGTCATGCCGAATATACTAAATACAAATCCGGCCGGGCCGAATACAGCAGACCAGACTCATTTGAGCTACGTCGAGATGTAGCCCGGCATAGAGGCACCGCACACCCCCTATGCTTCACTGATGAAGTAATGGATCTTGAATTCCCAGAAGGGTTTAAGCCCATGACCATTGAATCATATGATGGGACTACAGACCCCGCGGTATGGATAGAAGATTTCTTTCTCCACATTCACATGGCCCGCGGGGATGATCTACACGCCATCAAGTACCTCCCAATAAAACTTAAGGGACCGGCTCGGCATTGGCTGAATAGCCTGCCGGCAAACTCCATCGGAAGTTGGGAGAACCTGGCAGACGCATTCCTGGATAACTTCCAGGGCACGTATGTGCGACCACAGGATGCTGACGGTTTAAGTCACATAACCCAGCAGCCCGGAGAGTCAGCTAGGAAATTCTGGACTCGGTTCCTAAGTAAAAAGAACCAAATTGTCGACTGTCCGGATGCTGAAGCCCTAGAGGCCTTTAAGCATAATATCTGTGACGAGTGGCTCGCCCGACATCTCGGCCAGGAAAAACCGAAGTCCATGGCAGCCCTCACAACACTCATGACCCGCTTTTGTGCGGGCGAGGATAGCTGGTTGCCTCATAGCAACAACACGGCAAGCAATCCTGGCACATCAGAGACTAGGGATAACAACGGCAAGCCCCGACGCAACAAACACAAGTATCGCAAAAATGGGGATAACGCCGAAGACACGGCAGTCAATGCCAGATTCAGTGGCTCTAAGTCTGGTCAGCGGAAAAAGCCATTCCAAAAGAACAATTCGGGCCCGTCCAGTCTGGACCGCATACTCGATCGTCCATGCCAAATTCATGGCACCCTAGGAATACCAGCCAATCATACCAATAGACAATGCTGGGTCTTCAAACAAGCCGTCAGGTTAGGTGCCACAAATAAGGAGAAAGGGCCTCAAAGCAATGACAACAACGAGGAGCCCCGATCACCAAATAAAGGAGGGCAAAGGAGATTTCCCCCACAAATCAAAATGGTGAATATGATAAACGTCATCCACATCCCCAAAAGGGAGCATACGTGCACTTCTAGGGATGTCAACTTAACGGAGACAGTCGCCCCATAATATAAACTATGACCGATCACTTTCGATCATACGGATCGTCCGGCCAATACCAATCAGGGTAATTCAGCCGCACTTGTCCTCGACCCAATAATTGACGGGTTCCACCTCACACGAGTCCTTATGGACGGAGCTAGCTATCTAAACCTGTTGTATCAGGACATAGTGCGCAAGATGGGTATTGATCATTCGATGATCAAACCCACTAAAACCACCTTTAAAGGGGTTATACCAGGTGTGGAGGCCAGTTGTACAGGCTCCATCACTCTGGAGGTAGTCTTCGGATCACCAAACAATTAACGTACCGAAGAGTTAGTCTTCGACATCGTCCCTTTCTGCAGTAATTATCATGCACTGCTTGGACGAACCGCGTTTTCTTGATTTAACACGGTGCCACACTACGCCTACCGTAAGCTCAAGATGCCCGGTCCTCGTCGTGTCATAATGGTTAATGGCAAAACCGAACTCCACCTCGGTGCCGAAGAGTATACCGCCGCTTTAACAGCAGAAGCAACGAGTGGCACCTTTCAATCGAACCTCGAGTCGACGACCAGGCTCCCAGACACTGCCAAAGGAGTCTGAACTACCTCGCGGCAGGACAGCCCGGCTCGTCCGGAGCTCAATTAAACACTTCGGCAAAAGCTAGGAAACGCCACATACTGCGGCTCAACCGCTCTGTGGCACACAAATATTTCTCGCATTTTCTTTGTAGGTTCACCTTTGCGTAGACCAGGACTGGTGACATGGAAACAGCTCTAACGCGTAAGGGAATCTTTAGATATTCCCCTGAATGACCATCCGACTGCACTCCGGATCCGCACACAGCTTCCTCCCGCCTGGTCTCAGCAGGCTCCGCAGTCATATTTCTTTTTATCACATTACCTGTACTTATACGTACTATTCAAATACAACATGTGGCTTTCTATGACGCTCATCTGCTGTTACTTCTAATTGAAATGGCATCTGTACACCGTGATATGCCTTAATATGCCAGGGGCTTCATTGTACCCATAATACGGCAATAAAGTCCGAACACCTTCATGGCAGTTCGGCACCCCGAACTTATAGCATTATATGCATCAGCTCCGAATCATGTCTTGGGTCAATAGATGGGTTTGCCCGGCTCCCATGTTTTCGTACCTTATGTTCCGCTATATCGGCTAAGGTAGCACATGGAGAACTACTGTCATTGTGTCCCAGTTCTTCCGGACGAGCACCTCAGTAGAGAAAGCCGAAAACTAACTGTCATGATACGGCGAGAGCTGGTCAGCTGTTCGAGAGGTTGTCAAATCTTTAAGGATTTCTTCCGCATAATGCCATAACCAATGCAGCGTGCGATGGATCAGCTTTTCTTCCGATCAGGTGCTTGTAGAGCCCCTCGTGCAGTCTTCCGAACACCAGGGGCTGCGCCTACCTTCCTTTTGTCAAACTCCTATGGCTAAGTGAGAGTGATAAAGCCCTATAGTCCGATTGCCTGGTTCGTTGTGCTGAACACCTCCTTCAAGGACCCAACACTGGGATAAAGAGTGCTCAGGTTTATCCCGAACACCCCCGTACTTACTACATGGGGGCAGAAGCCGATGACTGGCCAACTCTCAGGATTAATATATAAAACGGCCGCACAGGAGGACAAAACTTTCAAATAACAGGCAATAAATAATAGAAATGACCTTATTCAACATTACAAAGGACATGACTGTATTCATGGAAATATAATGTCCTAGGTGCATTGCTCCGCTGCAAGGCGGGCTCCTTTCAGGACACTATCATAATATAATTCGGGCTTGCAGTGCTCCTTCCCCTCCGGCGGTCCCTCGGTCATCAGCTTTTCTGCATCCATCTTCCCCCAGTGTACCTTTGCGCGGGCGAAGGCCATTTGCGCACCCTCCATACTGACCGACCGCTTGATGACTTCGAGTCGAGGGCAGGCACTCACAAGCCGCTTCACGAGCCCGAAGTAACTACTTGGAATCGGCTCGGCGGGCCATAGATGGATAATTAAATCCTTCATGGCTAGTTCGGCTGCCTTATGCAGTTCGATCAGCTGCTTCAGCTGATCGGCAAATGGCACTGGATAATTCGGCGCCAAATACTGCAACCAGAAGAGCTTCTCCGCAGTACTCTTTTCCTCGGCTCGGTAGAATTGGGCGGCATCAGATATGCTGCGTGGCAGCTCCACAAACACCCCTGGAGAAATCAGAATTTAAATCATCAACTTGATTTTCTCCTTTCAAATACCTGCTTTGTATAGAAAAAGCCTTACCAGCTGCGATCTTCCTCCCCTCCTGGATTTCCTTTTGGGAACCTTGGGCTTCCCCCCGAGCATCACTTGTGGCTTGGCGAGCTCGGGAGAGTTTGGATTCTTTCCCTGATAAACTCTACTCCAAGGTCTCGCATTTCTTCACGGCCTCCTGAAGCTCTCGCTCAGCTTCAATTGAAGGAAATATGCCCTAGAGGCAATAATAAAGTTATTATTTATTTCCTCATATCATGATAAATGTTTATTATTCATGCTAGAATTGTATTACCTGGAAACATGATACATGTGTGAATACATAGAGAAACATAATGTCACTAGTGTGCCTCTACTTGACTAGCTCATTAATCAAAGATGCTTATGTTTCCTAACCATAGACATGTGTTGTCATTTGATTAACGGGATCACATCATTAGGAGAATGATGTGATTGACATGACCCATTCCGTTAGCCTAGCACTTGATCGTTTAGTATGTTGCTAATGCTTTCTTCATGACTTATACAATGTTCCTACAACTATGAGATTATGCAATTCTCATTTATCGGAGGAACACTTTGTGTGCTACCAAACGTCACAATGTAACTGGGTGATTATAAAGGAGCACTACAGGTGTCTCCGAAGGTACATGTTGAGTTGGCGTATTTCGAGATTAGGATTTGTCACTCCGATTGTCGGAGAGGTATCTCTGGGCCCTCTCGGTAATGCACATCACTATAAGCCTTGCAAGCAATGTAGCTAATGAGTTAGTTACAGAATGATGCATTACGTAACGAGTAAAGAGACATGCCGGTAACGAGATTGAACTAGGTATTGGATACCAACGATCGAATCTCGGACAAGTAACATACCGATGACAAAGGGAACAACGTATGTTGTTATGCGGTTTGACCGATAAAGATCTTCGTAGAATATGTAGGAGCCAATATGAGCATCCAGGTTCCGCTATTGGTTATTGACCTGAAACAGTTCTAGGTCATGTCTACATAGTTCTCGAACCCGTAGGGTCCGCACGCTTAATGTTACGATGACAGTTTTATTATGAGTTTATAAGTTTTGATGTACCGAATGTTGTTTGGAGTCCCGGATGTGATCACGGACATGACGAGGAGTCTCGAAATGGTCGAGACATAAAGATTGATATATTGGAAGCCTATATTTGGATATCAGAATAGTTCCGGGTAAAATCAGGATTTTACCGGAGTACCAGGGGGTTACCGGAACCCCCCGGGGGGTTAATGGGCCTACATGGTCCATGAGGGAGAAGAGGAGTGCCGGCCAGGGTAGGCCGTGGGCCCCCTCGCCCTAGTTTGAATAGGACAAGGAAGGGGGGGCAGCGCCCCCCTTTCCTCTTTCCCCTCCCCCCTTTCCTTCTCCAACAAGGCAAGAGGAGGGAGTCCTTCTCCCCGTGGGAGTAGGACTCCTCCAGGCGCACCTCTAGGGGGCCGGCCGCACCTCCCCCCTCCCTCCTTTATATACAGGGGCAGGGGGCACCTCTAGACACACAATTTGATCTTCGTGATCGTTCCTTAGCCGTGTGCAGTGCCCCCCTCCACCATATTCCACCTCGGTCATATCGTAGCGGTGCTTAGGCGAAGCCCTGCATCGGTAGAAGATCATCATCGTCACCACGCCGTCGTGTTGACGGAACTTATCCCCAACACCCTGCTGGATCGGAGTCTGGGGATCGTCATCGAGTTGAACGTGTGCTGAACTCGGAGGTGTCGTACGTTCGATACTTGGATCGGTCGGATCGTGAAGACGTACGACTACATCAACCGCGTTGTCATAACGCTTCCGCTTATGATCTACGAAGGTACGTGGACAACACTCTCCCCTCTCGTTGCTATGCATCACCATGATCTTGCGTGTGCGTAGGAAATTTTTTTTAAATTACTACGTTCCCCAACAGTGGCATTCGAGCCAGGTTTTATGCGTATATGTCATATGCACAAGTAGAACACAAGTGAGTTGTGGGTGATACAAGTCATACTGCTTACCAGCATGTCATACTTTGGTTCAGCGGTATTGTGAGATGAAGCGGCCCGGACCGACATTACGCGTACGCTTACGCGAGACTGGTTTCACCATTACGAGCACTCGTGCTTAAAGGTGACTGGCGGGTGTCTGTCTCTCTCACTTTAGTTGAACCGAGTATGGCTACGCCCGGTCCTTGCGAAGGTTAAAATAGCACTAACTTGACGAACTATCGTTGTGGTTTTGATGTGTTGGTAAGAACGGTTCTTGCTCAGCCCGTAGCAGCCACGTAAAATTTGCAACAACAAAGTAGAGGACGTCTAACTTGTTTTTGCAGGGCATGTTGTGATGTGATATGGTCAAGACGTGATGCTATATTTTATTGTATGAGATGATCATGTTTTGTAACCGAAGTTATCGGCAACTGGCAGGAGCCATATGGTTGTCGCTTTATTGTATGAAATACAAACACCCTGTAATTGCTTTACTTTATCACTAAGCGGTAGCGATAGTCTTAGAAGCAATAGATGGCGTAACGACAACGATGCTATGATGGAGATCAAGGTGTCGCGCCGGTGAAGATGGTGATCACGACGGTGCTTCGGAGATGGAGATCACAAGCACAAGATGATGATGGCCATATCATATCACTTATATTGATTGCATGTGATGTTTATCCTTTATGCATCTTATCTTGCTTTGATTGGCGGTAGCATTTTAAGATGATCTCTCACTAAAATTATCAAGAAGTGTTCTCCCTGAGTATGCACCATTGCGAAAGTTCTTCGTGCTGAGACACCACGTGATGATCGGGTGTGATAGGCTCTACGTTCAAATACAACGGGTGCAAAATAGTTGCACACCCAGAATACTCAGGTTAAACTTGACGAGCCTAGCATATACAGATATGGCCTCGGAACACGGAGACCGAAAGGTCGAACGTGAATCATATAGTAGATATGATCAACATAGTGATGTTCACCATTGAAACTACTCCATCTCACGTGATGATCGGACTTGGTTTAGTTGATTTGTATCACGTGATCACTTAGATGACTAGAGAGATGTTTGTCTAAGTGGGAGTTCTTAAATAATATGATTAATTGAACTTAAATTTATCATGAACTTAGTACCTGATAGTATTTTGCTTGTCTATGTTTGTTGTAGATAGATGGCTCGTGCTGTTGTTCCATTGAATTTTAATGCGTTCCTTGAGAAAGCTAAGTTGAAATATGATGGTAGCAATTACACGGACTGGGTCCGTAACCTGAGGATTATCCTCATTGCTGCACAGAAGAATTACATCCTAGAAGCACTTCTAGGTGCCAGGCCTGCTGCAGATGCAACTGACAACGTTAAGAATGTCTGGCAGAGCAAAGCTAATGACTACTCGATAGTTCAGTGTGCCATGCTTTACGGCTTGGAACTGGGTCTTCAACGACGTTTTGAACGTCATGGAGCATATGAGATGTTCCAGGAGTTGAAGTTAATATTTCAAGCAAATGCCCGGATTGAGAGATATGAAATCTCCAATAAGTTCTATAGCTGTAAGATGGAGGAGAATAGTTCTGTCAGTGAACACATACTCAAAATGTCTGGGTATAATAATCACTTGATTCAACTGGGAGTTAATATTCTTGATGATAGTGTCATTGACAGAATTCTTCAATCACTGCCACCAAGCTACAAGAGCTTCGTGATGAACTATAATATGCAAGGGATGGACAAGACTATTCCCGAGCTCTTCGCAATGCTAAAGGTTGCGGAGGTAGAAATCAAGAAGGAGCATCAAGTGTTGATGGTCAATAAGACCACCAGTTTCAAGAAAAAGGGCAAAGGGAAGAAGAAGGGGAACTTCAAGAAGAACAGCAAACAAGTTGCTGCTCAAGAGAAGAAACCCAAGTCTGGAACTAAGCCTGAGACTGAGTGCTTCTATTGCAAGCAGACTGGCCACTGGAAGCGGAATTGCCCCAAGTATTTGGCGGATAAGAAGGATGGAAAAGTGAACAAAGGTATATGTGATATACATGTTATTGATGTGTACCTTACTAATGCTCGCAGTAGTACCTGGGTAGTTGATATTGGTTCTGTTGCTAATATTTGCAACTCAAAACAGGGACTACAGATTAAGTGAAGATTGGCTAAGGACGAGGTGACGATGCGCGTGGGAAATGGTTCCAAAGTCGATGTGATCGCGGTCGGCATGCTACCTCTACATCTACCATCGGGATTAGTTTTAGACCTAAATAATTGTTATTTGGTGCCAGCGTTGAGCATGAACATTATTTCTGGATCTTGTTTGATGCGAGACGGTTATTCATTTAAATCAGAGAATAGTGGTTGTTGTATTTATATGAGTAATATCTTTTATGGTCATGCACCCTTGAAGAGTGGTCTATTTTTATTAAATCTCGATAGTAGTGATACACATATTCATAATGTTGAAGCCAAAAGATGCAGAGTTGATAATGATAGTGCAACTTATTTGTGGCACTGCCGTTTAGGTCATATCGGTGTAAAGCGCATGAAGAAACTCCATACTGATGGACTTTTGGAATCACTTGATTATGAATCACTTGGTACTTGCGAACCGTGCCTCATGGGCAAGATGACTAAAATGCCATTCTCCGGAACTATGGAGCGAGCAACTGATTTGTTGGAAATCATACATACCGATGTATGTGGTCCAATGAATATTGAGGCTCGCAGCGGGTATCATTATTTTCTCACCTTCACAGATGATTTGAGCAGATATGGGTATATCTACTTAATGAAACACAAGTCTGAAACATTTGCAAAGTTCAAAGAATTTCAGAGTGAAGTGGAAAATCATCGTAACAAGAAAATAAAATTTCTACGATCTGATCGTGGAGGAGAATATTTGAGTTACGAGTTTGGTCTACATTTGAAACAATGCGGAATAGTTTCGCAACTCACGCCACCCGGAACACCACAATGAAATGGTGTGTCCGAACGTTGTAATCGTACTTTACTAGATATGGTGTGATCTATGATGTCTCTTGCTGATTTACCGCTATCGTTTTGGGGTTATGCTTTAGAGACAGTCGCATTCACGTTAAATAGGGCACCATCAAAATCCGTTGAGACGACGCCTTATGAACTGTGGTTTGGCAAGAAACCAAAGTTGTCGTTTCTTAAAGTTTGGTGCTGCGATGCTTATGTGAAGAACCTTCAACCAGATAAGCTCGAACCCAAATCGAAGAAATGTGTCTTCATAGGATACCCAAAAGAGACTATTGGGTACACCTTCTATCACGGATCTGAGGGCAAGATTGTCTTTGCTAAATTTGGTTCCTTTCTAGAGAAGGAGTTTCTCTCGAAAGAAGTGAGTGGGAGGAAAGTAGAACTTGATGAGGTAACTGTCCCTGCTCCATTATTGGAAAGTAGTTCATCACAAGAACCAGTTCCTGTGACAACTACACCAATTAGTGAGGAAGCTAATGATATTGATCATGAAACTTCAGATCAAGTTTCTACTGAACCTCGTAGGTCTACCAGAGTAAGATCCGCACCAGAGTGGTACGGTAATCCTATTCTGGAAGTCATGTTACTTGACCATGGCGAACCTACAAACTATGAGGAAGCGATGATGAGCCCAGATTCCGCAAAATGGCTTGAAGCCATGAAATCTGAGATGGGATCCATGTATGAGAACAAAGTATGGACTTTGGTTGACTTGCCCGATGATCAGCAAGCCATTGAGAATAAATGGATCTTCAAGAAGAAGACTGACGCTGATGGTAATGTAACTGTCTACAAAGCTCGACTTGTTGCGAAAGGTTTTCAACAAGTTCAAGAGGTTGACTACGATGAGACTTTCTCGCCCGTAGCGATGCTTAAGTCTGTCCGAATCATGTTAGCAATTGCCGCATTTTATGATTATGAAATTTGGCAAATGGATGTCAAAACTGCATTCCTGAATGGATTTCTGGAAGAAGAGTTGTATATGATGCAACCAGAAGGTTTTGTCGATCCAAAAGGTACTAACAAAGTGTGCAAGCTCCAGCGATCCATCTATGGACTGGTGCAAGCATCTCGGAGTTGGAATAAATGCTTTGATAGTGTGATCAAAGCATATGGTTTTATACAGACTTTTGGAGAAGCCTGTATTTACAAGAAAGTGAGTGGGAGCTCTGTAGCATTTCTGATATTATATGTAGATGACATATTATTAATTAGAAATGATATAGAATTTCTGGATAGCATAAAGGGATACTTGAATAAAAGTTTTTCAATGAAAGACCTCGGTGAAGTTGCTTACATATTGGGCATCAAGATCTATAGAGATAGATCAAGACGCTTAATTGGACTTTCACAAAGCACATACCTTGATAAAGTTTTGAAAAAGTTCAAAATGGATCAGGCAAAGAAAGGGTTCTTGCCTGTATTACAAGGTGTGAAGTTGAGTCAGACTCAATGCCCGACCACAGCAGAAGATAGAGAGAAAATGAAAGATGTTCCCCATGCTTCAGCCATAGGCTCTATCATGTATGCAATGCTGTGTACCAGACCTGACGTATGATTAGCAATAAGCTTGGCAGGAAGTTACCAAAGTAATCCAGGAGTGGATCACTGGACAGCGGTCAAGAACATCCTGAAATACCTAAAAAGGACTAAGGATATGTTTCTCGTTTATGCAGGTGACAAAGACCTAGTTGTAAATGGTTACGTCGATGCAAGCTTTGACACTGATTCGGACGATTCTAAATCGCAAACCGGATACGTGTTTTTATTAAACGGTGGAGCTATAAGTTGGTGCAGTTCTAAACAAAGCATCGTGGCGGGATCTACATGCGAAGTGGAGTACATAGATGCTTTGGAAGCAGCAAATGAAGGAGTCTGGATGAAAGAGTTCATTTCCGATCTTGGTGTCATACCTAGTGCGTTGGGACCAATGAAGATCTTCTGTGACAATACTGGTGCAATTGCCTTAGCAAAGGAATCCAGATTTCACAAGAGGACCAAGCACATCAAGAGACGCTTCAATTCCATCCGGGACCAAGTCCAGGTGGGAGACATAGAGATTTGCAAGATACATACGGCTCTGAATGTTACAGACCCGTTGACTAAGCCTCTTCCACGAGCAAAACATGATCAACACCAAGACTCCATGGGTGTTAGAATCATTACTGTGTAATCTAGATTATTGACTCTAGTGCAAGTGGGAGACTGAAGGAAATATGCCCTAGAGGCAATAATAAAGTTATTATTTATTTCCTCATATCATGATAAATGTTTATTATTCATGCTAGAATTGTATTACCCGGAAACATGATACATGTGTGAATACATAGACAAACATAATGTCACTAGTGTGCCTCTACTTGACTAGCTCATTAATCAAAGATGGTTATGTTTCCTAACCATAGACTTGTGTTGTCATTTGATTAACGGGATCACATCATTAGGACAATGATGTGATTGACATGACCCATTCCGTTAGCCTAGCACTTGATCGTTTAGTATGTTGCTATTGCTTTCTCCATGACTTATACAAAGTTCCTACAACTATGAGATTATGCAATTACCGTTTACCGGAGGAACACTTTGTGTGCTACCAAACGTCACAACGTAACTGGGTGATTATAAAGGAGCTCTACAGGTGTCTCCGAAGGTACATGTTGAGTTGGCGTATTTCGAGATTAGGATTTGTCACTCCGATTGTCGGAGAGGTATCTCTGGGCCCTGTCGGTAATGCACATCACTATTAGCCTTGCAAGAAATGTAGCTAATGAGTTAGTTACGGAATGATGCATTACGTAACGAGTAAAGAGACTTGCCGGTAACGAGATTGAACTAGGTATTGGATACCGACGATCGAATCTCGGACAAGTAACATACCGATGACAAAGGGAACAATGTATGTTGTTATGCGGTTTGACCGATAAAGATCTTCGTAGAATATGTAGGAGGCAATATGAGCATCCAGGTTCCGCTATTGGTTATTGACCGGAAATAGTTCTAGGTCATGTCTACATAGTTCTCGAACCCATAGGGTCCGCACGCTTAACGTTACGATGACAGTTTTATTATGAGTTTATAAGTTTTGATGTACCGAAGGTTGTTAGGAGTCCCGGATGTGATCACGGACATGACGAGGAGTCTCGAAATGGTCGAGACATAAAGATTGATATATTGGAAGCCTATATTTGGATATCGAAATAGTTCCGGGTGAAATCGGGATTTTACCGGAGTACCGAGGGGTTACCGGACCCCCCCCCCCCCCCCGGGGGGGGTTAATGGGCCTACATGGGCCATGAGGGAGAAGAGGAGGGCCGGCCAGGGCAGGCCGCGTGCCCCCTCCCCCCTAGTCCGAATAGGACAAGGAAGGGGGGGGGGGGCGCCCCCCTTTCCTCTTTCCCCTCCCCCCTTTCCTTCTCCAACAAGGCAAGAGGAGGGAGTCCTACTCCCGGTGGGAGTAAGACTCCTCCAGGCGCACCCCTAGGGGGCCGGCCGCACCTCCCCCCTCCCTCTATATACGGGGGTAGGGGGAACCTCTAGACACACAAGTTGATCTTCGTGATTGTTCCTTAGCCGTGTGTGGTACCCCCCCCCCCCCTCCACCATATTCCACCTTGGTCATATCGTAGCGGTGCTTAGGCGAAGCCCTGCGTCGGTAGAACATCATCATCGTCACCACGCCATTGTGCTGACGGAACTCATCCCCGACACCCTACTGGATCGGAGTCCGGGGATCGTCATCGAGCTGAACGTGTGCTGAACTCGGAGGTGCTGTACGTTCGGTAATTGGATCGGTCGGATCGTGAAGACGTACGACTACATCAACCGTGTTGTCATAACGCTTCCACTTACGGTCTACTAGGGTACATGGACAACACTCTCCCCTCTCGTTCTTATGCGTCACCATGATCTTGCATGTGCGTAGGAAATTTTTTGAAATTACTATGTTCCCCAACATCAATAACCCCGGCCTCGTTTTTTTCGCGAAGAGCCTGCTCAGCTGCTGCCTTCTTCTCGGCTTCATCCACAACCTTCTTAAGAACCTCAATTTCGGCCGTCACCCCTAGAGCACATCAAAAAAATATTTTCATCATGCACACTTATTCATTTGTGCTAACTGAACAAGGGTTCTACATACCTTGGTTATGCTCCAACTGCTTTTTCACTCGGCCAAGTTCTCCTTTGGCCCACTCCAGACTCTGCCTCAGTCCGGATACTTCCACAGTATGAGAGGCGGCAGACGCTACAGACGTCTTCTTATAAAAAAGGGAGATAGATGTCATCAAGTGAGTCTCCTGCGACCATAAATTTGATCCTCTGTCTGGTTCTTTCTTTCACCGAACAGTGTATCAGGGGCTACTATCTATACTATGACACTCTTCGAAACCTCATAAAACATACCTCAAAGCCTCTTATAAGGCTGATACAGGATTCATTAAGTCCACTCTCAGCGGATTGAATCTTCTCAATCACCGCACCCATAAGGGCACGGTGTTCATCAACGATGGAGGCGCTTTTCAGCGCCGCCGATAAAGTATCCGACACCTCTGGTTGGACAGAGGTTGCAGGTGGAACAGGCACACCCCCTTCAACCAAGGAAGGCCGCCTACCTGATTCTGGAGCCGTATTGGTCTCCGGGATTGCGTCCGGCTAGGGGCCGAATTCAAGATCGCCCCCGCCGCCGACGTCCATGGGAGCCTTCTCTTCCATATGTCCGGCCACTGAAGTTCGACCTCTTGGCGCCGCCTTTACGATCTCTTCCCCCCCCCCCTCCTTGGCCTGGGTCCTCCTAGGACGAAACCTCAGCGTCATTCACATGTTTGGGGGAAGGGGCCTTCGGGGGTGTCCTGCTCTCCATAGCATCCGAACCCAGCAAATCCTCCGACGAGGATTGTTCGGTGCGGGACCTCGCCGGACTGCAAAAAATTATGGCTCAGATTAAAATATTATGCCATGACGAGCCTGGACGCATAAGCGTGTTTGGGTTTTATATACTCACGAGTTCACCAGGGGCTGGGCCCTGGGATCCCACTTCGGTCTGCTATCGGCGGGGGCGGTGGACTCCTCTGGAAGAGGAGTTTTTCCCCTCTTAGGTGACTCGGCCTCCAAGGATGTGGAGGCCGTCCTTTTCTTTCTTCCCCCCGCTCGGGATTCGTCTTCCTCCTCCTCCTCGTCCTCTTCGGAGGAAGAATGGGCATTGGAGTCTTCGGATTTTGTGTCCGAGGCGCCGCAGCGATGAAGGCCTCCCCTGGTCTTCTTGACCTCCTTCTCAGTCTTCTTCTTCGGCGCCTTGTAAGGCGCCGGGACCAACATCTTCGTCAGAAGTGGGCCAGCCGGTTCTTCTGGCAGTGGGGCCGGATAGTAAATCTGCCCCGCCTTATTCGTCTAGCCCTAGGAGAGTTGTGGAAAATACATTGAGCATTTTCCTCAGGATATGTGAATAAAACATACGAATTGCCAACATAACAGTGACTTACCGAACTTGCAGGGCAGGACAGTTGGTACCCGCGATCCTCGGCGGAGTCCGGCCACGATTTGCCGGACTTGAAAAGCACCTTCCAGATGTCCTTGTGCGAGGAGCCAAAGAGCTCCAGTAGGGTCTGGTGCTTGGCCAGGTCAAATTCCCATAAATTGCAAGCCCGGTGTTGACAAGGAAGAATCCGGCGAACTAACATCACTTGGACTACATTGACAAGTTTGATATTCTTGTCTTCCATATCCTTTACGTGCGTCTGGAGCACCGACAGTTCATCAGACGAAGACCAGTTCAGGCCCTTCTTAGGCCAGGACGTAAGCCGCAAGGGGGCTCCGGATCGGAATTTGGGAGCAGTGGCCCACTCCATGCCGCGCGGCTCAGTGATGTAAAACCACTGCTGCTGCCACTCCTTGACTGAATCATTGAAAGCACCTGTTGGCCATGTGACATTGGGCATCTTGCTCACCATGGCACCTCCACACTCGGCATGCTCGCCGCTCACTACCTTGGGCTTCACATTAAAAACCTTCAGCCATAAGCCGAAGTGTGGCGACATGCGGAGAAAGGCCTCGCACATGACAACGAATGTCGAGATGTTGAGAAAGAAATTGGGGGATAGATCATGACAATCGATCCCGTAATAATACATGATGCCACGAACGAATGGGTGGAGGAGAAACCCTAGCCCACGGACAAAATGAGAGAGGAATACAACCCTCTCGTGGGGTTCCGGAGTAGGGACGATCTGTCCCGCCGTCGGAAGACGGTGGCCGATTTTCTTGGCCAGATACCCGGCCTCCCGAGGCTTTTTGATATCCTTCTCTCGGACGGTAGAGGCCATCCACTTGCCTCCTGCTTCGGATCCGGACATTTTTGGAAGACCATTTTGGGCGGAGAGGATGAACGCTTGGGCCCTAGGGCTCGAGCGAGGGGGAATGGATGAGCAGAGGAAGAAGAAGGCATGGGTGAAAAGGGAATCCTTATCCCCTTATAAAGGCAGCAGGGATCCTGCGCCTCCCCACTAGCCCGGTAAGCTCGCTTATTCCCCAAGCGTTGCGTTAATGGCGCGGTTGGGTTACCAACACCTGTATTGATGAGAATCCCGTGATAAGGGGACATGATCTCTGCTTCAACAAGACGTGCCAATGAAACCACCTCACGATATGTGCGGTAGCAGGTTGAGAAAAATGGTTCGCATAATGACCGGGCCGCGGCGTGGTGTCACGCTATGGAAACTTGTCAGCAGATTAGATTTGTGAAATATTGTACTCTCTACGGTGGTATGTGGAATTTATTTTGTAGAGCCGGACACAATCCTTGTGTTCAAGATCTTCTATGGAGTATTCGGAGAAGGAACCCGCCTTGCAATGCCGAAGACAATCTGCACACCGGACTCCTCGTCATTGAAGCCTAGTTCAGGGGCTACTGAGGGAGTCCTGGATTAAGGGGTCCTTGGACAGCCATACTATATACATTGGCCGGACTATTGGACTATGAAGATACAAGATTGAAGACTTCGTCCCGCGTCCGGGTGGGACTCTTCTTTGCATGGAAGGCAAGCTTGGCAATTCGAATATGTAGATCTCCTTCTCTGTAACCGACTCTGTGTAACGCTAGCTGTCGGTGTCAAAACCGGCGGATCTCGGGTAAGTGGTCCCGAACTGTGCATCTAGGCGGATGGTAACAGGAGACAAGGGACACGATGTTTTTACCCAGGTTCGGGCCCTATCGATGGAGGTAAAACCCTACTCCTGTTTGATTAATATTGATGATATGGGTAGTACAAGAGTAGATCTACCACGAGATCAGAGAGGCTAAACCCTAGAAGCTAGCCTATGGTATGATTGTTGTTCATCCTACAGACTAAAACCCTCCAGTTTATATAGGCACCGAAGAGGGTTAGGGTTACACAGAGTCGGTTACAATGGTAGGAGATCTACATATCTGTCTCGCCAAGCTTGCCTTCCACGCCAAGGAAAGTCCCATCCGGACACAGGACGAAGTCTTCAATCTTGTAACTTCATAGTCCAGGAGTCCGGCCGAAGATGATAGTTCGGCTATCCGGACACCCCCTAGTCCGGGACTCCCTCAGTAGCCCCTGAACCAGGCTTCAATGACGACGAGTCCGGCGCGCATATTGTCTTCGGCATTGCAAGGCGGATTCCTCCTACGAATACTTCATAGAAGATTTTGAACACAAGGATAGTGTCTGACTCTGCAAAATAAGTTCCACATACCACCGTAGAGAGAATAATATTTACACAAATTCAATCTGCTGACGTATTCCGCGGCGTGACATCACACCACGGCCAAGCCTTTATTCGAATCATTTTTACTGTTCCAACTCAACGCGTTTAGCGAGGCGGTTTCCTTGGCACGTCTTGTCAAAGCAGAGATCATGTCTCCTTATTCCGGGGTTCTCATCAATACGGGCGTGGGTAACCCAACCGCGCCATTGATTACGGCGCTTGTGAGATAAGCGAGTTTTACCAGGCTGGTGGGGACGCATAGTTTCGTCCGACCATATAAGGGGATAAGGATCCACCTTTTTACCTATGCCTTCTTCCTCCTTTGCTTATCCATTTCCGCGCACTCGAGCTCCAGCGCCCAAGTCTGCACATCTTGCCTCAACCTTCCCCAGCCATGTCCGGAGCAGGAGGCAAGTGGATGGCCTCCTCCGTCACGGAGGGGCACATCAAGAGGCTGCGGAAGGCCGGATACTTGTCCAGCGACATCGCGCACCGGCTCCCCAACAAGGGGCAGCTCATCCCCAGCCCCGGGCCCCATGAGAGGGTGGTGTTCGGATACCAGAATAACTCATGGCGTTTTGTTTGTCACATAGAATCTCCTAACACCGAATATAACCCTACAGCCCGCCCAAGGACGGGCTCGACACTTCAATGAGCGGCTCCCTGGCTTCGTCGGACGTGAATAGCACTTCACTTCCGGCCGTCTCCTCTCCTCGCGCTGCGGATGACGCCAAGTTGGGGTCCCAAAAGGGGCCCAGCCAGGAGGAGGAGGTCCCGGAGGTGCCGCAAGCCAACCTCCCGGACTTTGGGCGCAAGGGGGACCAAACCCCGAAGGGTTCTGAGTCCGGCCCTGGGCCGGACTCCGCACCGGAACCTTCAGTGGTTTCGGAGTCCGGCAGGCGGCCCCTTCGTAAGAAGGGCAAGACTGCGACACTGGTGACCTCCGTCCAACCGGAGGCACCGGATAATTTGCTGGAGGCACTTAACGGCGCCTCCATCAATGAGGAGCGCCGCACTGTCATGACTGTGGTGATCCAGAAAGTTCAGTCCGCCAAGAGCGGGCTGACTGAAGCCTGTGCCAGCCTTCTAACAGGCTTTGAGGTATGTATTAAGATATGTAAAAATATTACCGCATAGACAGTAGCCCCCGATGCTCAGTTCGGTGTTCAGAAAGAAAAGCCGAATTGAGGATCTAAAAAGATGTACGCAGGAGTCTAACATAAGTATGTCAATATGGGAATGCAGGCTGCGCTGCTGACCTCTGCCGCACTGACTGCAGAGGTCAATGCATTGAAGCAGAGCCTCGAGCGGTCCGAGAACGAGCTCGGCCTTGCTGTTGGTGTCAAAACCGGCGGATCTCGAGTAGGGGGTCCCGAACTGTGCGTCTAGGCGGATGGTAACAGGAGACATGCGACACGATGTTTTTACCTAGGTTCGGGCCCTCTCGATGGAGGTAAAACCCTACTCCTGCTTGATTGATATTGATGATATGGGTAGTACAAGAGTAGATCTACCACGAGATCAGAGATGCTAAACCCTAGAAGCTAGCCCATGGTATGATTGTTGTTCGTCCTATGGACTAAAACCCTCTGGTTTATATAGGCACCGAAGAGGGTTAGGGTTACACAGAGTCGGTTACAATGGTAGGAGATCTACATATCCATATCGCCAAGCTTGCCTTCCACGCCAAGGAAAGTCCCGTCCGGACACGGGACGAAGTCTTCAATCTTGTATCTTCATAGTCCAGGAGTCCGGCCGAAGATGATAGTTCGGCTATCCGGACACCCCCTAGTCCAGGACTCCCTCAGTAGCCCCCGAACCAGGCTTCAATGGTGATGAGTCCGGCGCGTAGATTGTCTTCGGCATTGCAAGGCGGGTTCTTCTCCAAATCCTGTGTACCTGTTGAATAGCGTCCGGCTTCCTATGAATATTGCGCTCCTCGGCTTCCACGCCCAATAATAGTCGTCTTCCACATGTTAAACAAATGCAAAAAGTCAGGGTATCTTTACATTTACCCCCTTAGTTGCGCAAATGAGCTGCCTATAAAAGATACGACGATCTAGATCCAAATCACACCATCCTCCCTTCATGAGCATTCATTAGAGCGCATCTGACAGAAATCTGTTCCATCATGGACAGTCGACGCGGCTCCTCCTCTCGCCCTCCCAGCCCTCAGCCTGGAGATTGGGAGAGATGCTCCGTCCCGCACAGTGAGCTAGTGGCGCTCCAAACCAAGGGATTTCTTCCCCCAGCCTTCATGGTCCCGGTTCGAGTCCGACTCGCCACCTATAAGGACGGGAAGCAAGCGGAGAGCGTCCCCAACCCCTCCAAATGAGAGTGGGTATGCCTTATCTCTTATTTGATAAGAGGGCTTGGATTTCCAATTCATCCGTTTCTCTGGGGTCTCCTGGAGTTCTATGGCCTCCAGTTGCACAACCTTACGCCTGCCTCCATTTTGCATATCGTGGGCTTCATGGCCCTTTGCGAGCAGTTTTTGGGCATCGAGCCTCATTTTGCGCTGTGGAAGAAGTTGTTCTATCTTGTGCCCCGCTCTCAAGAGGGGTCAATTTATCAAGTGGGCAGAGCCGAACCATGGCACATCACCGGGACCGGATATCTACCCGGAACCCCGAAGAAGGCGTCTGAAGACTGGCCTTCGGCATGGTTTTATATAGAAGATGTCCCCTGCCGGACCCTATTCGGGTCGGCCTCCCTAAGTTTAATAATGCTCCTTTGAAGAAACGCCTAAGCTGGCGTCCACGGAGCCCTCAGAGGGAAAACGACGGGGACGTCATTTACCTGATGAGCCGGATAAGGTTGTTAGCTCATTCCGGACTGACCATGATCGGGGTCATGGCCACATGCATTATGCGGGGGGGTGCAGCCGCTCCAGTATAGGGGCCACCCCATGTGGGATTTCAACAGGGAGGATGATGCCACCCGCTGCGGCCGTAAGGGGCTGGGATCGGTCGCCGATCTGATGAAGATCTTGTCCGCATTGTACAAGGGAGAAGAGGAGGAATTTCTCCGCGTCAATCCGCAGGGCGGATTTTCTATGAACAATCCTCTAAGCTGGGTAAGCGGACCTTTATTTTTGCCTATCCGTCCCACACTCCCATAGTCAAGTATCTCATTTTGTGATTTCGGCGCAGGAACTGCGCCGGGCCGTAAAGGATATAAACATCCCGGCTCCACAACCCGAGGATCCGGAACGGTTCCCTGACCCGGCCTCCCAAGAGGATCCGGACATATCAGTGGAGTTGATCGACGGGGTATTTCACCTACTGAGCATTGATAATGCCTTGGTCGCCATTACGGCCGATTACCCCGGAATACTTCCCGCTTCGCAGGTAACTGAGACTGAAGTCCCAATACTTTGAAAATTACCCATTCGTGCATGTTTTTGACCGCCGTATACCAATGGTGTTTTGCAGGGGGCACCCTTGAGGCGGAGGGCCGAGCCCACGACGGCTAGCCAAAAAGGGGCAGTACGGCCCAACAGGCTAAAAAGAAGTGCGGT
The DNA here is from genome assembly GCA_963921465.1 of Triticum timopheevii. Classification (NCBI taxonomy): domain Eukaryota; kingdom Viridiplantae; phylum Streptophyta; class Magnoliopsida; order Poales; family Poaceae; genus Triticum; species Triticum timopheevii. Next base: position 471,971,294 of record OY997268.1, read on the forward strand.
CCGGATTGAAACTCCGGTGCAACGGTATGGCGCGTCATGTTACTCCCCGGCCTTATTCCCGGAAGCATACTAACGCTCGTGCCCTTTCAGGAAGAAGAGCGCTCGCCGGACTGTATCCGGAGAGGTTGCCAATTAATCCTCTGCTCGCCAGGCTCCAAAGCCGGGTCCACAAGTGGAGGCGAACACGGGGCATGCGTTGGATGTTCCTCCGACAGAGGATGCCGACAGGTTATCTGCCACCAATTCCGAGGTGGAGAGTGCCATGAATCACAGGCGCCGCCGGACAGTTCTTCATGACGCGTGTTTCTCCCCAGAGGCATTGAATGCCTTTAATTCGGGAGATGCGCACCTCCGTGCCGCTCAAAATGGTCTAGCCAGAGCCACGGAGCAGTATGTAAAAGACATACGGGTGAGAAAATTTGACAGTTATATATGCCAGTAGCCCCCGAGACTTGAAATAGTTAGAATAACTGATTTAAGGATCATTTATTGTGCAGGATCTTACAGAAAAGAATACCCAACTGTCCCAGGAGCTGGAGGAGTGCAAATCCCAACTTGAGGCCGCGCTAGCCGCAGCGGGGGAAGCCAAAGAGACCCCCTCTGGTAATATATGCTTCAGAAGATAAGTAATTTGTGAAGTGCGGCGTGTGTATAAGTCTGACAATAATATTGCAGATGGCACCGGGATAGATCCGGACAAGCAACAGCTCATGCGCCGGTTAAAGGACGGCGAGAATGTGCTTACAAGGGTGAGGCAGGAGAAAAACAATCTCCAAGATGCCAACACCTAGCTGGGTGAGGAATTAAAGGATGTTCGTGCCCAGCTATCTGACTCCGTGAAGGAGAATCGGCAGCTTCGATGCGGCATTTTTAGTAAGTGCTTGAACGAACTTTGAAAAAGAGTTCGGCGAGGAAGTCGACTAACAGAGTTGTGTCTGTAGGTATGCTCACAGACCGTCCTGTAGAGGAAATGCCTGGTTCTACGGGTGACCTTCTTCCCGAGCTCTTGCAACTGCACGAACGAGTTCGGCAGGTGATGAAAGGCGTCGCCCAGGCCCTGTGGCCATCTGTCTCCCTGCCCGAAGGCCTTGGAGAGATTGCAGAGAGGCTTCAGGGAGCGCGGTAGCGCTTCCGCTTATGGAAGATATCGGCATGCCGTCAAGGCGCCAGGAAGGCCTGGGCCATGGTGAAGACATGGTACACGAAGGCTGACCCAAACCACATGGCCGAGGTCAGACCTGCGGGGCCCGATGGGAAGGAGATCCCTGTGAGCTTAGTGTACGGCCAAGTAGAATTGGCCGCAAAGTATTCCCAACAGGACTGTAAACTAGACAGCCTGCTAGATGGCATTGAAGAGGAATATGCCCAGTCAAGTTGACTATGTAATTTAAGATGACATGTAAAATGCCTCCTAGCCGGATTGTAGATCGTTTGTCATAGCGGACCTTTTCGCTTCAACCTCGGGACCCAATAGTCCGGAGTGTGTCCGAATACCCTCGCGGTTATATAAGAACCGGGGCATGCATGGAGACCAGGCGTAGGGGTCGTTAGTGCTTTATCAGACAAGTGCCCAACTAGTTATGTTATATTACATGGTTAGTAAGAAACATCTACCAGGGAGAATAGTTCTGTTAGGGGTTCCTTTCCCTGGGAGGCATACCCTAAAGTGCATGTCCGGACTGCGAAAAAAGCAGAAAAACATCTGGGGGCAGATAAATAAATAGGTAAGAAATCATCTTTTAGTTCACCGACCGAATATTCCCCTAAGAACGCTAGCTTTCGGCTTCACCCAGTCTGAGGTACACATCCGGCTGACCCGGCGGTAACAATCGCAGAGGTGCTCCCTTTATCGCCTAGCTGAACAATCGGGAACGTAGGGGTAAGCACAGGAGCCAGGCAACCCAGCTTGGCCAAAACTTAAGTCATATCGATGCATATAATGGTGAATAAAAGGTACATGCGGAAGTGTGACACATGTGTTGGGCATGAAGCCCGTATAAATAAGCTTCTGTTAAAGAAGCCCCCAGGTATAATGAGCGCAGATAGTGTGTCAAGTGTGTGCGAACAATGCACGAACAAGCTTTCAAAGGCTGTAATAGGAAAGGGGGAGAAGGAGATAAACAGAAGACAACTAATATGTAAAATGTAGACGGAGGAAGGATACGAACTCAGAATCCGGCGCTAGGTGTAGAATCTTCGGAGACGGGCTGCATTCCATGGGTTCGGCTCGAGTCGGTTATCCAATGAATCTCGCAGACGATACGCTCCACCGGTCAGGACTTGGTCGACGATAAAGGGACCTTCCCATTTGGGCTTGAGTTTGTCCTTTTTCTTGTCCGGCAAGCGTAGAACTAACTCGCCAACGTTGTAAGTTTTGGCCCATACTTCTCTGCTTTGATATCTTCGAGCTTGCTGTTGATAGAATGCGGAACGGACTTTTGCCACATCACGCTCCTCCTCCAATGTGTCCAAATTGTCCTGCCGATCGAGCTCGGCTTCTCTTTCTTCGTACATGCGCACGCGAGGTGAGTCATGAATTATGTCACAGGGCAGAACTGCCTCTGCGCCGTATACCATAAAGAATGGTGTAAATCCGGTGGTGCGATTCGGAGTGGTGCGCAGCCCCCAGAGTACGGAGTCGAGCTCCTCTACCCAGTGCGTGTTAGATTCCTTAAGGGACCGCACAAATCGGGGTTTAATGCCGCTCATGATTAGACCATTTGCTCGCTCGACTTGACCGCTAGTTTGAGGGTGATAGACTGAAGCATAGTCAAGTTTGATCCCCATGTTTTTGCACCAGAGTTTAACCTTGCCGGCCGTAAAATTCGTGCTGTTGTCAGTGATGATGCTATGGGGGACGCCATAACGGTGTACGACCCCGGATATGAAGTCTATCACCGGTCCGGATTCGGCCGTCTTAACAGGCTTGGCCTCTATCCATTTGGTGAACTTATCCACCATGACCAATAGGTATCTTTGCTTGTGGGTTCCTCCTTTAAGGGGTCCAACCATGTCAAGCCCCCAGACCGCGAAGGGCTAGGTTATGGGTATAGTTTTGAGGGCGGTGGGTGGCATGTGGCTTTGATTAGCAAATAGCTGGCAACTGACGCATCGTTGGACTAAGTCCTGAGCATCTGCCCGGGCCGTCGGCCAATAAAATCCTGTACGGAAGGCCTTGCCTACAAGGGCCCGGGCTGTGGCGTGGTGCCCGCCTAGTTCGGCATGAATTTCAGCCAGAAGGTTCCGCCCTTCTTCTTCGGAGATACACCTTTGAAGGACTCCGGTTGTGCTTTTCTTGTAAAGCTCTCCCTCATGGACCTTATAGGCTTTAGATCGCCGCATTATGCAGCGGGCCTCGTTTTGGTCCTCGGGAAGTTCCTGCCTGGTTAGGTAGGCTAGGAATGGTTCCGTCCACGGGGCAATGACTACCATTATTACGTGGGCTAAGGATGTTACTTCATTGGCAGAACCGCCAATTGTGTCAGAATGTTCGGTGTCGGGCAGTGTGGTTGGGTCCGGGTTATTATTTCCGGATTCCCCCTCCCATAGTACGGATGGCTTGAACAGCCTCTCTAGGAAGATGTTGGGAGGGACGGCATTGCGCTTTGCGCTAATGCGTGGCAATACATCTGTTGCCTGGTTGTTATCCCGGGCTATATGGTGAAATTCGAGCCCCTCAAACCGAGCTGACATTTATAGGACGGTGTTGTGATAAGCTGCCATTTTCGGATCCTTGGCATCAAAGTCTCCATTTATTTGGGATATCACGAGGTTCAAATCCCCGCGCACCTCTAGGCGTTGAATGCCCATGGAGACTGCCATCCGAAGCCCATGTAGAAGGGTCTCGTATTCGGCTACGTTGTTGGAGTCCGTATACATTATCTGGAGTACGTATTGAACCGTATCTCCGTTTGGGGACGTCAGGACGACACCAGCCCCCAAACCAGCCAACATTTTGGAGCCGTCGAAGTGCATGATCCAGTTTGAATATGCGCCGTACTCTTTAGGGAGTTCGGCTTCTGTCCATTCGGTGATGAAGTCGGCCAAAACTTGCGATTTAATAGCTCGCCATGGCTTATAGGTTATGTCGAACGGGAGGAGCTCAATAGCCCATTTGGCAATCTGGCCCATTGCGTCGCGGTTGTTTATAATGTCATTGAGAGGTACTTCGGAGGCTACTGTTATTGAACACTCTTGAAAGTAGTGTCGCAGCTTCCGGGATGCCATGAACACCGCGTACGCTATCTTCTGATAATGCGGGTACCGTGACTTGCATGGAGTCAGGACAGTGGACACGTAGTAAACTGGTTTTTGAAGGGGGGACTTGTGTCCGTCCGTTTCTCGTTCGACAACGAGCACGGCGCTCACCACTTGATGAGTTGCCGCGATATATAATAGCATTGGTTCGCCTATGTTGGGCGCGGCCAGGACCGGGTTTGTTGCCAATATGTCTTTTATTTCTTCGAGTCCAGCCGTGGCGGCATCCGTCCACTCGAAGTGTTCGGTGCGTCGGAGGAGGCAATAAAGGGGTAATGGCTTTTCTCCTAAACGGGAGATAAAGCGGCTTAAAGCCGCCACGCATCCCGTCAATTTTTGTATTTGTTTGAGGTCCTTTGGGATATCCAATTGTGACAGAGCTCGGATCTTGGCTGGGTTTGCTTCAATTCCTCTACCGGATACAATGAAGCCCAAGAGGTTTCCGGCTGGTATGCCAAAAACACATTTTTCCGGGTTAAGCTTGTTGTCATATGTTCGGAGATTATCGAACGTGAGCCTCAAATCGTCTACTAGAGTTTCGACATGCTTGGTTTTGACGACCACATGTCTACATATGCCTCCACTGTTTTGCCGATCTAGTTTGCCAGACATGTCTGAATCATGCGCTGATATGTTGCGCCGGCGTTTTTGAGCCAAAGGGCATTGTGTTGAAGCAGAATGGGCTGTATGGGGTGATGAATGCCGTTGCGGCCTGGTCGGGCTCTGCCATCTTAATTTGGTGGTAGCCGAAGTATGCGTCGGGGAAACACAATGAATCGTGTCCGGCGTGGGATTCCTAGCATGTCTGAAGGGTGCCAGGCAAAGATGTCCCAATTTTCGCGTAGGAATTCTTGTAGTGCGGCGTCTACATCAGGGTTTAATTGTGCCCCAATGGAGGCCGTTTTTGTAGGGTCCGTTGGATGGACTTGGAATTTGACTATTTCGTCAGCTGGTTTAAAGGAGGTGGACTTGGATCTCTTATCGAGTATCACGTCGTCCCTATTCACCATGGAGCGTAGCGCAGTGAGTTCCTCGGCCGCTAGGGCTTCGGATAGTGCCTTCAGGGCCAGTGAGGCTGTCTTATTTTCGGTGCGGAGTGCTATGTCCGGGTCACTAGCAAGAGTGATGATTCCATTGGGCCCGGGCATTTTGAGCTTCATGTACCCGTAATGGGGTATAGCTTGAAAAATTGTGAATGCCTCTTGCCCTAATAGAGCGTGATATCCACTGCTGAATGGGGCCATTTGGAACGTGACCTCCTCGGACCTGTAATTATCCGGCGTGCCGAACACCACATCCAGTGTGATTTTTCCTGTACAGCATGCTTCCCAACTAGGGATTATTCCTCTAAAGGTTGTGCTGCTTCGCTCAATGTGGCTCCAGTCTATTTCCATTTTTCGGAGGGTTTCCTCATAAATGAGGTTCAGTCCGCTGCCACCGTCCATGAGTACCTTGGTAAGGCGAAAGCCGTCCACTATTGGACTGAGGACCAATGCGGCTGGTGCTCGGGTTGTTCGGAATTTAGGTTCGTCACTGGCATTAAAGGTAATAGCCGTGTCACTCCATGGGTTTATTGTTGCTACTTGGTAGACTTCGGCAAGGCTGCGGAGTGTTCGTTTCCGCATATTATTTGATGCGAAAGTCTCGAAGACTGTTGATACCGTAGTGGTATCCTTGGACTGGTGTTCTGGAGTTAGAAGCTCTTCGCCACTTTTGGCCACCTGCCGTAGTATCCAACATGCTCTAAGGCTATGAGTTGGAGTGGCGCCCTCTGTACTATGAATTTTGCAGGGTCCATTGAGACATCCTTCCAGTACGGTTCCATGCCCTATAGAGGGTTTTTGCTTTTTGGTGTTTAACCCAGGTGCTTGGCGATAATGCACCCTTTTATTTCGGACTGGGGTTGTATTTAGGGCCGGATTGTCCCAAAATTTGATTTCGGTTTTCTAGGCGCTTTCAATCACACAGTACTTTTGCACTATGGACGCCAAGTCAGCGAAGCGTGCAATTTCATGATGAGTTACGGCGTTTAGGATTCCCTTGTCCGTGCAATTATTGCAGAAGAATGAAATTGCGTCCTCCTCACGACAGTTCTTTATCCTGTTCATAACAAGGAGGAATCTAGCCCAGTAATGGTGTACTGTTTCTGCGGGCTCTTGCCGGATTTGGGATAGATCGCTTATGTTTGGGTGGGCGGGTGGAATTAAATTCGGAACCCCGTCCACTTTAAAACTCAGGGGCCAAGTAGTTTCCGAACTTGGAAGCTTGGGTTCTTGGATGTTGTCCAATGAATCTAGCCCGCTACCTGACTTTAGGTTCAGGGCTTGAGTAACATCCTCCCCTCCGCGGGAATCCGGCATGGAGGGATCAGGAATCCGGACATAGCTAGTCCTTAAGATAGAAGAAGAGTCGCCGTATTGTTCCTCTACCATAGCGACGTGGTGGGTAACCTGGGGAGAGTTAATCTCTCTCAGATTGGGTTTAGGCCCAATCTGATCGTAGTCTGTAGTGACTCCCAGGGCGGCGATGCGATCCAAGAGCTCGTTTAAGGAAGAGAGCTCCATCGGATCTAACTGCTCGGCGAGTTCCGAGTTGACGTGAAGATTGCTTTCGATGACCCGAGAAGTCATCATCGGTGCGGCGGCTGGATAGGCGGTCATAAGGAAACCGCCTAGCCGGAGAGTTTGGCCGATAGCCAAAGCTCCTTTAGCAACAGTGTCGTCTTTAAAGACGGGATGAGGCATCCTTCCTGATAGCGACGGCACAGAGGAACTCTCAATGAAAGCACCAATGTCGGTGTCAAAACCGGCGGATCTCGGGTAGGGGGTCCCGAACTGTGCGTCTAGGCGGATGGTAACAGGAGACAAGGGACACGATGTTTTTACCCAGGTTCGGGCCCTCTCGATGGAGGTAAAACCCTACTCCTGCTTGATTGACATTGATGATATGGGTAGTACAAGAGTAGATCTACCACGAGATCAGAGAGGCTAAACCCTATAAGCTAGCCTATGGTATGATTGTTGTTTGTCCTATGGACTAAAACCCTCCGGTTTATATAGGCACCTAAGAGGGTTAGGGTTACACAGAGTCGGTTACAATGGTAGGAGATCTACATATCCGTATCGCCAAGCTTGCCTTCCATGCCAAGGAAAGTCCCATCCGGACACAGGACGAAGTATTCAATCTTGTATCTTCATAGTCCAGGAGTCCGACCGAAGATGATGGTTTGGCTATCCGGACACCCCCTAGTCTAGGACTCCCTCACTTGCCAAGAAGCAGCTTGAGGACAAGGAAGGTAAGTAATACCTTATGGAAGTATATAAAAGATGTGGTTGCAAAAAATAATAGGAATAACATGAGAATTGCAGGGGCCATGAACGAGGTGGTGACCCTGAAGGAAGCGGTGTCCAGGGCCGAAAGCAATGCGGCCACGGAACGCACCGAGCGAGAGAAGCAGGAGGCGCGGGTGGCAGAGGTGCGGCAAGAGCTCCAGGCTCTCGTGGAAAAACACGAGAGTTTGGAGCGTGACTCAAAGACTCGAGAGTCCGAGCTCGCCTCGGCTCTTGAGAGCGCCAAAGCCGCTAAGGCCGGAGCCCAAAAAGCCCTCCAGGAAATTGAGGCAATAAAGAAGATAGCGGCGGGTAAGGCATTCTTCATGCAAAGCAAGCACGTGAAAGTGAATTACTGGTTACTTACCCGAATCCGGAGCTCTCCAGGAGCATTCACAGATCTGCCATGTAGTGTGTCCGATGCTACCGCCTTCTACCGGGCCGAGGAGGGGAGCTCGACGGAGAAGGTGTTCTGGTCTCAGTATGCTGAGGCCGGACACCCGGTGCCCTTGAGCGACCAGCTGAAGCAGCTGGTCGAGCTCCATAAGGTGGCCGAACAGGCCATGAAGGGCCTCATAGTTCGGCTGTGGCCAAAGGAGGCCATGCTGGGATCTACTTCGGGCTGGTCAGGCGGCTGGTGGACGTCTGTCCATGGATTGAAGTCATCAAGTGCTCCGTCTGCATCGAAGGTGCCCGTAGGGCCCTTGCCCGTGCTAAAGTGCACTGGGGCAAGATGGACGCTGAGAAGCTTGTGACGGACGCTCCGCAGCCGGGCAGGGAGTATCGCAAGCCCGAGATGTATTATCAGGGCGTCCTGAAGGGTGCCCGCCTTATAGCGGGTGAATGCTCCAAAGATGTAATTTTTGAGTAAACTCGCATTTGTTATCCTGTACGCTTGAAAACTTGTTCATATGCGCTAAGCAACACTTGTGAATTTAAAATATTACCTTCTGTGCGGCTATTTATTAAATTTGAGAGATGGCGAGTCGTCGGCTTCTGCCCCCATGCCAGGAGTGCTGGGGTGTTCGGGATAAACTTGAGCGCTCTTTTTCCCATTCTTGGGTCCTTCGAGGGAGGCGCTCAACGCAACAAACAAGGCAACCGGACTATAATGCTTGAACACTCTCACTTAGCCATAGAATTCTATAATTTTAAATTTCGGCGAAGCCCCTAGTATTCGGAAGACCGATTTCGGGGCATTATCCACGCCTGGGTCGGACAAAGCCGACTCCTCGCTCTAAGCGGCATAAGTCTTTAGGGACTCGAAAACCTCTCGAACAGCGACCGGCTATCGCCCTATCATGACGGTCAGTTTTAGCTTTCTCCACTGAGGTGCTCAACCCAGCTCAACCGGGGCACAGTCGCAGTGGTTCTCCCAGCGCTACCTTAGCCGATATAACGGAACGTAAGGTACCAAAACTTGGGAGCCGGGCAAACCCAACTATTGACCCAAGACATGATTCGGAGCCGATGCATATAATGTTATAAGTTCGGGGTGCCGCACTTGTTAAAGTGTTCGGACTTATCACACCATATTTTGGGGTACTTAAGCCCCTGGTGTATTTGGCCGTACCAAAGCGTACGGATGCAACATGTCATAAGTGAACATATATAGATAAGAAAAAGGAATGCAATAATAGGCAAAAGCTGTGCATTGTTTATTAAAGAAGCTGCGGTAAAAGCAGAACGATTCAAATAGTGCGATAAGAAAGGGACGGGACTATTTGACATGTCCCCCTCCAGGAGCGAGCTGCGGGATGATATGTAAAACAAGTATACTGCTCGTTATAGAGACCACCTGTACACTCGACGTAGCTTTCTGCTTCCCTGTCTATTGCATCATGTGTTCCGTGATTCTACTGCCGGACAGGGCTTCTTAAGAAAGGAGTCCTGAAAGTAAGAGAAAAAATAAGAATGACACAATTGGGAGCCCCTGGTGCGGTTGAGCCACATTCTAGGCCTGCCGTGGTCGTGCCACTCCCCTTATGCCCATGGTATTCCCAGAGTGTAGTTATGTACGCGTAGTACTGGTTTCGCAATTTCGCGAGGGCTGGGGTTGGGGCCACATTGCTACGCGTGCTCGGAACGTGCCAGGCGGTCTTGTTGTAGGTTACTCCGGGCGCGCTTGACGGTGTCCGGACGTTTAATAGCCGGACTCGAGTATTGCCTTGAGAGGTTGTTTTGTACTTCTGTCGCTAGGGCCGCCGTATGCTCCTCCGTTCGGAGAGAGCGTTCGGTGTTTCCGTTGACCGTAATGACTCCTCGAGGGCCTGGCATCTTGAGCTTGAGGTATGCGTAGTGCGGCACCGCATTGAACTTTGCAAATGCAGTTCGTCCGAGCAGTGCATGATAGCCGCTGCGGAACGGGACTATGTCGAAGATTAATTCCTCGCTTCGGAAGTTATCCGGTGATTCGAAGACTACTTCAAGTGTAACTGAGCCTGTATAGTTGGCCTCAACACCTGGTATGACGCCTTTGAAGGTCGTCTTTGTGGGTTTAATCCTTGAGGGGTCTATGCCCATCTTATGCATTGTATCCTGATAAAGCAGGTTCAGGCTGCTGCCGCCGTCCATTAGGACTCTAGTGAGGTGAAATCCATCAACGATTGGGTCTAGAACCAATGCAGCAAATCCGCCATGACGGATGCTAGTGGGGTGGTCCCTTCGATCAAAAGTGATCGGGCAGGAGGACCACGGATTGAACTTTGGGGCGACTGGCTCCATCGCATATACGTCCCTTAGTGCACGCTTCCGCTCCCTTTTGGGTATGTGGGTTGCGTATATCATGTTCACCGTCCGCATTTGTGGGGGGAAGCCCTTCTGTCCTCTATTGTTCGGCGGCCAGGGCTCCTCCTCGTCGTCGCTATGCAGCCCCTTGTCATTGTTTTCGACATTTAGCTTCCCTGCCAGCTTGAACACCCAACAATCCCTGTTGGTGTGATTGGCTGGGTTTTCGGGGGTGTCATGTATCTGGCACGAGCGATCGAGTATTCGGTCCAAATTGGACGGGGCCGGAGTATTTCTTTTGAATGGATTTTTCCGCTGACCGGGTTTAGAGCCTCTGAATCCGGCATTGACTGCCGTATCTTCAGCATTATCGCCATTAATGCGGCGCTTGTGTTTGTTGCGACGCGACCTGCCGTTGTTCTCCTTGGTATCTGAACTACCAGGGCTCTTGGTCATGTTGTTACTACGAACTAGCCAGCTGTCCTTTCCCGCGCAAAAGCGGGTCATGAGTGTTGTGAGGGCTGCCATGGATTTCGGCTTTTCCTGTCCTAGGTGCCGGGCAAGCCACTCGTCGCGGATGTTATGTTTGAAGGCTGCAAGGGCCTCTGGATCCGGACAGTCGACGATTTGATTTTTCTTGGTTAGGAACCGTGTCCAGAATTGTCTGGCCGATTCTTCTGGCTGCTGAATTATGTGGCTTAGGTCATCAGCGTCTGGTGGTCGCACGCAGGTTCCCTGGAAGTTGTCGAGGAATGCGGCTTCCAGGTCTTCCCAACCACCAATTGACTCTGCTGGCAAGCTGTTAAGCCAATGCCGAGCTGGTCCTTTAAGCTTGAGTGGGAGGTATTTGATAGCGTGTAGATCGTCACCGCGGGCCATGTGGATATGAAGGAGATAGTCCTCGATCCAGACCGCAGGATCTGTTGTGCCATCGTATGATTCAATGTTTACGGGCTTGAAACCCTCAGGGATTTGATGATCCATCACTTCGTCTGTGAAGCATAGTGGGTGTGCGGCGCCCCTGTATTGGGCTAATCACGACGTAGCTCAAATGAGCTTCGTCTACTGTGTTCGGCCCGGCCGGAATTGCCATATCCGGCATGATGGTTATCATCACGCATCGTGGGGCGCCCATGCGATCCGTAGATCGATCTTGTTTGTCTTGCCTTGTCCTCCAATAGATCCCGCAGGTCTGGCGCATTTCCCCGCACCTTGGTATTTTTTGAGCGGCGTCGGGGTGCGGCTTGAGTGGAGGGCCGAGAGGCCTCTCTGTCGCGGCCACGAGGTGGCCGATCGGCCGTATCATGCGCTGGTGATGTAGGTTTAGGTGCTTCCTCCTCTAATCGGGGTAGCAGCCTGCGTTTTGGGTAGTTCTTGGAGGGGCGTTCGAGTTCATACTCTTCGGCCGCGAGGACTTCAGTACATCTGTCGGCTAGCAAGTCTTGGTCAGCTCTAAGTTGTTGCTGCTATTTCTTGAGGCTGCTTGCCGTGGCCATAAGCCTGCATTTGAAACGCTCTTGTTCGACGGGATCCTCAGGCACGACAAATTCGTCGTCGTCGAGGCTTGCCTCGTCTTCGGAGGGAGGCATGTAATTATCGTCCTCTACCACTCTTTCTACCGCTCTCTCATGAGGGCTGGCTTCTCCATCCTCCTGCGCTGAATCCTGCTGGAGGGTCCGGGGTGTTATTGTCTCCGGTGCCGAAATCTCCGTTTTTGCTGTGGCGGGATTTAGAGCGGCGCCGCTGACGCCGACGCTTAGGCTGTTTCTTGGAGGGGTCATCCTCTGTTGTTCCATCGCCATTCTCATCATTTGGGATGTCCACCATGTATATGTATGATGAGGTGGCCTTCCAGTGCCCTGTAGGCGCTGGTTCTTGGTCGTCTCCTGCATCGTCGTCCATACCGTCGATGTCTTCGGAGTCGAAGTCGAGCATGTCGGTTAAGTCATCGACAGTGGCTACGAAGTGGGTGGTGGGTGGGCTTTGAATTTCTTTGTTGTCCGCATCCCAACCTTCCTGACCATAATCCGGCCAGGGCTCTCCTGATAAAGAGAGAAACTTTAGCGAACTCAGTATGTCGCCAAAGGGTGAGTGCTGGAAGATGTCCACAGCAGTGAACTCCATGATCGGCGCCCAATCGGATTTGATTGGCAGGGGCGCGGAAGGTTCAGAGTCCGGAGAGGAGTCCGGCACCTTGGAGTCACGAGCTTTGCAAAGGACAGGGTTGGTGTTCGGCTCAATCACCATAGAGATAGCAGCCCCCGAGGCGGTGTCCAACCACCCATCCTCGATCGGCGTAGTCGGCTCTGAGCTAAGGGTCGGAGCGGACACTTGTGCGGCCTCCAGGGCACTGTCCGGCAGCAGAGCTAGATCATGCCCATCGTGATAGTGCGGCGCGCTTGGCTGTGGCTCGAACCCGTCGAAGATCAAGTCTCCGCGGACGTCAGCCGTGTAGTTCAAACTTCCAAATCTGACCTGATGGCCAGGGGCGTAGCTTTCAATCTGCTCCAGATGGCCAAGCGAATTGGCCCGCAGTGCAAAGCCGCCGAACACGAAGATCTGTCCGGGGAGAAAAGTCTCACCCTGGACCGCGTCGTTGTTGATGATCGGAGGAGCCATCAGGCCTAAAGATGACGACACAGAGGAACTCTCAATGAAAGCACCAATGTCGGTGTCAAAACCGGCGGATCTCGGGTAGGGGGTCCCGAACTGTGCGTCTAGGCGGATGGTAATAGGAGACAAGGGACATGATGTTTTTACCCAGGTTTGGGCCCTCTCGATGGAGGTAAAACCATAGTCCTGCTTGATTAATATTGATGATATGGGTAGTACAAGAGTAGATCTACCACGAGATCAGAGAGGCTAAATCCTAGAAGCTAGCCTATGGTATGATTGTTGTTCGTCCTACGGACTAAAACCCTCCGGTTTATATAGGCACCGAAGAGGGTTAGGGTTACACAGAGTTGGTTACAATGGTAGGAGATCTACATATCCATATCGCCAAGCTTGCCTTCCATGCCAAGGAAAGTCCCATCCGGACACGGGACGAAGTCTTCAATCTTGTATCTTCATAGTCCAGGAGTCCGGCCGAAGATGATAGTTCGGCTATCCGGACACCCCCTAGTCCGAGACTCCCTTACTAGCCCCCTCCGGTGTCTATATAAACCGGAGGGTTTAGTCCGTAGGACAACAACAATCATAATCATAGGCTAGCTTCTAGGGTTTAGCCTCTATGATCTCGTGGTAGATCAACTCTTGCAATACTCATATCATCAAGATCAATCAAGCAGGAAGTAGGGTATTACCTCCATCGAGAGGGCCCGAACCTGGGTAAACATCGTGTCCCACGCCTCCTATTACCATTAGCCTTAGACGCACAATTCGGGACCCCCTACCCGAGATCCGCCGGTTTTGACACCGACAGTCACCTCGTGACACCCAACGATTACCGTCGTGGCAAAACGAAAACGGTCCCAACGGGGTCATGGTACCAAAACAACAACGGTCACACAAGGCTTATGTCCACCTACTGATCAGGGTAGCGCGCGCCCATAACCTTCCCTAGTTGGAGGCACCAGCGAGAGGCACAACAATAGACCACATTAGGGCCTTCCCATAAAGGCAAATGTGGCTGCACTGGTCAGTTCGATTTTGATGGCGCTATGACTCAGCCAACAAGTGTTCAAGTTCAATTAAAGTCCAGTTAAACTTGAATGCAAATGATGATGAGTCATACAATATAACTTGATGAAATAAATGTGCATATGAGCATGATATCAACATGAGCATGGGTAGAGCAACATAACCATATGAATCATTAGCATCAATAATAATAAAGCACTTAGTCTACTTGATGTAGATGAACATGGCATAGCGACGATCGTACATAACACATGTGCTTCATAACAGACAGTAATCATGCATCAGACGAACATCACTATCACCAGCATGTACTGCTACCAAGCATGGCATATGAGAATAATACTAACAAGTAGTACATACTAACAAGGTGCATAAGAACATAGCATGAAGATAAGCATGTACGCATAAGCATAACCAAAACGGTACTAGCAGTATTAAACAAGCAGCCATTTATTAAATATTCAAGTGAAAACCATGGCTACTGCAAATCCATCATGCAAGTGGCTGTCGTGGCTTGCCTGGGGTTGAGGGATGCTCCGGGGAGAGGTGCTATAAGCTCGTAGAAAATTCGTCGGACAGTTCTCTCTCGGAGAGGCTGATAGGGGAAAGGGTATAAAGGTCATTTTCATAGTGGGACCACCTAGTGAAAATGATACCAAAAGATAGAGCTCGACGAGACAAAGAAGTGGGCATTGGATTCACCTCATTTGGAGTTTCGGTTGAAAAGAAACGGGCAGTTGAAACTCAGGGACTAATCTGTAAAAAAAATCACAGATGGGCCCCTGGCGGTTTAACCGACCGTGTCTTTCTGAGAAATACGCTTTCATCAGAGAAAGCGAACTTTGGGCTGAAGAAGGGCAGAATACGCTTTCTTTAACAGAAAATGTAAACCGTGGAGTACGCTTTCAGAAAGAGAACGCGCTCTGAGGAAAACGTGTCCACTTATCCACACGGGCCCGAGGTGGGCTCAACGCACGTGGGGCTGAGGGGAGCTGGGGCCCGTCTAGCCAGCTTGTCCTCTTCCTCCCGTCGTCCCCCCGCATGGGACAGAGGAGAAGCAGGGGAGGGGCGCGGCTCCGGCGCTGGCCCGGCCGGCTCGATCACCTCCGGCGAGGGTGGGACTCCAGCAGGTTCGGGGAAGGGCACCGCAACGGGGAGGTCTGACAGGAGCAGCGGGGAATGCCTATGGCGACGGGCACGGTGGTGAACAGAGGCGGGCGCCGGCGAGAGGCGCGGGCGGCTCCGACCGTCTCGGGCCCAGCGGGAGGCACCGGCGGGCTCAGGGTGACATCTCGCGTCCATTCAGAGGGAGAACATGCACCGGGAAGGAGGAAGGTGGCCAGGGCACCAAACAACAGAGAGCACGGGCAGGGCGGCGGCCGGTCTTGAGGCGACGGCCTCGGGCACTTCGGCAAGGGGGCAAGGGGTGGAGGAGGAGCGCCGGAGAGTGGGGAAGGTGCTGGTGGTGGCTAGAGGTGGAGGAGGAGCTTGGGTGGCTCGAATGTAAGCCGAGGCCGAGGCGACCATGGTGGACGGCGGTGGCCAGAGGAGGAGAAGTGGTGCTCTGGTAGTCAGGGAGGCTTTGGGAGGAAATGGTGAGGTGCGGAGGAGCTCGGGGGTACTTATATAGCCGCGGGGGAAGTGTCTGGAGCTCACGGGCGAGCTCCAACGTGGCTCCAATGGAGGACAGGGACTGGACGCGGCATGTGCATGGCGTTCGCGGTCCAACAGCGACGAGATAAGACAGAGCCTGGGCACCAGAGGATGCAGACGAGCACGGGGGCGCTCCTGGACAAGGAGAGGCGTCGAGACATGGAGGAAGAGGGTGGCTACAGGGCATGCAGTCGGCCAGAGCGCGAATTTTGGCTGGCATGACCCGTGGTCACCGTGTGAACTGGTGCAAGCGGCGCGTTTTGGCAAGACCGACCATGTCCAGTAGATAGTCCATACTGCCCTTAGTATCAATGAAGAAAGAAATGAGCTCAGGGGCAAAGAAGAGAAATGCACTGAGTGCCAAAGCAGATCAACAACAACATGTTTGTGATGTGGTGAGGAAGATCCGAGTGGGGCTAGACTCTGGTCTTTGGCATGGTGTTATTACATGCTAAGATCCCTGAGGTGGCCAAGTTTCAGGTTAATAGGAGGGGTTTAGTTGGCATTTGCTGTAGAAAGTGTCACACTGTCCAGATTTGGAAATGATGAAATAGCACTCACACAAATGCTTTGCATGAGCTGAAATTTGGAGGAGATGAGTTATTTGATGACATGAAGCTGCTATAAAAGTTTCATGCCATTTGGAAATACCAAAATGGCACTTGGTTCACAAAGCTTCATTCTGGATAGAAACTTAGGAAAATTGCACAAGGCAAATGGCTAGATGAAATGAGCCAAAACTTTGTGGAGGGAGGTTATATGAATAGGAGAATGTCCTAGTAAAATTTCAGCCATAATGAAGCAATATAAAATATAGTTACTTCACAAACTGAAATTCTGACCAGAAACCAAGATTTGATGCTGAGCTCACATGAAGGGATGACACGAGCTCAAATTTGGTGGAGAGTCATGATTTGGTCATATGAAGGATGTGGAAAAGTTTCAACTCATTTGGACAAGCCTAGCTTGCACCTCCTTCACAAAGTTCCTTTCTGGACAGAAACTTTGGAAATAAGCTGAAAATATTTACTATGAAAATTGATTTGAATCTTGGCATGAGGTAATGATATGGACAGGAAAAGATTTCCAAAAAGTTTGGAGTGAATTAAGTGAAGGTAAATAGCACTTCCTTCACAAAGTGCCATTTAGGGTAGAATAGGAAAAGAATTATTTGAGTATTTTTTTAGCATGGCAATGAAAAGTTTTGCCATATTTGAGGAAGATATGACCCAAATAATTTATGAGAATGAAAACGCAACCCTCTCAACAATTAAGAGATCCATTCGAAGAACACGGAGACTAATTTAAGTAAGAAGTCCCCCTATCTGGGAGACTTCTTACTTAAATGAAATTATTTTATTCTTTTAGTTGGAGTTGGTGGAACCTTAGGTGGTTCTCGGAAGAAGATAGCGAAAAAAATTATCCCTAAAGTCGAAACTAAAAGGAATGTATAAACCAATGCTTCCATAGATTCGATCCTGGTTTATTTACAATTATAACTTCCACACCTATTCATTTGTCATTTGGGATAATTTCCCATATAAAGAAAGAAAAAGAGTCAAAGAAAGGATGGGAGATATTTCCCATGTCAAATCAAAAAAGAGAGGTGAAAGATACTATAACAATGTGTATCAGGCTGCCTGTTTCCTTTTTTTGGAATTTTTTAAATGGCAAAAAGGTGGGTTGCTTCACAACCTGGGGCAAATAGGATAACTCCTTTAATAGAAAAGGAATATTCCCAATAAAAAGAATATTGGGATTTGGGATAGGATGAAAATGACATGATCTAGGGAGGGTTTTGAGGATGACAAGCAATTATGAAACCTAGGAAGACATGATCTTCCCAAGTTATAGGATTGCAGAGACACGGAAAAGCAAATCAAAGCAATAATCCAAGGGAAATCAAAAGAAAAAGAAAAGGCCAAAATCCAGGGTGTTACAAACCTTCCCCCCTTAAAGAAATCTCGTCCTCGAGATTTGGTTGCTCAGGGATGAAGTCAGTATTCTAACTCAAGGGAACCATTTCCAACTCGGATTTTCCTTTATATTATGTTCCCATTAAATTTCATCTGAGTGACTGTCTTGCCCGGGGTGGTTTGCTTCACCACATCTGACATTCTGACTTACCTCCTATGCTCCTATTCACACTGGCTCCAATTTCTTTCATATCTTCTGACTTAGCTGAGGTCCAAAAGATTACCATAATGGACATGCGTGTCCTTCTCGCTAGTGATTCTCTATGGAGGTGTATATTCTTGTATCCATTACCGAGAATATTCCACAGAGTGCATCTCCTCGAGGAACAAGGAATCGTTTCTATCAAGGTATCGGGTTGTTCGAATATATGCATGACCTCCGGGTTTAAAACAGTGGTGTGAATCTTACATGTTCTCCTGACGGATTCTGACTTCTCGCACGCATTTCTGAATTATCTTAACTGGTTTCACCTTCTTGAGTATCCAATCCGTACCAAGTACTTGACTGTCGCTGGTGAGGTTTTACATAAAAGTGCACCACCTTGTGTCGATAACATTCATAGACTTGACTGGCGGTGTTTTGGGCAAAAGAATCTTGTCCATGACAGGCTATTCTCTAATCAATTACCATAAGTGAGGGCACATGTTGTGAGAGTGTCATTCAACGTCCGGATCACTCATTCTATCTGTGTATTCATGTGGATGGTAAGCCGTGTGCAGCCATAGCACGGTTGCTGGAGTTGACCTGTTGAGGTGGCCTTTGGTCTGACACGACGAGCTTGGATATTCAATGCTGACAATACTGAGCACATACGGTTGGCTAAGCGAGTTACCTGGCTATGAAGTCCTTACCGAGACGGAGTAGACCCCTTAGGTGTATCTTCATGGTGATCGATACTGACTCAAACTGTTTGGGGTATTTGTACCATGTTGGTCATGCAACCATGATCGTTCTTGTATTCCGATCTTGCTCCTTCATTATTATTTTATTGGTCTGGATCCTTTATTTGAAAGAGTGTTGCCATATATACTTTTGATTCTTCATGTGACCATGGGTGCTGTCATATGCAATATTTGGCATTATACCTTGGCCTTGTTGTCTCGATTCTTGGGATATTTGCCAGGCTCATGTGTGCTTGTACGAAGCTTATTGTTGTCGTCAATCATACAAGATAGTGACAAAGGTTAATGATATCACTTTGTCGGGTGTGAAGAGGCTGATCTTGATAACCACTACCAAAATAGTTGTCTCAATGTTGCCTTTCTTTAAGGCTTGTTGGTTCTTGCATCACCCACTAGCTTTCTTTCTCTGGTATAACCAGCGAGGTTATCAGATGCTCACCTTGAATTCTTCCTTGTACGAGTGACTTGCATGAACTTGGCAACATGCTCATTGTATATAGAATTATCTGATTCTCGAGGTATACTTGTGTTCTATCTGAGTTCTTGCTTTTTGACCAATCCATTGCGGATCTGAGACTAGTGATGTACTGCCATAAGCTTGACAACTCATTATTTAATATCTTATAACAGTGTCATACTGAGGAAGATTGGACAGCTTGTGTTGGAAGCCATCGAGAGTATCATGTTGAGGAACACTGGATGGCTTGCGCTGGAAACTTTCGTTAGACAACTTGTTGAAGAAGATTGGGTACCGTACTCAGAAGCTTCCCCCTTAGTGACTAGCTAGGGAAGAGTCGGTACCTTATGCCAGAAGTTTCTTGCGGTATCTTACTGAAGAAGACTAAATATTTTGCACGGGAAGTCATTCATACCTTACTAACGAAGATTTGAGGAGTCTTGTACTGTAAGCTTTGCTGGGCTACTTTTCTTTGCGAACAGAATTACATACATATATATTCTTGACATTCCGGTTGTTGAATACTTATATGACAAATATTGCTCGGCCGTCCTTGTTGCTGAATTTATCGCATATTTGGACTGTCTTTTGGGTGTAGCATGTTTCAAATCTTACCCATAGCAGAATCAAACCATGCTTTTGACTTGAAATGTTCGGTTGGCCTTGGACCCAACTTTGTTCTCCTGCTGGCTTAACTATTACAGCAGTGAAAATGTCTCTCTGTCGGGTACCTGATGCTGAAAATCTGAGCGAGATATAATTTGTATCCAGGCCGGATGTTTGCAATACCATGTTGTCAACTGAAATCTCATTGGGTTTAACTGAGCTTCCTGAGTATATATATATATATATATATCGGGCTGGACTATTTTGTTACCGGTAACAGAATATTATTCTGTTACCCTCGGTCCCTATAAGGGCGCGGCGCGCAGACGACAGGAGAAACTCCCCGACCATCCCCAATCGAACCCGCCTCCTACCGCTGGAGACAGCCGTCGCGAGCGAGCGAGCGACGGCGCCAGCCGGAGCGAGGAAGCCCGCGGCGCCGTTACGGGTAGCTCCTCCGACACACGCGCTGCCGCCGGCTGGCCGTCCGCACGCCTCACCGCCGACGGGCTCGCCGGCCCCTCCCCGCGCGCCTTCCCTCCGACGGGCGCCGCTCCCTTCATGCGCACCTCCCCGTCGACGGCTGTCGTGGCCCGTCCCTGCCTCCGGCGGCTGCCGCGCGCCGTCCCAGCCTCCCTCCGCTGCCGCGCACCACCATCCCCGCCCCGCGTCATCCCAGCCGCCGGCCGAATCCAGCCGTACTCCCGAGATTCGTCTTCTTCCTCGCCGAGACACGCGACAGCCACCCCAGTTCGGGCGTAGTAAGTACCACAGTACAAGTTAAAAACGGTGGTCCGTTCGGAATAAAAGAAATGGCCGAAATTCAAATTGTAAAAATTCAAGCAAAAGAAAGAAACCCCATGAAAATCCTGCTTAGTAAGTACGTCAGTACAAGTCATAAAATGAGAGAAGTTCAGAACATCGTTGTCAAAAAAATGTTGAGTTCAAAAAAGAACAAGTGTACAGACTATAGCTTAGCATTTGATAATTGTTTGCAACATGTACAACCTGTGGATGATTATGTAATTGTTTTCATGCGTTACCATATGTCCAACAGTTCAGTTTGTATTTTATAATCAGTTCAAAGGGCATATCAAATTCGGTATGGATTGTTGCATCAATCGTTACTATCACAAAACACAAAAACATTTCTTGGAGAAGAAAATTCAGCCAATTCAAGTATATAAACCATGCAAATTCGATGATAATGACACGCTGAAACATATTTTAAACTAAACCTAAATGTTACATTTCTACAAGTTCAAGTGATCAACCCCCTGAACATTCCGGATTGTGAAAAATAGCTCAGTACAAACACGCACATATGTCAGTACGAGTACTTTGTTTATCAGACAGGAAAAGAACAGGATGTGTCTTGCTGTATTGAAAACTTTTTAAATAAATACAAAGTAAAGTCTAGTATGTGGAAACACGCTCAGTACAAAATCATATAGACATCCATTCAAGTACTTTTTTTGGAACCATTCAAAATTACTGTGAAAAATATCTCAGTACAAACACACAAATATATCAGTACGAGTACTCTGTTTTTTTGGAGGAAACACACCATGATGGGTGTCACCGTAATCCAAATTACTCTTCAACGGCTACAAATATGAGAAAACGTTCAGCATGACTAAGTTTTGCATTTTCGATAGCTATCCAACGGTATATTATTTGCCCCATTTCGACAAACTTTTAAAAAAATCACGTTCAAAATCAAATTTGACCGTATTCGAATTTGTTTTTAAACCGTAAGGAATTAGAAAAACATTTCTATACAAGAAAGTTGCGCATTTTCCGTAGCTTTCCAACGCCATATTATTTCTGTCAATCCGACAAACCATTTGCAAACAATCGCAAAAATACGTTTCGCCCAGAATTTCACCGTTTTTCAAATTACTTTTAAATCATATAGAATTAGAAACAACAATACATATATGGAAGATGCGGATTTTCATCAGCTTTCCAACGCCATCTTATTTGCTCAATTCTGACAAACCGTTTGAAAATTGAGTCCAAAATATGATTCACGTTTTCGGTTTTGAAAAAAATGGTTTTTTCCAAAACTGCTCTTAAATCATAATAATTTTGCAAAAACGTTCAATATAGTTGAAATATGGTTGTTAAGAGCTTTCCAACGATATATTACATGCCCCGTTCCGACAAAAAAATTACAAAAAGTTTTTGAACTAAAGAAGATGATCTCTTAAACACAACTGAAAGCATCAGTTCAACTTCTTCGAAAAACAGCAGTACAACCACCTGAAACCGTCAGTTCAAAAAGGGTAACAGAATAATATTCTGTTATGCGTAACAGAATAGCTCAGATGTATATATATATATATATATATATATATATATATATATATATATATATATATATATATATATATAGGGAAAATGCATCCTACTACCGGGTGTAGCTACACCCGTTTCTCATATACTATCATGTGGTAGTATATACTCTACTTTATTATTTTTAATATGTTCATATACTATATCTAAGATACTCCCAAGTGATTTTTATGAAAAAATTGCAAGTGAGCTCATAATTTTATTGTATTTATGAAATACGTACATATTTGTACGTGAAATAGAGTATGCGGAAAATATGATACATACTACCAAAAAAGTAGTATATATACTACCTAAACATTTTTATATACTACATACTACGCGTACATACTCTCCGATATGATAGATACTACCTAGAACATATGAAACGAAAGTGGGAGTAACTACACCCGGTAGTAGGAAAAATTTGTCATATATATATATATATATATATATATATATATATATATATATATATATATATTTCTCATGGCTTCTTCTATTCTGGTGTCGGTTGATGAGCAACTTCCATAAGGGGAAAATAGGGTAACACCGAACATTCAAATAAAGAAGCACAAGAAACAATCGATTGCAACAAGGCACACAGCATACACGACATACAAATATATTCAAGCAACATCACAATTACTTCTACTCACAACAACAATATGTATGCATGCTTAAGCACACAAATCTCATGGAAATCTCTGGTACTATGGTGTAATATGTTGTGGCGGTGTGCATGAAAGCGTATCCACGTGTGGAAGGAGTTGGTGTAATCGGGGCTACACCAAGCGCTGGTGGAACACCGGTTGCATCTGGACGGATATGGAGGCTAGGACGGACTTGGTGATCATGTAGCAAAACACGGATGTCATGACCAAATTATCATCAAGCGGACGAAATAAAACCGTACACGTCCAAAGAATAGGATGACAGGGTAGGATAGTGGTGGAAAATTGGGCTTGTTGGCATTGCCCTTTTCTAATAATAAAGATCAGTAAGGGTTTCTCCGGCGACGATAAGCTCTGGACGGCGGAGCGCTGCCGGATCATGAAGACCGTATGCTTCCAACTCATAGAGAGGCGTGATATGTCTCCAACGTATCTATAATTTATGAAGTATTCATGCTGTTATATTATCATTCTTGGATGTTTTACAATCATTTTATAGCAACTTTATATCATTTTTGGGACTAACCTATTGACCCAGTGCCCAATGCCAATTGTTGTTTTTTGCTTGTTTCTTACATCGCAGAAAATCAATATCAAACGGAGTTCGAACACCACAAAACTTTTTGTGGATTTTTTCTGGACCAGAAGACTACCAATGGGCCAGAGCAGCACCTGGGCATGCCCCGAGGAGGGCACAACCCACCAGGGCGCGCCTGGGCCCCCAGGCGTGCCTCGGTGGGTTGTGCCCACCTCGGTGGCCTCCCGCACCCCCTCTTCGCCCTATATATCAAATATTTCAAAAACCCTCGCAGAGAACCTAGATCAGAAGTTCCGCCGCCGCAAGCCTCTGTAGCCACTAAAAACCAATTGGGAGCCCATTTCGGCACCCTGCCAGAGGGGGAGATCATCATCGGTGGCCATCTTCATCATCCCGGAGGTCACCACGATGATGAGGGAGTAGTCCACCCTCGGGGCTGAGGGTTTGTACCAGTAGCTATGTGTTAAATCTCTCTCCTCGTGATCTTTGAGATGTCACGATCTTGATATATCATGGGCTTTGTTAACATAGATGGAGCATATGATGTTACTCCCCTGTCTACTCTTGTTGTGATGAATTGAATCTTTACCCTTTGAAGTTTTGTCTTGTCGGATTGAATGTTCAGATCTGAGAACACATGATGTATGTCTTGTGGTACGAATACTTGAGGTGATAATGGGGTATCATATTGATTCACTTGACGTATGTTATGGCACTCAACTTGCGGATCCCGAGGTGACATTGGGGTAATCTATGCATAGGGGTTGATGCACATTTTTATTATCTTTTCTCTGATAGAAACTTTGGGGTCTCCTTGTAGTTCTTTGTGTGGATTGAATATTATGATCATGAAGTTGTTTGATGCATATCGTAAAATTAACTCACGAATACTTGTGGTGACATTGGAGTATCTAGGTGACATTAGACTTGGTTGATGTGTGTCATTTGGTGTTATTTTAGTATGAACTGCTGGTTAGATTGATCGGAAAGAATAGCTTCGTGTTATTTTAGTATGAACTCTAGGATATATTGATCGGAAAGAATAGCTTTGAGGTGGTTTCGTACCCTACAAACAATTTCTATCTTTTGTTCTCCGCTTATAGGAACTCGAGAGTGATTCTTTATTGCACTTTGAGGGATAATCATATGATCCAACTATGCTAGCATTGTTGAGAGATTGCACTAGTGAAAGTATGCACCCTAGGCTTCATTTTCGATCATTGCAATACCATTTGTGCTCCATTTTACGATTTACTACCTTGCTATTTTTTATTGTTCGCACTACAAAAACTCATATCTACTATCCATACTACACTTTTATCACCATATCTTCGCCGAACTAGTGCACCTATACAATTTTCTATTGTTTTGGGTGTGTTGGGGACACAAGAGATTTCTTGTATTTGATTGCAGGGTTTCTTGAAAGAGACTATCTTCATCCTACACCTCCCATAGATTGATAAACCTTAGGTCATCCACTTGAGGGAAATTGATATTGTCCTACAAAACTCTGCGCTTGGAGGCCCAACACGAATCTTCAAGAATAAAGTTGCATAGTAGATATCAAGCTCTTTTCTGGCACCGCTGCCAGGGAGGTGAGTGCTGGAAGATATATCTTTAGATCTTGCAATCGAATCTTTTAGTTTCTTGTTTTATCACTAGTTTGGTTTAAAAAGGAAAACAAAAAAATGGAGATTGGGTTACCTCATATTGTTCGTTATCTTTATAGTGCCAATCTTGAATATAAGGGTTCCGATAATTTTGCTCAATTGCTAGAAAAAGAATCAATAAAATTTATGGCATAAAAACTTTGAATGATGAGCACGATTGCAATATTGTTAGTATGAATTCCTTGAATATCCATGAGGTTAATGATGATTGCACTAGCCATGATAATGATGTCTGCTACAAGGATGTCAATTTTTGCGGAGTAAATTGGGAGTGCACACACACACCAAAAATGGAAGATAGATTTTGTAAGAAGCATAAATATTTAGAAACGAAAAAGCTGCAAGAGAGGCTAGATGATTGTGCTGAAAGATTTAATTTTTTTCGCCATCCTTGTGAACTTTGCAATGAACGTGGCCATTTAAATCTCCAATGCTATTTGTTTCATGATCAAATCATGTCTGAAAATTGTGATAACTTGATTACCCTTGAGCATCATAAAGATCTTAGTTTTCTTTTGGGGTATGAAGAAATGAAACGTATAACTAAGGGTATTCGAAAATTTAATCTCAATAGGTGTCTTGATTTTGATCTAGAGGAAATTTATATGTTTTGTGCGGTAAATTGCACTGAAAATCCTTATAGTGCCAATTACATAAATACAAGAAAACAAATAGAAGATGAAGAGAACACTAATGAAAGGGTAAATATTGCCCAATACCCTCCTAGTGTTTCTTATGACGAATCAGGTAACGAGGAGGAGCTTCCTATCCAATCAATCTCGTCAACGAGAAGCTCGAAAAAATTGATTAAACCCACACGTGAGGTGGTGAAGAAGAAAAAGAAAAGAAGAAAAAGTAGAGGTAAAAAGGTAAGTCTCCCAAGTAACATTGCTCCTATCACCATTGTGCCTCATGAAAGTGAATCAAATATGTTGATGGAGGATGATGATATTGAGTATGATTTTGTGATGCCTACTACTTGTTGTGATGATTATGATTGGGAAGACAATGATGTCTCTTATGATCTTGAATATCTTTTTAGAACTTGCTTGGAAGAATATAGTAATAATATTTACTATACTATTGGTTCCATTCATGCTATTGATAAGAATGATTATGATGCTATGCAAAACCACAAGCTTGGGGATGCTATGTTTGATGAGTATGAAATGTTTGAAGATTTATTTGCTGAAATTAATGCTTGTCCTAAGCTTGGGGATGCTTTGCATAATGAATATGATCGTTTGATTCCTTCTACTTTCCATAAGAAAATTTATTATGATGATAGCATGCCTCCTATTTATGAAGATTACAATGATGAAAGTGGGTTTGGAAGAGTGTCAACTCTAGGTAGTAGTGATCCCACTATTTTGGAGGGTGTTTAATCTTATTACAATATTGATGAAAGTGGATTTGGAGAGGTCATGACTTTATTTAGTGATACATCCACTATTTTGGAAGGGGTTTCAATTGACTATGACAATAATGTTGTTATCTATGATGATTATTATGATGACATGTATGCCATAAAGAGTAATAAATCTTCTATGCTTGTGCATCATGAAAAGAATGCTTTATGTGATGGTTATATTGATGAATCTTTTCATGATGATACTGAAAATTATCACGAGAGAGGAACTTATGATTTATGATGTTCTTGTTATGTTTCAATCCTTATCTTTTATGCGAGCATCATTGAACTCATCATGCCTAGCTTAAAAGGCATTAAAGAAAAGCACTTGTTGGGAGACAACCCACCACTTTTACCTATTGTTTTTGTGTGTTCACATGATAATGCTACTGTAGTAATCATGTTTTATTGCTTTTGTTTCAGTAAAGTGCCAAGTAAAGCCTTTGGGATAGTTTGGGTGATAGTTTGTTTGATCTTGCTGAAAAACAGAAACTTTTACGCTCACAAAAATAATTCCCATTTTTAAAATAAGAGTGTTTTTTTGTTTATTCTTTTTGAATAAGATTAATAAACAAATTTCTCACGTTTTCGCAATTTTTCAGAATTTTTGGAGTATAAGAAGTATGGTTGGAGTACAGATTACTACAGACTGTTCTGTTTTTCACAGATTCTGTTTTCAATGCATAGTTTGCTTGTTTTCTAGTTTTTATGGCTTATATTGCTCAATATAAATTATGGAAATGATATGCTACAGTAGGCATTGTGTGGAAACAATTATGAATCTTGTCTTTTACAGTACCAGAGTGAAATGGTTTGCTCTTTATCATACTAACCTATCTCATAAAGTTCCGTTAAGTTTTGTGTGACTGAAGTTCTCAAGTTTTGGGTGAGATGTCAATATGAGGAGAATAAGGAGTGACAAGACCATAAGCTTGGGGATTCCCAAGGAACCCCAAGGTAATATTCAATGAAGATACAAACAACTAAGCTTGGGGATGCCCCGAAAGGCATCCCCTCTTTCGTCTTCAACATCATCGGTAACCTCACTTGGAGCTATGTTTTCATTTGTCACATGATATGAGTTTTACTTGGAGCATCATTTTATTTTGTTAGGATTTGCTTGCTGTTATTTACAAGAATGTTTTGCATCTTTCTTTTCAATGAAAGTGTCAAGGATAGCCTTTACCATGCTTATTTTGCAAGTCTACATGTTGTTGTTTCAAAACAGAAAGTTTAACGCTGTTGCAAAAATTCCCGAGAAAAGTCAGAATGTGATAAAATGTTGAAACTTTTTGCATAATAATCTCTGATAAATTTTCTATAGTGTGGTAAATTTTAATAATTTTTAGAATTAGGGAAGTATGATGAATCTTGCATTCTATACACATTGTACTATTTTGGCAGATTGCTGTTATGGTTGCATTGTTTGCATATGTTTGCTTGTTTAATGATTCTATTTGAGGGTAGGAGTATTAAATATGCAGAGGCATTTAGTATGCAATTTCAAATAATAATTTTAGTTATTTGCTACGATAGAGAATGATAAGATTTTGCATTGATTTATACTAACTTATCTCACGAGTTCGTGTTGAGTTTTGTATGGGTGAAGTTTTTGAGATTTAGGGAAACCGTGATATGAGAGGAATTAAGGAGACACAAAAGCTCTTGGAGATGCCCAAGGCATCCCAAGTTAATATTCCAAGAAGTCTCAAGAATCTAAGCTTGGGGATGCCCCGGTAGGCATCCCACCTTTCTTCTTCAACAATTATCGGTTAGTATCGATTGAGCTAAGTTTTTTCTTCTTCACATGAGTTGTGCTATGCTTGGAATGTCATTTTGTTTTGTTTTGCTTGCTATTTTAATAAAATACTTAGATTTGAATGTTTTTAAATAAGAGAGAATCCACAATTATCTACCCATTTACATAACTAATCGCTTGATCTTCACTTATATCTTTTTGGAGTAGCTTGTCATTTACTCTTGTGCTTCACTTGTATCCTATGAGTAAATTGTTGAATGAATTGAATATCATGAAGTTGAAATTTTATGCTCATATCATGCCTAGTGGTAGCATCACATTGGGTTTAGAAAGTGGAATCTTTTGAAGCTTGACAATCACAATGTTGGTCATACAAGCAATTCATGAATGATTAATAGAACGAAGAGAACTTTCACATGCAAAAACACTATCTTGGAACTCTTTTGTGATTGTGAGCCCCCATCAAAATATTATATGTCAAAATTGTTGAAGTTGGACAAGGAAGAGAACATAATGATTTATGTTTGTTCATATTCACATAGAAGTTGTATTGTCATAGATCCTTCAACATGTGGTGCTTGCCCCCTATATTTGCTTGCCAAAAATTCCGCACCAAATAGAGATACTACTTGTGCATCCAAACACTCTTAAACCCAAATCTTGTTTTGAGAGTCCACCATACCTACCTATGGATTGAGCAAGATCCTTCAAGTAAGTTGTCGTCGCTGCAATAAGGCAATACAAATTGCTTCTAAAAGGGTTAGATTATTTAGTGTAAGAGACAATTGAGCATTGTAAAAACTTGTGATGGCGAAGAATAAAAGTGACATACTGCATAATAAAGGTTGCTATCACAAGGGGCAATATAACGTAACGTTCTTTTGCACTAAGGGGTTGAGCATACAAACAAATAAGCACATGGCAACCTCTGCGTCCCTCTGCGAAGGGCCTATCTTTTACTTTTCAGTATTTACTTTTATGCAAAGAGTCAAAGTTTTTCTCTCTATTCCTTTTTATTTTTCTCTTTTGGCAAGCATCATGTGGTGAGGAAAGATCTAGGCACATATATCCAGTTGGATATGGGTAGCATGAGTTATTATTGCTGACATCACCCTTGAGGTGAATACATTGGGATGCGGAATTATAAGCCCCTATATTTCTATGTGTCCGGCTGAAATGTTTGCTCATGTGTATGCGGTGAGTGTTAGTAATCATAGAAGACTATATGATGGTTGAGTATGTGGAGCTCTTACTTAGACTCTGTTGAATAAGTTGAATTGCAATTGCTTGGTGACTGAGATCATAAGTTTTTGAGTTTCAAGAGAATTCATTGTTTTAACCTTAACATGTGAATTGGTTGCTACTTTATCATAATAAGTTTTATAAGAAAGAGCTGCTATTATCATGCTAGGGAAAGTGATTGAAATTATCATTGATCAAACTTATGCACTTTTCTAGCATTCACACTTCATAAATTATTTCTTTTATCATTTACCTACTCAAGGACGAGTAGGAATTAAGCTTGGGGATGCTGATACGTCTCC
Source organism: Triticum timopheevii (assembly GCA_963921465.1). NCBI lineage: Eukaryota > Viridiplantae > Streptophyta > Magnoliopsida > Poales > Poaceae > Triticum > Triticum timopheevii. Next base: position 472,000,777 of record OY997268.1, read on the forward strand.
AACGTATCTATAATTTATGAAGTATTCATGCAGTTATATTATCATTCTTGGATTTTTTACAATCATTTTAGCAACTTTATATCATTTTTTGCGACTAACCTATTGACCCAGTGCCTAGTGCCAGTTGTTGTCTTTTGCTTGTTTTTTACATCGTAGGAAATCAATATCAAACGGAGTCCAAACACCGCAAAACTTTTTGTGGACTTTTTATGGACCAGAAGACTACCAATGGGCCAGAGCAGCACCTGGGGGTGCCCCGAGGGGGGCACAACCCACCAGGGCGCGCCTGGGCCCCCAGGCGTGCCCCGGTGGGTTGTGCCCACCTCGGTGGCCTCCCGCACCCCCTCTTCGCCCTATAAATTCTCAAATATTCTGAAAACCCTCGTGGAGAACCTAGATCAGAAGTTCCGCCGCCGCAAGCCCCTGTAGCCACCGGAAACCAATCGGGAGCCCGTTCCAGCACCCTACCAGAGGGGAAGATCATCACCGGCGGCCATCTTCATCATCCCGGCGGCCACCACGATGAGGAGGGTGTAGTCCACCCTCGAGGCTGAGGGTTTGTACCAGTAGCTATGTGTTTAATCTCTTTCTCTCGTGATCTTGAGATGTCACGATCTTGATATATCATGGGCTTTGTTAACATAGATGGATCATAAGATGTTTCTCCCCTCTCTACTCTTATTGTGATGAATTGAATCTTTACCCTTTGAAGTTTTGTCTTGTCGGATTGAATGTTTAGATCTGAGAACACATGATGTATGTCTTGCGGTATAAATACTTGAGGTGACAATGGGGTATCATATTGATTCACTTGGCGTATGTTATGGCAATCAACTTGCGGATTCCCGAGGTGACATTGGGGTAATCTATGCATAGGGGTTGATGCACGTTTTTATTGTCTTTTCTCTGACAGAAACTTTGGGGTCTCCTTGTAGTTCTTTGTGTGGATTGAATATTATGATCATGAAGTTGTTTGATGCATATCGTAGAATTAACTCACAGATACTTGTGGTGACATTGGAGTATCTAGGTGACATTAGAGTTGGTTGATGTGTGTCGTATGGTGTTATTTTAGTATGAACTCTTGGTTAGATTGATCGGAAAGAATATCTTCGTGTTATTTTATGAACTCTAGGATAGATTGATCGGAAAGAATTGCTTTGAGGTGGTTTCGTACCCTACAAACAATTTCTATCTTTTGTTCTCCTCTAACAGGAACTCGAGAGTGATTCTTTATTGCACTTTGATGGATAATCATATGATCCAACTATGCTAGCATTGTTGAGAGATTGCACTAGTGAAAGTATGCACCCTAGGCCTCATTTTCCATCATTGCAATACCGTTTGTGCTCCGTTTTACTATTTACTAACTTGCTGTTTTTTATTGTTCGCACTACAAAAGCTCATATCTACTATCCATACTACACTTTTATCACCATCTCTTCGCCGAACTAGTGCACCTATGCAATTTGCCATTGTATTAGGTGTGTTGGGGACACAAGAGGTTTCTTGTATTTGATTGCAGGGTTGCTTGAGAGAGAATATCTCCATCCTACGCCTCCCAAAGATTGATAAACCTTAGGTCGTCCACTTGAGGGAAAATTGCTACTATCCAACAAAACTCTGCACTCAGAGGCCCAACACGAGTCTACAAGAATAAAGCTGCGTAGTAGACATCAAGGCGGTGCTTTCATTCTTTCGTTCGAGGGATTATTCATGGGCGGTTTGTGTGTGAAAGCACAAGTGTTCCCTTGGTAATTTTCGTAATTATGTCAACATATGTTTTGTTGGACTAATAGTTTTATCTAGTATATTTCAGACAAAGTTCAACAGTGGCATGGCATGGACAAGAGGATTGTGGACCCCTTCAATATGCTAAGGAAATGGATTGGCACAAGCTCAAGACTCTTCATTTTTGTTTAAGTGATCCAAGATCACATCGAGTCCATAGGAAAGCCAATACTATTAAAAGGGGATGAGGTGTTGCTTAATGATCTTGTTGCTCAAGCGCTTAGTGATATTGCTCCAAAACCCTCAACCATTTTCTCCATCCAAATATGTCCAGACCCTAATTTCCAACTCAGCCCACACCGATATTTCCTACCCGGAACCATCGAGTTCATCTGGACTTGGCCACTGCCAAAACTCTAACAATTTGGTTCCACAAATATGGATCTCGGTCTCACTGATATGGTCTTGCCAGCTCTCTATGACTTGTTGCAATCACTTCATTCCCATCGAGATGTTGCAATCGGTCCCACCAAGATGACTTGACCAATTCTATGTTGCCTTATTGCTTCACTTCGGTCCCACCGAGATGATGTAATTGGCGCCACCTGATGAGGTTTGCCCTATGCCCTTGCACATCGGTCCCACCGAGTTGTTACCGTCGGTCCCATCGAGATTCCTAATGTTCATATTTTTACGCAGATCAGTGCCATCGAGTTTTCTGATTGGTGCCACCGAGATGGGTCAAAAGTGTGTAATGGTTGGATTTTGTGTGGAGGCTATATATACCCCTCCACCCCCTTCTTCTCCAAATAGAGAGCCATCAGAACGTGCCTACACTTCCACCTTTCATTTTCTAAGAGAGAACCACCTACTCATGTGTTGAGATCAAGATATTACATTCCTACCATTTGAACCTTGATTTTTAGCCTACCCCAAGTTGCTTTCCACTCAAATCTTTCTTCCACCATGGTCAAATCTGTGAGAGGGAGTTGAGTGTTGGGGAGACTATCATTTGAAGCACACGAGCAAGGAGTTCATCATCAACACACCGTCCATTATCTTTTGGAGAGTGGTGTCTCCTAGATTTGTTAGGTGTCGCTTGGGAGCCTCCAACATGATGTGGAGTTGAACCAAGAAGTTTGTGAGGGAAAGGCGATCGCCTACTTCGTGAAGATCTACCCGAGTGAGGCAAGTCCTTCGTGGGCGATGACCATGGTGGGATAGACAAGGTTGCTTCTTCATGGACCCTTCATGGGTGGAGCCTTCCGTGGACTCGCGCAACCATTACCCTTCGTGGGTTGAAGTCTCCGTCAACGTGGACGTATGATGGCACCACCTATCGGAACCACACCAAAAATCCTCCATGGCTTCATTGAGTTTGCATTCTCCTATTCCCATCACCTTTACATTCTTGCAAATTGCATGCTTTACTCTTTCCGCTGCCTATACTATTGTCATGCTTGTATGAAATGTATTGGGAGCCCTTTAACATGTGCTAAACTCAACCTTAACTTGAAGAAACTAAAATCTGCCACTTTTACTTGTTAAGGGTCTAATCACCCCCCCCTCTAGACCCCTCTTCTCGATTCTTTCAGTGGGATCGTTCATCTACAATTTGAGGGACTCCAAGTACGATCTACACCGACTTGTCTTCTTTTGTTGCAACTCGGAGTCGGTAACAATCAAATCCAAACTGTTAATGCATCTTCATATTATTCCTGGGTGATTATTGGGCGATTTTTTTTGTTTTCTACTACGTTTCCCAAAAAATTTTGTGAACCCCTATAACATATTAGCATGTCTTGTAATGCAAAGTACATAATAGGCAGGTTTCAAAATATGTCAATGTAGTATGGCTAATGTATTTTCTATTTTTTTCACATTGTATTGACAGTTAAGGATAAAGAGACAGTGTTTAAAATATGGTGAGCATAATATGACATCATTCATATCACGAGACAACTAAGATAAGAGAAAAATGTAATTGTAACACTACAAGAAATATGTTAATCCATGACGGTAAAAACTGTCATGGTGTACAAAACCGTCAAGGACGACCGATTATGACGGATTCAAAATCTGCCATGTATATCGCGTCATAATTTGACACCACACCTTCTATGACAGTTCTTGACCGTCATGAGTCGCCCCCAAGCCCATCCAACCCAAACTAGGCCTAAGCCGTTGTGACGGAACAAACCGTCGTGTACTTACGCCATGTATTATTTTGGGTCGACCAATTGGAATGACATGGCTGCCTATGTGGACACTATTTTCATCACAAAAGTCATCACGTATTTAGGCACAATTTAATGTAGTCAAGCCCATTAGCACATGTGTTTCAACAAATTTCGACTCAATAGTTTTTTTGACCTTCATACTTTACATAGATACTTCCAATTTTTGCCCCAAAACCAAGTATTTTCGAGTGTCGTACAATACACAAATCACATATTATTTACATAGCCATCCAGCCGTATCTACAATATAGCAGTTTACAAAATCATCCATGTAATGATAATTTACAACATCAATTAACAAAATATAGCACTAGGCAAGGTTAGAAACCAGCACAATCTAGTTTACATCATCAAAATATATACTCCTGATGGCAACTATCATGTCATAGCAGATTGTGATGGGCAGCACCAAGAGCCCACTACCCGATCATACCTAGCATATTTACAACAACATTAGATATTTGTGATGTGAATAGACAGTAGAAAGAGAATTAGAACATATGTAAAAATGACTTACAAGTTGTTTGAAGTTCTGAAATCTTACCGTGCCTACAAATGAGAATAACAAAGTATCTACGCCAAAAAATGGGTCGGCATAAACTTCAAATATTCACGTGTCAAAAAGTGTACACATGAACCTCAATGTGTAGGCTCCATGTTCATCTAAAAAGCTAACAATAGTAGACAATACTTTGCTTACCAAGTAAATCACAATTTGTTCATGCTTGTTTAAATTGGCCCATGATTATGTTACCTCATTAAAAGAACACACACACACACACACACACACACACACACAAACACACGCGCGCGCGCACACGCACGCACACACACGCACATAGAGAGAGAGAGAGACCTTCCGTGGCGTTGGCGTCAGCCCTCCCCTCCTAGCATGCCCTTGCAGCTGCTCCATGACATTGCCCTCTTCCCTTCCCTTGACACAACCCAACCAAAAATTCCCCCCTTCCCTTCCCTTGACACAACCCAACTGGATTAGATGGGAGCAAAGTTCCTGCACAAACAAAAAAAATGGAGGTTTTGCTTAGACTATTGCAAGAGTAAAATTGTCTAAAACTCTGAATCAATAGAGAAACTGATGATATTGCAATGATATTGCAGCAAAATTGTCAAAATTATATCAGCTACCAAAACTCTCAGGTCTTGCAGCAGCAAGATAGCAAAAAGTAATGTGTCAGGAACATAACAAAATTTGCTCTTCCAAAATTTGCTCTTCCAACATGTTCATATCGGGAAGAGGAATAAAGAAAAAAACAAATAGAGAGAGGAGAGGAGTGTCCAATGCAGTAAATAATTTAATCCAGTTTCTGAATGCAAGCAAGCAGAAAATAGCAACATAATAGTCCTAACTAAGAAAGTTCCAGGTCCACAAAATATTATATATATATATATATATATATATATATATATATATATATATATATATATATATATATATATATATATATTACTACCAACTCTAGAACCATGGTTCATGAGTTCTAATTTTCACAAATATCAAACAACTAGTTTCACAAACTGAAGATTGTAATGGTAACTTGCTCAAATTTATTTACCAAAACTCAATGGAGTGACTATGTTAGAGGTCTGGATGTAACGGCGATTTCTAGCTCCCAGAGCATTCAAAACATCTATTGAGATATATCCCCATGTGGGAAAGGACTGCCTCTCAACTAAGAAAATGACAATCATAAAATTTATTGAGTTTGCATTGCAGGTCTATTATTTGGATTTAACATTATGCCTTCTCTATAATGCAAGAGTACAATGGTCCAGTTCATTCGTGTCTATGGCATCTTCAATTGGCACTGCAAACATTACCAATTTTAATAGTTATCTTAGTTAGTTACTGTGAATAACTAAGCTATGTATCGAACTGTTCTAAATAGTAGATGGTTAGTCCACTTTATTCTGTTTGTACATCAGCATTTGACACGCCCAACTCATTGTATATGTCATTTTCCAGATGTTGAAATTACAATTTGTATCTCTGTTCTAACGATATAATTGAGATCTTTATGTTTTCAAGCAATAATCTGTTACACTTGTACAAAGTGAGTGAAAATGTACAAAATTTTGTTTGCAGACATGCTACTTCTATGTAAGGATCGCGTTTACTATTATTTTGGAAGATAATATCGACCAAATCCCTAGAGAATGCATTAGTACGTACATGATAATTAAAATGTAAATATTCAGACCAAAATATCAGATCAAAGGAGATTATATTCACATAAACTTGACTAAAATTAAATCAGAAAAAAGCAATGTAGTACAGGACCACAACTAGAAATATGTTGTGCCACTATCCAAGTATTGAAAATTTGAATCACGAAAGGCATTGAGTACATGACAGGAACAACAGACATGCGGTGCTAGCTTCCAAGGATTCGTTTCGGTACAGGAAGAATTAAGGGGGCGTTTTGTTCAAAATAACAGTGAAGGAGCAGCCATTTACATACTGATGGACGCATACAAATGGAAAACCAAGGAGCGGCTGTTCACTGCAAGTGCCATCCAGATCCAGACGCATACAAACTGAACCAAACCAAACCATGGTGCTTATTGATATGTATCTATGCAAAAGATGCAAGTGCCATCCAGATTTGGCGGTAGATGGTAGGAGGGAGGGAGAGAGAGAGAGAGAGAGAGAGAGAGAGAGAGAGAGAGAGAGAGAGAAAGAAAGAAAGCTCACCAGGTCCACGTTGCAAGTGTCACGTACCAGAGGAGGCGAATCCACGGGCGTGAGGATGAGATGGACATCGGTGGACGGGATTCAGGGACGGGGGTGCCTAAACTGTACCAGCGCGCGTCCTTGGAGGTAGAGGACAAGAAGGAGCACCACCGTTCGCCACTACCATCGTCGAGCGGGACAAGGCCATCGCACCCGCGCTCACCCCGAACATGCTGTTGCAGGGTGCACCATGTCAGCACATCCTACAGGAGGAGGGCCTCTGTGCGGCCCTATTCCAGGAGCACCATCCAGCAGGTGGCAGGGGATGGAGAGAATCCGATGGAGCAATGCCGGGGACGAAACCCTAGGTACGGAGATTGGTTGAGAGCGAGCGTTGGTGGCTGGGAGTAGTGAATCTAACCGGAGGGGAGGAAAGAGTGGGGCGAGGGGAAGATGGGGGTGTGTTGCACGCCGGCCATAGCTGCCAGAAGTCGTTGGAATCGGGCGGCGGTGACGTGGAGTCGCGTTGAGTCACGTGGGACATAGATAGGGGCCTGGCTGCGCAAGAGGGAGTGAGAAGCGGGCGAGGAGGGTTTAGGGTTAGCATTGTATATGGGGGATGGTTAGCTAGGCTTGAGCGGGCCTATCGGGCTGTAGTAGTCCGTCCATGATAGTGTTCGAAACTGTCATCAGAAATCTGTCATGCATTAACAAGTTTCTTGTAGTGTAACATTATGTGGGCATGCCCACCACGCAACTAGATTATAGATATAGATCAAGACCCAAAAGAACATCATTCCTCTCTTTTAAACCTTGTAAGGTTCAATGATACATTAAAACAACTGTGTGTAAAATTGAAAAGAGTAACTCACAGTAGCTGCAAACCATGCAGTTCAACACACGCCATAGTAACCAGGAGTTCAAAGGCATGAGGAGGAAGGACTTGCACCAGCATCTTTGACTGGTATAGTCATGCCATTCATTTTGTTGGTGTGACAATCCTTGAACATTTCCACCGCATTTACTTTAGGTTTTTTTTGGTCCTCGCGGGCTTTCCTCTGCATTGGAACAAGTCAATATAGATATGACAATATGGCACAACCAAAAGAGGGAAAGATCAGCTAGTTATAGGAGCCTTGTAGTGTCAATACAGCTACGAGATCCTATTGTCTATTGAAATTTCACTTTAGAACGGTTGGCCTTATTCATCGAATAACTTGCCTAGAAGAACATAGATTTGTAGGGCACATGCGTAAATAGGAGTTCAATATGTATCTGATCACATATAAATACCATACCTGATACTTTGCATCTGACCAATGTTTAACAAGGGTTGTCCAGTCTTCGCCGTTATATTTTCAAAATTGAAGATGTTTGGGCAATTTCCTTGTTAGCCTTGCATTCAAAGTGAGTTCTTTTCAGGTTATGCTGATATTGTCGTAGAGCAAACTTGAAAACATAAGTGCATGCTTGTTTGGTTGCATCATCTTTCTGATCCAACTTGAACCTCATCTCTTGAAAAGAATGAGAGTCTAATTAGCAGCAAGCTAGAAAGCATGAGACAGAGCAATACGATATTACCAATTGTCATGAATAACATTACTTATAGATAAATGGTCGAGGAAAGTGTAGTAACAACACATGATGACTTCGATTTGATGGTGCTTCTTTAGTATTAGGTCTCGAGCTCCGGGGTGAAAACCCTAGTTGGCTATACCAGGCAATGGCGGTGTTTTTGCGTCGTGACATTTTTGAACCCATTGTTCGAATTTTCGGACTTGATCTTCATAGTGAAAATCCAAGATCTGACTTTCGGTGGTTAGATTCTGCGACGGCCACTCTTGAGCGACATTCTCTTCCTGGAGACATTGTTGCTAGAGAACCCTTCTTGTTGTCCTTCTAATACCAATAGATGGTTGATGCAGATGGTCGTTTTGTAGTTTGCCGATTGTTGTTTTGAACAGTTAAGATTTCTTTTTTCTTTTTTTCGCCTAGGCATAACTTCAGTCTTATATGACTTTGCTCTTTGCCGGCATGATTTTTTGTATGTGTGCGTTTGTGTTAGCTGTGTGCATATTGGTTTTGCGGAGGGGGGTGTATGCTCATTGTGTTAGTATCCCCATGATGCTTTATTTTGAGCTAATAAAGTCCATTGTTTGTCGAAAAATTGCTGAATGTTGAAGTTTAGACTACGGATTTCCCTGATTCGTCGAATAAGTATAACAGTACCATCTTCAGGTATTGATGGTGGTGTGCAGAAGAAAGGGCACATGAGCATACCTAAATTGGATAGACGACAATTAAGAAGTTTCCTTTTCTCAAAGTGGATTAATCGGGAGAGATAATGTCTTAAATCCACATGATGTGATTTAGTTAACTATATATCACGTACACGACGTGGCATGCAGTACAAGTTGCTCATGTTGAGCCTGAAAACTCTATAGACCTCAACCCCCCTACTAGGCCTATATGTCCTAGATATAATACTTAAACACGTGCTGGGAAAAAACTTGTGCTCCCTCTTAGAGAATGTGCAATAATACAGCTAGTTGTACATACAAACAAGAAGATATGCGTTTGCAACCAGGCACTGGCCATTTTATATATGCAAAATTCACAGTAGCACGTTGGAACAGGGGCACATCAACTGGACATAGATTTTGTACACCCAAGGGACGGGCATGTCTCGCGACGGGCGTGGCGACGGGCATGAGTCTCCGCCACCGCCGATCCAGCCGCAGCCACCGCCGCCGCTCCCGCCGGCCGATGGGGAGGGCTTGGGGGCCGACGGAGGAGGGCTTTCACCGCCGCCGATCCGCCCGGCAGACCCGCCTCGCGGAGAGACGCCTCCGCCTCGGCCGCCTCTGCGGTCGTCGCCGGATCCGCCTCTTCCTCTGGATGAGTTGCAGTCGGCGCTCGTGGTGGCTCCCGTGGCGGCGCTCGATCTGCCCCCTTCCCCAGCTTCTCGTCGAGATCCCTCGACGACGGATCGGGATCGGGGGTTTATGAATCCTACGAAATGGTACGTGCGTTTTGAAGATGCTAGGGAGGCGCCGCGATGGATCAATGCCCTGATCTACTCGCATCCGTCTTGTTGGATGACGATCCGAGATGAAGATGGAGAAATTTTGGCCGGACGACATCTCAACGTTGACGAAGAGCTTGTTATCGGTAAGCATTTATCAATTGATATTTTCCATATCGAGGTTCTTGAGTTTGTGCAGGTGCCCATGGATTGTGAAGAACAACCTGTCGTAGTTGATCTTACGGAGGACGCAAATGGACCAAAGCCTACGCAGCGGTTTGGGGGACGTTTCTAGATTCTTGCTGATGAGGATGAAGACGATGATGATCTGCCGGAAACGACGGTTCGGCCGCCATCTACGCTTGGCGTGGTAACATCTATCTCGGTGCCTAAACCTATGGTGAGTTGCAAGAAATCGTTTTCGCTCGGTACTCCGGTTCCTTCGCAGAAGTCGAAAGTGAAACCATGGAGTAGACCGTTGTCGAAGGTGGGGCCGCCGGCTATCACCTTGTCCGACTTTTTTCGTCCCAAGTGCTGGACGAGAGTGACTAGGAGAAAGAAGAAGGGTGGTCGGATGGTGTCGCAGCGATCGCCGGCGGTGGCCGGTGCGCGTGATATCCGGGCGGCCAGAATTGCGCGTTTGATTTCGCTTTTGGGCACAGATGAGCCGCAAGCGACTGATTGCGCCGTGGGCTTGGCTAGTACTGGGCTAGAGGCCCAGGGGCTGGCCAGGCCTGCGTTGCGGTGGGTGTGGGCGACGTGCATGAGGTGGCCTTGGGTCGGTCGCCCCCGCATGCACGATCTCCCTCCTCTCACCTCGTTCCTGCTAGGGTTCACCGTCGCGGGAGGCCTGGTTTTCGGTCGGCGTCCTTGCGCCGTCTTGTCCCAGGGATCGTCGGCGTTGGCTGCCGCCTGCCACCAGGACCTCATCCGGCTACGATGCTGCCCAAGCCGCCTCCGCCGCGGGTTGCGCCGGCGGTGAGGAACCCGACCGGGGCCGCGGGGGTCTCCGCTGCTCAGGCTGCGGCTGCTGCCGCGCCGGTTCCCGCGCGTGCAACGCCTCCACTCGGGCGGCTCCGCCGCCGCCTCGGGTGGTTCTGCCGCCGCCTCGGGCGGCGCCTCCTCCGCCTCCGGCTAGGGCGGCCCTTCCCCAGCCACCTAGGGTCGCACCTCCTCCGCCTCCGGCTAGGGCGGCCCTTCCCCAGCCACCTAGGGCCGCGCCTCCTCCACCACCCCAACCTAAGGCTACGCCGCCCCAACGGCCGTGGCCGAGGCAGATGGCGGGTGGTCGCGATGGCACAGGCCAAGGCTCGAACGGTCGCGGGAAGGGTGCGTCGGCGGGGGATGATCGTAATCCTTTGCGCGGTCAGTGGGGCGATGATGGATATGATGCTTATGGTTCTGGTCTGCATCGGGGCTCTTCGTCTACCAACGGTGGCCGTGGTTATGCTTGGGTGGACAACGGCAATGCCAACCGAGGTTTCCAAGGACCGCCCGGCAACTTTGTGGAGGGTTCGGTTGGCCCTAATAACCGCTCTTTCTGGGGTCGTTTCCGCGGAGGTCGGGGCGGGAACCGGCGTCACCCACCGCCAAGGCATCCGAAGACTTCTGCTGAGACAGAGGTGGCCGACGGTGGATTGCTCTACCGCAGGTGGCGGTGGAGACGTTCAAGCCCTGGCTGCAGTCATGTTGCCGGAGCCCATGCAGACTGGAGATTCTGCTTCTGAGCAAGGTACGGAGAAGTCCGAGGTTGACAAGGAGTCCAAGTGGGCGGCTAAAAAGAAGAAGCTAACCTGTTTCCGTTGTGGTGAACCGGGACACTTTTTGGTTGAATGCACTGCGGAGTTATGTGACTTGTGCCGAAAACCTAAACATACAGCTGCCGAGTGTCCTCTTATGTTGGGGCCTAAACCTTCTGTTCTGATATACGGGGTTTGCTGCTCGGAGTTGATGTTTTTCGAGTCTCCCAGTGTGGAACCCTTGGCACCCGCGGTGGAGATCTCATTCCCCAGTGTGGTGAAGGTGGTTCATGGACTGTTGACTGAGGCGCAGATCATTCGACAGTTGAGGGAGCTCGCTCCGAGTAATTTTCAGTGGTCGTTGCTCAAGCTCACAGATACAACTTATAAAGTAGATTTCCCGTCTAAGGAGGATCAGCTGAGAATCCTCAAGTTCGGTATGAGCAGGGTCACGGGCACTAGTTTTGTGTTGCAGTTTGATGAGTGGAAAAAGAAGGAGCCGCAGGGCACGCCGTTAACTCAGATTTGGGTACGTTTCTCTGGGGCGCCATCTGCTCCCCTGGACAGCTTTCTGGTGACATGGAGCCTAGGTTCTTTGATTGGCAAGACTGAGCAGGTGGATATGCAGTTCACACGGGCTCACGGGGTGGCGCATTTACTTGTCAGTGTTGCTAACATTGAGTTCCTGCCGGACGTGGTGCCTTGGACGCATGAAGGCGTTCTGTATCAGTTGGATGTTGAGTATGAGGATCCTAACCTTTTCAGTGAGTTTTAGAATGATAATCCCATGGGCACCTCTGAGGGAGGAGGTTCTTCGGGGAACCAGGATGATACTGCTAAGAGTGATGATGATAAGGCCAAGGGGCCTTCGACTCCGTCTGATTCTGGTGACACTTCTCTTGTTGGGTCAACTGGTGCGGCACCAACGAGCACTTTGCAGCTTGGTTCCTTGGGGGCGTTCTCAGCTCCGCCTAGGCTTTGGTGCGACCGAGTGGATCCTGTGAGCCCTGTGGTGAGTCCGTGCGTGACGAAGCCTGTTGAGGTGGGAGGTGCCGAGGGGCAGGAGGCCCCACCCTCTTCTCTTACCTTTCCCCCGGCTATGGTGGAGGTGGTTGCGACGGTGGTCTCGGTTGGAGGTGACGGGCAGGAGGCCCGGTGCTCCGAGTTGTCGTCGCCGTCGGCGCCGAGGGCGAGCTCGGCACTCCCTCCCTTGAGGCCGGCTGCTTGCGGAGGGGTGGGCGTGCAGGAGGCCGCCGTATCCCCTCCTGCCAGGACGCGTCCTGCTTCGGAGGGCGGGTCGGGTGGCGTGGTCGTTTTGTCGCCACACTCCACGGATCGCCCTAGGCTGGTCTCGCCGGTCTCGGCTTTCGGCGGGACTTCCATGGACAGGCCGCGGGAGTTGTCGTCACCTTGTGGTGCTGCGCCAGTGGTCCCGGCCCGGGTCACCGCTGTTGGGGGACGGGCAGGAGGCCTTTCCCCTAGCGGAGCTTCGCGCGAGGAGGTCATCGCCTTTGGTGGGATCCCGGATCATGTCTCTGAGGGGAGGCGGATCAGCGGGAGGCTGCAGGAGCAGCCGGACGTTGATGACATGCAGCTGAGGTGTGCTATGAGGGCGGCCAAGCTGTGTGACGTCGAGATCTCCACTGGTATGTCTGTTAATAAGTCGAATTCAATTATGCATTTTACCAATGATGAGATTGTTCACAATGCAAACCAACTAGGAGTATCGCTTGGTAATAATGATATGGAGATATCTAGGTCGGTTAATGACATTCTTGATTTGGAAGCTGAACGAACGTTAGAAACGATTTGTCACATAGCTGCCGTTAAACCTATGAATGAGTCGGAGATTGATGTGCTTGGGGTTAGGGCTCTTGATGGTTTGTGTGCCGATCTTGACCCTGCATTACCGGAGACGGAGGAGGAGGAGGGGTTTGCCTATCCTAAGACTTCTAACCATGTAGATGAGTCTTTGGTGATTGCGGCAGAGCCCGAGTGTGGTGACCGATCTGAAGATCGCATTAAGCCTAAACGGACTTGGAAACGGAAGGTTTATCCAGTGTCAGCTGTGCGTAGAAGTGCTAGGATCCGTACTTCTAAAAAATTTCATGATGAAATATGAGAGGCATTTTCTGGAATAGCAGAGGTCTTAAAGACTTGGCTAAAAGAAGGTTTCTAGCGGATGCTTCTCTTGAACATCATTTGGATTTTATTGCTTTTTCTGAGACTGGAAGAGGCAACTTCACGTCACAATTTCTTAGCACTTTATCCGGGGGGTAGATTTCGACTGGCATTGCCTCCCCCCTCGAGGAAGATCCGGTAGGGTTTTACTTGGGGTTAAGTGTGAAACTTTGGAAGTTCGAAGTGTAGTTTTGGGAGAGTTTGCGGTAAAGTTTCGGGTCAGAACTAAGGCAGATGGATTTGATTGGGCTTTGGTGGCGGTTTATAGAGCCGCGCAACCAGAACTCAAGCCAGATTTCTTGGCCGATCTGGTCCGTGTCTGCGGTAACGAGCAGCTCCCTATCTTAGTGGGGGGTGATTTCAACAATATTCGAAGAAGGGAGGAAAAGAATAATGAGAATTTTGACGGCAAATGGTCGTTTATGTTCAATACCATCATTGAAAGCTTGGATCTCAGAGAGATAGAGCTCTCGGGTAGGAAATTCACTTGGGCTAACTCGTTACCGATACCGACTTTTGAGAAGCTTGACCGTGTTTTAGCTAGTGTCGAATGGGAACAGAAGTTTCCCTTGGTACCAGTGCAGGCATTGACACGAGGTATCTCGGATCACACACCGTTACTAGTTGACTCGGGGGCTCAAACACATGTGGGTAACAAGAATATTTTCTCGTTTGAACTTGCATGGTTTGAAAGAGAAGGGTTCCTCGAGTTGTTAGCTAGAGAGTGGGCTAATGACTCAGGGGGAAGGTCGCCCATTGAGCGATGGCAATGCAAGATTCGTCATCTTTGAAGGTTCCTTCGTGGATGGGCTAAGCATACGCATGGGATATATAAGGCGGAGAAGGAGCGACTCCTTCTACTTATTTAGACCCTTGAAGTAAAAGCTGATACTTCGATCTTAGGTACCAGTGAGCTGGAAACTAAGATGGAGGCGGAGTTGCGGCTGAAAGAGCTTCTCCGCGAGGAGGAATTGAAGTGGGCGTTGCAAGCTAAGGTTCGCAAAATCGTCCAAGGCGAGGATAACACTCAATTCTTTCATATGATTGCTAATGGGAAGCATCATAAGAAGAGAACTTTCCAATTAGAACAAGACGGAGGAACGATAGTTGGTCAAGAAAACCTGAAAGTTTACATTACCAACTATTATAAGCAGTTGTTTGGACCTCCGGAAGAGAATTTTGTATCTTTAGATGAGTCAAGGGTTGAGGATGTTCCTCAACTTGAGACTGACGAGAATGAGATTTTGACAGCTCCCTTTACGGAGAAAGAGGTGTTTGAGGCCATCGCACAAATGGAAAATAATAAGGCTCCAGGACCGGATGGGTTTCCGGCGGAGTTTTATAAAAAGTGTTGGCACTTCATTAAGGAGACTTGATGCCGATGTTTCATGAGTTTTTTGCTGGACAGCTTCATTTGTTTAAGCTGAATTTGGGAACAATAACTCTTCTTCCTAAGAAGACAGAGGCCGTTCGCACTGAGCAGTTCAGGCCTATATGTCTGCTTAATGTTAGTTTCAAAATCTTCACCAAGGTCGGGACGAACAGACTTACGCAGATTGCGCACTCTGTTGTGCATCCGTCCCAGACTGCTTTCATGCCAGATAAAAATATCCTTGAAGGGGTTGTTGTATTGCATGAAACGCTCCATGAGATTCACTCAAAAAAACTAGATGGCGTTGTTTTTAAAGTGGATTTTGAAAAAGCATACGATAAAGTTAAATGGCCTTTCCTTCAACAGGCTTTGCGTATGAAAGGATTTGACACGGCCTGGAGAAACCATATTGAATCCTTTATGCAAAAAGGGAGTGTGGGGATTAAAGTGAATGACGACATAGGTCACTATTTCCAGACACACAAAGGGTTAAGGCAAGGAGACCCCATGTCACTGATCCTATTCAACATAGTGGTTGATATGCTGACTATTTTAATAGGACGGGCTAAGGATGCGAGGAAGGTAGGTGGCCTTGTTCCGCATCTAGTTGATGGAGGTATTTCCATCCTTCAGTATGCTGATGATACTATCATCTTTATGGAGCACGACTTGACGAAAGCAAGAAACATGAAGCTTGTGTTATGCTTATTTGAACAATTGTCTGGGCTCAAAATTAACTTCCACAAGAGCGAATTGTTCTATTTTGGAAGAGCTAATGATGACCAGGAGGCTTATAAACAATTGTTCGGATGTGAATTGGGCACGTTACCATTCACGTATTTTGGTATACCCATTCATCATCGTAAGCTGACTAACAAAGAGTGGAAATGCATCGAGGATCGTTTTGAGAAGAAACTGAGCTGTTGGAAAGGGAAGCTCATGTCATATGGAGAACGATCAATTTTGATTAATTCGGTCCTCACCAGTATGCCTATGTTTCTCCTATCCTTTTTCAAGGTCCCGGTGGGTGTCAGGAAGAGGCTAGACTTCTATCGATCTTGATTCTTTTTGGCAGAGTGATGAGCTTAAATGAAAGTATAGGCTTGCTAAATGGGGTATAATCTGTAGGCCGAAGGACCAAGTGGGTCTAGGTATTGAACATCTGGAAGTCAAAAACAGATGTCTCCTTAGCAAGTGGTTGTTTAAACTTTCGTCCGAGACGGAGGCTACTTGGGCTCAGATTTTGTGTAATAAGTATCTTCAGTCTAAAACCTTGGCCCAGGTGACAGTGAGGCCGACTGACTCACCATTTTGGAAAGGCTTGATGAGAGTCAAACCACTCTTTTTCAACGGGACAAGGTTCATAGTCGGAAATGGAGCTAATACGAGGTTCTGGGAGGATACGTGGCTTGGGGAGACTCCCCTTGCACTTCAATATCCTACTCTGTACAACGTTGTTCAACGTAGAGAAGCTTACATTGCAACCGTTCTACAATCCACTTCCCTCAATATTAGTTTTCGGAGGATGCTAGTTGGAAATCATTGGGAGGCCCGGCTTCATCTTGTAAGACGTTTGATGGATGTCCAGCTGTCTCAGCAGCCAGATCAGTTGTATTGGAGACTAACTAAGAACGGCGTGTTCTCGGTCAAATCCATGTATCTGGATGTCATAAACTCTAGCGTCATTTCTTCCTCGAAGCATGTTTGGAAAGTAAAGGTACCTTTGCGAATCAAAGTGTTTACGTGGTTTGTGCATAAACAAGTTATTTTGACTAAGGATAATCTGGCAAACGCAACTGGGTGGGTTCTGCTAGATGTAGTTTTTGTGACCATAACGAAACTATCAAACACCTCTTTCTTGATTGTCCGCTGGCTAAGATTCTGTGGCGGTCGATTCATATTGCTTTTAATATTAATCCGCCTACTTCCATCAACATGTTATTTGGAACGTGGCTTGATGGAGTTGACTCCGATACAACGAGGCACATTCGTGTTGGCCTTTGTGCTTTATTATGGGCAGTCTGGAACTGCAGAAATAATTTGGTTTTTAACAGATCAACGAACATTCACTTTTTGCAGGTTATCTTCAGGGCCACGGCGTTGATCCGTATTTGGTCGCTACTCACTCCGACGGAGGCCGGGGAGCGTTTGGTTACTGCGTCTACCCAATGGGAGATGGTAGCTCGGGATATTTTTAACCGGTTTGGATGGCGGTCATGTAATAGGATAGGCATGTAGTGCTTCTATTTTATTTGTCAGCCGGTTGTGGCTTTTTGTTTAGCTCTTATGAGCATTTGTTTATTTCTTACTTCGATACTTGGAGACATGTTGCTGGATAGTTTTATTAATAATATGAGCCGTATGCATCTTTCTGATGCAGAGGCTGGGTAAAACCCCTTTTCGAAAAAAAAGCACATGTGTCCTGTTTATTTTCAAGAACAAAAAACAGAAAGTGAATTTTGAAGTTGAGAGAAAAGAAAAACTCACTTGCACGCTCATAATATGGCCTATATGTGTATTTGCACCATTTTATGATAAAATGGGTTAACTCGTAGTCTAAGCAAAAAATGTAAATCAAGAGGTGCGCAAAATCTGACATCTATATTTAATACTCAATCATTTATTGTTTGAATTTTCTAAGACTTCATGGAATCATTCAATCCTATATAACTAAATAAATAGGTCATCCAACTAATCTACTTTTCTAAACATCTAAGTATCTCAAAATGCAACCATGAACGAGAAAATGCGCATCTCAACATGCCACCATGCATGAAAATGATCTTTCTATTCTATTGTGCTACCGATATTCAATGAATATTTTACAACTATACAATAATCAAATATAATATATCATATGTCTTAGTTCTCCTATTATTAATTTAAATATTTATATTTCATACAACCAAGTTTCAATGCGTTATATTCCAGTGATTTAGAAAAAGAGCGGAGATCACAGGCAAACTTATATGTGCTCACCTAGAGACGACTCTGCATTTGCCTACGTGCTCTCTTGTTAACTCTAGACATTTTTCCCGGAAAACCTGAAAGGCCCAACCGCGAAACAAAACCTGGTGCCGTTCCTCCTGAAATCACTAGTAGAATTCTCAAAGGCATGATATGCGCGCGCACGCACACGCACAGATACTCCCTCCGTTCCTAAATGTAAGTCTTTTAAGAGATTTCACTACAAATTACATACGGATGTATATAGACATATATTAGAGTGTAGTTCACTCATTTTGCTCCGTATGTAGTTCATAATGGAATATCTAAAAAGACTTATATTTAGGAACGGAGAGAGTATGTTACAAGTATGAAAGTAAAAATGCAGCATACCGCGAATTACCAGAAGCCTCCCCCGCAATTATTTTACCGAAAACCTATAGAACATACCATTTTTCTATTATTGTGGTTGAGCTCGCGGATGACAACCTCGAGATCTTGCTTCTTGGACCATTGACAGCGGCCCTGCTTGTCATAGCAATGAAGCGCAGAAGCGCTTACCGTTTTTATGCACATATATACGCTTTTTGTTATTGGTAAAAGGGGCATATTATATCAAGGAGATGTTAATTAAACATGTGTAATAATGAGATCTCAAAACCTATTCAAAATATCGAGAATGTACATATAGCTATATATAACCTGCTGAGAAAAACTAGACTTGTAAAAATAACATTAGTCCGGCAAAGCTTAACTGGCCAATAAATTCCCAGAACATTACCAGACTGGAACCTTTTTCCTAACCCCAAACAAAAGCACACCGAAAACGGTCAAGAGCAACTCTCCAAACGAAGCTGACAGTCACTAGTTCGTAGGCGTTGGATGGACTCGCTTTCGTGGCAACAGCACACCAGTGTCTTAGCTGGACATAGGAGTTTTGCTAGCATGCACCAGAGCCAGCCAGTGTACGCCAGTCCACCACAACTGTGGCTGAATGAGCAGCTTCTCACCGGCCCGTTGGTCCCCGGAAAAATCTAGTTTATCTTCACCGTGATCCCACTCCTCTTTGACCACCTAGAGATCAAGGCTCAAAAGGCGGCATTTATTCCCACTGTCACCGCCACCGATCCTCCCCTTTTTTCCTGTCTCGCGTGAGGCACCATGCAGTGCAAGGCGTACACTGATCGACATCCGGTCACATCCACCCCCGCGTAGTGGCACGATTTGTCTATTGGCTGCCCGTCGCGTAGCGTCCCGCGGCCTATTTAAGCCCGCTTTGCCTACCCCGTCCAACGTTTCCCTCCCCTCCATTCCACTTTACTTAGCACAAGCACAACCCAGGAGGACCTAGCGATAGCTAAGCTAGCCTGCTGGCCACGGTGCGCGCACGCGCTCGACCTCACCATGCTGGAGAATCAGAGCCAGGCGGAGGTAGGCATCACGTACCCTCTCGATCTGCTTTATCCCGGCCCTAGCTAGCTTTGTGCTCCAGCATGTAGCTAACTTTGCTCTGTGCATATGGTGGCGGCCAGGTTCTCTGGCCGAGGCTGGTGGCCAACAAGCTCTTCAGGAAGCCCTCCGGGAGCCACGCCTTCGTCGCCGACTTCCCGGCGGCCGCCGGCGCCGCAGAGGAGGAGTTCGACGGGTGCAGCCCCGACGCCGACGCGCAGCGCTGCGTGAAGCGCCCGCGGCCGCAGCAGCGGAACAAGACGCTCAAGTACAGGTATGTGCGTGCATGCATGTCTGCTAGCTCAATCAGCGACCACCAACTACCATGCTTAGGCTCTAGCTAGTAGATCATCATCACCCCAACTTGCGCCGTGGCGTGGAGGGCATGCTGGTTTTTCTTATTGTTAATCGGCCACTGAACGTTCATGGATCGATCGACCAGGCTGTTCGCGAGCACGTGGAACGTCGGCGGCGTGGCGCCACCGGACGACCTCGACCTGTCCGACTGGCTCGACACCAGGAACGGCACCTACGACATCTACGTCCTCGGGTACGTAGTGATTATCAAGCGATTGGCCTCGATGCTACCTCGTGCTGCATAGGCTTGTGGATGCATGGTTAGTAACAAGATGGCATGTGCAGATTTCAGGAGGTGGTGCCGCTGAGAGCGCGGAACGTGCTGGGCGCGGACAAGAACCGCATCGGCATGCGGTGGAACGAGCTCGTGCGGGCCGCGCTGAACCGGTCGTCGCCGTCGCCGTCGCCGAGCGCCACCGGGGGAGGGGAGAAGCAGAAGGTGCACCCGGTGAGGGACGGCGCCGGCGGCCTGCAATCGCGTGACTTCCGGTGCGTGGTGAGCAAGCAGATGGTGGGCATCCTGCTCACCGTCTGGGTCCGCGGCGACCTCCGCCGCTTCGTCCGCCGCCCCAGCGTCTCCTGCGTCGGCTGCGGCGTCATGGGCTGCCTCGGCAACAAGGTGCGTGCGTGCATGCCCTACCCTACGTGCATACAGACAGACATGCGCGCGCTTGGGGAGTATACGAATACGAGGATACATCGGACGGCAACTGACATAGGATTCAACTCTGTGCAGGGTGCCGTGTCCGTGAGGTTTTGGCTGCGTGACACGAGCTTCTGCTTCGTGTGCTGCCACCTCGCGTCCGGCGGCAGGGAGGGCGACGAGGCGCACCGCAACGCCGACGCCGCGGAGATCCTCCGGCGGACGAGCTTCCCCCGACGCCACTGCTCCTCCTCCTCCCCGTCGCTAGCCTCGCCCCACAAGATTCTAGATCACGAGTAAGTACGCCGTCCTGCATTTAATTATTTTTCGTGCGCTCCGTGCATGCCGCAAGTCGATGAAGTCCGTTTGGTTTGCTGCCCATGCCAAAGAATGGGCTGCCTATGGGTAATGGGTGTACACCCATTCCTCTCACATAAGTATTTTTGCCAAACAGTTGGCCAAAAAATTGGCAAGCCCACCCTTGCCAACATTTCGTAAGTCTAGAGGGGGCATCACAGCCTGCAAAAAAACTCAGCTGTACACTAGTAGAACGTACTATAGAATGCATCACATCGCACTGCCGGTTTTGTCGCCGTTGACCGGCCGAATATTAAGCGAGGGAAATATCAACGGCCGCCGTCCTTGCCGGTTACAGCCACGATTTGATCGAGCTCACCACCGCGGTCGTTATCTTATCCGGCGGTTGCACCGTCCACGGCACCGGTAAATCAAGGGCAGGTGCGTATTTGCCGTTCAGCATCGGGTTACTTGCCAGCCAGCCAGTTTACCACTGTACGCACGTATTGATCATGTCACGGCATGCACGTAGGCACGCACGACAAATACTATTAAGCACTCCGGCAAGTAGCCAGAGTGAATGCGTCGTATCTATTTTCTATGCTAGACCGGTGATCCAGGGAAGTGGTAGTAGTATGAAATATCCTCTTAATAGCGACGGTAACTGCAAGTTTCCACAATCAGAATGCTTAATTTCACTGGCCGGCGCCCGTGACAAAGACGGCTCGGAACCAAGTGGTGATCATGCATGCATGTTGATGCGGTAGACCTTGACCGGCGTATAGTTTCTTACTGTTTGTACTCTTGCGCAGCCGGGTGATCCTGCTTGGCGACCTCAACTATCGGATCTCCCTGCCCGAGGCCAAGACCCGGTTGCTGGTGGAGAGGCACGACTGGAAGACCCTCCTGGACAACGACCAGGTACAAATTCAACTATAGCAACACAATGATCCAACTTATCACAAAACACGAGGAAATTCAAATTTCAAACTTTAAAAACTTTTGCAGCTGCGGGGAGAGGTGTCGTCGGAAGGAGGGACGTTCAACGGGTGGAACGAGGGGGCGATCACGTTCTCGCCGACGTACAAGTACCACCGGAACTCGGACGCCTACTACGGCTGCGCGCAGCTGGGGAAGAAGGGCGACAAGCTCAAGCGGCGCGCGCCGGCGTGGTGCGACCGCGTGCTGTGGCGCGGCGCGGGCCTGAGGCAGACCCGGTACGACCGGTGCGAGTCGCGGCTGTCGGACCACCGCCCCGTGCGCGCCGCCTTCGCCGTCGAGGTCGACGCGCCGTGGAACCTCAACTCCCTCCGGAGCTTCTTCCTGTCCGAGCGGTTCGACGACCGGGCGAAGAGCCCGGCCGACGGCCTGTTCCTGCTCCGGGAGGACGACCGCACGACCACCAGCGCGAGATACGCCGAGGATGTTTGAGCCTTTGAGACATGCAATGGCTGTACACAAACGAAAGAGAGTACATAAAATCATTTTCGTCGATAGTACGTAGTAAAGATCCATCCTCTCGATCTGTTTTGTCTCTTCTGAGAGTCCATACTGTCCATACATGTCTACAGCACAAGCTAGGATACGGATGCAATTTTCCCCCACACCCTGTCCCTGACTTCCTGTAAATTACAGTACAGTGGTACAGTAGATCGCACTCTTGTTGATGCAGTGAGTTTGTCCCGACCCAAAACTTGTTTGGCCGGACTAGTGACGAGTTGTCGCTGTAAAAATCCTACGAGGAAATATGGGACTTTGTCGCCATGAGCAACCTTCATATATCAGTTGATGTACGAATGAGTGGTACCTTTCTGCAGTACACCTAGGGGTAGCGTACATGTGTTTTTTCCACCCCGTTCCCGACTTTATGCATCTACGTTTGTACTCTTCTTGATCCAATGAGCTGTCTCAAACTTGTCCAGCAACGAGTTGTCGCTGTAACAAGTAGTGCGCGGACGGGATCCGATTCGACCGGTGGCCGTAAACAACTGCAGATATGCCATGAACGGCGCTTTTCTATTGGGCATGTGGGAGTAGATTAAAATCCAAAAGGCTTGTCACCGAGCATTGTCAACCTCTAATCACAATATCTCAGCCTTGGTTTCATCCCTCTCAGCGTGCGTCCGTAGTGTACATGCACAGTATTCTCCATTAGAAAAAGTGCCGCGGTGGCACTGTCATGGGCCATGGCACTCGGTCACTGCACACTAGCGGTGGTCGCATTCCAGCAGCCCAAATTCAAGGGCTCTGTTAGGACTGTCTGCCCTCCTTGTTGTTCTCTGCTGCTTGTTCCTTCTCCTTGTCAGCATTGCGCAGAGCGGATGAAGTGCATCCAAGGATAAGGTTGCTGTCGCCAATTTGCCCAATTTGCCATGCAAGTTGCGATGATCTTGCATAGCTGCGAGGCAACGGCCGATGATCTTGCGCGTACCTGTCGTCGGCATCGGGCCACATGTATTTTTTTTTATTCTGTATGATTGTATGGTGTGGTGTGACTAATGTATTTGTGGTTGCGGTTTAATTTTGGTGGCCGGTCGGGTCAGGTAAAATCAATTCATTAAGATATGCAAGGCTCACAATGTGACAACATTTGAAAATTCAGTCTTGGTGCGAAGAAGCCCGAACTGGGGGTTGATCAGAATGCATGTGTGAACACTTGGCCGTCCTCGTGAATAGTACGTGTTGTCGTCTACTCCTAAAGAAATTTCGTCACTGCAATGCAGTCTGATTAATGTATGGTCAGTCCTAAACAAGGGCAGCCCTCAAGATTCTTTCTGGCACCCCCAAAATTAAATCAACGATGGATTCCTTATACTCCCTCCGTTCAGAATTACTTGTCGCAAAAATGAATGTATCTAGACGTATTTTAGTTCTAGATACATCCATTTCCGAGACAAGTAATTCCGAACGGAGGGAGTAGAATAGAAAGAGCTAGTTTACGATAGCATTGGACTGGACCATTCGTGATGTCTCACTTGATAACCACATGGAACCCTTGTCCTTTATGATAACCAATCATCTTATATCGCCATCTAACACCTGCTAAACCATATGGGTCCAGTTTTATTTGGGGAAGATCGTGAAATCATTACATCCATAACAACAGAGCGCCGCTGATGATGATATAAGAATTAGTAGCAAGATAAGGTTTCCAAATTACATCCATGATCAAACTTTCGAGTACCAGTTTGTTCAGGGAAAGGCGACCATTCACTACAAAGACTACTTTACCCATTAATTAAAACTAGCAAAGTGACCATGCGTTGCAGCGGATCCGAAATTGAGTACATGTTCAAATCCCCAATACTTGTTCACCCCCCCCCCCCCCCCCCCACATGATCGTGTTGGATAAATTGTGACCTCATACGACCGTATTTGGTGAGCAACACACGCTTCGTCACTGTATCGACTTGTAGGCTAAGAGGTCGCACTTTGTCAAGTTCCATCTCTGGCGTGCAAATTTGTTTACTGCTTGGTCGGACTTGGCTCTTCGACCAGGGAGCCATGAAGGTACGGATGCTGGCCAATACATAAAGCATAAGCAAACACTGGCCCAAACTTGAAAAAGAAAACCAAAGCAGCGTTTGGATCTCAATGACGGGATGATGTAGATAGGTCCTGTATCCGCTTATGCTGGTACAAAATCCGCACTCATCACTAAAAATATGTAATGTTTTACCCAAAATGCATTCCTTATTTGTTTAGATGAGACGGGGGAGGGATGTGCCCGGTGTGGAGCTAACTAATGGGTTTTCTATAAATATGGATCAATGTTATCGGGTAGTTTCTAAAAATCCAACGGGTTACCTTACATGCATTAAATGCAGATCAGATGGTCGGAAATGAAGGATGACATACACACCATCACCATCAACTAACTCTTTTATTGGAGTGTCTTCTGTATTAAAATAAAAAAAAACAAGTACAGACTTATACCACTATGTAACAAATGGTGCATCACACTTTGGCTAGCACCCACCCACAGAACCAGTACATCACATTACTCGTACTATGGTCCACCGGTCTACTCACCTTGGCCCACATCCACAGGGAAAACTCACTGTGAATTCACAAGGTAACAATCGAGGGCAAGGATGCCATTCTGTCAAAAACGTGGTTATTCCTCTCTAGCCAAATCATCCTTAGAGTGCAGCACACCAAAGTGTTGATCTCCTTCATACAAGCATCTGAAACATGAGAACCGAACCTCGGCCACCAGTTTTTGAGTTCATCGAGCGGCCGCGGGGTGAATCTATGCAGCCTCCATGATAACAACACCTAGAATATTGCACCCTTGTTCCCTACGCTACAATTGTTGGAATTATTTGGGCCTAACCCATTATTAATGTCAAATTATTCCTAGGACCACATAGATCCTTCATGCACCACAAGGGGTGTTAAAGGTTACTCTCACTTTGCTAGTGGTTGAAGGTTGAGTTAGACAAACATATATGGTTGGTTGTTCTACACACACTAGGAGCATGAGAAGAGAACGCATACACGCTCACTTCTCCTCCTACACCCAACTTGCCACACCTTGTGTCTGCCCGCGCATCAGTGGTTCGTGACCAAGCCAAGACGTGCCAGGACCGATCGTGTATCTTGTCTTTTTTGCCACACGTGTAAGGAGCCGAACCATTGCCGCAAACCGTTGTTGTGGGACTACTTACCTAGCGAAGACTACTTCCTTGGCGGCGAATACTACTACCATCACAACATGACAACCCCCGACAATGTTGTCACTGCAAACGTATATTCATCCACCAAATTTTATGTGCTCTTATCCCTTCTATGTGGGATCATTTTCAGAACTTTGGTACTAGCAATCGATATGGACATGTTATATTTGTCTTACATACTTGATTACTTGTCTAGTTCGTCTAGTACTTTTGTTGGTCCAAATATTATGTCTACTATGTTCATCATATTTTACCTACTGTATTTCCGGATTAAAATTTATAAAAAATGCACATATTCTCAGCAACAATCACATCAACATATCAGATGAGCAGCTCATGGCAACTTGCATTCTTTATTTTAGTTTTCTCTGAAAGCTACATTCATTTTCCATGTTTTAACCTGTATCGCATGGAAGAGCATGTAGAAGACAAATGCCATCTTTCATCCAATTGCACAACGCACGGTCAAATGCAAAAAAAAAAAAAAAAAGTTTACAAGAAATGATACTCCTATCAGATGATGCAAGTAGCTTTGGTTTCAAGAATGGCAACTTGGTAGGCCCCTGCATATCTTCATGGTGCCATGGTGGCTCTTAGGTCAACTGCCTCGCAACCACTTTTAGCAATGCATGAGCAAGCAGAGGAACAGTGTTGGCAAAGAAGGAAGTAGTCTAGAGAACTCCATATTCTTCTCTTCCATTCTAGGAGAATATCCAGCTAGCTGCAGCATCAATATGTCCTAAGCTTTAGGTACACAAAAAAAAAATCAAAGCTAAGTGGTAGACTTTCTAAATTTGATCAGAAAGTCTGGCTGGGCTATGTTGCCAGTATTGTGGAGCTTACCATAAGATTGAACGATATGTCCAAGTGTCACTTTCGGCCCATGGCAGCTTCGACTTTTTTCGCCATTCTCAACGATCAGCATGTTCCTATATCGTCAATAATGCACTGTGTGTGTCACACTGGCCTCAAATCCATGCAAGGCATGCTGATCCTTTACGGCCGTTTTTTTTTTTCACATGCTTTACGGCCGTTTTGCTGCCGCGGAAAGCGCACGTTCTGGTAGTGTGTACGTTGCATAAAGTCAGACGGGCCATTTTAAGTTACTGGCTAGCTAGATGACACGCTATGTTGCAACCTAAATGGATTATGTTGATAATGGCTCAGGCAAAGCATCGTCCCGAGTACGTTTCAAAAAAAAAAAGGCATAGTCCCGAGTAGCTATAAGCCTGCAATGATGCCCCGTCGCTCGGTGAGTGGCCGCTACCGCCGTGTGCTACCCTTCAAATGTCCTGAAAAATTTGCATAGGTACCCTTTCTAGGTTGGGCACTGATACGCGCCGGCGCGCCGGCCCAAATTTGGGCCGGTCGCACCGCAGCCCTTCGATCCCGCGCGTGTAAACCGTTTGATCTGCTTGTTTTGCCCACCATTTCTTTCAGCCTTCACATCCCTCGCTAAGAAAACATGGCGGCGCCCCTTTCTCCTCCCGCGCCCAGCATCGCGTGTTGCCGCCCTCGTCGGGTTGCCGTGCCGTCGATGCTTGCCGCCGCCGCTCGCCGCCGTCAATCACAAAAAAGCCCACTAGCAGCTTTTCGTCCCCGTCCCTGCATCCATGGTAGCCCCATCATGGCGTTGGCCGCAAAACCGTTCCTCACCGGTGCTGCCGACCCCCGGTTGCAGCATCAATGGTGACACGGTGTCGCTCGCAGCCAAAGCCGGTGGTAGCAAAAAATTAGGCCAGTTCCAGCTAAACAAAACGATGGTGGTAGCAAAAAAATGCTGGTTCCAGCACAAGCCCCATATGGTTGTAGCAAAAATAGGTGCTAGTTCCAGCAAAACAAAAGGCCGATTGTAGCAAAAAAAAAGGTTGTTCCAGCAAAAATCCAAAGATGGTGGTAGCAAAAAAAGATCCGTTTGTAGCAAATGAAAGTGGCTGGTTCCAGCAAAATCCAAAGACCATGGTAGCAAAAATGAATGCTAATTCCAGCAAATTTGATGTAGCAAAAGAACATGGTAGCTACGGCACCACCATCCTCTAAATTTGCAGCAAAATTGACAGAAGGTTCCAGCAAAAATAGAAAGTGGTTCCAGCGAAAAAGAAATGATGCAGCAAAAAACTGATGGCAGTCACCGCCGTCGCCGCCCATCACCATCCTCGCTGGTTGAAGCAAATCTCCCGGCTGGTCTCCAACACCTCACCTCGTCGGCGCCGCAGCCATGACCTCCCGCTTGCCTCGCGTGGTGGCGGATGCCTCCCAAAGTAGCGCCCACGCGGGAATGGCCGTCCGGGGGGGGGGGGGGGGGGGGGGGGGGGAGGAGGGGGGGGGGGGGGGGGAGGGGGTGCTGTTGACGCGGGATAGCTGCCGGGCAGTTTG
This sequence comes from Triticum timopheevii, assembly GCA_963921465.1. Lineage (NCBI taxonomy): Eukaryota > Viridiplantae > Streptophyta > Magnoliopsida > Poales > Poaceae > Triticum > Triticum timopheevii. The sequence goes on from OY997268.1 coordinate 472,028,504, forward strand.
GGCCGGAATCGACGGCGGTCACTGCCGAGAGGGAGGTCACAGGGAAGAAGATGAGCGCGGTGGAATGAAAGAATGAATGAATGGGTAAGGACGCTTCCAGGTGAAAGGATAAGGGAAGGCTTTAAGCGGTGAGTGCGTGGGCCTGCTTCCAGCTTGGACGTGACCGGCGAAGTTTCAGTCGGTCGACCGTTTCAAGTGTTTCCCTTCTAGGTTTCTGACTCGGTTCCTGGCCGTGCTCCATGCAATGCCGGATCTCCTGCCGCGTCAGGTCATCGATGATTTTTTTTAGGATAATAAGGTCATCGGAGGTTTTTTTTTTGAGAAAATAAGGTCATCGGAGGTACCACTCGCATCGGCGCACCGCACCACACGGTCCACAGATAGAGAAACTAAGTCTCTGGTTTCTGTACTAACTTTATTTTTGAGAACTACCAACTTTTTGTTGGGGCACGTCAAGCCTCTCAATTGGCCCATGGGCTAGCCAGCCACAATATCACGCTAGAGCGACTTTTATCGAAATAACTAGTTGAGGAGTACTCGTTGCAAAGATTACTCCAACTCCCCATGTTGCGACATGTGGTGCACATGCAGCGCGCCACTTGTCGCAACATGGGAGTTTTTTCTTTTCTCTGTAGATCCGTTTATTCAAAACGTTTTATCTCTCAAACCGTGCATCCAAATCTCAAACGCTTTCACCGTTGGATTCCTCGCGTCGAGATTTTCAAAACTAGATCACATGTTGATAGGTTTTGACGAACTTTTTTTTCACGAAAAAACCCGAACCGGAAGCACGAGTTTTTTCCTATTCCGAAAGAGGCACGTCCGTGCCTCTCACGAAATCAGAACCGTGCCTCTCGCGGAAGGAAAAAAAAAGAGAAAACGTGTTTTTTTTGTTTCCGAGGAGGCACGGCCGTGACTCTCGCGAAAGCACACCCGTGCCTCTTGCGAAATCAAAACCGCAACTCTTCCGAAAGGAAAAAAGAACAGAAAACGCGTTTTTTTCGTTTTCGAGGAGGCACGGCCGTGACTCTCGCTAAAGCACACCCGTGCCTCTTGCGGAAGCAAAACCGTAACTCTTCCGAAAGAAAAAAAAAACAGAAAACGCGTTTTTTTTCGTTTTCGAGAGGCACGGCCGTGACCCTCGCGAAAGCACACCCGTGTCTCTTGCGGAAGCAAAACCGTGACTCTTCCAAAAGGAAAAGAACAGAAAACGCATTTTTTTTGTTTCCGAGAGGCACGACCGTTAATCTCGCGAAAGCAAAACCGTGCCTCTCGCGGAAGCAAAACCGTGACTCTCACGAAAGGAAAAAAAATGCATCTTTTTTTCGTTTCCGAGAGGCACGGCCATGACTCTCGTGAAAGCACAACCGTGCCTCTCGCGAAAGCAAAACCGTGACTCTTGCCAAAGGAAAAAAATAGAAAATGCGTTTTTTCCGTTTCCGAGAGACACGGCCGTGACTCTCGCGAAAGCACAACCGTGCCTCTTTGCAGAAGCAAAACCGTGACTCTCGCGAAAGAAAAAAATATGCGTTTGTCGCGCAATTTTTTTTTTTGTCGGAAAGCTAAGGAAGATCGGTGGAAAACCAAAACATCGAAAAAACCAAAAAAACCGCTTAAATAGCCGAAAACGCATGCGGAAAAATAAAAAAAAATCCAAAGGGAGCGTCCAGAGCGCGACACGTGGCGAATGACTGAGAGCGTACCAAGTGGCGCTGATCGTTGTGAGGATCCCGAAGAAGCGCTCGTTAACTAGTGGCTCCCAACTTTTATCAGCCTGCCTAACAGGTGGGTTGGCTTGCGGGAGCTCCTATTCCGTGCACTCCGCGCTGGGAAAAGGCGCCGCGACTATATCTCGCCTTAAGCGAGATTGTAGGTTGACTCGCGTCGATAAAAAACAGTATCGGGCCAACCCATTTAGTGCGCGCAGAGATCAAAAATCGGGAAGAAAAGGGGGCAGGGATCAAACACTGCCCCCTTTTCTTCCCGATTTTCCGATTTTTCTTTTTTCTTTTGTTTTTACCGGGTTTTCTTTGTTTTTTATCTTCTTTTATTGTTTCTCTCTTTCTTTTTTCATTATTTTTTTGGTTTTCTTTGTTTCTTTCTTGGTTTCATGTGTTTTTATTTTGTTTTTGTTTTTTTAGTGTTTTCTTATTTTTGTTTTTTCAAATACAAGTTTAACATTTTTTAATACATGGTCAACATTTTTCTATACACATTTAATGTGTTCCAAATGCTTGATTAACATTTTTCAAATACCTGTTCAACATTTTCTCAGATGCTTGATAACGTTTTTACATACATGGTTAGATATTTAATCATTTTTTTAATACATGGTTAACATTTTTTTCTACACACATTTAACCTTTTCCAAATTCCATATTAACATGTTTCAAATGCTTTTTCAACATGTTTTCAAATGCTTGTTTGACATTTTTATATGCATGATCAATAACTTTCAACACTTTTTTAATACTCCCTTCATCCCAAAATTCTTGTCGTAGATTTGTCTAGATACAGATGTATTTAATACTAAACATAACTAGATACATACGTATTTAGACAAAATCTAAGACAAGAAGTTTGGAACCGAGGGAGTACATGGTTAAAAAAAATTCTACAAACATTTAGTATTTTCCAAATACATAATCAATATTTTCAAATATTTGGTCAAAAAAATTCAAATGCTTGATCAACATTTTATATACGTGATAAAAAATTCATCATTTTTATAATACATAGCCAACATTTTTCTATACACATTGAATATTTTTTAAATGCTTATTCAACATTTTATATATATGATAAAAAAATCATCATTTTTATAACACATAGTCAATATGTTTGCTATACACATCTAACATTTTCAAATGCTTGATCAACAATTCTTAAATAATTGTTCAACGAAATTCCAAATGCTTAATTAATATTTTTCTATACTTGATCAAATGTTTTATACACATTTTTCTTATACATGATAAACATTTTATCTATACACATTTAACATTTTTCAAATATCTTTCATAGAAACTTTTTTCTAATATATATATTAGAATATTTTCAAAGTGTAAACATAATTAAAATAAATCAAAAAACCAAAACATGAAACATAAAGAAAATAAAAAAGGAGGTTTTGGCCTCCCACGCTCCTTGGCCAGCCCATCTCGCTCCCCTTCAGAGAGTATCATGTAGGTCTTCTGAACCCGAGATATGGGGGCTCTCCGGAAAAGGTGCACCGCGCACCCCCTGGCTCCACGCTCGAACTTTGGTCGGCCCAGGGTGGGAAGGGGGTCCCTTGTTTTTTTGTCAATTACTAGTAAGATGCCCGTGCTTTGCAAAAAACATCAAGATGCATTTATATGAGTAGTTTATTTTACAAAACATCTGTTGTGATTGACCTATGCGGGAGTAATTCCATGTGTAAAAACTACCGATATTTTTTATAAATTATTCAATCCCGCTCCTCGACAAAACTGCATATCATATGGTTCTAGTTGTGTGCAAAACTTCATGAAGAAATAACACTCGTGATGATTTGCACAAAATTAAACAAAACTATAATTGTAGAAGCTTTATAAAAGTATTGGGGTTTTCTGTGTCCAGACAGACCACCATTAATGCTATTCGTTTCATGAAATGTTGCACACAGCTATAACACACCTACTTGTTATTGCAATTTTTTTTAAAAAAATTGTGTTTAAGCCGCCATAATATGAACTGGGAATGGAATTTTTACAGATCACTAACAATGAGTTTCTCTGCCACTAGCACAATCCACACAATATAGTTCATTCAAAATCCCTACATATTGAACATGTTCCCCTGTTCCGAAAGATCGAAAAAGTCATCAATTGATTTCCAATAGAACATGCCAGCATCATGCACTCATTTGCACATTTGCACAAGAATGGAATTAACTCAGTCGGTAGGATGTAAATACACAAGAATTTGCATTGCGCAAAACAACATCAAATAGATGGAAAAGGACGCGTTGGAGTCATGTGCTACTTCTTGAGCTTGCGTTGTTTTTTCTGTTGAAGAGGAAAGGGTGATGCAATAAAGTAGAGATAGGTATTTCCCTTAGTTAAGAACCATGGTATCAATCCAGTAGGAGGCACAAGTAAGTCTCCAATACATGCACCTGCACAAACTAACAAACACTTGCACACAACACGAAAAAGGGGTTGTCAATCCCTTCACGATCACGAACAAAAGTGAGATCTGATAGAGATAGGTATACGAGATAAATAAAAAGCAAACTAAAATAAATATAAATAAATTGCAGAAGGTATTTTTTTGAGTTTTATTTGTTTTATAGATCTAAAAATATATGATGGAAAATAGACCCGGGGGCCATAGGTTTCACTAGAGGCTTCTCTCTTAAAAAACATACGGTTGGTAAACAAATTACTGTCGAGCAATAGATAGAAAAGCGCATAGTTATGATGATATCTAAGGCAATGATCATGGATATAGGCATCACGTTAGTGATAAGTAGACCGACTCCTGCTTGCATCTACTACTATTACTTGACACATCGACCGCTATCCAACATGCATCTAGAGTATTAAGTTCATAAGAATGGAGTAACGCTTTAAGTAAGATGACATGATGTAGAGGGATAAACTCAAACAATATGATATAAACCCCATCTTTTTATCCTCGATGGCAACAATAAAATGCGTGCCTCACTACCCCTTCCGTCACTGGGAAAGGACACCGCAAGATTGAAGCCAAAACTAAGCACCTCTCCCATTGCAAGAAAAACCAGTCTAGTTGGCCAAACCAAAACAATAGTTCAAAGAGAAATACAAAGATATCTTAATCATGCATAAAAGAGTTCGGAGAAGACTCAAATAATATTCATAGATAAACTGATCACAAATCCATAATTCATCGGATCTCGACAAACACACTGCAAAAAGGTATTACATCGGATAGATCTCCAAGAACATCGAGGAGAACATTGTATTGAAGATCAAAGAGAGAGAAGAAGCCATCTAGCTACTAGCTATGGACCCGTAGGTCTGTGATAAACTACTCACGCTTCATTGGTAGGGCAGCAAGGTTGATGTAGAAGCCCTCCGTGATTGAATCCCCCTCCGGCAGGGTGCCGGAGAAGGCCCCAAGATGGGATCTCATGGGAACAGAGGCTTGCGGCGACGGAAAAATATTTTCGTGGATGCTTCTGGCATAGGGCGAATATTTGAGCACTATAGTGCTGAGATTAGGATTAGGAGACCCCCAAGGGGCCCACAAGCCTAGGGGGCGCGCCCCTAGGGCTTGTGGCCACCTAGTGTGTCTTCTGGCCTCATCCCAAAACTTCCTAGGTTTCTTCTAGTCCAAGAAAAATCATCGTAAAGTTTTATTTTGATTGGACTCCATTTGATATTCCTTTTCTGTAAAACTCAAAAATAAGGAAAAAACAAAAACTGGCACTAGGCTCTGGGTTAATAAGTTAGTCTAAAAAAATATAAAATAGCATATTAATGCATATAATACATCCAAAATTGACAATATAATAGCATAGAATAATAAAGAATGTAAATATGTTAGAGACATATCATCATGATGCACTGCTCATTATTCATCCTTCGCAGACCACATGGAATATGTATATTACAATGTTGCATATCATTTCTACATGTCATGTCAATTAGCACTTCCAGGCAGAAATCTTCTACCGGTGGATGTGCTGGAGACAAAAATTTTGAATGCGCTCCTTGCTCCATTGTTCTCACTAAATTGCACACACACACACACACACACACACACACACACACACACACACACACACACACATATATATATATATATATGATACGTCTTCAACATATCTATAATTTATGAAGCATTCATGCTATATTACTATGTGTTTTGAATGATTATGGGCTTTATTATACACTTTTATATTACTTTTGGGACTAACCTATTAACCGGAGGCCCAGCCCATATTGCTGTTTTATTGCGTGTTTCAGTATTTCGAAGAAAAGGAATATCAAACGGAGTCCAAACGGAATGAAACCTTCAGCAACATGTTTTTTGGAAGATTATCATCCTGGAGGCTTGGAGATCAAGTCAGAAGATCCTCGAGGAGCCCAGGAGATAGGGGGGCGCCCCCCCCCCCTACAGGGCGCGCCCCCTGTCTCGTGGACCCCTCGAGCACCCCCCGACCGACTTCTTTCGCCTATATAACCCTACGTACCCTAAAACCATCAGAAATCAAGATAGATCGGGAGTTCCGCCGCTTGGGAAGCTATGTTTGATGATGATGAGAGTGATTATGCTTATGATATGAAAAGGCCCAAGCTTGGGGAAGCTATGTTTGATGATGATGAAATATTTGAGAATATATTTGCTGAAATTAATGTTTGTCCCAACCTTGGGGATGCTATGTTTAATGAAGATGATATTTTTAGCATCCCAAGTTTTGATATGCAAAGTTGTTATGATGATAGCATGCCTCCTACCTATGATGACTATATTGATGAAAGTGGGTTTGGAAGAGTGTCAACTTTAGGAAGTAGTGATCCCACTATTTTGGAGGATGTTGAATTTTATTGTGACGAATACGAAAGTGGATTTGGAAGAGTGTCAACTTTATTTAGTGATTCCACTATCTTGGGAGAGGTTTCAATCGATTATGATGACAACGAAGTTGCTACTTATGATGATTATTATGATGAAACTTATGCTATAAAAAGTAGTGATGATTGTATTTACAAATCTTGTCATGATTATGATTACCCTTTTTCTGAACATTACTCTTTTAATGTGGAAACAATTTTTAGTGTCAAGTCTCTTATGATACTCCCACTATTCCGAATGAGAAGAATTTTGCTTATGTGGAGAGTAGTAAATTTTCTATGCTTATAGATCATGAAAACAATGCTTTAGGTGCTGGTTATATTGTTGAATTCATTCATGATGCTACTGAAAATTATTATGAGGGAGGAATATATACTTATAGGAATTGCAATAATGTCAATTTTCCTCTCTATGTGCTTAAAATCTTGAAGCTATGCTTATTTTACCATCCTATGCTAGTTGATTATTGTTCCCATCAGTTGTTTGCTCACAAAATCCCTATGCATAGGAAGTGGGTTAGACTTAAATGTGCTAGTCATATGCTTCATGATGCTCCCGTTATGTTTCAATCCCTATCTTTTATGTGAGCATCAGTGTCATCATCATGCCTAGCTAGAAAGGCATTAAAGAAAAGCGCTTGTTGGGAGACAACCCAATATTTATCCTTACTGTTTTTTGTGTCCACATGATTAATGCTACTGTAGTAATCATGTTTTATAGCTTTTGTTTCAATAAAGTGCAAAGTAAGACCTTTAGGATAGCTTACGGTGATAGTTGTGTTGATCCAGCTGAAAATCAGAAACTTTTACACCTAGTAAATTAGTTTTCTTAATTCACAGAAACGTGCTTCTGATCTGATTCTTTTTGATCTGGATTGGTACACAAATTTCTTAGGACTTCCTAATATGGTTCTGGATTTTTGTAGTTCCAGAAGTATACGTTTGATACAGATTACTGTAGACTGTTCTGTTTTTGACAGATTCTGTTTTCTATGTGTTGTTTGCTTATTTTGATGAATCTATGAGTAGTATTAAGGGGTATGAACCATAGATAAGTTGGAATACAGTAGATATTACACCTATATGAATTTAGAATGAGTTCATTACAATACCTAAGTAGTGTTTTTATTTTCTTATACTAACGGAGCTTACGAGTTTTCTGTTGAGTTTTGTGTTGTGAAGTTTTCAAGTTTTGGGTAAGGATTCGATGGACTATGGAATAAGGAGTGGCAAGAGCCAAAGCTTGGGGATGACCAAGACACCCCAAGGTAATATTCAAGGACAACAAAGAGCCTAAGCTTGGGGAAGCCCCAGAGGCATCCCCTCTTTCGTCTTCGTTCATCGGTAACCTTACTTGGAGCTATATTTTTATTCACCACATGATATGTGTTTTGCTTGGAGCATCATTTTCTTTTGTTAGTATTTGCTTTATGTTATTTAGATTTATGTTTTGCATCTTTATTTTGAATAAAAAAGTCAAGGATAGCATTCACCATGCTTATTTTGCTAGTATACATGTTGCTGTTTGAAAACAGAAAGTTTACCGCTGTTGCAAAAATTTCCTAGAAAAGTCAGAGAATGGTATAATGTTGAAACTTGTTGCATAATGAGATATGATAAATCTTATACAATAAGTATTTTATTTCATAATTTTTCGAGTTAGGGAAGTATTGATACTCTTGCATCCTTTACAGATTGTACTGTTTTGGCAGATTGCTGTTATGCTTGCATTGTTTGCTTATGTTTGCTTGTTTAATGATTCTGTTTGAGGATAGGAGTATTAAATATGCAGAGGCATTTAGTATTCAATGTTGAATAATAATTGTAGTGATTTGTTATAGTAGAAAATGATGAGGTTTTGCACTGGTTTATACTAACCTATCTCACGAGTTCTTGTGAGTTTGTTGTGGATGAAGCTTTTGTGAAATAGAGAAACCATGATATGAGAGGAATTAAGGAGACACAAAAGTTCGAGCTTGGGGATGCCCAAGGCACCCCAAGATAATATTTCAAGAAGCCTCAAACATCTAAGCTTGGGGATGCCCCGGTAGGCATCCCACCTTTCTTCTTCAACAACTATCGGTTAGTATCGGATTCCTTCTTCACATAAGTTGTGCTATCCTTGAAATGTCATTTTGTTTTGTTTTGCTTGCTGTTTGAATACAATACCAAGATCTGAAATTTAATAGGAGAGAGACTTTGCATAGTTACACAATTATTTAGCTACTCATTGATCTTCATTTATATCTTTTTGGAGTAGTTTGTCATTTACTCGTGTGCTTCACTTATATCCTATGAGTAAATTGTTGAATGAGTTGATTGTCATAAATCTGAAATTATATATGCTTCATTTTCTTATCCCATGGGGAGTAATGACTTCACATCTAAGAAGTAAAGGTTGTAAATTTATTGAAGGTTAGCAAGCATTGTATTGGTCATTTGAACAATTCATGAAAGAATATTGAAGGAAGAGAGATTTCACATATAAATATACTATCGTAGACATATTTTATAATTGGGAGCACTCATTAAGTATGACATGCTAAAGAGTTGATGTTGGACAAGGAATACAACGTAATGGTTTATGTTTTCCGACATCTTAGTTAAAGTATATTGTCATGGATCATTCAAACATGTTGAGCTTGCCTTTCCCCCTCATGCTAGCTAAAATTCCTTGCACCAAGTAGAGATACTACTTGTGCTTCCAAATATCCTTAAACCCAGTTTTGCCATGAGAGTCCATCATACCTACCTATGGATTGAGTAAGATCCTTCAAGTAAGTTGTCATCGGTGCAAGCAATAGAAATTGCTCTCTAAATATGCATGACTTATTAATGCGGAGAAAATAAGCTTTGTACAAACTTGTTATGGAAGCAATAAAAGCGACGGACTGGATAATAAAGGTCCATATATAAGGGGCAATATAAAGTGACGTTCTTTCGCATTAAGATTTTGTGTATCCAACCCTAAAAGCGCATGACAACCTATGCTTCCCTCTGCGAAGGGCCTATCTTTTACTTTATGTCTTTTACTTTTATGCAAGAGTCAAGGTGATCTTCACCTTTCCCTTTTTCATTTTATCCTCTGGCAAGCACTTTGTGTTGGGGTGATCCTGATATATATATCCAATTGGATGTAAGTTAGCATGAACTATTATTGTTGACATCACCCAAAGATGAATACATTGGGAGGCAACACTATAAGCCCCTATCTTTCTCAGTGTACGATTGAAACTTCATAACCATTAGTATTGCATGAGTGTTAGCAATTGTAGAAGACTATATGATAGTTGAGTATGTGGAGTTTGCTATTCCTGATAATAAGATGAATTGCAATTGTTTGATGACTGAGAATGAAGTTTGCTGGTTTTTAAGAATGTTTATGGTCTATGCTTTGACATGTGAATTGCTTGTTACTTTATCGCGAGAAGTTTTATGAGATGAACTACTGCTATGACATATTATCATGCTAGAAAAGGTGATTGAAATTATCATTGATCAAACTTGTACACCTTCTAGCATTCACACTTCATAAATTCTTTCTTTATCATTTACCTACTCGAGGACGAGTAGGAATTAAGCTCGGGGATGCTTGATACATCTCCAACGTATCTATAATTTATGAAGCATTCATACTATATTACTATGTGTTTTGAATGATTATGGGCTTTATTATACACTTTTATATTACTTTTAGGACTAACCTATTAACCGGAGGCCCAGCCCATATTGCTGTTTTATTGCCTGTTTCAGTGTTTCGAAGAAAAGGAATATCAAACGGAGTCCAAACGGAATGAAACCTTCGGCAACATGTTTTTTTTGAAGATTATCATCCTGGAGGCTTGGAGATCAAGTCATAAGATCCTCGAGGAGCCCAGGAGATAGGGGGGCGCCCCCCCCCCTATAGGGCGCGCCCCCCTGTCTCGTGGACCCCTCGAGCACCTCCCGATCGACTTCTTTCGCCTATATAACCCTACGTATCCTAAAACCATCAGAAATCAAGATAGATCGGGAGTTCCGCCGCCGCAAGCCTCTGTAGCCACCAAAAACCTCTCGGGAGTCCATTCCGGCACCCTGCCAGAGGGGGAACCCATCACCGATGGCCATCTTCATCATCCCGGCGCTCTCCATGACAAGGAGGGAGTAGTTCACCCTCGGGGCTGAGGGTATGTACCAATAGCTATGTGTTTGATCTCTCTCTCTCTCTCGTGTTCTCTTTCATGTTCCCTCTATGGCACGATCTTGATGTATCCCGAGCTTTGCTATTGTAGTTGGATCTTATGATGTTTCTCCCCCTCTACTCTCTTGTGATGAATTGAGTTTCCTCTTTGAAGTTATCTTATCAGATTGAGTCTTTCATGAGAACACTTGATGTATGTCTTGCCGTGCTTATCTGTGGTGACAATGGGATATCATGTGCCACTTGATGTATGTTTTGGTGACCAACTTGCGGGTTCCGCCCATGAACCTATGCATAGGGGTTGGCACACGTTCTTGACTCTCTGGTAGAAACTTTGGGGCACTCTTTGAAGTACTTTGTGTTGGTTGGATGAATCTGAAATTGTGTGATGCATATCGTATAATCATGCCCACGGATACTTGAAGTGACAATGGAGTATCTAGGTGACATTAGGGTTTTGGTTAATTTGTGTCTTAAGGTGTTATTCTAGTACAAACTCTTTAATAGATCCATCCGAAAGAATAACTTTGAGGTGGTTTCGTACCCTACCATAATCTCTACATTTGTTCTCCGCTATTAGTGGCTTTAGAGTGACTCTTTGTTGCATGTTGAGGGCTTGTTATATGATCTATCTATGTTATTATTGTTGAGAGAACTTGCACTAGTGAAAGTATGATCCCTAGGCCTTGTTTCCTATCATTGCAATACCGTTTACGCTCACTTTTATCATTAGTTACCTTACTGTTTTTATATTTTCAGATTACAAAAACCTATATCTACTGTCCATATTGCACTTGTATCACCATCTCTTCGCCGAACTAGTGCACCTATACAATTACCATTGTATTAGGTGTGGAGACACAAGAGACTCATTGTTATTTGGTTGCAGCGTTGTTTGAGAGAGACCATCTTCATCATATGCCTCCCACGGGTTGATAAACCTTAGGTCATCCACTTGAGGGAAATTTGCTACTGTCCTACAAACCTGTGCACTTGCAGGCCCAACAACGTCTACAAGAAGAAGGTTGTGTAGTAGACATTAATATACAGCCGGTCTATTCTGCTAATATTAGCATAATAACTATTCTGATAACACTTCCGCACTGTACGTTCAGTGCAAGTGCACGTCATTGTTTGAACCAAGTGTGCTGCATTACTCAAGCGAGTGAACTTCGTGTCGAAAAAAACTGCACACTGTGTTTTTCTGGTACGGTTTTTGCTCTAGTTTTTTAGCCGTTTATCGAAACGACAAGTATAATATACCGATGAGAAGCTATCGATTAGGCGCAACTTCTCCATGTTGAACACTTTTCGAGATTCATCATAGTTTAAGATCAGTTTTGAAAATTGTGCGGCTCACGACGAATGTCAGCGAGCGTTTTTTCGCATTTTCTTCTAATCCGCTCATCGGAATGAAGGAAATGATATAGCGTTGGAAAGATATCGTCGAGGCGCATCTTTTTCATATCTATTATTTTCTCTAATTCGTTACGGTTTAAGAGCAGTTTCAAATTTACTAAATCGCGGAATTATGTTTTTGAATTTTTTTTGAATTTTTTGGTACTGTTTTTCGCTCCAGTTTTTTAACCGTTTGTTGAAACGATGCGTGTGATACGCCGACGGAAAGATACGGACGAGGCGCAACTTTCATATGTTGAAATATTTTTTAGATTCCTTACGGTTTTAAGTTAATTTTAAAAATCGTGCGGCGGACAACGAGTGGCAGTTGCCGTTTTTCATGAAATTTTTACAAACCGCTAGCCGGAATAATTCAAATAATACGCCGTTGGAAAGATAACAACGAGGCGCAACTTTTCCATGTAGAACACTCCCTCTAATTCTTTACGGTTTAAGAGGAATTCCAAATTTACCGAAATGCGAACACTATTTTTTCGCGACCCAAAATCGTCGCACGCACTGCCTTCCGACCAAAAACCGCACTGTATCAGACCGACAAGTGCACTGCATGATTTCTTTTTTATTGGACGTAAATTTTCCCAAACGAGGTAGCAAACCGCACTTTTTTAGACTAAAATCCACACTTCATCAGACGGACAACTGCATTGCATGTTTTTTTTGTGGGACGTAAATTTTCACATACAAGTTTTTGTTTTTGTTGTCTTTTTTCCAACTTTCTTTTATGAACAAGAGTGGACCGCAAAGACAAGGGAAAGTGAGCCGCGGCATATATCAAAGTGAACCGCATTACCATCTTGTTGTTTCGCTAATTTTTTTGCATTTTCATGTTGGGGGTAAGTGAACAACATCACTCTCAAAAGTAAACCACATCCGAGGACCAAACACACTGCATGTAATGAGTAGCGAGCTTCTTCTGAGGTGTTTCTTCTGAGGTGTTTTTGTTTCAGAGTACAAGTGAACCTCAAAGGAGTTTTATAGCGAACTACGTGGCAGAATAAAGTGAGCTTCAAAACATACATATCCACTCATTATTTTTACATAGCCACACAACCATCCAATACATAGCAGAATCAACGACACAAGTACCCAACCGAACTACGCTAGGGCAAAGACTATACAAAATGACCATCCATCCTTACTAGTCTTTCTCTTTGCGTTCCTCATAAACAACAAAATGGACTTCAAATGAACATTAATGTTCTCTTCTCTTTTCTTAATGAGTGCACTGCAAATGATTTATAGAAGAAAAAATATGTGAGCTGCAAAACAACCCACGCCGCAACGGTGGACTGCAGTATGGTCACCGGCAAAATGCAAGACATGCATGATTAGCTAGCGAACCCCAGGTGCACACTGGAGGAGCTGCATGTTCTGCTTTGCCTGAGCTGCATGTTCTGCTTGCGAAGCACACGGGCTACGAACACAGGATTTGCCGACGGTGGCCGCCGCTGGAACAGGAGTGCAAGCTGGCACGCTGCCATACTTCTCCGGCGAGGAGAGAGCGGCGAGGGGTGCTCAGGCTAAACGCACAGTGCATTGCAAGAAAGGAAAAGGGATCAGAGGAGGAGGGACCCCGTGAATGGAAACACCATGCTGCAGTGCAAGGTGGGCAGCTCCACCCGCCATCCGCTCGGAGTCCCAACGCCAGTGACGGAGACCGCGCGAGGTGGCCATGGATGAAAACCACATCGGGGCGCGCAACACACTGCTCGCGAGATCTGGCTGAACTCCACAAGCAAAATCCAGAAAATAGAAAGAAAAAAAACTCTTCCTAACCGCACTCGCATGGCGAGGTGCACTGCGCCATGCGTCTGCAGTGCACGCTGCCGCCTGCAGTGCACGCTGCTACTGCCTGCAGTGCACGCCGCCGCCGCCTGCAGTGCACACTGCTGCTGCCTGCAATGCAAAAATCATTGCAAAATGCAAAGTTCACTAGATTGTAGAAAAGACCAAAATTCACAAAATTTGCACCAAAACCATTGAATCCCGCGGGAGCAGACAAAAATTGCAGAAATCTCACTGTCCGTCATGGACATGGACTCCCTACCTCATCCTATCTCTCCTCCACCACCAGCCTGTAGCTCCTGTATACCACACCGGAGGAGGGGGCGACGTGGTGCGCCGGGCGACTACCCAGATCCAAAAGTGTCGGTGGTCCAGGGCGGCAAGAGAAGGCGGGGTGGAGAAGATGGTGGTACTGGGAGCCCGAGGCGGGGTCGCAAGGCCGCGACCCATCTTGAATCCAGCGGCACCGCGGCAGCGACCCTGACCCGTTCCCTTCCCTCGCGAACTACTAGGAGAGGACCTCATGTCCGCTGCTGCCACTCTCCTCGTGTCACAACAGATGGAGCCGACGATCGGTGAAGTCTAAAATCCCACTGAATCCCAGCGGCCTCTTGCTGCTTGCGTGTGGGGACAAGGAGGTATTTTGCCACGGACCCAAGTGCGGTGGTGGACGAGTTGGTGGTTGGCGACCGGGAGATGTAACAGCGATGGGAGGTGGTCGGGGAAGATCATGGCAGTAGAGGAAGGCCACAGGAGGCGGTCAGCAGACTGCATGGTCACGGTTTTATGGACTGCACGGTGGCGGTCGCCGGACTGCAGGGAAGTTCAGGGTCGATGGGACCCTGGATTTTGGCAGATCCGACCCGGGGAAGGTGGAAGGAGGCGGAGGTACGGGCCCGATGAGGGGAGTCGAGCTCGTGGGGGTCAGTAGCGTACCCCGGATTTGGCCTTCTACTGCTGGCCGATGGGGACAGATCCAACGCTAGGGAGGCACGGGTATCGTGGCGGGGCGCGGCGGCGACAGGTTGGTCAAGGGTGCGGCGCAGGCGGCCGGACCCGGAGGCTGAAGCTCCTGGGGGAGTGCGGCGGCGTGGGAAAGAAGCCGGAGTTGTTGGGGGGAGGGCCGTGGCGTGTGGGGATGAAGGGGAGGCCACGGCTTCCGGGGAAGAAGAGAGGCCCTCGGTGGCAGTGGTCACACGGATCCGGGGTCGGCGCGATGCCTCGGACAGTTGGAGCGCCGGCAGGGGTAGGTGGCTGAGGAAGGGAGGTAGGGGGAACCGGGGGTGGGGTGGGAGTTCGCCAGGGGTGGGAGTCCTACGGGAAGAAGGTGGGTCGGGGGAGGGGGTGGGTGGGGATAGTGGTGCTAGCAGAATAAAGGATGGTGTGCAGAATAAGACTCTTAGCGGGTGTTAGCAGAATAGACCCACCCCTATATATATATATATATATATATATATATATATATATATATATATATATATATATATATGGAAAAGTGGATTATTTCAATTTGCATCCAAACCACAACAATACCATGTAACAACATAATTTAGATGCAGATTTAACTTCTAGTTAGAAATGCACGGCAATACTAAATTGCACAACTAACAGACTTTTTCTTGGCACACATCACATCTTGGGTATCCGTACAAATTCAGAGTCAATCTGTGCCTGGACATAATCTTTGTTGGACTCCATGCGGCTCCTGACTATTTACCTATTGACAGAAGAATTCGCAAGGTGGAAGGCCAGAACTACTTTGCACATGTAGTTACAAGATTACGGACGAAGTGGTGGTAGGTGGCGGCGCTGCCACCGAGGATGGGCAGGGTGTAGCCTATCGTGTACTTGCGGAGGTCGGCACCGAAGGAGACGGGGGACGGACGAAGGTGATAGCAATTAGGAGGGTCGGTAGTGGTGCTCGATGGTGAGGCAACTAAGGTGCTGGGACACGGACGACACCGTCGACGTGCTTTGTGGAGGTCAGTGTCGGAGAGGATCTGCATCAGCGGCGTATGTGATGAGTTATGTGTGGGGGAGACGAGAAATGTAGCGATCAGACCTCAGATGGTCAAGTCTCTATGCTTAAGTGTCATCCCTGGATCGGTAATGTTGACACACATAGTATTCGAGGATTTATAACAGAGTTCAATCACACACTTATTACATCGAGTGTCTCAAAATAGAGTACTTATTATAATAATATGGCTGAAGGCCTGTTGGCACGGAAAATCGCCGCGCAGCACCAGGATATTTGTCGTGCTTTCGTGACGACGAACGATTTCTTTACGAGCAAAGAAACAAAGATTTCCTCGCTTTCGTAGAGGAGAGACGACCGTTTTTCAGCGCAAAACGGCAAAGATCAACCAAACCCTAGGGATGCTAGGGCTCGGTAGGAAGTAGCGACAGAAATAGACGTACGTTGAAAAAAGCAATGTTTCTATTGATAGATCGATTGTTGGGGATTTTCCAATCGGCTGGCCTTATAAATAAGGTACACTGGACTTTGCGTATACAAGGCAGGACTTGGTTCCGTAACATGCCTTGCCGTACAGAAATACAACTCCAAAACTAAAACCGAACAAGACTTGATTCGGTTATCATGTAACATGCGTACAAAAAATATACTTGCCAATCTAAGTACGTAGCAAATCTAGGCCATATCCACGTACATGTAGTCTTGCATATATAAATAAAGTATTCCAGCCACGTCGCCATCACACTAAATATAGTGGCTAAGCATATGTATAAATACCTTGAGCCCACCAAGAAAATATTAAATATTTCGACAACGTCGCAAATCAAACTGGATAATGGCCATGACTAAGCATACTTCTTCATATACGTAGATATATATGACTTGCATGCATCACGCCCATGGTCCAGTATAGCATGTGCTTCTTCTTAAGACTTGTATCTTCACCTTCCATGAAATTTCCTGTGGCAATACTTCAACAATGCATTAACCGATCAGCTTGATAAATCATTGGTTTAATTTGGCTCATCACATACTAAGTAGCCAAATTATACCATCAACACATGCCCCCTGTTTTTGGTACAATTGCATTGACCAAAAATATATAGGAATTTCCGTAGGATAAAGTCGATCATTGATCATATCATTACTTAGGGCGATGTCCAACGATACATAGGCCAAATTTTCTTAGGGCGATATTTCAAATAATATATATCGGCCAAATTTGCTCAGGGCGATACTTGAAATAACATATGGGCCACAACATGTTCAGGCCTCCTGCCACATGCTAGGATAATACTTCTTCAAATATTTTCCATTAAGAGCTTTGGACAACTTCTCTCCCTGCAAAGATTGTACAAAATATGAATTTTCAGGAACAATCTCTATAATTTTATACGGGCCTTCCCAACTCAGCGACCATTTGCCAAATTTTCTATCTTTAGTTCCAATAGGTAAAATTGTTTTCCACACTAAATCCCCTATTTGAAACGATTTCTCTCTCACCTTTTTATTATAAGCCTTGGCTACTCTTAATTTCTCCTTCTCAATTTCTCGCAAAGCTCTTAATCTCTCTTCTGAAATGTCATCTATCTTATACATCATCAAATCATTATAATCTACAGCCGACAAATCATTTTGTCTGGCCACTCTAAGAGCTTGTAAATTAACCTCTACAGGTAACACCGCCTCCTGACCATATACCAGATCATACGGTGCCACTTGAGTCGCTCCGTGCTTAGACATCCGATGAGCCCATAAAGCTTCCGAAAGTACCTCATGCCATCTTTTTGGATGCTCCTCAATTTTCTTTTTGATAAGCTTAATTAAAGTTTTATTGCTAGATTCGGCCTATCTGTTAGCTTGAGCATAGTAAGGTGACGAATTTAACAATTTAATTCCTAAAGATTCGGCAAATTCACGAAATTGATGAGACACAAAAGAAGCACCTTGATCAGTAGTTAAAGTTTGAGGAATACCGAATCTATGAATAATATGCTCTAAAACAAAACTAATAACATCTTTGTGAGTCATATTTTTCGAAGGAACTGCTTCAGTCCATTTAGTAAAATAATCTGTGGCAACTAGGACGAAGGATGTATCTCACCAATAAAATCTAAGCCCCATCCTCTAAATGGCCACGGCCTAATTATAGGATTCAACATAGCTGCGGGCGCTAACTGTATATTCCCAAATTTTTGACATGCCTCACAACCTTTATAGTACCGGAAACAATCCTCTAGCAAAGTCGGGCAATAAAACCCTGCTCTTTTTACTAACCATCACATTTTGTGAGCCAACTGATGTGTCCCACACATTCCTTCGTGCACTTCACCCATAGCCACTCTAGATTGATCAGAATCCAAGCATTTTAAAAATAACCCATCGATTGTTCGGCGACACAACTCATCGTTAAATAAGGTATATTTTAAAGCTTGTCGCCAAATTTTTCTATCTCTCGTTTGACTTGGATCCTTTAAATGATTAACTAGAGGAACTCTCCAATCACTCGAGTCTAAGTTATTTGCTAATTCGGTCGTTTGTGACTCATGCACCGAATCTGCACTACACTGTACAACTAATTGTTCAACTGTGCTTGGCCCAAGTGCACTCTGTGGCAAAGTATCCAACATTATAGACTCAGCATGCATCGGCTTTTCTAATATAAAAACATTCCTTTGCTAATGTGATAACCGGATGCTTGCTGTGCTAAACAATTAGCTCTAGAATTTTCTTCTCTGGGTATATGATGGATGGTGAACGTATCTAGAGATTTAATTATGTCTAAACACCGGTCCAAATAACTATTTAATAACCCATCAAAACATTGAAATTCGCCTTTAATTTGTTGTACTACCAGAAGCGAATCCCCAAAAGCATCTAGATCCTTTACACCCATATCAACTACAGTTTGTAAACCAAACAGTAAAGCTTCGTACTCAGCTTGGTTATTAGTGCAAAGATATTCCAAACGGACCGATGTATCATAAACAACATTATTAGGTGAAATTAAAACATTACCGACGCCTTGCCCGTCCCTACAAACCGATCCATCAAAATAAAGTTTCCATAGACACACACTAACATAATTGATGTTTTCATCACCTTTAATCCTATGATCAACAATGAAATCGGCGATAACTTGACCCTTCATAGCACGCAACGATTCATATGTTAAATCATATTCTATTAGTGTGTAAGCCCACTTTCCAATCCTACCACTAAGAATCGGTTGTTGCAACATATACTTAATGACGTCAGCCTGACAAGCTACCACACACGTACTAGAAAGAAGATAAAGCCGAAACTTGGTACATGCATAGTATAAAGATAAGCATAACTTTTCAATAAACACGTACTGACTTTCGGCGTCGAGCAAACGACGGCTTAAGTATGCAATGATGTATTCTTTGCCGCTGACCTCTTGCACCAACACCGCACCGATCACCCTATCTTCTGCAGCAATGTACAGCCTGAACGGCGCACCGGACATAGGCGCCCGCAATATTGGAGGATTTGACAAGCATTGCTTTATATTATTGAAAGCATATCGTTGCTCTGCCCCCCAACTAAATTCGGCTTCATTCTTTAGCCAAAGTAGAGGAACAAACGATTCAATTTTTCCTGCAATGTTAGATATGAATCGTCTCAAGTAATTAATTTTTCCTAACAACTTTTGCACATCCCTTTTACACGTGGGTTCCTCCAAATTTCTAATTACCTCCACTTTATTAGGGTCAATCTCTATGCCATTTTCATGAATTACGAATCCTAAAAACTTACCAGCCGACACGCCAAAAGCACATTTGAGTGGGTTCATTTTTAATCCATATCGGTGCATCCTTTCAAAAGCTAATCTTAAATCGGCTAAATGATGATCAAACCCATCCGATTTAACAACTATGTCATCAATATATATTTCTAGTACAATGCTTAGAAGATCATGAAAAATTAAATTCATAGCGTGTTGATATGTAGCACCGGCATTTTTTAACCCAAATGTCATAATGACCCACTCAAATAAACCAACAAAACCTGTGCAACGAAAAGCAGTCTTAGACATATCTTGTTCGGCCATAAATATTTGATTATAACCTGCATTACCATCTAAAAAGCTAATTACTTTATGTCCCGATGCATCATTAATAAGCATGTCGGCTATAGGCATAGGATATTCATCCTTAGGAGTAGCTTTATTCAAATCTCTAAAATCAACACAGATTCTAATATTACCAGTATTTTTCTTTTCCACGGGCACAATATTAGAAACCCAATCTGCATATCTACACGGCCGAATAAACTTAGCTTTTAACAACCGATCAACCTCTTCTTTGATGTGGTCATACAAATTAGGATTGAAACTTCTACGAGGTTGTTTATGCGACCTAAAACCGGATTTAATAGGTAATCTATATTCCACTAAATCTCTACTCAAACCGGGCATCTCAGTATAATTCCAAGCAAAGCAATCAACGAATTCTTTAAGTAATAAACATACCTTACTTTTCTGATCGACTTTCAAGCTAGCTCTGATAAATGTAGGCCTCGGGATACTTCCATCACCAATATCAATTTCTTCAAGTGGATCAGCCGATGAGAATCATTGTCCAAGCTTTTCCATGTCATCAAAACCTTCAATTGTTTCATGCATATCGCTCTTTCCAGAACGATACTCCTCCGTGCGTCTTTGTAGCCACTCAATACTATCGTCTTTATTCATCATTATATAGATAAATCATTAAGCCGAGCTATGTCAGCCGGCTGTGCATTTATAGGTACAAAACCATCTCTACCGATACTGATATAATCATAATCCGATAAATCCCTACCGGTCAAACATCGCATGTCACCGTGTTGCCAATCAACCGGCGCCTCAGTCAAAGCAATGCAAGAAGAATTGTCCGCCTCAATCACCTCGACATCATCATTAACCCACTGAATTAAGCATTGATGAAGAGTAGAAGGGATGCAACAATTTGCATGAATCCAGTCGCGTCCCAAAAGAATATTATACCGGCCTTTGACATCAACAACAAAAAATGCAGTCGGCAATGCTTTGCTTCTGACTGTGAGCTCCATAGAAATAACACCCTTAGCCTCGGACAATTCTCCTGAGAACCCACTAAGTCCCATGTTGGTCTTCATTAACTCGCTCTCTTTTCGGTTCAGTTTAGAAAATACCGAAAAGGGCATAATATTAACACCTGCACCACCATCAACGAGCATGCAACCAATAGGCTTACCATCAATGTGACATCTGATAAATAATGGCTTTAGGTGCTGCCCATGCTTCTTTGGTTTCTCAAATCTAGCATTCTTTGGGCCAAGAACAAGTTCAACAATTTCTGCCTCGGGCGCGCGTAATTCAGCAGGCAATGTGAACACCATATTAACATCCATATCGGTTTGTGCATCTTTATTATTCTCTGAATTTTCTGGAATAATGATGTCATCCGTATTTTTATTTTCCTCTACTGCGATGCGCTTCTCCTTCCAAGTCTTTGTAGGCATCATTGGTTTATCCTGATTGAACCATCTATCGCGCTTCTTCTCAGCTATCTCTTCCTTTATTTCCAATGTCCGCAGTCGCTGTACACGTCGTTTCTGAGTGTGGGTAAGTCCATTCGGGCACCACTGCGGTCCTGGTTTAGTTCCTGGCACGACAGACTTAATTTGGCTGCCCCCCGAGTCCTTCGGCCTATACTGACGTACTTCTATTTTTCTGGCAAACATTTCATCTCTGACCAAAAAACTTCTCTGTTGATCATATACGGTACTGGAATTAAATCCCTGGCCGCATACATTGCTTGAGTCCCAACGTGTAGATGTACTAGTATTAGACTTGAAACTCCTCGGAGGCAAACTCTTGGACGTTCCTGTGCAACAATTGGTTATGATCAAATCAGCTTGTGTGCTAGCCGATTTAGGCTTCCGAATAGTACGTGAGGATATAGCATCCAGCCGTGCATGCGGGTTATGCCCAGAATTAGTTTGCTTTTAAAATTGATTAGACTGGCCAGCTTGCCGCAACTTTACGCCATTACTTTTCTCCTTTGTACCGAGAGCTTCTTTTGAGACACTGCTTGTTTCTGTAAATTGACAACACCTTCATTTGACTGGTGTTCCGCTATTTTCAGACCATGATCAGCATCCAAATCATCTGAATTTTTTGCTGCTTTAGTTTCAGCATGCTTCACCGGCATCCATACGCGCTTGTAGTTGTCCTTATAGTTGTTGCGCTCTGCACTACGTACCGGTGATCGACCTCCTCAAATCTCGATGGCGTTATGTGATCTAGCCTCCTCATTGAAACGAGCCCTTTTCTCATGTACATTTGGTCTGAACATAGGCCTCGGTGGGATCCATCCCGGCTGAAAATAACCTGCTGGCCCTATAGGATATGGCGCCCAAGGATTAAACCCCCATGGAGGAAACTGCGGATACATAGGAGGTGCACAACCCCAATATGTCGGCTCCATTGCAAAATATAGCTGTTGGTCATATGCACTTCCTTGCCATTGCTCATGACTGTGAGGTCCAGAAGGAGATCTAGGACGCTTATTACCTCCGAGCCGATTAAACACATTGTTGGTCTTGCGTGAGGTATATTTTTCCAACAACATGCTAACTGTCGGCTTTGGCCTTGGAGCTTGTCTCCTTCCTCCGTTGACTTTCCACACTCCTATTTCTGGATTTTTTGGTTTGATCATCCTTGGAGGAGCACCTGTTATCAACAACATTTTTCTCTCTTGCGGATTCGGTCTGATCCGACCGAATAAGCATTTTTTTACTCTCAAACTCGACCATATTGATAGGAAAAGGGTCACTGTCGAGCTTCATCTTAGGACCTTCTGTAAACGTAAATCGTCCTTCATTGATGGCCGATTGCACCTGTCGACGAAACACGTTAAAATCATTAGTAGTATGAGAAAAAGAATTGTGCCACTTACAATAAGCTCTTCTACCCAATTCTTCTGGAGGTGGAATTACATGACCCTCTCTTACTCTAATTAATTTATTCTGCAATAACATATCAAAAATTCTATCACACTTGCTGACATCAAAAGTGTATTTAATTTCATCTCTTCTAGCAGGTGTAGGTTTCAAAGCAGAACATGCAAAAGGTTTTGACTTTGGCGCTTGAACCCATTTGGCTACACATATATTACCATCATCCTCACTAGCCGAATCACTATCATAATCTAAGGCATTAACCACATGATTACCTTTCTCTTTATTTCTGTTATCTTTAAACCGGCTATATTGTTTAATTTCCTTAGCCTGGTTTTCTTGCGCCAAAGCCTTCTGCAAAACTTGGTTAACATCTAAAAATTCTTGCCCTTCTAGTTTATCCTTAATATGAGCGAGTAAACCCGAAAAGGCAAGATCGGCTAAGTCCTTTTCGGCTATGGTCAAGCTGAAACATCGATTTTTGACATCCCTAAACCTCCTAATATAATCATGAACATGCTCATTATATTTTTGCCTTACCATAATTAAATCTGAAAGCTGAAGTTCTGTTTCACCGCTATAAAAATACTCATGAAATTTTTGCTCCAATTGTGCCCATGTTGAAATAGAATTAGGAGCAAGCGATGTAAACCAAGTAAATGCAGTACCGGATAGAAATAAAGGAAATAATTTTAATCTAAAAACATCTGATGTGCCGACCTCGCTGCATTGTGCTAAATTGTCCCACGTGCTCAAAAGTAGATCTACCATCTTCCCCCGTAAATTTAACAAAATCTGGAATTCTAAAACCACGAGGATATGGTGTCGAGTCAAAATAATCAGGGTATGGTTTTTGATATGCACGTGCTCTACCCTTAGGTTCTAAACCAAATTCTCTAAGTATATTAGCAAGGTGATCCTTAAAACTATTATTGGGCTGTAGAGAACTGGCTTGTGGAGCAGATGAAACATCAGCACATGGTGGAAATTCCGGCAAAGAAATTGGAGCATGCGAAGTTTGCAACGGAGACCCACTAAAATATGAATCAGGTACCGGCCCATACGGAACCCCGGTACCGACAGGCGGCAGTGGTGGCGTACTATATGCTACTGTTTGATAACTAGGCTGCTGCAAATTAGAATTAAAACCAAAACTTCGGTTATTGGTATTGTGATTTTGTGGAACCGAAGTCGAAACAATAGGAGCAGTAGTACTAGGAACTAAATTATTAGCCGAACTACCAACATAGTTCCGGCCATCCAGATTATTGTTTAAAGGAACCGTGAGGCTGCATAGCATTAGCCGATCTTGGAAAATTGTTAAATCACTGTCTGGTGGCATCAGTCTTTTTCCAGAATACTCATCATTGACTTGCAGTACTAATGAGCGTACATGACCAGGTAGACATTTTTCAAGATCTTTATTAAACTGCTCCTTAAATTCATCAAGTCTATTAGCTACTGCTTGAGTAATTGTACGTGTCGTATTTTCCATATCAGAACCATATTTACTAGTTACAGACACATCAATTAGATGAGCAATTTCTTCGGTTGAGTATTTTACCTGAGCATCAGAAGGGCTCGGAACTACCATTTTGACGACGTCGTTCCTCGTCTTCGCGTATCCAGCCAACTTGAGGTTCAACCTCTCAACCTTTTCTTTCTCAAGCTCCTCTTCAAGCTCGCGCCGAACATCTACCGACAGTTCGTCGAGTGTGACGGCGATGACGTTCTCCGGGTCGATGTCGCTCCCGTTCTTGGACTCGGTACTCATCGTGTAGCTCTTCTTCTGGTCCCCAGCAGAGTCGCAATTGTGTCGGCACGGAAAATCATCGCGCAACACCAGGATATTTGTCGTGCTTTCGTGACGACAAACGATTGCTTTACGAGCAAAGCAACAAAGATCTCCTCGCTTTCGTAGAGGAGAGACGACCGTTTTTCAGCGCAAAACGGCAAAGATCAACCAAACCCTAGGGCTGCTAGGGCTCGGCAGGAAGTAGTGACAGAAAATAGACGTACGTTGAAAAAAGTAATGTTTGTATTGATAGATCGACTGTCGGGGGCTTTTCCAATCGGCCGTGGCCTTATAAATAAGGTACGCTGGACTTTGCGTATACAAGGCAGGACTTGGTTCCTTAGCATGCCTTGCTGTACAGGAATACAACTCCAAAACTAAAACCGAACAGGACTTGATTCGGTTACCATGTAACATGCGTACAAAAAATATACTTGCCAATCTAAGTACGTAATAAATATAGGCCATATCCACGTACACGCAGTCTTGCATATATAAATAAAGTATTCCGGCCACGTCGCCATCACACTAATTATAGTGGCTAAGCATATGTATAAATACCTTGAGCCCACCAAGAAAATATTAAATATTCCGGCAACATCGCAAATCAAACTGGATAATGGCCATCAGGACTAAGCATACTTCTTCATATACGTAGATATATAGCACTTGCATGCATCACGCCCATGGTCCAGTATAGCATATGCTTCTTCTTAAGACTTGTATCTTCACCTTCCATGAAATTTCCTGTGGCAATACTTCAACAATGCATTAACCGATCAGCTTGATAAATCATTGATTTAATTTGGCTCATCACATACTAAGTAGCCAAATTATACCATCAACAAGGCCATCTAAATAAGATAACTACGGAAGCATCGCGGAAGCATCGAAGATAAATGAGTCCATCCAACTCCTCGACAATACTGAGTGCACGACAACGACCTAGTGCACCTTACTCTTCGTCTGAAAATTCTGCAACATAATATGTTGCAGCCGTGTAGGTCAGCACATGGAATATGCTGGCAAGATAACACTATGAGCAATGAACAAACAGCTATCACTACATGCATATATGGCTGGTGGAGGCTCTAAGGTTATCATTTGCATAAAGCCAACTTTTCCCTACAACAAAGGAATATATTTTATTTAACTACAAAGTTTGTTGAAATATTGAAAAGGTTCCTCCAACTCAATCCCAAATTAATATGAAAAACCCAACAAATTTATTAAGTAAAGTGATGAGATCAACATGATAATCCAGGTACCAGATACTCAAGATGTCCATAACCGGGGACACGGCTAATCATGATTATTTTGTACACTCTGCATAGGTTTGTGCACTTTTTCCCACAAGACTCAATCTCCTCCGTTGAATTTCTCGCACTACATGTTGTTTGAGAAACGGATGATCGAGACACAGTCTTTCCGAAGCATTAACTCTTTACTCTAGGTAGAAAGTACCACCTACTTCCCTTATATCTGCTAGCCTACCACTGAAAGAGGTCACACAACATACTCAACTATGCCAGAGCCCATAATGGCTTATGGCTGCACACGGAAGTTTCTAGCATGAAAAATCTTATGATCCCTTTGAGCCTGGGCCGCAAACCGTAGGATGATCACATGGGTACTCCGGGATATCCTAGGACAACACTAGATTGCTCCAGGTGCCCGCAACCAATCCACCCAGATGTGTATTTAAGTAGCCACCTTAAGTTTCCCTTAGTTAAAAACTCTCACATCTTGCATGAATCTCACATACCAATCCACGTCTACGAGCATAGCATATCAGTATAAGCATAACGTAATAACACCCAGGGTTTGAATATAAGACAATAGGTTCGTACCTCATCATCTACTTCCCAATACCCACATGTTATCAAAGTCCTACTCATGCAATGTTAGAGGGTTGAAACTAATGCATAAAAGCTGGGTAACAAAGCGAATATGATCAAAGTGTTACTTGCCTTGCTGACGATCGGAAAACCCTAGTGATGTAGTAGCAAGCCTCGCACTCTGGAAACTCTATCGTGAACAAACAATAGCATACATAAGCACTCAAGCATAAGATGCAAAGGTAAAACCAAAATAAAAGATCTAAACAGAAAGTACAAGTGAAGATCTTCGATTTGCAAAAAGAGTCAATCGAATCAGAGATACGAAACTCAAACTACGATCAAAAGAAGTTCGAAAACAAATCTGCTTGAAACCAAATTTTAAATTTTTATAATCATGTTCAAGTTGTATATCTGAACAGAGGGGATCAAGACGAAGATTTTGGCGTTGGTTTCACTGGATTTGGATAAACGAGCAAAAAGTAGTGAGGGTTTGAAGATTAGGGACTAATCTGTAAGAAAACTATTCGCGGATAGGTCACTGGCAGAAAATAAAAAGGAAAAGAAAAATCTATCTGACGAATGCCCGCTAAAAGAAACTAACGAACGAATTCGTTCGTTAACCGATCTAAACCAGTGAAGCTCGCTAATTAACCAAACCTAAAAATAAAAACCGATCTAAAAGAATAAACCAAAATAAAAAACCAAGCGGTTTTCTCGGTTTATACCAGTTCGGGGACGGAAGAACCGGTGGCGGCGGCGGCATTCTCCGGCGAGGCAGGGCAGCGGCGACGGGCGGCGTCGGCGGGCGGGGGGGGGGGGGGCAGGCGAGGCTGCGACGGCGTGCAGCGATGAGCGGTGCGGCTCGACTTGGCGGTGTGGTGGTTTGGGGAGAGAGGGGGGTGGTGACGGCGGTATTTAAGAGGGGGGTGGCGGCCTGCTTGGGAAGGGGGCAAGGGCGAGGCGGCGGCAGAGAGAAATCCGGTTCGGACTCCGGCGGCGGCGCGTTGCGTGCGCGAGGCGGACTCGGCGAGGCAGCGGCGTTGCGGGCCGGCTAGGCCTCCGGCCCAGTCGGTCCGAAGATTTTTTAAAAAAATAATAAATAATTTCGCCGAAACAAAAAAAATTTAAAATAAAAATAATGAAAAATCCTAAAATTCGAGAAATAATTTTCACGGTCCGCTCCTAATATTTAGGACCACGTGAACATTTTTCTGGGCTAAAAATGCAATTTCTAAAAATGCAATTTTCCTAATTTGGACGAATAAAACCTCAAATAAAAATTAAAAATAAAAAAATATTTAGAATTAAATTTCCATTTTTTTCCTCTGTTTTGAAGAAGTCATATTATCTTCTCTCATGATTTTATTTATTTCAAAATAATTGGAAAAATAATTTCAAATAAAATTCACCTTGATCCAATTTACCACTTTTAAAAATTCAAAAATGGAATTTTTTAAATACCTCCAACTCTCTCAAATGGTCCCTGGGTTGCTTAAGGTCTATTGGATCAAAATGTCCAAATAAAACCAATTCAAAAATGCAAGAATCATGGATGCATATGATGACCTAATGATTAACATCCAAATTGAAAATTGGGATGTGATGAATCTCGCCCTCGAGATTCGGGTTGGCTAGCAAATAGGTGTGGGTGGTCTTTCCGTAGGTCTTCTTATCGCTCCCACGTGGCTTCTTCCTTGGTATGGTGGCTCCACTGAACTTTGCAAAACTTGATAACCTTGTTGCGTGTAACTCTGTTGGCAAACTCGAGAATCTTGACGGGTTTCTCCTGGTAGGTTAGGTCACTCTCCAACTGAATTGCTTCCAAGGGCACTGTATCTCTTAGGGGAATATCGGCCATCTCTACATGGCACTTCTTCAACTGGGTAACATGGAACACATCATGAACTCCTGACAATCCTTCAGGTAACTCCAACTTGTAGGCCACTTCTCCCATACGTTCCAAAACTCGGTATGGTCCTACCAACCTTGGGGCTAACTTTCCCTTGACTCCAAATCGTTTAACTCCTCGAAGTGGTGACGCACGAAGATATGCGATGTCTCCGATTTCATAGGCTACCTCCTTGAGTTTGGTGTCCACTTAACTTTTCTGCCTAGACTAAGCTACCTTCAGTCTATCACGAATCAACTTAACCTTCTATTCAGACTCTTTGATTAAATCTGGTCTGAACAACTGACGGTCTCCAACTTCATCCCACATCAAAGGTGTCCTGCACCTCCTTCCATACAGAGCTTCGAAAGGGGCCATCTTCAAACTAGCATGGTAACTATTGTTATATGAGAACTCTGCGTAAGGCAAATTATCATCCCAACTAGATCCATAATCCAGCGCACAAGCTCTCATGTCCTCCAGAATCTGATTGACTCTCTCAGTCTGTCCATCTGTCTGCGGATGAAAGGCTGTACTGAACTCTAGCCTGGTACCCAAAGTCTGGTGCAACTGATTCCAAAACTTCGAGGTAAACTTCATTCCTCTATCTGATACGATGGTCCTCGGAACTCCATGCAGACATAAGGTCCTGGTCATATATATCTTGGCCAACTTCGCGCTCGTATAAGTGGTTTTCATAGGGATAAAGTGAGCCACTTTGGTCAAGCGATCAACTACCCAGATGGAATCGTAACCTGAGTGTGTCCTGGTAATCCGGTGATGAAATCCATGCCAAGCTTATCCCACTTCCATTCAGGTATCGGCATAGGCTGAAGTAATCCTGCTGGCTTCTGGTGTTCTGCCTTAACTCTAACATACATCACATACTGCTACATACTCAGCAATATCCTTCTTCATACCCGTCCACCAGAAACGTTCCTTCAAATCCAAATACATCTTAGTGTTTTCGGGGTGAATCGATTATGGTGAGTCATGAGCTTCCTGAAGTATTAACTTCCTGATCTCTTCATCATTGGGTACATAAATATGATCCTCAAACCACAAAGTTTCATGTTCATCCTCACGAAAACCTTTGGCTTTTCCTTTACTCATCTTCTCCTTTATCTCCGCAATCTCCTTATCAGTCTTCTGGGCTTCTCGAGTCTTGCCCAACAACGTGGACTGTACTTCCAATGCTGCAACAAAACCTCTTGAAACTATCTCCAAACGAAGTTCCTTGAGATCGTCGGCTAACTCTTGCAGTAATCCCCCGGTTACTAGAGTATTAACATAAATTTTGCGGTTCAACGCATCTGCTACAACATTGGCCTTTCCTAGATGATAATGCAATTTAATGTCATAATCCTTTATTATCTCCAACAATCTCCTTTGCCTGAGATTCAACTCCTTCTGCATGAAGATGTACTTCAAACTCTTATGATCCATGTATACATCACAACGGTTTCCGATAAGAAAACGTCTCCTGGTCTAGAGCGCATGCACTACGACTGCTAACTTCAAATCATGTGTGAACATTTTTCACGGTCCTCTCCTAATATTTAGGACCACATGAACATTTTTCTAGGCTAAAATGCAAATTTTCCTAATTTGGCCGAATAAAACCTCAAATAAAAATTCAAAATATTTTTTATTTAAAATTAAATTTCCATTATCTCCTCTGTTTTGAAGAAGTCATATTATCTTCTCTCATTATTTTATTTATTTCGAAATAATTGGAAAAATAATTTCAAATAAAAATCACCTTGATCCAATTTACCACTTTTGAAAATTCAAAAATGGAATTTTATAAAAACCTCCAACTCTCTCAAATGGTCCTTGGGTTGCTTAAGGTCTATAGGATCAAAATGTCCAAATAAAACCAATTCAAAAATGCAAGAATCATGGATGCATATGATGACCTAGTGATTAACATCCAAATTGAAAATTGGGATGTTACAAGAAAGAGAGAGATAAGGTGAGGAGGAGTGGGGCGTGGTGGTGGTTGGTGGTCGCGCTAAGCAGAGACATGGGGATGGACGACGCCGCTAGCGGCCACCATGCCAGATTGTTCCAGAAGCTTTTTTTAATTGCTCAACAATGAGGTTGTGGGAGATAAGGATGAATGAGGGAATGTCTTATCTGCAAATATGGAGAGAGGTGCAGGTATCCTTTTGCAAAATTACCATAGTTTGCTTCCTATCCGTCAGATATAGATGGAACGGTCTATATTACAGGATGACAGTCATCATCATCACCAACTCTGTTTTTTATAAGAGTAGAGATTTGGGTTTTTTTTGCCTCATTAAAAATATATTAGAATGTCAAAAATGTTCAATAATCCAAAACAATGTTCACAAATTCAAAAAAATAATAAAAATACCAAAACATGAATAATTTTTATTTCTATGAGGATTTTGGAATTTTGTTGAACAAAAAATAGATTTTTTTCATTAAAATTATCTTTCTTTCATGAACAAAATTTAAATTCAGTTTTTTTTTAAATTTAATGAACAAATTCTGCATTCAAGTATATTAGCTGAACTAAATTAATACTTTTTTTTACAAATTTATGAACAACTTTTGAATTTGATGAACAAAATTTGAATTGCAAAAACTGTGTAGCCCCCATTTCAAAACAAATTCAAATTTCCAAAAACGTTCGTGAATTTGGAAATAAAAAATGAAAATAAAAGGAAAAGGAAAAACAAAAATTTAAACATACAATAAAACGAAGATTTTAAAAATAAATGAAAAACAAAAAATTGGAGAAAAAGAACGAAAAACAAGAAAAAAAAAAGGAAAGCCGGTTTGATCTAGGCAGCGGGGAGTCGGAGGGTACGTGCGTGGTCACTATCGGGTGACCAACACGTCAAATAGGATCCCGTCCATTCAGTGTGTGTCGCGAAGACGCGAAACGAGGACCACCCGCTCTTTCTTTTGGACGGGCCACATAGGGCCGGGAGGCCCCCAATTTTCGTCATTTCGTTTTTTTGCTTCTATTTTTATTTTATGTTTTTCTCCTTTACAATCAATTGCAATTTGAAAAAAATTCCAAATTTCAACAAAGTTGTGAATTTTGGAAAAAGTTTCAAGAAATCATAAAATGGTCGTGAATTCAAAAGGTATTCGTGATTTTTTTTTGGGGGAAATCATAAACGTTCACGGATTCAACAAATGTTTATGATTTCTAAAAGGTGTTTGCATGTAAAAAATGTTCATGATTCTTAAAAAAATATTCAATAAATAAAATTTAGCATGATTCTGAAACAAAATAGCACATTCAAAAAGTGTTCGTGAATTCGAACAAATGTTTGTGATTTCAAAAAATGCTCACGATTTTTTTTAAAATAACATAATTCAAGAAATCTTCACGAATTTTAAAAAGGTTCATTGCTTTAGAAACTATTTTCTGATTCAAAAAATTCATGAACTGGGAAAATGTACTTGCATTTTAGAAAAAATCATGAAAACAAAACAATATATGTGAATTTCAAACATTATTCATAGATTTAAAAAAAAAACGTTCATGACTCAAAAACATATGTTCACGAGTTTCGAATGAAATGTTCAGAATTTCAAATAGAACACGTGAATTTGTGACAAATGTTCACAAATTCGAAAAAAGTTCATGATTTATAAAATGTTTGCAAAATATGAAAATGTTCATGATTTCAAAAAAAATTCTGAAAATTTGAGAAATGTTCATTATTTTGAGAAACTTTGATGGTTTCAGAAAATGCTCATAGTTTCAAAAAATAATTCCTAAATTTGAAAGATGATTGCAAAATGAAAAGGTAAAAGGAAAAAAAGTAAAAGATAAATGGGAAAAATGAACGTGAAGAATATTCAATATTTAGAAGCGGATAAATATAGAAAATAGAAAGAAAAAATTAAAATGGAAAAAGAAAGGAAAAAACGGAAATGAAAAAGGCTGAAAAACGGAAAGAACACACAAACCGGTTTGGAAAGGTTCTAGAACCTTCTCAAGATATGTAAGAGCTAGCTGGGCCGACTCAACAATATGCGTAAGGGGAGTGGGTGTACGCACTAGGTAACTATTTTGCCACCGATGCGCCATGTAGGATATGTCCTATTTGGCTATCTACGCTCTAAGAGCATGGTTAATAGTATAGCCAGCTGCTGGCTATAAGCCAGTGCCATGTCATCTACAGCCCATCTTATAGTCAATATGTACAATAGTAGATCAAAATAGTGTACTTCCTCTGGTCCTTTTTACTCTGCATATTAGGTTTGTCTGAAGTCAATCTCATGCAACTTTAACCAAGTTCATATAAAAAATTATAGACATTCACATAACAACACCAATATCATTAGATTCATCTTGGAATATATTTTCATATTATATTTATTAAATATTATAGATGCTAATAATTTTTAATATAAATTTGGTCAAACTTAGCAAAGTTTGACTTTCGGCAAAACCAATGTGCAAAGTAAAAAGGACCGGAGGGAGTACTACTTTTTTTATTATGTGGCCCACCTTTTATTCTCACAAAGTGCCTAAGAGCACGTGCTAGAGCTGGCTCTTCACGAAGAGCCCGCCTACCTTCTCTCTCCTCTTCTCTTTCCTCCAACTAAGCAGAAATATACTAGTTTATTTTTTATAGCCCGCTGACTCAGCTTTATTGTACTTGCTCTAAATGGAGATTTGCCTTGGCTTGCGGCGAAAAAAAGGGTCATCAAACCTCGTATGGGCCTTGGAACTCGCATGCACATCTCGTCCGCGCAAATTCTCAAGAAAAACCTCACGCGCCCAAAGCGCGGGTTGTCTCCCGCCTGACCTTCAGGATGAGAATGTGTCTGCTCGGTGCTGGCCTTGGACCTGGCCCCTATGGCCCCAATGCTAATTTGAGAGGTCACGGGTCAATAGAAAAAAATCTGGTTAATAGTAAAAATCAAGCCGTCTGCTTGTGGTTTTGTAGCTCCGCCTCTTGCCGAAACATATAATGATAATTTTGTTGTTCGTATATGCGAACGCTAGTCAGAAAATTACACCACACACTGCGGCATAAAATTGGGTCCTACGACAACGCCGACGCGAGTGCGATGGAGATTGAACTTATTGTGAGATATAAGACTATAAGGTGAGTTGACCCGACTGACCGAGTGGGTCATCTAGTGCCGCTCTGGTGACACAAATCTCGTTTGAGACCAACCCACATGACCCCACTGGCCTTGAATTTTTGGGTCGGGACAGCGACCCTGCGGGCCGACCCAGCCCATTCACATCCTGTGCTGACCTGCCCAACATTTCACGTTTCTTCTAAAGTTTGCAGTAAGGAGTACGTTACCGCGCTCAGTTTCCAGCGTCGCGTCGGGGGCTGGCCAGATCCGTCATGTACGGCCGCGCCGCGCCCACCCCAACGCCGGCCCTTGTACGTTCTCCACCCCCTTCACGTTGCACTGCACCACTGGCTAATTACACTACGCAACGCAATGTCGGCGTGCAGCCCTCCAATGCAAGCCCCCCACTCATCAGACAGCAGAGCAGATGAGTGGTCTGATGGCGGCAGGGAGCAGGAGGATGCTCATCCCTCCCAGGCCGCGGCTGCTCTCGCGGCAACGCACTCTCCTTGCCGGCCTCGCCGCCGCCTTCGCGGTGACCCTACTCTCCATCGTCCTCCTGCTCTCCTCCCTTCCCGCCTCATCCTCGCCGCCATCCCGCCGGCGCCACGGCATCGACACGACATCCACGACCGCGCTTAGTCCACCCGCTCACTGCGGCGCGATGAGCGCGAGCCTGGGGGAGTTCGGCGAAATGATGGTGTCCATGCTCCCGAGGGACCTCGCATTCACCGCCTTCGTGCCCTCGTCGGAGTCGTTCCGCCGCGTCCTCAGGCTGCGGCACAACGACAGCGCCGCGGGGCTGAAGGCCAGCGACGACACCTACGCCGTCGTCTCTCGCGTGCTGGGCTTCTCCGCCGTCCCTCGGCGCCTGCGCTCCGAGGACGTGGCTCTGCGCGGGACGGCACGGCTCCTGGACCTGGACTCCGTGTCCGGACTGAAGGTGCACGCGTGGAGGGACGTGGACGGGGCTCTCGTCGTCAACGGCGTGCGGTCGGAGTGCGTCGATATCGTCAGGGACGAGACCGTGGTCCATGTTATGGGCGGGGTCCTCATGGACGCCGAGTTCGAGCGATCTCTTTCCCTTCAGAACTAGAGGATTGATGATCAACCTCATATTAACATCAGCCGGAATTCTGATGAAATTTACATAAAACTGCAGGGTGCTGTGCAATCCGTGTTGTCCAAATTGTCGTCCACTTCCTCTCCGTGGAGTTCAGCTTCTTCTCGGGACATGAATTTAACGAAAACTAGGTGAACAGCTTAGAGCATCTACAACGGGGCACCCTAAACCCTCCTCAAACGTCCGGGCGGGTCATCCGCTCACTGACCGGTTACGAAATTTTAGACGGGCGCCTTAAACGGGTCTCAAACGTCCGAACTAACCGGCATCCAGGGGCGGAGCCAGGAATTGAGCATAGGGGGGCCAAAGAGACAACGCTCGCAACTGTGGTACATGTTCATATTTTGTGTAGCGCATATAAACATAGTGACGCATGTTCAACAATTATCTATCTATATTTAGTTCTAGTACAGCTACAAGATTTTTAAGGGTTAAGAACTGAAGCAAGTCGTTAGAAAGGAAGCAAATTATTTGTTCACTTCATTTTTTCAAACGAAATTCTAGCTAATATGAAGAGGGAGATCGAAGACTGGCCGTGGGAGGATGGGCTCGTGCGACACGCTCCCGTGCGACGCACGCTTCTCGTGCGACACCCTCCCGTGCGACGCACGCATCTCACGCGATCTGCACGTCCGCTGTGACTACGTACCCAACCTCGGCTCGGCGCTGCTGATCTTCCGACCGGGAGCGATTCGCCGGCGGGGACGGCGGCTAGAGCTCGTCGACGTTGAGGGGGTGGTGGTGGATGCACGGAGTTGGCCGGATGATGAGGAGATCAGGGTGGGTCGGATGGTGGTGTTTCCCTGTCACTTGGCACGCTTTGCGGCGGCTGACGGGTGGGGCGCGCTGCTGGCGGTTCCCGAGGAGATTAATGGAGACAGGGGCGAGGGGAGAGGGGTTATCTGGCCGACGCATCGGCTCTTCTCCACTTCCTCCACCACTCCCCCTCTCGCAGATCTGATCCAAAATCGCCACCGCGACGCGCAACCCGCAGAGCTAGGGTTCGATGACGACGCGCCAGCAGCAGATGCGAGCGCTGGCGGCCGGCGACGAGGTGCTGATGGGGAGGCTCCAAGAGATCGATCGCTGGTTCCCGACGGCGAAGGCCCTCAACGACGCTTCCAAGATGGTGAGAGATATGCTTAGGGGGGAAGAGACCATCCGGCATCCGCTGCTTCCCCAACTACGACCAGCAGTCGGCGATGGGGGTGCTCCTCTGGGCGATGCTGGAGGCGGAATCTCTGGATCCGGCGCAGCGAGAGAAGTGGAAGGTGTTCCGCTCCCTCCGCTATCGTCTGATTCAGCCAAGAGCGCCGCCGCCGATGCAGCCGCAGGCGCCACCGCAGGCGGTGGTGGTGGGGATTCCGGCTCCGGGATCCAGATGGCTTCCGATCGAGATCGAGGAGGACGAGGAGGAAGAGATGGTGGTGATGGCGACGCCAAGACGCAGGAGGACGCCAGTGACTCCAACAACTCTTCCTCGCCGCTCCCCTCGCTTCCCGAGGCGCTCACCTCGCCGCCTTGCCCTTTTCCGCCGCCAGTAGGGCGCTCGCCGGCCGGGAACCGTTTCTCGTTGCTGGCCGGTGAGGGCTCCGAGGCGGAGGAGGAGGGGACTTCCACTTTCTTCGCTGAAGGTATGTTTCCAAATCCCAAATACTTAGTATCTACTGCTTCAATTGAGGTGGGTGATGCTAAAATGGGAAGAATCAAAGGGAACATTAGACCCCAAAATAAAAGCAATGAGAGAAAAGGGTTAAAATCCCAGAGTGCAGATGACTGCAAGGAACTGTTTGAGAGGAGTGGGCATGGGTTTCATAAGAAAAATATAGAGGGGATTGAGGAAAAAATTGCTGCTAATAATGGTAGAGGTGGTAGAATTGATGCACAAATAGTATATGAGCATATGAAAAAGGATGTTATACATCCTATTCCGCGTGGTTTGAACCAGAAGGGGTTGATTTCGGTGATATAGTGATCCATGAAAATCCAATTGGGGCCCCTGTCACTCCAATGGGGAAAGAAAAAGAGATGGTTGAAGAAGATAACCTGGGGAGACCCCTGATTATTTTTGGGGGCTCTATAGGGGGAGATTTAAATGTGGACCTGGAGCTGGGCTTGGCTTGGTGGGGGCCCAATGGGCTGATGGACACCACGGCCCAAGAAAAAGGAGGTGGGGTGGCAGATATAAAGGGGGGTGAGAGAGATGGGGCAAATCAATCCCATAAGGTAGGTTTTCCTCCCCCTTCTACCACGCCGCCGCCAGGTGAAGAGATGGCCGAAAACCTAGGCAGAGGATATGGAGGCCATAGATTTAATCGTGGAGGGGAAGGAGGATTTGCCAGAGGTAGATTCAACTACAGAAACAGGGGAGGGGGCTGGGCTAGAGGAAGACACGCTATGCCTGACAGATTTGGAAGCTTGGGAAGAGGCAATGGCAGGTTTGGTGGTGGAAATGGGGGTGGCAGAGGAGATGGAGAGGAAGAGAGATTCGCTGCAGAGGATAGGGGTGAAAACTTGAAGTGGCAAGCCAAGACAGGGAAGAAAGAGGCGATGGAAGACATGAGTGAGAGGGAAACTGATGTGGCAGAGAGTCCGGGTGTGGAAAAGGAGAAGGAGAAAGAGGGGTTAGCACAGAAAGAACAGAGTGCTCAGCAACAGCTGTTGACTTCCTTGCTGTCTCAGTTAGTTCAAGGACTGAAAGGAGGAGAAAAGGAGATTATTGAAAGATCAATTGGAAAATCAGTGGAGTATCAGCCTGGTAGAGAGACCTCGAGGAGAGAAGAGAAGAAGAGTGATACCCTGCAGAAAGCTGATAGGAGAGGTGACCAAGATCCAGTTACAGATATGAAGAAACAGGGAGGAAGAGGCAATTGGCATCTCAATTTGGATGAGAACAGGAAGGGAGGGGAGAGAATTAACAAGCAAGTTTGTGGCAAATGCAAGGATTCAAGACACTCTACCAGGGAGTGTAGAGTGGGGCACTGTTTGGTTTGTGGTAGGGAAAATCATATCACTAGTGAATGTAACCTGTTGAAGCAAATAAAACCAGTCCCAAAATATGTTGGATATGCTGCTAAAGGGCTGGGGATCCTACTGGTTCAAAGCTACAAAAATGTGCTTGTTGCTGAACACACCAACCCCTTAGGAGTGGTGATTGTTAGAGAGGGAAAGATTAATAAAACTGAGCTCACAAAGGCTATGGGAGAGATGTTTGATTGGGGATGGCAGTGGAGAGTTAAAGAATATGGACAAAATGGTTTCATGATGAGATTCCCCAACAAGGCAAAACTGGCTAAATTTAATGACTTCAATCTGCTTGGGACTGGGGTGGTCATCAAGGTCCAGCCCTGGTCCTTGGATCACCAAGCTATGGAAAAAATGCATACTGTCTGGGTTAAAATAAGTAGGGTGCCTGACTGCTTCAGACATTTTCTAGGTATATGTGAAGTTTCTGCTGCAGTGGGGCCTGTGCTGGAAGTGGACATGGACACAGTCAATGAAGAAAAAGTGAGGGTCAAATGTGGGATTAGAGATGTGGAGAAAATCCCACCCCATGTAGAAATCACTGCCCCTAATCTGCTCATGTTCAGGATTGGGGTAGAAGTAGAGATGGTGGTAGAAGTTGGCTGATATAAGGAGGACAAGAGGGAAAATGAAAATATACATAATTTAGAAGATGGATATGGAGATATAGAGAACAGGAAGAGAACCGGGGTGGAGGAAAATGATCACAGGAGCATTTCATTGGGATGCTTGTCTCTCAAACAGAGTGAGGAAGTGGATGGGAAAATGAACAAAATGAAGAAGCAAATGGAGGAGAGTATGATACAGTGGCAAGATGAAATGCATGCTGAGAAAAGGAAGTGGCAAAAAGAGAATGACATTATGTTCAACAAGATAAAGATCCTGGAAGAGGATAAAGCTAGACATCAAGCACTGTGGGCTAAGGTTGAGCAGAAAATTAAGGAGCTTGAGGAAAATCAATACACTATGCAGACTAAGATCAACCATCAACAAGAGGAGATTCAGAAGTTAATTTAAGAAGTAGTTAACAGGGAGCAATATGAAATGGAGCTGGCTAACATGGATTTGGAAGACTATGAGAAGGAAAACCAACACAGGAAAAGTGAAACTGAATTTGGGAAATACAATGAACCAACTGACTATAATGCCAGTCAGGAATCAATAGGTACCCTGGGTGAGAAAATGGCAGACCTTCATGGTGTTGAGGTCATAGAAAAAGAGGGGGAGGAGAAAGAAGTGGAGATAAAAAGGAGCCTTAGGAACAAAGGAAAAGAAGATCAGAAAATAGAAGAGATGGCTAAGATCAGAGCTAAAGAAAGGGATAATTATGGTAAAGATTCTGTTTTTGAATTTGTTAACCCCTCATTGTTACAAATCAGCTCTATGGTGGGGATTGATTTAGGGTGCTCTATGATATGATTGAAAAGAATGTAGATACTATCAACAAAATGGAGAGAGCTAGAAGGGAAATATACTTCCAATGTGTTAAAAGAGAAAATATAGATGAGGTGGGTGGAACAAAGAGAGCAATGAAAGAGAGTAGTGACACACCAGTATACATAAATATTGGAGATGTGAATTTTGATGATTTATGTTCTGATTTGGAACACTCTGATGTTGAGATTGAGGAGCAATAGTATAAAAATCTTAAGGGATTCTTCTCTGGGAAGAAAGGAGGCAGAAAAAGCTCACCAGCATTGAGCTGTGTGAAGCAATCTGTTGGGATTGGGGTTTTGAGAAGGAAAAAAGGAAAGAAGGCTGATTAGTCTTTTAATCTTGAAATATATTGGATTTGGGTGGACAGATAAGAGATTCTTGAGTAGAAGAGATATTATAAATAGAAAACTACTTAAAATGAAGGGGATTTTCTGGAATGTAAGAGGCATTGGGCAAGATCACAAAAAAAGATATATTAGAGAAATGATCATAGATCATAAGCTGGACTTTGTGGGGATTTCTGAGACAATCAAGCAAGACTTCACAAAAAATGAATTACATAATTTGTGTGGGGGAAAAAAATTACCAATGGTGCTGGAATCCCCCTAGAGGAATGTCAGGGGGAATACTAGTGGGCATTAATAAAGATATGTTTGATATTGAACATATTGAAAAAAGGACAATATTTCCTGAGAGTTCTGGTTTTTGACAAGAATATTAAAATGCATTGGAATTTAGTCACAGTTTATGGGGATGCGCAGAAGGAAGGGAAAGCTAGTTTCCTTGCTGAATTAGCTAGACTTTATCATGACAATCCTTTACCCTGTTTGGTTGGAGGGGATTTCAACATCATCAGAAACAATAGAGAGAAAAACAAACCTATGGTAAATGAACAATGGTCCTTTATGTTTAATGCTATTATTGAACAAGCTGGATTAAGAGAACTTCCTTTAAATGGAAGACAATACACTTGGGCTAACAACCAGGAGGACCCCACTTATGAGAAGCTGGACAGGGTTCTGATGTGTCCTGCATGGGAAGAAAAATATCCTTTTGCTATATTGCAAGCCTGGGCTAGGGAGATTTTTGATCATACTCCTCTGTTCCTGGATACAGGGGAAACACATATGATCAGATACACTTTCAGATATGAAAATGGATGGTTTTTGAGAGAAGGCTTTAAGGAGCTAATATATAAAACCTGGAATAAAAGATATAGAGGAGATGTGTTGGACAGATGGCAGTCAAGGATGAGAGAATTGAGGAAAAAAGCTAAGGGATGGAATAAAAATATGGATGCTTGGTACAAAAAAATTAAAATAGAAATCATAAAGGAATTGGATGATATTGATAAGAGAGCAGAAAGAATGGGGTTGACTGCTGCAGAAAGAACTGAGCAAAAAGAGCTTA
Source organism: Triticum timopheevii (assembly GCA_963921465.1). Taxonomy (NCBI): domain Eukaryota; kingdom Viridiplantae; phylum Streptophyta; class Magnoliopsida; order Poales; family Poaceae; genus Triticum; species Triticum timopheevii. The sequence continues at coordinate 472,069,001 of OY997268.1, forward strand.
GAATGCAACTGAAAAGAATCATGACACAAGAAGAAATGAAGTGGATACAGAGATATAAAGACAAAGAAATAAAAGATGGAGATGAAACACTAGATACTGTCATGCAAAAGTGAATGGGAGGAGAAGAAAAAACAGAATAATCTCTTTAGAACAAGATGAAGGGATCATAGAAGGAGATAACAGTCTGATGGAGTATATTACTAAATTTAATAAAAATCTTTTTGGACATCCTGAGGAATCTAACATATCCTTGAGAGATATGGAAATGGAAAAAATATCTGCCCAGGATAAAGAGGAATTATTGTCCCCCTTTTCCTTAGATGAAATTCATCAAGTAGTTTTTGGTATGAAAAGAAACAAAAGCCCTGGACCTGATGGATTCCCTGCTGATTTCTTTCAGGATTTCTGGGATCTGGTTAAGTGGGATCTGAAAGCTTTAGTTGAGGGATTTGCCAGGGGGGATATCAATATTGCCAGGATTAACTATGGCATTATTACCCTGGTTCCTAAAACCAATGATGCCAAACAAATACAAAAATTCAGGCCTATATGCTTGCTAAATGTGAGTTTCAAAATTATTACAAAAGTTTTGATGAATAGGTTGACAAAATGTGTTGGACCTGTCATCTCCAGAACACAAACTGCATTCATCAAAGGGAGATACATTATGGAGGGAGTTGTTATTTTGCATGAAGCTTTGAACACTTTTCATAAAGATAAAGAAGATGCTCTGGTGTTTAAAGTTGATTTTGAAAAAGCCTATGATAAAATTAAATGGCCCTTTGTTATACAGATGCTAAAGCAAAAAGGCTTTCCTGATAAAAGGTGTGATTGGGTGATGGAAACAATGAGAGGGGGGCATGTAGGAATCAAGGTCAATGATGAAATTGGTCCTTTCTTCAAGACTTATAAAGGTTTAAGGCAGGGAGATGCTATGTCACCATTGCTATTTGATGTGGCTGCAGATGCCCTAGCAATTTTAATGAATAATGCCCTAAAAATGGACATTGTTAAGGGAGTCCTGGGAAAAAATTAAAACAAGGGGGTAAATATGTTGCAATATGCTGATGACACTATCTTCCTGGTCAAAGATGATGAAGCAAGTGTAAGAAACCTCAAATTCATTTTAGGGGCTTTTGAACAGATGTCTGGGCTAAAAATAAACTTTCACAAGAGTGAGTTGATGCTGTTTGGTGAGGCTAAAGGAAAACAATTACTTTACCAGGAAATATTAACATGCAAAATGGGAAATCTACCTATTAGGTATTTGGGAATGCCTGTATCTGATTCCAGGATCAGGAACACACATTGGAGTTGCGTGACAGATAAAATTGAGAAAAGATGTGGGTGCTGGCAGGGGAAACTGCTAGGGTCTATTGCTGGTAGGATCACCCTGGTGCAAGCTTGCTTGACTAATATCCCTTTGTTTATGATGTCCTTCTATGCTGTTCCAAAAGGAATCATTAAAAAAGCTAATTTTTTCAGGGCCAGATTGGTATGGCAAGAAGATGAAAATGTTAGAAAATACCACTTAGTCAACTGGAAAGAATGTTGCTTGCCCAAAGAGATGGGGGGGCTAGGGGTTCTGAATTTAGAAGTAATGAACATAGCTTTATTAGCTAAATGGTTCTGGAAAATGAAAACAGAGGAGGGGATGTGGCAAGATGTCTTGAAAGAAAAATATGGGAAGAATGAATGTCTAGCTCTGATGAAAAAAAACCCTGGAGACTCCCAGTTCTGGACCAGTCTTCTGAACATCAAGAATATCTTTTACAAATTTGTGAAGAAAAAACCTGGGGAGGGGAAGAACATTAGGTTTTGGGAAGATACTTGGGTGGATGACAAGCCCCTAAAAGATACCTACCCTAGATTATATGACATTTGCTTTGATCATAAAATTACTGTACATGAGGCCATCCAAAAAGGATGGAAGGGTTTCAAATTTAGAAGAACTTTGCATGGAGAAACTTTAGAGTTGTGGAATGCTTTAAAGAGTAGATGTGAAGCAATTAAAATGAATGGGAAAGAAGATAAAATTGAATGGACCCTCACTGCTGATAAAAAAAATCTTTGTTAAATCTTTATACAAGGAATTGATCACGTCTGGGATTAAATTTCCACAGAAATATCTGTGGAAAATCAAAGTTCCTGCTAAAATAAAAGTCTTCTTGTGGCTAGTGAATAAAAAGAGCATCCTGACTAGGGATGTTTTACTCAAAAAAGGGTGGAAAGGAGGGAAAGAATGTGTTTTTTGTGGACAAGATGAATCAATTGATCATTTGCTGTTCACTTGCTCTGCGGCATCTTTGCTGTGGAATCTGGTCAGATGCGTTTGTGGCCTGAAGTCTAGTCCTTTAAGTGTAAAAGTCTGTTTGGGGGGGTGGATGAATAAATTCAATAAAGAAGACAAGAAAATGGCGATGATAGGGGTTTCTGCTTTATTCTGGGTTATTTGGAACTGGGGGCAAAGGAGCCGCAAAAAAATGCTGGAACTAGGGGCAAGAGTACTAGAACGGGCAGCAAGTGAGGTGTACACAGCTGGGCAGGGATGGCGAATCAATGTGGCAAGGCTCCCTGGATGATGGCTGCAACTCCTTCTTTTGCTACTGTTCCAAGTCCTTTTAGGCCTGCTAGTCACTAGTTATTAAATCTATGTCTCTGTTTAGTTGTGTTGATGGACCTTGTTCATGATGGTCCTGTATTGGTCATGTTGGCCGGTGGCATTCGTCTTTATGTTATGCTGTTGAACCTGTCTGTATGATGCTCGTCCTTTTGAACTATGTAAACTTGGTTTTCAGTAATGAAAATCGGAAGGGGGAAGCCCTTCTTTGATAAAAAAAGCTAATATGAAGACAAAAGGTAATTAGATCTATATTTCTCATCTGATCACATGTAACTATTTAAGGCATTAACACATCAGATAGAGCAGATTACCCAAGTGTATCTACATTGAGAAGTTTTTTGCGGGGAATATACCTCGAGAATTTGATCCAGCTACAATTTCACCGGACATGCGTGATTAAGCCATCAGCGAATCATCAGCAGCCTTCGGAGGATGATGAATACCAAAATTGTAGGAACGTTCAGCATAGGAGGCACCAGCTTTTTTTATCTGAATCTGGTCGAGAGTAACCACAAAGAATACAGAGGTGGCAGGACGGCGGCGCTGATCATGGGAGATTATTTTAGACAAGGGAGATATTTTTTGAGGGATTTGAGTATTAAAGAGAAGCTTTTTGTAGAGAGAGAGATTTGTTTTCTTTTTGGACGCCGATAACGCCCACACGTGTGGACGTTAAAGGGTCTGGCCACACATTGTGTGTGGTGTGAGCAGGAGGCAGCCCACACGGGTTGTATGTGGGCGGACATTAGAATTGCCCACACGTGTGGGCGCGGTTACTTCGTGCCACACGCCCAACAAGCACTACTCATCTTCACCTCGCGCGTGTGGGACGAAGCAAAAATGCCCACACGTCCTAGCGCAACTACGTTAGGTACATGCGGGATGACGATTTAGTTGCCATCCTGGTTGGCAGATGTAGTTATCCGGGATGGCAAGTGTAGTTGTAAAAGCATGGCAACTCTATCTGTTTTGATTAACTATAGTTGCCATGTCTAATTTATGTTAGTTGCCACGTGTAATCAAACCGTAGTTGCCGTGTGTGATTAACTACTTGCCACACATGGTCAAACAGTAGTTGTCATATGTGTTTATCTGGTTGCCACGTGTAATCAAACCTAGTTGCCATGTGTGGTCCAACCATAGTTGCCATGTATAGTTAATCGCAGTTGCCATGTGTGTTTATCTGGTTGCCACGTACGCGCAACTGCAGTTGCCGTCTAGCAAAAGAATCACAGTTGCCATGTTTGTTTACCTAGTTGCCACGTTCGCTTAACTGCAGTTGTCATCCACAACGTAGGAGTGTCGTGTGGGCGAAAATCAGTTTGCCCACACGCGCATGGACTAGGTGGTGGCTGTGTGGGCAGAAACTAGTTCGCCCACATAGCGCAGCTGGCAACAGCGTGATGCGGGGCGTGTGGGCAAACTCTCCAACGCCCACACATCAGCCCCGTCCTACGTGGCACACCAAATCCACCTTTTCGTGTCAAGATTCGTGCAAATGACAATCAACGACCATCCAGGCGTATGGGCGAGTTGGAGAACGCCCACACGTGTGGGCGTTAGTGTTTCCGTTCTTTTTTAAGACAAAGAGAGAGAGAGAGAGAGAGAGAGATTTGTTCGAGAGAGGGCAATACCCACGGGGATGAGCTGGGCATCACTGGGCTTTTGTGTGGGCCTTTCTATTATTGTAGATCAGTATATATGTCGCTTGAGGATTAGGGGGGGCCAACACGTGATGTCACTACTAATTACTGGCAGTTGTTACGGAAATTACTCAATCGATAGGGGGGGGGGGGGGTTGCTCGCCCCCCCTTGGCTCTGGCACTGCCAGCATCCCTCATATCCAGCCCAAATATGGGGCGCCTAAACGCGGCCGCCGCGTAGGACTGAAGATGGGATCCCATGCAGAATCGCCCGAAAACCCGGCGGTCTAACGCCTCCTCCGTCGCCCCGGTGTGAACGCCGCGTGGCGCTGCTCTGGCTCGTCGCCCGAGGCTAAATCCGGCTATTTCAGCCGACCGACATCCCCCAACTCTAACCCATACACCTCCTCCCTCTCTGAGCCGCCACCCGAGCCCGTCCACCTCCTCTCCCACACTCCGGTATCGCGGGTCTGGCGAAAGATCACCACGTACGCTATGCTCACACTGGAGCGCTGGAGGTAGATCACAGATGAGATCCGGGCTAGGCGCGTTGCCCACATTGCTTTCGGGCTACCATCGAAATCGCCAGAGCCGAAGAAGGAGGAGGAGGACGAGGGAGAGCAGCTGGCTGAGCCGATGGAGGTGGCGGATCCGGAGGAGGATGAGGTGGAGCAGACCGCTCCGGGGTTCAACATGGAGGAGGCGGAGGCAGCGTTCGTCGTCGCCCAAGCCGCAGAGATGGCGGAGCAGCAGTCCATCCCGGAGTCCATTTAGGATGAGGCTTATGTGGAGGCCAACCGGCATTTCCTCCAGCAGGAGCACACAACGACCGACGCTCTATTCGTCGAACTCGACGCGGAGATAGAGGAGGAGGACGGTGAGGGAGTCCTGGATTAAGGGGTCCTCGGCCGTCCGGCCTATGTGACGTGGGCTGGATTGATGGGCTATGAAGATACATGGGACTCTCCTTGACGTGGAAGGCAAGCTTGGCGCTCGGATATGAAGATTCCTTTCTCTGTAACCAACTTTGTACAACCCTAGTCCCCTCCGGTGTCTATATAAACCAGAGGGTTTAGTCCGTAGAGGCAATCATAATCATACATGCGAGACTTCTAGGGTTTTAGCCATTACAATCTCGTGGTAGATCAACTCTTGTAATACTCATATTCATCAAGATCAATCAAAGCAGGAAGTAGGGTATTACCTCCATAGAGAGGGCCCCAACCTGGGTAAACATCGTGTCCCCCTCCTCCTGTTACCACCAACCTTAGACGCACAGTTCGGGACCCCCTACCCGAGATATGCCGGTTTTGACACCGACATTGGTGCTTTCATTGAGAGTTCTGCTGCATCGTCACCAAAAGGTTTGATGGCCCTGTCAATCATCTACGACAATGCAGTCCAGGGGGAGGTCTTCCTCCCCGAACAGATCTTCGTATTTGGCAGCTTCGCACTGCGAGACAACTCGCTTGGCCATCTGGAGCAGATCAACAGCTACGCACCTGGCCATCAGGTCAGGTTTGGAAGCTTAAATTACGTTGCCGGTATCCGCGGAGACTTGATCTTCGACGGATTCGAGCCCATGACAGCCGCTCCCTGCCACCACGATGAACATGACCTAAATCTGTCATCGAACCATGCCCAGGAGATAGCGCCTATAACTGCTCTGGCCCTAGATCCGGAGCAGACTGCGCCATTCGAGGACGGGGAGCTCAACTCCGCCGCGGAAGCTGCAGACTCTGCCGCGTTAGAGCCGCACATAGATCCCACCTCGAGCGGGGCCTGTGTCACCGGAACCTCGGTTTCGTCTCCGGCCATAGGTTCCGAACCGCGTGCATCCACGCCCATCGAGTTTGATCAGGCACCGATCGTTGAATTCAGTTCCGCGGACATCTTCCGGCACTCACCTTTAGGCGATGTGCTAAACTCATTAAAAGCCCTCTCCTTGTCAGGGGACTCTCAGCCGAACTATATCCGGCTTGAAAGGGAAGCTTCTCACGGAGAATTTCGCTTCCCACCCACCACCCACTTCATAGCCACTGTCGAAGACTTAACCGACATGCTCGATTACGGCTCCGAAGACATCGACGGTATGGACGACGATGCCGGAGAGGAGCAGGCACAAAAACTACCGCTTATAGGGCGTTGGACAGCCACCTCCTCGTATGACATATACATGGTGGATACACCCAAAGAAAACAACGGCGACAATGAAAAGGATCCAGTCGTGGATAAGCCTCCTGAGATACAGCCAAAGCGCCGACGTCAGCGGCGCCGCTCTAAACCACGCCGTGGGAAAAACAGCAATACCGGCATAGGAGAAAATAATACTCCGGACGATGCCGAGGACAACGAAGACCCCATTGAGCCAACTTCCGAGCAGGATGAACGGGAGGTGGGCGAGTCAGCCCTAATGAACAGGCCGTTAATGAAGACTCGGAGGACGGTAATTATCTTCCACTCTCCAAGGATGAGGCGAGCCACGACGACGAAGACTTTATCGTGCCTGAGGAGCCCGTAGATCAGGAGTGCTTTAAGCGCCGACTAATAGCCACTGCAAGGAGCCTGAAAAAGAAGTAGCAACAGCTTCAAGCTGATCAAGATCTGCTCAACGATAGATGGGCTAATGTCCTGGCAGCCGAGGAATACGGCCTCGAGCGCCCAACCAAAAGTTACCCGAAGCGCAAATTGCTACCCCAATTCAATGACGAGGCGCTGGAGCCCGTCCTACCAGCGCATAATGCGGCTGACTGACCACCACGTGGCTGGGACAAAGCGGCTACTCGAGCCGAACACCAGCCCGCACTACCTCGCCATAAAAACAGAAACACAACAGCTCGGGGATACACATATGACCTGCGACATGACCTGGAAAACAGAGCAGGTCAGACCAGATCGATCTATGGATCGCGGGGGCGTGTCCCGATGCGCAATGATGGCCATCCGGCCGGACGTGACAAACATAACCACGCCCGGACCGAAGACCGCAGACGAACTCCATCCGAGCTACGTCGTGACTTGGCCTGATATAGAGGCGCTGCACACCCCCTTTGCTTCACTGATGAAGTTATGGAACATGAATTCCCGGAAGGGTTTAAATCCGTGAACATTGAGCCATATGATGGGACAATAGACCCCGCGGTATGGATTGAGGATTTTCTTCTCCATATTCATATGGCCCGCGGTGATGATCTTCACACCATCAAATACCTCCCGCTAAAACTCAAGGGACCAGCTAGGCACTGGTTGAACAGTCTGCCCGAAAACTCCATTGGCAGCTGGGAGGACTTGGAAGATGCCTTCCTCAAGAACTTCCAAGGTACAGACGTCTGACCTCCGGATGCCGACGACTTAAGTCACATAGTTCAACAGACCGGAGAGTCAGCCAGGAAATTCTGGACTAGATTCTTAACTAAAAAGAACCAGATCGTCGATTGTCCGGATGCCGAAGCCCTAGCGGCCTTTAAACATAGCATCCGTGACGAATGGCTCGCTCGACACCTCGGCCAAGAAAAGCCAAAGTCTATGGCAACCCTCACGACGCTTATGACCCACCTCTGCGCGGGCGAGGATAGCTGGCTATCCCATAGCAATAACAATGCAAGCGAACCTGACACTTCTAAATCCAGAAATAGTAACGGCAAGCCCCGACGCAATAAACACAAGCGTTGAAACAATGGTGACAACACCGAGGACACGACAGTCAACGCTGGATTCAGTGGCTCTAAGTCCGGTCAGCAGAAGAAGCCATATAAAAGAAACAATCCAGGCTCATCCAGCTTGGACCGCATACTCGATCGTCCATGTCAAATCCACAGCACTCCTGATAAACTAGCCAATCATACCAACAGAGACTGTTGGGTTTTTAAACAGGCCAGCAAGTTAAATCCCAAGAACAAGGAGAAGGGGTCGCAAAGCAAGGACGATGACGAGGAGCCCCTGCCACCGAACACAGGGGGACAGAAGAAGTTCCCCCCCTAAAGTTAAAATGGTGAACATGATATACGCTACCCATATCCCCAAGAGGGAGCGCAAGCGCGCGCTCAGGGACGTCTACGCGACGGAGTCAGTCGCCCCAAAGTTAAACCCATGGTCGTCCTGCCCAATCACCTTCGATCGTAGGGACCATCCGACCAGTGTCCGTCATGGTGGTTCAGCCGCACTGGTCCTCAACCCAATCATTGATGGATTCTAACTTGCGCGAGTCCTCATGGACAGTGGCAGCAGCCTGAACCTGCTCTATCAGGATACAATGCGCAAAATGGGTATTTATCCCTCAAGGATCAAGCCCACAAAAACCACCTTTAAAGGTGTCATACCAGGGGTAGAGGCCCGCTGTACGGGCTCAATCACACTGGAGGTGGTCTTTGGATCCCCGGACAATTTCCGAAGCGAAGAGTTGATCTTTGATATCGTCCCCTTTCGCAGTGGCTATCACGAACTGCTCGGACGAACCGCATTCGCTCGATTCAATGTGGTGCGACACTACGCTTATCTCAAGATCAAGATGCCTGGACCACGCAGCGTCATAACAGTCAATGGAAACACGGAACACTCCCTCCGTACCGAGGAGCACACCGCTGCCCTCGCAGCTGAAGTACAGGGTGGCCTTTTCAGGCAGAACCTTAATTCGGTGGCCAAGCTCCCGGACACTGCCAAACGAGTCCGAGCTACTCTGCAGCAGGACAGTCCAACTCGTCAAGAGCTTGACTAGCAATTTGACCTCCGTCCTAGTCCCGACCAAATGACGGCATTTGTACCGCGCGTACATAACTACGCACTCAAAATACCATGGGCATAGACGGAGGCACAACTAGATCGTGGTCCATAATACGGCCCAACCTCTCCTGGACCCACATACTTTCACTTTTCCTTTTTATTTTCAGGTTTCTTTTTTCCCCAGGCCTTTCCTGGTGGCCTGATTGTCGGACCTACCAAGGGACGGATACACCAAGACGGCAAGAAGCATTGACGTATAAGGGAATTTCCAGGTGGTCTCTTTAAACAATCGTTATGCCTGATTTAAGGACCCGCATGCAGCTCTCCCTTGCTCATGGCATGTTAAATAGCCCTGTTGCTTATTGCACTACTTGTACAAATATGCTTTGACGTATTAATCAAACTATACTGGAAAATAGTTTGCGGCCCAATTTCTGCGGCATTAGCCTATTGCTTCATTTTACTTTTTTGATATTCTTATCAATTGCAACCGCACTCTGGTACACCTTAATTTGCCAGGGGCTTCATTACGCCATATAATACGTCAACAAAGTATGAACACCTTTTTACAGTATAGTTCGGCACCCCAAACTTTAGCATTATATGCATCGACTCCGTATCATGTCTTTGGTCAATAGTTGGGTTTCCCGGCTTCTGTGCTTTCTACCTTACATTCCGCTATATCGGCTAGGGTAGTAAAGGGAGAACTACTGCGATTGTGTCCTGGTTTATCCGGATGAGCACCTCAGTAGAGAAAGTCGAAAAATGACTGTCATGATGCAGAGTGAGCCGGTCAATTTTTCGAGAGGTTACAACTCTTTTGCGATTTTTTCCGCATTATGCGATGTATCGGTTTTTATCCGATCAGGTGTTTAGAGCACCCCAAGTTTGGCCTTACGAACACTAAGGGCTGCGCCTAAATTTTTATTGTCAAACTCCTATGGCTAAGTGAGGGTGATAAAGCCACATAGTCCGATTGCCTGGTTCGTTGCGCTAAACACCTCCTTTAAGGACCAAAAATTTGGGATAAAAGAGTGTTTAGATTCATCCCGAACACCCCCATACTGCCTACGTGGGGGCTGAAGCCGACGACTAGCCAACTCTCAGATTTAACAAAACGGCCGCACAGGAGGTAAAGTTTTAAATAACAGACATTATATTACATAACGACTCTGTTTCATAATACAGGAAGGGACAACATGAATGACTTCATTCAAAGATAACGTCTTTTGAACACTGCCCCGCCACAATGCGGGATCCCTCCAAGACATTGTCAAAATAGAGCTCGGGCGTGCGGTGCTCCTTGCCCGTGGGCGGTCCCTCGGTCACAAGCTTCACGGCGTCCATCTTCACCCAATGCATCTTTGTCGGATATCGGGTTCCGGCAAAACTCTTAAGGTTCAAACTCGGGGGTGCGCACGAAGATCTTCTCCCTACCAAAACACGCCCAAAACCTCGCCGCCATTCTAAGCTAGCATGATGAACAACACAAGAGACACGAGGTTTATACTGGTTCGGGCCACCGTTGTGGTGTAATACCCTAATCCAGTGTGTGGTGTGGTGGATTGCCTCTTGGGCCGATGATGAACAGTACAGAGGAAGAACAGCCTCACGAGGAGAGGTGTTCTTGTGGTGGTGGTGTGTGGATCAGCTAGGTTCGAATCAGATTGCCTTCTACTGTGATGGCTAGCTCTATTTATAGAGGCCCTGGTCCTCTTCCCAAATATCGAGCGGGAAGGAATCCAACAACGGCCATTTTGAAAGGGGACAACTAGCACAAGCTATCCTAACTAAAGGTGATCTTCGACTGCCAAAGGCACTGGTGATGACGCCGTCTTGGGCTCCACGGTGACCTCCGTCCTGCCGTCCTGCTGGTCTTGGTCTCCTTGCACTCATATGGAAACCTTTGCTTGATGCCTCGGTACTCCGCGCCTGCGCTTGCCCCCTTTGCACCAAAGAGGAAACGAGGACACTACGCAGGCTAGTGCCCGCCTGGTCTTGATCGTCATGGCTTGCGTCATGAGCACCTCGCGAGGTACCCCTTGCCTTGATCTCTCTGCCTCCTCGCGAGCTTGCCTGGTGAGGCCGCCCCTGAGGGGGCCTTGTGTTGTCCGCCCCGCAAGGCTTGGCCCCTCGCGAGGGTCTTGAACTTGGGTTGATGAAGACGGTCCGTACTGGGCCACTGCTTGAGCCACGCTGCAGGCCGCAGGTAGGCAAGTCTGGGGACCCCCGTTCCCAGAACGCCGACAGTAGCCCCCGGGCCCAAGGGGCGCTCAGACTTGGCTTATCAGCGAAGCCAAAGGGCAAGTGTGGAGTGCCACGGGCCCCAACAGCCCGCGGCCTTGGTCGCCGTGTGGCGGTTGATTGGACGTGGGCGTCTCTGCTTCCCCACGCTGCCTCGGCAACTGCCCGATTGACAAAAAGGCTGGCCTGGGTAAGGCTTACTTTCATTGCTCTCCTTCGCCTTGCTCCAGATCCCCTTCCTTGCTCTCTTGCTTCCGAAATTTCTAGATCCGCTCCATCCTTCCCCTTTCAGCGAGCAATGGCGCCCCACAAGGTCGTGGCCGAGGCCCTGCCGGCTTTGTACTCGCCGGCCCTGGATCCCCCCAACATGACAGAGAAGAATCTCGTTGTTACGCGCCTGATGATGGCGGCGCAGGGCAGCAAGATGGGGGAGACCGGACTCCGGGCCGGCTCCGCCGTGCCGGAGGCTAAGGGGAGCACCTTCTACCCCTTCTTCATGAGCACCGTCATCGCCGGCCTGGTTCCTCCCTTCTCCGAGTTCTTCTACGCCGTCCTCCGCCATTACAGGTTGCAGGCCCTTCATCTCCATCCCAACTCCGTTCTCCTTTTGTCGATTTTCGCTTACTACTGTGAGGCGCACGTTGGGGTGATGCCGTCCGTGGCTTTGCTGCACCACTTCTTCTCCCTCTGAATCACCGGCGCTCATACTTCGGCGTGCACTGGCTTCGTCACATACTCCAAGGCCAATGCAATCTCGAAGAATGGGAAGAGGGTCGATGGCTTCCGGAGCAAGTGGGTCATGATGGATGCCGGATGCATCCACTCTCGGTTGGTGTTGCCAACGGAGCAGCCCCAACCCGACGAGGCGTGGTCTTGTGCGAAGCTTGATGACAGTCGGGTGAAGTCGGTGCTGGAGAAGATGAACGCCGACCTGAGGCCAAGCAAGATGAAGGCGGCAAAGCTGATGGGGGCCATGCTCCTGAGGGAATTCCTGACGCAGCAGGTGGCTCCACTTCAGGCGCACTCGTGCCCATTGTGGACGCTTGGGGGTGCGGCCGATGATCTTCGCCTGAACTCGGCGGCCCTGTCCGACGAGGAGCTAGTCGCAGCTTTCCGCCTCTTGGTTGGAGATGACGTGGAAGGTCTGGAGGGCACACCTGCCCTCCTGTTCCTTCGCGACAACTGGCAACAGGTGGTGGATGCCATGCCCACCTTTGATGGGCGCGGCCTGGTGCCGGTGGTGCCTCCTGAGGGTCAGGGGGCGACCGCGCCGGTGGAATTGTCCTCTGATGATTCCCGCGGGGGAGGGAGGAAGACGAAGAAGAAGAGGAGCGCGACTCGGAGGCCACCGCTGAGGGGACGGGGGAGACTTCCCCCCAGCACAGGGCCAACATCCTCCGCACCCTGCTGGACGAAGACGAGGCCGATGCCAGGCGAGAGGAAGAGGACCCGCCCATGATCCCGAAGAAATACAGGTCGGGGATGATCTCCCGAGGGGCTACTCCTGCCCAGGCACCGCCCAAAGCCGCCTCCAACCCTTTTGGTGCGCCCTCTTCTGCTTCTGGACCTCTTGAGGTAGCGCCCCGGACCAAGAGGCTTACGGGCTTTAAGCTTGGCAAGAGGCCGACGGCCTACGCCGCGATTGACCAGTAAGTGCTTGAACTCCGTCTTGTTCTTGTTTTTGCTACCGGGGCTTGATGTTCTCCATCATGTGATTAGGCCGCCGCTTGCGGCGAAGAACAAGAAGGGGGACATGGCGGCCCCGCCTGGGGCAGGCTCATCTGCTGGAGCTGCGCCTTCGCTCGTGGGAAGGGGAGGCGGTGAAGTTCGCACTTCCCCTGCCCGATCATCCTCGCGAGGCCAAGAGGAGCACCCTGGCGGGGTGCCAGCCCCTGTGGCCCCGCTGACTCTGGTGGTGCCGATGCCTGACGCTACCGCTGAGGTGCCCAGGGCTCAGGAGCCCCCAGTCTCCCAAGTTGTGGTCACGCTGCCACCTCCTCCTCCTGCACCACTGGTTCCGGACTCCTCTGCCTCCTCCGCCGTCTTGGACCGCGCCCTTACCAAGCTGGGCCAGCTGCGAGAAGACCTCCAGGGCGCCAACTCCCACCTGGCAGCCGGGCTCCTAGATCTAGTCTCTCGCTGGGTTCACTCTGATGCTTCTGTCCGAGCGGCACTGGAGCGGGCCGCGGCAGCTTCTGAGGGGGACAAGCAAGCCGCTATCCAGGCCGCAGCCGCCCGCGATGCGACACTGAAGGATGCCATGGTCGCCCAGGACCATTACAAGGTGTTGGAGGCCGAGCTGCAGGGTCTACGCGATGAGCTCGCCAAGGAAGCTCGCGACCTCCAGGCGAAGGAGGAGGAGATGAAGGCTCGGGAGGACACCATCAGGGACCACGACGCCGAGCTATCCGCTGAACGCAGCCGGCTGAGGACACGAGAGCAGAAGCTGAAGACGGAGAGGGCCGAGCAGGACGCCAAGGCGAAGGTCCTTGCCGAGGACCGCGTGGCTTTCACGGATCTTGAGGAGAGATCTCGCAAGGCGCTGAAGACGCTCTATGATGGTGGCCTAGAGAAGTCGCTGGCTGGGGCCAAGGATGGCCCTGCCCAACTGCTTCCCTTCTTGGTTGAAGCGCTTTAGGAAGTCGTGACCGGTGTCGGCCCCATGGCCGAGGTTGAAGCTCGCGTCCTTTCTTCCGCGGTGCTGACGCGTGTCCTTAGCCACGTCTACCTTTGCGACCCTGGCGCCAACCTCAACGAGCTGCTGGAGCCCGTGGACGATGAGCGCTCCGCCACTGCTGCTGAAGCCATGAAAGGTCGAGCGGAAGCCCTACTGGCGAAGTTCCACGCCTTTGCCACTGTGCCCAGGGCAGATACTGCTGATTCCGCGGCCTCAGGAGGTGGAACTGACGGAGGCAACACCTCCATGGAGGCGGGGCTCCTGGCAAATGATAGTGTTGCCCAAGGGTGATCTTCTCGCGACTTCTTTTCTATTTTAACTCTTGCAATATGCACCGTGCCTCGTGGAGGCATTTAAACTTGCGTTTGGTATCGTGAAGACAATTATGGTTTGTAATATTTGCTTCGAGATTTTGCGGTTTCCTTCCTATTTGCTTTGTGTTCTACGTCGGCAGGGCCCGGTCCTGCGCATACCTCAACCACCGTTAGCCTCGACCGGATCACCAGGACGGAACCAAGGAGTGAGGGGCTACGTGACAAGTTAGGCTCCTGAGTCACGATGCTCAGGAGTCCCCCTTGGCGCGCAAACAGCAAATAGGGAGGGAGTGTATGAGTAGATCTGTTGTTCTACGTCAGAAGGGCCCAGCCCCGCGCATACCTCAACCGCCATTAGCCATGCGGAACTAAGGAGTGAGGGGCTACATGACCAGTTAGGCTCCTGAGTTGTGATGCTCAAGAGTCCCCCTTGATGTTCAAACGGTCTTCATACCTTGGCTCCGCTCGGGGAGGGGCGCGCGACGACCAGGTCCGAGGGACCTGGCTGGGTGGCGTGCGCTCGGGCATGATCCGGGCGCAGCCCCCGTGTCCAGCCCCCTCGCATGACGCTCCCGAGGGAAGGTGTTGCGATGAGGCCAAACACTGAGCTCTAGGCTCCCTGAGGCTGATACGGCCGTGGGCCGCCCTCAATTGTTTATCACCAGCGCGGAGCATAGCGCTTCCGTATGTGTACGAGCATAGCCGCTCCTCGGCAGTGTTGTCAGCTAGCGCGGAGCATGGTGCTTCCACTGGTACGTGGGAGGGGGCCCCCTCCGGGAGGAGCCCCCGGGGCGTGTATAGCCCCGCCCTGACATGTGGCTAGCACGGCAGGGATAGATGAGGTGTATCTGGGCACTATGAACCAGCACGGGACTCACAAGGCCCTACCTCAAGGCGGGTTGCGTCTGGTCTTGAGCCTTGAGTGGCTGAGTGTTCCTGCGAGATGGTTAGATACAAATGCTCTACGTCCTTAGGTCCCGGCCCTCGAGCCAGCTCAGCTGCCGCTGGTATGTCAGGTCGCGATGCCGTGGACAAGGCCAGGGGATGAGGGCTGGAGAGCCAGTAAGAGCTCCTGAGTCGTGATGCTCAGGAGCCCCCCTTTTAACGTGCAAGCGATTTGCATGAGGGAGAGAAGGCCCGTGGTAGGTGGCAGATGATAATCATAGGCGGGTTAAGCATGAAAGGCAAATCAGCTTAGGTAAAAGCAGGAGGGATACATGCCACTGGGTCAGGCCCGAGCGGCTTGGGGATGATGCAGCCCGAGGGGCGCCCCCAGCAAGGTAAACTAAAGACATAAGAGAAAGGGATACATGCTGCAGGGACAGACCCGTGCAGCCTAGGAATGATGCAACCCTGAGGGCGCTCCCAGCTGAAATGAGCTCGAAATATGTCACCTGGTACCATTGTAGAAGGGGTGTCGGAGTAGCTGACGATGCGTGCTGACGAGGCTGATCCTCACAAGCCACCGGAGCCTTGAGCCTCGGGAGGCTCTGGGGGTCCAGGCGGTTCCTCGAGGACCATCTCCGTCTCCGCCAGGACCGCGTGATGCCTGGCCTCCTGAGCCGCCAGAATGCTCCGCAGATGGCGCTGGTGAGTGGCAGCCGCGTTCGGCAGGCCGAAAGGCATGCGAACGTAGCTGTGCGGCGGACCCTAGCAACATCCCACGCGCGAAGGCCAGAGGCGCTCCTGAGACGCGGCTCGATTGAGCCCTGGGAAGTCGATGCAGACGCGCAGGCCGCCATCCTCGCCTGGATGGGGAGCTACGCCAGGAAAACGGCGATCGCCGCACATGACTCTTGATTTCTGAAGCTCCTGAGTGGCCTTGGTGATGAACTCTTGAGGGTTGGGCTTTCCACGCCCCATGCCTTCCTGAGGGAAACGTGCTGCAAAGCACGCCTCCAAGTGGTGCCCGAGCGCCTCCCTCGTGATCTTGGCAAGGTCTGAGGCCCTCCAGAAGAGAGCCCCCAAGCCCTGCCCGAGGAGGGCGCCGGGCGCGCCTTCCTATGTGATGGAAGAAGGCGCCCCTTGCACGGGCGCAGATCCTGACGCGGCACCTCCTGAAATGCCAACCTCCTGAGGCCTTGAGCTAGGTGATGTCTTGTTCTTCCTGGGAACTGCCTCAGGAGGGTTCTCGCCCTTGCTGGCTGGGTCCTCGATTGATGCAGCTTGGAAGGTGCGCTCGAGGGAGCACACCACATCCTTCTCTTCGCAGGGGACTGTGATGATTCCGCCGCTTCCTGGCATCTTGAGGATGTTGTAACCATGGTGGATCACCGCCATGAACTTGGCCAGGGCTGGATACCCGAGGATGGCATTGTATGGTAGGGGGATGTGGGCAATGTTGAAGTCGATGAGGTCGGTACAGTAGTTGTTACGCTGCCCGAAGGTGACAGGGAGGCGGACCTGCCCTATCGGGGTGGTGGAGCCGTCAGTAACTCCTGAGAAAGGCTTGGTAGGCTGAAGTTGATCATATGGCACTTGAAGGTTGTTGAACGTCTCGACGGACAGAATGTTGAGTCCCGTGCCGCCATCGATGAGGGTCCTGGTAACTTGCACATTGCTGATGACTAGGGAACACATCATTGGGAGGACGCCAGCTGTAGCCGCACACTTGAGTTGATCTGCTGAGCTGAAAGTGATGGTGCACGTGGACCACCTGAGAAGGCGCGTGGCCTCGAGCTTGGGGAGGACTGCATTCACCTTGCGAGCAAACTGCTTGAAGATGCGCTGAGAAGCTGGGGCCTGGGCACCGCCCAAGATGCAAGCAATAGCACGTGGTTCCTGGAAGCCCCCAGCCCCCTCGTCCTGGTGGTGGTCGTCATTCCTTCTTGGCGGTGGCGGCAGAGGAGGAAGGCCTGCGTTGCCCTGCGGGCCATCCTCGCGAGGGTGATCCCTCCAAGCTTCCTCGCGAGGCTGGTCCTGCCAGCGATCCTCGCGAGGTCGGTCACGCCACTCCTGGCGAGGGCCTCGGTCATCCCATCGTCCTCCACCTCTTCCCCCTCCTCGGTCGTAGCCCCGGTCGTTGCACTCGGGGCGTCGACTGATGCGTCCTTCTCGAACAGCCCTGAGCTCCTGGCATTCACTGGTGTTGTGGGTGTAGAGGTTGTGGTAGGCGCAGAATCAGCTACCCTTGGACAACTCCGGCTGGTCCCTGCCATGCTTCGTGTCTGGCTCTGCTGCGAGCATGGCTGCTCCTTTGCGCTTCATGTCCTTGGCCTTGGCCTTCTTCTCTTCTGGGTCAGCAGCTGGAAGCTCGAGGAGGGAGAGGCATCCCTCCTCAGCTCTTGCGCACTTGGTCGCCAGGTTGAACAACTCCAGAGATGTGCATAGGTCCTCGTGTATGGCGAGATCCTCCTTCATCTTGACGTCACGGACGCCGTCAGAGAACGTGGAGATGATGGCCTCCTCAGTCACCTTGGGGATCTTGAGGCGGGCGCTGTTGAAGCGCTGGATGTACTTCTGCAGGGTCTCTCCAGCCTGCTGCTTGATGCGGCGCAGGTCTCCCACGGCCGGAGGGCGGTCGCGAGTGCCCTGGAAGTTGGCGATGAAACGACTGCGAATCTCATCCCAAGAGGAGATCGAGCCGGGAGGCAGGTTCAGGAGCCAGGTGCGGGCACCATCCTTGAGCGCCATGGGAAACCAGTTCGCCATGACCTTTTCATCTCCGTTGGCCGCCTCGATGCCCAGCTCATAGAGCTGCAGGAACTCCGCGGGGTCGGCGATGCCGTCGTAGCGAGGAGGCAGATCCGGCTTGAACTTGCCTGGCCAGGCGATGCTGCGTAGTTCGGTGGTGAAGGCGCGACAACCCGCCGTGGCCACCGGAGCCTTTTGCAAATGCGAGGCTTGCTCATGATGGTTCCCGCATGCCACCACCTATGGCAGCACGGGGTCTTGGTGTGCTGGCACAGGGATGTGGTCTTGTTGTGCTAGTGCAGGGAGCACGTGAGCGCCTTCTTGAGGCCGAGGGATTTCTTGACAGCTTCTTTCTTGCCGCGTGGGCATCGGACGCGGAGGGTCACGTCTAGGGGCCGCGTGCCTTGGAGCCAGGGCGCCTTCTTGGGGAGGAGGTGGCAGGGGCACTCCCTGAGCCACGTCGCCCATGCATGATAGAGGGCGAGGCAGCGAGAGGGACGACATAGGAGAGCCCCATGCAGCGCTGACGAGCTTGGTGATGCGAGCCAGCCACTCCTCGTAGAGGTCGTCGACGGGGCGGTAGTGCAGGAGCTCATGTGCCAGGAGCAACGCGGCCTGCGTGTCCGTGGGGGCGCGACGAGCGTGAGACGATGAACCAGCTGGGGTCAGCGACGGAGTGGCGGTGCAGCCTTCCCGCCGCACCGAGGGGTGCAGCGAAGATGCTTGCTGCTCGTTCCCCGTCGGGCCGGTGGCGGCGTTGGCGGCACGCGACGGAGATCGACGAGGAGGCCCACCGACGGGAGCCGTCTGGGTGACATGGGCGGCGAGAGCAGCCCGGCACTCGGCGCGGGCTCGGCGAGCATCTGCCATGGATGCGACGAAGCGATGGGACGCAGATCAGCGGAGAAAACGTTCCAGCGCACCCCTACCTGGCGCGCCAAATGTCGGATATCGGGTTCCGGCAAAACCCTTAAGGTTCGAACTCTAGGGTGCGCACGAAGATCTTCTCCCTACCAAAACACGCCCAAAACCTCGCCGCGATTCTAAGCTAGCATGATGAACAACACAAGAGACACGAGGTTTATACTGGTTCGGGCCACCGTTGTGGTGTAATACCCTAATCCAGTGTGTGGTGTGGTGGATTGCCTCTTGGGCTAATGATGAATAGTACAGAGGAAGAACAACCTCGCGAGGAGAGGTGTTCTTGTGGTGGTGGTGTGTGGATCAGCTAGGTTCGGATCAGATTGCCTTCTACTGTGATGGCTAGCTCTATTTATAGAGGCCCTGGTCCTCTTCCCAAATATTGAGTGGGAAGGAAGCCAACAATGGCCATTTTGAAAGGGGACAACTAGTACAATCTATCCTGACTAAAGGTGGTCTTCGACTGCCAAAGGCACTGGTGATGACGCCGTCTTGGCCTCCACGGTGACCTCCGTCCTGCCATCCTGCTGGTCTTGGTCTCATTGCACTGATATGGAAACCTTTGCTTGATGCCTTGGTACTCCGCGCCTGCGCTTGCCCCCTTTGCACCAAAGAGGAAACGAGAACACTTCGTGAGCACCTCGTGAGGTACCCCTTGCCTTGATCTCTCCGCCTCCTCACGAGCCTGCCTGGTGAGGCCGCCCCAGAGAGGGCCTTGTGTCGTCCGCCCCGCGAAGTTTGGCCCCTCGCGAGGGTCTTGAACTTGGGTTGATGAAGACTGGTCGTATTGGGCCACTGCTTGAGCCACGCTGCAGGCCGCAGGCAGGCAAGTCTGGGGACCCCCGTTCCCAGAACACCGACGATCTTGACTCGGGCGAAGGCCATTCATGCGCCTTTGATGCATACCGACCGCTTAATGGGATCAAGCAGAGGGTAGGCATTAACCAGCCGCTTCACGAGCCCGAAGTAGCTGCTGGGTATGGCTTCGGCAGGCCATAGCCGGATTATTAAATCCTTCATGGCTAGTTCGGCCACCCTATGCAATTCGACCAGCTGTTTTACCTGATAACTAAAGGGCACCGAATGTTCTGGCGCAAGGTATTGCGACCAAAACAACTTCTCCATGGAGCTCCCCTCTTTGGCTCGGAAGAACTCCACGGTGTCTGAAACGCTGCGCGGCAGATCCGCAAACACCCCTGGAGAACTCCAAATCTGGGTCAGTAAGAGGTACCTTTTCTTCACATATTTGCTCTGCATAATAAAAGCCTTACCCGCCGCGATTTTTCTGGCCTCCTGGATTTCCTGGAGGGCGCCCTGGGCTTCAACCCAGATATCGTGTGCGCTTTGGCGGGCCTTGGCAAGTTCAGACTCTTGATCCGCAATGTTGCGCTCGAAGGACTCACATTTCTTCACGTCGTCCTGGAGCTCCCGCTGGACCTCACTGACCCTGGCCTCATGCTTTTCACGGGTGGCTTGTTCCTTGGCTGCTCTCTCCTTGGCCTCGGCCAGCGCCTTCTTGAGGGTCTCCACCTCGGTCGCCGCTCCTAATAAATATCATGGCACTTTAGTCAGCACAAATCATTCATCCTTCCTGAATATAGACAAGGTTATTGCATACCTTCATTGTCCTCTAGCTGCTTTTTGACATGGCCGATCTCTTCCTCGGCCCGCTCCAGACTCTGCTTTAGTCTGAAAACCTCAGCAGTATGAGAGGTCGCAGCCAGTAACGACGCCTCCTTGTTCAGATTGACTCATCTGGTTAGTCTCCTGCGAAACTTGTTTGATCCTCTGTCCGGCTTTTATTTTCGAACACCGGACAGTGTCTCAGGGGCTATTGTCTATACTATGATATTCTTTTTACATAATCGCGTTGCTGTTGGGGAACGTAGTAATTTCAAAAAATTTCCTACGCACACGCAAGATCATGGTGATGCATAGCAACGAGAGGGGAGAGTGTTGTCTACGTACCCTCGTAGACCGAAGCGGAAGCGTTGACACAACGTGGAGAAAGTAGTCGTACGTCTTCCCGGTTCAACCGATCCAAGCACCGTTACTCCGGCACCTCCGAGTTCTTGACACACGTACAGCTCGATGACGCACCCCGGGCTCCGATCCAGCAGAGCTTCAGGGAGGAGTTCCGTCAGCACGACGGCGTGGTGACGATCTTGATGTTCTACCGTCGCAGGGCTTCGCCTAAGCACCGCTACAATATGACCGAGGTGTAATATCGTGGAGGGGGGCACCGCACGTGGCTAAGGAACGATCACAAAGATCAACTTGTGTGTCTATGGGGTGCCCCCCTCCCCGTATATAAAGGGGGAGAGGAGGAGGGGGCTGACCAAGAGGGGAGGCGCGCCCTAGGGGGGGCAAACCTACTCCAAGTAGGTTTGGCCCCCCTTTCCTATTAGGAGTAGGAGAGGGAAGGAAGAGAGGGGAGGGAAGAAGGAAAGGGGGGACGCCCCCCTTCCCAATTCGGATTGGGCTTGGGGGGGGGCGCCCCCTCATTTGCTCCTTCTCCCTCCCTTCCACTAAAGCCCAATAAGGCCCATATACTTACCGGGGGGTTCCGGTAACCTCCCGAAACTCCGGTATAATCCCAATCTCATCCGGAACCTTTCCGATGTCCAAATATATCCGTCCAATATATCAATCTTTATGTCTCGACCATTTCGAGACTTCTCGTCATGTCCGTGATCACATCCGGGACTCCAAACAAGCTTCGGTACATCAAAATACATAAACTCATAAAGTAACTGTCATCGTAACTTTAAGCGTGCGGACCCTATGGTTCGAGAACAATGTAGACATGACCGAGACACGTCTCCGGTCAATAACCAATAGCGGGACCTCGATGCCCATATTGGTTCCTACATATTCTACGAAGATCTTTATCGGTCAGACCGCATAACAACATACGTTGTTCCCTTTGTCATTGCTATGTTACTTGCCCGAGATTCGATCGTCGGTATCCAATACCTAGTTCAATCTCGTTACCGGCAAGTCTCTTTACTCGTTCCGTAATACATAATCTCGCAACTAACTCATTAGTTGCAATGCTTGCAAGGCTTAAGTGATGTGCATTACCGAGAGGGCCCAGAGATACCTCTCCGACATTCGGAGTGACAAATCCTAATCTCGAAATACGCCAACCCAACAAGTACCTTTGGAGACACCTGTAGAGCACCTTTATAATCACCCAGTTATGTTGTGACGTTTGGTAGCACACAAAGTGTTCCTCCGGTAAACGGTAGTTGCATAATCTCATAGTCATAGGAACATGTATAAGTCATGAAGAAAGCAATAGCAACATACTAAATGATCGGGTGCTAAGCTAACGGAATGGGTCATGTCAATCAGATCATTCAACTAATGATGTGATCTCGTTAATCAAATAACAACTCTTTGTTCATGGTTAGGAAACATAACCATCTTTGATTAACAAGCTAGTCAAGTAGAGGCATACTAGTGACACTCTGTTTGTCTATATATTCACACATGTATTATGTTTCCGGTTAATACAATTCTAGCATGAATAATAAACATTTATCATGATATAAGGAAATAAATAATAACTTTATTATTGCCTCTAGGGCATATTTCCTTCAATCTCCCACTTGCACTAGAGTCAATAATCTAGATTACATAGTAATGATTCTAACACCCATGGAGTCTTGGTGTTGATCATGTTTTGCTCGTGGAAGAGGCTTAGTCAACGGGTCTGCAACATTCAGATCCGTATGTATCTTGCAAATCTCTATGTCTCCCACCTGGACTAGATCCCGGATGGAATTGAAGCGTCTCTTGATGTGCTTGGTTCTCTTGTGAAATCTGGATTCCTTCGCTAAGGCAATCGCTCCAGTATTGTCACAAAAGATTTTCATTGGACCCGATGCACTAGGTATGACACCTAGATCGGATATGAACTCCTTCATCCAGACTCCTTCATTGGCTGCTTCCGAAGCAGCTATGTATTCCGCTTCACACGTAGATCCCGCCACGACGCTTTGCTTTGAACTGCACCAACTGACAGCTCCACCGTTTAATGTAAACACGTATCCGGTTTGCAATTTAGAATCGTCCGGATCAGTGTCAAAGCTTGCATCAACGTAACCATTTACGATGGGCTCTTTGTCACCTCCATATACGAGAAACATATCCTTAGTCCTTTTCAGGTACTTCAGGATGTTCTTGACCGCTGTCCAGTGATCCACTCCTAGATTACTTTGGTACCTCCCTGCTAAACTTATAGCAAGGCACACATCAGGTCTGGTACACAGCATTGCATACATGATAGAGCCTATGGCTGAAGCATAGGGAACATCTTTCATTTTCTCTCTATCTTCTGCAGTGGTTGGGCTTTGAGTCTTACTCAACTTCACACCTTGCAATACAGGCAAGAACCCTTTCTTTGCTTGATCCATTTTGAACTTCTTCAAAACTTTGTCAAGGTATGTGCTTTGTGAAAGTCCAATTAAGCGTTTTGATCTATCTCTATAGATCTTAATGCCCAATATGTAAGCAGCTTCACCGAGGTCTTTCATTGAAAAACTTTTATTCAAGTATCCCTTTATGCTATCCAAAAATTCTATATCATTTCCAATCAATAATATGTCATCCACATATAATATTAGAAATGCTACAGAGCTCCCTCTCACTTTCTTGTAAATACAGGCTTCTCCAAAAGTCTGTATAAACCCAAATGCTTTGATCACACTATCAAAGCATTTATTCCAACTCCGAGAGGCTTGCACCAGCCCATAAATGGATCGCTGAAGCTTGCACACTTTGTTAGCTCCCTTTGGATCGATAAAACCTTCTGGTTGCATCATATACAACTCTTCCTCCAGAAATCCATTCAGGAATGCAGTTTTTACATCCATTTGCCAAATTTCATAATCATAAAATGCGGCAATTGCTAACATGATTCGAACAGACTTAAGCATCACTACGGGTGAGAAGGTCTCATCGTAGTCAATCCCTTGAACTTGTCGAAAACCTTTTGCAACAAGTCGAGCTTTGTAGACAGTAACATTACCGTCAGCGTCAGTCTTCTTCTTGAAGATCCATTTATTCTCAATTGCTTGCCGACCATCGGGCAAGTCAACCAAAGTCCATACTTTGTTCTCATACATGGATCCCATATCAGATTTCATGGCTTCAAGCCATTTTGCGGAATCTGGGCTCACCATCGCTTCTTCATAGTTCGTAGGTTCATCATGATCTAGTAGCATGACTTCCAGAATAGGATTACTATACCACTCTGGTGCGGATCTTACTCTGTTTGACCAACAAGGTTCTGTATTAACTTGATCTGAAGTTCTATGATCATCATCATCAACTTCCTCACTAGTTGGTTTTGACGTCACAGAAACCGGTTCCTGTGATGTATTATTTTCCAACAAGGGAGTAGGTACAGTTACCTCATCAAGTTCTACTTTCCTCCCACTCACTTCTTTCGAGAGAAACTCCTTCTCTAGAAATGATCCATTCTTAGCAACGAATGTCTTGCCTTCGGATCTGTGATAGAAGGTGTACCCAACTGTATCCTTTGGGTATCCTATGAAGACACATTACTCCGATTTGGGTTCGAGCTTATCAGGTTGAAGCTTTTTCACATAAGCATCGCAGCCCCAAACTTTAAGAAACGACAACTTTGGTTTCTTGCCAAACCATAGTTCATAAGGTGTTGTCTCAACGGATTTTGATGGTGCCCTATTTAATGTGAATGTGGCCGTCTCTAAAGCATAACCCCAAAACGATAGCGGTAAATCAGTAAGAGGCATCATAGATCGCACCATATCAAGTAAAGTACAATTACGACGTTCGGACACACCATTACGCTGTGGTGTTCCGGGTGGCGTGAGTTGTGAAACTATTCCGCATTGTTTCAAGTGTAGACCAAACTCGTAACTCAAATATTCTCCTCCACGATCAGATCGTAGAAACTTTATTTTCTTGTTACGATGATTTTCAACTTCACTCTGAAATTCTTTGAACTTTTCAAATGTTTCAGACTTATGCTTCATTAAGTAGATATACCCATATCTACTTAAATCATCTGTGAAGGTGAGAAAATAACGATATCCGCCACGAGCCTCAACATTCATCGGACTACATACATCTGTATGTATGATTTCCAACAAATCTGTTGCTCTCTCCATAGTACCGGAGAACGGTGTTTTGGTCATCTTGCCCATGAGGCACGGTTCGCAAGTATCAAGTGATTCATAATCAAGTGGTTCCAAAAGTCCATCAGTATGGAGTTTCTTCATGCGCTTTACACCGATATGACCTAAACGGCAGTGCCACAAATAAGTTGCACTATCATTATCAACTCTGCATCTTTTGGCTTCAACACTATGAATATGTGTATCACTACTATCGAGATTCATCAAAAATAGACCACTCTTCAAGGGTGCATGACCATAAAAGATATTACTCATATAAATAGAACAACCATTATTCTCTGATTTAAATGAATAACCGTCTTGCATCAAACAAGATCCAGATATAATGTTCATGCTTAACGCTGGCACCAAATAACAATTATTTAGGTCCAATACTAATCCCGAAGGTAGATGTAGAGGTAGCGTGCCGACCGCGATCACATCAACTTTGGAACCATTTCCCACGCGCATCGTCACCTCGTCCTTTGCTAGTGTTCGCTTAATCCGTAGTCCCTGTTTCGAGTTGCAAATATTAGCAACAGAACCAGTATCAAATACCCAGGTGCTACTGCGAGCTCTAGTAAGGTACACATCAATAACATGTATATCACATATACCTTTGTTCACCTTGCCATCCTTCTTATCTGCCAAATACTTGGGGCAGTTCCGCTTCCAGTGTCCAGTCTGCTTGCAGTAGAAGCACTCAGTTTCAGGCTTAGGTCCAGACTTGGGTTTCTTCTCTTGAGCAGCAACTTGTTTGCTGTTCTTCTTGAAGTTCCCCTTCTTCTTTCCTTTGCCCTTTTTCTTGAAACTAGTGGTCTTGTTGACCATCAACACTTGATGCTCCTTCTTGATTTCTACCTCTGCAGCCTTTAGCATTGCGAAGAGCTCAGGAATCGTCTTATCCATCCCTTGCATATTATAGTTCATCAGGAAGCTCTTGTAGCTTGGTGGAAGTGATTGGAGAATTCTGTCAATGACGCTATCATCCGGAAGAGTAACTCCCAGTTGAATCAAGTGATTACAATACCCAGACATCTTGAGTATGTGCTCACTGAAAGAACTATTCTCCTCCATCTTGAAGCTATAGAACTTATTGGAGACTTCATATCTCTCAATCCGGGCATTCTTCTGGAATATTAACTTCAATTCCTGGAACATCTCATATGCTCCATGACATTCAAAACATCGTTGAAGTCCCGGTTCTAAGCCGTAAAGCATGGCACATTGAACTATCGAGTAGTCATCAGCTTTGCTCTGCCAGACGTTCTTAACATCGTCAGTTGCATCAGCAGCAGGCCTGATACCCAGTGGTGCTTCCAGGACGTAATTTTTCTGTGCAGCAATGAGGATAATCCTTAAGTTACGGACCCAGTCCGCGTAGTTGCTACCATCATCTTTCAACTTTGCTTTCTCAAGGAACGCATTAAAATTCAACAGAACAACAGCACGGGCCATCTATCTACAATCAACATAGACAAGCAAGATACTATCAGGTACTAAGTTCATGATAAATTTAAGTTCAATTAATCATATCACTTAAGAACTCCCACTTAGACAGACATCTCTCTAGTCATCTAAGTGATCACGTGATCCAAATCAACTAAACCATAACCGATCATCACGTGAGATGGAGTACTTTTCAATGGTGAACATCTTATGTTGATCATATCTACTATATGATTCACGCTCGACCTTTCGGTCTCCGTGTTCCGAGGCCATATCTGCATATGCTAGGCTCATCAAGTTTAACCTGAGTATTCTGCGTGTGCAAAAACTGGCTTGCACCTGTTGTAGATGGACGTAGAGCTTATCACACCCGATCATCACGTGGTGTCTGGGCACGACGAACTTTGGCAATGGTGCATACTCAGGGAGAACACTTCTTGATAATTTTAGTGAGAGATCATCTTAAAATGCTACCGTCAATCAAAGCAAGATAAGATGCATAAAGGATAAACATCACATGCAATCAATATAAGTGATATGATATGGCCATCATCATCTTGTGATTGTGATCTCCATCTCCGAAGCACCATCATGATCACCATCGTCACCGGCGCGACACCTTGATCTCCATCGTAGCATCGTTGTCGTTTACGCCATCTATTGCTTCTACGATTATCGCTACCGCTTAGTGATAAAGTAAAGCAATTATAGGGCGTTTGCATTTCATACAACTAGGAAAGTGGCCCGCTCATCGCGCGGGCTAGTATTTAATATAGTTCTTTTGGCTGGTTGTGAAGTGGTGATTTTAAGGATATAAGAGTTACCCCTTTAATGTTTCGGGAGGCTATGTTGTTGCGGAACTATTTTATTGGTGCGTGCTCAAATCCACGGGTTTACCTAATGTGGCTACAATGATTTTTAAATGGTGTGTGCCTGGCTTGACAATCACGTTGTGGCGTATTAAAGTTTCCTATTTTTAATTTATAATATTTTCCCAAGAAGTATCATATGCATGACATTTGAGTCAATATGGGTTATTTGTAACAATTATATTTTTTGTTCATATTCCTATTAATTATATGTTAGCATACATTTATTTATTTTTAAAAAATACATGACCAGAACTTACCTAATTTACGCTAAAAATACGTATATGCACTATACTTTTTCCCTAGATGACGTGCATTAATCATAGTTGTTTTTTATAATTCATAGTTGATTATTTGTGTTATTTGTACTAAAATAATTTTTTCACTTGAGCACCTCAACATGCCCATGTAGATGCACACAACGTTCAGGCATCTGTCACACTCCACATCTTCACACAGAGGCTGGTCTTGCCTGATCCCCGTTGTACCATTTCTCCTTTCCTTCCTTTCTGCGTTCACTCCCGGTTGCTACCGGTGATCGATGTCCAGCTACTCATAGAGCAAAGACACCCTCCATTTCTCCATTGACTCCCAACTTTATGTCACTGGCTGATGTCTAGGTAAGCAAAGAGCAACGTCGGTGCTATTGCTGATTCGTTGTGGGGATGGATCTCATCTCCTATTGTCAGCTTGGATCTAGAGTGAGTTCATCCCCCAGAAGACACATCCATATGAGTGAGTCAAGGCCGGCCGACACTTCATCTTCCTCCTCCATAGCGGCTACTATCTTTGGCCTACAAGTCCAACGTTTTTCCCTATCCTGTTCATGTCACATTCCCCCCTTCTTCTTATCCTATTTCTGTGTTGGTATCATTGAACCGATGTAATTAAGGTAGTGAAAATATTAATTTTTTATGCCTATCAACTTTATTTGTGCTTGGGATTGATATTGGCAGTAGCTCCCGTACCCCTATTCATATTCATGCTCTCAGATCTGTAATGATCCTCAAATATCAGTTAATATTAAGCGTCAATGTTAGGTATGACCGAGTTGTTTCCATCAAATGCTTATGCATATTTCCATTACTTATGCATATCAGTATACCATATCCATCCTGCCATATAATGGTAGCACTGATATGTTAGTTATTATTTTGAAGATAGTTTGTAGTACTCCCTAAGTACTGGTGCATAATTTACATTATGAAAACCAAATAATCCCAAACACTTAGGAGCAGTGCATTAACTACCCACCTCATCCCCTATTCTTTTGCCATGAAAAAAGAAATCGGCCAATAGGAGACGTGTGTCATGTGGGCATTCAATGACTTAAGACTACTTAGCATAGCATGTGTCGATTCTCTGCATGCAATGGTATTAATTAGCAAATAAACATCAAGTTCTCTCTCTTTTCTTCCACCTTGGTCGTGGTGCACAAACTAAGATGACTAATACACCGGTATGGAGGCAATATACAATATTTTTTCCTTATTTATCCTCGTCTAATAAAAGGTCAGTATCAACATCTTATTGAAGAAGAACTATACTAAAATTGTGTTTTTCATGCCTTTAGAATATTTATTTATATACTATTACCCCTTGTCCATCCCTTAATTGTGACTCTTGACAATGCTACGAATAGTATTCCATGTGCAAACACATGTTTAGGCAGAGATAGGTCTAATTTTTAAATTTGCAAGTCTCACCTCCCCTTGTTTATTGTTAGTCACCGTACGATTGACTAATAAATTAGTTAAGGTATTATTTTAGTGACTAACCATCCACTTTATGTTTTTGTACCTCGCTGTATGCTAGCTGCTGTTGATGTTCACTCAATTGACTGACGCCCAACTTACGGAACGATGATAGTAATTTATGAAGGTCAAATAAAAAGGCACAGTGTTAATTTTTTATGCTCCCTCCATGTATTTTTTCTGACCTTGCTACCGGCATTGGCAGTGTTAGGCTCCCTTAGACCTATTAATTTTCAAAAAACTCCCAAAGACATATTAAGATTTAATAGCTGATAAGAAAACTTGTTTGATTGCATTCTACATATAAAATTTAAAAATGGCCAAATGCTCTCATTATTGGTTGCAGAATAAGAAAATCTTGAGGACTCAGATATCACATAATATTGATTTGTGAATGTTTGAAAGAACTATCTCCAATAATTGTTATTCTGAGAATTGTACAATAAGACCGACAGTGCTGGTGCAGATACCCATTGCGACGACTGCTACATGAGGTCGAGGACATAGGGGAGTAGTAACTTTTCTATACGTGAGACGTAGTATTTTTTTTTGTTTTTTGTTTTGTTTTGAGGGACATAGATCTAGAACATGAGATGTGCTAGTTTTTCCCTTTTTTAGGACGTGAGATCCAGTAGTATTTTTTTGTACGTGAGATGTAGTAGCTTTTTTGTTTTTCCTTTTTTTGGAGAGACTGGATCCAGAACATGAGATGTGGTGTAGTTTTTTCTTTTTTAGGACGTGAGATCTAGTAGTTTTTTCTTTTAATTTTTTTAAAAGGACTTGAAGATAGATATATGATGTACATTTTTTGTTTTTTTTAGAAGGACTTGGAGATAGATATAAGATGTGTACATAGGATAAATCGGATCCACCAGGTTTACATGTAGTTATGTTAGATCTTCTAGTATTTTTTTATTTTATTTAAAGGGACATGTAGAAATACACAAGGTGTGTACGTAAGTTTTTTTGCACGTACATGCTAATTTTATTTAAAGCGACATGAAGAAATACACATGGTGTGTACGTACGTTTTTTTTTTGAACAACACTTCCATGCTAAGGTTTATTTAAATGGACATGTAGAATGATATAAGGTGTATATTTTTTATGTACATTTTTTAACAGCATGAACATGCTAAGGTTTATTTAAAGGGACATGTAGAAAGATATAAGGTGTGTACGGTTTCTTTTTTGACAACACGTACAGACTAATGATAGTTGTAGTTGTTTTTTTTTTTGGATGGAGCGCTCTTCCTCTTTTTTTACAGGAGCGCTCTTTTTTTAACAGCACGTACATGTTAAGGTTTATTTAAATGGACATGTAGAAAGATATCGTGTGTGTACATTTTTTTCTAGCAACACGTACAATCTAAGGATAGGTGTAGTTCTTTTTTTGAAATGGAGCGCTCATTTTTTTTGAACAGCACGTACATGCTATGGTTTATTTAAATGGACATGTAGAAAGATATAATGTGTGTACGTTTTTTTTCAACAACACGTACAGGCTAAGGGTAGTTGTAGTTTTTTTTTTTTTGAGATGGAGGGCTCTCAGATCTAATCCATTAATTACGTCTTCTAAATTATGGTCCACCAAATCAACGATCAGATGTTTCTAAATATTGTGGTAATTTCTAGCTTATTTATCTTTTTTCTGATTAACCCGTCAAGTACAGACTAAGGATAGTTGTAGTTGTGTTTTTGGATGGAGCGCTCTTTTTTTTTTATGGGAGCACTCTTTTTTTAACAGCACGTACATGCTAAGGTTTATTTAAATGGACATGTAGAAAGATATCAGGTGTTTGCATTCTTTTTCTAGCAGCACGTACGATCTAAGGATAGGTGTAGTTCTTTTTTTGAAATGGAGCGCTCTTTTTTTTTTGAACAGCACGTACATGCTATGGTTTATTTAAATGGACATGTAGAAAGATATAATGTGTGTACTCTTTTTTCAACAACACGTACAGGCTAACGGTAGTTGTAGTTTTTTTTTTGAGATGGAGGGCTCTCAGATCTAATCCATTAATTATGTCTTCTAAGTTATGGTCCACCAAATCAACGATCAGATATTTCTAATTATTGTGACAATTTCTAGCTTATTTATCTTTTTTCTGATTAATCCGTCAAGCACTTTTTATATATAATAGATAAAGCGACAACCATATGGCTCCTGCCAGTTGCCGATAACTTCGGTTACAAAACATGATCACCTCATACAATAAAATATAGCATCACGTCTTGGCCATATCACATCACAACATGCCCTGCAAAAACAAGTTAGACGTCCTCTACTTTGTTGTTGCAAGTTTTACGTGGCTGCTATGGGCTTAAGCAAGAACCAATCTCACCTACGCATCAAAACCACAAAGATAGTTTGTCAAGTTGGTGCTGTTTTAACCTTCGCAAGGACCGGGCGTAGCCACACTCGGTTCAACTAAAGTTGGAGAAACTGACACCCGCTAGTCACCTGTGTGCAAAGCACGGCGGTAAAACCAGTCTCGCGTAAGCGTACGCGTAATGTCGGTCCGGGCCGCTTCATCCAACAATACCGCCGAACCAAAGTATGACATGCTGGTAAGCAGTATGACTTATATCGCCCATAACTCACTTGTGTTGTACTCGTGCATATAACATCAAACCATAAAAACCTAGGCTCGGATGCCACTGTTGGGGAACGTAGTAATTTCAAAAAATTTCCTACGCACACGCAAGATCATGGTGATGCATAGCAACGAGAGGGGAGAGTGTTGTCTACGTACCC
Source organism: Triticum timopheevii (assembly GCA_963921465.1). NCBI lineage: Eukaryota > Viridiplantae > Streptophyta > Magnoliopsida > Poales > Poaceae > Triticum > Triticum timopheevii. The sequence continues at coordinate 472,100,771 of OY997268.1, forward strand.
TCGTAGACCGAAGCGGAAGCGTTGACACAACGTAGAGGAAGTAGTCGTACGTCTTCCCGGTTCAACCGATCCAAGCACCGTTACTCCGGCACCTCCGAGTTCTTGACACACGTACAGCTCGATGACGCACCCCGGGCTCCGATCCAGCAGAGCTTCAGGGAGGAGTTCCGTCAGCACGACGGCGTGGTGACGATCTTGATGTTCTACCGTCGCAGGGCTTCGCCTAAGCACCGCTACAATATGACCGAGGTGTAATATCGTGGAGGGGGACATCGCACACGGCTAAGGAACGATCACAAAGATCAACTTGTGTGTCTATGGGGTGCCTCCCTCCCCGTATATAAAGGGGGAGAGGAGGAGGGGGCCGGCCAAGAGGGGAGGCGCGCCCTAGGGGGGGCAAACCTACTCCAAGTAGGTTTGGCCCCCCTTTCCTATTAGGAGTAGGAGAGGGAAGGAAGAGAGGGGAGGGAAGAAGGAAAGGGGGGGGGGGCCCTTCCCATTTCAGATTGGGCTTGGGGGGGGGGGGGGGGGGCGTGCCCCCTCCTTTGCTCCTTCTCCCTCCCTTCCACTAAAGCCCAATAAGGCCCATATACTTACCGGGGGGTTCTAGTAACCTCCCGGAACTCCGGTATAATCCCAATCTCATCCGGAACCTTTCCGGTGTCCAAATATATCCGCCCAATATATCAATCTTTATGTCTCGACCATTTCGAGACTCCTCGTCATGTCCGTGATCACATCCGGGACTCCGAACAACCTCAGTACATCAAAATACATAAACTCATAAAGTAACTATCATCGTAACTTTAAGCGTGCGGACCCTACTGTTCGAGAACAGTGTAGACATGACCGAGACACGTCTCCGGTCAATAACCAATAGCGGGACCTGGATGCCCATATTGGTTCCTACATATTCTACGAAGATCTTTATCGGTCAGACCGCATAACAACATACGTTGTTCCCTTTGTCATCGGTATGTTACTTGCCCGAGATTCGATCGTCGGTATCCAATACCTAGTTCAATCTCGTTACCGGCAAGTCTCTTTACTTGTTCCGTAATACATCATCTCGCAGCTAACTCATTAGTTGCAATGCTTGCAAGGCTTAAGTGATGTGCATTACCGAGAGGGCCCAGAGATACCTCTCCGACATTCGGAGTGACAAATCCTAATCTCGAAATACACCAACCCAACAAGTACCTTTGGAGACACCTGTAGAGCACCTTTATAATCACCCAGTTACGTTGTGACTTTTGGTAGCACACAAAGTGTTCCTCCGGTAAACGGGAGTTGCATAATCTCATAGTCATAGGAACATGTATAAGTCATGAAGAAAGCAATAGCAACATACTAAACGATCGGGTGCTAAGCTAACGGAATGGGTCATGTCAATCAGATCATTCAACTAATGATGTGATCTCGTGAATCAAATAACAACTCTTTGTTCATGGTTAGGAAACATAACCATCTTTGATTAACAAGCTAGTCAAGTAGAGGCATACTAGTGACACTCTGTTTGTCTATATATTCACACATGTATTATATTTCCGGTTAATACAATTCTAGCATGAATAATAAACATTTATCATGATATAAGGAAATAAATAATAACTTTATTATTGCCTCTAGGGCATATTTCCTTCAGTTGCTTACCTCAAAGCCTGTTAGAAGGCTTGTGCAGACTTCGGTCAGTCTACTCTTTGCGGACTGAATCCTCTCAATCACCATACCCATAAGGGTACGGTGTTCCTCAACAATGGAAGCACTTCGCAGCGCTTCCATGGAAGCACTTCGCAGCGCTTCCATTAGAGTGTCCGGCGCCTCTGGCTGGATAGAGGTCACCGGCGGAATTGGCACACCTCCTCCTCTTGCAGGAGGCTGCTTGCGTGATTCCGGAGCCATATAGGTCTCCGGAATTATATTCGGCTGGGGGCCGAATTGGATATGGCCCCCATCGTCAGTATCCATGGGGGTTTGCTCCCCCGTGTGTCTGGCGGCAAGGGTTTCACCCTCCGGCACCGCCCTGGCGGCCTCCTGAGTCTCTTCCTGGCATGGGATCCTTCGGGACAACGCCTCGGTGCCATCCATGGCCTTGGGAGAGGTGGCCGCTGGAAGGGACCCGCTGTCCATCGCCCCCGGGTCCAGCGAATGTCCCGAAGATGAGGACCACTCGAGGTCGGACCGAACCGGACTGCAAATGCATGATTCAACATATTAAGACTATGAAGTAGAGAGGCCGGATATATGAGTGTGTCCTAGTTTTTTAGTACTCACGATTTGGCCAGGGGCTTGTCTTGGGAGCGCCGCTCTAGGCTGGTGTCGACGTCCCATGTGGAGTTATCCGCGAGGGAACCCTTCCCCCTCTTGGACGCCTCTGCCTCCAGATTTGTGGAGGCCGCCCTCTTATTCCTCCCCCCCTCAGGGGGAGAGTTGCTTTCCTCCTCCTCTTTGTCCTCGGCAGTGGAGGAGTGAGTCTCGGTGTCTTTGAACGTCATGTCCGAAGCACCCTTGCAACGGAGGCCACCTCTGGTCCCCTTGTCCTTCTTCTCTGGTGCTTGATAGGGTGTCGGAACCAGCATCTTCATCAGAAGTGGAATTGCTGGGTCTTCGGGCAGCGGAGCCGGACAGCGAATCCATTCTTCCTTCTTTGTCCAACCCTGAGAGAATCAGTAGGGACGCTTAGGCATCTTCCTCGAATATGCAAGTAAAGGATGCACGTTGAAAACATGAAAAAACTTACCGGACTAGCGGGATGAGCCAAGTCGTGCCCACGGTCCTCGGCCTTGTCCGGCCACGTCTCGCTGGACTTGAAAAGCACCTTCCAGATGTCTTCATGCGTAGTGCTGAAGAACTGCAGCAAGGTCTGGTGCTTGGCCGGATCGTACTCCCACAAATGACACTTCCGGATTTGGCACGGAAGGATTCGGCGAATAAGCATCACCTGGATCACATTGAAAAGCTTGATATTCTTGTCTATCATGTTCTTAATGTGTGTCTGAAGCGTTGTCAGCTCGTCCGGCGAAGACCAGTCCAGGCCCTTCTCTGGCCAGGAGGTGAGCCGCATCGGGGCTCCAGGCCGGAATTCGGGAGCCGCGGCCCAGGTGGTGCCGCGCGGCCCTCTGATATAGAACCACGATTTCTGCCACCCTTTGACTGTCTCCACGAAGGAGCCTTCGGGCAATGTGACGTTTGGCATCTTGCTCACCATGGTGCCTCCGCACTCTGCGTGTTGGCCATTCACCACCTTCGGCTTCACATTGAAGATCTTTAGCCACAATCCAAAGAGGGGTGGGATGCGGAGGAAGGCCTCGCAAACGACAATGAATGCCGAGATGTTGAGGAAAGAGTTTGGGCTAGATCATGGAAATCTAGCCAGTAGTAGAACATGAGTCCACGGACAAATGGTGGAGAGGAAATCCCAGCCCGCGGACGAAGTGGGGGATGAACACCACCCTCTCATGGGGCTCCGGGGTAGGGACGATCTGTCCCTTGGCCGGAAGACAGTGGGCGATTTCCTTGGCCAAATACTCGGCCTCCCGGAGCTTCGTAATGTCCTTCTCCTTGACGGAGGAGACCATCCACTTGCCCTATGCTCTGGATCCGGACATGGTTGGACTGCTTTCTTGGGGCGGAAAAGATCATAACTTGGGCGCTCGAGCTCGAGAATGGGGGAGGCAGAGAGAGAGAAGGCGTGGGTGAAACGAGTGAATCCTTATCTCTTTATAAAGGCAGTGAATATCAAGCGCCTCCCCACTCGCCTTAAAACTCGCCTATTCCCCAAGGGGCATGCAGGCGGCACGGTTGGGTTACCCACGCACGTATTGATGAGAATCCCGCAATAAGGGGACACGATCTTTGCTTTGACAAGACGTGCCAATGAAACCGCATCTCGAAATATGGGGCGGCAGGCTAAAAACGGTTCGAATAATGGCCGGGCGGCGACGTGATCTCACGCTACAAAAAAGTTGTCAGCATATTGGACTCGTGAAATACTATACTCTCTACGGTTGTGTGTGGTATTTGTTTTGCAGAGCCGGACAACGTTTTCTGTATTCGAAGGATGCTTTGGAGTATTCGGAGTTGGAACCCGCCTTGCAATGCCGAAGACAATCTGCGTGCCGGACACCTCGTCATTGAAGCCTGGTTCAGGGGCTACTGAGGGAGTCTTGGATTAAGGGGTCCTCGACCGTCCGACCTATGTGACGTGGTCCGGACTGATGGGCTATGAAGATACAATACATAAGACTTCTCCCCGTGTCCGGATGGGACTCTCCTTGGCGTGGAAGGCAAGCTTGGCGCTCGGATATGAAGATTCCTTTCTCTGTAACCAACTTTGTACAACCCTAGTCCCCTCCGGTGTCTATATAAACCGGAGGGTTTAGTTCGTAGAGGCAATCATAATCATACAAGCTAGACTTCTATGGTTTTAGCCATTACAATCTCGTGGTAGATCAACTCTTGTAATACTCATAGTCATCAAGATCAATCAAAGCAGGAAGTAGGGTATTACCTCCATAGAGAGGGCCCGAACCTGGGTAAACATCATGTCCCCCGCATCCTGTTACCATCAACCTTAGACACATAGTTTGGGACCCCATACTAGAGATCCGTCGGTTTTGACACCGACAGCCGGAATGGAGCAGCTGGAGGGGCCGGAGCTGCTGCTGCTGACACGTCTCCGTCGTATCTATAATTTTTGATTTTTTCATGTCAATATTCTACAACTTTCATATACTTTTGGCAACATTTTATATTATTTTTAGGACTAAGATATTGATCCAGTGCCCATTGTCAGTTCCTGTTTGTTGTATGTTTTTTGTTCTGCAGAATATTCATATCAAACGAAGTTCAAACGCGATAAAAATTTATGAAGATTTATTTTGGAATATGTGTGATTTTTAGAAAGAAGAATCAACGCAAGACGGTGCACGAAGTGGCCACAGGGGGGCAGACGCGCCCTGGTGGGTGGTGAGCACCTTGTAGGTCGGTTGCTTCCCTTCTTTCGCCGCAAGAAAGATAATATCCGGAAAAAATCGTGTTAAATTTTTAGCCCAATCGGAGTTATAGATTTCCAGATATTTAAGAAACGGTTTTCGGCCAGAAAACAGGAACACGAAACAGAAGAGAACAGAGAGAGATCCAATCTAGGAGGGGCTGTTGCCCCTCCGCTGCCATGGAGACCATGGACCAGAGGGGGAACTCTCCTCCCATCTAGGGGGAGACTAAGGAAAAATAAGATGGAGGAGGGCTCTCTCTCCCTCTCTCTTCGGTGGCACCGGAACTCCGCCGTGGTAATCATCGCAACGACGATCTACACCAACAAGTTCGCCATCGTCATCACCAACTTTCTCCCCCTCTATGCGGCGGTGTAACACATTTTTTCCCCGCTGCAATCTCTACCTAAACATGGTGCTTCATGCTTTATATTGTTATCCGATGATGTGTTGCCATCCTATGATGTTTGAGTAGATTTATTTTGTCCTATGGGTTGATTGATGATCGTGATTGGTTTGAGTTGTATGTTTTATTTGGGTGGTGTCCTATGGTGCCATCCGTGTCGCGCAAGCTGAGGGATTCCCGTTGTAGGGTGTTGCAATACGTTCATGATTCGCTTATGATGGGTGGCTAGTGTGACAGAAGCTTACGCCCGAGTAAGGGGGTTGTTGCGTATGGGAGTAAAGAGGACTCGGTATTTAATGCTACGGTTGAGTTTTATGAGTTTTACCTTAATGATCTTTGGTAGTTGCAGATACTTGCTAGAGTTCCAACCATAAGTGCATATGATCCAAGTATGGAAAGTATGTTAGCTCATGTCTCTTCCTCAAATAAAATTGCAACAATAATTGCCGGTCTAGTTAGCGATTGCCTTGTTGGGAAACGCGGTAATTTCAAAAATTTCCTACAATCACGCAAGATTTATCTAGGTGATGCATAGCAACGAGAGGGGAGAGTGTGTCCACATACCCTCGTAGAACGAAAGCGGAAGCGTTACGTGATACGTCTCCAACGTATCTATAATTTTTGATTGTTCAATGCTATTATATTATCCGTTTTGGATGTTTATGGGCTTTACTTTACACTTTTATATCATTTTTTGGGACTAACCTACTAACAGCCCGAATTGCTATTTTTTTTGCCTATTTCAGTGTTTCGAAGAAAAGGAATATCAAACGGAGTCCAAACTGGATGAAACCTTCGGGAGCGATCTTTTTGGAACAAACGCAACCCAGGATACTTGGAGGGGACGTCAAGAAGCGAACGAGGCAGCCATGAGGGTGCCCGGCGCGCCCCCCACCCTCGTGGGCCCCTTGTGGCTCCACCGACCTACTTCTTTCTCCTATATATATCCACATACCCCGTGAACATCCAGGAGCACCACGAAAACCTAATTCCACCACCGCAACCTTCAGTATCCGCGAGATCCCATCTTGGAGCCTTTGCCGGCGCTCCGCCAGAGGGGGAATCGACCATGGAGGGCCTCTACATCATCTCCAAGGCCTCTCCGATGAGTTGTGAGTAGTTTACCACGGACCTTCGGGTCCATAGTTATTAGCTAGATGGCTTCTTCTCTCTCTTTGAATCTCAATACCAATTTCTCCTCGATCTTCTTGGAGATCTATTCGATGTAACTCTTTTTATGGTGTGTTTGTCGAGATCCGATGAATTGTGGGTTTATGATCATGTTTATCTATGAGAAGTATTTGAATCTCCTCTGAATTCTTTTATGTGTGATTGGTTATCTTTGCAAGTCTCTTCGAATTATCAGTTTGGTTTTGCCTACTAGATTGATCTTTCTTGCAATGGGAGAAGTGCTTAGCTTTGGGTTCAATCTTGCGGTGTCCTTTCCCAGTGACAGCAGGGGCAGCAAGGCACGTATTGTATTGTTGCCATCGAGGATAAAAAGATGGGGTTTATGTCATATTGCATGAGTTTATCCCTCTACATCATGTCATCTTTCTTAATGCGCTACTCTGTTCTTATGAACTTAATACTCTAGATGCAGGTAGGAGTTGGTCGACGTGTGGAGTAATAGTAGTAGATGCAGAATCATTTCGATCAACTTGTTACGGACGTGATGCCTATATACATGATCATGCCTAGATAATATCATAACTATGCACTTTTCTATCAATTGCTCGACAGTAATTTGTTCATCCACCGTAATACTTATGCTACCTTTAGAGAAGCCACTAGTGAAACCTATGGCCCCCGGGTCTATATTTTATCATATAAGTTTTCCATCTACTTTTATTTGCATCTTTACTTTCCAATCTATATCATAAAAATACCAAAAAAATATTTATCTTATCTTATTATCTCTATCAAATCTCACTTTCGCAAGTTTCCGTGAAGGGATTGACAACCCATTTATCGCGTTGGTTGAGAGGTTCTTGTTTGTTTGTGTAGGTGCGTGGGACTTTTGAGGAGCCTCCTACTGGATTGATACCTTGGTTCTCAAAAACTGAGGGAAATACTTACGCTACTTTGCTGCGTCACCCTTTCCTCTTCAAGGGAAAACCAACGCAGTGCTCAAGAGGTAGCAAGAAGGATTTCTGGGGCCGTTGCAGGGGGGGGGGGGTCTTCGCTCAAGTCAAGACATACCAAGTACCCATCACAAACTCATCTCCCTCACATTACATTATTTGCCATTTGCCTCTCGTTTTCCTCTCCCCCACTTCACCCTTGTCGTTTCATTCGCCCTCTCTTTCCCGTTCACCTTCTCTCTCTCTCGCTTGCCTTTTGTGTGCTTGTGTGTTGGATTGCTTGTCAAGATGGCGCAAGATAATACCAAATTGTGTGACTTTTCAAATACCAATAATAATGATTTCCTTAGCACTCCGATTGCTAAATCTTGTGAAATCAATGCTGCTTTGTTGAATCTTGTTATGAAAGATCAATTCTCCGGCCTTCCTAGTGAAGATGCCGCTACTCATTTAAACAACTTTGTTGATTTGTGTGATATGCAAAAGAAGAAAGATACGGATAATGATATTGTTAAATTGAAGTTATTTCCGTTTTCACTTAGAGATCATGCTAAAACTTGGTTTTCGTCTTTGCCTAAAAATAGTATTGATTCTTGGAATAAGTGCAAAGATGCTTTTATCTCTAAGTATTTTCCTCCCACTAAGGTTATCTCTCTTAGAAACGATATTATGAATTTTAAACAACTTGATCATGAGCATGTTTCCCAATCTTGGGAAAGAATGAAATTAATGATTTGCAATTGCCCTACTCATGTTTGAATTTATGGATGATCATACAAATTTTTTATGTCGGATTGAATTTTGCTTCTAGAAATCTTTTAGATTCGGCCGCGGGAGGCACTTTTATGGAAATCACTATAAGAGAAGCTACTAAACTCCTTGATAACATTATGGTTAATTATTCTCAATGGCACGTCGAAAGATCTACTAGTAAAAAAGTGCATGCTATCGAAGAGATTAATGTTTTGAGTGGAAAGATGGATGAACTTATGAAACTGTTTGCTACTAAGAGTGCTTCTATTGATCCTAATGATATGCCTTTGTCTACTTTGATTGAGAATAATAATGAATCTATGGATGTGAATTTTGTTGGTAGGAATAATTTTGGTAACAACGCGTATAGAGGAAACTTTCCTAGTAACTCCTCTAATAATTATGGTAATTCCTACAACAACTCTTATGGAAATTTTAATAAGATGCCCTCTGATTTTGAGAATAGTGTTAAAGAATTTATGATCTCTAATGCTTTGCTTGAAGAAAAATTGCTTAAAGTTGATGATTTGGCTAGGAACATTGATAGACTTTCGCTTGATGTTGATTCTTTGAAACTTAGATCTATTCCACCTAAGCATGATATCAATGAGTCTCTCAAAGCCATGAGAATTTCCATTTATGAGTGCAAAGAAAGAACCGCTAGGTTGTGTGCTAAGAAAGATTGCTTTGTAAAAGCGTGTTCTTCTAGTTTCCATGAAAATAATGATGAAGATCAAAAAAGTTATTTATGTGTCCCCTATTAAATCTTTGTTTTGCAATATGAATCTTGATAATGATGGGACTAGAGGTGAGTTAACTTTAGTTAAAAGGCGTCCCAATGATTCGGAGTTTTTAGATTTTGATGCTAAATTTGGTAAAAGTGGGATTGGAGAGGTCAAAACTTTACATAGCATTGAACCCACTATTATGGATTTCAAGGAATTTAATTATAATAATTGTTCTTTAATAGATTGTATTTCCTTGTTGCAATCCATGTTGAATTCTCCACATGCTTATAGTCAAAATAAAGCTTTTACCAAACATATTGTTGATACGTTGATGCAATCTTATGAGGAAAAACTTGAATTGTAAGTTTCTATACCTTAGAAAACTTTATGATGAGTGGGAACCTACTATAAAAATTAAAATTAAATATCATGAATGCTATGCTTTATGTGATTTGGGTGCTAGTGTTTCCACGATTCCGAATTTTTTTTTGTGATGTGCTAGGTTTCCATGATTTTGATGATTGCTCGTTAAACTTGCACGTTGCGGATTCCACCATTAAGAAACCTATGGGAAGTATCAATGATGTTTTAATGTTGCAAATAGGAATTATGTGCCCGTAGATTTTATCGTTCTTGATATAAATTGCAATCTTTCATGTCCTATTATTCTTGGTAGACCTTTCCTTAGAACGATTGGTGCAATTATTGATATGAAGGAAGGGAATATTAGATTCCAATTTCCATTAAGGAAAGGCATGGGACAATTTCCAAGAAAGAAAGTCAAATTACCTTATGAATCTATCATGCGAGCTACTTATGAATTGAATGCCAAAGATGGCAGTACTTAGATCTATTCTCGCTTTTATGCCTAGGTAGGGGCATTAAACGATAGCGCTTGTTGGGAGGCAGCCCAATTTTATTTTTGTTAATTGCTTTTTGCTTCTGTTTAGTAATAAATAATTCATATAGATTCTGTTTAGATGTAGTTTTATGTTTTAATTAGTGTTTGTGCCAAGTAGAACCTATAGGATAACCTACGGTGATAGTTAATTTGATTCTGCTGAAAAACAGAAACTTTTGCACGCACGAGAATAATTTTAATAAATCACAGAAATGTGCTTTTGAATTTATTATTTTTGCAGTAGATCAATAGACAAATTTCCCAGGACTTCCTATTTTGGTAGGATTTGTAGAGTTCCAGAAGTATTCGAAAGTTAGAGATTGCTACAGACTGTTCTGTTTTTGACAGATTCTGTTTTTCATGTGTTGTTTGCTTATTTTGATGCATCTATGGCTAGTATCGGGGGGTATGAACCATAGAGAAGTTGAATACAGTAGGTTTAACACCAATATAAATAAAGAATGAGTTCATTACAGTACCTTATGTGGTGGTTTTTCTTTCTTGCACTAACGGAGCTTATGAGATTTTCTATTGAGTTTTGTGTTGTGAAGTTTTCAAGTTTTGGATAAAGATTTGATGGACTATGGAATAAGGAGTGGAAAGAGCCTAAGCTTAGGGATGCCCATGGCACCCCAAGATATCCAAGGACAACCAAAAGCCTAAGCTTGGGGATGCCCCGGAAGGCATCCCCTCTTTCGTCTTTGTTTATCGGTAACTTTACTTGGAGCTATATTTTTATTCACCACATGATATGTGTTTTGCTTGGAGCGTCTTGTATGATATGAGTCTTTGATTTTTAGATAACCACAATCATCCTTGCTGTACACACCTTTTGGGAGAGACCCACTTGACTTGGAATTTATTAGAATACTCTATGCACTTCACTTATATCTTTTGAGCTAGATAATTTTTGCTCTAGTGCTTCACTTATATCTTTTAGAGCACGACGGTGGCTTAATTTTCTAGAAATTGGTGATCTCTCATACTTCACTTATATTATTTTGAGAGTCTTTTAGAACAGCATGGTTATGAATTTGGTCCTAGAATGATGGGCATCCAAGTTGGGTATAATAAAAACTATCATAGAAAGTGAATTGGATGCTATGATCAATTTGATGCTTGATAATTGATTTGAGATATGAGGATGGTGATATTTGAGTCATGCTAGTGGAGTAATTATGAATTTTAGGAATACTTGTGTTGAAGTTTGTGATTCCCGTAGCATGCATGTATGGTGAACCGCTTTGTGATGAAGTTGGAGCATAATTTATTTATTGATTGTCTTCCTTATGAGTGGCAGTCGGGGACGAGCGATGGCCTTTTCCTACCAATTTATCCCCCTAGGATCATGCGCGTAATACTTTGTTTTCAATGGCTTGTAGACTTTTGCAATAAGTATATGAGTTCTTTATGACTAATGTTGAGTCCATGGATTATACACACTCTCACCCTTTCGCCATTGCTAGCCTCTCTTGTGTCGTGCAACTTTCGCCGGTACCATAGACCCACCATATACCTTCCTCAAAACAACCACCATACCTACCTATTATGGCATTTCCATAGCCATTCCGAGATATATTGCCATGCAACTTTCTATCGTTCCATTTATTATGACACGCATCATCATTGTCATATTGCTCTTTGCATGATCATGTAGTTGACACCGTATTTGTGGCAAAGCCGCCTTCATAATTATTCCATACATGTCACTCTTGATTCATTGCATATCCCGGTACACCGCCGGAGGCATTCATATAGAGTCATATTTTGTTCTAAGTATCGAGTTGTAATCTTGAGTTGTAAGTAAATAAAAGTGTGATGATCTTCATTATTAGAGCATTGTCCTAAGTGAGGAAAGGATAATGGAGACTATGATTCCCCCACAAGTCGAGATGAGAGTTCGGACTTTAAAAAAAAGAGAGAAAGGCCAAATAAAAAAAGAGAAAGGCCAAATAAAAAATGAGAGAAAAAGAGAGAAGGGACAATGCTACTATCCAGTTTACCACACTTGTGCTTCAAAGTAGCACCATGATCTTGATGATAGAGAGTCTGCTATGTTGTCACTTTCATATACTAGTGGGAATTTTTCATTATAGAACTTGGCTTGTATATTCCAATGATGGGCCTCCTCAAAATGCCCTAGGTCTTCGTGAGCAAGCAAGTTGGATGCACACCCACTTAGTTTCTTTTGTTGAGCTTTCATACATTTATAGCTCTAGTGCATCCGTTGCATGGCAATCCCTACTCACTCACATTGATATCTATTAATGGGCATCCCCATAGCCCGTTGATACGCCTAGTTGATGTGAGACTATCTTCTCCTTTTTTGTCTTCTCCACAACCACCATTCCATTCCACATATAGTGCTATGTCCATGGCTCACGCTCATGTATTGCGTGAAAGTTGAAAAGTTTGAGAATACTAAAGTATGAAACAAGTGCTTGACTTGTCATCGGGGTTGTGCATGATTAAATACTTTGTGTGATGAAGATAGAGCATAGCCAGACTATATGATTTTTTAGGGATAACTTTCATTAGCCATGTTATTTCGAGAAGACATGATTGCTTTGTTAGTATGCTTGAAGTTTTATTGTTTTTATGTCAATATGAACTCTTATTTTGAATCATTTGGATCTGAACATTCATGCCACAATAAATAAAATTACATTGAGAATTATTCTAGGTAGCATTCCACATCAAACATTCTGTTTTTTATCATTTGCCTACTTGAGGACGAGCAGAAATTAAGCTTGGGGATGCTTGATACGTCTCCAATGTATCTATATTTTATGATTGTTACATGCTATTATATTATCCGTTTTGGATGTTTATGGGCTTTACTTTACACTTTTATATCATTTTTTGGGACTAACCTACTAACCGGAGGCCCAGCCCGAATTGCTGTTTTTTTGCCTATTTCAGTGTTTCGAAGAAAAGGAATATCAAACGGAGTCCAAACGGGATGAAACCTTCGGGAGTGATCTTTTTGGAACAAACGCAACCCAGTAGACTTGGAGTGGACGTCAAGAAGCGAACGAGGCGGCCACGAGGGTGCCCGGCGCGTCCCCACCCTCGTGGGCCCCTCGTGGCTCCACCGACCTACTTCTTCCTCCTATATATATCCACGTACCCCGAGAACATCTAGGAGCACCACGAAAACATAATTCCACCACCGCAACATTCTGTATCCGCGAGATCCCATCTTGGAGCCTTCGCCGACGCTCCACCGGAGGGGGAATCGATCATGGAGGGCCTCTACATCATCTCCAAGGCCTCTCCGATGAGTTGTGAGTAGTTTACCATAGACCTTCGGGTCCATAGTTATTAGCTAGATGGCTTCTTCTCTCTCTTTGAATCTCAATACCAAGTTCTCCTCTATCTTCTTGGAGATCTATTCGATGTAACTATTTTTGCGGTGTGTTTGTCGAGATCCAATGAATTGTGGGTTTATGATCAAGTTTATCTATGAGAAGTATTTGAATCTCCTCTGAATTCTTTTATGTGTGATTAGTTATCTTTGCAAGTCTCTTCGAATTATCAGTTTGGTTTTGCCTACTTGATTGATCTTTCTTGCAATGGGAGAAGTGCTTAGCTTTAGGTTCAATCTTGCGGTGTCCTTTCCCAGTGATAGCAGGGGCAGCAAGGCACGTATTGTATTGTTGCTATCGAGGATAAAACGATGGGGTTTATGTCATATTGCATGAGTTTATCCCTCTACATCATGTCATCTTTCTTAATGCGTTACTCTGTTCTTATGAACTTAATACTCTAGATGCAGGCAGGAGTCGGTCGATGTGTGGAGTAATAGTAGTAGATGCAGAGTCGTGTCGATCTAATTGTTACGGACATGATGCCTATCACTACAAAAAAAGACACATCGGTGACATTTTGGGCTGAACGAATTTTTTTTTCTGTCATACATATGACACTTCTATGATGATAATTGTGACAAAACCCGGTATCATCATAGATGTGGTGGGCTCCTACTTCTATGACAAAAAATCATGACAGAAAATGGGCTTTTCGTCCTGGGCGGGCCAGAGATGGAGCTGCATGACATTCTTTGGGCCGTCCGTGACGAAAAAAACCATGGTAGAAGCGAGGGGGAGGAAAATTTCGGGGAGTTGCCGGTTACGGTGGGATGTCGGGGGCCGAGCGATGTGCGTTTCTCTCGTACACGTACGCGCGTGTGTGCGAGGCATTGGCTCTAACTGAACCCGAGCGAGGCATTGGGCTCTAACTGAACCCGAGCGTTTGCACTGCAGGCTACGCGTTACTGAACCCGAGCGATCTATCGATGGCTGTTAACTGAACCCGATGGAGCGATTCCTTCGCTACTGCTGCTAACTAAAGCCGATTGATTGGATGAACAGTGAGCGGTGGCGTATCCTCTGGATGAACAGGACCCCGTGGTGTGGAGGGATGGATGAACAGTAGACGGTGGAGGGTTGGCCGTGGAGGGGTGGTTGAATAGGACCCCGTGGTGTGGAGGGCTGGATGAACAGTAGACGGTGGAGGGCTGGATGAACAGTAGACGGTGGAGGGGTGGTTGAACAGTAGCCAGTGGAGTAGCGTGCAGTGGAGGCTGGATGAACAGGAGCTCGTGGAGGCTGGAGGAGGTCGATGGTGGAGATGAACAGTATCCTGTGGAGTCCCATTTTGCGGTACGCCACACCCCTCCCGATGAACAGGACCCCCGTTTCGACCGTAGCGCTCCAACTCAAGTCTGTTTCGTCTGTTTTGCGGTACGCCACACCCCTCCCGATCAACAGGACCCCCGTTTCGAACATAGGAGGTCTGTTTCCTCCATTTTGCGGTACGCCACACCCCTCCCGATAAACAGGACCCCATTCCGAACATGGCCGGTCGAACACAAGGCTGTTTCCTCTGTTGTACGGTACGCCAGGCCTCGTTTCCATCGCCTGTTCCGTCCAAGTCGGTTGGCTCCCACGCGTTCCGTTGCCTCCCGATGAACACGACGCATTCCATTGCCTCCCCATGAACACGATGCATTCCGTTGGCTTCCCATGAACACGACGACGACGTTGTTTCTCCGTTCCAACCCAGCCATGTACGTATGCACGAGTAGGCGTTCAAGACCCTGCCCGTATGTACGTACGTGGCCGTATTTTCTTTTTTGCTCCCTCGCCGCTGTACGTACATGTACATGCTATGTGCGCGCCTCTACATCGACACGTGCGCGCCTCTACTATGACACGTGTGTGCCTCTACATCGACCAGTATGTACGTACACTTTCGCGACCAGAATGACAACGCTACGTACGCTTCGACCAGGTGGGTCCCGACTGTCAGGCAATTCCTTGCCTGTGAAGATGTAGCTGGTGGGTCCCAGCAGTCAGGGGGCGAATCGTTTTGGTTTTTTTTGCCCGGACGCACTTCCTTGCATGCGAAGATGTAGCTGGTGGGTCCCAGCAGTCAGGAGGGAAACATTTTTTTTTCACGAAATACTGGTGGCCCGTCCGGTGGGTCCCTGCTGTCAGGTGGAGGAATAATTACTTTGCGCGTAATAAGGAGGCACTTCCTTGCGGCCGCCGTGGACCCAGCTGTCAGCCTCTCCACGCACAGTACTCTTCCGATGGAAGTTAGTCGTTGACCACATTGACCACGCCGCGCCGAGAGCACCACGGCGGTGGACGATGGCGGGGCCTAGGAAGGGGATGACGCGGAGCCGGGGAAGACGCAGCAGTGGATGCCCATGCGAAGAGGAGTACGAGGGTGAGGCTGCCGTCGCCGCAGAATAAAAGGGGGTGTGGGTGAGTAGAGGGATGGCCTGGCCAGCGGTGGGAGTAGTAGGGGGCGGTGAGGCCTCCGCCGCATCACAGCCGGCCACGGGAGGCAGGAGCACGTGGCACGACCAGCGCTGGTTTGGGCGGCTGGAGCAAGAAGACCAGAGGTTGAAGAAGCACTACGACCATTGGATGGACATCGTACGGTCATTGGAGCTAGAATCGTGCATATTATTAACTAAGTTGACAAAGCCCTCCGTCCCTGTCAACTTAGTAGGCCCACAAGTCAGCCTGCCACTATACTGGGTCCCAGCTAATAGGCGGAGTATTCGTTTTTTTGTACGTAATAAGGAGGCACTTCCTTGTGTGCGAAGATATAGCTGGTGGGTCCGAGCTGTTAGCGGCAGTAACGTTTCTTTCACGAAATACAGAGGCCCTTTCTGTGGGTCCCTGATGTCAGGTGGAGGAATCATTATTTTGCGCGTAATAAGGAGGCATTTCCTTGTGTGCGGCCGTGGACCCAGCTGTCGGCCTCTCCACGTAGAATCCACTTCAGATGCATGTCGGTCGTTGACCACGTTGACCAGGCCGCGCCGAGAGCACCAGGGCGGTGGACGATGGCGAGGCCTAGGAAAGGAACGACACGGAGGCAGGGAAGACTCGGTAGTTGTTGCCCACGCAGAGGGGAGTACGACTGTACGAGGGTTTACTGGTTCGTCTGCCGTCGCCGGAGAATAACAACAGGTGTGGGTGAGTAGAGGGATGGTTAGGCCAGCGATGGGAGTACGGTTGGGCGGTGAGGCCTGCTCGGCAGCAGAGCCGGCCGCGGGGAGGAGGGAGCAAGCAGTCCTGCCGGCGCTTGTTTGAGCGGCTAGAGCAGGAAGAGCAGAGATTGAAGAAGCACGACGGCCATTGGATGGCAATCCAACATTCACTGCTTGTGCGTCAACCTTTTTTTAGGAAAGCCTCAAATCTGTGAAAAACAACATACAACCCATCTGCCATTATTTCTAATAATTTACAGCCCATTTGCTAATTCTTAATGTTTTTTTGGAGCCCATATTCTTTTTGTTAGCATTATAGCCCATACCGTGGCCCCGGTTAAAAAATTATACGAAATTTTGCATATTTCGGTGCAGTCTGAACTGTTTTTAATCCCGAAATTTCGAATCACATTCAAACTGATTTTAAAAATAAATGTATATTAATATAAAATCCAACAAATTCTTCACGCATAAAAATTAATGTAATTTAAAATCTCGAAATGAAAAAAAAAGATATTTAAAACTAATTGCCGGTTTGATGTGTTTTAAAAATGTACAACCCATTTCTCATTACTGATGGGCCATTTTCTCGGCCAGCCGAATGAAAGCTCTCCTCGTCTTGAAAGATTTGTAGCCCAACAGGCCTGACAAAGCGACTTACTTGGCAAATAAAAAATGTTGGGATGTGGCCATGGACCCAGCCGTCAGCCTCTCCACGTATAGTACTCTTCCGATGGATGTCGTTCCTTGACCACGTTGACCACGCCGCGTGGAGAGCACCACGGCGGTGGACGACGGCGAGGCCTAGGAAGGGGACGACGCGGAGCCGAGGAAGACACGGCAGTGGAAGCCCGCGCGGATAGGAGTACGAGGGTTCACTAGTTCGGCTGTGGT
This sequence comes from Triticum timopheevii, assembly GCA_963921465.1. Lineage (NCBI taxonomy): Eukaryota > Viridiplantae > Streptophyta > Magnoliopsida > Poales > Poaceae > Triticum > Triticum timopheevii. Next base: position 472,118,042 of record OY997268.1, read on the forward strand.
GTGAGGCTGCCGTCGCCGCAGGGCCTGGCCAGCGGTGGGAATAGTAGGGGCGGTGAGTCCTCCGTGGCAGCACAGCCAGCCACGGGAGGCAGGAGCATGAGGCATGACCGGCGCTGGTTTGGGCGGCTGGAGCAAGAAGACCAGAGGTTGAAGAAGCACTACGGTCGTTGTATGGACATCGTACGGTCACTGGAGCTAGAATCGTTCATATTGACTAAGTTGACAAAGCCCTTCGTCCCCGTCAACTTAGTAGGCCCACAAGTCAGCCTCCCACCAACGTGGGTCCCAGCTAGCAGGGGGAGTATTCATTTTTTTGTGCATAATAAGGAGGCACTTCCGGTGGGTCCGAGCTGACAGCGCGGGGGGGGGGGGGGGCGTTTTTTTCGCGAAATACGATGGCCCGTCAGGTGGGTCCCAGCAGTCAGGGGGCAAACGTTTTTTTCGCAAAATGCGGTGGCCCGTCTAGTGGGTCCCTGCTGTCAGTTGGAGGAATCATTATTTTCCGCATAATAAGGAGGCACTTACTTGCTGCGGCTGTGGACCCAGCTGAGACTCTCCACGTACAGTATACTTCCGATGGAAGTCGTTCCTTGACCACGTTGACCTCCCCGCGTTCCGTTGCATGCATGCGTCCATGGGCGTGGTGCGTTCCCACTGTTAGCCTCTCACGTACAGTCATCTTCCGATGACTCTCGGTTGTTGACCACGTTGACCACACCGTGCCGAGCGCACCCAGACTGGAACGACCCGGAGATGGGAAAGACGGGGTAGTGGAGTCGCAGATGGAGAGGAGTGGGAAATTTCACTGGTTCGGGTGCGCGGCAGCATAGCCGCGGTGCCGCCCACGGGAGACAGGAGCAAGAACAGAGGTTGAAGAAGGAGCACGGCTATTGGATTAACATCCAATGGTCCAACTGCTAGAATTATTTGTTGATTAAGTTGACAAAGCCGTGCGTACACGTCCGCTTAGCAGGCCCACAAGTCAGTCACCAAACCTGACGGGTCCCTGCTGTCAACGGGATGAATATTTTTTTAGCAAAACAAGGAGGCACTTCCTTCTGTGCGAACATACAGCCGGTGGGTCCCAGTTGTCAGGTGGAGGAAACATTTTTTTTCAGCTTAATAAGGAGGAACTTTCCTTGCGTGCGACCATGGACCTCGTGGGTCCCAGCCATTAGGCTCTCCACGTACAGTCCTCTTCTGATGACTCTCGTTTGTTGACCACGCTACACCGAACACAGCGAGGCGGTGGACGACGGCGAGGCCCCGGACGGGAACGACTCGGAGATGGGAAAACGCGGCAGTGGAGTCATAGATTAAGAGGAGGAGAAGGGTTATAAATGGTTCTGTTGCAATTCATATCAAACTCAGGTTCACAGGACACGTTCATATTCATAGCCAACATTCACTATCAACAACTCAAAAGATTCATATATACACAAGGTCAGCATATCTATGCATCCAAATGATTGATAGATCACACGACAATATTCATACATAATTCACAAAAAGATTCAGATATACACATGTTCAGTATGTTTATGCATCCAAATGATTGAGATCACAACCAATATGATCCATGGACGAACTTTAATTACCTAGGGTACAGACTGGTAAATGGTGTTGAATCAAAGGTACTTCTTGCTAAAATTAGTTCTTGTAAGAGTAAACTTTCGAGTACATAAGAGGCAGCACAGACAATCTGAACTTTGCTTGTAGGTTTATCCTCAAATAGTGGCCTCGTGCCGAGGGAGGTTTGAGCAACTTGGCCACTACTTTCATCCAACTAGTTTACTGGCTCATCTTGGTCCTGTATCTCGCCAAAATTCTACATTGGAGACGAGAAAGGAGGCGGTTGAGAAAATGAACCTCCCAAATTTTTTGTGCAGTTCAACTGAAATGGAGCATCCTTGGCGTGCAGACTGATTAAGTGCCAGATGAATATACGCGTCAACCAACTTGTCTGGAATATTTAGACTCCATGCCATATAGTTCGCTACCATATGTGCCGATAACCAAAAGGCACAAGTTGGGACCAAAGACTGGACTGCGTTTTTCTGGGCTATGCACCAAGCAATATTTTTGGCGCTCACTCTCCTAATACTGGGAGTTTGACAATTGGTTGACGCCGGTTGATACTCGAATCAATATAGGCACTTCTTGTCAACATCGATGCTTGTCTGAGTGAACTTTGGAGCACATAGAAGCATCATAAGTACCTGTCCATCTGATCATTTTGTGCAGTTCTACTGAAATCACTCGATTTAATGATTTGCCTGCGTGTTCAGGCTCCAAATTACTCCTTTATGAAATCGACAAACAGTAGCACAATACCAAATGACCAATACATATGACAGGCACAATAACCAGGATAAACACTAGTACCAACCTGTGTGAGGTAGCATATCAATTACTATTTCCTTTGACTGGAAGCCCAGATAAGCCAAGCGACTGACAGCAAAGGAAGAAAGCAAGCGGAGATTAGCGACTGACAGGAAAGGACGGAAGCTATCAAGGCAATGAAGCACCCAAAGGTTTTGTGCAGTTCCACCAAAATCGAGCATCCCTATTGGCACATATATTGAGAGAGTGAGATTACTGTAATAGTGGGACTAGTTGATGAAACATACACTAACAAATAGAAGCACCCTCATTATCTTAATGGGTAAAGTTAGCAACATAGTAGTCTTGCTTAAAGAGAGGTATTAGTTTATTTAATCAGTGCCAATTAGCTCAACTCAACACTCAAAGCATTGCCATTTATCATAGGTTGCAAAACTTAAAAGTGCAAAGATAAAGGAGTTTCTCATGACAGTAGCACGATACAAATAGAGATGAACACAAACTAATATGGATGAAGACCTTAGGCCCATACCAACCTGAGAAAAAAAGCTTATTCATGGAGTCCCATAAGAGATGATAAAGCACTCACTGGAATCACACAATAGTATATATTTTTGTGCACTTCAAATGTATGGTTGAAATCACTCTTGTTTACCAGTGCTGAGATTATATCGAAAGATTATCAAGAACTTCCAGCAGAGTTAAAGCACTGGCTGGGATACAGTTCATTGTATTGTCTTGTGTAGTTCCACTAAAATGTATGATTGGCACAACATGATCCCTGTTTGCACAAGTAGGGACAAGGTGAAACCTTCATTAGTTTAGTGAGAAAGGATAGGAAGACATTAGCATATTACTCAAACAGTAGCATCAAATTCATGATGGACAATACGCAAATCATTGCCTCATTGAACCAATGGCAATAAATTGACATGCAAAACAATAGCACTATTATGTCATGACACTAATAATATTCCCCCCCTACTCCACCACATGATTCACCTCCATAGACAAACATTCACACGTACATGATTCAGCATAGGGTCCTACTAAAGATTTGTTTAACTCCAACAGGAAAATTAGGCAGTAATAAATTAGTGGTACTTAAGTATTCCTAATTAATTAAGTGAGACAGCAGAAGTGGAAGGGCTCCCTGGAGGATCGTCTCACATGTAAGGTAGTCGTTGCCGAAGCCCTTGAATAGCCTCGACTGAGGCCTCTGGCTTCAGCAAGATCGCCTTGGCATTGTTTCTTCTTCTTCTTCTTCCTCTTCATGCTCTGTTTCTCTTTCTCCTCGCCAGTTGGTGAAACCAAGTACATGATTGGCCTTCTAATTCAGAATTGGTTTTGTCAGTGAGGGAGTACAAGTGTACTAGTAAAAAACATCATTATTTTCTCATGACAGTCGGAAAATAGAGATGAACACATGCATTAAATAACATTCTTACCTAAAGGAAGGTTATGGCGCCAATATGGATGATGAGGATTGGAACACAGATCTCCCTTTGTGCAGTTCCACCAAAATGAACCAACTGTTCCATCTAACATTCCAGTTAAATAGCACAAAAGTCACTTCTTTTAAGAAGAGTTTTGTGCAGTGCACCAAAAGGTCACAACAGCAACCAGGTGAATTCGATATCCCTGTTTGCACAAAAAGGCACAGAGGAAACAGTCAGAGTCTCAAACAATTACAGGCAAAAACATTTGGCTAAACTTGTCAGAGTCTCAAACAATTACAGGCAAAAACAGTGGCATGGCTTCATTTTTACCAGAGAAATTATATTAAGAACAACTAAGGCTGCATTCGGTTCACAGGTTTGGTGCAGGATTTTCGTAGGAACACAATTCCTACGGTATTCTTTCCCTTCCAACCGTTCGGAGCACGGGAAAGGTGAATAGTGTTTCGTAGGAAAGCTGGTCTGGTAGTACTGATTCCATCAGATTAGAGACATCCACACGCTGCTCATTTTTTGGGCGGAAGCCCGAGGCAGGTGCTCGCTGCCATGCTTTAGACAGGTTGCTGTGCTGTGTTTGCCGGAATAAAAAAATCAACCTATGTATGGTACGTGAGGTGAGGACAAGAGTAGTCACTGTGCAGCTGAATAAACAAATAGCATCTCATACTGACAAGCATGCTACTCTAAAAAAACAAATCTGGACATTTCGTAGTCCATCCGAACACATTCTCTTGAGAGTTTCCTCCGGTTCGCTGTTCCATAGTTTTATACCTACATTCCTTTCCTATTCCTCTATTTCATCAAGACCTATGTTTTCTACCCCTTTAATCCGACCGGAGCCTAAATATTTGGTATAAGGGCATGGGACAGTGGGTGCACCAGCAGTACATCACCATGTACGTAAACAGGGGCATAAAGTGGTGATTCATAGTTTGTTGCCCCGAGAAACAAACATCCAAGAAACATATCTGGGTTGGTCCCATTTTTGTTCACTCTAGCCACCTACTCCTATGTGTGGATAGCAAATCTAGTCCTGGTCATACCACTGTGTACAGCGTTACCCCTATATTTCCCTTTTTGACCAAGAGACCGGTTGGATGACCAGTCTGTACTACTTTCATCCCCTTTCCTTCCTGTTTGTACCTAGTCCGATGTACATACTAAATTCCCCCACCCCCACTTTATTTCAATGACAAGTATTTTTGGACGGAGGGAGTACAAGATTCGACTCCATGAAGTAGCTTTACCTCTAACAATAGAAGAAAAAAAGGTGACATTGGACAATCCGATCGAGAGGGGCTAAGAGGTAGAAAATGATGCACATGCAGCGACGTAGCGAGTTGGGGAAGTAGAGCTAAGGCGGTTTCGAACGAAGATATACTTGAAGGTCGTCGGGATGTGGATAGGTGGGAGGCAGGAGGCCGGATCCGCCCACAGGCAACGGCGAAGGGATCGGAGGACCTCCCGCGCCGGTGCTCGGCTAGAGATAACGGTGCGGCCGGCAGTGGGTCTCCTCCCTTGCTGTCGATGACGGCCTAAATGCTGCCCCTCCTCCCCTTCACCGGCGGAGGGGGATACGTCCGGATCTGTAGCCAGTGGTGAGGATAGAAAGCCAGTGTTTTTTGAAGGGAGAAAGACAATGTTACTACCCCTATCTTGTTTAGATCTGGAGAGGATGAGAGTGTGTGAATAGAGCAGCCCTAGCAAGCAAGCGCGGAGGCTCCGACCTATATATAAGTAGTGGGGTAGTTTTCCTTTTTCACTCCATCAAAACAATCGTTTAAAATTATGTACTACTACATGCCAAGTCGCGGTTTTTTAGTTGTTGATTGTTTTTTGAGATAGCTACCCGCTTGTTCCAAGTGGTGTTACGGTGTGCCAGGTCGTACTTTGTATTGTTCAAGTCTAGTACTACAAGTCCCTCCATTATATGAACAACCACCCCCTCGTAAAAATTGTGAACAAGCCCACGGCTAAAATTAGCGGAAACGTGGGTTGCCCCAACATGCATTATTATTTATATTTTCTACTCCCTCCGTTCCTAAATATAAGTCTTTTTTATTAGCCACACGTAAGACAAGAATTTTTTTTATTAGCAGTGAATCCCACATGTCATAGACACAAAAATTGTGGCAAGATTCCCTTAGGCAAGCCAAAGTGTGTCTAACAATTTGAGCAACTCAGGTTAGGCAAGTGTGGCAAGTGTGGGAAAAATAATGTGGCAACATAAGACAAACATAGTCACAATCCAAACAGCCCCGTGATTTTTTGTGACATGCATGAAAATTTGGTTAGTTAAATTTATAGTCAAAATTTGGCAAGGTGCATCAAATCAACACATGCAAGTATCAAAAGGAAAGTCATGGCATGCATGCATGCGTTGTACTCCCTCCGTTTCCAAATATAAGTCTTTTTAGAGATTGCAACAAGTGACTACTCCCTCCGTTCCTAAATGTAAGTCTTTTTAGGGATTCCACTACAAACTACATACGGATGTATATAGACATATTTTAGAGTGTAGATTCACTCATTTTGTTTCGTATGTAGTTCATAGTGAAATCTCTAAAAAGACTTATATTTTGGAACGGAGGGAGTACATACGAAGCAGAATATGTCTACTCCTACATATGGAGTAGCCCATTTGAAATGTGTAAAAAGACTTTTATCGAGTGTAGTGCTTTGATGTGTCGCGTCAACTCGTACAAGACCGAGAAATTTGATTACTACGACGCCCTCTCCCTCGCGGACTGAGCTCCGGTGCCTTAACTGCACCTGCCTTTGGCTGCATGACAGGTGGGCCAACCACCTGTTGGGCCCACCTGTCATGGACGCAAAGGCAGGAGCAGTAAGTAGAAGCTTTCGCTACACGCTATCCCTCCCGCACGAGGTGGACGAACATGCAGCAGTGGATTCGATACTGTAGAAGTAGGAGTAACATCATTGTTCGTCTTCTTAAAGAGGCGAAGAGCCAAGCGCAAACCGAACGTGGCAGTTGCGAACACTCGCGTGGTGCGGTTCCTTGGAGTACTAGCCAGGCTCTTGCATGAGACAAAATTGCTATTGTTTAACAATTAAACTCCATTATCCATTGGTTGATACTCATTCTGCATAGGTCCACGCGCTTAGCACCGTTTCCTCCTGGGGTCACCAATGTTTATTTGCTAATTAATAGCGTTCCATGCAATGAACTAGCCATTGCAAGTCATTAAAAGCATGCACACCTCTCATCTCTTATTGGTTGATACGTATGTCAAGAAACAAGAAACAAGGTAGAAGTTAATGCACCGTGCCTAAGTGTTTTGGGACTATTTGGTTTTCGTAAGATGACTTACACACCTAGACGGAGGGAGTAGTATAGACCTGTAAACCGGAAAGGGTATTTGCCTTTCTAGAGATTTCAACAAGTGACTAGACTACGGCTCAAAAAAAACAAGTGACTAGACTACACCGTGTGCAGTACCCCCTCCCTTCTGGTTTATAGGGCTCAAATCTCAAATCTCATGAACCAAGGCATTTTGCGATTGGAGTAATGTATCTCGTACTTTACAAAACTACCCTAATTAAACTCATGCATTAATTACGTAGTTCTCTCGTTTTCCTCTCTGCCTTGGTCGCGGTGCACAATATTGAGAGAGTGCTTGGGTATGTTTTAGTCTCATGACTAAAAGTAGTGGGACTAAAACTTGTTAGCCTCATCCATGCTTGGATCCAAATACTAAAGAGACTAAAATCAAGTTAATGACATTTCAAAGCATCCGGGCCCGCGTGCCATCCACCAAATCACAGTGAGGTGCTATAGTCGAGACTCACCTGTCACCCCGGTGTGGCCATCATGACCCGTCATATCACAAAACCCACACCTTTACCAGCAGTGGTAAGGTGGCCTCCAAGTTGGACTGGACGAAGCAACCATCATTTCATTGGAACGCTCATTCAAGCCCTTTCTTCCCTTTCTTGAATAAAACCTCACTCCAGGCTACTCACTTCTGCCATTTTTCTTCTCTACCGACGAAGGAAAGGTGGGCGAATCAGTTATGCTGCTATATTTTCATTCCAATAATCTTCTTTTTGCGAAGCACCGACCGATTCTCACATCCTATTCTTTTCCCGTTTTCATTGCGATTGTGGTTTCCTTTCGATTGCTTTTTGTTTGTCAGTTCATTGATGGATCCTGGAGCACTAGGCAAAGAGTTGCCGGCGGACAACCCACTAGAGACAGCGATCTCCAGGAAGCGAGCACCGACCAACGAGTTGACCATGTTGGCGGGCCAACCCATGTAGACGAAGAACTCCAAGAAACAAGCACTGGCCAAAGAGTTGAGGACGTTGGCGGACGAACTCCTCAAAGAAGGTTGGAAGAACAGCAAGGGCCCCACCATGCCTACCCCAGGAACTCTGATTGCCACCTATGTGAGGCTCAAGACCGAGTTTGAGGAGATAGTCGCCGTTGAGAAGCAGTATTCCCCTGGCAAGGTGATGGCCCCCATCGAGGACGAGGAGATGGCCCCCGGAGGGATGAGATCCCCCGGTGAGCTGCACAAGGTAAAAATAATGGCTTATTACCATAGTTGTGGTTTTTGATTATTTGCAATGTGCTTGCTTTTTGATTATTTGCAATGTGCTTGCTAATATGTTAGGGTTGTGCAGGTGCCGGTGGTTGTCCTTGATGATTCCAATGTCGTGGCCCGTCCTGTTGGCATCGCCCCGGAGATCGATTCCGATGCCGCTGTCCATCCTGTGGACATCGCCCCAGAGATCGATTCCGATGTCGCGGTCAGTCCTGTGGACATTGCCCCAGAAATCGATTCCCATGCCGTTGTCCGTGCTATGGTCATTGCTCGAGAGATCGATGACAAGAAATAGTTGGTTGCGCTAATCCTTCAGGGTAGTTTGCATTGCCATGTGTTTAATTACCAGAACGATGCGTGTTATCAAACCATCTTAGGGCTAGTGCACTGTCTTGTGTGGGCGGATCTTGCTACTTTTGTTTGATAGTGAATCATGAGGTGAATCATGCGAACCCTCTCCGAGTTATGGAAATAGATGTATCCTCACCAGCTTTTGATGTAATATATGGCATGCTTAGATGTAAGTTTGAACTGTTTATCATATCAGCAGGGCTTGTTTGATGATTCTTGGTGTTAGTAGGCTAGCTACTGTGCGAGCTATAGTACTTGCAAAACACTCACCAAAGAGAAACGTTGGGGCTGATGAGCTTGTGGTACGCTTATAGTTATCCCTCGTCGATCGACCAATAGCCCTAGCTCCTAAAATTGTAGGCTTAGCGATCGATCAGACAATAGTCGACATACATTCAGGCCTCATTTGGTTCATAGGGTAGGAAAATCGTAGCAAAAGTACAGAGAACATGCAACACAAAATCATAGCAGTGCAGAAACGTACTCCCTCCGTTCCAAAATAGATGACCTAGGCGGGCTAGTTTGGCCTAGTGGGTTTCAGTGATATGAAGTGGTACAGTGTCATCCAGTCTTCGCGTGTGGTAGTAGTATTGCGGGTACAGTAAGTTTTCTTGAAGAAGCGGAATTCAATGAAGTCATGATGGTTCCTTCATCCGAACAACTTACAGTGGGAAAGGTTGGGCCTGCGATACGACCGGGGTAGACCAGGATAATTTTGTGCATGGCAGGTGGACCAGGATGGTCGACGTCCCACATGTCGGCGAATGAAAGTATTCTTCCCGATATAGAGGATGAGCAATGAGTATTCATTGTTTATTTTTGATGAAAGCCATTGTCTCCATTGTTACTCCTTGACTTTGTCAATGCCTCTCTCTCCTCCACATAAGCGGGGACTACTTGCTATGCATGCAGCGGGCAGCTGGCGTCTTGAGGGGCCAGGGCAGTGAGAGCGGGCTCCGGAAGCGGTCCAGACTCCAGCATGGCCCACCTCACATTATCACCATATATTTCTTGGAGTCCGTGCGCGGCGGGCGGGTGATCTCTTCTCCCTCCCCCTTTTCTCTCTTCTCAGCCGACGCTCGCCGAGCGATTAGATTTTGGCTATCGACGGTTTATTCAATTACGGTCCCACATGTCAGTGAAAATGCAAGACAACGCGTGTCCCCTCTGGTGAGCGGCGTGTGAGCCGGACTGTCGGGGTTGCGATGCGTATGAGTCGTAAGTGTGCCGCCTTTTCCTTTAGAACTTGCGAAGCGTAACATTTTCGCGCGATCGATCGAAAGAAATCCAGAACAAAATGACGAGGGCGGTGCTTTCCCACTCATTAGGCAGGCTAGTTCGAGTGATATGACGTGCTACAGTTCCATCCACTTGCTCCATTTTTATGTAAGCAAGAGTTTACACTCTTACGCGGGAGGAGTGCGAAACACCACAGATCTGATTTTGATCGAGGGATAACTGTTCCCTGCCAAATAATGGAGGATTGTTAGCGATTATAGCATGATAGTTAGGCATCTCCAGCGCTGGCCCACAAATTTACACCGGCATCTGTCCGAGGACACTGATGGATGCCATCCAATGCTGCCTGCATACCTTTCGACAACTATATGAACTAACCGGACGAAATTCATGCAAACAAAGCAAATTTCAAATTAACTGGATGAAATTCATTACATTTCGAAAACTTTTCCTACAAACTGGACGAAATTCATTACATATTTCGCACAAACCGTACTAAACCTACTGTAAACCTAATCTAAATGATCGCCGACGCCCGACCACCATGTCCGGCCATGAACCCAAGAAAGTCGGCCATTGCCTTTGCCTCCTCCTCATCCTCCTCGATAACCTCCTCCTCCGTACGGAGCACAAGGTTATGAAGATTTCCGCCTCCACGTCACCGTCAAGCGGCTAATCGGCCGCCGATGTTTACCCCACCAAGCTTGGCATCGACTGAGTGGTGTAGCGGTGGCCTTCCCGGGACCAGAGCAGCGGCGACCTACTGTGTACTACTCTTCCTCGCTGCCGGCTGCACCCGCGCACGCGTGCCGGCTTCGTGGTCGTGGCGGCGGTGGGCGGCCCGGGGGGTGCCGGCGATCTCCTTCGTTTGCTCCTGCGACAGTACGTCGAAGAGAGCTTTGGAGCGCGCCCGGAGCGAAGCCGCCGATGTCCCTCGTCTGCTCCTGCGACAGTACGTCCAAGAGAGCTTCGGAGAGCCAGGAGGCCATGGTTGAAGTGGTGCCGACAGAAGGAAGGGACCAAAGGAGAATAAGTGTGGGTCTTTGGCTATGGCTGGGAGCTGGGGCTCAAGTTAATATAGCAGGCGAATGGCAATGAGCCGCGGCAGACGGATGGACAACTGGCGCTGGAGTAGGTTCGTCGGGCATGAATGCGGATGCTGCTTCAGTGACTTAACTGCATATGTGTTTGGGTTACTGACATGTGGGCCCAATGGGCGTCTGGGCCGCATGTCAGTGACACACCGATTGCACCTGTAGTTAAGTCCGGTGAATGCGGCTTTGACATTCTGGAGAGACGGTAACTATTTCAGGCGGGAAGCGCGCGCTAGCGATGGAAGGGGTTTCGGTGTGCAGTGGCACTAAGATCGGTCGCTCACGATAGTACATACTCCGTACCATACTACCATTGTACCCTCTCTAGCTTAGGCTGTTTTGTAGATTGTCGTTGTGATGGACGATATACATGAGACAGGCGGTCCGAGTATGACCGTTGGTGTTGATCCAGGTGAATACATGCTCGGCGTTCACGTAGGCCTCCATCAAACGTCTAAACAGTAATGTCAGGCACCGCCGGGGCGCGCAGGTGATGGGCTTGCCGTTTGCGTTGCGCCATGAGTAGGACTTTGATTTAGAGGGCGACGTGAATGCATTAGCATGCTTTGACAGCGTGAGCGTGAGTGTCTGACGCGAAGTATTTCATTTTCATTTGGTTGACGAGGGTGCGTTGCAGCGACGAGTCCGTGTTTTGATTCCCCACATACGCATAATTTTGGTTTTTACAGTATTTCTTTCTCCATTCACAGGTAGGCCCGCGTAGATAGATAAAGAACACGAGTTGATGAGGCGCATGCAGACTGTTTGACTGGTCAACCATACAAATACGGAGCTATACGCTGAGCCAGCGACCGTATAATCACCATATCTCGTATACAATGATCAAAGTGAGCTATCAAGACAAGTTTGATGACCGCCAATGCATTTTACTCGGTAATAAATGACCAGGATTGAAGGGGAATCCTAATTTGCTTCGTCTTCTGTCCTTGAGCTCTCGACAAACCAATGCACTATACGGTTGTCCGACCACTCCACCCCAGAGCTCTCACCAAGCGTCGTTCATGCCACCGCGCCGCACACTAACCGGTAAGGCAGCGATGGCATCCTGCCGCGTTGATTTCCTCGCCGCCCACGAACGCACACAAAATGGTAGGGAAGCGATGGCATCCCGCCGTGCCGAGTTCATCGCCGCTCGCGACCTCACAACTATGTGGGAGGAATTTGAAGATGCCAAGGCCGAATGGGAGGTAGAGCAAGAGACGACCAAAGCCGCACAGAGGGAGCGGAAAAGCCATAAAGCACTCAAGAAAAGAGAGGCCCGCTGCCGTAAGAAAGAAAAGGACGCACGCGCTGCTGTGGAGAGGTCGGTGGAGATCCAAGCACGGTGGGGTGTCGCCGACAAAGCCGGGAAGGAGAACGACGACGTCTGGCCAGCATGTGAGAAGTAGTAGTACTAGTAGTTAGTGTGTGTGTGTGTCTGAGTACGAGCATGTACCAGTACTACTAGTTACTACTGTAGTTTTTAGAGCAAATTACCAGTACATTAGCCTAGACTAAATGGAAAAATTCCTATCATATGCATCAAATGGCATCTCTTTCTCTATAGGAATTGAGATGCATGTCATCTCACTTCCTATGATTTTCATATTCCTATCCTATGAACGAAAGGAGGCCTCTGTTGGAGTAAATACTGTAGCTAGCAGTACTGCTGGTACAGTAGTTTTCTTCAAGAAGCGGAATTCAACAAAGTCATGATGGTTCCTTCGTCCGAGCAACTTCAAAGTGGGAAGTGGGCCTGTGATTTGACGGCTCATTAGTCATTGTTACTACGGTGCAACGACCTGGGTGACTCTCCCTTGGAGTTCTGCGTGTATGGCAAGTGGACCAAGATGGTCGACGTCCCACATATTGGCGAACAGAAGTACTCCTTCCGTCTAGGTGAATAAGTCATCTTAGATTGTGCACCATGACCAAGGTGGAGAGGAAAATGAGAGAACTTAATGTTTATTTGCTAATTACTATCATTGCATGCAACAAACTGACCGCTGCATGTCATCTTTGATAGTCTCAAGTCATTAAAAGCATACATTCCCCACATCTCTTATTGGTTGATTCCTTTATTTATGTCAAAAAATAAGAAACAATGTGAGAGTTAATGCACCGCGCCTATGTGTTTCGGGACTATTTGGTTTTCATAAGATGACTTACTTACCTAGACGGAGGGAGTATTCTTTCCGATATCGAGGAGCAAGGAAACCGCGTGGTATAGTATCACTGCTGATTGGTTCGCAAAAAAATAGTATCACTCCTGATTTATAATTATTTTTTATTTCCGATGAATGTTAGCTTTTCAACTCTTACGACGAAGGGTGCCAAACACGGCACGTGCTAGATGTCCCACACGTCAGCGGAAGGAGTGGGACATGAACAGCATGGTAGAGCCCAGCGTAAAAGAAACAGCGTGGTAGAGCGTCTCCACTTCTTCCACTTCTAGGTCGGAGACCACACGTAGTAGTACTTAGTGGTATGAACGATACAAAGTGCAACCTGGAGAGAAAGACACGTCTAGTTGGAAGGTCTCCGGGCATACACGTAAACAAATATAAAAGTTAATATGTGCCTCCAACTAATATAGTAGTAGTAGAGTACTTAGGCACGTACTCCATAACATCACCGTGCATTGCACGTACAACATTTAGTGGTAGTACGTAGTAAGAGACAAATGCCGCCCAAGAGTTCCCTTCTCGACCTACTTTTGGGTGTTTGGTAGAGTGTATGGAGGGTGCATGAGTCCACACTAGTTTAGCACAAATACACTAGAAGCATGCATGAAGAGAGCATGCATGAAGAGGGGTGTTGAGTTGAGCATGCATGAAGAGGGAACTACTATGCTGAGACGAGAACGCAACCAAACACACCCTGTATGCCACGCAGGTTCATACCATTTGTGCCTTTCTACTTCACATACTGCACTACATTACTCAGGTTCGTACGTCCACTCCTGGGTACATGTCCGTCTCGTAGTTCCAGTGCCACGTGTTCTTCATATAGATGGAACGATCGTTGCATAACACGTGCGCCTTGATGCTAGATGTCTCACGTGTTGGCAAAAGGATGAACAAAGCTCATGTAAAAAAATGGAGTGGAAGAACATAGATTCCGAACGACCGAGAAGGAGAAAGGAACCTCATGGTGGAACGTCTGCACTCATAATATTTAATATTATTCAGCGATATAAAATTAACCAATCATCTCCACAGTGGACTGGAAGAGTATGAAACACGGCAGCCCAGTGTAGTTACATCATACTAGTACATGGCTAACCCACGCTATCACCATATTTCTTGGCTTCCGTGGGACACCTATCTCTAGTAATCCAGCAGCCTGTATCGCTTCTCCCTCCTCGTCTCTGTCAAAGTGCGGCGGACTGGCGTTTCTGCCGCCTATTGAGGTCGGTTAAATATCACATGTTAGCGACATGCCAAGAGCATTCTAAAAAAATTCCTTTCACGTTCCGTTTTCAAAAAGAAAAAATCCTTTCACGTACGAATTTGCCTGTATGCTTTGAGCAACTTGCATGTCCTATACTGCTCCTATTTGATACTCTAACTTAGATAGAGGTTAGACTAACTCATGACTAACCCTGAACTAACTGTAGCCAAAGAGGTGTTTGGATGACAGGGTTAGATTGACAATAAATGCACTTCATGGAGAGAGAAAAGTGGGTTTTCAGTGGTCCCAATGAGAACTATCTCCAGTTAGCACCTCTTGGGTGGGAATGTTTTTTTGGGTGGGTTCGGTGCAACTTGCTCCAATTTAAACCCTCATGCTTGGATACTTTAGGGCTATTTGAGCCCCAACTAGATTAAACTAACTCTAACCCATGGGTCCAAACAGGGCCTATGGCCAGTCTCGACGCGGAGCAGTCGCGTGCACCGGGAAGCGGCGCTCTTTCGACCCTCGCGCCACTTCAAAGAAGACGCCAGTGAGAGGCCACCTCCGCTCTGGCCAGGCATTAATGCGGCACTGACGCTCCAGGGCGATGCTGACCGTTTCACGCGGGAAGCGCGCGCTAGCAAGGGAGTATAGGTTTTGAACCGTTTCAGGTGTAGTAGTAATGGTAGTTTGCAAAACTACTCAATTATTGCACTCAGTTTCCTAAGAAATTGTGGTAAAAACGTTACTCCACAACCCGCTTCCCTTCTCCTTCCTGCTCGTGATTTACGTGGCCATGTTAACGTGGTTGTGTCAAAAAAATGTCACTTCCTGCTCGTGATTTGTGTTATATAATTACAAGCAAGATTCTCGTGCATTGCACGGAACATCAATATGCATTTTTTTACAAAACACCCGTTGTGATTGACCCATGCAGGAGTAATCCCATGTGTAAAAACTAATGATATCTCGAGAATTTTATCGGAAAACTGGTATCTCGAGAATGTCATCGAAAAAATGAAAGATGAGAGATAAGGCGAGGAGGAGTGGAGCGTGGTGGTGACTGGTGGTCGGAATGGGCGGAGGCATGGGGATGGACGGCGCCGGCAGGCGGCAGCGGCCACCATGCATGCTAGATTGTTCCAGAGACTTATTCCTTTTTTAATTGTTGAGCAATGAGGTTGCGGGAGATAATGATGTGGAGAGAGGTGCGGGTATCATTTGTAAAATTATCATAGTTTGCTTCCTATCCGTCAGATATAGATCATACGGTCTGTATTACAAGATGGCAGGCACACCATCATCGCCAACTCATTTTTTATAAGGGTACAAATGATAAGTTTGCTGACTACTAAAGTAAAGTGGAATCTGTCCATGTTATGCAAGTAAATAAAGGTGATTGTTTATCATACGGGTAAGGTTGGATGAAGGGTGGTAGGAACAAATGCTCCTCCTAGAGCATGTGTGTGTGAGATGGAGTCTTAGTGTATATGTGGGGTGTGTGTGTGTGTGAGAGAGAGAGAGAGAGGAGAGAGAGAGATGGAGTCTTAGTTTGTGTGTGTGTGTGAGAGAGAGAGATGGAGTCTAAGTGTGTGTGTGGGGGGGTGCGTGTGTGTGTGTGTGTGTTTGTGTGTGTGTGAGAGAGAGAGAGATGGAGTCTTAGTGTGTGTGTGGGGGGTGTGCATGCGTGCGTGCATGCGTGTGTGTGTGTGTGTGTGTGTGTGTCGCGGGGTCCTCTGTGGCGGATGTAATTTGAGTGTGCATGGATTCATCATAGAGAGGTGATGTGTATGGCAGAGGCCACCAACGATGGGGTGCGAGAGGCAAAATGCCCGTAGGGAGGGAAGAGAAGGTGCGTGCGCGTGAGAGGAGTCAACATCGAGAGAATGTGTTTGTTTGAGAGACACCAAGGAAGACTACTATATATCGATGGTGCATGTAGGCGGGAATTAAAC
This sequence comes from Triticum timopheevii, assembly GCA_963921465.1. NCBI lineage: Eukaryota > Viridiplantae > Streptophyta > Magnoliopsida > Poales > Poaceae > Triticum > Triticum timopheevii. The sequence goes on from OY997268.1 coordinate 472,134,445, forward strand.
AAAGGGATGGTCTTATTGGTTTCGGGGATATAGGGGAAGAGTGAGAGGCGCGGGGGGGGGGGGGGCGGTAGCTAGAAGGAGATTGTTAAGTGTGAGTGTGTGTTTTGCCCATCCAGGCGGAAGTTATGTGCACAAAAGAGGAGAACGATTCGATGTGGCGTTAGGATTGAGGGTAATGAACTACGTATGGAGACATAGAGACCTTGAACGTGCATGCGTGAGAGGTATACATGTATACGTGGGATGTGTGTGTGTGCGCGCGCATGATCGAGATAAAAGAAAGAAGACATAAGTCCTAAGATCAACGACATGGGAGAGACAGATTGGTACGAAAATATGCATACATGTGAGAATGCAAGGAAGAAGGCCCGACAATTGAGCATGTGTTTTTGTCTTTAAGAGATAGTGGCGTGGGCTGGAGCATGCATCTATGGCGAGCAGAGGGGGTGAGGCGCAACGATTGTGCAAAAGAGATCAACCTATAAATGCATATGTATGGATAGACATATATAGTGTGGGTGACAGGAAGCAAGACTCCGTGCGAGAAAGAAATGTTGACGGAGAAACTACAGATAGATACAGAGATGGAGATGCTAGCTAGAGAGACATCCGTTAGTTTGGGTGTTGGAGATGACCGTCGGGTGGTTCAAAGGGTGAAGTTATATATGTGTGTGAGAGGGCACTTGACTGCATGTAGAGAGAAACATATGTAGTGTGCGTGATAGGAATCAAGAGTGAGGGCGAGAAAGAAGGTTGATGGAGAAACAGATAAATAGAAAGATAAAGATGCTAGCTAGTGTGCGCTAGAGATAGGAGTCGAGTGGATCAGAAGGATGGGTTATGTGTGTGGGTGTGAGAGAGATAGAGAGAGGGTGGATATGAGTCACATACAAACAGATATCAGAGAGAAATGAGATCCAGAGAGACGGAGTTTTGTGTCTGCGAGAGAGAAAGATATTTCACAACGAGAGTGATAGCTAGAGAGACATATGAGGGAACGCAAGATATCTCTAGGCAGAGAGGGTGTGTTTGAGCGGCATACAAGAGAACAATGGAGAAATATGAGACCCTGGGAGACAGAGTTTGTGTTTGTGTGTGAGAAAGAGATATTGAAGAGGAAGAGTCGTAGGTTCTCATACCTAAGGAGCGAAAGACATCTCTGTATGAGGGCTGTGCGAGTGGCACACATGGGAATAGTTGAGAGAAATGAGACCCCGGGAGACAAAGTTTTGTGTTTGTGTGAGAGAAAGAGATTCCACATGGAGAATCATAGCTAGAGACACATAGCAGGGAGAGAGATATACTTAGAGAGAGATAGGGTGATGAAGGTTGAGGGAGAGAGTACCGTCAGTGTGTTACGAAGATAAAAGATCATTGTCGACATACAGGTAGCACGAGAGATGCCTGAGAGACGATGAACGCGTATAGGTCCAGAGAGATAGTCCTATATAAGCATGAGTGATAGCTATATGAGACGAATATCTGGATTAAAGGGGATTCAAATATTTAAACTGGAGATCACGACATCGATAATATCATAACGCAAATTGGTGTATCAAACATGCATATTCATTTGAATTTGGGCACACGTGTAATGTTATATAGTTTATCAATATTGGTGATCGATAGATTCTTCAGTTACAAACAATGCATGGTTTATATGCAATTAATGTCTAAACGGGATTACACTATATGTTGCGTGTGTGAAACACATTATACATGTTTGAGAAGTTAAAAAAACCCGCATGAAACACACATTAATTGGAGACGGTTAGCGAGGAATGCATACATTGGATTTCAACATAAAGTGGTTTCAAATATTTGAAAATCCAAATTGATGGATACAACCTTATGAATCTGAGATCATGCCATTTGTAAACCATATTTATGTATAAATGGTGTTGTGCTTTTGAAAGTATATATAAAAAATGATGTATATAGAATGTAATTCCAATTGAAAATGGATCCAACCCGAAAAAAATAGTAGAATACAAACGGGATTCGAAATTGAGTTGGCACGGTAAACGTTCACCATGCAAAATTTGAACGAAGCGGGGAAAGTCATAGTAACCGCCCGAAACCAAAATCTGCGAGATGGAAATCACTACTGCCTATCCCTGCCACGCAAAGCCTATCTGCTGGATTTCTATAGGTTTCGATAGGGGTAGGTTTTTAATTTCACCCAAATGTGACCTAACCGCCTCTCACCCGGATTCATACATGGTGGGCGCCAAAACACAGTGTGCCCTCGGCCGAAATCGACTCCCTCGCCGATTCATATTCATACATGGTGGGCGCCAAAAACAAACTCTCATCGGCAAATATTCGGTGTATGCGAGATTACCGTCCTATCCCTAACCGACTAATGTTGCTGTGATGTAGTAGAAATTTGAAACAGGGGCTAAGTTTGTAAATTTCCTAGCATTTGAGACAAGCGCGCCCTGAAAACATGGTTCCCCCTTCCTCTCTACCTCCCTTTCCCCATTCGTACTCCATGGGCGCCAAAACACCCTCTCCACCCCAGCCTCCTCTGTCCGTCGCCGTCCGCCACCCCATCCACCACCGTCCTCCTCCACCATGCCGGAGCTGATACCCCGACGCCGCCGTCCATTACAAGAGATCGACCTCTCTCATCCACGCCTTCGGACCGGGATCCTTGCATCCCGTCCTCTCGCTTCATCCCCGTCGTCGTCCACCTTGCCGACGCCGCTCCTACGACCGTCTTGTCCACCATGCTCTGCCGCCACCATCTACCCTCCTAGATCTGCTTCCACGCTGCCGACAGCCATCGCTACTGCAGGACCGTCAAATTCTCAGCAGATGCGTACACGGCGCCGCACCGGAGGCGGTACTCTTTCGTATCTACTCAACTTATTTATTGCAGCAAGAAAATAGATCGCCACTGATTTACTCTGATTTCTTGTCTTGGTTGCGAAGTTGCCTTTGTCCGGTTGGCACCTTCAGATTCGCCATGGCACGCTCAACACTATACTCCCAATGCTTATGGTTTTCCCCTTTTATATTCCACACTAGTTAAATCACAGTAGACTAAATTTCAAAATTGGGTCAGTCGATTTTTCAGAGCTCGCGAGAGTTCGCCGGTGCGATCCAAGGGGCTCGGGTGGTTGTGGGGCCTCGCCGAACGAAGAAAACTCGACGTGGGTGGGGGGTGGGGGTGGCGGAGGAACACAGGCGATGGGGGCCGGTGGTCCGGCCGGCGGCCCGTGCGGTGTTCTGTATGGGAAGAATCATAGACGAGGAAGAAGAAGGGTTAGGAGACATAGGATCTTCATCCAACCGCCTGAAATGGTCGAGAGACAGCTAGGAGTTGCATTCTTAATGCGCTCTGGTTCATCATGTGTGGGCACTGTGCAACCAACATTTTATTATCCAAAATCTGCTTGCTCTTCTTTACCATGTTCGATAGTGCTGGCCTGTACGTGATCGATAGGCTTTCAATTACTAGCGACAATAAAACACCATGTTTTCAAGCTAGTTCCGCTTTCCCGATTTATATATCATGGTTATGGTGTACCCCTGTTATGTACACTATGATCTGCCTAGTTGCTGTGTGCTCTTGTTATCATGGTTTGGCAATAAACTCTATATACAGTATATTATGAACCTATCATCTGCCAGCTATCCTTACTTCTGGAGCCTATTTTTTGTGTACTTGTGCCAGATTATATAAATGCACGCATGATATTACAGCACACATGAGCGCTCTCATCAGAATCCAGTGATAGCACATAAGTGTTTACAGGGGCGCCCCTATATTAGAATATCATCTGCATTACAAAGATAATCTCACAACTATTTATGTTTTCATGGTTCTCAGATATTATACGCAATTACAGTGAATATCAGAATCCGTGCATCAGAAGAATATTGTGGAACACTGCAATGACTTACAAAATTGGCACCAAGGCATTGAGTGCCATTCTGGAAGCAATGAAACTCGTACGCTCCCCACCTGTTGATTCTTGTCCAGAATATCATCCGAATGACTATTCTAACCTCGAGGAGTCAAAGGCAGATGGCCTGTCCTGTTCACCCATCAAGGTGCCTGTTCTAATTTGGCAAGGTTTTATTGATTGCGCGTATCTTGCATATGTTGTCTTGCATTTCTTCTACTTTGTTGCACCACCATCTGCTTAGTTTACTCATCATATAACTCGAGATGCCATGCACATCCATTATCAATACATATTCCATCTGTCGTCATACCATGTTTTCCCACTCAAATGCTGTTATTGTGCATCAGACATCAAAAATGAAGAGGGTGATTGCCGAACCTGAAGGAGTACCAGTAAAGTCATTGAAAAACGTGGTGGTACCGGAGAAATCAGACAGATATTGGCTGTACAACTAGTGACACAAAACATAGGACCGACTCCAGCAGACGGTACCCATACTTCACTGGCCACACCACTAGCCCCACCACACAGGACCTGCACTCCAGCAAAAGGTATACCGATTTCATTTGCCATAGCACCAGCCGTACCACAGAATAATCCCACTCCAGCAAAAAGTATAGCAAGTCCACCGGCCGAAGACCTATCCCAACTGCAGAAACGGCCAATTCCTGTAGATTGGAACCCCATTCCATTTATTCCCAGTTTAAAAGACAATCCTTTCAATGTTGTTAGGGACTACGTGCATATATTCCCATCATGGGAAGATTATAGTGAAGACAAACACCATTTTCACATCTTCCTGTCCAACTTACGTGTAAGTGCTATTATTCATGGTTATTATTTTCCTGTTTTCTACTGATCGAACACATCAATGATTTACATTACATTGTTGTAACCAGGTGAGGGTCAATCAGGATAGTCATGACGAGCAAAGCTTGCTTGTGCTTTTCAAGGAAGCATTGCAGCAGTATCGGTGTTACTTGAGGAAATCACACTTTGATGGCAAGTCTATAAACGAATTTCCGGTGAAGTCTCTTGTGCTAAATTTAGAAGACATTGAATGGAAAAACCTTGTTATGCACTGGTCTCGTTCCCAGGATGAGGTGCTGTCTATGAAATCACATGACAATTTGAACTTCTACTTTTCCGCATGTGCCATACGGATCTTTTTTGCAGGAAATCAGCTCGAAGAAGAATTCCGGTTTGAAAAGAACGACAGGATATCGCAAATATGCTGCCCGCTGCTTTGCTCTTGTTAGTACCTGTTGTCCTGTATCACTGTACTTGCATACATACCTGGTTCATTATGTGACAGCAGTATGCATGATAGCTTGCTTATCAATTGTTCGCTCCAAATTATCTGATCTGTATGAATGGTTACATTAGTGTACAGTATATCCAATGCCAATGAATTTTTTTAGCTCTGCATTGTTCTTGTAAGTACATGCTGTCCTTTATCAGTGTACTTATATTGACAGGTAGTTGTTCATGTACCATCACTCTGTAGCTTATTTTGCTTTGCCCTCCATTTTCTACACATCAGATCTATATTTACTATTACCATAAGGTTGGTACTGAAGAAGTTTAGCTGTGCATTGCTCTTGGCTGTGCCTTTTGTCTATATCGCTGCACACACATTTATAGCTACTTGGTTATGTAGCATCACTCTTCATCTTATCTTAAATATTCTCCATTTTTTCGTATATTATGACATCTATATTTACTCTTAACAAAATGTAGAATAAAGGCAATGCTTATGAAGAAGATTCTGTGCTAAACTTCTTGAATTGGCCCCCATCAGCATGGACAAGGGCTTTATAGAGCCTATCTTCACCAGTAATGTAAGTTTGTCCTTCTCAAGCCTTCAAACTTTGTTGTGTATATTTGGTTAGGCATGACTGCAACAGCTATTTATTTTGGTGTTTGCATCAAATTGCATGTTTAAAGTTTATTATGTAGTTCATAAACAAAAGTTTGTCCTTCTCAATTTAAGTTTTCAGTTGTACAACCAAGTTCCTTCTTCATACCATGTAAATTAAACTATGCAGAGCAAGTGATCTTCTTTTGCACTGCATGTATGCTTCTGTTCTTCATCCGTAATCCAGTGGTGTGGTGAACCTACCCACTACAGCACATTGTCATATTCTACATTGTCTTAACTATGAACAATGTCATATCATTCTACTATTATTTAAACCATCTCTTTATTTGCCAATCTGAATGGGATAAATTGACAGCACACTAACCATTGATACTTATGAGTTCTTGATCTATAATCCAGTGGTGTCGCGAAGCTTCCAATTCCTTCACAATGTCATTTCCTACCATGTCTTGACCTGAACAATACCATATTGTGTTAATGCAATTTTAAACTGTGTCACTTTATTCGTCAGTAAGAAATGTGATGAATTGTCAGCACTGATACTTTTATGTGCAAAACCTGTCATCTGTCTGCTTGTTTATCTTTCAGAGTGAGGAAGATATAAGTGTTGAACAAGCGCAGTCTCATCATCTTGCTCAGCTGCTTGCGCTGTAGCTCCCCAGCAGGGCTAACCTTTCTTGAACTCTATTGAAGTGTTGTCGGTTTTGTATATTATTTTGTCGGTGTGTTTATTTGCACTGGTGGCGATCTTTGATGCCCAGTGTATGTAATCTGCTGTCTGCTTGTGCTTTATTATCATAGTGGCGAACTTTGATGCCCAGTGGATGTAATATGCCGTAATTTCTTTATTGTATAGTCTAGGTTTTTTCTTATTCACGATGCTGCAGTTATTTTACTGTATATATATATATATATATATATATATATATATATATATATATATCCTGTCTTCGCAGTAAATCGGCCAAACCGTAAAATTACGGTACATAATTGGGCCGTCATGCAATCACGATGTATGATCCGCATCATGGGCCCCGTCAAACTGTCCCACTAGTAGATTCGGGCCTTTAATATGCCGAGTAACCCCCGGCCCTCTTTTCACAAGAAAACTCAATGGGCTTTTAGGAGGCTGAGAAGTAGGCTGGGCCTAAAACGTGTCGAATAGCTCACGGGCCGGCGGCAGCCCGAAATGGACCCCGGCCCATGATTGTGCGAATCAATTCACAGGCTTTTAACAGGCCAAAGTTGTCTCGGCCCTTGTTTGGCCCAATCAGATATCGGCTGCGAGCGGGCCAGATGCAAACCGGGTTGTAGTTAGGCCCAACTATATGACGGGCTTTTAACATGCCAAAATTAATATAGGGCCGAAATGTTAAATGGGCCCTTAACAGGCCGAAACTAATATCAGGTCGAATTACTAAATGGGCCTTTAGCAAGTGGGCCCAAAAGCATAGCGTCCAGTCAACGGGCCTAATCTGATATGGGCCAAAATTGAGCCCAAAGGGCCGGGCCTGATCTGGGCCGTGATTTGGCCTAGAAAGTGGGAGGCTTTTAATGGGCCGGATCTTATATGGGCCATTATTAGGCCCGGAACGTGGCAGGCCATTAATGGACCGGATCAATTATGGGCCGGCATTTGGCCCAAAACATGGCAGCCAGTTAATGGGCCGGCCTACTAGGGTCCTCAAAATCTTGTGGGCCTACAGCTGGGCCGGCCCATTAATGTCGGCGAAATCTCATGGGCCTTTAGCTGGGCCGGCCCATTATGATCCGCAAGAATTTTGTGGGCCTTTACCTGGGCCGGCCCATTATGGCACACAAAAATCTTGTGGGCCTTTACCTGGGCCGGTCTATTATGGCCCGCGAAATCTTGTGGGCCTTTATCTGGGCCAGCCCATTATAGTCCGCAAAATCTCGCGGGCCTTTAACTGGGCCGGCCCATTATGGGCTGCAAAATCTTGCGGGCCTTTAGTTGGGCCGGCCCATTTAAACTTGATTGGTCGTGCCATGTGTCGACGTATCATAGGCGCCTTCTGTCCAATGAGTGGATGACATCTGTCCCAACGATGAGCCGACATGTGTTTCCTCCAGCCAATGATGATTTTACACGTGGAAAATCCCCATTGGTCGGGGCTGTTAACGGGTTATCAGATCCAAAACCCGACCCGATAGCTTAACGGCATTCCGTTACGGTGGATGCCACGTGTCGGTCACCCTTGACGAAAGCACTTCTGTGATGCGCAATTTATCGTCATGGAAGTGGACACTTCCATGATGATAATTTTGGTAATGTCATGGAACACTTCTACGACAGCACATGTATGACTATCTTGATTCTGTCATAAATTTGTCATGGATGTACATGCATGACAAAAAACGTGACCTACTGTGACAAACACGTATCATCACGGAAGTGTATTTCTTTTTGTAGTGTATATACATGATCATGCCTAGATAATCTCATAACTATGCACTTTTCTATCAATTGCTCGACAGTAATTTGTTCACCCACCGTAAATACTTATGCTATCTTGAGAGAAGCCACTAGGGAAACCTATGGCCCCCGGGTCTATCTTTTATCATATAAGTTTTCCATCTACTTTTATTTACATCTTTACTTTCCAATCTATATCATAAGAATACCAAAAAATACTTATCTTATCTTATTATCTCTATCAGATCTCACTTTCACAAGTTTTCGTGAAGGGATTGACAACCCCTTTATCGCGTTGGTTGCGAGGTTGTTGTTTGTTTGTGTAGGTGCGTGGGACTTTTGAGGAGCCTCCTACTGGATTGATACCTTGGTTCTCAAAAGCTGAGGGAAATACTTACGCTACTTTGTTTCATCACCCTTTCCTCTTGAAGGGAAAACCAACGCAATGCTCAAGAGGTAGCATTATGACAACGCGGTTGATGTAGTCGTACGTCTTCACGATCCGACCGATCCTAGCACCGAAGGTACGGCACCTCCGTGATCTGCACACGTTCAGCTCGGTGACGTCCCACAAACTCTAGATCCAGCTGAGGTCAAGGGAGAGTGTCGCCAGCACGATGGCATGGTGACGGTGATGATGAAGTTACCGGCGCAGGGCTTCGCCTAAGCACTACGACGATATGACCGAGGTGTGTAACTGTGGAGGGGGGCACCACACACGGCTAAAACAATTGTCAACTTGTGTTTTCTAGGGTGCCCCCTGCCCCCCGTATATAAAGGAGAAAGGGGGAGGTCGGCAGGCCCTCCAAGGGCGCGCCCCCAATAGGGGAATCCTACTAGGACTCCAAGTCCTAGTAGGTTTCCACCTAAAGGGAGAGAGGGGAAAGGAAGGAGAGGGAGAGGGGGAAGGCAAGGGGGCCGCCCCCCCTTCCTTGTCCTATTCGGACTCAAGGGGAGGGGGCGTGCGGCCTGCCCTGGCCGGCCCCTCTCTCTCCACTAGGGCCCATCGAGGCCCATTAGTTCCCCAGGGGGTTCCGGTAACCCTCCGGCACTCCGGTTTATCCGAAACTTATCCGGAACACTTCCGGTGTCTGAATATAGTCGTCCAATATATCAATCTTTATGTCTCGACCATTTCGAGACTCCTCGTCATGTGTGTGATCACATCCGGGACTCCAAACAATCTTCAGTACATCATATCACATAAACTCATAATACCAATCGTCATCGAACGTTAAGCGTGCGGACCCTACGGGTTCGAGAACTATGTAGACATGACCGAGACACGTCTCCGGTCAATAACCAATAGCGGACCTGGATGCTCATATTGGTTCCTACATATTCTACGAAGATCTTTATCGGTCAAATCGCATAACAACATACATTGTTCCCTTTGTCATTGGTATGTTACTTGCCCGAGATTCGATCGCCGGTATCTCAATACCTAGTTCATTCTCATTACCGGCAAGTCTCTTTACTCGTTTCGTAATACTTCAACCCACAACTAACTCATTAGTCACAATGCTTGCAGGGCTTATAGTGATGAGTATTACCGAGAGGGCCCAGAGATACCTCTCCGAAACACGGAGTGACAAATCCTAATCTCGATCTTTGCTAACCCAACAAACACCTTCGGAGACACCAGTAGAGCACCTTTATAATCATCCATTTATGTTGTGACGTTTGGTAGCACACAAAGTGTTCCTCCGGTATTCGGGAGTTGCATAATCTCATAGTCTGAGGAACTTGTATAAGTCATGAAGAAAGCAGTAGCAATGAAACTGACACGATCATAATACTAAGCTAACGGATGGATCATGTCCATCACATCATTCTCCTAATAATGTGATCCCGTTAATCAAATGACAACACATGTCAATAGTTAGGAAACATAACCATCTTTGATTAGCGAGCTAGTCAAGTAAAGGCATACTAGGGACTATATGTTTTGTCTATGTATTCACACATGTACTAAGTTTCCGATTAATACAACTCTAGCATGAATAATAAACATTTATCATGAATTAACAAAATAAATAATAACTTTATTATTGCCTCTAGGGCATATTTCCTTCATGCCTATGGACAAAATACTTCTCTTGTGTTACAAAAATCTTTCTACTAAACAACTAACTTTTATTATCTTGCAAATTACTCGTAGTTTTATTCTTGCTAAGTATTTCTACTTTTATTCTTGCAAACTTATCCTTACACCTACAAAATAGTTTCACACTTGTTCTAGGTAAAGCAAATGTTGAGTGTGCATAGAGTTGTATCGGTGGTCGATAGAACTTCAAGGGAATATAAATCCTACCTTTAGCTCTTCGTTGGGTTCGGCACTCTTATTTATCAAAAAAAGCTATAACTCATCCCCTATACTTGTGGGTTATCAAGACCTCTTTTCTAGCGCCGTTGGTGGAGAGCAATAGCGTGGGGTGAATATTCTCGTGTGTGTTTCTTTGCTTTATCATTAAGTAGTTTTTATTTTGTGCTCTTGTTTTCTATCTTTATTTATGGGTAGGAAACACAAAATACCAAAAAATTAGTTGTACCTGCTAAACCAATGGTTGAAGAACCACAATTAAAGAATTTATCATATTGTTGAAGCTTTCTACTTGGATCATTTTCGATCCATTTATGCTCGTGCTGAAAACCCAACTAGCTTAGTTGAAGGAAAATAATTAAATAAGCATGTTTATTTTGTGTGAAACCGCTTATCTCAAAAGGGAAACTTTTATGGCATCATATTAATACTATGCATTATTATGCTTGAAATTTATGCGAAATACATTATTTTACTTATTGTTCTGAAGACCCTAAGAAACACCTTCCCTACTAATGTGAGTTTAAGGATAATGGAATCTTATCTTCTTATTCCAAGGGTGTTTATAATTAGTATCATATTGAACAAATTAAAGAATTTATTGCTTTTAAGGGCGCTTATGAAATTTTCTTTGATTGAAGAGTATGATGCTACTCTTTACAAATCTGAAAATTTTACCGTACTTAAATATTGCTATGAAAACTATGCTTCTAATGCTTATGTTAAACCATATATTGAGGACGTCTCCACCGTCCAAGAAAAGATTAATATTTTGTAGGAAACCATGGAAGAAGAAATTGTTGAAATTTTGAGCTCATTAGATGAAAAAGATGAGGAGGAGAGCGAAGAACAAAAGGAGAAGGGAAAATTTTGTTTTTGCCACTCTAGATTTTGCCAATTTTCCTTATGCCACTCTAGATTTTGACATTTCACTTTTGCCACTCTAAGTTTTGGATAATTATCACAATTTCCATTCTGTGGCAAAAGCAAAATAATTTTATTTCATTGTTGCCGCTCTTAGGTTTTGACAATTATCACAATTGCCACTTTGAAAATTTTGCTTTTGCCACGGGAATTGCAGTTGTGATAATTGTCAAAAACTGAGAGTGGCAAAAGTGAAATGTTAAAACCTAGAATGGCATAAGGAAAATTGGCAAAATCTGGAGTGGCAAAAACAAAATTTTCCCAAAGGAGAAAGAGCAGATTAGCTACCCGTGCCCACCTTTTAATGAGAGTAACTCTTCAACTCATACATTATTTAATTTCCCTTCGTGCTTACTAAAGGATGATTGCTATGATCCATTGGATTCACTTGAAATATCCCTTTTTGATGAACTTGATTCTTGCTATGCTTGTGGACATGATGTCAATATGTATTATGCTTATGGAGATGAACTTGCTATAGTTCCTTATGTTAAAAATGAAATTGTTGCTATTGGACCCACGCATGATAGTCCTATTATCTTTTTGAATTCTCCCAACTATGCTATAACGGAGAAGTTTGCTCTTATTAAGGATTACATTGATGGGTTGCATTTTTACTATTGCACATGATAATTTGATGAATATAATATGCATGTGCTTTCTGCTCATACTTGCAATTATCATGAGAGAGGAACTACATCCCAACCTCTCTATGCTTCCAACACAATAGAATTGCAAGAAACTATTTATGCTATGTATCGGCCTTTACTTTGTGTGCATGAATTGTTTTTTATGACATGCCGATGGATGGAAGAGAGTTAGACTTTTTCGTTACATGATATATGTTGCTTTGTGCTTGATACTAAATCACAAATCATTGTTAATTAAAATTGGCTTTGATATACCTTGGGATCCGGGTGGATCAGTTACTTGAGCACTTTATGCCTAGCTTAATGGCTTTAAAGAAAGCGCTGCCAGGGAGACAACCCGGAAGTTTTAGAGAGTCATTTTATTCTGTGGTGTGCTTTTATAAAGTTTAAAAAGAAAAAATATAGAGGGAAACTTAAAAATTTTCAAAAGGAAAAGTGAAAGTAAGAAAGACGAGTATCGTTGAAGTGGGGGAGCTCCTTGAACTTGGTTCATGCCCATGGAAACTTTGCAAACCTTGATTGTAGAAACTTTTCAACAAACTAATTATCCCCTTGTACAAATCCATTTTATAAAAATAATTTGCCTTTAGAATGTTTAGATTGCTTGTTTGGTATGTGTAGTGCAAAAGTAGAAATTTTGCTGTAGTACGTGAATTTACATTTTTTTTTACTGAATTACGCAATTTTTTTTAGAAAAATTACAAAGTACTACTATGCAAATCTTTTATTTTTCCCAATTTTCCTAAATTTTTGGAGTTACAAAAGTATGGTCAATGTTCGCATTGCTACAGACTGTCCTGTTTTTGATAGATTCTGTTTTTGATGCATTGTTTTGCTTGTTTTGATGGAACTACGGATTGTATCAGTGGTATAAGCCATGGAGAAGTTAGAATACAATAGGTATAATGAAAAAATAAAATATGAATGGGTTTGCAACAATACTGAAAATAGTGATTTGCTTTATTATACTAACGGATCTCACTAGGGTTTTGTTAAGTTTTGTGTGATTGAATTTTTCAAGTTTTGGTGAGATCACAATGGATGAAGGAATGAGTGGCAAGAGCCTACACTACAAAAAAAGACAAATCCGTGACATTTTGGGCTGAACAAAATTTTTTCCTGTCCTACTTATGACACTTCTATGATGATAATTGTGACAAAAACCGGTATCATCATAGATGTGGTGGGCTCCTACTTCTATGACAAAAAATCATGACAGAAAATGGGATTTTCATCCTGGTTGGGCCGGAGACGCAGCTGCATGACATTCTTTGGGCCGTCCATGAAGGAAAAAACCGTGGTAGAAGCGAGGGCGAGGAAAATTTCGGGGAGTTCCAGGTTACGGTGGGTGGTTGGGGGCTGAGCGATGCACGTTTCTCTCGTACACGTACGCGTGTGTGTGCGATGCGTTGGGCTCTAACTGAATCCGAGCAAGGCGTCGCCTAACTGAACCCGAGCGATTGCACTGCAGGCTACGCGTTACTGAACCCGAGCGGTCGAGCGATTCCTTCGCTACTGCTGCTAGCTGAAGCCGATCGATGCTGCCTCTGGATGAATAGTGAGCGTTGCAGGAGGGGTTTGGATGAACAGTGAGTGTTGCGAGGGGTTTGGATGAACAGTGAGCGGTGGGGGTGGATGAACAGGACCTCGTGGCGTTGCCTCTGAATGAACAGGACCCCGATCGATCGAGCCGGTTGGGGCTAGATGAACAGGAACCCGTGGAGGGATGGATGAACAGGACGACCCCGTGGAGGGCTGGATGAACAGTAGATGGTGGAGGGATGCCTATGAAGGGGTGGTTGAATAGTAGCCGGTGGAGTAGCGCGCGGTGGAGGCTGGATGAACAGGAGCCCGTGGAGGCTGGAGGAGGTCGACGGTAGCCCGTGGAGGCTGGAGGAGGTCGATGGTAGCCCGTGGAGGCTGGAGGAGGTCAACGGTGGAGATGAACAGTATCCCATGGAGTCCCGTTTTGTGGTACGCCACACCCCTCCCGATGAACAGGACCCCCGTTTCGACCGTAGCGTTCCAACACAAGTCCGTTTCATCCGTTTTGCGGTACGCCACACCCCTCCCGATCAACAAGACCCCCGTTTCAACCGTAGGAGGTCCGTTTCCTCCGTTGTGTGGTACGCCAGACCCCTCCCGATGAACAGGATCCCGTTTCGAACATGGCCAGTCGAACACAAGGCCGTTTCCTCCGTTCTGTGGTACGCTAGGCCTCGTTTCCATCGCCTGTTCCGTCCAAGCCTTCCCGATGAACACGACGATGCATTCAGTTCCGACCCAGCCGGTTGGCTCCCCATGAACACGACGACGATGTTGTTTCTCCGTTCCGACCTAGCCATGTACATAGCACTGGCCGTATGTATGCACGAGTAGGCGTTCGAGACCCCGCCTGTATGTACACATACGTGGCCATATTTTCTTTCTTGCACACTGGCTATTGTACGTACGTGTACATGCTACGTGCGCTCCTCTACTACGACACGTGCGAGCCTCTACATCCACCAGTATGTACATACACGTTCGCTTCCAGAATGACAGCGCTACGTACGCTTCGACCAGGTGGGTCCCGACTGTCAGGCACTTCCTTGCGTGCGAAGATGTAGCTGGTGGGTCCCAACAGTCAGGGGGGCGAATCATTTTTGTTTTCGGACGCACTTCCTTGTGTGCGAAGATGTAGCTGGTGGGTCCCAACAGTAAGGGGGGCGAATCGTTTTTTCCCGGACGCACTTCCTTGCGTGCGAAGATGTAGCTGGTGGGTCCCAGCAGTCAAGGGGGAAAGGTTTTTTCACGAAATACAGTGGCCCGTCCGGTGGGTCCCTGCTATCAGGTGGAGGTATCATTATTTTCCGCATAATAAGGAGGCACTTCCTTGCTGCGGCCGTGGACCCAGCTGTTAGCCTCTCCACGTACAGTCCACGTCCGATGGAAGTCGTTCCTTGACCATGTTGACCACGCCGCGCCGAGAGCACCAGGGCGGTGGACGACGGCGAGGCCAGGAAGGGGACGACGCGGAGCCAGGGAATACGCGGTAGTGGATGCCCACACGTAGAGGAGTATGAGGGTTCACTCGTTCGACTGTGGTGTGAGGCTGCCGTTGTCGCAGGGCCTGGCCAGCGGTGGGAATAGTAGGGGGCGGTGAGGCCTCCGCGGCAGCACAGCCGGCCACGGGATACAGGAGCAGGCGGCACGACCGGCGCTGCTTTGGGCGGCTGGAGCAAGAAGACCAGAGGTTGAAGAAGCACTACGGCCGTTGGATGAACATCGTACGGTCACTGGAGCTAGAATCGTTCATATTTACTAAGTTCACAAAGCCCTCCATCCCCGTCAACTTAGTAGGCCCACAAGTCAGCCTCCCACCAAGGCGGGTCCCAGCTAGCAGGCGGAGTATTCATTTTTTGTGCGTAATAAGGAGGCACTTCCTGGGTCTGAGCTGACAGCGGGGGGAACGTTTTTTTCGCGAAATACGGTGGCCCATCCGGTGGGTCCCATCAGTCAGGGGGGAAACGTTTTTTTCACAAAATAAGGTGGCCCATCCGGTGGGTACCTGCTGTCAGGTGGAGGAATAATTATTTTGCGCATAATAAGGAGGCACTTCCTTGCGGCCGCCATGGACCCAGCTGTCAGCCACTCCACGTACAGTACTCTTCCGATGGAAGTCGGTCGTTGACCACGTGACCACGCCGCGCCGAAGGAACCAAGGCGGTGGACGACGGTGAGGCCTAGGATGGGGACGACGCGGAGCTGGGGAAGACGTAGCAGTGGAAACCCGTGCGGAGAGGAGTACGAGGGTTCACTGGTTCGGCTGCGGTGTGAGGCTGCTGTCGCCGCAGAATAACAGGGAGTGTGGGTGAGTGGAGGGATGGCCTGGCCAGCGGCGGGAGTAGTATGGGGGCGGTGAGGCCTCCGCGGCAGCACAACTGGCCACGGGAGGCAGGAGCAGCACAGCACGACCGGTGCTGCTTTGGGCAGCTGGAGCAAGAAGACCAAAGGTTGAAGAAGCACTACGGCCGTTAGATGGACATTGTACGGTCACTGAAGCTAGAATCGTTTATATTGACTAAGTTGACAAAGCCCTTGGCATGCGCCAACTTAGTAGGCTCACAAGTCAGCCTCCGAAACGGTGCGCCCCAGATGTCAGGGGGAGGAATCATTTTTTGGGCGGCCGAAGCTAAGAATATCCGAGATTGAAGAAGAAGCACGACATCTGTTGGATAGACATCCAACGGCCACTGCTGCTAGAACCATGTGTTGACTATAATAAGTTGACAAAGCCTTGCATACGCGTCAACTTATTTTTTTTAGGGGACGCGTCAACTTAGTAGGCCCACAAGTGTGTGGCAGAGAACTTATAGCCCATTTGCGATTTGTAAGAATGTACAACCCATTTTTGAATTCTAATGGAATTTACTACAGCCCATTTACAGTTGGTTAAAAGTACAGTCCATTTTCTAGCTAGGACAACGATTAATAATTTCGACGAACCGTTGAAGACAGAATTCAATAAAATTTCCCACATTTTGATGGGATCCAAAATATTTTTATCCCGAAATTTCTAGTCAGATTAAATATAAATTTGTATTACGTAAAAATCCAACGAAACATTGCGCGCGCAACAATAAAAATTTAAGATTTTCAAAATTCATAAATAATATTTTATAAACTAATTTCGTGTTTGGTGCATTTTTTATAGTTACTGCCCAGTTTTTATAATTACATCCCATTTATTATTTTTTAAAGCCCATTTTCCTGTTAAGCCTAATGCATCCCTCCTAGGAAAGATTTGCAGCCCAGCGGGGCGGAGAATAACAAGTTGACCTTGCCTGGGTATTCCTCAAAAAACGTATAGCTTGGCTAGCCATTTTCATCTTGAAAAAATTAATATCTGGGCTGGATATCTGGCCTGGGCTAGACGGGACACAGCCCACCCAGTTAATACCCTGCTCTCCTCTGAACAACAACGAAATCATCACCAAGAAAAACTCTGCAGTGCTCACTCCTCAAAAACACAAATACTGCTCGAGCTGCTTGGTCCCAGCTGTCGGCCGCACCTTGTGAAATTCTCTTGTTTATATTGACTACATAGGTTGACAATGGTGTGGGACCGTGATGTCAGGAAACCAGGAGGAAGCAAAAAAAATATAGTTGTACATAATAAGAAGGCACTTGTGTGCGTACGGCTATGGCCCTAGTGGGTCCCTAGTGTCATCCAGTCAAAATAAAGTCATCTCCTGAATCCTCATGTTCGTTGACGATGTTAACAATGCTCGGTGCCACGGCGAGCGCAACAACTCGAAGGACGACAGAGAGGGCCTCGCGGGCCCTACGGATGGTCTGATACAGCGCCTGCTACTCATTCAAGAAGCCAGGATCATCGGACACCTATGAGCACCTTCGAGAGACGGCATGAAATGGTAAGGCCGCGCTTGGGAGCTCTGGTTTATTTCAAACTTGTAGTAACATACAAGTGTAATTTACTCGTCATCAGAAACAACGCGTAAAATACAGGCGTAATGAAATCGAGGGCCCGAGGTCTCTAAGTAAAACCGACTGGTTACGCGTGTAATTTGAGAGACCAGTGTATATTTTACGAGCACTGCTATATGGACGACATTACCAGACGATACATGCACGACGTGCATATCATGCATCCATGGGCAAGGCTGAAATAGCAGCTAACGGCTAGATTAGCAATCGTCCGAGTGTCGTTCAGCGTTTTTATCATATGTGAAGTACTTCCGATATTTTACTAGTCGAAATTGACCAACCAAGCACTTCGCCCGAGACCATCTGCTTTTATTTACAAGCGTCAGTTTTACAAGTGGTTTTGGTTGGAAAACGACAATCCAATCACGGCCTAATATCATGAGTTGGTGGGAAGATCATATGGTTTCACGTCTAACCTACCCAACTTGTCGTATAGGCTATGAATGAAACATAAGACGATGAACTTCTTAAGCACGGAAACAGCAGAAGAGGATGATCTTCTTAACAAGCAAATCACTGGCATTAGATCGACATGCAAAACAATACGAAGCATTATTCTTAGGAGGCACGGTGAACAGCTCATGATGCCGCATGCCACAACATTCCAAGCTCAACTTTGCAATCAAACACAAGGCCTGGCATTACATAGACAATATTCAGAACAAACTCTTAACATAGGAATATCTCAGCAGAGTAACTATTTACTTCTAAACTGAACACAGGAATAGGAAAAAACAATGGACGCTGCTCACAACAAGGGCGTCCCACTCAAAAATATCAAATGCATGTCTTCTGGCTAACATCAATGAGCAAATTTTGACAAGGTTTTCCAAGTTCAATATATTAAACTAACGTCTTCTTGCTAACATCAATGATTAAACTTTGACAAGCTTTTCCCATTCAAAATATGTAATGCCTATGATCATGGAGTTCTGTCGTAGCTTGTTGTACTTGTTTGGGCACTTTTTGGCCAGTGCACTCCACGTGTTATAGAATTGCCAATGCTCTCTGCAGACTAGTCATGTCACCAGCGTCTAATAATACTCTGTAAATCTTCTCGGTCATTCCTTCTGTAATGTAGCGCAAACAGTGACTGCTTCTTTCTACAAAGTGGAACGACCAACTGGACCCAGTAATGCAGCCATTTGCCTTGGACACATTGGATCCTTTTGTGCAGTTCAACTAAAATCGACGTCGGAATGAAACCGAGCTTTAATTTTGATATCCCTGTAAGCAACAATATGTATAAGGGAAAAAATTACTGAGAAATAATGGTTGATGACTTGTACTCCCAAAAGAAATGCATCTACTGATCTACCTTATCTTAATGGGAAACAAAGCAGGAGAGTAGCAATTCTCCATCAGTGTGATTCATTCATATTGACTGAGACATTATCTTAATAATGCCTTGTTTCAACATGTATAAAGAACGACAAAGCAGAAAAGTACCATTCCTAAAACAATGCAACTGATTCATTTTAACAGAGACATTATCTTAACAATACCTTGGTTAAACATGTAGAAAGATCTACAAAGCAGGATAGTACCATTCCTAACAAGTGTTGCAGTTTTGAACTAAGATTTAGTATTTAATTAATTCTGAGAGTGGCATTGCTTAATTTTACCAGCGGCATTAGATTAACGAAAAGCATAAACAGTTCCAGGGGAGAGTGGGTGCAACAACAATATGTGCTTCCATCTACTTATAAAGGGGGTGATGCAGAGTTTGTTGTAACAAAGCAACAAGCATCATGTCTGGGTTGGTCCCATTTTTGTTCACTACTTAATGGGAAAAGACAGCAATACGATAGCTTCAATTCAACATTAATTTAAAACAATACCAATACAAGTAGCACAACATCTGAAAGCACACTGCACAATCATGTGGATGAAGGCCTGTACTGACCTTTCATGAGAAGACCAGGATAAAATACGAATCTGCCAACACGAATAGGAAATCCAATCTTGTTTTGTGCACTTGCACAGAAATTAAGCAAAGTGTTTCGCGTAGCGAAGCAAAATGTCGCAATAGCAACAAGTTGAATAGATATCCCTATTTAAACAGAGGCAAAAAAGGAATCAATTAATGGCTAATAAAGGAGGATGAAACATGCGGCCACAAAAATGGTAATCCCGCCAATCCCTAACAAGTGTTGCAGTTTTGAAATAAGATTCAGTAGTTAATTCTGAGAGTGGCATTGCTTAATTTTACCAGCGGCATTAGATTAACAAAAAGCATAAACAATTCCAGGGGAGAGTGGGCGCAACAACACCATGTGCTTCCATCTACTTATAAAGGGGGTGATGCAGAGTTTGTTGTAACAAAGCAACAAGCATCATGTCTGGGTTGGTACCATTTTTGTTCACTACTTAATGGGAAAAGAGAGCAATACAATAGCTTCAATTCAACATTTATTTAAAATAAACCAATACAAGTAGCACAACATCTCAAAACACACTGCACGATCATGTGGATGAAGGCAAGTACCAACCTGTCATGACGATCACAAGATCACGTACGAATCTGCCAACACTAATAGGAAATCCAATCTCGTTTTGTGCAGTTGCACTGAAATCAAGCAAAGTGTTTCGAGTAGCGAAGCCAAATGTCGCAATAGCAACAAGTTGAATAGATACCCCTGTTTTAACAGAGGCAAAAAAGGAAACAATTACATGCCGATAAAGGAGGATGAAACAAACGGTGACAGAAAGAAGCATCTAACTTATCTTGGATGGAAAACAAAGTAGGATAGTAGCATTTCTAAAATGGTTGCATTGATTCATATTAACAGAGACATTCTCTAAAAACAACATTCGTTAAAAAATGTAATTTACTTTTAACAGTGGCATTGCTTCAATTTTCCGGCGGCATTCTTAGATTAACAACAGCAAAATAGCTGTATGGGACATGCCATCACCATGTGTGGCCACATGTATAAATGGGTGATGAAGAGTATGTAGCCAAGCAGCATATATGCATTGGTCCCATATTTGTTCTTTTTGAACCCTTTTCCTATGCGAGGGCAGCAAATCTCGTCCTGCACAAACTACCCGACCCCCAGTTTCTTTCCCTTTTCAACAAACAGCCTTATAGATGTGTGTACTGGGTTACCCCCTTTTTCCCTTTTCGACCAACAAAGCGGCTGGATAGCCACTCTATACTACTTTCCGTCCCTCCTTTCCTCATTGAACCACGTCCTAGATTCTTGCTCCAGCCCACCGCACTCTTCTTTCCTCTTTGAACCAAGACCTAGATTTGACTACAGATCAAAAAAGATCCACATGCAGCTATAGCAACGACGGTTTCAAAGAAACTTATACCTTAGGGTCGTCGGGATCTGGCAAGGCGTGCGGCGGGAGGCTGGATCTTCCCACACTACGTACGGCAGCGAGGAAGAAGGGGTCGGTGGCCCTCCCGCATAGGCGCTGGGTGAAAGAGAACAGTGCAGCCGGCAGTGGATTGCCTCCCTCACCGAAGGCGATAGAGTGAACGTTGCACCTCCTCCCCTTCCCGGTGCGATGGGATACGGACGCCTCCTTTACCAGCTATGAGGAGGGAGAGAGAAACAAGAGGCTAACGCAATCTTGTTTAGATCTGGTGAAGAGAGGGTGAGAGACTGTGAATATAGCAAACCCTAGCAAATGAACGCTGAGCCTCCAGTGTGTATACATATATGTAGTGCGGCGAGAGTGTGGAGAGTGCAAACCCTAGCGTACAAGCGCTGAGGCTCCAACTTATATATATACTACTGTGGTACGGACTGAGCTCCCTTGCCTTCACTGCACCTGCTTTTGGCTGTATGACAGGTGAGCCAGCCACATTTTGGGCCCACCTGTCATAAACCCAAAGGTAGGTGCACTAAGTCAATGAAGCTGCGTCCATATAGTACTCTCATGTATACGACTAATATATAGTGGAGTGGTTTTCTTATTCTCTCCATAACAATCGTTTTAAATTGTGTAAGTACGAAATGAAACTCTTTATTTAACGTACAGTGAAGAAAACTACTACTACTTCCGATGAACTAACGATCCACGCCCACGTGTCCTGGTCACACTTCCTGTCCTTCACGTGCGGTACACTACCCTCCCTTAAGTGAACAACCACACATGCGCCAAATTATCGGAAACGTGTGAGAGTGTGTACAAATAAAGAATTTTAATTTCAATTATCTGAAAGGTTTGAGAGTATTACAAAGTTTGACTTCAGTCAAATCTAATATGCGGAGTAAATAAAAATGAGGGCTACTACGTCCATCCGGGTTTTTAGTCCACACCCTTTTAAAAATCAAAGTTAATAGCTGGACAAATAAAATTACAGGGGAGCTGGAGACAAAGTTGTGAGAAGGCTTAGAAATCAACACAAAACATATGCTCTTAGTACCAATGTCGATCCTTCTTCGAGGAAACATTTGGTTCATAGCCAATTGTGTGATAAAATTGCACCAACGTGAAAGACGACTGCATCTCCAACGCAACCATGGTGAACTGACATAGGATATCATCTTTGTGCATAACAAGCAAAGAGCACTGATGGAAGACAACTTGTTTTTCATTGAAAATCGATCAGCTTCACCAGCCGACATAACCATGAGGCACAACCATGAGCATCGATAGGTCATCGTGGTGATGCATCATCCATTTGGCATCAAGTTTGGGTGAGGCACCTATGAAGTTCGACAAATCCTCACTGTGGTCTGTTTCTTCTCAGTAATCAAGCTTGAGAAAGGAAGAACCATGCGGCAGAGGACAGTGAGGCTGAACAACAATGGCCATCCAATTTTGTGCAGTTCCACTAAAATTGAGGAAGACATGCCCGGGTATGGAAATAGGCATCGCTGTTTCCAAAAATATAAAAAAGGGATATAGTGTTGTTACTTTGTTTTACAAGATTAGCAACAACATCTCAATTGTCAATAAGAATTAATGAAATGTACACCAACAAACAGAAGCATCATAATTATCTTGATGGGAACTAAACCAGGATACCCGAGAAAAAAAGCATTTCTTCATTTAACCAGTGATAGTACTACCACCATATGGACAATGACAGCACAACCACCATGTACATTTTGTCGAAATAACATCTATACCTCCACCGAGGCATAAATCAGGACAACTTTTTGAGTGGCATTTCCTCTATAATAGTACTAGTAGGTGATGTTGGACCAGCCGACGAACCCTAGCTACTATACATGGGGAGCTGGGGAGTATTCGCATAGAAGAAAACCCGCACACAGCGACCTGGGGAGTTGGACCAGTACAAGAAGTTATACCTCAGGTGGGCGAGATGTCGTTTAGGCGGGCGGGCGGGATCTGCCCACTCGATGGCAGCGAACAAGGGCACAGAGGATCTTCGTCCGCGCCCGCGCCGGCTCCGAGAAGACGGTGTGCATCGGCTTCCTCCATCGCCGACGGCGACAACGTCAATGCTGCACCTCCTCACCTCCCGCAGTAGACAGGATTCGGCCGGATCTGTGACCACCGGTGAGGAGAGAGATAGAGTGGACACTGTCATCTTGTTTTGATATGCAGAGGGTGAGAGAGCAAGACGCGAGAAACTCTATCAAACAAGAGGCTATAATGGAGTAAAAAAAATCTCTCAATAGAAGTGGTTTTAAATAGAATACACGCGTTCCCGGAAAAAAGAAACGAAAACTGGCGGACAATTTTTTAACGTACCAAGAAAGAAAACTCCATCAAAAACACGCCCCCGCTTCCAGGTCGCGAGAGTCGTCGCTCACACACACATAGACATAGGCATGCATATCCGTGTTTACGTAAAATTCCATTTCCATCTCCATCTATATTTTTCCAACTGGCACATTATTTACATTGTTAATTATATGCGCAACAATATTAACGTACAACATCTCTTCTTTGCGGATGTCCGGACCACTGCCGCGGCCGGTCCTGACCAACCTGAACCCTCTTCATCACCTGCGCGTGCTTCCCGCCCGAAATGGTCAGTGTCGCATTCATGCCCGGCCAGAGCGGACGCGACCTCTCACTGGCGCCGGCATTGAAGCGGCGCGCCGGCCGAGAGAGCGTCGCCCGTGCCGCTTCCGGGTGGACGCGACTGCTCCGCATTCAAAGGTCGCAATAGCTGGCTACAACATGCATGTAAAAAGTTCTTGGGAGTTTGTGCTATAGCTAGCTGTCCTCCCCCAACTCGTCAATCTCTTCCAGTAGTGCTAGTACTCCATGGAGCGATCCATCGACAAGCAGGCGGGAAAGTTATCTTATACTCAGTTTGCGGTGAGTGGCATGCCGAGCGACTGTGTGGGGTCGAGCAGTGGAGGAGGGTGAGACACGAACACGACAGACGTAATTTAAACGTTGGTTTTGCTCGATGGCGCGATCCAACGAAACGAAATGTTGGTTTCTCTCCGTTTCCATTTTTTCTCCGGAAAAACGGAAACTTTCCACTCCATTTTCATTCCTATTCCAAGGTTGCCCCATTACAACATTCCATCAAATACAAAGGAAAACTAACAAGCATGCTGATGCATCTCAATGATTCACAGACATAGCCAATATTTACTTCACAACCAAAGAAAAAGTTGTGAGAGTGTGTACGAAAGAAAAACTACTGATGGGGTCACTACGACTTAAACCCTAAACCCTAAACATGATTTAATTTCCTGGCCAGGTAGCCTGTCGAAGGAAACACGGCTGGCACCCTCGGATCATACGATGCTTTTGTGCAGTTCCACTAAAATCGACCTGAGCATCCCTGATGGCAAATATATTGAAGAAGTGTGATTAGAATAATAGTACTGGCACTAGTTCATGAGACATAAACTCATCACAAGTAGAAGTCGGTAGAAGTAGAGAAAGATCGACATGGAGATGGAGCTACGGCAGTGGAGCAAGCCAGCTCCAAAAGGAAGATGGACTACCTAGGACATGGGGCTGTAGCTAGAAGGGCGGCTGGGACGCGGCATCGGCCCATACCGCGGTGACCCCCGATTGGACGCACCGACTGTGGGTTTTCTCCCTCGCCGATGTCGACACGTCTACGCAGAACATTGTTCCCTTCCCCCAGCTGCGGGATCAGGCCCGTCATTCTATGCTTGTGAAGAGAGCAACCTAAGCAAGAAGGCTTGTAGATTAGGCTCCTGCTAGTGTATATATAGTGGTTTTCTTTTTCTCTCCATATCAACCATTTTATATTGTGTACATGTCATTGAATAGTGAAATGATGATTGCTTCTTCCGACTAACTTATTGTGTGATTTGACTGCTCCTTAGTGGCCCCTACACGTACTCCCCCTACGTGTATGCAACAGTCACACGTACACATGGACGCAAAAACGCGCGCGACGCCCTAATGCATGGATGTCCGAGCACACGATGGAACACACACGGTCACACTCAAGTGCTCAACCTACACGTGCATGCACACACATACTCAGTCAGGGTGAGCTAGTGACCGTATAAACACCAGAAAATATATATATTGAGCGCAATGAGCGTATTATGAAGTCCACTGACCGTATTTTTACAAACATACAGTGACAGACAATGTATTTATCTCGTTTGAAATTAAGCCATATTAACCGGAGAGGAGGCAGTATGGACTGGCATTACTTTGTTGTCTCCCGTCAACTTGCCGAACGAGGAGAAGGTTGCAGGACGGGAGAAGCTTGCGCATGGTGGCTCGCAGGACAAGGAGAAACTTTTGACTAATGCAAGCTCTCCCTTGCTCAGGCGGTGGACGCGCAACAGTTAATTCAGTGTCAGATTGCCAGAAGCATACACTATACTACTAGTGCTATTATTGTTCGACTTTCCGAATAGGCGAACAGCCAAGCACAAAGTTTACTAGTAGTTCTAGTACTACTACTATAGTCTATAGAGGTATGTACTATACGAGTACTAGGAACCGGATGGAGGAGCGTCTGCACTCTTATTATAATTTTAAAATGTGATAAAGCAATCTTCAACACATTTGGTTCTCTTCGAGGGTTCTCGCATGCGATAATGGAAGTTGATTGCATGGAACACTCGCCACAATTCTCGCTTAATTCTGGCTCATATCCTGTTACAAATAGGAGCGCTCGGTAATATTTCCTCTTTTTTGTTATTCAGCATGTCAAGAAGTCAGCAAACATTGCGGTGCGTCTTCGTGCGAACCGTGCTCGCTGCACTTTGAATGTGGCCGAGAGCTGGCTTGATGAAACACCTCGCTTCCTACTTCTTTTTTTGCGGGGTACCTCGCTTCCTAGTGACCAGTGTCTTGGCTGATCGTCCTAAGAATGCTTATATATGAATAAAGCTCCCTCATTTACCTGCAAAAAAGATTAAGCCATATTAACCGGAAAGGAGGGAGTATGGACTAGCACTACTTTTTGGTGTGTCCCGTCAACTCACAGAACGAGGAGAAGCTTGCAGGACAAGGTGAAGCTCGCTTACGCCTTTTGACTAATGCAACCTACCCTCGGTGGACATGCATCGGTCCATTCGGTGTCAGATTGTCAGAGGCATACACTGTAGTACCCAACATGCGGAGTACCATCATTGTTCAACTTCATGAAGAGGTGAAGAGCCAAGCGCAGTAGTACGAGTAGTACTACTACTAGAACCGCATGGTGGAGCGTCTGTACTCTTATTTTTTTATCTCTGATAAAGTACACGTTTATTCCCTAGAAGGGCGGAAAATGGCAGCCCAACATGTAATGATGATATCAATTAACCAACCATGCTCGAATATATCTTGGCCTCCGTGCGAGCCCGTCTGTGTGTTCTCGCTCCTCGTCTCTCTCAAGGAACGGCGGGTTTGCTCTTTGCCGCCAATTGAGATCGGTTTGCTCACAATCCTGTCCAACATGTCAGTGATATGCCAAGAGGAGGTGCGTTGACCGACTGGCCATACGCGTACTTGGTTTTGCACCTTCATACTACTCCTCCCTCCGTCACAGTTTACAGGGCGCGCTTCGTTATGATGCATTTCTGTCAATGCATTTCCACCACCAGAGAGACTTTAGACGCGTTTGGTTTAATGCTCAATTAATTAGGGCGTGGTAACCGCAATCAAGTCCACAATTTTCTCTCTATGTACTCCCTCATTTCCGGTTTATAGGGCTTATCTCAAAATTTTAGTTTTTCCATTTTATAAGGCTCAATTTGGTTGTTTTCCATCACATGTTCAGATTCCAAGGTGCATTAAATCATTTCATGCAAGTATTAAGAGAAAATTGACCAATGCATGTACTTTATGCATGCGTGCATTGCAATTAATGCATTGATAATTTTTTTGAGGAAAACAAGAGGATTAATTAGGTGCTTTTGCAAAACTACAAAAAGTATTCCACCACTCGCCATCTACCTTGATTGGTGAGATTTTTGAATTAAGCACTATAAACCGGAAAGGAGGGAGTACTACTACGGAGTGGAGTAAGTGCATGCATGTGTGTACCCGGGGTGGAAGCACTGCATGCATGTGTGTACGCATTATTCCCTCTAGTAATAGACGCCGTGCTATAACTACCAATGCTATTTTTCAGGCCAATCGCTAGTCGCCTTGGTCCCACAGATTTTTTTTCTTTTTTCTGAAGCACGCTCTATAAACAGTGACAGATGGAGTTGTATGAGCGGATTCAAAGAAGAGTGTATTGATGGTTGCTTCTTCCGAGCAACTTACAGTGGGAAAGGTGGGGCTTGTGATTTGACTGCTCATTACTCACTAGTAATGCGGCGCAACGACCGGGCTGAGTCTCCCATGCGGTTGTGCACTACCCCCTTGGTTCTTAAATATACTCCAGAGTATTTGTCTTTCTAGAGATTTCAATGAGTGACTACTCAAATATTTGTCTTTTTAGAGATTCAAATGGACTACTACATACGGATGTATATAGACATATTTTAGAGCGTAGATTCACTCATTTTGCTCCGGATGTAGTCACTTGTTGAAATCTCTAGAAAGACGAATAGAGTATTTAGGAATGGAGGGAGTACACATACGAAGCAAAATGAGTGAATCTACACTCTAAAATATGCCCATTTGAAATTTGTAAAAAGAAAAAAATTTAGGAACGAAGGAGTATAATTTTGTGCATGGCACATGGACCCGGATGCTGAAGAGGCTTCTGGCAATGCTATCAAGCTTCCATCATTTGTTTACATAATTGACGCACTATACAAATAATTTTCCAGCGACATGAAATTGTACAATTGTGTGAGCTTTCAGCTTTTGTTTCGTGTGTCTTTCCATCGATGCTCTTTCGGAAACAATAAAAAACTAACTTCCTTGCTAATGCATGTCAATTATTAGCAGATCAGAGCTAATATTTACATCACAACTGAAGACAGAGTTGTGAGAAGGTGTTAAATTAAAATTGATCCATGCTTTCATTGGCAGCGACGTCCCCCCAGCTCTGACTAAATCAACAAGGCATTTGGAAAAAAAGTAGCTATCTGGAGCATGCAACATTCCGATCATTTTGTGCAGTTCCACTAAAATAGAGCTGAGTGTCCCTGTTCCAAAGATATTAAGTGTGATTATGATAATAGAGGACTGTTGATGAAACAATAAACACACAAATAGAAGCCGGTAACCTTTGCAGTCTCTCTTAAGACTAACTAGTTGGAGAAGATTAGGCTCAGAGTTGGATGAGGAGGATAGAGCAAAACCAATCTCCCTTTGTGCAGTCGCACTGAAATGTAGAGACGTTGCCCATGTGACATTTTAGTACAACTGCACAAAACACTCTTAAGAAAAAAGTGATTTGTGCAGTTCACCAAAAGGTTGCAATAGCAACGAGGTGAAATGGATAGCCCTGTTTGCAAAAAAGAGGTAGAAAGGAAACAATTACTGGCCAATAACAGTTGATGACACATGCGACGACAAAAAAGAAGCATATTCCTTGTCCTAAGGGAAGATAACAACACGGTTGTGTTTGTCTAAAACAGTCTGAGGACGAGATTGCAATATGGAAAGTACGCCAGACGAGCTACGTTTTGGGCAAAGAAGTATGGAAGATCCACATGCAGCGACGTGGGAAGACGGGCAGTGGAGCAAGGCCGGAGGGGATACCTGGAGGTCGTCGGGATGTAACTAGGTGAGCGGCGGCGGGCGGAATCTGCCCATACTGCGGCAGCGAGCAGGTGGCGCAGGCCCTGCCGCGCTGGAGCTTGGTCAAAGAAAACAGCGTGTACTGCAGATCGGGACGTGCTGCCTCGGCGCCGTCAAACGGAGAAACAATGCACTTCCTCCCTTTCCCCCGGCGGACGGGATGCGGCCGGATGAGTGACCAACGGTGTGAGAGAGAGAGGCCACCACACTCCCTTTCCCTCGGTGGACGAGATGCGACCGGATCAGTGACCAACGGTGAGAGAGAGAGAGGCCACCGCATCCTTGTGTGAGATACTCTGAAGAGCGACAAACAAGGCAGGCAGGCTCCATTGTATATAGTGGAGCGGACTACCTTTTTCTCCATAAAAATCATTTTATATTCTGTGTGCATGCCATTGAGCTCTATAACTTTATTTAAAAATAACGCGGCAATGTGTCAAGTCAAACTTTGTTTTGTGCACGCGTGGTACACGACCTCCCTAGGTAAACAACTGCTACAAGCGTTCAAATTAGCACGTGGGCTGCCATTTCGTAAAGAAATGAGCTCCACCGTGTACCCGCGCGGGTGTGGCTGGGAACGAAGCGTGAGTACGTGCACGGTGCACCTATTCTCTTCTTGTATACGTACACCACCTACATGGGGTTGTGTGAGATAGATACAAACCTAGAGAGATACAGTGTGTGGGTTCCTGAGAGTTTTCTGGGGGGGGGGGGGGCAATCAAAAATTGTAACATATGTAATGTGTGTGAAATAGAGTCCTGGATATAACATATATATAGAGGGGGCGATCCACGAGAAGAGAGTGGAGCTATCATCGGCTTGTGGTGTCCATAGAATTGAAGAGAGGGATGATGTGTGTGTGTGAGCGCGCGATCGATAAAGAGTGCCATCTACAACGCTCGACTATCGGTGTGTGGTGGGGGAAGAAGGAGGCTGAATTTACTATAGAGGTACAATGGCTGGTATATGTGTGGAGGAGGAGAGAGGCCTACCTCATGTATTAAGGGAGATCGATCGGCATCCATGCATATGTGCAGGAGAGGAATAAGGTTGGGAGAGAGACAGAGCTAGAGTGTTGGAGGGGGTGGTAGTGGAGTTCCTTCTAAAACTGGTGGGATAGGCTTGCTAGACAAATGGAGGGCACGACCGCAATATCAATAAGAGAGGAGATGGCTGCTTGTTGTCTGTGCACGTGCGTGTGAGAGACGGGTCAGGAGGCATGCACAAATGATGAGGGGGGACGATATAGCTGTGGTAAGTAGATGTAACTACATAGGAAGATCAATCGCCCTTTGTTAGAGAAAGGAGAGACATAACTTGTGAGGTACGTCGATCAACAGGGGGGGGGTAAGTTAAAGTCGATCTAGGTATATGTTGGGAGATCGGTCGGTATACATGCATGTGTGTGTTAGAAGCAAATGAGGCACGAGGAGAAGGATAGAGAGAGAGGGATGCATCTAGGAGGTGGTACGAGAGGCATACTATATCGAGGGGGAAGGAGTGTGCGAGTATGAGATTGATGAAAAGAGTGGCGGGAGTGAGGCATGGACGGTGGAAAGAGAAGAGGGGAAGCTTGTGTTTGTGCTAGGCACACCTGGCTAGAGAGGCATATCGATCGATGTGTGCCATAAAGAAGGAGCTGGGGGGCCTACACACACCATGGGTGAACCACCTAAAGTGAAAAGACGAATTTGCGCGATGGAGCTAGAGAATGTTGAGGGAGGGTGAGAGGGATGCGGGCGTGTGCATGCACGAGAGAAAGTTAGCGCTAGCTCCAAAGATAAGAGGATTGTGTGGGTGTAAAAGACGAATAGAGATCATACTTCATTGTAAAAAGTGAATTCGGATATTTGAAGAATTTATCATAGTGTTTTAAACCGACGCATTGTGAATATATATAACGGTGATACACATGGTGTGGTTATGAACATGTTATACTACATATAATATATTTTATCTCTACTCTTATAAAAACGGAGTTGTTGATGATGGTGTGCCTGCCATCCTGCAATATAGGCCGTCTGATTTATATCTGGCGGATAGGAAGGAAACTATGGCAAGTTTGAAAAAAGATATCCACACCCCTCTCCATATTTGCAAATTAGGCCCCTTGATCATGTTGATGTTCTGTGGAACGCATGGGAATCTTGCTAGTACTACGTATAATACATAGAACATTGATTATAATTTGGGCTAATGTGTGGCTTTTGTAGCTCAGGTCTAAATACTTGTCATAATGTAGGGGGCGGGGCACTATACTTTGTGTGATAAACACGGTGTACGTATGGAACATGGTTTAGATTATGAATATATAGTTAGTACATCAAATGTACTATTATTTGGAATCAACATCAAGTGTATTCAAAAAACGGAATTCGAGTTCATGTAGTACACATAGTTCATATCTATCTCTATAGTAATCATGTGGTGTGTTATTAAGGTAATACACGAATGATGGTTGAAGTTGGCAACAATCATGATTGTAGATTCTTATTGAAATAGAGAAACAAATTCAAATTTAGTTTGAATTGCAGCGGTAGTATAGACATTTGGAATGCACTAAAATGTTGGTATGAGTAGGTTACATGCATTATACAGCAAGCAAAAAAATTTAATCGGACATAACATGGATCATACTCCCTCCTTCCATCTATATAGGGCGTAATGAGATTTTTAAGACCGCCTTTGACTATTGACAAGATTAATAGTACATGACATGCACATTGTGAAAATTATATCATTGAAAGAACCTTTCGCAGATGAATTTAATGGTGTGCTTTGTGTAAGTTGCATGTTATATATTATTGCTCTAATATTTGGTCAAAGTTAGCATCAAAAAAGGCATTAGGCCCTATATAGATGGAAGGAGGGAGTAGCTTTGAATAGCATTTGTATAGTAAAACGAGGCAAGACTCTCTTTGTGTGGTGTGAATAGTTTTATTTTTTTGTTTTGTTTTTGGTTGAGGGAAATGCGAATTGATTTGGTACGTACAAGTACAATATTACTACATGTTAGGTTTGTCCCTAAAATTCAACCCGCATCTTGTTATATCTCGAAAATTTAGATATCGTGCTCCCAAAACTGGCGCCTTCACAACCCGCGCCTTGCTATCCCGAAATTACAATGAGCGCGAAAACTCCCTCCAGCTGCCAAATCCTGACACGCAAAATCCCCCTTCTAACTCTGAGCCGAAAAGGCCGCTAGTTCAAATCGGTGGGGGGTACTTTTGTAATACACCCTACATTTTGGACAAGCGCGTCCCTAAGTCATGCTTCACCCCCTCCCATCGCCCCCTTTTCCCCATTCGAAATCCCAGGCCGCCATAACCTCGCTGCTCCAGCCGCAAAACCCCATCCTCCTCCGTCCGCCACCTCACCGCTGCCCAGCCGGAGCCTCTTCCCCGACGATATCGTCCACCGCAACATCTCGATGTCCCTTGTCCACCTCCCCGGATGAGGATCCGTCGTCCATCTTGTCGTCCCGCCGGTTCAGTCGCCCCATCCTCCACCTCCAAGGAGCTGCTCCAACGATCGCCTCGTCTATCTCGGCTGTTGCATCCCCATAGTGCCGCCTTAACCTACTCCACCGGAACCGCAGCATCCTCACCGACTCCTCGGACGAAGCCGAGGCCTACTCGGCGCCACCAAAGAGGTTGTACACTCATCGCATCGCACTTTCTCCTTAACTCGACCTCCCGGCGCTGATGGTGCTCCATCCCACACCCCCATGGAGCGGCTACCTTTAAGCCGGTGCCGCTGGCGACATCTCCACGGCGGCTCTCCCCCAGTGCGAGGCCCCTTTGGCGGCGGCATCCATACCAGCCGGATCTGCTACTGCTGCTGCTGCTTCGGCTCTCGCTCGATCGCCCGCTCGCCCAGCTACTGCTGCTGCTCTCCCCCAAGCTTGTGCTGCTGCTCTGCTTCGATTTAGCCACACTTCAGTCGACTGAATTGTCTTTTGGGTAAGTCGATTTTTAGGGGTTGGGGGGGGGGCTCGTCGGAGTTAAGGAAGAACCACCCGCAGCGGGGATGGGGGCTCATCGGAGAGGTACCCCACTATCTATCTTAGGGTTAAGGGTGGGGGCAGGGGGGCCTAGAGGGCTGGCCGGGGCGGTGGTGGGGAGTTGTTTTGAGGCGGCGAAGCGGTGCTGGGGCCGGCAGTTCGGCCGGTGGTGGCTGGCGGCTCAGGGGGGGTGCAGGTTGAAGATGAACTGCATTCCCTCCCTAAACTACATGTCAAGTGCCTCTCTGCTACCATTGCGTTCAGTTTCGACAGTAGCATTCAGATTCCAAAGTAAATTTCAGTTTCGATGGTTAATTTCAGAGTCAACAGTTTTTACCTCATCTTTTGTAGTCAGGTGGTTTTTGGTGATGTAAATTTTACATCTATTTTACATCATCTATTGGAGATGCTATTAGAATCCCACTTGAGATTGACGATGTCTGTCTTGTGCTGCTTCGGCCTTGACGTTTTACTGCTCGCCAGAGCTGCTCCAACAATAGAACGATCCATCACAATAGAGCAGTGCCCTGGACGCCGTCTATAGATTCCTCAGATCTTCCTCCACACCTCCGACAGCCACCTCTGCCTCAACTGCTTCAGCGACCAACCCAATGATGCTGAGGTCGACACGACTACGGCAAAGAGGTTGTACACTTGTTGCATTACTTATTACTATACATTCACGTTGATCCATCAGGGCTATTTTGGTTCAACGGAAAAATATAGCAATATGGAATTTTCCAATGGCACTCTACTATTCAATTATTCATGCATTTTGTTGAAAGGAATGAAGCAAAACATCCACCTGCACCTACTTTTCAAAATCGTATGCATGAAAACAAGATGAAGTGCATTAGTGCCAGAATAAAATTCTAACTGTACACGCTTTCATATGGTTTCACTTTATTTTGGCCATGTTTCTTTGCATTCCTCTGCTCTTCCAATTCCTGTAAACCAAACACCCAAGTTGACAGAAATCCTGTGTTTACAAATGCCCTGTTTACCATGTGCATTCCTATCCTATTCCGGTGTTTTTCCTATCCCTGCTTTTTAACAATCATGCAAGCCAAATGAGCCCTTACAGAATTACTTCAGTCACAGGTATGTGTCGAAGGGAACTTTGTGTGGTTTGTCCTACTCCTGCCGCGACGTCGTCCACCTCACCTAAGCTGCTCCATCGACAGAAGCATCCACCAAACCATACATCACGACTCCTGACCGTCTTTCGCCGCCTCAGATCTCCTTCCCTGCCACCGGCACCCACCGCAACGGCATCACCATCATCGACTCAGCAGATGAACCTAAGGAGTACACGGGTCCATAAGAGAGGCCGCACTCTTTTGTTTTTGCTTATGTTATGCATTGCTTAAAATTACCTGCTACTTTATCGTCCTATTCACCTCTTGGACTCCAAGTCAGGTCCAAATTAATGTTCAAACTTGAGTTCTAAATTAGTTGTGGGGCACATATCGAGGCAGCAATGAATAGTATGTCTCTCTAATATCTGGTTCACCTAGGGTATGCCTATGTTGTTCATCTTGGGTGGGAAACAAATAGTAAAGCAATCATCATCTGTCTTTTTATTAATTTAAAGGAATCATCAGCCTGTATCATTATTTTTGGATCCATCCACTGGTTGTTACCATCACTCTAAATTTCTGCATGCTCTCCTTACATAATCTCACCATATTTTTTTCTTATGCATGTCAGATATTGTACACAGTCATGCTGAACATGTAGAGAAAAAGAGAAGAGTTTTGCGCGGCAATACAATGTCATGCAGACATCGCTCCATGGTGGGTTCAATGGCAAACCCTCCCCACCCTCTCTAGATTGTAATCCAGAGGAACATATCTGTTCCGAGGCGGATTCAGACGCCGCTGACCACACCTATTCACCCCCCAAGGTGTTTGCTCTACCTTGTAATGATGATGTTAGTCATATCATGCATATGTTGCCTTGCAGTGCCTACTTTTGACATCATATATGTCATCTGCTTAGTTTAGACATGTTCTGTAATGCCACATGTTTAGTTTCTATATCATGTATGGGAATTATGCAGTCTCATGTCTTTTAGCCAGCCATAATATGTGTGAAATGTGCGATGCCATCCTGTTTAACCAGGCATCATATATTTGAATGATATCTTGCCCATCCTTTTCTTCATTACATTTCCATTTGTCGAAAATGTTTGTACATTAAACTACTCTTCCTGTCAATCAGCCATTTGGGTGGGAGATGGAAAAATCTGGAGTGAAAACAAGGCCTTCAGAGCAGACAGTGCTACCTGTCGAAGCAGATCTCTTGTTGGGTCCCGGTAGCTCCTCAGAGATGGATTCAGAGACAGATGACCAGTCCTATTCCCCCACCGAGGTGTATGCTCAAACTTGGCACGGTTATACTGCTCATATCATGCATATGGTGTCTTGCATTGCATAGTTTAGACATCATATACACAATATTCAACACCATGTTCTTAGTTCAGGCATCATATCGAATGCCCTCTGTTTAGCATATAAATCACATATGTGAATTAAATGATGTGATCCTGATTACTTAGATACCATGTAGGTGAATTATGTCATGCGATCCTGTTTAGTTATTCATCATATCTTTGAATTATGTTATGCTATGATATCCAGTTTAGATAGATATCATATATGTGAAATTATGTCATGCTATCCGTTTTAGTAAAAAAATATACATGTCAACTATTTCATGCCTTTTCTCGACACTATCTATTGCATCTGTCTCTCATACAATGTTTGTACATTCAACTATGTTTCCTATTTATCAGCCATTTGAATTGGAGCGGGTGATGCCAGTATCCAGCTGACTAAAAACACGATCTTCGAGTAAAACAGTGCTACCTCTTGGTGGAGATAGCACCCCAATTGTACATGCACAAGAACCAGCCCTACCACACATAACCCAAACTCTCGCAGACTGTACCCCTACTGCGATGGACAGAGAACCAGCTTCACCCAATCTAACCCCAACCCCAGTAGATAGTAACCCAGTTCCTGTTGACACAGCACCATCTCCACCACAGAGCTCCCAAACAAGAGCAGTTAGTAAGGCAGCTCCAGTGCCCAAAGGGCCAGTACTACCACGGCGAACCCCAACTCCACCAGTTAGTACGCCTATTCCTATGGAGGAAGCACAACCAGCTAGTCATAGTTTAGCAGCTATCGCATTTGATGTTGTTAAATCGTATGTGTGTATCTTCCCATCTTGGAAATATTATACTAAGGATGAAGGAAAATGCCAGTTGCAGGTGTTTTTCCAGGAGTTATGTGTAAGTAATGTTATTCATGGCAATTACTTTGCTTTGTCCCATACATCCTACCTCCATGATGGTTATAATATAGCAAATTTTCCCATTTTTCTCTATAGGGAAGGACCGATTTGGAAACTCAAGATGAAGTTACCTGTGCTAATACCTCTGCTATCTTCAAGAATGCTTGGTGGAAGTATCGGAATTACCTGAAGAAACATACTTCACCGGCAAAGAAACTCATCAAATTCCCTTACGTTCTCATGAGACACATTTACTGGACGATGACTGGGAACGCCTTGTTCTGTACTGGTCCCGAACCAAGAATGTGGTAAGGTCTATGAGCTCATTTTCTATTTTTAAGTACTATATTCTTGCGTCTTGTTGTACTCTGTTCATGTAGAACAAGTGCCTAAACCTGAAGAAAAATTGTTCTAATTTAAGATTCCATTGCTATCATAGTTCAAAAAAGCGCTTGGCGTTAATTGTGCGTTTTGCCACCGCCTTGCGCTTTACTGACCAAAGCGCATGCTTATGTGCAGTTATGCACAGATTAGGCGTAGTTATGCGCAATGCTTTTTGCCAACGCCTAGAGCCTAGGCGCGCCTTTTTTAACTATGATTGCTATCGTGCATACTGCTTTGCTCTTGTATCACTGTATTTACTCATACAAACTTATTTTTAAATTGAAGGATCCAATCGAAACTCCAACGGCACAGTAGGTATGTTCACGCATGTTTCTTTAACAGGTTTGCTCTTATCAATAGCTCTATTGATTTCAATTTCAATTGTGTATACAGTTGACTTCTCATATCGTGCATATTACTAGCATCACAATAGAGCCAATAGTGTTGTACATGTAGACCCGTGGTACCCATCTGAAATCTTGTTGTGCTGTGTAGTTTCCCACGCTTTGTATTCTTTCACTGCTGCTTTGTGTTGAACTGATATGATTTGAACCATGTCTCTATTTTGATTTGGCAAGACAATGCAGTGACCATAGGACATAGAATATGTTTGTTTGATGCTTTTATTATGTACTAGTACTTGGCAATAGAAGAATTGGTAGTTTAATCCTGTCCACCTTACTAATGAACTGGTTCACCAAAATGAGTTTCATATACTAGTACATGCCAAACCTGTTATGTGTCTACTTGTTTCTTCTTTTAGAATGCTGACAGAATATTGGGGAAGAGTGCCTTATTAAGCAATGGTAAAGGAAGTAATGCAGATAAGGTTTAGGATAGTGGCACATCCTTGTTGGTCTCCAACAAAGCTGATAAAACAGCTAAGGAAGACTATCTTAAAGACAGTGAGACAACCCCCAAAGTCCTGTCTTGGTTTAGTGTTCGAGTTACTGGGCACTACCGCTTGCACAAGCTATTCAAACTCCCTGTCTGAATCAATTCGGTTTCTTGAGTCTCAACTGCAAGCTGAAAGACATCGATCAGCTGTGTTGCGACAAGAAGTGGAAGGACTGCAGAAGTCCCTGGAGCATTCAGATGCATACTTTCTGGTGCAACAGCAAGCGTTGGAGGATTTTAGCGCCAGCAGGACAAAGCTAATAAGCTTGCTAAGCTTATTGCCAGCATGGTGGATACCCAGGATAACATTTCTTGAGCTCTTCAGAAGTTGTTTCAGTTATGCTCTTGTTTTGCTGCCGCGTTTATTTGCACTGGTGGCCAATTTTGACGGCCAGTGTATGTAATATGCTGCTTTGTTCCCTATATTTGCACTGGTGGCGTACTTTGATGCCCAGTGGATGTAATATGTGTAATAGCGGTAATAGGCTAGCGTTAATTGCTTGCTTATTTATTTCCTCATTGTCTTGTTTAGTTGTTTGTTTGTAGTCACTGTAGTTCTTTTTCTGTGTTTTTCTAGTGGCCACAATAGCCTATTTTTGGTAACTAGGCCAAAATAATCATGGCAACACACAAACTCTTGTAACCATGGGCCTCCTGCGAGCCGTATGATCCATGGGCCTTCTACGGTCGTAGGATCCATTGGCCTTTGTACGGGCCGTAGGATCCATGGGCCTTCTACGCGCCGTAGGGTCCATGGGCCTTCAATGGGCCGTAGGATCCATGGGCCTTCTACGAGGCGTATCAGCATTTCGCCAATCATGGGCCGTACTATTCATGGACCATAACGGGCCATATTCGATAACTGTATGAAAACAGCCCAACGGGTGTTTTTGACATGAAAACGGCCCAACGTATTAACGGTCCACAAATGGGCCGACTATAACGATGGGCTGAATTTGGCCCACAAGCAGAAAATGACAGTAACAGGCCGTAAGTAACTGAATGCTGCAAATGAGCCCAAGAATAAATGGGCCCTGAGAAGGCCGAAAGATAACTTGGGCTGGAAACGGCCCACTGGAACAATGGGCTGTTAATGGGTATAAAGTGATACACTGTTCATTACGGGCCAGTTTCGCCACG
The DNA here is from genome assembly GCA_963921465.1 of Triticum timopheevii. Classification (NCBI taxonomy): domain Eukaryota; kingdom Viridiplantae; phylum Streptophyta; class Magnoliopsida; order Poales; family Poaceae; genus Triticum; species Triticum timopheevii. The sequence goes on from OY997268.1 coordinate 472,172,866, forward strand.
GGTCGTTAATGGGCCAAGAGTTATAAAGGGCCTCATATGGGCCGAAAGAAGTCATGGGCCACACATGGGCCGGAAGTTAAAACGGGCTAGAATCATATTGGACGGCCCAGATGACGCTACTGGGCCTAATTCGGATAGGGCGTAACAGGCCCTGGGTTAGCGGGTTGTAAATGGGCTATATGCGGACAGGCCATTAACAGGCTTTTCGTGGGCCGGCCCGCCACCTTTTGACCAAGTCAAACGGACCGGCCTTTTCATAGGAATGGGCCTCTGTTGGGCCGTGCCATGTGTCGACGTATCATAGGTGCCTTGGGTCCAATGAGTGGATGACATCTGTCCCAACGGTGAGACGACACGTGTTTCCTCCAGCCAATGATGATTTTACACATGGAAAATCCCCATTGGTCGGGGATGTTAACGGGTTATCAGATCCAAAACCGGACCCGATAGCTTAACGGCATTCCGTTACGGTGGATGCCACGTGTCGATCACCCTTGACGAAAGCACTTCTGTGACGCGCGATTTATCGTCATGGAAGTGGACACTTCTGTGATGATAATTTTGGTAATGTCATGGAACACTTCTACGACAGCACACGTATGACTATCTTGATTCTGTCATAAAATCGTCATGGATGTACATGCATGACAGAAAATGCGACCTACTGTGACAAACACGTATCATCACGGAAGTGTAATTTTTTGTAGTGCTCAGAGCATCTCTAGCAGACCCTGCATAACGTCGTGACCCGCATAATAACCTCCAAAATACGGGTCAGCACAGAAAATCCTGCCAGACTAGACACCGCAAACACATCTGAGGGAGTCCTGGACTAGGGGGTGTCCGGACAGCCGGACTATCATCGTCAGCCGGACTCCAAGACTATGAAGATACAAGATTGAAGACTTCGTCCCGTGTCCGGATGGGACTTTCCTTGGCGTGGAAGGCAAGCTTGGCGATACGAATATGTAGATCTCCTACCATTGTAACCGACTCTGTGTAACCCTAGCCCTCTCCGGTGTCAATATAAACCGGAGGGTTTTAGTCTGTAGGACAACAACCATTACAACAATCATACCATAGGGTAGCTTCTAGGGTTTAGCCTCCTTGATCTCGTGGTAGATCCACTCTTGTACTACCCATATCATCAATATCAATCAAGCAGGAGTAGGGTTTACCTCCATCGAGAGGGCCCGAACCTGGGTAAAAACATCGTGTCCCTTGTCTCCTGTTACCATCCGCCTAGAAGCACAGTTCGGGACCCCGTACCCGAGATCCACCGGTTTTGACACCGACATTGGTGCTTTCATTGAGAGTTCCTCTGTGTCGTCACCGATAGGCTTGATGGCTTCTTCAATCAATAACGACGCCGTCCAGGGTGAGACTTTCCTCCCCGGACAGATCTTCGTGTTCGGCGGCTTTGCACTACGGGCCAATTCGCTTGGCCATCTGGAGCAGATCAAAAGCTACGCCCCTGGCCATCTGGTCAGGTTTGGAAGCCTAAACTTCACGGCCGACATCCGCGGAGACTTGATCTTCGATGGATTCGAGCCACAGCCGAGCGTGCCGCGCTGTCACGATGGGCATGATTTCGCTCTGCCGCCGGATAGTTCCCTGGAGGCCACACACGAGTCCGCTCTGACCCATAGTTCGGAGCAGACCGCGCAGATCGAGGACATGTGGCTGGACACCGCCTCGGGAGCTGCAACTTCTACGGCGATGGAGCCGAATACCGACCTTGTCCCTTATAAAGCTCATGACTCCGAGGCGCCGGACTCCTCGCCGGACTCCGAACCTCCTGCGCCCCTGCCAATCGAATCCGACTGGGCGTCGATCATGGAGTTCACCGCCGCGGACATCTTTCAGCACTCACCCTTTGGCGACATCCTAAATTCGCTAAAGCATCTCTCGTTATAAGGAGAACCCTGGCCGGACTGCGGTCAGGATGGTTGGGATGCGGACGACAAAGAAATTCAAAGCCCACCCACCACCCACTTTGTAGCCACTGTCGACGATTTAACCGACATGCTAGACTATGACTCCGAAGACATCGACGGTATGGACAACAATGCCGGAGACGATCAAGAACCAGCGCCTACCGAGCACTGGAGGGCCACCCCAACCCACGACGTATATATGGTGGACACCCCAAAAGGAAGCGATAACGAGGAACAACGGGACGTGGCAAAGGATAATTCCGCCGCCAAACAACCAAAACGGCGACGCAGACGCCGCCCTAAGTCCCGCCTCGACCAAAACAGCACTCCTAATGACCTAGCAATGGAGCAGGGCAAACCAGTGGACGACGAACATGCAACCAAGCAACCATCCGAACAGGATGAATCGGATAATCAATCCATGCCCGGCGAGAACAACAGTCCATACGACCTCATGCCGGACACACCACCGAAGCATAAGAACCTTCACAAAAGACTCGTCGCCACTACAAGAAGTCTGAAGAAGGAAAAACAGAAGCTCAAAACAGCGGAAGACATACTCAGAATGAGGTGGAGCAAAGTACTCAAGACCGCGGACAAATATGGCAATAGCCACCAAACAAAGAGCTACCCGAAGCGCAAGCTGCTGCCAGAATTCGACGAGGAGGCCATAGAGCCCCCACAGTCAAAAAGCAAAGAGGCCGCCTGGCCGGATAGACGACCAGATGACATGCCAAAAGTGATAAGCGGCGCCGCACACAAGCTGACCCATGATCCTCGGAAAACAGACGGCCCGGTCAGGTCCATTTATGGGCCAAAAAAGAGGGGCCCAGGAAGCAACACAACACGCCGAGTGTTTGAAGACAATGGCACACCCAAATACAGGGGCGCCACACACCCACTATGTTTCACCGACGAGGTGCTGGATCATGAATTTCCAGCGGGTTTCAAACCCGTAAACATAGAGGCATACGACGGAACAACAGACCCTGGAGTCTGGATCGAGGATTACATACTGCACATACACATGGCTAGAAGAGATGATCTCCACGCCATAAAATATCTACCCCTCAAGCTCAAAGGGCTAGCTCGGCATTGGCTCAAAAGCCTCCCAGAAAATACTACTGGAAGTTGGGAAGAGCTCGAGGACGCGTTTAGAGCAAATTTCCAAGGGACTTATGTCCGTCCTCCGGATGCAGACGATTTAAGTCACATAACTCAACAGCCCGGAGAGTCAGCGCGCAAATTCTGGAACAGGTTCCTTACCAAAAAGAACCAAATAGTCGACTGTCTGGACGCCGAAGCCTTAGCAGCTTTTAAACATAATGTCCGAGATGAATGGCTCGCCAGACACCTCGGCCAAGAGAAGCCGGGAACAATGGCCACGCTAACAAGCCTCATGACCCGCTTTTGCGCGGGGGAAGACAGCTGGCTAGCAAGATGCAGCACCAGCGACCCGAGTACATCCGAGATCAGAGATGGAAACGGAAAATCACGGCGCAGAAAGGATCAGCACCGAAATAAAGAAAAAAGCCCAAAGAACACGACGGTCAACGCCGGATTCAAAAGCTCGCGGCCGAACAACAAAACACTGCCTCTCAAGGAAAACAGTGACGAGCCATCCAACTTAAACAAAATTTTGGATCGGATATGTCAAATCCACAGTACTTCCGGAAGGCCTGCCAACCACACCCACCGAGATTGTTGGGTTTTCAAACAGTCCGGCCGACTCAACGTCGAACACAAGGGGCTCGATGCGCCAAGCGAGGATGATGACGAACCCCACCAGCAGAACGCCGGAAAACAAAAGACTTTCCCACAAGAAGTCAAAACAGTAAACTCACTTCATGTGATAATACAGAAAAACAATGCGGCACCCGCCAAAGTAGGTGTCGCACGGTCCACCCCAGCGGAACCTCAAGATTGGATGTCAAAACCAATCACTTTCGACCACCTGGACTATTCCAGAAGTATTCGGAATGCAGGATGGACTGCTCTGATATTGGATCCTATAATCGACGGACTACAATTTACGCAAGTCCTTATGGATGGCGGCAGCGATTTAAACCTGCTATATCCAAACACAATCTGCAAGTTGGGGATAGACCTTACTAAAATTCGACATACCAACACTTCCTTCAAAGGAGTGACGTCGGGCCCTTACGCCAAGTGCACGGGCTCCTTACTACTAGAAGTTGTGTTCGGGTCACCCAACAACTTCCGACGCGAAAAGCTAATCTTCCATGTCGCCCCATTCAAAAGTAGCCATCAAGCACTATTGGGACGTGAAGCTTTTATCCGCTTTAATGCAATACCACACTACGCGTCTCTTACACTTAAAATGCCCAGTCCACGCGGCATCATCTCACTAAAAGGTCGTTCAAGACCCCGGACACGGCTGGACGAGTCTGGCATAAAATAAGCTAGGGGATGCCTAGCCGCACACCCCTTTACAAGGGGCTGTGCGTATGAGTTAATATAAGCTCAGCTTTATTCATTCATTCATATTTCGATTTTTAATACATTTTTTGCACGATTTCCTTTCAAGCTAAGTTCCTCTCTTTTTACAGATGAACAACGTGTACACCCATCCAGGATACGGCACAACGGAGACACAGGCGCAGACGTGCAGTAGGGACCCGTTGCAAGGATTCTTTTCAGATTAAGTCCCTGCGTAAACCTTTCTTACTGTCTTTTGTTGATCACATCCCATGGTTTTTTCACCATAACCAATGAGGAGGCTGGCGTTTTGGCATCGGCCACGCCAGAAATTTTCGCCTGTACCTGGACACTTGGGGCTTCGGGCATTGTTCTGCCCGTTATTATAAAGACCGAACACCTTAGGGAGTGTTCGGCGTCTCGAGTTAGGCCTTATATGCATCAGCTCCGAGTCATGTCTTTGGTCAAATGTTGGGTTTGCCTGGCTCCTGTGTTTTGCTGCCTTACATTCCGTATCATCAGCTAACGCGCCACCAGGAGAACTACTGCGATTGTGCCCCGGTTCGGCCGGGCGAGCAAATCAGTAGAGAAAGCCGAAAACTGACTGTCATGATATAGCGAGAGACTGGTCAACCACTCGATCGACTGTCGGAATGTTTAGAATTCCGCCGCTTTGACGAAGGACCGCTTCCCGGTCAGGCACATACGCGCCCCGAATTCGGAGAGCGCGGTGCCCCCAGGGGCTATGTCGTAGCCCCACCCTCGAACTCCTATGGCTAAGTGAAAGTGATAAAGCATTATAGTCCGGTTGCCTCGTTTGCTACGCTAGCACCTCCTTCACAGGACCGAGACGTCGGATTAAGTGTGAAAATGCGCTATTTCTGCAAACACCCCCGCACCTTGTGCATGGGGGCTGAAGCCGACGACTGCCATCTTTCAGGTTATACACACGTATACATAAACGGCCGCATAGGAGATATTTCAATACTTGAACGCACAAGTACAAAAAGCGCTTATATTATAAACATCGTTTTACAAATCATAAAGTTCATTTGAACACGACATTTTTTTAGCACTGCGACTCTATTACACGAGCACCATGCAGAACTTCACCAAAATAGTGCTCGGCGGGTAACCGGCTATCGTCCGAACCCTGGGTCGCAACAGCGGTGGCATCCATCTCTGTCCAATGTGTCTTCACATGGGCGAGGGCCATCCGTGCTCCCTCTATGCAGGCCGACCGCTTCATCGCCTTGATATGCGGCACCGCCCCAAGAAATTGCTGCAGTAAGCCAAAATAACTCTTCGGCTTGGGCCTATCCGGCCAGACATGAGTCACGATATCCGTCATGGCAAGTCCGGATAATCTATTCAGCTCAGCCCACTCGGCCAACCGATCGGTCAGCGGAAGTGAACACTCCGGACTATGGAATTGAGACCAAAACAGCTCTTCCGTCTTGTGATCCTTCTGACTTCGGAAGTGCATAGCGGCATCCGCCGCACTCGCCGCTAAGTCCATATAAGGATCCTCCGGACCCCACAGCTGGCCAAGCTGAGCATACTTTGCATCTGTAAACCTCCGGCGCAGCAGAAAGGGCTTGCCAGCCACAATGTCTCCGGCCTGGCGCAGCTCCTCCTTTATAGCCCGCATTGCAGAACGGGCATCCTTGGCTTCAGCGGTGGCCTTCCCCAGGTCTTCTCGCTCCGCTAGGCGCTCCTTTTCAAGTACCTCATTGCGGTCGGTCGCATCTTGTAACTTCACGGCCATTTCGGCCATCTCCTCCCTGCTTCGGCAGTGTGCAGCCCTTTCGGCTTCTAGCTCTTCGGCCGCCCTCGAGGCAGCCGCATCACTCCTTCTGGCTTGCTCCTTGGCTTGAGCAAGTTCTGCCCGAAGGCTCTCCACAGCAGCGGAACCATCTGCATTTAGCACACATATTGTAAGGAGTGGGCTTCGGCTCCCTTACTAGGTGACCACGGAGAAAAAACCTACCTTGCAACTCGTCAAGTCGTTTATTGACCAGCGCGATGTCCGCATCCACAACATCGAGTTGCCGCTTTAGTTCGGCAACTCCATCAGTCCGGCTAGCCACCGAACTATCCGCCACCTACATAGGAAAGGCGAAAATCAATACCTGGGATTTTGATCCTCGGCACGCTGTCGTTCTCGACACCCTACCCAGTCTCAGGGGCTACTATCTATACAGGGCGCACTTTATGTGTAAAACTGTCAAAGAGTATGTCATTTTTACGTACCTCAAACCCCACCAGCAAACTCCTAATGGCATCACGCAATCCGCCTTCGGTGGATGAAATTCTTTCAATCACCGTACTCATCAGTGTACGGTGACCTTCTGAGATGGACGCCCTCTCAAGCAGATCCTTCAGCTTCCCCGGCCGCACACCAGTTGGTGCCGAACTATTCGGCCCTGCCGGACTCGGGGATACCCTCCGTGATGACACTTTAGGCTCATCCGCCCTATCCGACGGTGCGGTGGATGGAGCGTCTCGCTCTCCATCATCTCCGGACGGAGTTCCCCCGAAGACGAGCTCATCTGAGAAGGACGAAGATCCGAACTACAAGGTAAAAACTTAAGTTATCCTCAGAAGCACAAATAGGGATGTCCCTTATTACAAAACTCCATTTTTTCTACTTACGGCTCGCTGGAGGGCTGATTCTTTGGGGGAGACTGTGCGGCCGGAGCCTCTCCGGACGCAGGACCCTCTGGTGAAGATCTCTTCCCCCGCTTCGGGGCTTTGGCCTCCGGGTTTTCGGAGGCAGTCCTCTTCTCCCCTGGAAGGAGGGATTCTCGATCCCCCCTTCCTCAAAAGCCTCCTTAGTTGAGATGGTAGTTCCTCTGTTCTCCCCTTCGCCTTCCTCCGAAGGCACAACCTCCAACATCCTGACCAGCACGGGATCCGGCGCGGTCTCTGGGAGGGGGGCCGGACACCGTATCAGTTTTGCTTGCGCTATCCACTCCTGTTTGGAAGGAAAGTGGTCAAAAGGCAAATCATAGAAAGGCAAACAAACGGTATGTCCGGACACTGAGCTACTTACTTGTGTATCCGGGCGATTGCAGCTTAGGCTGGCGTCCTCGGTCAATTCCGGACACACCTCTCGTGATCCGAAGAATAATTTGTACATCTTCACGGGTGTCATACCCATGAAGTGTTGGAGAATCCGTGGTCCCTCCGGATTAAACTCCCACAGCCGGAGAGGGCGGCGTTTGCAGGGCAGGAGACGCCTAATCATCATGACCTGCATCACCACGACCAGATCGATCTCCCTCGCTTGGAGGTCTCGAATCCGGCCCTACAATAGGGGCACGTCCTTTGGCGGCCCCCAGTTGAGCCCTTGGCTGACCCATGACATCAGCCGCTGTGGAGGGCCCGAGCAGAAGATGGGCGACGGCTTCTGCCTGCTGCCCCTGGGAGCGGTTATGTAGAACCACTCCTGCTGCCACAAGCCGAGCTCCTCCTGGAAAGAGCCCTCGGGCCATGGAGCGTCGGCCCTTCTGCTCACAACCGCCCCGCCGCACTCTGCTTGACGCCCCTCAATCATCTTCGGCTTCACGTCGAAGGTCTTAAGCCACAGGCCGAAGTGAGGGTGACGCGGAGGAAGGCTTCGCAGACGACAATAAATGCAGAAATATGGAGGATGGACTCCGGAGCCAAGTCGTGGAATTCCAACCCATAGTAAAACATGAGCCCTCTCACAAAAGGATCCATCAGGAAGCCTAAACCCCGACGGAGGTGGGATACAAAAACGACATACTCGCCGGGCTCGGGGGTGGGGATGACTTGCCCTTCGGCGGGCAACCTGTGCGAAATCTCGTAAGTCAGGTACTTGGCCTCTCGCAGCTTTAGCACATCCTCCTCCGTGACAGAGGAGGGAACCACCGGCCCTGTAGGTCGGAGCCGGACATTGTTGGAGGTCTGAAGCGCTCGAATCTGGGGCTCTGGGTGTTGGAACTTGGGGCAAGGAGAAGATTCGGTGGAGGATTGAAGAAAAGAAACGAGCCTTGGTCCCATTATAAAGAGGGAGAATACCAAGAGCCGTCTCCATGACCATTCGGGACTCGCCTCTGATAGAGGGGGCATGGCGACGGGCACGGTTGGGTTACCCACGTCCGTATTGATGGGAATCCCGGAATAAGGGGAACACGATCTCTGCTTCGACAAGACGTGCCAAGGAAACCGCTTCGCTAAATGCGCTGAGGTGGTATAATAAAAAATGTAAAGGCTTGGTAGTGGGATGATGTCATGCCACGAAATACGTCAGCAGATTGAACTTGTGTTCATATTGTTCTCTCTACGGTGGAATGTGGAATTTATTCTGCAGAGCCGGACACTATCCTGGTGTTCACAATCTTCTATGAATTATTCGGAGGAGGAACCCGCCTTGCAATGCCGAACAATATGTGCGTCGGACTCATCGTCATTGAAGCCTGGTTCAGGGGCTACTGAGGGAGTCCTGGACTAGGGGGTATCCGGACAGCCGGACTATCATCGTCAGCCGGACTCCAAGACTATGAAGATACAAGATTGAAGACTTCGTCCCGTGTCCGGATGGGACTTTCCTTGGCGTGGAAGGGAAGCTTGGCGATACGGATATGTAGATCTCCTACCATTGTAACCGACTCTGTGTAACCCTAGCCCTCTCCGGTGTCTATATAAACCGGAGGGTTTTAGTCCGTAGGACAACAACCATTACAACAATCATACCATAGGCTAGCTTCTAGGGTTTAGCCTCCTTGATCTCGTGGTAGATCCACTCTTGTACTACCCATATCATCAATATCAATCAAGCAGGAGTACGGTTTTACCTCCATCGAGAGGGCCCGAACCTGGGTAAAAACATCGTGTCCCTTGTCTCCTGTTACCATCCGCCTAGACGCACAGTTCGGGACTCCCTACCCGAGATCCGCCGGTTTTGACACCGACAACATCCGACCCGTAAAAATTTTTGCGAGGCGCGGAAAAAGATCTCCCCCAACCTGTCACGCCCAACATGCGACCCTATCCTAAAGGAACTCGAAGGTCCCACTAAGGATAGAAGCGCATATTAGAGACGCTTTTGCAAGGTGGATATCATTACATCGTACCATTACATAATAGTTGGGAATACATACAAGAGGCATACAATGCCACACGAATACAACAACATCATACATAAAAGCATCATCCGACTACGGGTGAAACACAAACAGAAACTCAAAGGACATCCACCCTGCTAGCCCAGGCTGCCGACCTGGAACCTATCCCCTGATCGAAGAAGAAGCAAAAGAAGAACTCCAAAACAAGCAAACATCGCTCTTGCGTCATGATCATCGCATAACTTGTACCTACAACTGTTGTTGTAGTAATCTGTGAGCCACGAGGACTCAGCAATCCCATTACCATGGGTATCAAGACTAGCAAAGCTTAATGGGTATGGAAAGGATAAGTAGTGAGGTTGTAGCAGCAACTAAGCATATATGGTGGCTAACATACGCAAATAAGAGTGAGAAGAGAAGCAAACGGAACGGTCGAGAAGCTAGAAGGGATGAAGGGGTGATCCTGAAACTACTTACGTTCATACATAACACAAAAACCGTGTTCACTTCCCGGACTCCGCTGAGAATAGACCATCATGGCTACACACACAGTTGGGTATTTTAATTCGAATCTGGTGTCAAGTTCTCTACAACCGGATATTAACAAATTCCCATCTGCCACATAACCGCGGGCACGGCTCTCGAAAGTTTAAACCCTGCAGGGGTGTCCCAACTTAGCCCATTATAAGCTCTCACGACCAATGAAGGATATTCCTTCTCCCGGGAAGACCCAATCAGTCTCGGAATCCCGGTTACAAGACATTTCGACAATGGTAAAACAAGACCAGCAAGACCACCCGGATGTGCCGACAAATCCCGATAGGAGCTGCACATATCTTGTTCTCATGGCACACCGGATGAACACTATGTATAGCTAAAACCAACCCTCAAGTTTCCCCGAGGTGGTGCTGCAAGTGGCTCTAGTTCGGACCAACACTTAGAGAAGCACTGGCCCAGGGGGTTTAAAATAAATATGATCCTCGGGTTAATTACTCCCAAGGGAAAGGTAATAGGTTGTTAGGAAAATTTAAAACCAAGGTTGGGCCTTGCTAGAGGAGTTTTATTCAAGGCGAACTGACAAGGGGTTCCCATACACCCGGCCACGTAAGGAACGCAAAATCAAGGAACATAACACCGGTATGACGGAAACTAAAGCGGCAAGAGTGGAACAAAACACCAGTCATAAGGCCGAGCCTTCCACCCTTTACCAAGTATATAGATGCATTAATTAAATAAGAGATATAGTGATATCCCAATATAATCATGTCCATCATGGAGCAATCTTCAACTTCACCTGCAACTAACAACGCTATAAGAGAGGCTGAGCAAAAGCGGTAACATAGCCAAGCAATGGTTTGCTAGGAATGGTGAAAAAGGTTAGAGGCTGACATGGCAATCTGGGAGGCTTGATCAACAAGTGATAGGTAGCGCAGCATAGCGATAGAACGAAGCAACTAGCATAGCAATGGTAGTAATGAGATCCAGGGTAACAGTCATCTTGCCTGAAATCCCGCTAGGAAGAATGAAGAAGATGAAACCACGAAGACGAACCAAGCATAGACGAACGAATCCTCACAATCGCAACGAAACAGAAACTATCGAGAAGAAGCACAACCGGAAAGAAGCAAACAACATGGTAAACACACAACACATAAACATGACATGATGCTCAACCAAGTATGATGCATGACAAGGCTACATAATGCTACTCATGTCAAGACATGACGCATACAAGAACAACACATCAGAGCAAGTTTAAATGAGGCCGGAAACAACATGTAACAGATCCGGTAAGTCCTCATATGCAAATTTCGAAATTGGTCCAGAACTGAATAAAGCTTATGTTCAAGTAGTTAAACAGCAAGTTAAAATACACCAAGATGATCTACACAAAATTCTAGTAAGTTACATATAAAGTTCATTAAGTTCGGAGCTACGGCCTAGAAGATATGAGAAAAACAAGTTAAACATGGCATTGATGCAAAATGCATTCAAACATCAAGCAAACACTCTCAAAACATGGATGCAACATGATAAGATGAAACGACATGCAAATCTAAGCAAGTTTCATATAGAGCATGCTCAAAACGGAGCAACTGTTCAACACATACACTCTATACAAGTTTAAAGGACAAACTGTCCAAAACAGCAAATAGGCAACTTGCAAGCACCAAAACAACATGCTACAGCACCTCAACATGAAAACAAATGGCATAGACATGATGTAAAGGTAGAGCATTACAAAATATGAACAATGAGCTATCTCCAGAAAACAATATAACATGCTCAAAAGGACATGGCAAGATTGCAAATAATAACAGTTCACAGACTTAGCAGAAAATCACTGAGCATGACAGAAATAACATCAGGTTGCAATGTTTAGAGCTGTCAAAGCAAACTATCATGGCCAAATAGAGCATGGCATGCTAATACTAAAGACAAAAAACAAAACTACCTTACTGAACTAATTCCAAAGATCAACAGAAAAGATGGTAGGGTCCATGCAAACATGGCAAGTGATGACAGATTCAGACAGTGAAAATAACAGCACATGGCAGGAACAACGATAAGTAGGCATGTTGGTGAGCTTGTACCACTCTCCACAGAGAATTTCATGGCATGTCAAGTCAAATAACAGTAAGATGACATACTTATTAAGCTACACATGGCAAGATCATGTTCATAGGGTTCATGTATCACTAGAAAAACACATGGAAAAACCGAACTTAATGTTAACAGGCTGACAGCAACATTATTTAGCAATTTGAGAGCAAGATTACAACAAGCTAAAGCAGGATATAAATGTAACCAAGGGCATTGATGGATAGATCATGACATGTATAACAAAACATCCTTAGTTAAAATCTCCAGATTATGCATATAATGGATGGTAGCTTCAATCAAACATAGCAACATGATATAGCAGTTTCAGCATTGACAGAAAGTTAACAGCAAGTGGCCCACTTCACAAGCTTTATGCACTCACTACAGGGCATCTAAAAATACATAGATTGCACCCATGTAAAGAAGGCATAAATATTATCCTAAAACATGTAGACATCATGCTCAAAGGATGCACGCACAAAACGCACCAAAAATGACAAATCAGCAAGTTACATCAGTTTTCAGCAGTTAACAGCAACATGCACTTTTGTAACGTAGATTAAGATATCAAGATGCGCCCTATCATGATATAAAAGCACACAACCATTTAGAGCATGAAGAGTAGAACATGTGCATATCAAGATCATCATCATAGCAGGAACAGGGACAAAGTTGTGGTACTCACAAGATGCACAAATGATGTTAACAATCAGCAGATTCCAGCAGTTTATATCACATAGCAGTTTTGCAACGAAGATTTAGGCATCAAAATGAACTCAAACAAGAATGCCACAATGGAATGAAATGAAGATAATCTCACAATGAACATTTTGATATATCATGCATGCAAAACGAAGCAACATGCATAAAGTTATGACAGTTCAAACATGCACACATGTTGTTAACAGAAATAGGGACTTGGTGAAAATCACCTTCGCGAAAAGTTAACAGAAATAGGGACGAGGTGGTTCCGGGATGGAGAGCTCCCGGGGACGCGGCACGTTTGGAAGGAGGGATGGGTGGATCTGGTCCCGATCCGGAGGTCGCCGGAGAAGCTCGCCGGAGACGGTGGGGAAGGAGGCCAGAGACGAGGGAGCTCGTCGGAGGACGTCGACGAGGACGAGGAAGGCCGGAGGGAGTCGGGGTCGGCCGGATCTGGGCGGCAGCTCGCCGGATCCGGGCGCGGGGAAGGTCGGCGAGGAGGGCTGGAGCAGAGAGGCGGTTGGCAGCGAGGCGAGGTCGCCGGCGCGCGGCGCGTCGGCGGGGTCGGGCGCTCGGGTGGTGGGGCGGCAAGGACGGTGAGGCGCGGGGCACGCTTAGGGTGCCGGCGGCAGAGGCGGGACACCGATGGTGGAGGGAGAGGCGCGGCCGGGCGGCGGGCGATGCGGGGCCGAGGCGGTCGCCGGAGGGCGGCGGGACAGCGAGCAGGCGGCGGGGTCGCTTGGGGCGAGGCGGCGCACGGAGCGGTGCCCGCAGGTCACGGCGGCGGTGGGATGGGCCACGCGGGCTCGATCCGGGCCCCGCGGGCCTAGCGCGATAGAGACAGCGGCGGGGTGACGTGGCACGTCGTGGTTGGTGTAGGGCGGCGGAGCGGACGCGTCCGGCGACGGGGTGGACACATCCGGCGGTGGAGGGGGTTTGATCTAGGGTTAGAGGTGGATTCATCCGCAAATTTCAGGGGAGATGGCCTATTTATAGATAGAGGGAGCTAGGAGAGTCCAAATGAGGAGTGGTTTTCGCCCCCACGATCGTGATCGAACGGTGGAGAGCATGGAGGGGAGTTAGATGGGCTAGGTGGGCTATGTGAAGGGGTGCTGGGCTGCAAGAGAAAAAGGGGATTTCGGTTAGCTCGGTTAATCGTTGGGGCATCAAACGACATCCAAATGGAACGAAATTTGACGGGCGGTCTACGGGTGATATACCAAGGCCACTCGGTAAATCTCGGCCCATTCCAAGAACATTTTTCGGCGGCTCACAAAACCAAGGACTGGGAGGTGCGACGGGCACGTGCGAGTGTGTCTAGCTTAGAACGGACAACAGAGAGAACCGGGGGAACCTGAACGGATGCAAGTTTTGAAAAACATGCAGATGAAAAGCAGATGATGACATGGCAAAATGCAACATGCAAGCAAATGACATGGCAACAACGACGAATAACTGGAAGACACCTGGCGCATCGGATTTGGGTCATTACACAACCTTTAGATTCTCGGGGCGGGAGGCCGACCCGAGCTCTGCCCCTATCCACAGCGAGATTCGGTGGGAGGGATGTTTCCGCGCGGCTGTTCCCACTCCCCACCCCTCCGCCACCATTGCCCATGCCATCGCCCGCTCCGGTGCTTCTTCCCGGCAGTTCTTCGCCACCATGGATGACTCCCTGCCATCCCCCATCAGCGTCGAGGTCATGCACGCCCAATACCCTCCGGTGATCTTATCATCAGCCATGTTGTCCCCACCGTCGCCCAAGGCACCACTGCACCTGCCCGTAAGCGGTAGAGCAACATGGTTATGCAGGGTGGGAATCCAGCTGCCACCACTGAGAAGGCCCGCGCTCCGGGCGCCAACGCCGTTGCGCGATCCCGGCCGGCGGTGGAGAAGATCGCCAAGGTCTCGAGCGTAAAGCGGAAGAAGATTTCGGCTACAAAGAGGTTGGCTCCTTCATCCACTCCCTCCGCCCCAGCAAGAGGTTCCCCGGCGATACCGCTCAATGGCGCTCCTTCCACCGATAGCGAGGTGTTTAACGAAATGGTCGGAAGGTATGCCTCTTCCGTCCCTTCAATTTTCTTTGCTTTTCGCCATTTGCGGTAGCTCGTGACTTGTTTGTTGCTCACTATAGCGGTGGTTCGAACAATGCCACCGCCGAGTTCGTGAACTTGTTGGACACCAACACCGTTGACATCGATCAAGCCCCGTTCGCTGCATTCGGTTACAATGAAACGAAGGGCGGCGTGGATGATCACGGTGGTGAAGAAGAATTGGAGGAGATAGATGAGGGGGCGTATGAGCAAGCGCAAGCAAGAAAAAAGCAGAGATCAAAGAACTACACGATCTTGGAAGAACAAATCTTGAACTCATTTGTCGAAATTGATGTCAAATTCAAAAATTGGGCGTCTTCGGTTTGCGGGTCGACGCGGCGGTGCCTGAGAAGACCCCGCATAACCGACCAGTAAAAGAGCATATTCACCGAATATCCTTTTTTACGGGTCCGTTTTGTGGGGTCTGAGTCTGACCGCGCCTGTGCTGGCCCGCATATACCCTTTTCCGCGAACTGCAAAAGCCTTATGCGGGTCGGCGTTTTACGGTGTCTGCTAGAGTTGCTCTAAGCTCGGGGATACCCGAGGCACCCCAAGGTAATATTCCAAGCAGCTAAGCTTGGGGATGGCCCGGAAGGCATCCCCTCTTTCTTCTAACGACCATCGGTAATTTTACTTGGAGCTATATTTTTATTCATCACATGATATGAGTAAATTCTTGGAGCATCTTTTGTATTTATTTTCCCTTTTCTTTTATGCACCATGCTAGTATGAGATAACCCTTTGTTGATTTATAGAATGCTCTTTGCACTTCACTTATTCTTTTGAGTATGGCTTTATAGAATGTTTCATGTGCTTCACTTATATCATTTGAAGTTTAGATTGTCTATTTCTCTACATATAGAAAACCGTTATTTGTAGAGTCCTCTTTCACTTCACTTATATTTATAAGAGCGTGGGCAAGTCTTTTGTAGAAAGAATTAAACTCTCATGCTTCACTTATAATGTTTGGAGTGTCAACAGGAATTGGTAATTCACATGGTTAGTCATAAAATCCTACATAAAACTTGTAGGTCACTGAATATGATATGTTTGATTCCTTGCAATAGTTTTGCGATATAGAGATGGTAGTATGTGGGTGATATCTACTACACAACTTATTCTTGTAGACTCGTGTTGGGCCTCCAAGTGCAGAGTTTTGTAGGACAATAGCAATTTCCATCAAGTGGATGACCTAAGATTTATCAATCCGTGGGAGGCGTAGGATGAAGATGATCTCTCTCAAACAACCCTGCAACTAAATACAAGAAATCTCTTGTGTCCCCAACACACCCAAAACAATGGAAAATTGTATAGGTGCACTAGTTCGACGAAGAGATGGTGATAAAAGTGTAATATGGATGGTTGAACTATATTTTTATAATCTGAATAAATAAAAACAGCAGGGTAGCAATCGATAAAAGTGAGCACAAACAGTATTGCAATGCTTGAAAATAAGGCCTAGGGCTTGTACCTTCGCTAGTGCAATCTCTCAACAATGTTAATCTAGTTGGATCATATAACCATCCCTCAATGTGCGATGAAGAATCAATCCAAAGTTCTTATCTAGCGGAGAACATAAGAAAAAATTGTGTGTAGGGTACAAAACCACCTCAAAGTTATTATTTCCGATCGATCTATCCAAGAGTTCGTACTTAAATAACACCAACTTATCCGTTCCAATCGATCTACCCAAGAGTTCGTACTAAAATAACACCAAAACAAATTCAGATTCATAATACTCAATCCAACACAAAGAACCTCAAAGAGTGCCCCAAAATTTCTACAGGAGAAAGTAGGATGAAAATGTGCATCAACCCCTATGCATAGATTACCCCAATGTCACCCCGGGAATCTGCGAGTTGAGTGCCAAAACATATATCAAGTGAATCAATATAATACCCCATTGTCACCACGGGTATTCATATGCAAGACATACATCAAGTGCTCTTTCAATCCGATAAGAACGAAATCTCAAAGGGACAACTCAATTCATCACAACAAGATAGAGAGGGAAAAACACCATATGATCCAACTATATTAACAAAGCCCGCGATACGTCAAAATCGTGCCATCTCAAGAACACAAGAGGAAGAGATTAAACATATAGCTATTGGTACAAACCGTCGGCCCCGAGGGTGGACTACTCCCTCCTCATCATGGTGGCCACCGGGATGATGAAGATGGCCTTCGGTGATGATTTCCCCCTCCAGCAGGGTGCCGGAACAAGGTCCAGATTGGTTTTTCATGGATACAGAGGCTTGCAGCGGTGAAACTTCCGATCTATCGACTCCCCGAGGGTTTTTGGAATATTTGGCAATTTATAGGGCGAAGAGGCGCTGCGAGAGGTCACTGAGGGGTGCACAACCCCCCTGGGCGCGCCTGGGCTCCTGGGCACGCCTAGGTGGGTTGTGCCCACCTCAGGCCTCCCCTCTGGTACTTCTTTGGCCCATCCGGGCCTCACCTTGGGCCTCCCCTCTGGTACATCTGGTCCATAAAAATTCTCCAAAAAGTTTTGCTGCCTTTGGACTCCGTTTGATATTGATTTCCTGTGAAGTAACAAACAAGCAGAAAAACAGCAACCAGCATTGGGCACTATGTCAATTGTTAGTCCCAAAAAATGATACAAAGTTGCTATAAAATGATTGTAAAACATCCAAGAATGATAATATAACAACATGGAACAATCAAAAATTGTAGATACTTTGAAGGCGCATCTGCACCCCCAAGCTTAGTTCCTGCTTGACCTCGAGTAGGTAAATGACAAAACATAATTTTTGATGTGGAATGCTGCCTAACATGTTCATCCCATATTCTTTTCTTTTGTAGCATGGACATTTGGACTTTTATATGGTTCAAAGCAATAGTCTAGTTTTGACATGAAGATTTCAATACTCAAGCATACCAATAAGCAACCATGTCTTTCAAAACATCAACACTAAATAAAGTTATCCCTATCCCATCATGCTCAACCATTGGTCCATTCATGAAACACACTCGCATATTAGCTACATCCAATGCTCAAGTACGATCATAGTGCCCCTTAGTTGGTGCTTTATAAGAGAAGATGGAGACTCAAATAAAAATTGCATAAATTAAATACATAGGCCCTTCGCAGAGGGAAGCAGAGATTGTAGAGGTGCCAGAGGTCAAAGCTTAAATTGAGAGACAAAATATTTTGTGAGGCATAGTTTTCCAATCAACAAAAATGACTGAGTAATTCCCAATACTTTCCATGCTAGATACATCATAGGTGGTTCCCAAATATAAAATAAAGTTTTTCCTTTTTCCACCATTCTTTCACAATCCATGGCTAGCCGTATCCATGGGTGCCTTCCATACCAACACTTTCCAAGGAATTTATTATTTGACAACATAAAGTAAATTTCTTTTTTCATTTCAGGATTGGGCATCCCTATTACCGACGTACTCTTGTGCAATGACAAGTGAATAAACACTCATCTTGAGAATAACACATCTAGCATGGAAAATATTAGCCCCCCTGCCGCTTCATGAGCGGTACTAGCACACAAAAAGGAAATTCATTTTGAAAATTAGAGATGACACATACAAATTTACTTGGAACGGCATGGAAATACCGCATATAGGTAGGTATGGTGGACTCATTTAGCACAACTTTGGGTTTTAGGATTTTGGATGCACAAGTAGTAGTACTTAGTACAAGTGGAGGCTAGCATAAAGATTGAGAAGCAACCAACCAAGAAACAAAAATTCTCATAAACGGGCATTAAGCATAACTAACACCGAATAATGCACCACAAGTAAGATGTAATTTAATTGCATAATTATTGACTTTCGTGCTTGGATAGGGAATTACAAACTTTAACACCAATATTCTACCAAAGCACAATTACTCACACCCACGACTCACATATTATTATCTTGATATCGCAAAACTATTGCAAGGAATCAAGCTTATCATATCCAATTATCTTCATGAAAGTTTTTATTATACCCTTCTTGAATATCTATCACTTTGGGACTAAATTTATATTTTACCATTGCTACTAAAAATCTCTCAAATAAATTTAAGTGAAGCACGAGAGCATAAGTATTTCTTCAAAAATTTCAACTCTCCAAATAATCTAAGTGAATCATGAGAGTAAATGACAAACTACTCCAAAAAGATATAAGTGAAGATCAAATGAGTAGTTAAGTAAATAGGTAGCTATGTGAGGACTCTCTTTTATTTAAAAGTTTCATATCTAAGTATTTTATTAAAACAGCAAGCAAAACAAAATAAAATGGCATTCCAAGAATAGCACACATCATGTGAAGAAGCAAAAACTTAGGCTCAACCGAGGCTAACCGATAATTGTTGATGAAGAAAGGTGGGATGCCTACCGGGGCATCCCCAAGCTTATATGCTTGAGACTTCTTGAAATATTATCTTGGGATGCCTTGGGCATCCCCAAGATTGAGCTTTTGTGTCTCCAAAATTCCTTTTATATCACGGTTTCCCTAAATCTTAAAAACTTCATCCACACAAAACTCAACAAGAACTCGTGAGATAAGTTATTATAAATCAATGCAAAACCTTATCATTCTCTATTGTAGCAAATCACTAAAATTATAATTTAAAATTGCATACTGAATGCATCCGCATATTTAGTAGTCGTATCCTCAAATAGAATCATTAAACAAGCAAGTTTATGCAAACATAACAGCAATCTGTCTAAACAGGACAGTCTGTAAAGGATGCAAGAAGATCCACACTTCTCTAACTCCAAAAATTCCAAAAAAATTACCACACTGTAGAAAATTTACCATATCTTATTTTGCGGAAAAATTCAACATTTTATCACATCCTGACTTTTCTCAAGAATTCACGCACTAGGGTGTAACTTTCTGTTTTCAAACAGCCCCATATAGTCTTGCAAAATAAGCATGACAAAGGCTATACTTGAATTTTTTTTAGTGAAATAAAAGATGTAAAACATTATCTAAATAGCAACAAGAAAATCCTAACAAATTAAAATGAAGCTCCAAGCAAAACACACATCATGTGATGAATGAAAATATAGCTCCAAGTAAGGTTACCGATAATGTTGGAGACGAAAGAGGGGATGTCTTCCGGGGCATCCCCAAGCTTAGTTGCTTGGATCTTCCTTGAATATTACCTTGTGGGTGCCTTGGGCATCCCCAAGCTTAGGGTCTTATCACTCCTTATTCTCCTCATATCAACATCTTACCGAGAACATGAAAACTTCAATCACACAAAACTTAATGGAACTTCGTGAGATGCGTTAGTATGATAAAGAGCAAATCATTCAATTTGGTACTGTCAAGACAAGATTCATAATTTTTATCACACAATGCATACTGCAACCTATCATTTCTACAATTTATATTGAGCAATATAAGCATAGAAACTATGAAACAAGCAAACTGTGCATTGAAAACGGAATCTGTCAAAAACAGAACAGTATGTAGCAATCTGAACAAAGACCATACTTCTGCTACTCCAAAAATTCTGAAATATTAGGGAAACTTAGATAATTTGTATATATATAATCTGTAAGAAAATCAGATCAAAAGCACATTCCGGTGAATTTTGAAAATTCCTGGGCTGAGTGCAAAAGTTTCAGTTTTTGCACAGAATCAAGTCAAATATCATCCACATTATCCCAAAGGCTTTACTTGGCACTTTATTGAAACAAAAGCAATAAAACATGACTACTACTGTAGCCTAATCATGTGAACACAAAAAACAGTAGGTATAAATGCTGGGTTGTCTACCAACAAGCACTTTTCTTTAATGCCTTTTTAGCTAGGCATGATGATTTCAATGATGCTCGCATAAAAGTAAAGAATCGAAACACAACGAGAGCATCATGAAGCATATGACTTGCACATTTAACCCTAACCCACTTCCTATGCATAGGGATTTTGTGAGCAAACAATTTATGAGAACAAAAATAACTAGCATAGGAAGGCAAAACAAGCACAACTTCAAAACTTTCAACATAAAGAGAGGAAACTTGATATTATTGCAATTCCTACAAGCATATGTTCCTCCCTCATAATAATTTTCAGTGGCATCATGAATGAATTCAAAAATATAACTATCACATAAAGCATTCTTTTCATGATTCACAAGCATAGAAATTTTATTGCTCTCCACATAAGCAAATTTATTCTCATGAATAGTGGTGGGAGCAAACTCAATAAAATAGCTATCATGTGATACTTGATTGGCATAATCCAATTGAAAATTAAAATCATGATGACAAGTTTCATTGTTATCATTATTTAGTATGTACATGTCATCACCATAATCATCATAAATATGAGGCATGCTTTCTTCATAATAAATTTTCTTTTCTCATCAATACTTGGGGGGCCAAAAATATCATCTTCATCAAATATAGCATCCGCGAGCTTATGGCTTTGCATATCATTAGCATCATGGATATTCAAAGAATTCATACTAACAACATTGCAATCATGCTCATCATTCATGGATTTTGTGCCAAACATTTTATTGAGTTCTTCTTCTATGAATTGAGCACAATTTTCCGATCCATCATTTTCAAGAAAAGCATTATAAAGACTAACAATATGAGGCCACCTCAATTCCATTTTTTGTAGTTTTCTTTTATAGACCAAACTAGTGATAAAACAAGAAACTAAAAGATTCAATTGCAAGATCAACAGATATACCTTCAAGCACTCACCTCCCCGGCAACGGCGTTAGAAAAGAGCTTTGATGTCTACTACACAACTAATTCTTGTAAAGTCGTGTTGGACCTCCAAGCGCAGAGTTTTGTAGGACAGTAGCAATTTTCCCTCAAGTGGATGACCTAAGGTTTATCAATTCATGGGAAGCGTAGGATGAAGATGGTCTCTCTCAAACAACCCTGCAACCAAATACAAGAAATCTCTTGTGTCCCCAACACACCCAATACAATGGCAAATTGTATAGGTGCACTAGTTCGGCAAAGAGATATTGATAAAAGTGTAATATGGATGGTAGAAATACATTTTTATAATGTGAATAAATAAAAACAGCAAGGTAGCACGATAAAAGTGAGCACAAACGGTATTGCAATGGTTGAAAATGAGGCCTAGGTTACGTACTTTCGCTAGTGCAATCTCTCAACAATGCTAATCTAATTGGATCATATAACCATCCCTCAACATGCGATGAATAATCACTCGAAAGTTCTTATCTAGCAGAGAATAGAAGAAGAAATTTTTTGTAGGGTATGAAACCATCTCAAAGTTATTCTTTCCAATTGGCCTATTGCTACCTCTTGAGCTTGCGTTGGTTTTTCCCATGAAGAGGAAAGGGTGATGCAGCAAAGTAGCATAAGTATTTCCCTCAGTTTTGAGAACCAAGGTATCAATCCAGTAGGAGACGACGCACGAGTCACCTAGTACCTGCACAAACAATCAAGAACCTTGTAACCAACGCGATAAAGGGGTTGTCAATCCCTTCACGGTCACTCACAAAAGTGAGACCTAATAAAGATAGTAAAGTAAATATTTTTGCTATTTTTGTTGTATAGATTGGAAAGTAAAGATTGCAAAATAGTAAACGAGATTTAAACAGATGTAATATAATGGAAAAGAGACCCGAGAGCCATGGGTTTCACTAGTGGCTTCTCTCGAGATAGCATCTATTACGGTGGGTGAACAAATTACTGTCGAGCAATTGATAGAAACGCGCATAATTATGAAGATATCTAAGGCAATGATCATGAACATAGGCATCATGTCCGTGTCAAGTAGACCGAAACGATTCTGCATCTACTACCATTACTCCACACATCGACCGCTATCCAGTATGCATATAAAGTATTAAGTTCATAAGAATGGAGTAACGCATTAAGCAAGATGACATGATGTAGAGGGATAAAATCAAGCAATATGATATAAACCCCATCTTTTTATCCTCGATGGCAACAATACAATACGTGCCTTGCTGCCCCTACTGTCACTGGGAAAGGACACCGCAAGATTGAACCCAAAGCTAAGCACTTCTCCCATTGCAAGAAATATCAATCTAGTAGGCCAAACTAAACCGATAATTCGAAGAGACTTGCAAAGATATCAAATCATGTATATAAGAATTCAGAGAAGAACCAAATAATATTCATAGATAATCTTGTTCATAAATCCACAATTCATCGGATCTCGGCAAACACACTGCAAAAGAATATTACATCGAATAGATCTCCAAGAACATCGAGGAGAACTTTGTATTGAGAATCAAAGAGAGAGAAGAAGCCATCTAGGTAATAACTATGGACCCGAAGGTTTGTGGTAAACTACTCACGCTTCATCGAAGAGGCAATGGTGTTGATATAGAAGCCCTCTGTGATCGATTCCCCCTCCGGCAGATCACCAGAAAAGGCCCCAAGATGGGATCTCACAGGTACAGAAAGTCGCGGCAGTGGAAAAGTGGTTTCGTGGCTCTCCCTGATGTTTCTAGGGTATAAGAGTGTATATAGGCGAAAGAAGTACGTCGATGGAGCTATGAGGGGCCCACGAGGGTGGGGGCGCCCCTACCCCCCTGGGCGTACCCTCCTGCCTCGTGGCATTTCTGACTTCAACTCCAAGTCTTCTGGTCTGCTTTCGGTCCAAGAAAGATCATCCTGAAGGTTTCATTCCGTTTAGACTCCATTTATTCATTTTCTGCAAAACTCTAAAATAGGCAAAAAAAACAGAAACTGGCACTGGGCCTCCGGTTAATAGGTTAGTCCCAAAAATAATATAAAAGAGCATATTGAAGCTCATTAAACATCCAAAACAGATAATATAATAGCATGGAACATTAGAAAATTATAGATACGTTGGAGACGTATCAAGCATCCCCAAGCTTAATTCCTGCTCGTCCTCGAGTAGGTAAATGATAAAAATAGAATTTTTGAAGTGGAATGCTACCTAACATATTTATCAATGTAATATTTCGAGTATACTAACAAAGCAATCATGTCTTCTCAAAATAACATGGCCAAAGAAAGCTATCCCTACAAAATCATATAGTCTGGTTATGCTCTATCTTCATCACACAAAGTATTTAATCATGCACAACCCCGATGACAAGCCAAGCAATTGTTCCATACTTTTGATGTTCTCAAACTTTTTCAATCTTCACGCAATACATGAGCTTGAGCCATGGACATACCACTATAGGTGGAATAGAATGGTGGTTGTGGAGAAGACAAAAAGGAGAAGATAGTCTCACATCAACTAGGCATATTAACGGGCTATGGAGATGCCCATCAATAGATATCAATGTGAGTGAGTAGGGATTGCCATGCAACGGATGCACTAGAGCTATAAGTGTATGAAAACTCATCAAAAGAAACTAAGTGGGTGTGCATCCAACTTGCTTGCTCACGAAGACCTAGGTCACTTTTGAGGAAGCCCATCATTGGAATATACAAGCCAAGTTCTATAATGAAAAAATGCCAATAGTATATGAAAGTGACAACATAGGAGACTCTCTATCATGAAGATCATGGTGCTACTTTGAAGCACAAGTGTGGTAAAAGGATAGTACCATTGCCCCTTCTCTCTTTTTCTCTCGTTTTTTTATTTGGGCCTTTTTTTATGGCCTCTTTTTTATATATTTTTTTCTTCTAGAGTCTCATCCCGACTTGTGGGGGAATCATAGTCTCCATCATCCTTTCCTCATTGGGACAATGCTCTAGTAATGAAGATCATCACACTTTTATTTACTTACAACTCAATACTTAGAACAAAATATGACTCTATGTGAATGCCTCCGGCGGTGTACCGGGATGTGCAATGATTCAAGAGTGACATGTATGAAAAATTATGAACGGTGGCTTTGCCACAAATACGATGTCAACTACATGATCATGCAAGGCAATATGACAATGATGGAGCATGTCATAATAAACGGAATGGTGGAAATTTGCATGGCAATATATCTCAGAATGGCTATGGAAATGCCATAATAGGTAGGTATGGTGGCTGTTTTGAGGAAGGTATATGGTGGGTGTATGGTACCAGCGAAAGTTGCGCGGTACTAGAGAGGCTAGCAATGGTGGAAGGGCGAGAGTGCGTATAATCCATGGACTCAACATTTGTCATAAAGAACTCACGTACTTATTGCAAAAATTTATTAGTTATCGAAACAAAGTACTACGCGCATACTCCTATGGGGATAGATTGGTAGAAAAAGACCATCGCTCGTCCCCGACCGCCACTCATAAGGAAGACAATCAATAAATAAAGCATGCTCCAACTTCATCACATAATGGTTCACCATACATGCATGCTACAGGAATCACAAACTTTAACACAAGTATCTCTCAAATTCACAACTACTCTACTAGCATGACTCTAATATCACCATCTTCATATCTCAAAACAATCATAAAGAATCAAACTTCTCATAGTATTCAATGCATTTTAGATGAAAGTTTTTATTATACCCATCTTGGATTCCCATCATATTAGGACTAATTTTATAACCAAAGAAAATTACCATGTTGTTCTAAAAGACTCTCAAAATAATATAAGTGAAGCATGAGAGTTCAACAATTTCTATAAAATAAAACCACCAACGTGCTCAAGAAAGATATAAGTGAAGTACTAGAGCAATATTGTCTAGCTCAAAAGATATAAGTGAAGCATATAGAGTATTGTAATAAATTCCGATTCATGCATGTCTCTCCCAAAAGGTGTGTAAAGCAAGGATGATTGTGGTAAACTAAAAAGCAAAGACTCAAATCATACAAGACGCTCCAACCAAAACACATATCATGTGGTGAATAAAAATATAGCCTCAAGTAAAGTTACCGATAGACGAAGACGAAAGAGGGGATGCCTTCCGGGGCATCCCTGATGACCCACAAGTATAGGGGATCTATCGTAGTCCTTTTGATAAGTAAGGTGTCCAACCCAACAAGGAGCAAAAGGAAATGACAAGCAGTTTTCAGTAAGGTATTCTCTGCAAGTACTGAAATTATCGATAACAGATAGTTTTGTGATAAGGTAATTCGTAACGGGTAACAAGTAACAAAAGTAAACAAGGTGCAACAAGGTGGCCCAATCCTTTTTGTAGCAACGGACAAGCCTGGACAAACTCTTATATAAAGTAAAGCGCTCCCGAGGACACATGGGAATTATCGTCAAGCTAGTTTTCATCATGCTCATATGATTCGCGTTCGTTACTTTGATAATTTGATATGTGGGTGGGCCACTGCTTGGGTACTTCCCTTCCTTGGACAAGCATCCCATTTATGATTAACCTCTCTTGCAAGCAGCCGCAACTATGAAAGAAGTATTAAGGTAAACCTAACCATAGTGAGGGAGTCCTGGACTAGGGGGTGTCCGGATAGCCGGACTATCATCGTCGGCCAGACTCCAAGACTATGAAGATACAAGATTGAAGACTTCGTCCCGTGTCTGGATGGGACTTTCCTTGGCGTGGAAGGCAAGCTTGGCGATACGGATATGTAGATCTCCTACCATTGTAACCAACTCTGTGTAACCCTAGCCCTCTCCGGTGTCTATATAAACCGGAGGGTTTTAGTCCGTAGGACGAACAACCATTACAACAATCATACCGTAGGCTAGCTTCTAGGGTTTAGCCTCCTTGATCTCGTGGTAGATCCACTCTTGTACTACCCATATCATCAATATTAATCAAGCAGGAGTAGGGTTTTACCTCCATCAAGAGGGTCCGAACCTGGGTAAAAACATCGTGTCCCCTGCCTCCTGTTACCATCCGCCTAGATGCACAGTTCGGGACCCCCTACCCGAGATCCGCCGGTTTTGACACCGACATTGGTGCTTCCATTGAGAGTTCCTCTGTGCCGTCACCGATAGGCTTGATGGCTTCTTCAATCAATGACAACGCAGTCCAGGGTGAGAATTTTCTCCCCGGACAGATCTTCGTGTTCGGCGGCTTTGCACTGTGGGCCAATTCACTTGGCCATCTGGAGCAGATCGAAAGCTACGCCCCTCGCCGTCAGGTCAGATTTGGAAGCTTAAACTTCGCGGCTGACATCCGCAGAGACTTGATCTTCGATGGATTCGAGCCACAGTCGAGCGCGCCGCACTGTCACGATGGGCATGATTTAGCTCTGCCGCCGGACAGTGCCCTGGAGGCCGCACATGAGTCCGCTCCGACCCCTAGTCCGGAGCCGACCGTGCAGATCAAGGACAGGTGGCTGGACACCGCCTCGGGAGCCGCAACTTCTATGGCGATGGAGCCGAATACTGACCTTGTCCTTATAAAGCTCGTGACTCCGAGGTGCCGTACTCCTTGCCGGACTCCGAACCTCCTGCGCCCCTGCCAATCGAATCCAATTGGGCGCCGATCATGGAGTTCACCGCTGCGGACATCTTTCAGCACTCACCCTTTGGCGACATCCTGAATTCGCTAAAGCATCTCTCGTTATCAGGAGAGCCCTGGCCAGACTGCTGTCAGGATGGTTGGGATGCGGACGACGAAGAAATTCAAGGCCCACCCACCACCCACTTTGTAGCCACTGTCGACGATCTAACCGACATGCTAGACTACGACTCCGAAGACATCGACGGTATGGACGACGATGCCGGAGACGATCAAGAACCAGCGCCTACAGGGCACTGGAAGACCACCTCGTCATACGACATATACATGGTGGACACCCCAAAGGATGGGGACGGCGAAGAAGCAGCGGAGGCAGATTCCTCTAAGAAACAGCCCAAGCGCCAACGTCAGCGGCGCCGCTCTAAATCCCGCCACAGCAAGAATGGAGATTCCGGCACCGGAGATAATAACACCCCAGAGAGTGCCGAAGACAACCCCCTCCAGCAAGATTCAGCACAGGAGGACGGAGAAGCCAGCCCTCAAGAGAGAGCGGCAGACGAGGAGATAGAGAATGACAATTACATGCCTCCCTCCGGAGACGAGGCAAGCCTCAACGACGACGAATTTGTCATGCCCGAGGATCCCGTCGAACAAGAGCGTTTTAAACGCAGGCTAATGGCCACGGCGAACAGCCTAAAGAAGAAGCAGCAACAGCTTCGAGCTGATCAAGACCTGCTGGCCGACAGATGGACCGAGGTCCTCGCGGCCGAAGAGTATGAACTCGAACGCCCCTCTAAAAGCTACCCAAAACGCAAGTTGCTCCCCCGATTAGAGGAGGAGGCATATAAACCTCCATCACCAGCGCACAATACGGCCAACCGACCACCTCGTAGATAGAGAGGCATCTAGGCCCTCCACCAAAACCGTACCCCGGCACCGCTCGAAAAGCGCGAAGCCACGGGGGAACGCGTCGGACTTGCGAGACGTACTGGAGGACAAGGCAAGACAATCACGATCTATCTACAGATCACGTGGGCGCCCCATGATCCACGACGACTACCGTCGCGCCGGACACAGTAACTCCGGCCGGGCCGAACACAGCAGACAAAGCTCTCTTGAGCTACGTCGTGATATTGCCCAGTATAGAGGCGCCGCACACCCACTATGCTTCATAGATGAAGTAATGGATCATCAAATCCCTAAAGGGTTTAAACCCGTGAACATTGAGTCCTACGGTGGCACAATAGACCCCGCGGTTTGGATCGAAGATTATCTTCTCCACATCCATATGGCCCGCGGTGACGATCTCCACGCCATCAAGTATCTCCCACTCAAGCTTAAAGGACCAGCTCGGCATTGGCTTAATAGCTTGCCGTCAAAGTCAATTGGGTGTTGGGAGGACCTGGAAGCCGCATTCCTCGACAACTTACAGGGCACATATGTGCGACCACCAGACGCCGATGACCTAAGCCACATAATTCAGCAGCCAGACGAATCGGCCAGACAGTTCTGGACACGGTTCCTAACAAAGAAAAACCAAATCGTCGACTGTCCAGATGCAGAGGCCCTCGCAGCCTTCAAACATAACATCCGCGACGAGTGGCTGGCCCGGCACCTAGGACAGGAAAAGCCGAAATCCATGGCAGCCCTCACGTCACTCATGACCCACTTCTGTGCGGGAGAGGACAGCTGGCTAGCTCACAGTACCAACCTCAGCAAAAATTCTGGCAGTCCGGACAACAAGGACCACAATGGCAGGTCACGTCGCAACAAAAACAAACACCGCGTTAACGGCGATAACACTGAGGATATGGCAGTCAACGCCGGATTCAGAGGCTCTCAACCCGGTCAGCGGAAAAAGCCATTCAAAAGAACTACTCTGGGTCCATCCAATTTGGACCGAATACTCGACCGCTCTTGCCAGATACATGGCACCCCCGAAAAGCCAGCTAACCACACCAACAGGGATTGTTGGGTAATCAAGCAGGCAGGCAAGTTAATTGCCGAAAACAATGACAAGGGGTTGCATAGCGATGACGAGGAAGAGACCCGGCCGCCGAACAATAGAGGACAGAAGGGTTTTCCCCCACAAGTGCGGACAGTAAATATGGTATACGCAACCCACATACCCAAGGGGGAGCGGAAGCGTGCACTTAGGGACGTATATGCGATGGAGCCAGTCGCCCCGAAGTTCAATCCATGGTCCTCTTGCTCGATCACTTTCGATCGAAGGGACCACCCCACCAGTATCCGCCAGGGCGGATTCGCCGCATTGGTTTTAGACCCAATCGTCAATAGATTTCACCTCACTAGAGTCCTGATGGACGGCGGCAGCAGCCTGAACCTGCTTTATCAGGATACAGTGCGCAAGATGGGCATAGACCCCTCAAGGATTAAACCTACAAAGACGACCTTCAAAGGCGTCATACCAGGTGTTGAGGCCAGCTGTACAGGCTCAGTCACACTGGAAGTGGTCTTCGGATCACCGGATAATTTTCGAAGCGAGGAGTTAATCTTTGATATAGTCCCGTTCCGCAGTGTCTATCATGCTCTGCTTGGACAAACCGCGTTTGCAAAGTTCAACGCGGTGCCGCATTATGCATACCTTAAGCTCAAGATGCCAGGCCCTCGCGGAGTCATCACGGTCAATGGAAACACTGAACGCTCCCTCCGAATGGAGGAACACACAGCGGCTCTCGCGGCAGAAGTACAGAGCAGCCTCTTAAGGCAATTTTCGAGTCCGGCCGTTAAATGACCGGACATGGCCAAACGTGCCCGGAGTAACATACATCAAGACCACCTGGCACGTTCCGAGCACGCGTAGAAATGCGGCCCCAACCCCAGCCCTCGCATGGTTGCAAGACTAGCCCTTCGCGTACATCATTACGCTCTGGAGATACCATGGGCATAGGGGAAGGGGCACGACCACGACAGGCCCAGAGTGCGGCTCAACCACACTAGGGGCTCCCAAGTGTGTCACTCTTTTTTCTTCTTTTTATTTTTTCACAGGACTCCGTTCACCAGAGGCCCTGTCCGGCAGCAGATCTGCCGAACTCACGATACAACAGCCAGGGAGGGACAACGGCTACGACGAACACTCAGGTGGTCTCCATTATGAGCATTAAATCTGTTTAATACACCACTCCACAGCCTACCCCTGGAGGGGGACATGTCTAATAGTCCAAACCCTTGCTTACCGCACTATTTGTATCGTTCTGCACTCATAGCAGAATTCCTTGAATAAACAATGCATTACTTTTTGTTTATAATTGCATTTCTTTTTTACATATATGTTCATTTATGATATCTTGCATCCGTACACTTTGGTACGGCCAAATACACCAGGGGCTTATGTTCCCCGCATTATGGTGTGATAAGTCCGAACACTTTCACAAGTGCGGCACCCCGAACTTATAGCATTATATGCATCGGCTCCGAATCATGTCTTGGGTCAATAGTTGGGTTTGCCTGGCTCCCATGTTTTGGTACCTTACGTTCTGTTCTATCGGCTAAGGTAGCACTGGGAGAACCACTGCGATTGTGCCCCGGTTGAGCTGGGCGAGCGCCTCAGTGGAGAAAGCTAAAACTGACCGTCATGATAAGGCGAGAGCTGGTCGCTGTTCGAGAGGTCTTTTCGAGTCCCTAAAGACTTATGCCGCTTAGAGCGAGGAACCGGCTTCGTCCGGCCCAGGCGTGGATAGCGCCCCGAACTCGGTCTTCTGAATACTAGGGGCTTCGCCGAAATTTAAAATTATAGAATTCTATGGCTAAGTGAGAGTGTTCAAGCATTATAAGTCCGGTTGCCTTGTTCGTTGTGTTGAGCGCCTCCCTAGATGGACCCAAAAATGGGAACAAGAGCGCTCAAGTTTATTCCGAACACCCCAGCACTCGTGGCATGGGGGCTGAAGCCGACGACTTGCCATCTCTCAGATTTGATAAACGGCCGCACAGAAGGTAATATTTTAAATCAATAAGTGTTGCTTAGCGCATATGAACAAAGTTTTCAGTGCACATGATAACACATTGCGAGTCTACTCTATTACATTTTTGGGGCACTCATCCGCAATTTTGCGGGCACCCTTCAGCACACTCTTATAATACATTTCGGGCGTACGATATTCCTTGCCCGCCGGCGGCGCGTCTGTCAGAAGCCTCTCAGCATCCAGCCTGCCCTAGTGCACCTTTGCGCGGGCAAGGGCCCGACGGGCACCTTAAATGCAGGCGGAGCGCTTGATGACTTCCACCCAAGGGCACGCATCCACCAGCCGCCGCACGAGGCCGAAGTAGCTCCCAGGAATGGCCTCCTCAGGCCACAGCCAGACTATGAGGCCCTTCATGGCCTGCTCGGCTACCTTGTGGAGCTCGACCAGCTGCTTCAGCTGGTCGCTAGGGGGCACCGGATGTCCGGCCTCAGCATACTCAGACCAGAAGACCTTCTCCGTTGAGCTCCCCTCCTCGGCCCGGTAGAATGCGGCGGCATCGGACACGCTGCGAGGCAGATCTGCAAACGCTCCTGGAGAGCTCCGAATTCGGGTAAGTAACAGGTAATTCACATCCACATGCTTTCTTTGCATGAAAAATGCCTTACCCGCCGCTATTTTCTTCACCGCCTCAATCTCCTGGAGGGCCTTATGGGCCTCGGCCTTAGCGGCTTTGGCACTCTCAAGAGCCGAGGCAAGCTCAGACTCTCGAGTCTTCGAGTCGCGCTCCAAACTCTCATGCTTTTCCATGAGAGCCTGGAGCTCTTGCCGCACCTCCGCCACCCGCGCCTCTTGCTTCTCTCGCTCTGCTCGTTCCGCGGCCGCATTGCATTCAGCCGCAGACACGGCCTCCTTCAGGGTCGCCACCTCGTTCGTGGCCCCTGCAATGCCCAAGTTATCCTTGTTATTTCTATTTGCAACCAAAATCCTTTTCTGTAAGTTACAAATTTACTATGGTGTTACTCACCTTCTTTGTCCTCGAGCTGCTTCTTGGCAAGGCCGAGCTCGTTCTCGGACCGCTCGAGGTCCTGCTTCAAAGCACCGACCTCCGCAGTCAAGGCGGCAAAGGTCAGCAGCGCAGCCTGCAATCCCATATTGACATAATTTTTAGAACTCCTGCGTATATCTTTTTAGATCCTCAGTCCGGCTTTTTCTTCCGAACACCGAACTGAGCATCAGGGGCTACTGTCTATGCGGTATTACATTACATATTTTAAAACTTCTTACCTCAAAGCCTGTTAGGAGGCTGCTGCAGGCTTCGGTCAGCCCGCTCTTGGCGAGATGAACCTTCTGAATCACCGCACTCATAATAGTGCGGTGTTCTTCCTCGATGGAAGCGCCGTTGAGCACCTCCAACAAGTTATTCGGCGCCTCCGGTTGGACGGAGGCCGCCGGTGTCACAGTCTTTCCCTTCTTACGAAGGGGCTGCCTGCTGGACTCCGGAACCACTGCGGGTTCCGGTGCGGAGTCTGGCACGAAGTCCGGGAGGTTGCCCTGTGGCACCTCTGGAGCCTCCCCCTCCTGGCGGGTCTCTTCTTGGGATCCCACCTCGGCATCCTCAGCACCACGAGGGGTGGAGGCGGTCGGAATGGAATCCACATCCGATGGAGCCAAGGACCCGCTCGAAGAAGCGGGAAAATCATCCTCGGCCGGACTACAGGATGTATGCGGCATTA
Source organism: Triticum timopheevii (assembly GCA_963921465.1). Classification (NCBI taxonomy): domain Eukaryota; kingdom Viridiplantae; phylum Streptophyta; class Magnoliopsida; order Poales; family Poaceae; genus Triticum; species Triticum timopheevii. The sequence continues at coordinate 472,205,688 of OY997268.1, forward strand.
GAAGGACACTATGTGGCACAAAAAGAGAAATTATAAATCATTCAGGAATCCGGATACTTACGATCTTGCCGGGGGCTTGGCCCTTGAGGGCCACCCCTCGTCGCCATCGTCGGTGTTGGCGGAGCTATCCGGAGGAAGGGTCCTTCCCTTCTTGGACCCTTCGGCCTCCCCCGTTGGGGAAGCCTTCCTCTTCCTCTCTCCCCCCTCTCGGGGAGAGTCCTCTTTCTCCTCCTCGTCTTCGGGGGAGGAGTCCGCCTCGGAGCCATCGGACGACGAGTCCAATACCACATGGCGCTGGGAACTCCTTCGGGTTCCCGTGGCCTTCTTCTTGGCCTTCTTCTCCGGCACCACGTAAAGGGCCGGAACTAGCAGCCCCGTCAAACGGGTGTCCGCTGGGTCTTCGGGAAGGGGAGCCGGACAGTCTACCTATCCGAACGTCCTCTGCCAGTCCTGTTAAAGGCATTGGGAGTTTTAGATCCCACATAGAGTCAAACTATGAAAGAAATAAGTGTCCCATAGAGGATAACAAAGCTTACCTCGCCGGCCGGGTGCTTGATGTTGAATCCGCGGTCTTCCGTTGCGGATGCGGGGGCTTCTCCGCCCTTGAACAGCACCCTCCAGGCAGCTTCGTACGTCATGTCGAAGAGCCCGCTCAGGGTCTGGTGCTGTGCCGGATCGAACTCCCACAAATTGAAAGCCCGTTGCTGGCAGGGGAGAATCCGGCGGACGAGCATGACCTGGATCACATTGACAAGCTTAAGCTTCTTGTTCACCAGGGTCTGGAGACAGGACTGGAGTCCTGTCAGCTCCTCCGAACTGCCCCATAGCAAGCCCTTCTCTTTCCAGGAGGTGAGTTGCATGGGGATACCAGATCTGAACTCGGGGGCCGCTGCCCATTTAGGGTCACGCAGCTCGGTGATGTAGAACCACCCCGATTGCCACCCCTTAACGGACTCCACGAAGGCCCCCTCAAGCCAGGTGACGTTGGGCATTTTGCCCACCATGGCGCCTCCGCACTCCGCTTGGACGCCCTTCACTACCTTCGGCTTGACATTGAAGGTCTTTAGCCACAAGCCGAAGTGGGGCCGGATGCAGCGGAAGGCCTCGCACACGACGATAAACGCCGAGATGTTTAGGATGAATTTTGGCGCCAGATCATGGAAGTCCAGGCCGTAGTAGTACATGAGCCCCCGGACGAAGGGATGAAGTGGGAAGCCCAGTCCGCGGAGAAAGTGGGGAAGGAATACGACCCTCTCATGGGTCCTGGGGGTGGGGATGAGCTGCCCCTCGTCGGGCAGCCGGTGCGCGATGTCGCCAGAGAGGTATCCGGCGCCGCGCAGCTTCTCGATGTGCCCCTCCGTAACGGAGGAGGCCATCCACTTGCCTCCCGCTCCGGACATAGCTGGAGAAGGTTGAGACAAGATGTGCGGACTTGGGCGCTGGAGCTCGAGTGCGCAGGGATGGATAAGCAAAGGAGGAAGAAGGCATAGGTAAAAAGGGTAGATCCTTATCCCCTTATATATGGGCGGACGAAGACTATGCGTCCCCACCGGCCTGGTAAAACTCGCTTATCTCCCAAGCGCCACCATCAATGGCGCGGTTGGGTTACCCATGCCCGTATTGAAGGGAATCCCGGAATAAGGGGAACACGATCTCTGCTTTGACAAGACGTGCCAAGGAAACTGCTTCACTAAATGCACTGAGGTGGTATAATAAAAAACGATTCAAGTAAAAGCTTGGTGGTGGTGTGATATCACGCCACAAAATATGTTAGCAGATTGAACTTGTGTGCATGTTATTCTCTCTACGGTGGAATGTGGAACTTATTTTGCAGAGCCGGACACTATCCTGGTGTTCACAATCTTCTATGAATTATTCGGAGGAGGAACCCGCCTTGCAATGCCGAACAATATGCGCGCCGGACTCATCGTCATTGAAGCCTGGTTCAGGGGCTACTGAGGGAGTCCTGGACTAGGGGGTGTCCGGATAGCCGGACTATCATCGTCGGCCGGACTCCAAGACTATGAAGATACAAGATTGAAGACTTTGTCCCGTGTCCGGATGGGACTTTCCTTGGCGTGGAAGGCAAGCTTGGCGATACGGATATGTAGATCTCCTACCATTGTAACCGACTCTGTGTAACCCTAGCCCTCTCCGGTGTCTATATAAACCGGAGGGTTTTAGTCCGTAGGACGAACAACCATTACAACAATCATACCATAGGCTAGCTTCTAGGGTTTAGCCTCCTTGATCTCGTGGTAGATCCACTCTTGTACTACCCATATCATCAATATTAATCAAGCAGGAGTAGGGTTTTACCTCCATCGAGAGGGCCCGAACCTGGGTAAAAACATCGTGTCCCCTGCCTCCTGTTACCATCCGCCTAGATGCACAGTTCGGGACCCCCTACCCGAGATCCGCCGGTTTTGACACCGACACATAGCATGAAACATATGGATCCAAATCAGCCCCTTACGAAGCAACAGATAAACTAGGGTTTAAGCTTCTGTCACTCTAGGAACCTATCATCTACTTATTACTTCCCAATGCCTTCCTCTAGGCCCAAACAATGGTGAAGTGTCATGTAGTCGACGTTCACATAACACCACTAGAGGAGAGACAACATACATCTCATCAAATATAAAACAAATACCAAATTCTCATGACTACTTATAACAAGACTTCTCCCATGTCATCGGGAACAAACGTAACTACTCACAAATCATATTCATGTTCATAATCAGAGGGGTATTAATATGCATAAAGGATCTGAACATATGATCTTCCACCGAATAAACCAACTAGCATCAACTACAAGGAGTAATCAACACTACTAGCAACCCATAGGTACCAATCTGAGGTTTTGAGACAAAGATCGGATACAAGAGATGAACTAGGGTTTGAGAGGAGATGGCACTAGTGAAGATGTTGATGGATATTGACCCCCTCTCGATGAGAGGATCGATGGTGATGACGATGGTCATGATTTCCCCCTCCCGGAGGTATGTTTCCCCGGCAGAACAGCTCCGCCGGAGCCCTGGATTGGTTCCGCCAAGGTTCACCTCGAGACGGCGGCGCTTCGTCCCGAAAGCTTCCTTATGATCTTTCCAACACATAGTGCTTGACAAATGATAAAGTATAAAAAGGAAAGGTGAAGATCACCATTACTCTTGTATAAGGTATAAGACAAAAATAAAAGATAGGCCCTGCGCAGAGGGAAGCAGAGGTTGTCATGTGATTTTATGGTTGGATGCACAAAATCTTAATGCAAAAGAATGTCAATTTATATTGACACTTGTGATAGGGACCTTTATTATGCAGTCTGTTGCTTTTATTTCTTCCATATCACAAGCCCGTATAAAGCTTATTTTCTCCACACTAATAGATCATACATATTAGAGAGCAATTTTTATTGCTTGCAACAATGACAACTTACTTAAAGGATCTTACTCAATCCATAGGTAGATATGGTGGACTCTCATGATAAAACTGGGTTTAAGGATGTTTGGAAGCACAAGTAGTATCTCTACTTGGTGCAAAGAGTTTGGCTAGCATGAGGGAGAAAGGCAAGCTCAACATGTTGGATGATCCATGACAATATAATTTATTTTGGATATAAGAAAACATAACCCATTACGTTGTCTTCCTTGTCCAACATCAAATTTTTAGCATGTCATATTTTAATGAGTGCTCACAATCATAAAAGATGTCCAAGATAGTATATTTATATGTGAAAACCTCTCTTTCTTTATTACTTCCTAATAATTGCAACGATGACCAAAACTATGTTTGTCCACTCTCAACAACTTTTATTCATCATACTCTCTATATGTGAAGTCATTACTCTCCATAAGATCAATATGATGTTTTTGTTTCTTTTTATTCTTTCTTTTTCTTTTATTACCTCAAGATCATAGCAAGATAGCAAAGCCCTCGACTCAAAACTAATCTCTATTATATACAGCTCACGGACTCGATTATATAGATAGGGATCAACACAAAAACTCAAAGCTAGATCATACTAAACTTTATTCTACTAGATCAATATATAACCAAAAGGATCGAACTAAGAAAATGGTAAATATAGAAGTGTAATGGTGATACGATACCGGGGCACCTCCCCCAAGCTTGGCAGTTGCCAAGGGGAGTTGCCAAGGTGATGTAATATTCTTGGCGATGATGCATTGATGCCCCTTAGGATACAGTTCTCTTCCTCGAGCTTATTGACTTGCTGCCTAAGATCCATTGTTTCCTTATGGAGTTTAGCCGCGACGGTTAAAGCTTCTTTCACCCATGGATGTTGCATAGCTGCGGGAGAACAAGTAACACTCTTTTTCATATTTTCATAAGAAAGAAATCTAGCATTAGGAGGGATGACCGAAATTGGAATTGCTGAGCTCTGAAGTTCCTTCATCAAAAATCTAGCTTGGAGATGAGAAGTAACTTCTTGATCCTCCTCCATAGCATCTATCCTTTTTAAGTCGACCTCCATCTCTTCCTCCGTTGATGGCACAAAGCGGTCAGCATTGCTGTTTGCTCTTGGACCCTGTGTCAGATTAGATACCCGACTCTCTCTGACCGACTCTTGAGAAGACATCTTGCTCTAATCTGCGGCAGAAATAGCTCAAAACAAAAATAGAAGATTTCATCGTGGTACGGTGGTCAAAACCTTCAGGAGATTATATAATGATTTTTTACCGACCAAAAGAGGTATCGTGCAAGAAAACGGAGTCCGGATGGCACACGAGGTGCTCATGAGGCAGGGGGCGCGCCCTCCACCCTCGTGGATGCCTCATGTCCTTCCCGGACTGCTTCTTATTTTCCTATTTTCTTAAATATTCCAAAACGGAGAAAAATTGATTTTAGAACTGTTTTGGAGTCGGTTTACTTACCGTACCACATACCTATTCCTTTTCGGAGTCTGAAACGTTCTAGAAAGTGTCCCTTATGTACTCCTCCGGGGTTACGATGTCAATAACATTGGTTTCAACATTTATGGGATTACCCGAAATATAATGTTTGATTCTTTGACCGTTCACCACCTTCAGATTCGTGCCCTCGAAGTTGTTGATTTTTATGGCACCGAAACGATAGACCTCCTCGATAACGTAAGGACCTTCCCATTTAGAGAGAAGTTTTCCTGCAAAAAATCTTAAACGAGAGTTGTATAGCAAAACATAATCACCTATATTAAACTCACGCTTTGTATCCTTTTGTCATGCCATCTTTTAACTTTTTCTTTAAACAGTTTGGCATTCTCATAGGCCTGGGTTCACAATTCATCAAGTGAGGTAATGTCAAATAGCCTCTTCTCATCGGCAAGTTTGAAATCATAATTGAGCTCTTTAATGGCCCAATATGCCTTATGTTCTAGTTCGAGAGGTAAGTCACATGCTTTTTCATAAACCATTTTATACGGAGACATACCCATAGGATTTTTATATGCAGTTCTATAGGCCCATAATGCATCATCAAGTTTCTTGGACCAATTCTTTCTAGATCTATTAACAGTCTTTGGCAAAATTAATTTAAGCTCTCTATTACTCAATTCTACTTGACCACTAGAATGTGGATGGTATGGAGATGCAATTCTATGATTAACATCATACTTAGCAAGCATTTTATGAAAAGCACCATGAATAAAATGTGAACCACCATCAGTCATTATATATCTAGGGACTCCAAACCTCGGAAAAATAACTTATTTAAGCATCTTAATAGAAGTATTATGATCAACACTACTAGTTGGAATAACTTCTACCCACTTAGTAACGTAATCAACATCAACTAAAATATGTGTATATCCATTAGAGGAAGGAAACGGTCCCATATAATCAAAGCCCCAAACATCAAATGGTTCAATAACAAGTGAATAGTTCATAGGCATTTCTTGACGTCTACTAATATTACCAATTCTTTGAAATTCATCACAAGACAAGACAAACTTACGGGCATCTTTGAAGAGAGTAGGCCAATAAAAAACGGATTGCAATACCTTATGTGCAGTTGTATCTCCAACGTGGTGTCCTCCATATGCCTCGGAGTGACACTTGCGTAGGATCTATTCCTGTTCATGCTCAGGTACACAACATCTAATAACACCATCTACTACTTTTTTATAAAGGTGTGGGTCATCCCAGAAGTAATGTCTTAAATCATAGCAAAACTTTTTCTTTTGCTGGTACGTGAAACTAGGTGGTATAAATTTAGCAAAAATGTAATTAGCATAATCATCATACCACGAAGCAGTACGAGAAGCATTTATGACAACTAATTGTTCATCAAGAAACCTATCATCAATAGGTAGTGCGTCATCAAGAACATTCTCTAACCTAGACAAGTTGTCTGCAATGAGGTTCTCAGCTCCCTTCCTATCAATAATCTGCAAATCAAATTCTTGTAGCAAGAGAACCCATCTAATTAGTCTAGCTTTAGCATCTTTCTTTTCCATAAGATTTTTAATAGCAGCATGATCAGTGTGAATAGTTACTTTGGAATCAACAATATAATGCCTGAACTTATCACAAGCAAACACAACTGCTAAAAATTATTTTTAGTAGTAGCATAATTTCTCTGGGCACTATCTAGAGTTTTACTAGCATATTGGATAACATTTAATTTCTTATCAATTCTTTGTCCTAGAACAGTATCTACAGTATAATCACTAGCATCACACATGATTTCAAAGGGTAAATTCCAATCAGGTGGCTGAACAATAGGTGCAGAAATCAAGGCTTTCTTAAGTATTTCAAATGCTTCTACACAATCATCATCAAAGACAAAAGGAACATCATTTTGTAATAGATTAGTCAGAGGCCTAGAAATTTTTGAGAAGTCTTTAATGAACCTCCTATAAAAACCGGCATGACCAAGGAAACTTCTTATATCTTTGATGTCCTTAGGACACAACATCTTTTCTATAGCATCAACTTTAGCTTTGTCAACTTCAATACCTCTTTAAGAAATTTTATGCCCCAAGATAATACCTTCATTAACCATAAAGTGGCACTTCTCCCAATTCAAGACAAGGCTAGTTTCTTCACATCTCTGCAAGACTCGATCAAGGTTGCTTAAGCAATCATCAAAAGAAGTTCCATACACAAAGAAATCATCCATGAAAACCTCAACAATCTTTTCACAGAAGTCAGAGAATATAGCAGTCATACATCTTTGAAAGGTAGCACGTGCATTACATAAACCAAAAGGCATACGTCTATAAGCAAAGGTACCGAAAGGGCAAGTAAAGGTGGTCTTATCCTAATCCTCTTTTGACACAGGTATTTGAGAGAAACCAGAATAACCATCTAGAAAGCAAAAATGTGTATGTTTGGATAATCTTTCTAGTATTTGATCAATAAAAGGCAGAGGGTAATGATCTTTTCTAGTAGCTTTATTCAATTTGCGGAAATCAATTACCATTCTATAACCTGTAATAATTCTTTGTGGGATCAATTCGTCTTTATCATTAGGAACAACAGTAATACCTCCCTTCATAGGGACACAATGAACGGGACTTACCCACTGACTATCAGCAACAGGATAAACTATACCTGCCTCCAGAAGCTTTAGTATTTCATTTCTTACCACTTCTTTCATCTTAGGGTTTAACCATCTTTGGTGATCAGCAACTAGTTTAGCGTCTTTCTCCAATTTTATTTTGTGCTGGCATAGAGTGGGGCTAACGCCCTTAAGATCATCAAGAGTATATCCAATAGCAGCACGGTGCTTCTTCAGAGTTTTCAATAATTTCTCTTCTTCCCGCTCTGAAAGCTTAGCACTAATAATAACAGGATATATCTTCTTTTCAACAAGAGAAGCATATTTGAGAGTATCCGGTAAAGGTTTAAGCTCAAACACGGGATCACCTTTGGGTGGAGGAGGATCCCCTAGGATTTCAACAGGCAAGTTGTGTTTCAGAATAGGTCCCTGTTTAAATAATACTTCGTCTATTTCCCTTCTTTCATTCATGAAAATATCATTTTCATGGTCTAGCAAATATTGTTCTAAAGGATCATTAGGAGGGATGGCAATAGAAGCAAGACCAATAATTTCATCTTTACTAGGCAATTCTTTATCATGGGGCTGTCTACGGAATTTAGCAAAATTAAAATCATGAGACATATCCCCTAAACCAACAGTAACAATATCCTTTTTGCAGTCCATCTTAGCATTAACAGTATTCAAGAAGGGTCTACCAAATATAATGGGACAAAAATCATCTTGTGGGGAACCAAGAACAAGAAAATCAGTAGGATATTTAACTTTCCTACACAAGACTTCAACATCTCTAACAATCCCAATTGGTGAAATAGTATCTCTATTGGCAAGCTTAATAGTGACATCAATATCTTCTATCTCAGGAGGTGCAATATCATGCATAATTTCTTTGTATAAGGAATGAGGTATCTCACTGGCACTAGCACCCATATCAAATAAGCCATGATTAGAATGATCTCCTATTTTAACATAAACAACAGGCATGCCAACAACATGTCTATGTTTATGTTTAGTATCGGGTCTAGCAATTCTAGCAGCTTCATCATAGAAGTAAATAACATGCCCATCAATATTATCGACCACGAGATCTTTAACCATAGCAATACTAGGTTCAACTTTAATTTGCTCAGGGGGTGTAGGTGTTCTAGCATTACTCTTACGAACCACAGTTGAAGATTTAGCATGATCCTTTATTCTAACAGGGAAAGGTGGTTTCTCAATATAAGCAGTAGGAACAATAGGATCAACATTATAAGTGATAGTCTTTTCTTCAACTTTAATAGGTTCAACTACTTTTACTTAACAGAAAGAAGCTACTATCTCAGAGTCAATTCCATATTTAGTGCTAAATTCACGAAAAGCATCGGTATCCATAAAAGATTTAACACAATCAAACTTAGGTGTTATACCTGACTCTTACCTTCGTCGAGTTCCCAATCTTCAGAGTTGTGTTTAATTCTTTCCAGTATATCCCATCTGAATTCAATAGTCTTCATCATAAAAGAACCAGTGCAAGAAGTATCAAGCATGGAGCGATTATTGAGAGAAAGTCGAGCATAAAAATTTTGAATAATAATTTCTCTTGAGAGCTCATGATTGGGGCATGAATATAACATTGACTTAAGCCTCCCCCAAGCTTGAGCGATACTTTCTCCTTCGCGAGGCCAAAAATTATATATATAATTACGATCACGATGAACCAGATGCATAGGATAAAACTTCTGACGAAATTCCAATTTCAATTGGTTGTAGTTCCATGATCCAATATCATCACATAGCCTAAACCATGTCAATGCCTTTCCCTTCAAACATAAAGGGAAGACCTTCTTCTTGATAACATCCTCAGGCATACCTGCAAGCTTAAATAATCCACAAACTTCATCCACATAGATTAGGTGCATACTGGGATGTAATGTTCCATCTCCTGTAAAAGGATTAGCTAACAGTTTCTCTATCATACCCGAACGAATTTCAAAGTAAACATTTTCAGTAGGTTCAGTAGGTTGAGGAGCAACCCTTTGCTCTACTGGTCGGGGTGAAGATACCCTGAACAAGCCCCTCAAAGGTTATTTTCCATAGTAACAAGTGACAGTAAATTTTAGCACACTATATAAATTTTTCCTTACCAAATTCCACCTACCAAAGGCGCTTCACTCCCCGACAACGGTGCCAGAAAAGAATCTTGATGACCCAAAAGTATAGGGGATCTATCGTAGTCCTTTCGATAAGTAAGAGTGTCGAACCCAACAAGGAGCAGAAGGAAATGTCAAGCGGTTTTCAGTAAGGTATTCTCTGCAAGCACTGAAATTATCGATAACAAATAGTTTTGTGATAAGGTAATTCGTAACGGGTAACAAGTAACAAAGTAAACAAGGTGCAGCAAGGTGGCCCAATCCTTTTTGTAGCAAAGGGCAGCCTGGACAAACTCTTATATAAAGGAAAGCGCTCCCGAGGACACATGGGAATTATCGTCAAGCTAGTTTTCATCATGCTCATATGATTCGCGTTCGTTACTTTGATAATTTGATATGTGGGTGGACCGGTGCTTGGGTACTGCCCTTCCTTGGACAAGCATCCCACTTATGATTAACCTCTCTTGCAAGCATTCGCAACTACGAAAGAAGTATTAAGGTAAACCTAACCATAGCATGAAACATATGGATCCAAATCAGCCCCTTACGAAGCAACGCATAAACTAGGGTTTAAGCTTCTGTCACTCTAGCAACCCATCATCTACTTATTACTTCCCAATGCCTTCCTCTAGGCCCAAACAATGGTGAAGTGTCATGTAGTTGACGTTCACATAACACCACTAGAGGAGAGACAACATACATCTCATCAAAATATCGAATGAATACCAATTCACATGACTACTTATCACAAGACTTCTCCCATGTCCTCAGGAACAAACGTAACTACTGACAAATCATATTCATGTTCATAATCAGAGGGGTATTAATATGCATAAAGGATATGAACATATGATCTTCCACCGAATAAACCAACTAGCATCAACTACAAGGAGTAATCAACACTACTAGCAACCCACATGTACCAATCTGAGGTTTTGAGACAAAGATTGGATACAAGAGATGAACTAGGGTTTGAGAGGAGATGGTGCTGGTGAAGATGTTGATGGAGATTGACCCCCTCTCGATGAGAGGGTCGATGGTGATGACGATGGTTACGATTTCCCCCTCCCAGAGGGATGTTTCCCCGGCAGAACAGCTCTGCCGGAGCCCTAGATTGGTTCCGCCAAGGTTCCTCTTCGAGACGGCGGCGCTTCGTCCCGAAAGCTTCCTTATGATTTTTTCTAGGGCAAAAGACACCTTATACCAGAAGATGGGCATCGGGGGGCTTCTAGGTGGCCCACGAAGCAGGGGCGCGCCCCCCCACCCTCATGGACAGTGGGTGGCCCCCCTCTGGTGCTTTCTTCGCCCAATATTTTTAATATATTCCAAAACTGACTTTCGTGGAGTTTCAGGATTTTTGGAGTTATGCAGAATAGGTCTCTAATATTTTGCTCCATTTCCAGCCCAGAATCCAGCTGCCGGCATTCTCCCTCTTCATGTAAACCTTGTAAAATAAGAGAGAAAAGGCATAAGTATTGTGACATAATGTGAAGTAACAACCCATAACGCAATAAATATCGATATCAAAGCATGATGCAAAATGGATGTATCAATCCCCAAGCTTAGGCTTTTGGTTGTCCTTGAATTTTACCTTGGGGTGCCTTGGGCATGCCCAAGCTTAGGCTCTTGCCACTCCTTATTCCAAAATCCATCAAATCTTTACCCAAAAGCTTGAAAACTTCACAACACAAAACTTCAACAGAAAATCTCATGAGCTCCGTTAGTATAAGAAAATAAACCACCACTTTAAGGTACTTAATTAACTCATTCATTATTTATATTGCTATTAAACCTAATGTATTCCTACTTCTCTATGGTTCATACCCCCCGATACTACTCATAGATTCATCAAAATGAGCAAACAACACACGAAAACAGAATCTGTCAAAAACAGATCAGTCTGTAGAAATCTGTAACTTTCGAATACTTCTGTAACTCGACAAATTCTGAAATAAACTGGTGGACGTGAAGAATTTGTCTATTAATCTTCTACAAAAGGAATCAACCTAAAATCACTCTTCTGTAAAAAATGACACCTATTCTCGTGAGCGCAAAAGTTTCTGTTTTTTACAGCAAGATCGCAAAGACTTCACCCAAGTCTTCCCAAAGGTTCTAATTGGCACAAACACTAACTAAAACATAAAACTGCATCTAAACAGAAGCTAGGTGAATTATTTATTACTAAACAGGAGCAAAAATCAAAGAACAAAAATAAAATTGGGTTGCCTCCCAACAAGCGCTATCGTTTTAATGCCCCTAGCTAGGCATTGAGATTTCGATGATGCTCACATGAAAGACAAGAATTGAAGCGCAAAGAGAGCATCATGAAACACATGACAAACACATCTAAGTCTGACATGCTTACTATTCATAGGCATCTTATAGGCAAACAAAATATCATAGCAAGCAAACACTAGCATATGCAAGGAAGCGGAAAGAAACAATAGCAATCTGAACATAACGAGAGGTAACTTAGTAACATGAAAACTTCTACAACCATATTTTCCTCTCTCATAATAATTACATGTGGGATCATAAGCAAATTCAACAAAATAGCTATCATATAACATATTCTCAACATGATCCACATGCATGCGAAGTTGACACTCTTCCAAAATAGTGGGATTAACATTAACTAAAGTCATGACCTCTCAAACCCACTTCTATCAAAAATATCATAAGATTGAACATTCTCCTAATATGTGGGATCTAAAGGTGACACTCTTCCAAACCCACTTTCAGTAATATTGCAAACACTATTATCAGTCTCATATTCATCATGGGGCTTAAATAAATTTTCAAGATCAAAAGAAGAATCACCCCAATCATGATCATTGCAACAAATAGTAGTCATAGCAAAACTAGAATACCCAAACTTAGGGTTTTGCATATTACTAGCACAATTGACATTAATAGAATTTATAATAACATCATTGCAATCATGCTTTTTATTCAAGGAGCTATCGTGAATCTCTTCATAAATTTCTTCATCACAATTTTCAGATTCACGAATTTCAAGCAAAACCTCATAAAGATAATCTAGTGTGCAAAACTCACTAGCAATTGGTTCATCATAATTGGATCTCTTAAAAATATTAGCAAGTGGATGAGGATCCCTAAACTTTTAGCAAGCGAAGATGCAAGCAAAGGCACATGGTACACAAGCGAACAAAAGATCGAACGGAAGAAGGGCGAAGAAAAGGCAAAAGGTTTTCAAAAATCGTTTTAGAAGTGGGGAGAGGAAAACGGGAGGAGAATGGAGAATAATGTAATGCAAGGGAGAAGAGTTTATGATGCGTACTTGGTATGGCTTGACTTGACGAAGATCTCCCCGGCAACGGCGCCAGAAATTGGCAAGTGGACGGGAGATCAAATATTGTATTGACTTGGCGTAGGTCTCCCCGGCAACGGCACCAGAAATCCTTCTTGCTACCTCTTGAGCTTGCGTTGGTTTTTCCCTTGAAGAGGAAAGGGTGATGCAGCAAAGTAGTGTATTTCCCTCAGTTTTGAGAACCAAGGTATCAATCCAGTAGGAGACGACGCACAAGTCAACTAGTACTTGCACAAACAATCAAGAACCTTGCAACCAACGCAATAAAGGGGCTGTCAATCCCTTCACGGTCACTCGCAAAAGTGAGATCTAATAAAGATAGTAAAGTAAATATTTTTGGTATTTTTTTGTATAGATTGGAAAGTAAAGATTGCAAAATAGTAAACGAGATTTAAAGAGATGCAATATAATGGAAAAGAGACCCGAGAGCCATAGGTTTCACTAGTGGCTTCTCTCGAGATAGCATGTATTACGATGGGTGAACAAATTACTGCCGAGCAATTGATAGAAAAGCGCATAATTATGAAGATATCTAAGGCAATGATCATGAACATAGGCATCACGCCCGTGTAAAGTAGACCGAAACGATTCTGCATCTACTACCATTACTCCACACATCGACTGCTATCCACCATGCATCTAAAGTATTAAGTTCATAAGAACGGAGTAACGCATTAAGCAAGATGACATGATGTAGAGGGATAAACTCAAGCAATATGATATAAACCCCATCTTTTTATCCTCGATGGCAACAATACAATACGTGCCTTGCTGTCCCCTACTGTCACTGGGAAAGGACACCACAAGATTGAACCCCAATCTAAGCACTTCTCCCATTGCAAGAAAGATCAATCTAGTAGGCCAAACTAAACAGATAATTCGAAGAGACTTCCAAAGATATCAAATCATGAATATAAGAATTCAGAGAAGAACCAAATAATATTCATAGATAATCTTGTTCATAAATCCGCATGTCATCGGATCTCGGCAAACACACTGCAAAAGAATATTACATCGAATAGATCTCCAAGAACATCGAGGAGAACTTTGTATTGAGAATCAAAGAGAGAGAAGAAGCCATCTAGTTAATAACTATGGACCCGAAGGTCTGCGGTAAACTACTCATGCTTCATCGGAGAGGCAATGGTGTTGATGTAGAAGCCCTCCTTGATCGATTCCCCCTCCAGCAGATCGCCCAAAAAGGCCCCAAGATGGGATCTCACGGGTACAGAAGGTCGCGGCAGTGGAAAAGTGGTTTCATGGCTCTCCCTGGTGTTTCTAGGGTATAAGAGTATATGTAGGCGAAAGAAGTATCTCGATGGAGCTACGAGGGGCCCACGAGGGTGGGGGGCACCTACCCCCCTGGGAGCACCCTCCTGCCTCGTGGATGCCTCATGGCATTTCTGACTTCAACTCCAAGTCTTCTGGTTTGCTTTCGGTCCAAGAAAGATCATCGCGAAGGTTTCATTCCGTTTGGACTCCATTTGGTATTCCTTTTCTGCAAAACTCTAAAATAGGCAAAAAAAACAAAAACTGGCACTAGGCCTCCGGTTAATAGGTTAGTCCCAAAAATAATATAAAAGAGCATATTAAAGCCCATTACACATCCAAAACAGATAATATAATAGCATGGAACAATCAAAAATTATAGATACATTGGAGACGTATCACCTATCCAAGAGTTTGTACTAAAATAACACCAAGTTATCCTTTTCGATCGATCTACCCAAGAGTTCGTACTAAAATAATACCAAAACAAATTCAGATTCATAATACTCAATCCAACACAAAGAACCTCAAAGAGTGCCCCGAGATTTTTATCGGAGAAACTAGGATGAAAACGTGCATCAAACCCTATGAATAGATTACCCCAATGTCACCTTGGGAATTCGCGAGTTGAGTGTCAAAACATATATCAAGTGAATCAATATAATACCCCGTTGTCACCACGGGTATTCATATTCAAGACATATATCAAGTACTCTCAAATCCATAAAAATATTCAATCCGATAAGAACAAAATCTCAAAGGGAAAACTCAATTCATCACAACAAGATAGAGAGGGGAAAACACCATATGATCCAACTATATTAACAATGCCCGCAGTACATCAAGATCGTGCCATCTCAAGAACACGAGAGAGAAAGATTAAATACATAGCTACTGGTGCAAAACCTCAGCCCCGAGGGTGGACTACTCCCTCCTCATCATGGTGGCCACTGGGATGATGAAGATGGCCTCCGGTTATGATTTCCCCCTCCGGCAGGGTGCCGGAACAGGGTCCAGATTCGTTTTTCGTGGATACAGAGGCTTGCGGCAGCGGAGTTTCTGGTCTATCGACTTCCCGAGGGTTTTTGGAATATTTCACAATGTATAGGGTGAAGAGGTGGTGCGGGAGGTCGCCGAGGGGGCACAACCCCCCTGGGCGCGCCCAGGTGGGTTATGCCCACCTCGGGCCTCCCCTCTGGTACTTCTTTGGCCCATCATGGTCTTCTAGTAAAAAATTCTCCAAAAAGTTATGTTGTGTTTGGACTCCGTTTGATATTGATTTCCTGCAAAGTAAAAAACAAGCAAAAATTTATGGTGCATCATTCAGTGTTAGTTATGTTCAATGCATGTTTATGACCATTTTTGCTTTTTGGTTGGTCGCTTCTCTATCTATTTGCTAGCATCCATTTGTACTAAGCGGGAATGCTACTTATGCATCCAATTCCTTAAACCTGAAGTTTTGCCATATGAGTCCACCAACCTATATGCGGTATGTACATGTCGTCCCAAGTAAATTTGTGTGTGCCAACTCTAATTATTCAAAATAAATTTCCGCTCGGTGTGCCCGTACCGCTCATGTGGCGGTTAGGGATGGACGATATCTTTCATGCTAGGCAGATTATTCTCACGGTGAGTGTTTATTCACTTGTCATTGCACGAGAAAGTGGGAGGTAATAGGGATGCCCAGTCCCACAATTAGTAAATAATAATAATAATGAAATTCCTTGGAAAGTGTTGGTATGGAAGGCGCCCGCAGATACGGCTAGCCATGGATTGTGAAAAAATGGTGGAAAGTAAATGAACTTTATTTTCTGTTGGGAATCGCCTATAATGTGTCTAGCATGGAAGATGTTGGGAACTCTCAGTCGCAGTGTTGACAGGAAAAGCATGCCTCTCAAAACAATGTTATCTCTAATTTAAGCTTTGAGCCTTGGCACCTCTGCAAATCTCCGCTTCCCTCTTGGAACGGCTTATCCATTTTCTTTTATGCAATTTTTTATTTTTATTTTTGAGTCTTCACCTTCTCTTATAAGCACCAATTGGAAAGCACTATTGTCATACTTGTGCATTGGGTGTAGCTAATATTGAGTGTGTTTCATGAGGATCAATGATTGAGCATGACGGGCTAGGGATAACGTTCTTTAGCTTTGATATTTTGAAAGACATGATTGTTTATTGGGATGCCTGAGTATTTATGTCTTTATGTCAAATTATAGACTATTGCTTTGAATCACTCGTGCCCTAATATTCATGCCATGATTAAATTACATGATCAAGATTATGCTAGGTGGCATTCCACATCAAAAATTATTTTCTTTTATCATTTACTTACTCGAGGTCGAGCAGGAATTAAGCTTGGGGATGCTGATACGTCTCCATCGTATCTATAATTTTTGATTGTTTCATTCCAATATTCTTTAAATTTCATATACTTTTGGAAACATCTTATATTATTTTTGGGACTAACATATTGATCTAGTCCCAGTGTCAATTCTTGTTTGTTGCATGTTTTTTGTTTCATAGAGTATCCATATCAAACAAAGTCCAAACACGATAAAAAATTATGGATATTTATTTTGGAATATGTGTGATTTTTGGGAAGAAGAATCAACACAAGATGGTGCACGAGGTGGCCACAAGGCACCAGGACGCACCCTGGTGGGTGGTGAGCACCTCATAGGTCGGTTGCTTCTCTTCTTTTGTCCCAAAAAAGATAATATCCAGAAAAAAATGGTGTTAAAATTTCAGCCAAATCAGAGTTACAGATCTTCGGATATTTAAGAAACGATTTTCGGCCAGAAAACAAGAACGTGAAACAGAAGAGAGAGAGAGAGAGAGAGAGAGAGAGAGAGAGAGAGAGAGAGAGAGAGAGGGAGAGAGAGAGAGAGAGAGATCGAATCTAGGAGGGGCTCCTACCACTCCACCGCCATGGGGACCATGGACCAGAGGGGGAACTCTCCTCCCATCTAGGGACGAGGCCAAGGAAGAAGAATAAGGAGGGGGATCTCTTCCCCTCTCTCCTGGTGGCGCCGGAACGTTGCTGGGGCAATCATAGTGACGCCAATCTACACCAACAATTTCACCACCGTCATCACCAACACTCTATGTAGTGGTGTAACACCGCTTCTCCCAACTGTAATCTCTACCTAAACATGGTGCTTCATGTTTCATATTGTTATCCAATGATGTGTTGCCATCCTATGATGTTTGAGTAGATTCGTTTTTGTCTTATGGTTTGATTGATGATCACGATTGGTTTGAGTTGTATGTATTATTTTGGTGTTGTCCTATTGTGCCCTCCGTGTCGTGCAAGCGTGAGGGATTCCTGCTGTAGGGTGTTGCAATATGTTGATGATTCGCTTATGGTGGGTGGCTAGAGTGACAGAAGCTTACGCCCGAGTAAGGGGGTTGTTGCGTATGGGAGTATAGAGGACTTGATACTTAATGCTACGGTTGGGTTTCACCTTAATGATCTTTGGTAGTTGCATATGCTTGCTAGAGTTCCAATCATAAGTGCATATGATCCAAGTACGAAAAGTATGTTAGCTCATACCTCTTCCTCATATAAAATTGCAACAATGATTACCGGTCTAGTTATCGATTGCCTATGGAGAAAATACTTCTCTTGTGTTATAAAATTCTTCCTACTAAACAACTAAGTTTTATTATCTTGCAAATTATTCGTAGTTTTATTCTCGCTAAGTACTTCTACTTTTTTTCTTGCAAACTTATCCTTACACCTATAAAATAGTTTCATACTTGTTCTAGTTAAAGCGAACATTAAGTGTGCGTAGAGTTGTATCGATGGTCGATAGAACTTGAAGGGAATATAAATCCTACCTTTAGCTCCTCGTTGGGTTCGACACAATTATTTATTGAAAAAGCTACAATTGATCCCCAATAATTGTGGGTTATCAGCTGCCGCCCATGTACCCAGAGTCGGGCATGGAGATAGTCGACATCTCCAACGAGGAGTAGCTAGATGATCTACGTAGTACATAGATTTTTTTTGTTTGCATGCTTTTGTATGGATTTAAGAATCTAGTATGAGGTGTCTGGATGCAGTTGTGCTAATTTAAGGAGTGCCCGGTCACTGCTCGCGGATGCGCCCCAGCCTGAGCGCGTCTACGTGTGTTTTAGGGGTCATATTTATTATATGCGGTTGTAGATGCTCTTAGGCTGGACTCTCGGTGTCATATGCGATTTGTTTAAGAGCATCAAACTTGCAAATCCGGCACCCTAAACGTCTCGGGCGTGCTCGGGCGCGACCGTGGACTTCATGTAAATAACTTTTGTTGCTAGCGAAAATATATTGTTCAAGTACAAAATTTATTTTAAATGCACAATTCAAACATTAGCTCTTTGGTTTTCAATGTTGGTTAACATATACTCCTCATGATCACTGCGCATGTACATAATGATTTCGAAGATTTTAATGCATGTGCAGAAAATTGATAAGCTGATCTACATCATGTTGTTCCGAGATGTAGAATTGTTCTCCAGGCTTCTCAAAATCATGGATTTGGGCTGCCCTATCGCCCTTGTCCTCCACAATCATACTGTGGAAAATGATACAACATGTCATCAGCTACCGCAAAGTCTGTGATTCTCACATCGTTATAGCTCCAAGAACAATTCCCAATGCGTTGGAACACTCTGAATGCCTCTCCACATCCTTCCTAGCTGCTTCTTGTATTGTTGCAAAGTGGCTTTGTTTGTTGTCTTGGGGTCAGATATGGTCTTCACAAACGTCGCCTAATAATGATAGACACTAATGGCAAGGTAGTACCTCATGTTGTAGTTGTGACTGTTGACAGTGTAGTTGGATGGCGGTGATTCCCCATTACAAAGTCCTCTGAACAAGGGAGATCGCTGAAGCACAATGATGTCGTTGTGTGAACTAGACATTCCAAAGAACGCATGCTAAATCCACAAGTCATGTGATATCGCTGCTTCTAGTATGATGGTGGCCTCTTTTGTGTGACCTTGGTACATCTTGTGCAAACCTTTGAGCCAGTTCTTCCATTGACAATGCATTCAATTAATTGAACAAACATACTTGGAAAACCTCTTGCCTCTCCAATATCCAGCAACCTTTCTGTATCCTACACATTTGATTCTCTTAGATACTTTGCTCCAAACACCTCCACCACAACATGAGCAAAATTCACAGTGGTCTTTAGGCATGTGCTCTCCCCCATCCGAACCATCTCACCGACGACATCACCGTCTGTACTAGGTACACACATCCTCATAGCAGCCATGCATTTCTACTAAGCATAGAACGATAGTTGTCAAAATATCCCTTGTGAGCTTGAAGTGGGGATCATGTGCCTCCACTCCCTCCACCATGCGCAGGAACAATGGTTTACGCATACGAAAGTGTCGACGAAACCATTCATCAGGGAAAGCTGATTCGGGAGAAAAGTGGTCCTTGTAGAGTAGTCGTGCTCTAGAGACCCTATCCTGGTTCAGAACTCTTGTCCCTTTAATCAAGACTTGAAGCTGAGAATGTGCTCGACCTCCCAGTCCATTTCCCGTTGGACGATGCTCATGATCATCATCATCTCGGCTTCTTCATCTGAATCTGACAAACCAAAGAACTCCTTTTGAATTAATGCATCAAGCTTTGTGGGTCCATACTCCATGTCCGATGAACCATCTGAATCCATTGTTTTGCCTACAAAACAAACACAATAATCAAACAATGTGTTGAACACATAGAGGGCAAGGCGCAGTCCAAAAGTAGTCAGGGCGTACCGCGGTGGCATGCGGGCGGGTGACAATTTCTGTGGCAGCGAGAATTGAGGGGAGGAGTGTTGTGGCGGTGTCGCGGGCTCAGTACAATGACGGAGCGAGGGTGGCGGTGGATCTAGGGGCAGGCCGGCACAGACAAGGTCGAATCATCAAGGTGTGTGTGTGTGGGGGGGGGGGGGTTGGTGAAAGAACAAGTGCTCCCTAGGTGGTTTTGGTAATTAATGTCAACATATCTCTTGTTGGACTAACACTTTTATCTAGTATGTTTCAGATAAGTTCAACAATGGAGTGGCATGGACTAAAGGATGTGGGAACTCCTTCAAGATGCTAAGGACAAAGGATTGGCTCAAGCTTCAAGCTCAAGACTCTTTATTTTATATTTTAGTGATCCAAGATCACATTGAGTCTATAGTAAAAGCCAATACTATCAAGAAGGGATGAGGTGTTGCTTAATGAGTTTCTTGCTCCACGGTGCTTAGTGATATGCTCCAAAACCCTCAACTACTTTCCCTTTTCCACACATATGACCTAAACCTAAAGTCAAACTCAGACCCACCGATTCTTTCTATCCGGTGCCACCGAGTTCAAATGCCATAGCCACTGCCACAAACCCTAGGCAAATCTATCGGTGTTCTGGGAACGGGGGTCCCCAGACTTGCCTGCCTGCAGCCTGCGGCGTGGCTCAAAGGGGGCCCAGCGCGGCCCATCTTCATCAACACAAGCTCAAGACCCTCGCGAGGGGCCAAGCCTCGCGGGGCGGACGACAAGGAGCTTCCTCAGGCACGGCCTCATCAGGCTGGCTCACAAGGAGGCGGAGAGTTCAAGGCGGGGTACCTCGCGAGGTGCCCGTGACGCAAGCCGTGACGACCAAGGGCGCCAGTCGGGCGCCAGCCCGTGAAGTGTCCTCCTTTCCTCTTTGGTGCAAAGGGAGCAAGCGCAGGCGAGAGCATCAAGCAAAGGCATCCATTTCGGTGCAACAAGACCAAGACCGGCCCAACGGCCGGGAGGAAGTCATTGTGGAGCCCAAGCAGGCGTCACCACCAGAGCCTTTGGCAGGCGAGGACCAACTTTAGTCAGGATAAGTGTACCAGATGTTCCCCTTCAAAATGGCCAATTGTTGGCGCCCTTCCCGCTCAATATTGGGGAAGAGGCCCAGGGCCTTTGCCTATAAATAGGACTAGCCACCCCCAGGGTAAAGAGGGCACGGAGAGATAGAGGCATCGAGAATCCAAGAGCCAGAACCAAGTAGCACCAACCAAGAACAGACCCTCGCAAGGCTGTTCTTCCTTGTATTGTTCATCATCAGCCCAAGAGGCAATCCACCACACCACACACTGGAGTAGGGTATTACACCACAATGGTGGCCTGAACCAGTATAAACCCTGTGTCTTTTGTGTTGTTCTGTTAGTAGCTTAGATCCTAGCGATTCGGCGAGTAGCAGGTAGGCAGAGGGCGAAATCTCCGCGCCCACCCCAGTGTTCAAACCTTAAGGGTCTGCCAGAACCCGAAATCCGACATTTGGCGCGCCAGGTAGGGGTGCGCCGGAATTCGCCTTCTGTCGTCTTGTTCTTCTCCGACCATCGCATCCATGTCTGACGCTCGTCGGGCTCGCGCCGAGCGCCGAGCCGCCCTCGCTTCCCGCGCCGCCCAGACGGCTCCCGTTGGCGGGCGCCCTCGTCGTTCCCCATCACCTACCGTCAACGCCGCCACCGGCCCGGCGGGGAACGAGCAGCAAGCATAGTCCCGGCATCCATCCATGAGGCGAGACGGCCGCACTGCCACACCCTCGCTCACCCCCGCTGGTTCTTCGTCCTGCGCGCCCCGCGCGGCCATGGAGGCTCGAGCTGCGCTCATCGCCACAAACGAGCTCCTGCGCTACCGCCCAATCGACGACGTCTACGAAGAGTGGCTCGACCGAGTCGCCGAGCTCGTCCGCGCCGTTGGGGGCTCCCCCGCGTCGTCCTTCTCGCTGCACCACGCCCCACCTTGCGCGGGCAATGAAGCTCCTGGGGCGCCTCAGCCGCCTCCCCCTCAAGAAGGCGCCCTGGCCCCAAGGCGCGCGGCCCCTGGGCGGAACCCGCTCCGTCAGGCGCCAGCGCGGCAAGAGCAGAGCTGCCAAGAAGTCCCTCGCCCTCGAGAAGCTGCCCCAGCGCTCCCTGCCCCAGCATGTCAAGACCCCGCGTTGCTCCCAGCTGCAGCGCATGTGGACCCGCAGGACCAAGCTCTTCGTCGCCCATGGCCTCCTGTGGCCACAGGGGGCTGCCGCGCCTTCACCTCCGAGCTACGCAGCGTCGCGTGGCCCGGCAAGTTCAAGCCAGACCTGCCTCCTCGCTACGACGGCACGGCTGACCCTGTAGAGTTCCTCCAGCTCTACGAGCTGGGCATCGAGGCTGCCAATGGAGACGAAAAGGTCATGGTGAACTGGTTTCCCATGGCGCTCAAGGACGGGGCCCGCACCTGGCTCCTGAATCTGGCTCCAGGCACCATCTCCTCCTGGGACGAGATGCGCACCCGTTTCATCGCCAACTTCCAGGGTACTCGCGACCAGCCACCCGCCGTGAGCGACATGTGCCGTATCAAGCAGCAACCAGGGGAAACCCTGCAGAAGTACATCCAGCGCTTCAACAATGCGCGCCTCAAGATCCCCAAGGTAACGGAGGAGGCCATCATCTCAGCCTTCTCCGACGGCGTGCGCGACGTCAAGATGAAGGAGGAGCTGGCGATGCATGAAGACCTGTGCACCTCCTTGGAGCTGTTCAACTTAGCGACCAAGTGCGCCAGGGCTGAGGAAGGACGCCTCTCCCTCCTCGAGCTGCCTGCCGCAGACCCAGAAGAGAAGAAGCCCAAGGCCAAGGACGTGAAGCGCAAGGGGGCTGCCGTGCTCGCAGCAGATCCCAACACCAAGCGGGGCAGGGATCAGCCTGAATCCTCCAAGGGCAGTCGATACTGCGTGTACCACGACCTCCACACCCACGACACCAATGAATGCCAAGAGCTCTGGGCCGTGCATGAAGGAAGGGTCGGCAGACGTCCCGACCGTAGCGACCGGGGCTACGGCCGAGGAGGAGGAAGGAACGTAGGACGTTGGGAAGATCGCAGCCCACGCCAAGGGTGGCGCGACCAACCTCGCGAGGATCGCTGGCAGGACCCGCCTCGCGAGGGAGGCTGGAGGGATCAGCCTCGCGAGGATCGCCCGCAAGGGAACACAGGCCTCCCTCCGCTGCCGCCGCAGCCAAGGAGAAATGAAGACCGTCATCAGGACGAGGGGGTTGGGGGCTTCCAGGAACCACGTGCAATAGCCTGCATCCTGGGTGGAGCTCAAGCCCCAGCCTCTCAGCGCATCTTCAAGCAGTTCGCCCGCGAAGTAAATGCAGTCCTCCCCAAGCTCGAGGCCATGCGCCCTCTCAGGTGGTCAGCATGCGCCATCATGTTCAGCTCAGCGGATCAGCTCAAGTGCGCGACCACAGCCGGAGTCCTCCCGATGCTTTGTTCCCCAATCATCAGCAATGTGCTAGTCACCAGAACCCTCATCGACTACGGGGCAGGGCTCAACGTCCTGTCCGTGGAAACGTTCAACAATCTCCAAGTGCCCAACAGTCAGCTTCAGCCAACCAAGCCTTTCTCCGGAGTCACCGACGGCTCCACGGTCCCGATTGGGCAGGTCCGCCTCCCTGACACCTTCGGGGCACGCGACAACTACCGCACCAAGCTCATCGACTTCAGCGTCGCCCACATTCTCCTGCCGTACAACGCCATCCTCGGGTACTCGGCGCTGGCCAAGTTCATGGCCGTAACCCACCACGGCTACAACATCCTCAAGATGCCAGGAAGTGGCGGGGTCATCACGGTGCCCTACGAGGAGAGAGACGTGGTGTGCTCCCTGGAGCGAGCCTTTCAGGCCGCATCGCTGGAAGACCCGGATCGCGGAAGCAGGAGGCTTCCCGAGGCCGCCCCCAAGAAGAAGAAGACATCGTCCGGCCCAGCCCCTCAGGAGGCAGGCCCCTCAGGGCCCGCGCCTGCTTAGGGGAAGCCTCCTTCCATCGCATAGGGAAGCGCGCCCGGCGCCCTCCTCGGGCAGGGCTCGGGGGCTCTCCCCTGGAGGGCCGCCGACCTCGTCGAGGTCACGAGGGAGGCGCTTGGGCACCACGTGGAGGCGTGTTTCGAAGCATGTTTTCCTCAAGAAGGAGCAAGGCAAGGAGGGCCAAACCCTCAGGAGTTCGTCAGCAAGGCCATTCAGGAGCTGCAGGAGTCAAGAGTCATGAGAGGCAGCCGCTGCTTACCCGCTGTGGCCCCTCATCCAGGCGAGGATGGTGGGTTGCACGTCTGCATCGACATACCGGGGCTCAACCGAGCCGCGTCTCAGGAGCGCCTCTGGCCCTCGCAAGTGGGACGCTGCGAGGGTCCGCCCCACAGCTACGTTCGGATGCCTTATGGCTTGCCGAACGCGGCTGCCGTGTACCAGCGCCTCATGAGGGCCATCCTGGAGGCTCAAGAGGTCAGGCGTTCCGCAGCCCTGGTGGAGATGGAGATAGTCCGCGAGGAGCCGCCAGCGCCTCCGGAGCCTCCCGAGGCCCCTGGGCCTGGGAGGCTCATGAGGATCGGCTCCCGCAGCCCACCGAGTCTGCGACACCAACACCCCTTCGTCCCCAACATCATCAGGTGACATCTTTCAAGTTTCATTTCCAGCTAGGAGCGCCCTCAGGGCCGCATTATTCCCAGGCCGCGTGGGTCCGTCCCTGTGGCGTGTATCCCTTTTATTTCATGTTCTTAGCTTACCTTATTGGGGGCGCCCCACGGGATGCATCATCCCCAAGTCGCTCGGGTCTGACCCAGCGGCGTGTACCCTTCTTGCGTTTATCTTAGGGCCATGCTTTCGACCCATCATGCTTGTTATTTGGTGCCCGTCCGTGGCACCTTTTCTTCCTGGATGTCGGAAGCTTGCGTGTTAAATGGGGGGTGCCTGAGCATCGCGACTCAGGGCTCCTACCGGCTCTCCAGCCCTCACCCTCTAGTCTTGTCCATGGCATCGCGACCTGGCATGCCAGCGATGGTTGAGACCAGCTCAAGAGCCGGGACCCGAGGATGTAGAGTTTCGACATCTAACCCAGCTTGCACGTTAAAGGGGGGGGGTGCCTGAGCATCGCGACTCAGGGATCCTACCGGCTCTCCAACCCTCACCCTCTGGTCTTGTCCATGGCATCGCGACCTGGCACGCCAGCGACGGCTGAGACCAGCTCGAGAGCCGGGACCCGAGGACATAGAGTTTCGACATCTAACCCAGCTTGCGCGTTAAAGGGGGGTTCCTGAGCATCGCGACTCAGGGCTCCTACCGGCTCTCCAGCCCTCACCCTCTGGTCTTGTCCATGGCATCGCGACCTGGCATGCCAGCGACGGCTGAGACCAGCTCGAGAGCTGGGACCCGAGGACGTAGAGCACCGGCATCTAGACAAATTTGCAGGAACATACTCCAAGGTAAGGCCGAGTGCCGGGTGCAACCCACCCTGGGGTTGGGCCCCGTGAGTCCCGCGCTGGCTCACAGGTGCCCCAATACACCTCGCCAAGCCTTTCGTGCCTCGTCGCCTCTCCAAAGCAACTAACGGCTAACTATCGATTGCCACGGCAAACTCTCGTTCCTTTTGTGATGAGCCTGCAGGGTCCCCCCCAAGGAGCATCGCCAGGCGAGGCCCTCATGGTGCCTTCTTCACTCTCGTCCGCGCAAACCGCTTGCACGTTAAAGGGGGGGGGGGTACCTGAGCATCGCGACTCAGGGCTCCTACTGGCTCTCCAGCCCTCACCCTCTGGCCTTGTCCACGGCATCGCGACCGGGCATACCAGCGACGGCTGAGACTCGCTCGAGGGCCGGGACCCGAGGACATAGAGCAGAAAGGGGAGCGAAGGCAAGAGGGGAGGAGCACGCGAGGACCTCACCAAACAAACCCTCGCCGGCCAAGGCACGGACCTAGCGCCGCACCAGGAAGCGTTCCCTGACCCTCAAGGTAAGTCACTCTCCGGAAACACTAGTTATCGCAGCACCATCCCCGCACCTGATGCAATCCCATGTTAGAAACGTCGCTCTCCTTTCTCACCAAATGATGGCTGCTTGAGCGCTAAGGGGGACCCCCTGAGCATCGCGACTCAGGGGCTCTTACCGGACCTCGGGCCGCTCACCTCCTGGCCTTGACCACGGCATCACGACCTGGCATACCAGCGACGGCTGAAGCCGCCTTGGGACTGGGACCTGTCGGCGCAGAGCATCAAGCCCTCACGAGGTCTGAAAGGAAGAAACTAAGCTAAGATGGAATAAGCATCTCGCACTGCTTCGCAATAAGGATCATATTGACAAACGGAGCTACAAACATCTTACAAGCCCCCACGGGGTACGTTCTTGGCTCCTCCCAGGAACAAAAGACGCGAATCCTAAGGAGTCCTACCTACAGGGACCAGCACGATAGACGCCATCATCAACAGTGGGCCGTCCGGCACCGGCGCCAACCCCATCCAGATCAGGGGCGGCGACGGCCTGACGAGCCCGCCCTGCTCCGGGAGCGCCGCAGGCTCGGGGGCTCGTAGCTGTCGTCGCTCGTGTCAGGAGTCGTGAGAAGCTTGGCGGAGTCGCTGGATCCTCCGGCGCTCCCGTCGCCTGAGGAGCTGCCAAGGGAGTGGTAGGCAGGCCTCTGCCTCACCGCCGCAGGGTCCCGACCACCTCTTCCGGGGCAGCACTCTAGCCGGCGACCCTCCGCATCGAAGACCTTGAAGGACATCACCGAAGCACCGTCGTACTCCAGATGGATCGCGAGGGCGCCCCTTGCTCTGCAGACCCGGGCGACCTCGCCCCAGCCTCGAGTCATGAAGACCTCGCCCGGGGCAACGACCGCGACCTCTGCCCCGGTCGCGAGGATGCTGCAGCCGGCGTGTTGCAGCCAAAGCCCCAGGGGTTCCCCCTGCGGGATGGTAGAGGCGAAGAAAGGGGGAAGGCGAATCCAAGACTTAGGAGGCGTGGCGGCACGAATAACGAACTCTCGAGAGGAGCCTTTAGCGTGGACTCTAGGGGGAAAGACGCACACCTTCGTGACCCGCCAGCACCGACGGTGGCGCCGCCCGTGGCGTTCGGCGTCAACTCCTTTAGAGCCCCCGATATGGGCGTACAAGGGAAGTGGGAACCCCGGTGGTGGCCGCTCACACCAGGGCCTCGGCACTTCCTGGCGGGCGCTCTCACCCCAATGGCAGAGGGCAAGTCGTTTCTTCGATGGAAGCGGGTCAGGATCCTCTTGAGGAGCCTTTCCCTTCTCTGCCGCGGAGAACCGGCGGATCGGAGCCATTGCAGCAAGGCGGGGCAAGGCCCAGGAAGAAGGAGAAGCAAGGAGAGATAGACTTGAAGGGAACGCGTCGTTCCGTACTTATAGCCAGCGAGACCAACCGTCGACCTCCACGATCGCAGGTAATCATAACCAGCTTTACATGCAGGGACTTGTTGAACCCGTGCGGTTACCGAGATGTCATGGGGAAGTGGAGGCGCCCATGTCCAATCAACCGCCACGCGGCGCCCAAGACCGCAGGCTGTTAGGGCCTGCGACGCTTCGCACTTGCCTTTTCGCCTCTCTGCTCGGCCAAGTCCGGGCGCGCCGTGGGCCCAGGGGCTACTGTCGGCGTTCTGGGAACGGGGGTCCCCAGACTTGCCTGCCTGCGGCCTGCGGTGTGGCTCAAAGGGGGCCCAGCGCGGCCCATCTTCATCAACACAAGCTCAAGACCCTCGCGAGGGGCCAAGCCTCGCGGGGCGGACGACAAGGAGCTTCCTCAGGCACGGCCTCATCAGGCTGGCTCACGAGGAGGCGGAGAGTTCAAGGCGGGGTACCTCGCGAGGTGCCCGTGACGCAAGCCGTGACGACCAAGGGCGCCAGTCGGGCGCCAGCCCGTGCAGTTTCCTCGTTTCCTCTTTGGTGCAAAGGGAGCAAGCGCAGGCGAGAGCATCAAGCAAAGGCATCCATTTCAGTGCAACATGACCAAGACCGGCCCAACGGCCGGGAGGAAGTCATTGTGGAGCCCAAGCAGGCGTCACCACCAGAGCCTTTGGCAGGCGAGGACCAACTTTAGTCAGGATAAGTGTATCAGATGTTCCCCTTCAAAATGGCCAATTGTTGGCGCCCTTCCAGCTCAATATTGGGGAAGAGGCCCAGGGCCTTTGCCTATAAATAGGACTAGCCACCCCCAAGGTAAAGAGGGCACGGAGAGATAGAGGCATCGAGAATCCAAGAGCCAGAACCAAGTAGCACCAACCAAGAACTGGCCCTCGCGAGGCTGTTCTTCCTTGTATTGTTCATCATCAGCCCAAGAGGCAATCTACCACACCACACACTGGAGTAGGGTATTACACCACAATGGTGGCCTGAACCAGTATAATGTTGGGGAACGTAGTAATTTCAAAAAAAATCCTACGCACACGCAAGATCATGGTGATGGCATAGCAACGAGAGGGGAGAGTATTGTCCACGTACCCTCGTAGACCGTAAGCGGAAGCGTTATGACAACGCGGTTGATGTGGTCGTACGTCTTCACGATCCGACCGATCCAAGTACCGAACGTACGGCACCTCCGAGTTCAGCACACGTTCAGCTCGATGACGATCCCCGGACTCCGATCCAGCAAAGTGTCGGGGATGAGTTCCGTCAGCACGACGGCGTGGTGACGATGATGTTCTACCGACGTAGGGCTTGGCCTAAACTCCGCGACGATATGACCGAGGTGGAATATGGTGGAGGGGGCACCGCACACGGCTAAGGAACGATCCGTAGATCAACTTGTGTGTCTTTGGGGTGCCCCCTGCCCCCGTATATAAAGGAGTGGAGGAGGGGAGGGCCGGCCCTCTCTATGGCGCGCCCTAGGGGAGTCCTACTCCCACCGGGAGTAGGATTCCCCCTTTCCTAGTAGAACTAGGAACCCTTCCATGTAGTAGGAGTAGGAGAGAAGGAAAGGGAAGAGAGAAGGAGAAGGAAGGAAGGGGGCGCCCCCCTCCCTAGTCCAATTCGGACTAGTCCAAGGGGAGGGGTGCGGCCACCCTTTTGGCCCTTTCTCTCCTTTCCTGTATGGCCCATTGAGGCCCAATACGAATTCCCGTAACTCTCCGGTACTCCGGAAAATACCTGAATCACTCGGAACCTTTCCGAACTCCGAATATAGTCGTCCAATATATCGAGCTTTACGTCTCGAACATTTCGAGACTCCTCGTCATGTCCCCGATCTCATCCGGGACTCCGAACTCCTTCGGTACATCAAAACTCATAAACTCATAATAAAACTGTCATCGAAACCTTAAGCGTGCGGACCCTACGGGTTCAAGAACTATGTAGACATGACCGAAACACGTTTCCGGTCAATAACCAATAGCGGGACCTGGATGCCCATATTGGCTCCCACATATTCTACGAAGATCTTTATCGGTCAAACCGCATAACAACATACGTTGTTCCCTTTGTCATCGGTATGTTACTTGCCCGAGATTCGATTGTCGGTATCCCATACCTAGTTCAATCTCGTTACCGGCAAGTCTCTTTACACGTTATGTAATGCATCATTCCGTAACTAACTCATTAGCTACATTGCTTGCAAGGCTTATAGTGATGTGCATTACCGAGAGGGCCCAGAGATACCTTTCCGACAATCGGAGTGACAAAACCTAATCTCGAAATACGCCAACCCAACATGTACCTTTGGAGACACCTGTAGTACTCCTTTATAATCACCCAGTTACGTTGTGACGTTTGGTAGCACCCAAAGTGTTCCTCCGGTAAACGGGAGTTGCATAATCTCATAGTTACAGGAACATGTATAAGTCATGAAGAAAGCAATAGCAATATACTAAACGATCAAGTGCTAGGCTAACGGAATGGGTCATGTCAATCACATCATTCTCCTAATTATGTGATCCCATTAATCAAATGACAACACATGTCTATGGTTAGGAAACATAACCATCTTAAATTAATGAGCTAGTCAAGTAGAGGCATACTAGTGACACTCTGTTTGTCTATGTATTCACACATGTATTATGTTTCCGGTTAATACAATTCTAGCATGAATAATAAACATTTATCATGAAATAAGGAAATAAATAATAACTTTATTATTTCCTCTAGGGCATATTTCCTTTAGTCTCCCACTTGCACTAGAGTCAATAATCTAGTTCACATCGCCATGTGATTTAACATCAATATTCATATCTGTATATGATTAACACCCATTGTTCACATCGTTATGTGACCAACACCCAAAGGGTTTACTAGAGTCAATAATCTAGTTCACATTGCTATGTGATCAACACCCAAAGAGTACTAAGGTGTGATCATGTTTTGCTCGTGAGAGAAGCTTAGTCAACGGGTCTGTTACATTCAGAGTCGTATGTACTTTGCAAATATTCTATGTCTACAATGCTCTGCGCGGAGCTACTCTAGCTAATTGCTCCCACTTTCAATATGTGTCCAGATTGAGACTTAGAGTCATCTGGATCGGTGTGAAAGCTTGCACAGATGTAACTCTTTACGACGGGCTCTTTTATCACCTCCATAATCGAGAAATATTTCCGTAGTCCTCACTAAGGATATTCTTGACCAATGTCCAGTGATCTACTCCTAGATCACTATTGTACTCCCTTGCCAAATTCAGAGCAAGGTATACAATAGGTCTGGTACATAACATAGCATACTTTATAGAACCTATGACTGAGGCATAGGGAATGACTTTCATTCTCTTTTCTATTTTCTGCCGTGGTCGGGATTTGAGTCTTACTCAATTTCACACCTTTGCAACACAGGCAAGAACTCTTTCTTTGACTGTTCCATCTTGAACTATTTCAAAATCTTGCCAAGGTATGTACTCATTGAAAATCTTATCAGGCGTCTTGATCTATCTCAATAGAACTTGATGCTCAATATGTAAGTAGCTTTTACTGAGGTCTTTCTTTTAAAGAACTCCTTTAAAACACTCCTTTATGCTTTGCAGAATAATTCTACATTATTTCTGATCAACAATATGTCATTCACATATACTTATCAGAAATGTTGTAGTGCTCCCACTCACTTTCTTGTAAATACAGGCCTTTCCATAAGTCTGTATAAAACCATATGCTTTGATCAACTCATCAAAGCGTATATTCCAACTCCGAGATGCTTGCACCAGTCCATTGATGGATTGCTGGAGCTTGCACACTTTGTTAGCATCTTTATGATTGACAAAAACTTTCTGGTTGCATCATATACAACTCTTCTTTAATAAATCCATTAAGGAATGCAGTTTTGACATCCATTTGCCAAATTTCATAAAATGTGGCAATTGCTAACATGATTCGGACAGACTTTTAAGCATCGATACAAGTGAGAAAATCTCATTGTATTCAACACCTTGAACTTTGTCAAAAACCTTTTTCGACAAGTCTAGCTTTGTAGATAGTAACACTACTATCAGCGTCCGTCTTCCTCTTGGAGATCCATTTATTTTCTATGGCTTGCTGATCATCGGCAAGTCCACCAAAGTCCACACTTTGTTCTCATACATGGATCCTATCTCAGATTTCATGGCCTCCAGCCATTTCGCAGAATCTGGGCTCATCATCGCTTCCTCATAGTTCGTAGGTTTATCATGGTCTAGTAACATGACTTTCAGAACAGGATTACCGTACCACTCTGGTGCGGACCGTACTCTGGAAGACCTACGAGGTTCTGTAGTAACTTGATCTGAAGTGTCATGATCATCATCATTAGCTTCCTCACTAATTGGTGTAGGAATCACTGGAACTGATTTCTATGATGAACTACTTTCCAATTCGGGAGAAGGTACAAATTACCTTATCAAGCTCTACTTTCCTCCCACTCACTTCTTTCGAGAGAAACTCCTTCTCTAGAAAGGATCCATTTTTAGCAACGAATATCTTGCCTTCGGATCTGTGATAGAAGGTGTACCCAATAGTTTCCTTTGGGTATTCTATGAAGACGCACTTCTCCGATTTGGGTTTGAGCTTATCAGGATGAAACTTTTTCACATAAGCATCGTAGCCCCAAACTTTAAGAAACGACAACTTGGGTTTCTTGCTAAACCACAGTTCACATGGTGTCGTCTCAACGGATTTACATGGTGCCCTTTTAACGTGAATGCAGCTGTCTCTAATGCATAACCCCAAAACGACAATGGTAAATCAATAAGAGACATCATAGATCGCACCATATCCAATAAAGTGCGGTTACGATGTTTGGACACACCATAACGTTGTGGTGTTCCAGGTGGCGTGAGTTGTGAAACTATTCCACATTGTTTTAATTTCAAGACCAAACTCGTAACTCAAATATTCGTCTCCGCGATCAGATCGCAGAAACTTTATTTTCTTGTTACGATGATTTTTCCACTTCACTCTGAAATTCTTTGAACCTTTCAACTATTTCAGACTTCTGTTTCATCAAGTAGATATACCCATATCTGCTCAAATCATCTTGTGAAGGTCAGAAAATAACGATACTTGCCACGAGCATCAACACTCATTGGATTGCATACATCGGTATGTATTATTTCCAATAAGTCAGTAGCTTGTTCCATTGTTCCGGAGAACGGAGTTTTAGTCATCTTGCCCAAAAGGCACGGTTCGCAAGTATCAAATGATTCATAACCAAGTGATTCCGAAAATCCATCTTTATGGAGTTTCTTCATGCGCTTTATACCGATATGACCCAAACGGCAGTGCCACAAATAAGTTGCACTATCATTATTAACTTTGCATCTTTTGGCATCAATATTATGAATATGTGTATCACTACGATCGAGATCCAATAAACTATTTTCATTGGGTGTATGACCATTGAAGGTTTTATTCATGTAAACAGAACAACAATTATTCTCTGACTTTAAATGAATAACCGTATTGCAATAAACATGATCAAATCATATTCATGCTCAACACAAAAGCTAAATAACATTTATTTAGGTTTAACACTAATCCCGAAAGTATAGGGAGTGTGTGATGATGATCATATCAATATTGGAACTACTTCCAACACTCATCGTCACTTCCCCTTCAACTAGTCTCTGTTTATTCTGTAACTCCTGTTTCGAGTTACTAAATTTTTAGCAACCGAACAAGTATCAAATACTCAGGGGCTACTATAAACACTAGTAAGTGTAAGATTGGGGAAACCACACGTTGTGGTGCCTTGTATTGATCAATATATAGAGGTTACAAGGCAGAGTTTGTATCGTACAATATACGGACACCTATACAAGGACTACACATATACAACCGTATATCTATACACACAATACGGTTATATATTCTAACACCCTCCCTCAGTCGTAAACGGCCGTCGACGAATGTTAAGACTGTCCCGAAAATCCAAGAAGAGAGGGGATGGCAATCCTTTGGTGAAAATGTCCGCAAATTGAGAAGAACTCGGAACATGAAGAACCCGGACCTCGCCTGTGGTGACACGGTCACGCACAAAGTGCAAATCGATCTCCACATGCTTGGTGCGCTGATGATGAACGGGATTCTGTGTCATGTAAACAGAGCTCACATTGTCACAAAACGCCACAGTGGCACCAGTCACCGGTCGATGAAGCTCCTGAAGAAGTTGCTGTAACCAACATGTTTCAGCCACGACATTTGCAACTGCCCTGTATTCGGCCTCAGCGCTGGAGCGAGAGACTGTGTGCTGCTGCTTAGCAGACCACGACACCAGGTTATTGCCAAGGAAGACACACTAACCTGAGGTAGACCGGCGAGTGTCAGGGCAACCTGCCCAATCAGCGTCAGAGTAGGCCAGCAATTTGTTGGAGCTGCGTCAAAACAAAGTGAGGCCATGGCCGGCGGTGCCGCGGATATAGCGAAGCACACGCTTCACAAGTAGCAAATGATTAGCCCGAGGATCATGCATATGAAGACAAATCTGCTGCACAGCATAAGAGATGTCCGGCCGAGTGAACATGAGGTACTGAAGACCGCCTGCAATACTATGATACTCGGTGGGATCTGCACCAGGATCACTGGACTTTGCTGAAAGTTTGGAGGTAGTATCAACTGGAGTAGAGATGGGTTTGCACTGCAACATGCCAGCTCTGTCAAGAAGATCCAATGCATACTTCTCCTGTGAGAGGAACAAACTGTCCTTCCTGCGTGTGACAGAGATGCCCAGAAAATAATGAAGATCGCCCATATCCGTCATACTGAATTCGGTACGAAGAGTGGCAATCAAACTGTGCAACAATGTCGAGGATGATGCAGTGAGGATAATGTCATCCACATAGAGCAGGAGATAGGCCATGTCAGCACCACGCCGATAAACGAACAGCGAGCTGTCGGACTTGGAGCCAATGAAACCAGCCGATGCAATGAACAAAGCAAACCGCTGAAACCATGCACGAGGCGCCTGTTTCAAACCATAGAGTGATTTGTTGAGATGACAAACCTTGTCAGGGAAACGAGGATCAGTGAACCCACAAGGCTGACGAGCATAAACAGTCTCGATGAGAGTTCCATTGAGGAATGCATTCTTGACATCAAGTTGGTGGATGGACCAGTCACTGGAGAGAGCAAGAGAGAGCACCGTACGAATAGTGGCTGGCTTGACGACCGGGCTGAAAGTTTCATCAAAA
This sequence comes from Triticum timopheevii, assembly GCA_963921465.1. Classification (NCBI taxonomy): domain Eukaryota; kingdom Viridiplantae; phylum Streptophyta; class Magnoliopsida; order Poales; family Poaceae; genus Triticum; species Triticum timopheevii. Next base: position 472,240,299 of record OY997268.1, read on the forward strand.
TCGATACCTTCGCGCTGAGTGAATCCACGAAGCACCCAACGAGCCTTGTAGCGACCCAAAGAACCATCGGACTTCATCTTGTGACGGTAGATCCACTTACCAGTAACAATGTTAGCATTGCGAGGTGGATCAACGAGGTCCCAAGTGTTGTTGGAGAGAAGAGCACCATACTCCTCAACCATAGCGGAATGCCAATTTGGATCCTTGAGAGCACCACGATAAGTCTTCGGTATGGGAGATAAACCCTCAACATGAAGATCAAATATCTTTTTTGGCTGCACAATGCCCTGTTTAGCATGAGTGGACATGGCATGAGATGGTGGCGGTGGAGGGGCCCGCGGCCGGCGGGTCCGGGGTGGATCCATAGCTACAGGAGCTGGCGACGGTGTTGCCAATGGTGACGTGGCTGTAGTAGGAGAAGGACTCCCAGCAGGGCGCTCGGCAGTGGCCCGGGACCCAGGCGACCGAGGCGAGGTCGGTGGCGGCGACCGAGGCGAAGTCGGTGGCGGCGACCGTGGAGAGGACCGTCGGCGGTGACGGCGACCGTGGCGGCGACAATGGAGTCGCATCCGGGATCACCGTGCCTGGCACGGTGAATGGCATCGATGAAACCGGCTGCTCAGCACCCTGCAAAAAATCATAAGTGTGCAGGGAAGGAGTAGGAGTTGACGAAGATGTAGGGGAGGCGAAGGGAAAGGTGGACTCATCGAACACTACATGACGAGAGATGATGATCTTTTGGGTGGAACGATCAAGACAACGATAGCCATTATGCCGTGATGGGTACCCTAGAAACACGCATGGCATGGAGCGAGGCGCAAGTTTGTGCGGAGCGACGGCTGTGGTGTTGGGGTAACATAGACATCCGAAAACCCGAAGACCAGCATATGCAGGATCTACGCCAAGTAGGGCACGAAAGGGAATACGATCCGAGATTGCCTTGGAAGGCAGCCGATTATGCAACATAACGGCGGTGTGAAGAGCTTCAACCCAAAAGCGAGGTGGCATACTAGCTTGGATAAGGAGTGTATGAGTAATGTCATTAAGAGTACGAATAATGCGTTCGGCTTTACCATTCTGTTGCGAAGTGTATGGACATGAAAAGCGGAGTGCAATTCCATGGTGCTGGGCAAAGGAATGGAGGAGTGAATTATCGAACTCACGACCATTATCACACTGAATAGCCTGCAAGCATGCACTAAACTGGGTGAGCGCTAAAGCATGAAGGGACGACAAGTGCGAGAAAGCTTCTGACTTAGACCGTAGAGGATAAACCCATGCATACTGAGTAAAATCATCAAGACAAACGAGATAATACTTAAAGCCAGAAATACTCTCAACAGGAGATGTCCACAAATCACAGTGAATTATGTGAAATGGAGTAGTGGTTACATGATTGGTAGAAGAAAAAGGAAGACGAATATGACGACCTAACTGACAAGCATGACACAAACTACTTTTATTCTTTTCCCTAGGGATGATCGAAGAACGAGCTAATGACTCCATAACAGGCCGCCCAGGGTGCCCAAGCCGACGGTGCCAGAGTGCTGCATCGGCGACGAGGAAGGCGTGTGGCTGACTGGTAGTGGAAGGATGGATGGAGTAAAGAGCTCCGAAGCTATTGCATCTGAGAATCTCGGTCCTGGTTAGAAGATCCTTCATAGAAAAACCGAGGGGGTCAAATTCGACGGATACACGATTATCAATGGTGAATTGACGAACAGACAAAAGGTTTTTAACTATGTTAGGAACTACTAAGACATTACGAAGGTAAAGAGGACGAGAGGTGGTGGAAATAGGAAGACGTGCATGCCCGGTACCGGTGATCGGAAGGGTGGAACCGTTACCGACAACGACAGCATGCCGAGAGGAGGAGGGGGGACACGGAGTTGAGCATACCGGGATCGAAGGCGAAGTGGGAGGAGGCGCCGGTGTCCATCACCCACTCCCTGGTGGGTGCTTGCAGCCCCATGGTCTGGAACTGATGCATGAGCGCGGCCTGGTCCCACGAAGCAGTTGTTGATGCCGGTGATGATGGAGCCGGACCGAGGAGTCCGTAGGAGGACTGTCCAGGGGTGTAGCCGTAACCGTAGGGGGCAATGCCGTACAGGCTCTGGGCGTAGAATGCATGCGGCGACGGGGTGTGCCGGGGCGCTTGGCCTGGAGCTGAGGCGTAGGCGGGTGGCGCACGGCCGAGCAGGCCCCCCTGGCCATAGGGCCACATCTGGATGGCACTGTTTCAGCGGTGCCGTGGTGAAGGCCAGGAGGGAGTGGCAGCCAGCGGGGTCACGGGTGCCGGGATGATCTCCTTGGCGACGCCAGCGGCGGCCTTCTTCTTCTTCTTTCCTTTTCCAGAGGCCTTGCCAGGGTTGCCGGTGTTGCCAGGGTTGCCGGCGGTGTTGGTGAAGAGGGTCGTGTCTGAGTTGCGGGCGCGGCGATTTTTGCGCTTCATGTCCTGGAGCGCGAGCAACGAGCGGCACTGCGCGAAGGTCATGCCTGGCATGAGGGAGATTAGATCAGCAGCGGACTCGTATTGCTCGGAGAGGCCGTTGAGGCAGTGGACCACCATCTCAGCATCATCAACGGGGGTGCCAAGATCCGCAAGCTCATCGGAGAGGGATTTGACCTTCTGAAGATAGTCGGCCATGCTCATCTCTCCCATCTTGAGATCGCCGAGCTCGGCCGTGAGGTGGAGCTGACGATTGATCTTGTGGTCGTTGAAGAGACCATTGATGCTGTTCCAGAGATCGACGGCGAGGGGATCGTCACCGGGCATCATGACGGCGTCGAGGATGCTGAGCGAGACAAACCCGTAGAGCCAAGAGACGACGGTGGCGTCGAGGAGAGACCACTCCGGGTTCGGCGCATCGGGGGCGTCAAAGTCGAGATGATCCAGGAGGGCGTACTTGTGGCAAGCGGCGCGGAAGAAGGTGCGCCACTGACGGTGAACGCCGGTGTCAAGCGCGAGCTTGACGGGAACGTGTCCCTTGATGGAGTGCAGGTCAACGGCCTGAGCGTGCAGCGAGGTCAAGGAAAAAGACCCTGCGCTCGTCCCAGATCCATCGGGGGCGGTCCGAAGAGGCAGCTTGGCCTTGGCGGCCTCGGCGTCCTGGCGCTCCTTGGCCGCGGCCAGCGCCTGGGTCATGGCGTCCGCGTCGGGCTGCGACATGGAGGCGGCGATCGGGGCGCGGCGGCGAGAGGGGTGGTGGCTTCGGTGGCAGCGGAAAGAGGAGGAGGGCGGCACAGGCTAGGGTTAGGGTTTTAGGCTCTGATACCATGTAAGATTGGGGAAACCACACGTTGTGGTGCCTTGTATTGATCAATATATAGAGGTTACAAGGCAGAGTTCGTATCATACAATATACGGACACCTATACAAGGACTACACATATACAACCGTATATCTATACACACAATACAGTTATATATTCTAACAGTAAGGTACACATCAATAACCTGTACATCAAAATATACCCTTGTTCACTTTGCCATCCTTTTTATCCACCAAATATTTGGAGTAGTTCCACTTCCAGTGACCATTTCCTTTGCAGTAGAAGCACTCAATTTCAGGCTTAGGTCCAGCTTTGGGCTTCTTCACGGGAGTGACAACTTGTTTGCCATTCTATTCGAAGTTTCCCTTTCTTTCCCTTTGCCCTTTTCTTGAAACTAGTGGTCTTGTCAATCATCAACACTTGATGTTCTTTCTTGATTTCTACCTTCGTCGATTTCAACATCACGAAGAGCTTGGGAATCACTTTCGTCATCCCTTGCATATTATAGTTCATCGCGAAGTTCTACTAACTTGGTGATGGTGACTAGAGAATTCTGTCAATCACTATTTTATCTGGAAGATTAACTCCCACTTGATTCAAGCGATTGTAGTACCCAGACAATCTGAGCACATGCTCACTAGTTGAGGGATTCTCCTCCATCTTTTAGCTATAGAACTTGTTGGAGACTTCATATCTCTCAACTCGGGTATTTGCTTGAAATATTAACTTCAATTCCTGGATCATCTCATATGGTCCATGATGTTCAAAATGTCTTTGAAGTCCCGATTATAAGCCGTTAAGCATGGTGCACTAAACTATCAAGTAGTCATCATATTGAGCTAGCCAAACGTTCATAACGTCTGCATCTGCTCCTGCAATAGGTCTGTCACCTAGCGGTGCATTAAGGACATAATTCTTTTGTGCAGCAATGAGGATAAACCTCAGATCACGGATCCAATCCGCATCATTGCTACTAACATCTTTCAACACAGTTTTCTCTAGGAACATATCAAAATAAACATATGAAAGCAACAACGCGAGCTATTGATCTACAACATAATTTGCAAAATACCACTAGGACTAAGTTCATGATAAATATAAGTTCAATTAATCATATTACTTAAGAACTCCCACTTAGACAGACATCTCTCTAGTCATCTAAGTGATTACGTGATCCAAATCAACTAAACCATGTCCGGTCATCACGTGAGATGGAGTAGTTTCAATGGTGAACATCACTATGTTGATCATATCTACTATATGATTCACGTTCGACCTTTCGGTCTCCGTGTCCCGAGGCCATATCTGTATATGCTAGGCTCGTCAAGTTTAACCTGAGTATTCCGCGTGTGCAACTGTTTTGCACCCGTTGTATTTGAACGTAGAGCCTATCACACCCGATCATCACGTGGTGTCTCAGCACGAAGAACTTTCGCAACGGTGCATACTCAGGGAGAACACTTCTTGATAATTAGTGAGAGATCATCTTAAAATGCTACCGTCAATAAAAGCAAGATAAGATGCATAAAGGATAAACATCACATGCAATCAATATAAGTGATATATTATGGCCATCATCATCTTGTGCTTGTGATCTCCATCTTCAAAGCACCATCGTGATCACCATCATCACCAGCGTGACACCTTGATCTCCATCGTAGCATCGTTGTCGTTACGCCATCTGTTGCTTCTACGACTATCGCTACCGCTTAGTCATAAAGTAAAGCAATTACAGGGCGTTTGCATTTCATACAATAAAGCGACAACCATATGGCTCCTGCCAGTTGCCGATAACTTCGGTCACAAAACATGATCATCTCATACAATAAAATATAGCATCACGTCTTGACCATATCACATCACAACATGCCCTGCAAAAACAAGTTAGACGTCCTCTACTTTGTTCTTGCAAATTTTACGTGGCTGCTATGGGCTTAGCAAGAACCGTTCTTACCTACGCATCAAAACCACAACGATAGTTCGTCAAGTTAGTGTTGTTTTAACCTTCGCAAGGACCGGGCGTAGCCACACTCGATTCAGCTAAAGTGAGAGAGACAGACACCCGCCAGCCACCTTTAAGCACGAGTGCTCATAACGGTGAAACCAGTCTTGCGTAAGCGTACGCGTAATGTCGGTCCGGGCCTCTTCATCTCACAATACCGCCGAACCAAAGTATGACATGCTGGTAAGCAGTATGACTTGTATCGCCCACAACTCACTTATGTTCTACTCGTGCATATGACATCTACGCATAAAACCAGGCTTTGATGCCACTGTTGGGGAACGTAGTAATTTCAAAAAAATTCCTACGCACACGCAAGATCATGGTGATGGCATAGCAACGAGAGGGGAGAGTATTGTCCACGTACCCTCATAGACCGTAAGCGGAAGCGTTATGACAACGCGGTTGATGTAGTCGTACGTCTTCACGATCCGACCGATCCAAGTACCCAACGTACGGCACCTCCGAGTTCAGCACACGTTCAGCTCGATGACGATCCCCGGACTCCGATCCAACAAAGTGTCGGGGATGAGTTCTGTCAGCACGACGGCATGGTTACGATGATGATGTTCTACCGGCGCAGGGCTTGACCTAAACTCCGCGACGATATGACCGAGGTGGAATATGGTGGAGGGGGGCACCGCACACGGCTAAGGAACGATCCGTAGATCAACTTGTGTGTCTTTGGGGTGCCCCCTACCCCCGTATATAAAGGAGTGGAGGAGGGGGAAGGCCGGCCCTCTCTATGGCGCGCCCTAGGGGAGTCCTACTCCCACCGGGAGTAGGATTCCCCCTTTCCTAGTAGAACTAGGAACCCTTCCATGTAGTAGGAGTAGGAGAGAAGGAAAGGGAAGAGAGAAGGAGAAGGAAGGAAGGGGGCGCCCCCCCTCCCTAGTCCAATTCGGACTAGTCCAAGGGGAGGGGTGCGGCCACCCTTTTGGCCCTTTCTCTCCTTTCCCGTATGGCCCATTGAGGCCCAATACGAATTCCCGTAACTCTCCGGTACTCCGAAAAATACCCGAATCACTCGGAACCTTTCCGAACTCCGAATATAGTCGTCCAATATATCGATCTTTATGTCTCGACCATTTCGAGACTCCTCGTCATGTCCCCGATCTCATCCGGGACTCTGAACTCCTTCGGTACATCAAAACTCATAAACTCATAATAAAACTGTCATCGAAACCTTAAGCGTGCGGACCCTACGGGTTCGAGAACTATGTAGACATGACCGAAACACGTTTCCGGTCAATAACCAATAGCGGGACCTAGATGCCCATATTGGCTCCCACATATTCTATGAAGATCTTTATTGGTTAAACCGCATAACAACATACGTTGTTCCCTTTGTCATCGGTATGTTACTTGCCCGAGATTCGATCGTCGGTATCCAATACCTAGTTCAATCTCGTTACCGGCAAGTCTCTTTACTAGTTACGTAATGCATCATTCCATAACTAACTCATTAGCTACATTGCGTGCAAGGCTTATAGTGATGTGCATTACCGAGAGGGCCCAGAGATACCTCTCCGACAATCGGCGTGACAAAACCTAATCTCGAAATACGCCAACCCAACATGTACCTTTGGAGACACCTGTAGTACTCCTTTATAATCACCCAGTTACGTTGTGACGTTTGGTAGCACCCAAAGTGTTCCTCCGATAAACGGGAGTTGCATAATCTCATAGTTACAGGAACATGTATAAGTCATGAAGAAAGCAATAGCAATATACTAAACGATCAAGTGCTAGGCTAACGGAATGGGTCATGTCAATCACATCATTCTCCTAATGATGTGATCCCATTAATCAAATGACAACACATGTCTATGGTTAGGAAACATAACCATCTTTGATTAATGAGCTAGTCAAGTAGAGGCATACTAGTGACACTCTGTTTGTCTATGTATTCACACATGTATTATGTTTCCGGTTAATACAATTCTAGCATGAATAATAAACATTTATCATGAAATAAGGAAATAAATAATAACTTTATTATTGCCTCTAGGGCATATTTCCTTCATATAAACCCTGTGTCTTTTGTGTTGTTCTGTTAGTAGCTTAGATCCTAGCGATTCGCCGAGGAGCAGGTAGGCAGAGGGCGAAATCTCCGCGCGCACCCCAGTGTTCGAACCTCAAGGGTCTGCCGGAACCCGAAATCCGACAAAATCGGTCTCACCGATAGGGATCTCGGTCTCACCGAGATGGAATTGTAATCTCTCTGTGTATGTCCATTACCAAAATCGGTCTAACCGAGTTTGAGCAATCGGTACTACCGAGATTACAATGCAAACTTCCTGGTGAACTTATTACCAAAATCGGTCCTACCGAGTTTGTGTAATCAGTCCAACCGAGTTTGCCTGACCAAGTCTCTGGAAAACTTATTACCAAAATCGGTCCCACCGAGTTTGTGTAATCGGTCTCACCGAGATTACGTTATGCCCTAACCCTAACCATATCGGTCCTACCGAGTTGCATATCGGTCCCACCAAAAATCCTAACGGTCACTAGGTTTATCAAATCGGTCCGACCGAGTTTGTTGATTCGGTCCCACCGAGTTTGGAAATTGTGTGTAACGGTTAGATTTTGTGTGGAGGCTATATATACCCCTCCACCTCCTCTTCATTCGTGGAGAGAGCCATCAGAACAAACCTACACTTCCAGCATACATTTTCTGAGAGAGAACTACCTACTCATGTGTTGAGGCCAAGATATTCCATTCCTACCATATGAATCTTGATCTCTAGCCTTCCCCAAGTTGCTTTCCACTCAAATCTTCTTTCCACTAGATCCAAATCCCATGAGAGAGAGTTGAGTGTTGGGCAGACTATCATTTGAAGCACAAGAGCAAGGAGTTCATCATCAACGCACCCGTTGTTACTTCTTGGAGAGTGGTGTCTCCTAGATTGGCTAGGTGTCACTTGGGAGCCTCCGATAAGATTGTGGAGTTGAACCAAGGAGTTTGTAAGGGCAAGGAGATCGCCTACTTCGTGAAGATCTACCGCTAGTGAGGCAAGTCCTTCGTGGGCGACGGCCATGGTGGGATAGACAAGGTTGCTTCTTCGTGGACCCTTCGTGGGTGGAGCCCTCCGTGGACTCGCGCAACCGTTACCCTTCGTGGGTTGAAGTCTCCATCAACGTGGATGTACGATAGCACCACCTATCGGAACCACGCCAAAACATCCATGTCTCCAATTGCGTTTGAATCCTCCAAAACCCGTCCCTTTACATTCTTGCAAGTTGCATGCTTTACTTTCCGCTGCTCATATACTCTTTGCATGCTTGCTTGTTATGTATTGTGAATGTTAAACTTGTGCCTAAACTCCACTTAAACTTAAAGAAGTTAAAAACTGCAACTTTGGTACTTAGTGTCTAATCACCCCCCCCCCCTCTTGACACCTCTTCTCAAGGTCCTACAAGTGGTACCAGAGCTTTGGTCTCCATTGCCTTGGTTTAATCACCATTGGAGGAAGATGGATGAGTCTACTTTGGGGAGTCTTAGACATAGAGTGCCTATACTTGATGGAGAGTATTTTCATGAGTGGAAAAATGAGATGCTTGTAATTTTCAATCAATATCATTTGAACAAGTACATTGCTAGCCCTTGTGCACCTCATGTTGATCCTATGCATCCTACCCTTGATGAGTTAATTGACATGATCCGCAATCTTAGAACTGCCGAACTTATCATTAGAGGATTGCCTAGAAACTTGATTGGATGTTTGCCTACTCTTAAGTGTGCCTACACTATATGAAAATTTCTTGAGGAACGCTTTCCAAATTATTCCTTGGAAAATCTAGATGAAATTCTCCATAAGTCTATTGCTTTGAGTAAGATGAATACTAGTGATCCTATGTTTGGTGATCGTCTATTTGAGCTTACAAACCTTATGCGTGCCAAAGGAGATGTTGGAATTATTAGTGATATTATTTCCGAAGCTATAAAAATTCATAAGCAAGATCATTGTCAAACTCACTCTAACAAATCACCCTCTCTTGGATTTGATCCACCACATGACGATGTTGAACATGGATACTATGATGAGGATGATGATAGTGACTTCGATCTTGATGATGCAATGAGACACTTTGGTCTTATGGCAAATCTTCGGGGATATATGTCAGGAGGAAAGGAATGGGTTCTTGATAGTGGATGTACCGATCACATGACCGGAGATAAAGACATGTTTCGTGAGCTTGCTGAAAACGATGGTCCTCGAAAGTATGTCACTTTCGGTGACAACTCAAAGGGTAAGGTGGTTGGCCTCGGTAAGGTGGCCATATCACATGATAGCTCCATTCAGAATGTTATGCTCGTTGAATCTCTTGGCTACAACTTACTTTCAGTATCTAGACTTGCTGATTTTGGTTTCAATGTCCTATTTACTGAAGTAGATTGCCAAGTGTTTCGTCGAGATAATCATAAAATGGTCTTTACCGGTGTGCGTAGAGGTGATCTATACATTGTTGATTTCACTAAAAAGGCTCAACCTAAAACTTGCTTCATTGCTAAATCCTCAAAAGATTGGTTATGGCATAGACGACTAGGTCGCGTTGGCATGAGAAACCTTGACAAGCTTATTAAAGGAAATCATATCCTTGGTGTTAACGATGTCATATTTGATAAGGATAGACTTTGCAGCGCTTGTCAGGCAGGTAAACAGGTTGGAGGAAGGCATCCCGTGAAGAACATCATGACCACAAGGAGGCCACTCGAGCTACTTCACATGGATCTCTTTGGTCCCAACTCCTACAAGAGTCTCGGTGGAAATTCTTTTGGTCTAGTTATAGTTGATGATTTTTCAAGATTTACGTGGGTGTTCTTTCTCGATGATAAATCGCAGGTCCAAAAGATCTTCAAAAACTTCGCTAGGAAGGCCCAAAATCAATTTGAAGTGAGGATCAAGAAGGTTCGCAGCGACAATGGAACGGAGTTCAAGAACGCAAATGTGGACACCTTTCTTGACGAAGAAGGGATTTCACACGAGTTCTCAGCTACGTACACACCTCAACAAAATGGAGTTGTTGAGAGGAAGAACCGGACGCTCATCAAAATGGCAAGAACGATGCTTGATGAGTATAAGACACCGAAGCACTTTTGGGCAGAAGCGGTTGAGACAGCTTGTCATGCAACAAATCGCTTGTATCTTCACAAGCTACTCGGCAAGATGGCATACGAGCTCCTCACTGGTAACAAACCCCAAGTTGGATACTTTCGAGTATTCGGCTCAAAGTGCTACATTCTTGATAAGCATCGTCGTTCTAAATTTGCTCCTAAGTCTCATGAAGGTTTCCTACTAGGTTATGGCTCAAACTCTCACACTTACCGTGTCTACAACAATTTCACCCGAAAGGTTGAAGAGACGGTAGATGTGAAGTTTGATGAATCTAACGGCTCGCAAGTAGAGCAATTGCCAATTGATGTAGGAGACAAAGATCCTTCGGAAGCAATCCAAGACTTGTCTATTGGCAAGGTCCGTCCAACGGAGGTGAAGGAGAGTACCTCATCCGTCCAAGTGGAAGCTTCTACCTCATGACAAGGTGAACCAAGAGTTGATACGGAAGCATCCACAAGTGGGACACACCAAGATGAAGAAAATGAGGAAGTGCATCAAGATGAACGTCAACAACCTCCTTCTCCACCACGACAAGAGAACGACAACGCCAACAATGAAGAAGGCCAAGAAGAAGAACAAGATGAAGAAGAAGTTCAACCAAGAACCAAGCAAAAGCTTTCACGAGTTCGAGCAAGAATTGCTAAAGATCATCCCGTCGAGCAAATCTACAATGATATTCAAACCGGGAGAATCACTCGCTCTAAAACTCGTTTAGCTAACTTTTGTGAAACTATTCTTTCATCTCTAGCATTGAACCTATGAAGGTCTAAGAAGCATTGGAAGATCCGGATTGGATAAATGCTATGCATGAAGAGCTACACAACTTTGAGAGGAACCAAGTTTGGACATTGGTTGAGAAGCCCGACAACAACCACAACATCATCGGTACCAAATGGGTGTTTCGCAACAAGCAAGATGAAGATGGACAAGTAGTTCACAACAAAGCACGTCTCGTCGCCCAAGGCTACACACAAGTCGAAGGTATGGACTATGGTGAGACTTACGCTCCCGTTGCTAGACTTGAGTCCATTCGCATCTTACTTGCCTATGCTAATCATCATGATATCACCTTGTACCAAATGGACATTAAAAGTGCTTTTCTAAACGGTGAAATAGAGGAGGAAGTTTATGTTAAGCAGCCTCCCGGCTTTGTCAATCCTAAGAAACCCAATCATGTTTACAAACTTCACAAAGCTCTTTATGGTCTTAAACAAGCTCCTAGAGCGTGGTATAAATGCTTGACCAAGTTCCTTATTGAAAAAGGCTTTGAAATTGGAAAAATAGATTCTACTCTTTTTACTAAAAGGGTTAATGGAGAACTATTTGTGTGCCAAATCTATGTTGATGATATTATATTTGGATCAACTAACCCTCATTTTAGTGAAAAGTTTGGGAAGCTAATGTCGGAGAAGTTTGAGATGTCTATGATGAGTGAACTCAAATTCTTCCTTGGGTTGCAAATCAAGCAAACTAAGGAAGGTACCTTTGTTTCTCAAACGAAGTACACCAAGGACTTATTCAAGAAGTTCAATATGCAACAATGCAAAGGTATGTCTACACCCATGCCTACTAGTGGACATCTTGATTTGACCAAAGATGGTAAACCGGTTGATCAAAAGGTTTATCGCGCTATGATTGGTTCATTGTTGTATCTATGTGCTTCACGTCCCGATATCATGCTAAGTGTGTGCATGTGTGCACGATATCAAGCTGCTCCTAAAGAATGTCATGTTAAGGCCGTGAAAAGGATAGTGAGATACTTAATCCATACACCAAATTTTGGCATTCCTAAGAGGGCCTCTTTCGATCTTGTTGGCTACTCCGACTCGGACTATGCCAGAGACAAGGTTGATAAAAAGTCCACTTCGGGTACTTGTCAATTTCTTAGTAGATCTCTTGTGTCTTGGTCCTCCAAGAAACAAAACTTAGTATCCTTATCCACCGCCGAAGCGGAATACATTGCCGCTGGTTCATGTTGTGCTCAATTACTTTGGATGACCCAAACTCTTAAAGATTATGGGATATATGTGAAACATGTTCCACTGCTTTGTGACAATGAAAGTGCTATCAAAATTGGTCATAATCCCGTACAACATTCTCGAACTAAGAATATTGAAGTTCGTCATCATTTCATTCGAGATCATGTTGCTAAGGGTGACATTAATCTTAAGCATGTTCGCACCGAACAGCAATTAGCGGATATATTCACTAAACCTCTTGATGAGAAAGTGTTTTGCAGGTTAAGAGGAGAATTGAACATCATTGATGCTTCAAACTTGGAGTAGAAACTCCATTGGATACATGCAAGACATGAGCTTATGACTCATCCTTGATATTTCTCTTATGATGAAAATCTTATGTCTTGGATATATTTGCATCTTGCATGTTATCTAACCCATGTAGGTAGATGGACTCAAATTCCAAGTGGTGCTCCCAATTCTTGATGAGCTACATCAACCTTGAGCAACCCACACAAGTTCAACTACATGGACAACACCACCAACCAAGGTATGTTATTCCATCTTAGAGAAGCTTTACTCCAAGTCATGAGCTAAAGCAACTCGACAAGATGTGAATACATCAAGATGCTTAACCGAAAAATGGCAACCCCATTTTGAGCTTAAACGATGAGTATGACCTATGATCAAGTGATCTCACTTGACTCCTAAGTTAATATACTCTAACATAGGTGACTTTGTTGCCGACCATCTCTAGATGAAGTTCTCTTGTGTTCTTTTCTGTGTTTTTGCACTTGTCTCATGCATATTTGTTTTCCCTTTCAAAAAAACTTCATCTAAATTTCTTTCTGTTTGCTCTGCATTTTCTGCATCCAATTCATTGCATATCACTCAGTAAATTCCTTGCAAATCTTTGTGAGATCTTACTAGTCTAGTGAGCTGAGGTGACAAGTGTTTTCTCTTTGATGAACTCGGTTTCACCGATTTAATGTTTTCGGTCCAACCAAATCCTTTCGGTACAACCGAAACATACCACTCAGTGCCACCGATTTCACAACAGGAAAAACAGTTTGCCACTTATTCTGTGTTTCTTCTGATCCAGCTCCACTCAATGAATCTTGTCCTCTACAAGCATCACATTTTTAACATTGCTTTGTGCTGTGACTCAAGGACCAAACCCATTCACGACAAATTCTAGAAGACCCTTCTTGGAAATTGATGTCAAAGGGGGAGAGAGAGATCACATCAAAGCTTATCACTTAGAGAGATCACATCAGAGAAAGAGAGTTTCACCTCCTCAGGGGGAGAAAGAGATCTCCAGGGGGAGAGAATACTCAAGTAGAAAGTATTTCTCAAGGATCCCAGATGCTTGGTGTTCAAGAGGAGAGATGCCACATGTCTTATTGAGGGGAAAAGACATGTTCATATGTGCTTACTTGCATTAGCTCTGTTCATTTATATCTTTCAGCTCTGATTTTCTGTTCCCTATCTTCTCCCAGTATCCCATGCTAGATTCAGGGGGAGCAAGACATCTAAGGGAAAGAAATCATCTAAATTCATTGCATATCTTTACTCTTGGGGACATGTCTAATCCATTGTGGTACTTAGTACTCACTCTCTACATGTCATCCCAGTCTTGGTATTCTTGTGGTTTCTTCCGTTTGCTCTGGCTAGTAGATGTACCTGTGTTATCTAACCTTGTTTACGCAGGTTCATTCCATCCTAAGCCAACTCAAGACTACAAGGTAAGTATATGCATCACAATCATGTGTATGAGGAATTCTTGCTGACGTACATACTGTTTGCAAGAAGGACTCATGAGCATGAAGGTATTTTCTTTAATATTCTTTGCTCTGATGCATATGGCCAAGATACATGTAACACATTGCCTGCTCTATCATGGTTATGCTCTCACATGCTTCTATATTCCATATTCACATGATTGCATACATGTAGGGGGGGCCTATGCTTGTTACATGTCTTTCCAAAGCTTTACTTGCTATTCTTCACATATTTATCTAAAGCTTTGATGTATATTATCATCAATTACCAAAAAGGGGGAGATTGAAAGCACAAGTGCTCCCTAGGTGGTTTTGGTAATTAATGTCAACATATCTCTTGTTGGACTAACACTTTTATCTAGTATGTTTCAGATAAGTTCAACAATGGAGTGGCATGGACTAAAGGATGTGGGAACTCCTTCAAGATGCTAAGGACAAAGGATTGGCTCAAGCTTCAAGCTCAAGACTCTTCATTTTATATTTTAGTGATCCAAGATCACATTGAGTCTATAGGAAAAGCCAATACTATCAAGAAGGGATGAGGTGTTGCCTAATGAGTTTCTTGCTCCACGGTGCTTAGTGATATGCTCCAAAAGCCTCAACTACTTTCCCATTTCCACACATATGACCTAAACCTAAAGTCAAACTCAGCCCCACCAATTCTTTTTATCCGGTGCCACCGAGTTCAAATGTCATAGCCACTGCCACAAACCCTAGGCAAATCGGTCTCACCGATAGGGATCTCGGTCTCACCGAGATGGGATTGTAATCTCTCTGTGTATGTACATTACCAAAATCGGTCTAACCGAGTTTGAGCAATTGGTACTACCGAGATTACAATGCAAACTTCCTGGTCAACTTATTACCAAAATCGGTCCTACCGAGTTTGTGTAATTGGTCCAACCGAGTTTGCCTGACCAACTCTCTGGAAAACTTATTACCAAAATCGGTCCCACCGAGTTTGTGTAATCGGTCTTACTGAGATTACGTTATGCCCTAACCCTAACCATATCGGTCCTACCGAGTTGCATATCGGTCCCACCGAAAATCCTAACAGTCACTAGGTTTATCAAATCAGTCCGACCGAGTTTGTTGATTCGGTCCCACCGAGTTTGGTAAATTGTGTGTAACGGTTAGATTTTGTGTGGAGGCTATATATACCCCTCCACCTCCTCTTCATTCGTGGAGAGAGCCATCAGAACGAACCTACACTTCCAGCATACATTTTCTGAGAGAGAACTACCTACTCATGTGTTGAGGCCAAGATATTCCATTCCTACCATAGGAATCTTCATCTCTAGCCTTCCCCAAGTTGCTTTCCACTCAAATCTCCTTTCCACCAGATCCAAATCCCATGAGAGAGAGTTGAGTGTTGGGGAGACTATCATTTGAAGCACAAGAGCAAGGAGTTCATCATCAATGCACCATTTGTTACTTCTTGGAGAGTGGTGTCTCCTAGATTGGCTAGGTGTCACTTGGGAGCCTCCGATAAGATTATGGAGTTGAACCAAGGAGTTTGTAAGGGCAAGGAGATCACCTACTTCGTGAAGATCTACCGCTAGTGAGGCAAGTCCTTCGTGGGTGACGGCCATGGTGGGATAGACAAGGTTGCTTCTTCGTGGACCCTTCGTGGGTGGAGCCCTCCGTGGACTCGCGCAATCGTTACCCTTTGTGGGTTGAAGTCTCCATCAACGTGGATGTACGATAGCACCACCTATCGGAACCACGCCAAAACATCTGTGTCTCCAATTGCGTTTGAATCCTCCAAAACCCTTCCCTTTACATTCTTGCAAGTTGCATGCTTTACTTTCCGTTGCTCATATACTCTTTGCATGCGTGCTTGTTATGTATTGTGAATGTTAAACTTGTGCCTAAACTCCACTTAAACTTAAAGAAGTTAAAAACTGCAACTTTGGTACTTAGTGTCTAATCACCCCCCCTCTAGACACCTCTTCTCAAGGTCCTACAGTTGGTGCAATTTGAGGTGGGGTCGGGTTGTTTGGTCCAACGTTGCGGACGCGCCCGTGCCTTCACTTATCCACCCCATATTTGGGATGGATATGAGGGGTGTCGGTCAACTCAGACGTATAGGGCCGATATGAGCCGTCAGTCCAAGTCAGGATTTTACCACCGGATAGCGGCGGAATCGTCCGCCCGGGCATAAGGGGGTTGAGACACCCAACTGTAGATGCTCTAAAGTGTCGGACGTGCAGGGGGCACGACATTGACGACAGACTGTTGAGTATCGTGATTAATAGGAAGTATAGTATAGACTAGGATTTATTTCTACCTTATCGTGTAGTTCAAGTTGATCATGCACTCCTATATATATGCCCATGCGGCTCAAGTAATAAATCAACAATTCAGCCAATCTCCCTATCTGTTCTTTTTACATGGTATCATCCTAACCCCGCTCCAAAATCCTAGCCGCTGCTGCTTCCACACCCGCGCGCCCTCGAGCGATAGATCTCCATGATCGCCATCGAGGGCCGTGTCGCCCGTACTTGGGGTTTGTTCGCCGATCCAGTTGTCCTAGAGAGTCTTTTTCCTGATCCTTCGATCGGGTTTTTTTCTCCTGTCAGTCTTCTTGATCGGCATTCTCTTTTTGGTTTTCCGATCTAAGATCAGTTTGTGTCGCCTGCCATCGCTGCCTCTACTTCGACACTGGTGCATCCAACCGGTCTCTTCTTCGACCCGGCCATCGTCCGAGCGTCTGCCCACCCATCGCTCTGCGCCGACCCTTGACGCCCTACTCCGACGAGACTTCCCCATCACCTCCCGCCTTCGCCACATATGTACAGCTGCCTCCGGACGACAATGTGTTCGCCGCTCGGGCGCCACTACTACATTGACTACTCAGGCTTCGCTGACCGGGCACCGGCGCAACATTGTTTGCCCGACCATCGGGGCTAACGCGCACATCTGCACGTTGTCCCACGCTAGTCGTCGTCATTGGCTTCAGCTCGAACTCCGCCACCACTCTGCATCCACTGAGCGGCGTCCCCGACCTCGCGCGCGATCGGATTGATCATCGGCCCGCCCGTGATCCGCCCCATATGCGACGGGCGACCGATCTGGCTGGTCGATTGCAGGCGCCCCCGTAGATCCCATGAAGACTATCCCTGAGTACAGCGTGCCCTCCACCAATCGAGCAACAGGCTGCCGCTGTGTTGCCCCATCGGGCCGCAGCGGCGCCGCCCCGTGGTTCTCCCCAAGGCTGCACCGGCTAGCGTGTTGCCGCTGCGTCGCCCCTTCGAGCTGTAGCATTGCGGCGTGCGGTCCACACTGTCGCCCCGTGTCCGTCCCCGCGGCTACACCGTTCCTTGGGCTGCCGCTGTGTCGCCTCTTCGGGCCGTAGGTCGAGCTCTGCTTCGGCGTTAGCCATGGCCGCCGCTCGAGCGGGCAAGCACGAGCTCCGCTCCAACCTCCCCCCTCGCCTCTGTCGTTTACACTTTTTCGGCCTTGTTTCAAAAGTACACCCGCAACACTATTTATGTTGCAGAAATTTCTTGATTCACACCGCAGACGACATCATCTTTTTTGCTGAGAAAATTCCTCAACATTATTCATGTTGCAAAAGCCCTCCCGCAACATCATCTATGTTGCAAAAAATAAAGACGACAAAAGTCTGCAACACAATCTTTGTTGCAACTGTTTCTTCAATAAGACCTTTGTTGCAGATGTTTCTGCGACACAAAGTTTGTTACAGTGATGAAGACGATGTTAAGCCACCGGATAACACATAATCTAACGGCCCCGAGGCGGCGGACCTTTTAAAAAGATCCGCCGGCCGACACGTAGCAGACCCCTTGTTTTTTAGGTTTTAATTGTTTTGTTTTTTGTGGATTGTTTTGAATGAGTTCCTAGCACTACGGGCCGTAAGTGAAATGAAAAGAGTAGAAGAACTCAAAAAGATCTGCACACATCTTGAGATGGAACATCGGTGTAGATAGTTAATGGAATCATGTGTACAAGTAGCACATGATTTATTTATTTTTTAAAGTAAGTAGCACATGATTTTGTGAGGAGTTAACATAGTGTGTGAAGTTGGAGTTTTTGTGTGGCCTCGGTCGGCTTGTGACCGTTGGCTGTGCGTGTAACACTCTTGTACATTGTTTTCTCTCTTCTACTATAAAGCTAAGGTACGCAATTTGCATACTCTCGAAAAAAGCACATGATCCATATTCATATCTTCATGTGATTTTTGAAAAGTTCTTACATATTATTTTGTCCTAAAAAACAGAAGTGTAAGAGGGAGAAGTAAAAAGAAAAAGAAAAAGGGAAAAGAACAGAAAGCAAGCCGAAAAGAAGAAGAAAAATACGAAAAGAAAGTGGGTTGTCACTGCCGTCCCCGACTCGCGCCATCATGGAAATGGTGGAGGCGGACGCGGCGGCGGCGGCAAGCGCGTGGCCTGGTTCCTCCCGCCGCAGCCACCTCCTCCAGTTCCTCCTCTACGCCTCCAACGTAAGCATTCATCTCCCTCCGTTGTCCGCGACCCCGACCGAACTCAGTCTCACCCGCCGCCGTCCGTGATTTGCTTGTAGCGGCTCGACCTCCGGCCCATCGTCAAGTACTCCGCGCTCTCGTTCTTCGACGGACGCTTCCTCCCCGCGCTTCCGAGGTGACGGCGGTCGATCTCCCACTCCCAGACACAATTTCTAGTTTTGGTTGGGGCGAGTTTTTTCTTCCTGACATGTTCGTCGTGGCAGGAAGATGGGGTTCTGCGGCGCACGAAGTGAACGGGCCGTCAGGTCGTGGCTGATCGAGCCCCTCAGGGACAGCAACCTGGAGCTCTTCGCGCTCGTCGCGGTGTGGATCGCCAGCAAGGTGATACTGTGAGAATCTCAGCAAACTCTGTGTGCATGCCAATGCCATGCCATGGGGGAGCATCAGTACCTTCCTTTCCATGCTGTTGTCTGTTCAGATCCATGAGATTAGGCCACTGTCAGTGAAGAGCCTCAAGGCGCTCAGCGATCGCATCATCGCCGACCAGCATTTCACATGCCGTGATTTCGCCGATGCTGTGAGTTCGTGGTGTATTGTTCTCTTTCATTTCGGTTCCTGATTATGGGGACTAAAGGTGTTTGTTGTAATGCCGCAGGAGCTGGTGTTCATGGAGGTAAAGCCTCTGGGCTAGCGCTGGAATGTTTGCTTTGTGTTGCTCTTATCTTCCCACACAATGAAATTGTTGTTTGTTGAGTGACCTGTAGGTAGTGGACTATAATGTTGGGTGTTCCAACATTGCTTTCATATACCTGGAGGAGCTTCTCATTCAGTTCAGGTTCATCAAATTGCTTAATTCATTCGCTAATGACTGACCAATACCACCAATACTCGAATTGTTAATACTTTCATTAGGAGCAATTGTTATAGCCTTTAGAACCCCTATATACCTACTGAATTAGTGCTAGTTAGTGGTGAATATGTATCATCTTGCAACTCTGAAGTTCTGTAAGGTACACATCCATATATAGTGGGCAATGCATTATATGAGAAACCACAGTACCACACACCAGAGGCAGGTGCAGTAATTAGTCACTAGAATTAGAATCTGTTGCATTCAGTTTCTCACTTCCCCCTGAGCAGTCCACTTGAGTCTTTGTAAGTTTTTACGTAGTGCCCGTACACTGTATCACACCACCATCATTAAGTACTAGTGAGTGCTGAGCTTGTATCATCCTGTAACTCTGAAGTTTTGTAAGGGCCTCATTCATTTATATATAGCAACAGATTTATATGGGAAATCTCCATACCAGACACCAGACAGGTGCAATTAGTCACTATAATTTGATCTGCTGCATTCAATTTCTCACTCCCCAAGAGCAGTCTACTTGGACCTTTGTAAGTTTTTAATTCTTAATGCACAGACACTGAATGACAGCACCATCTGTTCTATCAGTCCCACAAAAGTTACACACTGTTAATGCCTAGTATTATAAACATTTTTCTGATGTGTATGGAAAATAGAGCATGAACATATGCTGCTCCTATGATCTTATTATTCTGCACTTGTCAGTACATGTGAAACATAACTATTGAATTACAAATAATGTGCTGCTTATTTTCTTCTTTACTGACAGGGAAATATCAAAGTTGGGTGATCTTTTAAATGTAGATGTGTGCATGGAAATTTTGGATATTCTTTATGAGACTGAAGATACCTCATGGCTTTTTGAATTTCCCTGTCCACTTGCTGCTTCAACTCTTGTATGTTCCCTGAACGCAGCATTCCCACTGACATTGAAAAGATGATAGATAGAGCTGCGACAATGTTATGCCTAACGCTGTCTGTGTTTATTCTCTTAAGGTTACTGCGTATGTTATGTCAGTTCCTAAGCAGACATGGGAGTTTCCAATCCTTCCTTGGGGTAAGCCATTAGCTGCATGCTTCACTTTATTTATGTATGGTCCAGCAAAGAACCACATTAATAGTTTCTTTGATTTTTGTGATTTTTATCTCGAGTGAAACCGTGAGCACTGAAATGTTTCTACTTTCTTCAGATAAGACATTTTTGTTGACATCTTCTTCGGTTAAGATTTACTGTTTCCTGTGGTCATATACTACTAATGAATGAACACCATGCCTTTAGATGGATTAGCCCTGCATATGTAAGAATTGTGGTGCGTCTAGTTCACTGATTTGCTGAATCAGAAAGGTTCTGACATTCATCACACACTTTCTAACAATATCTGCACTTTGCAGTCCGATTTACCACATCATATGCTGAAGAAGAGATCATGAAGATTGTTATGACAATTCTCATGCATGTACTCAAGCCGGATGAAATCAAAGAGAAGAACAGGAGAGAGTTCAGTATCTGAGGTTTATTGCAAACTGTTGATGTGTACAACAGAAGTAATTGTGTAGAAGATAGTGCAGCTTGTTTGCATCCACAATGTGGGATTAAGATTTCCAAAATTGACTGATGAACCGGGGCCGCTACTTAAATCTGTAAAAAAAACGGCAATGATAAATCCCGAACGTTCGGATTTTAAGCATGGCAACCCGAACGTTTTTTATGGCAACTTTAGTTCACGTGAGGTTGGCAAACATTGCAATTTTCTGACAAAAAAACGAACTGGGACAAAGTTGTCATGTCTTAACAACTAAAGTTGCCACCTCGCGTCAACTAAAGTTGCCATGTAAAAACGTTCGAGATGAAATGCTTAAAATCCAAACGTTCGGATTTTATCGGGGTCAAAAAAAAAAAGGTTGCTGAATGTATTGCTGCCACACGAGTACATGACAATTCAGCTCAGATGGCTGACTGCCTCATTCAGCGATGCTAGATCTCTCCTTGAGTTTACCAACGGAATGATGTGTCCTCGTGTCCATGTGGCACTCACCAAATTTCTTTTCATTTGATGGTTATGATGACATCAGACTCTTGGATTCTGCTTTTGTCTTCCTGCAATTGTATAATATGACATGAAACGATTTTATTCAGCGTATCATGACGAGCATGACCCGTCAACTCTTCATGAGTTTTGATGTGATATTCTCATATTGGAGATACTCCTTGTTCCATAATTGAAAGGAGAATGATTTGAAGATGTTCCTTTTTTCTATTATTCAAAGTCATTTTCCCATAATTGAAAGAAACTTCATATAATAGAAGAATGAAAAACAGTATATATGGCGTCCCAGGAGTAGGTACTCTGCAGGGATAGGAGTGTTGCTACTTGCAACCGCCTCCACGGGCCACCAGCTTTCTTTACATTTGATGGTTTTGTCTTGGTTGAATTGTAAAATGGGATTGGTTAGGGGAAAGTCGATCAGTTTTCAGCCGTCAGATTCGGAATCAACGGCAGATTGATTTCTTGAACCTCCAGCCAAATCTCCTGTTCATCTTCTTCCCTGTAACCGCCGCACGTACCACCGGCCTAGCCGCCGTCCTTAGCCACCCGTGGCCGGTGGCGCTCCCATGCCAGCCCCCCCCCCCCCCCCCTCTCCTCAACCGCCGCCCATCGTCATGCTTCTGCCGCCCTCGGCCATCCCTCTAGGCCCCCCGCGACGAGCTTTTCTCCAGCAAAGCCACACCACAGCCCCACCGCCACCGCCGTCCATCATCGCCCCCACCCGAAACCCTAAGATAGATATTGGGGTAGCCTGCCCAGCGACCTTCTTCTTCCCCTTCGGCGAGTTTCTTCCTCCCCGTGCTTGTTTCTTCCTTCAACCAAAATTGATTGACCCAAAATTCGGAAGTCAGGCGATTGACATGTAGATATTGTGTTGTAAGAGCAACTCCAACGTGCCGACCCAAACGGAAAATGCTTTTGTCCGTTTGGGTCGGCCGCCCGCCCGACGTCCGCCCTATTTGAGATTTGGGTCGGCAGTGTGCCCAACGGGCCGGCCCATATGTGTCGGGGTGGCCGGCTGGCCGCCCTTTTTCATCAATTTTTTCTAGCACTAAATTTGCATTATTTCGCACACAACTTTTGCAATATTTCACAAACAAACATATAGTCCACAACCAAATAAATAGCACAGTTTCAACCAAATAAATAGCATAGTTTTACAAGTCGAATAAGAGTAAAAAATGTCTGACATAGTTTTGCAAGCCGAATAAAAAAGATACATCTATTGGTTGCCAACATGAGCCCACATATGCTCAACCAAATCATTTTGCAGTTGCATGTGAGTTTCCCAATCACGCATGTCAAGATGAAATTGGGTGAACTGTTCAGACGTTGCCACTCCTCCATGCTCAGGCACAACATTCTCACCCTGAAACTGAAACCCTTGATCGTACAGACGTTTCGGGCGCTCATCTTCTACGATCATATTGTGCATGATCACACAAGCAGTCATCACCTTCCATAATTTCTGCGTGCTCCAAGTATTAGTAGGATACCGAACGATGCCCCATCGAGATTGCAAAACACCAAAGGCATGCTCGACGTCCTTCATAGCACTCTCTTGCTCTTGGGCAAATCCTTTCCTCTTCTCTCCGACAGGGTTGGGGATTGTCTTCACAATAGTGGTCCACTAAGGATAAATACCATCACCCAGGTAGTATCCTTTGTCGTAGTTGTGGCCGTTGATAGTAAAGTTCACTGGTGGGATGTTGCCTTCGCCAAGCCTATCAAACACCGGCGAGCGCTGAAGCACGTTGATATCATTGTGTGATCCGGACATGCCAAAGAAAAAGTGCCACATCCAGAGATCTTGAGACGCCGCGGCCTCAAGTATGACAGTGCAAGCCCTGACATGGCCCTTATACTGCCCTTGCCAAGCAGAAGGGTAGTTCTTCCACTCCCAGTGCATGCAGTCTATGCTGCCAAGCATCCCTGGGAAGCCCCTGCTAGCATTCATCACCAACAAACGGGATGTGTCTTCAGGAGTCGGCTCTCTCAAGTACTCAGGGCCAAACACAGCAATAACAGCCTTGCAGAACTTGTACATGGAGTCTAGGCATGTAGACTCGCTCATACGGACGTACTCGTCAATGAGATCACTGGGCAGTCCGTATGCAAGCATCCGGATGGCGACAATGCATTTTTTATAAGAGGAGAAACCAATCTTTCCAATGGCATCCACTTTGCACTCGAAATAGTCATCATAGCCGACCACCCTCTCTCTAATACGGTTGAAAAGGTGCCGACTCATATGGAAACGGCGGCGGAATTTCTGATGTTTGAACAACGGGTTTGTTATGTCAAAGTAGTTCTTCCAAAGAAGGAAATGCCCGCTCTCTCGGTTGCGATTCAACACTGGAAGGTGGCCCGGAATGGAACCACGGAACGCCGGGCGCTGGCTATTAAGGTGGTGATGGACCAACACGGCAGCCAAGATCTCCTCGTCATCATTGGACGAGGAATCGTCGGAGTCGCAAAGGAAATTGTGAAAAAAGAACTCGTCAGCGGAGTTCATTTTGTACCTTGGCAAACTGTCAAACAACTTGCGGGCGTCGACGAAGGAGACGGCCGACGAAGAGAGTCGCGCCGCTCTCGGACCAGCTAGCTGCCCTGGCGGCATCCGACGAGCGTACCTGCGTCCGACGAGCATGCCGGTGAGGATCTGGCCGGGGCGGCGAGGCGACTTCTTGGTCGCGGCCGCGGCTGTGTCGGGGGAGTGGGGGTGGGAAGCTTTCGGTTCCCCCGGCGGCAAGACGGCGGTGGCGGGCGATGTGGGAGGTGGTGGCGTTGCAGAGCGGATGTTGCGGTGCCGGCAGCTGGCAGAGTCACCAAAAAAATGGGCGGCGGCGTCGGCGACGAAGGAGGCGGGCGAGGGTTTGCTGCTGGAATGGGAGAGGATGGCCAATGTGCCACCGACCAGTGGGCTAGGGGGAGGAGTAGGCGGGCGCGCGTGTCCGTCTCATGTCAGCGCCGACGCAAATCCGGCTCAAAAATTGGGCCAAGAATTGGTCAATTGGCGGACAAAAAGCGGACGCGCGTCGGTTTGGGTCGGCGCGTTGGGCGACTTTTCTGTCCGCGCCAACCCAAACGGACGCGTGCAGACAAAATGGGTCGACGCGTTGAAGTTGCTCTAAAATATGACATGAAACGATTTATTCAGCATATCATGGCCGGCATGACCTCTCAACTCTTCATAAGAGTTGATAAAGCGTTGATGGGATATTCTCATATTGAAGATACTCCTTGTTCCATAATTGATATTCCCTTTTCCATAACTGAAAGAAAGAAAGGAAATTTAAAGATTGAAGATCATATTTATGGGGTCCCTGGAGTAGGTGCTCAGTAGGGGTAGGAGCGTTGCCATTTGCAACCGCCTTCACAGGCAATTGAATTGAATTGAATGGACAGAAGTCAATATTCTCAAGCTAAAAGGAAAAAAAGGGAAGCGGACATGTCGTCCAGTTTATTGATCGTCATATCAGCCATCAACCAATTCCAATCATGTCTTGTGTCTCTCCGTACCGTATCCAAATAAACACGTACTCCTTACCTATTTTCTGAACATCTGTTGCGTAGTCAGTGTCCAAGCGTGCAACTTGCTATGCAGCTGCGGTTGTTTAATGCGTCGGCACCAATCTTTGCAGCCTGCTCCATGCATGAATTGCATTGCATGTATGTACTATATCCAAGAACAAACAGAAACCAAGGCAGAATTTAAAATTGCCGCTACAAAATAATGCTAGTCCGTTGGTTACATGTCTCCTCCGGAACCTTTTCGTCGGTCGTTGGTTGGCCTCACAACTATTAGTACATCAGATCGAACCGCATTTTTTGCCGTTTTGCCTCAAACTGGGATGAGATCACCAACCGGAGCACTTCGCCGGAGACGCTTCGACGGGACAGAAAAGGGGCTTCTGAACCGATGATGATTCCTGCCGTGAGACCGCGATGTGTCACCTCGAGAAATGGGAACCCGCGGGCTGCCGGCAGTTCGCCGCAACGGGCCACACGTGCGTGCTTCTCTTAGAGCAAGTACAATAGAGTTGAGTCAGCGGGCTATAAGGATTAAACCAGTATATTTCTGCTTAGTTGGAGGAAAGAGAAGAGGAGAGAGAAGATAAGCAGGCTCTTCGTAAGAGCATGGTTAATAGTATAGCCAGCTGCCGGCTATAAGCCAGTGCCATGTTATCTACAGCCCATCTTATAGTCAACATGTACCATAGTAGATCAAAAGAGTATACTACTTTTTTATTATGTGGTCCACCTTTCATTCTCACAAAGTGCCTAGGAGCACGTGCTAGAGCTGGCTCTTCACGAAGAGCCCGCTTACCTTCTCTCTCCTCTTCTCTTTCCTCCAACTAAGCAGAAATATACTACTTTATTCCTTATAGCCCGCTGACTCAGCTTTATTGTACTTGCTCTGAAGGGTTAGCTCTATCAGATGCTCCTAGACACTTTGTGAGAATGAAAGATGGGCCACATAATAAAAAAATAGTACACTCTTTTGATGTACTATTATACATGTTAACTATAAGATGGGTTGTAGATGACATGGCACTAGCTTATAACCAGCAGCTGGCTATATTATTAACCATGCTCTTATACTACTACTGCTGCCCTGCCAATAACGTGCCTTGGGCACTTGATCTCCATGCCGAATTAGCCCAGCTACCAGTCAAACAGCAGGGTTCGGTTCTGTGTAGTGATGTTTGTCTGATGTAAACAGCATTTTTTTATATAATAAACTGTAGTGTGCGCTTTGTGTTAAGGGAAGAATAAACCATCATGATCAACCTAGTTAGTAGCCTAGCCTTAGGATTTGACATGCTTTTATAGGCCTAATGATAGGCAGAATCACTCATGCTAGCTTGGAAGGTAGACTTAGTAAAGTGAAGTGGACCTCAGAATTGACTAGCCTTGTTTTAACACCTCCACTAACTAAAGGGAAATGTCATTGACCCTACGTTTTTTCTTTTTCTTATTTTGAGAAAAAACCATATATTAATTAGACAAAAACAAGATTCTTACAATCATTCATTACAGAACTAGCCACGCAGGGCGGAATGCTATTACATAAAACACCATCGCTCCTGCTAACAAAACCAAACTTAGCAATCTCATGCGTAACCCTATTAACCTGTCTATCAAGCTTCACGATCTTGAAATCCTTTATAAGTTTTGAAACGCTCAGCGCCTCCTTTTTCAGATCCACGAGTTTTCAGGTCCACGAGAGGAGACCTGTCGTGGGATTCTTTTGCCAGAAAAGAAGCAACATAAGCGCAATCAGTTTCCAAAACAATTGGTTTGTGAAGTGTAATACCAATGTATAACCCGGCGAGGGCCGCACGAGTTCGGCTTCATCCACACACGTACAGTATCGTATAAAATCACATGACAAAACAAACACTTCACCCAAGTTATTCCTCGCAACAACCCCAATACCAGCAGATCTCATGCTCTCCACGAAATTAGCATCAACATTTATCTTAATATACTCAGGATCTAGGGGCTCCCAAACCGGACGATTATTTGCTGTTGGAATAACACACTTCCAATTGTCAATTACCCCCTTACCTTTGTTGGTAAGTCAACTCGCCCATAGGCGTTTGCTGACGTGAAAGATTTCTAGTAACTTTTCACAAATATAACCAAGGCAGCTAATGATTTTTTCGTACGGGTTACTACCGAAGATTGTCTGTGGTTTTTCGATCACGGCCAGGGGGGCTATGCGCATCGTCCCCTGTGTGTGTATGCCTGCCTCGTTGCATGATCAGCCAGCCGGGGAATCTCTGGATGACGTCATAATCAGCCAACTAAATGTTTTAGTAATAATAGTAATAATAATAAGTAACAGTAGTATAGAAATATAAAAGGTGTCGTGGTGTAGTTGGTTAGCACAGCAGTTTAACACGCTGAGGATGCCCGGTTCAAATCCGGGCGATGCCAAAGTTTTTACATGGTATTTTCCTCTTTTTCGGGGGAATCTTCTTATTATTTGATTTGCCTTTTCTTTTTCTCTCTCTCTCCCTCTCTCTTTCTCTTATTGCCAACTGAGTTGTTAATTAACCAAAAATAATTGAAAGGGCGTGTGTTTACCTGGTATTTTTTTCCAAATTTATTTACTCTTTGTTTTTTCTCTTTATTTTGCCAACAGAACTATTAATGATGGTGTTATTTTTTAATAAAAATGATGGTGTTAACATAATTGAAAGAGCATGTTTTTCATGGTGTATTGTAATTTTATTTACAGTCTGTGATCCCTTTTTTTTTACAACAGAGTTGGTAATGATGAAATTAGTTGTCTAGTATGCACAAAAAAAGCATTTTACTTGGGGGAGGGGGGTAGCTCTTAGTTTATTTACGGCTTTTTCCTCTTGCGTTGACTTATCGCTCTTTCCGTATTTCTCTGAAAGCAACTCTATAATGTCATATCTGTAGTTATCATAATATACATGAAACGCGCTTCATATGCATTTGGAGGCTAATCAGATAACGCTCATGCTCATAGTAGTCAAATCCTAGCCTTAATTTTTTTCCTCATTCAAACACTTCAATTGTAAATTTAAAAGTTTAGCAAATCAAGTAAACATGCATGTAGTTTTGATAAGTTGCACGAATAAAAGCATTTAACTGGTGACATGTACACATTACATGTTGTCGACGAGTGTAGCATCCCCTTCTTCTCGTGGGTATCCATTGTCCCCTCTTTGAGGTCCTTGGAACATGTGATCGACATTCTTCTTCCATAAAATGCCCATCACTGGATCTAAGGAGTCAAGATCTAATATGATGAACCGATTATCCTGGCCTATTATTTAGTTGTCGCCTGATACATTGGGTGTAGTCACCTCCATCTCTTCATGATACCATCAACTCTCTTGCATAGCATCCCATCTTGCCGCCCTTCTTCTATTGGATCTTCTTCTCTTCCATCTCTATATTTTCTTGCTTACTCTTCTCCACAAACTAGTTCCTTGTCCTTATCAACTCATCAACCTTTTTTACATCGCCTCCACCTCAATTTCTCTCTTGAAATTCTCCTTTCCTCTCTTCCTCCCATCGGGTCGATCCATGCCACGTGCGGGATTGAGACTGGGCACCCTTTCCATTTCCTAGCCATCACCATCCTCATCTTCACTTTTGTCTGATGAGTCCAAAATATATGTTGTTTTTACTTTTTGTTTTGTTCTTTAGTAGTAGGCTTTACCGGTTTTACTGCATTCAGGCACCTCTTTTGGCATGTTTCCATCAGGATGCCACCTATGGAATTGTTTTGGGGTATAAGGAAAGAACTCCAAGATATGGTGATAAAATCACGTCAATTAACGTGATATAATATTCTTCATATAAAGATGCTAGAGTACCTGCATAGGAGGGCCTCTGCGCCGTCCATTACACGGTGACATGTCGCGGGCACTACCCTGGGGCTCACTGTGTTGTCCGAACTGCCTAGTCGGCCGGCACAGGCGGCTTGCCTTGGGGTCCATGACGGGTGATACATCTCCAACGTATCTATAATCTTTGATTGTTCCATGCTATTATATTACCCGTTTGGATGTTTATGGGCTTTACTTTACACTTTTATATCATTTTTGGGACTAACCTACTAACCGGAGGCCCAGCCCGAATTGCTGTTTTTCTTGCATATTTCAGTGTTTCAAAGAAAAGGAATACCAAACGGAATGAAACCTTCGGGAGCGGTCTTTTCGGAACAAACGCAATCCAGGAGACTTGGAGTGCACGTCAAGCAGCAAACGAGGCAGCCACGAGGGTGCCTGGCGCGCCCTAGGGGGTGGGCACGCCCCCCACCCTCATAGGCCCCTCGTGGCTCAACCGACCTACTTCATCCTCCTATATATACACGTACCCTGAAAACATCCAGGAGCACCACGAAAACCTAATTCCACCGCCGCAACCTTTTGTATCCGCGAGATCCCATCTTGGAGCCTTCATCGGCGCTCCGTCGGAGGGGGAATCAACCACGGAGGGCGTCTACATCATCTCCAAGGCCTCTCTGATGAGTTGTGAGTAGTTTATCACAGACCTTCGGGTCCATAGTTATTAGCTAGATGGCTTCTTCTCTCTCTTTGAGTCTCAATACAAAGTTCTCCTCGATCTTCTTGGAGATCTATTCGATTTAACTCTTTTTGCGGTGTGTTTGTCGAGATCGGATGACTTGTGGGTTTATGATCAAATTTATCTATGAGAAATAATTGAATCTTCTCTGAATTTTTTTATGTGTGATTGGTTATCTTTGCAAGTCTCTTCGAATTATCAGTTTGGTTTGGCCTACTAGATTGATCTTTCTTGCAATGGGAGAAGTGCTTAGCTTTGGGTTCAATCTTGCGGTGTCCTTTCCCAGTGACAGCAGGGGCAGCATGGCAATTATTGTATTGTTGCCATCGAGGATAAAAAGATGGGGTTTATATCATATTGCATGAGTTTATCCCTCTACATCATGTCATCTTTCTTAATGTGTTACTCTGTTCTTCATGAACTTAATACTCTAGATGC
Source organism: Triticum timopheevii (assembly GCA_963921465.1). Taxonomy (NCBI): domain Eukaryota; kingdom Viridiplantae; phylum Streptophyta; class Magnoliopsida; order Poales; family Poaceae; genus Triticum; species Triticum timopheevii. The sequence continues at coordinate 472,270,306 of OY997268.1, forward strand.
AGGCAGGAGTCGGTCGATGTGTGGAGTAATAGTAGTAGATGCAGAATCGTTTCGATCTACTTGTCACGGACGTGATGCCTATATACATGATCATGCCTAGATATTCTCATAACTATGCACTTTTCTATCAATTGCTCGACAGTAATTTGTTCACCCACCGTAATACTTATGCTATCTTGAGAGAAGCCACTAGTGAAACCTATGGCCCCCGGGTCTATCTGTTATCATATAAGTTTCCCATCTACTTTTATTTGCATCTTTACTTTCCAATCTATATCATAAAAATACCAAAAATATTTATCTTATCTTATTATCTCTATCAGATCTCACTTTTGCAAGTTACCATGAAGGGATTGACAACCCCTTTATCGCGTTGGTTGCGAGGTTCTTGTTTGTTTGTGTAGGTACGAGGGACTTTTGAGGAGCCTCCTACTGGATTGATACCATGGTTCTCAACAACTGAGGGAAATACTTACGCTACTTTGCTGCATCACCCTTTCCTCTTCAAGGGAAACCAACGCAGTTCTTAAGAGGTAGCAAGAAGGATTTCTGGCGCCGTTGTCGGGGAGGTCTTCGGTCAAGTCAAGACATACCAAGTACCCATCACAAACTCATCTCCCTCGCATTACATTATTTTCCATTTGCCTCTCATTTTCCTCTCCCCCACCCTCGTGGGCCCCTTGTGGCTCAACCGACCTATTTCTTCCTCCTATATATATCCATGTACCCTGAAAACATCCAGGAGCACCACGAAAACCTAATTCCACCGCCGCAACCTTCTGTATCCGCGAGATCCCATCTTGGAGCCTTCGTCGGTGCTCTGCCGGAGGGGGAATCGACCACGGAGGGCCTCTACATCATATCCAAGGCCTCTCCGATGAGTTGTGAGTACTTTACCATAGACCTTCGGGTCCATAGTTATTAGCTAGATGGCTTCTTCTCTCTCTTTGAATCTCAATACAAAGTTCTCCTCGATCTTCTTGGAGATCTATTCGATGTAACTCTTTTTGCGGTGTGTTTGTCGAGATCCGATGAATTGTGGGTTTATGACCAAGTTTATCTATGAGAAATATATGAATCTCCTCTGAATTCTTTTATGTATAATTTCTTATCTTTGCAAGTCTCTTTGAATTATCAGTTTGGTTTGGCCTACTAGATTGATCTTTCTTGCAATGGGAGAAGTGCTTAGCTTTGGGTTCAATCTTGCGGTGTCCTTTCCTAGTGACAGCAGGGGCAGCAAGGTACGTATTGTATTGTTGCCATCGAGGATAAAAAGATGGGGTTTATATCATATTACATGAGTTTATCCCTCTACATCATGTCATCTTTCTTAATGCATTACTCTGTTCTTCATGAACTTAATACTCTAGATGCAGGCAGGAGTTGGTCGATGTGTGGAGTAATAGTAGTAGATGCAGAATCGTTTCGATCTACTTGTTGCGGACGTGATGCCTATATACATGATCATGCCTAGATATTCTCATAACTATGCACTTTTCTATCAATTGGTCGACAGTAATTTGTTCACCCACCGTAATACTTATGCTATCTTGAGAGAAGCCACTACTGAAACCTATGGCCCCCGGGTCTATCTTTTATCATATAAGTTTCCCATCTACTTTTATTTGCATCTTTACTTTTCAATCTATATCATAAAAATGCCAAAAATATTTATCTTATCTTATTATCTCTATCAGATCTCACTTTTGCAAGTTACCGTGAAGGGATTGACAACCCCTTTATCGCGTTGGTTGCGAGGTTCTTGTTTGTTTGTGTAGGTACGAGGGACTTCTGTGGAGCCTCCTACTGGATTGATACCTTGGTTCTCAAAAACTTAGGTAAATACTTACGCTACTTTGCTGGATCACCCTTTCCTCTTCAAGGGAAAACCAACGCTGTGCTCAAGAGGTAGCAAGAAGGATTTCTGGCGCCGTTGCCGGGGGGGGGGGGGATCGACCATGGAGGGACTCTACATCATCTCCAAGGCCTCTCCGATGAGTTGTGAGTAGTTTACCACAGACCTTCAGGTCCATAGTTATTAGCTGATAACCCACAAGTATAGGGGATCGCAACAATTTTCGAGGGTAGAGTATTCAACCCAAATTTATTGATTCGACACAAGGGGAGCCAAAGAATACTCTCAAGTATTAGCAGTTGAGTTGTCAATTCAACCACACCTGGATAGCTTAGTATCTGCAACAAAGTATTTAGTAGCAAAGTAGTATGATAGTAGAGGTAACAGTAGCAAAGGTAACGATAGCAGTTTTGTAGTAATTGTAACACTAGCAACGGAAAAGTAAATAAGCAAAGCACAATATGTGAAAAGCTTGTAGGCATTGGATCAGTGATGGATAATTATGTCGTATGTGATTCCTCATGTAATAGTTATAACATAGGGTGACACGGAACTAGCTCCAGTTCATCAATGTAATGTAGGCGTGTATTCCGAATATAGTCATACGTGCTTATGGAAAAGAACTTGCATGACATCTTTTGTCCTACCCTCCCGTGGCAGCGGGGTCCTAGTGGAAACTAAGGGATATTAAGGCCTCCTTTTAATAGAGTATCGGACCAAAGCATTAACACATAGTGAATACATGAACTCCTCAAACTACGGTCATCACCGAGAAGTATCCCGATTATTGTCACTTCGGGGTTGTCGGATCATAACACATAATAGGTGAATATAGACTTGCAAGATAGGATCAAGAACTCACATATATTCATGAAAACATAATAGGTTCAGATCTAAAATCATGGCACTCGGGCCCTAGTGACAAGCATTAAGCATAGCAAAGTCATAGCAACATCAATCTCAGAACATAGTGGATACTAGGGATCAAACCCTAACAAAACTAACTTGATTACATGGTAAATCTCATCCAACCCATCACCGTCCAGCAAGCCTACGATGGAATTACTCACGCACGGCGGTGAGCATCATGAAATTGGTGATGGAGGATGGTTGATGATGATGACAGCGACGAATCCCCCTCTCCGGAGCCCCGAACAGAGTCCAGATCAGCCCTCCCGGGAGAGATTAGGGCTTGGTGGCGGCTCCGTATTGTAAAACGCGATGAAACTTTCTCTCTGATATTTTTCTTCGTGAAACGGAATATATAGAGTTGGAGTTGAGGTCGGTGGAGCTCCAGGGGGCCCACGAGACAGGGGGTGCGCCCAGGGGAGGGGGCGCGCCCCCCACCCTCGTGGATAGGGTGTGGGCCCCCTGACCTTGATTCTTTCGCCAGTATTTTTTATATTTTCCAAAAGTTATCTCCGTGGATTTTCAGGTCATTCCAAGAACTTTTGTTTTCTGCACAATAAACAGCACCATGGCAGTTCTGCTGAAAACAGCGTCAGTCCGGGTTAGTTTCATTCAAATCATGCAAGTTAGAGTCCAAAACAAGGGCAAAAGTGTTTGGAAAAGTAGATACGTTGGAGACGTATCAACTCCCCCAAGCTTAAACATTTGCTTGTCCTCAAGCAATTCAGTTGATAAACTGATAGTGATAAAGAAAAACTTTTACAAACTCTGTTTGCTCTTGTTGTTGTAAATATGTAAAGCCAGCATTCAAGTTTTCAGCAAAGATTATTCACAATAACACTTAGGTCTCATGTTTACTCATATCAATGGCATAATCAACTAGCGAGCAATAATAATAAAACTCGGATGACAACACTTTCTCAAAACAATCATAATATGATATAACAAGATGGTATCTCGCTAGCCCTTTCTGAGACCGCAAAACATAAATGCAGAGCACCTTTAAAGATCAAGGACTGACTAAACATTGTAATTCATAGTAAAAGAGATCGAGTCAAGTCATACCCAATATAAACTAATAGTAATGCATGCAAATGATAGCGTGCTCTCCAGCGGGTGCTTTTTAATAAGAAGGTGATGACTCAACATAAAATTAAATAGATAGGCCCTTCACAGAGGGAAGCAGGGATTTGTAGAGGTGCCAGAGCTCGATTTTAAAATAGAAATGAATAACATTTTGAGCGGTATACTTTCACTGTCAATGCAACAACTATGAGATCTCGATATCTTCCATGCTACATACATTATATGCGGTTCCCAAACAGAATGGTAAAGTTTATACTCCCCCACCAGCAACAAGCATCAATCCATGGCTTGCTCGAAACAACGAGTGCCTCCAACTAGCAACAACCCTGGGGGAGTTTTGTTTAATTATTTCGATTTGCTTTGATCTTTTTGATCATGGGACTGGGCATCCCGGTTACCATCCATTTTCTCGTGAATGAGGAACGGAGTCCACTCCTCTTGAGAATAACCCACCTAGCATGGAAGATACAGACAACCCTAGTTGATACATTAGCTGCTCGAGCATACAAAACAGAATTTTATTTGAAGGTTTGGAGTTTGGCACATACAAGTTTACTTGGAACGGCAGGTAAATACCGCATATAGGAAGGTATGGTGGACTCATATGGAATTATTTTGGGGTTTATGGAGTTTGGATGCACAAGCAATATTCCCGCTTAGTACAGGTGAAGGCTAGCAAAAGACTGGGAAGCGATCAACTGAGAGAGCAACAACAGTCATGAACATGCATTAAGATTAATCAACACCAAGTGCAAGCATGAGTAGGATATAATCCACCATGAACATAAATATCATGAAGACTATGTTGATTTATTTTCAACTACATGCGTGAACATGTGCCAAGTCAAGTCACTCGAATCATTCAAAGGAGGATACCACCCTATCATACCACATCACAACCATTTTAATAGCATGTTGGCACGCAAGGTAAACCATTATAAGCTCCTAGCTAATTAAGCATGGCATAAGCAACTATAATCTCTAATTGTCATTGCAAACATGTTTATTCATAATAGGATGAATCAGGAACGATGAACTCATCATATTTACAAAAACAAGAGAGGTCGAGTTCATACCAGCTTCTCTCATCTCAATCAGTCCATCATAAATCATCATTATTGCCTTGCACTTGCACGACCGAATGGTGTGAATAATAATAATAGTGCACGTGCATTGGACAAAGCTGGAATCTGCAAGCATTCAATTCAAGGGAGAAGACAAGGTAATATGGGCTCTTGGTTAAATCAACAATCATGCATATGAGAGCCACTAAACTTTTTCATTATGGTCTTCTCCTCTCGACCCCCAAAGGAAGGAAAAGAAATAAAACTATTTACACGAGAAAGCTCCCAACAAGCAAAAGAAGAAGGAGAAATATTTTTGGGTTTTCATTTTAATTGCTACTACAAGCATGGAAATTAAACTAACTAACTTTTTTGGTTTTTCTTAAGGTTTATCAAACACACAAGAATAAAGCTAGAAAAAGAAAATTAAACTAGCATGGATAATACAATGAAAGAGTATGAGCACCGACAACTAGAATAGTGTGTGAACATGAATGTAAAGTCGGTGAGAAATATGTACTCCCCCAAGCTTAGGCTTTTGGCCTAAGTTAGTCTAATGCCAAGGATAGTCTGGCTGATATCCGAAGTTATAGCTGGGGTCGTACTGAGATGCGGCAGCCAATGCCTCCTGAGCTGCGGCATGTTGGCGAGCTGCCTCCGCTCTCCTCTCGTGTTCGGCTGCCTCCTCCCTGGTGGCAACATATCTTCGTTTTGCCTGGTAATCAAAAAGGAAAGGAGCAGGGAGAGTAACATGGACAATGCAACGTCTGTCAAAGATTAGTCGATACTGGAGGAATTGTTCATTCCTCGAAAGAAAATGATGTCTGACCATTGCGTCATAATGTAAATAAGCGGGAGGCAACACCATATCACCCTCACGTGGGGGTATACCAAGATAATTAGCAACACGGGTCGCATAAATCCCTCCAAATAAATCTCCAACTAAACCATTATTATGCAACCTACGTGCAACAATCGCCCCCAAGTTGTAATCTTTATTACCTAATACAACACTCTTGAGGACATAAAGATTAGGGACACACATGTGACATGCTTCATCTTTATCGTTAATGCGTCTACCAATGAAGAGAGCAAAATAATGTATCGCAGGAAAATGAATGCTCCCTATGGTAGCTTGTGTTATATCCCTAGATTCTCCCACAGTGATACTAGCAAGAAAGTCTTTATATTCAGATTTGTGGGGTTCATTAACATTGCCCCACTGTGGGAGTTTGCAAGCAGTTGTAAAATCTTCTAGGTCCATGGTATAAGATTGATCATAAGTATCAAACAGGACGTTCTGAGAATTACGCGAAGATGTAAATTTAAATCTTCTCATGAATGAATCAGTCAATTGGTAGTACTGAGGACACTTATCTTGCATGAAGTCCTCAAGATCGGCATTACACACATATGCGTCAAATTCATCCTTGATGCCTGTATTGACCATAAATTCTTCTGACGGCCACTCACAAGACCACAACTCAGCTTCCCTTGGTGGTTTATCATCTTGCTCATGCATAGCACGTCTGGGTCCTCTCTTTGTTGAGGAACCACCTTGGTACATTTTCCTGGACATATTTCTTCCTCTGAAAAATTTCTGAAATTTTTAGTAACTTGAAAATAAAAGTGAATCAAACTAAACAAGATTGATAGCAACTACTCCCACAAGTGCCTAGAGCCTAAATCATGCATTAGAATTACTTGGGACCTCATAAATTTGACATGCAAACTCAAGAACAGGGTCACCTATGCAGCAAAAATTTGCAATGAATAAAGCACTAGAACAAAAACTAATTGGACCAATGGAGGAGTCACATACCAAGCAACAATCTCCCAAAGCAGTTTTGTGAATGGAGCTTTGAGCAAGGAGATCGAAAATCGCAGCAAAATGAGCTAGAACTCGTGCTTGAGCTGGATGGGGATTTTTTGGGAGGAAGATGGAGTGTGTGAGTGCAGGAATAAGTGGAGGGGGGCCACCATGGGCCCACGAGGCAGTGGGGCGCGCCCAGGGGAGTGGGCGCGCCCTGGACCCTCGTGGCCAGGTGTTTGCCTCCCCTGTTGTGTTCTCAGTGCCTAAAATCCTCAAATATTCCATAAAAAATCATACTAAATTTGCAGGGCATTTGGAGCACTTTTATTTTCGGGATATTTTTATTGCATGGATAATTCAGAAAACTGACAGATAATACTATTTTTGTTTTATTTATCCTAAATAACAGAAAGTAAAAAGGGAGTACAGAAGGTTGTGCCTTCTAGTTTCATCCATCTCATGATCATCAAAAGGAATCCACTAACAAGGTTGATCAAGTCTTGTTAACAAACTCATTCCGAATAACATGGAACCGGAGAAATTTTGAATAACACTAGGTTACCTCAACGGGGATATGAACATCCCCAACAATAAGAATATCATACTTTTTCTTGACAGTAGGAAGAGGAAATTAAAAACCTCCAATAATGATAGTTGGAACTTTTCCAATAGAATTGATACTAAGAACTTGAAGTTGTTTCCTCGGAAAGTGTACCATATGCTCATTACCATTAACATGAAAAGTGACATTGGCTTTGTTGCAATCAATAACAGCCCCTGCAGTATTCAAAAAGGGTCTACCAAGGATAATTGACATACTATCGTCTTCGGGAATATCAAGAATAACAAAGTCTGTTAAGATAGTGACATTTGCAACAACAACAGGCACATCCTCACAAATACCGACAGGTATAGCAGTTGGTTTATCAGCCATTTGCAAAGATATTTCAGTAGGTGTCAACTTATTCAATTCAAGTCTATGATATAAAGAGAGAGGCATAACACTAACACCAGCTCCGAGATCACATAAAGCAGTTTTAACGTAGTTTCTTTTAATGGAGCATGGTATAGTTGGTACCCCTAGATCTCCAAGTTTCTTTGATATTCCACCCTTAAAAGTATAATTAGCAAGCATGGTGGGAATTTCAGCTTCTGGTATCTTTCTTTTATTTGTAATGATATCCTTCATATATTTAGCATAAGGGTTTACTTTAAGCATATCAGTTAAGCGCATACGTAAGAATATAGGTCTAATCATTTCAGCAAAGCGCTCAAAATCCTCATCATCCTTTGTCTTGGATGGTTTAGGAGGAAAGGGCATGGGTTTCTGAACCCATGGTTCTCTTTCTTTACCATGCTTCCTAGCAACAAAATCTCGTTTATCATAACGTTGATTCTTTGATTGTGGGTTATCAAGATCAACAGCAAGTTCAATCTCTACATCATTATTATTGCTAGGTTGAGCATCAACATGAACATTATCATTAACATTATCACTAGGTTCATGTTCATCACCTGATTGTGTTTCAGCATCAGAAATAGAAATATCATTGGGATTCTCAGGTGTGTCTACAACAGGTTCACTAGAAGCATGCAAAGTCCTATCGTTTTTCTTTTTCTTCTTTTTAGAAGGACTAGGTGCATCTAAGTTATTTCTCTAAGAATCCTGCTCATTTCTCTTAGGGTGGCCTTCAGGATACAAAGGTTCCTAAGTCATTCTACCAGTTCTAGTAGCCAATCTAACAGCAAAATCATGTTTATTATTTAATTCATCAAGCAAATCACTTTGAGCTTTAAGTACTTGTTCAGCTTGAGTGGTAACCATAGAAGCATATTTGCTAATGAGTTTAAGTTCACCTTTAACTCTAGCCATATAATCACTCAAGCGTCCTATCATGAAAGCATTACTCTTTAATTCTCTACCAACATAAGCATTAAAACTTTCTTGTCTAGCCATAAAGTCATCAAATTCATCTAAACATGGGCTAGGAAATTTAATAGACGGGATTTCAACTTTATCATATCTATAGAGAGAATTTACCTTTACTACCTATGTCGGGTTATCAAGACAATGTGTTTCTTCAACAAGCAGTATATTAAGACCATGTATTTCTTCAATAGGAGGTAAATTCTTAACATCTTCAACTTTAATACCTTTTTCTTTCATTGATTTCTTTGCCTCTTGCATATCTTCAGGACTGAGAAATAGAACACCCCTCTTCTTCGGAGTTGGTTTAGGAGTAGGCTCAGGAGTTGGCTCAATTGGCTCAGGAAGAGTCCAATTATTTTCATTAGTCAACATATTATTCAATAAACAATTCAACTTGGTCGACTGTTCTTTCCCTGAAAACACAACCAGCACAACTATCCAAGTGGTCCTTGGAAGCATTGGTTAGTCCATTATAAAAGATATCAAGTATTTCATTTTTCTTAAGAGGATGATCAGAAAAAGCATTAAGTAATCGGAGAAGCCTCCCCCAAGCTTGTGGGAGACTCTCTTCTTCAATTTGCACAAAATTATATATTTCCCTTAAGGCAGCTTGTTTCTTATGAGCAGGGAAATATTTAGCAGAGAAGTAATAAATCATATCCTGGGGACTACGCACAAAACTAGGATCAAGAGAATTAAACCAAGTTTTAGCATCACCCTTTAATGAGAATGGAAATATCTTAAGGATATAATAATAGCGAGACTTCTCATCATTAGTAAATAGGGTGGCTATATCATTTAACTTGGTAAGATGTGCCACAACAGTTTCAGATTCATTGCCATAAAAAGGATCAGATTCAACCAAAGTAATAATTTCAGGATCAACAGAGAATTCATAATCCTTATCAGTAACACAGATAGGTGAAGTAGCAAACACGATCATGTTTCATTCTAGCATTCAGAGATTGCTGCTTCCATTTAGCTAATGACTTCTTAAGATCATATCTATCATTGCAAGCAAAAATAGCTCTAGCAGCTTTTTCATCGATAACATAACCCTCAGGAACAACAGGCAATTCATACTTAGGGGGAGAACCTTCATCATCACTATCATCAATAATTTCATCTTCAATAATTTCATTCTCTCTAACCCTAGCAAGTTGTTCATCAAGATATTCACCTAATGGCACAGTAGTATGAAGCATAGAAGTAGTTTCATCATAAGTATCATGCATAGCAGAAGTGACATCATCAATAACATGCGATATATCAGAATTCAAAGCAGTAGCAGGCTTAGGTGTCGCAAGCTTACTCAAAATAGAAGGAGAATCTAGTGTAGAGCTAGATGGCAGTTCCTTACCTCCCCTCGTAGTTGAGGGAAAAAATCTTAGTTCTTTCGTCTTTCAAGTTCCTCATAGTGATCAGCAGATATAAATCCCAAGTGACTCAAAGAATAGAGCTATGCTCCCCGGCAACGGCGCCAGAACATAGTCTTGATAACCCACAAGTATAGGGGATCATAACAATTTTAGAGGTAGAGTATTGCTACCTCTTGAGCACTGCGTTGGTTTTCCCCGAAGAGGAGAGGATGATGCAGCAAAGTAGCGTAAGTATTTCCCTCGGTTTTTGAGAACCAAGGTATCAATCCAGTAGGAGACCACGCACAAGTCCCTCGTACCTACACAAAATGATAGCTACTCACAACCAACGCGATTAGGGGTTGTCAATCCCTTCACGGTCACTTACGAGGGTGAGATCTGATAGAGAAGATAAATAATATTTTTGGTATTTTTTGATAGATAGATGCAAAGTAAAAAAGTAAAAGGCAAAGTAAAGCGATAGAGATTGATATGATGAGAATAGACCCGGGGGCCATAGGTTTCACTAGTGGCTTCTCTCAAGAGCATAAGTATTCTACGGTGGGTGAACAAATTACTGTTGAGCAATTGACAGAATTGAGCATAGTTATGAGTATATCTAGGCAATGATCATGTATATAGGCATCACGTCCAAAACAAGTAGATCGAAACGATTCTGCATCTACTACTATTACTCCACTCATCGACCGCTATCCAGCATGCATCTAGAGTATTAAGTTAAAAACAGAGTAACGCCTTAAGCAAGATGACATGATGTAGAGGGATAAATTCATGCAATATGATAAAAAAAACCATCTTGTTATCCTCGATGGCAACAATACAATACGTGCCTTGCAACCCTTTCTGTCACTAGGTAAGGACACCGCAAGATTGAACCCAAAGCTAAGCACTTCTCCTATTGCAAGAACTACCAATCTAGTTGGCCAAACCAAAAAGGATAATTCGAAGAGACTTGCAAAGATAACTCAATCATACATAAAAGAATTCAGAGAAGAATCAAATATTTTCCATAGATAATACTGGATCATAAACCCACAATTCATCGGTCTCAACAAACACACCGCAAAAAGAAGATTACATCGAATAGATCTCCACGAGAGAGGGGGAGAACATTGTATTGAGATCCAAAAAGAGAGAAGAAGCCATCTAGCTACTAGCTATGGACCCGAAGGTCTGAAGTAAACTACTCACACTTCATCGGAGGGGCTATGGTATTGATGTAGAAGCCCTCCATGGTGGATGCCCCCTCCGGCGGAGATCCGGAACAGGCCCCAAGATGGGATCTCGTGGATACAGAAGGTTGCGGCGGTGGAATTAGGTTTTTGGCTTCTGTTCTGATCGTTTGGGGGTACGTAGGTATATATAGGAGGAAGGAGTACGTCGGTGAAGCAACAGGGGGCCCACGAGGTAGGGGGTGTGCCAAGGGGGGAGGGCGCGCCCCCCACCCTCGTGACCGCCTCTTTTGTTCCTTGGAGCAGGGTCCAAGTCTCCTGGATCACGTTTGGTGATAAATCACGTTCCCGAAGGTTTCATTCCGTTTGGACTCCGTTTGATATTCCGTTTCTTCAAAAAAAAAACAGCAATTCTGGGCTGGGCCTCCGGTTAATAGGTTAGTCCCAAAAATAATATAAAAGTGGAAAATAAAGCCCAATATAGTCCAAAACAGTAGATAAAGTAGCATGGAGCAATCAAAAATTATAGATACGTTGGAGACGTATCAGGCATCGCCAAGCTTAATTCCTGCTCGTCCTCGAGTAGGTAAATGATAAAAAAGAATTTTTGATGCGGAGTGATACTTTGGCATAATTTTAATATAAATCTTCTTAATTGTGATATGAATATTCAGATCCGAAAGATTCAAGACAAAAGTTCATATTGACACAAAAATAATAATACTTCAAGCATACTTATCAAAGCAATCATGTCTTCTCAAAATAGCATGGCAAAAGAAAGTTTATCCCTACAAAATCATATAGTTAGGCTATGCTTCATTTTCGCCACACAAAGATGTTCCCAACTTCTATACCCCCGATGACAAGCCAAGCAATTGTTTCATACTCAAATAATCTCAAACTTTTTCAACCTTCACGCAATACATGAGCGCGAGCCATGGATATAGCACTATGGGTGGAATAGAATATGATTATGGGGATTGTGTGGAGAAGACAAAAAAGGAGAAAGTCTCACCTTGACGAGGATAATCAACGGGCTATGGAGATGCCCATCAATTGAGGTCAACATGAGGAGTAGGGATTGCCATGCAACGGATGCACTAGAGCTATGAATGCTCAACAAAAGAAAACTAGTGGGTGTGCATCCAACTTGCTTGCTCATGAAGACCTAGGGCATTTGAGGAATCCCATCGTAGGAATATACAAGCCAAGTTCTATAATGAAAAATTCCCACTAGTATAAAAAGACAACTTATGAGACTCACTACATGAGGAACAAGGTGCTACTTTGAAGCACAATATGTGAGACTCACTACATGAGGATCAAGGTGCTACTTTGAAGCACAAGTGTGGAAAAATAGATAGTAGCATTGTCCTTTCTCTCTTTTTCTCTCATTTTTTTCTCCTTTTTTTCTTTGGCCTTCTTTTTTTCTTTTTGGCCTTTCTCTTTTTTTTTCTTTTTGTAAAGTCCGAAGTATCATCCCGATTTGTGGGGGGATCATAGTCTTCATCATCCTTTCCTCACTAGGACAATGCTCTAATAATGAAGATCATCACACTTTTATGGATCATCCTTTCCCATGGCAGCGGGGTCCTAGTGGAAACTAAGGGATATTAAGGCCTCCTTTTAATAGAGTACCGGACCAAAGCATTAACACATAGTGAATACATGAACTCCTCAAACTACGGTCATCACCGAGAAGTATCCCGATTATTGTCACTTCGGGGTTGTCGGATCATAACACATAATAGGTGACTATAGACTTGCAAGATAGGATCAAGAACTCACATATATTCATGAAAACGTAATAGGTTCAGATCTGAAATCATGGCACTCGGTCCCTAGTGACAAGTATTAAGCATAGCAAAGTCATAGCAACATCAATCTCAGAACATAGTGGATACTAGGGATCAAACCCTAACAAAACTAACTTGATTACATGGTAAATCTCATCCAACCCATCACCGTCCAGCAAGCCTACGATGGAATTACTCACGCACGGCGATGAGCGTCATGAAATTGGTGATGGAGGATGGTTGATGATGACGACGGCGACGAATCCCCCTCTCCGGAGCCCCGAGCGGAGTCCAGATCAGCCCTCCCGAGAGAGATTAGGGCTTGGTGGCGGCTCCATATCGTAAAACGCGATGAAACTTTCTCTCTGATTTTTTTCTCCGTGAAACGGAATATATAGAGTTGGAGTTGAGGTCGGTGGAGCTCCAGGGGGCCCACGAGACAGGGGGCGCGCCCCCACCCTCGTGGACAGGGTGTGGGCCCCTGGCCTTGATTCTTTCCCCAGTATTTTTTATATTTTCCAAAAGTTATCTCTGTGGATTTTCAGGTCATTCCGAGAACTTTTGTTTTCTGCACAATAAATAACACCATGGCAGTTATGCTGAAAACAGCGTCAGTCCGGGTTAGTTTCATTCAAATCATGCAAGTTAGAGTCGAAAACAAGGGCAAAAGTGTTTGGAAAAGTAGATATGTTGGAGACGTATCATTAGCTAGATGGCTTCTTCTCTCTCTTTGAATCTCAATACAAAGTTCTCCTCGATCTTCTTAGAGATCTATTCGATGTAACTCTTTTTACGGTGTGTTTGCCGAGATCCGATGAATTGTGGGTTTATGATCAAGTTTATCTATGAGAAATAATTGAATCTTCTCTGAATTCTTTTATGTGTGATTGCTTATCTTTGCAAGTCTCTTCGAATTATCAGTTTGGTTTGGCCTACTAGATTGATCTTTCTTGCAATGGGAGAAGTGCTTAGCTTTGCGTTCAATCTTGTCGTGTCCTTTCCCAGTGACAGCAGGGGCAACAAGGCACGTATTGTATTGTTGCCATCGAGGATAAAAGGATGGGGTTTATATCATATTGCATGAGTTTATCCCTCTACATCATGTTATCTTTCTTAATGCGTTACTCTGTTCTTCATGAACTTAATACTCTAGATGCAGGCAGGAGTCGGTCGATGTGTGGAGTAATAGTAGTAGATGCAGAATCGTTTCGATCCACTTGTCACGGACGTGATGCCTGTATACATGATCATGCCGATATTCTCATAACTATGCAATTTTCTATCAATTGCTCGACAGTAATTTGTTCACCCACCATAATACTTATGCTATCTTGAGAGAAGCCACTAGTGAAACCTATGGCCCCCGGGTCTATCTTTTATCATATAAGTTTCCCATCTACTTTTATTTGCATGTTTACTTTCCAATCTATATCATAAAATACCAAAAATATTTATCTTATCTTATTATCTCTATCAGATCTCACTTTCGTAAGTTACCGTGAAGGGATTGACAACCCCTTTATCACGTTGGTTGCGAGGTTCTTGTTTGTTTGTGTAGGTACAAGGGACTTTTGAGGAGCCTCTTACTGCATTGATACCTTGGTTCTCAACAACTGAGGGAAATACTTACGCCTACTTTGCTGCATCACCATTTCCTCTTCAAGGGAAAACCAACGCCATGCTCAAGAGGTAGCAACGGGCGGGCCATGACCGTGGTCGGGGACACCGTCATGTGGTGGCTTCTCCGCGCCCACATGCAAACACTCAAGTGGTCGCCCGCACGTGACGATGAGGGTGGAACCGCGGGCTGTTTTCTTTGTTGCACGATTTATAGACATGCATGTTGTCTGATCTGTTAGTCTTCCATTGGCCATGATTAGATGAATGATCTATGATAGGGAGTTGTATAAGTTAGATGGGTTTAATCTTACAAGTAATCTATCCCAGTGATAGAAAGGCAAATTGCTTAAATTGTGTTATAGCCACTAGGATAAAATGTAATTGACTAGTTGTCTCCGTGATGAACTGGATGTACAGAGAATATACTATCTATATTATGTCACTTTGCTTAATGCAACACTATATTTTTACTTAATACTTAGAGATGCATGCTGGATAACGGTCTCGGGTAGAGTATTAGCTATAGATGACAGTCTATGGATACAAGGGTGCAATGGCTATATGAAATCATGCCATGTATGACCACATCATAAACACGTCAATTTAATCAATACAGAACTGTAATCGGTTCACCGCACCTATGCTTCCTGGAGAGATTCTGCCAGTAAAATTATGGATCCCAATTCGTTATCCTCATCATCACAACCTCAAAAACATTTTTTTTGTTATGTTACACTTTAAACTTTTACTTCCATTGCTTACAAATATCGCAGTATACTAATCTTTATAACTACTAAAGCTAGTGAGACTCACAATCTCATTAGTTTAAGTTGGGGACCAAGAGAAGTTTCTAATTGTATGTATGTACTCATAATTGGTTGTAAGTGTGAACTCTATGGATTGATAACTTGGTTCTCAACTCAGAGAAATTTGCTTTGTGCCACACACCCTTTTATTTGAGAGCCCAACATATATTCATCTAGCAGGCACCATGCTAGTTAGAGGTTTTGAATAGATCAAATTCCACATCTTGCACTTTTGTATCTAGTTGATCAAAAAGTGACAATGATGCGCCCTCAAGACCAAAATAATTTGTCCCACCAGAATCACCCATCATACTCTTGAGTGGTTGTCCTCCCCCCACCCCACCCCCTCCACACACAAAAAAACATCGCTAAATCACAATTTTTTCACATTTGCCAACATATGTCTGTGGTCACCTCACATTCAATTGAACAAACCCCGATATAAGGCAAAGGATGAATTTTTTTTTTACCTCAGTGGCCGTTCTGATATGGCGTAGCACTATGAATGCACCCTAGTGTTGCCCGCCGCCGGGGCGAAGGAAGGAGGGACAACAACGCGACACATCGTCGTCTTCTTTGGCCTCTTAGCTGAGGATTGTTGCAGCACCAGCGGGGGAGGCCAATACCTATACATGCGGCATACGGCTTCGCACCTTTGTGCCGAACTTGTCACTGGCAAGGTGGATGAGGTGATAGCCTAGCCAGTGGCAAGTGGCCATCGGAAGCACATGAGGTAGAATAAATGCTAAGTTTGAGGATCGGACTCCAAACCGACAGAGTGGGGCGGGGAGTCGAGGCGGTGTCCATGGCATCACCGGCGAGGACTGCGGACGGTCGGAAGCGTTCAAAGACGGCGCTATGACAAGGGAAGGGAGGCGGCGGCGCAGGCATGCGGAAAGAGCCAGGCGAGGAAAAAATATCGCTCGCGCCAAACCGTTTTTGACATGGAGTGTGCTCCAAATATTCCCGCAGCCGCCAAATATGATGGCTCGAGACTTGATTTTTATGCCAGCTACAAGTC
This sequence comes from Triticum timopheevii, assembly GCA_963921465.1. Taxonomy (NCBI): domain Eukaryota; kingdom Viridiplantae; phylum Streptophyta; class Magnoliopsida; order Poales; family Poaceae; genus Triticum; species Triticum timopheevii. The sequence continues at coordinate 472,286,757 of OY997268.1, forward strand.
AAATGGCAGGATTTTGTTCTGTGTGGCAATGTTTTGTTTGATCTGTTTCGTAATCTTTTTGTTCTTTTATCAAAAAAAAATCTTTTTATTCTAAAAAACAGTGGTGTGCGCTTTGTTTTAAAGGAAGAATAAACCATCATTATCGACCTAGTTAGTGGCCTAGCCTTAGGATTTGACATGCTTTCTAGGCCTAATGATAGGCAGAATCAGCTCATGCTAGCTTGGAAGGTAGACTTTACTAAAGTGAAGTAAAAAACCTCGGACAAGTTGTTTCCGTTCTACGCTTACGTCGAATTGACTAGTCTTGCTTTACCTCCTCCACTAAATAAGGGGGAAAATCTGGAAAATGTCATAATAAAGCCCAAAAAAATTGTATGGGGTAGTACTACAGAAGATTTACGGCTTGTTGTTTTCGATCACGGCCACGGACTATGCGTGTATGCCTGCCTCGTTGTACGTGACAAAAAAAAGGACTAGGCGGCGGGAAAACCCTGGATGACGTCATAATCAGCCGACTAAATATGTTCGTAATAAAATTATTAAGGTAATATATGAAATACAACAGGTGTCGTGATGTAGTTGGTTAGCACATCAGTTTAACACGCTGAGGATCCCCGGTTCAAATCCGGGCGACACCAATTTTATATTTCTGGTATGTTTGGCTTTTGAACATTTCCTTGTTTTGTTTACAGCTTTTTTCTCTTTATTACTGAGTTGTTAATGATCTTGTTTTCCGTTTGTGAAAAAAGACCATATCTATCTATATATCATAAAGGTTCTTACAAAGTGCAAAGCATCCCAAATATTTAAAAGTTGTATTGAAAACCCTGCACCACCCTACGAGAGGTGGCTTGACCTTGTGGATGACAATTGGGGAGTCTTTGTTGATATGCCCCTAAGGACCAGCGCTCAAGAGTCGCAGTCATCACTATTAGAGCATCTACAGGCCGACATCTCAAACCCACCTCATAAGCCCGGTCGGGCCGCCGGGTCACAGTCCAGTCGCAAAATTTTAACCCAGACGGACGCCTCAAACGCCTGGGCTGATCGACACCCCTCATATCCAGCCCAAATATGGGGCGCCCGGGCACGCCCGCCACGTCGGACCAGGCCCACGCTGGCCCACCCGACCCCATATATTCACACTCATTTGCTCGCCGGATCAAACCCTAGCCACTTCACTCCACTCCCCTCTGCCACCCAAGCTCGTCCCTGGCGTCGTCCGACAGTCTTCAGCATGTCGGGCAGTGGATCCGAGTCCTTCACCTCCAGATCTGCCGACCGCGAGCTCATCCCATGCGGCCCTGAAGAGGAGATGTCCCTCCAGCTTGCGCTCTGCCGCGGCCAGGAGGAGGCCCATGCACGGCAGCGCTCGAACTCCTTCCATCGGGAATCCATTGCGTCCGCCCAAATGGCACATGGATCCAACGCTAGGGAAGCCGTCGCTTCCTCACCGGAGGCGGTGCGGTCCGTCTAGCGTCCGAACAAGGTGGCGGACGCGCAACCCCTCTGTTGACGCGCCGAGGCCATGGACGCACCATGGGCGTCCTCCAACGCAAACATGGCTTAGCGTGCCCGTCGTGCGCGGCAGCGGGCGCGGGACCCAGCGGTGATAGCCTAGCTAGTGGCAAGTGGCCATAGGAAGTGAAGGAAATATGCCCTAGAGGCAATAATAAAGTTATTATTTATTTCCTTATTTCATGATAAATGTTTATTATTCATGCTAGAATTGTATTAACCGGAAACATAATACATGTGTGAATATATAGACAAACAGAGTGTCACTAGTATGCCTCTACTTGACTAGCTTGTTAATCAAAGATGGTTATGTTTCCTAACCATGGACAAAGAGTTGTTATTTGATTAACGGGATCACATAATTAGTTGAATGATCTGATTGACATGACCCATTCCGTTAGCTTAGCACCCGATCGTTTAGTATGTTGCTATTGCTTTCTTCATGACTTATACATGTTCCTATGACTATGAGATTATGCAACTCCCGTTTACCGGAGGAACACTTTGTGTGCTACCAAACGTCACAACGTAACTGGGTGATTATAAAGGTGCTCTACAGGTGTCTCCGAAGGTACTTGTTGGGTTGGCGTATTTCGAGATTAGGATTTGTCACTCCGAATGTCGGAGAGGTATCTATGGGCCCTCTCGGTAATGCACATCACATAAGCCTTGCAAGCAATGCAACTAATGAGTTAGTTGCGAGATGATGTATTACGGAACGAGTAAAGAGACTTGCCGGTAACGAGATTGAACTAGGTATTGGATACCGACGATCGAATCTCGGGCAAGTAACATACCGATGACAAAGGGAACAACGCATGTTGTTATGCGGTCTGACCGATAAAGATCTTCGTAGAATATGTAGGAACCAATATGGGCATCCAGGTCCCGCTATTGGTTATTGACCGGAGACGTGTCTCGGTCATGTCTACATTGTTCTCGAACCGTAGGGTCCGCACGCTTAAGGTTTCGATGACAGTTATATTATGAGTTTATGAGTTTTGATGTACCGAAGGAGTTCGGAGTCCCGGATGAGATCGGGGACATGACGAGGAGTCTCGAAATGGTCGAGATGTAAAGATCGATATATTGGACGACTATATTCGGAGTTCGGAAAGGTTCCGAGTGATTCGGGTATTTTTCGGAGTACCGGAGAGTTACGGGAATTCGCCGGGGAGAAGTATTGGGCCTTATTGGGCCATACGGGAAAGAGAGAGGGGCTGCCTAGGGCAGGCCGCGCGCCCCCCCATGGCCTAGTCCGAATTGGACTAGGGGGAGGGGCCGCACCCCCTCCTTCCTGTTGGGGAACGTTGCAGAAAATTAAAATTTTTCCTACGGCTTCACCAAGATCCATCTATGAGTTCATCTAAGCAACGAGTCATGGGAGAGAGCTTGCATCTACATACCACTTGTAGATCGCGTGCGGAAGCTTGCAAGGTGATGATGGAGTCGTACACGAACGTGATTCAGATCACCGATGCCAAGTGCTGAACGGACAGCACCTCCGTGTTCAACACACGTACGGGACGAGCGACGTCTCCTCCTTCTTGATCCAGCAAGGGGGAAGGAGAGGTTGAGGAAGACAGCTCCACCGGCAGCACGACGGCGTGGTGATGGTGGAGAAGCAGTACTCCGACAGGGCTTCGCCGAGCACACAACGAAGGAGGAGAGGTGTTGGGGAGGGAGAAGGAGGCAACCAAAGGCCAAGGACTCAAGGTATGAAGTCCCTCCTCTCCCCCACTATATATAGGAGGGCCAAGGGGGGGGTGGCCGGCCCTAGGAGATCCAATCTCCTAGGGGGGCGGCGGCCAAGGGGGGTTTCCCTCCCCCCCAAGGCACCTAGGAGGTGCCTTCCCCTCCTAGGACTCTTGCCCCCTTGAACCCTAGGCGCATGGGCCTATGTGGGGCTGGTGCCCTTGGCCCATGCAGGCCAAGGCGCACCCCCTACAGCCCATGTGGCCCCCCGGGGCAGGTGGCCCCACCCGGTGGGCCCCCGGGACCCCTCCGGTGGTCCCGGTACAATACCGATAACCCCGAAACTTGTCCCGATGCCCGAAACAGGACTTCCCATATATAAATCTTTACCTCCGGACCATTCCGGAACTCCTCGTGACGTCCGGGATCTCATCCGGGACTCCGAACATCATTCGGTAGTCACATACTTGACTTCCTACTAACCCTAGCGTCACCGAACCTTAAGTGTGTAGACCCTACGGGTTCGGGAGACACGCAGACATGACCGAGACGACTCTCGGGCAATAACCAACAGCGGGGTCTGGATATCCATGTTGGCTCCCACATGCTCCTCGATGATTTCATCGGTTGAACCACGATGTCGAGGATTCGATCAAACCCTGTATACAATTCCCTTTGTCAATCGGTACGTTACTTGCCCGAGACTCGATCGTCGGTATCCCAATACCTTGTTCAGTCTCGTTACCCGGCAAGTCACTTTACTCGTACCGTAATGCATGATCCCGTGGCCAACACCTTGGTCACATTGAGCTCATTATGATGATGCATTACCGAGTGGGCCCAGAGATACCTCTCCGTTATACGGAGTGACAAATCCCAGTCTCGTTGTGACGTTTGATACACCCAAGGCACTCCTACGGTAACCGGGAGTTACACGATCTCATGGTCGAAGGAATAGATACTTGACATTGGCAAAGCTTCTAGCAAACGAACTATACGATCTTTTATGCTATGCTTAAGATTGGGTCTTGTCCATCACATCATTCTCCTAATGATGTGATCCCGTTATCAACGACATCCTATGTCCATAGTCAGGAAACCATGACTATCTATTGATCATAACGAGCTAGTCAACTAGAGGCTCACTAGGGACTCATTGGGTCTAAGTGTTCACACGTGTATTACGATTTCCGGATAATACAGTTATAGCATGAACAAAAGACAATTATCATGAACATTGAAATATAATAATCCTTTTATTATTGCCTCTAGGGCATATTTCCAACAGTCTCCCACTTGCACTAGAGTCACCAATCTAGTTACATTGTAATGAATCGAACACCCATAGAGTTCTGGTGTTGATCATGTTTTGCACGCGAGAGAGGTTTAGTCAACGGATCTGCGACATTCAGATCCGTGTGCACTTTGCAAATCTCTATGTCTCCATCTTGAACATTTTCACGGATGGAGTTGAAACGACGCTTGATGTGCCTGGTCTTCTTGTGAAACCTGGGCTCCTTGGCAAGGGCAATAGCTCCAGTGTTGTCACAGAAGAGTTTGATCGGCCCCGACGCATTGGGTATGACTCCTAGGTCGGTGATGAACTCCTTCATCCAAATCGCTTCATGCGCTGCCTCCGAGGCTGCCATGTACTCCGCTTCACATGTAGATCCCGCCACGACGCTCTGCTTGCAGCTGCACCAGCTTACTGCTCCACCATTCAACATATACACGTATCCGGTTTGTGACTTAGAGTCATCCAGATCTGAGTCGAAGCTAGCGTCGACGTAACCCTTTACGACGAGCTCTTCATCTCCTCCATAAACGAGAAACATGTCCTTTGTCCTTTTCAGGTACTTCAGGATATTCTTGACCGCTGTCCAGTGTTCCTTGCCGGGGTTACTTTGGTATCTTGCAACCAAACTTACGGCAAGGTTTACATCGGGTCTGGTACACAGCATGGCATACATAATAGATCCTATGGCTGAAGCATAGGGGATGACACTCATCTCTTCTTTATCTTTTGCCGTGGTCGGTGACTGAGCCAAGCTCAATCTCACACCTTGTAACATAGGCAAGAACCCCTTCTTGGACTGATCCATTTTGAACCTCTTCAAAATCTTATCAAGGTATGTGCTTTGTGAAAGACCTATGAGGCGTCTCGATCTATCTCTATAGATCTTGATGCCTAATATATAAGCAGCTTCTCCAAGGTCCTTCATTGAAAAACACTTGTTCAAGTAGGCCTTAATGCTGTCCAGGAGTTTCGTATCATTTCCCATCAAGAGTATGTCATCTACATATAATAGGAGAAATGCTACAGAGCTCCCACTCACTTTCTTGTAAACGCAGGCTTCTCCATAAGTCTGCGTAAACCCAAACGCTTTGATCATCTCATCAAAGCGAATGTTCCAACTCCGAGATGCTTGCACCAGTCCATAAATGGATCGCTGGAGCTTGCATACTTTGTTAGCGTTCTGAGGAACGACAAAACCTTCCAGCTGCATCATATACAGCTCTTCCTTAAGATGTCCATTAAGGAATGCCGTTTTGACGTCCATCTGCCATATCTCATAATCATAGTATGCGGCAATTGCTAACATGATTCGGACGGACTTAAGCTTCGCCACGGGAGAGAATGTCTCGTCGTAGTCAATCCCTTGAACTTGTCGATAACCCTTAGCGACAAGTCGAGCTTTATAGATGGTAACATTACCATCCGCGTCCGTCTTCTTCTTAAAAATCCATTTATTTTCTATCGCTCGCCGATCATCGGGCAAGTCTGTCAAAGTCCATACTTTGTTTTCATACATGGATCCTATCTCGGATTTCATGGCCTCAAGCCATTTGTTGGAATCCGGGCCCGCCATTGCTTCTTCATAGTTCGAAGGTTCATTGTTGTCCAGCAACATGATTTCCATGACAGGGTTGCCGTACCACTCTGGTGCAGAACGTGTCCTTGTGGACCTTCGAAATTCAGTAGCAACTAGATCTGAAGTACCTTGATCATCATCAACATTTTCCTCTTCAGTTGGTGTGGGCATTACAGGAATGGTTTCCTGCGCTGCACCACTTTCCCGTTCGAGAGGTAGTACTTCATCGAGTTCTACTTTCCTCCCACTTACTTCTTTCGAGAGAAACTCTTTCTCCAGAAAGCATCCGTTCTTGGCAACAAAGATCTTGCCTTCGGATCTTAAGTAGAAGGTATACCCGACAGTTTCCTTAGGGTATCCTATGAATACGCATTTTTCCGACTTGGGTTCGAGCTTTTCAGGTTGAAGTTTCTTGACATAAGCATCGCATCCCCAAACTTTTAGAAACGACAGCTTAGGTTTCTTCCCAAACCATAATTCATACGGTGTCGTCTCAACGGATTTAGACGGTGCCCTATTTAAAGTGAATGTAGCTGTCTCTAGAGCGTATCCCCAAAATGATAGCGGTAAATCGGTAAGAGACATCATAGACCGCACCATATCCAATAGAGTGCGATTACGACGTTCGGACACACCGTTTCGCTGAGGTGTTCCAGGCGGCGTGAGTTGTGAAACGATTCCACATTTTCTTAAGTGTGTACCAAATTCGTGACTTAAGTATTCGCCCCCACGATCTGATCGTAGGAACTTTATCTTACGGTCATGTTGATTCTCTACCTCACTCTGAAATTCCTTGAACTTTTCAAAGGTCTCAGACTTGTGTTTCATTAAGTAGACATACCCATATCTACTCAAGTCGTCAGTGAGAGTGAGAACATAACGATATCCTCCGCGAGCCTCAACGCTCATTGGACCGCACACATCGGTATGTATGATTTCCAACAAGTTGGTTGCTCGCTCCATTGTTCCGGAGAACGGAGTCTTGGTCATTTTGCCTAAGAGGCAAGGTTCGCATGTGTCAAATGATTCATAATCAAGAGACTCTAAAAGTCCATCAGCATGGAGCTTCTTCATGCGCTTGACACCAATGTGACCAAGGCGGCAGTGCCACAAGTATGTGGGACTATCGTTATCAACTTTACATCTTTTGGCATCCACACTATGAACATGTGTAATATTACGCTCGAGATTCATCAAGAATAAACCATTGACCATCGGAGCATGACCATAAAACATATCTCTCATATAAATCGAACAACCATTATTCTCAGACTTAAATGAGTAGCCATCTCGTATTAAACGAGATCCAGATACAATGTTCATGCTCAAACTTGGCACTAAACAACAATTATTGAGGTTTAAAACTAATCCCGTAGGTAAATGTAGAGGCAGCGTGCCGACGGCGATCACATCGACCCTGGAGCCATTCCCGACGCGCATCGTCACCTCGTCCTTCGCCAGTCTCCGTTTATTCCGCAGCTCCTGCTGTGAGTTACATATGTGAGCAACGGCACCGGTATCAAATACCCAGGAGTTACTTCGAGTACTGGTAAGGTACACATCAATTACATGTATATCAAATATACCTTTGGTGTTGCCGGCCTTCTTATCCGCTAAGTATTTGGGGCAGTTCCGCTTCCAGTGCCCCTTCCCCTTGCAATAAAAGCACTCAGTCTCAGGCTTGGGTCCATTCTTTGACTTCTTCCCGGCAACAGGCTTACCGGGCGCGGCAACATCTTTGCCGTCCTTCTTGAAGTTCTTCTTACCCTTGCCCTTCTTGAACTTAGTGGTCTTATTGACCATCAACACTTGATGTTCTTTCTTGATTTCAGCCTCTGCTGACTTCAGCATCGAGAACACTTCAGGAATGGTCTTTACCATCCCCTGCATGTTGTAGTTCATCACAAAGCTCTTGTAGCTTGGTGGGAGCGACTGGAGGATTCTGTCAATGACCGCCTCATCTGGGAGGTTAATGTTCAACTGGGTCATACGTGCGTGCAACCCAGACATCTTCAGGATGTGTTCACTGACAGAACTGTTCTCCTCCATCTTACAACTGTAGAACTTGTCGGAGACATCATATCTCTCGACCCGGGCATGAGCTTGGAAAACTAGTTTCAGCTCTTCGAACATCTCATATGCTCCGTGATGCTCAAAACGCTTTTGGAGCCCCGGTTCTAAGCTGTAAAGCATGCCGCACTGAACGAGGGAGTAATCATCAGCACGAGTTTGCCAAGCGTTCATAACGTCTTGGTTCTCTGGGACGGGAGCGGCACCTAGCGGTCCTTCTAGGACATATTGCTTCCTGGCAGCTATGAGGATGATCCTCAGGTTTCGGACCCAGTCCGTATAGTTGCTGCCATCATCTTTCAGCTTGGTTTTCTCTAGGAACGCGTTGAAGTTCATGTTGACATGAGCGTTGGCCATTGATCTACAATACATATTTGCAAAGGTTTTAGACTAAGTTCATGATAAAGTTCTTAATCAAAATTATGAACTCCCACTTAGATTAGACATCCCTCTAGTCATCTAAGTGTTACACGATCCGAGTCGACTAGCCCGTGTCCGATCATCACGTGAGACGGACTAGTCATCGTCGGTGAACATCTTTATGTTGATCGTATCTTCCATACGACTCGTGTTCGACCTTTCGGTCTCCGTGTTCCGAGGCCATGTCTGCACATGCTAGGCTCGTCAAGTTAACCCTAAGTGTTTTCGCTGTGTAAAACTGTCTTACACCCGTTGTATGTGAACGTAAGGATCCATCACACCCGATCATCACGTGGTGCTTAGAAACGACGAACTGTAGCAACGGTGCACAGTTAGGGGAGAACACTTCTTGAAATTTTGTAAGGGATCATCTTATTTACTACCGTCGTCCTAAGTAAACAAGATGCATAAACATAATAAACATCACATGCAATTATATGGTTGTGACATGATATGGCCAATATCATCAAGCTCCATTGATCTCCATCTTCGGGGCTCCATGATCATCTTGTCACCGGCTTGACACCATGATCTCCATCATCATGATCTCCATCATCGTGTCTTCATGAAGTTGTCACGCCAACGACTACTTCTACTTCTATGACTAACGCGTTTAGTAATGAAGTAAAGTAGTTTACATGGCGTTCTTCAATGACACGCAGGTCATACAAAAAAATAAAGACAACTCCTATGGCTCCTGCCGGTTGTCATACTCATCGACATGCAAGTCGTGAATCCTATTACAAGAACATGATCTCATACATCACAATTCAACATTCATCACAACTTCTGGCCATATCACATCACATGATCAATCGCTGCAAAAACAAGTTAGACGTTCTCTAGTTGTTGTTGCATCTTTTACGTGGCTGCGATTGGGTTCTAGCAAGAACGTTTTCTTACCTACGAATCACCACAACGTGATTTTGTCAACTTCTATTTACCCTTCATAAGGGCCTTGTTCATCGATTCCGCTCCAACTAAAGTGGGAGAGACAGACACCCGCCAGCCACCTTATGCAACTAGTGCATGTCAGTCGGTGGAACCGGTCTCACGTAAGCGTACGTGTAAGGTTGGTCCGGGCCGCTTCATCCCACAATACCGTTGAGCAAGAAAAGACTAGTAGAGGCAAGTAAGATGACAAGATCAACGCCCACAACAAATTGTGTTCTACTCGTGCATTAGAGAACTACGCATAGACCTAGCTCATGATGCCACTGTTGGGGAACGTTGCAGAAAATTAAAATTTTTCCTACGGCTTCACCAAGATCCATCTATGAGTTCATCTAAGCAACGAGTCATGGGAGAGAGCTTGCATCTACATACCACTTGTAGATCGCGTGCGGAAGCTTGCAAGGTGATGATGGAGTCGTACACGAACGTGATTCAGATCACCGATGCCAAGTGCTGAACGGACAGCACCTCCGTGTTCAACACACGTACGGGACGAGCGACGTCTCCTCCTTCTTGATCCAGCAAGGGGGAAGGAGAGGTTGAGGAAGACAGCTCCACCGGCAGCACGACGGCGTGGTGATGGTGGAGAAGCAGTACTCCGACAGGGCTTCGCCGAGCACACAACGAAGGAGGAGAGGTGTTGGGGAGGGAGAAGGAGGCAACCAAAGGCCAAGGACTCAAGGTATGAAGTCCCTCCTCTCCCCCACTATATATAGGAGGGCCAAGGGGGGGGTGGCCGGCCCTAGGATCTCCTAGGGGGGCGGCGGCCAAGGGGGGTTTCCCTCCCCCCCAAGGCACCTAGGAGGTGCCTTCCCCTCCTAGGACTCTTGCCCCCTTGAACCCTAGGCGCATGGGCCTATGTGGGGCTGGTGCCCTTGGCCCATGCAGGCCAAGGCGCACCCCCTACAGCCCATGTGGCCCCCCGGGGCAGGTGGCCCCACCCGGTGGGCCCCCGGGACCCCTCCGGTGGTCCCGGTACAATACCGATAACCCCGAAACTTGTCCCGATGCCCGAAACAGGACTTCCCATATATAAATCTTTACCTCCGGACCATTCCGGAACTCCTCGTGACGTCCGGGATCTCATCCGGGACTCCGAACATCATTCGGTAGTCACATACTTGACTTCCTACTAACCCTAGCGTCACCGAACCTTAAGTGTGTAGACCCTACGGGTTCGGGAGACACGCAGACATGACCGAGACGACTCTCGGGCAATAACCAACAGCGGGGTCTGGATATCCATGTTGGCTCCCACATGCTCCTCGATGATTTCATCGGTTGAACCACGATGTCGAGGATTCGATCAAACCCTGTATACAATTCCCTTTGTCAATCGGTACGTTACTTGCCCGAGACTCGATCGTCGGTATCCCAATACCTTGTTCAGTCTCGTTACCCGGCAAGTCACTTTACTCGTACCGTAATGCATGATCCCGTGGCCAACACCTTGGTCACATTGAGCTCATTATGATGATGCATTACCGAGTGGGCCCAGAGATACCTCTCCGTTATACGGAGTGACAAATCCCAGTCTCGTTGTGACGTTTGATACACCCAAGGCACTCCTACGGTAACCGGGAGTTACACGATCTCATGGTCGAAGGAATAGATACTTGACATTGGCAAAGCTTCTAGCAAACGAACTATACGATCTTTTATGCTATGCTTAAGATTGGGTCTTGTCCATCACATCATTCTCCTAATGATGTGATCCCGTTATCAACGACATCCTATGTCCATAGTCAGGAAACCATGACTATCTATTGATCATAACGAGCTAGTCAACTAGAGGCTCACTAGGGACTCATTGGGTCTAAGTGTTCACACGTGTATTACGATTTCCGGATAATACAGTTATAGCATGAACAAAAGACAATTATCATGAACATTGAAATATAATAATCCTTTTATTATTGCCTCTAGGGCATATTTCCAACACTTCCTTCCCTTCTCTCTTCCCCTTCCTTGTCTCCTACTCCTAATATATGGAAGGACTCCTAGTTGGACTAGGAAAGGGGGAATCCTACTCCCGGTGGGAGTAGGACTCCCCTAGGGCGCGCCATAGTAGAGGGCCGGCCCTCCCCTCCTCCACTCCTTTATATACGGGGGTAGGAGGCACCCCATGGACACACAAGTTGATCATCGTGATCGTTCCTTAGCCGTGTGTGGTGCCCCCCTCCACGATATTACACCTCGGTCATATTGTAGCGGTGCTTAGGCGAAGCCCTGCGACAGTTGAACATCAAGATCGTCACCACGCCGTCGTGCTGACGAAACTCCTCCCCGTACCTCTGCTGGATCGGAGTTCGGGGTGCGTCATCGAGCTGTACGTGTGTCAAAAACTCGAAGGTGCCAGAGTAACTGTGCTTGGATCGGTTGGACCGGGAAGACGTACGACTACTTCCTCTACGTTGCTTCAACGCTTCCGCTTCTGTCTACGAGGGTACGTAGACAACACTCTCCCCTATCGTTGCTATGCATCACCATGATCTTGCGTGTGCGTAGGAATTTTTTTGAAATTACTACGTTCCCCAACAGTGGCATCCGAGCCTAGGTTTTATGCGTTGATGTTATATGCACGAGTAGAACACAAGTGAGTTCTGGGCGATACAAGTCATACTGCTTACCAGCATGTCATACTTTGGTTCGGCGGTATTGTTGGATGAAGCGGCCCGGACCGACATTACGCGTACGCTTACGCGAGACTGGTTCTACCGCCGTGCTTTGCACACAGGTAGCTAGCGGGTGTCAGTTTCTCCAACTTTAGTTGAACCGAGTGTGGCTACGCCCGGTCCTTGCGAAGGTTAAAACAGCACCAACTTGACAAACTATCATTGTGGTTTTGATGCGTAGGTGAGATTGGTTCTTGCTTAAGCCCGTAGCAGCCACGTAAAATTTGCAACAACAAAGTAGAGGACGTCTAACTTGTTTTTGCAGGGCATGTTGTGATGTGATATGGTCAAGACGTGATAAGATATAAGTTGTTGTATGAGATGATCATGTTTTGTTGAAGTTATCGGCAACTGGCAGAAGCTCTATGGATGTCTCTTTGTTGCATAAGATGCAAGTGCCAAATAATTGCTTTACTTTATCGCTATACGATAGCAATAGTTGCAAGAGCAATAGTTGATGAGACAACCATGTGATGACACATTGATATAGATCAAGATGATGAAGATCATGGTGTCGTGCCGGTGACGATAGAGATCATGACAGTACTTTGGAGATGGAGATCAAAGGCGCAAGATGATCATGGCCATATCATGTCACATATTTAGATTGCATATGATGTTTATCTATTATACATCTTATTCTTGCTTTGATTGACGGTAGCATTTTAAGATGATCTCTCACTAATTATCAAGAAGTGTTCTCCCTGAGTATGCACCGTTGCCAAAGTTCGTCGTGCCCAGACACCACGTGATGATCGGGTGTGATAAGCTCTACGTCCATCTACAACGGGTGCAAGCCAGTTTTGCACACGCAGAATACTCAGGTTAAACTTGACGAGCCTAGCATATGCAGATATGGCCTCGGAACACAGAGACCAAAAGGTCGAGCGTGAATCATATAGTAGATATGATCAACATAGTGATGTTCACCATTGAAAACTACTCCATCTCACGTGATGATCGGTTATGGTTTAGTTGATTTGGATCACGTGATCACTTAGATGACTAGAGAGATGTCTATCTAAGTGGGAGTTCTTAAGTAATATGATTAATTGAACTTAAATTTATCATGAACTTAGTCCTGGTAGTATTTTGCAAATTATGTTGTAGATCAATAGCTCGCATTGTTGCTTTCATATGTTTATTTTAATATGTTCCTAGAGAAAACTGTGTTGAAAGATGTTAGTAGCAATGATGCGGATTGGATCCGTGATCTGAGGTTTATCCTCATTGCTGCACAGAAGAATTATGTCCTTAATGCACCGCTAGGTGACAGACCTATTGCAGGAGCAGATGTAGACGTTATGAACGTTTGGCCAGCTCAATATGATGACTACTTGATAGTTTTGTGCACCATGCTTTATGGCTTAGAATCGGGACTTCAAAGATGTTTTGAACATCATGGACCATATGAGATGTTCCAGGAATTGAAGTTTATATTTCAAGCAAATACCCGAGTTGAGAGATATGAAGTCTCCAACAAGTTCTATAGCTAAAAGATGGAGGAGAATCGCTCAACTAGTGAGCATGTGCTCAGATTGTCTGGATACTTCAATCGCTTGAATCAAGTGGGAGTTGATCTTCCAGATAAGATAGTGATTGACAGAATTCTCTAGTCACCATCACCAAGTTAGTAGAACTTCGTGATGAACTATGGTATGCAAGGGATGATGAAAATGATTCCCGAGTTTTTCATGATGATGAAATCGATGAAGGTAGAAATCAAGAAAGAACATCAAGTGTTGATGGTTAACAAGACCACTAGTTTGAAGAAAAGAGCAAAGGGATAGAAGGGAACTTCAAGAAGAACGACAAGCAAGTTGCTGCTCAAGTGAAGAAGCCCAAGTCTGGACCTAAGCCTGAGACTAAGTGCTTCTACTGCAAAGGGACTGGTCACTGGAAGCAGAACTACCCCAAGTATTTGGCGGATAAGAAGGATGGCAAAGTGAACAAAGGTATATTTGATATACATGTTATTGATGTGTACTTTACTAGTGTTTATGGCAACCCCTCGGTATTTGGTACTGGTTCAGTTGCTAAGAGTAGTAACTCGAAACGGGAGTTGCAGAATAAACAGAAACTAGTTAAGGGTGAAGTGACGATGTGTGTTGAAAGTAGTTTCAAGATTGATATGATCATCATCGCACACTCCCTATACTTTCGGGATTAGTGTTGAACCTAAATAAGTGTTATTTGGTGTTTGCGTTGAGCATGAATATGATTTGATCGTGTTTATTGCAAAACGGTTATTCATTTAAGTAAGAGAATAAACTGTTGTTCTGTTTACATGAATAAAACCTTATATGGTTACACACCCAATGAAAATGGTTCAGATCTCGATCGTAGTGATACACATATTCATAATATTGAAACCAAAAGATGCAAAGTTAATAATGATAGTGCAACTTATTTGTGGCACTGCCGTTTAGGTCATATTGGTGTAAAGCGCATAAAGAAACTCCATGCTGATGGGATTTCGGAATCACTTGGTTATGAATCATTTGATGATTGCGAACCGTGCCTTTTGGGCAAGATGACTAAAACTCCGTTCTGTGGAACAATGGAACAAGCTACTGACTTATTGGAAATAATACATACCGATCTTTGCAATCCAATGAGTGTTGATGCTCGTGGCAAGTATCGTTATTTTCTGACCTTCACAAGATGTTTGAGCAGATATGGGTATATCTACTTGATGAAACATAAGTCTGAAATAGTTGAAAGGTTCAAAGAATTTCAGAGTGAAGTGGAAAAATCATCGTAACAAGAAAATAAAGTTTCTGCGATCTGATCGCGGAGACGAATATTTGAGTTACGAGTTTGGTCTTCAATTAAAACAATGTGGAATAGTTTCACAGCTCACGCCACCTGGAACACCACAACGTTATGGTGTGTCCAAACATCGTAACCGTACTTTATTGGATATAGTACAATCTATGATGTTTCTTACCGATTTACCAATATCGTTTTGGGATCATGCATTAGAGACAACTGCATTAACGTTAAATAGGGCACCATCTAAATCCGTTGAGATGACCCTATATGAACTGTGGTTTAGCAAGAAACCAAAGTTGTCGTTTCTTAAAGTTTGGGGCTGCGATGCTTATGTGAAAAAGTTTCATCCTGATAAGCTCAAACCCAAATCGGAGAAGTGCGTCTTCATAGAATACCCAAAGGAAATTGTTGGGTACACCTTCTATCACAGATCCAAAGGCAAAACATTCGTTGCTAATAAATGGATCCTTTCTAGAGAAGGAGTTTCTCTCGAAATAAGTGAGTGGGAGGAAAGTAGAACTTGATGAGGTAACTGTACCTGTTCCCTTATTGGAAAGTAGTTCATCACAGAAATCTATTCTTGTGACTACTATACCAATTAGTGAGGAAGCTAATGATGATGATCATGTAACTTCAGATCAAGTTACTACCGAACCTCGTAGGTAAAATAGAGTGAGATCCGCACCAGAGTGGTATGGTAATCCTGTTCTGGAGGTCGTGTTACTTGACCATGACAAACCTACGAACTATGAGGAAGCGATGATGAGCCCAGATTCCGCAAAATGGTTCGAGGCCATGAAATCTGAGATGAAAACCATGTATAAGAACAAAGTGTGGACTTTGGTGGAGTTGCCCGATGATCGGCAAGCCATAGAAAATAAATGGATATTCAAGAGGAAGACGGACGCTGATAGTAGTGTTACTATCTACAAAGCTAGACTTGTCGAAAAAGGTTTTTGACAAAGTTCAAGATGTTGAATACAATGAGATTTTCTCACTCGTATCGATGCTTAAAAGTCTGTCCGAATCATGTTAGCAATTGCCACATTTTTTGAAATCTGGCAAAAGGATGTCAAAATTGTATTTCTTAATGGATTTATTAAAGAAGAGTTGTATATGATGCAACCAGAAGGTTTTGTCAATCCTAAAGGTGCTAACAAAGTGTGCAAGCTCCAGCGATCCATCTATGGACTGGTGCAAGCATCTCGGAGTTGGAATATACGCTTTGATAAGTTGATCAAAGCATATAGTTTTATACAGACTTGCGATGAAGCCTGTATTTACTAGAAAGTGAGTGGGAGCACTACAACATTTCTGATAAGTATATGTGAATGACATATTGTAGATCGGAAATAATGTAGAATTATTCTGCAAAGCATAAAGGAGTGTTTGAAAGGAGTGTTTTCAAAGAAAGACCTCGGTGAAGCTGCTTACATATTGAGCATCAAGATCTATAGAGATAGATCAAGACGCTTGATAAGTTTTTTCAATGAGTACATACCTTGACAAGATTTTGAAGTAGTTCAAAATGGAACAGTCAAAGAAAGAGTTCTTGCCTATGTTACAAGGTGTGAAATTGAGTAAGACTCAAAACCCGACCACGGTAGAAGATAGAAAGAGAATGAAAGTCATTCCCTATGCCTTGGCCATAGGTTCTATAAAGTATGCCATGCTGTGTACCAGATCTATTGTATACCCTACACTGAGTTTGGGAAGGGAATACAATAGTGATCTAGGAGTAGATCACAGGACAACGGTCAAAATTATCCTTAGTGGAATAAGGATATGTTTCTTGATTATGGAAGTGACAAAAGGTTCGTCGTAAAGGGTTACGTCGATGCAAGTTTTGACACTGATCTGGATGACTCTAAGTCTCGATCTAGATACATATTGAAAGTGAGAGCAATTAGCTAGAGTAGCTCCGTGCAGAGCATTATAGACATAGAAAATTGCAAAATACATAATGGATCTGAATGTGAAAGATCCGTTGACTAAGATTCTCTCACAAGCAAAACATGATCACACCTTAGTACTCTTTGGGTGTTAATCACATAGCGATGTGAACTAGATTACTGAATCTAGTAAACCCTTTGGGTGTTGGTCACATGACGATGTGAACTATGGGTGTTAATCACATGATGATGTGAACTATCGATGTTAATCACATGGTGATGTGATCTAGATTATTGACTCTAGTGCAAGTGGGAGACTGAAGGAAATATGCCCTAGAGGTAATAATAAAGTTATTATTTATTTCCTTATTTCATGATAAATGTTTATTATTCATGCTAGAATTGTATTAACCGGAAACATAATACATGTGTGAATATATAGACAAACAGAGTGTCACTAGTATGCCTCTACTTGACTAGCTTGTTAATCAAAGATGGTTATGTTTCCTAACCATGGACAAAGAGTTGTTATTTGATTAACGGGATCACATCATTAGTTGAATGATCTGATTGACATGACCCATTACGTTAGCTTAGCACCCGATCGTTTAGTATGTTGCTGCTTTCTTCATGACTTATACATGTTCCTATGACTATGAGATTATGCAACTCCCGTTTACCGGAGGAACACTTTGTGTGCTACCAAACGTCACAACGTAACTGGGTGATTATAAAGGTGCTCTACAGGTGTCTCCGAAGGTACTTGTTGGGTTGGCGTATTTCGAGATTAGGATTTGTCACTCCGAATGTCGGAGAGGTATCTCTGGGCCCTCTCGGTAATGCACATCACATAAGCCTTGCAAGCAATGCAACTAATGAGTTAGTTGCGAGATGATGTATTACGGAACGATTAAAGAGACTTGCCGGTAACGAGATTGAACTAGGTATTGGATACCGACGATCGAATCTCGGGCAAGTAACATACCGATGACAAAGGGAACAACGTATGTTGTTATGCGGTCTGACCGATAAAGATCTTCGTAGAATATGTAGGAACCAATATGGGCATCCAGGTCCCGCTATTGGTTATTGACCGGAGACGTGTCTCGGTCATGTCTACATTGTTCTCGAACCGTAGGGTCCGCGCGCTTAAGGTTTCGATGACAGTTATATTATGAGTTTATGAGTTTTGATGTACCGAAGGAGTTCGGAGTCCCGGATGAGATCGGGGACATGACGAGGAGTCTCGAAATGGTCGAGACGTAAAGATCGATATATTGGACGACTATATTCGGAGTTCGGAAAGGTTGTGATTCGGGTATTTTTCGGAGTACCGGAGAGTTACGGGAATTCGCCGGGGAGAAGTATTGGGCCTTATTGGGCCATACGGGAAAGAGAGAGGGGCTGCCTAGGGCAGGCCGCGCGCCCCCCCATGGCCTAGTCTGAATTGGACTATGGGAAGGGGCCGCACCCCCTCCTTCCTTCCCTTCTCTCTTTCCCTTCCTTGTTTCCTACTCCTAATACATGGAAGGACTCCTAGTTGGACTAGGAAAGGGGGAATCCTACTCCCGGTGGGAGTAGGACTCCCCTAGGGCGCGCCATAGTAGAGGGCCGGCCCTCCCCTCCTCCACTCCTTTATATACGGGGGTAGGGGGCACCCCATGGACACACAAGTTGATCATCGTGATCGTTCCTTAGCCGTGTGCGGTGCCCCCCTCCACGATATTACACCTCGGTCATATTGTAGCGGTGCTTAGGCGAAGCCCTGCGACAGTTGAACATCAAGATCGTCACCACGCGCGTCGTGCTGACGAAACTCCTCCCCGTACCTCTGCTGGATCGGAGTTCGGGGTGCGTCATCGAGCTGTACGTGTGTCAAGAACTCGGAGGTGCCGGAGTAACGGTGCTTGGATCGGTTGGACCGGGAAGACGTACGACTAGTTCCTCTACGTTGCGTCAATGCTTCCGCTTCGGTCTACGAGGGTACGTAGACAACACTCTCCCCTGTCGTTGCTATGCATCACCATGATCTTGCGTGTGCGTAGGAAATTTTTTGAAATTACTACGTTCCCCAATAGGAAGCACATGAGGTAGAATAAATGTTAAGTTTGAGGATCGGACTCCAAACCGACAGAGTGGGGCGGGGAGTCGAGGCGGTGTCCATGGCATTGCCGGCGAGGGCTGCGGACGGTCGGAACCGATCAAAGGCGACACCATGACAAGGGAAGGGAGATGGCGGCGCGAGCATGCGGAAAGAGCAGCGGGAGGGGAAAATATCGCTCGCATTAAACCGATTTTGGGATGGAGTGTGCTCCAAATATTCCTGCAGCCGCCAAATATGACGGCTCGAGACTTGATTTTTATGCCAGCTACAAGTCAAATGGCAGGATTTGGTTCTGTGTTTTGTTTGATCTGTTTCGTAAATTGCATTTATTTTTGTTCTTTTATAAAAAAACTTTTTGTTCTTAAAAAAACAGTGGCGTGCGCTTTGTTTTAAAGGAAGAATAAACCATCATTATCGATCAAGTAGTTGCCTAGCCTTAGGATTTGGCATGCTTTCTAGGCCTAATGATAGGCAGAATCAGCTCATGCTAGCTTGGAAGGTAGACTTTACTAAAGTGAAGTAAAAAACCTCGGACAAGTTGTTCCAGTTCTACGCTTACATCGAATTGACTAGTCTTGCTTTACCTCCTCCACTAAACAAGGGGGGAAATCTGGAAAATGTCATAATAAAGCCCAAAAAAATCGTACGGGGTACTACAGAAGATTTACGGTTTGTTGTTTTCCATCACGGCCACGGACTATGCGGCGGCAAAACTCTGGATGACGTCATAATCTGCCGACTAAATATGTTCGTAATAAAATTATTAAGGTAACATGTGAAGTACAACAGGTGTCGTGGTGTAGTTGGTTAGCACATCAGTTTAACACGCTGAGGATCCCCGGTTCAAATCCGGGCGACACCAATTTATTTTTCTGGTATTTTTGGCTTTTGAACATTTCCTTGTTTTATTTACAGCTTTTTTCTCTTTATTACTGAAGTTGTTAATGATGTTGTTTTCTGTTTGTGAAAAAAGACCATATATCTATCTATAAATCACTAGCAAAAGAGCCCATGTGTTGCAACGAGAAAAAAATACCACACGTGAAACAACATCATATTCAGATTGTACACATTTTTCTAATCATTTTACATATATAACATGTTAAAATTAAAGTTATGTTTAAAATATATGAATATTTTCTAAAACATTTAAATCTGTTCATAAACTGAATTTAAAAATGCCTGACTTGTAAAAATAACGTCATGTTCATATTCTACACATTTTTTCCGGGCGACACCAATTTATTTTTCTGGTATTTTTGGCTTTTGAACATTTCCTTGTTTTATTTACAGCTTTTTCTCTTTATTACTGAAGTTGTTAATGATGTTGTTTTCTGTTTGTGAAAAAAGACAATATATCTATCTATAAATCACTAGCAAAAGAGCCCATGTGTTGCAACGAGAAAAAAATACCACACGTGAAACAACATCATATTCAGATTGTACACATTTTTCTAATCATTTTACATATATAACATGTTAAAATTAAAGTTATGTTTAAAAGATATGAATATTTTCTAAAACATTTAAATCTGTTCATAAACTGAATTTAAAAATGCCTGACTTGTAAAAATAACGTCATGTTCATATTCTACACATTTTTTAATTAATTTTCATATATAACATGTTAAAATCGGACTTACAGTTTAAAAGATATGGTTATTTCAAGAAAAATATTTATTTTTAATACACTGCAGGGTGATTAACACACATATCGGGGGGTTTATGTAAAACTGCAAAAAGCGATTTGCAGTGCTTTAACGTGGATCACAGATTAATTAGCATGAAAGGTAGGGGGTTTTGTGTAAAATGCAAAAAACAATTCGTTCTCACTTAAAACAGGACTGCGAGTTAATTTCATATAAACCGAGGGACTTTTATGCAAAATCGCTAGCAACGACGGACAATCAGAAACCCAATTTTCTCTATTATTAGGTAAATATGTCATAAAGGTTCCTAGGAAGTTAAAGCATCCCAAATATTTAAAAGTTGTATTGAAAACCCTCCACCACCCTACGAGAGGTGGCTTGACCTTGTCGATGACAATCGGGGAGTCTTTGTTGATATGCCCCTAAGGACTAGTGCCCAAGAGTCGCACTCGTCACCATTAGAGCATCTACAGGCTGACACCTCAAACCCGACACATACGCCCGGTCGGGCCGCCCGGTCACTGTTCGATGGCAAAATATTAACCCAGACAGACGCCTCAAACGCCCGGGCTGACCGACAACCCTCATATCCATCCCATATATGGGGCGAATATGGGGGCGCCCAGGCACACCCGCCACGTCAGACCCGACCCACACTGGCCCACCCGACCCCACATATATTCCTACCCATTTGCTCGCCGGACCAAACCCTAGCCATTTCACTCCACTCCCCTCTGCCATCCAAGCTCGTCCCCGGCGCCGTCCGGCAGTCTCCGGCATGTCGGGCAGTGGATCCGGGTCCTTCACCTCCAGATCCATCGACCGCGAGCTCATCCCACGTGACCCTGAAGAGGAGATGTCCATCCAGCTTGCGCTCCGCCGCGGCCAAGAGGAGGCCCGTGCACGGCAGTGCTCGAATTCCTTCCATTGGGAATCCATCGCGTCCGCCCAAATGGCACATGGATCAGGCGCTAGGGAAGCCGTCGCTGCCTCACCGGTGGTGGCGCGGTCCGTCTGGCATCCGAACACGGTGGCGGACGCGCAACCCCTCTGTTAACGCGCCGAGGCATGCACACACCGTGGGCGTCCTCCAACGCAAACATGCGTAGCGTGCCCGTCGTGCGCGGCAATGGGCGCGGGACCCGACGGTAGCGCTTGCTACGGTGGATGTCGTGTTGGAGATATGCCCTAGAGGCAATCATGTATGATGATATTTCCTATGTGTTTATGAATAAAGATAGTCCTTGGACATTGTCAATGATGTGTATCAGCAAGTACGTGACTTGTTTGTGGGAATATGCGTTGTATGATGACTGTCCCAAAAGGTTCCTAGTCGAAAGGGCTGTGTGGACGCGCAACCAACTAGACTAGCATATGACACGGTCGATGGCTTGGTCTCACTAGCCATGAAGCATTGGATGCTAACCGGATAATATGGACTTGGAAAGGTCTGGTCGGATTTGACGTAGTCGGATCCGAGTCGGACAGACCCAACTATGAGACGCAACGATATGTCATCTGTGAGTCTCTAATACAACATATGTTCTATGTCCTAAGACCTGAGCTGACGCATATACTCGGGATGGTGACAGACCTGCTTTGGGCCGACCAAACGCTACTCAGTAACTGGGTAGTTACAAAGGTAGGTTTCAGGCTTGTCAAAACCCATGCTGCGAGACATGGTCGAGCAAGATGGGATTTGCCCCTCCAATCAGGAGAGATGTACTCTGGGCCCCTCGTGTGATCCGACCAAGAGAAGCATGGCCATGCGACAAGAATTATGAGATAATCCGGATTGGGGTTGGCATCACTGGAACGAGAAAGAGGTCAGGTTAGCACAAGGATGACAATCTCTCCTTGAGCCCGACAACATACATCGTGTGGCAAAAGGAATGGAAGTGTGATATATAGGTTCGCCTAACCAGCTTCATAGTTCGTTACCACTAGACGCGCAGTGCCGTGCAGCGGAAGAAGAGTTGGGGTAGTGCGTCCGCGTGGATCGTCTCCTCCTCGTCCGATCTCCCTCGAACAGTCGGTCGTCCGATCCCACGTACAAATTCGCCAGAGTGGCGCAAGTGCACCGCCTCTAACGGTATCCGCGCGTGCAGGAGGAACACCCTACCATAGAACCCAACATGTCGGCGAGGTGGAGTCGCATTTTCCGACACCCCGTACGGTGCACCTGTCCGGGTGCCGCAACCACGTTGTGGTGGATGTCGCCGGCTCGTCCCAGGACGGATCCATCATCGAACTGACGTCCATTGGCACCCAACGGGTTCCGGACTCCGATGAGGAAGAATAGAGCATGGGAGACGATGGCGCCTTGAGTCCTGTGAGCCAGCTCGTGTCCCATGCCCTACTCTACCTTGCCGGTGACCGGACCAACACTCTGAGGAGCGTAGCCGGCCGTCGGACATGGCCACGGCGGAGCCGGACGAGCGGAGTAGAACCGGACAAAGCTCCGCTCAAAGATCGATGTGTTGCATGTAATAATATGGATTTGAGGTTTCTAATTTGAGGTATCCAGATGTGGAATGCATTTTTTGAGGTGTGACCGGTCACTGGGCGCGTCCGCGGGCGTTTGAGGGGTCGGATTTGCCAAGTCCGGCTGTAGATGCTCTTAAACACCTTGAATCAGTCTGAATTGCCTGGCATCAAGTCTCGTTGCCGCATGCGCGTGGCGAAAAACGTTAACCTCCCCACCACAAGGGCATGTCTAGGACCTATGTTGGAGCACCATCGATTACATCCATATAGATGAACCCGGGGAGGATCGAGGTCCAAAAGACAGCCGGAAAATTTAGCGCACCATCCACCCAAACGCCACTCCTACGAGAAAAAAATAATCCTACCTTAAACTACTAGTCGGAGTCGAGGCACCGGTATCCCCTTCCCCGCCACTGCACGCTTGAGTTGTAGTCAGATGGGAGGTGGGTCCACAACCTCGTTGACGAAGCTTGAGAGGATGAGTGCCCTAGTCCCAGCAATCGTGGAGGAAAAGAGAAAATCCTCACCAGAGGACCCTAAAATAATTGAAAGGGCATATTTTCCTAGCATTTTTACTCCTTTGCCAAATGTGTTGCTAATGATGGTGTTATCTGAAATAATTCAAAGGGCATGTTTTTCCTGGTATTTTCTATTTTTTATTTAAAATCTGGTTTTCCTTTTTTTTTGGCCAACTAGATTACTAATGATGACGTTATTATTTAAAATACACAATTATAAATATTAAGCCCAACCAGTTGTTCTCCTCCACATTAGTTTTGTGTGGGAGTTGGACGCAACTACAATTGAAATGACGCTATTATGAATTAATACATGTTTATGAATTTTCATGCATTTTGTGTAGATTTACTGTCATGTATTAATTACTAATACCTAATTTCTCATAAGGACAATTGTTTATGTCACCAAGTATGCATATTTTCGTGCCACTATCTTTGAAAATCCATTACTAAATTATATGTGGTGGTATTTTTTTTAATATAATAAAGAGGAAGGCCTGCATCAACCTATACAAGAAGTCTCTCCTCCCACTGAACACACATCGCTGGAAGGCCTGAAATAAATCTATAAAAATGTTAGCACCAGTGTCAAGTATAGGATTTGAACCTTGGTGGATTGAGATATCACTCACAATTACTTCATACACGACACATCCTCAGCTGAACGGCCAAGCAATCCACCATGTATTAGCATTTACCAATGGCGCCTACAGGCAGGGGCGGCGCTAGGGGTATTCTTGGGTCTTCATGTGAATACCCATGATTTTTACAAAACAGTGTTGATTTTGGCAAAAGGTGACAATTTTCGAAAACAACAATGATTTTGGCAAAATGAATACCCGGTTGCAAATTCCTGGAGCCGCCACTGCCTACAGGCTGTCGTGCTAAAATCGTGTGGGCTTCATCGTCCGTGTAGCACCGTTGATACCACTGTCTTT
This sequence comes from Triticum timopheevii, assembly GCA_963921465.1. Lineage (NCBI taxonomy): Eukaryota > Viridiplantae > Streptophyta > Magnoliopsida > Poales > Poaceae > Triticum > Triticum timopheevii. The sequence continues at coordinate 472,311,325 of OY997268.1, forward strand.
CTAACCATCAGATCACAAGTACATGTCCCATGAAAAACTAGAGTATTAAAGAGAATGTTTTGAAGGAAAGGAAACTTTAATTGTCTTAAGCAAAGTTGGATCTTACAAGTAACATGTGCGGTTCTGAAGACAAAAGTGTTGAGATGCTGCCCGTCTTACATGTATTGAAATGCAAGCAACTAATCTCACATGTCTAGCCTGTAACTAACTATCCCATTTCATGCTTCTATATAGGGCAAAAGAATCTAGTATTACTGATTAAACTGAACTGCCTCTGCATGTGTTAGCTGTTAGCTAGCTGCAGGTTCATCATACTTTAAAACTCCTGAAAAAATAATTGCTCATCTTCTATCCACAAGCAAATGATTGTATGATGATTGACTATCTGAAGAGAAATACACAAATTGCAATATACAACATATATATCTGAACTATCTGGATTATGTACTAATCATTGAGAGACTTAGCTGGACATTTGCCCTTTGTTGAGTGCTTGCTCATTGGCCTGAGGATAATTCCGTGAACCAAACTACAGCTGGCGATGCGATGCGATGGCTTTATGTGGACTTTCGGAGCAGGTAAGGGGTCACATTGGTTTCCATTTCTCTTTTGACCTGTATTTCTTCTCCACCTATAGCTAGTGTAAACCGCATGCATACACAAGCGTATGGAGACTACACAACTACTACTACTAACCAGTGTGTAGCATTGTAACACGGTAGCAGAGAGTGACACACGATCTACCAGGGATACGTCTGCTCACAAAGAAAAATGACATCTACATTCCAAAGATAAACGACCTCCAATTAGATTTCCAAAAAAAGATAAACGATCTTGTCGGTGTACTAAAGTAAGGGTACCTTAGTATCCCGAACTTGTGCACGGGCAGTCGCAGCGTCCCGCGCCAAGGCTTGTCGGGTGTCCGCCAAGATCCTCCGTAGCTCCTATTTATGCCATTCAAGAACAAAGTGTTTTAACTGAGAAGACAAGACCCCGGCAAGAGGAGCTTGCCGGGAAGGACAAGGCCCCGGCAAGAGGAGCTTGCCGGGAAGGCCGACCCAGGCACTTCAAAGAACTTGCCGCGACGCGCCGCGCGTCCCGGCAAGACCCGACAAGCGACAAGCTTTCGGGTGCGACGAGACAACGACCGCGGCAAGGCGCTTGCCGCGGCAAAGCCACCACTCTGTGCCACACTCCAGCACACCCGTCGACGTGTCGCCCTGAGACCGTTCCAGGCGCACGTGGCGGGGAGCTGTGCGGCCAAGCGGTGCGAGGTGGCGAGTGGAGATGACGAGAAGGCCATCGTGGCAAGCGGTGGCGCCCCTAAGGGTCGCTTTTCTGCACTGTTGGACGACGCGGACGGGCATTAAATGCTCTTGTCCCCTGCCGTCAGAGTTAGGTAGGGTGCACTGTAGATAGCAGTTGTACCAGCCCCCCCTCATTTTTTACATTTGTACCCTCGACTGCATTGCCACCTGTCGGTGACCCCTTATGCCTATAAAAGGAGGCCCATGCGCAACGTAGAAGGGGTTGGACTCATTCGAAACTACAGAACGCTCACGCTCTCGAGCAAAAACACAATACAACCACAAAGCAGCAGTAGGAGTATTATCTCTCCGGAGAGCTCCGAAGCTGGGTAAAAATCCCTCGCGTGCTCCGCCTCGATCTGCTCTTCGTGCGCTCTCCGCTCCCTTGCCGGACCGAAAGGGGCCCTGCCCCATAGGTGTTCGTTCCCCACGACATCTTTGGCGCGCCAGGTAGGGGGGCGTCGAGGTTGCGTGAACCTGATCCGTCGTTCACGTGAGCTAGATCTTCGTTTTCTTCATCATCATCTTCAACATGCCACCGAAGAAGAAGGCTTCGGAGGTGGCCGCTCCGTCCACGTCGATCCCACCTCCACTGGAGCAAACGGGCGGTGGGGTAGACGCCGGCGGAGGAACGGGCGTCGACGAGGGAGCTCATGCTGCCGCCAGGTCCAAGGACAAGGCCGCGCAAACCTCGGCGTCCGTACACACACCGCGCCCATCTCAGGAGGCGCGGGACCGACAACGTCATGGCACACGCGGTACCATACGTTCGTTGGGTCAAGGCCAAGCTGGTGGATCTCGGGACGCTCAAGATCAGCATGCACGTCAACATGCTGGCACGAGCGCGGCGCGGTCGCCCGGACGAGATGCTGCTCCTTCTAACATTGTTAGAAGTGCGAGCATATCTCGCTCCTCGCGCCGTTCACCGCCGCCACCCAAGACTCCAGAAGAAGCATTGGCCCGAGCCCAACTGCTTCTAGATTACCCTCCAGCGCCAGACAAGATTGACGATTGGAGGGCCACCATTTAGAGCCTCATCGGCTTCGCCAACTGCGACACTCCCCGGCAACCGAGTACGTCGAAGCCGCGGCAAGACGCCCAGGAGCAAGCCGATGGCGAGAAGACTGGTGGGGGTGCGACAACCGTGCACTCCCCGCCCCGAAGGCCAAGATCGCCGACTCGCCGGGTCAACCTCGACACCGACTCCACGACGTCGTCAGATCCACGAGCTCGTCGCGATCAACACCAAGTTCTTCAAGAACGACAGCACGAAGACGCTCGTACACGCATCGAGCGTCGAAGAGAAGCGCGACGTCAGTCAGAACAGCGCGCTGGGCCCGCTGTCGACATGCATGCGCCAGGGGAACCAGGCGACTTGCCGTACGCGGTAGGTTGCCCTGCATTTACTCGTGAGCTGCGGCAAGTCCAGTGGCCCAGTACCAAGAACTTCAAGCCAGATGTACCGGAGAAGTATGATGGCAGGTTGCATCCGTCGGAGTTCCTCAACATCTACACCATGGCGGTGCAAGCTACCGGGGGGCGCGACGAGAAGATCCTTGCCAACTACTTCCCGCTGGTACTCAAGCCCAACGTCAGATCCTGGCTCATGCACTTGCCGGACGACTCCATCTCCTCATGGGCGGACTTGTGTCATCAGTTTGTCGGCGCCTTCATAGGCGGCCACAAGCCCCATGGCCAGGAAAGCGATCTTCATCTGCTCGCCCAGAAGGAAGGAGAGCCCCTGCGCAAGTATATTCAGAGATTCAGCCAAGTGCAGCGCAACATCCTAGACGTCCACCCTGCCGCGGTTATCAGCGCGTTCCATCAGAACGTGCGTAACCGCAGGATGAGGGAGGAGATGGCGATGTGCAAGATCAGAGATGTCAGCGAGCTATATGCCCTGGCTGACAGGTGCGCACGTGCTGAAGAAGGGAGGAAACTCCCCGGAGAGAATGCAGGAGCAGAAGGGTCTGACAGTGAGGATGCCGTCCCGGCAAGGAAAAACCGGAGGCGGAACAACAGGAAAAGGAAAGCTAAGGATGTGCTAGCTGTCGAGCAGTCCGGCAACGGAGGAGGCGCCGAGAAGGCCAAAGCTGGTAACTCCAGCGAGGCTGTGGTGGCCGCCGACAAGCAGGACGGCTCCGGCAAGCAGTACTGCAAGATCCATCGCACCAAGGGCCACGATCTCCAGACCTGCAAGAAAGTTGAGCAGCTTGTTGAACTGCAGAAAGCTGAATACGAGCGACACGACAAGGAGAAGGCCCAAGAAGGTGGTGGAGGATCCGGCAAGAAGCGTCCCGGCCGGGGAGGGCGCCGCGGCAAGGCCAAACAGCGGCAAGGAGATAGGCCTCCCCGCGGCCGCGACAAGGATGAAGATGAAGACGACGACGAAGACATGGAGGATGATGACGCCGACGAGCAGGAATTTCAGAAAGCAACAGAGGTTCTGTGCGTTGACGGTGGTGCTTCTCTGCACACTTTGCACCGCCAGCTCAAACAGTGGGTGCGGGAAGTGAATGTGGCAGAACCACCAGTTGAGTCACGCAAGCCTCAGAAGTGGTCCAGCACGCCCATCATCTTTGACGTTGAGGATCACCCTGATCGCATAACTGCGGTCGGGTGCTTGCCGATGTTGGTTTCACCAACTATCCGCAACCTCAAGGTCACAAAGATGCTGGTTGACGGCGGGGCCGGCTTGAATCTGATTTCCTCCGCGGTACTCAAGAAGCTCCAGATCCCCGACAGCGAGCTCGAAGAGACTGGTACCTTCCAAGGAATCAATCCGGGAAGGAGCAAGCCGAAGGGGAAGATCACGTTGCCAGTAACATTTGGCAGCGAGCTGAATTTCAGGACAGAGAGAGTTACCTTTGACGTTGCTGATTTCCCATTGCCCTACAATGGGATACTCGGCCGTCCAGCGCTCGCCAAGTTCATGGCAGCCTCTCACTATGCCTACAACGTGCTCAAGATGCCAGGTCCGATAAGTGTCATCTCTGTCCCTGGCGACAAGAAAGATGCCCTTATCTGCACCAACAAGATCTACCGGGAAGCAGCAGCTGCAGCAGATCGCAAACCACTTGCCGCTGAAGCTCCCGGGCGGAAGAAGAAGACCAAGTCCGGCAAGAGCTCTGATGCCCACTCCGGCAAACGCACCTATTCGGAGTGCTGCGCTACCGTCGAGGACGCACCATCGAGCTCCACCGGCAAGTGTAAGAAGGCGAAGGCAGCTCCGCCAGAGACCAAGAAAGTGGCCGCCAAGGAGGACGGCACTGGTGGTACCTTCACCATCAGTGCCACGCTTGATCCTAAATAGGAAAGCGCGCTCATTGCTTTCCTGCGGGCGAATGTCGATGTGTTTGCATGGCAACCATCTGACATCCCCGGTGTTCCCAGGAAAGTAATTGAGCACCACCTTGCCGTCTGTCCTCACGCGCGGCCCGTCAAGCAGAAAGTCAGAAAGCAAGCAGTGGAGCGCCAAGAGTTCATTGCTGAAGAGATCAAGAAGTTGGAAGCAGCAGGCCTGGTCAGAGGAGTGCTCCATCCAACGTGGCTGGCCAATCCTGTAGTCGTGCGGAAAGCGAACGGGAAATGGAGGCTTTGTATTGACTTCACTGATGTTAATAAAGCTTGTCCCAAAGATCCATTTCCCTTGCCGCGCATTGACCAAATTGTCGATTCCACGGCAGGATGTGATTTGCTTTCATTTCTTGATGCATATTCAGGATACCATCAGATCTTTATGGCAGAAGAGGATGAGGAGAAAACCGCATTCATTACTCCATGTGGCACATACTGCTTTGTACGGATGCCTTTCGGACTAAAGAATGTTGGTTCAACCTTTGCAAGGGTAGTTCACGAAGCTTTTGAGCCACAGTTGCACAGAAATGTAGAGGCTTACATGGATGACATAGTGGTCAAGAGCAAAGACAGGGCAACTCTGATTCAAGATTTGGACGAGACCTTTGCAAATCTGCGCAAGATCAACCTCAAGCTTAACCCCGAGAAGTGCGTGTTTGGAGTCCCCTCCGGCAAGCTTCTCGGGTTCTTTGTGTCTCAGCGGGGGATCGAAGCCAACCCCGACAAGATCAAGGCCATTGAGCAGATCGAAGCACCAAAGCGCATCAAGGATGTGCGAAGGCTTGCCGGCTGCGTAGCTGCTCTCAGCAGATTCATCTCTAAGTCTGCTGAGCGCGCCCTACCATTTTTCAAAATTTTGAAAAAGGCAGGTCCAATGAAATGGACTCCGGAAGCGGAGGCTGCGCTGCAGGACTTGAAGAGATATCTGTCCTCCACTCCAATACTTGTCGCACATAAGCCACAAGAGAAGTTGCTGCTATATCTAGCGGCAACCAATCAAGTGGTTAGTGCTGCGTTAGTAGCGGAGAGGGAGGCAGATGATGAGCCAGCAGCCGCGACAAGCACATACAGCGACAAGCAGGGGGCTTCCCCGACAAGCTCTGGTCCCGACAAGGATGAATTTGCGCAGCCACAAGAAGAGAAGCAGAAGAAAATGGTGCAACGCCCAGTTTACTTTGTCAGTTCCCTTCTTCAGGGGGCTAGATCAAGGTACTCTGGTGTGCAGAAATTGCTTTTCGGCCTTCTCATGGCCTCGAGAAAGCTGCGCCATTACTTTCAAGCACATGAGATAACAGTTGTCATTCGCTTTCCGTTGAAGAGGATATTGCAAAATCCAGAAGCAACAGGCAGGATTGTCGAGTGGGCACTGGAATTGTCAAGCTTTGGCCTCAAGTTTGAGAGTATTTCAACTATTCAGAGCCGAGCATTGGCAGAACTCATAGCAGAATGGACGCCAACACCTGATGAAGAAACTCCAGAGACGAGCATCCCCGTCAAGGAAGCAAGCAAAGAATGGATCATGTACTTTGATGGTGCCTTCTCATTGCAAGGCGCCGGTGCGGGCGTACTACTTGTCGCACCCACCGGAGAGCACCTCAAGTACGTGGTCCAGATGCACTTTCCCAAGGAGCAAGCGACAAACAATACTACAGAGTATGAAGGTTTGCTTGCCGGACTCAGGATCGCGGCAGACCTTGGGATCAAAAAGCTTATTGTTAGGGGTGACTCGCAGCTTGTCGTCCCCCAAGTTAACAAAGATTATCAGAGTCCGTTGATGGAAGCCTACATTGATGAAGTGAGAAAGTTGGAAGAGCACTTTGATGGCCTACAGATGGAACATGTTCCGAGAGCTCAGAACGACATTGCAGATGGCCTGTCAAAGTGCGCCGCACTCAAGTTACCTGTGGAACCAGGAATTTTTGTGCTCAAGCTGACTCAACCATCTGTAACACCATCAACTGGACAGAACAAGAAGAGGAAGTTGGTTTCTGGTGACCACTTTCCGGCAGAGCTCCCCGAAGCCGCCGCCAAGAAGGTCCCCAAGATCAACACAAAGAGTGCTGAGGGGCAGTCTGCTCCGACAAGCCCAAGGGTTTGTTCCGTTGAAGCAGACGCTCCCGACAAGTTTTGCTCCGGCAAACTTGCCGGGGAATATCAAGCTCCGGCTGAACCGCAGGTTCTTGCCGTAGAAGCAGATGTTCCCGCTGCAGCGTTTGTGCCTTTAGTCCTTGTTGTTGAGCTACAAGCTCCAGCATGGGCACAGCAGATTGTCCATTTCCTTCAGATAGGAGAACTTCCCGAAGAGCAAGAAGAAGCGGAGAGAGTAGCCCGGCAATCAAGTATGTACTAGTTTGTCGACGACATACTGTACAGAAGGAGATTCAACGGAGTGAAATTGAAGTGTATTCCCCGGGAAGATGGACAGAAGCTGTTGGCGGACATACACGGAGGCATATGTGGTCATCACATTGGCGCAAGAGCACTTGCCGGCAAAGCTTTCCGGCAAGGTTTCTTTTGGCCAACAGCCCTCCAGGATGCAACGGCACAAGTAACCAAGTGTGAAGCGTGCCAGTTCCACTCCAAGCAGATACATCAACCAGCTCAAGCTCTCCAAACAATCCCTTTATCCTGGCCATTTTCGGTCTGGGGGCTCGACATCCTCGGCCCCTTTCCCCGAGCTGTCGGGGGCTTCGAGTACTTGTACGTGGCAATCGACAAGTTCACAAAGTGGCCGGAAGTGGAAGCAGTGAGGAAGGTGACAGCACAATCAGAAGTCAAGTTCTTCAGGTCAATTGTTTGCTGTTTCGGAGTCCCTAACAGGATCATCACCGACGATGGCACACAATTCACGAGCCGCACCTTCATGCAGTATGTCCAAGATCTTGGCGCCAAGGTCTGCTTTGCTTCTGTTGCTCACCCAAGAAGCAACGGTCAAGCGGAGAGGGCAAACACTGAAGTGCTGCGCGGGCTCAAGACCAGAACTTTCGACAGGCTGCACAAGTGCGGAAGGAATTGGATCGAGGAGCTGCCAGTGGTTCTTTGGTCGATCAGGACGACACCAAATCGAGCCACTGGCCAGACACCTTTTGCTCTAGTCTATGGAGCAGAAGCAGTTCTCCCCACGGAACTCGTATACGGATCGCCTCGAGTGCTCGCTTATGATGAGCTTGAGCAAGAGCAGCTGCGACAAGATGACGCGCTGCTCCTTGAGGAAGATCGTCTTCAGGCTGCTGTACGAGCTGCTCGATATCAGCAAGCTTTGCGCCGCTACCATAGCCGCAAAGTCAATGCCAGAAGTCTCGAGGAAGGCGACCTTGTTCTTCGGCGCGTTCAATCCGCCAAGAATTCCAACAAGTTGACGCCGAAGTGGGAAGGCCCTTATCGGGTGAAACGAGTCACTAGGCCTGGCGCTGTCCGCCTTGAGACCGAAGATGGGTTTCCGGTGAGCAACTCCTGGAACATTGAGCATCTTCGTAAGTTTTACCCATAAGGCGCGGTTGCCGGAACCTGTTCCGGCAACCACCTTTTGTACAAGCCTTGCCGCTGTTGCATGTAACCCTTTGTACAAAGCCGGGCGCAGATCCCGTGCATGAATAAAGCTCATGTGCTTCACACATCTTGTCAAATTTCATGCCTTTTTCTTTTTTGCATGTATTATCTGACACTTTGTGCAGCATTTGCCCCCGGTAAGCAATAACGAGCCTTAAGGCTCCATATCTTTATTTTCTCTTTTTTCTTTCTCTCAAGAAAAAGGAAGGTTCCCTCGCTCACAAGTTCACCGGGGGGGAAGGAGGAGATAATGGTATGGACCGGGCGTTGTTCAAGAGAAGTATAGCCTTGCCGAGACGCAGACAACAGAAAAGTTAAGTTGCCAAAGTTTGAGCACAATCAGTTTTTAAATTTTAAAGTTATCTTCCTTGAACGACCGTGCTTTGTATGGAGAACCTGTGCGCGGAGGAACCAACTCGCAGCTAGTTGCGCCCTTACTTTGTTTCGAGTCCGCTCAACAACTTAAGTGTGCTGCGACTAGTTCTGACAAGGTTTTCTTGCCGGAAGCAACACCGCCAGCAGGCTGCTGATGTCCCGCACTCAGCGCTCGCGGCAAGGGTGTCCGCGCCGGCAAGTTCCCTAAAAGCATAGGGTAAAAACATACAAAGGAAGGAATCAAGTAAAGGAAATAACATAGCAAATACTACCCAAGATAAAGTTATATTACAAAGGAAACTTGTCGTGGCACTGACTAAATTGTTCTCATAATATAAATAGCAGCGGCAAGGAAAGGAGAAAACGGGCGGCCTAGTCCACGCGTTCGCCGTCGATCCTCCTGACTTCATTCACCTTGTCCACAATGGGTGCGACAAGGGCCTTGAGTTCTTCAAGATCAGCACCCGCCGACAGCTTCTTGAGAACGTTGGTGAGGTTGAGGCCCGGATTGCGGAAGAGCACCTTCACCAGCACCTTCTCCAAGACTCTGGCGCAGATTGCGCGCGACTCGTCAGCCAGCTGCCTTGGGATCCTTTCCCGGAGTTGCTGGAGAGCCGTCGCCACGCCCTTGAAGAACAGAGTGAGCTTGGCGCTGGGCTGGAGGTTTTCGTCGGAGGAGTACCCGAAGCCCTCCAGTTCCTGCTGCGCCAGCTCCTCGTCGATGACTGCGGCGATGTTGACGAGGCCCTCCGTCCAGAGCTCCACAGTAGCCCTGAAGGTGTTCTGGGTTTCGGCGGCCCTCGTTAGCAGCGCCTCATTGGCCTTGACTTCTTGCTTCAAGTCCTCCTCCCGCTTCTTGGCGCCGTCTAGCGTCTCCGTCAGCGTGGCCAGCTTCAGCTCGAGATCGGCATTGGCGTCCTTGGCGGCGTTCAGCTCCCTGCCCCTCTCAGAGAGGCGACCCTGCAGCTCACCATGAGCGAGGGTGTCCTTCTCACGCTCGCACTGGAGCGCGGCAAGCTCTTCATCCTTCCTCTTCAGATCAGCCTCCAGCTGCGTCACCTTCACTTCCAGTTCTTTCTTGGCGGCCTCGGCAGCTGCGGCAGCATCCTTCGCTTCCTTGAGGGCCCCGCCAAGTGATTGCTCGCGCGCGGCAAGCTCTTCCTCATGGTTGTCCAAGTTAACCTTCTTCTGCGTCAGCTCACCTTCCCGCTTGGACAGCTCCTCGGCGGCAAGCCTCTGCTGCTCCTCGGCTTCAGCCTTCTCAAGGATGAACGCCTTCCGCGCCTCGACAAGCTGCGCCCTCTCCTCTGCAATGGACCGGAGGGCCTCTTGGTTGCGGCTCTCGAGCTCCTCCGCATGCTTCTCTATGTCCACTCCCGCCTGCGCGACAAGCGCTTCCCGGGACTCCAGTTTTGCTTGTCGGGCGCGGTAGAGCGACACCAACTTGCGGAGCAGCTGCTCCTCCTCAGATTCGCCGCTGCTGCTGCTTGGCGCGTCAACCACCGTCAGCCCAGTGGAGGCGAGTACTTCTCCGTCAAAAGCCTCTCCCTCGACCGGCGCCCTGGAGCTTGACGCCCAGGGGAGCCTAATGAAGATACCTTCACCGACCTTCAAGTAGGCGCCGGGCTGGGGCTCTTCGGGGCCTGGCGCTGCGTCAGCGGCGGAGGGGTCGGCGGTCGGCGTAGCGCCTTGCGCTCCTACGGACCCCGGGTCGTCAGTGCGGTCGCCGGACCCCTCGCCGGCTCCAGCACTAGCAGCCTTGGCGGCCTCTTCGTTGGCAGGATCATCAGCGCCGGCCTCTTCCTCGGTGGCGGCGGCTTCATCAACATTGCCGCACACGTTCTCCTCGCCGGTGGCCTCGGTCTCCATCGGTTCAGTGGAGGGAGGATCTGAAGACAGGAAGAGGGAGAAAAAGTCAAGCAAATATCCAAAAAAGAATATCAGAAGAAGAAGAATCCAAGGAAAGTTTCAAGCAAGGGAAATTACCAGTGCTGGGATCCACGGTCATGGGCTCCACCACCGGAGGGTCGCTGGTGCTGCCCCTTGCCGGAGACTCCTCCCTTGCCGGGGACCTCTCCCTTGCCGGAGAGCGCTCCCTTGTCGGAGAGTCACCCCTTGGCGGCGGCGTCGAAGCAGATAGCACCTCAGGGGCAGCCTCTGGTTGTTCCTGGTGAGCCTGCTCTGCTCCTACACAAGCAAACCAATAGACAAGATATCAGCAAGGAAGGAGCACCCATGCGCGCCCCATAACAAGAAGTGAACAAATACTTACGCTGGGGGCTGCTTCGGGGAGAGATTGCCGGGTTCGACAAGGTGGTCTCGGATGCGTCCTCTGTTGCCACAGCAGGATCATCCTCGATGACAACCACGGGGACCTTGGCCCTCTTCGCCGCTCTCTGGGCCAGAGTCCTGGAAAGGAACAAGGTTCAGAAGAAGCCAGATCAGAAACAAGACAAGAAACGGAAAGAATTGAAGAACCATAAGTACAACAAAAAGAAAAGACTTACTCGTCCTCCTCTTCTTCCTCCTCGTCGGAGCTGAGCACGGAGAGATCAAAGTCTGGCACCCTTTCAGCGAGACGAGGCGGAGGAGTAGGCTCCCTTGGACGTTTGGCGGGAGCTGCGGCAGGATCGGAAGCGGCGGCCCGAGAAGACCCCGCCCCAGTTGCCTGTGCGGCGTGAGATGCTCCCGTGGCAGCGGTGCTTGGCGCGGTGGAGCGTGTCCCGCGGCGCGGCGGCTGTTGGCCCGTTTGCCGCCCTGCTGTGTCTCCGGTCCTACGGAGGCGCCTTCTTGGTTGAGCTGGGGGCTGCACTGAGGGCCCCATTTGCGGCAAGTTGCTTGAAGATGGCTGGCCACTTGCGCCCCCGGCAGGCTCGCTCGCTTCGGCTTCGGGCTCCCCCTCGCCAACGACCTCCCCGCCAAGATCCTCTCGGTCGGCAAGGCTTGCCGCCTCGGCTGCCTCTACCTCCTCCAAAGTAAACCCGAACTCGCCCGCGGCGGCGGCTGCCGCCGCCTCCTCCACCGCATCTCATCATCAGTGGTGTCGCGGGTGAGAAGCCTCTGCTCGTCGGCACGGACCGCCACCTCCACCAAGTCATCGAAGAATTGCTGCACGACGTCGTCGGCGGGCTCCTGCCAAGTTGGGATAATCCCATGCGAGTCGCACTCCGGCATCATTGCACGGATGCGGTCAAGCTGGGAGTTGTTGCACAACGGGACGACGCCCTGCGGCAGCCTGAACCACTCGGGATGGTTGGGGTCGTGCTTGAACAGCTCCTTCAGCGTCCCATCCAACTCCATGACAGTGAAGTTAAAATTGAGGCCTGGGCACAGCCTCATGATATCCGCCGGGCCCCCGAACAACCAGGCGGGCCTCCCCCTCTCTTGCAGAGGGGCGATGCGGCGGCGAAGGAAATCCGCGCCAACAGCCCCTACAGTGAGCCCGGCAAGCCTGAGCCGCAAGATCCGGGTGGTGGCGATCTTCAATCTGGCATCGTCCGCCGCCAGGGCGCTCCAGTCGCCGCTGCGCACTACTCGGGCCTGGCGCAAATTGGTGAATGGATGCGGGTTCTCATCAACGATCCAACACCACTCCGTTGTCCACTCCTCCCATTTTCTGCGGAGCTCCCCCTCCAGATAGACCTCCTTCATGCCGACTCTCGAGATCCAGGCGATCCCGCCAGCTAAGGGCTCTCCCTTCTCGGCCCGGGGTATGAAGTAGTGGCGAAAGAGGGCAACATTTGGGTGGATTCCAATGAAGTTCTCGCAGAGATGTGCGAAAACTGTCATTGTCAGAACGGCGTTGGGGGTGAAGTCAAGGAGATGAAACCCGTAGGTATTCATGATATCACAGAAGAAATCAGAAAAGGGCGGGCAGAGCCCGCAATAGAAGAACAAAGGAAAGAAGTAGTATCTTTTTGGACACCGCTTCGAAGTAGAAGCTTCGGCGGAGAGTACCTGCGTGCGCGGATGCGCCCGCGTCTCCGTCGACCAGAAGAGATAGAATCACTCCCGCAGCTCCTTCGCGGTGAGCTCGGGGGGGGGGGGGGGGGGAGTGCTCGCTCCTTGTGCAGCGCCTCGAGCCGCAGCGCCTCGGCTGACTTCGCACCCTTCCCGGTCTTCGGAGCCATGGCGGAAGCGGTGGGGGAGGGCGAGGGCGTTGGCGGCGATGGCGGCGACGGGCGGCGGAGCGCTGCTCTCTTTCGGCTTTGAGAAGCGGAGGGGAGCGGCGGAGATTTCTGAGGAAGCAACTGCAAGTGGCGAAGGTGGGGGAACGGCCCCTGTTTCCCCTGCTTATAAAGAGGAGGAGGCGAACGTTACGCCTTTTTCGATTAAAGAATCGCCCACGATCTCTCCCACGACGCCGCGTTTGACGCGTGCCGTTACGAGAGGGCGCAGTGGATACGGAGTTAGATTTGGTATAGACCCAGGTCGCGTGTGCCCGTGCCCTGTTTTGGGCCTGGCCCAACAGCGCTCGGCACCGTGTGTGGCCCAGGCCCGGGGGCTCCTGTCGGTGTACTAAAGTAGGGGTACCTTAGTATCCCGAACTTGTGCACGGGCAGTCGCAGCGTCCCGCGGCAAGGCTTGCCGGGCGTCCGCCAAGATCCTCCGTAGCTCCTGTTTATGTCATTCAAGAACAAAGTGTTTTTACTGAGAAGACAAGACCCCGGCAAGAGGAGCTTGCCGGGAAGGACAAGGCCCCGGCAAGAGGAGCTTGCCGGGAAGGTCGACCCAGGCACTTCAAAGAACTTGCCGCGACGCACCGCGCGTCCCTGCAAGACCCGACGAGCGACAATCTTTCGGGTGCGACGAGACAACGACCGCGGCAAGGCGCTTGCCGCGGCAAAGCCACCACTCTGTGCCACACTCCAGCACACCCGTCGACGTGTTGCCCTGAGACTGTTCCAGGCGCACGTGGCGGGGAGCTGTGCGGCCAAGCGGTGCGAGGTGGCGAGTGGAGATGACGAGAAGGCCATCATGGCAAGTGGTGGCGCCCCTAACGGTCGCTTTTCTACACTGTTGGACGATGCGGACGGGCATTAAATGCTCTTGTCCCCTGCCGTCAGAGTTAGGTAGGGTGCACTGTAGATAGCAGTTGTACCAGCCCCCCCCCCCCCCCTTTTTACATTTGTACCCTCGACTGCGTTGCCATCTGTCGGTGACCCCTTGTGCCTATAAAAGGAGGCCCATGCGCAACGTAGAAGGGGTTGGACTCATTCGAAACTACAGAACGCTCACGCTCTCGAGCAAGAACACAATACAACCACAAAGCAGCAGTAGGAGTATTATCTCTCCGGAGAGCTCCGAAACTGGGTAAAAATCCCTCGCGTGCTCCGCCTCGATCTGCTCTTCGTGCGCTCTCCGCTCCCTTGCCGGACCGAAAGGGGCCCTGCCCCATAGGTGTTCGTTCCCCACGACAGATCTCCAATTAGATTTCCAGAGCATGACTAGTCGTCCCGGAGGAGATGGCGATGGAAAACGTTTTGAGTCAATTAGGTCGGAATGATGAGCATGGTAGAGCCCCCGGGAAGATAATGATTTGCTAAGCAACCAAATCAAATAATTATGTCTGCAGGGGGAGGGGATGATTGCCTGGCCCGGGTCCAATTACGCCAGTAATGATGATAGCTAAGCCACCCTTCCCTGCCCTGAACTTGCATGAACTCGAGATGGTTGGGAGTTGGAACCGGCGGCAAGTTTGTGATGGATGGACCGATGATGCCCAATTTTTTGGCCAACCTCCCCATGATGGGGATCGATCCGGTGCAAGTATGCTTTTCTCTTTTGAAAATGTGCAGGTATCCGTCCACTGGAGCTGCGGCTTTGCCTTTCCCTGCACTCCATGTACACCCATACTACCATACGTGCCGTCTGCTGCGGCTCCGGCCGACTGGTGCAGGCGCACCACCTACCAGCTGAGCTGAGGTGACTGCGATCTGGCTCCAGCAAGCACCAAAGCCAAACAGTGTAGTATACAGAAGTACATGATACATGTATATATATACAGTCACCGCCACTGTGCAGAAGTGTTTTTTTAATGCTGAAGTAGATATATGAACTGGAGAGGCCCATGTCGCAGGTACAGGCCACGCTTGCCGCTTGATGACGGCGTACGTATTGTGGTGCGTACGCGAGATAGCTCAAGAGGTGGTACAACGTGTACAGAACGACGTACGTAGGGCACACGGACACCACGAGCAAGTGGCGAGATCTGTCCTAGCATTCCACAGTTAGATTAGTTCTTCAGATACGAGTTTGATTAACAATTGAATAATGCTTAGCGCATTGTTTCGGGGGGTACCAGTCGACCGTCAGCAGATAAAAGCGGTGACGGGCTTCGCGCGTCAACGGTGCATATCGATGGGTAATGAAGTAGTGTTATTGACTCCAATTTTGTCCTGCCTTTGCTAGCTTGCAGGGACAGGCAATAGAGCACCAAACAAAAACCTGAAAAATGCACGAAATAAACATGTGTAGGTAGTACTAGTACTTGTTGCATATGTTCATTGCTCAGGAATCAGGCTACTTTTGCTCGTGAATCCTGACGAGTGGGGGTTGGTTCGTCTGACCATGGTGTGCACTCGCACTGCACTGTGGTGTACTGTGGCGTAGATATGTCAGTGTATCGGGATTGATTAATTCATTGCAAGACGGACCATGTGAACCAATCTCTGGTTCACACTTGACACCAGCGACTCAACTCATGTCTCATCATGGCAAGAGCAAGAGCAGCAGTAACAGTCCCTGCGGCAGAGACCCCCTAACCTTTCTGCTCTGCCTGCCTCTCCCTGTACGAATCCATATGTCATTGCGTGCTTACTTTCTGACTCTGAAAACATGACATCAAGTCGAGTAATTAGGGCATGTACAATGGTGGCATATGGATACATATGCCCCATGATAAAAAGTAATTTGAGGCACCTACATTTATTTTTTCTTCCCAATACAAGCTATCACTAGTGAGCCTCATCAAGAAATAGAAAATAAAGACTCTAGTACACATGCATCTCTACTTTTCACTCCAACCTTTCCAGCTTTTGTCATCGGACCACACTTTTTCTCTTCAAGCACCCGTCTCCTGGAGAGGATCCCACTTCCCTATCCGAACCTACTTTACGTCATATCCGATCCTACATGGCATGCGAGGTATCACCTTGAGGCTATGCATTGTACATGCCCTTAAAACAACCATCAATGCGTCATCATGTGTGCAGCGCAGTGCAGGAGGAGGAACATTGCAGCACCTGGATTTTGTGAGTGTGCTGTACTACTTCATTCACTGTGATGAGCCTCAAAAGAGAGGCACATGCGAGCCTAGATCCAGCCGCATTGTTTAAGCCAACTTTACGCAAATAAAAACTCTGAGCTCGACAGCTTTTTCCTCTTAGTTTTATTTGGTTGACCTCAGCGTCACATGAGCCGGCGCACCGTGCATGTGGGTTTTGCAGGCTCAGATTCATTCCTGGAATCAGTATAGATATACAGCTCCAGCGGAAAAGATCCATTCGTTCGTTCATTCATATCTGCAGCAGCCATTCCATGCAGGAAAACATGTTCAGTCCACTCTCTCTGCTCGCTGCCTAACGGTCGGCACGGCGCGCAAACTGTCAATCGGCACCAAGATTTATTTAGAATCGTAGACAGACGGATGGATTCCTCATCTCACCGCTTATTTTATAACCATTATTATCAGTGTGTGAAACCCGGAGCCGTCCACTGCCGGATGGACGGCCCAGATGGGGCGCGATCGGGCCGCGGTGCACGTGATGTGGACCACCGAGAGTTGGCTGCGAGTGTGGCTTGCAATCTACGGTGTCAGCGAAAGCGGTCCATAAAATGGTTGCGTTTGGCGTGGCCGGGGGCGCCCTTTTCGGCATGGTTTCTACGTAGCCCCACGCCGTTCAAAGTGGTGGATGCCTCACCCCCATCCCCATGGATTTGATGGGAGTGTATCACCTACGTACGTACGTAGTAGTAGTACCACTCAAGTTCCAAATCAATCATGCGTACATCTGTCTCATAAATCCACACCAAGTATCCAAGTTTACAATGAGCGCTGAAGTTTATGTTTACGGAAATGTTAAAAATGTGGCTCGGATTTTTGATGCTGACAATCTGATGATAACATTTGTCATGCGAAAGTACGTAAAATTAACATGCTTTGTGTATAGGAGTTGCCATGTTGTAAAGTGAAAATTGCCGTATAATGCAAAAAATCGTCGGAAAAAGTTGTCACTCTGCAGCGAGTAATTGCCATACATTCAACCAGGATCCGACGTACCTGGGGCCGGGGCGTCAGTTTTTTGACCCAAAAAATCTGACATCTAATGAAATCATAAGTTTATGACAGTGGTTTGGGGTAAGACAGAAGCACCCATTTCCTCGGATAACTGTGCTCTATACACAAAGGACAAAAGATGGGACATAGGAGTATATATATCTTTCGAATAACCCAGCTACACATGTTGACACTTTACAACGCACATCTGATCATACTAATCCCTGCCAGCATATTCCAAGCGTGCACCCACTGCTTCACGTGAAACCCCGCACGGTACAGTAAAAGCAGAACACACATGAAAAATACAGTGGTAGTAAAAAGAAACCCGGATACGTACGATGACAAAAGTTGAGATTTTGTCACCACATTTCACCGACAAAACCCTCTTGGAAACGAACGGAGAGAAGAGGGCAAAACTGCTGATCAAACCGGATCGAGAAAACAGCTGTAGTTTTTCTGTCCGTTGCTCCTCGCCATCAGTTCGCAGTTCGCAACTCCTCGCGCGCCCCTGCGCTTCTCGCGTTTCACGGGCAACTCCCAACGCCCCGTCGTCGTCTTCTCCAACCTCTCGCCCCGCCTTATCGCCACCTCGCTCTCTTTTCCCTTTTGTATGCGCTCTTACCAACTGCACTGGACTGAGATCCATATATAACCAGGCAACCACCGCTGCTCCTCTCTACAGCCCAGGGGTGCCGTGCCGCGAGGAGAGAGAGAGGAGGGGGAGGGGGAGGGTTGGTGGTTGTGAATACCAGGAGGCCGCCGGGCATTGGGCTTGGGATTCTTGGTCCTTTCGCCAGGACGGCAGGACCAAGGAGGCGAGAGGACCACGGGTACAGTGAGAGGGCGCTGCCGAGGTGTCCCCCTAGCCGCTTCCTCTTTCTCCTCCGTCTTCTCGGGGAGAGAGGAGATGGGCGAGACGGCCATGGCCGGGTACGGGCTGGACAGGCCGGCGCGGTGCAGCGTCAGCTTCGACACGCCCTGCGGCGCCTTGCTGCGCGAGCTCGAGGTGCGTCCCTCTCTCCCACAAAGCAAATGCGGTCTCTCTCTCTCTGCGGCATCCTTTGCTCGATTTACTGCCTGTTCTTTGCTTTTTGAGGATTTGGGAGTTTTGGAAGACGCCGGTTTCTTGATTCCCTTGCTCGTCCCAATCATGTCGCCAGTCCTGTCATGGCTACATGAACTCTGAAATTTTGCAGTGTGTTCCTAGTTGCAGACTTTGAGCCGTCTGGATTTGATTGATGCATTTAATTTGCCCGCGTTTTTTCAAAGATAAAGACGAGGACGATGTTTCTCCCGGGATTCTTCAGAAAAGCCCAATTGTTTTCTTGTTTTCTTCAGTTGCAAGCTTCTGATATTCTCCCCCATAAAAAGGTTGCGATTTTTAAAAGATATGCAGTGAGATTTTCAGAACAGCGGTGGGAATCTGTTGCTTCCGTTTACAGTTTCGTTTCAGCTTTAGGTGGGACTTTTCATTTACCGTCGGGTTTTCTGAATCTTGAGAGGCGAGGGAGACAGAGAGATCTACTTTTTCCTTCCCACTTGAACTGTTTGAGGTGAAAGGGGCTTAAAAATAGCACTGCTTCAATCCCAATGATTGAAGCCACTGCCTGCTGTAGCACCAGAAAGCAGAATAATTTTATGCTTTGCTAGTACAATCTCAAGTTATCTATTATTACTCGATATTCCTACAAGCATAACAAAGCACTAAGCATGCTTAAGTTGAAAATCATAACTGGGAAGTTTTTTTTAATAATAATTATGGACTTTTTTGCAACCCTCTGATGCTGCAAAAAAATAAAAAAAATAATCCTGTGTTCCCAATTATTTAGGAGGTATGAGAAAGAAGGAAATTAAATAGGCCTGGAAGGTTGAAGGTCAAGCAATCAGCTTGCTTGTTCAACATTCAACAGAAGTCCTGCCAGAGTGCCAGTAGGGTCTTTTGGTTGCTTGTGGTGTTCTGTTCCATGCACTAAAACGTGGGGTGTAACACCAAATAAAATTTTGCTTATTTTGATTTTAATGATGTGGACGTTATTTGATTATCATAGATGCTATTAGGTACTGGCAGACACTTACTTTCTTATAAATATTACACACTCAGATTCTTTTTTTGCGTTGTTTATGTTCCTCATGTTTGATTATCTGACACATGACTTCCTTTTTAGCAAATATGGACAGAGATCGGGGAGCGCGAACAAGATAAAGATCAGATGTTCCAAGAACTCGAGGCGGAGTGTATGCGTGTGTATCGTCGGAAGGTCGACAGTGCTAATGCTGATAGAAGCCAGCTCCGCCAGTCAGTGATGGCCAAAGAAGCAGAGCTTAAAGCTTTAGTGGCTTCGATAGGTGAAAATACTACACAATTTAAGGTATAATACATATCCTGCCGTAATCTCTAATATCTTTTCTTATGCAAGGCCTCTAACCAATGGACCTCCTTGAATATGAGCTCATGTGTCATGTTATTTTAAGTGTTTATTTGTTTACAGAGACTTAAATATTGGTACTCCCTCCGTTCACTTTTGTAAGACGTTTTAGACATTTAAGACAGCACCTAAAACAGTTTAATTTTAGCTGTCTTAAACGACTTACAAAAGTGAACAGAGGAGTAGTTCATTGTGTACAAGAAGTAACGAAATCATTGTTGATGTCATGCTGCACCTTGTGCAGAATATATCGTATTTGGCAGTTTGGCTGTCATTTTTAAGCTATTGATGATAAGATGTGACATGAATAACTAAGTCAGCATGTTGGTTCGCGGTCATATGATGGATGGAGATGGGTAAATATTACTCCCTCTGTCCCAAAATATAAGAACGTTTTTAACACTAGTAGTGTTAAAAACGTTCTTATATTTTGGGACAGAGGGAGTAGAAGAAAAGAAAAGGCAGTATAGAAATTGGTTATATTCTGTAGTTCTGTATAACAGCTAACCATCCATTTAGTGAAAGATTTACTGAATATGATGATCTATTATTATTCAAGGGTACCTGTATTACGCATCTAGAATTTCCATCTCCATGCGAGGTCGACCTACGCAGCACCTTCCAAAGGCGATTGCTCTTGGAATGGTTAGGAGACTTTACTGAAGTACGCCAAACAACGATAAAATACTATGATCTTGTGTATCATAGATATTATCTGTTCTGTAATCATGAAGATTCATGTTTAGTGGTGCTGGAACCAAAAACTCTTTCAACTAACATCTTTGTACAATATGAACAAATAGGTATATTCCGTTCTTTAGTGATATGAATTCTCATTTTCAGGTGAATGAAAAGCATGCATCGTTGAAAGAACAACTTGCTGCAGTGACGCCTCTCTTGGATGATCTTAGGGCCATGAAAGAAGAAAGAATCAAACAGTTCTCAAATGTGCAATCGCAAATCGAGACGATAAATGCACAAATTTCTGATCACAATTATCAGCATGATGATGGTTCGTCCAAACATCTGAACAATGATCATGACTTGTCAACCAGAAGACTTGCTGATCTTCAAATGCAGCTACGCAATTTACAAAAAGAGAAGGTAATAATGATCTTGACTAAAAGTCTAAAATACTACTCCCTCTGTAAAGAAATATAAGACGTATTAGAGTGATCTAAAACGTCTTATATTTCTTTACAGAGGGAGAGTGATCTTATATTTCTTTACAGAGGGAGTACTTAGTTGCATATGCCGCTTCAAGCCAGTCATCAGAATCAGATAGGTTTGACCGTTTGCGTAGAACCATTAAAATTGTTTGATTGTACCTTAACTTCTCACACAAAGGTGTTTGTAAAAAAAATAGCATTTGTGTGTCATAACCGATGTACGCTTCTCTACTGCTTTAACTAGAAACAATTGTTGCCAACACACTAATAGCTATAAGAAATATACAGTTGAAATGGAACTCATGCTATTTTTGTTAAGAGCATTGCTATGCATACGATTATTTCCATACGATTTTCATACGACACTGTAGATCACACCGTCCTTGTGTCAGAGCAAGCCACTGCCCACCACCCGATAAGAAATCGTACAAAAATCATATAACTAAGTATCGTACGTGCAGCAATTTTGTTTTGTTAAATTCTTTTCTTGGCTGTGTCAGATTAATAAAAATATTTTTCCCCTTTTGTTCAGTCTGATCGCCTTCAGAAAGTATTTGTATATGTGGATGAAGTGCACTGCCTATGCGCTGTGCTTGGGATGGATTTTGCAAAGACGGTAAAGGATGTGCATCCAAGTTTGCATGGAACCAACTCAGATAATTCGACGAATATCAGTGATAGCACCCTTGAAGGTCTTACTCAGACTATCCTGAAGCTCAAAGCAGAAAAGAGGACCAGAGTCTCAAAGGTGATTCCTCTTAGTGAAACTATGGCAGCGATTAGTTTTTGTCTCGTAGCCTCTCTAACTACTTGTATTGTGTTGATGTGTTCAGTTGCAAGAAACTGTGGGGAAACTCCACAAGTTATGGAATCTGATGGAGTCAACAGAACAAGAGAGGAGACATTTCAGCGAAGTAGCCGCTGTTCTTGGATCTTCTGAGGAAGAGATCACTTCTCCTAGTGTCCTGTCACTGGAGACGATTCAGGAGGTTTGCCAGCTTTCTATTGAGTTATTCATTTTTTTGTAAGCTGCAATTCAAACTTATAGTATCACTATGGTTCTTCAGACAGAAGAGGAAGTCGAAAGACTAACTAAGCAAAAAGCGAGTAGAATGAAGGAGCTTGTTCTTAAGAGAAGGGTAGAGCTAGAAAATATCTGCAGAAATGCACATATGGAGCCTGATACAAGCACAGCACCAGAGAAGATTGTTGCTCTAATTGATTCTGGTATTTATCCCACTGATCTCTTTTCTCTCGCGCATACGGTCTGTAAAATGCCCCTGCTGAATATCTTGAACGATCCTAGAACCTTCTCACTTACAGGTCTAGTGGATCCTTGCGAACTTCTTTCCAACATCGAAGCGCAAATTGCAAAAGCAAATGAGGAATCTTATACGAGGAAAGATATCATGGAGAGAGTAGACAAATGGCTATCGGCCTGTGATGAAGAGACTTGGCTTGAGGAATACAATCAGGTATGCTTCTATTCAAGAAATTATGCTATATTCACAAACAAGTTTGGCTGACATCATACAGCGCAGCTCTGATATGATTTAGTTAATGTCCTCCTTAATGTTTGCGTATGTCCTACTACAGGATGATAACAGGTACAGTGCGGGCAGGGGTGCCCACTTGAATCTCAAGCGTGCAGAGAAAGCGCGGTTACTCGTTCAAAAGATTCCAAGTGAGTCTCCCTTTCTTCAGTTGGAGGACACTGTAGTGACTTCCATATAGTGTTTTTGATTCAACCGAGCTCCATGATTCATAAGCAAACTTACCTCCTAGTTTTATTTTTAAAGATCCACGTCGCATTTGGTATGTTATATGATCGTAAGCTACATCTATTCTGCAGCTATGATTGACAACTTGATAGACAAGACATTTGCCTGGGAGGATGAAAGCAATGCACCATTTCTATATGATGGGGTAAGTCACTGAGCTAGCTCACCATAATCATCAGAAATCAAGCACCAGATCTGATGCATTGAATTTGCATGTGAAGGTTCGTCTGGTCGCCATTTTGGAAGAGCAAAAACTCAGAAGAGTACAGAAGGAGGAAGATAAGAAACGATACCGGGTATAAATTCCACATCCTGTGCTCTTTCTGGCACTACAATCACAACAAATGTCATCAGTCTTGTTCATTAACTCTTACCACAGGACCAGAAGAAGCTGCAGAATCTATTGCTTAAAGAGAAGGAGCTGATCTTTGGGTCCAAGTCTGTTCCAAGGAAAACAAGCAGTTTTAACAGGAGGACGAGCGGGCATCATCCAAATGGAAACGGGGCTGGTTTCATGACTCCGATGCCCCGCCGGGTGTCGGCAGGCAGTGCCACACCCGAGCTTTTGACACCACGATCGTACTCTGGCCGGTATAACAATTACTTCAAGGAGAACAGGAGGATGACGGCGGCGCCACTCAACTTCTTGACAGCTTCCAAGGATGATAGCATGTCATCATTCGCCTCCATCAGCGGCTCGGAGCCTGGTTCTCCATTGGTTTTGCACTGAGTATGATATCGCCCAACATTTTGTCACAAGTGATTTCCAGGATCTGTTGCATGAACTTTGTGCTGATCGTGATCTGTAAACATGGCATTTCTGATCAGGGAAGAAGACTTTCTTGGCGGTGAGGGTTGCGGGGAAGGCTACCGTCAAGATTGGGCAATTGTGTGCTAGCTTTTGACCATGCTAATGTGTGAAAAAGATTGGACAGGATTTAGATAAGATTGCCTGTAGATACATGACCTAGCACTTTGTGGTGGTGTTGTAATTCCAGCTGCGAGTTTGATCGGTGTGTGGTTAGGGAACATGAGAAAGGTGTCAATGTACTTGTTTTGTGCTAATTGTTTTTCCTTCATAGTATTTGTAGTTGTGTATCATTTTTCTGGATGTGAAAGAAGAGATGGTCCATTTTCTTTCTTCCATATATCACATAAAGGTGTTGTATTCTCTATTCAGCCTACATTACAGGTTGAACCTGATGTATTCCACTTTATCTTTTGGAGCATGTATTATTGCCTATAGGAATTACTAGCACAAATGCCCGTGCGTTGCAATGGGAATAAAAGCGAGGAGTTCGTTTCGGACACACCAGAGTCCAATTCTGACTCCTCATGCTACCGTCAAGAATCACGGTTCTTTCTTTGTGGTTATCTTTCCACTCTTAGAAGCACACTATCTTGTTCTGCTTCGCCATTTACCCGGTCTTGTGGAGGTACTAGATATATACGTGGTCTAAGCCCGTCTCTCCGATTATGATGATTAGAGCAGCAGGCTCGAAATTGTCAAAAACCTGGAAATTAGAAATTTAAAACTTGATTGTCGTTACATGTTCTCCGGTGTAATAGCATCATAAATTACCAGACTGCCTTAGGAGTTTTTGTCTCAGGCACCACAGTTAGAATGATTGACAATATGAGCATCACCGGCTTGATGAAAGTTGTTGTTATGACGGGCATGGCCAAGAGGATCTATGATGCGCAATAACATCCAGCAACAACATTTCTCATGGTTCCTGTCTTTTTTTTAACGAGTGCTATATTTGATTATTTGGCACAAGAAAAATTGTAATTCTTTCGCTCCAACTACGACCAACATGCCTCATCATTCTTCCAAAAGATGTCCCTTATGATTTTTTCAGAAAAAATTTAGTGTATTATCTCCTTGCTGTCGTCTGACTGAAGGAAACTGAATGTGGAAATTGAAGTGTATATAGACTGACCCACTCGGAGTGTATACAGAAATATTTTTGTCCAAGTTGTCAGTGCCACACTGTACCTCCAATGTCCATCTGCATCTACATGGCTATGCCTAATCTAAGCAAGAATGCAAAATGAAGCAAGAAACTACCAACCAAACTGAGATAACAGCATGTAGCCAAACCTGTAGGTGTTTCGTTCGGGAGGAGGCTTGTTGCCTAGATGCAGGTGATGTCGAGGTTGCATGTACTCTCCTTCACTCAGACAATATCACCGTTGTGTCCTCTCATCCCCTCCTCAAACTGCAAGGCTGTCACACCCCGGGCGGCAGGTTGTCAGGGATCAGCGGAGAAACACGAAGCCTCGGCTGACGACCGCCGAGCATGGCCAGGCCCATCTCGCTCTCATGGCTGCCGTAGTGGCTCCCGGGCTTCTTCGTGGCTCCTCCACTCCGCGTCTGCAGCCCGAGCTCGGCAGCCAGCGACTCACCGGGTACGTGATAACCCACAAGTGTACGAGATAATTGTAGCCTCTTTCGATAAGTAAGAGTGTCGAACCCAACGAGGAGCTAAAGGTAGAACAAATATTCTCTCAAGTCCTATCTGCCACTGATATGACTCTACGCACACTTGGTGTTCGCTTTACCTAGAACAAGTATGAAACTAGAAGTAATTTGTAGGTGTTGTTGGATAGGTTTGCAAGATAATAAAGAGCACATAAATAAAAAGTAGGGGCTGTTTAGATAAAGAAGCAATACAGTAAATATAGCGAGTGTGGAAAAGTGGTGGTAGGAGTTGTGAAATTGTCCCTAAGCAATTGACTACTTTACTAGACCGATAGCAAATTTTATGTGGGAGAGGCATAAGCTAACATAAATTCTCTTCTTGGATCATATGCACTTATGATTGAAACTCTAGCAAGCATCCGCAACTACTAAAGATCATTAAGGTAAAATCCAACCATAGCATTAAAGTATCAAGTCCCCTTTATCCCATACGCCACAACCCCCTTACTCGGGTTTATGCTTCTGTCACTCAAGCAACCCACTATAAGCGAATCATGAACGTATTGCAACACCCTACAGCGGGAATCCCTCACGCTTGCGCGACACGGAGGGCACAATAGGACAACAACATAACCACAAGCAAATTAAACCAATCACAGCAATTCATCAATCACCGATAGGACAACGAAAATCTACTCAGACATTATAGGATGGCAACACATCATTGGATAATAATATGAAGCATAAAGCACCATGTTTAAGTAGAAGGTACAACGGGTTGCGGGAGAGTGGACCTCTGAATATAGATGAGGGAAGGTGATGGAGATGTTGGTGAAGATGGCGGAGTTGTTGGTGTAGATCGCGGTGATGATGATGGCCTCTGGCAGTGTTCCGGCGCCACCGGAAGCAAGGGGGAGAGAGCCCCCCTTCTTCTTCTTCTTCATTGACCTTCTCCCTAGATGGGAGAAGGGTTTCCTCTCTGGTCCTTGGCTCCCATGGCATGGGAGGGGCGAGAGCCCCTCCGAGATTGGATCTATCTCTCTGTCTCTCTCTGTTTCTGCGTTCCTGGATTCTGCCCTGGCACCGTTTCTTTTATATCCAGAGATCCGTAACTCCGATTGGATTGAAACCTTCACCATGATTTTTTTATCCGAAAATCAGCTTTCTTGCGGCAAAAGAATAGCAGCAACCACCTTACGAGGGGCCTACGAGGGTCAGGGGCGTGCCCAGGGGAAGCAGGCGCGCCCCCTGCCTCGTGGCCACCTCGGGCACCGTCTCGCGTTGATTCTTCCTCCCATATTTCCCAAATATTCCAAAAATATTCTCCGTTCGTTTTTATCCCGTCTGGACTCCGTTTGATATGGGGTTTCTGCGAAACATAAAACATGCAACAAACAGGAACTGGCACTGGGCACTGGATCAATAAGTTAGTCCCAAAAATAGTATAAAAAGTTGCCAAAAGTATATGAAAGTTGAATAATATTGGCATGGAACAATCAAAAATTATAGATACGACGGAGACGTATCAGCATCCCCAAGCTTAATTCCTGCTCGTCCTTGAGTAGGTAAATGATAAAAAAGATAATTTTTGATGTGGAATGCTACCTAGCATAATCTTGATCATATATCTAATCATGACATGAATATTAAGACACGAGTGATTCAAAGCAATAGTCTACATTTGACATAAAACAACAATACTTCGAGCGTACTAATAAAGCAATCATGTCTTTTCAAAACAACATGGCCAAAGAAAGTTATCCCTACAAAATCATATAGTCTGGCTATGCTTCATCTTCATCACACAAAATATTCAAATCATGCACAACCCCGATGACAAGCCAAGCAATTGTTTCATACTTTTGACGTTCTCAAACCTTTTAAACTTTCACGCAATACATGAGCGTGAGCCATGGATATAGCACTATGGGTGGAATAGAGTATGATGGTGGAGGTTATGTGGAGAAGACAAAAAGGGAGAAAGTCACACATCGACGCGGCTAATCAACGGGCTATGGAGATGCCCATCAATTGATGTCAATGCGAGGAGTAGGGATTGCCATGCAACGGATGCACTATGAGCTATAAGTGTATGAAAGCTCAAACTAAAAACTAAGTGGGTGTGCATCCAACTTGCTTGCTCATGAAGACCTAGGGCATTTGAGGAAGGCCATCGTTGGAATATACAAGCCAAGTTCTATAATGAAAATTTCCACTAGTATATGAAAGTGACAATATAGGAGACTCTCTATATGAAGAACATGGTGCTACTCTGAAGCACAAGTGTGGTAAAAGGATAGTAACATTGCCCCTTTTCTTTTTTTCTTTTTTTAGGTGGGCTTCTTTGGCCCTCTTTTTTATTTAGGCTTCTTTGGCCTCTCTTTTTTTTCTATTTTTTCATGGGGAAATGCTTTATAATGATGATCATCACACTTTTATTTACTTACAACTCAATATTACAACTCGATACTAGAACAAAGATATGACTCTATATGAATTCTTCCGGCGGTGTACCTGAAGGAAATATGCCCTAGAGGCAATAATAAAGTTATTATTTATTTCCTCATATCATGATAAATGTTTATTATTCATGCTAGAATTGTATTAACCGGAAACATGATACATGTGTGAATACATAGACAAACTTAATGTCACTAGTATGCCTCTACTTGACTAGCTTGTTAATCAAAGATGGTTATGTTTCCTAACCATAGACATGTGTTGTCATTTGATTAACGGGATCACATCATTAGGAGAATGATGTGATTGACTTGACCCATTCTGTTAGCTTAGCACTTGATCGTTTAGTATGTTGCTATTGCTTTCTTCATGACTTATACAAGTTCCTACAACTATGAGATTATGCAACTCCCGTTTACCGGAGGAACACTTTGTGTGCTATCAAACGTCACAACGTAACTGGGTGATTATAAAGGAGCTCTACAGGTGTCTCCAAAGGTACATGTTGAGTTGGCGTATTTCGTGATTAGGTTTTGTCACTCCGATTGTCGGAGAGGTATCTCTGGGCCCTCTCGGTAATGCACATCACTATAAGCCTTGCAAGCAATGTAGCTAATGAGTTAGTTATGGAATGATGCATTACGTAACAAGTAAAGAGACTTGCCGCTAACGAGATTGAACTAGGTATTGGGATACCGACGATCGAATCTCGGGCAAGTAACGTATCGATGACAAAGGGAACAATGTATGTTGTTGTGCGGTTTGACCGATAAAGATCTTCGTAGAATATGTAGAAGCCAATATGAGCATCCAGGTTCTGCTATTGGTTATTGACCAGAAACGTGTCTCGGTCATGTCTACATAGTTCTCGAACCCGTAGGGTCCGCACGCTTAAGGTTTCGATGACAGTTATATTATGAGTTTATGAGTATTGATGTATCGAAGTTTGTTCGAAGTCCCGGATGTGATTACGGACATAACGAGGAGTCTCGAAATGGTCGAGACATGACGATTGATATATTGGAAGCCTATACTTGGATATCGGAAGTGTTCTGGGTGAAATCAGGATTTTACTGGAGTACTGGGAGGTTACCGGAACCCCCCGGGGGCTTAATGGGCCTACATGGGCCTTAGTGGAGAAGAGGAGAGGAGGCAAGGGCTGGGCCGTGCGCCGCTCCCCCCTAGTCCGAATAGGACAAGGAGAGGGGGGCGGCGCCCCCCATTCCTTCCTCTCTCCCTCCTCCTTCCCCCCTTCTCCTAGTCCAACAAGGAAGGAGGGAGTCCTACTCCCGGTGGGAGTAGGACTCCCCTTGGCGCGCCCCCTCCTAGGCCGGCCGCCCCTCCCCCCTTGCTCCTTTATATACGGGGGCAGGAGGCACCTCTAGACACAACAATTGATCTCTTGATCTCTTAGCCGTGTGCGGTGCCCCCCTCCACCATAGTCCTCCTCGATAATATTGTAGCGGTGCTTAGGCGAAGCCCTGCGACGGTAGAACATCAAGATCGTCACCACGCCGTCGTGCTGACGGAACTCTTCCCCGACATTCTGCTGGATCGGAGTACGGGGATCGTTATCGAGCAGACGTCTACTAGAACTCGGAGGTGCCATAGTTTCGGTGCTTGATCGGTCGGGCCGTGAAGACGTACAACTACATCAACCGCGTTGTTCTAACGCTTCCGCTTTCGGTCTACGAGGGTACGTGGACAACACTCTCCCCTCTTGTTGCTATGCATCACCATGATCTTGCGTGTGCGTAGGAAAATTTTGAAATTACTATGTTCCCCAATAGTGCCATCCGAGCCAGGTTTTATGCGTAGACTTTATATGCATGAGTAGAACACAAGTGAGTTGTGGGCGATACAAGTCATACTGCTTACCAGCATGTCATACTTTGGTTCGTTGGTATTGTTGGATGAAGCGGCCCGGACCGACATTACGCGTACGCTTATGCGAGACTGGTTCTACTGACGTGCTTTGCACACAGGTGGTTGGCGGGTGTCTATTTCTCCAACTTTAGTTGAACCGAGTGTGGCTACGCCCGGTCCTTGTGAAGGTTAAAACATCACTAACTTGACGAACTATCGTTGTGGTTTTGATGCGTAGGTAAGAACGGTTCTTGCTCAACCCGTAGCAGCCACGTAAAATTTGCAACAACAAAGTAGAGGACGTCTAACTTGTTTTTGCAGGGCATGTTGTGATGTGATATGGTCAAGACGTGATGCTATATTTTATTGTATGAGATGATCATGTTTT
Organism: Triticum timopheevii; assembly: GCA_963921465.1. Lineage (NCBI taxonomy): Eukaryota > Viridiplantae > Streptophyta > Magnoliopsida > Poales > Poaceae > Triticum > Triticum timopheevii. The sequence continues at coordinate 472,340,709 of OY997268.1, forward strand.
GTAACCGAGTTATCAGCAACTGGCAGGAGCCATATGGGTGTCGCTTTATTGTATGCAATGCAATCGCCTTGTAATTGCTTTACTTTATAACTAAGCGGTAGCGATAGTCGTAGAAGTAATAGATGGCGTAACGACAACGATGCTATGATGGAGATCAAGGTGCCGCGCCTGTGACGGTGGTGATCACGATGGTGCTTCAGAGATGGAGATCACAAGCACAAGATGATGATGGCCATATCATATCACTTATATTGATTGCATGTGATGTTTATCCTTTATGCATCTTATCTTGCTTTGATTGACAGTAGCATTTTAAGATGATCTCTCACTAATTATCAAGAAGTGTTCTCCCTGAGTATGCACCATTGCAAAAGTTCTTCGTGCTGAGACACCACGTGATGATCGGGTGTGATAGGCTCTACGTTCAAATACAATGGGTGCAAAACAGTTGCACACGCGGAATACTCAGGTTAAACTTGACGAGCCTAGCATATACAGATATGGCCTCGGAACACGGAGACCGAAAGGTTGAACGTGAATCATATAGTATATATGATCAACATAGTGATGTTCACCATTGAAAACTACTCCATCTCACGTGATGATCGGACATGGCTTAGTTAATTTGGATCACGTGATCACTTAGATGACTAGAGAGATGTCTGTCTAAGTGGGAGTTCTTTAGTAATATGATTAATTGAACTTAAATTTATCATGAACTTAGCACCTGATAGTATTTTGCATGTCTATGTTTGTTGTAGATAGATGGCTCGTGCTTTTGTTCCGTTGAATTTTAATGCGTTCCTTGAGCAAACTAAGTTGAAAGATGATGGTAGCAATTACACGGATTTGGTCCGTAACTTGAGGATTATCCTCATTGCTGCACAGAAGAATTACGTCCTGGAAGCACTGCTGGGTGCCAGGCCTGCTGCAGATGCAACTGACGACGTTAAGAACGTCTGGCAGAGCAAAGCTGATGACTACTCGATAGTTCAGTGTGCCATGCTTTACGGCTTAGAACCGGGTCTTCAACGACATTTTGAACGTCATGGAGCATATGAGATGTTCCAGGAGTTGAAGTTAATATTTCAAGAAAATGCCCGGATTGAGAGATATGAAGTCTCCAATAAGTTCTATAGCTGTAAGATGGAGGAGAATAGTTCTGTCAGTGAACATATACTCAAAATGTCTGGGTATAATAATCACTTGATTCAACTGGGAGTTAATCTTCCTGATGATAGTGTCATTGACAGAATTCTTCAATCACTGCCACCAAGCTACAAGAGCTTCGTGATGAACTATAATATGCAAGGGATGGACAAGACTATTCCCGAGCTCTTCGCAATGCTAAAGGCTGCGGAGGTAGAAATCAAGAAGGAGCATCAAGTGTTGATGGTCAACAAGACCACTGGTTTCAAGAAAAAGGGTAAAGGGAAGAAGGGGAACTTCAAGAAGAACGGCAAGCAAGTTGCTGCTCAAGTGAAGAAGCCCAAGTCTGGACCTAAGCCTGAGACTGAGTGCTTCTACTGCAAGCAGACTGGACACTGGAAGCGGAACTGCCCCAAGTACTTGGTGGATAAGAAGGATGGCAAGGTGAACAAAGGTGTATGTGATATACATGTTATTGATGTGTACCTTACTAATGCTCACAGTAGCACCTGGGTATTTGATATTGGTTCTGTTGCTAATATTTGCAACTCGAAACAGGGACTACGGATTAAGCAAAGATTGGCTAAGGACGAGGTGACGATGCATGTGGGAAATGGTTCCAAAGTCGATGTGATCGCGCTCGGCACGCTACCTCTACATCTACCATCAGAATTAGTTTTAGACTTGAATAATTGTTATTTGGTGCCAGCGTTGAGCATGAACATTATATCTGGATCTTGTTTGATGCGAGACGGTTACTCATTTAAATAGAAGAATAATGGTTGTTCTATTTATATGAGTAATACCTTTTATGGTCATGCACCCTTGAAGAGTGGTCTATTTTTATTAAATCTCGATAGTAGTGATACACATATTCATAATGTTGAAGCCAAAAGATGCAGAGTTGATAATGATAGTGAAACTTATTTGTGGCACTGCCGTTTGGGTCATATTGGTGTAAAGCTCATGAAGAAACTCCATACTGATGGACTTCTGGAATCACTTGATTATGAATCACTTGGTACTTGCGAACCATGCCTCATGGGCAAGATGACTAAAACGCCGTTCTCCGGAACTATGGAGCGAGCAACTGATTTGTTGGAAATCATACATACTGATGTATGTGGTCCAATGAATATTGAGGCTCGCGGCGGGTATCGTTATTTTCTCACCTTCACAGATGGTTTGAGCAGATATGGGTATATCTACTTGATGAAACACAAGTCTGAAACATTTGAAAAGTTCAAAGAATTTTAGAGTGAAGTGGAAAATCATCGTAACAAGAAAATAAAGTTTCTACGATCTGATCGTGGAGGAGAATATTTGAGTTACGAGTTTGGTTTACATTTGAAGCAATGCGGAATAGTTTCGCAACTCACGCCACCCGGAACACCACAACGAAATGGTGTGTCCGAACGTTGTAATCGTACTTTACTAGATATGGTGCGATCTATGATGTCTCTTACTGTTACCGCTATCGTTTTGGGGTTATGCTTTAGAGACGGCCGCATTCACGTTAAATAGGGCACCATCAAAATCCGTTGAGACGACGCCTTATGAACTATGGTTTGGCAAGAAACCAAAGTTGTCGTTTCTTAAAGTTTGGGGCTGCGATGCTTATGTGAAGAAACTTCAACCAGATAAGCTCGAACCCAAATCGGAGAAATGTGTCTTCATAGGATACCCAAAAGAGACTATTGGGTACACCTTCTATCACAGATCTGAGGGCAAGATTTTTGTTGCTAAATTTGGATCCTTTCTAGAGAAGGAGTTTCTCACGAAAGAAGTGAGTGGGAGGAAAGTAGAACTTGATGAGGTAACTGTACCTACTCCCTTATTGGAAAGTAGTTCATCACAAGAACCGGTTCCTGTGACAACTACACCAATCAGTGAGGAAGCTAATGATATTGATCATGAAACTTCAGATCAAGTTACTACGGAACCTCGTAGGTCAACCAGAGTAAGATCCGCACCAGAGTGGTATGGTAATCCTATTCTGGAAGTCATGTTACTTGACCATGGCGAACCTACGAACTATGAGGAAGTGATGATGAGCTCAGATTCCGCAAAATGGCTTGAGGCCATGAAATCTGAGATGGGATCCATGTATGAGAACAAAGTATGTACTTTGGTTGACTTGCCCGATGATCGGCAAGCCATCGAGAATAAATGGATCTTCAAGAAGAAGACTGACGCTGATGGTAATGTAACTGTCTACAAAGCTTGACTTGTTGCGAAAGGTTTTCGACAAGTTCAAGGGGTTGACTAGGATGAGACTTTCTCACCCGTAGCGATGCTTAAGTCTGTCCGAATCATGTTAGCAATTGCCGCATTTTATGATTATGAAATATGGCAAATGGATGTCAAAACTGGATTCCTGAATGGATTTCTGGAAGAAGAGTTATATATGATGCAACCGGAAGGTTTTGTCGATCCAAAAGGTGCTAACAAAGTGTGCAAGCTCCAGTGATCCATTTATGGACTGGTGCAAGCCTCTCGGAGTTGGAATAAACGCTTTGATAGTGTGATCAAAGCATTTGGTTTTATACAGACTTTTGGAGAAGCCTGTATTTACAAGAAAGTGAGTGGGAGCTCTGTAGCATTTCTGATATTATATGTAGATGACATATTGTTGATTGGAAATGATATAGAATTTCTGGATAGCATAAAGGGATACTTGAATAAAAAAAATTCGATGAAAGACCTCGGTGAAGCTGCTTACATATTGGGCATCAAGATCTATAGATATAGATCAAGACGCCTGATTGGACTTTCACAAAGCACATACCTTGATAAAGTTTTGAAAAAGTTCAAAATGGATCAGGCAAAGAAAGGGTTCTTGCCTGTATTACAAGGTGTGAAGTTGAGCCTGACTCAATGCCCGACCACAGCAGAAGATAGAGAGAAAATGAAAGATGTTCCCTATGCTTCAGCCATAGGCTCTATCATGTATGCAATGTTGTGTACCAGACCTGACGTATGCTTAGCAATAAGTTTGGCAGGGAGGTACCAAAGTAATCCAGGAGTGGATCACTGGACAACGGTCAAGAACATCCTGAAATACCTGAAAAGGACTAAGGATATGTTTCTCGTTTATGGAGATGAAAAAGAGCTAGTCGTAAATGGTTACGTCGATGCAAGCTTTGACACTAATCCGGACGATTCTAAATCGTAAACCAGATACATGTTTATATTGAACGGTGAAGCTGTCAGTTGGTGCAGTTCTAAACAAAGCGTCATGGCGGGATCTACATGCGAAGCGGAGTACATAGCTGCTTCGGAAGCAACAAATGAAGGAGTTCATTTCCGATCTAGGTGTCATACCTAGTGCATCAGGACCAATGAAGATCTTCTGTGACAATACTGGTGCAATTGCCTTGGCAAAGGAATCCAGATTTCACAAGAGGACCAAGCACATCAAGAGACGCTTCAATTCCATCCGGGACCAAGTCGAGGTGGGAGACATAGAGATTTGCAAGATACATACGGATCTGAATGTTGCAGACCCGTTGACTAAGCCTCTTCCACGAGCAAAACATGATCATCACCAAGACTCCATGGGTGTTAGAATCATTACTGTGTTATCTAGATTATTGACTCTAGTGCAAGTGGGAGACTGAAGGAAATATGCCCTAGAGGAAATAATAAAGTTATTATTTATTTCCTCATATCATGATAAATGTTTATTATTCATGCTAGAATTGTATTAACCGGAAACATGATACATGTGTGAATACATAGACAAACTTAATGTCACTAGTATGCCTCTACTTGACTAGCTCATTAATCAAAGATGGTTATGTTTTCTAACCATAGACATGTGTTGTCATTTGATTAACGGGATCACATCATTAGGAGAATGATGTGATTTACTTGACCCATTCCATTAGCTTAGCACTTGATCATTTAGTATGTTGCTATTGCTTTCTTCATGACTTATACAAGTTCCTACAACTATGAGATTATGCAACTCCCATTTACCGGAGGAACACTTTGTGTGCTACCAAACGTCACAACGTAACTGGGTGATTATAAAGGATCTCTACAGGTGTCTCCAAAGGTACATGTTGAGTTGGCGTATTTCGAGATTTGGTTTTGTCACTCCGATTGTCGGAGAGGTATCTCTGGGCCCTCTCGGTAATGCACATCACTATAAGCCTTGCAAGCAATGTAGCTAATGAGTTAGTTATGGAATGATGCATTACGTAACGAGTAAAGAGACTTGCCGGTAACGAGATTGAACTAGGTATTGGGATACCGACGATCTAATCTCGGGCAAGTAACGTATCGATGACAAAGGGAACAATGTATGTTGTTGTGCGGTTTGACCGATAAAGATCTTCGTAGAATATGTAGGAGCCAATATGAGCATCCAGGTTCCGCTATTGGTTATTGACCGGAAACGTGTCTCGGTCATGTCTACATAGTTCTCGAACCCGTAGGGTCCGCACGCTTAAGGTTTCGATGACAGTTATATTATGAGTTTATGAGTTTTGATGTACCGAAGTTTGTTCGGAGTCCCGGATGTGATTACAGACATAACAAGGAGTCTCGAAATGGTCGAGGCATGAAGATTGATATATTGGAAGCCTATATTTGGATATCGGAAGTGTTCCGGGTGAAATCGGGATTTTATCGGAGTACCGGGAGGTTACCGGAACCCCCCGGGGGCTTAATGGGCCTACATGGGCCTTAGTGGAGAAGAGGAGAGGAGGCAAGGGCTGGACCGCGCACCCCTTCCCCCTAGTCCGAATAGGACAAGGAGAGGGGGCGCCCCCCCCTTTCCTTCCTCTCTCCCTCCTCCTTCCCCCCTTCTCCTAGTCCAACAAGGAAGGAGGGAGTCCTACTCCCGGTGGGAGTAGGACTCCCCTTGGCGCGCCCCCTCCTAGGCCGGCCGCCCCCTCCCCCCTTGCTCCTTTATATACGGGGGCAGGGGCACCTCTAGACACAACAATTGATCTCTTGATCTCTTAGCCATGTGCGGTGCCCCCCTCCCACCATAGTCCTCCTCGATAATATTGTAGCGGTGCTTAGGCGAAGCCCTGCGACGGTAGAACATTAAGATCGTCACCATGCCATCTTGCTGACGGAACTCTTCCCCGACATTCTGCTGGATCGGAGTACGGGGATCGTCATCGAGCTGAACATGTGCTAGAACTCGGAGGTGCCGTAGTTTCGATGCTTGTTCGGTCGGGCCGTGAACACGTACGACTACATCAACCGCGTTGTTCTAACGCTTCCGCTTTCGGTCTACGAGGGTACGTGGACAACACTCTCCCCTCTCGTTGCTATGCATCACCATGATCTTGCATGTGCGTAGGAAAATATTGAAATTACTACGTTCCCCAACAGTACCGGGATGTGCAATGATCTAGCATAGCAAAGATATCAAAAAACGGACAAGCCATGAAAACATCATGCTAGCTATCTTACGATCATGCAAGGCAATATGACAGTGAATGCTCAAGTCATGTATATGATGATGATGGAAGTTGCATGGCAATATATCTCGGAATGGCTATGGAAATGCCATGATAGGTAGGTATGGTGGCTGTTTTGAGGAAGATATAAGGAGGCTTATGTGTGATAGAGCGTATCGTATCACGGGGTTTGGATGCACCGACGAAGTTTGCACCAACTCTCGAGGTGAGAAAGGGAAATGCACGGTACCGAAGAGGCTAGCAATGATGGAAGGGTGAGAGTGCGTATAATCCATGGACTCAACATTAGTCATAAAGAACTCACATACTTATTGCAAAAATCTATTAGTCATCGAAACAAAGTACTACGCACATGCTCCTAGGGGGATAGATTGGTAGGAAAAGACCATCGCTCATCCCTGACCACCACTCATAAGGAAGACAATCAATAAGTACCTCATGCTCCAACTTTGTTACACAACGGTTCACCATACGTGCATGCTACGAGAATCACAAACCTCTGTTGACATCGGATTTTGGCAAGGTACAAAAGGCAAGTAAGATGGCCTCAAGTGAAAGAGTTTTCAGCATGCAAAGTTTCAGGTCGCCGGGTGGAATAACTTTGATGTTTAATTTATCGCCATTCGACCTTATCTCGGTAGCTGAAGTTGTACTCCGAGTGACAAAATTCAACAGTCCGAGTGGTTTTTGGCTGATCATGCCCTTAAGACGACCTCGGATGAAGGAGTATTCTAAAGGAATTGTCTTCGTCTCGTCGAGGCAATCGATTTTGATATATAAACCATCTCAATCCGAGTTCATATGCAAAAGTTAGAGGCAATACACTGCAGGCCGAATCTGAATGAAAATATGGCGCGAAGTACCAGACGCCCTGTCTGATGGGTCGCGTGAGCAATTCGGCCTTCAAGACGGCATTGAATCGAAAAACCTTCAACATGAAAAAGTTTCGTCTCGTCGAGCCGATCGATTTTCATATAAAATTCGTCTTAATCTGAGGTCGTATGCAACCTGGAGAGGCAAATCAATATCAGGCTGTCTTTTCAGTCGGGAAATCCGAGTGGAAAGTTTTACCATCCGAGTGAAAACCTACCGATCGAGTAAAAGGTCGAAAGCCTACCGATCGAGTAAAAGGTCGAGGGAAAACCTACCGATCGAGTAAAAGGTCGAGTGAAAACCTACCGATCGAGTAAAAGGTCGATTGAGTAAAAGGTCGAGTGAAAATTGATCGATCAAGTAAAAGATTGTCTTCCGACTGAAAATGTGGTCATCATCTGAGTGAAAGATTGTCTTCCGAGTGAAAATATAGTCATCCGAGTGAAAAGGTCCAGTCGAGTGAAAGACTCTAATATCCGAGTGGATGAGCTCAAATCCGAGTGAAACTGAACATGTGCCCAAAAGTTTATCAAGATGATCTCGGATGAAGAAGTGTTCAATACAGAAGTTGTGCGTATCATCAAGACGGTAAACTTTGGTTTTGGAGTCATCGTCATCAGAGATAGTAAAAACGACCTCGAAAAGTATTCGAGATGGCCTTATTTGAAAAAGTGGTCAACATGAGAGTTGTTCGTATCGTCGAGGCGCACAAGTTTGATGTTTGGGCCATCTTGATCGGAGGTCATATGGAGGCTCGGCGGCCTGCACAAGGAGGAAGACAGAAGTTGGGCCAGATTCAGACTGAATCCGAGTTGGAATAGAACTAGGACTCTAGGACGCGAATTGATGTAATTTTTCTTGTAAGGAAAGCCTAGATGAATCCTTTACTTGTACGGGAAGTCCAGCCGCCTCTTATATATGTTGGGGGTGACGGCCGATTGAACAACACATAATCGAACAAATCAATATACTACTTTTTCCTGTCTACTTTTTATCTCTCCACCGTTTTTCTATCTCGTTCTTTGCTGTTCTTCGTGTTTGAGAGCTGCGAATGCCGAGGCTCTAGGGGCAAGCGAATCGACCTAGGGCAGCCCATAGCCGCCGCAATCCCTGACGGGGTCCCTCCCGGGTGCGCGGGGTTTCGGGTCTGCAAAAGCACCCGCCGACTGTCTTGCGTATCGCGCTGTCGGTCGGGTCTCCTTCGACGTGAGCTGCGGTGCATCACCCCCGGCGTCGAGGGTACACGTGACGTGTTCGTGTGGTAGACGCCGATAACATCATTAAGCCCAGTCTTGATGAGATATCGGCCGATCATCGCCAAGTCTATGAGGAGTACAAGAAGGCACGCGAGGAGAAGGACTTGCAGGAGTTCCTTGCAAAGTTCAAGAAGGATCGCCAAGGCAACATCACTCCAATTGAAGAAATCAAGTTCCCTCCTTTGCAAGCCAAGCAGGTTAAACCCTCTGTAAGTACTGCCTTTTCTCCTGAGCAGTGGGCTGAGATTGAAAGTCGTATTGCTGATGGTAACAATCTAGTCTATCAAACTTTCATAGAAAATACTAATGCTCAGAAGAATACATCTCAATCGTCTAGTGGTAATGATGGTGTAGCTGCTAGTGTGCAAAACCCTAATCTGGCTTTACCTATTGCATCGGCGCCTCCCGTGCCGATGGCTTATTATCCTACCCAAACAAATCAGATTGTGACTACACCCATCAACCCTATTATGAGCATGCCAGGTTCGGTGGTGACGCCGAACCAAGCCCTACCTACAGCTACAACCACTCGACCACTACCAAATTACGGGTCAACATACATGCCACAATTCCTACCTACAGCTAGTAACCCTACTCCTCCTATGCCACTGCCACAAGCTTCATCGTCCACTATGGACGATGGTTTAGCTAATCTTAGAGAGGAGATGGCTAAGATGCTTCGAGAGAATTTTGGAGTTGAGTTACCTCGGAATCGGATTTACCAAAAGCCGTACCCCGAGTACTTTGATGCCATCCAGTGCCCTCCAGGATATAAAATTCCAGATTTTGTTAAGTTTAATGGAGAAGGCACAAAAACCACATGGGAGCATGTTAGTCAATACTTAGCACAATTGGGTGAGGCAGGCTCACTAAATGAGTTGAAAGTGCGTTTATTTCCTTTATCATTAACTGGTACTGCATTTTCATGGTTTTCTTCTTTACCACATGGTTCCATTCGAGTTTGGTCGCAGCTAGAACAGAAATTTCATGATCACTTTTATAGCGGCGACAATGAACTCAAGTTGTCACATCTAACATCGGTTAAGCAGAAGCATGATGAATCAGTCTCCGATTACGTCAAGAGATTCAGAGAAACGAAAAACCGGTGTTTTAGTTTGGTGATAACCGATAGAGACTTGGCAGACCTAGTGTTGAGTGGTTTGACAACTCCCATTAGAGAAAAGCTAGAAGGCTATGAGTTTTTAAATATCAACCAAGTCTTACAAAGGGACTTGGCTCAGGAAAGCCGAAGCAAAGATCTCAAAGAAGTGCATAGATACAAAGCCGATCGACCAAAGATGAATATGGTGGAATATGATAGTGATCACTCGGACGATGAGGGTGATGTTTTTGCTACTGAATTTGTTTGGCCATCTAAGGCCAAACCCTTTATTTGCAATGATCTGAAACCGATTCATAAGAATCGTGATGAAGAGATGAAGTTTACTTTTAACATTGCTAAGTGTGATAGAATATTTGATGCTTTGCTGCAGGCTAAGATTATTAGAATATCTCATACTTTACCGCCGTTTGAAGAGCTGAAACGACGTGCTTATTGCAAGTATCATAACTCTTTTTCTCATGCTACTAACGATTGCAATGTTTTTCGACGACAGATACAATCGACCATTAATGATGGACGATTGAACTTTTCTGAGATGCAAGTTGATAAACAGCCCTATCCAATGAACACCATGGATTTAGAAGGAAAGAAGCTGCTCATTCGGCCAGAGGTAGCCGAATCTGCTAATAAAGCTAATGTCATTGTTGGTGAGTCCAGGAAAGACAAGGAGGGCGACAAGGTCTTGGGGAAACATGTTGTGCTTGATAAGCAACCCGATGGCAAGAAAGTGATCAAGATCACCATCAAGAATCCTACACTCGGGGGGCAAACACAAGTGCAGCAGGACACTCAAGTTAAATTTGTCAAGCCCAAGAGTCCAGAAGTTGGCAAATGGAAGATGAACAAAGCCAAAGTGCAGCGCAAACGAATCAAACCAACTTTTGACATGTTGTTGTCCAAATACGCCAACCAGTTGACTGGTTCCAGCTCTAACCGGCCATCATACTTGAAGCGACCAAGGTCACCATCAGATGATATGTTCAATCAATATATGAAACCGAGTGGACCAAAGGTGTTATTTCCAGAAGAGCAGAGGCAAACTGTTTGGGACCGACTTGAATACTCATATAATGGCCGACTGAATATCGATAACTATCGGTCGGCTGGTCAAAACATACGACCGGATGGAAATTACCCGAGTGTAAGAATGCACCCTGGTGGAAGCTATCCGAGTGAAAAAATGTGGATGGGTAGATCTCATCCAAGTGAGTTCCATCTGAGTAGATACCATCCGAATGACATCAATCCGAGTGGATTCCATGCAAGTAAAAAGGTGCGCCCGAATGGAAATTTCATGCATCTGGAAAATCGAAAGGAATGGCGTGTTAAGTCACCAAGTGTTGCAGCAGTTGAGTCGGGCAAAGGCAAGGAGAAAATGGATGTCGACTCACTTATCTTGGGCACCGAAACATTCCCCATACAGCAGCCGACTGTGCATAATCACTCAACTGAGCCGATACTTTCTATCGCGCCAAAGCACTCGGCTAATGACCATGAAGCAAGCACCAGCCAAGTAAAGGTGAGAGATGCTAAATACACTCGACCAAAGTGGTGTCCTCCAGGGCTAACAAAGACACAGAAGAGGAAACTACAGAGGTTAAGGAGTCAAGAGATGGCGGAGCAGGAGGCCGAGAAGCAAAGGGATAAGTTGTTCAATGACACTCGGCCCATGGTTCCAGCAAAACAAGTGTGGAGGCCAAAACAAATACAAGATACATCAGCTTCTACATCTATCACAGAAGTGCCTACACCACCCAAAGAGGACGATGCGACAACTATTACATCATCTGTGGCACTTCTTACCTCTCCTTCACTCGGACAGATTTCAGAATCGGTCGATCCACTTGAAGAAGAGGTTGATATGTTGGACTATGAATCTACGCCGGTTCATGAAGGTATGGATATGAATATGGTGTATTTCTTACCTGCTGAGTTTCGTGCTGTAGATGAGGAAGGGGAAGTGGCTCAGCTAGATTTTGGCCCTAAAAACGCAATATTCGAGAAGCCAAAAGAACCAGTAACACATTTGAAACCGTTGTATCTCAGAGGTCATATCAATGGATCGCCACTTAGTCGAATGCTTGTTGATGGTGGTGCTGTGGTAAATCTTATGCCTTATTCGGTCTTCAAGAAATTGGGTTTACCTGATGAAGAATTGATCAAGACCAATATGGTGCTCAACGGGTTTGAAGGCAAAGAGAAAACTGAAGCCAAAGGTGTAATGTATGTGGAGCTTACAGTCGGAAGCAAAACTTTGGCCACTGCATTCTTTGTCGCTGAGGTGCAAGGTAACTACAACGTTATACTAGGCCGTGATTGGGTTCATGCAAACCAGTGCGTGCCATCCACTATGCACCAGTTTTTGATTCAGTGGGTTGATGATGAAGTGGAAGTCATTCATGCGAATAACTCGGCCTGTGTTGCTTTGTCGATGCATCGGTGGATTGGCAACATCCCAATGCTACTTGCTTGACGGGACGTGACTTATCAGAGTTTGATTTTCTCAGCGCGACCAAGAATGGTTTTGTGCCCGTGTCTTTAAAGCCGACTGAATGCAATCGGCTCCAAGGTATGATATGTTTAAATGGATTCTAATTCCGAGTGGTTACAAAAACGTCTTGTAAAATATCGATCCAGTGAGGACGATATGTATGAGTCTATAGAGGAGTTGGATGACATGGATAAACTTGGACAAGGTTTTACATCGGCTGATCCATTAGAAGAGATAGATATTGGAGATGGTTCAGTCACTCGACCGACATTTATAAACAAAAATTTGAAAGCCGATATTAAGGCTAAATTAATCGAGCTATTGAAAGAATATGTTTGTTGCTTTGCATGGGAATATCATGAGATGCCAGGGTTGAGCCGAGAGCTAGTGGAACATCAGTTGCCTATAAAAGCCGGTTTTAGACCTTATAAACAGTCGGCCAGAAAGTTTAATCCCAAAACATATGACCGGATCAAGGAAGAGATCGGTCGACTGCTTGAAGCTAATTTCATTCGACCTTGCAGGTATGCCGAGTGGATTTCTAACATTGTCCCAGTGGAGAAGAAGGGATCCGGCAAGTTGAGGGTATGCATTGACTTCAGAGATTTGAATAGGGCTACACCCAAAGATGAGTATCCCATGCCAATAGCCGATATGCTTATTAATGATGCTTCTGGACATAAGGTTATTAGCTTTCTAGATGGTAATGCCGGATACAATCAAATTTTTATGGCCGAAGAGGACATGTACAAAACAGCTTTCCAATGTCCTGGTTTCCTTGGTTTATTCGAGTGGACAGTGATGACATTCGGATTGAAAAATGCTGGGGCCACATATAAAAGGGCTATGAATTTGATTTTTAATGATTTACTCGGTATCATACTTGAAGTTTATATTGATGATATTGTTGTCAAATCGGATGCTTTTGAATCTCACTTGGCCGATTTGCGTTTAGATTTTGAAAGAATGAAAAAGTATGGACTGAAGATGAATCCTTTGAAGTGTGCATTCGGCGTGTCAGCTGGCAAATTTTTGGGTTTCATTATTCATGAAGATGGCATCGAAATCGATCCCAAAAAGATAGAGGCCATACAGAAAGTGGAGGCTCCAACATGCAAGAAAGATATGCAAAAGTTCCTTGGCAAGGTCAATTATTTGAGAAGGTTCATAGCTAATCTGTCAGGGAAAGTTGATGCATTTACTCCTATCCTTCGGTTAAAGAATGATGTTGATTTCACTTGGGGGGCAAAACAGCAAGAAGCCTTTGATATGATCAAGAATTATTTGTGCACTCCTCCGGTGATGAAAGCACCCAAGCATAGAGAGCCTTTTAAACTTTATATCGCAGCAGAGGAAGGTGTTATTGGTGCTGTTTTGACTCAACATACCGAAGGAAAAGAGCATGCCATTACATATTTGAGCAGACGTTTATTGGACGCCGAGACAAGGTATACATTTATTGAAAAACTATGTCTATGCTTATATTACGCTTGCACAAAATTGAGACATTACCTAGTGTCGAGTGCTTGTGTAGTAGCTTGTCAAACCGATGTCATTAAGTACATGTTGCATAGGCCAATTCTTAGTGGTAGAATTGGCAAGTGGGCTTATGCTTTGATTGAGTATGATTTGGCTTATGAATCTCTAAAATCCATGAAAGGACAAATTGTTGCTAATTTCATTGTTGAACATCGGATTAATGACAAGCATGATGTTGATATGAACCTTGTTTCATTAGTGCCATGGAGATTGTACTTTGATGGTTCAGTTTGTAGCAATGGCCAAGGTGTTGGTATTGTTTATATATCTCCTCATGGTGCTGTTTTTGAAGCCTCATGCCGCTTAGAATATTTTTGCACAAACAATCAAGCCGAATATGAAGCATTGTTATTCGGTCTAGAGATGTTACTTGCTATAGGTGTTACACATATTGAGGCTTACGGTGATTCGTTACTAGTGGTGCAGCAAATATCCAGAGTCTTTCAGTGTTTGGACGAATCACTTAATGTTTATCTTGATAAATGTCTAGATATAATTTCTACTTTGGATTATTTTAGCATTGCACATATATCTAGACATGACAATTGGAAAGCAAATGAGTTGGCACAGCAAGCATCTGGATATCATGTTGATCATGGCATGTTTCATATTTCTCAAAGACCGATGTCTTGTCTTGCCAATATGGGAGAGGCCGAACCCGAACCCACTGATTCGGCCATTAACAAAAAATCTAGTGCAGGTGATAATTCCGACAGGAGAAAGCCCATTGTTGATTACTTGTGCAATCCGAGTGAAAGGGTGGACAGGGCTGTTCGGCGTATGGCTTTCAAGTATACAATGAGAGATGATGGTCTTTATCGCCGAACAGTCGATGATGTTCTTCTAAAGTGTTTGGATGAGGACCAGGCAAGAGTTGCTATGGGAGAAGTACATGAAGGTATTTGTGGCACTCACCAGTCGGCTCCCAAAATGAAATGGTTATTGCGACGTGCTGGGTTTTATTGGCCGACTATGATTAATGATTTCTTCAGATATTATAAAGGGTGTGAAGCTTGTCAAAAGTTTGGTGATATTCAATTGGCTCCTGCTGCTATGTTACATCCTATTATCAAACCGTGGCCTTTCAGAGGTTAGGGTTTAGATTTCATTGGACAAATCCACCCGTCTTCCTCAAAAGGGCATCGGTTCGTATTGGTGGCAACTGATTATTTCACTAAATGGTCTGAAGCAGTACCTCTCAAGAACATGACACATACGGAGGTAATTTGATTCATAACCGAACACATTATTCATAGATTCGGTATTCCTCAAACGTTAACTACAAATCAAGGTTCATCTTTTATGTCACACCAAGTCAGAGAGTTTGCCGAATCTTATAATATAAAGTTGCTCAATTCCTCTCCATATTATGCCCAAGCTAATGGACAAGCCGAGTCTAGCAATAAAATTTTAATCAAGCTCATCAAGAAGAAGATTGAGGATAATCCGAGGAGATGGCATGAGTTGCTGTCTGAAGCTTTATGGGCACATAGAATTTCAAGGCATGGTGCTACAAAGGTAACTCCATATGAGCTAGTATATGGTCAAGAGGCCGTTTTACCAGTGGAAGTAAATTTGAATGCTTTGAGAATAGCCAAACAAAATAATTTATCGGCAGTAGACTTTTATAACTTGATGATGGACAATATTTATGAAGTTGCCGATAAATGTTTGGTTGCTTTGGAGTCCATAGAGAGAGACAAGTTGAGGGTTGCAAAATCTTACAATAAGAAAGTTAAGTTGAAGAATTTTCAAGTTGGTGAACTCGTCTGGAAAGTGATTCTGCCGATTGGTTCAAGAGATAGAAAATTTGGGAAGTGGTCTCCAAGTTGGGAAGGTCCTTTTAGGATTACAAGGGTTGTTCCTGGAAATTCATATTTGGTAGAATCAATACAAGGGGCATTGTTACCCCGAGCTCTCAACGGAAAATATTTGAAGAAGTACCACCCGAGTGTGTGGCAGGAAGCCTGAGTAGGCAATGGCCGATATACGATTATCGCCCTTAGCACAAACATGGCCGATACATAATTATCACCCTGTGGAAAATAAATGGACGATGGAGTATTGACATCGTCCTTAGAACAAACACCGTGCATATTATTTTTCAGCGTGCAAGCTTTGCCGAAAAACAGGGGGGCATGTGTTGACATCGGATTTTGGCAAGGTAAAAAAGGCAAGTAAGATGACCTCAAGTGAAAGAGTTTTCAGCATGCAAAGTTTCAGGTCGCCGGGTGGAATAACTTTGATGTTTAATTTATCGCCATTCGACCTTATCTCGGTAGCTGAAGTTGTACTCCGAGTGACAAAATTCAACATTCTGAGTGGTTTTTGGCCGATCATGCCCTCAAGACGACCTCGGATGAAGGAGTATTCTAAAGCAATTGTCTTCGTCTCGTCGAGGCAATCGATTTTGATATATAAACCATCTCAATCCGAGTTCATATGCAAAAGTTAAAGGCAATACACTGCAGGCCGAATCTGAATGGAAATATGGCGCGAAGTACCAGACGCCCTGTCTGATGGGTCGCGCGAGCAATTCGGCCTTCAAGACGGCATTGAATCGAAAAACCTTCAACAGGAAAAAGTTTCGTCTCGTCGAGCCGATCGATTTTCATATAAAATTCGTCTCAATCCGAGGTCGTATGCAACCTGGAGAGGCAAATTAAGATCAGGCTGTCTTTTCAGTCGGGAAATCCGAGTGCAAAGTTTTACCATCCGAGTGAAAACCTACCGATCGAGTAAAAGGTCGAAAGCCTACCGATCGAGTAAAAGGTCGAGTGAAAACCTACCGATCGAGTAAAAGGTCGATTGAGTAAAAGGTCGAGTGAAAATTGATCGATCAAGTAAATGATCGTCTTCCGAATGAAAATGTGGTCATCATCCGAGTGAAAGATTGTCTTCCGAGTGAAAATATAGTCATCCAAGTGAAAAGGTCCAGTCGAGTGAAAGACTCTAATATCCGAGTGGATGAGCTCAAATCCGAGTGAAACTGAACATGTGCTCAAAAGTTTATCAAGATGATCTCGGATGAAGAAGTGTTCAATACAGAAGTTGTGCATATCATCAAGACGGTAAACTTTGGTTTTGGAGTCATCGTCATCAGAGATAGTATATGGCCTGCAAATTCACTACAACACTCGGATAATTCAGTCTACCGCAAGACCGAGTCCGACTGGAAGGTAAAAACGACCTCGAAAAGTATTCAAGATGGCCTTATTTGAAAAAGTGGTCAACATGAGAGTTGTTCGTATCGTCGAGGCGCACAAGTTTGATGTTTGGGCCATCTTGATCGGAGGTCATATGGAGGCTCGGCGGCCTGCACAAGGAGGAAGATAGAAGTTGGGCCAGATTCAGACTGAATCCGAGTTGGAATAGAACTAGGACTCTAGGACGCGAATTGATGTAATTTTTCTTGTAAGGAAAGCCTGGATGAATCCTTTACTTGTACGGGAAGTCCAGCCGCCTCTTATATATGTTGAGGGTGACGGCCGATTGAACAACACACAATCGAACAAATCAATATACTACTTTTTCCTGTCTACTTTTTATCTCTCCACCGTTTTTCTATCTCGTTCTTCGCTGTTCTTCGTGTTTGAGAGCTGCAAATCCCGAGGCTCTAGGGGCGAGCGAATCGACCTAGGGCAGCCCATAGCCGCCGCAATACCTGACGGGGTCCCTCCCGGGTGCGCGGGGTTTCGGGTTTGCAAAAGCACCCGCCGACTGTCTTGCGTATCGCGCTGTCGGTCGGGTCTCCTTCGACGTGAGCTGCGGTGCATCACCCCCGGCGTCGAGGGTACACGTGACGTGTTCGTGTGTCAACAACCTCAACACAAGTATTTTCTACAATCCACAACTACCCACTAGCATGACTCTAATATCAACATCTTTATATCGCAAAACTATTGCAAGGAATCAAACATATCATATTCAGCGATCTACAAGTTTATGTAGGATTTTATGACTAACCATGTGAATGACCAATTCCTGCCATCTCTCTAAATAGATATAAGTGAAGCAAGAGAGTTTGATTCTTCCTACAAAAGATATGCCCACACTCTAATAAATATAAGTGAAGCAAAAGAGCATTCTACAAATGGCGGTTTTCTATGTGAAGAGAAACAGGCAATCCAAACTTCAAATGATATAAGTGAAGCACATGAAGCATTCTTTAAAGCCATACTCAAAAGATATAAGTGAAGTGCAATGAGCATTCTATAAATCAACCATGGACTATCTCATACCAGCATGGTGCATAAAATAAAATTGAAAACTAAATGCAAAAAGACGCTCCAAGGTTGCACATATCGCATGAACGAAACGAATCTGAAAACATACCGATACTTGTTGAAGAAAGAGGGGATGCCTTCCGGGGCATCCCCAAGCTTAGATGCTTGAGTCTACTTGAATATTTACTTGGGGTGCCTTGGGCATCCCCAAGCTTGAGCTCTTGCCTCTCCTTCTTTTCCTCATATCGAGACCTTCTCGATCAAACACTTCATCCACACAAAACCTCAACATAAAACTCGGTAAGATCCGCTAGTATAATAAAGCAAATCACTACTCTAAGTACTGTTGCAAACCAATTCATATTTTATTTTTGCATTGTGTCTACTGTAATATAACTTTTTCATGGCTTAATCCACTGATATAAATTGATAGTTTCATCAAAACAAGCAAACTATGCATCAAAAACAGAATCTGTCAAAAACAGAACAGTCTGTAGCAATCTGAACATTCACCTTACTTCTGGTACCCCAAAAATTCTACCAAAAGTAGTAAAAATAAAAAAATTGTACAGCAAGACAGTGCAAAAAGAATCAGAACCGTTTGACGTCCCAGTAAAATATGTAAAATCGTGCACTACAGCCAAAGTTTCTGTCCTGCACCGTACAAACCAACAAGCATTGTAAACATCCTAAAGGCAAACCTTGGCACATTATTTTTATAATACAATGGAATTGTACAAGGGAATAATTATTTTTGATGAAAAGTTTCTGTAATTAAGATTCACAAAGTTTCTGTGAGCATGAACAAAGTTCAAGGAGCTCTCCCACTTCAACAATGCTTGTCTCTCTCACTTTCACTTTCCTTTTTGAAAAGTTTTGGGTTCCCCTTTTTATTTTTGTGTTTTTAGACTATATTAAAGCACTCAAAAGAAATAAATGGCTCTCTAAAACTTCCGGGTTGTCTCCCTGGCAGCGCTTTCTTTAAAGCCATTAAGCTAGGCATATATTGCTCAAGTAATGGATCCACCCGGATCCCAAGGTATATCAAAGCCAATTTTAATTAACAATGATTTGTAATTTAGTAGTGAGCACAAAGTAAGATATATCAAGCAACAACGAAGTCTAACTCTCTTCCTATGCATCGGCATGTCATAAAAGAACAAGTCATGCACACCAAGTAAAGGCCAATGCATAGTATAAGCATTTTCTTGCAATTCTATCATATTGGAAACATAGAGAGGTGGAGATATAGTTCCTCTCTCATAATAATTGCAAGTAGGAGCAGCAAGCACATGCATATTATATCTATCAAAATCATCATGTGTAGTAGTAAAACGCAACCCATCAATATAATCCTTAATAAGCAAAAACTTCTCCGATATAGTGTAGTTTGGAGAATTAAAAAAGATAGTAGGACTATCATGCGTGGGTGCAATAGCAACAAATTCATGTTTAACATAAGGAACTATAGCAAGTTCATCTCCATAAGCATAATTCATATTGGCATCTTGGACACAAGCATAGCAAGTATCATCAAAAAGGGATATTTCAAACGAATTAAAGGGATCATAGCAATCATCATAGCAATCATCCTTCGGTAAGCACGAAGGGGAATTAAACAATGTATGAGTTGAAGAGTTACTCTCATTAGAAGGTGGGCACGGGTAGCTAATCCGCTCTAACTCCTTTTGTTCTTCGCTCTCCTCATCATCTTTTTCATCCAATGAGCTCATAGTTTCATCAATTTCTTCTTCCATAGACTCCTGCAAAATATTAGTCTCTTCTTGGACAGCGAAGGAGTCCTAAATAAATGGTTTAACATAGGCATTAGAAGCATAATTATCATTGCAATATTTAAATATGGCAAAATTTTCAGATTTTGTAGAGAGTAGCATCATACTTTTCAATCAAAGAAGCAATTTCATAAGCACCCTTAAAAGCAACAAATTCTTCAATTTGTTGAACATCATAGTAATTATAAACACGCTTAGCATAAGAAGATATGATTCCATTATCACTAAACTCACATTGGTAGGGAAGGTGTTTCTTAGGGTTTTCAGAACAACAAGTAATATCATATATTTCACATAAATTCCAAGCATAGCGTTGCAAATGATGAATTTGATCCAGTAAAAGTTTCCCTTTTTCAGATATACGGTGTCGCACATAACAAGCATGCTCATCTAAAGATTTGCCCTCAACTAAGCTAGTGATGGTTTCAGCACGAGCACAAAGGGATCGAAGATGATCCAAGTAAAAAGCTTCAGGAGTGTGATAGATTTTGAGTGGTTCTTCAACCATTGGTGTAGTAGGTCCAACTAATTTCTTTGGTATTTTGCGTTTCCTATCCATAACTAAAGATAGAGAAAAACTAAGAACAACAAATAAAAATTACTTAGTGATAAAGCAAACAAGCACACACGAGAATATTCACCCCACGCTATGACTCCCCGGCAACGGCGCCAGAAAAAGGTCTTGATAACCCACAAGTGTAGGGGATAATTGTAGCCTCTTTAGATAAGTAAGAGTGTCGAACCCAATGAGAAGCTAAAGGTAGAACAAATATTCTCTCAAGTCCTATCTGCCACTGATATGACTCTACGCACGCTTAGTGTTCGCTTTACCTAGAACAAGTATGAAACTAGAAGTAATTTGTAGGTGTTGTTGGATAGGTTTTCAAGATAATAAAAAATACGTAAATAAAAAGTAGGGGCTGTTTAGATAAAGAAGCAATACAGTAAATATAGCGAGTGTGAAAAAGTGGTGATAGGAGTTGTGAAATTGTCCCTAAGCAATTGACTACTTTACTAGACCGATAGCAAGTTTTATGTGGGAGAGGCATAAGCTAACATACATTCTCTTCTTGGATCATATGCACTTATGATTGAAACTCTAGCAAGCATCCGCAACTACTAAAGATCATTAAGGTAAAACCCAACCATAGCATTAAAGTATCAAGTCCCCTTTATCCCATACGCCACAACCCCCTTACTCGGGTTTATGCTTCTGTCACTCAAGCAACCCACTATAAGCGAATCATGAACGTATTGCAACACCCTACAGCGGGAATCCCTCACGCTTGCGCGACACGGAGGGCACAATACGACAGCAACATAACCACAAGCAAATTAAACCAATCATAGCAATTCATCAATCACCGATAGGACAACGAAAATCGATTCAGACATCATAGGATGGCAACACATCATTGGATAATAATATGAAGCATAAAGCACCATGTTTAAGTAGAGGGTATAGCGGGTTGCGGGAGAGTGGACCGCTGAATATAGATGGGGGAAGGTGATGGAGATGTTGGTGAAGATGGCGGAGTTGTTGGTGTAGATCGCAGTGATGATGATGATGGCCTCCGGCAGCGTTCCGGCGCCACCGGAAGGAAGGGGGAGAGAGCCCCCCTTCTTCTTCTTCTTCCTTGACCTTCTCCCTACATGGGAGAAGGGTTTACCCTCTGGTCCTTGGCTCCCATGGCGTGGGAGGGGCGAGAGCCCCTCCGAGATTGGATCTATCTCTCTGTCTCTCTCTGTTTCTGCATTCCCTGATTCTGCCCTGGCACCATTTTTTTTATATCCGGAGATCCGTAACTCCGATTGGATTGAAACCTTCGCCACGATTTTTTTCCCTAAAATTAGATTTCTTGAGGCAAAAGAATAGCAGTAACTGCCTTACAAGGGGCCCGCGAGGGTCTGGGGTGCGCCCAGGGGAAGTAGGCGCGCCCCCTTGCCTAGTGGCCACCTCGGGCACCGTCTCGCGTTGATTCTTCCTCCCATATTTCCCAAATATTTCAAAAATATTCTCCGTCCGTTTTTATCCCGTTTGGACTCCGTTTAATATGGGGTTTCTGCGAAACACAAAACATGCAACAAACAGGAACTAACACTGGGCACTGGATCAATAAGTTAGTCCCAAAAATAGTATAAAAAGTTGCCAAAATTATATGAAAGTTGAATAATATTGGCATGGAACAATCAAAAATTATAGATACAATGGAGAAGTATCAGTACGGCACCGCGACACTCGAAGGAGCAGATCTCCATAGCGCCGACAAGCTGGCCAGTTTGTGGCAGCACCGAAGGGCGATGGCCCAGCTGCCTGCCCAGCGAAATTGCGCCATAGCGCCGCGCCGAGGAAACTCCTGATGTTGTTCTGCACGGTGACAACAATTTCTCAATCGGTGACCACATTTGTGTCACGCCCGAAGCCTTGTTCTGAGAAATATGCACGTTTTGTTCCTTCGAGTTGGACCACTTGAGATCATGACCATGCTGCAACAAACTTTTCACTACAATTTGTTCATCTATTGGCAGCTTTGGGCGGAGCTTTTATCCTTGATGTGCTACAATTTGTTCATCTATTGCCATGCACTTTCTGACCCAAGCACACGTGGTTCTCTGATTCTGCATATACTGCAAGCATAGTTGATAGGGAGAAGCACCTGAGTTCCTGACAACTTCGGAGGACACCACATCAAGACGTAGATGGTACTGGGAAGAACCCCTTATTGTCTGAAGCACTTGCTGCACACTGTCATGTTGATTACTCGTAGTACAACTCCAGCATCGAACTACTTGTATCACCGCAAACTCCCTTTTCTTGAAGACAAGCGTGTGTACCTACTCACGGAAGCTCCTTAGGTTGCTCAGCCGAGCACATGCCCGCAGCACGACCACAATGGCATGGCCGAGCAGACCACTAGCGAGCCCCTTTCCTTCATGATAAATGCAGGTGAAAAGTATTGTTACTTCGTCATGAAAACCACCATCGGAGTAGCCGTGTAGGCCAACACCATGGTCGCCCACGTGATGTGGTTCTTGACAGGAATTTTGTCAAACAGCTTGCAGGCGATCACCATGTCTAAGGCAAGCAGCAGCCTGTTGGATAGCGGCAATTGGAGACAACAATTTGGGCGTGAACGGCGGCGACCTCGGCATTGTCGACGGAAGCCATAAGGAGGAACCAGATGTCCACGTCGGGCTTGAAACGGAGCGTATCCATCAGGCGGAGTACATCGCAGGCGCCCAAGGTCACTATGGCCTTCACCTTCTGCCGCGCTAGCGCCGGCCGCTCCGGCCTCTGACCTCGCCCCTCACGGACGCCCTCGACATGGACCGCCTCCATCCTCCTCCGCCCTCTGCCCCGCATGCTCCTCCACGCCTCCCTCGCCAAGCTTGGTGCCCGTTGGTCTATGGTCGGCAGTGGGAGGTTCATGCCCACAATGTAGTGGACAGTGACGTCACCATTGGTCTGAGAAGGACCGATGCATCGACGGTTTCTTCGTCGAGTGATTTGACAGAGGAGGAAAGGGGAACGACGACGGGCCGGCATGGGAGATGCGGGAAATTGTGGAGCTGGGCGGACATGTTTTTTTTTACAAAACTTGCTTGCTATATAAAAGGAAAACTTCCTTTGTTTTCTCACACAGCGGGCTACCTAGGTGAGTTGGTTCACTCTAGAGTACTCATTGTATGCGGGCAAGTTCCGGCTCCCTCAAAACGCAGTTTATTTTAGATGTTTTTTTCTATATGTAGAAACGACGACGACAAAAAATAAATACCGTAAAGTATGAAAAAAATAAAAAGATGGACGAATAAAATAGAGAACGTACGAAAACACTTTGATGGACGAAAAAAAGTGGAAAACGTATATATATATATATATATATATATATATATATATATATATATATATATATATATATATATATATATATATATATATATATATATAGGGAAAATGCATCCTACTACCGGGTGTAGTTACACCCACTTCTCATATACTACCTTGTTGTAGTATATACTCTACTTTATTATTTTTAGTATGTTCATATACTATATTTAAGATACTTGAAAGTGAGTTATATGGAAAAATTGCAAATGAGCTCATAGTTTTATTATATTTGTGAAGTACGTACATATTTGTACACGAAATGAAGTATGCACAAAATATGGTACATACTATCAAAAAAATAGTATATATACTACATACTACGTGTACATACTCTCTGATATGATAGATACTACCTAGAACGTACGAAACAAAAGTGAGAGTAACTACACCCTATAGTAGGAAAAAATTGTCATATATATATATAGGTAAATTGTTTGGGGCACCTAGGCCCATTATGGCAAGTGATTTTTATTAGTGCATGGCATACAATTCATGAAATAATTGCTTTCCATTTTTCATTTGCATGCACTACTATTCTTCACGGTCAATGATTGCTTTCCAAAAAATTAATTAGCTTGATTTCCTAGCAATAATTCATTTCCAAATATTATGTCTAATGAAAATATGAACATACACATGCTATTATACACATACGCAGTCTATTATATATAATGAAAATATGAACATACCATAAGTATTATACTTAGTGAAAAATATACATATACCCATGGTATTATATGTACTAAGAATATACACATACAAGAGGTATTATACCAAATAAAATTTATGGATATACCTCGGCTATCACAAAAACCTATTAACATGACATAAATAATGAATATACCCAAAAATATCATGAGTATGTAGATACCTCGACATATCATGAAAATGTACGTAGTTCTGCTATGTATCTACCTAGAAATATTATGAGTATGAGTATGTATATACCTCGACATAAATGGTGTACTTACTCGGTTACTCCAAATCACTAATACATGCCCGAGTTATCAATACCTACTAACGAGATGCGATGTATATACCCAGAAATATTATGAGTATGCGGATACCTCAAAATAAATTTGACACGTATGTCGTAAGAATTTGTCCTAGGTATCATACTCGTAATTTATATGCTCAAATTAAATATGATATCCACCAAGATGATAGTAAATATGATGTACCAAAAAATGATATACCCGCAATATCATATTTGGTATATATACACTACGAATTTGTCCTAGGTATCATTTTCTGAAATTTTATATGCCCAAATTAAATATGATATACTCAAAATAAATATAATACACCCCGAATATGATATACCCCAAGATGGTATACCCATATAAATATAATATACCCAAAATAAATATGATATACCCCAAGATGATAATTAAAGTATGATATACACATAATTTATATACCCAAAATAAATATACTCGATTGTAGCACATCCGGAATTTTGTGAGTATAGACCATCGTTCCAAAATTCTCAAATACCCACAAGAAAGTCACATACCAAAGAAATTGGTACGTGCATACATGTCGTATCCATAGAAAGGAGTATGGTAGTATGTATATACCTTCAAACGAGTTCAAGCTTAATTTGGGACAACCTCGAGATAACTTCGCATGATCTCTCGGAACTCGATGCACCTTTCGACGAGGAAGAGATAAAAGACGCGGTTTTTTCGCTGCCCTCCATCAAAGCGCCTGGCCCGGACGGGTTTGTTGGAGCCTTCTTCAAAATATGCTGGGAGATCATCCGGTATGACGTCGTTCAAGCAATCCTCCAGCTCGCTAATCTCCGCGGAGACGGTGCCTCCCTCATCAACTCAGCAAACATCATTTTGCTCCCAAAGAAGCGGACGCTCGGGTGGTCGGAGACTACAGACCAATCAGCCTCATTCATAGCCTTTCCAAGATCTTCTCCAAGCTCCTCGCCAACAGACTGGCCCCGATCCTGCCTGTGCTGGTATCCAAATGCCAAAGTGCCTTTGTGCAGAAGCGATCCATCCACGACAACTTCTTGCATGTCCAGAATCTCATAAAGGACCTACATCATCGAAACATCCCAAGCCTCTTCCTCAAGCTCGATAATTCAAAAGCCTTTGACTCCATAAATTGGGCCTTCCTACTGGAGGTCATGCAACGCCTTGGCTTTGGGCAACGATGGCGAGACTAGATATGTCTCTCGCTATCGTCCTCTTCTTCAAGAGTGTTGCTTAACGGAAACCCCAGAAGGATGTTCAGACACGCAAAGGGCCTCCGCCAGGGCGATCCGGTATCTCCGATGCTTTTCATCCTGGCCATTGACCCTCTTCAGCAGATCCTCCAACTCGCCTCCCGACGAGGCATCCTCAAGCCCATTGGTGCTAGAACGGCCAGATGTAGGGTCTCCCTTTATGCTGACGATGCGGGCATCTTTGCGAACCCAGACAAGGATGAACTTCACGCGATTTCGTTAATCCTAAAGACCTTTGGGGAGGCAAGCGGACTGATCACAAACCTGAGCAAGACCGAGGTCTCCCCGATCAGATGTGCCGGCATTGACCTCCAGGATGTGCTGTCGGTTTTCCCTGCCAAGATCGCCACCTTCCCGGGACGCTACTTGGGGCTCCCCCTACATTTTCATCGTCTTAAAGGTGTTGATCTGCAACCCTTCATTGATAGGTTCGCAGGCAGACTACCAGGATGGAAAGGAAAGCTTCTCAACAAGCCTGGCAGGGTGGCACTCGCTCAGTCTATCCTCACGGCCATGGCCACCTTCCACATCACAGCTCTCAACTTGTCGAAGGGGACTCTTAGAAAGATCGACAAAATCATTCGGGCCTTCATCTGGCAAAAAGAAGACCAAACTCAGACCTCCGGAGGCCACTCCCTTGTTAACTGGAAGACTGTCTGCTGCCCAAGGCATTTGGGCGGTCTAGGGATCATGGACCTACAGAGATTTAGCCGTGCCCTGCGCCTACGGTGGCCGTGGTTGCAATGGACCGACCCAGAAAGGCCATGGGTGAGATCGGAGCTACCGTGTGACCAATCAGACATGAGCCTCTTTTGTGCATGTACCTCTATTACGCTGGGCAATGGGCAGAAGACTTTGTTCTGGCACGACAATTAGACTGGTGAAGGTCCGCTCAAGCTGCTAGCTCCAGAGCTCTACAAGATTGCCTCAAGAAAAAACAGATCGGTGCACAACAAGCTCATGAACGAGAACTGGATTAGGGCGGTGGCCAGACTGCAGACCATTCAGCAGCTAGGTGAATTCGTGTCTCTCTCGAACCACATTAGTCAGATCACCCTTCTCCCTGACCAAGAGGACACCATTCGCTGGAACTTAACCACTTCGGGGACTTACTCAGCCGCCTCTGCCTACGGCGCGCAATTCTTCGGCTCCTACTCACGTTTTGACATGACCAAGGTCTGGTCCGCAAACGCTGAGCCCAAGTACAAGTTCTTCCCATGGCTAGCTCTGCACGGAAGAATTCTCACTGCGGATATGCTGGCCGTGAGGGGATGGCCTCACGATCCCAGATGCATGCTCTATCTTCAGCAGCCAGAAACAGCAACTCACCTCTGCAAAGACTGTCCCTTCACGGTCGCGGTTTGGAACCAAGTGAACTCTTGGACTAACGAAGGCGTTCCAATCTTGGGCTTCCTCCCGGAGCCAGGAAATGTGTCTGACTGGTGGGACAAGACTCTGAATTCCCAGTCCAAGCAAGTGCGCAAGAGGCGCAGTGGAAGAATCATCTACACGATATGGTCCGTTTGGAAGGAGCAAAATAGGAGAGTCTTCACTAGACAAAGGCTGACGCATCACGAGGTGGCGGCTCTAGCCCTAGACGCAATCAATCAGCGCGACCTGGCGTTTGCCGGCAACCTGCCAACCGCCGGCATTGGTTAATCTAGATTCTAGGTTGGTCTTTTGTGGTTTCTGCGATGTTCCCTGAAAACGCTCGTCCATCTGTAAATTGCGTCCATTCGCCATCTCTTCTATAAAGAAAAAGGCAGTGCTCCTGCCGGTTCCTCAAAAAAAATGAGTTCCATTCTTTGTACAAGGAAATAGATGAAGAGAATCAATTACATTTATCATAGCGCGTGATATTAATACACCTAAATCATACATTTATTGACACTTACCAATTACTCCCTCTATTTGGAATTAATTATCGCAGACATGGATGTATCTAGACGTATTTTAGTTCTAGATACATCCATTTTCGCGACAAGTAATTCCGAACGGAGGGAGTACGTCCATAAGCAAATATGGAAGGTGCCTAATATCCATATCTGCTGGAATTTGCATTCATCAATCTAAGATCCAATGGTTACGAGGTAAGGAGCCTGGGCACCTAGGTGTCCCAAATGGTATAAGGTATTAAATATACCCGACCCGAATACTGATAGAATTTCCTATAATAGATATTTTAAATATTGATAAGGTACTATCAATCATATGGGCAGGGAAGACCCCCTGTAAAAAAATAAAAAAAATAATAATAAGCAATATTGAGAATTTAAGCAGCTTTGGCATGTATGTACGCATACACGGGCACAAGGATTCTTGAAGGCAGAAGAAGCTCTGAAGGCTAATCGCATGAAGATCTGTATGACCAAAGAGCAAAGACTGGTACACAGATGTCAGCCAATTATTCACCGAGAGACAATGCCACATGAAGAAAGCAAAGATTCCCGAAGATTGAAGCTTGTCGGCACCCTCTCTCGCACTTTTCTATATTATTAGAAGGACACACATGTACCCTAGTAGGACACACGTGCATACTACCGTGTGTAAAATAAGTGAAGGAAGGCTCCCGAAGGCCTCCCTAGCAGCCATCCCTCGCGGCTATAAAAGGAGACGCTGGGCTCAAGAACACAACACAAGTCGGGAGAGCACGAAGCACTTAGGGCATCGAGAGCCTCCACCAGAGCACCATTTCCTTTGTAGTTTAGCCACCACCACTGCTAGTCGAATAGCCAAGAAGGCGCTTAGATCGCCAAGAGTTTGAAGGTAATTTCCTAGTTGTGTGTAATCCCTTCGGGCCTCCCGAAAGGGAAAACCATATGTAAATTATGTTGTGGAAATGATATAGTTTCTTGGTCTCACTTAGTATTTTTATTTATGAATTTATGGGACGAGTTCTTATGCCAGGGATCCTATAGGAGAAACCTCCGCGTGTGTAGTTCTCTGTGTAGCCCAGAGTGGGGTTTGAATGAGAACTTTGTGGCCGTAAAGAAGTGTTCCCTTCGGGTGGAACTGCCTGGGAGGACGATAGGAATTTACCCCATAAATTTGCAATAAAAAGTGCTAAGTAAACATAACTAGCTACATCTGATACAACATAATGATAAATATGGTGAGTACTGAGTAGGATTTTACACCACTGCGTACATTGGCGGTTGAATTGTTGGCCTCGCCAGCCCAGAATAGATCCTGTATCAAATAAATAATCAAGTTAGAACGTGAAGGTAATCATATTGAATTAAATATTACTGTGAATAGTGAAGTACTATTTCAAATAGTGTACTGAATAGTAAACACTATTGTGAATAGTGCCCTATCAAGTGAATAGTAAATACTATTCAAGATAAAAAGCGCATACCTATCCACCTAATCCCCATATTAACCTAATCACATAATAAGCTTAATAAAATTATTTAAATTATTATAATTCCATATATTGTTGGTATCAGGTCCAGTGTTTAACCATTGAAAGGTTAAAATATTTAAACTTAAAAGTTAGCGCAGGTAAGGTAATAAATACTAAGGAAATTTTAAATATAAGGTGTAGAATAAATCCCTCTAAAGAGCATATCTGACATACATCTCATAGCCAGTTAAATACAGTCGTTGATTTGATATATAACTTTTACATATCTTGGGGAAAAAGACAAGATAATTTAGACCAAAAATTTGAAAGTTTATTCAAAGAATACCAAAAACTTGCGGATAAGTATTCATGATTGAATAATAAAATTGATCTAGCTTTACATAAGCTAGAGGAAGCAAAAGCAAGACAGAATACAATTTGCAAGAATAACAATTATATTGAAGAGGAAGTGTTATCAATAGCCCGTTACCTAAATAAAGGCAAATATTTATCATGGATGATATTCTTAGTGTAACCAGTATCTAATAGTGCCAGTATTTTATATGAAATATTTGGCTTCAGAATAATCCTAACTGGGATCCTTATCCCTAACACTTACTGAGTGTTAGGGATAAGGATCCCAGTTAGGATTGTTCTGAAGCCAAATATTTCATATAAAATACCGAAGTGTTAGGGATAAGGATCCCAGTTAGGATTGTTCTGAAGCCAAATATTTCATATAAAATACTGGCACTATTAGATACTGGTTACACTAAGAATATCATCCATGATAAATATTTGCCTTTACTTAGGTAACGGCCTATTAATAACACTTCCTCTTTAATATAATTGTTATTCTTGCAAACTATATTCTGTCTTGCTTTTGCTTCCACTAGCTTATGTAAAGCTAGATTAATTTTATTATTCAATCCTGAATACTTATCCGCAAGTTTTTGGTATTCTTTGAATAAACTTTCAAATTTCAAGTCTAAATTATCTTGTCTTTTTTCGCAAGATATGTAAAAGTTATATATCAAATCAACGACTGTATTTAACTGGCTATGAGATGTATGCCAGATATGCTCTTCAGAGGGATTTATTCTACACCTTATATTTAAATTTTCCTTAGTATTTATTACCTTACCTGCGCTAACTTCTAAGTTTAAATATTTTAACCTTTCAATGGTTAAACACTAGACCTGATACCAACAATATATGAAATTATAATAATTTAAATAACTTTATTAAGCTTATTATGTGATTAGGTTAATATGGGGATTAAGTGGATAGGTATGCGCTTTTTATCTTGAATAATATTTACTATTCACTTGATATGACACTATTCACAATAGAGTTTACTATTCAGTACACTATTTGGAATAGTACTTCACTATTCACAGTAATATTTAATTCAATATGATTGCCTTCACGTTCTAACTTGATTATTTATTTGATACATGATCTATTCTGGGCAGGCGAGGCCAACAATTCGACCGACGATGTACGCAGTGATGTAAAATCCTACTCACTACTCACCATATTTATCATTATGTTGTATCAGATGTAGCTAGTTACGTTTACTTAGCAGTTTTTATTGCAAATTTATGGGGTAAATTCCTATCGTTTTTCCACGCAGTTCCACCCGAAGGGAACACTTCTCTACGGCCACAAGATTCTCATTCAAACGCCACTCTGGGCTACACAGAGAACTACACACGCAGAGGTTTCTCCTATAGGATCCCTAACATAAGAACTCGTCCCATAAATTCATAAATAAAAGTACTAAGTGAGACCAAGAAACTACATCATTTCCACAACATAATTTACATATGGTTTTCCCTTTCGGGAGGCCCCGAAGGGATTACATACAACTAGGAAATTACCTTCAAACTCTTGGCGAACTAAGCGCCTTCTTGGCTATTCTACTAGCCAGTGGCGGATCCAGGATTTCGAACTTGGATGTTCAAAAAAAAAAAATTCCAACGTGATATCTAAAATGTTCACATAGCAAGAGTTTTCTTTTCTATCACAGTAGCAATACCTAAAATAGCTTAAAGAAATGACAAATTTTGAAGATCATCTACTATACAATAGTACATTTTTTTCAGGGCCACAAACATGGCATGGCATCATTATCCTTAAGTTCCGGGAAAAATCATGCACAAAAAATGTAGCAAATCATGCACTAACAATGATGATATGGCGCCAATGACTCGTGTAATACTGGGCAAAATTAGCGCCCGTAACTAGGCTGGGGAGCAATCTCGCAAAAAAATGGGTTGGAGAGCTAGTGAGAGGGAACCAAGCTAGTTGCGCCGACCAATTGGGTTGTGCAGGAGTATGAAATCGAGATGCTTGTTGACTCGACTGGCTTATATGAATTAACGTGACATTTATTACTCAAACTACACCGTTGTTAACATATATGCCTAACATACACCATTATATAAAGTTTTTGTGGCCAAATTTTTTGGGTGTACAACTGTCCACCCATGACCTTATGTGGATCCGCCCCTGCTACTAGCACTGGTGGTGGCTAAACTATAAAGGAAGTGGTGCTCTGGTGAAGGGTCTCGATGCTCTGAGTGCTTCGTGCTCTCCCGTCTTGTGTTGTGTTCTTGAGCCCAGCGTCTCCTTTTATAGCCGCAAGGGGTGGCTGCTAGGGAGGCCTTCGGGAGCCTTCTTTCACTTATTTTACACACGGTAGTATGCACGCGTGTCATACTAGGGTACATGCGTGTCCTTCTAATAATATAGAAAAATACGCGAGAGAGTGCCGACAAGCTTCAATCTTCGAGAGTCTTTGCTTTCTTCACGTGACATTGTCTCTCGGTGAATAATTGGCTGGCCTCTGTGTACCAATCTTTGCTCTTTGACCATACAGATCTTCATGCCATTAGCCTTCAGAGCTTCTTCTGCCTTCAAGAATCCTTGTGCCCGTGTATGCGTACATACATGCCAAAGCTGCTTAAATTCTCAATATTGCTTATTATTATTTATTTATTTATTTTACAGGGGGTCTTCCCTGCCCATATGATTGATAATACCTTATCAATATTTAAAATATCTATTATAGGAAATTCTATCAATATTCGGGTCGGGTATAGGTCCTCCGCGCCCGAATAATTGATAAATTATGTTTCTCACTGAGTACTTACAAAATTCCTGAATGGATTTCATATGTTTCCAGCAGCTAGATATGTCGCTGCCAGTGCCTGTCTGAATGCCGGCTTAAAACAACTAACACACGTCTGATTTTACAGGTCTACAGAAAAAGGAAAGCTGAAGGAAGAATGTATCAGCGAGTCAAAAGTTTCTCACAAGTCACAACAAAGACACACCAGAAGATCTGCCGGTTTCAAGAAACCTGTCTTCATCCAAAATCTTCAAGGAAGCGGTAACTCGAACAAAATGATTGAAAATTTAGAACAAAATGCTCAGGATTAACCAAAGGAATTTTGTACAGTTTGCCAACAAGATCTATTGTTTGTTGCATTACACCATCTAATCTACTATGGCTGTTTTTGTTGACGCTTCTCTCACTACAACTGTCAAATAGACAGGCTGGATTGGCAACCTTGAGTTGGTCTACTCCCTACAAGACATGCTAGTTTGTGTACAAACAAACACATAGGAGGATCGAGATCCTCATGGCCATCACATATGCATGCAGAGCAACTGCAATATAACCTGCAAAATAACAGCCAAACGAAGTAAATAAACTGGTATGATCCAGTATACCAAATGAAAAAATAGACACACAAAATAATATGTTTGGTGCAAATCTGTTGAACAGAAATTTTAGCCTGTTTTTAGTTCACATCTTCCTATCCAGACAAGAAATTAGATGGCCAAAACAAAAGCACATTTTTCTGCCTTCCTTTTCTGAAGCTAAAGCGCAAAGACACTTTCAGTTTGCAGAAGGTGCATAATTTATGCTTGCACTGAGATTGGAAAAGTAGTAACACTTGATCACACTCAAATAATCATATGTCACAAGCACACAGAACAAACCAGTTCACGATTTCAACTAAATAAAATTCAGGCATGCTTTGTTTTAAATATGTACTGAACCCACAACATCCAGTTAAATACATAAGACTCAGGGTACGCAAAACATATCCTCATATAGGATCATGCCAAGATTTTGAGATGGTCTCTCCTTTAAGGAGACAAAGAAGGTGAACAGGTTACCGCACTCATTGACATACATATTTATATACCCCAGATGTCTACCCTACGCGACAATGGTACCAAGTACAGAGAAAACTCCAACATTCAAGAAGTCTCATTTATGTATAGGGACACGCAGGACAGATATTTAACAATCTAACATGTAATTCTGCAAAACATTCCCACCCCGTAGCACCTGCCAGAAATCGGCAAGCTCCGAACTTGCATGCAGGACATACAGCTCACAGCGGCCGCTCAGGACAATATCCTGGTGTGGACAGCGTCTGGAGTGTACTTGGTGGCTTCTGCCTACCATTCAGTTCAGACACTCTACCCTTCTTTTTCTCCATGGAGGTTTTGGACACGCTGAAGCAAAATGCCGTTTGTTCGCCTGGATCATGGTCCACATAAGTTTTCAGGACAACCTTGTTGTCCACGGACGGCCCAATGACTCCATTTGTTGTGGGTTGACCCAGTGACTCCATTTGTTGTGGGTTTTCAGAACTTTGTTATCCACGGATGATCCAATGACTCCATTTGTTGTGGGTAGTATGTCAAAGGTTTGGACAAAATGATATGCCATACTTGAACATGGATGCCAAAAATCAATTCCTTTGTACCCAACTACCAGCTGGTAATTAAGTAAATTTAGAATCAAACAATTTTTTGGCAGCATATTTTGCCCAAGTTCAATTTGATTGGTACTGTATATTGTATGTTGTAACCATCGGACATTTATTTTTATCAAGAAGAATTGAATATTAAATTTTAAAGACAGGGTTTTCACTTCCGAATGGCCCAATTACTCCATTTGTTCTGGGTAGTACGTTAAAGGTTTGGAAAAGATGATACGCCCATACTTCAACATGGATGGCAAAAAAAATTCTTTTGTGCCCAACTACCAGCTGGTAATTAAGTAAATTTAGAATCAAATAATTTTTTGGCAGCATATTTTGCACAAGTTCAATTTGACTGGTACTGTATAATTCATGTTGGAACCATCGGGCATTTATATTTATTGGGAAGAACTGAATATTAGATTTTAAAGATGGGTTTTTCATTTTCTTATCAAGGTGCTGTAGTTACAGCTTGCGTGTCTATCCATGGTTCTCCGTTAGTAAGTCCTTAACTCAAGATTGCTCTACGGATATGTTTCTTGAATGGTTTAGTTCAGAATATGGAGGGGTCATGGTGGTTGCCAGGCTAGGCGGATGGAGTTTGATTGTATCAAAGCAAACTCTCTGCATGGGCCACCTGTGAATGTTGCTCTTGAAGGGCAACGACACCACGTGTGTGCTGATGCGTGATCCTAGACATCTCCCAGTTAGCAGTATGCTGCATCTGCCAGTTAGTGGTATGTTGCCAGTGACATCAACCCTTGGAAGGGGTAATACACACTAGGCACTAATCAAATTTAGGCTAGGGCGTTATATTTGCAGGAGTAAAGATGAGTAACGAAGAATCTAATAGGTCCTCGAATCATACACTTCATGCTGACATCCAATTCGAATTAGGTTCAGTTGTAATACTAAATCAAGATTTGAAGCAATTGGTAGTTCCAAATTGTTTACACTTCATTACACACAAACATTCAATCTCCAATCTCTCTCCCACAAGATGTGCTTAATCTCAGCACAGCATTTTTCCATAAAGGGATAATATATTTAACATCAAGCTTCTAT
Organism: Triticum timopheevii; assembly: GCA_963921465.1. Taxonomy (NCBI): domain Eukaryota; kingdom Viridiplantae; phylum Streptophyta; class Magnoliopsida; order Poales; family Poaceae; genus Triticum; species Triticum timopheevii. The sequence goes on from OY997268.1 coordinate 472,375,932, forward strand.
CAGTCCACATCTCACCGGGGCATATTCACATTATGCTGCAATCAACGTCATGAACTCGCACAAACACTGAAAATTAACACCAGATCGCATAGCTGACGAACTAATAGGTCCAAGAACACCACACTTTTTAGGACATTCCCCCCTCAGCCCCTCTTGTAGATCACGATCTTAAACTACCAATTGGTACAGGAGTACCGCAATGAGACTAAGCATTCCTGTACCAATTCGCACCCAAGGAACCTAAGAATAGAATAACCAATACACTGAGAGTAGGAGAAGGAATACCTAAAGCTTTGGTTTCAGAAGTCAAAGCTTTTTAGATAGGTTGGATCCTTCTTGGCCCTCTCCTGGAACTTGCGGAACCAGCGGTCCAGAATATCCGTGGGCACCACCAGCTTGCCGCCGTCGGCGGCGCAGAACGACTGCATGAAATTGAAGAGGTTCTCGCCGACGCGGAGCGCGACGCGCTCGGCGCGCTGCTCGTCGGGGGGCGAGGGCAGCGCGGCGGCGTCCTCCACGGCGACGCCCAGCTTCGCGGGCCCGGCGGGGGGCTCCGGCTCGTCCCCGGCCTCCGGGAGCTGGAAGGTGGCGGAGGGGCGCGCGGGGCCGAGCGCGCCGAGGAAGGCGAAGGGGCGATTGGCGGCCGCCTGGTAGTAGACGGCGACGGCCTTGCCCGGGGGCAGCGCGGCCGCGGCGGGCGGGAGCAGGAAGACGACGGCGGAGCGGGGCGCGGAGGGGAGGGAGAGCGTGGAGAGGTCGAGGAGCCAGGAGGCCGGCGCGACCTGCGCGAAGGCGGTGGCGTCGAGGGGGAAGGTGTGGTCCGGGAACACGACGCCGAACATGGCGGGCGGGCGGGCGGGGCGTGGAGGCTGGTGAGATTGACGCCGCTAGGCCTGTGGCATGGGGAGCGCCTCCGCCCGGCGAGGCTCGGTCGGGGTATAGATCGGAGGCTGGAGGCCTGAAATGGAAGGAGGTGATGGCGATGTTCGACTCTGTTATGGAAGGGGGAGGAGGGTTCTAGAAGGCCGTAGAGCGTGCCCGTCTGCTCGTCCGAGCCGGATTTTGCTGTTTTTCTCTCGGAAGAAAGTCATGGAGCCAAGTGAAGCACCATGCGCCGAACGTGCAGCTCCGTGGATCCGAGAGATCCGGTCCACAAGCGGCGTTTTTTCTCTCTCGAATAGGCACGAGTGTGCATGCGTAGCGGTAGCCCACTGGTCAATGCCCCAAGACATCCACCTCGCCTCTAAGGATCCTAGCCAGCTTCCTACCCTCTAATCTAGAAATTACATGGTCTCGACGGTGTTACGATCGAGTTCCGGTGAAAACCCTTTTCGTTCCGCTTAGCCTTATCGGGTATTTTAGTGTGCTTCCACAATTCCCACATGACAAGAATAATGATTGCTTGCGTATCTTTCGTGTTGCGACCCGTCCCGATCTTGTCTTGGCACCACTCCGAGAGGGTGGATCCCCAAGTTGGGGTCCATTCCTGATTGCCTATGGCTCGACAGACCATGCTCTAGATGTCCCGTGCAAATACACAGGCACGCCTCCTAGTGACCAAGTCCACGTCGTGCCAGGCGAACTGAAGTCCAACATCTATTATTAAGCACCAACCAAGTGAAGAACCTACACTGGAGAGGGGCCTTGGACTTCCACATGAAATCAGCCGTCGGCATCACCTCTCTACCCCAGAACTTGGCGGCGTAGGACGAACTAGTCGAGTAGCAGCCATCAGCTTCCCATACCCACACAAAATGGAGTCCTGCTGCACACCATCTATTCGTTCCCTAGCCGTCATGGTTCAAAGCGCAAGGTATTCTTGTATCAGCTCAGAGGTTAGCTCGGGGCCAATGTCCCGAGCCCATTCGCCTCTTGATAATGCCTTGTCCACCACTGGGTCTAGCTGTGTCCCGACGGATGCCGTTTTGCTGGCGTCTGTTGGGTGTACTTGAAATTTGACTATTTCATCAGCTGGTTTGAATGAGGTTGGTTTAGATCTTTTGTCAGGGATGACATCGTCTCTATCAACAGTGGCCCATAGAGTTGTTAGCTCCTCGGGCGCAAAGGCCCCGACCAATAATTCCAGGGCCAGCGATGTCCTTTTATTCTCGGCTCGGAGTGTTGTGTTTGGGTTGCTTGCTATAGTGATCACACCATCGGGTACTGGCATCTTGAGCTTCATATAGGCGTAATGTGGGACGACATTAAATCTGGCGAAGGCCTCTCGGCCCAAAATAGTGTGGTAACCACTTCGAAAGGGCACGATGTGGAAGATTAACTCTTCGGAGCAGTAGTTGTTGGGAGTGCCGAATAGAACATCAAGGGTGATTTTGCCGCTACACCGCGCCTCTTTTTCTAGGATGATCCCTTTGAATGTGGTGTAGCTTGGTTCGATGTGTGATCTATCACACTGCATCTTTTGCAGCGTCTCTTTATATATTATGTTTAGGTTGCTGTCACCGTCCATCAAAACTTTAAGTACACGACATCCGTCCACTATCGAGTTGAGGACTAGCACTACTAAGAAAACCCTTATTAGTAGCGCTGGTTATTTGGCTATTAGTAGCGCGGGTGGGTGCGCTACTGCTACGGCGCTACAACTATTTTTTAGCAGTAGCGCTTGTCTGAACCAGCGCTACTGCTATCTGTATCTAGCAGCAGCGCGCCTCTGCCCATCGTTACTGCTAATGCTAGTAGCGTGCCCAACAAACGCACGCTACTGGTAAGCAGCGCTACTACTACTCCAATACCCCACGCTACTGCTAGTATTTTTTTATGTTGCTGTATTCGTATTTTTACTTGTTTTATATAGTTACAACATACACATACACTGGAACTATATGAAAAAGGAATGTCTCAACATCATCATCGAAGTGGTAGAACATAGTCTCATCATATCAACATAGTCTCAACACAAATGATGTCGATCTCATCATCATCTCAAAATAGCGATACACATGACATGTATCTTACATTGTCACCGTAGACACATGTTTCATCATCTACCTAAACTAAGATATACACGATAAGAGCGATCACGATGATCAAAAGCGGTATTATGTAGTAGTTTTTGTAGCGACGCTGGTTCCGAATCCCCTGTTTTTCTATAAATCTCAAGTAACTAGCTTTGGCTTCCGCTCTGCTATCAAACCCTTTCTGGCTTCCGCCGGAGAAGCCAGAGACTTGGGCCTGACACTCTGGCCACTCATCATACACACCCGAAACATGCCCTACATACACGGCATACCACTTCCTCGCCATCGTTGATCTATATACCTGTCAGAGATGCACATATATATACCATGAAGCGAATTCAACAAAATAGTTATGAAATAGAAGCAACATATATAGTAAACATAGTTAACAAATTTTATCGTGCCGAAAATAATTAATTAGAGCGCGGCACCATACATCTAATAGTTTCGTCGTACTGAGAGATTCGAAGTTTTGTCGTACAGAAAGTAACAAGTAACTAAACAGACACATTGTTTTTAAGCAGTGCACTCTTCCCATCTGTCCATATCCGGGAGGACGGACCCAAGCTTAGTGAAAGGCGTCATGTCTTGACGCTGTAGGGCAATGCGGGTTCGGACGTCAGCTCGCGATATTGTGCCGGCGTAGAACATCCCATTCTCTTCGAGGACATCTTTGATGATGATGGACGCAATTTCCTGTTGGATCCGGTAGAAATCATTTCGAAGTCGATTATCCGGCACGGCTCCAAAGGCTTCGGCCCATCTCTGGATATGGGTATCGGATGAAGATTTCATGCAAAGTGATTGCACACCCCTTCTGTACTCCATCATTAGATGGATGACGTAGAATCCATCATTCTCACTTCTTGCCGGTTGCTGGATGCAATAGAAGTCAGTCTTGTGGGTGAAACAAAGCCCGGCCTTATTTGTTTTTTTTTGTGTTGGATGTAGCCACCCCGCATGCTGAAGCCCAGCAAAGCTCTGTCCAGAACATACTTTATGTGCGTGTAATCTTTCTTCTGTATGTTCTTCGACGGGTCCAAATATAGAGCGCGGGAGTAACGCGGATAAAGAACAATGAGAACGGCACGACACCCCCCGCTGCGCAAAATACACGATCAAGTTTAGCCTCCATGCGTGCAAAGTAACTATTGAAATGCACGAAAGGATGTATATATGTGTTATAGAGCTATCCCCGGATGACTTACCTGGGATGATAAGGTAGGAAAATCGTTTCTTTGTCATTATTACTGACCAAGAATTCTTCGATGTACTGACTCGTATATTGACGGTTGGCGTCGTTAACTGACAAGAAGCCCTCATGCATGTAGTATGGGTCCGCGACCGCAAGACCGGTGACTTGCTCTCTCCTGACGATGTAGTTCATGTGCAGCGCATACAGGCGGACGAACGTAAAATCAAGTGTCCTCATTTGAAACATCTGGAAGATGTAACCAAACCTCAGGAAGAAGAGGTCCGCGGGGCATGTGTGGACATACATCTTGCAACTGCTCGGCACATGAACCGTATAAAGTGGATATCCTAGATCATCCGAGGCAAGGAGGCTTCTCTCTGTCGAAAGCACATGCTCATGGAGTCTCCTGAGATCCCCTTCTATGGCAGCTAGTGCATTCGCCGGTATCATTGGCTCTCCCGCGATATGGATTAATGGCGCATGTTTGATCGGTACTTGGTCAACCTTGGTCGAAGGCTACTGGCTGCTAGAACCAACATTTCCATCTTTATTGGATTTTCTTGCCGCCGGTCTCTTCCTCTGCTTCTTCTTGGTGGGCTGAGGTGCTGGTGGGTCTGTCAGACCCTCCCTGAGCACCACCCCTAGTGTTGCCGGGCTCAGCATTGGACGACTCTGGCTAAGTAGTTGAGCTTGGGTGGAGCCGGCATCTGGAGGCGTGTCCTGCGAGGATTGCATGAACAAAGACTTCTTGCACTCCCGAGGATGTTCCGGCTCTGGTACATGCATCTCATATTCATATGGTTGACTCATTATTACTTCGTTGTCAAAGGCAGTATTGAGATACTGGTTAGGGTCATCGTCGGCATCCTCCATGTCATGATCCCTATCCTCTTCCATGGGGCAGATGGCATCATCTGCCGGCGGAACGGTTGGCCCTCCTTCCTCACGTCTCTCGATCTCAGCAAGCAGCACAGACGATGGTTGTACTTGTGTAGGTGGTGTTGTGGTCATACCTTCATGAGGTCCCGTTGGTGTGCTCCCGGCCACCTCGACACGAAGAAGATTTTTCGGCCATAGGATCGTCCAATTTTTGCATTGGCCAAGCTGTGTGGGGGTCTCGTCATCCTCTCCATCGGTTTGTATCGGACGAGGGAGACCCTCGTAGCCCGCTTTCACACTCGCCACGGAGACCCTTAAGGCGTTATCAGGCATCTGCCGGCGGTGAAACAATCAATCCTTAGGCTTCACTATAGTACCCTTCCCCACATCCACTAACCCGCCCTTCATGTTGTAAAGGAGGGTGCACGGAGTGGAGTCGGCCTACAAAGACATATACGTGTGGCGTCAGAGATCCAAAAAGAACGGCAACTGAAGATTAATTAATTAGTTGAGTTAATGAAGGTGCGACGACGCGTATTTACCGTGACGGCGTCGAGCTCAGCCAATGTCGACAGCCCGACATTGAAGCCAGAGACGAAGCTAGGGCTGCTGTGAGAGCTGGGCGCAGGAGCAGGTGCTGGAGGAGGTGCGGGTGCGGTTGCCATACTAGGTACGGGTATGGGTGCGATGTTCATTGAGTTGCTCCCGGTGAAGCTGGGCATGGGAAATTCACTTGGTGGCGCATTTGGATTTTGTTGCACCCATGTGACCACTGTTGGAATCAAGGTTGTAAAGGCATCCACGAAATCAGATCTACAAGCAACGATTACCTTAGCCTTTGCTTTCTCCATCGCCCGCGCCACCTTCTCGTCGATAGTCACTTGACTAAACTTCTTTCTCTGTCTTTTGGCCTCGGGGTCCTCGCTATAATAGTACTTCCAAGTGGCCCCATCCCCGGCACCATGCACATGTCCATATTGCGGCCACTGGCCGGGAGGGTGTCCCATCATTATGTTCATGGCCCGGTTGAAAGGAGTGTCCCACTTGTACTTTGCCGACTACTGAGTCGACTGAGTCGACGAGTCGCTCTCGGCCGCCGCAAGCTTGTGTTGCTCTCTCTGCAAAATGGACCGTGGATCATTTATGAATGCGACTAGAATGTAGTAGACTTCGTTGATCAGAAGCTAATATGTAAGGTGGTAAAAGGATAATTACCAGTATTCTCATGAATTTCCTAGTCGGCCCGTCGGTGAAAAAAATCTTTTTCTTAGGGTCCCACGAGAATCGGGCCCTGATGAAGTCGTGCTCCTGCTGGTCGGTAAACTCAGCCAATGGGTCTGGGATCCCCTGACGTTCACGTTCTACGTCCTCCTTAGCCCACACGGGCCTCTTTCCCGTGTAACCACGACTTCCAAGGCGGTGGTTCCCCATGTTCTTTGCCTGCAGCTGCTTGCCTCTCTCCGACCTGGCCTTGACAGCTTCTTCATTGCAAGTCTCCTTGAACTTTTCAAAGTCCTCTATCGTAATTTTCGGATTGTCTGCAACAATCTCGGCGTAGGTTTCATGGTCTACTTGAATCGCCTTTTTCACCCTAGTTTTCCAAGCGCTCAATGCGTTGCTGAACTTCCCTAGGGCTTTGTTGTTGATTTTTTTCATGGCATGATCATCCCATGGGTCAACTTCGTCATCCCATGAATGATTCAGTTAACTGAATTTATTGTCAATAGCAGCAACACACATGCATCAATAGCAGCAGCACACATGCATCAATATTAACACTAACTATCACTGGGCTATAACACTAACACTAACAGCAATTAACTAACTAGCACTAATAGCAAATTAAGCTAACTAACACTAACTAGCACTAACACTTGGGAGGGGAGGGAAAGACACCTAGTGCTAGCTGGCGTTGCTGGGCGTCGCCGGCTGCTTCACGGAGGGAGGTGCTGAAGGGGTCGGGGTCGGTGGCCGACGTTGGGGTCGCCGGGGTCGCCGATCTGCAGAGAGCGGGAGGGGGTCAGAGAGAGAGAGAGAGAGAGAGAGAGAGAGAACCAGGGCTGAGGGGTCGGAGAGGAATGAAGAGGGGGCGGGGGGGGGAGGCATACCGGAGCGGGTGGGGGTCAGGGCGTGGCGGGGCGGGGCTGGCGTCGGCGGCGTGGGCGGGGCGGGCGGGGCTGGCGTCGGCGGCGGGGCGGGCGTGGCGGGGCGGGGCTGGCGTCGGCGGCAGGGCGGGGCTGGCGTCGGCCGGCGTGGGCGGGGCGGCGTCGGCGGTGGAGTCAAGAGGGGATCGAGCGGACTGGTGCTATAGCTAACTTAGCTATAGCGCGTGTTGGCAAAACGCGCTATAGCTAACTTAGCTATAGTGCTGGTCCAGCAATAACGCGCTACTGCTACTTATTTTCTTTATTTATTTTTTATTTTTCTTTTTCTTAGCTATAGCGCTTCCCTGGATAAAACGCGCTACTGCTAACTCTTTTTTTTCTTTTTATTTTTTATTTTCTATTTTTTTTATTTTTATTGCATTTCATTTGCCACAACTTATTAGTTCCTTTTTCCTTTTCTTTTCATTTCATTTTGCAAAACTTCCTTTCTTTTTCCTATTCTTTTTCTTTCATTTGCACTTTTCTTTTTCTTTTCATTTCATTTTGCAAAACTTCCTTTTTTTGCAATATACCATTGTTACCCTCCGGATAATAATTAGTATAATATATATCTTACATCATTTCACCGCTATCGGCGGTATACAAAATAGCTAGACACACACAAACTTTGGGATTAGTTTGTCAGCTAGAGCGACGACGACGCTTCAGACTGATCTTCTTCCCTCTTTTGTTCGTTGTCGAATAATTGAGCCCATGGTCGTGACTTTTCATTCTCCAGGGATTACGATCTTTCGTAGGTAATGTAGTCCTCATTCTACTTTTGACATATGTTTCGTCGTCATCAGCATCATCTTCCCTCATCGGATCACTGTACTGGTCATAGTCTTCCTCGTTGGCGACTCCATCCATTCCAGCGATGCTCCTTTTGCTTCTCCTCACGACAACACGGCTGGGATTGATTGGATCAGTTATGAAGAAACATTGTGTCACATGTTTAGCGTGTACCCATGGCTAATTTTTGGCGATGGCGTTGATGGTACCGCTATCATCGGAGTCGGATATACACATGGTAGTGAAATGTCGGTTTTGTCTGTGTACATTTTTAGCCCATCTGACACGGAACATCGTCGCGTTATGCAATCCAGAGTAGTTAAGCTCCCATATCTCTTCGACCCTTCCGTAATATCCTTCAATTACATTCCCGATCATGGCTTGCATCGTCACCCCTGAGTTTTGGTCATCACTGTTTTTATCTTTCTCCTCCTGTAGAACGTGTATCCGTTGATATAGTATGCTTGATAAGTCACGAGATTGGTCGAGGGGCCATGTGCTAAGGCATATATGAGTGTTCCGTTCGGACAACCCTCGTCCGGGGGATTAGCCAGAACTCGCTCTTTGAACCAACGCAAGAAAGTGGAGTTGTGCTCTCTAATAACTTCAGTGTCCGTCCTGTGCACCCCACGGTCACGGTACTTCTTTGCGATGGTCTCTTTGTGCAGTGTCACGAAATCTTCTAGCACATCTAGGTGTTGTAGCACTACTAAGTTTGCCCTGTCAAGGTCATTTTGTCGGCCCGGGCGTAACACATTCACATCCCTATGACCGTTGGTGTGACCTTCGCCTTCGAGCCTTCCACAGTGCTTGTTGACGGGCAAACCAACAACAGGGTCTTTGGTCAGATAACTCTAACATAAAGAGATGCACTCTTTGGTCAGATATCCCTGGGCTATGCTTCCATCTGGACGTGACATGTTACGAACGAATCCTTTGATTACCCCATTCATCCTCTCGAACGACATCATGCTATGCAGGAATGTCGACCCTAGGTCGATGATGTCATCCATGATGTGGACACATAGATGCACCATGACATCAAAGAACGTCGGCGGGAAGTACATCTCTAGCTCATTCAGTATGACAACGATCTCTTCCTGTAGCCTATGGAGTTGTTTCACACTGATCGACTTTCGAGAGATAGCATAAAAAAAGTGGCATAGGTCAGTAAGCGTCTCACGCACATGTGTGTCCATAATCCCTCTAAGTGCAACCGGGAGTAACTGTGTCATCATCACATGACAGTCGTGAGACTTCATCCCACTGAACCTTTTTTTCTTAGTCTCCAGATATCTGCTTATCTTCCCACAGTATCCGGAACTAACTTTGATTCCGGCAAGGCACTTGAACAATTGATCGACCTCCTTCGGATCTAAGGTGAAGCAAGAGGGGGGGGGGGACAATATTGTTCTTCCTTCTTGTTTACTTTTTTGCATCTTCCGTCTCCGTCTCCGTCTCGGTCTCCTCTGACAACCTTTTACCGGGCATTTGAAGATCTTTCCTGATTTTCAAAAATTCCAAGTCTTTTCTTGCCTTCGGCCCATCCTTGGTCCTCTCCGGCATGTTCATCAATGTTCCAAGCAAACTCTCAAGGATATTTTTTGTGATATGCATTTGATCAAGGCTATGAGGCGTGTCGAGTATGGGCCAGTATTCCAAGTCCCAGAAAACAGATCTCGTCTTCCATATCTTCAGCGGGGGCTCCGGCGCCTTTTTCTTCGTCTTTCCCGACGAGGGGCACTCTTCCCAGTTCTTCAATAACTCATATATTTCTGCACCGCTACGCTTACGTGGAGGACCTCGATGCTCAACCTTACCATTGAATAGATCTCCACGCTTTCTCCATGGGTCATCCTTCTCGAGCCATCTTTGATGCCCCATGTACACGATTTTCGAAGACCCGCCATCTTTCGATAGCTGCAGAGAAGTTGTATCATCCATGCACCTCGTGCATCCGCAATATCCGTGGCACACCTGGCTGGAGAGATAGCCGTAACCGAGATAGTCTTGCACCGTCGTGATCAGCACGGCTCTCATGTAGAAATACTCTCCTTTGCTTGCATCCCATGTCTTGGCCGGCGTTGTCCATAAGGTCTGTAACTCCTCTTTCAGTAACCCGAGATACAGATTTATATCATTTCCCGGTTGTCTCGGCCCTTGAATAAGCATAGCCATGTGTATGTATTTTTCCTTCATGCACAACCAGGGGGAGGTTGTACATCCATAAAAACACGGGCCATGTGCTGTGATTGGTGTTCTGGTTGCCAAATGGATTCATGCCATCACTACTAGCGCCAAGCACAATGTTCCTTCGATCATTTGCGAAAAATTCAAATTCAGCATTTAATGCTCTCCACTGGCTAGCATCTGCGAGGTGTCTCAGCTTTGGTTCATCTTCGTCATCTGGCTTCACCCTCTCTGCGTGCCAGTGCATAAGCTTTGCTTCCTTAGAATCTACGAAATACCCCTGTAGACGCGGAGTGATCGGAAAGTACCATACAACTTTCTGTGGAGCTTTCTTTCCGGCCTTTTTATATCGTGAAGCATTGCACTTTGGACAGATGGATTTTTCCGCGTGCTCGTTCCGATATATGATGCAATCATTGATGCATGTGTGATATCTAATATGTGGCAGATCAAGAGGGCACACGATTTTCTTTGCCTCCTCGACACTAGTAGGACACAGGCTTCCCGCGGGAAGAACCTTCTTTAGGTACTTCAGAAGCTCATCCAGGCTTGTATCTGTCCATTTGTTTTTTGCCTTCATCTTTAGAAGTTCTAGTGTGAAACTCAAGCGGGTCACCTCGGGATTATTGCAACTGTCATACAAAGGAGTCATTGAGTCTACCTCCAGTTGCACCAGTTTGGCCTCCTCTCTAGAAGCAGCTCTATTGCTAGTCGTCTTCTTGCGAAGCAGGTCTCGAACATGCGGGTCCCGCATGGCTGAACTTAGTAGCGACGAATACGGTGGCGTGTCCACGTCTTCTTCGCCTTGAACTGCCTCTTCGCCATCGACATTTCCGAGGCTGTCTTCCTCTTCGGGCACAATATCGGTCATCTCTTTGTCTGGTGGCCCCATGTCGTTATTTCCTGCCCCGTCGACGTCCTCCTCCTCCTCCTCATCATCATCTTCTTCTTCACTTATCCACCGAGTATGGCCATGCATGAAACCATGCATGAGCAGGTGCGCCTTGAATTTACCACCCTCAAAGGGGTCGAGCCTGACTATTCCTTTGCATTTTCGACACGGACATAAAACATCCCTCAGTCTTTTTTCATACATGTCATCCACAACGGATTGCCAGTATCTTTCCACCATCCTTCCATTGACCTTCATGATCACCTGCGGGCGGAGCAAATATTATAACCACGTATGTATGCATGCATGGATCAAATTGATACAAAAATTCGGCATGACCTTCCCTAAACATAGGACATATTGAGTTTGCATGCCCAAAATTCGCCGAAACGGAATTGAATCGACATTTCGGCAAAACATAGGCAACTCATGTCACCCACATTATTTCATCAAATACACAATGTAGGCAACTCAAATTATGCCACACACAATTCGGTATATATATTCTCATATCGCACATATATATATAGTTTCGGTCCTATCCACACAAACACCTTTTTTTGCTCACCTATGTGTCGAGAGGGATATCGAGCACCTTTCTTCTTAATTACCTAGTAGTTCTAGATATATAGATCTAACCAACTAGCTAGCTAGCTAGGGAGAGAGAGAGAGAGCTAGCTAGCTAGGGAGATAGTGGGAGAGGAGAGGGAGAGAAGAGGGAAGTCATTAATGGAAGTGGGAGGAGGGAAAATAAGAGGAGGAGGGAGGGCATTAATGGAGGGGGTGGTGGTGGAGGGCACAAAGAAAAGGGGGATGGTGGAGGGTAAAGAAGAGGGGGAGGGAGGGGGCTCTAATGGAGGGGTGGTGGAGGGGCAAAGAAGAGGGGGGAGGGAGGGGGGCTCTAATGGATCTAGGGGTGGTGGAGGGGCAAAGAAGAGGGGGAGGGAGGGCTCTAATGGAGGGGTGGTGGTGGGGGAGCATTGAAAGGAACAGGCAAGGTGCAAGGAAAGGGGGAGAAAGGAAGGGGGAAGAAGAGAGGGGAGGAAGAAGGGGAAAGATGGTAGGTGGCTGGCGGGCATAGCAGTAGCGCAGGTCACCCATACGCGCTACTGCTATGGCAGCTTGCAAAATATCTACCTCTAGGGTTGCACTACTTATAGCGCTGGCCAGAAACACATGCTACTGGTAAAATGTTATACATAGAAAAATTAGCAGTAGCGCGCTTTGTAAGACAGGCGCTATAGATACTATACTAGCAGTAGCGCAGGTTGGAGGACAGGCGTGTCACGCCCAAGATGTGACCCTATCCTAAAGGAACTCGAAGGTCCCACCAAGGATAGAAGCGCATCTTGAAGACGCTTTTGCAAGGTGGATATCATTACATCAACATTACATTATGGGTTAATTATCCTTTTGCCCTTAGTGGTGTCCATCTGCTCAGTTTTGCCCTTAGACGCGAATTGTCCTCAGTTTTGCCCCTAGTCCGAGCACAGCAACTACGACGAGGCCAAACGGCCATATTTGAGTCCATTTCGTCCGCCGGCGTTAGTAGTTGTGGGTCCGGAGCTTACACGTGGGACCGCGTGGACGTGGGTCCGGAGCTGACATGTAGGCCCGTGCAACTAAATCCCCAAATCATTTGTAGCTCACACCCATCCCCCCGGCCGGCTGTCCTGCGCCGCCGCCGCCGCCACCTGCGCCGCGGCCAGCACCTGCCCCGCCACCAGCTGCACGGCCTGCTCCGCCGCTACCTCCCTGCGCCTACGCTCCACGGCTACCTGTGACGCCCACCACCTTCCTGCGACGCCACGGGTGGGGCGCCCGCCACCTGCTCGATCCGCGGCGCGGCCTCATTCCGTGCGCCCGGCCGGAGCGCTCAAAGGTGGGGGGCTGCTGGAGCTATTTGAACTAGGAGGAAGAACCCTAGGGCGAAATGGTGAGCAGCGGTGACCCCGGAGTATTTGGCGAGGCAGGCATCGGGCCAGAGATCCGCCGCGTCCACGACTGGGTTCCCGAGGGGTAAGTCTCGCCTCTTGTTTAGATTGAGCTTAGTTGTGCATTTGAACACTCGATTCGAGTAGGTTTGCCCAATTAGTGTGCTGATTGCGTCTCTGTTTTTCGCCGGTTAGGATGGAGTTGCGGTTTGCTTTCATGGTGCACATTAGAAGGGACCGGTACATGTTCGATGCAAAGGATAAGAAGAAATACCAAAGAGGTTTTGATTATCGGTTGCTAATGGCTAGTAATTGGAGTTTCAGACAATTTGGGGAGGTAATTTGTAGCCAATATCCTTGGGGTTTGCTTGATGAAGTGGTATACAAATACTATGATGGGGAAAAGAATTGGGTGACAGTTAGTAATGATGAAGAGCTAGCTAGCATGTTTGTTAGGCATAAAGAGAAAGATAATTTTCATGTGAGGCTGCAAGTTGATGTGCTTGAGCAGGCATTTGGACCTAGGATGGCGGGTGCAACATCTCGGGGAGAACCAAGTCATCGTAATGGCATCTCTAGCCAGAACAGTTCAGTTGGTGCACAGCGACGTGGTGGCTCGACAAGTGTGGGCAACAGCAGTAGGGTCCCCCTTGAAGTGGAGCCTGATGGCTACAATTCTGGGGTTGATGAAGAGAAGCTATATTCTGATGTTATTCGAAATTTATGACGGGCACCTCGGACTGAAAACCAAGATGAGTCTCACAATGCAGTCCGTGTGGATGATGACGCGATGGGTGAGGACGAAGACCTTGCAGCTGTTGAATGGGACCCTTTGAACCCTCAAATGGAAGAAGGTACAGTTTTTGCATCCATGAATGAGTGTAGAAATGCACTTGTGACATACTGCATCAAGGTAGAACGTACTTTCAAAGTTGACAAGAGCGATCAAGTACGTTACAGAGTGCACTGTCCGACTGAGGGTTGTCCATGGAGGCTGCTTGCATCTAAAATGCGGAATAGCACTAATGTTCAGGTCAAAGTGAACCCTTTTAAGCACACATGCCAGGAATCAACCCTTAGGAAGGATACAATCAGTAGAGCCAAGTCAAGATGGGTGGCAGAAGAAGTAAAAAAGTGGGTGAAAGAAAACCAGCAAGTGGGTCCAAAGGAATTGCAGAAGAACATCAAAGATAAGTTCAAGATAGATTTACCATACATGAGGTTATTCAATGGTAAACAACATGCTATGGATTCTATTTATGGTAACTGGCAGGAAAGTTTTCAATTGTTGTATTCATTCAAAGGTGAAGTGGAGAGGACAAGCCCAGGTAGTATTGTAGATATTGATCACCACACTGTGGAGTACACATTCAGGGGAGTGACAAAGACCAAGGAATGCTTTAGAAGGGTTTTTGTTTGCTTTGAGGCTTGTCGCCGGGGTTTTTTGGCAGGCTGCAGGCCTTATTTGGCTATTGATGCCACTTTTCTCATAGGGAGGTTTAAAGGACAGTTAGTAGCAGCTTGTGCAGTTGATGCACATAGTTTTGTATTTCCAGTTGCCTATGGTGTGCTGGAGACAGAGTCTGAGGAGAGTTGGACTTGGTTTTTGCATAATCTCCGCCGGGCTATTGCACATCCCAATGGGTTGGTCATTCATACAGATGCCTGCAAAGGTTTAGAAGTGGCCGTGGACAATGTGTTCCCTGGAGTAGAGCATAGGGAATGCATGCGTCACCTTGCTGCAAATTTCATGAAGAAATTCAAAGGAAAGGTGTATACCGACAATTTATGGCCAGTATCTTTGACATGCAGTGTGAAGAAGCACAACTACCACTTGAGGCAGTTATACATGAATCCCAAAGTGAAAGAATACTTGGAAACACACCACTCCAAGTTATGGGCCAGAAGCCAATTCAGTGAAGTGAGCAAAGTTGACTATGTGCATAATAATCTAGCAGAGTCTTTCAACTCAATGATCCGGAAACTAAAGGGTCATTATGTGGTGGATTTGCTTGACAGGATAAGGATAGAATACATGCAGAAATTTCATTATCGTGCAGGAATAGCCGAGGCAAAATTCATGGGCCACATTATCATCCCTGCCGTGATGAATGAACTGAAGCAGAAGACAACAGGCTTGGAAATGAACATGACGCTTTGCTCGGGTACCATAGCAGAGATATCATATTTGGATAAAGAGAAGAGGGAATGGAGATATCCAGTGGATTTAGAAGCTAGAACTTGCAGTTGTAGGCAATGGCAGATAACTGGGTTGCCATGCATTCATGCCTTGTTTTTCATCACTTCTCTCCCAGGTCCAGCAGGAAACATACAGCAGTATGTGCATGATTACTACTCTGTTGCAAGGTTCAAAGCCACATATGCTTATGCCTTGCCTGCTATGGAGGGAAAACAACAATGGGACATGGTGGACCCTGGATTCAAGCTTTGTGCTCCAGTTCTGAAGAGAGCAGCAGGTAGACCAAGGAAGAGTCGAATTAGACCTCGCAGCGAAGGAGCTGGACTTGGAGCGAGGAAGCGTAGGTGCACAAGGTGTGGTGGGTCTGGTCATTTTGGTAAGTATTGTGATAACACAGTAGATCCAGCGTTCGGAGAGAGTTTCGATGAAGGCTTCGATGAAAATGTTGGTCAGCAGCCGGTTGCCTCAACAGATGATGAAAATGATGGTCAACAGCCGGTTGCATCAGATGAGGATTTTGACGAGGTTCCAAATGATGATGGTCAACGGCCGCATGATTTTGACGAAGATCCAAAATATCCTCCAAATCATGATTCAAGTGAGGCTCCAAATGGTGATCCAAGTGAGGCTCTAAATGGTGATCATGGTGATCCAAGTGAGGCTCCAAATGATGATCCAAGTGAGGCTCTAAATGGTGATCATGGTGATCCAAGTGAGGCTCCAACTGATGATCCAAGTGAGGCTCCAAATGGTGACCAACCTTCTGTTGTTGTGAGTTCTGCTAGGTATGTAAATTTTGCAAGGGTCAAATACTACTGTACATCTATCACTTGACACGATCTCATTACCATTTATGTTTTGCACAGCTCTATGGTAGGTTTGAAGAAGACGCGCAAGGTACCGACAACCAAGAGAAGAAGAGAAGAAACAATGAGCACAAGGTGCACGAGGAGCAAAGTGATGGCAAGAAGCTCAAGGAACAGACAGAAGCCCCAACGCTATCTATGAACAATTATGAAACATTATGAATAAGGAATGATGTTGTATTATGAAACATTTATCACTTGACATGTTGTATTTCTATTGGATGATTTTGGACCTATGTTAGAAGTATGTTTGACATGATGTTTAAATATCTGTTGGATGATGTTTGAATGAGCACATTTTTTTTCCTTTTTTTGATTTTTTGAATTTTGTTTTGCTCATTTAAATTCTGGTCAAACCTAACTTTGACCAAGATTTAAACAAGTCTAAAACATCAAAATGAAAAACTAAGCCTGGATACTTCTTAGTCAATCCAAAATGAAGTTGTGGTGAGGTTTTTGAAATTTTCATGAAAAATGTGCTAAAAAGAGGGGTCCAAAGGTAGGGTAAACGGCCTCATTTCTAAGCAAGGTTTTTTTCGACCTTATCTAAATCAGCCAAATAACTTTCCTACACATATATTCTATATGTACAGACTATGTGCGCTGGTTTTTCCATTTTTTGATTTTTTTAAAAATTTGTTTTGCTCATTTGAATTCTGGTCAAACTTAACTTTGACCAAGATTTAAACAAGTGTAAAACATCAAAATGAAAAACTATGCCTGGATCCTTCTTAGTCACTCCAAAATGAAGCTGTGGTGAGTTTTTTGAAATTTTCATGTTCATTTCCCCAAAACACATCTCTTCACTTCATACAAGAGAGTTTGAGATACTCGAGATATCATACAATACACATGAACTTATCATTTAAATGTATGTAAAGCTTGTTTATCAACTTAAATCGTTAGTATATGACATAAGAAGACTATGTGCGCAGGTTTTTCATTTTTCTGATTTTTATTTAATTTATTATGCTCATTTGAAATCTGGTCAAACATAGCTTTGACTGCTCCAAACCCCTCCCAAACCCCTCTAACCCTAGCGCTGAATAAGGACCGTTCATCTAACCCTAGCGGCGATCAAGGGCCGTCGATCTAACCCTTCTAGAAGGAATCTGCGGGAGGAGGGGGGGGCGATCCGCGAGATGCAATCTGATTGGCTGGGAGATTGTTTTTTTAATAAATATCGGGCGCGCTGGATGGACCGTTGGGCCATCGCGTTGTCTGGGCCTAAGTCTGCAGTAAATAGCCCGTCTCAGCCTTTCCAGGCCTTGCATGCATGGAGGCGGCTACGTGGGTTTGCGCATGCGTGGGAGGCGGCGACGTGCATGCATGCGAGTGAGGCGAGCGAGGCGCGCTAGGAGAGCGAGGTGCGCTAGGCGAGCTAGGCTAGCGAGGCGAGCTAGGTGGTTCAGGGCGGCAGTGGTTCAGGGCAGCGATTCACATGCACTGCCCGGTCAAAGATGCATCGTTTTCGTGCAAACATTTAAGTGTGCAAAACGTAACGGATACACACATGCGTCCGGATTCACACACGCACTGTTCTCATCCTTTCTCTCTTCCTCTCCCACCCACAGGCCTATAAATGGGGTGCCTCTCTTCCTCTCCCACCCACAAGCCAGATCCGATCCTCTCCAACTTCAAACACCCAAGCGACCGAGCCCTCCCCAAGCGAGACCAAGTGAAGAAGATGCAGTTCAACGGGCCGACCTTCAGCCGTCCGCCTGTGGTGCCGGAGCTGTGCTACCCACCGGGCGTGCTCGTGGAGAGGGAGCTCCATGTGTGGGCTATTTCAAGGTGGAGGGGTCCCGTCGAACTCACCCGCGCCTTCCTCCGAGCCGGCTATGCCCACCTCCCACGGGGCTCGCCGAGGATGTTCACCCTCAATGAGGTTCGTGACCGCGGCGGCATCCTCCTACTGCTCACGGTCACCTTCACCAACCCATTTGACGCGCGCGAGCTCCTCGGCCAAGTCTTTTGGTGCGGCTGCGAGGCCATCTTCTTCACCAACTACAACATCTACACCAACTACGAGCGCATCTTCCCCGCTCCAGGCCAGATGCACTCCCTTCCCTACGACGACGAGGAGGAGGCGTGAAGATGAAGACGGTGTTGAAGGGGCGCGCGCGGCCAAGGTGGAAGAAGGAGGTCAAGATGAAGATGTTCAAGCCCGGAGTCAAGCTCGTCATGTTTGGTTTTTTATTTTGTTGCTTTTTTATGTCGTGTCGTGTCATGTCATGTGTCCGTGAACTGTCCGTGAACTTATCTAAGTTATTGTAATGGTACGGTGTGTTCCATCTTATTATGTGTGTTAAAAAATGTCTGTGCCCAAACTTATCATTTCTTCCCTAAACAAGTCATGAAGTTCGAGAACTTGTGGTTTTCGGAGGGGGTGAGAAGCCCTCTGTTTCATTCAAACAAAAAGTCATGAACTAACATGCAAATTTATTCCCTTTAAATCCTAAACCAAGTGCCACTCTAACCCTAAACCAAGTGCCACTCTGACCAAAATCATGTGGTAGTGCAACATACATTTTCAACCTTCCAACCCTCCAAAATTTAAGTGCAAAACAAAGGAAAACCACTCTCACGCGTGTGCAAACATTCACGGTCTCACTATTTTTTTTAAAAAAAATTCACAGTCTCACTATGTATAACTTCCTTCCCTACCCATGTCAAAGTCTTGCCATCTGTCCTAGCGGTTACAAGCGCAACCCTAAACACCACAAACCCACGCGGTCCTGGGTTCGAGTCCCCAGCCGCACCAATTTTTTGTGCATTTTCCACCCTTCATTTTTTAGACATATTATGTTTTTCTCAATGTAATGCCCTTAAAAAATGTTCGTTTATTTTGGCACCTGGCGTAAACCTCTACCAGAGCCGAGGCACATTTTCCATGACATTTTGGTCTTTGATTTAAATCATGGTGTATTTGAATTGGATTAATTAACAGCTCCAAAAAATTTCTAACCTTAATTGTTTGGCTCCGGAATAATTCAATTAGCTTCCACAAAAAGTTTCAGCATTATGATTTACTGCCTAAATTAAATCAGAAAAGAAAACAGAAAAATACGCAAGAAAACCCCTGAATGGGCCTAATTGGATGCAGTTGGCCCATTAGTCTAGCCTGCACTTGGCTCTACGCTCTGAATTTGGCCCAAGAGCAACCTTTTTTTTGGACAGAAAGGCAGAGCAGAGAGCTGCATTTCATTGATCAAAAGTTTATGAATTCCTAATTTCTTCTCTTTTTTTCCAACATATTTAAATGTTGGTCACTTCTTCTCTTTTTGTTTCAACATTTAAACAACTTTAACCAACATTTAAACTAGGTGAATTTCTCAAACAATTTCAAGATTACAAATTCCTTCATAATTCATGCCTTTCCATACATTTTCAACATTACAACCAGTGCGATTACCATACCTACAAATGCCCAAAAGTATTTGCAAATGGGTATTGGTAGTGCTTGATCTTCAAGCTTCCTTACCTTCTTCTTCAACATCCTAAGCTCAATAGCTAGCTCTTTGTCAGTGCGTGCTTCGCCATCCATCTCTTCTTCCGGAGCTTGTGGTGTGGCCACTGCCGTTCGTGGCAGCATGCGCAACCATTCTTCATGCTCTTCTTGCAGTTCATTCATCAGAGTCTTGGCCAGAGCATCGACCCAAAGAAAGAAGCATGTCACCTGCATGAACACCAAACAGATCAACCCATTGCTCAAACATCCCGACGACGAAAATGGTGCAATTGCCCCGATTCTTACCCCATTCTCGCTGCACACGTAGAACGGACGATTCTGGTTCCTCGGTGTATGAGAAACCCTTCGATCAACGCCCACCCGGCACCGCGGAGAGACGAAGACAGGCATGTCCACACGCGCCCGGCTCTGCATCTGTGAGGTGGCGCGGGAGCTTGAGGAAGACATGGAGCTCGGAGCCGAAAGGGATCTCAACGCCGCCGCGCCCTCCACTGCTAGCTTCCCACCGCCGCGCCCTCCACAGCTAGCTTCCCGCCGCCGTGCTCTCTCTCTCGCCGTGGTCACCGTCGTGCTCTCTGTCGCCGTGGTCACCGCCGCTGTCGCCCGCTTATATAGCACACCCGCCAACGGCTCTCTGCTCAACGGCTCTTTGCTGGGTCCCACAAGCCACGCGTGCAACGGCTCAACGGCTCTCTGAATAAAATTGGCCGTTTCTGCCGCCTGGTCCCACCTGTAAGGGCCGAGTCAAAAGGTTGACCTGACGGAGACGGCAGAGTTCACGGAACGAGTCGGTGCGCACGGACTAGGGGCAAAACTGAGCACAATTTGCATCTGAGGGCAAAACTGAGCAGATGGACACCACTAAGGGCAAAAGGATAATTAACCCTTACATTATAGATGGGGATACATACATAAGGCATACAATGCCACACGAATACAACTTCACAATACATAAGAGCAACATCCGACTACGGATGAAACACAAACAGAAACTCAAACGACATCCACCCTGCTAGCCCAGGCTGCCGACCTGGAACCTATCCCCTGATCGAATAAGAAGCAGAAGAAGAACTCCAAAACAAGTAAACATCGCTCTCGCATCATGATCATCACATAACCTGTACCTGCAACTGTTGTTGTAGTAATCTGTGAGCCACGAGGACTCAGCAATCCCATTACCATGGGTATCAAGACTAGCAAAGCTTAAAGGGTAAGGAAGGGGTAAAGTGGTGAGGTTGCAGCAGCGACTAAGCATATATGGTGGCTAACATACGCAAATAAGAGCGAGAAGAGAGCAAGCGGAACGGTCGTCAACTAGTAATTATCAAGAGGTGATCCTGAACTCCTACTTACGTCAAACATAACCCAAAACCGTGTTCACTTCCCGGACTCCGCCGAAAAGAGACCATCATGGCTACACACGCGGTTGATGCGTTTTAATTCGTATCTGGTGTCAAGTTATCTACAACCGAACAATAATAAATTCCCATCTGCCACATAACCACGGGCACGGATCTCGAAAGTTTATACCCTACAGGGGTGTCCCAACTTAGCCCATGATAAGCTCTCGCGATCAACGAAGGATATTCCTTCTCCCAGGAAGACCCGATCAGTCTCGGAATCACGGTTTACAAGACATTTCGACAATGGTAAAACAAGACCAGCAAAGCCGCCCGATGCGCCGGCAATCCCGATAGGAGCTGCACATATCTCGTTCTCAGGGAAACACCGGATAAGTCAAGCTACGAGTAAAACCAGACCTCGAGTTTCCCCGAGGGGGCCCTGCATGTTGCTCATTCCGGACCAACACTTAGAGAAGCACTGGCCCGGGGGGGGGGCTAAAATAAAGATGACCCTCGGGCTCCGGAAACCCAAAGAAAAAGGGCTAGGTGAGGCAAATGGTAAAACCAAGGTTGGGCCTTGCTGGAGGAGTTTTATTCAAAGTGAACTGTCAAGGGGGTCTCATAAATCACCCGACCGCGTAAGGAACGCAAAATCCGGGAACATAACACCGGTATGACGGAAACTAGGGCGGCAAGAGTGGAACAAAACACCAGGCATAAGGCCGAGTCTTCCACCCTTTACCAAGTATATAGATGCATTAATTAAATAAGAGATATTGTGATATCCCAACATAATCCTGTCCACCATGGAGCAATCTTCAACTTCACCTGCAACTAACAACGCTATAAGAGGGGCTGAGCAAAAGCGGTAACATAGCCAAACAACGGTTTGCTAGGAAGAGTGAAAAGGTTAGAGGCTGACATGGCAATTTGGGGAGGCTTGAAGAGCAAAAGATAGGTAGCGCAGCATAGTGATAGAACGAAGCAACTAGCATAGCAATGATAGTAATGAGATCCAAGGTGACGGTCATCTTGCCTGAAATCCCGCAAGGAAGAAGAACGAGTCCATGAAGGAGATGAAGCCACGAAGACGAACCAAGTGTAGACGAACGAATCCTCACGATCGCAACGAAACAGGAACTATCGAGAAGAAGCACACAACAACGTAAACACACCACACATAGACAAGGCATGATGCATGACAAAGGCTACATGAAGCTACTCATGGCAAGAGATGATGCATACAAGAGCAACACATCGAAACAAGTTTAAATGAGGCCGGGAACAACCTATAACAATTCCGGTAAGTCCTCATATGCAAGTTTTGAAATTGGTCCAGAACTGAATAAACCTTATGTTCAAGTTGTAAATCAGCAAGTTAAGATGCACCAAGATGATCTACACGAAATTCTAGTCAAGTTACATATAAAGTTCATTAGATTTGGAGCTACGGCCTAGAAGATATGAGCAAAACAAGTTAAACATGGCATTGATGAAAAATGCATACAAACATCAAGCAAACACTCCCAAACATGGATGCAACATGATAATATGAAACTACATGCAAAATCGAGCAAGTTTCATATAGAGCACACTCAAAACGGAGCAACGGTTCAACACATACACTCCATACAAGTTTAAAAGGACAAGCTATCCAAAACAGCAACTAGGCATCTAGCAAGCATCAAAATAATATGCTACAACATCTCAACATAATAACAAAAGGCATGGGAATGAAGTACAGATAAATCATGACAAAACATGAACACTGAGCTATCTCCAGAAACAACTAGAACATGCTCAAAAGGACATGCCAAGATTGCAAATAATAACAGTTTCAGTCATTAGCAGAAATAACATCAGGTTGCAATGTTTAGAGCTATCAAACAACATGTTACATGAACTTATCATGGCAAACAAAGGCATGGCATGATTCTACTAATGGCATATAACAAAAGTCCCTTACTGACCATGAGCCAAAAGGGCACAGAAAACATGATGGCACCCAAGTAAACATGGCAAATAATATGACAGATTCAAACATGGCAGGAACAACAATAAGTAGGCATGTTGGTGAGCTTGAACCACTCACCACAGAGCAATACATGGAATGGAAAGGCAACCAACAGTAATAAGGCATATTTATGAAGCTAAACATGGCAAGAGCAAGTTCATAGGGTGCATGGACCACTAGCAAAACACATGGCAAAACTGAACTTAAAGTTAATCAGGCTGACAACAACATTATTTAGCAGGTTGAGAGCAAGATTACAACAGGTTACAGCAGGCTATAAATGCAACCAGGGGCATGAATGGATATAGCATGATATGTATAAGAAATCATCCTTAGTGAACATATCCAGATTATGCATAGAATGACTTGTAGCAGCAGGTTTACATAATATCACAATATAACAGATTCAGCCTAGCAAAACAACAACAACAAGTACCCTACTTAACAAGCTCGATGCACTCACTACACAACTCACAAAATACATGGATGGCACCCCTGTAAAGATGGCATGTCAAAGTTCAAAACTCATGTATGACTCATGCTCATACGATGCACACATCAAATGCAACAAAAATGACAAATCACCAAGTTATAACAGTTTCAGTAGATTAACATCATATAGCACTCTTGCAACGATGATTCAGGCATCAAGATGAACTCAAATGAACATGGTGCAATGGAACAAAATGTAGAGCATCTCACAACGAACATTTTGATATATCATGCATGCAAAACGGAGCAGTATGCAACAAGTTATGGCATGTCGAAAGGGGCACGAGAATGCAATATATCTCAGGGACTTGGGCAATTTCGGGGTCAACCTTCGTGGATCTGGATCCAGATCT
Source organism: Triticum timopheevii (assembly GCA_963921465.1). NCBI lineage: Eukaryota > Viridiplantae > Streptophyta > Magnoliopsida > Poales > Poaceae > Triticum > Triticum timopheevii. Next base: position 472,399,673 of record OY997268.1, read on the forward strand.
GGAGCACGGAAGTCGAGGCACGTCGAAGAGGTCGCTGGAGAAGGATGGAGATGGCCGGAGAAGGGCGGGGCGGCGCCGGCAGAGGAGGACGGCGGCGGGGCAGCGCCAGATCTGGGCGGAGGAGGCCCGGGCGGCACCGGCGTCCTGGGCGGAGGCGGCGGTCGACGGAGTGGGGCGCCGGTGCTCCGGCGAGGCGCGACGCTCTGGCGAGGGGCTCGAGCGGCGGCGACGGTTGGCGGGGACCGGCGGGGCGCACAGGGTCGACGGGGATCGGGCGCAGGGAGGCGCGGACCGAGGCTGGCGGCGCCCGACGGCGACTCAGGGAGCCGGGCGGCACGGGGATGGCGGCGACCGGCGGTGGGCTGGACGGCGGAGAGGCTCCGACGCGGAGGCGGGCGCCGGCAGCGCGCTCGGGCTCGCTCGGGCATGCGCGGGCCGCGGTGGCGGCGGATCGGGCCTACGCGGGCCCCAGCTAGGCTCCGCGGGCCTGCGGTGGGAGGAGGCTGGAGACGGCGACGTGGCGGGTCCTGGTTGGCCGGCGGGCGGCGGCTGGACATGTCCGGGCGGTGGGTGGACGTGTCCGTCGGTGGGAGGAGGAAGAAGCTAGGGTTAGACCGCGAATTTTGGGGGAGAGGGCATATTTATAGATAGAGGGAGCTAGGAGTGTCCAAATGAGGAGCGGTTTTCGCCCACACGATCGTGATCGAACGACCAAGAGCATGGAGGGGGTTTGGATGGGTTATTGGGCCACTTTGGAGGGGGGTTGGGCTGCACACAAAAGAGGCCTTTGCGGTTCCCCGGTTAACCATTGGAGTATCAAACGAACTGCAAATGGCACGAAACTTGACAAGCGGTCTACGGGTGGTATACCAAGGCCGCTTGGCAAACCTTGGACCATTCCGAGAAAGCTTAACATCCGCTCACAACAAGAGACAAAAGGGGGATGCCGGAGGACATAGGAGTGCCGGATTGCAAAACGGACAACGGGGAAAATGCTCGGATGCATGAAACGAACACGTATGCAAAATGAGATGCACATGATGACATGATAAAATGCAACACGCAAGAAAATGACATGGCAATGACGGCGAATAACTGGAGGACACCTGGCGCATCGAATCCAGGGCGTTACAAGGCGCTGCTGCTATTTTCTGACCAATGGGTGTGGTGTGTTACACTTAGTAGTAGCATGGGCCCTGGTAACAAGCGTTGCTGCTAACATATACCAATAGCGTTGTTTGTAGCCAACGCTACTACTAACTACTAGTAGCGTTGGGTTGCAAACAAACGCTACTGGTAAACTTCTACCTATAGGCATTTTCTAGTGTAGGGTTGTCAAACCTCGGCTCGGACCAATCTTTGGCTGATCCTGCCGCCCAAAGGTGATAGGCACGTTCATCCACCCATCTGGTGTCGCCGCACGTTGAACATGGCTTATCTCCCGAAGTGCTCGCTTTCTCTGGTTTCTTGATGGATGGGTTTCATAGATCATTAAGATCTTGTCCTCATCAGAGGATAGTGTTGCACGCTTGCTGTGTGCGTTAGCAATGTTGAGGAGATCCTCTCCTCCCTTTGACACATGCTTGATCACCCAGCATGTCTGAAGACTATGAGTGGGGTTTGTGTTTAACACAACAGAGTGGATTGGGCATGGTTGGTCTAGGAGCTTATCGAGGGCAAGTTTTGGCCGTTTCATGGGCTTCTTTCTTTTTTGTGATGGCTCTTTGTCTTAGAGCATCGAAGGCGCTCTTCTAGACGTATTTGCATGTCATGTCTTGCTGCTTCCTCGTGGATTGAATCCATCTGCTCCTTTTGAGCCAACCAGACGTCTTCCATGACACAAAATCTTGATAACAAGTCTGATAGCTCAAAAAAAAGTGTGAACGCATTTGCGAGCGAGGGCGTTGAGTATGCCCTCTTCATGGCAGTCGTGGTGAAAAGCCGTCAAGATCTATAAGTCACAGCAATCTGGAATTTTATTCTTGACAAACAGGAAACGCATCCAAAATTGTCGGACTATCTCGCTTGGTTGTTGCTTTACGTAGATTAGATCCCAGACATCGGGTGGTCCCGAGTTATTCGGGCATTACTCGATGTGGGGGTGGGTGGGATTAGAAATTTGACCCCTGCATCTTGCGGGCTTGACGCTCCGAAGTTCTCCGTCCGAGTTTGGTGTGACGAGGTCGGACCAGCGTGGCTATCCTTTGGGTTCGAGATCCAAACTTCTCCTGATTGACCAGGCTCACCGGCCTCTATCGATTGGTGCACCGGATTGTGAAGATCCTTGGTCAAGCTGGTGGGCAGAGCACAAGGCTCGGTCATAGATTTGATGTCCTCACCCTCAACTCTTGAGGAAGGAGGGGCGATCCGATGTAATTTTGATTTTTGGTTGATTCGATGACTTGAAGGTCTGGCGTAGGGAGCACGCCATTTTGACTATGATCCTTGATCGATGCTTCCATCGCTCCAAAGCGACCGAACAATGAGACATGTATGGGCCCCCAATGTTGGTGCTAAAACTGGCAGATCTCGGGTAGGGGGTGATACGTCTCCAACGTATCTATAATTTTTTATTGCTCCATGCTACTTTATCTACTGTTTTGGACTATAATGGGCTTTATTTTCCACTTCTATATTATTTTTGGGACTAACCTATTAACCGGAGGCCCAACCCAGAATTGCTATTTTTTGCCTTTTTCAGTATTTCGAAGAAACAGAATATCAAACGGAGTCCAAACGGAATGAAACCTTCGGGAACGTGATTTTCTCATCAGATAAGATCCAGGAGACTTGGACCCTCCGTCAAGAAAGTCACGAGGCGGTCACGAGGGTGGAGGGCGCACACCTCCCCCCTGGGCGCGCCCCCTACCTCGTGGTCCCCTCGGAGCTCCACCGACGTACTCCTTCCTCCTATATATACGTACGTATCCTCGTATGATCAGAACAGGAGCCAAAACCTAATTCCACCACCGCAACCTTCTGTATCCACGAGATCCCATCTTGGGGCCTGTTCCGGAGCTCCGTCGTAGGGGGCATCCACTACGGAGGGCTTCTACATCATCACCATAGCCCCTCCGATGAAGTGTGAGTAGTTTACTTCAGACCTTCGGGTCCATAGCTAGTAGCTAGATGGCTTCTTCTCTCTTTTTGGATCTCAATACAATGTTCTCCCCCTCTCTCGTGGAGATCTATTCGATGTAATCTTCTTTTTGCGGTGTGTTTGTTGAGACCGATGAATTGTGGGTTTATGATCCAGTATTATCTATGGAAAATATTTGATTCTTCTCTGAATTCTTTTATGTATGATTGAGTTATCTTTGCAAGTCTCTTCGAATTATCCGTTTGGTTTGGCCAACTAGATTGGTAGTTCTTGCAATGGGAGAAGTGCATGGCTTTGGGTTCAATCTTGCGATGTCCTTACTCAGTGACAGAAAGAGTTTCAAGGCACGTATTGTATTGTTGCCATCGAGGATAACAAGATGGGGTATTTATCATATTGCATGAATTTATTCCTCTACATCATGTCATCTTGCTTAAGGCATTACTCTATTTTTAACTTAATACTCTAGATGCATGCTGGATAGCGGTCGATGAGTGGAGTAATAGTAGTAGATGCAGAATCGTTTCGATCTACTTGTTTCGGACGTGATGCCTATATACATGATCATTGCCTAGATATACTCATAACTATGCTCAGTTCTGTCAATTGCTCAACAGTAATTTGTTCACCCACGGTAGAATACTTATGCTCTTGAGAGAAGCCACTAGTGAAACCTATGGCCCCCGGGTCTATTCTCATCATATCAATCTATATCACTTTATTTACTTGCTTTGTTTTTACTTTGCTTTTTTACTTTGCATCTATCTATCAAAAATACCAAAAATATTATCTCTATCAGATCTCACTCTCGTAAGTGACCGTGAAGGGATTGACAAACCCTAAGCATTGGTTGCGAGTTGCTATCGTGTTGTGCAGGTACGAGGGACTTGCGCGTGACCTCCTACTGGATTGATACCTTGGTTCTCAAAAACTGAAGGAAATACTTACGCTATTGTGCTGCATCATCCTCTCCTCTTCGGGGAAAACTAACGCAAGCTCGAGACGTAGCAAGAAGAATTTCTGGCGCCGTTGCCGGGGAGGCTTACGCAAAAGTCAACATACCAAGTACCCATCACAATCCCTATCTCTCGCATTATATTATTTGCCATTTGCCTCTCGTTTTCCTCTCCCCCACTTCACCCTTGCCGTTTTATTCGCCCTATCTTTCCCAATCTCCTCCTCTCTTTCCGTTGCCTTTTCCTCGTCCTTTCTGTTTGCTTGTGTGTTGGATTACTTGTTGCCATGGCGCAAGATAATACCAAATTGTGTGATTTCTCGAATACCAATAATAATGATTTGCTTAGTACTCCGATTGCTCCTCTTAATAATGATGAGTCTTGTGAAATCAATACCGCTTTGCTGAATCTTGTTATGAAAGATCAATTCGCCGGCCTTCCTAGTGAAGATGCCGCTACTCATCTAAACAATTTTGTTGATTTGGGTGATATGCAAAAGAAGAAAGATACGGATAACAATATTTTCAAATTGAAGTTATTTCCATTTTCACTTAGAGATCGTGCTAAAGTTTGGTTTTCGTCTTTGCCTAAAAATAGTATTGATTCTTGGAACAAGTGCAAAGATGCTTTTATCTCTAAGTATTTTTCTCCCGCTAAGATTATCACTCTTAGGAACGATATCATGAATTTTAAACAACTTGATCATGAGAATGTTGCCCAATCTTGGGAAAGAATGAAATTAATGCTTCGCAATTGCCCTACTCATGGTTTGAATTTATGGATGATCATACAAAAATTTTATGCCGGATTGAATTTTGCTTCTAGAAATCTTTTAGATTCGGCCGCGGGAGGCACTTTTATGGAAATTACGTTAGGGGATGCTACCAAATTGCTTGATAATATTATGGCTAATTATTCTCAATGGCACACCAAAGATCTTCTAGTAAAAAAGTGCATGCTATAGAAGAAATCAATGTTTTGAGTGAAAAGATGGATGAACTTATGAAGATGTTTGCTCCTAAAAATACTCCTCTTGATCCTAATGATATGCCTTTATCTACCTTACTTGAGAATAATAATGAATCTATGGATGTGAATTTTGTTGGTAGGAATAGTTTTGGAAACAACGCTTATAGAGGGAATTTTAATCCTAGGCCTTATCCTAGCAATCCTTCTAGTAATTATGGAAATTCCTACAACAACTCTTATGGAAATTTTAATAAGATGCCCTCTGAATTTGAGAGTAGTGTTAAAGAGTTTATGAATTCACAAAAGAATTTCAATGCTTTGCTTGAAGAGAAATTGCTTAAAGTTGATGATTTGGCTAGGAACGTTGATAGAATTTCTCTTGAGATTGATTCTTTGAAGCTTAGATCTATTCCTCCTAAGCATGATATCAATGAATCTCTCAAAGCCATGAGAATTTCCATTGATGAGTGCAAAGAAAGAACCGCTAGGATGCGTGCTTCCAAAGATGCCTTTATTAAAGCGTGTTCTTCTAATCCCTATGAAAATCAAGATGAAGATCTAAAAGTTATTGATGTGTACCCCATTAAATCTTTGTTTTGCAATATGAACCTTGATGAATCTGAAGATTATCTTCCCTTACCTAGAAGACGTTCTAAGAATTCGGAGTTTCTAGATCCTGATGATGAAATTGATGAAAGTGGGATTGAAATAAATAAAAACCGTGATGTTGCTAAACCCACTATTTTGGATCTCAAGAAATTTAATTATGAAAATTGCTCTTTGATTGGTTGTATTTCCTTGTTGCAATCCGTGCTAGAATCTCCTCATGCTTATAGTCAAAATAAGGCCTTTACCGAACACATTATTGATGCCTTGATGCAATCTTATGAAGAAAAACTTGAGTTGAAAGTTTCTATCCCTAGAAAACTCTATGATGAGTGGGAACCTACTATTAAAATTAAAATTAAAGACTTTGAGTTTCATGCTTTATGTGATTTGGGCGCTAGTGTCTCTACTATTCCCAAAACTTTATGTGATTTGCTAGATTTCCGTGATTTTGATGATTGCTCTCTAAACTTGCATCTTGCGGATTCCACTATTAAAAAGCCTATGGGAAGAATTAATGATGTTCTTATTGTTTGAAATAGGAATTATGTGCCCGTAGATTTTATCGTTCTTGATATAGATTGCAATCCTTCATGTCCTATTATTCTTGGTAGACCTTTCCTTAGAACGATTGGTGCAATTATTGATATGAAGGAAGGGAATATTAGATTCCAATTTCCTTAAAGAAGGGTATGGAACACTTCCCTAGAAAGAAAATAAAATTACCATATGAATCTATCATGAGAGCCACTTATGGATTGCCTACCAAAGATGGCAACACCTAGATCTATCCTTGCTTTTATGCCTAGCTAGGGGCGTTAAACAATAGCGCTTGTTGGGAGGCAGCCCAATTTTATTTTGTGTTTTTTGTTTTTGCTTCTGTTTAGGAATAAATAATCCATCTACCTTCTGTTTGGATGTGGTTTTATGTTTTAATTAGTGTTTGTGCCAAGTAGGACCTATAGGATAACCTACGATGATAGTTGATTTGATTCTGCTGAAAAACAGAAACTTTAGCGCTCACGAGATTAGCTGCAATTGTTTACTGGAGAGTGCTTTTGCGTTGATTCATTTTTCTTCTGATCAATAAAAAATGTTTCCAGGGCTTCCTATTTTGGTAGAATTTTTAGAGTTCCAGAAGTTTGCGTTAGTTACAGATTACTACAGACTGTTCTGTTTTTGACAGATTCTGTTTTTCGTGTGTTGTTTGCTTATTTTGATGAATCTATGGCTAGTAAATTAGTTTATAAACCATAGAGAAATTGGAATACAGTAGGTTTAACACCAATATAAATAAATAATGAGTTCATTACAGTACCTTGAAGTAGTCTTTTGTTTTCTTTCTCTAACGGAGCTCACGAGATTTCTGTTGAGTTTTGTGTTGTGAAGTTTTCAAGTTTTGGGTGAATTCTTTTGATGGATTATGGAACAAGGAGTGGCAAGAGCCTAAGCTTGGGGATGCCCATGGCACCCCCAAGATAATCCAAGGACACCAAAAAGTCAAAGCTTGGGGATGCCCCGGAAGGCATCCCCTCTTTCGTCCACTTCCATCGGTAATTTACTTGGAGCTATATTTTTATTCACCAACATGATATGTGTTTTGCTTGGAGCGTCTTGTATTATTTGTGTATTTGCTTGTTAGTTTACCACAATCATCTTTGCTGTACACACCTTTTGAGAGAGCCATACATGAATTGGAATTTGTTAGAATACTCTATGTTCTTCACTTATATCTTTTGAGCTTGATAGTTTTGCTCATAGTGCTTCACTTATATCTTTTGAGCGTGATAATTTTTGCTCTAGTGCTTCACTTAGATCTTTTTGAGCACGGTGGTGGATTTGTTTCTGATCTGTCATGCTTCACTTAGATTATTTTTAGAGTCTTTAATAGCATGGTAATTTGCTTAATGTTAATATACTTGGTATTCAAGATATGTGAAACTTTCTTTTGAGTGCGTTGAATACTAAGATAAGTTTGATGCTTGATAATTGTTCTGAGATATGGAGGTGATAATATTCAAGTCGTGCTAGTTGGGTGATTATGAATTTGAGAAATACTTGTGTGAAGTTAGCAAATCCCGTAGCATGCACGTATGGTTAAAGTTGTGTAACAAATTTGAAACATGAAGTGTACCTGGCTTGTGCATCCTTATGAGTGGCGGTCGGGGACGAGCGATGGTCTTTTCCTACCAATCTATCCCCCTAGGAGCATGCGCGTAGTATTTGAATTTTTGATGACTTCTAAATTTTTGCAATAAGTATATGAGTTCTTTTGACTAATGTTGAGTCCATGGATTATACGCACTCTCATCTTTCCGCCTTTGCTAGCCTCTTCGGTACCGTGCATTGCCCTTTCTCACCTTGAGAGTTGGCGCAAACTTTGCCGGTGCATCCAAACCCCATGATACGATACACTCTATCACACATAAACCTCCTTTTATCTTCCTCAAAACAGCCACCATACCTAACTATCATGGCATTTCCATAGCCATTCGGAGATATATTGCCATGCAACTTCCAGCATCATCATCGTGACATGCATTACTTTTGTCATATTGCCATTGCATGATCTTGTAGTTGACATCGTATTTGTGGCAAAGCCACCATGCATTATTTTTCATACATGGCACTCTTGATTCATTGCACCATCTCGGTACACCGCCGGAGGCATTCATATAGAGTCATATCTTGTTCTAGTATCGAGTTGTAATTCATATGTTGTAATGAAAGTGTGATGATCATCATTAGAGCATTGCCCAAATAAAAAAAGGCCAAAAAAGGCCCAAAAAAAGAGAAAGGCCAAAAAAAAGGAAGGCCAAAAAAAAGAAAATTAATAAAAAGGGCAATGCTACTATTTTTTTTCCACACTTGTGCTTCAAAGTAGCACCTTGTTCCTCATGTAGTGAGCCTCATATATTGTGCTTCAAAGTAGCACCATGTTTTTCATATAGTGAGTCTCATAAGTTGTCTTGTTCATACTAGTGGGAATTTTTCATTATAGAACTTGGCTTGTATATTCCTACGATGGGCTTCCTCAAATGCCCTAGGTCTTCATGAGCAAGCAAGTTGGATGCACACCCACTAGTTTTCTTTTGTTGAGCATTCATAGCTCTAGTGCATCCGTCGCATGGCAATCCCTACTCCTTGCATTAACATCAATCGATGGGCATCTCCATAGCTCATTGATTAGCCTCGTTGATGTGAGACTTTCTCCTTTTTTGTCTTCTCCACACAATCCCCATCATCATATTCTATTCCACCCATAGTGCTATATCCATGGCTCACGCTCATGTATTGCGTGAAGGTTGAGAAAGTTTGAGATTATTTAAGTATGAAACAATTGCTTGGATTGTCATCGGGGGTATAGAAGTTGGGAACATCTTTGTGTGACGAAAATGAAGCATAGCCTAACTATATGATTTTGTAGGGATGAACTTTCTTTTGCCATGTTATTTTGAGAAGACATGATTGCTTTGATTTGTATGCTTGAAGTATTATTATTTTTTGTGTCAATATGAACTTTTGTCTTGAATCTTTTGGATCTGAATATTCATACCATGATTAAGAATATTTACATTGAAATTATGCCAAAGTATCAGTCCGCATCAAAAATTCTCTTTTTATCATTTACCTACTCGAGGACAAGCAGGAATTAAGCTCGGGGATGCCTGATACGTCTCCAACGTATCTATAATTTTTGATTGCTCCATGCTACTTTATCTACTATTTTGGACTATAATGGGCTTTATTTTCCACTTTTATATTATTTTTGGGACTAACCTATTAACCGGAGGCCCAGCCCAGAATTGCTGTTTTTTGCCTTTTTCAGTATTTCGAAGAAACAAAATATCAAACGGAGTCCAAACGGAATGAAACCTTTGGGAACGTGATTTTCTCATCGGATAAGATCCAGGAGACTAGGACCCTCCGTCAAGAAAGCCACGAGGCGGTCATGAGGGTGGAGGGCGCGCCCCTCCCCCCTGGGCGCACCCCCCTACCCCGTGGGCCCCTCGGAGCTCCGCCAACGTACTCCTTCCTCCTATATATACCTACGTATCCCCGTATGATCAGAACAGGAGCCAAAAACCTAATTCCACCGCCGCAACCTTCTGTATCCATGAGATCCCATCTTGGGGCCTGTTCCGGAGCTCCGCCGAAGGGGGCATCCACCACGGAAGGCTTCTAAATCATCACCATAGCCCCTCCGATGAAGTGTGAGTAGTTTACTTCAGACCTTCGGGTCCATAGCTAGTAGCTAGATGGCTTCTTCTCTCTTTTTGAGATCAATACAATGTTCTCCCCCTCTCTCATGGAGATCTATTCAGTGTAATCTTCTTTTTGCGGTGTGTTTGTTGAGATCGATGAATTGTGGGTTTATGATCCAGTATTATCTATGGAAAATATTTGATTCTTCTCTGAATTCTTTTATGTATGATTGAGTTATCTTTGCAAGTCTCTTCGAATTATCCGTTTGGTTTGGCCAACTAGATTGGTAGTTCTTGCAATGGGAGAAGTGCATGGCTTTGGGTTCAATCTTGCGGTGTCCTTACTCAGTGACAAAAAGAGTTGCAAGGCACGTATTGTATTGTTGCCATCGAGGATAACAAGATGGGGTATTTATCATATTGCATGAATTTATTCCTCTACATCATGTCATCTTGCTTAAGGTGTTACTCTGTTTTTAACTTAATACTCTAGATGCATGCTGGATAGCGGTCGATGAGTGGAGTAATAGTAGTAGATGCAGAATCGTTTCGATCTACTTGTTTTGGACGTGATGCCTATATACATGATCATTGCCTAGATATACTCATAACTATGCTCAGTTCTGTCAATTTCTCAACAGTAATTTGTTCACCCACCGTAGAATACTTATGCTCTTGAGAGAAGCCACTAGTGAAACCTATGCCCCCCGGGTCTATTCTCATCATATCAATCTATATCACTTTATTTACTTGCTTTGTGTTTACTTTGCTTTTTACTTTTTACTTTGCATCTATCTATCAAAAATACCAAAATTATTATCTCTATCAGATCTCACTCTCGTAAGTGAACGTGAAGGGATTGACAACCCCTAAGCGTTGGTTGCGAGTTGCTATCGTGTTGTGCAGGTACGAGGGACTTGTGCGTGACCTCCTACTGGATTGATACCTTGGTTCTCAAAAACTAAGGGAAATACTTACGCTACTGTGCTACATCATCCTCTCCTCTTCGGGGAAAACCAACGCAAGCTCGAGACGTAGCAGGGGGTCCCGAGCTGTTGGTCTAGGAACAATGGTAACACGGAGGAAACGGGAGATGATGTTTACCCAGGTACAGGCCCTCTCGAAGAGGTAAAACCCTACGTCCTACTTTGATTATATTTTTGTGATGGAGTACCAAGTACAAGATGATCTACCTCGAGATCATATGTTTGTGTTCTAAACCCTAAGGCCGCTAATTGTGTCTCTAGAGACTAAACCCCACGGCTTATACACACACCAGGAGTACCTAGGTTACGCATATGGTCGGTGGCCAATAATGCCGTCTAGTGAGCTATCCTTGAAGTACATGACAAGTCTTTGGAGGTTTCCATCTTGATTACGCCAATGTTCATAGCTTATGGAGTCCTTCCTCGTGAAGATCGGCGGGTCGTAAGCTCGGCCCGTCGACTGTGGGCTGTATAGGTTAGTACCCCTTAGTCCAAGACACCATCACTTGTGTCCGGCCAGACGATGATGGGTGTCATCATAATGAGAGGGCAATAAGAATATATCTCCATCATTGCAGGAGCAAATTCCACTCTTGAACTATCCAGTCCCTTGTCAAACTTTCAGATGCACCTGTAAGTTGTCATTATGATTACCTAATTAAAGATGACGTTTGAGAACCCAAAGTACATTGTACAGTAAGAAGTGACTACGATGCTCTCGTAGTCTAAGGAACTAAAACACACGTTAACACTCCGTGTTATAACAATTGACTTTTGATGATATTATCTCAAAGTTTAACAAACAAGTTTGGGTCGATGCAATATGGTCGTTCTTCTAACGTCATACTCTCAATGTTGTTTTGAGACTATCGTTAAACTTAACGATATCTCAAGATGCGAAAAACATGATCACAAACAACACTTGAGCTAGTCTTTAGCGGTGAGACAAGGAATCTTATTTTATCGTTTATCATTCCACACGTGCATATGAGTTTTTCACTGAATCACATATTCCAGGATCATAGCGGTTATAGCTATATAGAATATAAACTCTTAAATATAAACAGAGAAATATAATAATGCAATATTATTGCCTCTAGGAAATATTTCCAACAGACTCCCACTTGCACTAGAGTCAATAATCTAGTTCGCACATTTTTTTACACCAATGGCAATTCGGTGTTTGTTCATGTTTTGCTTATTGTATAGCCTTCGTCCTATCAGATCTTGACAACTTCATATCTCCGTGTATCATTTGCATTTCTATGCATCTATCATGCTTTCACAAGAATTCATAATTTGTGTGAAACCGGCTTTGCATGTATTGAATCACCGGTAGGACCTTTGATTTCCTTTAGCTGAGCTATGGAACCACTATTAAGAAAAGTGTTCCATTGGTACAGTCATCTAGAAACCATATCAATCTCATAAATGAAGTTTTGATTCATCTCCCTCCATTGTTGCTTCGAAAGCAAAAATATACTCAGCCTTCTGTTATAGAATTCGCCATAGTAACTTTCTTGGACCAATTCTTGTTGGGAAACGTTGCATGGAAAACAAAAAAATTCTACGCACACGCAATGATCTATCCATGGAGATGCATAGCAACGAAGGGGAAGAGTGTGTCTACATACCCTTTAGACTGTAAGCAGAAGCGTTTCACAACATGGTTAATGTAGTCGAACTTTCTTCGTGCTCCAACCGATCTAGTACCGAACGCACGACACCTCCGTGTTCTGCACACGTTCAACTCGGGGACGTCCTACGCCTTATTGATCCAGCAAGACGGCGAGGTAGTAGATGAGTTCTGATAGCATGACGGCGTGGTGACGGTGATGGTGATGTGATCTTTGCAGGGCTTCGCCTAAGCACTATGAAAATATGACCGAGGGAGTAAACGGTGGACAGGGGCACCGCACACGGCTAAGACAATGTTGTGTCCTTGTGTGGCGCCCCTCCCCACATATATATAGGTGGGAGGGGGAGGAGGCAACCTAGGGCAGCTAGGTTGCACCCCAAGGGGCTGGCTGCCGGCCCTAGGGCTCCTACCCTCCTGCGCCCCCCTTTCCTTGTATGAAGAAGGGGGAAGGAAAGAGGGGGAGAGGGAAGGAAGGGGGAGTCCTACTCCACACTTTCCTTTGCCTCCCCTCTTTGCTTCTCCTTCTCATAGGGCTGGCCTCTATAGGGGTGCACGTGCCCCTTGTGGGCTGATGCGTTCCCTCTCTTGGCCCATAATGCCCATATCTTTGTCGGGGGTGCCTGAAACTCCTTTCTAGTGACCCGATAAGTACCCGGTACCCTCTGAAACACTTCCGGTGTCCGAATACCATCATCCTATATATCAATCTTTACCTCTCGACCATTTTCAGACTCCTCGTCATGTCTGTGATCTCATTCGGGACTCTGAATAACATTCGGTCACCAAATCACATAACTCATATAATACTATATCGTCAACGACGTTAAGCGTGCAGACCCTAAGGGTTCAAGAACTATGTAGACATGACCGAGACACCTCTCCATTCAATAAAAAATAGCGAAACCGGGATGCCCATATTGGCTCCTACATATTCTACGAAGATCTTTATCAGTCGAACCGTTATGACAACATACATAATTCCCTTTGTCCATCGGTATGTTACTTGCCCGAGATTCGATCGTCAGTATATCTATACCTAGTTCAATCTCGTTACCGGCGAGTCTCTTTACTCATTCTGTAATACATCACCTCGTGACCAACTCCTTAGTCATTTGCTTGCAAGCTTATGATGTGTATTACCGAGAGGGCCCAGAGATACCTCTCCGATACTCGGAGTGCAAATCCTAATCTCGATCTATGCCAATTCAACAAACACCTTCGAAGATACCTGTAGAGCATCTTTATGATCACCCAGTTATGTTGTGACGTTTGATAGCACACAAGGTATTCCTCTGGTATCCGGGAGTTGTATAATCTCATAGTCGAAGGAATATGTATTTGACATGAAGAAAGCAATAGCAATAAAACTGAATGATCATTATGCTAAGCTAACGGATGGGTCTTGTCCATCACATTATTCTCATAATGATGTGATACCGTTATCAAATGACAACTCATGTCCATGGTTAGGAAACCTTAACCATCTTTGACTAATGAGCTAGTCTAGTAGAGGCTTACTAGGGACACGGTATTTGTTTATGTATTCGCACATGTATTTAAGTTTCCGATCAATACAATTCTAGCATGAATAATAAACCTTTATCATGAATAAGGAAATATAAAATAACATCTTTATTATTGCCTCTAGGGCATATTTCCTTTAGTTCCAACTTACTGTGTGATCATAAATTATTTAACTTGAAACTGAAAAATCGCTTGGAGCACACATGAAGATTTTATAGATGTACTACTTACAACGGGCATGTATTGATGTATCTCCTTACAAAAATCTCTTCATTTTTTCTATCTGAGAGGAACATGTCATCAGTACTTAATGACATTTTCAATGTTGTCCTATGATTAACAATTTGACCATTCTAGTAATTTTATTCGCAACTAACTTGGATTACTAGACATATCTAGTTGTTTACATACCGTGGAATACAAGTGTGATTGAAATCATATTTTTCTCATCAGTATTTCAGGATACTAATTCTTGCTTAAAAACTCCTTCCATGTGACTTTGACAAGAAACTTTTCTTGGTGTTTCATGCTAAACTACTTTAGTATCTTGTCAACATATATTTTAGCTAAGCCTGATTAGAAATTACTATCTCCATAGACCATTATGCCTAATACCAAGGCTATATTGCCTAAGTACTTTACTAAAAAATAGTTTCAACAAAGTCTTAGTTTGCGTTAAGAAATTTATATAATTTCTAAACAATAATGTGTCATTGTCACCGACGTATCTATAATTTTTTATTATTTCATGCTATTATATTATCAAGATTGGATACTTTATATGCCTTTTTGTGCTATTTTATATCATTTTTTGGGACTAACCTATTAACCCAGTGCCTAATGACAGTTGTTGTTTTCTGCTTGTTTTTTGGTTTTTCCAGAAAACCAGTACCAAACGGAGTCCAAACCGAAGGAAATATGCCCTAGATGCAATAATAAAGTTATTATTTATTTCCTTATTTCATGATAAATGTTTATTATTCATGCTAGAATTGTATTAACCGGAAACTTAGTACATGTGTGAATACATAGACAAAACATAGTGTCCCTAGTATGCCTCTACTTCACTAGCTCATTAATCAAAGATGGTTATGTTTCCTAAACCATAGACATGTGTTGTCATTTGATGAATAGGATCACATCATTAGGATAATAATGTGATGGACAAGACCCATCCGTTAGCTTAGCATTATGATCGTTACAGTTTTATTGCTACTGCTTTCTTCATGACTTATACACTTTCCTCAGACTATGAGATTATGAAACTCCCAAATACCGGAGGAACACCTTATGTGCTATCAAACGTCACAAGTAGCTGGGTGATTATAAAGACGCTCTACAAGTGTCTCTGAAGGTGTTTGTTGGGTTGGCATAGATCGAAATTAGGATTTGTCACTTCATGTTTCGGAGAGGTATCTCTGGGCCCTCTCGGTAGTACTCATCACTATAAGCCTTTCAAGCATTATAACTAATGAGTTAGCTGCGGGAGAAGTATTACATAATGAGTAAAGAGACTTGTCGGTAACAAGATTGAACTAGGTATGATGATACCGACGATCGAATCTCGGGCAAGTAACATACCGATGACAAAGGGAACAATGTATGTTGTTATGCAGTTTGACCGATAAAGATCTTCATAGTATATATAGGAACCAATATGAGCATCCAGGTTCCGCTATTGATTATTGACCGGAGATGTGTCTCGGTCATGTCTACATAGTTCTTGAACCCGTAGGGTCCGCACGCTTAACATTCGATGACAATTGGTATTATGAGTTTATGTGATTTGATAAACCGAAGGTTCTTCGGCGTCCCAGATGAGATCACGGACATGATGAGGAGTCTCGAAATGGTCGAGACGTAAAGATCGATATATTGGAAGGCTATATTCGGACATCAGAAAGGTTATGAGTGATTCGGGTATTTTTTTCGGAGTACCGGGGAGTTACGAGAATTCACCGGGGGGTTAATGGGCCTACATGGGCTTTAGTGGAAGAGGGGAGGAGGTGGCCAGGTGGAGGCACGCGCCGCCCAAGACCAATTCGAATTGGGGAGGGGGGCCGGTCCCCTTTCCTTCTCTCCCTCTTCCTCTTTCCTTCCCCTCCTAGTTGGACTAGGAAAGGGGGAACCTACTCCTAGTAGGAGTAGGATTCCTCCCTTGGGGCGCGCCCCATGAGGCCGGCCGACCCCCTCCTCCCCTCCTTTATATACGGGGGAGGGGGGCACCCCATAGACACAAGTTGATCTTTAGCCGTGTGCGGTGCCCCCCTCCACAGTTTTCCACCTCGGTCATATCGTCAAAGTGCTTAGGCGAAGTCCTGCGCCGGTAACTTCATCATCACCGTCACCACGCCATCATGGTGACGGAACTCTCCCTCGTCCTCAGCTGTATCTAGAGTTCGAGGGACGTCACCGAGCTGAACGTGTGCAGATCGCGGAGGTGCCGTGCGTTCGTTACTTGATCGGGAGGATCGTGAAGACGTTTGACTACATCAACCGCGTGACATAACGCTTCCGCTTTCGGTCTATGAGGGTACGTGGACACACTCTCCCCCTCATTGCTATGCATCACCTATATAGATCTTGCGTGATTGTAGGAAATTTTTGAAATTACTGCGTTCCCCAATACAAACGCTATGAAACTTTTTGATGATTTATTTCTGGACAAGAGAGACCATAGAAGCTTCGGGAGGAGACCAGACGACGAATGAGGAGCACTACAAAAAAAATACACTTCCGTGATGATACATGTTTGTCATAGTAGGTCAAGTTTTCTATCATGCATGTACATCCATGACGATTTTATGACAGAATCAAGATAGTCATATCTGTGCTATCGTAGAAGTGTTCCATGACATTACCAAAATTATCATCACGTAAGTGTCCACTGAAGGAAATATGCCCTAGAGGCAATAATAAAGTTATTATTTATTTCCTCATATCATGATAAATGTTTATTATTCATGTTAGAATTGTATTAACCGGAAACATAATACATGTGTGAATACATAGACAAACACAACGTCACTAGTATGCCTCTACTTGACTAGCTTATTAATCAAAGATGGTTATGTTTCCTAACCATAGACATGTGTTCTCATTTTATTAATGGGATCACATCATTAGGAGAATGATGTGATTGACATGACCCATTCCGTTAAGCCTAGCACTTGATCATTTAGTATATTGCTATTGCTTTCTTCATGACTTATACATGTTCCTGTAACTATGAGATTATGCAACTCCCGTTTACCGGAGGAACACTTTGGGTGCTACCAAACGTCACAACGTAACTGGGTGATTATAAAGGAGTCCTACAGGGGTCTCCAAAGGTACATGTTGAGTTGGCGTATTTCGAGATTAGGTTTTGTCACTCCAATTGTCGGAGAGGTATCTCTGGGCCCTCTCGGTAATGCACATCACTATAAGCCTTGCAAGCAATGTAGCTAATGAGTTAGTTACGGAATGATGCATTACATAACGAGTAAAGAGACTTGCCGGTAACGAGATTGAACTAGGTATTGGATACCGACGATCGAATCTCGGGCAAGTAACATACCGATGACAAAGGGAACAACGTATGTTGTTATGCGGTTTGACCGATAAAGATCTTCGTAGAATATGTAGGAACCAATATGGGCATCTAGGTTCCGCTATTGGTTATTGACCGAGAATAGTTCTAGGTCATGTCTACATAGTTCTCAAACCCGTAGGGTCCGCACGCTTAATGTTACAATGACAGTTTTATTATGAGTTTATAAGTTTTGATGTACCGAAGTTTGTTCGGAGTCCCGGATGTGATCACGGACATGACGAGGAGTCTCGAAATGGTCGAGACATAAAGATTGATATATTGGACGACTATATTCGGACACCGGAAGTGTTCCGGACGTTTTCGGAGAAAACCGGAGTGCCGGAGGGTTACCGGAACCCCCCGGGAGAAGTAATGGGCCTTATGGGCCTTAGTGGAGAGAGAGAGGGGCGGCCAGGATGGGCCGCGCGCCCCCTCCCCCTCTGGTCCGAATTGGACTAGGAGGAGGGGGGGGGGGGGGCGGCGCTTCCTCTTTCCTTCTCCCCTTCCCCCTTCCTTTCCCCCTCCTAGTAGGAGTAGGAAAGGGGGAGTCCTACTCCTACAAGGAGGAGGACTCCTCCTCCTGGCGCGCCCTCTAGGGCCGGCCGGCCTTCCCCCGTGCTCCTTTATATACGGGGGCGGGGAGGGGGGCACCCTAGGACACACAAGTTGATCTACGGATTGTTCCGTAGCCGTGTGCGGTGCCCCCCTCCACCATATTCCACCTCGGTCATATCGTCGCGGAGTTTAGGCGAAGCCCTGCGCCGGTAGAGCATCATCATCATCACCACGCCGTCGTGCTGACGGAAGTTATCTGTCACGACCGGTTTTCCAATAAAAATATTTATCGAGAAACCGATCTTTTAATTTCCAGTGTGAGGAAAATCCTCCTCACTGGTAGACAAAACCTTGATACAATAAGCCAGTAGCATTAATATTACAGGGTTGAGCTGAGGTTGCTCAACAAATTATTACAAGCACGCCAATAATTATACATAATGGCGGATATGACACAATGGTGTGGGGTGGCATGCTACTGACTCTAGATAAAAGTGGTGGTGGAAATATCACAGTGGAGTGGATAACATGACTCCTAAACTGGCAGCTCATAGAGCGTCGAGGTGAGGCTCGATGAATTTATTTGGGTAGCGGAAGCGAATATAACACAGTGACCAAAACCAGGGTCGCACGAGACTGACTGGGACTCCTCTAGGCGTCGGACTCGCTATCAAACTCCTCATCCATGAGATCGCCTTCGTCAGCATCTGGCAAAATCAACAAGCCAGGTGAGTACTTTGAAAGTACTCGCAAGACAGTTCGGACTTAAGATATAACAAATGTGTGCATGTATGCGTCATGAGTAATAAAGAAGTCGCACGACATTATTCAGTAATAAGAAATTCAGATGGTAGTAAAAATAACTGAAACCGATCGGGTGTCTGAAGCGACGCCCCGAAGGGTGAACAAATAAATAAAACATGCCGCAGTCGGGCATCTAAGCGACGCCACATAAAGGGCTTATAAAAGGAATGCCACAGTTGGACGTCTGGGTGACATCGCAGAAAGGGCTATAAAAAGAAATGCCACAGTCGGACGTCTGAGCGACATCACAGAAAGGGCTATAAAAAGAAATGCCACAGTCGGACGTCTGAGCGACATCACAGGAAGGGCTTGTAAAAGAAATGCCACTGTCGGACGTCTGAGCGACATCACAGAAAGGGCTTATATCAAAAGTAAATAACATGCGTGCCACAGTCGGACGTTTGAGCGACATCGCAGAAAGGGCTTATATCAAAAGTAAATAACAAGCATGCCACAGTCGGACGTCTGAGCGACATCGCAGAAAGGGCTTATATCAAGAGTATATAACAAGCGTGCCACAGTCGGACGTCTGAGCGACATCGCAGAAAGGGCTTATATCATTATTAAACTCACAAAGTATAATACTCATGAGAAATAACCAACACATAGTAATAAACGGGTTAGTCCATCCACAGGAATAAACATTTAACCGGACTTTAACACTGATGTGGTACACCCGAATTTTTGTCACCGAGACTGATACTTGACAAAATAAGATGAGCTCAGTACTTGGACATGGATAAGATAATTCAAGGATTTTTGACTCTATAGAGTTTGTACTAAAATGTCCACAGCCAACGGATTTCCGTAGTCACGAAGGACTAGTTCCGTTTATGGTATTTCGAAAGAAAACACATCTAACTGGTACACACCCATTCCACCTCACAATGCCAGGAATCACCCTAGACAACGTTCCAGAAAAACTTTGAGACGGGGAGATCACAATCTCGAATAGCATGGGATCAAATTTATATACGCGCGCTCTAAGGGGTGCCCCCCTCTCGGTCCCAACCGGAAACACCCATGCCCCCTGACCGGATGACTGGCTTTAATCCAGGGCCATGGAACCATCATCACGGCCTCTCGATTTGGTGTGCACCAGGAAAATAGTTTGCGACTTACTAAGCCATATCCCTTGCGGAAAACATGTGGTAGTACAGGAAGGGAAAGTGGATGGAATCTGAACTGAATCATTTGACACTTGAGTCAAATATTCTGGCATAAGACTGGCATGCTACAACACTGCCATCTTACCCATCCTCATGCCATCACATGGCCATGCAATCTCATATTCAACAACTCATGAATTTTTGAAACTCACTTGCCTCATCTATGCATGTAATATGACACTCATCAAGATGCTCATAAACATGCCATGAAACTACTCAATGCAAACAATGCCAAGACACTCATCATATCAAAAGTTCAAACATGCTTGCCTGGTTCGGAGTAGTCGGCGCCTAGCTCGGTGAAGTTTGCGGTGCCGTCACCTCCTTTGGTATCTACGGTATAAAGAAACATACGCGCTAACGTAAATACCGTGAGGTGCACAAAAGTATTCCAAATATTTTTCAAATAAATCTGATAAAAAACTAGATAAAATTTTAAAGAGAACAGAAAAAGAATCACTCAAAAATCTCTTTCTGTTTAAAAGTTATAAGAGTTTTGGTCCAAGGACCCATCTGTAATGAAACAGAAAACTCTCAGGGGCCTAAGCAGAAAACTCCCGAAAACGATTCAGTTTTGGAAAGCGTATTTTGCCACGCTTTCAGAAAACGGTTCAAAAAAACAACAGAGAGGCTGACGAGCAGGTCCCACCCGTTAGGTTTGAATATTCAAAAGAGGTGGCAGAGCTCGACGGTGCCCGAGAGCCGCGGTGGTCGCCGGCGGCGATCCACGGTGAGGCAGGGAGATCGGAAGGTACCTCCATGTTTAGTGCACCTTTTCGCGTCGGTGGGTGGTGGTGGTGGTCGCCAGCGAGTACTGTGTCGACGGCGGCCCTTTCTCCGGCGGACGGTGGTCCGGGTCGTCGTGGATCTTGCCGGAGAGAGCTGTGGGGGTCAAATTGAAGTGGGGGTTAGCCTCCTGGTGGTGGTACGAGGCTACGGGCAAGAGTAGGACGATGGAGGAGTACTCACCAAAGAGAACATTGCCAGAGCCCGAGGCGGACGGAGATGGCCGGAGTCGAGGAAGAAAGGCCCCTCGAGGCTCTTCCAGTGGCTAGGTGGGGTCTGGTGAGGTGGTGGAGTTGTGCGGGGGCGAGAGCAAGCTCGGGGGTGCTATTTATAGCCGGCCCGAGGCGGTTGCCGTGAACGGATAAGTCCGGCGGGCGATTACGGCGGCGCTGTGGGTGGACGGTCGGCTTAGGGGCTTGAGCATCGACTAGATGGAGCATTGGTGCCGTTTCAATGTCCAACTCAGCACGGGAGGGGTGGTTACGGCCTGTCCTCGACGGAACGGCCGCACGGCACGTCGGCGGCAGAGAACACGCTCTGCGCGTGCCAGGCCATGGCGACGGTGCTGCATGCGTGCGCTGGCAAGGAGGTGGCCACGCGGAGCTCTCAGAAGGTTTGGGCGGCGCCAAACGGCGTTATGCCACAGTGTTGCCCCCTGTCGGCCGCTACGATGGTTTTGCCGCCGAGGGACACGCCGGCGCAGGCGGGCCAGGGCGCCACCGACGCCAGGAAGGCGCCAAGCGCGCGTGTGGTGCTCCGGACAAGAGGGAGGGGCTGCGAGCAACGAGCCAAATGCACAGTGGACATGTGACTGAAATTCTGACGGAGAAACGACACTGAATCTGAATTTTCTGAATATGAACACAAACAGTGCATGCCAGGTGTTCGAGGAAATGATTCTGGTATGTGGGAGGCGCTCCTCGAGCTGATTTTTGGTGGAGTGGCCTCTCATTGCATCTGGGGGTTGCCTGAATTCTGGTGGAATTTTTGGTGAAGAGGAGATATGAATTTCACCAAATTTGACAAATCTGGTCCAAACTTGCAGAGACTGAAATTTGAAATATTTGAAAGGAAGGAGAGTGGATCTTTATAGTTCTAGGTTGTGGGTACCAAGGACTATCCAGGGGAGTTGGTTTGGGGTCAAAACACAAATGCATTCAGGTACTTGCTTTGCAAATCACCTAGGCTCAAAATAATTTGCACAAAAGATTTGGGAAGAGAAATAAATGAAATAAAATTCAGGAATGAGTTGGACTGGTTGGTACTGAATATTTGGATTGCCCAAGAGTGGAAGGAGGGTTTTTGGGAGGTTTTACCATTTGAGGCATGGTAAAATCATGAGTGGTTTCAATATAAGAGAAGACCCAAAACTCCTAGGATTTTCTTTTAAAAGAAAAAAAATCCAAAAATAAATTTGAGAAGGTGTCAAATAGAAGAAAGGTTTTTAATAACCAAACACTAGGGTTGAAGAAGATACCAAAAATAAAATCCTTGCCAAAGGGGAAAATTTTTGAGAGAGAGATTTTTGGAGGGTTTAAATGACCTTCTTCAAATCCAACAAAGTTTTTGCTGAAAACCAAATAATTTTTTTTTGGATTGTCACAACACCTACCCCCTTAGGAAAAATCTCGTCCCTGAGATTTCAGCTGATCCTCAAACAAGTGTGGATGCTCTGTTCGAAGAAAATCCTCTCTTTCCCAAGTGGCTTCACTCTCAGTGTGATTGCTCCACTGAACTCTGAAAACTTGATGGTTTTCCGTCGGGTCCTTCTTTTAGACTCCTCCAATATTTTTACCGGATGTTCCCTATAGGTGAGGTCTGGTTGCACGTCGATGTTTTCATGGGATAGTTGCTTCTCTGGGTTGCTTACGCACTTCCTTAACTGCGAGACGTGGAACACGTCGTGGATATCGGATAATTCTCCGGGTAAGTCTAGCTGGTAGGCTACTGTGCCTCTTCGTGCCACTATGCAGAATGGTCCGATGAATCTTGGTGCTAACTTTCCCTTGATCTTGAAACGTTGCAGGCCCCTCATAGGAGATACTCGTAGATACACAAACTCACCGGGTTCAAAACTGATTCCACGATGTTTTTGATCGTAATAACTCTTCTGTCGGCTTTGAGCTGTCTTGAGTCGGTCCCTAATTAGCTTGACCTTTTCCTCGGCTTCTTTGAGCATGTTCGGGCCGAAGATACGCCTTTCTTCGGTCTCTGACCAATTTAGCGGGGTACGACATCTCCGTCCGTACAAGGCTTCAAATGGTGCCATTTGCAGGCTGGCTTGGTAGCTGTTGTTGTATGCGAACTCTGCGTACGGCAGGCTTTCTTCCCAACTGGTTCCATAGGTGAGGACACATGCTCTCAGCATGTCTTCTAGGATTTGGTTTACGCGTTCAGTTTGTCCGTCAGTCTGGGGGTGGTATGCTGTACTGAAAGCTAGTTGGGTTCCCAAAGCCTGTTGTAGGTGATCCCAAAATCTGGTGATGAATTGTGTGCCCCTGTCAGATATTATAGTCTTTGGAACTCCATGTAGGCAGACGATACGAGAAAGATAAAGCCTGGCAAGCTTCTGAGTGGTGTGGGTTGTCTTCACGGGGATGAAGTGTGCTACTTTAGTCAGTCTATCTGTGATGACCCATATGGCATCATGTCCGTGTCGTGACCGAGGTAGCCAAACAATAAAATCCATTCCAATCTTGTCCCATTTCCACTCGGGTATCTTATTTGGTTGTAAAAGTCCGGCCGGTTTCTGGTGCTCGGCCTTGATGCGTTGACATGAGTCACAACATGCGATGAACGTGGCTATGTCCCTTTTCATACCGTGCCACCAAAATGTTTCCTGAAGATCCTTGTACATTTTTGTTCCTCCTGGATGGATCGAATATGGAGCGGTGTGGCCTTCAGCTAAAATTTGCTGTTTAAGGTCCTTAATATTTGGTACGCAAAGTCTATCTCCGTACCACAATATTCCCTGCTCATCAACAACAAACTCTGAGGCCTTGCCCAAACTCACTTTCCGTTTTTATGCCTTCAATGCTGGGGTGTCCATGCTGTGCCTCTTTAACTTTTTCTATCAGGGTAGGCTGTATTTCTAAATTCGACACACTGCCTTCGGTGACTATCATCAAGTTGAGTTTAGCAAACTCCTGCTAAAATTCAGGTCTCAGGTTTGGTAGGCTGTCATTGTTCGAACTGGGGTTCCGACTTAGAGCATCTGCCACTACATTCGCTTTTCCTGGATGATAGTGGATTCCAACATCATAATCCTTTACTAACTCCAACCAGCGTCGTTGCCGTAAATTGAGCTCTGGTTGTGTGAAAATATACTTGAGACTTTTATGGTCCGTGTATATTTCACAACGATTTCCAAGTAAAAAGTGTCTCCATTCCTTGAGTGCATGAATAACTGCGGCTAACTCTAGGTCATGAGTAGGATAATTTTCCTCATGTTTGCAAAGTTGTCTGGAAACATACGTGACTACCTTGCCTTCTTGCATCAATACGCATCCGAGGCCCTTCCGGGATGCGTCACGATACACCTCAAAATTCTTGTGTATGTCTGGCATAATTAATACTGGTGCTGTCATTAATTTCCTTTTTAATTCTTGGAAACTTTTCTCGCGAGCTTCCGTCCATTCAAACTTCTTGTCTTTCTTGAGTAGCTGCGTCATTGGCTTTGCTATAGTGGAAAATCCTTCAATAAATCTTCGGTAGTAACCTGCCATTCCCAAGAAACTTTGTACTTCTGTTACGCTGGCTGGTGATTTCCAGCCAAGTACGGCCTTGACCTTTTTCGGGTCTACTGCAATACCTTCTTGGGTGAGTATGTGGCCCAGAAAACCTACTTGTCTTAGCCAAAATTCACACTTGCTGAACTTGGCGTACAATTGATGTTTCCTGAGTTCTCCTAGTACAATTTGGAGATGTTCAGCGTGCTCTTCTGGTGTCTTGGAGTATATCAGAATATCGTCGATAGATACCACCACAAACTTGTCCATATATTTCATAAATACTTTGTTCATGAGGTGAACAAAATATGCAGTAGCGTTTGTTAGACCAAATGGCATTACTGTGAACTCATACAGTCCGTATCTGGAGGTGAAGGCTGTCTTGGGAATATCTTCTGTTCGTACTTTTAACTGATGGTAACCCGACCTTAAGTCAATTTTTGAGAATACCTTGGCCTAAGCGAGCTGATCAAATAAATCATTTATCCGTGGCATCGGGTATTTGTTCTTGATTGTGACCATGTTAAGTGCTCGATAATCTATACACAATCTCAGTGTTCCATCCTTCTTTTTGGCAAATAAAATTGGTGAGCCCCAAGGTGAGGAGCTGGCTCGTATATATCCTTTGTCCAATAATTCTTTTATTTGCTTCTTCAATTCTACCAACTCGGATGGTGCCATTCTGTATGGTTTCTTGTATATGGGAGCGGTTCCGGGTGCTAGCTCAATGCTGAATTCTATCTCTCGATCTGGTGGCATGCCTGGTAGTTCTTCGGGAAATACGTCTGGAAATTCACATACCACCGGAACCTTGCTTAATTCAGAAATATCCACTTTGTTCAATCTCGGTTGCCGGGATATTTTTCTCTCTTTGGCTGAAACTTTTATTGTCTTCCTGTGGTGGTGGGTGAGAATTATGGTCCTGTTGAAACAGTCAATAAAACCTTTGTTGGTGGTTAACCAATCCATCCCTAAGATGACATCCAGTCCTTTATTTTCCAACACAATAAGGTTGGCGTGGAACTTCAATCCTTCAAACTCAATAATCACACCTTGGCAGTAACTCTGAGTAACTTGCTTAATCCCAAGGGACTTGACGATCATTGATTTTTCCAAGGGAAGCATCGAAAAATTATTTTGCAAAGCAAAACTTTTCGAAATGAATGAGTGAGAAGCTCCAGAATCAAACAAAACCATGGCAGGTATTGTGTTGACAGGGAACATACCGAGTACGATATCTGGGGCATTTTGTGCTTCCTCTTTAGTCACGTGGTTCAGATGACCCTTCCTGTGGTTGTTATTGGGGTTGAAATTGTTGCGCTTGGGCGCTGAATTATTGCCACCGTTGTTCGGCTTTGGGGTCGAGTTCCATGGCTTGGGACACTGCTTGGCATAGTGCCCTTCTTCTCCACAAGCGTAGCAGGTAACGCCTGGGCGATACGTGAACTCCTTGTCCCTGGCATGGAAATTCTTGACTGGGCGTGAGACGTTCGCCGTGGGTTTGGGTGTCCCACCTTTCCGGAGATCTGTCTTGCTTCGGTGGTTGCGAGCAAGATTAGTCTGGTCCCTCTTTTGCTTGGGGAAATCCTCCAAGCTGTGTCTCTCATTTTCCAAGGTAATGGCCTTATCCACCAGTGTTTTAAAATCTAGGAAGGTGTGCACAACCAGCTGGCACTTGAGCGCGGGCGCCAGACCGTCTAGGAATTTTTCCATCTTTTTTCTTTCAGTCATACGCTCCTCGTTGGCGTAGCGAGACAACAGAGTAAACTGACTGTTGTATTCTGACACCGTCATGGTCCTTTGCATGAGGTCATCAAATTCTCTCTTCTTGATCTTCATAAGACTTTTAGGAATATGCGCCCCATGAAAACCTTCTTTGAAATCCTCCCAAGTTATATTATTTTCGTTGGGGTGCATGTGTAGGAAATTTTCCCACCACGATGCAGCTGCTCCACTGAGATAGTGTGGTGCATATAGTACTTTCTCAAGGTCTGAACATTGTGCAGTAATTAATTTTCTTTCCATGTCTCGAAGCCAGTCCTCGGACTCAAGAGGTTTGTCAGTATGAGAAAATGTTTGGGGACGCGTCTTCTGTAGCTCAGATAACTTGGATTGCTGCTGATACTGTCCATGGTGATTTCACATATTGATGACTTGGTTCATCATTTCCTGATGTTGTTGCTGACTTTGCTCATAAAGGCGGCACATTTGGGAAAGTGCTGTTTCACTGTCCTGTTGACTTGACTGCCCCTGTGTGAAATTGTTGCTTGGTTGGGTGTCATAATTTTCCTCTGGCGGAGTTGGCATGGAGCGCGTCCAAGGACGAGACATTTTTCACTCTGGGGATATATTTTGTGAAACTCATAAGAAAGGGGAATGAGTCGAAAAAATCAATAAATGCACAAAGACGGGGAAATTTTTTAAATGCTCCAGGATTTTGAAAATAAAATCGTTTGCGCACGGAGAAGGACTACTCATTACATATCTTACAAGCAAGCAGTAATTATACAATACATCACTCAGGATATGCGTACAATATCCTGACATGTTATTTAGGCTAGTGCACTTCTCCCAGTTCCTACATGATGCGCAAACAGGCTACTTCTCACAACCTATGTACATATGAACATATCGTACAAGCCGGTACATCGCAAGTCATCTAAGCGTACTCAGTCGGAGATGTTAACAATCTCCTTTGCCCTGCCGAGGGTGAGGCGCAGTGAGGCTGGGGACTCAACCTCCTCCTCGCTAATAGGCTCCAGACGTGAAGTGCTGCGCTGAGCAGACGGAGCGGGCGCCATAGGCGGAGTAACACGAACAGGAGTGGGCGCAATGGGTGGTGCAGAGCGGACTGGAGCGGGCGCAATGACTTGGTTGAATTCCTCGGTGGTAGGCAGGCGACGAGCAGTGGCGAGAGTGGTAGGTGCATAAGATGCTGAGGACGAGACAAAAGTCAGTGGCGGAGCGGTGTGATGGAGCTCCCTCCTGTTGGCGGCACAGCCATGGACTGAGTCCATGCGGGCAGCCACGAAGGCGTCCACCAGGTTGTCGAAGGCTGCCTCCAGAGCCCGGAGGTACTCGATAAGCATCTCAAAAGCCTCGTCTCGTTCTCCTCTGGGGCAAGAGAACGCGTAGTGACAGGCGTATGGCATGTGGCATGGAAGGTAGCGGTAACGACGAGTCTTCATCGCAGGAAGGACATCCCTGAGACGAGCTATCGCCTCACGGGCTGCCATCTGCATAGCATGCTTCTCTGTAGGCATGGCTCTCCCCAAGTACCGGAAGCGGCGTAACTCAACACGCCCTCCCTTGAATTGCACCGCGGCCTGGTGCATGGTCAGACTGTCATTGACTTTGTGCTGATAGAGCGTGAAGACTAGGCGCATAGATGGCCCCATCGCGACCTGGACGATGAAGGTGAGAAGCTTGATGAACCCATCAGGCTCGTTGGCGAACATCTGAGACTCGCAGTTGTTGTCAGCCATCTACAAAAGTAGGCAAAAATTCTGAGTGGTCAGATCATAAGTTTATGCGGACTGTCAGAAAAATGACTACATTTGCAAAATTATGAATTAGCTCTATTATGCTAATAACCGATTAGCGATCGCGCCTAGTGGCTTCCTATAGTCAGCCTGGCTCTGATACCAAGCTTGTCACGACCGGTTTTCCAATAAAAATATTTATCGAGAAACCGATCTTTTAATTTCCAGTGTGAGGAAAATCCTCCTCACTGGTAGACAAAACCTTGATACAATAAGCCAGTAGCATTAATATTACAGGGTTGAGCTGAGGTTGCTCAACAAATTATTACAAGCACGCCAATAATTATACATAATGGCGGATATGACACAATGGTGTGGGTGGCTTGCTACTGACTCTAGATAAAAGTGGTGGTGGAAATATCACAGTGGAGTGGATAACATGACTCCTAAACTGGCAGCTCATAGAGCGTCGAGGTGAGGCTCGATGAATTTATTTGGGTAGCGGAAGCAGATATAACACAGTGACCAAAACCAGGGTCGCACGAGACTGACTGGGACTCCTCTAGGCGTCGGACTCGCTATCAAACTCCTCATCCATGAGATCGCCTTCGTCAGCATCTGGCCAAATCAACAAGCCAGGTGAGTACTTTGAAAGTACTCGCAAGACAGTTCGGACTTAAGATATAACAAATGCGTGCATGTATGCGTCATGAGTAATAAAGAACTCGCACGACATTATTTAGTAATAAGAAATTCAGATGGTAGTAAAAATAACTGAAACCGATCGGGTGTCTGAAGCGATGCCACGAAGGGTGAACAAATAAATAAAACATGCCGCAATCGGGCGTCTAAGCGACGCCACATAAGGGGCTTATAAAAGGAATGCCACAGTCAGACGTCTGAGCGACATCGCAGAAAGGGCTATAAAAAGAAATGCCACAGTCGGATGTCTGAGCGACATCACAGAAAGGGCTATAAAAAGAAATGCCACAGTCGGACGTCTGAGCGACATCACAGAAAGGGCTTGTAAAAGAAATGCCACAGTCGGACGTCTGAGCAACATCACAGAAATGGCTTATATCAAAAGTAAATAACAAGCATGCCACAGTCGGACGTCTGAGCGACATCGCAGAAAGGGCTTATATCAAAAGTAAATAACAAGCATGCCACAGTCGGACGGCTGAGCGACATCGCAGAAAGGGCTTATATCAAGAGTATATAACAAGCGTGCCACAGTCGGACGTCTAAGCGACATCGCAGAAAGGGCTTATATCATTATCAAACTCACAAAGTATAATACTCATGAGAAATAACCAACACATAGTAATAAACGGGTTAGTCCATCCACAGGAATAAACATTTAACCAGACTTTAACACTCATGTGGTACACCGGAATTTTTGTCACCGAGACTGATACTTGACAGAATAAGATGAGCTCAGTACTTGGACATGGATAAGATAATTCAAGGATTTTTGACTCTGCAGAGTTTGTACTAAAATGTCCATAGCCAACGGAAGTCATGAAGGACTAGTTCCGTTTATGGTATTTCGGAAGAAAACACATCTAACCGGTACACACCCATTCCACCTCACAATGTCAGGAATCACCCTAGACAACGTTCCAGAAAAACTTTGAGACGGGGTGTCGTGGGAAACGAACACCTATGGGGCAGGGCCCCTTTCGGTCCGGCAAGGGAGCGGAGAGCGCACGAAGAGCGGATCGAGGCGAAGCGCGCGAGCGATTTTTACCCAGCTTCGGAGCTCTCCGGAGAGATAATACTCCTACTGCTGCTTTGTGGTTGTATTATGTTCTTGCTCGAGAGCGTGGGAGTGTTGTAGTTTCGAATGAGTCGAACCCCCTCTCTGTTGCGCATGGGCCTCCTTTTATAGGATAAAGGGGTCACCGACAGGTGGCAACGCATGCAGGGGTAAAATTGTAAAAAGTGTGGTTGGTACAACTGCTTCTACAGTGGATCCTACCTAACTCTGACGGCAGGGGACAAAGGCATTCAATGCCCGTCCGCGTCGCCCAAACAGTGCAGAAAAGCGACCGTTCGGGGCGCCACTGCTTGCCACGATGGCCTTCTCGTCATCTCCATCCGCCACCTCACACCGCTTGGCTGCACAGCTCCCCGCCACGTGCTCCTGGAACGGTCCTGTGGCGACACGTTGACGGATGCGCTGGAGCGGGGGCACAGAGTGGTGGCTTCGCCGCGGCAAGCGCCTTGCCACGGTCGTTGTCTTGTCGCGCTTGGAAGCCCGTCGCTCGCCGGGTCTTGCCGGGACGCGCAGTGCGTCGCGGCAAGTTCCTTGAAATGCTTTAGTTAGCCTTCCCGACAAGCTCCTCTTGCCGGGGCCTTGACCTTCCCGGCAAGCTCCTCTTGCCGGGGCCTTATCTTCTCAGTTAAAACACTTTGTTCTTGAATGGCTCCAATAGGAACTATGGAACGTCTTGGCGGTCATCCGGCAAGCCTTGCCGCGGGGCGCTGCGACTGCCCGTGCACAAGTTCGGGATACTAAGGTACCCCTACTTTAGTACACCGACAGGAGCCCCCAGGCCTGGGCCATACACGGTGCCGAGCGCTGTTGGGGCAGGCCCAAAACAGGGCACGGGCACGTGCGGCCTGGGTCCACACCGTATCTAACTCCGTATCCACCGCGCCCTCCCGTAACGGCACGTGTCGAACGCGGTGTCATGGGAGAGATCGTGGGTGATTCTTTATTCGGAAAAAGCGTAACGTTCGCCTCCTCCTCTTAATAAGCAGGGGAAACAGAGGCCGTTCCCCCACGTTCGCCACTTGCGGTTCCAATCCTCAGAAATCTCCGCCGCTCCCCTCCGCTTCCCAAAAGCCGAAAGAGAGCAGCGCTCCGCCCCCCGTCGCCGCCGTCGCCGCCAACGCCCTCGCTCTCCCCCACCGCCTCCGCCATGGCTCCGAAGACCGGGAAGGGTGCGAAGTCGGCCGAGGCGCTGCGGCTTGAGGCGCTGCGGAAGGAGCGAGCACTCTCCCCCCCTGATCTCTCCGCGAAGGAGCTGAGGGAATGGTTCTATCTCTTCTGGTCGACGGAGACGCGGGCGCATCCGCGCACGCAGGTACTCTCCGCCGAAGCTTCTACTTCGAAGCGGTGTCCAAAAGGATACTACTTCTTCCCATTGTTCTTCTATTGCAGGCTCTGCCCGCCCTTTTCCGATTTCTTCTGCTACATCATGAACACATACGGGCTCCATCTCCTCGATTTCACCCCCAACGCCGTTCTGACCATGGCGGTTTTCGCACATCTCTGCGAGAACTTCGTCGGAATCCACCCAAACGTAGCCCTTTTCCGCCACTACTTCATGCCCCGGGTCGAGAAAGGAGAGCCCTTATCTAGCGGGATCGCCTGGATCTCGAGAGCCGGTAAGAAGGAGGTCTATCTAGAGGGGGAGCTCCGTAGCAAATGGGAGGAGTGGAGAGCGGAGTGGTGTTGGATTGTTGACGAGAACCCGCAGCCATTCACCAACTTGCGCCAAGCTCGAGTAGTGCGCGGCGGCGATTGGAGCGCCCTGGCGGCGGACGATGCCAGACTGAAGATCGCCACCACCCGGATCTTGCGGCTCAGGCTTGTCGGGCTCACGGTTGGTGCTGTTGGCGCGGACTTTCTTCGCCGCCGCATCGCCCCTCTGCAGGAGAGGGGGAGACCCGCCTGGCTGTTCGGGGGTCCGGCGGATATCATGAGGATGCGCCCAGGCCTCAATTTTAATTTTACTGTCATGGAGTTGGATGGGACGCTGAAGGAGCTGTTCAAGTACGACCCCAACCATCCCGAGTGGTTCAGGCTGCCGCAGGGCGTCGTCCCATTGTGCAACAACTTCGCGCTCGATCGCATCCGTGCAATGATGCCGGAGTGCGACTCGCATGGGATTATCCCAACTTGGCAGGAGCCCGCCGACGACGTCGTGCAGCAGTTCTTCGACGACTTGGTGGAGGTGGCGGTCCGTGCCGATGAGCAGAGGCTCCTCATCCGCGACACCACTGATGATGAGATGCGGCGCATCGCCACCAGGGCGGAGGAGGCGGCGGCAGCCGCTGCCGCGGGCGAGTTTGGTTTTACTTTGGAGGAGGCAGAGGCGGCCGAGGCGGCAAGCCTTGCCGACCGAGAGGAGCTTGTCGGGGAGGTCGTCGGCGAGGGAGAGCCCGAAGCCGAAGCGAGCGAGCCCGCCGAGGGCGCAAGCGGCCAGCCGTCTTCAAGCAACTTGCCGCAAGCGGAGCTCCCAGTGCAGCCCCCAGCTCCACCAAGAAGGCGCCTCCGCAGGACCGGAGACATAGCAGGGCGGCAAGCGGGTCAACAGCCACAGCGCCGCGAAACACGCTCTACCACGGCAAGCACCGTTGCCGCGGGAGCACCCCACGCCGCGCCGGCAACTGGAGCGGGGTCCTCTCGGGCCGCCGCTTCTGATCCTGCCGCAGCTCCCGCCAAGCGGCCAAGGGAGCCTACTCCTCCGCCTCATCGTGCCGAAAGGGTACCGGACTTCGACCTTTCCGCGCTCAGCTCTGACGAGGAGGAAGAAGAGGAGTAAGTTCTTCTGTTGTTCTTATTTTTCTTCAATTCTTGTTGATTCTTGTCTTGTATCTGATCTGCTTTTCCTCTGAACCTCGTTCCTTTTCAGAACTCTGGCCGAGAGGGCGGCGAAGAGGGCCAAGGTCCCCGTGGTTGTCATCGAGGACGATCCTGCTGTGACAACAGAGGGCGCGTTCGAGACCACCTTGTCGGACCCAGCAACTACTCCTCGAAGCAGCCCCCAGCGCAGCCCCCAGCGTAAGTACTTGTTCACTTCCTGTTGTGGGGCGCGCATGGGTGCTCTTTCCTTGCTGATATATTGATTGTTGGTTTGCTTGTGTAGGAGCAGAACAGGTTCACCAGGAACAACCAGAAGCCGCCCCTGAGGTGCTATCTGCTTCGACCACGCCGCCAAGGGATGATTCCCCGGTAAGGGAGCGCTCTCCGGCAAGGGAGAGGTCCCCGGCAAGGGGCAGTTCTCCGGCAAGGGACGGGACCAGCGATCCCCCGGTGGTGGAGCCCATGATTACAGAGCCCAGCACAGGTAATCCTTCTTGCCAGAAAACTTCCCTTGGGTTCTTTTTCTTCTGATCTTTCTTTTTTTTGGATATTTGCTTGACTTTTTCTCCCTCTTCCTGTCTTCAGATCCTCCCTCCCCGGAGCCGATGGAGACTGAAACCACCGGTGAGGAGAACATGCGCGGCAACACTGATGATGCCGCCGCCACCGAGGAGGAGGCCGACGCTGATGATCCTGCCGACGAAGAGGCCGCCAAGGCTGCCGGCACGGGAGCTGGCGAGGGATCCGGCAATCGCACTGACGACCCTGGGACCGCAGGAGCGCAAGGCGCTACACCGACCGCCGATCCCTTCGCCGCTGACGCTGCACTGGGCTCCGAAGAGCCCCAGCCTGGCGCCTATTTGAAGGCCGGCGACGGCATCTTCATCAAGCTTCCCTGGGCGTCAAGCTCTAGGGCGCCGGTTGAAGGAGAGGTTTTTGACGGAGAAGTGCTTGCCTCCGCTGGGTTGACACTTGTCGACGCGCCAAGCAGCAGCGGTGGCGAGCCTGAGGAGGAACAGCTGCTGCGGAAGCTGCTGTCACTATACCGCGCCCGATAAGCAAAGCTGGAGTCTCGGGAAGCGCTTGTCGCGCGGGCAGGAGTAGATATCGAGAAGCATGCGGAGGAGCTCCAAAGTCGCAACCAAGAGGCCCTCCGGTCCATCGCAGAGGAGAGGGCGCAGCTCGTCGAGGCGCGGAAGGCCTTCCTCCTCGAGAAGGCAGAAGCCGAAGAATAACAGTGGCTTGCCGCCGAGGAGCAATCCGCGCGGGAAGGCGAATTGACGCAGAGGAAGGTCAATCTGGACAGCTATGAGGAGGAGCTTTCCGCGCGCGAGGAAACACTTGGCGGGGCCCTCAAGGAAGCGAAGGATGCCGCTGCAGCTACCGAGGCCGCCAAGAAGGAGCTGGAGGAGAAGGTGACGCAGCTAGAAGCCAATCTCAAGGAGAAGAATGAAGAGCTTGCCGCGCTCCAGCGCGAGCGCGAGAAGGACGCCCTTGCCCATGGTGAGCTGCAGGGTCGTGTCCTCGAGAGGGGCAAAGGGCTGAGCGCTGCCAGGGACTCAAATGCTGATCTGGAGCTGAAGCTGGCCACGCTGACTGAGACGCTGGACGGCGCCAAGAAGCGGGAGGAGGACTTGAAGGGAGAGATCAAAGCCAATGAGGCGCTGCTGACGAGGGCCGCCGAAACCCAGAACACCTTCAGGGCTACTATGGAGCTCTGGACGGAAGGCCTCGTCAACATCGCCGCAGTTATCGACGAGGAGCTGGCGCAACTGGAATTGGAGGGCTTCGGGTACTCTTCTGATGAGAACCTCCAGCCCAGCGCCAAGCTCACTCTGTTCTTCAAGGGCATGGCGACGGCTCTCCAGCAACTCCGGGAAAGGATCCCAAAGCAGCTGGCCGACGAGTCGCGCACGATCTGCGCCAGAGTCCTGGAGAAGGTGTTGGTGAAGGTGGTCTTCCGCAATCCAGGCCTCAACCTCACCAACGTCCTCAAGAAGCTGCCGGCGGGTGTTGATCTTGAAGAGCTCAAGGACCTTGTCGCACCCATTGTGGACAAGGTGAATGAAGTCAGTAGGCTTGATGGCGGTCGCGTAGATTAGGCCGCGTGTTTTCTCCTTTCCTTGCCGCTATGATTTATGTTATGAGAACAATTTAGTCAGTACTGCGACAAGTTACCTTTGTAATATAACTTTATCTTGGGCAGTATTTGCTATGTTATTTCCTTTACTTGACTTCTTCCCTTGTATGTTTTCACCTTACGCTTTTAGGGAACTTGCCGGCGCGGGCACCCTTGCCGCGAGCGCTGAGTGAGGAACATCAGCAGCCTGCTGGCAGTGTTGCCTCCGGCAAGAAACCTTGTCGCAACTAGTCGCAGCACACTTAAGTTGTTGAGCGGACTCGAAACAAAGTAAGGGCGCAACTAGCTACGAGTTGGTTCCTCCGCGCACAGGTTTTCCATACAAAGTGCGGTCTTTCAAGGAAGATAATAAAAAAATTTAAAACTGATTACGCTCAAACTTTGGCAACTTAGCTTTTCTGTTGTTCGCGTCCCGGCAAGGCGATACTTTTCTTGAACGACGCCTGGTCCACACCTTTATCTTCTCCTCCCCCCCCGGCAAACTTGTGGGCGAGGGAACCTTCTTTTTTGATAAAAAGAAAGAAGAAAATAAAGATATGGAGCCTTAAGGCTCGTTATTGCTTACCGGGGGCAAGTGCTGCACAAAATGTCAGATAATGCATGCAAAAAGGAAAAAGCATGAAATTTGACATGATGTGCGGAGCATATGATCTTTATTCATGCACGGGATCTGCGCCCGGCTTTGTACAAAGGGTTACATGCAACAGCAGCAAGGCTTGTACAAAAGGTGGTTGCCGGAACAGGTTCCGGCAACCGCGCCTTATGGGTAAAACTTACGAAGATGCTCTATGTTCCAGGAGTTGCTCATCGGAAAGCCATCTTCGGTCTCAAGGCGGACAGCGCTAGGCCTAGTGACTTGCTTTACTCGATAAGGGCCTTCCCACTTCGGCGTCAACTTGTTGGAATTCTTGGCGGATTGAATGCACCGAAGAACAAGGTCGCCTTCCTCGAGACTTCTGGCATTAACTTTGCGGCTATGGTAGCGGCGCAAAGCTTGCTGGTAACGAGCAGCTCGTACAGCAGCCTAAAGACGATCTTCCTCTAGGAGCAGCGCGTCATCTTGCCGCAGCTGCTCTTGCTCAAGCTCATCATAAGCGAGCACTCGAGGCGATCCGTATACGAGTTCCGTGGGGAGAACTGCCTCTGCTCCATAGACTAGAGCGAAAGGTGTTTGGCCAGTGGCTCGATTTGGCATCGTCCTGATCGACCAAAGAACCACCGGCAGCTCCTCGATCCAGTTCTTTCCGCACCTGTGCAGCCTGTCGAAAGTTCTGGTCTTGAGTCTGCGCAGCACTTCAGCGTTTGCCCTCTCCGCTTGACCATTGCTTCTCGGGTGAGCAACAGAAGCGAAGCAGACCTTGGCGCCAAGATCTTGGACGTAATGCATGAAGGTGCGGCTCGTGAATTGTGTGCCGTTGTCGGTGATGATCCTATTAGGGACTCCAAAACGGCAAACAATCGACCAGAAGAACTTGACTGCTGACTGTGCTGTCACCTTCCTCACTGCTTCCACTTCCGGCCACTTCGTGAACTTGTCGATTGCTACGTACAAGTACTCAAAGCCCCCGACAGCTCGGGGAAAGGGGCCGAGGATGTCGAGCCCCCAGACCGAAAATGGCCAGGATAAAGGGATTGTCTGGAGAGCTTGAGCTGGCTGGTGTATTTGTTTGGAATGGAACTAGCACGCTTCACACTTTGTTACTTGTGCAGTTGCATCCTGGAGGGTTGTCGGCCAAAAGAAACCTTGCCGGAAAGCTTTGCCGGCAAGTGCTCGCCAATGTGGTGACCACATATGCCTCCATGTATCTCCGCCAACAGCTTTTGTCCATCTTCCCGGGAAATACACTTCAATTTCACTCCGTTGAATCTTCTTCTATACAGAATGTCATTGACAAACTGGTACATACTTGATTGCCGGGCTACTCTCTCCGCTTCTTCTTGCTCTTCGAGAAGTTCTCCTGTCTGAAGGAAATGGACAATCTGCTGTGCCCATGCTGGTGCTTGCGGCTCGACAACAAGAACTCAAGGCGCATATGCTGCTGCGGGAACATCTGCTTCTACGGCAAGAACCTGAGGCTCTGTCGGAGCTTGATGTTCCCCGGCAAGCTTGCCGGAGCAAACCTTGTTGGGAGCGTCTGCTTCAACGGAACAAACCCTAGGGCTTGCCGGAGCAGACTGCCCCTCAGCACTCTTTGCGTCGATTTTAGGGACCTTCTTGGCGGCGGCTTCGGGGAGCTCTGCCGGAAAGTAGTCACCGGAAATCAACTTCCTCTTCTTGCTTTGTCTAGTTGATGGTGTTACAGATGGTTGAGTCAGCTTGAGCATAAAAATCCCTGGTTCCACAGGTAACTTGAGCGCGGCGCACTTTGACAGGCCATCTGCAATGTCGTTCTGAGCTCTCGGAACATGTTCCATCTGTAGGCCGTCAAAGTGCTCTTCTAACTTTCTCACTTCATCAATGTAGGCTTCCATCAACGGACTCTGATAATCTTTGTTAACTTGGCGGACGACAAGCTGCGAGTCACCCCTAACAATTAGCTTCTTGATCCCAAGGTCTGCTGCAATCCTAAGTCCGGCAAGCAAACCTTCATACTCTCCAGTATTGTTTGTTGCTTGCTCCTTGGGAAAGTGCATCTAGACCATGTACTTGAGGTGCTCTCCGGTGGGTGCGACAAGTAACACGCCCGCACCGGCGCCTTGCAGCGAGAAGGCACCATCAAAGTACATGACCCATTCTTTGCTTGCTTCCTTGACGGGGATGCTCTTTCTGGAATTTCTTCATCAGGCGTTGGCGTCCACTCTGCTATGAATTCTGCCAATGTTCGGCTCTGAATAGTTGAAGTACTCTCAAACTTGAGGCCAAAGCTTGACAGTTCCAGTGCCCACTCGACAATCCTGCCTGTTGCTTCTGGATTCTGCAGTATCCTCTTTAGCGGAAAGCGAGTGACAACTGTGATCTCATGTGCTTGGAAGTAATGGCGCAGCTTTCTCGAGGCCATGAGAAGGCCGAAAAGCAATTTCTGCACACCAGAGTACCTTGGCCTAGCCCCCTGTAGAAGGGAACTGAAAAAGTAAACTGGGCGCTGCACCATTTTCTTCTGCACCTCCTCCTGCGCAGATCCATTCTTGTCGGGACCAGAGCTTGTCGAGGAAGCCCCCTGCTTGTCGCTGGATGTGCTTGCCGTGGCTGCTGGCTCATCATCTGCCTCCCTCTCTGCTACTAACGCAGCACTAACCACTTGATTGGTTGCCGCCAGATATAGCAGCAACTTCTCTTGTGGCTTAGGTGCGACAAGTATTGGAGTGGAGGACAGGTATCTCTTCAAGTCCTGCAGCGCAGCCTCCGCTTCCGGAGTCCATTTCATTGGACCTGCCTTTTTCAATATTTTGAAAAACGGCAGGGCGCGCTCAGCAGACTTAGAGATAAACCTGCTTAGAGCAGCCACGCAGCCGGCAAGCCTTCGTACATCCTTGACGCGCTTCGGTGCTTCGATCTACTCAATGGCTTTGATCTTGTCGGGGTTGGCTTCAATTCCCCTCTGAGACACGAAGAACCCGAGAAGCTTGCCGGATGGGACTCCAAACACGCACTTCTCGGGGTTAAGCTTGAGGTTGATCTTGCGCAGATTCATGAAAGTTTCATCCAAATCCTGAATCAGAGTTGCTCTGTCCTTGCTTTTGACCACTATGTCATCCATGTAAGCTTCTACATTTCTGTGCAACTGTGGCTCAAAAGCTTCGTGAACTACCCTCGCAAATGTTGAACCAGCATTCTTCAAACCGAAGGGCATTCGTACGAAATAGTACATGCCACACGGAGTGATGAATGCGGTCTTCTCTTCATCCTCTTCTGCCATGAAGATCTGATGATATCTTGAATATGCATCAAGAAATGAAAGCAAATCACATCCTGCCGTGGAGTCGACAATCTGGTCAATGCACGGCAAGGGAAATGGATCTTTGGGACAAGCTTTATTAACATCAGTGAAGTCAATACAAAGCCTCCATTTCCCGTTTGCCTTGCGCACGACTACATGATTGGCCAACCACGTAGGATGGAGCACTCCTCTGACAAGGCCTGCTGCTTCCAACTTCGTGATCTCTTCAACAATGAATTCTTGGCGCTCCACTGCTTGCTTCCTAACTTTTTGCTTGACGGGCCGCGCGTGAGGACAGACGGCAAGGTGGTGCTCAATCACTTTCCTGGGAACACCAGGGATGTCAGACGGTTGCCATGCAAACACGTCGACGTTCGCCCGTAGGAAAGCAATGAGCGCGCTTTCCTATTTAGGGCCAAGCGTGGCACTGATGGTGAAGGTACCACCAGTGTCGTCCTCCTTGGCGGCCACTTTCTTGGTTTCTGGCGGAGTTGCCTTCGCCTTCTTACACTTGCCGGTGGAGCTCGATGGTGCTTCCTCGACGATAGCGCAGCACTCCGAAGAGGTGCGCTTGCCGGAGTGGGCATCAGAGCTCTTGCCGGACTTGGTCTTCTTCTTCCTCCCGGGAGCTTCAGCGGCAAGTGTCTTGTGATCTGATGCGGCTGCTGCTTCCTGGTAAATCTTGTCGGTGCAGATAAGGGCATCTTTCTTGTCACCAGGGACAGAGATGACGCTTATCGGACCTGGCATCTTGAGCACGTTGTAGGCATAGTGAGAGGCTGCCATGAACTTGGCGAGTGCTGGACGGCCGAGTATCCCATTGTAGGGCAATGGGAAATCAGCAACGTCAAAGGTGACTTTCTCTGTCCTGAAATTCAGCTCGCTGCCAAATGTCACTGGCAACGTGATCTTCCCCTTTGGCTTGCTCCTTCCCGGATTGATTCCTTGGAATGTACCAGTCTCTTCGAGCTCGCTGTCGGGGATCTGGAGCTTCTTGAGTACCGCGGAGGAAATCAGATTCAAGCCGGCCCCGCCGTCAACTAGCATCTTTGTGACCTTGAGGTTGCGGATAGTTGGTGAAACCAACATCGGCAAGCACCCGACCACAGTTATGCGGTCAGGGTGATCCTCAACGTCAAAGATGATGGGCGTGCTGGACCACTTCAGAGGCTTGTGTGACTCAACTGATGGTTCTGCTGCATTAACTTCCCGCACCCACTGCTTGAGCTGGCGGTGCGAAGTATGCAGAGAAACACCACCGTCAACGCACAGAACCTCTGTTTCTTTCTGAAACTCCTGCTCGTCGGCCTCATCTTCATCCATATCCTCATCTTCGTCTTCATCTTCATCCTTGTCGCGGTCGCGGGGAGGCCTGTCTCCTTACTGCTGCTTGGCCTTGCCGCGGTGCCCTCCCCGGCCGGGACGCTTCTTGCCGGACCCGCCAGTACCTTCCTGGGCCTTCTCCTTGTCGCGTCACTCGTACTCAGCTTTCTGCAGCTCGACAAGTTGTTCAACCTTCTTGCAACTTTGGAGATCGTGGCCCTTGGTACGGTGGATCTTGCAGTACTGCTTGTCGGAGCTGCCCTGCTTGTCGGTGGCCGCCACAGGTTCTGCTTCCTTGGCGCCACCTCCGTTGCCGGACTGCTCGACAGCTACCACATCTTTGCCTTTCCTTCTTCTGTTGTTCCGCCGCCGGTTTTTCTTTGCTGGGGCGGCATCCTCACTGTCAGATCCTCCTGCTTCTGCATTCTCTCCGGGGAGTTTCCTCCCCTCCTCAGCACGTGCGCACTTGTCGGCCAGGGCGTAGAGCTCCTGACGTCTCTAATCTTGGACATCGCCATCTCCTCCCTCATCCTGCGGTTACGCACGTTCTGATGGAACGCGCTGATGACCGCGGCAGGGTGGACATCTGGGATGTTGCACTACACTTGGCTGAACCTTTGAATGAACTTGCGCAGGGGCTCTCCTTCCTTCTGGGCGAGCAGATGAAGATCGCTCTCCTGGCCATGGGGCTTGTGGCCTCCTGTGAAGGCGCCGACAAACTGATGGCACAGATCCGCCCATGAAGAAACGGAGTCGTCTGGCAAGTGCATGAGCGAGGATCTGACATTGGGCTTGAGCACCAGTGGGAAGTAATTGGCAAGGATCTTCTCGTCGCGCCCCCCGGCAGCTTGCACCGCGATGGTATAGATGCTGAGGAACTCCGACGGATGCAACCTGCCATCATACTTCTCTGGTACGTCTGGCTTGAAGTTTTTTGTACTGGGCCACTGGACTTGCCGCAGCTCACGGGTGAACGCAGGGCAACCCACCGCGTACGTCAAGTCGCTTGGTTCCCCTGGCGCATGCATGTCAACAGTGGGCCCAGCGCGCTGGTCTGACTGACGCCGCGCTTCTCTCCGACGCTCGATGCGAGTACGAGCGTCCTCTTCTTGCCGTTCTTGAAGAACTTGGCGCTGATCATGACGGGCTCGTGGGTCTGATGACGCTGTGGAGTCGGTGTCGAGGTTGACCCGGCGAGTCGGCGATATTGGCCTTCGGGGCGGGGAGTGCACGGTGGTTGCACCCCCACCAGTCTTGTCGCCATCCGCTCGCGCCTGGGCGTCTTGCCGCGGCTTCGATGTGCTCGGTTGCCGGGGAGTGTCGCCGTTGGCGAAACCAATGAGGCTCTGAATGGTGGCCCTCCAACCGTCGATCTTGTCTGCCGTTGGAGGGTAATCCAGGAGCAGTTGGGCTCGAGCCAATGCTTCTTCTGGAGTCTTCGGTGGCGGTGGAGAACGGTGCGAGGAGCGGGATATGCTCGGACTTCTAACTAAGTTAGAAGGAGCACGATCCCGTCTAGGCGACCGTGTCTTGCTCGTGCCAGCAGGTTGGCGTGCGTGCTGGTCTTGAGCATCTCGATATCCACCAGCTCGACCTTGATCCAACGAGTGTATGGTACTGCGAGTACCATGACGCTGTCGGTCTCGCGCCTCCTGAGACGGGCGC
Organism: Triticum timopheevii; assembly: GCA_963921465.1. Taxonomy (NCBI): domain Eukaryota; kingdom Viridiplantae; phylum Streptophyta; class Magnoliopsida; order Poales; family Poaceae; genus Triticum; species Triticum timopheevii. Next base: position 472,441,359 of record OY997268.1, read on the forward strand.
GGTGCGTGTACGGACGCCGAGGTTTGTGCGGCCTTGTCCTTGGACCTGGCGGCAGCTTGAACTTCCTCGTTGGCGCCCGTTCGTCCGCCGGCGTCTATCCCACCGCCCGTTTGCTCTGGTGGCGGTGGAATCGACGCGGATGGAGCAGCCACCTCCGAAGCCTTCTTCTTCGGTGGCATTTCAATGAAGATGATGAAGATCTGGCCCGCGCGAACGCCGGATCGGGTTCACACAACCTCGACGCCCCCTACCTGGCGCGCCAAAGATGTCATGGGAAACGAACACCTATGGGACAGGGCCCCTTTCGGTCCGGCAAGGGAGCGGAGAGCGCACGAAGAGCGGATCGAGGCGAAGCACGCGAGCGATTTTTACCCAGCTTCGGAGCTCTCCGGAGAGATAATACTCCTACTGCTGCTTTGTGGTTGTATTATGTTCTTGCTCGAGAGCGTGGGAGTGTTGTAGTTTCGAATGAGTCGAACGCCCTCTCTGTTGCGCATGGGCCTCCTTTTATAGGATAAAGGGGTCACCGACAGGTGGCAACGCATGCAGGGGTAAAATTGTAAAAAGTGTGGTTGGTACAACTGCTTCTACAGTGGATCCTACCTAACTCTGACGGCAGGGGACAAAGGCATTCAATGCCCGTCCGCGTCGCCCAAACAGTGCAGAAAAGCGACCGTTAGGGGCGCCACCGCTTGCCACGATGGCCTTCTCGTCATCTCCATCCGCCACCTCGCACCGCTTGGCTGCACAGCTCCCTGCCACGTGCTCCTGGAACGGTCCTGTGGCGACACGTTGACGGATGCGCTGGAGCGGGGGCACAGAGTGGTGGCTTCACCGCGGCAAGCGCCTTGCCGCGGTCGTTGTCTTGTCGCGCTCGGAAGCCTGTCGCTCGCCGGGTCTTGCCGGGACGCGCAGTGCGTCGCGGCAAGTTCCTTGAAATGCTTTAGTTAGCCTTCCCGACAAGCTCCTGTTGCCGGGGCCTTGACCTTCCCGGCAAGCTCCTCTTGCCGGGGCCTTATCTTCTCAGTTAAAACACTTTGTTCTTGAATGGCTCCAATAGGAACTACGGAGCGTCTTGGCGGTCACCCGGCAAGCCTTGCCGCGGGGCGCTGCGACTGCCCGTGCACAAGTTCGGGATACTAAGGTACCCCTACTTTAGTACACCGACACGGGGAGATCACAATCTCGAATATCATGGGATCAAATTTATATACGCACGCTCTAAGGGGTGCCCCCCTCTCGGTCCCAACGGGAAACACCCATGCCCCCTGACCGGATGACTGGCTTTAATCCAGGGCCATGGAACCATCATCACAACCTCTCGATTTGGTGTGCACCAGGAAAACGGTTTGCGACTTACTAAGCCATATCCCTTGCGGAAAACATGTGGTAGTACAGGAAGGGAAAGTGGATGGAATCTGAACCGAATCATTTGACACTTGAGTGAAATATTCTGGCATAAGACTGGCATGCTACAACACTGCCATCTTACCCATCCTCATGCCATCACATGGCCATGCAATCTCATATTCAACAACTCATGAATTTTTGAAACTCACTTGCCTCATCTATGCATGTAATATGACACTCATCAAGATGCTCATAAACATGCCATGAAACTACTCAATGCAAACAATGCCAAGACACTCATCATATCAAAAGTTCAAACATGCTTGCCTGGTTCGGAGTAGTCGGCGCCTAGCTCGGTGAAGTTTGCGGTGCCGTCACCTCCTTCGGTATCTACGGTATAAAGAAACATACGCGCTAACGTAAATACCGTGAGGTGCACAAAAGTATTCCAAATATTTTTGAAATAAATCTGGTAAAAAACTAGATAAAATTTTAAAGAGAACAGAAAAAGAATCACTCAAAAATCTCTTCTGTTTAAAAGTTATAAGAGTTTTGGTCCAAGGACCCATCTGTAATGAAACAGAAAACTCTCAGGGGCCTAAGCAGAAAAGTCCCGAAAACGATTCAGTTTTGGAAAGCGTATTCTGCCAGAATACGCTTGCAGAAAACGGTTCAAAAAACAACAGAGAGGCTGACGGGCAGGTCCCACCCATCAGGTTTGAATATTCAATAGAGGCGACAGAGCTCGACGGTGCCCGAGAGCCGCGGTGGTCGCCAGCGGCGATCCACGGTGAGGCAGGGAGATCGGAAGGTACCTCCGTGTTCAGTGCACCTTTCCGCATCGGTGGGTGGTGGTGGTGGTCGCCGGCGAGTACTGTGTCGACGGCGGCCCTTTCTCCGGCGGACGGTGGTCCGGGTCGTCATGGATCTTGCCGGAGAGAGCTGCGGGGGTCAAATTGAAGTGGGGGTTAGCCTCCTGGTGGTGGTACGAGGCTACGGGCAAGAGTAGGACAATGGAGGAGTTCTCACCGACGAGAACGTTGCCAGAGCCCGAGGCGGACGAAGGTGGCCGGATTCGAGGAAGAAAGGTCCCTCGAGGCTCTTCCAGTGGCTAGGCGGGGTCTGGTGAGGTGGTGGAGTTGTGCGGGGGTGAGAGCAAGCTCGGGGGTGCTATTTATAGCCGGCCTGAGGCGGTTGCCGTGAACGGATAAGTCCGGCGGGCGATTACGGCGGCGCTGTGGGTGGACGGTCGGCTTAGGGGCTTGAGCATCGACTAGATGGAGCATTGGTGCCGTTTCAGTGTCCAACTCAGCACGGGAGGGGTGGTTACGGCTTGTCCTCGACGGAACGGCCGCACGGCACGTCGGCGGCAGAGAACGCGCTCTGCGCATGCTAGGCCACGGCGACGGTACTGCATTCGTGCGCTGGCAAGGAGGTGGCCACACGGAGCTCTCAGAAGCTTTGGGCGGCGCCGAATGGCGTTATGCCGCAGTGTTTCCCCCTGTCGGCCGCTACGGTGGTTCTGCCGCTGCGGGACACGCCGGCGCAGGCGGGCAGGGTGCCACCGACGCCAGGAAGGCGCCAAGCGCGCGTGTGGTGCTCCGGACAAGAGGGAGGGGCTGTGAGCAACGAGCCAAATGCACAGTGGACATGTGACTGAAATTCTGACGGAGAAACGACACTGGATCTGAATTTTCGGAATATGAACAGAAACAGTGCATGCCAGGTGTTCGACGAAATGATTCTGGTATGTGGGAGGCGCTCCTCGAGCTGATTTTTGGTGGAGTGGCCTCTCATTGCATCTGCGGGTTGCCTGAATTTTGGTGGAATTTTTGGTGAAGAGGAGATATGAATTTCACCAAATTTGACAAATCTGGTCCAAACTTGCAGAGACTGAAATTTGTAATATTTGAAATGAAGGAGAGTGGATCTTGATAGTTCTAGGTTGTGGGTACCAAGGACTATCCAGGGGAGTTGGTTTGGGGTCAAAACACAAATGCATTCAGGTACTTGCTTTGCAAATCACCTAGGCTCAAAATAATTTGCAGAAAAGATTTGGGAAGAGAAATAAATGAAATAAAATTCAGGAATGAGTTGGACAGGTTGGTACTGAATATTTGGATTGCCCAAGAGTGGAAGGAGGGTTTTTGGGAGGTTTTACCATTTGAGGCATGGTAAAATCATGAGTGGTTTCAATGTAAGAGAAGACACAAAACTCATGGGATTTTCTTTTAAAAGAAAATAAATCCAAAAATAAATTTGAGAAGGTGTCAAACAGAAGAAAGGTTTTTAATAACCAAACACCAGGGTTGAAGAAGATACCAAAATAATATCCTTGCCAAAGGGGAAAATTTTTTGAGAGAGAGATTTTTTGAGGGTTTAAATGACCTTCTTCAAATCCAACAAAGTTTTTGCTGAAAACCAAATAATTTTGTTTGGAGTGTCACATTATCCCCTACACTTTGCTGGATCGGAGTCCGGGGATCGTCATCGAGCTGAACGTATGCTGAACTCGGAGGTGCCGTACGTTCGGTACTTGGATCGGTCGGATCGTGAAGACGTACGACTACATCAACCGCGTTGTCATAACGCTTCCGCTTACGGTCTACGAGGGTACATGGACAATACTCTCCCCTCTCATTGCTATGCCATCACCATGATCTTGCGTGTGCATAGGAAATTTTTGAAATTACTACGTTACCCAACAGTGGCATCCGAGCCTAGGTTTTATGCATAGATGTTATATGCACGAGTAGAACACAAGTGAGTTGTGGGCGATACAAGTCATACTGCTTACCAGCATGTCAAACTTTGGTTCGGAGGTATTGTGAGATGAAGCGGCCCGGACCGACATTACGCGTACGCTTACGTGAGACTGGTTTCACCATTACGAGAACTCGTGCTTAAAGGTGGCTGGCGGGTGTCTGTCTCTCTCATTTTAGCTGAATCGAGTGTGGCTACGCCCGGTCCTTGCGAAGGTTAAAATAGCACTAACTTGACGAACTGTCATTGTGGTTTTGATGCGTAGGTAAGAACGGTTCTTGCTAAGCCCGTAGCAGCCACATAAAATTTGCAACAACAAAGTAGAGGACGTCTAACTTGTTTTTGCAGGGCATGTTGTGATGTGATATGGTCAAGACGTGATGCTATATTTTATTGTATGAGATGATCATGTTTTGTAACCGAAGTTGTCGGCAACTGGCAGGAGCCATATGGTTGTCGCTTTATTGTATGAAATGCAAACGCCCTATAATTGCTTTGCTTTATCACTAAGCGGTAGCGATAGTCGTAGAAGCAATAGATGGCGTAACGACAAAGATGCTACGATGGAGATCAAGGTGTCGTGCCGGTGATGATGGTGATCACGACAGTGCTTCAAAGATGGAGATCACAAGCACAAGATGATGATGGCCATATCATATCACTTATATTGATTGCATGTGATGTTTATCCTTTATGCATCTTATCTTGCTTTGATTGACGGTAGAATTTTAAGATGATCTCTCACTAATTATCAAGAAGTGTTCTCCCTGAGTACGCACCTTTGCGAAAGTTCTTCGTGCTGAGACACCACGTGATGATCGGGTGTGATAGGCTCTACGTTCAAATACAACGGGTGCAAAACAGTTGCACACGCGGAATACTCAGGTTAAGCTTGACGAGCCTAGCATATACAGATATGGCCTCGGAACACGGAGACCGAAAGGTCGAACGTGAATCATATAGTAGATATGATCAACATAGTGATGTTCACCATTGAAACTACTCCATCTCACGTGATGATCGGACATGGTTTAGTTGATTTGGATCACGTAATCACTTAGATGACTAGAGAGATGTCTGTCTAAGTGGGAGTTCTTAAATAATATGATTAATTGAACTTAAATTTATCATGAACTTAGTACCTGATAGTATTTTGCTTGTCTATGTTTGTTGTAGATAGATGGCTCGTGCTGTTGTTCCATTGAATTTTAATGCGTTCCTTGAGAAAGCAAAGTTGAAAGATGATGGTAGCAATTACACAGACTGGGTCCGTAACCTAAGGATTATCCTCATTGCTGCGCAGAAGAATTACGTCCTGGAAGCACCGCTAGGTGCCAGGCCTGCTGCTGATGCAACTGACGATGTTAAGAACGTCTGGCAGAGCAAAGCTGATGACTACTTGATAGTTCAGTGCGCCATGCTTTACGGCTTAGAACCGGGTCTTCAACGACGTTTTGAACATCATGGAGCATATGAGATGTTCCAGGAGTTGAAGTTAATATTTCAAGCAAATGCCCGGATTGAGAGATATGAAGTCTCCAATAAGTTCTATAGCTGCAAGATGGAGGAGAATAGTTCTGTCAATGAACACATACTCAAAATGTCTGGGTATAATAATCACTTGATTCAACTGGGAGTAAATCTTCCTAATGATAGTGTCATTGACAGAATTCTTCAATCACTGCCACCAAGCTACAAGAGCTTCGTGATGAACTATAATATGCAAGGGATGGACAAGACTATTCCCGAGCTCTTCGCAATGCTAAAAGCCGCGGAGGTAGAAATCAAGAAGGAGCATCAAGTGTTGATGGTTAACAAGACCACCAGTTTCAACAAAAAGGGCAAAGGGAAGAAGAAGGGGAACTTCAAGAAGAACAGCAAACAAGTTGCTGCTCAAGAGAAGAAACCCAAGTCTGGACCTAAGCCTGAAACTGAGTGCTTCTACTGCAGGCAGACTGGATACTGGAAGCGGAACTGCCCCAAGTATTTGGCGGATAAGAAGGATGGCAAAGTGAACAAAGGTATATGTGATATACATGTTATTGATGTGTACTGAGGGAGTCCTGGACTAGGGGGTGTACGGATAGCCGGACTATCATCATCGGCCGGACTCCAAGACTATGAAGATACAAGATTGAAGACTTCGTCCCGTGTCCGGATGGGACTTTTCTTGGCGTGGAAGGCAAGCTTGGCGATACGGATATGTAGATCTCCTACCATTGTAACCGACTCTGTGTAACCCTAGCCCTCTCCGGTGTCTATATAAACCGGAGGGTTTTAGTCCATAGGACATATAACGATTACAACAATCATACCATAGGCTAGCTTCTAGGATTTAGCCTCCTTGATCTCGTGGTAGATCCACTCTTGTACTACCCATATCATCAATATCAATCAAGCAGGAGTAGGGTTTTACCTCCATTGAGAGGGCCCGAACCTGGGTAAAAACATCGTGTCCCTTGTCTCATGTTACCATCCGCCTAGACACACAGTTCGGGACCCCCTACCCGAGATCCGCCGGTTTTGACACCGACATTTGTGCTTTCATTGAGAGTTCCTCTGTGTCGTCACCGATAGGCTTGATGGCTTCTTCAATCAACAACAACGCAGTCCAGGGCGAGACTTTTCTCCCGGACAGATCTTCATATTCGGCGGCTTCGCACTGCGGGCCAATTCACTTGGCCATCTGGAGCAGATCGAAAGCTACGCCCGTGGCCATCAGGTCAGATTTGGAAGCCTAAACTTCATGGCTGACATCTGCGGGGACTTGATCTTCGATGGATTCGAGCCACAGCCGAGCGTGCCGCACTGTCACGATGGGCATGATCTAACTCTGCCGCCGGACAGTACCGTGGGGGCCGCACACGAATCCGCTCCGACCCATAGTCCGGAGCCGACCACGCAGATCGAGGACAGGTGGCTGGACACCGCCTCGGGAGCTGCAACTTCCACGGCGATGGAGCCGAACACTGACCTTGTCCCTCATAAAGCTCGTGACTCCGAGGTGCCGGACTCCCTGCCGGACTCCGAGCCTCCTACGCCCCTGTCAATCGAATCCAATTGGGCGCCGATCATGGAGTTCACTGCCGCAGACATCTTTCAGCACTCACCCTTTGGCAACATCGTAAATTCGCTAAAGCATCTCTCGCTATCAGGAGAGCCTTGGCCGGACTGCAGCCAGGATGGTTGGGATGCGGACGATGAAGAAATTCAAAGCCCACCCACCACCCACTTTGTAGCCACTATCGACGATCTAACCGACATGCTAGACTATGACTCCGAAGACATCGACGGTATGGACGGCGACGCCGGAGATGATCAAGAACCAGCACCTACAGGGCATTGGAAGACCACCTCGTCATACAACATATACATGGTGGAGACCCCAAAGGATGGGGACGGCGAAGAAGCAGCGGAGGCAGATTCCTTAAAGAAACAGCCCAAGCGCCGACGTCAGCGGCGCCGCTCTAAATCCCGCCACAGCAAGAATGGAGATTCCGGCACAGGAGATAATAACACCCCAGAAAGTGCCGAAGACAACCCCCTCCAGCAGGATTCAGTGCAGGAGGATGCAGAAGCCAGCCCTCACGAGAGAGCGGCAGACGAAGAGGTCGAGGATGATAATTACATACCTCCCTCCGGAGACGAGGCAAGCCTCGACGACGACGAATTCGTCGTGCCTGAGGATCCCGTCGAACAAGAGCATTTCAAACACAGGCTAATGGCCACGGCAAATAGCCTAAAGAAAAAGCAGCAATAGCTTCAAGCTGATCAAGACCCGTTGGCCGACAGATGGACCGAGGTCCTCGTGGCCAAAGAATATGAACTCGAACGCCCCTCCAAAAGCTACCCAAAACGCAAGTTGCTCCCCCGATTAGAGGAGGAGGCATATAAACCTTCGTCACTAGCGCACAATATGGTAGACCGACCACCTCGTGGCCGCGACAGAGAGGCATCTAGGCCCTCCACCTGGACCGTACGCCGGCATCGCTCGAAAAGTACGAAGCCACGGGGGAACGCGCCGGACTTGCGGGATATATTGGAGGACAAGGCAAGACAATCCAGATCTATCTATGGATCACGTGGGTGCCCCATGACCCATGACGAATACCGTCGCGCCGTATACAGCAACTCTGGCCGGGCCGAACATAGCAGACAACGCTCTCTTGAGCTACGTCGTGATATTGCTCAATATAGAGGCGCCACACACCCACTATGCTTCACAGACGAAGTAATGGATCATCAAATCCCTGAAGGGTTTAAACCCGTGAACATTGAATCCTACAATGGCACAACAGACCCCGCGGTTTGGATCAAGGATTATCTCCTTCATATCCATATGGCCCGTGGCAACGATATCCACGCCATCAAATACCTCCCACTCAAGCTTAAAGGACCAGCTCGGCATTGGCTTAACAGCTTGCCCGCGGAGTCAATTGGGTGTTGGGAAGACCTGGAAGCCGCATTCCTCGACAACTTCCAGGGCACATATGTGCGGCCACCAGACGCCGATGACCTAAGCCACATAATTCAGCAGCCAAACGAATCGGCCAGACAGTTCTGGACACGGTTCTTAACAAAGAAAAATCATATCGTCGACTGTCCGGATGCAGAGGCCCTCACAGCCTTCAAACATAACATCCGTGATGAGTGGCTGGCCTGGCACCTAGGATAGGAAAAGCCGAAATCCATGGCAGCCCTCACATCACTCATGACCCGCTTCTGTGCGGGAGAGGACAGCTGGCTAGCTCGCAGCAACAACCTCAGCAAAAATGCTGGCAGTCCAGATACCAAGGACCACAATGGCAGGTCGCGTCGAAACAAAAGCAAACGCTGCGTTAGCGGCGATAACAATGAAGATACGGCAGTCAACGCCGGATTCAGAGGCTCTAAACCCGGTCAGTGGAAGAAGCCATTCAAAAGAACCACTCCGGGTCCGTCCAATTTGGACCGAATACTCGACCGCTCTTGCCAGATACATGGCACCCCCGAAAAGCCAGCTAATCACACCAACAGAGATTGTTGGGTATTCAAGCAGGCAGGCAAGTTAATTGCCGAAAACAATGACAAGGGGCTGCACAGCGACGACGAGGAAGAGACCCGGCCGCCGAACAGTAGAGGACAGAAGGGCTTCCCCCCACAAGTGTGGATGGTAAAGATGATATACGCAACCCATATACCCAAGAGGGAGCGGAAGCGTGCACTTAGGGACGTATATGCGATGGACCCAGTCGCCCCGAAGTTCAATCCATGGTCCTCTTGCCCGATCACTTTCGATCGAAGAGACCACCCGACCAGTATCCGCCATGGCGGATTCGCCGCATTGGTTTTAGACCCAATCATCGATGGATTTCACCTCACGAGAGTCCTGATGGACGGCGGCAGCAGCCTGAACCTGCTTTATCAGGATACAGTGCGCAAGATGGGCATAGACCCCTCAAGGATTAAACCTACAAAGATGACCTTCAAAGGCGTCATACCAGGTGTTGAGGCCAATTGTACAGGCTCAGTCACACTGGAAGTGGTCTTCGGATCCCCGGATAATTTCCGAAGCGAGGAGTTAATCTTCGACATAGTCCCGTTCCACAGCGGCTATCACGCTCTGCTCGGACGAACCGCGTTCGCAAAGTTCAACGCGGTGCCGCATTATGCATACCTCAAGCTCAAGATGCCAGGCCCTCATGGAGTCATCACGGTCAACGGAAATACGAAACGCTCCCTCCGAACGGAGGAACACACAGTGGCTCTCGTGGCAGAAGTACAAAGCAGCCTTTTAAGGTAATTTTTGAGTCCGGCCGTTAAACGACCGGACACGGCCAAACACGCTCGGAGCAACATCAATCAAGACCACCTGGCACGTTCCGAGCACGCGTAGCAATGCGGCCCCAACCCCAGCCCTCGCATGATTGCAAGACCAGCTCTCCGCGTACATCATTATGCTCTGGAGATACCATGGGCATATGGGGAGGGGCACGACCACAACAGGCCCAGAGTGCGGCTCAACCACACCAAGGGCTCCCAAGTGTGTCGCTCTTTTTATTTTTATTTTTCTTCGTTTTATACACAGGACTCCGTTCACCAGAGGCCCTGTCCAGCGGCGAACCTACCAAACTCATGATGCAACAGCCAGGGAGGGACAAAGGCTGTGACGAACACTCAGGTGGTCTCCATTATGAGCATTAAATTTGTTAAATACACCAGTCCGCAGCCTACCCCTGGAGGGGGACATATTTAAATAGTCCAATCCCTTGCTTACCGCACTATTTGTATCGTTCTGCACTCATGGCAGAATTCTTTGAATAAACAATGCATTACTTTTTGCCTATAATTGCATTACCTTTTTTTACATATATGTTCATTAATGACATCTTGCACCCGTATATTTTGGCACGACAGAATACACCAGGGGCTTGTGTTCCCCGCATTATGGTGTGACAAGTCCGAACACTTTCACAAGTGCGGCACCCCGAACTTATAGCATTATATGCATCGGCCCCGAATCATGTCTTGGGTCAATAGTTGGGTTTGCCCGGCTCCCATGTTTTGGTACCTTACGTTCCGTTCCGTCGGCTAAGGTAGCACTGGGAGAACCACTGCGATTGCACCCCGGTTGAGCCGGGCGAGCGCCTCAGTGGAGAAAGCTAAAACTGACTGTCATGATAAGGCGAGAGACTGGTCGCTGTTCGAGAGGTCCTTTCGAGTCCCTAAAGACTTATGCCGCTTCGAGCGAAGAACCGGATAGTGTCTGGGCAAGGCGTGGATAGCGTCCCGAACTCAGTCTTCCAAATACTAGGGGCTTCGCCGAAATTTAAAATTATAGAATTCTATGGCTAAGTGAGAGTGTTCAAGCATTATAATTCCGGTTGCCTTGTTCGCTGTGTTGAGCGCCTCCCTAGATGGACCCAAAAATGGGAACAAGAGTGCTCAAGTTTATCCCGAACACCCCAGCACTCGTGGCATGGGGGCTGAAGCCGATGACTTGCCATCTCTCAGATTTAATAAACGGCCGCACAGAAGGTAATATTTTAAATCAATAAGCATTGCTTAGCGCATATGAACAAAGTTTTCAGCGCACAGGATAACACATTGTGAGTTTACTCAAATATTACATCTCTGGGGCACTCATCCGCAATCTTGTGGGCACCCTTCAGGACACTCTTGTAGTTCATTTCGGGCGTTCGATACTCCTTGCCCGCCGGTGGTGCGTCCGTGATAAGCCTCTCAGCATCTAGCCTGCCCCAGTGCACCTTTGCGCGGGCAAGGGCCCGACGGGCACCTTCAATACAGGCGGAGCGCTTGATGACCTCCACCCAGGGGCACGCATCGACCAGCCGCCGCACGAGGCCAAAGTAGCTCCGAGGCATGGCCTCTCCAGGCCACAGCCGGACTATGAGGCCCTTCATGGCCTGCTCGGCTACCTTGTGGAGCTCGACCAGCTGCTTTAGCTGGTCGCTAGGGGCACCGGGTGTCCGGCCTCAGCGTACTGAGATCAGAAGACCTTCTCCATTGAGCTCCCCTCCTCAGCCCTGTAGAATGCGGCGGCATCGGACACGCTGCAAGGCAGATCTGCAAACGCCCCTGGAGAACTCCGAATTCGGGTAAGTGTCACGTAATTTACATTCACATGCTTGCTTTGCATGAAAAATGCCTTACCCGCCGCTATTTTCTTCACCGCCTCAATTTCCTGGAGGGCCTTATGGGCCTCGGCCTTAGCGGCTTTGGCACTTTCAAGAGCCGAGGCAAGCTCGGACTCTTGAGTCTTCGAGTCACGCTCCAAACTTTCATGCTTTTCCATGAGAGCCTGGAGCTCTTGCCGCACCTCCGCCACCCGCGCCTCCTGCTTCTCTCTCTCCGCCCGTTCCGCGGCCGCATTGCGTTTGGACGCGGACACGGCCTCCTTCAGGGTTGCCACCTCGTTCGTGGCCCCTGCAGTACCCACATTATCCTTGTTATTTCTATTGCAACCAAAATCCTTTTTTGTAAGGTACAAATTTAAAAGTGGTGTTACTCACCTTGTTTGTCCTCGAGATGCTTCTTGGCAAGGACGAGCTCTTGCTTGGACCGCTCGAGGTCCTGCTTCAAAGCACCGACCTCCGCAGTCTGTGCGGCAGAGGTCAACAGCGCAGCCTGCAAACCCATATTGACATAATTCTTAGCACTCCTACGTATATCTTTTTTAGATCCTCAATCCGGTTTTTCTTTCCGAACACCGAACCAAGCATCAGGGGCTACTGTCTATGCGGTACTACATTACATATTTTAAACTTCTCACCTCAAAGCCTGTTAGAAGGCTATTGCAGGCTTCGGTCAGCCCGCTCTTGGCGAGCTGAACCTTCTGAATCACCGCACTCATGATAGTGCGGTGTTCTTCCTTGATGGAAGCGCCGTAGAGCGCTTCCAACAAGTTGTCCGGCGCCTCCGGTTGGACGGAGGCCGCCGGTGTCACGGTCTTGCCCTTCTTACGAAGGGGCCGCCTGCCGGACTCCGGAACCACTGCGGGTTCCAGCATGCAGTCCGGCGCAAAGTCCGGGAGGCTGCCTTGTGGCGCCTCCGGAGCCTCCTCCTGATGGCTCCCTTCCTGGGATCCCACCTCGGCATCCTCAGCGTCGCGAGGGGTGGAGGCAGTCGGAATGGAATCCACATCCGACGGAGCCAACGACCCGCTCGATGAAGCGGGAAGATCATCATCGGCCGGACTACAGGTAGTGTGCGACATTAGAAGGACACTATGTGACACAAAAGAGAAATTATAAATCATTCAAGAATCCGGATACTTACGATCTTGTCGGAGGCCTAGCCCTTGAGGGCCACTCTTCGTCGCCAACATTGGCGTTGGCGGACCTGTCCGGGGGAATAGTCCTTCCCCTCTTGGACCCTTCGGCCTCCCCCGTTGGGGAGGCCTTCCTTTTCCTCTCTCCCTCCTCTGGGAGAGAGTCCTCTTTCTCCTCCTCGTCTTCAGGGGAGGAGTCCGCCTCGGAGCCATCAGACGATGAGTCCGATATCACCTGGCGCCGGGAACTTCTTCGGGTTCCCGTGGCCTTCTTCTTGGCCTTCTTCTCTGGCACCACGTAAAGTGCTGGGACCAGCAGCCCCGTTAAACGGGCGTCCGCTGGGTCTTCGGGAAGGGGAGCCGAACAGTCTACCTGTCCGGATGTCCTCTGCCAGTCCCGTTAAAGGCATTGGGAGTTTTAGATCCCGCATAGAGTCAAACTATGAAAGAAAATGAGTGTCCCATAGAGGATGACAAAGCTTACCTCACCGGCCGGGCGCTTGGTGCTGAATCCGCGATCTTCAGTCACGGACGCGGGGGCTTCTCTGCCCTTGAACAGCACCCTCCAGACGGCTTCGTACGTCGTGTCGAAGAGCCTGCTCAGAGTCCGGTGCTGTGCCAGATCGAACTCCCACAGATTGAAGGCCCGCTGTTGGCAGGGGAGAATCCGGCGGATGAGCATGACCTGGATCATGTTGACAAGCCTAAGCTTCTTGTTCACCTAGGTCTGGAGACAGGACTGGAGTCCTGTCAGCTCCTCCGAACTGCCCCATAGCAAGCCCTTCTCTTTCCAGGAGGTGAGCTGCATGGGGATACCAGATCTGAATTCGGGGGCCGCTGCCCATTTAGGGTCACGCGGCTCGGTGATGTAGAACCTCCCCGATTGCCATCCCTTGATGGACTCCACGAAGGCCCCCTCGAGCCAGGTGACGTTGGGCATTTTGCCCACCATGGCACCTCTGCACTCCGCTTGGACGCCCTTCACTACCTTCGGCTTGACATTGAAGGTCTTGAGCCACAAGCCGAAGTGGGGCTGGATGCAGAGGAATGCCTCGCACACGACGATAAACACCGAGATGTTGAGGATGAAGTTTGGCGCTAGATCGTGGAAGTCCAGGCTGTAATAGAACATGAGTCCCCGGACGAAGGGATGAAGTGGGAAGCCCAGTCCACGGAGGAAGTGGGGAAGGAACACGACCCTCTCATGGGGCCTGGGGGTGGGGATGAGCTGCCCCTTGTCGGGCAACCGGTGCGCGATGTCGTTGGAAAGGTATCCGGCACCGCGTAGCTTTTCGATGTGCCCCTCCGTGACGGAGGAGGCCAGCCACTTGCCTCCCGCTCCGGACATGGATGGAAAAGGTTGAGGCGAGATGTGCGAACTTGGGCACTGGAGCTCGAGTGCGCAGAGATGGATAAGCAAAGGAGGAAGAAGGCGTAGGTAAAAAGGTGGATCCTTGTCCCCTTATATATGGGCGGACGAATACTATGCGTCCCCACCGACCTGGTAAAACTCGCTTATCTCCCTAGCGCCACCATCAATGGCGCGGTTGGGTTACCCACGTCCGTATTGATGGGAATCCCGGAATAAGGGGAACACGATCTCTGCTTCGACAAGACGTGCCAAGGAAACTGCTTCGCTAAACGCACTGAGGTGGTATAATAAAAACGACTCCAGTAAAGGCTTGGTGGTGGTGTGACGTCATGCCACTAAATATGTCAGCAGATTGAACTTGTGTACATATTATTCTCTCTACGGTGGAATGTGGAATTTGTTTTGCAGAGCCGGACACTATCCTGGTGTTCACAATCTTCTATGAATTAATCGGAGGAGGAACCCGCCTTGCAATGCCAAACAATATGCGCACCGGACTCATCGTCATTGAAGCCTGGTTCAGGGGCTACTGAGGGAGTCCTGGACTAGGGGGTGTTCGGATAGCTGGACTATCATCATCGGCCGGACTCCAAGACTATGAAGATACAAGATTGAAGACTTCGTCCCGTGTCCGGATGGGACTTTCCTTGGCATGGAAAGCAAGCTTGGCGATACGGATATGTAGATCTCCTACCATTGTAACCGACTCTGTGTAACACTAGCCCTCTCCGGTGTCTATATAAACCTGAGGGTTTTAGTCCGTAGGACAACACAACCATTACAACAATCATACCATAGGCTAGCTTCTAGGGTTTAGCCTCCTTGATCTCATGGTAGATCCACTCTTGTACTACCCATATCATCAATATCAATCAAGCAGGAGTAGGGTTTTACCTCCATCGAGAGGGCCCGAACCTGGGTAAACACATCGTGTCCCTTGTCTCCTGTTACCATCCGCCTAGACACACAGTTCGGGACCCCCTACCCGAGATCCGCCGGTTTTGACACCGACATGTACCTTACTAATGCTCGCAGTAGTACCTGGGTATTTGATACTGGTTCTGTTGCTAATATTTGCAACTCGAAACAGGGACTACGGATTAAGCAAAGATTGGCTAAGGACGAGGTGACGATGCGCGTGGGAAATGGTTCCAAAGTCGATGTGATCGCGGTCGGCACGCTACCTCTAGATCTACCATCGGGATTAGTTTTAGACCTAAATAATTGTTATTTGGTGCCAGCGTTGAGCATGAACATTATATCTGAATCTTTTTTGATGCGAGACGGTTATTCATTTAAATCAGAGAATAATGGTTGTTCTATTTATATGAGTAATATCTTTTATGGTCATGCACCCTTGAAGAGTGGTCTATTTTTATTGAATCTCGATAGTAGTGATACACATATTCATAGTGTTGAAACCAAAAGATGCAGAGTTGATAACGATAGTGCAACTTATTTGTGGCACTGCCGTTTAGGTCATATCGGTGTAAAGCGCATGAAGAAACTCCATACTGATGGGCTTTTGGAATCACTAGATTATGAATCACTTGGTACTTGTGAACCGTGCCTCATGGGCAAGATGATTAAAACGCCGTTCTCCGGAACTATGGAGCGAGCAACTGATTTGTTGGAAATCATACATACTGATGTTTTGTGGTCCAATGAATGTTGAGGCTCGCGGTGGGTATCGTTATTTTCTCACCTTCACAGATGATTTGAGCAGATATGGGTATATCTACTTAATGAAACACAAGCCTGAAACATTTGAAAATTTAAAAGAATTTTAGAGTGAACTGGAAAATCATCGTAACAAGCAAATTAAATTTCTACAATCTGATCGTGGAGGAGAATATTTGAGTTACGAGTTTGGTTTACATTTGAAACAATGCGGAATAGTTTCGCAACTCACGCCACCTGGAACACCACAAAGAAATGGTGTGTCCGAATGTCGTAATCGTACTTTACTAGATATGGTGCGATCTATGATGTCTCTTACTGATTTACCGCTATCGTTTTGGGGTTATGCTTTAGAGGCGGTCGAATTCATGTTGAATAGGGCACCATCAAAATCCGTTGAGACGACACCTTATGAACTGTGGTTTGGCAAGAAACCAAAGTTGTCGTTTCTTAAAGTTTGGGGCTGCGATGCTTATGTGAAGAAACTTCAACCAGATAAGCTCGAACCCAAATCGGAGAAATGTGTCTTCGTAGGATACCCAAAAGAGACTATTGGGTACACCTTCTATCACAGATCTGAGGGCAAGATTTTCGTTGCTAAAATTGGATCCTTTCTAGAGAAGGAGTTTCTCTCGAAAGAAGTGAGTGGGAGGAAAGTAGAACTTGATGAGGTAACTATACCTGCTCCCTTATTGGAAAGTAGTTCATCACAAGAACCGGTTCCTGTGACAACTACACCAATTAGTGTTGAAGCTAATGATATTGATCATGAAACTTTAGATCAAGTTTCTACTGAACCTCATAGGTCTACCAGAGTAAGATACACACCAGAGTGGTACGGTAATCCTATTCTGGAAGTCATGTTGCTTGACCATGATGAACCTACGAACTATGAGGAAGCGATGATGAGCCCAGATTCCGCAAAATGGCTAGAGGCCATGAAATCTGAGATGGGATCCATGTATGAGAACAAAGTATGGACTTTGGTTGACTTGCCCGATGATCGGCAAGCCATTGAGAATAAATGGATCTTTAAGAAGAAGACTGACGCTGATGGTAATGTAACTGTCTATAAAGCTCGATTTGTTGCGAAAGGTTTTCGACAAGTTCAAGGGGTTGACTACGATGAGACTTTCTCACCCGTAGCGATGCTTAAGTCTGTCCGAATCATGTTAACTATTGCTGCATTTCATGATTATGAAATTTGGCAAATGGATGTAAAAACTACATTCTTGAATGGATTTCTGGAAGAAGAGTTGTATATGATGCAGCCAGAAGGTTTTAAAGATCCAAAAGGTGCTAACAAAGTGTGCAAGCTCCAGCGATCCATTTATGGACTGGTGCAAGCATCTTGGAGTTGGAATAAACGCTTTGATAGTGTGATCAAAGCATATGGTTTTATACAGACTTTTGGAGAAGCCTGTATTTACAAGAAAGTGAGTGGGAGCTCTGTAGCATTTTTGATATTATATGTAGATGACATATTATTAATTGGAAATGATATAGAATTTCTGGATAGCATAAAGGGATACTTGAATAAAAGTTTTTCAATGAAAGACCTCGGTGAAGCTGCTTAAATATTGGGCATCAAGATTTATAGAGATAGATCAAAACGCTTAATAGGACTTTCACAAAGCACATACCTTGATAATATTTTGAAAAAGTTCAAAATGAATCAGGCAAAGAAAGGGTTCTTGCCCGTGCTACAAGGTGTGAAGTTGAGTCAGACTCAATGCTTGACCACAGTAGAAGATAGAGAGAAAATGAAAGATGTTCCCTATGCTTCAGCCATAGGCTCTATCATGTATGCAATGCTGTGTACCAGACCTGACGTATGCTTAGCAATAAGATTGGCAGGAAGGTACCGAAGTAATCCAGGAGTGGATCACTGGACAGCGGTCAAGAACATCCTGAAATACCTGAAAAGGACTAAGGATATGTTTCTCGTATATGGAGGTGACAAAGAGCTAGTCGTAAATGGTTACGTCGATGCAAGCTTTGACACTGATCCGGACGATTCTAAATCGCAAACCGGATACGTGACAAAGAGTTGTAAGTTGGTGCAGTTCTAAACAAAGCGTCGTGGCGGGATCTACATGTGAAGCGGAGTACATAGCTGTTTCGGAAGCAGCAAATGAAGGAGTCTGGATGAAGGAGTTCATTTCCGATCTAGGTGTCATACCTAGTGCATCGGGACCAATGACGATCTTCTGTGACAATACTGGTGCAATTGCCTTGGCAAAGGAATCCAGATTTCACAAGAGGACCAAGCACATCAAGAGATGCTTCAATTCCATTCGGGACCAAGTCCAAGTGGGAGACATAGAGATTTGCAAGATACATACGGATCTGAATGTTGCAGACCCATTGACTAAGCCTCTCTCACGAGCAAAACATGATCAGCACCAAGAATCCATGGATATTAGAATCATTACTATGTAATCTAGATTATTGACTCTAGTGCAAGTGGGAGACTGAAGGAAATATGCCCTAGAGGCAATAATAAAGTTATTATTTATTTCCTCATATCATGATAAATGTTTATTGTTAATGCTAGAATTGTATTAATCGGAAACATAATACATGAGTGAATACATAGACAAACACAACGTCATTAGTATGCCTCTACTTGACTAGCTTATTAATCAAAGATGGTTATGTTTCCTAACCATAGACATGTGTTGTAATTTGATTAATGGGATCACATCATTAGGAGAATGATGTGATTGACATGACCCATTCCGTTAAGCCTAGCACTTGATCGTTTAGTATATTGCTATTGCTTTCTTCATGACTTATACATGTTCCTGTAACTATGAGATTATGCAACTCCCGTTTACCGGAGGAACACTTTGGGTGCTACCAAACGTCACAACGTAACTGGGTGATTATAAAGGAGTACTACAGGTGTCTCCAAAGGTACATGTTGAGTTGGCGTATTTCGAGATTAGGCTTTGTCACTCCAATTGTCGGAGAGGTATCTCTGGGCCCTCTCGGTAATGCACATCACTATAAGCCTTGCAAGCAATGTAGCTAATGAGTTAGTTACGGAATGATGCATTACGTAACGAGTAAAGAGACTTGCCGGTAACGAGATTGAACTAGGTATTGGATACCGACGATCGAATCTCGGGCAAGTAACATACCGATGACAAAGGGAACAACGTATGTTGTTATGCGGTTTGACCGATAAAGATCTTTGTAGAATATGTAGGAACCAATATGGGCATCTAGGTTCCGCTATTGGTTATTGACCGAGAATAGTTCTAGGTCATGTCTACATAGTTCTCGAACCCGTAGGGTCCGCACGCTTAACGTTATGATGACAGTTTTATTATGAGTTTATAAGTTTTGATGTACCGAAGTTTGTTCGGAGTCCCGGATGTGATCACGGACATGACGAGGAGTCTCGAAATGGTCGAGACATAAAGATTGATATATTGGACGACTATATTTGGGCACCGGAAGTGTTCCGGACGTTTTCAGAGAAAACCGGAGTGCCAGAGGGTTATCGGAACCCCCCCGGGAGAAGTAATGGGCCTTATGGGCCTTAGTGGAGAGAGAGAGGGGCGGCCAGGGTGGGCCGCGCGCCCCCTCCCCCTCTGGTCCGAATTGGACTAGGAGGGGTGGCGGCGCCCCCTCTTTCCTTCTCCCCTTCCCCCTTCCTTTCCCCCTCCTAGTAGGAGTAGGAAAGGGGGAGTCCTACTCCTACTAGGAGGAGGACTCCTCCTCCTGGCGCGCCCTCGAGGGCCGTCCGGCCTCCCCCCTTGCTCCTTTATATATGGGGGCGCGGGGGGGGGGGGGGGGCACCCTAGGACACACAAGTTGATCTACGGATTGTTCCTTAGCCGTGTGCGGTGCCCCCCTCCACCATATTCCACCTCGGTCATATCGTCGCGGAGTTTAGGCGAAGCCCTGCGCCAGTAGAGCATCATCATCGTCACCACGCCATCGTGCTGACGGAACTTATCCCCTACACTTTGCTGGATCGGAGTCCGGGGATCGTCATCGAGCTGAACGTGTGCTAAACTCGGAGGTGCCGTACGTTCGGTACTTGGATCGGTCGGATCGTGAAGACGTACGACTACATCAACCGCGTTGTCATAACGCTTCCGCTTACGGTCTACGAGGGTACGTGGACAATACTCTCCCCTCTCGTTGCTATGCCATCACCATGATCTTGCGTGTGCGTAGGAAATTTTTGAAATTACTACGTTCCCCAACATCCACTTCCATGACGATAAATCACGCGTCATGGAAGTGCTTTCGTCAAGGGTGACCGACACGTGGCATCCACTGTAATGGGTCGCCATTAAGCTATTGGGTCTAGTTTTGGATCCGATAACCCGCTAACAGCCACGGCCAATGGGGATTTTCCACGTGTAAAATTCTCACTGGCCGAAGGAAACGCGTGTCAGCTCATCGTTGGGACAGATGTCATCCCTACAATGGATGGAACACGCCTATGATATGTCGCTACATGGCACAGACCAATAGTGGCCCATTTAAGGTAAAAAGACCGGCCCAGCTAAAGGCCCACCATATTTTTTTCAAACACTAGTGGGCTGGCCTGTTAAAAGCCTGCCATGTTTTGGGTCAAATTGAGGGCCATATCAGATCAGGCCCGTTCACAGCCTGCCGTGTTTTGGGCCAAATTACCGCTCATATCGGATTAGGCCCGTTAACAGGCCTCTATTCTTTTGGGCCCATTCTAAGCCAGGTTTGTATTTCAGCCTGTTAAATGCCCATTTACCAGTTCGGCCCGATAATAGTTTCGGCCTGTTAGCGGCCCGTGGTGCAACTAGGACATTGTCAGCCCGGTTTAACTTTAGGCCATTTAACGGCCCATGCAGAAACTGGGCTATATCTTGTCCGAAGTAACTTTATGCCTCTTAACGGCATGTAGCCTTCATGGATAAATTTCAACCCAACTGGCCTATTGGCCTATTAATGGCCCGTGTAACAGTTGGGCCTAATTATAGCCGGCGTTGAATCCGGCCTGCTTACAGCCCATCTGATAATGACCCGTGACACTGTTGGGCCTACAGCCCGCGTTTATATCTGCCTACTTAAAGCCCATAATTTTATTGGGCCAAACATGGCCTGAGATATATTTTGGCTTGTTAACGGCTCGTCCTATTTGGGCCAAACATGGGCCTTAGGCAGTTTTGGCTTGTATTGGCCCGTGAATTTTTCGGCTCAACGCTAGCCCAATCTAGTTTTTAGCCTATTAAAAGCCCATGGTATTCTCTGGCCCAGCTGGCCAGAAATTTACTCGGCCTGTTAAAGGCGGAAAACTACTATACGATTAGACCCGCTAATGGCCCAAGATGATTATAGGCCCACGTTTTGGCCCATATGAGTAATGGGCCAGCCTGAAGACCGACAACATTGAGATCCATTGAACCTTTTGGCCTAAATTACAGCATACCGAGTAAGAATAAACCTAGACTATACAATAAAGAAATTACGGCATAATAAAGCGCAACATGACCGCGGATTACATACACTGGGCATCAAAGGTTGCCATCAGTGCATAGAAATGAGACGACGAAAGAATATACAAAACTGAGAGCACTTCAGAAGGCATTAGGCTTGGACGGGATGGCCACCACAAGCAGCCGAACAAGCTGATGAGACCTTAGTTGTGTCAACGATAGATGCTGCATCCCTAGCTTTATAGCACCAAAGCTCGCAAGGCGGTCCTCTGAGATCTTCATTGCATCATTGACATTAATTCGGAGCTTAGCTGAAGCAAGCCTTTCCACTTTAAGTTGAGACTGAAGAAGTCAAACTGATTGTGGCAGGGACTGCATAGAGGTTGTCTCATAGCTGCTGGAGAGTAGCTTCAACTCACTGTCTTCATCAACACAAGACCTTGGGGTCATCTCGCTCTCTTCAAGATGGTTTGGCTCACTATCTTTCCTAAAGTTCTGCCTGGCATAAGAGATATGACTCTGAAAGAGAAACAAAGAGACACGTAACAGGTTTCACAATTATATAAGCAAATAAATGGATCTGTTCTGCATAAAACATGTTTTTACAACTACAATTTAAAATTGGTAGTTGTTGCGAACATCCAATTAGATGTAAACAACAAAGTAAACAACAGTGGAGGAAATGATGTCTATCCAAATCTATACTAGAACAAAGTTTGAAGGCTTGAGAAGGATGAACCTACATTACATGTTAACACGGGCTGGATAAAGCCCTTCTCCATGTCGATGGAAGGATAATTCAATAAATTCCCCAAAGAAACTTCTTTATAAGCGTTGCTGATGACCCGCAAGTATACGGGGTAGTTGTAGCCTCTTTCGATAAGTAAAGGTGTCGAACCCTACGAGGAGCTAAAGGTAGAACAAATACTCTCTCAAGTCCTATTAGCCACTCATACGACTCTACGCACGCTTGACGTTCGCTTTACCTAGAACAAGTATGAAACTAGAAGTACTTTGTAGGTGTGATAGGATAGGTTTGCAAGATAATAAAGAACGCGTAAATAGAAAATAGGGGCTTTTTAGATAAAGATGCAATAAAGTAAATATAGCGAGTATGGAAAAGTGGTGGTAGGAGTTGTGGAATTGTCCCTAAGCAATTGACTATGTTACTAGACCGGTAATCACTATTGCAATTCTATTTGAGGGAGAGGCATAAGCTAACATACTTTCTCTACTTGGATCATATGCAAGGATCCGCAACTACTAAATATTCATTAAGGTAAAACCCAACCATAGCATTAAAGTATCAAGTCCCCTTTTATGCCATACGCAACAATCCCCTTACTCGGGTTTGTGTTTTAGTCACTCCCGCAACCCACTATAAGCTAATCATGAACGCATTGCAACACCCTACAGCGGGAATCCCTCACGCTTGCGCGATTTGGAGGGCACCATAGGACAGCACCAATAATAAAACATGCAACTCAAACCAATCATAGCAATTCATCAATCACCGATAGGACATCGAAAATCTACTCAGACATCATAGGATGGCAACACATCATTGGATAATAATATGAAGCATAAAGCACCATGTTCAAGTAGAGGGTACAATGGGTTGCGGTAGAGTGGACCGCTGAATATAGATGGGGGAAGGTGATGGAGATGTTGGTGAAGATGATGGAGGTGTTGGTGAAGATCGCGGTGATGATGATGGCCCCCGGCGGCGTTCCGGCGCCACCGGAAGCAAGGGGGAGAGAGCCCCCCTTCTTCTTCTTCTTCTTCTTCTTCTTCCTTGACCTTCTCCCTAGATGGGAGAAGGGTTTCCCCTCTGGTCCTTGGCTCCCATGGCGTGGGAGGGGCGAGAGCCCCTCCGAGATTGGATCTATCTCTCTGTTTCTGAGTTCTCAGATTCTTCCCCTTCACCGTTTCTTTTATGTCTGGAGATCCGTAACTCCGATTGGGGTGAATCTTTCGCCCAGATTTTTCTCGTAAAATTAGCTTTCTTGCGGCAAAAGAAGGGCGTCAACCGCCTTACAGGGTGACCAGGAGAGTCCACGGCACGCCTGCCTCCCTGGGGCGCGCCCCTGTCTCCTGGCCCCCTCGGGCACCGTCTCGCGTTGATTTTACTTCCCAAAAATCACAAATATTCCAAAATAATTCTCCGTCCGTTTTTATCCCATTTGGACTCCGTTTGATATTGGGTTTCTGCGAAACAAAAAAACATGCAACAGACAGGAACTGGCACTGGGCACTGGATCAATATGTTAGTCCCAAAAATAATATAAAAAGTTGCCAAAAGTATATGAAAGTTGAAGAATATTGGCATGGAACAATCAAAAATTATAGATACGACGGAGATGTATCAGCATCCCCAAGCTTAATTCCTACTCGTCCTCGAGTAGGTAAATGATAAAAAAGATAATTTTTGATGTGGAATGCTACCTAGCATAATCTTGATCATAAGTCTAATCATGGCATGAATATTAAGACACGAGTGATTCAAAGGAATAGTCTATCATTTGACATAAAAACAATAATACTTCGAGCGTACCAATAAAGCAATCATGTCTTTTCAAAACAACATGGCCAAAGAAAGTTATCCCTACAAAATCATATAGTCTGGCTGTTGCTCTATCTTCATCACACAAAGTATTTAATCATGCACAACCCCGATGACAAGCCAAGCAATTGTTTCATACTTTAATAATCTCAAACTTTTTCAACTTTCACACAATACATGAGCATGAGCCATGGATATAGCACTATAGGTGGAATAGAATATGATGGTGGAGGTTATGAGGAGAAGACAAAGAGGAAGAAAGTCTCACATCAACTAGGCATATCAACGGGCTATGGAGATGCCCATCAATAGATATCAATGTGAGTGAGTAGAGATTGCCATGCAACGGATGCACTAGAGCTATAAGTGTATGAAAGCTCAAACTGAAAACTAAGTGGGTGTGCATCCAACTTGCTTGCTCATGAAGACCTCGGGCATTTGAGGAAGCCCATCATCGGAATATACAAGCCAAGTTCTATAATGAAAATTCCCACTAGTATATGAAAGTGAAAGCATAGGAGACTCTCTCTATGAAGAACATGGTGCTACTCTAGAGCACAAGTGTGGTAAAAGGATAGTAACATTGCCCCTTCTCTCTTTTTCTCTCATTTTTTTATTTTTCATTTTTTTCTTTCTTTTTGGTGGGCTTCTTTGGCCTCTTTTTTTATTTGGGCTTCTTTGGCCTCTTTCATTTTTCATAAAGTCCGGAGTGTCATCCCAACTTGTGGGGGAATCATAGTCTCCATCATCCTTTCCACACCCGGGCAATGCTCTAATAATGATGATCATCACACTTTTATTTACTTACAACTCAATATTACAACTCTCGAACAAATATATGACTCTATATGAATGCTTCCGGCGGTGTACCGGGATGTGCAATTATCTAGCATAGCAATGACATAAAAACGGACAAGCCATGAAAACATCATGCTAGCTATCTTATGGTCATGCAAAGAATATGACAATGAATGCTCAAGTCATGTATATGATGATGATGGAAGTTGGATGGAAATATATCTCGGAATGGCTATGGAAATGCCATAATGGTAGGTATGGTGGCTGTTTTGAGGAAGGTAAATAATGGGTTCATGATACCGGCGAAAGTTGCGCGACACAATAGAGGCTAGCAAAGTGGAAGGGTGAGTGTGCGTATATCCATGGACTCACATTAGTCATAAAGAACTCATATACTTATTGCAAAAGTCTACTTGGCCCTCGAAGCAAAGTACTACTATGCATGCTCCTAGGGGGATAGATTGGTAGTAAAAGACCATCGCTCGTCCCCGACCGCCACTCATAAGGAAGACAATCAATAAATAAAATTGTGCTCCAACTTCATCACAAAGCGGTTCACCATACGTGCATGCTACGGGAATCACAAACCTCAACACAAGTATTTCTACTAATCCACAACCACCCACTATCATGACTCTAATATCACCACCTTTATATCGCAAAACTATTGCAAGGAATCAAACATATCATATTCAGCGATCTACAAGTTTATGTAGGATTATATGACTAACCATGTGAATGACCAATTCCTGTCATCTCTCTAAATAGATATAAGTGAAGCAAGAGAGTTCAATTCTTTCTACAAAAGATATGCCCACGCTCTAACAAATATAATTGAAGCAAAAGAGCATTCTACAAATGGCAGTTTTCTATGTGAAGAGAAACAGGCAATCCAAACTTCAAATGATATAAGTGAAGCACATGAAGCATTCTATAAAGCCATACTCAAAAGATTTAAGTGAAGTGAAATGAGCATTCTATAAATCAACCAAGGACTGTCTCATGCCAGCATGGTGCATAAAAGAAAAGTGAAAACTAAATGCAAAAGACGCTCCAAGACTTGCACATAATGCATAAACGAAACGAATACGAAAACATACCGATACTTGTTGAAGAAAGAGGGGATGCCTTCCGGGGCATCCCCAAGCTTAGACGCTTGAGTATCCTTGAATATTTACTTGGGGTGCCTCGGGCATCCCCAAGCTTGAGCTCTTGTCTCTCTTCCTTTTCCTCATACCGAGACCTCCTCGTTTAGACACTTCATCCACACAAAACTTCAACAGAAAACTCGGTAAGATCCATTAGTATAATAAAGCAAATCACTACTCTAAGTACTGTATAAAACCAATTCATATTTTGTTTTTGCATTGTGTCCACTGTAATATAACTTTTCCATGGCTTAATCCACTAATATAAATTGATAGATTCATCAAACAAGCAAACTATGCATCAAAAACAGAATCTGTCAAAAATAGAACAGTCTGTAGCAATCTGAACATCCACCATACTTCTGGTACCCCAAAAATTCTACCAAAATTAGGAAAAATAAACAAGTTGTATATAAAGAAAGTGCAATAGGACCAATTGACGTTCCAGTTAAAATGTAAAATTGCGCACTATAGCCAAAGTTTCTGTCCTGCGCCGTACAAACCAACAAGCATTGTAAACATCCTAAAGGCAAACCTTAGCACATTATTTTTATAATACAATGGAATTGTACAAGGGGATAATTATTTTTGTTTAAAAGTTTCTGTAATCAAGATTCACAAAGTTTCCGTGAGCATGAACAAAGTTCAAGGCTAGCTCCCACTTCAACAATGCTTGTCTTTCTCACTTTCACTTTCCTTTTTGAAAAGTTTTTAGTTCCCCTCTTTATTTTTGTGTTTTTAAACTATATAAAAGCACTCAACAGAAATAAATGACTGTCTAAAACTTTTGGCTTGTCTCCCTGGCAGCGCTTTCTTTAAAGCCATTAAGCTAGGCATACAGTGCTCAAGTAATGGATCCACCCGGATCCCAAGGTATATCAAAGCCAATTTTAATTAACAATGATTTGTAATTTAGTAGTGAGCACAAAGTAACATATATCAAGAAATGATGAAGTCTAACTCTCTTCCTATGCATCGGCATGTCATAAGAGAACAATTCATGCACACATAGTAAAGGCCAATGCATAGTATAAGCAGTTTCTTGCGATTCTATCATGTTGGAAACATAAAGAGGCGGAGATGTAGTTCCTCTCTCATAATAATTGAAAGTAGGAGCAGCAAGAACATGCATATTATATCTATTAAAATCATCATGTAAAGTAGTAAAACGCAACCCATCAATATAATCCTTAATAAGCACAGACTTCTCTGATATAGTGTAGTTTGGAGAATTCAAAATGATAATAGGACTATCGTGCGTGGGTGCAATAGCAACAATTTCATGTTTAACATAAGGGACTATAGCAAGTTCATCTCCATAAGCATAATTCATATTGGCATCTTGGCCACAAGCATAGCAAGCATCATCAAAAAGGGATATTTCAAGAGAATCAACGGGATCATGACAATCATCATAGCAATCATCCTTCGGTAAGCACGAAGGGGAATTAAATAATGTATGAGTTGGAGGGTCACTCTCATTAGAAGGTGGGCACGGGTAGCTAATCCGCTCTTCCTCCTTTTGTTCTTCGCTCTCCTCATCATCTTTTTTTCATCCAATGAGCTCACTGTTTCATCAATTTCTTCTTCCATAGCTTCCTGCAAAATATTAGTCTCTTCTTGGACAGCGGAGACTTTCTCAATAAATGCATTAATATAGTAATTGTATTCATAATTTTCATAGAAATATCTAAGTATAGCAAGATTTTCAGGCCTATATACACCATCATCATCAAAAGCTTCATACTTTTCAAACAAAGATTCAATTTCATAAGCAGCCTTAAAAGCAACAAATTCTTCTATTTGTTCAACATCATAGTAATCATATATACCATTAGCATAAGAAGCTAAGGTTTCATTATCATTAAATTTGCATGAAAAGGGAAGGTGTGGAGCCTTCATCCTAGAGCAACAAGTAATATCATATCTCAAGCATAGATCCCGGGCATACCAACACAACATAATAAATTGGTCCCATAATAGTTTCCCTTTTTGTGTCGAGCGCTAATCCCTAAAGTATTCACGTTGATCCAACGTGTCTCCCATTATAAAGTTGAATTGGGTTTTCTCAGGATTATCAAGGTAGTACATAATATCTTTTACATAATGAGAATCAAGGGTTTTAGGAGTTACCCCATCTCCATGAGTTGCAAGTACACCTATTTTTTTTGGTATTATGCGTTTCGTATCCATAACTAAAGATAGAGAACAACTTAGAACAACAAATAAAAATTACTTAGTGATAAAGCAAACAAGCACACACGAGAATATTCACCCCACGCTATGACTCCCCGGCAACGGCGCCAGAAAAAGGTCTTGATGACCCGCAAGTATACGGGATAGTTGTAGCCTCTTTCGATAAGTAAGAGTGTCGAACCCAACGAGGAGCTAAAGGTAGAACAAATACTCTCTCAAGTCATATTGGCCACTGATACGACTCTACGCACGCTTGACGTTCGCTTTACCTAGAACAAGTATGAAACTAGAAGTACTTTGTAGGTGTGATAGGATAGGTTTGCAAGATAATAAAGAACGCGTAAATAGAAAATAGGGGCTGTTTAGATAAAGATGCAATAAAGTAAATATAGCGAGTATGGAAAAGTGGTGGTAGGAGTTGTGCAATTGTCCCTAAGCAATTGACTATGTTACTAGACCGATAATCACTATTGCAATTCTATTTGAGGGAGAGGCATAAGCTAACATACTTTCTCTGCTTGGATCATATGCACTTATGATTGGAAATCTAGCAAGCATCTGCAACTACTAAAGACTCATTAAGGTAAAGCCCAACCATAGCGTTAAAGTATCAAGTCCCCTTTTATCCCATACGCAACAATCCCCTTACTCGGGTTTGTGTTTCAGTCACTCCCGCAACCCACTATAAGCGAATCATGAACGCATTGCAACACCCTACAGCGGGAATCCCTCATGCTTGCGCAACACGGAAGGCACCATAGGACAACACCAATAATAAAACATGCAACTCAAACCAATCATAGCAATTCATCAATCACCGATAGGACAACGAAAATCTACTCAGACATCATAGGATGGCAACACATGATTGGATAATAATATGAAGCATAAAGCACCATGTTCAAGTAGAGGGTACAACGGGTTGCGGGAGAGTGGACCGCTGAATATAGATGGGGGAAGGTTATGGAGATGTTGGTGAAGATGATGGAGGTGTTGGTGAAGATCGCGGTGATGATGATGGCCCCCGGCGGCGTTCCGGCGCCACCGGAAGCAAGGGGGAGAGAGCCCCCCTTCATCTTCTTATTCCTTGACCTTCTCCCTAGATGGGAGAAGGGTTTCCCCTCTGGTCCTTGGCTCCCATGGCGTGGGAGGGGCGAGAGCCCCTCCGAGATTGGATCTATCTCTCTATTTCTGCGTTCTCAGATTCTTCCCCTTCACCGTTTCTTTTATATCTGGAGATCCGTAACTTTGATTGGGGTGAATCTTTTGCCTAGATTTTTCTCATAAAATTAGCTTTCTTGCGGCAAAAGAAGGGCATCAACGCCTTACAGGGTGACCAGGAGAGTCCAGGGCACGCCTGCCTCCCTGGGGCGCGCCCCCTGTCTCCTGGCCCCCTCGGGCACCGTCTCGCGTTGATTTTACTTCCCAAAAATCACAAATGTTCCAAAATAATTCTTCGTCCGTTTTTTCCCGTTTGGACTCTGTTTGATATTGGGTTTCTGCGAAACAAAAAACATGCAACAGATATGAACTGGCACTGGGCACTGGATCAATATGTTAGTCCCAAAAATAATATAAAAAGTTGCCAAAAGTATATGAAAGTTGAAGAATATTGGCATGGAACAATAAAAAATTATAGATACGACAGAGACGTATCAGTTTCCATTATTCTACATTTTGCAAAGAGTAAATACAGATCACATAATATTGGAAGAAATAGAGGATAATGAAGCTCAGGTGCAGACTGATACATAATCAATAGCAATTAATTAAGTACAACGTTACAAGGCAAAAGGTACTGACAAGAGGAATGCGGACATCAAAGTGTGCAGTGGCATTGGCTTTTATTCAACATTTTGGTAAGAGTAAATGTAGATCTAATAATTTGGAGGAAGTAGAGGGCAGGGCAGATAAGATGCAGAGTAATGCTAGAAATCAACTATCTTGCGATGCAAGTACAGTAATACCAGCACCGTCCGTTATTACTTGTCGCTGAAATGGATGTATCTAGAACTATTAAGTTCTAAATAGATCCAATTTATCAACCATTAATTTGATACAGAGGGAGTACATGACAACGAGTACTTACATGAGCAATCCAAAACTTCATAACCATTGTGTTAATTCTACATTTACCCAAGAGTAAATATTGATCTTAAAATTTCGAGCAAAGGGAGGATAAAGAAGCGAACATTTGCAGTGATGCTACATAATCAAACAACAATGAGTGTACGTATGCTGACAAAGGGAAAAAGGTAATGACAAGAGCAATGCAGTGCCCAGTATTGTTGTGAGATCCTATGATCCTTTGAGTAAGGAGATTCATCTAAAATTAGTTTTCATACAAGAGAGAAGGTAAGGCACATGCAAAAATTTAGGAGTTCAAATTTTGAATTGATATCATAGACAGTACCTGACGCTGGGCTCTCTGCAGTTCTAATAGGGGTTTGGCCAGTGGAGTAGGGGTAAAGTGTGGTACAGTTGGGCCTGTGTTTTCTGTGGCTGCTGATCTATCGGATTTAACAGGTATCACTATGTTTTCCACATATCTAGTTTGAACTCCTTGAGGATCTGCACTCACCCTCTTCCTTTTGGACATCTATTACGGAAGAACAACATTTGACTGGAAAAACATAGTATGATGACACATGGAATAGGTACCGAAAATGGATAGGTATGGCATATACTCATATATGATGCTTAAACTAAGTAGATGGTGGTGTAACAAAGTAGAAGTAATGCAAGAGGTCATGTGCAAAATATGTGCGACCAATACAACCTTGCCAAGTTAGACCAAACACCTTGATGGGTGAATAAGATAGGCCATCCTCCAC
The DNA here is from genome assembly GCA_963921465.1 of Triticum timopheevii. Classification (NCBI taxonomy): domain Eukaryota; kingdom Viridiplantae; phylum Streptophyta; class Magnoliopsida; order Poales; family Poaceae; genus Triticum; species Triticum timopheevii. The sequence continues at coordinate 472,472,271 of OY997268.1, forward strand.
CATGCCAAGTTTGTTAGCCAGTGCACTATTTCGCAGTATTCCTCTCATGCGCCTATTCTCATATTCATTTTGATCATGTTGAATACCTGACATGCATGAAAACATAAAAACAAGTGAGATTATCTTTGTAATGCAGAAGTGATTCTAATCCAATACTGCCTCCCTGTAAACCCCTTTGTGCTATCTCCACAATTCTTCTGAGAGATGCCATGCATGCTGTAATTTGGTGTGTGCATTAATATAATGTGGCCCACTACTCAAAATATGAGAGCTCCAGAACTGATGATACTTCGGAGATGACAGCTTCAACATATAGTTAAGAAGAACAAGTCGACCTGACCTGACATATTCAAAATATACTAAGGGAGAACAACTCGACCTGACCAGTTGACCGCAAATGCCTCTGCTACTCTTCCCAACAAGAAACATACTTATTAAAGAAGAGAAGAGGATCATGTTAAAGAAGAGCAGAAGAGCAAGCAGATTGAAGATATTACAAGTCTTTCTATACAATGTTTGTTGCCCACCCATGATGAACCAGAGTGCACAGAGAAATACTATTCCTTCCGGTCTCTCCATATGTGGCTCACATGCATTTCGAAACTGAAGTAGGAACATTTAGCTGACCAATTAAACATGTCTCATTTTTACTAATATCAGCATAATATCATATTCGAATTTGTACAACTAAGCTTGTTTAGCTCGATGGGTGCAGCAGTGCTATTACGACACGAACCACGTAGGCTGATTGTGATCATCATAAAATGGGGAAACCGTAAGCATGATGAGTATAGTGTTGACCATGGTCGTGGGATGGCAGATCTGAAGCTGCAAACCGCGGAAAGGGTAGTTAGCAACCAATGTTTGCTTTAAAATAACAACTAAGATTTGGTATGGACAAGAAAGTATAGTCAACAAGTGACAAAGAAATGCAATCCTGCTGTCTCTCTATGTTGCGACATGCATTTGGAAACTCAAGTGGGACCTTTAGCTAACCAATTAAATGTGTCTATTGACTAATATCAGTATCATATCACAATCATATTTTAACAACTAAGCTTTGGAATTATGAGTGTTGTGTTGTTTAGCTTGAAGGGTGGAGTACTGCTAGTACGACAGAAAGCACCTATGCAGATCATAGTAGAGTAGATAAAAGGGGAAGACCCTAAGCATCAAGAGTAAAATCAGGAAAGTGGAACTAGCTGGACCATATGGGCTTGTATTGCCGGTACGACAAGAAAGAGCTACGTAAGAACAAAACTATGACATGGCCCGCCCAGCCCTAGTCCAATATACAAAGAAGTGAAGGTAAATTTGTACCAAAATTTGGGATCCCCTATAGCCTAAGCCATCTGGCCCGCCCAATATTTTAACTGTAGCTCTGGTGTGTGGCACACATGCTTTTCGAAACGAATATAGGAACATCAGGTGACCAATTAAACGTTCTCTGTTTTAGTAATATGAGCTTCATATCAGATTCGTATATCAACAACCAAGCTTTGGAATTATGAGTGGCATGTCGTTTCATAGCAGATATGAAAGAGTACCACCTCTCTTGCGATGCCGTGTATGCTGCGGGTGCGATGGCTGTCGACGGTGCAGAAGAAGACTTTAGACGACAGACGGCCGGGTCGAGGGATAAGTCATGTTGCCGTGGACAAGGCGGTCATAGGAGCGGCAACGGCAAGGTGGACGACGGCGGTGATGAAGCGAGAGAATGCGATGAAAGGATCCTGGTCCGGCGCTGTGGATGAGAGACGTCCATCTCTTGCAGTGGACGACGGGGTAGGGGTAGTGGCTCCGGCAAGGTGGAGGATGGGGTGGCGGATGGATGAGGCTGGCTGCGGTGGGGAGGTTGTTGTGGCGCCAACGGTGTATGAATGGGGAAATGGAGGGGGAGGGGGGATCTCAAACTTTGGGACGCGCTTGTCTGAAATGTGGGAAAGTTACAAACTTATCCTCCATTTGGGGATAGGGCTGTAATCTCACCTCTCCCCAATATTTGCCGGTAGTGATTTCGGGCAAGGAGAGGGTGTTTTGCCGCCTACGATTGGCACCCATGGTGTATGAATGGGGCTGGCAGGTAGGCCGGTTGTGTCACGTCTAAGGGAAGTTACACATCTTCCCCTATTTAAAATATTTTCCTACATCGATTTCGGACGAGGAGAGTTTGTTTTGCCGCCCACTGTGTATGAATGGGGAAATGGAGGGATAGACACATGTCTTTTGAACGACCTTGAATCAAGTGTGTTTTTTCGCCCACATTTGGCGACCATGGTGTCTGAATGGGCTCAGAGGCGGTCGTGTCATGTCTGATTGAAGTTACTAGTCTACCCATATCGACAGCAGTGGAAATCGGGTCGATTAGGATGTTAAGTGTCAGTGGTAGATAGTAATTTCCATCTCGCAAACACTTCTTTGGGCAGCCGACAAATGACAATGGGTGATTTGCCACTTCGTTCAAAATTTGGGAGAATTATCATTCACGTTTACCCTGGACCGTGGCAACTAAATTCAAATTCAATTTGTATTTGATTACGTATATCCATACATAATTCTACATTTTGTTATTTATTCCTTCAAAACCACGACAAAGATTTATTCCACCTTTATATATGATTATGATTTAGAAATGCCGTGATCTTCGAATTCAGTAGGTCGGATACACTTTTGAGTCAAATAGTTATTTCATCCAATACAATATGCTCACACAAAAAACAGTTCACCTTATGTCAATCATACAAGAACTGAGGATTACCTCGCCTAAAAAAATCAGATCATTACAACACATGGACAACATAGGGGGTCTTATAACATAATCCATTTAGAGACATGACAACATGCAAGTATAATAATCTAATGACAATTTCAACTGGTACCTAAAGAAGAACTGGGATTACCCTGGGATTCAAATAGCAGAAGCAGTAGGATCTCCTTTGTCTTCAAATGCAACATTCGTACTTCCTCCAATTCTTGGGTTGCTTGCATAATGCGTGCAACTAATTGCATAATTTCCAGCCTCAAGATCAAGATTACCTCATTCATGGCAACCACACCATCTCTTTCTGCCTCTAGTAGAGCCTGAAGAACTATAATATCTGTGCTCAGACTGCTCTCCGGCGGTGCTGCCTCTGAACTGCTACCATCTGGTAACATGGATGGCGCACTACTTCCAAAAATAGATTCTAGGGTTGTACATTGTGTCCTAGTGTGAACGACATCCTGAAAGATTTTCGCTGGACATAAGTAAGAGATAGTTATCACATGATCCAGGAAGTAAGCTTACACGGTAAACGACATACGAATTATTGCCGAGCATGGCAAGCTATATTTAAATGGTTTGAAGCAGCATCAGGAGAAAAGAAACTAAAATGGTAGGATGAAACTAGGGATGTAAGTGGCAAATAAACGGCATTCGCCAGTCCCATCTAGTTAGTTTTTGCTAGCTCCCTAGTTCATTTTCCTCAAAAAACAAAAACTCTTTTGAACTATCATACCACCAGTGGACTTTAATCGGGATTAAATGGGACCCGGTTGACATCCCTAGTTGAAAGGGAGTGTACCACTGCTATATTTAAGTTGCCAAAGCATCTAAGCAGTTGAAATATTATGAGAAGCACTTAACAGTGTGGCCTCATATAAACTACGAAGACAGTCTTGTGATGAAGTTTATAGGAAAAGCTAAGGAGTCAAATGAATAGGCATGCATTTCTTTATGATTTTACAGCAGGCATTGCCGACATATTGGCCAACTCAGGTATAGCCTAACAAGTAACAAACAAGCATTGAATCAAGCAATACAGCAAAGCGGACAACTGAACTATTTGTAATTCTATAGGATTATAGGTTGAGGGCACAAGCCAACAAAGCAGCCCACACGCATTACATTTCACATGTACTAAAACACACTGGCTTACCATATGTTGTTGTGAAGCCTCGCTGCTGTTGCAATGTTCTTTGAAGGTATCGCCAGCATCTCGTGGTTGCAAATCTAGTTGTTGTAGTTTATTCTGCACCCTCTATTTAGGTAAAATTAATTTTAATCACATGCACTAGTTTGAGTTGAACATCAATGGTTCATCTAAACTAATGAAAGAAGGGTGTGTGCTTACAGAACAATATATGCGCTTCACTCTATTTTTATGCTTGTTCGAGGTGCCAGCCCCAAAAGAATAAATATTTTGCTTGATGGGGTTGGCAGCTCCATAATTAATAGAAGCATCAAATTAGTCATGCAACTTGGGAAGATCAAGAATGCACAAAAAAGTAGGGTATGTTTGGTTGGAGACTAGCGTGGCCAAGCCAAAGTGTGGCCAGCCACACATGTATGGCAATCCACACAAGTGTGGCTGAGAAATTGGACGTAAAACTTTGGCAAAAGTTAGCAAAAAAATTGTCTCTATGACAAGTGGGCCATAGGGGCAATAAAGTGTGGAAAAAACCAAACACATGCCAACTAAACTGTGCCATTCAAACTTTGGCTTGGCAAACTGTGGCTAGGAACCAAACAACCCCATAATGAATAGAGGCTCGGAGCAGTGATGTAATAGCTAGCATCAGAAAATGTAGGGTAAAACAAACAAAAAGCAGCGGAACCACATGCTAGTTTGCTGATGTGTAATTAAGCATAGAGAACTTGAAGCAGTATGATGGAACCAAGAGGTGGCATCAGAACAACACCATTATCATAAATATAGCATGCAAGGAGTAAAATAGGAGGCAGTGATATCTAGGAAGTACAATAATACTTAGGACATAACTAAAGCATTGTAACTATATGTGCACTGGTTTTGTAATTTAGCACATGTAACATGTTCACTGCCAGAAGTATGGCCCTACAGGTGCAAGCAGAATAATGCGTCTCATGAAAAATTGAATGATGCCATGAACAAATTCAAAGGTGCGATGCTTATGCTAAGAAAGTGAACGTAGGCGCCGGCCGCTGGATAATAGTACCTGATTCTCGACGACGTATGGGTATCGTTGTCATACTTGATAGCTAAGGATCGTTGATGGTGCTCGTGTTGCGGTTCAGTTTGGGCCGGTTGTCGCCATTGCTGAAGCGGCTCCGGTGCTTTGGTTGCGGCGCCTATCGACATACAAGAAAGTTCATCTGTGCTAAGTGAACAGTTCCATGATACAGAAGAGAAAAAACGAAGGAGTACAAATCGAAATAACCCGATGAGGCTGCGGCGTTAGTAAAGCAGGGCCCGTGGAATTGATTATCGCGTCTGTGGAGCGGGTCCGGTGCAGTGGACGAAGGCGTCGGTGAAGCACATCCGGCGTGGTGTACAGTACTTTCGGTGAGGCGGATCTGTTGCAGCGGACGAGGGCTTGTATGAAGGGCCAGTGATAGGCGGACGAGGGAGTCAGTGAAGGGCCTACACTATGGTGGATGAGGGTGTCGGTGAAGCAGATCCGGTGCGATGGACCATGATGGCGGTTAAGGAGATCTGGAGCGGTGGACAAGCCAGTCGCCGAAGTGGCTATGATGAAGTGGTGAGTTGGCAGTTGGGGGTTCCAAGGTGCGGAAGGTAGATTCGGCGGGGTGTGAGGTCCACCGCTGCGATGGAGAACTAGATTCAGCAGCTTGGTGTGGTTGGGGGGATTCGGGGAGGGGAAGGGGAGGGGCTCTAGGAAAGAATGTTGGGGGCAAAGAGGGGAAAACAATGGAGTTACCAAAGCATCCCTTTTCCATTCATGTGGCAGAGGTAAAACAAGAATATCACAGGGCTAAACTTTCGAGCGCGAGATATTGCGATGTGAGCGCGAAGTTTGGAAGCTTTTGGCGCATGAAATTAAGTGTTCTGCTCTTGTATGCCCGACTATGATATCATGCCTAAGAATTTATTTGTTTTGCATGCAAAAAAGTGCAAGTTTCTAAAATCAATGTCTCCAGCTCGAAACTTAGATTGTCCATTCAATTCAAATATGGATCATTGAGCTAGTGCAAGCAAATACCATCATATGGTCCAATTCAAATGAAATTCCAGATGTGTTTATCGTAAATATGATGCAAAAGCAAAAATGTGTATGTGTATGAATAAAGTGGATGATTATAAATTTTGAACATGCCCGTATTTGTCTATCTCTAGGTTTGATATATGAATTTGAAATCACGAAATACTGGCTTAAAAAATGTACCTCCATTTAGATGAATTACAAAAGCTAATGATGGAGTCGAATTCCAAAATACCAATCTTTGGTTTGTAATTCTAGTACTTCAAAGTATAGCACGCATGTTCAAAAGTATCGTATCTCATAGTCCAAACTTTGAAATAAAATGATCAACCATGAGTGCACACACTATTGACCATATATATCTCAATTACGCTAAAGTCTCTCAAATATAGACACATCACTCTTTATCTGGAGCCACCCCCCTTCCCACACACACACAAGTCGTTCTCTCCCCAGACACGAACACACGAGCACATTAACACCCACCTCTCTTCTAAAGTCCGGACCCCAATATAAGTCTCTATCACTTTGTCTCGGGCATGCACACATCTCTTCCCTCACTCTCTATATCTCCTGGCATCTCTCTTTCCCAAGCACACACACTATATAGAGTGTATCTTTCCCATACACACAAAACGTCGCCCCCAAACGTCTATCTCCCTAGTTATGTGGTTCTTGCACACTCACTTCACACACCACCCCCACTGCAAACAAGCACACTTTGTCTCCTTGTGCACCACTCCCCTCTTTCTATCTCTCCCACATGCGGACCCGCCCCAGCTCCTTCCCTATATACATATATGTCGTGACTCTTTCCGTAGCTCCATAATGTATCACCCTTCTCAATCTCGCACGTTGTTCTCCACACCATCTATTCTAGATCTCTCATGAAGTCCCCATCACACACACGATGACTCGCTTCCCTTGCATCTCTGTACATAGGCCACTTTTGAACATGTTGATTGTCTCCCTATCTACATGCCACTTCTACACACAAACGACCCCTCTCTCTCCCCCTCTCTTCCTCTTTCTCCCTCGCTAGCTCTCTCTCTCTCTCTCACACACACACACACCCCTCTCCCACACACACTCGATGTCTGTTCCAAATAGTCTGCTCCCCGCCCGCACCCATGCTATCCCGCTACTACACATGCCTTTATCTCTCTTTGACACACATGTCATACCATTCCCCTTCCCTATACTAGGTTTACATCATTAGTGGTCTCTCTTCTCCATATACACACACTCTCTCTCACACACACACACGTGCATGCACAAACACACACAGACACACAAAACACCCATCTATCTGGATCCTTCTTTTAAGATACACACCCTTGCCTATTCTCCAGCTCTAGGTATGTGTATATCCCCCCTCTCTTTCTGGCTCAGATGCACACCAAAATTCTCCATCTCTCTAACTCATACATCTCTCCCCATGTTCGCATGTGTATCTCACACTCTCACTCTCTGATTATGTCTATGTGTCTCCACGTTACACAACACAAAGCCCCATGCACATGTCTCTTTCTATCCTCCACACAGAGACACAAAGAATATCTTATCATTGCCTCAGTCTCTACACATATCACACACGCACATTGTCTCTCTCTCGCACACACACTCAACAAAGGTTTTCCCGTGAATAACCCACCATCTATTTATCAACAGTCTGGGCAGTACAACGAACACGGGACGTGAAAAATAATAATCTACACGTGCGTAGACCACCTAGTATGACTACTAGGACTAGAGCAAGCCGAAAGCGCGCCGCCATCACCCCCTCCTTATCGAACACCTTTTGTTTTACACAGTTGAGAAATCATCATGCTACGGCCCCACATGCTCAGCCGTTGAATAGAATGTAGATCCAAGTTTATGGAAACAAGTATCGATAATACGTTTGTATCTCCATACATATATCTCTTCTCTTATAAAAAACCAAGTTGGTGATGATGGTATGCCTGCCATCTTGCAATATAGACCGTCCGATCTATCTGACGAATAGAAATTAAACTAAAAGATACCCGACCCTCTCTCCACATTTGCAGACAAGGCCTTCCCTTGTTCGTCATTATCTCCCACAACCTCATTGTTGAGCAATTAAAAAAGGAAGCCTCTGGAACAAACTGACATGGTGGTCGCTGCCAGCGTCATCCATCCGCATGCCTCCGCTCAGTCCGACCACCAATCACCACCACGCCCCACTCCTCCTTATCTCTCCTCTTTCTCGAGATATCATTAGTTTTTACATATGAGATTACTCCCGCATGGGTCAATCACAACAGGTGTTTTTATATAAAAAATGCATCTTGATGTTCCATGCACTGCACAGAAATCTTTCTAGTACTCGTATAGAAGACTTAGTTGGCGATGATGGTGTGTCTGCCATCCGTTATTTCTGACCATTATATCTACATCTAACAACTATGAGGTAAGTTGTTGCCTTTTATCAATAACATCCCACTTCTCTACCAATTTGCAGAAAACCCTTAATTAGTATCTTAAAACCAACCACGTCCCTCCCTCACCTCACGAAAGTAGCTCAAGGAATATATTCTGATTGAAACATAATATATCTCTAGTGATATATGTATATCTAAATTAGAGTGCTTTCTATCAAATTTGTGAATAAGTATTATTCTAATTATTATCCATTGCAACGCACGTGAACGTTGCTGGTATTTCCAACCATGCAAAAAATGCTAGTATTTCCATAGTTTCGAGTTTTCCATCAAGATATTACTCACTCGTGGTTGATATTTAGTTTGAATTACGTACACATAGGCACTATGTAACTAGCCGTTCTTATTGGCTTCCAAAGCTTAACTTTTACTCCGACTTACAGTATGTAGAGTATTTAACAAAAGCTACCACTTTCAAACAGCCCTAGGAAGAAACTATTGTACAAAAAATAGCAAAAACATACCCAAAATTTATTAATCCACGCCAAAAAACTACTACCTAGTGCCGATTAGGCTCGTTTAAACACGTTTATGATAGGGTTGGCCCACACGTCCGTGCTAACGAGGCAGCTTAAACCAACACATTTTGTTTGACCGTTGACATGAGGGACCCACATCTGACCTTCTATCCTGTTCTTCCTCCTCCAATCATTATTTTTCCTAAACATTACTTTAAACAGTACTGGTGTGTGTTCGTCGGTGGCGCCGATGATGAGTGAGTTGGCCACCGCTCCGCCGGACGGGCCAGATACCGCACTGGCCTCCGCATGGGTTGGCTGACTGGCCCGAGCGTGACTCATGCGCGAGCAAGCCGTCGCGCTGGTCTTCGCTCGAGCCAGATGGCTAGCCTTAGTGTGGCGCACACGAGCAAGCCATCACACCGCCGTGCCGACCTAGCTAGCAAAACTTGCAGACAAGCAGCTGGATGCATCCAGCAGGGTGTGTGCTATCTTGACTAGCTAGCGGCCACGAGCGCCGGACAGAGCTGGCGTCTGGGCTACCGCAAGATGGGCTCCGCACCACCGGCGGTTTTGACCTCGCCTTCTGCCGATGGCGGTAGCTGCGTCCAATGGCCGAGGATGACTAGGTGGACGGGCCGGAGGTAGGAGGTCACTCGGGGATTTTTGTCCAGACTGACATGTAGGTCCCACAAGTCTGGTAGTAGTTTCTTGGCATTATTAGTGGTTTCTTGTAAGGAACAATGTACTAGCGATAAAAGGCGATTCTAGGTTGTGTTGTATTCCAACGAGTACTACTAGTGATCGCGGGAGTTTATAGCTCGTTTTGTGGGTTCGATCCCGGCCGAACGCATGGCGGCCTTTTCTTTAAATAGTAACTTCACTGCGAGCCAATATTGTACATTGGTAGTTTGACTTTTGAAGTCGAACAGATGTGTCGCGCCACAATCTGGGTGCACTGGATAGCCCAGCCACATGAATGGGTTTTCCCTCCCATCATCTCATGGCTCACGTACTAGAGAAGTACTCCTACATATCAATTCACACCATGCAAAGTTTCTCGCCTGCGTGCTCGCCCTAGCCGCACCTCGCTTGCAGCTTCCTCATCAGCTAGCATATTTAAACTAGCGCCTCCCAATTAAGCCCGAGGAGCCAGAAAGGCGTGGCGCGACATTGGGAACTGTGCAATATGGCTTTGTACGCAAAGTGCTAGTACTCTACTACTCTGGGCATTGCACGCATGGACTTCACTCCATTATCGGCTCTATAAAAGATATTCCTCTTGACGTGATTTTTTTTGTTTTGAAACGAAGGCAAAAGCTTTGCCTCATCTCATTCATAAAGAAGGAACTACTTGAAGGAAATATACCCTAGAGGCAATAATAAAGTTATTATTTATTTCCTTATTTCATGATAAATATTTATTATTCATGCTAGAATTGTATTAACCGGAAACATAATACATGTGTGAATACATAGAAAACATAGTGTCACTAGTATGCCTCTACTTGACTAGCTCGTTTATCAAAGATGGTTATGTTTCCTAGCCATGGACAAAAGAGTAGTCATTTGATTAACGGGATCACATCATTAGGAGAATGATGTGATTGACTTGACCCATTCTGTTAGCTTAGCACTTGATCGTTTAGTATGTTGCAATTGCTTTCTTCATGACTTATACATGTTCCTGTAACTATGAGATTATGCAACTCCCGTTTACCGGAGGAACACTTTGGGTACTACCAAACGTCAAAACGTAACTGGGTGATTATAAAGGAGTACTACAGGTGTCTCCGAAGGTACATGTTGAGTTGGCGTATTTCGAGATTAGGTTTTGTCACTCCGATTGTCGGAGAGGTATCTTTGGGCCCTCTCGGTAATGCACATCACTATAAGCCTTGCAAGCAATGTAACCAATGAGTTGGTCATGGAATGATGCATTACAAAACGAGTAAAGAGACTTGCCGGTAACGAGATTGAACTAGGTATTGGATACCGACGATCAAATCTCGTGCAAGTAACATACCGATGACAAAGGGAACAACGTATGTTGTTATGCGGTTTGACCGATAAAGATCTTCGTAGAATATGTAGGAACCAATATGGGCATCCAGGTCCCGCTATTGGTTGTTGACCGAGAATGGTTCTAGGTCATGTATACATAGTTCTCGAACCCATAGGGTCCGCACGCTTAACGTTACGATGACAGTTTTATTATGAGTTTATAAGTTTTGATGTACAGAAGTTTGTTCGAAGTCCCGGATGTGATCACGGACATGACGAGGAGTCTCGAAATGGTCGAGGCATAAAGATTGATATATTGGAAGCCTATGTTTGTACATCGGAATGTTTCTGGGTGAAATCGGGATTTTACCGGAACACCGGGGGGTTACCGGAACCCTCCCGGGGGATAATGGGCCTTAGTGGGCCAAGAGGGAGAAGAGGAGGGCCGGCCAGGGCAGGCCGCGCGCCCCCTCCCCCCTAGTCCGAATAGGACAAGGAAGGGGGGCGACGCCCCCCTTTCCTCTTTCCCCTCCCCCCTTTCCTTCTCCACCAAGGCAAGAGGGGGGAGTCCTACTCCCACCAGGCGCACCCCTAGGGGGCCGGCCGCAACTCCTCCCTTCCTCCTTTATATACGGGGGCGAGGGGCACCCCATAGACACACAAGTTGATCTACGGATCGTTCCTTAGCCGTGTGCGGTGCCCCCCTCCACCATATTCCACCTCGGTCATATCGTCGCGGAGTTTAGGCGAAGCCCTGCGCCAGTAGAACATCATCATCGTCACCACGCCGTCGTGCTGATGGAACTCATCTCCGGAGCTTTGCTGGATCGGAGCTTGGAGATCGTCATCGAGCTGAACGTGTGCTGAACTCGGAGGTGCCGTACGTTCGGTACTTGGATCGGTCGAATCGTGAAGATGTACGACTACATCAACCGCGTTGTCATAACGCTTCCGCTTATGGTCTATGAGGGTACATGGACAAACACTCTCCCCTCTCGTTGCTATGCCATCACCATGATCTTGCGTGTGCGTAGGATTTTTTTGAAATTACTACGTTCCCCAACAGTGGCATCCGAGCCTAGGTTTTATGCGTTGATGTTATATGCACGAGTAGAACACAAGTGAGTTGTGGGCGATATAACTCATACTGCTTACCAGCATGTCATACTTTGGTTCGGCGGTATTGTTGGATGAAGCGGCCCAGACCGACATTACGCGTACGCTTACGCGAGACTGGTTCTACCGATGTGCTTTGCACACAGGTGGCTGGCGGGTGTCAGTTTCTCCAACTTTAGTTGAACCGAGTGTGGCTACGCCCGGTCCTTGCGAAGGTTAAAACAGCACCAACTTGACGAACTATCGTTGTGGTTTTGATGCGTAGGTAAGAACGGTTCTTGCTCAGCCCGTAGCAGCCACGTAAAACTTGCAACAACAAAGTAGAGGACGGCTAACTTGTTTTTGCAGGGCATGTTGTGATGTGATATGGTCAAGACGTGATGAGATATAAGTTGTTGTATGAGATGATCATGTTTTGTTGAAGTTATCGGCAATTGGCAGAAGCCCTATGGATGTCTCTTTGTTGCATAAGATGCAAGTGCCAAATAATTGCTTTACTTTATCGCTATACGATAGCAATAGTTGCAAGAGCAATAGTTGGTGAGACAACCATGTGATGACACATTGATATAGATCAAGATGATGAAGATCATGGTGTCGTGCCGGTGACGATAGAGATCATGACAGTACTTTGGAGATGGAGATCAAAGGCGCAAGATGATCATGGCCATATCATGTCACATATTTTGATTGCATATGATGTTTATCTATTATACATCTTATCTTGCTTTGATTGACGGTAGCATTTTAAGATGATCTCTCACTAAAATTATCAAGAAGTGTTCTCCCTGAGTATGCACCGTTGCCAAAGTTCGTCGTGCCCAGACACCACGTGATGATCGGGTGTGATAAGCTCTACGTCCATCTACAACGGGTGCAAGCCAGTTTTGCACACGCGGAATACTCAGGTTAAACTTGACGAGCCTAGCATATGCAGATATGGCCTCGGAACACGGAGACCGAAAGGTCGAGCATGAATCATATAGTAGATATGATCAACATAGTGATGTTCACCATTGAAAACTACTCCATCTCACGTGATGATCAGTTATGGTTTAGTTGATTTGGATCACGTGATCACTTAGATGACTAGAGAGATGTCTGTCTAAGTGGGAGTTCTTAAGTAATATGATTAAATGAACTTAAATTTATCATGAACTTAGTCTTGGTAGTATTTTGCAAATTATGTTGTAAGATCAATAGCTTGCGTTGTTGCTTTCATATGTTTATTTTGATATGTTCCTAGAGAAAATTGTGTTAAAAAATGTTAGTAGCAATGATGCGGATTGGATCCGCGATCTGAGGTTTATCCTCATTACTGCACAGATGAATTATGTCCTTAATGCACCGCTAGGTGACAAACCTATTGCAGGAGCAGATGCAGACGTTATGAACGTTTGGCTAGCTCAATATGATGACTACTTGATAGTTTTGTGCACCATGCTTTATGGCTTAGAATCGGGACTTCAAAGATGTTTTGAACATCATGGACCATATGAGATGTTCCAGGAATTGAAGTTAATATTTCAAGCAAATACCTGAGTTGAGAGATATGAAGTCTCTAACAAGTTCTATAGCTAAAAGATGGAGGAGAATCGCTCAACTAGTGAGCATGTGCTCTGATTGTCTGGGTACTACAATCGCTTGAATCAAGTGGGAGTTAATCTTCCAGATAAGATAGTGATTGACAAAATTCTCTAGTCACCATCGCCAAGTTAGTAGAACTTCATGATGAAGTACAGTATGCAAGGGATGATGAAAATGATTCCCGAGTTTTTCATGATGATGAAATCGATGAAGGTAGAAATCAAGAAAGAACATCAAGTGTTGATGGTTAACAAGACCACTAGTTTCAAGAAAAGGGCAAAGGGATAGAAGGGAACTTCAAGAAGAACGGCAAGCAAGTTGCTGCTCAAGTGAAGAAACCCAAGTCTGGACCTAAGCCTGAGACTAAGTGCTTCTACTGCAAAGGGACTAGTCACTGAAAGCAGAACTACCCCAAGTATTTGGCGGATAAGAAGGATGGCAAAGTGAACAAAGGTATATTTGATATACATGTTATTGATGTGTACTTTACTAGTGTTTATAGCAACCCCTCAGTATTTGGTACTGCTTCAGTTGCTAAGAGTAGTAACTCGAAACAGGAGTTGTAGAATAAAAACTAGTTAAGGGTGAAGTGACGATGTGTGTTGAAAGTAGTTTCAAGATTGATATGATCATCATCGCACACTCCCTATACTTTCGGGATTAGTGTTGAACCTAAATAAATGTTATTTGGTGTTTGCGTTGAGCATGAATATGATTTGATCATGTTTATTGCAATATGGTTATTCATTTAAGTAAGAGAATAAACTGTTGTTCTGTTTACATGAATAAAACCTTATATGGTTACACATCCAATGAAAATGGTTCACTGGATCTCGATCGTAGTGATACACATATTCATAATATTGAAACCAAAAGATGCAAAGTTAATAATGATACTGCAACTTATTTGTGGCACTGCCGTTTAGGTCATATTGGTGTAAAGCGCATGAAGAAACTCCATGCTGATGGGATTTGGAATCACTTGATTATGAATCACTTGATGCTTGCGAACCATGCCTCATGGGCAAGATGACTAAAACTCCGTTCTCCGGAACAGTGGAGCGAGCAACTGACTTATTGGAAATAATACATACTGATGTATGCGATCCGATGAGTGTTAAGGCTCGCGGCGGGTATCGTTATTTTCTGACCTTCACAGATGATTTGAGCAGATATGGGTATATCTACTTGATGAAACATAAGTCTGAAATAGTTGAAAGGTTCAAAGAATTTCAGAGTGAAGTGGAAAAATCATCGTAACAAGAAAAATAAAGTTTCTATGATCTGATCACGGAGACAAATATTTGATTTACGAGTTTGGTCTTCAATTAAAACAATGTGAAATAGTTTCACAGCTCACGCCACCTGGAACACCACAACATTATGGTGTGTCCGAACGTCGTAACCGCACTTTATTGGATATGGTGCAATCTATGATGTCTCTTATTGATTTACCATTATTGTTTTGGGGTTATGCATTAGAGACAGCTGCATTCACGTTTAATAGGGCACCATCTAAACCCGTTGAGACGACACCATATGAACTGTGGTTTAGCAGTAAACCTAAGCTGTCATTTCTTAAAGTTTGGAGTTGCGATGCTTATATGAAAAAGGTTTTCAACTTGATAAGCTCGAACCCAAATCGGGAGAAGTGCGTCTTCATAGAATACCCAAAGGAAACTGTTGGGTAAACCTTCTATCACAGATCCAAAGGCAAAATATTCGTTGCTAAAAATGGATCCTTTCTAGAGAAGGAGTTCCTCTCGAAAGAAGTGAGTGGGAGGAAAGTAAAGCTTGATAAGGTAATTTGTACCTTCTCCCAAATTGGAAATAGTTCATCACTGAAATCAGTTCCAGTGATTCCTGCACCAATTAGTGAGGAAGCTCATGATGATGATCATGAAACTTCAGATCAAGTTACTACAGAACCTCGTAGGTCTTCCAGAGTACGGTCCGCACCAGAGTGGTACGGTAATCCTGTTCTGAAAGTCATGTTACTAGACCATGATGAACCTACGAACTATGAGGAAGCAATGATGAGCCCAGATTCTGCGAAATGGCTTGAGGCCATAAAATCTGAGATATGATCCATGTATGAGAACGAAGTATGGACTTTGATTGACTTGTTCGATGATCAGCAAGCCATGTTAAATAAATGGATCTTCAAGAGGAAGATGGACACTGATAGTAGTATTACTATCTACTAAGCTCGACTTGTTGCGAAAGGTTTTTGACAAGTTCAAGGTGTTGAATACAATGAGATTTTCTCACTCATATCGATGCTTAAGTCTGTCCGAATCATGTTAGCAATTGCCACATTTTATGAAATCTGGCAAAAGGATGTCAAAACTGCATTCCTTAATGGATTTATTAAAGAAAAGTTGTATATGATGCAACCAGAAGGTTTTGTCAATCCTAAAAGTGCTAACAAAATGTGCAAGCTCCAGCGATCCATTTATGGACTGGTGCAAGCTGCTCAATGTTGGAATATACGCTTTGATAAGTTGATCGAAGCATATAGATTTGTACAGACTTACGGTGAAGCCTGTATTTACGAGAAAGTGAGTGGGAGCACTACAGCATTTCTGATAAGTATATGTGAATGACATATTGTTGATCGGAAATAATATAGAATTATTCTGCAAAGCATAAAGGAGTGTTTGAAAAGAGTTCTTTAAAAGAAAGACTTCAGTAAAGCTACTTACATATTGAGCATCAAGATCTATAGAGATAGATCAAGACGCTTGATAAGTTTTTTCAATGAGTACATACCCTGACAAGATTTTGAAGTAGTTCAAAATGGAATAGTCAAAGAAAGAGTTCTTGCCTGTGTTGCAAAGGTATGAAATTGAGTAAGACTCAAGACCCGACCATGGCAGAAAATAGAAAGAGAATGAAAATTCATTCCCTATGCCTCAGTCATAGGTTCTATAAAGTAAGCTATGCTGTGAACCAGACCTATTGTATACCTTGCTCTGAGTTTGACAAAGGAATACAATTTTGATCTAAGAGTAGATCACTGGACAGCGGTCAAGAATATCCTTAGAGAGGACTAAGGACATGTTTCTCGATTATGGAAGTGATAAAAGAGCCCATCGTAAAAGGTTACAACGATGCAAGCTTTTGCACCAATCCAGATGACTCTAAGTCTCAATCTGGATACATATTGAAAGTGGGAGCAATTAGCTAGAGTAGCTCCGTACAGAGCATTGTGGACATAGAATATTTGCAAAATACATACGGCTCTAAATGTGACAGACCCGTTGACTAAGCTTCTCTCACGAGCAAAACATGATCACACCTTAGTAATCTTTGGGTGTTAATCACATAGCGATGTGCACTAGATTATTGACTCTAGTAAACCCTTTGGGTGTTGGTCACATGACGATGTGAACTATGGGTGTTAATCATATACAGATATGAATATTGGTGTTAAATCACATGGCGATGTGAACTAGATTATTGACTCTAGTGCAAGTGGGAGACTGAAGGAAATATGCCCTAGAGGCAATAATAAAGTTATTATTTATTTCCTTATTTCATGATAAATGTTTATTATTCATGGTAGAATTGTATTAACCGGAAACATAATACATGTGTGAATACATAGACAAACATAGTGTCACTAGTATGCCTCTACTTGACTAGCTCGTTTATCAAAGATGGTTATGTTTCCTAGCCATGGACAAAAGAGTTGTCATTTGATTAATGGGATCACATCATTAGGAGAATGATGTGATTGACTTGACCCATTTCGTTAGCTTAGCACTTGATCGTTTAGTATGTTGCTATTGCTTTCTTCATGACTTATACATGTTCCTGTAACTATGAGATTATGCAACTCCCGTTTACCGGAGGAACACTTTGGGTACTACCAAATGTCACAACGTAACTGGGTGATTATAAAGGAGTACTACAGGTGTCTCCGAAGGTACATGTTGAGCTGGCGTATTTCGAGATTAGGTTTTGTCACTCCGATTGTCGGAGAGGTATCTCTGGGCCCTCTCGGTAATGCACATCACTATAAGCCTTGCAAGCAATGTAACCAATGAGTTGGTCACGGAATGATGCATTATAGAACGAGTAAAGAGATTTGCCGGTAACGAGATTGAACTAGGTATTGGATACCGACGATCAAATCTCGGGCAAAGTAACATACCGATGACAAAGGGAACAACGTATGTTGTTATGCGGTTTGACCGATAAAGATCTTCGTAGAATATGTAGGAACCAATATGGGCATCCAGGTCCCGCTATTGGTTATTGACCGAGAATGGTTCTAGGTCATGTCTACATAGTTCTCGAACCCGTAGGGTCCGCACGCTTAACGTTACGATGATAGTTTTATTATGAGTTTATAAGTTTTGATGTACCGAAGTTTTTCGGAGTCCCAGATGTGATCACGGACATGACGAGGAGTCTCGAAATGGTCGAGACATAAAGATTGATATATTGGAGGCCTATGTTTGGACATCGGAATGTTTCCGGGTGAAATCGGGATTTTACCGGAACACCGGGGGGTTACCGGAACCCTCCCGGGGGATAATGGGCCTTAGTGGGCCAAGAGGGAGAAGAGGAGGGCCGGCCAGGGCAGGCCGCGCGCCCCCTCCCCCCCTAGTCCGAATAGGACAAGGAAGGGGGGGTGCGGCGCCCCCCTTTCCTCTTTCCCCTCCCCCCTTTCCTTCTCCACCAAGGCAAGAGGGGGGAGTCCTACTCCCGGTGGGAGTAGGACTCCTCCAGGCGCACCCCTAGGGGGCCGGCCGCACCTCCCCCCTTCATCCTTTATATACGGGGGCGGGGGGCACCCCATAGACACACAAGTTGATCTACGGATCGTTCCTTAGCCGTGTGCGGTGCCCCCCTCCACCATATTCCACCTCGGTCATATCGTCGCGGAGTTTAGGCGAAGCCCTGCGCCGGTAGAACATCATCATCGTCACCACGCCATCGTGCTGACGGAACTCATCTCCGGAGCTTTGCTGGATCGGAGCCCGGAGATCGTCATCGAGCTGAACGTGTGCTGAACTCGGAGGTGTCGTACGTTCGGTACTTGGATCGGTTGGATCGTGAAGACGTACTACTACATCAACCGCGTTGTCATAACGCTTCCGCTTACGGTCTACGAGGGTACGTGGACGAACACTCTCCCCTCTCGTTGCTATGCCATCACCATGATCTTGCGTGTGCATAGGAAATTTTTTGAAATTACTACGTTCCCCAACACTATTAACAAAGTTTGACGAGATCCATTACACCTCCAAAAATGGAAGCGAAAAGCCTAGTCTCGCTGTATCAAATAACTCAAATGTTTTGCCCCCGCAGTAACCGTCGCTGATAAACAGGCTGCTAGTGTGTGCGTGAGAGGAGCGGCTGAGTAGGCCAGCTACGCGCTTGAATAGAGCACCGTGAGTACCCACTATCCAGGTGTACTTTCCCTGCATTGATAGTACAGCTAGAGAACAGTAGTACCCTCCACTTCCAACTATAGCTCCTTGGCCCTGAGATTCAAGAGTCCAAAATTGGTGCACTATACTAGAAGTACAGTACATCACACTACTAGTTGAGAAAGTAGCACTAGTACTGCTACAGTATGAGTACGTAGTAAATAATAGCCTCACCCCTTCGCTAAGGAACAATCAAGGAGCTACAGTTGGAAGGGATGAGGCCCTGCGGTTACTACGCTCTTATCGCCTCCTCGCCAGTACCCCTCCCCCGAAGAGAAGGAAATTCGTTGCTGCTCCCATGGATTCGTCAGGCGGTTCTCCTCCTCGTCGGGGCTGGGAGACCTTGGACGGCGATCCTCTGGGAAAAATCGCACGCTGCTCCGACGTCCTCACTGCCGCAAGACTCGGTGCTTCCTGCACCAACTTTTTTAAGACGGTGCTTAAGCAGGCTTGGGAAAAGGCCATGCTTGTTGGTGTTCCGTGCATCCTCGAGGAGAAGGTCCTTCTATGGGACAATCCTTCGAACAGTCCACCACTCCCTGGCCATGGTTGCACATTGACTCCGCTAGAGTTGCCAACGTGAGAGGTAGTCGGATTTTGTCCGATGAGCAGGTTAGTCATGGAATTTGATCATGTAGTACTTAGTTATTCCATTTCCATCCCGTAATTTCTCCGCTGCCCACCGTCTTATATATAGGTCTAGGTCGGTGCCAATGAAGATTAGCTTGCATACATCCGGCCGGATACCACCATCATTTTGCACAACATACACAGCAGTACGGCCGTTCCCGTAGACCCCTTCTCCACCACTGGGATCGGCCTTCCGAACTGGGTGGGCTTGAATACGTCTGATGATGCCTACATGAGATTGAAGAAGATAGCAATTGCGGACCCACCGTCAAAGCGACGCGGCTATGATGATTACTATCTCATCGCAGTGTTCGACATAGGGATTGCCATCAATACAAGTGGCAGTAACGGCAGAGGCTGGCACATGTTGGCCACAACAGATTTGTACCCCTACACGTTTGAAGACGTTATGCGCCATGTAGGCCGCATCTTCGTGGTGACAAGCCAGGGGACTTGTTTCATATGGTTGGCATCCTATGGTACGGGATATTACAAACGGAATGCACAAACCATCAGTTGCCTCCCTAACAGAACTCCATTATTTTGCAGGGACCAATCATCCCCCAATCAAAATAAGATCGCTGATCCTGGATGTGCATTTGCATCCGTGATTCGGTCTAACCTGGAACCTTGTAGCTGACTTTGGCATATTGGGATAAACTATCTTAGCAATCGTTACCCATGGTACCACTGATGTGCAACATGGTCACACAATCTACAACTATCGGACTGTCACCATCTACCCAGGTATTCCATTTTCTCATTGTTGTGTGTTAGAGTAGTAGAGTAGTACTTGCTAGTTATTTTCTTTTCTTGACTGGGACATGTTTACTGTACTAGTAGTATAATTTGGTATTATATTTTTTTAACCTTTCGCCTTCTCTTTCGTTGTTGTACTGCTTACTAGTACTAGTAGGAGTAACTTTTACCTTAGAGGACGCATATAGCTAGCTAGGCCCTTGAAGACTTCAAACCACTAGCTCCCACCATTTTTGTTTTTCCATGTCTTACTATCTCATCCATGTAGCCAAGAGTGGGTATATGTAATAAGCCAATTATTTTACTTCCTCTATACCGGAGTAGTACTATTTGCTGCATAGTATTACTGACCGCCATATTTGAGCACAATATTATTATGCATGGACCTTGACTATGTACGTCACCATGTGTCTAGATCTGAGATGCCATGTGTACCAGATGAACGGCGCCGAGTTCGACCCCCATGATGCTACGTGGGTGCCGAGGAACACTCTTGGAGAGTACTCGCTTTTCATTGGGGACAGCTACCCCATTGTAAAGCGGATGCCACCTTCCGTGCACGACACCGAAGGTCTGCCGTTCATGAAGCATGGTTGTGTCTTCAGTGCACACTGCCGGATGACTGACATGCTGGGACACGCTATACCTAATTTATGCCGCTTCAGCTGGGATGCGTCTCCATCATGTGGAACCGGACTAGAAAGCTGCGACAATGATTCCTGTTGCCCACTGCTATGGATCATGCCATCCATGAAGAACACCTGGGACTAGAACCTGGAGGAGGACATGTAGCCCATCTATAACGTGTAAGTGGAGTATGGTAAATTGTGAACGGTAGCGCTGTGAATATATGTAGACTAGTCGTGCACAAATTTATCACATGAAGTGGAGATGAACTTGTGTGGCATACTGGCATTTGTCCTTTAGAATTTATTACTAGCAAATGTGCTATGTGTATGTGCAACTTGTGTGGTTGTTACACGGGCTCCAGCACGCTCTTTGAGAAAAAAAGGTGGCACAACTTTGGATATAGGTGACGTGGTGACATCATACAGTAGCATCGTTCGCTATAGTTGTAGTACTCCTACTAGGACGACAATTCCTATAAAAACTTGCACTTGGCTCTTTACCTCTTCGGGAGGTTCAACAGTTCGTACTCGTGTGAACCTGCACTTGGCTCTTCGCCTCTTCGAAAGGTCCAACAATGATGATACTACAATACAATATGCTTCTGGCAATCTGACACAGATTGAACTGATGAACATCCACCGCGAGGGCGAGGGCGAGGGAGAGGGAGAGGGCGCTGTAGTCAAAACCGCATCAAAACCTCTCCTTGTCCTGTGAGCCACCGTGCGCGTGGGCGAGGGAGAGGGAGTAGTAAGCAAGCTTCTCTTCGTTCGGCGAGTTGATGGGACACATCAAAGCAGTACTGGTACTAGTACATACTGCGTCCTTTTTGGTTAATATGGCTTACTTTGAAACGAGAAAAATACACTGGCGGTCAATGTATGTAACAATACGCTCTTTATGGTCACTATATAGTTTTGCGGTGATTATACGATCACTGTCTCATCGTAGAGCACCTTATTGCACCCTACTAACCGGCTCGACGTGGCACTTTGTTGACTAGGTAAATTGGCACCAGGTTTGGGTCCCACCTGTCAGTTGGCAGAGCAAATAAATCAGTTAAACTAAACTTTACGTGGGCGCGATAGGAGTCCAGCCCTTGCGCGTGAACCACCCTAGCTGTGTATGTGAGTGCATGCATGTGTACTCCCTCGGTCTTCCAACAAAGAGTGTACATCGGCTCAAAAACAAAGAGTCTACATCTACAGTTCCAATGCATTTAGCCTTTAAACTAATCGATATTGATTGACTAATGAACCAACTTGTGCTCTAGCTATAGGCTACATATCTATCCTTAATTACAGCATGCAACAACCTTCATTTAATCTTCTTCTCTCAGTGGTCAAATGCACACATAAGTATGCTACTTTTGGGTGTTAATTATGCCCTGCTCAATGTGTAAATCTTTGTATGTACAGTCTTTCACGGACGTAGGAAGTAGGTTGAGCACTTGAGCGTGAGCGCGTGGGTTGCATCATGTGTTGTGTGTCGCATGGGTGCGTGAGTGTTGCGTGCATTGCTACGTCTTGAGCTTGCGTTGGTTTTCCTCGAAGAGGAGAGGGTGATGCAGCAAAGTGTAGCGTAAGTATTTCCCTCAGTTTTGAGAACCAAGGTATCAATCCAGTAGGAGGCTCCTCAAAAGTCCCACGCACCTACACAAACAAACTGAGAACTCGCAACCAACACAATAAAGGGGTTGTCAATCCCTTCACGGCCACTTGTGAAAGTGAGATCTAATAAAGATAGTATGATAAGATAAATATATTTTTGGTATTTTATGATATAGATGCAAAAAGTAAAGATGCAAATAAAGGTAGATTGAAAGCAAATATGATAAGAGATAGACTCGGGTGCCATAGGTTTCACTAGAGGCTTCTCTCAAGATAGCATAAGTATTACGGTGGGTGAAAAAATTACTGTGGAGCAATTGATAGAAAAGCGCATAGTTATGAGATTATCTTGGCATGATCATGTATATAGGCATCACGTCCATAACAAGTAGACCGACTCCTGCCTGCATCTACTACTATTACTCCACACATTGACCGACTCCTGCCTGCATCTAGAGTATTAAGTTCATAAGAACAGAGTAACTCATTAAGCAAGATGACATGATGTAGAGGGATAAACTCATGCAATATGATGTAAAACCCATCTTGTTATCCTCGATGGCAACAATACAATACGTGCCTTGCAACCATTTCTGTCACTGGGTAAGGACACCGCAAGATTGAACCCAAAGCTAAGCACTTCTCCCATAGCAAGAAAGACCAATCTAGTAGGCCAAACCAAACTGATAATTCGAAGAGACTTACAAAGATAACTCAATCATACATAAAAGAATTCAGAGAAGATTCAAATATTATTCATAGATAAACTTGATCGTAAACTCACAATTCATCGGATCTCGACAAACACACTGCAAAAAGAGTTTACATCGAATATATCTCCACAAGAGAGGGGGAGAACAATGTATTGAGATCCAAAAAGAGAGAAGAAGCCATCTAGCTAATAACTATGGACCCGTAGGTCTGTGGTAAACTACTCACAACTCATCGAAGGGGCAAGGATGTTGATGTAGAGGCCCTCCGTGGTTGATTCCCCCTCCGGCAGAGTGCCGACGAAGGCTCCAAGATGGGATCTCGCGCATACAGAAGGTTACGGCGGTGGAAATTGTGTTTCGTGGTGCTCCTGGATGTTTTCGGGGTACGTAGGTATATATAGGAGGAAGAAGTACGTCGGTGGCCGCCAGAGGGGCCCACGAGACAGGGGGCGTGCCCTACATGGGGGGCGCGGCCCCCTATCTCGTGGGGCCCTCGGAAGCTTATTGACTTGCACTCCAAGCTCTCCGGATCATGTTCGTTCCAAAAATCACGCTCCCGAAGGTTTCATTCCGTTTGGACTCCGTTTGATATTCCTTTTCTTCGAAATACTGAAATAGTAACAGCAATATGGGTTGGGCCTCCGGTTAGTAGGTTAGTCCCAAAAATGATATAAATGTGTAAAATAAAGCCCATAAACATCCAAAAGGGGTAATATAATAGCATGGAACAATCAAAAATTATAGATAAGTTGGAGACGTATCAAGCATCCCCAAGCTTAATTCCTGCTCGTCCTCGAGTAGGTAAATGATAAAAAGAGAATTTTTGATGTGGAATGCTACCTAGCATAATTCTTAATGTAATTTTATTTATTGTGGCATGAATGTTAAGATCCAAATGAATACAAAATAAAAGTTCATATCGACATAGAAATAGTAATACTTCAAGCATACTAATCAAAGTAATCATGTCTTCTCAAAATAACATGGCTAAAGAAAGTTATCCCTACAAAATCATATAGTCTGGCTGTTGCTCTATCTTCATCATACAAAGTATTTAATCATGCACAACCCCGATGACAAGCCAAACAATTGTTTCATACTTTAATAATCTCAAACTTTTTCAACTTTCACGCAATACATGAGCGTGAGCCATGGACATAGCACTATATGTGGAATAGAATGGTGGTTGTGGAGAAGACAAAAAGGAGAAGATATTCTCACATCAACTAGGCGTATCAATGGGCTATGGAGATGCCCATTAATAGATATCAATGTGAGTGAGTAGGGATTGCCATGCAACGGATGCACTAGAGCTATAAATATATGAAAGCTCAAGAAAAGAAACTAAGTGGGGTGCATCCAACTCGCTTGCTCACGAAGACCTAGGGCACTTTAAGGATGCCCATCATTGGAATATACAAGCCAAGTTCTATAATGAAAAGGTTCCCACTAGTATATGAAAGTGACAACATATGAGACTCTCTAACATGAAGATCATGGTGCTATTTTGAAGCACAAGTGTGGAAAAAGAGATAGTAGCATTGTCCCTTCTCTCTTTTTCTCTCATTTTATTATTTTTTCTCTTTTTTCTTTTTCATTTTCTTTTTCCCTTTTTTTCTTTGGCCTTCTCTTTTTTTGGCCCTTTTTTTCTTTTTGTAAAGTTTGAAGTCTCATCCTGACTTGTGGGGGAATCATAGTCTTCATCATCCTTTCCTCACTAGGACAATGCTCTAATAATGAAGATCATCACACTTTTATGGATTTACAACTCAAAGCTAGAACAAGATATGACTCTATATGAATGCCTCCGACAGTGTACCGGGATATGCAATGAATCAAGAGCGACATGTATGAAAAATGAAGGTGGCCTTGCCACAAATACAATGTCAACTACATGATTATGCAAGAAGCAATATGACAAAAGTAATGCGTGTCATATGAACAGAATGGTGGAAAGTTGCGTGGCAATATATCTCGGAATGGCTATGGAAATGCCATAATAGGTAGGTATGGTGGCTGTTTTGAGGAAGGAGTATGGTGGGTGTATGGTACCGGCGAAAGTTGCACGATACAAGAGAGGCTAGCAATGGTGGAAGGGTGAAAGGGGGCGTATAATCCATGGACTCAACATTAATCAAAAGAACTCATATACTTGTTGCAAAAATTTAGAAGTCATCAAAAACCAAAGCACTACGCGCATGCTCCTAGGGGGATAGATTGGTACGAAAAGACCATCGCTCGTCCCCGACCGCCACTCATAAGGAAGACAATCAATAAATAAAATTGTGCTCCAACTTCATCACAAAGCGGTTCACCATACGTGCATGCTACAGGAATCACAAGCTTCAACTCAAGCATTCTTTAAATTCATAATCACCCAACTAGCATGACTTTAATATCACTACCTCCATATCTCAAAACAATTATCAGGCATCAAATTGATCATAGCATCCAATTCACTTTCTATGATAGTTTTTATTATACCCAACTTGGATGCTCATCATTCTAGGACCAACTTTATGACCATAGCAAATACCATGCTGTTCTAAAAGACTCTCAAAATAATATAAGTGAAGCATGAGAGACTAGCAATTTCTTCAAAATTAAGACACCACCATGCTCTAAAAGATATAAGTGAAGCACTAGAGCAAAAACTATTAAGCTCAAAAGATATAAGTGAAGCACATAGAGTATTCTAGAAAATTCTAATCAAATAGGCTTCTCCCAAAAGGTGTGTACAGCAAGGATGATTGTGGTAAATTAAAAATCAAATACTAATATAATACACGACGCTCCAAGCAAAACACATATCATGTAGCGAATAAAAATATAGCTCCAAGTAAAGTTACCAATGAACGAAGACGAAAGAGGGGATGCCTTCCCGGGGCATCCCCAAGCTTAGGCTTTTGGCTATTCTTGAATATCTTGGGGTGCCATGGGCATCCCCAAGCTTAGCCTCTTGCCACTCCTTATTCCATAGTCCATAAAAGCTTTACCCAAAACTTGAAAACTTCACAACACAAAACTCAACAGGAAATCTTATAAGCTCCGTTAGTGAAAGAGAACAAAACCACCACATAAGGTACTGCAATGAAATCATTATTTATTTATTTTGGTGTTAAACATACTGTATTCCAACTTACTTATGGTTCATAGACTGAATTACTAGCCATAGATGCATTGAAATAAGCAAACAACACACGAAAAACAGAATCTGTCAAAAACAGAACAGTTTGTAGCAATCTGTAACTAACGCAAACTTATGGAACTCTAAAAATCCTACCAAAATAGGAAGTACTGGACAATTTGTTTATTGAACAGCAGAAAAAATAGTCAACGCAAAAGCACGTTCCTGTGATTTAACAAAATTATATTCGTGCGTGCAAAGTTTCTGTTTTTCAGCAGAATCAAATCAACTATCATCGTAGGTTATCCTATAGGTTCTACTTGGCACAAACACTAATTAAAAGATAAAAACACATCTAAACAGAAGGTAGATGCAAGATTTATTACTAAACAGGAGCAAAAACAAAAAACATAAAGAAAAATTGGGTTGCCTCCCAACTAGTGCTATCGTTTAACGCTCCTAGCTAGGCATAAAAACAAAGATAGATCTAAGTGGTGCCGTAATAATAAGATAGACCTTGGAAGCTCATCTCATATTCTCTACGTTCGGCAGCAAGTTTCCTTTGAGGCAAGCAAAAGTAATCAAAAGGGCTAAATTTAGTGGGACAAAGGTCCCCAAGATCAATAACAGGAGGAACGGGTTCCTCCTTTGGCCCTTCATAGTGCACAACTATTTCATCACTAAAAGCATTCTTTTGGCAAAATCTTGTGAGCCTATACTCAAGAGAGTATCCTAGCTCATTGTTTTGAAGGGCAAAATCATTATTAAGCTCGTTAATGCAATCAACCAAGACATTGGTAGGAACCTTCTCTAAGGTTTTCATTAAAAGCGACATAGTCCGAAGATTGAAAACGTCCAATTTCCTCTTGATCATAGAGGATCGCTTCTATGGGAGGACGACCGGCATCCACCCTATAGTGCGCAAAGATTTCTTTGGCCTCTCTTATGATAAATCTAAACTCATGAGCCAAAAAGATAGTAACAGCACGCTTAACATAAGAATGCTCAATATTAGAGAATTCTAGGAAAATTCTTCGTATGCAAGGATGCATATGCATAAATTGTCTTTCAAGTTCAACTACAAGCATAGCGATAGGATCCGCAAGACCACTAGTTCTATGAAGAATAGAACAGCCCATGGAAGTTAAAGCACCGGCACAAGTAAAGAAATCTTGAATAACACCTTTGCCAATGATGTTACCACTACCGATTTGAAACTTTTTAGTATGCAAGATAGGGGGTTCATCGGCCGGAGCCTCGGGATTTCCTGTGTTATCATTATTGTCCATATTGACGATAATCTCCCAAGTTTCAGACCTAGCGGCAAACGAAAGCAAGGCGGAAGAAAGGGAGCGAAAAGGAGAGGAGGAGATTGGGAAAGAGAGGGCGAATAAAACGGCAAATGGGGGAGAGGAAAATGAGAGGCAAATGGCAAATAATGTAAATGCGAGGGAGATGGGTTTGTGATGGGTACTTGGTATGTCTTGACTTGAACGAAGACCTCCTCGGCAACGGTGCCAGAAATCCTTCTTGCTATGTCTTGAGCTTGCGTTGGTTTTCCTCGAAGAGGAGAGGGTGATGCAGCAAAGTGTAGCGTAAGTATTTCCCTCAGTTTTGAAAACCAAGGTATCAATCCAGTAAGAGGCTCCTCAAAAGTCCCACACACCTACACAAACAAACTAAGAACTCGCAACCAACGCAATAAAGGGGTTGTCAATCCCTTCACGGCCACTTGCGAAAGTGAGATCTAATAAAGATAGTATGATAAGATAAATATATTTTGGTATTTTATGATATAGATGCAAAAAGTAAAGATGCAAATAAAGGTAGATTGAAAGCAAATATGATAAGAGATAGACTCGGGGGCCATAGGTTTCACTAGAGGCTTCTCTCAAGATAGCATAAGTATTACGGTGGGTGAACAAATTACTGTCGAGCAATTGATAGAAAAGTGCATAGTTATGAGATTATCTAGGCATGATCATGTATATAGGCATCACGTCCATAACAAGTAGACCGACTCCTGCCTGCATCTACTACTATTACTCCACACATTGACTGACTCCTGCCTGCATCTACAGTATTAAGTTCATAAGAACAGAGTAACACATTAAGCAAGATGACATGATGTAGAGGGATAAACTCATGCAATATGATGTAATCCCCATCTTGTTATCCTCGATGGCAACAATACAATACGTGCCTTGCAACCCTTTCTGTCACTGGGTAAGGACACCGCAAGATTGAACCCAAAGCTAAGCACTTCTCCCATGGCAAGAAAGACCAATCTAGTAGGCCAAACCAAACTGATAATTCGAAGAGACTTGCAAAGATAACTCAATCATACATAAAAGAATTCAGAGAATATATTATTCATAGATAAACTTGATCATAAACCCACAATTCATCGGATCTCAACAAACACACCGCAAAAAGAGTTTACATCGAATAGATCTCCACAAGAGAGGGGGAGAACATTGTATTGAGATCCAAAAAGAGAGAAGAAACCATCTAGCTAATAACTATGGACCCGTAGGTCTGTGGTAAACTACTCACAACTCATCGGAGGGGCAAGGATGTTGATGTAGAGGCCCTCCGTGGTTGATTCCCCCTCCGACAGAGTGCCGGCGAAGGCTCCAAGATGGGATCTCATGGATACAGAAGGTTACGGCGGTGGAAATTATGTTTCGTGGTGCTCCTGGATGTTTTCGGGGTACGTCGGTATATATAGGAGGAAGAAGTACGTCGGTGGCTGCCAGAGGGGCCCACGAGACAGGGGGCGCGCCCTATAGGGGGGCGGCCCCCTATCTCGTGGGGCCCTCGGAAGCTTCTTGACTTGCACTCCAAGCTCTCCGGATCATGTTCGTTCCAAAAAATCACGCTCCCAAAGGTTTCATTCCGTTTGGACTCCGTTTGATATTCCTTTTCTTCGAAATACTGAAATAGGCAAAAAACAGCAATATGGGCTGGGCCTCCGGTTAGTAGGTTAGTCCCAAAAATGATATAAATGTGTAAAATAAAGCCCAAAAACATCCAAAAGGGGTAATATAATAGCATGGAACAATCAAAAATTATAGATATGTTGGAGACGTATCATGCGTCCATGTGTACGTGTGATCGTTGCATGTTGCATGCATGCATGCATGAGGCTTTTACTCCCTCTCATTGACATGTTCATATTTCAAGCTTCATTAAAATGTTGCATGCAAGAATTAAGAGTAACTCACCAATGCGTGTAAAAGTTCTGGTCATTTGTTCCTCACGCATGCATTCCAATTAATATGTTCGTAAACACAATTTGCTTGAGGAAAACGAGCCCATTATTTAGTACTTTCAGAAAAAAAAATCGGGCACACATCATTTACTACTACGTTGGTTGATGATTTTTTTTATTGACCTGTATATAATCCTCCGTCCTGGTTTAGTGGTCTCCTTCGTACTTAGTGTAGAATTTTGACCGTAAATTTAACTAACAAAGTGTCAATGCATGTCATAAAAAACTATACCATTAGAAACTATGTTCAAATACTAATCCAGTGATATCATTTTTGGTGAGTAGATGGTCAAAGTTGACACAAAATTAATGCGTTGGTAAACATAATTTTTTGAGGAAAACGAGCTCATTAATTGAGTGTTTTTGCAAACTACAAAAATTATTCCACCACTCACCATCTACCTTGGTTGATGAGATTTTTGAATTGAGCCCTATAAACTGAAAAGGAGGTACTAGTACTAGTATTCCTACATTATTGGCGTCGGGTGCCTTGGCCAATGTTTCATCATCTTGTTGGACAAGATGAGCGTAGAGGCATAGCAATCCATTATTGCCCATCTCGGTTAGAGAACTATTCAACTAGTCTTCACAGTGAAGTGACTATACAAGTTGCAGCAGATGGGACACTTAATTAATAAGCTGAACCAGCGTGTTGGTGTTACTAAATCAGCCTTACCCAGTACTGCATCATGTTTACCAGTGGAGCACGCTTCCACAAATACGCCTACACACTCTCTCCTCCATTAACTGATATATGGGCCCTCTTGAGGTAGACCCACATGTCATCGGCGTAACTATTTACACTCCGAAGGACGGTATATCCTGATAGTAGTACTAGTAGAATTGAGATTTAATGCACTTTCTTACCCGTCTTTCACTCTTCTTCTCCTCTCTTCTTCTTCCTCCTCTCTTACCCATCATTGGTCGCACACCATTTCCCCCCGCTCACTGCTCGCCCGCCCGTGCCATCTTCCTTGGTAGCTCGCGCGTACCATTTCCCCCCACTCACTGCTCGGCCACACACGCCATCTTCTTCGCTCGCCCGCCCGAATCCACTTCCCCGCTGGGTCGCTAATACGTCTCCAACGTATCTATAATTTTTTATTGTTCCATGCTATTATATTATCTGTTTTGGATGTTTAATGGGCTTTAATATGCTCTTTTATATTATTTTTGGGACTAAACTATTAACCGGAGGCCCAGTGCCAGTTTCTATTTTTTTCCTATTTTAGAGTTTTACAGAAAAGGAATACCAAACGGAGTCGAAACGGAATGAAACCTTCGCGATAATCTTTCTTGGACCGAAAGCAATCCAAAAGACTTGGAGTTGAAGTCTGGGACTCTATGAGGAGGCCACGAGGCAGGAGGGCGCGCCCAGGGGGGTAGGCGTGCCCCCACCCTCATGGGCCCCTCGTAGCTCCACCGACGTACCTATTTCACCTATATATACTCTTATACCCTAGAAACATCAGGGGAGCCACGAAACCACTTTTCCACCGCCGCAACCTTCTGTACCCGTGAGATCCCATCTTGGGGCCTTCTTCGGCAATTTGCCGGAAGGGGAATCGATCATGGAGGGCTTCTACATCAACACCATTGCCTCTCCGATGAAGCGTGAGTAGTTTATCACAGACCTTCGGGTCCATAGTTATTAGCTAGAAGGCTTTTTCTCTCTCTTTGATTCTCAATACAAAGTTCTCCTCGATGATCTTGGAGATCTATTCGATGTAATATTCTTTTGCGGTGTGTTTGCCGAGATCCGATGAATTGTGGATTTATGAACAAGATTATCTATGAATATTATTTGGTTCTTCTCTGAATTCTTATATGCATGATTTGATATCTTTGCAAGTCTCTTTGAATCATCGGTTTAGTTTGGCCTACTAGATTGATCTTTCTTGCAATGGGAGAAGTGCTTAGCTTTGGGTTCAATCTTGCGGTGTCCTTTCCCAGTGACAGTAGGGGCAGCAAGGCACGTATTGTATTGTTGCCATCGAGGATAAAAAGATGGGGTTTATATCATATTGCTTGAGTTTATCCCTCTACATCATGTCATCTTGCTTAATGTGTTACTCCATTCTTATGAACTTAATACTCTAGATGCATGTTGGATAGCGGTCGATGTGTGGAGTAATAGTAGTAGATGAAGAATCATTTCGGTCTACTTGACACAGACGAGATGCCTATGTTCATGATCATTGCCTTAGATATCTTCATAATTATGCGCTCTTCTATCAATTGCTCGGCAGTAATTTGTTCACCCACCGTAATACATGTTATCTTGGGAGAAGCCACTAGTGAAACCTATGGCCCCCGGGTCTCTTTTCTATTATATTACATCTCTTTTATTTACATTGCATCTCGTTTACTATTTTGCAATCTTTACTTCCCAATATATACAACAAAAATACCAAAAATATTTACTTTACTTTCTCTATCAGATCTCACTTTTGCGAGTGACCGTGAAGGGATTGACAACCCCTTTATCGTGTTGGTTGCAAGGTTCTTGATTGTTTGTGCAGGTACTAGGTGACTTGTGTGTCATCTCCTACTGGATTGATACCTTGGTTCTCAAAACTGAGGGAAATACTTAAGCTACTTTGCTACATCACCCTTTCCTCTTCAAGCGAAAACCACCGCATGCTCAAGAGGTAGCAAGAAGGATTTCTGGCGCCGTTACCGGAGAGATCTACGCCAAGTCAAGACATACCAAATACCCATCATAAACTCTTCTCCCTCGCATTACATTATTTGTCATTCGCCTCTCGTTTTCCTCTCCCCCACTTCTAAAACGATTTTCGAAAACATTTGCCTTTTCTTCGCCCCTCTTCCATTCGTATCTTTTCGCTTGCTTCTTGTGTGTGTTAGATCCCTTGATTTGACTTCATGGCTAGTCCTCCTATCATTGTTAGTACTCCCGATAATGAGGTTCTCAATTTTAAACAAAGGAGGGAGAAAATCTAAAAGATGCTTAGTATAGAATATGCAATGCTCAAAATAGATCTGCTAGGAAGCAATCTACTTCCGTTCTTCTTCGCAATTTTTATGTAGGCATTACTCCTTGGAATAGATATTTTCTTGACACCATTACTGGAGGGAATTTCTTGGGAAGCCATACTTTTGATTCTTATAATGCCATGATAGATTTGTTAGGCCCACCACCTCTTTTGGTCAATGGAACTATTTTAACTTTGGAACATGTGATGCAAAGACTTGATATTATTGAAAGTAAAATTGCCACTATTGAGTTAATCGAAAATTTGGATAAAAAGATCCACAACCAAATTACCCAATATGGATCTAAGGTAGGAGTTACTCTGAAAAATCTTAGGGAAAAGGATCAAGATTCTACTAGAATTGATAAAGTCGAAGATATTATTACCAACTTGGGTTCCACTTTTTCTGCCTTTAAAAAATACCTCAAATCCTCCTCCTACCAAACTTGACAAGTTTATCTACGTTCCTAAGAATAAGGGTGAATCTTCTAGTAAGGAAAATGAAGACCTCAAATCAATAAGTGTTCACCCCAATTTTTTTAATATCATTAAGGAACCTTTTGCCACAAATGAATTTCTTGATTTCTTGCCTAGGAGTTTGATCATTAACAAAACTAAAGAACCTCATAAGGGTTAGGTGTGTTCAATTGAAGAATTGCATGTTGAAGATGGCAATACCTAGATCTATTCTTGTTTTTATGCCTAGCTAGGGGCGTTAAACGATAGCGCTTGTTGGGAGGCAACCCAATTTTATTTTTTGTTCTTTACTTTTTGCTCCTGTTTAGTAACAAATAATTCATGTAGCCTCTGTGTAGATGTGGTTTTATGTTTTAATTAGTGTTTTTTCCAAGTAGAACCTTTCGGTGGGTGAAGTCTTTGCGATCTTGCTGTAAAAAACAGAAACTTTTGCGCTCACGAGAATAGCTGTCATTTTTTACTGGAGAGTGTTTTTAGGCTTATTATTTTTGCAGACGATTAATAGACAAATTCCTCACGTCCACCAATTTATTACAGAATTTTTAGATTTACATAAGTATTCAAAAGTTACAGATTACTACAGATTGTTCTGTTTTTGACAGATTCTGTTTTTCGTGTGTTGTTTGCTTATTTTGATGAATCTATGGGTAGTATCGGGGGGTATGAACCATAGAGAAGTTGGAATACAGTATGTTTAACACCAATATAAATGAAGAATGAGTTCATTACAGTACCTTAAAGTGGTGGTTTATTTTCTTATACTAACGGAGCTCATGAGACTTTCTGTTGAAGTTTTGTGTTGTGAAGTTTTCAAGTTTTTGGATAAAGATTTGATGTATTTTGGAATAAGGAGTGGCAAGAGCCTAATCTTGGGGATTCCCAAGGCATCCCAAGGTAATTCAAGGACAACCAAAATCCTAAGCTTGGGGGCCCTGGAAGGCATCCCCTCTTTCGTCTTCGTCTATCGCTAACTTTACTTGAGGCTATATTTTTATTCACCACATGATATGTGTTTTGCTTGGAGTGTCTTATATGATTTGGGTCTTTGATTTTTAGTTTACCACAATCATACTTTCTGTACAAACCTTTTAGGAGAGACACGCATGAATCAGAATTTATTAGAATACTCTATGTGCTTCACTTACATCTTTTGAGCTAGATAATATTGCTCTAGTGCTTCACTTATATCTTTTTAGAGCACGGTGGTGGTTTTATTTCATAGAAATGGTTGATCTCTCATGCTTAACTTATATTATTTTGAGAGTCTTTTAGAACATCTTGGTAATTTTCTTTGGTTATAAAATTAGTCCTAATATGAAGGGCATCCAAGATGGGTATAATAAAAACTTTCATATAAAGTGCATTGAATACTATGAGAAGTTTGATTCTTTATGATTGTTTTAAGATATGAAGATGGTGATATTAGGGACATGCTAGTATACTTGTTGTGAATTTGAAAGATACTTGTGCTAGAGTTTATGATTCCCGTAGCATGCACGTATGGTGAACAGTTATGTGATGAAGTTGGAGTATGATTTATTTATTGATTGCCTTCCTTATGTGTGGAGGTCGGGATCGCACGATGGTTAACTCCTACCAACCCTTCCCCTAGGAGCATGCATGTAGTACTTTGTTTTGATGACTTGTAGATTTTTGCACTAAGTATGTGAGTTCTTTATGACTAGTGTAGTGTCCATGGATTATACGCACTCTCACCCTTCCACCATTTCTAGCCTCTCTAG
Organism: Triticum timopheevii; assembly: GCA_963921465.1. Lineage (NCBI taxonomy): Eukaryota > Viridiplantae > Streptophyta > Magnoliopsida > Poales > Poaceae > Triticum > Triticum timopheevii. The sequence continues at coordinate 472,507,261 of OY997268.1, forward strand.
TACCGCGCAGTTGTCGACAGTACCATACACCCACCATACCTTCCTCAAAACAGCCACCATACCTACCTATTATGGCATTTCCATAGCCATTCCGAGATATATTGCCATGCAACTTTGCACCGTTCTGTTTATTATGATAGGCTCCATCATTGTCATATTGCCTTGCATGATCATGTAGTTGACATCGTATTTGTGGCAAAGCCACCATTCATAATTTTTCATACATGTCGCTCTTGAATCATTGCACATCCCGGTACACCGCCGGAGGCATTCACATAGAGTCATATTTTGTTCTAAGTATTGAGTTGTAATTCTTGAGTTGTAAGTAAATAAAAGAGTGGTGATCTTCATTATTAGAGCATTGTCCAAGTGAGGAAAGGATGATAGAGACTATGATTCGCCCACAAGTCGGGATGAGACTCCGGACGAAAACAAAAGAGGCCATAAAAAAAGAGAAAAGACCCAAATAAAAAAATAAGAGAAAAAGAGAGAAGGGGCAATGCTACTATCCTTTCACCACACTTGTGCTTCAAAGTAGCACTATGATCTTCATGATAGAGAGTCTCCTATGTTGTCACTTTCATACTAGTGGGAATTTTTCATTATAGAACTTGGCTTGTATATTCCAATGACGGGCTTCCTCAAAAATGCCCTAGGTCTTCTTGAGCAAGCAAGTTGGATGCACACCCACTTAGTTTCTTTTGTTGAGCTTTCATAAACTTATAGCTCTAGTGCATTCGGTGCATGGCAATCCCTACTCACTCACATTGATATCTATTGATGGGCATCTCCATAGCATGTTGATATGCCTAGTTGATGTGAGACTATCTTCTCCTTTTTGTCTTCTCCACAACCACCATTCTATTTCACCTATAGTGCTATGTCCATGGCTCACGCTCATGTACTGCATGAAGATTGAAAAAGGTTGAAAATACTAAAGTATGAAACAATTGCTTGGTTGAAACCGGTGTTGTGCATGATTAAATACTTTGTGCGATGAAGATAGTGCAGAGCCAGACTATATGATTTTGTAGGGATAACTTTCTTTGGCCATGTTCTTTTGAGAAGACGTGATTGCTTTGTTAGTATGCTTGAAGTATTATCATTTTTATGTCAATATTAAACTTTTGTCTTGAATCTTTCGGATCTGAACATTCATGCCACAATAAAGAAAATTACATTAATAAATATGCTAGGTAGCATTCCACATCAAAAATTATGTTTTTATCATTTACCTACTCAAGGACGAGCAGGAATTAAGCTTGGGGATGCTTGATACGTCTTCAATGTATCTATAATTTTTGATTGGTCCATGCTACCTATTATTTTTGGGACTAACCTATTAACCGGAGGCCCAGTGCCAGTTTCTATTTTTTTGCCTATTTTAGAGTTTTACAGAAAAGGAATATCAAACGGAGTCTAAACGGAATGAAACCTTCGCGATAATCTTTCTTGGACCGAAAGCAATCTAGAAGACTTGGAGTAGAAGTCTGGGACTCTACGAGGAGGCCACAACGCAGGAGGGTGCGCCCAGGGGGGTAGGCACGCCCCCACCCTCATGGGCCCTTCGTAGCTCCATCGACGTACCTCTTTCGCTTATACCCTAGAAACATCAGGGGGAGCCATGAAACCACTTTTCCACAACCGCAACCTTCTGTACTCGTGAGATCCCATCTTGGGGCCTTTTCTGGTGACCTGCCGGAGGGGGAATCGATCACGGAGGGCTTCTACATTAACACCATTGCCTCTCCGGTGTACCACAGACCTTCGGGTCCATAATTATTAGCTAGATGGCTTTTTCTCTCTCTTTGATTCTCAATACAATGTTCTCCTTGATGTTCTTGGAGATCTATTTGATGTAATATTCTTTTGCGGTGTGTTTGCCGAGATCCGATGAATTGTGGATTTATGAACAAGATTATCTATGAATATTATTTGGTTCTTCTCTGAATTCTTATATGCATGATTTGATATATTTACAAGTCTCTTTGAATTATCGGTTTAGCTTTGCCTACTAGATTGATCTTTCTTGCAATGGGAGAAGTGCTTAGCTTTGGGTTCAATCTTGCGGTGTCCTTTCCCAGTGACAGTAGGGGCAGCAAGGCACGTATTGTATTGTTGCCATCAAGGATAAAATGATGGGGTTTATATCATATTGCTTGAGTTTACCCCTCTACATCATGTCATCTTGCTTAATGCATTACTCCGTTCTTATGAACTTAATACTCTAGATGCATGCTGGATAGCGGTCGATGTGTGGAGTAATAGTAGTAGGTGCAGAATTATTTCGGTCTACTTGACACAGACGTGATGCATATGCTCAAAGGGTAGCAGTCGTAGGCACCAAATACCCCAATCACTCAGTGCCCTAAAAAACCCTATGGCAGAACCAACTGACACGCAGAGCCACGATTGAAATTCCCTCCCCGGTGTTCTCTTGGAGCAGATCTATAATCGTATGGACCTACTCAGCACCGTCCGTCTAGCCGCATGCTCGGTATCTTTGTACTGTCTACTCATCTCCAACCGGCCGACCATTTTCAAGACACCCTGCTTGCTGATGCCCGATCCTCGCAGGTGGCCCAGACACCGACTTGATGATCCTACGGAGGTTGCCGTGGTGCCCCTTGACATGTGTAACATCCCAAAATTCAAAATTTTGGAATGTTATATTAAATAAATAGTTTTGATTGTTTGTTTGATTGTGGTGTGGTTGGTTGTGTGAAGTTGACTGAACTTTGAAACTTTTCAAAAGTTAAATGAGAGGGAATAAAATGACTTTCCCAAACTTTCACTTTGCTTTATGATCTCCATGAATTCAAATTCTTTTCAAATACAAAACCCTAGAGAGAAGATGACATGACTTCTTCCATTATAAATGAAAAGGGTTTTGAAAAGATTTGAATTTCATTCGAAAATATTTCCAATTCAAAAACTTTACGCAACTCAATGATTTTCATGAGAGAAGATAAAATGACTTCTTCAAATCATATGAAATATGAGTTGGAAGTTTAAAAGAATCAAATTTAAAGTCCCTTTGAAATTATTTTCAATTTGGAGTTATTTGGGCTTTATTCAAGTTATTTTTCTCCAAAAATAAAATACATGGAAAATAGGGTAAAATGATTCCCTACATTAGAAAATTGGAGAAAAATAAATTTGAAATCATTTTGGTATTTTAAAATATTTTTATTTGGTTTTTAAATGAACCAGTAGCACTGTTTGCTCTATTTAAATTTTTGTGCAATTTATTTGCCGCTGAAAATAAATTCATAATTTAGGAAATCCTTTTCTGAATATTTGATATATAATATGCCTATATCAAATTCAAATTTATTTTTATTATTTAATTTTCTTTTTCTGTTTTTATTTAAAAAAATGTGCATATGCCGTAACTATATGTCGCCCGCATGCGCAGCATAGTGGCAGCGGCTCCCCATTTTTTCCTACATGGGTCAGGACCAGCCAGCAATTTCCTTCTCATTTTTTTCCTTTTTCTTTTTCCTTTGGCCGAAAAAAATACTGCAGCATGCGCACGGCCAGCCCGTGGTGCTTTTTAGCGCATGCGATTCCCTTTGTTTTATTTGTTTGTCTACGTTTAGTCCCACATTGCCTAGACTTTGACCCAGCAACCTCTCTTCCACCTATAAATATAGACCCATAAAGCCTCCAAAAATTATCTGATACGGGTTAAATCAATATTTTGGTTTGACTAGATTCACTAAAGAAAAATATATTTCTCCTCTCCGGCGGGAATTCTGGAAGTCGCTGAAGTCGTCTTTTCTCTATCTTTTAGGTACATTTCTTTGTATCTTTTTATATACTTTCATAGCTTATTATTTTTAGACTAGTGTGCAGTAGAATAATTAGACCTGTATTTACATTTTAAGACTAGAATTCTTTTAGCCATAGTCCTTTTTCTTTCGTGCAACAACTTGACCCTGATTTTTTCAAATAGCCATAACTTTTTACTCGTTCATCCAAATTAGACGAAATCAATGCCAATATTTTTGTCTTGATTCCACCTATCTAATGAATCTATCAAATAAACCTTTTGCAACTTTCAAATTTTGAAATTTGTTCAGATTCATGCTCAATTTTATTTTGATCATATCTTTTTATCCGTACCTCCGTTTTCGATGAAACCAACGCCTAAATTTTCGTAACGATCCCTCTGTCCAGTAAACCAACTTGAACAGGTTTTTGACAATTTAAAATGTGAGTTTAGTTCAGATTAGTATTCGATCTTGTTTCGTTTGTTTCTTGAGTTTCGTAACCCCGTTTGAGTTGATTCTTTTTGCAAATCGTAGCAAATCACATGTACCTACTGTTAAGATATAATCCACATAAATATAATGCTGTTAAAATTTGTTTTCTGTTTACATTTTTTATTTGCTTGTTTTCGAGTTTTATTTGGATCTTTCCTCGATTTCCCTTTGCATCTTTTGCTTGAGTGCTTATGTATGTAATTGCTTGCTCACGATAGATTGAACTGAGTGTGATGAGTAGAACTATCAGAAATTATGAGTGCGAAGGATCTTCATCAACAGTACAAGGTAAGTTCACACTTTGGTCATATTTTTCAATACCCAGTTTTTTTTGCTATGCATTAGTTTCACCCTCAAAGATTTGCATGAGTAGGATTGGGAATTGGGCATTGCTATGTAGTTCATGAGGTAGGAATCTATGATCCTTGAAACACCCCTGGTTTATATGTTATGCTCATATATTGCTTAGCCATGCTTGTAGACGGGGATTGGTATGTGTGATTCATGCAAGTTGCGAGAGATAATAATTTTGGTCAACATAAGGTGGCAACTTTAACATACATCTGGGTGGAATGGTTGGGGCACCCTGGAGAACCCAGTGGCTTGCCCGGGCACCTTGAGAACCAAGTCCTTGCCCAAGGGAATCTTGGAGTACCCGTGTGATTACCCTACGGAATGCCACCCGGGCTCAAAGGGGTCATATGATATTTCATGTCTAGAAACTTCCGTATGCAGCCACAAGCCATTATGGGCTCTGGCATAGTTGAGTACATTGTGTGAGCTCTTGAAGAGGTGGACTAGTAGATGTTGGGGGATTGTACGTGTACCGGTCCGCCCGGAGTAGAGAGTAAATGCTTCAAAAAGACTGTGTCTCGACCATCCCGTTCTCAAACACCAGGCAGTGCGAGGACTTCAAGGGAGGCGATCGAGTCTTGTGGGGAAAAGTGCACAAACCTTTGCAGAGTGTACAAACTATTCATGAATATTCGTGTCCCCGGTTATGGACATCTTGAGTATCTGGAATTGGATATTATTGTTGATCTCATCACTCTTTAATTAATTAAATTGGGTTTAAAGATGATACTTGTTAATTGGGATCTGAGTTGGGGGAACCTTCTCAAAGTTTGGTTCAACTTGGGAGTAGTTTAAATAAAATTTATTCATTCGTTATAGGGAAAAATTAGCTTTATGCAAAATTAAACTTAGAGCCTCCACCAGCCAAATATGCATGTAGTGATAGCTATTGTTCATCATTATTCTGTGGTGTGAATTTACCAGTACATTCAATGTACTGACCTACACGGCTGCAACATCTCATGTTGCAGGAATCTTACGATGAGTAAGTGATACATTAGGGTTACGATGTCTACACTCAACTTTGTCATTGGTGTTGTTTGGAACTCCACAACTTTGATGTTACTTCCGCTATATGGATTGAGGTAATAGTATTTACGTTACTTTTACATGTGATTGCACTCTGTTATAAATCCTCGAGTACTGTGTGTGTCAGCCTGTCAATATACCGATCCAAGGATGACACTCATGCAAAGAGACTTCGATCCATTTGGGTCGGGTCGCTACAACATGCTACCACTACCTGTCCACTTATCCTTCATGCGCGACCACTACTGGGCGGGCATGAAGGCCAACTGGATCGTCCACATCCACAAATCCGGTAGTCTGTGGTGTCTCGTGAATATCTACACCCAGCGAGATATCACCCTTCCATCATTGGATACTGCCGCCATCGAGCCTCGCGGCCCACCGGACACTCCTTCCTACTAATCACGAGACACGTCGAGCTTTTGGCTCGACCTCTGTTAGTTGAAGGTTGTAATCTACGAAGTGCCCACACCATCAGAAGACTACATAGATTACAAGCACATTGCCTTGTTCAACATGGGATTAGTCTATCTGGAATCCAGTCGCCATACATGGTTATGGCTCATCGTCAATCCTGTTGAGCCAACATTTCTGTCTGATGCTATAGTGCACGATGGCATCATTTACGCAGTCGACACACAGATTGGCTGCCTATACTGGTGGAATCTATGGCTCATCTCATCTTTACCTTATGAATACGACTGCATGTTGATTGTTACAAATTTAGAATAGATAGTATGTCTATAACCACATCATTGCTATATGTTCCTCTCATTTCCTAGATTTTTATGACCACACATATTATTGTTAGAGTTGATATGAGAACAATTGGCATCTAATGATTGTTAGAATAGATATTATGAGTACTCTCATTTCCAAGATTTTTATAACAACGCATGTTATTGCTTAGAGTTGATATGAGAACATTAGTAAGTGTTATCGTAGAATATGAGTAGGCCCTGTCATAGATGTTTTCCTCTCATTGTTACATGATGTTTGAACCATGACATAGTGCTAGAATATGAAAGCCATTGGCTTATTTTTTAACTTGGGGTATGATTATGACCACGGCATTGCAATTCTCTGTCTATGATATGTGTCACTGTTATAATAATCTTAATTCCACACATACTCTGAACATGATTGTATATTTTTGTCCTTTCGGTCTCCAATTTGATTTTTTGCAGCAGACGCAAATGCGTTGGCCTTCATGATTCCAGGACCTGGAATCATACCAGTCGATGGGTGGTGGTTTATCGCTCGTTCAGCTGACGGCGGTCAATTGATGCTCATTCGCACGTACCAAATTGACCAAACCATTACATCAAACCACATGCAGTACAATGCTTGGGGTGTTCGTGACTGTGATGGCTATGTCTGCTTCGTGTTCGAGAAAGATCCTAGCTCCATTGGGCCAGGTGTATTCAACTGGAGGCGGGTTTACAGCCTCGGCAACCACTCCATGTTCCTCGGGCTCAATTATCCGATCATCCAACCAATCATCGAACATATCACCGGCGATGATTACCGTGCTATGCAACTTCCACTCGCCAGGGGGAACTGTGTTTACACATCATACAATGGGTTTCATGAATCACCATATCCAGAGATTCGTTGACACAGCTTGTTGCCAGATAATCTTCAGTGTGTGAAAGGCATCAAGCTTCCATGCGATGGATGGCTTTTGCAAACCCGACATGCGGCGATGTGGTTCATGCTAACAGCAAATATGCACAACTTGATTCGTACTAATATCTAGACTGGGCCATTTTTTTGAGCAAAGAGGGGGGTGGACTCCCCCTCTGATTTCATTAACGAAACCACTACGAATCCAGGTCCAGACTAGAACAACCCTACCCAACTACTAAAAACTATGTATCCTGCTGCTGTAGCATGACCCTCTTTTGTTGGATATTATGTATTGTTGTTAGTTTGAAGCACTCCTTTGGTTTGAAGGATAGATACCTTTCTGGGATCAAGTGCATCCTAACTCACCTGCGTAGGATGTACTAATAATGATGATGGAGATGCTGTGCAGAAGCCATATATATATATCAATTAGGCTTCAAGTGCGTACTTATTGGTGAAAGTGTTGTCCAATGGGAATTATATTTTGTATTACTCATGTAGCCCACCAAGTCCTTCGCACAACCTTGTAACTTCTTACTCCATTTCTAAATTTATACTTGTCCTCTATACCATATATTGCGTTACTCGTACTACTACCCCCTCCTGGTTTATTGGTCCCCTTCGTAATTTGTGTCAAATTTTGACCATAAATTTCACTAACTAAATGTTAATGCATGTCCGTTTGATTTGTATTTGAAAATAGATTCCAATGGTATAATTTTCGGTGACATGCATTGACATTTTGTTAGTTAAACCTATGGTTAAAATGTGACACTAAATACGACTAGTAAGTATAGTATAGTAGTAGTACTAGTATACGTCGGTCAAATTATTCATCATGTCCTCACATTGAATTGACGTGACAACACGCTGCGCGTGAGGTGACACAAGAGTCCTGACGGCGTGTTCGGGTATTATGGACTTCAGATTTGGAGTACCAATTATCTGTCGAAATCTTTCATCATTCACTTAAAATAGTCGATTGATCATACATTGAGTACCATATAACTGGAATTAACCGATGCAAGTCCAAGAAGGATTGGTCGGGGCTGCCGGCTGGCGTCAAGTTCGATCCCACGGATCAGGAGCTGATCGAGCACCTTGAGGCCAAAGTGAGTGCTGACAGCGCAAGATCTCACCCTGTCATCGATTTGTTCTTACCAACCATCGACAGCGAGCACGACATATGCTACACCCATCCTGAGAAACTTCCACGTGAGACACCGATTGGCCGTCTACTTGCACAAACATATTCCTTTGTTTATAGCTCTATTTTTCTTTTTAGACGCAGACCTAGTGAAGTAATTACAATTTGACAGTTAATAAAAAGTGAAACAAGTGACTACAACATGCCAAAGATGTTATGAAAATGCCAACTATGTACACTAAAACCTGTATTCGACAATACTGCAGGTATCACACTGAGTGGCTTAAGCAAGCATTTCTTCCAGCGCAACTCTAGGGCGTTCAAAAGGGGCACGTGGATGCATTGCAATATATAGTCGGAGTGTGGCATGCACGCGATGTGGCACAAGACCGGTAATACCTTGCCGGTGATGGTCAACGACCGGCAGACGAACAGCAAAAAGGTTCTGGTGCTGCACACCAACAAGAACTTCGACCAGCAGAGGACCAACTGGGTGATGCACCAGTACCACCTCGGGGACCTGGAGCAAGAGAAGGAGCAGGAGCTGGTCCTCCGCAAGATTTTCTACCAGACGAACATTAGGGTCGGGACTAAAAAGATTATAAGTTAGTTTGGTATTGGTACTTGTACTACCTGGTCATCTGCAAGTTGGTATTGTTGTTAACGATCTTTCGGTATGAACTTGGCATTTGCTTCCAACCATCATGCCGAGGGTCGACGTGGATATAAAGCTGAATCATTTGTTTCGAAACAAATTTCCAGGCACCTATTTTTTATTTGATGGGTAGCATAAGCACCTGTCGTTAAAATTCCCAGTTCTCCAAATTTTTTACACCTTCAAAGTATGCAGGGGATCCATCCGGTTTCACAGGTTGATAGTTGGACGCAGTACATCGGAACTGGGTTGTGGCATGCCAAGCACAGGTGCAAATTGTTAAAAGAGAGGAGCGATGGATTTGGGCCTTCCAGAACAGTTAAGTGTCGCGACCTCGATCGTGAAGCGTCTCCCATGGACAAAAAAATGGCCTAGTCCGTTTTTATTAGTTGAAATATGTAAAATATTTCATAATGAAAATAAATATGTAAAATGCAATGAATTTAGTTCGCTTTCATTGAAAACCATCTGATTTGCATGAAATTCGTCCGTGGAACCACAAGACGGTTGTAGCCTAACCATACGGAACCAGCAGGTCCATGGCCGTATGCAAGCAAGTGAATGCACTTATTATCATGATGGGAAAATAATGTTGATGTTTGAGACGGTAAAACCCATGAAGTCTTCAACGTACTCAATAAACGAGAGAATTCTGCAAGTATAGACTAATAACTGGGATCCAACAGGTATATTGTTTTTTCAGGTCGAGCAAGTTTCAACTGGGCTGTAGACTGCCGAGGCTTGGTTTTGTTTTTAACAGGCCTAGCCCATGACGACAACGGGGCACAAAGATCCAACAGGTATCTACTGGCCTCTGGCCCACTAGCGTTAGTTATATTTTGTCTTAGAACATTTGCAGGCAGGTTTTTTTTACTGAATCAAACACACAGCCCAGTTCTATTTTCCTCTTGAAATGCCATGTCCTACTTCTGTTTTCTAATCTCTACCTATAGTTTTACTATTTCATATACACGTATCATTATATTGAAAATACATAAATTTCCCTTTTCATATTTACATCCTTTTTTTCCTCCCAGCGCTTATTTTTTTACCACTAGTTTTCCCTTAAACCAACTCAATTGTCCCACGTCTTATTTGCTTACAAAAACAAAATGATTTTTTTGACAAATCAATAAGTTCTTAAAAAATAAATGTTTATCATTTCGGGATTACAACAATTCGGACTCCACCTAAATATGCAAAATAAGGTTGAACTTTTTGACCGTGGTCCTGGGCAAAAAATGGGTTGTAATAAATTCCTTAAGAATTAGCAAATGGGCTGCAAACTATTACAAAAATAGAAAATGGGCTCTATGTTGTCTGCCACAGATTTGGAGGCTGACTTCTGGGCCTACTAAGTTCATGCGTACACAAGGTTTCTCAAAAAAAGAAACTTAGTCAACAATGGACTCTACCAGTGTTAGACTGTTAGATGTCAATCTAACGGCAATTGTGCTTCTTCAGTCTCTAATCTTCCTGCTCCAGTCGCCCAAACCAGCGCTGGTGGAACCGCCTGCTCTCGTCTCCCGTGGCCGACTGTGCTGCCGGGCAGGCCTCACAGCCCCACCATACTCACATATCTGGCTAGGCTATCCCTCTACTCACCCACACCTCCTGTTATTTTCCGGCGACGGCAGCCGAACTAGTCAACCCTCGTACTCCCCACCGCGTGGGCAACCACTACCGAGTCTTCCCCGGCTCTGTGTCGTTCCCTTCCTAGGCCTCACCGTCGTCCACCCCGTGGTGCTCTCGGCGCGGCATGGTTAATGTGTCAATGAACGACATCCATCGGAAGTGGACTGTACGTGGAGAGGCTGACAACTGGGTCCACGGCCACACACAACGAAATGCCTCCTTATTACGCGCAAAATAATGATTCCTCCACCTGACAGCTGGGACCCACTAGAAGGGCCTCTGTATTTCAAGAAAAAAACATTCCCCCCGCTGACAGCTCGGACCCACCAGCTATATCTTCGCACGCAAGGAAGTGTCTCCTTATTACGCACAAAAAAATTAATACTCCCCTGCTAGCTGGGACCCACAATAGTGGGAGGCTGACTTGTGGGTCTACTAAGTTGACGCGGACGGAGGGCTTTGTCAACTTGGCCAATATGAACGATTCCAGCTCCAGTGACCGTACGATGTCCATCCAACGGCCGTAGTGCTTCTTCAACCTCTGGTCTTCTTGCTCCAGCCGCACAAACCAGCGCCGGTCGTGCCGTGTGCTCCTGCCTCCCATGGCCGGCTGTGTTGTCGCGGAGGCCTCACCACCCCCTATTACTCCCACTGCTGGCCAGGCCATTCCTCTATGGTTCATACCCTCCAATACTACTCATAGATTTAACAAAATAAGCAAACAACACATAGAAAACAGAATCTGTCAAAAAGCATAACAGTCTGTAGTAATATGTAACTCTCGAATACTTCTTTATCACCAAAAATCATTCTAAATTAGGAAAACCTGAGAAATTTGTGTATAAATCCATAGGAAAAAGAATCAGATCAAAAGCACGTTTCTGTGAATTTTCAAAACTAATTTACTGGGCGCAAAAGTTTCTGATTTTCAGCAGGATCAACACAACTATAACCATAAGCTATCCTAAAGGTCTTACTTGGCACTTTATTGAAAAAAAAGCTATAAAACATGATTACTAAAGTAGCTTAATGATGTGAACACACAAAAACAGTAGGGGTAAATATTGGGTTGTCTCCCAGCAAGCGCTTTTCTTTAATGCCTTTTTAGCTAGGTATGATGATTTCAATGATGCTCACATGAAAGATAATAATTGAAACACAAAGAAAGCATCATGAAGAATATGACTAGCACATTTAAGTCTAACCCACTTCCTATGCATAGGTATTCTGTGAGCAAACAACTTACGAGAACAAGAATCAACTAGCATAGGAAAGTAAAACAAGCATAACTTTCAAAACTTTCAACACATAGAGAGGAAACTTGATATTATTGCAATTCCTACAAGCATATATTCCTCCTTCATAATAAATTTCAGTAGCATCATGAATGAATTCAACAATATAACCATCACATAAATCATTCTTTTCACTAGATGACCCATTGCGCCAATGGCGCAAAGGGCGAGAGCAAGCCACGTATTGAAAGAGTACACATAAAAAATATTTAGAGACAAATTGAAACATATGGAAATATTAAATTGATCTTGGCAATGCCATGATTTTCTCTAACCAGTGTAAACATATATAAATAGTCTTCTGAAAATATTGATCACAAACTTCTTTTGACCACAGACACAGTAATGAGGTCTACAATGTACATGCAGTATCATACATGAATGGAAATCTAAAGGCTATACATATCTTGCTCAGAGCAATGCCAAAAGGGCAAAGATACTGGATCGATTGATACAAAACAAAGGTGGCTCCTGTTGGTTAGGACATATAGACTGAAGGTCATCAGAAACTATCTTGTGTAGTCTTCAGGCGCTGCTCTGACTTCATGCCAGTATAGCGCAACCTCTGGGTCAATTCTTCAATGCTTGGACTAGCTAGTACTTTAGTTATTTTTATAAAACATTTTCTACACCTGTAGCAACACCCCTAAGATTATCAAGTTTCCAGCAAAAGGATCACATGAGAATCACATATCTGTATCCTATATGAAGAGAAATAGAAATTCCTTCAACAATGATGATTGATGGAGGATCATAATGGTAATGCTTGCCAATGTATTTTCTCAGCCTGCAAGCTTGCCAAGAACATGGACATCATGTCATTTCAGAACTCAGACTCTAGTTGCAATTTCTGATCATCATTCCAAAGTAAGAATTTAGATGTGCAATTGACAAACTGCACGAAAAAGACACATACCTAGCTAGAGGTTAGTACTCTGCGGATTCTGCACGTATCTGCGACCATGAGAGCGGGGACTCCTCGATGTTCCAGTCATCCTACACCAGGGCTGAAACTACAGGGTCCAGAGCACGTCCTCGTCTAACGGCCTTAGTGTTGGTTCCTTGGTCAGGCCTTGCGGGAAGATCTCCATGATAATCCTCATCGACTCGCCAGAGCATCATTTGCTCATGGCTAGGTCGACCAAGTTCCTCCTCTTGCTCAGTCCTTCTGCTGTTAGTGCCGATTGCAAATGGTGGTCAATGAACAGTAAAAGTTGGGTTTAGACTTTATCCAGAAATGAGGCATTGTCAAGTGTACAGGGTAAACAAAGCAAGGAAGCATACCTGTTCTTTCATTATCTCTACCTTGAACTGTTGGGCATTGTCAAGTATATAGGGTTAACAAGGAAAGGACAACTCCTGAGATATTGAGGTGGAATCATAAATCATATCTTTAGGTCACAAAATAACTTTTTCCCTATGTGAAGGTAACATGCCTATGTTGGCAATGTTTTCAAATAAAAAATTATCTCGGAGCAACACAATTTCCTAAATTAATTTACATGTATGGTATCAAAATGCATTACAAAACAAGCTATATCAGTTCAGCAACTTAAGCTTGAAGATGTTTCGCTAGAATTGCTACAGCTATCTATACAAAATTTAATTCACTATAAACCTGTTGTCTGAGCTTGAAAAGTAGATCACAATAGATTAATAGCCAAAGGAAGGCCCAAATGATACATAATTAATTAGACTCTAATCTCACCGCATCGAGGTCAGAAACAGGGGCACCCAACTCTGGTTGGCCCATGGTAGCCACTCCATGGCAGATCCAACCGCTGAGCGGTATCAACCATTGCCTGAATTAGAACAAAATTCATTCACCGCACCTACCAAAGGAAGGCCGTATTCACTCTTGAGTTGCAAAAATCAAGGAATTATCAATAACTCATAGCAAACACAATATTCAAGTTCTTGAGTATACCGGATCAGTGAGAAAACAAAGAGTCATTGGTCAACATGTGATCCTGCTAAATACAAACTGAAACACTTGAAGATCGTAGTGAAACCTCACCATATATATCTACATGCCGGCAAAATCTATAAAAAAACGTAGTTAGCGGCCGGTGGTATGATAGGTCTCCAACGTATATACTTTTCCAAACACTTTGGCCCTAGTTTTGGACTCTAACTTGCATGATTTGAATGAAACTAACATGGACTGACATTGTTTTCAGCAGAACTGCCATGATGTTGTTTATTGTGCAGGAAACAAAAGTTCTTTGAATGACCTGAAAATCCACGGAGATAACTTTTGGAAAATTAAAAAATATTGGCGAAAGAATCAAGGCCAGGGGGCCCACACCCTGTCCATGAGGGTGGGGGTGCGCCCTCCCCCCGGGCGTGCCCCCCTATCTCGTGGGCCCCCTGATGCTTCACTGACCTCAACTCCAACTCCATATATTCCGTTTCGCGGATAAAAAAATCGGAAAGAAAGTTTCATTGTGTTTTACGATACGGAGCCGCCACCAAGCCCTAATCTCTCTCGGGAGGGCTGATCCGGAGTCTGTTCGGGGCTCCGGTGAGGGGGATTCGTCGTCGTCGTCATCATCAACCATCCTCCAGCACCAATTTCATGATGCTCACCGCCGTGCGTGAGTAATTCCATCATAGGCTTGCTGGACGGTAATGGGTTGGATGAGATTTACCATGTAATCAAGTTAGTTTTGTTAGGGTTTGATCCCTAGTATCCACTATGTTCTGAGATTGATGTTGCTATGACTTTGCTATGCTTAATGCTTGTCACTAGGGCCCGAGTGCCATGATTTCAGATCTGAACCTATTATGTTTTCATGAATATATGTGAGTTCTTGATCCTATCTTGCAAGTCTATAGTCACCTATTATGTGTTATGATCCGACAACCCCGAAGTGACAATAATCGGGATACTTCTCGGTGATGACCGTAGTTTGAGGAGCTCATGTATTCACTATGTGCTAATGCTTTGGTCCGTTACTCTATTAAAAGGAGGCCTTAATATCCCTTAGTTTCCACTAGGACCCCGCTGCCATGGGAGGGTAGAAAAAAAGATGTCATGCAAGTTCTTTTCCATAAGCACGTATGACTATATTCGGAATATATGCCTACATTACATTGATGAACTGGAGCTAGTTTGGTGTCACCCTATGTTATAGCTATTACATGAGGAATCACATCCGACATAATTATCCATCATTGATCCAATGCCTATGAGCTTTTCACATATTGTCTTCGCTTATTTACTTTTCCGTTGCTACTATTACAACTACTACAAAGCTGCTATCTTTACTTTTGCCACTGTTACCTTTATTATCATACTACTTTGCTACTAAATACTTTGCTGCAGATACTAAGTTATCCAGGTGTGGTTGAATTGACAACTCAACTGCTAATACTTAAGAATATTCTTTGGCTCCCCTTGTGTCGAATCAATAAATTTGGGTTGAATACTCTACCCTCAAAAGCTGTTGCGATCCCCTACACCTGTGGGTTATCAAGACTAATTTCTGGCGCCGTTGCCGGGGAGCATAGATCTATTCTTTGAGTCACTTGGGATTTATATCTGTTGATCACTATGAGGAACTTGAAAGACGAAAGAACAAAGATTTTTCCCTCAACTACGAGGGGAGGTAAGGAACTACCATCTAGCTCTGCACTAGATTCTCCTTCTGTTTTAGGTAAGCTTGCGACACCTAAACCTGCTACTGCTATGAACTCTGATATGTCGCATGTTATTGATGATGCCACTTCTGTTATGCATGATACTTATGATGAAACTACTTATGTGCGTGATACTACTTTGCCATTAGGTGAATTTCTTGATGAACAACTTGCTAGGGTTAGAGAGAATGAAATTATTGAAAATGAAATTATTGATGATAGTGATGATGAAAGTTCTCCCCCTGATTATGAATTGCCTGTTGTTCCTAAGGGTTATGTTATGGATGAAGAAGCTTCTAGAGCTATCTTTGCTTGCAAGGATAGATACGATCTTAAGAAGTTATTAGCTAAATGGAAGCAGCAATCTCTTAATGCTAGAATGGAACCTAACCCCGCTTTTGCTACTTCACCTATCTGTGTTACTGATAAGGATTATGAATTCTCTATTGATCCTGAAATTATTACTTTGGTAGAATCTAATGCTTTTTATGGCTATGAATCTGAAACTGTTGTGGCACATCTTACCAAGTTAAATGATATAGCCACCCTGTTTACTAATGATGAGAAGTCTCACTATTATTATATCCTTAAGATATTTCTATTCTCATTAAAGGGTGATGCTAAAACTTGGTTTAATTCTCTTGATCCTGGTTGTGTGCGTAGTCCCCAGGATATGATTTATTACTTCTCTGCTAAATATTTTCCTGCTCATAAGAAACAAGCTGCCTTGCAGGAAATATATAATTTTGTGCAAATTAAAGAAGAGAGTCTCCCACAAGCTTGGGGGAGGCTTCTCCGATTACTTAATGCTTTGCGTGATCATAATCTTAAGAAAAATGAAATACTTGACATCTTTTATAATGGACTAACCGATGCTTCCAAGGACTACTTGGATAGTTGTGTTGGTTGTGTTTTCAGGGAAAGAACAGTCGACCAAGCTGAATTACTATTGAATAATATGTTGACTAATGAAAATAATTGGACTCTTCCTGAGCCAATTCCTGAGGCAATTCCTGAGCCAATTGAGCCAACTCCTGAGTCTATTCCTAAACCTACTCCGAAGAAGAGGGGCGTGCGTTCTATTTCTCAGTCCTGAAGATATGCAAGAGGCAAAGAAATCAATGAAAGAAAAAGGTATTAAAGCTGAAGATATTAAGAATTTACCTCCTATAGAAGAAATACATGGTCTTAATATACCGCCTGTCGAAGAACCACATTGTCTTGATAACCCGACACAGGTAGTGAAGGTAAATTCTCTCTATAGATATGATAAAACTGAAATTCCTTCTACTAAATTTCATAGCCCATGCTTAGATGAATTTGATGACTTTATGGCTAGACAAGAAAGTTTTAATGCTTATGTTGGTAGAGAATTAAAGAATAATTCTTTTGAGATAGGACGCTTGAGTGATTATATGGCTAGAGTTAAAGGTGAACTTAAACTCATTAGCAGATATGCTTCTATGGTTACCGCTCAAGCTGAGCAAGTACTTAAAGCTCAAAGCGATTTGCTTGATAAATTAAATAATAAACATGACTTTGCTGTTAGAGTGGCTACTAGAACTGGTAGAATGACTCGGGAACCTTTGTATCCTGAAGGCCACCCTAAGAGAATCGAGCAGGATTCTCAGAGAAATAATTTAGAGGCACCTAGTTCTTCTAAAAAGAAAAAGAAAAAATGATAGGACTTTGCATGCTTCTAGTGAAGCTGTTGTAGACACACCTGAGAATACCAATAATATTTCTATTTCCGATGCTGAAACACAATCAGGTGATGATCATGAACCTAGTGATAATGTTAATGATAATGTTCATGTTGATGCTCAACCTAGCAATAATAATGAAGTAGAGGTTGAACCCGCTGTTGATCTTGATAACCCACAATCAAAGAATCAACATTATGATAAAAGAGACTTTGTTGCTAGGAAGCATGGTAGAGAAAGAGAACCATGGGTTCAGAAACCCATGCCCTTTCCTACTAAACCATCCAAGACAAAGGACGATGAGGATTTTGAGCACTTTGCTGAAATGATTAGACCTATCTTCTTACGTATGCGCTTAACTGATATACTTAAATTAAATCCTTATGCTAAGTATATGAAGGATATCATTACAAATAAAAGGAAGGTACCGGAAGCTGAAATTTCCACCATGCTTGCTAATTACACTTTTAAGGGTGGAATACCAAAGAAACTTGGAGATCCAGGGGTACCAACTATACCATGCTCCATTAAAAGAAATTATGTTAAAACTGCTTTATGTGATCTTGGAGCCGGTGTTAGTGTTATGCCTCTCTCTTTATATCGTAGACTTGAATTGAATAAGTTGACACCTACTGAAATATCTTTGCAAATGGCTGATAAATCAACAGCCATACTTGTCGGTATTTGTGAGGATGTGCCTGTTGTGGTTGCAAATCTCACTATCTTAACGGTATTTGTGAGGACGTGCCTGATGTGGTTGCAAATGTTACTATATTTTAACGGAATTTGTTATTATTGATATTCCCGAGGACGATAGTATGTCGATTATCCTTGGTAGACCCTTTTTGAACACTGCAGGGGCTGTTATTGATTGCAACAAAGGCAATGTCACTTTTCATGTTAATGATAATGAGCATATGATACACTTTTCGAGGAAACAACCTCAAGTTCATAGCATCAATTCTATTGGAAAAATTTCAACTATCATTATTGGAGGTTTTGAATTTCCTTTTCCTACTATCAAGAAAAAGTATGATATTCTTATTGTTGGGGATGTTCATATCCCCGTTGAGGTAACTTATTGTTATTCGAAATTTCTCCGGTTCCGTGTTATACGGAATGAGTTTGTTAACAAGATTTGATCAACCTTGTTAGTGGATTCATTTTGATGATCATGAGATGGATGAAACTAGAAGGCACAACCTTCTGTACCCTCTTTTTATTTTCTGTTATTTAGAATAAATAAAGCAAAAATAGTATTATCTGCCTGTTTTCTGAATTATCCGTGCAATAAAAAATATCCCGAAAATAAAAGTGCTCCAAATGCCCTCCAAATTTAGTATGATTTTTTATGGATTATTTGAGGATTTTAGGCACCGAAAACACTGCAGGGGGGCAAGCACCTGGCCACGAGGGTGGAGGACGCGCCCACACCCGCTGGGCGCCCCCCTGTCTCATGGGCCCACGGTGGCCCCCCTCCACTTATTCCTGCACCCACACACTCCATCTTCTACCCAAAAAAATCCCCATCGAGCTCAAGCACGAGTTCTAGCTCATTTTGCTGCGATTTTCGATCTCCTTGCTCAAAGTTCCATTCACAAAACTGCTTTGGGAGATTGTTGCTTGGTATGTGACTCCTCCATTGATCCAATTAGTTTTTTTGAGAATTGATGATAGTGGGAGAGGATCCCACTGACTTTAAATTAAATAGTTAAGGGGTTAGTACAATCTCAGTATAGTCCAGTTAGCCTACATACAGGAACTACATATGAATGGGGGGGGGGTTAGAGATTACAAGGGAGCACAACTCTTACAAAGCAGCAACTAGAGATAATATGAACGTGGCCGACTCTGGCTTGGCCCTATGGACCATCATAGCAAAGTCATTTTTGAACCTGATCTTCCAGGATCTCAAAGTTGGCTGAACCCCTCTAAAGTGCTTGTCATTTCTTTCCTTCCATATCCCCCAGGCCGCCACAGTGAACACCTCCATAAACATTGGCCCACCCCAAGAGTTTTTCCCAGCGTGCAGCAATTCCAGTCTGTAGTCAGCCATCCGGCCATTGGATCCCTATGCTATCCCAGCATCTCCGGCTGAAGGGGCAGTTGAAGAATAGGTGTTCCACACCCTCCTCAGGTGGGTTTTGGCATAACAAGCAAGTGTAGTCATCATCTTGTATCTTGTAGTGCCTTCTTCTCAACATATTTCTTGTGTTTAGGCGGTCAGCCAGCAGCAACCAGGCAAACATCTTCCATTGCATTGTGCATTTGGAGTTCCAGATCCAACAAAAGGTCTCATCAACCTGCATGTTTCTGAAGTAGTGCTCATAAAATTTGGATGCTTTGAATTCAGTCCCACCCCAGACACAACTCCAAGTATCGATGCCTTCAGTTGGTGCAACATCAGCCGTTGCAAGTTGCAATTCAGTGACTTCCAGTCGGGCTTCTATCGATAGAGGCAAGTGGAATCATTCCACTCGTCCTTCCAGAACAGAATAGTGTCTCCTGCCACCACAGAAGCTTTGGTAACCCCTCCGTAAATGTCAGAAATTTGCATCAGATCTTTCCACCAAAACGACCCACAGGGATCAGTCGCATGTGGGACACGATTCACGTAGTATGATTGCCAAACAAGCTGAACCCATGGTACATCTTGTTTATTGTAGAATTTTGTGTAGTTGTTTCAGCAGAAGCCCCTAATTCTGAATTTTCAGGTTTATGATCCCTAGCCCCCCTTGTTCTTTGGTCTACAGACCAAATCCCACGCAGCGAGAGAATTCCCCCTGGTGCCATCATCGGATTTCTTGAGCCAGAGACATGATCTATGGAGTTTATCCAAATGCTCAATGATCCTAGGGTTTATCTTGATGGAGCACATAGCATAGATTGCTAGAGAGGTAACAACTGAGTTTAGGAGGGTTAGCTTGGATCCATAATCAAGCAAAGAGGTCGCCGCTGGGATTTTCCTCTGCACTGCTGTAACCATAGGCATCAGGTCAGTCACCAAAGGACGAGTCGTCCCCATAAGAAGACCCAGGTAACTGAATGGCATTTGGCCCACAACACAACCGAAGATTGCAGCCAACTCTGACGTTGTCCCCTATCCCAGATTGATGGGGACTAGGGTTGATTTATGGAAGTTGATTTTCAGACCAACAGAAGTTGCATGATCCATCAAAATTCCTGTAAGGACGAGATCTTGAGTAGGGCAGGCGGGGAACACCATAATTGTGTCATCCGCATACTGAATCACAGGGTAAGTGTCATCATGTGATGGAATTGGCATACGTAGCTGCCCAGCCCTAGACGCCTCATTGATCGCTGCCTGCAACAAATCTGCAGCGAGGACAAAGATGAGGGGCGAGAGAGGATCTCCCTGCCTCACACCACACTGACATGGATACTTCCCTGGGGTACCGTTCAGCAGGACAGATGAGGTGCCCGATGAGAATATGCATTTAATCCACCCAATCCATTTCTCGTCAAAGCCCATGCTTCCCATTATCTCAATCATAGGTTCATGTTGAATTGTATCAAATGCCTTGGCAAACTCCAATTTCAGCAGGCAGCAGGCACGTCCAGAGGCTTGGCATTGGTGGATGTACTCGAACGCCCAGGCCAAGCAGTCTTGGATCGATCTTCCCTTGAGAAACCCATATTGGTTTCTGTGGATGATCTTGAGGATTAAACCCTGCAATCTATTAGCCAACAACTTGGTTATCAACTTCAAACAACAGTTGAGGAGAGTGATAGGCCTATAATCATTTGCCGTTTCCGGGATCAATGTGATAAACCCAGAGTTAAGACTCTACAGATCCAGTCTTCCCTCATGGAAATCCGCACACAGCTTGTAGAAGTCTTTCTTGATAATGTGCCAACGGGACTTCAAGAAGCAGCCATTGAATCCATCCAGACTAGGAGCACGATTGGACGACATCTCTTGGGCCACCTTGTCAAAATCCTCGATAGTGAAGGGTTTTGTCAGTTCCCCAAGCCCTTCAACCCTCTTAATAATCCTAGCAAGATCAAATTTCATCTCATATGGTTCTGTCAACCCTAGTCTGTTTTTGTACATGCTTTCCCAACATGATCTAAGACAACAGTCCCATCAGAGAGTTTGAGAGAGGCAATGGAATTCCTTCTGAAATGTTCGCTCGCAGCTGAATGGAAAAATTTAGTGTTATCACCCCCACACTGAAACCAGCGCACAGTGTACCTCTTCTTCCAATATTCCCGTTTGTACCCCAGGAGAGTAACCAAGTGTTCTTTTAGAATTGAACGAAATTTTTTCTCTGGGGTTGTGAGGGGCCTGAGATCCTCAATTCCATCCAGCTCCAGCAGAGCCCAATTGGAGGTATCAATACACAGATTCAACCTAGATATGTTTTTACTCCACTTCTTCATAGCGTACCTCAAATGCTTAAATTTCTTACACAGCAGAGCATCCGAATTATGTGCAAAACAATTTTTGTCCCAAGTGGATTGCACCACCTCAAAGAAACCCGGGTGCGAAATCCAAAAATTCTCAAAACGGAAAATTTTGGTTTTAGGCACTGTTGTTTCAATGGAAATCACACAGGGCACATGATCCAAGACAGGTTTTGGGAGGGGGGGCACTGTTGTATTTGGATAATTGGAGGTCAAATTAGCCGAAGTGAAGAACCAATCCAGTTGTTCCAATAGCGGGTCGGTTTGCATGTTACTCCACGTGAACCTCCTCCCTTTGATTGGCAATTCAACTAATGCTTGCGATTGGATGAAATCATTGAAGGTAAGCATATCATTCACATTCCCCCTGGCTTATTATGATTACCTGGAGATCTGATGTAGTTAAAGTCACCGCATAATAACCAGTCCTCATCGTCTGGAATTTCAAGATCAAACAGCCAGGAGGTGAAGGCAACCCTGGTGGTTCCATCACATGGGCCATACACATTAAAAATGTTCCAGGATTTAGCAGTGTGCAAGGAAGTGAATTTAACACCCAAGGAAAAAGATTCAACACAGATAACACTACCCACAAAGATCGAGCTATCCCATAAAATAATCAGACCACCAGAGGCCCACTTCCAATTTATCGAATCTTTTAGGACAGAAGGTTTTCACAAAAGACACATCAAAAGAGGCACGTTTTGTTTCTTGCAGACAAATAACAGAACTACCACTACTATTAATTGCATTGCACAGGGCTAACACTTTTGATCCGAGTTGATCCCACTTACGTTCCAGCACAGCACCTTACACGCCTTATGCATCTGGATTCAGGACGTCACTGTCCTTCTCCTGCGCCACCATGGGCGACAGTAGCTTCTGATTGCTTAGCTTGTCTTTGCTGACAGAGACATGTGGAAAAGTGGCAGAAGAAGAGCAATGTGCCATAGGAACTTTCCTAGGTTTAACTTTGGACGTTCCCAACTTCTTGTCAGACAACGGGGGCACCTTAAACCCATCATACTTGTTAGTCCTTGCACTCTGTCGAAGCATAGCTGTATCCACATGGGCATGTTCACTAGAAAGCAGGGAGTCAATGTGTGCAGCGACAGAGCTAGGTGGCAGGGAAGAAGCTGGCAAGACCTGCTCAACAGCAGCAGAGACCTCAACAGGAGGCAAATCAAAAACAGGCAGTTCCTACTTAGCACTAAAACATTCTCTGCGAATGAAGATAGCAGCAAAGGAGTTTGAGAAGATTGTCTCAAACACATCAGACTCCGGTCGGATAGAGTTCAAAACCGCTTTGCAGACCTCATTAAGTTGCAGCTTAATGACAGAGAACGGATTAAGCGGCAGAAAAGCTCCATGAGAGTTCATAGTAGGTAGCAGTGATCTAGTATAGATCCTTTTCAGCATGCCACCAATCCAGCGCAGCAGCTCAGCATCTGCAGTAAGCAACAAAGAAACTGAAGCACCACTAGCCCGAACAAACACAAACCGAGTAGATGGAATACCATTGATAAAGTTATCAGCCAGCTCCTCCACCTGGGAGTATTCTGACCAGACATCAGAGAGATTATCCACAATGTTGTGCTCTAGAGGCACACCATCCATGAGGGAAGGCCCATCATACTCAAAAAAGGATCTGAAACTAAAGCCAGTATATGGAGGTGGGATTACAGGCCACACTGCCCAGCCATTGTCCTGAACCTCATCTTGCACCTGTCCTGCATTATTCCACAGAGCATCATTGGCCACTTGCTGTGCTTGCATCTCATCAATTCTGGCTTGTTGCATCAGAGTATAATATGGCAAAGCATAAGGGTGTGGGGATGCATTAAGAAGAGGTGGGGCATCCTCATTGTCCACCAGGCCTGGCACAAGATCCCTACCATTAAGAACATAAACTGGTACCGACCAAGAACGGTCCACACTGGAAGCATGCCCACCCTAGATACCACCAGACTATGAGGCACTTGCTCCACGTCCTTGATATGGCACTTAACCAAAACCCTAGCTTTGTTCTCGTTCGGACGCGGCCATGCAATCAGCTTTCCAAAGTTGGATACAGCTTTATACACATAGTGCTCGGTCATATAATCCATCGGGAACGCTAGCATCATGACCCAAACTTCATACTGGAATGCAGGCATCCGCATATTAATACCTACATCATGGGGTGTGAGGATGAAATAGGAATCATCATCCAGAGCATGAGGCCCATCTCTAATGGCCTCGTCACAGCTCTGCATATCTTCAAACGCGACACAACTAATTCCCAGCGGATAAACAAACTCATCTGAAATCTGATATTCCAGATCCTCCCTAATAATGTGGCAGACCTCTTCTAACCAAAAGAGCTTCTGGTGATCAGGAACAGGAGGCTGGATTGAGATGATAGCATACCTATCATGGTTCAAGGGCGGGTCATCCACCACCATGACACTCCTCTGCAACCGATGGTCAGGCCCTCGCTCGATGCTGGCACCCAACGGAGCAAACCCGAAGGGACAGACCGGGAAGTTCGCCATCTTGCTGCCCTCGATGATCACCGGCGATGTAGTCTGGGGCGGTGAAGATGGAGCGAGTTTGCAGGAAGCAGAGGTGGTATTGGAAACGGAGGAGACTGAAAGATATTGGGTCCCGCAGGCGGTGGAGTTGACAGGTGAAGCGGGGGGGAGGCGTATTCCCAAGCAATGAGAGGCCGCCACGTCCTCACGGGGTTTTTTTACTTGCCAAATTAGTTTTTGTTCTAGTGCTTTATTCATTGCAAATTTTTGCTGCATAGGTGACCCTGTTCTTGAGCTTGCATGTCAAATTTATGAGGTCCTAAGTAATTCTAATGCATGATATAGGCTCTAGGCACTTGTAGGAGTAGTTGCTACCAAACTTGTTTAGTTTTATTCACTTTTATTTTGAAGTTATTAAAAATTTCAGAAATTTTCAGAAAATGATAAGGAGATTTTTGAGGGGCTCTTCTAGCCAAGGCTCCAAGGATAAACAAGCTAAAGAGAAGGAGAAGGCGAAGTATAATCTTCCTCGCGTAGCGGAAGTACGGCCGTGTGAATGGCCTTGTGATAATTTCTTGAGAGAAGCTAAGATTTATGAAGACTTTTACTCTTTGATTGAAAATGCGGGCCTCACCGACTTCCTCCACGACCAGATCGATCAGTATCTCTTACTCACCAATACTTTCGTGCAAAACTTTTATTACTATCCTAAGAATTCACCTCCTTCAGTATCATTTCATTTATATGATGAGTTCAAGGAAATGTCATTACATAATTTTTGCGCGGTATGTAGAATACCCTTTGAGGGTAGTTTAGATGAGCCACATCGTAAAGATGTGGATGGTTTTGTCAACACCATTACTGTAGGAGATCCTAAGAAGGGTTCCGATGCGAGAATCACTAGCATACACTTTCCTGTTTTGCGCTACTTTGCCATATTTGCTAGTCGATGCTTAATTGGTCGTGGAAATAGTGGAAACTTCAGTGTCCCTGATATTATTATTCTGTTCCATGCCTTGTTTGGTGACAATAGTTTTAGTATGGGTGCCATTATTGCTAAACGGCTAAGCCTGAACCGTACAAAGGGCCCCATCTTTGGAGGTATCTATGTTGCATGCCTTGCTAAACATTTTGAGATACCTCTTAGGCACTATGAGAAAGAGAAGACAATATTGCCTCCATACCTTTTAGATTATAGGAGCATGGTAGCACATGAGTTTATTGTTCACAATGATGATAAGATGCTCCTATATAACCTGAGATTTGATAAGAAACACAATGAGATTATTGCCCTGCCTGCACCTCTGTTGTTTGATTTGACTGCAGTTAATTATCTTGTCTCGCCGGAAGTAGTGTATGCTCATTGAGGCCAGGCATCCGCTCCAGAGCCTAAGCCGGAACCTCCACTGGACCCTTATCGTCCATCATCTTGTCAGTGGGATCCGGAGGAGATCGCTAGCCAGTGGTACCCTGATGACACTCCTCGGTACACCGGGGAGAGTAGCCGCGGTCCTTGGCAATAAACCAACTTAGGCCAAAAGCCTAAGCTTGGGGGAGTACGTATTTCTCACCGACTTTACATTCATGTTCACACACTATTCTAGTTGTCGGTGCTCATACTCTTTCATTGTATTATCCATGCTAGTTTAATTTCTTTTTCTAGCCTTCTTCTTGTGTGATTGATAAACCTTAAGAAAAAAAAAATAGTTAGTTTAATTTCCATGCTTGTAGTAGAAATTAAAATGAAAACCCAAAAAGATTTCTCGTTCTTCTTCTTGCTTGTTGGGAGCTTTCCCGTGTAAATAGTTTTCTTTTCTTTTCTTTTCTTTTCTTTGGGGGTCGAGAGTAGAAGACTATATTGAAAATGTTTAGTGGCTCTCATTTGCATGATTGTTTATTTAACTTAGAGCCCATATTACTTTGTCTTCTCTCTTGAATTGAATGCTTGCAGATTCCAGCTTAGTGCAATGCGCGTGCACTATTATTATTATACACATTGTTCGGTTGTGCAAGTGAAAGGCAATAATGACGATATATGATGGACTGATTGAGATAAGAAAAGCTGGTATGAACTCGTCCTCTTTTGTTTTTCTAAATATGATGAGTTCATCGTTCCCGATTCAGCTTATTATGAAGTAAACATATTTGCAATGACATTTAGAGATTACAGTTGCTTGTGCCATGCTTAATTAACTATGAGTTATAATGGTTTACCTTGCGTGCCAACATGCTATTAAAATGATTATGATGTGGTATGATGGGATGGTATCCTCCTTGGAATGAATTGAGTGACTCGACTTGGCACATGTTCATGCATGTAGTTGAAACAAATCAACATAGCCTTCATGATATTTATGTTCATGGTGGATTATATTCTACTCATGCCTGTACTTGGTGTAAATTAATTTTAATGCATGTTCATGACTATTGTCGCTCTCTCAGTTGGTCGCTTCCCAGTCTTTTGCTAGCCTTCACTTGTACGAAGCAGGAATACTGCTTGTGCATCCAAACTCCATAAACCCCAAAGTTGTTCCATATGAGTCCACCATACCTTCCTATATGCTGTATTTACCTGCCGTTACAAGTAAATGTGTATGTGACAAACTCCAAACCTTCAAATGAAATTCTATTTTGTATGCTCGAGCAGCTCATGTTTCAACTAGGGTTGTCTGTATCTTCCATGCTAGGTGGGTTATTCTCAAGAGGAGTGGACTCCGCTCCTCATTCACGAGAAAATGGCTGGTAACCGGGATGCCCAGTCTCATGATCAAAAAGATCAAAGCAAATCAAAATAATTAAACAAAACTGCCCGAGGGCTGTTGTTAGTTGGAGGCACTCGTTGTTTCGAGCAAGCCATGGATTGATGCTTGTTGGTGGTGGGGGAGTATAAACTTTTACCATTCTGTTTGGGAACCGCCTGTAATGTATGTAGCATGGAAGATATCGCCATCTCATAGTTGTTGCGTTGACAGTGAAAGTATGCCGCTCAAAATGTTATTCATCTCTATTTTAAAATCGAGCTCTGGCACCTCTACAAATCCCTGCTTCCCTCTGTGAAGGGCCTATCTATTTACTTTTATGTTGAGTCATCATCCTTCTTATTAAAAAGCACCCGCTGGAGAGCACACTGTCATTTTCCTTCATTACTATTAGTTTATATTGGGTATGACTTGACTGGATCTCTTTCACCATGAATTACAATGTTTAGTCAGTCCTTGATCTTTACAGGTGCTCTACACTTATGTTTTGCGGTCTCAGAAAGGGCTAGCAAGATACCATCTTGTTATGTCATATTGTGATTGTTTTGAGAAAGTGTTGTCATCCGAGTTTTATTATTATTGCTCGCTAGCTGATTATGCCATTGATATGAGTAAATATGAGACCTAAGTGTTATTATGAGTATGGTTAGTTCATAATCTTTGCTGAAAACTTGAATGTTGGCTTTACATATTTACAACAACAAGAGCAAATAGAGTTTGTAAAAGTTTTTCTTCATCACTTTCAGTTTATCAACTGAATTGCTTGAGGACAAGCAAAGGTTTAAGCTTGGGAGAGTTCATACGTCTCCAACGTATCTACTTTTCCAAACACTTTTGCCCTTGTTTTGGACTCTAACTTGGATGATTTCAATGAAACTAACCCAGACTGACGCTGTTTTCAGCAGAACTGCCATGGTGTTGTTTATTGTGCAAAAAACAAAAGTTCTCGGAATGACCTGAAAATTCACGGAGATAACTTTTGGAAAATATAAAAATACTGGCGAAAGAATCAAGCCCAGGGGGGCCAAACCCTGTCCACGAGAGTGGGGGCGCGCCCTTCCCCCTGGGCGCGCCCCCCTGTCTCGTGGGTCCCCTGATGCTCCACCGACCTTAACTCCAACTCCATATATTCCGTTTCACGGAGAAAAAAATCGGAGAGAAAGTTTCATCGCGTTTTACGATACGGAGCCGCCACCAAGCCCTAATCTCTCTCGGGAGGGCTAATCTGGAGTCCGTTCGGGGCTCTGGAGAGGGGGGTTCGTCGTCGTCATCATCATCAACCATCCTCCATTACCAATTTCATGATGCTCACCGCCGTGCGTGAGTAATTCCATCGTAGGATTGCTGGACGGTGATGGGTTGGATGAGATTTACCATGTAATCAAGTTAGTTTTGTTAGGGTTTGATCCCTAGTCTCAGATCTGAACCTGTTATGTTTTCATGAATATATATGTGAGTTCTTGATCCTATCTTGCAAGTCTATAGCCACCTATTATGTGTTATGATCCGACAACCCCGAAGTGATAATAATCGGGATACTTCTCAGTGATGACCGTAGTTTGAGGAGTTCATGTATTCACTATGTGCTAATGCTTTGGTCCGTTACTCTATTAAAAGGAGGCCTTAATATCCCTTAATTTCCACTAGGATCCCGCTGCCACGGGAGGGTAGGAAAAAAGATGTCATGCAAGTTCTTTTCCATAATCACGTATGACTATATTCGGAATATATGCCTACATTACATTGATGAACTGGAGCTAGTTCTGTGTCACCCTATGTTATAGCTATTACATGAGGAATCGCATCCGACATAATTATCCATCACTGGTCCAATGCCTACGAGCTTTTCACATATTGTGCTTCGCTTATTTACTTTTCCGTTGCTACTGTTACAACTACTACAAAGCTGCTATCTTTACTTTTGCCACTGTTACCTTTATTATCATACTACTTTGCTACTAAATACTTTGCTGCAGATACTAAGTTATCCAGGTGTGGTTGAATTGACAACTAAACTACTAATACTTAAGAATATTCTTTGGCTCCCCTTGTGTCGAATCAATAAATTTGGGTTGAATACTCTACCCTCGAAAGCTGTTGTGATCCCCTACACTTGTGGGTTATCATGGTACTATGTACTGTGTGAACTAATAAATAATCACTATACTGGAAAATTTAATATAGCTTTAATGGGATAATTAGATTTATGCCCCTAGTTGTGTCCCACTCGTCTGTTTTACCCCTAATTCCCAAAAGTCACCGGTTCTGTCCAAGTCACTTTGCTCCTCTTATGCTTTTGCCCTTTGACCGTTTGACCGTCGGTTTGAAAACTTCATAACTAATTCATACGAAATCAGAAAAATGCAAATAAGATAGTAAAATGTTCAGAAAAACATCACCTATATGTCAGTGTCATTTGCATTCATGAAAAAAGTGTTGGAAAGTGCCCATCTGAGTTTTAGCTCTTATGCTACCACCATGAATAGTAAAATCTAAAAAAGTTCAATAAAATTCAAAAAAATTGGTGGCAAAGAATGACAAATATTTTAAGTGCCTGCCAAGTTTCATCAGGGAATAACATTCGTGGGTGCCGCAGCAAAAAAAACAATCAGCACTCCAAAATAGATTATTTTTTTTGCCACGACTTCCACGAATGTCGTTCCCTAATGAAACTTGGCAAGCACTTAGAACATTTGTCATTGTTTGCCACCATATTTTTTTTTGAATTTTTTTGAATTTTTTTAGAGTTTACTATTCATGGTGGTATCAAAAGAGCTAAAACTCGAATGTGCACTTTCCAACACTTTTTCATGAATGCAAATGACACTGACATATAGGTGATGTTTTTCTGAACATTTTGGTATCTTATTTGCATTTTTCTGATTTAGTATGAATTGGTTATGAAGTTTTCAAACTGACGGTCAAACGGTCAAAGGGCAAAAGCATAAGAGGAGCAAAGTGACTTGGACAGAACCGGTGACTTTTGGGAATTAGGGGTAAAACAGACGAGTGGGACACAACTAGGGGCATAAATCTAATTATCCCTTTAATGTAACCAACTTGAAAAAACAACTATATCGTTCTGACCGACTTTGTTCAAACACAACCAGACTCTAGACCACAAACAAGAGTTATTTCATGTTACAAAAATAGAAAATATGAGAAGGACTGTTGGAGGTACAAATAAGAATCATTTCATATTACAAAAATAGAAAATATGAGAAGGACTGCTGGAGGTACAAATGAGAATCATTTCATATTACAAAAATAGAAAATATGAGAAGGACTGCTGGAGGTACAAATAAGAATCATTTCATATTACAAATAGAACATACCTTTGCATTAGTAAATGTCGATTAACATTACATTCAGACATCCAATAGATCTACAATGCACACATAATTATAATGGTAGACCACAGGGTATCCATTGCTAGGTTATTTAGTGTTCCATGGCCTGTGAAAGTGAAGAGTAGTGTAATGTCACACTATTGGTACAGAAAAATTGCTGAAACCACAAAAAGAAAAACTGGACTTTTTTGTTTATACACAATATAATGCCTGGCCATCAATATTTTTGCATTAAATGTCAGAAAATAATATAAACACTACATTCTCTCTCCCCTCCTCATCTTCTCTCTCTCTCTCCTGCAGGGACGCCGCCGCCGTCGTGATACTCTCCCGTCCCCCATTGCTCGACGTGTGTGTAGCCCCCGAAGCCACGACCATGGTCCCCCAAAGCCGTGACTGTGGTCTTGGCCGCCGCTCTCGCCGGCCAAGAGACACAAGGGAACATAAGAGACACTCAACTCAATGGCGAAGCAAGGTAATGAGCTAAATTGGTGCATCTAGTACTTATCTGATTCACTATACACTATAGGCTCACATAGCATCATAGTAATCTCAGGCCACTCATACGAGATCACTTTTTTAGAGGTGCACTCTTTTAAATGCATGGATATTCCTTTTTAGAGGATTAAAGAGTACTATTCAAACTGCCATGAAAAGCAGTAAAAGTTGGAGCCAGCTCATAAATATACTTATGAGCATAAGGAAAGCATCTACCAAGTACATGGAAATCCATGTCACTGCCAAACAGGAAGAAACGGGTACAGAAGCGATGAACAAAACATTAAATTTGCCCTTTGGAGCACCAACTACATAGGAACAGTATTAGAAATTGTATGAGATGTAGCATACAACTAGTCAAATGCTAGATTTCTTGCATTGTTTGGAGTTGGATGTGCACAACATCATTATGTAGAGATTAATTTTTCAGCACCACATACTGATCACCTAAGAAATACTGGCACATGGAGGTCCCATCCCATAACATAGCCAAGCACCAACAAAAACCATGAAGGAAAATAGAGAAAAAATCAAAGGATAATACCATAGTTCTAGATCATGAATATGAGCACTCACTTGTCAAAAATAAGAGACCTAGGAATCTTATATATGAACAACTTTCCAGTTTCAAAGACCAATTTGCTAGAGGCAAGGTTTGCTTAGCCTGCAGATAATAAAAGAATAAACAACATAACCATGATTAGAGAGGGAAAAAATGGCCAAAGAAATAGTAGTGGGGATAATTGGTGGATTTGAAGGCATTCATATCTTCTCCTCGCCACAAGAAAATAGTGGTGGATTTGGTGTAGTGTGTATACATATTCCCTGGTACACTTTGTCTCAATTACCTCCATGGCAAAGCGGTAAGTTAAAAACATAAAATATCATGGATTCTCCATTTAATTCGGAAAGAAAGTTGGGTTTAGAACGTCGTGAGACAGTTCACATAGCGGTGGTGCTATTAATTAAATTGTTAACTGTGATGATTTTATCTAAAACTGAAGAAAACAAATGGTGTCATGAGACCGAGTTTAATTAACTATGTGCAGCAGCAAACAAATATGGTTTTAGAATGTCTACAGTCAAAACTACTTTTGTATTGACTAACAATAAAAAATAATTAGAATGATAATGTGAGAATGAGGTTAGTAGATTCATGTCTTGGAAATTATAAATTTTGTGTATTTTCTACCTCTCATGTCAATGTCAAACAGAATACACTTTGTACAATACACTAACTGGTAATTTTCAGACAAATAGGAAAATGACACCACTGAATATGACCAAAACATGAAAAGGTTAATTCATGGAAATTTAACAGACTATCTAAGCAATGTTCTCTTTCCATCTTTGTACCTCCATCAAGCAACCCATGAGTAACAAACATGGCAAGTTGGAACAGTACATGAGCATCTGGGATTTACAAGTAGAAGCATTAGGTTTTTAAATTTTAACGAAGGCCACAAAATTTTGAAATATCATTTAAGCTTGGGTTCTCCATGACTCCCCACATAGACTGGTAATGTCAAGGTCACTGTTTTAATTTATGAAAATGAAGTACAGATAAAAATCTGAAATTTGCCTACACCTTATTTTGGTCTGACCCAAATTAACGAAAAGTAGACATCATGTAAATTATTTACCTCAAGGTGAAACACATTTAGAGATCCATTCTTGACAAACATTTTTCTTATCCCATAGAACCACATACTGGACCAGGCACATGCACACTATGGACTCCCACTGGTAACAACGTTGAATCCCCCATAGATACGAGGAATGACGGGGGAAGAAAGCTGTAGAAGCTGATGTAGCTTTTTTTTGCATCGAGAAGCTGATGTAGCTGCCAAACATGTCATGGCTAAATACATGGATTCTTCCAATGTTGCTCGCATAGGCACCCAAGTACACCAAAATAGATAGAATAATGCATCAACTAAAAAGAGTCAAAACAAGTAGAGTAGATTGCGGACAAAAACAAATCAGGAAAGGGTTCATACAGAGAAGGGAAAGAGGCAATGAAGGGTTAGAATACCAGCAGGCTCCACAACAACTATAGATACCATGACACCATGTTGAGCATACTTAGTTCTTCATAGACAAACCTTTACCAAAATAAGATAAACCTCAATGTACCGACAACACTAACAATTTTGGATATTAGCTGCCAAGATGATTATGTGATATTTGCCCAGATTAGAAATTATGTAAGATATAACAAAAAGGGAGGCACACATGAATCATTTCTTCTGCTGGAGGCAAAGAATCTAAGGCCTAATACCTCTATCCCCAATTCTTCCTCTCTTTATCAGAAAAATCATGGAATCGAAATCATATTATGGTGAGGACGTGTAACCTGGATGGTGGACAGGGGGCGATGACCAGTGAGCAATGACCCATCAGTCATGGTCGGCGACACCTCTCCACTCCACCTAAACGCGAGCAACGCCTGGAACTCCGGCCTCGCGGTCCTGCTTCCACTTCTGTTCTTCTCACCCTCCCATGCCCCTGCACACCCACCATTAAAACCAAACACTAAAACACTTCCCAACAAAAACAATAGATGAGAATCACAGACCAATCCTTGGACGGGGGCGGAAGAAGAGAAAAAAAAGAGACCTTCGTTGCAGAGGGCTAGAGGTGGTGGGGCTGGGTGGGGGTTGGGGCCGCTGTCGCATGGGGGAGCGGAGAGGAGGAGCTGCGCCTGCCCCCTCCTGCGAAGACGAGGTTGGAGCCCTCTGCAGCTGCTGCTCTCCTACTCCAGATTGAGGTCGCGCTGGACGGCTCGAGCTCCACCTGACGAGGAGAAGAAGAAGGCTGGGCGGTCCCCGAGGGCCGGTGCCTCTGTCCTTGCCGCTTCTCCCTCCACCGCTGGCCTCCCCTACTGTCTGTCGTTCTCCATGGCGGCGGCTGGTTCCAGACGAGGGAGCGGCGGACACGGCGTCTCGAGGCCCTGCTCCTCTGCTCGACCCGCCGCCTAGGTCTCCTCTACCGCACCCTCTCTTCTCCCCTTCACGTCCCTCCTCCTTCTTGGTTCTCCACTCGGTGGATCGTTGGGAGCTGGCGAGGACGGGGTCAAAGGCGCAGGGGAAGGAGAGAGGGCGGCTAGAGGCATTGGATTGGGGAGGAGGAGAGGAGGCAGGGATTGGGGGAGGATGTGAATCAGGAGGAGTGGAGGCGGCGCAGAGGGATGAAGTGGAAGGAGAAAGAGGGAGCAGCAGATATTTTCACGCGGAAGGGGATGGAGGAGGAAGCGTCCGCCGGTTTTCTCTCGATGCACTACTCATAGGCACTATTCATAGCTGACGTGGATAGCGTGGTTGTGCCTAGCAACCCGCTCATCCTTTATAAGTAAAATGAGCCACAACCATAGAAATTTTACTACTCTCCACATGAGCAAAATTCTTCTCATTCATAGTAGTGGGAGCAAACGCACCAAAAATAACTATCATGTGAGGCATAATCCAATTGAAAATTAAAATCAAGATGAAAAGTTTCATGGTTATTATTATTCTTTATAGCATACATGTCATCACAATAATCATCATATATAGCAACTTTGTTCTCATAATCAATTGGAACCTCTTCCGACATAGTGGATTCATCACTAAATAAAGTCATGACCTCTCCAAATCCACTTTCATAAATATTATAAGATTAAACACCCTCCAAAATAGCAGGATCATTACTTCCTAAAGTTGACACTCTTCCAAACCCACTTTCATCAATATAATCATCATAAATAGGAGGCGCGCTATCATCATAATAAATTTGCTCATCAAAACTTGGGGGGACAAAAAATATCATGTTCATCAAACATAGCATCCCCAAGCTTGTGGCTTTGCATATCATTAGCATTATGGATATTCAAAGAATTCATACTAACAACTTGCAATCATTCTCATGAAAAAAAGATCGAGTGCCAAGCATTTTAGTGCATTCTTCTTCTAGCGTTTGAGCACAATTTTCCTTTCCATCATTTTCACGAAAGATATTAAAAAGATGAAGCATATGAGGCAACCTCAATTCCATTTTTTTGTAGTTTTCTTTTATAAACTAAACTAGATAAACAAGAAACTAAAAGATTCGATTGCAAGATCTAAAGATATACCTTCAAGCACTAACCTCCCCGGCAACAGCGCCAGAAAAGAGCTTGATGTCTACTACGCA
This sequence comes from Triticum timopheevii, assembly GCA_963921465.1. Taxonomy (NCBI): domain Eukaryota; kingdom Viridiplantae; phylum Streptophyta; class Magnoliopsida; order Poales; family Poaceae; genus Triticum; species Triticum timopheevii. Next base: position 472,542,336 of record OY997268.1, read on the forward strand.
ACCTTCTTCTTGTAGACGTTGTTGGGCCTCCAAGTGCAGAGGTTTGTAGTACAGTAGCAATTTTCCCTCAAGTGGATGACCTAAGATTTATCAATCCATGGGAGGCGTAGGATGAAGATGGCTCTTTCAAACAACCCTATAACCAAATAACAAAGAGTCTCTTGTGTCCCCAACACACCCAATACAATGCTAAATTGTATAGGTGCACTAGTTCGGCGAAGAGATGGTGATACAAGTGCAATATGGATACTAGATATAGGTTTTTATAATCTAAAAATATAAAAACAGCAAGGTAGCAAGTGGTAAAAGTGAGCGAAAACGGTATTTCAATGCTTCGAAGCAAGGCCTAGGGTTCATACTTTCAACAGTGCAAGTTCTCTCAACAATGATAATGTAATTAGATCATATAACAATCCCTCAACGTGCAACAAAGAGTCACTCCAAAGTCACTACTAGTGGAGAACAAACAAAGAGATTATTGTAGGGTACGAAACCACCTCAAAGGTATTATTTCCGATCAATCCATTGGGCTATTCCTATAAGTGTCACAAACAACCCTAGAGTTCGTAGTAAAATAACACCTTAAGACACACATCAACCAAAACCCTAATGTCACCTAGATACTCCAATGTCACCTCAAGTATCCGTGGGTATGATTATCGATATGCATCACACAATCTCAGATTCATCTATTCAAACCAACACAAAGAACTTCAAAGAGTGCCCCAAAGTTTCTACCGAAGAGTCAAGACGAAAACGTGTGCCAACCCCTATGCAAAAGTTCACATGGTCACTGAACGCACAAGTTGATCACCAAAACATACATCAAGTGGATCACGTGAATATCCCATTGTCACAATAAATAAGCACATGCAAGACATACATCAAGTGTTCTCAAATCCTTAAAGACTCAATACGATAAGATAACTTCAAAGGGAAAACTCAATCCATTACAAGAGGTAGAAGGGGAGAAACATCATATGATCCAACTATAATAGAAAAGCTCGCGGTACATCAAGATCCCGCGAAATCAAGAACACGAGGGAGAGAGATCAATGTAACGCCCCAAGACCGGCGCTCCAGATGCCTTCCATATATTTCCTGTTCGCCGTGTGTTTTATTTTGCTTGTTGCATTCATCATGTCATCATGCACTTTGCATCCGCATGTTTTCATAAGACTCGTAGTTATTCGTGGTTGCGGATTCTCTCTTTGTCTCCGGTTGACCTTTTGTCGGGCCTCTTTGTCCTTGTCAACATCTCTCAGACCCCTCGCGCGTGTCCGAAACTTCCCCGAACCCGACCAGCTCAATCATCACCATTGGATTCGGATCATCTCCAAACATCCCTAAAATATCTTCGATTTCTCTTTTGAAATCCCTGACCTATTTTTCTTGACCATCCGATCTAAATCGGAGGGTCCGATTAACCCCTAACCAAAATCCACATGCTATATATATAGTCTAATCCTAGACCCTAGGTTGTCCCATCCATCCATCCTCTCACCCGCCGCCGCCACCCAGTCTTCCTTGTTCCTCGGGAGCTTGTCCCATTGCCGCCACAAACCCACTCTCTCCGTCGGGATTCCTCTCGATCCACCCACCTCTCCTCGATTTCACCCACCGGCCAGTCGCCATCGAACCTCCCCAACCAACGCTCTCCTCTGGATCCCCTCCATCCACCAACGAGCGCCCGCGCTCCCACAGGAGAGAGATAGGGGCTCGATCCCCTGCTCATGCCCAAGCTCCTCCCTCCATGGAGAAAAGATCCCACTCCTCCTCTTGTTCTTCCCGAGGGCCAGCAGAACTCACCCGCCTCCTCTGCCTCGTCCCCCCCGCCGCTCATCGATTGAACTAGCAGCAAGCACCGGCGTGCCCTCCTCCCCAACCTCCTCGCACCGCTGCCTCATCAGCTCCTCCTCGTCAGAGCGCATGGCCAGGTCGCCCGTCTCGCGCCCCTACCCTCCTCTCTCTTTTCCATCTCTCCATCTCACTATCTCTCTCTAATATCTCTACTATCTCTTTCTTCGCCCACAGGGAACGGCATGGCCGCCGTCGTAGTTCCGTCCGCGCCCTGGATCCGACCGAGCCGGAATTCAGGAAGTGCTCCTCCGCCATTGTTGTTCCGCCGGAGCACCGGTGCCTCGGATCTGCCTCCTCCTCCACCTGTCTTCCCCATCTTCGGGCTCCCCAGCAAGTTCTACTGCCGCCTGCTTCCTCGTGCGAGACGAATGAAAAAGGTTGTTCGTAGGACGGGCTACACGGCACCCTTTATCGCCACCGTGCAAGATGCACCCAGGTACATGTGGATGTGTGCAGAACACGCTTAATCATCTGGCATCTTTACTGTTCACGCTTCAACTCTGTCTCTCAGCTCTGGACATGCATGCAGAACACAGTCTCCCTCTACTCACTTTTTTCTCTGTCACACATGCATGCACAAAGCTCTGTCTCCTCATGTTCTCTCTTATCAAAACAGTCTGACATGCATGCACGAAGCGTGTGCTCTCTCTTTCCTCACTCTCTTTTGAAGAAACTAACATGCATAGCTAAGTCCGGGCCATTTTTAATAGAGGAATCCTGTAAAATTAGAGAGCATTAAAAATACGGTCTATACCCTTTTTTTCTTAAAAAGTAAAGAGGACAAATGTCCTGAATAGAAGAAGCAAGAATAGGACAATTTTTATTTCTTTAGTCAGTGCATTGGAGGAATAGTAGAGATAGGAGGGGGAGATCAGCGCTGGGCATTGAACAATGCCACAAAAAATTTAAATAGGCTGAAAGATTCTCCGGCTATCGCCAACAACGTCATGAGAGGAACAGTGACATCTGCTGCCAGTAAACAGTCGACCCTATGGACTAGCATGCAGGACAGAAACGACATGACATCTCCTACTAATCATTTGCAAAACATGGCACAGAGACTGATGAGTTGCACATATCACAAGGCAAACTGACGGTCTAGATAGTAGGTACCATGTAGCTCGGCCTATGCAAGAACTTTGTGGAGATGAATGAGCACGCTCGATTCGCCCGTACCCGTTGACCCGTCGTCTCCACGTGGCCTGCCAGCCAAGCCGCGCCAAGGCCCAGCGCCATCCTCCCTCCAGATCTAGCCCAACTTGACCCCAGGCCAAGAGGCCCAATGTGAGCAGCTGCCCCAGCCTGCTAGATTCGGCCTAGTTCTATTTTCCCCCTATCTGTGAATTTAGGATTTTCTAGGAGATTATAGTTTTGCAGAAAACCCCTTGCATTTCATGCATATAATAACTCAAAAACCATGCATCATATGTAAAAACTTTATATATGTAACATGCTTAGAATTCCATCTAGTTTCATAATATCCAACTTTCATCCATGTTTAAAATGTTTAACTTGTTGTTTGTATTAATTTTCTTAGATAACATGTTAAAATGATTTATTTCATAACTAAATAACCGTAGCTTCAAATTAAATAAACTATATATGTAAATTGTCTAGAAAATGCATAGATTAACTTGGTGCACTTTGTTTTACTGTTTAACAACATTAAAATATGTTTTAGGGCAGAACAATAGCTAATTCAAAATATGGACATGAGGATTTTCCGGAACTGTTGTTTGTTGTTTCCGGTCTCATTTAAACTTGCCTAGATAGGTAGTTTTATTATGTTTCACCTCTTGCCATGTTGAACAACATTTAATATTGTTATGTACCTAAATGAGAGCGAACTAAATAACTTGAATGTGGTGTTTCCTCAATATGCAACTCATTGCATATTGAGCTCCACTTAACTTGTAGTATTGTTTGTTGCACTTTGCCATGCCATGCCTCATTAAACCGGACATGCATCATACTTGGATGTGTATCGTGCTGATAGCCCACAAGTGTAGGGGATTGCAACAGCTTTCGAGGGTAAAGTATTCAACCCAAATTTATTGATTCGACACAAGGGAAGCCAAAGAATATTCTTGAGTATTAGCAGTTGAGTTGTCAATTCAACCACACCTGGATAACTTAGTCTCTGCAGCAAAGTATTTAGTAGCAAAAGTGGTATGATAATAAAGGTAATGGTGGCAAAAGTAAAGATAATAGTTTTTTGGGTTTTTGTAGTAGTTGTAACAGTAGCAACGGAAAAGTAAATAAGCGAAGAACAATATGTGAAAAGCTCGTAGGCAATGGATCAGTGATGGATAATTATGCCGGATCCGATTCCTCATGTAATAGCTATAACATAGGGTGACATAGAACTAGCTCCAATTCATCAATGTAATGTAGGCATGTATTCCGTAAATAGTCATACATGCTTATGGAAAAGAACTTGCATGACATCTTTTGTCCTACCCTCCCGTGGCAGTGGGTCCTAGCGGAAACTAAGGGATATTAAGGCCTCCTTTTAATAGAGAACCGGAACAGAGCATTAGCACATAGTGAATACATGAACTCCTCAAACTACGGTCATCACCGAGAAGTATCTCGATTATTGTCACTTCGGGGTTGTCGGATCATAACACATAATAGGTGACTATAGACTTGCAAGATAGGATCAAGAACACACATATATTCATGAAAACATAATAGGTTCAGATCTGAAATCATGGCAGTCGGGCCCTAGTGACAAGCATTAAGCATAGCAAAGTCATAACAACATCAATCTCAGAACATAGTGGATACAAGGGATCAAACCCTAACAAAACTAACTTGATTACATGGTAAATCTCATCCAACCCATCACCATCCAGCAAGCCTACGATGGAATTACTCATGCACGGCGGTGAGCATCATGAAATTGGTGATGGAGGATGGTTGATGATGATGACGATGACGAGTCCCCCTCTCCGGAGCCCCGAACGGACTCCAGATCAGCCCTCCCGAGAGAGATTAGGGCTTGGCGGCGGCTCCGTGTCGTAAAACGCGATGAAACTTTCTCTCTGATTTTTTTCTCCCCGAACGTGAATATATGGAGTTGGAGTTGAGGTTGGGGGAGGTCCAGGGGGCCCATGAGATAGGGGGGGGCGCCCCCTGTCTCGTGGACAGGCCCTGGGCCCCCTGTCTCGTGGACAGGCCCTGGGCCCCCTGCTGTATTTCTTTCACCCAGAAATTCTTATTAATTCCAAAAAGTGCCTTCATGGATTTTCAGGACATTCCGAGAACTTTTCTTTTCTACACATAAAACAACATCATGGCAGTTCTGCTGAAAATAGCGTCAGTCCGGGTTAGTTTCATTCAAATCATGCAAGTTAGAGTCCAAAACAAGGGCAAAAGTGTTTGGAAAAGTAGATACGTTGGAGACGTATCAACTCCCCCAAGCTTAAACCTTTGCTTGTCCTCAAGCAATTCAGTTGATAAAGTGAAAGTGATAAAGAAAAACTTTTACAAACTCTGTTTGCTCTTGTTGTTGTAAACATGAAAAGCCAGCATTCAAGTTTCAGCAAATATTATGAACTAACCATACTCACAATAAAACTTAGGTCTCACAATTACTCATATCAATAGCATAATTAGCTAGCGAGCCATAATAATAAAACTCGGATGACAACGCTTTCTCAAAATAATCATCACATGATATAACAAAATGGTATCTCGCTAGCCCTTTCTGAGACCGCAAAACATAAATGCAGAGCACCTTTAAAGATCAAGGGCCGACTAAATATTGTAATTCATGGTAAAAGAGATCCAGTCAAGTCATACCCAATATAAACCAGTATTAATGAATGCAAATGACAATGTGCTCTCCAGCGGGTGCTTTTTAATAAGAAGGGTGATGACTCAACATAAAAGTAAATAGATAGGCCCTTCACAGAGGGAAGCAGGGATTTGTAGAGGTGCCAGAGCTCGATTTTGAAATAGAGATTGAATAACATTTTGAGCGGCATACTTTTGCTGTCAACGCAACAACTATGAGATGGTTGTATCTTCCATACTACATGCATTATAGGCAGTTCCCAAACGGAATGGTAAAGGTTTATACTCCCCCAACCACCAACAAGCATCAATCCATGGCTTGCTCGAAACAATGAGTGCCTCCAACTAACAATAGCCCTGGGGGAGTTTTGTTTAATGATTTTGATTTGCTTTGATCTTTTTGGATCATGGGAATGGGCATCACGGTTACCGGCCCTTTCTCGTGAATGAGGAGCGGAGTCCACTCCTCTTGAGAATAACCCACCTAGCATGGAAGATATAGGCAGCCTTAGTTGTAACATGAGCTGCTCGAGCATACAAAACGGAATTTCATTTGAAGGTTTGGAGTTTGGCACATACAAATTTACTTGGAACGGCAGGTAAATACCGCATATAGGAAGGTATAGTGGACTCATATGGAACAACTTTGGGGTGTAAGGAGTTTGGATGCACAAGCAGTATTCGCGCTTAGTACAGGTGAAGGCTAGCAAAAGACTGGGAAGCGACCAACTGAGAGAGCGACAACAGTCGTAAACATGCATTAAAATTAATTTACACCGAGTACAAGCATGAGTAGGATATAATCCACCATGGACATAAATATCGTGAAGGCTATGTTGATTTGTTTCAACTACATGCGTGAACATGTGCCAAGTCGAGTCACTCAATTCATTCAAAGGAGGATACCATCCCATCATACCACATCATAATCATTCTAATAGCATGTTGCCACGCAAGGTAAACCATTATAACTCATAGCTAATCAAGCATGGCACAAGCAACTATAATCTCTAAATGTCATTGCAAATATGTTTACTTCATAATAAACTGACTCAGAAACGATGCACTCATCATATTTACAAAAACAAGAGAGGTCGAGTTCATACCAGCTTTTCTCATCTCAATAAGTCCATCATATGTCGTCATTATTGCCTTTCACTTGCACGACCGAACGATGTGTATAATAATAAGAGTGCACGTGCATTGGACTAAGCTGGAATCTGCAAGCATTCTACTCAAGAGAGAAGACAAGTAATATGGGATCTAAGTAAAATAAACAATCATGCAAATGAGAGCTACTAAACATTTTCAATATGGTCTTCTCGACCCCCAAAGGAAAGAAAAGAAAATAAAACTATTTACACGGGAAAGCTCCCAACAAGAAGGAAGAAGAACTAGAAATCTTTTTGGATTTTCATTTTAGTTCTACTACAAGCATGGAAATTAAACTAACTAATTTTTTTGGTTTTTCTTAAGGTTTATCAAACACACAAGAAGAAAACTAGAAAAAGAAATTTAAACTAGCATGGATAATACAATGAAAGAGTATGAGCACCGACGACTAGTGTGTGAACATGAATGTAAAGTCGGTGAGAAATACGTACTTCCCCAAGCTTAGGCTTTTGGCCTAAGTTGGTCTAATACCAAGGACCGCCTGGCTGATATCCATGAGTAAAACTGGGGTCGTACTAAGATGCAGCAGCAACCGCCTCCTGAGCTGCAGCGTGTTGGCGAGCTGCCTCCGCTCTCCTCTCGTCTTCACCTGCTTCCTCCCTGGTGACAATATATCTTCCTTTGGCCTGATAATCAAAAAGGTAGGGAGCAGGAAGAGTAACAGGGACGACATTGCGTGTGTCATATGTTAGTCGATAATGGAGGAATTGTTCATTCCTCGCAAGAAATTGATGATTGAACATAGCTTCTTTATCCAAATAAACAGGAGGTAAAATCATATCCCCTTCTCGTGGGGCTATATTAAGATAATTAGCCACACAGGTTGCATAAATTCCTCCAAATAAATCTCCCTTTCTACTATTATTCTACAACCTACGTGCAACTATTGCCCCCAAGTTATAACCTTTATAACCTGACATGGCACTCTTGAGGACACAAAGATCAGGGACACACATGTGACATGCTTCGTCTTTACCGTTAATGCATCTACCAATAAAGAGAGCAAAATAATGTATAGCAGGAAAATGAATGCTCCCTATGGTAGCTTGTGCTATGTCCCTAGATTCTCCCACAGTAATACTAGCAAGAAAATCTCTAAATTCATATTTGCGAGGATCATTAATATTACCCCACTGCGGAGTTTGCAAGCAGTTGTGAAATCCTCTAAATCCATGGTATAAGATGTATCATAAATATCAAACATGACACTAGGAGAATTACGCGCACAGTTATATTGGAACCTCCGCACAAAGGAATCAGTCAATTGATAGTACTGAGGACACTTATCTTGTAAGAAGTCCTCTAGCTCGGCATTACGCACATACGCGTCAAATTCCTCCTTGAAGCCTCCTTCCACCATAAAGTCATCGGATGGCCACTCACAAGCTCGTACATCCGCGTCCCTCGGCAATTCAACATCTTGCTCATGTATAGCAATCCTTGGCCCTTTCTTTGTCGAGGAACCACCTTGGTACATTCTTCTAAGCATAATTCTTTTTCTGAAAATTTCTGAAATTTTAGTAACTTCAAAATAAAAGTGAATAAAACTAAGCAAGATTGGTAGCAACTACTCCTACAAGTGCCTAGAGCCTATATCATGCATTAGAATTGCTTGGGACCTCATAAATTTAACACGCAAGCTCAAGAACATGGTCACCTATGCTGCAAAAATTTGCAATGAATAAAGCACTAGAACAAAAACTAATTGGACCAATGGAGGAGTCACATACCAAGCAACAATCTCCCAAAGCAGTTTGCAAATGAAGCTTTGAGCAAGGAGATCGAAAATCGCAACAAAACGAGCTAGAACTCGTGCTTGAGTTGGATGGGGATTTTTTTGGGTAGAAGATGAAGTGTGTGGGTGCTGGCATAAGTGGAGGGGGGCCACCAGGGGCCCATGAGACAGGGGGGCGCGCCCTATAGGGGGGGGGGCGCGCCCTCCACTCTCGTGGCCTGGTGCTTGCCCCTCCTGTAGTGTTTTCAGTGCCTAAAATCCTCAAATATTCCAGAAAAAATCATACTAAATTTGCAGGGCATTTGGAGCACTTTTATTTTTAGACTATTTTTTATTGCACGGATAAATGAGAAAACAGACGAATAATACTATTTTTGCTTTATTTATTCTAAATAACAGAAAGTAAAAAGAGGGTACAGAAGGTTGTGCCTTCTAGTTTCATCCATCTCATGATCATCAAAATGAATCCACTAACAAGGTTGATCAAGTCTTGTTAACAAACTCATTCCGAATAACACGGAACCGGAGAAATTTCGAATAACACTAAGTTACTTCAACGGGGATATGAAAATCCCCAATAATAAGAATATCATACTTTTTTTTGACAGTAGGGAGAGGAAATTCAAAAGCTCCAATAATAATAGTCAGAACTTTTTCAATAGAATTGATGCTATGAACTTGAGATTGTTTCCTCGGAAAGTGTACCGTATGCTCATTACCATTAACATGAAAAGTGACATTGCCTTTGTTGCAATCAATAACAGCCCCTGCAGTATTAAGAAAAGGTCTACCAAGGATAATAGACATACTATCGTCCTCGGGAATATCAAGAATAACAAAGTCCGTTAAGATAGTGACATTTGCAACCACAACAGGCATATCCTCACAAATACCGACAGGTATAGCAGTTGATTTATCAGCCATTTGCAAAGATATTTCAGTAGGTGTCAACTTATTCAATTCAAGTCTACGATATAATGAGAGGGGCATAACACTAACACCGGCTCCAAGATCACATAAAGCAGTTCTAACATAATTTCTTTTAATAGAGCATGGTATAGTTGGTACACCCGGATCTCAAGTTTCTTTGGTATTCCACCCTTAAAAGTGTAATTAGCAAGCATGGTGGAAATTTCAGCTTCCGGTATCTTTCTTTTATTTGTGATGATATCCTTCATATACTTAGCATAAGGATTTACTTTCAGCATATCAGTTAAGTGCATAGGTAAGAAAATAGGTCTAATCATTTCAGCAAAGCGCTCAAAATCCTCATCATCCTTTGACTTGGATGGTTTAGGAGGAAAGGGCATGGGTTTCTGAACCCATGGTTCTCTTTCTTTACCGTGCTTCCTAGCAAAAAAATCTTTCTTATCATAATGTTGATTCTTTGATTGTGGGTTATCAAGATCAACAGCAGGTTCAATCTCCACGTCATTGTTTTTGCTAGGTTGAGCATCAACATAAACATCATTATTAACATTATCACTAGGTTCATGTTCATCACCTGATTGTGTTTCAGCATCAGAAATAGAAATATCATTGGAATTCTCAGGTGTGTCTACAGTAGGTTCACTAGAAGCATGCAAAGTTCTATCTTTTTTCTTTTTCTTCTTTTTAGAAGAACTAGGTGCCTCTAAATTATTTCTCTGAGAATCTTGCTCGATTCTCTTAGGGTGGCCTTCAGGATACAAAGGTTCCTGAATCATTCTACTAGTTCTAGTAACCACTCTGACAGCAAAGTCATTTTTATTATTTAATTCATCAAGCAAATCATTTTAAGCTTTAATTACTTGCTCAGCTTGAGTAGCAACCATAGAAGCATATTTGCTAACAAGGTGAAGTTCACCTTTAACTCTAGCCAGATTATCGCTTACACGTCCTATCTTCAAAGCATTATTCTTTAACTCTCTACCAACATAAGCATTAAAACTTTCTTGTCTAGCCATAATGTCATCAAATTCATCTAAGCATGGGCTATGAAATTTAGTAGAGGGGATTTCAACTTTATCATATCTATAGAGAGAATTTACCTTTACTACCTGTGTCGGGTTATCAAGATAATGTGGTTCTTCAATAGGCAGTATATTAAGACCATGCATTTCTTCAATAGGAGGTAAATTCTTAACATCTTCAGCTTTAATACCTTTTTTCCTTCATTGATTTCTTTGCCTCTTGCATATCTTCAGGACTGAGAAATAAAACACCTCTCTTCTTCGGAGTGGGTTTAGGAATAGGCTCAGGAGTTGGCTCAATTGGTTTAGGAATTGCTTCAGGAATTGGCTCAGGAAGAGTCCAATTATTTTCATTAGTCAACATATTATTCAATAGTATTTCAGCTTCGTCGACTGTTCTTTCCCTGGAAACACAACCAGCACAACTATCCAAGTAGTCCTTGGAAGCATCGGTTAGTCCATTATAAAAGATATCAAGTATTTCATTTTTCTTGAGAGGATGATCAGGCAAAGCATTAAGTAACCGGAGAAGCCTCCCCCAAGCTTGTGGGAGACTCTCTTCTTTGATTTGCACAAAATTATATATTTCCCGCAAGGCAGCTTGTTTCTTATGAGCAGGGAAATATTTAGCAGAGAAGTAATAAATCATATCCTGTGGACTACGCACACAACCAGGAGCAAGAGAATTATACCAAGTCTTATCATCACCCTTTAACGAGAACGGAAATATATTAAGGATATAAAAATAGCGAGACTTCTCATCATTAGTGAACAGGGTAGCTATATCATTCAACTTGGTAAGATGTGCCACAATAGTTTCAGATTCAAGGCCATAAAAAGGATCAGATTCAACTAAAGTAATAATCTCAGGATCAACAGAGAATTCATAATCCTTATCAGTAACACAAATAGGTGAAGTAGCAAAAGCAGGGTCAGGTTTCATTCTAGCATTAAGAGACTGCTGCTTCCATTTAGCTAATAATTTCTTAAGATCATGTCTATCATTGCAAGCAAAGATTTCCCTAGCAGCTTCTTCATTCATAACATAACCCTTAGGAACAACAGGTAATACATAATCATTGGGAGAACCTTCACCATCACTATCATCAATAATAGGTTCTTCGGTAATTTCATTCCCCCTAACTCTAGCAAGTTGTTCATCAAGAAATTCACCTAATGGCAAAGTAGTATCAAGCACAGAAGTAGTTTCATCATGCATAGCAGAAGTGGCATCATCAATAACATGCGACATATCAGAATTCATAGCAGTAGCAGGTTTAGGTGTCGCAAGCCTACTAATAATGGAAGGAGAATCTAGTGCAGAACTAGATGGCAGTTCCTTACCTCCCCTCGTAGTTGAGGGCAAAATTGTAGTTCTGTCGTCTTTCAAGTTCTTCATAGTGATCAATAGATATAAATCCCAAGTGACTCAGAGAAAAGAGCTATGCTCCCCGGCAATGATGCCAGAAATAAGTCTTGATAACCCACAAGTGTAGGGGATCGCAACAGCTTTCGAGGGTAAAGTATTCAACCCAAATTTATTGATTCGACACAAGGGGAGCCAAAGAATATTCTTGAGTATTAGCAGTTGAGTTGTCAATTCAACCACACCTGGATAACTTAGTATCTGCAGCAAAGTATTTAGTAGCAAAAGTGGTATGATAATAAAGGTAATGCTGGAAAAAGTAAAGATAATAGTTTTTGGGGGTTTTGTAGTAGTTGTAACAGTAGCAACGGAAAAGTAAATAAGCGAAGAACAATATGTGAAAAGCTCGTAGGCAATGGATCAGTGATGGATAATTATGCCGGATGCGATTCCTCATGTAATAGCTATAACATAGGGTGACACAAAACTAGCTCCAATTCATCAATGTAATGTAGGCATCTATTCCGTAAATAGTCATACATGCTTATGGAAAAGAACTTGCATGACATCTTTTGTCCTACCCTCCCGTGGCAGCGGGGTCCTAACGGAAACTAAGGGATATTAATGCCTCCTTTTAGTAGAGAACTGGAACAAAGCATTAGCACATAGTGAATACATGAACTCCTCAAACTACGGTCATCACCGAGAAGTATCCCGATTATTGTCACTTCGGGGTTGTCGGATCATAACACATAATAGGTAACTATAGACTTGCAAGATAGGATCAAGAACACACATATATTCATGAAAACATAATAGGTTCAGATCTGAAATCATGGCACTCGGGCCCTAGTGACAAGCATTAAGCATAGCAAAGTCATAGCAACATCAATCTCAGAACATAGTGGATACTAGGGATCAAACCCTAACAAAACTAACTTGATTACATGGTAAATCTCATCCAACCCATCACTGTCCAGCAAGCCTATGATGGAATTACTCACGCATGGCGGTGAGCATCATGAAATTGGTGATGGAGGATGGTTGATGATGACGACGGCGATGAATCCCCCTCTCCGGAGCCCCGAACGGACTCCAGATCAGCCCTCCCGAGAGAGATTAGGGCTTGGCAGCGGCTCCGTGTCGTAAAACGCGATTTAGGGAGTCTTGGACTAGGGGGTGTCCGGATAGCCGGACTATCATCATCGGCCGGACTCCAAGACTATGAAGATACAAGATTGAAGACTTCGTCCCGTGTCTGGATGGGACTTTCCTTGGCGTGGAAGGCAAGCTTGGCAATACGGATATGTAGGTCTCCTACCATTGTAACCGACTCTGTGTAACCCTAGCCCTCTCCGGTGTCTATATAAACTGGAGGGTTTTAGTCCGTAGGACGAACAACCATTACAACAATCATACCATAGGCTAGCTTCTAGGGTTTAGCCTCCTTGATCTCGTGGTAGATCCACTCTTGTACTACCCATATCATCAATATCAATCAAGCAGGAGTAGGGTTTTACCTCCATCGAGAGGGCCCGAACCTGGGTAAAAACATTGTGTCCCTTGTCTCCTGTTACCATCCGCCTAGACGCACAGTTCGGGACCCCCTACCCGAGATCCGCCGGTTTTGACACCGACATTGGTGCTTTCATTGAGAGTTCCTCTGTGTCGTCACCAATAGGCTTGATGGCTCCTTCAATCATCAACAACCACGAAGTCCAGAGTGAGACTTTTCTCCCCAGACAGATCTTCGTGTTCGGCGGCTTTGCACTGCGGGCCAATTCTCTTGGCCATCTGGAGCAGATCGAAAGCTACGCCCCTGGCCGTCAGGTCAGATTTGGAAGCCTAAACTTCACGGCCGACATCCGCGGAGACTTGATCTTCGATGGATTTGAGCCACAGCCGAGCGCGCCGCACTGTCACGATGGGCATGATTTAGCTCTGCCACCGGACAGTGCCCTGGAAGCCGCACATAAGTCCGCTCCGACCCCTAGTTCAGAGCCGACCGTGCAGATCGAGGACAGGTGGCTGGACACCGCCTCGGGAGCTGCAATCTCTACGGTGATGGAGCCGAATACTGACCTTGTCCCTCGTAAAGCTCGTGACTCTGAGGTGCCGGACTCCGAACCTCCTGCGCCCCTACCAATCGAATCCGATTGGGCGCCGATCATGGAGTTCACCGCTGCGGACATCTTTCAGCACTCACCCTTTGGCGACATTCTGAATTCGCTAAAACATCTCTCGTTATCAGGAGAGCCCTGGCCGGACTGCGGTCAGGATGGTTGGGATGCGGAGGACGAAGAAATTCAAAACCCACCCACCACCCACTTTGTAGCCACTATCGATGATTTAGCCGACATGCTAGACTACGACTCCGAAGTCATCGACGGTATGGACGACGACGCCGGAGACGACCAAGAACCAGCGCCTACCGAGCATTGGAAGGCCACCTCAACTCATGATGTATATATGGTGGACACCCCAAAAGGGAGCGATAACGAGGAACAACGGGACGTGGCAAAGGATAATTCCCCCGAAAAACAACCAAAACGGCGACGCAAGCACCGCCCCAAGTCCCGCCTCGATAACAACAGCACTCATAATGACCCAGCCATAGAGCAGGGCAAACCAGTGGGCGACGAACATGCAACCAAGCAACCATCCGAACAGGATGAATCGGATAATCAACCCATCCCCGGCGAAAACAATAGTCCAGACGATCTCACGCCGGACACAACACCGGAGCATAAAAACCTTCACAAAAGGCTTGTCGCCACTGCAAGAAGCCTGAAGAAGCAGAAACGGAAGCTCAAAACAGCGGAAGACATACTCAGAATGAGGTGGAGGAAAGTACTCAGGACCGCGGACAAATATGGTAACAACCACCAAACAAAGAGCTACCCGAAGCGCAAGCTGCTGCCCGAATTCGATGAGGAGGCCGTAGAGCCCCCACAGTCAAAAAGCAAAGAGGCCGCCTGGCCGGATAGACGACCAGATGACAGGCCAAGAGCAACAAGCGGCGCTGCACACAAACCGGCACATGATCCTCGCAAAACAGATGGCCCGGTCAGGTCCATTTATGGGCCAAAAAAGAAGGCCCCAGGAAGCAACACAACACGCCGAGTGTTCGAAGACAACGGCACACCCAAATACAGGGGCGCCGCACACCCACTATGTTTCACCAATGAGGTGCTGGATCATGAATTTCCAGTGGGGTTCAAGCCCATAAACATAGAGGCATACGATAGAACAACAGACCCCAGAGTCTGGATTGAGGATTACATCCTGCACATACATATGGCTAGAGGAGATGATCTCCACGCCATAAAATATCTGCCCCTCAAGCTCAAAGGGGCAGCTCGGCATTGGCTCAAAAGCCTCCCAGAAAATACCATTCGAAGTTGGGAAGAGCTCGAGGACGCGTTTAGAGCAAATTTTCAGGGGACTTATGTCCGCCCTCCTAATGCAGACGATTTAAGTCACATAACCCAACAGCCAGGAGAATCAGCGCGCAAATTCTGGAACAGGTTCCTCACCAAAAATAACCAAATAGTCGACTGTCCGGACACCAAAGCCTTAGCAGCTTTTAAACATAACGTCCAAGACGAATGGCTCGCCAGACACCTCGGCCAGGAAAAGCCAAGAACAATGGCCGCGCTAACAAGCCTCATGACCCGCTTTTGTGCGGGGGAAGACAGCTGGCTAGCAAGATGCAGCACCAGCGACCCGAGTACATCCGAGATTAGAGATGGAAACGGAAAATCATGGTGCAGAAAGGACCAGCGCCGAAATAAAGAAAAGAGCCCAAAAAACACGGCGGTCAACGCCGGATTCAAAAGCTCGTGGCTGAACAACAAAACACTGCCTCTTAAGGACAACAGTGACGAGCTATCCAACTTAAACAAAACTTTGGATCGGATATGTCAAATCCACAGTACCCCCGGGAAGCCTGCAAACCACACCCATCGAAGTTGTTGGGTCTTCAAACAGTCCGACCGACTCAACGCCGAACACAAGGGGCTCGACGCGCCAAGCGAGGATGACGACGAACCCCACCAGCAGAGCGCCGGAAAACAAAAGACTTTCCCACAAGAAGTTAAAACAGTAAACTCACTTCATGTGATAATACGGAACAATAGTGCGGCACCCGCTAAAGTACGTGTTGCACGGTCCACCCCAGCGGAACCCCGCGATTGGATGTCAAAACCAATTACTTTCGACCACCTAGACTATTCCAGAAATATTCGAAACGCAGGATGGACTGCTCTGATATTGGATCCCATAATCGACGGACTATAATTTACACAAGTCCTAATGGATGGCGGCAGCGATTTAAACCTGCTATATCCGGACACAATCCGCAAGTTGGGGATAGACCCTACTAAAATTCGCCATAGCCGCACTTCCTTCAAAGGAGTGACGCCAGGCCCTTACGCCAAGTGCACGGGCTCCTTACTACTAGAAGTTGTGTTCGGATCACCCGACAACTTCCGTCGCGAAAAGCTAATCTTCCATGTCGCCCCATTCAAAAGTAGCCATCAAGCACTATTGGGACGTGAAGCTTTCGCCCGCTTTAACACAATACCGCACTACGCGTCTCTTACACTTAAAATGCCCGGTCCACGCGGCATCATCTCATTAAAAGGTCGTCTAAGACCCCGGACACGGCTAGACGAGTCCGGCACAAATAAACTAGGGGCTCCCTAGCCGCATACCCCTTCACAAGGGGCTGCGCGTACAGACAATAAAGAGCCACTAAAAGCTCAACTTTATTCATTCATTCATACTTTGCTTTCAATAAATTTTTTGCACGATTTCTTTTCAAGCTAAGTTCCTCTCTTTTTACAGATGAACAACGTGTATACCCGTCCAGGATATGGCACAACGGAGACACAGGCGCAGACGTGCAGCAGGGACCCGTGGCAAGGATTCTTTTCAGATTAAGACCCTGCATAAACCTTTCTTATTGTCTCTTGTTGATTCATATCCCACGGTTTTTTACCATAACCAACAAGGAGGCCGGCGTTTTGGCATCGGCCGCGTTAGAAATTCTAGCCTGTACCTGGACACTAGGGGCTTAGGGCATTGTTCTGCCCGTTATCATAAAGACCGAATACCTTAGGGAGTGTTCGGCGTCTCGAGTTAGGCCTTATATGCATCAGCTCTGAATCATGTCTTTGGTCAAATGTTAGGTTTGCCCGGCTCCTATGTTTTGCTGCCTTACGTTCCGTATCATCGGCTAACGCGGCACTAGGAGAACTACTGCGATTGTGCCCCGGTTCGGCCGGGCGAGCACCTCAGTAGAGAAAGCCGAAAACTGACTGTCATGATACAGCGAGAGACTGGTCAACCACTCGATCGACTACTGGAATGTTTAGAATTCCTCCGCTTTGACGAAGGACCGTTTCCCGGTCAGGCACATACGCGCCCCGAATTCGAAGAGCGCGGTGCCCCTAGGGGCTATATCGTAGCCCCACCCTCGAACTCCTATGGCTAAGTGAAAGTGATAAAGCATTATAGTCCGGTTGCCTCGTTTGCTACGCTACCACCTCCTTCACAGGACCAAAACGTTGGATTAAGTGTGAAAATGTGCTATTTTTGCAAACACCCCCGCACCATCTGCGTGGGGGCTGAAGCCGAAGACTGCCATCTTTCAGGTTATACACAAGTATACATTAACGGCCGCACAGGCGATATTTCAATACTTGAACGCACAAGTATAAAAAGCACTTATATTATATATCGTCTTACAAATCATAAAAATCATTTAAACATGACATTCTTTGAGCACTGCGACTCAATTACACGAGCACCACGCAGAACTTCCCCAAAATAGTGCTCGGCGGGTAACCGGCTCTCGTCCGAACCCCGAGTTGCAACATCGGTGGCATCCATCTCTGTCCAGTATGTCTTCACACGGGCGAGGGCCATCCGTGCACCCTCTATGCAGGCCGACCGCTTCATCGCCTTGATATGCGGCACCGCCCCAAGGAATTGCTGCAATAAGCCAAAATAACTCTTTGGCTTGGGCCTACCCGGCCAGACATGAGCCACGATATCCGTCATGGCAAGTCCGGACAATCTATTCAGCTTAGCCCACTCAGCCAGCCGATCGGTCAGCGGAAGTGAACGCTCCGGACTGTGGAATTGAGACCAAAAAAGCTCTTC
Organism: Triticum timopheevii; assembly: GCA_963921465.1. Lineage (NCBI taxonomy): Eukaryota > Viridiplantae > Streptophyta > Magnoliopsida > Poales > Poaceae > Triticum > Triticum timopheevii. Next base: position 472,560,391 of record OY997268.1, read on the forward strand.
TGTCTCGTGATCCTTTTGACTTGGAAGTGCACAACAGCATCTGCCGCACTCGCCGCTAAATCCATATAAGGATCCTCCGGACCACACAGGTGGCCAAGCTGAGCATACTTCGGATCTGTGAACCTCCTGCGCAGTAGAAAAGGCTTGCCAGCCGCAATATCTCCAGCCTGGCGCAGCTCCTCCTTTATAGCCCTCATTGCAGAACGGGCATCCTTGGCTTCGGCGGTGGCCTTCTTCAGGCTTTCTTGCTCCGCTCGGCGTTCTTTTTCAAGAACCTCATAGCGGTCGGTAACATCTTTCAGCTTCACGACCATTTTGGCCATCTCCTCCCTGCTTCGGCAGTGGGCAGCCCTTTCGGCTTCTAGCTCTTTGTCCGCCTTCGAGGCAGCCGCATCACTCCTCCTGGCCTGCTCCTTGGCTCGAGCAAGCTCTGCTCGAAGGTCCTCCACAGCAGCGGCACCATCTGCATCAAACACACATGTTGTAAGGAGTGAGCTTCGGCTCCCTTACTAGGTGACCACGGAGAAACAACCTACCTTGCGACTCGTCAAGTCGCTTATTGACCAGCGCGATGTCCGCATCCGCAACGTCGAGTTGCCACCTCAGTTTAGCAACTCCATCAGTCCGGCGGGCCACCAGACTATCCGCCACCTGTGTAGGAAGGGCGAGAGTTAATACCTGAGATTATGATCCTCGGCACGCTGTCGCTTTCGACAACATACCGAGTCTCAGGGGCTACTATCTATACATGACGTGCTTAATGTGCAAAACTGTCAAAAGGTATGTCATTTTTACGTACCTCAAACCCCGCCAGCAAACTTTTGACGGCATCATGCAACCCGCCCTCGGCGGATGAAATTCTTTCAATCACCGTACTCATCAATGTACGGTGACCTTCTGAGATAGACGCCTTCTCGAGCAGATCCCTCAGCTCCCCCGGCCGTACACCAGTTGGCGCCGAACTCTTCGGCCCGGCCGGACTCGGGGATACCCTCCATGATGACACCTCAGGGTCGTCCGTCCCGCCTGACGGGGCGGCAAATGGAGGCGTTTCGCTCTCCATCATCTCCGGACGAAGCTCCCCCGAAGACGAGCTCAGCTGAGAAGGACGGAGATCCGAACTACAAGGTAAAAACTTCGGTTATCCTCAGAAGCAAAAATAGGGGTGTCCCTTATTACAAAAACTCCCCATTTTCTACTTACAACTCACTGGAGGGCTGATCCCTTAGGGGAGAGGGTGCGGCCGGGGCTTCCCCTGGCGCAGGACCCTCCGGTGAAGATCGCTTCCCCCGCTTTGAGGCCTTGCCCTCCGGGTTTCCGGAAGCGGTCCTCTTCTCCCCTTGGAAGGGGGGATTCTCGATCCCTCCTTTTTTGAAAGCCTCCTTGGTAGAGGCGATAGCTTCTCTGTTTACCCCTTCGCCTTCCTCCGAAGGCGCAACCTCCAGCATCTTGACCAAAACGGGATCCGGCGTGGTCTCCGGGAGGTGGGGCGGACACCGTATCAGTTTTGCTTGTGCCATCCACTCCTGTTCAGAGGACAATTGGTTAAAAGGCAAATCCTAGAAATGCGAACGAACGGTATGTCCGGACACAGAGCTACTTACCTGTGTATCCGGGCGATTGCAGCTTAGGCCGGCGTCCTCGGTCAATTCTGGACACACCTCTTGTGATCCGAAGAACAATTTGTACATCTCCACGGGTGTCGTACCCATGAAGTGTCGGAGAATTCGCGGTCCCTCCGGATTGAATTCCCACAGCCGGAGAGGACGACGTTTGTAGGGCAGAAGACGCCTAATCAGCATGACCTGCATCACCACGACCATATCGATCTCCCTCTCTTGGAGGACTCGAATCCGGCCCTCCAATAGGGGCACGTCCTTTGACGGCCCCCAGTTGAGCCCTTGGTTGACCCATGACATCAGCTGTCGTGGAGGTCCCGAGCGGAACATGGGCGGCGGCTTCTGCCTGCTGCCCCTGGGAGCGGTAATATAAAACCACTCCTGTTGCCACAGGCCGAGCTCCTCTTGGAAAGAGCCCTCGGGCCATGGAGCATCGGCCCTCCTGCTTACAACCGCCCCGCCGCACTCTGCTTAGCGCCCCTCGATCATCTTCGGCTCCATGTTAAAGGTTTTGAGCCACAAACCGAAGTGGGGGTAGTGCGGAGGAAGGCCTCGCAGACGATAATGAATGATGAGATGTGGAGGATGGACTCCGGAGCCAGGTCATGGAATTCCAATCCATAGTAAAACATGAGCCTTCACACAAAAGGATCCATCGGGAAGCCTAAACCCCGACGGAGGTGGGACACAAACACGACGCTCTCGCCGGGCTCGGGAGTAGGAATGACTTGCCCTTTGGCGGGCAGCCTATGCGAAATCTCGCAGGTCAGGTACCTGGCTTCTCTCAACTTTAGCACGTCTTCTTCCATGACGGAGGAGGGCATCCACCGGCCCTGTAGGTCGGAGCCGGACATTGCCGAAAGTCCGAAGCACTTGAATCTAGGACTCTGGGTGTTGGAACTCAGGGTAGAGGGCAGATTCGATTGAGGATTGAAGAAAAACGAGCCTTGGTCCCATTATAAAGAGGGAGAATACCAAGAATCGTCCCCGTGACCATTTGGGACTCGCCTTTGATAGAGGAGGTGTGGCAACGGGCGCGGTTGGGTTACCCACGTCCGTATTGATGGGAATCCCGGAATAAGGGGAACACGATCTCTGCTTCGACAAGACGTGCCAAGGAAACCGCTTCGCTAAACGCGCTGAGGTGGTATAGTAAAAACGATTCAAGTGAAGGCTTGGGAGTGGTGTGACGTCACGCCACAAAATACGTCAGCAGATTGAGCTTGTGTGCATATTATTCTCTCTACGGTGGTATGTGGAATTTATTTTGCAGAGCCGAACACTATCCTGGTGTTCACAATCTTCTATGATTATTCGGAGGAGGAACCCGCCTTGCAATGCCGAACAATATGCGCGCCGGACTCATCGTCATTGAAGCCTGGTTCAGGGGCTACTGAGGGAGTCCTGGACTAGGGGGTGTCCGGATAGCCGGACTATCATCATCGGCCGGACTCCAAGACTATGAAGATACAAGATTGAAGACTTCGACCCGTGTCCGGATGGGACTCTCCTTGGCGTGGAAGGCAAGCTTGGCAATACGGATATGTAGATATCCTACCATTGTAACCGACTCTGTGTAACCCTAGCCCTCTCCGGTGTCTATATAAACCGGAGGGTTTTAGTCCGTAGGACGAACAACCATTACAACAATCATACCATAGGCTAGCTTCTAGGGTTTAGCCTCCTTGATCTCGTGGTAGATCCACTCTTGTCCTACCCATATCATCAATATCAATCAAGCAGGAGTAGGGTTTTACCTCCATTGAGAGGGCCCGAACCTGGGTAAAAACATCATGTCCCTTGTCTCCTGTTACCATCCGCCTAGACGCACAGTTCGGGACCCCCTACCCGAGATCCGCCGGTTTTGACACCGACAGCGATGAAACTTTATCTCCGATTTTTTCTCCTCGAACGTGAATATATGTAGTTGGAGTTGAGGTCGGTGGAGGTTCGGGGGGGGCACGAGATAGGGGGTGCGCCCTATAGGGGGGGCGCGCCCTCCTGTCTTGTGGACAGGCCCTGGGCCCCCTGGTGTATTTCTTTCACCCAGAAATTCTTATTAATTCCAAAAAGTGCCTCCGTTGATTTTCAGGACATTCCGAGAACTTTTCTTTTCTACACATAAAACAACATCATGGCAGTTCTGCTGAAAACAGCGTTAGTCCGGGTTAGTTTCATTTAAATCATGCAAGTTAGAGTCCAAAACAAGGGCAAAAGTGTTTGGAAAAGTAGATACGTTGGAGACGTAGCACGTGCCATGTTTAGTTGATGGTTGTTTACCATGTTGTTTGCTTCTTTCTGGTTTGCTTCTCTCGTTAGCTTCGGTGTCGTTCCAGAGTTGCGATGATTCATTCGACTACATTGGTTCGCCTACTTCATGGAATCATTCTTCTTCCTAGCGGGTTTCCAGGCAAGATGACCATTACCCTCGATATCACTTCTATCTTTGCTTTCTAGTTGTTCGCTCTATCGCTATGTCGCACTACCTACCACTTGTTATATCATGCCTCCCATACTGCCATGTCAAGCCTCTAACTCACCTTCCTAGCAAACCGTTGTTTGGCTAAGTTACCGCTTTTGCTCAGCCCCTCTAATAGCGTTGTTAGTTGCAGGTGAAGTTGAAGATTGCTCCATGTTGGAACATGATTATGTTGGGATATCACAATATCTCTTATTTTAATTAATGCATCTATATACCTGGAAAAGGGTGGAAGGCTCGGCCTTATGCCTAGTGTTTTGTTCCACTCTTGCCGCCCTAGTGTCGGTGTACTAAAGTAGGGGTACCTTAGTATCCCGAACTTGTGCACGGGCAGTCGCAGCGCCCCGCGGCAAGGCTTGCCGGGTGCCCGCCAAGATCCTCCGTAGTTCATATTGGAGCCATTCAAGAACAAAGTATTTTAACTGAGAAGACAAGGCCCCGGCAAGAGGAGCTTGCCGGGAAGGCTAACTAAAAGCATTTCAAGGAATTTGCCGCGACGCGCCGCACGTCCCGGCAAGACCCGGCGAGCGACAAGCTTCCGGGTGCGACAAGACAACGACCGCGGCAAGGCGCTTGCCGCGGCGAAGCCACCACTCTGTGCCCACGCTCCAGCGCATCCGTCAACATGTCGCCTCAGGACCCCTTCCAGGTGCACGTGGCGGGGAGTTGTGCAGCCAAGCAGTGCGAGGTGGCGAGTGGAGATGACGAGAAGGCCATCGTGGCAAGCGGTGGCGCCCCTGACGGTCGCTTTTCTGCACTGTTTGGGCGACGCGGATGGGCATTCAATGCCTTTGTCCCCTGCCGTCAGAGTTAGGTAGGATCCACTGTAGAAGCAGTTGTACCAACCACACTTTTTACACTTTTACCCCTGCATGCGTTGCCACCTATCGGTGACCCCTTGAGCCTATAAAAGGAGGCCCATGCGCAACGTAGAGGGGGTTGGACTCATTCGAAACTACAACACTCTCACGCTCTCGAGCAAGAACGTAATACAACCACAAAGCAGCAGTAGGAGTATTATCTCTCCGGAGAGCTCCGAAGCTGGGTAAAAATTGCTCGCACGCTTTGCCTCGATCCGCTCTTCGTGCGCTCTCCGCTTCCTTGCCGGACCGAAAGGGGCCCTGCCCCATAGGTGTTCGTTTCCCACGACATCTTTGGCGCGCCAGGGACAGAGATGACGCTTATCGGACCCGGCATCTTGAGCACGTTGTAGGCATAGTGAGAGGCTGCCATGAACTTGGCGAGCGCTGGACGGCCGAGTATCCCATTGTAGGGCAGTGGGAAATCAGCAACGTCAAAAGTGACTTTCTGTGTCCTGAAGTTCAGCTCGCTGCCAAATGTCACTGGCAACGTGATCTTCCCCTTCGGCTTGCTCCTTCCCAGATTGATTCCTTGGAATGTTCCGGTCTCTTCGAGCTCGCTGTCGGAGATCTGGAGCTTCTTGAGTACCGCGGAGGAAATCAGATTTAAGCCAGCCCCGCCGTCAACCAGCATCTTTGTGACCTTGAGGTTGCGGATAGTTGGTGAAACCAACATCGGCCAGCACCCGACCGCAGTTATGCGATCAGGGTGATCCTCAACGTCAAAGATGATGGGTATGCTGGACCACTTCAGAGGCTTGCGTGACTCAACTGATGGTTCTGCTGCATTAACTTCCCGCACCCACTGCTTGAGCTGGCGGTGCGAAGTATGCAGAGAAGCACCACCGTCAACGCATAGAACCTCTGTTGCTTTCTGAAACTCCTTCTCGTCAGCCTCATCTTCATCCATATCCTCATATTCGTCTTCATCTTCATCCTTGTCGCGGCCGCGGGGAGGCCTGTCTCCTTGCCGCTGCTTGGCCTTGCCGCGGTGTCCTCCCCGGCCGGGACGCTTCTTGCCGGATCCACCAGTACCCTCCTGGGCCTTCTCCTTGTCGCGTCGCTCATACTCAGCTTTCTGCAGCTCGACAAGTTGTTCAACCTTCTTGCAACTTTGGAGATCGTGGCCCTTGGTACGGTGGATCTTGCAGTACTGCTTGTCGGAGCTGCCCTGCTTGTCGGCGGCCGCCACAGGTTCTGCTGCCTTGGCGCCATCTCCATTGCCGGACTGCTCGACAGCTACTACATCTTTGCCTTTCCTTCTTCTGTTGTTCCGCCGCCGGTTTTTCTTTGCCGGGGCGGCATCCTCACTGTCAGATCCTCCTACTTCTGCATTCTCTCCGGGGAGCTTCCTCCCCTCCTCAGCACGTGCGCACTTGTCGGCCAGGGCATATAGCTCACTGACGTCTCTAATCTTGGACATCACCATTTCCTCCCTCATCCTGCGGTTACGCACGTTCTGATGGAACGCGCTGATGACCGCGGCGGGGTGGACATCTGGGATGTTGCGCTGCACTTGGCTGAACCTTTGAATGAACTGGCGAAGGTCTCTCCTTCCTTCTGGGCGAGCAGATGAAGATCGCTCTCCTGGCCATGGGGCTTGTGGCCGCCTGTGAAGGCGCCGACAAACTGATGGCACAGATCCGCCCATGAAGAAATGGAGTCATCCGGCAAGTGCATGAGCCAGGATCTGACATTGGGCTTGAGCACCAGCGGGAAGTAGTTGGCGAGGATCTTCTCGTCGCGTCCCCCGGCAGCTTGCACCACGATGGTGTAGATGCTAAGGAACTCTGACGGATGCAACCTGCCATCATACTTCTCTGGTACATCTGGTTTGAAGTTCTTTGTACTGGGCCACTGGACTTGCCGCAGCTCACGGGTGAACGCAGGGCAACCTACCGCGTATGGCAAGTCACCTGGTTCCCCTGGCGCATGCATGTCAACAGTGGGCCCAGCGCGCTGGTCTGACTGACACCGCGCTTCTCTCCGACGCTCGATGCGAGTACGAGCGTCCTCTTGTTGCCGTTCTTGGAGAACTTGGCGCTGATCACGACGGGCTCGTGGGTCCAACGACGCTGTGGAGTCAGTGTCGAGGTTGACCCGGCGAGTGGGCGATCTTGGCCTTCGGGGCGGGGAGTGCATGGTGGTTGCACCCCCACCAGTCTTGTGGCCATCGGCTCGCGCCTGGGCGTCTTGCAGCGGCTTCGATGTGCTCGGTTGCCGGGGAGTGTCGCCGTTGGCGAAGCCGATGAGGCTCTGAATGGTGGCCCTCCAACTGTCGATCTTGTCCGCCGTTGGAGGGTAATCCAGGAGCAGTTGGGCTCGAGCCAACGCTTCTTCTGGAGTCTTCGGTGGCGGTGGAGAACGGTGCGAGGAGCGGGATATGCCCGGACTTCTAACTATGTTAGAAGGAGCAGGATCCCGTCCAGGCGACCGTGTCTTGCTCGTGCCAGCAGGTTGGCGTGCGTGCTGGTCTTGAGCATCTCGAGATCTGCCAGCTTGATTTTGGTCCAACGAGCGTATGGTACCGCGAGTACCATGATGCTGTTGGCCCCGCACCTCCTGAGACGGGTGCGGTGCGTGTACGGACGCCGAAGTTTGCGCGGCCTTATCCTTGGACCTGGCGGCAGCGTGAGTTCCTTCATCGGCGCCCGCTCCTCCGCCGGCGTCCACCCCACCACCCATTTGCTCCGGTGGCGGTGGGATCGACGTGGACGGAGCAGCCACCCCTGAAGTCTTCTTCTTCGGTGGCATGTCGATGATGATGATGAAGAAAACGAAGATATGGCCCGCGCGAATGCCGGATCGGGTTCACACAACCTCGACGCCCCCCTACCTGGCGCGCCATAGATGTCGTGGGAAACGAACACCTATGGGGCAGGGCCCCTTTCGATCCGCTCTTCGTGCGCTCTCCGCTCCCTTGCCGGACCGAAAGGGGCCCTGCCCCATAGGTGTTCGTTTCCCACGACACCTAGTTTCCGTCATACCAGTGTTATGTTCCTTGATTTTGCGTTCCTTACGCGGTTGGGGTTATGGGACCCCTTGACAGTTCGCTTTGAATAAAACTCCTCCAGCAAGGCCCAACCTTGGTTTTCCATTTGCCTAACAACCTAACCCTTTCCCTCGGGAGTTATAAACCCGAGGGTCATCTTTATTTAACCCCCTCGGGCCAGTGCTCCTCTGAGTGTTGGTCCGAACCGAGTAGACTGCGGGGCCACCTCGGGGTAACATGAGGGTTGGTTTTACTCATAGGATGTCTCATCCGGTGTTCCCGGAGAACGAGATATGTGCAGCTCCAATCGGGATTTGTCGGCACATTCGGGCGGTCTTGCTGGTCTTGTTTTACCATTGCCGAAATGTCTTGTAACCGGGATTCCGAGACTGATCGGGTCTTTCCGGGAGAAGGAATATCCTTCGTTGATCATGAGATCTTGTGATGGGCTAAGTTGGGACACCCCTGCAGGGTATAAACTTTCGAGAGTCGTGCCCGCGGTTATGTGGTAGATGGGAATTTTTTAATATCCGATTGTAGAGAACTTGACACTTGACTTAATTAAAATGCATCAACCACGTGTGTAGCCATGATAGTCTCTTTTCGGCGGAGACCGGGAAGTGAACACGGTTTGGGTTATGTTTGAACGTAAGTAGTCTCAGGATTACTTAAATACATGTGTGAGTTTTTATTTTATATTTCCTTATTCATGATAAAGATTTATTATTCATGCTAGAATTGTATTCATCGGAAACTTAAATACATGTGTGAATACATAAACAAATATCGTGTCCCTAGTGAGCCTCTACTAGACTAGCTCATTGATCAAAGATGGTTAAGGTTTCCTAACCATGGACATGTGTTGTCATTTGATAATGGGATCACATCATTAGGAGAACGATGTGATGGACAAGACCCATCCATTAGCTTAGCATATGATCATTCAGTTTATTGCTACTGCTTTCTTGAATGTCAAATACATGTTCCATCGACCATGAGATCATGCAACTCCCGGATACCGGATGAATACCTTGTGTGCTATCAGATGTCACAACATAATTGGATGATCATAAGGATGCTCTATAGGTATCTCCAAAGGTGTTTGTTGAGCTAGCATGGATCAAGATTGGAATTTGTCATCCCGAGTATCGGAGAGGTATCTCTGGCCCCTCTCAGTAATACACATCATAAGAAGCCTTGCAAGCAAAGTGTCTAAGAAGTTAGTTGCAAGATAATGTATTATGGAATGAGTAAAGAGACTTGTTGGTAACGAGATTGAACTAGGTATGAAGATACCTACGATAAAATCTCAGGCAAGTAACATACCGACAGACAAAGGGAACTACGTATGTTGTTATAATGGTTTGACTGATAAAGATCTTTATAGAATATGTAGGAGCCAATATGGGAATCTAGGTTCTGCCATTGGTTACTTACCTGAGAGGTGTCTCGGTCATGTCTACATAGTTCTCGAACCCGTAGGGCCCGCACGCTCAATGTTCGTTGATGATATAGTGTTATATGATTTGGTGACCGAATGTTGTTCGGAGTCCCCGATGAGATCATGGACATGAAGAAGAGCTCCGGAATGGTCCGAAGGTAAAGATTGATATATAGGATGATGATATTTGGACACCGGAAGAGTTTCGGGATGTACCGGGTAGAAATCGGGTCACGGGAAGGGATTCCGGACACCCCCGGGAGGTTAATGGGCCATATGGGCCAAAGGGGGGAACACACCAGCCCACAAGGGGCTGGCACGCCCCTCCTAGGCCACATCCCTTGGGGAGAGAAGGAAAGGGGGAGTCAGCCTCCCCCTTCCTTTCCTCCCCCCTTTCCTTCGCCCCTCCAGCAAATATGGAAGGGGGGGTTGGCCAGGGCAGGAGCCCAAATAGGATTCGGTCCTACTTGGGGTGCCTCCTAGCCTCTGCCCTCTCCTCCAGCAAATATGTGGGAGGGGGCGCCACACATAACAATGACAATCTCTTAGTCGTGTGCGGCACCCTCCTCCATAGTTTTGTCCCTTGGTCATATTTTCATAGTGCTTAGGCGAAGCCCTACGGAGATAGCTTCACCATGTCGTCGTGCTGCCGGAACTCATCCACTACTTCTCCGTCTTGCTAGATCAAGAAGGCGATGACGTCACCGAGATGAACATGTGCTGAACACGGAGGTGACGTACGTTCGGTACTTGATCGGTTGGATCGCGAAGAAGTTCGACTACATCAACCGCGTTACTAAACGCTTCCGCTTACGGTCTACGAGGGTATGTAGACATACTCTCCCTCTCGTTGCTATGCATCTCCTTGATAGATCTTGCGTGTGCGTAGAATTTTTTTGTTTTCCATGCAACCTTTCCCAACAGGAAATACCTACCGTAGTTGTGCTATATCATACCTTCCTCTTTGGGGAAATACTGACGTAGTTCAAGCGACATCATACCTAAATTAGTGATTTGCATTATTATACTAACGTATCTCATGAAGGTTTGTTGAGTTTTGTGTGCTGAAGTTTTCAAGTTTTGAGTGAGATCACGATGGATGAAGGAATAAGGAGTGGCAAGAACCTGGGGATGACCGAGGCACCCCATGGTAATATTCAAGGACTCCCAAGCAACTAAGCTTGGGGATGCTGTCGGATTCAGGGCACCGCAGACCCACAAAGGTTCGAACTCTGGGGCATGTGCGAAGATCTCAACCTCTCGTGCCAACTAGCTCGTCGCCCTATAGCCTAGCTTCATCGGATTCGCGTGACCGGGGAAGAAGATGAACACAGCAGTTTACCCAGGTTCGGGCCACCTTGCGGTGTAAAACCCTACTCCTTCTTTGTGGTGGATTGGCCTCAGGAGGAGGCTGAGGATGAACAAGTACAGTGGCTGAGCAACCTCGTGAGGGCTCGAGGGGTCTCCAGATTCGACCCCTTTCTATGGTGGCCTTGGTCCTCTTCCCCTAAAGTGTAGGTGGGAAGGGATCCCACAGTGGCCAATTTGAAAGTAGACAAGTAGTACATCTTATCCTTATGAAAGGTGGTCTTCACCTGCAAAGCTTCTGGTCGTGACTCTTGAAAGTGCAACTATCCCTAGGTGGTTTTGGTAATTCATAACATCATATAGCTCATTGAGCTAATGCTATTCCAAGACTATTATTTCAGGAAAGCTCAATGAATGGCATGGCATGGATGATGAAAGTGGATCCCTCAAAATACTAAGGACAAAGGATTGGCTCAAGCTCAAAAGCTCAAGACTCTTCATTTTATATTTTAGTGATCCAAGATCACATTGAGTCTATAGGAAAAGCCAATACTATCAAGGAGGGATGAGGTGTTGCTTAATGAGCCTCTTGCTTCATGTGCTTAGTGATATGCTCCAAAACCCTCAGCTACCTACTCACATCCACAAATGACCTAAACCTAAAGCCAAAATCGGTCACACCGAATCTTCCTATCCGGCGCCACCGATTCCAAAAGTCATAGCCACTGCCACAAACCCTAAGCAAATCGGTCTTACCGATAGGGATCTCGGTCTCACCGAGATGGGATTGTAATCTCTCTGTTTCCCTTCGTAACGTTTCGGTCTAACCGAAGTGAGCAATCGGTCCCACCGAGGTTGCAATGTAAACTCTCTGTTTCCTTTTTGTAACATTTCGGTCTCACCGAAAAGAGCAAATCGGTCCCACCGAGTTTACCTGACCAACTCTCTGGAAAGCTTATTGCCAAAATCGGTCTCACCGAGATTGTGTAATCGGTCTTACCGAGATTACATTATGCCCTAACCCTAACCAAATCGGTCTCACCGAGATGCATGTCAGTCCCACCGAAAATCACTAACGGTCACTAGGTTTACTAAATCGGTTCGACCGAGTCTGTTGAATCGGTCCCATCGAGTTTGGTAAATTGTGTGTAATGGTTAGATTTTGTGTGGAGGCTATATATACCCCTCCACCCCCTCTTCATTCGTGGAGAGAGCCATTAGAACGAACCTACACTTCCAACTTACCATTTCTGAGAGAGAACCACCTACTCATGTGTTGAGGCCAAGATATTCCATTCCTACCATATGAATCTTGATCTCTAGCCTTTCCCAAGTTTCTTTCCACTCAAATCTTCTTTCCACCAGATCCAAAACCTATGAGAGAGAGTTGAGTGTTGGGGAGACTATCACTTGAAGCACAAGAGCAAGGAGTTCATCATCAACGCACCATTTGTTACTTCTTGGAGAGTGGTGTCTCCTAGATTGGCTAGGTGTCACTTGGGAGCCTCCGACAAGATTGTGGAGTTGAACCAAGGAGTTTGTAAGGGCAAGGAGATCGCCTACTTCGTGAAGATCTACCGCTAGTGAGGCAAGTCCTTCGTGGGCAACGGCCATGGTGGGATAGACAAGGTTGCTTCTTCATGGACCCTTCGTGGGTGGAGCCCTCTGTGGACTCGCACAGCCGTTACCCTTCGTGGGTTGAAGTCTCCATCAACATGGATGTACGATAGCACCACCTATCGGAACCACGCCAAAACATCCGTGTCTCCAATTGCGTTTGAATCCTCCAAACCCTTCCCTTTACTTCCTTGCAAGTTGCATGCTTTAATTTCCGCTGCCTATATACTCTTTGCATGCTTGCTTGAATAGTGTGATGATTGCTTGACTTATCCTAAAGTAGCTAAAATCTGCCAAACTCTAAAATTGGGAAAAGGTTAACTTTTTAATTGGTCAAGTAGTCTAATCACCCCCCCTCTAGACATACTTCAAGGTCCTACAACGCAGCAGTGGGCTCGGCGATGATATCTGTCTTGCCGATCGTGGTCTTGGTCTTGTAGCACCGGAATGGAAACCTTTGGGAGATTCCTCAGGAACCCACGCCTGTCCTTGCCTCCTTAGCACCAAAGAGGAAATTGTCTTCTCTGCGCCCGCTGGCGCCCGCCTGGCCTTGGTCGTCATGGCTGGTGTCATCGCAGCCTCGTGAGGCTGGGTACCTGCATAGAAATCTCTGCTCCTTGGGAGGCAGCCTGGGGAGTCCGCTCCCTCTGGAGGTCTTGGTGTCATCTGCCTCGCGAGGCCAGGGGGCCCTCGCGAGAGTCTTGTCTTGGGAGTCTTGTAGGTGGGTTGTACCAGGCCGTCAAGTGAGCCACGCCATGGGCCGCAGGTAGGCAAGTCTGGGTACCCTGGTTCCCTGAATGTCGACAGTAGCCCCGGGTCCAAGGCATGCCCGGGCTTGGCTTCGAGGCAAAGCCAAGGGGCAAGGGCGAAGAGCCACGGGCCCCAATCGCCCATGGGCCAGCCTGACGCGTGGCACTTGACAGGACGCGCACACCTCCGCTTCCCTGTGCCGCCTCGGCAACCGCCCCAACTTGACAACTGCCTGGTGCATGTAGCAAGGCCACCATTACTCAAAACATGGAGGGGCGCTGGTTAGCCTTCCTCCGCCTATAAAAGGGCAAGGGAGGCGAATCCCTCAACCCATCTTCATCCTCTTGCTTCTCGCTCCTTCTTCACCTCCGATGTGTCGCTACCTTGCCGAAGCGACCATGGCGCCAACGAGGAGGTTCTCAGCCGAAGAGAAGGGAAAGGCCCTGCGGGAGGAGACGAAGCTGCTCCCACCGAAGAAGAGACTTGGTCGCCCGTGTAAGGCCACCACAGCACCCACAGCTATCCAACCCTGCTGCGAGCGCGCTCCACTGGGTTTCCCCGTTGGCGCAAGCGTTCACACATAGGGCCTCGCCCACGGGAGCAGCCACGGAGGACGAAGCCAGGAAGGAGAGCAAGTGACGGCCACGTGACTATTGGAAATATGCCCTAGAGGCAATAATAAAATGGTTATTATTATATTTCCTTGTTCATGATAATTGTCTATTGTTCATGCTATAATTGTATTAACTGGAAACCGTAATACATGTGTGAATACATAGATCACAACATGTCCCTAGTGAGCCTCTAGTTGACTAGCTCGTTGATCAATAGATGATTATGGTTTCCTGACCATGGACATTGGATGTCATTGATAATGGGATCAGATCATTAGGAGAATGATGTGATGGACAAGACACAATCCTAAGCATAGCACTAGATCGTGTAGTTCGTTTGCTAAAAGCTTTTCTAATGTCAAGTATCATTTCCTTAGACCATGAGATTGTGCAACTCCTAGATGCCGTAGGAATGCTTTGGGTGTGCCAAACGTCACAACGTAACTGGGTGGCTATAAAGGTGCACTACGGGTATCTTCGGAAGTGTCTGTTGGGTTGGCACGAATCGAGACTGGGATTTGTCACTCCGTGTGACAGAGAGGTATCTCTAGGCCCACTCAGTAATGCATCATCATAATGAGCTCAATGTGACTAAGTAGTTCGTCATGGGATCATGCAATACGGAACGAGTAAAGTGACTTGCCGGTAACGAGATTGAACGAGGTATTGGGATACCGATGATCGAATCTCGGGCAAGTGACGTACATTTTGACAAAGGGAATTGTATATGGGATTGCTTGAATCCTTGACATCGTGGTTCATCCGATGAGATCATCGTGGAACATGTGGGAGCCAACATGGGTATCCAGATCCCGCTGTTGGTTATTGGCCAGAGAGCTGTCTCGGTCATGTCTTCATGATTCCCGAACCCGTAGGGTCTACACACTTAAGGTTCGGTGACGCTAGAGATGTTATGGGAATTAGTGTGCAGTTACCGAATGTTGTTCGGAGTCCCGGATGAGATCCCGGACGTCATGAGGAGTTCCGGAATGGTCCCGAGGTAAAGATTTATATATGGGAAGTCCTATTTTGGCCACCAGAAAATGTTCGGGATTTTACGGTATTATTACCGGGAAGGTTCTAGAAGGTTCCGGAGTGGGGCCCACATGCATGGGGGGACCCACATGAACGTGGGTAGTGGGGGCAAGGACCCACACCCTTGGTCAAGGCGCACCAAGATCCCCCCTTAGAAGGAATAAGATCATATCCCGAAGGGATAAGATCAAGATCCCTAAAAAAGGGGGATAACAATCGGTGGAGAAGGAAATGATGGGATTTGTTTCCTCCCACCTTTGCCAACGCCCCAATGGACTTGGAGGGCAAGAAACCAGCCCCCTCAACCCCTATATATAGTGGGGAGGTGCATGGGAGCTTCACCCTTCCCCTGGCGCAGCCCTCTCCCTCCCCAACACCTCCTCCTCCTCCGTAGTGCTTGGCGAAGCTCTGCCGGAGAACTGCAAGCTCCACCACCACGCCGTCATGCTGCCGGAGCTCTCCCTCAACTTCTCCTCTCCCCTTGCTGGATCAATAAGGAGGAGACGTCCCCGGGCTGTACGTGTGTTGAATGTGGAGGCACCATTGTTCGGTGCTTAGATCGGATTCGACCGCGATCTGAATCGCTTAGTGAACGACTCCACCGACCGCGTTCTTGCAACGCTTCCGCATCGCGATCTTCAAGGGTGTGAAGATGCACTCCCCTCTCTCTCTCATTGCTAGTTACTGCATAGATTGATCTTGGTGATGCGTAGAAAATTTTGAATTTCTTCTACGTTCCCCAACAGTGGCATCATGAGCTAGGTCTATTGCGTAGATTCTATGCACGAGTAGAACACAAGTAGTTGTGGGCGTTGGTTGGTTCAATTTGCTTACCGTTACTAGTCCTATCTTGATTCGGCCGCATCGTGGGATGAAGCGGCCCGGACCGACCTTACATGTACGCTTACGTGAGACAGGTTCCAACGACTGACATGCACTTGTTGCATAAATGTGGCTAGCGGGTGCCAGTCTCTCCCACTTTAGTCGGATCGGATTCGATGAAAAGGGTCCTTATGAAGGGTAAGTAGCAATTGGCATATCACTGTTGCTAATTTTGTGTAGGTAAGAAACGTTCTTGCTAGAAACCCACAGCAGCCACGTAAAACATGCAACAACAATTAGAGGACGTCTAACTTGTTTTTGCAGGGTATGCTATATGATGTGATATGGCCAAAAGAATGTGATGAATGATATATGTGATGTATGAGATTGATCATGTTCTTGTAATAGGAATCATGACTTGCATGTCGATGAGTATGACAACCGGCAGGAGCCATAGGAGTTGTCTTAATTTATTGTATGACCTGCGTGTCATTGAAAATGCCATGTAATTACTTTACTTTATTGCTAAACCGTTAGCCATAGTAGTAGAAGTAATAGTTGGCGAGACAACTTCATGAAGACACGATGATGGAGATCATGGTGTCATGCCGGTGACGAAGGTGATCATGTCGTGCCTCAAGATGGAGATCAAAGGCGCAAGATGATATTGCCCATATCATGTCACTTTATGATTTGCATGTGATGTTTGTCATGTTTACATCTTATTTGCTTAGAACGACGGTAGCATAAATAAGATGATCCCTCATTAAAATTTCAAGAAAGTGTTCCCCCTAACTGTGCACCGTTGCGAAAGTTCGTTGTTTCGAAGCACCACGTGATGATCGGGTGTGATAGATTCTAACGTTCACATACAACGGGTGTAAGCCAGATTTACACATGCAAAACACTTAGGTTGACTTGACGAGCCTAGCATGTACAGACATGGCCTCGGAACACAAGAGACCGAAAGGTCGAACATGAGTCGTATAGTAGATACGATCAACATGGAGATGTTCACCGATGATGACTAGTCCGTCTCACGTGATGATCGGACACGGCCTAGTTGACTCGGATCATGTATCACTTAGATGACTAGAGGGATGTCTATCTGAGTGGGAGTTCATTAGATGAACTTAATTATCATGAACATAGTCAAAAGGACTTTGAAAATTATGTCATAGCTTGCGCTTTAGTTCTACTGTTTAAGATATGTTCCTAGAGAAAATTTTAGTTGAAAGTTGATAGTAGCAATTATGCGGACTGGGTCTGTATACTGAGGATTGTCCTCATTGCTGCACAGAAGGCTTATGTCCTTAATGCACCGCTCGGTGTGCTGAATCTCGAGCGTCGTTTGTGGATGTTGCGAACATCTGACATACACGTTTTGATGACTACGTGATAGTTCAGTGCGTAATGTTAAACGGTTTAGACTTGAGGCAGCAAAGACATTTTTTGAAACGTCGCAGAACATATGAGATGTTCCAAGAGCTGAATAGGATTTCAGGCTCGTGCCCACGTCAAGAGGTATGAGATCTCCGACAAGTTTCTTAACCTGCAAACTAAGGGAGAAAAGCTCAATCATTGAGCATGTGCCCAGATTGTCTGAGTACTACAATCACTTGAATCGAGTGGGAGTTAATCTTCCAGATGAGATAGTGATGGTTTTCCATAGTCACTGCCACCAAGCTATTAGAGCTTCATGATGAACTATAACATATCAGGGATAGACATGATAATCCTTAAGCAATTCGCGATGTTTGACACCGCAAAAGTAGAAATCGAGTAGGAGCATCATTTGTTGATGGTTAGTAAAACCACTAGTTTCAAGAAGGGCAAGGGCAAGAAGGGATACTTCATGAGACGACAAATCAGTTGCTACTCTAGTGAAGAAACCCAGGGTTGAACCTAAACCCGAGACTAAGTGCTTCTGTAATGAGGGAACGGTCACTGAAGTAGAACTACACTAGATACTTGGTAGATGAGAAGGCTGGCAAGGTTGACAGAAGTATATTGGATATACATTGTATTAAATGGGTACTTTACTAGTACTCCTAGTAGCATCAGGGTATTAAGATACCGGTTCGGTTGCTAAGTGTTAGTAACTCGAAATAAAAGAGCTACGGAATAAACGGAGACTAGCTAAAGGTGACATGACAATGTGTGTTGGAAGTGTTTCCAAGGTTGATGTGATCAAGCATCGCCTGCTCCCTCTACCATCAAGATTGGTGTTGAACCTAAATAATTGTTATTCGGTGTTTGCGTTGAGCATAAACATGATTGGATTATGTTTATCGCAATGCGGTTATTCATTTAAGGAGAATAATGGTTACTCTGTTTATTTGAATAATACCTTCAACGGTCTTGCACCTAAAATGAATGGTTTATTGAATCTCGATCGTAGTGATACACATGTTCGTGCCAAAAGATATAAGATAGTAATGATAGTATCACATACTTGTGGCACTGCCACTTAAGTCATATAGGTATAAAACGCATGAAGAAGCTCCATATTGATGGATCTTTGGACTCACTCGTTTTTGAAAAGATTGAGACATGCGAACCACGTCTATTGGTATATACGCATGAAGAAACTCCATGCAGATGGATCGTTTGGACTCACTTGTTTTTGAATCACTTGAGACATGCAAATCATACCACATGGGCAAGATGACTGAAAGGCCTCGTTTTCGGTGAGATGGAACAAGAGAGCAACTTGTTGGAAGTAATACATTTGATGCGTGCAATCCAATGAGTGCTGAGGCACGCAGTGAATATCGTTATGCTCTTACTTCACAGATGATTTGAGTAGATTCTTAGTATATTTACTTGATGAAACACAAATCTGAATTATTGAAAGGTTCAAGTAATTTCAGAGTGAAGTTGAAGATCGTCGTGACAAGAGGATAAAATGTCTATGATATGATCATAGAGATAAATATCTGAGTTACGAGTTTGGCACACAATTAAGACATTGTGGAAATTGTTTCACAACTAATACCGCCTGGAACACCATAGTGTGATGGTGTGTCCGAACATCGTAACTGCACCCTATTGGATATGGTGCATACCATGATGTCTCTTATCAAATTAACACTATCGTTTATGGGTTAGGCATTAGACACAACCGCATTCACTTCAATAGGGCACCACACAATTCCATTAAGATGACACCGTATGAACTATGGTTTAGAGAAATCTAAGCTGTCATTTCTTATAAAGTTTGGGGCTGCGACGCTTATGTGAAAAAGTTTCAGGATGATAAGCTCGAACCGAAAGCGGATAAATGCATCTTCATAGGACACCCAAAAATAGTTGGGTATACCTCCTGTCTCAGATCCGGAAGCAAAAGGGATTGTTTCTAGAATCGGGTCCTTTCTCGAGGAAAAGTTTCTCTCGAAAGAATTGAGTGGGAGGATGGTGGAGACTTGATGAGGTTATTGAACTGTCACTTCAACTAGTGTGTAGCAGGACACAGGAAGTTGTTCTTGTGGCGCCTACACCAGTTGAAGTGGAAGCTGCTGATAGTGATCATGAAACTTCGGATCAAGTCACTACCAAACCTTGTACATCGACAAGGACGCGTACTGCTTCAGAGTGGTGCGGTAATCCTGTCTTGAAGGTCATGTTGCTAGATAACAATGAACCTACGAGCTATGGAGAAGCGATGGTGGGCCCGGATTCCGACGAATGGCTCGAGGCCATAAAATCCGAGAGAGGATCCATGTATGAAACCAAAGTATCGAATTTGGAAGAATTACTTGATAGTCGTAAGGCTGTTGGGTACAAATGGATTTTAAAAGGAAGACGGACAATGATGGTAAGTATCACCATTAAGAAAGCTCGACTTGTGATTAAGATGTTTTCTGACAAGTTCAAGGAGTTGACTATGATGAGACTTTCTCACTCATAGCGATGCTAAGAGTCTATTGAAATTATATTAGCAGTTCCTACATTATTTATGAAATCTTGCAGATAGGATGTCAAAACATTGTTTCCTCAACGATTTTCTTGAGGAAAGGTTGTTTGTGATACAACCAGAAGGTTTTGTCAATCCTAAAAGATGCTAAAAAGTATGCAAAGCTCCAGGAATCCTTCTAAGGACTGGAGTTAGCATCTCGGAGTTGGAATATATGCTTTGATGAGATGATCAAAGATTTTGGGTTTATACGAAGTTTATTGGAAACTTGTATTTCCAAATAAGTGAGTGGAAGCACTATAGCATTTCTGATGAGTATATGTTGTTGACATATTGTTGATCGGAAATGATCTAAAATTTCTGGAAAGCATATAGTGTTATTTGAAAAGTGTTTTTCAATGGAAAACCTGGATTAAGATACTTGAACATTGAGCATCAAGATCTACAAGGATAGATCAAAAATCGCTTGATAGTACTTTCAAATGAATACGCACCGTGACAAGATTTTGAAGGAGTTCAAAATAGATCGGCAAAGGAGTTCTTGGCTATGTTATAAGGTGTGAGTATTGAGTAAGACTCAAGACCTGACCACGGCTGAAGAGAGAGAAAGGACGAAGGTCGTCCCCTATGCTTTAGACCTAGGCTCTACAGTATATTATGTTGTGTACTGCACCTGAAGTGTGCCTTGCCATGAGTCAGTCAAGGGGTACAAGAGTGATCCAGAAATGGATCACAGGACAACGGCCAAAGTTATCCTTAGTGACTAGTGGACTAAGGAATTTTTCTCGATTATGGAGGTGGTAAAATAGTTCGTCGTAAAGGGTTATGTTGATGCAAACTTTGACACTAATCTAGATGACTCTGAATAGTAAACCGGATTCATATAGTAGAACAGTTATTTGGAATAGTTCCAAATAGTGCGTGGTAGCTGCATATACAAGATGACATAGAGATTTTTAAAGCACACATAGATCTGAAAGGTTTAGACCCATTGACTAATAACCTCTCTCACAAGCGAGATATGATCAAACCCCATGGGTGTTGGATTCATTACGATCACATAGTGATGTGAACTAGATAATTGACTCTAGTGCAAGTGGGAGACTGTTGGAAATATGCCCTAGAGGCAATAATAAAATGGTTATTATTATATTTCCTTGTTCATGATAATTGTCTATTGTTCATGCTATAATTGTATTAAGTGGAAACCGTAACACATGTGTGAATACATAGATCACAACATGTCCCTAGTGAGCCTCTAGTTGACTAGCTCGTTGATCAATAGATGGTTATGGTTTCCTGACCATGGACATTGGATGTCATTGATAACGGGATCACATCATTAGGAGAATGATGTGATGGACAAGACCCAATCCTAAGCATATCACTAGATTGTGTAGTTCGTTTGCTAAAAGCTTTTCTAATGTCAAGTATGATTTCCTTAGACCATGAGATTGTGCAACTCCCAGATACCGTAGGAATGCTTTGGGTGTGCCAAACGTCACAATGTAACTGGGTGGCTATAAAGGTGCACTACGGATATCTTCGAAAGTGTCTGTTGGGTTGGCACGAATCGAGACTGGGATTTGTCACTCCGTGAGACAGAGAGGTATCTCTGGGCCCACTCGGTAATGCATCATCATAATGAGCTCAATGTGACTAAGTAGTTAGTCATGGGATCATGCATTATGGAACGAGTAAAGTGACTTGCCGGTAACGAGATTGAACGAGGTATTGGGATACCGACGATCGAATCTCGGGCAAGTAACGTACCGATTGACAAAGGGAATTGTATACGGGATTGCTTGAATCCTTGACATCATGGTTCATCCGATGAGATCATCGTGGAACATGTGGGAGCCAACATGGGTATCCAGATCCTGCAGTTGGTTATTGGCCAGAGAGCTGTCTCGGTCATGTCTGCATGATTCCCGAACCCGTAGGGTCTACACACTTAAGGTTCGGTGATGCTAGAGTTGTTATGGGAATTAGTGTGTAGTTACTGAATGTTGTTCGGAGTCCCGGATGAGATCCCAGATGTCACGAGGAGTTTCGGAATGGTCCGGAGGTAAAGATTTATATATGTGAGGTCCTATTTTGACCACCCGAAAATGTTCGGGATTTTTCGGTATTATACCGGGAAGGTTCTAGAAGGTTCCGGAGTGGGGCCCACATGCATGGGGGACCCACATGAACGTGGGTAGTGGGGGCAAGGACCCACACCCCTGGTCAAGGTGCACCAGGATCCCCCCTTAGAAGGAATAAGATCATATCCCGAGGGATAAGATCAAGATCCCTAAAAAGGGGGGATAACAATCGGTGGGGAAGGAAATGATGGGATTTGTTTCCTCCCACCTTTGCCAACGCCCCAATGGACTTGGAGGGCAAGAAACCAGCCCCCTCAACCCCTATATATAGTGGGGAGGTGCATGGGAGCTTCACCCTTCCCCTGGCGCAGCCCTCTCCCTCCCCAACACCTCCTCCGTAGTAGTAGTGCTTGGCGAAGCTCTGCTGGAGAACTGCAAGCTCCACCACCACGCCGTCATGCTGCCGGAGCTCTCCCTCAACTTCTCCTATCCCCTTGCTGGATCAAGAAGGAGGAGACGTCCCCGGGCTGTACGTGTGTTGAACGCGGAGGCACCGTTGTTCGGTGCTTAGATCGGATTCGGCTGCGATCTGAATCGTTTAGTGAACGACTCCACCGACCGTCTTCTTGCAACGCTTCCGCATCGCGATCTTCAAGGGTATGAAGATGCACTCCCCTCTCTCTTGTTGCTAGTTACTCAATAGATTGATCTTGGTGATGCGTAGAAAATTTTGAATTTCTGCTACGTTCCCCAATAGTGGCATCATGAGCTAGGTCTATTGCGTAGATTCTATGCACGAGTAGAACACAAGTAGTTGTGGGCGTTGGTTGGTTCAATTTGCTTACCGTTACTAGTCCTATCTTGATTCGGCGGCATAATGGGATGAAGCGGCCCGGACCGACCTTACACGTACGCTTACGTGAGACAGGTTCCACCGACTGACATGCACTTGTTGCATAAAGGTGGCTAGCGGGTGCCAGTCTCTCCCACTTTAGTCGGATCAGATTCGATGAAAAGGGTCCTTATGAAGGGTAAATAGCAATTGGCATATCACCGTTGCTGCTTTTGCGTAGGTAAGAAACGTTCTTGCTAGAAAGCCATAGCAGCCACGTAAAACATGAAACAACAATTAGAGGACGTCTAACTTGTTTTTGCAGGGCATGCTATATGATGTGATATGGCCAAAAGAATGTGATGAATGATATATGTGATGTATGAGATTGATCATGTTCTTGTAATAGGAATCACGACTTGCATGTCGATGAGTATGACAACCGGCAGGACCATAGGAGTCGTCTTAATTTATTGTATGACCTGCGTGTCATAGAAAACGCCATGTAATTACTTTACTTTATTACTAAACCGTTAACCATAGTAGTAGAAGTAATAGTTGGCGAGACAACTTCATGAAGACACGATGATGGAGATCATGATGATGGAGATCATGGTGTCATGCCGGTGACGAAGGTGATCATGTCGTGCCTCAAGATGGAGATCAAAGGCGCAAGATGATATTGGCCATATCATGTCACTTTATGATTTGCATGTGATGTTTGTCATGTTTACATCTTATTTGCTTAGAACGACGGTAGCATAAATAAGATGATCCCTCATTAAAATTTCAAGAAAGTGTTCCCCCTAATTGTGCACCATTGCGAAAGTTCGTTGTTTCGAAGCACCACGTGATGATCGGGTGTGATAGATTCTAACGTTCACATACAACGGGTGTAAGCCAGATTTAAACATGCAAAACACTTAGGTTGACTTGACGATCCTAGCATGTACAGACATGGCCTCGGAACACAAGAGACCGAAAGGTCGAACATGAGTCGTATAGTAGATACGATCAACATGGAGATGTTCACCGATGATGACTAGTCCGTCTCACGTGATGATCGGACACGGCCTAGTTGACTCAGATCATGTATCACTTAGATGACTAGAGGGATGTCTATCTGAGTGGGAGTTCATTAGATGAACTTAATTATCATGAACATAGTCAAAAGGACTTTGCAAATTATGTCATAGCTTGCGCTTTAGTTCTACTGTTTAAGATATGTTCCTAGAGAAAATTTTAGTTGAAAGTTGATAGTAGCAATTATGCGGACTGGGTCCGTATACTGAGGATTGTCCTCATTGCTGCACAGAAGGCTTATGTCCTTAATGCACCTCTCGGTGTGCTGAACCTCGAGCGTCGTTTGTGGATGTTCCGAACATCTGACATACAAGTTTTGATGACTACGTGATAGTTCAATGCGTAATGTTAAACGGTTTAGACTTGAGGCAGCAAAGACATTTTTTGAAACGTCGCAGAACATATGAGATGTTCCAAGAGCTGAATAGGATTTCAGGCTCGTGCCCACGTCAAGAGGTATGAGACCTCCGACAAGTTTCTTAACCTGCAAACTAAGGGAGAAAAGCTCAATCATTGAGCATGTGCTCAGATTGTCTGAGTACTACAATCACTTGAATCGAGTGAGAGTTAATCTTCCAGATGAGATAGTGATGGTTCTCCATAGTCACTGCCACCAAGCTATTAGAGCTTCGTGATGAACTATAACATATCAGGGATAGACATGATGATCCTTAAGCAATTCGCGATGTTTGACACCGTGAAAGTAGAAATCGAGTAGGAGCATCAATTGTTGATGGTTAGTAAAACCACTAGTTTCAAGAAGGGCAAGGGCAAGAAGGGATACTTCATGAGACGACAAATCAGTTGCTACTCTAGTGAAGAAACCCAGGGTTGAACCTAAACCCGAGACTAAGTGCTTCTGTAATGAGGGAACGGTCACTGAAGCGGAACTACCCTAGATACTTGCTAGATGAGAAGGCTAGCAAGGTTGACAGAAGTATATTGGATATACATTGTATTAAATGTGTACTTTACTAGTACTCCTAGTAGCACCAGGGTATTAAGATACCGGTTCGGTTGCTAAGTGTTAGTATCTCGAAATAAAAGAGCTACGGAATAAACGGAGACTAGCTAAAGGTGAGATGACGATGTGTGTTGGAAGTGTTTCCAAGGTTGATGTGATCAAGCATCGCCTGCGCCCTCCACCATCAAGATTGGTGTTGAACCTAAATAATTGTTATTTGGTGTTTACGTTGAGCATAAACATGATTGGATTATGTTTATCGCAATAAGGTTATTCATTTAAGGAGAATAATGGTTACTCTGTTTATTTGAATAATACCTTCAACGGTCTTGCACCTAAAATGAATGGTTTATTGAATCTCGATCGTAGTGATACACATGTTCGTGCCAAAAGATATAAGATAGTAATGATAGTACCACATACTTGTGGCACTGCCACTTAAGTCATATTGGTATAAAACGCATGAAGAAGCTCCATATTGATGGATCTTTGGACTCACTCGTTTTTTAAAAGATTGAGACATGCGAACCACGTCTATTGGTATATACGCATGAAGAAACTCCATGCAGATGGATCGTTTGGACTCACTTGTTTTTGAATCACTTGAGACATGCAAATCATACCACATGGGCAAGATGACTGAAAGGCCTCGTTTTCAGTGAGATGGAACAAGAGAGCAACTTGTTGGAAGTAATACATTTGATGCGTGCAATCCAATGAGTGCTGAGGCACGCAGTGAATATCGTTATGCTCTTACTTCATAGATGATTTGAGTAGATTCTTAGTATATTTACTTGATGAAACACAAATCTGAATTATTGAAAGGTTCAAGTAATTTCAGAGTGAAGTTGAAGATCGTCGTGACAAGAGGATAAAATGTCTATGATATGGTCATAGAGATAAATATCTGAGTTACGAGTTTGGCACACAATTAAGACATTGTGGAAATTGTTTCACAACTAATACCGCCTGGAACACCATAGTGTGATGGTGTGTCCGAACATCGTAACTGCACCCTATTGGATATGGTGCATACCATGATGTCTCCTATCAAATTAACACTATCGTTTATGGGTTAGGCATTAGACACAACCGCATTCACTTTAATAGGGCACCACACAATTCCATTAAGATGACACCGTATGAACTCTTGTTTAGAGAAACCTAAGCTGCCATTTCTTATAAAGTTTGGGGCTGTGACGCTTATGTGAAAAAGTTTCAGGCTGATAAGCTCGAACCCAAAGCGGATAAATGCATCTTCATAGGACACCAAAAAATAGTTGGGTATACCTCCTGTCTCAGATCCGGAAGCAAAAGGGATTGTATCTAGAATCGGGTCCTTTCTCGAGGAAAAGTTTCTCCCGAAAGAATTGAGTGGGAGGATGGTGGAGACTTGATGAGGTTATTGAACTGTCACTTCAACTAGTGTGTAGCAGGGCACATGAAGTTGTTCTTGTGGCGCCTACACCAGTTGAAGTGGAAGCTGATGATAGTGATCATGAAACTTCGGATCAAGTCACTACCAAACCTTGTAGATCGACAAGGATGCGTACTACTTCAGAGTGGTGCGGTAATCCTGTCTTGAAGGTCATGTTGCTAGACAACAATGAACCTACGAGCTATGGAGAAGCGATGGTGGGCCCGGATTCCGACAAATGGCTCGAGGCCATAAAATCCGAGAGAGGATCCATGTATGAAACCAAAGTATAGAATTTGGAAGAATTACTTGATGGTCGTAAGGCTGTTGGGTACAAATGGATTTTAAAAGGAAGATGGACAATGATGGTAAGTATCACCATTAAGAAAGCTCGACTTGTCATTAAGATGTTTTCTGACAAGTTCAAGGCGTTGACTATGATGAGACTTTCTCCCTCGTAGCGATGCTAAGAGTCTATTGAAGTTATATTAGCAGTTCCTACATTATTTATGAAATCTTGCAGATAGGATGTCAAAACATTGTTTCCTCAACGATTTTCTTGAGGAAAGATTGTATGTGATACAACCAGAAGGTTTTGTCAATCCTAAAAGATGCTAACAAGTATGCAAAGCTCCAGCAATCCTTCTAAGGACTGGAGTTAGCATCTTGGAGTTGTAATATATGCTTTGATGAGATGATCAAAGATTTTGGGTTTATACGAAGTTTATTGGAAACTTGTATTTCCAAATAAGTGAGTGGGAGCACTATAGCATTTCTGATGAGTATATGTTGTTGACATATTGTTGATTGGAAATGATGTAGAATTTCTGGAAAGCATATAGGGTTATTTAAAAAGTGTTTTTCAATGGAAAACCTGGATTAAGATACTTGAACATTGAGCATCAAGATCTATAAGGATAGATCAAAAATTGCTTGATAGTACTTTCAAATGAATACGCACCGTGACAAGATTTTGAAGGAGTTCAAAATAGATCGGCAAAGAAGGAGTTCTTGGCTGTGTTATAAGGTGTGAGTATTGAGTAAGACTCAAGACCTAACCACGGCTGAAGAGAGAGAAAGGACGAAGGTCGTCCCCTATGCTTTAGACGTAGGCTCTACAGTATATTATGTTGTTTACTGCACCTGAAGTGTGCCTTGCCATGAGTCAGTCAAGGGGTACAAGAGAGATCCAGAAATGGATCACAGGACATCGGTCAAAGTTATCCTTAGTGACTAGTGGACTAAGGAATTTTTCACGATTATGGAGGTGGTAAAATAGTTCGTCGTAAAGGGTTACGTTGATGCAAACTTTGACACTAATCTAGATGACTTTGAATAGTAAACCGGATTCATATAGTAGAACAGTTATTTGGAATAGTTCCAAATAGTGTGTGGTAGCTGCATATACAAGATGACGTAGAGATTTTTAAAGCACGCATGGATCTGAAAGGTTCAGACCCATTGACTAATAACCTCTCTCACAAGCGAGATATGATCAAACCCCATGGGTGTTGGATTCATTACGATCACATAGTGATGTGAACTAGATAATTGACTCTAGTGCAAGTGGGAGACTGTTGGAAATATGCCCTAGAGGCAATAATAAAATGGTTATTATTATATTTCCTTGTTCATGACAATTGTCTATTGTTCATGCTATAATTGTATTAACTGGAAACCGTAATACATGTGTGAATACATAGATCACAACATGTCCCTAGTGAGCCTCTAGTTGACTAGCTCGTTGATCAATAGATGGTTATGGTTTCCTGACCATGGACATTGGATGTCATTGATAATGGGATCACATCATTAGGAGAATGATGTGATGGACAAGACCCAATCCTAAGCATAGCACTAGATTGTGTAGTTCGTTTGCTAAAAGCTTTTCTAATATCAAGTATCATTTCCTTAGACCATGAGATTGTGCAACTCCCAGATACCGTAGGAATGCTTTGGGTGTGCCAAACGTCACAACGTAACTGGGTGGCTATAAAGGTGCACTACGGGTATCTTAGAAAGTGTCTGTTGGGTTGGCACGAATCGAGACTGGGATTTGTCACTCTGTGTGACAGAGAGGTATCTCTGGGCCCACTCGGTAATGCATCATCATAATGAGCTCAATGTGACTAAGTAGTTAGTCATGGGATCATGCATTACGGAACGAGTAAAGTGACTTGCCGGTAACGAGATTGAATGAGGTATTGGGATACCGACGATCGAATCTCGGGCAAGTAACGTACCGATTGACAAAGGGAATTGTATACGGGATTGCTTGAATCCTTGACATCGTGGTTCATCCGATGAGATCATCGTGGAACATGTGGGAGCCAACATGGGTATCCAGATCCCGCTGTTGGTTATTGGCCAGAGAGCTGTCTCGGTCATGTCTGCATGATTCCCGAACCCGTAGGGTCTACACACTTAAGGTTCGGCGACGCTAGAGTTGTTATGGGAATTAGTGTGTAGTTACCGAATGTTGTTCGGAGTCCCGGATGAGATCCCGGACGTCATGAGGAGTTCTGGAATGGTCCAGAGGTAAAGATTTATATATCGGAAGTCCTATTTTGGCCACCCGAAAATGTTTGGGATTTTTCGGTATTATACCGGGAAGGTTCTAGAAGGTTCCGGAGTGGGGCCCACATGCATGGGGGGACCCACATGAACGTGGGTAGTGGGGGCAAGGACCCACACCCCTGGTCAAGGCGCACCAAGATCCCCCCTTAGAAGGAATAAGATCATATCCCGAAGGGATAAGATCAAGATCCCTAAAAAGGGGGGATAACAATCGGTGGGGAAGGAAATGATGGGATTTCTTTCCTCCCACCTTTGCCAACACCCCAATGGACTTGGAGGGCAAGAAACCAGCCCCATCAACCCATATATATAGTGGGGAGGTGCATGGGAGCTTCACCCTTCCCCTGGCGCAGCCCTCTCCCTCCCCAACACCTCCTCCTCCGTAGTAGTGCTTGGCGAAGCTCTGCCGGAGAACTGCAAGCTCCACCACCACGCCGTCATGCTGCCGGAGCTCTCCCTCAACTTCTCCTCTCCCCTTGCTGGATCAAGAAGGAGGAGACGTCCCCGGGTTGTACGTGTGTTGAACGCGGAGGCACCGTTGTTCGGTGCTTAGATCGGATTTGGCCGCGATCTGAATCGCTTAGTGAAGGACTCCACCGACCGCGTTCTTGCAACGCTTCCGCATTGCGATCTTCAAGGGTATGAAGATGCACTCCCCTCTCTCTCGTTGCTAGATACTCCATAGATTGATCTTGGTGATGCGTAGAAAATTTTGAATTTCTGCTATGTTCCCCAACAGCGACGACCTCACTCACAGGCCAATGCCGACGGCACGACCCACGAGTTCATGGTGTGGGCGGCGATGCCACCGCACACATGGATCCGGCTACCATGATCCTTGGCAGGGGAGATACCATCGAGGGGTGATGGAGCGTCAGTTTTTCCCCGAAGAGGAAGGGATGATGCAGCACAACTATGGTAGGTATTTCCCTCAGTGATGAAACCAAGGTTATCGAACCAGTAGGAGAACCAAGCAACACTATGTAAACGATACCCCGCACACAAAGAACAAATACTTGCAACCCGACGCGTAAGAGGGGTTGTCAATCCCTCCCGGGTAAAAGATTGGTAAAGATAATATTTGGTAGATGCAAATAGAATAACAGCAAATAAATTTCAGCTAGGTATTTTTGGGTTTTTGTTAGTATAGATCAGAAAATAAAAGATGCAGATAAATAAAAAGGCAAATAGCAATATAGATCTGAAGATATATTATGAGAAAATAGACCCGAGGGCAGTAGATTTCACTAGTGGCTTCTCTCGAGAAAATAGCATACGGTGGGTAAACAAATTACTTGGGCAATTGATAGAACTTTAGATAATTATAACGATATCCAGGCAATGATCATTATATAGGCATCACGTCCAAGATTAGTAGACCGACTCCTGCCTGCATCTACTACTATTACTCCACACATCGACCGCTATCCAGCATGCATCCAGTTTATTAAGTTCGTGGAGAAATGGAGTAATGGAATAAGAACGATGACATGATGTAGACAAGATCTATTCATGTAGGAATAGACCCCATCTTATTATCCTTAATAGCAATGATACATATGTGTCATGTCCCCTTCTGTCACTGGGATTGAGCACCGTAAGATCGAACCCATCACAAAGCACCTCTTCCCATGGCAAGAAAAATCGATCTAGTCAGCCTAACTAAACCAAAGATTAGAAGAATAAATATGAGGCTATAAGTAATCATGCATATAAGAGATCAAAATAAGACTCAAATAACTTTCATGGATCAAACAGATCTGATCATAAACTCAAACTTCATCGGATCCCAACAAACATACCGCAAAAAAAGTTACATCAAATAGATCCCGAAGAGACCATTTTATTGAGAATCAAGAGAGAGAGAGAGAGAGAGAGAGAGAGAGAGAGAGAGAGAGGAAGCCATCTAGCTACTAACTATGTACCCGTAGCTCTACAATGAACTACTCACGCATCATCGGAGAGGCAAGAATGAAGATGATGAACCCCTCCATGATGGTGTCTAGATTGGATCTTGTGCTTCTAGAACTTGCAGCGGCTGGAATTGTGTTTCGTCGAATTCCCTAGGGTTTTTGGATTTTCAGGGTATTTATAGAGCAAAGAGGCGGCGCGGGAGGCGGCCAAGGTGGGCACAACCCACCAGGGCACGCCTGGGCCCCCAGGCGCGCCCAGGTGGGTTGTGCTCCCCTCGGAGCCCCCCTCTGGTACTTCTTTGGCCAATCCTGTGTCTTCTGGCCCAGAAAAATTCTCCAAAAAGTTTTGCTGCGTTTGGACTCCGTTTGCTATTGATTTTCTGCGAAGTAAAAAACAAGCAAAAAACAACAAGTGGCTCTGGGCACTATGTCAATAGGTTAGTCCGAAAATGATATAAATTTGCTATAAAATGATTGTAAAAACATCCAAGAATGATAATTTAACAACATGGAACAATAAAAAAAATATAGGTACATTGGAGACGTATCAGCATCCCCACGCTTAATTCATGCTTGTCCTCGAGTTGGTAAATGATAAAAACAGAATTTTTGATGTGGAATGCTGCCTAACATGTTCATCACATTCTTTTCTTTAGTAGCATGGACATAAGGACTTTTATATGGTTCAAAGCAATAGTATATTTTTGACATGAAGATTTCAATACTCAAGCATATCAACAAGCAACCATGTCTTTCAAAATATCAACACTAAAGCAAGTTATCCCTAGCCCATCATGCTCAATCATTGATCCATTCATGAAACACACTCGCATATTAGCTACATCCAATGCTCAAGTATGATCATAGTGCCCCTTACTTGGTGCTTTATAAGAGAGGATGGAGACTCAAATAAGAACAAAACTTGCATAAAGTAAATATAAAGGCCGTTCGCAGAGGGAAGTAGGGATTTGTAGAGGTGCCAGAGCTCAAAGCGAAAATTAAGAGATAAAATATTTTGAGAGGCATACTTTTCCCGTCAACGAAAACGACCAAGTAATTCCCAACACTTTCCATGCTAGATATATCATAGGCAATTCCAAAATAGAAAATAAAGTTTATTCCTTTTTCCACCATACTTTCACATTCCACGGCTAGCCGTATCAACAGGTACCGTCCATACCAACACTTTCCAAGGATTTATTATTTGCCAATATAAAGTAAATTTATTTTTCATTTTGGGACTGGGCATCCCTAATACCTTTGTCGTACTCTCGTGAAATGACAAGTCAATAACCACTCATCTTGAGAATAACGCATCTAGCATGGAAAATATTGGCCACCCCCTGCCGCTTCATGAGCGGTACGAGCACACAAAAAGGAAATTTATTTTGAAATTAGAGATGGCACATACAAATTTGCTTAGAACGGCATGGAAATACCGCATATAGGTAGGTATAGTGGGCTGATATGGCAAAGTTGGTTAAGGATTTTGGATGCATAAGTAGCATTCCAAATTACTACAAATGGAGGCTAGCAAAAAGATTGAGAAGCAACCAACCAAGAAATGAAAAATCACGTAAGCAAGCATTAAGCATAACTAACACCAAACAATGCACCACAAGTAGGATGTAATTTCATTGCATAACTATTAACTTTCCTGCTTTCATAGGGAATCACAAACCTTAACACCAATATTCTTACTAAAGCACAGTTACTCAACAGCATGGTTCACATATCACTATCATCATAGGGAAAAACTATTACAAAGAATCAGGTTTATTTTGTCCAATGATATTCATGAAAGTTTTTATTATATCCTCCTTAGACATCTATCACTTTGGTACTAGTTTAATATGTTGCTTTTGAAAGATCAAACAAATCTATGTGAAGAACATGAGCATAAAAAATTTCGTCTCTCAAAATAATATAAGTGAAGCATGAGAGAATTTCTTCAAAAATTTACTAACTCTCAAATAAATCTAAGTGAAGCATGAGAGCATTTCTTCAAAAATATTAAAGCACACTATGCTCAAAAAGATATAAGTGAAGCACTAGAGCAATTCCATAGCTCAATTTTTTTAAGTGAGGCATAAAGAGCATTCTAACAAAACATAGCATAATTTTGGATCTCTCAAATTGGTGTGTTCAGCAAGGATACTTGACACAAAAAAAGTAAAACAAACAAAGACTCACATCATACAAGACGCCCCAAGCAAAAAACCATGATATGTGACGAATAAAAATATAGCTCCAAGTAAAATACTGATGGTCGTTACAAGAAAGAGGGGATGCCACTCGGGGCATCCCCAAGCTTAGTTGCTTGTTCATCCTTGAATATTACCTTGCGGTGTGGTAGCATCCCCAAGATTAAGCTCTTCTTACTCCTTATTCCTTCATCCATCATGATCTCACCAAAAACTTGAATACTTCAATCACACAAAACTTAACAAAACCTTCGTGATATCCGTTAGTATAACAAAGCAAATCACTACTCTAAGTACTGTTGCAAACCCATTCATATTTTATTTTTGCATTATATCTACTGTATTCCAACTTTACTATGGCTCATATCCCCCGATAAAGTCCATAGATTCATCAAAATAAGCACATAATGCAAGGAAAACATAATCTGTCAAAAACAGAACAATCTGTAGCAATCTGAAAACTTTGAATACTTTCGTAACTCCAAAAAATCTAAAAAATTAGGACAACATGGGCAATTTGTATATCAATCATGTGTAACAAATTTAGAATTTTATCACGCTTCTGTGATTTTAAATAATTATATTACTAGCGCACAAAGTTTCTATTTTTCAACAAGATCAAATCAACTATCACCCAACATGATCCCAAAGGCTTTACTTGACACAAAAACTAATTAAAGCATAAAAACACAATCATAACAGTGGCATAATTGTTCAAACACTCAAGAACAGAATGAAAAAGGCAAAAATAAATTTTATTCATTGGGTTGCCTCCCAACAAGCGCTATTGTTTTACGCCCCTGGCTAGGCATAAAGCATTGACCTAAGTATTGTGATTTGTAGTTTTGGCAACTTTCATAAGGGCTTTCTCAAACCCGGGAGGCTCTTTACGCTTTCCTAAATTCTCAGGAAAAGAAACCATTTTGAAATCTAAAATATCCAACCGTTTATTGCAAAGAGTGATTAGAGTATTCATATAATTGAGGTTTCCACTAATATGTTTGAGAGGTTCATTATATTTTTGCAACTCGACCATATGTTTATGCAAATCACTCAACTTGTCTAGAATTTGAACCCCTTCTTGAGTAAAAGTAATCCCCTTTTTGGTTGGTGGGATTCCCAAGATCCCCTGTATGATCTCATAAGCAGTATTAACATCAAGTTCAATAAAATTCCCTTTAGCGGCAAAATGCAAAAGTTGTATATGGTGCAAGGATAATCCTATATAAAAAATTCAAAGCAAAATCCTTGCATCTCCTTTAAGATTGCTAATGCGATAAGATTCCATTAATCTATACCAAGCATCGTTCAATTTTTCTCCTTGTCTCTGCTTGCAGTATAAAACTTCAAAATCTGGAGATAAAGGAGGGGTAGTCATGCTACACATCGTGACCAGGTGGACAAGCAAGATCACACACATAAACGGATCTGACAAGAAAACAGCGAACGAAAAAGAGGGCGCATAAAACGGCAAAAAAAATTGAAGTGGGGGAGATGAAAATGAGAGGCAAATGGCAAATAATCTAAATTGCAAGGAGATGAGATTTGTTATTAGGAACCTGATAGATGTTTATGATGTCTCCCCGGCAAAGGCACCAGAAATCCTTTCTTGATGGCTCGTGTCTGCGTTAGTTTTTCCCCGAAGAGGAAGGGATGATGCAGCACAGCTATGGTAGGTATTTCCCTCAGTGATGAAACCAAGGTTATCGAACCAGTAGGAGAACCAAGTGTCATGGGAGTGAGTCTGACAGTAGAAGTAGGTGGTACGTAGGAGTAGAGATCAGGCCCTAGCTACAGCGAGGTTGTGGACACACAGGTTTACGAGTTTAGGCCTCTCACGGAGAAGGTAACAGCCCTACGTCTCGGTGCCTCGGGAGGCTTTTGTCGATTGGAATGTGTTGAAGTTACAGGGGGTGTGAACCCTTGTGCCAGAGGAGAGGGGTGGCTTATATAGTGTGCGTCGGCCCCTCGCTGCCCTCAGTTACACGTGGGTTCAATGAGAGTTAAATCCTGAGCGTTACTGGTAATGCCCGTATTAATGAACTTAATGGCTATGAAGTGAATGCATGACCGTTGCCATTCAGAGGTGACCTTAGGTCTTCTGTCTTCCGAGTGGTTTCTTGTCATCCAATCGAAATAATACTGGTCGAGTGGAATTGGGATATCCGAGTGGAATCGGTCGTTGAGTGGATTGTACTTCTTAAAGATTCCAGTTAGTATATTTTCCTTAACTTTGTAGGCCTTGGCTTGTTGTGTCTTGTCCTTGGGAAGGGCATGTAGGTCAGTCCTACGAACCTATCCTAGGTACATGTCACCGTCATTAGCCCCCGAATGGATCAAGAGTCGAGTGAAGAAGGGTTGCTGCTGTTTTTGGTCTGAGTGAATGTCTCGGAGACACCTTCTTAGGAGTCCATGTCAGCTAGCTTGATATTTAATCCTTCGTTAATTGCCTTGATCGGTTCTGGGTTTTGGAAATTTCCGAGTGAACTTTGATGCGTAACTCTGAGCAGTTGGACTTGAGTATATTCGGCGTGATCGACTGATTTGTCGTGTCCGGATTTCACGGGGTTCGAAATTTGGGGAAGCGCGCGGGACAGAGTGCGGCGCGGTAGGCTGGGCAAGTTGGAGCAGACTCCTCGATCTTTGCACCTTCTTTTTCGCCACGTATCGGGCGAGCGGCTGTTGCGGGATGCGATAAGATCTCCCGGCCCCGCATGTCAGTCACTCGACCAAAACCTCATTTAAGGCGATGCTGCCGCTGCCCCGAATAGTGCCAGTCCTTTCCTCGCGTTCTCCTCTTCTTCTCTGCCTGGCCTCCTCCAAATGCCTCGGCCCTCATCCTCTTCCTCTTGAGCTCCACACAAATGGTGAAGGACAAGACCGTGACCCTGGAGCGCGCAAAGAAGATGGTGAAAGGCAAGAAGGCGCCGAAGGGGTTAACGTTGCGGTCCAATCTTCCGCCTGGTTGGATCCGGGGGGATTGGATCCCCTCCAAAGTCACCCAGGAGGATCTGGAGAATCTCACCGCCGACGGCTTGCTCGCGAAGAGCTCCTGGAGATTGCCAGAGGGGGAGTTCAAGCCCGCACCTCGAGAGGGCGAGCGCGTTCTCCTCATGACGCATGTCGGCCGAGGTCTTTCTTTGCCTCCTCATCCTTTTTTGAGGCTTTCTGAATTTATTTGGGGCTCAGATTCATCACTTTCCTCCCAAAACCATCGCCTATCTTTTCGCATTTGTTTCTCTGTGTGAG
The DNA here is from genome assembly GCA_963921465.1 of Triticum timopheevii. Classification (NCBI taxonomy): domain Eukaryota; kingdom Viridiplantae; phylum Streptophyta; class Magnoliopsida; order Poales; family Poaceae; genus Triticum; species Triticum timopheevii. The sequence continues at coordinate 472,596,170 of OY997268.1, forward strand.
AATTTCTTGGGATGCCGACCGCACTGGGTCTGTTCAAACATATCTTCACTTTTCGACCTTAGTCGGTAAAGAAAGCAAATCCGACTAACGATAAGACGCATGTGATCCAGATGTGTGGGGGTTGGGGATCCAGATGAGAGGTAGAAGTTCTTTTCCTTCTATGGTTTTTCCTGAGTCTGTTAGAGGGTGGCAATCGACCTGGTTCTATTGCATAGACATCCTAACTCTTGGTCAGTCGACTGGTCTTCCACCTTTTTCTTTGGAGAGACTCTGGGCTCCCCGCTTGCTGACTGTAGAAGACCACGAAAAGGGTGAGGTGAGTATCTTGGTTGACGCAATGGTGGAGCTGATCCGGGGCAGCGTGACCGGCATGGATCTGCTGGAGACATTCTTCAGTCGACAGATCCAATCTCTGCAAGCCTGCGATCACCCCATGTGGATGTATTCAAGACCAGAAGACACCACTCGGGTCCACCCAGAGGAGGTCACAGAGGAGATGGTGCCCAGTGGCTTCGGAGCATCACTGGTAACAAGCACAACCCACACGGAGTGAAGTGGATCTTGCCGTTCCATTCTGAGAATCTTCCTGGAGAGGTCTGATTCATCTTGTCGAGTGTTTTTCCTTTATTGCTTTTTGGTATGCACTTGAAGTGATCCAACTGAACTGTGTAATCTGTGTCTTTCAGGCATTGACGAACATGTGCTCGCCAGCGCCAAACGGTGAGGCGCACAAGGGGGAGAGTGAACGCGGCGGAGACTTTGAGTACGTAGAAGACAGCAGCGACAACGTCAGTGATGACTCTGATGACGAAGATGAAGTTGAGTCACCACCCCGCACGGAGCGTCGATCCAAGCAGACTCAAGACCCTGCGGTGGACCATGGCAAAGCTGCAGCGTCGAGTGCGAAAACTCAAAAGCGCACCCGGACGACCACTCTCGATCCGAGTGAGTAGATCTCCAAGCAAGCCAAGGTTGTTCCTCCCAAGCCCTAGAAGGCTCTGCCCATGATTAAAGTTGTTGTGCCTGTTGCTTCAGCGTAAGTGTTTCTTTTCATTTCTTCACTGCTGTTGTGAGCTTTTGCTTGTTCTTGACCGAGTGAAATCTTGAATTTCCAGTGGTGCCACTTTTGGAGCGTCCCACATGGAAGTTGATGACGAGCAGGCTGACGCGGAAATTGCAGATATGGCCACTTCTCGAGCAGGTATGAATTTTGCCAATATGCTTATTCCTTGCTAACTGTGATGATGGTCGACTGGATTCTGATTGTCGAGTGACTGCAGCACCGACGGATGTTATCCAACTTCCAGATGATGATGACGAGGAAGTTCCAAATAACCCACGAGGGAGAAGCAGGAGCACAACCAGCTCGCGGAATCCTACCAAGAGAGCGCCTTCCAGCCGGTCGTCTCATCCATCGACTGAATCTGTGGCTCAAGATCTTGGTGGTTCATCGCGGACTGCTGTCACCTTTGTTGTCCCCTTGTCGACTGCTCAGCATGCAGCGTCGATTGCTACAATTCCCAATCTAACTGGCGCATCACAGACTCCAGCACCGATTCAGTTCACTCTACACCATGCCATAGAAGATAAGACATGAGCGGCCAAGGAAGCTTTGATCCAGGCTGGCCTGGTGATGGACCGACTGAAGGTGGTATATGAGACGAGCAAAGCTACATACGACGCCAGTTCTGCACTGCAAGCCAATGTCCGAGTAAGTGCGATTGTAAGTTGATTTCCGATTGGTTTGTCCTTGCCTTGGACCTTGCTCTGTTAGGATATGCTATCTGAAAACTCCTACTTTATCCCTGCTTCATTAAGATATGCTATCTGAGCACTGCTGCTTTATTATTCATAAGATGTATATAGATGAGTGTTTTGGAACCTTTAATGTGCATCTATCATAGGTCTATGCCTTGAGTCTATACACCCACTGGGTGTTTTGGCTTCGTAAGCTGTGTAGCTCTTCCACTCGAATTGGTCAGGCCTTGTCGAGTGGGTTGGTCTTTTTAGTGGGGGCACACCAAGTGTACCCACCGGGTGTAGTCCTCGAGACCCGTGTCGGATGGATGATTCGGCAGGGGTGTGTAGAATGTGTTTACTTTTCTGTCTTCCACTCAGCGCGGTCAGGCTGTGTCGAGTGAATAACTGAACCAGTGGGGCACGCTGAGTGCACCCACTGGGTGTAGTCCCCGAGACCGCTATCGACTGCGGGAAGTTGGCAGGGGTTTGAGAACACGGGAAGAAGGAATTTTTTTGACTTTCCACTCGGTTCAGACATAATGCGTCGAATGGTAAATTGGTCCAGTGGGGGCACGCTGAGTGCACCCACTGGGTGTAGTCCCCGAGACCATTGTCAACTGTGGACAGTTGGCAGAGGTCTGAGAACACTTCTTTTTCATAAGAATGATCTGAATTTGACTCTCTTCACTCGGAAGTGGAGGAAATCTTTGTACTCTGCCAATTGAATTCTCTTTTCTTTGATTTCAGAAATTTTGCAAACTTGGAACCCAGTATGTTGCTTTGGAGAAGGAGAAGATGCAACTCCAGCTTGACCTGGAGAATGCCTAGAAGAGCCTGAAGGATGCACAAGCTGAGGTGAAGACTATGGGAGGTAATATTCTGTTGTCTGTAACTTTGTGATTTCTTCTCCCTTCATCCTTTGAACCGAGTGACTCCACTTGCATAGATGTGCATAGTGAAAATCATCAACTCCAAGCGCGACTGAAGAATGTTATTTCTTTAGACACCATGAAGCAGGCGCTGGAGAAGAAAGATGCTGATCTTGCGGGGGCACAGAAGACGGCGAAGGAGAAGACTGAACTTGTGATACGTCTCCAATGTATCTATAATTTTTTATTGTTCCATGCTGTTACATTATCATTCTTGGATGTTTTACAATAATTTTATAGTCATTTTATATCATTTTTTGGTAGTAACCTATTGACATAGTGCCCAGTGCTAGTTGCTGTTTTCTGCATGTTTTTTACATCGCAGGAAATCAATACCAAACGGAGTCCAAATGCAGCGAAACTTTTTGTGTATTTTTTTGGACCAGAAGACATCCAATGGGCCAGGAACGCACCTGAGGGGAGCTCTAAGGGGAGCACAACCCACCAGGGCACGCCTGGGGGCCCAGGCGCGCCCCGGTGGGTTGTGCCCTCCTCGTTGGCCTCCCACACCGCCTCTTTGCTCTATAAATACCCCAATATTCTAGAAACCTAGGGGAGTCGACGAAAATAAATTGCAGCCGCCGCAAGTTCCAGAAACACCAAATCCAATCTAGACACCATCTCGAAGGGGTTCATCGTGTCCATTGGTGCCTCTCTGATGATGCGTGAGTAGTTCTTTGTTACCTACGGGTCCGTAGTTAGTAGCTAGATGGCTTCATCTCTCTCTCTCTCTTGATTATCAATACAATGGTCTCTTGGTGATCCATATGATGTAAGTCTTTTTGCGGTGTGTTTGTTGGGATCCGATGAACTTCAAGTTTATGATCTGATCTGAGTTTTTATCCATGAAAGTTATTTGAGTCTTCTTTGATCTCTTATATGCATGGTTGATTATACAGAAGGGGAAACAACATGTATGTATTGTTGCTATTAAGGATAACAAGATGGGGTCTATTTTAACCATAAATAGATCTTGTCTACATCCTATCATCGTTCCTATTGCATTACTATGTTTTTCCATGAACTTAATACACTAGATACATGCTGGATAGCGGTCATTGTATGGAGTAATAGTAGTAAATGCAGGCAGGAGTCGGTATACTAATCTTGGACGTGATGCCTATATAATGATCATATCCTAGATATCGTCATGATTATTTGAAGTTCTATCAATTGCCCAATAGTAATTGTTTTCCCACATTTTCTATTTTTCTCGAGAGAAGCCACTAGTGAAACCTATAGCCCCCGGGTCTCTTCTCATCATATTTGCCTTTGCGGTCTATTTTTATTTGCTTTTATTCAGATCAATTAAACCAAAATTACAAAATACCTTGATGCAATTTATTTATTCCGCGATCTATTTATCCTATCTACCACAACTATCTCACGTTATCTTGCCTACTTGAGGCGTCGTACCCGAAAGGGATTGACACCCCTTTAACACGTCGGTTGTGAGTTTTTGTTATTTGTGTGCAGGTGCTGTTTACGTGGTGTAAGGAGGTTCTCCTACTGGTTCGATAACCTTGGTCTCATCACTGAGGGAAATACCTACCGTCACTATACTGCATCATCCCTTCCTCTTTGGGGAAATACCGACGTAGTTCTAGCATACATCGAAAGGAATTTCTGGCACCGTTGCTGGGGAGGATCAAGTCAAGATAGTCTCCCGGCCACGTGCCAATTTCTAGCGCCGTTGCCGAGGAGGATCTTCAACACCAACCAGGTTCCTATTCACAAATCTCATCTCCTCGCAATTTACATTATTTTCAATTTGCCTCTCGTTTTCCTCTCCCCCACTTCACAAAAGCTTGCCTTTTTATTCGCCCTATTTTTCGTTCGTTGTTTTCTCGTCAGATCTATTCGTGTTCTTGTCAATGGCTAGTTTAAATGCTCCTCCCTTGTTACCAGATTTTGAAGTTCTATACTTCAACCAAAGACAAGGAGAAAATTTGAAAGATGCTTGGTATAGGCTTATGGAGTCTTACCATGTTTGCAATCTAAAGGGAGATTCAAAAATTTTGGTTAGAAATTTTTACGTAGGATTGGCTTTGCATCATAGACAACTCTTGGATTTTGCTGCGACAGGGAATTTTATTGAGCTTGATGTTAATGCTGCCTATGAAATTTTAGAAGGAATTTTGGGGGTTCCACCACAAAATAAAGGGTTCTCTTTCACCCCAGAGGGAGTCCAAATTTTGGACAAACTCAGTGATTTGCATAAACATATGGTTGAATTGCAAAAATATAATGAAGCTCTCAAACATCTCAATGGTAGTATCAAAATCGTATGAACACTTTGATTAACCTTTGCAATAAACGGTTGGATATTTTAGATCTCAAGATGGTTTCTTTTCCAAAAAAAATTAGGGAAGCACAAAGAGCCTCCCGGATTTGAAAAGACTCTTACTGAAGTGGCAAAGATCACGGATAAGAACACTTAGATCCTACGCGTTATGCCTAGCTAGGGGCGTAAAATGATAGCGCTCGTTGGGAGGCAACCCAACTTGTATCTTTTTGCCTTTTGCTTTTCTTGTTGTTTTCAATAAAATACACAATTATGACTCTGGTTAGATGTGTTTTTGTGGTTTAAATTAGTGTTTGTGCCAAGCGAGGCCTTTTGGATGATTTGGGAGAAACTTGATTTGATCTTGCTAAAAAACAGAAACTTTTGCGCTCACCAAATTATTTCATTTTTATCAGAAGAGTGCTTTTGAGTTGATTATTTTTGCAGAAGATTAATAAACAAATTATCCACGTCTTCCTAATTTTTCAGAGTTTTTGGAGTTACACAAGTATTTGAAGTAGTCAGATTGCTACAGACTATTCTGTTTTTGACAGATTCTGTTTTCTTTGCGTTGTGTGCTTGTTTTGATGATTCTATGGTTTTCTTTGATGAGTTTTTGCCATAGAAAAGTTGGAATACAGTAGATATAATGAAAAAATAAAATATGAATGGGTTTGCAACAGTACTTATAGTAGTGGTTTGCTTTCTTATACTAACGGATCCCACGAAGGTTTTGTTGAGTTTTGTGTGACTGAAGTTTTCAAGTTTTGGGTGATCTTACGATGGATGAAGGAATAAGGATTAGCAAAAGGCTAAGCTTGGGGATGCCCGAGGCACTCCAAGATAATATTCATGAAGTAGCAAGCAACTAAGCTTGGGGATGCCCTCGAGTGGCATCCCCTCTTTCTTCTAACAACCATCGGTATTTTACTTGGAACTATATTTTTATTTGTCACATATTATGAGTTTTGCTTGGTGCGTCTTGTATGATATGAGTCTTTTCTTGTTTTGCTTTGTGTTTTAAGTCTTGAATCCTTGCTGGACACACCTTTTTGAGAGAGCCAAAAATTATGCTATGCTTGCTCCTATGCTTCACTTAAATTCTTAGAGCCATGGAATTGCTCTAGTGCTTCACTTATATCTTTTTGAGCATGGTGTGCTTTGTTATTTTTGAAGAAATTCTCTCATGATTCACTTAGATTTATTTGGGAGTTCGTAAATTTTTTAAGAAATTCTCTCTTGCTTCACTTAGATTATTTTGAGAGAAAGAAATATTATGCTCATGTTCTTCACTTATATTTGTTTGAGCTTATCAAAAGCAACATATGAAAATAGTCCCAAAGTGATAGATATCCAAGGAGATATAAAAACTTTCATGAAGATCATTAGGCAAAATAAACTTGATTCTTAGTAATGGTTTTGAGATATAACGATATGATATGTGAGCCATGTTGATGAGTAATTGTGCTTTAGTACGAATATTACCGTTAAGGTTTGTGATTCCCTATGCAAGCACGAAAGTCAATAGTTATGCAATGAAATTTATATCCTACTTGTGGTGCATTATTCGGTGTTACATATGCTTAATGCTTGGGTACAAGATTTTTCATTTCTTGGTTGGTCGCTTCTCAATCTTTTGTTAGCCTTCATTTTGCACTAAGTATGATCACTACTTGTGCATCCAAAACCCTTTAAACCAGTTTTGCCATATGAGTCCACTATACCTACCTATATGCGGTATTTCCATGCCATTCTAAGCAAATTTGCATGTGCCATCTCTAATTTTCAAAATAAATTTCTCTTTTGTGTGCTCGTACCGCTCGCCAGGCGGTGTGGGATGGCCAATATTTTCCATGCTAGATGTGTTATTCTCACGATGAGTGTTTACTCACTTGTCATTGCACGAGAGTACGACAAAGGTATTTCGCGAAATGAAAAATGAATTTACTTTATGTTGTAAAATAATAAATTCCTTGGAAAGTGTTGATATGAAAGGCACCCGTGGAGATGGTTAGCCATGGAAAGTGAAAGTAATGGTGGAAAAATGAATAAACTTCACTTTCTGTTTGGGAACCGCCTATGATATATCTAGAATGGAAAGTGTTGGGAGCTCTAAGTCGTTGTTGGTGGGAAAAGTATGCCTCCCAAAATGATTCTATCTCTCAATTTTTGCTTTGAGCTCTGGCACCTCTACAAATCCCTACTTCCCTCTGCGAAGGGCCTTTCCTTTACTTTATGCAATTTTTATTTTGAATTTGAGTCTCCATCTTCTCTTATAAAGCACCAACTAAGGGGCACTATGATCGTATTTGAGCATTGGGTGTATCTAATATTCGAGTGTGTTTCATGAATGGATCAATGGTTGAGCATAATGGGCTAGGGATAACTTGCTTTAGTGTTGATATTTTGAAATACATGGTTACTTGTTGGTATGCTTGAGTATTAAAATATTCATGTCAAAACTATACTATTGCTTTGAACCATATAAAAGTCCAAATGTCCATGCTATAAAGAAAAGATTATGTGATGAGCATGTTAGGCAGCATTCCACATCAAAAAATTTGTTTTTATCATTTACCTACTCGAGGACGAGCAGGAATTAAGCTTGGGGATGATGATACGTCTCCAACGTATCTATAATTTTTTATTGTTCCATGCTATTATATTATCATTCTTGGATGTTTTACAATCATTTTATAGTCATTTCATATCATTTTTTGGTACTAACCTATTGACATAGTGCCCAGTGCCAGTTGCTGTTTTCTGCATGTTTTTTACATCGCAGGGAATCAATACCAAACGGAGTCCAAACGCAACGAAATTTTTTGTGGATTTTTTTGGACCAGAAGACATCTAGTGGGCCAAGAACGCACCTAAGGGGAGCTCCAAGGGGAGCATAACCCACCAGGGCGCGCCTGGAGGCTCAGGCGCGACCCGGTGGGTTGTGCCCTCCTCGTTGGCAACCCGCACCGCCTCTTTGCTCTATAAATACCCCCAATATTCCAGAAACCCTAAGGATGTCGACGAAAATCAATTCCAGCCGCCGCAAGTTCAAGAAACACCATATCCAATCTAGACACCATCTCGGAGGGGTTCATCATGTCCATTGGTGCCTCTCTGATGCGTGAGTAGTTCTTTGTAGACCTATGAGTCCGTAGTTAGTATCTAGATGGCTTCCTCTCTCTCTCTCTCTCTCTCTCTCTCTCTCTCTCGATTATCAATACAATGGTCTCTTGGAGATCCATATGATGTAAGTCTTTTTGCGGTGTGTTTGTTGGGATCCGATGAACTTTGATTTTATGATCAGATCTGAGTTTTTATCCATGAAAGTTATTTGAGTCTTCTTTGATCTATGTATGATTGATTATAGCCTCGTATTTCTTCTCTGATATTTGGATTTTGTTTGGCCAACTCGATCTATTTATCTTGCAATGGGAAGAGGTGCTTTGTGATGGGTTCGATCTTACGGTGCTTGATCCCAGTGACAGAAGGCGAAACGACACATGCGTGTCGTTGCTATTAAGGATAACAAGATGGGGTCTATTTCTACATAAATAGATCTTGTCTACATCATGTCATCGTTCTTATTTCATTACTCCGTTTTTTCATCAACTTAATATACTAGATGCATGCTGGATAGCGGTCGATGTGTGGAGTAATAGTAGTAGATGTAGGCAGGAGTCGATCTACTAATCTTGGACGTGATGCCTATATAATGATCATTGCTTGGATATCGTCATGACTATTTGAAGTTCTATCAGTTGCCCAAAAGTAATTGTTTTCCCACCATTTGCTATTTTTCTCGAGAGAAGCCACTAGTGAAATTTACGGCCCCCGGGTCTGTTCTCATCATATTTGCCTTTGCGATCTATTTTTATTTGGTTTTATTTTCAGATCTATTAAACCAAAAATACAAAATACCTTGCTGCAATTTATTTATTCCGCGATCTATTTATCCTATCTACCACAACTATCTCACGTTATCTTGCCTACTTGAGTTGTCGTACCCGAAAGGGATTGACAACCCCTTTAACACATCAGGTTGCGAGTATTTGTTATTTGTGTGCAGGTGTTATTTACTTGGTGTTAGGAGGTTTTCCTACTGGTTCGATACCTTGGTCTCATCACTGAGGGAAATACCTACTGTTGCCATACTGCATCATCCCTTCCTCTTTGGGAAAATACAGATGTAGTTCTAGCAGACATCAACTTGCTGAGAGGAAGCTTGCTTCAGTCAAGAAATTGGAGAAGGAGAATGAGACCTTGAAGACTGATGTTGAGGAGGTGAAGAAGGAGGTTGCCCAACTGAAGGATGAGAAGGTCACCTTGACAGACAAGGGGGACCAACTCACTCGAAAGAGAGATGACCTGGAGGCTTACTTGGGCAACCTCGCGAAGAAACCGTACATCATGCTTGAAGGTAATTTCCCTTGCTCGACTGAATTCTGGTACTTTGTCGACTCGAACGATGCTGCTGATGCTGACTCATACTTTTTCTTTCCTTTGCAGAATTCTGCAAGAACTTTGAACGGGAGAACGAGCGAATTGAAACAGGCTTGGATCCTATGAAGTCACTCGTCGGGGACGAGGCCGCCATGAACGTGTTGTGACTTGAGGCTCGGCTCAATAGTGTTCTGGACTATACCGCTCGACTGAAGATGGCGCTATCCAAGATCGACCAAGAGTTGTGGCCAGAAGACACTCTTCAGAATGACCTCGAGTCTCTGATGACACGTCTCAACGATATCCCAAGTCGAGTGCAAGCATGGAAGAAGTCATCTACTTGGTGCGGAGCTGACGTGGCCCTCTCGCTGGTAAGAGTCCATTGCAAGGATGCCAAAGAGGAGAAACTGAAGGCTCTCCAAGTGGCGAACACAAAGAAGCTTCAATTACAATCCTTCATGGAGACTTCCATCGAAACGGCCACTCGCATTGCTGACGGCATCGACTTGGACACCTTCGTCGAGCCAGCGAGTCCTCCTCCAGCCGAGTGAATCAGAAACATTTGATCTATTTGCCTCGGGATTTTATACTCGTTAAACTGCTTCGGGCTTGACGCCATAATACTCTTGCTTAGCGGTTCCGTACTTGACGGTCCTATTTGAACTTGATGGTTTTATCCAATCGTCGCCTTTCTATTTATAGAATGCTTTTTGACTTAAGCGAAACTGGTCCGCAGCTAAGCCTTCAAGTAAAAGTATTGCTTTCCATTCAGAGTTTATTTTTTGAACTTACACGAACCTGATTCGTGGCTAAGCCCCCAAGTGGGAGGATTGCTCTCCACTCGGAGTAGTTTTTGAATCTTAGGAAAAAATGGACTTTGCAGCTAAGCTTCCGAGTGGGAGGATTGCTCTCCACTCGGAATAGTTTTTTGAACTTAGGCAAAGCTGATTCACGGCTAAGCCCCCGAGTGGGAGGATTGCTCTCCACTCGGAGTAGTTTTCGAACTTAGGCAAAAATGGATTTTGCAGCTAAACATCTGAGTGGGAGGATTGCTCTCCACTCAGAATAGTTTTTTTGCTCTTAGGCGAAGCTGATTTGCGGCTAAGCCTCCGAGTGGGAGGATTGCTCTCCACTCAGAGTAGATTTTTAACTTGGGCGAAGCTGATTCGCGGCTAAGTCCCCGAGTGGAAGGATTGCTCTCCACTCGGACTAGTTTTTTAACTTAGGTGAAAACGGGTCTCAAACCTAAGCCCCCTAGTGGGAGGGTTGCTCTCCACTCGGAGTGATTTTTTAACTTAGGTGAAGCTGATTCGCGGCTAAGCCCCCGAGTGGGAGTATTACTCTCCACTCAGAGTAGTTTTTTAGCTTAGGTGAAAATGGGTTTCACAGGTAAGCCCCCGAGTGGGAGGATTGCTCTCCACTCGGAGTGATTTTTTAACTTAGGCGAAGCTGATTCGCGGCTAAGTCCCCGAGTGGGAGGATTGTTCTCCACGTGGAATAGTTTTTTAACTTAGGTGAAAATGGGTTTCACAGCTAAGCCCCCGAGTGGGAGGATTGCTCTCCACTCGAAGTAGTTTTTTAACTTAGGTGAAAACGGGTTTCACAGTTAAGCCCCCGAGTGGGAGGACTTATCTCCACTCGGAGTAGTTTTTTGAACTTAGGCGAAAACGGATTTCGCAGCTAAGTCACCCACTGGGGGATTTCAACATATGCTTATATGAAAATCAATCATTAATAGACTACAAAAAATTATGCCTTGATAAACAATCGACCAGGTACTTTTATTACATCTTCACAATCTGACTGTCAAGTATAAAAACGACGGAGAAGATCGGTGTTCCAAGCGCGCAGTTCATCTTTCTACTGAGCTAGGTTATAAAGGTGGTACGCCCCATTACGAAGCACCTTGGTGACGATGAAGGGGCCTTCCCATGCAGGGGCGAGCTTGTGTGGTCGCTGTCGATCCACTCGGAGCACCAGGTCTCCTTCCTGAAATGCTCGGCCCCTAACTTTCCTTGCGTGGAATCGACAGAGATCTTGTTGGTAGATTGCTGATCAGATCAAATCCATCTCCAGTTCCTATTCTAGGAGGTCCTCTGCATCCTGACGTGCCTGCTCTGCCTCAGCTTCAAAATAGAGTTCCACTCGGGGTGCATTATGAATCAGATCACTCGGCAGTACGGCTTCGGCTCCGTATACCATGAAGAAAGGGGTTCGGTTGGTGGATCGGCCGGGAGTTGTCCTCAATCCCCACAGAACAGATGGCAGCTCGGTCACCCAAGCCCTAGTTGCGTGCTTGAGGTCGCGCATGAGCCGTGGCTTCAAACCTTGGAGGATTAGACCGTTTGCCCTTTCGACTTGGCCATTCGACTACGGGTGCGCAATAGATGCATAGTCCACTCGAGTCCCTTGGGAGGCGCAATACACTCTAAACTCTTCTGAGTCAAAATTTAAGCCGTTGTCCATGGTGATGCTGTGCGGGACCCCGAATCGGAATGCCAACTTCCTTATAAAACTGATTGATGTGCTTGAATCTAAACTCTTTATAGACTTGGCCTCAATCCATTTGGTGAATTTGTCGATTGCCACAAGGAGATGAGTGAAATCACTACTGCTGGTCCTAAGCGGGCCAAACATGTCCAAGCCCCAAATGGCAAACGGCCAGACGAGTGGAATAGTCTTCAGTGTAGATGCTGGTTTGTGAGACATGTTTGCATAGAACTGGCATCATGTGCACTTATCCACTATCTCCTTTGCAACCTTATTGGCCCATGGCCAGTAGAATCCTGCTCGGTATGCTTTGGCCACGATGGTCCGAGAGGATGCATGGTGACCACAGGTCCCCGAGTGGATTTCTTCCAAAATCAGTCGACCCTCTTCCGGAGAGATACATCGCTGAGCCACGCCAGTGACACTCTCTCTATAGAGCTGCCCATCCATTACAGTGAAGGCTTTAGATCTGCGGACAATCTGGCGCGCTTCGACTTCATCTCTAGGGAGCTCCTTTCTGAGTATGTACGCAATGTAAGGCACTGTCCAGTCGGGGGTGATCACTAGGATTTCCATAACAAGATCAATTACTATCGGAACTTCAATCTCAGTCGGATTGGTTGGACTTATCGCCTGGGGAGGTTCCTCAGTGAAAGGATCCTCTTGTACTGACAGGGAATGGAGGTGTTCCAAAAACACATTGTTGGGGATGGGTTCTCGCTTGGAACCTATTTTTCCCAAGTCATCAGCTGCTTGATTCTTGAGTCGGGGAATATGGTGAAGCTCCAATCCCTCGAACTTTTTCTCCAATTTTCTCACTGCGTTGCATTACCCAGTCATGGCAGGGTTTCTGATGTTCCACTCCTTCATCACTTGATTGACCACTAAATCCGAGTCGCCGTAGACCATCAGGCGACGGACACCGAGTGAGATGGCCATACGGAACCCATAAAGAAGTGCTTCGTATTCGGCTTCATTATTGGACGAATCAAAATGAATCTAGAGGACATACTTGAGCTTGTCGCCTCTTGGGGACACCAGAAGCACTCCAGCACCAGAACCATTCAACATCTTGGACCCATCAAAGAACATAGTCCAGTGTTTCAGGTGAACTTGAGTCGGTTGTTGCTGCTCAATCCACTCGGCCACGAAATCTGCAAGTGCTTGGGATTTGATTGCCTTCTTCGCTTTGAATTTGATATCCAGAGGGAGGAGTTCTATTGCCCACTTAGCCACTCGGCTAGTTGCATCTCGATTGTTCATGATTTCAGACAGTGGATCATCACTGACGACTGAAACCGAGTGGCCTTGGAAATAATGTGCAACTTTCTTCGCAGTCAAGAAAATTCCATAAACAAGCTTCTGTTGGGATTACTGTAGCATGATTATTGGGGTGTTACATCAAGGTAATAATGTTCAGGGCATTCAGAGAGTACATTCTGGTATGTTTTATAAGCTTCGACCAAACGCTCACCTAGACATTGGCCGAAGCTACCAATTTTTCTCCTTATTTTATATAATTCTCTTTGAGGATAAAAAACAAGCAAAGAACACAAATGATAACTTTCTCCAATCATTCAAGGTACCTACAGGCTATTCTAGTAGCCATTTAGCGGCTTCCTTTTCAAGACTATAAGGAAACAATTTTACTTTAATTTCTTCATGAGTGATCCTGCAACTTAAATGTACCACATGTAATTTCAAACTCTTTAATATGTAGATATGGGCTCTGAGTTCCATCACCTCGGGAATGAATTATTTTTTAGCATATAAAGCAACCGAGGATTTTTCTAAAATGTTTCACCAGCCGGTCGGGGCCCATGGATATATAATTTTCCCATCTAGCTAGACCCGCGGAAAGTTCCACACCTACATGGTAAATTTGCTCTTGTAAAATCATGGTTGCCTGCAACCCGCAAAAACTACCAGAAAATGAGATAGTTCAAAACTCAAAGCAAAGCCCAAAAGCGTGTAGCACCCAGCAATGGCGCCAAAAAATCTTGCTAGCCTGCAAGTGCACAAAGTTTAGTTGTATCCTTTCTGAAGTAAACGTATCGGTCCCACCGGGAGCACAGGAATTGAGTGTTGCCTCTTGTAGTGAACTATGGATTTGTGCCTGCAAGTAATTGTCGACTACAAACAAAGTGAGGGCAAAAGTAAATAGTAATTTTTGAGTAGAGAAAATTGAAAGTAAATAACATAAAGGTAAATAGAAAACAACAAAACGAGTAACAAGTGAAAATGACAAAGGAGTAAAGCATTCTCAGGGAGTCGAGAATCCCTTAGATATAATTGGATAACGGTCTACATATCACGGATGTAATGCCTATATGAGATTATATCATGAATGATCATAATCATAAATATAAATATTGTAATTTAATCGTTGCCCAACTGTAATTTGTTCACCACACTACATTGTTATGCTCGTGAGAGATGCCACTAGTCCATACTAGCCTTCTTCTTCCTTCGATTGTACGCCGCCCGTCTGATATTTAAAACTGCACTTAACCAACTGGAAAGGAAAGGGACACTTGCAAATTCCTTCATCATATCATGCTTTAAAGACCATGAAGACACTCATCCCTTGAGACGAGTATTGATGCACGAACATGTTACGTGTACCCTCGATGTCGGGGGTGATGCACCGCAGCTCACGTCGAAGGAGACCCGACCGACAGCGCGATGCGCAGGACAGTCGACGGGTGCTTTTGCAGACCCGAAACCCCGCACACCCGGGTGGGACCCCGTCAGGGAGTGCGGCGGCTATGGGCTGCCCTAGGTCGATTTGCTCGCCCCTATAGCCTCAGGATCCGCAGCTCTCAAACTTGAGGAACAACAAAGGAGAGAGAAAAACGATGGAGAGATAAAATATAGATGAAAAAGTAGTATCTGTTGGGGAACGTAGTAATTTCAAAAAAATTCCTATGCACACGCAAGGATCATGGTGATGCATAGCAACAAGAGGGGAGAGTGTTGTCCACGTACCCTCGTAGACCAAAAGCGGAAGCGTTAGAACAACGCGGTTGATGTAGTCATACGTCTTCACGATCCAACCGATCCAAGTACCGAACTTACGGCACCTCTGAGTTCAGCACACGTTCAGCTCGATGACGATCCCCGGACTCCGATCCAGCAGGGTGTCGGGGATGAGTTCCGTCAGCACGACGGCGTGGTGACGGTGATGATGTTCTACCGACACAGGGCTTCGCCTAAGCACTGCTACCATATGACCGAGGTGGAATATGGTGGAGGGGGGCACCGCACACGGCTAAGGAACGATCACGAAGATCAACTTGTGTGTCTAGAGGTGCCCCCACCCCCCGTATATAAAGGAGGGGAGGAGGAGAGGGCCGGCCAAGGAGGTGGCGCGCCCTAGGAGGGGGAAACCTACTCCAAGTAGGTTTGCCCCTCCCTTTCCTAGTCCAAGAAGGAGGGGGAAGGAAAGAGTGGGAGAGGGGAAAGGCAAGGGGGGCGCCCCCCCTTCCTTGTCCTATTCGGACTCAAGGGGAGGGGGCGCGCCTCTTGCCCTGGCCGGCCCCTCTCTCTCTCTCCATTAGGGCCCAACAAGGCCCATTAGTTCCCGGGAGGGGTTCCGGTAACCCCCGGTACTCCGATATATATCCGATAACTCCTGAAACTTTTCCGGTGTTCGAATATAGTCGTCCCATATATCAATCTTCATGTCTCGGCCATTTCGAGACTCCTCGTCATGTCCGTGATCACATCTGGAACTCCGAACAACCTTTGGTACATCAAAAACTATAAACTCATAATATAACTGTCAACGTAACGTTAAGTGTGCGGACCCTACGGGTTCGAGAACTATATAGAAATGACCTAGAACTGTTTCCAGTCAATAACCAATAACGGAACCTGGATGCTCGTATTGGCTCCTACATATTCTACGAAGATCTTTATCGGTCAAACCACATAACAACATACGTTGTTCCCTTTGTCATCGGTATGTTACTTGCCCGAGATTCGATCGTGGTATCTCAATACCTAGTTCAATCTCGTTACCGGCAAGTCTCTTTACTCATTACGTAATGCATCATTCCATAACTAACTCATTAGCTACATTGCTTGCAAGGCTTATAGTGATGTGCATTACCGAGAGGGCCCAGAGATACCTCTCCGACAATCGGAGTGACAAATCCTAATCTCGAAATACGTCAACTCAACAAGTACCTTTGGAGACACCTTTAGAGCACCTTTATAATCACCCAGTTACGTTGTGACGTTTGGTAGCACACAAAGTGTTCCTCCGGTAAACGGGAGTTACACTCATAGTCATAGGAACATGTATAAGTCATGAAGAAAGCAATAGCAACATACTAAACGATCAAGTGCTAAGCTAACTGAATGGGTCAGGTCAATCACATCATTCTCCTAGTGATGTGATCCTGTTAATCAAATGACAACTCATGTCTATGGTTAGGAAACTTAACTATCTTTGATTTACGAGCTAGTCAAGTAGAGGCATACTAGTGACACTATGTTTGTCTATGTATTCACACATGTATCATGTTTCCGGGTAATACAATTCTAGCATGAATAATAAACATTTATCATGATATGAGGAAATAAATAATAACTTTATTATTGCCTCTAGGGCATATTTCCGTCAGTCTCCCACTTGCACTAGAGTCAATAATCTAGATTACACAGTAATGATTCTAACACCCATGGAGTCTTGGTGCTGATCATGTTTTGCTTGTGGAAGAGGCTTAGTCAACGGGTCTGCAACATTCAGATCCGTATGTATCTTTCAAATCTCTATATCTCCCACCTAGACTTGGTCCCGGATGGAATTGAAGCGTCTCTTGATGTGCTTGGTCCTCTTGTGAAATCTGGATTCCTTTGCCAAGGCAATTGCACCAGTATTGTCACAGAAGATCTTCATTGGTCCCGATGCACTAGGTATGACACCTAGATCGGAAATGAACTCCTTCATCCTGACTTCTTCATTTGCTGCTTCCGAAGCAGCTATGTACTCCGCTTCACGTGTAGATCCCGCCACGACGCTTTGTTTTGAACTGCACCAACTTACAGCTCCACCATTTAATAAAACACGTATCCGGTTTGCGATTTAGAATCGTCTGGATCAGTGTCAAAGCTTGCATCGACGTAACCATTTACGACTAGCTCTTTGTCACCTCCATAAACGAGAAACATATCCTTAGTCCTTTTCAGGTATTTCAGGATGTTCTTGACCGCTGTCCAGTGATCCACTCCTGGATTACTTTGGTACCTCCCTGCTAAACTAATAGCAAGGCACACATCAGGTCTGGTACACAGCATTGCATACATGATAGAGCCTATGGCTGAAGCATAGGGAACTACTTTCATTTTCTCTCTATCTTCTGCAGTGGTCGGGCATTGAGTCTGACTCAACTTCACACCTTGTAATACAGGCAAGAATCCTTTCTTTGCCTGATCCATTTTGAATTTTTCAAAACTTTATCAAGGTATGTGCTTTGTGAAAGTCCAATCAAGCGTCTTGATCTATCTCTATAGATCTTGATGCCCAATATGTAAGCAGCTTCACCGAGGTCTTTCATCAAAAAACTTTTATTCAAGTATCCCTTTATGCTATCCAGAAATTTTATATCATTTCCAATTAACAATATGTCATCTACATATAATATCAGAAATGCTACAGAGCTCCCACTCACTTTCTTGTAAATACAGGCTTCTCCAAAAGTCTGTATAAAACCATATGCTTTGATCACACTATCAAAGCGTTTATTCCAACTCCGAGATGCTTGCACCAGTCCATAGATGGATCGTTGGAGCTTGCACGCTTTGTTAGCACTTTTTGGATCGACAAAACCTTCCGGCTGCATCATATACAACTCTTCTTCCAGAAATCCATTCAGGAATGCAGTTTTTACATCCATTTGCCAAATTTCATAATCATAAAATGCGGCAACTGCTAACATAATTCGGACAGACTTAAGCATCGCTACGGGTGAGAAAGTCTCATCGTAGTCAACCCCTTGAACTTGTCGAAAACCTTTTGCAACAAGTCGAGCTTTGTAGAAAGTAACATTACCATCAGCGTCGGTCTTCTTCTTAAAAATCCATTTATTCTCGATGGCTTGCTGATCATCGGGCAAGTCAACCAAAGTCCACACTTTGTTCTCATACATGGATCCCATCTCAGATTTCATGGCTTCAAGCCATTTTGCGGAATCTGGGCTCATCATCGCTTCCTCATAGTTCGTAGGCTCGCCATGGTCAAGTAACATGACCTCCAAAATAGGATTACCGTACCACTCTGGTGCGGATCTTACTCTGGTTGACCTACGAGGTTCTGTAGTAACTTGTTCTGAAGTTTCATGATCATCATCATTAGCTTCCTCACTTATTGGTGTAGTCGTCACAGGAACCGGTTTCTGTGATGAACTATTTTCCAATAAAGGAGCAGGTACAGTTACCTCATCAAGTTCTACTTTCCTCCCACTCACCTCTTTCGAGAGAAACTCCTTCTCTAGAAAGGATCCATTCTTTGCAACAAATGTATTGCCTTCGGATCTGTGATAGAAGGTGTACCCAACAGTTTCCTTTGGGTATCCTATGAAGACACATTTCTCCGATTTGGGTTCGAGCTTATCAGGTTGAAGCTTTTTCACATAAGCATCGCAGCCCCAAACTTTAAGAAACGACAACTTTGGTTTCTTGCCAAACCATAGTTCATAAGGTGTCGTCTCAACGGATTTTGATGGTGCCCTATTTAACGTGAATGCGTCCGTCTCTAAAGCATAACCCCAAAACAATAGCGGTAAATCGGTAAGAGACATCATTGATCGCACCATATCTAGTAAAGTACGATTACGACGTTCGGACACACCATTACGCTGTGGTGTTCCAGGTGGCGTGAGTTGCGAAACTATTCCGCATTGCTTCAAATGTAAACCAAACTCGTAACTCAAATATTCTCCTCCACGATCAGATCGTAGAAACTTTATTTTCTTGTTACGAAGATTTTCAACTTCACTCTGAAATTCTTTGAACTTTTCAAATGTTTCAGACTTATGTTTCATTAAGTAGATATACCCATATCTGCTCAAATCCTCTGTGAAGGTGAGAAAATAATGATATCCGCCACGAGCCTCAACATTCATTGGACCACATACATCAGTATGTATGATTTCCAACAAATCTGTTGCTCTCTCCATAGTACCGGAGAACGGTGTTTTAGTCATCTTGCCCATGAGGCATGGTTCGCAAGTACCAAGTGATTCATAATCAAGTGATTCCAAAAGTCCATCAGTATGGAGTTTCTTCATGTGTTTTACACCAATATGACCTAAACGGCAGTGCCACAAATAAGTTGCACTATCATTATCAACTCTACATCTTTTGGCTTCAACATTATGAATATGTGTATCACTACTATCGAGATTCATCAAAAATAGACCACTCTTTAAAGGTGCATGACCATAAAAGATATTACTCATATAAATAGAACAACCATTATTCTCAGATTTAAATGAATAACCGTCTCGCATCAATAAAGATCCAGATATAATGTTCATGCTCAACGCTGGCACCAAATAACAATTATTTAGGTCTAAAACTAATCCCGAAGGTAGATATAGAGGTAGCGTGCCGACGGTGATCACATCGACTTTGGAATCATTTCCCACACACATCGTCACCTCGTCCTTAGCCAGTGTCCGCTTAATCTGTAGTCCCTGTTTCGAGTTGCAAATATTAGCAACAGAACCAGTATCAAATACCCAGGTGCTACTGCGAGCTCTGGTAAGGTACACATCAATAACATGTATATCACATATACCTTTGTTCACCTTGCTATCCTTCTTATCCGCCAAATACTTGGGGCAGTTCCGCTTCCAGTGACCAGTCTGCTTGCAATAGAAGCACTCAGTCTCAGGCTTAGGTCCAGACTTGGGTTTCTTCTCCTGAGCAGCAACTTGTTTGTTGTTCTTCTTGAAGTTCCCCTTCTTTTTCCCTTTGCCCTTTTTCTTGAAACTGGTGGTCTTATTGACCATCAACACTTGATGCTCCTTCTTGATTTCTACCTCCGCAGCTTTTAGCATTGCGAAGAGCTCGGGAATTGTCTTTTCCATCCCTTGCATATTATAGTTCATCACGAAGCTCTTGTAGCTTGGTGGCAGTGATTGAAGAATTATGTCAATGACGCTATCATCCGGAAGATTAACTCCCAGTTGAATCAAGTGATTGTTATACCCAGACATTCTGAGTATATGCTCACTGACAGAACTATTCTCCTCCATTTTGCAGCTATAGAACTTATTGGAGACTTCATATCTCTCAATCTGGGCATTTGCTTGAAATATTAACTTCAACTCCTGGAACATCTCATATGCTCCATGACGTTCAAAACGTCGTTGAAGTCCCGGTTCTAAGTCGTAAAGCATGGCACACTGAACTATCGAGTAGTCATCAGCTTTGCTCTGCCAGACGTTCACAACATCTGGTGTTGCTCCTGCAGCAGGTTTGGCACCCAGCGGTGCTTCCAGGACGTAATTCTTCTGTGCAGCAATGAGGATAATCCTCAAGTTACGGACCCAGTCCGTGTAATTGCTACCATCATCTTTCAACTTTGCTTTCTCAAGGAACGCATTAAAATTCAATGGAACAACAGCACGAGCCATCTATCTACAATAAACATAGACAAGCAAAATACTATCAGGTACTAAGTTCATGATAAATTTAAGTTCAATTAATCATATTACTTAAGAACTCCCACTTAGATAGACATCTCTCTAATCATCTAAGTGACCACGTGATCCAAATCAACTAAACCATAACCGAACATCACGTGAAATGGAGTAGTTTTCAATGGTGAACATCACTATGTTGATCATATCTACTATATGATTCACGCTCGACCTTTCGGTCTCAGTGTTCCGAGGCCATATCTGCATATGCTAGGCTCGTCAAGTTTAACATGAGTATTCTGCATGTGCAAAACTGGCTTGCACCCGTTGTAGATGGACGTAGAGCTTATCACACCCGATCATCACGTGGTGTCTGGGCACGATGAACTTTGGCAACGGTGCATACTCAGGGAGAACACTTTTATCTTGAAATTTAGTGAGAGATCATCTTATAATGCTACCGTCAATCAAAGCAAGATAAGATGCATAAAAGATAAACATCACATGCAATCAATATAAGTGATATGATATGGCCATCATCATCTTGTGCTTGTGATCTCCATCTCCGAAGCACCGTCATGATCACCATCGTCACCGGCGCGACACCTTGATCTCCATCGTAGCATCGTTGTCGTCTCGCCAACTATTGCTTCTATGACTATAGCTACCGCTTAGTGATAAAGTAAAGCAATTACAGGGCGATTGCATTTCATACAATAAAGCGTCAACCATATGGCTCCTGCCAGTTGCCGATAACTCGGTTACAAAACATGATCATCTCATACAATAAAATATAGCATCATGTCTTGACAATATCACATCACAACATGCCCTGCAAAAACAAGTTAGACGACCTCTACTTTGTTGTTGCAAATCTTACGTGGCTGCTACGGGCTGAGCAAGAACCGTTCTTACCTACACATCAAACCACAACGATAGTTCGTCAAGTTAGTGTTGTTTTAACCTTCGCAAGGACCGGGCGTAGCCACACTCGGTTCAACTAAAGTTGGAGAAACAGACACCCGCTAGTCACCTGTGTGCAAAGCACGGCGGTAAAACCAGTCTCGCGTAAGCGTACGCGTAATGCCGGTCCGGGCCGCTTCATCCAACAATACCGCTGAACCAAAGTATGACATGCTGGTAAGCAGTATGACTTGTATCGCCCACAACTCACTTGTGTTCTACTCATGCATATAACATCAACACATAAAACCTAGGCTCGGATGCCACTGTTGGGGAACGTAGTAATTTCAAAAAAATTCCTACGCACACGCAAGGATCATGGTGATGCATAGCAACGAGAGGGGAGAGTGTTGTCCACGTACCCTCGTAGACCAAAAGCGGAAGCATTAGAACAACGCGGTTGATGTAGTCGTACGTCTTCACGATCCGACCGATCCAAGTACCAAACTTACGGCACCTCCGAGTTCAGCACACGTTCAGCTCGATGACGATCCCCGGACTCCGATCCAGCAGGGTGTCGGGGATGAGTTCCGTCAGCACGACGGCGTGGTGACGGTGGTGATGTTCTACCGACGCAGGGCTTCGCCTAAGCACTGCTACGATATGACCGAGGTGGAATATGGTGGAGGGGGCACCGCACACGGCTAAGGAACGATCACGAAGATCAACTTGTGTGTCTAGAGGTGCCCCCCTCCCCCGTATATAAAGGGGGAGGAGGAGAGGGCCGGCCAAGGAGGTGGCGCGCCCTAGGAGGGGAAAACCTACTCCAAGTAGGTTTGCCCCTCCCTTTCCTAGTCCAAGAAGGAGGGGGAAGGAAAGAGTGGGAGAGGGGAAAGGCAAGGCCCCCCTTCCTTGTCCTATTCGGACACAAGGGGAGGGGGCACGCCTCTTGCCCTGGCCATCCCCCCTCTCTCTCCATTAGGGCCCAACAAGGCCCATTAGTTCCCGGGAGGGGTTCCGGTAACCCCCGGTACTCCGATATATATCCGATAACTCCCGGAACTTTTCCGGTGTCCGAATATAGTCGTCCAATATATCAATCTTTATGTCTCGACCATTTCGAGACTCCTCGTCATGTCCGTGATCACATCCGGAACTCTGAACAACCTTTGGTACATCAAAAACTATAAACTCATAATATAACTGTCATTGTAACGTTAAGCGTGCGGACCCTACGGGTTCGAGAGCTATGTAGACATGACCTAGAACTGTTTCCGGTCAATAACCAATAGTGGAACCTGGATGTTTATATTGGATCCTACATATTCTACGAAGATCTTTATCGGTCAAACCGCATAACAACATACGTTGTTTCCTTTGTCATCGGTATGTTACTTGCCCGAGATTCGATCGTCGGTATCTCAATACCTAGTTCAATCTCGTTACCGGCAAGTCTCTTTACTCGTTACGTAATGCATCATTCCGTAACTAACTCATTAGCTACATTGCTTGCAAGGCTTATAGTGATGTGCATTACCGAGAGGGCCCAGAGAGACCTCTCTGACAATCGGAGTGACAAATCCTAAACTCAAAATACGTCAACTCAACAAGTACCTTTGGAGACACCTGTAGAGCACCTTTATAATCACCCAGTTACGTTGTGACGTTTGGTAGCACACAAAGTGTTCCTCCGGTAAACGGGAGTTACATAATCTCATAGTCATAGGAAGATGTATAAGTCATGAAGAAAGCAATAGCAACATACTAAACGATCAAGTGCTAAGCTAACTGAATGAGTCAGGTCAATCACATCATTCTCCTAATGATGTGATCCCGTTAATCAAATGACAACTCATGTCTATGGTTAGGAAACTTAACCATCTTTGATTTACGAGCTAGTCAAGTAGAGGCATACTAGTGACACTATGTTTGTCTATGTATTCACACATGTATCATGTTTTCGGGTAATACAATTCTAGCATGAATAATAAACATTTATCATGATATGAGAAAATAAATAATAACTTTATTATTGCCTCTAGGGCATATTTCCTTCAGTATATTGATTTGTTCGATTGTGTGTTGTTCAAGCGGCTATCACCCCTTACATAATATGAGGCGACTAGACTTCCCGTACAAGAAAAGGATTCACCTAGGGTTTCCTTACAAGAAAAATTACATCAATTCACGTCCTAGAGTCCTAGTTCCAGTTCAACTTAGATTCAGTCTAAATCTGGCCCATATTCTGTTTTGCTTCTTTCGCGGGCCATCAAATTTGCATATGACCTCCAATCAAGACGGCCCAAACATCAAATTTGTGCACCTTAATGAGAGGAACAACTCCACATTGATCACTTTTCCAAACAAGGCCATCTTCAATACTCCATGAGACCATCTTTATCCTCTAGTTGGACTCGATCATGTAGCTGACTGGTCTGTCCGAGTCTTGTAGCGATGCTGCAGGCCGTATACTATCTTAGATGATGATGCTCCCAAAACCAAAGTTGTCCGTTTCGATGATACACACAACTACCATGTTGAACATTTTTCCATTCAAGCCAATCTAGATAACCTTTCGGGAACATCTTCATCTTCTTGTCGGAGCACTCGGATCTGAATCTATTCACTCGGATGTTAGAGTCTTTCACTCGGATCGCCTGGCTAGACTTCTTCACTCAGATGGCAACTTTTTACTTGATCAACAAGCTTTCATTTTGATGGTAAACCTTTCACTCAGGTGGCAATCTTTTACTCGATCAGTAAGCTTTCACCCGCATAGTAAGCTTTTCGTTCGGATTTCCTGACTAGGAACACAGCCTAATATTGTTTTGCCTCCCCAGGTTACATACTAACTTGGACCGAGACAGTTTATTTATGAAAATCAACTGGCTCGATGAGAAGAAACTTCTTCTGTTAAAGGTTTTCCAATTCAATGCCATCTTGAGGGCCGAATTGCTCATGCATTGCATCAGACACTCATCAACATGTGTCTGGTGTCAAGCGTAATATTTTATCTCTGGCCTGGCTGGACCGTATTGACTGTAATTTTTGCATATAAACTCGAACTAAGATAATTTATATATCAAAATCGATTGTCTCGATGAGACGAAGACAATTCCTTCAGGACCATCCTTCATCTGAGGTCATCTTGGAAGCGCAATCAGCCGAAAATCACTCGGAACACTAAATTCTGCCACTCCGAGTATAGTTTCAGCCCCTAAGATGAGGTCGGATGACGATAACCTAAACATCAAAGTTGTTCCACTCGGCAACGCAAAAACTTTCTCATGCTGAAAATCCTTTCACTCGAGGTCATCTTAGTTGCCTTTTATGTTGTGCCAAAATCCTCTATCAACAACGAGATATATAAGTCTCTAAAGAAGCGTCGCTCGGAGCATCACCCAGCAATGCAGGCTTGCAATCCATCACCACCGGTCAAGAGGATTGGAGGAACTAGGCAATGCCACAAAGCAACACAAAATAATATGTCGAAGTCACCACACCATTTGCTAACAAATTGCTCTCCTTGAAGTACACACTACTGCCAAGATATGAAGAGGGCCAACATATCTAGGGACACAAACTCTCACAAGACCTTTGCCAGCACTGAGCCGGACGTCAGCGAGGTAGGGAGAGACCAGAAAGATGTTATTTCAATGTGCCATTGCCGTTACCATCTCATCGATGTCGCCGGAATAAAAAAATGGACAAAGGGGTCCAACTCCTCTTGCCGCCAAAAAGACCGCCAGATGGAGAAGAGTAGGAGGACCGAAGTGGCGACATGGTAGAGGAACTTGGGGGCGGCGACTATGGTTGAGACTTGGTTCTTCCTGAAGTTACTGAGCCTTTTGAGGGGATTGTGGCACGCACGTGCGGGGGCGCTGAACCCATTTTTCTTTGGGCTTTCGGTTTTGAATCTTTTGCATCTTTTGAATCGAAAGTACAAATTAAGTTTTGTTTGCATACTCGTATTCCTTGTGATGGGGGTTTTCAAATAAGACCACTTTTAAATAGGTTTTGACAAGTTTTTAAAACTTCATCAAAGTTCAAGTATCAAAACATGGTTTAAAGGAACGTCAAAATAAGAAAGTTTCAGAAAGTAAAACTTAAAACTTGGGGCATCCTCGTGCGGAATCCATTGCGGACCGCAAAACAATCATACAACGAGACATGGCTAGGCAGATGTGTGCCCTCGCACCTACGCGCCCCTATGAATTTCCTTTCTATTTGTAGAAGATAGTTTTTTGCACAGTAATATGTCTCATTTATATAATAAAGATCATAGTACAAGTCACATACACACCGACTGGAGAAAATTGGAAAGACAACAATGCTAGCCTTGGCACAAAGGAACACCAGCCAAGGACAAAAAATATAATCAAGACTGAAGAATCCCCTAAGCTTGACATCAATGTCTGCCACCTGGTTTCGGCTCCACCACAACAACAACCAAAGAAAAAAAATGACGGATCACCTCCTCGCCTGAGCTTGATGCGGCTCCATCGCTGATATGCAGCTTTGCGGACGTCCAAGGTGGCTCACAAAAGGTGAATCCATTGCTGTTGAACGAATCAGACTGGGGCAACACCCCGGACACGCCATCGAACTCCAGATATAGCACCCCCACATAACTAAGACGTCGGAGGAGGAAACCATACCCGCCAGCCATGAACCACGGATCCAACACACGATTCACCATCTTCCAGATGCCGTTGATGCAGACCACAATCTGCATATGCTCCTGGACTACCTTCCAAGCTCCGTGCCGATTGCTGGAGCAAACGCCGTCGCAACGACGAAGCCCGAGGACACAAGTCCACCACGAGGATGCCATTGCCACCACGCCACCCTTGCTTACAGACTGGTTTCCAAATTCATCCCCAACCTTAGGGCCGATCGCCTCGTTGAGGAAGGATATGAAGCTTCTTTATTCATCGTCGTCATCATTACCGCTGAAGCCAAAACGATGAACAAACAAAATTCTAAGCTACTAGGGCCTAAAACCGGAAGCTAAACGATTCGCACGCGTGGATCCGGTGACCCCCCTCACCACCAATGACGGTGGTCGTCGGCGGAGGGGAGTCGCCGGAGAACAGCAGCCGAAGAAGACGCCTTGGTGGTTGTGCGAGATCGCCTGGTGTTTCTTCCTGGGAAAGAAAAAAGCAAAGGACGTGAGCGAACCCTAAGCCGATCGTGGGAATTAAGAGCATCTACAGGTGGATACACCAAATCGGCCCCCTCAAACGCCTGCGGACGCGCCCGAGCGCGTCTGCGGATAGTGACCAGTCACACCTAAAAAATTCATTTCCACAATCGGATACATCAATTACGGAACCTCAAATCCATACAATTACATGCAACGTGAAACCAAGTCTAAGCGGAGCTCATCCATCTCCCCCGTGCCCACGCCGGCCTGCCACGCCTCAAAGTGTTGCCCTAGTCACTGCCGAGGTGGAGTAGGACATGCGACACGCATGGGCTCACGGGACTCAAGGCGCCCCCGTCTTCCACGCCCTACTCTTCTTCGTGGGAGTCCAGAGCCTTCACAGTGCCGGTCGATGTGAGGTTGGTGATGGATCCGTCATGTTCAAGGGAGGTTGACACGTCCACCACGACGCGGCTACGACGCCTAGGGTTGTCGACCACCCGTATCGGCGTCGGAGAGTGCCACTCCGCCTCGCCAACGTCTGCCACGGCCTCCCACGCCCTCTGCCATGCACGACGGGCGCACCATGCCATAGCCTCAGCGGACGGGCCACAGATGGCCTCGTCATCGACGCGCCAACGAAGGGGTTGCGCGTCCGCCACGGCGTTTGGACGCCAGACGGAGCGCATCGTCTCTAGCAAGGCAATGACAACACGTCGTGTGCCGGATCCAGGCGCCATTTGGGTGGAGGCGACGGATTCCCGGCAGATCGAGTCCGATTGTTGCCGGGTATTTCTCCTCGCGGGCGCGGCGAAGCGCAATGCGGACGACCATCTCCTCCTCGAGCCCGAGTGGGATGAGGTCCCAGTTCGCAGATCAACTGATGCAGGACTCGGACCCGCTGTCCGCCATGCCGGAGAATGCCAGAGTTCGCCGAAAGTGAGCTTGGGGCGGGAGAGGAGGAAAGTGGAGTGGCTAGGGTTTGGTCCGGGTTGCAGATGTGGACGAATATATGTGCGGGCGGGATGGGCCATCGCGGCCCGGATCCGAGATGACGGACGCGCCCGGGCCACCCATATCCGTCCTAGATTTGGGTTGGATACGAAGGGTGTCAGTCAGCCCGGGCGTTTGAGTCCGGGTTTGAAGCGCTCGACTGGGTCGTATTTTTTTACCAGTCACTGATCTGCCGACCGTCCGGCTGTTTGAAGGGTGTGAAGCGTCGACAGTAGATGCTCTAATTTCACCTAGAAGATAGGAAATCTAACTGTTGCTGTAATTCCGTGGTATTTACTCGATCATACATTTCAACTTTACATATTTCTGTTGGAGATGCTCGGCAGTTTGGCTTTGACGAAGCGCCATTTCGGTACCGCTTACACGTGGGGTCTTATCCACGGCGTGGCATTTGTGTAAAAGTGCAGAAAGAAATATGCCATTTTCTCTAGACCGTCCTGTACCTTGCTTTCGTCTTCCTCGCCCCGAGCCTCGGCCCTCCTGACCTAACCAATCCGACCCAAGGCGGCTCCATCTCTCCTAGACTGTACCACGCCGTGCCCTGCCGTAGCACTGCGTCACCGCCGACGCCTCACCCCCACCCCGCCCCCACTCCCACAACCCCTCCTCCCCTCTCACGCGCCTCGCCGCCATCGCCGTTCCTGTTCTTCCCCGTCGCCGAATTTCGTCCCCGCTGTCCCCGCCCCGTCCGCAATCTCGGGCCATTGGGTTTTGAGGTATGAGGGTTGTTCCCAATCAGAGATTTGTTAAATCCCACTCACCAATCGCAATTTCTGGGTGTGCCGGTGCGCACCATCTAGATCCGCCCCTGCTCACGGATCCTTGAATTTTTTTTTCGACTTGTTTTTCGAAATAGGTTCCAGGGATTGGCGTCTGGAATGCAATGGTGGGGATAGCCTGACCGTCCAGAGCCCGAAAGAAGAACACATTTCCCGTTTCAATCTCGGTTCTCTTGGATTTCGATTCGTTTGTTCAGGGCCGGCCGAGATGGACGACGACGGCAGCCTGAGCATTCGGAATTGGGGCTTCTATGAGACGATGAAAGGCAACCTCGGCCTGCAGCTGATGCCATCTGTGGCCGGCGCCGGCCACCGGGACACAAAGCCGCTGCTCCCCAACGGCACCTTCTTGCAGCACCACAACGCCCCGCACCACCCGCCGCATTCACATCATCCCCGTGACTATGGTAACGGCGAACCCTCTGGTGGCATGCCCACCGAGCCGCCGGCTATTCACATGGATTTTGTGCGCAATGAGGCCTGGATGCACCCCTCGCAGCATCAGCATCAGCATCAGCACCAGCACCACCACCAGAACCAACATCAACAGCAGCATCAGCATCAGCATCAACATTCCCGTGAGCAGAAGGTCCTTCATGCTGTTCCTCTTGGCCCTGCTGGACATATTGGACATCCTGGACATGCTGTGCATCACCACCCTACAGGTTTTGGAATGATGCCAGATGTGCGTGGTGCGCACACTCTCCAGATGATGCAGCCACAGGAGCCTCCTGTGCCCGAGGAGGAAAAAATTGCCCCACCGTTGGTTGAAGAGCATTCTGTGGTTGGAAGCAAGCCTCCGGTAAAGAAGAGGCAGCAAGGTCGTCAGCCTAAGTTGCCGAAGCCGAAGAAGCCTAAGAAGGTTGCTACTCCAGGGGAAGATGGGGCACCCAAGGCCCGTGCACCCCGTAGCAGGGGTCCTCTTAAGCCTGTGGAAATGGTAATTAATGGTATTGATTTTGACATTTCAAGGATACCAACACCTGTGTGCTCATGCACTGGAGCTCCCCAGCAATGCTACCGGTGGGGTGCAGGTGGCTGGCAGTCTGCATGCTGCACAACTTCTATTTCGACATATCCGCTGCCAATGAACACAAAGCGCCGGGGCGCACGTATTGCTGGAAGGAAGATGAGCCAAGGTGCATTCAAAAAGGTTCTTGAGAAGCTAGCTG
The DNA here is from genome assembly GCA_963921465.1 of Triticum timopheevii. Taxonomy (NCBI): domain Eukaryota; kingdom Viridiplantae; phylum Streptophyta; class Magnoliopsida; order Poales; family Poaceae; genus Triticum; species Triticum timopheevii. The sequence goes on from OY997268.1 coordinate 472,625,724, forward strand.
GTGAAGGGTACAACCTTAATAATCCAATTGACTTGAAGACCTTCTGGGCCAAGCATGGCACAAACAAGTTTGTAACAATCAGGTAAGGGACATGCTATGTTGATCGCCTTGTAGGGTCCAACGCTGCAGTTTGGTCTGAGTTATTCTCTGTACCTGCTCTTGCCAATCCGTAGACGTCTTTAGAAGTAGCTTGTAGCCATGTTCAGTTTCCTGGACTTAATTTACATGCCTATTTCGAGCTTCAGCTGTGAAGTAGGAAGTCTGTCTGTATCTGTCATGTCAATTTAGAAGTTGTAGTGTAATGGCAACAGTTTTTCTGATTTAGTTAGCATTTAATGCTTCAATGTCTGTTATGACCTGGATGTTTATGGCTTCATGTAGAGGTTTTCTCCATTAAAGTTGAAAGATAATCGCTACCTCTTCTAGGGCTAGTTATCATTTAATTTGGTATTTCTTTACATCTGCCAAGTTTATATATGAAATACTCGCATGACTCATGCGGTTCTCATCTTTGACATGCTATTAAGCTTGTGTTCCCCATGGATCTAAGCAAGTAAAATGCCTGATAGTTTCTCATTGTTCCTATCTGGTGTTACAATGCGCTGAACCGAGTATTTTTATTTGTGTGCCTCTACCTTAATACCTTGGACAATATTATAGCAATTGCTCACCAATGGTTTACATATCTTGACTCAATATGTGTAGTATTTTCCTTTTGAAATAGCATAAACTTTAACTTGTGTGGTGTTTGATCGCCCTTTCTCCTAGAATTATGCAACGGAGTATATTTATAAGGTATGTGTAAAAGTATTACAAGTTAAAGAAAAAACATGACAAATGAAAACAGAAGAGAAAGAAAAACATCACCAGCAAGTAGACAGACAACTACTGCTGCACAGCGTACCACCTGAGTGCCCCCAAGAGTGAAAGATTTGCTACCAAAGGTCAGTAAGATCCTGCAAAGGTGTGGCCGGGCCTCCTTGTGAAAAAACCTTTCCTTTGCTTTCATAGGTGCCATGGGCCCAAAATAATGAAGCTCTCCATACATTTTCCTTTCTAAAAGATCTGGGAGTCCCTATCCTCTTGCCACCAGTCTTACAGTTCACTATCAAGAGAGGGTGTTGCATTTAAGACCAGTCCATCTGTAGTTGAAGAAGTTTATTTATAGAGACTTTCTATAACAAAATCCGAGTTGTTGAAATCTGATTACACGGCTTTCTGTCAACATCTTACTAGCTTAGAAGGTTTCCAGAAGTATGAGGATAGATCTTTGCTCAGGGTTCAGTATTTGGAAATTGAGGTTTCGTTGTGGCGTCTGTTTGCAAATATTTATCTATACTTAGAAACTGATTAGGTTTGATTGCAACGAGGGAAAAAAACATGGGTAGCAAAACTAAGTAATATGCAGATTGTTTGGTTTAGCCATTGAAGAAAAGCTATTTGCTTGCCAGCTCTGGTTTGTTTCTTCTTTTAGCTAACAGACATGATGAACTACTACCAATCTCTTTGCATTTACGTTCGTTGGCTTTCTGAAAGCACTTTTTCGTTTCTATTTTTGTGCGTTTCAGTCATCTTAAGATCTACTACCACGCAGAAAGCGCTTTCTTATTTCTATTTTTGGATGTATCAGTTACTTTACCATCCTAAAAGCGTTTGTCTGCTTCTACCATTCGATGTATTACTAGTTAGCTGGAAAAGCTGGAAAGTACTACTATCCTTTTGTGGAACTAACATCAACATCTTGCCGAAGTTAGTAGTTATTCTCTATCACAATACAACATCGGCCGGATATGCTATGGGTCTATTTCAAGAAACTGGTGTGGCGGTGTAGGAGGTTGGCCCCCCCAGCCAAATTAAGTAAAATCAATGATAGATCACTCTCTATCACTCGCTGTATACATCTTTAAAGAAGTAGGTTATTTTGAAGAATGTTTGCGTCGCTGGGCTCTTGCCTCCGCGACGGGCGAGTTGACCGCGTCGACGACGACTCCTTCTCTTTCCTCCAATCTCCCCCGTGACAACCTCGACCGGATCTGGTACCCCCTGCGCGTCCTCACTCCTCTTTCCTCCAATCTCCCCCGTGACAACCTCGACCGGATCTGGTACCCCCTGCGCGTCCTCACTCCTCTCCCGTTGAAGCCACGCTCTCCCGTGCTCCCTTGAGCTCGTCTATGCTGCTGGCGCCATGGCTCCCCAAGCCCTTCTCCCAGCCGTCGTCAGCAGCGGCGGAGAGCCGGTGGTAGGCTCTCTGTCAGTGCTCCTACAACACCCCCCCGGGTCTGCTTTGAATGGGGGGCTTGTCCTGCTTGGTGACTAGCCTCCCCAGCTGCAGTCGCCAAGATTCCTCGAGCTCTTCCCTATTTGGTGTCCGAGCTGTCAAGATTCCTCGAGCTCTTCCCTATTTGGTGTTCGAGCCGTCAAGATTCCTCGAGCTCTTCCCTATTTGGTGTCTGAGCCGTCAGGAGCGACGCCAGGCTCTTCATCCATGCTGCTGCAGCCCGCGCCGCGGTCTACGCTGGTTGGGGGGCTTGTCCTACCTGGTGACGAGCCTTCCCTAGCCGCGGTCGCCATGGCGCAACGACCCCTTATGCCTTCGGTTGTCCACGAGTCCCAGACTCTTCTATTGCCACCGCCGTTGGCTGTCCCTATCGTGTTGACGCAAACCTCTGCTGCTCAGGACGATGCCCTTGTCCAGGTTACCTCGGATGGCATCACCCCTTGCGTGATGATACAAGGGCTCTGATGGCCACATTCCTCGCCTCCCGGGTCGCACGCGTCTACGGCTCCGGAGCCCCCCCCCCCCAACCCTAAAACAGCCAGATCCTCAGATCGCCTCCTCCAGCCGCTACCGCCGCCCCGACGGATCTCCTTCGCGCGGAGCGGGACGCCTTCGGGGGCGGCCATGGTGGTGGGTTGACCGGCGGCGCGACGGAGAGGGCAATGGAGAGGCGGATCCAGGCGAGCTGTTGCAGAGTGGTGGAGGTTGGTGGTGCGCGGGCACTGATTGTGGCGGCGACGCGAGCTCAGCCATGGAGGCGGCGACGCCGAGGAGGCCCAACCAGGAAGGAGATCCTGCGGGCAACGGACGACCGACTGCCTCCTCGTGAGGGGCTTGCGATGGTGCTCTCGGAGGTGTGGGCGCTGGATTTGTGGATGGAGGTGCGGGCCGGATCTGATTCGTCTTTGATTTGATTTGGGTCTTTGGGGCTGTTTCCATCGCCTGGCAGTCCCCTGGTGCGGGTGAAGGCCGACGTGGTGGAGCAGGCCCTTGCACGGCGTGGTAGGAAGCGGCGGCTCCTCGTCTAGATTGTTGGTGGCCTGTTCTCTCGGCAGTACTGGTGTGGGAGGGTCACGGCTATGCAGCTTCGTTGGCAATTTGCTGCGGTGACGGCGGTGTGAGGATTCATGGACAACGCTTCCCCAAACCTTGATGTGTAGAGATGAGTGACATTATGGATGAAAATCCTGTCCGGTTTTCGCCGGGCCGGCGACGATGGCAACTGCGGGTGTCATTCCCTTCCCTGGAGGCGTCGTCGAGTGTGTCGCCATTTCCCTTGTCTTCTTGGTGTTGGCAGTTGTCTCCGGACGAAAGCCTTGATTCGGTGTAGGATTAGCACGATGGCGTCGTCTTCCATGCCGTCTCTCTGTTGGGAGCATCGTGGCAGGAGACATGGTTTGGAGGTCCTATGTTGCGCTCCACCGGTGTTCGCCGCTACCCTTGTTCGTTCTTCTCCGGCGCAATGTACGGTCGTCGTTGGTGATTCCAAGACGGTGCCTTTCTTGGGTTGGATCGAGTCCTGCCATCCTCTTGCAACCTCCTTTAGGCATCAAGGGGGGATGGTGCGTTGACGAGGGAAGCTTGGCGAGAGGTGCTGTTCTTCGGAGGTGACTGACGTCGGTCGAGATGCGGCGAGGTTTTCGAATTAGGGCAGGGTCTTTTGCATCGTAGTTGTGTTGTTGTTGCTGGTTGTCTTTGGACTAGCCGGTTTTGGAGTGGGTGCTATGCTCGTTGTTCGCAACAAGTGCTAGTCATCTTGTACTTGCAATTCTCTTCTTCTATAAAGCTATGGTACGCAATTTGCGCACTCTCGAAAAAAATACAATGGTGCCTGCGCGGCCTGTGATGTGGGCCTCCCTCGCCAATGACGACGAGGCCAAGGAAGACGGAGTGCTAGCCCCACAGGTGGCGTTGGCTACCAATTGCTCACCTCCAACTGCTCAGCCGTGTGTGGGGTGTGAGGTGGTGATAGACAGGATGGCAGGAGGTGTTGTCGCAATGTCCAGAATCAAACCAAACGGAGCAACAAAACTCAAACGGCGAAAGAAACAAGATCCGTTTACTAATCTGCACTAAAGTCAAATTTTACAGTACCAAAACCTTGTTTAAGTTGATTAAACAAAAAGAGGGTCTCGAGACGAAACTCTAGGCGTTTGAATCACTTGATTCCGACTAACGAGCGCGAAGAAAAACAGAATCTAAGATCGGATCAGAAATCGCGACTGAAAATAATCGCAGATAAATCCGATAAAAGAAAACTGACGAACAGACTAACAAACGAACGTTCGTTATCTGTAACTAACGGAAGAAAACCGTTCGTTTAAACGAACGTACGGACGAACGTCCGCTAATTAGACGAACCGAGAAAAAACCGGCGAACCGAATAAAAAAACGAACTAGGGTTTCTAAAAAAACGGGCGGCGGCGGATCGGCGCGTTACCTCCGGCGAGGCAACTACGGCGAGGCGGGGCTCAGAGGCGGGCTTGCGGGGCTGCGGCAACGGCGGCGACGCGGGCGGCTGCGGCGGCAGGGTAGGGGAGGGGCTGCGGCGGCGGCGGCTTGGGGCTCCAGGGGGGCCCCGGGATAGTATTTAAAGGGGGGGGGGGAGGCGGCTTGGAGGAGGGGCCAAGGCGGCGGTGGCGACGGAGTCCGGCTCGGACTCCTCGTCCGAGCGGCGGCGGGCAGGCGCGCGCGCGGGGGCGGCGGCTGGCGCGGGCCGGCCTGGTCCGGGTGGGCCTTAGGCCCAGTCGGACGCGGGGAAGATTTTTTTTAATAATTTCGCCGACAGAAATAAAATCCTAGAAAATAAAAATAAAAACCTAAAAATGCCAAAACAAATTTTCACCGTCTAAATAAAATATTTAGAATGAGATGAACATTTTCTTGGCCCTAAAATGCAATTTTGAAAACGTGCAATTTTTCTATTGCAAATAAAATCCAAATAGACTCAAATAAAATCAAACAAATGATTTTAAAATTTTTCCTCCAATATTTCAATTGTTTTGGAGAAGTCATATTATCTCCTCTCATATATTTTTATAAGAAATATTTTGTGGAGAGAAAATAATTAAAATCGAAAATTTTCGTTTCACTATTTGATAGGAAATCAAATATGAAAAAGGGGAAATCCCCAACTCTCTCCGAGGGTCCTTGAGTTGTTTAGGATTTCGAGGATTGCGGAGCGGAAATGCAATAAAATATGATATGCATGGATGATCTATGTATAACATTCCAAATTGAAAATTTGGGATGTTACAAACCTACCCCCGTTAAGATGAATCTCGCCCTTGAGATTCGGGTTGGTCAGAAAATAGGTGCGGGTGGTCCTTGCGAAGATCATTCTCTCTTTTATCTCGGCAATCTCTTTGTCCTCCTTCTGAGCTTCTCGAATTTTATTCAACAAAGTCGACTGAACCTCCATACTTTGACATCCAGTCCACACCTAATATCACATCCAATCCTTGTGACTCCAAGATAATTAGGTCAGACTGAAAAACATGCGTCCCAATGGTTAGGGGTATCTGGTTGCACCATCGGCTAGCCATATACTCTGCTCCAGGCGAGCTCACTAAAAGAGGGGTCCTCAGGGTTTGGGTTGGTAGTATAAACTTATCCACGTATCCCCTTGATATGTATGAATGCGATGCACCAGTATCGAAAAGAATAAGAGCGGTTAATGACTTAACCAAAAACTTACCTATTACCGCGTCCGGCTATTCTTCAACCTCCTCCACGTTAACGTGGTTCACTTGTCCTTTGTTGAATGGATTAGGCTTCTTCCCGACGCTCCCGTTTCCGTTTCCATTCCTTCCTTCAGGACAATCATTGGCATAGTGCCCTGTCTTCCTGCACTTAACACAAGTAACTTGACTTAGGTCTCTCTTGGCGGGTGTGGCTGGATTGGAGCGATTGTTGTTAGCTCCGTTCCCATTTCCATTCTTAGCGCCATTGTGGTTATGCGATACTCCTCCGGTGTGGGTGTGACCTCCATGGTTATGAACAAGTCCTCCCGAATTCGGGGTTAAGCGAGGCTTCTGCTGAGCTCCTGAGTTATACTTCCCTTGTCCATACTTCCTCTTACGGCTCTCAATCGGCTGCTGCTTCCCTTCGATCATAAGAGTCTTATCTACCAACTCCTGGTAGTTGTTGAAGGTTGCCACCATCAACTGCATGCTCATCTCATCATTCAACCCTTCCATAAACTTCTCCTGCTTCGCTGCATCTGTGGCCACATCATCAGGGGCATAGCGTGATAGCTTGCTAAAATCATCCACGTACTGGCCAACAGTACAGTTCCCCTGGCGTAAATTACGAAACTCCCGCTTCTTCATCTGCATGGCTCCAGTGGAAACATGGGCAGTACGAAAAGCCTGCTGAAACTGAGCCCATGTGACAGTGTCGATAGGGTAGGTGGCTGTGAAATTCTCCCACCATGCTGCTGCAGGTCCATTCAGTTGGTGTGCGGCAAAACACACCTTCTCCGCATCTGTGCACCCTGCGGTAGTCAACTCCCTTCCGATACGGCGTAGCCAATCATCTGCAACTATTGGTTCGGGGCTACTGGAGAACACCGGCGGCTGTAACCTTAGGAAACGGGCTAGATTGTCCACTGGTGGCGGGTTGTTGTTGTTGTTGCCCTGGTTCTGAATTAGTAATTGCATCAAGGCATTCTGCTGCTGGATCAACTGGGTGAGCTCCGGTGGAAAAGCAAAACCGGTGTCACGTCTCGGAGGCATCTGATGGGTTTAGATGGAAGAGATTAGAATAGAAAAAAAGGTCTAGCGAGAAAGCACTACCCATATGCACATGAGAAAACACAATCATTTCACTCAATCAATCAAGCAAGGGCATACAACGGTCTAGAACTATCGCAAAAATGCTCAACTACTACTAGATACATGGGGGAATGCTACTACTATATGGTGGTCATCTAGAAATTTTGATCGGTGGAAGATTCCATGATGTCTGCTCCAGCTTCGTCTTCATAGTCATCATCACTAGGATCAGAATCAGTGTCGTCAATGATGATGTAGTTGTCCGGGCAAGTGGGGTCGTCGTCTTCGTCTCCCGGTGCTGGTCCTCCCATGAATATCCCGATCTTCTTAACCAGGTCGTCGTTCTTCTCCAGTAGTGTCTTGATTTCCTCCTCATATCCATCGCGTGTGAACTTGATTTCTTCCTCCAGCTCGATGATCCTAGTCTTTGCCTTCTTCAATTCCATCATGTCTGCGCACATCTGGTTCTCCTGACGTCGAATGTGCTGGTTTAGCTCCTGGATAAAAGCTGCAATGGATCTATCCTTCCTGGTGCTGATCATTTCCCATTGCTCATCTCGGCGCCCACATATTTGATAAGTAGTGTCCTTGAGTTCCCTGTTGTAGACTTCTCCAATGCGTCCCATGGTAATGTGGGCTGCCATGCTCTTGCCTAGACTCCAGGTTGGTGCATCGAAAGAAAATTCTATGGGTTTAGAAGTTGACGAGATCGTCCTTCCTAGAACTTGTACTTGAATCATCCAGCGCTCCTCTTCTGGTAAGGTGGCGTTGTACGTCCCGGTGAAACTTGGTATTCCAATGTTCAAGTACCTAGTGACTTCCTTCAAGTGGCGTCCAAAAGGTGTATCCTCATCCGGTTGCGCGAACTTGTTCTTCATCTCCGTCATCCTAAAGAGTGGAAAAGGGAGAGGAGTCAGAAATGAGTAGAGAAGAGTGACCTATGGTTTATCTTAGCGGTCGTGTCCTACACTTAGCGTGTGCTCTGATACCATCTTGTAGCGACCCGACCTCAAACGGTCAAGTCTCTGTGCCTCAATGTCATCCCTGGATCAGTAATGCTGACACGCACAGTACTCAAAGGATTTATAACAGAGTAGCAATCACACACTTAATACATCGAATGTCTCAAAAGAGAACTTATTACAATAGTATGGCTTAAGGCCATCTAATGCGATAACAGCGGAAGGCTTGGAAGATAAAGTGAGTCCATCAACTCCAACGGCATAGCTGAGTTGCACGGCAACGACCTAACGAACCTTACTCCTTGTCTGAAAAGTCTGCAACATAATACGTTGCAGCCCGAAAACGGGTCATCACATGGAATATGCTGGCAATATAACACAGTAGAGCAAAAACAGAATAATGCTATCCCTACATGCATATATGGCTGGTGGAAAGCTCTATGGTTATAGTTTTGCGAAAAGCAAATTTTTCCCTACAACAAAGGAATAAATTTTTAATTTAACTATCATGGTGGTTGAAACATTGAGAAGGTATAACCCCAACTCAATCCCAAATTAAAGTAATTATCAACCCAACAATATTAATTATGAGTGATGAGATACATGTGATAACCCAAGTACTAGATACTCAAGACTGTCCATAACCGGGGACACGGCTAACCATGATTAGATTGTACACTCTGCAGAGGTTTGCGCACTTTTCCCCACAAGACTCGGTTGCTTCCGTTGAATTCCTCGCACTGCATGGTGTTTGAGAAACGGATGACCGAGACATAGTCTTTCAGAAAAATTAACTCTCTACTCCGGGTAGACCATACCAAACCTACAAAACCCACTACCTGCTGATCTACCTCTTCAAGAGCTTCACGTAACTTACTCAACTATGCTAGAGCCCATAGTAGCTTGTGGCTGCACACGGAAGTTTCTAGCATGAATCATCTCAGTTCCCTTTAAGCCTGGGTGGCGGTCCATAGGAAGATCACATGGGTACCCCTGGATTTCCAAAAATAAAACAGGCAACACTGGGTTTCCCAGGTGCCTCAATCCACCCAGATGTGTATTAAAGTTGCCACCTTAAGTAAACCATTAATTAACAATCTCACATCTGTCATGGATACACTCAATCCCATACCACGTCCACGAGCATAGCATGGCAATATAAGCAACGCGTAGAAGTAACTCCCAAGGGTTTGATAATAAACAGGGCAATAGGTTCTACCTCAGCAACTACTTCCCAACCCACAAATTAAAGACATCCTAACCATGCAAAGTTTGAGGATTGAACTAATGCAATAAAAACTGGGTATGGAAGAGTATGATCAATGTGTTACTTGCCTTGCTGACGATCCATGAATCCTAGAGACTCGTAGTAACATGCTTCGCACTCCGGGAATTCTATCGCAAACAAATTATAACATACATAAGCAACTAGCAAACATGCACAAGCAAAACTCCAAATAAAAGACATTGACCAGAAAGTTCAACTTAAGAACTCCGGTTTGCAAAAAGAATCAAACCAAACGGAGCAACGAAACTCAAACGGCGAAAGAAACAAGATCCGTTTACTAATCTGCACTAAAGTCAAATTTTACAGTACCAAAACCTTGCTTAAGTTGATTAAACAGAAAGAGGGTCTCGAGACGAAACTCTAGGCGTTTGAATCACCTGATTCCGACTAACGAGCGCGAAGAAAAACAGAATCTAAGATCGGATCAGAAATCGCGACTGAAAATAATCGCAGATAAATCCGATGAAAGAATACTGACGAACAGACTAACGAACGAACGTTCGTTATCTGTAACTAACAGAAGAAAACCGTTCGTTTAAACGAACGTACGGACGAACGTCCACTAATTAGACGAATCGAGAAAAAACTGGCGAACCGAATCTAAAGAAAACGAACTAGGGTTTCTAAAAAACCGAATCGGTTTTAAAAAAAAAACGGGCGGCGGCGGATCGGCCCGTTACCTCCGGCGAGGCAACTCCGGCGAGGCGGGGCTCGGTGGCGGGCTTGCGGGGCGGCAGGGCTGCGGCGGCAGGCGGCGGCGCGGGCGGCTGCGGCGGCGGGGCAGGCGAGGGGCTGCGGCGGCGGCGACTTGGGGCTCCAGGGGGCGCCCGGGGTGGTATTTAAAGGGGGGGAGGCGGCTTGGACGAGGGGCCAAGGCGGCGACGGCGACGGAGTCTGACTCGGACTCCTCGTCCGAGCGGCGGCGGGGAGGCGCGCGCGCGGGGGCGGCGGCTGGCGCGGGCTGGCCTGGTCCGGCTGGGCCTTAGGCCCAGTCGGGCGCGGGGAAGATTTTTTTTTAAAAATAATTTAGCCGACAGAAATAAAATCCTAGGAAATAAAAATAAAACCTAAAAATGTCAAAACAAATTTTCACCGTCTAAATAAAATATTTAGAATAAGATGAACATTTCCTTGGCCCTAAAATGCAATTTTGAAAACGTGCAATTTTTCTATTGCAAATAAAATCCAAATAGACTCAAATAAAATCAAACAAATGATTTTAACATTTTTCCTCCAATATTTCAATTGTTTTGGAGAAGTCATATTATCTCCTCTCATATATTTTTATAAGAAATATATTTCGGAGAGATAAATAATTAAAATCAAAAATCCTCGTTTCACTATTTGATAGGTAATCAAATATGAAAAAGGGGAAATCCCCAACTCTCTCTGAGGGTCCTTGAGTTGTTTAGGATTTCGAGGATTGCGGAGCGGAAATACAGTAAAATATGATATGCATGGATGATCTATGTATAACATTCCAAATTGAAAATTTGGGATGTTACAGAGATTGCCACCACCACGTGCCTGGGGCTGGGCCATGCCCTGGTGCCTTGTGGAGGCCGCGGGCCTTCGTTTGCGTTGATTGCACCTCCCAAAAATCACACATATTCCAAAATAATTTTCCATAAATTTTTATCGCATTTGGACTTTGTTTGATATGGATATTTCGCGAAACAAAAAACATGCAACAAACAGGAACTCACACTTGGCACTGGATAAATAAGTTGGTCCCAAAAAATAATATAACATGTTCCCAAAAGTGTATAAAAGTTGTATAATATTGGCATGGAACAATCAGAAAATATAGATACGACGGAGACATATCAGCATCCCCAAGCTTAATTCCTGCTCGTCCTCGAGTAGGTAAATGATAAAAAAAATAATTTTTGATGTGGAATCCTACCTAGAATAATCATGATCATATTTCTAATCATGGCATGAATATTAAGACACGAGTGATTCATAGCAATAGTCTATAATTTGACATAAAGACATCAATACTCAGACATCCCAACAAACAATCATGTCTTTCAAAATATCAATGCTAAAGAACGCTATCCCTGCAAAATCATATAGTCTTGCCACGCTCCATCTTCTTAACACAAAGTATTTATCATGTACTATCATGGTGTCAGCCAAGCAATTGGTTCATACTTTTTAACGCGCTTTAGCTTTTTCAACCCCCACACAACACATGAGCACAGCCATGGACATAGCACTATGGGTGGAATAGAGTATGATGATAGGGGTAAACATAGGGAAGACAAAAAGGTAAGAAAGTATCACATCGACGCGGCTAATCAACGGGCTATGGAGATGCCCATAAATTGTATCAATACGAGGAGTAGGGATTGCCATGCAACGGATGCACTAAGAGCTATAAGTGTATGAAAGCTTAGACTGAAAACTAAGTGGGTGTACATGTAACTCTATAATGAAAAATTCCCACTAGTATATCAAAGTGACAACATAGGAGATTCTCCATACAAAAACATGGTGCTACTTTGAAGCACAAGTGTGGTATTTGCATGCCCCTTCTCTCTTTTTCTCTCATTTTTTCTTTTCTTTTCTTTCCCTTTTTTTTCTTGGGCTCTTTTTGGCCTCACTCTTTCTTTTTTTTCATTATTTTTCTTTTTGTCCGGAGTCTCATCCCGACTTGTGGGGGAATCATAGTCTCCATCATCCTTTCCTCACAGGGGCATGCTCTAAGAATTAATAATGATGATCATCACACTTCTATTTACTTACAATTCAATATTACAACTCGATACCTATAACAAAGTATGACTCTGTACGAATGCCTCTGGCGGTGTACTAGGATGTTCAATGATCTAGCGTAGCAAAGATATAAAAAAACAGACAAGCACTACAAAAAAAAACCACTTCCGTGATGATACGTGTTTGTCACAGTAGGTCACGTTTTCTGTCATGCATGTACATCCACGAGGATTTTATGACAGAATCAAGATAGTTAATACCTGTGCTGTCGTAGAAGTGTTCCATGTAAGGGTAACCGACATGTGGCATCCACCGTAACGGGTTGTCGTTATGCTACTGGGTCTAGTTTCGGATCCAATAATCCGTTAACAGACCAGATCAATGGGGATTTTCCATGTGTAAAATCTCATTGGCCATAGCAACCATGTGTTAGCTTCGCGTTGAGACAGATGTCAACCGTCCAATGGACAGGAGGAGTCTCTGATACGTCGACACGTGGCAAGGCCAACAACGGCCCATTTAGGTTAAAAAGGCTGGTCCAGTCAAAATTAGTGTGCTGGCCCATTAACAGCATGCTTGCAGATGACCCATTCGTAGTTAAGGCCCGTAGGAATAGTGTCAAATTGGTCCTCAACGACCCGTTCTAGATATCTCATCATTGCGACCCATGGTCACTTCTGACCCGTTAACAGATATTTAAGCATATGGACCAAATTACGGCTCGGTGTATTTCTGGCCTGTTAAAGGGCCTGCTACATTTGGTCCATTTATTTCCCAATGGAACTTTCGACCCATAAAAGACCGGGAAGGAATTGGGTCATATTCGGCCATGTCTAACATTCGGCCTGTTAGCGGGCCACTGTAGATTTGGGCCACTTCCATCCTGTTGTGTTTTCGGCCTGTTAACGCCGGACGGAATATATGGGCCATATGTGGCCCAACGTCACATCGGGCCTATTAACGACCCATATAATCACTGATACAGATCAAGCCCAACCGCACTTCCGGCCTGGTAAAGCCCGTGTAATAGGTCAGTGCATTTACGGCCCATCTGAATTCCCGCTTGTGAACGATCCGCATTGTAAATGGGCCACCATGAGCTGAGATACATATCAGCCCGCTAATGACCAGTGGGTTATTTGGCCCAATCATCTTTCGGCCTCCTAAAAGCAATGGGCATAATCTGGCCCAACTAGGGTCCAATCTTGGGACTAATCTGATTTTTGGCCTATTAAAGATCCATGTTATTTATGGGCCATATTAGGCCTGCGAGATATTTACATATGTTAACGACCTGTTGTTACTACGGGCCCAAGTTATGTTTAGGCCTGTTAAAGGCCCACTATGGGCACAACCCTATGAAAAGTAAGAAAGCTTATGCTGATTTAATCCCAGACATTTTTAGTGGGCTACATGCCCATAATGACCCATAATCATTTTTAGCCAAATTGGAATTGCGGGCCCGACGAATGTTGGCCCCTTGGGCTCCTACGATGCTTTCGGCCGAAAGGAGATCGATGATTTCGAATACATTACAAAGATAAACCTACACTACACAAAAATAGCGTCGTAATTTCTACGGCCTTTGGCAGCACGATAAATGTTGTATCACAACAAAATAAATTACATCCATACAACAAAAGGCCTATTGTCATAAAAGTTTACAGTCCTTGTAGATAAATGCACCATCAGATGTATAGAAGCACATATCATTTGACCTGAGTGCTAATGTTTCAGGCTGTAGAATCTGATGGAGCAGTATGACCTTACCCTTTTTTCCGCCATTGCTCTTGAACAACGAAGCAAATGTCTGATAGTCTAGTGTCAAAACCTTTCATATCTTGACGACATTTGTCAACCACTATTCTTGTTTCAGAAATGACCTCCATTAGGGGTTGGACTTGTGTCTGGAGCACAGATATATCACTCTTTCTAGCCGGAAGATTTTGTTCAGTAGGCGATTTGGACGAGGTTACCTTGACAACCAACCTAGAATTACGGAGGAAGGTGCTTTTTGCACTGTTAGTGGAGAGATATTGACGCACTGCAGCAAGAGGTGACATTGTGCTTGTGGTAGCCTTGTCACCTTCAGGTGGTTGTGGCTGTTCAATCATTTGTTCCATAGCTTGCTGAAAGTTTGAATTTGTAGATTAGTGTACCAGATAAATTACTAATGAGACAAAAACAAACAAAATAGGTTTCACGTTTATACATCACTTATTTTGGTGAACTACTATAATACATTAGCATGTATTGTAGTGCCAACTACATAATAAAATCACTTTTGCAACAAATGTCCATGTAGCATGCCTACTGCATTGTCTATTTCCTCACATTCATTGACATCTAAAGATAAAGAGACATGGTTTAAAGTAGGATGAACATACTATGACATCATTCATATCACGGGCAACCAAATATCAAACAAACAGGCTATTGTATCATTGTGTGGGCACGTGAACATCACAACTAGATTACAGATCAAGACCAAAAGAATATCCTTCCTCTCTTTTAAACCGTGTAAGGTAAAATGATACGTTAAGACAACGGTGTATACAAGTGAACAGAATAACTGACATTGGCTGCAAACTAAGCAGTTAAATGAACATGTCACAGTAACAAGCAGTCAAAGGCATGAGGAGTAAGGACTTACAACAACAACTTGAACTTGTGTGATCATACCCTTTACCTTGCTGGTGTGGAAATCCTTGAAGATTTGCATTGCATTCGGTTCAAGTTCTTTTTGGTCCGCACGTGCTTTCCTCTGTATTTGGAACAAGTCAATATAGATAGGATAATATGGTACAAAAAAAGAACTAGCAGCTATTTACAAGAGCATCACAGTGTCCAATATAGCTACGAGATCCTGTTGTCTGTTGGAATATCACTTTAGAACGGTTGGTCTTGTTCTTCAAACAGTTAGCCTAGAAGAAGATAGACCTATAAGGCACATACGTATATGAGTTCAATATGTGATCTGATCAAATACGTATACTCTAACCAATACTTTGGATCAGGTCAGTGTTTAACAAGGGTTATCCAGTCTTCATCCGTAATATATTCCACTGGAGATGTTTGGCAATTTCATTGTTAGCCTTGCCTTTAAAGTGAGTTTTTCTAAGGTGATACGAATACAGTTGCAGTGCAGACTGAAAAACATTAGTGCATGCTTGTTTAGTTGCATCATCTTTCAGATCCAACTTGAATATCATCTGTTGAAGAAAGAATGTGAGTCTCATTAGGAAGAAACTAGAAAGTATGGGACATAGCAAGACAATATTACAAATTGCAATGAATAACATTACTTACGGATAAATGGTCAAGGAAGGTGTTAAGCTGGGTATCGTCTTTTTCATTCATGTAGTGGATCCACGTTGGAAGGATACGTACATGACACCTAATGCAACAACTGCCTCTGATACTAACTTGGCTGACTCTATAGCATCAAGTGGCCTTTTTAAACCTACCTCAAAATGGATCTCCATTCTCCCCCCTTTAGATTTTGTTAATTTGTCAAGCATTATCCCTGATGTATGTTTCCGCTTGCACCGTGGTGCTAGTTCAACAACGAATATGGAAAGTGTTAGTGCACATCAAACTATGAGAGTACATATAAGGGAGCAGGCAACTTCAACTTGACTCGGTCAGGTACTGTCTTGGTGTTGATGCTCATGAGGTTCGTTTGATCTTGCCAAGTCCTGTTGTGTCAGTAGTGCTTCTGAAGTAGTGTTAGGTGTGAAGGAAGCTTGGGAATATGCCACTTGTGGATCAAATGAATGAGTACCTCGTTGAGATGTCAGTATAGTTGAAGGAGGTCCTGCAGCTGGTGGAGCAGGTGATACTGTGGTTGTAGATTTAGTGGGTGGACTTGGACCTTCTACTGCACTATAAGTAC
This sequence comes from Triticum timopheevii, assembly GCA_963921465.1. Classification (NCBI taxonomy): domain Eukaryota; kingdom Viridiplantae; phylum Streptophyta; class Magnoliopsida; order Poales; family Poaceae; genus Triticum; species Triticum timopheevii. The sequence goes on from OY997268.1 coordinate 472,641,643, forward strand.
CAGCAGAATCTCGAGGGAAGATCCTTTTCCATGGCACCCGACGAGTAACACCATTCCCTACTATATTCTTTTCCTTACTCTTTTTTGACTTTACCATGTCAAGCTGTACCCACAACACAAAAGAATAAAATTGCTCTTCAGAACACATTGATGCATGATACAGACGAGCAATACTTTACTGTAAGACAATCGTATGAGGAGGATGGAATATGTAAGAAAACAGGACGACATGACATATTCACACCTACGATGTGTAAACTAAGCAGAAGGGTTTTCAAGAAATTAGAAATAATGCAAGCTAGACACCATATGAAAGATGCAACCAATATCATTCTGCGAAGTTAAAAGTGTCTTGTCATAAGTGGCATTCCGAAAAATTAGAAGCAGTACAACCTAGAAATCAATGCAAGATGCAACCACTATCACACTGCCAAGTTAAAAGCGTCCAATCATAAGTGATTGATGCGGAATACACAACAACAGTACTTTGATGTACGAACATGGTACGATAGATAGATGCACTGTATTCTAGACACAAAAAGGCATGTCATATGCACATGTATAACGTATAAACTCAGCAGGTGCAATTTAATCAAATTAGAAGAAATACAAGATAGACAACATATGAAACATGAAATGAATTATCACATTGTCAACTTAGAGCAAGCACCCGCGATGGTGGAGTAGGGGAGATGAACTCATCATATAGACTTGGGACTTCAACTGCAGTAGCAGTGGCAAATCTAGAGAGACTCCATTTGCGTCAGTCCAGAGGACCACCAACATCCCCCAACTTACTCTTTTCCTTCCTCTTTTTTGATATTGCCTTCTGAAGTCAAAACCACAAGAAGAGGAATAAAATTAGCTCTACATAACTGGTTGATGCATGATACAGTCGAACACTACTTTGATGTAAGGCAAGCGCATGATAGCAGGATGGAATATATACAAAAAACAACATCATTGCATATTCACACCTATGATAGGAGGATAAAATATGTATGAACAACAGTAAGAAGAGGCATTTCAACAAAATTAGAAGAAGTAAAAGCTAGGCACCATATGAACATGCAACCAATATCACTCTACCAGGTAAAAACTGTCTCATCATAAGTGCCATTTCAACAAATTAGAAGCAGTACAAGCTAGAAGACAATGCAAGATGCAATCTACATCACACTCCCAAGTTAAAATGTGTCTTATGGGTAAGTGACTGTTGCAGGATACACAACAGTACTTTGATATAAGAACATGGTGTGATAGAAAGATATATTATGTTCTAGAAAAAGGAACATGTGTCATATTGATATGTATAAGTTGTAAGCTACGCAGATGCAATTCAGCAAAATTAGAAGCAATACCAGCTAGACATCATACGGAACAGGCAACCACACATAACAGTGCCAAGTTAGAGGAAGCACCTGTGATGGTGGAGTAGGGGAGATGTGCTCATCATCTACACAGCTACGTTGACTGTCCAGCCTTGTCTTGTCTTGCGAATCTTGTTGGGAAGATGGCGGAGTAGAATCTATAGAGACCCTCTATTTGAGTTGCTCCGAAGGACCACCATCATCCACTGCCTTACTAATTTCCTTCTGCTGTATTGATTTTGCATTGTGAAGTCAAACCGATCAGAAAAAGGAATACAATTCACTCTTCAGAACTCATTCATGCATGATACTGTCGAACACTACTCGGATGAAAGGCAAACACATGATACGAGGATGGAATATGTACAAAAAATAGGACAGCGTGACATATTCACACCTATGATGTGGTAACTAAGCAGAAGGCATTTCAACAAATTAGAAGCACCGCAAGCTAGACACCATATGAAAGATGCAACCAATATCACTTTGCCAAGTTCAAATTGTCTGGCGTTTCAACAAATTAGAATTAGTACATGCTAGACATCATATGCAAGACGCAACCAATATCACAATGGCGACTTAAAGGTGCCTCATCATAAGTGACTGATGTGGGATACACAAGAACATTACTTGGATGTAAGAACATGGTGTGATAAGATATAGTATGCTCTAGAAATAGGAACACGTGTCATATTCACAGGTATGATGCGTAAAGTAAGCAGATGCGACACAACAAAGTTAGAAGCAATACAAGCTAGACATCAGACGCAACATGCAACCACATATAATAGTGCCAAGTCAGGGCAAACACCTGTGATGGTGGAGTAGGGGAGATGTGCTCATCATCTACACAACTATGTTGACTGTCTAGCCTTGCGTTGTCTTGCGAATCTTGTTGGGAGAATGGCCGAGTAGAACCTGTAGAGACCCTCCATTTCAGTTGCTCGGAAGGACCAGGATTATCCAATGCCTTACCAATTTCCTTCCGCTTTATTGATTTTGCATTGTGAGGTCAATCCGACAAGAAAAAGTAATAAAATTTGCTCTTTAGAACTCATTCATGCATGATACTAACGAACACTACTCTGATGAAAGGCAAACTCATGATACGAGGATGGAATATGTACGAAAAACTGGACGACACGACATATTCACACCTATGATGTGGAAACTAAGCAGAAGGCACTTCAACAAAATCAGAAGCACTACAAGCTCGACACCATATGGAAGGTGCAACGAATATCACTGTCAGGACCCCGACCCTAAGTCACACTGATTTAGCGTGTAACACACCTATCACTTTGCGGCCTCATGCACGGTATTCCCACAGGTGCCATCTTACTTGGCCTGGGACCGTTTGCGCCTTTTGGCTCATGTATATGATAGTGTCGCTAGCATCCATATGACAGAGACCCCGGGCCAACATGACTAGTCGTAAACCCAAGGTCACGCTAACTTACAGGGACATGCATATATGACCCAACAACGAACGTGTCGATCATCAACGTATGAACCCAAATCGTAGCAAGGTACAAGGCATAAAGGAACAACACGTGACATTTCCCTGAAGGGACAGACACAGGAACGAAGAAGGACACATGCCGGCCAACCTATGTGTTCCGGAGCAGTAGCAAGCTACCATGGCTCAGTGGAAGCACTAGGAGACATTTCCCGGTAAGAGAGGCTACCAAGAATAAACAACTAGGTTGTCTGATCCCACACATACCAATCATTTCAAATCACACACACAATATGCTCAATATGTGCAAATAAAACATGGAAACAACAAAACTCTACAACTCGAAGTATTTATTCATTAGGCTCTGAGGAGCCAGATATCACAAACATGGGTATGATGACCCAACATTCAGAGCATACAAGCAACGGGAGCATAACATGTCTGAGTACAGACAAGTATAAATGAGAAAGGGCTGAGAAGCCTGACTATCTACAAGACCCTCCCAAGGGTACAAGATCGTAGCTGAGGTATCAAGCTAAACGTCGAAGTCCACGCGAAACTACTAGTGAGACTGAAGTCTCTCTGCAAAAACATAAATTAAGCAACGTGAGTACAAATGTACCCCGCAAGACTTACATCAGAAATAGCTACATATGCATCAGTATCAACAAAGGGGTGGTGGAGTTTAATTGCAGCAAGCCAGCTTTGACTCAGTGGCTATCCTGTACTACGACTGTTGGTAACTCTTTTGAGGTGGTGCACACGAGTCCACATATTCACCATATCAATACACCATTATGGATCCGCTCCCGTCTCTCTACGATAACGCCATCCATAGCACTCACGCTAATCTTGCGCATTTTAGAGTATCCACTTTCACTTGTCTATGAACTGCACAAGCAACCCAGTAGTCCTTTTTCACGGACGCGGCTATTCAAATAGATAATGTTAACCCTGCAGGGGTGTACTTCTTCACACATGCTCTCGCCACTTATCGCCATGCACACGTCATGTATCTCGGCAACCTTCAAGCGGAAGCCTGGCGAGGGTGTCGGCCACGACCTGACTAACCACACAAGTCCCTAGTCCAGGTTTATCGCTTATTCAGGTTCCATCCGTAGGGAGTCCGACCGAGGTTTCCACATACGACCCCGAATGATGTGTGTGGGGTTTCCGAGGCACCAAACGGGCATCCCGGTAGACTGTGCCATGTGCCTACCGCATCACAGCCCACCCCTCGGGTCAGCGCTGTGCACGGCCTCTAGCATACTACAAACACCAGAAACTACTTGCAACTCCTGGACAGAGGACATGGGGGTTAATAAGTCGAGAGGGGCACTTAAGCATTCCAATGCATGGTAGTAACTGTCTTGTATCACAGACACATAACTCAGTTCTTGAGGACGGCTTCAATGAGACAACCCACCATGTACTCCTACATGGCCTCTCATCGATACCTTTACCAAATCGTGTTCACACACTTAGCTCTCAACAGTAGGACATGTTCACCACATTCCAATTCATCCCCGATGAATCAGACCCAACTCAACTCTAAGCAATAGCAGGCATGACAAACAAGCATGAATGAGTAGGCAGATCAGGGCTCAAACAACTCCTACTCATGCTAGTGGGTTTCATCTATTTACTTAGCAATGACAGGTCATGCAGAGGAAAGGGGTTCAACTACCGCAGCATGTAACAGTTGAATCATTGTTGTCCTAATGCAGTAAAAGAGAGCATGAGTGAGAGAGTGGGATTGTGTCGGAATGAACAAGGGGGTTTTGCTTGCCTGGCACTTCTGAAGATAGTATAGTTCTTCATCGGTGTCATCGATCTCATCGCCGAAACCACGTCTACTAAGAGGGGACAAATACCGGCAAACAAGGAAGAACACAATCAATGCAATGCAACAATGAACATGACATGGCAATATGCTGTGATTTAGGCTAATGCATCTAGCAATAATTTAAATGAAGTTGGTTTGAATCAACGATTCAAATTCAAACTCCATATGTGATGGTTTAGATGCCCTTTATATGATTTGTCCTAAACAACAGCCATAAGTTGTTCTAACATGCATGAAAATTGTACAGATGAATAGATTAGATTTTTCTGATCATTTTTCATATATAAATTATTTCATTTGGAGCTATAGATTATTTTCTATGAATTTTTGAAGTTTAGGGTATTTTCTGGAAATAAATAAATCATTTAGATTTATTTAAATTCCAAAAAGGCTTTGTGACATTAGAGTGACATCATCACTATGTCAGCAAGTCAAAGGCGCCAACCTAGGTCAAACCTGATGGCTGGGACCCACCTGTTAGTGTAACAACTAACTAACAGAGTTAATTAGTGTTAGGTTAAACACTAACCTAGGTTAATTAGAGCCTCGGCCCACATGTCAGTGACTCATTTAGTTAACCAAGATGTTTAGCACTAATTTATCCAAAACTAAAAGCTGTCAGTGGCCGGGCCCACATGTCATTGACCCAAGGGAGGTCAAACCCAGTCAACCCGGGGTCAAACCCGCCGGAGTTAGCCCACGGCTCATCGCCGGCGAGGCCAGACGCGGCGGAGCGCGTCGGAAATCGCCCATAGGCGACCATTTGGACAACGGATTGGTGCTACATGTAGCTGGGGCTCGCGCACATCTGGTAGTCCAAGTGGGAGGAGTTGGGGTGGAGTGTGCTCGCCGGAGTCGAGCTCGTGGCGGCAGCCGGAGTTCAGGCAAGCTCGGGTTTGTGGCTACGGCGTGCAACCGCTCGGGATCTTGCGTTAGCTAGGAATTACATGAAGCGGCAAGCGTGGTAGACTAGCCGAGGTGACCAAATGGTCACCGGAGCTGCGCCGACGATGAGCTCAGCGGCGGCACGTTCGGTCAGCAAGAGAACGACGACTACGACGGTTAAATGAGCGTGAAAGAGAGGGGGAAAGATGCAAGAGCTCACGTTGGTTCGTTCGGCGGTCTCAGCGAGCTCGGGGAATGTCACAGTCCCAGTTCAGGCCTTGCCTATCTTTGCATTAGCCTCCATGCATCATGTCTAAATTTTATGAAAGTTGAAATGGGGGCTCATAAACCCTAGCAGCAAATGAATTTCAACTAGGGTCCAAATAAAATCATTTTCACTAAACCAAAAATGCCCTTCTAAAATGTTCATCATCTTTGCCTTGGTCTAGAACCTCTGACAAAAAATGGTGCATGCTTTTCTAGGACAACAGAAGATCATTGAATTAAATCATATAGTATTTGCATTTGGGCATTTAAATGCTCTAAAATATTTTAAATGCCCAAATAATCATAAACTGAAATGTTTACTGTAGGATATATCCCCAACAGTGGTCATGAGTAGTTTCATGATTTTTGGGGTTGATTTAGTATTTTCAATAAAGCCCTGAAGCTACACACAAAATAGAAAAAGAAAAGAAAGAGAGGAAGACCTACTTGGTGCTTACATGTAGCCCAAGTGGCCAGCCCAGCCCACCAGCGCCCCCTTGTCATCTTCCTCCTCTGCCAGAAGGACTGGGAGCGTGGTTGCCCCACGCTCGCTCGCTCTTCGCCACCTCCTGCTTCTGCCGACACCCTGGACCCGCTAAAGCCGCCACACACCCCCTGGCCCTATCCTTCTCTCTCCCGTGGTAAGCGCCTGAGAACGCCGACGAGCTCCACCGCGGCCATCTTGCACCCCTTGCCTCGCCGACGCTTCCAGAAGAACGGCCACGACTTCCTCTTCCTCCTCCCCGAGCCACGCAAGCCGAGGATGACCATGCCGTCGTCTTCGAGCTCGTCACCATCACATCTGCTCGCCGAACTTCATCGGTCGATTCACCATCTCTGACGCCTTCTCGAGCCCGCTGATCTGCTCTACGTGTCCACCATGAGCCCCTGCGTCGAACCCCCCTCTTCCCCGCTTCGTTTACTCTCCATAGACGTCTCCCCTTTGCTCGCCGTCGCCACCGCCGCACGGGCTCGTCGCCGGCGAAGCCCCGGTGGACAAATGGTCCCTCGCGTGCGTCCGTTGCACTTGCAACGCCCCGTAGAGCAACTCTAGCGCCACATCCAACTTGTTTGCAAGCCGCAACGCCAACTCCGCACCCAATGGAACTCCGGCCACCGCCGCGAGCTTGATTCCGGCGAGCCCAGTCGAGCTCAGTCCCTCCCGCTTGCGTAGATGGATGTCGACAAGTCTCCATAGTCCGTAGGTGGCCTCGGCCGCCCGTTTGGATGCCGGAGGCGTAATCCCGACGCCTCGGTCGCTTCTATCGTCGCCAACAACTAGCTGCCGACGGGTTTGACTCTTTGACCAGGGGTTTGACCTCCCCTGCGTCACTAACGTGTGGGCCAGGCCCCTGCTAACTTTTGGTTAACTTGATAACTAAACCTAGTTTAGTCACTGACTCATTGACATGCGGGCCCCACCCGACTAATTAAACTAGATTAGGTTTAATTTATATCAGGATTAGTCACAATCACTGACATGCGGGTCCCAGCCCTCAGGTTTGACCTGGGCTTCGCCTTTGACCTGCTGACATAGTGTTGATGTCACTCTGACGTCACAAAGCCTTTTCTGGAATTTAAATAAATCTAAATGATTTATTTAATTACAGAAATACCCTAAAACTTCAAAAATTCATAGAAAATTATCTATAACTCCAAATGAAATAAGTTATATATATGAAAAATGATCAGAAAAATCCAATCTATCCATCTGTACTGGTTTCATGCATGTTGGAACAAGTTATAGCTGCTGAACTGGTCAAATGAATTAAATGGCATTTGAATAATCACATATGGAGTTTGAATTTGAATCTTGTGTTCAGACCAACTCCATTTAAATCGTTGCTAGCTGCATTAGGCCAAATCACAACATATTGCCATGTCATGACCTTGCATCATATTGTGCATTGCATTCATTGTGTTTCCTTTTGTGTTACCGGTATTTGTCCCCTCTCGATAGGTGTGGTTTCGATGACACGGATGAAGAGCTATACTATCTTGAGAAGTGCGAGGCAAGCAAAACCCCCTTGTTCATTCCGATACAATCCCACTCTCTTACTCCTGCTCTCGTTTACTACATTAGGATAACAACGATTCATCTGTTACTTGCTGCAGTAGTTGAACCCCTTTTCCTCTGCATGACCTGTCATTGCCACAGTAAATAGATGAAACCCACTAGCATGAGTAGGAGTTGTTTGAGCCCTAATGTGCCTACTCATTCATGCTTGTTTGTCATGCCTGCTACTGCTTAGAGTTGTGTCATGTCTGATTCATCGGGAATGAATTGGAAAGTGGTGAACATGTCCTACTTTGTGTGAGCTAAGTGTGTGAATACGATTTGGTAAAGGTAGCGGTGAGAGGCCATGTAGGAGTACATGGTGGGTTGTCTCATTGAAGCCGTCCTTAGGAACTGAGTTCCATGTTTGTGATCCATGAAATAGCCACTACCACACGTTGGGCCCTGAAATATGACCCCACTCGACTTATTAACTACCCCTGTCCTCTGTCCAGGAGTTGCAAGTACTTTCTGGTGTTTGTAGTTTGCTGGAGGTCGTGCGCAGCGCTGACCCGAGAGGTGGGCTGTGTGCGGTAGGCACGTGGCCGGGTATGCCGGGCACCCGTTTGGTGTCGCAGAACCCTATACACATCGTTCGGGGCCGTATGTGGAAACCTCGGCTGGACTCCCTGCGGATGGAACCTGAATAGGCGATAAACCTGGACTAGAGACTTGTGTGGTTAGTCAGGTCGTGGTCTACACCCACGTCGGCTTTCACTTGAAGTCTGCCGAGCACATGTCGTGTGCAGACCTAAGTGGTGGATACATGTGTGAAGAAGTACACCCCTGCAGGTTTATGAATGATCTATTCTAATAGCCGCATCCGTGGTAAAGGACCTCTGGGTTGCCTATACAGTTCATAGACAAGTGAAATGGATACTCTAAAACGCGCAAGATAAGCATGAGTGCTATGGATGGCATTCTCGTAGGGAGACGGGAGCGGATCCATAGTGGTGTATTGATATGGTGAATATGTGGACTCGTGTGCACCACCTCAAAGGAGTTGCTTGTAGTCGTAGTTCAGGATAGCCACCGAGTCAAAGCTGGCTTGTTGCTGTTAAACCCCACCATCCCCTTTGTTGATACTGATGCATATGTAGTTAGTTATAATGTAAGTCTTGCTGGGTACATTTGTACTCACGTTTGCTTATTTAAGTTTTTGCAGAGAGACTCCAGTCTCACTAGTAGTTCCGCGTGGACTTCGACGCTTAGCTTGTTACCTTAGCTACGATCTTGTGCCCTCGGCAGGATCTGGCAGATAGTCAGGCATCTCAGCCTTTTTCATTTATAGTTGCCTGTACTCAGACATGTTAAGCTTCCGCATGTGCTTGGACTTGTATGCTCTGAATGCTAGGTCGAGAGACCCATGTTTGTAATATCTCGCTCCTCGGAGCCTATTGAATAAATACTTTGAGTCGTAGAGTTATGTTGTGATGCCATGTTGTATTTGCACATATCGAGCATATTGTGTATATGATTTGAAATGCTTGGTATGTGTGGGATCTAACAACCTAGTTGTTTATCCTTGGTAGCCTCTCTTACCAGGAAATGTCTCCTAGTGCTTCCACTGAGCCATGGTTGCTTGCTACTGCTCCGGAACACTTAGGCTGGCCGTCATGTGTCCTTCTTTGTTCCTGTGTTCGTCCCTTTGGGGAAATGTCACACGTTGTTCCTTTAAGTCCATGTAGCTTGATACGACTTGGGTTCATACGTTGTTGATCGACACGTTCGTTGTTGGGTAATGTATGCCTATCCCTATAACTTAGCGGCACTGTGGGTTCACGACTAGTCATGTCAGCCCGGGTTCTTTGTCATATGGATGCTAGCGGCACTATCATATATGTGAGCCAAAAGGCGCAAACGGTCCCGGGCCAGGTAAGGTGGCACCCGTGGAAATACCGTGCGTGAGGCCGCAAAGTGATATGATGTGTTACATGCTAGATCGGTGTGACTTAGGATCGGATCCTGACAACTTTGGTATGAGAGCCTGACTGCCTATAGGATTACCAAGCCAAACTAGTCGAAGTTGAGTCAAGAAATTCTCTAGTTATATAAGGGAATTGATTGTGGATCTGAACGTAAGGCTCTTTTTACTCCTTTACCTCATACCCTTCTGATCCGAGTCATCCTATCTTTCCTACAGGGTTAAGGAATTATGCTTTCTCTTCTTACTATCAGGATCACGTGTTACTAATCCGTAGACTTATAGGATTGTTGGTTATAAGCCTCAGTTCAGTTTCTGCTACCTCCGTGTGTTCATAGTTGGTCCCAGAACCTTCATATTGTGATGACTGAGTGGTTATGCCACCATTTATCAGGATATCTCAAATCCTTTGAGCATTTACAGCCGTTATGCTGTCCGAGTCATCCCAGGTTTCTAAATAATCTGATGCAATTGCAAAATCCCTTCCCTCTGTTTTCGATGTCCTTTCTGGCCAGGTTAACCACACCAATCAGTGAGTTGAGGTACTCTATTGCCTCGACGTATATGTTGGAACTATTATTATGACCCTAGGTGTTTTAGGGGATCATCTAGTAATCCAGCCATGTCTTGTCTCTAGTGTGATGATTCTGGCCGTCATTCTCGAAAGCATCCTGTGATGCCACTTAGTTAGTAGGCATTCTACTCCTGGGTTTGTGAACTCGAGATTCACACTACTTACTTCATGTTGGTAGTGTTTGCTAGTTCCTTTAGGTTATTAGTAACCTTTGCGATAGTCCCCGAGGTCCGTGGTATTCCCTTCTTCCAAATACCATGAACCATTTTTGGCAGAAGTTCTCTTGAACTGAATGATCACAACCAGAGTGCTCTTGACGAGTTCTCGATCCTATGCTGTGACTCTATCAGTTCTACCTTCTCTGCATGGGTTATATGGAAGAAACCTGTTGAACTTGGTTTGACATACTAATCTATGCATCCACAACTCAGAAAGTTATATGTTCCTTGAGTTGTCCCTCTTTAGTTGTATTCTGACCTTCGTCTATCAATTGATAGTAAGGAGTAGTTGTGCAATCATGTTTATCGATGCCTATTATTCTTGTGGTCCGTCAAGCCATTCTATTCCGGAATGACTAGGAGAAACAAACTCCAGTACCTCATCCATATTCAGGATTGGGTCAAAGCAGTTGTATTCCGGATATCAAAATGCAATCAAGCTTTTGGTCTGTTCTACCCTGAAGTATTACCCACTTTATGTTAGGAACGTCATGGGAATTGCACCTTCTCTTATGAATTCTTGACATAGTGAAACTTCTCGCCCTCATTATTCATTTCTCGATTTCCGTGTTGTTGCAACCGAAATGCCGACAGATGAACTATGATGTGTGAAACTATACCCCTAGCAACTCTGTTGCTTGATAGTTAAATGAGCAATAATTTAATTCTTAGCGTGTCGGTTCTTAAATCATCATTCTAAGACTGATTATGCTACCTAGTCCTTATTTCCGGTGCACTCTTCAATCAATGAGTTAGGATTGTGTCGATCCCTTGCTCTTTTGATCATATCGTCTTACCCTGAAAAGCAAGATCATTCTCGAGCTTAGTAACATATCGGTGGTTTGTGATTGTCTGAAAAACTTCTCGGAAGCATTACCAGGTTGTCACCTGACCACTATGTTGAGTTCGTGATCAAGTTGGTTTCTTATAAACTACCCCTTCTCCAAGAATCTGTGTTGGATACCCCTGAGCTAGTTGGTTAAGCTAAACAACAACTTGGAGAGTTGGAAGATAAAAGCTTTGCCGAATTCTCTTCATTCTGAAGGGATATCTTTGCGTTTGTGTGTGTGTTGAAGACAGATGATATCTTCATCGATTGGTCCTCGTGATCAGTTGTTGGGTCTATTGTCTTGTTGAAACTTTGATTTGAGTGTGGGCTATCCTCAAATCAAATCGGAACCAACGATGTTCGTACTGTTGTCTTACTCGTGGTTTTTCCTCGAGCATACACCGTTATATCTTTTGTTCTGACCAATGCTATCACTTGTTCACATAATTGTGGAATTTCATCTATTTGGAAATCTCGATGACTTGTTATTGAGCCCATCGGCAGCATTTTGTGTCATCCATGAATTCGTGTTGAACATCCAACTAGTGTTGGAAACTTCTATAAGCATTATCTTCACGTCCCATTCATGAAGCATGTGTTGGATGAAAGAAGTGACTTTCTCAGATTCACGTGCATTTGGTGCAAGTTGCCGCCATGAGTTCGAGACAGATTGTTTTTGTTTTCTCTGGAACCATCCCAAGTCAGTCATGCATGTGCGAAGTATGCCATGGTTTGATAGGCTCGCTACCTCCATTCCACATGTATCTCCTAGTACACCAAGCCACTGGCTGAATTGTTCTAGGAGGAGTTAATTCATAAGAGCTAATCCGGACTTATGTAAGGACTTCAATATCCTTTATGATGGATCCCCACCTGAACTCGGTAGTGTTTTATTATAAGACTACTACGTGGTCATGCTCGTCTGAGACAGCGTGTTCACATGCTTGTAGCAGAACCAGCTCATGTTTTGGAGCTTACTACCGTAGTTCATTCCCCGAGAATCTCCCAACGTCATCTCGTCGATTTGTGTTGCAAACTTTCATTTTTATTTCTAGACTCGATGAGTCTGGATTATTCTGACATCAACCAGATCTGAATCTCAGGCAGATATGATGGTTGGAACGTTTCCCAAGAACTATAGTATCGGTCTCTTTGTAACTCGGTAAAGTGGATGTCATGGCTAACACACCCAGCCGGAAGACCTATTACTGTAGTATCCTGATTGAGGAAGTTGGCCACCTCCCCGTAAGGATCTCACAGGATTTACTTCTGTAGTTATTCCTTATGGATTCTTGAGCTCCCGAAGTCCGACCTTTTACTTGATGTTCTAGATACCAAACCATCTCAATGTATGGGTTACGCTAGCACCTCAAGGAGAACATTAGAAGCAAAGTGCTAAATGCTTCTTGGTCAATCATCCAGATTTTGATCCCTTGGCCTCGCTAAGATGAAATCTGAGAAGATGTTATCTTCCTTTGCATCTGCATCGTCCATCACTATTCATCATGGTAGTATGTTGTGTTGCCAGGATCCTTGACACGGATATTGGTAAAACCTTGATGAATATGGAAAGGCTCAAGTTCTTGAGAGCATGCACAAGCACTAGGTGTTATCACCGACACTAAGTGGGATCGCTCCCAGTTTTCTTTGGTTATGCTATAACCATTCCAGCAGTGGAATCACTCTCTACTGTGGAGCTTCTCCACAGTTACTAGAATCATTCCTAGCACTTGCATTTTGTTCCCAGCTTGCACCGCCATTGTGCCATTCTACCTTGGGTCCCGTCCATTTCCAATGATACGCAAAATCATCTATGGCATTGTCTTCAACAAGGTAATCCACATCATCCATTCTACTCTGGGCATGCCATTCCTTTGCACCCCACCAAACGATTGTTGGTGAATTGCCTTAGGCTGGTATAAAGAGTCTCAATGATTTCTATATCAAAAGTAATTATTTTTGCCACTTAAGGTAATAATTCTACGAGTCGCCTCCTCTAAGATGTTTCGTTATGGTATCATGGCAACCCAACTCCTCGCTACCACTACTAGGGAAAAGCCTATACACAGAATCTTACCTGCAGCGCTCTTCAAAATACCACGCTACTGCTACTTAGCAGCAGCGCGTGTCTGCCAAACACGCTACTGACTTGGAAGTAGCAGTAGCGCGTTTGTGGCCTACGGCGCTACTGCTATAGTTGCCATGACCTTGCCCCCCCGCTAGCTATAGCAGTAGCGCACTATACTGTAGAGCGCTACTGCTACTTAGGTTAGCTGTAGCGCGTTTTGTCAAACGCGCTACAACTATCCCTACCTTATCCCCACGGGACCGGCCCCTTATCACTCACACTCTCACTCTCGCCCGCGTCAACCGTCGTCGTCCGCCGCTGCCGCCGCCGCCTTCGTTCGTCCGCCGCCGAGGTACTCCCCTCATTCCGTCCCTCCTCCATCCTCCTCGCACATCCTCCCTCCGCCTGCGGCCGCCCCTCCCTCCTCCGCCGCCGCCCTCCTCCCTCCGCCTGCGGCCGCCCCTCCTCCCTCCTCCGCCGGCAGCCCTCCTCCCACCGCCCTCGACCTCGCCGCCCCTAGCTACCTCTCCGTCGCCCCCCACCCCCTGCCACTAGTTAGTACTAGATTTAGTAGTAGTAGATGTTAATTTAGGGTTAGCTAGTACTAGATGTTAATTTAGTAGTAGTAGATGTTAATTTAGCTTAGTTAGTACTAGATTTTTAGTAGTAGTAGTCGTAGTTAAACTACTTTAGTTGTAGTTGAACTAGTTTAGTAAGTAAATTAATAAACTAGTTGAACTAGTTGAATTAACAGAACTAATCTATTTTTAGTAAGATAATTAATATAACTAGTTGAACTACTTTATTTTTAGAAAGAACTAGTTTTTTCTATTTATAGTAAGTTTATATTTAGTAAGAACTAGTTGAATTAATAAAACTAGTTGAACATGTTTTGTTGCTAGTGATAACTTATATGGTTTCAGGTGACCTCCGTCGTCCCCGTCACCGACCCCCTCCGACATCCCCGCTGTCATCCCAGTCACCAACGTACCCCCTCCGACATCGAGGTGAGACCAGCCAAATATCCTTGTATATCTTGTGTTGTTGCTCAAATAGGATATGTGGTTGCCCAAGTGGCCATTCATGTTCAGTTTACATCTCCGAGTGGCCTATGTTTTGTCGGAGTGTTGATTAATTTCTGTTCCGGCAAATTTCAGGTGCTCGATATGTCCTTTTTTAGCAAAGGTCATGCCGGATTTTGTCGTGAATTCTGACATGACTTGTGCTAGAATATGTACAAGTTTAATCTTTGAATTATGATTGTAGGAAATGTCGTACTCGGACGACGATGGTCTCCCGGGGGAGTGTAGCTGGTGCCACGACGATCGAGGTATGTGCGACAGGTTCGTTCGGCTGGACGACGATCGGCGCTTCAACATTAAGCTCGAGGAGACCTGCGATGTTCATACGGTACGCAACGACAACAATAGTTTTTTTCTCCATTAAGCATGACTTCAACTATTTCAACGTCTAATTTTCATATTTTACAATTCGACTAGCTTATCCCATGCCATGCAAGACGATATGTCTTGGAGAGGATGGGTTTTGAAGACCATGAAAATTTCGAAACAAAGAAAATACACCTAAGGACCCATCATGATATGGATTTTGAAGTAAATCTGTACAATGCTCAGAGCGTAACCCATTTTGGTTGCCAAAATTGGGAAGCACTTTGCAAAATGTATGGTTTTGATGAGGGTATGATTATCACCATGGATCTTGGTGATCCTGACAGCGAGGAAGACAATATGGACATTTGGGTACTTGTTGATACGCTTCCGATTGTACCGCTATGTGAGTTTCTCAAACATAGTTATTAACTAATTTATATTGTTTATTTCAAAATAGTTGATAGCTTATTTCCATTGACAGCTTATTTTGATTCTTCAAAGACTGTGCGGAAGATGGTAGATAAAACCCACTACACCGAAGGCACCCAATTAACGTATAAGGAGAAATATCATCTGATCGCATTTTGTACTCTTCTTGAGAATTACAATGCCTATTATTGAACTCCTCCAAATTATGGTGAATACGTGCCACTAGTGCATGTGTTGAACAACGATAACTTCTCTGGAGATACCCTGGTAAGATTTTTTACTATTACGACATTCGTGCATTTTTTGCATACTTCTAAAACTAGTACATCATTGCTAACTACGAAGTTATTATTATGTTTTTCAATAGAAACTCCCGATGTCTCTGCATGGTCGCCTCTCAGTTCTGAACATACTGCCAGGTAAATCTACGGAGTTCACCTGTGCATATCGGATTTCTAAAACCCGTGAACACATGATCATCAGAGAATGGAAGAAATGTATGGACATTCGCAAGGAGGTTCTTGGAAGTAACATTCAGCGAAAGGCAAGAATGGGAGACAGGCTAATCTCCATTCTCCATAATGGAGAGTCAGGGGCTATCTTGTTTTTTGTTATTTTACCTTAGAAAATGTAGTAGGTCTTAATCGAATGTAATAGGTCCTATGAGGTACAATATGTTTATTATGTGGTAATGTGTTAGAGTTGATAATGATGATCTTGAGGAGGTGTTATGTGATGTCAATGATGAAAACGATGATATTGAGGAGGTGTTATATGACAATGATGTATTATGATGCTAAGTTGTTAATGATATGATGATGATGATGATATTATTATATCATTGGGTGAAAGAACCGCGGATTAGTTTCAAGTGGATGGACATCCACTTGAAACTAGTCCACGGTTCTTTCACCCCATGATGTAATAACTCATTATGATGTAAAACAATCTCTAAATTCCTGTTGTATGAAAACTTGTGTAAAGGTGTATGAATAAATACAACATGAAATAGAAAAGAAATAAAATACTAAATAATAGTAGTAGCGCGGGTTAGGAGAAGCGCTACTACTAATTAACAGTAGCGATGTTCTAAAGAACCGCTGCTACTAAGCCAATTTAGCAGTAGCGTGTGTCAAGCCGCGCTATTGCTAAGCATTAGCTGTAGCGCCTTATCAGTAGCGCTCCTACCCGCGCTACTGATAGGCCCAAAACCCGCGCTGCTGCTAGGCTTTTCCCTAGTAGTGTACGTTGACAACCGCTCACCACCTTCTTAAGCGTGAAATTGTTGTCTACCTAGTGAACCTTCGTCATCTGCTTCACTCCATCCCTTTGGATGTGTGCATCGTGTCTCAGCTCGAGAGATGTTTCTATGTCTCACTCCGTGAGTTGATCCTGATTGTTCGATCTTCAAGAAGATCGATCCTTCTAGAGTTTTTCTTTTCCTCTTGTTGTCATGTTGGTTGGAGTTCTCGGAGCAAGACATCAAGACAAAGATGGTGATCGAATCAATGTTCTTATGAAATGCAACCTGGATCATGAAGATTGTATTAGTTTGTGTTCCCCCCTTCATCTTACCCTACGCTTGAATCTCAGGACGAGATTCTTGTTTAGTGGGGGTGAGTTGTCACGGCCCCAGTTCAGGCCTTGCTTGTCTTTGCATTAGCCTCCATGCATCATGTCTAAATTTTATGAAACTTCCAGAAGAACGGCCGCAACTTCCTCTTCCTCCTCACCGAGCCATGCAAGCGGAGGATCACCACGCCGTTGTCTTCTAGCTTGTCACCACCATATATGCTCCGTCTCCGACGCCTCCTCGAGCCCGCTGATCTGCTCTGTGTGTCCATCATGAGCCCCTGCGTTGAACCCCCCTCTTCCCCACTTCGTTTACTCTCAATAGACGTCGCCCCCTTTGCTCGCCACAGCCGCCGCCGGATAGGCTCGTCGCCGGTGAAGCCACGGTGACCAAATGGTCCCTCGCGTGCATCCGTTGCACTCACAACACCCCGTAGAGCAACTCTAGCGCGACAACCAACTCATTTGCATGCTGCAGCGCCAACCCCTCACCCAACCGAACTCTGGCCGCCGTAGCAAGCTTGATTCCGGCGAGCATAGTCGAGCTCAATCCCACTCGCTCGCGTAGATGGATGCAGACGAGTCTTCGCAGTCTGTAAATGGCCTCGGCCGTCCGTTTAGATGCCGGAGGCGTAATCCCGATGCCTCGGCCGCGTTTGTCATCGCCAGCGACTAGCCGCCGGCGGGTTTGACTCTTTGACCAAGGGTTTGACCTCCCCTGCATCACTCACATGTGGGCCCGGCCCCTGCTAACTTTTGGTTAAGTTAATAACTAAACCTAATTTAGCCACTGACCCACTAACATGCGGGCCCCGCCCGACTAATTAAACTAGATTATGTTTAATTTATATTAGGATTAGTCACAGTCACTGACATGTGGGTCCCAGCCGTCAGGTTTGACCTAGGCTGGCTCCTTTGACCTGCTCACGTAGTGTTGATGTCACTCTGACATCACAAAGCCTTTTCTGGAATTTAAATAAATCTAAATGATTTATTTAATTGCAGAAATACCCTAAAACTTCAAAAATTCATAGAAAATTATCTATAACTCCAAATAAAATAAGTTATATATGAAAAATGATCAGAAAAATCCAATCTATCCATCTATACAGGTTTCATGCATGTTGGAACAACTTATAGCTGCTGAATTGGTCAAATGAATTAAATGGCATTTGAATAATCACATATGGAGTTTGAATTTGAATCTTGTGTTCAAACCAACTCCATTTAAATCGTTGCTGGATGCATTAGGCCAAATCACAGCATATTGCCTTGTCATGATCATGCATCATATTGTGCATTGCATTGATTTTGTTTCCTTCTCTATTGCCGGTATTTGTCCCCTCTCGATAGACGTGGTTTCGATGACACTGATGAAGATCTATACTATCTTGAGAAGTGACAGGCAAGCAAAACCCCCTTGTTCATTCCGATACAATCCCACTCTCTCACTCTTGCTCTCTTTTACTGCATTAGGACAACAACAATTCATCTGTTACTTGCTGCGGTAGTTGAACCCCTTTTCCTCTGCATGACCTGTCATTGCCAAAGT
This sequence comes from Triticum timopheevii, assembly GCA_963921465.1. NCBI lineage: Eukaryota > Viridiplantae > Streptophyta > Magnoliopsida > Poales > Poaceae > Triticum > Triticum timopheevii. Next base: position 472,660,083 of record OY997268.1, read on the forward strand.
AAATAGATGAAACCCACTAGCATGAGTAGGAGTTGTTTGAGCCCTGATGTGCCTACTCATTCATGCTTGTTTGTCATGCCTGCTACTGCTTAGAGTTGTGTCATGTCTGATTCATCGGGAATGAATTGGAAAGTGGTGAACATGTCCTACTGTGGTGTGAGCTAAGTGTGTGAATACGATTTGGTAAAGGTAGCGGTGAGAGGCCATGTAGGAGTACATGGTGGGATGTCTCATTGAAGCTGTCATCAGGAACTGAGTTCTGTCTTTGTGATCCATGAAACAACTACTACCACACGTTGGCCCTGAAATATGACCTCGCTCGACTTATTAACCGCCCCTGTCCTCTGTCCAGGAGTTGCAAGTAGTTTCTGGTGTTTGTAGTTTGCTAGAGGCTGTGCGCAGCGCTGACCCGAGGGGTGGGCTGTGTGCGGTAGGCACGTGCCAGGTATGCCGGGTGCCCGTCTGGTGTCGCGGAACCCTGTACACATTGTTCAGGGTTGTATGTGGAAACCTCGGCCGGACTCCCTGCGGATGGAACCTAAATAGGCGATAAACCTAGGCTAGAGACTTGTGTGGTTAGTCAGGTCGTGGCCTACACCCACGTTAGCTTTCGCTTGAAGTCTGTCGAGCACATGTTGTGTGCAGACACTAAGTGGTGGAAACATGTGTGAAGAAGTACACCTCTGCAGGGTTATGAATGATCTATTCAAATAGGCGCGTCCGCGGTAAAGGACCTCTGGGTTGCCTAAGTTCATAGACAAGTGAAAGTGGATACTCTAAAATGCACAAGATAAGCGTGAGTGCTATGGATGGCGTTCGCATAGGGAGACGGGAGCGGATCCATAGTGGTGTATTGATATGGTGAATATGTGGACTCGTGTGCGCCACCTCAAAAGAGTTGCTTGCAGTCGTAGTTCAGGATAGCCACCAAGTCAAAGCTGGCTTGCTGCTGTTAAACCCCACCATCACCTTTGTTGATACTAATGCATATGTAGTTAGTTCTGATGTAAGTCTTGCTGGGTACATTTGTACTTACGTTTGCTTAATTTATGTTTTTGCAAAGAGACTCCGGTCTCACTAGTAGTTCCGCGTGGACTTCTACCCTTAGCTTGTTACCTCAGCTATGATATTGTGCCCTCGACATGATTTGGTAGATAGTCAGGCTTCTCAGCCTTTTTCATTTATAGTTGTCTGTACTCAGACATGTTAAGCTTCCGCATGTGCTTTGACTTGTATGCTCTGAATGCTGGGCCGAGAGACCCATGTTTGTAATATCTCGCTCCTCGGAGTCTATTGAATAAATACTTTGAGTCGTAGAGTTATGTTGTGATGCCATTTTGTATTTGCACATATTGAGCATATTGTGTGTATGATTTAAAATGCTTGGTATGTGTGGGATCTGACAACCTAGTTGTTTATCCTTGGTAGCCTCTCTTACCGGGAAATGTCTCCTTGTGCTTCCACTGAACCATGGTAGCTTGCTACTGCTCCGGAACACTTAGGCTGGCCGTCATGTGTCCTTCTTCGTTCCTGTGTCTGTCCCTTTGGGGAAATGTCACACATTGTTCCTTTAAGTCCATGTAGTTTGCTAAGACTTGGGTTCATACGTTGTTGATCGACACGTTCGTTGTTGGGTCATGTATGCCTGTTCCTGTAAGTTAGCGCCACTTTGGGTTCACGATTAGTCATGTCAGCTCGGGTTCTTTGTCATATGGATGCTAGCGGCACGATCATATACGTGAGCCAAAAGGCGCAAATGGTCCCGGGCCAGGTAAGGTGGCACCCGTGGGAATACTGTGCGTGAGGCCGCAAAGTGATATGATGTGTTACATGCTAGATTGGTGTGACTTAGGATCGGGGTCCTGACCGGGAAGCAATAGAGCGGGCGCATGGTCGCCGGCGATCTCGGCGGACCGAGGTTGAAGATGACGGCGTAGTTGGGGTTCAACGGCGTCCGGTGGGGTGTGGCTCAGTGAGGGGGTCAAGGACGAGGTAACGGAGCTCCTGGGCACGTCGAGAGGTCGAGCGGGAGGCTCTGGGTGCAGCAACGGCGAGAGGCAATGATGGTGGCGCTCAGGTTACGCGAGGGAGAGAGCCAGGGGAGGAGAGAGAAGTCTAGGGGGAGTGAGAGGCGTTCGGGGAGGTGCGTGACGACGTGAGGGATGTCCAGGCCATTGAGGAGGCAGGCTAGTCTTGATAACCCGCAAGTATACGGGATAGTTGTAGCCTCTTTCGATAAGTAAGAGTGTCGAACCCAACGAGGAGCTAAAGGTAGAACAAATACTCTCTCAAGTCCTCTCTCATAATAATTGCAAGTAGGAGCAGAAAGCACATGCATATTATATCTATCAAAATCATCATGTGCAATGGTAAAAGGGAACCCATCAATATAATCCTTACTAAGCGCAAACTTCTCTGATATAGTGTAGTCGGGAGAATTCAAAAAGATAATAGGACTATCATGCGTGGGTGCAATAGCAACAATTTCATGTTTAACATAAGGAACTATAGCAAGTTCATCTCCATAGGCATAATCCATATTGGCATCTTGGCCACAAGCATAGCAAGCATCATCAAAAAGGGATATTTCAAGAGAATCAATGGGATCATAGCAATCATCATAGCAATCATCCTTCGGTAAGCACGAAGGGGAATTAAACAATGTATGAGTTGAAGAGTTACTCTCATTAGAAGGTGGGCACGGGTGATCAATCCGCTCTTCCTCCTTTTGTTCTTCGCTCTCCTCATCATCTTTTTCATCCAATGAGCTCACAGTTTCATCAATTTCTTCTTCCATAGCTTCCTGCAAAATATTAGTCTCTTCTTGGACAGCGGAGAATTTCTCAATATATAGTTTAACATAGGCATTAGAAGCATAATTATCATAACAATATTCAAGTATGGCAAAATTTTCAGATTTGTAGAGAGTAGCATCATACTTTTCAATCAAAGAAGCAATTTCATAAGCACCCTTAAAAGCAACAAATTCTTCAATTTGTTGAACATCATAGTAACTATAAACACCCTTAGCATACGAAGATAAGATCCCATTATCAGTAAACTCACATTGGTAGGGAAGGTGTTTTTTAGGGTTTTCAGAACAACAAGTAAAATCATATTCCCAACATAAATCCCAAGCATAGCATTGTAAATGTTGAATTTGATCCCATAATAGTTTCCCTTTTTCAGATATACGGTGTCGCACATAACAAGCATGCTCATCTAAAGATTTGTCCTCAACTAAGCTAGTTGGGGTTTCAATACGAGCACATAGGGATCGAAGATGATCCGAGTAAAAATCTTCAGTAGTGTGATAGATTTTGAGTGGTTCTTCAACCATTGGAGCAGTAGGTACAACTAATGTTTTTGGTATTTTGCGTTTCCTACCCATGACTAAAGATAGAAAACAACTAAGGACAGCAAAATAAAAATTACTTAGTGATAAAGCAAACAAGCACACACGAGAATATTCACCCCATGCTATGACTCCCCAGCAACGGTGCCAGAAAAAGGTCTTGATAACCCGCAAGTATACGGGATAGTTGTAGCCTCTTTCGATAAGTAAGAGTGTCGAACCCAACGAGGAGCTAAAGGTAGAACAAAATACTCTCTCAAGTCCTATCCGCCACTGATACGACTCTACGCACGCTTGACGTTTGCTTTACCTAGAACAAGTATGAAACTAGAGGTACTTTGTAGGTGTTTTCGGGTAAGCTTGCAAGAAAGTAAAGAACATGTAAATATAAACTAGGGGCTGTTTAGGTAAAGAAGCAACAAAGTAAATATAGCGAGTGTGGAAAAGTGGTGGTAGGAGTTGTGAAATTGTCCCTAGGCAACTGACTATGTTACTAGACCGGTAATCTCTACTGCAATTCTATTTGAGGGAGAGGCATAAGCTAACATATCATCCCTTACTTGGAATTCTATGCACTTATGATTGGAACTCTAGCAAGCATCCACAACTACTAAAGATTCATTTAGGTAAAACCCAACCATAGCATTAAAGCATCAAGTCCCCTTTTATCCCATACGCAAACAACCTACTTACTCGGGTCTGTGCTTCTGTCACTCACGCCACCCACCATAAGCAAATCATAAACATATTGCAAACCCTACAGCAGGAATCCCTCACGCTTGCGCGACACGGAGGGAACAATAGGACAACACCAATAATAAAACATGCAACTCAAACCAATCATAGCAAGTCATCAATCACCGATAGGACAACAAAAATCTACTCAGACATCATAAGATGGCAACACATCATTGGAAAATAATATGAAGCATAAAGCACCATGTTCAAGTAGAGGGTACAGCGGGTTGCGGGAGAGTGAACCACTGGATATAGGAGGGGGAAGGTGATGGAGATGTTGGTGAAGATGACGGTGGTGTTGGTGAAGATCGTGGTGATGATGATGGCCTCCGGCGGCGTTCCGGCGCCATCGGAAGCAAGGGGGAGAGAGCCCCCCTTCTTCTTCTTCTTACTTGACCTTCTCCCTAGATGGAGAAGGGTTTCCCCTCTGGTCCTTGGCTCCCATGGCTTGGGAGGGGCGAGAGCCCCTCCGAGATTGGATCTATCTCTCTGTTTCTGCGTTCTGTTCTGGCTCTATTTCACTGTTTTGTGTATATATGGAGATCCGTAACTCCGATTGTCCTGAAACCTTCGCCGTGATTTTTTTTCCGAATATTAGCTTTCTTGCGGCAGAAGAATAGTGTCAACCGCCTTACGGTGGGCTCACGAGGGTAGGGGGCGCGCCCTCCTGGTATGGGCGTGGGCCCCTACCTCGTGACCACCTCGGGCATCGTCTCACGTGGATTTTTCTTCTAGAATTTTCCATATTTTCCAAAAATAAGCTCCGTCCATTTTTATCCCGTTTGGACTCCGTTTGATTTGGATATTCTACAAAACATAAAACATGCAATAGACAGGAACTGGCACTGGGCACTGGATCAATAAGTTAGTCCCAAAAATAATATAAAAAGTTGCCAAAAAGTATATGAAAGTGAACAATATTGGCATGGAACAATCAAAAATTATAGATACAACGGAGACGTATCAGCATCCCCAAGCTTAATTCCTGCTCGTCCTCGAGTAGGTAAATGATAAAAAAGAATAATTTTTGATGTGGAATGCTACCTAGCATAATCTTGATCATATGTCTAATCATGGCATGAATATTAAGACACGAGTGATTCAAAGCAATAGTCTATCATTTGACAAAAAAACAATAATACTTCGAGCGTACCAATAAAGCAATCATGTCTTTTCAAAACAACAAGGCCAAAGCAAGCTTATCCCTACAAAATCATACAGTTTGGCCATGCTTCATTTTCGTCACACAAAATGCCCCCATCATGCACAACCCCGATGACAAGCCGAGCAATTGGTTCATACTTTTTAACGCACTTCAGCTTTTTCAACCCTCACACAATACATGAGCGCAAGCCATGGATAAAACACTATAGGTGGAATAGAATATAATGATGGAGGTTATGTGGAGAATACAAAAAAAAAGAGAAAGTCTCACATCGACGCGGCTAATCAATGGGCTATGGAGATGCCCATCAATTGATGTCAATGCGAGGAGTAAGGATTGCCATGCAACGGATGCACTAAGAGCTATAAGTGTATGAAAGCTCAACAAAAGAAACTAAGTGGGTGTGCATCCAACTTGCTTGCTCATGAAGACCTAGGGCATTTGAGGAAGCCCATCGTTGGAATATACAAGCCAAGTTCTATAATGAAAATTCCCACTAGTATATGAAAGTGACAACATAGGAGACAATCCACTAGTGCAGAACCGGGCATTAGCACCGGTTCGTAAGGCCCTATAGTGCCGGTTACATAACCGGCACTAATTTGTGGTCACTAAAGGCCCCCCTCTTTAGTACCGGTTCGGCACGAACCGGTGCTAAAGGGCAACCACGTGGCACGAGCCAGCTCCGGGGGCCTGGAGCCCTTTAGTACCGGTTGGTAACACCAACCGGTACTATAAGGTTTGGTGGGTTTTTAGTTTTATGATTTCTTTTTCATTTAATTTTGTGTTTCCATTTTAATTCTTTTTTGTTTGCTGGTATTTTACGATACTACACATTGTACACGTTATGCATCATACATCATGCATGCTTTGTTTATCAACGCTGCTGCTATGTTCATTGCACCCGCAGATATAACATGCTCATGCATGCTTTGCATCATTACATCATCATATATATATATATAATAACAAGTCCTACTAATCATGCATCATCATACAACTTCTACTCGTTATTAATAATAAGTCATACGATCATCATCTTCATAACCCTACATAATTGTTCTTAGCACATGATCATCAGTATCAGGTAGGACCTAAACACCCTTAAGGTAAAATAGCATAAAACAATATAGACCCTGACTCTCCATTATGAAGAATGGCGATCATCCTGTCTCCAATTCTTGCCTTTCGCTGCTTATTGCTTCCAAGAAGCTCCTTATGACTGTCCATACATTTTTTCCATTCTTTGATTGTTATGTCCCCACTTCTTTTAGAAACCCGGTATGGACAGTTGAGATTCGTAGGACGACCTGGTCGTATGTTCAAAACATGAAGGCTACCACGCGTATACATCAGATGAGGCACACAATCATTCGGGATTATCTGTTGAAAAACATAATAATAACTTTGTAGTTAGCAATGATGTACTAGTTTTAGAAGTGTGCAAAAAGATGCACGGATGTTGTAATAGTAAAAAATAATCTTACCAGGGTATCTCCATGGTAGTTACCGTAGTTCAACACGTGCACTAGTGGCATGTATTGACCATAATGTTGAGGAGTTTGATTGTAGATATTGTAATTCTCAAGATCAGTACAAAATCCGACCAGATGATTTTTCTCTTGATAAGTTAATTCGGAGCCTTCAGTGTAGTACGTTCTGTCTACCATCTTCCACACATTCTTTGAAGAATGAAAATAAGCTGTCAATGGAGATAAGTTGTCAACATTATATTTTGAAATAAACAATATAAATTACTTAATAACTATGTTTAGCTCACATGAAGGAAGAACTGGAGGTGTATCCACAAAGACCCAAATCGAAGGTGTCTCTTGCTCGATTGTAGGATCACCAAGATCCATGGTGACAAGCATACCCTCATCAAGACCATACATCTTGCAAAATGCATCCCAATTTTTGCAACCAAAATGGGTTACACTCTGAGCATTGTACAACTTTACTTGAAAATCCACACCATGTTCGGTACTTAGGATAATTTTTTTGGTTTCGAAATTTTCATGGTCTTCAAAACCCATCCTCTCCAAGACATAGCGTCTTGCAAAGCATGGGATAAGCTAGTCGAATTGGAAAAGATGAAAAATACACGTTAAAATACTTGAAGTCGTGCTTAATTACGAAAAAAACTATTGTCGTCGTTGCGTACCGTATGAACATCGCAGGTCTCCTCGAGCTTAATGAAGAAGCGCCGATCTTCGTCCAGCTCAATGAACCTGTCACAGATACCTCGGTCGTCGTGGCACCAGTCGCACTCCCCCGGGCAGTTTTCGTCGTCCGATGAGTACGACATTTCCGGCCTACGTTCATAATTTAGTTTTATTAATTAAGTCAACTATCTAGTTCAACTACTAAGCACTTACTATAAATAAATAAGTAGTACTTACTAAAAACAAACTACTTCTATATATATTAAAATAAATTAGTTTATTAAATCAACTAGCTAGTTCAACTATATATAAACTACTTCTTCTTTTTTTCCTTTTTCTAAATACTATGAACAAAAAAATCATCCCAATTCTATGAACAAAATTAATTACACAATCTAAATATCACCAAAAAAATCTATTAACAATAATATCATCAAACATGCATATTCAATAATAATATCACCAAAAAAATCTATTAACAGAAAAAATCTATTAACAGAAAAAAAATCTATTAACAGAAAAATCTATTAATTCAACTAGTTCAACTAAGCATTTACTAAAAATAAACTAGTTATATTAATTCAACTAGTTCAACTAATTAGGCATTTACTAAAAATAAACTAGTTCTATATATATTAATTCAACAAGTTCAAGCATCTTTTAAAAATAAACTAGTTCTATATATTAATTCAACTAGTTCAACTAATTAAGCATTATATTTACTAAAAATAAACAAGTTATTATATTAATTCATCGATGATAACATTTCTAACATTCTAAAAATAAACTAGATATAGTTCTAATTCATCTAAACATTATATATAGAAAACAGAAAATAAGTAAAAAAAACATGTGTGTGTGTGTGTGTATACGTGTGTGTGTACGTGTGTGTGTACGTGTGTGTGTACGTGTCTGTGTGTATGTGTGTGTATGCGTGTGTGTGTAGTGTGTGTATGCGTGTGTGTGTGTCAGTGTGTGTCAGTGTGTGTGTGTGTGTATGTGTACGTGTATGCGTGTGTATACGTATATAGGGCGTGTACGGGTGGTGCGGGGCAGCGACGACGGGCGGCGGGGGCCGGAGACGGCGACGAGACGGGCGGCGACGGCCGGGGACGGCGACGAGATATCGCCGCCGGCGGCGATATATATGGCGACGAGACGGGCGGCGGGCCGGGGGCGCGCGGCGACGACGACGGGCGGCGGGGGCGGCGACGACGACGACGACGAGCGGCGGGGGCGGCGAGGGCGACGACGGGGGCGATGAGCGGCGGGGGCGGCGAGGACGACGAGCGGCGAGGGCGAGGGCAAGGGCGTCATCGGAGATCGAGAAAAGTGGAACGAACTGGCGACGATAACTGATTTTTCGTAAGTGCCATATATATAGGGGAGCCTTTAGTACCGGTTGGAGCCACCAACCGGTACTAAAGGCCAATTTTGGCCAGCCCAAGCGGCGGGAAACGAGGCCCTTTAGTACCGGTTGGTGGCTCCAACCGGTACTAAAGGGCACACATTAGTACCGGTTGGAGCCACCAACCGGTACTAAAGGCCGTGCGCTGCCACCCGCGGTGCGCTATGTTTAGTCCCACCTCGCCGAGCGAAGGGCAGCCGCACTGGTTTATAAACCCAGCTGCGGCTGCCCTTTCGAACTCCTCTATATAGCAGGCTTCTGGGCCTAACTAAGGCGCGCTGCCCGGTGAGCCTCCTGGCCCTTCTGGGCCTGCATTTGCACACCCTAGGACTGGTAGGCTCACCGGGCAGCACCCCAACATTTTTTTTAAATTTTTTTCTTTTCTGCGTTATTTATTTTCTTCTATTTATTTTTGAGTAATTTTTTTATACAGTTATTTATTTTCTGCTTTATTTTTTTCTTCTATTTATTTCTGAGTAGTTTTTTTGCCGTATTTAGTTTCTTTGTGAATATTTTTGCTTTATATTAGTTTTTTTCTTTTCTGCATTATTTATTTTCTTCTATTTATTTTTGAGTAATTTTTTTATATAGTTATTTCTTTTCTGCTTTATTTTTTCTTCTATTTATTTCTGAGTAGTTTTTTTTGCCGTATTTAGTTTCTTTGTGAATATTTTTGCTTTATATTAGTTTTTTTCTTTTCTACATTATTTATTTTCTTCTATTTATTTTTGAGTAATTTTTTATATATTTATTTCTTTTCTGCTTTATTTTTTTCTTCTATTTATTTCTGAGTAGTTTTTTTGCCGTATTTAGTTTCTTTGTGAATATTTTTGCTTTATATTAGTTTTTTTCTTTTCTGCATTATTTATTTTATTCTATTTATTTTCTTCTTCTTCTTCCTCTTCCTCTTCTTATTCTTCTTCTCCTTCTCCTTCTCCTTCTCCTCCTTCTTCTTCTTCTTCCTCTTCCTCTTCTTATTCTTCTTCTCCTTCTCCTTCTCCTTCTCCTTCTCCTTCTTCTTCTTCTTCTTCTTCTTCTTCTTCTTCTTCTTCTTCTTCTTCTTCTTCTTCTTCTTCTCCTTCCTCTTCCTCTTCTTATTCTTCTTCTCCTTCTTCTTCCTCCTCCTTCTTCTTCCTCCTCTTCTTCTTCTTCTCCTTCTTCTTCCTCTTCTCCTTCTTCTCCTTCTTCCTCCTCCTCCTCCTCTTCTTCTTCTTCCTCTTCTTCTTCTTCCTCTTCTTCTTCTTCTTCTCCTCCTCATCCTTCTTCTTCTTCTTCTTCTTCTTCTTCTTCTCCTCCTCCTTCCTTTTGCCATAACAGAAGAAGTCCGGAGTTGTAATAAGTTATTAAAAATAAAAAAGAGGTGCAATGCTCGTTAATTTGCTTCAAGCCTTTTGGAATAGTGTAAACTGCACTGCGCGTAGCTCCGTGCAATCTACCATATTCCTAAAGGCTTGAAGCTAAGCAACATGAGCATTGAGCCTCTTCTTCATTGTCTCTACACCCAGGGCTTATAAACCGCTCCTACTCCCTCTCTCTTGGCGAGGTGGGACTAAAAAACAGCTTACCCTTTAGTACCGGTTGGAGCCACCAACCGGTACTAAAGGTGGTGCGCTGCGTGCACAAAATTTAATTAGTGTCATTTAGCTCAAAACAAATCATTAAATGCATGAAAAATATCAAATGAAGGCAGAAATGGTTGAAAGTTGATGGCGTCGCTTTGAATGATGCATACTGAATGCACAAAAAGTCTGGAGTTGTAATAAGTTGTCCAGTTTGTAAACGAAGTGCATCCAGTTTTTGTCGTAACCCTCTCTACTTTTTTGAACAATCTATGTGGGTGAAATGATGATACCATGTCAAGTTTCAACTTTTTCAGAGTTCATTTGTAGTGCTTTTCAATTTCCAGGTCAAAACAAATCATTGAATGCATGAAAATAGCAAATGAAGGCAGAAATGGTTGAAAGTTGATGGCATCGCTTTGAATGGTGCATACTGAACGCAAAAAATATAAGAGCATTTACATCACAATCTTATATTTCTTTAGAGTCTAAACTGTCAATATGATCTTATAACATCAAAAATACTTTGATCATCAATGATCTTTGTGTGTACAATCTGAATTGTCAATATGAGAGATCAACGATTTATAAACCGATGAAGACTCATATTGCGGCCACAAATTCTACACATAGAGTTCAATGAAGACCAAGTGCTTGTGATAGTTTGAGAAATAACATATTAAGGTGGTAAAAGGCTTGTTAGGGGAGCGAGGTGGGACTAAAAACAGCTTGCCATAACCTCATTAGTACTGGTTCGTGGTACGAACGGCACTAAATGGTGATGGTGGGGCCATAGCCTGACCGCAGGCTGACACAGCCCCGTTAGTACCAGTTCGTGGCATGAACCGGTACTAAAGGTTCGCCACGAACCGGTGCTATTGATCGCCGCCACGAACGGTGCTATTGTGCTTCACGTTTGACCCTTTTTCTACTAGTGATCTATATGAAGAACATGGTGCTACTTTGAAGCACAAGATATGAAACTCACTACATGAAGAACATGGTGCTACTTTGAAGCACAAGTGTGGAAAAAGAGATAGTAACGTTGCCCCTCTTTTTTTTTCTCTTTTTTTTTCTTTGGCCTTTTTTTGGCCTTTCTCTTTTTTTTGGGGGGGGGGGGAACAATGCTCTAATAATGATGATCATCACACTTTTATTTACTTACAACTCGATACTGGAACAAAGATATGACTCTATATGAATGCTTCCGGCGGTGTACCGGGATGTGCAATGGTCTAGCGTAGCATTGACATCAAAAAACGGACAAGCCATGAAAACATCATGCTAGCTATCTTACGACCATGCAAAGCAATATGACAATGAATGCTCAAGTCATGAATATGATGATGATGGAAGTTGCATGGCAATATATCTCGGAATGGCTATGGAAATGCCATGATAGGTAGGTATGGTGGCTGTTTCGAGGAAGATATAATTAGGCTTATGTGTGATAGAGCATATCGTATCATGGGGTTTGGATGCACTAGCGAAGTTTGCACCAACTCTCGAGGTGAGAAAGGGCAATGCACGGTACCGAAGAGGCTAGCAATGATGGAAAGGTAAAAGTGTGTATAATCCATGGACTCACATTAGTCATAAAGAACTCATATACTTATTGCAAAAGTTTATTAGCCCTCGAAGCAAAGTAGTACTATGCATGCCCCTAGGGGGATATATTGGTAGGAAAAGACCATCGCTCGTCCCCGACCGCCACTCATAAGGAAGACAATCAAAGAAACACCCCATGCTTCAAATTTGTCACACAACGGTTACCATACGTGCATGCTACGGGACTTGCAAACCTCAACACAAGTGTCTCTACAATCCACAACCACCCACTAGGATAACTCTAATATCACCATCTTTATATCGCAAAATTATTGCAAGGAATCAAACATATCATATTCAGCGATCTACAAGTTTATGTAGGATTTTATGACTAACCATGTGAATGACCAATTCCTGTCATCTCTCTAAATAGATATAAGTGAAGCAAGAAAGTTTAATTCTTTCTACAATAGATATTCCCATGCTCTAACAAATATAAGTGAAGCAAAAGAGCATTCTACAAATGGCGGTTTTCTAAATAAAGAGAAACAGGCAATCCAAACTTCATATAATATAAGTGAAGCACATGAAGCATTCTATAAAGCCACACTCAAAAGATATAAGTGAAGTGCAATGAGCATTCTATAAATCAACCAAGGACTATCTCATACCAGCATGGTGCATAAAAGAAAAGTGAAAACTAAATGCAAAAGACGCTCCAAGGCTTGCACATAATGCACGAACGAAACGAATTCGAAAACATACCGATACTTGTTGAAGGAAGAGGGGATGCCTCCCCAGCATCCCCAAGCTTAGACGCTTGAGTCTCCTTGAATATTTACTTGGGGTGCCTCGGGCATCCCCAAGCTTGAGCTCTTGCCTCTCTTCCTTTTCCTCATATCGAGACATCCTCGATTAGACACTACATCCACACAAAACTTCAACAGAAAACTCGGTAAGATCCGTTAGTATAATAAAGCAAATCACCACTCTAAGTACTGTAGCAAACCAATTCATATTTTGTTTTTGCATTGTGTCTACTGTAATATAACTTTTCCATGGCTTAATCCACTGATATAAATTGATAGATTCATCAAAACAAGCAAACTATGCATCAAAAACAGAATCTGTCAAAAACAGAACAGTCTGTAGGAATCTGAACATCCACCATACTTCTGGTACCCCAAAAATTCTACCAAAATTAGAAAAATAAAGAAGTTGTATATCAAGATATTTCAAAAGGAATCAGAACCAATTGACGTTCCAGGTAAAAATGTAAAATCGTGCACTACAGCCAAAGTTTCTGTCCTGCACCGTACAAACCAACAAGCATTGTAAACATCCTAAAGGCAAACCTTGACACATTATTTTTATAATACAATGGAATTGTACAAGGGGACAATTATTTTTATTGAAAAGTTTCTGTAATTAAGATTCACAAAGTTCCCATGGGCATGAACAAAGTTCAAGGACGTCCCCCACTTTCACAATGCTCGTCTCTCTCACTTTCACTTCTCTTTTTGAAAAGTTTTGGGTTCCCCTCTCTATTTTTGTTGTTTTTAAACTATATGAAAGCACTCAACAGAAATAAATGACTCTCTAAAACTTCCGGGTTGTCTCCCTGGCAGCGCTTTCTTTAAAGCCATTAAGCTAGGCATTTAGTGCTCAAGTAATGAATACACCCGGATCCCGAGGTATATCAAAGCAAATTTTAATTAACAATGATTTGTAATTTAGCAGTGAGTACAAAGTAACATAAATCATGTAATGACGAAGTCTAACTCTCTTCCTATGCATCGGCATGTCATAAAAGAACAATTCATGCACACATAGTAAAGGCCAATGCATAGTATAAACAGTTTCTTGCAATTCTATCGTGTTGGAAACATAGAGAGGTGGAGATATAGTTCCTCTCTCATAATAATTGCAAGTGGGAGCAAAAAGCACATGCATATTATATCTATCAAAATCATCATGTGCAACGGTAAAAGGCAACCCATCAATATAATCCTTACTAAGCGCAAACTTCTCTAATATAGTGTAGTCGGGAGAATTCAAAAAGATAATAGGACTATCATGCGTGGGTGCAATAGCAACAATTTCATTTTTAACATAAGGAACTATAGCAAGTTCATCTCCATAGGCATAATCCATATTGGCATCTTGGCCACAAGCATAGCAAGCATCATCAAAAAGGGATATTTCAAGAGAATCAATGGGATCATAGCAATCATCATAGCAATCATCCTTCGGTAAGCACGAAGGGGAATTAAACAATGTATGAGTTGAAGAGTTACTCTCATTAGAAGGTGGGCACGGGTGATCAATCCGCTCTTCCTCCTTTTGTTCTTCGCTCTCCTCATCATCTTTTTCATCCAATGAGCTCACAGTTTCATCAATTTCTTCTTCCATAGCTTCCTGCAAAATATTAGTCTCTTCTTGGACAGCGGAGAATTTCTCAATATATAGTTTAACATAGGCATTAGAAGCATAATTATCATAACAATATTCAAGTATGGCAAAATTTTCAGATTTGTAGAGAGTAGCATCATACTTTTCAATCAAAGAAGCAATTTCATAAGCACCCTTAAAAGCAACAAATTCTTCAATTTGTTGAACATCATAGTAACTATAAACACCCTTAGCATACGAAGATAAGATCCCATTATCAGTAAACTCACATTGGTAGGGAAGGTGTTTTTTAGGGTTTTCAGAACAACAAGTAAAATCATATTCCCAACATAAATCCCAAGCATAGCATTGTAAATGTTGAATTTGATCCCATAATAGTTTCCCTTTTTCAGATATACGGTGTCGCACATAACAAGCATGCTCATCTAAAGATTTGTCCTCAACTAAGCTAGTTGGGGTTTCAATACGAGCACATAGGGATCGAAGATGATCCGAGTAAAAATCTTCAGTAGTGTGATAGATTTTGAGTGGTTCTTCAACCATTGGAGCAGTAGGTACAACTAATGTTTTTGGTATTTTGCGTTTCCTACCCATGACTAAAGATAGAAAACAACTAAGGACAGCAAAATAAAAATTACTTAGTGATAAAGCAAACAAGCACACACGAGAATATTCACCCCATGCTATGACTCCCCAGCAACGGTGCCAGAAAAAGGTCTTGATAACCCGCAAGTATACGGGATAGTTGTAGCCTCTTTCGATAAGTAAGAGTGTCGAACCCAACGAGGAGCTAAAGGTAGAACAAATACTCTCTAAATTCCTACCGGCCACTGATACGACTCTACGCATGCTTGACGTTCGCTTTACCTAGAACAAGTATGAAACTAGAGGTACTTTGTAGGTGTTTTCGGGTAAGCTTGCAAGAAAGTAAAGAACATGTACATATAAACTAGGGGTTGTTTAGATAAAGAAGCAATAAAGTAAATATAGCGAGTGTGGAAAAGTGGTGGTAGGAGTTGTGAAATTGTCCCTAGGCAACTGACTACGTTACTAGACCGGCAATCTCTACTGCAATTCTATTTAAGGGAGAGGCATAAGCTAACATATCATCCCTTACTTGGAATTCTATGCACTTATGATTGGAACTCTAGCAAGCATCCGCAACTACTAAAGATTCATTAAGGTAAAACCCAACCATAGCATTAAAGCATCAAGTCCCCTTTTATCCCATATGCAAACAACCTATTTACTCGGGTCTGTGCTTCTGTCACTCACGCCACCCACCATAAGCAAATCATAAACATATTGCAAACCCTACAGCGGGAATCCCTCACGCTTGCGCGACACGGAGGGCACAATAGGACAACACCAATAATAAAACATGCAACTCAAACCAATCATAGCAAGTCATCAATCACCGATAGGACAACGAAAATCTACTCAGACATCATAGGATGGCAACACATCATTGGAAAATAATATGAAGCATAAAGCACCATGTTCAAGTAGAGGGTACAACGGGTTGCGGGAGAGTGGACCACTGGATATAGAAGGGGGAAGGTGATGGAGATGTCGGTGAAGATGACGGCGGTGTTGGTGAAGATCGCGGTGATGATGATGGCCTCCGGCGGCGTTCCGGCGCCACCGGAAGCAAGGGGGAGAGAGCCCCCCTTCTTCTTCTTCCTTGACCTTCTCCCTAGATGGGATTTCCCCTCTGGTCCTTGGCTCCCATGGCTTGGGAGGGGCGAGAGCCCCTCCGAGATTGGATCTATCTCTCTGTTTCTGTGTTCTGTTCTGGCTCTGTTTCACCGTTTCGTGTATATATGGAGATCCGTAACTCCGATTGGCCTGAAACCTTCGCCGTGATTTTTTCCCGAATATTAGCTTTCTTGCGGCAGAAGAATAGCATCAACCACCTTACGGCGGGCTCACGAGGGTAGGGGGCGCGCCCTCCTAGTACGGGCGTGGGCCCCTACCTCGTGACCACCTCGGGCACCGTCTCGCGTGGATTTTTCTTCTGGAATTTTCCATATTTTCCAAAAATAAGCTCCGTCCGTTTTTATCCCGTTTGGACTCCGTTTGGTATTGATATTCTGTGAAACATAAAACATGCAGCAGACAGGAACTGGCACTGGGCACTGTATCAATAAGTTAGTCCCAAAAATAATATAAAAAGTTACCAAAAATTATATGAAAGTGAATAATATTGGGATGGAACAAGAAAAAATTATAGATACGACGGAGATGTATCAGCTAGCAGGGTGGAGGTGGCCGGGCGCGTGCTCGCGCGTGTCGGCCACGTGTGCGTTATCCTCCTGGCACGGTGGAGGAGATGACTGGAAAGGCCAGTGGGCTGGGCCAGCACAGTACCAGGCCAGGTGGGCTACCAGGTGGGCAACAGGTAAACACTTCTCTCTCTCTCTCGCTTGTTTTCTGTTTTCTATTTTTCTTTTCTGTTTTGAATTAGTAAAAATACTAATTCATTTTTAAAACTCCTGAGATAAATTATGGGCACTATCTGGATTATTCCAGAAGCCCACAATTGAAACCAGAATATTTGGAGCATTTAAAATATTTATAGAATTCGAATGCCCCAATTAAAATACAATATGGGTTAATTCAAAAATCCATAAAAGATTTTATTTGATCCTATTTGAATTCTTTCTAATGCTAGGGTTTGATCAATCCCCATTTCAACTTTAAATAAATTTTAAACATGATGCAACATGCTCACCCATGTAACTAATGGCAAGCAAATTCTAGGGCTGCGACAATCACTCTGCAAAGTTAAAACTGTCTCGTCATAGGTGGCGTTCATCAAATTAGAAGCACCACATGCTAGAAATCATATTCAAGACGCAACCAATATCACACTGTCAACTTAAGGGTGTCTCATCATAAGTGACTGATGCAGGATACACAAGAGCAGTAGTTTCATGTAAGAACATGGTGTGATAGATAGATATAGTATGTACCAAAAACAGAAGGTGTGTCATATTCACACATATAATGTGTAAGCTAATCAGATGCAGTTTACACTAATTAGAAGCAATACAAGCTAGACACCATATGCAACATGCAACCATATATCACAATGCCGAGTTAGAGCAAGCACCTGGGATGGGGTAGGGGAGCGGAGACTTGGAACTTGTAATGCACTACAAGTACGAGGTGAATCGGTACAGATACTACGTTTACGTTCCTGTAGAGGACCACCATCATTGCCTTCCTTGCTCTTTTCCTTCCTCTTTTTTGATTTTGCCTTGTCAAGTCAAACCCACAAGAAAAAGGAATAAAATTTGCTTGTCAGAACTCACTGATACATGATACTGGCGAACACTACTTTCAAGTAAGGCAACCGCATGATAGGAGGATGGAATATGTATGAAAAATAGGACGGCATGACATATTGACATGTATGATGTCTAAAGTGTAATCTAAGCACAAGGTGTTTGAACTAATTAGAAGCAATGCAAGCTAGACACCATATGAAAGATGAAACCAATATCACTTTGCCAAATTAAAAGGGTGGCCTCATAAATGTATTTGAAAATATTAGAAGCAATACATGGCAACATGCTATAAATCATATGCAATATGCAACAAATAAAGGTGTCTCATCGTAAGTGATTGATGGAGGATACACAAGAGTGGTAGTTTCATGTAAGAACATGGTTAACGGATAGATGTAGTATGTACCAAAAATAGGAAGGCATATCATATTCACAGGTATAATGTGTAAACTAAGCAGATGTAATTTACCTTAATTAGAAGCAATACAAGCTAGACACCATATGCAACATGCAACCACATATCACACTACGAAGTTAGAGCAGGCACCTACGATGGTGGTGTTGGAGAAATGTGGTCTTCAAGTATAGAGCTACGTTAAATATCTTCATTTAGACTTGCCGTTTCTTGAGAATCATGTGGGTAGGATGAAACTACACTCTTTATAAGAGTAGTACGTCTCATATATACTAACCCATGGGCGTGACCGTCTCATCATAAGTGATAGATGCAGGATACACAAGAACAATAGTTTGATGTAAGAATATGGTGTGATAGGCAGATATATTATGTACCAAAAACAGGAAGGCGTGTCATATTCACATGTATAATGTGTAAGCTAAGGAGATGCAATTTAACAAATTAGAGGCAATAGAAGCTAGGCACTATATGCAACATGCAACCAGATATCACATTGCCATGTGAGAGCAAGCACCCGGGGTTGTGGAGTCGGGGAGATGAGATTTGGAACTTGCACTACAGTAGGTGTAGTAGGAGAATCTGTAGAGATCATCTGTTTCAGTTGCTCTAGAGGAGCACCATCATCCCGTGCATTCATCCTTTCATATTTTGCCTTGTCAAGTCAAACACACAAGAAAAATGAATGAAATTCTCTCTGCCAAATTCGTTGATGCATGATACTGATGAACACAACTTTGATGTAAGGCAACCACATTGTAGGAGGATGCAATATGCACGAAAATGCTAAGCAGAAGGCATTTCAACAAATTGGAAGCAATGCAAGCTAGACACCATATGAAAGATCCAACCAAAATCACGCTGCCAAGTTAGAAGTGTCTCATCATAAGTGGCATTTCAACAAATTAGAGGTAGTACATGCTTGAAATGATATGCAAGATGCAACCAATATCAAACTGTCAATTTGAAGGTGTCTCGTCAGAAGTGATTGCTGACACAAGTAAAGTAGTTTGATGTAAGAACATGGTTAATAGAAAGACGTAGTATGTACCAAAAACAAGAAGGCATGTCATATTCACATGTATAATGTGTTAACTAAGAAGATGCAATTTACCCTAATTAGAAGCAATACAAGGTAGACACTATATGCAACATGCAACCACATATCACATTGTCAAGTAAGAGCAAGCACCTATGATGGTGGTGTAGGGGAATTGCGGTCATCAACTACAGAGCTACCTTGACTATCTTCATTTAGCCTTGCCATTTCTCGAGAATCATGTGGTGATGATGACACTGTACTCTTTAAAAGAGTAGCGCATCTCGCAACAACCGACTAACATGACTGTCTCATCATAAGTGATTGATGAGGGATACCTAAGAGCATTAGTTTGATGTAAGAACATGGTTAATAGACCGATCTGGTATGTATCCAAAACAAGAAGGCATTTCATTATCAAAGGTATAATGTGTAAAGTAAGCAGCTGCAATTTAACCAAATTGGAAGCAATAGAAGCTAGACACCATATGCAACATGCAACCACATTTGACAGCGAAGTTAAAGCAAGCACCTGGGATGGTTGTGTGTGCCAATTGAGATCATCAACTGTAGAGCTATGTTTACTGTCTCCATTTGCTGACACTTCACCCTTTAGAGTGCTGAAACGCTAGTGCTTATCCTCGAATTAGACCGAAGTGACTTCTGTATTTTCTTTTGTGAATTTATCAACAGTGCGTCAGAGTCTGAAATACCCATGCATAAAAAAAATAGTGTGAGTATGGGTGAAGTGTGTGCACAAGTAGTACACTATAAAAGTAGCAAATAGCAGGTGGGTGAGAAATAAATGACGAGAGACATATGATAGCTCTACAACATGCATTGCACACAAAATTAGATTCTAGGATTTTGAGATATAAGCACAAGGATGGCTGGGAAATGCATATACACCTCCAGCACACCACAAGTTGTGGTCCTATGAAAATAACTGTCGACTGAAAACAATAGGTCAGTCCATTTTTTCTACATCGTAAGATGTACGAAGAACGGGCATATCGCCTTCATCTACCTCCAGCCAGTCAGTGTTGACGATCTTCCTCGAAATGCCAGCGACCACCGGCCCAGTCCCCTGCCTCCACCCTCCACTCGACCTCACCACACCGTGTGCTAGGCACCGCCCCCGGCCATCCCTTTAAGCCCCGCATACCTCCAAATCGTGTGAAAGCAGCTCCTGCGCCCCACACCCCTATGATAGACACCGATGCGCCACTTTCCCGGCGAACAAGCGGACTAGGTTCTCTGCGCGCCTAAGCGGGTGCTGCTTCATTTAATTGCGAATCAACTGACCCTGAATTGAAATCCAGGCGGGCAACTGACCTCTAGCTAAGGCACTACAAGAAATATGTCGACTTGTGACCACCACTATTAGTCACTGAATGGTCACTGTTTTCAATTTGTGACCTTTTTGTGACCAAAAACATAAGGTCAAAAGCTGGCCTCGTTAACTGACTATAGCAACCTTTCTTCTGGAATGGTCGTAGACCTTTATGACCAAAAAAAAGGTCGTAGATTTAATGACCAATTATTTTGGTCACTAGCAATCCGACCACACCATGTCAGATCCACCGTGGCAAGCTGACATGGCAGAATTATGACCAAATGAAAAGGTCGTAAAATAGAATCAGCCCAGTCCATTTCAGCCATCTACATGGGCCAAGCCCAATAATTCGGCCCATTTAATTTTTTTCTCTTTATTTTTCTTATGTGCATGGGCCTGGCCCAATAATTTTGCCTTTTATTTTCCAGGAATGGAGCCTTTTTCTGATGATTTTTTTATAGTCCACTATTGTCTTGGAGCGCCGGCGAAGGCTCCAAGATGGGATCTCACGGATACAGAAGGTTACGACGGTGGAAATAGTTTTTCGTGGTCGCTTCTGATGTTCTCGGGGTACGTGGGTATATATAGGAGGAAGAAGTAGGTTGGTGGACTGCCGAGGGGCCCACGAGATAGGGGGCACGCCCAGTAGGGGGGAGGGGGGCGCCCTCCACCCTCGTGGCCTCCTCAATTGTTTCTTGACTTGTACTCCAAGTCCTCTGGATCACGTTTGTTCCAAAAAGATCGCTCCCGAAGGTTTCATTCCATTTGGACTTTGTTTGATATTCCTTTTCTTCGAAACACTGAATTAGGCAAAAAACAACAATATGGGCTGGGCCTACGGTTCGTAGGTTAGTCCCAAAAATGATATAAAAGTGTAAAGTAAAGCCCATAAACATCCAAAACGGGTAATATAATAGCATGGAACAATCAAAAATTATAGATACGTGGGAGACGTATCAGCCAGCTGCCCGCATTCATGCGGAACCGGCTCCTCTGCCATGCACTACTTGTGTTGGTTCACTCACATGCAGGCCAGGTACACAACGGGCTTGCACGTTAGTGGAAGAAAGTCACGGGGTCATACGTCAAACGATTTGGTCGAGGGTGCCGCGCGCTACACGCCCGACTGAACACGAATAATCTGTGTCCGTAGTCTTCTGCTGGGACACGGTTGGATGGCCTCATAGTATAGTACTCCCTTCTTTCCGGTTTATAGGGCTTATTTCAAATTTTTTGTTTTTCCAATTTAAAGGGCTCATCTCCATCTCATTTTTAGTTTTTGAGGCACATTAAATCTTTGCATGCAAGAATTAAAAAGGAACACACCAATGCATGTAATGTTCCTACTCATCTAGTGGCCAAACATGCATGCACTGCAATTAATCCAAATTAATGCATGAGTATAATTTGAGTAGTTTTGTAAAGTACGAGATACATTCCTCCACTCACAAAATGCCTTGGTTGATGAGATTTCAGATTTGAGCCATATAAACTGGAAAAGAGGGAGTAGTGTAGAGTAGTAGTAGTACAGTGTAGAGTAGTATGAGTCTCATCTCACACCAATTTCCTTGGAGTCTGTGCTACAACATGCACCCTAGGTTATGTTACTAGTAGTAGTAGTACCTCCATAGTGGGTACGTACTTATTTGCTTGTTTCCCTTCTTGCCTCGTTGTTCTTCCCCGTGCAGCCAAAAAAAAAAACGAGGTCGTGTGAATAGCAATTGATTACTCGTGTTGATTTTTTGTGAAATGATTACTCGTGTTGATGGCTGCATGTGTCTAGGCCAATGCATCACTACAAAAAAAAGACACATCTGTGACATTTTGGGCGAAACGAATTTTTTTCTGTCATGCTTATGACACTTCTATGACGATAATTGTGACAAAACACGATATCATCATAGATGTAGTGGGATCCTACTTCTATGACAAAAAATCATGACAAAAAATGGGCAGGCTTTTCGTCTTGGGCAGGCCGGAGACGCAGCTGCATGACATTCTTTGGGCCGTCCATGACGGAAAAGTCGTGGTAGAAGCAAGGGCAAGGAAAATATCGTTGAGTTCCCGGTTACGGTGGGTGGTCGAGGCCGAGCGATGCATGGAGGGATTGCTTGTTTCTATCATACACGCACGCGTGTGGGTGCAAGGTGTTGGGCTCTAACTAAACCCGAGCGAGGCGTTCGCCTACTGAACTTGAGCGATTGCACTGGCTACGCTGTTACTGAACCCGAGCGATTGATCGATCCCTGGCTGTTAACTGAACCCGATCGAGCAATTCATTCGCTACTACTGCTAACTGAAGCCGATCGACCTGCTGCCTCTTGATGAACAATGAGCGTTGTTGGGGATTGGATGAACAAGACCCCATGGTAGTAGAGGCCATTGCCGCTGGATGAACAGGACCCTGATCAAGCCGGTTGGGGGTGGATGAACAGGACCCCGTGGAGGGCTGGTGGAACAGTAGCCGGTGGAGGGCTTGATGAACAGTAGCCGGTGGAGGGGTGGTTGAATAGTAGCCCGTGGAGGCTGGATCAACAGGAGCCCGTGGATGAACAATAGCTGGTTGACGTAGGAGGGAGACGCTGTGGATGAACAGTTGCAGGTGGAGGCTGGAGGAGGTCGACAGTGGATGAACAATAGTCCATGGAGGCTGGAGCAAGTGAAAGCACAAGTGCTCCCTAGGTGGTTTTGGTAATTAATGTCAACATATCTCTTGTTGGACTAACACTTTTATCTAGTATGTTTCAGATAAGTTCAACAATGGAGTGGCATGGACTAAAGGATGTGGGAACTCCTTCAAGATGCTAAGGACAAAGGATTGGCTCAAGCTTCAAGCTCAAGACTCTTCATTTTATATTTTAGTGATCCAAGATCACATTGAGTCTATAGGAAAAGTCAATACTATCAAGGAGGGATGAGGTGTTGCTTAATGAGCCTCTTGCTTCATGTGCTTAGTGATATGCTCCAAAACCCTCAGCTACTTTCCCACTCCCACAAATGACCTAAACCTAAAGCCAAAATCGGTCACACCGATTCTTCCTATCCGGTGCCACCGATTCCATAAGTCATAGCTACTGCCACAAACCCTAAGCAAATCGGTTCTACCGATAGGGATCTCGGTTCCACCGAGATGGGATTGTAATCTCTCTGTGTATGTCCATTACCAAAATCGGTCTCACCGAGTTTGAGCAATCGGTACTACCGAGATTACAATGCAAACTCTCTGGATAACTTATTACCAAAATCGGTCTCACCGAGTTTGAGTAATCGGTCCCACCGAGCTTGCCTGACCAACTCTCTGGAAATCTTATTACCAAATTCGGTCTCACCGAGTTTGTGTAATCGGTCTTACCAAGATTACGTTATGCCCAAACCCTAACCGAATCGGTCTCACAGAGTTGCATTTCGGTCCCACCGAAAACCCTAACGATCACATTATTTGCTAAATCGGTCTGACCGAGTTTAACGATTCGGTCCCACCGAGTTTGATAGGTTGTGTGTAACGGTTAGATTTTGTGTGGAGGCTATATATACCCCTCCACCTCCTCTTCATTCGTGGAGAGAGCCATCAGACTGAACCTACACTTCCAGTATACATTTTTTGAGAGAGAACCACCTACTCATGTGTTGATGCCAAGATATTCCATTCCTACCATATGAATCTTGATCTCTAGCCTTCCCCAAGTTGCTTTCCACTCAAATCTTCTTTCCACCAGATCCAAAACCTATGAGAGAGAGTTGAGTGTTGGGGAGACTATCATTTGAAGCACAAGAGCAAGGAGTTCATCATCAACGCACCATTTGTTACTTCTTGGAGAGTGGTGTCTCCTAGATTTGCTAGGTGTCACTTGGGAGCCTCCAACAAGATTGTGGAGTTGAACAAGGAGTTTGTAAGGGCAAGGAGATCGCCTACTTCGTGAAGATCTACCGCTAGTGAGGCAAGTCCTTCGTGGGCGATGGCCATGGTGGGATAGACAAGGTTGCTTCTTCGTGGACCCTTTGTGGGTGGAGCCCTCTGTGGACTCGCACAACCGTTACCCTTCGTGGGTTGAAGTCTCCATCAACGTGGATGTACGATAGCACCACCTATCGGAACCAAGCCAAAACATCCGTGCCTCCAATTGCGTTTGAATCCTCCAAAACCCTTCCCTTTACATTTTTGCAAGTTGCATGCTTTACTTTCCGCTGCTCATATACTCTTTGCATGCTTGCTTGATATGTATTGTGAATGTTAAACTTGTGCCTAATCTCCACTTAAACTTAAGGAAACTTAAAAACTGCAACTTTGGTACTTAGTGTCTAATCACCCCCCTAGACACCTCTTCTCAATATCCTACAAGTGGTATCAGAGCATTGGTCTCCATTGCTTTGGTTTAATCACCATTGGAGGAAGATGGATGAGTCCACTATTGGGAGTCTTAGACATAGAGTGCCTATTCTTGATGGAGAGTATTTTCATGAGTGAAAAAATGAGATGCTTGTTATTTTCAATCAATATCAATTGAACAAGTACATTGCTAGCCCTTGTGCACCTTATGTTGATCCTATGCATCCTACCCATGATGGGTCAATTGACATGATTAGGAATCTTAGAACTGCCGAACTTATCATTAGAGGATTGCCTAGAAACTTGATTGGATGTTTGCCTACTTTTAAGTGTGCCTACACTATATGAAATTTCTTGAGGAACGGTTTCCAGATTATTCCTTGAAAAATCTTGATCAAATTCTTCATAAGTCTATTGCTTTGAGTAAGATGAATACTAGTGATCCTATGTTTGGTGATCGTCTGTTTGAGCTTACAAACCTTATGCATGCCAAAGGAAATGTTGGTATTATTAATGATAGTATTTCCGAAGCTATAAAAATTCATAAGCAAGATCATTGTTAAACTCATTCTAATGAATCACCCTCTCTAGGACTTGATCCACCACATGACGATGTTGAACATGGATACTATGATGAGGATGATGATGGTGACTTCGATCTTGATGATGCAATGAGACATTTTGGTCTTATGGCAAATCTTTGGGGATATATGTCAGGAGGAAAGGAATGGGTTCTTGATAGTGGATGTACCGATCACATGACCAGAGATAAAGACATGTTTCGTGAGCTTGCTGATAATGATAGTCCTCGAAAGTATGTCACTTTCGGTGACAACTCAAAGGGTAAGGTGGTTGGCCTCGGTAAGGTGGCCATATCACATGATAGCTCCATACAAAATGTTATGCTCGTTGAATCTCCTGGATACAACTTACTTTCAGTATCTAGACTTGCTGATTTCGGTTTCAATGTTCTATTTACTGAAGTAGATTTCCAAGTATTTCGTCGAGACAATCATAAAATGGTCTTTACCAGTGTGCGTAGAGGTGATCTATACATTGTTGATTTCTCTAAAAAGGCTCAACCTAAAACTTGCTTCATTACTAAATCCTCAAAAGGTTGGTTATGGCATAGATGGCTAGGTCATGTTGGTATGCGAAACCTTGACAAGCTTATTAAAGGAAATCATATCCTTGGAGTTAACGATGTCATATTTGATAAGGATAGACTTTGCAGCGCTTGTCAGGCAGGTACACAGGTTGGAGGAAGGCATCCCGTTAAGAACATCATGACCACAAGGAGGCCACTCGAGCTACTTCACATGGATCTTTTTGGTCCCAACTCTTACAAGAGTCTCGGTGGAAATTCTTTTGGTCTAGTTATAGTTGATGATTTTTCAAGATTTACGTGGGTGTTCTTTCTCGATGATAAATCGCAGGTCCAAAAGATCTTCAAAAACTTCGCTAGGAAGGCCCCAAATCAATTTGAAGTGAAGATCAAGCAGGTTCGCAGCGACAATAGAACGGAGTTCAAGAACGCAAATGTGGACACCTTTCTTGATGAAGAAGGGATTTCACACGAGTTCTCGGCAACGTACACACCTCAACAAAACGGAGTTGTTGAGAGGAAGAACCGGACGCTCATCGAAATGGCGAGAATGATGCTTGATGAGTACAAGACGCCGAATCACTTTTGGGCAGAAGTGGTTGAGACAGCTTGTCATGCGACAAATCGTTTGTATCTTCACAAGCTACTCGGCAAGACGGCATACGAGCTCCTCACCGGTAACAAACCCCAAGTTGGATACTTTCGAGTATTCGGCTCAAAGTGCTATATTCTTGATAAGCATCATCGCTCTAAATTTTCTCCTAAGTCTCATGAAGGTTTCCTACTAGGTTATGGCTCAAACTCTCACACTTACCGTGTCTACAACAATTTCACCCGAAAGGTCGAAGAGACGGTAGATGTGAAGTTTGATGAATCTAACGGCTCGCAAGTAGAGCAATTGCCAATTGATGTAGGAGGCAAAGATCCTTCGGAAGCAATTCAAGACTTGTCTATTGGCAAGGTTCGTCCAACGGAGGTGAAGGAGATCACCTCGCCTGTCCAAGTGGAAGCTTCAACTTCACGACAAGGTGAACCAAGAGTTGACACGGAAGCATCCACAAGTGGGACACACCAAGATGAAGAAAACGAGGAAGTGCATCAATATGAATGTCAACAACCTCCTTCTCCACCACGTCAAGAGAACGACAACGCCAATGATGAAGAAGGCCAAGAAGAAGATCAAGATGAAGAAGATGTTCAACGAAGACCCAAGCAAAAGCTTTCACGAGTTCGAGCAAGAATTTCTAAAGATCATCCCGTCGAGCAAATCTACAATGACATTCAAACCGGGAGAATCACTCGCTCTAAAACTCGTTTAGCTAACTTTTGTGAAAACTATTCTTTCATCTCTAGCATTGAACCTATGAAGGTTGAAGAAGCATTGGAAGATCCGGATTGGATAAATGCCATGCATGAAGAGCTACACAACTTTGAGAGGAACCAAGTTTGGACATTGGTTGAGAAGCCCGACAACAACCACAACGTCATCGGTACCAAATGGGTGTTTCGCAACAAGCAAGATGAAGATGGACAAGTAGTTCGCAACAAAGCACGTCTCATCCCCCAAGGCTACACACAAGTCGAAGGTATGGACTATGGTGAGACTTATGCTCCCTTCGCTAGACTTGAGTCCATTCGCATCTTACTTGCCTATGCTAATCATCATGATATCACATTGTACCAAATGGACATTAAAAGTGCTTTTCTAAATGGTGAAATAGAGGAGGAAGTTTATGTTAAGCAACCTCCCGGCTTTGTCAATCCTAAGAAACCCAATCATGTTTACAAACTTCACAAAGTTCTTTATGGTCTTAAACAAGCTCCTAGAGCATGGTATAAATGCTTGACCAAGTTCCTTATTGAAAAAGGCTTTAAAATTGGGAAAATTGATTCTACTCTTTTTACTAAAAGGGTTAATGGAGAACTATTTGTGTGCCAAATCTATGTTGATGATATTATATTTGGTTCAACTAACCCTCATTTTAGTGAAAAGTTTGGGAAGCTAATGTCGGAGAAGTTTGAGATGTCTATGATGAGTGAACTCAAATTCTTTCCTGGGTTGCAAATCAAGCAAACTAAGGAAGGTACCTTTGTTTCTCAAACAAAGTACACCAAGGACTTATTCAAGAAGTTCAATATGCAAGAATGCAAAGGTTTGTCTACACCCATGCCTACTAGTTTACATCTTGATTTGACCAAAGATAGTGAACCGGTTGATCAAAAGGTTTATCGCTCTATGATTGGTTCATTATTATATCTATGTGCTTCACGTCCCGACATCATGCTAAGTGTGTGCATATGTGCATGATATCAAGCTGCTCCTAAGGAATGTCATCTTAAGGCCGTGAAAAGGATAGTGAGATACTTAATCCATACACCAAATTTTGTCATTTGGTATCCAAAAAGGGCCTCTTTCGATCTTGTTGGCTATTTCGACTCGGACTATGCCGGAGACAAGGTTGATAGAAAGTCCACTTCGGGTACTTGTCAATTTCTTGGTAGATCTCTTGTATCTTGTTCCTCCAAGAAACAAAACTCGGTATCCTTACCCACCGCCAAAGCTGAATATATTGACTCTAGTTCATGTTGTGCTCAATTACTTTGGATGACCAAAACTCTTAAAGATTATGGGATATATGTGAGACATGTTCCATTGCTTTGTGACAATGAAAGTGCTATCAAAATTGGTCTAATCCTGTGCAACATTCTCGAACTAAGCATATTGAAGTTCGTCATCATTTCATTTGAGATCATGTTGCTAAGGGTGACATTGATCTTAAGCATGTTCGCACCGAAAAGCAATTAGCGAATATATTCACTAAACCTCTTGATGAGAAAGTGTTTTGCAGGTTAAGGGGAGAATTGAATATCATTGATGCTTCAAACTTGGAGTAGAAACTCCATTGGATACATGAAAGACATGAGCTTATAATTAATCCTTGATATTTCTCTTATGATGAAAATCTTATGTCTTGGATATATTTGCATCTTGCATGTTATGTAACCCATGCAGGTACTTGGTGGAATCAAACTCCATGAGATTGTAATCTACTCACATCTTGAGCAATCTCTACATCACCAAGTCTCTACACTATGGTGGATGAAGACAAGGAAGCACGGAACCATTTAAACATATCCCTTGACAAATTCTATGTTGAGCTTCATGATTGTCATTTTTGGATACACAAGTTCTCTTCCTTGCAAGAACTAACGCATGTAGGTAGATGGACTCAAATTCCAAGTGGTGCTCCAAATTCTTGATGAGCTACATCAACCTTGAGCAACCCACACAAGTTCAACTACATGGACAACACCACCAACCAAGGTATGATATTCCATCTTTGAGAAGCTTTACTCCAAGTCATGAGCTAAAGCAACTCGCCAAGATGTCAATACATCAAGGTGCATAAACGAAAAATGGCAACCCCATTCTGAGCTTAAACGATGAGTATGACCTATGATCAAGTGATCTCACTTGACTCCTAAGTCAATATACTCTAACAATGGTGACTTTGTCGCCGACCATCTCTAGATGAAATTCTCTTGTGTTCTTTTCTGTGTTTTTGCATTTGTCACATGCATATTTGTTTCCCCTTTCAAAAAAAAAACTTCATCTAGATTTCTTTCTGTTTGCTCTGCATTTTTCTGCATCAAATTCATTGCACATCTTTCAGTAAATTCCTTGCAAATCTTTGTGAGTTCTTACTAGTCTAAGTGAGCTGAGGTGACAAGTGTTTTCTCTGAGATGAACTCGGTTTCACTGATTTGTTATTTTCGGCCCAACCGAATCCTTTCGGTACAACCGACGCATACCCCTCGGTGCCACCGATTTCACATCAGGAAAACAGTTTGACACATCTTCTATGTTTCTACTGATCCAGCTCCACTCAATGAATCTTGTCCTCTACAAGCATCACATTTTTATCATTGCTTTGTGCTGTGTCTCAAGGACCAAACCCATTCGACGGATTCCAGAAAACCCTTCTTGGAAATTGATGTCATAGGGGGAGAGAGAGAAACATCAAAGCTTATCATTTATAAAGAGAGCCTTAAGGGGGAGAGAGAGAGATCTCCAGGGGGAGAGAATACTTAAGTAGAAAGTATTTCTCAAGGATCCCAGATGCTTGCTGTTCAAGAGGAGAGATGCTCACATGTCTTCTTGAGGGGAGAGACATGTTCATATGATCTGTTGTGCTTATTTGCATTAGCATACATTTGCTCTGATCATCATTCATATCTTTCAGCTCTGATTTTTCAAGCTCTGATTTTCTATTCCCTATCTTCTCCCAGTATCCCATGCTAGATTCAGGGGGAGCAAGACATCTAAGGGAAAGAAATCATTTAAATTCATTGCATATCTTTACTCTTGGGGACATGTCTAATCCAATGTGGTACTTAGTACTCACTCTCTACGTGTCATCCCAGTCTTGGCATTCTCGTGGTTTCTTTTGTTTGCTCTGGCTAGTAGGTGCATCTGTGTTATCTAACCTTGTTTGCGCAGGTTCATTTCATCCCAAGCCAACTCAAGACTACAAGGTAAGTATATGCATCACAATCATATGCATGAGGAATTCCTGCTGATGTACATACTGTTTGCAAGAAGGACTCATGAGCATGAAGGTATTTTCTTTAATATTCTTTGCTCTGATGCATATGGCCAAGATACGTAACACATTACCTGCTCTATCATGTTTCTGCTCTCACATGCTTCTATATTCCATATTCACATGATTGCATACATGTAGGGGGAGCCTATGTTTGTTACATGTCTTTCCAAAGCTTTACTTGCTACTCTTTATATCTTTATCTAAAGCTTTGATGTATGTTGTCATCAATTACCAAAAAGGGGGAGATTGAAAGCACAAGTGCTCCCTAGGTGGTTTTGGTAATTAATGTCAACATATCTCTTGTTGGACTAACACTTTTATCTAGTATGTTTCAGATAAGTTCAACAATGGAGTGGCATGGACTAAAGGATGTGGGAACTCCTTCAAGATGCTAAGGACAAAGGATTGGCTCAAGCTTCAAGCTCAAGACTCTTCATTTTATATTTTAGTGATCCAAGATCACATTGAGTCTATAGGAAAAGCCAATACTATCAAGGAGGGATGAGGTGTTGCTTAATGAGCCTCTTGCTTCATATGCTTAGTGATATGCTCCAAAACCCTCAGCTACTTTCCCACTTCCACAAATGACCTAAACCTAAAGCCAAAATCGGTCACACCGATTCTTCCTATCCGGTGCCACCGATTCCATAAGTCATAGCTACTGCCACAAACCCTAAGCAAATCGGTTCTACCGATAGGGATCTCGGTTTCACTGAGATGGGATTGTAATCTCTCTGTGTATGTCCATTACCAAAATCGGTCTCACCGAGTTTGAGCAATCGGTACTACCGAGATTACAATGCAAACTCTCTGGATAACTTATTACCAAAATCGGTCTCACCGAGTTTGAGTAATTGGTCCCACCGAGCTTGCCTGACCAACTCTCTGGAAAGCTTATTACCAAAATCAGTCTCACCGAGTTTGTGTAATCGGTCTTACCAAGATTATGTTATGCCCTAACCCTAACCGAATCGGTCTCACCGAGTTGCATTTCGGTCCCACCGAAAACCCTAACGGTCACATTATTTGCTAAATCGGTCTGACCGAGTTTAACGATTCGGTCCCACCGAGTTTGGTAGATTGTGTGTAATGGTTAGATTTTGTGTGGAGGCTATATATACACCTCCACCTCCTCTTCATTCGTGGAGAGAGCCATCAGACTGAACCTACACTTCCAGTATTCATTTTCTAAGAGAGAACCACCTATTCATGTGTTGAGGCCAAGATGTTCCATTCCTACCATATGAATCTTGATCTCTAGCCTTCTCCAAGTTGCTTTCCACTCAAATCTTCTTTCCACCAAATCCAAAACCTATGAGAGAGAGTTGAGTGTTGGGGAAACTATCATTTGAAGCACAAGAGCAAGGAGTTCATCACCAACGCACCATTTGTTACTTCTTGGAGAGTGGTGTCTCCTAGATTGGCCAGGTGTCACTTGGGAGCCTCCGACAAGATTGTGGAGTTGAACCAAGGAGTTTGTAAGGGCAAGGAGATCGCCTACTTCGTGAAGATCTACCGCTAGTGAGGCAAGTCCTTCGTGGGCGACGGCCATGGTGGGATAGACAAGGTTGCTTCTTCGTGGACCCTTTGTGTGTGGAGCCCTCTATGGACTCGCGCAACCGTTACCCTTCGTGGGTTGATGTCTCCATCAACGTGGATGTACGATAGCACCACCTATCGGAACCACGCCAAAAACATCCGTGTCTCCAATTGTGTTTGAATCCTCCAAAACCCTTCCCTTTACATTCTTGCAAGTTGCATGCTTTACTTTCCGCTGCTCATATACTCTTTGCATGCTTGATTGATATGTATTGTGAATGTTAAACTTGTGCCTAATCTCCACTTAAACTTAAGGAAACTTAAAAACTGCAACTTTGGTACTTAGTGTCTAATCACCCCCCCCTCTATACACCTCTTCTCAAGATCCTACAACAAGGCAGTAGACGGTGGATGAATAGTAGCCCATGGAGTCCCGTTTTGCGGTACGCCGCACCCCTCCCGATGAACAGGACCCCCATTTCAACCATAGGAGGTTGAAGAGAAGTCCGTTTCCTCTGTTTTGCGGTACGCCACACCCCACTCGATCAATAGCACCCTGTTTTGACTGTGGGAGCTCGAACACATGTCCGTTTCCTCCGTTTTACGGTACGCTAGACCCTTCCCGATGAGCATGACCCCATTTCGACTGTACGCGGTCGAACACAAGGTCGTTTTCCTCCGTGCCAGACCCCGTTCCGGATGTTCCGCACAAGCCACTTGAATCACATTGAACACGACCCATTCCGACCCAGTCTGTTGCCTCCCGATGAACATGACATGTTCTGACCCAGTCACTTGGCTCCCGACGAACATGATGTTGTTTCCTCCGTTCCGACGCAACCGGTTAGCTGCCAATGAACAGGACACCGTTGCTGCCCTCCACTGCCTCTCCATGTACATGAGCCCTGGCCGTACGTATGCGTGAGTAGGTGTTCGAGACACTGCCTGTATGTACATACGTACGTGTACACGATATAGACGGGACTGCCTGAACAGTATGTACATACACGTTTGTGACCAGAATGACAACGCTACGTAGCTTCGATCGGGTGGGTCCCGACTATCAGGGAGGATAAGGAGGCACTTCCTTGCGTTTGAAGATGTAGCTGGTGGGTCCGAGCTAACAGGGGGAGGATTCTTTTTGTTGTGCGTAATAAGGAGGCACTTCCTTGCATGCGAAGATGTAGCTGGTGGGTCCATCTATCAGCCTCACCGCGTACAGTACTCTTCCGATGGTTGTCGTTTGTTGACCACATTGACCATGCCGCGCGGACAGCACGAGGTAGTGGACGACAGTGAGACAGGGAACGACGTGGAGCCTGGGAACATGCGGAGGGTAGTATGAGGGTTGACTGGTTCGGCTGCGGTGTGAGGCTGTCGTCGCTACAGAATAACAGGGGGTGTGGGTGAGTAGAGGGATGGCCTGGCAAGTGGTGGGAGTAGTAGGGGGTGGTGAGGCCTCCGCGGTAGCATAGCTGGCCACGGGAGGCAGGAGCACGCGGTTGTTTGGATGGCTGGAGCAAGAAAATCAAAGGTTGAAGAAGCAGGAGGACAGTTGGACGTTAAAAATCGAACTGTCACTGGTGATGGAATTGTTTGTTGACTAAGTTGACAAAGTCCTTTGCACGCGTCAACTTAGTAGGGCCACAAGTCAGCCTCCAAATCTGGTGGGCCCCAGCTGTCATGGACAGCACTCGTTATTTTTCGCTTAATAAGGAGGCACTTCCTTCCGTGCCAAGATATAGCTGGTGGGTCCTAGCTGTCATTGGGAGGTACTTGCTTGCGTGCAGACATGGACCATGTGGGTCCTAACTGCCAGCCTCTCCATGTACATCCCTCTTCCGATGTTGTCGTTTGTTGACAATGTTGACCACGCCGTGCCGAGAATACCAGCGCGATGGACGACGGCAAGACCCAGGAAGGGAATGGCCTGAAGGCGACGAAGCCACATAAGTGGAGGGATGTGGGTGAGTAGAGGGATGGCCTGGCCAGCGGTGGAGGTAGTAGGGGCCGGTGAGGCCTGCGCGGCAGCACCTCCGGCCACGGAAGGCAGGAGCAGGCGGCCCCGCCGATGCTGGATTTGGCGGCTGGAGCAATAAGATCAGAGATTGAAGAAGCACGGCGACCATTGGATTGACATCCAATAGTTACGTCTGTTGACCTATATAATAAGTTAAAAAATCTTGCATACACGTCAACTTAACAGGCCCACAAGTCAGACCATTCCCTATTTTTTTTAATAATTTACAGCTTTAAAGTATTTGAAGATATATTTAAATTAGGTTAAATCCCAGTGAAATGGGAATCTGAAAATGTGAAAAAATTTAGAAATTATAAAGTAATTGCCAATTTGTCGTCTGTATTTTATATTTACAGCCCATGTCATATTACTTTCAAGATTTGCAGCCGTCTTGAAAGAGTTGCAGCCCATCAGGGCGTAGAAAAATAAGTAGGCCTGGATTGGGTATTCTACAAAAAAATAAGCTGGGCTCATTTTTAGAAAGTAAAAATAGCTGGGCTGGTCATGTGGTGAACGTAAAATATAAGCCTGGGCTAGACGGGCCACAACCCAGTTGAAACCCTACTCCGTCTCAACAATAACAAAAAAATACTACTCGAGCAGCTACGTCCCAGGTGTTAGCCGATCTTGTGCTATTCTCTTGTCTATTGAGTATATACGTTGACAATATCGTGGGTCCCAGATGTCTGGAAACCACTCGGAGGAAGCATTTTCTTTTTCTATACACTGGCAAGGGAGAATATAAAAAATGAGCAACTTGCTTGCGTGCGGCCATGGACATGATGGGTCCCTACTGTCATCCTCTCCATGTACAATCCTCTCCCGATTCCTCTTGTTTGTTGACCATGTTGACAACGCGAGAGGGCAGCGCCGCGGCGAGCGTACCAAAGCATGCGGAGGACGACGGCGAGGCCTCGGATGTCGATGTTAATGATTTTGGAGGCGGTGGGGTGTTCGATGCTTGTGTTGAGGCACAGCCAGCTGTGGGAGGTGGAAGCAGGCGGCCCCGCCAGCGCTGGTTTGGTTTTGGCGGCTGGAAGAAGACAAGACTGAAGAAACATGACAGACTATAAAAGCAGTAGGAGTACTTAACAACCTTAATTGAAACGAGCAGGGGCACTTAACAACCATAGCTGAAAGCAGTATGAGTACTTATACAGGTTCAACCATATGCCTTGAACAACGCTACTTTTCCTACATTTAACCAAGGGTGAGGCCACCAAGCCCCAGGAGAAGGCCCAGGCGCCACGCCCCGCGCATCCATAACCTTCTGAAAGCGGCTTCATCTCGCAATGTGGTCAATAAATGGGGTATTCGCTTTAGAGCCATGGAAAAGCATGAGCATAACCTTCTGTCTGATCCTCCAAGATGGACAGGCCTTCATTATTTGAGACCACCCATCAATGAGTATCTTTTCACCTCCAAGGGGAATGGAGTAGATCGACATAAACATCATGTTGTGACCAAGTGCAAGTCTGACCCGACCATGGCCAGGCATCTATATAGGAACAATAGAACTGGGCAGTTTTTGTTTCAAGTTCACAACTGTAAAACTGTGTATAAGCAAGAGTTTATGAACAACATATATAACATAAAACAGATCGTACCATAAGTTTCTCGACACATTTGAACTTGTTCAGCGTGTGCAGCAGTGGCAGACATGTCCCACGTGGCCTTCCACCATCGAAACACCCCACAAGGACCTCAAGACGATAAATAAAGTGTAGGAACTTGTGGATGTCGTCCCAGTCAACTTCAGTGCCATTAGTAACAGTCGAGTTCTTATAGAATAACAAACGAGTAGCATGCTTAACTTTGAAATAACCTACACATGTCGCCAATTATAAGAAATATTAGTTAGAAGTAGAATCTTCTAGAGAGAAGGGAATCACAAATCATTTCTACTTATAAAGTTAAATTGTAATTTGTTAGACAGAATAGGTGGATTAAGAAGTAATCGAGGCAACAAGCAAGAACCAGATACAAAACTAACATGGATGAACTACTGGAATGACGTCGAGGTGGAAGATCACAGTGAATATGAGACCAGGTTCTGCTATTTCCATCAACATTCGCGCGCCAACTTTCAGTCCGTAACACTTGAGAATGTTTATCCAAGTTCGGCCATAAAAAACAACGATCTTCTAGGTTCATGAACCCAACTCGGAACTTGTATCCATGGCTTGTCTTCATGTGACCATTAAACTAGTGTATTCAGTTATGGCAAGGCCGACCATCTCGAGTATATGTGTTCTGGTAAAGCAAGGAATGCACTACAGGAAAAATAATATGAGAACACAATTTGTTCACTATCCAAATCTAGAAATAATTTCCTCCTTCATGTCAGTTTTGACCATGGTACTAGTACCTTTTATCCAAATATAGCAATCCAAATTTCCAAATTAGTCGACAGCATTTTCAAAAAACCCCACCCTCTCGGATAGAAAAGAGGATTCTAGGAAAATACCGTGCATGTTTTAAAATCCTATGTTATGATGAGAAGGAACAAGTGTGGCGTCTCACCGAGGGCGCAGAAACCTGTAGGGTCCTTGCACATTGGGCACTGCAAATGAAACATACTAGATTCAGTAGGAAGAAAAATGCATCAACAACAGCGGCTGCCATCCTAGGATTACCCGTGTCCAAGGGGCTTGGATTTATCGGGATGGATGAAGAATTCGTACCTGATTCTCCATGAGAAAACCCTATACAATCGCCGAGAGGGGGTTTTCTCTGAACAAGCAGACAAGGGAGAAGGGGATTCGGGCCAAGTGAGAGAGGGTTTTTTCTCTGAACAAGAAGATGAGGAAGAAGGGGATTCAGGCCTAGTGAAATATTGCTGCTTCGTCCGTCCATATTACTGCTAAAGCTGGAAAGGTGAGGGTTATTGTGATTTGACGGCTCATTGGGAATTACTGTGGCACTACGACCCGGGTGAGTGTACCGTGCAGTTGTGCACTCTAATTTGGTGCATGGCACGTGGACCCCATTGCCGGATTCCCCACATATCAGCGAAAGGAAGTAGAAAGGCAAGAGTAACTAGTTACACATAATTATATTTTTGACAGAGAGATACTCCCTTTGTAAAGATATAAAAGTCTTTTATATCACAACTTTATACATAAGAAAAAAATAAGGGGAATATAAATACCATAATATGGGGGTTCAGCTGAGAATATAATACTCAGAAAGGCTCACGGTTCTGGACTTTGGGCCGCAGGCCGGTGGGCCTTCATGTTTGGCGGCCCATGTGTTCTACCTCAGCGCATTTCATATTGCAAGCGATCTGTACGACGTAGGTTTTAGATGTTGTCCCAGGGCGAATACAGAAAATTGAATAAAGCACGATAGCTGTTAGAATGAAATCGAACGACAGTTCCTAACCAGCAATCAGAGTTGCAATTCTATCAACGATATCCTACGTGATAAATAATACTTTAGTACTACTTATACACACAGGACACTTGTTTTTTTAGGGTTAAGACAGTAGGAAAGGCTCCTACTGCATATATATTAAATATAACAAAGCAACTGTTACATGGTGGTAATTACAAAGGTGGGCAGTGTTAAGTCCAAGATATACAACTACTAAGTATCCTGAAGTAGGTTTTGTCAAAGGGAAGAGACAACATATCTCTTATGCTCTGGCATTCTATATTGGATGTTGCTAAAGTAACACTTGAACCGATCCCACCATGAATCCATGGAAGGCGCGACATGTCTAAAGTAATTATTGTCGCGCTCCTTCCAGAGGCTCCAAGCAGCTACCAGGAAGATTTCCATGATCATCTTGCGGGCGTGCTGTGTCTTCATTTGTTCAACAAGATCCAGCCTATTCCCAACAGAGGCCCAATTGATGTTTAATCGCCGCTAACAAACCTTGCTGAAAGTGCAATGGAAGAAGAGGTGTTCCATTGTTTCTTCAACGTGAAGACCACATAACAATCAATCAAGGTTGGAACCAATGTTGTAATGTCTCCTTTTTAGCATGTTCCGAGTGTTGGGGCGATCAGACAACAGGAAGCAACCGAAGACCTTGATTTTCAGGGTACACTTGGTGCGCCAAAGCCAACGGAAAGCCACATGAGCAACCACATCTCGAAAGAAAAATTGATAGTACGTGGCAGTCTTGAACACATTTGACCCCTAGCAATATGACCAAACATCGTCATGATCATCAAAAGTCACATCCGCGACATCAAGCTGCAGGAGCTTGAGATCGTCGCGGGCTTGCATGGAAAGGGGGAGCAGAAAGGTTTCATGCAGGGTGGTGGCCGTCAAGAAGTCCCGAACCGATAAATCTTCATCATGGACGTATGAGAAAGCCCTCGGGAATTTATCAGCATATATAGCATTTTTCCATTTGTCTTTCCAAAAAAGTGCAGATGTACCTTTTTTGATTTGAACATGGGTGATACCGCGATATATTGGCATGAGTTGAACGAGATCTCGCCACCAAAAGGAGCCGCACATGTCAGTTGCATGGGGGATCGAATCAACATAGTATGGGGGATCGAATCAACATAGTACGTCTCCCAAACCAGCTGCACCCAGGGAATGTCTAATTTGTTGCAAAACTTATTAAGGAATTTCAGAAGCAACCCGTCATTTTGGACCTTCAAATCAAGAATCCCGAGGACACCACTAGATTTAGGTCGACAGACCATGGGCCAAGCAGCTAGAGAGTTGTGTTTATCGCCATGAGCAGTTTTTTTATTCCAGAGGCAAAGACTGCGTATTTTGTCCAGTTGAGCAATGATTTTCTGAGGTAGGCGCAGGGTGCCTGTCGGTGTCAAAACCGGCGGATCTCGGGTAGGGGGTCCCGAACTGTGCGTCTAGGCGGATGGTAACAGGAGACAAGGGACACGATGTTTTTACCCAGGTTCGGGCCCTCTCGATGGAGGTAAAACCCTACTCCTGCTTGATTGATATTGATGATATGGGTAGTACAAGAGTGGATCTACCATGAGATCAAGGAGGCTAAACCCTAGAAGCTAGCCTATGGTATGATTGTTGTAATCATTATATGTCCTATGGACAAAAACCCTCCGGTTTATATAGACATCGGAGAGGGCTAGGGTTACACAGAGTCGGTTACAATGGTAGGAGATCTACATATCCGTATCGCCAAGCTTGCCTTCCACGCCAAGGAAAGTCCCATCCGGACACGGGACGAAGTCTTCAATCTTGTATCTTCATAGTCTTGGAGTCCGGCCGACGATGATAGTCCGGCTATCCGGACACCCCCTAGTCCAGGACTCCCTTAGTAGCCCCTGAACCAGGCTTCAATGACGATGAGTCCGGCGCGCATATTGTTCGGCATTGCAAGGCGGGTTCCTCCTCCGAATAATTCATAGAAGATTGTGAACACCAGGATAGTGTCCGGCTCCGCAAAATAAATTCCACATTCCACGGTAGAGAGAATAATATGTACACAAGTTCAATCTGCTGACGTATTTTGTGGCATGACGTCACGGCACCACCAAGCCTTCACTTGAATCGTTTTTTAGTATACCACCTCAGCGCGTTTAGCGAAGCGGTTTCCTCGGCACGTCTTGTCGAAGCAGAGATCGTGTTCCCCTTATTCCGGGATTCCCATCAATACGGACGTGGGTAACCCAACCATGCCCGTTGCCACGCCCCCTCTATCGGAGGCGAGTCCCGAACGGTCACGGGGACGTCTCTTGGTATTCTCCCTCTTTATAATGGGACCAAGGCTTCGTTTCTTTTCTTCAACCTTCAATCGAATCTACTCCTCGCCCCGAGTTCCAACACCCAGAGCCCCAGATTCGAGCGCTTCGGACCTTCAACAATGTCCGGCTCCGACCTACAGGGCCGGTGGATGCCCTCCTCCGTCATGGAAGAGGACGTGCTAAAGCTGCGAGAGGCCAAGTACCTGACTTACGAGATTTCGCACAGGTTGCCCGCCAAAGGGCAAGTCATCCCCACC
The DNA here is from genome assembly GCA_963921465.1 of Triticum timopheevii. Lineage (NCBI taxonomy): Eukaryota > Viridiplantae > Streptophyta > Magnoliopsida > Poales > Poaceae > Triticum > Triticum timopheevii. The sequence continues at coordinate 472,700,064 of OY997268.1, forward strand.
CCCGAGCCCGGCGAGTATGTCGTGTTTGTGTCACACCTCCGTCGGGGCTTAGGCTTCCCGATGGATCCTTTTGTGAGAGGGCTCGTGATTTACTATGGGTTAGAATTCGACGACTTGGCTCCGGAGTCCATCCTCCATATTTCTTCATTCATCATCGTCTGTGAAGCCTTCCTCCGCATTACCCCTCACTTCGGCTTGTGGCTGAAGACCTTCGACATGGAGCCGAAGATGATCGAGGGGCGTCAAGCAGAGTGCGGCGGGGCGGCCGTAAGCAGGAGGGCCGATGCTCCGTCGCCCGAGGGCTCCTTCCAAGCGGAGCTCGACTTGTGGCAACAGGAGTGGTTTTATATTACCGCTCCCACGGGCAGCAGGCAGAAACTGCCGCCCGTCTTCCGCTCGGGACCTCCACGACGACTGATGTCATGGGTCAACCAAGGGCTCAACTGGGGGCCGTCAAAGGACGTGCCCTTATTGCAGGGCCGGATTCGAGACCTCCAAGCGAGGGAGATCGATCTGGTCGTGGTGACGCAGGTTATGCTAATTAGGCGTCTCCTGCCCTGCAAACGCCGTCCTCTCCGGCTGTGGGAATTTAATCTGGAGGGACCACGGATTCTCCAACACTTCATGGGTACAACACCCATGGAGATGTACAAATTGTTCTTCGGATCACGGGAGGTGTGTCCGGAATTGACCGAGGACGCCGGCCTAAGCTGCAATCGCCCGGATACACAAGTAAGCAGCTCTGTGTTTGGACATACCGTTTGTTTGCCTTTCTACAATTCGCCTTTTAACCAGTTGCTCTCTAAACAGGAGCCGATAGCGCAAGCAAAACTGATACGGTGTCCGGCCCCCCTCCCAGAGACCTCGCCGGATCCCGTGCTGGTCAGGATGCTGGAGGTTGCGCCTTCAGAGGAAGGCGAAGGGGAGAACAAAGGAACTACCGCCTCAACCAAGGAGGCTTTTGAGGAAGGGGGGATCGAGAATCCCTCCTTCCAAGGGGAGAAGAGGACCGCTTCCGAAAACCCGGAGGCCAAAGCCCCGAAGCGGGGGAAGAGATCTTCTCCAGAGGGTCCTGCATCCGGAGAAGCTCCGGGCGCACAGCCTCCCCGAAGGAATCAGCCCTCCAGCGAGCCGTAAGTAGAAAAAAGGGAGTTTTGTAATAAGGGACATCCCTATTTGTGCTTCTGAGGATAACTTAAGTTTTTACCTTGTAGTTCGGATCTCCGTCCTTCTCAGATGAGCTCGTCTTCGGGGGACCTTCATCCAGAGATGGTGGAGAGTGAGACGCCTCCGTCCGCTACGCCGTCAGGTGGGGCGGACGACCCCAAGGTGTCACCACGGAGGGTATCCCCGAGTCCGGCAGAGCCGAAGAGTTCGGCGCCAACTAGTGTTCGGCCGGGGGAGCTGAAGGATCTGCTTGAGAGGGCGTCTATCTCAGAAGATCACCATGCATTGATGAGTATGGTGATTGGAAGGATTTCGTCCGCCGAAGGCGGGTTGCGTGATGCCGTCAGGAGTTTGCTGGCGGGGTTTGAGGTACGTAAAAATGACATACCTTTTGATAGTTTTACACATAAAGTGCGCCCTGTATAGATAGTAGCCCCTGAGACTCGGTAGGTTGTCGAAAGCGACAGTGTGCCGAGGATCAAAATCACAGGTTTTAATTTTCGCCTTTCCTATGCAGATGGCGGATAGTCCGGGGGCCAGCCGGACTGATGGAGTTGCTGAACTAAAGCGGCAACTCGACGTTGCGGATGCGGACATCGCGCTAGTCAACAGGCGACTTGACGAGTCGCAAGGTAAGTTTTTTTTTGTGGTCACCTAGTAAGGGAGCCAAAGCCCACTCCTTACAATATGTGTGCGAAATGCAGATGGTGCCGCTGCTGTGGAGAGCCTTCGGGCCAAACTTGCTCGAGCCAAGGAGCAGTCCAGAAGGAGTGATGCGGCTGCCTTAAGGGCGGCCGAAGAGCTAGAAGCCGAGAGGGATGCTCACTACCGAAGCAGGGAGGAGATGGCCGAGATGGCCATGCAGTTGAAAGATGCTACCGACCGCTATGAGGTTCTTGAAAGGGAACGCCGAGCGGAGCAGGAAGACCTGGTGAAGGCCACCGCCGAAGCCAAGGATGCCTGTTCTGCAATGCAGGCTATAAAGGAGGAGCTGCGTCAGGCCGAAGATATTGTGGCTGGCAAGCCCTTTCTGCTGCGCAGGAGGTTTACGGATCCGAAATACGCTCAGCTTGGCGAGCTGTGGGGTCTGGAGGATCCTTATATGGACTTGGCGGCGAGTGTGGCAGATGCTGTTGTGCACTTCCGAAGTCAAAAGGATCACGAGACGGAAGAGCTTTTTTGGTCTCAATTCCATAGTCTGGAGTGTTCACTTCCGCTGACCGATCGGTTAGCTGAGTGGGCTGAGCTGAATAGATTGTCCGGTCTTGCCATGACAGATATCGTGGCTCATGTTTGGCCGGATAGGACCAAGCCGAAGAGCTATTTTGGCTTATTGCAGCAATTCCTTGGGGCGGTGCCGCATATCAACGCGATGAAGCGGTCGGCCTGCATAGAGGGTGCATGGATGGCCCTCGCCCGTGTGAAGACACACTGGACGGAGATGGATGCCACCGCTGTTGCGACCCAGGGTTCGGACGAAAGCCGGTTACCCGCCGAGCACTTTTTTGGGGAAGTTCTGTGTGGTGCTCGTGTAATAGAGTCGCAGTGCTCAAAAAATGTCGTGTTCAAATGAACATTATGGTTTGTAAAACGATGTTTATAATATAAGAGCTTTTTATACTTGTGCGGTCAAGTATTGAAATATCTCCTGTGCAGCCGTGTATGTATACGTGTGTATAACCTGAAAGATGGCAGTCGTCGGCTTCAGCCCCCATGCATAAGGTGCGGGGGTGTTTGCAAAAATATCGCATTTTCACACTTAATCCGACGTCTCGGTCCTGTGAAGGAGGTGGTAGCGTAGCAAACGAGGCAACCGGACTATAATGCTTTATCACTTTCACTTAGCCATAGGAGTTCGAGGGTGGGGCTACGATATAGCCCCGGGGGGCACCGCGCTCTCCGAATTCGGGGTGCGTATGTGCCTGACCGGGAAACGGTCCTTCGTCAAAGTGGAGGAATTCTTAACATTCCGATAGTCGATCGAGTGGTTGACCAGTCTCTCGCTATGTCATGACAGTCAGTTTTCGGCTTTCTCTACTGAGATGCTCGCCTAGCTGAACCGGGGCACAATCGCAGTAGTTCTCCTGGTGCCACGTTAGCCGATGATACGGAACGTAAGGCAACAAAACACAGGAGCCGGGAAAACCCAACATTTGACTAAAGTCATGACTCGGAGCTGATGCATATAAGGCCTAACTCGAGACGCCGAACACTCCCTAAGGTATTCGGTCTTTATAATAACGGGCAGAACAATGCCCTAAGCCCCTAGTGTCCAGGTACAGGCAAGAATTTCTGGCGCGGCCGATGCCAAAATGCCAGCTTCCTCGTTGGTTATGGTGAAAAACCATGGGATGTGAATCAACAAAAGACAGTAAGAAAGGTTTACGCAGGGACTTAATCTAAAAAGAATCCTTGCGACGGGTCCCTGCTGCACGTCTGCGCCTGTGTCTCCGTTGTGCCGTATCCTGGACGGGTGTGCACGTTGTTCATCTGTAAAAAGGGAGGAACTTAGCTTGAAAGGAAATCGTGCAAACAGTGTATTAAAAATTGAAATGTGAATGAATGAATAAAGCTGAGCTTATATTGGCTCGTTATTGCTCATACGCACAGCCCCTTGTGAAGGGGTGTGCGGCTAGGGAGCCCCTAGCTTATTTATGCCGGACTTGTCTAGCCGTGTCCGGGGTCTTGAACGACCTTTTAATGAGATGATGTCGTGTGGACCGGGCATTTTAAGTGTAAGAGACGCGTAATGTGGTATTGCGTTAAAGCAGACAAAAGCTTCACGTCCCAATAGTGCTTGATGGCTACTTTTGAATGGGCCGACATGAAAGATTAGCTTTTCGCGTCGGAAGTTGTCGGGTGACCCGAACACAACTTCTAGTAGTAAGGAGCCCGTGCACTTGGCGTAAGAGCCTGGCGTCACTCCTTTAAAGGAAGTGCGGCGATGTCGAATTTTGGTAAGGTCCACCCCCAACTTGCGGATTGTGTCCGGATATAGCAGGTTTAAATCGCTGCCCCCATCCATTAGGACTTGTGTAAATTGTCGTCCGTCGATTATAGGGTCCAATATCAGAGCAGTCCATCCTGCGTTTCGAATACTTCTGGAATAGTCCAGGTGGTCGAAAGTAATTGGTTTTAACATCCAATCTCGGTGTTCCGCTAGGGTGGACCGTGCGACACGTGCTTTAGCGGGTGCCGTACTATTTTTCCGTACTATCACATGAAGTGAGTTTACTGTCTTGACTTCTTGTGGGGAAGTCTTTTGTTTTCCAGTGCTCTGCTAGTGGGGTTCGTCATCATCCTCGCTTGGCGTGTCGAGCCCCTTGTGTTCGGCGTTGAGTCGGCTGGACTGCTTGAAAACCCAACAATCTCGGTGGGTGTGGTTTGCAGGCCTTCTGGAGGTACTGTGGATTTGACATATCCGATCCGAAATTTTGTTTAAATTGGATAGCTCGTCACTGTTGTCCTTAAGAGGCAGTGTTTTGTTGTTCGGCCGCGAGCTTTTGAATCCGGCGTTGACCGCTGTCACGCCCAAGATGCGACCCTATCCTAAAGGGACTCGAAGGTCCCACCAAGGATAGAAGCGCATCTTGAAGACGCTTTTGCAAGGTGGATATCATTACATCAACATTACATAATAGTGGGGATACATCCAATACATACAATGTCACATGAATACAACAATACAACATACAAGAACAACATCCGACTACGGATGAAACACAAACAGAAACTCAAACGACATCCACCCTGCTAGCCCAGGCTGCCGACCTGGAACCTATCCCCTGATCAAAGAAGAAGCAGAAGAATAACTCCAAAACAAGCAAACATCGCTCTCGCGTCATGATCATCATATAACCTGCACCTGCACCTGTTGTTGTAGTAATCTGTGAGCCACGAGGACTCAGCAATCCCATTACCATGGGTATCAAGACTAGCAAAGCTTAAAGGGAAAGGAAGGGGTAAAGTGGTGAGGTTGCAGCAGCGGCTAAGCATGATATGGTGGCTAACGTACGCAAATGAGAGCGAGAAGAGGAGAAAAGGAACGACCGTCAACTAGCAATGATCAAGAGGTGATCCTGAACTCCTACTTACGTCAAACATAACACAGAAACCGTGTTCACTTCCCGAACTCCACCGAAAAGAGACCATCACGGCTACACACACGGTTGATGCGTTTTAATTCGGATCTGGTGTCAAGTTATCTACAACCGGACATTAACAAATTCCCATCTGCCACATAACCGCAGGCACGGCTCTCGAAAGTTTATACCCTGCAGGGGTGTCCCAACTTAGCCCATGATAAGCTCTCGTGATCAACGAAGGATATTCCTTCTCCCCGGGAAGACCCGATCAGTCTCGGAATCCCGGCTACAAGACATTTCGACAGTAATAAAACAAGACCAGCAAGACCTCCCGACGTGCCGACATCCTGATAGTAGCCGCGCGTATCTCGTCTCAGGCCACGACCGGATGAGCAGTATGTACAACTAGAACCAGCCCTCAAGTTTCCCCGAGGTGGCGCTGCAAGTGGCTCTAGTTTGGACCAACACTTAGACAAGCATTGACCCGGGGGGGGGGGGGGGGGGCTAAAATAAAGATGACCCTTGGGATGCGCGACTCCCAAGGGAAAAAGGTAATAGGTGAGGCAAATGGTAAAACCAATGTTGGGCCTTGCTGGAGGAGTCTTATTCAAAGCGAACTGTCAGGGGGGCCCATAAATCACCCGACCGCGTTAGGAACGCAAAATCCGGGAACATAACACCGGTATGACGGAAACTAGGGCGGCAAGAGTGGAACAAAACACCAGGCATAAGGCCGAGCCTTCCACCCTTTACCAAAATATATAGATGCATTAATAATATAAGAGATATTGTGATATCCCAACATAACCCTGTCCACCATGGAGCAATCTTCAACTTCACCTGCAACTAGCAATGCTATAAGAGGGGCTGAGCAAAGCGGTAACATAGCCAATCAATGGTTTGCTAGGAATGGTGTCAAAGGTTAGAGGTTCATGGCAATTTGGGAGGCTTGAAGAGCAAATGATAGGTAGCGCAGCATAGCGATAGAACGAAGCAACTAGCATAGCAATGATAGTAGTGAGATCCAGGGTAGCGGTCATCTTGCCTGAAATCCCGCTAGGAAGAAGAACGAGTCCATGAAGAAGACGAACGAGAGTAGTCGAACAAATCCTCACAATCACAACATTACCGAAACTAAGAAGCAACACCGGAAAGAAACAAACAACATGGTAAACACACAAGCATAATCATGGCATGATGCATAACCAAGTATAATGCATGTCCAGTTTAAAAGCATTGGCAAAGTGCACAAACAACACTACAAATTAAGTGGAGCTCAATATGCAACGAGTTGCATATTAACGGAACACCACATCAATTATTTAGTTCTCTCTCGTTATAAGCTACTCAACAATATTAAATGTTATTAAACATGGCAAGGGGTGAAGCATAATTGAGCTAACTATTTAGGCAAGTTTAAATGAGGCCGGAACAACAAATAACAATTCTGGAAAATCCCCATATGTCATTTAGCAATTTAATGCAACAACAATTTTAAACATTTTAATTGTTGTTATCATGATGCAGATGACATATGCAAGTTTTAGGCAATATTTATGAAAATGTTGACATGAGTATGTTATGAAGCATTTGTCACCATGGCGGAACAAAAAGGGTGCCACGGCAACTACAACGGAAATGGTGCCACGGCAACATTCCGATGATCCGACAACTCAATAGATACCGGTGCAAAAGAGCAAGTGTGTGGATGTGCGCAACATGCAAGAGATGGGGAGTGATCCCGGATACCGGGTGTCCCACATGACGGTGGCATGGCAAACGAGGAACGTGCAAAGACAATTCGATCACGGTGCAAAACTCGAGCATCTCATTCAACACATGCATTCGGCGGTCGTCTTGGCTGTTATACCTTCGAAGCATGCATTTTCGGAGCGGTTCGGGTTCGGTACGATGTAGAGGAAGTAGTTGTTCACGGATCGTCATGGGAAGTAGTTGTTCATGTGGCGACGGTAGTGGAAGTAGTGGTACACGGCGACGGTAGTTGTACACGGTTCGTAGGCGTTCGAGTCATCGGTAGAGGAACTTGGCGGACCATGTAGTCGAACTTGGCGCATCCGAAGGGGTACCTGACGAAATCCACCTCGGATGTAGTCGTACACGTGTAGTCGGACTTGACAAAAATGCACACCGGTTGCAGTCGTGGTACTTGGTGAATCCCGGAGATGGCCTTGGCGTTCCTGGTTTGGTGGTTGTGGAGGCAGTGCGGAGCCCCGGTGGAGGCGGAGCAGTGGCGCGAACGAGCTAGTGGCCGCCAAGGCGCTGGCAGTGGCGTCCGCGTGAAGATGCGGGTGGCGGAGGCCATGGAAAGCGCTCGAGCGCGAGGAACGCAGGGCCGCGGGGGAGCTCGCTCGGGGAGCTCCTCGGGTGCATCTGGTTGGAGGTTGAAGGCGAGGTCATGACTGCCGGAGGTGAACAATGGAGGGGCGCAGAGGAGGCAAGAAGGGGGTGGCGGCCTGGACTCACCGACGTCGAGGAGGAAGTTGGGCACGGGGTCCGCTCCTCTCTCTCTCTGGTTGGATGCGTGCGAGCCTGTGTGAGTGGCAACAGAGGGAAACGAGGGGAGATGAGGATCGGGTAGAGGGTGGCTGGAGCGAGGTGGGAGGAGGGGATCGAGGAGAAAGGAGGAGAGCGGGGTCGAGCGCGGCCTCCTGGCGCTGGCTGTGCGTGGCGGCGGTGCACAGGGAGAGATGGGGATCAATGGGAGGGGGTTCGATCGGGCTAGGGTTTAGGTTAAGTGGCGCGGCTGGGCCTTGGAGGATTAGTTGGGCCGCTGGACTCTCTTCTCCCTCTTAATTCTTTAGCAGAAAAGAATCAAAGAGAAGAAAAAGAAAGAGAGGGTTAGGGAAAGAAGTCGGACATGGGGATTATTTTCCCGGACTCACAAAAATGAGCTTGATCCAAGAAAATAGAAGTTGGCGTGAAAGCAAGATTTAAATTCAAACCCATTTGAATTTAATTCAAATGGTTTGAACTAGGACAAGGTTTAGGAAAGGCCAAAAATGTTGAGATGTTTTTGTGGAGCTCCGGAAAATGATGAAAGAAATTATGGGCAAGGTTGGAGACCAAGAATTGAGATCACAATGGCATGGGATATTTTGCAAGTGGGTTGTGGTTAGTTCCAAATAAATGGAATAATTTTATTATAGCTCCCTAATAATATTGAGAGGCTTTAAATATGTTTTAAAGAGAAATCACCATGTGAATATCCCTCGATTTAAATGGACCGAAGATCCATATGGTTTATTTAGATGAGTTTTATAAAAAAAGGGTTGCATGATGACACGATGCAATGCACATGATGCAACGATGAATGCAACAAGCAAAACAAACACGTGGCGAAACTCAGAATAGCTGGAAGTCTTCTGGAGCATCGGTCTCGGGGCGTTAAAACACTCCACCACTACAAGAGGATCTCGTCCCGAGATCTAGGATGGCATCGGAGAGACACGGAAGAGGAAGAGAGAGGTAAAACTAAGTTGCTTCTTCGACAAATGAGTGAAACCAAAGAACTTTGAGAGGTTGAAAAGTTGAAAGAAAGAACACAACAGAGATGAACAAGATTGCAAACAATCCTTAGAAAAGTGGAACAGGGAACATTACGAAAACTTGAAGGTTGCAAAGACATGAATCAAGAGTTTAATGGACAAGATAGAATTCGAAACCACTCCGGTTAAAAACAAGATGAGAGAGGAAGAATGATATAATTTGGGCAGCACTTCGACTGTAAATGGAAGGAGTTGAACATGAACTTGACAAATGAGAGGATACTTGATGAAATCAATAACACACTGCCTCCGGAATTGAAAGAATGGCACAAGGGGTAAGAAACATTTCAGACCGCACTCCGGTTGAGAAGGGAGGCAAAACTTGATAAGATGAGAGAACTCGAATGAAAACACGACACTCCGGCTAAACAGATAAGCAAGGAAAATAACATGATCTTGACAAAACAAGATAATTGGTAGAAGAGAGCAACATCACAAAGCCTCCGGAAACAATGCATGATAGTTAGATAGTTGGAATGAGAGAATGGAGAAGGAAATGACAACTTCAGCCACAAATGAATTCAGAAAGCATCCTTGCAAGAAGGTTAGAACAAAGTTGTTGGAAGACCAACAACGAAAGGAATAAGTTTGTAGTGGGCTTATGGAAACATCTCAACACTTGAGGTGACAACCGGCCACTAATGGAAACCATTGATTTGATTGAGAGCACCAAAGAGATGAAAACTTCTTCCACCAAGAGGATAAAGAGCAAGCTTGGATCATGCATAATCACCACAAATAGCAACAACCCTTAAGGAAGAGCTTTAGGTGAAATCTGACACAAGATAACTCCAACGAAGAAGTTGATTGGTCGAAAAGATCTCTTGAACGAAGAGAAAATGATGGATTTAAAATACCTCATTCTTGACAATATGTGACTCATGAAACATGAAGGAAATTGTCAAGAGTGACATAACACCACCTCAAAAGATAAGGTAGAAGGAATTGCACTTCAAAATGCAAGAAGAAGAATACTTGAACTCCTTAGAAAAAAGAAAAAAAACATGTGTTGAGCACCATGTTTATTTTTGAGTATAGCTTGGCAGATCATAACTTCAAGAGAAATCTTGAAGAACAATTGAAGAATGAAAAGAATCCTTGATGAACCACCATGTAGAGCCTCAATGAAGAACTCCGGTAATAAAAGGACGATAAAAAGAAAGAGAAGTTGAAAACACAAGGTGAAGCATTGCAAAGATTTAGATGGAGCTTCACGATGATAATGCGGAGAACTTGGAACTCCGGAAATGAAAAGATGAAGCATCTGGAACCGAGAAATGTGACATGATGAATAACTCTGGAAAGAAGAAACTAGATCACTTGGATGAAACAGTAATAAGAATTACGTTATGCGTATCCTTCACCAATTTAAATTGATGACAAGCAACGGATTTGTCATACTACTTATTCTTCTTGAGGGATTAAGGATAGAGATAGCGCAAACTTGAGAAGGTATTGATGGAACCACCGGTGGGATTTGGAAACAACGAATATTTGATATGATAACGAAGGAAGTGAAATCTTGAACGAACCACCATAAGAATTGAAAATGAAAGTAGCAAAGGCACAATTCACCAGGAAGAATTGGAAAACGAATGAAGATATTTGAGGGGATTTAGATACATGAGAACGAAGAGGTCATGAACTGATTAGAGGGTATTTGAACGATGCACCGGTAAGATTTGGAGAATGATAGCTACACGCTGAGAATGAAGAATTATGACATGATGACCTTTGGAGGAAAGAAATGGAAACAACTCATGAAATGCTCTGGATGGTAAGAAAAGAATTGTCACAATCAAAACAATTATGAGGATAGCATGAAGCTAGAACCATGAATCTTCAAGAGAATGGACCAAGATTTAAGAGAAACTCTTCTTCGGTCTTCACATGTTGAGAATGATCATGAGAACCACCATGACAATTGTTGAGCCACTCCGGAATTAAAGTTGGAAAGGTTGAACCAACAATGAAAAGAATTTGAAAGATCTTGGAGAAAGACATATGACTGATGATAACCCATTCTTACGTCAAACTTTGAAAAGAATTTTAGAAGCTCCGGGAAAATTAGAAGAGTTAGGTAAGATCCTGGTAAAAGACTTGTGGGTTAGGGCCCACTGAAAAGGAACACTGTTGAAATGATTTTAAAGAGAGATTGCACCGGTTGAATTAAATGGCTTGAATGAGATAACAATCTCCAAATAGCTTGAACGGATTGAGAATGGAAACACAAGTCTTCTGAGATATCTTCGGCACTCCAGAACAAATGAATAGGAAGAGGTGAATGATTAAGAGGTGCATCGGCATGAGAAAGCATTTGACACGAGGAAAGGAATATGATCAACACTGAAAGCTTGAATTGGATCCACCGGAGAAGAAAAAAAACGAAGGATGATGAACTTGAAACTGTTGAGCATCTTCATGGGAAATCACCGGATAAGAACATTGAAAGAAAAGAATGAAGAGACTTCCCACCAATAAAAGGATACATGATTACGAAATCTGAGTCCTTGAAGAAAAAGGGTGGGAGGGTGGGAAAACAAAGGCAACTTGGGGAAGATGGAACAAACACCGTTGAGAAAACTTAGAATTGATCTTGCGGATGTTGAAAATGATCGGATCCACTTGAAGAGAAGCACGCCGGTTGAAAAAGAATTAACATGACAACCTCAATGATCAAAAAGGATTAGTATTCACATAGCAATATGAGAACACTGTTTAGGAAAGGTATGGATTCAACATTTGACTTCGAAGCAACTCAAATACCACAAATAAAACAAGACAAAGGATTTGGCTTGCAGAATAAGCCGGAACAAATACATATGATAGAGATTTACCCAATCCCATATCATGCATTTGTCGGAAAGATATTCTAGGAGCTACTTGAATTCCCACCTATAAAACTCCCGAAACTTTCTAGTTATGCAATCTGGTGTTGGGGATACAGGGGAAGCAATAAATCTCACCCAAACTAACAATCCCTACATCCAGCTGTATCCATCCGTCAACACATAACCAAGAAAACTCCGGAAATCGTGTACCTCAACCTTCAAAAAGCATCCATTATACGAGCTATGGCAATACTCCCGAACTCCCCAGTACTGGGTGACGTCGAGGTTATCTCACCAACAACTGCATAAAAGAGATTTTCGATGTCGGCAAAACTCAGGTATTCCAGAACTGCAACGATAAAATTATGACGACAACACCTCAGAGCTCAACTCCCCGGGACACTGCCACAACCCCTAAATGTCAGGAGGCACCAAGAACAATGTTCTCGTCATAAGAATATTGGAACGATCCCAAGATACCCGCGTGATCCTAAATTTTTTTTAGTGAAATTTGAGGAGAGGAAAGACAAAACATCTACGTCAGGAGTCCTCACCAGAGCGACGAAGGGGGCTGAGGAGTAAAAAGAATCCTACTCTCCGATATATATAATCCTAAGACTCAAAATAGTTTTCTTCTAGACTCAACAACGGCCAACAAACAAGGAGGCTCCTATGGTCGGTCGAGGCTCTGATACCAACTTGTCACGCCCAAGATGTGACCCTATCCTAAAGGGACTCAAAGGTCCCACCAAGGATAGAAGCGCATCTTGAAGACGCTTTTGCAAGGTGGATATCATTACATCAACATTACATAATAGTGGGGATACATCCAATACATACAATGTCACATGAATACAGCAATACAACATACAAGAACAACATCCGACTACGGATGAAACACAAACAGAAACTCAAACGACATCCACCCTGCTAGCCCAGGCTGCCGACTTGGAACCTATTCCCTGATCGAAGAAGAAGCAGAAGAATAACTCCAAAACAAGCAAACATCGCTCTCGCGTCATGATCATCATATAACCTGCACCTGCAACTGTTGTTGTAGTAATCTGTGAGCCACGAGGACTCAGCAATCCCATTACCATGGGTATCAAGACTAGAAAAGCTTAAAGGGAAAGGAAGGGGTAAAGTGGTGAGGTTGCAGCAGCGGCTAAGCATGATATGGTGGCTAACGTACGCAAATGAGAGCGAGAAGAGGAGCAAAGGAACGGCCGTCAACTAGCAATGATCAAGAGGTGATCCTGAACTCCTACTTACGTCAAACATAACACAGAAACCGTGTTCACTTCTCGGACTCCGCCGAAAAGAGACCATCACGGCTACACACACGGTTGATGCGTTTTAATTCGGATCTTGTGTCAAGTTATCTACAACCGGACATTAACAAATTCCCATCTGCCACATAACTGCAGGCACGGCTCTCGAAAGTTTATACCCTGCAGGGGTGTCCCAACTTAGCCCATGATAAGCTCTCGCGATCAACGAAGGATATTCCTTCTCCCCGGGAAGACCCGATCAGTCTCGGAATCCCGGCTACAAGACATTTTGACAGTAATAAAACAAGACCAGCAAGACCTCCCGGCATGCCGACATCCTGATAGTAGCCGCGCGTATCTCGTCTCAGGCCACGACCGGATGAGCAGTACGTACAACTAGAACTAGCCCTCAAGTTTCCCCGAGGTGGCGCTGCAAGTGGCTCTAGTTTGGACCAACACTTAGACAAGCATTGGCCCGGGGGGGCTAAAATAAAGATGACCCTTGGGATGCGCGACTCCCAAGGGAAAAAGGTAATAGGTGAGGCAAATGGTAAAACCAATGTTGGGCCTTGCTGGAGGAGTCTTATTCAAAGCGAACTGTCAGGGGGGTCCCATAAATCACCTGACCGCGTTAGGAACGCAAAATCCAGGAACATAACACCGGTATGACGGAAACTAGGGCGGCAAGAGTGGAACAAAACACCAGGCATAAGGCCGAGCCTTCCACCCTTTACCAAAATATATAGATGCATTAATAATATAAGAGATATTGTGATATCCCAACATAACCCTGTCCACCATGGAGCAATCTTCAACTTCACCTGCAACTAGCAACGCTATAAGAGGGGCTGAGCAAAGTGGTAACATAGCCAATCAATGGTTTGCTAGGAATGGTGTCAAAGGTTAGAGGTTCATGGCAATTTGGGAGGCTTGAAGAGCAAATGATAGGTAGCGCAGCATAGCGATAGAACGAAGCAACTAGCATAGCAATGATAGTAGTGAGATCCAGGGTAGCGGTCATCTTGCCTGAAATCCCGCTAGGAAGAAGAACGAGTCCATGAAGAAGACGAACGGGAGTAGTCGAACAAATCCTCACAATCGCAACATTACCGGAACTAAGAAGCAACACCGGAAAGAAACAAACAACATGGTAAACACACAAGCATAATCATGGCATGATGCATAACCAAGTATAATGCATGTCCGGTTTAAAAGCATGGCAAAGTGCACAAACAACACTACAAATTAAGTGGAGCTCAATATGCAATGAGTTGCATATTGACGGAACACCACATCAATTATTTAGTTCTCTCTCGTTATAAGCTACTCAACAATATTAAATGTTATTAAACATGGCAAGGGGTGAAGCATAATTGAGCTAACTATTTAGGCAAGTTTAAATGAGGCCGGAACAACAAATAACAATTCTGGAAAATCCCCATATGTCATTTAGCAATTTAATGCAACAACAATTTTAAACATTTTAATTGTTGTTATCATGATGCGGATGACATACGCAAGTTTTAGGCAATATTTATGAAAATGTTGACATGAGTATGTTATGAAGCATTTGTCACCATGGCGGAACAAAAAGGGTGCCATGGCAACTACAACGGAAATGGTGCCACGGCAACATTCCGATGATCCGACAACTCAATGAGATACGGGTGCAAAAGAGCAAGTGTGCAGATGTGCACAACATGCAAGAGATGGGGAGTGATCCCGGATACCGGGTGTCCCACATGACGGTGGCATGGCAAACGAGGAACGTGCAAAGACAATTCGATCACGGTGCAAAACTCGAGCATCTCATTCAACACAGGCATTCGGCGGTCGTCTTGGCTGTTATACCTTCGAAGCGTGCATTTTCGGAGCGGTTCGGGTTCGGTACGATGTAGAGGAAGTAGTTGTTCACGGGTCGTCATGGGAAGTAGTTGTTCATGTGGCGACGGTAGTGGAAGTAGTGGTACACGGCGACGGTAGTTGTACACGGTTCATAGGCGTTCGAGTCATCGGTAGAGGAACTTGGCGGACCATGTAGTCGAACTTGGCGCATCCGAAGGGGTACCTGACGAAATCCACCTCGGATGTAGTCGTACACGTGTAGTCGGACTTGACAAAAATGCACACCGGTTGCAGTCGTGGTAGTTGGTGAATCCCGGAGATGGCCTTGGCGTTCCTGGTTCGGGGGTTGTGGAGGCAGTGCGGAGCCCCGGTGGAGGCGGAGCAGTGGCGCGAACGAGCTAGTGGCCGCCAAGGCGCTGGCAGTGGCGTCCGCGTGCAGATGCGGGTGGCGGAGGCCATGGAAAGCGCTCGAGCGCGAGGAATGCAGGGCCGCGGGGGAGCTTGCTCGGGGAGCTCCTCGGGTGCATCTAGTCGGAGGTTGAAGGCGAGGTCGTGACTGCCGGAGGCGAACGATGGAGGGGCGCAGAGGAGGCAAGAAGAGGGCGGCGGCCTGGACTCGCCGACGTCGAGGAGGAGGTTGGGCACGGGGTCCGCTCCTCTCTCTCTCTGGTTGGATGCGTGCGAGCCTGTGTGAGTGGCAACGGAGGGGAACGAGGGGAGATGAGGATCGGGCAGAGGGTGGCTGGAGCGAGGTGGGAGGAGGGGATCGAGGAGAAAGGAGGAGAGCGGGGTCGAGCGCGGCCTCCTGGCGCTGGCTGTGCGTGGCGGCGGCGCACAGGGAGAGATGGGGATCGATGGGAGTGGGTTCGATCGGGCTAGGGTTTAGGTTAAGTGGCACGGCTGGGCCTTGGAGGATTAGTTGGGCCGCTGGACTCTCTTCTCCCTCTTAATTCTTTAGCAGAAAAGAATCAAAGAGAAGAAAAAGAAAGAGAGGGTTAGGGAAAGAAGTCGGACATGGGGATTATTTTCCCGGACTCACAAAAATGAGCTTGATCCAAGAAAATAGAAGTTGGCGCGAAAGCAAGATTTAAATTCAAACCCATTTGAATTTAATTCAAATGGTTTGAACTAGGACAAGGTTTAGGAAAGGCCAAAAATGTTGAGATGTTTTTATGGAGCTCCGGAAAATGATGAAAGAAATTATGGGCAAGGTTGGAGACCAAGAATTGAGATCACAATGGCATGGGATATTTTGCAAGTGGGTTGTGGTTAATTCCAAATAAATGGAAAAATTTTATTATAGCTCCCTAATAATATTGAGAGGCTTTAAATATGTTTTAAAGAGAAATCACCATGTGAATATCCCTCGATTTAAATGGACCGAAGATCCATACGGTTTATTTAGATGAGTTTTATAAAAAAAAGGGTTGCATGATGACACGATGCAATGCACATGATGCAACGATGAATGCAACAAGCAAAACAAACACGTGGCGAAACTCAGAATAGCTGGAAGTCTTCTGGAGCGTCGGTCTCGGGGCGTTACAACCGCCGTGTTCTTTGCACTTTTTTCTTTATTTCGGCGCTGATCCTTTCTGCGCCGTGATTTTCCGTTTCCATCTCTGATCTCGGATGTACTCGGGTCACTGGTGCTGCATCTTGCTAGCCAGCTGTCTTCCCCCACGCAAAAGCGGGTCATGAGGCTTGTTAGCGCGGCCATTGTTCTCGGCTTCTCTTGGCCGAGGTGTCTGACCCCACTATTTTGGAGGATGTTGAATCTTATTATGATGAATATGAAAGTGGACTTGGAAGAGTGTCAACTTTATTTAGTGATGATTCCACTATCTTGGAAAAGGTTTCAATCGATTATGATGAGAACAAAGTTGCTACTTATGATGATTATTGTGATGAAACTGATGCTATAAAAAGTAGTGATGATTATATTTATAAATCTTGTCATGATTATGATTACCCTTTTTATGAACATTACTCTTTTAATGTGGAATTTTTTTTAGTATTCAAGTTGCTTTTGATACTCCCACCATCCCGAATGAGAAGAATTTTGCTTATGTGGAGAATAATAAATTTTCTATGCTTGTAGATCATGAAAAGAATGTTTTGGGTGCAGGATATATTTTTGAATTCATTCATGATGCTACTGAAAATTATTATGATCGAGGAATATATGCTTGTAGGAATTGCAATAATATCAAGTTTCCCCTCTATGTGCTTAAAGTTTTGAAATTAAGCTTGTTTTGCCTTCTTATGCTTGTTTATTATTGTTCCCATAAGTTGTTTGCTCACAAAATCCCTATGCATAGGAAGTGGGTTAGACTTAAATGTTCTAGTCATATGCTTCATGATGCTCCCGTTATGCTTCAATTCTTATCTTTTATGTGAGCGTCATTGTCATTATCATGCCTAGCTAGAAAGGCATTAAAGAAAATCGCTTGTTGGGAGACAACCCAACATTTACCCTTACTGTTTTTGTTTGTCCACATGATTATGCTACTGTAGTAATCATGTTTTATAGCTTTTGTGTCAATAAAGTGCCAAGTAAGACCTTTAGGATAGCTTACGGTGATAGTTGTGTTGATCCTGCTGAGAATCAGAAACTTTTGCACCCAGTAAATCAGATTTGTTAATTCACGGAAACGTGATTCTGATCTAATTATTTTTGATCTGGATTGGTATACAAATTGCTTAGGACTTCCTAATTTGGTAGGATTTTTGGAGTTACAGAAGTATACGTTTGATACAAATTACTACAGACTGTTCTGTTTTTGACAGATTCTGTTTTCTATGTGTTGTTTGCTTATTTTGATGAATCTATGAGTAGTATCGGAAGGTATGAACCATATATAAGTTGGAATAAAGTAGATATTGCACCAATATGAATTTAGAATGAGTTCATTAGAGTACCTAAGTGGTTGTTTTATTTTCTTATACTAACGGAGCTTACAAGTTTTCTGTTGAGTTTTGTGTTGTGAAGTTTTCAAGTTTTGGGTAAAGATTCGATGGACTATGGAATAAGGAGTGGCAAGAGCCAAATCTTGGGGATGACCAAGGCACCCCAAGATATTCAAGAATAACCAAAAGCCTAAGCTTGGGGATGACCCCGGAAGGCATCCCCTCTTTCGTCTTTGTTTATCGGTAACTTTCCTTGGAGCTATATTTTTATTCGCCACATGATATGTGTTTTGCTTGGAGCATCTTGTATGATATTAGTATTTTATTTTTAGTTTTCCACAATCATCCTTGCTGTACACACCTTTTGGGAGAAACTCACTTGATTGGAATTTATTAGAATACTCTATGTGCTTCACTTATATCTTTTGAGCTAGATAATTTTTGCTCTAGTGCTTCACTTATATCTTTTAGAGCACGGCGGTGGCTTAATTTTGTAGAAATTGCTAGTATCTCATGCTTCACTTATATTATTTTGAGAGTCTTTTAGAACAACATGGTATTTGCTATGGTTATAAAATTGGTTCTAGAATGGTAGGCATCCAAGTTGGGTATAATAAAAACTATCATAGGAAGTGAATTGGATGCTATGATCAACTAGATACTTGATAATTGTTTTGAGATATGGAGGTAGTGATATTAAAGTCATGCTAGTTGGGTGATTATGAATTTAAAGAATGCTTGTGTTGAAGTTAGCAAGTCCCGTAGCATGCACATATGGTGAAAGTTGTGTAATAAATTTATTGCATAGAGTGCTCTTTTGATTGCCTTACCTTGAGTAGAGGTCGGGGGCGCGCGATGGTTAACTCCTACCAACCACCCCCCTAGGAGCATGCATAGTAGTAGTTTGCTTCGAGGGCTAATAAAACTTATGCAATAAGTATATGAGTTCTTTTGACTAATGTTGAGTCCATGGATTATACGCACTTTTACCTTTCCATCATTGCTAGCCTCTTCGGTACCGTGCATTGCCCTTTCTCACCTTGAGAGTTGGTGCAAACTTCGTCGGTGCATCCAAACCCCGTGATACGATACGCTCTATCACACATAAACCTCCTTATATCTGCCTCAAAACAGCCACCATACCTACCTATTATGGCATTTCCATAGCCATTCCGAGATATATTGCCATGCAACTTTCCACAGTTCCGTTTATCATCATGACACGCATTACTATTGTCATATTGCCATTGCATGATCATGTAGTTGACATCATATTTGTGGCAAAGCCACCATGCATAATTTTTCATACATGTCACTCTTGATTCATTGCACCATCCCGGTACACCGCCGGAGGCATTCATATAGAGTCATATCTTGTTCTAGTTTTGAGTTGTAATTCATATGTTGTAAATCAATAAAAGTGTGATGATCATCATTATTAGAGCATTGTCCCCAAAAAGAAAAAAAGAAAAAAAGGCCAAAAGAAAAAAAGAAAGGCCAAAAAAAGAAAAAGAAAAAAAAGAAAAAAAGAAAAAATAAAATAAATAAAAAGGGGGCAATGTTACTATCTTTTTTTCCACACTTGTGCTTCAAAGTAGCACCATGTCCTTCAAATAGCGAGTCTCATATGTTGTGCTTCAAAGCACCATGTTCTTCATGTAGCGAGTCTCATATGTTGTCACTTTCATATACTAGTGGGAATTTTTCATTATAGAATTGGCTTGTATATTCCTACGATGGGCTTCCTCAAATGCCCTAGGTCTTCGTGAGCAAGCAAGTTGGATGCACACCCACTTAGTTTCTTTTGTTGAGCTTTCATACATTTATAGCTCTAGTGCATCCGTTGCATGGCAATCCCTACTCCTCATGTTGACATCAATTGATGGGCATCTCCATAGCCCGTTGATTATCCTCGTCAATGTGAGACTTTCTCCCTTTTTGTCTTTTCCACACAACCTCATTCTATTCCACCCATAGTGCTATATCCATGGCTCACGCTCATGTATTGCGTGAGAGTTGAAAAAGGCTGAAGCGCGTTAAAAAGTATGAACCAATTGCTTGGCTGAAACCGGGGTTGTTCTTGATGGGAGTATTTTGTGTGATGAAAATGAAACATAGCCAAACTATATGATTTTGTAGGGATGAACTTTCTTTAGCCATGTTATTTTGAGAAGACATGATTGCTTTTATTAGTATGCTTGAAGTATTGCTATTTCTAATGTCAATATGAACTTTTATTTTGAATCATTTGGATCTGAACATTCATGCCACAATAAAGAATATTACATTGAGAATTATGCTAGGTAGCATTCCAC
Source organism: Triticum timopheevii (assembly GCA_963921465.1). Lineage (NCBI taxonomy): Eukaryota > Viridiplantae > Streptophyta > Magnoliopsida > Poales > Poaceae > Triticum > Triticum timopheevii. Next base: position 472,720,054 of record OY997268.1, read on the forward strand.
ATCAAAAATTCTGTTTTTATCATTTACCTACTCGAGGACGAGCATGAATTAAGCTTGTGGATGCTTGATACGTCTGCAACGTATCTATAATTTTTGATTGTTCCATGCTATTACATTACCCGTTTTGGATGTTTATGGGCTTTACTTTACACATTTATATCATTTTTGGGACTAACCTACTAACCGGAGGCCCAGCCCATATTGCAGTTTTCTTGCCTATTTTAGTGTTTCGAAGAAAAGGAATATCAAACGGAGTCCAAATGGAATGAAACCTTCAGGAGCGTGATTTTTGGAACGAACATGATCCGGGAGACTTGGAGTACAAGCCAGGGAAGCTTCGAGGAGGCCAGGAGATAGGAGGGCGCGCCCACCCCCTGGGCGCGCCCCCCTGTCTCATGGGCCCCTCGTGGCTCCCCCGACTGACTTCTTTCGCCTATATATTCCCATATACCCTAAAACCATCGAATAAGAAGATAGATCGGGAGTTCCGCCACCGCAAGCCTCTGTAGCCACCAAAAATCTCTCGGGAGCCTGTTCCGGCACCCTGCCGGAGGGGGGATCCCTAACCGGTGGCCATCTTTGTCATCCCGGCGCTCTCCATGACGAGGAGGGAGTAGTTCACCCTCGGGGCTAAGGGTATGTACCAGTAGCTATATGTTTGATCTCTCTCTCTCTCTCTTGTGTTCTCTCTATGGCACGATCTTGACGTATTGCGAGCTTTGCTATTATAGTTGGATCTTATGATGTTTCTCCCCCTCTACTCTCTTGTGATGAATTGAGTTTTCCTCTTGAAGTTATCTTATCGGATTGAGTCTTTAAGGATTTGAGAACACTTGATGTATGTCTTGCTGTGCTTATCTGTGGTGACAATGGGATATCACGTGATCCACTTGATGTATGTTTTGGTGATCAACTTGCGGTTTCCGCCCATGAACCTATGCATAGGGGTTGGCACATGTTTTCATCTTGACTCTCCGGTAGAAACTTTGGGGAACTCTTTGAAGTTCTTTGTGTTGGTTGAATAGATGAATCTGAGATTGCATGATGCATATCGTATAATCATGCCCACGGATACTTGAGGTGACATTGGAGTATCTAGGTGACATTAGGGTTTTGGTTGATTTGTGTCTTAAGGTGTTATTCTAGTACGAACTCTATGATAGATCGAACAGAAAGAATAGCTTCGGGTTATTTTACTACGGACTCTTGAATAGATCGAGCAGAAAGGATAACTTTGAGGTGGTTTCGTACCCTACCATAATCTCTTCGTTTGTTCTCCACTATTAGTGGCTTTGGAGTGACTCTTTGTTGCATGTTGAGGGATAGTTATATGACCCAGTTATGTTATTATTGTTGAGAGAACTTGCACTAGTGAAAGTATGAACCCTATGCCTTGTTTCCTATCGTTGCAATACCGCTTACGCTCACTTTTATCATTAGTTACCTTGCTATTTCTATATTTTCAGATTACAAATACCTATATCTACCATCCATATTGCACTTGTATCACCATCTCTTCACCGAACTAGTGCACCTATACAATTTACCATTGTATTGGGTGTGTTGGGGACACAAGAGACTCTTTGTTATTTGGTTGCAGGGTTGCTTGAGAGAGACCATCTTCATCCTACGCCTCCCACGGATTGATAAACCTTAGGTCATCCACTTGAGGGAAATTTTCTACTGTCCTACAAACCTCTGCACTTGGAGGCCCAACAATGTCTTCAAGAAGAAGGTTGTGTAGTAGACATCACTGCCCCCCCTGATGTGTTCTCAGTGCCAAATATTCTCAAATATTATAGAAAAAAATCATATATCATTTTCAAGGCATTTGGAGAACTTTTATTTTCGGGGTATTTTTCATTGCAAGGATAATTCAGAAAACAGAAAGAAAATACTATTTTTGCTTTGTTTAATATAAATAACAGAAAGTAAAGGGAGGGTACAGAAGGTTGTACCTTCTAACTTCATCCATCTTATGCTCATCAAAAGGAATCCACTAACAAGGTTGATCAAGTCTTGTTAACAAACTCATTCCGAATCGCATGAAACCGGAGAAATTTCGAACAACACTAAGTTACCTCAACGGGGATATGTACATCCCCAATAATAAGATTATCATATTTCTTCTTGACAGTAGGAAGAGGAAATTCAAAACCTCTAATAATAATCAATGGAATTTTTCCAATAGAATTGATATTGTGAACTTGAGGTTGTTTCCTCGAAAAGTGTACCGTATGCTCATTACCATTAACATGAAAAGTGGCATTGCCTTTGTTGCAATCAATAACAGCCCCTGCAGTATTCAAAAAGGGTCTACCAAGGATAATCGACATACTATCATCCTCGGGAATATCAAGAATAACAAAGTCCGTTAAGATAGTAACGTTTGCAACCAGAACAGGCACATCCTCACAAATACCGACAAGTATAGCAGTTGATTTATCAGCCATTTGCAAAGATATTTCAGTAGGTGTCAGCTTATTCAATTCAAGTCTACGATATAAAGAGAGAGGCATAACACTAACACCGGCCCCAAGATCACATAAAGCAGTTTTAACATAGTTTCTTTTAATGGAGCATGGTATAGTTGGTACTCGTGGATCTCCAAGTTTCTTTGGTATTCCACCTTTAAAAGTATAATTAGCATGCATGGTGGAAATTTCAGCTTCTGGTATCTTTCTTTTATTTGTAACAATATCTTTCATGTACTTAGCATAAGGATTCATTTTAAGCATATCAGTAAAATGCATACGCAAAAAGATAGGTCTAATCATTTCAGCAAAGCGCTCAAAATCCTCATCATCCTTTTTCTTGGATGGTTTATGAGGAAAAGGCATGGGTTTCTTAACCCATGGTTCTCTTTCTTTACCGTGCTTCCTAGCGACGAAGTCTCTCTTATCATAATGTTGATTCTTTGATTGTGTGTTATCAAGATCAATAGCAGGTTCAATCTCTACATCATTGTTATTGCTAGGTTGAGCATCAACATGAACATCATCATTAACATTATCACTAGGTTCATGTTCATCACCAGATTGTGTTTCAGCATCAGAAATAGAAATATCATTGGGATTCACAGGTGTGTCAACAACAGGTTCACTAGAAGTATGCAGAGTCCTATCATTTTTCTTTTTCTTCTTTTTAGAAGGATTAGGTGCATCAACATTAGTTCTCTGAGAATCTTGCTCAATACTCTTAGGGTGGCCCTTAGGATAAAAAGGTTCCTGAGTCATTTTACCCCCTCTAGTCATAACTCTTACAACATCATCATTTTTCTTATTATTTAATTCATTGAGCAAATCATTTTGAGCTTTAGGCACTTGTTCTACTTGAGTGGTAACCATAGAAGCATGTTTACTAATAAGTTTAAGTTCACCTTTAACTCTAGACATATAATCACTCAAGTGTTCAATCATATAAGCATTACCTTTCAATTGTCTACCAACATAAGCATTGAAGTTTTCTTGTCTAGCCATAAAGTCATCAAACTCATCCAAGCATTGGCTAGCAAACTTAGTAGTAGGGATTTCAACTTTATCATATCTATAGAGAGAATTTATCTTTACTACCTATGTCGGGTTATGAAGACCATGTATTTCTTAAATAGGTGGTAAACTAAGGCCATGTATTTCTTCAACAGGAGGTAAATTCTTAACATCTTCAGCTTTAATAACTTTTTCTTTCATAGATTTCTTTGCCTCTTGCATATCTTTAGGACTGAGAAATTGAACACCTCTTTTCTTCGGAGTTGGCTTAGGAGTTAGTTCAGGAAGTGTCCAATTGTTTTCATTAGTCAACATATTATTCAATAACAATTCAGCTTGATCAACAGTTCTTTCCCTAAAAACACAACCAGCACAACTATCCAGGTGGTCTTTGGAAGCATAGGTTAGTCCATTATAAAAGATATCAAGTATTTCATTTTTCTTGAGAGGATGATCTGGCAAAGCATTAAGTAATCGAAGAAGCCTCCCCAAGCTTGTGGGAGACTCTCTTCTTCAATTTGCACAAAATTATATATTTCCCTTAAAGCAGCTTGTTTCTTATGAGCGGGGAAATATTTAGTAGAGAAGTAATAAATCATATCCTGGGAACTACGCACACAACCAGGATCAAGAGAATTAAACCATGTTTTAGCATCACCCTTTAATGAGAAAGGAAATAACTGAAGGATATAGTAGTCGCGAGTTTTCTGATCATTTGTGAATAGGGCAGCTATATCATTCAATTAGTAAGATGTGCCACAACAGTTTTAGATTCATAGCCATAAAAAGGACCAGATTCAACCAAAGTAATTATTTCAGGATCGACAGAGAAATCATAATCCTTATCAGGAACATAGATAGGTGAAGTAGCAAAAGCAGGGTCATATTTCATTCTAGCATTCAGAGACTTTTCTTTAAGCTTAGTTAATAACTTCTTAAGATCGGATCTATAATTGCAAACAAGAAAATCTCTAGCAGTTTCTTCATCCATAACATAACCCTCAGGCACAACGGGTAATTCATATCTAGGGGGAGAACCTTCATTATCACTTTCATCAATATTATCAGTTTCAATAATTTCATTCTCTCTAGCCCTAGCAAGTTGTTCATCAAGAAATTTACCTAATGGCACAGTAGTATCAAGCATAGAAGTAGTTTCATCATAAGCATCACGCATAGTAGAAGTGGCATCATCAATAACATGCGACATATCAGAATTAATAGGAGAAGACGGTTTAGGTGTCACAAGCTTACTCAAAACAAATGGTGAATCAAGTGTAGAGCTAGATGGCAGTTCCTTACCTCCCCTCGTAGTTGAGGGAAAAATCTTAGTTCTTTCATCTTTCAAGTTCCTCATAGTGATCAGCAGATATAAATCCCAAGTGACTCAAAGAATAGAGCTATGCTCCCCGACAACAGCGCCAGAAAATAGTCTTGATAACCCGCAAGTATAGGGGATCGCAACAGTTTTCGAGGGTAGAGTATTCAACCCAAATTTATTGATTCGACACAAGGGGAGCCAAAGAATATTCTCAAGTATTAGCAGTTGAGTTCTCAATTCATCCACACCTGGATAACTTAATATCTGCAGCAAAGTATTTGGTAGCAAAGTAGTATGGAAGTAACGGTAACAGTAGCAAAAGTAACAGTAGCAGTTTTGTAGTAATTGTAAAAGTGGCAACGGTAAAATAACTAAGCAAAAATCAATATGTGAAAAGCTCATAGGCATTGGATCAGTGATGGATAATTATGTCGGATGCAATTCCTCATGTAATAGTTATAACATAGGGTGACACAGAAATAGCTCCAGTTCATCAATGTAATGTAGGCATGTATTCCGAATATAGTCATACGTGCTTATGGAAAAGAACTTGCATGCCATCTTTTGTCCTACCCTCCCGTGGAAGCGAGGTCCTATTGGAAACTAAGGGATATTAAGGCCTCCTTTCAATAGAGTACTGGACTAAAGTATTAACACTTAGTGAATACATGAACTCCTCAAACTATGGTCATCACCGGGAGTGGTCCCGATTATTGTCACATCGGGGTTGCCGGATCATAACACATAGTAGGTGACTATAGACTTGCGAGATAGGATCAAGAACTCACATATATTCATGAAAACATAATAGGTTCAGATCTGAAATAATGGCACTCGGTCCCTAGTGACAAGCATTAAGCATAGCAAAGTCATAGCAACATCAATCTTAGAACATAGTGGATACTAGGGATCAAACCCTAACAAAACTAACTCGATTACATGGTAAATCTCATCCAACCCATCACCGTCTAGCAAGCCTACGATGGAATTACTCATGCATGGCGGTGAGCATCATGAAATTGGTGATGGAGGATGGTTGATGATGACGACGGCGATGGATTCCCCTCTCTGGAGCCCCAAACAGACTCCAAATCAGCCCTCGCGAGAGAGTTTAGGGCTTGGCGGCGGCTCCGTATCGTAAAACGCGATGAATCCTTCTCTCTAATTTTTTCTCCCCGAACGTGAATATATGGAGTTGGCGTTGAGGTTGGTGGCGCACCAGGGGGCCCACGAGGCAGGGGGTGCGCCCCCACCCTCGTGGACAGGGTGTGGGCCCCCTGGCCTTGTTTCTTTCACCGATATTTTTTATTAATTCCAAAAATAGCTTCCGTGGAGTTTTAGGTCATTCTGAGAACTTTTATTTCTACACAAAAATAACACCATGGCAGTTCTGCTGAAAACAGCGTCAGTCCGGGTTAGTTCGATTCAAATCATGCAAGTTAGAGTCCAAAACAAGGGCAAAAGTGTTTGGAAAAGTAGATACGATGGAGACGTATCATTAGTTCCGTCTCGACCAACCACAACGTCTCTTATTCTACGCGATTCCTCTATTTTCCAAGCTTTTTTAGTTATAATAACACCACGGCAAGCTCGCACCGCTCTTCTTGTGTGCCCATGCATCTAAAGGAGACGATGGAGAGGAGAGAGAGATCACAGACATGGGACCCACGAGTAAGTGAGTCAACGGTCAAGCACGTGTTGACGAGCCACTCCCTCTACTCTACTCAACGTAATACTGTATAAAATCAAGTTATTATGGGACAAAACCAACAACCGTTGTTGTTTCAGGCCATCGACTTACGCTTTGTAGTCCAGGTTGCTAGTTCGAATCTCGTCTTTCAGATTTGTTAGTTTTAGGTCCAAATTTGATCAATGACAAGTGGGACCCCTGTGTGTTGTTCCGATATTTCAGTGTAGGATGGTTTTTTTGCACAAAAACTTGCACGGTTAGACAAGTAATGGCACGAGTTACACTTATTTTGCAAGTTTAGGAACAAAAATGACAGCGACATAGAATATCACATCCACCCCGCAGCTTAGATGCTATGGTGATACGAGTTTTTATGTCGCTCGAACTGAGATCCAATGGCTTGGGAGTAGTCTTTGTAATTATGTGCAATTTCCAAACTCTCCAAGTTTTTTTTGCAAATAAAACATGAAGGCCTAGTGTGTGTACCGCTGCATCTTGGACCCAACGGCTCCTGGTTGCTCACATTAGGTGCTCCCCGTAGCTTAATTAGCCGCTACGATGATACGAGCATCTAGGTCGTATGATCTGTGATCAGATGCCACATGCGTAGTACTCGTACTTTCTGTGCAATTCCCAAATTCTCTCAGGTTTATATTTCAAAAACATTTAAACCTCCTACTGTGAGCCGTTAGATCTCCGGGAACTCGTATCACCATAAAATGTACGGTGCGGGAGCACCTCATATTCTCCCGTGCGAGAAAACAACAGGTGTTCTTGCAGCTTGGATGCTACGGTGATATGAGCTTCGAGGTCCTTATCTGAGATCCAATGGCATCTGAGCAGTCTTTGTGCTTGTAAGAAGTGGTCGAACTCTTTGGGGGCTTTTCTGCAAAAAAACATTTGAACCGCCAAGGAGTTGTTGGATCACAGATCCAACGGCTCCGAAGAGCTTGTATCACCAAAGCATCTAAGGTGTGGCAACACATGATATTCTTACATACAGGAGAATATGAGGTCCTCCTTCAGCTTAGATGCTATGGTGGTATGAGCTTTGAGGTCGTTGGATATGGGATCCAAGGGCATTTGAGTAGTTTTTGTACAAATTTTGTGAAATTCTCAAACTCATTAAGGTTTCCTGTAAAAATGTCAAGACATCATGTGAGCTGCTATATCTCAGATCTACAAGCTCCAAGCAACTCATATCAGCATATAGCATCTAAGGTGTGGAGGCACATGATATTTTCCCGGGGAGGGGGTGCACAACAATCAGCGTTTGGAAGGGTGGGGACAAATATAATGTTCAGAAAATATAATCTAAACAATCCTAAATAGAGCTTCACAATTTTATCTAAGGTCGAGGGATTAACCCCCGACAATCTACATAGCTCCGCCTAAACACAACATTTGCATGTATGTAGTAGTCCCTCCGTAAACTAATATAAGAGCATTTAGATTACTACTTTAGTTATCTAAACACTCTTATATTAGTTTACAGAGGGAGTACTAGACTTAATATTCATGTTTCAGTTTCCTGTTCAATTTGAATATTGAATTGGAGAGCATGCATGTCTTACATTTTACCCCCTTCGTTCATAAATATTAATCTTTTTAGAGATTTGAAATGGACTGCCACATACGGATGTATATAGACACATTTTAGAGTGTAGATTCACACATTTTGCTCCGTATGTAGTCCCTTGTCGAAATCTCTAAAAGACAAATATTTAGGAACAGAGGGAGTATTTTTGAATTCGTGTCATACATGCATGGTTTGGAAAAATAGATGCACTATACTTACTGGATTGTTGTTATGCTTTGATCACCTCATCAAAGCGTATATTCTAACTCCTAGATGCTTGCACCAGTCCATAGATGGATCGCTGAAGCTTGCACACTTTGTTAGCACCTTTAGGATCGACAAAACCTTCTAGTTGCATCATATACAAATCTTCTTTAAGAAATCCATTGAGGAATGCAGTTTTGACGTCCATTTGCCAGATTTCATAATCACAGCAATCACTAACATGATTTGGACATACTTAAGCATCGCTATAGGTGAGAAGGTCTCATCATAGTCAACCCCTTGAACTTGTCAAAAACCTTTCACGACAAGTCGAGCTTTGTAGACAGTAACATTACCGTCAGCGTCAGTCTTCTTCTTGAAGATTCATTTATTCTATATGGCATGCCGATCATTGGGTATGTCCATCGAAGTCCACACTTTGTTCTCATATATGGATCCTATCTCACATTTCATGGCCTCAAGCCATTTATTGGAATCTGGGCTCATCATAGCTTCTTCATATTTCGAAGGTTCGTCATGGTCTAATAACTTGCTCTTACCTTTTCCTTGCAATGGGCAAACTGATTATCTGGTTATCCAATATGCAGACGATACCCTCCTTGTTTTGCCGGCCTGCCCTATTCAAGCTACTAGGGTTAAACAGATCCTCTCTGATTATGCCGCTTCCATTGGCCTTAAGATCAATTTTCATAAGTCCACCCTTATTCCCATTAATCTTGATGCCAATGCCATTGCAATGTTAGCCAACATTTTTGGTTGTACTGTTGGATCGATGCCGTTCACTTATCTCGGGCTCCTCCTTGGCACCTCTCGACCAACTATCCAGGAATTCATGCCCTTGGTCTGCAGATTGGAGCGTCGTCTCTCCTCCACCATCGCCTTGATGTCTTATGGGGGTAGGCTTTCGTGGCTTAATGCATCTGTCACCTCTCTTCTGATATTTGCCATGTGCACCCTAAAGTTCCCTCCGAAACTTATTGAGATCCTGGATAGAATAAGACGTCGTTGCCTTTGGATGAAGAAAACCAAGCAAGGAGACAAGTGTAATTCCCTGGCAGCTTGGGATTTGGTGTGTCGACCTAAAAACAAGGGTCGCCTCGGGGTGATTAATATCAAAATTCATAATGAGGCCCTTCTCCTGAAGTTTCTGCATAAATTTTTCAACAAACAAGATGTGCCTGGGGTTAACATGACCTGGGATACTCACTACACTGATCAAGTGCCACATACTGCGGATCCGGTGGGCTCCTTCTGGTGGAGAGACATTCTCAAGCTTACACCAATCTATAGAGGGATCTCGAAGGTGCAACCTGTGGATGGCTCGACTGTGCTGCTCTGGAAAGATCTCTGGTCCCATGATGTGCTGGAAACCTCGCATCCTCGTGCCTTCTCTTTTGCCACACATGAAGATATGACTTTCGCTGACTTCTGGGCCTCAATAGCTCTGCATCAAACCTTTCAACTCCCAGTTTCCCCTCAGGCTCTTCAAGAGATACGAGATATATAGGAAGAATCAGCCAGACTTTCCCCCTCCGCGTCTCTCACTGATATATGGCACTACATCTGGGGTGCAGCTGAGTTCCAGCCTAAGGATTACTACACCAACTTTTTCCGTGATGCAAACACACACCTTGCTTTTCGGCATCTCTGGAAATCCAGTTCTACTACGAAGATCAATGTTTTCGGATGGCTGTTGTTCCATGACAGGCTCAACACACGTAACATGCTCCGTAGAAGGCACTACAACATCGGTAATGACTTCACTTGTCTCCTCTGCGGACAGAACACTGAAGAAACTGTGGATCACATGGTGTTTACGTGCCAGTTCAGCAAGAGATGTTGGGACACACTGCATGTTCAATGGCCGGGCTTTGATGACAGATTGAATGCTTTACAAAATGCACGAACAACCTGGCCTAACCCTTTCTTTATGGAAGTTTTCTTGGTGGCTGCCTGGAATTTGTGGAAAGAAAGAAACAACAAGCACTTTAGAGGGATCAATCCCACTTTTGGGTCCTGGCGCGCACGCTCCAAAGAGGATTTGGGACTGCTACAACATAGGATCAAAGCTGCCCACAGGACGGCCTTCCTCACATACTGGGCCACACTTTGACCTGACCACACGGGTTTTGGCTTTTTCTTATTATAGTCTCCCCTCTTGTAAACACGGTTCTAAGTGCACAGAGTTGAGTAGGTGTTGAGTTTTCACACCCCCTCTAGTGGTGAGGCCAATGGGTGGTTGCCCTTGAGTTTGTAACCTTGTATGTCTATGTAAAGACCCCAGTTATATAGATATATGAAAAAATAGTAGGAGTTCTCTCCTACTGTCAATTCCCTCAAAAAAAACATAACTTTCAGGACAAGATTTCCGTACCACTCTAGTGTGGATCGTGCTCTAGTTGACCTACGAAGTTCAGTAGTAACTTGATCCAAAATTTCGTGATCATTTTCATTTGCTTCCACTCAATTTGATGTAGGCATCTCAAAAACGGTTTTCTGAGATGTACTATTCTCAATTTTGAGAGGAGGTACAATTACCTCATCAAGTTCTACTTTCCTCCCACTTACTTATTTCAAGAGAAACTCCTTCTCTAGAAAGGACCCATTCTTAGCAACAAAGATTTTGCATTCGGGTCTGTGACAGAAGGAATACCCAATTGTTTCTTTCGGGTATCCTACGAAGACGCACTTCTCCGACTTGGGTTCGAGCTTATGAGGATGAAGCCTTTTAACATAAGCATCACATCTCCAAACTTTAAGAAAAGACAGCTTAGGTTTATTGCCAAACCACAGTTCATACGGTGTCGTCTCAACGGATTTAGACGGTGCCTTGTTTAATGTGAATGCAACTGTCTCTAATGCATAACTCCAAAATGATAGTGGTAAATCGGTAAGAGACATCATAGAATGCACCATATCTAATAAAGTATGGTTATGACATTCGGACACACCATTACACTGTGATGTTCTAGGTGGCATGCGTTGTGAAACTATTCCACATTGTTTTAATGAAGCCCAAACTCGTAACTCAAATTTTCTCCTCCGCGATCAGATCGTAGAAACTTTATTTTGTTGTTATGATGATTCTCCACTTCAATCTAAAATCCTTTGAACTTTTCAAATGTTTCAGACTTGTGTTTCATTAAGTAGATATACCCATATCTGCTCAAATCATCTGTGAAGGTCCGAAAATAACGATACCTGCCGCGTGCCTCAGCACTTATTGGATCTCATACATCAGTATGTATTATTTCCAGTAAGTCATTGGATCGCTCCATTGTTCCGGAGAACAGAGTTTTAGCCATCTTGCCCATGAGGCATGGTTCGCAAGTATCAAATGATTAATAATCCAGTGATTCCAAAAGCCCATCAGCATGGAGTTTCTTCATGTGCTTTACACCAATATGACCTAAACGGCAGTGCCACAAATATGTTGCACTATCATTATCAACTTTGAATCTTTTGGTTACAATATTATGTATATGTGTATCACTACAATCAAGATTCAACAAAAATAGACCACTCTTCAAGGGTGCATGACCATAAAAGATATTATTCATATAAATAGAACAACCATTATTCTCTGATTTAAATGAATAACCGTCTCGCACTAAACAAGATCCAGATATAATGTTCGTGCTCAACGCTGGCACCAAATAACAATTATTCAGGTATAAAACTAATCCCGAAGGTAGATGTACAGGTAGCGTGCCGGTGGCGATCACATCGACATTGGAACCATTCCTGACGCGCATCGTCACCTCGTCCTTAGCCAATCATCTTTTAATCCGTAGCTCCTGTTTCGAGTTACAAGTATGAGCAACCGAACCAGTATCAAATACACAGGCGCTACTACAAGCATTAGTCACATCAATAACATGTATATCAAATATACCTTTGTTCACTTTTCCATCCTTCTTATTCGCCAAATACTTGGGCTGTTCCGCTTCCAGTGACCAGTTCCTTTTTAGTAGAAGCACTCAGTTTTAGGCTTGGGTCCAGCGATGATGCCATAGATATAGGGTAGGGTCATGGGCCTGACCTATATGCCCTACCCAAAGTCACTACCCTTGAAGCAAAGACATTCAAAGCACAGCAGGAAGTATCAACTAAAGCCATCGAGTGCAATCCACTCGACCAGTCACCTCACTCGGATACTCCCCACCCCAATTTCACTTAACCTGGATGGATTCATTCGACCATACAGGAAACCACTCGGAGTATAGAAGACCTAGAATCACTCAGGATGGCAACGGTCACGCGTTTACTTCATATCCTTAAAGATCATTGATAACACTTTATAGCTGGCATTACCAGTTGTCGGTGTCAAAACTGGCGGATCTCGGGTAGGGGGTCCCGAACTATGCGTCTAAGGCTAATGCTAACAGGAGGCAGGGGGCACGATGTTTTACCCAGGTTCGGGCCCTCTCGATGGAGGTAATACCCTACTTCCTACTTGATTGATCTTGATGATATGAGTATTACAAGAGTTGATCCACCACGAGATCGTAGAGGCTAAACCCTAGAAGCTATCCTATGATTATGATTGTTTTTTCTCCTACGGACTAACCCTCCGGTTTATATAGACACCGGAGGGGGCTAGGGTTACACAGAGTCGGTTACAGAGAAGGAAATCTACATATCCGAATTGTCAAGCTTGCCTTCCACGCAAAGGAGAGTCCCTTCCGGACACGGGACGAAGTCTTCAATCTTGTATCTTCATAGTCCAACAGTCCGGCCAAAGTATATAGTCCGGCTGTCCGAGGACCCCTTAATCCAAGACTCCCTCACCAGTAACGCCCTCTCTTAATGTACATTGAACCCTTTAACGGAGGACGGCTGGGGTCCTGGCGTACTCTATATAAGCCACCCCCTCCTCTGGGATAAGGGTTCGCACCCCTTGTAACACACAACCATATTCCAGTCGACCGCCTCAGGGCACCGAGACGTAGGGCTTTTACCTCCTCCGAGAGGGGCCTGAACTCGTAAACTCGTGTGTACAACCTTGCCGTAGCGAGGGCCTCGCCTCCTCATACATACCCCCTATTCTTACTGTCAGACTTAGTACCATGACAGTTGGCGCCCATCGTGCGGCAAAGCGTCTTAGCAACTTCTGGCGAGGTTGCATTTTCTCCGATCTTCGTCAACATGGTTTCCGGTGGCGGTTTGGTTATGAGCCGCGAGTTCCGACTCGGCGCGCTCACTTTCGTCAACGATGACTCCGTCTGGCTTCAGGAAGCCCCGCTCGATGTCGAGGCTCTCTTGATCCGTGAATCATCGCACTTCAGCGCGAGTGCCTACGCGTCCTATTACGACAGCCATCGACTCCGTATCGATCGGCCATCGCGTCGCCTACTCACTCCGCTGGACGCCACCGCAAGTGATCTGGTCGGTCGCGGCTCCATTGGTGGGTGAAGCATGCGGTGGCTCGCCAGACGGCCACCCCCCAAGTCGCGGCAATCGAGCCCGACGAATTTCACTACGGTCCAGTCGACCTGTCGATTGGTTCTGCAGATACGTTTTCTGAGAGCAGGAGCTGTGCCCCGCGGCAGAAGTTCTCGTGGTCGACTCCCATCGCAACCCACCTGGGTTTCGCCGCAGCGGCGGCAATGGTGGCAGCAACGACCCGTCATTTGGCCACGAGGAGTACGAGCCTCAACCTCTCAATTCGCAGCGGAGGGAAGAACTGCACCGCCGCAACATGGAGGCCCTCCAGACCCCCATCATAGGGGAAACCCAAGGCTCGGGCCTTGGAGGCTGTGCACTTGGCCATGCTGGCTGAGCGCACTCGTTTGGAGAATCTCCAACATTTTCTCGACGAATGTGCCTGTTGACTGATTCCCGAATCCAGTCGACGTCCATGACAATTGTTTCTGCCTGAACCTCAGGTATTCCGCACACCGATCCAGAATCTTGCAGCCGTTGCGCATATAGCAAAGACTATTCAGCCGCCCCGTTCAGAGGCTGGAAGGGGCTTGGAACATATTAGAACACTGCTCCGAGCAGCAGGAGAGCTGAACTCTGCCGTGTCCCAGTAGCGGAACAGGATCCACAGGAGGTCAGTAAGGGCAGATACCAATCAATCGGCAGACAGTCCTGGGTCGCCTTTGCGACGTGAAGATCATGATCACCGTCGAGATCGGCACCTAGGAAGAGCTTATGGAGAGTTCGACTGGGAGTACGCCCGTGACAACCACTGTCGAGTGCCTTCGCCCCTTCCGAGGGACGGGTCGTATGTGCCCCGGCGGTATGACGACAGGTGCCTATATGGTAATGACCGCAGAGTTCCAGTCGACCCAAGAGAGCCTGGGTTGGACGCAAGGTCAGTCCTTGTTCAGGGTTTGGTCGACCAGAACAGAGCATACAGAGAGGGGCTTGATAGAGACAGGCTCGGTGGAAGAAGGGTCCAGGTTTCTGGCCCTGAGTGTTTCACAAGAGCCATCAGAGCCGCTGAGATCCCTCACAACTTCAGATTGGCGACTGGCATCAGTAAGTTCATAGGAGAGTCGAAGCCTGACACTTGGTTGGAAGACTACTGAGTGGCTGTGCATATTGGTGGCAGCAGTGATGAGGTGGCCATGAAGCACCTCCCTTTGATGCTCGAAGGTCCTGCTAGGGCTTGGCTGAATCAGTTGTCCCCTGGAAGCATTTTCAGTTGGGATGAGTTGGCCCGAGTGTTTACCAAAACATTCGAGGGCACCTGCAAGAGACCTGCTGGTTTGTCGAAATTACAGCTTTGCTTGCAGAAATAGAATGAGACCTTGAGAGATTATATCCAGAGATGGATCACTCTTCACCACATAGTGGAGAATGTATCAGATCACCAAGCAGTCTGCGCCTTTAAAGAAGGTGTTCACTACAGAGAGCTCAATCTGAAGTTCGGTTGGACCGGAGACATGTCTCTGGCTCGGATGATGGAGATTGCCACTAAGTACGCTAACGGCAAAGAAGAGGACCGACTCCGGAGTGGCAAGAATGGACCAGTCGCCCAGGACACCGGAGGAGGAAATTCCAGTCGGAAGCAGAAGCGAAAGGCTGAGGTGTCAGACCCTACCGAAGCAACAGTTTTAAACCAAGGAAAGTTCAAGGGGAATCCTAAAGGGCCTTGGACCCATAAAAACTGAAGGATCAAGCAGGAAATGATGTGCTTGATTTACCATGTCATATACACACCAAAAAGGATGAAGAGGGGAATCTGATTCTCCCCAAGCATACCACTCGATAGTGTCGACTCCTGATACAGAGCTTCCGAGAAAGCCAACCTAGTGAAAAGGACAAAGAGTCTGATAAGGAGGAAGATAAAGAGGATGACAGTGGTTACCCCAATGTTAATGCCACCTTGGTGATTTTTGCTGACCTCGAGAGCAAAAGTCGACTGAAAGTTATTAGCAGAGAGGTGAACATGGTTGCTCCGGCGGCACCAAGATATTTGAAGTGGTCAAAAACCCCTATCACATTCGACCAGTCCGACCACCCACCGCACGTTGCTACCCCTGGGCGTCAAGCGTTGGTGGTCGACCCAGTCGTTGGGGGTATCCGATTGACCAAGGTTTTGATGGATGGTGGCAGTGGACTGAATATATTGTACGCTGAAGCCCTCCGGGGGATGGCCATTCCGATGTCCAAACTCAGTGAGAGCAACATGAGATTCCATGGTATCATCCCAGGAAAGAAAGCCAATTCACTCGGTTAGATCACTCTCGATGTGGTTTTCGGTGATTGCCTGAATTACCACGAGGAAAAGTTAACGTTTGAGGTAGTGGATTTTGACAGTGCCTATCATGCCATTCTAGGCAGACCTGCCTATGCTAGTTTCATGGCTCGACTGTGCTACGTGTACCTCAAATTGAAGATGCCTGGCCCCAAAGGCGTAATCACGGTCACTGGAAACCGGCAGAGAGCAGACGATTGCCTCCAGAACGATTTGAAGATCGCCAATGAGCAGATGGCAGCAGTAGATTTTCAAGAATATCCGAAGATTGCAGATCCGAGTGATTTGCTACGTGCCAAGAGGCCTGCCTCAGAGTCCGCATTTCAGTCCGCCGACGAGACAAAGCCGGTCCACATTCACCCGACCGACCCCAATGCTGCTCCGACCCATATCTCAACGACACTTGACAGCAAATAGGAAGAAGCACTCATCCAGTTCCTCCATGAGAACTGGGACATGTTCACATGGAAGCCATCTGACATGCCAGGTGTACCCAGGGGACTGACTGAGCACCGTTTGCGAGTCGACTCAAAGGAAAAACCTGTTAAAGAGCATCTCCGTCGGTCCGCCGCGGAGTAGAGAAAGGCGATTGGCGAGGAGGTGGCTCAGCTTCTGGATGCCGAGTTCATCCGCGAGATATACCACTCCGAGTGGTTCGCCAATGTCGTTATGGTCCTCAAGAAAGATAAATCACTTCGAATGTGTATTGATTTCAAACACATCAATCGGTCCTGCCCGAAAGATCATTTTCTTCTTCCCCGCATCGTCCAGATAGTCGACTCAACCGCGGGATGTGAGCGATTGTCCTTTTTGGACGATTATTCCGAGTACCATCAGATCCGACATTATGGGCCCAATGAGATAAAGACAGCTTTCATCACCCTATTCGGGTGTTTATGCTATGTTACTATGCCCTTTGGCCTCAAGAATGCATGTGCCACATTCATGCGCATGATTCAGAAGTGCCTGCTCACTCGAATCAGTCGGAATGTGGAAGCATACATGGATGACATAGTGGTTAAGTCACGCAAAGGTTCCGACCTGCTGACTGACCTTGCTGAAACCTTTGCCAACTTAAGAAGATATGATATCAAGCTCAATCCGTCAAAGTGCACATTCGGGGTTCCAGGTGGAAAGTTACTCGGTTTTCTCATTTCCGAACGGGGGGGGGGGGGGGGGGGGGTCAACGCAAATCCAGAGAAGATTGGCACAATCCTCCGAATGAAGCGCCCTGTGCGTGTGCACGTTGTCCAGAAGCTTACTGGTTGTTTGGATGCATTGAGTCGATTCATCTCACGCCTCGGTGAAAAGGCACTGCCTATTTACCGACTGATGAAGAAGTTCGACAAGTTCGAGTGGAATGATGAAGCTGAAGCAGCGTTTGAAGAGCTCAAAGCCCTGCTTTCCACCTAGCCGGTGCTTGCCGCTCCAGTCAGCAAGGAGCCTTTACTGCTTCACATCGCAGCCACTGGACATGTTGTCAACACAGTGCTCATGGTCGAGCTAGAAGAAGAAGGCAAAGCCTTCAAAGTTCAGCGCCCTGTGTATTACATTTCAGAGGTCTTGACCCCGTCCAAGCAGAGATATCCTCATTACCAGAAGCTTGTTTATGGGATTTACCTGACCATGAAGAAAGTTGCACACTACTTTTCAGACCACTCGGTTTCAGTCGTCAGCGATGCCCCATTGTTAGAAATTCTGAATAACAGAGATGCAACAGGTCGAGTGGCAAAATGGGCAATTGAACTCCTTCCTTTAGATATCAAGTTTGAGGCAAAGAAAGCCATCAAATCCCAAGCTATAGCAGATTTCCTCACAGAGTGGATTGAACAATAGCAACCGACACAGATTCAGTCGGATCATTGGACTATGTTCTTCGATGGGTCCAAGATGTTGAATGGCTCTGGCGCAGGGGTGGTCTTGGTGTCCCCAAGAGGAGACAAGCTCAGTTATCTCCTCCAGATCCACTTTGATTCTTCAAACAATGAAGCTGAGTATGAGGCATTATTGTATGGGTTGCGTATGACCATTTCACTCGGCGTCCGGCTTGATGGTCTACGGCGACTTAGACTTAGTGGTTAATAAAGTATTGAAGGAATGGGACGCCAGGAGGGCAGCAATGACCGGTTATTGCAATGCAATAAGAAAGCTAGAGAAGAAGTTTGAGGGGTTGGAGCTCCACCACATACCCCGAATCAAGAATCAAGCTGCTGACGATCTGGCAAAGATAGGTTCCACTCGGAAGCCTATCCCCAGCAACGTGTTCTTGGAGCATCTCCACACCCCGTCAGTACAAGAAGATCCCTTCAAAGAAGAGCCCCCGCAACTGATAAGTTCAACCAATCCGACTGAGATTGAAGTTCCAGCTGTGGTCGACTTGATCATGGAAGTCTTAGTGATCACGCCCTATTGGACGGTGTCGTACATCGTGTACCTGCTCAGGCAGGAACTCCTAGAGGATGAGGATGAGGCTCGCCAGATAGTCCATCGATCCAAAGCTTTCACTGTGATAAAAGGGCAGCTGTACAGAGAAAGTGTCACAAGAGTGGCTCAACGCTGCATCACCCCAGAAGAAGGTCGAATGATCCTAAACGACATCCACTCGGGGACCTGTGGTCACCATGCGTCCTCTCGGACCATCATGGACAAAGCATACCGAGCGGGATTCTATTGGCCTCGTGCGAATGAGATGGCAAATGATATAGTTGACAAGTTTGCAGGTTGCCAGTTCTACTCCAACATGTCTCACAAGCATGCGTCTGCCTTGAAGACTATTCCACTCGTCTGGCCGTTTGCAGTCTGGGGGTTGGATATGGTTGGAACCTTCAAGACCGGCAGAAGTGGTTTCAATCATTTGCTTGCAGCAGTCGACAAGTTCACCAAATGGGTCGAAGCCAAGCCTATCAAAAACCTTGACTCAAGCACTGCCGTCAGTTTCATCAAGGAGTTGATATTCAGATATGGAGTTCCCCACAGCATTATCACATATAATGGCTCCAATTTTGATTCTGATGATTTAAGGCGTTTTGTGCTTCCCAAGGCACTCGGGTCGACTACACGTCTGTTGCACACCCGCAGTCGAATGGGCAAGCAGAAAGGGCGATTGCTTTGATCCTTCAAGGGTTAAAACCCCGACTGATGCGTGACCTCAAGCATGCTGCCGGAGCTTGGGTGACTGAGTTACCATCCATCCTATGGGGGCTGAGAACAACACCAAATCGGTCGATCGACCGAACCCCTTTCTTCTTGGTGTATGGCACCGAGGCTGTGCTTCCGAGTGACTTGCTGCACAACGCTCCCCGGATGGAACTCTTCTCAAAAACTGAAGCAGAACAAGCGCGCCAAGACGTAGTTGATCTCCTGGAAGAGGAACGTGAGATGGCTTTGATCCGGTCGACCATCTATCAGCAAGATCTGCGTCGATTCCATGCCCGTAATGTCAGAGGTCGAGCGTTCCAGGAAGGAGACCTTGTGCTCCGAGTGGATCAGAAGTGGCCTCACAAGCTTGCTCTGGCCTGGGAAGGCCCCTTCATCATCACCAAGGTGCTTCACAATGGAGCATACCACATCTAGAATGTAGCCAAGAAAATGGATGAGCCACGCTCGTGGAACGCATAGCTGCTTCGCCTTTCTATACCTAAAACCACTCGGATCGACGAATTGTAATAAGAGTCCTTCAGTTTGCTTACCAAAGACAAGATTTTTGCAGTATCTTAATGACTGATTTCCCGTAATCATTTATGTCTGAATCCCCCAGTGGGTATCTTAGCCGCGAACCAGATTCGCCTAACTTAAAAAAACACTCCGAGTGGAGAGCAATCCTCCCACTCGGGGGCTTAGCTGCGACCCCGTACTCGCCTAAGTTAAAAAAACATGCTGAGTGGAGAGCAATCCTCCCACTCGGGGGCTTAGCTATGACCCTGTACTCGCCTAAGTTAAAACACACCCTGAGTGGAGAGCAATCCTCCCACTCGGGGGCTTCGCTGCGACCCCATACTCGCCTAAGTTAAAAAAACACTCCGGGTGGAGGGCAATCCTCCCACTCGGGGGCTTAGCTGTGACCCCATACTCGCCTAAGTTTAAGAACACTCCGAGTGGAGAGAAATCCTCCCACTCGGAGGCTTAGCTGCGACCCCATACTTGCTTAAGTTAAAAAACACTCCGAGTGGAGAACAATCCTCCCACGCAGGGGCTTAGCTGCGACCCAGTACTTGCCTAAGTTAAAAACACTCCGACTGGAGAGCAATCCTCCCACTCGGGGGCTTAACTGCGACCCTATACTCGCCTAAGTTAAAAAAACACTCCGAGTGGAGAGCAATTCTCCCAATCGGGGGCTTAGCTGCGACCCCGTACTCGCACTACAAAAAGAAGACACATCCGTGACATTTTGGGCCAAACGAAATTTTTTCTGTCATACTTATGACACTTCTATGACGATAATTGTGACAAAACCCGGTATCATCATAGATGTGGTGGGCTCCTACTTCTATGACAAAAAAATCATGATAGAAAATGGGCTTTTCATCCTGGGCGGGCCGGAGACGCAGCTGCATGACATTCTTTGGGCCGTCCATGACGGAAAAAACCGTGGTAAGCGAGGGCGAGGAAAATTTCGGTGAGTTCCCGGTTACGGTGGGTGGTCGGGGGCCGAGCGATGCGCGTTTCTCTCGTACACGTATGCGCGTGTGTGCGAGGAATTGGCTCTAACTGAACCCGAGCGAGGCGTTGATCTCTAACTGAACCCGAACGAATGCACTACAGGCTACGCGTTACTGAATCCGAGCGAGTGATCGATGGCTGTTAACTGAACCCGATCGAGCCATTCCTTCGCTATTGCTGCTAACTGAAGTCGATCGATGCTGCCTCTAGATGAACAGAGAGTGTTGCGGGGGGGGGGGGGGGCTTGGATGAACAATGAGCGGTGGGGGTGGATGAACAGGACCCCGATCGATCGAGCCGGTTGGGGCTGGATGAACAGGACCCCGTGGAGGGCTGGATGAACAGGACGACCCCGTGGAGGGCTGGATGAATAGTAGACGGTGGAGGGGTGGATGAACATTAGCCCGGGGAGGGGTGGTTGAACAGGAGCCCGTGGAGAGGGGTGGTTGAATAGTAGCCGGTGGAGTAGCGCGTGGTGGAGGCTGGATGAGCAGGAGCCCGTGGATGAATGGTCGCAGGTGGAGGCTGGAGGAGGTCAACGATGGATGAACAGTAGCCCGTGGAGGCTGGAGGAGGTCGACGGTGGAGATGAACAGTATCCCGTGGAGTCCTATTTTGCGGTACGCCACACCCCTCCCGATGAACAGGACCCCCGTTTCGACCGTAGCGCTCCAACACAAGTCCGTTACATCCGTTTTGCGGTACGCCACACCCCTCCCGATCAACAGGACCCCGTTTCGACCATAGGAGGTCCAACACAAGTCCGTTTCCTCCGTTTTGCGGTACGCTAGACCCCTCCCGATGAACAGGATCCCGTTTCGACCGTGGCCGATCGAACACAAGGTCGTTTCCTCCGTTCTGTGGTACGCCATGCCTCGTTTCCATCGCCTGTTCCGTCCAAGCCCTCCCGATGAACACGACGACGCATTCTGTTCCGACCCAGCCGGTTGGCTCCCCATGAACACGACGATGACATTGTTTCTCCGTTCCGACCCAGCCATGTACACGAGCCCTGGCCGTACGCATGCACGAGTAGGCGTTCGAGACCCCGCTTGTATGTATGTACGTGGCCGTATTTTCTTTCTTGCACCCTGGCCGTTGTACGTACATGTACATGCTACGTGCGCGCCTCTACTAAGACACTTGCATGCCTCTACTACGACACGTGCGCGCCTCTACATCGACCAGTATGTACGTACACGTTCGCAACCAGAATGACAACGCTACATACGCTTCGACCAAGTGGGTCCTGACTGTCAGGCACTTCCTTGCGTGCGAAGATGTAACTGGTGGGTCCCAGCAGTCAAGGGGGCGAATCATTTTTTTTTGCTCGGATGCACTTCCTTGCGTGCGAAGGTGTAGCTGGTGGGTCCAATCAGTCAGGGGGGAAACATTTTTTTCACGAAATACGGTGGCCCGTCTGGTGGGTCCCTGCTTTCAGGTGGAGGAATCATTATTTTGCGCGTAATAAGGAGGCACTCCCTTGCTGCGGCCGTGGACCTAGCGGTCAGCCTCTCCACGTATAGTACACGTCCGATGGAAGTCGTTCCTTGACCACGTTGACCATGCGGCGCCGAGAGCACCAGGGCGGTGGACGACGGCGAGGCCTAGGAAGGGGACGACACAGAGCTGAGGAAGACGCGGCAGTGGATGCCCACCTGTAGAGGAGTATGAGGGTTCACTGGTTCGGTTGCGATGTGAGGCTGCCGTCGCCGCAGAATAACAGGGGGTGTGGGTGAGTAGAGGGATGGCCTGGCCAGCGGTGGGAGTAGTAGGGGGTGAGGCCTCCGCGGCATCACAGCCAACCACGGGAGGCAGGAGCATGCGGCACGACCGCCGCTGCTTTGGGCGGCTGGAGCAAGAAGACCAGAGGTTGAAGAAGCACTACAGCCGTTTGATGGACATCGTACAATCACTGGAGCTAGAATCATTCATATTGACTAAGTTGACAAAGCCCTCCATCCCCGTCAACTTAGTAGCCCCACAAGTCAGGCTCCCACCAAGGAGGGTCCCAGCTAGCAGGGGGATTATTCATTTTTTCTGTGTAATAAGCAGGCACTTTCGGTGGGTCCGAGCTGACAGCGGGTGGAATGTTTTTTTGCAAAATATGGTGGCCCGTCCGATGGGTCCCAGCAGTCAGGGGGGAAACAATTTTTTTCACGAAATACGGCGGCCCGTCCGGTGGGTCACTGCTGTCAGGTGGAGGAATCATTATTTTGCGCGTAATAAGGAGGCACTTCCTTGCGGCTGCCGTGGGCCTAGCTGTCAGCCTCTCCACGTACAGTACTCCTCCGATGGAAGTCGGTCGTTAACCACATTGACCACGCCGTGTCGAGAGCACCATGGCGGTGGACGACGGCGAGGCCTAAGAAGGGGACGACGCGGAGCCGGGGAAGACGTGGCAGTGGATGCCCATGCGGAGAAGAGTACGAGGGTTCACTGGTTCTGCTGCGGTGTGAGACTGCCGTTGTCGCAGAATAACATGGGGAGTGGGTGAGTGGAGGGATGGCATGGCTAGTGGTGGGAGTAGTATGGGGGCGGTGAGTCCTCCGCGGCAGCACAGCCGGCCATGGGAGGCAGGAGCATGCGGCACGACCGGCGCTACTTTGGCCGGCTGGAGCGAGAAGACCAGAGGTTGAAGAAGCACTACGACCATTGGATGGACATCGTACAGTCACTGTAGCTAAAATCGTTCATATATTGACTAATTTGACAAAGCCCTCCGTCCCCGTCAATTTAGTAGCCCACAAGTCAGCCTCCCACTATGGTGGGTCCCAGGTGGCAGGGGGGTATTCATTTTTTTGTGCGCAATAAGAAGGCACTTCCTTGCGTGCGAAGATATAGTTGGTGGGTCCGACCTGTCAGCGGAGGGAACTTTTTTTCACGAAATATAGAGGCCCTTCCGGCGGGTCCCATATGTCAGGTGGAGGAATCATTATTTTGCACGTAATAAGGAGGCATTTCCTTGTGTGCGGCCGTGGACCCAGCTGTCAGCCTCTCCACATACAGTCCACTTCCGATGGATGTAGTTCATCGACCAAGTTGACCATGCCGCGATGAGAGCACCAGGGCGGTGGACAATGGCGAGGCCTACGAAGGGAATGACACGGACCCGGGGAAGAAACGGCAGTGGCTGCCCACGCGGTGGAGAGTACGAGGGTTGACTGGTTCGGTTGCCGTCGCCGGAAAATAACAGGAGGTGTGGGTGAGTACAGGGATAGACAGGCCAGGGATGCGAGTATG
Organism: Triticum timopheevii; assembly: GCA_963921465.1. Taxonomy (NCBI): domain Eukaryota; kingdom Viridiplantae; phylum Streptophyta; class Magnoliopsida; order Poales; family Poaceae; genus Triticum; species Triticum timopheevii. The sequence goes on from OY997268.1 coordinate 472,743,970, forward strand.
ATGGGGCCATGAGGCCTGCCCGGCAGCACAGCCGGCCACGGAAGGCGGGAGCAGGCGGTTCCGACGGTGCTGGTTTGGGCGTCTTGGGCAGGAAGATCAGAGACTGAAGAAGGACGATTGTCGTTAGATTGACATCTAACGGTCTGACGCTGGTAGAGTCGATTGTTGACTAAGTTTCTTTTTTGAGAAACCTTGTGTACGCATGAACTTAGTAGGCCCACAAGTCAGCCTCCAAATCTGTGGCAGACAACATAAAGCCCATTTGCTATTTTTCATAATTTGCAGCCCATTTGCTAATTCTTAATTAATTTATGACAGCCCATTTTCTGCCGAGGACCACGGTCAAAAAGTTCAACCTTATTTTGCATATTTCGGTGGAGTCCGAACTGTTGTAATCTCGAAATGATAAACATTTTTTAAGAACTTATTGATTTTCCAAAAAAAATGTTTTGTTTTTGTAAGCAAATAAGACGTGGGACAATTGAGTTGGCTTAAGGGAAAACCAGTGGTAAAAAAATCAGCGCTGGGTGGGAAAAACAACAAAAATAAGGATGTAAATATGAAAAGGGAATTTTATGTGTTTTCAATATAATGATACGTGTATATGAACTAGTAAAACTATAGGTAGAGATTAGAAACGGATGTAGGACATGCATATCAAGAGGAAAATAGAACTGGGTTGTGTGTTTGATTCAGTAAAAAAACTGCCTACTGATGTAGTAAGACAAAATATAACTAACGCTGGCGGGCCAGAGGCCAGTAGATACCTGCTGGATCTTTGTGCCCCGTTGTCGTCATGGGCTGGGCTGTTAAAGACAAAACCAAGCCTAGGCAGTCTACAGCCCAGTTGAAACTTGCTCGACCTAAAAAAACAACATACATGCTCAATAAACGAGAGAATTCTGCAAGTACAGACTGATAACTCGGATGCAGCAGAGATATTGTTTTTTCATCGTGATAATAAGTGCATGCACTTGTTTCGAAAAATTGGAGAACTGGGAATTCGAAGGACAGGTGCTTATGCTACCCATCAAATAAAAATCAGGTGCCTGAAAATTCGTTTAGAAACAAATGATTCAGCTTTATATCCACGTCGACCGTCGGCATGATGGTTGGAAGCAAATGCAAGTTCATACCAAAATATCGTTAACACAATACCAACTTGCGGACGACAAGGTAGTACAACTACCAATACCAAACTAACTTATAAATCGTACGACTGAATATATTTCTCAAGCAGTTGGTACTTTTGGAAAATTTCATTCCTGGGATAGTGAAGACCCGTACCTGGTACGCACTGTTGTGGAAGCCAGCTTTCCTGATACACCGTTAGTACCACGAGATGTGGTTTTTGGGGACTATGCTGAGTGGGGTGGTGCTCAAGTTTCTTGGACTGCTGCATGTTATGTTCTTGGGGCAGATTTTGCCGATCAGATGCCTAATGATGAAGACCCGATGCCTCTAGACGGTAACCCTCATCCAATGCCTGGTCATCTCATTCCTGACAACATCCCGTTTGTTCTGCTGCCTTACCCGATGATTGGCTGGAATGAAGCACCTCTTGCACCTGCTCCTCCCCCAGAGAATCCAGTGGATGCTGGTTGGGGTAATGCTCAGTGGGGCGGTGATGTTAATATCAATCACCCACATCTGCCAGCAATGCTAGAACAAGATCAAGTCTCAATTATCATTGATCAACCGGAACAATCAGAGTCTGTGGAACAACTTCTGCATGATGATGTGCCCCAACAACAGCAGATAGTTGATTTGGTTGCTGAAGTTCAGGAACAACCTGCTTTTGTGGAAGATAACCCTTTGGCTATTGTCCCCTATCAACCACCGGTGATTCAACACCATCAGATCATCATTGGGATGGCAAGGGTGGTGGCTGGACCCCCTCTACCACCTGAATTGCTTTGGAAGCGGTCATTCGAGAATTTGATGTCTGAATTTTCTGTGAAAGAAGTGCCAAGGTCACTTTTCTTCAAGCAGTTTGGGACAGTAACTTTCTCCAAGCGCAAGTGGTCGATTGCTTTTGATGATACCTACAGAGTGTCTTCGCTGGTCTCTTGTTTGTCAAGCTCTGCGTCAGTTAATCGGCGCCCTGTTGCTCGCTCTTTGTTTGCTCCTCTAGCAGCCCCTTGTGGCTCAGTTGCAAGCGATGAACCTACTGATATTGCTGAGCCTGTGGGATTCAGTAATAATCAGCTGTCCTTGGAGCCCGTGGGTCCTGTTGGTCAGGAAGAGGAGACCTTGCCTGTGGTTTTTGCGTCTGAAGCGACGCCACGACAGAAAGGCCAGCGCGGTAGGCGCAAGATTTCTGCTCCTTTGGTTGATACTTTAGTCAGAAGGTGTACGAGGAGCGCGGCAAAACTTGATGGTTTCAAATCAATGGTCTTTGAGCAGCTTTCTTTATAGCCTGCTAAATGACGCCCAAGGTCCAAGCCCATGGAGGAGAAGGCCCGGCCCATTCAGGTACCTGATGCTGCTAGAGTGGAAAACACTGACGAGGTGCGTCATGACAAGCCTGAGGAGGTCCACACGCAGACACCGATCGCTGTGCTGCAGGCAATTGGAGCTGAGCTGGAGATGGACCCCAACCTGCTTTCTAGGGAGAAGCTTATGGCTGATCCTAAGGATGATACCCCCTCCAGCAACATTTAAATGTCAAAGTTTAATGTGTTTCCTAGGTGTAGCGAGCCTGTCAAATTTGCTGACTGTTTTGTTATCTCTGAAACTTGGCACTCTGGTTATGGTTTGGCTATTTTGCTCTTATGTGTTATGGATTGTGCGGCACTAGGTGTCCCACTGTTTTTAATGTGTTATCATGTGTTACCATATGAATCAAATGCCTATGCGTAGCTGGAAGGTACTTTGTTGGAATGTACGTGGACTTAATTCTGATGCAAGACAACGTGCGGTACGGCAGAAAGTTCTTGAGAGCCAATGTGCAGTTGTTTGTTTGCAAGAAACAAAGTTATCGGAGTGCCCACGTGCTTTAATTAAGAGCATTTGCCCTGTGGGTTTTGACCAGTTTATTGAATCCCCTTCTAGGGGAGCTTCTGGTGGCATTCTAGTCGTGTGGCGCTCTGATGTTTTCTCTGGGGATCTAGTGGAAGTAAAACCTTATGGGATTGTTATTAGTTTCAAGTCCATGCATAATGGTGATTTTTGGTACCTGGTTAATGTTCATGGGCCCTGTCAAGGTACCTTAAGAGATGAATTTGTCAGCTGGCTTTATAATTTAAATGTGGAACCTGAGAAAAACTGGCTTTTGCTTGGAGATTTCAATTTCATAAGATCTCTGGATAATAGAAATCTTCCTGGGGGTGATGTCAATGATGTTTTTATTTTTAATGAGATCATTGGGCATTTGGGGCTGCTGGAGCTACCGTTAAAAGGAAGAAGATTCACCTGGTCTAATATGCAAGATTTACCACTTCTAGAACAGTTGGACTAGTTTTTCACCTCTGCAAGTTGGATTGATCAATATCCAAACACACAGGTCAATCCTCTAGCAAAAACTGCTTCGGATCATGTCCCTTGTGTGGTTTCCATAAGCACCAGAATCCCAAAAGCTCATATTTTCAGATTTGAAATTTTTTGGATCCACCAACCTGGTTTTATGGAGTGTGTTCAGCAAGTCTGGCAAAGGCAGTCTCAGAAGTCTCACATATCAGCAGTTATTATGGATAAACTGAAATCTTTGAGATTTGCTCTCAAGAAATGGCAGAAGGGTTTATCTCATATTAAAGGTCTTATTGAGAAATGTAACTGGGTGATTTTTTGGCTGGATGATTTGGAAGAGTCAAGGCCTTTATTTTTGCCTGAATCCAATTTCAGAAAATTGGTGAAATCACATCATGATCATCTGCTACACCTACAATTCTTATATTGGAAGAAGAGATGCACTATTAGATATATTAAGGTGGGTGAGGAAAACTCAAAATTCTTCCAGGCAATGGCAACTGAAAGATATAGGAAAAATTCAATTGCCACTCTGCAGTTGTCAGATGGATCAGTGTCTTCTGATCCTAACACTATTGAAAGGAATTTCTGGAGATTTTCAAAGGAAGAATGGGTACTGTCAAACCAATTTTCATGGGAAATGACATTCTTTCTTTAATCCCTAGGGTATAGGGACTGGATGTTCTCACCAAGCCTTTTGAGGTCAAGGAGATTGAACAGGTTATCAAGGAGTTGCCAATTGACAAGGCCCCTGGGCCTGATGGTTTTAATGGGCTTTTTATGAAAAAATGTTGGCCAATCATTTCTGGTGACTTTATCTCTTTAGTTAATGAGTTCCATGCAGGAACTATTAGACTAGAGAATCTCAGTGAGGCATATATTACTCTGATCCCCAAAAAGCTGTCACCTGAAACTGCCAGTGATTTTAGGCCAATATCATTGACAAGTGTGGGGTTGAAGTTCCTTACTAAACTTGCTGCAAATAGATTTCAAGATGAAATAACTAAATGTGTTCACAAGAATCAGTATGGTTTTATCAAATCTAGATCCATTCAGGATTGTATTGCATGGACTTTTGAGTACATTCATCAGTGCAATCAATCAAAAAGGCCAATCATGTTGCTCAAGTTGGATTTTGAGAAAGCTTTTGATTCCATACAGCATGAGGCAATTATAAAAATAATGGTGGCAAAGGGATTTGATAATAGATGGATTTCTTGGATTCAACAATTGTTGTCCTCTGCAACCTCATCAATCCTGCTTAATGGGGTTCCAGGTAGCCATTTCAAGTGTAAATGTGGGGTAAAGCAGGGTGATCCTATCTCACCTTTGCTCTTTGTGCTTGCTGCTGACCTTCTGCAGACTATGATTAATGATCAACTCAGTAAAGGACTTCTTTCCTTACCCCTAGTAACTCATGATCCTGACTATCCAGTGGTTCAATATGCTGATGACACTTTGTTGTTTGTGGCTGCTGAGTCTACTCAGTTAGAGGTGCTAAAAGTTGTTCTAGACTCCTTTTCTCTGGCAACTGGTTTGCAGATTAATTACCACAAATCTTCAATGTACCCAATTAATGTGGATACCAATTATGCCAATGCTCTTGCTGCTCAGTTTGGATGTCAACTGGGGGTGATGCCTTTCACATACCTGGGGTTGCCAGTGGGAACTACTAGGCCCAAAATTGTGGACCTTTTGCCACTTGTGGACTGCATGGAAAGAAGGTTGACTGCTAGCTCCTGGTTTCTACCACAAGGTAGCAGACTGCAGTTGGTAAATTCTGTCATTTCCTCATTGCCAATATTCTTCCTTTGTAGCTTATCTATTCCACAAGGGATTTTGAAACAACTGGAAAGAATACAAAGACAGTGTCTTTGGAGAAAATATGGTCAGGAAAAGGGGAACTCTTTGGCTGCATGGCCTCTGGTGACCTAAATTAAAGGGTGGGCTTGGCATCCTGAACCTGGGGCTGCAGAATGAAGCTTTGTTAATGAAATTCCTAAATAAATTATATAACAAAGTTGATGTTCCATGGGTTCATTTGATCTGGGACAGTTACTATTATCAGAGAGTCCCACATGACACTGCTATGTGTGGCTCTTTTTGGTGGAGGGACATATGTAAGCTAATGGATACATTCAGGGCTGTGTCTTCAGTATGCGTTGGAAAAGGGGACTCCTTGCTATTTTGGTCAGATTCCTGGGAAGTGGATAATTCTTGCATTCCACTTCAGGATAGATTCCCCAGGCTGTTCTCATTTTGCATACAAAAGAATTCTTCTGTTCTGGAAGTAATAAAAACTGGTGAGTTACATAGCATGTTCTCTCTGCCATTATCTGAAATGGCCTATAGGGAGCTAAATCAACTGTCTGGAATATTGTCTCATATCTCCTTGGATGCTAATGCTAAGGATTCCATGTTTTGGAAACATGGAAAGAAATCTGGATACACAGCTAAGAAATATTATGATCTGGTCCATGAGCCTATTCCAACTAACCCCTTGCTATGTTGGATATGGAAGTCATGCTGTACTATGACAATCAAAATGTTTGCCTGGCTTGTCATTATGGACAGAGTAAACACCAAGGATATGATTCAGCGCAGGAAGTGGAAGATCAATGATGGACCTGAATGTGTGCTTTGCCCTACAGGAACTCTTGAAGATAGGAATCATCTGTTTTTTCAGTGTAACTTCAGCATGAGAGTCTGGAATTACCTGCAGATTTCATGGCCCAACAATCAGGATATGGTTCAGATTGCATGCCATGCTAGGAAGGAGTTCAATAAACCTTTCTTTTCTGAAGTGGTGTTTCTTACTTGGTGGAATATCTGGAAAGTCAGAAATGATAAAGCTTTCAGGTTTATCAGACCTACCTTCAGACAGTGGAGAAATGGTTTTGTCCATGACATTTCCCTTTTGGCTCACAGAATCTAGTCAAAACACAGGGAGGCATTGCTTAAATGGATTGATTTCCTTCCTCCTTGAGAGGTGACATGTATAGTTACATTTTCCTTCTATTTTAGGTTAGATTGTACATAGTTTTCTTTTATCTTCTTCTTCTGTTTTGTTCCTTTTCTTAAGGAACCTTTCTATGTACTTGCTGTTCTTGGTTTTAATAAAATGCTGTGGGGTGTTAGCCCTGCAGTCCCCAGTCAAAAAAACTAACTTATAATCTTTTTACTCCTTGCCCTAGTGTTTGTCTGGTACAAAATCTTGCAGAGGACCAGCTCCCGCTCCTTCTCTTGCTCCAGGTCCCCGAGGTGGTACTGGTGCATCACCCAGTTGGTCCTTTGCTGGTCGAAGTTCTTGTTGGTGTGCAGCACGAGAACCTTTTTTCTACGTGTCTGCCGGCCGTTGATCATCACCGGCAAGGTATAGCCGGTCTTGTGCCACATCATGTGCATGTTGCACTCCGACTGTATCTTGCGACAGGTCCACGTGCCCCTTTTGAACGCCCTGGAATTGCGCTGGAAGAAATGCTTCCTTAGGCCACTTAGTGTGATACCTGCAGTATTATCGAATACAGGTTTTAGTGTACGTAGTTGGCATTTTCATAACATCTTCGGCATGTTGCAGTCACTTGTTTCACTTTTTATTAACTGTGAAATTGTAATTGCTTCACCAGGTCTGCGTCTAAAAAGAAAAATAGAGCTATAAACAAAGGGATATGTTTGTGCAAGTAGACGGCTGATCGGTGTCTTACCTGGAAGTTTCTCAGGCAGGGTGTAGCATATGTTGTGCTCGCTGTCGATGGTTGGTATGAACAAATCGATGAGAGGGTGAGATCTCACACTGTCAGCACTCACTTTGCCTCAAGGTGCTCGATCAGCTCCTGATCCGTGGGATCAAACTTGATGCCAGCCGGCAGCATCGGCCAATCCTTCTTCGACTTGCATCGGTAATTCCAGTTATATGGTACACAATGTATGATCAATCGACTGTTTTTAGTGAATGATGAAAGATTTCGACAGATAAGTGGTACTCCAAATCTGAAGTCTAGAATACCCGAACACGCATCCAGGATTCTTGTGTCACCTCATGCGCAACGTGTTGTCACGTAAATTCAATGTGTGGACATGATGAATAATTTTTTTTAAACTGGACATGATGAATAATTTGACCGATGTATACTAGTACTGCTACTGTACTACTTACTAGTCGTATTTAGTGTCACAATTTATACATAGGTTTAACTAACAAGTACGCACTTGAAGCCTAATTGATATATATATATATATATATATATATATATATATATTCAGTCTAGATATCAGCACGAATCAAGTTGTGCATATTTGCTGTTGGCATGAACCACATCGCCGCATGTCGGGTTTGCAAAACCATCCATCGCATTGAAGCTTGATGCCTTTCACATACTGAAGATTATCTTGCAACAAGCTGTGTCGACGAATCTCTTGATATGGTGATTCATGAAACCCATGGTATGATGTGTAAATATAGTCCCCCCTGGCGAATGGAAGTTGCATAGCACGGTAATCATCGCCGGTGATATGATCGATGATTGGTTGGATGATCGGATAATTGAACCTGAGGAACAAGGAGTGGCTGCCGAGGTTGTAAACCCGCCTCCAGTTGAATACGCCTGGCCCAACGGAGCTGGGATGTTTCTCGAACACTAAGCAGCCATAGCCATCAATGTCATGAACGCCCCACGCATTGTACTGCATGTGGTTTGATGTAATGGTTTTGTCAAGTTGGTACATGCGAATGAGCATCAAATGACCGCCGTCAGCTGAATGAGCGATAAACCACCACCCATCGGCTGGTATGATTCCAGGTCCTGGAATCATGAAGGCTAGCGCATTTGCGTCTGCTGCAACAATTCAAATTGGAGACCAAAAGGACAAAATTAAACAATCATGTTCAGAGTATGTGTGGAATTAAGATAATTATAATAGTGACCCATATCATAGACATAGAATTGCAATGCCGTGGTCATAATCATACCCCAAGTTAAAAAAAATAAGCCAATGGCTTTCATATTCTAGCAATATGTCATGGTTCAAACATCATGTAACAATGAGAGGAAAACTGCTATGATAGAGCCTACTCATATTCTACCATAGCACTTACTTCTACTGTTCTCATATCAACTCTAAGCAATAACATGCGTTGTTATAAAAATCTTGGAAAAGAGAGTAACATATAGCAATCATGATGTTATGCTCATAATATGTATTCAAACAATCATTGGATACATATTGAAAGTGGGAGCAATGAGCTAGAGTAGCTCCGTGCAGAGCATTGTAGACATAGAATATTTGCAAAATACATACGGCTCTGAATGTGATAGATCCGTTGACTAAACTTCTCTCACGAGCAAAACATGATCATACCTTAGTACTCTTTTGGATGTTAATCACATAGCAATGTGAACTAGATTATTGACTCTAGTAAACCCTTTGGGTGTTGATCACATGACGATGTGAACTATGGGTATTAATTACATACATATGTGAATATTGGTGTTGAATCACATGCTGATGTGAACTAGATTATTGAATCTAGTGCAAGTGGGAGACTGAAGCAAATATTGAAGGAAATATGCCCTAAAGGCAATAATAAAGTTATTATTTATTTCCTTATATCATGATAAATGTTTATTATTCATGCTAGAATTGTATTAACCGGAAACATAATACATGTGTGAATACATAGACAAACATAGTGTCACTAGTATGCCTCTACTTGTCTAGCTCGTTGAATCAAAGATGGTTAAGTTTCCTAGCCATAGACATGAGTTGTCATTTGATTAACAGGTTCACATCATTAGGAGAATGATGTGATTGACTTGACCCATTCTGTTAGCTTAGCAGTTGATCGTTTAGTATGTTGCTATTGCTTTCTTCATGACTTATACATGTTCCTATGACTATGAGATTATGCAACTCCCGTTTACCGGAGGAACACTTTGTGTGCTACCAAACGTCACAACGTAACTAGGTGATTATAAAGGAGCTCTACAGGTGTCTCCAAAGGTACATGTTGGGTTGGCGTATTTCAAGATTAGGATTTGTCACTCCGATTGTCGGAGAGGTATCTCTGGGCCCTCTCGGTAATGCACATCACTTAAGCCTTGCAAGCATTGCAACTAATGAGTTAGTTGTGAGATGATGTATTACGGAACGAGTAAAGAGACTTGCCGGTAACGATATTGAACTAGGTATTGAGATACCGACAATCGAATCTCGGGCAAGTAACATACCGATGACAAAGGGAACAACGTATGGAGATGTTGTTATGCGGTTTGACCGATAAAGATCTTCGTAGAATAGGTGGGAGCCAATATGAGCATCCAGGTTCCGCTATTGGTTATTGACCGGAAACATGTTTCGGTCATGTCTACATTGTTCTCGAACCCGTAGGGTCCGCACGCTTAAGGCTTCGATGACAATTATATTATGAGTTTACATGTTTTGATGTACCGAAGGAGTTCGGAGTCCCGGATGAGATCGGGGACATGACGAGGAGTCTCAAAATGGTAGATACGTAAAGATTCTTATATTGGATGATATGGTTAGGCCAAGCGGTCAATCCCATGAGGCTTTAGGTCGGTGCAAAAGGAGTTTTGCGGAGGCCAGGGGGCCAAAAGTCGGAGACCCTGGCATCTAGCCCTGGGCCAGACGCCGAGGCCCATGGCGTCTGGGCCAGACGCCAAGGATTGTGGCGTTTGGTCCTGGAACTCTCCCTCGACACTCGGCTGGATCAGAGTTCGAGGGACGTCATCGAGCTGAACGTGTGCTAGAACTCGGAGGTGTTGTAGTTTCGGTGCTTGATCGGTCAGGCCGTGAAGACGTACGACTAAATCAACTGCGTTGTGCTAACGCTTCCACTTACGGTCTACAAGGGTATGTAGACAACACTCTCCCCTCTCGTTGCTATACGTCACCATGATCTTGCGTGTGCGTAGGAAATTTTTTGAAATTACTACGTTCCCCAACAGTGGTATCAGAGCCTAGGTTTTATGCGCTGATGTTATATGCACGAGTAGAACACAAGTGAGTTGTGGGCGATACAAGTCATACTGCTTACCAGCATGTCATACTTTGGTTCAGCGGTATTGTTGGATGAAGTGGCCCGGACCGACATTACGCGTATGCTTACGCGAGACTGGTTTACCGCCATGCTTTGCACAAAGGTGACTAGCGGGTGTCTGTTTCTCCAACTTTAGTTGAACCGAGTGTAGCTACGCCCGGTCCTTGCGAAGGTTAAAACAGCACTAACTTGACGAACTATCGTTGTGGTTTTGATGCGTAGGTAAGAACGGTTCTTGCTCAGCCCGTCGCAGCCACGTAAATTTTGCAACAACAAAGTAGAGGACGTCTAACTTGTTTTTGCAGGGCATGTTGTGATGTGATATGGTCAAGACGTGATGCTATTTTTTATTGTATGAGATGATCATGTTTTGTAACCAAAGTTATCGGCAACTGGCAGGAGCCATATGGTTGTCGCTTTATTGTATGAAATGCAAACGCCCTGTAATTGCTTTACTTTCTCACTAAGCGGTACCGATAGTCGTAGAAGCAATAGATGGCGTAACGACAACGATGCTACGATGGAGATCAAGGTGTCGTGCCGGTGACGATGGTGATCACGACGGTGCTTCGGAGATGGAGATCACAAGCATAAGATGATGATGGCCATATCATATCACTTATATTGATTGCATGTGATGTTTATCCTTTATGCATCTTATCTTGCTTTGATTGACGGTAGCATTTTAAGATGATCTCTCACTAAAAATTATCAAGAAGTGTTCTCCCTGAGTATGCACCGTTGCGAAAGTTCTTCGTGTTGAGACACCACGTGATGATCGGGTGTGATAGGCTCTATGTTCAAATACAACGGGTGCAAAACAGTTGCACACGCGGAATACTCAGGTTAAACTTGACGAGACTAGCATATAACAGATATGGCCTCAAAACACGGAGACCGAAAGGTCGAGCGTGAATCATATAGTAGATATGATCAACATATTGATGTTCACCGTTGAAACTACTCCATCTCACGTGATGATCGGACATGGTGTAGTTGATATGGATCACGTAATCACTTAGAGGATTAGAGGGATGTCTATCTAAGTGGGAGTTCTTAAGTAATATGATTAATTTAACTTAAATTTATCATGAACTTAGTCCTGGTAGTATTTTGCAAATTATGTTGTAGATCAATAGCTTGCATTGTTGCTTTCATATGTTTATTTTGATATGTTCCTAGAGAAAATTATGTTGAAAGATGTTAGTGGCAATGATGCGGATTGGATCCGTGATCTGAGGTTTATCCTCATTGCTGCACAGAAGAATTATGTCCTTGATGCACCGCTAGGTGACAAACCTATTGCAGGAGCAGATGCAGATGTTATGAATGTTTGGCTAGCTCAAAAATGATGACTACTTGATAGTTTAGTGCGCCATGCTTAAACGGCTTAGAATCGGGACTTCAAAGACGTTTTGAACGTCATGGACCATATGAGATGTTCCAGGAGTTGAAGTTAATATTTCAAGCAAATACCCGAGTTGAGAGATATGAAGTCTCCAACAAGTTCTATGGCTAAAAGATGGAGGGGAACCACTCAACTAGTGAGCATGTGCTCATATTGTCTGGGTACTACAATCGCTTGAATCAAGTGGGAGTTTATCTTCCAAATAAGATAGTGATTGACAGAGTTCTCTAGTCACCATCACCAAGTTAGTAGAACTTTGTGATGAACTATAGTATGCAAGGGATGACGAAAACGATTCCCGAGCTCTTCGTGATGTTGAAATCGACGAAGGTAGAAATCAAGAAAGAGCATCAAGTGTTGATGATTGACAAAGATCACTAGTTTCAATAAAAGGGCAAAGGGAAAGAAAGGGAAACTTCAAGTAGAATGACAAGCAAGTTGTCACTCCCGCGAAGAAGCTCAAAGCTGGACCAAAACCTAAAACTGAGTGCTTACACTGCAAAGGAAATGGTCACTGGAAGCGGAAATGCCCTGAATATTTGGTGAATAAGAAGGATGGCAAAGTGAACAAGGGTATATTTGATATACATGTGTTTGATGTGTGCCTTACTAGTGTTTATAGTAACCCCTGAGTATTTGATACTTGTTCGGTTGCTAAGATTAGTAACTCGAAATAGGAGTTACAGAATAAACAGAGACTAGTTGAAGGGGAAGTGATGCTGAGTGTTGGAAGTAGTTCCAAGATTGATATGATCATCATCGCACACTCCCTATACTTTCGGGATTAGTGTTAAACCTAAATAAATGTTATTTGGCGTTTGCGTTGAGCATGAATATGATTTGATCATGTTTATTGCAATACGGTTATTCATTTAAAGTCAAAGAATAATTGTTCTTCTGTTTACATGAATAAAACCTTCAATGGTCATACACCCAATGAAAATAGTTTGTTGGATGTCGATCGTAGTGATACACATATTCATAATATTGATGCCAAAAGATGCAAAGTTAATAATGATAGTGCAACCTATTAGTGGCACTGCCGTTTAAGTCATATTGGTGTAAAGCGCATGAAGAAACTCCATGCTGATGGGATTTTGGAATCACTTGATTATGAATCACTTGATGCTTGCGAACCATGCCTCGTGGGCAAGATGACAAAAACTCCGTTCTCCGGAACAATGGAACGAGCTACTGACTTATTGGAAATAATACATACTGATGTATGCAGACCAATAAGTATTAAGGCTCGTGGCGGGTATCATTATTTTCTGACCTTCACAAGATGATTTGAGAAGATATGGCTATATCTACTTGATGAAACATAAGTCTAAAATAGTTGAAAGGTTCAAAGAATTTCAGAGTGAAGTGGAAAAATCATCGTAACAAGAAAATAAAGTTTCTGCGATCTGATCGCGGAGACGAATATTTGAGTTATGAGTTTTGTCTTCAACTAAAACAATGTGGAATAGTTTCACAGCTCACGGCACCTGGAACACCACAACGTTATGCTGTGTCCGAACGTCGTAACCGCACTTTATTGGATATGGTGTGATCTATGATGTCTCTTACCATTATCATTTTGGGGTTATGCATTAGAGACAGCTGCATTCACATTAAAAGGGCACCATCTAAATCCGTTGAGACGACACCAGATGAACTGTGGTTTAGCAAGAAACCCAAGTTGTCGTTTCTTAAAGTTTGGGGATACGATGCTTATGTGAAAAAGTTTCATCCAGATAAGCTCAAACCCAAATCAGAGAAGTGCGTCTTCATAGCATACCAAAAGGAAACTGTTGGGTACACCTTCTATCACAGATCCGAAGGCAAGATATTCGTTGTTAAAATGGATCCTTTCTAGAGAAGGAGTTCCTCTCGAAAGAAATGAGTGGGAGGAAAGTAGAGCTTGATAAGGTAATTGTACCTTCTTCCGAATTGGAAAGTAATTTATCACAGAAATCAGTTCTAGTGATTCATACACCAATTAGTGAGGAAGCTAATGATAATGATCATGAAACTTCAGATCAAGTTACTACCGAACCTCGTAGGTCTACCAGAGTAAGATCCGCACCAGAGTGGTACGGTAATCCTATTCTGGAAGTCATGTTACTTGACCATGGCAAACCTACGAGCTATGAGGAAGCGATGATGAGCCCAGATTCCGCAAAATGGCTTGAGGCCATGAAATCTGAGATGGGATCCATGTATGAGAACAAAGTGTGGACTTTGGTGGACTTGCCCGATGATCGGCAAGCCATAGAAAATAAATGGATCTTCAAGGGGAAGACGGACGCTGATAGTAGTGTTACTATCTACAAAGCTAGACTTGTCGCAAAAAGGTTTTTGACAAGTTCAAGGTGTTGACTACAATGAGATTTTCTGAACTATAGCGAGGCTTAAAGTCTGTCCGAATCAAGTTAGCAATTGCCACGTTTTAAGAAATCTGGCAAATGGATGTCAAAACTGGATTCCTTAATGGTTTTCTTAAAAGAAGAGTTGTATATGATGCAACCAGAAGGTTTTGTCAATCCTAAAGGTGCTAACAAAATATGCAAGCTCCAGCAATCCATCTATGGACTGGTGCAAGCATCCCGGAGTTGGAATATACGCTTTGATAAGTTGATCAAAGCATACAGTTTTATACAGACTTGCGGTGAAGCCTGCATTTACAAGAAAGTGAGTGGGAGCACTACAACATTTCTGATAAGTATATGTGAATGACATATTGTTGATCGGAAATAATGTAGAATTATTCTGCAAAGCATAAAGGACTGTTTGAAAGGAGTTTTTTCAAAGAAAGACCTTGGCAAAGCTACTTACACATTGAGCATCAAGATCTATAGAGATAGATCAAGACGCTTGATAAGTTTTTTCAATGAGTACATACCTTGACAAGTTTTTGAAGTAGTTCAAAATGGAACAGTCAAAGAAAGAGTTCTTGCCTGTGTTGCAAAGGTGTGAAATTGAGTAAGACTCAAATCCCAACCACGGCAGAAAATAGAAAAGAGAATGAAAGTCATTCCCTATGCCTCAGTCATAGGTTCTATAAAGTATGCTATGCTATGTACCAGACCTATTGTATACCTTGCACTGAATTGGTCAATGGAGTACAATGGTGATCTAGGAGTAGATCACTGGACATTGGTCAAGAATATCCTTAGTGAGGACTAAGGAAATATTTATCGATTATGGAGGTGATAAAAAAGCCCGTCGTAAAGACTTACATCGGTGCAAGCTTTTACACCGATCCAGATGACTCTAAGTCTCAATCTGGATACATATTGAAAGTGGGAGCAATTAGCTAGAGTAGCTCCGTGCAGAGCATTGTAGACATAGAATATTTGCAAAATGCATATGGCTCTGAATATGACAGACCCGTTGACTAAGCTTCTCTCACGAGCAAAACATGATCACACCTTAGTACTCTTTGGGTGTTAATCACATAGCGATGTGAACTAGATTATTGACTCTAGTAAACCCTTTGGGTGTTGGTCACATGACGATGTGAACTATGGTGTTAATCATATACAGATATGAATATTGGTGTTAAATCACATGGTGATGTGAACTAGATTATTGACTCTAGTCCAAGTGCGAGACTGAAGGAAATATGCCCTAGAGGCAATAATAAAGTTATTATTTATTTCCTTATATCATGATAAATGTTTATTGTTCATGCTAGAATTGTATTAACCGGAAACATAATACATGTGTGAATACATAGACAAACATAGTGTCACTAGTATGCCTCTACTTGACTAGCTCGTTGAATCAAAGATGGTTAAGTTTCCTAGCCATAGACATGAGTTGTCATTTGATTAACGGGATCACATCATTAGGAGAATGATGTGATTGACTTGACCCATTCCGTTAGCTTAGCAGTTGATCGTTTAGTATGTTGCTATTGCTTTCTTCATGACTTATACATGTTCCTATGACTATGAGATTATGCAACTCCCGTTTACCGGAGGAAGACTTTGTGTGCTACCAAACATCACAATGTAATTGGGTGATTATAAAGAAGCTCTACAGGTGTCTCCAAAGGTACATGTTGGGTTGGCGTATTTCGAGATTAGGATTTGTCACTCCGATTGTCAGAGAGGTATCTCTGGGCCCTCTCGGTAATGCACATCAATTAAGCCTTGCAAGCATTGCAACTAATGAGTTAGTTGTGAGATGATGTATTACGGAACGAGTAAAGAGATTTGCCGGTAACGAGATTAAACTAGGTATTGAGATACCGACGATCGAATCTCGGGCAAGTAACATACAGATGACAAAAGGAACAACGTATGTTGTTATGCGGTTTGACCGATAAAGATCTTCGTAGAATATGTGGGAGCCAATATGAGCATCCAGGTTCCGCTATTGGTTATTGACCGGAAACATGTTTCGGTCATGTCTACATTGTTCTCGAACCCGTAGGTTCCGCACGCTTAAGGTTTCGATGACAGTTATATTATGAGTTTACATGTTTTGATGTACCGAAGGAGTTCTGTGTCCCGGATGAGATCGGGGACATGACGAGGAGTCTCGAAATGGTCGAGACGTAAAGATTCATATATTGGATGATATGGTTAGGCCAAGGGGTCAAGCCCATGAGGCTTTAGGTCGGTGCAAAAGGAGTTTTGCGGAGGCCAGGGTGCCAAACTCCGGAGACCCTAGCGTCTGGCCCTGGGCCGTACGCCGAGGCCCATGGCGTCTGGGCCAGACGCCAAGGATTGTGGCGTTTGGTCCTGGAGTCTGAGTGGGACTCCTGCCTTTCGGGCAAAACCGACTTTGAGAAGGATTTTGCTCCAAGTTTCGACCCCGGGGCTCAACATATAAATAGAGGGGCAGGGCTAGCACCAAAGACACAACAATTGATCCCTTGGATCTCTTAGCCGTGTGCGGTGCCCCCCTCCACCATAGTCCACCTCGATAATATCGTAGTGGTGCTTAGGCGAAGCCCTGCGACGGTAGAACATCAAGATCGTCACCACGCCGTCGTGCTGACAGAACTGTCCCTCGACACTCGGCTGGATCGGAGTTCGAGGGACGTCATCGAGCTGTACGTGTGCTGGAACTCGGAGGTGCCGTAGTTTCGGTGCTTGATCGGTCAGGCCGTAAAGGCGTACGACTACATCAACCGCGTTGTGCTAATGCTTCCGCTTACGGTCTACAAGGGTATGTAGACAACACTCTCCCCTCTCGTTGCTATACGTCACCATGATCTTGTGTGTGCGTAGGAATTTTTTTGAAATTACTACGTTTCCCAACAAATATGCCCTAAAGGCAATAATAAAGTTATTATTTATTTCCTTATATCATGATAAATGTTTATTATTCATGCTAGAATTGTATTAACCGGAAACATAATACATGTGTGAATACATAGACAAACATAGTGCCACTAGTATGCCTCTACTTGACTAGCTTGTTTATCAAAGATGGTTATGTTTCCTAGCCATGGACAAAAGAGTTGTCATTTGATTAACAGGATCACATCATTATGAGAATGATGTGATTGACTTGACCCATTCTGTTAGCTTAGCAGTTGATCGTTTAGTATGTTGCTATTGCTTTCTTCATGACTTATACATGTTCCTATGACTATGAGATTATGCAACTCCCGTTTACTGGAGGAACACTTTGTGTGCTACCAAACGTCACAACGTAACTGGGTGATTATAAAGGAGCTCTACAGGTGTCTCCGAAGGTACATGTTGGGTTGGCGTATTTCGAGATTAGAATTTGTCACTCCGATTGTCAGAGAGGTATCTCTGGGACCACTCGGTAATGCACATCACTATAAGCCTTGCACGCATTGCAACTAATTAGTTAGTTGCGGGATGATGTATTACGGAACGAGTAAAGAGACTTGCCGGTAATGAGATTGAACTAGGTATTGAGATACCGACGATCGAATATCGGGCAAATAACATACCGATAACAAAGAGAACAACATATGTTCTTATGCGGTTTGACCGATAAAGATCTTCATAGAATATGTGGGAGCCAATATGAGCATCCACGTCCCGCTATTGGTTATTGACCGGAAACGTGTTTCGGTCATGTCTACATTGTTCCCGAACCCGTAGGGTCCGCACGCTTAAGGTTTCGATGACAGTTATATTATGAGTTTATATGTTTTGATGTATTGAAGGAGTTCGGAGTCCCGGATGAGATCGGTGACATGATGAGGAGTCTCGAAATGGTCGAGACGTAAAGATCGATATATTGGACGACTATATTCGGACTTCGGAAAGTTCCGAGTGATTCAAGTATTTTTCGGAGGACCGGAGAGTTACGAGAATTCGCCGGGGAGTATATGGGCCTTATTGGGCCATACGGGAATTGAGGAGAGAGGCCGAAAGGAAGGAGGCGCGCAGCCCCCCTCCTGTCCGGATTGGACAAGGGGTGCAGCCCCCTTTTCCTTCCTCCTCTCCCCCTCTTTCCCTTTCTCCTACTCCAACAAGGAAGGGTGGAGTCCTACTCCCGGTGGGAGTAGGACTCCTCATGGGGCGCGCCAAGGGTGGCCAGCCCCCTCCCCCTCCTTCACTCCTTTATATACAGGGAGGGAGGCACCCCCTAGAGACACAACAATTGATCCCTTGGATCTCTTAGCCGTGTGCGGTGCCCCCCTGCACCATAGTCCACCTCGATAATATCGTAGCGGTGCTTAGGCGAAGCCCTGCGACGGTAGAACATCAAGATCGTCACGACGCCGTCGTGCTGACGGAACTCTCACTCGACACTCGGCTGGATTGGAGTTCGAGGGACGTCATCAAGCTGAACGTGTGCTAGAACTCGGAGGTGCCGTAGTTTCGGTGCTTGATCGGTCGGGCCGTGAAGACGTACGACTACATCAACCGCGTTGTGCTAACGCTTCCGCTTTCGGTCTACGAAGGTACGTGGACACACTCTTCCCTCTCGTTGCTATGCATCACCATGATCTTGCGTGTGCGTAGGAATTTTTTTGAAATTACTACGTTCCCCAATAGTGGCATTCGAGCCTAGTTTTTATGCGTTGATATTATATGCACGAGTAGAACACAAGTGAGTTGTGGGCGATACAAGTCATACTGCTTACCAGCATGTCATACTTTGATTCGGCGGTATTGTTGGAAGAAGCGGCCCGGACCGACATTACGCGTACGCTTACGCGAGACTGGTTCTACCGACGTGCTTTGCACACAGGTGGCTGGCGGGTGTCAGTTTCTCCAACTTTAGTTGAATCGAGTGTGGCTACGCCCGGTCCTTGTGAATGTTAAAATAGCACTAACTTGATGAACTATCATTGTGGTTTTGCTGCGTAGGTAAGAACGGTTCTTTCTCAGCCCATAGCAGCCACGTAAAAGTTGCAACAACAAAGTAGAGGACGTCTAACTTGTTTTTGCAGGGCATGTTG
Source organism: Triticum timopheevii (assembly GCA_963921465.1). NCBI lineage: Eukaryota > Viridiplantae > Streptophyta > Magnoliopsida > Poales > Poaceae > Triticum > Triticum timopheevii. The sequence continues at coordinate 472,763,293 of OY997268.1, forward strand.
TGATGTGATATGGTCAAGACGTGATGAGATATAAGTTGTTGTATGAGATGATCATGTTTTGTTGAAGTTATTGACAACTGGCAGAAGCCCTATGGTTGTCTCTTTGTTGCATAAGATGCAAGTGCCAATAATTTCTTTACTTTATCGCTATGCGATAGCAATAGTTGCAAGAGCAATAGTTGGCGAGATGACCATGTGACGACACATTGATATAGATCAAGATGATGAAGATCATGGTGTCGTGCCGATGACGATAGAGATTATGACAGTACTTTGGAGATGGAGATCAAAGGCACAAGATGATCATGGCCATATCATGTCACATATTTTGATTGCATATGATGTTTATCTGTTATACATCTTATTTTGCTTAGTTCGGAGGTAGCTTTTTAAGATGATCTCTCACTAATTATCAAGAAGTGTTCTCCCTGAGTATGCACCATTGTGAAAGTTCTTCATGCTGAGACACCACGTGATGATCGGGTGTGATAGGCTCTACGTTCAAATACAACGGGTGCAAAATAGTTGCACATGCGGAATACTCAGGTTAAACTTGACGAGCCTAGCATATACAGATATGGCCTCGGAACACGAAGACCGAAAGGTCGAACGTGAATCATATAGTAGATATGATCAACATAGTGATGTTCACCATTGAAAAGTACTCCATCTCACGTGATGATCAGACATGGTTTAGTTGATTTGGATCACGTGATCACATAGATGACTAGAGAGATGTCTGTCTAAGTGGGAGTTCTTAAGTAATATGATTAATTGAACTTTAATTTATCATGAACTTAGTCCTGGTAGTATTTTGCAAATTATGTTGTAGATCAATAGCTCGCGTTGTTGCTTCCCTATGTTTTTGCTTCCCTATGTTTTTATATGTGTTCCTAGAGAAAACTAAGTTGAAAAATGTTAGTAGCAATGATGCGGACTTGGTCCGTGATCTGAGGTTTATCCTCATTGCTGCATAGAAGAATTATGTCCTTGATGCACCGCTAGGTGACAGACCTATTGTAGGAGCAGATGCAGATGTTATGAACGTTTGGCTAGCTCAATATGATGACTACTTGATAGTTTTTTGTACCATGCTTTATGGCTTAGAACCGGGACTACAAAAACGTTTTTGAAACGTCATGGAACATGTAAGATGTTTCAAGAGATGAGATTGGTATTTCAGACTCATGCCCATGTCAAGAGGTATGAGACCTCTGACAAATGCATCGCCTAAAAGATGGAGGAGAATTGCTCAACTAGTGAGCAAGTACTTAGATTGTCTGAGTACTACAATCGCTTGAATCAAGTGGGAGTTAATCTTCCAGATAAGATAGTGATTAGCAGAGTTCTCTAGTCACCATCACCAAGTTACTAGAACTTCGTGATGAACTATAATGCAAGGGATGACGAAAACGATTCCCGAGCTCTTCGTGATGCTGAAATCGATGAATGTAGAAATCAAGAAAAGAGCATCAAGTGTTGATGATTGACAAGACCACTAGTTTCAAGAAAAGGGCAAAGGAAAAGAAAGGGAACTTCAAGTAGAATGGCAAGCAAGTTGTCACTCCCGCGAAGAAGCCCAAAGCTGGACCAAATCCTGAAACTGAGTGATTATACTACAAAGGAAATGGTCACTAGAAGCGGAAATGCCCTGAATATTTGGTGGATAAGAAGGATGGCAACGTGAACAAGGGTATATTTGATATACATGTTATTGATGTGTACTTTACTAGTGTTTATAGTAGCCCCTGAGTATTTGATACTTGTCCGGTTGCTAAATATTAGTAACTCGAAACAGGAGTTACAGAATAAACATAGACTAGTTGAGGGTGAAGTGACGATGTGTGTTGGAAGTAGTTCCAAGATTGATATGATCATCATCACACTCTCCCTACACTTTCGAGATTAGTGTAGAACCTAAATAAATGTTATTTGGCGTTTGCGTTGAGCATGAATATGATTTGATCATGTTTATTGCAATACGGTTATTCATTTAAAGTCAGAGAATAATTATTGTTCTGTTTACATGAATAAAGCCCTCAATGGTCATACACCCAATGAAAATAGTTTGTTGGATCTCGATCATAGTGATACACATATTCATAATATTGATGCCAAAAGATGCAAAGTTGATAATGATAGTGCAACTTATTTGCAGCACTGCCGTTTTGGGTCATATTGGTGTAAAGCGCATGAAGAAACTCCGTACTGATGGACTTCTGGAATCACTTGATTACGAATCATTTGGTACTTGCGAACCGTGCCTTTTGGGCAAGATGACTAAAACTCCGTTCTTCGGAACAATGGAACGAGGTACTGATTTATTGGAAATAATACATACCGATGTATGCGATCCAATGCGTGTTGATGCTCGTGGCGAGTATCGTTACTTTCTGACCTTCACAGATGATTTGAGCAGATATGGGTATATCTACTTAATAAAACACAAGTCTGAAACATTTGAAATGTTCGAAGAAATTCAGAGTGAAGTGAAGAATCATCGTAACAAGAAAATAATGTTTCTACGATCTGATCGTGGAGAAGAATATTTGAGTTACGAGTTTGGCCTTCACATAAAACAATGTGGAATAGTTTCACAACTCACGCCACATGGAACACCACAGCGTTATGGTGTGTCCGAACGTCGTAACCGCACTTTATGGGATATGGTGCGATCTATGATGTCTCTTATCGATTTACCACTATCATTATGGGGTTATGCATTAGAGACAGCTGCATTCACTTTAAATAGGGCACCATCAAAAATCCGTTGAGACGGCGCCTTATTAACTGTGGTTTGGCAAGAAACCAAAGTTGTCGTTTCTTAAATTTTGGGGCTGCGATGCTTATGTGAAAAAGTTTCAACATGATAAGCTCGAACCCAAATCGGAGAAGTGCGTCTTCATAGAATACCCAAAGGTAACTATTGGGTACACCTTCTATCACAGATCCGAAGGCAAGTTATTCGTTGCTAAGATGGATCCTTTCTAGAGAAGAAGTTTCTCTCGAAAGAAGTGAGTGGGAGGAATGTAGAACTTGATGAGGTAATTGTACCTTCTCCCTTATTGGAAAGTAGTTCGTTACAGAAATCAGTTCCAGTGATTCCTACACCAATTAGTGAGGAAGTTAATGATGATGATCATGAAACTTCAGATCAAGTTGCTATCAAACCTCGTAGGTCTTCCAGAGTAAGATCCGCACCAGAGTGGTACGATAATCATGTTCTGGAGTAAGATCCGCACCAGAGTGGTACGATAATCATGTTCTGGAATTCATGTTACTAGACCATGATGAACCTACAAACTATGAGGAAGCGATGATGAGCCCAGATTCCGATAAATGGCTTGAGGCCATAAAATCTGAGATATGATCCATGTGTGAGAACAAAGTATGGACTTTGATTGACTTGCTCGATGATCAGGAAGCCATGTTAAATAAATGGATCTTCAAGAGGAAGACGGACACTGATAGTAGTGTTACTATCTACTAAGCTCGACTTGTTGCGAAAGGTTTTTGACAAGTTCAAGGTGTTGAATACGATGAGATTCTCTCACTCGTATCGATGCTTAAGTCTGTCTGAATCATGTTAGCAATTGCCACATTTTATGAAATCTGGCAAATGGATGTCAAAACTGCATTCCTTAATAGATTTTTGAAAGAAGAGTTGTATATTATGCAACCAGAAGGTTTTGTTAATCCTAAAGGTGCTAACAAAATGTGCAAGCTCCAGCAATCCATCAATGCACTGGTGCAAGCATCTCGGAGTTGGAATATACGCTTTGATGAGTTGATCAAAGCATGTGGCTTTATACAAACTTTTGGAAAGGTCTGTATTTACAAGAAAGTGAGTGGGAGCACTACAGCCTTTCTGATAAGTATATGTGAATGACATATTATTAATTGGAAATGATGTAGAATTTTCTGGAAAGCATAAAGGAGTGTTTGAAAGGAGTTTTTCAAAGAAAGACCTCGGTGATGCTGCTTACACATTGAGCATCAAGATCTATATAGATAGATCAAGACGCTTGATAAGTTTTTTGAATGAGTACATACCTTGATAAGATTTTGAAGTAGTTCAAAATGGAACAATCAAAGAAGGAGTTCTTGAGTGTGTTGCAAGGTGTGAAATTGAGTAAGACTCAAATCCCGACCACGACAGAAAATAGAAAGAGAATGAAAAGTCATTCCCTATGCCTCAGTCATAGGTTCTATAAAGTATGATATGCTATGTACCAGACCTATTGTATACCTTGCTCTGAGTTTGGCAAAGGAAAACAATTTTGATCTAATAGTAGATCATTGGACAGTGGTCAAGAATATCCTTAGTGAGGACTAAGGAGATGTTTCTCGATCATGGAGGTGATAAAAGAGTTCGTCGTAAAAGTTACATCGGTGCAAACTCTTACACTGATCCAAATGACTCTAAGTCTCAATCTGGATACATATTGAAAGTGGGAGCAATGAGCTAGAGTAGCTCCGTGCAGAGCATTATAGACATAGAATATTTGCAAAATACATACGGCTCTGAATGTGACAGATCCGTTGACTAAACTTCTCTCACGAGCAAAACATGATCATACCTTAGTACTCTTTTGGGTGTTAATCACATAGCAATGTGAACTAGATTATTGAATCTAGTAAACCCTTTGGGTGTTGATCACATGACGATGTGAACTATGGGTATTAATTACATACAGATGTGAATATTGGTGTTGAATCACATGCTGATGTGAACTAGATTATTGACCCTAGTGCAAGTGGGAGACTGAAGGAAATATGCCCTAGAGGCAATAATAAAGTTATTATTTATTTCCTTATATCATGATAAATGTTTATATTCATGCTAGAATTGTATTAACCGGAAACATAATACATGTGTGAATACATAGACAAACATAGTGTCACTAGTATGCCTCTACTTGACTAGCTCCTTGAATCAAAGATGGTTAAGTTTCCTAGCCATAGACATGAGTTATCATTTGATTAACGGGATCACAACATTAGGAGAATGATGTGATTGACTTGACCCATTCCGTTAGCTTAGCAGTTGATCGTTTAGTATGTTGCTATTGCTTTCTTCACGACTTATACATGTTCCTATGACTATGAGATTATGCAACTCCCGTTTACCAGAGGAACACTTTGTGTGCTACCAAACGTCACAACGTAACTAGGTGATTATAAAGGAGCTCTACATGTGTCTCGGAAGGTATATGTTGGGTTGGCGTATTTCGAGATTAGGATTTGTCACTCCGATTGTCGGAGAGGTATCTCTGGGCCCACTCGGTAATGCACATCACTATAAGACTTGCAAGCATTGCAACTAATTAGTTAGTTGCGGGATGATGTATTACGGAACGAGTAAAGAGACTTGCCGGTAACGAGATTGAACTAGGTATTGAGATACCAATGATCGAATCTCGGGCAAATAACATACCGATAACAAAGGAACAACGTATGTTGTTATGCGGTTTGACCGATAAAGATCTTCGTGGAATATGTGGGAGCCAATATGAGCATCCAGGTTCCGCTATTGGCTATTGACCAGAAATGTGTTTCGGTCATGTCTACATTGTTCTCGAACCCGTAGGGTCCGCACGCTTAAGGTTTCGATGATAGTTATATTATGAGTTTATATGTATTGATGTACCGAAGGAGTTTGGAGTCCTAGATGAGATCGGGGACATGATGAGGAGTCTCGAAATGGTCGAGATGTAAAGATCGATATATTGGACGACTATATTCGGACTTCGGAAAGGTTCCGAGTGATTCGGGTATTTTTCGGAGTACCGGAGAGTTACGGGAATTCGGCGGGGAGTATATGGGCCTTATTGGGCCATACGGGAATAGAGGAGAGAGGCCGAAAGGAAGGAGGCGCGGAGCCCCCCTCTTGTTCGGATTGGACAAGGGGTGCAGCCCCCTTTTCCTTCCTCCTCTCCCCCTCTTTCCCTTTCTCCTACTCCAGCAAGGAAGGGGGGAGTCCTACTCCCGGTGGGGGTAGGACTCCTCATGGGGCGCACCAAGGGTGGCCGGCCCCTCCCCCTCCTCCACTCCTTTATATACAAGGAGGGAGGCACCCCCTAGAGACACAACAATTGATCCCTTGGATCTCTTAGCCGTGTGCGGTGCCCCCCTCCACCATAGTCCACCTCAATAATATCGTAGTGGTTCTTAGGTGAAGCCCTGCGATGGTAGAACATCAAGATCGTCACCACGCCTTCGTGCTGACGGAACTCTCCCTTGACACTCGGCTGGATCGGAGTTCGAGGGATGTCATTGAGCTGAACGTGTGCTAGAACTCGGAGGTGCCATAGTTTCGGTGCTTGATCGGTTGGGCCGTGAAGACGTACGATTACATCAACCACGTTGTGCTAACGCTTCCGCTTTCGGTCTACGAGGGTACGTGGACACACTCTCCCCTCTCGTTGCTATGCATCACCATGATCTTGCGTGTGCGTAGGAATTTTTTTTGAAATTACTACGTTCCCCAACACCTTCTCCTCAAGGACGCATGGAAGACCAACAAGCATGGCCTTTTCCCAAGCATGTTTAAGCATCGTCTTGAAAAAGTTGGTGCAGGAAGCACCGAGTCTTGCGGCGGTGAGGACGTCGGAGCAGCATGCAATTTCTCCCAGAGGATCGTCATCCAAGGTGTCCCAGCCCCGACGAGGAGGAGAACCGCCTGGCGAATCCATGGGAGTAGCGACGAACTGCCTTCTCTTCGGGGGAAGGGGAACTGGCGAGGAGGAGATAAGTGCGTAGTAACCGCAGGGCCTCGTCCCTTCCAACTTTAGATCGTTCCTTAGCGAAGGGGTGAGGCTACTATTTACTACTAGTACTAGCATTATGGAACGTTATGGGATTGCATTATACTGCAAATAATAGCACTAGTAAGAAATTTTTGGCACTAGGTAGTAGTTTTTGGCGTGGATTAAGAAATTTTGGGTCTGTTTTTGCTATTTTTTGTACATGCCAACTAGTGTCAAAAAACGTCTTACATTATGTGACGGAGGAGTACGTACTCTTACTGTAGCAGTACTATTACTACTTTTTCTCAACTAGTAGTTCAATGTACTGTACTTCTAGTCTATTCTAGTATAGTGCACCAGTTTTGAACTCTTGAATCTCAGGGCCAAGGAGCTACAGTTGGAAATGGAGGGTACTACTGTTCTCTAGAACCATCGTTGTACTATTAATGCAGGGAAAGTACACCTGCGTAGTGGCCTAGTGGGTACTCTCGGTGCTCTATTCAGCCGCTCCTCTCACATAGCTGGCCTACTCAGCCGCTCCTCTCATGCTCACACTAGCAGCCTGTTTATCAGCGAAGGTTACTGCGGGGGCAGAACATTTGAGTTATTTGATACAGCGAGACTAGGCTTTTCGCTTCCATTTGTGGAGGTGTAATGGATCTCGTTGAACTTTGTTAGTAGTTCCTTCTTTATGAATGAGATGAAGCAAAGCTTTTGCCTCCGTTTCAAAAAAAACGCTTCAAGAGGAATTTCTTTTATAGTAGAGCCGATAATGGGGTGAAGTCCATGCGTGCAACACCACAAGCTACAAAGTAGTAGTAGAGCACTTTACGTACAGAGCCATATTGCATAGTTCTCAATGCCCCGCCAGGCTTTTCCGGCTCTTCGGGCTTAATTGGGAGGCGCTAGTTTAAATTTAAATATGCTACTAGCTGATGAGGAAGCTGCAAGCAAGGTGCGGCTAGGGCGACCACGCGAGCCACGGGATGCTGGGAAGGAAAATCCGTTCACGTGGCTAGGCTATCCAGTGCACCCAGATTGTGGTGCCGCACGTCCGTTTGACTTCAAAACTCAAACTACCCGTGTAAAATATTGGCTCACAGCAAAGTTACTATTTAAAAAAAAGGTTGCCGTGCGTTCGGCCGGTATCGAACCCACAAAACGAGGTATACACTCCCGCGACCACTAGTAGCACTCATTGGAGTACAACGCAACCTAGAATTGCCTTTTGTTACTAATAGTACGTACATTGTTCCATACAAGAAACCCCTAATAATGCAAGAAACCACTAAAATGCCAAGAAACTACTACCACTTGCATACGTGGCAGACTTAAGATAAGACTACCTTATCAACCATTGTACATGCTCTTACCAACCAGCACTACCAAGAAACGACTACTCTACAAAGTGTCGTTATAGGCACGTTTCAACCCATGGCCCTGTTTGGATACATTTGTTGTCAATCTAACCCTGCCATCCAAACACCACTTTGGTTAGAGTTAGTTCAGGGTTAGAATCTAACTCTAACCTCTGACAGGGCCCATGTCGCCCATTAAGTCAACGCCTTCTATTCGACCGGGCATTATGACTTGTGGGGCCTACATGTCAGTCTGCACAAAAATCCCCGAGTGACCTCCTACCTCCCGCCCGTCCACCTAGTCATCCTCGGCCGTGGGACGCAGCTACCACCGCCGGCAGAAGGCGAGTCAAAACCGCCAACGGTGCGGATCCCATGTTGCAGCAGCCCAGATGCCAGCTCCGTCCAGCTGCTTGTCTACAAGGTTTGCTAGCTAGATTGGCACGGCAGCGCGACGGCTTGCTCACGCGCACCACGCTAAGGCCAGCCATCTGGCTCGAGCGAAGGCCAGCGCGGCAGCTTGCTTGCTTGTGAGTCATGCTCGGGCCAGCCTGCCAACCCGTGCGGAGGCCAGCGCGACGTCCAGCCCGTCCGGCGGAGCGGCGGCCAACTCGCTCATCACAGGCGCCACCAACAAACACGCATCAGTACTGTTTGAAGTAATGTTCAGGAAAAATAATGATTTGAGGGGCAATAACAGGATAGAAGGTCAGATGTGGGTCCCTCGTGTCAATGGTCAAACAAAATGTGTTGGTTTAAGCTGCTTGGTCAACACGGACGTGTGGGCCAACCCTGTCATAAATGGTTTTAAACGAACCTAATTGGTAGGAGTACTAGGTAGTAGTTTTTGGCGTGGATTAAGAAATTTTGGGTATGTTTTTGCTATTTTTTGTACAATAGATTCTTCCTAGGGCTGGTTGAAAGTGGTATTTTTTTGTTAAATACTCTACATATTGTAAGTAGGAGTGAAAGTTAAGCTTTGGAAGCCAATAAGCAAGTCTAGTTACATAGTGCAGATGTGTACATGATTGAAAGTAAATATCAACCATGAGTGACTAATATCTTGATGGAAAACTCGAAACTATGGAATACTAGGAAAAAATGCATGGTTGGAAATAGTAGCAATGTTCATGTGCGTTGCAACGAATCATAATTAGAATAATACTTATTCATAAACTTGATACAAAACACTCTAATTTTGATATACATATGTCACTAGAGATATATTATGTTTCAATTAGAATATATTCCTTGGGCTGTTTTGGTGAGGTCAGGGAGGGATGTGGTTTGTTTTAAGATACTAATTATGAGTTTTTCTGCAAATTGGTAGACAAGTGGGATGTTGGTGAGAAAAGGCAACAAACTTACCTCATAGTCATTAGATGTAGATCTAATGGTCAGAAACGACGGATGGCAGACACACCATCATCACCAACTTAGTCTTCTGTAGGAGTACTAGCAAGATTCATGCATTGCATGGAACATCAAGATGCATTTTTTTATAAAACACTTGTTGTGATTGACCCTTGCGGGAGTAATCCCATGTGTAAAAACTAATGATATCTCGAGAAATATGAGATAAGGTGAAGAGGAGTGGGGTGTGGTGGTGATTGGTGGTCGGACTGAGCGGAGGCATGGGGATTGACAACGCCGGCAGTGGCCACCAGGCCAGTTTGTTCCAGAGGCTTCCTTTCTTAATTGCTCAACAATGAGGTTTGTTGGAGATAAGGATGAACGAGGGAAGGCCTTGTCTACAAATGTGGAGAGGGGTGCGGGTATCTTTTAGTTTAATTTCGATCCGTCAGATATAGTTCGGACGGTCTATATTGCAAGATGGCACACGTACCATCATCACCAACTCGGTCTTTTATAAGAGAAGAAATATAAGTATGGAAATACAAACGTATTATCGATACTTGCTTCCATAAACTAGCATCTACATTCTATTCAACACCTCGGCATGTGGGGCCTTAACACAATGACTTCTTGACTGTGTAAAACAAAGATTTTCCCGTCGCCGATAAGGAGGGGCTGATGGCGACACGCTTTTTGGCTTGCTCTAGTCCTAGTAGTCATACTAGGTGGTCTAAGCACGTGTAGATTTATTCTTTTTCACGTCTCGTGTTTGCCGTACTGCCACGACTGTTGATGAATAGACGGTAAGTTATTCACGGGGAAACCCTTGTTGAGCGTGTTTGCAAGAGAGAGAGAGACAATGTGCGTGTGTGATATGTTAGAGAATGAGGCAATGATAACAGATTCTTTGTGTCTATGTGTGTGGAGGATAGAGAGAGACATGTACATGGGGCTTTATGTTGTGTAACATGGAGACACATATACATAATTAGAGAGTGAGTGTGTGAGATACACATGCGGACATGGGGAGAGATGAGGATCCAGATAAATGGGTGTTTGTGCGTGTCTATGTGTGTTTGTGCACGCGTTTGTGTGTGAGAGGGAGTGTGTGTATGTGGAGTAGAGAGACCACTAATGATGTAAACCTAGTATAAGGGAAGGGGGAATGGTGTGATGTGTAGTAGCGGGATAGCATGGGTGCGGGCGGGGGGAGCAGACTATTTGGAAGAGACATCGAGTGTGTGTGTGGAAGAGGGGTGTGAGAGCGCGCGCGAGAGAGAGAGCTAGCGACGGAGAGAGAGAGAGAGAGAGAGAGAGAGAGGCGAGAGGGGTCGTTTGTGTCCATAAATGGTGTATAGATAGGGAGACAATGTTGATCTTGCTCAAAATTGGCCTATGTACGGAGACGCAAGGGAAGCGAGTCATCGTGTGTGTGATAGGGACTTCATGAGAGATCTAGAATAGATGGTGTAGAGAACAATGTGCGAAATTGAGAACGATGATACATTAGGGAGCTATGGAAAGAGTCACGACATATATGTATACAGGGAAGGAGCTGGGGCGGGTTCGCATGTGGGAGAGATAGAAAGAGGAGAGTGGTGCACAAGGAAACAAAGTGTGCTTGTTTGCAGTGGGGTGGTGTGTGAGGTGAGTGCGCGAGAACCACGTAACTAGGGAGATAGACGATTGGGGGGACGTTTTGTGTGTATGGGAAATATACATTCTACATAGTGTGTGTGCTTGGGAAAGAGAGATAGCGGGAGACCTAGAGAGTGAGGGAAGAGATGTGTGCATGCCCGAGAGACAAAGTGATATGGACCTACATTGGGGTCCGGACTTTAGAAGAGAGATGGGTGTTAATGTGCTCGTGTGTTGGTGTTTGGGGGGAGAGAACGACTTCTCTATATGTGTAGGAGGGGGACAAGGGGGGTGGCTTCAGATAAAGAGTGAGGTGTCTATATTTGAGGGACTTTAGCGTAATTGAGATATTGCGCGCTCAAGGTTGATCAATTTGTTTCACAGTTTGGACTATGAGATAACGATACTTTTGAACATGTGTGATATACCTTGATGTACCAGAATTACAAACCTAAGATTGGAATTTTGGAATTCGACTCCATCATTAGCTTTTGTAATTCATTTAAATGGAGGTACATTTTTTAAGCCGGGATTTCGTGATTTCAAATTCATATATAAAACCTAGAGATATACACATATGGGCATGTTCAAACTTTATAATCATCCAACTTATTCATACACATACACATTTTTGCTTTTGTCATCATATTTAGGATAAACACATTTGGAATTTCATTTGAATTGGACCGTATTTGCTTGTAGTAGCTCAATGATCCATATTTGAATTGTATGGACAATCTAAGTTTCGAGTTGGAGACATTGATTTTCAAAACTTGCACTTTTTTGCGTGCAAAACAAACAAATTGTCGGCCATGATATCATAGTCGGTCGTACAAGAGCAGAACACTTATAATTTTAGGCGCCAAAAGCTTTCAAACTTCCCGCTCACATCGAAATATCACGCGCCCGAAAGTTTAGCCCTGCGATATGCCTATTTTACCCCTACCACATGAATGGAAAAGGGCTGCTTTGGTAACTCCATTTTTTCCCCTCTTTGCCCCCAACATTCTTCCCCAGAGCCCCTCCCCTTCCCCTCCCCGACCCCCAACCACGGCAAGCCACCGAATCTAGTCCTCCACCAGCGGTGGACCTCACACACCGCCGGATCTACCTTCCGCACCTTGGAACCCCCAACTGCCAACTCACCACTTCACCGGAGCCGCTTCAGCGACTGGCTTGTCCACCGCTCCAGTTCTCCTTGACCGCCTTATGGTCCACCGCACCGGATCTGCTACCGGCGCCCTCGTCCACCACAGTGTAGGCCCTTCACTGACTCCCTCGTCTGCCCCTTCGCTGGCCCTTCATACAAGCCCTCGTCCTCCGCAACAGATCCACCTCACCAAAAGCACTGTACAACGCGCCTGCCGAAGCCTTCGTCCACTGCACCGGACCCGCTCCACGGACGCCATATTCAACTCCACCGGCCCTGCTTTACCGATGCCGCAGCCTCATCAAGTTATTTCAATTTGTTCTCCTTCGGTTTTTCTCTTTATCATGCAACTGTTCACTTACCACAGATGAGCTTTCTTGTATGTTGACAGGCGCCGCAACCGTAGAACGGAGCTGCTTCAGCGACGACGACAGCCGGCCCAAACTCAACCGCAACACGAGCAACATCGACGATCCTTAGCTATCAAGTATGACAACGATACCCATACACCACCGAGAATCAGGTACTATTATCCAACGGCCGGTGCCTACGTTCACTTTCCTAGCATAAGCACCGCACCTTTGAATTTCTTCCGGGCATCATTCAGTTTTTCATGAGACGAGTTATTCTGCTTGCACCTGTAGGGCCATACTTCTGGCAGTGAACATGTTACATGTGCTAAATTACATACCAGTGCACATATAGTTAATATGCTTTAGTTTTGTCCTAAGTACTCCCTCCGTTCCAAAATAGATGACCCAACTTTGTACTAACTTTGTACTGAAGTTAGTACAAAGTTGAGTGAATAGAACGGAGGGAGTATTACTGTACTTCCTAGATATCACTGCCTACTATTTTACTTCTTGAATGCTATATTTATGATAATGGTGTTGTTCTGGTGCCACCTGTTGGTTCCATCAGACTGCTTAATGTTCTCTATGCTTAATTACACATCAGCAAACTAGCATGTGGTTCCGCTGCTTTTTGTTCGTTGTACCCTACATTTTTTGATGCTAGCTATTACATCACTGCTCTGAGCCTCTGTTCATTACTTGTTTGTGTGTTCTTGATCTTCCCAAGTTGCATGACTAATTTGATGCTTCTATTAATTATGGAGTTGCCAACCCCATCAAGTAAAATATTTGTTCTTTTGGGGCTGGCACCTCGAACAAGCATAAAAATAGAGGGAAGCAGATATATTGTCGTGTATGCACACACCCTTCTTTCATTAGTTTAGATGAACCATTGATGATCAATTCAGACCAGTGCATGCGATTAAAATTAATTTTACCTAAATAGAGGGTGCAGAATAAACTACAACAACTAGATTTGCAACCACGGGATGCTGACGATATCTTCAAAGAACATTGCAACAACAGCGAGGCTTCACAGCAACATATGGTAAGCCAGTGTGTTTTAGTACATGTGAAATGTAATGCGAGTGGGCTGCTTTCTTGGCTTGTGCCCTCAACCTGTAATCCTACCAAATTACAAATAGTTCAGTTGTCTGCTTTGCTGTATTGCTTGATTCGAATGCTTGTTTGTTGTTACGCTATACCTGAGTTGGCCAATATGTCAGTAGTGCCTGTTGTACTATCGTAAAGAAATGCATGCCTATTTAATTTGAGTCCTTAACTTTTCCTCTCAACTTCATCACAAGACTGTCTTCGTAGTTTATATGAGGCCACACTGTTAAGTGCTTTCTCAGATTATTTCAACTGCTTAGATGCCTTGGCAACTTAAATATAGCGATGGTACACTCCCTTTCAACTAGGGATGTCAACTGGGTCCTGTTTAATCCCGATTAAAGTCCACTAGTGGTATGATAGTTCAAAAGAGTTTTTGTTTTTTGAGGAAAATCAACTAGGGAGCTAGCAAAAACTAACTAGATGGGACTGGCGGATGTTGTTTATTTGCCACTTACATCCCTAGTTTCATCTTACCAATTTAGTTTCTTTTCAGCTTATGCTGCTTCGAACCATTTAAATATAGCTTGCCATGCTCGGCAATAATTCGTCTGTCGTTTACCATGTAAGCTTATGTCCAGCAGAAACCTTTTAGGATGCAGTTCACACTAGGACACAATGTACAACCCCAGAACCTATTTGTGGAAGCAGTGCGCCATCCATGTTACCAGATGGTAGCAGTTCAGAGGCAACACTGCCGGAGAGCAGTCTGAGCACATATATTATAGTGCTTGAGGCTCTAGTAGAGGCAGAAAGAGATGGTGTGGCTGCCATGAATGAGGTAATCCTTATCTTGAGGCTGGAAATTACAGAATTAGCGACACGCATTATGCAAGCAACCCAAGAATTGGAGGAAGTAAGAATGTTGCATTTGAAGACGGAGGAGGTCCTTCTGTTTCTGCTGTCTGAAGCCCAGGCCCCAGGATAATCCCGGTTCTTCTTTAGATACCAGTTGAAATTGTCATTAGATTATTGTACTTGCATGTTGTGTCATGTCTTTGAATGGATTATGTTGCAAGACCCCCTATGTTGTCCATGTGTTGCAATGGTCCGAATTTTTTAGGCGAGGTTATCCTCAGTACTTGTATGATTGACATAAGGTGAACTATTTTTTGTGTGAGCATATTGTGTTGGATGAAATAACTGTTTGACTCAGAGTGTATCCAACCTACTCAATTCGAAGATCACGGCATTTCTGAATCATGATCATATATAAAGGTGGAATAAATCTTTGTTGTGGTTTTGAAGAAATAAATAACAAAACGTAGAATTATCTGTGGATATTCATAATCGAATACAAATTGGATTTGAATTTAGTTTGCCAGGGCGCAGGGCAAACGTGAATGCTAATTCTCCCAATTTTTGAACGAAGCGGCTAAACACCCACTATAATTTGTGGGATGCCCGAAGCAAGTGTTTGCGAGATGGAAATTATTGTCTACCCCTGACACTTGACATCCTTATCGACCGGATTTACACTGTCGTCGATAGGGGTAGACTAGTAACTTCAATCAGACGTGACACGATGGCCTCTGAGCCCATTCAGACACGGTGGGCGCCAAACATGGGCGGCAAAACACATTTTATTCAATCTCATCCAAAAGATATGTGTCTCTTCCTCCATTTCCCCATTCATACATGGTGGGCGGCAAAACAAACTCTCCTCGTCCGAAATCGATGTAGGCTAATATTTTAAATAGGGGCAGATGTGTAACTTCCCTCAAACATGACACAACCGCCCTACCTATCAGCCCTGTTCATACACTATGGGCGCCAACCGTGGGCGGCAAAACACCCTCTCCTCACCCGAAATAGTTACCGGCAAATATTTGGGAGATGCGAGATTACCGTCCTATCCCCAACCGACGCGATGTCCGAATTTTAAACTGGGGATAAGTTTGTAACTTTCCCACATTTCAGACAAGCGGGTCCCAAAGTTTGAGACCCCCCTCCCCTCCATTTCCCCATTCATACACCATCGGCGGGAGGACAACCCTCTGCACCGCGACCAGCCTCCTCCGTCCGCCACCCCATCCTCCACCTTGCCGGAGCCGCTACCCCTACCCTATCGTCCACTGCAAGAGATGGACGTCTCTCATCCATGGCGTTGGACCAGGATCCTTTCATTGCCTCCTCTCGCTTCATCGGCGCTGTCGTCCACCTTGCCGTTGCCGCTCCTACGATCGCCTCGTCCACGGCAACAAGATTTATCCCCCGACCTGGCCGTCTGCCGTCTAAAGTCTTCTTCCCGGCCACCGACAGCCATTGCACCCGCAGCACCCTCAACGTATCGGCATAGGCCTACATGACGTTGCAAGAGAGGTGGTACTCTTCCATATGTGCTTAAGTTATTGATCTTGCCCGGAAAATAGATCGTAATTTGTTTACTGTACTTTTCTTGTCTGTACCAAATTGTAGTGCCTAGTTGAAAGAAAACATTGGTTGCGAAGTAGCTTCGTCCGGTTTGCACCTTCAGATCCGCCATGGCACGGGCACTATACTCGTAAAGCTTATGGTTTCCCCCCTTTATATTCATTACCATCATCGTAGGTGCTTCGTGTCGTGCTAGCACTGCTCCTCAAGACCTCAACCCAAAGCTTACGTGTTGAAATATGAATATGATATGATGCTCATATCACTAAAACAGAGAATGTTTAATTGGTCACCTAATGTTCCTATATTCGTTTCGAAAAGCATGTGCGCCACCCACTAGTCCAGCTAGTTCCACTTTCCTGATTTTTCTCTTGATGCTTAGGGTTTTCCCCTTTTTTATACTCTACTATGATCTGCGTAGGTGCTTTCTATCGTACTAGAATTACTCCACCCTTCAAGCTAAACAACACAACACTCAGAACTCGAAAGCTTAGTTGTTCAAATATGATTGTGATATGATACTGATATTAGTTAACCGACACATTTAATTGGTTAGCTAAAGGTCCCACTTGAGTTTCCAAATGTATGTCGCAACATATAGAGAGACAACATAATTGCATTTCTTTGTCACTTGTTGACTGTACTTTCTTGTCCATACCGAATCTTCGTTGTTATTTCAAAGCAAACATTGGTTGCTAACTACCCTTTGCACGGTTTGCAGCTTCAGATCTGCCATCCCACTGCCACGGTCAACAATGTACTCATCATGCTTATGGTTTCCCCATTTTATGATGACCACAATCAGCCTACGTGGTTCGTGTTGTAATAGCACTGCTCCACCCATCGAGCTAAACAAGCTTAGTTGTACAAATTCATATCTGATATTATTGCTGATATTAGTAAAACTGAGAGATGTTTAATTGGTTAGCTAAATGTTCCTACTTTAGTTTTGAAATGCATGTGAGCCCCATATGGAGAGACCGGAAAGAATAGTATTTCTCTGTGCGCTCTGGTTCATCATGGGTGGCCAACCGACATTGTATTGAAAGACTTGTAATATCTTCAATCTGCGGCAAGGTCTTGATCCTTCTTCTCCAAAGCCTGCTTCATTTTCTCTAAAGAGATAACATTCTTCAGACGAGCTTGGAGTTGACGGTTTTCACTATGCACATCTGTTTGAGTGGAGTCACTCGGTTCAAGAGACTTAAACAAAAAAAGGCATAAGGTGGACAGTCGACGAATTATTACCTCCCATGGTAGCTGCTTCTTCCTGGGCCTTCTGGAGATTATTATTGGCCAGCTCCAAGTCGAGGTTGAGGCTGATCTGCTTCTCCTCCAGTTCAGCAATTTGGGATCCAAGATCGCAAGATTTCTACGGTCAGCAAATATGATATGTCAGTCGACAGAAACAAAGGTCAATCACAGTGAAAATTGCTCTAAGACTACCGCCGAATCAAACATTCAACAGTAGTCTCGGGGACTACACCCAGTGTCGTGGTTTTAAGTCTGACAGTAGAATGGGGGGTAGGTATGGAGAGGCAAGATCCTAGCTATGGAGCAGTTGTACAGACAAGGGATGTACGAGTTCAGGCCCTTCTCGGAGGAAGTAACAGCCCTACGTCTCGGAGCCCGGAGGCAGTCGACTGGATTATGTGTGTATGGATTACAAGGGTGTGAACCCTTTACACTGAGGAGGGGGGTGGCTTATATAGTGTCTGCCAGACCCCTCCGGCCCTCAGTTATGCAGGGCTTTAAGTACATTAAGGCCTGATGTTACCAGTAACGCCTTACATAAAGTGTCATCATGGCCATAAAGACTACTTAATTACATACCGTTTGGATGCAGAGTGGCTCTTGAGCTCCTGGCGGTCGAGTGAATCTTTATGGTCGAGTCCTTCGAGTCCGTCGAGTGAAGTCTCTCTTGGTCAACTGGAAGGCAGCTTCTTCTGAGGATGTCCTTGGGAAGGGTACTTAGGACAGGCCCGTGACCCTACCCTAGGTACATGACTTCATCATTAGCCCCCGAATGGATCGAGGTTTGAGTGAGGAAGGAGTTGATAATTTTTCTGACCTGTTTTTGTGTTCTGAACATGTCTTATTTTTGGACCAATAATCTTCTTGATGATGGCAGCAACTTTTCTTTCAGTCGCCTTGATCCATTCCTTTCTTCTGTCGTGTGAACTTTTGCACTTAATAAACTTCCGATCAAAGGATTGCAGGAAATGTACCGTCTGACAGATTGATCTGCTGTTAGCGGATTTTGTGGGATCCGAATTTTGGGAAGCGCGCAAAGTGGGGCGGACCGCGGCGCTCGGATGGGATAGGGCATAGATGCCTCGATTTCTGCGCCGCCTTTTTCGCCACGTATCACGCGTGCACGATTGTTTCGGGATGTGATAGGATCGCCTGGGCCCACTTGTCATCCACTCGGAAGCGTCCTTATATAAGGTACTGGGCGAGGGTTTTTGAATAGTGTTCCCCATTTCCCCCTCTGCCCTCTTCGCCTCCGCCCGCTGCGTCTGCTCTTGCCCCCGCCCATCCACTCCTCGCGTGCCTCGCCGGCGACAATGGTGAAGGAGAAGACGGCGGCCTTGGAGCGCGCGAAGAAGGCGACGGCGACGGGGAAAGCGAAAGGAAGGGCGTCCAGTCGGGGCGGATCTTCGTCAAGCTCCCGCCTGCCACAAGGTTGGGTCCAAGGGGATTGGATCCACTCGACCATCACTGAGACGGATCTCAATGACCTGGCCAACGAGGGCCTGATCCCTCACGGGGCAGCAAGGCTCCCGGGGACCGAGTGGCAACCGCAGCCGCAGGAGGGTGAGTGCGTTCTTCTAGCTACTCATGTAGACCGTGGGTTCTCTCTGCCTCCGAGTGTTTTCTTCCGAGGGTTCCTGAATTTCTTTGGGGCGCAACTCCACCATTTCAATCCAAACTCCATTGCCTACCTTGATGCCTTCGTCTCCATGTGCGAGAACTTCCTGGGTTGTCGACCACACTGGGTTTTTTAAGCACATATTCACCTGTCGCTCACAGACGGTGAAAAAGGCGAATCCGAATAATGATAGGACTAAGGTTATCCAGATGTGCGGGGGCCTTGGGATTCAGATGAGGAGCAAGAGTACTTTTTCGACCATGACCCTTCCTGAGTCGGTCAGAGGGTGGCAGTCGCCTGGTTCTACTGCCAAGACGAGTTGACGCCGGGGCAGTCGACTGGTCTCCCTCCATTCTCCATGGACTGAGTGAACAAGCCCTCTTCTCTGAAGGTGCTTCCCGAAGAGAAAGCCCAAGTAAAAATGTTGATGGAGCGTGTAGTCCAGATCGTTCGGGACGGAGTGACGGGTATGGACCTTCTAGAGATCTTCCTTAGACGGCGCATCCAACTGCTTCAGTACCGAGGCCACCCGATGTGGCTGTACTGTGGAACCGAGGATGACACTCGGGTCCATCCAGAAGCAGTCGACGACGCCACACTGGAGAGGTGGATGACCTCAATCACAGGGAATAAGGACAACCCTCGAGGGGCTAGGAGGATTCCACCACTCGACCACACCTATACTCCGGACACGGTATGCCCACTTATCCTCAATTGTAATCTTGCTTTATTCATTCTGCTTCGCTGTAAATTGGTCGATTGACTTTTGTTTTGTTTTGTTGCCTGTCAGGCCACTACTGAGTTATACTCGATGCCCAATGGAGCGCAGACGCCGACTAAGGAGGAGGAAGGAAGTGGGGGCGAAAGCCCGGAGGAGTGGGATTCGGACGCTGATGATGATGATGAGGGTGATGACTCTGGTGAGGAGGAATAGGAGGAGGAGGAGGAGGAAGTTGCGCCTCCTCGCTCGGAAAGATGCTCGAAGCTTGTCCATGACCCTGCGACCGAGCGTGGTAAGGGGGTTGCGACTTTCGTGCAGTCGACCAAGCGCCCTCGGACCACTTCTCCGGCACCGACTGAGAAGGCCCTGAAGCAATCTCGAGTGGTGCCGTCGAAGCCGGCGAAGGTCTTGCCGAAGATGAAGATGGTGATTCCCACTATATCAGGGTAATGGTGTTACTTGAGCCTTCTTGTTCCACATGAATTTATCCTTGGTCAACTCATGAGTCAACCGACTGATTTCTGGAATTGCAGCGCTGCTACTTCTGATACTTCGGCCAAGGCTGAAGATCATGAGATGGAAAACGCTGTCACTTTTAAACCTGGTATGACGCTTATAGTTCTGTTTTCAGTTGATCAGCTCGTTGTCTCTAATTTTGACTCTTTTCTGCAGCTCCATCTAACGTCGTTATTGACCTTCCCGATGACAACGATGAGGAACCACTGAAGCAGAGGAGGAACAGGAAAACGTCTGCTGGCAAGGCGACTCAAGACGTGCCAGCGCCCGAGAAACTGGTTGCAGAGGGAGAGAACGTCACTCGGCCTATCGTGTCTTTTGCGGTGCCGTTGACGAGTGCTCGCCCCTCATCGTCGGGTGCTGCACATCCGTCACTTTTCTCGACCCACTTCGTCCCAGAGGACCAAGCCAGTGCTGCGAAAGAAGCAATACGCCAGGCGGGAGTCATGATGGAGCAAGTGAAGGCCATCCAAGAAGCCAGCCAGGCCACCTATGACTCCAGTTCAGCTCTTCAGAGTAATGTTCAGGTCAGTCGGTCACCGCCTGTTCTGTTAGGATATGATATTTGAAAATTCTTCTTTCTGAAATTCATAGTGATTGTCCTACACCCACTAGGTGTGTCGATTGGAATTCCGGGTTAATGGGGGCATGCTGAGTGCACCCACTGGGTGTAGTCCCCAAGGCTATGGTGGACTGCTGGCATTCGACCATAGTCTTTATATCTTAAGTTTTTCCTTCATTCGACTAGGTCGAATGGATTTACAGACCGGTGGGGGCACGCTGAGTGCACCCACTGGGTGTAGTCCCTGAGACTGTGGTCGACTGCTGGCAGTTGACTACAGTCTGAAGAACACTTCCTGTTTTTTTTGGTCGACTGGTCGACTCTAACTTGATAGAACTAGTGGGGGCACGCTGAGTGCACCCACTGGGTGTAGTCCCCGAGACTATGGTCGAATGTTTGTATTCGGCCGTAGTCTTAGAAACGTGTGATTTTTCCTTGGTCACTCGAAAGTGAATTGTCTTTGACATCAGTCGATTGGTTCTTCGTAGAAATTCTGCGACCTTGCGGCTCGTTATACTGAGTTGGAGAACAAACACATCCAGCTCGAGCTTGACCTGAAGCTGGCCTAGGAGAACTTAACGAAGGTGAAGGAGGAAGCTAAAGGTATGTTTGGTGAGGCCTTTGCCGACTGCCTTTGCCCCTCATTTGTTTCAGAGTCTAACCTTGCTGTAACTTTGCAGGCAAAGTGAAGGACGCCCTGAAGAAGAAAGACCTTGAGCTGGCTGAAATGCAGAAAGCGGCTTTAGAGAAAACCAAGCTCGCAGATGAGAAGCTGGCTTTGGTCACCAAGCTTGAAGAAGAAAACACCAATCTGAAAGCTGCTCTTGATGCTGCCAACAAAGAGGTCAGTCGAGTGAAAAGTGATAAGATTGCTCTGAGTGACAAGGCCAGCGAGTTGGTGGGAAAGAAGAACGATCTGGAGGCTTATCTAGGCGGACTCGCCAAGAAGCTATTCCTCATGCTTGAAGGTACTCTTTTGTATCAAACAGATATTTTTACTGTGATCTTTCCATCCGACTGTCGTCCTGACTCGGTGGTTGTGCTTGCAGAATTTTGTCAGAACTTTGAAGAGGAGACTGGTCGACTGGAAGTAAACCTGGATCCCATCAACTCTCCTGTGAAGGATGAAGTCGCCATGAACGTGCTCCGGCTCGAGTCTCGGGTTGCTGCCGTCGTCGATTATCTCGCAAGCCTGAAGGTCGCCACTTCCCGCATCGACACCACACTCTGGCCCAGGGAGACGCTCCAGAATGACCTCGAGTCTCTGATGACTCGACTGAACATGGTCCCAAGTCGAGTGCAAGAATGGAAGAAGTCTTCTGCCATGTGCGGCGCAGACGTTGCCCTATGTCTGGCCCGCGTTCACTGCAAGGATGCACGGGAGGACAAGCTGGCAGCCCTCAGGGTGGCTAACACCAAGAAGTACGACTTCTGATCTTTCATGGAGACCTTCATCGCCGCTGCCACTCGGATTGCAGACGGAATTGACCTAGATGAGTTTGTTGCGCCTTCCGGCCCTCCACGGGAGGGGTAAAAAACTTCTGAGCTTGATACTTTAAATTTGCCTCGGTATGCCGAGTGATTTTTGTAACCGTCAAACCTTAACAGGCTTAGCGCCTGAGCACTTTCAGTTCCGTTAGGTGTTATCCGAACTTGGATTCGACGTTGAGTATGTTTGCATTTTGGTTTTGAGGTGTCTTTTGCAGGCTAAAGTGAGGTGCTTATTGCAATCAACTTGTTCCCCAATACACTTAGGCGGGCACTGGGGTGTGGCTAAGCCCCCGAGTGGGAGGTCTGCTCTCCACTCGGTAGGATTTTCAAAACTTAGGCGAGCACTGGGCTGCAGCTAAGCCCCCGAGTGGGAGGTCTGCTCTCCACTCGGTAGGATTTTCAAAACTTAGGCGAGCACTGGGCTGCAGCTAAGCCCCCGAGTGGGAGGTCTGCTCTCCACTCGGTAGGATTTTCAAAACTTAGGCGAGCATTGGGCTGCAGCTAAGCCCCCGAGTGGGAGGTCTGCTCTCCACTCGGTAGGATTTTCAAAACTTAGGCGAGCACTGGGCTGCAGCTAAGCCCCCGAGTGGGAGGTCTGCTCTCCACTCGGTAGGATTTTCAAAACTTAGGCGAGCACTGGGCTGCAGCTAAGCCCCCGAGTGGGAGGTCTGCTCTCCACTCGGTAGGATTTTCAAAACTTAGGCGAGCACTGGGCTGCAGCTAAGCCCCCGAGTGGGAGGTCTGCTCTTCACTCGGTAGGATTTTCATAACTTAGGCGAGCACTAGGCTGCAGCTAAGCCCCCGAGTGGGAGGTCTGCTCTCCACTCGGTAGGATTTTCATAACTTCGGCAAGCACTGGACTGCAGCTAAGCCTCCGAGTGGGAGGTCTGCTCTCCACTCGGTAGGATTTTTGTGGCGCCTCCGTGAAGGATAAGGCGTTAATTGATGTTCTCTTTCTTATGGAGCGCACATTGTACTTGTGGCGTAGCTCGGTGGAGAGGGTAGCAGTCGACCTGCACCTTGTCCTCCTTGCGGAGCGCACGTTGTACTTGTGGCGTAGCTCGGAGGAGAGGGTAGCAGTCGACCTGCACCTCGTCCTCCTTGCGGAGCGCACGTTGTACTTGTGGCGTAGCTCAGAGGAGAGGGTAGCAGTCGACCTGCCCCTCGTCCTCCTTGAGGAGCGCACGTTGTACTTGTGGCGTAGCTCGGAGGAGAGGGTAGCAGTCGACCTGCCCCTCGTCCTCCTTGCGGAGCGCACGTTGTACTTGTGGCGTAGCTCGAAGGAGAGGGTAGCAGTCGACCTGCCCCTCGTCCTCCTTGCGGAGCGCACGTTGTACTTGTGGCGTAGCTCGGAGGAGAGGGTAGCAGTCGACCTGCCCCTTGTCCTCCTTGCGGAGCGCACGTTGAATTTGAACTTAGGCGAGTACTTGGACTGCAGCTAAGCCCCCGAGTGGGAGGCTAGCTCGCCACTCGGTAGGATTTTATTGAAACTTAGGCGAGTACTTGGACTGCAGCTAAGCCCCTGAGTGGGAGGCTGGTTCTCCACTCGGTAGGATTTTATTGAAACTTAGGCGAGTACTTGGACTGCAGCTAAGCCCCCGAGTGGGAGGCTGGCTCTCCACTCGGTAGGATTTTATTGAAACTTAGGCGAGTACTTGGACTGCAGCTAAGCCCCCGAGTGGGAGGCTGGCTCGCCACTCGGTAGGATTTTATTGAAACTTAGGCGAAACGGATTCGCAGCTAAGTCCCCGAGTGGGAGGCCGGCTCGCCACTCGGTAAGGATTTTTTTTTACAAACTTAGGCGAAACGGATTCGCAGCTAAGCCACCCACTGAGGGGGAATTTTATTGAACAAATAAAAGTGACAACAATTATTGGGGAAATTATGACACTATTATCTTGCGAAACATGAACTACAGAAGTACTTTTATTACAACTCATCTGAGTGAATACTTAAGTGTAAAAGGGGTGGAGCAACTCCGCATTCCAAGCTCGGGGCTCGTCGATGTTGTGCTCGACGTTGTAGAGACGGTACGCTCCGTTATGGAGAACCTTGGTGACGATGAAGGGACCTTCCCAAGAAGGAGCAAGCTTGTGTGGTTTCTGCTGATCCACTCGGAGGACCAAATCTCCTTCTTGGAAGGCTCGACTCTTCACGTTTTTGGCGTGGAAGCGATGCAAGTCTTGTTGGTAAATGGTCGATCGGATCAGAGCCATCTCCCTTTCTTCCTCCAATAGATCGACTACATCCTGTCGTGCTTGTTCTGCTTCTGCTTCGGTGTAGAGCTCGACCCGAGGAGCGTTGTGGAGCAGGTCACTCGGCAAGACCGCTTCAGCTCCGTAGACCAAGAAGAATGGAGTTCTTCCAGTCGATCGGTTAGGCGTGGTCCTTAGACCCCAAAGCACCAAGGGAAGTTCGTCGACCCATGCTCCAGCCGCATGTTTGAGATCACGCATCAGTCGGGGTTTCAACCCCTTGAGAATCAAGCCATTGGCCCGCTCCGCTTGTCCATTCGACTGGGGATGGGCGACTGAAGCATAGTCGACTCATGTGCCCTGATATGTGCAGAACGCCTTGAATTCCTCCGAATCGAAGTTTGACCCGTTGTCCGTGATGATGCTGTGTGGGACTCCATATCTGAATATCAATTCTTTGATGAAGCTGACAGCAGTACCGGCATCAAGGTTCTTGATGGGTTTAGCTTCAATCCACTTGGTGAACTTGTCGACTGCTACCAGCACATGTGTGAAACCGCTTCGGCCTGTTCTCAAGGGTCCAACCATATCCAATCCCCATACTACGAAGGGCCAAACGAGCGGTATGGTCTTCAGAGCTGATGTTGGCTTGTGTGACATGTTGGAGTAAAATTGACAGCCCTCACACTTGTCGACTATCTCCTTTGCCATTTCATTCGCCCTTGGCCAATAAAATCCGGCTCGGTATGCTTTGGCCACGATGGTCCGAGAGGACGCATGATGGCCGCAGGTCCCCGAGTGGATGTCATCAAGGATTATCCGACCTTCTTCTGGCGTTATGCACTTCTGACCAACTCCAGTCGCGCTCTCTCTGTACAGCTGCCCTTTGATCACAGTAAAGGCCTTGGATCGGCGGACGATCTGTCGAGCCTCTTCCTCGTCCTCCGGGAGCTCTTTCCTCAAGATATACGCAATATATGGTACTGTCCAATCGGGAGTGATCACTAAAGCCTCCATGACCAAGTCGACCACTGTTGGAACTTCAACCTCGGTCGGATCTGTGGCACTCTTGGGCTGCGGAGCTTCTTCGGTAAAAGGATCTTCTTTGACTGATGGAGTATGGATATGCTCCAAGAACACATCACTGGGAGTGGCTTCTCTCTTGGAACCTATTTTTGCTAAATCATCAGCCGCTTGATTTTTCAATCGGGGTATGTGATGGAGCTCTAACCCTTCGAACTTCTTTTCAAGCTTCCTCACTGCATTGCAGTATCCAGTCATGGTTGGGCTTCTAACGTCCCACTCCTTCATCACCTGGTTGACCACCAAATCTGAGTCGCCATAAACCATAAGGCAACGGACGCCGAGTGAAATGGCCATGCGCAACCCATACAAAAGGGCCTCGTATTCTGCTTCATTGTTGGAGGAATCAAAGTGAATCTGGAGCACATATCTGAGCTTATCTCCTCTGGGGGAAACCAAAACTTCCCCAGCACCGGAACCATTTAACATCTTGGAGCCATAGAAGAACATGGTCCAGTGCTCCGAGTGAACTTGAGTTGGCTACTGCTGTTCAATCCACTCGGCAAGGAAATCTGCTATTGCTTGGGACTTAATGGCTTTCTTTGCCTCAAATTTGATATCAAGGGGAAGGAGTTCAATTTCCCATTTCGCCACTCGACCAGTTGCATCTCTGTTGTGCAGAATCTCTAAAAGTGGGGCGTTGCTGACGACTGTAATGGAATGATCAGAGAAATAATGAGCAACCTTCTTCGTGGTCATGTAGATCCCGTACACAAGCTTCTGATAATGAGGATATCTTTGTTTTGACGGAGTCAGAACTTCGGAAAGATAATACACTGGGCGCTGAACTTTGAAGGCTTTCCCTTCTTCTTCTCGCTCGACCGTAAGTACTGTACTGACGACTTGTCATGTGGCTGCAATATAAAGCAACAGAGGCTCTTTGCTGATTGGAGCAGCAAGCACCGGCTGGGTGGAGAGCAGAGCTAGCTCGGCAAATGCTGCATCAGCTTCTGGAGTCCACTCGAACTTGTCTGCCTTCTTCATCAGTCGGTAAAGAGGCAATGCCTTTTCACCGAGTCGAGAGATGAATCGACTTAATGCGGCCAAGCATCCAGTAAGCTTCTGGACGTCGTGCACCCGCACGAGGCATTTCATCCGGAGTATAGTGCCGACTTTTTCTGGGTTAGCGTCGATTCCTCGTTCGGAAATGAGAAAACCGAGTAACTTTCCACCAGGAACTCTGAATGTGCACTTTGATGGATTGAGATTGATATCATACCTCCTGAGATTGGCAAATGTTTCAGCGAGGTCAGTCAACAGGTCGGAACCCTTTCACGATTTGACCACAATATCATCCATGTACGCTTCCATATTCCGACTGATTTGAGTGAGTAAACACTTCTGAATCATTCTCATGAATGTGGCTCCGGCATTCTTGAGGCCGAATGGCATGGTGACATAGCAGAAGCACCCGAACGGAGTGATGAAAGCTGTTTTGATCTCATCGGGTCCATACAGACGGATCTGATGGTATCCGGAATAGGCGTCTAAAAAGACAATCTCTCACATCCCGCAGTCGAGTCGACAATTTGGTCGATGCGAGGGAGAGGAAAATGATCTTTCGGGAAGGCCTGATTGATGTGTTTGAAATCAATGCACATGCGGAGTGACTTGTCCTTCTTGGGAACCATGACAACATTGGCGAGCCACTCGGAGTGGTATATCTCTCGGATAAATTCTGCCGCCAACAGTCGAGCCACCTCCTCACCAATGGCCTTTCTCTTCTGGACGGCGGACCGTCGAAGATGTCCTTTGACAGGTTTTGCTGTTGAGTCGACTCTAAGGCGATGCTCAGCCAGCCCCCTGGGAACACCCGGCATGTCAGCAGGCTTCCATGCAAAGATGTCCCAGTTCTCACGGAGGAACTGGATGAGCGCTTCTTCCTATTTAGGGTCGAGTGTTGTGGAAATATGGGTCGAAGCGGCGTTGGGGTCGGTCGGGTGAATGTGGACGGGCTTCGTCTCACCGGACGACTGAAATGCTGATTCTGTGGCAGGCTTCTTGGCTCGCAACAAATCACTCGGATCTGCATTTTTCTTGTATCCCTCCAGCTCCACCATTGTTATCTGGGAATCGGCAATTTTCGAGCCTTTCTGAAAACACTCTTCTGACTTCTTCCGATTGCCAGTGATAGTAATCACGCCCTTGGGGCCGGGCATCTTCAGTTTGAGGTACACGTAACATGGTCGAGCCATGAACCGTGCGTAAGCTGGTCGCCCCAAAATAGCGTGGTAAGCGCTCTGAAAATCCACGACTTCAAAGGTCAGCCTCTCCTTGCGGAAATGCTTCGAGTCACCGAACACCACGTCCAGAGCTATTTGACCGAGTGACTCGGCCTTCTTTCCAGGTATAACTCCGTGAAAACTCATGTTGCTGGCGCTTAATCTGGACATCGGAATGCCCATTCCCTTCAGCGTCTCAGCGTACAATATGTTTAGTCTGCTACCACCATCCATTAGCACCTTCGTCAGTCGGGTGCCTTCAACGACCGGGCCGACCACCAAAGCTTGCCTCCCTGGGGTGGCTATATGAGTCGGGTGATCGGACTGGTCGAATGTAATGGGAGTTTGGGACCATCTCAAATAACTTGGTGTCGCCGGGGCGACCATGTTCACCTCACGGTTGGTAACCTTCAATCGGCTTTTGCTTTCTACATCAGCAAAGATCATCAGAGTGGAGTTAACATGAGGATATCCTCCATCACTGTCCTCCTTGTCTTCAGCTTTGTCCGACTCCTTTTCCTTGTCCTTGGGCTGTTTACCTTGGAACTGCTGGATCAAGAGCCGGCACTGGCGAGTAGTATGCTTCGGGTAGATGAAATTTCCCTCTTCGTCTTTCTTCGTGTGGATGTGGCATGGCAGATCCATCACGTCATTTCCTTCTTTATCCTTCACCTTCTTGGGGTTCCAAGATCCTTTGGGTTTTCCCTTGAATTTTCCCTGAGTCACGGCCAGAGCCTCTCCAGGAGCCGCTGGCTCGGCCTTCCGCTTCTACTTCTGACTGGAGTTTCCTATCTCCGACTGACTCGGCTTGTACTTGCCACTCCGGAGTCGGTCCTCCTCTTCACCATTAGAGTACTTGGTGGCAATTTCCATCATTCGACTCAGGGTCATATCTCCGGTTCGACCAAATTTCAAACTCAACTCTCTGTTCTTAACACCATCCTTGAAGGCGCGGACTGCCTGATGATCAGATACGTTCTCCACCGTATGATGCAAAGTAATCCATCTCTGAATGTAATCTCTTAAAGTTTCATTTGACTTCTGCACGCAGACTTGCAGCTCTGTCAATCCAGCTGGCCGCTTGCAAGTCCCCTCAAATGTCCTGACGAACACTCGGGAAAGATCTTCCCAAGTGTAAATGCTGCTAGGAGCCAACTGATTCAACCACGCCCTGGCCGAACCTTCCAGCATGAGTGGCAAATGCTTCATAGCCACCTCATCATTCGCGCTGCCAATTTGTACCGCCACTCGGTAGTCTTGGAGCCAGGTTCCAGGCTTGGACTCACCAGTGAACTTACTCACTCCAGTCGCCAACCGGAAGTTGTGAGGAATCACCGCGGCTCTGATAGCCCTGCTGAAACATTCTGGACCTGAAACATGGACTCGGCTGCTAGCGGGCGCATCTCTGTCATGGCCACCTCGATGAGCTCTGTTCCGATCGACCAGACCTTGCACGATGATGGACCGCGCGTCAAAGCCTGGTTCCCTGGGGTCAACCGGAGCTCTTCGTCCCACACTGAGCTAGCGCATGTCGTCTAACTGCCGATGAGCGTAAGACCCACCCCTTGGGGGAGGAGTGGGCACTCGACGCCTATCATCACGATCGAATCGGTCAGCATATTGGTCTCGTCAACCCTCGTGTCCTTCATGCCGTGGAGGCAATCTAGGGCTGTGAGCCGACTGAACTGTATTCGCAGCGACGGATCGACTGTGAATCCTATTGCGTGACTGTGAAACAGCTGAATTTTGATCTCCTGCTGCTCGGAGCAAATCCCTGATCTGCATCAAGCCTCTGCCAGCCTCCGAGCTATACGGGCTGCAGCTGCTAAATTCTGAATCGGGGTTCGATATACCTGAGTCGGTTGCGTAAAGAGTTGACGTCGACTGGAATCGGGTACTCATTGCCGTGCGCGCTCGTCGAGTGCTCGCTGGAGGTTCTCCAGTCAAGTGTGTTCAGCCAAGTTGGCTAAACGCGCTTCTTCCAAGGCACGAGCCTCGGGAGTTTCTCCTGCGATTGGAGTATGCAGGGCATCCATGTTCCTGCGGCGAAGTTCTTCCCTTTGCAGGGAAGAAAGTGGCTCGGGTTGATATTCCTCATGGGCCTGAGCGGGGTCGCCTCCGCCGTCCATCCTGTCGTCGCGGGGGAAGCCGGGAGGACTACGAGGCCCATTAACCATCAAGACCTCCGCCGCCGGATCACTACTGTCGCACTCGGATGCGGTCTCTACGGAGCCAGTCGACAGATCGAACAGGCCGTAGAGAGATTCGTCGGGCTCGATCGCCGCGACTTGGGTGGTGGCCGATTGGCGAGCCACTGCGTGCCTCACCCACCGATGGAGCCTCGACCGACCAGAGCGCTTGCGTTGGCGGGAGACAAGGAGGAAGGACGACTGGGGAGTCGACCGATACGGAGTCGACGGTTGCCGCAGCAGGACGCCGCGGACACACGCCCGAAAATGCGTCGCACCGCAGACGGGGAGCGCGTCGATGTCGAGTGGAGCCTCCTGAAGCCAAGCGGAGTCGTCGGCGATGAAGGTGAGTGCGCTGAGACGGATCTCGCGGCCCTCAACCAAAACTCCACCAAAAACCATGATGAAAGCAATCGGAACAATTGCAACTTCTCCAAAAATCGCTAAGACACCTGCCCCATGGTGGGCGCCAACTGTCGTGGTTTTAAGTCTGACAGTAGAATGTGGGTAGGTATGGAGAGGCAAGATCCTAGCTATGGAGCAGTTGTACAGACAAGGGATGTACGAGTTCAGGCCCTTCTCGGAGGAAGTAACAGCCCTACGTCTCGGAGCCCGGAGGCAGTCGACTGCATTATGTGTGTATGGATTACAAGGGTGCGAACCCTTTACACTGAGGAGGGGGGTGGCTTATATAGTGTCTGCCAGACCCCTCCGGCCCTCAGTTATGCAGGGCTTTAAGTACATTAAGGCCTGATGTTACCAGTAACGCCTTACATAAAGTGTCATCATGGCCATAAAGACTACTTAATTACAGACCTTTTGGATGCAGAGTGGCTCTTGAGCTCCTGGCGGTCGAGTGAATCCTTATGGTCGAGTCCGTCGAGTGAAGTCTCTCTTGGTCGACTGGAAGGCAGCTTCTTCTGAGGATGTCCTTGGGAAGGGTACTTAGGACAGGCCCGTGACCCTACCCTAGGTACATGACTTCATCACCCAGTGGGTGCACTTGGCGTGCCCCCACTGGTCCGTTTTTTTACTTGGCATGGTCTACCCAGCACGAGTTTGCAAAATAAAGAAGAAAAGAGAGATTCTCATACCCCAGCCGACTACCAGCAGTCGACCGCGGTCTCGGGGACTACACCAAGTGGGTGCACTCAGTGTGCCCCCACTGGTCTGGATTCCACTCGGAGGGCTATTCAACCGAGTGAAAGAACAATGAAGTAACATTCGACAAAGACCCCCGCCGCATCAAACACCCGATGGCGGTCTCGGGGACTACACCTAGTGGGTGCACTCTGCGTGCCCCCACTGGTTCAGAAAAACACTTGACTCAAGTAGAAGAACTATTCAACACTAAGTCAAAACACCCAGTGGGTGATTGGATGCAAAATGCAGACTCATGATAGATGCACATAAAGGTTCCAAAACGCTCATCCGGGGACATCTTACGGACAAGGAAGCAGCAGTTGCAACTACCACATCGTAACAAGGCAAAAATCAAATCGAGAGATCAATCAGAATCCAACTGACCTTGACATTGATATGCATAGCAGAGCTGGCATTGTAGGCAGCCTGACTGGCCTCGTGCACCACCTTCATATGCTCCATCATAAGGCTCGCTTGGAGTAGGGCTTCCCTGGCGGCACTCACCGGGTCGTCTGGAGGGTGATGTTCAGCAAAGAACGATGACGGCAATGCAGTCGGAGCGATCACATGATCTGAAGCATGGAGCTATGCAGGCGAAGCAGAGACTTGAGCAGTCAACGCCGAGGGATGTTCAGTCGACAATGGATTGGCAAAAGAAACATTGGCCTGAGCTGGATCTCCGGGTCGCTGAACCACCGCCTCCGGCGCTGATGTCGACTGAGGCTCCTGGCTTACGGCCATCCTCCTACTCGAAGCCCTGCACCTCCTTCCCGTAGTCTTCAGAGGCACTTCTTCATCGTCGTCTGGAAGCTCAATGACATCCCGCGGAGCTACAACAAAATGCAACCATAGGAGTTCAATCGACCGACAACCCAGTCGACAAAACAAGTTCAAGATTGCAAGATCATACCAGCTTTGGAAGTTGTCGCATCCTCAGTCTCTTCATCATCTTGGGCCTTGCCAATTTCCATGGAGGTCCTGGAAGTTGCAGCACTGAAAAGTTCATAATCCACTCGGTCATAATAGAAGTATGAGTCAGTAGGAAAACACAGAGAGACAGAACAATCACGCAGAAGCAACATGGACGTCCACCTTGATCTTTTGGCAAGGTCTTCCAAGACTTTGAAGGGGCAACCTTGGGCTGCTTGGTGACCTTCTCTGATGGATTTGGAGTCGAAGTCTGAGTGCGCTTATGCACTTGCGTACTCAAAGCCATAGTTTTGTTACGCCCGCCCGCTGGATCATGGAACTGCATGGATCGACGCTCTGTGCGAGGTGGTGAGTCGACCTCCTCTTCTTCATCGTCCGACTCATCATTCTCTTCCTCATCTTCATCATCAGGAGATTTCCAGTCGGCGCTCTCTTCTGTGCTGTCCGCTCCCTCCTGGACTTGCTCCTGGTCTTGTTCCCCGTTCGGCATCGAATACATCTCAGTATAAACCTGCAAGGCAAGAAGTTAATCAAACATTAGCCAAATTCAGCAACACTTGCAAGACCGATTGAAGTACACTCGGTAGCAAGGGTCAGACCTTGCCCGGCTGGTTGTCAGCGTCGAATGGATCGACTCTCCTGGACCGCCTGGGTTATCTTTGTTCCGGTAATGCTCCTCAGCCACAGGGCAACCGTCTCATTGGAAACCTCCTCTGGGTGGACCAGAGCGGTGTCGTTGGAGCCTGAGTACATCCACATCGAGTGGTCACGGGCTTGGAGCGGCTGGATGCATCGACTGAGAAACACCTCCAGCAAATCCATGCCAGTTACACCGTGACAGACTAACTAAACTACCCTCTCGACCAACATGTCCGTCTCTAATTTCTTTGCTACGGTCACAATCAGTGAAGAGGGTTGCTGGACTCGATCTAGGGAAAAGGGAGTGTCGGTGTCAAAACCGACGGATCTCGGGTAGGGGGTCCCGAACTGTGCGTCTAGGCAGATGGTAACAGGAGACAAGGGACACGATGTTTTACCCAGGTTCGGGCCCTCTCGATGGAGGTAAAACCCTACGTCCTGCTTGATTAATATCGATGATATGGGTAATACAAGAGTGGATCTACCACGAGATCAAGGAGGCAAAACCCTAGAGGCTAGCCTATGGTATGATTGTTGTAATGTATGTTATGTCCTACGGACTAAAGCCCTCTGGTTTATATAGACACCGGAGAGGGCTAGGGTTACACAAAGTCGGTTACAATGGTAGGAGATCTACATATCCGTATCGCCAAGCTTGCCTTCCACGCAAAGGAAAGTCCCATCCAGACACGGGACGGAGTCTTCAATCTTGTATCTTCGTAGTCTTGGAGTCCGGCGGACAATGATAGTCCGGCTGTCCGGACACCCCCTAGTCCAGGACTCCCTCAGTAGCCCCCGAACCAGGCTTCAATGACGATAAGTCCAGCGCATACATAGTCTTCGGTGTTGCAAGGCGGGTTCTCCTTTTAAGTTCCATGCACCTGCCGAACAGTGTCCGGCTTGCTCATCAATGTTTTGCTTCTTGGCTTCCACGCCCAATAATGGCCTTCTTCCACGCGTCGCATGAATGCGAAAAGTCAGGGTATCTTTTATGTTTCACCCCCCGGCCGTGCAAATAATCCACCTATAAGAGAGGCAAAAATCCTGATCCAAATCACATCATCTTCCTTCCGTGAATACTCATAGGAGCGCCTTTGACCCAGAATCCATTCTATCATGGACCATCGACGTGGCTCCTCTTCTCCCGCTCCCAGCCCTCTGCCAGGAGATTGGAGGAGATGCTCTGTTCCGCACAATGAGCTGGTGAAGCTCCAAGCGGGGGGATATCTTCCTCCGGCCTTCATGGTTCTGGTTCGAGCCGGGCTGGCCACCTACCAAGGTGGGAAGCAGGCGGAGGCTACCCCAAGTCCCAACAAAGGGGAGCGGGTATGATTCGTCCCCTATCTGATAAGGGGACTCAGATTTCCTATACATCCGTTCCTCCGTGGGCTCCTGGAGTTCTACGGACTCCAGCTCCACCACCTTACACCCGCCTCTATCCTGCATATCGCGGGTTATGTAGCTCTTTGCGAGCTATTTCTGGGCGTCGAGCCCCATTTTGCCCTGTGGAAGAGGTTGTTTTGCCTCGTACCCCGTTCTCACGAGGGATCCATATATCAAGTGGGCGGCGCTGAAATATGGCGCATTGCCGGGACCGGATATCCATCCGGAACCCCTAAGAAGGCGTCCGAAGACTGGCCTTCGGAATGGTTTTACATAGAAGACGCTCCGCTGCCGGACCCTCTTCGGATCGGCCTCCCGGAGTTCTGCACTGCTCCTCTGAAGAAACGCCTTAGCTGGCGCCCGCGGAGCCCCCAACTGGAGGAAGACAAGAGCGTCCATTACATGATGGGCCGAATAAGATTGCTGGCCCATTCCAGGTTGACCATGATTGGAGTCATGGCGACATGCATTATGCGGGGGGTGCAGCCACTGCAATACAGGGGCCACCCCATGTGGGATTTCAACGGGGAAGACGATGCCACCCGCCATGGCCGCAAAGGACCGGATTCGACCGAGGATCTGGTGCAGATTCTATCTGGTCTGTACAAGGGGGAGAAGGAGGACTTCCTTCGGACGAACCCCTTGAATGGGTTTTCCATGAATAACCCTCGGTGTTGGGTAAGCGAACACTTTAAGGGCCCGACCCATGCTTTCAAAGTTTAAGCTTCTTATATTATGTTTTCGACACAGGAACTGCGCCGGACTGTGGAGGACATGATAAGTCCAGTTCCACAACCTGAAGATCCAGAGAGATCCCAGGATCCGGCCTCTGAAGAAGATCCGGACATAAAGGTGGAGCTAATCGACGGGGTGTTCCACCAGCTGAGCATGGATAATGCTTTAGTCGCCATTACGGCGGACTACCCCGGATTGTATCCGGCTTTCCAGGTGATTGTGACCGAGGTCCTGACACCATTGTTTCTTCCTCGCTCGTCTCTAACCTTCGTATACGACGGTGTTTTGTAGGAAGCGCCTCCAGGGCGGGAAGCCGAGCCCGTGGCGGCTGACCAACAAAGGCCAGTCCGGACCAGCAGGCGAAAAAGGAGCGCGGCACGGACTGAAATGTTGCCGCAGAGGTATAGCTCGTATTAAATTATTCAGAGCAACGTTCCTAGGAAGCGTTTGAGTGCTCATGATTTTTGTAGGAGAAAAAGCGCCCGCCGGACTGCGGGCGTAGAGGTTGCCAATCCGACCTCTACCAGCCAGGCTCCAGCACCCGGTCTGGAGGGGGAGGCAAGCGCAAGGCGCGGGCCGGATACTCCACCAACGGAGGATGCCGATAGACTGTCCGCCACCAAGTCTGAGGTGGAGAGCGCCATGAACCACAGGCGCCGCCGGACAGTATTTCGTGAAGCGTGCTTTTCCCCTGAGGCGTTGAATGCCTTTAACGCAGGGGACGCGCACCTCCGTGCTGCTCAAGATGGTTTTACCAGAGCCACGGAGCAGTATGTAAAAGACATACGGGTAAGAGAATTTAATAGTTATATATGCCAGTAGCCCCCGAGACTTAAAGTAGTTATGTTAACTGATTTAAGGATCATTTGAAATGCAGGATCTTACCGAGAAGAATATCCAACTGTCTCAGGAGCTGCAAGAGTGCAAGGCCCAACTTGAGGCCGCACTTGCTGCCACAGGAGGAAACACGGAGGGCCCTCCTGGTAACACATTTGTTTTTAAATATAAGCGTTGTGCGGCGTGCGCGCAAGTCTAATAATGACATTGCAGGTGCTGCCGGACAAGATCCGGACAGGCTGGAACTACTGCGCCAGCTAAAGGCCGGCGAGAGGGTTCTGAACAGAGTGCAGCAGGAAAGGAACAAGCTCCAGGATGCCCACGCCCAGATCGGAGAAGAGCTGAAAGGTGCTCGGGCCGAGCTGTCCGGCTCCGTTAAGGAGAATCAGCGGCTTCGTCGCGGCATCTATAGTAAGTGCTTAAGCGAACTCCTTTGAAAAGAAGAGTTCGGCGAGGAAGTCGATTGACAAAATATGTCTTGTAGGTATACTCACAGGTCGCCCTACGGAGGAGATGCCCGTATCAACGGGTGATCAACTTCCCGAGCTGTTGCAACTGCTCGAACGAGTTCGGCAGGCGATGAGCGGCGTCGTCCAGGCTTTATGGCCAGCCCTCTCCCTACCCGAGGGCCTTGGGGAGCTTGCGGAGAAGCTTCAGGGAGTGCGGCAGCGCTTCCGTTTATGGAAGATTTCGGCCTGCCGCCAAGGTGCCAGGGAAGCTTGGGCTATGGTGAAGACGTGGTACAAGAAGGCGGATCCCAACCACATGGCCAAGGTTGGACCTGTGGGGCCCGATGGGAAGGAGATCCCTGTGAGTTTAGTATATGACCAAGTAGAGTTGGCCGCTAAATTTTCCCAACGGGACTGTAAATTAGACAGCTTGTTAGACGGGATTGAGGAGGAATACAGTCAGTAGATTTGACAATGTATTTTTTTAAAATGACATGTGAAATGCCTTCTAGCCGGATTGTAGATCGTTTGTCTTTGCCGACCTTTTCGCTTCGACCTCGGGACCCTAGAGTCTGGAGTGTGTTTGAATACCTTTTCGGTTAAGAAACAACCGGGGTATGCATGGAGACCAGGCGTAGGGGTCATTAGTGCTTTATCAGACAAGTGCCCAACTAGTTATGTTATATTACATGGTTAGTAAGAAACATCTTCCAGGGAGAATAGTTCCGTTAAGGGTTCCTTTCCCTGGGAGGCATGCCCTAAAGTGCATGTCCGGAGTGCGAAAAAAGGAGAAAAACATCTGGGGGCAGATAAATAGGTAGGTAAAAAATCATCTTTCAAGTCACCGACCGAATATTCCCTTAAGAACGCTAGCTTTCGGCTTCACCCAGTCTGAGGTACACATCCGGCTGACCCGGCAGTAACAATCGCAAAGGTGCTCCCTTTACCTCCTAGCCGAACAATCGGGAACGTAGGGGTAATCACAGGAGCCAGGCAACCCAGCTTGGCCAAAACTTAAGTCATATCGATGCATATAATGGTGAGTAAAAGGTACATGTGGAAGCTTGACACATGTGCGAGGCATGAAGCCCTTACAATTGAGCTTCTTGAAAAGAAGCCCCCAGGTATAATGAGTGTGGATGGCACATCAAGTATGTGCGAATCAATGCGCGAGTAGGCCCTTTATGAAAAAAGGTTAAGAGAAGAAAGAGAAACAAAGTGTAGCTGAAGTGTAAAAATTTGGACGGGGGAAGGGGACGAACTCTTAGTCTGGTGCTAGGCATAGAATCTTCGGAGGCGGGCTGCGTTCAATGGGTTCGGCTTGAGTCGGCTTTGATATCTTCGAGCCTGCTGCTAATAGAATGCGGAACGAGCCTTGGCGATGTCACGTTCTTCCTCCAATGCGTCCAAGCTGTCCTGCCGATCCAGCTTGGCTTCTCGTTCTTCGTACATGCGCACTCGGGGTGAGTCATGAATAATGTCGCAGGGCAAAACTGCCTCTGCGCCGTATACCATAAAAAATGGTGTGAATCCGGTAGTACGGTTGGGCGTTGTCCACAGCCCCCAGAGTACGGAATCGAGCTCCTCTACCCAGTGCTGTCAGATTTCGTAAGTGACCGCACTAGTCTGGGTTTAATGCCGCTCATTATTAGACCATTTGCTCGTTCCACTTGACCGTTGGTTTGAGGATGATAGACTGAAGTGTAATCGAGTTTAATGCCCATGTTTTTGCACCATGACTTAATCTCGTCGGCCGTGAAGTTCGTGCCGTTGTCGGTGATGATGTTGTGGGGGACACCGTAACGGTGTACAACCCCGGATATAAAGTCTATCACTGGTCCGAACTCTGCCGTTTTGACTGGTTTGGCCTCTATCCATTTGGTGAATTTATCCACCATGACCAATAAGTACCTTTGCTTGTGGGTTCCCCCTTTAAGGGGTCCAACCATATCAAGCCCCCAGACCGCGAACGGCCAGGTAATGGGTATAGTTTTGAGGGCGGTGGGTGGCATATGGCTCTGATTAACAAAGAGCTGACAACCGACGCATCTCTGGACTAAGTCCTGGGCATCTGCCCGGGCCGTCGGCCAATAAAATCCTGTATGGAATGCCTTTCCTA
This sequence comes from Triticum timopheevii, assembly GCA_963921465.1. Classification (NCBI taxonomy): domain Eukaryota; kingdom Viridiplantae; phylum Streptophyta; class Magnoliopsida; order Poales; family Poaceae; genus Triticum; species Triticum timopheevii. The sequence goes on from OY997268.1 coordinate 472,801,469, forward strand.
CAAGGGCCCAGGCTGCTGCGTGGTGTCCGCCTAGTCCGGCATGAATTTTAGCCAGGAGGTTTCGCCCTTCCTCTTCGGAGATACACCTTTGAAGGACTCCGGTTATACTTTTCTTATAAAGTTCTCCCTCATGGACCTTGTAGGCTTCCGATCGCCGGACTATGCAGCGGGCCTCATTTTGGTCTTCGGGAAGTTCCTGCCTAAGCAAGTAGGCTAGGAATGGTTCTGTCCACGGGGCGATTACTGCCATTATGTCGTGGGCTGAAGGTGTTATGTCATCGGCTGAATCGCCGGTTGGCGCGGTTTTTTCCGGTTTGTCATTTCTGGACCCCTCTTCCCATAGTACGGATGGCTTGAAGAGCCATTCCAGGAAGATATTTGGGGGGACAGCGTCACGTTTCGCGCCGATGCATGCCAGTACGTCGGCTGCTTGGTTATTATCTCGGGCTACGTGATGGAATTCAAGTCCTTCAAACCGAGCTGACATTTTTAGGACAGCGTTGCGATATGCTGCCATTTTCGGATCCTTGGCGTCAAAGTCTCCATTTATTTTGGATATTGCAAGGTATGAATGCCCGTGCACCTCTAGGCGTTGAATGCCCATGGAGATTGCCATCCGGAGACCATGTAGAAGGGCCTCGTATTCGGCTGCATTGTTGGAGTCCGTGTACATTATTTGAAGTACGTATTGGACTGTGTCCCCGGTCGGGGACGTCAATACGACGCCAGCCCCCAGTCCGGCCAACATTTTGGAGCCGTCGAAGTGCATAGTCCAATTGGAGTATGCGCCGTACTCTTTAGGGAGTTCGGCTTCGGTCCATTCAGCGACAAAGTCAGCCAACACTTGTGACTTTATAGCTCGCGGAGGTTTGTAGGTTATATCGAATGGTAGGAGCTCAATGGCCCATTTTGCAATCCTGCCCGTTGCGTCGCGGTTGTTTATAATTTCATTGAGTGATACTTCGGAGGCCACCGTTATCGAACACTCTTGAAAGTAGTGTCGGAGCTTCCGGGATGCCACGAACACTGCATACGCTATCTTTTGATAGTGCGGGTAATGGGACTTGCAGGGGGTTAACACAGTGGAGACGTAGTACACTGGTTTTTTAAGAGGGAATTTATGCCCTTCTGTCTCTCGTTCGACGACGAGTACCGCGCTTACAACTTGATGTGTTGCCGCGATGTATAACAACATTGGTTCGCCCAGGTTGGGCGCAGCTAGGACCGGATTTGTTGCCAATATGGCCTTTATTTCTTCGAGTCCGGCAGTGGCAGCATCCGTCCACTCAAAGTGTTCGGTGCGCCTAAGGAGGCGATAAAGGGGCAGTGCCTTTTCTCCCAAGCGGGAGATAAAGCGGCTTAAAGCTGCCACGCATCCAATCAATTTTTGTATCTGTTTGAGGTCTTTTAGAATATCCAACTGTGACAGAGCTCGGATCTTGGCCGGGTTTGCTTCAATTCCTCTACCGGATACGATGAAGCCCAGCAGCTTTCCGGCTGGTACGCTGAAAACGCATTTTTCCGGATTCAGCTTGATGTCATATGCTCTGAGGTTGTCGAATGTGAGCCTCAAGTCGTCTACTAAAGTTTTGACGTGTTTGGTTTTGACGACTACGTCGTCTACGTATGCCTCTACTGTTTTGCCGATCTGGGTAGCCAGACATGTTTGGATCATGCGTTGATATGTTGCGCCGGCGTTTTTAAGTCCGAAGGGCATTGTGTTGAAGCAGAATGGTCCATATGGAGTGATGAATGCCGTTGCAGCTTGGTCTGCTTCCGCCATCTTGATTTGATGGTAGCCAGAGTATGCATCGGGGAAGCACAATAAATCGTGCCCTGCAGTAGCATCGATTATTTGGTCGATGCGGGGGAGGGGGAAGGGATCGTTTTGCAAGCCTTATTGAGGTCTTTAAAATCGACGCATAGGCGCCAGGATTTGTCCTTCTTTGGTACCATTACCAGATTTGCTAGCCAATCCGGATGTTTGATATCTCTGATGAATCCGGCTTCCAATAGTTTGGCTAGTTCTTCTCCCATTGCCTGTCTTTTGGGTTCGGAAAATCATCGAAGAGCCTGTTTGACTGGCTTGAATCCTTTTAGGATGTTTAGGCTGTGTTCTGCCAATCTGCATGGGATTCCGAGCATATCCAAGGGGTGCCAGGTGAAGATGTCCCAATTTTCCCGAAGCAATTCTCGTAGTGCGGCGTCTACGTCAGGGTTTAATTGTGCCCCGATGGAGGCCGTCTTTGTTGGGTCCGTTGGGTGGACCTGGAATTTTACTATTTCATCTGCTGGTTTAAAGGAGGTGGACTTGGATCTCTTATCGAGTATCACATCGTCCCTATTCACCGTAGAGCGCAGCACGGTGAGTTCTTCTGCCGCTAGGGCTTCGGACAGTGCCTCCAGGGCTAATGCGGCTGTCTTGTTTTCGGCGCGGAGTGCTATATCCGGATCACTAACGAGAGTGATTATTCCGCCGGGCCCGGGCATTTTGAGCTTCATGTACCCGTAATGGGGTATGGCTTGAAAAATTGTGAATGCCTCTCGTCCTAATATAGCGTGATATCCGCTGTTGAACGGGGCCACTTGGAACGTGACTTCTTCGGATCTATAATTATCCGGTGAGCCGAACACCACATCGAGTGTGATTTTTCTGGTGCAGCGTGCTTCCCGGCTAGGGATTATTCCTCTGAAGGTTGTGCTGCTTCGCTCAATGCGGCTCCAGTCTATTTCCATTTTTTGAAGAGTTTCCTCATAAATGAGGTTTAGTCCGCTGCCGCCATCCATGAGGACCTTTGTAAGTCGAAAGCCGTCCACTATTGAACTAAGCACCAGTGCGGTCGGTGCTCGGGCTGTTCGGAATTTAGGTTCGTCGCTGGCGTTGAAGGTGATGGCTGTGTCGCTCCATGGATTTGTTGTTGCTACTTGGTAGACTTCAGCGAGGCCGCGGATTGTTCGTTTCCGCATATTATTTGATGTGAAGGTCTCGAAGACTGTTGATGCCGTACCGGTATTGTTGGAGTGGTTTTCCGGGGCTAGAAGCTCCTCGCCACTTTTGGCCACCTGCCGTAATATCCAACATGCTCAAAGGCTATGTGTTGGGACGGCGCCCTCTGTACTGTGAAGTTTACAGGGTCCGTTGAGCCATCCCTCCAGTACGGTTCCGTGCCCTCTATGGGGTTTTTGCTTTTTGGTTTTTGTATCTGGGGCCTGAGTGTAATGCACCCTTTTGTTGCGGACTAGGATTGTATTCGGGGCCGGATTGTCCCAAAACTGGTTTTCGGTTTTCCAGAAACTCTCCGTCGCACAGTACTTTCGTACTATGGACGCCAGATCGGCGAAGTGTGTAATTTCACGACGGCTGATGGCGTTCAATATTCCCTTGTCCGTGCAATTATTGCAAAAAATTGAGATTGCGTTTTCCTCTCGGCAGTCCTTTATCCTGTCCATAACCAGGAGGAATCTGGCCCAGTAGTGATGTACTGTTTCAGCGGGCTCTTGCCGTATTAGAGATAGATCGCATATGTCTAGGCGGGTGGGTGAAATAAAGTCCGGAACCCTACCCATCTCAAGGCTTGAAGGCCGTGAAGTTTCCAAATTTGGAAGCTTGGATTGCTGGACGTTGTCCAACGAGTCCGGTCCGATGCCTGACTTTAAGTTCAGTGCTTGATCGAAGTCCGTCCCTCCGCGGGAATCCGGCATGGAGGGTTCGGGAGCCCGGACATGACTAGTTTTCAATACAGGAGAAAAGTCGCCGCATTGTTCTTCTACCACTGCGACGTGGTGGGTGACCTGGGGAGAGTTAATCTCTCTCAGATCGGTTTTAAGCCCAATCTGATTGTAGTCCGTAGCGACTCCCAGGGCAGCGATGCGATCCAAGAGCTCGTTGACAGACGAAAGCTCTATCGGATCCAGCCGCTCGGCAAATTCCAAGCTGACGTGAAGATTGCTTTTGACGACTTGAGAAGTCATTGTCGAAGCGGTGGCCGGACAGGCAGTCATAAGAAAACCACCTAGCCGGATAGTTTGGCCGGAGGCCAAGGCCCCTTTGGCGAAAATACCGTCCTTGAAGAGGGGTGGAGGCATCCTTCCTATCGACGACGGCACAGAGGAACTCTCAATGAAAGCACCAATGTCGGTGTCAAAACCGGCGGATCTCGGGTAGGGGGTCCCAAACTGTGTGTCTAGGCGGATGGTAACAAGAGACAAGGGACACGATGTTTTACCCAGGTTCGGGCCCTCTCGATGGAGGTAAAACCCTACGTCCTGCTTGATTAATATTGATGATATGGGTAGTACAAGAGTGGATCTACCACGAGATCAAGGAGGCTAAACCCTAGAAGCTAGCCTATGGTATGATTGTTGTAATGTATGTTATGTCCTACAAACTAAAGCCCTCCGGTTTATATAGACACCGGAGAGGGCTAGGGTTACACAGAGTCGGTTACAATGGTAGGAGATCTACATATCCGTATCGCCAAGCTTGCCTTCCATGCCAAGGAAAGTCCCATCCGGACACGGGACGGAGTCTTCAATCTTGTATCTTCGTAGTCTTGGAGTCCGGCGGACAATGATAGTCCGGCTGTCCGGACAGCCCCTAGTCCAGGACTCCCTCAGGGAGGAAGACCGGTCGATTGACCTAGGGTTGCAATGTCCTGGCAGTAGAACCAGGTCAACTGCCAGCCCCTAACCGACTCGGGAAGTGTCATAGGAGGAAAAGTTCTCCTCTTCCTCATCTAAATCCGTAAACCCCCGCACATCTGGATCACATGTGTCCTCTCGTCATTCGGGTTTGCCTTCTTCATGATTTGGGAACGGACTGTGAGAATGTGTTTGAAGAGACCCCAGTGCGGTCGACAACCGATGAAGTTTTTGCACCTAGACATGAACGGAGCAAGATACGTGATGGTATTGGGAGAGAGGTGGCGGAGCTGAGCACCGAAAAAGTTTAGAAAGCCCCGGAAGAAAGGATGAGGAGGAAGGGAGAAACCCGCGGCTGAGGTTCTATCTCGTCCCCCGGAAGCCTCGAAGACCCGACGGTGATCAAGCCTGCGGCGGCTAGATCTACGAGATCCTCTGGTCGGAGCGTAGAATGGATCCAGTCTCCCTAGATCGAATCCGGCGGCAGCCCGGACCTCGACGATGACCCCCGACTCATCTTCTTGCCCTTCGCCATCGCCGTCGCCATTTTTGCATGCTCCAGCGCCGCCGTATTGTCCTTCACCATGGTGGCGGGCTACACACGGGCGGAGCGGCGGTGTTGAGGGAGAAAGAGGATGCGGTGGAGAAGCAGAGCAAGAAGAGAGAGAATGGAAGCGCATAGTGCAGACGCCTCGGCCTCAACACCTTTTAAGGGCCTACTTCCGAGTGGCTGATGCGTGGGCCCGAGTGATCCTGTCAAATCCCACAACAGTCGCGCACCGGATATGTGGCGAAAAAGGTGGCATAGAAATCGAGGCGCCCCTATCTATCCGTCCTGTTTACTACGGTGCGCTCCGCTTCGCGTGCTTCCCCAAATTTTCGAATCCCGTGAGATCCGAGATACGCAGTAACCAATCGCGCCGAAGATTTCGCGTCATAGCAACACTCGAGGAGTGCCAGCATAAGTTCACTCGACAACCTCTGAATCGATCAAGCCGACTGAAATGAAGTCGAAGTTTCAGCATGGACCTCGAATCCCGTATGAATGCTTGTGAAGCACAAGAGCCAAGGCAAGACCATCTTCCACTTTCATTTCACTCGGACCTCAATCCATTCGGGGGCTAATGACGATGCCATAGACCTAGGGTAGGGTCATGGGCCTGACCTGTACGCCCTATTCAAGGTCACTACCCTAGAAGCAAATACATTCAAAGCACAGCAGGAAGTATCAACTGAAGCCATCGAGTGCAATCCACTCAACCAGTCACCTCACTCGGATACCCCCCCCCCAATTTCACTCGACCTGGATGGAGTCATTCGACCATACTGGAAACCACTCGGAGTACAGAAGACCTAGAGTCACTCGGGACGGCAACGGTCAGGCGTTCACTCCGTAGCCTTAAAGATCATTGATAACACTTTATAGCTGGTGTTACCAGTAACGCCCCATCTTAATGTACATTGAACCCCTGTAACGGAGGACGGCTGGGGTCCTGGCGTACTCTATATAAGCCACCCCCCTCCTCTGGGACAAGGGTTCGCACCCCTTGTAACACACACCCATATTCCAGTCGACCGCCTCAGGGCACCGAGACGTAGGGCTTTTACCTCCTCCGAGAGGGGCCTAAACTCGTAAACTCGTGTGTACAACCTCACCGTAGCTAGGGCCTCGCCTCCTCATACGTACCCCCTATTCTTACTGTCAGACTTAGTACCACAACATCCAGCTTTGGGTTTCTTCCCGGGAGTGGAAACTTGTTTGCCATTCTTCTTGAAGTTCCCTTTCTTTTCCTTGCCCTTTTTCTTGAAACTAGTGATCTTGTTAACCATCAACACTTGATGCTCCTTCTTGATTTCTACCTCCACGACCTTAAGCATTGCGAAGAGTTCGAGAATTGTTTTGTTCATCCCTTGCATATTATAGTTCATCACGAAGCCTTTTTAGCTCGATGGTAGTGATTGAAGAACTCTGTCAATGACACAATCAACTGGAAGATTAACTCCCAGCTGAGTCAAGTGATTATAATACCCAGACATTTTGAGTATGTGTTTACTGACAGAACTGTTCTCCTCCATCTTGTAGCTATAAAACTTGACTTCATATCTCTCAACCCGGGCATTTGCTTGAAATATTAACTTTAATTCCTGGAACATCTCATATTCTCCATGACGTTCAAAACGTCTTTGAAGTCCCTGTTGGAAATATGCCCTAGAGGCAATAATAAATTAGTTATTATTATTATATTTCCTTGTTCATGATAATCGTTTATTATCCATGCTATAATTGTATTGATAGGAAACTCAGATACATGTGTGGATACATAGACAACACCATGTCCCTAGTAACCCTCTAGTTGACTAGCTCATTGATCAATAGATGGTTACGATTTCCTGACCATGGACATTGGATGTCGTTGATAACGGGATCACATCATTAGGAGAATGATGTGATGGACAAGACCCAATCCTAAGCCTAGCACAAAGATCGTGTAGTTCGTATGCTAAAGCTATTCTAATGTCAAGTATCATTTCCTTAGACCATGAGATTGTGCAACTCTCAGATACCGAAGGAATGCTTTGGGTGTACCAAACGTCGCAAACGTAGCTGGGTGGCTATAAAGGTGCACTACGGGTATCTCCGAAAGTGTCTGTTGGGTTGGCACGAATCGAGACTGGGATTTGTCACTCCGTGTGACGGAGAGGTATCTCTAGGCCCACTCGGTAGGAAACCATCATAATGTGCACAATGTGACCAAGGGGTTGATCACAGGATGATGTTTTACGGAACGAGTAAAGAGACTTGCTGGTAACGAGATTGAACAAGGTATCGGGATACCGACGATCGAATCTCGGGCAAGTACAATACCGCTAGACAAAGGGAATTGAATACGAGATTGATTGAATCCTCGACATCGTGGTTCATCCGATGAGATCATCGTGGAACACGTGGGAGCCAACATGGGTATCCAGATCCCGCTGTTGGTTATTGGTCGGAGAGTTGTCTCGGTCATGTCTACGTGTCTCCCGAACCCGTAGGGTCTACACACTTAAGGTTCGATGACGCTAGGGTTATAGGGAATAAATGTACGTGGTTACCGAATGTTGTTCGGAGTCCCGGATGAAATCCCGGACGTCATGAGGAGTTCCGAAATGGGTAAATATTTATATATGGGAAGTCCTGTTTTGGTCACCGGAAAAGTTTCGGGTGTTATCGGTAATGTACCGGGACCACCGGGAGGGTCCCGGGGGTCCACCAAGTGGGGCCACCGGCCCTAGAGGGCTGCATGGGCCAAGTGTGGGAGGGGACCAGCCCCAGGTGGGCTGGTGCGCCCCCCCACAAGGGCCCAAGGCGCCTAGGGTTTGGGGAGGGGGCTCCTCCACCTTGCTTGGGGGGCAAGTTTCCCCCTCTCCCCCCCTTGGCCGCACCCTAGATGGGATCTAGGGGCTGCCGCACCCCTTGGGGTGGGAACCCTAGAGGGGGCGCAGCCCCCACCCTCTCCCCTATATATAGTTGAGGTCTTTGGGGCTGCCAACACATGAGAACTTCTCCCTCCTAGCGCAGCCCTACCTCTCTACCTCCTCCTCTCCCGCGGTGCTTGGTGAAGCCCTGCTGGATTGCCACGCTCCTCCACCACCACCACGCTGTCGTGCTGCTGCTGGATGGAGTCTTCCTCAACCTCTCCCTCTCTCCTTGCTAGATCAAGCCATGGGAGACGTCACCGGGCTGCATGTGTGTTGAACGCGGAGGTGCCGTCCGTTCGGCACTAGGATCATCGGCGATTTGGATCATGACGAGTACGACTCCATCAACCCCGTTCACTTGAACGCTTCCGCTTAGCGATCTACAAGGGTATGTAGATGCACTCCCCTTTCCCTCATTGCTAGATTACTCCATAGATTGATCTTGGTGATGCGTAGAAAATTTTGAATTTCTGCTACGTTCCCCATCAGTGGCATCATGAGCTTGGTCTATGCGTAGTTTCTATGCACGAGTAGAACACAAGTTGTTGTGGGCGTAGATTTTGTTCAACATGCTTCCGTTACTAGTCCAATCTTGTTTCGACGGTATTGTGGGATGAAGCGGCCCGGACCGACCTTACATGTACACTTACGTGAGACAGGTTCCACCGACTGACATGCACTTGGTGCATAAGGTGGCTAGCGGGTGCCAGTCTCTCCCACTTTAGTCGGATCGGATTCGATGAAAAGGGTCCTTATGAAGGGTAAATAGCAATTGACATATCACGTTGTGGTTTTGCGTAGGTAAGAAACGTTCTTGCTAGAAATCCATAGCAGCCACGTAAAACATGCAAACAACAATTAGAGGACGTCTAACTTGTTTTTGCAGGGTATGCTATGTGATGTGATATGGCCAAAAGTATGTGATGAATGATATATGTGATGTATGAGATTGATCATGTTCTTGTAATAGGAATCACGACTTGCATGTCGATGAGTATGACAACCGGCAGGAGCCATAGGAGTTGTCTTAATTTATTGTATGACCTGCGTGTCATTGAAAAATGCCATGTAATTACTTTAATTTATTGCTAAACCGTTAGCCATAGTAGTAGAAGTAATAGTTGGCGAGACAACGTCATGGAGACACGATGATGGAGATCATGATGATGGAGATCATGGTGTCATGCCGGTGACGATGATGATCATGAAGCCCCGAAGATGGAGATCAAAAGGAGCAAAATGATATTGGCCATATCATGTCACTTTTGATTGCATGTGATGTTTATCATATTTATGCATCTTGTTTGCTTAGAACAACGGTAGTAAATAAGATGATCCCTCATTAAAATTTCAAGAAAGTGTTCCCCCTACCTGTGCACCGTTGCGAAAGTTCGTTGTTTCGAAGCACCACGTGATGATCGGGTGTGATAGATTCTAACGTTCACATACAACGGGTGTAAGCCAGATTTACACACACGAAACACTTAGGTTAACTTGACGAGCCTAGCATGTACAAACATGGCCTCGGAACACAAGAGACCGAAAGGTCGAGCATGAGTCGTATGGTAGATACGATCAACATGAAGATGTTCACCGATGATGACTAGTCCGTCTCACGTGATGATCGGACACGGCCTAGTTGACTCGTAATCCCTTAGATGACTAGAGGGATGTCTATCTGAGTGGGAGTTCATAAGATGAACTTAATTATCCTGAACATAGTCAAAAGATCTTTGCAAATTATGTCGTAAGCTCGCGCTTTAGTTCTACTGTTTAGATATGTTCCTAGAGAAAATTTAGTTGAAAGTTGATAGTAGCGATTATGCGGACTAGGTCCGTAAAATGAGGATTGTCCTCGTTGCTTCGCAGAAGGCTTATGTCTTTAATGCACCGCTCAGTGTGCTAAACCTCGAATGTCATCTGTGGATGTTGCGAACATCTGACATACACGTTTTGATAACTACGTGATAGTTCAGTTAAACGGTTTAGAGTTGAGGCACCAAAGACGATTTCGTAACATCGCGGAACATATGAGATGTTTCGAGGGCTGAAATTGGGATTTCAGGCTCGTGCCCACATCAAGAGGTATAAGACCTCCGACTATTTTCTTAGCCTGCAAACTAAGGGAGAAAAGCTCAATCGTTGAGCTTGTGCTCAGATTGTCTGAGTACAACAATCACTTGAATCGAGTGGGAGTTGATCTTCCAGATGAGATAGTGATGTTTCTCCAAAGTCATTGCCACCAAGCTGCTAGAGCTTCGTGATGAACTATAACATATCAGGGATAGATATGATGATCCTTGAGATATTCGCGATGTTTGACACCGCAAAAGTAGAAATCAAGAAGGAGCATCAATTGTTGATGGTTAGTGAAACCACTAGTTTCAAGAAGGGCAAGGGCAAGAAGGGATACTTCATGAAACGGCAAATCAGCTGCTGCTCTAGTGAAGATACCCAAGGTTGAACCCAAACCCGAGACTAAGTGCTTCTGTAATAAGGAGAACAGTCACTAGAGCGGAATTACCCTAGATACTTGGTAGATGAGAAGGCTGGCAAGGTCGATAGAAATATATTGGATATACATTATGTTAATGTGTACTTTACTAGTACTCCGAGTAGCACCGGGGTATTAGATACCGGTTCGGTTGCTAAGTGTTAGTAACTCGAAATAAAAGGTTGCAGAATGAACGGAGACTAGCTAAAGGTGAGCGGACGATATGTGTTGGAAGTGTTTTCCAATCTTGATGTGATCAAGCATCGCACGCTCCCTCTACCATCGAGATTGATGTTAAACCTAAATAATTGTTATTTGGTGTTTGCGTTGAGCATAAACATGATTGGATTATGTCTATCGCAATATGGTTATTCATTTAAGGAGAATAATGGTTACTCTGTTTGTTTGAATAATACCTTCAATGGTCTTGCACCTAAAATGAATGGTTTATTGAATCTCGATCATAGTGATACACATGTTCATGCCAAAAGATATAAGATAGTAATGATAGTACCACCTACTTGTGGCACTGCCATGTAAGTCATATTGGTATAAAACGCATGAAGAAGCTCCATGTTGATGGATCTTTGGACTCACTCGTTTTTGAAAAGTTTGAGACATGCGAACCATGTCTATTGGTGTATATGCATGAAGAAACTCCATGCAAATGGACCGTTTGGACTCGCTTGATTTTGAATCACTTGAGACATGCAAACCATACCACATGGGCAAGATGACTGAAAGCCTCGTTTTCAGTAAAATGGAACAAGAAAGCAACTTGTTGGAAGTAATACATTTTGATGTGTGCAGTCCAATGAGTGCTGAGGCACGCAGTGGATATCGTTATGTTCTTACTTCACGGATGATTTGAGTAGATACTGAGTATATTTACTTGATGAAACACAAGTCTGAATTATTGAATGGTTCAAGTAATTTTAGAGTGAAGTTGAAGATCATCGTGACAAGAGGATAACATGTCTATGATATGATCATAGAGATGAGTATCTGAGTTACGAGCTTTGGCACGCAATTAAGACATTGTGGAAATTGTTTCACAATTAATACCGCCTGGAACACCATAGTGTGATGGTGTGTCCGAACATCATAGTTGCACCCTATTGAATATGGTGCGTACCATGATGTCTCTTATCGAATTACCACTATCGTTCATGGGTTAGGCATTAGAGACAACCACATTCACTTTAAATAGGGCACCACGTAACTCTGTTGAGACGACACCGTATGAACTATGGTTTGGAGAAATATAAGTTGTCGTTTCTTAAAAGTTTGGGGCTGCGACGCTTATGTGAAAAAGTTTCAGGTTGATAAGCTCGAACCCAAAGCGGATAAAATGCATCTTCATAGGACACCCAAAACAGTCCGGTATACCTCCTAATTCAGATCCGAAAGCAATAGGGATTGTTTCTTGAATCGGGTCCTTTCTCGAGGAAAAAGTTTGTCTCAAAAATTGAGTGGGAGGATGGTGGAGACTTGATGAGGTTATCGAACCATCACTTCAACTAGTGTGTGGCAGGGCACAGGAAGTTGTTCCTGTAGCGCCTACACCAATTGAAGTAGAAGCTTATGATAGTGATCATGAAGTTTTGGATCAAGTCACTACCGTACCTCGTAGGGTGACAAGGATGCGTACTACTTCAGAGTGGTACAGTAATCCTGTCTTGAAGGTCATGTTGCTAGACAACAATGAACCTACGAGCTATGGAGAAGCGATGCTTAAGTCCGTCGGAATCATGTTAGCATTAGCTGCATTTATGAAATCTGGCAGATGGATGTCAAAACGAGTTTCCTTACTAGTTTTCATAAGGAAATGTTGTATGTGATACAATTAGAAAGGTTTTGTCGATCCTAAGGATGCTAAAAGGTATGCTGGCTCCAGCAATCCTTCCATGGACTGGAGTAAGCATCTCGGAGTTGGAATATACACTTTGATAAGATGATCAAAGATTTTGGGTTTATACAAAGTTTATGAGAAACTTGTATTTCCAAAGAAGTGAGTGGGAGCGCTATAGAATTTCTGATGAGTATATGTTGCTAACATATTGTTGATCAGAAATGTTGTACAGTTTCTGGAAAGCATAAAGGGTTGATTGAAAGGAGTTTTTCAAGGTAAAACCTGGATTAAGTTACTTGAACATTGAGCATCAAGATCTATGAGGATAGATCAAAAACGCTTAATGGTACTTTCAAATGAGCACATCCTTGACATGATCTTGAAGGTGTTCAAGATGGATCAGTCAAAGAAGGAGTTCTTGCCTGAGTTGTAAGGTATGAAGTTAAGACTTAAAGATCAACCACGGCAAAATAGAGAGAAAGGACGAAGGTCGTCCCCTATGCTTAGACGTAGGCTCCATAGTATGCTATGCTATGTACCGCACCTGATGTGTGCCTTGCCACATGTCTGGCAAGAGGATACAAAGGTGATCAAGGAGTGGATCACCAGATAGCGGTCAAAATTGTCCTTGGAGTAATAAGGACATGTTTCTCGATTATGGAGGTGATAAAGAGTTCGGCGTAAAGGGTTACGTCGATGCAAGCTTTAACACCTATCCGAATGGCTCTGAGTAGCAAACCGGATATGTATAGTGGAGCAACCATTTGGAATAGCTCCAAGTGGAGCGTGGAAGCAGCATTTACAATATGACCTAGAGATTTGTGAAGTACATACGGATCTGAATGTTACAGACCCGTTGACTAAAACCTCTCTCACAAGCAAAACATGATCAAACCCCAGAACTCATTGAGTCCTAATCACATGATGATGTGAACTAGTTTAGTGACACTAGTAAACTCTTTGGATGTTGGTCACATGGCGATGTGACCTGTGAGTGTTAATCACATGGCGATGTGAACTAGATTATTGACTCTAGTGCAAGTGGGAGACTGTTGGAAATATGCCCTAGAGGCAATAATAAATTAGTTATTATTATTATATTTCCTTGTTCATGATAATCGTTTATTATCCATGCTACAATTGTATTGATAGGAAACTCAGATACATGTGTGGATACATAGACAACACCATGTCCCTAGTAAGCCTCTAGTTGACTAGCTCATTGATCACTAGATGGTTACGGTTTCCTGACCATGGACATTGGATGTCGTTGATAATGGGATCACATCATTAGGAGAATGATGTGATGGACAAGACCCAATCCTAAGCCTAGCACAAAGGTCGTGTAGTTCGTATGCTAAAGCTTTTCTAATGTCAAGTATCATTTCCTTAGACCATGAGATTGTGCAACTCCCGGATACCGTAGGAATGCTTTGGGTGTACCAAACGTCACAACGTAACTGGGTGGCTATAAAGGTGCACTACAGGTATCTCCGAAAGTGTCTGTTGGGTTGGCACGAATCGAGACTGGGATTTGTCACTCCGTGTGACGGAGAGGTATCTCTAGGCCCACTCGATAGGACATCATCATAATGTGCACAATGTGACCAAGGGGTTGATCACGGGATGATGTTTTATGGAACGAGTAAAGAGACTTGCCGGAAACGAGATTGAACAAGGTATCGGGATACCGACGATCGAATCTCGGGCAAGTACAATACCGCTAGACAAAGGGAATTGAATACGGGATTGATTGAATCCTCGACATCGTGGTTCATCTGATGAGATCATCGTGGAACACGTGGGAGCCAACATGGGTATCCAGATCCCGCTGTTGGTTATTGGCCAGAGAGTTGTCTCGGTCATGTCTACGTGTCTCCCGAACCTGTAGGGTCTACACACTTAAGGTTCGATGACGCTAGGGTTCTAGGGAATAAATGAACGTGGTTACCGAATGTTGTTCGGAGTCCCGGATGAGATCCCGGACGTCACGAGGAGTTCCGGAATGGGTAAAGATTTATATATGGGAAGTCCTGTTTTGGTCACCGGAAAAGTTTCGGGTGTTATCGGTAATGTACCGGGATCACCGGGAGGGTCCCGGGGGTCCACCAAGTGGGGCCACCGGCCCCAGAGGGCTGCATGGGCCAAGTGTGGGAGGGGACCAGCCCCAGGTGGGATGGTGCGCCCCCCCCCCCCCCACAAGGGCCCAAGGCGCCTATGGTTGGGGGAGGGGGCTCCTCCACCTTGCTAGGGGGGCAAGTTTCCCCCTCTCCCCCCTTGGCCGCACCCTAGATGGGATCTAGGGGCTGCCGCACCCCTTGGGGTGGGAACCCTAGAGGGGGCACAGCCCCCTCCCTCTCCCCTATATATAGTTGAGGTCTTTGGGGCTGCCAACACATGAGAACTTCTCCCTCCTGGCGCAGCCCTACCTCTCTACCTCCTCCTCTCCCGCGGTGCTTGGCGAAGCCCTGCTGGATTGCCACGCTCCTCCACCACCACCACGCCGTCGTGCTGCTGCTGGATGGATTCTTCCTCAACCTCTCCCTCTCTCCTTGCTGGATCAAGGCATGGGAGATGTCACCGGGCTGCATGTGTGTTGAACGCGGAGGTGCCGTCCGTTCGGCACTAGGATCATCGGTGATTTGGATCACGACAAGTACGACTCCATCAACCCCGTTCACTTGAACGCTTCCGCTTAGCGATCTACAAGGGTATGTAGATGCACTCCCCTTTCCCTCATTGCTAGATTACTCCATAGATTGATCTTGGTGATGCGTAGAAAATTTTGAATTTCTGCTACGTTCCCCAACAGTCCTGGTTCTAGGCCGTAAAGCATGGCACACTGAACTATCGAGTAGTCATCAGGTCGAGCTTGCCAGACGTTCATAACGTCCGCTTCAGCTCCTGCAGCAGGTGCATCACCTAGCGGTGCATCAAAGACATAATTCTTCTGTGCAGCAATGAGGATGATCCTCAAGTTACGGAACCAGTCCGTGTAGTTGCTACCATCATCTTTCAACTTAGCTTTTCTAGGAACGCATTAAAATTCAAGGGAACGGTAGCATGGGCCATTGATCTACAACATAGATATGCAAATACTATCAGGACTAAGTTCATGATAAATTAAGTTCAATTAATCATATTACTTAAGAACTCCCACTTCAATTGGCATCCCTCAAGTCATTTAAGTGTAACGTGATCCAAATCAACTAACCCATGTCCGATCATCACGTGAAATGGGGTAGTCATCAATGGTGAACATCTCGATGTTGATCATATCTACTATATGATTCATGTTCGATCTTTCGATCTCCAGTGTTCCGAGGCCATGTCTGTACATGCTGGGCTCGTCAAGTTTAACCCAAGTACTCCACGTGTGTAAATCTGGCTTACACCCGTTGTATGTTAACATAGAGTCTATTACACCTGATCATCACGTGGTGTCTCAACACGATGAACTGATGCAATGGTGCATACTCAGGGAGAACACTTTTACCTTGAAATTTAGTGAAGGGATCATCTTATAATGCTACCGCCGTTCTAAGCAAAATAAGATGCATAAAGGATAAACATCACATGCAATCAAAAATATGTGACATGATATGGCCATCATCATTTTGTGCTTTTGATCTCCATCTCCAAAGCATCGTTATGATCTCCATCGTCACTGGCTCGACACCTTGATCTCCATCGTTGCGTCGGTGCCGTCTCGCCAACTATTGCTAACTCATAGTGGTAAAGTAAAGCAATTACATGGCGTTTGCATTTCATACAATAAAGAGCCAACCATAAGGCTCCTGCCGGCTGCTAATAGATTACAAAACATGATCATCTCATACAATAACGTATATCACATCATGTCTTGACCATACACATCACAACATTCCCTGCAAAAACAAGTTAGACGTCCTCTACTTTGTTGTTGCAAGTTTTACTTGGCTGCTACGGGCTTCTAGCCAGAACCGTTCTTACCTACAGCACAAAAACCACAATGGTGATTTTATCAAGTTTGTTGTTTTAACCTTCAACAAGGACCGGCCGCAGTCAAATTGGATTCAACTAAAGTAGGAGAAACACACACCCGCCAGCCACCTTTATGCAAAACCAGTTGCATGTATGTCGGTGGAACCGGTCTCATGAATGTGGTCACGTAAGGTTGGTCTGGTCCTGGAAGTCCGAGAAGGATTGTGGTCATGGGACTCAGCGTCTGGCCCACGGCCAGATGCCACAGTCTCCGGCGTTTGGCCCCCAGGCCTCCACAAAACTCCTTTTGCACCAACCTAAAGCCCCGTGGGCCTTATCCCTTGTCCTAACCATACCATCCTATATATCAATCTTCACCTCCGGACCATTCCATAGCTCCTCTTCATGTCTGTGATCTCATTCGAGACTCCGAACAACATTCGATCACCAACATACATAACTCATATAATACTATATCGTCAACGAGCGTTAAGCGTGTGGACCCTACGGGTTCGAGAACTATGTAGACATGACCGAGACACCTCTTCGGTTAATAACTAATAGCGGGACCTGGATGCCCATATTAGCTCCTACATATTCTACGAAGATCTTTATTGATCGAACCTTATGACAACATACGTAATTCCCTTTGTCTGTCGGTATGTTACTTGCCCTACATTCGATCATCGGTATCTCCATACCTAGTTCAATATCATTACCGGAAAGTCTCTTTACTCGTTCCGTAATACATCACCTCGTGACTAATTCCTTAGTCGTTTGCTTGCAAGCTTATGATGTGTATTACCGAGAGGGCCCGAAGATACCTCCCTGATACTCGAAGTGACAAATCCTAATGTCGATCTATGCCAACTCAACAAACACCTTCGGAGATACCTGTAAAGCATATTTATGATCACCCAGTTATGTTGTGACGTTTGATAGCACACAAGGTATTCATGTGGTATGCAGGAGTTGCATAACCTCATAGTCGAAGGAATATGTATTTGACATGAAGAAAGCAATAGCAATAAAACTGAACGATCATAATGCCAAGCTAACGGATGGGTCTTGTCCATCACATAATTCTCCCAATGATGTGATCCTGTTCATCAAATGACAACACATGTCTATGGTTAGGAAACTTAACCATCTTTGATCAACGAGCTAGTCTAGTGGAGGCTTTACTAGGGACACAGTGTTTTCTCTATGTATCCACACATGTATCAAGTTTCCGGTTAATACAATTCTAGCATGAATAATAAACATTTATCATGAAATAAGGAAATATAAAATAACAACTTTATTATTCCTCTAGGGCATATTTCCTTCACGTCCTATATATCAATCTTTACCTCTCGACCTTTTGGAGACTCCTCGTCATGTCCGAGATCTCATCCGGGACTCCGAACAACATTCGGTCACCAAATCACATAACTCATATAATACTATATCGTCATCGAACGTTAATCATGCGGACCCTACGGGTTCAAGAACTATGTAGACATGACCGAGACACCTCTCCAGTAAATAACCAATAGTGGAACCTGGATGCCCATATTGGCTCCTACATATTTTACGAATATCTTTATCGGCTGAACCGTTATGACAACATACGTAATTCCCTTTGTCCATAGGTATGTTACTTGCTCGAGATTCGATCGTCGGTATGTTCATACCTAGTTCAATCTCATTACCGGCAAGTGTCTTTACTTGTTCCGTAATACATCACCTCGTGACTAACTCCTTAGTCGTTTGCTTGCAAGCTTATGGTGTATATTACCGAGATGGCCCAGAGATACCTCTCCGGTACTCGGAGTGACAAATCTTAATCTCGATCTATGCCAACTCAACAAACACCTTCGGAGATACCTATAGAGAATCTTTATAATCACTCAGTTACGTTATGACGTTTGATAGCACACAAGGCATTCCTCCGGTGTCCGGGAGTTGCATAATCTCATAGTCGAAGGAATATGTATTTGACATGAAGAAAGCAATGGCGATAAAACTGAACAATCATTATGCTAAGCTAATGGATGGGTCTTGTCCATCATATCATTCTCCTAATGATGTGATCCCGTTATCAAATGACAACTCATGTCCATGGTTAGGAAACCTTAACCATCTTTGATCAACGAGCTAGTCTAGTAGAGGCTCACTTGGGACACATTGTTTGTTTATGTATTCGCACATATATTAAGGTTTCCGATCAATACAATTCTAGCATGAATAATAATCCTTTATCATGAATAAGGAAATATAAAATAACAACTTTATTATTGCCTCTAGGGCATATTTCCTTCAAGATCAACTGAGATACTCTCAGGCCACTAGTTCACCCATGTACCTAGCGAGCGCTATGAGGCCTGACATCATGTTTGTTATGACCAAACCGAGTCAGCTTATTTCCAGTCCGGTTGATGTACATTGGCATGCCATTGAAAGAATTATGCACTATCTGAAAGGTACTGTGAACTATGGACTTCTATACCAGATACCCGTCGGTACTTGAAGGGTATAATTAATTATGTGAATTGAATCTCTGATGTTGATGAGATGAAGGCCACAACTGGGTATGTGTTTACACCTGGAGGTGGCGCTATTTCTTGAAAGTCTTGCAAGCAAATGATCCTAACAAGATCGACAATGGAATCAAAAGTAACAACATTAGACACATATGGTGTCGAAGCAGAATGGCTTCGAGATCTTTTGATAGACTTGTGAGTGGTTGTAAAGCCAGTTCTGGCTATCTTTATGAAATCTTTTTGAACATTTCTCGAAATTTGTGCACAGTTATTGAAAAGTAAATATTTTTTGAAGATTTTGAACTTTTTCAAAATTCTCATTTTTTTAAATGTGATTCTTTTAAATTTGTGATCAACTTTTAATTCTGAACATTTTTCAAAAACACAAATATTTTTTGATTGGGAACAATTTTTTAAATGTGAACATTTTTAAATCATGTTTCTAGAAAAAGTGGAATTCAAAATAATTTATGAAAAGGTGAACCTTTTTTTGGAATTCTAGAATATATTTGAAAACATGATTGTTTTAAAATTTGTGAACAAATTTTGAAATTTGATCATTTTCCAAAATTCTAAATAGGAAAAAAGCACATAAGAATGAGATTAGAAGATGTCACACATTTAAAAAGTTCAGAGTGATAACATTGGATTATATCTAGTCGGCTAAGAATCTAACAGATCTCTTTACTAAAGGGCTATCAGGTGTTGTGATAGAAAACACACTGAGGGAGATGAGTATGAGACCCAAATGAGTTGCCATGGTGGTAACCAACCTATGTGATTGGAGAACCCGTGAAAGAGGACCTGGAAAAACAAGCTAGTGGTTAACTAATGAGAGTAACTTTACTAACCCACTCCGTTGGAGATGTGATGCTCTCGAAAACTGTATGATAGGTTGACTTACTTTATCTTAATGTGTTCCAAAGCTTGTATAAGCAAGATGCTATCCTACAAAGCGATCTTCGAAGGAACATGCTATATGAGCCCAACTACTGCTCATAGTTTGTGAGATTGGGATGATCTCGAGAAAGTTCATGAATAAGCTAGGAGTGTGACTAATATGCTCCACCCGAGGGGTCAGTCTTTGGAAGCCTAGTACCAGTAAGACATTTGGTGAACTTATTTACGCCAAACTGACAATTCAAGTCATAGTCCATCGTTTAGTTGTGAAGGAGTGCAGCTACTTGCTCTAGGTGGATGTTCAACCTTAATAGCTCTCCACTAAAAGAATCAAACAACAACGCCAGATCTTGAAAATAAATATCAAACATTGTTTTGGAAAACGTAAATAGTTTTTAGAGCATGAATATTTTGCAAAGTCATTACCAAATAATTAAACTCAAACATTTTTCAAAAATCTTGAACATTAAATAAATGAACATTATTTCAAATTTTGAACTTTTTTAAACGCGAACAATTTTCGAAAACTAGGAGTACCCTAGCGATTTTTTTTTAATTTGCAAAAAAGTAAGACACAATTTTTTTTCAAACTTTCACATTTTTGGAAAACGTGAACAAACTTTGAAAATTGGGAAGTAATGTAGTGAACATTTCTTTTAAAGAACGAATATTTTTCAGAATTTGTGAACATCTCTTAAAAACGAATATTTTTTGAATTTGGAACTTTTTTTAGAGAAAAATAAATATATATTTTTGATAATCTCATACAATTTTTGAAACACAAACATTTATAAGAAAGATGGGAATATTTTTAGAAGTTTGAGAAAAATAGAATGCGAACAAAAATCTAAAGTTCTAAACAATTTTTTTCCTAAACCCAAACATTTTTTAGGGAATTCTGAACATATTTTAAAAATTGAACAAATTCTGAAATCCCGAACATTTTTTGAAAATTTTGAATTTATGAAGAAACGAGAAACTAAAAAAGTAAGGAAAAGAAACAGACAAAAGAAAAAGACGACAATGGGTCAGCCTAGTCAGAGGCGTAATGAGCACGGAAAGAAAAGGAAATATATGGCTGCTTGGGCCGACGGGAGAGATAAGACCCTGATTTAATAAGTGGGCTCTATCGCTGCATGGGCCGGTGGGAGAGAGAGGACCTCGTTTAAATAAATGGGCTCGGAAATGAATTGAAATTAAAAGAATGAATAAATGGGTGATGTAATTAACCTATATGTCCAAGCGTTTGAATTGTGATTTGTGCACGATGAAGGAGCTTGGCAACTGACCAAACTCACCGTCTTCAGACTGATCTTTGTTTTTCTTTTAATCTCATACTATAAATTTTGTTTACCATGTTTATATTATGTAATAAGTAGTGCATGCTAGAATTGGATGACCAAACTCATCACCTTGAGACTTACCACGTTTGTCGGAAATAGGTGGACAAATGACCATCATTTTTTTTAGAAAGGAGGCGCTTGTCCGGCCTTAAACTGAGGCCCTTACAAGTTCAACAAGTCTGATGAAGTACGAAGTAGGAAAACAAGCGATACACCCGATACATGACCGGAGGCAAGGTCATAGTGACGCAGCGCTAGTAGGATAAAGACGGTCTAGGCTATATCATGGTATCAAGGGGCGACGCCATGTCGGTGATGTCCCCATATGATGATCGACGCAACTCAGTGCACCTTGCCCGCACCTTTGAGGCGAGCTCCTCCACGCGCCTTCGGTCGTGCGCCCTTGCCAATGGCTTCCACAGCTTGCATGACTCATTGATGGTACAAAAAGAAAAAATGGCAAGCTCATTAGCGATGTGAGAGTTTGTTTCTCCCTTTATAACGCACATACATGTTTGCTAGTTGTATACCTATGCACGCACAGTACGGTGCTCGATCCTCTGGCTCCGGTTCTCCCACGCCAACGGGCAACGGGAACCGCCATGACGCCGCGTCGCTGAGAACCTACTAGCGTGACAAGACCCTGGGCGCCGGTTTTCTTTTCCAAACCCCTCTTGGACTCTAAAACATCATTACCACCGCATGGTTTTCGCAACATCCGAATCCGTTCGTCTCCTTTTCCTTGGAAAGTTGGTGGACGGTCGCGCTCCAGAGATTGGACTACACTGGCAACCATCAAACCTCATATCTGGGCACAGACCGAGACGCGAGAAATGTGGGCAAAAGAAGAGGAGGGCAGAGCGAGTGCAGAAAGTGACAGAGGGCAACACGTCGACGAACCCCGTAAATATCCCTGTCAAGACTGCATTTCACGGCCATCGCTTCTCCCTTCTTTTTCCCCTGAAAGCGCTCCCTGCCGGGACCCGGCCAGCTTCGGTCTTGATAACAGACGCCGATGTGTGGTCATTCGTTGAGAGGGACAAGCCACGATAGGGAGACGACAATGAGAATGTTTCCATTTCTGCAAGTGAGGTATAGACGAGAGACGGTCGATTGCAACTTGCTAGCCTGTGATATGTATGTAGTATGTATGATCGATCTTGTTTGCTAACCACACACTCGTGATGAGCAAAGATATGATGCGATTCATAAGGCATCTCCAAACACCGTCTCTTAAAGCAGACACATATTTGTCCGTGGGCTAGTCCGCGGACATGTATACGGGAGCCGGCCATCCAATTATATCCTGTTTGTTCCTAGGTTTTATTTAGTCCGCAACACTTAAAGTAATTGTACTAGAAAATAGCGCAATTCATCCGTAAATAACATGAAAATATACCTAGTACAACAATAGTTCAAATATAAATATTACATTCGAGACCGGATATTCAATAAGCATTTTGAACTCATCGATTCCAAATTCAACAGCACTCGAGTTAGAATTTGTGCATGTCGTCCCACGCACTGTGCCTCTTGAGTTTCATCTAACATTGTATGAACGTAAATGGCATATGCCCTCTGTTATGTCGTACAACACGACAGCGCATCCGAGCTATTTTTTTCAACGTGATGATTATCAAGTTGCAACATTGAGTGAATTAATGAATTGAGAATTGACCAACATGAAGAGCAACAAGAAGCAAAACCTTACAATCTCCATGTTTGACGAGCTCGATGGCCACCTTCTCTCCACTTGTGCAATCGCACCACAAAACTTCATGGCGGAGTTGGAGATGGCCTACCACCGATGGGCTACTAACTTCACATTGTGTTCATGGATCACGTGCAAGCCGTAGGGCGTGAAGTGTTTTTGCTCATGAAATGAAGCATGCATGTTTTGTCAAAAGGTCGAGCCCCCTTGCCTCATGCCTACAAAATCCATAAATACGACCTTCCATGCATCGCACAACAACTCATCCTTCATCACCGAGTACCATGCCATCGTGCTTACTCTACAAAACAATAAAGCTGAATGACATTTGACCGAACACCTTCCGGTCGTGGTGTCCATCATGGACAGCATCAGCAGGGGGTGGAGAGTACCTGGTTGCGAGGATACTGGGCGGACGACGACGTAGTCCAAGTCGGACAAGCGCGTGTGTGGGGGTTGTGGACATCCGGCAATGCCTGGGTGGCGGCGGAAGAGGTACAATGGCGGTGTCAGACAAGGAGGGTGCGGATGCAGAGCAAGGGAAGAGCAGGGGCGGAGTGGGAGAAAATTGACCCGGGAGGGGGACGTAAGTGGGCTTGGGGTGTTGGACTTCGATGTGGCGGAGGTACGGACGCCCAACCCCTCCCCCCCCCCCCCCCCCCCACCCCCCCGCGCGCGCGCGCGTTTGCATCTGTTTTGTGCAAAATTGGACAAGCGGATGAGTCCACGAAAAAATATGGGTCCGCATTGAATGGTAAACTATGTCCGGACAGGTCGATTCAGACGTATGCGAGCGTTTTGATGGATGGCGTTGAGATCCCCCAAGGCTGTTGTTAACTGGTTGAGCGGCTACACATAGCAAAAGTCTTATAACAATCAAAACTGAAAGCTTATCTTTGAGTAGTCTGCGAATTTTTTATTCGGGGAACACGAATCTAATGTGTACATTCTCAAAATGGTCACACGAGAAGAAAAGAACTTGCAATTTTTAGTAGTTGCATAGTATGTATGGAATCATTGCGGCGGGGAACTATACTTGTGATATGTTGGCAACAAATAAGACCCACGAACCAACCTGTGGTTGGAGGGATTGTGGTATTCCCGTCGATGACGATGTGCCTACCGTGACTTTGTAAATTTCAAGATGATATGTCGGCTCAGTCTTTCGGAGGTGCTCATAGGGGTAGGGCGTGCGTGTGTGCATTCATAGGGATGAGTGCACGTGCGTGTATATGAGCGCTTGCGTCTGTACTGTGTTAAAACAAACAAATAAGACACGATTACATCCACATTGCAAGCTAGATTCCTCTGTGTTTCTACAAAAATCATGTTGTCTTGTATTCATTTGCAAACATAGAAAATAGACTGAAGAAAAACTATAAGACATGATACAGTTCAGGGGACTTTGAGTGCTAAACATGATATAATGTTATTCCAATCAAACAATTAATTGGAGGTTTCTTCAAGGGAAGACTAATATGTGTACATTCTTGAAATGCAACATGAAAAATCCTTTCAATTAATTACGACAGGAAAATTTCCCCGCGGAAAAAGTTAAACTAGGAAACTGACTCTAATTTGTGAAAACAAAACATGACACGTGATGCAGTTCATGGGTCCTTTGAGAGGGTAAACATGATACAATTTTTTTTTCGAGGGTACGCCAATGGCGTACCATAGCTTTATAGAAGGTAGAAATAGTATTTACAAGAAGTGTCCCTCCAATTGCGGGCAATCGGGTGAGACACAAAACCCCAACACCAACACCTACATGAGGACTCTAGGCTACTCTCTCACAAAACGTTGTAAACCTCCAACTCCACCAGCCACATGCCTCCATTCTGCCAGATCTGCTAGGATCATCATTGCCAGCTCCCTTGGCCTCCTTTGTTGCTCCGTCCTGTTATACACCCTCGCGTTTCTTTGCTTCCACAGGGCCCAAATTGTTGCAATGAATAAAGTATCAAATCCTCTCTTCTCCGCTCTGTGGTATTTCTCCCTCTCTTTGAGCCACCATTGCAGTGTGGTGTCGTTCGGTGCTGGGTCAGCGCCCTCTAAGTGGCTAGTCTCCCAAATGGTGTACCACACCTCTCTCGCGTAAGTGCAGCGGGACAGGATGTGGTTGGCATTGTCTTGATCTTGCAAACATGTGTAGCAGGGAGAGGGTTCTTCTTGCAGGCCGTGCCGTGCCCGTCTGTCCGACGTCCAGATCCTATACTGCATTGCTAGCCACGCGTATATTTTGCTCTTTAGTGGTGCCCAGCTCTTCCAGATGCAATTCGCCATTGGTGTTCTCGGTAAGGTAGAGCAAAGGCTTTTGTATATCGAACGGGCAGAGTATTGACCTGACGCTGAGCAAGTCCAGCTGAATTTGTCCGGCTCTTGTGTGTTCCTCCATACCGCGCCAATGGCCTGGCAAAGGTGCATGCACTGCAACTGTGCCATAAATGAAACCTCCGACTGACAATCTGCTTCCCATCTGTTATCCTGGAGTGCCTGCTGCACCGTGCGCGAGTTAACGACTTTTGTTGGCACCGTGGCCAGAATCAGCGGCGCGATATCCGCAACAGCGAGCCCACCAATCCACTGATCTCGCCAGAACAAGACGTGGTCTCCCTTGCCTACCTCAATCCGCACGAGCCTGTTGAATACCGCCCGAGCTGTCTTGTCTTTGACCATTGGGAGGCCCTGCCATGGCCTTGCTGGGTCAGTCTTCTGAAGCCACTCCCATCTTGCCCTTAAAGCCACCGCTTGCATCTTCATGTTTTTGATCCCCAGTCCACCGTAGCATTTGGGCCTGCAGATGGTATCCCATGCGACGAGGCACTGTCCTCCGTTCACCTTTTCTTTGCCAGCCCAGAAGAATGATCGCATGCACTTAGTAATCTCCTCAAACACCCAAGCTGGGGCGTCCAAGACCATGAGATGGTGCAGAGGTCTTGCTGAAATCACCGATTGGACAAGAATGAGACGGCCAGGGCGCTGTATCATTCCTCTCTGCCAAGCGGGGGTATAGTGTCGTACCTGGTCCAGCATGGGTTGCCAATCTGCCCTTGTGAGGCTCTTGATGGCTAGCTGTAGTCCAAGGTATTTGCAAGGGAAATCTGTCAGCTCGCATTGCAGTAAGTTTGCTACCCTTTGCTTATCTTCCAGGTCTCCTCTAATCACTACAGCCGAGGATTTCCGGTAGTTCACGTGTAATCCAGAGGCCTCCCCAAAAGCAGCTAGCACCGCTCTAACAAAGTCGAGATCTTGGTTTGTTGGCTTGATGAACAGAGCTACGTCGTCTGCATAGACCGAAATCCTTTGTATTGCTGCAACTCCTGGTATGGGGCTTATTACGCTTTGTTATAAGGCCTTCTGCACCATTTTCATGAGCACATCCATTGCCAGGATGAATAGCATAGGGGAGATGGAATCTCCTTGGCGCAGTCCACATGCGTGCCCTAGGCTCTTCCCTGGCACTCCATTGACGATCACCCTTGTGCTTGCAGTTTGCAGCAAAGTTGCCACCCAAGATCTCCATTTCAGCCCAAAACCTTTGGCGGTCAGCACCTTGAAGAGAAACGGCCAGGACAACGAGTCGAAGGCGCGTGATATGTCAAGCTTGAGGAAAACTCCTGGGATCTTTCGAGCGTGTATCATGCGGGCAACTTGTCTGACAAGCAGGAAATTGTCATGTAGGTGTCGCCCCTTGATAAACGCGGATTGGTTCACTTCCACGATCTCCGGAAGCCGTTTCTGAAGCCGGTTCGCAAGCACCTTGGCGAAGAGCTTTGGTATACTGTGTATTAGGCTGATGGGCCGGAAATCTCCAATCTCCTCCGCGTCCGGTTTCTTAGGGATGAGGATGATGTGTGCCTTGTTTAACTTAGCCATGCCCCTGCCATCTCCAACATAGAACTTCATCATTGCTGCCATAACGTCCCCCTTGATGGTCGGCCAGGCCCTCTGGTAGAATGCAGCAACAAAGCCGTCCGGGCCCGGCGCTCGATCCGGTGGCAGTTCCTTGATCACTCCCCACACCTCCTCTTCGGTGATCATCTCCTCTAGCATTGTCAAATCATGCTGCTGCACTCCCAGGAACTGGAGATCGAGGGAGTGCTCTCTCATGCTCTCCCGCCCAATCAGATTATCATAAGCTTGATAGAACGCTTCCTCCTTAAGTTTCTGATCCGTGATGATCTCCCCATCGCGTATGATATGTGGGATGAAGTTTTTAGTTCTCCGTCCGTTTGCCACCGCTTGAAAGAGCTTTGTGTTGGCATCCCCTTCCTTTAACCACCTCAACCGCGATCGCTGACGGTCTATTGTGCGCTCCAGCGCCGCGAGCCCGAGCAGGGTATGCTTCAGCGTTCGGCGCATCCAAGTTTCTGGCCTCTCCAGCGAGCGCTGCTCTTGCGCCAAATCTAGTCTATGGATCACCCAGTTGGCAACTCGCATGAGTAGCTTGACATTGCCGATCTTCCGCTGTCCCCAAGCTTGAAGATAGGTGGCCGTGTTTCTTAGTAAGCAGTCCAGACGTTTGTACGGATCCACAATCTCCGGGTCACATACCCAAGCTTCCTAGACAGCCTCATCGAAGCCCTCCAACTTCATCCAGAACATCTCGAATCTGAATCTTCTCTTCGTGCAGAACCCAGCGCTGGTAGTCAAGAGGAGCGGGGCGTGATCTGATACCCCAGTTGACAGCGCTTGCAAGAGGCAGTCAGTGTTCTCCGTCTCCCAATCCATGGAAGTGAGTATGCGATCAATCTTTGTCAGGGTGGGGGCGTCCCTCTCATTAGACCACGTGTACCTCCGTCCATGCATGTACATTTCTTTAAGCTCCTGGTCATCCACAAAATCCCGAAACATGGTCATCATTCTTCTGTTTATGTTGGTGTTGCTCTTGTCCGAAGCCTGCAGTATCATGTTGAAATCCCCTAGGATCATCCATGGTCCCGGACAGAGAGCCCGCCTGGCTCGCAGGTCGTTTAAAAACTGTGTTTTGGCCTCGTCTCCCTGTGGCCCATAGACCACCGTGATCCACCACGGCTCCCCTACCTTGGTATGCACCAAGCCCGTGAGAAAGTTATCATCGAGCGTTACGTTGTCGAGGGTAAGTACCGTGCTGTCCCAAGCCACCAAAATCCCTCCACGAGTCTCCTCCGCCGGCAAGTACACAAAGCCATCAAAAGATGGCCCTAGGCATTGCATAACATTGTATTGGTCCATTACATCCATCTTGGTCTCTTGGAAGCAAGCCAAGTTCACCTTCACCGTTGCTACGAACTCCCTAACCGCCTTCCTCTTGGCAGGCTTGTTTAGCCCTCTAACGTTCCAACATAAAATATGTGGGTGTACATCCATAATTAGTTATTGACACCGACACTAGGGCTCCACACACCTAGCTATGGCAGATCATTGTCACATTGTTGCCTTCCAACTCTTGCCTGCTTGGGACCACCTTGACGAATAGACCCGCAATGATTCGGACGTGTTGTTCCCGCAGTGGCGAATCGAAGAGGGTCTGGAGCTCATGTATCATTCCCTCATCGGCCACAAGGTCATCCGGTACAAGTCCAAGCGCGTGCAGGAGTACGTTCTCCGCAGGGCTGTCCTTGGTCCGGCTAGCTGTGGCTGACTTCTTGGTCGCCCTCGTCGTGCGCTTTGGGGTGAATGGTGTCGCCTCCGGCCTAAGCTTCGCTGCTTGTACTTCCTTGAGGAGTGGTGGCGCCAGTTTCTTGATGATATTGGAGCAGAATCCTTTGAGCTTGCTATATGCAATTGCCTCCTGGGCTGTCATCCCTTCTGTGTCTTCTGTTGCTTGATGGATCACAAGCGCTCTCTCGTTCTCCTGGGGTTCCAGGATGGGTGCCCCAACGTGGGCGATTACGCCGTGTGCGTGCCCATCTCCCTGCACATCCAGCACCTCGGGCCTGGCCACATGATTCCCATCAGGTGGGGTCCCTGCATGGCTTCCGCTCGTAGTGATTGGCCGTTCCTCTTCTATCTCCTCCATTAGCAGATGTTCCGTGGGGCCCGTGCTTTTCTCTGTGTCTGGTTGGCCCGTGGCCATGGGAGATTCCAGTGACCCCACCCTTTCCCTGTTCCCGCGGTGGGCCTCCTGGACCGGTCGCTCCACTTCGGGTGCCGTGCCTTTGTCGGTCTCCTCTCGAGTCGTGTCCAGCTCAACCATTGGGGTTGGTGGGATCCTGTCGTCGCAGCGGTCAGGGGCTGGAACTCCTGTGTGGCTGGAGTCCACCTCCGGTCCCCTCCTTTCCGTCTCGGGCTCCGTCCCTATCGCTGGTGGCACCACGATCTGCGTGTTAGTTGCGGTTCCTCCAATGATTGGCGCGTTCCCCGTCTGCGTCCTAGGGATCTCCTTCGTCCGTGTCCCAGTTGCCGTTGGGCGGCGTTGCGCAAGTGCCACCTGTCGTCCCTCCGTCCTTGGGGCAGCCACTGCTGGTTGGTGAATCACGTGTCCGCCTCTCCCCGCCTGATTTGAACTTCCCTGTGCTGGTCCACCGATTCGGTCAAAAGCTGACATTCTCACAGTTATCCTGTTCCAAATCGTCACCGTAGGGCCCTCCGTTGCCTCGCCAGCTGGCCGCTCCATCGGCCGTAGCTTCCAGACCAGGTCGTCCCACACCTCCAATCCGCCATGACCGCTGGTGGTTGATCTCCGATGGCCTCCCTGGCCATGGTTGGCCTGACTTTCCCCTCTGCAGTCCCAAGCTCCAAACTGCCATGACCAACGCCGTGTTACTGGCCCGGCGCCACCCTCGCTGCCACTGCAGTCCGGTAGCCCACTTTGACCGCTGCTCGAAGAGCCATCGGTCCGCCATGCCGGCTCAGCCACTCCAGCGTAGTCCGTCACCGCCTCGATGTGAATGAGAACTCTGTATTGCAGCAACGTCGGCTCCATGAGTGGGGGCGCCACCCCCGGCTCTGGGATCGCCAACCACCTGAGCGTCGGGATGGATTCCGGATCGGCCGTCCAAGCCGACACCTTGAACGCCGACAGGTCAGAGCGCGACGCCGTCAACGGATCGACCTCGTCCACCATGCATGACGATCCGAGCAGCTGCTCCACCACCTCTCTGTCCCAAGCATGCGGGGGGATCCCTTCTAGCATGAGGTGTACCTTGAGGCCGAACATGGCGTGCACGGTTTGCGCTTGCCGGTTCCAAGGCCGGAAGTAGATCCGGATGTTGCGGTGCTCCAGGAATGGCATGGCGCTGACTCTGTTTCTATGCTCTGCTCTTCCAAAAACCACGAGAAAATCTTCTGGCCTATGGGGGATCACCGACACCCATTCCTGCCCGATCTCCGCCTGCTCCCTCAGCGCCTCGAGCACGAATCCCGGCGAGATGTCCCTCCGAGCCCCCGCCGCATAAGCAACCATGGCAAATTGCAGACACCGCTCCAGGTCCGCCATGGAGCGCGAGAGACGCACGACGCAGAGGTCAGATGGCATCATGTCAAGGTCGACGGGTATCTCTAGGCGCGGTGCAGGCAGCGCCGGCCAGACCACCTCAGAGGCGGGAACGCGGCGGCTCGGGGGCGGAGGTGGCGGCGGTTGCACAGGTGCCCTCTCAGGGCGCACCGGTGCCGGCGGATCCCCTCTCGCCGTGGGGGGACGTTGACGCGAAGCCCCCTCCAACTCTCTCCTCGCCACCTTGGCCGCAGCCTCCCGCCGGAGTTCCTCCTCCGAGGATGGGCTGCGCGGCCTCGTGCAGCCCCTGGATTCATGGCCGGGTAGTCCGCAGCGGATGCAGACGACGTCGTTGGTGCAGTCTTGGCGGAAGTGCCCCTTGAGCAGGCACCTAAAGCACTTGTCTTTCATGTCAGGCGAGATCTCCCTGGGTGGCGAAGGGCGGCGGTCCGGGGACGGGCGGCGGACCT
The DNA here is from genome assembly GCA_963921465.1 of Triticum timopheevii. Taxonomy (NCBI): domain Eukaryota; kingdom Viridiplantae; phylum Streptophyta; class Magnoliopsida; order Poales; family Poaceae; genus Triticum; species Triticum timopheevii. The sequence goes on from OY997268.1 coordinate 472,832,250, forward strand.
GGGGAGCCACACCATCCAGGCCGTGGCGACGCTTCCAGAGTGTTTTCTTCGACGGCGCCGTCGGCTCCCATACGGCCAACCGCCTGCTCGGGGCCTCAGCCCGCTGAGATCCAGATGCCACCTCCAAGGCGGCCGGCCCCGTCGACTCCTCCGAGCCGGACAAGAGGCCAAGCCCAGAGACCACCGGCCGCTCGCCGCGCGGGTGGGCCGAAGAGGAAGCCGACAGGGGGCTGTCCGCCATGTCCGCGGAGGGGAGGGCCGCGGGGGAGCGGGGGTGCGCTGCTGCCAGAGAGGCAGGAGGCGGGGAGGAGGGTGGGTGGGCGCCGGTGCCGGAGTGGCAGGCGGCGGCGGAGGGGTGGACGCCGGTGCCGGAGTGGCGCCCGGCGGTGGGGAAGGGAGGGGAGGGCGCTCCTCGCTCTCGCGCTCACAGACCTAACCAACTCAAAACGTTCTCTGGCCCGCCCAGTGATGTGTGTGTAGCTCCGCCACTATGATACAATTATTCATAAAAGACTTCTTAGGGAGAGAAAAAAAACCTTGTGGGACGTATTTTCCAGATGCAGTATGCAAACCTTGCAACTATTACAATTGTTCCTTTTGTAATACTACCACCGTCCCGAATTTAGACGAATTTAAGACAAATAATTCAGGATGTGGGAGTATATAGGTCGTCATTGCGTCACTTAAGTCACTAGTGATATGTAGACAACCAACGGGGCTCTATAACATCCACACCCGAGATTCCTTTGCGTTTACACAAAGTTAATTAATTCCACATGGCATGTTGGCGGACTGTACATAGCTTTTGCAAGATGGGAGTGAGGGTTTTATTTCTCTGTTGATCACCAGGGGTGGCTCAATGATTTGGATTAGCCATGTCCAAAGATCGGAGGGCAAAGATAAGGCGATGGCATCCGGCTTCCTGGAAAGAGTTGGCGGTACAAACCCCAGTTTGTCCCTTTCAGCCTTGGCCCATGGCTGGGCGCCGCTGTGTGACAACCCTGCTGATCCAAATCTTTCTTCCAACTGGGCGTGACTCGTGCTGTTTGCCTCCCTTGACACTTTTTGTTTGCACACCTTTGGTCTCTCGTGCGCAATGATGCATCGTTGTGGCATGAAAGCGATCACTAGGCTCTGGTATGTGCGTACTGCAAGCTAGGGGAGATGCATAGTACGCATAGTATTATAAGATGCTTTGCGTAGTGTTGCACATCCTAATTTCCCAAAAATGACACTAATGCCAGGCACTATCGTACGGGCCTGATATATATACGTGCATGTCGAGTTGTATGCCTCCTAGCTAGCCATAATGTATGCATGTGCATGCAATTAAGGAAAGTGGCGAACTGAGTGTAGATGGTTAGACTCCTTGTTGTGGAACCGGCGCATCGGAGTTCAAGTCCTAAACCTGACATTATTATTCATATTTTTCTGGATTTATTTCAGCATTTTTGGCGATGTCGGTCAATACGAGGAGACGTTTTCGTCGCCTACGAGACGCGTGCAGTTACTTCGTCAATCTCAAGATGTTGTGTTGTTTCAGTATCTCGAAAGTACTCAGGGGGGTAAGATGTGCGCTTGCACCTTCATAAGGATGAATGTATGTGTGTCTATATGAGCATATGCGATTCTACTGTGTTTGAAAAAAATAAGCAGTATTTAAAAAGACTTAGGAAATGAAGACAATGACCGATTACTCCCGATTGTAAAATATTAAAGCGGCTGAAAACCTCGCCCACGAAAAGTTCGACGGTTGCACGATGGACCTAGGAGCTCATGCGGGCAACTGGACACCAAATTTGACATCTTCTATGCCTACAATACTTACTATCAATGGAACAATTAGACAGTTCGGTATGTGACTTCAATGGCCTTGCAAACAATGCTGACATGAACTCCTCATTCGGAGCATGTTGGTTCGACCTATAGTAACACGGTGGCAATGAATGATAACACAGTGTGGTGGTCATCAACCTCATATCGGGGCTTCATTTGAGCGAACTACATTGTGTTGTTTGGAGGGTGGTGTTTGTGCCCCCCCCCCCCCCCCTCAGGGGGTGGCTTAAAAAAAATTAGAAACGTCGTTTTTACATTCCTTGTTTGAATTGCAGGGGGGTCGTAATTACAAAACCAGAGATCCGTTAATCCAAAAATAATAATTGTCATTTTGTTGCATGATCATCAAGATTTCCGTTGTAATGTTAAAATTGTCAAGTTGGGCTCTGGCGTCAATTTTTTTTTTGCACCTGTTTCCTCACCAGAGTGATGAGTATTTGGTTCCGAGTAAATTGCAAAAAACCACCACAATTGAGGACCCTAAATCAAAAAACCACCACCTTTCGTTTTTTTTCAAAAAACCGCCAACATTATGCTGACAGTTTTCAGAAAACACTAATGCGTTGCTTACAAAGATTTGATGCAAAAATCTGACAGGTGGGCGCCACTGTCAGGTGCCACATGGCTGGGGTGGAGACGGCACCCGTCACACCCGTAAACGGCGCTAACTGGTAACGCAAGGACCGGCCAAAATCACCAATTTTTTTCCAAGCTAATCGGCCGCCGGTTGCTGCTGTAGACGGACAAGGGAAGGGCACAGGCGGAGCTACGCTGGCCGGTGCTCGTAGCCCGCTCCGGCAAGGTCGAGTTGCCGCACGCCCACGGCCCAGCCTGCTCCGGCAAGGTCGAGCTGCCGCGCGTCCGCGCACCCACGACCCAGCCCGCTCCGGCGAGGCCGAAATCCCGCGCGCCCACGAACCAGCCAGCTCCGGCGAGGACGAGTTGCCGTGCGCCCACTCCGTCAAGACCAAGATCCAGTGCGTCCAGGCCCCTGCCCGCTCCAGCGTGGCCGACTACCGTGCGTCCGCGCGCCCGCTCCGGCGAGGCCGAACTGCCGTGTGCCCACAACGTCAAGGCCGACACTCCGTGCGTCGTCGCCCCTGCCCGCTCCGGCGTGGCCGAGCTGCGGTGTGTCCGCGCATGCCGCGCGCCCGCTCCGGCGAGGCCGAGCTGCCCTGCCCCCGCGCGCCCAATCCCTCAAGGCTGGCATCCAGCACATCCAGGCCCCTGCCCGCTCCGGTGAGGCCGATGTCTCCGCTGCCCGCTCCGGCAAGGCCGAGGTCACCGCGGCGCTCGATTTGGTTGTCGGCTCGTGGGTAGACGTGCCTAGCATGGAAGCCCTCATCCCTGTAGCGTAGCTCCGAACGCTGCCGGCAGCGAAATCTCCGGCGAGCTCACAAGCTGCTCGACGGAATGCCAGGGAGGGAGAGAGACCGCTGACAAGTGGGCCTATATCAATTTAACGGCCCATGCAAACGCTGTTGACCTTTCTTGCCACATCATCACTTACATGCGGCCCCCAGGTGTCAGTTTTCCACTCAAACTGCTCTAATTAGTCAATCAGTGTTTTCTGAAAACTGTCAGCACAATGTTGGCGGTTTTTTGAAAAAAAAACCTAAAGATGGTGATTTTTTGATTTAGCGTCCTCAATTGTGGTGGTTTTTTGCAATTTACTCTTTGGTTCCTCACTGACGATGGAATTCACAGTGGATTCCGACTATCACTGTCGGGGGAAGGCAGCAGAGGTTTGACACGTTCCTCTTCAAAATATGAATATAAATACATTCATCTCTAAAATATTAATATACAATTATATTCACGACTAATAAAATAATATGTATACCTTATTACATTTGTGGGGAAACTAGTGATTTTGATTCTTATAATCTTCGTAACATAGGGTTACGATCAATGGCAGCAAGAACAAGCAGAAACTAGTGCTTAGGTATTCGACCAGTGTTCATGCGACACCAACCGATGCAGCACGCCCAAGTTCATACACTACATCATCAACGTATACAACGGTCCATGTGACACTAATCTAAACCATGACCTTCTAATCGTTGTTGGAGTCATTGGGTGCGAACTTCATTACTGATTACATGTGCTTACTTTGCTCATATCTGGATTCTCGTAGTTCATCTCAACTTGACCAACCATTGAGAATACAACAAATAGGTGAGATGGAATTATTCTATATTTGTCATTCAACCCTTGCTGCTCTCTTGTCTTCGCCTCCCACCTTCAAGTGTACATGCCGGAACTGAAAAAGGGTCTTGCATGTGTTTTCCCTTTGGAATGCCGTCGGAGAAAATTGTTGTCGTGCTTTTGCCATGCATAATTCTATTAATTTTGTGATGCTACAACGATTAAATCTATGGGTATTTCGATCCTGTAATGAGAGATAAATGAAGGTAACAAGATTGAGCCAACACCGAACTGATTTCCCACTTATGTACTAACCATAGAATTCTTCAAGCCTCCCTCCAAGTTATATGGTTTTTCTATAGAATTTGAAACAGATGGGTGTGGCTCTAAAATAAAATGTCATTTTTTGTGCCAAATTTATAGGTATTCCGCTATCATTGGCAGGTGCAACCAGCAAAGGTCATACCTAGACTTTTCACCCCAGAAAGGCAGACCCAATACTTGAAGAGCACAATTGAAGGGCCAAAGATGTTGATCGTAGGGGGAGAGAATGAATGTACGACTACTAACATTAACTTTCTTATTTGACCTTCGGGGTTGCATAATTATATGATATCTACAAATGCAGCTAAGGTGAATCAACATATATGACATGGAAGTGCGGGAGCATATGTCATTTGGGTGACCGCTCGGAGACGGTAGCATATGGTATCTTCAACCTGTTTGGACGGCGATTCCGAGGTGAGTTATGTGTGTAGTCATGTAATGGTGTTATAATTAAGCTGATTGTGGCTTTTATCTCTTTGGTTTGTTGATGTTATTATACTGGAGGATGTCTATTGGTACTTTAAATGAACCTAGCTAAGCTAACGTGTGTCGCCATGATTCAGATGCCGGGGGTTTTAACCTCCTTTTTCTAAAAAACAAATGATAGTTAAAAGGTTGAATTGACCAAAAATAATCTGATAAAAGAAGCGAGCCGCCAAGCTAACAGCATGGGGAACGACTAGGACTCTCTTCCCCCATCCTTTGTATGCATGCGTACGTGTAGCTAGCTAGCTACAGCATGGACGGGCTTAATTAGGCTTGCGACGGGCAAGCTAGCGGCCGGGCTAGGTCTACAAATCTGTGGGGCGCGGGCTACAGCGCTTGGTAGCTTTCCTACAGGAGAGGACAGGTACGTGCGTCGCGACCCCGCGCTGTTCCGTCCCTGACATGCATCCCCTTGTCGCCGGCCGGGCAACGGAGCTAGGGTCCAGGCGGCCGCGGTGGCTTCCGCTTGTACGCGACCGCCCTCCGTCTTATTCTCCTCCGGTCCGTGCCCTCGCCGTCCGTCCAGCCGGCCGGTCTCACGCACATGCCTAGGCAGCCTAGCTAAACCCGCGCGCGGTGTCGAGCTAGCTTAGCTAGACAGCCTGATGAATCGAGATCATGCACGCATCAGGCGATCTGTCATGCGCCCGATCGACACCGGTACAACTTGAGGAATGCGACCGCGGGCAGTACGATAGCTAGCCAGATCGTCGCCAATTTGGTTCCGACGATCGGACGCATGCACTTTGGATGCATGCGGGTGCGCGGCATGCACCACTGCTCATGCATGCACTTGTGGCTCCAGAGCTGGTCTATATTGTGAACCTACGTACCCTCGCCGCTAGATCGCCGGTTTAATGTGCTGGAAAGGGATGTGGCACCTATGTCGATCGTCGGCCGATCGAAATGGATCGACCGAGTCCGTTCGGCCGGTGTGCATGCATGCACGTAGCACCGTACGTGTTATCTGGTCGAGATACAACTGTACAATGAGAACCAGACAGATATGGTACAACATGCTACTCCATCTGCTATATCGATCATTTTGCCTGGTTTTTTTTTATTAATTCTTGGAAATGTATGCCTGGTTTTTGGCTACCGTTCGATTGATTGGTCGCTCACGTGTGGCTCTAGCTAGCTAATCATATGTACTCCGTGCTACCGCTATCTAACACGTTTGTGAGTATGTCGGCAGATTATATAAAGATGGACCGAATGAATCCGCAGAAGCGCTTCCTTGACAGCTGCATGCGTTGCCTGCCGACGTTTTTTATTTTACTAGTGCTCGCGAGCTAGCAGCAATACATAAAATTGGCTCCTTTTGACCGATAAAGTATATACTTCTGCTTTGATTCGGAGTAGTTAATAACACTCCTTGATTTGTAGTGTGTGATCTGTGATGTCTTGCTAGGACCAAGCTAAACCGTTTCACCGAGAGGGCAAAAGGAGATACATAATTAGTGTGGAGGTGGCAAATTTGTCAGTGATGGCATTTTCACTCTATGATACGTTGATGATATAATGTGCTTTATCACACGATCTAAAACGGACCAAACATCTTAAGTTATTGCTCTGTGCTTCCGAGCAGCCTTTTGTGCTGAAAATTAACTTGTGTGGGAATTCAATATTCTGCTTTGGGGAGCTCAAACATGTTTCTAATCAGTATATCTAGTTCTTTGGTTGTGAGAGGATAGCTACAGATCCACTATCACGAGACTTCAGCGCATCGCCAATAAATACGCAATGCCGACATGAAGCGTGTGGAAAAAAAGGCAAGTTGTTGAATAGTTAGAAAGGCAAGCACATGTCCTCGGGCGGCTTAGCCTTGACAACTAGGTTCTCAGTGTGAAATTTTTATTTTCATAATATTGTTTAAAATTCCATAGTGTATCCAGCGGCAGTTGGATTACTATCGATCCAGGGGTTTACTAAGAATGTGATAACCAAAAATAAAAAAAATGCATTACAAAATGGAATGCCTTATACGGCCTAGAGGAGCATGGAGGTCTGGGATCTAGGATCTTGAGTCTAAGAGCATTTCCCTGTTGGGACCACATGGCTTGGGTACTACCAAGGATGTCATTTGGCAAGATTCGTTTGGACCCAAAGAAATTTCATAGGTCTAATGTAAAGATGGGATTCCATTTTTAGGACAATCTTATGAAAGCAATGTGGCGTTTCTTTCATTTGGGAACTTCCAAAACTAAGGATGGTTCCAAGTACGATTCTTCCGAAACAAATAGCTAAGAAATGCCCCACGCTGAAATTTCAGGAGCCCAACACCTCTGGTGGCATGGGAGAACATTCTTTGTTTGATAGTATCACCATTTTTTCCATGATGGATTATTCATAGCATTCTCATTGCAGATCGGTTATTTATCATTACGGGTTTAGCATATGACATGTTTTGAAGTCCTTATACAAATGAATATTTCACAACTTTTGGAATTCCGTTAATAACTGATCATTTTGATTCTTTAGAACTACTTGGTGTATTTAGTGATCTAGTCTATCCATTAGGAGACCCTCAGCGACCATTGATCAAACTAGGATAAATATTCAAACCTCTCCAAATTTGTGCGGAATAAAACATGCGGCTGTTGTGAAGGTGCTAAATATCTTTCTACCAAGAGTCTCATTCCACTTGGACCTAATTGGCGCTAAGTTGGTTAAGTGGAATAGCATTTTACCATGACTCATCAATATCAGCCTTTGGCATGAGCAAAATTACTGAGTTCTATTAGAGCTCGCACAAGAACGGGCACTACTCCGTTCACTCTACTAGCCAACATTTTTGTAACCTAAACCGTAGAACAATTCTATGGTATTTTTTATATATTAGGAGCAAAAATTCCAAAATAATATTACAAGTAACCAATGCCGGCTCTCGGAATCATAAAGAAAATATAACAAATGATTATCTATCCAGGACTGTATCTTCTGTGCTTTAACTTGTTTGCTCCAATATAAGTTTTTGGCAAAAGATAGCTCCAATATGAATAGACAACCGTGGAAACTTAATTAGGTTAGAAAACTTTGTGTGCAACTTATTTCACACAGTGGATGATATTATCATTAGAAACTAGAAAGGCAGTAAAAATATAGTTTTTATCAAAATGATAAATTGGTAAAGCACTTCTTTTAGTATTATTTCTCTTGATCTGTATGGTATACCATCTAGGTAGCATCTACCCTCCTTGTAGAGTTCCATGTTTGGTAACTGGTTACTTTGTCTTGGTTTTAAACTTAGAGCTCATATCTTGGTTGGCACAATGGATCTATGTCGGTCATTATGGCTATGCAGAAACATACATTATGTGTCGAGATGATTTTTTTATGAAGTGCACAATATATTCTTAATTAGGTTAGAAAACTTTGTGTGCAACTTATTTCACACAGTGGATGATATTATCATTAGAAACTAGAAAGGCAGTAAAAATATAGTTTTTATCAAAATGATAAATTGGTAAAGCACTTCTTTTAGTATTATTTCTCTTGATCTGTATGGTATACCATCTAGGTAGCATCTACCCTCCTTGTAGTGTTCCATGTTTGGTAACTGGTTACTTTGTCTTGGTTTTAAACTTAGAGCTCATATCTTGGTTGGCACAATGGATCTATGTCGGTCATTATGGCTATGCAGAAACATACATTATGTGTCGAGATGATTTTTTTATGAAGTGCACAATATATTTTTGTAATCTCATACATACATTCCCTCCGCATTTGGTCTTTGCTTTAGCCGCACCGTCAGACAGAATTGGCACGGACGGTGGCCTAGGCTTTGATTCCGCTCCCCCACCTTTATCACTTCTCCTTTTGTTTTAGACCTTTTTCGACTTGTGGTGTGAACTTTGTGTGTTGTTGAATACACAGAACTTGAAGATTATATTATTGCGCTAAGCTTGCTGCCAAGTTAAGATTATTATTCATATCAGAAACAGAAAAATAGAGACCCAGTTCTCAAAAAGAAAGAGAAAAATAGAGACCCGGCTAGCTATCATCCCGACTGTTCTCCGGTGGATTGGAATATATTCTTTCCGTTAGCCGTACGTAGCGACAAGCATAAGAGCCTCCGGATGGCAAGCCGCAAACTGCTACATGCATGTAGCATATACGTGCATGAATAGTCAGATGGCCAAATCATGGCAGAGGAGAAATCTAATCGTGCATGCATACGAATCTGGATAATGAACGATCCATATCAAGGGGCTGCGTTAAACAGGGAGGCGACACCCGACAGATGAGACGTGGGCGCGCTGAAAAACCCTCTTACGTGCTTGTCAAACTGTCATGCCCAATGTAGTTGTAACTGTGGTGGTTAACATGAGTTTACACCTAGTGCCATGTAGCTAACTAATTTCATTGGACTATTTTTAGATGTACTCTTGGCCTGTCCGTCCACTTGGCCACTGGCATGCAACTAGTTGGGCTGTTCCTACTGGCCATATTGAAGTACATTTTGCCATTTCTTTCCTGTCGATACATCGTTACTTGCCCTATTTAGAGAAAAGGAGCACATGGTGTATGTCACTGCATTATCTTATTATCATATAGATTTCCGCAAAATATATATCATAGTATATAGTAGGGCTAGAAAATCTGGGTTTGCAAGGTGGTGTCATTACCATGATGCCGGCCCGTTTTCGAGACTTGACCAATATCTTGGTGCAATACTTACGATTTCATTTTGCGGAGCGAGTAGATGAATGTAACAACAGTATATGCTACTCCCTCCTCTCAGTAATATAAGATGTTTTTGGATATTTCAATATAGACTATGTACGGATTAAAAAAGAGTGATCAAACACACTAAAACTCATCTATATACATTCGATTAAGAAAAAAAAATTAGAACATCTTACAGAACTGAACGGAGGAAGTACAACACATTGTATTGCTTAGAGTATCTCCAACAGAGGCGCAAAAATATCGAGCGCTAAAATAGTTTTACAGCGCCATTGAAGCACTTTTAGGGCGCCGAGGCCAACATTGGTTTTCCAGATGCCCAAAAGCAGGCGCCAAAAATAACACGCAGTGCAAATTATGAACCGCGCGCGATCCGGCGCCCAACATTTGCAGCGTGCGATAGTGCTTTTTAGCGCGTGCCTTAAGTTTTTTGCGCGCACTGTTTTGCAGTATCTGCTGGAGCGTCTCCGGCACTCAAAAAAATATGATTTTTAGCGTGCGGAGCAGTTTTTAGGTGCCTGTTGAAATGAGACCTACCCATGGGCTAACCCTCGTTGACATTTTTTTATAGGAGAAACTCCGTGATCACCACGCATCCAAGCCGGGACTTGAACTCGGGTGGGCTGGCAGCAACCTCAGCTGTCCAGCCAACGGGATGTGTTGAAGATGCTCTCAGGAAGGAATTACCACATGTATACAGCAAAGAGAGAAGCAGCATGTACTAATTAAAATGAGTGATCATACACATTAAAACTGTTATATGCATTCGATTCAGAAAAAAGTTAGAACATCTTATAGAAGCGAATGGAGGAAGTACAAAACACAGTATTGCTTAGGAAGGAATTACCACATGTGTACAGCAAAGAGAGAAGCAGCATGATAGATGGAAAAACAAACACAATCATGGTTCCCGGGTCACGTATCCTGTGCCTCGTAGTCATCATTGAGACTTACGCAACACGAGTGGGCCCACCCAAGGCCCATCTACGTGTCCAAGGAAGCAAATGGTGGACCCATGTTGCCATCTCAGAGATGAGCAACCATCGGATTCGTTCCTGGGGCCCATGATTAAGTTCAAACGGGCCGAAAGGACAACCTTGTGGACCAGGCCCAATAGTACCTCTTTGTTCTTGACAAATTACTATAAGCTAGATTTCTGTGTCGATGTCGATTATTCGTTTTTCCAGTTATAATACTATATAAGCTTGATAAGGACATGTGGGTCTGGTTCTTAAAAAAAGACTCATATGTGGTTACTAAAATCAAAGTAACTACATGAGTAGCAAATGATCTCGGAATTAAAATATACACTAGAAACAAATTTATGGAATGTGAATGGATTACTGAAGTTGAGTCCACCAAAAACTTTCAACTTAAGAAAAGCAAGATGCTGATTAGAGGGGCTCATATACCTTACGGTGCTCTGAATTGAAGAAGAAACGGACGTGTGGCTGTGGGTAGCTAGTTGATCCGGGGTGATGGCTAAGGGATATGGCCACACTGTGCAGTGATGCAAATTAGAACCGATCTTAGCCGAAACTCCAGGTTCCTAGTGGAAATTGATATTTTAGCAGCACTTTAAAAAACAATTAGCCAATTTAATCGTACACGTACACATTCTTATATTTTGGGACAGAGGAAGTATTATATACCCGGTCAACATGAAGCTCAAGATGGCATTCTTCTGCAACCGTCCAAACTGACACAATTACCACCACCCTGCATGGATCTCATCAACTTCAACACCATATACAGCTACAGGAACCAGTTAGCGATCAACACCATGCAGCTACAGTCTCTGTTGCATATAGTAGACACTAAGCACAGTGACACAGTGTTATCTGAAAACCAAGCCCATTGACCATGCATCCTCGCATTTCATCAGAAACTCACACGGCAACAGCATGAATGGAGCGAGATAGTAGACAGTGAAAAAGATCCGAAAGGCAGAATGATGCACCGCAGGAAACGGCACCGACTCTGATGAACACCGCCTCTTCTCTTTTCCTCCGCTCCCCACTGCGGCACTGCGCCAGGCGAGCGGGTATAATCATCGCGAGCGTGGTTACCAGCAGCAGCAGCAGCTGCTTCTTTTCCCTCTTTTTTCACCGCGTTCCCCTGAGCAAAAGCTCCAATGCACCACCTTGTACGCAGACACGCGCGCACATCTCTCTCTCTCTCTTTCCCTGCGTGCACAGTCGCCGCAGACTGCAGTCAGTGCAGGACTGCAGGAGGCAGCCTTGCCCTGGCCGGCCTGGCGTCCGGTGACCGCAGCAGCATAGGCCTGATTGCACCGCATGTTTCAGCCAGCCTTTTTCGTCGTCGTCCACCTCTGTCCATGAGCCTCGGTTTTCAGCGGAGGTCTCGATTGGTTTCGGCGCCCGAGAAGCGCGCAGGATGCGAGTAGAGAATGTTTTTCCCCCGGAGCGAGAAGAGATGTCTAGGGGGAGCAGGCTTGATGTGCCTCTGACTGGCAGTGCCAGTGAAGGATTGCGCGCCGTTCGGGCTGATAGGTCATTTCAGGGAGCTGCATGATTGCATCGGCCGGAGCGAAAGCCGGGCTGCCTGCCTCCGCCTGCCTGGGGATAGATGGAGAGTCTGTCTGAATGCACTGCATACGTTACGTACTCACAGAGAAAAGTTACGGCATCTTACTACCTCTACTTCCTTAGCATGGGATCGACGGACGGATGGATGGATGGATGGATGGGTGACTGAAAGGTTCAAAATTTGTGCCTGCATGATGGACCGGAGAGGAATTCCTGGTGATTTGATTCGTCCACTGACCGCGGTGAAAGGCCCTGGAACTCGTACTCGGCAGGTTCCTACTACCGGTAAAAGATGCTCACATCTTCAGGCCCGGAATATGCCGGCATGTTCATATCATATTGAAAAAATATATATGAAAAATCGAATGGAAAGAATTTTGTTTTTGTTTCTGCTTGTGCTCACCTTATGATTCAATGACAGGAGTTCTAGCTGGTTCCACTGCCTAAAAAATACTAGGAGAAAGAGATTCTGAAATATGACCTCCTAGCTAGCTAGCTTGCCAAGTTGACTGAAAATGTCACACACGATACCAGCAAGCTCCAGTGCACACACAGTGAAAACCTTCTTTCTCCTGCACGCCATGGACTCTGCAAAAGCGCATGAGTACAATTACAGATTGACACACCCATGGCCATGTAGGCACTAGTTCATGCTGGTAACCTGGTTGGAATTCGGGAGCACGATCGAGCAAGCCGGACGCCGCGCGTGTAGATGTACATGCGTGTACACACGCGCACACACACCGGCACGAGAGCTAGCAGCGCCATGATGATGGAGATAACTGAGCGCAACCCAGAGATAAAAGTAGCGCTCAACCTTTGCACACTTTGGCTGGCGAGCGAGCGTGCATGTTGCATTTGCATCAAGAGACTCAAATGATGAAACAGGCGAACGGGCAGGGACAAAGGTGCCGCCCGCTGTACACGGAAATAATGTATTCTTAGCAAACCCTCCAAATGCCTTTTGTTTTGTTTTGTTACATATATAAAAAGCAATGAGATGAGATTACGCCATGCATAAAGCCGCCTGTTAATAAACGATTTTGCAGCGGTACTAACTGATGATGCTGCGTGCTTACCGCTAGCTAGCTAGTAGTGCTTACCAGCCAGGGCGAACAGGATGCATGGGGCAATACAAAATAGGCGCAGCATATAACAAAATTTTATTCCCCCTACGTGCGCGCATGTGGGAGGGAAGCCGGCCACCTAATTCATTCATGAATTTGTCCTTCTCTTTCCCTGATTTGAAGTACTACATGATTTGTAGTATGTTGTATTCATGCATGCAAGAGAAGATGGCCATGGAAAATCTTAAAACCAGCAATATGTATTTTGTCCACGCACGCAGATTTTTAAAGGCCTTTGACATTCTAAATAATTGTAATGAGCATTGACCAATCAAACATAAAGAGCAAGTACTAAAAACTCTTCAATATCTAAGCCCTAGCTACCATCCACAAGTATGTTTTATATCACAAAAATCAGCTATACTACTAACTACAACCCTATCATACAGTTCACAAAGTACAACTAGTGTCGCCAGTTTCAAATTCCAAAAGCAAGAACCAAAATTCTGCCGAAAAGAAAAGAAGATGGATTGTTCGCCGGGCCGGTCCATGGCTTAGTTTCCTCCCCAAAAGATGCCGACTTTCCCCTCCTTCGAATCTATGCGTGCCACAGCCTCGCAAAAAGGACAATATACTTATGAACGATGTAGGAAAGCTAGGACCAGCCGGATCGATCGGTTAACAAAGACATGTGTGAGCAACTTACTCCGGATTGTTAATGAGCTACACATGCGGCCACCATCTCAGCAGAAAGTCGAAAGCCGAGAGACAAATAAACTTTATTAGTTGTTGGGGGGATAAAGATGTCAATGCCATCTCATTGCCGCCGTTAGTTTAGTGAGGGGGAAAGGGGGATCGTAGATAGGGATCAGGGCATGCACTTGGCCGGGGGCAAAGACAATCGCTTGCATGTGTGAAGAATCTTCCCCCACATCATCCCACCCATTGCTCACTAGAACAGTGAGGCGTTTTTTCAGCAAAGCAATCACTACAGTGGCATGGGGTGAGCTGTTCCTGCATAGTTTATGATTGGCAGAACTGGCTTTAGTAGCCGGGTCAGCAAGGCACCAACAACCGTGTGTACCTGATGCACGCAGATACAAAGAAGAAAGAGGGCATTCTTTTTCTTTTTAAGTAAGAGCATATGGATATCCATGATATATTGTTGTACAAGTGTTTATTATTCCTTGATGGAGAAGAGCGGTCAATATATTTCTCCGTACTCCTACGAGGTTTCTAATTTCTTTTTCCATTTTACCCCCCTACTCGTTCCTTTGGCATGCTTCTTGTTTCTCCTGGTCAATAGAAGAATGTGGAATGTGACATTGGACCGAATTTTCCCGGGTTCTTGGGCGGAGCCGGGGGTAGGGGGGGGGGGGGGGTTATTTGAGGGAGTCAATATGGTTTTGATCAAAGACATGGGCCTATTTGTTGAGATTATTTCAAATGTACGTGTTCATCAATCGATGCAAGATCCCGTTTGAATTGTTGTGATGAAGGAACAAACCCGATGGCCGGTGCTAGGAGGGAGGATATGAAGCAAGGGTGGCGGCCGACAATGCATGATGCAGCAATGTTGTCATGTGGGTGGTTCTTACGGATCATTGAAGACCACAAAGGATGCAGATAAGGGGAAGAATGAGGTGCTAGGATGTCGTAGAGATGAGCAAGGATTAGTGCGGAGCTACATATATCCAAGGGTGGCACAGAGAAAATGTGGTTCATGCTTTTTTCTGCGCATTTGATAAATATAGGTAATTGGAATTTTTATTTGCATTATTCACTTTTAGTGAAGCGCGAGGCCGAAGGCGAGGGCAGCATGAGGAGCAGCAACAACGAGCGCCGACCCTGGCGAGGCCGAGATATGGGCGAGTAGAAGTTGGCAGAAGCGAGTCTGAAACTTTATGGGTGTGGGTCCACGAAGGAGTGCGAGGGTCACCGGAGTTGCTGCAATCGCGGAGGAGGGTGGGGGGCTTAGCGGGATGGTCAAGATGATGGGGGAGGTTGAGAGGAGGGTGGTGAGGTGAATCAACATAAAGGTTGATGGTGGCAGGCGGATGAAGCGGAGTAGGTTGGCGGTTTCACAGGAAAAGGAAGGTGAGGTTGAAGATGAACAATGCCCTAATCTATTTCTAGCAATTGGATCAAGATCTAGTGGTCCCGGGAGAAGTGACCGATTTTTCAATTGCCTGAGTAATTGGCACTCCTTTTTTTTCTGCCAGCAACTAGCCTAAAAAAAATCAGCCACACGATCCTAACCGTGCACCCTGGTGGCTTTGAATACGACAGCGAAAAAGTGTTAAGCTCCTTGTTGAAGCAAGTTGATCTCAGTCTACCCTTGGTAACGATTAGGGTTGAGAGAGGGAGGATGAAAAATGTGGATGGTTACATGAAATTATATAAAACTCTTAACAATTGTGCATTAGAGGGTCCTTTTTCTCCTTGGACATATATTTCCATATACTGTATCTCGTACTCCCTCCGTCCGCGAATAAGTGTACATCTAGCCTTTGTCTGAAGTCAAAGTTTTAAAACTTTGACCAACTATATAGGAAAAAGTACCAGCATTTATGGCACTAAATTAGTATCACTAGATTCATTTTGAAATGTAGTTTCATAATATACCAATTTGATGTCATATATGTTACTACTCTTTTCTATAAAGTTGGTCAAAATTTTAGAACTTTGACTTGGACCAAAACGTAGAAGTACACTTATTCACGGACGGAGGGAGTATATAATAAAGACTGCATGATAGAGTGAAGTCCCATCTCCCTGCCTAACTCCTGTCTGTGGAAGGAGAGAGAAAGAGAGTTGATAATAGGAGCACTGCAACAACATGTACACAAACACATGCAATTAAAGAGCTGATCTTTCCAATCAAGCAGCTAAGCAAGCATGTATCCCATTAATTGCGTCCATGAGATTGGCAGGGAGACTAGTCACATGATCCCATCTTTAAAAACCACCAAAACAAACAAACAAAGCCTTGATAAAAGCTGCCCATCCAATGAGTATATGAGACACATTCCCCCTTCAAAGAAAGGGAGCCACACCCACGCACCGATGCAGCAAGCACAAAAGCAAGCAAAGAGATATAGACAAAGCCCTTTTTTTTCACCCTCACCCCCTCTCTCCTCCCCTCCCTTCCCCTCCCCTCCCTAGCTATATATGATCCCCTCATGCCCCAAGCCTTTCTACAACACAAGCACAATGCACCTTCACCTTTCCACCCCATAAAGCCTCCGTTGGCACCCCTATCCCACTAAGGAGCAAAAAGAGAAGAGGGAAAGGAGGCAAGCCAAAGGCCGAGGCCAAGGCGAGGCGACGTAGCCGGTTGTGTGTGTGCAAGGCTACGTACGTAGCTAGTAAGGTTAGCCCTTAAAAGAAGAAGGAGAAAGCCCCCAACACTTATGGCACTGGTCAAGAGCCACCACCAAATGTTGGCCTCCTCCTCCACCTCCTCGTCCTCCCCCTCCTCCCAGCAGCCGCCGCCGCCGCCGCCGCCGCCGCTGGCGCCGCCGCTGGCGCCGCCTCCCCCGGCCACCGACCAGCCCTCCCCCGCCAAGCGCAAGCGGCGCCCTCCCGGCACGCCAGGTACGTACGTGGATCATAACATATGTGGATCGATCATATATGGATCGGTCAGTCAGCACTTGGTTAATTAGTGCGCCGTGGATTCATTGGCTGACACTCACGTACGTACATATGTGCATTTGGTACATTACTATCTATATAGACCCTGATGCGGAGGTGGTGGCGCTGACGCCGAGGACGCTGCTGGAGTCGGACCGGTACGTGTGCGAGATCTGCGGGCAGGGGTTCCAGCGGGAGCAGAACCTGCAGATGCACCGGCGGCGGCACAAGGTGCCGTGGCGGCTGGTGAAGCGGGCTCCGGCGCCGTCGGCGGGGGAGGACGGCGGCGCGGGCACGGCGGGAGGGGCCGGCGCGACGACGGTGCCGCGGAAGCGCGTGTTCGTGTGCCCCGAGCCGAGCTGCCTGCACCACGACCCGGCCCACGCGCTGGGCGACCTGGTTGGGATCAAGAAGCACTTCCGGCGCAAGCACGGCGGGCGGCGGCAGTGGGTGTGCGCCCGCTGCGCCAAGGGCTACGCCGTCCAGTCCGACTACAAGGCGCACCTCAAGACCTGCGGCACCCGCGGCCACTCCTGCGACTGCGGCCGCGTCTTCTCCCGGTACGTACCGTCGACGCCGCTACTCCTACGTCTATGCCTCATGCATGTGACGAACGCGCGCGAGCTAATTAATAACTACGCTGCATCATGCACCGGGTCGGGACGTACGTCGATCGTACTTGTCGCACGAGAACGAACTAGAGTTATTATATACCTGAACACGAAAGGCCGGGGCTTGATTATATATGTCTTTGTGGGAGAGGTACAGCCATGGAGATCGATCGATCCATGGGTGGGTGGAGATAAGACAAAAGCTTTGGTGTTAGTTCAGAATTTTAACTAACGAGTTTCCACCCGGTCATCAAATCAAAAGAAGGCTTAAAGAGATACAAGTGTATCCGGCCGACATGAATTAACTAGAATTTGATCGATCCATAGTTTAGCAAGCTAGCTAGCTGACCACAGTTTTTAGTAGCTACTAAGTGGAGTTTTTTCGTACGGACGCGGACTGGGACCTGGAACTGATGGCATATATCCAGGTCGAGTGGGTTCCATAGTATCCATATGTCCATGGAAGAAAAAAAAAAGGAGAGAAATTAGAAAAAAGAAAAGCAAAGCTAGGATGCTGGCGTATGATCATTTCGGTGGCGGATCGCGGTAGGACCGAAAATTCCAACGGGAAAGCGACCGCACATCGACCAAAAACTGTCTCCTCAGTCCTCAAAGAGAACAGTGCTAGGCTAGCTTATAGCTCCCGTAAACTCAACTCAATGAAGCACCTAACCGTTCTAATTATGTTACCACTCGCTTAACACTGTTGCTTCATGGGTGTGCGAGATTATGCATACGACATAGAATATGCGGTAGTATTAGCAGTCACAAGGTAATGGGTTCTTAGCTGCATCGTTAACCCCGCAAAATTTTAAAAAAGTTTAACCAG
Source organism: Triticum timopheevii (assembly GCA_963921465.1). Lineage (NCBI taxonomy): Eukaryota > Viridiplantae > Streptophyta > Magnoliopsida > Poales > Poaceae > Triticum > Triticum timopheevii. The sequence continues at coordinate 472,850,428 of OY997268.1, forward strand.
TCGCATGCATGCATGTACAGGCTAGCTAATGGCACAAGCCCCTGTCAGATTTTTTTTAAAAAAAATCTGAAGGCATCTCATATCTAATACTCCCTCTGCATACAAATATAAAACGTTTTGAATAAAGACTACACATACGAACTGCAACGAGTGAACAAACATAGTACATAATTCGTTTATATACATCTGAATGAAAAAAAAAGTAGAGCATCTTACATTTGTGAGCGGAGGGAGTAATTACCAAAAAACAGTAGTCTCTTGCCGGTTACTACAAGGAAAAATAATAATATACCATATGCACAGTTTAGATCAATTGTCAAGCGGAAATATGACACTGCCTAGAAATGCTTTCACAATATCATTTTGTTAAAAAAAAAGTCCATTAACATTACCTACTATATGAATAATATCAGTCAAAGATGTTGACTCTGGATAGCGAGTGAAAGCCCTAGATGTCACGTATCGTTGAACAGAGGAACAACTGTGCATACGGGTAGCGATCCATGCAGCAGGGGAGCTGGCCACAGCAAGGAGCACTAGGTAGGCTAGCTAGTAGTTAGCCAGGTAGAGACAAGCTGCTCCGTTCCTCGGACCCCGCCTGATCCACCAAAGTACAAGGGAGCGCGCGCGCACCACTCTCGATCGCTCGCCACACGGTCGGACACGGGCGCCAGGACAGGAGCCCATGTGCATGCTCTACCCGCATAAAAAACAACGGCACTGGGCTACCTACACTTTAATAATTGGCACTTGGCGGTCATACTCTTGTCAGTTGTCACCGACCGGGTAGATAGATGTAACGGCCGGGCGGGCACCCTTGCGCGTTAATTTCCTCTTCCAGAACTATAAATAATTTTGCATTTTTTTGAAGAAAATTTCGAGCTTTTTTAGAGGAACTGAGCTATATATCGCGTGCAACTCGATCAAGTGTCGTGTTCAAGCTAGTGCGTGGCGTGGTCCCTTTGGTGCCGCGTGGCTGGCTCCATGTGGCAGTGCAGTGTTCACTGCACAGTGCGCACACGTCGATCTCGACGGATCTACCACACCGCCATTTGGTCCCGGCCAGAACTGAAGTGATCGATGCATCTCGGAGGGGCCGTCGGTACACGTTTCCACCAGACCGCCACCAGTATCTTGTTGGACCGATTGGATGGCACCCGTCGATCTATCCATCTCCTTGTCCGTCTGGTCGATCGGTACATGCCGTGTGGTCGCTTTCGCTCCACGCAAACGCCGAAATGCCGTATGGGCGCCATCGACCGACCGATCGCGCGGCAGGCCGGGCAATCATGCATGCATACCACGCACCTAACGTCGCGAATTATGGCACGTACGTACGTACTCGATCTCCCGCGACATATATATATACACGCGTACGATGCCCGTGACGGCGACGGGGCAGGCTGGTGCGGTGGGAGCGTAAGCGTCCATGCAGATTATGGGCGTGTCGTGTTGGTTAGTGCTGAGTGCTAATGATCTGCGCGTGTTGCAGGGTGGAGAGCTTCATCGAGCACCAGGACGCGTGCAACTCCGGCCGGATGCGCGGCGAGGCGGGGGCCGTGCCGTCGGCGCTCCCGGTGCTCCGGCCTATCGTTATCAGGCATCCGGCTACGGGGGTGCCGTCGACGCCGCCGCCGGAGCTCCAGCTCCTCCCGGCAGCTACCAAGGCGCCGGTGAATGCCACGCCCGCCGTATTCTCCGCCTCCCACGAGCCCCACGCGACGACGAAGCTGGAGCTCTCCATCGGCCCAGTCGCGTCCTCGGGCGGCGTCTCCGGCGCCGACGACGGGAGGGAAGAGGTGATGCGCGCCATGCAGGAGAAGGCCGCCGCGGACGCCGAGCGGGCGCGGGCGCGGGAAGAGGCCGCGGCGGCGGAGCGCGCGCTGGAGGAGGCGCGGCGCGCGCGGCAGCGGGCCCGGGGCGAGCTGGAGAAGGCGTGCGCGCTGCGTGACCACGCCGCGCGGCTGCTGGCGCAGGTCACGTGCCACGCGTGCCGGCAGCGCTCGTTCGGCATGGTGCCCATGGGCGTCGCGGCCGGCGGTGACGGCGGCCACGGCGGCTCCGCGGTTGCTTGCGAGGCCCTGAGGAGAGGGGGAGGGTTAGGACTGTAGGGGCGACGCGCGGCGTCCATGCCATGCATGCATGTACAACTTTTACGTTCGCGCGTCAATCGTACGTATACGTGCACGCATGAGTACGTAAACTAAAAGGCCCGTGATGTCTTAGCGACGGAGTGCGTTTATATGGATGCGCTTTTGCTGTTCAGTACAGTTTACGAATTAATCAACGAACTTCTAAGAAATTTGGCAACAATGCTTTTGAAAACTTCTACCACGCACCTGCACGGCCACGGCGCCGTCGCCTGGCCGCATGCAGCTCTGTCTCTTCGTTGCTCTGCTGCATGCTGCATCCTGTTGTCTTTGCCGTCCCCATCTCAGACTCTAAAACCTTGTTGAACCTATTTGCTTTTTTATAAAGGTGACCGTATGCATCATTCTGATGCAGAGACCGAGGAGTCCCCTTTTCGAAAAAAAAATCTCGCCTTTCTTTCCTGTCTCTGGCGTTCTGATCGCCACGGTGTCCTCCGCCTTCTAACCATAGCACCTGGAAGGAGTACAAACGCCGAGCATCCAGTTGAAATGAGTACCGCGGACTGCGTGCAACCAATCCGTGAACAAAATGGTAGACAAAGCTAAACCGTAACTACTACTGTGTACGTCCACGGACGCGCCCGTACGCGCATGCGAACGTAGCTGGACCACCTCTCGTATGTCCTACCCGGTAGCCACATCCAGTTGAAATGAGTACTGCGGACTGCGTGCAACCAATCCGTGAACAAAATGGTAGACAAAGCTAAACCGTAACTACTACTGTGTACGTCCACGGACGCGCCCGTACGCGCATGCGAACGTAGCTGGACCACCTCTCGTATGTCCTACCCGGTAGCCACATATCTCAAATCCGGACTCTCAAATTCATGCACGTCCATCATACATGCCATTATCGCACGTAAATAACAAATGTTAGTAGCGAAAATATATAGTTCTTACATAAAAATTAAATTAAGTGCACAACTCAAACATTAGCTCTTTGGTTTTCATTATGGGTGCACATATGCTCCACAAGGCCACAGAGAGTTCATTAGGTGATTTGCATCTTGATCTTTCGGGTTTGGACTTGTTCTCCAGGCGTTTCAAAATCATTTGGACTACCCATCACTCTCATCCTTGACAATCATATTGTGAAAAATACAACATGTCATCAGCTGCCACAAAGTTTCAGATTTCTACATCATTGCAGCTCCATGAACAATTCGCTGACAAGCTTGAAGCACTCTGAATACCCTCTAGACATCCTTCCTAGTTGCTTCTGCACTGTTACAAAATGACTTTGTTTGTTGCCTTATGGTTCAGATATGGTCTTCACAAATACCGCCCATTGAGGATAGATGCCATCGGCAAGATAGTATCTCATGTTGTAGTCGCGGCCATTGAGTGTACTTGCACGGCGGCGATTCCCCATTACAAATCCTTTTGAACACAGGAGACGTTGAAGCACATTGGTGTAGTTGTGAGAACCCGACATTCCAAAGAATGCATGTCAAGTCCAAAAGGCATGTGATGCCACTGCTTTTGGTATGATGTTGCCTCTTTGGTGTGACCATGGTACATTTCACGCAAACCTCTAGGTAGTTCTTCCATTGCCAATGCATGCAATCAATTGACCCGAGCATACTTGGAAAACCTCGTGCCTCTCCAATAGCCAACAACTTTTCGGTGTCCCGCACATTTGGTTCTCTCAGATACTCTGGTATAACCTGACAGTAGTCTTCAGGCATGTTCTCTCACCCATCCGGACCATCTCACCAACGACATTGGCGGCAGTACCAAGTGCAAGCATCCTCAGAGCAGACGTGCATTTCTGCTTAGCAGAGAAAGAAAGTTGGCCGCAACAATCTCCAGTGAGCTTGAGGTATTCATCATGTGCCTCCACTCCCTCCACAATGCGCAAACCATTACGAAAATGGCGGCGAAACTATGGATCATCTAGGAAGTTGGGTCCAAAGCAAAGTAGTCCTTGTACAACAGCTGTGCTCCAGAGACTCTATCCAAATTAATAAATGTTCTCCCTTTCATTGAGCCGTTAAAGTTGAGAATATGCTCCACCCACGGTCCATTTCCTCTTGCCTGCTGAAAGCGCAGGTTTACTCCCAGAGGGGGGGGGGGTGAATGGGAGATTTATAGAAATTCATCAAACTCGAAGAATTTGACGAAGATCAGAGTGACGAAATAGAAACACAAGGTAAACTAAGTCATGACATGATCAGAGTACATGCAACCAGGATACATAAGAGTGAAGAACATGCAATCATACAATCATACACACATGAAGAAAATGAACTGAGGAAATAGATAGCGTGATGAAATTCTTCAGTTTAAATTCGTTAGAGCACATATCACAAATTCTTCAGCAGCGGAATAAAGTAAGAGAGGGCCTATGTTCATCAAGATAGTCATCCAGGCCCGTGTTCTTGATCTCGGTGCCATTGTCGCTTCTGATATGCTTGATCTTGATGCCATAATTTGTCATGGCATGGTTTGTGAATCGTCTGAAGATGCCCTGCACTTCAGTCTTGAAGGTAATGATATGCACCCAGGTGTAACGAGAATAGTCATCAACAATGACTAATCCATGGAGTGATGCTGCATTGGTTACTGTAGCATAATGAGTAGGACCAAAGAGATCCATGTGAAGTAATTCAAAGGGACGAGAAGTGGTCATGATTGTCTTCGCGGAGTGCTTGGATCTGGTCATCTTTCTAGCTTCACAAGCACCGCAAAGTTGATCTTTGACAAATTTAACACCCTCAATGCTAATGATATGCTTCTTCTTGACGAGTGTGCTCAAATTCCTCATGCCAGCATGTCCAAGTCGTCGATGCCATAGCCAACACTCTGAAGATTTTTCCAGTAGGCATGTCGCTGGTCGAGTACCTAGAGAGAAATCTACAATATGCAAATCACCTCTCCTAAAGCCTTCGAAGACTTTGGACTTGTCAAAATCCATTAGCACAATGCATCTATATTTGCCAAAAATGGCAATCATATCAAGATCACAAAGCATTAAGATAGTCATGAGGTTGTATCCTAAGGACTCGAGAAGCATCACCTTTTCCATGTGTCGGTCCTTTGAGATAGCAACCTTACCTAGACCCAATACCTTGTTTTTTCCTTTGTCAGCGTAGGTGATATGCTTCAGATGAGACGGAGTGAGGGGAGCATTGGTGAGGAGATTCCTATCACGCAACCACTGTCCAGAACCCATTCAGTAGCTTTTGGAGTATCATCCTGTAGAAGCATTAGTCTCACTTACAAATTCATATACTTCAGTTGAGGAATATGATAATCAATTTCGTCACTGAATTTCATCAGTAAGCGTATAATGAGCAGCATAGGGATGTCTGAAATGAGATATTCATTTCATCATGATTAGCTTGCATCCCATCAAGCATTTATGTCAGGCCTTCAGCAATTTCATCAGACATTTATTGTGCCTGAAGTCATGACCCTGCAGAAGAGATTAGTTCTTCTTAACCTCCCACACCTGAATGGGTGGCTGAGAAGCAATGTAGCGCAAGGCATTGATAGAGAACTTAGTGAAGGAAATATGCCCTAGAGGCAATAATAAAGTTATTATTTATTTCCTTATATCATGATAAATGTTTATTATCCATGCTAGAATTGTATTAACCGGAAACATAATACATGTGTAAATACATAGACAAACATAGTGTCACTAGTATGCCTCTACTTGACTAGCTCGTTTATCAAAGATGGTTATGTTTCCTAGCCATGGACAAAAGAGTTGTCATTTGATTAACGGGATCACATCATTAGGAGAATGATGTGATTGACATGACCCATTACGTTAGCCTAGCACTTGATCGTTTAGTATGTTTCTATTGCTTTCTTCATGACTTATACGTGTTCCTGTAACTATGAGATTATGCAACTCCCGTTTACCGGAGGAACACTTTGGGTGCTACCAAACGTCACAACGTAACTGGGTGATTATAAAGGGGTTTCTCCAAAGGTACATGTTGGGTTGGCATATTTCGAGATTAGGTTTTGTCACTCCGATTGTCGGAGAGGTATCTCTGGGCCCTCTCGGTAATGCACATCACTATAAGCCTTGCAAGTAATGTAGCTAATGAGTTAGTTACGGAATGACGCATTACATAACGAGTAAAGAGACTTGCTGGTAACGAGATTGAACTAGGTATTGGATACCGACGATCGAATCTCGGGCAAGTAACATACCGATGACAAAGGGAACAACGTATGTTGTTATGCGGTTTGACCGATAAAGATCTTCGTAGAATATGTAGGAGCCAATATGAGCATCCAGGTTCCGCTATTGGTTATTGACCGAGAATAGTTCTAGGTCATGTCTACATAGTTCTCGAACCCGTAGGATCCGCACGCTTAAGGTTTCGATGACAGTTATATTATGAGTTTATGAGTTTTGATGTACCAAAGGAGTTCGGAGTCCCGGATGAGATCGGGGACATGACGATCAGTCTCGAAATGGTCGAGACGTATAGATCAATATATTGGACGACTATATTCGGACATCGGGAGGGTTCCGAGTGATTCGGGTATTTTCGGGGGTACCGGGGAGTTACGGGAATACGAGGAAGAAGCAATGGGCCTCATGGGCCAAGTGGTGGAAGAGAGGAGGCAGGGCGCGCGGCCCCCCTAGCCCAAACCGAATTGGACTAGGGGGCCGGCCCCCCTTTCCTACTCTTCCTCCCTCTCCTTCCTTCTCCTTCTCCTTCCCTTCCTTCCCCTCTCCTAGTTGGACTAGGAAAGGAGGGAGTCCTACTCCCGGTGGGAGTAGGACTCCTCCCTGGCGCGCCCTCCCTTGGCCGGCCGCCCCCTCCCCCTTGCTCCTTTATATACGGGGGCAGGGGGCACCCCATGACACACAAGTTGATCTACAGATCGTTCCTTAGCCGTGTGCGGTGCCCCCTCCACCATATTCCACCTCGATCATATCGTCATGGAGTTTAGGCGAAGCCCTGCGCCGGTAGAACATCATCATCGTCACCACGCCGTCGTGCTGACGGAACTCATCTCTGGAGCTTTGCTGGATCGGAGCCCGGAGATCGTCATCAAGCTGAACGTGTGCTGAACTCGGAGGTGTCGTACGTTCGGTGCTTAGATCGGTCGGATCGTGAAGACATACGACTACATCAACCGCGTTGTGCTAATGCTTCCGCTTATGGTCTACGAGGGTACGTGGACAACACTCTCCCCTCTCGTTGCTATGCCATCACCATGATCTTGCGTGTGCGTAGGAATTTTTTTTGAAATTACTACGTTCCCCAACAGTGGCATCCGAGCCTAGGTTTTATGCGTAGATGTCATATGCACGAGTAGAACACAAGTGTGTTGTGGGCGATACAAGTCATACTGCTTACCAGCATGTCATACTTTGGTTCGGCGGTATTGTGAGATGAAGCGGCCCGGACCGACATTACGCGTACGCTTACGCGAGACTGGTTTCACCGTTACGAGCACTCGTGCTTAAAGGTGGCTGGCGGGTGTCTGTCTCTCTCACTTTAGCTGAATCGAGTGTGGCTACGCCCGGTCCTTGCGAAGGTTAAAACAGCACTAACTTGATGAACTATCGTTGTGGTTTTGATGCGTAGGTAGGAACGGTTCTTGCTAAGCCCGTAGCAGCCACGTAAAATTTGCAACAACAAAGTAGAGGACGTCTAACTTGTTTTTGCAGGGCATGTTGTGATGTGATACGGTCAAGACGTGATGCTATATTTTATTGTATGAGATGGTCATGTTTTGTAACTGAAGTTATCGGCAACTGGCAGGAGCCATATTGTTGTCGCTTTATTGTATGAAATGCAAACGCCCTGTAATTGCTTTACTTTATCACTAAGCGGTAGAGATAGTCGTAGAAGCAATAGATGGCATAACGACAACGATGCTACGATGGAGATCAAGGTGTCGCGCCGGTGACGATGGTGATCACGATGGTGCCTTGAAGATGGAGATCACAAGCACAAGATGATGATGGCCATATCGTATCACTTATATTGATTGCATGTGATGTTTATCCTTTATGCATCTTATCTTGCTTTGATTGACGGTAGCATTTTAAGATGATCTCTCACTAATTATCAAGAAGTGTTCTCCCTGAGTATGCACCGTTGCGAAAGTTCTTCGTGCTGAGACACCACGTGATGATCGGGTGTGATAGGCTCTATGTTCAAATACAACGGGTGCAAAACAGTTGCACACGCGGAATACTCAGGTTAAACTTGACGAGCCTAGCATATACAGATATGGCCTCGGAACACGGAGACCGAAAGGTCAAGCGTGAATCATATAGTAGATATGATCAACACAGTGATGTTCACCATTGAAAACTACTCCATCTCACGTGATGATTGGACATGGTTTGGTTGATCTGGATCACGTGATCACTTAGATGACTAGAGAGATGTCTGTCTAAGTGCGAGTTCTTAAGTAATATGATTAATTGAACTTAAATTTATCATGAACTTAGTCCTGGTAGTATTTTGCAAATTATGTAATAGATCAATAGCTCGCGTTGTTGCTTTCATATGTTTATTATTGATATGTTCCTAGAGAAAACTGTGTTGAAAGATGTTAGTAGCAATGATGCGGATTGGATCCGTGATCTGAGGTTTATCCTCATTGCTGCACAAAAAAATTATGTCCTTAATGCACCGCTAGGTGACAGACCTATTGCAGGAGCAGATGCAGACGTTATGAACGTTTGGCTAGCTCAATATGATGACTACTTGATAGTTTAGTGCACCATGCTTAACGGCTTAGAATCGGGACTTCAAAGACGTTTTGAACGTCATGGACCATATAAGATGTTCCAGGAATTGAATTTAATATTTCAAGCAAATACCCGAGTTGAGAGATATGAAGTCTCCAACAAGTTCTATAGCTAAAAGATGGAGGAGAATCACTCAACTAGTGAGCATGTGCTCAGATTGTCTGTGTACTTCAATCACTTGAATCAATTGGGAGTTAATCTTCCAGATAAGATAGTGATTGACAGAATTCTCTAGTCACCATCACTGAGTTACTAGAACTTCGTGATGAACTATAGTATGCAAGGGATGACGAAAACGATTCCCGAGCTCTTCGTGATGTTGAAATCGACGAAGGTAGAAATCAAGAAAGAGCATCAAGTGTTGATGATTGACAAGGATCACTAAGTTTCAAGAGAAGGGCAAAGGAAAAGAAAGGGAACTTCAAGAGGAAAGACAGGCAAGTTGTCACTCCTGCGAAGAAGCCCAAAGCTGGACCAAAACCTGAAACTGAGTGCTTACACTGCAAAGGAAATGGTCACTGGAAGTGGAAATGCCCTGAATATTTGGTGGATAAGAAGGATGGAAAAAGTGAACAAGGGTATATTTGATATACAGGTTATTGATGTGTGCCTTACTAGTGTTTATAGTAGCCCCTGAGTATTTGATACTTGTTCGGTTGCTAAGATTAGTAACTCGAAACAGGAGTTACAGAATAAACGGATACTAGTTAAAGGGGAAGTGACGACGAGTGTTGGAAGTAGTTCCAAGATTGATATGATCATCATCGCACACTCCCTATACTTTCGAGATTAGTATTAAACCTAAATAAATGTTATTTGGCGTTTGCGTTGAGCATGAATATGATTTGATCATGTTTATTGCAATACAGTTATTCATTTAAAGTCAGAGAATAATTGTTGTTCTGTTTACATGAATAAAACCTTCGATGGTCATACACCGAATGAAAATAGTTTGTTGGATCTCGATCATAGTGATACACATATACATAATATTGATATGCCAAAAGATGCAAAGTTGATAATGATAGTGCAACTTATTTGTGGCACTGCCGTTTGTGTCATATCGGTGTTAAGCGCATGAAGAAACTCCATAAAGATGGATTATCGGAATCACTTGGTTATGAATCATTTGATGCTTGCGAACCGTGCCTTTTTGGCAAGATGACTAAAACTCCGTTCTCCAGAACAATGGAACGAGCTACTGACTTATTGGAAATAATACATACCGATGTATGCGATCCAATGAGTGTTGATGCTCGTGGCAAGTATCATTATTTTCTGACCTTCACAAGATGATTTGAGCAGATATGGGTATATCTACTTGATGAAACATAACTCTGAAATAGTTGAAAGGTTCAAAGAATTTCAGAGTGAAGTGGAAAAATCATCGTAACAAGAAAATAAAGTTTCTGCGATCTGATCGCGGAGACGAATATTTGAGTTACGAGTTTGGTCTTCAATTAAAACAATGTGGAATAGTTTCACAGCTCACGCCACCTGGAACACCACAACGTTATGGTGTGTCCGAACGTCGTAACCGCACTTTATTGGATATGGTGCGATCTATGATGTCTCTTATTGATTTACCATTATCGTTTTGGGGTTATGCATTAGAGACAGCTGCATTCACGTTAAAAGGGCACCATCTAAATCCGTTGAGACGACACTATATGAACTGTGGTTTAGCAAGAAACCCAAGTTGTCATTTCTTAAAGTTTGGGGCTACGATGCTTATGTGAAAAAGTTTCATCCTGATAAGCTCAAACTCAAATCGGAGAAGTGCGTCTTCATAGAATACCCAAAGGAAACTGTTGGGTACACCTTCTATCACAGATCCGAAGGCAAGATATTCGTTGCTAAAATGGATCCTTTCTAGAGAAGGAGTTTCTCTCGAAAGAAATGAGTGGGAGGAAAGTAGAACTTGATGAGGTAATTGTACCTTCTCCCGAATTGGAAAATAGTTCATCACTGAAATCAGTTCCAGTGATTCCTACACCAATTAGTGAGGAAGCTAATGATGATGATCATGAAACTTCAGATCAAGTTACTACAGAACCTCGTATGTCATCCAGAGTACGGTCCGCACCAGAGTGGTATGGTAATCCTGTTCTGAAAGTCATGTTACTAGACCATGATAAACCTACGAACTATGAGGAAGCGATGATGAGCCCAGATTCCGCGAAATGGCTGGAGGCCATGAAATCTGAGATAGGATCCATGTATGAGAACAAAGTGTGGACTCTGGTGGACTGGCCCGATGATCGGCAAGCCATAGAAAATAAATGGATCTTCAAAAGGAAGACGGACGTTGATAGTAGTGTTACTATCTACATAGCTCGACTTATCGCAAAAAGGTTTTTGACAAGTGCAAGGTGTTGACTACAATGAGATTTTCTCAACTGTAGCGATGCTTAAGTCTGTCCGAATCATGTTAGCAATTGCCACATTTTATGAAATCTGGCAAATGGATGTCAAAACTGCATTCCTTAATGGATTTATTAAAGAAGAGTTGTATATGATGCAACCAAAAGGTTTTGTCAATCCTAAAGATGCTAACAAAGTGTGCAAGCTCCAGCAATCTATCCATGGACTGGTGCAAGCATCTCGGAGTTGGAATATACGCTTTGATAGTATGATCAAAGCATATGGTTTTATACAGAATTCTGGAGAAGCCTGTATTTACAAGAAAGTGAGTGGGGGCACTACAGCATTTCTGATAAGTATATATGAATGACATAAAGGAGCATAAAGGAGTGTTTGACAGGAGTTTTTCAAAGCAAGACCTCAGTGAAGCTGCTTACACATTGAGCATCAAGATCTATATAGATAGATCAAGACGCTTGATAAGATTTTTCAATGAGTACATACCTTGATAAATTTTTGAATAGTTCAAAATGGAACAGTCAAAGAAGGAGTTCTTGTCTGTGATGCAAAGGTGTGAAGTTGAGTAAGACTCAAGACCCGACCATGGCAGAAAATAGAAAAAGAATGAAAAGTCATTCCCTATGCCTCAGTCATAGGTTCTATAAAGTATGCTATGCTGTGAACCAGACCTATTGTATACCTTACTTTGAGTTTGACAAAGGAATACAATTTTGATCTAAGAGTAGATCACTGGACAGCAGTCAAGAATATCCTTAGTGAGAACTAAGGAGATGTTTCTCGATTATGGAGGTGATAAAAGAGCCCGTCGTAAAAAGTTACAACGATGCAAGCTTTTACACCAATCCAGATGACTCTAAGTCTCAATCTGGATACATATTGAAAGTGGGAGCAATTAGCTAGAGAAGCTCCGTGCAGAGCATTATGGACGTAGAACATTTGCAAAATACATACGGCTCTGAATATGACAGACCCGTTGACTAAATTTCTCTCACAAGCAAAACACGATCATACCTTAGTACTCTTTGGGTGTTAATCACATAGCAATGTGAACTAGATTATTGACTCTAGTAAACCCTTTGGGTGTTGATCACATGATGATGTGAACTATGGGTACTAATCACATACAGATGTGAATATTGGTGTTAAATCACATGGCGATGTGAACTAGATTATTGACTCTAGTGCAAGTGGGAGACTGAAGGAAATATGCCCTAGAGGCAATAATAAAGTTATTATTTATTTCCTTATATCATGATAAATGTTTATTATTCATGCTAGAATTGTATTAACCGGAAACATAATACATGTGTAAATACATAGACAAACATAGTGTCACTAGTATGCCTCTACTTGACTAGCTCGTTTATCAAAGATGGTTATGTTTCCTAGCCATGGACAAAAGAGTTGTCATTTGATTAACGGGATCACATCATTAGGAGAATGATGTGATTGACATGACCCATTCCGTTAGCCTAGCACTTGATCGTTTAGTATGTTGCTATTGCTTTCTTCATGACTTATACATGTTCCTGTAACTATGAGATTATGCAACTCCCGTTTACCGGAGGAACCCTTTGGGTGCTACCAAACGTCACAACGTAACTGGGTGATTATAAAGGAGTACTACAGGTGTCTCCAAAGGTACATGTTGGGTTGGCATATTTCGAGATTAGGTTTTGTCACTCCGATTGTTGGAGAGGTATCTTTGGGCCCTCTCGGTAATGCACATCACTATAAGCCTTGCAAGCAATGTAGCTAATGAGTTAGTTATGGACTGATGCATTACGTAACGAGTAAAGAGACTTGCCGTTAACGATATTGAACTAGGTATTGGATACCGACGATCGAATCTCGGGCAAGTAACATACCGATGACAAAGGGAACAACGTATGTTGTTATGCGGTTTGACCGATAAAGATCTTCGTAGAATATGTAGGAGCCAATATGAGCATCCAGGTTCCACTATTGGTTATTGACCTAGAATAGTTCTAGGTCATGTCTACATAGTTCTCGAACCCGTAGGGTCTGTGTTGGTGTCAAAACCGGCGGATCTCGGGTAGGGGGTCCCGAACTGTGCGTCTAGGCGGATGGTAACAGGAGACGAGGGACACAATGTTTTACCCAGGTTCGGGCCCTCTCGATGGAGGTAAAACCCTACGTCCTGCTTGATTAATATTGATGATATGGGTAGTACAAGAGTGGATCTACCACGAGATCAAGGAGGCTAAACCCTAAAGCTAGCCTATGGTATGATTGTTGTAATGTATGTTGTCCTACGGACTAAAGCCCTTTGGTTTATATAGACACCGGAGGAGGCTAGGGTTACACAGAGTCGGTTACAATGGTAGGAGATCTACATATCCGTATCGCCAAGCTTGCCTTCCACGCCAAGGAAAGTCCCATCCGGACACGGGATGGAGTCTTCAATCTTGTATCTTCGTAGTCTTGGAGTCCGGCGGACGATGATAGTCCGGCTGTCCGGACACCCCCTAGTCCAGGACTCCCTCAGTATCCCCTGAACCAGGCTTCAATGACGATAAGTCCGGCACGCATAATGTTTGGCATTGCAAGGCGGGTTCCTCCCTTGAATAATCCAGAGAAGATCATGAACACCAGGATAGTGTCCGGCTCTGCAAAATAAATTCGACATTCCACCGTAGAGAGAATAAAATGCACACAAGTCCAATCTGCTGACGTATTATGCGGCATGGCATCACACCGCTGCCAGGCTTTTACTTGAATCGTTTTTTATTATGCCACCTCAGCACGTTTAGCGAAGCGGTTTCCTTGGCACGTCCTGTCGAAGCAGAGATCGTGTTCCCCTTATTTTGGGATTCTCATCAATACGTGCGTGGGTAACCCAACCGTGCCCATCGCCACGACTCCTCTATCGAAGGTGAATCCCAAACGGTCACGGAGACGACTCTTGGTATTTTTCCCCTTTATAAGAGGACCAAGGCTCATTCTTTTTCTTCAATCTCGCATCGAATCTCCTCCTCGCTCCCAGTTCCAACACCCAGAGCCTCAGATTCGAGTGCTTCGGATTCTCAACCATGTCCGGCTCCTACCTCCAGGGCCGGTGGATGCCCTCCTCCGTCACGGAGGAGGACGTATCGAAGCTGCGTGAGGCCAAGTACCTGTCCTACGAGATTTCACACAGGTTGCCTGCCCAAGGGCAGGCCGTGCCCGCCCCCGAGCCCGGTGAGTACGTTGTCTTCGTATCCCACCTCCGTCGGGGTTTAGGCTTCCCGACGGACCCCTTCGTGAGAGGGCTCATGTTCTACTATGGGCTGGATTTTCACGACTTGGCTCCGGAGTCCATCCTCCATATCTCCGCATTCATTATCGTCTGCGAAGCCTTCCTCCGCGTCACTCCCCACTTTGGCCTGTGGCTGAAGACCTTCAATGTGGAGCCGAAGATGATCGGAGGGCGTCAAGCGGAGTGCGGCGGGGCGGCCATAAGCAGAAGGGCCGATGCCCCGTGGCCCGAGGGTTCCTTCCAAGAGGAACTCGGACTGTGGCAGCAGGAGTGGTTCTATATCACCGCTCCGAAGGGCAGCAAGCAAAAGCCGCCGCCTTCATTCCGCCCGGGACCTCCATGCTGGCTGATGTCGTGGGTCAACCAAGGGCTCAACTGGGGGCCGTCCGAAGACGTGCCCTTATTGCAGGGCCGGATTCGAGACCTCCAGGCGAGGGAGATCGATCTGGTCGTGGTGATGCAGGTTATGCTAATCAGGCGTCTCCTGCCCTGCAAACGTCGTCCTCTCCGTCTGTGGGAGTTCAGCCCGGAGGGACCTCGAATTGTCCAGCACTTCATGGGTGCGACACCCGTGGAGATGTACAAGTTGTTCTTCGGACCGCAGGTGGCATGTCCGGAATTGACCGAGGACGCAGGCCTAAGCCGCAATCGCCCGGATACTCAGGTAAATAGCTCAGAGTCCGAACGTTCTGTTTATCTGCTTTTTTAGAGTTTGCCTCCTAACCCATTATTCTTCACAGGAGTGGGTAGCGCGATCGAGGCTGATAAGGTGTCCGGCTCCCCTCCCAGAGACCGCACTGGAGCCCGTGCTGGTCAGAATGTTGGAGGTCGCGCCCATAGAAAGGAGCGATGGGGAAAATAGAGGAGCTATTATTTCGCCCAAAGGGGCGTCTGAAGAGGGGGGAATCAAAACCCCCTCCTTCCAGGGGGAGAAGAGGAACGCCTCCGAAGATCCGGAGGCCAAAGCCCCTAAACGGGGGAAGAGATCTTCACCGGGGGGTCCGGCGTCCGGGAAGAATCCGGACGTACAATCATCACCAAAGGATCAGCCCTCCAACGAGCCGTGAGTATGAAAAGGGGAGTTCATTAGTAAGAAAATACCTCCATGTGTGCTTCTGTGGGTGACCGAAATTTTTATCTTGCAGTTTGGATTTGCAGCCTTCGCAGATGAGTTCGTCTTCGGGGGACCTTCTTCCGGAGATGATGGAGAGCGAAACGCCTCTGTCTGCTGCGCCGTCAGATAAGGCAGACGAGCCTGAAGTATCGTCACAGAGGGCATCCCCGAGTCCGGAGGGGCCGGAGATTTCGGCGCCCGCTAGTATCCGGCCGGGAGAACTGAAGAATCTGCTTGAGAGGGCGTCCATCTCAGAAGATCACCGTGCGTTGATGCGTATGGTGATTGGAAGGATTTCGTCCGCCGAGAGCGGATTGCGTAATGCCGCTATGAGTTTGCTGGCGGGATTTGAGGTACGCGAGAATGACGCACCCTTTTTTTTGACAGTTTTGCACATAAAAGTGAGCCCTGTATAGATAGTAGCCCCTGAGACTCGGTAGGTTGTCGAAAACGACAGCGTGCCGAGGATCAAAATCGCAAGTAATGAATGTCGCCGTTCCTATGCAGGTGGCGGATAGTCCGAGGGCTAGCCGGACTAGTGGAGTTGCCGAGTTAATGCGGCAACTTGACGTGGCGGATGCAGACATCGCACTTGTCAACCGGTGACTTGACGAGTCGCAAGGTAAATCAGTTCTCCACAGTCGCTTTATTAAGGGGGTCAAAGCCCTCCTCTGATTAATTATATGCTGTTATACAGACGGTGCTGCTGCTGTGGAGAGTCTTTGGGCCGGACTTGCTCAAGCTAAGGAGCAAGCCCGAAGGAGTGACGCGGCTGCCTCGAGGGCGGCCGAGGAGTTGAAAGCCGAAAGGGCTGCACACTGCCTAAGCAGGGAAGAGATGGCCGAATTGGCCGTGAAAGTAAAAGATGCTGCCGACTGCAATGAGGCTCTTGAAAAGGAGCACTTATCGGAGCGGGAAGACCTAAGGAAGGCCACCGCCGAGGCCAAGGATGCCCGCTCTGCAATGCGGGCCATGAAGGAGGAGCTGCGCCAGGCCGGAGATATCGTGGCTGGCAAGCCTTTTCTGCTGCGTCGCCGGTTTATGGATCAAAAGTATGCTCAATTTGGCCAGCTGTGGAGTCCGGAGGATCCGTATATGGACTTAGCGGCAAGTGCGGCTGATGCCGTTGAGCACTTCCGGAGCCAGAAGGATCACAAGACGGAAGAGCTATTTTGGTCTTAATTCCATAGTCCGGATCGCTCACTTCCGTTGACCGACCGGTTGGCCGAATGGGCCGAGCTAAATAGATTGTCCGGACTTGCCATGACTGACATCGTGGCTCATGTCTGGCCAGAGAGTCCCAAGGCGACGAGCTACTTCGGCTTACTGCAGCAATTCCTTGGAGCGGTCCCGCATATCAAGAAGATGAAGCGGTCGGCCTGCATCGAAGGCGCGCGGATGGCTCTTGCCCGTGTGAAGACGCATTGGACAGAGATGGATGGCACCGCTGTTGCCGCCCGGGTTTCGGATGAAAGCTGGCTCCCCGCTGAGCACTATTTCGGGGAAGTTATGCATGGCGCTCGTGTAATAGAGTCGCAGTGCTCGAAAAATGTCACGTTCAAATGAACGTTTTAGCTTGTAAAACGATGATTATGCTATAACTGTTTTTTATACTTGTGTGTCCCAAGTAGTAAAACTTCTCCTATGCGGCCGTTTACGTATACATTTGTATAACCTGAAAGATTCCAGTCTTCGGCTTCAGCCCCCACGCACAAGGTGCGGGGGTGTTCGCAAAAATAGCGCGTTTTCACACTTAATCCGACGTCTCGGTCCTGTTAAGGAGGTGGTAGCGTAGCAAACGAGGCAATCCGGACTATAATGCTTTATCACTTTCACTTAGCCAGTGGAGTTCGAGGGTGGGGCTACGATATAGCCCCTGGGGGCACCGCACTTCTCCGAGTTCGGGGCGCGTGTGTGCCTGACCGGGAAACGGTCCTTCGTCAAAGCGGGGAATTCTAAACATTCCGGTAGTCGATCGAGTGGTTGACCAGTCTCTCGCTATATCATGACAGTCAGTTTTCGGCTTTCTCTACTGAGGTGCTCGCCCAGCCGAACTGGGGCACAATCGCAGTAGTTCTCCTGGTGCCGCGTTAGCCGATGATACAGAACGTAAGGCAGCAAAACACAGGAGCCGGGCAAACCCAACATTTGACCAAAGACATGATTCGGAGCTGATGCATATAATGCCTAACTCGAGACGCCGAACACTCCCTAAGGTGTTCGGTCTTTATAATAATGGGCAGAACAATGCCCTAAGCCCCTAGTTCCAGGTACGGGCATGGTCTTCTGACGCGGCCGATGCCAAAACGTCAGGCTCCGCTTTGGTTATAGGAAAAAACCAAGGGAGAATAACAACAAGAGATAGTAAAAAAGGTTTACGCAGGGTCTTAATCTGAAAAGAATCCTCGCAACGGGTCCCTACTGCACGTCTGCGCCTGTGTCTCCGTTGTGCCGTTATCCTGGACGGGTATGCACGTTGTTCATCTGTAAAAAGAGAGGAACGCTTAGTTTGAAAACAATTCGTGCGAAGAAAGTTATGTGTGAAAGAAAAAATATAAATAAGTAAAGCGGGGTTTGAATGAACCCGCGGTTATTTGTGCACGCAGCCCCTTGTGAAGGGGTGTGCGGCTAGGGAGCCCCTAGCCTACTGAAGCTGGACTCGTCTATCCGAGTTCGGGGTCTTTAAGTGACCCTCGCACGGAAATGATGCCACGTGGACCGGGCATCTTGAGTGTAAGAGACGCGTAATGAGGTATGGCGTTGAAACGGACAAAAGCCATTCGTCCCAAGAGTGCTTGATATCCACTTTTAAATGGGACGATATGAAAAATTTGTTTTTCGCGCCGAAAGTTGTTCGGTGATCCGAACACAACTTCTAGTAGTAGGGAGCCTGCGCACTTAGCGTAAGGGCCTGGTGTCACTACTTTGAAGGAAGTGCGGCTATGTCGAATTTTGGTAGGGTCTATCCCCATCTTGCGGATTGTGTTTGAATACAGCAGGTTTAAGTCGCTGCCTCCGTCCATTAGGACTTTGGTAAATTGTAGTCCGTCGATTACGGGATTCAATATCAGGGCAGTCCGTCCCGCGTTTCGAACGCTTCTGGAATAGTCCAAGTGGTTGAAAGTGATTGGTTTTGATATCCAATCTCTATGGTCTGCTGGGTTGGACCGCGCGAGTCTCTTTTTAGAAAGTGCTGCATTATTTTTCCGTATTATCACATGAAGTGAATTTACTGCTTTGACCTCTTGTGGGAAAGTCTTTTGTTTTCCGGTGCCCTGCTGGTGGGGTTTATCGTCTTCACTTGACGCGTCGAGCCCCTTTTGTTCAGCGTTTAGTCGGCCGGACTGTTTAAAAACCCAACAATCTCTATGGATGTGGTTTGCAGGCCTTCCGGGGGTACTGTGGATTTGACATATCCGACCCAGAATCTTGTTTAAATTGGATAGCTCATCACCGTCATCCTTAAGAGGCGGTGTTTTGTTGTTTGGCCGCGAGCTTTTGAATCCGGCGTTGACTGCCGTGCTCTTTGGGCTTTTCTCTTTATTCCGACGCTGCTCTTTTCTGCACCATGATTTTCCGTTTCCATCTCTTATCTCGGATGTGCTTGGGTCGCTGGTGCTGCATCTTGCTAGCCAGCTATCCTCTCCCGCACAGAAGCGGGTCATGAGGCTTGTTAGCGCGGACATTGTCCTCGGTTTCTCTTGGCCGAGGTGTCTGGCAAGCCATTCGTCTCGGACATTGTGTTTAAAAGCTGCCAAGGCTTCGGCGTCCGGATAGTCGACTATTTGGTTCTTTTTGGTGAGAAACCTGTTCCAGAATTTGCGCGCTGACTCTCTGGGCTGTTGAGTTATATGACTTAGATCATCTGCATCCGGAGGGCGGACATAAGTCCCTTGAAAATTTGCTCTAAACGCGTTCTCGAGCTCTTCCCAACTTCCCATAGTTTTTTCTGGGAGGCTTTTAAGCCAATGACGGGCTGGCCCTTTGAGCTTGAGGGGTAGGTATTTTATGGCGTGGAGATCATCTCCTCTGGGCATGTGTATATGTAGTATATAATCTTCTATCCAGACTCCAGGGTCTGTTGTTCCATCGTAGGCCTCTATGTTTATGGGTTTAAATCCTGCTGGGAATTCATGGTCCAGCACCTCATCGGTGAAACATAGTGGGTGTGCGGCGCCCCTGTACTTGGGTGTGCCACTATCTTCGGACACTTGACGTGTTGCCTTGTTTCCTGGGGCCTTCTTCTTTAGCCCGTAGATGGACCTGGCTGGGCCATCTGTCTTTCCAGGTTCATTAGTTGGTTTATGTGCGGCGCCGCTTTCAGAATTTGGCCTATCATCCGGTCGTCTATCCAACCAGGCAGCCTCTTTATTTTTTGACTGTGGAGGCTCTGTGGCCTCCTCGTCGAATTCTGGTAGCAGTTTGCGCTTCGGGTAGCTCTTTGATTGGTGGCCATTGCCGTATTTATCCGCGGTTTTGAGTACTTTGCTCCACCTCATCCTGAGTGTGTCTTCCGCTGTTTTGAGCTTCCGCTTTTCCTTCTTCAAGCTTCTTGCAGTGTTGACGAGTCTTTTCCGAAGGTTTTTACTCTCCGGCGGCGTGTCCGGCATGAGATCGTCCGGACTGTCGTTTTCGCCGGGCCTGGACTGATTATCTGACTCGTCCTGTTCGGACGGTTGCTTATCTGTATGTTCGTCGTCCACTTGTGTGCCCTGCTGTATTGTGGGGTCCTTAGGAGCATTGTTTTTGTCGAGGCGAGACTTAGGGCGGCGTCTGCGCCGCCGTTTTGGTTGTTTATCGGTGGGGTTATCCTCTGCCGCGGCCCGTTGGTCCTCGTTATCGCTCTCTTTTGGGGTATCCACCATGTATATGTCATACGACGAGGTGATCCTCCCGTGCCCTATAGGCGCTGTTTCTTGTTTGTCTTCGGCATCGTCGTCTATACCGTCGATGTCTTCGGAGTCATAGTCTAGCATGTCGGTTAGATCGTCGACAGTGGCTACAAAGTGGGTGGTGGGTGGGCTCTGAATTTCTTCGTCGTCCATATCCCAACCATCCTGGCCATAGTCCGGCCAGGATTCACCCGATAACGAGAGATGCTTTAGTGAATTTAGGATGTCGCCAAAGGGCGAGTGTTGGAAGATGTCCGCGGCGGTGAATTCCATAACCGGCGCCCAATCCGAATCGATTGGTAGGGGTGCGGGAGGTTCGGAGTCCGGCCAGGAGTCCGGAACCTCGGAATCACGAGTTTCGCGGGGGACAAGATTAGCGTTCGGCTCCATCACCGTGGAAGTTGAAGCCCCCAAGGCGGTGTCCATCCACCGATCCTCGGTCTGGGCGATCGGCTCCGGACTAATGGCCGAAGCGGATTCGTGTGCGGCCACCAAGGCACTGTTCGGCGGCAGAGCTAGATCGTGCCCATCGTAACAGTGCGGCGCGCTTGGCTGCGGCTCGAGCCCGTCGAGGATCAAGTCTCCGCGGACATCGGCCGTGAAGTTTAGGCTTCCGAATCTGACCTGACGGCCAGGGTCGTAGCTTTCGATCTGCTCCAGATGGCCAAGCGAATTAGCCCGCAGTGTGAAGCCGTCGAATACAAAGATCTGTCCGGGGAGAAAAGTCTCACCCTGGACAGCATTGTTGATTGAAGATGCCATCGAGCCTATCGGTGACGACACAGAGGAACTCTCAATGAAAGCACCAATGTCGGTGTCAAAACCGGCGGATCTCAGGTAGGGGGTCCCGAACTGTGCGTCTAGGCGGATGGTAACAGGAGACGAGGGACACAATGTTTTACCCAGGTTCGGGCCCTCTCGATGGAGGTAAAACCCTACGTCCTGCTTGATTAATATTGATGATATGGGTAGTACAAGAGTGGATCTACCACGAGATCAAGGAGACTAAACCCTAAAGCTAGCCTATGGTATGATTGTTGTAATGTATGTTGTCCTATGGACTAAAGCCCTCCGGTTTATATAGACACCGGAGGAGGCTAGGGTTACACAGAGTCGGTTACAATGGTAGGAAATCTACATATCCGTATCGCCAAGCTTGCCTTCCACGCCAAGGAAAGTCCCATCCGGACACGGGACGGAGTCTTCAATCTTGTATCTTCGTAGTCTTGGAGTCCGGCGGACGATGATAGTCCGGCTGTCCGGACACCCCCTAGTCCAGGACTCCCTCAGTCCGCACGCTTAAGGTTTCGATGACAGTTATATTATGAGTTTATGAGTTTTGATGTACCGAAGGAGTTCAGAGTCCCAGATGAGATCGGGGACATGACGAGGAGTCTCGAAATGGTCGAGACATAAAGATCGATATATTGGACGACTATATTCGGACATCGGGAGAGTTCCGAGTGATTCGTGTATTTTCGGGGGTACCAGGGAGTTACAGGAATACGAGGAAGAAGCAATGGGCCTCATGGGCCAAGTGGTGGAAGAGAGGAGGCAGGGCGCGCGGCCCCCCTAGCCCAAACCGAATTGGACTAGGGGGCCGGCCCCCCTTTCCTACTCTTCCTCCCTCTCCTTCCTTCTCCTTCTCCTTCCCTTCCTTCCCCTCTCCTAGTTGGACTAGGAAAGTAGGGAGTCCTACTCCTGGTGGGAGTAGGACTCCTCCCTGACACGCCCTCCCTTGGCCGGCCGCCCCCTCCCCCTTGCTCCTTTATATATGGGGGCAGGGGGGCACCCCATGACACACAAGTTGATCTACAGATCGTTCCTTAGCCGTGTGCGGTGCCCCCCTCCACCATATTCCACCTCGGTTATATCGTCGCGGAGTTTAGGCGAAGCCCTGTGCCGGTAGAACATCATCAACATCACCACACCGTCGTGCTGACGGAACTCATCTCCGGAGCTTTGCTGGATCGGAGCCCGGAGATCGTCATCGAGCTGAACGTGTGCTGAACTCGGAGGTGCCGTACGTTCGGTGCTTAGATCGGTCGGATCGTGAAGACGTACGACTACATCAACCGCGTTGTGCTAACGCTTCCGCTTACGGTCTACGAGGGTACGTGGACAACACTCTCCCCTCTTGTTGCTATGCCATCACCATGATCTTGCGTGTGCGTAGGAATTTTTTTTGAAATTACTACGCTCCCCAACACTTAGGCATTGAAGAATATGATTTCTCTTCAAAGGAGGAGTATAGTACTCATAAGAATATGCAGAGAAATTCTTAGCAGTTTTGTGCACATAGTGATTTGAAGAATAATGCACATATTCATCAGATCGCTGTTTGTTTCCCCTACATTGAAGTGTTAGTACGAGCATAAGTTGGCATGCATCCATTTGGCGACTTTGGTCCAGGTGAAGAATTTGCCCTGGGATTGTTCCTTTTCTTAGGTGGTGTCATGATGACATTCACCTGAAGATTTTGAAGAACAGTTTTGGGCACCCAAATTTTTTTCACAGGGGAACCATTCCTGCAGTTAGTATCAACAAATCTAGCAAATACTTCACCATCCTAATTTTTGAATAGCTTGTAGTTGGAGTCAAATCACTCATCCGAAGAATGTGGAGTATCACATGTAAAGCCAGATAGAGTGGATGGATCAACTGGTGGTCCTTTTGCAGCAATCCATGTGGTTTTGGGATACTACTCAGGTTTCCAATAAGATCTATCACCATTCAACTTTCTCTCAAAAGCAGTACCCTCTTTCCTAGGGTTCATATTGAGAATCTGCATCTAGAGCACATCACAAAGAGTTTGGTGCCTTTTAAGGCTTTTGTACATGCCTGTGACGTACAATTCCTTCAGCCCTGCATTTTCGTCAGTAACACTTGTGGTCTCCTCAGATGAGGTAATCGAAGCCACAGAGACAGTTGAAGATATAGCAGCAGT
This sequence comes from Triticum timopheevii, assembly GCA_963921465.1. Classification (NCBI taxonomy): domain Eukaryota; kingdom Viridiplantae; phylum Streptophyta; class Magnoliopsida; order Poales; family Poaceae; genus Triticum; species Triticum timopheevii. The sequence continues at coordinate 472,873,917 of OY997268.1, forward strand.
TGAAGCATTTGAACATTCAGCTGAAGAATTTGCATTATCACGTTCAAGGCATTTTAAGCATGGAGCAACAATTCTTCCTAGGAAGTGCTGATCTGTTGAGCCTGTAATGAATTGTTGTCTTTTTGAAGATCATCATGAGATGCTCTCAGCTTCTCGAGTTCTTACTTCCTTTGAAGAAATTCATAGGACAACTTCTCGTGTTTGGCTGAGAGGGACACACGACGACTTTCAAGTTCGTCATATTGTGACTTTAGGCGTCTAAGATCCTCAGACAAGCCTTGACTGCGATCCATTTCCTCATCTAACAGATCATCATTTATGTCTAGAAGTTTTTGACTCTTTTCCATGTCATTTTGTTGTTCAGTTGCAATTTTAACAAGTTTCTTGTAACTAGGTTTTGCTTCACATTCAGAGTCATCATCACTTGAAGTATTAAAGGAAGCTTCTCGTGAGGTTACCTTGGCACCTCTTGCCATGAAGCAATTGCGGGAGCATAGTCATCGGCACAGTCTTCAGTGTTGGTGGAGTCACCCTCTTCTTCATGATCGAAGATGGAGTTGCTGACGACCTCCTCAGATTCCTCAGCTTCCTCAGATTCTTCCTCAGAATCCATTTCCTTCCCAATGAAAGCGCGAGCTCTACCGAAGGTGCTTTTCTTCTTTGATGAGGACTTTGACGACTTCTTCTTGTCATCAAAATCGTCATCCTTGCTAGATCTTTTCATCTTTGAGCCCTTTTTCCAGAGGGGGGAATCAACAATGTAATGGCCTGTCTTCTTGCATTTGTGGCAAGTTCTTTTGTCGTAGTCACGAGCAGAAGCTTCAATGTTCTTTGAATCGTACTTTGAAGACTTTCCAAATCGGTTCCTTTGGAGAACTTCCTTACGAGCATAGCCAGTTCTCTGCCAATTTCCTCGGCATCATCTGTACTGCATTCAGATACTTATTCCTCTTCTTCAGATGAATAAATTACCTTTGCTTTAGCCTTTTTCCTTTAGAGCTCAAGGACGTCCGTAGCTGGGACCATACATATCTCTCTTCTCAGCTTGTTGAAATTCATGAGTGTTGAGCCTCTCAAGAATATCAGCGGGATCAAGTGACTTGTAATCAGGATGCTCTTGTATCATCAGGGCCAAGGTATCAAAGCAGCTATCAAAAGACCTCGGCAATTTCTTCACCAACTCGTGGTTAGTGATGTCAGCAGCACCCAGTGCTTGTAGCTCATTGGAGATGTCTGTGAGGCGATCGAAAGTTTGGTGAACATTTTCATTTTCAAGTCTCTTGAAGTGGTTGAAGAGATTTCGAAGCACATCAACTCGAGAGTCAAGTTGAGTGGAAACTCCCTCATTGACCTTGGAGAGCCTATCCCAGACCAGCTTTATAGTTTCCAGTGCACTCACATGGCCATACTGCCCTTTGTTGAGATGTCCACATATGATGTTCTTCGCTTGAGAGTCGAGTTGCTTGAATCTCTTCACATCAGCATCATTGATGCTCGGGAAAACAGTGGAGATGCCGTTCTCAACGACGAACCAGAGATCGTTGTCAATTGCCTGAAGATGCATGCGCATCTTGTTCTTCCAGTAAGGATAGTTTGTGCCATCGAAGATGGGGCACGCAGAAGAAACCTTGATCATACCTGTGGTCGACATAACTAAAACTCCAGGTGGTTAAACCAAAATAACACAGAACAAGGGAGTACCTTGCTCTGATACCAATCAAAAGCGCGGGTTTACTCCGAGAGGGGGTGCATGGGAGATTTTTAGAAATTCATCAAACTCTGAAGAATATGATGAAGATCAGAGTGATGAAATAGAAACACAAGGGAAACTAAGTCATCACAGGATCAGAGGACATGCAACCAGGATACATAAGAGTGAAGAACATGCAATCATACAATCATACATGCATGAAGAAAATGAACTGAGGAAATAGATAGCGTGATGAAATTCTTCAGTTCAAATTCGTTACAGCACAGATTACAAATTCTTTAGCAGCGGAATAAAGTAAGAGAGAGTTGAGGAATTGGAAACCAGGTTGGCTCGATGAAGACAATGAAATTTAGTAGACCAGTTCCAGTTGTTGCATCAACTATACGTCTCGTTGAGGTGGCTGAGTTGCAACTCAGAGGACACACAATCCTCACCGTATTGCTCTTGATCTAAGGTCACTTAGTCCTCACCCAATCACTCCTAGTAAGTCTTCAAGGTAGACTTCCAAAACCTTCACAGACTTATTCACCGGCACACCACAATGACTCTTCCTTTACTCAGAACTTGATGCCTAACCGTTGATGGCTCGTGTCCGCGTTAGTATTTCCCCGAAGAGGAAGGGATGATGCAACACAACTACGGTAGGTATTTCCCTCAGTGATGAAACCAAGGTTATCGAACAAGTTGGAGAACCAAGCAACACTATGTAAACTGTACCTACACACAAATAACAAATACTTGCAACCTGACGCGTACGAGGGGTTGTCAATCCCTCTTGGTAAAAGATAGATTGGTTTGTATGATTTTGGATAAATACATCTCGCGATAAAATAAAATAAAAGAAAGAAAGAAAAAGTAAAGCAAGGTATTTTTGGGTTTTTAGAATAATAGATCTGAAAACAATAGAAAATAAAAATAGATCTCAAAGCAAATATGATAAAGAATAGACCCGGGGCCGTAGATTTCACTAGTGGCTTCTCTCAAGAAAATAGCATACGATGGGTAAACAAATTACTACCGGGCAATTGATAGAACTTCAAATAATTATGACGATATCCAGGCAATGATCATTATATAGGCATCATGTCCAAGATTAGTAGACCGACTCATGCCTGCATGTACTACTATTACTCCACACATCGACCACTATCCAACATGCATCTAGTGTATTAAGTTCATGGAGAAACGGAGTAATGCAATAAGAACGGTGAAATGATGTAGACAAGATCTATTGATGTAGGAATAGACCCCATCTTGTTATCCTTAATAGCAACGATCAATGCATGTCTTGCTGCCCCTTCTGTCACTGGGAAAGAACACCGCACGATCGAACCCATCACAAAGCACCTCTTCCCATGGCAAGAAAAATTGATCTAGTCGGCCTAACTAAACCAAAAATTCAAAGAAGAAATACAAGGCTATAAGTAATCATGCATATAAGAGATCAAAACTCAAATAACTTTCATAGATAAAAAACATCTGATCATAAACTCAAAGTTTATCAGATCCCAACAAACACACTGCAAAAAGAATTACATCAAATAGATCTCCAAGAGACCATTGTATTGAGAATCAAGAGAGAGAGAGAGAGAGAGAGAGAGAGAGAGCCATCTAGCTACTAACTACGGACCCGTAGGTCTACAATGAACTACTCACGCATCATCGGAGAGGCGCCAATGAGGATGATGAACCCCTCCGTGATGGTGTCTAGATTGGATCTCGTGGTTTTGGAACTTGCGGCGGCTGGAATTGTGTTTTGTCGACTCCCCTAGGTGGTGCAGGAGGCGGCCGAGGTGGGCACAACCCACCAGCGCGCCTGGGCCCCTGAGCGCGCCCAGGTGGGTTGTACTCCGCTTGGAGCCCCCCTCTTGTACTTCTTAGGCCCAACAGGTGTCTTCTAGTCCAGAAAAAATCTCCAAAAAGTTTCACTCCGTTTGGACTTGTTTGGTATTGATTTTCTGCGAAGTAAAAAACAAACAAAAAACAGCAACTGGCACTAGGCACTATATCAATAGGTTAGTCCCAAAAAATGATGTAAAGTTGCTATAAAATGATTGTAAAACACCCAAGAATGACAATATAACAGCATGGAACAATAAAAAATTATAGATACGTTGGAGACGTATCAACCGTCTAGAAGAATAACAGTCTTCAAAGGTAACAGGCGTCGGATCACACAGATCGATCTCTTCAGTGATGCTCAATTGCTTTGGCTCTGGGTTTTTCCTCACTTAGGATTCTCTCAAAGTCGTCGGAGGATGGGTTGCTCTCTTATGACAAGTGTCAATTTCTCTCGGAGTAGCCAACCAACAAGTGGTTGTGGGGACGGCTATTTATAGCAAGGAGGAACTGTTAGATTTCAGGTTCCGCAAACCCTTGATAGGTTCAAACTCTGGGGTGCATGCGGAGATCTCAACCTACCCAGCCTGCCTACTCACGATCCTCACAGCCTAGCATGTCGAGTTCAAAGGGACAAAGAGACACAACAGTTTATCCTGGTTCGGGCCACCTTGCGGTGTAATACCCTACTCCAGCTTTGTGGTGGATTGCCTCGAGGGGCTGAGGATGAACTAGTACAATGGATGAACAGCCTCAGGAGGTGAGGTGTTCTTGAGCTCAAGTGAGCTGGTGAAGGAGGATGGCTTCGCTCCATTCGGATCGATCTCCCTTTCTATGGTGGTGGCTAAGTCCTATTTATTGTGGCCTTGGTCCTCTTCCCAAATGTTGGCGGGAAGGGATCCCACAACGGCCAGATTTGAAGGGGGGCAAGAAGTACATCCTATCCTGACTAAAGTGGTCTTTCTCTGCAAAAGCCTCTGGTCGTGATGTTGCGGTGGGCTCGGCGATGACCTCCGTCCTGCCGTCCTGGCGTTCTTGGTCTTGTTGCTCCAGAGTGGAAACTTTTGGTTGATTCCTCGGGACTCCGCTCCTGCTGCTTGCCTCCTTTGCACCAAAGAGGAAACTGGTACTCTGTGCCCACTGGCCCCCGCCTGGCCTTGATCATCATGGCTCACGTCAGCTGAGCCTCGTGAGGTGCACCTTGCATAGAAATCCCCACTCCTCGGGAGCCAGCCTGAGGAGGCCGATCCCCTTGGAGGTCTTGGTGTCGTCCGCCTCGTGAGGCTTGGCCCCTCGCGAGGGTCTTGAGTTGTTGATGCTGAAGCTGGGTCGTACCAGGCCATCGATGGGGCCATGCAGTAGGCCATAGGCAGGCAAGTCTAGGTACCCCCGTGTCGAGAATGCCGATAGTAGCCCCCGGGCCCAAGGCGCACTCGGACTTGGCTTCTAAGCGAAGCCAAAGGGCAAGTGCGGAGCGCCGCGGGCCCTAACTACCCGCAGCCTTGAACAACGTGTGGCGATTAATGGGACGTGGGTGTCTCCACTTCCCCACGCTACCTTGAAATCCACCAAGCCTGGTGGCCGCCCGTTGCCAGAGTAGTCTGCCCCTGTAGATTGTCGTGCTTGGCCCTTGCTCCTTCTCTTCCCAGGCTTGCAATCCTTCATGTAGATCTGGTGCCAGCGCCGCTCCCCCTTCCTAGCTTCCGCCATGGCCCCTCAGCAGATGAATAAGAAGGGGAGGTCGCGCGCCCCGGCTGGACCCCCCGACCTTGGAGCCAGCCCTCGAGCGGTTGACGGTGGTCAATCGGGAGGGGCTGAACAAGGTCCGCCCCGCTCTCGCAGCCGATTCCAATGAGTGGAAGGCGACGACCACTGGGCCCGCGTCTTGGCTTGTGGATGATATGAGCGCCACTGAGATTCCCATCCATCTTCATGCCCTATTCGCAGGCCTGATTCCCCCTTTCTCTCCTTTCTTCAACGCCATAATCTCGCACTACCAGATCCACCTGCTGCACCTGGATCCCCACTCCGTCATCCTCTTTGATGTCTTCGCCTTCCTTTGCGAAGACATGGTCGGCATTGCTCCTTTCGTGGCCTTGTTTTGCCATTTCTTCTAGCTCCGTCTGGTCGACGCCCGCCAACGCTCGGGGTGCGTGACCTTTGAAGCTATTGCAGCGACTGCTGGCTCGGGGTTTGAATTCGAGCTATTGCCAGATGCGAATGGGTTCTGGAAGCAGTGGCTGTTTGTAGACGCTGGTACGCGCAGTTCCCTTCTTCTGACCCCTCGGGTGCCTACGGAGCCCAGCTTCGGCTGGGGGCATGTGAAGCTCATCGACCGTCGGCTTACCCGCATCTGGAAGAGGTTGGCCAGGGTGCAAAATCTAGGGGTGACAGCGCCAATGGTGGTGAAGGAATTCGTCCAGTGGAGCATCGCCCCGCTCCAGCGCCATTCCTGCCTGATGTGGGCCTTCACCGGCGCCGAGGACTCCATGAGGCTCCAGAAGCCGGCGCTGCCTTCCAAGACCCTGAACAAGGTGCTTGAGCTTCTGACGGGCAACTCCAAACACGACGATCTTCCAAGAAATGGTTGTCTCCTCTACCAATGCTCGAACAAGGTGGCCTTCATGGAGCAGATGCCTCTCTTCGACGAGTGGGGGTTACTCCCAGCGGGCCTTGAGGGGCCTCGCGAGAATCCCATCCTCGTGGCTCCCTTGCTTCTTGGTTCTGCGGCGTGTGCCCCCATTGTGGAAGCAGGGCGGTGCACACCACCAGCCGCTGTCGAGGCGACCTTCGGAAGTCCTGCGCCACCAAGCGCTCCCGAGGCCGAGGCTCCTGAGGCTCAGGAAAGTGCCATTGCGGGATCAGCACGACCCGGTGCTTCAAAAGGAGAGGCTCCCGAGGCTCAGGGTAACGGCTCCGAGGCGGTTGCTGAAGGGGAGGCGCCTCCTGGTGCTCGTGAGGCTGCAGCCCAGGGAGCCCTGCCGAGCGCTCCCACTCCTAGGGACTGTCCCTCGAGGCACGGTCGGCTTCGCCTGAATCTTGAAGCTCCCCGCAAGAGGAAGGGGTCTCCGAGATGCAATGGTGATGCCCGCCGGCCGCTGAAGCTGAGGAAGTACATAGCTGTGGACAAGTAAGTACCTCATTTTGTGATTCCCTGCGCGTGATGTCCTTCTCTGACTAGGGTTTTGCAGGCCCCCCGCGTTGGCAAAGCCTCATGAGATGCGTCCTTCGGGAACTCCTGGCTCGCTTCCAACGCACGGCCCCCGGTGCCCAGCTCCTGTGCAAGGCATGGGGCCGACTATAGAAGCTGGCGCGCCGCTAGGGGACCTCGGACTTGAGCCTCTTGCTTCCTCCTCCCGCGACCTGGCCTGGAGGATGGGAGGCATGTTGATGGTCTCCCCGCTGATCACTACTGGCGATCGGGTGCCCTCTGGGCCATCTTCTTCAGGCTGCGAGACTGCACCGGCCAGCCCCCAACCGGAGGCAGGCGAGGCGCTTTGCACTCCTCCGGCAGCCCCCACAGCCGAAGATGGGCTTGGCCGCGCGCTGGAGTTCACACGCAGCCTATAGCGAGGAGGAGTGGCTGCCCAGGGGGAAGCCCCTAGTGAGATCGTAAGTATCCGCACTCTATTATACTTTAGTGCGACTTTGCTTCATAGTCTTGCTATAACGCCGAACATATATGCAGTCCGCTCAAGGTCCACCCCGAGGTATCATCTTCGGATGGGTCCTTGAGTGATTCGGCGATGAACTCGCTCCCGACGGCCACTACTCCTCAGCCTGCGGATGACACGGAGGTGTTGTCCCAAAGGCTCCCAGAGCAGGGGGAGGTGACCTTGGAGACGCCCCAAGGCGGAGCTACAGATGCCGAACATGCGGGGTACAGGATCCCCGCGGATCATGCCGATGAGAGCCACAGCAAGCCGGGCTCTCAGTCAGATGCTGTGTCGGAACCTTTGATGGTTCCGGATGCGGGCAGGCGGCCCCTCACTAGGGAGGGCTAGTCGTCCATGCCGATGACTTCTATTACGCCAGAGGCGTCGGATAGTCTGCTGGACGCGCTTCGTGGTGCGTCCATGGATGAAGAGCACCGTACTCTTATGAGTGTGGTGATAAGGTTCTGTCTGCCAAGAGCGGACTAACCGAAGCCTGCACCAGCCTCCTGACAGGCTTTGAGGTAAGTAATAAAAATGTGCGAAATTACCACCCGATAGGTAGTAGCCCCTGATACTCTGTTTGGTGTTCGGAAAGAAAAGCCAAACAGAGGGTCAATTATAATCCACAGGAGTCTGATAGTAACTGTGTCTTTGAATAAGCAGGCTGTGCTGCTTGCTGCTGCTGTCCGCACAGCCGAGGTTGCCGGACTAAAACGGGACCTGGAGCAGGCGCAGGGAGAGCTCGGCCTCACAAAGAAGCAGCTCGAAGAGAACAAACATGAGTGATACCCCGTTTGCATATAATGAAGGATAGACAAAATTGTTTACTCTAATGACAAAGTGTCGTGACTTTGCAACAGGGGTCGCCACCAATGTGGTGTCTCTGAAGAAAGCGTTGTCCGAGGCCGAAGACAAGGCGGCCTTGGAGCGCAAGGAGCGCGAGAAGCAAGATGCTAGAGTGGGCGAGGTACAACAAGATCTCCAGGAGCTCGACAAAAAGTTCGAGTCCTTGGTGCATGATCTTAAGCTGAAAGAGACTGCGCTTGCGAAGGCCCTTGCGAGTGTGAAAGATGCCAAGGCCGAAGCCAAAAAGGCACAACAAGAAATGCAGGCGGCCAAGAAGATAGCGGCGGGTATGACATTCTTTATGCAAAGCAAGCATGTGGAGGAGGCGTTTCTTTTACTTACCCGAATTCAGAGCTCTCCAGGGGCATTCGCAGATCTGCCACGCAGTGTATCCGATGCCGCGGAGTTCTACCGTGCCAAGGAGGGGAGCTCGATGGAGAAGCTGTTCTGGTCCCAGCATGCTGGGGCCGAACACCCAATGCCTCTGAGTGACCAACTGAAGCAGTTGGTTGAACTCCACAGGGCGGCTGAAGTGGCTATGAAAGATTTCATAGTCCGGATGTGGCCTAGTGAGCCCCTGCCCACTAGCTACTTCGGCCTGATCAAGCGGATGGTGAATGCCTATCCGCGACTAGAGGTGATCAAGCAGCCCGTTTGCATTGAGGGTGCCCGCCGGGCCTTTGCCCGTGCGAAGGTGCACTGGGGCAAGCTGGATGCGGAGAAGCTGGTGAAGGACGGGCCGCCGGAGGGCAAGGCGCGTCACTGTCCCAAGAAATATTATGATGGCGTTATGAAGGGCGCTCGTCTCGTGGCTGATGAATGTGCCAAGGACACGATCCTTGAGTAAATGTATTTCTGTCTTTGTTGGAATATAAAGACGAAGTTACTTGCGCTATGTAGCGCTTTTGATTTAAAATATTACCTTCTGTGCGGCTGTTTATAGCAGTCTGAAAGTAGGCCAGTCGTCGGCTTCCGCCCCCGCCTAACTAGTACCGGGGTGTTCCTGGAAAAACCCCGACACTCTTTATCCAAATTTTTGGTCCCTTAAGGAGGTATCCGGCGCAGCGAACAAGGCAATCGGACTATGCAGCTTTATAACTTTCACTTAGCCATAGAAGTAGATAATTTTAAATTTCAGCGAAGCCCCTAGAATTCGGACAACCGAATTGGGACGCTATATACGCCTAAATTGGACGAAGCCAATTCCTCGCCTAAAGCAGAAAAAATCTTTAAGGATTTTAAGACCTCTCGAATAGTGACCAGCTCTCGCCGCATCATGCCGGTCAGTTTTCGGCTTTCTCTATTGAGGTGCTCGTCCAGAAGAACTGGGACACAATCGCAGTAGTTCTCCCTGCGCTACCTTAGCCGATATAACAGAACATAAGGTACCAAAATAAGGGAGCCGGGCAAACCCAACTATTGACCCAAGACGTGATTCAGAGCTGATGCATATAGTGCTATAAGTTCGGGGTGCCGCACTGTTGAAAGTGTTCAGACTTGTTTTGCCGTATTATGATGCGCCATAAGAAGCCCCTGGCAAACTGATCATACCAAGGTGTACGGATGCAATATTAAATAAACATTTGTAAGAAAAAATATGCTCAAATAGGAATAATAAGCTGACGCTATATATGATCTCCCATTGATGAATATTACGTTTAAGCGTATGTTTACAATGGGTGCGTTTAAGCAGAAGTGAATAGGACTATTTAACATGTCCTATCCAAGGGCAGGCTGCATGTAGGTATATAAAGCAGGTATAACAATTGTGAACAGATTCCACCTGGGTATTTCCTTTTGTGCGCAAAGCCTGTTGCCTCCTTGGTTTTCTCTCCTGCGTAAGTCCGACAATCCGGCTCTTCTGAAGAGGCTGCCCTAAAGCAGTGTCCTGAAAGGTAAAAAGGGAGGGTTATGAAGGTATGTTGCGGTGATACCGCACTGTTGACTGAGTCACTGCTGCGCCTCCGCCTATGCCCATGGTATTTTGAGTGCGTAATTGTGTACGTGTGGCACGAATGCTGCTTTAATGGGGCATGAGCGGAGGCCGGACTGCTAGTCACGCTCTTGGCATGCCTGGTGATCCTGTTGCGAGGTGCTCCGGACTCGCTTGACAGTGCTCGAGGTTTTCGTCGCCGGATTGGTTGCCGGAGGAGGCCGCATTGTACTTCCGCCGCGAGGGCTGCAGTATGCTCTTCTCTACAGAGAGAGCGGTCCATGTTTCCGTTGACTGTTATGACCCCGCGCGGTCCTGGTATCTTGAGCTTGAGGTATGCATAGTGTGGTACCGCGTTGAATCTAGCGAATGCGGTTCGTCCAAGCAGTGCGTGGTGACCACTACGGAAAGGGACGATATCGAAGATTAACTCTTCGCTTCGGAAGTTATCCGGAGATCCGAAGACCACTTCCAGTGTTATAGAGCCCGTGCAACGGGCCTCTACTCCAGGAATTACACCTTTAAAGGTGGTTTTGGTGGGCTTGATCCTTGAGGGGTCGATGCCCATTTTGTGCACGGTGTCCTGATAAAGCAGGTTCAGGCTGCTACCGCCATCCATAAGGACTCGCGTGAGGTGGAATCCGTCGATGATTGGGTCCAGGACCAATGCGGCTGAACCACCATGACGGATGCTGGTAGGGTGATCCCTACGATCAAAGGTGATCAGACAAGCTGACCATGGGTTGAATTTGGGGGCGACTGTCTCCATCGCATAGACGTCCCGTAGTGCTCGCTTCCGTTCCCGCTTGGGAATGTGGGTGGCATAGATCATGTTGACCATTTTCACCCGGGGAGGAAATTTCTTCTGTCCCCCCGTGTTCGGACGCTGGGGCTCCTCGTCATCGTCACTGTGCAGCCCCTTGTCCTTGTTTTCGGCGTTTATTTTTCCAGCCTGTTTGAACACCCAACAGTCTCTATTGGTGTGGTTTGCTGGTTTGTCCGGGGTGCCATGAATTTGGCACGAGCGTTCCAGTATGCGGTCCAGACTGGACGGTCCCTGATTGTTTATTTTGAATGGTTTTTTCCGCCATCGGATTTGGATCCGCTGAATCCGGCGTTGACTGCCGTGTCTTCAGCGTTGTCGCCGTTGTTCTATCGCTTATGTCTGTTGCGCCGTGGCTTGCCGTTATTGTCGCGGGCGTCCGAGGTGCCGGAATGTGGCGTGGTGCTACTGCGAGCCAATCAGCTGTCCTCTCCCACACAAAAGCGGGTCATGAGTGTCGTGAGTGCTGCCATGGACTTGGGTTTTTCCTGGCCGAGGTGTCGGGTGAGCCACTCGTCACGGATATTATGCTTAAAGGCCGCCAGGGCTTCGGCGTCCGGACAATCGACTATTTGGTTCTTTTTAGTTAGGAACCGAGTCCAGAATTTCCTGGTTGACTCTCCGGGCTGTTGAGTAATGTGGCTCAAGTCATCGGCGTCCGGTGGTCGCACGTATGTGCCCTGGAAGTTGTAGAGGAATGCGTCTTCTAGGTTTTCCCAACTTCCAATGGAATTTGTCGGCAGACTATTTAGCCAATGTCGGGCAGGTCCTTTGAGCTTAAGAGGAAGATACTTGATGGCGTGTAGATCATCTCCGCGGGCCATGTGAATGTGGAGAAGGAAATCTTCGATCCATACTGCGGTGTCTGTTGTGCCATCGTATGATTCGATGTTGACGGGTTTAAACCCTTCTGGGAATTCGTGATCCATCACTTTGTCAGTGAAGCAGAGGGGGTGTGCGGCGCCTCTATGCCGGGCTATGTGGCTACGCAGTTCAAATGGGCCTGGGTGGCTGTATTCGGCCCGGCTAGACTTGTTAATAGTATGTCCGGCGTGACGGTCATCATCGCGTGTTGGGGTGCGCCCCCGCTGTCGGTGTCAAAACCGGCGGATCTCGGGTAGGGGGTCCCGAACTGTGCGTCTAGGCGGATGGTAACAGGAGACGAGGGACACAATGTTTTACCCAGGTTCGGGCCCTCTCGATGGAGGTAAAACCCTACGTCCTGCTTGATTAATATTGATGATATAGGTAGTACAAGAGTGGATCTACCACGAGATCAAGGAGGCTAAACCCTAAAGCTAGCCTATGGTATGATTGTTGTAATGTATGTTGTCCTACGGACTAAAGCCCTCCGGTTTATATAGACACAGGAGGAGGCTAGGGTTACACAGAGTCGGTTACAATGGTAGGAGATCTACATATCCGTATCACCAAGCTTGCCTTCCACGCCAAGGAAAGTCCCATCCGGACACGGGACGAAGTCTTCAATCTTGTATCTTCGTAGTCTTGGAGTCCGGCGGACGATGATAGTCCGGCTGTCCGGACACCCCCTAGTCCAGGACTCCCTCACCCGCGATCCGTAGATCGATCTTGGCTGTCCTGCTTTGTTTTCCAGTATGTCTTGCAGGTCTTGCCTATTGCCCCGAGCCGTAGTGTATTGGCGTGGGGGCGCGGGCTGGTATTCGGGCTGATATGCCATTTTATCCCGGCCACGAGGTGGCTGGTCAGCCGTGTGGCGCTCGAGTCTGTATTCCTTAGCTGCCAGGACTTCAGTCCATCTGTCTATGAGCAGGTATTGATCAGCTCGGAGCTGCTGCTTCTTCTTCTTCAGGCTCCTTGCGGTGGCCATAAGCCGGTGCTTGAAGCGCTCCTGCTCCACGGGGTCCTCAAGTACGCCGAACTCGTCGTCGCCGAGGCTAATCTCGTCTTCAGAGTGGGGCATGTAATTGTCCTCCTCCGGATATCCGTCCGTCGCCTGTTCGTCTGGGCTGACCTGCCCGTCTTCCTGCTTGTCCTGCTCGAAGGCGGGCTGATCAGGGTTGTACTCATCTTCGGCGGCATCCGGATTGTTTTCGTCTCCTGTGCCGGTATTGCTATGGCGGGGCTTGGAGCAGCGCCGACGACGCCCATGCTTTGCTTTTCTCCCCGAGGGGTTATCCTCCGTTGCCTCATCGCCATTGGTTTCCTTCGGTGTGTCTACCATATATATATATATATATCATATGAGGAGGTGGCTGTCCGCCGCCCAGTTAGTGATTGTTCCTGTTCTTCTCCTGCATCGTCGTCCATACCGTCGATGTCTTCGGAGTCAAAGTCAAGCACGTCGGTTAAGTCATCGATCGTGGCAATGAAGTGGTGGTGGGTGGGCAACGAATTCCTTCATCGTCCGCTTCCCACTCGAGCCGGACATAGTTCGGCCGAGAGTCTCCTGACAAAGAGAGAGACTTTAATGAGTTCAGCACGTCGCCAAAGGGCGAGTGCTGGAAGATATCCGCGACGATGAACTCCATTATAGGAGCCCATCCAGGTTCCGCGGGCTCAGGAGCGCGCGGACTGGAACCTGCAGCCGGATACGAGTCCGGGGGTCCGGTGTCACAGGCTTCTTTAGGGGTGTGATACATCTCCAACGTATCTATAATTTTTGATTGTTCCATGCTACTATATTACCCCTTTTGGATGTTTATGGGCTTTATTTTACACATTTATATCATTTTTGGGACTAACCTACTAACCGGAGGCCCAACCCATATTGTTGTTTTTTTGCCTATTTTGGTATTCGAAGAAAAGGAATATCAAACGGAGTCCAAACGGAATGAAACCTTCGGGAGCGTGATTTTTGGAACGAACATGATCCGGAGAGCTTGGAGTGCAAGTCAAGAAGCTTCCGAGGGCCCTACGAGATAGGGGGCCGCGCCCCCCCCCCCCCCTGTATGGCGCTCCCCCTGTCTTATGGGCCCCTTGGGCGGCCACCGACGTACTTCTTCCTCCTATATATACCTACGTACCCCGAAAACATCTAGGAGCACCATGAAACACAATTTCCACCACCGTAACCTTCTGTATCCGCGAGATCCCATCTTGGAGCCTTCGCCGACACTCTGCTGGAGGGGGAATCGACCATGGAGGGCTTCTACATCAACATCCTTGCCCCTCCAATGAGTTGTGAGTAGTTTACCACAGACCTACGGGTCCATAGTTATTAGCTAGATGGCTTCTTCTCTCCTTTTGGATCTCAAGACAATGTTCTCCCCCTCTCTTGTGGAGATCTATTCGATGTAAACTCTTTTTGTGGTGTGTTTGTCAAGATCCGATGAATTGTGGGTTTATGATCAAGTTTATCTACGAATAATATTTCAATCTTCTCTGAATTCTTTTATGTATGATTGAGTTATCTGTGTAAGTCTCTTCGAATTATCAGTTTGGTTTGGCCTACTAGATTGGTCTTTCTTGCCATGGGAGAAGTACTTAGCTTTGGGTTCAATCTTGCGGTGTCCTTACCCAGTGACAGAAAGGGTTGCAAGGCACGTATTGTATTGTTGCCATCGAGGATAACAAGATGGGGTTTATATCATATTGCATGAGTTTATCCCTCTACTTCATGTCATCTTGCTTAATGCGTTACTTTGTTCTTATGAACTTAATACTCTAGATGCAGGCAGGAGTCGGTTGATGTGTGGAGTAATAGTAGTAGATGCAGGCAGGAGTCGGTCTACATGTTATGGACGTGATGCCTATAAACATGATCATGCCTAGATAATCTCATAACTATTCGCTTTTCTATCAATTGCTCGACAGTAATTTGTTCACCCACCGTAATACTTATGCTATCTTGAGAGAAGCCACTAGTGAAACCTATGGCCCCCGGGTCTATCTCTTATCATATTTGCTTTCAATCTACCTTTATTTGCATCTTTACTTTTTGCATCTATATTATAAAATACCAAAAATATATTTATGTTATCATACTATCTTTATTAGATCTCACTTTCTCAAGTGGCCGTGAAGGGATTGACAACCCCTTTATTGCGTTGGTTGCGAGTTCTCAGTTTGTTTGTGTAGGTGCGTGGGACTTTTGAGGAGCCTCCTACTGGATTGATACCTTGGTTCTCAAAACTGAGGGAAATACTTACACTACACTTTGCTGCATCACCCTCTCCTCTTCGAGGAAAACCAATGCAAGCTCAAGACCTAGCAAGAAGGATTTCTTGTGCCGTTGCCGGGGAGGTCTTCGCTCAAGTCAAGACATACCAAGTACCCATCACAAACTCATCTCCCTCGCATTTACATTATTTGCCATTTGCCTCTCGTTTTCCTATCCCCCACTTCACCCTTGTCGTTTTATTCGCCCTCTCTTTCCCAATCTCCTCCTCTCTTTTTTGCTTGCCTTTTTTCTGCTTGCTTGTGTGTTGGATTACTTGTTGCCATGGCGCAAGATAATACCAAATTGTGTGATTTCTCGAATACCAATAATAATGATTTGCTTAGTACTCCGATTGCTCCTCTTAATAATGATGAGTCTTGTGAAATCAATACCGCTTTGCTGAATCTTGTTATGAAAGATCAATTCGCCGGCCTTCCTAGTGAAGATGCCGCTACTCATCTAAACAATTTTGTTGATTTGTGTGATATGCAAAAGAAGAAAGATACGGATAACAATATTGTCAAATTGAAGTTATTTCCGTTTTGTCTTAGAGATCGTGCTAAAGTTTGGTTTTCGTCTTTGCCTAAAAATAGTATTGATTCTTGGAACAAGTGCAAAGTTGCTTTTATCTCTAAGTATTTTCCTCCCGCTAAGATCATCACTCTTAGGAACGATATTATGAATTTTAAACAACTTGATCATGAGCATTTTTCCCAATCTTGGGAAAGAATGAAATTGATGCTTCGCAATTGCCCTACTCATGGTTTGAATTTATGGATGATCATACAAAATTTTTATGCCGGTTTGAACTTTGCTTCTAGAAATCTCTTAGATTTTGCCGCGGGAGGCACGTTTATGGAAATCATGTTAGGAGATGCTACAAAATTGCTTGATAATATTATGGCTAATTATTCTCAATGGCACACTGAAAGATCTTCTAGTAAAAAAGTGCATGCTATAGAAGAAATCAATGTTTTGAGTGGAAAGATGGATGAACTTATGAAGATGTTTGCTACTAAAAATACTCCTCTTGATCCCAATGATATGCCTTTGGAGAATAATAATGAATCTATGGATGTTAATTTTGTTGGTAGGAATAGTTATGGAAACAACGCTTATAGAGGAAATTTTAATGCTAGACCGTTCCCTAGTAATCCCTCTATCAATTATGGAAATTCCTACAATAATTCTTATGGTAATTTTAATAAGATGCCCTCTGATTTTAAGAATAGTGTGAAAGAATTTATGATTTCTCAAAACAATTTTAATGCTTTGCTTGAAGAAAAATTGCTCAAAGTTGATGATTTGGCTAGGAACGTTGATAGACTTTCGCTTGATGTTAATTCTCATAAACTTGGATCTTTTTCTCCTAAGCATGATATCAATGAGTCTCTCAAAGTAATGAGAATTTCCATTGACGAGTGCAAGGAAAGAACCGCTAGATTGCGTGCTAAAAAAGAAAGCTTTATAAAAGCGTGTTCTTCTAGTTTCCGTGAAGATAATGATGAGGATCTTAAAGTTATTGATGCGTCTCCGATTAGATCTATGTTTTGCAATATGAATTTTGATGATTATGGGAGTGATGATGAATCAACTTTGCCTAGAAGGCGTCCCAAAAATTCGGAGTCTTTAGATCTTGATGCTAAATTTGGTAAAAGTGAGATTGGAGAATCCTCAACTTCTAATAATATTGAACCTACTATCTCGGATTTAAGGAATTTGATTATGATAATTGCTCTTTAAAAGGTTGTATTTCCTTGTTGCAATCTGTTGTTAATTCTCCTCATGCTTATAGTCAAAACAAAGCTTCTACCAAACATATTGTTGATGCCTTGATGCAATCTTATGATGAAAAACTTAATATGGAAGTTTCTATACCTAGAAAACTTAATGATGAGTGGGAACCTACTATAAAGATTAGAATTAAAGATATGAGTGTTTTGCTTTGTGTGATTTGGGTGCTAGTGTTTCCACGATTCCGAAAACTTTATGTGATATTCTAGGTTTCCATGATCTTGATGATTGCTCTTTAAATTTGCACCTTGCGGATTCCACCATTAAAAATCCTATGGGAAGGATCAATGATGTTCTTATTGTTGCAAATAGAAATTTGGTGCCCATAGATTTTATCATTCTTGATATAGATTGCAATCTTTCTTGCCCTATTATTCTTGGTAGACCTTTCCTTAGAATGATTGGTGCGATTATTGATACGAAGGAAGGGAACATTAGATTCCAATTTCATTTAAAGAAAGGCATGGAGCACTTTACAAGAAATAAAATCAAATTACCTTATGAATCTATCATGCGTGCTACTTATGAATTTAGTGCCAAAGATGGCACTCGTTAGATCTATCCTTGCTTTTATGCCTAGCTAGGGGCGTTAAACGATAGCGCTAGTTGGGAGGCAACCCAATTTTCTTTATGTTTTTTGTTTTTGATCCTGTTTAGTAATAAATCTTGCATCTAACTTCTGTTTAGATGTGTTTTTATCTTTTAATTAGTGTTTGTGCCAAGTAGAACCTATAGGATAACCTACGATGATAGTTGATTTGATTCTGCTGGAAAACAGAAACTTTGCGCGCATGAATATAATTTTGTTAAATCACAGGAACGTGCTTTTGCGTTGATTCTTTTTTATGCTGTTAAATAGACAAATTTTACAGGACTTCCTATTTTGGTAGGATTTTTAGAGTTCCAGAAGTTTGCGTTAGTTACAGATTGTTACAGACTGTTCTGTTTTTGACAGATTCTGTTTTTCGTGTGTTGTTTGCTTATTCCAATGCATCTATGACTAGTAAATCAGTCTATGAACCATAAAGAAGTTGGAATACAGTAGGTTTAACACCAAATTAAATAAAGAATGAGTTCATTGCAGTACCTTATGTGGTGGTTTTGTTTTCTTTCACTAACGGAGCTTATAAGATTTCCTATTGAGTTTTGTGTTGTGAAGTTTTCAAGTTCTGGGTAAAGCTTTTATGGACTATGGAATAAGGAGTGGAAAGAGGCTAAGCTTGGGGATGCCCATGGAACCCCAAGATATTCAAGAATAGCCAAAAGCCTAAGCTTGGGGATGCCCCGGGAAGGCATCCCCTCTTTCGTCTTCGTTCATTGGTAACTTTACTTGGAGCTATATTTTTATTCGCCACATGATATGCGTTTTGCTTGGAGCGTGTTGTATTATATTAGTCTTTTCTTTTTAGTTTACCACAATCATCCTTGCTGTACACACATTTTGGGAGAAGCCTATTTGATTAGAATTTGCTAGAATACTCTATGTGCTTCACTTATATCTTTTGAGCTTGATAGTTTTTGCTCTAGTGTTTCACTTATATCTTTTAGAGCACGGTGGTGTCTAAATTTTGAAGAAATTGCTAGTCTCTCATGCTTCACATATATTATTTTGAGAGTCTTTTAGAACAGCATGGTATCTGCTATGATCATAAAGTTGGTCCTAGAATGATGAGCATCCAAGTTGGGTATAATAAAAACTATCATACAAAGTGAATTGGATGCTATGATCATTTTGATGCTTGATAATTGTTTTGAGATATGGAGGTAGTGATATTAAAGTCATGCTAGTTGGGTGATTATGAATTTAAAGAATGCTTGTGTTGAAGTTTGTGATTCCCGTAACATGCACGTATGGTGAACCGCTTTGTGATGAAGTTGGAGCACAATTTTATTTATTGATTGTCTTCCTTATGAGTGGCGGTCGGGGAGGAGCGATGGTCTTTTCCTACCAATCTATCCCCCTAGGAGCATGCGCGCAGTGCTTTGGTTTTTGATGACTTCTAAATTTTTGCAACAAGTATATGAGTTCCATGGATTATACGCACTCTTTCACCCTTCCACCATTGCTAGCCTCTCTTGTACCACGCAACTTTCGCCGGTACCATACACCCGCCATTTACCTTCCTCAAAACAGCCACCATACCTACCTATTATGGCATTTCCATAGCCATTCCGAGATATATTGCCATGCAACTTTCCACCGTTCCATTCATATGACACGCATTACTTTTGTCATATTGCTTTTTGCATGATCATGTAGTTGACATTGTATTTGTGGCAAGGCCACCTTCATAATTTTTATACATGTTGCTCTTGATTCATTGCATATCCCGGTACACCGCCAGAGGCATTCTTATAGACTCATATCTTGTTCTAGCTTTCAGTTGTAAATCCATAAAAGTGTGATGATCTTCATTATTAGAGCATTGTCCTAGTGAGGAAAGGATGATGAAGACTATGATTCCCCCACAAGTCGGGATGAGACTTCGGACTTTACAAAAAAAGAGAAAGGCCAAAAGAAAAGAAAAGAAAAGAAAAAGGGCCAAAGAAAAGAAAAAAAGGAAAAGAAAAAATGGAGAAAAAATAATAAAATGAGAGAAAAAGAGAGAAGGGACAATGCTACTATCTCTTTTTCCACACTTGTGCTTCAAAATAGCACCATGATCTTCATGATAGAGAGTCTCATATTTTGTCACTTTCATATACTAGTGGGAATTTTTCATTATAGAACTTGGCTTGTATATTTGAATGACGGGCTTCCTCAAAAGTGCCCTAGGTCTTCGTGAGCAAGCAAGTTGGATGCACCCCACTTAGTTTCTTTTGTTGAGCTTTCATATATTCATAGCTCTAGTGCATTCGTTGCATGGCAATCCCTACTCACGCACGTTGATATCTATTGATGGGCATCTCCATAGCCCGTTGATACGCCTAGTTGATGTGAGACTATATTCTCCTTTCTTGTCTTCTCCACAACCACCATTCTATTACACATATAGTGCTATGTCCATGGCTCACGCTCATGTATTGCGTGAAAGTTGAAAAGGTTTGAGATTATTAAAGTATGAAACAATTGCTAGGCTTGTCATTGGGGTTTTGCATGACTAAATAATTTGTGTGATGAAGATAGAGCATAGCCAGACTATATGATTTTGTAGGGATAACTTTCTTTAGCCATGTTATTTTGAGAAGACATGATTACTTTGATTAGTATGCTTGAAGTATTACTATTTCTTATGTCAATATGAACTTTTATTTTGTATTCATTTGAATCTGGACATTCATGCCACAATAAAGAATATTACATTATGAATTATGCTAGGTAGCATTCCACATCAAAAATTTCTTTTTTATCATTTACCTACTCGAGGACGAGCAGGAATTAAGCTTTGGGATGCTTGATACGTCTCCAATGTATCTATAATTTTTGATTGTTCCATGCTATTATATTACCCCTTTTGGATGTTTATGGGCTTTATTTTACACATTTATATCATTTTTGGGACTAACCTACTAACCGGAGGCCCAACCCATATTGCTGTTTTTTTGCCTATTTCAGTATTTCGAAGAAAAGGAATATCAAACGGAGTCCAAACGGAATGAAACCTTCGGGAGCGTGATTTTTGGAACGAACATGATCCGAAGAGCTTGGAGTGCAAGTCAAGAAGCTTCCGAGGGCCCCACGAGATAGCGGGCCGCCCCCCCGTAGGGCGCGCCCCTTGTCTCGTGGGCCCCTCGGGCGGCCACCGACGTACTTCTTCCTCCTATATATACCTACATACCCCGAAAACATCCAGGAGCACCAGGAAACACAATTTCCACCGCCGTAACCTTCTGTCTCCGCGAGATCCCATCTTGGAGCCTTCGTTGGCACTCTGCCGGAGGGGGAATGGACCACGAAGGGCTTCTAAATCAACATCCTTGCCCCTCCGATGAGTTGTGAGTAGTTTACCACGGACCTACGGGTCCATAGTTATTAGCTAGATGGCTTCTTCTCTCTTTTTGGATCTCAATACAATGTTCTCCCCCTCTCTTGTGGAGATCTATTCGATGTAAACTCTTTTTGCGGTGTGTTTGTCGAGATCCGATGAATTGTGGGTTTATGATCAAGTTTATCTATGAATAATATTTGAATCTTGTCTGAATTCTTTTATGTATGATTGAGTTATCTTTGCAAGTCTCTTCGAATTATCAGTTTGGTTTGGCCTACTAGATTGGTCTTTCTTGCCATGGGAGAAGTGCTTAGCTTTGGGTTCAATCTTGCGGTGTCCTTACCCAGTGATAGAAAGGGTTGCAAGGCACGTATTGTATTGTTGCCATCGAGGATAACAAGATGGGGTTTATATCATATTGCATGAGTTTATCCCTCTACATCATGTCATCTTGCTTAATGCGTTACTCTGTTCTTATGAACTTAATACTCTAGATGCAGGCAGGAGTCGGTCGATGTGTGGAGTAATAGTAGTAGATGCAGGAAGGAGTCGGTCTACTTGTCATGGACGTGATGCCTATATACATGATCATGCCTAGATAATCTCATAACTATGCGCTTTTCTATCAATTGCTCGACAGTAATTTGTTCACCCACCGTAATACTTATGCTATCTTGAGAGAAGCCACTTGTGAAACCTATGGCCCCCGGGTCTATCTCTTATCATATTTGCTTTCAATCTACCTTTATTTGCATCTTTACTTTTTGCATCTATATTATAAAATACCAAAAATATATTTATCTAATCATACTGTCTTTATTAGATCTCACTTTCGCAAGTGGCCGTGAAGGGATTGACAACCCCTTTATTGCGTTGGTTGCGAGTTCTCAGTTTGTTTGCGTAGGTGCGTGGGACTTTTGAGGAGCCTCCTACTGGATTGATACCTTGGTTCTCAAAACTGAGGGAAATACTTACGCTACACTTTGCTGCATCACCCTCCCCTCTTCGAGGAAAACCAACGCAAGCTCAAGACATAGCAGGGTGAGGCCTGTGTTCAGCTCTAACGCTAATGAGTGTGCGGCCTGCGGGATGGGGTCCATCCACCTGTCTTTGGGCAACGCAATCTGCTCCGGATTTTGGTCCGGGGCTACCGCAGGGGCGACATCCCGAGCATTGTCTGATAGCAGGTCTAGGCCATGCTCATCGTGACTGTCCGGCGTTCCTGGCACAGGCCCGAATCTGTTGAAGATCAAGTCTCCGCGGATATCAGCCGTGCAGTTCATGTTTCCGAACCTGACCTGGTGGCCAGGGGCGTAGCTATCGATTTGCTCCAGTTGGCCAAGCGAATTGGCCCGTAGTGCAAAGCCGCCGAACACGAAGATCTGTCCGGGGAGAAAAGTCTCACCCTGGACCGTGTTGTTGACGATTGAAGTAGCCATCAAGCCTTGCAGCGACGACACAGAGGAACTCTCAATGAAAGCACCAATGTCAGTGTCAAAACCGGCGGATCTCGGGTAGGGGGTCCCGATCTGTGCGTCTTAGGCTAATGGTAACAGGAGGTAAGGGACACAATGTTTATCCAGGTTCGGGCTCTCTCGATGGAGGTAAAACCCTACTTCCTGCTTGATTGATATTGATGATATGAGTAGTACAAGAGTTGATCTACGATGAGATCGTAGAGGCTAAACCCTAGAAGCTAGCCTATGATGATTATGATTGTGATCGTCCCTCTAAGGACCAAACTCTCCGGTTTATATAGCCACCGGAGAGGGCTAGGGTTTACATGGAGTCGGTTACAAGGAAGGAAATATAATATCCGGATCGCCAAGCCTGTCTTCCACGCAAAGGAGAGTCCCATCCAGACACGGGACGGAGTCTTGAGTCTTGTATCTTCACGCTCCATTAGTCCGGACAAAGTGTGCAGTACGGCTGTCCGGATACCCCCTAATCTAGGACTCCCTCAGTCTTCGCCTGCAAAAGCCTCTGGTTGTGACGCTGCGGTGGGCTCCGCAATGACTTCCGTCCTGGCGGTCTTGGTCTTGTTGCACCAGAATGGAAACCATTGGCTGCTTCCTTGGGACTCCGCGCCTACTGCTTGCCTCCTTTGCACCATAGAGGAAAGTGGTACTCTGCGCCTGCTGGCGCCCGCCTGGCCTTGATCGCCATGGCTCACGTCAGCTGAGCCTCGTGAGGTGCACCTTGCATAGAAATCCCCGCTCCTCGGGAGCCAGCCTGAGGAGGCCGATCCCCTTGGAGGTCTTGGTGTCGTCCGTCTCGCGAGGCTTGGCCCCTCGCGAGGGTCTTGAGTTGTTGATGCTGAAGCTGGGCCATATCAGGCCGTCGATAGAGCCACGCAGTGGGTCGCAGGCAGGCAAGTCTGGGTACCCTCGTATCCAGAACGCCAACAGCAACCTGCCATGGAATGTCATAAATGCCCTTCTTTGATTCAACCATTGTCAGGATAAGGATCCACTCGACAGCTGGCACGCGGCGCAGGAACGGTCGGAATTTGAACTCTCAGATTTGCTAGGGCACTCAATTTCCTCACTTCTAGGAAGAACACAGTGGCAAACTCCTAACTCCTCAGCATGACCAAATTCATCAGCGACCAGCCGAACTTTGTCACTTTCACTAGCAATTGCGCCAGCTGTACTGGAGATTTCTAAAGGCTTCACTGGAAGTGGTTTTTGTCTATAGGTTGAACATCACTTTGGAAATTTGAAATATGATTCACCTAGACCCCCTTTAACAATACGGTTTTTTCTATGACTCAAAGAAGAAGAAAAGAAACTATGGAAACAAAGACTTCACATCAATTTCTTCAAAGGCCCTACCAATTTCATCACCAATTGCTTCACTTGAAGAAATATATTTTTAGGAGTCATCTTCCATGTGTTAAACCAAATCTTCTAGACTCTGTCTCCTGTGTATACTCACAAAATCATTAGTTCCTCAACCTATTTGTCGTTAATACTCCAGGGCACTTGATTCACTTACACCTGCTCATGAGCGTGATCATATCCACTTCTTCGCCCGAATTGGACGAATTGAAGAACTCATTTTCAATCATTTTATCAAGCTCCATTGGTCCATATCATTGTCTGATGAAGCATCGGAATCCATCATTTTCCCCACAAATAAATCACGGAAAATCTGGTCGGACATTATGTCGACCACATCAAGGGCAAGGTGGAGACCAAAAGTTGTCAGACGTATTGCAGGGATGTTCGGGCAGCGAGCACGGATGCGGTGAAAGCACATTTGCTCCCTTGGTGGTTTTGGTAATTCATGTCAACATACATGTTGTTGGACTAACACTTTTTTCAAGTATATTTCAGGAAGAGTTCAACCAAGGCTTGTATTTGGATGGAGATGTGGACCTCTCAATCTACTAAGGACAAGCATTGGCAAAATCTCCAAGACTCTACATCTTTGGTTAAGTGATCGAAGATCACATTGAGTCTATAGGAAAGCCAATGCTATTAAAAGGGGTTGATGTTTTGATCGTGAGTCATTTGCTCAACTGCTTGAAGATATTGCTCTAAAAACCCTCAACCACATTCTCATAATCCAATCTGTCCAAAACCCTCAAGTCATTCTCGGCCCCACCAAAACATACACACCCAGACCCACCGAGATACACTAGACAGAGCCATAGCCTAAACCCTACAAACTCAGTTCCACCGAGATGGCATTTGGTCCTACCAAAGTGCACTGGCAAACTTTCTGTACCCAGTCGAGTTTATTTCAGAATTACCGAATGAAACTGATCAAAGTTACCGAAACGATGCAAGGGCATAGGTCATCACCTATCGGAGGCACTGAGTGGATTCATCCGATCTCACCGAAGCGTCTAACATTCAAATCTTTTTGGTCTTACCGAGATTTACTTTTGGTGTCATCAAGTTGTGCATAAAGTTTTTAACATCTAGATCTAATGTCTATAAATACCCCACCCACACCACCTACTCTCAAAGAGAGCAACCAGGACGAAAGTACACCTCCCATATCCATTTTCCGAGACAGAACCAGCTACACTTGTGTTGAGATCAAGGAATTCCACTCCAACCATTTGATCCCTGATTTCTAGCCCCCTCAAGTTTCTTTCCACTCCAATCCTTCTCCCACCACCATGCCAAATCTATGAGAGAGTGATTGAGTGTTGTGGAGACTATCTTTTGAAGTATAAGAGCAAGGAGTTCATCATCGACAACATAATCTATTACCTTTTGGAGAGTGAAGTCTCCAAAGCTTGTAGAGTTGAACCAATGAGTTTGTAAGGGCAAGGATATAGCCTACTTCATGCAGATCTACCCCGAGTGGGACTAGTTCTTCATGGGTGTAAGCCATGATGGAATAGACAAGGTTGCTTCTTCGTGGACCCTTCATGCGTGGAGCCCTCCATGGACTCGTGTAGTCATTACCCTCTGTGGGTTGAAGTATCCATCAATGTGGATGTACGACAACACCACCTATCAGAACCACGCCAAAAATCACTGTGTCTTCATTGCGTTTGTTCTTCCTATCTCTACCCCCCTTTACTTTCTTGCACTTGCATGTTGTCCTTTTTCTGTTGCCCTATCTTTGTATATGCATGTGTAGAATGTATTAGTTGCCACTTAACTTGTGATAAAATTGCCTAATTGTCAAGAAAAATTAAAATTTATCTTTATCTTGTTAAGTGTCTATTCACCCCCGCTAGACCTATCTTCTTGATCTTTCAGGGGGGAATGCCTCGTCGGTGCTGGTGGCGCTGAGGCTCAGAATAGTGGTGGAGCAAGGGTAGCGGCAGAGGTACGAGACATCCAGCACAGAGGAGGAAGAAGAGAGGACAGAGAAAATGGAACCGGTAGGTCGGGGTGGATTTGGTGCAATTTGGGGTGGGGGCCGAGTGTTGGGTCCCACATGGCGGATGCGCCCAGACCATCATGGCATCTGCCCGGGAGTTTGAGGGGGGGGGGGGGGGTTGAGGCGCACAACTGTTGATGCCCTTAGGGGGATTAAGGAACTGGCAGGTCAGGTTCGTATATATTGAGCAGGATTAAAACAAATACGAAGGTCCTTACAGAGGAAAAAAGATAAAAGGCTTGGCTAATCCAGTTTAGGTGATTTTTGAGTGTCACTAGTCCAATGGAAGTCCATTTTAGAAAAAGGTTCAATCAAAAGGAAGCACTGGTCGGAGGATGTCTTGCTTGATCATACTAAGAAACTCATCTTTGTGTTGCACTTTCTTCTTGAACACTTGTCAGTTCGGTTCTTTCCAGATATTCCATCTCGTGTATATGGTAGTGGAAACCACCTTGGCAAATTGAAGATGCTTGTTGCGGCCCTTGGGAGTGCAGGTATGTCTTGCAAATCTCCTACAAGCAATCAGATTGAGCATGCAAACAATCACTAGATGATGAGATGCAGCGCAGATTCCTCAAGCTGGTCACACATGATGCAATTGGGGCTATGTGGGATTCCAAGTTTAGATAGGTTGTCATTGGTGATAATCTTGCCTTTGAGAAAAAGCGTGAAGAAGAATCAGCATTGCCTCAAGCATGGACTTTCAGAGCTTGTCATAGTTGGCACCAGCGTTGGAGTGAAGGAATTGGTAGTGGTAGGTAGGGTTCGTGGTGTAGGTTGTAATGACGTTGTGGTTCCAGGTTAGTTAGGGTTATTGGGCACACATAATTTGAAAATCCTCAATGACACCCTCATAATATGTTAGTTGTGGCTTGAATACGTTGGACCAATAAGAACTTGGTCGGGTCTTTCTATGTCGATCCTCGGGGAAGCGCGCGATCTCTTCCTAGTGGCCTATCTAGAAAAAGAGAAAGCATCTACTAAAAACTAGGTGGAAAACTAGAAAATCCAACGCGATCCATTGGATCTGGTATCTAAGGGCGGCATCATCCACCCACAATTCCGTATGTTTAAAAAATTAGGGGCTTTGTATATTAGGGCATCCCAAACACCATGCCACATAAAGGACACACCACTCGTCCGTAGAAAAATCCGTAGATATGGATACTGGAGCCATCCACTCAACCGCACGCCAAAAACATCTGCCCCAGATCCGGCCCCATCTGGATTTGTTTGAACCGGAAATGTTGATCAATATCAATTTGGTTAGCGAATAAACGTGCATATGTATGCAATTTTCACAACCAAAAACGGCGGGGTGTTTGATTACTTCCTTTGGTGATCTGGAAATGGAGCAAATAGGATTTTCTCCATTTTCCCCAAAGGTGACCCTGAGTTATCGAACCCACAGGAGGAAGGTGCCCTTTATGGTAGGGTCTCAAACAAGCTCTTGCTAGTGAATCAATTCCAGCTTTGTACTGCATCGTAAATCAAGCTGACACTGAAAGTACACTTATAAATAGTCCTGGGTATGAGGATTTATGCTTACAACCATATACCTGTGTCGGGACCAGATATGATCTTAATTTGTGCTCTGGAAGTCACCTATCAAGATGTGCTTGTCACGTATCAAAGCAGGGGACCTGTCCAAATTACGTCTTGACCGGCACGCATCCTGCATCAAGAGTTAGTTATCCAACCAAAGGCCCTATCTATTACACGGGGTTGCTTCGATAATTAAGATTGAAATAATCAAACAAAATCATTTGGCGTTTAATGACTACACCTCTTGAATCCCTGGGGATAGGATCTGTGTTACCGTACTAAACCTTTCTATCACCCGTGGTAAAAAAACACTTCACGACCTCCCTTCCCTTAGCCTCTCTTTGGCTCGTTCTCCATGATCTTGGGTACCTGCAGGGATGAAGAACACGAACGAGACAAGAAACAATGTTAATTCAAAGTCCTTCCATTGATCCCTCCAACAAATACAACAGGTTGCAAGGCCCTTGCGTCAACTCATACCTTACCGAATTACTCATAGATGGAGATCAGATCACACGAAGAACACATCAGTAAAATAGATTGATTAATAATATGACTTATAATTGATGTCATGTGTGATACTGGATTACAAGGATGACTAGATTGTTGAGCACTATGGTGGTGGTGGTGAAGGTTGTGGCTATGGGGATGTGAAATGGCAGTGGCTACGGTTGATGGAGATGGCTGTGGTGGTGATGATGAAGATTGGCTTGTTCCGTGCTCTTCTGTTATCCATTTGGCATTGTCCCCTTTATAAAGTTTGTTCAGGTGGACGAGGGACCTCGGTTTCCATGCCATACGATCGCTCATATGAGCGGCCCCGGTCACATTGAATGCTGCCATTTGCTCTGGTTACTTTGGTGCGCCTTCCACTTGATCCCCTCTACCTCCATGTTAATCCTTTCCAAGTATTGGCTTGATTTTGTCCACAAAAATCCCATCTCCTATGGAAAAAATAAACAAAGGATTTTTGGAGTCCTACGCATTTATTAGTCATTAGTGGCAATATTAGAGCAAATATCTCAGTTTTAATGAAATATATCAATTTAAACTCAGGTTGGAGGAGTGTAAAAATAACACTCATCAACTCCCCCAATCTTAAACTTGATTGTCCTCAAGTAACATAGAGAGAAATCCGAATCATAAGGAACTCAGTTGTTCAAAACGAAATAATGAGAAGGTTTTGTTTCACTTATGATCGGTACGTGTAGATAGCCCTCCGCTTCTTGACCTAAAAACTTAGTATAGCTATGGCGGTCCCACGGTTATTATGCAAGTTCTAGTGAAGCAAAGATAATCAACTCAAAGCTCTTGCTCAACTAGATAAAATAACATGGTAGCACTTAATTGTATTTCCTTAGTATAGCTTGACAGGAATGCATGGAAGAGTTTTTCTTTCTTTGAGCAATGGAAACATAAATTAGGGAGTGAAAGGTATCCAAATAAAACATGATTGTAGAGTAACGCAATAACACACCCACAACTGTCTCGTTAGCATGGCTCTCAAGCACTTTGTTTCAATCATTGTGTGCTAAAACTATTGTTGTCACGTGCCACAATTATGCCAAGTGATCATGCATAAGGTTTCACAGTGGCTTAATTTTTAGGAACTATATACCAATATGTTTTCTATTGCATGCTCTTGTGATTATCTCCCGGTATTTACCACATGCACACACATTCAAGAGAAAGCTGAATAATTGTCGGAGTAAATGACCACGGGTAGCCCTATCTGCTCCCCATGATATTTCCAGACATCGGGGCCGGCTGCGCCCCTCAGGCATCAAAGACAAGGGACCGCCTTCTTGTGGCCGGCTGATCCAAGCGGCCGACTGATAGAAGGCGGCGAGGCCCAAAGAGCGACCTTGACGCGGGCCAACTCCTAGCAGGCGGCCACCAGAGCGCCCAACTCCTAGAAGGCGGCCCCCCTCACGCCCTCAAAGTTTGCACCCACAAAACAACAGTGAGACAGGGCGTGGCTACAGTGCAGCCTGCCACCCCCGAATCCAGGAATGAGTTTGGCCACAGTGTAGTGTACCAGGCGACCATCCCTATCCCGACGCCGCACTATTGCCCCGCTGCCCATGACATCATCTATGGCAGGGGAAGCCATCCTCCCATGACAGATTGTTGGTATGGCCCGCAGGCGGCGGGCCCTATCTATCTGTGAGATGCTAGAAGGCGGAAAGCCCTAACCAGTCGGCATAAGGGAAGGCCGACTCCCAGCAGCCGACCCTCCCCTTCCCTTGGAGTTTGTGCGCCATTAACCAGATGAGACATGGTGTGGCTATAGTGAGCGCCCACCAGGCGACGGTACTGTAGCCATGCTCTCCCTGACAAAGCCCTCATCATCAGAGGCAGGGCTACAGTGATGAACAGGCGATAGGACCACAAGAGGCGGGCCCTACCTGTCGATCGAGAGCCCGGCAACCGGCAGGACCCACCAGACGGCGGGCACCAACAACCGGCGGAGAAGCCGGCGACCAGAGACACTAACGGCCCGGGCCTACACCCGACCGGATTACCGTTGTACCCATGGGGGGTAGGCCTATAAAAACTCCCCAGGTCACCCATGCAAAGGGTTGAGCCTTTAGAGAGCACACACACACATAGAGAGAGAGGAGTAGAGCTAGCCTAGCCCTTCTTCCTTCTCTAGCCAAACAGCTCAAGGAGCAAGCTTGTAGCTTCTTGTGAATCTAGTGATCATGCGGAGACCCCGTAGAGCAGGACTAGGGGTGTTATCTCCTAGGAGAGACCCGAAACTAGGTAAGATGCGTCGGCATACATGTTTACGCCTTATCCCATTTCCAGGCACCGACGATGCACTACTAGGGAAAAGCCTAGCAGTAGCGCGGGTTTTACGTATATCAGTAGCGCGGGTGCCGGGCTACTGATATGATGCGACAACTAACTGTTAGTAGTAGCGCGGGTGCCACCCGCGCTACTACTACGTCCGTTAGTAGTAGCGTGGATACAACCCACGCTACTACTAACTAGTAGTAACATGGTCTGGACCCTGGCTACTGCTAACTAAATAGGGATTAAAAAAATAAATTCCAGCCATGGCTGCTGCTGCTAGCTAGGCATCATCGTCATCTTCATCCATGCTTGATACTAATCCTGGAGGGGATGAAGTCGTCCATGGTGATGGTACTTCCCCATCCAACTCTTGTCCACACCTCTCCTTTGCTGCTGCTACAAAAAAGGGACAAGGATTAGAAGAGGAAGAGAGAGATAGAGAAGAGTAGTGATACGTCCATTTTGCATCATGCTTTTATATCAATATTTATTGCATTATGGGCTGTTATTACACATTATGTCACAATACTTATGGCTATTCTCTCTTATTTTACAAGGTTTACCATGAAGAGGGGGAATGCCGGCAGCTGGAATTCTGGCTGGAAAAGGAGCAAATATTGGAAACCTATTCTGCACAGCTCCAAAAATCCTGAAACTCCACGGAAGTCAGTTTTGGAATTAATAAGAATTATTGAGCGAAGAAAACACCAGAGGGGGCCCACACCCTGGCCAGGAGGGTGGGGGGCGCGCCCCTGTCTCCTGGGCCCCCTGGTGGCCCTCTGGTGCCCATCTTCTGCTATATGAAGGCTTTTACCCTGGTAGTCTCATAAGCAAGCTTACGGGACGAAACTCTGCCGCCACAAGGCGGAACCTTAGCGGAACCAATCTAGGGCTCCAGCAGAGCTGTTCTGCCGGGGAAACTTCCCTCCAGGAGGGGGAAATCATCACCATCGTCATCACCAATGATCCTATCATCAGGAGGGGGTCAATCTCCATCAACATCTTTACCAGCACCATATCCTCTCAAAACCCTAGTTCATCTCTTGTATCCAATCTTGTGTCAAAACCACAAATTGGTACCTGTGGGTTGCTAGTAGTGTTGATTACTCCATGTAGTTGATGCTAATTGGTTTACTTGGTGGAAGATCATATGTTCAGATCCTTAATGCATATTAATACTCCTCTGATTATGAACATGAATATGCTTTGTGAGTAGTTACGTTTGTTCCTGAGGACATGGGTGAAGTCTTGCTATTAGTAGTCATGTGTATTTGGTATTCGTTCGATATTTTGATGGGATGTATGTTGTCTCTCCTCTAGTGGTGTTATGTGAACATCGACTACATGACGCTTCACCATTATTTGGGCCTAGAGGAAGGCATTGGGAAGTAATAAGTAGATGATGGGTTGCTAGAGTGACAGAAGCTTAAACCATAGTTTATGCGTTGCTTCGTAAGGGGCTGATTTGGATCCATATGTCTAATGTTGTGGTTAGATTTACCTTAATACTTCTTTTGCAGTTGCGGATGCTTGCAATAGGGGTTAATCATAAGTGGGATGCTTGTCCAAGTAAGGGAAGTACCCATGCACCGGTCCACCCAGATATCAAATTATCAAAGTACCGAACGCGAATCATATGAGCATGATGAAACTAGCTTGATGATAATTCCCATGTGTTGTTGGGAGCGCTTTTCTCATTATAAGAAATTGTCCATGCTTGTACTTTGCTACAAAAAGGATTGGGCCACCTTGCTGCACTTTATTTACTTTCATTGCTTGTTACTCATTCCAATTTATCTTATCACAAAACTATCTGTTACCTACAATTTCAGTGCTTGTAGAGAAAACCTTACTGAAAACCGCTTGTCATTTCCTTCTTCTACTCGTTGGGTTCGACACTCTTACTTATCGAAAGGACTATGATAGATCCCCTAAACTTGTGGGTCATCAAGACTCTTTTCTGGCGCCGTTGCCAGGGAGTGAAGCGCCTTTGGTGAGTGGAACTTGGTAAGGAAACATTTATATAGTGTGCTGAAATTTTCTGTCACTTGTTACTATGGAAACTAATCCTTTGAGGGGCTTGTTCAGGGTATCTTCACCCCGACCAGAAGAGCAAAGAGTTGCTCCTCAACCTACTAAACCTACTAAAAATATTTACTTTGAGATTCCTTCGGGTATGATAGAGAAACTGCTAGCTAATCCCTTTGCAGGAGATGGAACATTGCATCCCGATTTACACCTTATCTCTTTGGATGAAGTTTGTGGATTATTTAACCTTGCAGGTATTCCTGATGATGTTGTCAAAAGGAAGGTTTTCCCTTTATCTTTTAAGGGAGATGCATTGACATGGTATAGGCTATGTGATGATACGGGATCTTGGAATTATAAACGATTGAAGTTGGAATTTCACCAGAAGTTCTATCCTATGCATCTTGTTCATCGTGATCGTAATTACATATATAATTTCTGGCCTCGCGAAGGAGAAAGCATCGCTCAAGGTTGGGGGAGGCTTAAGTCAATGTTATATTCATTCCCCAATCATGAGCTCTCAAGAGAAATGATTATTCAAAACTTTTATGCTCGGCTTTCTCTCAATGATCGCACCATGCTCGATACTTCCTGTGATGGGATGCTTTTCGTGGATTTAGCGCTAAGTATGGACTTGACTCTGAGATAGTAGCTACTTTTTGTGAATCTTTTGCTACTCACATTGATCTCCCTAAGGAGAAGTGGTTTAAATATAATCCTCCCATTGAAGTAAAAGTAGTTGCACCTATTATAGTTGAAGAAAAGACTATCACTTATAATGATCCTATTGTTCCTACTACTTATGTTGAGAAACCACCTTTTCCTGTTAGGATAAAGGATCATGCTAAAACTTCAACTGTTGTTCGTAAGAGTAATACTAGAACTTATACACCTCCCGAGCAAATCAAAGTTGAACCTAGTATTGCTATGGTTAAGGATCTCTTGGATGATAATTTAGATGGGCATGTTATTTATTTCTGTGGTGAAACTGCTAATATTGTTAGACCAGATGCTAAGATACATAGACCTGTTGTAGGCATGCCTGTTATTTCTGTTAAAATAGGAGATCATTGTTATCATGGCTTATGTGATATGGGTGCTAGTGCTAGTGCAATACTCTATGACTTATATAAAGAAATTATGCATGATATTGCACCCGCGGAATTGGAAGGTATTGATGTTACTATCAAGCTTGCCAATAGAGATACTATTTCACCAGTTGGGATTGTTAGAGATGTTGAAGTCTTGTGTGGGAAGGTTAAATATCCTGCTGATTTTCTTGTTCTTAGTTCCCAACAAGATGACTTTTGTCCCATTATTTTTGGTAGACACTTCTTGAATACTGTTAATGCTAGGATTGATTGCAAAAAGGATGTTGTTGCAATTGGCTTCGGGGATATGTCTCATGAGTTTAATTTTGCTAAGTTTCGTAGACAACCCCGTGATAAAGAACCACCTAGTAAGGATGAGATTATTGGTCTTGCTTATATTGCGGTGCCTCCTACTGATCCGTTAGAACAATATTTGCTAGACCATGAAAATGATATGTTTATGAATGAAAGAAGGGAAATAGATGAAGTGTTCCTTCAGCAGGGTCCTATTCAGAAACATAATTTACCTATTGAAATCCTAGGGGATCCCCCTCCACCCAAGGGTGATCTTGATGAAAAGAAAATATATCATGTTATTATTAGTGCTAACCTTTCTGAGCAAGAAGTAGAAAGATTATTGAAAACTCTGAAGAAGCACCATGCTGATATTGGATATACTCTGGATGATCTTAAGGGCATTAGTCCCACTCTATGCCAACACAAAATAAATGTGGAGAAAGATGCCAAACCAGTTAGAGATCCTCAACGACGATTGAAACCCAAGATTAAAGAAGTGGTAAGAAAGGAGATACTAAAGCTCCTTGAGGCAGGTATAATTTATCCCGTTGCTGATAGCGATTGGGTAAGTCCTGTCCATTGTGTTCCTAAGAAGGAAGGTATTACTGTCGTTCCTAATGATAAAGATGAATTGATCCCGCAAAGAATTATTATAGGTTATAGGATGGTAATTGGTTTCCATAAATTAAATAAAGCTACTAAGAAAGATCATTACCCTTTACCTTTTATTGATCAAATGCTAGAAAGACTATCCAAACACACAGATTTCTGCTTTCTAGATGGTTATTCTGGTTTCTCTCAAATACCTGTGTCAGCGGAGGATCAATCAAAAACTACTTTTACTTGCCCTTTCGGTACTTTTGCTTATAGACGTATGCCTTTTGGTTTATGTAATGCACCTGCTACCTTTCAAAGATGCATGATGGTTACATTCTCTGAATTTTGTGAAAAGATTTGCGAGGTATTCATGGATGATTTCTCCATTTATGGATCCTCTTTTGATGATTGCTTGAGCAACCTTGATCGAGTTTTGCAGAGATGCGAAGACACTAGTCTCGTCTTGAATTGGGAAAAGTGTCACTTTATGGTTAATGAAGGCATTGTCTTGGGGCATAAGATTTTCGAGAGAGGTATTGAAGTTGATAAAGCTAAAGTTGATGCTATTGAAAAGATGCCTTGTCCCAAGGACATAAAAGGTATAAGAAGTTTCCTTGGTCATGCTGGTTTTTATAGGAGGTTCATTAAGGACTTTTCTAAAATCTCTAGGCCTCTGACTAATATATTGCAAAAAGATATTCCTTTTGTCTTTGATGATGATTGTGTAGAAGCATTTGAAATACTTAATAAAGCTTTGATCACTGCACCTATTGTTCAGCCGCCTGATTGGAATTTACCCTTTGAAATTATGTGTGATGCTAGTGATTATGTTGTAGGTACTGCTCTAGGGCAAAGAGTTGATAAGAAATTGAATGTTATCCAGTATGCTAGTAAAACTCTTGATATCGCCCAGAGAAATTATGCCACTACTGAAAAAGAGTTCTTAGCAATTGTGTTTGCTTGTGATAAGTTCAGACCTTATATTGTTGATTCCAAAGTTACTATTCACACTGATCATGCTGCTATTAAATATCTTATGGAAAAGAAAGATGCTAAGCCTAGACTTATTAGATGGGTTCTCTTGCTCCAAGAATTTGATTTGCATATTGTTGATAGAAAGGGAGCTGAGAACCCCGTTGCAGCCAACTTGTCTAGGTTAGAGAATGTTCTTGATGTCCCACTACCTATTAATGATAGCTTTCCTGATGAACAATTAGCAGTCATTAATGCTTCTCGTACTGCTCCTTTGTATGCTGATTATGCTAATTACATGTTGCTAAATTTATACCACCTAGTTTCATATATGAACAAAAGAAAAAGTTCTTTTATGATTTAAGACATTACTTCTGGGATGACCCACACCTTTATAAAGAAGGAGTAGATGGTGTTATTAGACGTTGTGTACCTGAGCATGAACAGGAACAGATCCTATGCAAGTGTCACTCTGAATCATATGGAGGACACCACGCTGGAGATAGAACTGCACATAAGGTATTGCAATCCGGTTTTTATTGGCCTACTCTCTTCAAAGATGCTCGTAAGTTTGTTTTATCTTTTGATGAATGTCAAAGAATTGGTAATATTAGTAGACGTCAAGAAATTCCTATGAATTATTCTCTTGTTATTGAACCATTTGATGTTTGGGGCTTTGATTATATGGGACCTTTTCCCGCCTCTAATGGTTACACACATATTTTAGTTGCTGTTGATTACGTTACTAAGTGGGTAGAAGCTATTCCAACTAGTAGTGCTGATCATAACACTTCTATTAAAATGCTTAAAGAAGTTAATTTTCCAGGGTTTGGAGTCCCTAGATATCTTATGACTGATGGTGGTTCACATTTTATTCATGGTGCTTTCCGTAAGATGCTTGCTAAGTATGATGTTAATCATAGAACCGCATCTCGTTATCACCCGCAGTCCAGTGGTCAAGTAGAGTTGAGCAATAGAGAGCTCAAATTAATTTTGCAAAAGACCGTGAATAGATCTAGAAAGAATTGGTCCAAAAAACTTGATGATGCATTATGGGCCTATAGAACTGCATATAAAAATCCTATGGGTATGTCTCCGTATAAGATGGTTTATGGAAAAGCATGTCACTTACCTCTAGAACTTGAACATAAAGCATATTGGGCTATTAAAAAGATCAACTATAACTTCAAACTTGCCGGTGTGAAGAGGTTATTTGATATTAGCTCACTTGATGAATGGAGAACCCAAGCCTATGAGAATGCCAAGTTATTCAAAGAAAAAGTTAAACGCTGGCATGACAAAAGGATATAAAAGCGAGAATTTAACTTAGGTGATTATGTGTTATTATTCAACTCTCGCTTAAGATTTTTTGCAGGAAAACTTCTCTCTAAGTGGAATGTCCTTACGTTATCGAGGAGGTCTACCGTTCCGGTGCCATAAAAATCAACAACTTCGAAGGCACAAGTCTGAGGGTGGTGAACGGTCAAAGAATCAAACATGATATCTCAGGTAATCCTATCAATGTTGAAACTAATATTATTGAAACCGTAACCCCAGAGGAATACATAAGGGACACTTTCCAGAATGTTTTAGACTCCGAAAAAGAATAGGTATGTGGTACGGTAAGTAAACCGACTCCAAAACAATCCTAATGGCAATTTTTATCCGTTTTGGAACATTTAAGAATTTTGGAAAGAAAGAAGTAATCCAGGAAGGACACGAGGCCTCCACGAGGGTGGAGGGTGTGTCCACCCTTCCTGGGTGCGCCCCCTGTCTCGTGGCCACCTCGTTGAAAGTGCGTTATATCGACTAGAGGGGGGGGTGAATAGGCGATTTTTATGAATTCTTCACTGAGGAATTTGCTGGTGAGGAAATTCCTTAGCGAAGAACTACTTGCAGCGGAATAAGTACTCAGAAGTAAGCATAACAGGATACAAGCATGGTCATCATGATGAAATGAAGACAAGCACAAAGTACAGAAAGCATAATCACAGGATAACACAAGATGAACACAAACAGACTGAAGAAATTGAACTGAGGAAATTGAGAAAGTCTTCAGTCAAAGTCTTCAAGCACAGATATGAACAAACACTCAACACAGTAATGAGGAAATGCAAGGGTTGAGGAAATAGAACCAGTTAGTTGGTGAAGACAATGATTTGGTAAACCAGTTCCAACTGCTGTCTCAGTTGTACGTCTGGTTGGAGCGGCTGAGTATTTAAGGTCGAGGACACGCAGTCCCGGACACCCAGTCACTGAGCACGCAGCTCAGGACACCCAGTCCTCATCGTATTCTCCTTGAACTAAGGCCACGAAGACCTCGTCCAATCACTCGTGGTAAGTCTTCAGGTGACTTGCAAACCTTCACAGACTTGGTCACTCGGCAATCCACAATTCCTCTTGGATGCTCTAGACCATGACGCCTAACCGTCTGGAAGAAGCACAGTCTTCAAAGGTAACAAGCGTCGGATCCACGCAAGATCAATTTCTTCAGTGATGCTCAATCACTTTGGGTTTGTGGGGTTTGGTTTTGGGTTTTCCTCACTTGATGATTTTCGCTCAAAGTCCTCGGAGGATGGGTTGCTCTCAAATGACAAGTGTCAAGTTCTCTCGGAGCAGCCAACCAACTAGTGGTTGTAGGGGGCGGCTATTTATAGCCTAGGGAGCAGCCCGACATGATAAGACATAAATGCCCTTCAATGATATGACCGTTAGGTGGATAAGATATTTTGGGACAGCCGGCGCGCAGCACAGCAACGGTCGGAAATTTGACTCTCAAATTCCTCAGGGCTATCATGTTCCTCACTGTGTAGGCAATTCGCACTGGCGAATTCCTAACTCCTCAGTCAGAGCAAAGTCCTCAGTGATCAGAAGAACTGCGTCTCTGTCACTAAAGAAATTGACTGAACTGTATGAGATTTCCAATGGCTTCACTCGAAGGGATTGGTAGGTGTAGGGTTTTGAGTTGAGCATCACATGGAAATTTTTCCTTAGTATTTCCTCGACCCCCTTTAACAGTACGGTGTTTCCTATGACTCAAGAAAGAGAAAATGAAACTACGAAAACAAAAGTCTTCACGCTTCATGTTCCTCAAATGAATATCAAGTTTTCAAGGACCCACCAATTTCTTCACTTTCAAAGTCTTCAGAAAGTCTTCAGAATATCAAAGTCTTCAGTCGAAGAACTTCATTTTTAGGGGTCGACTTTCTCTGTAAATATCAAACTCCTCATAGACTTATAGACCTGTGTACACTCACAAACGCATCACTCCCTTAACCTCTAAGTCTTCAATACACGAAAATCACTAAGGGGCACTAGATGCACTTACAATCTCCCCCTTTTTGGTGATTGATGACAACATAGGTTAAGTTTTCAACGGGGATAAACATATGAAGTGTAAATACTGATATTGAGGAATTTGATTACAAGATATAGAAGAACTCCCCCTGAAGATGTGCATAGTGAGGAATTTGCTTTTGAGGCAATGCACATTTGAAGAGTTGAATCATGGAGATCTCCCCCTATATCTTGTAATTCATACACGCATTTGA
Source organism: Triticum timopheevii (assembly GCA_963921465.1). Taxonomy (NCBI): domain Eukaryota; kingdom Viridiplantae; phylum Streptophyta; class Magnoliopsida; order Poales; family Poaceae; genus Triticum; species Triticum timopheevii. The sequence goes on from OY997268.1 coordinate 472,912,317, forward strand.
TATATAGCATGAAGAATTTGAAATGCATGATGAAATATGGTGCCTGATGAGATTCAGCATGCGTGCAATAATATTAGCGAGGAATAAGCATGCAGAATAGCACATCAAAAGTATCAGAGCATAGTGCATCAAAGTATCAGAGCACCATCCAAAAGTGTCAGAGCACCATCGGGTTTAAGATTACAACTCGATCCAATAAAAGTTTCGGAAGAACGAGAGTTGTAACTTAAAAAAATGCCCTTAATATAGACCCACTTGAAGACTAACTCAGATTTCTCCCCCTTTGTCATCCAATGACCAAAAGGATTGAAACAGAGGACTAACGCCCCTGAAGAATTTCAAGTTGATGGAGGAGCGCCAGTGTTGTCGGGGTTGTTTGTTATAGTAGGGCCTGCCGCAGTGTCGTCCAAATCTTCATACTCATCAGTGTCACGCGATGAAGAATAAGAGCTGGCCACCAGATCAGGAACTTTGACCCTCTTGAATTTCTTCGGAGGAGGTGCAGACCAGTCAAATGCTTCCTGGAGACCCATAGTCTTCAGTTCTTCCACGCTATAGACATGAGTGAGGACAGCCCAGGTGCGGTTGAGGGTTTCATGAAGGTGATAATGGTTTTTCTTCACTGCATTATGTGTTGATGTCATATTGTGAAGAACGGCAGCAAATTGACGCTTTACCCATTTGTGATTGCGATCAACCTTCTGATGAAGACTGAGGAGTAAGTCACGGTCAGTCATCACCCAGGGTGCTGTGGCTTGAGGATTTTGCTTAGCTGAGGTATTTGCGGCAGAGTCATGTGTGGCAGAGTCGTCATTGGTAGAGTAAGATGTAGCCAGACGAAATTGACCATCCAATGGACGAATGCCTTCATCGATCACATCAGCTGCCTTGCCTTTATCATCAGCTGATGAAACTGTCCGTTTGAGGACTTCAATGGGAGGCAAGTAGCTACCATGGTTCAGCTTTGTAATTCAGTGTGGATCTTGCCCTTATGAATCTCATAATCCAAGGCGCATAGGGCTTCACCTCGAAAGGTGACATGGCAACATTGGACAGAGTCCTCATGAAGAAATCATGGAAGTTGACGGGAACGCCATGAATGATGTTGAAAAGCATGTTCTTCATGATGCCAACGACATCTTCATCATTTGAGTCGTGGCCTTTGATAGGACTTATTGTATTCGTCAGAATGTGATAGACAGTCCGAGGCACATAGAGCAATTCCTTGACGAGGAATTTGGTTCGTGGGGCCTGCCCAGGCTTCAAAGGCTTCATGAGCACTTGCATATAGTGATTTGTCAGTTCAGGGTCATTGTAGAGGCAACATGCACTGTCATGGGGAGGATCAAGAGGAAGGACACGAAGCAATTCAGTTGCCGGTGCCTTGTAGTGAGTGTTTTCAGTCATCCAATCCAACACCCATGAATTGACATCTTCAGCGTCTCCAGTGATATGCAGTGTAGCGTAGAACTGAAGAATGATTTCTTCATTCCAATCACAGATGTCAGTGCAGAAATTGAGTAATCCTGCATCATGAAGAACACTGAGGACTGGCTCGAAGCATGGCAGAGATTCCATATCCACGTGAGGAATATGTTCATGATCGAAGATTTTGTCTTTGTCAAGGAGCACTGAGGAATAGAAGTTGGCTTGGCTTGCAGTCCAGAACCGCCTTTTCCTTATGCGAGCAGAGTCATAGGGGTTGTAATCAGTGAAGAATACATGCTCGGAGAAGAAGTCTTCAGCCTTGAACTTCTGTTTGTTTGAGAATGGATTCTTCGGCTTTGGCAGAGGGATGTCAGTGAGTTGCAGTACCACCTCAGGAATCGCGAGTTCAGGTTCTTTAGGCTGAGGAATTTCTGGTTCCTCTTCTTGTGCAACCTGATGATCAGCAGCAGCAGGTTCTTTAGCACTAGCGGCTGGAATATCTTCATGAACAAAGGGAGTGGGATGAGTTTCTTCAGAGCCCAGTTGTACAGTTGTTGCCGGGGACTAAGGAATCTATTGGATAGGTGTGAATAACGGAGTATTGGGATGCTGACTTTCCCAAAAGTCATCATTCATCACTGGTGTAGTGCATCCAATATCCACATCTTCATCTTCAATTTCCTCAACACCAGCCTCTTCAGCTGTGAACTGAGGCATAGGTGAGGAATTGACTGTTGTTGAAGGCATTGTATCCACTTCAATTTCTTCATCAATCTTCTCTAACGAAGCAGCAGAATGATTTTCTTCATCAGATCCGCTTGGAATCTTATAGTCTTCTCCAAAAGGAACAATTTCCTTTGATGACATGGAGGAAATTGGAACAGCATCAATTGGATGTTCAAGTGAGCTGGTCATGGGCTTCATTTTCTTCGCAGCCGAAGAATTTGACGCAGCTGATGCCTTCCTTTTCTTCACTGCAGCTCGCTCTGCAGCCTTGGTCTTCTTCACTTCATAGGCAAAAGGAAGAGTTGGAGTTGGTGTTGGCGCGGGAGGAGCTGAGGAATCTGGTTGATTTTCTTCAGGCGCAACTGATGCAGTTGCCCTGATCTCTTCAGTTTCTTCAGGCGCACCACTAGTGGATGCCCTGGCAATTTCTTCAGCGGCTGGAATGGAGTCATCAGCCCTGGAACTTACATTTTCTTCAGCAGACTGAAAGTCATCAGCGGTGCTGGCATGCTCTTCAGCAGGCTGAGCAGAGTCTGCAGCCTGAGGGTTTTCTTGTTGCGATGGGGCTGCAACAGTTGTCATTTTCTTCGTCAGGTTGACGAATCTCACTTTGGCTCCTTGCCAATCTGCATAGTATGCATCGAAGTCTTTGCTGAGGGCTTGAATTTCAGACTGAGCCTTGAGAAGTTCCTCAGGTGTCATTCTGACAACATTTTTCTTCGGGAGCTTCTCCTTCCTGTATTGAGCCTTCTTGATCTCTCTTGCCTTTTCAAATTTCCATTTCTCTTGAGTGATGAAATGGGTCAGCATGTGACTTTGACTAGGAGTCAGATGGAAATCAGGCATTGGGGTGTTTGGATCCTTGTGCCAGAGTTCAATGTAGTCGAGGATTTTCCTTGGATCCAAAAGCAGTGGCACAGATGTGCCTTTGGCTCTAGCGGCCTTCACTTGTCTGTCTCTGATGATTTCTGCAAGTTCATCATCAGAAGCTTCATCATCAGAGGGCACTTGGAATGCGACATGTTTCTTCCTTGGACTTGGCCGAGGACCGCGTCCAGCTGTTGCTTTAGTCTTCAATAGTGTGGGGCCTGATGAGGACATTGGTGCAGCTGAGGAACTTGCTGAGACACCAGAAGCAATTGAAAAACCCGTAGTCCTTTGACATGTAGCTAGATGCACAGGAGTTGAGGACTTTGAGGGAGCTGCTGAGGACTTTGGTGGAGCAGTAGCAGTCTGAGGAATTTGCCGTGAGGGCATAGCTGAGGAACTTGGCCATGAGGGCGCTGTTGGTGAAGCACTTGGCTTACGAGCAGGCTTCTTTGGCATTGATTTCCTCGGTCTGACCGAGCTCTCAGCAGCAGCAGCAGCGGCAGAATCCTCATTGAATTTCTTCACAGCCTCCTTGGCTTGTCTTGCCAAGTTGGCTTGGTGCTTAGCCCATTCTTCAGGAAAGTCCTCACCACTTTTGATGCTAGTGGGATCAGCTACTTGGCCAGGTGCCAATGGAGCTCCTGGGCATGGAGGATTGAGGGCGAATTTCTTCATGTACTTTGGAGTAACATATCGATATTCCCTCCATTCCCTTGCCCATCTCCGTTCAATCCTCTGAATGCGCACTTTACGCTGATTTTTATTCTCTTTGCCGAACTTGGCTTCATCAGGTGTGCAATAGTCCTTGTATATGTCATCAGGGATCTCGAAAGCAGTCATGACCTCAGGCCTCTTTCCTCCTTTCTGCGGTCTCTTTCCTTCAGCCATATTCTTCAGATGAGGAATTTGAACAATTGAACACTCTAAAGAAGTATGCAGTTTTTCTTCGAGGAACGCTGCAAATGAGTTAAGTTGATGAGAACCTAGTGATTCAGCAGCGGACATGAGTACCTGTGAATAGAGTGTAGGTGTGAGGAATTTGGAGAGGTCATATGCGTTCTTAGAAGGTTTTTCGAAAAGACAAGTTTTGAGGAATTTGACCAGATGAGCCTTGAGGAATTTCACTAAGCGTTCTTTGTCTTAGGTTCCAGAGTTGTACAGATCGAAAATCCACACAATTGAGGAATCTTGAAGAAAATGATTGCTTAGAGAAATGGATTAAGAACATACAACGTGTGAGGTGTTCATATGTGTGAAGATTTGAAGAATAAAACACCTTTGAAGATTTTCAGGAAAGTTTGAGAATCAAAGTGAGTAATAAAAGTAACTTTTAATTACCCAAAGTGAAGAACACGATGAACTGAGATGAACGGATGTGAAGTTCGTCAGGTTAGATCTCCCACGCCCTAACTTGGCAGAGGGAAACAGCTACGGCAGCGGCGGAGTGAAGATTTCCGCAACCGGCGCGAGTACGACGGCGACAAGGTCGAGGCAGCGAAGCTCTTCCTCACCAGCGACGATGGAGTAGCGGCGGCGCTAGGGTTTGAGAAGCTCGAGCGAGAGACAGCGGTCGAGCGGAGTAAATGAAGTGAGGAAGGGGAGAGGGGTATTTATAGCCATGGTGAAAAACTGTTCGCCCGAAGATTTTGGGACGAACATGCCCCTACCCTTTCTCCTTCACGCGACATGTGTCACCCACGTACTGTGTAGATGAGATCGTGTAAGATCGTGGGTGAATAAAGTAATGCATCGTGGGATGCGGAACGGTTTGAGCGGTAAAACCGAAAATCTGGATAAGATTTGTTTTAAAGTTTCGTTCGCAATTTCTTCAGCTGACAAGGACACAGTGAAGATTTTGAACGAGTTTCAATTAGAATGCACATGAAGAATTTGTGAATAGATTGGGTTGAGTATAGCATAGAGGGGGAAGGGTCCGATCACATTCACTTAGCAGAAAACGCAACTTGAAGAAATAGCCATAAGTGAATGCTGTAGAGGACATAAACTCATATATATATATATATATATATATATATATATAGCCAATGAAGAAAAACGACGGAAACAGTGAAGATTTTGCAAAGTTGAAGAATTTGAAAAACTGAAGAATTTCAAAAATGAGGAAAAACTCAAATTGAAGATTTCCAACTTTTTGTGGTGGCGTGACCCACCGTATAAGAATGATGATTTCAGACACCGCGTACAATTGTCGTAGGGTTCTGAGAATCAAATTCTTCATTAATTTCTTCACACTTAGAGTGTTTTTCTTCATTTATTGAAGAAAAACGTTTCTTCATGTGTTGCACATCTAAGTCATCAATTTTGTATAAGTGTTAGGATGTGTGTCCTTTTCAAAGAACATTCAAAGATTCTAAGATATTTAGCTCACACCGCAACTTGCTAAATCTCTTCTCATCCAAGGGCTTGGTGAAGATATCAGCTAGCTGTTCTTCAGTCTTCATGTGCTTGATGGAGATGTCGCCCTTCAACACATGATCACGAAGAAAATGATGACGAATCTGAATGTGCTTTGTCTTCGAGTGCTGAACTGGGTTGTGAGCAATCTTGATGGCACTCTCATTGTCGCAGAGGAGAGGCACATTCTTCACGTTGACGCCATAGTCCTTGAGGGTTTGCTTCATCCAAAGCAGTTGAGCACAGCAAGAGCCAGCAGCAATGTATTCAGCTTCAGCAGTAGACAGTGATACACAGTTCTGTTTCTTCGAGGACCAACAGACCAAAAATCATCCGAGGAAATGACAAGTGCCAGATGTTGACTTGCGGTCCACACGATCACCAGCATAGTCAGAGTTAGAATATCCAATGAGATCAAAAGCAGAGCCCTCGGGGTACCATAATCCTAGAGTTGGTGTGTGAGCTAGATATCGAAGAATATGCTTCACAGCCTTATGGTGTGATTCCTTCGGTGCAGCTTGAAATCGGGCACACATGCAAACACTAAGCATTATATCTGGCCTAGATGCACATAAGTACAATAAAGAACCAATCATGGAGCGGTATACCTTATGATAGAAGTCAATACCATTTTCATCAGTGCATAGATGGCTATTTGTGGGCATAGGAATTTTGACGCCTTTGCAATCTTGCATGCCGAATTTCCTCAGTACATCTTTGAGGTATTTCTCCTGAGATATGAATATGCCATTGCGCTGCTGACAAATTTGAAGACCTAAGAAGAATTTCAACTCTCCCATCATAGACATTTGATATTCTTCACTCATCATATAGGCAAATTCATCACTATAACGTTGGTCAGTACAGCCAAAGATAATATCATCAACATATATTTGGCACACAAATAGTTCACCACCATAAGATTTAGTAAAGAGAGTAGGGTCGAGTGAACCGGGTGTGAAGCCATTCTTCACGAAGAATTCCTTCAATGTATCATACCACGCCCGAGGGGCTTGCTTGAGGCCATAGAGAGCCTTATTGAGTTTGAAGACTTTGTTAGGATTCTTTGGATCTTCAAAACCTGGGGGTTGAGCAACATATACTTCTTCCTCAAGCTTACCATTGAGGAATGCACTTTTCACATCCATTTGATATAAGATGATATCATGATGGTTAGCATAAGCAAGTAATATGCGAATAGCCTCAAGTCTAGCAACAGGTGCAAAAGTTTCGTCGAAATCAATTCCTTCAACCTGTGTGTAGCCTTGAGCTACTAGTCATGCCTTATTCCTCACAACAAGGCCATTTTCATCTTGCTTGTTGCGGTAGATCCACTTTGTGCCAATGATATTATGCTTGCGAGGATCTGGACGATTGACCAGTTCCCAGACATTGTTAAGCTCGAACTGATGTAATTCTTCTTGCAAAGCCTGAATCCACTCCGGCTCCAGAAATGCTTCATCTACCTTAGTGGGCTCTGTGATAGAGACAAAAGCATAGTGCCCACAAAAGTTAGATAAATGTGAAGCTTTTGAGCGTGTGACAGGACCTGGTGCACTAATGTCATCGATGATCTTCTCCACTTGCACTTATTTTGCAACGCGAGGATGAGCTGGTTGTCGCTGAGGAATTTGATCAGCATTTTCTTCAGCACCATTTTCCTCATCATGTTCTTCAGGTGCATCAGCTCGACGTTCTTCATGAACTGGAATGAATTCTTCAGCAGGTTCTTCAGTAGGAATGACATCCTCAGTTGCCTTGAACTTGATAGAATCCTCAGGTGCTGGTTCATCTAACACAGAAGGTAGGTGCTCTCTTTGCGAGCCATTAGTTTCATCGAACTGCACATCTACAGTGTCAACAATCTTGTGAAGAACAATGTTGAAGACTCTGTAGGTGTGCGAGTCCTTTCCGTAACCAAGCATAAAACCTTCATGTGCTTTCGGTGCAAATTTAGAGTTGTGGTGAGGATCTCTAATCCAACATTTAGCACCGAAGACTTTGAAATAACTCACATTGGGTTTCTTGTCAGTGAGGAGTTCATAGGCCGTCTTCTTGAAGAATTTGTGAAGATATACTCTGTTGATGATGTGGCACGCAGTATCAATTGCATCAATCCAAAAATGTTGAGGCGTTTTGTATTCATCAAGCATAGTGCGAGCCATCTCAACAAGAGTTCTGTTCTTGCGCTCCACGACGCCATTTTGCTGAGGAATATAGGGAGCAGATAACTCATGAGTAATACCAAGTTCATCAAGATAGGCATCAAGACCGGAATTCTTGAACTCAGTTCCATTGTCACTTCTGATGTGCTTGATCTTCACACCAAAGTTGGTTGAAGCCCTCGAGGAAAATCGTTTGAAGACTTCCTGCACTTCATGTTTGTATGTAACAATGTGTACCCATGTATATCGAGAATAATCATCAACAATGACAAAACCATATAGAGATGCATCATTAGTGACTGTTGAGTAATGATTAGGTCCGAAGAGGTCCATGTGAAGCAATTCGAATGGACGGGTAGTGGTCATGATAGTCTTCGCTGGATGCTTGGCCTTGGTCATTTTTCTAGCTTCACAGGCTCCGCATAAGTGATCCTTGAGGAATTTGACATTCTCAATGCCAATGACATGCTTCTTCTTTGCAAGCGTGTGCAAATTCCTCATGCCTGCGTGACCAAGTCGTCGATGCCATAGCCAGCCTTCTGAAGCTTTTGCAAGTAGACACACGGCTGGTTGTGGTCCTGTAGAGAAATCAACAATATACAAATATCCTCTCCTAAAGCCTTTGAAGACTTTGGAATTGTCAGCTTCCATAATCACAACACAGTGATACTTGCCAAAGACAACAACCATATCAAGATCACAAAGCATTGAGACTGACATGAGGTTGTATCCTAAGGACTCAACAAGCATGACTTTGTCCATGTGTTTATCCTTAGAGATTGCAACCTTACCAAGACCCAATACCTGACTTTTGCCATTGTCAGCAAAGATGATATGCTTCAGAGGTGACGGTGATAAGGGAGCATCCATCAATAGATTCTTGTCACCAGTCATGTGATTCGTACATCCACTATCAAGGACCCATTCAGTAGTTTTGGGTTGATCATCCTGCAGATGAATTAGTGTAGCTTACAATCTCATATGCTTCATCAGTGAAGAATATGATATCAAGTTCATCGGATGAATTTCATCAAGCAGTATGAGGACGTGTGAAATGAAAGTTCATTTCATTATGATTCGCTTGCGTCCTTTCAGGAAATTTCGTTAGGTCCCCAGCAAATTCTTCAGACATTAAAGCACGTCTGGAGACCTGACCCTGCAGAAGAGATTAGTTCTTTTTCTTCACCACCCACATCTGAAGGGGTGGGAAAGAGTTCATCACTCTGCGAGCACCATATGAGAAAGGTGGCAAATATGCCAAACCATTTCATTTCACATAAGAAGGGTTAGGGTAAGCATATGAATAAGCAGAGAAATTCTTCGAGGACTTATGAACATAATGGTTTGAAGAATAATGCGCATATTCATAGCCCTTAGATCTACCCTGCGAGACAGAGTTGTTAGCTCGATGATAATCATATGAGGACTTTGATCCTTTTGAGGAATTTGATCCATGTGAGGAATTTGGTCCGTATGAGGACTTGGATCCATATGAAGAATTTGGTCCATATGAAGAATATGATCTGGGGTTCCTGTTCTTCACTGGTGGTGTCATAAGGACATTCACCTGAAGACTTTCAACATAACTTTTGGGAACCCAGATTTTCTTCATAGGGGAACCGTTCCTGCAGTTAGTGCCAACATATCTAGCAAATACTTCACCATTCTTATTTTTGAACAATTTATAGTTGGAGTCAACTGACTTATCAGAAGAATGAGGAGATTCACATGTAAAGCCAGATAAGTTAGATGGATCAACTGGAGGTCCCTTTGCAGCAACCCATGAGGTTTTGGGGTATTGCTCAGGCTTGCAATATGTTCCATCAGCATTGAGTTTCCTCTCAAAGGCAATACCCTCTTTCCTAGGGTTTCTGTTGAGGATCTGCTTTTTAAGCACATCACAAAGAGTCTGATGCCCTTTGAGGCTTTTGTACATGCCTGTCATGTACAATTCCTTCAGCCCTGCATTGTCAGTGATACTTGCAATATCCTCAGATGAGGAATTAGCGATAGCAGAGGCAGATGAAGAATTTGTAACAGTTGAAGCATTTGAACATTCAGGTGAAGAATTAGCAGATTCACGTTTAATGCACTTTAAGCATGGAGGAACAAATTCTTCCTGAGAAGCGCTGATTTGTTAAGCTAGTAATGAATCGTGCTCCTTTTGAAGATCTTCATAACACACTCTTAGCTTTTCAAGATCTTCCTTTCTTTGAAGAGATTCAGAGGAAAGCTTCTCATGATCTTGCTTTTCTTGAAGAAATTCATAAGAAAGTTTCTCATGATCAGATAAAAGAGTGTTATGATGACTTTGAAGGTTATCAAACCTAGACTGAAGTCTCTGAAGATTTTCAGTCAGGGCTTTAGTGCGATCCATTTCTTCACCCAACATATCATCACTTTTGTCTAGCATGTTTTGAACCTTTTCAAAAGCCCGTTGTTGTTTTACAGCAATCTTAGCAAGTTTAGAGTAGTTGGGCTTGAGATCCTCATCAGATTCATTTTCACTAGATTCAGAGGAGTTGTATTTGAGTACCTTTGCACCTTTCGCCATGAAGCAATAGGTGGGAGCGTAGCCATCATTATCTTCATCAGGCTTGTCCGTGGGATCAGTTTCTTCAGTGTTGAAGATGGACTTGCAGACGAAAGCAGTAGCAAAGGCCAGACTCGCCACTCCAGATTCAGATTCTTCAGATGCCTCCTCTTCATCATTTTCCTCAGATTCAGCTTCAGAGTCCATTTCCTTGCCAATGAATGCCCGAGCCTTCTTGGAGCTGCTCTTCTTGTGAGATGAGGACTTCGAGGATTTTGATGATGAAGATTTTGACGATTTCTTCTTCTTCTTCGCATCATCAGAACTGTAATCCTTGTATTTCTTCTTCTTCATTTCCTTTTCCCACTGAGGACAATCTTGAATATAGTGACCAGGTTTCTTGCATTTGTGGCACATCCTTCTCTTATAGTCACTGGATGAGGAATCACTGCTTCTTGAGGATTTTCCAAAGCGACCACGTCTTGAGAACTTCTGGAATTTCTTCACGAGCAGTGCTAGCTCCTGGCTCAATTCTTCAGGATCACCAAGGCTACTACCAGAATCCTCACATTCAGAGTCAGACACAGCCTTGGCCTTCAGGGCACGTGTTTTGCCATAGTTTGAACCATAGAGATCTCTCTTTTCAGCAAGCTGGAACTCGTGAGTATTTAGCCTTTCGAGGATATCGGCCGGATCAAGAGACTTGTAGTCAGCATGTTCTTGTATCATTAGTCCCAGAGTATCAAATGAGGAATCAAGCGATCTCAACAGTTTCTTCACCACTTCATGATCAGTGATGTCAGTGGCACCGAGGGCTTGAAGCTCATTTGAGATGTCAGTGAGGCGATCGAAGGTTTGTTGGACATTTTCATTGTCGAGTCTTTTGAAGCGGTTGAAGAGATTCCGAAGAACATCAACTCGAGAGTCACGATAAGTTGAGACTCCTTCATTCACTTTGGATAGCCTATCCCAGATAAGCTTAGCAGTTTCCAAAGAACTCACTCTTCCATACTGTCCTTTACTCAGATGGCCACATATGATATTCTTCGCTTGAGAATCAAGTTGCTTGAATCTCTTCACATCGGTAGCGTTCAGTGAGGGTGAGACAGAGGGAACACCATTTTCCACAACATACCAGAGATCGTTATCAATTGCCTCAAGATGCATTCGCATCTTGTTCTTCCAGTAGGGGTAGTCCGTCCCATCAAAGGTAGGACACCCAGCCGAGACCTTGATCATACCTGCGGTCGACATAACTAAAACTCCAGGCGGTTAAACCAAAATCACACAGAACAAGGGAGTACCTTGCTCTGATACCAATTGAAAGTGCGTTATATCGACTAGAGGGGGGGTGAATAGGCGATTTTTATGAATTCTTCACTGAGGAATTTGCTGGTGAGGAAATTCCTTAGCGAAGAACTACTTGCAGCGGAATAAGTACTCAGAAGTAAGCATAACAGGATACAAGCATGGTCATCATGATGAAATGAAGACAAGCACATAGTACAGAAAGCATAATCACAGGATAACACAAGATGAAGACAAACAGACTGAAGAAATTGAACTGAGGAAATTGAGAAAGTCTTCAGTCAAAGTCTTCAAGCACAGATATGAACAAACACTCAACACAGTAATGAGGAAATGAAAGGGTTGAGGAAATAGAACCAGTTAGTTGGTGAAGACAATGATTTGGTAAAATAGTTCCAACTGCTGTCTCAATTGTATGTCTGGTTGGAGCGGCTGAGTATTTAAGCTCGAGGACACGCAGTCCCGGACACCCAGTCACTGAGCACGCAGCTCAGGACACCCATTCCTCACCGTATTCTCCTTGAACTAAGGCCACGCAGACCTCGTCCAATCACTCGTGGTAAGTCTTCAGGTGACTTCCAGACCTTCACAGACTTGGTCACTCGGTGATCCACAATTCCTCTTGGATGCTCTAGACCATGACGCCTAACCGTCTGGAAGAAGCATAGTCTTCAAAGGTAACAAGCGTCGGATCCACGCATGATCAATTTCTTCAGTGATGCTCAATCACTTTGGGTTTGTGGGGTTTGGTTTTGGGTTTTCCTCACTTGATGATTTTCGCTCAAAGTCCTCGGAGGATGGGTTGCTCTCAAATGACAAGTGTCAAGTTCTCTCGGAGCAGCCAACCAACTAGTGGTTGTAGGGGGCGGCTATTTATAGCCTAGGGAGCAGCCCGACATGATAAGACATAAATGCCCTTCAATGATATGACCGTTAGGTGGATAAGATATTTTGGGACAGCCGGCGCGCAGCACAGCAACGGTCAGAAATTTGACTCTCAAATTCCTCAGGGCTATCGTGTTCCTCACTGTGTAGGCAATTCGCACTGGCGAATTCCTAACTCCTCAGTCAAAGCAAAGTCCTCAGTGATCAGAAGAACTGCGTCTTTGTCACTGAAGAAATTGACTGAACTGTATGAGATTTCCAATGGCTTCACTCGAAGGGATTGGTAGGTGTAGGATTTTGAGTTGAGCATCACATGGAAATTTTTCCTTAGTATTTCCTCGATCCCCTTTAACAGTACGGTGTTTCCTATGAATGAAGAAAGAGAAAATGAAACTACGAAAACAAAAGTCTTCACGCTTCATGTTCCTCAAATGAATATCAAGTTTTCAAGGACCCACCAATTTCTTCACTTTCAAAGTCTTCAGAAAGTCTTCAGAATATCAAAGTCTTCAGTCGAAGAACTTCATTTTTAGGGGTCGACTTTCTCTGTAAATATCAAACTCCTCATAGACTTATAGACCTGTGTACACTCACAAACGCATCAGTCCCTTAACCTATAAGTCTTCAATACACCAAAATCACTAAGAGGCACTAGATGCACTTACACTCGTGTGCCTGCCGGACTCCGTTTTCTTGCACATTACGTATTTTGGTTTATAAAAATTCATTATATAATCTCCGAAGTTTTTGACCACCGTATCACGCAAATATCCTCTGTTTTTGTTTCGAGCTGTTCCTGTTGCAGATTAAGAGCAAGATGTCTTCTCAAGAGTCAGCCGGGGAGAGTCGGGTGTCTCACCCGACACCAGGTCCAGGAGCAAATAGCGATGCTTATCACTTTGGACCATCAACGGAGGATGAGACGGAGGCCGACTTGAAAAGGATAGATGCCATGGAGGAAGATCAAGAAGTCACCTCTCGCCTCCAAGCAGGATTCCTGATGGGGGGACTACATAGCTCGGCCATTCCAAATTCGGTCATCCCTTCCAACGTTAAATTTTTTCTTATGAAAACATGAAAAAGAGCATCACTTGTTCTCTAGAAGCTATGCAGCATCCTTGGGTAAAGGGAGCTTTAGCCGTTACGGGCAGGCTCTGCAAAGAAATTATGGACCTCAAACAACAAGTCAATAAGCTCGAAGAGGAGAATCGCATCCTGAGGGGCATCATCGCCAAGAAGATCACAACACCAACTATGAAGAAGGCGACATAATCACATGGGTATGGGCACTCCCCTTGGGAACTGCCAAGCTTGGGGGAGGTGCCCCGGTATCGTATCACCATCACACTCCTATCTTTACCGTTTTACTTAGTTCGATCCTTTTAGTAATATCTTGATCTAGTAGATTGAAGTTTTGATATCAAGTAGTTTTGAGTTTTGCTTTGTGATCTCTTTATGTAATTGAGTCCATGAGCTATCTATAATAAAGATTAGTGTTGAGTCAAGGGCTTTGCTATTTTGCTATGTTCTTGAGGAAGTAGAAAGAATAAAAAAAATAAAAGAGTTCATATTAATCTTATGGATAGTAATGACTTCACACATAGAAAGTATGAGGCATAAAAGTTGTTGAGAGTTGACAAACGTAGTTTTGGTCATCGTTGCAATTAATAGGAAGTAATAAGGAAAGAGAGGTTTTCACATACAAATATACTATCTTGGACATCTTTTATGATTGTGAGCACTCATTAAGTATGACATGCTAAAAGAGTTGATGTTGGACAAGGAAGACAACATAATGGTTTATGTATTCTCACATCTCAATTAAAGTATATTGTCATTGATCTTCCCAACATGTTGAGCTTGCCTTTCCCCCTCATGCTACCCAAATTCCTTGCACCAAGTAGAGATACTACTTGTGCTTCCAAATATCCTTAAACCCAGTTTTGCCATGAGAGTCCACCATACCTACCTATGGATTGAGTAAGATCCTTCAAGTTTTCATGTTGCAAGCAATAAAAATTGCTCTCTAAATATGTATGACTTATTAGTGCGGAGAAAACAAGCTTTATACGATCTTGCTATGGAAGCAATAAAAGCGACAGACTGCATAATAAAGGTCCATATACAAGTGGCAATATAAAGTGACGTTCTTTTGCATTAAGATTTTGTGCATCCAACCCTCAAAGCACATGACAACCTCTGCTTCCCTCTGCGAAGGGCCTATCTTTTACTTTATGTTTTTACTTTATGCTTGAGTCAAGGTGATCTTCACCTTCACCTTTTTCATTTTATCGTTTGGCAAGCTCATCGTGTTTGAAACATCTTGATATATATATATATATATATATATATATATATATATATATCCAATTGGATGTAAGTTAGGATGAATTATTATTGTTGACATCACCCAAAGGTGAATACGTTGGGAGGCAACATAATAAGCCCCTATCTTTCTCAGTGTCCGGTTGAAACTCCATAACTACAAGTACTGCGTGAGTGTTAGCAATTGAAGAAGACTATATGATAGTTGAGTATGTGGACTTGCTGAAAAGCTCTATTCTTGACTCTTTCTGATGTTATGATAAATTGCAATTGCTTCAATGACTGAGATTATAGTTTGTTAGTTCCCAATGAAGTTTCTGAACCATACTTGACATTGTGAATTGATTGTTACTGGAGCATAAGAAATCATATGACAAAATCTATATATGTTGCTGTTATAAGAATGATCATGATGCCCTCATGTCCGTACTTTATTTTTATCGAGACCTCTATCTCTAAACATGTGGACATATTTTTCGATATCGGCTTCCGCTTGAGGACAAGCGAGGTCTAAGCTTGGAGGCGATGATACGTACATTTTGCATCATGCTTTTATATCAATATTTATTGCATTATGGTCTGTTATTACACATTATGTCACAATACTTATGGCTATTCTCTCTTATTTTACAAGGTTTACCATGAAGCGGGGGAATGCCGGCAGCTGGAATTCTGGCTGGAAAAGGAGCAAATATTGGAAACCTATTCTGCACAGCTCCAAAAATCCTGAAACTCCACGGAAGTCAGTTTTGGAATTAATAAGAATTATTGCGCGAAGAAAACACCAGAGGGGGCCCACACCCTGGCCAGGAGGGTGGGGGCGCGCCCACCCCTACTAGGCGCGCCCCCTGTCTCCTGGGCCCCCTGGTGGCCCTCTGGTGCCCATCTTCTACTATATGAAGGCTTTTACCCTGGAAAAAATCATAAGCAAGCTTACGGGACGAAACTCCGCTGCCGCGAGGCGGAACCTTGGCGGAACCAATCTAGGGCTCCGGCAGAGCTGTTCTGCCGGGGAAACTTCCCTCCGGGAGGGGGAAATCATTGATGACCCACAATTATAGGGGATCTATCGTAGTCCTTTCTATAAGTAAGAGTGTAGAACCAAACGAGGAGGAGAAGGAAATGATAAGCGGTTTTCAGCAAGGTATTCTCTGCGAGTACTGAAATAAGTGGTAACAGATAGTTTTGTGATAGGATAAATGGTAACGAGCAACAAGTTACAAAAGTAAATAAAGTGCATCAAGGTGGCCCAATCCTTTTTGTAGCAAAGGACAAGCCTAGACAAACTCTTATAATAGGAAAAGCGCTCCCGAGGACACATGGGAATATCGTCAAGCTAGTTTTCATCACGCTCATATGATTCGCGTTTGGTACTTTGATAATTTGATATGTGGGTGGACCGGTGCTTGGGTGCTGTTCTTACTTGAACAAGCATCCCACTTATGATTAACCTCTATTGCAAGCATCCGCAACTACAACAAAAGTATTAAGGTAAACCTAACCATAGCATGAAACATATGGATCCAAATCAGCCCCTTACGAAGCAACGCATAAACTAGGGTTTAAGCTTCTGTCACTCTAGCAACCCATCATCTACTTATTATTTCCCAATGCCTTCCTCTAGGCCCAAATAATGGTGAAGTGTTATGTAGTCGACGTTCACATAACACCACTCGAGGTTAGACAACATACATCTTATCAAAATGTCGAACGAATACCAAATTCACATGACTACTAATAGCAAGACTTCTCCCTTGTCCTCAGGAACAGACGTAACTACTCACAAAGCATATTCATGTTCATAATCAGAGGGGTAATAATGTGCATAAAGGATCTGAACATATGATCTTCCACCAAATAAACCAACTAGCATCAACTACAAGGAGTAATCAACACTACTAGCAACCTACTAGCACCAATCCCGGACTTGGAGACAAGAATTGGATACAAGAGATGAACTAGGGTTTGGAGATGAGATGGTGCTGGTGAAGATGTTGATGGAGATTGCCCTCTCCCGATGAGAGGAGCGTTGGTGATGACGATGGTGATGATTTCCCCCTCCCGGAGGGAAGTGTCCCCGGCAGAACAGCTCTGCCGGAGCCCTAGATTGGTTCCGCCAAGGTTCCGCCTCGTGGCGGCGGAGTCTCGTCCCGAAAGGTTGCCTTCTATTTTTTTCTCATCGAAAGACTTCATATAGGAGAAGATGGGTGTCGGTGAGCCACCAGGGGCCCACGAGGTAGGGGGCGCGCCCAGGGGGGAGGGCGCGCCCCCCACCCTCGTGAGCAGTGTGTGGGCCCCCTGGCCTTCATCTTTGGCGATGATTTTTCTTTATTTATTTTAAGGTATTCCGTGGAGTTTCAGGACTTATGGAGTTGCGCAGAATAGGCCTTCAATATTTGCTCCTTTTCCAGCCTAGAATTCCAGCTGCTGGCATTCTCCCTCTTCCTGTAAACCTTGTAAAATAAGAGATAATAGCCATAAGTATTGTGACATAAAGTGAAATAACAGCCCATAATGCAATAAATATTGTCATAAAAGCATGATGCAAAATGGACGTATCAACTCCCCCAAGCTTAGACCTCGCTTGTCCTCAAGCGAAAAGCCGAGAACAATAAATATGTCCTCATGTTTAGAGGTAGAGGCGTCGATAAAAATAAAATACAGACATGAAGGCATCATGATTATTTCATAACATTAACACATATAGATTTTGTCATATGATTACTCATGTTCAAGTGATGATCTTTTCACAAAGCCAAAGCATGAATCAGAAACCTTATTGAGCACCAACAAATTATAACCTCAGTCATTGAAGCAATTGCAATTTATCATAACATCGGAAAGAGTCTATGTCAGAGCTTAAAAGCAAGTCCACATACTCAACTATCACTTAGTCCTTCATAATTGCTAACACTCACGCAATACTTGTGGTTACGGAGTTTTAATCGGACACAGAGAAAGATAGGGGCTTATAGTTTTGCCCCACAACCTTTTACCTCAAGGGTAATGTCAACAATAATAATTCATGCTCCCCCACATCCAATTAGATATATATATATATATATATATATATATATATATATATATATATATATAAATATATATATAATGTTCTTTCCAACATGCTGAGCTTGCCAAAGGATAAAATAAAAAGGGAAATGTGAAGATCACCGTGACTCTTGCATAAGGTAGAGGATAATAATGAAAGATAGGCCCTTCGCAGAGGGAAGCAGAGGTTGTCATGCGCGTTTAGGGTTGATGCACAAAATCTTAATGCAAAAGAACATCACTTTATATTGCCCCTTGTATGTGGACCTTTATTATGCAGTCCGTCGCTTTTATTGCGTCCATAACAAGTTCGTACAAAGTTTATTTCTCTGCACTAAAAAGTCATGCATATTTAGAGAGCAATTTTTATTGCTTGCACCGATGACAACTTACTTGAAGGATCTTACTCAATCCATAGGTAGATATGGTGGACTCTCATGGCAAAACTGGTTTAAGGGTATTTGGAAGCACAAGTAGTATTTCTACTTAGTGCTGAGAATTTGGCTACCATGAGGGGGAAAGGCAAGCTCAACACGGTAGAGGATCCATGACAACATACTTTATCTCAGATGTAAGAAAACATAACTCATTATGTTATCTTCCTTGTCCAACATCAACTCTTTAGCATGTCATATTTTAATGAGTGCTCCCAATCATAAAAGATGTCAATGATAATATATCTATATGTGAAACCTTTCTTTCCTTATTACTTCCTATTAATTGCAACGATGACCAAAGCTATATTTGCCAACTCCCAACAGCTTTTAATCATCATACTCTTTCTATGTGGAGTCATTACTTTCACTAAGAACAATATGAACTCTTTGATTCTTTTTATTCTTTTTCTTCTAGTCACCCAAGATCATGGCAAAATACTCAAGACCTTGACTCAACACTAATCTTTATTATATAGCTCACGGACTCGATTACAAAGAAGGATCATAAAGCAAAAACTCAAAACTAGATCATGCCATGACTTTATTCTACTGAATCAAGATACTACTAAAAGGATCGAACTAAGAAAAACGGTAAAGATAGGAGTTGTGATGGTGATACGATACTAGGGCACCTCCCCCAAGCTTGGCAGTTGCCAAGGGGAGTGCCCATACCCATGTGATTATGTCCTCGGAGGTGATGGACGTGGTGATGATGACAGTGGATAATCGCACATCGAGCGTAAAAGCTCCTCCAACTTGCGGATAATGCCCTTGAGCCCAGCAATATGATCCTTCAACAAAATATTCTCCTGTGTGAGATACTTGTTCTGTATGCGGGCTAACTCAATCATCTTGAAAGCTTCAATCTCTGTTGGAGTGAAAAGGTTAGATAAAGGTTGAGGGATGTCTTCTTCTTTCACCACCGGAGCTTGAACCTCCATGGCCTTCTTGATCCTTTCATCCTTGTTGATCTCTTCTGGTTCCTCTCTTTTCAACTCTATCTTCAATAGCCAAGCATCCTTGTCTTCGTTGTTGGAGGAGGGAGAAGTCATGGTGTTCTAAATCTGCAACGGAAATCGCTCGAAACAAAAACAGAGGATATTTGCGTGATACGAGAGTCGAAACCTTCGGGAGAATATATAATGAATTTTTACCGACCAAAATACGCATCGTGCAAGGAAACGGAGTCCAGAGAGCACACGAGGTGCTCATGAGGTAGGGGGGCGCGCCCTCCACCCTCGTGGAGGCCTCGTGTCCTCCCCGGACTGCTACTTATTTTTCTATTTTTCTAAATATTCCAAAATGGAGGAATATTGCCTTAAAAATTGTTTTGGAGTCGGTTTACTTACCGTACCACATACCTATTCCTTTTTGGAGTTTGGAACGTTCTGGAAAGTGTCCTTTATGTATTCCTCCGGGGTTACGGTTTCAATAATATTAGTTTCAACATTTATAGGATTACCTGAGATACAGTGTTTGATCCTTTGACTGTTTACCACCTTCGGATTTGTGCCTGCGAAGTTGTTGATTTTTATGGCACCGGAACGATAGACCTCCTCGATAACGTAAGGACCTTCCCATTTGGAGAGAAGTTTTCCTACAAAAAATCTTAAATGAGAGTTGTATAGCAATACATAATCACCTACATTAAACTCACGCTTTTGTATCCTTTTGTCATGCCATCTTTTAACCTTTTCTTTAAACAACTTGGCATTTTCATAAGCTTGGGTTCTCCATTCATCAAGTGAGCTAATATCAAATAACCTCTTCTCACCGGCAAGTTTGAAATCATAGTTGAGCTCTTTAATAGCCCAGTATGCCTTATGTTCTAGTTCGAGAGGTAAGTGACATGCTTTTCCATAAACCATTTTATACGGAGACATACCTATAGGATTTTTACATGCAGTTCTATAGGCACATAATGCATCAAGCTTCTTGGACCAATTATTTCTAGACCTATTGACATTCTTTTGCAAAATTAATTTGAGCTCTCCATTGCTCAATTCTACCTGACACTAGACTGCGGGTGGTATGGAGATGCAATTCTATGATTAACGTCATATTTAGCAAGCATCTTACGGAAAACACCATGAATAAAGTGTGAACCACCATCAGTCATTAAGTATCTAGATACTCCAAACCTCGGAAAAATAACTTCCTTAAGCATTTTAATAGAAGTGTTATGATCAGCACTACTAGTTGGAATAGCTTCTACCCACTTAGTAATGTAATCAACAGCAACTAAAATATGAGTATATCCATTAGAGGCAGGAAAAGGTCCCATATAATCAAAGCCCCAAACATCAAATGGTTCAATAACAAGTGAATAATTCATAGGCATTTCATGACGTCTACTAATATTACCAATTCTTTGACATTCATCGCAAGACAAAACAAACTTACGGGCATCCTTGAAGAGAGTAGGCCAATAAAAACCGGATTGCAATACCTTATGTGCAATTCTATCTCCAGCGTGGTGTCCTCCATAAGCTTCGGAGTGACACTTGCGTAGGATATGTTCCTGTTCATGCTCAGGTACACAACGTCTAATAACACCATCTACTCCTTCTTTATAAAGATGTGGGTCATCCCAAAAGTAATGTCGCAAGTCATAGAAAAACTTTTTCTTTTGCTGGTATGTGAAGCTAGGTGGTATAAATTTAGCAACAATATAATTAGCATAATCAGCATACCATGGAGTGCTATGAGAAGTGCTTATGACATTTAGTTGTTCATCAACAAAGCTATCATCAATAGGTAGTGGGTCATCAAGAACATTCTCTAACCTAGATAAGTTGTCTGTAACGGGGTTCTCAGCTCCTTTTCTATCGACAATATGCAAATCAAATTCTTGAAGCAAGAGAACCCATCTAATAAGCCTAGGTTTTGCATCTTTCTTTTCCATAAGATATTTAATAGCAGCATGATCTGTGTGAATAGTTACTTTAGAATCAACAATATAAGGTCTGAATTTATCACAAGCAAATACAACTGCTAAAAGTTCCTTTTCGGTAGTAGCATAATTTCTTTGAGCATTGTCTAGAGTCTTATTAGCATAATGGATAACATTCAATTTCTTATCAACTCTTTGCCCTAGAACAACACCTACAGCATAATCACTAGCATCACACATAATTTCAAAGGGTAAATTCCAATCAGGTGGCTGAACAATAGGTGCAGAGACTAATGCTTTCTTAAGTATTTCAAATGCTTATACACAATCATCATCAAAGACAAATGGTACATATTTTTTTAATAAATTAGTCAGAGGCCGAGAGATTTTTGAGAAGTCCTTAATGAACCTCCTATAAAATCCGGCGTGACCAAGGAAACTTCTTATACCTTTGATATCCTTGGGACATGGCATCTTTTCAATAGCATCAACCTTGGCTTTATCAACTTCAATACCTCTTTCAGAAACTTTGTGCCCCAAGACAGTACCTTCATTAACCATAAAGTGGCACTTTTCCCAATTCAAGACAAGATTAGTTTCTTCACATCTCTGCAAAACTCGAGCAAGATTGCTCAAGCAATCATCAAAAGAGGAACCATAGACGGAAAAGTCGTCCATGAAAACCTCACAAATTTTTTCGCAGAAGTCAGAGAATATAGCCATCATGCATCTTTGAAAGGTAGCACGTGCATTACATAAATCGAAAGGCATACGTCTATAAGCAAAAGTACCAAAAGGGCATGTAAAAGTAGTCTTTGATTGATCTTTAGCCGACACAGGTATTTGAGAGAAGCCAGAATAACCATCTAGAAAGCAATAGTGTGTATGTTTGCATAATCTTTCTAGCATTTGATCAATAAAAGGTAAGGGGTAATGATCTTTCTTAGTAGCCTTATTTAATTTGCGGAAATCAATTACCATCCTATAACTTGTGACAATTCTTTGTGGAATCAATTCATCTTTATCATTAGGGACAACAGTAATACCTCCTTTCTTAGGGACAAAATGGACAGGACTTACCCACTGACTATCAGCAACGGGATAAATTATACCTGCCTCCAGAAGCTTGAGTATTTCCTTTCTTACCACTTCTTTCATTTTAGGATTCAAACGTCGTTGAGGATCACAAACTGGTTTGGCATCAGCTTCCAAATTTATTTTATGTTGACATAGAGTGGGACTGATGCCCTTATGATTATCCAGATTATATCCAATAGCAGCACGGTGCTTCTTCAGAGTTTTCAATAATCTTTCTTCTTCATGCTCTGAAAGGTTAGCGCTAATAATGACAGGATATATTTTCTTTTCGTCAAGATAAGCATATTTAAGATTATCAGGCAATGGTTTAAGCTCAAACACGGGATCACCCTTGGGTGGAGGAGGATCCCCTAGGATTTCAACAGGCAAATTGTGTTGCAGAATAGGTTCCTGTTTAAAGAATACTTCATCTATTTCCCTTCTTTCATTCATGAACATATCATTTTCATGGTCTAGCAAATAGTGTTCCAAAGGATCACTAGGAGGTACAACAATAGAAGCAAGACCAATAATTTCATCCTTACTAGGCAATTCTTCCTCACGATGTTGTTTACTAAATTTAGAGAAATTAAACTCATGAACCATATCATCCAAGCCAATAGTAACAACATTCTTTTCGCAGTCTATCTTAGCATTAACAGTATTCAAGAAGGGTCTACCAAATATAATGGGACAAAAGCTATCTTGTGGAGAACCAAGAACAAGAAAATCAGCGGGATATTTGGTTTTCCCACACAAGACTTCAACATCTCTAACAATTCCCACTGGTGAAATAGTATCTCTATTGGCAAGTTTAATTGTGACATCAATTTCTTCTAACTCAGCAGGTGCAATTTCATGCATAATTTCTTTGTATAGGTCAATGGGTATAACACTAGCACTAGCACCCATATCACATAAGCCATGATAACAATGATCTCCTATTTTAACAGAAATAATAGGCACGCCTACCACAAGTCTATGTTTATCTCTATCACAGGGTTTAGCAATTCTAGCTGTTTCACCAGAGAATTGAATAACATGCCCATCAATATTATCAGACAAGAGATCTTTAACAATAGCAATATTGGGTTCTACTTTGACTTGCTCAGGAGGTGTATAAGTCCTAGTATTGCTTTTAGGAACAATAGTTGAAGCTTCTTTTGTGAGCTCATGATTGGGGCATGAATATAACATTGATTTAAGCCTCCCCCAAGCTTGAGCGATGCTTTCTCCTTCGTGAGGCCAAAAATTATATATATAATTGCGATCACGATAAACAAGATGCATAGGGTAATACTTTTGATGAAATTCCAATTTCAATCTTTTATAGTTCCATGATCTCATATCATCACATAGCCTATACCATGTCAATGCATCTCCCTCCAAAGATAAAGGGAAAGTCTTCTTCTTAACAACATCATCGGGTATACCTTCAAGCTTAAATAGTCCACAAATATCATCCACATAGCGTAGATGTTCGTCAGGATGCTTTGTTCCATCTCCTCCAAAAGTGTTAGCTAGCAGTTTTTCCATCATACCCGAAGGAATCTGAAAAGGAGTTTCATTTTCAGTAGGTTCAGTAGGTTCGGTAGGTTCAGTAGGTTGAGGAGCAACTCTTGGCTCAACTGGACGGGGTGAAGATACCCCGAACAAGCCCCACAAACAATTACTTTCCATAGTAACAACTAACAGAAAATTTCAGCACACTAAATAAATTTTTCCTTACCAAATTCCACCTACCAAAGGCGCTTCACTCCCCGGCAACGGCGCCAGAAAAGAGTCTTGATGACCCACAAGTATAGGGGATCTATCGTAGTCCTTTCCATAAGTAAGAGTGTTGAACCCAACGAGGAGCAGAAGGAAATGATAAGCGGTTTTCAGCAAGGTATTATCTGCAAGTACTGAAATAAGTGGTAACAGATAGTTTTGTGATAGGATAAATTGTAACGAGCAACGAGTAACAAAAGTAAATAAAGTGCAGCAAGGTGGCCCAATCCTTTTTGTAGCAAAGGACAAGCCTGGACAAACTCTTATAATAGGAAAAGCGCTCCCGAGGACACATGGGAATATCGTCAAGCTAGTTTTCATCACGCTCATATGATTCGCGTTCGGTACTTTGATAATTTGATATGTGGGTGGACCAGTGCTTGGGTACTGCCCTTACTTGGACAAGCATCCCACTTATGATTAACCTCTATTGCAAGCATCCGCAACTACAACAAAAGTATTAAGGTAAACCTAACCATAGCATGAAACATATGGATCCAAATCAGCCCCTTACGAAGCAACGCATAAACTAGGGTTTAAGCTTCTGTCACTCTAGCAACCCATCATCTACTTATTACTTCCCAATGCCTTCCTCTAGGCCCAAATAATGGTGAAGTGTTATGTAGTCGACGTTCACATAACACCACTAGAGGTTAGACAACATACATCTTATCAAAATATCAAACGAATACCAAATTCACATGACTACTAATAGCAAGACTTCTCCCTTGTCCTGAGGAACAAACGTAACTACTCACAAAGCATATTCATGTTCATAATCAGAGGGGTAATAATGTGCATAAAGGATCTGAACATATGATCTTCCACCAAATAAACCAACTAGCATCAACTACAAGGAGTAATCAACACTACTAGCAACCTACTAGCACCAATCCCGGACTTGGAGACAAGAATTGGATACAAGAGATGAACTAGGGTTTGGAGATGAGATGGTGCTGGTGAAGATGTTGATGGAGATTGCCCTCTCCCGATGAGAGGAGCGTTGGTGATAACGATGGTGATGATTTCCCCCTCCCGGAGGGAAGTGTCCCGGGCAGAACAGCTCTGCCGGAGCCCTAGGTTGGTTCCGCCAAGGTTCCGCCTCATGGCGGCGGAGTCTCGTCCCGAAAGGTTGCCTTCTATTTTTTTTCTCATCAAAAGACTTCATATAGGAGAAGATGGGCGTCGAAGAGCCACCAGGGGGCCCATGAGGTAGGGGCGCGCCCAGGGGGGAGGGCGCGCCCCCACCCTCGTGAGGAGGGTGTGGGCCCCCAGGCCTTCATCTTTGGTGACGATTTTTCTTTATTTATTTTAAGGTATTCCGTGGAGTCTCAGGACTTTTGGAGTTGCGCAGAGTAGGCCTTCAATATTTGCTCCTTTTCCAGCCCAGAATTCCAGCTGCCTGCATTCTCCCTCTTCATGTAAACCTTGTAAAATAAGAGAGAATAGCCGTAAGTATTGTGACATAACGTGAAATAACAGCCCATAATGCAATAAATATTGACATAAAAGCATGATGCAAAATGGACGTATCAATCATCACCATCGTCATCACCAATGATCCTCTCAACGGGAGGGGGTCAATCTCCATCAACATCTTCACCAGCACCATCTCCTCTCAAAACCCTAGTTCATCTCTTGTATCCAATCTTGTATCAAAACCACAAATTGGTACATGTGGGTTGCTAGTAGTGTTGATTACTCCTTGTAGTTGATACTAATTGGTTTACTTGGTGGAAGATCATATGTTCAGATCCTTAATGCGTATTATTACTCCTCTGATTATGAACATGAATATGCTTTGTGAGTAGTTACGTTAGTTCCTGAGGACATGGGTGAAGTCTTGCTATTAGTAGTCATGTGAATTTGGTATTCGTTCGATATTTTGATGAGATGTATGTTGTCTCTCCTCTAGTGGTGTTATGTGAACGTCGACTACATGACACTTCACCATTATTTGGGCCTAGAGGAAGGCATTGGGAAGTAATAAGTAGATGATGGGTTGCTAGAGTGACATAAACTTAAACCCTAGTTTATGCGTTGCTTCGTAAGGGGCTGATTTGGATCCATATGTCTAATGTTGTGGTTAGGTTTACCTTAATACTTCTTTTGTAGTTGTGGATGCTTGCAATAGGGGTTAATCATAAGTGGGATTCTTGTCCAAGTAAGGGTAGGACCCAAGCACCGGTCCACCCACATATCAAATTATCAAAGTACCGAACGCGAATCACATGAGCGTGATGAAACTAGCTTGACGATAATTCCCATGTGTCCTCGGGAGCGCTTTTCTCATTATAAGAAATTGTCCAGGCTTGTACTTTGCTACAAAAAGGATCGGGCAACCTTGCTGCACTTTATTTACTTTCATTGCTTGTTACTCGTTACAATTTATCTTATCACAAAACTATCTGTTACCTACAATTTCAGTGCTTGCAGAGAAAACTTTACTGAAAACCGCTTGTCATTTCCTTCTACTCCTCGTTGGGTTCGACACTCTTACTTATCGAAAGGACTACTATAGATCCCCTATACTTGTGGGTCATCAAGTAGGTGCAGCAACTCACCGGTGGCCGCTGGAGTTGTAGCCAAAACCCTAGATGACGCCATGGGTTGCGTCCATCAGAGATCTTTTTTTTGAACCGGGCTTTACCCCTTTCCATTGCAAAGAACGGAAATACAACCAGTTCGAACGAGAATGTCAGGGGGAGGGAAAGAAGTAAAGCGAGTTCTAGCACTACCAGGAAACCCACCATACTCGCTCGCCATCGAAACGAGTATCATGGGGCGAAAACCTGGTAGCACGACATAACATCTATCCTATTACAATCTCAAAAGCTCAGGATCAAGTATCAGAACACAGCTGCAAAGGCAAGTAATCAGATGGTAATCTTCGCCGAGAGAGACCAGCATCTAGGTTGCGCGCCCGTCTTCCTTTCAAGCGCCCTAGATTGGTTGCTTGACAGTGCCACACATCTTCATCAGCTGCATCGTGCCAGTCCTGATCATCTCGGCTTCGGAACGAAGATCTTTGGCGTCCTCCCCTTGTTGTAGCCCTGTCCACTAAAGTAGAAAGGAACACAGAGAAAACACAATCTCGAAAGGAGTCTTGATTTGTTTTTTCCAAAGGTAGCTCGGTTGCGCGCCAACCAAATCGCCCAACATACAGCCGCCAGACCTACTGTGTAAAACTTTTGTTTCCCGGGAAGGAATTTGTTGCACCACACAAAGTATTGCCAGTAATTCGACGGACATCTATCAGTACCAAGAGCAACTCCAATCGATCGCCATACAATTCTAGCCATAGGACAATTGAAAAATAGGTGTTGTACCGTTTCAACCTGTTTGCAAAAAGAGCAACAGGGATTCCCCGGCCATTTCTTCTTTCTCATGACTTGCCTAGTGAGAATTGCATCTTGCGACATCTGCCATAGGAAGATTTTGATTTTAAGAGGGATTTTGGCTTTCCAAATCCATCTGTAGTGGCAACCACTAAGAGGCTCCTCCAACATCTTATACACCGATTTAGTGGTGAACTTGCCACTCTGGTTGAGTCCCCAAAAGACACGATCACTCCTCTCAACGAGGTGGATTCTATTAACCGCAGCACTTATATCCTCCCATTGCTTGGACAGCTCAGGGGTAAGCCTACGTCTGAACATATCGGTGTCATCAAATCTATCTTTCCTATTTAGGGTACTCGTGGGATAGTTGCATATCTCAAACAAACGTGGGTATTGATCCTGAAATGGGGTCAGCCCATTAATTGGATCTTTCCACAATCTTATCAGGTTTCCAGCACCATTTTCAATTTTCCTGCCCATCATATATATGTTTTTGATTTTGATCAAGGCCTTCCAACAGGGCGAGTTGGAGAATTTGGGAGAAACTTCAGCAACAGAGATGTTGCGAAGATACCTGGCACGGACTATATCCTGCCAAAGCCCGTTTTGTGTCTCTAATTTCCACCACCATTTGACCATGAGGCTGATATTTTGTTTTCTAAGGTCTTTAATGCCCAAACCCCCTTTGTTTTTGGATCTACAAATCTTTCTCCACTTGACAAGATAGTATCTCCTTTTTTTGTTGCACCCTTGCCAAAAGAACCTGCGTCTGTGTTTATCTAGCTTGTCGATGAAAGTCTTGTTCATAAGCCACATAGACATATGGTAGAGAGAGAGCTGAGTGACAACAGAATCAAGCAGAGTATGTCTCCCGCCCATTGAGGCAGCGTTTCCAATCCAGGCATCAAATCTCTTTAGGTACTTATCAACAATGAACTCCCAATCTGAGGTTTTAAGATTGGCATAACTCACAGGCATCCCCAAATATTTGAGTGGGAAACTGCCAACCTCACAGTTGAAAATTTCTGCATATTTATTCACCACATTTTCATCTCCTCCCACAGTGAGGATCTCACTTTTCTGAAAGTTAACTTTCAAACTAGACATCATTTCGAACATATACAGCAGCAACTTCAGGTTGGCAGCCTTATCCACATCATCTTCAATACAAATGATTGTATCATCCGCATATTGTAGGATCGCCACCCCATCAGGAATCAGGTTGGCAGCTAGACCTACAATCAGTTTGTTTTTCTGGGCATTTTTAATCATTTTAGTGAGACATTCAACAGCTAGATTGAACAAAAAGGGAGAGTGCGGGTCCCCCTGCCTCACCCCCTTTTTGCTTTGAAAGTACGGCCCAACACTACCGTTAAGCTTAATGCTGATTGTCCCATTATGCAAGATCTGCTCAATCCATCTGCACCATGTATCATCAAAGTCTCGCATCTTGTGACACTCCAGGAGAAAGTCCCAATTTACCTTGTCATATGCTTTTTCAAAGTCCAGTTTAAGGACGATTCCTACTCTCTTCTTAACGTATGTGTAATTAAGAAGCTCATGTAGGGACAGGACTCCGTCCATGATATTTCTCCCTTTTATAAAGGCGTTTTGAGTAGGGCTAATGAGTTTGTTTGCATATACTACAACTCTACGGTCAAGGACTTTTGTGATTAACTTGTATGGGCATCTCAATAAGCATATAGGCCTATACTACTGAATCTTCTCAGCCCCAGAAATTTTAGGGAGAAGAGTGATCACCCCATAATTCAACCTTTGAACATCCAGCGTTCCTTGGTGGAAAGCTTTAAACAGGGCCATAATATCATTTTTAACTATGTCCCAGCATACCTGATAGAACTCAGCAGGGATGTTGTCAGGCCCGGGGGCCCTATTGGGAGCCATATCAAAAAGAGCCTCTTTGACCTGTTGCTCTGTAAATTCATGACATAGGTCCTTATTATCTTTTTCATCCAGTTTCTCCTCAGGTGACCAGGTTTCCGGATCAAGATGGATCTGGTTACCAGGGGCTGGTCCAAACAACTCTTTGTAAAACTCAGTGGCATGGGCAACCAAATTGTCCGTGCCTTCAATCAAAGTCTCCCCTACTTTAAGCGATTGGATTGTATTTTTTCGTTTCCTCCCATTGGCAATTTTGTGATAGTAGTCAGTATTCAGGTCTCCTTTGAGCAGCCAGCGCTCATGGGACTGTTGGAGCCAAAATATTTCCTCGTTTACCAGGAGCTCATATAACTCAGCGTTGATATCCATCTTTCTACTATACAAGTCAGGAGGCAACATATCTTCTTCTTCCATTTCCTCAAGCATAGCAAGTTCCATACGTAGGTCCTCTTTCCTTTTCTTATCATGGCCATACTTATCGGAACCCCACCCTTTAAAGTATGTTTTAAATCTTTTCAGCTTGATATTCAGTATATCAATTGGATCTGATGAGGCAACCTTCCTAGCCCAAATTCTTCTCACAGTAGGCAGAAACTTTTCATCATTAATCCAAGACAGATTGAAGCGAAATTCGCGAGGTTTCGGGGCTTCGCGCCCCTCTTCCCCGGAGGATAACAGTACGGGGTTATGATCAGAAATCTCCCGGACTAATTTCCTCACAGAGACCAGAGGGAAAATATCTTCCCGGCATTCTGACATGAGGATTCGGTCTAGTTTCTCTAGCGTGGGGTGAGTCTGGTTATTGGTCCAAGTATATTTCCCCCCACTGATATGAATCTCCCTAAGAGCTAGTGTATTGATGATGGAGTTAAACAAGTCAGTGGCTTTGTTGTTCGACATTTTCTTATTCTTTTCTCCCGAATGTCTTAGGATATTAAAATCTCCCCCTACTATGTAGGGTATGGTCGCGCCACTACAAAAGGAAGCTAGCTCAACTAGGAATTCATTTTTGAATTCATCATGCGCCAATCCATAGGCTACCAGCAAACCCCACTGGATTTTTTTTCTGTATGTCATACAACACTAGTTGCAGTATATACTTGCCCTTAGTACAGGAGACTATATCAAAATTATCTCTCCTCGTACCGCACAAGATGCCTCCAGATTTGCCCGTGGAAGGCACCCAATTCCACTGGAAAATGTAAAAGGGATCAATTCTTCTCAGGCATCTAGGAGTAAACTCTTTTTTCATAGTTTCTTGCAAACCCAGGAAGTCAAGAGAATGGTCACTAATCATGTCTGAGAGGCAGGTGGCCATTCCTTTCTTGCCCACCCCTCGACAGTTCCAAATGAGTCCTCTCATTTGGAACGTTTTTTGTGAAATTTGGTCCGAGTAACCCTACTAGGAGACGGGGCAGGGTTACATATCAAAACCTCCTCAGTATTATTTCTTTTCTGACTCCTAGTCACAGGCCTAGGGATCTTGACATTGGATTTATTATGTTTTTTATTTTTAGGCTTAACAGAAGAGATACGCTCATAGATGAGTTCTTCCTGGTCTATCCATTCTAAGCTCACAGGGGTTTCCCTACCCAAACCATCTGTCACAATCAAAACATCCTGCTCATTATCAGTATTATTAATTTCTTTTTTATCTTCTAATTCTTTTCGGGCGCACTCAAGCTCTCTAATAATGTCAATGACAACGAAATCATCTTTGGGTATTTCTACCCCTATCATATTCGCTCTGCTAATCAGCTCATTATCATAAAGTGCATCAAATGAATTCTTGAAAGTAGGGGTATTGTTACCTTCCAGGTTTTTCTTGCTAGCCATTTTCTTGGCCCTGTCCTCCACCTTGTCCTGCATTCCAGAGATGTTACGCTTGCTGAACCTCAGTGGGCTTCAGGTGCTAGTGGGGGAGTGAGAATGATCTCTTCAATGCTTTCAGGAGATTGGAGCTGTACCACATAGTTGCATGAAGTCTTCATCCCAGGATCCACCTCACCAGTTACCTCCACAATCTGAGAAGGGTTAGAAGCAGTCTGACAAGGCGAATCAGATATATTATGTATGTCTTTTTTCACCTGAATATCTTGCGCAGCATTCTCCATGATATCTGGATTCCTGGGGACAATCCAGTTGGAAGAATCAACCTCCCCTTCCCTCATTTTCTCCTCAATTTCTCTCTGCATTGTTTCAATAAGCAGGGAATTATCCCCATCACTTTCAGTAGAAGGAGATCCCTCTTTTTCATCGTATAGCAGGCAACAGGCCTTGCCACCACGATAGGAACCCCCAATATTGCCATGCCCAGCAGACTCAGGCTGCGGCACCCCTCTCTCATGTTCAATGCGTTTCCTCTTAGGAGTTTGATCTGCCTTGGTTCCATCCACAGGGATAGGATCCTCCTTTTCTGCATCCACAGGGTTCTTGACCAAAACCTCCTCAACCTCATAAGTAAACCTGTAGAAACGTCCTGCAAGCACTCCTTCAGCAGTGGCAGGGAGCTGAGCTATCGATCTACACCCGATTTTAGCTCTGACAGAAGAGAGGCGGTTTATAGTTGACATATCAACTTCCAGGGTAATCCCAACTAACGCTCCCACATAAGCAACAGTCTTATCACATCTCTTGTTGGGTGGAATTTTTCCAATCTTAACCCAGGCAATTTCTAACAGTCCCTCAGAATCAATGTCTTCAGACCAAGGAGAGAATTTAACACTAACCCCACACTTTTTCAGCTTAATGTGTTCAACGAAAAGAGCTCTCTCAACCTCTCTAGGGTTCGGCATCCTCATAACGAATTTTTGTGGAGCAAAGAATCTAGCAGAGCAACGCCATCCCTGACCAACATACACGCTCAGCTCGTGTTCAGTATCCTTGGTCAGAGCAGAGCCATTAGTAATGGTGACAACAATATTGAAGATATTTTCCCTGTTCTGTCTATCCACACTGAAATCAGGAATGTAAAAGAAACCCTGACCCTTAGTTTGAAATGCACACATCACAGGCGTTTGATCCCAAGGAAAGAACTCATTGCAAACAAAAGACAGATGACCCCTCTTCTTGCATCTCTCACAGTACGCCTGAGGGCATGTAACAGTAAAGTGCCCAAGCAAATGGCAGATCTGACAAGCATGACAGGGGGGAACGATAGTACCAGAGGAGGACTACTCGCGGTTACCAGCGGCAGGATTGTTCTTGTCGACGGTGTGGTGATCTTTCTCGCTTCCAGTGTCCCCACCACGAATCTCTTGACGGTGAGGGGGAGCTGCCTGTTGCCCTCCGACCGCCACCGGCTCCTGAGTGTCCTGCAGGTCATCGCCATCCCCATCCCACCGGGATTGTCGGGTTTGGTTCTACTGCAGGTTGCTGGCCGCCTCTTCCCACTTGTCATTGGTGGTGGAGGAGCTTCCCATCTCCGTCTTGCGCTTCCAGACGTGGGAATCGAACCCACGGCCGCGGCCACGGTCAAAACGCCCGACGCCACGCCCCTGGCGGCCTGCACCAAAACCATCCCCTCTCATCCTATCAGGCGACCTCTCTTTGGATCTAACAGCAGGATTCGTGGACGATCTATCAGGTGGCTTCTCTCTGGATCTAGCAGGAGGATTTGTGGGGGATCGAGAGGCAACTACTTGAGCAAAGGAGCGCAAATCGCCATGGATTTTGCCCTCCCACCAGGCGAAGTTTGGATGAACCCTAGATCTGACAGGAGGCGGAGCGCTCCAGAAGTGGGCGAGCCCCTCGTCAAGATCCAAAATGGGGAAAGGGGTGTCTGCCGTATGTTTTATACCCGCGGCGCCCCCGGAAACCCTAACTCCGCCGCTCTCATGGCGGTCGGATCTGCCCTCGCCTACGTGTCGCGCATACGTCCCATGGCGGACCGGTCCGCGCCCCAGGACCCCGGGTCCATCTGTCATACGTGGCGCTCGGCGGTGTGCGTCCCGATC
The DNA here is from genome assembly GCA_963921465.1 of Triticum timopheevii. Classification (NCBI taxonomy): domain Eukaryota; kingdom Viridiplantae; phylum Streptophyta; class Magnoliopsida; order Poales; family Poaceae; genus Triticum; species Triticum timopheevii. The sequence goes on from OY997268.1 coordinate 472,945,396, forward strand.
CGCACGAACGTTCCCGTGTACCGCTCGCCCACACGGCAGGCCATGCGGCGGCGCGTTCTCGCCGGGATTTCCGCCGATTGCCGGAGCTTTGTCACAAACCCTAGCAAAGTGGCAGGGAAATGCAACAATATCCCCGATATCGATCCACTCACCAGGGCGAAGGTAGCGTGCATCCATCGTGTGCCCCCTCGCGTCGAGCAGCACGATACGGAGGGCATCCCCACGTAGCCACAGCTCGCCGTCGTCGAGCGTGATGCGGCGTGCGGTCACCAGGTCCGCTGCAAAGAGAACCCTCCAGCGTGCATCGCCGAGCGCGGCCGCGGACGCCGCGGCGACGGCGGAGGTCGCCATCTCCTTTTCGAGCTATGTTCTATTCGTCCATCAGAGATCTGGCCATTATCATGGGCGGCACTCTGTTGGACCTTCCTCTCCTTCCAGAAGCGGAGGAGGAGGTGGAGGAGGAGAAGGAGGAAGGAGGGGCGACGGAGGAGGAGGAGGAAGGAGGGGCTGCGGTGGAAGAGGAGCTCGCGGGTTTGAGGGAGACGTCGAGGTGCGAGGTCGGCAGTTGCGATGGGCGAGGAAGGGCGTCACGGGTGGGAGGGAGAAGTGAAATCGAGAGAGTGTGTGGGTCTGGAATTGGGCCTCTGTGCGCTATGTTTATACATGTGTCGGTAGGTTTATAATAGTAGCGATGGGTTTATACCCATGCTACTACTATGGCATGTCCCGGGGTGCACGGTGGAGACCACTTAGTAGTAGCGTGGGGTTTATAACCCGCGCTACTACTATTAACTTAGTAGTAGCGTGGGTTTATAACCCGTGCTACTACTATGGCTGGTCCCGGGAGGCACAGTGGAAATCACTTAGTAGTAGCGAGGGGTAAAAACTCGCGCTACTAGTAAGTAGCAGTAGCGAGGGGTATAAACCCGCGCTACTAGTAAGCATCTGCCTATAAGCTTTTCCCTAGTAGTGATGTCTTACTAGCTCCCACCATGATAAGCCATCCTTTGGCATATGTCGCACCAAACTAGCGACAATAATATTTGATGTAGTGTTGCCGCTACGTACGGTAACAAACTTATAGCTAAAATCCGAGTGGAAGCTCTAGTGGATCGTTCATTGGCCATTGGAGTTGTTAGCATAACATCAAGAAAGGTGACAAAACCACATTTACACACATACACATGCATAGAGTTAGCAAGGACGTAGCACTAGCAAGAAGCTGAAGCACCATGTAAGAATACAACTCGAATTTTAGGCATAATCTCATTCACCCTTCAAGTAAGTTCCTCTAGACAAATTAAACCACAAGTGATATTTTGTGTGTTAAAATCAACAATATGGGGTTGAGTATCTCTAACTTCATCTTCTCTACAAATTTTCTTAACACCCAAGTCTTTGAACACTTTCTCTTGTGCATGGTTATTCTTGATAAAGATCACTTTATTTTAAAAATAGTCCCACATCAACTCTTGGTTATGTAGATTAAATAGAACAAAGGCTACAAAATTATTTCAGCTACTAGAGCAAAACCTTTATTTTAATTATTAAGAGTTACTCCCCCTTGATATGTCTCCAACGTATCTATAATTTTGTATTGTTCCATGCTATTATATTATCTTTCTTGGATGTTTTATATGCATTCATATGCTATTTTATAACATTTTTTGGGACAAACCTATTAACCTAGTGCCCAGTGCTAGTTGTTGATTTTTCCTTGTTTTTTACTTCTACAGAAAATCAATACCAAATGGAGTCCAAACGGAATAAAACTTTATGATGATTTTTCTTGGACAACCAGACACCCACGAGACTTGGGGAGGAGGCCAGAAGACCCACGAGGGGGCCACAAGCCCTGGGGGCGCACCCCAGGGGGGGCACGGCCAGGGGGGCACGACCAGGGGGCTTGTGCTCCCCCCACCCTCATGGCTCTCCTAACCCTAACTCCAGCACTATAAATTCCCAAATACCCCCCCCCTACACTAGAGGCCACACCAAAAATACTTTTTCGCCGCTGCAAGCTTCTGTTCTCGTGAGATCCCAACTTGGGGCCTTTTCCGGCACTCGCCGGAGGGGCATTCGATCATGGAGGGCCTCTACACCAACCTTGCTGCCCTTCTGATGATGTGTGAGCAGTTTACCATAGACCTATGGGTCCATAGCTAGTAGCTAGATGGCTTCTTCTCTCTCTTTGATCTTCAATACAATGTTCTCCTTGATGTTCTTGGAGATCTATTCAATGTAATCTTATTTTGTGGTGCGTTTGTTGAGATCCGATGAATTGTGGATTTATGATCAAATTATATATGAATATTATTTGAGCCTTTTTTGAACTTTTTAATGCATGAGTAAGATAGATTTGTATTTCTCTTCGATCTATCAATTTGGTTTGGCCAACTAGATTTGTTTTTCTTGCAATGGGAGAGGTGCTTTGTGATGGGTTCAATCTTGCGGTGTCCTCACTCAGTGACAGTAGGGGTAGCGAGGCACGTATTTGTATTGTTGCCATTAAGGGGAAAAAGATGGTTTTTTTACCATATTGATTGGATCTATCCCTCTACATCATGTCATCTTGCTTAAAGCATTACTCTATTCTTATGAATTTAATACTCTAGATGTGAAAGTGCAACTATCCCTAGGTGGTTTTGGTAATTCATAACAACATATAGCTCATTGAGCTATTGCTATCCCAAGACTGTTATTTCAGGAAAGCTCAATGAATGGCATGGCATGGATGATGAAAGTGGATCCCTCAAAGTACTAATGACAAAGGATTGGCTCAAGCTCCAAAGATGAAGACTCTTCATTTTATATTTTAGTGATCCAAGATCACATTGAGTCTATAGGAAAAGCCAATACTATCAAGGAGGGATGAGGTGTTGCTTAATGTGCCTCTTGCTTCATGTGCTTGGTGATATGCTCCAAAAACCCTCAGCTACTTTCTCACATCCACAAATGACCTAAACCTAAAGCCAAAATCGGTCACACTGATTCTTTCTATCCGGCGCCACCGAGTTCTAATGTCATAGCCACTGCCACAAACCCTAGGCAAATTGGTCCTACCGATAGGGATCTCGGTCTCACCGAGATGGGATTGTAATCTCTCTGTTTCCCTTTGTAACGTTTCGGTCTAACCAAAGTGAGCGATCGGTCCCACCAAGATTGCAATGTAAACTCTCTGTTTTCCTTTTGTAACATTTCGGTCTCACCGAAAAGAGCAAATCGGTCCCACCGAGTTTACCTGACCAACTCTCTGGAAAGCTTATTACCAAAATCGGTCTCATCGAGTTTGCGTGATCGGTCTTACCGAGATTACATTATGCCCTAACCCTAACCAAATCGGTCCTACCGAGTTGCATGTCAGTCCCACCGAAAATCCTAACGGTCACTAGGTTTACTAAATCGGTCCGACCGAGTCTGTTGAATCGGTCCCACCGAGTTCGGTAAATTGTGTGTAACGGTTAGATTTTGTGTGGAGGCTATATATACCCCTCCACCTCCTCTTCATTCATGGAGAGAGCCATCAGAACAAACCTACACTTCCAACTTACCATTTCTGAGAGAGAACCACCTACTCATGTGTTGAGGACAAGATATTCCATTCCTACCATATGAATCTTGATCTCTAGCCTTCCCCAAGTTGCTTTCCACTCAAATCTTCTTTCCACCAGATCCAAATCCTATGAGAGAGAGTTGTGTGTTGGGGAGACTATCATTTGAAGCACAAGAGCAAGGAGTTCATCATCAACGCACCATTTGTTACTTCTTGGAGAGTGGTGTCTCCTAGATTGGCTAGGTGTCACTTGGGAGCCTCCGACAAGATTGTGGAGTTGAACCAAGGAGTTTGTAAGGGCAAGGAGATCACCTACTTCGTGAAGATCTACCGCTAGTGAGGCAAGTCCTTCATGGGAGACGGCCATGGTGGGATAGACAAGGTTGCTTCTTCGTGGACCCTTCATGGGTGGAGCCCTCCGTGGACTCGCGCAACCGTTACCCTTCATGGGTTGAAGTCTCCATCAACGTGGATGTACGATAGCACCACCTATCGGAACCACGCCAAAAACATCCGTGTCTCCAATTGCATTTGAATCATCCAAACCCTTCCCTTTACTTTCTTGCAAGTTGCATGCTTTAATTTCCGCTGCCTATATACTCTTTGCATGCTTGCTTGAATTGTGTGATGATTGCTTGACTTGTCCTAAGATAGCTAAAATCTGCCAAACTCTAAAATTGGGAAAAGGTTAAGTTTTTAATTAGTCAAGTAGTCTAATCACCCCCCCCCCCGCCTCTAGACATACTTCAAGGTCCTACAAGTGGTATCAGAGCTTTGGTCTCCATTTGCTTTGATTTCCATAGCTTCTGGTGGTTATAGCCTTGGTTTCACAACCTAGGAGAGTATGACGTCTAGTGAGGGAAATTATCACCGTAGAGGTCCTTACTTTGATGGTACTAATTTTGCTAGTTGGAAGCATAAGATGAAAATGCATATTCTCGGACATAACCCCGCCGTTTGGGAAATTATTTGTATTGGCTTGCAAGGTGAATTCTTTGATGGGAGAGAGCCGAACCGTGAAGCAAATGCGGAAGAATTGAAGATGCTGCAATACAACGCTCAAGCTTGTGATATCATCTTCAACGGATTGTGCCCCGAAGAATTCAACAAAATCAGTCGTCTTGAGAATTCAAAGGAAATTTGGGATACTTTGATTGATATGCATGAATGTACCGATTCCGTCAAGGAATCCAAGTTGGATGTGCTCCAAAGTCAGCTTGACAAGTTCAAAATGAAGGATGGTGAAGGCGTCGCTGAAATGTACTCTAGGCTTGCACTTATCACAAATGAGATTGCCAGCTTAGGGAGTGAAGAGATTACCGACAGATTCATCATCAAGAAGATCCTAAGACCATTGGATGGAAAGTATGATACCGTGTGCACATTGATCCAAATGATGCCAAACTACAAAGATCTCAAGCCAACCGAAGTCATTGGAAGAATTGTTGCTCATGAGATGTCACTTAAGGATAAGGAGGAACTTCACAACAAGGTGCTTACAATGCCTCAAGTGAAGCCCCCACATCATCAAGTGAGAAACAAAACTTCAATGAAGAATTGAGCTTAATGGTGAAGAACTTCAACAAATTCTACAAGAGTAGAAGCAAAGAAAGAAGCTCCAAGTCAAGGTCTTACAATGACAAAAGATCTTCTAGTCGAGAGCGAAATTGCTACAATTGTGGGAGACCCAGACACTATTCCAATGAGTGCACGACATCCTACAAAAGAAGATAAGATTCTCCAAAAAGAAGAAGCAAAAGAGAAGAATCACCACCGAGAGAGAGGAGGAGTAGAGATGATCGTTATGAACGAAGACCCTCATAGAGAAGCAAGGATTCGGAAAGGAAGGACAAGTCATCAAGGATCTACACAAAACGAAGACATCAAGCTCATGTTGGTGAATGGGTATCCGGCTCCGACTCCGACAATCACTCCGAGAGAAGCTATCACTCCGACTCCAAATATACTCAAGATGAAGGTGTTGCCGGTCTAGCACTTGTGTCAACCAACTCCTACGACATATTTGATTCACCAAATGAAGGAATTGGAAGATGCTTCATGGCCAAAGGTCCAAAGGTAACACATCCTGAGTATGTTGATTTCGATAGTGATGAAGATGACTTACTTGTGGATGATGATTTACTTGTTGACAACTCTAGTGATGAATACTATGATGAAATGTCAATTAATCATGCTAATCAAGATAAAATGAATGATAATGATAAGGAGAAGATTGAGCTTCTAACCAAAGAACTAAACACTCTTAAGTTAGCTCATGAAACTATCTTCGAAGATCATCGAGAACTTTTAAGGGCTCATGAGAAGTTACGCTTTGAAAAGCTCAATCTTGAGCAAGAGCATGAGTTCTTAAAAGCAATCAATGATGATCTCCGTAACAAAAGTTCTTCTTACATTGCCAAGCATTTACTCTTATCTACTTACATGCCTCAAGTCAAGTCTAGTAACAAGTACAAGAAAGATCCTTCCTCTAGTAGTAACAATAATAATGTTAAATCCAATATTGTTGCCTCTAGTAGTTCTCTTGATTCCACTAGTTATTCTCTTAGCCAAGTTGCACTTGATCAAGAAAATAGCTTATTGAAGGGAATTATAGAGAAAGGTGTTTACAAGAGCCTTGCCGGGAGTAAGCAATTCGAGGAAATTGTACGCAAGCAAGGAAGGCACCGGAAGAATCAAGGTGTTGGTTTTGAACGAAAGTTCAATGCCAATGGAGTTGAGTGGGAAGAAGATCAGTACCCCAAGATGAAGTTTGTTCCTCAACAAGAGAAGTATGATCCTACTTCCTTCAAAGGAACACAAGCACAAGATGATCTTCCACCACAAGACCACAAGAACAAAGGCAAGGACAAGCTTCAAGAAGAGATTGATGCATTTGAAGAAGCACCTAAGGCCTCGGTCAAGTGGGTTCCCAAGACTATGTCAAGTTCCACTTCATCAAGTACAACTACAACTCCAAGGATTCCCATCAAGATGATGTGGATCACGAAGAAAAAGAACTAGAGAGTTCTTGAGGGTGACTCCGCCGAAATTCTTCACTCATATCATTATGGCAAGAACAAGTGCAATCAACTTCCACATCTTGCACTAGTTCAAGGAGTCACAAACCCTCATGTTGGTAAGGCAAGGGACAAGGTAACCTAATGATTTCATGGACATCATCTTGTGTGTGCATCACTCTATGTCTATGGATATTCTTGTTTATTCCTTGTGGGACTAACCCATGTAGGTAAGTTGAAACTGCAACTCACTCCAAAGGATTGCTCCAAATGATCTACATCAACATTGAACATCCACATCTTCAACACCTACATGAAGTCATCATCGACAAAACCCAAGGTTAGTTCATCCCTCTAAAAGGGGATCTCACATCTAGGGGGAGCTTAACTCTAAGAATTGAGTCAAAGCAACTCTAATGGTGTGAACACATCAATGCATTATGTAAAAGTGGTAACCCCACTTGAGCTTAAACGATGAGTATGACCTATGATCGAATGTTTTCATTTGACTCCTAAGTCAATATACTCATATATAGATGACCTAGTCATCGCCAATTGTTTGATAGATGCTAGAATTGGTTGTGCATGTTTTGCCACATATTTCATTTGCCATCTTATTATGTGAGCATGTTGGTGCATATTTTACTCATTCAAGGACATCCACTTGTTGTTTTGAGTGATTGGCCTCTTTTTCTTTTTGCCAAGTGGATGGACAAGAATGCCTAAGAACCTTCTCTAGCTATCTATGCTTTTCTCGTCTCAAACTCTATTCATGCTACATCACAAAATTTGATCAAGTCAGCGAACCACTCTGTGTGAGGAGCACTCGGAGTCCCCGATTCGTCATAGACTTGAACTTCCAAAACTTCTTTGTGATTCTCGGTCTGACCGATTCCTCCATTTCGGTCCTACCGAGATCACTAAGTCGATCTAGGTTTTCAATCTCGGTGCAACCGATTTGAACTTTTCGGTCACACCGAGTTGTTGTAACTGTACACAGTTATGCATCTCGGTACCACCGAGTTGTTCCACTCGGTCACACCGACAGGGTCGGGCTATATATAGTCACGGGCAAAAATTTGGAAATTTCTCCGAACCTCTTCGCCCGCGCAATAGCTCGCTCAGCCATCAGGGTCTCCGGATCGTCTCCTCGTCACCAGCCGCCTCCTGTCGCTGGTCTCCGCCGCCGTCAACGGATTTCACCCCCGTTGTTGCCTCCGTAGCGAGTTCATCGCCAAGCTAGGGTATGGACTCGATGACAGTGCTATCCTCATCCGATTCCTAGCACATTGTGTTCTTATTGATTCTTGCCACGATTGAAACACTCCTATCTAGTCAATGAAATCCTTAGATTAGATGGGATTCGAAAATTTAGGGTTAGGTTTCCGCCGAAACCATCTCGGACCCACCGAGTAGAAAAACTCGGTCCCACCAATTTGGCTAACGCCATTGCACTAGTAACTCTCGGTCTGACCGAGAATTGCTAATCGGTGAGACTGATTTTAGGACTTTGTGAAACCCTAGCAGTCTCAGTGCCACCAAACTGTGACTGGGTCCAACCGAGTTCATCAGTTTAGGTTCCAAAACTGCTTCGGTATCACGGAGTTTGAAAATCGGTTGATCCGAAATGCTTTTTGTGGAAAACTAAAACTCATCACAGGGTCAGCAGTCAGTGATTTGTGATGCTTTCTGTGGAAAACTAAAACTCATTCTTTTGCAAAAATCTCTGCATTTTGTGATGCTCATCCACTCTATCTCATCTATAACTCATCACAGGGTCAGCAGTCAGTGATTTGCAGCATGTCAGACCAAAGTGATAGTCAGAACAGGTCAGAAGAGCACAATCACATGAGTGAGGGAACTAGTCCCTCTAGCACTTCAGATGAAGGCAGCAGGAGCAGCCCAAGCAATCTGCCTAAAGCTGCCACTAGGACAAGGAAGAAGAGAACCTCAGATTCCGAGGATGAGGATTATAGAGCAGAAGAGGATGAGGCTACCTCCAAGAAGGTAGTGCTCAAAAAGGAGTATGCCTCAACACAGAACACTAAACCTGGACTCAATAGGAAGGTTCCTGCCAAGAGGACACCTATGCTGAAGGTCAGAGGATCAACTCAAGTGCCTGAAAAGACTGAACCATAGAGGCACCTGCAAAGAGAGTCACAACTTCCAAACGCAAGAAAGTTCCCACTGGAGAAACTATGAAGTTTACCATTGAATTAGAAGATGAAGCTGCTCAGGATAAGAAGAAGAAGAGAGCCAGAACCACTACTGCCCAGGTTCTTGGAAATCCCTCAATGAGGAGAGACTCTGAAGAGGAAGAAGAGATTGCTGCACCAGCGCCCAAGGCACAAAAGCTTATGGGTGATGCTATTAGATCAGGGGCTGCAACATCAAAGCCCAAGGAAGCACCCAAAGCTGCCCCCAAGCCCAAGCTTGCACCAAAAAGGAATACCAGGAGTATTCCAGCTGCTGAGAAGAACAAGGACCCAGTGCCTGAAGTTGCTGATGAGGAAGATGAAGAAGGACAAGTCCTGAGGAAGCTCAAGCCCAAGATACCAGACCACAATGATGCCCATCATGTGGCTGAGGACATGAAGATCAGAAGAGACTCAGGGTTGAGGCTACAGAGGATGACAGATCCATGTGCCACAAGGAGAAGGACTGCTGTTGATTACAGGTTCCATACAAAGGAACAGCAGGACTTCTATGAGACAATCTTGTTGGACAAGAAGCCCATAGTGTGTGATATGAGGTGGGTCAACTGGACCTACATGAAAGAAAATGAAGAACACTATCCTGGAGTGCAAGAAAGTTTTGTTGCTTGTGGAGTTGCAGATTTTGTTGGGCAAAAGCTCACCAACTGGAATGATGAACTCATTATGCAATTCTACTCCACAACACACTTCTATCCAGATGGGAGGATAGTTTGGATGTCTGAAGGTGCAAGGTACAAGTCAACAGTTGAGGAATGGGCAAAACTGATCAATGCCCCAAAGGAGAGTGAAGATGACTTGGATGTCTATGCCAAGAAGAAGATGGACCACAATTCCATGGCACACATGTACAAGGAGATCCCAGACAAAGCTATAGAGACACATAAGTTTGGGTCAGTCCACTTTCTTCTGTCAGGGCTGCCAACAATCAACTGGATCGTAATGCACACTCTGTTGCCTAAGTCTGGTGACCACAACATGATTAGAGGGCATGCAATCAATGCATTTGTTTGATGTGCCACAGAAATTCAAGGTCATGAGCCTTATGGTAGAGACCATTAAGAGGACTGCAGCAGACCAAAAGAGAAGTTGTGGATATGCACCTCAGATTCAGGAGTTGATTAACTCAAAGATGGGCACAGGAAAATATCTATTGGATAAGGAACATTTTCCTCTCTATCCAGACTTTGAGGACAATTAGGTTGTCATGAATGAGGATGAACCATCATCAGTACAAGCTCAAGAGAAGAAGGAGAAGGCAAGGAAAGAGAAGGCTGCCAAGATGCCAAACCAAGAGGAGGCATCTGAGTACTTTTTGAAGAACAAACAGGAGCATCTTGGTTACTTTATAGCATCAACACTGAGGATTGAGAAGGGATTGGCCACCCTCACTCAGAATCGGGAGAGCTTGGAAACAATCATGGAACAAAAATTCCATGATCTAGATGTCAAAGTAACTGAGATTCAGTCAGTTGTGGAGCAGCTACAGGATGACATGCAGGAGAAGAAGGGCAAGACTACCACTAATATATTTGCCAGAGTGCCTAGAGCTCAGAGGTCAGCTGCAGTGCCTGTGACAGACACCAGAGCCACATCATCTGCACCAGCTACAACTCCTATAGCTCCAGTGCAACAAGCTCCAGCACCAACTCCTCCAGCTCCATCCACTTCAACTGAAGCCTTCGTTCTTGGAGTTATCCGGACACCACCACCTGAAGATCAAGCCTGAGAGTCGATCTAGCACTATGCATTTTCTATGAACTTTTTGGTAACTTGTTGCCAAAGGGGGAGAAAAATGTATAGATCATAGGCTTCGAGAGAGAGAGTGTTGCTTTTGTTCTCTCTTGCTTTGGTGGTTAAACTTTGTTTGCTTTTGATTGCTTGAGATACTATGCTGTTTTTGTGAGACATTGATGATCATGTGTTTGATCATAAGCTACACTTATGCATGTTTGATGATATTATCTTATCTTATCCTTATATGATTATTCACTTTGCTTGGTGATGAGTGCATGTATTCAATCTTTATCTTTTTGAGCTCTCCACCAAGATGTATGTGACATGGAAGAGTAACCCATGAGCCTAATTCCTTGTGCATTTGCAGTCCAAAGAAAATCTTAAACTATGCACAAATTTAGGGGGAGCTCTTGCTTATCACATACTTCTCAAAGCGACAATGTTTTTCAATCTTATTATCATTTGTCGAAGCTTTGATCTATATGTTGTCATCAATTACCAAAAAGGGGGAGATTGAACGTGCAACTATCCCTAGGTGGTTTTGGTAATTCATAACAACATATAGCTCATTGAGCTGATGCTATTCCAAGACTATTAGTTCAGGAAAGCTCAATGAATGGCATGGCATGGATGATGGAAGTGGATCCCTCAAAGTACTAATGACAAAGGATTGGCTCAAGCTCAAAAGCTCAAGACTCTTCATTTTATATTTTAGTGATCCAAGATCACATTGAGTCTATAGGAAAAGCCAATACTATCAAGGAGGGATGAGGTGTTGCTTAATGAGCCTCTTGCTTCATGTGCTTGGTGATATGCTCCAAAAACCCTCAGCTACTTTATCACATCCACAAATGACCTAAACCTAAAGCCAAAATTGGTCACACCGATTCTTTCTATCCGGCGCCACCGAGTTCTAATGTCATAGCCACTGCCACAAACCCTAGGCAAATCGGTCTTACCGATAGGGATCTCGGTCTCACCGAGATGGGATTGTAATCTGTCTGTTTCCCTTCGTAACTTTTTGGTCTAACCGAAGTGAGCGATCGGTCCCACCGAGATTGCAATGTAAACTCTCTGTTTCCCTTTTGTAACATTTTGGTCTCACCAAAAAGAGCAAATTGGTCCCACCGAGTTTACCTGACCAACTCTCTGGAAAGCTTATTACCAAAATCGGTCTCACCGAGTTTGCGTGATCGGTCTTACCGAGATTACGTTATGCCCTAACCCTAACCAAAACGGTCCTACCGAGTTGCATGTCAGTCCCACCGAAAATCCTAACGGTCACTAGGTTTACTAAATCGGTCCGACCGAGTCTGTTGAATCGGTCCCATCGAGTTTGGTAAATTGTGTGTAACGGTTAGATTTTGAGTGGAGGCTATATATACCCATCCACCTCCTCTTCATTCGTGGAGAGAGCCATCAGAACAAACCTACACTTCCAACTTACCATTTTTGAGAGAGAACCACCTACTCATGTGTTGGGCCAAGATATTCCATTCCTACCATATGAATCTTGATCTCTAGCCTTCCCCAAGTTGCTTTCCACTCAAATCTTCTTTCCACCAGATCCAAATCCTATGAGAGAGAGTTGAGTGTTGGGGAGACTATCATTTGAAGCACAAGAGCAACGAGCAAGGTAGTCAGAATCCCGATTCGACTGCTAGAATCCTACGACTTCACGACCCTACGGAAGCATGTCGATCCTAATCCCACTATGAATCCGGATCAGGTAGAATCCATGTGAGTCGCGATCCAAATCATAGAATCCTGTACAAAACTGTACAATCCCGACTATGCTAGGGACTACATCCGACTCTACTAACTTATCTAAGTCGTTTGTTTAGTTGTAACAAAATAGTATGCCATCATCCAAACCCCTTTTCATATGCCTCATGGACCTTTATTCCCCTCCCAAGTCCAAATGCTCAGCCGTAGACACCTTTAATCTAGCTCTTAGAAACCCTAGATCGAAATTGAGCATCAGGCTTGTCGACATGTGGAATTGGCATGAAAAGGAGGATACTTGAAGATTGATCGGAGAAGGAGAGCAAGACCCTTCAATGTTTAGCACTGTAGGTCAGATACACAAGTGATCGACTATTCACGCACTCTAAAAAGAACATAAGTAAATTTCATGCATTGGAGGTTTAAATGTTCTATATATTTCGCTCTCATATACGTTCCATACATGCGAGCTAGATGGTAGGTTAGCCATAAAAAGAAGTGGAATACAACTAGCATTGATATGTACATTCTTTGCTCCACATTTAGTGTCAAAACTCTATAGAACCCATATACATTTCTTGTGTGCATACAAAATATCTTATTTGTGTAAATCTAATAGAATCCTCGATTCCACGACTCGATCTTACGACTCGATTCTGTCTGAGGAAAACCGATCCGACTCCGAATCCCGACTCTGACTACCTTGGCAACGAGTTCATCATCAACGCACCATTTGTTACTTCTTGGAGAGTGGTGTCTCCTAGATTGGCTAGGTGTCACTTGGGAGCCTCCGACAAGATTGTGGAGTTGAACCAAGGAGTTTGTAAGGGCAAGAAGATCGCCTACTTCGTGAAGATCTACCGCTAGTGAGGCAAGTCCTTCGTGGGCGATGGCCATGGTGGGATAGACAAGGTTGCTTCTTCGTGGACCCTTCATGGGTGGAGCCCTTTGTGGACTCGCGCAACCATTACCCTTCATGGGTTGAAGTCTCCATCAACGTGGATGTACGATAGCACCACCTATCGGAACCACGCCAAAAACATCTGTGTCTCCAATTGCGTTTGAATCCTCCAAACCCTTCCCTTTACTTTCTTGCAAGTTGCATGCTTTAATTTCCGCTGCCTATATACTCTTTGCATGCTTGCTTGAATTGTGTGATGATTGCTTGACTTGTCCTAAGATAGCTAAAATCTACCAAACTCTAAAATTGGGAAAAGGTTAAGTTTTTAATTGGTCAAGTAGTCTAATCACCCCCCCTCTAGACATACTTCAAGGCCCTACAAGATGCAGGCTGGAGTCGGTCGATGTGTGGAGTAATAGTATTAGATGCAGGCAGGAGTTGGTCTACTTATCACAGACATGATGCCTATATTCATGATCATTGCCTTGGATATCATCATAATTATGCGCTTTTTTCTATCAATTTCTCAACAGTAATTTGTTGACCCACCGTATCCTTTCTTTGAGAGAGAAGCCTCTAGTGAAACCTATCGCCTTTTCTTATCTTCTTCCCGGCACAAAAAGAGGGATTAGCATTATTGACCCCATGAGAAAGCACTAACACCTTCCTCATCGGGGCTCCGCGCACTGGGAAAAGGCTTCCGCGACAGGAAACCGGCTACTAGTTAGGAAGTGAACATAAGGTATCAAGAGGTCCCTCACAGTCAGGTGCTGCCCCCCGAGTCTGTTTTCCATCATATATTTTCAGATCTATAAAACCAAATACCCAAAAATACATTGCTGCAATTTATTTATATTTACTTTATTTTACCTTTTACTTGTCTTTTATATCTATCTCTATTAGATCCCACTCTTGCAGTGACCGTGAAGGGATTGACAACCCCTTTTTAGCGTTCTGTGCAAGTGTTCGTTAGTTTGTGCAGGTGCATATATTGGGGACTTGCTTGTGCCTTCTAATGGATTGATACCTTGGTTTTGAGCTGAGGGAAATACTTATCTCTACTTTGCTGCATCACTCATTCCTCCTCAAGGGAAAACTCAATGCAAGCTCAAGAAGTAGCACCTCCTACACACATCACACATACTACTACTACTACTACTACATCTATTCTAAGTAAATTAACTGAAAAATACGGGAGTCATAGGACATACCTTTATGGTCATGTATGTACACACACTACTAGGGAAATGCATATACACAGGAGCTCACCAGTAGCGCTTTTTATAACATAGCACTGCTGCTAAAGAACTATAGTGCTTGTGCCGGAAGAGCGCTGCTACTATGCATATAGCAGTAGCGCTTTAGTTATAGAACACACTACTACTATAATTGCCAAACCGTTCCAGGCAGTGTAGGTATACTAGTAGCGCTCGTAAGTAACAAGCGCTACTGCTATTGTACATAACAATAAGGTTGTCCTCTAACCAGCGTACTACTAAATAGCAGTAGCAGTGATTGATCAACAGCGCTACTACTACGCTTACCTTATCCACACCCCGCGTGCGTCCCTCACTCTCCCCTCACACACTCTCACTCACCCTCCACTCCACCGCCCGCCGTCGCCCGCCGTCGCCCCCAAGGTATCTGCATCCCTCCCTCCCTCCTCCTCTCGCCGCCCTCCTCTCTCCCTCCTCCCACGACCCTCTTCTCTCCTTCCTCCTCGCGTCGGCTTCCTCGCTCATCCCTCCTCTCCTCCCACTGCCCTCCTCCTCCTCCCACTACTCTCTGTCCCTCCTCCCACTGCCCTCCTCCTCCTCCCACTGCTCTCTGTCCCTCCTCCCACCGCCGCCCTGCTCTCTGTCCCTCCTCCCACTGCCCTCCTCTCCTCCCTTCCCCAGCCGCTCCAAGCCCTCACTCCTCCCTCCTCCTCCTCCCACTGGCCGTCCTCTCTTTGTATAAAAATTTAGGTATACAACTTTTTAGTAAAAGAATTTAGTAATAGAAATTGTTAGGTAGAGAAATATATTATGCTATGTGAGATTATTTTAGTAAATGTACATTTTCTTAATAGAATCGAAAAAATAAGTAAATGTAGGTCTTTTGAATAGAATAGGGATTTTTCTAAGTTATGTGAAATTAGGGCATTTTTCTATGGTTCAAGAGGTAGAAAATAGGTAAAAAATGAGGATAATAATGTTCTTAGGGTTTAGGAAAGAAATTGCAGAAAATTGAAAATTTTATTTGGAATCAAATTGGACATTTACTTGATAGCTTATGGAGTTTCACTAAGTCCTAAGACGATGATAATAATGTTTTTGTTTATATTTTGTTTTTGCAGAAATCAAGGAGCCCCTGCATCATCCCCGCCGTCGTCCCCATCACCGACCCCCTCCGACCTCGAGGTGAGACCAGCCACCCCATGTTGTTAATTTAATTTAGGTATTTTAGGTGTTTAATCTTAGAATAATGTAGTATGAACCGTAGTTATGATCGAACCATGTTCAAAATGTAGGTTTTTAATTAGGTGCAGTTAATAGAATTTAGGTGTTTTAGGTGTATTTAATAGAATTCTAGGTTGATTCGTTTTGAAGTGGAAATGTCATATTTTGAATATGTCACATTTGTTGTTATTTTTTTAGTTAAAGCATTTATTCCCGCATCGACGTCGATGATGCCTACCCCGCATCCTCGTCGTCGACTTGGCGGAGGAGGCCTGCTTGATCAGAGGGGCCATGTCTAGGACTGGGCTCTACCGGGCTGGTACTAGGAGGTGCTACCTTCCGGGTGGGCGCAGCTTGGTGAGGAGCCAGCCCGTTGTTGATCCGAACCTTCTTTGATGGCGGTCGCATGGGCCACTGACGATGCAGAGGCTTACATCCCCCACGGAGGTGGTACGTCACCATGTCAGCGAGGTGGACGAGCACGTCCGTCGCTACATGGTTGCGTTGGAGGTCAGATTCGACAATACCTGGCATGTTCTTTAGGAATCTCACTGGAGCTATGATCCTATGATGGTTCCTTCTCTTTGGGTGTCGACCGCCAGCGCCGATACCCATCGTTCACTAGGGTTGTAGCTGTATTAGTGATGTTATATGTATGACACTATTCGAGATGTATCAGTGATAATATTCGATGATGTACGGACGCAAGAGAAGATTTAGTTTTGCTTATTGAATGCATGCTAATTTGAATACTAATGTTGAAATGTTTTAGATTTGCTTATTAGTGATAATATTCGACGATGTACGGAGCCCCTGCATCATCCCCGCCGTCGTCCCCGTCACTGACCCCCTCCGACCTCGAGGTGACCATCAAGTTTGAATGCTCATATGATGTAGATATAAACCATTGAAATGCAATGACCATCAAGTTTGAATGCAAATAGGATATGTGCTTGCCCAAGTAGCCATGTTTGCAGGTAACACCTCCATGTGGCCTATGTTTTGCTGGAGTGTTGATTAATTTCCATTTCAGAAAATATCAGGCGCTTGATATGTCCTTTTTTAGCAAAGGTCATGCCAGATTTTTTCCATGAATTTTGGCATGACTTGTGCTAGAATATTTAGGAAATATCGAGTGGCCTGGATTTTCTAGAAATATAATTAAACGACATTTCAGGTTGAGGTTAAGTCTGTCGAGGCTCCATACATGACAATCAAAAAAGAGTGAGGGAGAAAGTCTGCGCCATATATGAGAGAGGAAGAATCCCGACTGTTGTCGTGGGGGTCGTTTTCCTTCTTCTCCTTGTGCTAGACCTTTGTTATGCACTAAGGGAAGGAGGAGTAACGACCATCACCGACGGTCAAAAATCGGTGAGGGAGTGTGTCCACCATATATGAGAGAAGAAGAATGCCGACTGTTCTCGTGGGGGTTGCTTCTCCTTTGTTCCCGTGTGCTAGACATTTTGGTTTAATGCACACAGGGACGAAGGGAGGAGCGACCATCCCCAACGGTCGAATATATACACCATGTGAGCTGAGAGTTTCATAAAAAGACTCGATGGACCTATAATGAACCCGTGCTGAATAATAATGATTTAATTAAGTTTTTGTAGTACATATATTGAATTTTAGAAGTCTAATCTATGAATTATGAACATAGGAAATGTCGTCGGACGATGAAAGTCTCGAGGAGTGCTCCTGGTGCAGTGACAACCGGGGTTTCTGCGACAGGCCTTACCTCGTAGAAGGTCGACGCTTCAGTATTAAGCTCCAGGAGACCTTCGATGTTGAAACGGTACACAACGACGCAAAGTGTTTTTTCGTAGTTAAGCTCAACTTCTGCTTCTTCAACGTGTAATTTTCGTCTTTTACAATTCGACTAGCTTATCCCATGCCATGCAAGACGCTATGTCTTGGACAAGATGGATTTTGAAGATCATGAAAATATGGAAACAATGATAGTTCACCTAAGGACCCATCATAATTTTGATTTTGCTGTAAATCTATATAATTCTAAGAGAGTATCCCATTTTGGTTGCCCGAATTGGGAAGCACTTTGCAAGGCATATGATTTCCATGAGGGTATGCTTGTCACCATGGATCTTGGTGATCCTGACATCGAGGATGACAATATGGACATTTGGGTCCTTGTTGATACGCTTCCAATTCTTCCGCTATGTGAGTTTCTCAAACATAGTTATTAAGTAATTTATATTGTTTATTTCAAAATAGTTGATAGCTTATTTCCATTGATATCTTATTTTCATTCTTCAAGAATGTGCAGAAGATGGTAGACAGAACCTACTACATCGATGGCGCAGAATTAACTTATCAGGAGAAAAATCATCTGATCTCATTTATTAATGATCTTGAGAATTAAAATATCTATTATCAAACTCCTGCATATTATGGTCAATACGTGCCACTAGTGCACGTGTTGAACTACGATAACATCCATGGAGATGCCATGGTAAGATTTTTTACTATTACGACATCCGTGCATCTTTTGCATAAATTCTTCTAAAGCTAAACTACATTGCTAACTACGAAGTTATTACTATGTTTTTCAACAGAAAATCCCAAAGGATTGTGTGCCTCATCTGATGTTTCCTAAAGGTCGCCTTGATGTTATGAGCTTACGGCCAGGTCATCCTACGCATCACTGCTGTTCAATTGGATTTCTAAAACCGATGAAGACATGACAATCAAAGATTGGAAAAATGTATGGTCACTCGTAGTGAGGTACTTGGAAGCAACATTGTGCGACGCACAAGAATTGGAGACAGGATAATCTCCATTCTCCATAATGGAGAGTCGGGGCCTATCTTGTTTTATGCAATTTTTCCAAAGAGAAGGTAGTTAGATCCTAGCTAATACTCGTGATCATGTGCTAAGAACAATTAAGTAGGGTTGGTTAGATGACTATGATGATGACGAGTATGACTTGTTATCATGATAACGAGTAGAAGTTGTATGATGATGATGAGTATGAGTTGTTATCATGATAACGAGAAGTTGTATGATGATGATTAGTAGGACTTGTTATTATGGTATAAATGATGGGTTATTTAATATTCTGATGATGCATGATGCTAAGTTGTTATATGAGCATGATGAGTTATTGTATATATCAGTGGGTGAAATGAACGTGGATTAGATTCAATTGGAGACAACATGTGGTGCATGTCGAAACTACTACTAATCCAAGCTTGATCTAGTTTGCATAGTAGTACTTTTGATGTGCACCACATTTTGCCTCCATTTGAATCTAATCCGTGTTCATTTTGTTGAGGAACGCAGTAATTTCAAAAAAAAATCCTACGATCATGCAAGATCTATCTAGGTGATGCATAGCAACAAGAGGGGAGAGTGCGTCAATGTACCCTCATAGACCAAAAGCGGAAGCATTAAAGTAACGCGGTTGATGTAGTCGAACGTCTTCGCGATCCAACCGATCAAGTACCAAACGCACGGCACCTCCGCGATCTGCACACGTTCAGCTCGGTGACGTCCCTCGAACTCTAGATCTAGCTGAGGCTGAGGGAGAGTTCTGTCAGCACGGCGGCGTGGTGACGGTGATGATGAAGTTACAAGCGCAGGGCTTCGCCTAAGCACTACGACGATATGACCGAGGTGCGTAACTATGGAGGGGGGCACCGCACACGGCTAAAAGATCAACTCGTGTGTCTATGGGGTGCCCCTTGGCGACGTATATAAAGGAGGGGGAGGAGGAGGCCGGCCAAGAGGGGAGGCGCACCATGGGGGGGTTCTACTAGGACTCCAAACCTAGTAGGATTCGGCCCCTACCTTTCCTGTTTTTTCCCAGAGCAAAAGGAAGGAGGAGAGAAGGAGAATGAAGGAGGGGCCACGCCCTCTACCCCTTATCCAATTCGGTTTGGGCAGGGGGGAGGCGCGCACCACCTTCTGGCCCTTCTTCCCTCTCTTCACTAAAGCCCACTAAGGCCCATTAACTTCCCGGAGGGGATTCCGGTAACCCCCGGTACTCTGAAACTTATCCAAAATGACCCAAACCATTCCGGTGTCCGAATGTAGCCTTCCAATATATCAATCTTTATGTATCGACCATTTAGAGACTCCTCATCATTTCTGTGATCTTATCCGGGACTCCGAACGAACTTCGGTCATCAAAACACATAACTCATAGTACAAATCGTCATCGAACATTATGCGTGCGGATCCTACGGGTTCGAGAACTATGTAGACATGACCGAGACACATCTCCGGTTAATAACCAATAGCGGAACCTGGATGCTCATATTGGTTCCTACATATTCTACGAAGATCTTTATCGGTCAAACCGCATAACAACATACATTGTTCCGTTTGTCATCGGTATGTTATTTGCCCGAGATTCGATCGTCGGTATCATCATACCTAGTTCAATCTCGTTACCAGCAAGTCTCTTTACTCGTTCCATAATGCTTCATCCTGCAACTAACTCATTAGTCACATTGCTTGCAAGGCTTATAATGATGAGCATTACCGAGAGGGCCCAGAGATACCTCTCTGAAACACGGAGTGACAAATCCTAATCTTGATCTATGCCAACTCAACAAACACCTTCGGAGACACCTGTAGAGTACCTTTATAATCACCCTTTTATGTTGTGACATTTGGTAGCACACAAAGTGTTCCTCCGGTATTCGGGAGTTGCATAATCTCATAGTCTGAGGAGCATGTATAAGTCATGAAGAAAGCAGTAGCAATGAAACTGTAATGATCATGATGCAAAGCTAACGGATGGGTCTTGTCCATCACATCATTCTCCTAATTATGTGATCATTTTTATTGAATGACAACACATGTCTATGGTGAGGAAACATAACCATCTTTGATTAACGAGCTAGTCAAGTAGAGGCATACTAGGGACACTATATTTTGTCTATGTATTCACACATGTACTAGTTTCCGCTTAATACAATTCTAGCATGAATAGTAAACATTTATCATGAAATAAGAGAATAAATAATAACTTTATTATTTCCTCTAGGGCATATTTCCTTCACATTTCACCCACTGTTATAAATAATAACTAATCATGGTCATAAAATCATATGATGAAAGTACTGTATATAAAACCTATACAAAGTCAGCGACAATAAGCTGCATTTCCAAAATACAGGAAAGTTTAGCAGTAGCGCTTTTCAAAAGAAAAGCTACTTCTACTTACTCTTATCAGCAGCGCTTGTCCAAAACAAGTGCTACCGCTAACTAGGTATATCAGTAGCGCTTGGAAACAAGCGCTACTGCTACCAGTTAGCTATAGTGCCTTAGCAGTAGCGCTGCACCCAGCGCTACTACTATATGTATTTCAAGCGCTACAACTAGGGTTTTCCCTAGTAGTGACACTTCTCTTCCTTAAGCTTGCACTCCTCATTGTCTGGCGTAGATAACTCCTCTGAAATATAAAGAATGATTCAAACAAACTCCAGGGCAAAGCAAACTTACTCTATTTTTTGGGGGGTTTTGAAAACTAACTTACAAATGAAACATCACAAACGGCAAACATAAAAATGAAATCAAAGTGTTGGAACAATCCAACATGAGTGTTTGAAGCTCAGCGAGCTGAAGTACAACCTCATTACAACTTATAAATATTAATACCACCACATCTTGATGTAGACGTGGTAGTGACCTCCCCAAAGCTTAGGCTTTTGCAAGCCCGGGCCTGTGAGATCATTGTGGTCGCGGATGGTCGGGAGCCCATCCTTGGCTCTAGTTGGAGAAACTCATATTCATGAAGACAAATGTGCTTCGAAGGGACTCGATGAGTTCGCTCATGTCATTGATTGATCCCTGAAGACGGCAGTGGTCCGTGTAGGTGTAGGTTTCTTGTTGTGGTTGCTCCTCTTCTTCGTCAGTGAGATCTTCTTCATCAACTTGTTCTATTTCAGGGGCCTCCTGCTCAAAAGGGGCATCTGATGCGTTTCCAACGTATCTATAATTTTTTATTGTTTCATCCTGTTATATAATCTATTTTGGATGTTTTATATGCATTAATATGCTATTTTATATTACTTTTTAGACTAACTTTTTAACCTAGAGCCCAGTGCCAGTTTCTGTTTTTTCCTTGTTTTTGATTTTTACAGAAAAGGAATATCAAACGGAGTCCAAACGGAATAAAACTTTATGGTGATTTTTCTTGGACCAGAAGAAACCCATGAGACTTGGAGAAGAGGCCAAAAGACCCACGAGGTGGCCACACGCCATAGGGGCATGCCTAAGGGGGCGCGCCCCCAGGGCTTGTGGTCCCCTCGGGGACCTCCTAACCCTAATCTCAGCACTATAAATCCTCAAATATCTATCTATCTATCTATTATATAATTAAAACAAGAGACAAATAAGCCATCACGTTCATCCACACAGATTAAATTATCTCAACCATTAATTTTTTATATTAAGTGCCAAGATTTAAAGATATATGCGTTACATAGAAATTGTACTGTTACATACAAACAGGTCAAGCCGTCACGTACAAATAAGGAGCCAATAACGATGGAAAAAAAAAACTACAACAGTCCGGTTCTCACACGTTATTTAGGAAAAAGTGGCGGCGTGGATTTCTATCAAAGGAAAAGAGCAGTGGCGTGGAGGAATCAGATTCCTGCTGATTGGCATCCCATAGTGAAAAACAATGACGTCAAGGCTGATGTCTTTTTTTAGATGAACGTACTGATGTCTAATGGTCCATATATTTTATTAGTATTTTTTCCTTACTATCAATTAGGCAAGTATATACTATGACACTTTGTTCAAAAAATAATATACAGGCAAAATAGTTTTATATTTAGATAAGATATACATATGTTTGAAGATTAGAACTAAACAAGTGTCCTCATATATGTACTTCAGAATTTAATAATAACTAAATTTATATGTTAATAAATTAAAATTAGCATTCTAATTAGAAAAAGGCGAGCTCAGATATTCACTGCAACATGTGATAAAAAAAGACTATTACATATTCCTTTCACTTGCGCTATGTAATATATATCGCATAGCAAACCAGTATGGTTACAATCAGAAAGTACATGCTACGGTGGAGAGAGACAAGTGAATGTTTTTTCTGTGAATACACACACATAAATATATATTAAAATCTAAAAATATTATGAGAGGCCCTAATAATAGTATAATAAGAAATATGATTCTATAATTAGGTCAACGCCAAGATTTTCTTTTAACAAACAAAGCCGAGAATTATTATGACGATTCCAGAAATAATAAAAAAATTACTTTGGTGATTTTGAAATGATTTAGAGAAACTATAAGCCATGCAAATGGAAGAGTCAGCGTGAAATAATTTTTAACGAAAATATGTGTAAAAGAGTCATGTCAAGTATCTAATTTAGGAATGACAAGGAAAATTAAGAAAGAACAAACAAAGGTGGGAATTAAGTCAGCGATTCCCAAAATATATATATTAAAAGCACAACTCTTATTGATAGATAATACCGAAAAATTAAAGAGTAAGTGTGATACAATATTTTAATAATAAACTGTAGAAAAATAATTTTAAGTATGTACTAACATATCTTAACTACACAAAAACAATTTTAGAGCAAAGCCAAACAACATCGGGATTACCAGCAAAAAACCCTACGACATGTCCAATAAAAAAAGAGAGAAGTTTTTTGAAAGTTGGGATGATATATACTAATAATTGTATTGCATAACATGAGTGGCCAGACGACATAGGTAATTTAAGTAGGATGAGTTGCAGTCAAAGCCTCTAGAAGCACAACATAGCACTAATCGGAAACATTATAAATGTCTGAGTAAAGGATGTAAATGGAGTAAGATGGTGCAAAAATGAAACAACATTTATGTACAAGTTATCGGTGTTTATATTCATTCTTAATGATAATATCATTAAGTCAATTTGTTGAAATATGAAAAATATGGTACAATATTAAGTAAATAGAGGGGAAGATGGAAATTATTGAAACTGGCGTACCAAAATTTGCGGTCAATTAAATGAAAGAACGGGTTATTGTAAGTAAAAGCAGATAGAGAAGTTAATAGCATCTACACTAACATGTAGTAAATCTAGCCGCGCAAATGCGCGGGTCACCCCGCTAGTTCCCCTTATGCCAGAGGGCACACCAAAAATACCTTTCCACCGTCGAAAGCTTATGTTCCCATGAGATCCCATCTTGGGGCCTTTTCTAGCACTCCACCTGAGGGGGATTCAATCACAGAGGACCTCTACACCAACCTTGCTGCCGTTCCGATGATGTGTGAGTAGTTTACCATAGACCTACGGGTCCATAGCTAGTAGCTAGATGGCTTCTTCTCTCTTTTTGATCTTCAATACAATGTTATCCCATATGTTCTGGGAGATCTATTCGATGTAATCTTCTTTGAGGTGCGTTTGTTGAGATCCGATGAATTGTGGATTTATGATTAGATTATCTGTGAATATTATTTGAGTCTTGTCTGAACTCTATTATGCATGACTAAGATATCTTTGTATTTCTCTTTGAACTAGCGGTTTACTTTGGCCAACTAGATTGGTTTTTCTTGCAATGGGAGGGGTGCTTAGTTTTGGGTTCAATCCTGCGGTGTCCTCACCCAGTGGCAGAAGGGGTAGCTAGGCACATATTGAATTGTTGCCATCAAGGATAAAATATGGGGTTTATGTCATATTGCTTGAGTTTATCCCTCTACATCATGTCATCTTACTTAAAGCGTTACTCTGTTCTTATGAACTTAATACTCTAGATGTAGGCTGGAGCCGATCGATGTGTGGAGTAATAGTAGTAGATGCAGGCAGGAGTCGGTCTGCTTGTCACGGACGTGATGCCTATATTCATGATCATTTCCTTAGATATCATCATAACTTTGCGCTTTTTTATCAATTGCTCAACAGTAATTTGTTTACCCACCGTATGTTTTCTTCAAGAGAGAAGCCTCTAGTGAAACCTATGGCCCCCGGGTGTATTTTTCATCATATATTTTCAAATCTATAAACCAAAAAACTCAAAGATACCTTGCCACAATTTATTTATATTTACTTTAGTTTTCTCTTTTATTTACCTTTTATACCTATCTCTATTAGATCTCTCTCGTTCGTGACCGTGAAGGGATTGACAACCCCTTTTTCGTGTTGTGTGCAAGTGTTTGTTAATTTGTGCAGGTGCATATATTGGGGACTTGCTTGTGCCTCCTACTGGATTGATACCTTGGTTCTTAACTAATGTAAATACTTATCTCTACTTTGCAGCATCACCCTTTCCTCTTCAAGGGAAAAATCAACGCAAGCTCAAGAAGTAGCAGCATCTCCTTCAATGTGGCAGAGATGATTGTAGTTGAGTCCAAGGGAGTTGGCTAAGATGGTGATGACTTATCCACACATGATATCTCATTGTGCATGATTTGCTTGGTGCGTGAACAAAAGTATTTCCCCTGGATTAGGCGTATAACTAACATCAAAGTTAGTTATTTCCCAAGAATTAGCATATTCTCATCATTCACCTTGGAAACTTCTCCTTGTGCATGCAACGAGTTAGTGATAAGATAACAGAAATATCTAATAGCAGGACTTTCAATGCAATTTGCCCTTTGTTTGGGACAATGGTAACTCATCTGATACAAGGATTGCCTCGAGTGTGGTTCAGTAAAATCATAAACATAACGGATGTCTTCATTGTTGTTGGTGAAACCAAAGTGAGTACACCACACAAATAGAGTGATGTTGAAGTCTTGGTACATGAGACGGGAAGTGATCCGCTCTTCCTCATATGCATTTGGCATGAGACCAACATTATGTGAGAGAGTACTAAGAAACTCATGCCATCATGCATTCATATGTATCACATCCCTGATAAACAAAATAATGCAACCCGGCATTATCACAAAGCAAATTCAAAATCGTTACTGATGCCCAGTTTGGCTACTATGGACTAGCAAGCGCACTTGGTGGTCTTCATGTTCCTGGCATGAAGCTTCTTGTATTTCCTCATTGCTCATGGTCGATGATGACGCTCCCTCGCGTGAAAGCTTTTTGTTGTAGTGCAGCACTCGCAGATGAACCCAGTGCATCTACACGGGCAACAGGTGTGAACCTCCTCGTGAACATCTACAGAACATTTTTTAGTCCAATACAATGATACAATAGAGACCCTATGGCAATCACAACATCATACGCCTCTAGAAACATCAACGAATCCAAGGCAAACTGAAAATTTAGATGAAAAAATGTGCATACACTAGACATGGCAATTCTAGGCATGTAGAACATGGTTTTGCGAAAAATAAGTTGGGGATCGGAGGAGAAACAAACCATAGATCAATTACGCGTAAGGGTTCGAACTAAAATCGAATGAGTAGGGAGATCAGGAAAATTTGTGGTAGGGTTTGGAGGAAGAAGAAGTAAGAAAAGCCAGATAGAGCCCCTAGTAGAGCCAGACCAAGGTGAAGACTCTTCAGGCACTATGGCCCTACACACAGAGCTAGTTTCTGATCCAACCTATGGAACGGAGCCCCTAGTAGAGCCAGACCAAGGCACAGATCTATCCGCCGTCACGTCGGCTACGATTTTAAATTGAAACTCAACGATTATATCACCGGATCTTGGCCTCGAGTCGAACCAAAACCCGAAACTGGTGTTGAATTCAGATCTGATCTCTCCGTCGACCAGGAGTCAAACGTGTCCGGCCAAGACTTTGAAGTCGCATCAAGCAACACCCAGAGCATATTTCACATGAATCCAGCCTATAGCCTAGCCATGAATTCTGAGGATCTTTCGCAGATAAACGAGGTGTTGGACTGAATTCAGAATCTGGCCAACTCGTCTTCAGTTTATGATCAGATCGGAAGTAAAGCCGATGCTAGGGAAATTTACGCCCCAGCCAACACCCACCTAGTCATTACCGTTGAAGATTTAACCGACACACTAGACAATGCCTCCGAGGAGGCAATGGACATGGACGACAACGTCGATGGCATAACAAGAACGGTGTCGCCAAATAGCATGCCCCATACTGACAATTTGGCCGCAATGACCACAGATGATGTATACATGGTTAACATGCCGAAAGATCCCGCCAAGTGCCTACGCCCTCGCGGGCAACCGAAAGGAACTGGCAGATGCAAGAGTCAAACCAATAATACGGGAGCCACGGACACCGGCTCCATGCTGGAAATCGTTGATGAGGAGGGCGACGACAATAATGCCACACCACTCCAGATCAACGGCCCATGGGGCATCGAACAATGAAAACCCCGAAGACCTCGATGACGGGGAAGACAGTAACTTTCTCCCTAAGTCTGAGGAAGATGTTAGCCTCTTACCCGAGGACTTCATTGTTCCCAAGGAGTCATTAGCTTAGAAAGATTCCGGCAATGCCTCATTGCAACCGCCTGGAGTATGACGTGAAAGCAACAACAGCTTCACGCTGACCAGAACACACTTAAGGAAAAGTGGGTTGAGATCCTTGCGGTGGAGCAAGAGCTAGAAGCACGCTGCAAGGGGCAAACCACAATCATATCCACGCAGGCGTTTTCTTACTACCTTCGACGATGAAGTAGCTGAGAACGTGCCTTTGCAGCATGGCCGAGCTGATTAACCTGATCGCCCTCCTAGGGAACGTGACAGGCCAGCAGGGAAAATAGAAATTCCCCAATATGCCGTTCCATGAAGGCAAGGACCCACTCCAATACCCCAAACCATACAACCTACGACGGAAGCTGAACACGAATACTGTCCCAACACGATCCATATACAGATTGCGAGGGCACACGCTAGCCGGTTAGGCCGGCTAGGATGCCTGGTTGGATAGGAACGAAAGTGCTCGGGAACAAACATATGCTTTGATGCTGACTGATATGTTGCACAAGGTTCCACATTTCCGAGGGCCCGTGCATCTGATATGTTTCATAGATGAGGTCATGGAGAACCAGTTCCCTGAAGGGTTTAAACCCGTAAACATCGAAGCATATGATCGAACAACTGACCCAGCTATATGGATTGAAGATTTTCTTCTCTACATTCGCATGGCCAGAGGAGACGATCTCCATGCCATTAAATATCTTCCGCTAAACTTCAAGGGATCGGCAAGGCACTGGCTGAACAACCTACCCAAAAACTCGATCGAGAGCTAGGAGAAGCTCGAAGACGCGTTTCGAGCAAACTTCCAGGGCACCTATATGTGACCTTTGGATGCCGATGATCTCAATCACATCATTCAGCAGCCTTGTGAGTCAGCCAGGAAATTTGGAAATTGGTTCTTTACTAAGAAGAACCAAATCATAGGTTGCGCTACAATAAAAGACACATCCGTGACATTTTGGCCCGAACAATTTTTTTTCCTGTCATGCTTATGACACTTCTATGACGATAATTGTGACAAAACCACATATCATCATAGATGTGGTGGGCTCCTACTTCTATGACAAAACATCATGACAAAAAGTATGTTTTTTGTCCTGGGCGGCCAGGGACACACCTACATGACATTCTTTGGGCCGTCCATGACGGAAAAAATCATGGTAGAAGCGAGGGCGAGAAAAATTTCAGGAGTTCCCGGTTACGGTGGGTGGTCATGGTCAGGCGATGCACAGAGGGATTGCAGATTTCTCTCGTACACATACACGTGTGTGTGCGAGGCGCTGGGCTCTAACTGAACCCGAGCAAGGCAATCGCTTACTGAACCCGAGCGATTGCACTAGCTACATTACTGAACCCAAGCGAGCGATCCCTTGGCTGTTAACTGAACCCGAGCGATTCCTTCGCTATTGCTGCTAACTGAAGCCGATCGAACCTGCTGCTGCCTCTTGATGAACAGTGACCATTGTTTGGGGTTGGATGAACAATTTCCGATGGGGGCTGGATGAACAGGACCTCGTGGTAGTAGAAGCTGTTGCCGCTAGATGAACAGGACCCCGATCGAGAGGAGGCCGCCACACACCACCTGATCGAGCCGGTTGGGGGTGGATGAATAGGACCCCGTGGAGGGCTGGCTGAATAGTAGCCAGCAGAGGCTAGATGAACAGGACCCCATGGAGGGCTGGTTGAGCAGTAGCTGGTGGAGGCTGGATGAACAGGACCCCGTGGAGGGCTGGTTGAATAGTAGTCTGTGGAGGCTGGATAAACAGGACCCAGGTGAACACGACGTTGTTTCCTCCTTCTGACCCATCCGGTTAGATACTGATGAATAGGACGACATCGCTACCTTTTGTTGCCTCTCCATGTACACGAGTCCTGGCCGTAAGTATGCGTGTGTACATGTTCAAGACCCCGCCTCTATGTACATACGTAGCCGTGTTTACTTTCTTGCTAGAACTACATCGGCATTTTCCCAAAGAGGAAGGGATGATGTAGTATAGCGACGGTAGGCATTTCCCTCAGTGGTGAGACCAAGATTATCGAACCAGTAGGAGAACCTCCTCACACCACATAAACAACACCTGCACACAAATAACAAACACTCACAAGCCGACATGTTAAAAAGGTTGTCAATCCCTTCCGGGTACGGCGCCTCAAGATAGGCAAATAACATGAGGTAAAAGTGGTAGATAGGATAAATAGATCGCGGAACAAATAAATTGCAGCAAGGTATTTTTGTATTTTTGGTTTAATAGATCTGAAAATAAATGCAAGAGAAAATAGATCGCAAAGCCAAATATGATGAAAAGAGACCCGGGGGTCGTAGGTTTCATTAGTGGCTTCTCTCGAGAAAAATAGCAAACGGTGGGAAAACAATTACGGTTGGGCAATTGATAGAACTTCAAATAATGATGACGATATCCAGGCAGTGATCATTATATAGGCATCACGTCCAAGATTAGTAGACCGACTCCTTCCTGCATCTACTACTATTACTCCACACATCGACCACTATCCAGCATGCATCTAGTGTATTAAGTTCATGAGAGAACGGAGTAATGCAATAAGAACGATGACATGGTGTAGACGAGATCCATTTATCTATTGCGGCAGATATAGATCTCATCTTGTTATCCTTAGTAGCAATGATACATACGTGTCGGTTCCCTTTCTGTCACTGGGATCAAGCATCGTAAGACCGAATCCACTACAAAGCACCTCTTCCCATTGCAAGATAGATAGATCAAGTTGGCCAAACAAAACCCAAATATCAGAGAAGAAATATGAGGCTATAAGCAATCATGCATATAAGAGATCAAAGAAGACTCAGATAACTTTCGTGGATAAAAACATAGATCTAATCATAAACTCAAAGTTCATTGGATCCCAACAAACACACCGCCAAAAGACTTACATCATATGGATCTCCAAGGGACCATTGTACTGATAACCAAGAGAGAGAGGAAGCCATCTAGCTACTAACTACGGACCCGTAGGTCTACAAAGAACTACTCACGCATCATAGGAAAGGCACCAATGGAAGTGGTGAACCCCTCCATGACGGTGTCTAGATTGGATCTTGGTGGTTCTGGACTCTGCGACGGCTGGATCAATATTTTGTCGACTCCCCTAGGGTTTCTGGAATATTTGGGTATTTATAGAGCAAAGAGGTGGTTCGGGGGTACCCGAGGTGGGCACAACCCCCCAGGGCGCACCTGGGCCTCCTGGCGCGCCCTGGTGGGTGCTGCTCCCCTCGAGCAGCCCCTCAGGTGCTTCCTTGGCCCATTGGCTTTCTTCTGGCCCAAAAAAATTCTTCCAAGAGTTGCGTTGCATTTGGACTCCGTTTGATAATGATTTCCTTCGATGTAAAAAACATGCAAAAAACAGCAACTGGCACTGGGCACTATGTCAATAGGTTAGTACCAAAAAATGATATAAAATGACTATAAAATGATTGTAAAACATCCAAGAATGATAATTTAACAGCATGGAACAATCAAAAATTATAGATACGTTGGAGACGTATCAATGCCGCGCCGAGAGCACCAGGGCGGTGGACGACGGTGAGGCCTAGGAAGGGAACGAATCGGAGCCGGAGAAGACTCGACAGTGGTTTCTTACGGGTCCGTCTGCCGTCGCCAAAGAATAACATGAATTGTGGGTGCGTAGAGGGATGGCTAGGCCAGCGATGGGAGTAGTGTGGGGTAGTTAGGCCTGCGTGGTGGCATAGCCCAATACGGGAGGCATGAGCAAGCAGTACGGCTGGAGCTGGTTTGGGCGGCTGGAGCAAGAAGACCAGAGGTTGAAGAAGAAGCCCGACCGTTGTATTAACAATCCAATGGTCACTGTTGCTAGAATCGTTTGTGGACTAAGTTGACAAAGCCTTTCAGACACGTTAACTTTGTAGACCCACAAGTCCACCTCCAAATCTGTCCCAAACAGCATACAACCAAAATTTCTAGCCAGATTCAAATTAATTTAAAAATTAAACATACCATAATGTAAAATCCAATGAAATTTTACCCGCACAAAATCAATGAAATTTAAAATATCAATATCGAAAATAAAAAAGTAATTTGGAATTAATTGCGTGTTTGTTGTTTTTTTTCATTTTACATCCCATTTTTTATTAGTTATAGCCCATTTTATGGGCAAGCTGAATGCATCCCTCCTCGTCTTGAAAGATTTCAGGCCCAGCAAGGCGTAGAAAAGCAAGTTGGCCTCCGTTGGTTATTCTGCAAAAACCAAAATAGCTGAGCTAGCCATTTTCAAAAAGAAAAAACAAACCGGGTTAGTCATGTGGTAAACATATGAAATAAAAGCCTGGGCTAGACGGGCCACAGCTCCCGCACAACCCAGTTGATACCCTGCTCCATCCCGAAAACAAAAAAAATACTGCATGAGCTGCTGGGTCCCGGGTGTCAGCCGCTCCTTGTGCAATTATCTAGCTTATAGACTATGTTGACAGTGGCATGAACCCAGATGTCAGGAAACCATCAGGAGGAACCATTTTGTTTCTTGTAATAAAGGAGGCACTTGCTTGCCTACTGCCATGATCCTGGTGGGTCCCTACTGTCATCCTCACCATTTACAATTATCTCCTTATTCCTCTCGGTTGTTGACCATGTTGACAACACTGGAGGGCAGCGCCGCGGCGAGCGAACCAAGGCAGAGGACGATGGTGAGGCCTCAGACGGGAATGAACAAGAGCCAGGGAAGATGCACGGTGTTTTATGGTGTGATGTGGTCGCGATGCATGCGCGGTAGCACAGCCAGCCGTAGGAGGCGGGAGCAGACCATCCCGCTAGCGCTGATTTGGCTTTGGCGGCTGGAGGAAGAAGAGACTGAAGAAACATGATAAACATTGAATGTCAATCCAACGGTCAAGGTTGGCACAATCATTTGTTGACTAAGTCGACACCACGTAGCATACTCTTTTATAGGAAGAAAAGAAAAACTGGGCCTCCTGGCGCGCCCTGGTGGGTGCTGCTCCACTCGAGCAGCCCCTCAGGTGCTTCCTAGGCACATTGGCTTTCTTCTGGCCCCAAAAAAATCCTCCAGGAGTTGCGTCGCGTTTGGACTTTTGTTTGATAATGATTTCCTGTGATGTAAAAAACATGGAGAAAACAACAATTGGCACTGGGCACTATGTCAATAGGTTAGTACCAAACAAATGATATAAAATGACTATCAAATTATTGTAAAACATCCAAGAATGATAATATAACAGCATGTAACAATAAAAAATTATTGATATGTTGGAGACGTATCAGCATCCCCAAGCTTAATTCCTGCTCGTCCTCGAGTAGTTAAATGATAAAAACAGAATTTTTGAAGTGGAATGCTGCCTAACATGTTCATCACATTCTTTTCTTTATAGCATGGACATATGGACTTTTATATGAGTCAAAGCAATAGTCTAGTTTTGACATGAAAACTTTAATACTCAAGCATACCAACAAGCAACCATGTGTTTCTAAATATCAACACTAAAGCAAGTTATCCCTAGCCCATCTGAAAGGATCGAGATGGACCTAGAGGGGGGTGAATAGGTACAATTACAAATTTTAATTATTACTACGCAATTTTAGGCAATAGAACGGAATATGAAGGTGAGCCTAACAATTGCTAGTAAGAGTAAAGTACTAGGCAAGTAACACAAGCATACAAGTGAGCAAGCACAATAAGATGTAAGTAAGAGCAATCACAACAAGTAACCACAAGTATAGAGTTAGGGTTAGGAATAACCGCAACATCGGGAGACGAGGATGTATGCCGATGTTCACTTCCTTAGAGGGAAACTAGTCACTGTTAGAGGGGCAGATGTTACCACGAAGGCACACCTACGCCACGAAGGCTCACCCTATTCTCCCTTTGAGACAACACCATGAAGGCGTTTCTCAACCACTAGTGGTAGACCTTGGGGTGGTCTCCAAACCCTCACAAACTTTCCGGGGGTAATCACAATCGTTGATTCCTCACCGAATGACTCCTACCGCCTAGGAGTCTCCAACCTCCAAGAGTAACAAGATCCGAGGGGAAAGACTCAAGACTTGCTCAAACTTCGATTTGCTTTGGTCACAAGAAGGGGAGGAAGAAGATCTTTCTTTTGATTGGAACAACTCTTTGAAACTCTCAAGAATCAAGTCGGGATCTGGGATTTAGTGTGTAAGCAAGAGAGGGGAAGCACTGGTGTTCTTGAGGCGTGTTTGTGTGAAGTGTTCAACCTTATCCCGAAGGGGTAAGGTGCTATTTATACCATGGCCAGAATAGAGCCGTTTGGACACAAGTTGACCACCCCGGATGATCTGGGACACCATCCGGATGATCCGGACATTTGTCCGGATGATCTGGCAGAAGGCCGGGATGCAGGTGGTTGCAGCCTAGCTGCGAGCAGCCCGGACAGTCCGGAGGCAAGCCCGGATGATCCGGACAAGCCCCGGATGATCCGGATGGCTGGCCGGACGATCCGGCTACAACATATGGCTTCTGTGAAAAACGGGCACGGTTATCCGGACGATCCGGAAGAGGATCCGGACGATCCGGGGAACAGCCCGGATGATCCGGAGGAACGTCCGGATGATCCGGCTTCAGCCATACCGTTCTGTGATGGAGAGCACCAATTATCCGGACGATCCGGTGCAGGGTCCGGCTGATCCGGGTGAAGCCCGGATGATCTGGGTATCCATCCGGATGATCCGGCTAGGAGAGGTGGTAGGTTTTGGCTAAGAGATATTGCTAGGGATTTTGGTCTATTGTGGTAGAATTGTTTATGAGACAAAATGTGAGCAAGTCTTGAACCTACACTTCGGATCCCCTCTTAATAGTGCGGGGTTCCTATTACTCAAGAAATATGAAAAGAGCACAATACTTCATCTTTGTTTGCTCCTTTCCTCATTGATAATTTGCTTGAGTAAAATCTCATATGATGTGATCATGATGCTCACTAAAGAAAACCAGAGGACAGACGGCCTGTGTATATACTTAGCAAACAAGGTTAGTCCCCTATATGTAGGTTTGTCATCAATATCAAAAATACTCTTTAAGAGCAAGATTGCACTTTCACCATCATGCTCAATCATTGATCCATTCATGAAACACACTCGAATATTATCTACACCCAATGCTCAAATGCGATCATAGTGCCCCTTAGTTGGTGCTTTATAATAGAAGATGGAGACTCAAATTCAAAATAAAAATTGCATAAGTAAAAGAAAGGCCCTTCGCGGAGGGAAGTAGGGATTTGTAGAGGTGCCAGAGCTCAAAGCTTAAATTGAGAGATAAAATTATTTTTGAGAGGCATACTTTTCCTACCAACGAAAACGACTTGGAGCATCCCAACAGTTTCCATGATAGATACATCATAGGCGGTTCCCAAACAGAAAATAAAGTTTATTCCTTTTTCCATCGTAACTTTCACTTTCCATGGGTAGCCGTATCCATGGGTGCCCTCCATACCAACACTTTCCAAGGAATTTATTATTTGACAACATAAAGTAAATTCATTTTCATTTCGGGACTGTGCATCCCTAGTACCTTTGTCGTACTCTCGTGCAACGACAAGTGAATAAACACTCATCGTGAGAATAACACATCTAGCATGGGAACTTTTGGCTACCCTTTACCGCCTTGTGGGTAGTAGAGCACACAAAAGAGAAATTTATTTTGAACATTAGAGATGGCACATGCAAATTTTCTTAAAACGACATGGAAATACCGCATATAGGTAGTTATAGTGGATTCATATGGCAAAATTGGTTTAAAGGGTTTTGGATGCACAAGTAGTGATCATACTTAGTGCAAAATGAAGGCTAGCAAAAAGATTGAGAAGCAACCAACCAAAAAGCAAAAAATCTCGTACCCAAGCATTAAGCATAAGTAACACCGAATAATGGACTAGAACTAGGATATAAATTTCATTGCATAACTATTGACTTTCGTGCTTGCATAGGGAATCACAAACCTTAACATCAATATTCTTACTAAAGCACAATTACTCATCAACATGACTCACATATCATATCGTCATATCTCAAAACCATTACTAAGAATCAAATTTATTTTGTCCAATGATCTTCATGAAAGTTTTTGTTATATCCTCCTTGGATATCTATCACTTTGGGACTATTTTCATATGTTGTTTTTGATAAGCTCAAAAAAATAAAAGTGAAGATCATGAGCATAATTTTTTTTCTTTCTCTCAAAATAATCTAAGTGAAGCAAGAGAGAATTTCTTAAAAATTTACTAACTCCATAATAAATCTAAGTGAAACATGAGAGCATTTCTTCAAAATTAACAAAGCACACCATGCTCAAAAAGATATAAGTGAAGTACTATAGCAAGTCCATGGCTCTAAAAATTTTAAGTGAAGCATAGGAGCAAGCATAGCATAA
The DNA here is from genome assembly GCA_963921465.1 of Triticum timopheevii. Taxonomy (NCBI): domain Eukaryota; kingdom Viridiplantae; phylum Streptophyta; class Magnoliopsida; order Poales; family Poaceae; genus Triticum; species Triticum timopheevii. The sequence continues at coordinate 472,980,727 of OY997268.1, forward strand.
TTTTTGGCTCTCTTAAAAGGCTGTGTCCAGCAAGGATTCAACACTTAAAACACAAAGCAAAACAAGCAAAGACTCATATCATACAGGACGCTCCAAGCAAAACTCATATCATGTGACAAATAAAAATATAGTTTCAAGTAAAATACCGATGGTCGTTAGAAGAAAGCGGGAATGCCACTCGGGGGCATCCCCAAGCTTAGTTGCTTGCCTAGGGCATCCCCAAGCTTAGCCTTTTGCTTATCCTTATTCCTTCATCCATCGTAAGATAACCCAAAACTTGAAAACTTCAATCACAGAAAACTCAAACAAAACCTTCGTGAGATCCATTAGTATAAGAAACCAAACCACTACTATAAGTATTGTAGAAAACCTATTCTTATTATTTTTTTGCATTACATCTACTGTATTCCAACTTTTCTATGGTAAAAAATCCTCAAAGAAAACCATATAATCATCAAAACAAGCACACAACGCAAAGAAAAAAGAATCTGTCAAAAACAGAATAGTCTGTAGCAATCTGAAAATTTCGAATACTTCTGTAACTCCAAAAATTATGAAATAAATTGGTGGACGTGAGAAATTTGTCTATTAATCCTCTGCAAAATAAATCAACTTAAAATCACTCTTCTGTAAAAAAATGACAACAAATCTCGTGAGAGCAAAAGTTTCTGTTTTTCAACAAGATCAAATAAACTTTCACCCAAGTCTTCCCAAAGGCATTGCTCGGCACAGACACTAATTAAAACACAAAAAACACAATCATAACAGTAGAATAATTGTGCTAACACACAAGAACAGAAAGAAAAAAGAAAAAATATATTTTATTCATTGGGTTGCCTCCCAACAAGCGCTATCGTTTTACGCCCCTAGCTAGGCATTGATAATTTTGATGATGCTCTCATGAAAGACAAGAATTGAAGCACAAAGAGAGCATCATATAGCATGTGACAAACACATCTAAGTCTCATAGGCATTTTAAAAGCAAACAAATTATCAAGGCAAGCAAAAACTAGCATATGCAAGGAAGAAGAAAGAAACATTAGCAATCTGAACATGAAGAGAGGTAATTTAGTAACATGAAAATCTCTACAACCACATTTTCCTCTCTCACAGTAATTACATGTAGGATCATAAGAAAATTCAACAATATAGCTATCACGCAACATATTCTCAACACGATCCACATGTATGCGAAGTTGACACTCTTCCAAAATAGTGGGATTAACATTAATTAAAGTCATGACCTCTCCAAACCCACTTTTATCAAAAAAATTATAAGATTGAACCTTCTCCAAAGTAGTGGGATCTAAAGTTGACACTCTTCCAAACCCACTTTCAATACTATTGCAAACACTATTATCAATCTCATATTCATCACAGGGCTTAAATAAATTTTTAAGATCCTAAGAGGAAGCACCCCAATCATGATCATTGCAATAAGTAGTGGACATAGCAAAATTAGCATTCCCAAGCTTGGGGTTTTGCATACTATTAGCACAATTGACATTAATAGAATTTATAGTAAAATCATTGCAATCATGCTTTTCATTCAAAGAGCTATCATGAATCACTTCACAAATTTCTTCATAACAATTTTCAGATTCACGAATCTCAAGCAAAAATTTATAAAAATAATCTAGTGTACTCAAATCACTAGCAATTTGTTCATGATAATTTTATCTCTTAAAAAGATTAGCAAGTGGATGAGGATCCATATCAAGAGATATTTAGCAAGCAAAGATGCAAGCAAATAGAAGACACATGGCACACAAGCAAAGAAGAGATCTGACGAGAAAATGGCGAACAAAAAAGAGGGCAAATAAAACGGCAAATTTTTGTGAAGTGGGGGAGAGGTAAGCGAGAGGAAAATGGCAAATAATGTAAATTGCGAGGAGATGAGACTTGTGATTAGGAACCTGGTTGATGTTGAAGATCTCCCTGGCAACGGTGCCAGAAATTCCTTTTGATGTCTGCCAGAACTACGTCGGTATTTCCCCAAAGAGGAAGGGATGATGTAGTATAGTGATGGTAGGTATTTCCCTGAGTGATGAGACCAAGGTTATCAAACCAGTAGGAGAACCTCCTCACACCACGTAAACAGCACCTGCACACAAATAACAAATACCCGCAACCCAACGTGTTAAATGGGTTATCAATCCCTTTCGGGTACGACCCCTCAAGATAGGCAAATAACGTGAGGTAATAGTGGTAGATAGGATAAATAGATTACGGAACAAATAAATTGCAGCAAGGTATTTTTGTATAATTGGTTTAATAGATCTGAAAATAAATGCAAGAGAAAATAGATCGCAAAGACAAATATGATGAAAAGAGACCCGGGGGCCGTAGGTTTCACTAGTGGCTTCTCTCGAGAAAAATAGCAAACGGTGGGAAAACAATTACTGTTGGGCAATCGATAGAGCTTCACATAATCATGACGATATCCAGGCAATGATCATTATATAGGCATCACGTCGAAGATTAGTAGACCGACTCCTGCCTGCATCTACTACTATTACTCCACACATCGGCCGCTATCCAGCATGCATCTAGTGTATTAAGTTCATGAGAAAACGGAGTAATGCAATAAGAACAATGACATGATGTAGACGAGATCCGTTTATCTATTGCGACAGATATAGATCTCATCTTGTTATCCTTAGTAGCAACGATACATACGTGTCGATTTCCTTTCTGTGACTGGGATCAAGCACCGTAATATCAAACCCACTACAAGGCACCTCTTCCCATTGCAAGATAAATAGATCAAGTTGGCCAAATAAAACCCAAATATCGGAGAAGAAATACGAGGCTATAAGCAATCATGCATATAAGAGATCAAAGAAGACTCAAATAACTTTCATGGATAAAAACATAGATCTGATCATAAACTCAAAGTTCATCGGATCCTAACAAACACACCGCCAAAAGACTTACATCATATGGATCTCCAAGAGACCATTGTATTGATAAACAAGAGAGAGAGAGAGAGAGAGAGAGAGAGAGAGAGAGAGAGAGAAAGAGAGGAAGCCATCTAGCTACTAACTACGGAGCCGTAGGTCTGCAAAGAACTACTCATGCATCATAGGAGAGGCACCAATGGAAGTGGTGGACCCCTCCATGACAGTGTCTAGATTGGATCTTTGTGGTTCTGGACTCTGCGGCGGCTGGATCAATATTTCGTCGACTCCCCTAGGGTTTCTGGAATATTTGGGTATTTATAGAGCAAAGAGGCGGTTTGGGGGGCACCCGAGATGGGCACAACCCCCCAGGGCGCGCCTAGGCCTCCTGGCGCGCCCTGGTGGGTGTTGCTCCCCTCGAGTAGCCCCTCAGGTGCTTCCTTGGCCCATTGGCTTTCTTCTGGCCCAAAAAATATCCTCCAGGAGTTGCGTTGCGTTTGGACTCCATTTGATAAAGATTTCCTGCGATGTAAAAAACATGCAGAAAACAGCAACTGGCACTGGGCACTATCTCAATAGGTTAGTACCAAAAAATGATATAAAATGACTATAAAATGATTGTGGCTAGACGGGCCACAACTCCCAGTTGATACCCTGCTCCATCCTGAAAACAAAAAAAATACTGCGTGAGCTACTGGGTCCCGGGTGCCAGCCGCTCCTTGTGTAATTATCTCACTTATTGGCTATGTTGACAGTGGCGTGGAACCCAGATGTCAGGAAACCATCAGGAGGAACAATTTTTTTCTTGTAATAAAGGAGGCACTTGCTTGCCTACTGCCATGATCCTGGTGGGTCCCTACTGTCATCCTCACCATGTACATTTGTCTCCTTATTCCTCTTGGTTGTTGACCACGTTGACAACACCGAAGGGCGGTGCTGTGGCGAGTGAACCAAGGCAGAGGACGATGGTGAGGCCTCAAACGGGAACGAACAGGAGCCAGGGAAGATGCACGGAGTTTTAGGGTGCGATGTGGCCGCGATGCATGCGCGGCAGCACAGCTAGCCATGGGAGGCGGGAGCAGGCGGTCCCGCCAGTGCTAGTTTGGCTTTGGCGGCTAGAGGAAGAAGAGACTAAAGAAACATGATAAACATTGAATGCCAATCCAATGGTCAAGGTTGGCACAATCATTTTTTGACTAAGCTGACACCACGTAGCATACTTTTTTATAGGAAGAAAAGAAAAACTGGCCTCCTGGCGCAGCCACTGCTTGATCTTGCGTTGCAACTAAAACTACGAGGAAAATGCGTTTGTTTGCCGTCCTCCTCCCCGGGAATGTTCGCCACATAACATTCCCTAAAATCAAAGACTTGTGAAAGGCGTACAGAACAAGCTAGTGTACCAGTAAAGAGATTTTGTTGTTATTTAGAAAAAAGAGAGACGTGCTCCTATAGCTGGTTCGAATCCAAACCTAGGCTATGACTATATATATTGCTATCCTAATCTGCAAGTAATGAAAATGACATATTCGACGTTCACTTCTCCTCTTCTCTAGTTACTCTGCCTAGCACCACAAGCTTCGGTCGTAGCAACCATGTCCGCTGGCGGCTCGTCCACCTGCTCTTCAGCAGGCAACAACCAAATATGCGCCAAGTCACCACCCGTACCATCCCCTGTGGGTCTCATCACACCCCCGGCACACTCACCGCAACCGGTTGCTCATTTCAACCATCTGCCGTTGGTGTGGTGTCACTGCTACAAATCATGCAGAGTCATCCGTCGCGTCCCAACTACAATCCTCAACCCTGGCCAAGTCTTCTATAAATACCCAAATCATGGGGTGATAATGTGTTTAAGTGTTGTTCGCCTACTTTTAGTTGCTGATTTTTTTAATAGTTTCGTTGATGATCTTCCAGTTTGATTCGTGCAAAAGTGATTTGTATTTCTGGGAAGTTGTTGATATGGGGGAATGGAACTACGCTGATTATTTGGTTAGCCGAGGAATCCCGATACCAGTAGGTTGGGGTCTTGGACAAGTAACTGAAGGAACGACAGAAGAGGAAGATGCATAGTAGAAGGTTAAAGATGTAGTTCATCTAATTATGGCCAAGCAACAGCTGTTGAACGGCCTTGACAACAATGAGGAGATGAACAGCTTGTGAATATAATGGGTAAGATCGTTATGCTCTGTAGGATGATTGTCTCTTTATTTGCAGTGTATGTAGCACTCATGATGTATTCAGTGGCTATGACATGAGCACTTTGCTGAAACTAGTAATGAATGAAACCTGTTTAGCAGGCTGGGCGTAGTGTTGTGAACATCTAATGATTTCTATTAACGGAAATCGGGGGGTATCCCCTTTTTCTCATAAATAAATAAATACCAGAGGCCCTTTTGCTAATAAATAAATAAATTAGCAGAGGCCTGTCGGGTCAGCTTTGTTCCATTCGAAGATGTCGAGCAAATTGCAGTCCAACAACAAACTATGTCATCAAATACAAGTTTCATAGCCAAATATGAGTACATGTAAACAACAACACCAACATGTTTTCGTCATCATACAATCACCAAACACAAATCAGCATACATAATAAGTGATGTTCTCACAGCAAAATACTAAACAACATATTCCTCAGGTTTCTGTCGTCATAGCAAACACAATTTCACATATTACATAAAAAGTCATCTTCTCACAGGAAAATACGACAAAAGCAATCTAATCATCATCCATGGCAGCAGCGTCAACATCTCGCCATGTGTATCAGTCTGAATCGTAATTCCCCCGGTGTCATCTATAATTTTTGATTGTTCCATGCTATTATATTATCTGTTTTGGGTGTTTAATGGGATTTATTATATAATTCTATACTATTTTTGGGACTAACCTATTATATAATCCTATTTTAGTCTTTTGCAGAAAAGGAATATCAAACGGAGTCCAAACAGAATGAAAACTTTGGGAGAGTTATTTTTGGAATAAATGCAATCCAGGAGACTTGGAGTGGACGTCAAGAAAGAAACAAGGAGGCCACGAGGCAGGGAGGCGTGCCCAGGGGGTAGGCGCCCCCCCCCCCCCACCCTCATTGGCCCTGATGGCTCCCCTGACGGACTTCCTTCACCTATATATACTCATATACCCTGAAAACATCCGAGAGCACCTTCTGTACCCATGAGATCCCATCTTGGGGCCTTTTCCAGCGCTCCGCCGGAGGGGGAATCGATCATGGAGGGCTTCTACATCAACACCATAGCCTCTTCTCTCTCCTTGTATCTCAATACAAAGTTCTCAATCTTCTTGGAGATCTATTTGATGTAATTCTTTTTGCGGTGTGTTTGTCGAGATCCGATGAATTGTGGGTTTACGGTAAATATTATCTATGAACAATATTTGAATCTCCTCTGAATTCTTTTATGTATGATTTGTTATCTTTGCAAGTCTCTTCGAATTATCAGTTTGGTTTGGCCTACTAGATTGATCTTTCTTGCCATGGGAGAAGTGCTTAGCTTTGGGTTCAACCTTGCGGTGTCCTTTCCCAGTGACAGCAGGGGCAGCAAGGCACGTATTGTATTGTTGCCATCGAGGATAAAAAGATGGGGTTTATATCATATTTTTTGAGTTTATCCCTCTACATCATGTCATTTTGCCTAATGTGTTACTCTGTTCTTATGAACTTAATACTCTAGATGCATGCTGGTTAGCGGTCGATGTGTGGAGTAATAGTAGTAGATGCAGAATCATTTCGATCTACTTGTCAAGTACGTGATGCCTATATACATGATCATGCCTAGCTAGATATTCTCATAACTATGCACTTTCCTATCAATTGCTCGACAGTAATTTGTTCACCCACCGTAATACTTATGCTATCTTGAGAGAAGCCACTAGTGAAACCTATGGCCCCCGGGTCTATTTTCCATCATATAAGTTTCCAATCTATTTTATTTTGCAATCTTTACTTTTCAATCTATATCATAAAAATACCAAAAATACTTATCTTATTATCTCTATCAGATCTCACTTTTGCAAGTGGCCGTGAAGGGACTGACAACCCCTTTATTGCGTTGGTTGCAAGGTTCTTATTTGTTTGTGTAGGTGCAAGGGATTTGGGTGTAGCCTCCTACTGGATTGATACCTTGGTTCTCAAAAACTGAGGGAAATACTTACGCTACTTTGCTGCATCACCCTTTCTTCTTCAAGGGAAAACCAGCACATGCTCAAGAGGTAGCATATGTCCACAGCCCGACAGGGAATCTTCTCGCCAACGTTATTGACGTGATGGTTCTCAAAGATATTAGGAACATCTGTGGGATCTTCTACATTAGGAGTAGTGTAAGCATCATCTTGTTGTGCAACTTCATTAAACAAATTCCTCTGCTCAAACCTTTACAATACTCTCTAGTCATCGCTACATGCATATGTGTCTTCCAAGAAAAATATCTGTGTTGCCTGATTTACCAAAATAAAAAGCTCATCGGTCTGGTACGCCGCCTTGACATTGATGGATTTGAAATAATCATTAGCTCTGGGTTTTGCGATCCTAGAAAATAGGTTATACCAACGACAACACAATAGAACCACACATCAATGAACCTCGAAACTGGAGATATACTACAACTGAACAATGTCTGTTATGTTAGCAGACATTCTAGGTGTCTCTTTGCCATACTTATCCGTGCTCATGATGGCACTGGTTTGTGTCTTCCTGCCTTCGTAGCGTGCAAGGGTGTTGGAGCGCACATCTCCAACAATGCAAGATTCATAATGTCTTACCCGAGTATCGGGACCCATTGCTAGTGCGTAAAGGGAATCATTAACTGCCTGCCCATCTTCATGAATCTTCATAACCTATAGTTAGAAAATAGACAAGCTGACCATCTTAGGTACAAAATATATTAAAAAACTGACAGTGCAATTCAAAAGCTTACACGTCTCTTGAACCATTTCGCAGATCCTGCCATAGCCAGTTTGTCAATGTTTCTTGGATTTTGCAGCAGTAACTCCATTTTGCAGATGATGCAGAACATAGTGATCGCGTCAAACATCTAAATATATAAGACATCAGATGTTTTATGTCTGTCAGTTATGTCATGAACTCTCTTATGTCTGTGTGGTGGGTTAGACTTTGTTCTATTATTTTGGACATGTGACATTGTGTGTCATATGGGTTATGCTTCCCGGTGTATGCTTTAATGAGTAATTCATGTAGAAATTGGAATGTGCTGTTCTGGAATGTTAGAGGTTTGAACTCTGAATCTAGGCAGAGAGCTGTCAGACAGAAAATTGAGGAAAGTCAATGCTCTATAGCATGCTTGCAAGAAACTAAATGCTCATCTTTTGATTCCAGATCAATCAAAAGTTTCTGCCCTAAGAGATTTGACTCTTTTGCCTGCTCCCCTTCAATAGGAGCTTCTGGTGGTATCCTTGTGGTTTGGAATTCATCTGTTTTTATTGGAAATCTAATTGAAGTTCAACAGTTTGCTGTTGTTATTCAGTTTACCTCCAGGCAGAATAATGAAAGTTGGACCTTGGTTGTTGTATATGGTCCTTGTCAGGGTGAAGCTAGGGACAATTTTATCAATTGGTTATATTATCTCTGTATCCCCATTGATGAACACTGCTATTGCTTGGTGACTTTAATTTTCTTAGGTCAGTGGACAATAGAAACTTACCTGGTGGGGACATAAATGATATGTTCATCTTCAATGAGGTTATTGGACATTTGGGACTACTTGAATTGCCAATTAAAGGTAGATCATACAGTTGGTCCAATATGCAGGACATCCCTCTTCTGGAGCAGTTAGATTGGTTCTTCACCTCAGTAGATTGGATTACTGACTATCCAATGACTGAAGTTTTGCCCCTGGCCAGGACTGCCTCTGACCATATCCCTTGCTTAGTCTCAATCAAGACAACCATACCTAAATCAAACCTCTTTAGGTTTGAAAACTATTGGTTGGAACTAGAGGGCTTTGTGGGTTGTGTCGAATCATCTTGGCTAGTCCCATCTAGGAAGACTCACATTACTGCTAAGATTGCTGACAAGTTTAAGCATCAAAGAATGTGTCTTAAAAGATGGCAAATGAATGTGTTCAAGTTGAAATTGCTGATTAGCAAGTGTAATCATGTTGTCTTCCTTCTAGATGAGCTAGAGGAATGGAGACCCCTGTTTAGACAGGAGTTCAATTTCAGAAAAATTGTGAAGGTCCATTTGGAAAAGCTTTTGCACTTGCACTACATGTACTGGAAAAAGAGATGCACTATCAGGTATATTAAGGTTGGGGGTGAGAACACCAAATTTTTTCATGCAATGGCCACTGAGAGGCACAGGAGGAATTCAATTGCTAGTCTTAAATTACCTGATGGTTCTGTGGTCTCTGACCATGATCAAATGGCTGGAATTATTTGGAGCTGCTTCAAGAACAGAATGGGCACTTCTAGAGGGATTGTAATGGGTTTTGATTTGGCATCTCTTATAACCCCAGTGGATGGCCTGGATGTACTTACTAAACCTTTTGAAAAAGAGGAAATGGATGATGTGGTCAAGCATATGCCTGTGGATAAAGCACCTGGACCTAATGGCTTTAATGGTCTATTCTTCAAGAGGTGCTGGCACATAATCTCAAGTGATTTCTATGATCTGGCTCATGCTTTTTATGAGGGGACTGCAGTGCTGGACAACATTAATAGTTCTTTCATTACTCTGATACCCAAGAAACTTTCACCGGAGGAAGTGGGGGACTATAGGCCTATTTCTCTCACAAGCATGGGTCGGAAATTCCTTTCTAAGATGGCTGCCAATAGGTTTCAGAGGATAATCATGAAATGCATTCATAAGAATCAGTATGGTTTCATTAAGAGCAGAACGATTCAGGACTGCATTGGTTGGACCTTTGAGTATCTGCATCAATGCCATCAGTCAAAGAGGCCAATTGTGATCCTCAAATTGGACTTTGAGAAGGCCTTTGACTCTGTTGAGCATGAAGCTATCTTCCAAATTCTCAGGCACAAAGGTTTTAATGAAAAGTGGATCCTATGGATGAAGCAGCTACTTGCCACTGGTACTTCTTCTGTCCTTCTGAATGGTGTGCCTGGGAGGAAATTTATTTGCAAAAAAGGAGTTAGACATGGGGACCCTGTTTCTCCTCTTCTCTTTGTGATAGCTGCTGATCTTCTGCAAACAGTGATTAATGATATGTTCAGCAAGGGGATCCTAAAGCTACCTATTCCCTGCCATGATCAAGACTACCCTGTCGTTCAATATGCTGGTGATACTCTGATCATCCTTCCTGCTGACATGCAACAGCTTCTAGCTCTGAAGGATATGCTATTGGTGTTCTCTCAGTCCACAGTTCTTGATGTCAACTACCATAAATCTTTTATCATTCCTATAAATGTTGAAAATGCAGTCATGACAGATCTTGCTTCTACTTTTGGATGCCAAATTGGAAAGATGCCTTTTACTTATCTTGGTTTGCCTGTGGGTACTACAAGGCCGAAGATGGTGGACTTTATGCCTCTGGTGGATTGTATGGAGAGGAGAATGACTGCCAGCTCCTCATTCCTTAATCAAGGTTAGAGGTTGCAGTTCTTAAATTCTGCTTTGTCTTCCATGCCAATTTTCTTTATGGGAAGCCTGGCTGTTCCTGCTGGAATCCTCAAGCAGCTGGAAAGAATTCAGAGACAATGTCTGTGGAGAAAGAATAGGGAGGAGCCTGCACCATCTCTTGCTGCTTGGGATCTGATTTGTAGACCAAAAAACAAGGGTGGTCTTGGTATTTTGAACCTGGTGTTGAAAATGTGGCTTTGCTTCTCAAGCATGCTAGTAACTTTCTCAACAGGAAAGACCTTCCTTGGGTGTCCTTAATATGGGATTCATATTATTATGATGGAATGCCCCAGGGAACAACTTCTTGTGGCTCCTTTTGGTGGAAGGATATTTGCAAGGTCTTGCAGAATTTTAGGGACTGCTCCTAGGTGCAAGTCAATGCTGGTGACACTGCTCTTTTTTGGTCTGATAATTGGAATCTTGGCAATGAAGTTTCTAGCTTGCAGTCTAGGTTCCCAAGATTATTTTCTTTTGCCAAGGATCCATGGATTTCTGTTAAGGACATCTTCAATTCAATGGACTTGTACCAACACTTCCACCTACCTTTGTCTGCTCAAGCTTTTGATGAGTTAAACCTAATAAGAGATATGTTAGTCTCCCATAGAAGAGATGATACTTGTAAGGATTTATGGTTATGGCAGGGCTCTTCAAAGGTTTACAAACCTAAGTTGTTCTATGGTCATGTTTTTCAGAATGAAACTTTCAACCACTTGCTGTGCTGGATCTGGAAATCCTCTTGCACTATCAAGATCAAGGTTTTTGCTTGGATGCTCATCATGGACAGACTCAACACCAAGGATATGGTTGATAGAAGGCACTGACACATGGATGATGGTGTTACTTGTAGGCTATGCCCCCTTCAAGTGAGAGAAACCCGAGACCATCTCTTTTTCAACTGCAATTTCAGTGTCAGAGTTTGGAATTATTTGCAGATTGATTGGTCGGCTGGAAATTCAATGTCTGAACTAGTCATCCAGGCAAGGAGAAGTTTTGATAAGACCTTTTTCACTGAAGTAGTATTTATTGCCTGCTGGAATATCTGGATCATCAGAACTGCCAAGGTGTTCAAAGGTGACAGGGCAAGTTTCAATAAATGGAGAGGAGCTTTCAGGCATGACATAACTCTGATGCAGCATAGAATCAAACTTGTTTACAAGGATGAGTTGCTCAAGTGGATTTCTTTCTTGCCACCTTAAGTTTTAACTTTCTCTTTATTTTGTTTTCTTCATTTCTTTCGGTTACTTCTTGTAATCATGTTGTTGTAACTGTTGTCTGGCTTTAATAAAGTTTCGATATGCTGTGGGGGTTTTGCCCCACAGTTCACAGTCAAATATATATATATATATATAAGAATGTGCTGTAAGTTTAGTAGATTACGATTTATAAGTTGCAGTACTTAGCACTTACTCGATATAAGGTAGAATCTCAGGACAATTATTCAACACATACCAAACCATTTTGTCCAAATCTTTAGGTTTGTCATCTTGTCGACTCTTCCGTGTAACTCAAACAGAACAATCGAAAACATTGAGCTCGGGATTGTCTTCACCACCTCTTTGCTAAGCTGATCAGTTGTTTCATTTATTTTGAGCAGAATGTCAACGCTTCTGTAGCAATGTAGGCCTCTACAATGGAACCCTCGGGTCTAGCTCTATTCCTAACACAACCCTTAAAAGTGCCTAGCCGCCTTTCAATAGGGTACATCCATCCATACTGTACTGGACCTCTAAGTAGTGCCTCATCAGGTAGATGAACAGCCAAAGCATCTATCCTGATATTCTACTGCAGAGTTCCCCGAAGGATTGTCCCAACTCTGCAACTATACTATGTATAAGTCAAGGAGGCCCAATCCTCCGAGGATAACTGGGAAAACCCTTTGAAGTATGATGTGGCAGTCATGAGTTTTCAACCCTTGTACCTTGTTTCAATCTACACTAACTCTCCTTTTAGGATTGGAAGCAAATCCATGTGGGAATCTCACACGTGATAGGATGTTGTAGAATTCTTTTCTTTTTACCTTGTCCAACACATACACAACTAGTGCCATATCCCATGATGCACCATCATCTTCCACCTGCAAATTCTTTCTGATACCTAGGTGTGTCAAATCAATCCTAGATTTTAAGTTATCTTTCGTCTTGCCTTCAATATTAATAAGTGTGTCGATAATGTTATCACATATATTTTCTCGATGTGCATCACATCAAGATTATGCCATAGATCAAAATCTTTCCAATACTCCAAGTCCCACAAAGTGGACCTGCGGGTAAACAATAATCTCTCTTATGTTGTGCCATGCTTCCTTTTCCCGCTACCATTATCCGAATGGTTTCCTAGTGTAATATGCCCGGCCTTCTCTAATTCCACTTGCAACTCATCGTCGGTGAGCCTCTTTCGCGCATCACGGTTTTCACGCTTTGCATTGAACACATGTCTTTGGTATTTTGTAGGACATGACTTGTCCTTGGCAAGGAAATGGTGGTGTCCAATGTAACAGATCTTGCTAAGTATTGCGTATTGAAAGATCGTGGATGCCGCCTAGAGGGGGGTGAATAGGCGCTTTAAAATAATTACGGTTTATGCTTGAAAAAATGCGGAATAAACCTAGCGGTTAATTTGTCAAGCACAAAACCTAAAACAACTAGGCTCACCTAAGTGCACCAATAGCTTATGCTAAGCAAGATAAGCAACTATGTGATAGCAAGATATATGACAAAGAGAAATATGGCTATCACAAAGTAAAGTGCATAAAGTAAAGGGCTCGGGTAAGAGATAACCGAGGCACGCGGAGACGACGATGTATCCCGAAGTTCACACCCTTGCGGATGCTAATCTCCGTTTGGAGCGGTGTGGAGGCACAATGCTCCCCAAGAAGCCACTAGGGCCACCGTAATCTCCTCACGCCCTCGCACAATGCAAGATGTCGTGATTCCACTAAGGGACCCTTGAGGGCGGTCACCGAACCCGTACAAATGGAGACCCTTGGGGGCGGTCACCGAACCCGTACACTTTGGCAACCCTTGGGGGCGGTCACCGGTACCCGTCAAATTGCTCGCGGCGATCTCCACAACCTAATTGGAGACCCCGACACTTGCCCGGAGCTTTACACCACAATGATTGAGCTTCGAACAACACCAACCGTCTAGGGCGCCAAGGCACCCAAGAGGAACAAGCTCTAGGGTGTCCAAACACCCAAGAGTAACAAGCTCAAGGGTACCAAGCACCCAAGAGTAATAAGCTTCTCAACTTGTAACTTCCACGTATCACGTGGAGAACTCAAACCGATGCACCAAATGCAATGGCAAGGGCACACGGAGTGCCCAAGTCCTTCTCTCTCAAATCCCACCGAGTAACTAATGTTAGGGAGGAAGATGAGAGGAAGAACAAGAAGGAGAACACCAAGAACTCCAAGATCTAGATCCAAGGGGTTCCCCTCACATAGAGGAGAAACTGATTGGTGGAAATATGGATCTAGATCTCCTCCCTCTTTTCCCTCAAAAACTAGCAAGAATCCATGGAGGGATTGAGAGTTAGCAATCTCGAAGAAGGTCAACAATGGGGGAAGAACACGAACTCAAAGGATAAGGTTGAATGGGGGAGAAGACCCCCTTTTATAGGAGCTCATGAATCCAACCGTTATGTGCTCAGTCCGCGCACGAGCGGTACTACCGCTCAGGGGAGCGGTACTACCGCCTGGGCGGTAGAACACAAAGAGCGGAGCAAAACAGAGGGCGAGGCAGAGCCGTACGAGCGGCACTACCACTGGAGCCAGCGGTACTACAATTGGCCGCAGCAGTACTGTCGCTTGGCTCAGCTGTACTAGGGGCGGTGGTAGCCGCGGTACTACCGCACACGAGCGGTACTACCGCTCCTACTGCTGCTACTACTGCCGCTGAACCCGACACGAGAAAACCACGTCTCGAGTCGAGGCGGTACCAGCGTGGAACCGGAGCCGTACTACCTCTTATGGCCATGGGCGGTACTACCGTTGTGGGACAGTGGTACTACTGCTTGTGGCCATACGCGTTACTACCGCTCCGGTCCAGCGGTACTACCACTGGCGCCAACCTTATGCCATTTCCATGAAAACAAGTACACTCCAAGGAAAACCAGAACTGCCATAACTTCTGCAACTGAGCTCCGAATTGAGCAAACTCAAGCTTGTTGGATACAAGACAACGAGTAGCATCAAAACAGCGAAGAAGAGGTAGGGGAGGTAGCCTAACAAAAAGAGGAGAGAAACCTCCAACAGAGAAGAACCGGGAGAATCTCCAACATCGAAAACATCATAGAAGATGCATGTGAACTCCGTTTTCGATGAACTCGAGCTTGTCATCAAGATGGCCATAAGCTCCAAAACTCACAAAGAGAACCAAACAAGAACAAAGAAAGATAATGCAAGGATGCAATGGTTTGAGATCTCTATGAATGATACGATCAAGTTACTCATCCAGAGCCCGCCTTGATAGTACGACAATCGAACCTAAAACCCAGTCTCCCAACTACCATCATGAGACCGATAAAATGGAAAACCTTTCAAGGGCAAACCTTTGCCTTGCACATGGTCCACTTGAGCTAGATGATGACGATCTTGACTCCCTCAAGTTTGACCACCTTTATTGATTGCGTTGGCTCGATGAAGACTAGTTGATTGCTCCCCCATACTCCACTATAGGTGAGCCATTCTTCCACACATCTTCACATGTCCATTGTCACCACAATGGATGGCCCACTTCAAGCATTTGATCTCTTCATGATGCTTCACTTGAACTTGCACACCACAACCTAACCCCACAAAGAACTCTCATGAAGATCATGGGTTAGTACACAAAGCGTAATTGACAATGCTTACCATACCATGGGATCGCTTGATCCCTCTCGGTACATCTTCTATGCTTTGTGTGTTGATCAACTTGATTCACTCTTTGACTTAGTCTTGATCAACCTCTCACATGACCAATCTTTAGGTAATTCCTTGAATGGCACCTTGGTCATCACAAACTCTCCTTGAAACCAACAAATGGACTCCAAGAAAAGCCTATGGACAAATCCTTCAAATAAAACTCAAGGCAACCATTAGTCCATAGAGATTGTCATCAATTACCAAAACCAAACATGGGGGCACCGCATGTTCTTTCACGTATGACATTGGATTCTTGTCACAGTGAACACATGCGTTGTAACCATGTGTCGTTCTCCCTGACATAGTGCCCAAAGCCGGATAATCATGGATGCACCAAATTATAACAGCACGCAGAAAGAAATCAGCTGGTGGGCTGCTATATAGGTCTCGAGTGAGAACACCCCTCCATAGCTGTTAAAGTTCCTCCACAAGAGGCTCCATGAATAAATCAAAATCCTTTCCATGACTTTTTGGACCTGGGATGAGCAAGGCCATCATGTAGTTTGATTCTTTGGTGCAGACATTCGGTGGCATGTTGTAAGGGATAACAAGGACTGGCCACATGCTATATGTGGCGCTCTGGTGGCCAAATGGGTTGAATCCATCTGTAGCTAAGCCAAGTCTAATGTTTCTCGGGTCGGCAGGAAACTTTTTGTGTTTCTGATTGAAGCTTTTCCAGTCACTACCATGAGATGGATGGCTCATTACATTCTTATCTCTATACTCCTGGTTCCTAGAATGCCACAGTACATCCTCTCTTGTTTCAGCATCATGAAACAACCTCTACAATCTTGGTATAATTGGCAAATGTCTCAGAACATTATGAGGAATCCTCATCACAGCATCGCCATCTTTCCATCTTGATGATTTGCATTTTGGGCATTCACTTAAGTTGGCATAATCCTTTCGGAGCAGAACACAATTATTCTTACAAACATGGATCATATCATATCCAATTCCAACTCCACGAAGGAAATTCTTCATTTTACTGTAGGTGTGTGGCAGCTCAGACGCATCTGGGAAAGATTTGCGGAAAGAAGACAACATCGTATTGAATGATTTTTTGGTCATCCGCTCAGATGTCTTCACCTGAAGAAAGGTGACCATAGCTGAGAATACTGACAGCTTATTTCCCGGGGTGACAGCCACGTTGCATTGTTCCAACATGCGGGCCCACCGTTTTTCTTCTGCAGGTGAAAGTTCACGAAATGTGCGAACATTTTATAGCATTGTTTCAATGTTGTTCAAACTCACTGGCTCCGCCGCCACCACCTCCTCCTCCTCTTCCACCTGAGCATTAGGTAGATCAAAATGGTGATCTGCTGCTTCCACATAGTCAGTATCATTGACGTTCACAGATTCACCATGTTGAACCCACCTAGTATATGTGAACAACATCCCATACAAGTGCAGATGATTTTGCACAGTTGACTGTGGTCTTGTAACTGAATTCATACAACTGCTATATGGGCAGAGCACATCTGATTTTGCACCACCGTACTCAGCTCTGATAAAGTTCATGAAGTTTTCAACCCCCTCGACATATGCAGCGGAGAATCTTCGAACATAAGTTATCCAAGTCATGTTCATTTGTTAGACATACAAATTAGTTCTTATACTAGATATTACAGGAAAATCATATATGATTTTTTATAAAGTCCAGAAAAAATACCTAGGTCGATGTCTAAAGATATGGAAAGATATTTGGACAAGCAGATCTAAGTAACAAAATATATGTAAAGCTAATTCAGCAAATAGATTTGAGTGCTAAATTATGGCAGGTAATACGCCTCCAACGTATCTATAATTTTTGATTGTTCCATGCTATTATTACCTGTTTTGGATGTTTATGGGCTTTACTTTACACTTTTATATCATTTTCGGGACTAACCTACTAACCGGAGACCCAGCCTGAATTGCTGTTTTTTTTGCCTATTTCAGTGTTTCGAAGAAAAGGAATATCAAATGGAGTCCAAACGGGATGAAACCTTAGGGAGCGATCTTTTTGGAACAAATGCAAACCAGGAGACTTGGAGTGGAAGTCAAGCAACAAACGAGGCGGCCACGAGGGTGCCCGGCGCGCCCCCTGGGGGTGGGCGCGCCCCCACCCTCATGGGCCCCTCGAGGCTCCAACGACGTACTCCTTTCGCCTATATATACTCAGGTACCCTGAAAACATCAGGGGGCACCACAAAAACCTAATTCCACCGCCGCAACCTTATGTATCCGCGAGATCCCATCTGGGAGCCTTCGTCGGCGCTCCGCCGGAGGGTGAATCGACCATGGAGGGCCTCTGCATCATCTCCAAGGCCTGTCCCATGAGTTTTGAGTAGTTTACCACAAACCTTCGGGTCTATAGTTATTAGCTATATGGCTTCTTCTCTCTCTTTGAATCTCAATACAAATTTCTCCTCGATCTTCTTGGAGATCTATTCGATGTAACTCTTTTTTGCGGTGTGTTTGTCGAGATCCGATGAATTGTGGGTTTATGATCAAGTTTATCTATGAGAAATAATTGAATCTTCTCTGAATTCTTTTATGTGTGATTGGTTATCTTTGCAAGTCTCTTCGAATTATCAGTTTGGTTTGGCCTACTAGATTGATCTTTCTTGCAATGGGAGAAGTGCTTAGCTTTGGGTTCAATCTTGTGGTGTCCTTTCCCAGTGACAGCAGGCGCAGCAAGGCACGTATTGTACTGTTGCCATCGAGGATAAAAAGATGGGGTTTAAATCATATTGCTTGAGTTTATCCCTCTACATCATGTCATCTTTCTTAATGTGTTACTCTGTTCTTTATGAACTTAATACTCTAGATGCAGGCAGGAGTCGGTCGATGTGTGGAGTAATAGTAGTGCAGGAAGGAGTCGGTCTACTTGCCACGGACGTGATGCCTATATACATGATCATGCCTAGATACTCTCATAACTATGCATTTTTCTATCAATTGCTCGATAGTAATTTGTTCACCCACCGTAATACTTATGCTATCTTGAGAGAAGCCACTAGTGAAACCTATGGCCCCCGGGTCTATCTTTTATCATATAAGTTTTCCATCTACTTTTGTTTGCATCTTTTATTTTCAAATCTATATCATAAAAATACCAAAAAAATTTATCTTATCTTATTATATCTATCAGATCTCACTTTTGCAAGTTACCGTGAAGGGATTGACAACCCCTTTATCGCGTTGGTTGCAGGGTTCTTGTTTGTTTGTGTAGGTGCGTGGGACTTTTGAGGAGCCTCCTACTGGATTGATACCTTGGTTCTCAAAAACTGAGGGAAATACTTACGCTACTTTGCTGCATCACCCTTTCCTCTTCAAGGGAAAACCAATGCAGTGCTCAAAAGGTAGCAAGAAGGATTTCTGGCGCCATTGCTGGGGGGGGGGGGGTCTTCGCTCAAGTCAAGACATACCAAGTACCCATCACAAACTCATCTCCCTCGCATTACATTATTTCCCATTCGCCTCTCATTTTTCTCTCCCCCACTTCTAAAACGATTTTCGAAAACCTTTGCCTTTTCTGTGCCTTCTTCTCATATGTATTTTTGTTTGTGTTTCCACATGCCATCTATTTGCTTGCTAAAAATCTATTGATATGGATCCACTTAAAGTGTTCTACTTGGATCATCTTTGATCCTTATGCGCTCGTGCTGAAACCCAACTAGCCTAGTTGATGGGAAATCTTTAGATGAGCATGCTCATTTTGTGCGTCACCGTTTGTCTGAAAAGGGGAGACTCTTATGGGATCAAATAAACAGATTGTTGTGTTATGCTTGGAATCTTTGTGAAATTTATGATTTTACTTGTTGCTCTAAGAACCCTAAAATACACCTTCCCTACCTATGTGAGTTTAATGATAATGAAATCTTATCTTCTTATGCAAGGGGTGTTTATAGTTACTATGATATCGAACAAATTGAAGAATTTGTTGCTTTTAAGGGTGCTTATGAAGTTGCTTCTTTGATTGAAAAGTATGATATTACTCTCTGCGAATCTAAAATTTTTGACATACTTAAATATTGCTATGAAAACTATGCTCATAATGTCTATGCCAAAGAATTTATTGAGAGAATGACTATTGCTTTGGAAGAAAATAATGATATGCATGAATCTATAGATAATGATTCTGATGATTTGATTTAAATATCCTTTGATGAACATGATGCTTGCTATTCTTGTGGCCATGATGCCAATATTTATGGAGATGAATTTGCAGTCCCCTATGTTAAACATGAGATTGTTGCTAGTGCACCCATACTTGATAATTCCTTTGATGAAAAGCATGATTGCAATGATGTTATTATAAGTTCTATTAATGTCAATTGTGCTAATAATATGCAAAACCCTAAGCTTGGGGATGCTATTTTTGCTATGTCCACTACTTGTTGCAATGATCATGATTGGGGTGATTCTTCTTATGATCTTGAAATTTTATTTAAGCCCCATGATGAATACGAGATTGATATTAGTGTTTGCAATATTATTGAAAGTGGGTTTGGAAGAGTGTCAACTTTAGATCCCACATATTTGGAGAATGTTCAATCTTATGAAGTTTTCGATAAAAGTGGGTTTTGGAGAGGTCATGACTTTAGTTAATGTTAATCCCACTATTTTGGAAGAGTGTCAACTTTACATACATGTGGATCGTGTTAAGAATATGTTTTGTGATAGCTATATTGTTGAATCTTCTTATGATCCCACATGTAATTATTATGAGAGAGGAAAATATAGTTGTAGAAATATTCATGTCACTAAATTAACTCTCGTTATGTTGAGATTGCTATTGTTTCTTTCCGCTTCCTTGCATATGCTAGTTTTTGCTTGCTATGATAATTTGTTTGCCTATGAGATGCCTATGCATAGGAAGTATGTTAGACTTAGATATGTTTGGCACATGTTTTATGATGCTCTCTTTGTGCTTCAACTCTTCTCTTTCATGTGAGCATCATTAAAAGTATCAATGCCTAGCTAGGGGCGTTAAATGATAGCGCTTCTTGGGAGGCAACCCAATTTTATGATTGTTCTTTGCTTTTTTGCTTCTTTTTAGTAATAAATATTTCATCTAGCTTCTATTTAGATGTGGTTTTATGTTTTAATTAGTCTTTGTGCCAAGTAGAACCTATAGGATAACCTACGGTGATAGTTAATTTGATTCTGCTGAAAAACAGAAACTTGGCGCGCACGAGAATAATTTTAGTAAATCACAAAAACTTGATTTTGCGTTGATTATTTTTTTTATATCAATATAAAAATTTACCAGGACTTCCTATTTTGGTAGGATTTTTAGAGTTGCAGAAGTATTCGAAAGTTACATATTGCTACAGACTATTCTGTTTTTGACAGATTCTATTTTTGTGTGTTGTTTGCTTATTTTGATGCATCTATGGCTAGTATCGGGGGGTATGAACCATAGAGAAGTTGGAATACATTAGTTTTAACACCAATATAAATAAAGAATGAGTTCATTACAGTACCTTATGTGGTGGTTTTTCTCTCTTGCACTAACGGAGCTTATGAGATTTCCTATTGAATTTTGTGTTGTGAAGTTTTCAAGTTTTGGGTAAAGATTTGATGGACTATGGAATAAGGAGTGGCAAGAGCCTAAGCTTGGGGATTCCCACGGCACCCCAAGATATCCAAGGACAACCAAAAGCCTAAGCTTGGGCATGCCCCGGAAGGCATCCCCTCTTTCGTCTTTGTTTATCGGTAACTTTACTTGGAGCTATATTTTTATTCACCACATGATATGTGTTTTGCTTGGAGCGTCTTGTATGATATGAGTCTTTGCTATTTATTTTACCACAATCATCCTTGCTGTACACACCTTTTTGGAGAGACCCACTTGATTTGGAATTTATTAGAATACTTCATGTGCTTCACTTATATCTTTTGAGCTAGATAGTTTTGCTCTATGTGCTTCACTTATATTTTTTAGAGCATGGCGGTGGCTTTATTTTGAAGAAATTGTTGATATCTCATGCTTAACTTATATTATTTTGAGAGTCTTTTAGAACAGCATGGTATTTTCTATGGTTATAAAATTGGTCCTAGAATGATGGGCATCCAAGTTGGGTATTATAAAAACTATCATAGAAAGTGAATTGGATGCTATGATCAATTTGATGCTTGATAATTGTTTTGAGATATGAGGATGGTGATATTAGAGTCATGCTAGTGGGGAAATTATGAATTTGAGGAATACTTGTGTTGAAGTTTGTGATTCCCGTAGCATGCACGTATGGTGAACCGCTTTGTGATGAAGTTGGAGCATAATTTATTTATTTATTGTCTTCCTTATGAGTGGCGGTCGGGAACGAGCGATGGTCTTTTCCTACCAATATATCCCCCTAGGAGCATGCGCGTAGTACTTTGTTTTCAAAGACTTGTAGATTTTTGCAATAAGTATATGATTTCTTTATGACTAATGTTGAGTCCATGGATTATACGCACTCTCACCCTTCCACCATTGCTAGCATCTCTTGTGCCGCGCAACTTTCACCGGTACCATACACCCACCATATACCTTCCTCAAAAAAGCCACCATACCTACCTATTATGGCATTTCCATAGCCATTCCGAGATATATTGTCATGCAACTTTCCACCATTCCGTTTATTATGACACGCATCATCATTGTCATATTGCTCTTTGCATGATCATGTAGTTGACATCGTATTTGTGGCAAAGGCACCTTCATAATTCTTCCATACATGTCACTCTTGGTTCATTGCATATCCCGGTACACCGCCGGAGGCATTCATATAGAGTCATATTTTGTTCTAAGTATCGAGTTGTAAGTAAATAAAAGTGTGATGATCTTCATTATTAGAGCATTGTCCCAAGTGAGGAAAGGATGATGGAGACTATGATTCCCCCATAAGTCGGGATGAGACTTCAGACTTTAAAAAAAAGAAGAGAAAGTCCAGATAAAAAAAGAGAAAGGCCAAATAAAAAAATGAGAGAAAAAGAGAGAAGGGACAATGCTACTATCCTTTTACCACACTTGTGCTTCAAAGTAGCACCATGATCTTCATGATAGAGAGTCTCCTATGTTGTCACTTTCATATACTAGTGGGAATTTTTCATTATAGAACTTGGCTTGTATATTCCATTGATGGGCTTCCTCAAAATGCCCTAAGTCTTCGTGAGCAGGCAAGTTGGATGCACACCCACTTACTTTCTTTTGTTGAACTTTCATACATTTATAGCTCTAGTGCATCTGTTGCATGACAATCCCTACCCACTCACATTGATATCTATTAATGGGCATCTTCATAGCCCTTTGATACGCCTAGTTGATGTGAGACTATCTTCTTCTTTTTTGTCTTGTCCACAACCACCATTCTACTCCACATATAGTGCTATGTCCATGGCTCACGCTCATGTATTGCGTGAAAGTTGAAAAGTTTTGAGAATACTAAAGTATGAAACAATTGCTTGGCTTGTCCTCGGGGTTGTGCATGATTAAATGATTTCTATGATGAAGATAGAGCATAACCAGACTATATGATTTTGTATGGATAGCTTTTTTAGCCATGTTATTTTGAGAAGAAATGATTGCTTTGTCGGCATGCTTGAAGTATTATTGTTTTTATGTCAATATGAACTTTTATTTTCAATCATTTGGATCTGAACATTTATGCCACAATAAAGAAAATTATGCTAGGTAGCATTCCACATCAAAAATTTTGTTTTTATCATTTACCTACTCGAGGACGAGCAGGAATTAAGCTTGGGGATGCTTGATACATCTCCAATGTATCTATAATTTTTGATTGTTCCATGCTATTATATTACCTATTTTGGATGTTTATGGGCTTTACTTTACACTTTTATGTCATTTTTGGGACTAACCTACTAACCGAAGGCCCAGCCTGAATTGCTGTTTTTTTTGCCTATTTCAGTATTTCGAAGAAAAGGAATATCAAACAGAGTCCAAACGGGATGAAACCTTCGGGAGCGATCTTTTTGGAACAAATGCAAACCAGGAGACTTGGAGTGGATGTCAAGCAACAAACGAGGTGGCCACGAGGGTGTCCGGCGCGCCCCCTAGGGGTGGGCGCGCCCCCCACCCTTGTGGGCCCCTCGAGGCTCCACCGACGTACTTCTTTCGCCTATATATACTCCCGTACCCTGAAAACATCAGGGGGCACCATGAAAACCTAATTCCACCGCCGCAACCTTCTGTATCCGCGAGATCCCATCTTGGAGCCTTCGTCGGCGCTCCGTCGGAGGGGGAATCGACCATGGAGGGCCTCTACTTCATCTCCATGGCCTCTCCAATGAGTTGTGAGTAGTTTACCACAGACCTTCGGGTCCATAATTATTAGCTAGATGGCTTCTTATCTCTCTTTGAATCTCTATACAAAGTTCTCCTCGATCTTCTTGGAGATCAATTCGATGTAACTCTTTTTTGCGGTGTGTTTGTCGAGATCCGATGAATTGTGGGTTTATGATCAAGTTTATCTATGAGAAATAATTGAATATTCTCCGAATTCTTTTATGTGTGATTTGTTATCTTTGCAAGTCTCTTCGCATTTTCAGTTTGGTTTGGCCTACTAGATTGATCTTTCTTGCAATGGGAGAAGTGCTTAGCTTTGGGTTCAATCTTGCGCTATCCTTTCCCAGTAACAGCAGGGGCAGCAAGGCACGTATTGTATTGTTGCCATCGAGGATAAAAAGATGGGGTTTAAATCATATTGCTTGAGTTTATCCCTCTACATCATGTCATCTTTCTTAATGCGTTACTCTGTTCTTTATGAACTTAATACTCTAGATGCGGGCAGGAGGAGTCCCCGACCTCGGCAGTGCCGGTGGATGTGAGGTCGATGATGATGGACGTGGACGATCTGTTGCTTCACCTACCACATGCGCCACCGAATGTTGGACGGCGGCAAGTAGGACGTGTGGCTGACGGTGCTCCCATCATCGGCCACCAGCATGGCCAGCGCTTGTGCAGTCGTGTCCGCGTCCGGCTACACCGGTATTGTGTTGCGAGCGACGAGTTGAGAGAGGGTGGCAACCTCGAGCTTCATCCCCGAAGACAAGCTCTCTCATAGAGCATTCTTGCTCACGGTCATGGTGGATGTGGTGCCATGTAGGAGGATGCGCTATGGTGTGGAGTTTAGTTGGGCGTTCCCGCTTTAAGTAGAGCATTCCGATGAGGCCAAGTGTCCGGGTGCATCAATAAGTCGATGGAGTTGGTTCCTCGGGCAGCAAGCCTGCTTAATGATAGCATACGGACGGACAACATGAATGTGGGCAGCTGGCACCGGCCGGGAACACACGCGCGCGACGGCACAAGGGATGAGGATTTTTTGTGTGTCGGGGTAGTCAGCTGCGGACGTGGAAACGTTGGACATGCCCTTTGCTCACATGCGATCCCACATGTCATTGAAATATGACTCGGCATGGTATCAGATCCTGGGGATGCAGTTGGCCATGCTAGAACACTCCGCGGATGCGTCACGGCGTGCGCGCACTTCAGCGCCCCATGCATCCTCGACAAGCCAAGTGTTGATCTGTTGGTCGTGCCACCGCGGTAGCACCACCCTCGGCACCCTGAAGCCGAGCATGTCCAGCAGAGATGAGTGTGTCGCTCACCATGATCATCGTGTCCAGAGGCAGTGAGGGAGCTGCGCCACGTTGCTGGCCCCCACAACCGACATGAACGGTTCCCGGCGGTGAGGAGGTCGTGGGCCAGCTCCTCCATTGGACTAGCCTGCGCCACGTCATCACGATAGGTATGCCCCACATGTAGGTGTCCCTGTTTTCTCATCCAAATTTGAGCGTCAGTATGGCCTCATTAACACGCAGTCGACCTCTCTCTCTTCTAGTCTGGTAGTAAATAACGCTGGCGGGGGAGGGGAGGGACGTCAGTTTGCTCTCAACTTCAGTCCCACAAGCGAGCGAAAACACAAGACGAAGCGTGTTCCATTCGGAGAGCGACGTGCAGGGTCCACCGTGTCAGGGTGCAAAGCGAACGCGACAAGAGTGATGT
Source organism: Triticum timopheevii (assembly GCA_963921465.1). Taxonomy (NCBI): domain Eukaryota; kingdom Viridiplantae; phylum Streptophyta; class Magnoliopsida; order Poales; family Poaceae; genus Triticum; species Triticum timopheevii. The sequence goes on from OY997268.1 coordinate 473,006,136, forward strand.
AACTCCTTTTTTTAACACAGTACAGACACAAGCGCTCATACATGCACACATGCACTCACCCCTATGAACGCACACATGCACACCCTACCCCTTTGAGCACATTCGAGATACTGAGTCGTCATACCTCTATCTCTACTCTCGGTGATGGTGTGCCTGCCATCTTGCAATATAGACCGTCCAATATATATCTGACGGATAGAAAGCAAACAATGGCAATTTTGCAAAAGGATACACGCACCTCTCTCGTTCATCCTTATCTCCCACAACTTCATTGTTGAGTAATTAAAAAAGGAAGCCTCTGGAACAATCTGGCATGGTGGCCACTGCTGGCGTAGTCCGTCCCCATGCCTCCGCTAAGTCCGACCACCAATCACCACCACGCCCCACTCCTCCTCACCTTATCTCTCATCTTTCTCAAGATATCATTTTTTGATGAAATTCTTGAGATACCATTTTTTCTATGAAATTCTCGAGATATCATTATTTTTTACACATGGGATTACTCATGCATGGATCAATCACAATAGGTCTTTTGTAAAAAAAATGCATCCTGATGTTCCGTGCAATGAACGGCCATCTTGCTAGTTATCTTGACATTTACAAAGTCACTGCCTTGTCGTCGACAGGAGCGGTGGGGAGGTCCGGACGTGTCCCACGTGAAACTACAAAACTTTGGTTCCATTCCACCCCACAACTCTCCAGGCTCCAGCCATCTGGCTTTGCAAACTCCGCACAGTCAAAACCGATTGACCGGTCGTCACTGGAACCACTATTCACACTAGAACCTTCGTTGCTCAGCCTACGCCAGCTACTTGTCGGCCGGTCACCACTGCCCCAAAACCACACCTCCTCTCCAGCCCATTCCCCCAGCTTTCGATCCCCTAGCTCACATCAGTTATCCCCTGGTTCGCCGGAAAGCCATGGTGCACCACAAGATCACGTGCTACTAGATGCTGACGCCGGAGCGCCACCCAGAAATCACGGCGGCTGTCGGTGCCCCAATCTCACTTTGCGGTGGGCCAATCCTCGAGTTCTTTGGAGCCAAGCTCCGAGAAGGAGGAAGCCAATCAAATGTTCATGGTGGAGGTCGCGGCGCAGAAGGCCCCCGATGTGTATGAGACGATGGACGTCGACTTCGTGCCAGCATCCGGGTAACTCATGGTCCAGGCAGACTAGTGGTCTAACCTGGCGAGCCTAAAGGAGGACCGGGAGGCGGAGGCTCAACTCGGCGCGGAGCGTGATGATGTCGCTGCCATTGACACCCTCCTGCAGGCGGAACCGGATGTCGTGGACATGAACCGGGCAGCGGAGGCTCAACTTGACACGGAGCGCGCGGATGCCGCTGCCATCGAGGCCCTCCTACAGGCGGAACCGAACATCCTGGACTTGAACCGAGCGGCAGAGGCTCAACTTGACGCGGAGCGCGTAGAGCACACGGACGCCACTGCCATCGAGGCCCTCCTACATGTGGAACTGAATGCCATGGATGTGAACCGGGCGGTGCTCGCGTCCATGCAGAGCACCCGCACGCTCTGTGTGAACGAGTAGCTAGAGGCCAAGGATAACCATGGTGCGGAGACACATGTCGACAGCTACGGCTGGTTCGCGCCGGCAGCCAAAGACGATGAGGCCGTCTCATTCTGCGAGCAGTGATAGTTTTTCTTTATGTTGTTGTTTTTAGGGATCTTTTGGTGTGTCAAAACATATATTTATGCAAGTCGCCTGACTTTCATCATTTGGGCCAGACGAGCATTTCAGGCAGTTGGATGAATATCCTATGTATCCTAACCCTTCTTCTTCCTCACCTCTTCTTCTTCCCCCACAAACCACCGTGCGGGCCGCGCGGATCTTCCCCAACATGCGATTGGATAAACATACTGTATGAACGAAAATTATGTGTCAGCGGTAGGATGGCTGAGTTTGGTTTGATCACATGCGGTAGCACGTGTCAGTGATGGTGCGTTCCCTTTGTTGGTTTGCAGCATGCAGGAGCGACTGTGTGAGGGTGCGGTGCGACCCTGACAGCCATGCGCAAGTGTACCTCCTTTTTATTTTGAAAAACTTTAGGCAAGCTTGGCAAAAATGTGTCGCAAAGTATGGCAATGCAAGGCCTAGGCCCAAACAGCACACAAGTACATACTACTTGTGTTAAAAAGAAAGGCGGGGTTTTCCTTCACGGGATTGATCAATACAAATCCTCATTTGATGTGTCAATTAATGTGTATTTTTTCTCCAACACCCAAAGAGCTAACCATCTCACTCTTCATTGCTTGATTAATGCAGCGCCATGCAAACCAACCTTCTCACTTCCGCATGCATACAAGGGTATATTAATGTCCTTGGTTGCTAGTACGAGGCAGACCCCATTAATTTTGCCTCGATTAGTCTTAGTGGCCTTCTGCAAATTGTAATTTTGATACTGGCCTTGTATACAAAAGAATGGAGGTAGTAACTATTTGATTTCCTTCCCCATTGCGGTGACATCGACGATATCTCGAACGATATGGCTTTGGCAAAGTGCGTTCGATGGAGCACACCATTGAGGAGACCACGGTAAGTCATTGACAAGTGCCGCCTGGAAGCCAAGACAACCTCCTTCTTTGCATCCAAGAAGTTCGTTGAACGAAAGGAGGCGTAAACGTACTACTACACAATAGCGTCGTTTGTCCAGCTTAGTGCGGTAAGGTGGTTTCTCGCAGAAGATGATGGAGAACCGGAGTCAGTGAAGAGTGAAATGATGGTTGCTTCGTCCGTGCTTTGTGATTTGATGCCTTACTGTTTTGTGATGTGTGATAGAAGGGACAGGGGAGTAGACTCTATGCTCTATATTGTACATGCGTCCAAGCACAGGAGAAAGAGGAGAGAGGTTGCATTTTTTATTCCTTCAATCAATCAACTAGGGAGCTTTGGTTTACTCTTTTTGGCTTTGGCAGCACCCTCCACAATGGTTCCCATCGGCGCCAAAAGCTATTTTCACATTTGGCTACACATTGTGGATGCCCTTAACCGTACCACTTCGTTCTTCTCCTGTGTGCTATATATATATATATATATATATTTCGATTATATTGATCTAAAAAATAATATCAAGATTAGTAAAAAGGAGGTGATTTTGCCGCGTGGAAGGCGGGGGAGGTTTCTTATTTTTTTAGAGGATGTTGGCCTGGCGGTTTGCTAACATGCGGTCCCACGTGTCAGTGATTTACCAAGCCGATCCGCGTCCCACCTGAGGCAGAACAATGGCAGAAGCAATACGTGGTTAACTTGAACAAGATGAGGGAGAAGCGGATTCAACAACGAGTGAAATGATGGTTGCTTCGTCCCTCCAACTTCTTTTTTTAGGATCACTTCGGCCCTCCAACTTAACTGCAGGAGAGGTGAAACTTTGTGATTTGACGCCTCATTGCTCATTATTGTGCCTGCGACATGACCGGCGTGCTTCACCCCTACTGCTCTGCACTGTAATTTCAGTATGGCACGTGGACCCGGTTGCTTGATGCCCCACATGTTGGTGAAAGGGACTAGGACATTTATGAAAGCGAGCGCTCCACTCTTACGACAGAGGAGTACACGACACGGCGGCCCCAGTAAATTGTTACTTGTACTGTAGTACTACAATAGTTTTTGTTGTTTCGCACGATCCATCGACACAAACCCGATTAAACAGGCAAGGGCGGGATTTTTCCCGCGCGGTAGTTGATACTAGCCATACATTTCAAAGGCAATTTTAATGTATGCAAACTGAATAATTAAGTAATAATATGAGATCTAGTAAAACTAAAAACACATATGATTTACTGTGTTAGAGTGTAGTAGTTGTGTTGTATTGCATACTTGTTAGATGTAACATGCGAGAATGTGTAGATGTACTTTTGGAGGGCCTACAAAGAGAAACTGGGCATAAAGTGGATTCCAATATTTGTATTCTATTCATAGCATTTGTAACTCATATCTACAGTTTGTATGATAGGCATGAATGCTTGTTTGCTCTTACAAAACCAGTACAACAATAATGGGGTGGCATGCGCCAATTTAGGCACTGACACGTTGGCCTACTCATCTCCATAGAGAGAGCGAGAGAAGAGATAAATACACTGGCGGTTAGTGTATTTCAAACGAAAAGCATAATACGGTCACCGGACCTTAGAATACGCTCATTACGGTCACTATATATGTTTTGTGGTGATTATACGCTCCCTTGCTCACCGTTCAACATCGGATTGCACTCTGTTGACCGACCAAATAGTCTGCGTGGCATTATGTTGACTGGTTAAATTGACCACCTTCCTTGTGGGTCCCACCTGTCAGTTCGCATAGGAAAAAGGTAAGATAAACACAAATTTACGCAGGTGCGACAAGACTCCAACCTATGCACGGGAACCACCTAGTTGTGTATGTGTCTGTCAGGGCCTGATGTGTGCACATGCACATGTAGGTTGAGCACTTGAGCATGAGCGTGTGTGTTGGTCGTGTGGTGTGTGCATGTGTGCGTGTAAGAGTTGCGTGCATGCGTGGCTCCGTGTGTACGTGTGAGTGTTGCATGCATGTAGTTCGTGTGCATGTGTGCATGTGTGTATAATCACCACACTAGCTCCTATGTGTTAAAACAGACGGCTCAGCATACCAATACAAGGCCACCTTGTCCACTGTGCCCGCGGTCTTCGAACCACCGTCCAATATTTGTTTATCGTTTGTTTTCGTTCTTATACACGCCGACAGGTGGGCCCAATGGTAGTGAGACAATGTGATGCAACACTAGACGTGCCACGTGGAGCGTTTAACTGGCCAACTAGTCGTGTCTTGAACAAATACAGAGCTGTATGGTGGGCCCGTGACCGTATAATAACCACAAAACATAAATGGTGACCGTAATGAGTGGATTCTGAAGTCCAATGTGCGTATCGTGCTTTCGCTTCAAATACAATGATCGTCACTGTATATATCGCGAGAGAAAGATGAAACATGTGTGAATGTGCTGGGGGCTTACTTTTAGAGGACCTGGAGATAGTTTGTGTGCGTACGTGAAAGGGGCGTAGAGGGGGTGTGTGCGATGGAGAGAGATGCTCTTCATTTCTCTTTATTATGACTAACTTTATATATAGTATAAAAAAATTAAAATTCACAGTGCGGAATAAATATCATTGGGTGCACCATGCAATGTAAATTAACTTTCATACTCCATATAAATTTGTAATGTTGTATATGTGGAAATTCTAAAATAATTTTTTTGCCACACTTTGTATGGCTTTATTCAAAAGGAATGTTGTATGCGAAGTAAACGTGAAGAGAGGGCTTTTTAGATCAATGGGGCATGTGATAAGATGTAACATGTGTGAATGTGTAGTTGACGTATTTGGCAGGGTCTAGAGAGGGTATGTGTGTATGTATTCGAGAGAGGCATGGATAGAGGGGCCAGCTAGGGGTGACATGGGAGAGATAGCATGAGAAATAGAGAGGTCTAGAGAGTGAGACGAACGAATAGGACGTCACGGCAAGAGATTCCCTTGATTGTGTACATGCAAGGGGGGGATAGAGGCATGATGAGAAAATATTTGTTGTGGTGTCTGTGTTGGTATGTGTGGGTGTGAGAAGATAATGAGACCTAGGGGCAGAGGGTGTATCACCGCGTGAGGTCTGGTGGGCCGAGGTGAGGCCCTAGGGTCGGTTCCATCCTGCGCCACATTGGTCAGCTCGTGACGCATTCAGGGAGACCCTTGGACGACTAGTCGTACAAGACAAAGATACCAGAGTCGTGATGGACTCTATGTCCACTGACAAAGCCGGCTAGGATTTGTAACCCTAGGTCCTCGAACTAAGGTAACCCCTTGCCTCTGATATTGCCATTCATCCAACCTAACTTTAAGGGGCATCCTACAGAATGCTCTGCTGGAATCATATTCGTCAATTAGGAAGAGAGGTGGAGACAATGCGTGCGAGATAGGTCTAAAGATAATGTGCGTGCGGGAGACACGTAGGCAGGTCTATGTATAGAGAAAGGGTCGATGGGGATTGTGTGTGCGTATGCCTGTGAGAGGAAGAGTGCTTGTGATAAAGGTTAGTGAAAACAGTCGTAAATGGTTGCGAGAGGGAGGGAGGGTGATATCGAGAGCATGTGTGCGAGAAAGACACCTCATGAGAGAGTGTGTGAGCATGTGTGAGAGACCACCAATGGAAATACACCGTGTGCGCGTATGTGTGAGAGAGAAAGTTAGTGTGTGTGTGCGGAGGGGCCTATGGAGAGTGAAACTACACGTAAAAGACTGATGTACACATTGATTAAAAATATAAATTGTATCCAAATATTAGGATGGGATCATGATATTTGCAATTTGCATAAGGAACGGTCATTGATCCATCAAACATCTATATTCTATCGAATTTCAGCATGTCTATGTTATTATTCGACATAATTGATCCATAGAGTCAGTATTTTGAACTCCGGACAATGCATTGCTTTAGCAATTCGAATATAAACATGAGTATAGTTCATGTTGTGTGTGTAAAGCACATTATACATACAAAAGTTACACAATGATCATTATAACTAGCTAGCTAGGAACTCGCATACATTTGAATTCAACTTAAGGTGGTTTAAAAAATTCAAATTCAACATGAAGTCCATCAATTATTTGAATTTGAGATCATGGCATTTGTAAATCATATCTAAATTATGGGGGCACAAATCTTTGCTCTACTTTTGTACATAATAGCATATATAGTCATGCACAAAATAGATTCAAATTTACCTCCTCCATTCCAAAATAATCGTAGTTATAGGTCAAATTTAAGGTTGTCTATTTAGGTCAATCTTCAAAGTTCAAGAGTACTCTAAACGTGAATGCTTCTATTTCAAAATTTCGAACGAAGCGCCAAAAGAGACTCTACTCGCCCGAAACCGCGTGAGACCAATGTTTGGTAGAAGGAAATTACTTTTCTAACTCCGACCCGTGAAACCTACTGGCCCGATGTCCAAAGGTCTAAACCGGGGTAGGTTTGTAACTTCATCTAGACGCCACGCAACCACCTCCGGAAAACATTCATGCACCGTGGCCACCTTAATACACATGCGCTCGGCCGAAACCACTCCCGCACACTATTTGGGACACCTGGGATTACCGTCCTACCCTCGACCCGCAGTAGGTCCAAAATTTAAGAGGGGGGCAAAGTTTGTACTTTCCCCAAATTTCAAACAAGCGTGTCCCATCTGTTAAAAAAACAAAAACAAGCGCGTCCCAAACCGAAACATGGCCCCCCCTTAGCTCCCCCCGCCCCCCGTCCCATTCCCATTTGTACACCGCGGGCGCTAAAATTACCTCTCCACCAGTCGCGAAACCTTGTCGTCCTCCGTCCGCCACCCCATCCCACCCATCAACCGCCGCCCTCCTTCATCACGCCGGAGCCGATACCCCGATGTCGTCGTCCACCGCAACCGCAACAACAACGGCCTCCACAGCTTGTAGTTGAAGCCGAGGCCGAGCTGCCTCCAGGACACCTATGTCCGCTGTACCCGAGCCAGTTCAACCACGTCGTCCTGCGCCTCAACGCTGCCGCTCCAACATCGCCACTGTCCATCACACCGAAGTTGTTCCCTCTACGTCGTCCTTCACCGCCTCAGATCTGCTTCCCCTCTGCTGACAGACGGCCACCACAACATAGTCAACAATTTGGCCATGGGTTCATCCAAGGCTCCACCCTCATCCAAAACATCGGTTCCCCCAGTAAAAACAAGAACATCACCGTGATATCAGGAGGACAAAGCACTGGCAACCGGAACTGGTACTCCTCTTCCCTTATTCATGCAAATCTTACGTGTCTGCTTGCATGGTATTCATCCCACAGAAGACATTAGTTGACCGCTTCTTACTATACCTTCTTCCTCATACTAGATGTTCCTAGTAACTTGCAATGCACAAGGTTTCTCCTCATATACTATGTCACCTTAGCTAGAGGTTCGTCGCACCCCTGGATTTCAATTCCTGGTCAGTTGATTCCCAATTAAAGGAAGCATTCCCCGTTGTAACAGGCACTAGTCTACCTATTACGCCGGGGAAGCAGTGCCTCGGTGTTTATCTTAGGGGTGTGTGGGGCCTAGGAGCTGCTAGCGCCCGATCTGGAGGTCGACCAGGCTTAAAGGGATACCCGGGGCGCTGCCAAGCACGGCGGTGGTGTGAGGTCGAGGGGAGGGCGGGGCGGCGGAAGCAGGGGTGTGGGCCGGTGGTCGCTGGCGGTTCGAGAAAGATCATCAGCAGTGACTGGCGGGAGGTAGACGAAGGCCATCTGCTCGTTCCTTGTAGATCGGACAGTTCATAAAAAAATCGACTAGTCTATTTATTTCCTGTCAACTATTATTTTGATAGGACCACATGTAGTGGTGTGCAGGAGGAGTACCTACATTTCCCAGCTATCCTTGTGCTCATATATTACAAAATCATACAGAGTAGAATCTAATTTTGTTTGACAGGCAATGTTGTAGAGCTATCATATGTCTCGTGTCATTTGTTTTTCAGCCACCTACTATCTACTACTTTTACAGTGCACTAGTTCTACACACACTTCACCCATACTCTCACTATTGTTTTTTATGCATGGGTATTTTAGCCTCTTCCAAACGGTTGATAGAAGCATGAAATAAAAGAGAGAAGTCGCTCTAGCTTTCTCCGTGCTTAGGCAAGACATGTTTCGGCACTTTAAGGGGTGCAGTGTCAGCAGATGGAGACGCTAAACATAGCTATGGAGTTGATGATCTTGCTCACCATGAACCACCATCCCAGGTGCTTGCTTTAACTTTGCGGTGTCATATGTGGTTGCATGTTGCATATGGTTTCTAGCTTGTATTCGAAAGGCCGAAGTCGGTCCTTATTAAGATAAGGAAAGATATTTTTTACATGAACCACCATCCTGGGAGCACCAAAAGCCAAATAGCTAGTCAGGGCACTGGCCCAGCAAGTGACAAGCCTAGCATAGACAGGATCACCTGCAAGCCAACTAAAAATCCACTATGGTGGCGAAGCAGCCCGCCTCCCACCAGACTCTCAGGTCCTCGATGATCATGCTCACCACTCCAGCCAGGTGTCTAGCTTGTATTGCCTCCAATTTGGTTAAATTGCATGTGCTTAGCTCACACATTATTATACCTTTGAATATAGCATGCCTTCCTGTTTTTGGTACATACTACTACATCTATCTATTAACCATGGTCTTACGTCAAACTAATGTTCTTACATATCCCTCGTCAATCACTTATGATGAGACAGTCAGGCTCGTGGACTGCTGTAACAAAAGATCCCCTTTTAAAGAATGTAGTGTGAGCCTCCCCACATGATTCTCAAGAAACAACAATGCTAGATGAAGATAGTCAATGTAGCTCTTTAGTTGATGACCGCATTTCCCCTATACCACCATCGCAGGTGCTTGCTCTAACTTGGCAGCATGATATGTGGTTGCATGTTGCATATAGTGTCTAGATTGTAATTCTTCCAATCTGGTTAAATTGCAAGTGCTATTCTGCTTAGTTTATACATTATACCTATTAATGTGACATGTATTCCTATTTTTGGTCCATAGTACATCTGTCTATTAAGCATGTCCTTACATAAACTACTATTTTTTGTATCCCGCATCAATCAATTATGATGAGACACCTTAGTATATGTAGAGTGATATTGGTTACATCTTTCATATGATTTATAGCATCACTGCTTCTAATTTGTTGAAACACCATTTATGAAGGGACACTTCTAACTTGGCAGAGTCATATTGGTTAAATCTTTCATGTGGTGCCTATCTTGCATTGCTTCTAATTGATTGAAACGGCTTCTGCTTAGTTTACACAAATAGTTGTGAATATGCCATGTCATCCTGTTTTTCATACATATTACATCCTCGTATCATGTGTTTGCCTTACATCAAAGTAGTGATTGTCAGTACCATGCATGAATGAGTTCTGAAGAGTGAATTTTATTGTTTTTTCTTGTTGGTTTTACTTGAGATGCAAAATCAATAAAGTGGAAGGAAATTAGCAAGGTAGTGGATAAAGGTGCTCCTTCCAAACAACTGAGACGGATGGCATCTACAGATTCTACTCTGCCATCCCCTAAGAAGATTTGCAAGACAACACATGCATAACACTCAACGTAGATGTGTTGATGATGAGCATGTCTCCCCTAGTCCACCATCACAGGTGCTCCCTCTAACTTGGCATTGTTATATGTGGTTACATGTTATGTATGATGTCTAGCTTGTGTTACTTCTAATTTTGTTGAATTCCGTCTGCTTACTTTACACATTATACTTGTGAATAAGACACGTGTTCCTGTTTCTAGAATATACAATATCTTTCTATCACACCATGTTCTTACATCAAATTACTACTCTTGTGTAACCTGCAACAATCACTTATCATAAGACACGTTTAACTTCAGAGTATGATATAGATTACAACTCGCATTCTTTTCTAGCTTGTACTACTTCTAATTTGTTGAAATGGCACTTATGACGAGACAGTTTTAACTTGGTAGAGTGATATTCGTTGCATCTTTCATATGGTGTCTATATTTCATTGCCTCTAAGTTGATGAGATGCCTTCTGCTTAGTTTACACATCATAGAAGTGAATATGCAATGTTGTCCGTTTTAATTACACATTCAATCATCCTATCATGCGGTCGCCTTACATTAAAGTAGTGCTCGTCAGTATCCTGCATCAATGAGTTTTGAAAAGTGAAGTTTAATTCATTTTTCTTGTGGGTTTGACTTGACAAGGCAATAAAATTAAGAAAGAGGAAAAAAAATTAACGCAGTGACTGATGGTGGTCTTTCGGCAAAACCTGCATCCCGGGTGCTTTCTCTAGCTTGGCAGTGTAATATTGTCTTGCATGTTGCATACGGTGTCTAGCTTGTATTGCTTGTAATTTGATTAAATTAATTCTACTTAGTTTACACAAATAGTTGTGAATATGCCATGTCATCCTGTTTTTCGTACATATTCCATCCTCGTATCATGTGTTTGCCTTACATGAAGGTAGTGATTGTCAGTATCATGCATGAATAAGTTCTGAAGAGTGATTTTTGTTGATTTTTCTTGTCGGTTTTACTTGACAATGCAAAATCAATAAAGCGGAAGGAAATTAGCAAGGAAGTGGATAAAGGTGCTCCTTCCAAACAACTGAAACAAAGGGCCTCTACAGATTCTAATCCGCCACCCCCAAGAAGATTTGCATGACAACACATGCATAGACACTCAACATAGCTATGTTGATGATGAGCACATCTCCCCCAGTCCAGCATCACAGGTGCTCCCTCTAACTTGGCACTATTATATATGGTTGCATGTTATGTATGATGTCTAGCTTGTATTGCTTCAAATTTTGTTGAATTCCATCTGCTTACTTTACACATTATACTTGTGAATAAGACATGTGTTCCTGTTTCTAGAACATACAATATGTCTATCACACATGCTCTTACATCAAAGTATTACTGTTGTGTAACGTGCAACAATCACTTATCGTAAGAGACATTTAACTTGGGAGTGTGATATAGGTTACATCTCGCATTCTTTTCTAGCTTGTACAACTTCTAATTTGTTGAAATGGCACTTATGATGACACAGTTTTAACTTGGTAGGGTGATATTTGTTGCATCTTTCATATGGAGTCTAGCTTTCATTGCTTCTAATTTGTTTAACTGCCTTCTACTTAGTTTACACATCATAGCTATGAATATGCAATGTTGTCCTTTTTTCTTACACATTCAATCGTCCTATCATGCGGTCGCCTTACATTAAAGTAGTGCTCGTCAGCATCCTGCATTAATGAGTTCTGAAAAGCAAGTTTTTATTCATTTTTCTAGTGGGTTTGACTTGACAACTCAATAGAATTAAGAAAGAGGAAGGAAAAAATTAAGGCAGGGACTGATGGCGGTCTTCCGGCGAAACCGGCATCCCAAGTGCTTTCTCTAGCTTGGCAGTGTGATATTGTCTTGCATGTTGCATGCGGTGTCTAGCTTGTATTGCTTCTAATTTGATTAAGTTACTTCTACTTAGTTTACACAAATAGTTGTGAATATGACATGCCATCTTATTTTTCGTACATATTCCATCCTCGTATCATGTGTTTTCCTTATATCAAGGTAGTGATTGTCAGTATCATGCATGAATGAGTTCTGAAGAGTGAATTTTATTGATTTTTCTTGTTGGTTTTACATGACAATGCAAAATCAACAAAGAAGGAGGAAATTAGCAAGGTAGCGGATAAAGGTGCTCCTTCCAAACAACTAAGACGAAGGGCCTCTACAAATTCTACTCCGCCATCCCCGCAACAAGATTTGGTATACAGTACATGCATAGACACTCAACGTAGTTGTGTATGTGACGAGCACGTCTCCCCTTGTCCACCCATCACAGGTGCTCCCTCTAACATGGCCTTGTTATATGTGGTTGCATGTTATGCATGATGTCTAGCTTGTATTGCTTCTAATTTTGTTGAATTACATCTGCTTACTTTACACATTATACTTGTGAATAAGACATGTGTTCCTGTTTCTAGAACATACAATATCTGTCTATCACACCATGTTCTTACATCAAAGTACAACTATTGTGTAACCTGCAACAATCACTTTTCACAAGACACATTTAACTTGCGAGTCTGATATAGTTTACATCTCGCATTATTTTCTAGCTTGTACTTCTAATTTGTTGAAATGCCACTAATGACAAAACAGTTTAGCTTTCATTGCTTCTATTGTTGAAATGCCTTCTGCTTAGTTTATACATCATAGCTGTGAATATGCAATGATGTGAATATGCAATGGCACTAATGACAAGAGACCTTTAACTTGGCAGTGTGATGTTGTTTGCATCTTGCATATGATTTATTTCTTGTACTGCTTCACATTTGTCTAAATGCCAGTTATGACGCGACATTGTTAACTTGGCAGAGCAATATTTGTAGCATCTTTCATACGGTGCCTAACTTCCATTGCATTGCTTCTAATTTATTGAAATGCCTTCTGCTTAGTTTACACATCATAGTTCTGATTATCTCATGTAGTCCTTTTTTTCATACATATTACATCCTCCTATCATGTGGTTGTCTAACAATAGAAGCTCAAATCAATGTTATATTTGTGCTCCAGACACAAGTCCATTCCCTAATAGAGACCCTTTGTGAAACAAGGACAACCATTGTTCGATGTCGTCAAGATATGGTTTTTAAACCAGACTATCAGACATTTGCTATGTTGTTCAGGAGCCTAGGAGAAATGAAGGCGAAGGTTATGGTGCTCCATTGGACAGTACAACATGAAAACGTAATAGTCAGGTCAAATGAAATGAGCTTCTAATCTTCTGGTGGTGCATTTATCTGCCAAACTGTTAACATTTATGCCAACCTTCCTTTTGTTTTATGGTTGTAATTTGTTTTGTTGCTGTCACGCCCAATATGCGACCCTATCCAAAAGGAACTCGAAGGTCCCACCAAGGATAGATCCGCATATTGAAACGCTTTTGCAAGGTGGATATCATTACATCAACATTACATAATAGATGGAGATACATACAAAAGGCATACAATGCCACACGAATACAACATCATATTACAAAGAGCACCATCCGACTACGGATGAAACACAAACATGAACTCAAAACGACATCCACCCTGCTAGCCCAGGCTGCCGACCTGGAACCTATCCCCCGATCGAAGAAGAAGCGGAAGAAGAACTCCAAGACAAGCAAATATCGCTCTCGCGTCATGATCATCGCATAACCTGTACTTGCAACTGTTGTTGTAGTAATCTGTGAGCCACGAGGACTCAGCAATCCCATTACCATGGGTATCAAGACTAGCAAAGCTTAATGGGAAAGGAAGGGGTAAAGTGGTGAGGTTGCAGCAGCGACTAAGCATATATGGTGGCTAACATAGGCAAATAAGAGCGAGAAGAGAGCAAGCGGAATGGTTGTGAAGCTAGCAATGATAAAGAAGTGATCCTGAACTCCTACTTACGTCAAACATAACCCAAAGACCGTGTTCACTTCCCGGATTCCACCGAGAAGAGACCATCACGGCTACACACGCGGTTGATGCGTTTTAAATCGGATCTGGTGTCAAGTTATCTACAACCGGACATTAACAAATTCCCATCTGCCACATAACCGCGGGCACGGCTCTCGAAAGTTTATACCCTGTAGGGGTGTCCCAACTTAGCCCATGATAAGCTCTCGCGATAAACAAAGGATATTCCTTCTCCCAGGAAGACCCGATCAGTCTCGGAATCCCGGTTTACAAGACATTTCGACAATGGTAAAACAAGACCAGCAAGACCGCCCGATGCGCCGACAACCCGATAGGAGCTGCACATATCTCGTTCTCAGGGCAACACCGGATAAGCTAAGCGTACAGGTACCGACGTAACCCAAGTTGCCAAGGGATGGTCCCGCACGGTGCTCTAGTTTGGACCAACACTTAGACAAGCATTGGCCCGGGGGGGCTAAAATAAAGATGACCCTCGAGAGAGCGACTCCCAAGGGAAAAGTAGGTGGTGGTGAGGCAAATGGTCAAACCAAGGTTGGGCCTTGCTGGAGGAGTTTTATTCAAAGCGAACTATCGAGGGGGTCCCATAAATCACCCGACCGCGTAAGGAACGCAAAATCCGGGAACATAATACCGGTATGACGGAAACTAGGGCGGCAAGAGTGGAACAAAACATCAGGCATAAGGCCGAGCCTTCCACCCTTTACCAAATATATAGATGCATTAATATAATAAGAGATATTGTGATATCCCAACATAACCCTGTCCACCATGGAGCAATCTTCAACTTCACCTACAACTAACAACGCTATAAGAGGGGATGAGCAAAGCGGTAACATAGCCAAACAACGCTTTGCTAGGAAGGGTGTCAAAGGTTAGAGGTTCATGGCAATTTGGGAGGCTTGAAGAACAAGTTATAGGAAGCGCAGCAAAGCGACAGAACGAAGCAACTAGCATAGCAATGATAGTAGTGAGATCCAGGGTAGCGGTCATCTTGCCTGAAATCCCTCTAGGAAGAAGAACGAGTCCATGAAGAAGATGAAGCCACGAAGATGAACCAAGCGTAGACGAACGAATCCTCACGGTCGCAACGAAACGGGAACTATCAAGAAGAAGCACACAACAAGGTAAACACACCACACATAGACAAGACATGATGCACAACAAGCATGATGCATGAAAAAGCTAGATGAGTCTACTCATTGCAAGAGATGATGCAAACAAGACCAACACATCAAAGCAAGTTTAAATGAGGCCGGAAACAACATACAACAAATCCGGTAGGTCCTCATATGCAAGTTTCAAAGTTGGTCCAGATCTGAATAAACCTTATGTTCAAGTTGTTAAACATCAAGTTAAGATGCACCAAGATGATCTACACGAGATTCTAGACAAGTTACATATAAAGTTCATTAGATTTGGAGTTACGGCCTAGAAGATATGAGCAAAACAAGTTAAACATGGCATTGATGCAAAATGCATACAAACATCAAGCAAACACCTAAAAACAAGGATGCAATATGATAATATGAAGCTACATGCAAAATCAAGCAAGTTTCATATAGAGCACACTCAAAACGGAGCAACGGTTCAACACATACACTCCAAACATGATATAACAACAATCTGACCAAAACAGCAACTAGGCATATTGCAAGCATCAAAACAATATGCTACAGCATCTTCATGTAATAACAAAAGGCATGGGCATGAAGTACAGGTAAAGCATGACAAAAGATGAACACTGAGCTATCTCCAGAAACAACTAGAACATGCTCAAAAGGACATGGGAAGATTGCAAATATTAACAGTTTCAGACTTGTCAGGAAATAACATCAGGTTGCAATGTTTAGAGCTATTAAACAACATGTTACAGGAACTTATCATGGCAAAAAAAGGCATGGCATGAATCTACTAATCACATAGAACAAAAGTCCCTTACTGACCATGAGCCAAAAAGGAGCAGAAGATATGATGGCACCCATGTAAACATGGCAAGTTATAAGACAGATTCATACATGGCAGGAACAACAATAAGTAGGCATGTTGGTGAGCTTGAACCGCTCATCACAGAGCAACACATGGCATGGTAAGGCAACCAAAAGTAAGAATACATGTTTATGAATCTAAGCATGGCAAGAGCAAGTTCATAGGGTACATGGATCACTAGAAAGCACATGGCCAAAACTGAACTTCATGTTAACAGGCTGACAGCAACATTATTTAGCAAGTTTGGAGCAAAATAACAACAAGCTACAGTAGGCTATAAATGCAACCAGGGGCATGAATGGATAGAGCAAGACATGTATAACAAAACATCCTTAGTGAACATCTCCAGAATATGCATAGAATGACTAGTAGCAGCAGGTTTACATAGCAACAAAATATAACAGAATCAGTCAGGAAAACAGCAACAACAAGTACCCTACTTCACGAGCTCGATGCACTCACTACACAAGTCACAAAAATACATGGATGGCACCACTCTAAAGATGGCATAGCATAGATCAAAACACATGTAGACATCAACCTCATAGGATGCACACATCAATCATGGCAAAAATGACAAATGAGCATGTTATAATAGTTCCAGTAGATTAACATCAACATGCACTCTTGGAACAATGATTCAGGCATTAAGATGGACTCAAATGAACATGATGCAATGGAATGAAATGAAGTACTCGTCGAGGCGAACAATTTGACATATTACACGCACGAAACGGAGCAATATACAGCAAGTTATGATGCGATGAACATGGCATGATAATGTTAAAAACCAGGGACTTGGGCAAAAATCGGGGTCAACCTCTTCTTCCAGATCTGGATCTGGCGCGGAGAACGAGGCGGGGCCGGGCGGCGGGACCGAGGCCCGGCGAGGCGTGGTCGGGCAGCGGAGGTCGCCGACGCCAGGTGGCGAGGGCGCCGGTGGCGGGGTCGGGCATGGAGGCGGTGCGGGCCGCATCGGCGACGAGGCGGCGGAGACGGGCCCGGTTCGGCCCGAGGCGGGCCGGATCTAGGCCCCGGGTGGCCGGCGCGGTGGGAGGCGCGGGGCGCCACGTGGCGGCGGCGGATTCGCTGCGGGGGCGGCGCGGAGGCGACGTGTCGCCCTGGGATTGGCCGGGTGACGTGGCGGCGGTGGTGGACATGTCCGGCCGTCGGCGGACGCGTCCGGCGGTGCGGGGAGAGGCTAGGCTAGGGTTTCGGGACCCGAATTTTCGGAGGGGTGCACATATTTATAGGTAGAAGGAGGTGGGAGTGTCCAAATGAGGTGCGGTTTTCGCCCACACGATCGTGATCGAACGACCGAGAAGATGGAGGGGTTTTGGATGGGTTTTGGGCCACTTTGGAAGGGGTGTTGGGCTGCACACAGAAGAGGCTTTTACGGTTACCCGGTTAACCGTTGGAGTATCAAACGACCTCCAAATGGCACGAAACTTGATAGGCGGTCTATCGGTGCTATACCAAGGCCACTTGGCAAGCATCGGTCCATTCCGAGAAAGTTTAACACCCGCTCACAACGAGAGACAAAAAGGGGACGCCGGAGGACATAGGAGTGCCGGATTGCAAAACGGACAACGGGGAAAATGCTCGGATGCATGAGACGAACACGTATGCAAAATGAGATGCACATAATGACATGATATGAAATGCAGATGATGACATGGCAAAGTGCTACACGCAAGCAAATGACAAGGCAACTACGGCGAATAACTGGCGGACACCTGGCGCAACGAATCCGGGGCGTTACAACACTCCTCCACTAACAAGAGATCTCGTCCCGAGATCTTAGGACCAATACGGAAGGGAAAAAGGATGAGGTGAAACAAGAACTCAAGAGAAGAAGCAAAGGATCGAGAGCACTCAAGAAGAATAGAGGAGCGACGAGAATGCCGAGGATTGAAAGCTCACGGAATCTGATAGACTATGAAACCACTCCGGTTAGAACGAGATAAGAAACGAATAAGACTGAAAGGATTTAGGCAGCACTCCGGCTGAAACATGGAGGAATAGAACACGAGCTTGAGAGGATGGAATGATACTTGATGAAGACAAGACTCAAAACATCTGGAAAGAATTGAAATAGTTGAAAGAAAAGAACGGAGAAGAAAATGACAACTTGTGCCACGAATGAAATTGAAAGCACCTTTATAAGGAAGGTTTAAACGGAGTTGTTGAGAAAATCAACAACGAAAAGAATAAGCTTGTTATGGTCTTATAGGTAACATCTCAAGATCATAAGGTGATAACCGGCCACAAATGGAAATGATTGGATGGCTGAGAAGAACGAAGAAATGCAAAACTCCACTTCAAAAGAATACGGAGAATTAATTGCACTTCGAGAGGCAAGAACGAAAAGGTACTTGAACTCCATCAACAAGAATCTTGATGAACACTTGAAAGAATGAATTAAATCATGACGAACCACCATGAAGAACTCCGGTGACAAAAGATGATGAGATAGGAATGAAGGATGAAAAGAATAAGACTAAAGCCTTGCGGTGATTTAGATGGAGGTTTCGACGAGATGACCGAGGAAATATGAACTCCGGAAAAGAAAAGATGAAAACACTTGGAACTAGAATTTATTCCCCAAGAACAAACTCCGAAGAAAAGGATTAATCATTTTGAGGAAATAAGAATAAGATTTATTGTATGCTTATCCTTCATCAAACTAAATTTATGACACAATGGATTTTGCATATTACTTATTCTTCTTGAAAAGGATTAAGGGGGGTATAGCGCAAACTTGAGAAAGTCTTCATGAACCACCGGTAGGGTTGAAAAGAATGAATGGATTAATATGATAATCAAGGAAAAAGAATCTTGAATGAACCACCGTAAGAATTCGGAAAATGACTGATGGAAGAGAATGAATCACCAGGAAGAATTAGAAGAACCAATATGCTAGAGGGGATTTAGATACAAAAGAACAAAGAGATCATGAGCTGATTAAGGAACACTTGAGCGAAGCGCCGTGATAAATAGAGAACGATAACTGGAATGATGGCCTTCGGTGAAAGAAATGGAAAAACAACTCCTGACATACTCCGGATGGGTAAGAAAAGAATCTCTGACAAACGGAATAATTTGAGAGGATAGCATGAAGCTAGAACCACGAATCTTCGGGAGAACGGGCAAGATTTAGAGGAAAACTCTTCTTCAATCTTCAAATGATGACGAGAAACAACACCAAAATTACGGAGATACTCCGGGAGAATGAAAAAAAAGAGGTTGAGCCAACAATGAAAAGAATTTGAAAACGAACTTGAAGAAGGCATGTGACTGATGAAACTCATTCTTACGTCACACTTGAAAAGAATTGAGAATAACTCCGGGGGAATTAGAAGAGTCAGGTAAGATCCTGGAAAAGACCTGTGGGTTAGCCCACTGAAAAGAAACACCATTGGAAAAGATTGTTGAACAGGTAGATGATGCACCGGAACAATTGAAATATTTGACTGAGGTGACAACATCGAATTAATTCAAACACAGACGAATCTCCTGAGATGTCTTGAACACTTCGGAAGGATAAACTAGCGAGAGGCGAACGAGCAAAGAGAACACTTGATCCAAGGAAAAGAATATGATCAACCTGAAAACTTGAATTGAATCCACCGGAAAAGAGATGAAGAATGTCGAACAAAATGAGAATTCACTGGTTGAAATAATTGTCGAAAGACTAAAGATGCTCCACACGAATGAAATTGATGGTCGAGAGAGACTCAGACTCCGGGAGGAAGAAAGGTGGGAGGGCGGGAAATACACAGGCAACTGGAAGGGGGAATCGACAAACATCTTGAAGAGAAAACACCGGTTGAAATCATTGAGGAAAGAAAGCAAAGACTTCGCATGAGTAGGAAGGATACTCGATTACGGACTCCGGTTCCGAGGAGAAAAAGGGGAGGGCGGGTGGGAAAATAAAACAACTGAGGATTGAACTTGGCAAAGATGAAGAGGCTCGAGTCAACTTGACGAGAGATGCACCGGACAAAAGAGGATGGACAACTCATGAAACTAACCACGTGATCCTAAAGAAAAATTTGAATGGGAAGAGGAGTAATTCAAAACACCTACGTCAAGCTTCCTCACCAGAGCGACGAAGGGGCTGGGGAGTAAAAAGAATTCCTACTCTCCGATATAACTAGACTCTGAAAACAGTTTTCTTCTAGACTCGACAACGGCCAAACTACACGATCAATCAAGGGGGCTCCTAGGGTCGGTCGAGGCTCTGATACCAACTTGTCACGCCCAATATGCGACCCTATCCAAAAGGAACTCGAAGGTCCCACCAAGGATAGACCCGCATATTGAAACGCTTTTGCAAGGTGGATATCATTACATCAACATCACATAATAGATGGGGATACATACAAAAGGCATACAATGCCACACGAATACAACATCATATTACAAAGAGCACCATCCGACTACGGATGAAACACAAACATAAACTCAAACGACATCCACCCTGCTAGCCTAGGCTCCCGACCTGGAACCATCCCCTGATCGAAGAAGAAGCAGAATAAGAACTCCAGGACAAGCAAATATCGCTCTCGCGTCATGATCATCGCATAACCTGTACTTGCAACTGTTGTTGTAGTAATCTGTGAGCCACGAGGACTCAGCAATCCCATTACCATGGGTATCAAGACTAGCAAAGCTTAATGGGAAAGGAAGGGGTAAAGTGGTGAGGTTGCAGCAGCGACTAAGCATATATGGTGGCTAACATACGCAAATAAGAGCAAGAAGAGAGCAAGCGGAACGGTCGTGAAGCTAGCAATGATCAAGAAGTGATCCTGAACTCCTACTTACGTCAAACATAACCCAAAGACCGTGTTCACTTCCCGGACTCCGTCGAGAAGAGACCATCACGGCTACACACGCGGTTGATGCGTTTTAAATCGGATCTGGTGTCAAGTTATCTACATCCGGACATTAACAAATTCACATCTTCCACATAACCGTGGGCACGGCTCTCGAAAGTTTACACCCTATAGGGGTGTCCCAACTTAGCCCATGATAAGCTCTCACGATCAACGAAGTATATTCCTTCTCCCAGGAAGACCCGATCAGTCTCGGAATCCCGGTTTACAAGACATTTCGACAATGGTAAAACAAGACCAGCAAGACCGCCCGATGCGCCGACAACCCGATAGGAGCTGCACATATCTCGTTCTCAGGGCAACACCGGATAAGCTAAGCGTACAGGTACCGACGTAACCCAAGTTGCCAAGGGATGGTCCCGCACGGTGCTCTAGTTTGGACCAACACTTAGACAAGCATTGGCCCGGGGGGGCTAAAATAAGGATGACCCTCAAGAGAGCGACTCCCAAGGGAAAAGTAGGTGGTGGTGAGGCAAATGGTAAAACCAAGGCTGGGCCTTGCTGGATGAGTTTTATTCAAAGCGAACTGTCGAGGGGGTCCCATAAATCACCCGACCGCATAAGGAACGCAAAATCCGGGAACATAATACCAGTATGACGGAAACTAGGGCGGCAAGAGTGGAACAAAACACTAGGCATAAGGCCGAGCCTTCCACCCTTTACCAAATATATAGATGCATTAATATAATAAGAGATATTGTGATATCCCAACATAACCCTGTCCACCATGGAGAAATCTTCAACTTCACCTACAACTAACAACGCTATAAGAGGGGATGAGCAAAGTGGTAACATAGCCAAACAACGGTTTGCTAGGAAGGGTGTCAAAGGTTAGAGGTTCATGGCAATTTGGGAGGCTTGAAGAACAAGTTATTGGAAGCGCAGCCAAGCGACAGAACGAAGCAACTAGCATAGCAATGATAGTAGTGAGATCTAGGGTAGCGGTCATCTTGCCTGAAATCCCGCTAGGAAGAAGAACGAGTCCATGAAGAAGATGAAGCCACAGAGACGAACCAAGCGTAGACGAACGAATCCTCACGATCGCAACGAAACGGGAACTATCGAGAAGAAGCACACAACAAGGTAAACACACCACACATAGACAAGACATGATGCATGAGAAATCTAGATGAGGCTACTCATGGCAAGAGATGATGCAAACAAGAGCAACACATCAAAGCAAGTTTAAATGAGGCCGGAAACAACATACAACAAATCTGGTAGGTCCTCATATGCAAGTTTCAAAGTTGGTCCAGATCTGAATAAACCTTATGTTCAAGTTGTTAAACAGCAAGTTAAGATGCACCAAGATGATCTACACGAGATTCTAGACAAGTTACATATAAAGTTCATTAGATTTGGAGCTACGGCCTAGAAGATATGAGCAAAACAAGTTAAACATGGCATTGATGCAAAATGCATACAAACATCAAGCAAACACCTCAAAACAAGCATGCAACATGATAATATGAAGCTACATGCAAAATCAAGCAAGTTTCATATAGAGCACACTCAAAACGGAGCAACGGTTCAACACATACACTCCAAACATGATATAACAACAATCTGACCAAAACAGCAACTAGGCATATTGCAAGCATCAAAACAATATGCTACAGCATCTCAACGTAATAACAAAAGGCATGGGCATGAAGTACAGGTAAAGCATGACAAAACATGAACACTGAGCTATCTCCTGAAACAACTAGAACATGCTCAAAAGGACATGGGAAGACTGCAAATATTAACAGTTTCAGACTTGTCAGGAAATAACATCAGGTTGCAATGTTTAGAGCTATTAAACAACATGTTACAGGAACTTATCATGGCAAACAAAGGCATGGCATGAATCTACTAATCACATAGAACAAAAGTCCCTTACTGACCATGAGCCAAAAAGGAGCAGAAGATATGATGGCACCCATGTAAACATGGCAAGTTATAAGACAGATTCATACATGGCAGGAACAACAATAAGTAGGCATGTTGGTGAGCTTGAACCGCTCATCACAGAGCAACACATGGCATGGTAAGGCAACCAAAAGTAAGAATACATGTTTATGAATCTAAGCATGGCAAGAGCAAGTTCATAGGGTACATGGATCACTAGAAAAGCACATGGCCAAAACTGAACTTCATGTTAACAGGCTGACAGCAACATTATTTAGCAAGTTTGGAGCAAGATATCAACAAGCTACAGTAGGCTATAAATGCAACCAGGGGCATGAATGGATATAGCAAGACATGTATAACAAAACATCCTTAGTGAACATCTCCAGAATATGCATAGAATGA
This sequence comes from Triticum timopheevii, assembly GCA_963921465.1. Classification (NCBI taxonomy): domain Eukaryota; kingdom Viridiplantae; phylum Streptophyta; class Magnoliopsida; order Poales; family Poaceae; genus Triticum; species Triticum timopheevii. Next base: position 473,029,347 of record OY997268.1, read on the forward strand.
CTAGTAGCAGCAGGTTTACATAGCAACAAAATATAACAGAATCAGTCAGGAAAACAGCAACAGCAAGTACCCTACTTCACGAGCTCGATGCACTCACTACACAAGTCACAAAAATACATGGATGGCACCACTGTAAAGATGGCATAGCATAGATCAAAACACATGTAGACATCAACCTCATAGGATGCACACATCAATCATGGCAAAAATGACAAATGAGCATGTTATAACAGTTCCAGTAGATTAACATCAACATGCACTCTTGCAACAACGATTCAGGCATTAAGATGGACTCAAATGAACATCATGCAATGGAATGAAATGAAGTACTCGTCGAGGCGAACAATTTGACATATTACACGCACGAAACGGAGCAATATACAGCAAGTTATGATGCGATGAACATGGCATGATAATGTTAAAAACCAGGGACTTGGGCAAAAATCGGGGTCAACCTCTTCTTCCAGATCTGGATCTGGCGCGGAGAACGAGGCGGGGCCGGGCGGCGGGACTGAGGCCCGGCGAGGCGCGGTCGGGCAGCGGAGGTCGCCGGCGCCGGGCGGCGAGGGCGCCGGCGGCAGGGTCGGGCACGGAGGCGGCGCGGGCCGCATCAGCGACGAGGCGGCGGAGACGGGCCCGGTTCGGCCCGAGGCGGGCCGGATCTGGGCCCCGGGTGGCCGGCGCGGTGGGAGGCGCGGGGCGCCACGTGGCGGCGGCGGATTTGCTGCGGGGGCGGCGCGGAGGAGACGTGTTGCCCTAGGATTGGCCGGGCGACGTGGCGGCGGTGGTGGACATGTCCGGCCATCGGCGGACGCGTCCGGCGGCGCGGGGAGAGGCTAGGCTAGGGTTTCGGGACCCGAATTTTTGGAGGGGTGCACATATTTATAGGTAGAAGGAGGTGGGAGTGTCCAAATAAGGTGCGGTTTTCGCCCACACGATCGTGATTGAACGACCGAGAAGATGGAGGGTCTTTGGATGGGTTTTGGGCCACTTTGGAAGGGGTGTTGGGCTGCACACAAAAGAGGATTTTACGGTTACCCAGTTAACCGTTGGAGTATCAAACGACCTCCAAATGGCACGAAACTTGACAGGCGGTCTACCGGTGCTATACCATGGCCACTTGGCAAGCCTCGGTCCATTCCGAGAAAGTTTAACACCCGCTCACAACGAGAGACAAAAAGGGGACGCCGGAGGACATAGGAGTGCCGGATTGCAAAATGGACAACGGGGAAAATGCTCGGATGCATGAGATGAACACGTATGCAAAATGAGATGCACATGATGACATGATATGAAATGCAGATGATGACATGGCAAAGTGCAACACGCAGGCAAATGACAAGGCAACTACGGCGAATAACTGGCGGACACCTGGCGCAACGAATCCGGGGTGTTACAGTTGCGATATAGAATTTTTTTTCTTAACGTGCAGCGACCGGCTGAAGAAAACAGCAAGCCATTTTTGTATAGTGTATGGTGTTCCTTATATTTACACTAGAGGCGAACTTTTATGCCCAATGGATGTAATCTATGCAATCGCCTTAATATCCTAGTGTTAGTTTCTGGCTTATTTATTTCCCTAGTCTTCCTTTTCCTTGGTTTGCTAGTGGCTGCAACAACCATGGCCATATATGGACCGTGGTAACCTTGAGCCTCCTACGGGCCGTAGGATCCATGGGCCTCCTATGGTCCATCGGATAAATGGGCCTCCAACGGGCCGTAGAATCAGTGGGCCATGGGCCGTCAGATAAATGGGCCGACATGGGTCGTGAACGGGCGTAATTGGTATCGGGTCAACACGGTAACGGGTCGTTAACAGGCCGGAATAAAGCAAAGGCTTAATTTTGTCATAGGCATAATGGGTCGTTAATGAGCCAAAATATAGGACGGGATGGAAACGGCGCAATGGGTTAACAGGCCACAAACGGGTCGATTCTAAGCATGGGCCGAATATGGCCCATTAGGCGAATAGGCCGGTAACGGACCAAAAGTAATCGAGGGCTAGAAAGGAGCCCAAGAATGTATGTGCCGTTAGTAGGACGGGCTGGGAACATCCCATGTCAATCATGGGTCATTACTGGGCATAAAGAAATTTACTATTTATTATGGGCCAGAGTCACCGCATCCCACTAAAGGGCCCAAAGATACGAAAGGCCTTTTATGGGACAAAAGACATCATGGGCCATATATGGGCCAAAAATGAAATGGGCTGGTATTATACTTGACGGCCCACATGACGTTCTTGGGCCGATTTCGGGAACACCATAACGGGCAGTGAGTTACCGGGCCGTAAAATGGGCTATATGTGAATAGACCGTTAACAGGCTTTTCATGGGCCAGCCCACTAGCTTTTGACCAAGTCAAACGGGCTGGCCTTTGTAAGCTAAATGGGCCAATGTTCGGTTTTCGCACGTGTCGACATATCATAGGCGCCTATCTGACCCAATGACAAGCTGACACGTGTTTCCTACGGCCAATGAGAATTTTACATGTGGAAAATCACCATTGGTCGTTGTTGTTAATGGTTCTCGGATCCAAAACCAGACCTGATAGCTTAACGGCGACCCGTTATGGTGGATGCCACGTGTCGGTTACTCTTGACTAAAGCACTTCCATGACGCGTCATTTATCGTCATGGAAGTGAACACTTCCATGATGATAATTTTGGTATTGTCATGGAACACTTCTACGACAGCACAGGTATGACTATCTTGATTCTGTCATAAAATCATCATGGATGTACATGCATGACAGAAAACGTGACCTACTATGACAAACACGTATCTTCCCGGAAGTGTATTTTTTTGTAGTGTTGTCCAGATGCAGAAGTGATCGCCGCCTTCTGGCATGGCATCCGAGATGGATGGCTGGCATGGTAGCTCGGACAAGACCAACCAAGAACCATGGTAGCCCTCACATCTCTTATGGCCCGCTTTTGTGCGGACGAGGATAGCTGGCTGGCTTGCAACTCTCATGGTGGCAAAGCTGGCCCCTCGGAGGTCCGTGCAAGCCCAGGCACAACAAAAAGAAGTGCCGACATAAAAATAGCGGCAGTGATGCTGAAGACGTGGCGGTAAACGCTGGATTCAGCAACGCCAATACCGGACAAAAAAAGAAGCTCTTTAAAGGGAACAATGACGGTCCTAGTGCGCTCGACAAAATTCTTGACATGCCTTGCAAGATTCATGGAACTTTAGAGAAGCCGCCCAACCACACCAATAACAAGTGCTAGGTAATCATGCAGGCTGGGGAGGTTATGGTCGAAGGCCAGAGCAAGAGCTAGTCCTGCAAGGAGGACGAGGATGAATCTCGGAGGCCCAACAATGGGGGCCGGAAACAATTCCCTTTCAGGTTAAAGACGCGAATATAATCTATGTCACCACATACCAAAGAAGGAACGTAAGTGCACGCTTCGAGACATCTATGCCTTAGAGCCTATTGCCTTGAAGTACAACCCGTGGTCGGCTTGTCTGATCACCTTTCATAAAAGTGACCACCCGAACAGTATCCATCATGGAGGGCTGGCGGCTTTGGTCCTGGATCCCATTATCGATGGGTTTCACTTAACCCGCGTCCTCATGGATGACAGCAACAGCCTCAATCTAATCGATGCTGACATGATTAGCAAGATGGGCATCGACCCGTTAAGGATCAAGCCCAACAACACCACCATCAAGGGTGTCATTCCGGGCATGGAAGCATAGTGCATGGGGATAGTAAGCCTGGAAGTAGTCTTTGGCTCTCCCAAAAACCTCCAAAGCGAGGACTTGATCTTCGAGATAGTCCTTTGTCGTAGTGGCTATCACACACTGCTCGGAGGAACCGCTTTCGCCCATTTCAACACCGTCCCACATTACGCGTATTTTAAACTCAAGATGCCACGACCCAACGATGTTATTACAGTTAATGGTAACATCGAACGATCCCTAACCGAGGCATCCATGGCCCTCACTAAATTGTAGGAGAAGAGCTCGTCGAAGCGCATCTGAAGTGCCTCTTCAACCTCCTGGTTGCAGATTGTACCCTCATATAGGGGTACATGTTCCACAACCCTCTCGTGCTAACTAAGGATTACATGCCTCGGGTTCATAACTTTGCACTTAAAACATCATGGGGATTGTGGAGCATCACAAAATAGGCACATTGCTTGGCTTAAACCGAACAATGGCATATATCAATCCTGGTTATTATCTAGGTGTTATCTCAGGCCCACTAGGACAGGTTTTTCTTCTAACAGCATAAACCTACCCGAACATGGCTACCTGGCGCAATCGCCCCACTAGTCGAAAGCGTCATGCATTGTAACTGCTCGTAGCAAGTAACCTTGCTTATAACTTGGATTGGACGAGGTATGGTTGCTCGACAGCACAGAGGTGTAGACGTGTGGCAGGACTATTCGCGGATATTTGCATCCCAACTTAAAACTGCTCTATACCATACATGTTTATTTTTTCTATCTTTTAGAGTTTCTTTGATTAAGCTCGGCATGTATGGTTCGACCTTATAAATCAAAAGAAAACAGACCCTTCCTGGTCACCATGCATATATTTGTGTTATTTTTTCTTTCTTGCCTCTAAGCTAAAGATAACTATCGCGATACAAACCTTTTCATAGTCATCTCTCGACCGGGGGCTCAGATTAAATCTAACGCCTGAATTTCTTCAGTGTCTCGGATGTTGCATTATATGCACTAGTTTCAAACCATGATTTTCCTCAATAGTTGGGTTGCCCAGCCCCTGTGCTTACCTATTACATTTCCGCTCTGTTGGGCTAAGAATGTAAAGGGAGAACCACTATGATTGCACTAACAACTCGGATGGTAAAGCACCTCAGTGAAGAAAGCTGAAAACTGACTATCTTGGTAAGCATAAACTGATCGGAGACCGGATAATTGTGTCAAACTAAAGATCATTGGAGGTCATCCGTGTTAAACGACAAGATTATAATAGAAAGAGACGAAGTGGTTAATGGTTTCTGTTGGGGAACGTAGTAATTTAAAAAAAAAATCTACGCACACGCAAGATCATGGTGATGCATAGGAACGAGTGGGGAGAGTGTCGTCCACGTACCCTCGTAGACCGAAAGCGGAAGCATTAGCACAACGCGGTTGATGTAGTCGTACGTCTTCACGATCCGACCGATCAAGTACCAAACGTACGGCACCTCCGAGTTCAGCACACGTTCAGCTCGATGACGTCCCACGAACTCCGATCCAACAGAGCTTTGCGGGAGAGTTCCGTCAGCACGACGGCGTGTTGACGGTGTTGATGATGCTACTGATGTAGGGCTTCACCTAAGCACCGCTACGATATCACCGAGGTGGAATATGGTGGAGGGGGGCACCGCACACGGCTAAGAGATCAAGAGATCAATTATTGTGTCTAGAGGGGCCCCCTTGCCCCCGTATATAAAGGAGCAAGGGGGGAGGCGGCCGGCCAAGAGGTGGGCGCGCCAAGGGGGAGTCCTACTCCCACCGGGAGTAGGACTCCTCCTTTCCTTGTACTAGTAGGAGAAGGGAAGGAAAAAAGGAGAAGGAAGGAAGGGGGCGCCCCCCTCCCTAGTCCAATTCGGACCTGTCCATGGGGAGGGGTGCGGCCACCCTTTGAGGCCTTTCTCTCCTTTCCCTATGGCCCATTAAGGCCCAATAATTCTCGTAACTTTCCGGTACTCCGAAAAATACCGGAATCACTCGGAACCTTTCCGATGTCCGAATATAGTCGTCCAATATATCGATCTTTACGTCTCGACCATTTCAAGACTCCTCGTCATGTCCCCGATCTCATCCGGGACTCCAAACCACCTTCGGTACATCAAAACACATAACTCATAATATAAATCGTCACCGAACGTTAAGCGTGCGGACCCTACGGGTTTGAGAACTATGTAGACATGACCGAGACACATCTCCGGTCAATAACCAATAGCAGAACCTGGATGCTCATATTAGCTCTCACATATTCTACGAAGATCTTTATCGGTCAAACCGCATAACATCATACGTTGTTCCATTTGTCATTGGTATGTTACTTGCCCGAGATTCGGTCGTCGGTATCTCAATACCTAGTTCAATCTCATTACCGGTAAGTCTCTTTACTCGTTATGTAATGCATCATCCTGCAACTAACTCATTAGTCTCATTGCTTGCAAGGCTTATAGTGATGTGCATTACCAAGAGGGCCCAGAGATACCTCTCCGATAATCGGAGTGAGAATTCCTAATCTCGAAATACGCCAACTCAACAAGTACCTTCGGAGGCACCTGCAGAGCACCTTTATAATCATCCAGTTACGTTGTGATGTTTGGTAGCACACAAAGTGTTCCTCTGGTAAACGGGAGTTGCATAATCTCATAGTCATAGGAACATGTATAAGTCATGAAGAAAGCAATAGCAACATACTAAACGATCAAGTGCTAAGCTAACGAAATGGGTCAAGTCAATCACATCATTCTCCTAATGACGTGATCCCATTAATCAAATGACAACTCATGTCCATGGCTAGGAAACTTAACCATCTTTGATTCAACGAGCTAGTCCAATAGAGGCATACTAGTGACACTCTATTTGTCTATGTATTCACACATGTATCGAGTTTCCGGTTAATACAATTCTAGTATGAATAATAAACATTTATCATGAAATAAGGAAATAAATAATAACTTTATTATTGCCTCTAGGGCATATTTTCTTCAGTCTCCCACTTGCACTAGAGTCCATAATCTAGTTCACATCATCATGTGATTTAACACCAATATTCATATCTGTATATGATTAACACCCATAGTTCACATCGTCATGTGACCAACACCCAAAGGGTTTACTAGAGTCAATAATCTAGTTCACATTGCTATGTGACTAACACCCTAAAGAGTACTAAGGTATGATCATGTTTTGCTCGTGAGAGAAGTTTAGTCAACGGGTCTGTCACATTCAGAGTCGTATGTATTTTGCAAATATTCTATGTCTACAATGCTCTGCATGGAGCTACTCTAGCTAATTGCTCCCACTTTCAATATGTATCCAGATTGAGACTTAGAGTCAGCTGGATCAGTGTAAAAGCTTGCACCGATGTAACTCTTTACAATGAACTCGTTTATCACCTCCATAATCGAGAAACTTTTCCTTAGTCCTCACTAAGGATATTCTTGACCGCTGTCCAGTGATCTACTCCTAGATCAAAACTATACTCCCTTGCCAAACTTAGAGCAAGGTATACAATAGGTCTGGTACATATCATAGCATACTTCATTGAACCTATGACTGAGGCATAGGGAATGACTTTTCATTCTCCTTCTATTTTCTGCCATGGTCGGGTTTTGAGTCTTACTCAACTTCACACCTTGCAACACAGGCAAGAACTGCTTCTTTGATTGTTCCATTTTTAACTACTTCAAAATCTTATCAAGGTATGTACTTATTGAAAAATCTTATCAAGTGTCTTGATCTATCTCTATAGATCTTGATGCTCAATGTGCTAGCAGCTTCACCGAGGTCTTTGATTGAAAAACTCTTATTCAAGTATCCTTTTATGCTACAGAAATTCCATATCATTTACAATCAACAATATGTCATCTACAGATAGTATTAGAACTGCTACATAGCTCCCACACACTTTCTTGTAAATACAGGCTTCATCGCAAGTCTGTATAAAACTATATGCTTTGATTAACTCATCAAAGCGTATATTCCAACTCCGAGATGCTTGCACCAGTCCATAGATGGATCACTGGAGCTTGCACACTTTGTTAGCACCTTTAGGATTGACAAAACCTTCTGGTTGCATCATATACAACTCTTCTTTAATAAATCCATTAAGGAATGCAATTTTGACATCCATTTGCCAGATTTCATAAAATGTAGCAATTGCTAACATGATTCGGACAGACTTAAGCATTGGTACGAGTGAGAAAATCTCATCGTATTCAACACCTTGAACTTGTCGAAAAACTTTTTGCGACAAGTCGAGCTTTGTAGATAGTAACACTACTATCAGCGTCTGTCTTCCTCTTGAAGATCCATTTATTTTCTATGGCTTGCGATCATCGGGCAAGTCCACCAAAGTCCACACTTTGTTCTCATACATGGATCCCATCTCAGATTTCATGGCCTTCAAGCCATTTCGCGGAATATGGGCTCATAATCGCTTCCTCATAGTTCGTAGGTTCGCCATGGTCAAGTAACATGACCTCCAGAATAGGATTACCGTACCACTCTGGTGCGGACTATACTCTGGAAGACCTATGAGGTTCTGTAGTAACTTGATCTAAAGTTTCATGATCATCATCATTAGCTTCCTCACTAATTGGTGTAGGAATCACTGGAACTGATTTCTGTGATAAACTACTTTCTAATTCGGGAGAAGGTACAAATTACCTTATCAAGCTCTACTTTCCTCCCACTCACTTCTTTCGAGCGAAACTCCTTCTCTAGAAAGGATCCATCTTAGCAACGAATATCTTGCCTTCGGATCTGTGATATAAGGTGTACCCAACAGTTTCCTTTGAGTATTCTATGAAGATGCACTTCTCTGATTTGGGTTCGAGCTTATCAGGTTGAAACTTTTTCACATAAGCATCGCAGCCCCAAACATTAAGAAACGACAATGTTTGTTTCTTGCCAAACCACAGTTCATAAGGTGTTGTCTCAACGGTTTTTGATGGTGCCCTATTTAAAGTGAATGTAGTTGTCTCTAATGCATAACCCCAAAATGATAGTGGTAAATCAGTAAGATACATCATAGATCGCACCATATCCAATAAAGTGCAGTTATGACGTTCGGACACACCATTACGTTGTGGTGTTCCACGTGGCATGAACTGTGAAACTATTCCACATTGTTTTTAAATGAAGGCCAAAACTCGTAACTCAAATATTCTCCTCTACGATCAAATTGTAGAAACTTTATTTTCTTATTATGATGATTCTCCACTTCACTCTGAATTCTTTGAACTTTTCAAATGTTTCAGACTTGTGCTTCATTAAGTAGATATACTCATATCTGCTCAAATCATCTGTGAAGGTCAGAAAATAACGATACCGGCCACGAGCATCAACACTCATCGGATCACATACATCAGTATATATTATTTCCAATAAGTCAGTTGCTCGCTCCGTTGTTCCGGAGAACGGAGTTTTAGTCATGTTGCCCATAAGGTATGGTTCGCAAGCATCAAGTGATTCATAATCAAGTGATTCCAAAATCCCATCAGCATGGAGTTTCTTCATGCGCTTTACACCAATATGAACTAAACGGCAGTGCCACAAATAAGTTGCACTATCATTATCAACTTTGCATCTTTTGGCATCAATATTATGAATATATGTATCACTACAATCGAGATCCAACAAACTATTTTCATTGGGTGTATGACCATCGAAGGTTTTATTCATGTAAATAGAACAACAATTATTCTCTCACTTTAAATGAATAACCGTATTGCAATAAACATGATCAAATCATATTCATGCTCAACGCAAACGCCAAATAACATTTATTTAGGTTTAACACTAATCCCGAAAGTATAGGGGGTGTGCGATGATGATCATATCAATCTTGGAACCACTTCCAACATACATCGTCACTTCACCATCAACTAGTTTTTTTTATTCTGTAACTCCTGTTTTGAGTTACTAATATTTAGCAACACGAACAAGTATCAAATACTCAGGGGCTACTATAACCACTAGTAAGGTACACGTCAATAACATGTATATCAAATATACCCTTGTTCACTTTGCCATCCTTCTTATCCACCAAATATTCAGGGCATTTCTGCTTCCAGTGACCATTTCCTTTGTAGTAGAAGCACTCAGTTTCAGGCTTTAGTCTAGCTTTGGGCTTCTTCACGGAAGTGACAACTTGCTTGCCATTCTACATGAAGTTCCCTTTCTATCCCTTTGCCATTTTCTTGAAACTAGTGGTCTTGTTAATCATCAACACTTGATGCTCTTACTTGATTTCTACCTTCGTGGATTTCAGCATCAAGAAGAGCTCGGGAATCGTTTTCGTCATCCCTTGCATACTATAGTTCATCACGAAGTTCTAGTAACTTGGTGATGGTGACTAGAGAACTCTGTCAATCACTATCTTCTCTGGAAGATTAACTCCCACTTGATTCAAGCGATTGTAGTAGCCAGACCGTCTGAGCACATGCTCACTAGTTGAGCAATTCTTCTCCATGTTTTAGCTATAGAACTTGTTGGAGACTTCATATCTCTCAACTCGGGTATTTTCTTGAAATATTAACTTCAACTCCTAGAACATCTCATATGGTCCATGATGCTCCAAACGTCTTTGAAGTCCCGATTCTAAGCTGTTAAGCATGGTGCACTAAACTATCAAGTAGTCATCATATTGAGCTAGCCAAACGTTCATAATGTCTGCATCTGCTCCTGCAATAGGTCCATCACCTAGTGGTGCATCAAGGACATAATTCTTCTGTGCAGCAATGAGGATAATCCTCAGATCATGGATCCAACCCGCATCATTGCTACTAACATCTTTCAACATAGTTTTTCTCTAGGAACATATCAAAATAAACATAGGGAAGCAACAATGCGAGCTATTGATCTACAACATAATTTGCAAAATACTATCAGGACTAAGTTCATGATAAATTAAAGTTCAATTAATCATATTACTTCAGAACTCCCACTTAGATAGACATCCCTCTAATAATCTAAGTGATCACGTGATCCAAATCAACTAAACCATGTCCGATCATCACGTGAGATGTAGTAGTTTTCAATGGTGAACATCACTATGTTGATCATATCTACTATATGATTCACGCTCGACCTTACGGTCTCAGTATTCCGAGGCCATATCTGCATATGCTAGGCTCGTCAAGTTTAACCTGAGTATTCTACGTGTGCAAAACTGTCTTACACCCGTTGTATTTGAACGTAGAGCTTATCACACCCGATCATCACGTGGTGTCTCGGCACGAAGAACTTTCGCAACGGTGCATACTCAGGGAGAACACTTATACCTTGAGATTTAGTGACAGATCGTCTTATAATGCTACCATCAATCAAAGCAGAATAAGATGTATAAAAGATAAACATCACATGCAATCAAAATATGTGACATGATATGGCATCATCATCTTGTGCCTTTGATCTCCATCTCCAAAGCATCGTCATGATCTCCATCATCACCGGCATGACACCATGATCTCCATCATCTTGATCTATATCAATGTGTCGTTACATGGTCGTCTCGCCAACTATTGCTCTTGCAACTATTGCTATCGCATAGCGATAAAGTAAAGCAATTATTTGGCGCTTGCATCTTATGCAATAAAGAGACAACCATAAGGCATCTGCCAGTTGCCGATAAATTCAACAAAACATGATCATCTCATACAACAACTATATCTCATCACGTCTTGACCATATCACATCACAACATGCCCTGCAAAAACAAGTTAGACGTCCTCTACTTTGTTGTTGCAAGTTTTACGTGGCTGCTACGGGCTGAGCAAGAACCGTTCTTACCTACGCATCAAAACCACAGTGATATTTCATCAAGTTAGTGTTGTTCTAACCTTCAACATGGACCGGGCATATCCACACCCGGTTCAACTAAAGTTGGAGAAACTAACACCTGCCAGCCACCTATGTGCAAAGCACATCGGTAGAACCAGTCTCGCGTAAGCGTATGCGTAATGTCGGTCCGGGCCGCTTCATATAACAATACCGCCGAACCAAAGTATGACATGTTGGTAAGCAGTATGACTTGTATCACCCACAACTCACTTATGTTCTACTCGTGCATATAATATCTACGCATAAACCTGGCTCTGATACCACTGTTGGGGAATGTAGTAATTTCAAAAAAATTCCTACGCACACAAGATCATGGTGATGCATAGCAACGAGAGTGGAGAGTGTTGTCCACGTACCCTCGTAGACCAAAAGCGGAAGCGTTAGCACAACGCGGTTGATGTAGTCGTACGTCTTCACAATCTGACCGATCAAGTACCGAACGTACGGCACCTCCGATTTCAGCACACGTACAGCTCGATGACGTCCCACGAACTCCGATCTAGCAGAGCTTTGTGGGAGAGTTCCATTAGCACGACGGCGTGTTGACGGTGTTGATGATGCTACCGACGGGCTTACCTTGGCATTTCAAGATGGCCTCTATCGTCTTTTCGAGAGCCTCAGGGCTTCGCCTAAGCACCGCTATGATATTACCGAGGTGGAATATGGTGGAGGGGGGCACGGCACACGTCTAAGAGATCAAGAGATCAATTGTTGTGTCTAGAGGTGCCCCCTGCCCTCATATATAAAGGAGCAAGGGGGGAGGCGGTCGGCCAAGAGGACGGCGCACCAAGGGGGGAGTCCTACTCCCACCGGGAGTAGGACTCCTCCTTTCCTTGTAGGAGTAGGAGAAGGGAAGGAAAAAGGAGAAGGAAGGAAGGGGGCGCCCCCCTCCCTAGTCCAATTCGGACCAGTCCATGGGGAGGGGTGCGGCTACCCTTTGAGGCCTTTCTCTCCTTTCCCGTATGGCCCATTAAGGCCCAACATGAATTCCCGTAACTTTCCGGTACTCCAAAAAATAACCGAGTCACTCGGAACCTTTCCGATGTCCGAATATAGTAGTCCAATATATTGATCTTTACGTCTCGACCGTTTCGAGACTCCTCGTCATGTCCCCGATATCATCCGGGTCTCTGAACTACCTTTGGTACATCAAAACACATAACTCATAATATAAATCGTCACCGAATGTTAAGCGTGAAGACCCTACGGGTTCGAGAACTGTGTAGACATGACCGAGACACATCTCCGGTTAATAACCAATAGCGGAACTTGGATGCTCATATTAGCTCCCACATATTCTACGAAGATCTTTATCGGTCAAACCGCATAACAACATACGATGTTTCCTTTGTCATCGGTATGTTACTTGCCCGAGATTCGATCGTCGGTATCTCAATACCTAGTTCAATCTCATTACCGGCAAGTCTCTTTACTCGTTATGTAATGCATCATCCTACAACTAACTCATTATTCACATTGCTTGCAAGGCTTATAGTGTTGTGCATTACCGAGAGGGCCCAGAGATACCTCTCCGACAATCGGAGTGACAAATCCTAATCTCGAAATACGCCAATTCAACAAGTACCTTCGGAGACACCTGTAGAGCACCTCACTACTAGGGAAAAGCCTATACACAGAATCTTACTAGCAGCGCTCTTCAAAATACCACGCTACTGCTACTTAGCAGCAGCGCGTGTCTGCCAAACGCGCTACTGACTTGGAAGTAGCAGTAGCGCGTGTGTAGCATACAGCGCTACTGCTATAGTTGCCATGACCTTGGGCCCCCCGCTAGCTATAGCAGTAGCGCACTTTACAGTAGAGCGCTACTGCTACTCAGGTTAGCTGTAGCGCGTTTTGGCAAACGCGCTACAACTATCCCTACCTTATCCCCACGCACGCCCGGCCCTCTCACTCACACTCTCACTCCCGCCCACGTCAACCGTCGTCGTCCGTCGCCGTCGCCGCCGCCTTCGTCCGTCCGCCGCCGAGGTACTCCCCTCCTTCCGTCCCTCCTCCATCCTCCTCGCACATCCTCTCTCTGCCTACGGCCGCCCCTCCCTCCTCTGCCGCCGCCCACCTCCCTCCGCCTGCAGCCGCCCCTCCTCCCTCCTCCGCCGGCAGCCCTCCTCTCACCGCCCTCGACCTCGCCGCCCCTAGCTACCTCTCCATCGCCCCCCACCCCCTGCCATTAGTTAGTACTAGATTTAGCAGTAGTAGATGTTAATTTAGGGTTAGCTAGTACTAGATGTTGCTTAGTTAGTACTAGATTTTTAGTAGTATTAGTGGTAGTTGAACTACTTTAGTTGTAGTTGAACTAGTTTAGTAAGTAAATTAATAAACTAGTTGAACTAGTTGAATTAACAGAACTAATCTATTTTTAGTAAGATAATTAATATAACTAGTTGAACTACTTTATTTTTAGAAAGAACTAGTTTTTTTTCTATTTATAGTAAGTTTATATTTAGTAAGAACTAGTTGAATTAATAAAACTAGTTGAACATGTCATGTTTGTTGTTAGTGATAACTTATATGGTTCCAGGTGACCTCCGTCATCCCCGTCACTGACCCCTCTGACATCCCCGCCGTCGTCCCAGTCATCGACCCCCTCCGACATCGAGGTGAGACCAGCCAAATATCCTTGTATATCTTGTGTTGTTGCTCAAATTGGATATGTGGTTGCCCAAGTGGCCGTTCATGTTCAGTTTACATCTCCGAGTGGCCTATGTTTTGCCGGAGTGTTGATTAATTTCCATTCTGGCAAATTTCAGGCGCTCGATATGTCCTTTTTTAGCAAAGGTCATGCCGGATTTTGTCGTGAATTCTGGCATGACTTGTGCTAGAATATGTACAAGTTTAATCTTTGAATTATGATTGTAGGAAATGTCGTACTCGGACGACGACGGTCTCCCGGGGAAGTGTAGCTGGTGCCACGACGATCGAGGTATGTGCGACAGGTTCGTTCGGCTGGACGACGATCGGCGCTTCAGCATTAAGCTCGAGGAGACCTTCGATTGTGAAATGGTACGCAACAACGACAAGTGTTTTTTTCTCCATTAAGCATGACTTCAACTATTTCAACGTCTAATTTTCATATTTTACAATTCGACTAGCTTATCCCATGCCATGCAAGATGCTATGTCTTGGAGAGGATGGGTTTTGAAGACCATGAAAATTTCGAAACAAAGAAAATACACCTAAGGACCCATCATGATATGGATTTTGAAGTAAATCTGTACAATGCTCAGAGCGTAACCCATTTTGGTTTCCAAAATTGGGAAGCACTTTGCAAAATGTATGGTTTTTATGAGGGTATGATTGTCACCATGGATCTTGGTGATCCTGACAGCGAGGAAGACAATATGGACATTTGGGTCCTTGTTGATACGCTTCCGATTGTACCGCTATGTGAGTTTCTCAAACATAGTTATTAACTAATTTATATTGTTTATTTAAAAATAGTTGATAGCTTATTTCCATTGACATCTTATTTTGATTCTTCAAAGACTGTGCGGAAGATGGTAGATAAAATCCACTACACCGAAGGCACCCAATTAACGTATAAGGAGAAAAATCATCTGATCGCATTTTGTACTCTTCTTGAGAATTACAATGACTATTATCGAACTCCTCCAAATTATGGTGAATACGTGCCACTAGTGCATGTGTGAACAACGATAACTTCTCTGGAGATACCCTGGTAAGATTTTTTAATATTACGACATCCGTGCATTTTTTGCATACTTCTAAAACTAGTACATCATTGGTAACTACAAAGTTATGATTATGTTTTTCAACAGGAACTCCCGATGGATTGTGTGCCTCATCTGATGTCTCTGCATGGTCGCCCCTTAGTTCTGAACATACTGCCAGGTAAATCTACGGAGCTCACCTGTGCATATCGGATTTCTAAAACCCGTGAACACATGATCATTAGAGAATGGAAGAAATGTATGGACATTCGCAAGGAGGTTCTTGGAAGTAACATTCAGCGAAAGGCAAGAATGGGAGACAGGCTAATCTCCATTCTCCAGAATGGAGAGTCAGGGGCTATCTTGTTTTTTGTTATTTTACCTTAGAAAATGTAGTAGGTCTTAATCGAATGTAATAGGTCCTATGAGGTACAATATGTTTATTATGTGGTAATGTGTTAGAGTTGATAATGATGATCTTGAGGAGGTGTTATGTGATGTCAATGATGAAAACGATGATATTGAGGAGGTGTTATATGACAATGATGTATTATGATGCTAAGTTGTTAATGATATGATGATGATGATGATATTATTATATCATTGGGTGAAAGAACCGCGGATTAGTTTCAAGTGGATGGACATCCACTTGAAACTAGTCCACGGTTCTTTCACCCCATGATGTAATAACTCATTATGATGTAAAAACAATCTCTAAATTCCTGTTGTATGAAAACTTGTGTAAAGGTGTATGAATACAACATGAAAAAGAAAAGAAATAAAATACTAAATAATAGTAGTAGTGCGGGTAAAGAGAAGCGCTACTACTAATTACCAGTAGCGATGTTCTAGAGAACCACTGCTACTAAGTCAATTTAGCAGTAGCGCATGTCAAGACGCGCTATTGCTAAGCATTAGCTGTAGCGCCTTATCAGTAGCGCTCCTGCCCGCGCTACTGATAGGCCCAAAACCCGCGCTGCTGCTAGGCTTTTCCCTAGTAGTGCCTTTACAATCACCCAGTTATGTTGTGACGTTTGGTAGCACACAAAGTGTTCCTCCGGTAAACGGGAGTTGCATAATCTCATAGTCATAGGAACATGTATAAGTCATGAAGAAAGCAATAGCAACATACTAAACGATCAAGTGCTAAGCTAACGAAATGGGTCAAGTCAATGACATCATTATCCTAATGATGTGATCCCGTTAATCAAATGACAACTCATGTCCATGGCTAGGAAACTTAACCATCTTTGATTCAATGAGCTAGTCCAGTAGAGGCATACTAGTGACATTCTATTTGTCTATGTATTCACACATGTATCAAGTTTCTGGTTAATACAATTCTAGCATGAATAATAAACATTTATCATGAAATAAGGAAATAAATAATAACTTTATTATTGCCTCTAGGGCATATTTCCTTCAGTTTCAACCTCGGCAAAAGTCGGACACTTCATAGCCCGGGGACTAGTTACTCGCCCCCACAGTCAAGCTCCTATGACTCAGTGAAAGTTATAAAGCCATTATCGTCTGATTGCCTAGTTTCCATCAGCATGAACCACCTCCGGGCACCGAGACATCGTCTAAGGTAAATTGCTATAGGAACACCCCTTGTATCCTGTAGAAGGGGGTGGAAGCCAACGATTGGTCACTTTTAGTATTAAATGGTAGCACATGAGTCAAAATAAAACACATCGGATGATAAGGTCGGATTCGTTCAAATTAACAAAAAAAACTTGTCCTTTTCCTACATCATTAAAATTTTGGTATTCCGGAGTACAAGCTAAAAATACATGGTGTTTTTACTACACTGGAGCTCGGTGATCCGAGCACCTTCCATCACCTTGGCCAAAAACTACTTCAGAATATGTTCCTTTTTGGCCGGAGGCCATGAAGCCATTTCCATCACATTAATCCGAGGATAGTGTGTCTTCATGGCGGCATATATGCATTGAGCACCCTCCAAGGAGGCCAACCACTTCCAAAGAAGAACTTGGGGGTCGGCATCTTGGAGCCGAGCCACCAAACCGAAGAAGCTTCTCGGCAATGCCGCCGCAGGCCAAAGGTTGACACAGACGTCCACCATGGATGGCCCTGCCACACAATAGAGCTCCATCAGCTCCTTCATTTGGTCATTGAGGAGTGGAGGACGTGATGGCGCCTGGAACTGCCCCCAAACCGTCTTCTGCTTGGTGTGACCCTCGAGGGCGCAGAAGTGGCGGCCGGCGTCCGATGCACTCCTCGGCAGATCCACGAAGGCGTCCGAGGATCGCTAGAGTTGGGTAAGTTGGGAGAACCTGTTGCGACCGAAAATGCACTGAAGCAAGTAAGTCTTACCGGCAGTGATCTGCTTCACCTGCTGGAGCACCTTGCGATCGGCCCGGGCCAGGATCTGGACTTCGGCGTGCGCTGAGGTCAGTTTCTCGAGCTTGGTGTCCCTTTTCTTCAGGTCCTCCTGAACATTGTTCCGTTGCGCGTACACTTCCCACAAGTCCTCCTCAACTTTCAAGACCCGGGACTGATCCTTGCCACGGGCCGCCCTTTCCTCGGCCAGGTTTTTGCTGGCCTTCGCTGCGTCAGCTTCTTGTCGAGCATTTTTCAGCTCGACCTTCATGGCCTCAAGCTCCATAGTTGCAGCTGGCATCAAACAACTCAGTATTAGAAATTGGCTAAATGTGATAAATGCAAAATAAAGCAACGGTGCGGCTTTTTGCTAACCTTGAGCTGGTCTCATCTGTTTCTGCATTAGATCGAGGTCCTCCTCGGGCCACTTTAGCTTATGGTTCATTTCCGCTAACTCCTCAGAGTTAGAGCTCGGAGCCGAAGCTGATGCCTGCACACAATAATGATTATTAAGACCCTATTAGCACTTTTGATCCTTTGGTCGGCTATTTCAATCCAACCATAGTCTCGGGGGCTACTGCATATTCTCTCTTAAAATCCTTAGTCCCAAATTGCTTTAAGCGACCCCCAAGTTGGTTTCTTAAAACCAACTCGGAGCTCGGGGCTACTGGTTGTTGCGCTGTTATGTGTACTCTAGCGGTGTTTTTAAGGTCTTCAGGAAGTTTCTCCCTCTCCCACCCGAAGAGGGATAGTGGACAGACTTAGTGTCAAACAAAAGATATTTATAACTAAGTAGGGAGCAAAGGGAAAGTATGGAACGTAACTAAAAGCCCTGGAAGAAGCCCTTGAAGACCTTCTGCATTCCCGATATGTCCATTTTGCATCATGTTTTCTGTCAGATTTAGGGTTCTGCAAACCCTTGATAGGTTTGAAATCTCGGGTGTGTGCGGAGATCTCAGCCTACCCAACCTGCCTACTCGCGATCCTCCTAAGCCTAGCACATTGATATCAAAGGGACAGAGAGACACATCAGTTTATCCTGGTTCGGGGCACCTCGCGGTGTAATACCCTACTCCAGCGTTTTGCTGGATTGCCTCGAAGGGCTGAGGATGAAGTAGTACAGTGGATGAACTGGCCTCAGGAGGTGAGGTGTTCTTGAGATCACGAGAGCTGGTGAGGTGGTTGGATGAGAACGGATCTGATCTATTCGTCCCCCTCTTTGGTGGTGGCTAAGTCCTATTTATAGTGGCCTTGGTCCTCTTCCCAAATGTTGGCGGGAATGGATCACACAACGGCTAGATTTGAAGGAGGACAAGTAGTACATCCTATCCTGACTAAAGCGGTCCTCGCCTACGAAAAGCCTCTGGTCGTGACGCTGGACGATGACTGATACATCTCCAACGTATCTATAATTTATGAAGCATTCATGCTATATTATTATCCGTTTTGGATGTTTATGGGCTTTATTATACACTTTTATATTACTTTTGGGACTAACCTACTAACTGGAGGCCCAGCCCATATTGTTGTTTTCTTGCCTATTTCAGTGTTTCGAAGAAAAGGAATATCAAACGGAGTCCGAACGAAATGAAACCTTCGGGAGAGTTATTTTTTGGAACGGAAGCGATCTAGGGGACTTGGAGTGCACGTAAGGGAAGAAACGAGGAAGCCACGAGGCAGGGAGGCATGCCCTACCCCCCTAGGCGTGCCCCCCACCCTCGTGGGCTCATCGTGGCTCCCCTGACCGACTCATTTCTCCTATATATGTCCATATACCCTAAAAACATCTGGGAGCAGAATAGATCGGGAGTTCCGCCGCCGCAAGCCTCTGTAGCCACCAAAAACCAATCGGGACCCTGTTCCGGCATCCTACCGGAGGGGGATCCCTCACTGGTGGCCATCTTCATCATCCCGACGCTCTCCACGACGAGGAGGGAGTATTTCACCCTCGGGGCTGAGGGTATGTACTAGTAGCTATGTGTTTGATCTCTCTCTCTCTCTCTCTCTCTTGTGTTCTTGAGGTGATACGATTTTGATGTATCGCGAGCTTTGCTATTATAGTTGGATCTTATGATGTTTCTCCCCCTCTACTCTCTTGTAATGGATTGAGTTTTCCCTTCGAAGTTATCTTATCGGATTGAGTCTTTAATGATTTGAGAACACTTGATGTATGTCTTGCCGTGCTTATCTATGGTGACAATGGGATATTCACCTGATCCACTTGATGTATGTTTTGGTGATCAACTTGCGGGTTCACCTTGTGAACTTATGCATAGGGGTTCACACACGTTTTTGTCATGACTCTCCGGTAGAAACTTTGGGGCACTCTTTAAAGTACTTTGTGTTGGTTGAATAGATGAATCTGGGATTGTGTGATGCATATCATATAATCATGCCCACGGATGCTTGAGGTGACATTCGAGTATCTAGGTGACATTAGGGTTTTGGTTGATTTGTGTCTTAAGGTGTTATTCTAGTACAAACTCTATGATAGATCGAACAGAAAGAATAGCTTCGTGTTATTTTACTACGGACTCTTGAATAGATCGATCAGAAAGGATAACTTTGAGGTGGTTTCGTACCCTACAATAATCTCTTCGTTTGTTCTCCGGTATTAGTGACTTTGGAGTGACTCTTTTTTGCATGTTGAGGGATAGTTATATGATTGAGTTATGTTATTAGTGTTGAGAGAACTTGCACTAGTGAAAGTATGAACCCTAGGCCTTGTTTCCTAGCATTGCAATACCGTTTACGCTCACTTTTATCATTAGTAAACTTGTTGTTTTATATTTTCTGATTACAAATACCTTTATATACCATCCATATTGCACTTGTATCACCATCTCTTCGCCAAACTAGTGCACCTATACAATTTACCATTGTATTGGGTGTGTTGGGGACACAAGAGACTCTTTGTTATTTGGTTGCAGGGTTGTTTGAGAGAGACCATCTTCATCCTACGCCTCCCACGGATTGATAAACCTTAGGTCATCCACTTGAGGGAAATTTGCTACTGTCCTACAAACCTCTGCACTTGGAGGCCCAACAACGTCTACAAGAAGAAGGTTGTGTAGTAGACATCAATGACCTCTGTCCTTCCATCCTGGCGGTCTTGGTCTTGTTGCACCAGAATGGAAACCTTTGGCTGATTCCTCGGGACTCCACACCTACCGCTTGCCTCCTTTGCACCAAAGGGGAAAGTGGCGCTCTGCGCCCGCCTAGCCTTGGTCCTCATGGCTCACGTGAGCTGAGCCTCGGTAGGTGCACCTTGCATAGAACTCTCCGCCCCTTGGGAGCCAGCCTAAGGAGGCCGATCCCTCAGGGGTATTGGCGTCGTCCGCCTCATGAGGCTTGGCCCCTCGCGAGGGTCTTGAGCTGTCGATACTGAAGTTGGGCCATACCAGGTCGTCAATAGAGCCGTGCAGTGGGCCGAAGGCAGGCAAGTCTGGGTACCCCTGTATCCAGAACGCCGACAGTAGCCCCCAGGCGCAAGGCGCGCTCGGACTTGGCTTCTAAGAGAAGCCAAAGGGCAAGTGCAGAGTGCCGCAGGCCCTAACCACCTGCGGCCTTGAACGATGCATGGCGATTGATGGGACGTGGGCGCCTCCACTTCCCCATGTCGCCTCGGTAACCGTTCGACTTGACGAGTCGATGCTGCATGCAGAAGATCATCATTGTGAGAGGTCGCGGAGGATGGCGGTTATCCTCCCTCTGGCTACAAATGAGGGGAGGGGCAGAGCCCCCCCCCCCCCGCCCCCCCCCCCCCCCCCCCGCGCTCATCTCTCCCTCCGTCTTCCTGCTATTTGTATCTTTTCCTTCTCCATCTTGCTTCCATGGCGCCGACGTGGAGATTTTCTGCGGCCGAAAAGGGGAAGGCTTCCAAGGAGGGGCCACCCTCTACGCCTCCGAAGAGAGCCCGCGGCCGTCCCTGCAAGCACCCCGTGACCCCTGCTGTGGCCTCCACGGGGCGCGGGGGCGCATCCTCCAGGGCCGACATCTCTCTTGGCGCTCGCGGTGGTACCTCTTCTCGTGGCAGGGGCCACCGGCTCCAAAGCAGCCCCCACGACGAGGGGAGGCGCATCATGGTTGCTAGCCCTCCCCGCCCATGCTTCTCCTTGTTGGACGTGCTTTCGGAGTTTGTGGTGTGGTCGGAGGCGCCTGCCGACACCTCGCTCTGGCTTCCGCGCTTCTTCTCCAGCGAGCTGCCATCCTCGGAGCTCGACGGCCTTTGGTTGCAGGCTGACGGCTGCAGCAGCAGGGCCTCGTGGGTGGGGACGGAGGTCGCCGCCATGGGCGGCATGGTCCTAACCCGTGGCTGGCAGACGTTCGCCCGCGCACGAGGCTTGGGCGGGAGGTGCACCCTCCACTTCAAGTATGACGGCCTGGCGACCCTCTATGTGAGGGTGTTCAGGGAGGACGGCCGCCGCGTGGGGTGCTGCCCCGAAGACAGCAGCGACAACGAAGGTGACGAGGGTGAGCTTGGCCTTGGCGACGCCCGCGCCTCCTCTCGTGGCAGCAGCTCTTCCTCGAATGAGAGCTCGAGCAGCAGCGGCTACGACCAGCCCCTACGCCGTCGAGCTTGGATCAAGGGCGGCGGTGGGTCGTCCCACCGCCACACTCCGGTGAAGCTGGAGGGGAGCCCGACATGAGTCCGGGGCCGCCGAACTTGGACTCAAGACCTGCCGCGGCCCCGGGCTGCCTGCAGGGGAACTGGTGGAGTGTCGGGGCCACCTGAGGCTACTTGAGGACACGGCACTGGTGCTGGATCCGCACGCCCTTGGGACATCTGTGTTTAGCCTTTCCTTTCTTCTGCATTCGAAGAAAAGTAGTGTGCCCCGCTGGGGCGTGTAATGAACTATGGCGGTTATGCCCCCTTTTATGCTATGCTTATTATCTCAAGGCCATGTTATAGCGTATGTACTCCGGGTAGGCAAGGGTAGGGTAACTTAGCTTGATGCATTTATAGTGACTTCCCTCCTCACGAGGGTGAGGCCCTTGGTGTCTGGCGAAGCTCCCATTCCCGGCGACTAGGGAAGCACTTCTGCCCTCAGGAGGTGTTGTAGATCCGCTGCACAGCTGTTTAGCGAGAAAAGAAGCTTGTCTAGCACCTCGTTCTTTTTCGCGCGAGCCCCCTATCATTGGTTAGTTGTGGCCTAATGCACCACGTCGCGCTGCCAGAGGGGCATGGACATGAGGGGTGCTGGTGCTCGTGAGCTTGATAGAGGGCTCCTCGCGAGGATAAAGCTCAAGCACTGGGGCGGCGGGGATCGGCGCGGTGTGCACGCACAAGGGCAGGCCCAAGGCGCACACACCTGCCTAGCCCCCACGCGCGAGGCGCACGAGGAAGAGCGACGGGCAACTGCCACACCTTCCTGGCCCTCGGGCTAAGAGCGAACGAAACAGGAGGAGAAAAATCCAACTTGGCGAACCAAAGCATGAAAGCACCAACTCCATGAAAGATCATTAAAAGATTGTAAGCAACTTCGAAAAGCAAATGAACAGCTGTGTCCGGCACCTAATCTAGTCTTCTCACGAGCGTGGAGCTAAGTGCTGCCACTAAGACATGGGAGGGAGCCCCTGTGAGGCCCCAGGGCGGCTCTCAGGAGACTCCGGGGCATGTACAGCCCCACTCATTATTACGTGAGAGTGTCACGAGCAGAGACCATCACAGGCAGGATCCTTGCTTCATGGATAGAACTTCCGGAGGTGCTAGATGTTCCAGGCATTCTAGATGGGGACACTGTCCTGTGTCTCCAGGCGTGCGGCGCTAGGCCTGGAGACACGGGCAATCCTAAACGGGCCCTCCCACATGGGAGAGAGCTTGTGCAACCCCTCCCTGGAGAGCACCTGCCTCAGGACGAGGTCGCCCACCTCCAACGTCCTGGAGTGGACACTGCAGTAGTGGTACCGCCGCAACGCCTGCTGGTACCTTGCCGCTCGGAGTGAGGCTTGAGAGCGGCATTCCTCCCCCAGCACGAGACCCATCCCCCGTGTGGCGTCCTAACGCGCCTCGTCAAACGCCAGGACCCGCATGGAGCGATGCTTCACCTCGTGTGGGAGAACTGCTTCAGCTCCGTAGACGAGGAAGAACGACGTCTCTCCCGTTGGCTTGGTCGCGGTGGTGCGGATGGAACATAGCACAGACTGGAGCTCGTCGAGCCAGCCCCTGCCGCAGGACTCGAGCTTCTTGTTGCAGGTCCTTATCTTGAGGCCCCTCAGGACCTCAGCGTTGGCGCGCTCGGCTTGGCCGTTGCTCCAGGGATGTGCCACTGAGGTGTAGCATATCTGCGTTCCAAGATTAGCACATTATGTTTTGAAAAGGTTGCTAGTGAAGTGCGAGCCTTTGTCGGTGATGATGCAGTTAGGGACCCCAAACCGGCTCACGAGGCCCTTGATGAACTTGACGGCTGATCTAGCGGGGATTGTGCGGACGGCTTCCACCTCCGCCCATTTGGTGAACTTATCGATGGCGACATAGAGGTAGCGGTAGCCCCCTGGCGCTCGAGGGAACGGCCCCAGGATGTCTAGCCCCCAGACCACGAACGGCCATGTGAGCGGGATGGTCTGGAGGCCCTGCGCGGGCTGGTGAATTTGCTTGGCGTGGAACTGGCATGCTTCACAGGACTGTACCAGCACGGCAGCATTGTTGAGTGCAGTGGGTCAGTAGAAGCCATTGTGGAACGCCTTGCCAACAAGAGTGCGTGAGGAGGAATGATGTCCGCAATCCCCACCGTGTATGTCCGCCAGCAGCTCGAGCCCCTACTCCCTGGAGATGCATCATAACGAAACACCATTGGGCCTCTTGCAGTACAACTCACCGTCACGGATGCAACATGCGGTGGCCTGACGGGCCACCCGCTCGGCGTCCTCCTCCATCTCTGGCAGGGTCCCCTGAAGTATGTACGCCTTGAACTCCTCGGTCCAGCACCCCTCCTGGGGCTCGAGCGCGAGGAGCAGGCGGGCCCCTGAGGGAGGGCCGCATGCTAGGGCGCCGGTTGCTGGTGCTTGGGGTAGATCGTCCTAAGTGGCGCTCGATTCTTGGTGGGGGGACCTGCCGACGACTTGAAGAGCCGCTCTTCAAACACCCCCGGCTTCTGAGGGAGCCTCCAGGATGCTCTCTTGGCGATGTCGTCCGCCTCCTTGTTCATTCCTCGCGGTACGTGCTGCAGTTCCAAGCCTAAGAACCGTTTCTCCATTTTGCGTACCTCTTCTAGGTATGCCTCCATGTGCTCGTCCTTGGGTGTGTACTCTTTGTTGGAGAAGTTGATGAGGAGCTAGGAGTCGCCTTTGATGGTGAGGCGCTTCACCCCCAGCATCACCGCGGCCCTGAGGCCAGCGAGCAAGCCTTCATACTCTGTGAAATTGTTGGAGACTTTCTCGCCCTGCTGAAAACAGAGTTGTACTGCGTAGTAGAGCTTGTCCTTGGTGGGTGAGATGAGGACGGCCCCAGCCCCTTCACCTTCTCGTGTGAACGCGCCATCAAAGTACATGATCCACCCATCTGGCTCCTCATCCCCTGGCAAGAGGGAATAGTCCTCGCTCACTCTGCGGTCAGGGGCGTCAGCCATTCTGGCACAAAATCCGCAAGGGCCGCACCCTTGATGACTCTGGTGGTACTAAACTCTAGTTGGAATGCCTGGAGTTCGATGTTCCACTCCGCAACTCGCCAGGCGACATTTGGGCTCTGGAGCACCCTCTCCAGTGGGTAGGCCAAAACGACTTTGATGGGGTGGCCTTGGAAGTAGTGGCACAGCTTTCGGGAGGCGACGAGGAGCGTGGGTAAGAGCTTTTGAGGCATAGGTTAACGTGCATGTACCTCCCGCAGCACCATGCTAACGAAGTAGACCGGGTGCTCGACGACGGGAGAGGTGTTGGCGGAGTCTTGTGCTTCTTCAGGATGTGGGCCTTCGGTGGTCCCGCCTTCAGCTACGCCAAGTACGGTCTCGCGAGGGTCGGCCTCAGGAGCCCCCCCAGCCGGGAGGTCAGTTGCAACCTCCGGAGGAATGTCGGCCGCCGAATTGGCCGAGGCTTCTGGAGCGCTATCCTGAAGCTGTTGCGCTTTGCTTGGTGATCGAGCACCCCACCGAGGGCCCTTGAGCATGCGTTCCTCCCTCGGCACCACCAGGGCGGCGCCGGCAGAGTGAGGGGTGGCTGCCAGGTAGAGTACCAGGGGCTCAAGAGGGCGCGGCGCCACCATCATCGGCGGGCTGGTCAGGTATCTCTTGAGGTCTTGAAAGGCTGTGTCAGCCTCAGGTGCCACTCGAGCGGCCCCTTCTTTTTCTTAAGCTTGAAGAATGGGAGGGCATGCTGTCCCAACTTAGAACTGAAACGCCCCAGCAAGGTCACGCAGCAGTCAGCTTTTGCATCTCCTTCAGCGTCTGTGGGGGGCTCATGTCTTCTATTGCCTTGACCTTCTCCGGATTTACCTCGATCCCTCTATGCGATACTAGAAAGCCCAACAGCTTGCCAAAGGGAACTCCGAACACGCACTTATCGGAATTGAGCCGCATGTCCACCTTGCGCAAGCTGGCAAACGTCTCCTCCAGATCCTCAATCAGGGCCCTTGCCTACCGAGACTTCACCACTATGTCGTCAACATATGCCTCGGCGTTTCTACTAAGCTGCCTGCCCAGGGCGATGTTCATCAGCCGCTGGAAGGTAGCCCCAGCATTATGCAGCCTGAAGGGCATACAGGTGTAGCAGTACACTCCACAGGGGGTCAGGAATGCCGTCTTCTCCACATCTTGCACGGCCATCTTGATTAGGTGGTAGCCTGAGAAGGCGTCCAAAAAGCACAACAGGTCACACTCGGCGGTGAAGTCAACAATCTGGTTGATGCGAGGAAGCGGGAAGGGATCCTGAGGGCAAGCCTTGTTGAGGTTGGTGAAGTCGACACACATGCGTTCCTTCCCTCCTTTCTTGGGGACGACAACTAGGTTTGCCAGCCATTCCGGGTACCGCACCTCCCTGATGACCCCAGCATCCTGTAGCTTGCGAGTTTCTTGCAAAATGAATGCCTGCTTCTCGGTGGACTGGCGGCGGGCCTTCCGATTCACTGGGTGCACGTTTGGGCATACCTTCAGGTGGTGCTTGATTATTCCCCTTAGAACCCTGACCAAGTCTTTGGGCTCCCATGCGAACATGTCCTTGTTGGTGCGCAAGAAGTCGACCAATGCTTTCTCCTGGTCCTGAGGGAGGCCAGCCCCTATGGTAAAGGTGGCGCCTGACACCCCATCTTCATTGACCGGCACTTGCTTCGTCTTGGCTCGGTCTTGGGAGAATAGGTGCTTCTTCTTGGCCGGTGCTGCTCCTGGGGCCTCAGGGCCCCCTTTCTCGCCAGGCACCGCGGACGCCACAGACCTGAAAGCGAGCTTGAGGGCCTGCAGCGCGTTGCTATGTCTTGAGCATGCGTTGGTTTTCCTTGAAGAGGAAAGGGTGGTGCAGCAATAGTAGCGTAAGTATTTCCCTCAGTTTTTGAGAACCAAGGTATCAATCCAGTAGGAGGCTCCTCAAAAGTCCCACGCACCTAACAAACAAAGAACTCGCAACCAACGCAATAAAGGGGTTGTCAATCCCTTCACGACCACTTGCGAAAGTGAGATCTAATAGAGATAGTATGATAAGATAAATATATTTTTGGTATTTTATAATATAGATGCAAAAAGTAAAGATGCAAATAAAAGTAGATTGGAAGAAAATATGATAAGAGATAGACCCGAGGGCCATAGGTTTCACTAGTGGCTTCTCTCAAGATAGCATAAGTATTACGGTGGGTGAACAAATTACTATCGAGCAATTGATAGAAAAGTGAATAATTATGAGATTATCTAGGCATGATCATGTATATAGGCATCACGTCCGCAACAAGTAGACCGACTCCTGCCTGCATCTACTACTATTACTCCATGCATCGACCGACTCCTGCCTGCATCTAGAGTATTAAGTTCATAAGAACAGAGTAACGCCTTAAGCAAGATGACATGATGTAGAGGGATAAACTCATGCAATATGATATAAACCCCATCTTTTTATCCTCGATGGCAACAATACAATACGTGCCTTGCTGCCCCTGCTGTCACTGGGAAAGGACACCGCAAGATTGAAACCAAAGCTAAGCACTTCTCCCATGGCAACAAAGATCAATCTAGTAGGCCAAACCAAACTGATAATTCGAAGAGACTTGCAAAGATAACTCAATCATACATAAAAGAATTCAGAGGAGATTCAAATATTTCTCATAGATAAACTTGACCATAAACCCACAATTCATCGGATCTCGACAAACACACCGCAAAAAGAGTTTACATCGAATAGATCTCCACAAGAGAGGGGGAGAACATTGTATTGAGATCCAAAAAGAGAGAAGAAGCCATCTAGCTAATAACTATGGACCCGAAGGTCTGTGGTAAACTACTCACAACTCATCGGAGGGGCAAGGATGTTGATGTAGAAGCCCTCCAAGGTCGATTCCCCCTTCAGCGGAGCGTCGGCGAAGCCTCCAAGATGGAATCACGTGGATACAGAAGGTTACGGTGGTGGAAATATTGTTTCGTTGGCTCCCTGGATGTTTTTGGGGTACGTATGCTTATATAGGAGGAAGAAGCACGTCGGTGGCCGCCCGAGGGGCCCACGAGACAGGGGCGCGCCCTATAGGGGCACGCGCCCTACCCTCTTGTGGCCACCTCGGTTGCTTCTTGACTTGCACTCCAAGTCCTCTGGATCACGTTCGTTGCAAAAATCACGCTCCTGAAGGTTTCATTCCGTTTGGACTCCGTTTGATATTCCTTTTCTTCGATATACTAAAATAGGCAAAGAAACAGCAATACGGGCTGGGCCTCCGGTTAGTAGGTTAGTCCCAAAAATGATATAAATGTGTAAAATAAAGCCCATAAACATCCAAAAGGGGTAATATAATAGCATGGAACAATCAAAAATTATAGAAACATTGGAGACGTATCAAGCATCCCCAAGCTTAATTCCTGCTCGTCCTCGAGTAGGTAAATGATAAAAAAGAAATTTTTGATGTGGAATGCTACCTAGCATAATTCTCAATGTAGTTTTCTTTATTGTGGCATGAATGTTCAGATCCAAATGATACAAAATAAAAGTTTATATTAACATGAAAATGGTGATACTTCAAGCATACTAATCAAAGTAATCATGTCTTCTCAAAATAACATGGCCAAAGAAAGTTATCCCTACAAAATCATATAGTCGGACTGTTGCTCTATCTTCATCACACAAAGTATTTAATCATGCACAACCCCGATGACAAGCCAAGCAATTGTTTCATACTTTAATAATCTCAAATCTTTCGACTTTCACGCAATACATGAGCGTGAGCCATGGACATAGCACTATATGTGGATTAGAATGGTGGTTGTCAAGAAGACAAAAAGGAGAAGATAGTCTCACATCAACTAGGTGTATCAATGGGCTATGGAGATGCCCATTAATATATACAATGTGAGTGAGTAGGGATTGCCATGCAATGGATGCACTAGAGCTATAAATATATGAAAGCTCAACAAAAGAAACTAAGTGGGTGTGCATCCAACTCGCTTGCTCATGAAGACCTAGGGCATTTTGAGGAAGCCCATCATTGGAATATAGAAGCCAAGTTCTATAATGAAAAATGCCCACTAGTATGTGAAAGTGACAACATATGAGACTCTCTCTAACATGAAGATCATGGTGCTATTTTTGAAGCACAAGTGTGGAAAAAGAGATAGTAGCATTGTCCCATCTCTCTTTTTCTCTCATTTTATTTTTTTTCTTTCTTTTCTTTCTTTTCTTTTTCTTTTTTTTTCTTTGGCCTTTCTCTTTTTTTCTTTTCTTTTTCTTTCTGTAAATCCCAAAGTCTCATCCCGACTTGTGGGGGAATCATAGTCTTCATCATCCTTTCCTCACTAGTACAATGCTCTAATAATGAAGATCATCACACGTTTATGGATTTACAACTCAAGAATTACAACTCAAAGGTAAAACAAGGTATGACTCTATATGAATGCCTCCGGCGGTGTACCGGGATATGCAATGAATCAAGAGCGACATGTACGAAAATTATGAAGGTGGCCTTGCCACAAATACAATGTCAACTACATGATCATGCAAAGAGCAATATGACAAAAGTAATGCGTGTCATATGAACGGAACAGTGGAAAGTTGCATGGCAATATATATCGGAATGGCTATGGAAATGCCATAATAGGTAGGTATGGTGGCGGTTTTGAGGAAGGTATATGGTAGGTGTATGGTACCGGCGAAAGTTGCGCGGCAAAAGAGAGGCTAGCAATGGTGGAAGGGTGAGGTGCGTATAATCCATGGACTCAACATTAGTCAAAAGAACTCATGTACTTGTTGCAAAAATCTAGAAGTCATCAAAAACCAAAGCACTACGCGCATGCTCCTAGGGGGGTAGATTGGTAGGAAAAGACCATCGCTCGGCCCCGACCGTCACTCATAAGGAAAAGACAATCAATAAATAAAATTGTGCTCCAACTTCATCAAAAAGCGGTTCACCATACGTGCATGCTACGGGAATCACAACCCTCAACACAAGTACTTTTCATAATCACCTCAACTAGCATGACTTTAATACCACTACCTCCATATCTCAAAACAATTATCAAGCATCATATTTACCATAGCATCCAATTCTTTTCTATGATAGTTTTTATTACACCCAACTTGGATGCTCATCATTCTATGACCAACTTTGTAACCATAGCAAATACCATGCTGTTCTAGAAGACTCTCAAAAAGATATAGGTGAAGAATGAGAGACTAGCAATTTCTTCAAAATTAAGTCACCACCGTGCTCTAAAAATATAAGTGAAGCACTAGAGCAAAAACTATCAATCTCAAAAGATATAAGTGAACCACATAGAGTATTCTAGCAAATCCTAATCAAGTAGGCTTCTCACAAAAGGTGTGTACAGAAAGGATGATTTTGGTAAACTAAAAAGCAAAGACTAATATAATACACGACGCTCCAAGCAAAACACATATCATGTGGTGAATAAAAATATAGCTCCAAGTAAAGTTACCAATGAACAGAGACGAAAGAGGGGATGCCTTCCCGGGGCATCCCCAAGCTTAGGCTTTTGGCTATCCTTGAATATCTTGGGGTGCCATGGGCATCCCCAAGCTTAGGATCTTGCCACTCCTTATTCCATACTCCATAAAAGCTTTACCTAAAACTTGAAAACTTCACAACACAAAACTCAACAGGAAATCTTATAAGCTCCGTTAGTGAAAGAAAACAAAACCACCACATAAGGTACTGTAATGAACTCATTCTTTACTTATTTTGGTGTTAAACCTACTGTATTCCAATTTCTCTATGGTTTATAAACTATTTTACTAGCCATAGATGCATCAAAATAAGCAAACAACACACGAAAAATAGAATCTGTCAAAAACAGATCAATCTGTAGCAATCTGTAACTAACGCAAACTTCTGGAACTCTAAAAATCCTACCAAAATAGGAAGTCCTGGACAATTTGCCTATTGATCAGCATCAAAAATAATCAATGCAAAAGCACGTTTCTGTGATTTAACAAAACTAAATTCGTGCGTCTAAAGTTTCTGTTTTTCAGCAGAATCAAATCAACTATCATCATAGGTTATCCTATAGGTTCTACTTGGCACAAACACTAAATAAAAGATAAAAACACATCTAAACATAAGGTAGATGCAAGATTTATTATAAACGGGAACAAAAACAAAAAACATAAAGAAAATTGGGTTGCCTCCCTGATACGTCTCCAACGTATCTATAATTTTTGATTGTTCCATGCTATTATATTACCCCTTTTCGATGTTTATGGGCTTTATTTTACATATTTATATCATTTTTGGGACTAACCTACTAACCGGAGGCCCAGCCAGTATTGCTGTTTTTTCCCTCTTTCAGTATTTCGAAGAAAAGGAATATCAAACGGAGTCCAAACAGAATAAAACCTTCGGGAGCGTGATTTTTGGAACGAACGTGATCCAGAGGACTTTGAGTGCAAGTCAAGAAGCAGCCGAGGACTCCACGAGATAGGAGGGCCCCCCCCCCTATAGGGCGCGCCCCTGTCTCATGGGCCCCTCGGGCGTCCACCGACGTACTTCTTCCTCCTATATAAGCCTACATACCCCGAAAACATCCAGGGAGCCAACGAAACACAATTTCCACCGCCGTAACCTTCTGTATCCGCGAGATCCCATCTTGGAGCCTTCACCGACACTCCGCCGGAGGGGGACTCGACCATGGAGGGCTTCTACATCAACACCCTTGCCCATTCGATGAGTTGTGAGTAGTTTACCATAGATCTACGGGTCCATAGTTATTAGCTAGATGGCTTCTTGTCACTTTTTGGATCTCAATACAATGTTCTCCCCGTCTCTTGTGGAGATCTATTCGATGTAAACTCTTTTTGTGGTGTGTTTGTCGAGATCCGATGAATTGTGGGTTTATGATCAAGTTTATCTATGAATAATATTTGAATCTTCTCTGAATTATTTTATGTATGATTGAGTTATCTTTGCAAGTCTCTTCGAATTATCAGTTTGGTTTCGCCTACTAGATTGATCTTTCTTGCCATGGGAGAGGTGCTTAGCTTTGGGTTCAATCTTGCGGTGTCCTTACCCAGTGACAGAAAGGGTTGCAAGGCACGTATTGTGTTGTTGCCATCGAGGATAAAAAGATGGGGTTTATATCATATTGCATGAGTTTATCCCTCTACATCATGTCATCTTGCTTAATGCGTTACTCTGTTCTTATGAACTTAATACTCTAGATCCAGGCTGGAGTCGGTCGATGTGTGGAGTAATAGTAGTAGATGCAGGCAAGAGTCGGTCTACTTGTTGCGGACATGATGCCTATATACATGATCATGCCTAGATAATCTCATAATTATTCGCTTTTCTATCAATTGCTCGACAATAATTTGTTCACCCGCCGTAATATTTATGCTATCTTGAGAGAAGCCACTAGTGAAACCTATGGCCCCCAGGTCTATCTCTTATCGCATTTGCTTCCAATCTACTTTTATTTGCATCTTTACTTTTTGCATCTATGTTATAAAATACCAAAAATATATTTATCTTATCTTACTCTTTATTAGATCTCACTTTTGCAAGTGGCCGTGAAGGGATTGACAACCCCTTTATTGCGTTGGTTGCGAGTTCTTTGTTTGTTTGTGTAGGTGCGTGGGACTTTTAAGGAGCCTCCTACTGGATTGGTACCTTGGTTCTCAAAAACTGAGGGAAATACTTACGCTACTATTGCTGCATCATCCTTTCCTCTTCAAGGAAAACCAACGCAAGCTCAAGACGTAGCAAGAAGGATTTCTGGCGCCATTGCCGGGGAGGTCTTCGCTCAAGTCAAGACATACCAAGTACCCATCACAAACTCATCTCCCTCGCATTTACATTATTTGCCATTTGCCTCTCGTTTTCCTCTCCCCCACTTCACCCTTGCCGTTTTATTCGCCCTCTCTTTCCCAATCTCCTCCTCTCTTTTCGCTTGCCTTTTTCTGCTTGCTTGTGTGCCTGTTTGTCCTTATGGCTTTGCCTAAGGGTTCTGACCACCTTCTCAGAAGGTTGGAAGAGATTGAATAAAATATAAGAAGCTTTATGAATTTGTAGTTTGAGCATAATAATTTCTTTAGATAAGAGTTGAAGGAACAAAAAGGTTTTTTGGGGTTTATGAACAAAGAGCTTGATGATATGAATAAAGAATTTTATGGTGTTAATGCTCAGATTACCCGTCTTGAAAATGCTATAGCCAAAATTTCTGATAAGCAAGCCACCTTAGTCAATAAGATGGCCGCCAAACCAGAAAAGTTATATGAAAATAATGATGAGGATCTTAAAGTTATTGATGCGTCTCCCATTAGATCTATGTTTTGCAATATGAATCTTGATAATTATGGGACTGATGATGAGTCAACTTTACCTAGAAGGTGTCCCAAAAATTCGGAGTTTTTAGATCTTGATGCTAAATTTGGTAAAAGTGGGATTGGATAGGTCACAACGTTAAATAGTATTGAACCCACTATCTTGGATTTTAAGGATTTTGATTATGATAATTTTTCTTTAGAAGGTTGTATTTCCTTGTTGCAATCCGTTGTTAATTCTCCTCATGCTTATAGTCAAAATAAAGCTTTTACCAAACACATTGTTGATGCCTTGATGCAATCTTATGATGAAGAACTTAATTTGGAAGTTTCTATACCTAGAAAACTTAATGATGAGTGGGAACCTACTATAAAGATTAGAATTAAAGATCATGAGTGTTTTGCTTTGTGTGATTTGGGTGCTAGTGTTTCCACGATTCCGAAAACTTTATGTGATATTCTAGGTTTCCATGATCTTGATGATTGCTCTTTAAATTTGCACCTTGCGGATTCCACCATTAAAAACCCAATGGGAAGGATCAATGATGTTCTCATTGTTGCAAATAGAAATTTGGTGCATGTGGATTTTATCGTTCTTGATATAGATTGCAATCTTTCTTGCCCTATTATTCTTGGTAGACCTTTCCTTAGAACGATTGGTGCGATTATTGATATGAAGGAAGAGAATATTAGATTCCAATTTCCATTAAAGAAAGGCATGGAACACTTTCCAAGAAAGAAACTCAAATTACCTTATGAAACTATCATGCGGGCTACTTATGAATTTAGTGCCAAAGATGGCACTCGTTAGATCTATCTTCGCTTTTATGCCTAGCTAGGGGCGTTAAACGATAGCGCTAGTTGGGAGGCAACCCAATTTTCTTTGTGTTTTTTGTTTTTGCTCCTGTTTAGTAATAAATCTTGTTTCTACCCTCGGTTTAGATGTGTTTTTATCTTTTAGTTTGTGTTTGTGCCAAGTAGAACCTATAGGATAACCTATGATGATAGTTGATTTGATTCTGCTGAAAAACAGAAACTTTGCCCGCACGAATTTAGTTTTATTAAATCACAGAAACGTGATTTTGTGTTGATTCTTTTTTCTTCTGATCAATAAACAAATTTTCCAGGACTTCCTATTTTGGTAGGATTGTTAGATTTCCATAAGTTTGCGTTAGTTACAGATTGCTACAGACTGTTCTATTTTTTACAGATTCTATTTTTCGTGTGTTGTTTGCTTATTTTGATGCATCTATGGCTAGTATTAAGTGGTATGAACCATAGAGAAGTTGGAATACAGTAGGTTTAACACCGAAATAAATAAATAATGAGTTCATTACAGTACCTTATGTGGTGGTTTTGTTTTCTTTCACTAATGGAGCTTATAAGATTTCCTGTTAAGTTTTGTGTTGTGAAGTTTTCAAGTTTTGGGTAAAGTTTTTATGGACTATGGAATAAGGAGTGGAAAGAGCCTAAGCTTGGGGATTCCCAAGGCACCCCAAGATATTCAAGAATAGCCAAAAGCCTAATCTTGGGGATGCCCCGGGAAGGCATCCCCTCTTTCGTCTTCGTTCATTGGTAACTTTACTTGGAGCTATATTTTTAATTCGCCACATGATATGTGTTTTGCTTGGAGCGTCGTGTATTATATTAGTCTTTGTTTTTTAGTTTACCACAATCATCCTTGCTGTACACACCTTTTGGGAGAAGCCTATTTGATTAGAATTTGCTAGAATACTCTACGTGCTTCACTTATACCTTTTGAGCTTGATAGTGTTTTGCTCTGGTGCTTCACTTATATCTTTTAGAGCACGGTGGTGACTTAATTTTGAAGAAACTGCTAGTCTCTCATGCTTCACTTATATCTTTTTGAGAGTCTTTTAGAAAATCATGGTATTTTCTTTGGTTATAAAATTGGTCCTAGAATGGTAGGCATCCAAGTTGGGTATAATAAAAACTATCATAGGAAGTGAATTGGATGCTATGATCAATTTGATACTTGATAATTGTTTTGAGATATGGAGGTAGTGATATTAAAGTCATGCTAGTTGGGTCATTATGAATTTAAAGAATGCTTGTGTTGAAGTTAGCAAGTCCCGTAGCATGCACGTATGGTTAAAGTTGTGTAACAAATTTGAAACATGAAGTGTACCTTGCTTGTGCATCCTTATGAGTGGCGGTCGGGGACGAGCAATGGTCTTTTCCTACCAATCTATCCCCCTAGGAGCATGCGCGTAGCACTTGATTTTTGATGACTTCTAAATTTTTGCAATAAGTATATGAGTTCTTTTGACTAATGTTGAGTCCATGGATTATACGCACTTTTACCTTTCCGCCATTGCTAGCCTCTTTGGTACCGTGCATTGCCCTTTCTCACCATGAGAGTTGGTGCAAACTTTGCCGGTGCATCCAAACCCCGTGATACGATATGCTCTATCACACATAAACCCTCCTTATATCTTCCTCAAAACAGCCACCATACCTACCTATTATGGCATTTCCATAGCCATTCCGAGATATATTGCCATGCAACTTTCCACCGTTCCGTTCATCATCATGACATACATTACTTTTGTCATATTGCCATTGCATGATCATGTAGTTGACATCGTATTTGTGGCAAAGCCACCATGCATTAATTTTCATACATGTCACTCTTGATTCATTGCACCATCCCGGTACACCGCCGGAGGCATTCATATAGAGTCATATCTTGTTCTAGTTTCGAGTTGTAATTCATATGTTGTAATCAATAGAAGTGTGATGATCATCATTATTAGAGCATTGCCCAAAGAAAAAAAAGAAAAAAAGCAAAAAGAAGAAGAAAGGCCAAAAGAAGAAGAAAGGCCAAAAGAAAAAAAAGGAAAGGCCCAAAAAAAGAAGAAAAAAAAAGAAAAGAAATAAAAAGGGCAATGTTCTATCTCTTTTTCCACACTTGTACTTCAAAGTAGCACCTTGTTTTTCATATAGTGAGTCTCATAAGTTGTCTTTTTCATACTAGTGGGAATTTTTCATTATAGAACTTGGCTTGTATATTCGTACGATGGGCTTCCTCAAATGCCCTAGGTCTTCGTGAGCAAGCAAGTTGGATGCACACCCACTAGTTTTCTTTTGTTGAACATTCATTTATAGCTCTAGTGCATCTGTTGCATGGCAATCCCTACTCCTCATGTTGACATCAATTGATGGGCATCTCCATAGCCCGTTGATTATCCTCGTCAATGTGAGACTTTCTCCTTTTTTGTCTTCTCTACACAATCCCCATCATCATATTCTATTCCACCCATAGTGCTATATCCATGGCTCACGCTCATGTATTGCGTGAAGGTTGAAAAAGTTTGAGATTATTTAAGTATGAAACAATTGCTTGGCTTGTCATCGGGGGTATAGAAGTTGGGAACATCTTTGTGTGACGAGAATGAAGCATAGCCTAACTATATGATTTTGTAGGGATGAACTTTCTTTTGCCATGTTATTTTGAGAAGACATGATTACTTTGATTAGTATGCTTGAAGTGTTACTATTTCTATTATCAATATGAACTTTTATTTTGAATCATTTGGATCAGAACATTCATGCCACAATAAAGAAAATTACATTGAGAATTATGCTAGGTAGCATTCCACATCAAAAATTTTCTTTTTATCACTTACCTACTCGAGGATGAGCAGGAATTAAGCTTGCTGATGCTTGATACGTCTCCAACGTATCGATAATTTTTTATTGTTCCATGCATTGATGTTACCCCTTTTGGATGTTTATCGGCTTTATTTTACATATTTATATCATTTTTGGGACTAACCTACTAACCGGAGGCCCAGCCCGTGTTGCTGTTTTTTTGCCTATTTCAGTATTTCGAAGAAAAGGAATATCAAACAGAGTCCAAACGGAATGAAACCTTCGGGAGCGTGATTTTTGGAATGAACGTGATCCAGAGGACTTGGAGTGCAAGTCAAGAAGCAGCCGAGGACTCCACGAGATAGGAGGGCGCCCCCCTCCCTATAGGGCGCGCCCCCCTGTCTCGTGGGCCCCTCGGGCGTCCACCAACGTACATCTTCCTCCTATATAAGCCTACGTACCCCAAAAACATCCAGGGAGCCAACGAAACACAATTTCCACCGCCGTAACCTTCTGTATCCGCGAGATCCCATCTTGGAGCCTTCGTCGGCGCTCCGTCGGAGGGGGAATCGACCATGAAGGGCTTCTACATCAACACCCTTGCCCCTCCGATGAGTTGTGAGTACTTTACCACAGACCTACGGGTCCATAGTTATTAGCTAGATGGCTTCTTCTCCCTTTTTGGATCTCAATACAATGTTCTCCCCCTCTCTTGTGGAGATCTATTCGATGTAAACTCTTTTTGCGGTGTGTTTGTCGAAATCTGATGAATTGTGGGTTCAATCTTGCGGTGTCCTTTCCCAGTGACAGCAGGGGCAGCAAGGCACGTATTGTATTGTTGCCATCGAGGATAAAAAGATGGGGTTTATATCATATTGCATGAGTTTATCCCTCTACATCATGTCATCTTGCTTAAGGCGTTACTCTGTTCTTATGAACTTAATACTCTAGATGCAGGCAGGAGTCGGTCGATGTGTGGAGTAATAATAGTAGATGCAGGCAGGAGTTGGTCTACTTGTTGCGGACGTGATGCCTATATACATGATCATGCCTAGATAATCTCATAATTATTCGCTTTTCTATCAATTGCTCGACAGTAATTTGTTCACCCACCGTAATACTTATGCTATCTTGAGAGAAGCCACTAGTGAAACCTATGGCCCCGGGGACTATCTCTTATCATATTTGCTTCCAATCTACTTTTATTTGTATCTTTACTTTTCGCATCTACATTATAAAATACCAAAAATATATTTATCTTATCTTACTATCTTTATTAGATCTCACTTTCGCAAGTGGCCGTGAAGGGATTGACAACCCCTTTATTGTGTTGGTTGCGAATTCTTTGTTTGTTTGTGTAGCTGCGTGGGACTTTTGAGGAGCCTCCTACTGGATTGATACCTTGGTTCTCAAAAACTGAGGGAAATACTTACGCTACTATTGCTGCATCACCCTTTCCTCTTCAAGGAAAAGCAACGCAAGCTCAAGACGTAGCACTCCCAACTAGCGCTATCGTTTAACGCCCCTTGCTGGCATAATAGCGAAGATAGATCTAAGTAGTGCCATTGTTGGCACTCAATTCCTCAATAGAGCACTTATAATCTTTAGGGGTTTCTCCCTTTTTAGCAATGATTAAACCTTTAGGCAAAAATTCAAGAAATTCGTTCATAGCAAAAGGTTCCTTAACGATAGACAGGCAATTGGGGTGAACACTTATGGATTTGAGATCCGTGTCTCCTTTACTAGAAGATTCCCCCTTATTTTTAGGAACATAAATAAACTTGGTAGTTTTGGTAGGGGGTTTTGGAGTGTTTTTCATGGAAGAAAATGCGGAACCTAAATTGGTAATGATAACCTGAAGTTTACCAATTCTTCCAGAATCTAGATCTATTTTTTCATTAACTATAGGTTCTTTCTCTTTAAGATTTTTCAAAGTAACTCCAACCCTAGATCCATATTGGGTAATGTGATTATGGATCTTTTTATCCAAATTTTCAATTAGCTCAAAAGTGGCCATTTTATTTTCAATAATATCAAGCCGTTGCATCACATGTTCTAAAGTTAAAACCATTCCATTAACCAAAAGAGGTGGTGGGCCAAACAAATCTAACATAGCATTATAAGCATCAAACGTATGGCTACTCAAGAAATCACCTCCGGCAACAGTATCAAGAACATATCTATTCCAAGGAGTGATGCCTACATAAAAATTGCGGAGAAGAACGGAAGTAGAAAGCTTCCTAGTAGAGCTATTTTGAGCATTGCAAATTCTATGCCAAGCATCTTTTAAATTTTCTCCCTCCCTTTTCTTAAAATTAAGAACTTCATGTTCGGGAGTGATAACAAGGATAGGAGGACTAGCCATAACGACAAGGTAAAATATCTAACACACAAGCAAATAGAAAAAAAGGCAAGCGAAAGAGAGAGGACGAGATTGGGAAAGAGAGGGCGAATAAAACGACAAGGGTGAAGTTGGGGAGAGGAAAACGAGAGGCAAATGGCAAATAAGTAAATGTGAGGGAGATGAGTTTGTGATGGGTACTTGGTATGTCTTGACTTGAGCGAAGACCTCCCCGGCCACTGCACCAGAAATCCTTCTTGCTACGTCTTGAGCTTGCGTTGGTTTTCCTTGAAGAGGAAAGGGTGATGCAGCAATAGTAGCATAAGTATTTCCCTCAGTTTTTGAGAACCAAGGTATCAATCCAGTAGGAGGCTCCTTAAAAGTCCCACGCACCGACACAAACAAACAAAGAACTCGCAACCAACACAATAAAGGGGTTGTCAATCCCTTCACGGTCACTTGCAAAAGTGAGATCTAATAGAGATAGTATGATAAGATAAATATATTTTTGATATTTTATAATATAGATGCAAAAAGTAAAGATGCAAATAAAAGTAGATTGGAAGCAAATATGATAAGAGATAGACCCGGGGGCCATAGGTTTCACTAGTGGCTTCTCTCAAGATAGCATAAGTATTACGGTGGGTGAACAAATTACTGTCGAGCAATTGATAGAAAAGCGAATAATTATGAGATTATCTAGGCATGATCATGTATATAGGCATCACGTCCGCAACAAGTAGACCGACTCCTGCCTGCATCTACTACTATTACTCCACACATCGACCGACTCCTGCCTGCATCTAGAGTATTAAGTTCATAAGAACAGAGTAACGCCTTAAGCAAGATGACATGATGTAGAGGGATAAACTCATGCAATATGATATAAACCCCATCTTTTTATCCTCGATGGCAACAATAGAATACGTGCCTTGCTGCCCCTGCTGTCACTGGGAAAGGACACCGCAAGATTGAACCCAAAGCTAAGCACTTCTCCCATGGCAAGAAAGATCAATCTAGTAGGCCAAACCAAAATGATAATTCAAAGAGACTTGCAAAGATAACTCAATCATACATAAAAGAATTCAGAGGAGATTCAAATATTTCTCATAGATAAACTTGATCATAAACCCACAATTCATCGGATCTCGACAAACACACCGCAAAAAGAGTTTACATCGAATAGATCTCCACAAGAGAGGGGGAGAACATTGTATTGAGATCCAAAAAGAGATAAGAAGCCATCTAGCTAATAACGATGGACCCGAAGGTCTGTGGTAAACTACTCACAACTCATCAGAGGGGCATGGATGTTGATGTAGAAGCCCTCCATGGTCGATTCCCCCTCCGGCGGAGCGCCGGCGAAGGCTCCAAGATGGGATCTCGCGGATACAGAAGGTTACGGTGGTGGAAATTGTGTTTTGTTGGCTCCCTGGATGTTTTCGGGGTACGTAGGCTTATATAGGAGGAAGAAGTACGTCGGTGGCCGCCCGAGGGGCCCACAAGATAGGGGCGCACCCTATAGGGGGGGCGCCCACCCTCTCGTGGCCGCCTCGGCTGCTTCTTGACTTGCACTCCAAGTCCTCTGGATCACGTTCGTTCCAAAAATCACGCTCCCAAAGGTTTCATTCCGTTTGGACTTGTTTGATATTCCTTTTCTTCGAAATACTGAAATAGGCAAAAAAACAGCAATACGGGCTGGGCCTCCGGTTAGTAGGTTAGTCCCAAAAATGATATAAATGTGTAAAATAAAGCCCATAAACATCCAAAAGGGGTAATATAATAGCATGGAACAATCAAAAATTATAGATACGTTGGAGACGTATCACGCGTCCTTGGTGTCCCCTGCCACCGTGAGGACACCGTTGATACCTGGCATCTTCATGAGGTTGTAGGCTGGATGAGTTGCCGCCGTGAACTTGGCCAGAGCGGGGTACCCAAGGATGGCGTTGTATGGCAGGTCGATCCTGGCGATGTCGAAGTCGATGAGCTTGGTGCGGTAGTTGTTGCGGGTCCCAAAGGTGACGGTGAGGTGGATCTGCCCCAAGGGGTTGGTGAAACCACTACCGACCCTAGAGAAGGGCTTGGTGGGGCGTAGCCGGGCGGGGGGCACGTGCTGCAGGCCGAACGCCTCCATGGAGAGCACGTTGAGGCTGGCTCCACCGTCGATGAGGGTCTTGGTGACCGCCACGTTGCAGATGGTGGGGGTGCAGAGCATCGGGAGTGCGCCTGCTCCCTCCGTGGTTGCTGGATGATCTTCTGGTCTGAAGGTAAGGTCAGCCATAGGCGCTGCCCTGCTCGGAAGGGCCCCAGGGCTCACTTGGGCAGTGCTCACTTGGCGGTATAACTGCTAGATGTGCCGGTCAGAGGGTGGTGCCTACGAGCCACCTAGGAGAGCTGCAACAACAGGAGGCGCCGGCACCGTGAAGCGCGCAATGAAGAGGCCTCGCAGCTCCTCCCAGGAGTCCACAAAGGACTCCGGGAGGTTGAGCAGACAGGCACGCGGTGCGCCTATGAGGGCCATGGGGAGCCAGTTGGCCTTCACCTTATCATCTCCGCTGGCCGCCCAGATCGCCTCCTTGTACGCCTGGAGGAAGCCAACCGGGTCTGCCACGCCGTTGTAGTGTGGCGGCATCTCTAGGTTGAACTTTCGTGTCCAATCCACCCGTCACAAGGAGGGGCGAAAGCGCGGAGCCCCTCGGCCCCCTCAAAGGCGTGCGATGATCGAGTCGACGAAGGAGTGCCTGCCATCGAAGCCGATGGCGCGATGCAACGGACGGAGCAGCGGATCTCCGACACACCCCTACCTACGCGCCAAATGTCGGATTTCAGGTTCCGCAAACCCTTGATAGGTTCGAACACTGGGGTGCATGAGGAGATATCAACCTACCTAGCCTGCCTACTCCGATCCTCCTAAGCCTAGCGCGTCGAGCTCAAAGGGACAGAGAGACACAACAATTTGTCCTGGTTCCGGCCACCTCGCGGTGTAATACCCTACTCCAGCATTTTGGTGGATTGCCTCGAAGGGCTAAGGATGGACTAGTACAGTGGATGAACTGGCCTCAGGAGGTGAGGTGTTCTTGAGCTCAAGAGAGCTGGTGAAGTGGTTGGATTAGAAGGGATATGATCTGTTCGTACCCCTCTTTGGTGGTGGCTAAGTCCTATTTATAGTGGCCTTGGTCCTCTTCCCAAATGTTGGCGGGAAGGGATCCCACAATGGCCAGATTTGAAGGAAGACAAGTAGTACATCCTATCCTGACTAAAGCAGTCTTCACCTATGAAAAGCCTCTGGTCGTGACACTGCGGTGGGCTCGGCGATGATCTCCGTCATGCCGTCCTGGCAGTCTTGGTCTTGTTGCACCAGAATGGAAACCTTTAGCTGATTCCTCGGGACTCCGCACCTTCCGCTTTCCTCCTTTGCACCAAAGGGGAAACTAGCGCTCTGCTCCTGCTGACGCCCGCCTGGCCCCCGCCTGGCCTTGGTCGTCATGGCTCATGTTAGCTAAGCCTCGTGAGGTGCACCTTGCATAGAACTCTCCGTCCCTCGGGAGCCAGCCTGAGGAGGCCGATCCCTCGAGGGTCTTGGCGTCGTCCACCTCGCGAGGCTTGCCCCTCGCGAGGGTCTTGAGCTATCAATGTTGAAGCTGGGTCGTACCAG
This sequence comes from Triticum timopheevii, assembly GCA_963921465.1. Classification (NCBI taxonomy): domain Eukaryota; kingdom Viridiplantae; phylum Streptophyta; class Magnoliopsida; order Poales; family Poaceae; genus Triticum; species Triticum timopheevii. The sequence goes on from OY997268.1 coordinate 473,072,429, forward strand.
GCTGTCGATGGAGCCGCGCAGTGGGCCACAGGCAGGCAAGTCTGGGTACCCCCGTATCCAGAACACCTACATTTTCCTACTATTATTTATTATATCTTGGGTCATTGTTAAACTTTATGTTACAATTCTTATGCCTTTTCCCTCTTATTTGCATGTTTCACATGAAGAGGGAGATTGCCGGCAGCTGGAATTCTGGACCGGAAAAGGCTACAGCAGAGATAGCTATTCTGCACAACTCCAAATGGCATGGAAATTTACGGGGATTTTTTTTGGAATATATATAAAAGTATTGGCGAAAATATACCAGGAGGGGGGCCACCAGGGAGCAGCGAGCTCAGGGGGCACGCCCTACCCCCTGGGCGCGTCCTTAGAGCTCGTGGGCCCCCTGGCAGGCCTCCGATGCCCATCTTTTGCTATATGAGGCTATTTTCCCTAGAAAAATAAGAAGACTTTCAGGACAAAGCGCCGCCGTCTCGAGGCAAAAGCTGGGTAGGAGCACTTTTGCTCTCCAACAGAGCGATTCCGCCAGGGAAACTTCCCACCGGGAGGGGGAAATCAAAGCCATCGACATCACCAACGATCCTCTCGCCGTGGGAGGACCAATCTTTATCAAGATCTTCACCAGCACCATCTCCTCTCAAACCCTAGTTCATCTCTTGTATTTAATCTTTGTCCCAAAACCTCAGATTGGTACCTGTGGCTTGCTAGTAGTGTTGATTGCACCTTGTAGTCGATGCTAGTTGGTTTATTTGGTGGAAGATTATATGTTCATATCCTTAATGATATTGAATACCCCTCTGATGTTGAACATGAATATGATTTGTGAGTAGTTACTTTTGTTCTTGAGGACATAGGAGATGTCTTGTTATATGTAATCATGTGAATTTGGTATTCATTCGATATTTTGATGATATGTATGTTGTTGCTTACTTTAGTGGTGTCATGTGAACGTCGACTACATGACACTTCATGGTACTTGGGCCTAAGTGAAGGCATTGTAGAGTAATAATTAGATGATGGGTTGCTAGAGTGAAAAAATCTTAAAGCCTAGTTATAAGTTATTCCGTAAGGGGCTGCTTTGTTGGGAAATGTTGCATGGAAAACAAAAAAATTATACACACACGCAAGATCTATCCATGGAGATGCATAGAAATGAGAGGGAAGAGTATGTCTATGTACCCTCGTAGACCGTAAGAGGAAGCGATTAGTAACGCGGTTGATGTAGTCGAACTTCTTCGCGATCCAACCGATGGAGTACCGAACGTATGACACCTCTGCATTCAGCACACCTTCAGCTCAGTGACGTCCTCGCCTTCTTGATGAGTTCCAGCAGCACGATGGCGAAGTAGTCGATGAGTTCTGGCAGCATGATGGCGTGGTGATGGTGGTGGTGATGCTATCTCCACGGGGCTTCGCCTAAGCACTAAGCAAATATGACCGAGGGACGAAACTATGGAGAGGGGCGCCACACACAGATAAGAGATTGTCGTGGGCTACGTGTGGTTCCCCCTCCCACATATATAGGTGGGGAGAGATGGGAGGCAGCCAGGAGGCACCCCAAGTGGGGTCGAATCACACTTGGGCTCCTTCCCCTAGTCGCGCCCCCTACCATGTTTGTGTGCGGGCGGAAGGCAGAGGGAGGTGGCGCCCCCCCCCCCTTCCTTTCTCACATGAGGAGGAAAGGCAGGAGGGGCCAACCCTTCCCCTTTCCTTCCCCTAGGACCGGCGGCCAGGGTGAGGGTGCACCAACCCCCTTGTGGGCTGGTGTGTCCCTTCCCTTGGCCCATAAGGCCCATAGACCTCCCGGGGTGTGCGGAACCCCTTCCGGCTATCCGATGACTATGCGGTGCACTATAAAACTCTTCAGGTGTCCGAATAGTATCGTCCTATATATCAGCATTTACCTCTGGACCATTCTAGAGCTCCTCTTCATGTCCATGATCTCATCCAGGACTCTAAACAACATTTGGTCACCAAATCATATAACACTATATCATCAACGAACGTTAAGCGTGCGGACCCTACGGGTTCGAGAACTATGTAGACATGACCGAGACACCTCTCCGGTCAATAACCAATAGCGGAACTTGGATGCCCATATTGGCTCCTACATATTCTACGAAGATCTTTATCAATCGAACCTTATGACAACATACGTAATTCCCTTTATCTGTCGCTATGTTACTTGCCCGAGATTCGATCGTCGGTATCTTCATACCTAGTTCAATCTCGTTATCGGCAAGTCTCTTTACTCGTTCCGTAATACGTCATCTTGCAACTAACCCCTTAGTCACTTTGCTTGCAAGGCTTCTTATGATGTGTATTATCGAGAGGGCCCAGAGATACCTCTCTGATACACTGAGTGACAAATCCTAATCTCGATCTATGCCAACTCAACAAACACCTTTGGAGATACCTGTAGAGCATCTTTATGATCACCTAGTTATGTTGTGACGTTTGATAGTACACAAGGTATTCCTCCAGTATCCGGGAGTTGCATAATCTCATAGTCGAAGGAATGTGTATTTGACATTAAGAAAGCAATAGCAATAAACTGAACAATCATATGCTAAGCTAACGGATGGGTCTTGTCCATCACATCATTCTCCTAATGATGTGATCCTGTTATCAAATGACAATACATGTCTATGGTTAGGAAACCTTAACCACCTTTGATCAACGAGCTAGTCTAGTAGAAGCTTACTAGGGACACGGTATTTGTTTATGTATTCACACATGTATTTCAGTTTCCGATCAATGCAATTATAGCATGAATAATAAACCTTTATCATGAATAAGGAAATATAAAATTACAACTTTATTATTGCCTCTAGGGCAAATTTTCTTCATGATTTGGATCCATATGTTTCATGTTATGGTTAGATTTATCTTAATTCTTATTTCATAGTTGCAGATGCTTGCGAAAGGGGGCAACCATAAGAGGGTTGCTTGTTCAAGTAATAATAGCACCCTAGCATCGGTGCACCCACATATCAAATAATCAAAGTAGCGAACACGAATCATATAAACATGATGAAAGTGACTAGACGATAATTCCCATGTGTCCTCGAGAACACTTTGCTTATTATAAGAGAAAGTTCCGACTTGTCCTTTGCTACAAAAAGGATTGGGCCACCTTTCTGCAGCTTTGTTACTATTGCTAATTGTTACTTGTTACAAATTACCTTGCTACAAAACTATATGTTACCGTTGCTTTCAGTACTTGCAGAGAATACCTTGCTAAAAATTGCTTATCATTTCTCTTCAACTCCTCGTTTGGTTCGACACTCTTACTTATCAAAAGGACTATGATTGATCCCCTATACTTGTGGGCCATCAATACTTTTTTCTGGCACCGTTGCCAGGCAGTGAAGCACCTTTGGTAAGGAAACATTTTTATTATGTGCTGAAATTTACTGTCACTTGTCAGAATGGAAAACAATCCTTTGAGGGCTTGTTCGGGGTATCTTCACCTCATCCGAAAGCAATAAGAATTGCTCATCAACCTACTAAATCTACTAAAAATATTTATTATGATATTCCCTTGGGTATGTTAGAGAAACTACTAGCTAATCCTTATGTAGGAAATGGAACAATACATCATGTATGCACTTTATCTATACTAGCACATATGCCCGTGCGTTGCAACGGGAGAGATAATTGATATGTCCACCAAAATATTCATCAACACAGCCCAACAACATTCAAATGGTGCCACCCGCCCACGGCAGAGAGGTGCACACTAAGGTCTAGCAGAAATTCATATAAGTTGTACATTTTGTATGGGCTTTGATTTCATGGCATGGCATGGCATGTAGATTATGTCTAGTATAAGCCGGAAGCAAGTATCTCAATGTATTTTCCATCCTGACGTAAACCAGGATGCATACATGTCAAAATGGCCTCTATTAGCATTCCTGATATAAATTGTTAACATAAAGATTAATTCGTTTCCGTTACAATGAACACGACTGCCCCTCGAGGCTTTCATTCACACCTTCTGAGGCCAAAGAATCTGAGCATGTACCTTCAGAAGTAAGCAGACTTTAGGAAATAGAGAAGCAAAAAAATAGAGTACGCTTCTACTCTGGGAGCTCCAACACCAACAAAAGCTTGCCACAACTGTCATCACAAAAGCTACTGAATGAGCCTAGAAAATAAATAGAAAGGTTATAGGAAACAGTCTGTACGTCTCCCCTCAAAGCCATCAAGACGAGACACTGCAACTATTCGAAGAATAAGTTTCTTCTTGACTCGTGTTACAATTTTAGCATCCACATCACCTGAATGCCCCTCTTGGCTAGGATCAACCTTATCTAGATCATGGAACTCGTCATGTGAGTCTGCTAGCACCTTGCTCTCTTCAACTGTCCCAAGGTGGGTGGATTCCTTTGTCTGCAGCCTGCCAGCAGATAAATGCTTCTAATACATTCTTAAATTCGGATAAGAATCAATATTTTGACTACATGAATGGAGACATTATTTTTAATATTATCCGAAGGAAATGATGACCGAGGTTGAGTTGAGGGCGCGGCCAGAAAGAATTCTGGAGTGTAGAAAAGAGCACTTCTAATACATCGTGAGTCGGTGTTGTTTACTAATACATTCTTAAATTTAGGTAAGAAGCAATATTTTGAAACACTATATGAGTGGAGATATTATTTAATATTATTAGAAGCAAATGATGACCGAGGTTGAGTTGCGGAAGCAGTCGGAAAGAATTCTGGAATGTAGAAAAGAGCACTTTTATTGAATTTCTTTGAAATAAAATAATTTTGACCATAGATGAAAAGCACATCCTATAACAAAGGGAACCTGTATATAAGAACATGGATAATCCAAGTACTCAAAAAGTTATCGTAATTATTGCATGACAATGGTTTTAAAGTCTGACTAAATATTGGTTGCATGGCAGCATGGATTACTGATTCTTATGACAAACACCTAATATATTTTTTCCTTTATTCTGTCAATATTTCCAGTGAGATGCTATCACACTAACATACAAATAAACACTTGTGGGTCATCCTTAATTAGCTTCCAGATACATACAAAATGTAAGTTGGAAAGACAATGGACATATCATAATCTATGGTGGCGCATAGAGAAATCTGGGAGATGAGTTTCAGTTTTGTTCAGTATGTTACTTTCTTTGGTGTTAATAGAGTCGATGGGCATGCCAGAAGCAAACAAAACAAACAGATACAACAGGGTGATTTCCTACCAACTTGACAATGGTGTGTCATTTTTTTCCTGGACATTGGCATCCTTGTAATCTGGAATTACGCTTTAGAATTGATGAATATCTTCCGGACTTCATTCTTACTTCAAAGTAGAAAATCCCACTTATCTCAAGATTTTGTTAGGACGCTAAACCTTAATCTAGCTCCTGGATTTGCCAGCAGCAACACTAAAATCTACTTGTGTCAGGGTCAAGATTGTTACTTGTTCACTGTGCATCTAAATTTTAAGGATTCAGGATTCACATACCCCCTACCCAAACAGATATGCAACAACATTCCAGAAACCTCCCTAGGGGGTCACACGTAATTCAGGCCAATCAAATCAGTGTCATCTAATTCTTCAGATCTTGTTTATGTAAGAAAGATGACCAGTAGCCCAGGTCCAATAAACAAAATAAATTAAGAAAACAACCCATGGTCATGAATACCAATCAAATTTCAGAGAGATCAGGTGTGCAGGTGGACTGGTGTGTGATGCCAGATATAGGGGTATGCAGGTGTGACTGAGGGAGACACGTGGAACAGCAATGGTAGGTACCTAGATTATGAGGGCGGCGACTGTGAGGCGTGGCTGGCTATAGAGCTGCCGCTTCTCGGAGACCTTCTGCAGTAGCACGTCGCGGCTGATCTCCCTCATGCTCGACCCCCTCAGCGACACCTGCAGGGACATTAACTAAGAGCTTATCCACCTTCCAATATAGCACTATGTGATAAGATCTTGAAAGGATGACATTGATCAGCTCAGGAAACCACTATAAACACTGAGCCAAAGTCATTCAGATGGAAATCAAGGCTATAAGCTTCGAATTTGTGTATGGATACAAATAGAAGCATGATTATTCTAATAATGTGCCATGGTCCAGTAAGTATGGCCTTTTCGGAAATTGTTAACTAAACAATGCCAGGAACCTATGAACAGTGCATATAGAAACCTGAATGATATATAAATGAAAAATTACCACTTAGTCAATAAGTCTGGTGATGTACGATGTAGCACTTTGGCAGTCAAATTATCTTGCAAAATGCAAATACAGTACATACATTAATTATTGGATTTGCCACCTGAATAGCAAATTCGGGTTAGAATTTCATGTCGACATAAACACATATGTTCCAGTAGGTAACATGAAATGAAGATTGTTGCAATCATACCAAACAACTGCTACATTGCCATTACGAAAGGACAAAGCAGAGTAGAGCTAGCAGCAATTGAAAATCTGAATACTGAAACGCTCTATCCTCTGCACCACGGCTGGCTCTACTATGTGAACTATTTGCTACAGAGTTGAGAAATGACTGAACGATTACCTACAAGAATATGAGTTGCATCCTTGTTTGATTTACTCCATGACCCCAATGCAATTTCTTCATTCCATCCCTATAGACAACAAACATATTGTAATGCATATGTTGCGACCTGAGAGCTAAGAACAAAGAACAAACGAAGCTCCAACAACGAACTGAAGCACGACAACATAGCAGATGCCAAAATACAAAACATGAGCAATGGCCTTTCTGAGTGAAATAGCACGTGTGGCATGAGGGAAAGGGTGGGTATTGGATGTACCTCATGGGGATGAGCTGTTGGGTGTAGTGGCATGAGTACTCGACGCGGAGATGTTGGTGATGTGGGGCCAAGGCCTGGGCAGCGCAAACAAATATCAGTGCACTTTTGTACTAATTCAGAACAAAACAAATCAAGGGAACTATCCAAATCCTCATCTGCCAACAGCCAGCAGCTTCCTCTGCCTGCAACGATGCACTTCCTCTGCTTATAGAGCGTCGCACACATCACGCACAACCGGCCGAAAAAGCATACGTACTTTGCGGCATCGATGGTGGCAGCGAGGCGGGGGGAGCTGGCGAGGTTCTCCTTCCAGAGGTCATCCCATTTGAACACGGGCTGTTGTGGGGACGACCGCGTCTAGTGCATGCTCTTGTAGGCGCCAGTGAGGAGGCGGGGAGGCCGGCGACCTTCTCCTTCCACAACTCATCCCGATGGAACCGGGGCCGTGGGCGGGGATGGCCGGCCCACCGGAGACACGCCAGCGAAGCCCAACCCGAAACCCTAACCACGGGGTGGGGTCACGAGCGGGCGATAGAGGACGGGAACGGAGAATCTTGCCGGAGGGGAGGGAGGCGCGGACCTTGGGGAGCTCGGGGGTGTGTTGCGCGGCTCCGAAGGTCGCCGGAAGCGGCCGGCGTGGGTGGTGGCGGCGGCGATGAGTTCGTCGGCGAGAGGGAGAGGAGGCAAGCCCGTGCTCCTCCTGTACTTGTGTTTGTTTTTTTCTTTACAAATCGGACAGCGGGTTGAATACTCCAAACAATGGGGTGTTTTCTGCAAATAATGAAGCATTTTCCCGGATCCACTAAAAAAGGGACTGCGGGTTGATTTCAAAGAAATAGAAGGGCTTTTTTGCAAAAGTGCCGATGACGTACGGGCAGAAACCCAATTCTATTTATTATTAGGTAAAGATAGATGAAATTTGTGGATAGCTTAAGCTTGCAGGTCTATCCGAGGATGGAGTTATGAAGAAATTATTCCCTTCATTTTGGGGGGAAAGCCTTTACATGGTATTGGCAATTGGATGATACTAGAACATAGGATTGGAACTGGTTAAAGCTAGAATTTCACCAAAAAAATATCCTATGCACTTGGTTCATCGTGATCAGAATTATATATATAATTTTTGGCTAATCTTTCAGAGTATGAAAAAAAGATTATTTAAAACTCCGAGGAAGCATCGTACTGCTACTGGATATAGTCTTGATGATCTTAAGGGCATTATAATTTTGAGATATAATATAATTTCTAACTATACAGTTTATACACAAAAAAATACCCTAATCCTTTTTTCCTTCCTTGAATCCTTTAGTTTTGTTCAGTTCATGAAAAGTTTTATAGTATTAATTTATTTTATCCATAATGGATTTACCTAGACCAATACATGAGATTCTTATGCTATTTGGGGGATTTGTTCTTCTACTAGGGGGTCTAGGAGTAGTATTACTTACCAACCCCATTTATTCTGCCTTTTCGCTGGGATCAGTTCTTGTTTGTATATCCTTATTCTATTTTTATTAAATTCCTACTTTGTAGCTGTCGCACAACTTCTTAGTCCCACTTTATGTCAACACAAGACTCATATGGAACCTGATGCTAAATCGGTCATTGATCGTCAACGACGCTTAAATCCTAAGATGAAGGATGGGATAAGAACTGAAATATTAAAGCTTCTTGAAGCAGATATAATATATCTCTTGTTCATTGTATCCCTAAGAATGGAGGCATTACTATTGTTCCTAATGATAAAAATGAACTTATCCCATAAAGAATTGTAATTGGTTATAGGATGGTAATTAATTTCAGGAAATTAAATAAAGCTACTAGAAAAGATCATTACCCCTTTCCCTTTATTGATCAAATGTTAGAAAGATTGTCTAAGCACACACACTTTTGCTTCTTAGATTGTTATTCTCAAATACCTGTATCAAAAGAAGATCAAGAGAAAACCACCTTTACCTGTCCTTTCGGAACATATGCTTATAGACATATGCCTTTTGGTTTATGCAATGCGCCTGATACCTTTCAAGGATGTATGACTGCTATATTCTCTGATTATTGTCAAAATATTATTGAGGTAACCATGGATGATTTTTTAGTTTATGGGACTCTTTTGATGATTGCTTAAGCAACCTTGATGGAGTTTTGCAGAGATGCGAAGAAACTAATCCTGTCTTGAATTGGGAGAAGTGCCACTTTATGGTGAATGAAGGTATAGTCCTTGCACATAAAATTTCTAAAAAGATATTGCAGTGGATAAAGCTAAAGTGGATACAATTGAGAAAATTCCATGTCCTGAAGATATCAAAGGTATAAGAAGTTTCCTAGGTCATGCAGGTTTCTTTGCCTCTTACTAATCTTTTGCAAAAGGATGTTCCGTTTGTTTTTTATGGTGATTGTGTAGTGATAACCCACAAGTATATGGGGTCAATTGTATCCTTTTCGATAAGTGAGAGTGTCAAACCCAACGAGGAGCAGAAGGAAATGACAAGTGGTTTTCAGCAAGGTAATGTCTGCAAGTGCTAAAATTGTAAGTAGCAGAGTAGTTTGATAGCAAGATAATTTGTAACGAGCAAGTAACGATAGTAGTAAATAAAGTGCATCAAGGTAGTCCAATCCTTTTGAGGCAAAGGACGGGCCAAAATGGTCCCTTATGATAAGCAAAGTGTTCTTGAGGGTACACGGGAATTTCATCTAGTCACTTTCATCATGTTGGCTGAATTCGTGTTCGCTACTTTGATAATTTGGTATGTGGGTGGACCATTGCTTAGATGATGTTCTTACTTGAACAAACCTCCTACTTATGATTAACCCCCTCGCAAGCATCCGCAACTATGAGAAAATTATTAAAAATAAATTCTAACCATAGCATCAAACTTGTGGATCCAATCGGTCCCTTACAGAATAGCGCATAAACTAGGGTTTAAGCTTCTATCACTCTCGCAACCCATCATCTAATAAGTACTCCACAATGCATTCCCTTAGGCCCAAATATGGTGAAGTGTCATGTAGTCGACATTCACATGACACCACTAAGGGAATCACAACATACATATCATCAAAATATCGAACACATATCAAGTTCACATGATTACTTGCAACGTGATTTCTCCCGTGACCTCAAGAACAAAAGTAACTACTCACAAATGATAATCATTCTCAAGATCAAAGGGGTATTAAATAGCATGATGGATCTGAACATATAATCTTCCACCAAATAAACCATATAGTAATCAACTACAAGATGTAATCAACACTACTAGTCACCCACAAGCACCAATCTATAGTTCCGGTACAAAGATTGAACACAAGAGATGAACTATGGTTTGAGATGAGATGGTGTTGTTGAAGATGTTGATGGAGATAGCCCTCCCCAAGATGGGAGAGTTGTTTCTGATGATGATGACGATGATTTCCCCCTCCGGGAGGGAAGTTCCCCTGGCGGAATCGCTCCGCCGGAGGGCAAAAATGCTCCTGCCCAGGTTTCGCCTCCAGACAGCGGCGCTTCGTCCCAAAAGTCCTCTCCTTATTTTTTCTAGGTCAAAATGACTTATATACTAGACGAGGGGCACCGAAGGTGGGCCTGGGTGAGCACAACCCACCGGGGCGCGCCTGGGCTCCCTAGCGCGCCCAGATGGGTTGTGCCCACCTGGTGGGCCCCCTCTGGTACTTATTGACTCCAAAAATTCTTATTTATTCCATAAAAATTCCTCGTAAAGTTTCAGCTCATTTGGAATTGTGCAGAATAGGTAGCCAGACGTAGCTTTTTCAGGTCCAGATTTCCAGCTGCCAGAATTCTCCCCCTTTGTGTGTACCTTGCATATTATGAAAGAAGGCATTAGAATTACTCCAAAAAGCATTATTATGCAATAAAACAGCATAAATAACAGTAGGATAACATGGTGCAAAATGGACGTATCATGTAGAAACCTTTGAAATACTCAAGAAATCCTTAATTTCTGCACCCATTGTTCAACCACCTGATTGGAACCTACCCTACGAAATTATGTGTGATGCTAGTGATTATGCTATTGATGATGTTCTAGGACAATGAGTTGATAAGAAATTGAATGTTATCCATTATGCTAGTAAAACTCTAGACAGTGCTCAAAGAAACTATGCTACTACCGAGAAAGAATTTTTAGCAATTGTGTTTGCATGTCATAAACTTAGACCTTATATTGTTGATTCTAAAGTTACTATTCACACTGATCATGCTGCTATTAAATATCTTATGCAAAATCAAGTGCTAAACCTAGACTATTTAGGTGGTTCTTTTATTACAATAGTGTGATTTGCATATTGTTGATATAGAAGGAGTTGAAACTCCTGTAGCAGATAACTTGTAGGATGGAAAATGTTCTTGATAACCCATTGCCTATTAATGATAGTTTTCCCGATGAGAAATTAGCTATTGTAAATGCTTCTTCTTCTCGTAATAATCCTTGGTATGTAGATTATACTAATTACATTGTTGCTAAATATATACCACCTAGCTACACATACCAACAAAATAAAAAGTTTTTATCTGATTTAAGGCATTACTTTTGGGACGACCCACATCTATATAAAGAAAGAGTAGATGGTGTTACTAGACATTGTGTACCTGAGCATGAATAGGAACAAATCCTATGGAAGTGTCATTCCGAGGTACAGAGGACACCACGCGGGAGACAGAACTGCACATAAGGCACTGGTACAACGAGCTGCTATACAAACGGTTTTAACCCCTTTCCACGATGGCATTTTAAACCATTGCCTTGCTAGTGTGTGCGATAGAGGGTCTGATACGTCCATTTTGCATCATGTTTACCTACTATTATTTATGTTGTTTTATTGCACAATGATGCTTTTTGGAGTAATTATAATGCCTTTTCACTCATAATATGCAAGGTACACACAAAGGGGGATAATTCCGGCAATTGGAAATGTGGACCTGAAAAAGCTACGTTGGGCTACCTATTCTGCACAACTCCAAATGGTCTGAAACTTCACGATGAATTTTTATGGAATAAATGACGAGTTTTGCAGCAAAAAAGTACCAGAGGGGCCCACCATGTGGGCACAACCCACCTGGGCATCCCAGGGAGCCCAGGCGCGCCCTGGTGGGCTGTGCTCACCTCGGCCCACCTTCGGTGCCCCTCTTCTGGTAAATAAGTCATTTTGACCTATAAAAAATAAGGGGAGGACTTTTGGGATGAAGCGCCGCCGTCTCGAGGCGCAACCTGGGCATGAGCACTTTTGCCCTCTGGTGGAGCAATTCCGCTGGGGGAACTTCCCTCCCAGAGGGGGAAATCATCGCCATCATCATCACCAACAACTCTTCCATCTTGGGGAGGGCTATCTCCATCAACATGTTTAACAGCACCATCTCCTCTCAAACCCTAGTTCATCTCTTGTGTTCAATCTTTGTACCAGAACTATAGATTGATGCTTGTGGGTGACTAGTTGTGTTGATTACATCTTGTAGTTGATTACTACATGGTTTATTTGGTGGAAGATTATATGTTCAGATCCATTATGCTATTTAATACCCCTCTGATCTTGAGCATGATTATCATTTGTGAATAGTTACTTCTGTTATTGAGGTCACGGGAGAAATCATGTTGCAAGTAATCATGTGAACTTGATATGTGTTCGATATTTTTCTGATATGTATGTTGTGATTCCCTTAGTGGTGTCCTATGAACGTCGACTACATGACACTTCACCATATTTGGTCCTAAGGGAATGCATTGTGGAGTAGTTATTAGATGATGGGTTGCGAGAGTGACAGAAGCTTAAACCCTAGTTTATGCACTATTCCGTAAGGGACCGATTGGATGTAAAGTTTAATGTTATGGTTAGAATTTATTCTTAATACTTTTCTCGTAGTTGCAGATGCTTGTGAGGGGGTTAATCATAAGTAGGAGGTTTGTTCAAGTAAGAACAGCACCTAAGCACCGGTCCACCCACATACTAAACTATCAACGTAGCAAACACGAATTGAACTAACATGATGAAAGTGACTAGATGAAATTCTCGTGTACCCTCAGGAACACTTTTCTTATCATAAGAGACCGTTTTGGCCTGTCCTTTGCCTCAAAAGGATTGGGCTACCTTGCTGCAATTTTGTTACTACTATCGTTACTCTCCTTACAAATTGCCTTGCTATCAAACTACTCTGTTACTTATAATTTCAGCACTTGCAGACATTACCTTGCTGAGAACCACTTGTCATTTCCTTCTGATCCTCCTTGGGTTGGACACTCTTACTTATCGAAAAGGCTACAATTGATCCCATACACTTGTGGGTCATCGAGGCTCTTTTCTGGCATCGTTGCCGGGGAGTGGAGCGCTTTTGGTAAGTGGAAATTGGTAAGGAAAAATATTACTACGTGCTGAAATTTACTGTCACTTGTTACTATGGAAAACAATCCTTTGAGGGGTTTGTTCGGGGTATCTTCACCTCGACCGGAACCACAATTAGTTACCCCTCAACCTAATGCACCTACTAAAAATATTGAATGTGACATTCCTTCGGGTATGGTAGAACAACTGCTAGCCAATCCTTATGCAGGAGATGGAACCGAACATCCTGATATGCACTTGATATATGTGGATGAAATTTGTGGATTGTTTAAGCTTGCAAGTTTACTCGGAGATGAAGCTAAAAAGAAGTTTTTCCCTTTATCTTTGAAGGGAAAGGCATTGACATGGTATAGGTTATGCGATGATATTGGATCTTGGAACTGGAATCGGTTAAAATTGGAATTCCATCAAAAAATTATCCTGTGCACCTAGTTCATCGTGATCAGAATTATATATATATAATTTTTCGCCTCGTGAAGGAGAAAGTATCGCTCTAGCTTGGGGGAGGCTAAAGTCAATGTTATATTCATGCCCCAATCATGATCTCTCAAGAGAAACTATTATTCAGAATTTTTATGCTCGGCTTTCTCGTAATGATCAATCCATGCTCGATACTTCTTGTACTAGTTCTTTAATGAAGAAGACTACTGAATTCCGATTAGATCTTTTAGAAAGAATTAAACGCAACTATGAAGATTGGGAACTCAACGAAGGTAAAGAGTCAGGTATTGAGCCTAAGTTTGATTGTGTTAAATCTTTTATGAATACCGATGCCTTTCAAAAGTTTAGCACTAAATATGGACTTGACTCTGAGATAGTAGCTTCCTTTTGTGAATACTTGGCTACTCATGTTGAACTTCCTAAAGAGAAGTGGTTCAAATATCACCCACCAATTAAAGAAGAAATTAAAGAACCGACAAAAGCTAAAGAAGAAACTATTACTTATAATGTTGATCCAGTTGTTCCCATTGCTTATATTGAAAAGCCACCTTTACCTGTTAGGATGAAGGAACATGCTAAAGTTTCAACTGTGGGCAAAAAAAGTTATATTAGAACACCTAAACCAACTGGAAAAAAAATCAAACTAGAACCTAGTGTTGCTATGGTTAAGGATCTCTTGGTCGATAATATTGATGGGCATGTTATTTACTTCTGTGCTGAAGCTACTAGAATTGCCAAACCCGATGAAAAAGATAAACATAGACCTGTTGTTGGCATGCCTATTGTCTATGTTAAGATAGGAGATAACTGTTATCATGGTTTATGTGACATAGGTGCTAGCGTGAGTGCTATTCCTTTTACCTTATATCAAGAAATTATGAATGACATAGCACCCGCTGAAATAGAAGACATAGATGTTACTATTAAGCTTGTTAATAGAGATACTATATCACCAATTGGGATTGTTAGAGATGTTGAAGTCTTGTGTGGGAAAATAAAATACCCTACTGATTTTCGTGTTTCTTGGTTCCCCACAAGATGACTTTTGTCCCATTATCTTTGGTAGACCTTTCTTGAACACCGTTAATGCTAAAATAGATTGTGAGAAACAAAATGTCGATGTTAGCTTTGGTGATGAATCTCATGAGTTTAGTTTTTCTAAGTTTAGTAGAAAACCTCATAAGAAAGATTTGCCTAGTAAGGATGACATTATTGGTCTTGCTTCTATCGCTATACCTCCTACTGATCCCTTAGAACAATATTTGTTAGACCATGAAAATGATTTGCATATGCGTGAAAGAAATGAAATAGATAAAATCTTGTTCGAACAACAACCTCTGCTTAAACACAATCTGCCTATTGAAACTCTGGGATGTCCTCCTCCACCTAAAGGTGATCCTGTGTTTGAATTAAAAAATTGCCAGACACTTTGAAATATGCTTATCTTGATGAGAAAAATATATATCATGTTATTATTAGTGCTAACCTTTCAGAACATGAAGAAGAAAGATTATTGAAAGTTCTAAGGAAGCATCGAGCTGCTATTGGATATACTCTTGATGATCTTAAGGGCATTAGTCCCACTCTATGCCAGCATAAGATGAATATGGAACCTGATGCTAAACCCGTTGTTGATCACCTACATCGGTTAAATCGAACATGAAAGAAGTGGTAAGAACGGAAATATTGAAACTTTTGGAAGCAGGTATAATCTATCCTATAGCTGATAGTAGATGGGTAAGTCATGTTCATTGTGTCCCTAAGAAAGGAGGTATTACTATTGTTCCTAATGATAAGAACGAACTTATTCCATAGAGAATTGTCACAGGCTATAGAATGATAATTGATTTTAGAAAATTAAATAAAGCAACGAGAAAAGATCATTACCCTCTGCCTTTTATTGATCAAATGTTAGAAATATTATCTAAGCACACACATTTTTGCTTCCTTGATGGATATTCTGGTTTTTCACAAATACCTGTTTCTCACCCTGATCAAGAAAAGACCACTTTTACTTGTCCATTTGGAACTTATGCCTATATACGTATGACTTTTGGTCTATGCAATGCACCTGCTACCTTTCAAAGATGTATGACTGCTATATTCTCTGATTTTGTGAAAATATTGTTGAGGTTTTCATGAATGACTTTTCTGTTTATGGGAAGTCTTTTGATGATTGTTTTAAGCAATCTTGATCGAGTTTTGCATAGATATGGGCAAACAAATCTTGTCTTGAATTGGGAGAAGTGCCACTTTATGGTTAACGAAGGTATTGTTTTGGGCCACGAAATTTCTGAAATAGGTATTGAGGTGGACAAAGCCAAGGTTGATGCAATTGAGAAAATGCCATGTCCTAAAGATATCAAAGGTATTCGTAGCTTCCTTGGTCATGCTGGTTTCTATAGGAGATTTATCAAAGACTTTTCTAGAAAAAATGGCCTCTTACAAATCGTTTGCAAAAGGATATTCCTTTTGTTTTTTATGATGATTGTTTGGAAGCCTTCAAAACACTCAAGAAAACCTTAATTTCTGCACCTGTTTTTCAACCACCAGATTGGAACTTGCCTTTTGAGATTATGTGTGATGCTAGTGATTATTTTGTTGGCGCTGTTCTAGGACAAAGAGTTGATAAGAAATTAAATGTTATCCATTATGCTAGCAAAACTCTAGACAGTGCTCAACGAATTTATGCTACTACTGAAAAAGAATTCTTAGCAGTGGTGTTTGCTTGTGATAAATTTAGATACTACATTGTTGATTCCAAGGTGACCATTCACACCGATCATGCTGCTATAAAATATCTTATGGAAAATAAAGATGCTAAACCTAGACTCATTAGGAGGGTTCTTCTACTACAAGAATTTGATTTGCACATCACCGATAGAAAAGGAGCAGAGAATCTCGTAGCTGATAACTTGTCAAGGCTTGAAAATATTCTTGATGACCCACAACCTATTAATGATAGCTTTCCTGATGAATAGTTAGCTGCAATAAATGTCTCTAATAGTACACCTTGGTATGCTGACTATGCTAATCATATTATTGCTAAATACATACCACCTAGCTTCACTAACCAACAAAAGAAAAAAATCTATGATTTAAGACATTGCTTTTGGGATGACCCACATCTTTATAAAGAAGGAGTAGATGGTATTATTAGACATTGTGTACCTGAGCATGAACAGGAACAAATCCTACGGAAATGTCACCCCGAAGCTTATGGAGGGCATCACGTGGGAGACAGAACCGCTCATAAGGTATTGCAATCTGGGTTTTATTGGCCTACTCTCTTCAAGAATGCCCGTAAATTTGTCTTATCTTGTGATGAATGTCAAAGAATAAGTAATATTGGTAAGCGTCAAGAAATGCCTATGAATTATTCACTTGTTGTTGAACCATTTGATGTTTGGGGATTTTATTTCATGGGACCTTTTCCTTCCTCTAATGGGTATACTCATATTTTGGTTGTTGTTGATTATGTTACTAAGTGGGTAGAAGCTACTCCAACTAGTAGTGCCGATCACAACACCTCTATTAAAATGCTTAAGGAAGTTATTTTCCCAAGGTTTGGAGTCCCTAGATATTTAATGACTGATGGTGGTTCACACTTTATTCATGGTGCCTTCCGTAAAATACTTGCCAAGTATGATGTTAACCATAGAATTGCATCACCCTATCATCCTCAGTCTATTGGTAAAGTTGAATTTAGCAATAGAGAAATAAAACTAATTTTACAAAAGACTGTCAATAGGTCCCGGAAGAATTGGTCTAATTAGATGATGCATTTTGGGCTTATAGAACAGCATATAAAAATCCTATGGGTATGTCTCCTTATAAAATGGTTTATGGAAAAGCTTGTCATTTGCCTCTAGAGTTAGAACATAAAGTATATTGGGCAATTAAAGAACTCAACTATGATTTCAAACTTGCTAGTGAAAAGAGGTTATTTCATATTAGCTCATTAGATGAATGGAGAACACAAGCTTATGAAAATGCAAGGTTATTCAAAGAAAAAGTTAAAAGATGGCATGATAAAAGAATCCAAAAGCGTGAGTTCAAAATTGGAGAATATGTTCTTTTGTACAACTCTCATTTCAGATTCTTTGCAGGAAAACTCCTCTCCAAATGGGAAGGACCCTATGTTATCGAGGAGCTTTATCGATCTGGAGCTATCAAAATAAATAATGTCGAAGGTACTAACCCGAAGATTGTTAATGGGCAATGAATAAAACATTATATCTCAGGTACGCCCATTAATGTTGAAAGCAATATTATCGAAACTATGACACCGCAAGAACGCATAAAAGAAACCTTCCGGAACACTCCTGAATCGTGAAAAAGAGGAGTTACATGATATGGTAAGTAAACGGACTCCGAAAAATCCGCAAAAATATTTTTTTGTCAATTTTGGAATATTTAGAAAATTAGGAAAATAAGAAACTACTAGGAAGGTGACGCAGGTTGGCACAAGACACCAGGGCGCGCATAGGTGGGTTGTGCCCACCTCGGGTACCTTCCGGACTCCGTTTTTCTTTCGTTTGCTTGTTTCCCAAGATTAAAAAAATCTTTATATACTCCCCGAACTTATTGACCTCCGTATCGCGGAGAAATCTCCTGTTTTCTTTTATTGTCATTTTCTGTCAGATCTAATCCACCATGGCCGCTTCAAGCTCCTCCAAGGACAAGTTCTTGGAGAACGTCGTCAACCCATATCTGTGGGAGGTGATGCAGCACCCTCAACCTATCCAGATGCATGATGTGGTGCTCCATATCCGCGATGTGCAAGGCCCCAAGGGGACTGGATCCGTGGAGGCTAGGCTTGAAGCTATGGAGCAGGAAGTCTTCTGGTGCAAGGGGATGGTGGAACATGGACTCAATGCCAATCACCTCATTATCGCGGACTACTCGTCTTCTCCTTCAACAAGCAAATCAACTTCCTCCATAGCCAGATCTACGACCTTCAAAACCAAGTCTTTAAATATGAGGCAAGGTTTAAAGTTATGAGTTTGACTGCCAGTTGCAGGACCCGAGACACTCACTCTTCCTCTTATGATGTTTAGCCTCTGTCGTGGAAACCCGAGGACAGGATTGCCACTACTTCATCATCACCACCTCCTTTTTCATCACCAAAAGAAAATTGAGTATCGGTAGGGGCACTCCCCTTGGCTTTCACCAAGCTTGGGGGAGGTGCCCCGGTATCGTATCACCTCCACTATCTTTTGCCTTTACTTTTGTTAGTTTGATCCATAGTTATCTTTTGCTTTAGATGAATACAAGTTTAGTTCGATCCTTTCTTTTCGAGAGTTTGCTTAGTGATCTATCCTTGTAATCGTGTGCGACATATAATAAAGTTTAGTTTGAGTTTTGTTTCTTTTACTCTCTTGTTTCAATAAAAGAAATGAAAATAAATGAAAAAGATCATATGTTAATCTTATGGTAAGTAATGACATCACATTAGGAGAAGTATAAGTAGTAAATGTTATTGTACATTAACAAATACAGCGTTGGTCAGTGATGCAACTCGTGAAAGAATTAATAAGGGAAGAGAAGATTCACATGCAAATACACTATCCTCGGAATCTTTTGTGATTGCGAGCACCCATCAAAATATTATATGCCAGAATTGTTGACATTGGACAAGGAAGACAACGTAATGATTTATGTTTATCCATATTCACATAGAAGCTATATTGTCATAGATCCTTCAACATGTGGTGTTTTCCCTATCTTTGCTAGCCAAAAATTCCGCACCAACTAGAGATACTACTTGTGCATCCAAAACCCCTTAAACCGAAATCTTGTTTTGAGAGTCCACCATACCTACCTATGGATTGAATAAGATCCTTCAAGTAAGTTTTAATTGGTGCAATAAGGCAATAAAAATTGCTTGTGTAAGAGAAAATTGAGCGTTGTACGAACTTGTGATGGCGAAGAATAAAAGCGACAGACTGCATAATAAAGGTTGCCATCATAAGGGGCAATATAACGTGACATTCTCTTGGACTAAGGGGTTGAGCATACAAATAAAAAGCGCATGGCAACCTCTGCTTCCCTCTGCGAAGGGCCTATCTTTTACTTTTATGTATTTACTTTCATGCAAGAGTCAAAGTTCTTCTCTCTGTTCCTTTTTATTTTCTCTTTTGGCAAGCATCATGTGGTGAGGAAAGATCTAGGCACATATATCTGTCGGGAAACGTAGTAATTTCAAAAAAAATACTACGCACACGCAAGATCATGGTGATGCATAGCAACGAGAGGGGAGAGTGCCGTCCACGTACCCTCGTAGACCGTAAGCGGAAGCATTATGACAACGCGGTTGATGTAGTCATACGTCTCCACGATCGGCCGATCCTAGTACCGAACGTACGGCACCTACGCGATCTACACACGTTCAGCTCGGTGAAGTCCCACGAACTCATGATCCAGTAGAGCTTCGAGGGAGAGTTGCGGAACCACGACGGCGTGATGACGGTGTTGATGAAGCTACCGACGCAGGGCTTCGCCTAAGCACTGCTACGATATGACCGAGGTGGATTATGGTGGAGGGGGCACCGCACACGGCTAAAAGATCAAAGATCAACTTGTGTGTCTCTGGGATGCCCCCTCCCCCGTATATAAAGGAGTGGAGGCGGGGGAGGGCCGGCCCTCTACTATGGCGTGCCCTGGGGAGTCCAACTCCCACCGGGAGTAGGATTCCCCCCTTCCAAGTAGTAGCAGTAGGAGAGAAGGAAAGGGAAGAGAAAAGATAAGGAAGGAGGGGGCGCTGCCCCTCCCCCTAGTCCAATTCGGACTAGGCCTTGGGGGTGCGCGGCTTGCCCAAGGCAGCCCCTCTCACTCTCCCTTAAAGCCCAATAAGGTCCATATACTCCCCCCCCCCCCCCCCGAATTCCCGTAACTCTCCGATACTCCGATAAATACCCGAACCACTCAGAACCTTTCCGATGTCTGAATATAGCCTTCCAATATATCGATCTTTACATCTCAAACATTTCGAGACTCCTCGTCATGTCCCTGATCTCATCATGGACTCCGAACAACCTTTGGTACATCAAAACACATAAACTCATAATACCGATCGTCACCGAACGTTAAGCGTGCGGACCCTACGAGTTCGAGAACTATGTAGACATAACCGAGACATGTCTCCGGTCAATAACCAATAGCGGAACCTGGATGCTCATATTGGCTCCCACATATTCTAAGAAGATCTTTATCGGTCAAACCGCATAACAACATACGTTGTTCCCTTTGTCATTGGTATGTTACTTGCCCGAAATTCAATCATCGGTATCTCAATACTTAGTTCAATCTTGTTACCATCAAGTCTCTTTACTCGTTCCGAAATGCGTCATCCCGCAACTAACTCATTAGTCACATTTCTTGCAAGGCTTATAGTGACGTGCATTACCCGAGAGGGCCCAAAGATACCTCTCCGAAAATCGCAGTGACAAATCCTAATCTCGATCTATGCCAACTCAACAAACACCATCGGAGACACCTATAGAGCACCTTTATAATCACCCAGTTACATTGTGACATTTGGTAGCACACAAAGTGTTCCTCCAATATTCGGGAGTTGCATAATCTCATAGTCATAGGAACATGTATAAGTCATGAAGAAAGCAATAGCAACAAACTAAACAATCAAGTGCTAAGCTAACGGAATGGGTCAAGTCAATCACATCATTCTCTAATGATGTGATCCCATTAATCAAATGACAACTCATGTCTATGGCTAGGAAACTAAACCATCTTTGATTCAACGAGCTCGTCAAGTAGAGGCATACTAGTGACATTATGTTTGTCTATGTATTCACACATGTACTAAGTTTCTGGTTAATACAAATCTAGCATGAATAATAAACATTTATCATGATATAAGGAAATATAAATAACAACTTTACTATTGCCTCTAGGGCATATTTCCTTCAGTCTCCCACTTGCACTAGAGTCAATAATCTAGTTCACATCACCATGTGATTTAACATCAATATTCACATCTGTATGTGATTAACACCCATAGTTCACATCGTCATGTGACCAACACCCGAAGGGTTTACTAGAGTCAATAATCTAGTTCACATCACTATGTGATTAACACCGAAAGAGTACTAAGGTATGATCATGTTTTTCTCATGAGAGAAGTTTAGTCAACGGGTATATCACATTCAGAGACGTATGTATTTTGCAAATATTCAATGTCTACAATGCTCTGCACGGAGCAACTCTAGCTAATTGCTCCCACTTTCAATATGTATCCAGATTGAGACTTAGAGTCATCTGGATCGGTGTAAAAGCTTGCACCAATGTAACTCTTTACGACGAACTCTTTAATCACCTCCATAATCGAGAAACATTTCCTTAGTCCTCACTAAGGATATTCTTGACCGCTGTCTAGTGATCTACTCCTAGATCAAAATTGTACTCCCTTGCAAAACTCAGAGCAAGGTATACAATAGGTCTGGTACATAGCATAGCATACTTTATAGAACCTATGAGGCAATGACTGAGGCATAGGGAATGACTTTTCATTCTCTTTCTATTTTCTGCCATGGTCGGGTTTTGAGTCTTACTCAACTTCACACCTTGCAACACAGGCAAGAACTCCTTCTTTGACTGTTCCATTTTGAACTACTTCAAAATCTTATCAAGGTATGTACTCATTGAAAAATCTTATCAAGCGTCTTGATCTATCTCTATAGATCTCGATGCTCAATGTGTAAGCAACTTCACCGAGGTCTTTCATTGAAAAACTCTTATTCAAGTATCCCTTTTATGCTATCCAGAAATTCTATATCATTTCCAATCAACAATATGTCATCCACATATAATATTATAAATGCTACAAAGCTCCCACTCACTTTCTTGTAAATACAAGCTTCACCGCAAGTCTGTATAAAACTATATGATTTGATCAACTCATCAAAGCGTATATTCCAACTCCGAGATGCTTGCGCCAGTCCATAGATGGATCACTGGAGCTTGCACACTTTGTTAGCACCTTTAGGATTGACAAAACCTTCTGGTTGCATCATATACAACTCTTCTTTAATAAATCCATTAAGGAATGCAGTTTTGACA
This sequence comes from Triticum timopheevii, assembly GCA_963921465.1. Classification (NCBI taxonomy): domain Eukaryota; kingdom Viridiplantae; phylum Streptophyta; class Magnoliopsida; order Poales; family Poaceae; genus Triticum; species Triticum timopheevii. The sequence goes on from OY997268.1 coordinate 473,095,109, forward strand.
TCCATTTGCCAGATTTCATAAAATGTGGCAATTGCTAACATGATTCGGACAGACTTCAGCATCGACGCGAGTGAGAAAATCTCATCGTATTCAACACTTTGAACTTGTCAAAAAACTTTTTGCGACAAGTCGAGCTTTGTAGATAGTAACACTACTATCTGCGTCTGTCTTCCTCTTGAAGATCCATTTATTTTCTATGGCTTGCCAATCATCGGGCAAGTCCACCAAAGTCCACACTTTGTTCTCATACATGGATCCCATCTCAGATTTCATGGCCTTCAAGCCATTTTGTGGAATCTGGGCTCATCATCACTTCCTCATAGTTCGTAGGTTCATCATGGTCTAGTAACATGACTTCCAGAACAGAATTACTGTACAACTCTGGTGCAGATCTTATTCTGGAAGACCTACGAGGTTCAGTAGTAACTTGATCTAAAGTTTCATGATCATCATCATTAGCTTCCTCACTAATTGGCGTAGGAATCACTGGAATTGATTTCTGTGATGAACTACTTTCCAATTCGGGAGAAGGTACAATTACCTCAACAAGTTCTACTTTCCTCCCAGTCACTTCTTTTGAGAGAAACTCCTTCTCTAGGAAGGATCCATTCTTAGCAACGATCTTGCCTTCGGATCTGTGATAGAAGGTGTACCCAATAGTTTCCTTTGGGTATCCTATGAAGACGCATTTCTCTGATTTTGGTTCGAGCTTATCAGGTTGAAGCTTTTTCACATAAGCATCGCAGCCCCAAACTTTAAGAGATGACAACTTTGGTTTCTTGCCAAACCACAGTTCATAAGGCGTCATCTCAACGAATTTTGATGGTGCCCTATTTAAAGTGAATGTTGTTGTCTCTAATGCATAACCCAAAACGATAGTGGTAACCCGGTAAGAGACATCATAGATCGCACCATATCCAATAAAGCGCGGTTACGACTTTCGGACACACCATTACACTGTGGTGTTCCACGTGGCATGAGCTGTGAAACTATTCCACATTGTTTTAAATGAAGGCCAAACTCGTAACTCAAATATTCTCCTCTACGATCAGATTGTAGAAACTTTTTTCTTGTTACGATGATTCTCCACTTCACTCTGAAATTATTTGAACTTTTCAAATGTTTCAAACTTGTGTTTCATTAAGTAGATATACCCATATCTGCTCAAATCATCTGTGAAGGTCAGAAAATAACGATACCTGCCACGAGCATCAACACTCATTGGACCGCATACATCGGTATGTATTATTTCCAACAAGTCAGTAGCTCGTTCCATTGTTCCCGAGAACAGAGTTTTAGTCATCTTGCCCAAAAGGCACGGTTCGCAAGCATCAAATGATTCATAACCAAGTGATTCCAAAAATCCATCTTTTTGGAGTTTCTTTATGCGCTTTACACCGATATGACCCAAACGGCAGTGCCACAAATAAGTTGCACTATCATTACCAACTTTGCATCTTTTGGCATCAATATTATGAATATGTGTATCACTACGGTCGAGATACAACAAACTATTTTCATTGGGTGTATGACCATCGAAGGTTTTATTCATGTAAACAGAACAACAATTATTCTTTGATTTTAAATGAATAACTGTATTGCAATAAACATGATCAAATCATATTCATGCTCAACGCAAACGCCAAAAAACATTTATTTAGGTTTAACACTAATCCCGAAAGTATAGGGAGTGTGCGATGATGATCATATCAATCTTGGAACCACTTCCAACACACATCATCACTTCACCCTCAACTAGTCTCTGTTTATTCTATAACTCCTGTTTCGAGCAACCGAACAAGTATCAAATACCCAAGGGTTACTATAAACACTAGTAAGGTACACATCAATAACCTGTATATCAAATATACCCTTGTTTACTTTTGCCATCCTTCTTATCCACCAAATATTCAAAGCATTTCCGCTTCTAGTGACCATTTCCTTTGCAGTAGAGCACTCAGTTTAAGGCTTTAGTCTAGCTTTGGGCTTCTTCAGGGAAGTGACAACTTGCTTGCCATTCTACATGAAGTTCCCTTTCTTTCCCTTTGCCCTTTTCTTGAAACTAGTGGTCTTGTTAATCATCAACACTTGATGCTCTTTCTTGATTTCTACCTTCATCGATTTCATCATCATGAAAAGCTCGGGAATTGTTTTCGTCATCCCTTGCATACTACAGTTCATCACGAAGTTCTACTAACTTGGTGATGGTGACTAGAGAACTCTGTCAATCACTATCTTATCTGAAAGATTAACTCCCACTTTATTCAAGCGATTGTAGTACCCAGACAATCTGAGCACATGCTCGCTGCTTGAGCTATTCTCCTCCATCTTTTAGCTATAGAACTTGTTGGAGACTTCATATCTCTCAACTCGGGTATTTGCTTGAAATATTAACTTCAACTCCTGGAACATCTCATGTGGTCCATGACGTTCAAAACGTCTTTGAAGTCCCGATTCTAAGTCGTTAAGCATGGTGCACTAAACTATCAAGTAGTCATCATATTGAGCTAGCCAAACCTTCATAACGTCTGCATCTGCTCCTGCAATAGGTCTGTTACCTAGCGGTGCATAAAGGACATAATTCTTCTGTGCAGCAATGAGGATAAACCTCAGATCACGGACCCAGTCCGCATCATTGCTACTATCATATTTCAACTTAGTTTTCTCTAGGAACACATATTAAACATAGGGAAGCAACAACGCGAGCTATTGATCTACAACATTATTTGCAAAATACTATCAGGACTAAGTTCATGGTAAATTAAAGTTCTATTAATCATATTACTTAAGACTCCCACTTAGATAGACATCCCTCTAATCATCTATATGATCACGTGATCCAAATCAACTAAACCATGTCCGATCATCACGTGAGATGGAGTAGTTTTCAATGGTGAACATCACTATGTTGATCATATCTACTATATGATTCATGCTCAACCTTTCGGTCTCCAGTGTTCCGAGGCCATATCTGCATATGCTAGGCTCGTCAAGTTTAACCCAAGTATTTCTGTGTGTGTGCAAAACTGGCTTGCACCCGTTGTATGTGAACGTAAAGCTTATCACACCCGATCATCACGTGGTGTCTCGGCACGACCAACTTTGGCAACGGTGCATACTCAGGGAGAACACTTGTACCTTGAAATTTAGTGAGAGATCATCTTATAATGCTACCGTCAATCAAAGCAGAATAAGATGCATAAAGGATAAACATCACATGCAATCAATATAAGTGATATGATATGGAAATCATCATCTTGTGCCTTTGATCTCCATCTCCAAAGCATCATCATGATTACCATCGTCACCGTCTTGACACCTTGATCTCCATCGAAGCATCATTGTCGTCTCGCCAACTATTGCTACTACGACTATCGCTACCACTTAGTGATAAAGTAAAGCAATTACAGGGCGATTGCATTGCCTACAATAAAGCAACAACCATATGGCTCCTGCCAGTTGCTGATAACTTCGTTACAAAACATGATCATATCATACAATAAAATATAGCATCATGTCTTGACCATATCACATCACAACATTCCCTGCAAAAACAAGTTAGACGTCCTCTACTTTGTTGTTGCAAGTTTTACGTGGCTGCTATGGGCTGAGAAAGAACCGCTCTTACCTACGCAACAAAACCACAATGATATTTCGTCAAGTTAGTGTTGTTTTAACCTTCAATAAGGATCGGGCGTAGCCACACTCGATTCAACTAAAGTTGGAGAAACTGACACCCGCCAGCCACCTGTGTGCGAAGCACGTTGGTAGAACCAGTCTCGCGTAAGTGTACGCGTAATGTCAGTCCAGGACGCTTCATCCAACAATACCGCCGAATCAAAGTATGACATGCTGGTAAGCAGTATGACTAGTATCGCCCACAACTCACTTGTGTTCTACTCGTGCATATAACATCTACACATAAACATGGCTCGGATGCCACTGTTGGGAAACGTAGTAATTTCAAAAAAATTCCTACGCACACGCAAGATCATGGTGATGCATAGCAACGAGAGGGGAGAGTGTCGTCCACGTACCCTCGTAAACCGTAAGCGGAAGCGTTATGACAACACGGTTGATGTAGTCATATGTCTTCACGATCGACCGATCCTAGTACCGAACGTACGGCACCTCCGTGATCTGCACACGTTTGGCTCGGTGACGTCCCACAAACTCACAATCCAGTAGAGCTTCGAGGGAGAGTTCCGTCAGCACGACGGCGTGATGACGGTGTTGATGAAGCTACCGATGCAGGGCTTTGCCTAAGCACCGCTATGATATGACCGAGGTGGATTATGGTGGAGGGGGGCACCGCACACGGCTAAAAGATCAAAGATCAACTTGTGTGTCTCTGGGTGCCCCCCTCCCCGTATATAAAGGAGTGGAGGAGGGGGAGGGCCGGCCCTCTACTATGGCGCTCCCTGGGGAGTCCTACTCCCACCGGGAGTAGGATTCCCCCCTTCCAAGTAGTAGGAGTAGGAGAGAAGGAAAGGGAAGAGAGAAGAGAAGGAAGGAGGGGGCGCCGCCCCTCCCCCTAGTCCAATTCGGACTAGGACTTGGGGGCGCGCGGCCTGCCCTAGGCAGCCCCTCTCTCTCTCTCCCTTAAAGCCCAATAAGGCCCATATACTCCCCAGCGAATTCCCGTAACTCTCCGGTACTCCGATAAATACCCGAACCACTCAGAACCTTTCCTATGTCCGAATATAGCCTTCCAATATGTCGATCTTTACGTCTCGAACATTTCGAGACTCCTCGTCATGTCCCTGATCTCATCCCAGACTTCGAACAACCTTCGGTACATCAAAACACATAAACTCATAATATCGATCGTCACCGAACGTTAAGCGTGCGGACCCTACGGGTTCGAGAACTATGTAGACATGACCGAGACATGTCTCCGGCCAATAACCAATAGCGGAACCTGGATGCTCATATTGGCTCCCACATATTCTACGAAGATCTTTATCGGTCAAATCGCATAACAATATACGTTGTTCCCTTTGTCATTGGTATGTTACTTGACTGAGATTCGATTGTAGGTATCTAAATACCTAGTTCAATGTCGTTACCGGCAAGTCTCTTTACTCGTTCCATAATGCATCATCCCGCAACTAACTCATTAGTCACATTGCTTGCAAGGCTTATAGTGATGTGCATTACCGAGAGGGCCCAGAGATACCTCTCCGACAGTCAGAGTGGCAAATCCTAATCTCGATCTATGCCAACTCAACAAACACCATCGGACACACCTGTAGATCACCTTTATAATCACCCAGTTACATTGTGACGTTTGGTAGCACACAAAGTGTTCCTCGGGTATTCAGGAGTTGCATAATCTCGTAGTCATAGGAACATGTATAAGTCATGAAGAAAGCAATAGCAACAAACTAAACAATCAAGTGCTAAGCTAATGGAATGGGTCAAGTCAATCACATCATTCTCTAATGATGTGATCTCATTAATCAAATGACAACTCATGTATATGTCTAGGAAACTTAACCATCTTTGATTCAACGAGCTAGTCAAGCAGAGGCATACTAGTGACATTATGTTTGTCTATGTATTCACACATGTACTAAGTTTCCGGTTAATACAATTCTAGCATGAATAATAAACATTTATCATGATATAAGTAAATATAAATAACAAATTTGTTATTGCCTCTAGGGCATATTTCCTTCAATATCCAGTTGAATATGGGTAGAATGAGTTATTATTGTTGACATCACCCTTGAGGTGAATACGTTGGGAGGCGAAACTATAAGCCCCTATCTTCCTATGTGTCCGGTTGAAACATTTCACTCATGTGTACGTGATGAGTGTTTGCAATCATAGAAGACTATATGATGGTTGAGTATGTGGACTTGCCAAAAAGGCTCCGATGCGTGACCCTTCCTGAAAAGATGATGAATTGTAGTTACAAAGTTGACTGAGAACATTGTTTGTTGGTTTCCAATAGAGTTTATGCTTGATACTTTGATGTTGTGATGAATTGTTACTTGTTCATGAGAAGTCTATGATAAAAGTTTTATGTTAAAGTCTATGATAAAAGTTTTATGTTAAAGTTTGATGCTTCTACGTCCGTATTTTATTTTTATCGACACCTCTCTATCTATCTATCTATCTATCTATCTATCTATCTATCTATCTATCTATCTATCTATCTCTCTCTCTCTCTCTCTCTCTCTCTCTCTCTCTCTCTCTCAGCATGTGGACATGTTTTCCGATTTCGGTTTTCGCTTGAGGACAAGCGAGGTCTAAGCTTGGGGGAGTTGATACGTCCATTTTGCATCATGTTTACCTACTGTTATTTATGTTGTTTTATTGCATAATAATGCTTTTTGGAGTAATTCTAATGCCTTTTCTCTCATAATATGCAAGGTACGCACAAAGGGGGAGAATCTCGGTAGCTGGAGATCTGGACCTGAAAAAGCTACGTCGGGCTACCTATTCTGCAAAACTCCAAATGAGCTGAAACTTCACGAGGATTTTTTTTGGAATAAATGAGGATTTTTTGAGCAAATAAGTACTAGAGGGGGCCCACCCGATGGGCACAACCCACCTGGGTGTGCCAGGGAGACCAGGCGCGCCCTGGTGGGTTGTGCTCACCTCGGCCCACCTTCGGTGCCCCTCTTCTGGTACATAAGAAATTTTGAACTATAAAAAAGGGAAGGACTTTCAGGACAAAGCACCGCCGTCTCGAGGCGGAACCTGGGCAGGAGCACTTTTGCCCTCCGGCGGAGCGATTCCACCGGGGGAACTTCCCTCCCGGAGGGGGAAATCATCGTCATCATCATCACCAACAACTCTTCCATCTTGGGGAGGGCTATCTCCATCAACATCTTCAACAGCACCATCTCCTCTCAAACCCTAGTTCACCTCTTGTGTTCAATCTTTGTACCGGAACTATAGATTGGTGCTTGCTGGTGACTAATAGTGTTGATTACATCTTGTAGTTGATTACTATATGGTTTATTTGGTGGAAGATTATATGTTCAGATCCATTATGATATTTAACACTCCTATGATCTTGAGCATGATTATCATTTGTGAGTAGTTACTTTTGTTCTTGAGGTCATGGGAGAAATCATGTTGCAAGTAATCATGTGAACTTGATATGTGTTCGATATTTTGATGATATGTATGTTGTGATTCCCTTAGTGGTGTCCTGTGAACGTCGACTACATGACACTTCACCATATTTGGGCCTAAGAGAATGCATTGTGGAGTAGTTATTAGATGATGGGTTGCGAGAGTAAAATAAGCTTAAACCCTAGTCTATGTGCTATTCCGTAAGGGACCGATTGGATCCAAAAGTTTAACGCTATGGTTAGAATTTATTCTTAATACTTTTCTCGTAGTTGCGGATGCTTGTGAGGGGGTTAATCATAAGTAGGAGGTTTGTTCAAGTATGAATAGCACCTAAGCACCGGTCCACCCACATACCAAATTATCAAAGTAGCAAACACGAATTGAACCAACATAATGAAAGTGACTAGACGAAATTCCCATGTACCCTCAAGAACACTTTGCTTATCATAAGAGACCGTTTTGCCCTATCCTTTGCCTCAAAAGTATTGGGCTACCTTGCTGCACTTTTGTTACTACTACGGTTACTTGCTCGTTACAAATTACCTTGCTATCAAACTACTCTGTTACTTATAATTTCAGCACTTGCAGACATTACCTTGCTGAGAACCACTTGTCATTTCCTTCTGATCCTCGTTGGGTTCGACAGTCTTACTTATCGAAAAGGCTACAATTGATCCCATACACTTGTGGGTCACCAGGGTCCTTTCCACACGACCCAAAAATCGTCGAGGATAAGGAGTGATGATGCAGACGTGTTGCCAAATGTAATCGTATGCTATGCCGCAACATATCGCACACACCACGTTCTGGCACACGTGTGGGATTGGTGCTCAAACGTTTCTAATGACACAGTGAAACCAAATGGTGTTTCATACTAGACCGTTTTTGAAACAGTATCTAACACACACGGGCCATCAGAGGAACTGTGTGCGATATGTGCCCCATCGCGCATGTGTATTCTCTAGAAATCGTTTGCCATGCATAACACCGTCGCACATGTTTCCCAAACAATTACCGTGTGCGATATATCACAAACGGTTCAGGAGCCCCTTCGCACACATACAAGTGCTGCAAATCATCTGCGATTCATTGTGTATCACCGACGATTGCGGTATGAGTGATGTGTGCTTTCCGTTCAGGACCGCACATGTTTCCTGAACAATTTACGAGTGGGATTGCATTCTGCATTGGGCACGTTTACTATAAGCTCTTGTGTGCTATAATGTGCTATCACAAACGGTTTGGGAGCCCTAAGCACACGTAGATGTGTTGCAAATCATCTGCGATTTGTTGTGTATCAACGACGGTTCCGCTACGATTGATGTGTGCTCTTCGTTCTAGATCGCACACACTCATTTATTTGAACCATGTGTGCATCAATGGCCAATTAAAGCAAAAATATCACATTTGCATCGGCATGCAAAAATCAAATTCGCCGCAATATGCAATTGAACAAATAGTGTCCACAAGAAGAACATTCATCAAAATTCGCAACAATATGCAATAGAACAAATGGTAGCTAAATTCCAATGATTTATCGACATATGCAGTACATAATTAATCATAGTTTACGAAATATGAAGACCTCATCACATGGAAAACAATGGATCCATGTATATATGTTTAGCGGCTAACTCTTACACATTGTTTCAGAAGAAGCCAAGCTGAAATCTTCATTATCACCAGTGGGCTTGATGAAGTGATTTAGGAAGAAGTTGCTGATAAATCTCGTAACCATCAGCAATTCACCAGCGGGGAGTGGTTCAGGGGTCCTCAGTTCAAAGATGAGCTGCAGGATTTTTAAGATCAGAATATGCCAAATGGGTGGAGCAGAAGATATTAATTAAGATAGACTTACTGGTACTAATTCGCAGACATCTTCACAACAATCAGCAGATTTTCATATGGGGATCATGTGCCTGCAAACATAGTATCCACAAAGGTTGGTCCTTGCTTGTTGCTGAGGACACTGAAATTTTTTGTACAAAATTAATCATGTATTTTCCCTGTTAGGTACAATCAAACCAGTGTTAGATGTATTTTTCTTTCTTTGGACAGAAATAGAAAGAGGTTTATTTAGAAACTTGAACATTTGACTAGCGTAAGAAAATGTATTTGCAAACTATTGGATGCATTTTTCAAAAATAATGGATTTCGGTATCTTACCGGAGAAATGATCTCGTGCTGCAAAGGTAGTTCCCTCTTGAACAGGTTCCCTTGTTTTCTTTTCCACAATGCCAACACACTGCAAATGAAGATGAATTTTCACATACTCAATTCTTGAACTAGATATGAATGCAAATTAATTTGAACATCAAAGAATTCAATACCTATCCATGAATTGTTGAAGATGCGTCAGATCCTGAGGCTTTATTGACTCTCTGTGAGAATCCAGGTAGTAAATTATGTTCTTCTTTGGAACAATGATACCAAGATCCAGTGATTGCCATAGATTAAGAAAATCATGAACTTACGAACTATGTCAAAATTTGAAAGACAATCAGTGTATGCGTGGTTGTTTATTTGACTTATCATTCATGATATGGCCAGAAAAATAAGTCTGCATGGGACGTGTTTTCGAAGATACGGGCAACCTTGTTAATGGCCCACTCCCATTCATCCTTAGCACGTAAATATTGTGGCATTTGCTAATGCAGGATCTATGAAATACACACTCTGCCTTTTTCTTCTCCGCGCGATCAATCCCTTGAGAGGAATAAAGCATAGTTAGTTGTTTATCGTTTATAGCCTTGTATGGAGAAGTTGATTATAGTTTGTTAAGTATTACAAAATCAGGCATCTAACAGAGTGGCATCGAGCACGTTAAAGTTGAAGAAGAGATGTAAGTCCTTGAAACCCACAGTGATGGAACCTGGATCGTGACGGAAATTATTGTTGTTGTAGTGGACTAGCAGTGCATGATGACCTGCTGACATTTGATCCATGCAATATTTATGTACGTGCGGCAACTAGAACTGCACTCATCAAAGTATTCGCCAACAAGAAATGGTTGGCCATGGACGTAATTGTGTGCTTCAAGTACGTCTGCTTTATTTTTAGCAAGCGTCGCATTGAGTTCTGCATCATCCATGTTGTCATAAACAATATTACTCTCCCATTGAAACAACTTACTGGTAATTTGGTTCTGGGTGATGAGTGCCTTAAGTAAGAGGCTATCGTTCTCATTCCTCCTCGGTCTCGGGGCCCGCCTCCTCACGGGTGGAGCATTTTTGCCCACTTCCTTCTTGGTACTTGGAGCACTTCTAGTGCAAGGTCTAGATGGTTGAAAGGCAGACTGCCGAGCAGACGGTGAAGCTGCGACGGACTGGTGAGTAGACGGTTTAGCTACGCCAGACTGCTGAGCTGGTGGTGCTACTATGATGGACTGCTGGGCTGTAGGAGTAGAGGCATCGGACTGTTGACCAGGCAATGAAGCTATGTCGGGTTTCTGCGTAGGTGCTGCCAACTTGTCGGTGTGTTAAGGAGCGTGTGTCAACGCATTGGCTTGCTGAGCAGGCAATGCTGACGCATTGGTATGCTGATCACGTGGTTGCGGACTGGCGAAGTGATGAACAGTCGGTTCTAGGCCTTCGGACTGCTAGCAGGCGGTTCCGAAGCATCGGACTGCTTAGCAGTCCTTTCCACCAGATTGGTCTGCCGAGCATGCGGTGCCGCTGAGTCTCCCCCTCCTGCTTCAGCTTCCGGCATCTGAACCGATGGTGCGTCTCCAGCAGTTGTAGGCCTTGCCACTGGCTGCTCTGGGGCGGACGATGACATGGCATGTATGGCACAAAGTCGGACAGGCTGATCACAGGTTGATGCATCAGCCGTCGGATTACGAGTATTAGGTTCCTTGGGGGAAGCACGCGAGAGCTATTGTGGCAAGGAGAAAGTCGTCGGTTGAAGGGCGACATTGGTTGCTCTTGGCGGGGCTTCAGGGATCTCATCCATGAAGTCTATTTCCTTTCGTGGCCACTGGATGTGATGTAACGGTGTTTCCCCCAAGGTCTTCTGCTCATCAAAGTCCCTAGGAAGTTCTTTAGGGCAAATTCATTGAATCCAGGCTTTACTTCAGTCACGTAGCACTTCACACATCCCGACTTCAATGACACATTGTCCAATAAGAGGCCCCCTTCCAAGAGGGGCAAACCCAGGCTGTTGCACATTTTAACGTACCTTCAAAATGTGCAAGCACGCCTCTCAGTTTGTCTTTCATTCCATATAGATCAGATATAGTATCATCATGCGCAGCTGCAGTCTCAGTGTCGCTGGGGTCAACTGATGGACGGCTACTCTTGTGCGGTGTTGTCGCTCAATAGGTAGCATCCTCCATGCCCGCCTCCCCTCCCATCTGCTGGTTATCTGTCAGTGTTAGAGTCTTCTTGCATCATCATTGACTCCTCAATTTCCTTTCGAAGCCCCGGATACATTTTCCCTCCTCAACCTTTCATACAATTGATTCTGCTTCATTTCACTCCTCGCTTTTTTCATGCCGAGCCTCTCTTCTTTGCTGAGTGTGAAAACCCTCTTGCGCGGGACATTGACACCTATACCCCTTGCATGGCCAGAGGGCTCTTTTGTTTCTAAAGCATCGGACAGAATGTCACATGGCCCTGAGTTCCTGTAGAACCTTCCAAGGATCTTGGAAGCCTTTAACATCACATGATACAGTTCTTCGTCATGTGAGTTTTCAAAGTAATATGTCCTGTCGTCACGCCTCCTTGCACGTGACCGCAAGTAGTCTCTAGTGTGTTCGACCATGATTTCACTAAAGGCCGGTTTCCCACTCGCGGCTACTGCTTCTTTGTCCTTCTGGTCCCATATCGGTTTCATGTTGTAGTATCCTGTGTGTTCCTCTTCTGAAGTTCCGGTTGCTTGGCACTCTTCTCAGTAAACTCTGTAGTTGCCCTGATGCCACAAACAGACTTTTTTTATCTCGGTGATTTGCTACTCATCGTATGGACGCAATGGTTGTTTTATTTATAAAACGGGGCAAAAGACTATTTTGAGAGAATCATCCCAATTCCATTGTGTTTTTCTTACTATAGAATCAATCCCTCCCACAGTAAAAACACATTCTCCTCCAAAGTGTACGTGTGGTTGCTGGCTCGGGCAGCAGTGCATCAGAGGCTACCAGCAGCAGCATCAGTGGGTGGCTGAAAAAAGTTCTTTTGCAAAAGGAACCAAAAAACGCCTTTACTCCTGGCCTGCGTGCGTCCTTAACGTGAACAGCTTTTACCGCACGAGTCGGTCGGGTCGGTCAGCACCTGCAATCCATTTCGCCCGGTGCTGAATTCCCTGCGACCGGTAGTCCCCAGTTAAAACCAAAAGCACACGCGATGGATGCCACTTTTACTGCAGCAGTAATAAGTAAAGAGAAGCGAATATGCTCCATCACTGGTTTACCCTTGGGGCCTGAGCCTTGCCTCATGATTCCCTCTGTAAACTTTGGTCCGGGTCAAAAGTAAGAACTTGGCGTTTGTAGGCAGTCACCTTCCCCAAACTGAAGCAACCCAATGCTTACTCTTGAATGTATTCAGTAACTTGAGTAATTAAATCGCAGACGATTGAAAGGGGGAACCTAGTTTGGACCTTGGAGTATTTGATTTGTCAGAGCATCTACAACCCGACCTTTTAAACTCGTATCAAACGCCCGGACATGCTGTCCGGTCAGTGACCGGTCATAAAAAACCGATCCTATCGGACGCGTCAAACCGTCCTCAAACGTCCGGGCTAACCGGCACCCCTCATATCCAGTCTAAATCTAGGGCGGATATGAGGAGGCCCGGATGCGCCCGGGCGCATCCGCCCGGCCCACCCCAACCACAGAAAATCCTCCTTCGGAGCAAACCCTAGGCTCACTTCACTCCGATTCGTTTCGTTCCCCAACGCTCCCCTTTCCCCAATCCCTCTAATCCCGAGCGTCGCCGACCATGTAGAGCACCGGCAGCTCCAGAGACAAGGACGAGTTGGCGCTCTGTATCACGCTCGAGCGCTCGCGGGTCGATAAGGGTGACAGCTCCGGTCAGGTGCCACGCCACCTATCACCCGTCACCGCAGCGCCGACGCCGGTGTCGGCCCTTCCCGCCCTCCACGCGAATCTGCGAGGGCTGCCCAATCGGCGCCGCCCGCCCGACGGCCTCCTCCACCTCCGGCCGCTGCTCCGCGCGGGCAGCGGTGGGTTCTAGTGCCCGCTCCGCCAGGGCCGCGGATGCGGACTCCGGAGTCGGAGGCATGCGTCACCCGCCGCAAGAGGCAGAGAGCAAAGGAGATGGGGCGCATCCGAAGCGGCTGCTCAGTCCGCCCGCTGCCGCCGCGTGATGCCGGTGCCCGACGAGGAGGAGTGTCTCCTCTAGTCGGTGTACCCTCGGTCACTTACCACGGCGGAGACGAAAGACCAACGCCTAGCAGCTCCGGCTCAGGGTTGAGCGGTCCGAGAGGGAGGCGGCAGAGGGTGGCCAAGCTCAAGCGCAAGCAGGACCGCATCATCCGGTGCTTGCAGGGCTACATCATCATCTCCGATTCGTCCTCCTCCGACGGGTCCGACTACGACATCGACCCATCTCCTGTCGCAGACGCCTACAGCAGCGCCGGCGACCGAAAGGCAAAGGGCCGGCGAGGAAGTGGTGAAGCAAGACCCTTTCTCCTTTTACATAATCTAGCTCTAGTATCTAGTTAGAATGTGTCGGGTCATTGAACTGCGTGAATTATGCCCGTTTGGTGATCTTTTGATGATGCTATGTGAATTATGCCCGTTTGGTATCGGTTTATATGTCTGTTTCCTGTTGATTTTAGTCGTTCAGTGATCTACGTACTACGTTGCATGATTTTGTATGGATACAAGGTGCCGGATATGAGATACGCAGCTGTGGAAGCGAGGATTTAGGGACTGACAGGTTTCAAGTCCGGGCGGTTCCTCCGCTAGGTTATGCGGGCGTATACGGGGCCAGATTTGGCAAGTCCAGTTGTAGATGCTCTTACACCGACTTGTTGGCCTCTTGAGGTTTTTCTTCAAAAATATAGCAAATGTGCAGTGGAACTAGCAAAGACTTATGCTTGGTGTATGCCCTTTTTTGCTTGAATTCTCGTAATGTTCAGAACGAACAGACATGGACTTTAGCAGCGGAGTATTTCAGGTGCCGAAAGGGGTAGTAGCAGACTAGCAGTAGTACTGAATTTTGGGGGTTCGTTTATATTTGTTATATTTCAAAAATATAACAAACGTCTGGTTTCTCACACAGAGAGGGAGAGAGAATGTTAGCAGCCTGGACCTAGCTTCAGGTCCATCGGCATATGTTCGGACGTCTCCGGTGCTCATCGGACACTTCATTATAAGCGAAGAACCCACCACATCCCAAAAAAAAGCCTAAAGGAGGTGTTGCACTCTCACTTATAAGGAGGTCCTGACCTTCTCTCATATCCGAGGTGGGACTAAAGTCACTAGCACTGCCCAATGTCAAGTTCCTGACCCCCACCCCCTAGGGAAGCCCCCTCCCGATGACGCGGGACCCATCTCCGATACTTGTTAATAGCCTAGGCCTAGCTCCTGATCCATTGGCATATGTTTGGACGTTTTCGGTGCTCATCGGACACTCCATTACAAGTAGAGAGTCCACCACACCCTAAAAGACCGGACCTGAAGGAAGTGTGGCACTCTCCCTTATAAGTGGTTCCTAGCCTCCTCTCATATCCGAGGTAGGACCAAAGTCACTAGCACTGCCCGAGATCAGGTTCAGAAACAAGAGCTAGGTAAAGGGCTGCGCCCCGCACGGCACTTCGCCGGCATTGTCGAGCCCGGCCGGTTGGCACGACGGCGGCTAGCCGGCAGTGGGCTGCTCTGCCACCCATTATGAGGAGCATGGCAAGCGGTTCAGTTGCTTGGTCACGTCCTAGCAGATGCTTGCGTCGAGCGCATGCATGCGGCATCCGGGTCATGATGAAACCCGACGCCGCTGCCTCTCTGCCCCTGGAACAACTACCGTGCCAAGTACGTAGGCATAAACGTCGTCATTTATTCGTTGAAACACAATACAGAACATCCTTTTATTCCAAGGGGAATCGGTGCAAAGCTGTCCCCCGATCAACCAGCCATCAATGGCCAAGGATGACACCCGACATGCAACCGCTCGTGGTACGTACGTACGTACCGCCGGCCAGTCGGTCTCCACTGGCTACTCATATCTCGCCGTCCCAGAGCTCCTCGAGGGACTTGTACGGCCCGTGCTCGGACACGTAGCGCTTGCCGAGGTTGATCTTGCGCTGCGGGATGTCGGCGATCCGGCGGCGCTCCTCCTCCGTGAGCTCCCAGCCGTCCACGTCCAGGTTCTCCCGCATCCGGGCCTCGTCGAAGCTCTTGACGATGAGGCAGTCCCCCTGCTCGTACACCCACCTCAGGCACACCTGCGCCACGCTCTTGCCCCTGGACGCGGCGATCTCCTGCAGGACGCCGGCGTCCATCACGGCGTCGCTGCCCCAGTGCGTGCCCTTGGCGCCCAGCGGTGAGTAGGCGCACAGCTGGATGCCCTTGCCCCTGCAGAACTCCCTCAGCTTCCTCTGCTGCCACACCGGGTTCACCTCCACCTGCAAAATGACCAGTCACTTCACACTTGGTATGATCAAAATCAATTAGATGTACTGTATGTATGTAGGAATGTATGGTGACCTGATTGACGGTGGGAGGGATGGTGGCGAAGGAGAGGAGGGTGTCCAGCTTCTTGCAGGAGAAATTGGCGACGCCGATGGCCTTGGCGAGGCCCAGCCTGTGGCACTCCTCCATGGCCTCCCACACGGCCCGCATGTCGAACGGCACGAAGTCCTCGGCCGTGAAGGGGGCCTTGAACCGCCCGGGCTTCATGGACACCGGCCAGTGGACAAGGTACAGGTCCACGTACTCCATCTGGAGATTCCTGCAGTGTCATTCATTACGCAGATGCACCGTGGTTAAGTAATTCCTGTCAGAGGCCATCACTGCTAACCAATAATGGTAGATCTGCAATGTTGGGTTCGGTGCCCGTGAGGGTGTGAGAGAGGGGGCGATCGATGATGCACGACAGGACTGATTTGATCTGTATTTGGAGCTAGCTAAGCTAGCTTACTCCAGCTAGTTGTGTCTTCTGGGAATTGCAATGTTGGCTTTACGCGACAGTGAATTTCTACTGGGTTTCTTGTTCAGGTTGTCAGATCAGATTAGTGTGGTGCGAGAAGGATCCACGTTTGTTGGAACTTGGACCGACACCGTTGATGTGTGGGCTCAACTGCTATGCCTGAAAGATAGGTGCACATCAAAGTGACAATCTTACGGCCTCGAGACCAGCGTAGGTGGCTAGGAGACTACCCGGCATGCCTGTCAAACCCACTTCACTCCTTCCCGGTGGTTTTCAAGAGGTCAGTTGGGAGTACTATGCAGTTGGTCCCATGTAGTATTATCATCGACTAGTATTATGTATGTCTCTCTTCAGTATTTTCTAGGTTTTGCTTCAGCGGCAATTGTTCAGATTGACAATTGGTTCCATGCTTTTTAGGCCACAATTAATCACAAACAGAATAACTGTAAAACTACTATTCCAGTGCTACACGGCCGACCGTAGAGCACAGACTTCTCATTGTCATGGAAATCTGAAAAGGAGGAGGAGATGGGCACCGTACCGGAGCGTCTGCCTGAGGGCGGGGACGACCCTGTCGCGGTGGGCGTCGCTGCACCAGAGCTTGGAGGTGATGAAGAGCTCGTCCCGGGAGGCGACGGCGCCGGAGCGCACGGCCTCGGCGGCGGCCTCGCCGATGGGGGCCTCGGTCTCGTAGTGCGCGGCCGTGTCGAAGTGGCGGTACCCTATCTGGATGGCCCGGAGGACGGCGCGGCGGATGGGGTCCGGCTTGGGCCCCTGCACCGCCGTGCCCATGCCGATGCGCGGCATGCCCGCGGCCGTCTTGTCGCCGGCGCCCATGGTTTGAGTTGGGACCTGTGGGTTGGGCTGAGAGGCGAGACTCTGAAGCAGGGTGGAAGGACTCGGGTTGGTTGAAAGCGGGAGGCGTGCCTGAAATTAATCCTGCGGGAGTCCAGTCTGCGGGATAAGCCACATATATGCGCTCCTCCGAGGCGTTGACGGCATGAGACGTCCCTCGGGTCACTGGTAGTCGTAGGAGTGGTTGAGTTTATCGGGTCAGTGCAAAGCTTTTGGTCGATTAGAGATGCGGAATTTTTTGGTGTTTTTAGTCTAGATGCAGCGTGCTTTCTGCGTCCGTTTTTACGATTTGGGCGTTGCCATGTGCAATCAGTCGATCTAGTACTCCTATCCTTGGGCGATGCGGCTCTCAAAAAGAAAGGCGCTGATCATGCCATCCTGCTACAACCGGCACGAGGCCACAGCCAAGTCCATGCCTGCATCACCATGCTTTAGCCAAAAATAAGCAAAGCAGCAGTTGAAATGTCACACTACTCCATTAATTCCATGGCATTTTTCTAAAGATGCCGCCAGAGTAACACGGAGTAGTATTGATTTCTCCTTTATGTTTTCCTTTGTCTCTTTAATAGACGTACATTTAGCTCAGATTTGACATTTCCTACATTATGATTGCTTCTGTAATCTGTACCGGTGTTGTGAAAAAATGGTTATGAACAAATAAATAAAGAGGACCCTCAGAGGTGCTTGGCAACGGTTTTGCAAACCAATGATAACAACAATTAGCACACTGGTAAATTTCAGAAGAAACTTTGCCAGGTTTTTAAAGAAAATACTGTTTCAAAATCTGACAATATATAACCAGAACGCATAGGATACAAGTACAACAGTACAGATCGACTGGGCATGCCCTTTCTTGAGGCATCATCTCTACACGTGCGTTATTCTGCCATAGTAACTTGCACAGAAATTTATATAGGCTGTTATGGTTCAACAAAGTAATACTGTCTGGGCGTCACATAATACATGGAGGGGGATCAAAGGAAAGACGGTTCATCATACCGGTCGCACAATGACAAGAAATTTTATAGGTTCATTACCTCTTCCTATGAATAATGGCCTAATCTCAAACATGCCAATCTCTAGTTGCTTCCTGTTGCACGCGAGAGCTAACCTTTTCTATACTGGGACTTCTTAGCGGCACCAAAAAGGAGTACAACTCTGCTTGCTGCTCTTCTTCCTCCAACCAACACTTTACTCACACTTGATCGACTTGTATATGTGCCGAACAAAGAACAGGGCGGCACGGAAGCCCACCATACCCAGCATCAGGAAGAATGCATAGCAGATGCACGCCATGTACCCAAAGAAGAAAGAGGTCTGCATGAAGCCAGACATATCCGATCGCGCATAGTAGTAGTACAGACAGTAGCCATAGACGAAAAATCCAGTTGATCCTCCGCATAGGAATGACCTGTTTAGAAAATTTTACATAAAAAAAATGTTCAGCACAACAATGACAAGATTTTCCAACAGAAAAGGCAAAAGGCAAAAATGGCTACTGGTTAGATGGCATCATTAAGAAGTGTTGATACTTTGTCTGATCGGTCATTTAACAAATAACCAGAGCAGAGCTCGCCTAGCATGGAAAGCGGATACAATACAAATCCAAAATTAATAGGATACAATTATTGTAAGTACTTTATCTGGACAATCATTTCTAAAAGATTTAAATATGTATCTGCATCGACAAAAAAACTATGTACACTAATATGTATATGTCAAGTCTGTAGCATATCAACATATGCAGTATCCATGACAAGGTATGCATAATGTTTACAGATAGGAAGAACATAACTTCTGGTTGAAAAAGCATGTCTCCAGCTCAGGAGTTGTAACAGATTTCAGGAAGTCATGAGTTGTACTAACAAACTTTACTAAGGTCATAATATAGCTAATAAACTGTAATTCCAGTGCCAAAACTATGATGATAAGAAAAATGACTGTACCTCCACCACCACTCATGGTCTTCAGCAGCAAGCTGGAAGTATGTCAGCGCAACAGTGATGAAGGCAGTGACGATAAGGAGGATGATGAAGACTATGAAGAGAATGCTGTAGATAGTGTAAATTCGGTGGCCCCAAACACTAGCAAAGATGTAATAGAGCTCGATATATATAGCGCTGAAAGGCAAAAATCCAGCCATAGCCATCTGCGGAACTGTTGTCCGGTACCAGGGAAGTGGAGGAATCTCCCTAGGGTATTTGGTGGTACGGCAAGGAGCTTGGAATTCACTCTTGCTGTTTTTACCAGCAATGCCTCCCAAAACTAGTAGAGGGAATGTGACTAAGGTCCAGATCAGCACAATGACACAGATGGTGCCGAACGGCAATGCTGCTGTTGCACTATAAGCAATGGCAACAGTGTTCAAGAAACAGAATGTCAGGAAGAGAGGTCCGCAAAACAGGCACCCTGTTAATAGCAAGTTCCTCACCTGAAAATGCAAGCATGAAATTTTAGCATTAGTACTGTAACAAATATAATGCATGCTTTCATAATCTCAAGACAACAGAAATATAAAGGCAGCACATACCCAGTTTGTTCCCTCTAGCTGGCAATAGAAAGAGGTTGCAATGTAACCAGCAATTCCTGAGGTGAGTGCATAGATGACGACCAATGCAGTGAAAAGGGCACCACGATTGTAAGGGTAGAATACTCCAACGAGTGCAAGCAGGAATATAAAGGTTGTTCTGCATGTCCAAATAAGATCATTAGATATGTGCAATACAAGGGATAACTAAATGATTTTTATTTACACACGGTATGGTAATGGTATAAAAGGCAAAAAAGAATA
The DNA here is from genome assembly GCA_963921465.1 of Triticum timopheevii. NCBI lineage: Eukaryota > Viridiplantae > Streptophyta > Magnoliopsida > Poales > Poaceae > Triticum > Triticum timopheevii. The sequence goes on from OY997268.1 coordinate 473,114,951, forward strand.
CATCGGCACTTACAGAGCAAAGAGTTGAGTTCCAGTGCCAAGAGCAGCCGAAAACAATGACTTGTTCTTGGGGAACCGGAAGACATCACCATGAATATACTTCCATCCAGACTCTTCTTGGTCATCAGCTGCTTCCTCATCATGGGCATACCTTCAAATAGTATATATGAAGTTCAGAAACATCGAGAAGAAATCCAGTCGATGCTATTAATATAACAATAGAGAAGACCAAACCGAGGAAAACAGTCGAACCATTGCTAAATTATACATCATACAATGGGCAAATTATGAATATGGCCATGAAGTAATCTAGTGGCCTACATCATCAACTGCAGACCATCATTCAATATAAAGGATCAAGCATAGGCCTAAAGGTAAAAACTGATAACAAGTCGATAGGTTGCCTACTTGCATTCTGGGCAAACATTTGTATGTGAATGCTACAAAGATACTAGATTTGCACATCATTCAAGAAGCACGTCCAGCTGACATGCAAAACAATCCAGCCATACCAAATTGAGCTAAAGGAAACCTGAAAAAACTTGGAAGGGGCTATAAGATCTATTTCCTAATTGAATCTAGGGACAGTAACTTTTGCCAGCTCTATAACATCTGGCTGAAATAAGGACTGGAAGAATCATGATGGAGCTGGCTGGAAGCAATTAGGCTGGATTGATGAATGGGATAATGGATGTAAGAGAATATCTCCATTCACGACAAGCTAACATATATGCCCATGATAGATTGCTAAAAGACTACGGACTCTTTAATTCAAAAGATTCTTAGGACATTTTTTCTTTTGTTTGATTTGCAGGACTTGATCCGTTGACTTGAAACCTATTGAAAATATTCCTTTCTTTTTTTCCATGGTGCAATCAAACAACCTTTGGTGCAAACTTAGGCCTCCTTTGGTTCATAGGATAGGAATTTTATAGGAATAGGAAAATCATAGGAAGTGAGATGACATGCATCCAATTCCTGTAGAGAAAGGGATGCCATTTGGTGCATAGGATAGGAATTTTTCCATTAAGTCTAGGCTAATGTTTTTTTTCCTGTGAAGGATTGATTCCTATCCTACATAGGAATAGGAATCAATTCCTATAAACCAAAGGGCTTCAAAGAAATTTTTCCTTTGCAAATCCTATCCTATAGAATTCCTACAAACCAAAGGAGGCCTTAATCTCGTAGGATTCAAGTGGGCATGACATTGCAATCCCAAACTCTTATCTATTCCTGTATTATCGGAATCATAGGAATCAAACAGGCCCTAAACAGCATCTCAGACTTGTTGCATGGAAATGCATCATGAGTATTTGCAGTAAGAACTGAGAATAAAACAAAGCCTATAGTTTGAGATTGTGTGTTCCTGTAATGTATGGCAATGCAGTAGGGATAGAGCAAAAATTTACATTGCTCTAATATATCTAGAATTAGATACCATAACTTTTAGCTTTCTTGAATTAGCTGTTAACAAAAATGAAGTTGGTTGAAACTTACTTCACAAAATCATTCTTCAGAACTCGCATGAGGATTGTTGCCAAGAACCCTGTGAGGAGAAGGACCGTAACACAAGAATTTATAATAGAGAACCAATGGACCTCCAAGTGATGCGGCATGTTGGAGGAGCTGGAATACTTCTCCATCCTCTTCTCGAACGGTGTAGGTGTCTCCTTCCACTTGACAGTGTAAAGGAAGTCCACATTAACCTCCTTGTCCTCCGTCAGGTCAACCAGTGCACTCTGGTCAGTGTGCACATTGATCTCAATGACACGGTCGTTGTTGTAGAGGATGTCAAAGATAATGTGCCTGTAGAGGTAGTACTTCCACTCGCTCGGGTCAGGCTTGCCTCCCTTCTCGACCTTACCGATGAAACCCCACAGTGGGAGATCATCGTAGTACATCTGGAAGTAGTAGTCCTTGGCTACCGCGTTCCGGAACTTGGCCACGTCCTCCTTGGTAAGCTTCTTGGGGCAAACCGCCTTGGAATCCTGATCCGTGCGGAAATCAAGCTTGTAGGGCGCATCCACCAACCGATCCCCATTGAGGACCTCGCCGAGGGCCTCGCTCTTCTCCTTCACTTTCTCTGAAATCAAAGCCACACATAATAAGCATGAGATAGTTTGAGAGAGAACTTACTAAACCAAGCAAGTAATGGAATGAATGGTGAGGAACTAACCCGGGGAGCAGAAAGGGAGGTCGAAGTAGCGGTACGTCTCGCTGCAAGGAAAGGAAGTAAGGCGTGAGAATTTTGCGTTTATAGAGGGGCACAAATCTGCTTTAGCATATAGATCCGGTTCCTAACGCTGCAGACAAAAAGTGTTCGTTCTATACATCCAAAATTGGCGCCCGAACCAATAACAATCGGCACTTCACTGAAGGCAGGCATAAATAGAAGCCTACGTGAAGGAGATCCGGAGTGCACTGAATCAGTTGCGATGCCGCCCAATCCACCACCACCGGAGCTCTCCGCCAGATCTCCTCCGAAACTGGGCGGTGCTAACCATCGTGACGCGGCGTAAACCCTGGCACCCAGACCATTCCGCCCCGGCATCAGACCGGAGCAATAGACGGCGCGGCCACTCTCCCGCGGAACCCGATGGATCCGACGACCCCCCACGCGCGGACAGGGAATGAACCGAAAGGGATCTGGAGGGAGGGAGGGAGGGAGGGAGATCTGGCTGACCTGGGGTTGTGGAAGGGGCCGACCTTGTTGGCGTAGAGCGGGACGGGGTCGCCGAGCTTGTAGCGGTGGTCGGAGCCGTCGGAGAGGACGCCGGCGACGGCGAGGGCGAGCAGGAGGAGGAGCGCCGAGGCCGCGCGCGCGGCCGGCGATGCCATCGCTCGTCCTCTCCTCCTCTCCTCGGGCGGGGCGGCGTTGACGAGAGGCGGGCGCGGTGGGGGGCACGAGGCGAGGAAGGGGCGGAGAGATCTGAGTGGCGCCCTGCTTGCTTCCTTCTTAATAGAAATAGAAGAGGGAGTCGGAGGAGGAAGGAAGGATGGAAGGAGATCTGGCTCTGGCTGCCCGCGGGGGTGGGTTTGGCTCAGGTCCTTCTCGGATGGCGTTCTTTTTTTTATGGGTTAATTTGATAAATGCCACTTCAAATTTGGCGATTCGGAGAAATGCCACTGCAATTTCCAAACTTTGAAAAATGCCATTTCATGCCATTTCCAGTGGCATTTTTCGAAGTCTGCAGTGGCGTTTTTCAAAGTTTGCAAAAATTGCAGTGGCATTTTTCGAAGTTTGGAAATTGCAGTGGCATTTTTATGAATCGCCATATTTGGAGTGGCATTTATTTAATTAACCCTTTTTTTATTTTTCCCTCTCCCTCTCTCTCTCGCTCGTGATGGTTGGGTTGGGTTGGGTGGTGGCGGAAGGTGGCGATGTACTACTCGATTGGTTCGCCTTTGTGTGCATTGGTCAGCTAGCGAACCCACATTTGGTCGACGCGTCGGTCGATCCCCCGGGTGGGAGGAGTCTGGTGCAAGTCTCGTTAGCGCCTTTTTGGCCTGACCGCACTCTCAAATCTCGTTACGGCCATATACTACTGCTAGTAGTAGTAGTTAATTATTAATGAGCTCGCGTTTTGCGTCCTAAGGCACAACCACCGACAGCCTCCTAGAAACAGAAAAGGATTTCATAATTGGACACACCATGGAAAGGCTCCTAGTAGAAAACAGAAAACATTTTCACGCACAATAAAAAAAAAGAGCAGTGCTATGGGGGCGACAAATTTTTCACCCGAAATCTAGACGATGGATCAAAACATCCGTTGGATTGCATCTTTTCGCAAATCAGCGCCATATTAGATGGACATCATCCAGATTTTGCCCATGCACTGTCGTGTGCGGAGTGGTTTCAAATTATTATTTTTAAACATGATAAAAATGTTTCAATCACAACGAGACTGGAATTAGTGAGCACACTTAACGCTACTTCTTTGCTCAGAATGGCTCTAAATTACCCCTTCAGTTTGACCTGAGCTCAGTCAAAATCGAACCAACAAGTCTGACAAGTCTTACCAAGGACACCAGAATCTAACCACGTGCTATGTGGTAAGCTATTGTAAAAAATAATCCAAAAGAAGTAAAAACGGGCACAAGAATCTATATGCATCTTACCACGCTAATTAATGAAATTGCAATATCCCAAAAGGAACTTTAGTCAACCCCCGAATAAACGGTTGTATTCCGTGTCAGGGTTCACAGAACTGCGCAACATAAGGGGGGGGAAGGAATAAATAAAACAAAACAAAATACAGGATATTCATGGACAGCATTACTTGTGAAAAGGAACCTGTAATATTTACATTGCATTAGAAAATTTCAGCAAAATCTCAATACTGCACCACAAATCCAGAATCTGTCTGGGTGGTTACATATCAACTTGAGAGCGATTACATACTACAGATATGACTTTACAACAATTGGCTACAAATGAATGGATTTGATGTCAGAGCAACACCCATTTAAGTTACAACAGCGCTTTTGCAATTTGCAAACAGCTATCATGCCTAAACTATTTTCTCCGAGCGGTGCTTTGGCAGCTGGTCTCAAGAGCTAATGTTAGCATGTCAGTGCAAAACTGGTCGTCTGGTTTCAACCATAGAGCCTGAAAAAAAAGCAGAGGTGAGAGAAATCCTAGTCCAACCTCTTATTTACAATCAACAAGGCTAAACATAAAAACTCACCTTGTGGTAGTAAGTTATGGCAGCTTCAAAATCATCCTATAATATTGAAATGAATATTATTAGAAGTAATACGCACACAGAAATAAATGACTCTCATTACTTATTAAGCTCAAACAGTCAAAAGTGTCAAACTTGGACTAATAAGTGAAGGACATTGTTCTCATTCTTGAAACCACGAGTTTTCTTTTAAAAGAATAGTGTTTCCTTCCAAATTTCAAGTGTACATATTGGTGTGTAACTCTAATGACGCGTTTGGTTGCTGCTCAGGTAACTCTAACGACGCGTTTGGTTGCTGCTCAGGTAACGTAATGGGTTCTGCAATAAGAAAGCGCTGCTTCCGATTCTTTTTTACAGGATACTGGCTTTGTTTGGTTCGCTCGGTGGCGTCCGGTTTCCTAATCACCATCCGCTCGACTGCTTCTGACTTTGTGAAGCCGTGTATCAGAAACCGCTGCTTCGGAAAACGTAGTACGCGAACAAACACGATCTACCGTTTCGGAAAGCGCGGGGATCGGAAACCGCAACACTTTCGCCGAACCAAACGGGTCGTAAACTCCTTCCTGCCTGATTGTTTCAGTTTGTTAGTGAGCTTAAATTACAACCAGAATGAGCCTGCACCAAAATAGTGACTGGAAACAGTACCCACCCAGGTCTTTTGAAACCAAGTACCCCACCATTCTCAAGTTCTTACAAATGGCATCCTGTCATGATGGACTGGTCCACAGTTACATCTAATCATTGGCACTCACTAGAGAAGAGCGGGGGGCGGGGGTACACTGAGGTACATGTATCTCGAAGTACCCCTGGTATTTTTTAACTTATTAGACAAGGGATGTTGACCAAGTCAAATGCATCAAGGTCGGAGCAGACCAACTCGTGGTGAAGGACGAGGAGATTAAGCATAGATGGCGGGAGTACTTCGACAAGTTGTTCAATGGGGAGAATGATAGTTCTACCCATTGAACTGGACGACTCCTTTGATGATACCAGCAGGTGTTTTGTGCGGCGAATCCAGGAGTCTGAGGTCAAGGAGGCTTTAAAAGGGATGAAGGGAGGTAAGGCGATGGGCCCTGATTGTATTCCCATTGAGGTGTGGAGAGGCCTCGGGGACATAGCGATAGTATGGCTAACCAAGCTTTTCAACCTCATTTTTCGGGCAAACAAGATGCCAGAAGAATGGAGACGGGGTATATTAGTGCCAATCTTCAAGAACAAGGGAGATGTTCAGAGTTGTACTAATTACCGTGGAATTAAGCTGACGAGCCATACAATGAAGCTATGGGAGAGTCATTGAGCACCGCTTAAGAAGAATGACAAGCGTGACCAAAAATCAGTTTGGTTTCATGCCTAGGAGGTCAACCATGGAAGCCATTTTCTTGGTACGACAACTTATGGAGAGATACAGGGAGCAAAAGAAGGACCTGCATATGGTCTTCGTTGACTTGGAGAAGGCCTGTGATAAGATACCGCGGAAAGTCATGTGGTGGGCCTTGAAGAAACACAAAGTCCCAGCAAAGTACATTACCCTCATCAAGCACATGTACGATAATGTTGTGACAAGTGTTCGAACAAGTGATGGCGACATTGATGACTTCCTGATTAAAATAGGACTGCACCAGGGGTCAGCTTTGAGCCCTTATCTTTTTGCTTTGGTGATGGATAAGGTCACAAGGGATATATAAGGAGATATCCCATGGTGTATGCTCTTTGCGGATGATGTTGTGCTAGTCGACGATAGTCAGACAGGGGTCAATAGGAAGTTAGAGTTATGGAGACAAACCTTGGAATCAAAAGGTTTTACGCTTAGTAGAACTAAAACTGAGTACTAACTTTGATCACATGTTAGAGCCTAATGCATTTTTCGAGGCTAACTTTGATCACATGTTAGAGCCTAATGCATTTTTCGAGGCTAACTTTGATCACATGTTAGAGCAATAATATATGACATGCAAGTTACACAAAGCACACCATCGAATTCGTAAGTGGAAGGAGCTTCTAGTGATATAATTTTCACATTATACATCTTATATATTATAAATCTTATCAAAAGTCAACGCCAACCTCGAAAAATGTATTAGGCCCTATATATATGGAAGGAGGGAGTACATGAGGTGCGGTTTCAGTACTACCAGGCACGAGGAAGTTGGCCTTGATGGGCAGGAGGTGCCTCAGAAGGACACCTTTCGAATTTGGGGTTAATGTTCCGGAAGGATGGGGGTATTGATGAAGATTGAACCATCAAATCAAAGCCGGATGGATGGCGCCAAACTTCTAGCATTCTCTGCGGCAAGAGAGTGCCACAAAAGCTAAAAGGCAAGTTCTATAGGACGGCGGTTTGACCCGCAATGTTATATGGCGCTGAGTGTTGGCAGACTAAAAGGCGACATATTCAATTAGGTGTGACGGAGATACGCATGTTGAGATGGATGTGTGGCCACATGAGGAAGGACCGAGTCCGGAATGATACGAAATAGAGTTGGGGTAGCACCGATTGAAGATAAGCTTGTCCAACATCGTTTGAAATGGTTTTGGCATATTCAGCGCAGGCCTCGAGAAGCTCCAGTGCATAGCGGACGGCTAAAGCGTGTTGATAATGTCAAGAGAGGTCTGGGTAGACTAAACTTGACATGGGAGGAATCAGTAAAGAGAGATCTGAAGGATTGGAAATCACCAAAGAACTAGCCATGGAAAGGGGTGCGTGGAAGCATGCTATCCATGTGCCAGAACCATGAGTTGGTCGCGAGATCTTATGGGTTTCTCCTCTAGCCTACCCCAACTTGTTTGGGACTAAAGGCTTTGTTGTTGTTGTTGTACAAAGAATAGAGTTGTTATTTCTAAGTCACCCAAGAAATAACTATTTCTAATTCTAAGTCAGAGCAAGTTCTGTACAGCTTCAAAATGCGCAAGTGCTCGATTTCTATTGGATAAAAAATCAACTCTCAGGATCATGGACTCGGAAATAAGAATTTATAGGCCAACTTAAAAGACACTACCAATTACAGCACAAGCCCAACCCAGACGCAAACATTAACTGCTGCCCCCTCATTCCCCTCTCTGCAACACCCTATACTCGCCGAATCCCTGTAAAGTTCTTTTGCGGAAATGCAGTGTTCCTGTAGCTATATCGCACATTTGTGCAAAACAGGCAGTTGTAACAGAACCATATGGCTGCATATGAGCTTAAGTTTTCAAGTTTCAACATTATGGATATAAAATAATTATTCATGAGCAAAGCGATATGATCGATAACATACTGCATCTTCCAGGTTCTATCAATAATATATTAGGAGGATATCATTGCAGTAGAAATAACATTCTACAAAACGATAAATTAAAGAGGATCAGGGAAATACCATAAGTTGGTACGTATAAGCAAGACCAGAAAATGCACTCAGAGTTTTTGTTGGAAAAGTGAGCGCCTTTTCATAATATGATATTGCTTTTTTATATTGCCTGTTGAAACAATAGTGTTAGTTGGGAAATAACATGATATCTTTTTTTAAGACATTTTGATCAGAGCTAATAAAATGTACCAGTCATCCTAGTTATACTAATCCATGCACAACAAGAAACAAAATACCAATGATGAAGCTGTTTATCCAAAAGAAAAGCTCCTATATGTGAGAATATGACAATATGTTAGGCACTATGTATGTGTTGTATATTAAGTAAATTGTGGTAAGGTTGATAACTTCATTTTGGCTCTACAACAATACCACAGATTTAAAAGCACTCATGCATAGTCAAGTAATAGCTCCAAAAATATTTTTCTCATTTATTTTGTACTCCCTCCGTCCCAAAATTCTTGTCTTAGATTTGTCTAAATACAGATGTATCAAGTCAAGTTTTAGTATTAGATACATCCGTATCTAGACAAATTTAAGACAAGAATTTTAGGACGGAGGGAGTAGATGGTAAGGCCGTCTTTGGATTGTAGTAACTTTATGGGATTCCGATCCACTAGAATTTTTCCTACAGATTGCCATTGGATCAAAGGAATGATGACACCCAAATTCTTATGGAATGGATTCCTATGCCTCAATTCCATAGGAATTTGAACATCCACTCCAACCTCTTTTTAAGACTCGACCGCTTAGGATCAAGACGTTTGTCCTGAGTACAATTCAAATGACTATTCCTGTAGTTTTTTTTATGTTTTATAATCCTCTGATTTACACTGCCAACCCTGTCAGATTCCTATATTTTTCCTATTCCGTGTTTCTCAATGCGTTCGAAAGAGGCCCTAAGAAGTTTACAGAGCAACTGCTGATGTGTCAACTAAATACAACACTTCATTTTACATGTCCTTGCATTTTTCTGTCCACATGCATATAATGACACCCCAACTTGTTGGGGACTAAAGGCGTTGTTGTTGTTGTTGTTGTTGTTGTTGTTGTTGTTGTTGCATATAATGACAATGATCAATGAAGCACGTAAATGAGACTGGTCTTGGCAAGTCTCTAGTTCAGCTAGCATAAACAGGTTGAAAGACAGTGGATTTATAAACTAAAAGATAACAATGGGATGCAGCGTCTTCACTTACTTCAGTTTCCGCAGTGCGTGTCCAAGATTCACCATTGTTGGTTCCCACATTTCATTCGGGGACGATGAAGTATGAGTCAGTGTTAACTCAAACCACTGAACTGCATTTTGATACCTAAACATGAAACAAATAACATTATCAAGTCCCAAAGAGCAAAAAACACATAAAAATATCTGAAATTACTCTGTTACTTTCTATCCAACAAGATGAAATATCATAAGCCTGTTGATTGGAGAAGTGCATGAGAAAAAGGAAAACAATATTCGTCACGGATTATGTGTATGAAATTTCTTAAATCTAAATCTGTGCCCCACGTCAAACATGCTCTGCACATAAGACTCCATGCTGAATCAAGAATTTTGTTCAAAATGCACGTAAAATTATTCAAAAATTTCAATGGCCCTACTTAAAAAAGCAATATCTACATCATGGGCAACATCATTAAGACTTTTAACAACTACTCCCTCCGTCCAAAAAAGCTTGTCCCTCAAATGGATGTATCTAGCACCAAGTTAGTGCTAGATACATCCATTTGAGGGACAAACTCAGGACAAGCTTTTTCGGACGGAGGGAATACTTGTTTTGTGTATTTCACGATGTCCCGGAGCTCTGTGATGAATGCAATTTTTTCCACTGCCTTAACATGACATTTTTGTAGTAAGCTTTAAGCCAGATGTTAGTGAAGCTGTTCTTGGGGCGAACTGTCTAGAGGTAAAGTGAAGTATTTGGTGGGTACATCATACTAGAATAAGAAAAGCCTTAAGAACAGAGAAGTTCTCTTACTCTTTCATATTATAAGCTACAACACCCAGCTCGTTATATATAAGTGGATCAGATGGACAAATGGACTTCGCTTGCATGAAGAACTGCAGCACAGAAACCAAATTGAATCAATAAGAAATGGCAACCAAAAAACCTTTGCTTATTGCAAACGAGCTTATAGGGGTAACTGCAAGCTAGCGGTGGCAGTAAATGGTGTCATGGAAGTAACAGTATCCTTTGTCGACTACAAGAATTTCAGATCTTAGATTTCAACTTAGGGGTTAAATCGGCAGAGCTGCTGAAATGAATGAAGCTCGAGCACGAGCAAAAATCCAATACATAGAGATTCCTCAATTTCCCGGTTCAATATCCACCTGATTCAAATTCAACTTGCTTAAAATTTTGGGCATGAACTCACTACATTTATGAGGACATTATATTTAGTAGCCAGCAGGACAGATACTTTGCAGTTCCATTTTACAGTACCAGCCTCGCTACCTGCTTGGAGTCGACATACCCCATATATAAAAGAAATCAAGCATACAAGATCGCAAATATGGATAGCTTCGTTGTGTTTAAAGGGTAAGTATCATAAGGAACCCACCTTGAGTGTGAACTTTGTGGAAACCATGTGTGAATGTTATGAAAAAATGTAGATAACAGGACCGCAAAGGAGCATCCATAGCCATATAAAATTTTCAAGTCAAGCTCATCATATGCACTCCCTCCGTTCACTATTATAAGATGTTTTAAGATTTTTCTAAAACGGATGTATGTAGACACGTTTTAGTGTGTTTGTTCACTCATTTCAATCTGTAGTCATATTGAAATATCCAAAACATCTTATAATAGTGAACGGAGGGAAGTAGAAGATATGAAAAAGATCTTGTGCAAGAAAAAGGATGAATCAGTACTCATCCAAATAAAAAAAATCTTCTTTCTAGTTTCCGAATGTGATTGATCTTGATCTTGAAATTTGGCTGGAAACAGAATACGGCCTCTCCTATATCTATAGACAATGATAAATGTTTTAAAATTCCATACATTTCAATGTAGGTTGCACTCCATTTGGGTTCCCAACTGATGCTTTCCCATGTTTAGATGTTAGAAGTTTAAGTAAATAGTTCCGCTAGAAAATAATGCAAATACTCCCTCCGTCCGGAAATACTTGTCATCAAAATGGATAAAAGGTGATGCAGCTAGACGTATTTTAGTTCTAGATACATCTCTTTTTATCCATTTTGATGACAAGTATTTTTGGACGGAGGGAGTACTAGTTACTCTAGAAATAGCAACTAGGGGAGAAAGCCCGTTCACAAACCAACTAATATATGTACTATATTTATGTGCCTATATGCGTGCTGAAGAAGCTACAGCTTCAGAAAATAACACTCGTGTTCAGCTTACCCTCTCTGACTCCATCTCAAGTCCGGTTCTAACACTACAAATATAGATCTCATCGTGACAAGGATATATCAAGTGCAGCAAGCCAACTGGTGCACAGAGTACACCTGTTGACTCTCAATCCATTGGATTCAGAAAAGATGAACAGGATCCATTGGCTGCTGCCATTTTTGCAACAAGAACTTTCGTATCAAAATCAACCAGCTGTCCATCTTGTTAGGATTTGGTTGTCATCATACTTGCAAAAGAAACCTTGTATTTAATCTAACAGGATCCACAGTCCAACTTATCTAAGTTTCACCTAGAACTTTGACAAAACTGAGATGAGGTGGGCCGCAGGTTGAGTTTCATGAAATACAAGGTTCATTTTGCAAATATGACAATAGCGCCCATATCTTCTCCATCCAACAGGTGAAGAGTCACAGGTGGGCCCAGTGCACAAGTTAGGTCTGTGCACTAGATATGATCTCTCACCATGAGCTACAACAAGTATCACTTCCTTGAACAATATGATCGCTCACTTTCTGTCAGCATGCCAAGAATCCACATTGATGTATTTGACCAACAGCTATCAGCACTTGAAATCTCCATTTGCCCAAATGTATTTTTCTAACAATTATCGGCATTAAACCCTACAGCTTCCGTGAAACTATGAAAGTATCAATGTAAATGGGAAAATATTAGGGCAGAAACGCTAGCTCAAGGTGTGTTTCTCTGTTACAGTAGAGTTTTGCAAGCAAATTTAAACTACTAAGCGACCTCAAGTATACCTGTTCCGCAAGTTTGAAATTATGCATTCGCACGTATTGCATACCCATGTATAAAGTTGGGAGATGACATCTGAAATGTAAATTAAAATGAAAGTAGTAAGATAGAAGCTACAAAAACAAGTACAGTGTAGATTACTAAGCAAAATAAGAGATACTTAGAGGATCTGCATGCTACTGCCTATAAGTTAGACTCTAAAGCATACAAATTAGCTTTTGCTCTATGTACCTCTCCTAGCTTCTCTAGCCACATCCATTAACACCACCTATAGGTCCTAAGGAGTCAGATAACAATTCATAAATAATATTTAGCATTAGGTGCCAAGCTTGGCGATGGTGCTAAGGTTTTTATCTTGGCATCTATCACATCCCTTAGCACTAGTGATAGCCAATTTCTCTCACTTCTAGCGTTTTCTAGTGTCTAGGGAAGTAGGGATGCAGATGCTCTTATACCCCAAAATAAAAGGTAGGAACTAACGAACAATTCTCATAATCAATATCTAGATAGCATTGTGATTAAGAAATATAGAAGAGCTTGTCACATGTGCCGCAATTTGTTTTCATGATTTCAGAATAAAAAAGACAAAAACATCCATGGCATAATTGAACAGATGAGAGAAGTTCAACACGGTCTGCAGTTTAGTACTCAAAATACAAGATGAACTGTGTGAATAATCACTACTTGTATTGTACTCCCTCCGTCCCAAATTACTTGTCGCAGAAATGGATGTATCTAGACGTATTTTTAGTTCTAGACACATCCATTTCTACAACAAGTAATTCGGGACGAAGGGAGTATGAGATAATAAATGGTGGCATGTTACCTAGCCGAAGCCAAGAATAGCAAGTTGACACAAAGTATAAAAAATTCAATTAAAGTAGAATAATATTGCTCCATGGAGTACAGCAGAATAAGAAGGGGGGAAATACTTGATCTTTAGATCAGCAGTTAGTTTGGAAGGTCAAATAAAAATAAAGGGGTTACTGACCCAGGAAATAGTCTAGCTGCTGTCCTAAATGCAGCCATTGCCTGGTCACCCTCCTCTTGAGCAGCATAAGCAATACCAGTACCAAACCAAGCAGGAGGGAATGTGCCATCTAACCCTGTAGCTTTGCTGATAGGAAACACATATATTAGTGTCGAGTACATTTGGCAACTTTGAGGGCACAATTGAATAGCCCAAAACATATCCTGAATTATCTGAAGAAATGGGAGCATTGTGTCTATTCTTCTAACCAAGAAAAACAAGAGAAAGAACAAAGAAAGTGACAGAGTTCTTCCACCCATAAAAAATAGCAATACTATCATGTTTCCACACTAAGGGTGCAGAGTGAAAAAAATGAAGAATAAAAAAGATTCAAATGAAGACAGTGATGACAGCTTTACAGGACAATATGCTTACCCAAAGTATCTCCTTGCTTGATCATACTTCTTAATGCAGTAGTAATAGCACCCCACAGCAAACCAGGAAATAGCTCTGCAGATGGTTCAGAAAATAAATTAGAAATATATGCTTTACACAGGGTTGACTGCAAGCTACCAGTATAATATATCTTGTTGTTTGAGATACTGTAGGAAGATGCATATATTGTATAAGAATGTCATTATATGGCTCAAACTGATTGATACACAAATGAACTGCTGAGTTTGTCTTATGGGATCATGTAGAACAAATTATAATATATAATTGCTCGGTCAATTATTAAGGTAGACACTCACTTTTGAGGATAGTCCTTCACTAAATTGCATGACAAGAGATAAAGATCATTGGAATGCCCAAGCTCCATAGCAGCAGCCAAATGCACTAATGTGCATTTTAAATGGAACGGATCCCTTTCAAGTAAACTGAGAGAAACATTATCATAAGAATGTTAAATCAACGTTAGTCAAGGAAACAAAAATGAAACAGGAATGTTACCAACTTACACAGATGTGAGCTCAAAACATTTTTGGTATTCTCCACTCTGATGGTAGTATTCAGCTTTGCAAGCCAAAACATCGATGTTATTTTTCATCATTTGACCAGAACTTGGAGAAATACTGCAAGATTCGCGTTCAAGTTCCTTGAATTTTGCTTCTACTACATATTCTTTTTCATGCTACAAGGCAGTAAAAGAAACCAAGACCAACAAAAATGTCAATAAAGACGTAAAGATTGGTTGTATATTCAGGTGCAATGTATAGCATGGTATAATTATTCAGCTGGGTACCTTCCTAATCAAACATGAGTAGAATGCTGATAGCCACCCGTCTTCTTTCCCGAATTTCAGAGAGGCCAATAACTCACATTCTGAAATATAGTGCAGCGTCATACTTTGGATTCAATAAGGTGAGAACTAAGAGGAAATTGCAGGTAAATTTTGTTCTTCTATAAACTAGCCAAATGATGACAGTAGACATAAGATGATCAACAGACATATCCCAAAGGATGCACTTGACACTTAACAGACAAGAATGGACCGATTTTGTCAAGCTTATCTAGTTAATACATATCCGGCATTTTCCAGCCCATACATACTTACAATGATGAGAGCGCTGAGTGCACAACTTTACCAAAAGAAAAAATAATGCAAACAAGTATCAAATGAATGCAGTCCATATTTGAAAAGCAATGCAAGACAACATTCACAATATAAGCAAATATTACAACAAATGCACTACTTATTTGCAAAGAATGCAAGACATAACTATAGCATGCATGATATAAGCAAACCTCAAGATAGACCCAAAAAGAAGAACGAAAAGGCTGATTTGAACTTTCAAAGCTTACCTTCCTCGCACGTTAACATGTAGTTATCAACAAGGCATTCAAGAGCCTGACAAGGATATTACAAAACAGTTAGGATCATACCAAATGAAGATAACATACAACACCAAATTTCAACCGATGATGTTTTGCGCTGCTGGAAAGATCAATAACAGATTAGGATGTAACAGAATTATTTTGTTATCATTCACGACAACAAGTTGCAGAATTATACAACTATGACCCACGTCCATGATATTCTGAAATCAGCTTCAGGGCATAGAAGGTTGGGTAATTGTCCTACGGCATTTTATTTGCAATGCTAGAAAGTGCATCGTCCCTAGGGCCATAGATGACTCAGCGCATCAAGCCCATAAGAAGGTTCAGATACCCAACTAGACATGTTAAGGCAAGAGCAAAACCCATAGAATGGTTAAAAAATTCAGGTTCATGGCATGTACTCGTAGATATAGAATTTGGCATTCAGATACAATTAAGGTACAGGTATTTTTTTTCATACGTGGTATTAATTATAAGGGACAATTCATTTAATCAACAAAGCTAACAAGCATCAGAATATCTTATCTTTATGGAGTCAGATGATTCTTCTCACCTCATAACATAACGGATCAACTTTAACTGCTGCCTTGTACCTGACATAACAGCAGACAGAGTCACTACATCTGCTTAACCAAACTATCACTCAACTTGAAAGGTGCACAAAAAAGAAAAACTTGAAAGAAATGAATCGCCAATAACTCTGAACACACTGAAGCTGGTAATACTGTTTTGGAATATACACAAGCAGTTTAATTAAGGGAAAAAATGGAAGTTGCTGAGTTCACCATTGCCGAGCAAGATCACGATTATCCAGTGCTTCATACGCCTTGCCACGTAAGAAACATATAGCTGATTTGATCTGGAAAAGCACGAGTCAAAACAAAAAGAAACCGTGAAAGCAATTATTCAGAGAGAAATATAAGAGAAGTCACACATTGATCTCGTGATCTTCTGCGTCCTTGTCAAAATAGATGTCACTGCCATCATCCTGATCAAGAACATTGCCATGTTCGTCAACTTTGGCATCACCAAGCATCATCAGACACTGGTGCCATTCTTTCAATTCCTCCTGACCAATAAAGACAATGTGAGCCATACGGCAGATGAAAACATAAAGAGCAAATCATGTCGCTAAGTTAATAAACTAAAATGATGAAGAAGAAAACATGAAAAGACTTTATCTTTCTATAACAGACAAGAAAGCATTGTTTATAAATCATAAATTAGACAATGTTTTACAAGATCGTGAAGCTTAAGTGCATTCATGGTGCCAGAATTTGGAGAAATAAATTTGACTAAATGACTAATTACAAGGAGGTCTTTCGATCCTTTCCCCATAGCGAGTCCAATTTCCATCCAAAGTTGCAGGGAGAAAGATCACTCAAGAGTTAAAAACGCATTAGGGATTCTATACAAGCCAGAAACAAAACCACTAGATGTAGCCACTAGGGTAGCACCTGTGTAACAGAATGCCCAATCAGACTCAAAACACCTCCAGCAGAAAGCAGGACAAACGAATTTCACAGAATGCTTGAAAATGCCCGCGAGATATTAGACCGAAAAACTACCTAGGTTCGCCTGACAAAATTTCAGGTCAAACAAACTACGGGTAAGAAAGCCCGAACGCGCGGACACGCCCATCCGGAAAAGAAAAAGGAAACAGGGCAAGGGGAAACTGGATTTAATCGGGACGCACGCAACGCGTTCGACGAAATGCGGGAGCGGAAAAAGAAAGGGGGAGGGGGAGTGGCGAGTGGAGCTCACGAGGCACTTGGCGGCGAGGAACCGGAAGCGCAAGTCGCGGAGGAGGCGGGAGTTGTTGAGCACGTGGAGCGCGCGGCGGAAGTGGCGGCCGAGGAAGAGCGCCTGCGCGAGCATGTAGACGTCGGCGGGGTCGCCCGTGGCCGCGGCCACCTTGTCGGCGAGGAAGATGGCGGACGTGTAGAGGTGCTTCCCGACGCTGTCCCGCACCACCCCGCGCAGCCGCTCCACCGCCTCCTCCCTCATGTCCGCGTCGGCGTCGGCGTCGCCCTCGCCCTCTCTCCTCCTCCGCTTGAGATTCGGCGCTGCGCCTGTGGCCGGGGCTCGGGATGGGGGCGCGGCTGCGGGGGAGGAGGGAGGGAAACCGAATTTTGTATCCAACATTCGAACTAGGGTTCGCAAGTGTGGTTCCTTAAAAGAGAATGAAGGATTTGATCTTGAAAAGAAAGAAAATGAAGAATTCCTATTTATTTTTTTGATGAATGAAGGCGGAAGAAAGAAAAGAAAGGGATCGACGGGAACGGTCGGAAGCGCCGCGGGTTTGCGTGACGACGTCAGATCCGGATGGATTCGTTCCTCGCCAATTTAAACTTGAAGTAAATTTGAGCAATCTCTATTTTTATTCTTAATGGAGCAGTTGATAGTCTCGCTTTCAGGTTTTTTTCCGTCCCACCTTTCATGGTTTTTTTGGTACCTCCTCCCACCTTCGCTGGGTTTTTTTCGTAGATTTTTTTTGTCCCCTCCCCCACTTCATCGGTTTATTTTCGCATCACCCTCTCACACAACGAAAGAGATCTAAACAGATCTGAACTTTACATACTTGCACAAGTTATTTAGTAATGTAGAATCAACTACGAACAATCTCTAAAGATCAAATCTAAATTAATTAACCTTACCTTAAATCACTTAATCACATTAATTAGAAAATAAATAATTGATTTTCAGAAAAATCGTTCAATCACATTAACCTTATCTTAACTCACGGATGGTAATCAATCTCCAAACAAAGGAAACAATACAGCGAGGGAGCAGTAAATAAACTCCCTTTCTTATGACATGCATATGATCTTCCCTTCCCTTTTCATTGTTGAGTGTTCTTGATTCTCGAGGCCGATGATTGGGCTGCGTCACTGGGTCGCGACGGTGCCGGAGGACGAGCACGGTGAGGCCGGGTCCCACGGCACCGCGTTGGCCGCGCCCGGTGAAGTGGGCGAAGAAGGGCGGCTTCCCTGGCCCTGGCCGTGGCCGTGGCCGTGGCCCTGGGAGTTGGTGCGGTGGAAACGGCACTTGAAGGACCCGGCATGGGTGGCCGGCGCGCAGACACACTTGAAAGCGGGCCCGTGGCCCACACCGGACGGCGTCGACGCCGACCCGGGCCACCTCCTTCGCGTATTCTTGGAGCTGTGGCTGGCCCATTTACATGAAATTAATTCTCTCAGTTGTGGTGGAAATATAATACACATAATTCATATTGTTATGCACTAGCATGTGTGTGAAATAGATGAATTATGGTCACGTGCCCAATAAGATGGATATGTGTGTGTGTGTGTGTGTGTGTTAGAGAGAGAGGGAGAGGGGGAGAGAGAGTGAGGAAGAGGAAGGGAGAGAGTGTGTGTGAGGACTTGATAGTAAAAAAGGTCGCCAACGTCACTTGATATCTATGAAAATATTAATATTGAACTCTTAAAGTTAATGTGGCCCCGTTACAACGCACGGACGTTCTTCTAGTTTTGATGAAGGAGCAGTTTGAGCAAGAAGGGAAAACTTGTGTTTCTTTTTTAAACGGCTACGGGACTTGGATATAATCTTGTTTTAAAAAGAAGTCTGATCTAGGTATTTTTTATCTACATTCATCAAACATCATGGCATACAAAAAACATATAAAAAATAAAATAGAAAGAAGACCACGCACACGGCGGCCGCTTGTACCTGCACCCAACGTGCTAGGGTTTCTCCTGCCTCCAGCTGGTGCCGCCGGCGGTCTACCTCGTCTCTTGTGGTCTTAGGACTATGGAGGCGCGATGGATCCTGGCCCTTGTCGGCGTGAGGACTCCATTTCTTTTATGTCTTTTTTTACTTTTGTTAGGGTTCGTGTTCCGCTCAGAGATGCCAGCCGGCGGCTCTCTGTAGAGAATAAGTTACCGAAAAAGAAATAAGGTCCTCATAAGGTCCTCCCCGTCTAGCCCCTGTTCTGGTGGTGTTTCTAGCATCGTCAGAGGGCGTGCGAAGGTTTATCTCCAACGAATCTCGTGGGATTCGGTCGACATTCGTCTTTGGTGGATCCACGTGGATCCGGTCTTCGTTCGTCTGTATTTGTGTGCCTACGGGTTAGATCTTTTTGTTCTACGCTTCTCTTCATCGACGGCGGTTGTTGTCCTGGTGCACTGATCATATGGGGCCTTAGCACGATGATTTCTCGGCTGTCTACTACAATAAGGCTTGTCCGACTCTGATGAGGGAGGGCAGTGACAGTGACGCGCCTTCGGCTCGCTCCAATGCTTGTAGTCGATGCTAGGTGGTCTGCGGACCTAGGTGTTTTTTTTTTACTTCTGGTGTTCTTTGCACTAACTTGACAGTTAATGAATAGATTGAAAAAAATTGCAAAAAAATAAGAAAATAAAATTTGCATCGTGTGTAGACCACCTAGTGACAATTACAAGCCCTGGAGCGAGCCGAATGCACAACATCGTCATCGCCCTGCCTCACCGGAGTCGGGCACCTTCTTATAGTAAACAGTCATGGAGTCATCATGTTAAGACCTCAAAGGACCAGCACGCCAGAACAGCAACCGTCGCCGACGAAGAGAAGCGTACGTCAAAAGGATCAAACTTGTATGCACACAAATGAAGACTAGAACCAAGCAGATCCACCGAACACAAACACCGTTTGAGTCCCGCGAAATCAGTTACAGACACACCTTCACACGCACTTCAATGATGTTACACACACCGTTTGGGGCAGGGACAGGGAAGAACATTATTCCATCTTCAAAAACTGTCATCATCTCATCTTTCTGAACAAGACACGAATCCTAAACAAACTAATAAAAACACCTAAAAACCTTAGCAGGAGCATTCCCACCGCACCTCTATGACCCTAAGGCCCACATGAGACGAGCCAAATCAAGAATGGCGCAAGCGGGAGCCCTAGTGTGGAAGTCGCTCCTGGGAGGAGCAAGGAGGAAAACATTACATGTCGCTTAAGTTTGATCAGTTTATAAAGAAAAACAGATTGGAAACATTAACAAACTGAGGGACAATGCATTTTGCCGAGGAAAGAACACAAAAAACAACAAAAACGAAATACATGATTATGCCACAACGTTGCACTAGCAATCAAAGGACCATCACGGCTTCAAAGGGGCGTATTTTCCCCACCAAAATTGATGTTTTAGTACACATTTTCTTTTGCTGAGGCCGCCTGCACGTCTTTTCCTTCCGCAATGGCTCCTCTGAGAGAATTCATGCGGCTCTAGGAAACGCCTACAAAGCCTGTCGTGGACACAACGTCCATTTCTACAAGATAAACCAACACCCAAAAGCTAGTAACATTCAGCCGTTCAGGCCGATCAACCAGCAAGCACCCAATCCAAAACACATTTCCGACCAAGAGCTCAAACCAATGTTAAGCACACAAACAAATAAAAAAATTACATCAGTGAAAAACCCAAACAAGCAAACAGATAAAACTCTAGGAGAAAGGAAGACGCAAACAAGAGCGATCTTTACCTCTACTACTTAAAAAGAACGTAAGGTTTCCTTTTCATGTATATGGTAATTAACCACCTTAATTTACTTACTTTCTGAACCAATTTCATTTTAATTTACTTACCAAACTTCTAATCAAAGTATAAGGTAATTAACAGGCAGAATTTGATGAACATTTATTTACATAATCGAATTATTATTGACAGGTAAATCACAAGCCAACGTACTAGAATATTTATATCTCGTTGTAGAGAAGCCGCCTTTTTATTCCACTGGAACAATGCATGCGCGTTGTAACGAGATATATCTCAGTCCATACCCTAATTTTCCATATCTCGGTCCCACCGAAACTATCCCATCCGGACCCACCAAGATAACCAGTACCATTGCCACTGCCAAAGCCTAGCAATTCGGTTTGACCAAAAAGGATCTCGGTCCCACCGAGATGGCTTGACCAGGTTTCTGTGATGACATTGTTTCACTCCGGAATCACCGAGTTGAACCAATCAGAATTTCCGAGACTGAGTTCTGCCCTAGCCATTGCACTTCAGTCCCACCGGAAAGCCTAACGTTCATATCTTTTACACTAATCGGTCTCACCGAGTTTTACGTTCGGTCTCACCAATTTGGGTTAAAAGTGTGTAATGGTTGGATTTTGGGTGAAGGCTATTTATACCCCTACACTCCCCACTTACTCTCTAAGAGAGCCATCGGAACGAAACACAATTTCCACTATTTGTTTTCTGAGAGAGAACCACCTACTCAATTGTATGCAAGCAAGGAAGACACCAGAAGAACTAAGGTACGTTTTGAATGAAAGTTCAATGCCAATGGATTTGAGTGGGAAGAAGATCAATACGCCAAGACGAAGTTTATTCCTCAATAAGAGAAGCATGATCCTACTTCCTTCAAGGGGGCACAAGCTCAAGACGATCTTCCACCACAAGACCACAAGCTAAAAGGAAAGGATAGGCTTCAAGAAGAGATTGACTCATTTGAAGAACCACCTCAAGCTTTGGTTAAGTGGGTTCCTAAGGTGTAGGATCGAAAGTATGTCTAGAGGGGGGGTGATTAGACTACTTGATCAAATAAAAATCTAGCCTTTTCCCAATTTTATTCCTTGGCAGATTTTAGCAACTTAGCACATTCAAGCAATCTTAACACAATTCAAGCAAGCATGCAAAAAGTATATGAGCAGCAGAAAGTAAAGCATGCAACTTGCAAGAATGTAAAGGGAAGGGTTTGGAGAGTGCAAACGCAATAGGAGACACAGATGTTTTTGTCGTGGTTCTGATAGGTGGTGCTATTGTACAACCACGTTGATGGAGACTTCAACCCACGAAGGGTAACGGCTGCGCGAGTCCACGGAGGGCTCCACCCACGGAGGGTCCACGAAGAAGCAACCTTTTCTATCCCACCATGGCCGTCGCCCATGAAGGACTTGCCTCACTAGGGTAGATCTTCATGAAGTAGGCGATCTCCTTGCCCTTACAAACCCCTTGGTTCAACTCCACAATCTTGTCGGAGGCTCCCAAGTGACACCTAGCCAATCTAGGATACACCACTCTCCAAGAAGTAACAAATGGTGTGTTGATGATGAACTCCTTGCTCTTGTGCTTCAAATGATAGTCTCCCCGACACTCAACTCTCTCTCATAGGATTTGGATTTGGTGGAAAGAAGATTTGAGTGGAAAGCAACTTGGGGAAGGCTAGAGATCAAGATTCATATGGTAGGAATGGAATATCTTGGTCTCAACACAAGTGTAGGTGGTTCTCTCTCAGAAAATGTAGGTTGGAAGTGTAGGCATGTTCCGATGGCTCTCTCCACAAATGAAGAGTGGGTGAATGGGTATATATAGCCTCCACACAAAATCTAACCGTTACACACAACTTACCAATCTCGGTGGGACCGAATCGTCAAACTCGGTCGGACCGATTTAGCAAATAATGTGACCGTTAGGGTTTTCGGTGGGACCAACATGCAACTCGGTAGGACCGATATGGTTAGGGTTAGGGCATAACGTAATCTCGGTGAGACCAATTACACAAACTCGGTGGGACTGATTTAGGTAATAAGCTAACCAGAGAGTTGGTCAGGCAAACTCGGTGGGACCGATTCGCTCATCTCGGTTAGACCGAAATGTTACGAAAGGGAAACAGAG
Source organism: Triticum timopheevii (assembly GCA_963921465.1). Classification (NCBI taxonomy): domain Eukaryota; kingdom Viridiplantae; phylum Streptophyta; class Magnoliopsida; order Poales; family Poaceae; genus Triticum; species Triticum timopheevii. Next base: position 473,137,552 of record OY997268.1, read on the forward strand.
AGTTCGCATTGCAATCTCGGTGGGACCGATCGCTCATCTCGGTTGGACCGAAACGTTACTAAGGGAAATAGAGAGATTACAATCCCATCTCGGTGAGACCGAGATCCCTATCGGTGAGACCGATTTGCCTAGCGTTTGTGGCAGTGGCTATGACATCTGAACTCGGTGGCGTCGGATAGGAAGAATCGATGGGGCCGAGTTGGACTTTTGGTTTAGGTCATATGTGGTTATGAGAAAGTAGTTGAGGGCTTTGGAGGATATCACTAAGCATTTTGAGCAAGTAAGTCATTAAGCAACACCTCACCCCTTCTTGATAGTATTAGCTTTTCCTATAGACTCAATGTGATCTTGAATCACTAAAATAGAAAATGTAGAGTCTTGTGCTTTGAGCTTGAGCCAATCCTTTGTCCTTAGCATTTTGAGGGATCCACTTTTCTCATCCATGCCACGCCAATCATTGAGCTTTCCTGGAATATTTATCTTGAAGTAGCATTAGCTCAATGAGCTATATGTTGTTAGGAATTACCAAAACCACCCAGGGATAGTTGCACTTTCAATCTCCCCCTTTTTGGTAATTGATGACAACATATAGATCAAAGCTTCGACAAATGATAATAAGATTGAAAAACATTGTCGCTTTGAGAAGTATGTGAAAAGTAAGATCTCCCCCTAAATTTGTGCATTATTTAAAACTTGCTTTGGACTGCAAATGCACAATGAGTTAGGATCATGAGTCACTCTTCCATGTCACATACATCTTGGTGGAGCGCTCAAAATGATAATAATTAAATGCATGCACTCATCACCAAGAAAAGTGAATGATCATGTGAGGATATAAGAGATAATATCATCCAACAAGCATTAATGTAGCAAAGCATATGATCAAACACATGATCATCCAAGTATCTCACAAAAGCATAAAAGTACAAGCACACAAATAACGAAGTTCAACCACCAAAAAGACAAGAGAGACCAAAAGCAACACACTCTCTCAGAGCCTATGATCTATACATTTTTCTCCCCCTTTGGCAACAAGTTACCAAAAAGTAAAAAAAAATGCATAGTGCTAAGCGACTCTCAGGCTTGGTCTTCATGTGATGGTGTAGAGATGGCTCCTTGGACGAAGACTTCTGTTGATGTAGATGGAGCAGGTGGAGTGGGTGCTGGAGCTGGATGAATTGAAGCTGTAGCTGGTGCAGATGATGTAGCTCTGGTGTCTGTAACAGGCATTGCAGCAGATCTTTGTCCTCTGGGCACTCTAGCAAAAGCATCAGTAGTTGACTTGCCCTTCTTCTCCTCCACATCCTCCTGAAGTTTCTCAACTGCAGTTTGGATCTCAGTCACTTTGACATCAAGAGCATAAAACTTCTGCTCTATGATTCTCTCCAAGCTCTCCTTGTTTTGAGTCAGGGTGGCCAAGCCCTTCTCAATCCTCAAGGTGGAGGCAATCAAGTAGCCAAGCTGATCTTGCTTGCTCTTCAGGAAAATCTGAGATGCCTCTTCAGCAGTTGGCATCTTTGCAGCCTTTGCAGCCCTTGCCTTCTCTTTCTTCTCTTGTGCTTGCATAGATGATGGTTCATTTTCATCCATCACAATGGTGTTGTCCTCAAAGTCAGGGTAGATGGCCAGGTGCTCCTTGTCCAAAAGATATGTGCCAGTGCCCATCTTGGAGTTTATAAGCTCCTGAATGTGTGGGGGCATACCCACAACTCCTCTTCTGATCAGCAACAGTCCTTTTGATTGTTTCCACAATCAGGCTCATGACTTTGAACTTCTGAGGCACATCAAATATATGCAGCAAGTTAATTGCATGGCCTCTGATCATCTTGTGATCACCTAACTTGGGCAGCAAAGTGTGCCTTAAGATCCAATTGATGGTAGGCAATCCTGACAGCAGGTAATGTACAGATCCAAACTTGTGTGTCTCTAGTGCAGTATCTGGGATCTCTCTGTACGAGTGAGCCATGGAGTTGTGGTCTTTCTTCTTCTTGGCATAGACATCCAAGTCATCCTCATTCTCTTTTGGAGCATTTATCAATTCAGACCATTCCTCAATAGTTGATTGGTACCTGGTACCCTCAGACATCCAGACTATCTTCCCATCTGGATAGAAATGAGTTGTGGGGTAGAACTGCATAATGAGCTCATCATTCCACTTTGTGAGCTTCTGCCTAACAAAGTCATCTACTCCACAAGACTTGAAACTGTCATAGACTCCTGGATTGTGCTCTTCATTCTTCTTGATATAATCCCAGTCAACCCATCTCATGTCACATACTATGGGCTTCTTATCAAGCAGCACTGTCTCATAGAAATCTTGTTGTTCCTTAGTGTGGAACCTATAGTCCACAACAGTTCTCCTCCTGACAGCATAGGGATTAGTCTGTCTCCACAGTCTCAGACCTGAATCCTTCCTGAGCTTCATATCCTCTACAACTGGATAAGCATCACTATGATCAGGAATCTTGGGCTTCAACTTTCTCAGGACAAGTGAATCTTCATCTTCTTCATCAGCAGCTTCAGGCACTGGGGCCTTGTTCTTCTCTGCAGCTGGAATACTCCTGGTGTTCCTCTTGGGTGCAGACTTGGGCTTAGGAGCACCTGCCTTGGGAGCATCTTTGGGCTTAGATGGAGCAGCCCCTGATCTTATAGCATCTCCCATTTGCTTTTGAGCTTTAGGTGCTGGTGCAGCAACCTCTTCCTCTTCATCTTCAGAGTCTCTCCTCATAGAGGGCTTGCCAAGTACTTTCGCGGTGGTAGTTCTGACTCTCTTCTTCTTCAGATCTTGGCCAGCAACTTCATCTTCAGACTCAATGGTGAACTTCATGGTTTCACCAGTGGCAACCTTCCTAGGTTTGGAAGTGGGAATTCTCCTTGCAGGTGCCTTCTTTTGCATTCCTGGCTTAGTGGATGCAGCTGAGCCATATTCCTTCTTCAGCACCTTCTTCTTTGAGGTGGCCTCATCCTCAACTGCCACATAGTCCTCGTCTTCAGAATCTGAGGTCTTCTTCTTTCTGGTCATGGTGGCTGCCTTGGGCAAATTGCTGGGTGTGCTCCTGTTGCCATCATCATAACTGCTGGAGGGACTAGTGCCCTCACTCATGTGGACTTGCTCCTCAGACTTGTTCTGACTGTCACTCTGATCTGACATGATGCAAACTCTGACAGCAGACCATGTGAATAGATGTAGATGAGGTAGAGTAGATGAGCATCACAAAGCACAGAGGTTTTTGCAAAAATTGAGTCAAAAACTTAGTTTTAGTTTTCCACAGGAAGCATTTCGGAGCTACCGATTTGTAATCTCGGTGATACCGAAGCAGCTTTTGGAACCTAAACTAGTGAACTCGGTCAGACCGAGTCACAGTTCGGTGGCACCGAGACTGCTAGGGTTTCACAAAGAATTGAACTCGGTCACACTGATTTGCAATTCCCGGTCAGACCGAGAATCACATGTGCACTGGCCTGAGCCAAATCAGTGAGATCGATTTCTACAACTCGGTCGGTCCGAGATGAGTTCAGCGGAAACCTAACCCTAAATTTTCAATCCAAAACTAATCTATGAAGTGATTTCGCTGGATAGAGTGATTTCAAACGTGGCAAGATACATGGCAATGCAATGTGCTAGGAATCGAAGTAAGGAATAGCACAAAGTTCAAATCCATACCCTAATGCGGTGATGGATTTGCTACGGCGACAACGGCGGAGCAGAATCCCGAACACGGCGGCGGAGACTAGCGGCGGGAGGTCGCTGGCGACGAGGAGGACGATCCGGAGACCCGAGGAGGCAGAGCAGGCAGTGCGCGGGCGAAGGGTTTCGGAAAAGTTTCCAAATTTTGGCCCGGGGGTATATATAGCCTGACCCTGTCGGTGTGACCGAGTGGAACAACTCGGTGGCACCGAGATGCATAACTGCAAGCATTTACTGCAACTTGGTGTGACCAAAAAGTTCAAATCGGTTGCAGCGAGATTGAAAACCTAGATCAACTTAGTGATCTCGGTATGACCGAAATGGATGAATCGGTCAGACCAAAACGCACAGAGGTTTTGGAAGTTTGAGCCTATGACGAATCGGGGACTCCGAGTGCTCCTCACACAGAGTGGTTCAAATCTGACTTGATCAAACTTTGTGATACAGCATGAATAGAGTTTGAGACAAGAAAAGCATAGATAGTTAGAGAAGGTTCTTAGGCATTCTTGTCCATCCACTTGGCAAAAGAAAAGAAACCAAACAATCAAAGCTACAAGTGGATGTCCTTGAATGAGTAAATTATGCAACCAACATGCTCACACAATAAAATGGCAAATGAAATATGTGGCAAAGCATGCACAAACATTTCTAGCATCTATCAAGCAATTGGTGATGACTAGGTCATCTATATATGAGTATATTGACTTAGGATTCAAATGAGAACATTTGATCATAGGTCATACTCATCGTTTAAGCACAAGTGGGGTTACCACTTTTACATAAAGCATTGTTGTGTTCACACCATTAGAGTTGCTTTAGCTCAATTCTTAGAGTAAAGCTCCCCTAGATGTGAGATCTCCCCTGAGAGGGATGAACTAACCTTGGGTTTTGTCGATGATGACTTCATGTAGGTGTTGAAGATGTGGATGCTCAATGTTGATGTAGATCATTTGGAGCAATCCATTGGAGTGAGTTGCACTTTCAATACTTACACGGGTTAGTCCCACAAGGAACAAACAAGGATATCCATAGACATAGAGTGATGCACACGCAATATGATGTCCATGAAAGCATTTGGTTACCTTGTCCCTTGTCTTACCAACAAGAGGGTTTGTGACTCCTTGAACTAGTGCAAGATGTGGAAGTTGATTGCACTTGTCCTTGCCAAAGTGATAAGAGTGAAGTATGTTGGCGGAGTCACCCTCAAGAACTCTCTAGTTCTTCTTCTTCGGGATCCACATCATCATGATGGGAATCCTTGGAGTTGTAGTTGTACTTGTTGAAGTAGAACTTGATGTAGTCTTGGGAACCCACTTGACCAAGGCCCTAGGAGCTTCTTCAAATGCATCAATCTCCTCTTGAAGCTTATCCTTGCCTTTTTGCTTGTGCTCTTGTGGTGGAAGATCATCTTGAGCTTGTGTCCCTTTGAAAGAAGTAGGATCATACTTCTCTTGTTAAGGAACAAACTTCGTCTTGGGGTATTGATCTTCTTCCCACTCAACTCCATTGGCATTGAACTTTCGTTCAAAACCAACACCTTGGTTCTTCGGGTGCCTTCCTTGCTTGCGTACAATTTCCTCGAATTGCTTACTCCTAGCAAGGCTCTTGTAAACAACTTTCTCTATAATCCCCTTCAATAAGTTATTTTCTTGCTCAAGTGTAACTTGGCTAAGAGAATCATTAGTGGAATCAAGAGAACTACTAGAAGCAACAACATTGGATTTAGCATGATTATTGTTACTAATAGAGGAAGAATCTTTATTGTTCTTGTTACTAGACTTGACTTGAGGCATGTAAGCAGATAAGAGTAAATGCTTGGCAATGTAAGAAGAACTTTTCTTGCGAAGATCATCATTGATTGCCTTTAAGAACTCATGCTCTTGCTCAAGGTTGAGCTTCTCAAAGCGTAACTTCTCATGAGTCCTTAAAAGTTCTCGATGATCTCCTAAGATAGTTTCATGAGCTAACTTAAGAGTGTTTATTTCTTTAGTTAGTAGCTCAATCTTCTCCTTTATCATTGTCATTTGTTTTATCTTGATTAGCATGATTAATTGATGTTTCATCATAGTATTCATCACTAGAGTTGTCAACAAGTAAATCATCATCACCTAACAAGTCATCTTCATCACTATTGAAATCAACATACTCGGGGTGTGATACCTTTAGGCCTTTAGCCATGAAGCATCTTCCAAGTCCTTCATTTGGTGAATCAAATATGTCGTAGGAGTTGGTTGACACAAGTGCTAGACCAGCAACACCTTCATCTTGAGTATATTCAGAGTCAGAGTGATAGCTTCTCTCGGAGTGATTGTTGGAGTCGGAGTTGGATACCCATTCACCAACATGAGCTTGATGTCTTCATTTTGTGTAGCTCCTTGATGACTTGTCCTTACTTTCCGAATCCTTGCTTCTCCGGGATGTTCTTCGTTCATAACGATCATCTCTACTCCTTCTCTCTCTTGATGGTGATTCTTCTCTTCTACTTCTTCTTTTTGGAGAATCTTCTCTTCTTTTGTAGGGTGCCGTACACTCATTGGAATAGTGTCCGGGTCTTCCACAATTGTAGCAATTACTCTCACGACTAGAAGATCTTTTGTCATTGTAGGACCTTGACTTGGAACTTCTTTCCTTGCTTCTACTCTTGTAGAACTTGTTGAAGTTCTTCACCATTAGGCTCAATTCTTCATTGAAGGTTTGTTTCTCACTTGATGATGTGGGAGCTTCACATGAGGCTTTGTAAGCACCACTTGACTTGTTGTGGAACTCCTCCTTATCCTTGAGTGACATCTCATGAGCAACAATTCTTCCAATGACTTCCGTTGGCTTGAGATATTTGTAATTGGGCATCATTTGGATCAATGTGCACACGGTTCATATTTTCCGTCCAAAGCTCTTAGGATCTTCTTGATGATGAATTTGTCGATCATCTCTTCACTTCCTAAGCCGGCAATCTCATTTGTGATAAGAGCAAGCCTAGAGTACATTTCAGCGACACCTTCACCATCCTTCATTTTGAACTTGTCAAGCTGACTTTGAAGCACATCCAACTTGGATTCCTTGACAGAGCCGGTGCCTTTGTGCATATCAATCAAAGTATCCCAAATTTCCTTTGCATTCTCAAGACGACTGATTTTGTTGAATTCTTCAGGGCACAATCCGTTGAAGAGGATATCACAAGCTTGAGAATTGTATTGAAGTATCTTCAACTCTTCCGCGGTAGCTTCATGGTTCGGTTCTCTCCCATCAAAGAATTCACCTTGCAAGCCAATACACACAATAGCCCAAACGGCGGGGTTATGTCCAAGAATATGCATTTTCATCTTATGCTTCCAACTAGCAAAATTAGTACAATCAAAGTAAGGACCTCTAAGGTGGTAATTTCCCTCGCTAGACGCCATACTCTCCTAGGTTGTGAAACCAAGGCTATGAGCACCAAAAGATATGGAGATCAAAGCAAATGGAGACCAAAGCTCTGATACCACCTGTAGGATCGAAAGTATGTCTAGAGGGGGGGGGGGTGATTAGACTACTTGACCAAATAAAAATCTAGCCTTTTCCCAATTTTAGTTCTTGGCAGATTTTAGCAACTTAGCAGGATTCAAGCAATCTTAACACAATTCAAGCAAGCATGCAAAGAGTATATGAGCAGCGGAAAGTAAAGCATGCAACTTGCAAGAATGTAAAGGGAAGGGTTTGGAGAGTGCAAACGCAATAGGAGACACAGATGTTTTTGTCGTGGTTCTGATAGGTGGTGCTATTGTACAACCACGTTGATGGAGACTTCAACCCACGAAGGGTAACGGCTGCGCGAGTCCACGGAGGGCTCCACCCACGGAGGGTCCACGAAGAAGCAACCTTTTCTATCCCACCATGGCCGTCGCCCATGAAGGACTTGCCTCACTAGGGTAGATCTTCATGAAGTAGGCGATCTCCTTGCCCTTACAAACCCCTTGGTTCAACTCCACAATCTTGTCGGAGGCTCCCAAGTGACACCTAGCCAATCTAGGATACACCACTCTCCAAGAAGTAACAAATGGTGTGTTGATGATGAACTCCTTGCTCTTGTGCTTCAAATGATAGTCTCCCCAACACTCAACTCTCTCTCACAGGATTTGGATTTGGTGGAAAGAAGATTTGAGTGGAAAGCAACTTGGGGAAGGCTAGAGATCAAGATTCATATGGTAGGAATGGAATATCTTGGTCTCAACACAAGTGTAGGTGGTTCTCTCTCAGAAAATGTAGGTTGGAAGTGTAGGCATGTTCTGATGGCTCTCTCCACGAATGAAGAGTGGGTGGATGGGTATATATAGCCTCCACACAAAATCTAACCGTTACACACAACTTACCAATCTCGGTGTCCGAATTGTTAAACTCGGTCGGACCGATTTAGCAAATAATGTGACCATTAGGGTTTTCGGTGGGACCGACATGCAACTCGGTAGGACCGATATGGTTAGGGTTAGGGCATAACGTAATCTCCGTGAGACCGATTACACAAACTCGGTGGGACCGATTTTGGTAATAAGCTAACCAGAGAGTTGGTCAGGCAAACTCTGTGGGACCGATTCGCTCATCTCGGTTAGACCGAAATGTTATGAAAGGGAAACAGAGAGTTTGCATTGCAATCTCGGTGGGACCGATTGCTCATCTCGGTTGGACCGAAACGTTACGAAGGGAAACAGAGAGATTACAATCCCATCTCGGTGAGACCGAGATCCCTATCGGTGAGACCGATTTGCCTAGGGTTTGTGGCAGTGGCTATGACATCTGAACTCGGTGGCGCCGGATAGGAAGAATCGATGGGGCCGAGTTGGACTTTTGGTTTAGGTCATATGTGGTTATGAGAAAGTAGTTGAGGGCTTTGGAGGATATCACTAAGCATTTTGAGCAAGTAAGTCATTAAGCAACACCTCACCCCTTCTTGATAGTATTGGCTTTTCCTATAGACTCAATGTGATCTTGAATCACTAAAATAGAAAATGTAGTGTCTTGTGCTTTGAGCTTGAGCCAATCCTTTGTCCTTAGCATTTTGAGGGATCCACTTTTCTCATCCATGCCATGCCAATCATTGAGCTTTCCTGAAATATTTATCTTGAAGTAACATTAGCTCAATGAGCTATATGTTGTTAGGAATTACCAAAACCACCCAGGGATAGTTGCACTTTCATAAGGCCTCATCAAGTTCTACTTCATCAAGTGATATCACAACTCCAGGGATTCCCATCAAATTGATGTGGGTCCCAAAGAAGAAGAACTAGAGAGTTTTTGAGGGTGACTCCGCCGACAAAAGTCACTCATATTCACTTATGGCAAGGACTCGTGCAACCAACTTCAACATCATGCACTAGTTCATGGAGTCACAAACCCTCTTGTTGGTTAAACAAGGGACAAGGTACTCAATGCATTCATGGATGTCATCATATGTGCACTTCACTCTATGTATATGGATATCCTTGTTTGTTCCTTGGGGGACTAACCCATGTAGGTACTGAAAGTGCAAAACTCCAAGGATTGCTCCAAACTCTTGATGGTCTATATCAACATTGAGCATTCGCATCTATACTATCTACATGAAGTCATCATCCACTACAAAAAAAATACACTTCCGTGATGATACGTGTTTGTCACAGTAGGTCACGTTTTCTGTCATGTATGTACATCCATGACAATTTTATGACAGAATCAAGATAGTCATACATGTGCTGTCGTAGAAGTGTTCCATGACGATACCCAAATTATCATCACGGAAGTGTTCACTTCCATGATGATAAATGACGCATCATGGAAGTGCTTTCGTCAAGGGTAACCGACACGTGGCATCCACCATAACGGGTCGCTGTTAAGCTATTGAGTCCGTTTTTTTATTCGATAACCCGTTAACAACCCGGACGAATGGTGATTTTCCACGTGTAAAATTCTCATTGGCCGAAGGAAACACGTGTCAGCTCGTCATTGGGTTAGATAGGCGCCTATGATATGTCGACACGTGCGAAGGCCCAACACTAGCCCATTTAGCTTACAAAGGCGACCCATTTGACTTGGTCAAAAGTTAGTGGGCCGGCCCATGAAAAAGCCTATTAACGGTCTGTTCACATGTAGCCCATTTTACGGCCCGTTAGGGCCTTCCCGAAATTGGCCCAATAGCATCAAGTGGGCCATCGAATATAACACCAACCCATTTCACTTTCGGCCCATGTATGGCCCATGGCGTCTTTTGGCCCATATGGGGTATTTCATATCTTTAGGCCCTTTAGTGGCCCACGATGACTCTAGCCCATGATGAACAGAAAATTTCTTTGTACCCATTAACGGGCCATGATTCACATGGGCCGTTTCCAGCTCGTGTTAGCTTTGGGCCTACTGATGGCCCATACGTTCTTGGGCTCCTTTCCGGCCCTCGATTACTTCCGACCCGTTATTGGCATGTTCCCCTAATGGTCCAAATTTGGCCCGTGGTTAGAATCGGCCCGTTTGTGTCCTGTTAACCCGTTGCGCCGTTTCCAGCCCATCCTATATTCTGGCCCATTAACGACACGTTATGCCTGTGATGGAATTAAGCCTTTGCTGTCTTTCGGCCTATTAACAGCCCGTTACCGGGTTGGCCCGATACTAATTACGCCATTTTACGGCTCATGTGGACCCATTTATCTGACGGCCCGCGGCCCGCCGATTCTACAGCCCGTTGGAGGCCCATTTATCCAACGGCCCATAGGAGGCCCATGGATCCTATGACATGTAGCAGGCTCAAGGTTACCATGGTCCGTATATGGCACATGGTTGTTGCGGCCACTAGCAAACTAGGGAAAAAGAAGACTAGGAAATAAATAAGCCCGAAACTAACGCTATGCTATTAAGGCGATTGCACAAATTACATCCACTGGGCATCAAAGTTTGCCACCAATGCAAATATAGGGAACACCCTACACTATACAAAAGTGGCTTGCTGTTTTCTTCAGTCAGTGGTTGCATGTTAAGAACAAATTTTGTATCGCAACAAAACAAAATACAACCATAAAACAAAAGGAAGGTTGGCATAAAAGTTAACAATCTGGCAGATAAATGCACCACCGGAAGTTCAGAAGCTCAATTCATTTGACCTGACTGTTACGTTTTCATGTTGTACTGTCTGATGGAGCACCATAACCTTCGCCTCCATTTCTCCTAGGCTCCTGAACAACATAGCAAATGTCTGATAGTTTGGTTTCAAAACCATGCATATCTTGACGACATCGAACAATGGTTGTCCTTGTTTCACAAAGGGTCTCTCTTAGGGAATGGACTTGTGTCTGGAGCACATATATAACATTGTTTTGAGCTTGCATATCTTGATCATGAGGTAGTTTGGACGAGATTTCCTTAACAACCAACCTAGTATTACGCAGGAACGTGCTTTTAGCACTGTTAGTGGACAGGTACTGACCCACTGCAGCAAGAGGTGACATTGCAGTTATAGTTGCCTCGTCACCTTCAGAAGGTGGTGGTTCCACCATTTTTTCCATAGCTTGCTGAAAAGCTGAGTTTTTACATTAGTAGTACCAGAATAGAAGATATTAAGGAGGCAACAAAACCAAACAAAATAGCTTTGGTCTATGTACAAAACTTATTCTGGTGAACCCGTGTAAAATATTAGTTGTATTTTACTACAAAGTACATAATAAAACCAGGTTCCAAACATATGATCATGTACCATGGCTAATGTATTGTCTATTTCTTCACATTGTATTGACAGCTAAGGATAAAGAGACAAAGTTTATACTACGGTAAGCATAGTATGACATCATTCATATCACAAAACAACTGAGAACAGACAAACATGCAATTGTAACATTGTGCGGGCAAGTCCAGCACGGAACTAGATTGCAAATCAAGATGAAAGGAACATCACTCCTCTCTTTTAAACCTTGTAAGGTGCAATGATACGCTAAGACAATTGTGTATAAAATTCAAAAGAGTAATAGACATTGGCTGCAAACCATGCAGTTCAATGCACGAGTCAGAGTAAGTAGTAGTTAAAAGGCATGAGGGTTAAGGACTTACAATAGCGGCTTTGACTGGTGTAGTCATGCCCTTCATCTTGCTGGTGTGACAGTCCTTGAAGATTTCCACAACATTTGGTTTAGGTACTTTTTGGTCCTTGCGGGCTTTCCTATACATTTGGAACAAGTCAATATAGATCTGATAATATGGCACAACAAAAAGAGTGAAACATCAGCTAATTACAAGAGCCTCGCAGTGTGCAATATAGCTACGAGATCCTGTCGTCTGTTGGAATTTCACTTTCCTATGGTTGGCCTTGTTCTTTGAACAGTTCACCTACAAGAAGATAGATTTGTGAGGCACATGCGTAAATAGGAGTTCAACATGTGATCTGATCACATACATATAACGTACTTAATACTTTGGATCAGACCAGTGTTTAACAAGGCCTCTCCAGTCTTCATCCGATATATTTTCCACTGGAGATGTTTGGGCAAGTTCACTGTTAGCCTTGCCTTTAAAGTGAGTTTTCCGCAAGTTATACCAATGCTGCCGCAGAGCAGACTTGAAAACATGGGTGCAAGCTTGTCTGGTTGCATCATCTTGGCTATCCAACTTGAGCCTCATCTGTTGAAAATTATGGGAGTCTCATTATTAGCAACCTAGAAAGTACGAGACAGAGCAAGAAGATATTACTAGTTTCCATACATAACCACACTTATAGATAAATGGTCGAGGAAGGTGTTGAACTGGGTTTCGTCTTTGTCATTCCTGTACTGAATCCATGTTGGGTGGATACGTGCATGACACCTAACGGCAACCGCTGCCTCTGATACTAACTTGGTTAACTTTGTAGCATCACGTGGCCTTTTTAAACCTGCCTCAAAACGGATCTCCATTCTTCCTCCTCTAGATTTAGTTAACCTATCGAGCATTATCCCTGATGTTTGTTTCCACTTGCGCCTAGGTGCTAGTCCAACAACGAACATAGGAAGTGTTAGTGTACATCAAACTGTGAGACTACATATAAAGAAGCATGCAACTGTAACTTGACTCTAGCAACTACCTTCTAGCTGTTGAAGCTCACAAGGTTCATCTGATCTTGCCAACTCGTCTTGTGTCAAGAGTGCTTTGGAAGTAGTGTCAGGTGGCAAGGGAGCTTGGGAACGTGCTGCTAGCTGAGTTGACAAACGAGTAACTCGTGCAGCTAGTGGTACTGTGGAAGGTGTTGCAACAACTAGCGCTGTCTTTGCTTGTTTGGTGGCAGCTATTAGTTTCTGTTTGGCTTGTTTTGCAGCTCGTGTAGCACGGGATACCACATTTGTACAATTTTCCACTGGACTTTGACCTTCTATTACACCATCAGTAGCAGTAGAATCTGCATAATTCGGTCACTTTTGTTTTCGTGTGTCCTTAGTACTAACACCATCCCCTGTCATTCTGTGTTCCTTCCTGTTTCTATGTGCCATGTTAAGTCAAGCCGTCAAGAAAAATGAATAAAAAATTAGTTCTTCAGAACAAATTGATGTGTGATACAGATGAACTGAACTTTGATGTTAGACAACCATATGATAGGAGGATGTAGTATGTACGAAAAGCAGGACGACATGAGATAATCAGAACTATGATGTTTAAACTAAGTAGAAGGCATTTCAATAAATTAGAAGCAATGCAATGGAAGGTAGACACCATATGAAAGATGCTACAAATATCACTCTGCCAAGTTAACAGTGTCTCGTCATAACTGGCATTTAAACATATGTGAAGCAGTACAATAAATAAATCATATGCAAGATGCAAACAACATCACACTACCAAGTTAAAGGTCTCTCATCATTAATGCCATTGCATATTCACAGCTTATGATGTGTAAACTAAGTAGAAGGCATTTCAACAAATTAGAAGCAATGAAAGCTACACACCATATGTAAGACGTAACGAATATCACTCTACCAAGTTAAAATTGTCTCATCATTAGTGCCATTTCAACAAATTAGGAGTACAAGCTAGAAAATAATGCGAGATGTAAACTATATCAAACTCCCAAGTTAAACGTGTCTTGTGAAAAGTGATTGTTGCAGGTTGCATAATAGTAGTACTTTGATGTAAGAACATGGTGTGATAGACAGATATTGTATGTTCTAGAAACAGGAACACGTGTCTTATTCACAAGTATAATGTGTAAAGTAAGCAGATGGAATTCAACAAAAATAGAAGCAATACAAGCTAGACATCATACATAACATGCAACCACATATAATAGTGCCATGTTAGAGGGATCACCTGTGATGGTGGACAAGGGGGGACATGCTCATCATCAACACAACTATTTTGAGTGTCTATGCATGTGTTGTCTTGCAAATCTTATTGGGGGTGGCGGAGTAGAATCTGTAGAGGCCCTCCATTTGGAAGGAGCACCTTTATCCACTACCTCGCTCATTTCCTTCTGCTTTATTGATTTTGCATTGTCAAGTAAAACTGACAAGAAAAAGCAATAAAATTCACTCTGCAGAACTCATTCATGCATGATACTGACAATCACAACCTTGATGTAAGGCAAACACATGATACGAGGATGGAATATGTACGAAAACAGGACAACATGTCATATTCACAACTATTTGTGTAAACTAAGCAGAAGTAATTTAATCAAATTACAAGCAATACAAGTGAGACACTGTATGCAACATGCAAGACAATATCACACTGCCAAGCTAGAGAAAGCACCTGGGATGCCGGTTTCACCGGAAGACCGCCATCAGTCCCTGCCTTATTTTTCCTTCCTATTTCTTAATTGTATTGCCTTGTCAAGTCAAACCCACAAGAAAAATGAATACAAATTTGCTTTTTAGAACTCACTGATGCAGGATGCTGACGAGCACTACTTTAAGGTCAAGCGACTCCATGAGAGGATGATTGAATGTGTAAGAAAAAAGGATAACATTGCATATTCATAGCTATGATGTGTAAAATAAGCAGAAGGCATTTCAACAAATTAGAAGCAATGAAAGCTAGACACCATATGAAAGATGCAATGAATATCACACTACCAAGTTAAAATTGTCTCGTCATAAGTGTCATTTCAACAAATTAGAAGTAGTACAAGCTAGAAAAGAATGCGAGATGTAACCTATATCACACTCCCAAGTCAAATGTGTCTTATGACACTACTGGAATCAGGATCTTTGTCGTCAGCCAGCTAACGGCAAAGAAGGTCTTTGCCATCAGCTTATAGAAAACCGACGACAAAGAAAGAGCTGACGGCAAAGATCATGTTTGCCGTTAGCAAGCTCTTTGCCGTCCACTAGCGGACAACATAAAATCTTTGCCATCTACTAGCAGACGGCAAAGAGGGAGGGTGGCTGAGGGAGTCCTGGACTAGGGGGTGTCCGGAAAGCCGGACTATCATCGTCAGCCGGACTCCAAGACTATGAAGATACAAGATTGAAGACTCCGTCCCGTGTCTGGATGGGACTTTCCTTGGCGTGGAAGGCAAGCTTGGCGATACGGATATGTAGATCTCCTACCATTGTAACCGACTCTGTGTAACCCTAGCCCTCTCCGGTGTCTATATAAACCGGAGGGTTTTAGTCCGTAGGACAACACAAACCATTACAACAATCATACCATAGGCTAGCTTCTAGGGTTTAGCCTCCTTGATCTCATGGTAGATCCACTCTTGTACTACCCATATCATCAATATCAATCAAGCAGGAGTAGGGTTTTACCTCCATCGAGAGGGCCCGAACCTGGGTAAAAACATCGTGTCCCTTGTCTCCTGTTACCATCCGCCTAGACGCACAGTTCGGGCCCCCCTACCCGAGATCCGCCGGTTTTGACACCGACATTGGTGCTTTCATTGAGAGTTCCTCTGTGCCGTCACCGATAGGAAGGATGCCTCTTCCCGTCTTTAAAGACGGTATCTTCGCCAAAGGAGCCTTGGCCGCCGGCCAAACTATCCGGCTGGGTGGTTTTCTCATGACCGCCTGTTCGGCCACCGCTTCGACGACGACCTCTCAGGTCGTCAAAAGCAATCTTCACGTCAACTCGGAATTCGCCGAGCAGTTGGATCCAATAGAGCTTTCGTCCGTAAACGAGCTCTTGGATCGCATCGCCGCCCTGGGAGTCGCTACAGACTACAATCAGATTGGGCTTAAAACCGATGTGAGAGAGATTAACTCTCCCCAGGTTACCCACCACGTCGCGGTGGTAGAGGAACAACGCGGCGACTCTTCTCCTATATTGAAAACTAGTCATGTCCGGGCTTCCGAACCCTCCATGCCAGATTCCCGCAGGGGGACAGACTTCGATCAAGCACTGAACCTAAAGTCAGACGTCGGACCGGACTCATTGGACAATGTCCAACGATCCAAGCTTCCAAATTCGGAAACTTCTCGGCCCTTGAGCCTTGAGATGGGTAGGGTTCCGGACTTAATTCCACCCACCCACCCAGACATATGCGATCTATCTCAAATCCGGTAAGAGCCCGCTGAAACAGTACATCATTACTGGGCCAGATTCCTCCTGGTTATGGACAGGATAAAGGACTGCCGAGAGGAAAGCGCAATTTCAATTTTCTGCAATAATTGCACGGACGAGGGGATCTTGAACACCGTCATTCGCCGCGAAATTACACGCTTCGCCGACCTGGCGTCCATAGTACGAAAGTACTGTGCGATGGAGAGTTTCCAGAAAACTGAAACTAAGTTTTGGGACAATCCGGCCCCGAATACAACCCTAGTCCGTAACAAAAGGGTGCAACACACTCAAGCACCAGGTACAAAAACCAAAAAGCAAAAACCCCATAAAGGGCAAGGAACCGTACTGGAGGGATGGCTCAGCGGACCCTGTAAAATTCACAGTACAGAAGGCGCCACCCCAACACATAGCCTTCGAGCATGTTGGATATTGCGGCAGGTGGCCAAAAGTGGCGAGGAGCTTCTAGCCCCGGAAAACCACTCCAACAGTACCAGTACGGTGTCAACAGTCTTCGAGACTTTCGCATCAAATAATGTGCGAAAACGAACAAACCGCAGCCTCGCCGAAGTCTACCAAGTAGCAACGACAAATCCATGGAGCGACATGGCCATCACCTTCAACGCCAGCGACGAACCTAAATTCCGAACAGCCCGAGCACCAGCCGCACTGGTCCTCAGTCCAATAGTGGACGGCTTTCGTCTTACCAAGGTACTCATGGATGGCGGCAGCGGACTAAACCTCATCTATGAGGAAACTCTTCAAAAAATGGAAATAGACTGGAGCCGCATTGAGCGAAGCAGCACAACCTTTAGGGGAATAATCCCCAGCCGGGAAGCGCGCTGCACAGGAAAAATCACACTTGATGTGGTGTTCGGCTCGCCGGACAATTACAGGTCCGAAGAGGTCACGTTCCAAGTGGCCCCGTTCAGCAGCGGATATCACGCTATATTAGGACGGGAGGCATTCACAATTCTTCAAGCCATACCCCATTACGGGTACATGAAGCTTAAGATGCCTGGGCCCGGCGGAACAATCACTCTCGCTAGCGATCCGGACATAGCACTCCGCGCCGAAAACAAGACAGCCGTATTAGCCTTGGAGGCACTATCCGAAGCCCTAGCGGCAGAAGAACTCACCGCGCTGCGCTCTACGGTGAATAGGGACGATGTGATACTCGATAAGAGATCCAAGTCCACCTCTTTCAAACCAGCGGACGAAATAGTCAAATTCCAGGTCCACCCAACGGACCCAACAAAGATGGCCCCATCGGGGCACAATTGAACCCTGATGTAGATGCCGCACTGCGAGAATTCCTTCGGGAAAATTGGGACATCTTCACCTGGCACCCTTCAGATATGCCAGGAGTCCCACGCAGATTGGTAGAACACAGCCTAAACATTCTAAAAGGATTCAAGCCAGTCAAACAGGCTCTTCGGCGATTTTCCGAACCCAAAAGACAGGCAATGGGAGAAGAGCTAGCCAAACTACTAGAAGCCGGATTCGTCAGAGACATCAAACATCCGGACTGGCTAGCAAACCTGGTAATGGTACCAAAGAAGGACAAATCCTGGCGCCTATGTGTCGATTTTATAGACCTCAACAAGGCCTTCCCAAAGGATCCCTTCCCCCTCCCTCGCATCGACCAAATAATCGATGCCACTAGAGGGCACGATTCATTGTGCTTCCTTGATGCATATTCCGGCTACCATCAAATCAAGATGGCGGAAGCGGACCAAGCCGCAACGGCATTCATTACTCCATATGGACCATTCTGCTTGAACACGATGCCCTTCGGACTCAAAAACGCTGGCGCAACATATCAGCGCATGATTCAGACATGTCTGGCCATCCAGATCGGCAAAACAGTAGAAGCATACGTAGACGACGTAGTCGTCAAAATCAAACACGTTGAAACTCTAGTAGACGATTTGAGGCTCACATTCGACAACCTCCGAGCATATGACGTCAAGCTGAATCCGGAAAAATGCGTTTTCGGCGTACCAGCCGGAAAGCTCCTGGGCTTCATTGTATCCGGTAGAGGAATTGAAGCAAACCCAGCCAAGATCCGAGCTCTGTCACAGCTAGATATTCCAAAAGACCTCAAACAAATACAAAAACTAACCGGATGCGTGGCGGCCCTAAGCCGCTTCATATCCCGTTTGGGAGAAAAGGCATTGCCCCTCTATCGCCTCCTCAGGCGCACCGAATACTTCGAGTGGACGGATGCTGCCACCGCCGGACTCGAAGAAATCAAAGCCATATTGGCAACAAATCCGGTCCTGGCTGCGCCTAACCTGGGCAAACCAATGTTGTTATACATCACGACAACACATCAAGTGGTAAGCGCGGTACTCGTCGTCGAATGAGAAACAGAAGGGCACAAATTCCCTCTTCAAAAACCAGTGTACTACGTATCCACTGTCTTAACTCCCTGCAAGTCCCGTTACCCGCACTATTAAAAAATAGCCTATGCGGTGTTCATGGCATCCCAGAAGCTCCGACACTACTTTCAAGAGTGCTCGATAACAGTGGCCTCCTAAGTGCCCCTCAACGACATTATAAACAACCGCGACGCGACGGGCAGGATTGCAAAATGGGACATTGAGCTCTTACCATTCGATATAACTTATAAACCTCGGCGAGCTATAAAATCGCAGGTCTTAGCTGACTTTGTCGCCGAATGGACTGAAGCCGAACTCCCTAAAGAGTACGGCGCATACTCCAATTGGACTATGCATTTTGACGGCTCCAAAATGTTGGCCGGCTTGGGGGCTGGCGTCGTATTGACGTCCCCAACCGGGGATACAGTCCAATATGTACTTCAGATAATGTACACGGACTCCAACAATGCGGCCGAATACGAGGCCCTCCTACATGGCCTCCGGATGGCAATCTCCATGGGCATTCAACGCCTAGAGGTGCGCGGGGATTCAAACCTCGCAATATCCCAAGTAAATGGAGACTTTGATGCCAAGGATCCGAAGATGGCAGCCTATCGTAATGCTGTCCTAAAAATGTCAGCCCGGTTCGAAGGACTTGAATTCCACCACGTAGCCCGGGATAATAACCAAGCAGCCGACGTATTGGCACGCATCGGCGCGAAACGCGACGCTGTCCCTCCAAACATCTTCCTGGAACGGCTCTTTAAGCCATCCGTACTATGGGAAGAGGAGTTCGGAACTAACAACCCGGAAGTAGCCGCACCACCGAATACAGAACAATCTGACATAATCGGCGTTTCAGCCGATGAAATAACACCTTCAGCCCACAAAATAATGGCAGTAATCGCCCCGTGGATAGAGCCATTCCTAGCCTACTTACTCAGGCAGGAACTTCCTGAAGACCAAAATGAGGCCCGCTGCATAGTCCGGCGATCTAAAGCCTACAAGGTCCACGAGGGAGAACTCTATAAGAAAAGCACAACCGGAGTCCTTCAACAGTGTATCTCCGAAGAAGAAGGGCAAAACCTTCTGGCTGAAATTCATGCCGGACTAGGCGGACACCACGCTGCAGCTCGGGCCCTTGTAGGCAAGGCATTCCGTACAGGATTTTATTGGTAGACGGCCCGGGCAGATGCTCAGGACTTAGTCCAAAGATGCGTCGGTTGTCAGCTCTTTGCTAATCAGAGCCATATGCCACCCACCGCCCTCAAAACTATACCCATTACCTATCCGTTCGCGGTCTGGGGGCTTGACATGGTCGGACCCCTTAAAGGGGGAACCCACAAGCAAAGGTACCTATTGGTCATGGTGGACAAATTCACCAAATGGATAGAGGCCAAGCCAGTTAAAACGGCAGAGTCCGGACCAGTGATAGATTTCATATCCGGGGTAGTACACCGTTATGGTGTCCCCCATAGCATCATTACCGATAATGGCACGAACTTCACGGCCGACGAGGTTAAATTATGGTGCAAAAATATGGGCATTAAGCTCGATTATGCTTCAGTCTATCATCCTCAAACCAACGGTCAAGTGGAACGAGCAAATGGTCTAATAATGAGAGGCATCAAACCCAGACTAGTGCGGTCCCTTACGAAATTTGACACGCACTGGGTAGAGGAGCTCGACTCCGTACTCTGGGGGCTGCGGACAACGCCCAACCGTACTACCGGATTCACACCATTTTTTATGGTATACGGTGCAGAGGCAGTTTTGCCCTGCGACATCATTCATGACTCACCTAGAGTGCGCATGTACGAAGAAAGAGAAGCCGAGCTGGATCGGCAGGACAACTTGGACGCATTGGAGGAAGAACGCGACGTCGCCAAGGCTCGTTCCGCATTCTATCAGCAGCAGGCTCGAAGATATCAAAGCAGAGAAGTACGGGCTAAAACTTATAATGTTGGCGAACTAGTTCTACGCCTGCCGGACAAGAAGAAGGATAAGCTCAAGCCCAAATGGGAGGGACCCTTCATTATCGACCAAGTCCTGACCGGCGGAGCGTACCGTCTACGAAACGCGTCGGACAACTTACTCGAGCCGAACCCATGGAACGCAGCCCGCCTCCGAAGATTCTACGCCTAGCGCCGGACTAAGAGTTCGTCTCTTTCCCCCATCCAAATTTTTACACTACAACTGTCTTTCGTTTCTCCTTTTTCTCTCACCCTTTTCATAAAAGCCCTTAAAGGCCTACTTGCGCATTGTTCGCACACACTTGATGTGCTATACACACTCATTATACCTGGGGGCTTCTTTACCAGAAGCTTACTTATAAGGGCTTTCATGCCCAACACATGTGTCAAACTTCCACATGTACCTTTTATTCACCATTATATGCATCGATATGACTTAAATTTTGGCCAAGCTGGGTTGTCTGGCTCCTGTGCTTACCCCTACGTTCCCGATTGTTCGGCTAGGAGGTAAAGGGAGCACCTCTACGATTGTTACTGCCGGGTCAGCCGGATGTGTACCTTAGACTGGGTGAAGCCGAAAGCTAGCGTTCTTAAGGGAATATTCAGTCGGTGACTTGAAAGATGATTTTTTTACCTATTTATTTATCTGCCCCCAGATGTTTTCCTGCTCTTTTCGCAGTCCGGACATGCACTTTAGGGCATGCCTCCCAGGGAAAGGAACCCTTAACGGAACTATTCTCCCTGGAAGATGTTTCTTACTAACCATATAATATAACATAACTAGTTGGGCACTTGTCTGATAAAGCACTAATGACCCCTACGCCTGGTCTCCATGCATGTCCCGGTTGTTTCTTAACCGAGAAGGTATTCGGACACACTCCGGACTCTAGGGTCCCGAGGTTGAAGCGAAAAGGTCGGCAAAGACAAACGATCTACAATCCGGCTAGAAGGCATTTTACATGTCATTTTAAAATACATTGTCAAATCGACTGACTGTATTCCTCCTCAATCCCATCTAACAGGCTGTCTAATTTACAGTCCCGTTGGGAATATTTAGCGGCCAACTCTACTTGGCCGTACACTAAACTCACAGGGATCTCCTTCCCATCGGGTCCCACAGGTCCGACCTCGGCCATATGGTTGGGATCCGCCTTCTTGTACCGCATCTTCACCATGGCCCAGGCCTCCCTGGCACCTTGGCGGCATGCCGAAATCTTCCATAAACGGAGGCGTTGCCGCGCTCCCTGAAGCTTCTCCGCAAGCTCTCCAAGGCCCTCGGGTAGGGAGAGGGACGGCCATAAAGCCTGAACGACGCCGCTCATCGCCTGCCGAACTCGTTCGAGCAGTCGTGCCAGCTCGGGAAGTTGATCACCCGTTGATACGGGCATCTCCTCAGCAGGGCGACATGTGAGCACACCTACAGACATATTTTTGTCAACTGACTTCCTCGCCGAACTCTTCTTTTCAAAGGAGTTCGCTCAAGCACTTACTATAGGTGCCGCGACGAAGCCGCTGATTCTCCTTCACGGAGCCAGATAGCTCGGCCCGAACACCTTTCAGCTCTTCTCCAAGCTGGGCGTGGGCATCCTGGAGCTTGTTCCTTTCCTGCTGCACCCTTGTCAGCACCCTCTCGCCGGCCTTCAGCTGGCGCAGTAGGTCTTGCTTGTCCGGATCCAGTCCGGCAACACCTGCAATGTCATTGTTAGACATACACGCACGCCACACACCGATTATCTTTTTGAAATAATGTGTTACCAGGAGGGGTCTCTGTATTTCCTCCTGCGGCAGCTAGTGCGGCCTCGAGTTGGGCCTTGCACTCTTGTAGCTCCTGGGACAATCGGGTATTCTTCTCCGTAAGATCCTGCATATCAAATGATCCTTAAATCAGTTATTCCAACTACTTTAAGTCTCGGGGGCTACTGGCATATACAACTATTAAAATCTCTTACCCGTATGTCCTTTACATACTGCTCCGTGGCTCTGGTCAAACCCTCTTGAGCAGCACAGAGGTGCGTGTCCCCCGCGTTAAAGGCATTCAACGCCTCGGGGGAGAAGCACGCATCATGAAAAATTGTCCGGCGGTGCCTATGGTTCATAGCACTCTCCACCTCAGACCTGGTGGCGGACAGTCTATCGGCATCCTCCGTTGGAGGAGTATCCGGCTCGCGCCTTGCGCTCGCCTCCCCCTCCAGACCAGGCGTTGGAGCCTGGCTGGTAGAAGCTGGGTTGGCAACTCCTACGCCCACAGTCCAGCGGGCACTCTTTCTCCTGCAAAGGTCATGAGCATTCAAACACTTCCTAGGAACTTTTTCCTAAATAACAATCGCGAGCTATATCGTTGCGGCGATGTCTCGATCCGCGCCGCACTCCTCTTCCGCCTGCTGGGCCGGACTGACCCTTGTTGGCCAGCTGCCGTGGCCTCGGCCTCCTGCCCCGAAGGCGCCCCCTGCGAGACACCATTGTACACGGTGGTCAGAAATGCGCAAGGACGGAATAATGGTGTCAGGACTTCGGTCACAATCACCTGGGGGGCCGGAGATAGGCCGGGGTAGTCAGCCGTAATGGCGACTAGAGCATTGTCCATGCTGAGTTGATGGAACACCCCGTCGATTAGCTCCACCTTTATGTCCAGATCCTCTTCGGAGGACGGATCAAGGGATCTTTCTGGATCCTCGGGCTGTGGAGCCGGGCTATGAATGCCCTCCACAGTCCGGCGCAGATCCTGCGTCAAAACCATAAAGTAAGGTACTTAACTTTGAAAGTGTGGGTCGGATAAATGAACATTCGCTTACCCAGCTTCGAGGGTTGTTCATGGAGAACCCATTCAATGGTCTCGTCTGGAGGAAGTCCTCCTTCTCCCCCTTATACAGGCCGGACAGAATTTTCACCAGGTCTTCGGCCGATCCCGGCCCTTGGCGGCCATGACGAGTGACATCATTCTCTCTGTTTAAATCCCACATGGGGTGGCCCCTGTATTGCAGCGGCTGCACCACCCGCATAATGCACGTGGCCATGACTCCAATCATGGTCAGTCCGGAATGGGCCAGTAACCTTATCCGGCCCATCAAATAATGGACGCTCTTGTCTTCCTCCAGCTGGGGGCTCCGCGGACGCCAACTCAGGTGTTTCTTCAGAGGAGCATTGCTGAACTCCGGGTCCGAACAGGGTCCGGCAACGGAGCGTCTTCTACATAAAACCATTCGGAAGGCCAGTCTTCGGACGCCTTCTTAGGGGTTCCGGATGGATATCCGGTCCCGGCGATGCGCCATATTTCGGCACCGCCCACTTGATATATGGACCCCTCGTGAGAGCGGGGTACAAGGCAAAATAACCTCTTCCACAACGCAAAATGGGGCTCGATGCCCAGAAATAGCTCGCAAAGGGCTACGAAGCCCGTGATATGCAGAATCGAGGCAGGCGTGAGGTGATGGAGCTGGAGTCCGTAGAACTCCAGAAGGCCGCGGAGGAACGGATGTACAGGAAATCCGAGCCCCCTTATCAGATAGGGGACGAAGCATACCCGCTCCCCTTTGTTGGGACTTGGGGTAGCCTCCGCTTGCTTCCCACCTTTGTAGGTGGCCAGCCCGGCTTGAACCGGAATCATAAAGGCCGGAGGAAGATATCCCTCCGCTTGGAGCGTCACTAGCTCGTTGTGAGGGACAGAACATCTCCTCCAATCTCCTGGCAGAGGGCTGGGAGCGCGAGAGGAGGAGCCGCGTCGACGGTCCATGATGGAATGGATTTTTGGTCAGGGGCGCTCCGATGAGTACTCGCGGAAGGAAGATGGTGTGATTTGGATCTGGATTCTTGCCTCTCTTATAGGCAGATTATTTGTGCAGCTAGGGGGTAAAACATAAAAGATACCCTGGCTTTTCGCATTTGTGCGACGCGTGGAAGAAGGCCATTATTGGGCGTGGAAGCCAAGGAGCGCAACATTTACAAAAGAGCCGGACACTATTCGGCAGGTACATGGAACTTAAAGGAGAACCCGCCTTGCAACGCCGAAGACTATATATGCGCTGGACTTATCGTCATTGAAGCCTGGTTCGGGGGCTACTGAGGGAGTCCTGGACTAGGGGGTGTCCGGACAGCCGGACTATCATCGTCAGCCGAACTCCAAGACTATGAAGATACAAGATTGAAGACTCCGTACCGTGTCCTGATGGGACTTTCCTTGGCGTGGAAGGCAAGCTTGGCGATACGGATATGTAGATCTCCTACCATTGTAACCGACTCTGTGTAACCCTAGCCCTCTCCGATGTCTATATAAACTGGAGGGTTTTAGTCCATAGGACAACACAAACCATTACAACAATCATACCATAGGCTAGCTTCTAGGGTTTAGCCTCCTTGATCTCGTGGTAGATCCACTCTTGTACTACCCATATCATCAATATCAATCAAGCAGGAGTAGGGTTTTACCTCCATCGAGAGGGCCCGAACCTGGGTAAAAACATTGTGTCCCTTGTCTCCTGTTACCATCCGCCTAGACGCACAGTTCGGGACCCCCTACCCGAGATCCGCCGGTTTTGACACCGACAGTGGCCCACTAACGAGTACCACCTAACGACCACTTTCTTTGCTGTCTGCTAGCAGACGACAAAGAGAACGTCGGCTAATGGCTACATACGGCCCACCCCACCTCCTACTCTTCATCTCTCTTTCTCTCTCACTCCACCGTGCCGACCCCGACCCCAACCGCCGCCGCCGCTCCCGACCCCCACCGCCCTCGCCGCCCCTGACCCCCTGCCACCCGGCCGCGTCGGTGCACCACCCGCCACCCCGCGGTCTGCTACGCCCCCTGCAACCACCGCCCCGACGCCCTCGTTGCCCCGACGCCCTCGCCGTCCTCGCCACCCTGCGGTCTCTCACTCCACCGCCCCAACGCCCTCACCACCCCGTCGCCCCAACAACAAGGTGCCCCGCCGCCCCGACACCCTCGCTGCCCCACCACCCCCGCCAGCCTGGTGCCCCGTCGCCTCGACAACCAGGGGCCACACCGTCCCGACGCCCTAGCCGCCCCAACACCCCGCCGCCCCGGTGCCCCACCAACCCACTCCGATGAGCTCCCCACCTATTTTTTTATTTTTTTTTCTACTGCTAGTAATTAGGTTAGTTAGTACTGTTAGTTTCTTTTTTTCTACTGCTAGCAATTAGGTTAGTTAGTACTGTTAGTAAGTGGCTTAGTTCAGGAGCAGTCCAATAGCCAGCCACTTATGTGATTCTGTCCACGCACACACACGACAGAGTAAACGATGATATTGGCAACTGAATGTGTACCTGCTATTCAGATTCATTGTGAAATCCCCAACTGAATGTGTAGCTGCTTTTCACATTACGAGAGAAATAGTTGTAAATGACACTGAGTGAGGATCTGCTTAATTTCATTAGCAAGAAAAAAAGAATTGTCTTTCAATGGTACACAATAGAGCATCTCTTGATTTATCGTTGAATTGTAAGTTATAGATGACACCAGGTTAAGCTTGCACATCTTTTTTCTATGGATTTCACAGAGCAAGATTTGATGCATGTATAACTTGATTACATTTCTTAGGAGGGAGTTTTTTTCCAAGTGAACGATGATGTTATCATGTTGTAGTATTCTCCCTCTATTTTGTAATTTTCTTAATCTTTTGAGATATTGTTGCTATTGTGAAATTTGTATTGCTGTGAACCAATTGGCTTGACTATTAGGGTGCAAAAAAAATTTGAACACCCAATGTTGAATTTCTGGATCTGCCACTGCTGTTAGTTAGGTTAGTTCTATGTTAGTTAGGTTAGTTTCTAGGTTACTTTGTAGGTTAGTTCTTGAAAAGATTTATTAGGAGAAGAAAATAATAAGGATAAGAAGATGAGGGGGAGGATAAGAAGAAAAAGGGGGGAGGAGGAGGAGGAGGAGGAGGAGAAGAAGAAGAAGAAGAAGAAGAAGAAGAAGAAGAAGAAGAAGAAGAAGAAGAAGAGGAAGAAGAAGAAGAGGAGGAGGAGGAGGAGGAGAAAAGGGGCAGGAGAAGAAAGAAGAAAAAGAAAGGAGGAGGAGAAGAAGATCGCCGGTCCCCAACACCACCGACACCCGACATGACACCCCGAGACTGCCTCGACACCCTAACACGACACCACCAACACCCTGACCCCCGACACCACCGACACCCCTACATGACACCCCCGACACCCCGACCCCCGACACGACACCCCGAGACCGCCTCGACACCCCGACATAGCACCCCCGCCCCCCGACACGACACCCTGACCCCACCTCGACACCCCGACCCCTGACACGACACCCCGAGACCACCTCGACACCCCGACAAGACACCACTAACACCCCGACGCCTGACACGACACCCCGACCCCGCCTCGACACCCCAACACCGCGAGCCCGATACAACACCCCGAACCCAACCCCGACACAACACCCCCGACACCCCGACCCCCGGCACCTCCCGAAAAAGGTGCTCTTCGGCCTTCCAGAGGCCGACGGGGTCATATATTTGTGAATTATGAGTTAGGCCAGGATTTCAACTATTATGTATATATATATATATATTATTAATTAGTTCATATTATTAGATATTCAGATTTCTATTATGTTCATGATGATGATACATACTTAATTTTTTTTATGTTGTACTAATTTCGTTTACTCTTTGTCATTGTAGGTGTTGACAAATGGTGGGCGCGGGTCGAGAGTGCTCCAAGCCTCCTTCCTCGGTGCATGCTGGGAGGTGTGTTGTTATTCCACCCCAGCACCTTCGAAGAGCGCTGGTAGACAGCATGCAGACACCGGCGGGCACTTCTTCGGGGGAAGACGAAGAGGGGTGCAGCTAGAGGTGGACGTGGCGGCGGGAGAGGTAGGAAGGCTACTGCGCCTTCCTCGCCGCCACCCCCAGCTAATTCTCCAGACTATCGGAGTGCTCCATCTTAGGTGGACCCGTCTGACTTGGACCCGTCTTGGACTCTGATCCACGAGCCTCAGGCCGACGAGCCTCGGGTCGCCGAGCCTACGTCCGACAAGACTCGGGTCCCAAAGTCTTCGTCCCACGTGACTCCGGAGACTAGTGGCCATGCTGATGGTGGCAAGGACACCTTGTCTGACGATAGCTACAGCGATGGTGAGCTGGTTGAGGGGGGCAAGAAGGTCTACCAGTGTGGTGGTACAAAGCTCCCATCCATGCTGGCAACCCACGACCAGAGGTGGTTGATTGAGCCTAACGGGGAGAAGTAAGTGCATTTACTCTTTTTAACCTTTTGCCTTCATGTTTCTTCAAATTAATATCTAATGTGTTGGCCTTGTCATACTGCAGGGGTTGGATAAACGCCTCTGGTGTCCGCAGGCCCAACCAAATCCCTAGTGTGATTTGCCGGCACCACTTCCCAGGGTGGGTCACGTTGCCCGGTGAGGGTGATGTTCCATAGCTAGCACTGACCTGGGAGTTGTACGAGGCTGCCCCCGCCCCGCCGGGGGAGATGGTCGACGATGTCGTGTGCGAGACGGTGGCCGACATTGTGAGATGATGGTTTCGGGTAATTTCTCCTTTACAGAATTAAAAATCAATAGTACCTAGTGATTGTACTAATCAGTGTTGTCTTGTTTGATTGCAGACCTTCTACAGGTGTCTTGAGGAACACGAGGCGGACGCTGCTATGGTTCTCGAAGCCGAGTGCAAGCGCCTACTTCAGAACTTACGGTACAAGGCTTGGGTGCAGGCTGTTCGAGACTACTACGCCTCGACTAACATCAGGAGGGCCAAGAAGAAGTGCCGCGACAAGTATCTGAGTAAGGAGAAGTACATGAAGGTAATTACCTATTCTTAAGGCCTTGTACTTAGTTTCCTTGATTTGATTCATAGGCGTAGCACTGAAATTTCTCTTTGTCTAACTTAGGTGCCCCCGAGATGGTGTGCGGATAGGAAGGACTGTTGGGAGAGGTTGGTGGATGAGTGGTGCTCTCCCCAATGGCTAACCGTCCACAACAAGGCCAGGGATAAGCATGCCCAGATGCAAGATGTGCCACACCATTAAGGGGGCTCCAACCTGTTTGAGTCCGAGGATCACTGGGTATGTGGTTTGAGCCCTTAACGATTCATGCAATTTCATTCTTCATGCTAGCTTGAGCCCTTAATTACTAGCACTATCTAATTTTTGCAACTAAAATTCAGTAATTAAGCATAGATTTCATTCATAGATTAAGCAATCGTGCTTAATTTATACAAACAGTTCAACTTGACAGCTGAACCAACCAAACTTTTCCCTAATTGTTGCCAACCACGTACTGAAATAGCTAGTTCAACTATATATACTAGCTAATTTTAAGTATGTTGTACAGTT
Organism: Triticum timopheevii; assembly: GCA_963921465.1. Lineage (NCBI taxonomy): Eukaryota > Viridiplantae > Streptophyta > Magnoliopsida > Poales > Poaceae > Triticum > Triticum timopheevii. Next base: position 473,166,375 of record OY997268.1, read on the forward strand.
CCACCACATCTATAGTCACATGAACTGAACAAAATAGCCCCTAAATACTACTACTACGAAGGGGCTTTGTACTACTTCCAGCAGCCTCTCCTCTGCCGAGCGCGCTCAGTAAGAGGAAGAGGAAGAGGAGGAGGAGCCTACCGACGAGCTAGACAACTGCAATACGGTGCCTGCCGCTGCTGCACCTTCAGCGACGCTCACCTCGAACGCCCTCTGCTGCTCCAAACGACCCCTCTCGAAGCGGCCGGACTGCTCGTAGATCTCCTGATTCCTCGACTCTACGTCAGCGTGTGTCGTGGCCATGGCAGCGGTAAGGCTGTTTGCGTGCTCGACGAGGCGCTCCTCCTCCCCCCACAGGAACTCGATGTAGCACGCAAGGTCGCTGCCGCACGTGCGGGCCTCCACCTCCGCCTCCCTCCTTCGGGCGGCGGTGGCGGAGCGGGTGATGATCCCGACGGTCGACGGTGGGCTGGCGGCCATGGCGGCCGACGACGGGGTGGTGGCCATGACCACCACCTCCCGCCTTCGGGCCGCGGTGGCGGAGCGGGTGATGGCCACGGTGGTCGGCATTGGGGTGGCGGCCATGACGGCCACCTCCCGCCTTCGGGCCACGACGGCGGAGCGGGCAAGGGCCCTGGCTTTTGACGGAGCTGTGGCGGCAACAGCGGCTGGCAACAGCTGCCGACGGGCACCGTCGGCCGGGCGTGTGGTGGGTGTTCCGCGCACACCCAACAGGGACGCCACGCACACTACACTACATCGGGGACTGCACCACCACGACGGTGTAGCCTCCCAGCTGGAGCTGTGCTCTGATGACGGTGGAGTGGCTGAGCAACGATGATGGACTAGTGCCCTTGCCAATTGTGGGAGAAGCAGACGAGATAAGCTACAGGGAGGGGGGGGGGGGGAATGCGACGCAGGACTGCCGGTCGTGAGGGTTTATATAGTAGCCTGGTAAGCATTGGGATTTTGGGGGATTTCACTGAGTCGGGCGGGAAGCTTGTGCGGGAACCTGCACGGTTGCGCGGGAACGGGCTCACCACCATTTGGCCAAAAGAACACCCCCGCACCCTGCTCAAGCTTGCGCTCGAACCGTCTGCGGCAGCGAGGTGACAAGACGTGCGAGAGGAGGACGAAAGGACACATACACCTACGTTTAATAAAAAAAACGTTTGCGATTTATTTACCCACTATACCCCGTCCTGGTTTATAAGTAGGATTTAATTAATAAAATACGAATGCATGTCGCCAAAGATTATATCGTTGGATTCGTATTTGAACATAGTTTCCAGTAATATAATTTTTGTAACATGCATTAACATTTTGTTGGTTAAATTTGAGGGTATATACCAGCAAGCGTTTGCCCGCAACACACACGGCTTATTCCATCACAAACAGCTAGGATGGATCAACTGTATGCCATGTATCACACATGCAACTCTAATCTGATTCGTGGTTGATGTCTCCGACATCGCTCGCACAGTTCGTCTTATTTGCCACGTATCACTGTGCCGGCCTCTGCTCGCGTCCCTCGGCAAGCTCTACTCACCGTTAGGCGCCGCGGCGCTCTGCTTGCCTCCGTCGGCGCGCTCGGGTTGTGGACAACTTTTCCTTGCATGTTCAACTGCTATATGCATATTTATTGTTGCTCACTGTTGAGGCGACCGTGGAGCGCTCTGCTCGTGCCCCTCCGCGCGCACTCTACCAGCGGTTGGGCCTGTGCACGATCACGTCGGGGGCCCCATATGCATGCGGTTGCGGTGCGCGCGTTGCCACACGATGCAGTTACGTGTGGCACGATGGAGTTATGCGTTGTGAATTAGAACTGCCATCAGGGCGTGCCGATCGATATTCCAGGCGGTCCGGCTTCCCCTTTAATTTCCGCAACCATTATAACCTTAGTCTCTTCAACCTTTCGATCGTGCCCCACAACACAACAAGCACACCCACGATGACACATAGAGAGAGCGGTGCTCCAATGGAGTTCGGCGAGCATAAAGTGGAGACCCACGCGAGGGAGATGGATCTCTCGGTGTTGTACACCATCGACCCGGCCGCGGTGGACGACTACATCAACACCATTGAGCAGTTGCTTGCTGGAGACAAGTACAAGGTGGTCGGCATCGACCTCCAGTACACCGCCGGTCTTCCCGGCAAAGATCAGAAGGTTGCCGTTGCCCAGTTGTGCGTGCGTGATAACCCACAAGTATAGGGGATCGCAACAGTTTTCGAGGGTAGAGTATTCAACCCAAATTTATTGATTCGACACAAGGGGAGCCAAAGAATAATCTCAAGTATTACCAGCTGAGTTGTCAATTCAACCACACCTGGAAACTTAGTATCTGCAGCAAAGTTTTTAGTAGCAAAGTAATATGATAGTGGTGGTAACGGTAACAAAAGTAAAGACAGCAAAAGTAATGTTTTTGGTATTTTGTAGCGATTGTAACAGTAGCAACGGAAAAGTAAATAAGCGAGAACCAATGTATGGAAAACTCGTAGGCACCGGATTAGTGATGGATAATTATGCTGGATGCGGTTCGTCATGTACCAGTCATAACATAGGGTGACACAGAACTTGCTCCAGTTCATCAATATAATGTAGGCATGTATTCCGTATATAGTCATACGTGCTTATGGAAAAGAACTTGCATGACATCTTTTGTCCTACCCTCCCGTGGTAGCGGGGTCCTATTGGAAACTAAGGGATATTAAGGCCTCCTTTTAATAGAGAACCGGAACAAAGCATTAGCACATAGTGAATACATGAACTCCTCAAACTATGGTCATCACCGGGAGTGGTCCCGATTATTGTCACTTCGGGGTTGCCGGATCATAACACATAGTAGGTGACTATAGACTTGCAAGATAGGATCAAGAACACACATATATTCATGAAAACATAATAGGTTCAGATCTGAAATCATGGCACTCGGGCCCTAGTGACAAACATTAAGCATAGCAAAGTCATAGCAACATCAATCTCAGAACATAGTGGATACTAGGGATCAAACCCTAACAAAACTAACTCGATTACATGATAAATCTCATCCAACCCATCACCGTCCAGCAAGCCTACGATGGAATTACTCACGCATGGCGGTGAGCATCATGAAATTGGTGATGGAGGATGGTTGATGATGACGACGGCGACGAATCCCCATCTCCGGAGCCCCGAACGGACTCCAGATCAGCCCTCCCAAGAGAGATTAGGGCTTGGTGGCGGCTCCGTATCGTAAAACGCGATGATTTCTTCTCTCTAATTTTTTCTCTCCCCAAAAGCCAATATATGGAGTTGGAGTTGGCGTCGGAGGGCCACCAGGGGGCCCACGAGGTAGGGGGCGCGCCCCCACCCTCGTGGACAGAGTGTGGGCCCCCTGGCCTTCATCTTTGGCGACAATTTTTCTTTATTTTTTCTAAGGTGTTCCGTGGAGTTTCAGGTCATTCCGAGAACTTTTATTTTCTGCACATAAAACAACACCATGGCAATTCTGCTGAAAACAGCGTCAGTCCGGGTTAGTTCCATTCAAATCATACAAGTTAGGGTCCAAAACAAGGGCAAAAGTGTTTGGAAAAGTAGATACGATGGAGACGTATCAACTCCCCCAAGCCTAAACCCTTGCTTGTCCTTAAGCAATTCAGTTGACAAACTGAAAGAGAAAAAGAAAAACTTTTACAAACTCTGTTTGCTCTTGTTGTTGTAAACATGAAAAGCCAGCATTCAAGTTTCAGCAAATATCATGAACTAACCATACTCACAATGACATATAGGTCCCACAATTACTCATATCAATAGCATAATCAGCTAGCGGGCCATAATAATAAAACTCAGATGACAACACTTTCTCAAAATAATCATAACATGATATAACAAAATGGTATCTCGCTAGCCCTTTCTGAGACCGCAAACATAAATGCAGAGCACCTTTAAAGATCAAGGACTGACTAAACATTGTAATTCATGGTAAAAGAGATCCAGTCAAGTCATACCCAATATAAACCAATAATAATGAATGCAAACGACAGTGTGCTCTCCAGCGGGTGCTTTAAATAAGAAGGGTGATGACTCAACATAAAAGTAAATAGATAGGCCCTTCGCAGAGGGAAGCAGGGATTTGTAGAGGTGCCAGAGCTCGGTTTTGAAATAGTGATAAATTATATTTTGAGCGGCATACTCTCATTGTCAACATAACAACTAAAAGACGACGATATCTTCCATGCTAAACAGATTATAGGCGGTTCCCAAACAGAATGGTAAAGTTTATACTCCCCTTCCTCCACAAGCATCAATCCATGGCTTGCTCGAAAGAACGAGTGCCTCCAACATTCAACGGGTCCCAAGGGGAGTTTTGTTTGCAGTTATTTTGATCTAGTTTGCATAAAGCATGGGACTGGGCATCCCGGATACCAGCCATTTTCTCGTGAATGAGGAGCGGAGTCCACTCCTCTTGAGAATAACCCGCCTAACACGGAAGATAAGGGCAGCTCTAGTTGACATATGAGCTATTCGAGCATGCAAAACAGAATGTTTATTTGAAGGTTTAGAGTTTGGCACATACAAATTTACTTGGAACGGCAGGTAAATACCGCATATAGGAAGGTATAGTGGACTCATATGGAATAACTTTGGGGTTTAAGGAGTTTGGATGCACAAGCAGTATTCCCGCTTAGTACAGGTGAAGGCTAGCAAAAGACTGGGAAGCGACCAACTGAGAGAGCGACAACAGTAGTAAACATGCATTACAATTAATTTACACCGAATACAAGCATGAGTAGGATATAATCCACCATGAACATAAATATCATGAAGGCTATGTTGATTTGATTCAACTACATGCGTGAACATGTGCCAAGTCGAGTCACTCAATACATTTAAAGGAGGATACCATCTCATCATACCACATCATAATCATTCTAATAGCATGTTGGCACGCAAGGTAAACCATTATAACTCATAGCTAATCAAGCATGGCACAAGCAACTATAATCTCTAAATGTCATTGCAAATATGTTTATTTCACAATAGCTGAATCAAGAATGATGAATCATCATATTTACAAAAACAAGAGAGGTCGACTTCATACCAGCTTTTCTCTTCCCAATAAGTCCATCATATATCATCATTATTGCCTTTCAGTTGCACGACCGAACGGTGTGTATAATAATAAGAGTGCACGCGCATTGGACTAAGCTGGAATCTGCAAGCATTCAACTCAAGAGAGAAGACAAGTAATATGGGCTCTAAGTTTAAATAATCAATCATGCATATAAGAGCCACTAAGCATTTTCAATATAGTCTTCTCGACCCCCAAAAGAAAGAAAAGAAAATAAAAACTATTTACACGGGAAAGCTCCCAACAAGCAAAAGAAGAACGGGAAATATTTTTGGGTTTTCTTTTTTAATTCTACTACAAGCATGGAAAGTAAACTAACTAATTTTTTTGTTTTTTCTCAAGGTTTATCAAACACACAAGAAGAAAGCAGGAAAAGGAAAGTAAATTAGCATGGATATTACTGTGAAAAAGTATGAGCACCGACATCTAGCAATGAGTGTGTGTGAACATGAATGTAATGTCGGTGGGAAATACGTACTCCCCCAAGCTTAGACTTTTGGCCTAAGTTGGTCTATTGCTAGGGATAGCCTGGCGGATACCCGTAGGTGTAGCTGGGGGCGTAGTGTGATGAGGAAGACTCTGAATGCCACTGGCTGGCAGCCTCCTCTAGATCCCAAGAATAAACAGATAGTCGTGGAGGCTCATCTTGTGGCTCCGGCTCCGGGGCTGGTGCAGGATTCCGATAGGCTTGAACAGCCGACCATGGAACAATGTGAGGTTCTGCAGACAAGTTAAACAAAGAAGGAGCAGGCAAAGTAATAGTCTCAGGGTGATGTTTATCAAAGTATAATTTATATTTGAGCTCCCCATCGCGACTCTTAACAAGAAAATCATGCGCTATCATACTCTTATAATCTAAATAAGCACGGGGCAGCGCTGTTTCTTCTTTCTCCTCATGCCTAATAGGTATTTCAAAATGTTCAACTAGGCGTGAAGCATAAATGCCTCCAAAGATGGGGCCCTTAGTACGGTTTAGACTTAACCGTCTAGCAACAATTCCACCCATACTAACAGAGTTATTGCGGTATAAACCATGGAGCAAAATAATAATATCAGGAATACTAAGGTTCCCACAGTTCCCGCATCCAATCAAGGAATGACTAGCAAATAAGGCAAAGTAACGTAAAACAGGAAAATGTATGCTAGTGATCCTTGCATCAGAAACCTTCCTGGTTTCTCCCACAGTGATAGTGTTAATAAAAGCTTCTACTTCATTACGGTGGGGTTCATCTAAGGTGCCCTCAAAGGGTATTCTGCAAACCTCGCAGAATTCAGCTAATGTCATCTCTTTAACAACGTCATATAAATGAAACTCTACTGTTGGAGGTGATTTCTTAGGGGAAAAGTAGAAGTTTTGCACAAAAGTATTTGTGAGTAAGAGATGCTGATGACGTTGGTCGTGGAGGAAGTTGGTGAGGCCGGAGTTCTCAATCAATAAATAGAAATCCTCATAAATCCCGGCTCCTCAAGAAGTCATCGGAAGGCCATTCACACGGCCGGACCTCTATGGTGCGAGGCAAATTGAATTTGGGCTTCTCCTCTTCTTCCTTTTGTTTTTCCTTAGAGCTTTGGCTCGACGAGCCCCTCAAAAGTCTCTTCACTATTTCTGAAACAATCTGAAATTTTTAGTAACTTCAAATAAAAGTGAACCAACTTCAATAAAATTGATAGCAACAACTCCCACAAGTGACTAGAGCCTAAATCAAGCATTAGAACTACTTGGAACCATATAAATTTGACATGCAAGCTCAAGAACATGGTCACCTATGCAGCACAAATTTGCAATGAATGAAGCACTAGAACAAAAACTAATTGGACCAATGGAGGAGTCACATACCAAGGAACAATCTCCCCAAGCAGTTTTGCAAGAGGTGCTTTGAGCAAGGAGATCGAAAATCACAGCAACGGGGGCTGGAACTCATGCTTGAGTTGGTTTTTCGTGTTTTTGTGAGGCAGAGGAAGAAGATGGGTGCAGGAATAAGTGGAGGAGGGCCACCATGGGCCCACGAGGCAGGGGGCGTGCCCAGGGGGGTAGGGCGCGCCCTCCACCCTCGTGATCAGGTGGCAGCTCCCCCCGCGGTAATTTTTGCACAGTAAATCCTCAAATATTTCCGAAAAAATCATATTAAATTGGCATGGCATTCTGAGGACTTTTATTTTCGGGACATTTTTTATTGCACGGATAAGTCAGGAGACAGACAGAAAAATACTATTTTACTTTATTTCTACTAAATAACAGAAAATATAAAGAGGGTACAGAAGGCTGTGCTTCTAGTTTCATCCATCTCATGATCATCAAAATGAACCCACTAACAAGTGAAAGATCGAGGATGTCGCCTAGAGGGGGGGGGGGGGGGGTGAATAGGCGTTTTAAAATAATTATGGTAGAGGCTTGAACAAATGCGGAATAAACCTAGCGGTTAATTTGTCAAGCACAAAACCTATAAAAACTAGGCTCACCTATGTGCACCAACAACTTATGCTAAGCAAGATAAGCAACTATGTGATAGCAAGATATATGACAAAGAACAATATGGCTATCACAAAGTAAAGTGCATAAGTAAAGGGCTCGGGTAAGAGATAACCGAGGCACGTGGAGACGATGATGTATCCCGAAGTTCACACCCTTGCGGATGCTAATCTCTGTTTGGAGCGGTGTGGAGGCACAATGCTCCCCAAGAAGCCACTAGGGCCACCGTAATCTCCTCACGCCCTCGCACAATGCAAGATGCCGTGATTCCACTAAGGGACCCTTGAGGGCGGTCACCGAACCCGTACAAATGGCGACCCTTGGGGGCGGTCACCGAACCCGTACACTTTGGCAACCCTTGGGGACGGTCACCGGTACCCGTCAAATTACTCGGGGCGATCTCCACAACCTAATTGGAGACCCCGACGCTTGCCCAGAGCTTTACACCACAATGATTGAGCTCCGAACACCACCAACCGTCTAGGGTGCCCAAGCACCCAAGAGGAACAAGCTCAAGGGTACCAAGCACCCAAGAGTAATAAGCTTCTCAAACTTCACTTCCACGTATCACCGTGGAGAACTCAAACCGATGCACCAAATGCAATGGCAAGGGCACACGGAGTGCCCAAGTCTTCTCTCCCAAATCCCACTGAAGCAACTAATGCTAGGGAGGAAAATGAGAGGAAGAACAAAGAAGAGAACACAAAGAACTCCAAGATCTAGATCCAAAGGGTTCCCCTCACATAGAGGAGAAAGTTATTGGTGGAAATGTGGATCTAGATCTCCTCTCTCTTTTCCCCCCAAAACTAGCAAGAATCCACGGAGGGATTGAGAGTTAGCAAGCTCGAAGAAGCTCAACAATGGGGGAAGAACATGAGATCAAAGGATAAGGTTCAATGGGGAAGAAGACCCCCTTTTATAGGTGGGGGAAAATCCAACCGTTATCCTCACAACCCGCACAGAGCGGTACTACCGCTAGGGATCGCGGTACTACTGCTTGCGGTACAAAAAAAATACTTCCGTACCTACCTCCGCAGGATTTGGGACGAGTTTTTTGGTCCGGAGCGGTACTACCGCTGTAGGAGCCGCGGTAGTACCGCTCTGGAGCGGTAGTAAAAAATTACATCCGCTCCAATTCGCGGTAGTACCGCTGCAGCCTTTTCAGAACACCAAAACTGCCACAACTTTTGCAAACGGACTCCGAATTCGATGAAACCAAGTTTGTTGGAAAGCTAGCGACAAGGGCTAACACAATCTTGAAAGAAATATCAATAAGAAGCAAATTAGAAAAGGCCCATAATAAAATGGTGAGAACCCTTCCTCGGATAAGACCGGTAAAACCTCCAACACCGAAAACATCATAGTAGACGCATGCGAACTCCGTTTTCAATGAACTCAAGCTTGTCATCAAGATGACCATAAGCTCTAAGACTCACAAAGAGAACCAAACAAGAACCAAGAAACATGATGCAAGGATGCAATGGTTTGAGCTCTCTACTAACGATATGATCAAGTTACCAACTTGAGAGCCCCCCTTGATAGTACGGCAAACGATCCTATAACCCGGTCTCCCAACTACCACCATGAGACCGGTAAAATAGAAAACCTATCAAGGGAAAACATTTGCCTTGCACATGGTCCACTTGAGCTAGATGATGATGATCTTGACTCCCTCAAGTTGGACCACCTTTCTTGATTGCGTTGGCTCGATGAAGACTTGATGATTGCTCCCCCATAGTCCACTATGGTTGAGCCACTCTTCAGCACATCTTCACAAGTCCATTGACACCACAATGGATGGCAAGATTCAAGCACTTGATCTCTTCGTGATGCTCCACTTGAACTTGCACATGGCAATCTTGATGACGATCACCACTTGATGCCATCCTTTCCATGGGTTGTATGATATCTTCCTCTTGACGCAAGCCCATGGACACGTACCTAACCCCACAAAGAACTCTCACATAGACCATGGGTTAGTACACAAAGTGCAATGGACAATTGAGGGAGTCCTGGACTAGGGGGTGTTCGGACAGCCGGACTATCAATGTCCGCCGGACTACAAGACTACGAAGATACAAGATTGAAGACTCCGGCTTGTGTCCGGAAGGTACTTTACTTGGCGTGGAAGGCAAGCTTGGCGATACGGATACGTAGATCTCCTACTATTGTAACCGACTCTGTGTAACCCTAGCCCTCTCCGGTATCTATATAAACCGGAGGGCTTTAGTCCGTAGGACGACATACATTACAACAATCATACCATAGGCTAGCTTCTAGGGTTTAGCCTCCTTGATCTCGTGGTAGATCTGCTCTTGTACTACCCATATCATCAATATCAATCAAGCAGGAGTAGGGTTTTACCTCCATCGAGAGGGCCCGAACCTGGGTAAAAAACATCGTGTCCCTTGTCTCCTGTTACCATCCGCCTAGACGCACAGTTTGGGACCCCCTACCTGAGATTCGCCGGTTTTGACACCGACATTGGTGCTTTCATTGAGAGTTCCTCTGTGTCGTCACCAATAGGCTTGATGGCATCTTCAACCTGCAACGCTGTCCTGGGTGAGACTTTCCTCCCCGGACAGATCTTCGTATTCGGCGGCTTCGCACTGCGGGCCAATTCACTTGGCCATCTGGAGCAGATCGAAAGCTACGCCCCTGGCCGTCAGGTCAGATTTGGAAGCTTAAACTTCACGGCCGATGTCCGAGGAGATTTGATCCTCGATGGACTCGAGCCACAGCCAAGTGCGCCGCACTGCGACGATGGGCATGATCTAGCTCTGCCGCCGAACAGTGCCTTGGTGGCCGCACACGAATCCGCTCTGGCCATTAGCCCGGAACCGATCGCCTAGATCGAGGGCCGGTGGATAGACGCCGCACCGGGGGCTTCAACATCCACGGCGATGGAGCCGAACACTAATCTTGTCCCCTGCGAAACTCGTGATTCGGAGGCGCCGGACTCCTCGCCGGACTCCGAACCTCCCGCACCCCTACCAATCAATCCAGATTGGGCGCCGGTTATGGAATTCACCACCGCGGACATCTTTCAATGCTCGCCTTTCGGCGATATCTTAAATTCACTAAAGCATCTCTCGTTATCAGGAGAGTCCTGGCCGGATTATGGCCAGGATGGTTGGGATGCGGACGACGAAGAAATTCAGAGCCCACCCACCACCCACTTTGTAGCCACTGTCAACGATCTAACCGACATGCTGGACTACGACTCTGAAGACATCGACGCTATGGACGACGATGCCGGAGACGAATAGGAACCAGCGCCCACAGGGCACTGGAAGGCCACCTCGTCATACGACGTATACATGGTGGATACCCCAAAAGATGGGGACGACGAAGGAACAGCGGAGGCAGATTCCTTAAAGAAACAGCCCAAGCGCCGGCGTCAGCGGCGCCGCTCTAAATCTCGCCACAGCAAAAACGGAAATTCCGGCACAGGAGACAATAATACTCCAGAGAATGCCGAAGACAATCCCCTCCAGCAAGATTCAGCGCAGGAGGATGCAGAAGCAAGCCCTCATGAGGGGGCGGCAGACGAAGAGGTTGAGGATCATAATTACATACCTCCCTCCGATGACGAAGCAAGCCTCAACGATGACGAATTCGTCATACCCGAGGATCCCGTCGAACAAGAGCGCTTCAAGCGCAGGCTTATCGCCACAGCAAAAAGCCTGAAGAAGGAAAAACGGAGGCTCAAAGCAGCGGAAAATACACTCAGAATGAGATGGAGCACAATGCTCAAAACGCAGATAAGTACGGCAATGGCCACCAACCAAAGAGCTACCCGAAGCGCAAGCTGCTACCAGAATTCGACGAAGAGGCCATAGAGCCCCCACCGTCCAAAAATAAAGAGGCTGCCTAGCCGGATAGACGGCCAGATGATAGGCCAAATTCTGACAGCGGCGCCCCACATAAACCAACCAACGAACTTGGAAGGATAGATGGCCCAGCCAGATCCATCTACGGGCCTAAGGAGAAGGCCCCAGGAAGCAAGACAACACGTCAAGTGTCCGATGATAGCGGCACACACAAATACAGGGGCGCCGCACACCCATTATGTTTCACTGATGAGGTGCTGGACCATGAATTCCCAGCAGGATTTAAACCTATAAACATAGAAGCATACGATGGGAGTCTGGATAGAAGATTATATACTACATATACATATGGCCAGAGGAGATGATCTCCACGCCATAAAATACCTACCCCTCAAGCTCAAAGGGCCAGCCCGTCATTGGCTTAAAAGCCTCCCAGAAAATACTGTTGGAAGTTGGGAAGAGCTCTAGGATGCGTTTAGAGCAAATTTTCAAGGGACTTATGTCCGCCCTCCGGATGCAGATGACCTAATTCATATAACTCAACAGCCCGGAGAGTCAGCGCGGAAATTCTGGAACAGGTTCCTCACCAAAAAGAACCAAATAGTCGACTGTCCGGACGCCGAAGCCTTAGCAGCTTTCAAGCACAATGTCCGAGACGAATGGCTCGCCAGGCACCTCGGTCAAGAGAAACCGAGAACAATGTCCGCACTGACAAGCCTCATGACCCGCTTTTGTGCGGGCGAGGATAGCTGGTTAGCACGATGCAGCACCAGCGACCCAAGTACATCAGAGATAAGAGATGGAAACGGAAAATCGCGGCGCAGAAAAGAACAGCGCCGGAATAAAGAGAAAAGCCCAAAGAGCGCGGCAGTCAACGCCAGATTCAAAAGCTCGCGACCCAATAATAAAACACAGCCTCTTAAGGATGACAATGACGAATTGTCCAACTTAAACAAAATTTTGGGTCGGATGTGTCAAATCCACAGTACCCCCGGAAGGCCTGCAAATCACACCCACAGGGATTGTTGGGTTTTTAAACAGTCCGGCCGACTAAATGCCGAACACAAGGGGCTCGACGCGTCAAGCGAAGAAGATAAACCCCACCAGCAGAGCACCGGAAAACAAAAGACTTTCCCACAAGGGGTCAAAACAGTAAACTCACTTCATGTGATAATACGGAAAAATAGTGCGGCACTTTCTAAAAAGAGCTTCGCATGGTCCAACCCAGCAGACCGTAGAGATTGGATATCAAAACCAATCACTTTCGACCACCTGGACTATTCCAGAAGCATTCAAAATGCGGGACGGACTCCCCTGATATTGAATCCCATAATAGATGGATTGCAATTTACTAACGTCCTAATGGACGGAGGCAGTGACTTAAACCTGCTATATTCGAACACAATCCGTAGGATGGGGATAGACCCTACCAAAATTCGACACAGCCGCACTTCCTTCAAAGGAGTGACGCCAGGCCATCACGCCAAGTGCACAGGCTCCATATTACTAGAAGTCGTGCTCGGATCGCCGAACAATTCTCGACGCGAAAAATTAATTTTTCATATCGTCCCATTCGAAAGTGAATATCAAGCACTCTTGAGACGACAGGCTTTTGTCCGCTTCAACGCCATACCGCATTATGCATCTCTTACACTCAAGATGCCCAGACCGCGTGGCGTAATTTTAGTGCGAGGGTCACTTAAAGACCCCGGACTTGGATAGATGAATCCGGCGTCAGTAGGCTAGGGGCTCCCTAGCCGCATACCCCTTTACAGGGGGCTGCGCGCACAAATCACCGTGGGTTTATACGAACCCCGCTTTAATTATTTATATTTCTAATATTTTTCACACAATTTGTTTTTAAAACTAATGTTCCTCTCTTTTTACAGATGAACAACGTGCATACCCATCCAGGATAACGGCGCAACGGGGACACAGGCGCAGACGTGCAGTAGGGACCCGTTGTGAGGATTCTTTTCAGATTAAGACCCTGCGTAGACCTTTTTCACTGTCTTTCGTTGTTATTCTCCCTTGGTTTCTTCCTATAGCCAAAGCGGAGCCTGACGCTTTGGCATCGGCCGCGTCAGAAGACCATGCCCGTACCTGGACACTAGGGGCTTAGGGCATCGTTCTGCCCATTATTATAAAGACCGAACACCTTAGGGAGTGTTCGGCGTCTCGAGTTAGGCATTATATGCATCAGCTCCGAATCATGTCTTTGGTCAAATGTTGGGTTTGCCCGGCTCCTGTGTTTTGCTGCCTTACATTCCGTATCATCGGCTAACGCGGCACCAGGAGAACTACTGCGATTGTGCCCCAGTTCGGCTGGGCGAGCACCTCAGTAGAGAAAGCCAAAAACTGACTGTCATGATGTAGCGAGAGACTGGTCAGCCCTCGATCGACTATCGGAATGTTTAGAATTCCCCGCTTTGACGAAGGGCCGTTTCCCGGTCAGGCACACGCACTCCGACTTCGGAGAAGGGCGATGCCACCAGGGGCTATATCATAGCCCCACCCTCGAGCTCCACTGGCTAAGTGAAAGTGATAAAGCATTATAGTCCGGATTGCCTCGTTTGCTACGCTACCACCTCCTTATAATAGGACCGAGACGTCGGATTAAGTGTGAAAACGCGCTATTTTTGCGAACACCCCAGCACCTTGTGCGTGGGGGCTGAAGCCGAAGACTGCATCTTTCAGGTTATACACACGTATACGTAAACGGCCGAAAAGGAGAAGTTTTACTACTTGGACGCACAAGTATAAAAAGCAGTTATAACATAATCATCAATTTATAAGCTAATGCGTTCATTTGAACGTTACATTCTTCGAGCATTGCGACTCTATTACATGAGCGCCACACATAACTTCCCCGAAATAGTGCTCGACAGGGAGCCAGTTTTCATCCAAACCCTGGGCAGCAAGCGGTGGCGTCCATCTCTGGACAATACGCCTTTACACGGGCAAGAGCCATCCGCGCGCCCTCTATACAGGCCGACCGCTTCATCTCCTTTATACGCGGCACCGCTCCAAGGAATTGCTGTAATAAACCAAAGTAGCTCGTCGCCTTGGACCTCTCTGGCCAGACATGGGCCACGATGTCAGTCATGGCAAGTCCGGACAATCTAATTAGCTCGGCCCATTCGGCCAACCGGTCTGTCAATGGAAGTGGGTGATCCGGACTGTGGAATTGAGACCAATATAGCTCTTCCATCTTATGATCCTTCTGGCTCCGGAAGTGCTTAACGGCGTCAGCCGCACTTGCAGCTAAGTCCATATACGGATCCTCCGGACTCCACAGCCGCTCAAATTGAGCATACTTTCCATCCATAAATCGGCGACGCGGCAGAAAAGGCTTGCCAGCCACGATCTCTCCGGCCTGGCGCAGCTCCTCCTTCATAGCCCGCATTGCAGAGCGGGCATCCTTGGCTTCGGCGGTGGCCTTCTTCAGGTCTTCCCGCTCCGATAAGCGCTCCTTTTCAAGAGCCTCATTGCGGTCAGCAGCATCCTTTACTTTCATGGCCAATTCGGCCACCTCGGCCCTGCTTAGGCAGTGCGCAGCCTTTTCGGCTTTCAACTCCTCGGCCGCCCTCGCGGCAGCCGCTTCACTCCTTTGGGCTTGCTCCTTAGCTCGAGCAAGTTCGGCCCGAAGGTCCTCCACAGCAGCAGCACCGTCTGTATAAACAGCATATAATTTATCAGAGGAGGGCTTTGACCCCCCTAATAAAGCGACTGCGGAGAACTCTTTTACCTTGCGACTCGTCAAGTCGCCTGTTGACAAGTGCGATGTTCGCATCTGCCAAGTCCAGTTTCCGATTTAACTCGGCAAACTCACTAGTCCGGCTAGCCCCCGGACTATCCGCCACCTGCATAGGAACGACGGAATTCATTTCTTTAGATTTCGATCCTCGGTACGCTGTCGTTTCCGACAACCTACCGAGTCTCAGGGGCTACTATCTATACAGGGCGCATTTTTTATATGCAAAACTGTTAAAAGACAAAGGGGTGCGTTGTTCTCGCATACCTCAAATCCCGCCAGCAAACTCATGGCGGCACTATGCAATCCGCTCTCGGCGGACGAAATCCTTCCAACCACCATACGCATTAATGCACGGTGATCTTCTGAGATAGACGCCCTCTCGAGCAAATTCTTCAGTTCTCCCGGCCAAACACTAGTAGGCGCCGAACTCTCTGGCCCCTCCGGACTCGGGGATACCCTCCATGATGACACTTCGGGTTCGCCTGCTTCATCTGGCGGCACTGCGGATGGGGGCGTATCGCTCTCCATCATCTCCGGAAGAAGGTCCCCCGAAGATGAACTCATCTGAGAAGGCTGCAGATCCGAACTGCAATATAAATATTTTGGTTATCTACAGAAGCACAAATGAAGGTATTTCCTTACTAATCAACTCTCTCTTTCATACTCACGGCTCGCTGGAGGGCCGATCCTTTGATGATGGTTGTGCGTACGGATTCTTTTCGGGCGCCGGACCCCCCGGGGAAGATCTCTTCCCATGCTTAGGGGCGTTGGCCTCTGGATCTTCGGAGGCGGTCCTCTTCTCCCCCTGAAGGGAGGGGATCTTGCTTCCTCCTTCTTCAGTCGCCCCTTTGGGCGAAATATTAGCTCCTCTATTTTCCCCGTTGCCCCCTTCTGTGGGCGCAACCTCCAACATTCTAACCAGCACGGGCTCCTGTGCGGTCTCTGGGAGGGGGGCCGGACACCTTATCAGCCTTGATCGCGCCACCCATTCCTGTAGAGAACAAAGGGTCAGAAGGCGAACTCTGGAAAGGCACATAAACAGAATGTCCGGACTCTAAGCTACTTACCTGAGTATCCGGGCGATCGCGGCTTAGACCTGCATCCTCGGCTGAATTCGGACACGCCACCCGCGGTCCGAAGAACAACTTGTACATCTCCACGGGTGTCGCACCCATGAAGTGTTGGAGAATCCGAGGTCCCTCCGGGTTGAATTCCCATAGACGGAGAGGACGGCGCTTGCAGGGCAGAAGATGCCTGATTAGCATGACCTGCATCACCTTGATCAGGTCGATCTCCCTCGCTTGGAGATCTCGAATCCGGCCCTGCAGTGAAGGCACGTCTTCGGACGGCCCCCAATTGAGCCCTTGGTTGACCCACGACATCAGTTGGCGCGGAGGTCCCGGGCGGAATAAGGGCGTCGGCTTTTGCTTGCTGCCCCTTGGAGCGGTGATATAGAACCACTCCTGCTGCCACAATCCGAGTTCCTCTTGGAAGGAACCCTCGAGCCACGGGGCATCGACCTTTTTGCTTATGGTCGCCCCACCGCACTCCACTTGACGCCCCCCGATCATCTTTGGCTCCACCTTGAAGGTCTTCAGCCATAAGCCAAAGTGGGGAATGACGCGGAGGAAGGCTTCGCAGACGATAATGAATGCGGAGATATGGAGGATGGACTCCGGAGCCAAGTCGTGAAAGTCCAGCCCATAGTAGAACAGGAGCCCTCTCACGAAGGGATCCATCGGGAAGCCTAAACCCCGACGGAGGTGGGATACGAAAACGACGTATTCACCGGGCTCGGGGGCCGGCACAACCTGCCCTTGAGCAGGCAACCTGTGCGAAATCTCGAAGGCTAGGTACTTGGCCTCACGCAGCTTCAATATGTCTTCCTCCGTGACGGAGGAGGGCATCCACCGGCCCTGGAGGTCGGAGCCGGACATGGTTAAGGATCCGAAGCGCTCGAATCCGAGGCTCTGGGTGTTGGAACCGGGAGCGGGAAAGAGATTCGATGCGAGATTGGAGAACAATGGCGAGCCTTGGTCCTCTTATAAAGGGGAAAAAATACCAAGGGCCGTCTCCGTGACCGTTTGGGATTCCCCTTCGATAGAGGAGGCGTGGCGACGGGAGCGGTTGGGTTACCCACGCACGTATTGATGAGAATCCCGGAATAAGGGGAACACGATCTCTGCTTCGATAAGACGTGCCGAGGAAACCGCTTTGCTAATGCTGAGGTGGTATAATGATTCAAACAAAGGCCTGGTGGCGGTGTGATGTCACGCCGCATAATACGTCAGCAGATTGAACTAAGTGTACATTTTATTCTCTCTACGGTGGAATGTGGAATTTATTTTGCAGAGCCGGACACTATCCTAGTGTTCATTATCTTCTCTGGATTATTCAAGGGAGGAACCCGCCTTGCAATGCCGAACAATATGCACGCCGGACTTATCGTCATTGAAGACTGGTTCAGGGGCTACTGAGGGAGTCCTGGACTAGGGGGTGTTTGGACAGCCGGACTATCAATGTCCGCCGGACTCCAAGACTACGAAGATACAAGATTGAAGACTCCGACTCGTGTCCGGAAGGTACTTTACTTGGCGTGGAAGGCAAGCTTGGCGATACGGATACGTAGATATCCTACTATTGTAACTGACTCTATGTAACCCTAGCCCTCTCCGGTATCTATATAAACCGGAGGGCTTTAGTCCGTAGGACGACATACATTACAACAATCATACCATAGGCTAGCTTCTAGGGTTTAGCCTCCTTGATCTCGTGGTAGATCTACTCTTGTACTACCCGTATCATCAATATCAATCAAGCAGGAGTAGGGTTTTACCTCCATCGAGAGGGCCCGAACCTGGGTAAAAAACATCGTGTCCCTTGTCTCCTATTACCATCCGCCTAGATGCACAGTCCGGGACCCCCTACCCGAGATCCGCCGGTTTTGACACCAACAATGCTTACCATACCATGGGATCACTTGATCCCTCTCGGTACATCTTCTACGCTTTGTGAGTTGATCAACTTGATTCACTCTTGACTTAGTCTTGATCAACCTTGAATCTTTCCAACTCTCTTCATTTGGATGATGTCTTGAAGGTAAACATGAATGATCACACAATCTTCTTCTTCAAGACATGCTTGCAATAAGCTCAACACTCACATGACCAATCTTTGGATAATTCCTTAATAGCACCTTGGTCAACTCATAAACTCCTTGAAACCAACACATGGACTTCAAGAAAAGCCTATGGACAAATCCTTAAAATATAACTCAAGACAACCATTAGTCCATAGAGATTGTCATCAATTACCAAAACCAAACATGGGGGCACCGCATGTTCTTTCAACAAGGTTGATCAAGTCTTGTTAACAAACTCATTCCGAATAATCACGGAACCGGAGAAATTTCGAATGACACTAAGTTACCTCAACGGGGATATGAAAATCCCCAACAATAAGAATATCATACTTTTTCTTGACAGTAGGAAGAGGAAATTCAAAACCTCCAAATATAATCGATGGAATTTTTCCGATAGAGTTGATACTATAAACTTCAGGTTGTTTCCTCGGAAAGTGTATCGTGTGCTCATTGCCATTAACGCGAAAAGTGACATTGCCTTTCTTGCAATCAATAACAGCCCCTGCAGTATTAAGGAAGGGTCTTCCAAGAATAATAGACATACTATCATCCTCGGGAATATCAAGAATAACAAAGTCCGTTAAAATAGTAACATTTGCAACCACAACAGGCACGTCCTCACAAATACCAACAGGTATAGCAGTTGATTTATCAGCCATTTGCAAAGATATTTCAGTAGGTGTCAACTTATTCAAATCAAGTCTACGATATAAAGAGAGAGGCATAACACTGACACCGGCTCCAAGATCACATAAAGCAGTTTTAACATAATTTCTCTTAATGGAGCAAGGTATAGTAGGTACTCCTGGATCTCCAAGTTTCTTTGGTATTCCACCCTTAAAAGTATAATTAGCAAGCATGGTGGAAATTTCAGCTTCAGGTATCTTTCTTTTATTAGTAATGATATCCTTCATATACTTAGCATAAGGATTTGTTTTGAGCACATCAGTTAATTGCATACGCAAAAAGATGGGTCTAATCATTTCAGCAAAGCGCTCAAAATCCTCATCATCCTTTTTCTTGGATGGTTTCGGAGGAAAAGGCATGGGTTTCTGAACCCATGGTTCCCTTTCTTTACCATGTTTCCTAGCAACGAAGTCTCTTTTATCATAACGTTGATTCTTTGATTGTGGGTTATCAAGATCAACAGCAGGTTCAACTTCTATACCATTATCATTACTAGGTTGAGCATCAGCATGAACATTATCATTAACATTATCACTAGGTTCATGTTCATCACCTGATTGTGTTTCAGCATCAGAAATAGAGATATCATTCGGATTCTCAGGTGTTTCAGCAATAGGTTCACTAGAAGTTTGCAAGGTCCTATCATTTTTCTTTTTCTTCCTCTTAGAAGAACTAGGTACATCAATATTGTTTCTCTGAGAATCTTGCTCGATTCTCTTAGGGTGGCCTTCATGATACAAAGGTTCCTGAGTCATTCTACCAGTTCTAGTAGCCACTCTAACAACATAATCATTTTCTTACTATTCATTTCATCAAGCACTTCTTTCTGAGCTTTAAGTACTTGTTCTACTTGAGTGGTGACCATAGAAGCATGTTTGCTAACAAGTTTAAGTTCACCTCTAATATCAGCCATATAATCACCCAAGCGTTTAATCATAAAGGTATTCTGTTTAATTTGTCTACCAAAATAAGCATTAAAGTCATCTTGCTTAAACATAAAGTCATCAAACTCATCCAAGCACTAACTAGCAATTTTAGTAGGAGGGACTTCAGCTTTATCATATCTATAGAGAGAATTTACCTTTACTACCTGTGTCGGGATATCGGGAGGTTCTTCAGTAAATAAGTAATTGAGATCATATACTTCTTCAACAGGCGGTAAATTAAGAACATGTATTTCTTCAATAGGAGGTAAATTCTTAACATCTTCAGCTTTAATACCTTTTTCTTTCATAGATTTCTTTGCCTCTTGCATATCTTCGGGACTGAGAAATAGAACACCTCTCTTCTTCGGAGTTGGTTTAGGAATAGGCTCGGTAATTGGCTCTGGAGCTGGCTCAGGAGGTGCCCAATTATTTTCATTTGCCAACATATTATTCAATAGAATTTCAGCGTCATCCGGTGTTCTTTCCCTGAAAAGAGAACCAGCACAACTATCCAGGAAATCTCTGGAAGCATCAGTTAGTCCATTATAAAACATATCAAATATTTCAGGTTTCTTAAGAGGATGATCAGGAAAAGCATCAAGTAACTTGAGAAGCCTCCCCCAAGCTTGTGGGAGACTCTCTTCTTCAATTTGCACAAAATTGTTTATTTCCCTTAAAGCAGCTTGTTTCTTATGAGCAGGGAAATATTTAGCAGAGAAGTAAGAAATCATATCCTGGGGACTTTGCACACAACCAGGATCAAGAGAATTATACCATATCTTAGCATCACCCTTTAATGAGAATGGGAATATTTTGAGTAAATAAAGGTAGCGCGATCTCTCATTATTAGTAAACAGGGTAGCTATATCATTTAACTTAGTAAGATGTGCCACGACAGTTTCAGATTCATAGCCATAAAAAGGATCAGATTCAACCAAAGTAATTATATCTGGATCAACAGAAAAATCATAATAATCCTGATCAGGCACACAGATAGGTGAAGTAGCAAAAGCAGGGTCGGGTTTCATTCTATTTCTAAAAGATTCTTTACTCCATTTAACTAGCAACCTCTTAAGTTCACGTCTATCCTGGCAAGCAAGAATAGCTGCAGAAGATTCAGCATCAAAAAGATAACCCTCAGGAATAGCAGGCATAGTGTCATCATCATTAACATCATCGTGTTCAGGTTCAATATTTTCTCTTTCTCTAGACCTAGCAATTTGCTCATCAAGAAATTCACCAAGGGGCACAGTAGTATCAAGCATAGAAGTAGTTTCATCATAAGTATCATGCATAGCAGAAGTGGCATCATCAATAACATGCGACATATCAGAATTCACCGCAGTAGTAGGTTTAGGTGTCGTAAACTTACTCATAACAGAAGGAGAATCTAGTGCAAGGCTAGATGGCAGTCCCTTACCTCCCCTCGTAGTTGAGGGCAAAATAGTAGTTCGATCATCTTTCAAGTTCTTCATAGTGTCCAACAGATATAAATCCCAAGTGACTCAAAGAATAGAGCTATGCTCCCCAGCAACGGCGCCAGAAAAAGGTCTTGATAACCCACAGGTATAGGGGATCGCAACAGTTTTCGAGGGTAGAGTATTCAACCCAAATTTATGGATTCGACACAAGGGGAGCCAAAGAATATTCTCAAGTATTAGCAGCTGAGTTGTCAATTCAACCACACCTGGAAACTTAGTATCTGCAGCAAAGTGTTTAGTAGCAAAGTAATATGATAGTGGTGGTAACGGTAACAAAAGTAAAGATAGCAAAAGTAATGTTTTTTGTATTTTGTAGCGATTGTAACAGTAGCAACGGAAAAGTAAATAAGCGAGAACCAGTGTATGGAAAACTCGTAGGCACCGGATTAGCGATGGATAATTATGCCAGATGCGGTTCGTCATGTAACAGTCATAACATAGAGTGACACAGAACTAGCTCCAGTTCATCAATATAATGTAGGCATGTATTCCGTATATAGTCATACGTGCTTATGGAAAAGAACTTGCATGACATCTTTTGTCCTACCCTCCCGTGGTAGCGGGGTCCTATTGGAAACTAAGGGATATTAAGGCCTCCTTTTAATAGGGAACCGAACAAAGCATTAGCACATAGTGAATACATGAACTCCTCAAACTATGGTCATCACCGGGAGTGGTCCCGATTATTGTCACTTCTGGGTTGCCGGATCATAACGCATAGTAGGTGACTATAGACTTGCAAGATAGGATCAAAAACACACATATATTCATGAAAACATAATAGGTTCAGATATGAAATCATGGCACTCGGGCCCTAGTGACAAGCATTAAGCATAGCAAAGTCATAGCAACATCAATCTCAGAACATAGTGGATACTAGGGATAAAACCCTAACAAAACTAACTCGATTACATGATAAATCTCATCCAACCCATCACCGTCTAGCAAGCCCACGATGGAATTACTCACGCACGGCGGTGAGCATCATGAAATTGGTGATGGAGGATGGTTGATGATGATGACAGCGACGAATCCCCCTCTCCGGAGCCCCGAACGGACTCCAGATCAGCCCTCCCGAGAGAGATTAGGGCTTGGTGGCGGCTCTGTATTGTAAAACGCGATGATTTCTTCTCTCTAATTTTCTCTCTCCCCAAAAGCCAATATATGGAGTTGGAGTTGGCGTCGGAGGGCCACCGGGGGGCCCACGAGGTAGGGGGGCGCGCCCCCCATCCTCGTGGACAGGGTGTGGGCCCCCTGGCCTTCATCTTTGGCGACGATTTTTCTTTATTTTTTCTAAGGTGTTCCATGGAGTTTCAGGTCATTCCAAGAACTTTTATTTTCTGCACATAAAACAACACCATGGCAATTCTGCTGAAAACAGCGTCAGTCCGGGTTAGTTCCATTCAAATCATACAAGTTAGAGTCCAAAACAAGGGCAAAAGTGTTTGGAAAAGTAGATACGACGGAGACGTATCAGTGCGCCATCATGTCCTCATCTACCACTACTGCATGGCCACAGAGCCTTGCGTCCGTTTCGCCAGGTTTGTCAACATCACCGACTACAAGTTTGCTACGGTGGAAACCACCCACAATGTAAAAGCTTTCAGGGTTACGGGCTTGGCCTGCAAGAACCTTGTCGAAATCCGTGAGCACTACAGGGTCTGGGGTAGCACGAAGAAGGACTCCCTGGTTGAACTCGCCTCGGCCATCATCGACCCCTAGTACGAAAAGATGAAGCAGGATGCACAGAGAACAAGTCCCGTATCCTGGCACAGGGCCTGGATGAACCTCACCTCAGGTTCGGGGCCAAGAGCGTGTACACATGCTACGAGATGCACAGGCGGATCATTGACATGAGGAAGTGCCTCGTTACCCAAATCGACGAGCCCGGATCGAGCCACAAGTAGAGCAAGCGTCACAAGCAGTAGATGATGATCAGATGATCGTTTATGCTAGTTAATCATGCATGTAATATATAGTTTACTTTGGTATGTTGAAATGTCATGTGTTTAGTAGCCACCTATGTAATTATGGATGTAATAGTTTACTTTGGTGTGTGCAAATGCCATGGTTGTAGTAGCCACCTATGTAACTGGATGTTTAATTTGGTTATGCAACCATGTCCTTATATGCAATCCCATCGCACAACACACACGTCTTATTAGCAGCAATTGTCTGTGTTATTATCGGTCTTCGCACACATTTCTGATTACAGACCTGTTTGCCGCGTATCACACACATCTTGTTATATTGAACCATTTATGTTCTCTTGTCTCAACACAAACAGTTCATTCGAGTGAACTGCATGCCGTATGTCGCACACACCTTGATCTGGCTGACCGTTTCTTTCGTGTTGCCTAATCACAAACAGTTCATCCTAGTGAACCGTATGTTATTTATCACACACACCTTCATCTGGCTGCCCATTTCTTTTGTTGCTCCTCATCGGAAGCAGTTAATTGCACTGAACCGTATGCCCTGCATCACACATGGAACTAAAATTTGAACCGTGTTTGATGCATCCATCATCGCAAACGTTTTGCACCTTTTTGATGGTTTTTTACACCACCGTTTGCGATTAATGCATCACACACAATTTCGTCAAAGGGTCTCTGATCGTAGTGTCACGTTAGCAGCATCCTGCACTAGTGACTATGAGAAGTTTGATTCCTTATGATTGTTTTGAGATATGAGGATGGTGATATTAGAGTCATGCTAGTGAATAACTGTGGATTGTAGAAATACTTGTGTTGAAGTTTGTGATTCTCGTAGCATGGACGTATGGTGAACCGTTATGTGATGAAGTCGGAGCATGATTTATTTATTGATTTTCTTCCTTATGGTGGCGGTCGGGGACGAGCGATGGTCTTTTCCTACCAATCTATCCCCCTAGGAGCATGCGCGTAGTACTTTGTTTCAATGACTAATATATTTTTTCTATAAGTATATGAGTTCTTTATGACTAATGTTGAGTCCATGGATTATACGCACTCTCACCCTTCCACCATTGCTAGCCTCTCTAGTACCACGCAACTCTCATCGGTAACATACACCCACCATATACCTTCCTCAAAACAACCACCATACCTACCTATTATGGCATTTCCATACCCATTCCGAGATATACTGCCATGCAACTTTCCACCATTCCGTTTTATTATGACACGTTCCATCATTGTCATGTGTGCTTTGCATGATCATGTAGTTGACATTGTATTTGTGGCAAATCCACCTTTCATAATTCTTTCATACATGTCACTCTTAAGTCATTGCACATCCCGGTACACCGCTGGAGGCATTCATATAGAGTTATAATTTTATTCTAAGTATCAAGTTGTAATTTTTTAAGTTGTAAGTAAATAAAAGTGTGATGATCATCATTATTAGAGCATTGTCCCATGTGAGTAAAGGATTATGGAAGCTATGATTCCCTCACAAGTTGGGATGAGTCTCTGGACTTTATGAAAAAATAAAGGAGTCCAAAGAAGCCCAAATAAAAAAAGAGGCCAAATAAGCCCACCAAAAAATGAAAGAAAAGAGAGAAGGGACAATGTTACTATCCTTTTTCCACACTTGTTCTTAAAAGTAGCACCATGATCTTCATGATATAGAGTCTCCTATATTGTCACTTTCATATACTAGTGGGAAATTTTCATTATAGAACTTGGCTTGTATATTCCAATGATGGGCTTCCTCAAATTGCCCTAGGTCTTCGTGAGCAAGCGAGTTGGATGCAGACCCACAGTTTATTTTTGAGCTTTCATAAACTTATAGCTCTAGTGCATCCGTTGCAAGGCAATCCCTACTCACTGATGTCTACTACACAACCTTCTTCTTGCAGACGTTTTTGGGCCTACAAGTGCACAGGTTTGTAGGACAGTAGCAAATTTCCCTCAAGTGGATGACCTAAGGTTTATCAATCCGTAGGAGGCGTAGGATGAAGACGGTCTCTCTCAAACAACCCTGCAACCAAATAACAAAAAGTCTCTTGTGTCCCCAACACACCCAATACAATGGTAAATTGTATAGGTGCACTAGTTCGGCGAAGAGATGGTGATACAAGTGCAATATGGATGGTAGATATAGGTTTTCGTAGACTGAAAATATAAAAACTGCAAGGTAACAAGTGGTGAAAGTGAGCGTAAATGGTATTGCAATGGTAGGAAACAAGGCCTAGGGTTCATACTTTCACTAGTGCAAGTTCTCTCAACAATAATAACATAGATAGATCATATAACAAGACCTCAACATGCAACAAAGAGTCACTCCGAATCCACTAAGAGCGGAGAACAAACGTAGAGATTATGGTAGGGTACGAAACCACCTCAAAGTTATTCTTTCGGATCAACCTATAAAAGAGTTCATACTAGAATAACACCTTAAGATACAAATCAACCAAAACCCTAATGTCACCTAGATACTCCATTGTCACCTCAAGTATCCGTGGGCATGATTATACGATATGCATCACACAACCTCAGATTCATCCAACCAACATAAAAGTACTTCAAAGAGTGCCCCAAAGTTTCTACCGGAGAGTCAAGAACGTGTGCCAACCCCTATGCATAGGTTCCCAATGTCACGAAACCCGCAAGTTGATCACCAAAACATACATCAAGTGGCACATGATATCCCATTGTCACCACAGATAATCACGGCAAGACATACATCAAGTGTTCTCATAAAAGACTCAATCCGATAAGATAACTTCAAAGGGGAAACTCAATTCATCACAAGAGAGTAGAGGGGGAGAAACATCATAAGATCCAACTACAATAGCAAAGCTTGGGATATATCAAGATCGTTCCATAGAGGGAACACGAGAGAGAACACGAGAGAGAGAGAGATCAAACACATAGCTACTGGTACATACCCTTAGCCCCGAGGGTGAACTACTCCCTCCTCGTCATGGATAGCCACCGGTGATGGGATCCCCCTCCGGCAGGGTGCCGGAACGGGCTCCTGAGAGGTTTTTGGTGGCTATAGAGGCTTGTGGTGGCGGAACTCCCGATCTATCTTCTGTTCTGGAAGTTTTACGATACGTAGGTATATATGGGTGCAGGGGGACATCGGTGGAGCTACGAGGGTCCCACGAGGTAGGGGGGCGCGCCGGGGGTGGGCGGGGGGGGGGGGGATTGGGTGGGTGGGCGCGCCCCCCACCCTCGTGGACAGCCCGTATCTCCCCTGACGTGCACTCCAAGTTCTCTGGGTTGCTTTCCTTCCAAAAATAACTTCTCCAGTTGATTTCGTTCTGTTTTGACTCTGTCTGATATTCCTTTTCCTCGAAACACTAAAATAGGCATAAAACAGCAAATCTGGGCTGGGCCTTCGGTTAATAGGTTAGTCCCAAAAATAATATAGAAGTGGATAATAAAGCCCAATATTGCCTAAAACAGTAGATAAAGTAGCATGGAGCAATCAAAAATTATAGATACGTATCAAGCATCCCCAAGCTTAATTCCTGCTCGTCCTCGAGTAGGTAAATGATAAAAAAAGAATTTTTTATGCGGAGTGATACTTTGGCATAATTTCAATGTAAATCTTCTTAATTGTGGCATGAATATTCAGATCCGAAAGATTCAAGACAAAAGTTCATATTGACACAAAAATAATAATACTTCAAGCATACTAATCAAAGCAATCATGTCTTCCCAAAATAACATGGCAAAGGAAAGTTCATCCCTACAAAATCATATAGTTAGGCTATGCCTTATTTTCGTCACACAAAGATGTTCCCAACTTCTATACCCCAGATGACAAGCCAAGCAATTGTTTCATACTTAAATAATCTCAAACTTTTTCAACCCTCACGCAATACATGAGCGTGAGCCATGGATATAGCACTATGGGTGGAATGGAATATGATGATGGGGATTGTGTGGAGAAGACAAAAAAGGAGAAAGTCTCACATTGACGAGGCTAATCAACGGGCTATGGAGATGCCCATCAATTGATGTCAACATGAGGAGTAGGGATTGCCATGCAACGGATGCACTAGAGCTATGAATGCTCAACAAAAGAAAACTAGTGGGTGTGCATCCAACTTGCTTGCCCACGAAGACCTAGGGCATTTGAGGAAGCCCGTCGTAGGAATATACAAGCCAAGTTCTATAATGAAAAATTCCCACTAGTATGAAAAAGACAACTTATGAGACTCACTACATGAGGAACAAGGTGCTACTTTGAAGCACAATATATGAGACTCACTACATGAAGAACAAGGTGCTACTTTGAAGCACAAGTGTGGAAAAAGAGATAGTAGCATTGCCCTTTTTTTGCCTTTCTCTTTTTTTTTGTTTGGGCAATGCTTTAACAATGATGATCATCACACTTCTATTGATTACAACATAAGGATTACAACTCGAAACTTAGAACAAGATATGACTCTACATGAATGCCTCCGGCGGTGTACCGGGATGGTGCAATGAATCAAGAGTGACACATATGAAAAATAATGCATGGTGGCTTTGGCACAAATACGATGTCAACTACATGATCATGTGATGGCAATATGACAAAAGTAATGTATGTCATGATGATGATGATGGAAGTTGCATGGCAATATATCTCGGAATGGCTATGGAAATGCCATGATAGGTAGGTATGGTGGCTGTTTTGAGGAAGATATAAGGAGGTTTATGTGTGATAGAGCGTATCGTATCACGGGGTTTGGATGCACCGGCGAAGTTTGCACCAACTCTCAAGGTGAGAAAGGGCAATGCACGGTACCGAAGAGGCTAGCAAAGGCGGAAAGATGAGAGTGCGTATAATCCATGGACTCAACATTAGTCAAAATAACTCATATACTTATTGCAAAAATTTATAAGTCATCAAAAATCAAGTACTACGCGCATGCTCCTAGGGGGATAGATTGGTAGGAAAAGACCATCGCTCGTCCCCGACTGCCACTCATAAGGATGCACAAGCCAGGTACACTTCATGTTTCAAATTTGTTACACAACTTTAACCATACGTGCATGCTATGGACTTGCTAACTTCAACACAAGCATTCTTTAAATTCATAATTACCCAACTAGCATAACTTCAATATCACTACCTCCATATCTCAAAACAATTATCAAGCATCAATCTTTTCTTAGTATTCAACACACTCAAAAGAAAGTTTCACATATCTTGAATACCAAGTATATTAATTTTAAGCAAATTACCATACTATTAAAGACTCTAAAAATAATACAAGTTAAGCATGAGAGTTCATATATTTCTTCAAAATAAAACCACCATTGTGCTCTAAAAGATATAAGTGAAGCACTAGAGCAAATGACAAACTACTCCGAAAGATATAAGTGAAGATCAATGAGTAGTCGAATAATTGTGCAACTATGTGAAGACTCTCTAACATTTAAGAATTTCTGATCTTGGTATTTTATTCAAACAGCAAGAAAATCTAAATAAAATGACAATGCAAGGATAGCACAACTCATGTGAAGAAGCAAAAACTTAGGCTCAACCGATACTAACCGATAGTTGTTGAAGAAGAAAGGTGGGATGCCTACCGGGGCATCCCCAAGCTTAGATGCTTGAGACTTCTTGAAATATTATCTTGGGGTGCCTTGGGCATCCCCAAGCTTGAACCTTTGTGTCTCCTTAATTCCTCTCATATCATGGTTTCTTCTTTTTATCAAAATCTTCATTCACAACAAACTCAACAAGAACTCGTGAGATAGCTTATTATAAACCAATGCAAAACCTTATCATTTTATACTGTAACAAATTACTAGCATTATTATTCAACATTGAATACTAAATTTCTCTGCATATTTAATACCCCTATCCTCAAATAGAATCATTAAACAAGCAAACATATGCAAACAATGCAACCATCACAGCAATCTGCCAAAACAGTACAGTCTGTAAAGAGTGCAAGAGTATCAATACTTCCCTAACTCCGAAAATTATGAAATAAAATTCCCACTGTATTAAATTTATCAGAGCTCATTATGCAAAAAGTTTCAACATTATATCATGCAATGACTTTTCTGGGGAATTTTTGCAACAGCGGTAAACTTTCTGTTTTCAAACAGCAACATGTATACTAGCAAAATAAGCATGGCAAAGGCTATCCTTGACTTCTTTATTGAAAATAAAGATGCAAAACATTATTCTAACTAACATCAAACAAATACTAACAAGATAAAATGACGCTCCAAGCAAAACACATATCATGTGGTGAATAAAAATATAGCTCCAAGTAAAGTTACCGATAGACGAAGACGAAAGAGGGGATGCCATCCGAGGCATCCCCAAGCTTAGGCTCTTGGTTGTCCTTGAATATTACCTTGGGGTGCCTTGGGAATCCCCAAGCTTAGTCTCTTACCACTCCTTATTCCATAGTCCATAAAATCTTTACCCAAAACTTGAAAAGTCCACAACACAAAACTCAACAGAAAACTCGTAAGCCCCGTTAGTATAAGAAAATAAAACCACCACTTAGGTACTGTAATGAGCTCATTCTAAATTCATATTGGTGTAATATATAATGTTTTTCAAGTTCTCTATGGTTCATACCCTCCGATACTACTCATAGATTCATCAAAATAAGCAAACAACACATAGAAAACAGAATCTGTCAAAAACAGAACAGTCTGTAGTAATCTGTATCAAACGTATACTTCTGGACCTACAAAAATCCTACCAAATTAGGAAGTCCTAAGAAATTTGTGTACCAATCCAGAGCAAAAAGAATAAGATCAGAAGATAGTTTCTGTGAATTAACAAAACTAATTTATTGGGTGCAAAAGTTTCTGATTTTCAGCAGGATCAACACAATAATCATCATAAATAGGAGACATGCTTTCATCATAGTAAATTTGCTCATCAAAGCTTGGGGGACAAAAAATATCATCTTAATCAAACATATCTTCCCCAAGCTTGTGGCTTTGCATAACATTAGCGTCATGGATATTCAAGGAATTCATACTAACAACATTGCAATCATGCTCATCATTCACATATTTCATGCCAAGCATTCTATGTAATTCTTCTTCTAGCATTTTGGCACAATTTTCCTTCCCATCATACTCGCGAAAGATATTAAAAAGGTGAAGCGTATGAGACAAACTTAACTCCATTTTTCTTGTAATTTTCTTTTATAAACTAGACTAGTGCTAAAACAAGAAACAAAAAGATTCGATTGCAAGATCTAAAGATATACCTTCACTTACCTAGCCTCCCCGGCAACGGCGCCAGAAAAGAGCTTGATGTCTACTACACAACCTTCTTCTTGTAGACGTTGTTGGGCCTGCAAGTTCACAGGTTTGTAGGACAGTAGCAAATTTCCCTCAAGTGTATGACCTAAGGTTTATCAATCCGTAGGAGGCGTAGGATGAAGATGGTCTCTCTCAAACAACCCTGAAACCAAATAACAAAAAGTCTCTTGTGTCCCCAACACACCCAATACAATGGTAAATTGTATAGGTGCACTAGTTCGGCGAAGAGATGGTGATACAAGTGCAATATGGATGGTAGATATAGGTTTTTGTAGACTGAAAATATAAAAACAGCAAGCTAACAAGTGGTAAAAGTGAGCGTAAACGGTATTGCAATGGTAGGAAACAAGGCCTAGGGTTCATACTTTCACTAGTGCAAGTTCTCTCAACAATAATAACATAGATAGATCATATAACAAGCCCTCAACATGCAACAAAGAGTCACTCCGAAGCCACTAATAGCGGAGAACAAACGTAGAGATTATGGTAGGGTACGAAACCACCTCAAAGTTATTCTTTCGGATCAATCTATACAAGAGTTCGTACTAGAATAACACCTTAAGATACAAATCAACCAAAACCCTAATGTCACCTAGATACTCCATTGTCACCTCAAGTATCCGTGGGCATGATTATACGATATGCATCACACAATCTCAGATTCATCCAACCAACATAAAAGTACTTCAAAGAGTGCCCCAAAGTTTCTACCGGAGAGTCAAGAACGTGTGCCAACCCCTATGCATAGGTTCCCGATGTCACGAAACCCGCAAGTTGATCACCAAAACATACATCAAGTGGCACATGATATCCCATTGTCACCACAGATAATCACGGCAAGACATACATCAAGTGTTCTCATAAAAGACTCAATCTGATAAGATAACTTCAAAGGGGAAACTCAATTCATCACAAGGGAGTAGAGGGGGAGAAACATCATAAGATCCAACTACAATAGCAAAGCTCAGGATATATCAAGATCGTGCCATAGAGGGAACACGAGAGAGAACATGAGAGAGAGAGAGAGATCAAACACATAGCTACTGGTACATACCCTCAGCCCCGAGGGTGAACTACTCCCTCCTCGTCATGGATAGACACTGGTGATGGGATCCCCCTCCGGCAGGGTGCCGGAACGGGATCCTGAGAGGTTTTTGGTGGCTATAGAGGCTTGCGGTGGCGGAACTCCCGATCTATCTTCTGTTCTGGAAGTTTTACGATACGTAGGTATATATGGGTGCAGGGGGTACGTCGGTGGAGCTACGGGGGTCCCACGAGGTAGGGGGGCGCGCCCAGGGTGGGGGTGGGTGGGTGCGCCCCCTTCCTCGTGGGCAGCCCGTATCTCCCCGGACGTGCACTCCAAGTTCTCTGGGTTGCTTTCCTTCCAAAAATAACTTCTCCAGTTGATTTCGTTCCGTTTTGACTCTGTCTGATATTCCTTTTCCTCGAAACACTAAAATAGGCATAAAACAACAAATCTGGGCTGGGCCTTCGGTTAATAGGTTAGTCCCAAAAATAATATAAAAGTGGATAATAAAGCCCAATATTGCCTAAAACAGTAGATAAAGTAGCATGGAGCAATCAAAAATTATAGATACGTTGGAGACGTATCACTCACTCACATTGATTTCTATTGATGGGCATCTCCATAGCCCGTCGATACGCCTAGTTTATATGAGACTATCTCCTTCTTTTTGTCTTCTCCACAACCACCATATTCTATTCCACCTATAGTGCTATGTCCATGGCTCACGCTCATGTATTGCGTGAAAGTTGAAAAGGTTTGAGAACATCAACCGTATGAAACAATTGCTTGCCTTGTCATCGGGGTTGTGCATGATTTGAATATTTTGTGTGATGAAAATGGAGCATAGCCAGACTATATGATTTTGTAGGGATAACTTTCTTTGGCCATGTTATTTTGAGAAGACATGATTGCTTTAATAGTATGCTTGAAGTATTATTGTTTTTATGTCAATATTAAACTTTTGTTTTGAATCTTATGGATCTGAAAATTCATGCCACAATGAAGAAAATTACATGGATAAATATGTTAGGTAGCATTCCACATCAAAAACTCTGTTTTTATCATTTACCTACTCGAGGAAGAGGAGGAATTAAGCTTGGGGATGCTTGACACGTCTCCGACATATCTATAACTTTGATTGTTCCATGCTATTATACTATATGTTTTGGATGCTTTATATGCATTAATATGCTACTTTATATTACTTTAGGGACTAACTTATTAACCTAGAGCCCAGTGCCAGTTTCTGTTTTTTCCTTGTTTTTGAGCCTCGCAGAAAAGGAATACCAAATGAAGTCCAAACGGAATAAAACCTTTGCAATGATTTTTCTTGGACCAGAAGACACCCAGGAGACTTGGAGTGCAAGTCAGAAGAGCCACGAGGCGGCGACAAGGGGGGAGGGCGCGCCTCCCTACCTTGTGGGCCCCTCGGTGACCCCCTAACCTAGATCTTCCTCCCATATATTAATATATTCCCAAACCACCAGAGGCATCCACAAAACACTTTTCCACCACCGCAACCTTCTGTTCCCGTGAGATCCCATCTAGGGGCCTTTTCTGGCATCCCGCTGGAGGGAGAATCGATCATGGAGGGCTTCTACATCAACTCTATTGCCCTTCCGATGAAGCGTGAGTAGTTTACCTCAGACCTACGGGTCCATAGCTAGTAGCTAGATGGCTTCTTCTCTCTCTTTGATTCTCAATACTATGTTCTCCTCGATGTTCTTGGAGATCTATCCAATGTAATCTTCTTTTGTGGTGTGTTTGTCGAGATCCGATGAATTGTCGATTTATGATCAATTTATCTATGAATATTATTTGAATCTTCTCTGAATTCTTATATGCATGATTTGATATCTTTGTATTTCTCTTTGAACTATCGGTTTAGTTTGGCCAACTAGATTGCTTTTTCTTGCAATGGGAGAAGTGCTTAGCTTTGGGTTCAATCTTGTGGTGTCTTTTCCCAGTGACAGTAGGGGCAGCAAGACACATATTGTATTGTTGCCACCGAGGACAAAAAGATGGGGTTTACATCATATTGCTTGAGTTTATTCCTCTACATCATGTCATCTTACTTAAAGCATTACTCTGTTCTTCATGAACTTAATACTCTAGATGCAGGCAGGAGTCGGTCGATGTGTGGAGTAATAGTAGTAGATGCAGGCAGGAGTCTGTCTACTTGACACGGAGTGATGCCTATATTTCATAATCATTGCCTTGGATATCGTCATAACTTTGTGCTTTTCTATCAATTGCTCGACAGTAATTTGTTCACCCACCGTATTATTTGCCTTCATGAGAGAAGCCCCTAGTGAAACCTATGGCCCCCAGGTCTATTTTCCATCATATTAGTTTTTGATCTACTATTTTGCAATCTTTTACTTTCAGATATATAAACTGAAAACCCAAAAATATTTTATCTTTTGTTTATCTCTCTTTATCAGATCTCACTTTTGCAAGTGACCGTGAAGGGATTGGCAACCCCTTCATCATGTTGGGTGCAAGTTGTTTGATTGTTTGTGCAGGTATTGGTGGCTTGTGCGTTGTCTCCTACTGGATTGATACCTTGGCTCTCTAAGTGAGGGAAATACTTATCTCTACTTTGCTGCATCACCCTTTCCTCTTCAAGGGAAAAACCAACGCAAGCTCAAGAAGTAGCAGATGGCATCGAAAATGTTTACGTAGAATTTCAAGAGTGAAGAGATGCTCACACTGATATGCTTTGAGACATGTTCAATTACTATCAAAGTCTTCAAATGAAAGTGTCATGGAAATCATTGATAAACTGAGCAATATTGTTGAGTGACTTTGCCAACATGGAGTCAACGATATTTCCGATCATGATATGTAGTTGAAAAACTACTTCAATCTTTCGGCAATTTCTTTGCTTCAGTGGTCCTTTCTATCAAGGAGAGACTTGACTATGCAAATCTTTGTACTACTGAAGTCATGGAATTACTGGTTGTTCATGAAGAACACTAAGAGAAGGAAATGGTGATGTCAGCTCACTTGAAATATAATCTCATAATGGTGAAGGTGAATGTGAAATTCTACAAGATATGGAAGTTCTAACAAAGAAGAATATGAAAATCAAAATACCATCACTAGAGACCTATAGATACTTACATAATGCCTCTACTCCCTCAGATGTCAAAATCTATGCTTGACAAGATCTTCAGAGGAGTGATACAATGAGTTCATCAAGATGATTGCCTCCTCTACAAATCGCATGCTACAAATGCTGCAATAACTTTAGTCATGTCATCACTGATTGTCCAACATGGGAAATTGATATCAAACCAAGCAGAAGATGGAATGTACTTTACCACACTGGATTCAAGCTTGCAAATCATCACACTAATCTCATGAAGAGGAATGAAACTACTGTAGCATCTTCATCATCGAGAACATTCACTGACATGAACTCCAACATGGTGATTGAATCCAACATATGAAGAGAATCTCTAAGATGGTAGGTGCTTACGCTAGAATGACTTGCTCATCCTTCTACAACATCGTCGAGTTACTTTGACAATGACTCAAGTGATGACGAGGCGCCTGCATTCTATTTCACGGCGAAAGCTTCAGAGATAAGGTATCACCTAAACGACAAAAGGCTCTCGACAAAAATGCTTTCTCCTCAGAGAACATTGTCTATGCTAAACTTATCAAGAAGGCTAATACTCAACAAGATTCCCTAGAAAAATTTGAGAAAACCATAAGGAAATCTAAACGTTTGTTGGTGGAAGAGATGGAGAAGAATTATATGTTGGCAGAAGAGCATTCCGCTCTCTTATTAACATTCGAGGATTTATCCATATGACATGATTCTATCTCAATTGATTACGAGAAGTTGTCACATGATTTTATGGAAAGTAAACAAGAGCTCGAGTCACTGAAAGAATCCTATGATGATCTGAAGAAATAAAATGTTTCTCTCTTCGCCGAACAAATAGAAACATTTCCTGATAGATCTGTACCATCTTTCTTGAGATGCCTAGAACATAGCAGTGTTGATTCCTCTGCCGAAACATCTGCTACTACTGAAAGAAATGCAACTACTTTAATTGTTGAAACTAACTCCTCCTCTGAGGAATATGTTGTTATTTCTGATGAAATTGCTATGTTGAAGAACTTGCTTGAGACTAGAATGCTCAAAAGTCTCAAATGGAACCAGACCCTTTGTGATGTTCTGAAGAAGTTGATTCTTCACAAAAATCCTAGAAAGGAAGGATGGGGCTTCGAGAGAAAATTGAATGTTGATGGCACCTATTGGGCCCCCGAACAATACCTTAGGACAAGTCGGGTCCTTGCCAAGAGCAAAACTCTCAAACCTGCATTACTATCTAGATATGACTGTCCCATCCCTTTTGATGATGATGAGTCACTTAACTCTAACTACAAACTATCCAAGCAACAATACGGTTATTTTGTTGCTCAATATATTGACACTATCTGCAGGATAGGTTCACCCAACAAGCAATTTTGGGTTGACAAATCCATCATTGAAAACCTTCCTGTTACTGTGAATCTACCCGTTGTAGGATCGAAAGTATGTCTAGAGGGGGGGGGGATTAGACTACTTGACCAAATAAAAATCTAGCATTTTCCTAATTTTAGTTCTTGGCAGATTGTAGCAACTTAGCACAAGTCAAGCAATCAACCTACACATGCAATTCTAAGAGTATAGCAGCGGAATGTAAAACAATTGCATATGAAGGTAAAGGGAGGAGTTTGAGGAAGCAAACACAATGTTGACACGGAGATTTTTTAGCCGTGGTTCCGATAGGTGGTGCAATCGTACATCCACGTTGATGGAGACTTCAACCCACTAAGGGTAACAGTTGTGCGAGTCCACGGAGGGCTCCACCCATGAAGGGTCCACGAAGAAGCAACCTTGTCTATCCCACCATGGCCGTCGCCCACGAAGGACTTGCCTCACTAGGGTAGATCTTCACGAAGTAGGCGATCTCCTTGCCCTTACAAACTCCTTGGTTCAACTCCACAATCTTGACAGAGGCTCCCAAGTGACACCTAGCCAATCTAGGAGACACCACTCTCCAAGAAGTAACAAATGGTGTGTTGATGATGAACTCCTTGCTCTTGTGCTTCAAATGATAGTCTCCCCAACACTCAACTCTCTCTCACAGGATTTGGATTTGGTGGAAAGAAGATTTGAGTGGAAAGCAACTTGGGGGAGGCTAGAGATCAAGATTTATGTGGTAGGAATGGAATATCTTGGCCTCAACACAAGTGTAGGTGGTTCTCTCTCAGAAAATGTATGTTGGAAGTGTAGGCATGTTCTGATGGCTCTCTCCATGAATGGAGAGTGGGTGGAGGGGTATATATAGCCTCCACACAAAATCTAACCGTTACACACAACTTACTAAACTCGGTGGGACCGAATCGTGAAACTCGGTCGGACCGATTGAGTAAATAATGTGACCATTAGGATTTTCGGTGGGACCGACATGTCAACTCGGTGGGACCGACATGGTTAGGGTTAGGGCATAACGTAATCTCGGTGAGACCAATTACGCAAACTCGGTGGGACCGATTTTGGTAATAGACACACAGAGGGTTGGTCAGGCAAACTCGATGGGACCGATTCGCTCATCTCGGTTGGACCGAAATGTTACGAAAGGGAAACAGTGAGTTTGCATTGCAATCTCGGTGGGACCGATCGCTCATCTCGGTTTGACCGAAACGTTACGAAGGGAAACAGAGAGATTATAATCCCATCTTGGTGAGACTGAGATCCCTATCGGTGAGACCGAAAAGACTAGGGTTTATGGCTGTGGCTATGTCAACAGAACTCGGTGGCGCCGGATAGATGGTTTCGGTGGGGCCAAGTTTGACTTTTGGTTTGAGACATATGTGGATGTGAGAAAGTAGTTGAGGGTTTTGGAGCATATCACTAAGCACTTTGAGCAAGAAACTCATTAAGCAACACCTCATCCCCTCTTGATAGTATTGGCTTTTCCTATAGACTCAATGTGATCTTGGATCACTAAAATGGAAAATTTAGAGTCTTGTGCTTTGAGCTTGAGCCAATCCTTTTGTCCTTAGCATTTTGAGGGGTCCACTTTTCTCATCCATGCCATGCCAATCATTGAGCTTTTCCTGAAATATTTATCTTGAAATATCATTAGCTCAATGAGCTATATGTTGTTAGGAATTACCAAAACCACCCAGGGATAGTTGCACTTCCAATCTCCCCCTTTTGGTAATTGATGACAACATATAGATCAAAGCTTCGACAAATGATAATAAGATTGAAAACATCGTCGCTTTGAGAAGTATGTGATAAGCAAGAGCTCCCCCTAAATTTGTGCATTATTTAAGATTTGCTTTGGAGTGCAAATGCACAATGTGTTAGGATCATGGGTCACTCTTCCATGTCACATACATCTTGGTGGAGCGCTCAAAATGATAATGATTGAACACATGCAGTCATCACCAAGCAAAGTGAATGATCATATAGGGATATAAGAGATAATATCATCCAACAAGCATTAAGGTAGCATATGATCAAACACATGATCATCCAAGTATCTCACAAAAGGCATAGTGTATCAAGCAAACACACAATAAAGAAGTTCAACCACCAAAAACAAGAGAGATCAAAAGCAACACTCTCTCTCGAAGCCTATGATCTATACATTTTTCTCCCCCTTTGGTAACAAGTTCCGAAAAGTCAAAGAATGCATAGTGCTAATCGACTCTCAGGCTTGGTCTTCATGAGGTGGTGTAGAGATGACTCCAAGGACGAAAGCATCAGTTGATGTAGCTGGAGCTGGTGGAGTGGCTGCTGGAGCTGGTGGTACTGAAGTTGTGGCTGCTGGTGCAGAAGATGTAGCTCTAGTATCTGGAACAGGTACTGCAGCAGATCTTTGTCCTCTGGGCACTCTAGCAAATGCATTTGTAGTATACTTGCCCTTCTTCTCCTCCACATCCTCCTTAAGTTGCTCAACTGCAGTTTGGATCTCAGTGACCTTGACATCAAGAGCATAAACTTCTGCTCAATGATCCTCTCCAAACTCTCCTGGTTTTGAGTTAGGGTGGCCAAGCCCTTCTCAATCCTCAAGGTGGAGGAAATCAAATAGCCAAGCTGATCTTGGTTGCTCTTCAGGAATATTTGAGATGCCTCTTCAGCAGTTGGCATCTTTGCAGCTTTTTCTGCCCTTGCCTTCTCTCTCTTCTCATGTGCTTGCACAGATGATGGTTCCTCCTCATTCATCTCAACTGTGTTATCTTCAAACTCTGGATATAAGGGTAGATGCTCCTAGATAGTGAGCTTCATTTTTCTTGATGTACTCCCAGTTGATCCATCTCATGTCACACACAATGGGCTTTTTGTCAAGCAAAATTGTCTCATAAAAATCTTTTTGCTCCTTTGTGTGGAATCTGTAGTCAACTACTGTCCTTCTCCTCACAACATATGGATCTAACTCTCTCCACAATCTCATTCCAGCATCCTTTCTGATGTGCATGTCTTCAGCTACTAGATGAGCATTATTATGGTCAGGAATCTTGGGCTTCAACTTCCTCAAAACAAGTGAGTCATCTTCTTCTTCAATAGCTTCAGGCACTAGGCTTGTTCTTCTCTGTAGCAGGTATACTTCTGGTGTTCCTCTTGGGTTTAGGCTTTGGA
Organism: Triticum timopheevii; assembly: GCA_963921465.1. Taxonomy (NCBI): domain Eukaryota; kingdom Viridiplantae; phylum Streptophyta; class Magnoliopsida; order Poales; family Poaceae; genus Triticum; species Triticum timopheevii. The sequence continues at coordinate 473,205,693 of OY997268.1, forward strand.
GCTGGAGCAGCCTTGGGAGCAGCTTTGGGCTTAGATGGAGCAGCCCCTGACTTAATTGCATCTCCCATGAGCTTCTGAGCTTTGGGTGCTGGTGCGGCATCATCTTCCTGTTCTTCTTCCTCATCAGAATCTCTCCTGATGGAGGGCTTGCCAAGAACTTTGGCAGTAGTGGTTCTTACCCTCTTCTTCTTCTTATCTTCAGCTGCAGCTTGTTCTTCAGAATCAATGGTGAACTTCATAGTTTCACCAGTGGAAACCTTCCTGGGTTTGGATGTGGGCACTCTCTTGGCAGGTGCCTTTCTGTTCATGCCTAGCTTTGCGGTTGCAGCTGTGCCATACTCCTTTTTCAGCACCTTCTTCTTTGAAGTGGTCTCATCCTCAACAGCAATGTAGTCCTCATCTTCAAAATCTGAGGTTTTCTTCTTCCTTGTCCTAGTAGCTGCCTTTGGCAAGTTGTTGGGAGTGCTCCTGGTACCCTCATCATAACTGCTTGAGGGAGTAGTGCCCTCACTCATCTGAGCTTGTTCCTCTGACTTGTTCTGGCTATCACTTTGATCAGACATTTTCAGGCAAACTTACTAACAGCAGACCCTATGAGTAGATATAGATGAGGTAGAGTAGATGACCATCACAAAGTGCAGAGATTTTTGCAAAACAATTGAGTCAAAAAATTAGTTTTAGTTTTCCACAGAAAGCATTTCGGAGCTACCGATTTGTAAACTCGGTGATACCGAAGCAGCTTTTGGAACCTAAACTAGTGAACTCGGTCAGACCGAGTCACAGTTCAGTGGCGCCGAGACTGCTAGGGTTTCACAAAGAATCGATCTCGGCCACACCAATTTGCAATTCTCGGTCAGACCGAAAATCACATGTGCAATGGCCTAAGCCAAATCGATGAGACCGATTTCTACAACTCGGTCGGTCCGAGATGAGTTCGGCGGAAACCTAACCCTAAATTTTCAAATCAAATCTAATCTACGAAATGCTTTCGCTGGATAGAATGATTTCAAACATGGCAAGAATCATGGCAAAGCGAAGTGCTAGGAATCGGAGTTAAAGAATAGCATAAAGTTTCAAGTTCATACCCTAGTTCGGTGGTGAACTTGCTACGGCGACAACGGCGGGGCAGAATGCCGTTGACAGCGGCGGAGACCAGCGGCGGGAGGTCGCTGGCGGCGAGAGGACGATCCGGAGACCCGAAGAGGCAGAGCAGGCTATGCGCGGGCGAAGGTTCGGAAATTTTTCCAAAATTTGACCCGTGAGTATATATAGCCTGACCCTGTCGGTGTGACCGAGTGGAACAACTCGGTGGCACCGAGATGCAAAACTCCAAGCAGTTACTACAACTCAATGTGACCGAAAGTTTCTAATCGGTTGCACCGAGGTGAAAACCTAGATCAACTTAGTGATCTCGGTATGACTGAAAAGGGTGAATCGGTCAGACCGAAATGCACAAAGAGGTTTTGGAAGTTTAAGTCTATGACGAATCGGGGACTCCGAGTGCTCCTCACACAGAGTGGTTCGAATCTGACTTGATCAAACTTTGTGATGTAGCATGAATAGAGTTTGAGACAAGAAAAGCATAGATAGCTAGAGAGGGTTCTTAGGCATTCTTGTCCATCCACTTGGCAAAAGAAAAGAAACCAAACAATCAAAACAACAAGTGGATGTCCTCGAATGAGTAAAATATGCAACCAACATGCTCACACAATAAAATGGCAAATGAAATATGTGGCAAGCATGCACAACCAATTCTAGCATCTATCAAACAATTGGCGATGACTAGGTCATCTATATATAAGTATATTGACTTGAGTCAAATGAGAACATTTGATCATAGGTCGTACTCATCGTTTAAGCACAAGTGGGGTTACCACTTTTACATAGAGCATTGTTGTGTTCACACCATTAGAGTTGCTTTAGCTCAATTCTTAGAGTAAAGCTCCCCCTAGATGTGAGATCCCCCCTAACAGGGATGAACTAACCTTGGGTTTTGTCGATGATGACTTCATTTAGATGTTGAAGATGTGGATGCTCAATGTTGATGTAGATCATTCGGAGAAATCCATTGGAGTGAGTTGCACTTTCAATACCTACATGGGTTAGTCCCACAAGGAACAAACAAGTATATCCATAGACATAGAGTGATGCACACACAAGATGATGTCCATGAAAGCATTAGGTTACCTTGTCCCTTGTCTTACCAACAAGAGCGTTTGTGACTCCTTGAACTAGTGCAAGATGTGGAAGTTGATTGCACTTGTCCTTGCCAAAATGATATGAGTGAAGTATGTTGGAGGAGTCACCCTCGAGAACTCTCTAGTTCTTCTTCTTTGGGATCCACATCATCTTGATGGGAATCCTTGGGGTTATAGTTGTACTTGTTGAAGTAGAACTTGATGTAGTCTTGGGAACCCACTTGACCAAGGACTTAGGAGCTTCTTCAAATGCATCAATCTCCTCTTGAAGCTTGTCCTTGCCTTTTTGCTTGTGGTCTTGTGGTGGAAGATCATCTTGAGCTTGTGTCCCTGTGAAAGAAGTAGGATCATACTTCTCTTGTTGAGGAACAAACTTCGTCTTGGGGTATTGATCTTGTTCCCACTCAACTCCATTGGCATTGAACTTTCGTTCAAAACCAACACCTTGATTCTTCCGGTGCCTTCCTTGCTTGCGTACAATTTCCTCGAATTGCTTACTCCCGGCAAGGCTCTTGTAAACACCTTTCTCTATAATTCCCTTCAATAAGCTATTTTCTTGCTCAAGTGAAACTTGGCTAAGATAATCATTAGAGGAATTAGGAGAACTACTAGAAGCAACAACATTGGATTTAGCATGATTATTGTTACTACTAGAGGAAGAATCTTTCTTGTTCTTGTTACTAGACTTGACTTGTGGCATGTAAGTAGATAAGAGTAAACGCTTGGCAATGTAAGAAGAACTTTTCTTGCGAAGATCATCATTGATTTCCTTTAAAAACTCATGCTCTTGCTCAAGGTTGAGCTTTTCAAAGCGTAACTTCTCATGAGTCTTTAAAAGTTCTCGATGATCTTCCAAGATAGTTTCATGAGCTAACTTAAGAGTGTTTAGTTCTTTAGTTAGGCGCTCAATCTTCTCCTTATCATTGTCATTCGTTTTATCTTGATAAGCATGATTATTTGACATTTCATCATAGTATTCATCACTAGAGTTGTCAACAAGTAAATCATCATCACCTAACAAGTCATCTTCATCACTATTGAAATCAACATACTCGAGGTGTGATACCTTTGGGCCTTTAGCCATGAAGCATCTTCCAATTCCTTCATTTGGTGAGTCAAATATGTCGTAGGAGTTGGTTGACACAAGTGCTAGACCGGCAACACCTTCATCTTGAGTATATTCGGAGTCGGAGTGATAGCTTCTCTCGGAGTGATTGTCGGAGTCGGATCCGGATACCCATTCACCAACATGAGCTTGATGTCTTCGTTTTGTGTAGCTCCTTGATGACTTGTCCTTCCTTTCCGAATCCTTGCTTCTTTGGGATGTTCTTCATTCAGAACGATCATCTCTACTCCTTCTTTCTCTTGATGGTGATTCTTCTCTTCTACTCCTTTTTGGAGAATCTTCTCTTCTTCTGTAGGGAGCCGTGCACTCATTGGAATAGTGTCCGGGTCTTCCACAATTGTAGCAATTACGCTCACGACTAGAAGATCTTTTGTCATTGTAGGACCTTGACTTGGAACTTCTTTCCTTGCTTCTACTCTTGTAGAACTTGTTGAAGTTCTTCACCATTAGGCTCAATTCTTCATTGAAAGTTTGTTTCTCACTTGATGATGTGGGAGCTTCACATGAGGCTTTGTAAGCACCACTTGACTTGTTGTGGAGTTCTTCCCTATCCTTGAGTGACATCTTATGAGCAACAATTCTTCCAATGACTTCCGTTGGCTTGAGATCTTTGTAATTGGGCATCATTCGGATAAATGTGCACACGGATCATATTTTCCATCCAAGGCTCTTAGGATCTTCTTGATGATGAATTTGTTGGTCATCTCTTCACTTCCTAAGCCGACAATCTCATTTGTGATGAGAGCAAGCCTAGAGTACATTTCAGCGACACCTTCACCATCCTTCATTTTGAACTTGTCAAGTTGACTTTGAAGCACATCCAATTTGGATTCCTTGACGGAGTCGGTACCTTTGTGCATGTCAATCAAAGTATCCAAAATTTCCTTTGCATTCTCAAGACGGCTAATTTTGTTGAATTCTTCGGGGCACAATCTGTTAAAGAGGATATCACAAGCTCGCACTACAGAAAAAATACACTTCCGTGATGATACATGTTTGTCATAGTAGGTCGCGTTTTATGTCATGCATGTACATCCATGATGATTTTATGACAGAATCAAGATAGTCATACATGTGCTGTCATAGAAGTGTTCCATGACATTACCAAAATTATCATCACGGAAGTGTCCACTTCCATGACGATAAATCGCACGTCATAGAAGTGCTTTCGTCAAGGGTGACCGACACGTGGCATCCACCGTAATGGAACGCCGTTAAGCTATCGGGTTGGGTTTTTGTCGGCGTTCTGGGAACGGGGGTCCCCAGACTTGCCTGCCTGCGGCCTGCGGCATGGCTCAAGTGGTGGCCCAGTACGACCCGTCTTCATCAGCACAAGACTCAAGACCCTCATGAGGGGCCAAGCCTCGCGGGGCGGACAACGCAAGGATTCCTCAGGGATGGACTCGCCAGGCAGGCTCGCGAGGAGGCGGAGAGATCAAGGCAGGGTACCTCGCGAGGTGCTCGTGATGCAAGCCATGACGATCGAGACTAGGCGGGCGCTAGGCGGGTGCCAGCCTGCGAAGTGTCCTTGTTTCCTCTTTGGTGCAAAGGGGGCAAGCCCAGACGTGGAGTACCGAGGCATCAGGCAAAGGTTGCCATTTCAGCACAATGAGACCAAGACCAGCGGAGCGATAGGATGGAGGTGACCGTGGAGCCCAAGACGGCGTCATCGCCAGTGCTTTTGGCAGCCGAAGACCAACTTTAGTCAGGATAACTTGTAATGGATGTTCCCCTTCGAAATGGCCGTTGTTGGCGCCCTTCCCGCTCAATATTTGGGGAGAGGCCTAGGTGTCGGTGTCAAAACCGGCGGATCTCGGGTAGGGGGTCCCAGTCTGTGCGTCAAGGCTGATGGTAACAGGAAGCAAGGGACACAGATGTTTACCCAGGTTCGGGCCCTCTCGATGGAGGTAAAACCCTACTTCCTACTTGATTAATATTGATGATATGGGCAGTACAAGAGTAGATCTACCACGAGATCGTAGAGGTTAAACCCTAAGAGCTAGCCTATGATGGTATGATTGTAATTGTGATCGGCCTTCTAAGGACCAACCTCTCCGATTTATATAGACACCGGAGAGGGCTAGGGTTTACATGGAGTCGGTTACAAGAAATTAAAGATAATATCCGGATCGCCAAGCTTGCCTTCCACGCAAAGGAGAGTCCCATGCGGACACGGGCCGAAGTCTTGAGTCTTGTATCTTCACGCTTCAATATTCCGGACGTTGTACACAGTCCGGCTGTCCGGATACCCCCTAATCCAGGACTCCCTCAGTAGCCCCTGAACTAGGCTTCAATGACGATGAGTCCGACACGCAGTATTGTCTTCGGCATTGCAAGGCGGGTTCCTTCTCCAAATACTCCAAAGTGGTTATTGAACACGTAGACCGTGTCCGGATCTGCAAGATGATCTTCACATGGTATAGATCTGATTTGCTAGCAATCTTCGTGCGTCGTGCCCTTGCATCATGGCTTGGTCCAACGCGAACCGATGTTTCTTACCCCACAATGACTCGTGTTACGAGGCGGTTTTATTGGCACGTCCCATCGAGGCAGAGATTGTGTTCCTCTTATTACGGGATTTTCCATCAATATGAGCATGCGTGACCCCACGGCGGCTGTTGGTATAAACCGTGTGTTTTTAGATAAGCCTCAAGTGGTCACACCGGGGACTCTTGATATTCACCTTCTTTATAAAGGGCTCGAGACCTACGCCTCTTTTTTCACCTTCATCGCGCCTTCTCGCACCTCGAGTTCTAACACCCAAAACCTAAGCTCCACCCCTCCGGAATCCTCCAATATGTCCGGATCTGACCCTCAAGGCCGGTGGGTGGCCTCCTCGATCGAAGAGAAGGACATTGCAAAGCTTAGGGAGGTCGGATACCTAATCGCAGATTCCAACATAGGCTTCCTGCTCCAGGGCAGGTCATCCCTACGCCGGAGCCCAATGAGTGTGTCGTTTTCGTCCCACACTTCCTCCGCGGTTTGGGTTTCACCCTCGATCCCTTCATGAGGGGGCTTCATGTTCTATTATGGGTTGGATTTTCATGATCTGGCTCCAGACGCTATCCTCCATATCTCGTCGTTCATTATCGTGTGCGAGGCTTTTCTCCATGTCACCCCGCACTTCGGCTTATGGCTCAAGACCTTCAATGTGAAGCCGAAGATGATCGGGGGGCAACATGTGGAGTGCGGAGGTGCCGTAATAAGTAGAAACACCGACGCCCCATGGCCGGAGGGTTCTTTCCTAGAAGTATCTGATGTATGGCAGCGGAGGTGGTTTTATGTTACGGCCCCAAGGGGCACAAAGTGGGTAGCCGCCCCTGAGTTTCGCTCGGGCCCTCCATCACAGTTGGCATCCTGGACAGACGTAGGACGGAATTGGGGGCCCGTAGGTGACGTACCAGTACTGCAGAACCGCATCCGGGAGCTTCTTGAGAGGAATATCAACCTTGTTAGTATAATGCAGGTGATGTTAATCCGGTGGATGTTGCCGTGCCAACGCCGGCCTCTCCGGATGTGGGAGTTCAATCCGGAGGGTCCGCGGATTGTCAAGCACTTCTTCGGCTTGAAGCCCGAAGAGATGTGCAAATTATTCTTCAGACAGAAAGTAGTATGTCCGGACACCACCGAGGATGCGGGCCTAAGCTGTAATCGCCTAGATACCCAAGTAAGTAGCCTTGATACCGGACACCTTGTTTTGTATTTATCATGACTGTTTTTTCTGAGAATCATCCGCGTCCAGGAATGGCTCAGCAAGGCGGAGAGAATCAGGTGTCCGGCACCACTTCCCGAAGGCTCGCCCGCCCCTACTATGGCCAAGATGCTCGACCGGGTGCTCAGCAGAATGCCCTCGGGGAAAGACAAGGGAAGGGACGAAGAATCCGAACCCCACACGCTACGCATCCGAACTGGGGAATGGTTACCTCCCCCAAGGAGGATAGTCGGGGAGGGGAGGCTAAGGCGTCCTCTCCGCGCGGGAAGAAGAGGGCCGCTTCCAAAGATTTGGAGGCGGAGATGCCCAAATTAGGGGTAAAAACATCCCCGAGGGGCCTTGCCTTGACGGGCACTCTCACCACGCCATGCCCTCCGACGGGCCAGCCCTCCACCGAGCTGTAAGTCAATCTACAATCCGAAGGTACTGTGTTTCTCCTAGATCAATAACCAGGGTTCAACTTTTTGCAGTCCGGCCAGCAGCTCCTCTCAACAGGGTTCGTCTTCAGGGGACCTTCCTCCGGAGATGATGGAGAGCGAGACCCCATCCCCTTCTCCGACTCATGAAGCAGGCGACGCCGAGGTGTCGTCACGGAGGAGTCCGGATCTGCCGAAGCTGGGAGTCAATCCGTCAGCCGCCCTGCACCCGGAGCATTTGGCTACAACGAGTTGCGATGGAAAGAGTCCGGCGCAGTTCGATGTCCAGCCGGACGTACTGACGGGCTTGCTGGAACGATCTGCGCTCTCAGAGGAGCACCACTCATTAATGAGCGCGGTGCTCAAGAAGATTTCATCCGCTACAAGCGGTTTGAACGAAGCATTCACAAGCCTGCTCAGAGGCTTTGAGGTACGTACTGAAGAATGCACTGTTTCTTTGGCTATGAGGCACGCGGTAGGTGTGCTCCATATAGATAGTAGCCCCTGAGACTCTGGTTGACTACCCTAGGCAGCAAACGGAGGATCATAAACCAATGATTTATGTTGTAAATATGTGCAGTTACCTGTGGTCCGGCCGACGCCCCGTCCGTTGAAGTTGCCGAACTGACAAGGCAAATTGGGTCGATTGATGCCGATATCACTCTGATGAATGAGCGGCTAGATAAATCACAAGGTATGTGTCCTGTCTTTCCATTGCATAGGAAAATATTAAGGTCGCACATATTAATGTAATATGTTCGGACTGCAGATGGTGCTGCTGCCGTGGAGGCCCTAAGGGCGGAACTTGCTCTAGCCAAGGAACAAGCTCGGGTGAGCAATGCGGCTGCCCTAAAGGCGGCCGAGGAATTGATAGCCGAACGGGCTGCTCATCGCCGAAGCGAGGAAAAGATAGCCGAAATGGCTATCGAGTTAAAAAATGCCGTTGACCGGTATGAGCTCCTAAAAAATGAGCATGAGGATAAATCGGCTGACCTGAGCAAGGCACTTAATGCCACCAAGGAAATACGGACCGAGCTCAGGGGTGCGCGGGAGGAGCTTCAACAGGCCAGTAAAATCACGACTGGGGGCTCCTATTTGCTGCGGACAAAGTTCTTCGATCCGAAGTACGCTCCCCTGGATGGACGCTGGAGTTCGGCGGACGCCTACGCGGACCCGGCGAAGAGTACGGCTGATGCTATGGAGTTTTTCAAAGATAAGGGTGAGAAGGAGGTGGAGAAGCTTTTCTGGTTGCAATTCAATGCTCCCACTCACCCGCTGCCGTAAAGTGATAGGATGGGTGCTGTAGCGGAGCTTCACAGGCTGTCCGGTCTTGCAATGCGGTCTGTAATAGACCATCTTTGGCCGAAGGGGCCTAATCCGGACAGTTACTTTGGTTTGGTGCAACAGTTCCTTGGGGCCGTGCCTCGGATCGATGCCATGAGGAGGTCGGCATGCATAGAGGGTGCGCGGATGGCCCTTGCCCGCGTTAAAGCGTATTGGAGGATATGGATGCCACTATGATAGCGTCTCAGGATCCGGTGGGGGGCCAATATCCGGCCGGGCACTACTTGGCGCAGGTCATAGAGGGTGCCCACCTGATAGAGGCGCAGTGCCCGAAGAATCTCCTATTCGAGTGATGATTCAAATCATTGTAGAAACAATGTTTATTTTGATTATAAGGCTATATTTATAATGTTTTTCTGAAAATATGATTGTGTCCCCTGTGCGGCCGTTTATATATATATATATATATATGTGTGTGTGTGTGTGTGTGTGTGTGTGTGTGTGTGTGTATGTGTGTGTGTGTGTGTGTGTGTGTATTCCAAAAGTTAGCAGTCGTTGGCTTCAGCCTCCATGCATACAATGCAGGGGTGTTCGCAAAAAATGTGCTTAGTCACTCTTTATCCAACGTCTTGGTCCATTAAGGAGGTGATCGCACATCGAACTAGGCAACCAGACTATATAGCTGTAACACTTTCACTTAGCGGCAGGATTCTAATGTTGGGGCTACTATGTAGCCCCTGGTACCTTCGCATGCATCCGAATACGGGCGCGTATGTACCTGGCCGGGAAATGGCCCTTCGTTAATGCGGAGGAATCCTAGAGATTCTGGTGAGTCGTCGAGTGGTTGACCAGCCTCTCACTGTATCATGACAGTCAGTTTTCGGCTTTCTCTACTGAGGTGCTCATCCGGAATAACCAGGGCACAATCGCAGTAGTTCTCCTTTGGCCACCTTAGCCGATAATAACGGAACATAAGGCGGCGAACCCAGGAGCCAGGCAAACCCAACATTTGACCAAAGACATGATTCGGAGCTGATGCATATAAGGCCAAACTCGTGACGCCGAACACTCCCGAAGGTATTTGGACTTTATAACAGATGATGGGCTCAAGAATGCCCATTCATTATAAACCCTGTGTTTCCAGGTACGTGCATTAATCTGTCGTGGCGAAATGCCAAAAATGACAGTATCCTCTGTGGGTATGGAACCCATGGATTGTTAAACAACAAGAGGCAATAGAAAAGGTTTACACAAGGGCTTAATCTAAAAAGAAACCTGTTGAACGGGGCCCTGCTGCACGTCTGCGCCTTTGTCTTTGTTGTGCCGCATCCTGGAAGGGTATCGCGCGAACGTTGTCTGCAGAAAAGGGAAACTCATAGAAGAGTGCAACGTAAGTATGCGATGGATAGTAAAAATGTAAGATGTTGGCCTGCCAATAAGGTTGAGCCAAGTGTGGGGCTTTATTATTAGCCCCTGGTATCCATTGTAGGATTACATATACAGTGCCCTGGTTTGATATGGGCTGCCGGACTCGTCTAACCGTGTCCGTGGTCTTAACGACCCGTCATGTTTTTGTTAGAGGCCGCTTATAGTCCGACCGCTAGGGACGTCGCGTGTTTCTCTGCGCGTGAAGAGCGCGCTATTATTCCGCTAATGGTGATGACGCCACGTGGATCGGGCATCTTGAGTGTGAGGTAGCCATAGTGCGGCAATGCGTTGAAGCGGGCGAGGGCCGTTCTTCCAAGCAATGCTTGATAGCTGCTTTGGAAGGGTGCGATGGTGAAGACTAGTTCTTCGCTTCTGGAGTTGCCTGGAGAGCCGAATGTTACCTCCAGTATGACGGAGCCCCTGCTATAGGCTTCAACGCCTGGTATCACCCCTTCAAAGGTGGTGTTAATCTTGCTGATTCTGGATGAGTCTATCCCCATCCTGCAGATAGTGTCCTCATATATTAAATTGAGACTGCTGCCGTTGTCCATGAGGATGTGGGTGAGGTGTTATCCGTCGATTATTGGGTCAAGCACCAAGGCATCTAATTCTTCGCGCCGAATACTAGCTCGGCCGTCCAGGTGATCGAAGGTGATCGGACAAGACATTCAGTAGTTAGGTGTGGGTATGATGGGCTCTATATCGCGCGCGTCTTTATGGGAGCGTTCGTGCCTTCTGAAGGATGTGCGAGTCGTGTGGATCATATTCACTGTTTTAACCTCTGGTCGGAATTTTTTCTGTCCCCCAGTGTTCGGCGGGCGAGGTTCATCCTCGTCTTCACTTGGTGTTTCCCTTCCCTTGTGTTCGGCATTTAGTTTGCCAGCCTGCTTGAAGACCCAACACCCTCTGTGCGTGTGGTTTGCAGGTTTGTCGGGGGTGCCATGAATTTGGCACAGTCTGTCCAGAACTCTGTTCAGACCGGACGGTCCCTCCTTGCTGCCTTTAGATGGCTTATTTTGCTGGTTAGGTCGAGAGCCCCTGAATCCGGCATTAATCGTTGTGTTATCCGGGCTCTCTTCCTTGTTTTGGCGTTTGTTTTTATTACGCCGTGCCTTCCCGTCGCCGTCCCTTATTTCGGACGTGCTGGGGTCGCTGGTGCCTTTACGGGCTAGCCAGCTATCCTCACCCGCGCAAAAGCGGGTCATAAGGCTTGTTAGGGCTGTCATTATCCTTGGCTTTTCTTGGCCGAGGTGTCTGGCGAGCCACTCATCACGGATGCTGTGTTTGAATGCCGCTAGGGCTTCGGCATCCGGACAATCAACGATTTGATTCTTATTCGTGAGGAATCTGTTCCAAAGCTTTTGGGCGGACTCTCCGGGCTGTTCGATTATGTGACTTAAATCCCCAGCATCCAGAGGCCGGACATAAGTTCCTTGAAAATTGGCCCTGAAAGCGTCCTCGAGTTCCTCCCAACTCCCAATTGAATTTTCGGGGAGGCTTTTCAACCAGTGTCTGGCTGGTCCCTTGTCACACCCTGCATTTTGTAACATTTCATTTGCATTATTAAAGCATGAAAATTTGGACCAACAAAAACTTTTGCATTATTTGGCTTTTATTTGGAGTTGGTTTTCTCTCTGTGCTTCTTTTCAAGTGCTCTTTAAAGTCAACTACTCCACCTTCTGTACTTCATCTCCTTGCCCCAAACTTCTGCCCAATGATCATACCATGTGTATAGTACAATATAGAATTTTCTTACAAAAATAGTTTGGACAAAAAGTATTTTCTAAATTTAGTTTTTCAAAAACCCCTAAATTGAGGTTTGCACTGCAAGTACTTGATTTGGGGTGTGAAAAATATTTCAAAAGGTTTATTTGAATCCTATTAGATTTAGGACTCCCATAAACCACAAAAATAAAATTTTAAAAACTATTTTCCTATTTTATTTAAAAGCTTTTTCTTAAGGCCAGAAATGGTCTTTACCAGGGAAAAATTATTTTATTGTTTCAAAAATATTTTTACAAAAATCAGGGAAACTCAGTGGACATATATTTTCCATATATAAGAGTTTCAACACATGGTCATGTTCAAAATATTGGTTAAATCCCTCAAAAGCCCTTTGTGGATATTTCAAGCTTTTGAAATATTTAGAAAGGAAATATTCTCCAAAAATTCCAAGAAAATTCTATCATGTCACATATGACATTTTTGATGATCTTGACAAGTATCATGTCATGGAGAATAGTATAACCCCATGAAATCCCCTCAAAACCATTTCTGTCCATTTTGAAGTTTGAGCAACTTTACATTGCCAAACATGTCCAAATGTTCTCAAACTTGGTGCACATGCTCCAATGGTCTAATAATGCATCTAGACCAAATGGCACAGGTTGGAGAAAAGGATATCTTGATCAAAGTGCCCCAAAACCCTCCCTGTCCAGAACCAAATTTGAACTACTTTGTACTACCAACTTTCTCTCCTTGACCCCAACTTTTGTGAGCATGATCACACGACTAAATGGGGCCAACACACCAAGTGGTGCATCAAGGAGAAGTGATCTACTCAACTGGATCTACACAAGTCCATTCCTGCCAATTTTTAGGGTTTACAAAAGTTGCATTGGCAACTTTGCCCAAATAAGCTCAAAATGGGTGGAAGGCCCTAATTATATGTGACATCTCACCCTGTGGAGTCTCATGACAAGTGGAAGTCATTAACTTGCCCAAACCATCATCAAACACCTTCTGGCAGAATTTTGAAATGCAAATTCCAGCCTCTCCCACTAATCTCCGTGAGCCCATCTTTTTACCACAACCCCTCCTAGTTCCCCTCTATCACCTGGATGCTTTTCTGCCCGAGGAAGCAATGATGAAGGGAGGGGGAAAAACCATTTGTCTTCTTTGGACAGCAGCTTCTCCCCTCTCTCTCAGCCTCCTTCTCTCCCCTCAGCTCTCCAGAGCATCCAAGGCCCGCTCCAGCTTTTGCCCACGCCCCCTGCAGCCTCCAGACACTAGTGGACGCGCGCGGACGCGGGAAAGCCGCGGATGCCGGCCAAAGTCGCGCTCTGGAGCGCCTGGCAGGGCACCCGACCGTTGACACCGCGTCTCCCGACCACCTCGAGCCTCCCCCGCGCGCCAGTCGATGCCCCTCGATGTCCTCTCCATGCCAGTGGGTTTCCCACTTGCTCCTGCGCCCTCCTCTCTCTCCTGCAGCTCGCGCCAGAGTGCCGTCCCGCTCGGCCAATGCTCGCGCCACTCCTGTGGCCCGCGTGCAGCTTGCCCCGCTCCTCCTCTCTCTCCCTGGCACCCTACACCACTCCCACGAACACCCCCGAGCCCTCCATTCCCTCTCTAACGGCCACCCGAGCCGATCCCGTGGGCACCCGTAGGCCACGCCTACGGTGGACCTCGGCCAGCCTATATAAGGCGACCCCGAGCCTCTCTCTCTCTCCCTGTCGCTCCCCCACACTCCTAATCCACCTCCCATACCACCCGTTGGTCTCCAGAGCCGCTCGAGCTCGAGATCGAGATCGGGCCCCACCGCCTCGGCTCGTCGGCGTTCGCGCGGTACAGGCCTCCTCCGCCCCCGTTTTCTCTCGATCTGGAACCGCGCGGCCATGCCGACCCTTTCCCCTCTCTTCCCCGCTCCTTTTGCAGCCAGGAGAGACCGAATCCATCGACGCCCGAAGCACCTCTGCCGCGTGACCTCGTCGCTGGCAAACCAGGCTGCTCCGGCGACCGTCTCCACCACCACCCGAACGGCGACATCCCCCTGAGTCCAACGGTACCACCCGCGAACCCCCCCGTGCTCTGTATCGCTGCCGGCGAGCTCGTCGTTGCCTCCGGACGGAGGTAGATGACGACGGCCGTGGGCCCTGCCCGTCAGCCTCACACCCTGACGGGTGGGATCCACCCGTCAGGTTTAAACGCGCGCGCGCGCACCGGTTTGCCCGTCGGCCGAAGGCGTACCTCGCCTTTACGCCTTCGACATGGCGGCCCCGCACGGGCTGGTTACCCCTCTGGGCCTGCTGCCCGTGGCCTCTCTGGCCCAGTGGCACAGCGCCACTTTTCTTTTTCTTTTTCTTTTTCTGTCTCCCTTCCAAAAATCCCACAGGGTAAAATATTTATCCAAATGGAATAATTCCAACTTCTAAAATCCCAGAATAATCCCACCTATTTATTGATGTATCTTTCATGCACATCCATTACACTTTTCTGCTCTGTTCAAATTTAAATTCAAATTTGAACAATAGAACCTATGTTTGAAAATCCACAACTATATTTCCCTAGCTCCAAATCCAAAACCAAGAATTTTCCCCTTCCTAGTTTTACCCCTAGTATTTTACAAAAATAAGTTGACATTTTTCTGAGCACTTTGTTTTTTTTCTGTTTTACTATTGCCTTATTTTCCTCGTTATTATTTTGCGACGATGGATTGCGTTGCTGACGAAGGAGTTGGACCAGAAGACTTTGAAGACCCAGAAGACTTCGTTGAGCCAGACAAGTAGCCCTTTGACCATGTCAATGAAACCCTTTTTATGCATGTCATATAGCTCTTTATTATTGTTGCATCGGAATCATGATGAGATGGTGAACCATGTGGGTTGGTTGCCTCTGTTACTTCCTCGTTGATACTTGCATTGTGCATGGCCCTACCTTCTTATGAGGGTTATGCCGGTGGGAGTAGATAGGATGCTAAAGTTGATGCTACGCAAAAAGGGATGGGTATATGCATGGTGAAGGAGACAAAGTAATTTCAAAAGACTTTTCGAAAACCTCATCGGGTGCCACTTATGCCCGAGGGAGATGATGAGATGGATAACCACTTGATGACGAAGTGGTGTACCGAGGCAAGTGTGTGTGTTGTTTTCGAAAACGGATTAGATTTAAGATTTGATGACTGTCCCAACCTTACATGCACAACCACTCTACCCTTATATGGGAAAGGGCATTATTGATTACCTAGGCCGATACTAGCTTGGAGCCCGCATTACTAGTGACGGGGGAGAGTTGGTGCTCTCTCTCGGGACGGGGTCGTGCCTGGTAGGGCGGCCATGACTGTTTTCACAGGGCATCGGACACACCGTTGGTACCCCGTGCCAGTGGTATGTGATAATTATGGGAGCAAGGCTCCATGAAAGTGTTTTGTGAAATGTTGGGCATGGGGGTTACTGCCAATCGAGTGGACTCCATGTTAGTGTCGTCTAGGGAAAGGTAGTGATCGGGTGCTTACCCCGGGTACTTGAGGTATCGCGGGTCGTGGATGACACGTGTAGTTCCCCGGATCTTGTGGGTATAGTGTGCAACCTCTACAGAGTGTAAAACTATTCGAATAGCCGTGTCCACGGTCAAGGACGGTTGGGCGGTGCTGCTTAAACTATGTCCAGAGTTTTACAACCGCGTGTGTGTGAGCTGATAAAACTACTTGGTTCAAGTCAAGGGACTTGACATGATTGAGATGGGTTGGTGCCCACTCTATTTATGCTGATATCTGTAACCTGTCCTCATGGTTACTTGAATTCTCTTGATGCATGTCTTACAAAATTGTTAAACATGTCATTGCGCTCAAAACTAGCTTTCTGGAAAAATTTACCAATATCAT
This sequence comes from Triticum timopheevii, assembly GCA_963921465.1. Classification (NCBI taxonomy): domain Eukaryota; kingdom Viridiplantae; phylum Streptophyta; class Magnoliopsida; order Poales; family Poaceae; genus Triticum; species Triticum timopheevii. Next base: position 473,221,456 of record OY997268.1, read on the forward strand.
GCATTGTTGTATCCTGAACTAAAACATGGGTTGCTTGCGAGTACATTCAAAGTACTCATTGGCTTGCCACTTGTTATTTAGTTGACCAGGCATGGAAGAACCGGAGTTCGAAGAAGAGTTCTTTGGAGACGAACATGCGAACTAGGACGTTTCCCAGTCAGAATGCCTGTAGGGTTAAGGCAGATGGCATGGGTTCTACTTATCGATGAAGCTTTCCGCTGCTTGTGTTTCATTTGATGTTCAGCCCTTAAGGCTTTATCAATGTAAGACTTGACCGTAATGGTCATAATTTGTGTAAGACAGTATGTATGGATGTAAGACTCTTGTTATTCAGCTTCTGTGTGCTCGGTGAGCATTGATCTCTGGGATCACTGTACACGTGCATTCAGTGATCTCGACTTATGAGTTGGGGTCCCCACAGAGCTGGTACCAGAGCCATCCTGACTGTAGGAAGCCTTAGTTAGCATGGACGTTAGTTAGAGTGAGACTATCCACGAAATTACCTGTATACCTATGTTTTCTGAGAGTATCCCAAACATAGGTCACATTCCCTCTATTGACCCTTCCCCTTCCACTTTTGTAGATGGCCGTCATACCCGAGGACTTCCTGACCACCGGATTTCCCGTGCTTCTTGAGGATAGCCTCAGGAAGTGCCAGTTCACTCGAGCCCCCACCTTCTCCTACCACGAGCACTGGATCAACAGCACTAAGAAGGAGTATCATGTGGAGGTAGTCGTGAGGGCGAACGACTCCCCAACGAGCTGGTTCTTTGAGGGACCCCAGATGGCAACCCTGCTCCTCGCCGTTGAGACTGCTGCCCTCAAGGCGCTGACTCGCCTTCGGGATCTCCTGCCAGAGATGGCAAGTGAGCCAGCCACTCGTTACCTGCCTTATCGTAAGGAAGGTGATGACGAGAGAAGCGCACCAGCCCCACCCATGGACGAAGGACTTTCTCTCCGCTTCCAGACCTACTTCAGCTTGTGTGCCGACAGCCTGGCACAACACCTGGCCTCAGAGTCGATGGAGCTTTGGAAGGAACTCCACGAGACCAAGGAACTCCTCCGCCTAGCTCAGATCAAGGCGGACAGGATCAAGAAGGATGGAGCACCCCCTGGACAGCCCGTTGTAGCCTATTGAGGCGGGCGACCCCCACAGGTCACGCATGCCAAGGGATCATCTCAGCCATGCCGTATGACGGCGAAGGAATATCGCAACCTCTTCACGGCGCCACCGGCGAAGCAGCGCCGTGTTCAGCTCCTCCACTCCCCCACTCCCTCAAGTGACGAAGAGACTAAGACAGATGAAGATGAGGAGGAAGACCCAGAGGAGCCGGAATACCCGACCGAGCATTCCACCACTTAGACACCGTTCAGGACTAGGATAGGCCAGTCCGTAACCCAATGGTAGGATAGGTCGTGTACCCCTATGCGAAGTCGAGTCCTTGTAATGGTTCATATGAAACCATGTTGTGTTGTGTTTGCTTTCAACTTGCTTTGACGAAGTCGTACTTTCCCTTCGGGAACTTGTAAACCACTACATTCCCCCATTTGGTTTTAATGCATGTTGGCCCTTCTGGCCCTTGTTTAACTTAAAATTGTGTCACACCCACCCCCTTACTAGGCATCCCATCTATATTGCCTTCCCTAATTTTTACTTTTCCAATCATGAGACCTTGACTGCTCCAACAGGATGCCTGTCGTAACACGTACTGGTACCTCTACCCAGCAGCAAGAAGCCGAAGGTTCTGCTGAAGCAGGAGTCAGCCAGGACCAAGCCCGAGGACAGACTCCACCACCACCACCTCCTCCAAACATGGACATGGCTTAGCTTCTCCAAGCCTTCCAAGAGGAACGCCAAGCCAACACTGCAGCCCTCCAGATGATTGCTCAAGCTGTCAATCGCCAGCCGGCGGGACACGGCAATGGACGTTCCACGTTGGTGGAGTTCAAGAAGCATGCACCACCCACCTTCATCGAGACTGCTGAACCCCTGGATGCAGACGACTGGGTCCGCACCATTGAGGATCTGCTGGCACTAGTCGGATGCGCTGAGGACCGTGAGAAGGTGGCATATGCTGCCCACTGTCTCGGGGGAACTGCCAGAGCTTGGTGGGATGGATTCATGGCCATGCATGCTGAGCAAGACATCACTTGGAATAACTTCAAGACATAATTCCGCAAGGCCCACATTCCTTCTGGAATCATGGCCATCAAGAAGCGTGAGTTCCGAGCCCTGAAGCAAGGTAGTAGCACTGTCAAGGAGTACATGCAGAAGTTTAGTGTTCTCTCAAGGTATGCCCCTGAGGATGTCAGCACTGATGCTGCCAAAAATGAGCGCTTCATGGAAGGCCTTAACCAGACTCTGCAGTACTCGCTTGTTGTGTGTGACTGCCCGACCTTTCCTGATCTGGTGAACAAGGCACTCATGCTTGAGGACAAGCGACGTGCTTTGGATGATACTCGTAAGCGCAAGATGATCAGCAAGGGTAGCTCCAGCAACCAGAAGCCTCGCCTGTGGCAGCCAGCCCCGGTCAAGCCAACCTATCAGCAGCCAAGAGCTCCTGCACCCCGCACCAACTATCCACCTCAGCAGTATGCCAACCCCAGGCCAGCTTACAACAACCCCAATAACAATGCCAGCAAGAGCAGCAACCCCAACCAAGTCACTTGCTTTGGATGTGGTCAGCCAGGACACTACTCCAAGAATTGCCCCAACAAGAAGCCCGACGCCCCGCGCCCCAATGCGCAGATCCCAGGACAAGGCCTTGGAATGCCACCAAGGAACCAAGCTCCTCGCAACCCGCCTAACAATGGCAGGGGGCGTGTGAATCATGTCACTGCAGAAGGAGCCCAGGAAGACCCGGACGTCGTGCTGGGTACGTTCCTTGTCAATTCAGCACCCGCAACTGTTTTGTTTGATTCTAGAGCCACGCATTCATTTGTCACCCAAAGGTTTGCATTAAAAAGTGGCATGACCCCTACACCCCTGAATAGCCCTATGGTGGTACAAACCCCCGGAGCAGAGATGAGAGCCAAGATAGGTTGTAAAGGAGTCGGGATTGTCATTAATGAGGTTAACTTCCTAGCAGACCTTACCATCCTAAGATCACAAGGCTTGGACGTGATCTTGGGAATGGATTGGCTCATCAAGCACCAAGGCTTGATAGATTGCTCCAACCGGACTGTCACTATGACCAATGACCAAGGAGTCGAAGTTAAATTTGCCTCCAACCCCTCCTCTGCTCAGCCAACCAAGTCAACTGTCTGACTGAAGTTGGATTGGAGCAAGTGCCGGTAGTATGCGAATACCCCGATGTTTTTCCTGATGAGCTACCGGGAATGCCTCCTGACCAAGACATTGAGTTCATCATCGAGCTCATACCCGGAGCGGGACCCATCTATAAGAAGCCTTATAGAATGGGATCGGAAGAGTTAGCAGAATTGAAGAAGCAACTGGAAGAGCAGTTGAGGAAAGGATTTATCCGCCCTAGTGCCTCCCCTTGGGGGTCACCTATTCTGTTTGTGGCAAAGAAGGATGGTACCATCCGCTTGTGCATTGACTACCGCTCCCTCAATGAAGTTACAATCAAGAACAAGTACCCACTTCCCAAGATTGAAGATCTGTTTGATCAACTCAATGGGGCCAAGGTGTTCTCCAAGATCGACCTAAGATCTGGGTACTACCAGCTGAAAATCAGACCCCAAGATATTCCGAAGACGGCATTTGTAACCAGATATGGCCTGTATGAGTGCACGGTCATGTCCTTTGGATTGACCAATGCCCCAGCGTACTTCATGTATCTCATGAATAAGGTCTTCATGGAATATTTGGACAAATTGGTTGTTGTCTTCATTGATGACATTCTTGTCTTCTCGAAGACGGAAGAAGAGCACGAGCGACACTTGAGGATGGTCCTAGACAAGCTTCGAGAGCACCAACTGTATGCAAAGTTCAGCAAGTGTGAATTTTGGCTGCGTGAAGTTGGATTCTTGGGTCATGTTTTAACCGAAGAAGGATTGTCAGTCGATCCCGCTAAGATTGAAGCCATGACTGAATGGCAATCCCCAAGCAATGTGAAGGAAGTCAGAAGCTTCCTCGGACTCGTGGGATATTACCGCAAGTTCGTTGAAGGATTCTCAAGCATTGCCCGACCCATGACTAAGCTCTTGAAGAAGGACAAGAAGTTTGAATGGACGCCGAAGTGCGAAGAGAGCATCCAGGATCTGAAGAAGAGACTGACCACCGCCCCAGTTCTGGCCACACCAGATATACACAAGGAGTTTGTGATATATTGTGATGCGTCAAGAACCGGACTGGGAGGTGTTCTGATGCAAGAAGGCAGAGTCGTAGCTTACCTTTCAAGGCAACTATGGCCTCATGAAGAGAACTATGCTACTCATGATCTTGAGTTAGCAGCAGTGGTTCATGCCCTGAAGACATGGCGACATTACCTCCTAGGGAAGCGGTGTGAGATATACACGGATCACAAAAGTTTGAAGTATATTTTCACTCAAAGGGAATTGAAGATGAGGCAAAGAAGATGGCTATTGTTGATCAAAGATTATGACCTCAGTGTTCAATACCACCCTGGGAAGGCTAATGTGGTAGCAGATGCATTAAGCAGAAAGGCTTGTTCCTTGAATGCTATGCTTAAGGACAAGCTACCCGCCTTGTATGAAGAACTTGAAAGCTTCGAGTTGGAACTGGTTGCACCAGGATTCTTGGCAAACCTCGAAGTTAGGCCTACCTTGATGGATGATATTAAGGAAGCTCAGAAGGGACACAAAAGTATTGAAGGCATCAAGAGGAAGATCAAGGCAGGCAAGGCCCCAGGATTTTCAGAGGATGAGCAAGGAATTGTGTGGTTTGGGAATCGCATTTGCGTGCCCAACAAGATTGAGCTCAAGAACCCGATCTTGCAAGAAGCTCAAGACACCCCGTATTCCATCCATCCCGGAGGGACCAAGATGTATGAAGACCTGAAGGAAAGATTTTGGTGGCACGGGATGAAAAGGGAGATTGCCACCTATGTTGCAAAGTGTGATGTATGTCAAAGAGTCAAGGCTGAATATCAGCGACCTGCTGGTTTGCTCCAACCACTCAAGGTTCCCAAGTGGAAATGGGATAAAGTCAGAATGGACTTCGTCACTGGACTACCTAGGTCAAACAAGGGGCATGACTCCATCTGGGTCATAGTCGATCATTTGACCAAAGTAGCCCATTTCATCCCTGTTAAGACTACCCATGATGGCAACCAGCTAGCAACTCTATACATCAACAGGATCGTAAGCCTTCATGGTGTTCCCAAGGAGATTGTGTCAGATCGAGGAACCCAGTTTACCTCAAGGTTCTGGAAGAAGTTCCAAGAAGCCATGGGGACCAAGTTGTCCTTCAGCACTGCTTTCCACCCACAGACCGGAGGTCAGACAGAACGAGTGAATCAGATACTCGAAGACATGCTCCGAGCCTGTGTCTTAGCATATGGAGCTAAGTGGGAAGATTGCCTCCCTTTCGTCGAGTTCTCTTACAACAATAGTTATCAGTCAAGCCTTCAGATGGCACCATTTGAAGTGTTATATGGACGGAAGTGCCGCACACCCCTCAATTGGTCAGAGACCGGAGAAGGACTAGTCTTTGGACCCGATATCCTCCGTGAAGCAGAAAAGCAAGTCCAACTTATCAGAGAGCGTTTGAAGACTGCCAAGTCAAGGCAGAAGAGCTATGCTGACTCGCGTCGTAGAGACGTAAACTTCCGAGTTGGAGACCATGTCTATCTCCGGGTCACCCCTCTCAAAGGAACCCAACGCTTCCATGTCAAAGGAAAGCTCGCCCCAAGATACATCGGCCCCTTCAAGATCACTGAACGACGAGGAGAAATGGCTTACCAGTTGGAACTTCCACCTGAACTACCCAATGTGCACAACGTGTTCCACGTGTCACAACTCCGAAAGTGTCTCCAAGTTCCAGACAAGCCTGATCTTTACAAGGACGTCAATCACGAAGCCATTGACCTTCAGCCTGATTTGACTTACCGTGAGTGGCCCATCTGCATTCTGGATGAGGCTGAGAGACACACTCGAAGCCGCACCATCAAGTACTTCAAGGTCAATGGAGCAACCACACTGAAGCAGAAGCAACTTGGGAGCGTGAAGACTACCTTAGATCCGAGTTTCCGTATCTCTTTAAAGCCTAGTTTAGGAATCTCGGGGACGAGATTCTTGTAAGGGGGGGGGGGGGGTAGGTCTGTCACACCCTGCATTTTGTAACATTTCATTTGCATTATTAAAGCATGAAAATTTGGACCAACAAAAACTTTTGCATTATTTGGCTTTTATTTGGAGTTGGTTTTCTCTCTGTGCTTCTTTTCAAGTGCTCTTTAAAGTCAACTACTCCACCTTCTGTACTTCATCTCCTTGCCCCAAACTTCTGCCCAATGATCATACCATGTGTATAGTACAATATAGAATTTTCTTACAAAAATAATTTGGCCAAAAAGTATTTTCTAAATTTAGTTTTTCAAAAACCCCTAAATTGAGGTTTGCACTGCAAGTACTTGATTTGGGGTGTGAAAAATATTTCAAAAGGTATATTTGAATCCTATTAGATTTAGGACTCCCATAAACCACAAAAATAAACTTTTAAAAACTATTTTCCTATTTTATTTAAAAGCTTTTTCTTAAGGCCAGAAATGGTCTTTAATAGGGAAAATTATTTTATTGTTTCAAAAATATTTTTACAAAAATCAGGGAAACTCAGTGGACATATATTTTCCATATATAAGAGTTTCAACACATGGTCATGTTCAAAATATTGGTTAAATCCCTCAAAAGCCCTTTCTGGATATTTCAAGCTTTTGAAATATTTAGAAAGGAAATATTCTCCAAAAATTCCAAGAAAATTCTATCATGTCACATATGACATTTTTGATGATCTTGACAAGTATCATGTCATGGAGAATAGTATAACCCCATGAAATCCCCTCAAAACCATTTCTGTCCATTTTGAAGTTTGAGCAACTTTACATTGCCAAACATGTCCAAATGTTCTCAAACTTGGTGCACATGCTCCAATGGTCTAATAATGCATCTAGACCAAATGGCACAGGTTGGAGAAAAGGATATCTTGATCAAAGTGCCCCAAAACCCTCCCTGTCCAGAACCAAATATGAACTACTTTGTACTACCAACTTTCTCTCCTTGACCCCAACTTTTGTGAGCATGATCACATGACTAAATGAGGCCACCACACCAAGTGGTGCATCAAGGATAAGTGATCTACTCAACTGGATCTACACAAGTCCATTCCTGCCAATTTTTAGGGTTTACAAAAGTTGCATTGGCAACTTTGCCCAAATAAGCTCAAAATGGGTGGAAGGCCCTAATTATATGTGACATCTCACCCTGTGGAGTCTAATGACAAGTGGAAGTCATTAACTTGCCCAAACCATCATCAAACACCTTCTGGCAGAATTTTGAAATGCAAATTCCAGCCTCTTCCACTAATCTCCGTGAGCCCATCTTTTTACCACAACCCCTCCTAGTTCCCCTCTATCACCTGGATGCTTTTCTGCCCAAGGAAGCAATGATGAAGGGAGGGGGAAAACCCATTTTTCTTCTCTGGACAGCAGCTTCTCCCCTCTCTCTCAGCCTCCTTCTCTCCCCTCAGCTCTCCAGAGCATCCAAGGCCCGCTCCAGCTTTTGCCCACGCCCCCTGCAGCCTCCAGACACTAGTGGACGCGCGCGGACGCGGGAAAGCTGCAGATGCCGGCCAAAGTCGCGCTCTGGAGCGCCTGGCAGGGCACCCGACCGTTGACACCGCGTCTCCCGACCACCTCGAGCCTCCCCCGCGCGCCAGTCGATGCCCCTCGACGTCCGCTCCACGCCAGTGGGTTTCCCACTTGCTCCCGCGCCCTCCTCTCTTTGCTGCAGCTCGCGCCAGAGCGCCGCCCCGCTCGGCCAATGCTCGCGCCACTCCTGTGGCCCGCATGCAGCTCGCCCCGCTCCTCCTCTCTCTCCCTGGCACCCTACACCACTCCCACGAACACCCCCGAGCCCTCCATTCCCTCTCTAACAGCCACCCGAGCCGATCCCGTGGGCACCCGTAGGCCATGCCTATGGTGGACCTCGGCCAGCCTATATAAGGCGACCCCGAGCCTCTCTCTCTCTCCCTGTCACTCCCCCACACTCCTAATCCACCTCCCATACCACCCGTTGGTCTCCAGAGCCGCTCGAGCTCGAGATCAAGCTCGGGCCCCGCCGCCTCGGCTCGTCGGTGTCCGTGCGGTACAGGCCTCCTCCGCCCCTGTTTTCTCTCGATCTGGAACCGCGCGGCCACGCTGACCCTTTCCCCTCTCTTCCCCGCTCCTTTTGCAGCCAGGAGCGACCAAATCCATCGACGCCCGAAGCACCTCCGCCGCGTGACCTCGTCGCCGGTGAACCAGGCTGCTCCGGTGACCGTCTCCACCACCACCCGAACGGCGACATCCCGCCGAGTCCAACCGTACCACCCGCGCACCCCCCCGTGCTCTATATCACCGCCGACAAGCTCGTCGTTGCCTCTGGACGGAGGTAGATGACGACGGCCATGGGCCCTGCCCGTCAGCCTCACACCCTGACGGGTGGGATCCACCCGTCAGGTTTAAACGCGTGCGCGCGCGCACCGGTTCGCCCGTCGGCCGAAGGCGTACCTCGCCTTTACGGCTTCGACGTGGCGGCCCCGCGCAGGCTGGTTTCCCCTTTGGGCCTGCTGCCCGTGGCCTCGCTGGCCCAGTGGCACAGCGCCACTTTTCTTTTTCTTTTTCTTTTTCTATCTCCCTTCCAAAAATCTCACAGGGTAAAATATTTATCCAAATGGAATAATTCCAACTTCTAAAATCCCAAAATAATCCCACCTATTTATTGATGTAACTTTCATGCACATCCATTACACTTTTCTGCTCTATTCAAATTTAAATTCAAATTTGAACAATAGAACCTCTATTTGAAAATCCACAACTCTATTTCCCTAGCTCCAAATCCAAAACCAAGAATTTTCCCCTTCCTAGTTTTACCCCTAGTATTTTACAAAAATAAGTTGACATTTTTCTCAGCACTTTGCTTTTTTCTGTTCTACTATTGCCTTATTTTCCTCGTTATTATTTTGCGACGATAGATTGCGTTGCTGACGAAGGAGTTGGACCAGAAGACTTTGAAGACCCAGAAGACTTCGTTGAGCCAGGCAAGCAGCCCTTTGACCATGTCTATGAAATCCTTTTTATGCATGTCATATAGCTCTTTATTATTGTTGCATCGGAATCATGATGAGATGGTGAACCACGTGGGTTGGTTGCCTCTGTTACTTCCTCGTTGATACTTGCATTGTGCATGGCCCTACCTTCTTATGAGGGTTATGCCGGTGGGAGTAGATAGGATGCTAAAGTTGATGCTACGCAAAAAGGGATGGGTATATGCATGGTGAAGGAGACAAAGTAATTTCAAAAGACTTTTCGAAAACCTCATCGGGTGCCACTTATGCCCGAGGGAGATGATGAGATGGGTAACCACTTGATGACGAAGTGGTGTACCGAGGCAAGTGTGTGTGTTGTTTTCAAAAACGAATTAAATTTAAGATTTGATGACTGTCCCAACCATACATGCGCAACCACTCTACCCTTATATGGGAAAGGGCATTATTGATTACCTAGGCCGATACTAGCTTGGAGCCCGCATTACTAGTGACGGGGGAGAGTTGGTGCTCTCTCTCGGGACGGGGTCGTGCCAGGTAGGGCAGCCATGACTGTTTTCACAGGGCACCGGACACACCGTTGGTACCCCGTGCCAGTGGTATGTGATAATTATGGGAGCAAGGCTCCATGAAAGTGTTTTGTGAAATGTTGGGCACGGGGGTTACTGCCAATCGAGTGGACTCCATGTTAGTGTCGTCTAGGGAAAGGTAGTGATCGGGTGCTTACCCCGGGTACTTGAGGTATCACGGGTCGTGGATGACACGGAAGTTCCCCGGATCTTGTGGGTACAGTGTGCAACCTCTGCAGAGTGTAAAACTATTCGAATAGCCGTGTCCACGGTCAAGGACGGTTGGGCGGTGCTGCTTAAACTATGTCCAGAGTTTTACAACCGCGTGTGTGTGAGCTGATAAAACTACTTGGGTCAAGTCAAGGGACTTGACATGATTGAGATGGGTTGGTGCCCACTCTATTTATGTTGATATCTGTAACCTGTCCTCATGGTTACTTGAATTCTCTTGATGCATGTCTTACAAAATTGTTGAACATGTCATTGCGCTCAAAACTAGCTTTCTGCAAAAATTTACCTATATCATGCATTGTTTTATCCTGAACCAAAACATGGGTTGCTTGCGAGTACATTCAAAGTACTCATTGGCTTTCCACTGGTTATTTAATTGACCAGGCATGGAAGAACCGGAGTTCGAAGAAGAGTTCTTTGGAGACGAACATGCAAACTAGGACGTTTCCCAGTCAGAGTGCCTGTAGGGTTAAGGCAGATGGCATGGGTTCTACTTGTCGACGAAGCTTTCCGCTGCTTGTGTTTCATTTGATGTTCAGCCCTTAAGGCTTTATCAATGTAAGACTTGACCGTAATGGTCATAATTTGTGTAAGACGGTATGTATGGATGTAAGACTCTTGTTATTCAGCTTCTGTGTGTTCAGTGAGCATTGATCTCTGGGATCACTGTACACGTGCATTCGGTGATCTCGACTTATGAGTCGGGGTCCGCACATCCCTTTAGTTTGAGGGGAAGGTATTTGATGGCGTGGTGGTCATCCCCGCGAGCCATATGTATATGTAGGATAAAGTCCTCGATCCAGACCCCTGGGTCTATCGTTCCGTCGTATGCCTCTATGTTCATAGGTTTGAAGCCCTGCGGGAATTCATGGTCCAGTACTTCATCAGTAAAGCATAGGGGGTGAGCAGTCCCTCTGTATCTGGACGCGCTGTGGCATGTTGTCGGCTGTTGTTATGTCCGGTGTTTATTCCGAACTAGTATTTGATTGACATAGTCTTTGTGACGATCGCAGTCCCCCGCCGAGGTGTGTCCTTTAGATCCGTAAATGGACCTAGCTGTGCCAGCTGTCTTATCTAGGTGCGCACGTAAATCATGTGCGTCTTCGGTAACTGCTTTGTTGCGGATGTGAAGTGGTACGACTGGTCTCCTGGTCGTGTTACTTTTTGGTGGAACGGTCTCGTCGTCGAATTCTGGCAGTAGCTTACGCTTTGGGTAGCTCTTTGTGTGGCGATCGTCGCCATATCTTTCTTCAGTGTCTAGCACTTTGTTCCATCTGCGATTGAGCATTTCCTGTGTGGCTTTAAGCCATTGCTTCTGCCTCTTCAGACTTCTCACTGTGGCCATAAGCTTTCTGTGGAGGTTCTCTCGTTCCACGCATTCTTCCGGAATGATGAATGCGTCATCGTCCGGACTGTCTTCTTGTCCTGGGCCGGTTTGATGAACTCGTCCCTCTGGGTCGTCGTCTTCGGGTGTCTGCTCCGAACTATGCTCGACATGACCTGGTTTGTCCTGCTCCATCGCTGGTTCCATTTGGTCATTGTTGCCTTCGGGGTTGACCGGAGTATCCATTCTTCTGGCGCTCTTGCTGATATTTTTACTGTTGCTGGATTTGGAACGGCGTCTGCGCCGTCGCTTTGGTTTTTGCCCAGGGGTTATATCTTCTGGATTGTCACCATCGTCTTCCTTGGGTGTATCCACCATGTATATGTCATGTGATGAGGCGGGAATCCGATACCCCATAGAGTCTGAGTCTTCTCCTGCATCATCATCCATACCGTCGATGCCTTCGGAGTCGAAGTCAAGCACGTCGGTTAAATCATCAACCGTGGCTATCAAGTGGGTGGTGGGTGGGTAACGAATTTCTTCGTCGCCTACTTCCCACATGAGCCGGACATAGTTCGGCCCGGAATTCTCTGTCAAAGAGAGAATTTTAAATGAGTTTAATACGTCGCCAAAGGGCGAGTGCCGAAAGATGTCTGCTGCGGTGAACTCCATTACCGGAGCCCAACCAGGCTCGGTGGACTCGGGGACGTACGGACTGGAACCTACAACCGGATATGAATCCGGGGGTCCGGAGTTACAGGCTCCCTCAGAACTGAGGCCTGTGTTCGGCTCCATCGCCGATGAGGGTGCGGCCTGCGGGGCGGGGTCCAGCCCTCCATCCTCAGGCAGCGCAACCTGCCCCGGATTTAGATCCAAGGCTTCTGCCGGGGTGATATCCCGAGCATCGTCTGACACCAGGTCTAAGCCGTGCTCATCATGACTGTTCGGCGCTCCTGGCGCTGGCCTGAATCCGTTGAAGATCAAGTCTCCGCGGGTATCTGCCGTGTAGTTCAAGTTTCTGAACCTGACCTGGTGGCCGGGTTCATAGCTATCGATTTGCTCTAGGTGGCCAAGCGAATTGGCCCGCAGTGCGAATCCGCCGAACGCGAAGATCTGCCCGGGGAGGAAAGTCTCACCCTGGACAGCATCGTTGGTGACGATTGAAGGAGCCATCGAGCCTGACAGCGACGGAACAGAGGAACTCTCAATGAAAGCACCAATACCGGTGTCAAAACTGGCGGATCTCGGGTAGGGGGTCCCGATTTGTGCGTCAAGGCTGATGGTAACAGGAAGCAAGGGACACAGATGTTTACCCAGGTTCGGGCCCTCTCGATGGAGGTAAAACCCTACTTCCTGCTTGATTAATATTGATGATATGGGTAGTACAAGAGTAGATCTACCACGAGATCGTAGAGGCTAAACCCTAAGAGCTAGCCTATGATGGTATGATTGTAATTGTGATCGGCCTTCTAAGGACCAACCTCTCTGGTTTATATAGACACCGGAGAGGGCTAGGGTTTACATGGAGTCGGTTACAAGAAAGGAAAGATAATATCCGGATCGCCAAGCTTGCCTTCCACGCAAAGGAGAGTCCCATTCGGACACGGGCCGAAGTCTTGTGTCTTGTATCTTCACGCTTCAATAGTCCGGACGTTGTACACAGTCTGACTGTCCGGATACCCCCTAATCCAGGACTCCCTCACTAGGGCCTCCATAAATAGGGCTAGCCACCACAGAGTAGAGGCATCTGGAAGAGACATTCAGAGAGAGAGAGAGAGAGAGGCGATCAAACTCACCCGAGCAGTTCATCGCATCAGCCCAAGAACACCTCTCACGAGGCTGTCCTCCCTTTGTACTGTTCATCATCAGCCCCTGAGGCAATCCACCACACCACACACAGGAGTAGGGTATTACACCACCACGGTGGCCCGAACCAGTATACATCTCATGTCCCTTGTGTTGTTCATCGTTTCCAGCTTAGATCTCACGAGGCGATCGGATGTAGATCGATAGGGGAGAGATCTTCGTGCGCACCCCAGTGTTCGAACCTTAAGGGTCTGCCAGAACCCAACATCCGACATTTGGCGTGCCAGGTAGGGGGTGCGCCAGAATCTTTCTTCCGCTGTTCGCGTTCGATCTTCCGTCGTGTCCATGGCTGACGCTCATCGGGCTCGCGCTGGGCGTCGGGCTGTGCTCGCCGCCCGCATCGCCCAGACAGCGCGCGTCAGCGGGTGCCCTCGTCGTTCCCCTTCGCCTGCCACCAACGCTGCCACCGGCCCGACGGGGAACAAGCAGCAGGCCTCATCTCTGCATCCTCCGGTGCGGCGGGAAGGCCGCACCGCCACCCCGTCGCTAACTCCAGCCGGTTCGTCGTCCGACGGCCGTCGCGCCCCCACGGATGCGCATGCCGAGCTGCTCCTGGCGCGTGAGCTCCTGCACTACCGCCCCGTCGACGATCTCTACGAGGACTGGCTCGCCCGCATCACTGAGCTCGTCAGCGCCGCAGGGGGCTCTCCTATGCCGCCCCTCTCACTGCCTCGCCCTCCATCTTGCGCAGGTGGCGTGGATCAGGAGGTGCCTTCACCACCTCCTCCCCAAGAAGTTGCCCTGGCTCCAAGGCGCGCGGCCCCAGGACGAGACCCACCGTGTCCGGCGCCTGCACGACAAGAAAGGAGCTGCCAAGAAATCCCTCGCCCCCAAGAAGTTGCTCACGTGCTTCCGGCACCGGTGCGCCATGACCGCATCCCTGCACCACCACGTCAAGACCCGTGCAAGAGGCAGCGCGTGGGAATTTCCAGGAGCAAGCCCAGCACCAACAAAGGGCTCCGGTGGCCACCGCAGGCTGCCGCGCCTTCACCCCCGAGCTACGCAGTGTCGCCTGGCCAGGCAAGTTCAAGCCTGACCTACCTCCTCGCTACGACGGCACTGCAGACCCCGCGGAGTTCCTACAGCTCTACGAGCTGGGCATCAAAGCCGCCAACGGGGACGAAAAGGTCATGGCGAACTGGTTTCCCATGGCGCTCAAGGATGGTGCCCGCACGTGGCTCCTGAACTTGGCTCCTGGCACGATCTCCTCCTGGGACGAGATGCGCACCCGCTTCATCGCCAACTTCCAGGGCACTCACGACCGTCCGCCGGCCATGGGTGACCTGCACCGCATCAAGCAGCAGCCTGGAGAGACCTTGCAGAAGTACATCCAGCGGTTCAACAATGCTCGCCTCAAGATTCCCAGGGTGATTGAGGAGGCCATTATTTCGGCGTTCTCTGATGGCGTTCCCGTCGTCAAGATGAAGGAGGAGCTGGCTATCCATGAAGATCTGTGCACGTCTCTGGAGTTGTTCAACATGGCGACCAAGTGCACAAGGGCTGAGGAAGGACGCCTCTCCCTTCTCGAGCTCCCAACAGCGGACCCAGAAGAGAAGAAATTCAAGGCCAAGGATGTGAAGCATAAGGGAGCAGCTGTACTCCCAGCTGAGCCAGACACAAAGCGCGGCAGGGACCAGCCGGAGTCATCCAAGGGCAGCCGGTACTGTGTGTACCACGATCTCCACACCCACAACACCAATGTCACGCCCAATATGCGATACTATCCTAAAGAGACACGAAGGTCCCACCAAGGATAGAACCGCATATTGATACGCTTTTGCAAGGTGGATATCATTACATCAACATTACATAATAGATGGGGGTATATACAAAAGGCATACAATGCCACACAAATACAACATCATCTTACATAAGAGCACCATCCGACTATGGATGAAACACAAACAGAAACTCAAACGACATCCACCCTGCTAGCCCAGGCTGCCGACCTGGAACCTATCCCTGAATGAAGAAGAACAACAAGAAGAAGAAAAACTCCAAACAGGCAAACATCGCTCTCGCGTCATGATCATCGCATAACCTGTACCTGCAACTGTTGTTGTAGTAATCTGTGAGCCACGAGGACTCAGCAATCCCATTACCATGGGTATCAAGACTAGCAAAGCTTAATGGGTAAGGAAGGGGTAAAGTGCTGAGGTTGCAGTAGCGACTAAGCATGATATGGTGGCTAACATACGCAAATAAGAGCGAGAAGAGAAGCAACGGAACGATCGTGAAGCTAGCAATGATCAAGAGGTGATCCTGAACTCCTACTTACGTCAAACATAACCCAAAACCGTGTTAACTTCTCGGACTCCGCCGAAAAGAGACCACCATGACTACACACGCGGTTGATGCGTTTTAATTCGAATCTAGTGTCAAGTTATCTACAACCGGACATTAACAAATTCCCATCTTCCACATAACCGCAGGCACGACTCTCGAAAGTTTATACCTTGCAGGGGTGTCCCAATTTAGCCCATCACAAGCTCTCACGGTCAACGAAGGATATTCCTTCTCCCAGGAAGACCCGATCAGTCTCAGAATCCTGGTTTACAAGCCAACAATCCCGATAGGAGCTGCACATATCTCGTTCTCAGGGCAACACCGGATGAGACAGGCTACGAGTAAAACCAGACCTCGAGTTTCCCCGAGGGGGCCCCGCATGCGGCTCAGTTCGGACCAGCACTTAGAGAAGCACTGGCCCGGGGGGGGGGGGGCTAAAATAAAGATGACCCTCGGGTTGGCCGACCCAAGGGAAGGGTATAGGTGGTGGTGAGGCAAATGGTAAAGCCAAGGTTGGGCCTTGCTGGAGGAGTTTTATTCAAAGCGAACTATCAAGGGGGTCCCATAAATCACCCAACCGCGTAAGGAACACAAAATCAAGGAACATAACACCGGTATGATGGAAACTAGGGTGGCAAGAGTGGAACAAAACACCAGGCATAAGGCCGAGTCTTCCACCCTTTACCAAGTATATAGATGCATTAATTAAATAAGAGATATTATGATATCCCAACATAATCCTGTCCACCATGGAGCAATCTTCAACTTCACCTGCAACTAACAACGCTATAAGAGGGGCTGAGCAAAAGCGGTAACATAGCCAAGCAACGGTTTGCTAGGAAGGGTGAAAAGGTTAGAGGCTGACATGGCAATTTGGGGAGGCTTGAAGAACAAGTGATAGGAAGCGCAACATAGTGATAGAACGATGCAACTAGCATAGCAATGATAGTAATGAGATCCAAGGTGACGCTCATCTTGCCTGAAATCCCGCTAGGAAGAAGAACGAGTCCATGAAGAAGACGAACGGATGAAGCCGAACCAAGCGTAGACGAATGAATCCTCATGACCGCAACGAAAACAGGAACTATCGAGAAGAAGCACACAACATGGTAAACACACCACACATATACATGACATGATGCTCAAGCAAGTATGATGCAAGACGAGACTACATGAAGCTACTCATGGCAAGAGATGATGCATACAAGAACCACACATCAAAGCAAGTTTAAATGAGGCCGGAAACAACATATAACAAATCTGGTAAGTCCTCATATGCAAATTTCAAAGTTGGTCCAGATTTGAATAAACCCTATGTTGAAGTTGTTAAACAGCAAGTTAAAATGCACCATGATGATCTACACGAAATTCTAGTCAAGTTACATATAAAGTTCATTTAGTTCAGAGCTACGGCCTAGAAGATATGAGCAAAGCAAGTTAAGCATGTCATTGATGCAAAATGCGTCCAAACATCAAGAAAACACCTCAAAACATGGATGCAACATGATAATATGGAACTTCATGCAAAATCAAGCAAGTTTCATATAGGGCACACTCAAAACGGAGCAACGGTTCAACACATACACATGAAACAAGTTTAAAGGACAAGCTGTCCAAAACAGCAACTAGGCGTCTTGCAAGCATCAAAGCAATATGCTACAGCACCTCAACATAAGAACAAAAGGCATGGATGTGATGTACAGGTAAAGCATGACAAAACATGAACACCGAGCTATCTCCAGAAAACAGTATAACATGCTCAAAAGGACATGGAAAGATTGCAAATAATAACAGTTTCAGACTTGGCAGAAATAACATCAGGTTGCAATGTTTAGAGCTGTCAAACAACATGTTACAGGAATTTAACATGGCAAACCAAGGCATGGAATGCTAGTACTAAAGATAAAGAACAAAACTCCCTTACTGAACTTATTCCAAAGATCAACACATAACATGGTAGCATCCATGCAAACATGGCAAATGATATGACAGATTCAGACATGGCAGGAACAACAATAAGTAGGCATGTTGGTGAACTTATGCAACTTAGCATAGAGCAGTACATGGCATGAAAAGGTAACCAACAGTAAGATGGCATATTTTTGAAGCTAATCATGGCAATAGAAAGTTCATAGTGTACATGGATCACTAGCAAAGCTCATGAAAAAACTGAACTTAATGTTAAGAGGCTGACAGCAACATTATTTAGCAATTTGAGAGCAAGATTACAACATGATAAAGCACTCTATAAATGCTACCAGGGGCATGGATGGATAGATCATCACATTTATAACAAAACATCCTTAGTGAACATCTCCATATTATGCATAGAATAAATTGTAGCAGCAGGTTTACATAGCATCATGATATAGCAGATTCAGCCTAGCAAAACAGCAACGGCAAGTACCCTACTTGACGAGCTCGATGCACTCACTACAAGACTCACAAAAATACATGGATTGCACCACTGTAAAGATGGTATGATGTATCTCAAAACTCATGTATACATCAAGCTCATAAGATGCACACATAAAATGCAATGAAAAAGACAAAACAGCAAGTTCTGTTAACAGATAGCAGTCAACATCATATAGCACTCTTGCAACGATGATTAGGGCATCAAGATGAACTCAAATGAACATGGCACAATAGAATAAAATGGAGATCACATCCTGATGAACCTTTTGATATATCGCACGTATCCATAGGACAAATACAAACGAAGTTATATCACTCGCAAGAATGCATCATGAGATGAGCTATAAGGGACTTGGTCGAAAATTTAGACCTCGGGATCTAGTGTTCGTCTGCTGAAGAAGTCAACGGCGGCTGTGGCGAGTCTCTTCGGCGACGGGGCAACGTGGAGATGGCTGGAGAAGACGCCGGAGGAGCGGGGAAGGGCGGATCCGGCCGGCTCCTTGTCGGAGCTAGCCGGAGGCGCGCCGCTGGGGACGGCGGAGTGGTTGCCGGGCGAGGTTGGCGGCGGGCGGCGCGATGCCGCGAGGAGGCGCGGGGTGACGGGGCCAGCGGCTCTCACTGGAGGTTGCCAGCAGGGCGGTGCTGGCTGCCGGAGGGGCGCGGCGGCAGGGTCGTCGTAGGGGCGCGTCGAGGTGGCGGGGCAAGGCTCGCCGGCGGGAGTAGGGGTCGAGGCGAGCTGTGAGGCGCAGGGGCGCTCGGGCGGCGGCGCGGAACGGGCCTCGAGCCTAGATCAGGGCCCAGGGTGGGCCACAATTCGGCCTGTAGGGTCGCGGCGGAGGGAGGCGCTGGGGAGAGGTGGCGATGCCACATGGCGGCGGGGCAGAGGCTGGAGACGTCCACAGAGGCGACGTGGCGCGCCTGGATTGTGCCGGGGCGCGGCGGCGGCGGTGCCAAGTGGCGGGGGGCGACTGGGGCAGCACAAAATGCGAGGAGGAGGGTGGAGGCTACGGCAGGAGGTAGATGGAGGGCTAAGAAATGCCCAAAAATGGCATGGGGTGTGTATATATATGGAAGGGGCTAGGGTTAGGGGGGTTTCGGAGCCCTCCGATCGCAATCGAACGGTTTCGGTTGGAGGGGGGGTTTAGTGGGCTGGACTTGGGTTGTGTAGAAGGCCGTGGCCTGCGGGAGAGAAGAGAGAGAGGCCCGATGGCAATTTCGGAGATCGAAACATCCGACGAAAATACCGACAATGATGCCGCTACGGACAATGGTTGGGCAGTCAAACGGACTCCAAATGCGACGAAATTTGGCAGGCGCTCTGTCTACACTATAATAAGATCGCACGTCAAGTTTCAACCCATTTCGAGAACATCTTTCGGCCACTTATAAAATAATATCTCGGAGGTGCCGCGGGCGCGTGCGAGTGTGTTTGGGCTCGAAACGGGCTACAGAAGGAGCTGGAAGACCGGGACGGATGCAAGTTTTGAAAAACATGATGATGCAGTGCAGATGATGACATGGCAAAATGCAACATGCAAGGAAAAGACATGGCAACGACGACGAATAACTGGCATACACCTGGCGCATCGAATCCGGGGCGTTACAACCAACGAGTGCCAAGAGCTCAGGGCCGTGCGAGAAGGCTGTGTCGGTCAACGTCCCGAGCACAACGATCGGGGCTACGGCTGAGGCGGAGCAAGAGGTGGAGGACGATGGGACGACCGCGGCCCTCGCCAAGGGTGGCATGATCGACCTCGCAAGGACCGCTGGCAGGACCAGCCTCGCGAGGGGGCTTGGAGAGATCAGCCTCGCGAGGACCACCCGCATGGCAACGCAGGCCTTCCTCCTCTGCCACCACCACCAAGGAGGAATGAAGATCATCATCAGGACGAGGGGGCTGGGGGCTTCCAGGAGCCACGTGCAATCGCTTGCATCCTGGGCGGCGCTCAGGCCCCAGCCTCACAGCACATCTTCAAGCAGTTTGCTCGCGAGGTGAATGCAGTCCTCCCCAAGCTTGAGGCCACACGCCCTCTCAGGTGGTCTGCATGCGCCATCACGTTCAGCTCAACGGATCAGCTCAAGTGTGCGGCAACGGCCGGTGTCCTCCCAATGCTTTGTTCCCCAGTCATCAGCAATGTGCAAGTCACCAGGACCCTCATCGATGGCGGAGCAGGACTCAACGTTTTGTCCGTCGAGACGTTCAACAACCTCCAAGTGCCGTATGATCAGCTTCATCCAACCAAGCCTTTCTCAGGAGTCACTGATGGTTCCACTATCCCGATAGGGCAGGTCCGCCTTATTGTCACCTTTGGACAGCGCAACAACTACCGCACCGAGCTCATTGACTTCGACGTCGCCCACATTTGCCTGCCATATAATGCCATCCTCGGGTACCCAGCCCTGGCCAAGTTCATGGTAGTGACTCACCATGGCTACAACGTCCTCAATATGCCAGGAAGCGGTGGGGTCATCATGGTACCCTATGAAGAGAAGGATGCGGTGTGCTCCCTCGAGCGCGCCTTCCAGGCCGCGTCGATCGAGGACCCGGACAGCAAGAGTGGAAACCTCCCTGGAGCAGCTCCCAAGAAGAAGAAGAAGAAGACATCACCTGGCTCAAGGTCTCAGGAGGCAGGCACCTCCGGAGGTGCCGTGTCTGGACATGCGCCCGTCCAAGGGGCGCCACCCTCCATCGCATAGGAAGGTGTGCCCGGCGCCCTCCTCGGGCAGGGCTCGGGGGCTCTCTCATGGGGAGCCACCGACTTTGCCAAGGTCACGAGGGAGGCGCTTGGGCACAACTTGGAGGCGTGCTTTGCGGCACGCTTCCCTTTGGAAGGCGTAAGGGAAGAAGGACCCAACCCTCAGGAGTTCATCACCAAGGCCGTTCAGGATGTGGAGGAATCGAGAGTCATGCGCGGCAACCGCCGTCTGCCTGGCGTAGCTCCCCATCCAGGCGAGGATGGCGGGCTGCGCATCTGCATCAACTACCCAGGGCTCAATCGAGTCACTTCTCAGGAGTGCTTCTGGCCTTCGCGTGTGGGGCGCTGCGCGGGCCCACCGCACAGCTTCATTCGCATGCCCTTCGGCTTGCTGAACACGGCTGCAGCCCACCATCGCCTGATGAGGAGCATTCTGGAAGCTCAGGTGGCCAATCATTCCACGTTCATGGAGGAGATGGAGATGGACCTCATCGGGCCGCCCGGACCTCCTGAGCCTCCCGAGGCTCGGAGTCCCGAGGGCTCGTGAGGATCGACTTCTTCGCCCCGCACCGCCAGCTGCACCAACAATCGTTCTGCAACAGCATCAGGTGACTTCTTTTCAGTTTACACTTCAGCTGTGAGCGCCCCCAGGGCTGCATCATTCCCAGGTCGCGTGGGTCCATCCCTGCGGCATGTATCCATTTTGCTTATGTCTTCTGCTTACCTTGTTGAGGGCGCCCCTCGGGCTGCATCATCCCCAAGCTGCTCGGGCCTGACCCAGTGGCGTTTGCTTTCCCTGCATCTATCTAAGCTGATTTGCTCCTTCATGCTTAACCTGTTCATGATTGTCGCTCGCCGCCCACCACGGGTCTATTTCTCCTCATGCGAATCGCTTGCACGTTAAAAGGGGGGCACCTGAGCATCGCGACTCATGGGCTCTTACTAGCTCTCCAGCCCTCACCCCCTGGCCTTGACCCACGGCATCGCGACCTGTCATACCAGCGGTGGCTGAGCTTGCTCAAGGGCCTGGACCTGAGGACGTAGAGCATTTGCATTCTAACCACCTTGCAGGAACATACCATCCACAAAGGCCCAGAGCCAGGCGCAACCCGCCTCGAGGTAGGGCCTCGTGAGTCCCGCGCTGGCTCACGGGTGCCCAGATACACCTCTCCTAGCCCTATCGTGCCAGCCACGTGTCAGGGCGGGGCTGTACACGCCCCGGGGGCTCCTCCCGGATGGGAGCCCCCCTCCCACGCACCAGTGGAAGCACCATGCTCCGTGCTGGCTGACGACACTGCCGAGGAGCGGCTATGCCCGTACACATACGAAAGCACTATGCTCCGCGCTGGTGATAAACAACTGAGGGCAGCCCACGGCTGTATCAACCTCAGGGAGCCAAGAGCTCAGTGTTTGGCACCACCGCAAAGCCTCCCCTCGGGAGTGCCGCACGAGGGGGCTGGACACGGGGGCTGCGCCCGGGCCACGCCCGAGCACATGCCACCCAGCCAGGTCCCTCGGACCTGGTCATCGCGTGCCCCTCCCCGAGCGGAGCCAAGGTATGAAGACTCGTTTGAGCGTCAAGGGGGACTCCTGAGCATCGTGACTCAGGAGCCTAACTGGTCACGTAGCCCCTCACTCCTTAGTTCCGAAAGGCTAACGGCGGTTGAGGTATGCGCGGGGCCGGGCCCTGTCGACGTAGAACGACAAAAATCCTCTCCTCCGTCCCCTCCCTATATGCTGTTTGCGCGTCAAGGGGGACTCCTGAGCATCTCGACTCAGGAGCCTAACTTGCCACATAGCCCCTCACTCCTTAGTTCCGTCCTGGTGATCCGGTCGGGGCTAACGGCGGCTGAGGTATGCGCGGGGTCGGGCCCTGCCGATGCAGAACACAAGCAAATAGGAAGGAAATCACAAAATCTAGCAAATCCAGAAGCAAATATTACAGACCATAAATTGTTCGCACAATACTAGACACAAATTTAAACGCCTCCATGAGGCACCGTGCATGTTGCAGGAATCAAAGCAGGAAAAAGGCCGCGAGAAGATCAACCCTAAGCCACGCCATCGCCCGTGGTAGAGTTGCGTTTGGTAGCCCCACCTCCTGGAGCTGCAGGGCCGGTGTTGGATTTCGGGTTCCGGCAGACCCTTGAGGTTCGAACAGTGGGGTGAGCACGGAGATTTCGCCCTCTACCTACCTGCTCCTCGCCGACTCGCTAGGATCTAAACTACGAAAGGAACAACACAAGAGATACAGAGTTTATACTAGTTCAGGCCACCATTGCGGTGTAATACCCTACTCCAGTGTGTGGTATGGTGGATTGCCTCTTGGGCTGATGATGAACAATACAAGGAAGAACAGCCTCGCGGGGGCCTATTCTTGGCTGGTGCGATAAACTGCTACGAGGAGTTCAGTCGCTCTCTCTAGTGGTTTTCTGGTGAGGATTCTGTTCTTCCAGATGCTCGATGCCCCTACCCTGGGGGTGGCTAGTCCTATTTATAGGCAATGGCCGTGGGCCTCCTCCCAAATATTGAGCGGGAAGGGTGCCAACAATTGGCCATTTTGAAGGGGAACATCGGGTACACTTATCCTGACTAAAGTTGGTCCTCGCCTGTCAAAGGCTCTGGTGGTGACGCCTGCTTGGGCTCCACAATGACTTCCTCCCTGCCGTTGGGCTGGTCTTGGTCTTGTTGCACCGAAATGGATGCCTTTTCTTGATGCTCTCGTCTGCGCTTGCTCCCTTTGCACCAAAGAGGAAAGGAGGACACTGCGCGGGCTGGCGCCCGACTGGCGCCCTTGGTCGTCATGGCTTGCGTCATGGGCTCCTCATGAGGTACCCCGCCTTGAACTCTCTGCCTCCTTGCGAGCCAGCCTGATGAGGCCGTGCTTGAGGAAGCTCCTTGTCGCCCACCCCGCGAGGCTTGGCCCCTCGCGAGGGTCTTGATCTTGTGTTGATGAAGATGGGCCGTGCTGGGCCCCCCTTTGAGCCACGCCGCAGGCTGCAGGTAGGCAAGTCTGGGGACCCCCGTTCCCAGAACGCCGACAGTAGCCCCCGGGCCCAAGGCGCGCCCGGACTTGGCCGAGAAGAGAGGCGAAAGGGCAAGTGCGAAGCGCCGCGGGCCCTAACAGCCTACAGCCTTGGGCGCCGCGTGGCGGTTGATTGGACATGGGCGCCTCAGCAACCGCGCGAGTTGATAAAGGAACGGCATCTGTCTAGGCTTTGCCTCCTTTGCTTTCTCCGGTTGCTGCTCAGATCCCCTTTCTTGCGCCTCTCCTTCCTGCCTCCAAAATCTTCAGATCTACTTCGTCCGCGCGCCCTAGCAAGACATGGCGTCTCGCCAGGCCCCGGCCGGAGCTTGGTATTCGTCCGCCTTGGACTCGCCGAATGTGTCGGAGGCGAGCCTTGCCCGGGTGCGCCAGATGGCGGTGCCGCAGGGCATCAACGGGGCGAAGGTGTTCAAGGCCGGCTTTGCCCTCCCTGAGGGCCAAGGGAGCACCTTCTATCCGCTCTTTGTGAGCGCCATTGTTGCCGGTTTGGTGCCTCCCTTTTCTGAGTTCTTCTTCTCTGTCCTCCGCCATTACAAGCTTCAAGCTCTGCATCTCCACCCCAACTCTGTCCTTCTTCTGGCAATCTTCTCCTACTATTGCAAGGCTCATGTAGGGGTGAAGCCCTCAGTGGCTTTGCTGCACCACTACTTCTCCCTCCGGACCTCTCGTGGTCCCGTCTCTACGTGCGCGAGCTTCTCGCGTATGGTAGCTCCATCGCCATTTCGAACCCCAGGAAGAGGATTGAGGGCTTCAGGAGTAAGTGGGTCTTGGTAGATGCTGGGCGCATCCACCCTCGGCTGATCTTGCCCACGGGGCACCCCTCGAGCTCCGACGACTGGTCTCGAGTGGAGCTTGTGGACCCCCGCGCGAGGCTGGTGTTGGAGAAGATGGACGCGGATCTGAGGCCGGCCAGCATGGTGGCGACGAAGCTGACTGGCACATCGCTGCTGAGGGAATTCCTGGAGCACCAGCTGGCTCCGCTTCATCAGTACTCGCTTCCGATGTGGAGGCCCCACCCGAGCCCCGCGGTCTTGGCCGACGAGGATCTGGCTGCGGTTCTCCAGTCTTTGGTCGGGGGCGACGTGGCGAGGTTGGAGGGCGCTCCTACGCCCCTGTTCCTCCGCGAGGAGTGGGAGCAGGTAGTGGAGTCCATGCCCATCTTCAATGGGGACGGGCCCGTGCCCACGGAGGCTCCCGAGGACCCGGTGGACGTGTCCGCCGGCGACTCCAGTGAAGAGAAGGAAGAAGGGGAGCGGGAGAAACGGCCTGACTCCAAGGCGACCGACGGAGAGTCGAGGGCTCCCCCCCCTTCAGCGCAGGTCCCGCGCTCTCCGCCTCTCTCTGAGTGATGACGACGAGGATGATGACGAGCAGGGCGGCGGGAGCCTGCCCCCGATCCCGAAGAAGGACCGGACCGGGCTGATCCCCCGCGGGTCTGCCCCGGCCCCGAGGCGATCCGCGGACGCGCCTCCAGCTCCCGAGCTCCTTGAGGCTGATCCTTGCAGCCGGCTCTCGGGCTTCAAGTACGGCCAGAGATTGCTCGAGCTCACGAGCGACGACCTGTAAGTGCTTGATTCCTGTCTTAATTCTTGTTCTGTTGCTGAGGCTTGACGTTCGTATCTCCCGGCTAGGCTGGCGCCCGCGTCAAAGAAGTCAAAGGGAGCTCCTGAGGTTCCATCCGGGGCAGCGCCTCTGCCCGCGAAAGAAGGTGATCGTGACGCACGGGCCTCTCCTGCCCGGGCGTCCTTGCGAGGCCTGGCTGAGCCGGCTGGGGTGAGCTCAGCCCCCACGGCCCAAGCAACTCCCAAGGTGCCCTTGCCTGATGCTGCCACCACAGCCGTTGGGGCGCAGCAGGCTCCACCTCAGGATACTATGGTCATGCTGCCATCTTCTCCTCCTACTCCACCGACTGCTGTTTCTTCGACTCCTCCTACTGTTCTGGATCGTGCTGCTGCCGAACTGGACCGTCTGCGGCAGGATCTTCTAGGCGCTGACCCTCGTTTAGTGGCCGGGCGTCCGGAGCTAGCTTCTGGCTGGATTCGCTCCGACGCTTCGATTCGGGCGGCGCTGGTCTAGGCCTCGATAGCTTGCGACGAGGAGAAGCAGGCTGTCCTTGGGGCGAAGGCTGCTCGCGACGCTGCCTTGGGAGAGGCGGCTAATGTCCGAGGTCGCTGCAAGGCGCTAGAGAGCGAGCTGCAGGGCCTGCGGGACCAGCTCGCTGAGGAGACCTGCCTTCGCCAAGAGCAGGAGGAAGGCATGAAGGCTCGCGAGGCGGCTGTCAAGGACCGGGACGCCAAGCTCAAGAAGCGCCATGTCCGCCTAGGCGCGCTGGAGCAAGAGTTGGAGGCAAGGAAGGTCGAGCTGGATGGCAAGGCACGGGTTCTTGCCGAGGATCGCGTGGCCTTCGCGGAGATGGAGGAGAAGGCTTGCACCTCGCTGAAGACGCTTTATGACAGCAGCCTGGAGAGCTCGCTGGCCGGCGCCGAGGACGGCCCCGCCAAGCTGCTTCCCTTCCTGGTTCGTGTTCTTGAAGATGTCACCCTTGGCCTTGGCCCTACGGCTGAGGCCGAGGCGTGTGCCTTGTCTTCTGCAGCGCTGACGCGGGTCCTTACCCACATCTATCTTCGCGACCCCAACATCGACCTCGATAGCCTGCTGGAGCCAGCGAGCGGCGAGCTTGCCGCTGCCGCTGCTGAGGCCGTGAAGGGTCGTGCGGAGGCCCTGCTGGGGAAGTTCCGGGCCTTCAGCACCAAGCCGAAGCAGGGCACTGCCGACCCTGCAGCTCCACGAGGCGAACCCTCTTCGCGCAGCTCCACCGCCGGCAAGTGACTCCGTTGTGGCTCCCGTCCTGCTTTTAATTCCTGCACATGTACCATGCCTCGGGGAGGCGTTAAAACTTGCATTTGGTGCTGTGATAACAGTATGGACTGTAATATTTGCTTTTGAATTCCTTGAAATTTGTGCTATTTCCTTCCTACTTGCTTATGTTCTACGCCGGCAGAGCCCGGCCGCGCGCATACCTCAGCCGCCGTTAGCCCCGACCGGAAACCAGGACGGGACCAAGGAGTGAGGGGCTACGTGACAAGTTAGGCTCCTGAGTCGCGATGCTCAGGAGTCCCCCTTGGCGTTGGAACAACAAGTAGGGAGGTGAGATGTGGGGGTGACTCCTTAGGGAGGTGAGATGCGGGTGGATCTACCGTTCTACGTCTGCAGAGCCCGGCCCCGCGCATACCTCAACCGCCGTTAGCCTTTCGGAACTAAGGAGTGAGGGGCTACGTGACCAGTTAGGCTCCTGAGTCGCGATGCTCAGGAGTCCCCCTTGACGCTCAAACGGCCTTCGTACCTTGGCTCCACTCGGGGAGGGACGTGCGACGAACCAGGCCCGGGGGGCCTGGCTGGGTGGCATGCGTCTGGGCGTGACCCAGGCGCAGCCCCCGTGCCCAGCCCCCTCGCGCGGCACTCCCGAGGGGAGGCGTTGCGATGAGGCTAGACACTGAGCTCTGGGCTCCCTGAGGTTGATGCGGCCCGGGGGCCACCTCAGTTGTTTATCACCAGCGCGGAGCATAGCGCTTCCGTATGTGTACGGGCATAGCCGCTCCTCGGCAGTGTCGTCAGCCAGCGCGGAGCATGGTGCTTCCACTGGTGCGTGGGAGGGGGATCCCCTCCGGGAGGAGCCCCCGGGGCGTGTACAGCCCCGCCCTGAGACGTGGCTGGCACGGTAAGGCCTGACGAGGTGTATCTGGGCACCCGTGAGCCAGCGCGGGACTCACGGGGCCCTACCTCAAGGCGGGTTGCGCCTGGCACTGGGCCTTATCTTGGGATGTGTTCCTGCAAATTTGGTTAGATGCCGACGCTCTACGTCCTCGGGTCCCGGCCCTCGAGCTGGTCTCAGCCGTCGCTGGTATGCCAGGTCGCGATGCCGTGGACAAGGCCAGAGGGTGAGGGCTGGAGAGTCGGTAAGAGCCCTGAGTCGCGATGCTCAGGTACCCCCCTTTAACGTGCAAGCTTGGTTGGATGTCGAAACTCTACATCCTCGGGTCCCGGCCCTTGAGCTGGTCTCAGCCGTCGCTGGTATGCCAGGTCGCAATGCTGTGGACAAGGCCAGAGGGTGAGGGCTGGAGAGCCGGTAGGAGCCCTTTGTCGCGATGCTCAGGTACCCCCCCTTTAACGCGCAAGCTGCCGACATCAAGGAAGAAAAGGTGCCACGGACAGACACCAAATAACAAGCATGATGGGTCGAATGCATGGCCCGAAGATAAATGCAAAAGGGGTACACATAGATGGGTCTGACCCGAGCGACTTGGGGATGATGCAGCCCGAGGGGCGCCCCCAACAAAGTAAGCTAAAAAACACAAGCAGAAGGGATACACGCCGTAGGGACGGACCCACGCGGCCTGGGAATGATGCAGCCCTGAGGGCGCTCCCAGCTGGAAATGAAACTTGAAAGATGTCACCTGATAGTGTTGACGACGAAGGGGTGTTGGTGTAGCAGACTCGGTGGGCTGTGGGAGCCGATCCTCATGAGCCCCCAGGCCCAGGGGCCTCGGGAGGCTCCGGAGGCGCTGGTGGCTCCTCGCGGACCATCTCCATCTCCGCCAGGGCTGCGGAACGCCTGGCCTCTTGAGCCTCCAAGATGCCCCTCATGAGGCGCTGGTATGTGGCAGCCACGTTCGGAAAGCCATAAGGCATGCGAACGTAGCTGTGGGGTGGACCTTCGCAGCGCCCCACTTGCGAGGGCCAGAGGCGCTCCTGAGAGGCGGCTCGGTTGAGCCCTGGTATGTTGATGCAGACGCGCAACCCACCATCCTTGCCTGGATGGGGGGCCACAACGGGTAAGCGGCGGCTGCCTCTCATGACTCTTGACTCCTGTAGCTCCTGAATGGCCTTGCTGACGAACTCCTGAGGGTTTGGCCCTCCTTGCCTCGCTCCTTCTTGAGGGAAACGTGCTTCGAAACATGCCTCCAAGTGGTGCCCAAGCGCCTCCCTCGTGACCTTGGCGAGGTCGGCGGCCCTCCAGGGGAGAGACCCCGAGCCCTGCCTGAGGAGGGCGCCGGGCGCGCTTCCCTATGCGATGGAAGGAGGTTCCCCCTGGGCAGGTGCGGGCCCTGAGGGGCCTGCCTCCTGAGGGGCCAGGCCGGAGGATGTCTTCTTCTTCTTGGGGGTGGTCTCGGGAAGCCTCATGCTTCCGCGATATGGGTCTTCCAGTGACGCGGCCTGAAAGGCTCGTTCCAGGGAGCACACCGCGTCTTTCTCTTCGCAGGGCACCGTGATGACTCCGCCACTTCCTGGCATCTTGAGGACGTTGTAGCCGTGGTGGGTTACGGCCATGAACTTGGCCAGTGCTGGGTACCCGAGGATGGCGTTGTACGGCAGGCGAACGTGGGCGACGTCGAAGTCGATGAGCTCAGTGCGGTAGTTGTCGCGCGCCCCGAAGGTGACACGGAGGCGGACCTGCCCAATCGGGACCGTGGAACCGTCGGTGACTCCGGAGAAAGGCTTGGTTGGCTGAAGCTGATTGTAGGGCACCTGGAGATTGTTGAATGTTTCCACGGACAGGACGTTGAGCCCTGCCCCGCCATTGATGAGGGTCCTGGTGACTAGCACGTTGCTGATGATTGGGGAACAAAGCATTGGGAGGACTCCGGCTGTGGCCGCGCACTTGAGCTGATCCGCTGAGCTGAACGTGATGGTGCACGCCGACCACTTGAGAGGGTGCATGGCCTCGAGCTTGGGGAGGACCGCATGTACTTCGCGGGCGAACTGCTTGAAGATGCGTTGAGAGGTTGGGGCTTGAGCTCCGCCCAGGATGTAGGCGATCGCACGTGGCTCCTGGAAGCCCCCAGCCCCCTCGTCCTGATGACGGTCCTCATTTCTCCTTGGCTGCAGCGGCAGTGGAGGGAGGCCTGCGTTGCCTTGCGGGCGATCCTCGAGAGGCTGATCCCCCCAGTCTCCCTCGCGAGGCGGGTCCTGCCAGCGATCCTCGCGAGGTTGGTCGCGACACCCTTGGCGAGGGCCGCGGTCTTCCCAACGTCTTGCGTTCCTCGTCCATAGCCCCGGTCACTACGGTCGGGACATCGGCCGATCCTTCCTTCACGCACGGCTCGGAGCTCTTGGCATTCATTGGTGTTGTGGGTGTGGAGGTCATGGTACACGCAGTACCGGCTGCCCTTGGAAGATTCGGGCTGATCTCTGCCCCGCTTGGTGTCTAGTTCTGCCGTGAGCACGGCAGCCCCCTTGCGCTTCACATCCTTGGCCTTAGGTTTCTTCTCTTCTGGGTCTGCGGCAGGCAGCTCGAGGAGGGAGAGACACCCTTCCTCAGCCCTGGCGCACTTGGTCGCCAAGTTGAATAGCTCCAAGGAAGTGCACAGGTCTTCATGCATCGCCAGCTCCTTCATCTTGACGTCGCGCACGCCGTCGGAGAAGGCTGAGATGATGGCCTCCTCGGTCACCTTGGGAGTCTTGAGGCGTGCGTTGTGAAGCGCTGGATGTACTTCTGCAGGGTTTCCCCTGGTTGCTGCTTGATACGGCGCATGTCGCTCACGGCAGGTGGCCGGTCGCGAGTACCCTGGAAGTTGGCGATGAAGCGCGTGCGCATCTCGTCCCAGGAGGAGATCGTGCCTGGAGCCAGATTCAGGAGCCAGGTGTGGGCCCCGTCCTTGAGCGCCATGGGAAACCCAGTTCGCCATGACCTTCTCGTCTCCGTTGGCAGCCTCGATGCCTAGCTCGTAGAGCTGGAGGAACTCTGCAGGGTCAACCATACCGTCGTAGCGAGGAGGCAGGTCTGGCTTGAACTTGCTGGGCCACACGACGCTGCGCAGCTCGGCGGTGAAGGCGCGTCAGCCCGCTGTGGCCACGGGAGGCCTTGGGTGGCGAAGAGCTTGGTCCTGCGGGTCCCCATGCGCCGCAGCTGGGAGCAGTGCGGGGTCTTGACGTGCTGGAGAGAGAGCGTGTTCGCGATGAGCCGGAGCAGGGAGCGCTCGGGCAGCTTTTCACGGGCGAGGGACTTCTTGGCAGCTCTGCTCTTGCCGCGCTGGCGCCTGACGGAGCGGGTTCCGCCCAGGGGCCACACGCCTTGGGGCCAGGGCGCTTTCTTGAGGGGGAGGCGCCTGAGGCGCCCCCGGAGCTTCATCGCCCGCGCAGGGCGGGGTGCGGTGCAGCGGGACGGAGGGTGCAGGAGAGCCCCCTGCGGAATGGACGAGCTCGGCGACGCGGTCGAGCCATTCTTCGTAGACGTCGTCGACGGGACGGTAGCACAGGAGCTCGTTTGCCGCGATGACCGCAGCTCGAGCCTCCATGGGCGCGCAGAATGCGCGAGACGAAGAACCAGCTGGGGTGAGCGAGGGGGTAGCAGTGCGTCCGTCTTGCCTCACGGAGGGATGCTGGGACGATGCTTGCTGCTCGTTCCCCGTGAGCCGTTGGCGGTGTTGACGGCAGGTGACGGGGAACGACGAGGGCGCCCGCCGACAGGAGTCGTCTGGGCGACACGGGAAGCGAGGGCGGCTCGGCGCTCGGTGCGGGCCTGATGAGCGTCAGACATGGATGCGATGGTCGGAGAAGAACAGGGCGACGGAAGACGAATTCCGGCGCACCCCTACCTGGCGCGCCAAATGTCTGATTTCGGGTTCCGGCAGACCCTTGAGGTTTGAACACTGGGGTGCGCACGGAGATTTCGCCCTCTACCTACCTGCTCCTCGCTGACTCGCTAGGATCTAAACTACGAAAGGAACAACACAAGAGACACAGAGTTTATACTGGTTCAGGCCACCATTGCAGTGTAATACCCTACTCCAGTGTGTGGTGTGGTGGATTGCCTCTTGGGATGATGATGAACAATACAAGGAAGAACAGCCTCGCGAGGTTCTGTTCTTGGCTGGTGCGATGAACTGCTAGGAGGAGTTCAGTCGCTCTCTCTACTGGTTTTCTGGTGAGGATTCTGTTCTTCCAGATGCTCGATGCCCCTACCCTGGGGGTGGCTAGTCCTATTTATAGGCAAAGGCCCTGGGCCTCTTCCCAAATATTGAGCGGGAAGGGTGCCAACAATTGGCCATTTTGAAGGGGAACATCGGGTACACTTATCCTGACTAAAGTTGGTCCTCGCCTGTCAAAGGCTCTGGTGGTGACGCCTGCTTGGGCTCCACAATGACTTCCTCCATGCCGTTGGGCTAGTCTTGGTCTTGTTGCACCGAAATGGATGCCTTTGCTTGATGCTCTCGCCTGCGCTTGCTCCCTTTGCACCAAAGAGGAAAGGAGGACACTGCACGGGCTGGCGCCTGACTGGCACCCTTGGTCGTCATGGCTTGCGTCATGGGCTCCTCGTGAGGTACCCCGCCTTGAACTCTCTGCCTCCTCGCGAGCCAGCCTTATGAGGCCGTGCCTGGGGAAGCTCCTTGTCGCCCGCCCCGCGAGGCTTGGCCCCTCGCGAGGGTCTTGAGCTTGTGTTGATGAAGATGGGCCATGCTGGCCCCCCTTTGAGCCACGCCGCAGGCCGCAGGCAGGCAAGTCTGGGGACCCCCGTTCCCAAAACACCGATAACCGGCAGCACCTCGCTTGGGTGTGGTGTTAAAGGCACGGAACTTTGACAGCAGGGCCTCTGCTCGACCCTTGACGGCTTCAGCATCAGCGGCGGAGCGCTTGGCGTCCACGGGCTCCAGAAGGTCATCGAGATTGGCATCGGGGTTGCGGAGGTAGACGTGGCTGAGGATCCGCGTCAGCGCTGTGGAGGAGAGGACGCGAGCCTCGACTTCAGCCATGGGGCCGATCCCGACCACGACCTCCTCAAGAGCCTCGACGAGGAAGGGAACCAGCTTAGCGGGGCCTTCCTTGGCTCCGGCCAGTGGCTTCTCCAGGCCCCCGTCATAGAGCGTTTTCAGCGCTACGCGGGCCCTCTCCTCGTAGAGCGCGAAGGCCATGCGGTCTTCGGCCAGGATCTTCGCCTTGGCATCCCGCTCGACCCTCTCCACCTTTAGCGTCTGCTCCAGCGTCTTCAGCTGGTCGCGGTCGGCTGATAGTTTGGCGTCGCGCTCCTTGATGGTAGCCTCCCAAGCTTTCATCTCCTCCTCCTTCACCTGGCGGTCGCGAACCTCCTTGGCAAGCTCAGCATGTAGCTCTCCCAGCTTGCCCTCCAGCTTCTCGCAGTGGCCCTTGATGGTTGAGGCATCCTTCAGCGCTGCATCGCGGGTGGCCACGGCCTGGGAGGTGGCTTGCTTCCCCTCCTCGGAAGCCATCACAGCCTGGCTCGGCGCCGCCCGGACGGAGGCATCAGAGCGAACCCAGCTGGAGACCAACTTCAGGCGCCCGGCCACCAGGCGGGGGTCCACGCTCCGGAGATCCTCTCGCAGCCAACTCAGTTCGTCAGCGGTACGGTACAAGGCGGCAGAGGAAGCAGAGGGGATGGGAGCCGGCGGAGTAGGAGGAGAGGACGGCAGCATGATCACAACCTGGGAGGCAGGGACCTCCGGAGTCTTGGCAACCTCGGTGCCAGCATCAAGGATGGGTGCCTCCAGAGTCAATGGGGCCACGGAGGCTGACTCCTCGCCGGAGCGTTCCTACTGGCCTCGCGAAGATGATCGGGCGGGGGACGCGGCCACGGCTGACGAGCCAGTTTCAGGCGAGGTCACCGCGCCTCCCTTCAGCCTCTTTGCCGCAGGTAGCAGCCTACCCAATGGAAGATGTCAGGCTTTGACAGCAGAAAGACAGGGGTGAGGCAAAGTTCGGATAATTACTTGTTGACCGCCACGGGATCCCACGGACTCAGGCCAAGCTTGAAGCCCGAAAGCCTCTTGCGGGGCTCAGCCTCGGGAGGCCTAGTCGCAGGCGAAGGCACGCCTGAAGGGCTGGAGCTGACTTCGGCCGATGCAGGGGCTGGGTGGCCCCTCGAAAGATCAGCCCGGACCTGTCCTTCCTCGGGACCAGGGGCGCGTCCTCCCCTCCCCGCCTGGCGTCGGCCTCGTCGTCGTCAGGCTTGGAGCGGAGGCACTACAAAAAAATACACTTCTGTGATGATACATGTTTGTCACAGTAGGTCGTGTTTTTTTTCATGCATGTACATCCATGACAAATTTATGACAGAATCAAGATAGTCATACCTGTGTTGTCGTAGAAGTGTTCCATGACATTACCAAAATTATCATCACGGAAGTGTCCACTTCCATGACGATAAATCGCGAGTCACAGAAGTGCTTTCGTCAAGGGTGACCGACATGTGGCATCCACCGTAACGGAACACCGTTAAGCTATCGGGTCGGGTTTTGGATCCGATAACCCGTTAACAGCCCCGACCAATGGGGATTTTCCACGTGTAAAATCATCATTGGCTGGAGGAAACACGTGTCGGCTCACCGTTGGGACAGATGTCATCCGCTCATTGGACCGAAGGCGCCTATGATACAGCGACACGTGGCACGGCCCAACAGAGGCCCATTCCTGTGAAAAGGCCGGCCCGTTTGACTTGGTCAAAAGGTGGCGGGCCGGCCCACTCAAAGCCTGTTAATGGCCTGTTCACATATAGCCCATTTACAGTCCGCTAACCCAGGCCCCGTTAAGCCCTATCCTAATTAGGCCCAGTAACGTCATCTGGGCCGGCCAATATGATTCCAGCCCGTTTTAACTTCCGGCCCATGTGTGGCCCATGACTTCTTTCAGCCCATATGAGGCCCTTTGTAACTCTTGGCCCATTAACAGCCCGTGGTGAAACTGGCCCGTAATGAACAGTGTATCACTTTATACCCATTAACAGCCCGTTATTCTATTGGGCCGTTTCCAGCCCAAGTTATCTTTCAGCCTTCTCAGGGCCCATTGATTCTTGGGCTCATTTGCAACATTCGGTTACATACGACCTGTTACTGTCATTTTCTGCTTGTGGGCCAAATTCAGCCCGTCGTTACAGTCGGCCCATTTGCGGACCGTTAATACGTTGGGCCGTTTTCATGTCAAAAAAAACCCGTTGGGCTATTTTCATAGAGTTATCAAATATGGTCTATTAACAGCCCGTTATGGTCCACGAATTGTACGGCCCATGATTGGCGAAATGATGATACGCCCCGTAGAAGGCCCATGGACCTACGGCCCGTACGAGGCCCATGGATCTACGGCCCGTAGAAGGCCCATGGGTTGTACGGCCGGTAGAAGTCCCATGGACCCTACAGCCCGTAGAAGGCCCATGGACTCTAAGGCCCGTATAGAAGGCCAATGGATCCTACGGCCCGTATAGAAGGCCAATGGATCCTACGGCCGGAAGAAGGCCCATGGATCATACGGCCTGCAGGAGGCCCATGGTTACAACAGTACGTGTGTTGCCATGATTATTTTGGCCTAGTTACCAACAATAGGCTATTGTGGCCACTAGAAAAACACAGAAAAAGAACTGCAGTGACTACAAGCAAACAACTAAACAAGAAAATAAGGAAATAGATAAGCAAGCAATTAATGCTAGCCTATTACCGCTATTACACATATTACATCCACTGGGCATCAAAGTTCGCCACCAGTGCAAATAAACGCGGCAGCAAAACAAGAACATAACTGAAACAACTTCAGAAGAGCTCAAGAAACGTTATCCTGGGTATCCACCATGCTGGCAATAAGCTTAGGAAGCTAATTAGCTTTGTCCTGTTTGGCGCTAAAATCCTCCAACGCTTGCTGTTGCACCAGAAAGTATGCATCTGAATGCTCCAGGGACTTCCGCAGTCCTTCCGCTTCTTGTCGCAGCATAGCTGATCGATGTCTTTCAGCTTGTAGTTGAGACTCAAGAAACCAAACTGATTCAAACAGTGAGTTTGAATAGCTTGTGCAAGCAGTAGTGGCCAGTAACTCGAACACTAAACCAAGACAGGACTTTGGGGTTGTCTCGCTGTCTTCAAGATAGTCTTCCTTAGCTGTTTTATCAGCTTTGTTGGAGACCAACAAGGATGTGTCACTATCCTGAAGCTTGTCTGCATTACTTCCTTTACCATTTCTTAATAAGGCACTCTTCCCCAATATTCTGTCAGCATTCTAAAAGAAGAAACAAGCAGACACATAACAAGTTTAGCATGTACTAGTATATGAAACTCATTTCGGTGAACCAGTTCATTAGTAAGGTGGACAGGATTAAACTACCAAGTCTTCTATTGCCAAGTACTAGTACATAATAAAAGCATCAAACAATCGTATATCTATGTCCTATGGTCACTGCATTGTCTTGCCAAATCAAAATAGAGACACGGTTCAAATCATATCAGTTCAAGAGAAAGCAGTAGTGAAAGAATACAAAGCGTGGGAAACTACACGGCACAACAAGATTTCAGATGGGTACCACGGGTCTACATGTACAACAACACTATTGGCTCTGTTGTGATGCTAGTAATGCATGATATGAAAGTCAACTATATACACAATTGAAATTGAAATCAAAAGAGCTATTGATAAGAGCAAACCTGTTAAAGAAACATGCGTGAACATACCTGCTGTGCCATTGGAGTTTCGGTTGGATCCTTCAATTTAAAAATAAGTTTGTATCAGTAAATACAGTGAGACAAGAGCAAAGCAATCATAGTTAAAAAAGGCGCGCCTAAGCGAGCGCTTAAGCGCGCCTAGGCTCTAGGCGTTGGCAAAACGCATTGCGCATAACTATGCTTAATCTGTGCATAACTGCGCATAAGCATGCGCTTTGGTCAGTAAAGCGCAAGGCGGTGGCAAAACGCACAATTAACGCCTAGCGCTTTTTTGAACTATGATAGCAATGGAATCTTAAATTAGAACAGTTGTTCTTCAGGTTTAGGCACTTGTTCTACATGAACAGAGTACAGTAAGACGCAAGAATATAATACTTAAAATGAGCTCATAGACCTTACCACATTCTTGATTCGGGACCAGTACAGAACAAGGCGTTCCCAGTCATCATCCAGTAAATGTTTTATTCCGCTAGATACTGGCATCACCCGCTCCAATTCAAATGGCTGATAAACAGGAAACATAGTTGAATGTACAGACATTGTATGAGAGACAGATGCAATAGATAGTGTGGAAAAAAGAGGGCATGAAATAGTTGACATGTATATTGTTTAACTAAAACAGATAGCATGACATAATTTCACATATATGATGTCTATCTAAACTGGATAGCATAGCATAACATAATTCAAAGATATGATGAATAACTAAACAAGATCGCATGACATAATTCACCTACATGTTATCTAAGTAATCAGGATCGCATCATTTAATTCACATATGTGATTTATATGCTAAACAGAGGGCATTTGTTATGATGTCTGAACTAAGAACATGGTGTTGAATATTGTGTATATGATGTCTAAACTATGCAATGCAAGACACTGTATGCATGTTATGAGCAGTATAACCGTGCCAAGTTAGAGCATACACCTTAGTGGGGGAATAGGACTAGTCATCTGTCTCTGAATCCATCTCTGAGGAGCTATTGGGACCCAACAAGAGATCTGCTTCGACAGGTAGCACTGTCTACTCTGAAGGCCTTATTTTCACTCCAGATTTTTCCATCTCCCACCTAAATGGCTGATTCACAGGAAGAGTAGTTTAATGTACAAACATTGTTGACAAATGGAAATGTAATGAAGAAAAGGATGGGCAAGATATCATTTAAATATATGATGCCTGGTTAAACAGGATGGCATTGCACATTTCACATATATTATGGCTGGCTAAAAGACATGAGACTGCATAATTCCCATATATGATATAAAAACTAAACATGTGGTATTACAAAACATGTCTAAACTAAGCAGATGACATATATGATGTCAAAAGTAGGCACTGCAAGGCAACATATGCATGATATGACTAACATCATCATGCCAAGGTAGAGCAAACACCTTGGGGGGTAAATAGGAGTGGTCAGCGGCGTCTGAATCCGCCTCATAACAAATATATTCCTCTGGATTACAATCTGGAGAGGGGTGGGGAGGGTTTGCCATTGAACCCACCATGGAGCGATGTTTGCATGACATTGTATTGCCGCGCAAAACTCTTCTCTTTTTCTCTACATGTTCAGCATGACTGTGTACAATATCTGACATGCATACAAAAAAATATGGTGAGATTATGTAAGGAGAGCATGCAGAAATTTAGAGTGATGGTAACAACCAGTGGATGGATCCAAAAATAATGATAGCAGGCTGATGATTGCTTTAAATTAATAAAAAGACAGACGATGATTGCTTTACTATTTGTTTCCCACCCAAGATGAACAACATAGGCATACCCTAGGTGAACCAGATATTAGACAGACATACTATTCATTGCTGCCTCGATATGTGCCCCACAACTAATTTAGAACTCAAGTTTGAACATTAATTTGGACCTGACTTGGGAGTCCAAGAGTTGAACAGGACGATAAAGTAGCAGGTAAGTTTAAGCAATGCATAACATAAGCAGAAACGAAAGAGTGTGACCTCTCTTGTGGACCCGTGTACTCCTCAGGTTCATCTGCTGAGTTGATGATGGTGATGCCCTTGGGGTGGGTGCCGGTGGCAGGCAAGGAGATCTGAGGCGGCGAAAGACGGTCAGGAGTCGTGATGTCTGGTTTGGTGGATGCTTCTGTCGATGGAGCAGCTCAGGTGAGGTGGACGACGTCGCGACAGGAGCAGGACAAACCACACAAAGTTCCCTTCGACACATACCTGTAACTGAAGTAATTCTGTAAGGGCTCATTTGGCTTGCATGATTCTTAAAACGCAGGGATAGGAAAAACACCGGAATAGGATAGGAAAATGCACATGGTAAACAGAGCATTTGTAAACACAGGATTTCTGTCAACTTGGGTGTTTGGTTTATAGGAATTGGAAGAGCAGAGGAATGCAAAGAAACATGGCCAAAATAAAGAGAAACCATATGAAAGCGTGTACAGTTAG
The DNA here is from genome assembly GCA_963921465.1 of Triticum timopheevii. Lineage (NCBI taxonomy): Eukaryota > Viridiplantae > Streptophyta > Magnoliopsida > Poales > Poaceae > Triticum > Triticum timopheevii. Next base: position 473,259,982 of record OY997268.1, read on the forward strand.
AATGTTATTCTAGCACTAATGCACTTGGTCTTGTTTTCATGCATAGGATTTTGAAAAGTAGGTCCAGGTGGATGTTTTGCTTCATTCCTTTCAACAAAATGCATGAATAATTGAATAGTAGAGTGCCATTGGAAAATTCCCTATTGCTATGTTTTTCCGTGGAACCAAAATAGCCCTAATGGATCGACGTGAATGTATAGTAATAAGTGATGCAACAAGTGTGCAACCTCTTTGCCGTAGCCGTGTCGACCTCAGCATCATTGGGTTGGTCACTGAAGCAGTTGAGGCAGAGGTGGCTGTCGGAGGTGTGGAGGAAGATCTGAGGAATCTGTAGACGGCGTCCAGGGCACTGCTCTGTTGTGATGGATCGTTCTGTCGTTGGAGCAGCTCCGGTGAGCCGTAAGACGTCAAGGCTGAAGCAGCACAAGACATACATCGTCAATCTCAAGTGGGATTCTAATAGCATCTCCAATAGATAATGTAAAATGGATGTAAAATTAACATCACCAAAAACCACCTGACTACAACAGACGAGGTAAAAACTGTTGACTCTGAACTTAACTGTCGAAACTGAAATTTACTGTGGAATCTGAATGCTACTGTCGAAACTGAACGCAATGGTAGCAGAGAGGCACTTGACATGTAGTTTAGGGAGGGCCTGCAGTTCATCTTCAACCTGCACCCCCCTGAGCCGCCTGCCACCACCGGCCCCAGCGCCGTCTCGCCGCCCCGAAACAACTCGCCACCGCCGCCCTAGCCAGCCCTCTAGGCCCCCCGCCCCCACCCTGAACCCTAAGATAGATAGTGGGGTACCTCTCCGGCGATCCCCCGTCCCCGCTGCGGGTGGTTCTTCCTTAACTCCGGCGAGCCCCCCAACCCCTGAAAATCGACTGACCCAAAAGTCGACTCAGTCGACTGAAGTGTGGCTTAATCGGAGCAGAGCAGCAGCACGAGCGAGGGGGAGAGCAGCAGCAGCAGCTGGGCGAGCAAGCGATCGAGCGAGAGCCGGAGCAGCAGCAGCGCGAGCGAGCGAGCGAGAGCCGGAGCAATAGCAGCAGATCTGGCTGGTATGGACGCCGCCGCCGAAGGGGCCTCGCACTTGGGGAGAGCCGCCATGGAGATGTCGCCCGTGGAGCCGGCTTCAAGGTAGCCGCTCCATGGGGGTGCGAGATGGAGCACCGTCGGTGCCGGGAGGTCAAGTTAAGGAGAAGGTGCGATGCGGTGAGTGTACAACCTCTTTTGTGGCACCGAGTAGGCCTCGGCTTCATCCGAGGAGTCGGTGAGGATGCTGCGATTCCGGTGGAGCAAGTTAAGGCGGCGTTGTGGGGATGGAGCAGCCGTGATAGATGAGGCGATCGTCCGAGCAGGTCCTTGGAGGTGGAGGACGGGGCGGCTGAACCGGCGGGACAGCGAGATGGACGACGGATCCTCATCCGGGAAGGTGGACGAGGGATGTTGAGCTGTTGCGGTGGACGACGTCGTTGGGGAAGAGGCTCTGGCTGGGCAGCGGTGACGTCGCGGATGGAGGAGGGTGGGGTTTCGCGGCTGGAGCGGAGAGGTTATGGCGGCCTGGGATTTCGAATGGCGAAAAGGGGGTGATGGGAGGGGGTGAAGCATGACTTAGGGACGCGCTTGTCCAAAATGTAGGGTGTGTTACAAAAGTACCCCCCACCGATTTGAACTAGCGGCCCTTTTGGCTCAGGGTTAGAAGGGGGATTTCGCGTGTTGGGATTTGGCAGCTGGAGGGAGTTTTCGCGCGCGTTGTAGTTTCGGGATAGCAAGGCGTGGGTTGTGAAGGCGCCAGTTTTGGGAGCACGATATCTGAATTTTCGGGATATAACAAGACGCGGGTTGAATTTTAGGGACAAGCTAACATGTAGTAATATTGTACTTGTACGTACCAAATCAATTCGCACTTCCCTCAACCAAAAAGAAAACAAAAAAAATTAAACTATTCACACCACACAAAGAGAGAGTCTTGCCCCGTTTTACTATACAAACGCTATTCAAAGCTACTCCCTCCTTCCATCTATATAGGGCCTAATGTGTTTTTCGATGCTAACTTTGACCAAATATTAGAGCAATGATATATGACATGCAACTTACACAAAGCACACCGTTAACTTCGTCTGTGAAAGGTTCTTTCAATGATATAATTTTCACATTGTGCATGTCATGTACTATTAATCTTGTCAATAGTCAAAGACGGTCTTAAAAATCTCATTACGCCCTATATAGATGGAAGGAGGGAGTACAAATCCATGTTATGTCCGATTAAATTTTTTCGCTTGCTGTATAATGCATGTAACCTACTCATACCAACATTTTAGTGCATTCCAAATGTCTATACTACCGCTGCAATTCGAACTAAATTTGAATTCGTTTCTCTATTTCAATAAGAATCTACAATCATGATTGTTGCCAACTTCAACCATCATTCGTGTATTACCTTAATAACACACCACATGATTACTATAGAGATAGATATGAACTATGTGTACTACATGAACTCGAATTCTATTTTTTGAATACACTTGATGTTGATTCCAAATAATAGTACATTTGATGTACTAACTATATATTCATAATCTAAACCATGTTCCACACGTACACCGTGTTTATCACACAAAGTATAGTGCCCCGCCCCCTACATTATGACAAGTATTTAGACCTGAGTTGCAAAAGCCACACATTAGCCCAAATTATAATCAATGTTCTACATTATGATATCTTCTTCAAGTATCCGTATCCACTTTTTTATAATGAATTATGATCTTTGTTCGTCTTTTACACCTTCACGATCCTCTTCTATTTGTAGCTAGCTAGCGCTAACTTTCTATCGTGCATGCACATGCCCGCCCCCCTCACACACCCTTAGCGTCCCCTCCATCGCGCACGTTCATTATTTCTCTTTAGGTCGTCCACCAGCGGTGTGTGTAGGCCCCCGGCTCCTTTCTGGCACACACCGTACGATATACCTTTCTAGCCAAGTGTGCCTACAACAAACACATATATACTTCCCCTCTCCTCTTCTCACCATCCATACCCCCATATGTCCAATACGATTCCACGCAGGTGCACACTCCCGCCCCTCTTTTCATTAATCACATGCTCGCACACTCCTCCACCTCGACATGGTAGGCCTCTCGCACCACCTCCTAGCCACACCCTCTCCCCCGGTCTGCCTCTCCAGACCTTATTTGCTTCTAACACATGCAGGCGTGTATATGAACTGATCTCCCTACATATAGCCAGGTCGACTATAATTCGTTTTCACCAAGCACCGATACACTTACCTCGCTAGTTATGTCTCTCCTTTTCTCGGACACACGACGGTTGATCTTCCTATGTAGTTACGCATGCTTACCACAACCATATCTTCTCCCCTCATCATCCTTGAATACCTCCCGACCCGTCTCTCACATGCACGTGCATAGACAGACAGACATCCCCCGCCCTCTCTTATTGATATTGCACCCATACCCTCCGTTTTTCTAGTAGGCCTCTCCCACCATTTGTGAGACGCCACTCCACCACCAACCCTCCGACGCTCTACCTTTGTCTTTTTCCCAACCTTATGTAACGCCCCGGATTCGATGCACCAGGTGTCTGCCAGTTATTCGCCGTTGTTGCCATGTCATTTGCTTGCGTGTTGCATTTTATCATGTCATCATGTGCATCTCATGTTGCATACGTGTTCGTCTCATGCATCCGAGCATTTTCCCTGTTGTCCGTTTTGCAATCCGGCACTCCTATGTCCTCCGGCGTCCCCTTTTTGCCTCTTCTCTTGTGCGGGTGTTAAACGTTCTCGGAATGGCCCGAGGTTTGCCAAGCGGCCTTGGTATACAACCGGTAGACCGCCTGTCAAGTTTCGTTCCATTTGGAGGTCGTTTGATACTCCAAAGGTTAACCGGGTAACCGTAAAGCCCTCTTTTGTTGCAGCCCAACACCCCCTCTAAAGTGGCCCAAAACCCAGCAAACTCCCCTCCATGCTCTCGGTCGTTCGATCACGATCGCGTGGCCGAAAACCGCTCCTCATTTGGACTCTCCTAGCTCCCTCTACCTATATAAACACCTCCCCCTCCGAAATTTCGGGTCCAAACCCTAGCCTCTTCCTCCTCCGCGCCGCCGTTGACTTTTGCCCCGAGGTGAAATTCCTCTAAGTCCCAAATATTTTTACGATATGTTGCCATATTCATCATGCTGTATCTCTGCATCCGTAGCTCCGATTCGTGCGTGTAATATGTAAAATTGCTTGTCTCGACGAGTACTTCATTTCATTCCATTGCATCATTTTCATTTTAGCTCATCTTGATGCCCGAAATGCTGTTGGAAGAGTGCATGTTGATGTTAATCTGCTGAAACTGTTATAACATGCTCATTTGTCATTTTTGCCATGATTGATGTGTGCATCCTATGAGGTTGATGTCTTCTTGTGTTTTGATCTATGCCATGCCATCTTTCCAGGGGTGTATGCCATGTATTTTTGTGATCAATGTGGTGACTAGCACAAGCATGCAAACTAGGCTTCATGATATTGCTGATTTTAGTCCCTGTTCTGCTGTTATTTTGATGCCATGTAAACTTGATGCTACAGAGAGATCGATGCATATTTTGAGATACTTTAGTAAGGGTGTTTTGAACATATGATTGTTGTCTATCCATCCCTGCCCTTGTTTGCAATTATGGAGTAGTCTAGCATGTCATTTTGGTGCTCTACTTTTGCTTCAAAATGTTTCCTGGCAGATTGTTTACTTGTTATTCAATTTAGCCAAGGTTGCTATAGTTGATCCTTGCATGCTATGCTCTTGTTATTGCCTTGGTTGGTTACATAAACATGTCTTCTTGATGATGATATGCTTATCTTGTCATTCAATGACTTGTGGTGAGTGAATCGAGCTTGTTAAGTAGTGTACTTGCTGTTGCTTTTTGCTAGGCTGAATCTGTTATTTTGTTGCCATGTTAACATGCTTCTACTAATCATTCTATGCATAATCTGGAGATGTTCTATAAACATGTTTTGATCTACATGTCTTGCTCTATCCATTCATGCCCCTGGTTGCAATTATAGCCTGCTGGAACATGTTGTTATCTTGCTCCAAAGTATGCTAAATAATGTTGCTGTCAACCTGTTAACATGAAGTTCAGTTTTGGCCATATGCTTTTCTAGTGATCCATGCATCCTATGAACTTGTTCTTGTCATGCTTAGCTTCATAAACATGCCTTATTAATGTTGGTTGCCTTGCCATGCCATGTATTGCTCTGTGGTGAGTGTTTCAAGCTCACCAACATGCCTAATTGTTGTTCCTGCCATGTATGAATCTGTAATATAACTTGCCATGTTTACATGGGTGCCATCTTATTTTCGGTTCCTTTTTGGCTCATGGTCAGTAAGGGACTTTTGATCTATGCTTTTAGTAAATTCATGACATGCCTTTGTTTGCCATGATAAGTTCCTGTAACATGTTGTTTGCTTGCTCTAAACATTGCAACCTGATGTTATTCCTGCTAAAGTCTGAAACTGTTATTATTTGCAATCTTACCATGTCCTTTTGAGCATGTTCTAGTTATTTCTGGAGATAGCTCAGTGTTCATGTCTTGTCATGCTTTACCTGTACTTCATGCCCATGCCTTTTTTTATTATGTTGGGATGCTGTAGCATATTGTTTTGGTGCTTGCAATATGCCTAGTTGCTGTTTTGGGCAGATTGTTGCTATGACTTGTATAGTGTGCATGTGTTGAACCGTTGCTCCGTTTTGAGTGTGCTCTATATGAAACTTGCTTGATTTTGCATGTAGCTTCATATTATCATGTTGCATCCTTGTTTTGGTGTGTTTGCTTGATGTTTGGGTGCATTTTGCATCAATGCCATGCCTAACTTGTTTTGCTCATATCTTCTAGGCCGTAGCTCCGAATCTAATGAACTTTATATGTAACTTGACTAGAATTTCGTGTAGATCATCTTGGTGCATCTTAACTTGCTGTTTAACAACTTGAACATAATGTTTATTCAGATCTGGACCAATTTCGAAATTTGCATATGAGGACTTACCGGAATTGTTATATGTTGTTTCCGGCCTCATTTAAACTTGCCTTGATATGTTGTTCTTGTTTGCATCATCTCTTGCCATGAGTAGCTTCATGTAGCCTTTGTCATGCATCATGCTTGGATGAGCATCATGCCTTGTCATGTGTGGTGTGTTTACCATGTTGTGTGCTTCTTCTCGATAGTTCCCGTTTCGTTGCGATCGTGAGGATGCGTTCGTCTTCGTGTGGTTCGTCTTCGTGGCTTCATCTTCTTCATGGACTCGTTCTTCTTCCTAGCGGGATTTCAGGCAAGATGACCGCTACCCTGGATCTCACTACTATCATTGCTATGCTAGTTGCTTCGTTCTATCGCTATGCTGCGTTACCTATCATTTGCTCTTCAAGCCTCCCAAATTGCCATGAACCTCTAACCTTTGACACCCTTCCTAGCAAACCGTTGTTTGGCTATGTTACCGCTTCGCTCAGCCCCTCTTATAGCGTTGCTAGTTGGAGGCGAAGTTGAAGATTTCTCCATGGTGGACAGGGTTTTGTTGGGATATCAGAATATCTCTTATATTATTAATGCATCTATATATTTGGTAAAGGGTGGAAGGCTCGGCCTTATGCCTGGTGTTTTGTTCCACTCTTGCCGTCCTAGTTTCCGTCATACCGGTGTTATGTTCCCGGATTTTGCGTTCCTAACGCGGTCGGGTGATTTATGGGACCCCCCTGACAGTTCGCTTTGAATAAAACTTGTCCAGCAAGGCCCAACCTTGGTTTTACCATTTGCCTCACCACCACCTATACCCTTCCCTTGGGTCGGCCAACCCAAGGGTCATCTTTATTTTAGCCCCCCCCGGGCCAGTGCTTGTCTAAGTGTTGGTCCGAAACGAGCAACCTGCGGGGCCACCTCGGGGAAACTCGAAGTCTGGTTTTACTCGTAGCTTGACTTATCCGGTGTTGCCCTGAGAACGAGATATGTGCAGCTCCTATCGGGATTGTCGGCGCATCGGGCGGCTTTGCTGGTCTTGTTTTACCGTTGTCGAAATGTCTTGTAAACCGGGATTCCGAGACTGATCGGGTCTTCCTAGGAGAAGGTCTATTCCTTCGTTGATCGAGAGAGCTTGTCATGGGCTAAGTTGGGAAACCCCTGCAGGGTATAAACTTTCGAGAGCTGTGCCCGCGGTTATGTGGCAGATGGGAATTTGTTAATGTCCGGTTGTAGATAACTTGACACCAGATCCGAATTAAAACGCATCAACCGTGTGTGTAGCCGTGATGGTCTCTTCTCGGCGGAGTCCGGGAAGCGAACACGGTTTCTGTGTTATATTTGATGTAAGTAGGAGTTCAGGATCACCTCTTGATCATTACTAGTTGACGGCCGTTCCTTTGTTTCTCTTCTCGCTCTCATTTGCGTATGTTAGCCACCATATCTTGCTTAGCCGCTGCTGCAACCTCACCACTTTACCCCTTCCTTTCCCATTAAGCTTTGCTAGTCTTGATACCCATGGTAATGGGATTGCTGAGTCCTCGTGGCTCACAGATTACTACAACAACAGTTACAGGTACAGGTTATGCGATGATCATGACGCGAGAGCGATGTATGCTTGTTTTGGAGTTCTTCTTCGATCAGGGGATAGGTTCCAGGTCGGCAGCCTGGGCTAGCAGGGTGGATGTCGTTTGAGTTTCTGTTTGTGTTTCATCCGTAGTCGGATGGTGCTCTTATGTAAGATGATGTTGTATTCGTGTGGCATTGTATGCCTTCTTGTATGTATCCCCATCTATTATGTAATGTTGACGTAATGATATCCACCTTGCAAAAGCGTTTCAATATGCGGGTCTATCCTTGGTGGGACCTTCGAGTTCCTCTTGGATAGGGTCGCATATTGGGCGTGACACCTTATTCCTCTGCTACACATATCCATGGATGTCGATTGATCTCCCTCAATACTCCCTCCATTTCTTTTTAGTCCGTATATAAGATTTGGCCAAAGTCAAATTTAGCAAAGTTTGACCAACTTTATAGAAAAAATGTCAACATCTACGGTACTAAAGCTATATGGTATGAAAATTAATTTCCTGATGCATCTAACATTATTGATTTCATATTATGAACCTTGATATTCTTTTCTATAAACTTAGTCAAAGTTAACAAAGTTTGACTTTGACCAAATCTTATATGCAGACTAAAAAGAAACGGAGGGACTACATAGCTAGGTCTCTCTCCTTCCCCACACATATACTAGTCGACCGGTCTCTACCCCCCCCTCCCACACACCGATAGTCGAACGTTGTAGGTAGGTATCCATGCCATGGAGAAGAACTGCACCTCTGCCCTCTCAAATTCTAGTAGGCCACCTGCCTTGTATCTTTGACGTGGGCAACAACACAAATTCGATGGCACTCTTTATCGATTGCGCAGCCACACACTTCATCCCTGTTTTCAATTCTATCGATATCTCACGTCCATGACTTCGTTTCACACACATTGCATATGTTACGTTTTTCTGATTGAGATATCATCAACACACTGCCTCTGTTTCGCACAAACCATCTCTCTCACACCCACCCATGTATGTACCTGCACCTAAAGAAGAAGTGCACGCAGGACGCACGTACTCACTTCTCGTTCCCGGCCACACCCGCGCGCGTATACGGTGGAGTTCGTTTCTGTACAAAAAGGCAGCCCACGTGATAATTTGACGCGTGTAGCGGTTGTTTACTCGAAGGAGGGTCGAGTACCATGCCTAGAATATAAAATGATTGCCGTGGGGAAAATGTAAAAATGGGTTTGTCTCTTGTGAGTCTCATCACACCATCTCACACAAGGCCGCCGTGGCCTCTCTCTCTCAGCGTTGGTCAGTGATCTGGCCACATCCCGTCCGCCGGCGGAAAGGGAGGATGTGCATCGTCTCTCCGTTCGACGGCGTTGAGGCAGCTCGTCCCGATCTGCGATACTAGACGTTCTCTCTGACCAAGCTCCGGCGCGGTAGGGACTTTGCCACTTGCTCGCTGCCGCAGTATGGGCAGATCCCGGCCGCCGGCGCCCTCCTAGTAACATCCCGACGACCCTCAGGTACAGCTTCCTCCGGCCTTGCTCCACTGCCCATCTTCCCACGTTGCTGCATGTGGATCTTCTTTAGTTGTTTGCTTAAATCGTATCTCGGCCGGCGTACTTTCCATCTTGCAATATCGTCCTCAAACCATTTTTGATAAACCACCATGTGCTATCTTTCCCTTTTTACATGGAACATGCTTCTTTTTTGTCGGCGTATGTGTCTTCAACTCGTGTTATTGGGCAGTAATTGTTTCCCTTCGACCTCCTTTTGCAAACAAGGCTATCCATTTTCACCTCGTTGCTATTGCGACCTTTTGGTGAACTGCACAAATCACTTTTTTGAAGAGTGTTTTGTGCAGTTCCGCCAAAATGTCACACGGGCATTGTTTTTACATTTCTGTGGGACTGCGAAAAGGGAGATTGGTTTTGCTATCCTCCTCATCCAACTCCGTGCCTAATCTTCTCCAAGAAGAAGTTAGTCCTAAAGAGAGATCGTAGAGGTGATCGGCTTCTATTTATGTGTGTTATGTTTCATCATCTAGTTCCACTATTATTGTAATCACACTGACTGGATATCTTTGCAAACAGGGATGGTCCGCCCGATTTTAGTGGAGCTGCACAAAATGATCGGATTGTGGTGTCCTTCATACACCTCTTTTTTGGCTACAGAGCTGGGTGAAACTAGCTTCCAAGCAATGAACACTGTGCCAAGGAAATGGAGCCATGCCTACGAACAACATCGATGAATTATATTCTTTTCTTTATTTGTACACCTTCTCACAACTTTGTCTTCAGTTGTGATGTGAATATTGGCGCTGATCTGCGAACCATTGAGATGCATTAGCCATGGTAGTTTCATTTGTATTTGATGGAATGTTGTAACGAGATAATCTCGAGGCAAGACACATGAATCCTAAGTTCAACCTTTTTTTTCCTACGGGAACCAGAGTTGAAACCTTCATAGCATCACAGTACAATTTCTTCAAAATTATGCGTACATATAAACAAATCCTGAAGGATTGATAGCAATGCCAGAAAGATTCACCCCGGTCGTTGCATCGCAGTAGTAATGACTAGTGAGCAGTCAAATCACAGAGCCCCACCTTCGCCACAGCAAGTTGCTCGGCGAAGCAACCATCATTTCTCTGTTCCTTGAATCTGCTGGTACTCCCATATTCCCACAGTAATAAGTTTCTTGGGCGAATCAACCATCACTATATCCGCTCACGTGTGATGACCACAGGAGCTATCCATTCAGATTGCATGTGAAAAAAATAAAGGTCGATAACTAATGCGGCAAACTTTCAAAAAAAAACTAATGCGACACCTCGGGCCAACGCGGCCAGATCGCATTTTGCATGAGAAATCACACACCATGTTTCATTGACCTGTGGTTCCGTTCCAACATATCAGTGAGACGACACTGAGTGGTAGGAGTATTTCCGAACCGACGTGTAGGCCGGGGCGCCCCTTCGTGAACCGTGGCAAACTGGCAACCGTCCATCGACTCTTCGCCTTTCCCTCTCGATTTGGAACTGCTGTCGCATGCTATTCCTCTCCCTCCTCCATTTTTCTTTAGCCCTTCACCCTTTCTTCTGCCATTGTTCGATCGTATTCTCCATGGAGGGAACAGGACGGAAACGACCCCGTTTTTCTTGCTCCGATCTGAAAGATGACGTGGTGGAGGAACTCATTGATCGGTACGACATCATCACCTCAGCTAGCATGGCAGGTTCGTTCAAGCCCATTCTTGACTCAACTAATAACATCATTACAAGGAACCCAAGTGTCAAGGAGCGGTTTGATCTCCCCTATCTTCTTTGCCGTGACCCTGATGACTGGCACCGTCATGATGGAGGCCTCGCCCTGTGCAAGTTGATGCCGCTTGATAATGATACGTATGATGTTAAGATGCCATCGCTTGAGGGCAAGGCTTGGGCAGGCGCAAATGGAGATTGGGTTGTTTACATTGGGTCCAACTGCTAGTGGGAACTTGTGAATGTGTACACTCGTGACCGGGTTCCACTTCCAAAAATCTCAGCAGACTGCCCAGAGGTTGAGTACACCGGTATTGTATGCACGTTCAAATACAATCATGGTGACTGTCTTCTATGAAAGATAGCAATTTCTCGAGTTCCCACCCGCTCTTGGAATTACAACAACTATGAAGTTGTTGATATCGTCGACAAGCTTATTGCCATTGTTGCTGGTTTGACTCGATGGACATTGCTCAAAAATCAGTTTCTGTACACGCATGAGTACTGTGATGCAATTCAATACGAGGGCCTTGTGTTTGCTGCCACCACTCGTGGCACTGTTTTTGCATGGAATCATTATGATTTCGGTATGTTTGTATTCCACCGTAATTATAATTGTTTCATCCACATGCATGCGGGTTAGCAAGTTTCCCTTTACTAATTAACCTTCTTCTCGTGTTTCCAAGGTCCAGTGAACATTCCACCACCTATACTTGAAAATTTTTATAACCAAGGGGAAGATGACGATGGTGATGATCACGAGCATGAGGACGAGCAGAGCCCATATACTTGTTGGTGCCTGGCAACTAATTCCGATGGATCACCACTTCTCGTGTGTATACAGCCCACTGATGATGTTACTGCTAAGGAAGCAGGTGTAGTCTCCCATGGTCGCACTCTCCGAACCTATTCCAACACCCGTTGCATGGTATTCAGGATGGATACTAGTGTGCTAGCGCCAACACCTTCTCCCTGGTACAGAATTGATAGTCTTGGAGAAAACTCGCTCTTCCTTGGACAAAACTATCTGATGATGGTGAAAGGCGATCCAACTGCTGTTGACACAACGTTACTATCACCATTTATGAGAAGCAACTGTGTCTATACCTCGGACATTAGCGTGGTTCCCTACCCTGGCACTGATATAGTAGGCTGCTTCAGCCTGGATGATCAGTCCTGCGTTGGTCTCGAGATCGACAATAGATGCCCATCCCGGAGAATCACTCGTGGTTCAAAGAAAGTGTTTCCAACGCTGAGGAATGGTTGAGTTGAAGTTCATTTCATTGCTTGTTATTTGTTGTGTGGTGAAAATTTTAGTATTTATAATGTATCATCGTTGTCGATGTGGGTTGATGACCTGTTGTATGTAATAAAATGATATGTCTTTGATAAACTTACTAAATTTATGAATGACTTTCGAGTTGCTTCTGTGAGTGAGTGGTGCGACGAGGCAAAAAAAATATTTTCCAAATACATAACTGTACGTGCATTGCAACAGGTTATCGGATGAGGCCAATCAACAATAGTAGTACAATATTTGTACTAACTTCACATGCTTCGCGCGTCGTGCGGGTGTTTTTACTGTAGCCATATTGTACGTAACCAGCACCTCGAATCCTCGATACTAGTACTCTATAGTAAGTAGTAGGAGTAGTAGGGTGGCATGGGCCAGAAGAAGCATTCACGTCCAGGAGTACGGCACACGCCACCAGCACGACTTCCATCTGACACCATATTTCTTGGAGTCCGTGCTAGAGAAATCTCTTCAACCTCATCGTTTCTCTAACTCAGCCATCACGTGGCGGGCGAGGTGGGGGTTTGCCGATAGTTGGTTTCCTCAACTGCGGTCCCACTTGTAAGGCCAACTCCAACGCTCTATCAATATATGGATGTACTCTTCTTCCCAATACAAAAACTTGCATCCATTCTACTCCCTCCGTTGCACAATACATGCCTTCTACTACCTCCGTCCTGGTTTATAGGTCCCCTTTGTAGTTTGTGCCAAATTTTGACTAAAGATTTAACTAACAAAATGTTAATGCATGTCAAGAAAAATTATCTCATTGGATTCGTATTTGAACATAGTTTTCAAAAATATAATGTTTGGTGACATGCGTAGACATTTTGTTAGTTTAATCTATGGTGAAAATTTGGCACGAAATATAATGGGGACCAATAAACCCGGACGGAGGTAGTATGTGTCAAAATATATATGTATCTAGACATGTTTTAGTATATAGGCACATCCATTTTTGGACTGGTAGTCAAGTATTTTGGAATGGAGGGAGTACACAATAAATTTTTTAAGTTAGCACAACTAGTCTAATCCGAGAGCACAACCAAAGATTTGTTCGTATTCTTCCTCCTTTTGCCGACACGTGGGACATCCAGCATCCAGGTCGTGTCATGAAATAAAATAGAGTGGTACTACCTCCGTCCTGGTTTACAGGTCCCCTTTGTAGTTTGTGTCAAATTTTGACTAAGGATTTAACTAATAAAATGTTAATGCATGTCAAAAACAATTATCTCATTGGATTCGTATTCGAACATAGTTTTCAAAAATATAATGTTTGGTAACATGCGTAAACATTTTGTTAGTTTAATCTATGGTCAAAATTTGACACAAAATACAATTAGGACCAATAAACCCAGACAGAGGTAGTAGTTGATAAGTTGAAGCCAAGAGATGTGCATCTTGGGTTAAACTGTAAATAGAATCTTACTACTCTTGAGTAACTCCAAAAGCAGCCACCGAAGATCTTTATTGGATTTGTTTTTCATCGCTAGCACGTCGAGGTGAAAGATGTGCAGGTTAAGTGGGTCCTCTTGCGTTTTCACTGACATATGGGGCCGCATGTGAGCAAACAGACGATGGGCTCCGCGCGTCCGCTGGCTGGCTGAGAAGAGAGATAGAGGAGGGCGGAGCACGGACTGTAGGAAATTTGTTCTACGTAACCAGCACCTTGATATTCGCGTGTGGTTGTTTCTAGAATAAAAAAAGGAGGTACCCCTACTTATGTTACTCCCACTACGCCTAGCCTAAGGTTAGTAGGTGACCTTGCACTTGGCTCTTCGCCTCTTCCGGAAGTCGATAGTTCTACAGTAGTGCTTCTGGCAATCTGACACCAAATGAACTGCTGCACGTCCACTGCTTGTAAGCAAAAGTTTCTCCTCGTGCTGCGAGCCACCGCACACGCGTTGGCGAGGGAGAAGGCGTAATCAAGCTTCTCGCCGTTCTGCGAGTTGACGGGACACATCAAAGTTATTTACTAGTAGTACATACTCTCTCTCCAAAAAAGGGCTGACCATGTCATTGCTACCATCCCGTGCTCTATCGTTGAGTACGTGCACTATTCACGTGCCATCTAGGAGAAAAAATATTGCGTAGGTGCCATCGAAGTGCACGACTCACTTATGAAAAAGGGTTTCCCCCCACTTCCCCCCCCCCCCCGCACGACTCACTTACGCACTGCTTATCTGATTATCTCCATTTTCTTGCATGACACGTGCACCTTGATGCTAGATGTCTCGCGTGTTGGGAAAAGGATGAACAAAGCTCACGTAAAAGAAAAGAGTTGAAGAGCATAGATTCCTGACGACCGAGGAGGAGCAAGGAACCTTGCGCGTTTTCCCCTATTTTTTGCCGCATGCCCACCTATAAACAACTAAAATAACATGAACTTTTTGCTAACCACTAGAAACGGTACATCAGGATGCTAAGTTGAAGATGTTTTATACTCCCTCCGTTCCCAAATATAAGTCCTTTTAGATATTTCAATAAGGGACTACATACGAAACAAAATGAGTGAATCTACACTCTAAAATATGTCTGCATACATCCGTATGTTGTAGTCTATTTGAATTGGCTAGAAAGACTTATATTTAGGAATGGACGGAGTAGTTTATATTGAATTATTGATAACCACGCAACAAGCCAAGCATGTACACAAGCCAACACACTAACTCCATCCGATCCAACTGATGCACATACGCGCACAACATGGAGCACACAACGCACGTACACAAGACGTGCATGCATACACGCTCGGCCGCAGAATGCACGTGAATATCACATGCATGCGCACACACTCGGCTGCATGGAGGCGTGCGCCATCCGTGGCGACGTTCGGTTTGTCGTGCTACGGCGAAGCTCGGACGCAACGGCACATACGCATCTCTTGCAGCACCTCTTTGCCGTCGTTGCTCAACTACTAGTCGGAGATGAAGACAACCACAGCCTCGGCCTTAGAGCTAGCACCGATGGAAAAACACGCACGCTGCACGCACACGAGCACATACGGAGTGCCCACGACATGGTGGTGGTGCGTCCCCAGTCGCCTCTACTCCTTCTACGCACATTGTCTATCAAGACGGCTGCATGCTAATGATGATGTGGGTGAGATCTTCTAGGACTCAGATGATGACGACGAAAATTATGAGACACAAGGTGACGTACACCGTCAAGGTCCACGGTCAAGGGGGTGCTAGTAAGTGCTTAGATGTGCTTAGAGCAAGTACAATAGAGCTGAGTCAGTGGGCTATAAGGAATAAAGTATAGTATATTTCTGCTTAGTTGGAGGAAAGAGAAGAGGAGAGAGAAAGTAAGCGGGCTCTTCGTGAAGAGCCAGCTCTAGCACGTGCTCCTAGGCACTTTGTGAGAATGAAAGGTGGGCCATAGAACAAAAAAGTGGTAGTACACTCTTTTGATCTACTATTGTACATGTTGACTATAAGATGGGCTGTAGATGACATGTCACTGGCTTATAGCCAGCTGTTGGCTATACTATTAATGCTCTTTAGATAAGGTGCTAAGTGCATTAAATGGCTTAGTAACTCAAGTCTTCAATGCATAGGTGCTTAGTTTATTGGTGCCACATCATATTTTATGCCTACGTGGCAGGCTTAGCAGCTATACATGGTGGAGCACTGGGAGAGGCCAAGGCTGGTCATAGTGGGGAGTAACTTGTACTATAACATATTACTATGTTACTCTAAACATCTCTATAAACCGGAAAGGAGGGAGTAGTTACATAGACTAGTGTCATATGCAGAGTATGGGAGCACATGATATTTCCCCGTCCGGACCGATCCCAAGTTGGCTTCTCACCTTCTTGGCCCAACAAAGCCCCCTTCCCCCTCCCCCGTGCGCTTCCCGCCCGGTGTCAGCTGAGCCCGCCGCTCCACATTGATGGCAAGTCAGGGCGACGCGACCTCTCACTGCTTCCGCCGTTGAAGCGGCGCGCCGACCAAGGGCACCGCCGCTGCACGCTCGGCATTTCAGACTACATAGTGGAGAGTAACTTTTAGAGCAAGTACTACAATTAGATGACATAAGCAGGCTATAAGGATTTAAATATAGTATTTGTGCTTAGTTTAAGGAGAGAGAAGAGGAGAGAGAAGAGAAGCGGATTGTAAACGTGTAGCCGGTTGTACTCCAACATACTTTGTGAGACAAAAGGTGGGGCCATTATTAATGATATTGTATTTATACTAAAGGGACTAACGGACGCCTTAATTACTTCATTTTTTGAGACAAACCTTGGTGGGGCTATTATTGACTTTTTTTGAGCTATTATTGACTTGGACGTGGGGTTTGGGGGCCAAAGGCCTACTATTATACTCACCTGACATGCTCTACCCTAGCCGCCACTGTACCATATGGTTTCGCACCGTTCCAGATCTTAGCGCCGCCACACAATTCTTCTCCAGCCCTCCTTCCGGCGTGCACCGCGAGAAGGGACAGCAGTCCTCCGAACCCTGCCTTTTGTGATCCTGTACGGGAGAGGGGTGATCAGGTTTTTGGGGAGCACACTACTATGACTGCTACCAGCGACGACTTCCTCAATGACAGCCTTCTTCCCCGACCTCGTTAACCTCTTAATCAACGACATGAGTGAAAACATCAACCACATCGGTTCTGCTCCCGCTGTACAGTATGTGATTCTGTCCTCCTAGTTTAGTCCGCGTCATTACTTTGATGTTTGCAATTGTCGTCATGATCTATTTACTGCTGATTCGGATTAAATCTCAGACTAAATTGCTCATATATTCAACAATCCAATCCAAAAACCTGATCACAGGCAATTTACTCCGAGTGGTTTTGCTGCACTTTTGAAGCCGCCTACTTTTAAGGGGGTGCAATATAAAAGGTGGCGCACAAGAGCAGTATATTGGTTTCAGATCATGTACTGCTATGACGCCACTAAGGGTAAGCCTGAGGGCGATCTTAATCCTACACAGCAAGAAGCTTTTCAGAACATGGATACCCTCTTCAAAGCCGCCCTGCTGAGTGTTCTTGACGATTCCATTGTGGATTCATATATGTTGTTTGACAGCGGCAAGGACATGTGGGCTGTGCTCGAGGCCACGTTTGGTCCCTCGGGCGCTGGCAACGAGTTGTACGTCATGGAGCAATTCTGTGACTACAAGATGACTGATGAGCGCTCTGTTGTTCAGCAGACTCGTGAGATACAGTCACTCTCTAAGGAACTTGAGTAATTTAAGTGTGTGTTGCCGGACAAATTTGTTGCTGGGACCATCATTGCCAAGCTTCCACCTTCGTGGAACAATTTTGTCACTTCTCTGAAAAACAAGAGACATGAGTTTTCTGTTTTGGATCTCATTAGCACTCTTGATTTTGAGGAGAAGGTGAGAGCAAAAGACACACGTGCTCGGGTCACCGAGGGAGCTTCTAGTGCCCACATGGTACACGAGAAGAACTTCCAGCCCAACCAGCCCCAAAACAACAAGAACAAATCTCAGGGGAAAGGCAAGTTTGATGCAAAGAACAAGCCGTCACATTCTACCAAATTCAAGAAGAATTCTCATAACGGGAAGGGATACAAACCTCAATTTTGGTAGCACCGCACAAAATTTATATTGCTGCATCTACCTGCTGTCAGCTAACCTCATGGTGCTCCAGGTATTCCTACATTCGTAACTAGGTAAAATGACCACCGCAAGATGAAATTAGCTTATTCGTACGTTGACTTGCTGAATGCAGTGCGGAACGATCCTGTCATGTGTGGAGGAGCAAACAAACAGTGCAGCCGAAGGTGGGAATCAATCAAGGACTTATGAAATTATATGTAATCTTCCTCAGGCAGGTCAGTATCCCCTTCGTCGAGATGATCGTGTTTTGTCATGCTGAGCTATTGATATGTGCTACTGTTTTGCAACACCGTTTAAGTATAGCTACTGTTTTCCTATCTTTTCAGATTCAAGACAATGAATATGATATCAGTGGAACTGCACAATATGGACCCATGTTGAGTCATCTCTATTGCCTCATGTGTTTGCTGCAAATGTGTCAGCATCAATTGCAAGATGAGGCAGCTAGCTAGCTGTCGAGTTGCCAACATGCTCAAAGTGCTCGCTACATTGAGTAGAAACAAGCATGCCCAGGAAATTAATGTGTGCGCATGGAGGCCCTTTGCTCAGAGAAGCATCGCCAATTTTCTTTATTTCCACACCTTCTCATAGCTTTGTATATTGGTTATAGTATGGTGAATCATTGAGATGCATAGACATGCTGAACTTTTGTTCTTCTGAATGTTAGTTTAATGTGAGTGTCTGCATCCAGTACCGCATCCTCTAATTTGGTGGATGCACACAGAGAAAATAAATCTCCTTAATTTTCTCCATAGCCACCCTATTAAATAGGCCTAGTAACAAACCAGGCGCATGCAGTGGCTGGCAGGCACATGCATCCTGCATGCATGGCCAGTCAGCCAAGCCCATGCGCCAGCTCCAATGCAGCAACGCAAAAGAAGAGAGCGGTTCTTGGGAAAAAGCAAGTAGTTAGTGCAGCGGGCCTTATAAACACGAACAACTCGCTCTCCCGCTTCCGTTTCCCCACCCAATCCCCCCCGCCCCCAATCTTCCTCACTCGTCCAGAAAACCCCGCTCACCTTCTTCCTCACTTGTACAGAAAATGCATGCTCCTCTTCTTCCACTCCTACAGAAATCCCCAGCCCTCCTTCTTCCCCACTTGCACTGCCACTAGGCTCGTCTCTGCTACTCTTCTCAAACCCGTGAGCTAGGCGCGATGCCCACAAGGAAAATGGAGTCGGCTGGCCCCAGCGCCAAGAAGATGAGGCTCCCGCCAGTGGCGACGCCGGTTGTAGATCCCGCACCTGGTAGCGCAGGGAGAAGCGGTGAGCCCCCCCCCACCCGGATCTGAGGAACCGGTAGAATCTCCGGTGGACCGCATCAGCAATCTCCCGGGCGTCATCCTTGAGGAGATCATCTCGCTTATCCCCACCAAATATTGCTACCGCACACAAGTCCTCTCAACTCGGTGGCGCCCTCTATGGCGCACCGCGCCCCTCAATCTCGAATGTCGTTAGATATTTGTCCTTCCTGAATTTGATCTCATCAGAGCCATCATCTCTTCTCACCAACAGGGCCCCGTACAATGCCTCTGCATCCCGATTAGCTACCTGCTGTCCATACCCGGCAAGGTGGACGCTTGGCTGACATCCCCTGAATTCGGAAAACTCTAGCAGTTTGACTTCTACCATTACCACGAAAGTTTCATACCACGAACATACCAAAAATTCGTGCCCACACCACCATTGTCCATCTCGCGGTTTTCCTCCTCTCTCCACACCGCCACCTTTGCCCGGTGCCATCTACCAGACGATCTGGTACAAATGCTTCGACTCCCACTGCTAAAAAAAACTTTCGCTTGTGGTGGTTTATCTGTCGGAGGTCTCACTGCACAGCATCATCCACTCCAGTTGCCCTGCCCTGGAGCGCTTGCTGATTATTTTGGGAATAGAAATCGGTATTAGTTGTCTCCAAATAAAGCCGCCTCACCTTAAAAGCATTGGAATTTGTTTTAAAGGACAGCAGCTCATCATCAAAGATGCCCCTTCACTTGAAAGGTTGATCCTTCATAGTTGTTATACACCTTCAGAAATAATTGTCGTCTCTGCGCCCAAACTGGAGACCTTGGGTGTAATTTGTGACCCGTTTAATAATCACAAGGAGGTGGTGTTTGGCTCCTCACTTTTTCAGGTATCGTATATTATCATCTACACATTTGTCATCATATGCTGCATTTTTCATTTGTGCGCATAAGTTTTATATCATCCTGGAGTACACTTTGGGTACTAATATTATGTTATATGCTCAATGAAGAGTTCGTCCATTGATAGCCTATCAATGCTGCTGGATTCTGTCAAGATCATATATATCAGAATGTATAGTTTTGATCTGGACATAATTATTCGCTTGCTGCGATGCTTTCAATCTTTGGAGAATTTATACATAGAGGTGATGATTTCATGCAAATTGAAAGCCCGTATATATTGTACTAGAATTAACTGTTCAGCTGTCGTTCTTTCGACATACTCTTTTTTCAGACGTTAACTGTTTTCAATCTTCATGTCTACTTAGGGAGAACCACATGGAGAAAAACATATAACCAATCATTGGCGTAATAAGCACAAGGATTTTCTCAGTTCTCATGACATTCGTTTGAGGACAATAACGATGGGACTGTTGGGTAACGTAGTAATTTCAAAATTTTCCTATGCACACGCAAGATCATGGTGATGGCATTGCAACGAGAGGGGAGAGTGTTGTCTACGTACCCTCGTAGACCGTTAAGCGGAAGCGTTATCACAACGCGGTTGATGTAGTCGTACGTCTTCACGAATCGACCGATCCAAGCAACGAACGAACGGCACCTCCGTGTTCAGCACACGTCCAGCTTGATGACGTCCCCCGGGCTCCAATCCAGCGAAGCGCCGGGATGAGTTCCGTCAGCACGACGGCATGGTGACGATGATGATGTTCTATCGGCACAGGGCTTCGCCTAAACTCCGCGACGATATGACCGAGGTGGAATATGGTGGATGGGGGCACCGCACACGGCTACGGAACGATCCGTAGATCAACTTCTGTGTCTTTGGGGTGCCCCCCGCCCCCGTATATAAAGGGGGAGAGGAGGAGGGGGCCGGCCAAGGGGGAGGCGCGCCCTAGGAGGGGGAAACCTACTCCAAGTAGGTTTGCCCCCTCCCTTTCCTATTCCAAGAAGGAGGGGGAAGGAAGGAGTGGGAGAGGGGAAGGCAAGGGGGGCGCCCCCCCCTTCCTTGTCCTATTCGGACTCAAGGGGATGGGGCGCGCCTCTTGCCCTGGCCGGCCCCTCTCTTTCTCCACTAGGGCCCATCAAAGCCCATTACTTCCCGGGGGGGTTCCGGTAACCCTCCGGTACTCCGGTTTTTCTCCGAAAACACCCGGAACACTTCCGGTGTCCGAATATAGTCATCCAATATATCAACCTTTATGTCTCGATCATTTCGAGACTCCTCGTCATGTCCGTGATCACATCCGGGACTCCGAACAATCTTCGGTACATCAAAACTTATAAACTCATAATAAAACTATCATCGTAACATTAAGCGTGCGGACCCTACGGGTTCGAGAACTATGTAGACATGACCTAGAACTATTCTCGGTCAATAACCAATAGCGGAACCTAGATGTTCATATTGGTTCCTACATATTCTACGAAGATCTTTATCGGTCAAACCGCATAACAACATACGTTGTTCCCTTTGTCATCGGTATGTTACTTGCCCGAGATTCGATCGTCGGTATCCAATACCTAGTTCAATCTCGTTACCGGCAAGTCTCTTTACTCGTTCCATAATACATCATTTCATAACTAACTCATTAGTTATAGTGCTTGCAAGGCTTAGTGATGAGTATTATCGAGAGGGCCCAGAGATACCTCTCCGACAATCGGAGTGACAAAACCTAATCTCGAATTATGCCAACTCAACATGTACCTTTGGAGACACCTGTAGAGCACCTTTATAATCACCCAGTTACGTTGTGACGTTTGGTAGCACACAAAGTGTTCCTCCAGTAAACGGGAGTTGCACAATCTCATAGTTGTAGGAACTTTGTATAAGTCATGAAGAAAGCAATAGCAACATACTAAACGATCAAGTGCTAAGCTAACGGAATGGATCAAGTCAATCACATCATTCTCCTAATGATGTGATCCCATTAATCAAATGACAACACATGCCTATGGTTAGGAAACATAACCATCTTTGATCAATGAGCTAGTCAAGTAGAGGCATACTAGTCACACTATGTTTGTCTATGTATTCACACATGTATCATGTTTCCGGTTAATACAATTCTAGCATGAATAATAAACATTTATCATGATATGAGGAAATAAATAATAACTTTATTATTGCCTCTAGGGCATATTTCCTTCAGTCTCCCACTTGCACTAGAGTCAATAATCTAGATTACATAGTAATGATTCTAACACCCATGGAGTCTTGGTGCTGATCATGTTTTGCTCGTGAGAGAGGCTTAGTCAACGTGTCTGTAACATTTAGATCCGTATGTATCTTGCAAATCTCTATGTCTCCCACTTGGACTTGGTCCCGAATGGAATTGAAGCGTCTCTTGATGTGCTTGGTCCTCTTGTGAAATTTGGATTCCTTTGCCAAGGCAATTGCACCAGTATTGTCACAGAAGATTTTCATTGGTCCCGATGCACTAGGTATAACACCTAGATCGGAAATGAACTCCTTCATCCAGACTCCTTCATTTGCTGCTTCCGAAGCAGCTATGTACTCCGCTTCACATGTAGATCCTGCCACGACGCTTTCTTTAGAACTGCACCAACTTACAGCTCCACCGTTTAATAAAAATACGTATCCGGTTTGTGACTTAGAATCGTCCGGATCAGTGTCAAAGCTTGCATCGACGTAACCATTTACGACTAGCTCTTTGTCACCTCCATATACGAGAAACATATCCTTAGTCCTTTTCAGGTATTTCAGGATGTTCTTGACCACTGTCCAGTGACCCACTCCTGGATTACTTTGGTACCTCCCTGCCAAACTAATAGCAAGGCACACATCAGGTCTGGTACACAGCATTGCATACATGATAGAGCCTATGGCTGAAGCATAGGGAACTCCTTTCATTTTCTCTCTATCTTCTGCAGTGGTCGGGCATTGAGTCTGACTCAACTTTATACCTTGTAATATAGGAAAGAACCCTTTCTTTGCCTGATCCATATTGAACCTTTTCAACACTTTATCAAGGTATGTGCTTTGTGAAAGTCCAATCAAGCGTCTTGATCTATCTCTATAGATCTTAATGCCCAATATGTAAGCAGCTTCACCGAGGTCTTTCATTGAAAAACTTTTATTCAAGTATCCTTTTATGCTATCCAGAAATTCTATATCATTTCCAATCAACAATATGTCATCTACATATAATATTAGAAATGCTACAGAGCTCCCACTCACTTTCTTGTAAATACAGGCTTCTCCAAAAGTCTTTATAAAACCATATGCTTTGATCACACTATCAAAGCATTTATTCCAACTCCGAGAGGCTTGCACCAGACCATAGATTGATCGCTGGAGCTTGCACACTTTGTTAGCTCCTTTAGAATCGACAAAACCTTCTGGTTGCATCATATACAACTCTTTTTCCAGAAATCCATTCAGGAATGCAGTTTTGACATCTGTCGGTGTCAAAACCGGCGGATCTCGAGTAGGGGGTCCCGAACTGTGCGTCTAGGTGGATGGTAACAGGAGACAAGGGACACGATGTTTTTACCCAGGTTCGGGCCCTCTCGATGGAGGTAAAACCCTACTCCTGCTTGATTGATATTGATGATATGGGTAGTACAAGAGTGGATCTACCACGAGATCAAGGAGGCTAAACCCTAGAAGCTAGCCTATGGTATGATTGTTGTAATGGTTGTGTTGTCCTACGGACTAAAACCCTCCGGTTTATATAGACACCGGAGAGGGCTAGGGTTACACAGAGTCGGTTACAATGGTAGGAGATCTACATATCCGTATCGCCAAGCTTGCCTTCCACGCCAAGGAAAGTCCCATCCGGACACGGGACAGAGTCTTCAATCTTGTATCTTCATAGTCTTGGAGTCCGGCGGACAATGATAGTCCGGCTGTCCGGACACCCCCTAGTCCGGGACTCCCTCAACATCCATCTACCAAATTTCATAATCATAAAATGCGGCAATCGCTAACATGATTCGGACAGACTTAAGCATCGCTATGGGTGAGAAAGTCTCATCGTAGTCAACCCCTTGAACTTGTCGAAAACCTTTCGCAACAAGTCGAGCTTTATAGACAGTTACATTACCGTCAGCGTCAGTCTTCTTCTTAAAAATCCATTTATTCTCAATGGCTTGCCGATCATCGGCAAGTCAACCAAAGTCCATACTTTGTTCTCATACATGGATCCCATCTCAGATTTCATGGCTTCTAGCCATTTTGCGGAATCTGGGCTCATCATCGCTTCCTCATAGTTCGTAGGTTCATCATGGTCAAGTAACATGACTTCCAGAACAGGATTACCGTACCACTCTGGTGTGGATCTTACTCTGGTAGACCTATGAGGTTCAGTAGATACTTGATCTGAAGTTTCATGATCAATATCATTAGCTTCCTCACTAATTGGTGTATTTGTCACAGGAACTGATTTCTGTGATGAACTACTTTCCAATAAGGGAGCAGGTACAGTTACCTCATCAAGTTCTACTTTCCTCCCACTCACTTCTTTCGAGAGAAACTCCTTCTCTAGAAAGGATCCATTCTTAGCAATAAATGTCTTGCCTTCGGATCTGTGATAGAAGGTGTACCCAACAGTCTCTTTTGGGTATCCTATGAAGACACATTTCTCTGATTTGGGTTTGAGCTTATCTGGTTGAAGTTTCTTCACATAAGCATCGCAGCCCCAAACTTTAAGAAACAACAACTTTGGTTTCTTGCCAAACCACAGTTCATAAGGTGTCGTCTCAACGGATTTAGATGGTGCCCTATTTAATGTGAATGCAGCCGTCTCTAAAGCATAACCCCAGAACGATAGCGGTAAATAAGTAAGAGACATCATAGATCGCACCATATCTAGTAAAGTACGATTACGACGTTCGGACACACCATTTCTTTGTGGTGTTCCAGGTGGCGTGAGTTGCGAAACTATTCCGCATTGTTTCAAATGTAAACCAAACTCGTAACTCAAATATTCTCCTCCACGATCAGATCGTAGAAACTTTATTTTCTTGTTACGATGATTTTCCACTTCACTCTGAAATTCTTTGAACTTTTCAAATGTTTCAGACTTATGCTTCATTAAGTAGATATACCCATATCTGCTTAAATCATCTGTGAAGGTGAGAAAATAATGATATCCGCCACGAGCTTCAACATTCATCGGACCACATACATCTGTGTGTATGATTTCCAACAAATCTGTTGCTCTCTCCATTGTACCGGAGAATGGTGTTTTAGTCATCTTGCCCATGAGGCACGGTTCGCAAGTACCAAGTGATCCATAATCAAGTGATTCTAAAAGTCCATCAGTATGGAGTTTCTTCATGCGCTTTACACCGATATGACCTAAACGGCAGTGCCACAAATAAGTTGCACTATCATTATCAACTCTGCATCTTTTGGCTTCAACATTATGAATATGTGTATCACTACTATCGAGATTCAATAAAAATAGACCACTCTTCAAGGGTGCATGACCATAAAAGATATTACTCATATAAATAGAACAACCATTATTCTCTGATTTAAATGAATAACCGTCTCGCATCAAACAAGATCCAGATATAATGTTCATGCTCAACACTGGCACCAAATAACAATTATTCAGGTCTAAAACTAATCCCGAAGGTAGATGTAGAGGTAGCGTGCCGACCGCGATCACATCAACTTTGGAACCGTTTCCCACGCGCATCGTTACCTCGTCCTTTGCCAGTG
Organism: Triticum timopheevii; assembly: GCA_963921465.1. Taxonomy (NCBI): domain Eukaryota; kingdom Viridiplantae; phylum Streptophyta; class Magnoliopsida; order Poales; family Poaceae; genus Triticum; species Triticum timopheevii. Next base: position 473,285,611 of record OY997268.1, read on the forward strand.
CTCGCTTATTCCGTAGTCCCTGTTTCGAGTTGCAAATATTAGCAACAGAACCAGTATCAAATACCCAGGTGCTACTACGAGCTCTAGTTAGGTACACATCAATAACATGTATATCACATATACCTTTGTTCACTTTGCCATCCTTCTTATCCGCCAAATACTTGGGGCAGTTCCGCTTCCAGTGACCAATCTGCTTGCAGTAGAAGCACTCAGTTTCAGGCTTAGGTCCAGACTTGGGTTTCTTCTCTTGAGCAGCAACTTGCTTGATGTTCTTCTTGAAGTTCCCCTTCTTCTTCCCTTTGCCCTTTTTCTTGAAACTAGTGGTCTTGTTGACCATCAACACTTGATGCTCCCTTTTGATTTCTACCTCCGCAGCCTTTAGCATTGCGAAGAGCTCGGGAATAGTCTTGTCCATCCCTTGCATATTATAGTCCATCACAAAGCTCTTGTAGCTTGGTGGCAGTGATTGGAGAATTCTGTCAATGACGCTATCATCCGGAAGATTAACTCCCAGTTGAATCAAGTGATTATTATACCCAGACACTTTGAGTATATGCTCACTGACAGAACTATTCTCCTCCATCTTGCAGCTGTAGAACTTATTGGAGACTTCATATCTCTCAATCCGGGCATTTGCTTGAAATATTAACTTCAACTCCTGGAACATCTCATATGCTCCATGACGTTCAAAACGTCGTTGAAGACCCGGTTCTAAGCCGTAAAGCATGGCACATTGAACTATCGAGTAGTCATCAGCTTTGCTCTACCGGACGTTCTTAACGTTGTCAGTTGCATCAGCAGCAGGCCTGGCACCCAGCGGTGCTTCCAGGACGTAATTCTTATGTGCAGCAATGAGGATAATCCTCAAGTTACGGACCCAGTCCGTGTAATTGCTACCATCATCTTTCAACTTTGCTTTCTCAAGGAACGCTTTAAAATTCAACGGAACAACAGCACGAGCCATCTATCTACAACAAACATAGACAAGCAAAATACTATCAGGTACTAAGTACATGATAAATTTAAGTTCAATTAATCATATTACTTAAGAACTCCCACTTAGACAGACATCTCTCTAGTCATCTAAGTGATCACGTGATCCAAATCAACTAAACCATAACCGATCATCACGTGAGATGGAGTAGTTTTCAATGGTGAACATCTTTATGTTGATCATATCTACTATATGATTCACGCTCAACCTTTCGGTCTCCGTGTTCCAAGGCCATATCTGCATATGCTAGGCTCGTCAAGTTTAACCTGAGTATTCTACGTGTGCAAAACTGGCTTGCACCCGTTGTAGATGGATGTAGAGCTTATCACACCCAATCATCACGTGGTGTCTGGGCACGACGAACTTTGGCAACGGTGCATACTCAGGGAGAACACTTCTTGATAATTTTTAGTGAGAGATCATCTTAAAATTCTACCGTCAATCAAAGCAAGATAAGATGCATAAAGGATAAACATCACATGCAATCAATATAAGTGATATGATATGGCCATCATCATCTTGTGCTTGTGATCTCCATCTCCGAAGCACCATCGTGATCACCATCGTCACCGGTGCGACACCTTGATCTCCATTGTAGCATCGTTGTCGTTTACGCCATCTATTTCTTCTACGACTATCGCTACCGCTTAGTGATAAAGTAATTACAGGGTGTTTGCATTTCATACAATAAAGCGACAACCATATGGCTCCTGCCAGTTGCCGAAAACTTCGGTTACAAAACATGATCATCTCATACAATAAAATATAGCATCACGTCTTGGCCATATCACATCACAACATGCCCTGCAAAAACAAGTTAGATGTCCTCTACTTTGTAGTTGCAAGTTTTACGTGGCTGCTACGGGCTTAGGCAAGAACCTATCTCACCTACGCATCAAAACCACAACGATAGTTTGTCAAGTTGATGCTGTTTTAACCTTCGCAAGGACCGGGCGTAGCCACACTCAGTTCAACTAAAGTTGGAGAAACTGACACCCGCTAGTCACCTGTGTGCAAAGCACGGCGGTAAAACCAGTCTCGCGTAAGCGTACGCGTAATGTCGGTCCGGGCCGCTTCATCCAACAATACCGCCGAACCAAAGTATGACATGCTGGTAAGCAGTATGACTTATATCGCCCACAACTCACTTGTGTTCTACTAGTGCATATAACATCAAACCATAAAACCTGGCTCTGATACCAGTGTTGGGTAACGTAGTAATTTCAAAATTTTCCTACGCACACGCAAGATCATGGTGATGGCATAGCAACGAGAGGGGAGAGTGTTGTCTACGTACCCTCGTAGACCGTTAAGCGGAAGCATTATGACAACGCGGTTGATGTAGTCGTACGTCTTCACGAATCGACCGATCCAAGCACCGAACGTACGTCACCTCCGTGTCCAGCACACGTCCAGCTCGATGACGTCCCCCGGGCTCCAATCCAGCGAAGCATCGGGGATGAGTTCCGTCAGCACGACGGTGTGGTGACGATGATGATGTTCTATCAGCGCAGGGCTTCGCCTAAACTCCGTGACGATATGACCGAGGTGGAATATGGTGGAGGGGGGCACCGCACACGGCTAAGGAATGATCCGTAGATCAACTTCTGTGTCTTTGGGGTGCCCCCCTGCCCCCGTATATAAAGGGGGAGAGGAGGAGGGGGCCGGCCAAGGGGGAGGCGCGCCCTAGGAGGGGGAAACCTACTCCAAGTAGGTTTGCCCCCTCCCTTTCCTATTCCAAGAAGGAGGGGGAAGGAAGGAGTGGGAGAGGGGGAAGGCAAGGGGGGCACTGCCCCCCCCCTTCCTTGTCCTATTCGGACTCAAGGGGAGGGGGCGCGCCTCTTGCCCTGGCCGGCCCCTCTCTTTCTCCACTAGGCCCATCAAGGCCCATTACTTCCCGGGGGGTTCCGGTAACCCTCTGGTACTCCGGTTTTTCTCCGAAAACATCCGGAACACTTCCGGTGTCCGAATATAGTCATCCAATATATCAATCTTTATGTCTCGATTATTTCGAGACTCCTCGTCATGTCCGTGATCACATCCAGGACTCCGAACAATCTTTGGTACATCAAAACTTATAAACTCATAATAAAACTATCATCGTAACATTAAGCGTGCGGACCCTACGGGTTCGAGAACTATGTAGACATGACCTAGAACTATTCTCGGTCAATAACCAATAGCGGAACCTGGATGTTCATATTGGTTCCTACATATTCTACGAAGATCTTTATCGGTCAAACCACATAACAATATACGTTGTTCCCTTTGTCATCGGTATGTTACTTGCCCGAGATTCGATCATCGGTATCCAATACCTAGTTCAATCTCGTTACCGGCCAGTCTCTTTACTCATTCCATAATACATCATTTCATAACTAACTCATTAGTTATAGTGCTTGCAAGGCTTAGTGATGAGTATTACCGAGATGGCCCAGAGATACCTCTCCGACAATCGGAGTGACAAAACCTAATCTCGAATTATGCCAACTCAACATGTACCTTTGGAGACACCTGTAGAGCACCTTTATAATCACCCAGTTACGTTGTGATGTTTGGTAGCACACAAAGTGTTCCTCCGGTAAACGGGAGTTGCACAATCTCATAGTTGTAGGAACTTTGTATAAGTCATGAAGAAAGTAATAGCAACATACTAAACGATCAAGTGCTAAGCTAACGGAATGGGTCAAGTCAATCACATCATTCTCCTAATGATGTGATCCCATTAATCAAATGACAACACATGCCTATGGTTAGGAAACATAACCATCTTTGATCAATGAGCTAGTCAAGTAGAGGCATACTAGTGACACTATGTTTGTCTATGTATTCACACATGTATCATGTTGCCGGTTAATACAATTCTAGCATGAATAATAAACATTTATCATGATATGAGGAAATAAATAATAACTTTATTATTGCCTCGAGGGCATATTTCCTTCAGGGACGATATGCATCCAACCAGGCAAATAGAAGCTTTGTCACATTCTTCCCGTTGAACGCGAGGTTACTATTGTCCATGAGGCTTAATTTTTACAGCAAGAGATTTCTCACGGACGAACATGTTGAACAGCAAAAAAAGAAGTTTCAGGTGGACAAATGGGCTTCTAAACGTGCTCGGCTTATATTTACAATAAGTTGTAGACATCCTGAAATAAATATTTTTGTACAGGATGTTGATTTTATGGATCAGACCGATCCATTTGTTTGTGACTGCAAAAAAGAGTGGTTGGGTTAGATGTTACTATCATGTTCAATCTGAGTTTTGTCTAAAAATTTGATGAGCAATTAATCCTTGGGCTTTTTGTACCACTTGTATGCTTGACTTGCATGTTGTTGCCCTCGTACTCCCCTCCACCTGCCACTACACTGCTGCATCTTCCATGGCTGATGTTCGTTCCCGTCCGAGGCTTTGTCGTCGTTCTCCGCCTTGGTTAGCTCGCTGTGCCCGCCGCCGTCTGGCGTTGTCAACATGGTCAACAACCAAGAGGAATCAGGAGATGACTGTACGTGGAGAGGCTGACAGTAGGGACCCACCAGGGTCATTGCATTTCGCAAGCAGGTGCTTCGTTATTACAAGCCAAAAAAATACTTCCTCCTAATTGTTTGACAACTAGGTTCCACGCCATTGTCAATGTAGTCAATAAACGAGAAAATTACACAACAAGCGGATAACACCAGGGACCCAGCAGCTCGCCCAGTTGTTTTTCAGTTTCAGAGACGGAGCTCAACTGCACGCTGTGCAGGGGCTGTGGCCCGTCTAGCCGACTCTTACGCTTTTATTAAGCACATGACGAGCCCAATTGATATATTTTTTCTTTCTGAAATTGGCTAGCCCAGTTCTTTTTTTTGGAGAATACCAAAATTGAGGCCTACTTGCTTTTCTTAGCCCTGCTGGGCTGCAAATCTTTCAAGACGAGGAGGGATGTAAGTAGTAAGAAATGGGCTTCCCCAGAAAACGGGCTATAAGTTGTAAAAAAATGGGCTATAAATTTTTAAACCAAAGCCAACCGGCAATTGCATTAAAATATCATTTTTTCAGGATTTCTCTACTCTCTACTATTATACAAACCAAAGCCAACTGGCAATTACATTAAAATATCATCTTTTCTCCCACAAGATAAACTACTCATACAAATTCATCTTCATGTTCCGTGCAACGAACGAGCATCTTGCTAGTTAAGATTCTAAATTTCATTCATTTTTTTGCGGAGAATTGTTTTTTGAATTTTATTTTGATATAATTTTTTGAAAACTATTTTTAACGTGACTCGAAATTTTGTGATTAAAAGAGTTCGGACCCCACCGAAATATGCAAAATTTCGTTGAATTTTTTAGCAGTGCCCAGAATATATGGTCTGTAATGCTAATAAAAAGAATATGGGCTTCAAATATCCTTAAGAATTAGCAAACGGGCTATAAATTATTGAAAATAATGGCTAATGGGCTGTATGCTGTTTTCCACAGATTTGGAGGCTGACTTCTGGGCCTACTAGGTTGACGATCACGCTGTCCTAAATTTTTCTTTGACGCGTACGTAGGGCTTTGTCAACTTAGTCAACACACAGCAGTGACTGTTGGATGTCCATCCAACGGCCGCTGTGCTTCTTCAATCTCTGATCTTCCTGCTCCAGCCGCCCAAGCCAGCGCCGGCGGGACTGCCTGCTCCCTCCTCCCGTGGCTGGCTGTGCTGCTGCCAGGCCATCCCTCTAACCACCCACACATCCTGTTATTTTCCGGCGACTTCAGCCTCACGCCGCAGCCGACCAGTCAGCGCTCGTTCTCCCCTCAGCATGGGCATCCGCTGCGGTGGCTTTGTCGGCACCGGGTGGTTCTCTTCCTGGGCCTCGCCCTCGTCCACCCCGTTTGTGTTCTCGGCGCGGCGAGGTCAACATGGTCAACAAACAACAGCCATCGGAAAAGGCTGACAATAGAGGCCCACACAGGAAAATGCCTCCTTATTATGCGCAAAATAATGATTTCTCCACTTGATAGCTGGGACCCACCGGAAGGGTCTCTGTATTTCGTGAAAAAAATGTTCCCCCCGCTGTCAGCTCGGACCCATCGGAAATGCCTCCTTATTTCGCACACAAAAAATGAATACTCCCCCTGCTAGCTGGGACTCACCTTGGTGGGAGGTTGACTTGTGGGCCTACTAAGTTTACGGGGACGGAGGGCTTTGTCAACTTAGTCAATACGAACGACTCTAGCTCTAGTGACCGTATGATGTCCATCCAACAGCCGTAGTGCCTCTTCAACCTCTGGTCTTCGTGCTCCGGCCGCCCAAAGCAGCGCCGGTCGTGCCGCGTGCTCCTGCCTCCCGTGGCCGGCTGTGATGCCACGGAGGCCTCACCGCCCCCTACTACTCCCACCGCTGGCCACGCCATCCCTCTACTCACCCACACCCCCTGTTATTCTGCGGCGACGGCAGCCTCACCCTCGTACTCCTCTTCACGTGGGCATCCACTGCTGCGTCTTCCCCGGCTCCGCGTCGTCCCCTTCCTAGGCCTCGCCGTCGTCCACCGCCGTGGTGCTCTCGGCGCGGCGTGGTCAATGCGGTCAATGACCGACTTCCATCGGAAGAGTACTGTGCGTGGAGAGGCTGACAACTGGGTCCACGGCGGCCGCAAGGAAGTGCCTCCTTATTACGCACAAAATAAGTATTCCTCCACCTGACAGTAGGGACCCACCGGACGGGCCACCAGTATTTCGTGAAAAAAGGTTTCCCCCCTGACTGCTGGGACCCACCAGCTACATCTTCACACGCAAGGAAGTGCGTCCGGGCAAAAAAAACCCCAAAACGATTCGCTCCCTGACTGCTGGGACCCACCAGCTACATCTTCGCAGGCAAGGAAGTGCCTGACAGTCGGGACCCACCTGGTCGAAGTGTACGTAGCGTTGTCATTCTGGTCACGAAAGTGTACGTACATACTGGTCGATGTAGAGGCACGCACGTGTCGTAGTAGAGGTGCGCACGTGTCGTAGTAGAGGCGCGCACGTAGCATGTACACGTACGTATAGCGGCTAGGGTGCAAGAAAGAAAATACAGCCACGTACGTACATACGGGCAGGGTCTCGAACGCCTACTCGCGCATACGTACATGGCTGGGTCGGAATGGAGAAACAATGTCGTCATCGTCTTCATGGGGAGCCAACCGGCTGGGTCGGAACGGAATGCGTGGCCGTGTTCATCGGGAGGGCTTGGACGGAACAGGCGATGGAAACGAGGCCTGGCGTACCGCACAATGGAGGAAACGGACCTCCTACATTCGGAACGGGGTTCTGTTGATCGGGAAGGGTGTGGCATACCGCAAAACGGAGGAAACGGACCTCCTACGGTCGAAACGGGGGTCCTGTTGACCGGGAGGGGTGTGGCGTACCACAAAACGGAGGAAACGGACCTCCTACGGTCGAAACGAGGGTGCTGTTGATCGAGAGGGGTGTGGCGTACCGCAAAATGGAGGAAACGGACCTCCTACAGTTGAAACGGGGGTCCTGTTGATCGGGAGGGGTGTGGCGTACCGCAAAACGGACGAAACGGACCTCCTACGGTCGAAACGGGGGTCCTGTTCATTGGTAGGGGTGTGGCGTACCGCAAAACGGGACTCCACGGGATACTGTTCATCTCCACCGTCGACCTCCTCCAGCCTCCACGGGCTACCGTCGACCTCCTCCAGCCTCCATGGGCTCCTGTTCATCCAGCCTCCACCGCGCGCTACTCCACCGGCTACTGTTCAACCACCCCTCCACGGGCACCCCTCCACCGTCTACTGTTCATCCATCCCTCCACACCACGGGGTCCTATTCAACCACCCCTCCACGGCCACCCCTCCACCGTCTACTGTTCATCCAGCCCTCCACACCACGGGTTCCTGTTCATCCAGAGGCAACACCACCGCTCACTGTTCATCCAACCCCCCCCCCCCCCGGAACGCTCACTGTTCATCCTAGAGGCAGCATCGATCGGCTTCAGTTAGCAGCAGTAGCGAAGGAATCGCTCCATTGGGTTCAGTTAACAGCCATAGGTCGATCACTCGGGTTCAGTAACGCGTAGCCTGCAGTGCAATCACTCGGGTTCAGTTAGAACCCAATGCCTCGCTCAGGTGCAGTTAGAGCCAACGCCTCGCACACACGTGCGTACGTGTACGAGAGAAACGCGCATCGCTCGGCCCCTGACCTCCCACCGTAACCGGCAACTCCCCGAAATTTTCCTCCCGCTCGCTTCTACAACAGTTTTTTCCGTCATGGACAGCCCAAAGAATGTCATGCAGCTGCGTCTCCGGCCCGCCCAGGATGAAAAGCCCATTTTCTGTCATGATTTTTTGTCATAGAAGTAGGAGCCCACCACATCTATGATGATACCGGGTTTTGTCACAATTATCGTCATAGAAGTGTCATATGTATGACAAATTTTTTTTCGTTCGGCCCAAAATGTCACGGTTGTGTCTTTTTTTTGTAGTGAGGTTGCTCGACCTACGCCGGGGAGAAGTCTCCCCCGTCCCCTCGAAGGTTGCCTCCGAGTCGCGCTCCTCGTCATCGTCGTCATCTCCTTCCTCTTCCCCACTGGATTCACTGGAGGATAGGTTCACCGTCGCCGTCGCCTGACCCTCAGGATCCTCCGCAGGCACCAGGCCGACCCCGTCGAAGGTGGGCATGGCATCCACCACCAGCTCCCAGTCATCACGGAGAAACAAAGGGACCGGAGCACCCACCGGGCCTGCCACTTCCTCTCCAATCAAGTAGTGCAGAACCGCGGTCAGGTCCTCGTCGCTCAGGGCATCCAAGCTCAGGCGGAGGATGGCATCCGCATCCGCGAGCCTCCACAGTGGGCACGAGTGTGCGTGAAGAGGGGCCACCCGGTGCGACAGAAACTCCCTCAGGAGCGAAGCCCCAGTCAGCTTCGCCGCCCTCAGGCTGCCCTGCCTGAGGTCGGCGTTCAACTTCTCCAACACCTGCTTCGCCCGCCGATCATCGAGCTTCACACGGGACCATGGCTCAACGGCATCGGGCTGCTCCGTTGGCAGCTCCAGCAGGGGGTTGTGGCACCCAGCGTTCACCATGACCCACTTGCTTCGGAAGCCCTCGGCCCTCTTCCCAGCCTTCGAGATGGCGTTGGACTTGGAGTACGCGACAAAACTCGCGCACGCCGAGATATTGCTGCCGGAGACCCGAAGGGAGAAGAAGTGGTGCAGCAAGGCCATGGAAGGCGCCACCCCAACGTGCGCCTCATAGTAGTAGGCAAAGGTCGACAAGAGGATGATGGAGTTGGGGTGGATATGCAAAGCATGCAACCGGTACTGGCGAAGGACGGCAAGGAAGAACTCAGAGAAGGGAGGAACCAGACCAGCGATGACGACGTTCATGAAGAAGGGATAGAAGGTGCTCCCCTTGTCCTCCGGCTGGGCGGAGCCAAGACGGAGCGCAGTCTCCCCAAACTCATTGATCTGCGATGCTGCCATCTGGCGCGTGAGGGCGAGATTCTTCTCCGTCACGTTGGGAGAGACCAGGACCGGCGAGTACCAGGCCGATGTAGACCCAGCCGGAGTCTTGCGGGGGGCCATAGTTCACCGAAGGAGAAAGAATGCGGCAGATCTGGAGATTTTGAAGGCAGGAAGGCGAAGAGCAAGAAAGGGGATCTGGAGTAACGAGAACGAGGGTAATGAGGTAAGACTAACCCAGAGCCAGCCTTTTGTCAGCCGAGCAGTTGCCGAGGCAACGTGGATGCCCACCTCCAATCAACCGCCATGCGGCGCCCAAGGCCGCAGGCTGATGGGGCCCGCGGCGCTCCGCACTTGCCCCTTCACTTCTCCGCTAAGCCAAGTCTGAGTGCGCCTTGGGACTGGGGGCTACTGTTGGCGTTCTGGGAACGGGGGTCCCCAGACTTGCTTGCCTGCGGCGTGGCTCAAGTGGTGGCCCACTACGGCCCGTCTTCATCAGTACAAGACTCAAGACCCTCGCGAGGGGCCAAGCCTCGCGGGGCGGACGATGCAAGGCTTCCTCAGGGACGGCCTCGCCAGGCAGGCTCGCGAGGAGGCGGAGAGATCAAGGCAGGGTACCTCGCGAGGTGCTCGTGACGCAAGCCATGACGATCGAGACCAGGCAGGCGCCAGGCGGGCACCAGCCTTCGCAGTGTCCTTGTTTCCTCTTTGGTGCAAAGGGGGCAAGCCCAGACGTGGAGTACCGAGGCATCAAGAAAAGGTTGCCATTTCAGTGCAATGAGAACAAGACCAGCGGAGCGGCAGGATGGAGGTCACCATGGAGCCCAAGACGGCGTCATCACCAGTGCTTTTGGCAGCCGAAGACCAACTTTAGTCAGGATAACTTGTACTGGATGTTCCCCTTCGAAATGGCCGTTGTTGGCGCCCTTCCCGCTCAATATTTGGGGAGAGGCCCAGGGCCTCTATAAATAGGGATAGACACCACAGAGTAGAGGCATCTAGAAGAGACGTTCAGAGAGAGAGAGAGAGAGAGAGAGAGAGAGAGAGGCGATCGAACTCACCCGAACAGTTCATCGCATCAGCCCAAGAACACCTCTCGTGAGGCTATTCATCATTAGCCCCTGAGGCAATCCACCACACCACACACTAGAGTAGGGTATTACACCACCACGGTGGCCCGAACCAGTATAAATCTCGTGTCCCTTGTGTTGTTCATCGTTTCCAGCTTAGATCTCACGAGGCAATCAGACGTAGATCGGTAGGGGAGAGATCTTCGTGCGCACCCCAGTGTTCGAACCTTAAGGGTCTGCCGAAACCCAACATCCGACAATTTTGGATCCGATAACCCGTTAACAACCCCGACCAATGGGGATTTCCACGTTTAAAATCATCATTTGTTGGAGGAAACACGTTTCGGCTCACCGTTGGGACAGATGTCATCCACTCATTGGACCGAAGGCGCCTATGATACGGCGACACGTGGCACGGCCCAATAGAGGCCCATTCCTGTGAAAAGGCCGGCCTGTTTGACTTGGTCAAAAGGTGGCGGGCCGGCCCATGGAAAGCCTGTTAACGGCCTGTTCGCATATAGCCCATTTACAATCCGCTAACCCAGGGCCCGTTACGACCTCTCCCAATTAGGTGCAGTAGCGTCATCTGGGCTGTCCAATATGATTGCAGCCCGTTTTCACTTCTGGCCCATGTATGGCCCATGACGTCTTTCGGCCCATATGAGGCCCTTTGTAACTCTTGGCCTATTAACGGCCCGTGGTGAAACTGGCCCGTAATGAACAATGTATCACTTTACACCCATTAACGACCTGTGGTGAAACTGGCCCATAATGAACAGTGTATCACTTTATACCCATTAACGGCCCGTTATTCCGTTGGGCCGTTTCCAGCCCATGTTATCTTTCGGCCTTCTCAGAGCCCATTTATTCTTGGTCTCATTTCCAGCATTCGTTTACTTACGGCCCGTTATTGTCATTTTCTGCTTGTGGGCCAAATTCAGCCCGTGGTTACAGTTGGCCCGTTTGTGGTCCGTTAATACGTTGGGACGTTTTCATAGCGTCATCAAATACGACCTATTAACGATGGCCCGTTATGGTCGGCCCATGAACGGACGATTCCAACTCTAGCCCGTTTATAGCCATAATGCGATCTGTTTGGCCCATGTTTGGCCAATCGATCATACGGCCCGTATAAAGCCCATTGATGATACGACCTGTAGAAGGCCCATTGTTTCTAAGGCCCGTAGAAGGCCCATTGTTTCTACGGCCCATAGAAGCCCCACTGTTTCTACGCCCCGTAGGAGGCCTAGTGTCACTACAGTAAATATTAGCCCATGGTTATTGTGGCCTAGTTTTAAAAAATACGTTATTGCAGCCACTAGCAAACCGCGAAAAAAGAACTGCAATGACTACAAGCAAACAAATAAACAAGACAACAAGGAAATAAATAAGCAAGCAACTAACGCTACGCTATCACGACTATTACACATATTACATCCACTAGGCATCAAAGTTTGCCACCAGTGCAAATATAGGGAACAAAGCAGCATATCATATACACTGGTTGTCAAAGTTGGTGACCAGCGCAAATAAACGCCACAACAAAACAAATCCAGAACTGAAACCACTTCAGAAGATCTCAAGAAACAATATCCTGGGTACCCATAATGCTGGCAAGATGCTTAGCAAGCTTATTAACTTTCTCTTGTTTGGCGCTTAAATCCTCCAGCGCTTGCTGTTGCACCAGGAAATATGCATCTGAATTCTGCAGGCACTTCCTCAGTCCTTCAGCTTCCTATCACAGCACATCTGATCGATGTCTTTCAACTTGAAGTTGAGACTCAAGAAGACGAACTGATTCAGGCAGCGAGTTCGAAGAGCTTGTGCCAGCAGTAGTGGCCAGTAACTCAAACACTACATCAAGACAGGACTTTTGGGTTCTCTCACTATCGTCAAGATAGTTTTTATCAGCTTTCTTGGAGACCAACAGGGATGTCTCACTATCTTGAACCTTATCTGCATTACTTCCTTTACCATTGCATAATGTGGTACTGTTCTCCAATATTTTGTCCACATTCTAAAAGAGTAACAAGCTGACACATCACATGTTTACCTTGTTGTATATGAAACTCATTTTGGTAAATGATTCAGTAGTAAAGTGGACAGGATAACATCATGAAACAAACATATATCTATGTAGCATGGTCACTTTATGGTCTATATCATTCTAGTTTTTGTTGCCAAATCAAGATAGAGACACAGTTCAAATAATATTTGTTCAAGATAAAGCAGAATAGATAGAATGTAAGTGTGGGAAACTATAGAGCAATAACAACACTTGTAATGTGCATGACATGAGAACATAACTATTTATTCAATTGAAACTGAAATCAACATAGAGCAGGTTACAACAGCAAACCAGTTAAAGAAACAGGTTTAAAACATACCTGTTGCGCCATTGGAGTTTCAGTTCCATCCTTCAAATTTGAAAATAGTTGGTATGAGTAAATACAGTAATGCAAGAGCAAAGGAGTATGAACCATAGCTACAGAACCTGGCCTAAGAACAAATCTTCTTCTCCTTTAAGCGTTGAGTTGGGATTTGGAGTGGTGGTCCTCGTGCTTTGGGCACTGCAGTTCCCTTACTAACTGCTCGTGTTTGGGTGCTCTGTGGTGGAGACGTTGCTGTGTCAACTAGAACTGGGTTACTATTTGCCAGGGTTGGGGTTAGAAGGGGTGTAGCTGGTTCTCTGTCCAACTGGGTACGGGTACAATCTGCGAGAGTCTAGGTTATGTGTGGTGGATCTGGTCCTTGGGCAAGTAGAACCATGGTTCTATCTGCATCAACTGGTAGCACTATCTTTTCTGAAGACTGTGTTGTTACTCCCTGAGATACTACCATCACCCTCTCCAATTCAAATGGCTGATAAACAAGAAACGTAATTGAAAGTATAGACATTGTATGATAGACAGGTGCAATGGATAGTGAGGAATAAAAGAGGGCATGAAATAATTCATATTTATGTTGTCTAACCAAACAGGATAGCATGACACAATTTCACATATATGATGGCTAATTAAACAGGATAGCATGACACAATTTCACATTATGATGGCTAACTAAAAAAGATGGAAAGACATAGTTCAAAATATGAGACTATCTAAACAGGATGACATGATATAACTATATAATGTGTTTATTAAATAGGTTAGCATGCCATAATTCACATACATTCACGGATAGAATGCCATAATTCAAAATATGATGACTGTAAACACTAAACAGGATGAGATGATATAACTATATGATGTCTTTATTAAATGGGTTGCCATGCCATAATTTAGATAGATGATGTGTATGTACTATGTAAACATGATGGCATGATATAATTCAAATATATGATTTATATAGTAAGCAAGTAAGCAGATGGCAATCCATATATGATGTAAAAACTAAGCAATGCAAGACAACATGCATGACATGGGTAATATAACCCTGCCAAGTTTGAGCATAGACCTCAGGGGGGAAATAGGACTGGTCATCAGTCTCTAAATCCTCCTCTGAGGAGCTCTATGTAACCAGCAAGATGTCTGCTTCAGCAGGTAGCATTGTCTGCTCTGAATACCTTGTTTTCACTCCAGATACTTCCATCATCGTTTCAAATGGCTGATGCACAGGAAGAGTAGTTGAATATACAAACGTTGTCGACAAATGGAACATGTAATACAAAAAAAATGATAACATGATATAATTCGCATACACGATGATTGGCTAAACAGCATGGCATTGCATAATTCACATATATAATGCCTTTGCAACAACATAGCATTGTATAATTCACATATATAATGTCTTGCAACAAGATGGCAATGCATAATTCACATATATGGTAATTAGACACTGAACAGGTGGCATTCACACAAAGCATGTCTAAACTAATCAAATGACATAGCAATGCGAGACACCATACGCACGATATGAGCAACATTACCCTGCCAAGTTAGAGCATACACCTCGGGGGGGGGGGGGGATAGGACTGGTTATCTGTCTCTGAATCCTCCTCTGAGGAGCTATCTGTAACCAGCGAGATATGCGCTTCGTCAGATAGCATAGTCTGCTCTGAAGACTTTGTTTTCACTCCAGAATTTGCCATCACCGTGTCAAATGGCTGATGCACACGAAGAGCAGTTGAGTGTACTAACATTGTTGACAAATGTAATATGTAACAGAAAAAAGGATGGCCTGATATAATTTACATATAAGATGACTGGCTAAGCAGGATGACATTGCAAAATTCACATATATGATGCCTGGCTAAACAAGATGGCGTTGCATAATTCACATAAACGATGAATAAACTAAAAAGATGGCATTCGCACAAAGGATGTCTAAACTAAGCAGATGATATATGTGATGTATAAAGTAAGCAATGCAAGGCACCATATGCATGATATAACCAACATCAGCATGCCAAGTTAGAGCGAAGACCTTAGGGTTAAATAGGAGTTGTCTTCTCCTTCTGAATCCCCCTCAGAACAGATATCTTCCTCTCGATTACAATCCGAAATGCGTGGAGGGGGGCTGCCTTTGCACCTACCATGGAGCGACGTCTGCATGAACTTTTATTGCCACGCAAGGCTCGTCTCTTTTGCTCTACATGTTCAGTTCCATTGTTTACAATAACTGTCATGCATAGGAATAAAACATAGTGAGATTATGTAAGGAGTGCATGCAGAACTCCAGAGTGATGGTAGCAACCTGTGGATAGACCCAAAGCCAGTAATAGCAGGCAGATAATGGCTTCAGTTAAAAAATACAGATAATGGCTTCTGTACTATTTGTTTCCCACCCAACATGAAACTCATAGTATACACCGGAGATTAACCAGATAGTAGATAGATACTATTGATTGTGGCCCCGATATGTACCCATAACCATTTAAAAACTCAAGTTTGACCATTAGTTTCGAGCTGACTCAGAGTCTAATCGGTGAACAGGACGATAAAGTAGCATGTAATATTAAGCGATGCATAACATAAGCAGACACGAAAGAGTGCGACCTCTCTTGCGGACCCGTGTAGTCTTCGAGGTCATCTGCTCGGTTGATGATGGTAATGCAGTTTTCATGGCTGCCGGCGGCGGGGAAGAAGATCCGAGGCGGTGAAAGACAGTCTGGAGGCTGGATCCTTGCTGTGTCGGACCCTTCCGTCATTGGAGCAGCTGAGCTGGGGTGGACGACGGCGCAGCAGGAGTAGGACAAACCACGCAAGGTTTTCTTTGACAACTATCTGTAAGAGAAGTAATTCTGTAAGGGCTCATTTGAATTGGAGGATTCCAACAATGCAGGGATAGGAAATAGACAGGAATAGGATAGGAATGCACGTGCAAAACAGAGAATTTAAAAACACAGGATTTCTGCCAATTTGGGTTCGATTCACAACAATTGGAAGATCACAGGATGCAAAGAAGCATGGTGAGATTAAGTCAAACCACAAGAAAATGTACGGTTATAATGCTATTTTGCTACTATCTCTTAGTCTTGTGCTTCATGAATAGGAATTTGAAAAGGAGGACAAGTGAAAATTAAAACTCCTACTTTTTTTCTTTCAAGGACACCCTAAAGGAACAAATCCTATAGTTTTCCTTTGCTGCATTCCTTTGAACCAAGTTCATGAATAGTAGTACCATAGGAAACTTTCCAATTCCTATGTTTTTTATTCACTTTTCCTTTCAAGCACTGGCGATTCTAGTAGGCAGGCTTGAGCAAGGAAAAGCCTACACTAAAAAAATGTTTTTGTGCTACTTCTATTACTTTGGACCCAGGCCACTGCCCTACTAGCTCAACTCCTAGGGCCATCAACAAATGCACAGTTCAAACGCACAGTGATAAATAATGATGGCGTTCAAGAGAGTCCATCACAGAAAGCTAAGTTGCCTGGTACCTCTCTGCTTGTCATATAGTAGGATAAAATAATCATATTTCCCATTACTACGTGTGCTCAGTAGACAATATATATAACATGTAGAGTAAAAAAGAGATGCAACAGGTGTACAACCTCTTTGGCGAAGCCATGTCGATCTCAGCGTGATTGGGTTGGCCGGTGAGGATGTTCCGGCTGACTTGGCTGTTGGAGGAGGGGAAGAAGATCTTAGGCGTCTGGAGATGGAGGCCGAGGTACTGCTCCGCTGTGATGGAGGGTTTCGTCGTTGGAGCAGCTCCGGTGAGTTGTACGACGCCGAGGCTGAAGCAGGACAAGAGAGACAACGTTAACCTGAGTGGAATTCTAATAGCATCTCCAATACATGACGTAAAATACATAACCACAAAGTGCTAGATGTAAAATACATCAGCCGCTCATCTCTGAACTTAACTGTCGAAACTGAATTTAACTGTCAAAACTGAACTTAACTGTCGAAACTGAACTTAACTGTTGAAACTGAATTTTGCTGTCGAAACTGAATTTTGTTGTCGAAACTGAACGCACTAGCAAGGTGAGGCTACACGTCGGTCGACTGGCTTATTCATCTCTGGTCAGTCGATTTTGCAGCCATTGTATATGAAATCAAGGGCCTGCAGTTCATCTTCAACCTCCACCCCCCTGAGCCGCCAGCCACCACTGGCCAAACAGCAGCCCCCCGCCGCTCGCGGCCGGCGATGCGCCTCCCCGCCCGCCCTGAAAACACTCCCTACCGCTGGTCCGCCGCCGCTCCGGCCATCCCTCTAGCCCCCCCCCCCATGCCGAGCTTTTTCTTTGGCGATCCCCACGCCACCGAGAGCAAGAGCAGAGCAGCAGCGCGAGCGAGAGCTAAAGCAGTAGCAACTGCTACTGATGTGGACGTTGCCGCCGAGGGAGCGACGTCGTGGAGGAAGTGGCCGGCGATGCCGCCATGGATGGAGCCGCACCGTGTCAGCTCGGGACCGAGCGCCGGTAGCACCGTGAGATCGAATGAAGAAGAAAATGCGGGGATTAGTGTACAACCTCTTTGGTGGCGCCGATTAGGCCGCAGCTTCATCCAAGGAAACAATGATGATGATGCTCTTCCAGTGGTGCATGTGAAGACGGCGGTGTAGGAATGGAGGTGGCGCGAACGATGAGGGGAACATCGGTGCAGCTCCTTGGAGGTGGAGGACGGGGTGGCTGAACCGGCGGGACAACGAGACCGATGACGAATCCTCATCCGGTACGGTGGATGAGGGACGTCGAGGTGTTGCTGTGGACGACGTTGTCGGGGAAGAGGCTCCGGCTGGGTGGCGGACGGAGCAGGGTGTGGGGCTTTTCGCGGGTTTTTGCGGCCTCGGTGTACGAATGGGTGGGCGGATGGGATGGGAGTGGGGAACCATGGCTTAGGGACGCGCTTGTCCGAAATGTGGGGTAAGTTACGAAAGTACCCCCACCGATTTGAGGCGGTTCTTTCAGTTCAGGGGTAGCACGGGCATTTCGCGTGTCGGGATTTCACAGGAGGTGGGAGTTTTCGCGCGCATTGTAAGTTTCGGAATAGCAAGGCGCGGGTTGAGATGGAGGGAGTTTTCGGAGCACGACGAGACAAAGATATATCTTAAATATTTCGGGCTAACAAGGCGCGGGTTGAAATTTCCGGACAAGCCTAACGTGTACTGTACCAAATCAATGTGCACTAAAAATGTCATTCAAAACTTTGAATTCACGTTATGTTCAATTAAAATATTTCACTATGTGTATAATGCATGCAACCTACTACTCAAATGAACGTTTTAGTGCATTCCAAACGTATATACTACCGCTTCAATATGAACTAAATTTGAATTCTTTTCTCTATTTGAATAAGATCTACAGTAATGACTATTGTGAAGTCAAAGCATTTGAATTTGTTTCTCTGCTTTAATAAGATCTACAATCATCATTATTTTCAAGTAAAACCATCGTTTGTGTATTATCTTCACAGCACACCACATGATTAGTCTCGAGTTACATATGAACTATGTGTACTATATGAACTCGAACTCAATTTTTTGAATCCACTTTATGTTGATTTCAAATCACATTACATTTCTAGCTCTAGCTAGATCTTCATAATTAAACCATGTCTCATATGTATAATGTGTTTATCACATTATGTATGGTGCCCCGCCCCCTACGCCTACAAGTATTTAGATGTGAGTTGCAAACACCACACATTATCACAAATTCAAATAAAATGTGAGAATGTTCGATATATAGTATTGTTTAGATTGTTCAATATTTAGTTGTAAGCTGTAAACGCCACACATTATCACAAATTCAAATAAAATGTGAGATTGTTTGATGTATAGTATGATATAGATTGTTCGGCATTTAGCTGTGAGTTGCAAACGCCATGCATTATCACATTATGGTATAACATGTGCACAGCACGTGTATCACCGCTATATTCATGCATGCATATGTTTAAAACACTATGATCTCCTATTCAAATATATGAATCCGCTTTCATATCAAATTATGATCTTTGTTAGTCTCTTACACCCACACAATCCTCTAACCTTTGTAGCTACCACTAACTTTCTCTCGTGCATGCACACGCCCTCCTCGCCCTCCCCCTCCCTCGGCATTCTATCCACCAGGCACATTCATTTTTTTCTTCAGGTCATTCTCCCAGAGTCTCCACAACTCCTCTCCGACACCCACTGATCGATAAACTTCTCCAGCGATGCCTGCCTACAACATACACACACACACCTTCAATCTCCTCCTTTATGTGTCCTTGCCTCGTGTCTCTCATACGGTCACACACACGTGTAAACTCTCGCCCCTCTTTTCATCAATCTCACAACCGCACACTCCTCCCCCTATCTAGCTAGTAGCTGGGCCTCTCGCACCACCTCCTAGCGCCATTCTCTCTGTCTATCCGTCTCGCTGGGCCTTATTTTCCTCTAACAAATGGACGTACACCGACCGATCTCTCGCTATACATATAGCTAGCTAGGTCCTTATAACTAATTTTTACACACGCGTCGATCGATCTACCTCATTAGTTATGTCTCTCCCTTCCTTCGACAAACAACAATTGATCTATCGATCTAGTTAGGTTTGCTTACCAAACACATGGTTCCCCTTCATCATCCATGGATGCGTCCCAACAGATCTATCATGCACAGGCACACACAGAAACACATCCCCACTCTTATTGATAACATTGCAGTTCCACCCTCAGTTTGTCTAGTAGGCCTCTCCCACCATCTTCGAAAAGAAACTCCATCACCCATCCAACACTCTACCCCTCTCCCTCCCTCTCTCTCCTCTCTCTCTCTCTCTCTCTCTCCCATCATATTTCCCGTCCTTCAGTTATGTATGGATGTCGACCGATCTCCCTTAAGACATAGCTGGGTCTCTCCTTCTCAACACATATACGAGTCGTTCTACCTCTATAGTTAGGCCTCTGCCTACCCCTCCCTCCACCCATCCCCCCCCACACACACACCGATACATCGAGCGCTCTAGTCATGTCTCCCTGCCACACACAAACTTGACATGTGCCCTCTGACATTCTGGTAGGTCAGTCACCCTATATCTTTGACTTGCACACACACACAATTTCGATGGCTCACTTCATAGATTGTTTGAGATGCAAAATTTTGTTTGAGATGTCATTGATACGTCTCCAACGTATCTATATTTTTTGATTGTTCCATGCTATTATATTACCCCTTTTGGATGTTTATGGGCTTTATTTTACACATTTATATCATTTTTGGGACTAACCTACTAACCGAAGGCCCAGCCCGTATTGCTGTTTTTTTGCCTATTTCAGTATTTCGAAGAAAAGGAATATCAAACGGAGTCCAAACAGAATGAAACCTTCGGGAGCGTGACTTTTGGAACGAACGTGATCCGGAGAACTTGGAGTGCAAGTCAAGAAGCAAACTAGGCGGCCAGGAGATAGGAGGGAGCGCCCACCCCTCCTGGGCGCGCCCCCTGTCTCCTGGGCCCCACGAGCAGACACCGACGTACTTCTTCCTCCTATATATACCTACATACCCCGAAAACATCCAGGGAGCCAACGAAAAACAATTTCCACCGCTGTAACCTTCTGTATCCACGAGATCCCATCTTGGAGCCTTCGCTGGCGCTCCGCTGGAGGGGGAATCGACCACGAAGGGCTTCTACATCAACACCATAGCCCCTCCGATGAGTTGTGAGTAGTTTACCATAGACCTTTGGGTCCATAGTTATTAGCTAGATGACTTCTTCTCTCTTTTTGGATCTCAATACAATGTTCTCCCCCTCTCTTGTGGAGATTTATTCGATGTAAACTCTTTTTGCGGTGTGTTTGTCGAGATCCGATGAATTGTGGGTTTATGATCAAGTTTATCTATGAGAAATATTTGAATCTCCTCTAAATTCTTTTATGTATGATTGAGTTATCTTTGCAAGTCTTTGAATTATCAGTTTGGTTTGGCCTACTAGATTGATCTTTCTTGCCATGGGAGAAGTGCTTAGCTTTGGGTTCAATCTTGCGGTGTCCTTACCCAGTGACAGAAAGGTTGTGTCGGTGTCAAAACTGGCGGATCTTGGGTAGGGGGTCCCGAACTATGCGTCTAGGCGGATGGTAACAGGAGACGAGGGACACGATGTTTTTACCCAGGTTCGGGCCCTCTCGATGGAGGTAAAACCCTACGTCCTTCTTGATTAATATTGATGATATGGGTAGTACAAGAGTAGATCTACCATGAGATCAAGGAGGCTAAACCCTAGAAGCTAGCCTATGGTATGATTGTTGTAATGTATGTTGTCCTACGGACTAAAGCCCTCCGGTTTATATAGACACCGGAGAGGGCTAGGGTTACACAGAGTCGGTTACAATGGTAGGAGATCTATATGTCCGTATTGCCAAGCTTGCCTTCCACGCCAAGGAAAGTCCCATCCGGACACGGGGCGGAGTCTTCAATCTTGTATCTTCGTAGTCTTGGAGTCCGGCGGACATTGATAGTCCGGCTGTCCGGACACCCCCTAGTCCAGGATTCCCTCAGTAGCCCCCAAACCAGGCTTCAATGACGATAAGTCCAGCGCGTTTATAGTCTTCGGCGTTGCAAGACGGGTTCTCCCTTCAAATTCCATGTACCTGCCGAACAGTGTCCGGCTTCATCTTGAATACTGTGTTCCTTGGCTTCTACGCCAAATAATGGCCCTCTTCCACGCGTCGCACGAATGCGAAAAGCCAGGGTGTCTTTTGCATTTCACCCCCCAATTGTGCGAGTCGCCCGCCTATAAAAGAGGCAAGAATCCAGATCCAAACCACACCGTCTTCCTCCTGCGAATACTCCATCGAAGCGCCTTTGACCTAGAAGTCCATTCCACCATGGATCGTCAACGCGGCTCTTCTTCACGCGCTCCCAGCCCACCGCCGGGGAATTGGAGGAGGTGCTCTATTTCGCACAACGAGCTTGAGAAGCTCCAAACGGGGGGATTCCTCCCTTCGGCCTTCATGATCCCAGTCTGGGCCGGACTGGTTACTTATCAAGGTGGGAGACAGGCGGAGGACACTCCAAGCCCCAATAAGGGGGAGCGAGTATGTTTTGTCCCTTATCTGACAAGGGGACTCAGATTTCCAATACATCCGTTCCTCCGCGGGCTCCTGAAGTTCTACGGACTCCAGCTCCACCACCTCACGCCCACCTCTGTCCTGCATATCGCGGGCTATGTAGCTCTTTGTGAGCTATTCCTGGGCATTGAGCCCCATTTCACATTGTGGAAGAGGCTATTTTGCCTCGTACCCCGTTCTTACCAGGGGTCCATATATCAAGTGGGCGGCGCCGAAATATGGCGCATCGCCGGGACCGGATACCTATCCGGCACTCCCAAGAAGGCGTCCGAAGACTGGCCCTCGGAGTGGTTTTATATAGGAGACGCTCCGCTGCCAGACCCAGTTCGGATCGGCCTCCCGGAGTTTAGTGCTGCTCCCTTGAAGAAACGCCTCAGCTGGCGCCCGCGGAGCCCCCGATTGGAGGAAGACAAGAGCGTCCACTACTTGATGGGCCGGATAAGATTAATGGCTCATTCCGGCTTGACCATGATCGGAGTCATGGCGACATGCATCAAGCGAGGGGTACAGCCACTGCAATACAGAGGCCACCCCATGTGGGATTTCAACGGGGAAGACGATGCTTCCCGGCACGGCCGCAAAGGCCGGATTCGATCGAGGATCTGGTGAAGATCCTGTCCAGCCTGTACAAGGGGGAGAAGGAGGATTTCCTTTGAACGAACCCTTTGAATGGGTTTTCCATGATCAACCCCAGAGGATGGGTAAGTGAACACCTTGAAGGGCCCAGCCCATGCTTTCGAAGTTTAAGCTTCTTACATTATGTCTTCGGCGCAGGATCTACGCCGGACTGTGGAGGACATGGTAAGTCCTGCTCCACAACCCGAGGATCCAGAAGGATCCCTGGGTCCGGCCTCCGAAGAGGACCCAGATATCGAGGTGGAGCTGATCGACGGGGTGTATCACCAGCTCAGCATAGACAATGCTTTGGTCGCCATTATGGCGGACTACCCCGGGCTAAGTCCGGCTTCCCAGGTGACCGCGACCGAAGTCCGGACACCGTTATCTCATCCCTGCCCATTTCTAACCTTCGCGAACGATGGTATTTTGCAGGAAGCGCCTTTACGGCAGGAAGCCGAGCCCGCGGCGGCCGACCAACAGAGGTCGGTCCGAACCAGCAGGCGGAAAAGGAGCGCAGTGCGGACGGAAACGTCACCGCAAAGGTATAGCTCGCATTTGAATTTTTAGAGCAACGTTCCGAGGAAACGTCTGAGTGCTCATGATCTTTGTAGGAGAAAAAGCGCTCGCCGGACTGCGAGCGCAGGAACTGCCAGTCCGACCAACACCGGCCAGGCTCCAGCGCCCGGCCTGGAGGGGGAGGCAAGCGCAAGACGCGAGCCGGATCCTTCTCCAATGGAGGATACCGACAGATTGTCTGCCACCAAGTCTGAGGTGGAGAGCGCCATGAACCATAGGCGCCGCTGGACAGTATTTCAAGAAGTGTGCTTTTCCCCTGAGGCATTGGATGCTTTTAACGCAGGGGACGCGCATCTCCGTGCTGCTCAAAATGGTTTTACCAGAGCCACGGAGCAGTATGTGAAAGACATACGGGTAAAGGACTTTTAATGGTTGTATATACCAGTAGCCCCCGAGACTTAAAGCAGTTATGCTAACTGATTTAAGGATCATTGGAAATTTCAGGCACTTAACGAGAAGAACGCCCAGCTGTCTCGGGAGCTGCAAGATTGCAAGGCCCAACTTGAGGCTGCACTTGCTGCCGCAGGAGGAGACGGAAAGACCCTTCCTGGTAACACATTTTTATTAATAAATATAAGCGCTGTGCGGCGTGCGCGTGAGTCTAATAATGACATTGCAGGTGCCGCCGGACAAGATCCGGACAGGAAAGCATTGCTACGCCAGCTAAAGGCCGGTGAGAGTGGACTGAATAGAGTTCAGCAGGAAAGGAACAAGCTCCAGGATGCCAACGCCAAGCTCGGAGAAGAGCTGAAAGGCGCTCAGGCCGAGCTGTCTGGCTCCGTTAAGGAGAATCAGCGGCTTCGTCGCGGAATTTATAGTAAGTGCTTGAGCGAACTCTTTTGAAAAGAAGAGTTCGGCGAGGAAGCATTTTGACATGATATGTCTTGTAGGTATACTCATGGGTCGTCCTGCAGAGGAGATGCCCATATCAATGGGTGATCAACTTCCCGAACTGTTGTAGCTACTCGAACGAGTTCGGAAGGCAATGAGCGGCGTCGTTCAGGCTTTATGGCCAGCCCTCACCCTACCCGAGGGCCTCGGGGAGCTTGCGGAGAAGCTGCAGGGAGTGCGGCAGTGCTTCCGTTTGTGGAAGATTTCGGCTTGCCGTCAAGGTGCGAGGGAGGCTTGGGCCATGGTGAAGACGCGGTACAAGAAGGCGGATCCCAACCACATGGCCGAAGTTGGACCGGTGGGGCCCGATGGGAAGGAGATCCCTGTGAGTTTAGTGTATAGCCAAGTAGAGTTGGCTGCTAAATTTTCCCAACAGGACTGTAAACTAGACAGCCTGTTAGACGGGATTGAGGAGGAATACAATCAATAAGTTTGATAATGTATGTTATCCTTTAAAGTGACATGTGAAATGCCTTCTAGCCGGATTGTAGATCGTTTGTCTTTGCCGACCTTTTCGCTTCGACCTCGGGACCCTAGAGTCCGGAGTGTGTCTGAATACCTTTTTGGTTAAGAAACAACCGTGGTATGCATGGAGACCAGGCGTAGGGGTCATTAGTGCTTTATCAGACAAGTGCCCAACTAGTTATGTTATATTACATGGTTAGTAAGAAACATCTTCCAGGGAGAATAGTTCCGTTAAGGGTTCCTTTCGCTGGGAGGCATGCCCTAAAGTGCATGTCCGGACTGCAAAGAAAGCAGTAAAACATCTGGGGGCAAATAGATAAATAGGTAAAAAGTCATCTTTTAAGTCACCGACCGAATATTCCCTTAAGAACGCTAGCTTTCGGCTTCACCCAGTCTGAGGTACACATCCGGCTGACCCGGCAGTAACAATCGCAGAGGTGCTCCCTTTACCTCCTAGCCGAACAATCGGGAACGTAGGGGTAAGCACAGGAGCCAGGCAACCCAGCTTGGCCAAAACTTAAGTCATATCGATGCATATAATGGCGAATAAAAGGTACATGTGGAAGCTTGACACATGTGATGGGTATAAAACCCGTATAATTGAGCTTCTGTAAAAGAAGCCCCCAGGAATAATGAGTGCGGATGGCACATCATGCGTATAATTGAGCTTCTGTAAAAGAAGCCCCCAGGAATAATGAGTGCGGATGGCACATCATGCGTATGCAAAGAATGCAAAAATAGGCCCGGAAGGGCTTTTAAGTGAAAAGGATAAAAAGAGAAACAAAAGACAGCCGAAGTGTAAAAATTTGGACGGGGGAAGGGGACGAACTCTTAGTCCGGCGCTAGGCATAGAATCATCGGAGGCGGGCTGCTTTCCATGGGTTCGGCTCGAGTCGGTGATCCGACGCATTTCGTAGACGGTACGCTCCGCCGGTCAGTACTTGATCGATGATGAAGGGACCCTCCCATTTGGGCTTGAGCTTGTCCTTTTTCTTGTCCGGCAGGCGTAGAACTAGTTCACCAACATTGTAAGTCTTGGCCCGTACTTCTCTGCTTTGATATCTTCGGGCCTGCTGCTGATAGAGTGCGGAACGAGCCTTCGCGAAGTCACGTTCTTCCTCCAATGTGTCCAAGCTGTCCTGCCGATCAAGCTCGGCCTCTCTTTCCTCATACATGCGCACTCGAGGTGAGTCATGAATAATGTCACAGGGCAAAACTGCCTCTGCGCCGTATACCATAAAAAATGGTGTGAATCCGGTAGTATGGTTAGGCGTTGTCCGCAGCCCCCAGAGTACGGAGTCGAGCTCCTCGACCCATTGTGTGTCGGATTTAGTGAGTGACCTCACTAGCCTGGGTTTAATGCCGCTCATTATTAGACCATTAGCTCTTTCCACTTGACCGTTGGTTTGAGGGTGATAGACTGACGCATAGTCGAGCTTGATGCCCATATTTTTGCACCAAGACTTAACCTCATCGGCTATGAAGTTCATGCCGTTGTCGATGATGATGTTGTGGGGGACTCCGTAACGGTGTACCACCCCTGATATAAAGTCTATCACTGGTCTGGACTCTGCCGTTTTGACCGGTTTGGCCTCTATCCATTTGGTGAATTTATCCACCATGACCAATAGGTATTTTTTCTTGTGGGTTCCCCCTTTAAGGGGTCCAACCATGTCAAGCCCCTAGACCGCGAACGGCCAGGTAATGGGTATGGTTTTGAGGGCGGTGGGTGGCATATGGCTCTGATTAGCAAAGAGCTGACAACCAACGCATCGCTGGACCAAGTCCTGTGCGTCTGCCCGAGCCGTCGGCCAATAAAATCCTGTACGGAATGCCTTTCCTACAAGGGCCCGGGCTGCTGCGTGGTGTCCGCTTAGTCCGGCATGAATTTCAGCCAGGAGGTTTCGCCCTTCTTCTTCGGAGATACACCTTTGAAGGACTCCGGTGGTACTTTTCTTATAAAGTTCTCCCTCATGGACCTTGTAGGCCTTCGATCGCCGGACTATGCAGCGGGCCTCATTTTGGTCTTCGGGAAGTTCCTGCCTAAGTAAGTAGGCTAGGAAAGGTTCTGTCCACGTGGCGATTACTGCCATTATGACGTGGGCGGAGGGTGTTGTGTCGTCTGCCGAATCACCAGTTGGTGCGATTTTCTCCGGTTTGTAGCTACCGGGCTCCTCTTCCCATAGTACGGATGGCTTGAAGAGCCATTCCAGGAAGATATTTGGAGGGACAGCATCACATTTCGCACCGATGCGTGCCAGGACGTCGGCCGCTTGGTTATTATCTCGGGCTATGTGATGGAATTCGAGTCCTTCAAACCGGGCTGACATTTTTAGGACAGCGTTGCGATATGCTGCCATTTTCGGATCCTTGGCGTCGAAGTCTCCATTTATTTGGGATATTGCAAGGTTTGAGTCCCCGCACACCTCTAGGCGTTGAATGCCCATGGAGACCGCCATCCGGAGACCATGTAACAGGGCCTCGTATTCAGCTGCATTGTTGGAGTCCGTGTACATTATTTGAAGTACATACTGGACTGTATCTCCGGTGGGGGACGTTAGTACGACGCCAGCCCCCAGTCCGGCCAACATTTTGGAGCCGTCGAAATGCATAGTCCAATTGGAGTATGCGTCGTACTCTTTAGGGAGTTCGGCTTCAGTCCATTCGGCGATGAAGTCAGCCAAAACTTGTGAC
Source organism: Triticum timopheevii (assembly GCA_963921465.1). NCBI lineage: Eukaryota > Viridiplantae > Streptophyta > Magnoliopsida > Poales > Poaceae > Triticum > Triticum timopheevii. The sequence goes on from OY997268.1 coordinate 473,312,859, forward strand.
TTTATAGCTCGTCGAGGTTTGTAAGTGATGTCGAATGGTAAGAGGTCAATGGCCCATTTTGCTATCCTGCCCGTTGCGTCGCGGTTATTTATAATGTCATTGAGTGGTACTACAGAGGCCACTGTTATCGAGCACTCTTGAAAGTAGTGCCGGAGCTTTCGAGACGCCATGAACACCGCATATGCTATCTTCTGATAGTGCGGGTAACGGGATTTGCAGGGGGTTAACACAGTGGATACATAATACACTGGTTTTTGAAGAGGGAATTTATGCCCTTCTGTCGCTCGTTCGACAACGAGCACTGCGCTTACAACTTGGTGTGTTGCTGCGATGTATAACAACATTGGTTCACCCAGAGTGGGCGCAGCCAGGACCGGAATTGTTGCCAGTATGGCCTTTATTTCTTCGAGTCCGGCAGTGGCAGCATCCATCCACTCGAAGTGTTCGATGCGCCTTAGGAGGCGATAGAGGGGCAACGCCTTTTCTCCTAAACGGGAGATAAAGCGGCTTAATGCTGCCACACATCCTGTTAATTTTTGTATTTGTTTGAGGTCTTTTGGAATATCCAACTGTGACAGAGCTTGGATTTTGGCCGGATTTGCTTCAATTCCTCTACCGGATACGATGAAGCCCAGCAGCTTTCCGGCTGGTACGCCGAAAACGCATTTTTCCGGATTCAGCTTGATGTCATATGCTCTGAGGTTGTCGAATGTGAGCCTCAAATCGTCTACTAAAGTTTCGACGTGTTTTGTTTTGACGACTACGTCGTCTACGTATGCCTCGATTGTTTTGCCGATCTGGGTGGCCAGACATGTTTGAATCATGCACTGATATGTTGCGCCGGCGTTTTTGAGTCCGAAGGGCATCGTGTTGAAGCAGAATGGTCCATATGGAGTGATAAATGCCGTTGCGGCTTGGTCTGCTTCCGCCATCGCACAGTACTTTCGTACAATGGATGCCAGATCGGTGAAGCGCGTAATTTTGCGACGATCAATGGCGTTTAGTATTCCCTTGTCCGTGCAGTTATTGCGGAAGATCGATATTGCGTTTTCCTCTCGGCAGTCCTTTATCCTGTCCATAACCAGGAGGAATCTGGCCTAGTAGTGATGTACTGTTTCTATAGGCTCTTGTCGTATTAGAGATAGATCGCATATGTCTGGGCGGGTGGGTGGAATAAAATCCGGATCCCTGCCCATCTTGAGGCTCAAAGGCCAAGGGGTTTCCGAATTCGGAAGTGTGGTTTGCTGCGGACAATCCAGCGAGTCCGGGCTGATGCATGATTTTAAGTTCAATGCTCGATCGAAGTCCGTCCCCCCGCGGGAATCCGGACATGAATTGTTTTCAATACTGGCAAAGAGTTGCCGTATTGCTCCTCTACCACTGCAACGTGGTGGGTGGCCTGGGGAGAGTTAATCTCTCTCAGATCGGTTTTAAGCCCAATCTGGTTGTAGTCCGTAGCGACTCCCAGGGCGGTGATGCGATCCAAGAGCTCGTTAACAGACGAGGGCTCTATTGGATCTAACTGTTCGGCAGCTTTAGGGCTGACGCAAAGATTGCTTTTGACGACTTGAGAAGTCATTGCCGAAGCGGCGGCCGGACAGGCGGTCATGAGAAAACCACCAAGCCGGATAGTTTGGCCGGCGGCCAAGGCCCCTCCGGCGAAAACACCGTCTTTGAAGACGGGTGGAGGCATCCGCTCTATCGGTGATGACACAGAGGAACTCTCAATGAAAGCACCAATGTCGGTGTCAAAACCGGCGGATCTCGGGTAGGGGGTCCCGAACTGTGCGTCTAGGCGGATGGTAACAGGAGACGAGGGACACGATGTTTTTACCCAGGTTCGGGCCCTCTCGATGGAGATAAAACCATACGTCCTGCTTGATTAATATTGATGATATGGGTAGTACAAGAGTAGATCTACCACGAGATCAAGGAGGCTAAACCCTAGAAGCTAGCCTATGGTATTATTGTTGTAATGTATGTTGTCCTACGGACTAAAGCCCTCCGGTTTATATAGACACCGGAGAGGGCTAGGGTTACACAAAGTCGGTTACAATGGTAGGAGATCTATATGTCCGTATTGCCAAGCTTGCCTTCCACGCCAAGGAAAGTCCCATCCGGACACGGGGCGGAGTCTTCAATCTTGTATCTTCGTAGTCTTGGAGTCCGGCGGACATTGATAGTCCGGCTGTCCGGACACCCCCTAGTCCAGGACTCCCTCAGGTTGCAAGGCACGTATTGTATTGTTGCCATCGAGGATAAAAAGATGGGGTTTATATCGGATTGCATGAGTTTATCCCTCTACATCATGTCATCTTTCTTAATGTGTTACTATGTTCTTATGAACTTAATACTCTAGATGCATGCTGGATAGCGGTCGATGTGTGGAGTAATAGTAGTAGATGCAGGCAGGAGTCGGTCTACTTGTTTCGGACGTGATGCCTATATACATGATCATGCCTAGATAATCTCATAATTATTCGCTTTTCTATCAATTGCTCGACAATAATTTGTTCACCCACCGTAATACTTATGATATCTTGAGAGAAGCCACTAGTGAAACCTATGGCCGCCAGGTCTATCTTTTATCATATAAGCTTTCAATCTACTTTTATTTGCATCTTTACTTTTGCATCTATATAATAAAATACCAAAAATATATTTATCTTATCATACTATCTCTATCAGATCTCACTTTCGCAAGTGGCTGTGAAGGGATTGACAACCCCTTTATTGCGTTGGTTGCGAGTTCTTTGTTTGTTTGTGTAGGTGCGTGGGACTTTTGAGGAGCCTCCTACTGGATTGATACCTTGGTTCTCAAAAACTGAGGGAAATACTTAAGCTACTATTGCTGCATCACCCTTTCCTCTTCAAGGAAAACCAACACAAGCTCAAGACGTAGCAAGAAGGATTTCTGGCTCCATTGCCGGGGAGGTCTTCGCTCAAGTCAAGACATACCAAGTACCATCACAAACTCATCTCCCTCGCATTTACATTATTTGCCATTTGCCTCTCGTTTTCCTCTCCCCCACTTCACCCTTGCCGTTTTATTCGCCCTCTCTTTCCCAATCTCTCTCTCTCTTTTTTGCTTGCCTTTTTCTGTTTGCTTGTGTGTTGGATTACTTGTTGCCATGGCACGAGATAATACCAAATTGTGTGATTTCTCCAATTCCAATAATAATGATTTCCTTAGTACTCTGATTGCTCCTCTTAATGATGTTGAGTCTTGTGAAATCAATACTACTTTGCTGAATCTTGTTATGAAAGATCAATTCGCCGGCCTTCCTAGTGAAGATGCTGCTACTCATCTAAACAACTTTGTTGATTTGTGTGATATGCAAAAGAAGAAATATACGGATAATGATATTGTTAAATTGAAGTTATTTCCGTTTTCCCTTAGAGATTGTGCTAAAGTTTGGTTTCGTCTTTGCCTAAAAATAGTATTGATTCTTGGAACAAGTGCAAAGATGCTTTTATCTCTAAGTATTTTCCTCCCACTAAGATTATCACCCTTAGGAACGATATTATGAATTTTAAACAACTTGATCATGAGCATGTTGCCCAATCTTGGGAAAGAATGAAATTGATGATTCGCAATTGCCCTACTCATGGTTTGAATTTATGGATGATCATACAAAAATTTTATGCCGGTTTGAACTTTGCTTCTAGAAATATTTTAGATTTGTCCGCAGGAGGCACGTTTATGGAAATCACGTTAGGAGATGCTACAAAACTTCTTGATAATATTATGGCTAATTATTCTCAATGGCACACCGAAAGATCTTCTAATAAGAAAGTGCATGCTATAGAAGAAATCAATGTTTTGAGTGGAAAGATGGATGAACTTATGAAGTTGTTTGCTACTAGAAATACTCCTCTTGATCCCAATGATATGCCTTTGTCTACTTTGATTGAGAATAATAATGAATCTATGGATGTGAATTTTGTTGGTAGGAATAGTTTTGGAAACAATGCTTATAGAGGAAACTTTAATTCTAGACCGTTCCATAGTAATTCCTCTAATAATTATGGAAATTCCTACAATAATTCTTATGGTAATCTTAATAAGATGCCCTCTGATTTTGAGAATAGTGTGAAAGAATTTATGATCTCTCAAAAGAATTTTAATGCTTTGCTTGAAGAAAAATTGCTCAAAGTTGATGATTTGGCTAGGAACATTGATAGACTTTCGCTTGATGTTGATTCTCTTAAACTTAGATCTACTCCTCCTAAGCATGATATCAATGAGTCTCTCAAAGCCATGAGAATTTCCATTGATGAGTGCAAGGAAAAAACTTCTAGATTGCGTGCTAAGAAAGATTGCTTTGTAAAGGCGTGTTCTTCTAGTTTCCATGAAAATAATGATGAAGATCTTAAAGTTATTGATGTGTCCCCTATTAGATCTTTGTTTTGCAATATGAATCTTGATAATAATGGGACTGGAGATGAGTCAACTTTAGTTAGAAGGCGTCCCAAGAATTCGGAGTTTTTTTATGCTAAATTTGGTAAAAGTGGGATTGGAGAGGTCATGACTTTAAATAGCATTGAACCCACTATCTCAGATTTCAAGGAATTTGATTATGATAATTGTTCTTTAGAAGGTTGTATTTCCTCGTTGCAATCCGTCATTAATTCTCGTCATGCTTATAGTCAAAATAAAGCTTTTACCAAAATATCGTTGATGCCTTGATGCAATCTTATGATGAAAAACTTAATTTGGAAGTTTATATACCTAGAAAACTTAATGATGAGTGGGAACCTACTGTAAAGATTAGAATTAAAGATCGTGAGTGTTTTGCTTTGTGTGATTTGGGTGCTAGTGTTTCCATGATTCCGAAAACTTTATGTGATATTCTAGGTTTCCATGATCTTGATGATTGCTCTTTAAATTTGCACCTTGCGGATTCCACCATTAAAAAGCCAATGGGAAGGATCAATGATGCTCTCATTGTTTCAAATAGAAATTTGGTGCCCGTAGATTTTATCGTTCTTGATATTAATTGCAATCTTTCTTGCCCTATTATTCTTGGTAGACCTTTCCTTAGAACGATTGGTGCGATTATCGATATGAAGGAAGGGAATATTAGATTCCAATTTCCATTAAAGAAAGGCATGGAGCACTTTCCAAGAAAGAAAGTCAAATTACCTTATGAATCTATCATGCGAGCTACTTATGAATTGAGTGCCAAAGATGGCACTACTTAGATCTATCTTCGCTTTTATGCCTAGCTAGGGGCGTTAAACGATAGCGCTAGTTGGTAGGCAACCCAATTTTATTTGTGCTTTTTGTTTTTATTTCTGTTTAGTAATAAATTTTGCATCTACCTTCTGTTTAGATGTGTTTTTATGCTTTAATTAGAGTTTGTGCCAAGTAGAACCTATAGGATAACCTATGTGATTCTGCTGAAAAACAGAAACTTTGTGCGCATGAATTTAGTTTTGTTAAATCACATAAATGTCTTTTGCGTTGATTATTTTTTTATGCTGATCAATAGAGAAATTTTCCAGGACTTCCTATTTTGGTAGGATTTTTAGAGTTCCAGAAGTTTGCGTTAGTTACAGATTGCTACAGACTGTTCTGTTTTTGACAGATTCTGTTTTTCGTGTGTTTTGCTTATTTTGATGCATCTATGGCTAGTATTAAGTGGTATGAACCATAGAGAACTTGGAATACAGTAGGTTTAACACCATTATAAATAAAGAATGAGTTCATTACAGTACCTTATGTGGTGGTTTTGTTTTCTTTCACTAACGGAGCTTACGAGATTTCCTGTTGAGTTTTGTGTTGTGAAGTTTTCAAGTTTTGGGTAAAGATTTGATGGACTATTGAATAAGGAGTGGCAAAAGCCTAAGCTTGGGGATGCCCATGGCATCCCAAGATATTCAAGAATAGCCAAAATCCTAAGCTTGGGGATGCCCCGGGAAGGCATCCCCTCTTTCGTCTTCGTTCATTGGTAACTTTACTTGGAGCTATATTTTTATTCTCCACATGATATGTGTTTTGCTTGGAGCGTTGTGTACTATATTAGTCTTTGCTTTTTAGTTTACCACAATCATACTTTCTGTACACACCTTTTGGGAGAAGCCCACTTGATTAGAATTTATTAGAATATGCTATGTGCTTCACTTAAATCTTTTGAGCTTGATAGTTTTTGCTGTAGTGCTTCACTTATATCTTTTAGAGCACGGCGGTGGCTTAATTTTGTAGAAATTGCTAGTCTCTCATGCTTCACTTATATTATTTTGGGAGTCTCTTAGAACAGCATGGTATTTGCTATGGTTATAAAATTGGTCCTAGAATGGTAGGCATCCAAGTTGGGTATAAAAAAACTATCATAGGAAGTGAATTGGATGCTATGATCAATTTGATACTTGATAATTGTTTTGAGATATGGAGGTAGTGATATTAAAGTCATGCTAGTTGGGTGATTATGAATTTAAAGAATGCTTGTGTTGAAGTTAGCAAGTCCCGTAGCATGCACGTATGGTTAAAGTTGTGTAACAAATTTGAAACATGAAATGTACCTGGATTGTGCATCCTTATGAGTGGCGGTCGGGGACGAGCGATGGTCTTTTCCTACCAATCTATATAGGAGCATGCGTGTAGTACTTGGTTTTTGATGAATTCTAATTTTTTGCAATAAGTATATGAGTTCTGTTGACTAATGTTGAGTCCATGGATTATACGCACTTTTACCTTTCCACAATTGCTAGCCTCTTCGGTACCATGCATTACCCTTTCTCACCTTGAGAGTTGGTGCAAACTTCGCCGGTGCATCCAAACCCCGTGATATGATATGCTCTATCACACATGAACCCTCTTATATCTTCCTCAAAACAGCCACCATACATACCTATTCTGGCATTTCCATAGCCATTCCGAGATATATTGCCATGCAACTTTCCACCATTCCGTTCATCATCATCATCATGACACACATTACTTTTGTCATATTGCCATTGCATGATCATGTAGTTGACATCGTATTTGTGGCAAAGCCACCATGCATAACTTTTCATACATGTCACTCTTGATTCATTGCACCATCCCTGTACACCACCGGAGGCATTCATATAGAGTCATATCTTATTCTAGTTTCGAGTTGTAATTCATATGTTGTAATCAATAAAAGTGTGATGATCATCATTATTAGAGCATTGTCCCCTCCCCCAAAGAAAGGCCAAAAAAAGGCCAAAGAAAAAAAAGAAAATAAATAAAAGGGGCAATGTTACTATCTCTTTTTCCACACTTGTGCTTCAAAGTAGCACCATGTTCTTCATGTAGCGAGTCTCATATATTGTGCTTCAAAGTAGCACCATGTTTTTCATATAATGAGTCTCATAGGTTGTCATATACTAGTGGGAATTTTTCATTATAGAACTTGGCTTGTATATTCCTACGATGGGCTTTCTCAAATGCCCTAGGTCTTCGTGAGCAAGCAAGTTGGATGCACACCCAGTAGTTTTCTTTTTGTTGAGCATTCTTTTATAGCTTTAGTGCATCTGTTGCATGGCAATCCCTAGTCCTCATGTTGACATCAATTGATGGGCATCTCCATATCCCGTTGATTATCCTCGTCAATGTGAGACTTTTTTTTGCCTTCTCCACACAATCCCCATCATCATATTCTATTCCACCCATAGTGCTATATCCATGGCTCACGCTCATGTATTGCGTGAAGGTTGAAAAAGTTTGAGATTATTTAAAGTACGAAACAATTGCTTGGCTTGTCATCAGGGGTGTAGAATTTGGGAACATTTTTGTGTGACGAAAATGAAGCATAGCCTAACTATATGATTTTGTAGGGATGAACTTTCTTTAGCCATGTTATTTTGAAAAGACATGATTGCTTTGATTAGTATGCTTGAAGTATTACTTTTCTTTTATCAATGTGAACTTTTATTTTGAATCATTTGGATCTGAACATTCATGCCACAATAAAGAAAATTACATTGAGAATTATGCTAGGTAGCATTCCACATCAAAAGTTCTGTTTTTATCATTTACCTACTCGAGGACGAGCAGGAATTAAGCTTGGGGATGCTTGATACGTCTCCAACGTATCTATGATTTTTGATTGTTCCATGCTATTATATTACCCCTTTTGGATGTTTATGGGCTTTATTTTACACATTTATATCATTTTTGGGACTAACCTACTAACCGGAGGCCCAGCCCGTACTGCTGTTTTTTGCCTATTTCACTATTTCGAAGAAAAGGAATATCAAACGGAGTCCAGACGGAATGAAACCTTCGGGAGCGTGATTTTTGGAACGAACGTGATCCGGAGAACTTGGAGTGCAAGTCAAGAAGCAAACGAGGTGGCCAGGAGATAGGAGGGTGCGCCCACTCCTCCTGGGCGCGCCCCTGTCTCCTGGGCCCCACGAGCGGTCACTGGCGTACTTCTTCCTCCTATATATACCTATGTACCCCGAAACATCTAGGGAGCCAACGAAAAAAAAATTCCACCACCGTAACCTTCTGTATCCGTGAGATCCCATCTTGGAGCCTTCGCCGACGCTTCGCTGGAGGGGGAATCGACCATGGAGGGCTTCTACATCAACACCGTAGACCCTCCGATGAGTTGTGAGTAGTTTACCACAGACCTTCGGGTCCATAGTTATTAGCTAGATGGCTTCTTCTCTCTTTTTGGATCTCAGTACAATGTTCTCCCCCTCTCTTGTGGAGATCTATTCGATGTAAACTCTTTTTGCAGTGTGTTTGTCGAGATCCGATGAATTGTGGGTTTATGATCAAGTTTATCTATGAGAAATATTTGAATCTCCTCTGAATTCTTTTCTGTATGATTGAGTTATCTTTGCAAGTCTCTTCGAATTATCAGTTTGGTTTGGCCTACAAGATTGATCTTTGTTGCCATGGGAGAAGTGCTTTGCTTTGGGTTCAATCTTGCCGTGTCCTTACCCAGTGACAGAAAGGGTTGTAAGGCATGTATTGTATTGTTGTCATCGAGGATAAAAAGATGAGGTTTATATCATATTGCATGAGTTTATCCCTCTACATCATGTCATCTTTCTTAATGTGTTACTCTGTTCTTATGAACTTAATACTCTAGATGCATGCTGGATAGCGGTCGATGTGTGGAGTAATAGTAGTAGATGCAGGCAGGAGCCGGTCTACTTGTTGCGGACGTGATGCCTATATACATGATCATGCCTAGATAATCTCATAATTATTCGCTTTTCTATCAATTGCTCGACAGTAATTTGTTCACCCACCGTAGTACTTATGCTATCTTTAGAGAAGGCACTAGTGAAGCCTATGGCCCCCGGGTCTATCTTTTATCATATAAGCTTTCAATCTACTTTTATTTGCACCTTTACTTTTGCATCTATATTATAAAATACGAAAAATATATTTATCTTATCATACTATCTCTATCAGATCTCACTTTTGCAAGTGGCCGTGAAAGGATTGACAACCCCTTTATTGCGTTGGTTGCGAGTTCTTTGTTTGTTTGTGTAGGTGCGTGGGACTTTTGAGGAGCCTCCTACTGGATTGATACCTTGGTTCTCAAAAACTGAGGGAAATACTTAAGCTACTATTGTTGCATCACCCTTTCCTCTTCAAGGAAAACCAACGCAAGCTCAAGATGTAGCAGTCATTGACACATATTCCCACAAATAATTCACGAAATCAACCCCACCCCACCCCACCCCCACCCCCACCCCAAAACAAAAAACAATCATGAACGCGGTTTGTATCTCTCACACACACCCACGTAGGTGGGGGACGTGCACGAAGAGAAGAGGTGCATGCACGACGCACGTACTCCCTTCTCTTTCCCAACCACACCCGCGCGGGTACACAGTGGAGCTCATTTCTGTACGGAACAGGCAGCCCACGTGGTAATTTGGCACATGTACTGGTTGTCCACTTGGTGGAGGGAGGATCGTCTACCACGGGTGAACAAACAAATTGCGACTTGACGCGTTATGTTAAATTAAAAAAAGAGGCAAACCATGTGGGGCCTACCATAGAGGCAAGGTTCTATACACTGGAGTACTTTTGATGTGTCCCGTCAACTTGCCGAACGAGGAGAAGCTTGCTTAGTATACCGTCTCCCCCGCCCATGGGCGTGGTGGCTCGCAGGATGAGGTGAAGCATGCTCCGCCTTACGCCTGCTCCCTCGCCCATGCGCGCGGTGGCTCGCAGGACAAGGAGAAAAATTTACTACTCCCTCCATTTACTCCTCATCCCTACTACCTTGGTTATAGAGATTATATCATATTGTTTGGAATATATATATCCTTTAGTAGATTTCAATATGAACTACTAGTACATACTCCAAACACTGATGTATATAGACGTATTTTAGAGTGTAGATTCACTCATTTTGCTCCGTATGTAGCACTCTCCCTCGCCCCTCGACCCTCGCCCACGTGGTGGACGTGCAGCAATTCATTCGGTCTCATATAGCCAGAACGATATATACTGCACTACCATTATTGCTCGACTTCCCGAAGAGGCGAAGAGCCAATCGCAAGGTTAATATTTTGGAGATGCCAAGCGCAAGGTTATAGGAGACCGAGTAGTAGGTGTCGTGTCATTTATAAATAAAGTTTCTTTTTCTTCAGTGGCACGTATGCAATATGATAGGTTCATATAGAGAGAAAAGGAAACCGCTCCACTATATACATAGTCAGGACGGGCCAGCCTACACGGTTGCTTGCTAGGGTTGCTCTCTTCACACTCTCTCGCACAAAACGACTGTGGCCACATCTCTAACATCCCGGCGGATCACGTCCGCCGGGGGAAGGGGTGGACGCTTAGTGTAGATGTGGTCACTGTAATCGACACCGAAAACCCACTGTCGGCACGTCCCGATCAGGGGTCCCGGCCGTTCTCTCTCACAAAGCCGGTGAGGTTGCCTTCGTCCCTTGCTCACTGCCGCGACATGGGCAGTTGCTGCCTCCTGCCGCCCTCCTCAAGGTTGAGCTACGTCCCTTAGGTACAACTCCCTTTACAGCCGGCTTGCACCACTGCTCCAGCTGCCCACATCACTCCATGTGGATATTTCTCTACTTCTTTGCCCCGCACATACCTCTACTGGCTTCTACATACTGTATTTGTGATGAGTTTATGTCTCATCAACTAGTCCCACTAATCTTATTCTAATCACGCTTCTTCAATTTCTTTGCCACAGGGATGCTCATCTCGATTTTGGTGAAACTGCACAAAATGATCCGATGGTCAAAAGGTTGCAAACTTCATTTATTAGGAAGCTCGAACGTTGCCAGCAAATTGAAGCCTGGTTAAGGTTCACGGTTCAAGGGCTAGGGACTGCATGGATCGTTTTTTCTTTAGTTGCCTCTGTTCCAAAATAAGTGTCAACTTTAGTAGTCGTACAACTTTGTACTAAAGTTTGCACAAAGTTGAGACCAAGGTTGTCAGAATCACGATTTTGAATCGGATCGGAGCTCCGATGGTAAGATCGCAAATCGTAGAATCTTCACTATCAGGATCGTAGAAACGTAGATTCTATGAACTAAAATCGTAGAATCATAGGGGTTAGTTTGAATCGTAAAGTCGTAGAATCGTATAACAGAATCGCGATTCTGACAACCTTGGTTGAGACACTTATTTTGGAACGGAGGGAGTACATATTTGCTATGATCTGTTAATCATTGAGATGCAATAGCATGCATGTTAGTCTCCTTTGTATTTGATGAAATGTTGCAACGGGCAACCTTGGATGCAAGATACATGTAACAGAAGCTGGAAGCTTCATAGCATTGTACAAATTTATCTCACTGATAAATTACAATACGTACTATACTAGTACTTCCTCTGTTCCTAAATACAAGTCTTTGTAGAGATTTCACCATGAACCACATGCGGATGTATATAGATGCATTTTAAGTGTAGATTCATTCATTTTGTTCCCTATGTAGTTCACCTAGTGGAATCTCTACAAAGACTTATCTACTAGTAATAGCTAGCCCCCACTACTAGGAATTCTCTATCCTCTCCTTGAGCCACATCATCAAAATTAATGTAGCCGTTAGATGAACTAGATCAGTCCGTAATAGCCGTCTGATCTAGACGTTGAGAGGCTCCGCACTAAGCCACATGCAAGCATGCAGAAATACCGTGGCATGCATGTGAGTGGGTTTTAAATCACATCAACATGTCTACATGCAAGCATGCACCGGTAGCATGCATGTAAGTGAGCTTTTAAGTCCCATTAACTTGTCAAAAAGAAAAATATAATCCCATTATCCAGTAGGAGTTGGCTGATCTTTTTTCCTTACGTGGGATGATCTAAATGATGATGGGAGTTTATTTAGTTTGGCTACCTCATTTGTCATGCGGTTATAGAGTTTTTTTAGTTCTATGAAATCGATAATTTTGCGCAGAGAGATATACGGCTGTTCCGCGGCAATGCGCGGGGACTAATCTAGTATTTAGGAACGGAGGGAGTACTATGTGAAGAGTTAGGTGTCGCATGGTGTCCAGAAAATATGGTAATAGTGTGAGGTGGGCCATGTAATCACTGAGCCTGCGTGTTTTCACTGCTCTTGCACTCCTCCGCTATAAGAATGGAGAAAATTGTAATCTAGTAGTACCTCCTTTCGCCAAAAGCCTGGGACATCCAGCAGTCCTACCACCTCAGTAATAAAGACCAATGAGCCATCAAATCACATAGACCCAGCAGTAAGTTGGACGGACGAAGCAACCATCACTCTTGCGCCAGTGAGAGGTCCCGTCCGCTCTACCCAGGCATGAATGCGGCACCGATTCTTTGGAGCGGTGCTGACCGTTTTGTGCAGGAAGCGCGCACGGGCGATGGAGGGGCTTTGGGTGGGCCAGGCTAGTCAGGAGCGGGCGTGGCAGCTATCCGCATGTCCCTACCAGACACGCCCGGAAACGAGAGGATGCACCGACTCTCGCGGCTAAAATCGTACAAACATGTGGATTTGGATACTAGATGCCCAGTTTGCATGAGATTGGACAAAGATGGAGGTCATCTATTCCTCAAGTGTAAGCATGTGAAGCAGGTATGGAGAGAGTTGCAACTCGAGGATACTAGAGTGGAGCTCCTGAAGTGTGTTGATCCTGAAACGTTTTTCGACTGTCTTTGGGCGCTGCCGCAGGACCGCCGTGATCTGGTGCTTATCCTCTTATGGGAATGGTGGAACACACGTAACAGGATAAATCAAGGAGGCAAACTGAGACCCTGTGAAGGAATTTCATACAGCATCTGCAAACTACTTGATGATTTTTGTAGTGGACCAATGGAGGAGGAGACACATGATGTACCGCATATAGTTGCAGTGTCGAGTAAACCCAAGGAGGGTTTCGTTAAAATTAACTTTGATGCTGCTTTTCAAGTGGAACAAGGACGGGGAGCATGGGGCCGTGTGATGCGATCAGACCAGGGGATTTTTATTGCAGCTTGTGCTGGAAAGTTGAACCATCTCACAACACCGCTCCACGTTGAAGCTACTGCCTGCAACAAGGCCATCGAAGTAGCGAGCGATCTAGGCATTCATCAGGTGGTTTTCAAATCAGAGTCGTTGTCACTGGTGAAAGCTATAAATTCCGGCGAGAGGGATTTATCTTCAATCGGGGTGCTTATACGTGAAGCCCGTAGTCTATGCTATGCATCCTTTGATGCTTTTGAATTTGTTTTTTGCAAGCATACTTGTAATAATGTCGCTCATAGCCTTGCTACTTTTGGTTATCGAGCTTGGCTCATGTGCTCCTGGTGGAAGGACCAAGCACCTGAATTTGTATGTGACTCGGTTGCCAGTGAGTCTGCTGTGCAGGGTTAAGTAGTGGAATGATTTTTCCAGCTCAAAAAAAATCGTACACTACACACCATCTCTCTGTAGGAGTAGGTCGATCCATCGCTCTCTCTAACACACACATGTTGTTAAACACACACACACACACACACACACACACACACACGCACACGCACATGCACGCACCTTGGTCCCTCTGCACCTTCTAACGTGACTTATTACACCTAAACGGAGGGAGTAGTAAGTATACGAGATACGGTGGCACACTGACTTAGGTTGAATACAAGTGCCCAAAATTGTGTGCATGTTATAATAAGGATTCACTTAAAATAGTACGTGAGCGAACAGAGGGATCAATTGGACAGTGTTCCCGAGCAGTAGCGAGATGTGTGAGGTAAGATACACCGCTGGCGCTTTTAATTTTTCTTATTAATTTGTTTGTTTCACCCTCTGACTTGTGGGACCCAACGTACTACGTGGAGAGAGGTAACGTGACTAAGGCTGCATTATTTCTGCACCACTGTGGATAGTCTTACCACCAAAGCCACATGACATGATTATGATTGAAATCCCAATGACTCCCACACACACACACACAAAACACGGCATGCTTGTCACACGAATGGAGGAATGTATAAAAGGTTATTTTCCTCTCGTTGAACATAACGGGAGGGTTGTGTAGCTGGTTAGCCTGTTCGCTCATCAAACTTGAGGTCTCAGGTTCGATAACTACACTTGAGCATAATTTGTGCCACGAGGATTCTTTAACTGGTCAAAATGGATGGATATGGAGCTATACAATCTCGTAGTGACTGTATAATCACCTCATCACGTATAAGCTGCAGCCTCGGCGCTTGTTTTGTAGGGTTTGCATGCTTCACACTCTCTCTCTAGTATATATATACATGCTGGAGCCTCAGCGCTTGTAGTTTCTCTCTTCACACTCTCTCGCCCTCTCCAGATCTAAACAAGACTTCGTTGGCCTCTCTCTCCCCTCACTGCAGCTCAAAGAGCCGGCAGGATCCGTCCGCCAGGAAGGGAAGGAGGATTAACGCTGTTGCCGTCGGCGAGGGAGGGAATCCACTACCGGCGCAACTATTCACTTTCACCCAGTGGCGGCGCGGGAGGGCCTCCGACCCCTTCTTCTTCGCCGCCGTCCCGTTGCCCACCGAACCATGCCCCTAGAACCTTAAGGTATAATTTACTTACTCCACATGCATTGCTATAGCTGCATGTATGCCATGAATCTAGGACGTGGTTTAAAGAGGAAAGGAGTAGGGGAAAGTAGTGGGAAAAGTTGTATAGCATGAATCTAGGATGTGGTTCAAAGAGGAAAGGAAGGGGGAAAGTTGTATAGCATGAATCTAGGACGTGGTTCAAAGAGGAAAGGAATGGGGGAAAGTTGTATCGCATAAATCTAGGACGTGGTTCAAAGAGGAAAGGAAGGGGCGAAAGTGCTAGTACAGACTGGCTATCCAGCACCTACGTTGGTCGAAAAGGGAAAACAATGACAAACGCAGTATGCACATCTGTAACGAACTGATCTTTTGTTTTGGGGGACAAGGTTGTAGAGTTTGAGCAGGACTAGATTTGCTGCGCTCACATAGGGAAAGGTGTCTAAAGATAACAAAACTGGGACCAACACAAATATGCTCCTTGGTTGTTTGTTCTTTGTTGCAATAGACTGTGCATGACCACAGTACATCGGTAGATGCACATGCTGCAGGTGCGTCCACTGTGTTAATATTAACTCCCTAGTTCCTATCTGCTTGGTTCCAGGGACTACACATGGACTAGAGGTTATTAAATGACATGCTAAAAGACCATGTTACCCCTAGTAATGAACTAATAGAGACAAGGTGCGATGCGTGGCAGGGGCAACTGTTGGAAAAAGTCCCAAAAAGACTCCCTCGGGGTCTTCTATCTTTAGTCCTAAATGCCCACTTTTAGTCCCTAAAAGTCCCTCCTGTTTGGTTTAGGTGGGACTGACACGGAGTTTTTTTAGTCCCTACACCAAAATGTCCCTGTAAACAAACACCCTCTAATAATGCCGCTGGAAAATTGATGCAATGCCACAGTTAAAAGCAAATTACATATTTAACGAATTTTATTGTTAATATAATCTCTATGTTAATATTAATCAATGCCACCATTTGAGAAATGCTACTGTCTTGCTTTCTTTCCCATTTAGATAAGGTAGATGCTTCTTTTTGCTGGCTTATGTGTCATCCACCGTTATTGACCACTAGTTGTTTCCTTTGCACCTCTGTGTAAACAGGGTTATCTACTTCACCTCGTTGCCATTGTGACCTTTTGTTGCACTGCACAAAACACTTTTGTTTTAGGAGTGTTTTGTGTAGTTCAACCAAAATGTCACACCGACAACGTTGCTTGATTGCTTGATCTTAGTGGAACTGCACAAGAGGAGATCTTACTTCCTATCTGTGTTGGAAAATTTGGTTCAGATCTTCTTCTTGTGAGTTGTTTGAATTCCGCATCATGAGAGGTCAGTACTAGCCTTCTTTCACATGATTCTGCAGTGTGCTTTCATATGTTGCGCTACTTGTACGATAATGTTGCTTGATTTGAGTGAACTGCACAAATGGAGACAAGACTTCCAATCTGTATGTGCACCGTAATATCCCATTGAGGTAAGATAAGGATATTTCACAACTGTTGGCCTGTATTTTGCCACTTTCATCAGAAAATTAAGTTTAGTACTATACTTGTGCTCCCTAATTGACATGCCAAATCTTACACTGAAGGTGAAGCTTGTCTGTTATTGAACCAAGTGATGAAGGGGAAGAAGAAGCAGAAGAAAAACAAAAATCAACTCCCGGTGCTGTAATGAAGCACTGGAAATGTGATGACACAAGTAATGATATAGTTTTGCATCTTAATTTATTGCTATGGCTGGAACGAGCAATTGTTTTGCCACTGATTTGATGCCACTCTTAATGTAATACGTAATTATCTCTACTTGTGCAAATAGGGATCTTCTTTGAAGATACCATATATTTTAGTGGAACTGCACAAGAAGATGTTGGAAACATTAAACTAATCGAGGAGTATATAGTAAGCATGGACACCACAGTAGATAGCAACAGATGGTTCCGGAGAAGTGCTTCATCTATATACTGTACACAATAAGCCTCCTGACAAAGGTTGGTACTCGCCCACTGATTTCATCCATATGATTGAGCTTTGTCATCTCTATTGGTGTTGTGCTACTGTTTAGATACTGTCACGAAAAAATGGTATTGTCCTTGAGAAGTGCTTCATCTGAGCTGTTTTAAATATTTCCTTTCCTTTTTTTCGAGCAAACAGGGATGCTAGCATTTAGTTGTCCTCTTGTCTTTGCACAACAGGATCATCTTCCTCTGAAGAAGAATATGGACTACGTGAAGTGACTAGTTCTGATTATGCCAGTATGAAGAAGCCCTGTCTATCTTCTCATCAGAAGGAGCAGTTGAAGGATGGTTACATTACTCCCCACAAGACCAAACTAACTTCAGCTCAGAAGGACTGACAAATCTCCATTTTTTGCTGTGATGCGCGAGTACAATGTTGTTCTAGGATTCTTTCTGGTGAGTTCCATTTTTCTAAAAGTGTGCTCTACATGGACCATGTAGGTGCCTGTTTAAAGTGCCAATTCATAGTATAGTTTGCTTTATACTAATCACATTTTTTGTATTTGTGCAAACAGGGGTGCTCAGCTTGATTTCAATGGGAACTGCACAAAATGTTCATGAATACATCGAATCATTCATTTCCACCACAAGAAAGGAGGTTCTGATAAGTTCAAGGCATTGCAACATATAAGGGCGAAATCATACAAGCTACGCGCGAATTTGGTTAATTTTTGTGGAACTGCACAAAAAGAACAACTGGTTTATTTAGCAAGAGGTGCCATGTCAATGTCCGAACTGATGGCAAACCCTGCCCATTCCACAATCGTAGGCATTTGATATTTTGGAATGGGACAACCTTGTCAAATTTTGCTCATTGATTTTAGCAAGACATGCGTTTGATATTTTCGAATGGGACACCCGTTGCTGTCAGCAGCGTCGATCAATTTTTTTTCTTAATTCTTTAGTTGTGAAGTAAATATTTCCTCTAACATGTGAGTCGCTGAGATGCATGATCACCGATTGTTTTGAATGTTCTCTATGAACCCTCTGTGTTTGATTGCAATGTACAGAAACGCTAAAAAGCTGCTCAAACTCTTTGTACTCCTTCTGTTCCTTTTTACTTCGCACATTGTGAAAGTGCATACTTTTTTCTATAAGATTGGTCAAAGTAGAGATACTTTGACTGCAGACAAAACTTGTATGCAGACTAGAAAGGACCGGAGGGAGTACATGTGAAACTACTGCAAACGAGGTGATCACCCTGGGAATAATGCTAGTACGTATTGTTTTGCATGTTCATCCAATGCCAGTGATACAGGAATTCGAACTAATCGAAATAAATTCATTCATACACGGTCAGATTTCATATGAACATGCCGGATTTCATTACATTTCCTACATTCTTCAACTAAAAAGGGGCGTGTTGGAGGTATAATTAATTAATCGAAGCTACCCACCTGTGTCCCGCTGAGCCAGACAGAAGCTTCAGTGACTTAACTGTAGGTGCAGTTGCGTAACTGACATGTGGCCTGTTGGGCCCACGTGTCAGTCAGCCAACTGCACCAGCAGTTAAGTAGAAGCAGCGTTCTTCTCCAACACAGATCTCCGACTCCACGTCGCCGCCAAGAAGCTAACCGGCCATCAATGGTCAACCCGCCTAGCTTGGCTTCAACCGGAGGGTAGCAGTCGTGGCCTTACTTGGACCCGAGCGGCGGCGACCTACCGTGTTCTTGTCACACCCAAGATGCGACCCTATCCTAAAGGAACTCAAAGGTCCCACCAAGGATAGAAGCGCATCTTGAAGACGCTTTTGCAAGGTGGATATCATTACATCAACATTACATAATAGTGGGGATACATTCAATACATACAATGACACATGAATAGAACAATACAACATACAAGAACAACATCTGACTACGGATGAATCATAAACAGAAACTCAAACAATATCCACCCTGCTAGCCCAGGCTGCCGACCTGGAACCTATCCCCTGATCGAAGAAGAAGCAGAAGAAGAACTCAACGCAAGCAAGCATCGCTCTCGCGTCATGATCATCGCATAACCTGTACCTGCAACTGTTGTTATAGTAATCTGTGAGCCACGAGGACTCAGCAATCCCATTACCATGGGTATCAAGACTAGCAAAGCTTAATGGGAAAGGAAGGGGGTAAAGTGGTGAGGTTGCAGCAGCGACTAAGCAAGTATGGTGGCTAACATACGCAAAAGAGATCGAGAAGAGAACAAGCGGAACGGTCGTCAACTAGTAATGACCAAGAAGTGATCATGAACTCCTACTTACGTCAAACATAACCCAGAAACCGTGTTCACTTCCCGGACTCCGCCGAGAAGAGACCATCACAGCTACACACTCGGTTGATGCGTTTTAATTCGGATCTTGTGTCAAGTTATCTACAACCGGACATTAACAAATTCCCATCTGCCACATAACCGCGGGCACGGCTCTCGAAAGTTTAAACCCTGCAGGGGTGTCCCAACTTAGCCCGTGACAAGCTCTCGCGATCAACGAAGGAATAGACCTTCTCCCAGGAAGACCCGATCAGACTTGGAATCCCGGTTTACAAGACATTTCGACAATGGTAAAACAAGACCAGCAAAGCCGCCCGATGCACCGACAATCCCGATAGGAGCTGCACATATCTCGTTCTCAGGGCAACACCGGATGAGACATCCTACGAGTAAAACCAGACCTCGAGTTTCCCCGCTCCGCAGTCTACTCGGTTCGGACCAGCACTTAGACAAGCACTGGCCCGGGGGGGCTAAAATAAAGATGACCCTCGAGAGAGCGACTCCCAAGGGAAAAAGTAGGTGGTGGTGAGGCAAATGGTAAAACCAAGGTTGGGCCTTGCTGGACAAGTTTTATTCAAAGCGAACTGTCAGGGGGGTCCCATAAATCACCCGACCGCGTTAGGAACGCAAAATCCGGGAACATAACACCGGTATGACGGAAACTAGGGCGGCAAGAGTGGAACAAAACACCAGGCATAAGGCCGAGCCTTCCACCCTTTACCTAATATATAGATGCATTGATAATATAAGAGATATTGTGATATCCCAACCAAAATCCTGTCCACCATGGAGCAATCTTCAACTTCACCTGCAACTAGCAACGCTATATGAGGGGCTGAGCAAAGCGGTAACATAGCCAAACAATGGTTTGCTAGGAATGGTGTCAAAGGTTAGAGGTTCATGGCAATTTGGGAGGCTTGAAGAGCAAATGATAGGTAACGCAACATAGCGATAGAACGAAGCAACTAGCATAGCAATGATAGTAGTGAGATCCAGGGTAGCGGTCATCTTGCCTGAAATCCCGCAAGGAAGAAGAACGAGTCCATGAAGAAGACGAACGGATGAAGCCGAACCAACCGTAGACGAACGAATCCTCATGATCGCAATGAAACAGGAACTAACAAGAAGAAGCACACAACATGGTAAACACACCACACATGAACAAGGCATGATGCACAACAAGCATGATGCATGACAAAGCTAGATGAGGCTACTCATGGCAAGAGATGATGCATACAAGAGCAACACATCAAGGCAAGTTTAAATGAGGCTGGAAACAACATACAACAATTCCGGTAAGTCCTCATATGCAAATTTCGAAATTGGTCCAGATCTGAACAAACCTTATGTTCAAGTTGTTAAACAGCAAGTTAAGATGCACCAAGATGATCTACACGAAATTCTAGTCAAGTTACATATAAAGTTCATTAGATTCGGAGCTACGGCCTAGAAGATATGAGCAAAACAAGTTAAGCATGGCATCGATGCAAAATGCATACAAACATCAAGTAAACACACCAAAACAAGGATGCAACATGATAATATGGAACTACATGCAAAAACAAGCAAGTTTCATATAGAGCACGTTCAAAACGGAGCAACGGTTCAACACATACACTCTGTACAAGTCCTAACAACAATCTGTCCAAAACAGCAACTAGGCATATTGCAAGCATCAAAACAACATGCTACAGCAACTCAACATAATAACAAAAGGCATGGGCATTAAGTACTGGTAAAGCATAACAAAACATGAACACTGAGCTATCTCCAGAAATCACCAGAACATGCTCAAAAGGACATGGGAAGATTGCAAATAATAACAGTTTCAGACTTTAGCAGAAATAACATCAGGTTGCAATGTTTAGAGCTATCAAACAACATGTTACAGGAACATATTATGGCAAAAAAAGGCATGGCATGATACTACTAAATGCATATAACAACAGTCCCTTACTGACCATAAGCCAAAAAGGATCAGAAAATATGATGGCACCCATGTAAACATGGCAAGTTATATTACAGATCTAAACATGGCAGGAACAACAATAAGTAGGCATGTTGGTGAGCTTGAACCACTCACCACAGAGCAATACATGGCATGGCAAGGCAACCAACAGTAAGAATACATGTTTGTGAAGCTATACATGGCAAGAGCAAGGTCATAGGGTGCATGGATCACTAGCAAACAATCATGGAAACATGGAACTTAATGTTAACAGGCTGATAGCAACATTATCAAGCAACTTTGGAGCAAGATATGAACAATCTACAGCAAGCTATAAATGCTACCAGGGGCATGGATGGATAGAGCATGACATGTAGATCAAAACATGTTTATAGAACATCTCCAGATTATGCATAGAATGATTAGTAGCAACATGTTTATATAGCATCACGAAATAACAGATTCAGCCTAGCAAAACAGCAACAGCAAGTACACTACTTAACAAGCTCGATTCACTCACCACAAGTCATTGCATGACAAGATAAGCATAGCATCATCAAGAAGACATGTTTATGAAACAAACCAAGCCAAGAACAAGTCCAAAGCATGCAAGGATCAACTATAGCAAGCTTGGCCAAATTGAATAACACGTAAACAATCTGCCGGGAAACATTTTGAAGCAAAAGTAGAGCACTCAAATGACATGCTAGACTACTCCATAATTGGAAACAAGGGCATGAATGGATAGACAATAACCATATGTTCAAAACACCCTTACTGAAGTATCTCAAAATAAGCATGGATCTCTCTGTAGCATCAAGTTTATATGGCATCAAAATAACAGCAGAACAGGGACTAAAATTAGCAATATCACGAAGCCTAGTTTGCATGCTTGTGCTAGTCACCACATTGATCACAAAAATACATGGCATACACCCCTGAAAAGATGGCATGGCATAGATCAAAACACATGTAGACATCAAGCTCATAGGATGCACACATCAATCATGGCAAAAATGACAAATGAGCAAGTTATAACAGTTTCAGCAGATTAACATCAACATGCACTCTTCCAACAGCATTTCGAGCATCAAGATAAGCTCAAATGAAAATGATGCAATGGGACGAAATGAAGTACTCGTCGAGACGAACAATTTGACATATTACACGCACGAAACGGAGCAGTATGCACAGAGATACAATGCGATGAACATGGCATGATAATGTTGAAATAAACCAGGGACTTAGGGATTTCGGGGTCAACCTTTGAGCTGGATCTAGATCCGGGCGCGGTTCCCGAGGTTGACCGGAGCAACCTCGCCAGGGAAGACGCCGGAGTGGGAGAGGACGACGGAGGAGGGATGGGGAGGCCGGGATCTAGCCGGATCCGGTCGAGGAGGAGGCCGGAGAGGCGTGTGCGCGGGCGGGCGGCGGAGCCGGCGAGCTGGCGCGGCGAGGACGGGCGCGGGAGTCGCCGGAGGGCGCGGTGGCGGACGACGGCCAACGGCGGCGCTGGGGAGGAGCTTGGGCGCGCGGGACGAGCCCCTGGCTCGGGCGCTCGCGGGCGCCTGCGGGCTGCGGCGGCGAGCGGCTCGCTGCTCCGGCGGGGAACGCCCGCGAGCGGCGGCGCGGGAGGCGTGGCGGACGTCGGCGGGCGCCGGCGCGGGGCGGCGGGGCGCGCGGTTGGGCGGCAGCGGATGGGCCAGGCGGCGGCGCGAGGGCCCGCGCGGGCCCGCGATGGGCTCCGCGGGCCGGCGGCCAAGTGGGCGCGGGTGGACACGCGGCACCCTCTAATTGGCTGGGCGCGGCGGCGGACAAGTCCGGCTGCGGCCGGACGTGTCCGGCGGCGGGAGGTGGAAGAAGATTAGGGTTTGGACGAAAATTTCGGGGGAGGGGACTATTTTATAGGTAGAGAGAGCTAGGAGAGTCCAAATGAGGAGCGGTTTTCGGCCACGCGATCGTGATTGAACGACCGAGAGCATGGAGGGGAGTTTTCTAGGTTTTGGGCCACTTTGAAGGGGGTGTTGGGCTGCAAGACAAAAGAGGCTTTACGGTTACCCGGTTAACCGTTGGAGTACCAAACGACCTCCAAATGGCACGAAACTTGACAGGCGGTCTACCGGTGCTATACCAAGGCCGCTTGGCAAACCTCGGGCCATTCCGAGAACGTTTAACACCCGCACAAGAGAAGAGGTCAAAAGGGACCGCCGGATGACATAGGAGTGCCGGATTGCGAAACGGACAACGGGGAAAATGCTCGGATGCATGAGACGAACACGTATGCAAAATGAAATGCACATGACGACATGATATGAAATGCAGATGATGACATGGCAAAGTGCAACACGCAAGCAAATGGCATGGCAATGACGGCGAGTAACTGGCGGACACCTGACGCATCGGATCCGGGGCGTTACAGTTCTGCTCTTCCTCGTTTTCTGTGTGGTGCGGCCTTGTTGGCAGCGGGGCGGGGCCTCGGTGGAGCAGGCGATGTCCTCTGTCTCGTTGCTGGCAGGGGGCGCCTCGGCGGAGCGGTGGAAATCCTCCCCCTCGTTGCCGGCAGGGTGGGGCCTCGGCTGAGCCAGCGATGTCCTCTTCCTCATTGTTGGCGGGGCAGGGCCTCGGCGGAGCCGGCAGTGTCCTCTGCCTCGTTGTTGGCGCCACGGGGCCTCGGCGGAGCAGGGCCTCGTCGACGCCAGCGGAGCAGGCACTCGTCGGAGCCGGCATTTTCCTCTGCCTCGTCCTCGGTCTCGCCAAACAGCGCCTCGCCCGCTTCATCACCCTCTTTGTAGGCGGCCGCAACCTTCTCCAGCCGCATGCGGTACCGCCAGCGCTCAAGGCGGCCCTCGCGAGCGAAGCAGTACGAGTCGATCAGCGCCTCCTGCTCTGCCCACTCCGCGGCGATCTACTCCTCCGCCTGCAGGTGCTCCTGGAGGAGATGGTGGTTGTAGGCAGCGTCGGCCTGTGCCTCCCGGAACTGCTCCTCACGCATCTGCCTCACCGTGTCCATATATTGGGCACGGGCCTCGCCGATGGTCATGGTGCAATGCACCGGCGAGGATGGCGCGGAGGAGGGGGTTGGCACCGGATCATCGACTACCATGTTCACCATTGGGACGTCATCGTCCTCCGGCTGCCTACCGGCCAGCCGGTCGGCAGCAATGGCTGTCATCTCCTTGTGGTCTGTCGTCCGCCCGTCCCGAAGAGCACTGGAGTGCGAGGAAACCATGGTGGGTAGTAGTGGTGTGGACAGGAGAAAGGGAACGGATGCGGATGACTGTGGCTGTGGCCGGCGCAGCAGTTTATATAGCAATGGTGGGCGGCGGAGGGATGGATGTGTGGCGCCGGAGTAGTCGCCTCAACAACCGCGTATCATTAATGTGGGAAGCAGATGGACGGACGGACGACACTTGTGTCGTTTGAAGGCGGAGCAGTCATCTGCACCGGGAAGTGGGGCGGGTGGCGCTGACTGTTTCGGGTGGAAAGCGCGCGCGGGCGAGGAGATGAATTTACTTGGAGAGGATGACAATGGGGACCCACCAGGGCCATAGCCTCACGTACGCAAGTGCCTCCTTATCCTTATTTTATATATATATATATATATATATATATATATATATATATATCAATAATTTTTTTTTGCTTCCTCCTGATTTCTTGATATCACGGTCCCACACCATTGTCAACCTATGTAGTCAATAAACGAGAGAATTGCACAAGAAGCGGCCAATAGCTGGGACCAAGCAGCCGACAACTGGGACCAAGTAGCTAGGCAGTACAGAGTTTTTCGATGTTTAGCCCAGATATTATTTTTTCTCCTCTGAACAACAACGAAAACATCCTTGCAGGTATTAACTGAGCGGGCTGAGGCCCGTCTAGCCCAGGCCAAATATCTAGCCCAGATATTAATTTTTTTCAAGTTGAAAATGGCTAGCCCAGCTATACTTTTTTTAGGAATACCCAGGCAAGGTCAAGTTGTTATTCTCCACCCCGCTGGGATGCAAATCTTTCCTAGGATGGATGCATTAGGCTTAACAAGAAAATGGGCTTTAAAAAATAATAAATGGGATGCAATTATAAAAACTGGGCAGTAACTACAAAAAAGTGCACCAAACACGTAATTACTTTATAAATACTATTTTTGGATATTGAAAATTTTAATTTCATTAATTGTTGCGAGCGCAATGTTTTGCTAGATTTTTACGTAATATAAATTTATATTGAAATTGTATTTAATCTGACTAGAAATTTCAGGATAAAAATATTTCAGATCCCATCAAAATGTGGGAAATTTTATTGAATTCTGTTTTGAACGGTTGGTTGAAATGGGTTGTACTTTTAACAAAGTGTAAATGGGCTATAGTAAATTCCATTAGAATTCAAAAATGGGCTACACATTCTTACAAATCTCAAATGGGATATAAGTTCTCTGCCACACATTTGTGGCCTTACTAAGTTGACGCGTCCCCTAAAAAAAAGAGAGTTGACGCGTATGCAAGGCTTTGTCAACTTATAGTCAACACACGATTCTAGCAGCAGTGGCCGTTGGATGTCCATCCGACGGATGCCGTGCTTCTTCTTCAGTCTCGGATATTCTAGCTTCACCCGCCCAAAAAATGATTCCTCCCCCTGACATCTGGGGCGCACCATTTCTGAAGCTGACTGTGGGCCTACTAAGTTGACGTACCAAGGGCTTTGTAAATTTTGTCAATATGAACGATTCTAGCTACAGTGACCGTACGATGTCCATCCAACGGCCGTCGTGCTTCTTCAACCTCTGGTCTTCTTGCTCCAGCCGTCCAAAGCAGGGCCGGTCGTGCCGCCTGCTCCTGCCTCTCGTGGCCGGCTGTGCTGCCGCGGAGGCCTCACCGCCCCCTACTACTCCCACCGCTGGCCAGGCCATCCCTCCACTCACCCACACCCCCTGTTATTCTGCGGCGACGGCAGCCTCACACCGCAGCCGAACCAGTGAACCCTCGTACTCCTCTCTGCGTGGGCATCCACTGCCGCGTCTTCCCCATCTCCGCGTCGTCCCCTTCCTAGGCCTCGCCATCGTCCACCGCCGTGGTGCTCTCGGCGCGGCGTGGTCAACGTGGTCAAGGAACGACTTCCATCGGACGTGGACTGTACGTGGAGAGGCTGACAGCTGGGTCCATGGCCGCAACATGGAAGTGCCTCCTTATTACACAGAAAATAATGATTCCTCCACCTAACAGCTGGGACCCACTGGACGGGCCACTGTATTTCACAAAAAAAAACGTCCCCCCTGACTGCTGGGACTCACCAATTACATCTTCGCATGCAAGGAAGTGCGTCCGGAAAAAAACGATTCGCCCCCCTGACTGCTGGGACCCACCAGCTACATCTTCGCACGCAAGGAAGTGCGTCCGAAAAAAAACCATTCGCCCCCCTGACTGCTGGGACCCACCAGCTACATCTTCGCACGTAAGGAAGTGCCTGACAGTCGGGACCCACCTGGTCGAAGCGTACGTAGTGTTGTCATTCTGGCCGCGAACGTGTACATACATACTGGTGGATGTAGAGGCGCGCACGTGTCGTAGTAGAGGCGCGCACGTAGCATGTACACGTATGTACAGCGGCCAATGTGCAAGAAAGAAAATACGACCACGTATGTGTACATACGGGCGGGGTCTCGAACGACTACTCGCGCATACGTACGGCCAGGGCTCATGTACATGGCTGGGTCGGAACAGAGAAACAGCGTCGTCGTCGTGTTCATGGGGAGCCAACCGGCTGGGTCGGAATGGAATGCATCGTCGTGTTCATCGGGAGGGCTTGGACGGAACAGGCGATGGAAACGAGGCCTGGCGTACCGCAGAATGGAGGAAACGGCCTTGTGTTCGACCGTCCACATTCAAAACGGGATCCTGTTCATCGGGAGGGGTCTGGCGTACCGCAAAACGGAGGAAACGGACCTCCTACAGTTGAAACGGGGGTCCTGTTGATCGGGAGGGGTGTGGCGTACCGCAAAACGGATGAAACAAACTTGTGTTGGAGCGCTATGGTCAAAACGGGGGTCCTGTTCATCGGGAGGGGTGTGGTGTACCACAAAACAGGACTCCACGGGATACTGTTCATCTCCACCGTCGACCTCCTCCAGCCTCCACGGGCTACCGTTGACCTCCTCCAGCCTCCACGGGCTCCTGTTCATCCAGCCTCCACCGTGCGCTACTCCACCGGCTACTGTTCAACCACCCCTCCACGGGCACCCCTCCACCGTCTACTGTTCATCCAGCCCTCCACACCACGGGGTCCTATTCAACCACCCCTCCACGGCCACCCCTCCACCGTCTACTGTTCATCCAGCCCTCCACACCACGGGTTCCTGTTCATCCAGAGGCAACACCACCGCTCACTGTCTACTATGCATCGATCAGCTTCAGTTAGCAGCAGTAGCAAAGGAATCGCTCGATCGTGTTCAGTTAACAGCCATCGATCGATCGCTCGGGTTCAGTAACAAGTAGCCTGCAGTGCAATCGCTCGGGTTCAGTTAGAGCCCAATGCCTCGCTCAGGTTCAGTTAGAGCCAATGCCTCGCACACACGCGCGTACATGTACGAGAGAAACGCGCATTGCTCGGCCCCCGACCACCCACCGTAACCGGGAACTCCCCGAATTTTTCCTCGCCCTCGCTTCTACCATAGTTTTTTCCGTCATGGATGGCCCAAAGAATGTCATGCAGCTGCGTCTCCGGCCCGCCCAGGACGAAAAGCCCATTTTCTGTCATGATTTTTTGTCATAGAAGTAGGAGCCCACCACATCTATGATGATACTGGGTTTTGTCACAATTATCGTCATAGAAGTGTCATAAGTATGACAGAAAAATTTTCCGTTCGGCCCAAAATGTCACGGATGTGTCTTTTTTTGTGTAGTGTTGAGCATTGTATTACAGCATCTTCAATTCTTCCGCGGTAGCTTCACAGTTCAGTTCTCTCCCATCAAAGAATTCACCTTGCAAGCCAATACACACAATAGCCCAAACGGCGTGGTTATGTCCAAGAATGTGCATTTTCATCTTATGCTTCCAACTAGCAAAATTAGTACCATCAAAGTAAGGACCTCTACGGTGGTAATTTCCCTTGCTAGACGCCATACTCTCCTAGGTTGTGAAACCAAGGCTATGACCACCAAAAGCTATGGAAATCAAAGCAAATGGAGACCAAAGCTCTAATACTACTTGTAGGATCGAAAGTATGTCTAGAGGGGGGTGATTAGACTACTTGACCAAATAAAAATCTAGCCTTTTCCCAATTTTATTTCTAGGCAGATTTTAGTAGCTTAGCAGAAGTCAAGCAATCAACCTACACATGCAATTCTAAGAGTATAGCAGCGGAATGTAAAACAATTGTATATGAAGGTAAAGGGAGGAGTTTGAGGAAGCAAACTCAATGTTGACACGG
Source organism: Triticum timopheevii (assembly GCA_963921465.1). Taxonomy (NCBI): domain Eukaryota; kingdom Viridiplantae; phylum Streptophyta; class Magnoliopsida; order Poales; family Poaceae; genus Triticum; species Triticum timopheevii. The sequence goes on from OY997268.1 coordinate 473,341,438, forward strand.
AGATTTTTTAGCCGTGGTTCTGATAGGTGGTGCTATCGTACATCCACGTTGATGGAGACTTCGACCCACGAAGGGTAACGGTTGCATGAGTCCACGGAGGGCTCCAACCACGAAGGGTCCACGAAGAAGCAACCTTGTCTATCCCACCATGGCCGTCGCCCACGAAGGACTTGCCTCACTAAGGTAGATCTTCACGAAGTAGGCGATCTCCTTGCCCTTACAAACCCCTTGCTTCAACTCCACAATCTTGACGGAGGCTCCCAAGTGACACCTAGCCAATCTAGGAGACACCACTCTCCAAGAAGTAACAAATGGTGTGTTGATGATGAACTCCTTGCTCTTGTGCTTCAAATGATAGTCTCCCCAACACTCAACTCTCTCTCACAGGATTGGGATTTGGTGGAAAGAAGATTTGAGTGGAAAGCAACTTGGGGAAGGCTAGAGATCAAGATGTATGTGGTAGGAATGGAATATCTTGGCCTCAACACAAGTGTAGGTGGTTCTCTCTCAGAAAATGTATGTTGGAAGTGTAGGCATGTTCTGATGGCTCTCTCCACGAATGAAGAGTCGGTGGAGGGGTATATATAGCCTCCACACAATATCTAACCATTACGCACAACTTACCAAACTTGGTGGGACCAAATCGTGAAACTCGGTCGGACCGATTGAGTAAATAATGTGACCGTTAGGATTTTCGGTGGGACCGACATGTCAACTCGGTGGGACCGATATGGTTAGGGTTAGGGCATAACGTAATCTTGGTGAGACCGATTACACAAACTCGGTGGGACCGATTTTGGTAATAGACACACAGAGGGTTGGTCAGGCAAACTCGGTGGGACCAATTCGCTCATCTCGGTTGGACCGAAACATTACGAAAGGGAAATAGTGAGTTTGCATTGCAATCTCGGTGGGACCAATCACTCATCTCGGTTTGACTGAAACGTTACGAAGGGAAACAGAGAGATTACAATCCCATCTCGGTGAGACCGAGATCCCTATCGGTGAGACCAAAAAGACTAGGGTTTATGGCTGTGCCTATGTCAACAGAACTCGGTGGCGCCGGATAGATGGTTTCGGTGGGGCCGAGTTTGACTTTTGGTTTGGAACATATGTGGATGTGAGAAAGTAGTTGAGGGTTTTGGAGCATATCACTAAGCACTTTGAGCAAGAAACTCATTAAGCAACACCTCATCCCATCTTGATAGTATTGGCTTTTCCTACGGACTCAATGTGATCTTGGATCACTAAAATGGAAAATGTAGAGTCTTGTGCATTGAGCTTGAGCCAATCCTTTTGTCCTTAGAATTTTGAGGGGTCCACTTTTCTCATCCATGCCATGCCAATCATTGAGCTTTTCCTGAAATATTTATCTTGAAATAGCATTAGCTCAATGAGCTATATGTTGTTAGGAAACCACCCAGGGATAGTTGCACTTTCACCCGTGCAGGGAAATCATCTTTGAGGAAATGGAAATTCTTTGCAGTATGGTACTTCTTACTCCTCGAAGAGAAATGGGCTGAATGCTCGTCAAAAGGAGTACATACATACTTCCTAAAATCATTATGTGCATGTTTCTGGAAATAACTTCAATGCTTATTCTTATGACTATGGTAATTCTTCACATATGAGAAACTCCAGAGCTTCACGAAAGAAAACATCTCCTGCTCGACCGGAACAAGTGGTGTCACAGCCGTCCGCAAAGATGTGGGTGGTGAAGAATTTTGAATGGACAACTCAATTGCTAAGGCTTATAAATATTCTCTGGCCGCCGTTGTGTAGAATCAATAAATTTGGGTTGAAATATTTCCCTCAAAGACTGTTGCGATCCCCTAGACTTGTGTGTCACCAGCCTGCATCAACAAGAAGAAAGTGGTGTGTGTGGGGGGGGGGGGGGGCGAACACCATCCCCGATCTACAAAAGACCCCCCGCATCAAACCACCACCGCAACTAGAATGGGAACCCACCAACCTACCGACAGGCGGAACCAAAAAGCGAACTTCTGGTTCCAAAGTCCAAACGACCCATACATAACCTGACATACCAAAAAGCCACCTCCATAATGACCCTTTCACACTCGACGAAGATGACACGAGATGCACTAAATCGAGCACCCAATGAAGACAACATGGGACACACCGACTCAAGCACCCATGTCTTTACATTCTTACATTGCAACCCTTATTTGAGATTGTGATGATATAATATAGGCCTAGTTGGATAAAGAAAGGAGGCTAAGGGAAGAGGCCAAGGTCGCATAGGTAGTGGAGCTGTGATGTGTCTCAAACATATCCATTATTTATTAAGTATCCATGCTTATTCACATCAGTTATATATGGTTTTGGTGCACTTTTATATTATTTTTATTGGACTAATGTACTAATTAGTGTTGAGAGTCAGTTGTTTTTCTTTGTATGTTTTTGTTTTCCAAAAAATCCATATTTATGGAGATAAAAAATAAACGGGGATTTATGGTGATTTTTTCTAGAAAATAAGAGACATAGGGGACCTGGCCCACCTATAGAGGAGCTCTAGGGGCTCAGCGCAACCTCCTTACGCGGTCAGGCCCCTACCTGCGTGGGGCACCCGCGTGAGGGTGCTACCTCTTGAGCATGCGTTGGTTTTCCCTTGAAGAGGAAAGGGTGATGCAGCAAAGTAACGCAAGTATTTCAATCAGTTTTGAGAACCAAGGTATCAGTCCAGTAGGAGACGACACACAAGTCACCTAGTACCTGCACAAATAATCAAGAACCTTGCAACCAACGCGATAAAGGGGTTGTCAATCCCTTCACGGCCAATCGCAAAAGTGAGATCTGATAGAGATAATAAAGTTAATATTTTTGGTATTTTTGTTGTATAGATTGGAAAGTAAAGATTGCAATTAAAAAGGAACGGCGACAGAAATTGGCAAGTTGACGGCAAACTAATAGATTCAATATAATGGAAAATAGACCCGGGGGCCATAGGTTTCACTAGTGGTTTCTCTCAAGATAGCATGTATTACAGTGGGTGAACAAATTACTGCTGGGCAATTGATAGAAAAGCGCATAATTATGAAGATATCTAAGGCAATGATCATGAACATAGGCATCATGTCCATGTCAAAGTAGACCGAAACGATTCTGCATCTACTACTATTGCTCCACACATCGACCGCTATCTAGCATACATCTAGAGTATTAAGTTCATAAGAACGGAGTAACTCATTAAGCAAGATGACATGATGTAGAGGGATAAACTCAAGCAATATGATGTAAACCCCATCTTTTTATCCTCGATGGCAACAATACATTACGTGCCTTGCTGCCCCTACTGTCACTGGGAAAGGACACCGCAAGATTGAATCCAAAGCTAAGCACTTCTCCCATTGCAAGAAAGATCAATCTAGCAGGCCAAACTAAACCGATAATTCGAAGAGACTGCAAAGATATCAAATCATGCATATAAGAATTCAAAGAAGAACCAAATAATATTCATAGATAATCAAGTTCATAAATCCACAATTCATCGGATCTCGGCAAACACACCGCAAAAGAATATTGCATCAAATAGATCTCGAAGAACATTGAGGAGAACTTGGTATTGAGAATGGAAGAGAGAGAAGAAGCCATCTAGCTAGTAACTATGGACCCGAAGGTCTGTGGTAAACTACTCACGCTTCATCGGAGAGGCAATGGTGTTGATGTAGAACCCTTCGTGATCGATTCCCCCTCTGGCAGATCACCAGAAAAGGCCCCAAGATGGGATCTCACGGGTACAGAAGGTTGCGTCGGTGGAAAAGTGTTTTCGTGGCTCCCCTGATGTTTCTAGGGTATAAGAGTATATAGGCGAAAGAAGTACGTCGGTGGAACTAAGAGGGGCCCACAAGGGTGGGGGCGCGCCTACCCCCCTGGACGCGCCCTCCTGCCTCATGGCCTCCTCGTAGAGTCCCAGACTTCAACTCCAAGTCTTCTGGACTGCTTTTGGTCCAAGAAAGATCCTCAGGAAGGTTTCATTCCATTTGGACTCCGTTTGATATTCCTTTTCAGTAAAACACTAAAATAGGCAAAAAAAATAGAAACTGGCACTAGGCCTCCGGTTAATAGGTTAGTCCCAATAATAATATAAAAGAGCATATTAAAGCCCATTAAACATCCAAAACAGATAATATAATAGCATGGAACAATAAAAAATTATAGATACATTGGAGACGTATCAAGCACCCCGAAGCTTAATTCCTGCTCGTCCTCGAGTAGGTAAATGATAAAAACGGAATTTTTGATGTGGAATGCTACCTAGCATATTTCTCAATGTAATTTTTCTTTATTGTGGCATGAATGTTTAAATCCGAAAGATTCAAGACAAAAGTTTAATATTGACATAAAAACAATAATACTTCAAGCGTACTAACAAAGCAATCATGTCTTCTCAAAATAACATGGCCAAAGAAAGTTATCCCTACAAAATCATATAGTCTGGCTATGCTCTATCTTCATCACACAAAGTATTTAATCATGCACAACCCTGGTTTCAGCCAAGTAATTGTTTCATACTTTAGTTTTTTCAAACTTTTTCAATCTTCACGCAGTACATGAGCGTGAGCCATGGACATAACACTATAGGTCGAATAGAATGGTGGTTGTGGAGAAGACAAAAAGGAGAAGATAGTCTCACATCAACTAGGCGTATCAACATGCTATGGAGATGCCCATCAATAGATATCAATGTGAGTGAGTAGGGATTGCCATGCAACAGATGCACTAGAGCTATAAGTTTATTAAAGCTCAACAAAAGAAACTAAGTGGGTGTGCATCCAACTTGCTTGCTCACGAAGACCTAGGGCACTTTTGAGGAAGCCCATCATTGGAATATACAAGCCAAGTTCTATAATGAAAAATTCTCACTACTATATGAAAGTGACAACATAGGAGACCCTCTATCATGAAGATCATGGTGCTACTTTGAAGCACAAGTGTGGTAAAAGGATAGTAGCATTGTCCCTTCTCTCTTTTTCTCTCATTTTTTATTTGGGCCCTTCTCTTTTTTTATGGCCTCTTTTTTTATTTAGTCCGGAGTCTCATCCCAACTTGTGGGGGAATCATAGTCTCCATCATCCTTTCCTCACATGGGACAATGCTCTAATAATGAAGATCATCACAGTTTTATTTACTTACCACTCAAGAATTACAACTCGATACTTAGAACAAAATATGACTCTATGTGAATGCCTCCGGTGGTGTACCGGGATGTGCAATGATTCAAGAGTGACATGTATGAAGAAAATTATGAACGGTGGCTTTTCCACAAATACGATGTCAACTACATGATCATGCTAGCAATATGACAATGATGGAGCGTGTCATAATAAACGGAACGGTGGAAAGTTGCATTTCAATACATCTCGGAATGGCTATGGAAATGCCATAATAGGTAGGTATGGTGGCTGTTTTGAGGAAGGTATATGGTGGGTGTATGGTACCGGCGAAAGTTGCACGGTACTAGAGAGGCTAGCAATGATGGAAGGGTGAGAGTGCGTATAATCCATGGACTCAACATTAGTCATAAAGAACTCACATACTTATTGCAAAAATCTACAAGTAATCAAAACAAAGTACTACATGCATGCTCCTAGGGGAAGGGTTGGTAGGAGTTAACCATCAGGCGATCCCGACCTCCACACATAAGGAAGGTAATCAATAAATAAATCATGCTCCAACTTCATCACATAACGGTCCACCATACATGCATGCTACGGGAATCACAAACTTTAACACAAGTATTCCTCAAATTCACAACTACTCTACTAGCATGTCTCTAATATCACCATCCTCATATCTCAAAATAATCATCAAGCATCAAACTTCTCATAGTATTCAATGCACTTTATTTGAAAGTTTTTATTATACCCATCTTGGATGCCCATCTAATTAGGACTAATTTTATAACCAAAGAAAATTACCATGCTGTTATAAAAGACTCTCAAATTAATATAAGTGAATAATGAGATATCAATAATTTCTATAAAATAAAACCACCACCGTGCTCTAAAAAGATATAAGCGAAGCACTAAAGCAATATTGTCTATCTCAAAAGATATAAGTGAAGCACATAGAGTATTCTAATAAATTCCGATTCATGCGTGTCTCTCCCAAAAGGTGTGTACAGCAAGGATGATTGTGTTAAACTAAAAATCAAAGAATCAAATCATACAAGACGCTCCAAGCAAAACACATATCATGTGGTGAATAAAAATATAGCCTCAAGTAAAGTTACCAATAGACGAAGATAAACACGAAAGAGGGGATGCCTTCCGGGGCATCCCCAAGCTTAGGCTTTTGGTTGTCATTGAATTATATTAGGGTGCCTTGGGCATCCCCAAGATTAGGCTCTTGCCACTCCTTATTCCAAAATCCATCAAATCTTTACCCAAAAACTTGAAAATTTCACAACACAAAACTTCAACAGAAAATCTCATGAGCTCCGTTAGTATAGAAAATAAACCACCACTTTAAGGTACTGTCATGAACTCATTATTTATTTATATTGGTGTTAAACCTACTGTATTCCAACCTCTATATGGTTCATACCCCCCCTCCCCCGATACTACTCATAGATTCCTCAAAATAAGCAAACAACACACAAAAAACAGAATCTGTCAAAAACAGAACAGTCTGTAGCTATCTGGAACTTTTGAATACTTCTGAACTCTAAAAATTCTGAAATAAATTGGTGGAAGTGAGGAATTTTTCTATTAATCATATTCAAAAATAATCAACCTAAAAGTAGTCTCCAGTAAAAAATGATAGCTATTCTCGTGAGCGCAAAAGTTTCTGTTTTTTACAGCAAGATCACAAAGACTTCACCCAAGTCTTCCCAAAGGTTCTACTTGGCACAAACACTAATTAAAAAATAAAACCACATCTAACCATAAGCTAGATAAATTATTTATTACTAAACAAGAGCAAAAAGCAAAGAACAAAAATAAAATTGGGTTGCCTCCCAACAAGCGCTATCGTTTAATGCCCCTAGCTAGGCATAAAAACAAGAATAGATCTATGTATTGCCATCTTTGGTATGAAATTCTTTAATTGAACACACATAACCCTTAGGAGGTTCTTTGGTTTTGTTAATGATCAAACTCCTAGGCAATAAATATATAAATTCCTTCGTGGTATAAGGTTCCTTAATGATATCGAAAAAAATTGGGGTGAATACTTATTGATTTGAGATCTTCATTTACCTTACTAGAAGATCCACCCTTATTCTGAGGAACGTAGATAAACTTGGCAACTTTGGTAGGGTGGGGTGATGTGAGGGATTTTGAAAGGCAAAAAAAGCAGAACCCAAGTTGGTAATAATATCTTCTAGTTTATCAATTCTAGTAGAATCTTGATCTATCCTTTCATTAACTATGGGTTCCTTTTCCCTAAGATTTTCCAGAGTAATTCCTACCTTAGATCCATATTGGGTAATTTGGTTGTGGAACTTTTTATCCAAATTTTCTATTAACTCAACAGTAGCAATTTTATTTTCAATAATATCAAGCCTCTGCATCACATGTTCCAAGGTTAAAATAGTTTCATTGGCCAAAAGAGGTGGTGGGCCTAACAAATCTATCATGGCATTATAAGAATCAAAAGTGTGGCTTCCCAAAAAATTCCCTCCGGTAATGGTGTCAAGAACATGTCTATTCCAAGGAGTAATGCCTACATAAAAATTGTGAAGAAGAACGGAAGTAGATTGCTTCCTAGCAGATCTATTTTGAGCATTGCAAATTCTATACCAAGAATCTTTTAGATTTTCTCCCTCCCTTTGTTTAAAATTGAGAACTTCATTATCGGGAGTACTAACAATGATAGGAGGACTAGCCATGAAGGCAAATCAAGGGATCTAACACGCAACACACAAGAAGCAAGCGAAAAGAGACGAACGGAAGAGGGGTAAAGAAAATGCAAAGGTTTTCGAAAATCGTTTTAGAAGTGGGGGAGAGGAAAGCAAGAGGCGAATGCAAAATAATGTAATGCGAGGGAGAAGAGTTTATGATGGGTACTTCGTATGTCTTGACTTGGCGTAGATCCCCCCGGCAACGGCGCCAGAAATCCTTCTTGCTACCTCTTGAGCATGTGTTGGTTTTCCCTTGAAGAGGAAAGGGTAATGCAGCAAAGTAGCGCAAGTATTTCCCTCAGTTTTGAGAACCAAGGTATCAATCCAGTAGGAGACGACACACAAGTCACCCAGTACCTGCACAAACAATCAAGAACCTTGCAGCCAACGCGATAAAGGGGTTTTCGATCCCTTTACAGCCAATCGCAAAAGTGAGATCTGATAGAGATAATAAAGTAAATATTTTTGGTATTTTTGTTGTATACATTGGAAAGTAAAGATTGCAATTAAAAAGGAACAGCGACAGAAATTGGCAAGTTGACGGGAAACTAATAGATTCAATATAATGGAAACGAGACCCTGGGGCCATAGGTTTCACTAGCGGCTTCTCTCAAGATAGCATGTATCACGGTGGGTGAACAAATTACTACCGAACAATTGATAGAAAAGTGCATAATTATGAAGAAATCTAAGGCAATGATCATGAACATAGGCATCACGCCCATGTCAAGTAGACCGAAATGATTCTGCATCTACTACTATTACTCCACACATCGACCGCTATCCAGCATGCATCTAGAGTATTAAGTTCATAAGAACGGAGTAACGCATTAAGCAAGATGACATGATGTAGAGGGATAAACTGAAGCAATATGATATAAACCCCATCTTTTTATCCTCGATGGCAACAATACAATATGTGCCTTGCTGCCCCTACTGTCACTGGGAAAGGACACCACAAGATTGAACCCAAAGCTAAGCACTTCTCCCATTGCAAGAAAGATCAATCTAGTAGGCCAAAATAAACTGATAATTCGAAGAGACTTGCAAAGATATCAAAACATGAATATAAGAATTCAGAGAAGAACCAAATAATATTCATAGATAATCAAGTTCATAAATCCACAATTCATCGGATCTCGGCAAACACACCGCAAAAGAATATTACATTGAATAGATCTCCAAGAACATCAAGGAGAACGTTGTATTGAGAATCAAAGAGAGAGAGGAAGCCATCTAGCTAATAACTATGGACCCGAAGGTCTGTGGTAAACTACTGACGCTTCATCGGAGAGGCAATGGTGTTGATGTAGAAGCCCTCCGTGATCGATTCCCCCTCTGGCAGATCATCGGAAAAGGCCCCAAGATGGGATCTCTACAGAAGGTTGCGGCGGTGGAAAAGTCTTTTCGTGGCTCCCCCTGATGTTTCTAGGGTATAAGAGTATATATAGGCGAAAAACATACGTCGGTGGAGCTACGAGGGGCCCACAAGGGTGGGGGGCGCGCCTACCCCCCTGGGCGCGCCCTCCTACCTCGCGGCCTCCTCGTAGAGTCCCAGACTTCAACTCCAAGTCTTCTGGATTGCTTTTGGTCCAAGAAAGATCCTCGGGAAGGTTTCATTCCGTTTGGACTCCGTTTGATATTCCTTTTATGTAAAACACTAAAATAGGCAAAAAAACAGAAAACTGGCACTGGGCTTCCGGTTAACAGGTTAGTCCTAAAAATAATATAAATAGCATACTAAAGCCCATTAAACATAAAAACAGATAATATAATAGCATGGAACAATAAAAAATTATAGATATGTTGGAGACATATCAGAGGGGTGTGGAGATCGGTTGGAGATCTTTCTTGGCTGCAAGAAAGATATTTTTATGGGAAAATTCCAATGAAAATTTTAGCCCAATCGGAGTTATGAATCTCCATGTGTCCATAAAACGGTGAAACCTCCCAGATTTTAGTGCAGAGAGACAAATAGAAAGTTCCAAGATCCAGTCTCGGGGGAGGCTCTGATGTCTACTATGCAACCTTCTTCTTGTAGAAGTTGTTGGGCCTCCAAGTGCAGAGGTTTGTAGGACAGTAGCAAATTTCCCTCAAGTGGATGACCTAAGGTTTATCAATCCTTGGGAGGCGTAGGATGAAGATGATCTCTCTCAAACAACCCTGCAACCAAATAACAAAGAGTCTCTTGTGTCCCCAACACACCCAATACAATGGTAAATTGTATAGGTGCACTAGTTCGGCGAAGAGATGGTGATAAAAGTGCAATATGGATGGTAGATATAGGTTTTTGTAATCTGAAAATATAAAAGAAGCAAGGTAACTAATGATAAAAGTGAGTGTAAACGGTATTGCAATACTTGGAAGCAAGGCCTAGGGTTCATACTTTCACTAGTGCAAGTTCTCTCAACAATAATAACATAACTGGATCATATAACTATCCCTCAACATGCAACAAAGAGTCACTCCAAAGTCACTAATAGCGGAGAACAAATGAAGAGATTATTGTAGGGTACGAAACCACCTCAAAGTTATCCTTTCTGATCGATCTATTCAAGAGTCCGTAGTAAAATAACACGTAGCTATTCTTTCTGTTCGATCTATCATAGAGTTCGTACTAGAATAACACCTTAAGAAACAAATCAACCAAAACCCTAATGTCACCTAGATACTCCAATGTCACCTCAAGTATCCATGGGCATGATTATATGATATGCATCGCACAATCTCAGATTCATCTATTCAACCAACACAAAGAACTTCAAAGAGTGCCCCAAAGTTTCTACCGGAGAGTGATGAAAACGTGTGCCAACCCCTATGCATAGATTCCCAAGATCACGAAACCCGCAAGTTGATCATTAAAACATACATCAAGTAGATCACTTGAATATCCCATTGTCACCACAGATAAGAACATGCAAGACATAGATCAAGTGTTCTCAAATCCATAAAGACTCAATCCGACAAGACAACTTCAAGGGGAAAACTCAATTCATCACAAGAGAGTACAGGGGGAGAAACATCATAAAATCCAACTATAATAGCAAAGCTCACAATACATCAAGATCGTATCACCTCAAGAACACGAGAGAGAGAGAGAGAGATCAAACACATAGCTACTGGTACATACCCTCAGCCCCGAGGGTGAACTACTCCCTCCTCCTCATGGAGAGCGTCGGGATGATGAAAATGGCCACCGGTGAGAAATTTCCCCTCCAGCAGGGTGCCAGAACGGGCTCCGAGAGGTTTTTGGTGGCTACAGAGGCTTGCGGCGGCGGAACTCCCGATATATTGTTGTCCTCGATGTTTTTAGGGTATATGGACATATATAGGCGAAAGAAGTCGGTCAGGGGAGCCGCAAGGGGCCCACAAGGGTGGGGGCGCGGCCAGGAGGGTAGGGCGCGCCTCCCTGCCTCGTGGCTGCCTCGTTGTTTCCCTTACGTGCACTCCAAGTCTCCTGGATTGCTTCTGTTCCATAAGTAACTCTCCCGAAGGTTTCATTCCGTTTGGACTCCGTTTGATATTCCTTTTCTTCAAAACACTGAAATAGGCAAGAAAACAACAATTTGGGCTGGGCCTCTGGTTAATAGGTTAGTCCCAAAAATAATATAAAAGTGTATAATAAAGCCCATAAACATCCAAAACAGATAATATAATAGCATGAATGCTTCATGAATTATAGATACGTTGGAGACGTATCAGCATCCCCAAGCTTAATTCCTGCTCGTCCTCGAGTATGTAAATGATAAAAGAAATAATTTATGAAGTGTGAATGCTAGCAGGTGCACAAGTTTGATCAACGATAATTTCAATCACCTTTTCTAGCATCATTATATGTCATAACAGTAGCTCATCTCATAAAACTTCTCATGATCAAGTGACAAGCTATTCAAATGTTAAAGCATATACAATCAACTTGAAAACTAGCAAACTATGTTCTCAGTCATCAAACAATTGCAATTCATCTTATTTTCAGGAAGGGTCTATGTAAGAGCTTTGATTTAGCAAATCCCACATACTCAACTATCATATAGTCTTCCATGATTGCTACCACTCAAAGCATATTTTTAGAACAAATAGCATCGATCGAACACAGAGAAAGATAGGGGCTTAATGTTTCGCCTCCCAACTTACTTATCATATAGATAATTGTCAACAATAATAATTCATGATCAAATATATTTGAATGGCCATATATGCTTAGATCTTTCCCCATCACATGATGCTTGCCAACTAAAGAGTAGGTTGGAATGAGAAGGAACACTACTGACTCTTGCATAAAAGTAAAAGATAGGCCCTTCGCAGAGGGAAGCAGGGATTTGCAGAGGTGCCAGAGCTTAATTTTGAAATAGAGATAAATAATTTTGAGAGGTATGCTTTCATTGTCAACATAACAACCAAGAGTTCCCAATATCTTCCATACTACATACATTATAGGCGGTTCCCAAACAGAATGGTAAAGTTTTTACTTCCCTCCACCAACAATCATCAATCCATGGCTTGCCCGAAACAACGGGTGCCTCCAACTAACATCTATCCTGGGGGAGTTTTGTTTGCAATTATTTTTTATTTGATTTTGATCTTTTGATCATGGGACTGGGCATCCCAGTTACCAGCCATTTTTCTCGTGAATGATGAGAGGAGTCCACTCATCATGAGAATAACCCACCTAGCATGGAAGATACTGATAGCCCTAGTCGCTACATGAGCGATTCGGGCATACAAAACAGATTATTATTTGAAGGCTTAGAGTTTGGCACATGCAAATTTACTTGGAACGGCAGGTAAATATCGCATATAGGTAGGTATGGTGGACACTCATGGAAGAAACTTGGTTCGAGGGATTTGGATGCACAAGCAGTATTCCCGCTTAGTACAGATATTTTGGCTAGCAAAGGATTCTAAAAAGCAAGCATCGCATGTTGGAGAATCTATAACAATATAACTTCTATACAAATATACCCAAGCATAACTCCTTACGTTGTCTTCCTTGTCCAACTTCAACTAATTTGCTCAGGTTTGGAAATAATTAATGGGGCTCACAATCATAGAAGATGTCTAAGATAGTATTTTATATGTGAAATCTCTCTTCCTTCAATATTCTTTCATGAATTGTTCAAATGACCAATAAATTTACCACCTCTACTTCTTATAAGTGAAGTTATTATTCCCCATGGGATAAGCATGTGAAACATGTATAATTTCAGATTTATGATATTCAAATCATTCAACCATTTACTCATAGGATATAAGTGAAGCACACGAGTAAATGACAAACTACTCCAAAAAGATATAAGTGAAGATCAACGAGTAGTTAAATAATTATGTAGCTACGTGAAGACTCTCTATCATTTAAGAATTTGAGGTCTTGGTATTTTATTCAAACAGCAAGCAAAACAAAATGATGCTCCAAGCAAAACACATATCCTGTGGTGAATAAAAATATAGCTCCAAGTAAAGTTACCGATGGGCGAAGACGAAAGAGGGGATGCCATCCGGGGCATCCCCAAGCTTAGGCTCTTGGTTGTCCTTGAATATTACATTGGGGTTCCTTGGGCATCCCCAAGCTTAGGCTCTTGCCACTCCTTATTCCATAGTCCATCGAATCTTTACCCAAAACTTGAAAACTTCACAACACAAAACTCAACAGAAAACTTGCAAGCTCCGTTAGTAGAAGAAAATAATCACCACTTTTGTTACTGTTGTGAACTCGTTCTAAATTCATATTGGTGTAATATCTACTGTATTCCAACTTCTCTATGGTTCATACCCTCCGATACTACTCATAGATCGATCAAAATAAGCAAACAACACATAGAAAACAGAATCTGTGAAAAACAGAACAGTCTGTAATAATCTGTATCAAACGTATAATTATGAATTCCAAACATCCTACAAAATTAGGAAAACCTGAGAAATTTATGTACCAATCCAGAGGAAAAGGAATCGGATCAAAATCACGTTTCTGTAAATTATCAAAACTAATTTACTGGGTGCAAAAGTTTCTGATTTTCACCAGGATCAACACAACTATCACCGTAAGCTATCCTAAAGGTCTTACTTGGCACTTTATTGAAACCAAAGCTATAAAACATGATTACCACAGTAGCATAATCATGTGAACACACAAAAACAGTAAAGGTAAATATTGGTTTGTCTCCCAACAAGCGCTTTTCTTTAATGCCTTTTTAGCTAGGCATGATGATGACAATGATGCTCACATAAAAGATAAGAATTGAAACATAACGGGAGCATCATGAAGCATATGACTAGGACATTTAAGCCTAACCCACTTCCTATGCATAGGGATTTTGTGAGCAAACAACTTATGGGAACAAGAATCAACTAGCATAGGAAGGTAAAACAAGCATAGCTTCAAGATTTTCAACACATAGAGAGGAAACTTGATATTATTGCAATTCCTACCAGCATATGTTCCTCCCTCAAAATAGTTTTCAGTAGCATCATGAATGAATTCAACAATATAACCAGCACCTAAAGCATTCTTTTCATGATCTACTTGCATAGAAAATTTACTACTCTCCACATAAGCAAACTTCTTTATGGCATACGTATCATCACAATAATCATCATAAATAGGAGGCATGCTTTCATCATAATAAATTTGCTCATCGAAACTTGGGGGACAAAAAATATCATATTCATCAAACATAGCTTCCCCAAGCTTGTGGCTTTGCATATCATTAGCATCATGGATATTCAAGGAATTCATACTAACAACATTGCAATCATGCTCATCATACAAAGATCTAGTACCAAACATTTTATAGACTTCTTCTTCTAGCACTTGAGCACAATTTTCCTTTCCATCATTCTCACGAAAGATATTAAAAAGATGAAGTGTATGAGACAAACTCAATTCCATTTTTTGTAGTTTTCTTTTATAGACTAAACTAATGATAAAACAAGAAACAAAAAGATTTGGTTGCAAGATCTAAAGATATACCTTCAAGCACTCACCTCCCCGGCAACGGCGCCAGAAAAGAGCTTGATGTCTACTACGCAGCCTTCTTCTTATAGAAGTTGTTGGGCCTCCAAGTGCAGAGGTTTGTAGGACAGTAGAAAATTTCCCTCAAGTGGATGACCTAAGGTTTATCAATCCGTGGGAGGCGTAGGATGAAGATGGTCTCTCTCAAACAACCCTGCAACCAAATAACAAAGAGTCTCTTGTGTCCCAACACACCCAATACAATGGTAAATTGTATATGTGCACTAGTTCGGTGAAGAGATGGTGATACAAGTGCAATATGGATGGTAGATATAGGTTTTTGTAATCTTAAAATATAAAAACAGCAAGGTAACTAATGATAAAAGTGAGCGTAAATGGTATTGCAATGCTAGGAAACAAGGCCTAGGGTTCATACTTTCACTAGTGCAAGTTCTCTCAACAATAATAACATAACTGGATCATATAACTATCCCTCAACATGCAGCAAAGAGTCACTCCAAAGTCACTAATAGCGGAGAACAAACGAAGAGCATATTGTAGGGTACGAAACCACCTCAAAGTTATCCTTTCTGATCGATCTATTCAGGAGTCCGTAGTAAAATAACACGAAGCTATTCTTTCCGTTCGATCTATATAGAGTTTGTACTAGAATAACACCTAATGTCAACTAGATACTCCAATGTCACCTCAAGTATCCGTGGGCATGATTATACGATATGCATCACACAATCTCAGATTCATCTATTCAACCAACACAAAGAACTTCAAAGAGTGCCCCAAAGTTTCTACCGGAGAGTCAAGACGAAAACGTGTGCCAACCCCTATGCATAGATTCCCAAGGTCACGGAACCCACAAGTTGATCACCAAAACATACATCAAGTAGATCACGTGAATATCCCATTGTCACCACAGATAAGCACATGCAAGACATACATCAAGTGTTCTCAAATCCTTAAAGACTCAATACGACAAGACAACTTCAAGGGGAAAACTCAACTCATCACAAGAGAGTAGAGGGGAGACACATCATAAGATCCAACTATAATAGCAAAGCTCGCGATACATCAAGATTGTATCACCTCAAGAACACGAGATAGAGAGAGAGAGAGAGAGAGAGAGAGAGAGAGAGAGAGATCAAACACATAGCTACTGGTACATACCCTCAGCCCCGAGGGTGAACTACTCCCTCCTCGTCATGGAGAGCGCTGCGATGATGAAGATGGCCACCGGTGAGGAATTCCCCCTCCGGCAGGGTGCCGTAACGGGCTCCCGAGAGGTTTTTGGTGGCCACAGAGGCTTGCGGCGGCAGAACTCCCGATCTATTGTTGTCCTCGATGTTTTTAGGGTATATGGACGTATATAGGCAAAAGAAGTCGGTCAGGGGAGCCACGAGGGGCCCACGAGGGTGGGGGCGTGCCTAGGGGGTAGGGTGCGCCTCCCTGCCTCGTGGCTTCCTTGTTGCTTCCCTTACATGCACTACAAGTCTCCTGATTTGCTTCCGTTCCAAAAATAACTCTCCCAAAGGTTTCATTCTGTTTGGACTCCGTTTGATATTCCTTTTCTTCGAAACACTAAAATAGGCAAGAAAACAGCAATTTGGGCTGGGCCTCTGGTTAATAGGTTAGTCCCAAAAATAATATAAAAGTGTATAATAAAGCCAATAAACATCCAAAACAGATAATATAATAGCATGAATGCTTCATAACTTATAGATACTTTGGAGACGTATTAGGATCTCACCCTCGGGAGGCCAAAAACATCATGGACCAGAGGAGGAAAGTTTCTTCCATCTAGGGAGAAGGCCAAGGAATAAGGAGGGGGGCTCTCTTCTCCTCTATTTCGGTGGTGTCAGAGTGTCACTGTGGAAACCATCATCATCGTCATTATCTCCAGCGTCTTCATCAACATATCTATTACCTTCCTCTCTATACAGTGGTCCACTCTCCCGCAAACCTCTATAACCCCCTACTTGAACATGGTTTTTGATGATATAAATTATTATCCAATGATGTGTTTCATCCCTATTACATCCAAGTAGATTATTTTTGTTTGGTGAATTACTATGATTGGTTTGAGTTGCATTTATTGTCCTTTGGTGCCCATCATATGAGCATACGCGTGGATCACACCTTAGAGTTAGTGTTATGTTGATAAGACTATGCATACGGTGGCAGGAGCTACTGAAACCTCGCCACGCCGTAGAAAATAATGCATATGAGATTGAAGGGTGACCAGTTTATCTTAATGCTATGGTTTTTACCTTATTGATGAAAATGTTAGTATTTTTTAGATGCTTGCTAATACTTCCAATCATAAGAATGCATGAGTTCGAGTACGAATAAAATGTTAGCAGAGCCACCAACACATATATAAAATTGCAACTATGATAATCGGTCCAGTAACTTAGCTAATTTCTTAGGGACAATTCTACAAATCCTATCACTACTTTTCCACACTTGCCATCTTTATTTTATTAAACTTTTATTTAAGCAACACCTTACTTCTTTTTACAAGTTCTTTATTATCTTGCAAACCTATTTTTCATACCTGCAAAGTATTTCTAGTTTTATTTTCTAGGTAAAGCAAACGCTCAGCATACATAGGGTTGTATCAGTGGTAGATAGCACCTGAGAGAATACCAATCCTACATTGAACTCCTTGTGGGTTCGACACTCCATACTTACCACCTCCATCATTCGAGAGTGCCACGACAATTCCCTGCACTTGGGGATTACCGACAAAGGGTTTCGCCCCGCTTTATATATAAAGCAATGATCAACCACAACCCAAGTACAAACGCATGCCACCACAACACAACACACACACACATCCAAGGCAGGATACATAGGCACTGAGCGCAGTAACACCACCCCTAACACTACAAGATCCACCGGGGACCTCAACCGTGAGCACACCCTCGCGAAGAGATGAAACCGCATATGACGAACCGTGTACTCCAAGGTGGCGCCTACAGGAAGGTTATGACACCAAAGCACCGCCACCGCCCGACCCGAGGATTAGAGTTTCCACTGGAGCAAGACGACGGGGAATGAGAGCTGCGAGGACACCTTCAAGAAGGGAACAAGCTATGCCGCCACTGGTCCTTCTGAGGATAATAAGTGTCAAGCCACTTGGGGATTATCAAGCCGCAACAAGAAAGTGTCGCAAAGGGGTGGCACGAGCAGAGGAAAAAAGGGCCGCATAGGCGGCACAGGAGGAGGTGAACAAGAACCTTTGGGAGCAATTATAGGTTAGTTCTTTCCTATAATAGATAGCCACAAAAATTATCCGATAACATTCTGTGCTACAATGCTAACAAAAATGTTTGGAAATGCTTCGACGATGTATCGAGGTTATGAACCAAGCACTTCCTCCCCCTTCTCCACAACCCTAGAGCATGTGTCCATAGAGTTAATCTTGTGCGCCGCCGAGAGGTGGTCGTAATTAGTAATGGACTTGTGATGAGAATGATGCTATGTGTGATTTGCTACTGCATGTGGGATTGCTGCTTTAGTTGCGAATTGCTATATGATGTGTGACAATAGCTTGAATCTGTGTTGGTATTTCCCCAAAGAGGAAGGGATGATGCAGCACAGCTACGACAAGTATATCCATCAGTTATGAAACCAAGGTTATCAATCCAGTAGGAGAACCAAGCAATACTATGTAAATGGTACCTGCACACAAAGAACAAATACTTGCAACCCAACGCGTAAGAGGGGTTACCAATCCCTCCACGGTAAAAAGATAGATTAAACTGTATGAGAATTGCTAAATAGATCTAGCAAGAACACAAAATAAAACAAGTAAATAAAAAGTGCAGTAAGGTATTTTTGGGGTTTTGGAATAATAGATCTGAAAAGAATATGATGAAAGATAGACCCGGGGGCGTAGATTTCACTAGTGGATTCTCTCGAGAAAATAGCATACGTGTTGGAAATATGCCCTAGAGGCAATAATAAAATGGTTATTATTATATTTCCTTGTTCATGATAATTGTCTATTGTTCATGCTATAATTGTATTAACTGGAAACCGTAATACATGTTTGAATACATAGACCACAACATGTCCCTAGTGAGCCTCTAGTTGACTAGCTCGTTGATCAATAGATGGTTATGGTTTCCTAACCATGGACATTGGATGTCATTGATAATGGGATCACATCATTAGGAGAATGATGTGATGGACAAGACCCAATCCTAAGCATAGGACAAGCTCGTGTAGTTCGTTTGCTAAAAGCTTTTCTAATGTCAAGTATCATTTCCTTAGACCATGAGATTGTGCAACTCCCGGATGCCGTAGGAATGCTTTGGGTGTGCCAAACGTCACAACGTAACTGGGTGGCTATAAAGGTGCACTACGGGTATCTCCGAAAGTGTCTGTTGGGTTGGCACGAATCGAGACTGGGATTTGTCACTCCGTGTGACGGAGAGGTATCTCTGGGATCACTCGGTAATGCATCATCATAATAAGCTCAATGTGACTAAGTAGTTAGTCATGGGATCATGCATTACATAATGATTAAAGTGACTTGCCGGTAACGAGATTGAATGAGGTATTGGATACCGACGATCGAATCTCGGGCAAGTAACGTACCGATTGACAAAGGGAATTGTATACGGGATTGCTTGAATCCTTGACATCGTGGTTCATCCGATGAGATAATCGTGGAACATGTGGGAGCCAACATGGGTATCCAGATCCTGCTGTTGGTTATTGGCCAGAGAGCTGTCTCGGTCATGTCTGCATGATTCCCGAACTCGTAGGGTCTACACACTTAAGGTTCGGTGACACTAGAGTTGTTATGGGAATTAGTGTGCAGTTACCGAATGTTGTTCGGAGTCCCGGATGAGATCCCGAACATCACGAGGAGTTCCAGAATGGTCCGGAGGTAAAGATTTATATATGGGAAGTCCTATTTTGGCCATTGGAAAATGTTCGGGATTTTTCGGTATTGTATCGGGAAGGTTCTAGAAGGTTTCGGAGTGGGGTCCACCTGCATGGGGGGACCCACATGAACGTGGGTAGTGGGGGCAAGGCCCCACACCCCTGGTCAAGGCGCACCAAGATCCCCCCTTAGAAGGAATAATATCATATCCCGAAGGGATAAGATCAAGATCCCTAAAAAGGGGGGATAACAATCGGTGGGGAAGGAAATGATGGGATTTCTTTCCTCCCACCTTTGCCAACGCCCCAATGGACTTGGAGGGCAAGAAACCAGCCCCCTCCACCCCTATATATAGTGGGGAGGCCCATGGGAGCTTCACCCTTCCCCTGGCGCAGCCCTCTCCCTCCCCAACACCTCCTCCGTAGTAGTAGTGCTTGGCGAAGCTCTGCCGGAGAACTGCAAGCTCCACCACCACGCCGTCGTGCTGCCGGAGCTCTCCCTCAACTTCTCCTCTCCCCTTGCTGGCTCAAGAAGGAGGAGACGTCCCCGGGCGTACGTGTGTTGAACACGGAGGCACCGTTGTTCGGTGCTTAGATCGGATTCGACCGCGATCTGAATCGCTTAGTGAACGACTCCACCGACCGCGTTCTTGCAACGCTTCTGCATCGAAATCTTCAAGGGTATGAAGATGCACTCCCCCCTCTCTCGTTGCTAGTTACTCCATAGATTGATCTTGGTGATGCGTAGAAAATTTTGAATTTCCGCTACGTTCCCCAATAGTGGCATCATGAGCTAGGTCTATTGCGTAGATTTTATGCATGAGTGGAACACAAGTAGTTGTGGGCGTTGGTTTGTTCAATTTGCTTACCGTTACTAGTCCTATCTTGATTCGGCGGCATCGTGGGATGAAGCGTCCTGGACCGACCTTACACGTACGCTTACGTGAGATAGGCTCCACCGACTGACATGCACTTGTTGCATAAAGGTGGCTAGCGGGTGCCAGTCTCTCCCACTTTAGTCGGATCGGATTCGATGAAAAGGGTCCTTGTGAAGGGTAAATAGAAATTGTCATATCACCGTTGTGGCTTTTGCGTAGGTAAGAAACGTTCTTGCTAGAAACCCATAGCAGCCACGTAAAACATGCAACAACAATTAGAGGACGTCTAACTTGTTTTTGCAGGGTATGCTATGTGATGTGATATGGCAAAAAGAATGTGATGAATGATATATGTGATGTATGAGATTGATCGTTTTCTTGTAATAGGAATCACGACTTGCATGTCCATGAGTATGACAACCGGCAGGAGCCATAGGAGTTGTCTTAATTTATTGTATGACATGCGTGTCATTGAAAACGCCATGTAATTACTTTACTTTATTGCTAAACCATTAGCCATAGTAGTAGAAGTAATAGTTGGCGAGACAACTTCATGAAGACACGATGATGGAGATCATGGTGTCATGCCGGTGACGAAGGTGATCATGTCATGCCTCAAGATGGAGATCAAAGGCGCAAGATGATATTGGCCATATCATGTCACTTTATGATTTGCATGTGATGTTTGTCATGTTTACATCTTATTTGCTTAGAACGACGGTAGCATAATTACGATGATCCCTCCCTAAAATTTCAAGAAAGTGTTCCCCCTAACTGTGCACCATTGCGAAAGTTCGTTGTTTCGAAGCACCACGTGATGATCGGGTGTGATAGATTCTAACGTTCACATACAATGGGTGTAAGCCAGATTTACACATGCAAAACACTTAGGTTGACTTGACGAGCCTAGCATGTACATACATGGCCTCGGAACACAAGAGACCGAAAGGTCGAACATGAGTCGTATAGTAGATACGATCAACATGGAGATGGTCACCGATGATGACTAGTCCATCTCACGTGATGATCTGACACGGCCTAGTTGATTCGGATCATGTATCACTTAGATGACTAGAGGGATGTCTATCTAAGTGGGAGTTCATTAGATGAACTTAATTATCATGAACATAGTCAAAAGGACTTTGCAAATTATATCGTAGCTTGCGCTTTAGTTCTACTATTTAAGATATGTTCCTAGAGAAAATTTTAGTTGAAAGTTGATAGTAGCAATTATGCGGACTGGGTCCATATACTGAGGATTGTCCTCATTGCTGCACAAAAGGCTTATGTCCTTAATGCACCGCTCGGTGTGCTGAACCTCGTGCATCGTTTGTGGATGTTGCGAACATCTAACATACACGTTTTGATGACTATGTGAGAGTTCAGTGCGTAATATTAAACGGTTTAGAATTGAGGCAGCGAAGACATTTTTTGAAACGTCGCAGAACATATGAGATGTTCCAAGAGCTGAAATTAGGATTTCAGGCTCGTGCCCACGTCAAGAGGTATGAGACCTCCGACAAGTTTCTTAACCTGCAAACTAAGGGAGAAAAGCTCAATCATTGAGCATGTGCTCAGATTGTCTGAGTACTACAATCACTTGAATCGAGTGGGAGTTCATCTTCCAGATGAGATAGTGATGGTTCTCCATAGTCACTGCCACCAAGATATTAGAGCTTCGTGATGGACTATAACATATCAGGGATAGACATGATGATCCTTGAGCAATTCGCAATGTTTGACACCGCGAAAGTAGAAATCGAGTAGGAGCATCAATTGTTGATGGTTAGTAAAACCACTAGTTTCAAGAAGGGCAAGGGCAAGAAGGGATACTTCATGAGACGACAAATCAGTTGCTGCTCTAGTGAAGAAACCTAGGGTTGAACCCAAACCTGAGACTAAGTGCTTCTGTAATGAGGGAACGGTCACTGAAGCAGAACTACCCTAGATACTTGGTAGACGAGAAGGCTGGCAAGGTTGACAGAAGTATATTGGATATACATTATATTAAATGTGTACTTTACTAGTACTCCTAGTAGCACCAGGGTATTAAGATACCGGTTCGGTTGCTAAGTGTTAGTAACTCGAAATAAAAGAGCTACAGAATAAACGGAGACTAGCTAAAGGTGAGATGACGATGTGTGTTGGAAGTGTTTCCGAGGTTGATGTGATCAAGCATCGCCTGCTCCCTCTACCATCAAGATTGGTGTTAAACCTAAATAATTGTTATTTGGTTTTTGCGTTGAGCATAAACATGATTGGATTATGTTTATCGCAATATAGTTATTCATTTAAGGAGAATAATGGTTACTCTGTTTATTTGAATAATACCTTCAACGGTCTTGCACCTAAAATGAATGGTTTATTGAATCTCGATCGTAGTGATACACATGTTCGTACCAAAAGATATAAGATAGTAATGATAGTACCACATACTTGTGGCACTGCCACTTAAGTCATATTGGTATAAAACGCATGAAGAAGCTCCATATTGATGGATCTTTGGACTCACTCGTTTTTGAAAAGATTGAGACATGCGAACCACGTCTATTGGTATATACACATGAAGAAACTCCATGCAGATGGATCGTTTGGACTCACTTGTTTTTGAATCACTTGAGACATGCAAATCATACCACACGGGCAAGATGACTGAAAGGCCTCGTTTTTAGTGAGATGGAACAAGAGAGCAACTTGTTGGAAGTAATACATTTGATGTGTGCAATCCAATGAGTGCTGAGGCACACAGTGAATACCGTTATGCTCTTACTTCATAGATGATTTGAGTAGATTCTTAGTATATTTACTTGATGAAACACAAATCTGAATTATTGAAAGGTTCAAGTAATTTCAGAGTGAAGTTGAAGATCGTCATGACAAGAGGATAAAATGTCTATGATATGATCATAGAGATAAATATCTGAGTTACGAGTTTGGCACACAATTAAGACATTGTGGAAATTGTTTCACAACTAATACCGCCTGGAACACCATAGTGTGATGGTGTGTCCGAACATCGTAACTGCACCCTATTTGATATGGTGCATACCATGATGTCTCTTATCGAATTAACACTATCATTTATGGGTTAGGCATTAGACACAACCTGTCACATCCCTAATTCTGGTCTGACCTAGGCTAGCTTCATGTGTGCATCATGTTTAAATTCAAATGAAACTTGAATTGAGGAATTTTCAAAAGCCTCAGAAAAACCTCTAAAAATAACCAACATTTAAATCTCATCAAACGAGTCCAAGAAAATGTTCCTGATATTCTGTAAAAATATTGGCATGAGGTAAAATGCAAACCAATATTTTTGGAGTGACTGAAACATTTATTTTGGACCTTTGAATTAATTCAATAACTATTTGCATTGGATATATATTTTATATATAATTAATATATGTCCAATAATTCCGGAACATTTTATGTGGTTTGGTATATTTTAGTTCTAGCCACATAATTATTTTCAGGATTTTATAAAATGGTTTAGTATTTTTACTAAACCAAAACAAAACAGAACAAAATAGAAAAACTGAAACAGAGAAACAGGAAATAAAAGAGAGAGAGAGAGAGACTTACCTGGACCTACCTTCTATGCAGCCCACCTGGCCGGCCCAGCTGGCAGCCCAGCCACCTGGCCCAGCCCACCACCGCCTCCTTCCCTGTTGTCTTCCTCCTCTGCCAGGGGGACGACGCCGTGTCGACGTGCGCGCAGCCGAGCCGCGCCAGCTCCTGCTTGCCGCCCCACGACGTCTCGGCGCTTCCAGCCGCGCCACGGACACGCCATCGTTTCCCTCTATCTCTCTCCCCTCTCACATCCCCCTCTGGCCCTCTCTCTCGCAAGAACCAGGCGCAGCCGAGAGCGCCGACGAGCATCGCCACGTCCACCGCCTCCCCCTCGACCTCTCACCATGCCCGAAAGCTCCGCAACAACGTCTTCCACGCCCTCGACCAGCCAACCAACCGGGGACGCGTTGTATCGCCGCCATCGACATCATCTCCAACCTTCCGATGCCGGAGATCCCCCTCACCGCCGTGACCACTTCAGCTCCTCCCCGACCTCTCTGACCCGCCCGTCGAGACCACTATGAGCTACTGCCCGTCCTCCCCCTCTCCGTTCCCTCTCTCGTGCACCGTACGCACCACACCGAGTTCACCGCACCCGCCGCCGCCTGTGCTCACCGCCGACGTGACTCCTGCCACGCAATGGCTCAGCTGTCACGTCCATCTTGCTCACCGCGCCGCGTAGAGCCCGTAGGTGCTACCCATTGATCCTTCCATGCACGGTGTCGATGTTTTCATCGGCAACCGAACTCCGGCGACCGCAACCGAGCTCGCCGCCGTCGACTTCGGCCACCCCAGGCCCGGAGACCACGACCATCCGACGCGCCATCGCGCCAGCTCTCCGTAGGGCCAAAGGGCGCACTGAACGGTGCAGTGTAGGCGAAACCCGAGCCACCCCGGTGCGTCTTCGCCACGCTTTTGGTCGTCGCCGGCGGAACTCCGGCGAGCCAATGTGGCACATTTAGTTAACACTAATGACGCCATTAGCTGATCACTGTGCCACTGACGGATGGGACCCACGTGCTAAATTAACCCCGGAATTATTCCCTGTTTAAATTAGACTAACCCACCGGGCCCACATGTCAGGTTGACTTTTCTGACGTGGCTATTGACCGGACCCACCTGCCATTGACACTGAACAACACTGGGTCACTGACCAGTGGACCCCATTGGTCAGTTTTGACCTGGACCCGCCTCTGTTGACTTGCTGACATCACCCTGACGTCATGCTGACGCAATAAAGGATTTTCTGAATTAAATCTAATTCAGGAAATTCCAGAAAATAACCAAAACTTCTAAAATTCATAGAAATTCAACCGTAACTCCAAATGAAATAAATTATATATGAAAAATGATCAGAAAAATCCAATCTATCCATCTGTATCATTTTCATGCATGTTAGAACAACTTACAGCTGCTGTTTAGCACAAATCATATTAATGGCATTTAAACCTTCACATATGGAGTTTGAATTTGAACCTAGGGTTCAAACCAACTTCATTTAACTTGCTGCTAGTTGCATTAGCTCAATCAACATCATATTGCCATGTCATGATCATGCATCATATTGTGCATTGCATTGATTGAGTTTCTTCTTTGTTTGTCGGTGTTTGTCCCCTCTTGATAGACGTGGTTTCGACGATGAGTTCGATGACACCGATGAAGAAATATATTATCTTCAGAAGTGCCAGGCAAGCAAAACCCCCTTGTTCATTCCGATACAATCCCACTCTCTCGCCCTGCTCTCTTTTACTACATTAGGACAACAACGATTCATCTACTACTTGCTGCGGTAGCTGAACCCCTTTATCCTCTGCATGACCTGTCATTGCCACAGTAAATAGATGAAACCCACTAGCATGAATAGGAGTTGTTTGAGCCCTGATGTGCCTACTCATTCATGCTTGTTTGTCATGCCTGCTATTGCTTAGAGTTGTGTTAGGTCTGACTCATCCGGGATGAATCAGAGGTGTGTGAACATGTCCTACTGTGTGTGAGCTAAGTGTGTGAACACGATTTGGTAAAGGTATCGGTGAGAGGCCATGTAGGAGTACATGGTGGGTTGTCTCATTGAAGCCATCCTTACGAACTGAGTTCTGTGTTTGTGATCCATGATTCAGCTACTACCATGCATTGGGCCCTGAAATATGACCCCGCTCGACTTCTTATTCACCCTTGTCCTCTGTCCAGGAGTTGCAAGTAGTTTCTGGTGTTTGTAGTATGCTGGAGGCCGTGCGCAGTGCTGACCGTAGGGGTGGGCTGTGATGCGGTAGGCACGTGGCCGGGTAAACCGGGCGCCCGTTTGGTGTCACAGAACCCTGTTCACATCGTTTCGGGCTGTGAGCGAAACTTCGGCCGGATCTCCTCATGGATGGAACCCGAATAGGCGATAAACCTGGACTAGAGACTTGAGTGTTTAGGTAGGTCGTGGTCTACACCCACGTCGGTTTTCGCTTGAAGTCTGCCGAGCACATGTCGTGTGCAGACGCTAAGTGGTGGAAACATGTATGAAGAAGTACACCCCTGCAGGGTTAACATCATCTATTCGAATAGCCGTGTCCACGGTAAAGGACTTCTGGGTTGCCTATAACAGTTCATAGACAAGTGGAAGTAGATACTCTAAAATACGCAAGATAAGCGTGAGTGCTATGGATGGCGTTCTCGTAGGGAGACGGGAGCGGATCCATAGTGGTGTATTGATATGGTGAATATGTGGACTCGTGTGCGCCACCTCAAAAGAGTTACTTGCAGTCGTAGTTCAGGATAGCCACCGAGTCAAAGCTGGCTTGCTGCTGTTAAACTCCACCATCCCCTTTGTTGATAATGATGCATATGTAGTTAGTTCTGATGTAAGTCTTGCTGGGTACATTTGTACTCACGTTTGCCTATTTTATGTTTTTGCAGAGAGACTTCGGTCTCGCTAGTAGTTCCGCGTGGACTTCGATGTTTAGCTTGATACCTCAGGTACGATCTTGTGCCCTCGGCAGGATCTGGCAGATAGTCAGGCTTCTAAGCCTTTTTCATTTGTAGATGTCTGTGCTCAAACATGTTAAGCTTCCGCATGTGCTTTGATTTGTATGCTCTGAATGTTGGGTCATGAGACCCCTGTTTGTAATATCTCGCTCCTCGGAGCCTAATGAATACATACTTGAGTCGTAGAGTCATGTTGTGATGCCATGTTGTATTTGCACATATCGAGCATATTGTGTGTATGTTATTGAAATGCTTGGTATGTGTGGGATCTGACTATCTAGTTGTTTATCCTTAGTAGCCTCTCTTACCGGGAAATGTCTCCTAGTGCTTCCACTGAGCCATGGTAGCTTGCTACTACTCCGGAATCACTTAGGCTGGCCGGCATATGTCCTTCTTCGTTCCTGTGTCTGTCCCTTCGGGGAAATGTCACGCGATGAATACCGGAGTCCTGTTAGCCCGCTACAGCCCGGTTCACCGGAGTCCTGCTAGCCCAGTGCTACAGCCTGGATTCACTCGCTGATGACCGACACGTTCGATGCTGGGTCATGGATGCCTGTCCTTGTAAGTCTATGCCACTTTGGGTTTACGACTAGCCATGTCAGCCCGGGCTCCTTATCATATGGATGCTAGCGACACTATCATATACGTGTGCCAAAAGGCGCAAACGGTCCCGGGCAAAGGTAAGGCGACACCCGTGGGAATACCGTGCGTGAGGCCGCAAAGTGATATGAGGTGTTACAGGCTAGATCGATGTGACATTGAGTCGGGGTCCTGACAGCTTTGGTATCAGAGCCTGACTGCCTGTAGGATTACCAAGCCAAACTGGTCGAAGTTGAGTCTAGAAATGCTTTAGTTATATGTAGGGGAATTGATTGTGGGATGGAACTTAAGGCTCTTTTTACTCCTTATACCTCATGGCCTTCTGATCTGAGTCATCCTCTTCTCTTCTACAGGGATTAAGAACTAGGCCTTCTCATCTATCTATCAGGATGACGTGTTACTAATCCATAGACTTATAGGATTGATAGTTTCAAGCCTCAATTCAGTTTCTACTACTTTTAATATGTTCTCAGTTCAACCAGAACCTTGATATGATGTTGTTAAGTGACTATGTAAATCCTTGTGAATGTCTCAAATCTTTTCTGAGCATTTACAGCCGTTATGCTGTCCGAGTCATCCCAGGTTTCTAAATAGTCTGAAGCATTTGCAAAATCCCTTCCTCCCATTCTGATGTCTCTTTGGGCCAGATTAACCACACTAATCGGTGAGTTGAGGTATTCTATTGCCTCGACATATATGTTGGAATTATTATTATGACCCTAGGTGTCTTAGGGGATCATCTAGTAATCTAGCCATGATTTGTATCTCAGTGTGATGACTCTGGCCTTCATTCACGAAAGCATCCCGTGATGCCATTTAGTAGTAGGTATTCTACCTCCTGGGTTCTTGACCCAAGATTCACTCCACTTACCTCGTGTTGATAGTGTTGCTAGTTCCTTTAGGATATTAGTAACCTTTGCATTAGTCCTCGAGGTCCGTGGTATTTCCTTCTTCCAAATACTATGGACCACTTATGGCAGAAGTTTGTTGGATCAAAAGATCACAACAGGAGTGCCCTCGATGAGTTCTCCATTCATAATTGTGATTCTGCCAGTTCTACCTTTCTGCATGGGTTATCTGGAAGAAACCTGTTGAACTTGGTTCAACATATTAATCTATGCATCCACAACTCAGAAAATCATATGTTCCTTTGAGTTGTCCCTCTTAGTTATATTCTGACCCCCATCTATCAATTGATAGTCAAGAGTATGCGTGCATTCGTTTATCGATGCCTATCACTCTTGTGGTCCGTCAGGCCATTCTATTCAGAATGACTAGGAGAAACGAACTCCAGTACCTTGTCCATTTCCAGGATTGGGTCAAAGCAGTCGTACTCCGCAGATCAAATACTAATCCAGCTTTTGTTCTGTTCTACCTTGGAGTAATACCATCTTTATATCAAGAATGTCATGGGAATTGCACACCATCCTAAGAATTCTTGATGTAGTAATACTTCTTGCCATCATTGTTCATTCCTCGGTTTTCCGTGTTATTGTAACCGGAATGCCGACAAGTGAATCGTGGTGTGTGAAATCAATACTGCTAGCAACTCAGTTAAGGTAGTTAAATGGAAGATAACCTCATTCTTAGCGTGTTGATTATTGAATTGTCACCCTAAGGTTGATTATGCTACCTAGTCCTTATTTCTGGTGCACTCTTCGGTCGTTGAGTTTGGATTTTGTCAACCCTCGCTCTTTTGATCATATCATCTTTCCCTGAAAAGCAAGATTGTTCTCGAGCTTAGTAACATATCGGTGGTTCGTGATTTCCGAATATTTTCTTGGAAGTATTACCAGGTTGTCACCTGACCGCTATGTTGAGGTCGTGATCAAAATGGTTTATTCCTGTAAACCACCCTTTGTCCAAGAATTCGTGTGGGATACCCCTGAGCTAGTTGGTCAAGCTAAACAACAACTTGGAGAGTTGGAAGATAAAAGCTTGTCTGACTTAGTTCATGATAACGGATATCTTGTGTGTGTGTGTGTTCAAGAAAGATGGTATCTTCATCGATTGATCCTCGTGACCAGTTGTTGTAGCTATTGTCTTGCCAAAAACTTTGATTTGAGTGTGGGCTATTCTCAAATCAAATCAGAACCAACGATGTTCGTAATGTTGTCTTACTCGTGGATTTTCCTCGAGCATACACCATTATGTCTTTTGGGTCTGACCAATACTATCACCTTGTTCACATAGTTATGGAATTCCATCTCCATGGGAATCTGGATGAATTGTTGTTGAGCCCATCGACAACATCCTTGTCTTCTCCATAATTTTGTTAAACATTAAGCTAGTGTTGGAAAATTTTGAAGCATTTGCTCATGCTAGCTCATGAAGCATATGTTCGGATGTAAGAAGTGACTTCCTCCAGTTCATGTGCATTTGATGTAAGTTGCTGTCGTGGATTCGAGAAAGTCAATGTTGCTTCCTTTGGAATCATCCCCAAATCGGTCATGCATACGTGCGAAGTATTCTGTGGTTCGGAGACTTGCAACTTCCATTCTATATGTGTCCCTAGCACACCAAGCCACTGATTGATTTGTTCAAGGATAATAAGTTCTAAGTGCTAGTCCCGAAGGTACCAGACGGATTTGTATAAGATTCTGTTATCCTCGATGATGGTTTCCCACCGGAACTCGGTAGTGTTTTATTGTAAGACTACCATGGAATCATGTTTGTCTGGGACAACGTGTTCACATGTTTTAGCAGAACCAGCTCATGTTTTGGAGCTTGCTATCGTAGTTCATTTCCCGAGAATCACGCAACGTCATCTCGTCGGTTTGTGTTGCAAACTTTCATTTTTCTTTCTAGACTCGATGAGTCTGGATTATTCTGACACCATCCAGATCTGAATCTCAGGCAGATATGATGGTTGGAACTTTTCCAGGATCTATGATGTAGGTCCCGACAGGGTTGATGTTCTGGCTGACTCACCTAGTCAGAGGATCTATCACTATAGTATCTTGATTGGGAAATTTGTCCATTTTCTCCATGAGAATTTCGTAGTATTTACTCCATAGTTATTCCTTATGGATTTTTGTGCTTCCGAAGTCCGACCTTTACTTGATGTTTTAGATATCAAACCATATCTATGAATGGGATACGCTAGTACATCAAGGAGAACATTAGAAGCAGAGTGCTAAATGTCTCTCGGTCGATCATTCAGATTTCGTCCCTTGGCCTCGCTAAGGTGAAATCCGAAAAGGTGTTGTCTTCCTTTGCATCTGCATTATCCATCACTATTCATCATGGTAGTATGTTGAGTTGCCAGGATCCTTGACACGGAAATTGGTAAAACCTTGATAAATATGGAAATGCTCAAGTTCTTGAGAGCACACACAAGCGCTAGGTGTTACCATCGGCACTAACTGGGATTGCTCTCAATTCCTCGGTTATGCTATAGCTTTTCAAACAGTGGACTCACTCTCTACTGTTGAGCTTCTCCCCAGTTACTAAAATCATCCCTTGTGTTGTTTTCAACAAGGTAATCCACATCATCCATTCTGGCCCGAGAATGTCATTTTTTCGGACTCCTTCAAATGATCGATTGTGAATTGCCTTAGGCTGGTATAAAGAATTTCAATGATCTCTGAATCAAAGGTAATTCTTTTTGCCACTTAAGGGGATATATCTACGAATTGCCTTCCTCTAAAATGTCTCGCTGTGGTATCATGGCAACTCAAACTCTCGCTACGTTGACAACCGTTCACCACCCTCTTAGGTGTGGAATTGTTGTCTACCTAGTGAACCCTCGTCATCTGTTCCACTCCATTCCTCTAGACGTATGCTTTGTATCTCAGCTTGAGAGATGTTTTTATGACTCACCCCATGAGCTGATCCTAAGTTGTTTGATCTTCGAGAAGATCGATCCTTCTAGAGTTTTCCCTTTCTACTCGTTGTCATGTTGGATGTAGTTATCAAGCAAGACGTCGAGATCAAGATGATGCAATGAATCAACATCCTCGAGAAAGACATCTGGATCGTGAAGATCGTGTTAGCTTGTATCCCTCTGCCTTCTCACCTCACGTCTTGAATCTCGGGACGAGATTCTTGTTTAGTGGGGGTGAGTTGTCACATCCCTAATTCTGGTCTGACCTAGGCTAGCTTCATGTGTGCATCATGTTTAAATTCAAATGAAACTTGAATTGGGGAATTTTCAAAAGCCTCAGAAAAACCTCTAAAAATAACCAACATTTAAATCTCATCAAATGAGTCCAAGAAAATGTTCCTGATATTCTGTAAAAATATTGGCATGAGGTAAAATGAAAACCAATATTTTTGGTGTGACTGAAACATTTATTTTGGGCCTTTGAATTAATTCAATAACTATTTGCATTAGATATATATTTTATATATAATTAATATATGTCCAATAATTCTGGAACATTTTATGTGGTTTGGTATATTTTAGTTCTAGCCACATAATTATTTTCAGGATTTTATAAAATGGTTTAGTATTTTTACTAAACCAAAACAAAACAGAACAAAATAGAAAAACTGAAACAGAGAAACAGGAAATAAAAGAGAGAGAGAGAGAGAGACTTACCTGGACCTACCTTCTATGCAGCCCACCTGGCCGGCCCAGCTGGCAGCCCAGCCACCTGGCCCAGCCCACCACCGCCTCCTTCCCTGTTGTCTTCCTCCTCTGCCGGGAGGATGACGCCGTGTCGACGTGCGCGCAGCCGAGCCGCGCCAGCTCCTGCTTGCCGCCCCACGACGTCTCAGCGCTTCCAGCCGCGCCACGGACACGCCATCGTTTCCCTCTATCTCTCTTCCCTCTCACATCCCCCTCTGGCCCTCTCCCTCGCAAGAACCGAGCGCAGCCGAGAGCACCAACGAGCATCGCCACGTCCACCGCCTCCCCCTTGACCTCTCACCATGCCTGAAAGCTCCGCAACAACGTCTTCCACGCCCTCGACTAGCCAACCAACCGGGGACGCGTTGTATCGCCGCCCGACATCATCTCCAACCTTCCGACGCTGGAGATCCCCCTCGCCGCCGTGACCACTTCAGCTCCTCCCCGACCTCTCTGACCTGCCCGTCGAGACCACTGTGAGCTACTGCCCGTCCTCCCCCTCTCTGTTCCCTCTCTCGTGCACCGTACGCACCACACCGAGCTCACCGCACCCGCCGCCGCCTGTGCTCACCGCCGGCGTGACTTCGGCCATGCAATGGCTCAGCCGTCACGTCCATCTTGCTCACCGCGCCGCGTAGAGCCCGTAGGTGCTACCCGTTGATCCTTCCGTGCACGGTGTCGATGTTTTCATCGGCAACCGAACTCCGGCGACCGCAACCGAGCTCGCCGCCGTCGACTCCGGCCACCCCAGGCCCGGAGACCACGACCATCCGACGCGCCATCGCACCAGCTCTCCGTAGGGCCAAAGGGCGCACTGAACGGTGCAGTGTAGGCGAAACCCGAGCCACCCCGGTGCGTCTTCGCCACGCTTTTGGTCGTCGCCGGGGGAACTCCGGCGAGCCAACGTGGCACATTTAGTTAACACTAATGACGCCATTAGCTGATCACTGTGCCACTGACGGATGGGACCCACGTGCTAAATTAACCCCGGAATTATTCCCTGTTTAAATT
The DNA here is from genome assembly GCA_963921465.1 of Triticum timopheevii. NCBI lineage: Eukaryota > Viridiplantae > Streptophyta > Magnoliopsida > Poales > Poaceae > Triticum > Triticum timopheevii. The sequence goes on from OY997268.1 coordinate 473,374,764, forward strand.
AGACTAACCCACCGGGCCCACATGTCAGGTTGACTTTTCTGACGTGGCTGTTGACCGGACCCACCTGCCATTGACACTGAACAACACTGGGTCACTGACCAGTGGACCCCATTGGTCAGTTTTGACCTGGACCCGCCTCTGTTGACTTGCTGACATCACCCTGACGTCATGCTGACGCAGTAAACGATTTTCTGAATTAAATCTAATTCAGGAAATTCCAGAAAATAACCAAAACTTCTAAAATTCATAGAAATTCAACCGTAACTCCAAATGAAATAAATTATATATGAAAAATGATCAAAAAAAATCCAATCTATCCATCTGTATCATTTTCATGCATGTTAGAACAACTTACAGCTGCTGTTTAGCACAAATCATATTAATGGCATTTAAACCTTCACATATGGAGTTTGAATTTGAACCTAGGGTTCAAACCAACTTCATTTAACTTGCTGCTAGTTGCATTAGCTCACTCAACATCATATTGCCATGTCATGATCATGCATCATATTGTGCATTGCATTGATTGAGTTTCTTCTTTGTTTGTCGGTGTTTGTCCCCTCTCGATAGACGTGGTTTCGACGACGAGTTCGATCACATCGATGAAGAACTATATTATCTTCAGAAGTGCCAGGCAAGCAAAACCCCCTTGTTCATTCCGATACAATCCCACTCTCTCGCCCTGCTCTCTTTTACTGCATTAGGACAACAATGATTCATCTACTACTTGCTGCGGTAGCTGAACCCCTTTATCCTCTGCATGACCTGTCATTGCCACAGTAAATAGATGAAACCCACTAGCATGAGTAGGAGTTGTTTGAGCCCTGATGTGCCTACTCATTCATGCTTGTTTGTCATGCCTGCTATTGCTTAGAGTTGTGTCAGGTCTGACTCATCCGGGATGAATCAGAGGTGTGTGAACATGTCCTACTGTGTGTGAGCTAAGTGTGTGAACACGATTTGGTAAAGGTATCGGTGAGAGGCCATGTAGGAGTACATGGTGGGTTGTCTCATTGAAGTCGTCCTTAGGAACTGAGTTCTGTGTTTGTGATCCATGATTCAGCTACTACCATGCATTGGGCCCTGAAATATGACCCCGCTCGACTTCTTATTCACCCTTGTCCTCTGTCCAGGAGTTGCAAGTAGTTTCTGGTGTTTGTAGTATGCTGGAGGCCGTGCGCAGTGCTGATCGTAGAGGTGGGCTGTGATGCGGTAGGCACGTGGCCGGGTAAACCGGGCGCCCGTTTGGTGTCACGGAACCCTGTTCACATTGTTTGGGGCTTTGAGCGAAACTTCGGCCGGATCTCCTCATGGATGGAACCCGAATAGGCGATAAACCTGGACTAGAGACTTGAGTGTTTAGGTAGGTCGTGGTCTACACCCACGTCGGTTTTCACTTGAAGTCTGCCGAGCACATGTCGTGTGCAGACGCTAAGTGGTGGAAACATGTATGAAGAAGTACACCCCTGCAGGGTTAACATCATCTATTCGAATAGCCGTGTCCACGGTAAAGGACTTCTGGGTTGCCTATAACAGTTCATAGACAAGTGGAAGTGGATACTCTAAAATACGCAAGATAAGCGTGAGTGCTATGGATGGCGTTCTCGTAGGGAGACGGGAGCGGATCCATAGTGGTGTATTGATATGGTGAATATGTGGACTCGTGTGCGCCACCTCAAAAGAGTTACTTGCAGTCGTAGTTCAGGATAGCCACCGAGTCAAAGCTGGCTTGCTGCTGTTAAACTCCACCATCCCCTTTGTTGATAATGATAGATATGTAGTTAGTTCTGATGTAAGTCTTGCTGGGTACATTTGTACTCACGTTTGCCTATTTTATGTTTTTGCAGAGAGACTTCGGTCTCGCTAGTAGTTCCGCGTGGACTTCGACATTTAGCTTGATACCTCAGCTACGATCTTGTGCCCTCGGCAGGATCTGGCAGATAGTCAGGCTTCTAAGCCTTTTTCATTTGTAGATGTCTGTCCTCAGACATGTTAAGCTTCCGCATGTGCTTTGATTTGTATGCTCTGAATGTTGGGTCATGAGACCCCTGTTTGTAATATCTCGCTCCTCGGAGCCTAATGAATACATACTTGAGTCGTAGAGTCATGTTGTGATGCCATGTTGTATTTGCACATATCGAGCATATTGTGTGTATGTTATTGAAATGCTTGGTATGTGTGGGATCTGACTATCTAGTTGTTTATCCTTAGTAGCCTCTCTTACCGGGAAATGTCTCCTAGTGCTTCCACTGAGCCATGGTAGCTTGCTACTGCTCCGGAATCACTTAGGCTGGCCAGCATGTGTCCTTCTTCGTTCCTGTGTCTGTCCCTTCGGGGAAATGTCACGCGATGAATACCGGAGTCCTGTTAGCCCACTACAGCCCGGTTCACCGGAGTCCTGCTAGCCCAGTGCTACAGCCTGGATTCACTCGCTGATGACCGACACGTTCGATGCTGGGTCATGGATGCCTGTCCCTGTAAGTCTGTGCAACTTTGGGTTTACGACTAGCCATGTCAGCCCGGGCTCCTTATCATATGGATGCTAGCAACACTATCATATACGTGTGCCAAAAGACGCAAACGGTCCCGGGCAAAGGTAAGGCGACACCCGTGGGGATACCGTGCGTGAGGCCGCAAAGTGATATGAGGTGTTACAGGCTAGATCGATGTGACATTGAGTCGGGGTCCTGACACAACCGCACACTTTAATAGGGCACCACACAATTCCATAAAGATGACACCGTATGAACTATAGTTTAGAGAAACCTAAGCTATCATTTCTTATAAAGTTTGGGGCTGCGACGCTTATGTGAAAAAGTTTCAGGCTGATAAGCTCGAACCCAAAGCGGATAAATGCATCTTCATAGGACACCCAAAAATAGTTGGGTATACCTCCTGTCTCAGATCTAGAAGCAGAAGGGATTGTTTCTAGAATCGGGTCCTTTCTCGAGGAAAATTTTCTCTCGAAACAATTGAGTGGGAGGATGGTGGAGACTTGATGAGGTTATTGAACCGTCACTTCAACTAGTGTGTAGCAGGGCACAGGAAGTTGTTCTTGTGGCGCCTACACCAGCTGAAGTGGAAGCTGATGATAGTGATCATGAAACTTCGGATCAAGTCACTACCAAAACTCGTAGGTCGACAAGGACGCGTACTGCTTCAGACTAGTGCGGTAATCCTGTCTTGAAGGTCATGTTACTAGACAACAATGAACCTACGAGCTATGGAGAAGCGATGGTGGGCCCGGATTCCAATGAATGGCTCGAGGCCATAAAATCCGAGAGAGGGTCCATTTATGAAAACAAAGTATAGACTTTGGAAGAACTACTTAATGGTCGTAAGGCTGTTGGGTACAGATGGATTTTAAGAGGAAGACGGACAATGATGGTAAGTATCACCATTAAGAAAGCTCGACTTGTCATTAAGATGTTTTCCGACAAGTTCAAGGAGTTGACTATGATGAGACTTTCTCACTCGTAGCGATGCTAAGAGTCTGTTGAAATTATATTAGCAGTTCATGCATTATTTACGAAATCTTGCAGATAGGATGTCAAAACATTGTTTCCTCAATGATTTTCTTGAGGAAAGGTTGTATGTGATACAACCAGAACGTTTTGTCAATCCTAAAAGATGCCAACAAGTATGCAAAGCTCCAGCAATCCTTCTAAGGACTGGAGTAAGCATCTCGGAGTTGGAATATATGATTTGATGAGATGATCAAAGATTTTGGGTTTATACGAAGTTTATTGGAAACTTGTATTTCCAAAGAAGTGAGTGGGAGCATTATAGCATTTCTGATGAGTATATGTTGTTGACATATTGTTGATCGGAAATGATGTAGAATTTCTGGAAAGCATATAGGGTTACTGAAAAGTGTTTTTCAATGGAAAACCTGGATTAAGATACTTGAACATTGAGCATCAAGATCTATAAGGATAGATCAAAAATTGCTTGATAGTACTTTCAAATGAATATGCACCGTGACAAGATTTTGAAGGAGTTCAAAATAGATCGGCAAAGGAGTTCTTGGTTGTGTTATAAGGTGTGATTATTGAGTAAGACTCAAGACCTGACCACGGCTGAAGAGTGAGAAAGGACGAAGGTCGTTCCCTATGCTTTAGACGTAGGCTCTACAGTATGCTATGATGTGTACTGCACCTAAAGTGTGCCTTGCCATGAGTCAGTCAAGGGGTACAAGAGTGATCCAGAAATGGATCATAGGACATCGGTCAAAGTTATCCTTAGTGACTAGTGGACTAAGGAATTTTTCTCGATTATGGAGGTGGTAAAATAGTTCGTCGTAAAGGGTTCCGTCAATGCAAACTTTGACACTAATCTAGATGACTCTGAATAGTAAACCGGATTCATGTAGTAGAACAGTTATTTGGAATAGTTCCAAATAGTGCGTGGTAGCTGCATCTACAAGATGACATAGAGATTTGTAAAGCACACATGGATCTGATAACCTCTCTCACAAGCGAGATATGATCAAACCCCATGGGTGTTGGATTCATTACGATCACATAGTGATGTGAACTAGATTATTGACTCAAGTGCAAGTGGGAGACTATTGGAAATATACCCTAGAGGCAATAATAATATGGTTATTATTATATTTCCTTGTTCATGATAATTGTCTATTGTTCATGCTATAATTTTATTAACTGGAAACCGTAATACATGTGTGAATACATAGACCACAGCATGTCCCTAGTGAGCCTCTAGTTGACTAGCTCGTTGATCAATAGATGGTTATGGTTTCCTGACCATGGACATTGGATGTCATTGATAATGGGATCACATCATTAGGAGAATGATGTGATGGACAAGACCCAATCCTAAGCATAGCACAAGATCGTGTAGTTCGTTTGCTAAAAGCTTTTCTAATGTCAAGTATCATTTCCTTAAACCATGAGATTGTGCAACTCCCGGATACCGTAGGAATGCTTTGGGTGTGCCAAACATCACAACGTAACTAGGTGGCTATAAAGTTGCACTACGGGTATCTCCGAAAGTGTCTGTTGGGTTGGCACGAATCGAGACTGGGATTTGTCACTCCGTGTGACGGAGAGGTATCTCTGGGCCCACTCGGTAATGCATCATCACAATGAGCTCAATGTAACTAAGTAGTTAGTCATGGGATCATGCATTAAGGAACGAGTAAAGTGACTTGCCGGTAACGAGATTGAACGAGGTATTAGGATACCAACGATCGAATCTCAGGCAAGTAACATACCGATTGACGAAGGGAATTGTATACGGGATTGCTTGAATCCTTGACATCGTGGTTCATCCGATGAGATCGTCGTGGAACATGTGGGAGCCAACATGGGTATCCAGATCCTGTTGTTGGTTATTGGCCAGAGGGCTGTCTCGGTCATGTCTGCATGATTCCCGAACCCGTAGGGTCTACACACTTAAGGTTCGGTGACGCTAGAGTTGTTATGGGAATTAGTGTGTAGTTACCGAATGTTGTTCGGAGTCCCGGATGAGATCCCGGACATCACGAGGAGTTCCAGAATGGTCCGGAGGTAAAGATTTATATATGGGAAGTCCTATTTTGGCCACTGGGAAATGTTCGGGATTTTTCGGTATTGTACTGGGAAGGTTCTAGAAGGTTTCGGAGTGGGGTCCACCTGCATGGGGGGACCCACATGAACGTGGGTAGTGGGGGCAAGGCCCCACACCCCTGGTCAAGGCGCACCAAGATCCCCCCTTAGAAGGAATAATATCATATCCCGAAGGGATAAGATCAAGATCCCTAAAAAGGGGGGATAACAATCGGTGGGGAAGGAAATGATGGGATTTCTTTCCTCCCACCTTTGCCAACGCCCCAATGGACTTGGAGGGCAAGAAACCAGCCCCCTCCACCCCTATATATAGTGGGGAGGCGCATGGGAGCTTCACCCTTCCCCTGGCGCAGCCCTCTCCCTCCCCAACACCTCCTCCTCCGTAGTAGTGCTTGGCGAAGCTCTGCCGGAGAACTGCAAGCTCCACCACCACGCCGTCGTGCTACCGGAGCTCTCCCTCAACTTCTCCTCTCCCCTTGCTGGCTCAAGAAGGAGGAGACGTCCCCGGGCGTACGTGTGTTGAACACGGAGGCACCGTTGTTCGGTGCTTAGATCGGATTCGGCCGCGATCTGAATCGCTTAGTGAACGACTCCACCGACCACGTTCTTGCAACGCTTCCGTATCGCGATCTTCAAGGGTATGAAGATGCACTCCCCTCTCTCTCGTTGCTAGTTACTCCATAGATTGATCTTGGTGATGCGTAGAAAATTTTGAATTTCTGCTATGTTCCCCAACAATACGGTGGGTAAACAAAGTACTGTTGGGCAATTGATAGAAGAGCAAATAATTATGACGGTAATGAGCGTGTATATAGGCATCACATCCAAGATTAGTAGACCGAAATGATTTTGCATCTACTACTATTACTCCACACATCGACCGCTATCCAGCATGCATCTAGTGTATTAAGTTCATGGAGAAACAGAGTAATGCAATAAGAACGATGACATGATGTAGAAAAGATCTATTCATGTAGAAATAGACCCCATCTTTTTATCCTTAATAGCAATGATACATGCGCGCCTTGCTACCCGTTCCGTCACTGGGTGAGGACATCGCAAGATCGAACCTGTAACATCCCAAATTTTCAATTTGGAATGTTATACAATAGATCATTATTGCATATCATATTTATTGCATTTTTAGCTCGATCCTAGAAATTCTACGCAACTCAAGGACCCACGGAGAGAGTTGGGGATTTCGTAAATTTCATATTTGAGTTTTCTCAAATTTTGGAAATAGGATCATTTGATTTTATTTCTTTTATCTTCAATAATTTTAAATTATAAAAATATGAGAGAGGGAATAAAATGACTTTCCCAAAATAAAGAAATATTGAGGATTTAATAAAAAAATCAAATAAGATTTTATTTTGGATTTTATTGTTATTTTATTTGAATTTAGGAAAATGCGCGTTTTTCAAAATTGCATTTAGGCCCCAAATAAATGTTCATCTTGTCCGGCTTGATTTTAGAAGTCGGGGAAAATTTATTTCGGGATTTTTGGAGTCCGTTTAGTATTTCTTTCGTTTGTTTTTCTGCACGAAAATTATTTTAAAAAAATCCGAACCGACTATGGGTCGGGATCGGCCAGGACTCCTCTGGGCGGGGCCTTTATATAGCACCACCCCGGGCCGCCGCCAGCCCCAGCCCACCCGAGCCGCCGTCGCCGACCCAAACCCTAGCCACCGCCGACCGCGCCGCGCGCCGCCGCCTGCCGCCGCCGTCGCCGCCGGACCTGCACGCCGAGGTTGACCCCGTAGCAGCCGATGTTTTTTTAGAAAAACCGTTCAGTTTTCCGACGATTTTTGTCGGGTTTTTTAGATCCGTTTTTTTATTAGATCGGTTTTTTCGGTTTAGGTTAATTAGCAAGCGTTCGCTCGTTCGTTCGTTTTAACGAACGTGTTCATCGTTTAGATCCAGATAACGAACGTTCGTTCGTTAATCAGTTTGTCGTTTTTCTTTTTCTCGGATTTATTTCGTGATTTTTCTGATCGCGATTTCTGATCCGATTTTTGATTTAGTATAACTTTTCGCTCGTTTATCGGAATCTGGCGATTCAAGCGCCTAGACTTTCCTCTCGGAACCCTCTTTCCGAATAATCTACTCAAAGAAGTTTTGCTTCTGTAAAATTTGACTTAGGTCCAGATTAGTAAATGAAGCTTGTTTCTTTCGCCGTTTGACTTTCGTTGCTTCGTTCGATTTGATTCTTTTTGCAAACCGGAGTTCTTAAGTTGAACTTTCTGGTTAGATCTCTTATTTGAGTTTTACATGTGCATTAGATGAGTACTTATTGTATGCTTGTTTGTTTGTTTGCGATAGAGTACCCGGATTGCGCCGCTTGCTACTTCGAATCCCTAGGTTTCACGGATCATCAGCAAGGCAAGTAACACTTTGATCATACCTCTTTATTACCCAGCTTTATGCATCAGATCAATCCTCAAAAAATTGCATGATTAGGATCTGATTAGTATGTGGGTTTTTGGGAAGTAGATGAGGTAGTACCTATCACCAGTTTTATATCAAACCCTTGGGAGTTACTTCTACGTTTGCTTATTATGCCATGCTATGCTAATAGACGTGGATTGGGTGAGTGTATCCATGACAGATGTGAGATTGTTAATTGATGGTTTATTTAAGGTGGCAACTTTAATACACATCTGGGTGGATTGAGGTACTTGGGCATTCCAGGATTGCCTGTTTGTTTTGGACCGCCACCCAGGCTCAAAGGGATCATAAGATTATTCATGCTAGAAACTTCCGTGTGCAGCCACATGCTATTATGGGCTCTAGCATAGTTGATTAAGTCGTGCGAACTCTTACAGTGGTAGACTAGCAGATGTAGGGGAAAGTAGGTGTACAGGTCTACCCATCGTAAGGTGCTAGCGCTTCTGAAAGACTATGTCTCGGTCATCCATTTCTCAAACACCATGTAGTGCGAGAAAACCAACGGAGGAGATCGAGTCATGTGGGGAAAAGTGTGCAAACCTCTGCAGAGTATATAAACTAATCATGATTAGCTGTGTCCCCGGTTATGGATGTTTTGAGTATCTAGTACTTGGATTATCATGTGAATCTCGACATGTTACTTTAATTAATATTGTTGGGTTTGTTTAATGATGATATTCTAATTGGGATTGAGAATGCTGTCAACCATTCTCAATGTTTAACAACCACCATCATAGCTAAATAAATTTATTCCTTTGCAGTAGGGAAAAATTGGCTTTATGCAAAACTGTAACCATAGAGCTTTCCACCAGCCATATATGCATGTAGTATAGCATTATTCTTTCATTACTCTCTATGTGTTACATTGCCAGCATATTCCATTTGCTGACCCGTTTCAGGCTGCAACGTTCATGTTGCAGACTTTTCAGACGACAAGTAAGATGCCTTAGGATCGTGGTTCTATACTCAGTGATGCCGTTGGAGTTGATGGACTCACTTATCTTCCAAGCCTTCCGCTGTTATAGTTATTAGATGGCCTTAAGCCATATTTATGGTAATAAGCTCTTTTTTGAGACATTCGATGAAATAAGTGTGTGATTGCTACTCTGTTATAAATCCTTCGAGTAATGTGCGTGTCAGCATTACTGATCCAGGGATGGCACTGATGCACAGAGATCAGACTGTTTGAGGTCTGGTCGCTACAAGATGGTATCAGAGCACACGCTGACTGTAGGACACGACCACTAAGCTAAAGCCCTAGATCACTACTCTCTCTTCTCATTTCTGACTCCTCATCTTTTCTACTCTCTTTTAGGATGGCGGATGCAAGGAACAAGTTCACGCAACCGGATGAAGATACACCCTTTGAACGACTCCGGAAGGAAGTTACCAAGTACCTGAACATCGGAGTACCAAGCTTCACCGGGACCTACAACGCCACTTTACCTGAAGAGGAGTGCTGGATGATTCAAGTTCAAGTTCCAGGAAGGACGTTCATGCCCGTCACTGAGCCCATAGAGTTTTCCTTTGATGCACCAACCTGGAGTCTAGGAAAGAGCATGGCAGCCCACATCACCATGGGACATATTGGAGAAGTTTACCACATGGGGCTTAAGGATACTATCTACCAGATTTGTGGGCTCCGAGATGAGCAACGGGAGATGATCAGCACCAGGAAGGATAGATCAATTGCAGCCTTCATCCAGGAGTTAAACCAGCACATACGATGCCAGGAGAACCAGATGTGCACATACATGATCTATCTGAAGAAGGCCATGACCAAGATCACGGAACTGGAGGAAGAACTCAAGTCTACACGCGATGGATATGAGGAGGAAATAGCAACGCTACTAGAGAAGAATGATGATCTGAAGAAGAAGCTAAGAGTGTTTACGGGATTTCCCGCAACTGGGGAAGATGAAGATTGCACTTGTCTAGAGAACTACATCATCATCGACGACACCGACTCGGACCCAGACGATAGTGATGATGACTATGTTGACGAAGCTGGAGCAGATATCATGGAGTCTTCATCGGAGCAGTTTTTCTAGTAGACCACCATAACAGTAGAAGTATTTTTCCCCATGTATCTAATATAGTTTGAGCACTTTTGTAATGATAGATAGACCGTTGTATGCCCTTGCTTGTTTGAATGAAGTGTTTTCATTGCAATTTGTCTCATGTGCATATGGGTAGTGTTTTCCCTCTAGACCTCATTCTATTCTGTATTCTCATCTTTTCTAAACCCTCAGATGCCTCTGAGATGTGACAATGGATTTGCTTTCACACCGGAGCTCACTCAGTTGATCTAGCAGCAGAATGCCTTGATGCAGTTGTTAGTCCAGAATCAGAATCAGGGGAACAACAACAACAACAACAACAACAACAACAACAACCCACCACCACCACCACCTGTTGATCACTTAACCCGTTTTCTTAGGCTGAATCCGCCGGTGTTCTCCAGTAGCACCGAGCCGATTGTTGCAGATGATTGGCTTCGCAAGACAGCCAGGGAGTTGACCACTGCAGGATGCACAGATGCGGAGAAGGTGCGATTTGTTGTACATCAGCTTGAAGGACCCGCAACATCATGGTGGGAGGATTTCACAGCCACCTATCCAGTAGACATTGTCACATGGGATCAATTTCAGCAGGCATTCCATACTGCTCATGTTTCAGCAGGAGCTATGGCCATGAAGAAGCGTGAGTTTCGCAACTTACGCCAGGGAGGATGTACAGTTGGCAAGTATGTGGATGACTTTAGTAAGCTAGCACGTTATGCCCCAGACGATGTTGCTACGGATGCAGCTAAGCAAGAGAAGTTTTTGGAAGGACTGAATGATGAGCTGAGTATGCAGTTGATGGTAGCAAGTTTCAATAACTACCAAGAGTTGGTAGATAGAGCTCTCATGATTGAAGGGAAGCAGCAGCAGATCGAGAACCGCAAGAGGAAGTATGGACAAGGGAAATACAATTCTGGAGCACAGCAGAAGCCACGTTTCACCCCAAAGTCGGGAGGACAGTTCCAGCATACCCATGGAGGTGGTAGCTCACACAACCATAATGGTTCCAAGAACGGTAACGGGAATGGAGGAAGCAATGGCCAGAACCGTACCAATCCCTCAACACCAGCCAAGAGAGATTTGAGTCAAGTCACTTGCTTCAAGTGCCAGAAGACTGGACATTACGCCAATGAATGTCCTGAAGGTCAGAATGTAAATAGCAATGGAAGCTCGAGGAAGAAGCCGAACCCTTTCAACCGGGGACAGGTGAACCACGTTAATGTGGAGGAGATTGAAGCCCAACCAAATGCAGTAATAGGTAAGTTTTTGGTTAAGTCATTTACCACACTCGTTCTTTTTGATACTGGTGCATCGCATTCATACATATCAAGGGGATTTGTGGATAAGTATAAACTGCCCACCAAGGTTCTAAGAACACCCATGTTAGTAACCCTCACCAGGAGCGGAGTATATGGCCAGTCGAGGATGTTTTCAAGTGCCATTGAGGATAGGCAAGTATGTCTTCCCCTCAGATTTAATCATTTTGGAATCTCAAGGTTTGGATGTGATTCTAGGTATGGATTGGCTATCGATGTATGGAGGGAACATCAATTGCGCCAGTAAGTCGATTTTGCTTACTACCCTAGAAGGGAGAAGGATCAAGTATGTATCAAGACATGAGCCGAAGAGGATGCACGTAAATTCCTTATTAGGAGTTATGCAGGAGGAAGTACCAGTAGTGAAGGATTTTCCTGATATATTTCCAGAAGAGTTGCCAGGCATGCCACCGGATAGAGACATCGAGTTTCTGATTGAGCTTTTGCCAGGCACAGGACCAATATCTAAGAGACCGTACAGGATGCCCGCTAAGGATTTGGAGGAAATTAAGAAGCAGATTAAAGAGTTACTAGATAAAGGTTATATTCGCCCAAGTTCTTCGCCTTGGGGATCACCTGTACTTCTAGTGGATAAGAAGGAATGATCATTGAGGATGGTTGCTGACTATCGAGGATTGAATGCAGTAACAATCAAGAACAAGTACCCACTGCCGATGATCAATGACCTGTTTAACCGATTGCAAGGAGCAAAGGTATTTTCCAAGATCGATTTGCGATCAGGATACCATCAGTTGAAGATTCGAGAGCAAGATATACCTAAGACGGCTTTTACCACCAGGTATGGGCTGTATGAGTATACCATTATGTCTTTTGGTCTGACTAACGCACCTGCCTATTTCGTGAACATGATGAACAAGGTGTTTATGGAGTTCTTGGATAAGTTCGTCGTGGTGTTCATTGATGATATTTTGGTCTACTCAAAGAACAAAGAAGAGCACAAGGAGCATTTGCGTTTGGTATTAGAGAAGCTCAGAGAACACCGGTTATATGCCAAGTTCAGGAAGTGTGAATTTTGGTTGAAGGAAGTTGGATTCCTTAGACATGTTATATCCAGAGAAGGTATAGCAGTAGACCCCACCAAGGTTGTCACAGTGACCAATTGGGTAGCACCAACAACAGTTGGAGAGATCTGGAGTTTCCTTGGACTCGTAGGATACTATCAGAGATTTATTGAGAACTTCTCAAAGATTGCAAAACCTATGACGGAACTATTGAAGAAGGATACCAAGTATATTTGGACTGAGGAGTGTGAGGCCAGTTTCCAGGAATTGAAGAAACGTTTGGTTACCTCGCCAGTGTTGATTCTGCCATATCAGAGCAAGGATTACGAGGTGTATTGCGACGCTTCACGTTGAGGACTTGGAGCAGTGCTTATGCAGGAGGGGAGAGTTGTTTCGTATGCTTCACGACAGCTTAAACCTCATGAGTTGAATTATGCCACGCATGATTTGGAGTTAGCAGCCGTAGTGCATGCATTGAAGACATGGAGACATTTTCTTATCGGAAATCATTGTGAGGTGTACACGGATCACAAGAGTTTGAAGTACATTTTCATGCAGAAGGAGTTGAATCTCAGGAAAAGGAGATGGTTGGAACTCATCAAAGATTACGATATGAGGTTACATTACCACTCGGGAAAGGCTAACGTAGTAGCCGACACGCTGAGCCGTAAGAGCCATGTCAATACACTCATGACCGGGGAGTTACCGAAGGAGTTAGATGAGGACCTTCGTGAGCTATGTTTAGAGATAGTTCCGAGAGGCTATGTAGCAGCATTGGAGATTCAGTCAACTTTGATGGATAAGATCAGAGAAGCCCAGAAGACCGACAAGGAGATTGCCAAAATAAAGGAGAAGATGAGCAAAGGAAAAGCTAAAGGTTTTCGTGAGGATGAGCACGATACCTTATGGTTTGAAGACCGTGTTTATGTGCCTAATGACCCGGAGATCAGGAAGTTGATTCTACAGGAGGCCCATGATTCGCCGTATTTGATTCACCCAGGAAATACCAAGTTGTATTTGGATTTGAAGGACACTTTCTGGTGCACCGGAATGAAGAAGGATGTTGCGGAGTATGTAGCAGTTTGTGATGTGTGTTAGAGAGTAAAGGCAGAGCATCAGAAGCCAGCAGGATTGCTACAACCATTGCCGATACCCGAATGGAAGTGGGATAAACTAGGCATGGATTTTATTACGAGATTGCCCAAGACTCGTTCAGGCTATGATTCGATTTGGGTTGTAGTCGATCGTTTGACGAAGGTAGCACATTTCATTCTAGTGAAGACCACTTACACCAGTGCTAAGTTGGCCAAGATATACATGACCAGGATCGTATGTCTGCATGGAGTTCCGAGGAGCATTGTATCAGATGGAGGAACCCAGTTTACCTTAAAGTTCTGGAATCAGTTGCACGAAACTTTGGGTACCAGGCTAGAGTTCAGTACAGCTTTTCATCCGCAGACAGATGGACAGACCGAGAGAGTCAATCAGATTTTGGAGGATATGCTGAGAGCTTGTGCGCTAGATTACGGATCTAGTTGGGACGACACTTTGCCATATGCAGAGTTCTCTTACAATAACAGTTATCAATCTAGTTTGAAGATGGCCCCTTTCGAAGCCTTATAAGGAAGGAGGTGCAGGACCCCGTTGTCGTGGGATGAAGTTGGAGACTGCCAGTTGTTTGGACCGGATTTGATTAAGGAGTCTGAACGGAAAGTGAAGTTGATTAGCGACAGGCTCAAGGTAGCCCAGTCCAGGCAGAAAAGCTATGCCGATTCAAAATGCAAGGAGACAGTTTACGAAGTCGGAGATAGAGTCTATCTTCGTGTATCACCACTTCGAGGAGTTAAGCGTTTTGGAGTAAAGGGAAAGTTAGCACCGCATTTTGTGGGACCATACAAAATTTTGGAGCGTACGGGAGAAGTTGCCTACAAGTTGGAATTGCCTGAGGGATTGTCAGGAGTTCACAACGTGTTCCACGTTTCTCAGTTGAAGAAGTGCCACGCAGAGATGGCTGATATACTGCTGAGAGATACCGTGCCGCTAGAGGCGATTCAGTTGGACAGTAATTTGACCTATGAGGAGAAACCAGTTAAGATTCTTGAGTATGCTAGCCGACTCACCCGCAGCATGGTTATCAAGTTTTGCAAAGTTCAGTGCAGCCACCACACGAAGGATGAAGCCACCTGGCAGAGAGAGGAAGATCTGCTGAAGGACCACCCTCACCTATTTTCTAGCCAACCCGAATCTCGAGGGCGAGATTCATCTTAAGGGGGGTAGGTTTGTAACATCCCAAATTTTCAATTTGGAATGTTATACAATAGATCATTATTGCACATCATATTTATTGCATTTTTGCCTCAATCGTAGAAATTCTACGCAACTCAAGGACCCACGGAGAGGGTTGGCAATTTCGTAAATTTCATATTTGAGTTTTCTCAAATTTTGGAAATAGGATCATTCGATTTTATTTATTTTATCTTCAACAATTTCAAATTATAAAAATATGAGAGAGGGAATAAAATGACTTTCCCAAAATAAAGAAATATTGAGGATTTAATAAAAAATCAAATAAGATTTTATTTTGGACTTTATTTGAATTTAGGAAAAATGCACGTTTTTCAAAATTGCATTTAGGCCCCAAATAAATGTTCATCTTGTCCGGCTTGATTTTAGAAGTCAGGGAAAATTTATTTCAGGATTTTTGGACTCCGTTTAGTATTTCTTTCGTTTGTTTTTCTGCGCGAAAATTATTTAAAAAAATCCGAACCGACTATGGGCCGGGATCGACCATGACTCCTCTGGTCGGGGCCTTTATATAGCGCCACCCCGAGCCGCCGCCAACCCTAGCCCACCCGAGCTGCCGCCACCGCCCCAAACCCTAGCCGCCGCCGCCGCCTGCTGCCGCCGCCGGACCCGCACACCGAGGTTGACCCCGTAGCCGCCACCGTTTTTTTAGAAAAACCGTTCATTTTTTTCGTCGGTTTTTTTTAGATCTGTTTTTTATTAGATCGGGTTTTTTCGGTTTAGGTTAATTAGCAAGCGTTCGCTCGTTCGTTCGTTTTAATGAACGCGTTCATCGTTTAGATCCAGATAACGAACGTTCGTTTGTTAATCAATTCGTCGTTTTTCTTTTTCTCGGATTTATTTCGCGATTTTTCTGATCGCGATTTCTGATCCGATTTTTGATTTAGTATAACTTTTCGCTCGTTTATCGAAATCAGGCGGTTCAAGCGCCTAGAGTTTCGTCTCGAAACCCTCTTTCCGAATAATCTAATCAAACAAGTTTTGCTTCTGTAAAATTTGACTTAGGTCCAAATTAGTAAATGAAGCTTGTTTCTTTCGCCGTTTGACTTTCGTTGCTTCGTTCGATTTGGTTCTTTTTGCAAACCGGAGTTCTTAAGTTGAACTTTCTGGTTAGATCTCTTATTTGAGTTTTACCTGTGCATTAGATGAGTACTTATTGTATGCTTGTTTGTTTGTTTGCGATAGAGTACCTGGATTGCGCCGCTTGCTACTTCGAATCCCTAGGTTTCACGGATCATCAGCAAGGCAAGTAACACTTTGATCATACCTCTTTATTACCCAGCCTTATGCATCAGATCAATCCTCAAACAATTGCATGATTAGGATCTGATTAATATGTGGGTTTTTGGGAAGTAGATGAGGTAGTACCTATCACCAGTTTTATATCAAACCCTTGGGAGTTACTTCTACGTTTGCATATTATGCCATGCTATGCTAGTAGACGTGGATTGGGTGAGTGTATCCATGACAGATGTGAGATTGTTAATTGATGGTTTATTTAAGGTGGCAACTTTAATACACATCTGGGTGGATTGAGGTACCTGGGTATTCCAGGATTGCCTGTTTGTTTTGGACCGCCACCCAGGCTCAAAGGGATCATAAGATTATTCATGCTAGAAACTTCCGTGTGCAGCCACATGCTATTATGGGCTCTAGCATAGTTGATTAAGTCGTGCGAACTCTTACAGTGGTAGACTAGCAGATGTAGGGGAAAGTAGGTGTACAGGTCTACCCATCGTAAGGTGCTAGCACTTCTGAAAGACTATGTCTCGGTCATCCATTTCTCAAACACCATGTAGTGCGAGAAAACCAACGGAGGAGATCTAGTCGTGTGGGGAAAAGTGCGCAAACCTCTTCAGAGTGTATAAACTAATCATGATTAGTCGTGTCCCCGGTTATGGACATTTTGAGTATCTAGTACTTGGATTATCATGTGAATCTCGACATGTTACTTTAATTAATATTGTTGGGTTTGTTTAATGATGATATTCTAATTAGGATTGAGAATGCTGTCAACCATTCTCAATGTTTAACAACCACCAGCATAGTTAAATAAATTTATTCCTTTGTAGTAGGGAAAAATTGGCTTTATGCAAAAACTGTAACCATAGAGCTTTCCACCAGCCATATATGCATGTAGTATAGCATTATTCTTTCATTACTCTCTATGTGTTACATTGCCAACATATTCCATGTGCTGACCCGTTTCGGGCTGCAACGTTCATGTTGCAGACTTTTCAGACGACGAGTAAGATGCCTTAGGATCGTGGTTCTATACTCAGTGATGCCATTGTAGTTGATGGACTCACTTATCTTCCAAGCCTTCCGCTGTTATTGTTATTAGATGGCCTTAAGCCATATTTATTGTAATAAGCTCTTTTTTGAGACATTCGATGTAATAAGTGTGTGATTGCTACTCTGTTATAAATCCTTCAAGTACTGTGCGTGTCAGCATTACTGATCCAGGGATGACACTGATGCACAGAGATCAGACTGTTTGAGGTCTGGTCGCTATAGACCCCATCACAAAGAACTTCTTCCCATTGCAAGAAAAATCAATATAGTTGGCCTAACTAAACCAAAGATTCAGAGAAGAAATACGAGGCTATAACAGTCATGCATATAAGAGATCAAAGAAAACTCAGATAATATTCATAGATAGATCTGATCATAAACTCGCACTTCATCGGATCCCAACAAACACACTGCAAAAAGTCACTACACCAAATAGATCTCCAAGAACATCGAGGAGAACATTGTATTGAGAATCAACAAGAGAGAAGAAGCCATCTAGCTACTACCTACGGACCCGTAGGTTATGGTGAACTACTCATGCATCATCGAAGGAGCACCAATGAGGATGATGAACCCCTCCGTGATCGTGTTCCCCTCCGACAGAGTGCCGGAACAGGGCTCCAGATTGGATCTCGTGGTTCTGGAACTTGCGGTGGCTAGAATTGTGTTTCGATCACTCCTCTAGGGTTTCTGGAATATCTGAGTATTTATAGAGCTAAGAGGCGGTGGAGGAGACCTCCATGGGCCCCACCACCCATCATGGCATGCCAGGAGCCTCTAGCGCGCCCAGGTGGGTGATGGGCCCCATGGGCCTCCCCTGTGGTGCTTCCTTGGCTCCCAACTTGTCTTCTGGTCCAAAAAAAATCTTCAAAAAGTTTCGTGGCATTTGGACTCCATTCGATATGGATACTCTATGAAGTAAAGAACAGCAACTGGCACTATGTCAATAGGTTAGTCCCAAAAATGATATAAAGTTGCTATAAAATGATTGTAAAACATCCAATAATGATAATATAACAACATGGAACAATTAAAAATTATAGATACATTGAAGACGTATCAATGTAAAATGATGTATGTGATTTGTGCCTAGGTATATATGATGTGTTATGAATTGCGCTTTATGATGTTTGATATGCCTATGTGACATGCGATATGACTTTGTGATATGTGATACTCTGATTGCTATATATGTGCTATTGTAGGGCTGATCGCAAAAATATAGAACAAGAATAACTGCTAACTAGAGCTTTGCCGAGTGTTACACTCGTCAAAGGCGCATGCTGGTGGCCAAATTCATTGTTTTGACCCTTATGCGAAAGTTTAGCACGATTTGACCCTACTTGTATTTTTTCCGAATCTGACCCTTTTCCTACCCCCGTAGACGCTGGCGGTAGGATATAACGGGCTACCGCCATGGTCAACGGTGGTAGGCTCATGGTCAAGTAATGATGTGGCAAGTGGCTACCGCCACCGTGTTTAGCACCTGAGCCGACCAGAATGCTATAAATAGCGCGCGTTGCTCTATTGACATGAAGCAACTCGGTGGCGAAGTGGCTAGTAGAAGTAAGGCATTAGCAGTCGGCTTTGTTTGAATCCTGCTAGAAGCAATTTTTTTCACTAGGTAGGCTTGCAAAATGAGTACGCCATCTCTCAAGACCCTAGTGTGGAATGTGAGGGGCCTTAATACCTCGGCATGTCGGAGTGCAATATCTCAGGTGATTTGCTTGGTCGAACCGAGCATTGTCTGTCTCCAAGAGACGAAAATGGAGCATGTATCGGCGGAGGTGGTCGCCCACTGCCTTGGGAATAAATTGGACAACTTTTACTACTTGCCCGCGATAGGAACGAGGGGAGGCATCCTTCTAGCATGGGATGCAACCATGGTCAAATTATCCAACCCACACTATACGACGAACGCACTCACCGCGCTAGTCACGCACGCGGGAGGGGTGCAATGGTGGATGACAGGGGTCTACAGCCCACAACATGACCATGACAAAGTGGAGTTCATGCAGGAACTGGTGGACATACGTGAACTGATTGCTGGGCCATGGACTGTGATGGGAGATTTCAACTTATTGGTCAACCCGGAGGACAAAAACAACACATTAGTGAATAGGCGGATGATGGCACGCTTCCGTGCAAAGCTCAATAACCTCGAGCTCAAGGAGGTATATTTGAATGGGCGGAGGTATACTTGGTCCAACGAACGGTCGCAAACGACAATGGAGAAGATTGACCGAGTCTTCACCACATCATCTTGGGAGGAACTATACCCGACGTGTCAACTCACTGCCCTGGGCTCCTCAATTTCGGACCACTGTCCTCTCTTGCTGGACATGGAGGCAGATCTGCGCATGGGTAAGCGTTTCAAGTTTGAGGCATTCTGGACAAGAGCAGAGGGTTTTATGCAAAAGGTGGAGGAGTTGTGCAACTCCATGCGCAGAGAAGAGAGCCCCTATGTTACGCTCGATCTCAAGCTGCGAGCCACGGCAAAAGGGCTGAAGAAGTGGAGCGACCGCTGGATAGGCAACGTCAAACTGCAGATTGGCATTGCCATGGAGATAATCACACGCCTGGACAAAGCAATGGATACAAGAGCACTATCCCCATAGGAGCGGGATCTACGGTGCACTCTAAAGCTGAAGTTACTCGGCCTTTGCTCTCTGGAACGATCAATCGCGCGGCAAAGATCCAGAATTCTCTCCCTACGGGAGGGAGATGCAAACACGAGCTTCTTCCACCAGCACACTTGCCACCGACAAAGAAGGAACATGATCACGACAATCCGAAACGGGGACACCACAGCAAGCACGCATGATGAAACTTCCCCGAAGTGGATGACTACTACACGAATGTATTTGTTGGCACTCTAGGAAGGGCACACACCATTGATCTTGACCTCCTAAACCTTCCGACCATGGATCTGACGCATCTTGAGCAGCCTTTCACCACGGAGGAGGTGGAGAAGATTGTGAAGAACATGCCCATGGACAAGGCGCCGGGTCCAGACGGCTTCACGGGACGGTTTTTTGCAACTTGGTGGTCTATAATCAAGGAGGACTAAATGAGGGCACTTCACGCTTTTCACCAAGGGGACATGAGAGGTCTGCATGCAATCAACAAGGCGGTCATGTCCCTGCTTCCCAAGAAGGATGGAGCAGTGGATATTCGCGACTTTCGACCAGTGAGCTTGTTTCATAGTGCGATCAAGATCTTTGACAAGACTCTTGCCACGCGACTTGCTGTGGATCTTCCTTCCATTGTGGGGAACCACCAGAGCGCTTTCGTGCGGGGGTGATCGATCCACGACAACTTCATGCTCGTCCAATGCATGACACGGAGGCTACACGCCCTGCGGGACCCGGCCATCATGCTCAAGCTTGACATATCAAAGGCGTTCGACTCGGTACAATGGCCATTCCTACTAGAAGTACTACACAAGGCCGGTTTTGGTGAGCGATGGATCACGTGGATCTGTGGATTGCTGGCAAGCACATCAACAAGAATCATGATCAACGGTACGCCGGATCGGCCAATATGCAACACCGTGGGCTTGCGGCAAGGTGCACCAGTATCCCCAATGCTATTCATCCTTATCATGGAGCCGCTACACCGCATGTTTGAGCTCGCGATCGCTAGGGGCTTGCTAGCTCCCTTGGCAAGAACCGGGTTGCGTCACCGCCTCTCGATGTTTTCCGACGATGTAATGATCTTCCTCAAGACAAATGAGAGGGACTTGAACACCTGCGCATCACTTCTTACTCTGTTTGGAGAGGCATCAGGCCTCCTCGTCAACCTTGCCAAAAGCACGGTCTATCCTATACGATGCTCTGCCAAGACCATGGAAATAGTGGAGTGGGCACTTGGATGCCCGAGAGGTGCCTTCCCGTGCAAGTACCTTGGGTTGCCGCTCACCCTCAGAAAGCAGTCCCATGTTCAGTTATCAGGTCTTGTGGATCAACTTGCCACGACATTGCCAAAGTGGAAAGCAACAAAGATGCCAAAGAGTGGAAGAATGCTCCTTGTACAATCAGTGCTATGTGCGATTCCGCTGCATGCGATGATGGCACTCGACCTCCCGCAGAAGACAATCTCAGCAATGAACAGAATATGCCGCAGTTTCCTTTGGTGCGCGGAGGCAAATTCGTCCGGTGGCAGCTGCGTGATCGCTCGGGATTCGGTATGCGCCCCCAAGTGGGCGGGTGGACTAGGCATCCCCAACCTAGGATGGATGAACAAAGCGGTGCAAGCAAGGTGGCCCTGGCTACAACGATCGGACGCAACACGGCCATGGGCAGAAATTGACATCAAGGTGCCAAAAGCCTCAACACAAATCTTCAACGCGGCTGCTCGCTGGACCCTAGGGGATGGAAATACAACACTCTTTTGGGAAGATAGATGGCTCGAAGGCCACCCGATCGGAGAGATCGCACCCTTGGCATACGGGCAAGTCAGGAAGAAAATAAGAAGAACATGCACTGTCTCCCAGGCGCTTCTGAACGACAATTGGGTCACCCAGGTGAGCCCGGAGGTCACTGCTGAATCGTTACGTGAATACCTGCAATTGTGGACGATGATCCAAAGAGTCGAGCTTGACCCAGCACAGAATGATGCCATCTCTTGGTCATGGGAAACAAGCGGATGCTACTCAGCGCGGACCGCCTATGCAGCCAAGTTTTGGGGCCGGCAGGTCGTCCCCACGGCCGAATTCACATGGAAATCAAGGGCACCGGAGCCATGTCGCTTCTTCACATGGCTTGCAATCCAGGAAAGGTGATGGACGTCCGATCGGCTAGCAAGACGTGGACTGGATCATCAAGACTGCTGCCCTATGTGCAGCCAAGAAGAGGAGAGCATAAACCACGTTCTACTTCAGTGTGTTGTCGCACGGGAAGTGTGGATGGCGATATGCCATCCCTTGCGCAAGCCGGAGTGGATACCTAGTGTGATTGAAAGCCTCGGGGCATGGTGTCAAGGCAAGGGAGGAAGAAGGCATGCCGAGAGAGATGCAAATGCAATCATCATTCTAGGGCTATGGCAGATATGGAAGCATCGAAACTCTATCGTTTTTGACGGAGCCACACCTTCAAAGAACAAGATCATTCAAGCAGTCGTTCGAGAGGGCCATATATGGAAGCAAGCGGGCATACTACGAGGAGACATGGACGCCTTCTTTGCAGAGGTGGAGGAGTGGGCAGTGGAGCGTAGGTAGGCATAGGAGAGAGAGGTGGAGGGTGGAGTTAGTGTACAGTGTATATATGTAATCTGTAACGCTAACGTGGACGGGCCCTTTACCCCGATCCCTTCTTTTTAATATAGTACGCACACTCGTGCGTATTCGAAAAAAAACAATGAAAAAATAGTCTAATAAATGTTCGATATGGATTATTGTTAAAAACATTTTTGACTTATTTGTAACTATTCAATCTTGACCAATGATTGATTGAGCATAGTTTTGACCATGTAAATGTCATTTATAAGACAAGTGTTTTTAGGGAATGACAGGAAAAGATATTCTCTCTGAGTGCAGCGATTCGGTTCTCAGACTCATCTGCACTTGGTCATACAGCAAATAAAAAAAGTCCAATTTTTTGCATGGTAGATGATTTATTGCATGAGGTCCGCTCCAATTAACTTTTTTGATGTTTGTTTTTTTGCCCAATAAGAATGAAAAAAAAGTCTAATAAATGTTAGTTATGGATTATTGTCAAAAATATTTTTTACTTATTTGTAACTATTCAATCTTGACCAATGATTGATTGAGCATAGTTTTGAACATGTACATATCATTTATAAGACAAGTGTTTTTTTAGGGAATGACAGGAAAAGATATTCTCTCTGAGTGCAGCGATTCGGTTCTCAGACTCATCTGCACTCGGTCAGAAAAATAATTGGCAAATAATAAAAAAATCCTTTTTTTTGCATCGTAGATAATTTATTGCGTGAGGTCCACTCCAATTTCTAGATCATTTGGACATCTGAGTTGCTCTTTGAATTTTTTTGGATCAGAACAGTACATGAAGAGTAAAAAAATAGAGACCCCAAATTTGTCTGTTTTGCCGTACTAATGAAGTGAATATTATAATGTCATTTAAAGTGTGGATACATATGACATGGCACATGTTTGTGTCGTGAACAAAAAAATATAGAATTTGATTCAAATCTTCACATAAATAGGAAAGTACATACATGAATATTAATTAGAATACACGCACGCTGAAAGGTGTAAGTGCACACATATATTACTGCTATGTGAATATAGTTCACGCATATGAGAGTGCTATTCCAAACATTTCTTTAACAGAAGTGCTCCTGACGTATTCTTAGTATGGTAAAGAAAGAAAGAAAAAGAAGGAGAATATTTTCCTGCCATTCTCTAAAAAAACTTGTCATATAAATGATATTTACACGGTCAAAATTATGCAAAATCAATCATTGGTCAAGATTGAATAATTACAAATAAGTAAAAAAAATGTTTTTGACAATAATTCATATCTCACATTAATTAGATTATTCTTTCATTGTTATTGGGCAAAAAAAAACACCAAAAAAGTTGCTTCTAGCAGGAGGCGGACTGCTAATGGGAGAGGATTTGTGGTCTATGGGGACATACGCATCGGACTGGGATCAGGTGACATGCGCTACGGTGACATGCACGGTGACATGCGGCCCAAATTCAAATTTAAACATTGCACAAAAATCTGAAAAAAATCATGCATGTTCACAGCACATACTAAGATAACCCCTAAAAAATTTCAGATCAAAATTCGAAACATACATCGAGAAATAAAAAAGAGAAACTCAGATGTGAATAGTCTACAGAGAACCGTTCAGGAACTATTCATGACATATTTCTATTTTTTGTTTCTCGATGTATGTTTCGAATTTTGATCTGAAATTTTTAGGGGTTATCTTAATATGTGTTGTGAACATGCATGATTTTTTTCAGATTTTTTCGCAATGTTTAAATTTGAATTTGAGCCGCATGTCACCGTGCATGTCACCGGAGCGCATGTCACCTGATCCCAGTTACACACCCTATATGGAATTTTTTAAGTAATTCAACAAAAAGTCAAAAATTCCTGGAAATATTTTTGAAATAAATTTGACCTTTAGTTGTACCCGTGAGAAAAAATCCACAAAAAGAAAATCTCTCTTTGACTTCTTAAAAAAACAAATTTTGGGCTAAAATATGTGAATAGTGACCTATAATAGCAAATAAAATTTGTCCTTTTTGTTGTGAAGTCAATTTTTGTTTTTTTCGTGAAAATTTATATACTAGTGCAAAAGTTAGTCAAGTTTTTTGTCAAAAAAGTTCTTAACTATTTTGACTTTTTATAAAAAAATTAAAATTAAATCCCCACATAGGGTACATATACACCCAGGAACACAAGTGTATTTCCCGACTGCTAATGCCTTATTTCTGCTAGCCACTCCGCCACCCAGTTCCTTCATTTCAATAGGGCAACACTTTATTTATAGCGTTCGGTTTGCCACATCTTCACGTTGACCAGGAGCCTACCACCGTTGACCATGGCAGTAGCCCATTATATCCTACCACCAACGTTTACGGCGGTAGGAAAAGGATCAGATTCGAAAAAAAATTACGAGTAGGGTAAAAGTGTGCTAAACTTTCGCATAAAGGTCAAAACAATGAATTTAGCCCACGCTGGTAACTCTTGGCAAGATTTTCCGAGTTCCTCGAGAGCGACACTCGGCAAAGGATGCCCCTTGACGTATGCTAACTGCTGGAAAAATTTGTTGAGTTCCATTAGATATAAACTTGATTTTCTTTCTTGAATACGCACGAGTGTGCGTACTATATATTAAAGAGGAGGATGGGGGAAAGAAGCCCCTCCACGTTGGCATTACAAAAGTTACATAACCCCAACTCCACCCAGCTACTCGCACGCTAACTACTCGCCGCATTGCCCACCTCCATGGCCGCTAGGAACCGGTCCACGTCTGCTTTAAGTAAGCCTGCCACCTTCCACGCCCTACACTCTACCGATACCTTTTGAATTACATACGCGCTCGACGGAACATCGCCCTCAAACACAATGCCGTTCCGATGCTTCCATAGCTCCCACATTACAAGTATGAATAGTGCCCGTGCATCCTTTTTTCCCGAGGAACATTCCGCGGTGGTCATGCACCACTCTCCTAGTAGTGATGTTGGTGTCGGAGCCCATTCTGGCTTGCCCCAAGCTGTGCAGACACGCAACCACACTTTCCTCGCGAAGGCACACTGTAGAACTATGTGATTGATACTTTCCACCACCTGGTCACAGAAAGGGCATGCATCCTGATGGTCCAATCCTCGGCTCGCCAGCCTATCTGAGGTCCAACATTGTTCTGAAGTAAAGAATAGGCATCTCAAAGGAGCTTTGGACTTCCACGTGAACTGCACCGTTGGAACTACTTCCTTTGCCCAGAATTTTGCTTGGTATGCCGATCGCGTGGAGAAGGACCCGCTTGGCTCCCAAGCCCACCGAACTGAGTCAGTCGTGTCTTGGTGCAATTGGACCAGCACCATTCGCTCCCACAATCGCAGGTACTCCTGGAGCATCCGGCTCGTAACCTCCGGGCCTATGTCCAATGCCTAGGCCCTGTTCATCAATCCTTGGCTAATTGTGCGGGTGCGTCATATCCTCGCCCGCACCATGCCATAGATTGTTGGTGCCGACTCCTCCACTCTGTAGCCATCCACCCATCTATCCTCCTAGAACAACGTGCTTTCTCCATTCCCCACCGTTGCGTGGGTGGCAGCCTGGAAGATTTGCATTGACCTTTTAGGAACTGTAATATCAAACTCCGCCCACGGTCTCGATGGATCCACTCGTTTCAGCCAGGGCCATCTTGCCTGCATGGCAATATTGAGCCACTTGAGGTTAGGGATGCCAAGTCCACCCGCCCACCTTGGCGAACATACAGTCTCCCATGCCACTCTGCACTGACCACCCGACTCCTGCTCTTTGGCACACCACAAGAACCCTCTGCAGATTTTGTTCATGGCCTTGATAACCTTCCGTGGGATGTCTAATGCCATCATCACATGGATAGGGATTGCGCAGAGTACGGATTGAACAAGAGTCATTCTTCCACTCTTTGGCATGTTTGCGGCCATCCATCGAGGGAGGCACTGTGCAAGCTGATCCACCATTGCCATAAGCTGCGCGGTTGTGTGCTTCCGCAAGGTGAGCGGGAGCCCCAAGTATTTGCAAGGATACGTGCCCTGGGGGCATCCAAGGATTTGAACCACCCGCTCCATAATTTCCGTACTACACCGGATTGGTAAGGATGCGCTCTTGTTTAGATTGACCCTGAGCCCCGATGCTTCACCAAAAAGACGCAGCAGAGCTGCGCAAGTAGCGAGGTCTTCCACTTCTGGCTTCAGAAAGATCACGACGTCGTCAGCAAACATAGATACTCTCTGGGTTAGACCTCTCGATGCTAGCGAAGATAGTAACTCGATAAAGACTGCCACATGGCAGTTGCTGATGACTCCTGGAGTAAGTGTTTGCTGAGCAACATACAAGAAAGACTCGACAAAGGTTATGCTAGGTGGCACTCCCTCGCCCGTCGAGGTATTGTCGAGTTTCGCCTGGGAAGAAACCGACAAAGGTTGCACCATGTGCCACACCCTCGTTTGTTGTTGCATTGCCGAGTGCGTTCAAAAAAGAACTCGACAAAGACGTGTTGCCATATGGC
The DNA here is from genome assembly GCA_963921465.1 of Triticum timopheevii. Taxonomy (NCBI): domain Eukaryota; kingdom Viridiplantae; phylum Streptophyta; class Magnoliopsida; order Poales; family Poaceae; genus Triticum; species Triticum timopheevii. The sequence goes on from OY997268.1 coordinate 473,401,499, forward strand.
ATTACCATTAATGCGCCGTTCTGTTTGCACTGTTTGTTTGTCGAGTTCTCTATACACGGTACTTGGCAAAAAAAAGTATGTGTTTGTCGAGTGCGAGTGAAAAAGAACTCGACAAAGTCACTTATGCCAACAGCCGGCCAGCCGAGTCGTGTTCATCGAGTGTGGGACTCGACAAATGCTTTGCTGAGTGCCTAATTTAAAAATTCCAGTAGTGCAAGGCCAAGCCAGGACTGAGCCGGGACCGGTGACGAGGAGGGGTGTTGTCGATAAAGGCAAGTCGGAGGTTTTGACATGTGCGAGTGGCGGTCGTATCGTTTTGGTTCAGATGTGACCTCGCTGGAGGTGAGGATAGGAGGCTCGCCGGAGGCGGGGACAAGACGGTGTTAGAAGAAATTGTGTTGTTCGTCGAGGGAAGAAGAAAACAGTTCAAGGAAGAAATACATCCGGCCGTTCCTTTCTGATCCAACGGCTTGCACAAATCGACGCAAACCTTTTTTCAAACGATAGGGACCCTTTATTTATTTTTTATTTTAACAACTCTATACACAACCGATCGCTGATATCCTGTCAACATTTGGCTTGCAAGGGCGCACGCATATTTGCACGCCGACACGCGCGCATCCTCCCAAAGTCGACCGGCGCCGCTAGCAGCTAGACGCGGCCGGGGACGGCGCTGAGAGGCAGGCCCATTGCCTGATCGCCGCACCGCTGGAACTCGGCGACTCGCGACGACGGCGGCAGCTGCATTCCCTGGGGCGCCGACGCTGTAACCGGCAGCGGCGCCGCGCCCAAGGCTTTCCCGTCGGCGACTACGACGTCGCCGCCGCCGCAGGAGAGGCGGCAACTCGCCATTTTGGAGCAGTCGTGGCGGCTGACGATGACGTAGGTGCCGTTCCGGTAGAACTTCATGACGTAGCACCCCAGCTGGGCGTACGTTTCGCGCGGGGCCGTGGCTGCCGCTGCCGCCGGCCGCAGGGACGCAGCGGGCCCGGCGGTGACGTCGGGGTCGTAGCACACGAGGTGGCACCAGTTCCAGTAGATGGGGCAGTACCTGATCAGCATCGGGTTGCGCCCGGTGCAGAGGTAGCAGAGGTACATCTCCGTGTCGTCGATGGACCGCGCCACAGACGAGTCGCTCGTCGTGCTGCCATCGCCGCCCGTGGCCGTGGCCGCGAGCAGCAGCAGGGCGAGGGAGGAGGCGCGGAGGATGGATGCGGCCGAGAGAGGCATCGCGTGCAAGACCGAGAGCGAGAGATGGTGCGTGCGTTGCTGCAGCCGTTGGGAGTGATGTGATCGAGCCGGCGCTTTGGTGTGTGTGTATACGGCTACGGGAAAGAAGAAAAAGCGTGCAGCAGCCCAAGAATTTGGCTGCATGTGCTTCTCGCAGTAAGAGACAGCAGATGATTTAAAGCATTTTTGGATAAGTACTCTCATCTCGCGAAAATGGTGTTCGGGTTACAGCTTGGCGAAATTGGCTGGAATACAACAAGTGGATCTGAATCGATCGACCAGGAGACTCGTGAGAAAATTCCAAGCAGTAAACCGGCCCGATTTCATGCATGGCCACCTTAGCTCAGAAGGCAATAGATGCTGTTGGACTTAAACAGTGTGCTAGTGCTACAGCCATATCCGGAAAAACAAATCGCCGAGTTGCTTTCTGCCACGAAACGAGGAGAGGCGATCGAAAACAAACCACGGACTCATGATTAACTAAGATTGGGATGGAAGAATTCTTCTTGTCTGTCCCGCGAGAAACTGGAAGGCTTAAATCTCGCTTAAGCCGATAGAAACCATCGAGACCGAATTAATCATATGGCCGTGGCTAGACGCGATTGCCTGCCGCCGGGAGCTGATCACCGCACCGCTGGAACTCGGAGGCGCGGGGCAGTGGCGGGCCCCTGGCCACGGCCGGGGTGGTGCCGTCGGCTCTGCTCCCAAGCGCCGCGTCTCCATTGCTGCACACAAGGTAGCAGCCCGCGACCGCCTTGCAGCTGACCGCCACGGTTATGACCCACCTGCCATCCGGGTACAGCTTGATGACGTAGCAGTCGTCGGGGTCCGAGCCGCCAGGGCCGGTTCCCAGCGTGCTCTTCCTACCTTCGACGTCGGCGGCGGGGTACAGCTGGGGGTGGCGGGTAGGGGACGTGGAGGACAGGCATGCGAGGTGGCAGTCGTCCTTGTAGAGGGGACACCACTTGATCATCAGGGTGTTACGCTGGCGGCAGAGGTAGCAGATGTACTGATTCGAGTAATGATCCGAGCTGTTGAGCGCCGCCGTCGCTGCAGGGGACTCGACGCCGTTTGCGGTGTTGCTGTTGGCCACCGCCGTGGCGTTGGTGACGCCGGACATGGGGAAGGGCGTGGCGGTCCTGGCGGCCGCCGTGGTTGCTAAGAGAACGACGTGGAATACGAGGCAAACGTACACAATGGAAGCTGCGAAAACCATTCTCATGTTTGAGAATGTTGGCGTGTTAATGGAGATGATTGAAATAGTTCAATAGTTCTCTGTATATATAACGTAATCATGGGCTCCTGGTTGTAAGCAAAGTGTCTAACCTTCATACAAAGGGCAAGTTGCTATGAACGATTGTACAGGGCTAGCTAATATAGATTTACACTTGTACAAGCAAGGAAATGCATTATAGGGCCATTAAAACCTCAAAAGTAAAAAAGGAAAGTTTGTAACGTATCATCCTTGCCGTTCAATTTTGATCTGTTGAAAACTGGCAGCTGAAGTTATTTTATTTTACGCTTGACACGTACAATATATGGTAGGTAGTAGAATGGAATATATAGAGTTAAGACTTACCGTTTGTTAGAAGGGAAACATTTTGGAACGGCCGACCGTTCTAATCTCGCACCAGTCGCCATGGGTGCCGAGCGACCGAGCGAGATTGGACGCACCGCATAGCACGCACGCGTGTCCACCCACCCACCGTCCTCATCTTTCTCATTCTTATCCATTCACGCGGTGTGCGCCAACCTCCCATCTTCCACCTCCTCCCGCTCCCAACCTCACACCGCACCTCACCGGATATGGCAACCGTCTACCCCGCAGTAAAATCTCCCTCGCATGCCGCTGCAGGAAGGCATGCTGCTCTCCCCTATTCTTGGTTCAGTGGGAACCAGGGTACCACGGGTCATCTGCCTACGGCCCAGGAAGCAACCCCTAGCCCAACTCAAGAAGCGGCTCAGCAGTGGGCACCGCGGGGCAAGATGCCTCGCGAGGAGCTCGCCTCACGAAGACCCTCTCGACGAAGGAGGACTTCACTAAGGACCACCACCATCTGCGGCTAGTGTCCTCGCGAGGCGCCCTCCCACTCAAAGGGCCCGCGTGGCATAGGTCACGTGGTCGCGTGCCCACCACGTGGATGACATCACCGCGACAGGTGACGACAGCGGGGCCGTGCCACCAGGCGCGGCCAGGACAATTTCCTCTTTGGTGATAAGGGAGTAGCGGCGTGTGCCTCCCCGAAAGCAAGTCCAGGACGGCGTGCCGCGCTAGGGCGGAGGTCATCGTGGAGCCCCCTGCGCGTCATGGATAATAACTTTAGCAGGCGAAGACTACTTTTGTCAGGATAAGCCTGAGCGCCTGTCCCTGATACATCTCCAACGTATCTATAATTTATGAAATATTCATGCCATGTTTACAATAATTTTATATGCTTTTCGTATGATTTGCATGGAACTAACCCGGTCTGACGCAGTTTTCAGCAGAACTACCGTGGTGTTGTTTTTTGTGCAGAAATGAAAGTTCTCCAAATGAGTTGAAACTTTTTGATGATTTTTTTGGAACAAAAGAGACCTCCGAAGCTTCGTGGGAGGGCCAGAAGAGCCACGAGGAGGGCATAGCCCACCGGGGTGCGCCTGGGCCCTTGCCTGTGCCCCGGTGTATCGTGCTCACCTCGAGGCTCATCTGGACGTGAGACCGATGCCAAAAATTCCTATAAATAGAGAAACCATCATAAATAGCCCTAGATCAGAAGTTCCGCCACCGCAAGGCCTCTGTATCCACGATATCCAATCTAGACCCCGTTCCGGCACCCTGCCGGAGGGGGAATCATCACTGGTGGCCATCTTCATCATCTTGGCGGCCACCACGATGAGGAGGGAGTAGTCCACCCTCGGGGCTGAGGGTTCATACCAGTAGCTATGTGTTTAATCTCTCTCTCTCTCGTGTTCTTGAGATGTCATGATCTTGATGTATCGCGGGCTTTGTTAATATAGTCAGATCATATGGTGTTTTCCCCTCTCTATCTTGTTGTGATGAATTGAGTTTTTCCCTTTGAGATTTCGTTGTTATCGGATTGAATACTTTTATGGATTTGAGAACACTTGATATATGTCTTGCAATTGAATACTCGTGGTGACAATGGGGTATCGTATTGATTCACTTGATATATGTTTTGGCACTCAACTCGTGAATCCCTGCGGTGACATTGGGGTAATGTATGCATAGGGGTTGATGCACGTTCTTGTCTTTTGTTTCTCCGATAGAAATCTTGGGGCACTCTTTGAAGTTCTTTGTGTTGGATTGAGTATTATGAATATGAATTTGCTTTGGTGTTATTTTAGTACGAACTCTAGGATGGATCGTACGGAAAGAATAGCTTTGTGTTACTTTAGTACGAACTCTTGAATAGATCGAACGGAAAGAATAGCTTTGAGGTGGTTTCGTACCCTACAAACAATTTATTCTTATGTTCTCCGCTAGATAGGAACTTTGGAGTGATTCTTCATCGCACTTTGAGGGATGGCTATATGATCCAACTATGTTAGCATTGTTGAGAGATTGCACTAGTGAAAGTATGCACCCTAGGCCTCATTTTCAAGCATTGCAATACTGTTTTTGTGCCCGTTTACAATTTGTTACCTTGCTGTTTTTATTTATTCAGATTATAAAAATATATTTCTACCATCCATATTACACTTTTATCGCCATCTCTTCGCCGAACTAGTGCACCTATACAATTTACGATTGTATTGAGTGTGTTGGGGACACAAGAGATTTCTTGTATTTGGTTGCAGGCTCGTTTGAGAGAGACCATCTTCATCCTACACCTCTCACGGATTGATAAACTTTAGGTCATCCACTTGAGGAAAAATTGCTACAGTCCTACAAAACTCTGCGCTTGGAGGCCCAACACGTGTCTACAAGAATAAAGTTACGTAGTAGACATCAAGCTCTTTTCTGGCGCCGTTGCCAGGGAGGTGAGTGCTTGAAGGCATATCTTTAGATCTTGCAATTGAATCTTTTAGTTTCTTGTTTTTTCACTAGTTTGGTTTATAAAAGAAAACTACAAAAATGGAGTTGAGGTTTCATCATATTATTGATCATCTCTATAATATCTTTCTTGAAAATGATGGATCGAAAAGTTATGCTCAATTGTTAGAAGAAGAATGCTATAAAATATTTGGCATAGAATCTTTGAATGATGAGCATGATTGAAATGTTGTTGGCATGAACTCTTTGAATATCCATGATGCTAATGATATGCAAAGCCACAAGCTTGGGGATGTTATGTTTGATGCAGATGATGTTTTTAGTCCCCCAAGATTTGATGTGCAAATTTGCTATAATGATTGCATGCCTCCTATTTATGATGATTATAATGATGAAAGTGGATTCGAAGAGGTCATGACTTTATTTAATGATGAATCCACCATTTTGGATGAGGTTGCAATTGACTATGACAACAAAGTTCCTATCTATGATGATTATGGTGATGACATGTATGCTATAAAGAATAATGATACCCATGAAACCTGTCATCATGATTTTAATTTTCGCTCTCATGATAGTTATTTTGTGGAGTTCGCTCCCACTACTATTGATGAGAAGAAATTTGCTTATGTGGAGAGTAATAAGTTTTCTATGCTTATGTGTCATGAAAAGAATGCTTTATGTAATAGTTATATTGTTGAATTCATTCATGATGCTACTGAAAATTATTATGAGAAAGTAACATATGCTTTTACATATCTCGATAATATCAAGTTTCCTCTCTATGTGTTGAAAGTTTTGAAGTTATGCATGTTTTGCCTTCCTATGCTAGTTGATTCTTGTTCCCATGAATTATTTGCTCATAAAATACCTATGCATAGGAAGTGGGTTAGGCTTAAATGTTCTTGCCATGTGATTCATGATGCTCTCTTTCATGTTTCAATTCTTATCTTTTATGCGAGCATCATTGAAATCATCATGCCTAGCTAAAAGGCATTAAAGAAAAGCGCTTGTTGGGAGACAACCCAACACTTTTACCTACTGTTTTTGTGTGTTCACATGATTATGCTACTGTAGTAATCATGTTTTATTGTTTTTGTTTCAATAAAGTGCCAAGTAAAGCCTTTGGGATCATGTTGGGTGATAGTTGATTCGATCTTGCTGAAAAACAGAAACTTTTGCGCTCATAAAAATAACTCTCATTTTTAACAGAAGAGTGCTTTTGAGTTAATTCTTTTTGAAGAAGATTAATATACAAATTGCTCATGTGGTAATAATCTTTTCATAATTTTTGGAGTAGCAGAAGCATGGTTTGAGTACAGATTACTACAGACTGTTCTGTTTTTGACATATTCTGTTTTTAATGCATAGTTTGCTTGTTTTCTAGTTTCTATGGCTTATATTGCTTAACATAAATTGTAGAAATGATATGCTACAGTAGGCATTGTGTGGAAACAATTATTAATCTTTTCTTTGACAGTACCAAAAGTGAAACGGTTTGCTCTTTATCATTCTAACCTATCTCACAAAGTTTCTTTAAGTTTTGTGTGATTGAAGTTTTCAAGTTTTGGGTGAGATGTCGATATGAGGAGAATAAGGAGCGACAAAACCCTAAGCTTGGTGATTCCCAAGGCACCCCAAGTTAATATCCAAGGAAGATCCAAGCAAATAAGCTTGGGGATGCCTTCGTCATCCCCTCTTTCGTCTCCAACATTATCAATAACCTCACTTGGATCTATGTTTTCATTCGTCACATGATATGAGTTTTACTTGGAGTGTCAATTTATTTTGTTAGGATTTGCTTGCTGTTATTTAGAATAATTTTTTTTATCTTTTAGTTCAATAAAAGTGGCAATGCTAGCCTTTGCCATGCTTATTTTGCAAGTTTACATGTTACTGTTTCAAAACAGAAAGTTTATCGTTGTTGCAAAAAATTCCATAGAAAAGTCAGAATATGATAAATTGTTGAAACTTTTCGAAAAATAGGCTTTGATAAATTTCCTACAGTGCGGTAGTTTTCTCATAATTTTTGGTGTTAGGGAAGTATGATGAATCTTGCATTCTTTACAGACTGTACTGTTTTGGCAGATTGCTTTTATATTTGCATATGTTTGCTTGTTTAATGATTCTATTTGAGGGTAGGAGTATTAAATATGCAGAGGCATTTAGTAGGCAATGTTAAATAATAGTTTTAGTGATTTTCTACAGTATAGAATGATAAGGTTATTGCATTATTTTATACTAACTTATCTCATGAGTTCTTATTGAGTTTTGTGTGGATGAAGCTTTTGAGATTTAGGGAAACCGTGATATAAGAGGAATTAAGGAAACACACATGCTCAAGCTTGGGGATGCCCAAGGCATCCCAAGTTAATACTCAAAGAAGTCTCAAGCATCTAAGCTTGGAGATGCCCCGGTAGGCGTCCCACCTTTCTTCTTCAACAATTATTGGTTAATATCGGTTGAGCCTAAGTTTTTGCTTCTTCACATGAGTTGTGCTATTCTTAAAATGCCATTTTATTTTCATTTTGCTTGCTGTTTTAATAAAATACTTAGACCTGGAAGTTTTTAAATAAAATAGAGTCCTCAATTAGTTGCCAGGGAGGCTAGGTAAGCGACATTCACATCCCGTCAACCAAGCTCTTTTCTATGGAATCGCTCTAGCGCTTCACTTATATCCTATGAGTGAATTGTTGAACGAATTGAATGTCATGAAGTTGAAATCATATCATGTCTAGGTAGCTTCACTTTGGGTTTAGAAAGTGAAATCTTTTGAGGCTTGACAATCACAATATTGGTCATACAAGCAATTCACGAATAATTAGTATAAGGAAGAGAACTTTCACATGCAAATACACTATCTTGGAAATCTTTTGTGACTGTGAGCCCCCATCAAAATATTATATGTCAAAATTGTTGACGTTGGACAAGGAAGACAACGTAATGATTTATGTTTGTTCATATTCACACATAAGTTATATTGTCATAGATCCTTCAACATGTGGTGCTTGCCCCCTATCTTTGCTAGCCAAAAATTCCGCACCAAGTAGAGATACTACTTGTGCATCCAAAAACCCTTAAACCCAAATCTTGTTTTGAGACTCCACCATACCTACCTATGGATTGAGAAAGATCCGTCAAGTAAGTTGTCATCGGTGCAATAGGGCAATAAAAATTGCTTCTAAAAGTGTTAGATCATTTAGTGTAAGAGAAAATTGAGTGTTGTACGAACTTGTGATGGCAAAGAATAAAAGTGACAGACTGCATAATAAGGTTACCATCATAAGGGGAAATATAACGTGACGTTCTTTTGCACTAAGGGGTTGAGCATACAAACGAATAATCGCATGGCAGCCTCTGCTTCCCTCTACGAAGGGCCTATCTTTTATTTTTATGTATTTACTTTCATGCAAGAGTCAAAGTCTTTTTCTCTATTCCTTTTTATTTTTCTCCTTTGGCAAGCATCATGTGGTGAGGAAAGATCTAGGCACATATATCCAGTTGGATATGGGTAGCATGAGTTATTATTGTTGACATCACCCTTGAGGTGAATACGTTGGGAGGCGAAATTATAAGCCCCTATCTTTCTATGTGTCCGGTTGAAACATTTTGCTCATGTGTATGCAGTGAGTGTTAGCAATCATAGAAGACTATATGATGGTTGAGTATGTGAAGCTCTTACTTAGACTCTGTTGAATAAGTTGAATTGCAATTGTTTGGTGACTAAGAATATAGGGTGTTGAGTTTCAAGAGAATTCTTTATTTGAACCTTAAGATGTGAATTGGTTGCTACTTGGTGATGATAAGTTTTATAAGAAAGAATTGTTGTTATGATGCTAGGAAAAGTGATTGAAATTGTCATTGATCAAACTTGTGCACTTTGCTAGCATTCACACTTCATAAATTATTTGTTTTATCATTTACCTACTCGAGGACGAGTAGGAATTAAGCTTGGGGGTGCTGATACATCTCCAATGCATCTATAATTTATGAAGTATTCGTGCCATGTTTACAATAATTTTATATGGTTTTGGTATGATTTGCATGGAACTAACCCGGTCTGACGCGGTTTTCAGCAGAACTACCGTGGTGTTGTTTTTTGTGCAGAAATGAAAGTTCTCCAAATGAGCTGAAACTTTTTGACGATTTTTTTGGAACAAAAGAGACCCCCGAAACTTCGTGGGAGGGCCAGAAGAACCACGAGGGGGGCACAACCCACCGGGGCGCGCCTAGGCCCTTGCCTGTGCCCCGGTGTATCGTGCTCACCTCGAGGCCCATCTGGACGTGAGACCGATGCCAAAAATTCCTATAAATAGATAAACCATAAGAAATAGCCCTAGATCAGAAGTTTTGCTGCTGCAAAGCCTTTGTATCCACGAGATCCAATCTAGACCCCGTTCTGGCACCCTGCTGGAGGGGGAAATCATCACCGGTGGCCATCTTCATCATCCCGGCGGACACCACGATAAGGAGGGAGTAGTCCACCCTCGGGGCTAAGGGTTTGTACCAGTAGCTATGTGTTTAATCTCTCTCTCTCTCTCTCTCTCTCTCTCTCTCTCTCTCGTGTTCTTGAGATGTCATGATCTTGATGTATCGCAGGCTTTGTTAATATAGTCGGATCATATGGTGTTTTCCCCTCTCTATATTGTTGTGATGAATTGAGTTTTTCCCTTTGAGATTTTGTTGTTATCGGATTGAATACATTTATGGATTTTATAACACTTGATATATGTCTTGCAATTGAATACTCGTGGTGAAAATGGGGTATCGTATTGATTCACTTGATATATGTTTTGGCACTCAACTCATGGATTCCCGCGGTGACATTGGGGTAATCTCTGCATAGGGGTTGATGCATGTTCTCATCTTTTGTTTCAATGGTAGAAATCTTGGGGCACTCTTTGAAGTTCTTTGTGTTGGATTGAGTATTATGAATATGAATTTTCTTTGGTGCTATTTTAGTACGAACTCTAGGATAGATCGAACGGAAAGAATAGCTTTGTGTTATTCTAGTGCGAACTCTTGAATAGATCGAACGGAAAGAATAGCTTTGAGGTGGTTTCGTACCCTACAAACAATTTTTTCTTATGTTCTCCGCTAGATAGGAACTTTGGAGTGATTCTTCATCGCACTTTGAGGGATGATTATATGATCCAACTATGTTAGCATTGTTGAGAGATTGCACTAGTGAAAGTATGCACCCTAGGCCTCATTTTCAAGCATTGCAATACTGTTTTCGTGCCTGTTTACAATTTGTTACCTTGATGTTTTTATTTATTCAGATTATAAAAATATATTTCTACCATCCATATTACACTTTTATCAACATCTCTTCACCGAACTAGTGCACCTATACAATTTGCCATTGTATTGGGTGTGTTGGGACACAAGAGATTTCTTGTATTTGGTTGCAGGCTCGTTTGAGAGAGACCATCTTCATCCTACACCTCTCACGGATTGATAAACCTTAGGTCATCCACTTGAGGGAAAATTGCTACTGTCCTACAAAACTTTGCGCTTGGAGGCCCAACACGTGTCTACAAGAATAAAGTTGCATAGTAGACATCAGTCCCCCCTTTGAATTGCCTTCATGTGGTAACCCTTCCCGCCAATATTTTCAGGGGAAGAGGACCACTGCACCTATAAAAGGGGCAGTGCCGCCATCGTCTAAGGGGGTCATGCAATTGACCCCTGAGACACTCGTCTACCTTGTATCTCTAGAGCACTGTCTCCACAAGCAATCCCACCAAGCAGGAGTAGGGTTTTACACCGCACGGTGGCCCGAGCCTGGGTAGATTGATGTGTCTTTGCCGTGCCTCACGTGAGTTTGCCGTCGTACTTCGGTGTAGCTCGTAGCCTCGTGGTCGTTAAGCAAGCCCCCAGAGTTCGAACAAGGGTTTTGGAGGATTTCCCATTGCCTAGAATAAATCCCCCGACATTTGGCGCGCCAGGTAGGGGGATTCGCCTTTGTGCCTTGAGCCTTCAACAGCACCATGGCCGACGCGTGATGTGAGCGTGCCTTGTGAAGGGCCACCTGGGTGTAGAAGGAGCTCATCATCGACAACCACCGCCACTGAGCTTGTGTGACCATCGAGGGCGCGGCATGGGAGGTGCATTCTTCCTCCGACCACCCGTCAGTCCGAGCGCACCAGCACAGGCCCCAACAGTCGCCTGTCCGCACTGCCACCGCATCTTTGCTCGCCCGCCATGACCCACCGGCTCCATAGCCAGCGTTGCACATGGCGCAGGAGCTGCTGCGCTACCGCCCCACCGAGGACAGATATGACGCCTGGCTTGCCCGCATCACCGAGCTCGTCAACATCATTGGAGAGGCTCCAGCACCTTCATGCACCTTGTCCCCTCCGCCGCCGCGTGGTGAGCAAATGGGGCACAGCGCGCCTTCTCCACCTCTGCTGAGCAATGACGGCGCAGCGCATCGCTGATGATCCCCAAGTGCAAGGAATCATCGTAGCAATTTTCGAAGATGGAAGTGATAAGTATGGAGTGTCAAACCCACAAGGAGCTAAAGGTAAGATCAATATTCTCTCAAGTCCTATCTGCTACTGATACGACTCTACGTGCACCGAACGTTTGCTTCCATCTACAAACGAGAAATAAAACTACATTGTGGGTATGAAGAGGATAGCTTTGCATGATATCGGGAACTAAAATATTAAAATAGTTCTTGTTATCATAAAGTTAGAATATATCATAATATATTACAAATAGCGAGTGTGAAATAATGATGGATCGGTGTGCGGAATTATCCTAGGCAATTGTTAACAAGATCGGTAATCATTATTGCAATTTTATATGAGGGAGAGGCATAAGCTAACATACTTTCTCCATTTGGATCATATGCACGTATGATTGGAACTCTTGCAAGCATCCGCAACTACTAAAGATCACTAAGGTAAAACCCAACCATAGCATTAAAGTATCAAGTCCTCTTTACTCCCATACGCAAACAACCCCCTTACTCGGGTTTAAGCTTCTATCACTCTAGCAACCCATAAGCGAATCATGCACATATTGCAAACCCTACTGCTTAGATCATATAGATCACAAGGAAGGTTAAACAAAACAATGGAAAGGAAAATGTGAGTATCAGATTAAACAGAACAATGGAAAGGAAAAATGTGTTTATACCCAAGTATCAAGTGTATATCTTTCACAAGGAAAAGTCAAGCATGATATGCATCATAGTACTCCAAGTATGTAACCACTTAGACAAAGGGGCAAGGAATTTAATGAGGTTTACTCATACAATAGCATTTGGATAATTGATCAAGAAAAACTTAGCATTGCGCTTCCAATGTTCTTGTTGATGTTTGGGTACCACCGTCATGCTTCGAGATAGCATTGACATGGTCATCAGGTAAAGTTTAGACTTTGGATACACAAAGGATCCATCGGAAACAACTTATAAAATAAGTCATACAAATTCTACAAGAAAAGATGAGGATGTGGCCCACGGGCTCAGCAACAATTCATCGACGGGGAAAGGATGCTATTTCTCATCATGAATTCGATTGATAACTTGGAAGAGCTTAGAATGTTGATGATGATCACGACATATTTGTCGAGAGGTTCCATGAAGATGTAATTGATCGGCGATGACATCAAGTCAAAGGAATGATGAAGCGAAAGGTTATTGGAACCACGGGTACGACACAAACTCGAAATCAAGCTTGTTTTTCAAGGAGAAATAATATGACGAGGACGATCGACATAGGCTTAGCTCATCGTGAAAAATTGTGCTCCGGGAAGAAGGACCAGGTAGCAAAGTCAAAATTTGGCACGATGATGATATAGACGATCAGGCTAGGAATGACTTGAAGGATTATTAAATTCGTAAGCAATGAAAATTACTTAGAGTTACTGAATCAGAGTGCGAAATCAATTCACTTATCGGTGTTCTCGAGTGACTAATAACTCAGAACCCGGGGGAAATCTGAAATTGGTGAGAAGCAATACTAGATGAAGACTCATAGGAAGCAACACAGTTGTTTGATATTCTCGAGATACCGGAGGGTAATACTCGAAGGAAGATCAAAATAGAGGTTGCGGAGATGCATTGATCTGCAGAAGACAAGTGCTTTAACTTGTCTGAGAAATGGAATCAAGGAGAAAATATGGTCAGAACCACGGTTGCAAAAGATCAATTCACGTATACCAGATGATATTTTATCAAAGAAATAGTTATTACAAGAAGCTTCCATGATAGGATCTACATTGTGTCCATGGGCATGAACACAAAGTTCAATGTCGACTCCCACTTCTCCAATGCATAACTATCGGATGTTGGGTTCCGGCAGACCCTTAAGGTTCGAACTCTGGGGTGCGCACGAAGATCTTCCCCCTACCGACTCACGTCCGATCGCCTCGCGAGAATCTAAGCTAAACGATGAACAACACGAGGGACACAAGATTTATACTGGTTCGGGTCACCGTTGTGGTGTAATACCCTACTCCAGTGTGTGGTGTGGTGGATTGCCTCAGGGGCTGATGATGAACAGTACAAGGGATGAACAGTCTTGCGAGGTGTTCTTGAGCTGGTGTGATGAACTGCTTGGGTGAGTTCGATCGCCTATGGTTCTGATGAGCACTCGATGATCTCTCCACTTCCTCTGTGGTGGCTAGTCCTATTTATAGAGGCCCTGGTCCTCTTCCAAAATATTGAGCGGGAAGGGCGTCAACAACGACCATTTCGAAGGGGAACATCTACTACAAGTTATCTTGACTAAAGTTGGTCTTCGGCTGCCAAAGGCACTGGCGATGACGCCGTCCTGGGCTCCACGGTGACCTCCATCCTGCCGCTCTGTTGGTCTTGGTCTCGTTGCACTGAAATGGCAACCTTTGCCTGATGTCCCGGTACTCCACGCCTGTGCTTGCCCCCTTTGCACCAAAGAGGAAAGAAGGACACTGCACAGGCCGGCACCCACCTGGCGCCCGCTTGGTCTCGATCATCATGGCTTGTGTCATGAGCACCTCCCGAGGTGCCCTGCCTTGATCTCTCCGCCTCCTCGCGAGCTTGCCTGGCAAGGCCATTCCTGAGGAAGTCCTGTGTCATCCGCCCCGCGAGGCTTGGCCCCTTGCGAGGGTCTTGAGTCTTGTGCTGATGAAGATGGGCCGTACTGGGCCACCACTCGAGCCACGCCGCAGGCCGCAGGCAGGCAAGTCTGGGACCCCCGTTCCCAGAACGCCGACAGTAGCCCCCGGGCCCAAGGCGTGCTCGGACTTGGCTTAGCGGAGAAGCGAAGGGGCAAGTGCGGAGCACCGGGGGGCCCATTAGCCTGCGGCCTTGGGTGCCGCGTGGCGGTTGATTAGATGTGGGCACCACCGCTTCCCACGCCTCCTCATTATGCGCCTGGCTAGGCGGCCACGAGGCTTGTACACAGTTATCCTCCCTTTGCAGCCTGGACGCTTCTTGTTCCGTTTTCCTCCTCGAGCCTCTGCTTCCGCCTCCAATCCATCTCGAGTTCTTCCTCCTTCCCATTGCCATGGCGCCAACGAAAAAGGATAAGGGGAAGAAAGTTGCGCCTTCGTCCAGCGCGCCTCCAGCGGCTGCTCCCACCGTCGACAAGTCACTTATACTCAATCTGGAAGCCCTGGAGAAGGTCTGCTCCGCGCTTGCCTCCGGCTTCAATGAGTGCGGGAAGACGACGGTCTAGCCCGCGTCCCACGCCTCCTTTGACAGGATCGTCATGGAGGTCCTATTCTTTGTTGATGCCTTGTGGGCGGGCCTGTTTCCCCCCCCCTTTCCGCCTTCTTCAATGCGGTACTTTCCCATTACCAGATCCACATGATGCATCTAGGCCCCCAATCCATTACTCTGCTTGCTGTCTTCGCCTCTGTCTGCGAGGCCATGGCAGGGATTCCTCCTTCCGTTGCCCTTCTGCGCCACTTCTTCTCTCTGCGCCTATGTGACCCTTCCTGGTGTTTGGAATGCGTGAGCTTCCAGGCCGTGCCGAAGATGGCCGCCTCAGGGATCGATTTCGGCCTCCCACCTTCCGTGAGCGGGTTCCGGGAGCGGTGGTTGTATGTGGACGTTGGGGTGCCCAGCCCCCTGCTCGCACACCCGACGCTGCGTGCCATTCCCAATCCTGGTTGGGGTCACGAGGAGCTTACGAACCCCCAGCTTGCCTTCACCTGGCATTGCTTCGAGAGGCTGAGGGAGCTCGGGCTGATGGCGCCCCGGGTGGTGAAGGAGTTCCTCCAACGTCGCATCGCTCCTCTCCAGCGCCATTCCCGCCTAATGTGGGCTTACTCCGCTGAAGAAGGTGCTGCAGGTCCTGACTGGCGACCCCTCTCCTGGCAGCGTTCATCATGGAGGCGCCCTGTTGTATCTTTGCACAAACAGGGTCGACTTCGTGAGGCAGATGCCCCGCTTCGACGAATGGGGGCTGTGCCCGGCTGGCCTCGTGGGGCCTCGCGAGAACCCGGTTGCTGTGGTCCTTCCCCCAGCCACCCGCACCGACCTTGCCTCAGGAGTCGTTGCAGGGAGGCAAGTATTGGCAGGAGCCGGGGGGCTGATGTCGAGGTGCTGATGTCGTGTGGGGCCCCCGAAGCGTCATCCTCCGGAGCTTACGGAGCCCCTCACGAGGTGGTGGCTGACGAGGGGGCGCGACCTGCCGCTCCCGAGGCCGAAGCCCCCGAGGACTTGGCAGGCCACCAAGAGGTGGCACCTGATCTCTCCTCTCAGGCTGGTGCCCTTGATGTAGGCCGTCCTGATGCTTCGTCTCCTATGCCGCGCGCCGGCCCTCACGTCGCGAGCTTAGGCCAGTTCCGCATAGATTTCGAGGCCCTTCGTAAGAGGAAGGAGGATTCCAGTGGTGATGATCACCCGTACCGCCCATTGAAGCACAGGAAGTACTTCGCCATGGACGAGTAAGTCCCTTCTTCTTATAGTTCCTTATTTGCCGCTCCGTTTGCCGACCGTGGCATTTCTGGATCCCCTCTGACGAGCCCACGGAGCCTGCTGAGGAGCCGCTTCCTCAGGTTTCTCCTCCGTCACCAACCTTAATTGCTCCGAGTCTGCGTGTCGCCTTTGGTGCAAGCTTGGCTGGAGAGGCAGGCCGGCCTGTGGCGCGCCTTGAACCTGTCGGCGCACCGCTCTTCCCTCGTGAGCTCTCCTTGGGCACATCCAGCTTGCCCCGAGTTCCTCCACTGATAATAGGCGGCGAGTGGCTGAAGTCGATCTTCGGGTCCTTGGCGGGAGGTGGACTGACGCCTGGCTGGGTCCCCTGCGGGGCCCGCCCGGCGATCGCAGGGGCGCCAGCCCTCAGCCCCCTGTCGAGAGGGGGCGAACCACTCCAAGGCCCTCCGCCAACGTTGATGGCGGAGGATGGTGTTGACGACGTGCTTGGGCGTGCGTAGGAGCGCAGCACTGTTCGCCAAGAGTTCCTCCAGAGGGCAGACGATGCAGTGAGCCAGCTCGGCGCAGAGCTGGCAGTTAAAGACGCGCGTCTCGAAGCTAAAGGCTTGAGGCTGGTCGAGGAGCGGCGCAAGCAGAAGGCGGCTGTTAGTCTTGCGCGCCACCAACGTGATCTTGAAAGCGCCAAGGCCGAGGCATCCCTGGCGGCCTCTCGGGAGGCCTGCTCCTGGGCCATTGAGGAGGCTCAAGAGGCAGATATGCAACGCAAAGCTATGGAGGAGCGCACGTGGGAGCTCCAAGACTGGTCCAACTTCCTGGAGCAGTAGGTGGAGCTGCGCCGAGCCGCCCTTGCGTTGTTAAAAGGGGGCCCGCTGAAGAGGAGGACCTCCAGAGGCACGAGGAAGCGCTGACATTGGAGAGACTGCCAAGCGCAACCTCGATCTGGAGCGGTTGGAGACGAGGGAGCGCCAAGTTGCCCAGGCAGAGGACGACGTCGGCGCGCGGGAGGCCCGGGTCCAGGAGGAGATCGACCGTCGCGTGGCGGAGGCTCGCGCCAGCCTTGAGCGCGAGTATGGAGAGCGGCTGGAGCTGGTCAAGGCTGAAGCCGCGGGCAGGACTGCCGCCCTCAGGACCAGGCTGACCAAAGTCATGCAGCAAGCTGGGGCCACTGCTGCCGCACTGGGCTCGGCGCAGACTGAGCTGGCCTCCTCCCATGCCGAACTGCTTCTTCTTCAACGGCGGGTGGATGATGCCGAGGCCTTCACGCAGCGGAATGCGAACAAGATCCGACAGCGTCAGACATTGGAACACATGCATGGCCCCATGCTCTGGACACTGGAAAGGGCGAATGCGGCCTTGGGCAATATCTGCGAGGCAGTTGCTGAGGAGCCGCATGTGACCAACTACGCCGGCAATCTCCGGTTCTTCACTGATGTGGTGACGCATCTGGAGAACCGCTCTGAGAGGTCTCGCCAGCTTGTGGAGGAACGGGGCCGCGGCCTGCTCGCGCGGGCATTCTCCCGCGTCTTCAGCCATCTCCAGAACATCGACCCCCTCTTCGACTTCGATGCCGCCATCGCCCCGGTGCCTGAGGCCGTCCGAGGCAACCTAGCGCGGTGGGTGGAGGACAATGTAGATGCACTCGTCCGGGCCTTCACCTCTGACGACGACGGGGTGATCGTTGCTGCTGATGAAGGCAACATGGTGAACGGTGGTGAAGACGGTGCCAACAACGGCGACGAAGAGGCTGGCGGTGACGACGGCAGTGCTAGCGATGCCTCCGGGGATGCTTTGTGGGATGCGGTGAGCGACATGTCCGATTGACCCCGCGCTTCCCCTGCCATTTGTCCTGCGCGGGAAGAGACTCGGGCGTGGCCCTAAAGGTTGTGAGCATTTTGGGAGGGGAAGCCCCTCGTGTAAAAAGATTGTTGCCTACGTGTTGTTGAGATCATCGCCGGATGGGCGCCTGCATGATGCCATGATTTTCGTGATGAGTAGGTTGTTGTGGTTTTACCTTCGTCTTGGCGAGCCTAGAGTGGGCTCGCAGTGTCCATCTGAGGACCTCATGAGGGTCCCATTTGACCATGCAGCGAGAGCCTAGCTGGAGAGAACGCCGGCCGTGGGCGGCGGGCGCACATGCTGGGCCCTGCCCTACTCACGAGGGGCCTGCGAGAGGGAGGCAGCTAGTGTGAATTCCAACTTGAACAGAAATCAGAGCACAAGAAAGCACACGAATAAGATACAACACCCATCCCAGCACACACAAACACAAATTTGACTTCAACTTAGATTCGAAATGAGAAAGCTTGTTCGCATGAAAAGAAGCAAGAGCAAAAGGCTACGTCCAGCACCTAGTCTAGTCTTCGACGTCTTCTCACCAGCGCGGTGCTAAGTGCTGCCACTGGGCGTGGGAGGGAGCCCCCGAGGCCCGAGGGTGGCTCTCCGGAGACTCCGGGGCGTGTACAACCCCAACTCATTATTATGTGAGAGTGTCACGGGTGGCGAGCTTCACAGGCACTGGACCTTCTTCACAGGTACTGGCCTTGCTTCATATCGCCAGATGAGGACCCCACCTTGCGCCACCCTTGACCACCATCAACGGCGACCGAAAACCAGGACGACACCAATGGGGAAAAGGGGACGCCAGTGGTTCCCCCGACGACCACGGGTCCTCTGCCGGGGGCAGGCCCTGGGGCACCTCCCCGGCAGAGGGCCTACCTCCGAAGAACGCCTTGCTCCGCATGCCGTGGGGACGAGCCTGGCTCCCGACCCCTCTCCTACTGCCCCCAGTGCCCTCCTCATGAGGATAAGGAGATTGCCGCACTGGGGCAGCCATCTGCTGCAGCGACCTGAACCTCCTGCGACCCATGGTTAGCATAAGCCTGCTCCTGAGGAATTAGCGGTACCCGGTAGTTGCTGCCGCCGGCACGGTTGCCGAGGCTCCCATGAGGCTCCTGAAAGAGCTTGGCTTCTGGCGCCTCTTCCTCCCAGCTTGGCCCGAGGAACGAGCCGTGGTCTTCTTCCAGTGCGTACCCTCGATCCACCATGTGGGGCACATAGGCCTCTGAGGTCAGCACCCCAAAGGCCTCGCCGTGGTGCTCCACGCGCCATGCAGTTCGACTTGAAGCTCCATCTTGGGGACGGTAAGGTGGCGGCCCGCCGGGACCAAAGGCAGCGATGTGCATGCCCTTGCTTACCAGGGGCGGTGCCGGCGCAGCTTGCTGCCCGGCGCTGATGGCCAGTCCGGTGTTGATGAAGCCTTGAGCCGCACCCGGGGGCGCGTGGGCACGGACCGGTCTGCCTCGTGATCCGCCTAGGGCCTGGGGTGGAAGCTGGACGTAGAACGGGGGAGCCCCTGACGCAGCGGCATCTAGGAGCTCGGCGACGTGCTCCAGCAGCACGTCGCGGCCGCTTTCTTGCAGTCTGCACTGTAGCAGCTCTTGCGCCACCATGAGTGCGGCCTTCATGTTTGCCTACTCCTGTCGGGTGTGCGGTGTCGTGGCCGTAGCGTGGCTTGAGGCCCTCGCTGCCGATCGTACTTGCCGTGGAGTGAGGGCAGGCGACGCCTGACCGCGTCGCCCGCACCCCGCAGCGTTCTGCGGGGCATGGGCTGCCTGAGGTGCGGGATTGAGGTCACCTTGGGCAGGCGGAACGGCATGGGCAGGACATGCCGCCCAGCGGTCGGAGTTGGCCGTCGGGTCTCCGGACATGGAGGCGGTGAAGCGGCGGAATGTAGGACGGAAGAAGGAAGATTTCGGCGCACCCTACCTGGCGCGCCAAATGTCGGATGTTGGGTTCCGGCAGACCCTTAAGGTTCGAACTCTGGGGTGCGCACGAAGATCTTCCCCCTACCGACTCACGTCCGATCGCCTCGCGAGAATCTAATCTAAACGATGAACAACACGAGGGACACAAGATTTATACTGGTTCCGGCCACCATTGTGGCGTAATACCATACTCCAGTGTGTGGTGTGGTGGATTGCCTCAGGGGCTGATGATGAACAGTACAAGGGATGAACAGCCTCGCGAGAGGTGTTCTTGAGCTGGTGCGATGAACTGCTTGGGTGAGTTCGATCACCTATGGTTCTAATGAGCACTGATGATCTCTCCACTTCCTCTGTGGTGGCTAGTCCTATTTATAGAGGCCCTGGTCCTCTTCCCAAATATTGAGCGGGAAGCGCGCCAACAACGGCCATTTCGAAGGGGAACATCTAGTACAAGTTATCCTGACTAAAGTTGGTCTTCGGCTCCCAAAGGCACTGGCGATGACGTCGTCCTGGGCTCCACGGTGACCTCCATCCTGCTGCTCTGCTGGTCTTGGTCTTGTTGCACTGAAATGGCAACCTTTGCCTGATGCCTCGGTACTCCATGCCTGTGCTTGCCCCCTTTGCACCAAAGAGGAAACAAGGACACTGCGTAGGCCGGCGCCCGCCTGGCGCCCGCCTGGTCTCGATCGTCATGGCTTGTGTCATAAGCACCTCACGAGGTACCCTGCCTTGATCTCTCCGCCTCCTCGCGAGCCTGCCTGGCGAGGCCGTTCCTGAGGAAGTCTTGTGTCATCCGCCCCGCGAGGCTTGGCCCCTCGCGAGGGTCTTGAGTCTTGTGCTGATGAAGATGGGCCGTACTGGGCCACCACTCGAGCCACGCCACAGGCCACAGGTAGGCAAGTCTGGGGACCCCCGTTCCTAGAACGCCGACAATAACCTTCCATTCACTTCTCGTTTTCGAAGAATTTGTAGTGTTGAAATTTTATCTGACGAAACTCCAGTAGAGTATAACCTGCATAACCTTCGGGTTCACAAAGGTTAGGGAAGGGCATATGAGGAACATACACCACAATCTTCAAGAGTCAATAACACAAGCTCGATAGTAGAGCATGGTTGGCCA
This sequence comes from Triticum timopheevii, assembly GCA_963921465.1. Taxonomy (NCBI): domain Eukaryota; kingdom Viridiplantae; phylum Streptophyta; class Magnoliopsida; order Poales; family Poaceae; genus Triticum; species Triticum timopheevii. Next base: position 473,422,486 of record OY997268.1, read on the forward strand.
AATCAGATAATACAATTTACCAAAGGCATTATGTATCAGGGGAAGAACTAACAAGGTAATTGAATATGAATGACACTCTTGAATAATAACCCAACAAAGGGTCTGGCGGTCCACAAGGGGTCTGGGGTGAGTATCAGTACTCAACCAGAGGAACAAACAATGCAAGGAAATCGTATTATAAAAATATCTGAATACTTTGATGCTTAAATACGATGGACTTTCGATTTCCAAATCGGGGAAATAACAGCAGATGCTATAATCAAAAGATATGTAAGTTGAAATAGAAATAGATCGACAATCAATGAAGGTTTGATTACCTGAAAATTAGATCATGTCTGAATGACGTATGAGCCGGAAGGATGAATTCTAGGATCTAATCGATGATTGCAAGCATTCACAACATATGGAATCAAGGGACTCGAAATGATAGTGACAAAGGATGCCAACGGAGATTACTAGAAATATGGAATTAACCATAATGCAGGGAGGCAAGGAATTCAGGAGCAATAGGTTGCTAAGGATTTTTAGAAAATCGAATAGTGCTTCGAAGAATTTTGTGAAACACATGAACAACTAGGAATGATCAGATCCTCGATAAGTGTGAGGAATTATTCATAGGGGTATTTGTGCGGCAAAAATCTATAAGGCAGTGGCACAAGGAATTCTTAAAAGTCGAAGAATAATTCAATGTATCTTGTAATAACAATAGCAGTTGGGAATGAAAGTAAGAACGACAGGTGTAAGTATTTATCCATAGGGTCAGTGGTAGGAAATTGCAAAAGCGATGGGCAAAAAGTCTCGAGAGAACACCGAAGAGTATCTATGGAATCTTCTGGTGTACCAAGTGATCATCTGGAGTGAGGGGCTCCCCGGGAGGAAGTAGTTACGAGAACCTAGAGTTAGAGTTAGTAAAATCATTTAACCCGAATAAAAGAGGAGATCAGGGTCCCAGAGTATAGGTCGAGGAATAAAAGATCCTAATACCACCCAATGGTGATGTGGGCCCGTAAGCCACACAACCATGTTAGTAAAAGTTTTGCAATGACTAGACTCAACTTCGGCCAAGGACTTGGAAAGGGGGTATCTACAGGTAGTCGTCTCTGACACCAACTTGTGATGCCCTGATTCAATCATACACTAACCATACACGCAAATGTGTACGATCAAGATCATGGACTCACGGGAAGATATCACAACACAACTCTAGACACAAACTAAAATAATACAAGCTTTATATTACAAGCCATGGGCCTCGAGGGCTCGAATACATAAGCTCGAATACAATCGAATCAATGGAAGCAACATTATCTGAGTATAGACATGAGTTAAACAAGTTTGCCTTAAGAAGTCTAGCACAAAAGCAACATCGGTCGAAAAGGCAAGGCCTCCTGCCTAGGATCCTTCTAACTACTCCTGTCATTGGCGTCCATCACATAGTAGTAGGCATCCTCGGGGTAGTAGTAGTTGTCGGCGGTGGCGTCTAGGTCCTGGGCTCCACCATCTGGTTGCGACATCCGAGAAGAAAGGAGAAGGGGGAAAAGAGGGAGCAAAGCAACCGTGAGTACTCATCCAAAGTACTCGCAAGCAAGGATCTACATTACATATGCATCGGTATCAATGAAATGGGTAGTATATGTGGGCTGAAGTACAGAATGTCGGAAGAGAAGGGGAAAGCCTAGCCTATCAAAGACTAGCATCTTCAAGTATCTTGCAGCACCAGAAGAGATAAGGGTGGCATATTATAATATTAGTAAGTATGTTGTAACATCGCCCAAAGATCACTTCCTCGACTCCTGTGAGAAAGCAATCCCGGAGCAATCATTTCCATTACATGCATCAGCATCCGGTTCTAGTTGTATCGATCGGGATACAACTCCGTGTGGCACCCCGGCTCAGAGAGACCGGTTTACCCTGCATTGCCAGCCCAAAGACCTTGTCTTCTAGCAACACACAACAACATGGTACAGAAAACAACCGCTTTATTCATGCTAGCGGGACATAGTTCATATTACAACAGTTAGCGAGGCCAAGCGGCACACACGATGCGGCTGAAAAATATGTACATTATTTAGTGAACATAAAGGGGCCTCGATCATGACAACTACTCGGCAGCGGAACAACGTCGTAGCGGGACTCCATAGCACAGGGACACCGACGTGGACACGGTCTAGACTCGGACAGCACTCCTTTCCAACGGGACTTTCCTAAAATCTGGCATGACACGCCAGGTCAGTACATTGAATGTACTTGCAAGCTCACAATAAACATAAACAAGATGACAGACAATATTATGATATTTATCCAATAAAATTAACAATGTAGCTATATAACCAACATGAGGTGACTATGCTCAACAGGTACACATTCTCCCGACTTGCTTACCAGGTGTGACCAACAAACATAATATTACCAACACATACTCGTGATCCTTACGGCGATCACAATCCGACCATCTCATGGCCTGTGATCCTTACGGCGATCACAACCCGACCAACTCGTGGCCTGTGATCCTTACGGCGATCACAACCCGACAACTCATGTCCAACTCAACACGATGACCTCACTGTCATCCTTAGTGCAATTTTGTGTTCATATTTATTAAGTGTTGACCCATGGCGTACCTTACTTTCGAGCATGTCCGTATCCGTGGACTCAGCTATCGATAGATTAAATACACTCTGCAGAGATTAGTACAATGTACCCACACTATGGAACCCATGGCCTCACTCTCCCATCCGAGTGGACCAACAGCGTTCCGACGAAACCATTTCACTGTCATGACACTTTCCCGGCCCCTCCGACTCAGACCCCACTGGGCTAGTCCTGGGTGGCCCCGTGTCTACCTCCAGACACCTCGACCACCGTCGTGGCCACGATCCACACAGGGATCTGGTACCAAAATTAACTTAACAACGGGCACACAAGGTGATGCTTGCCTATCGGGCCAGGGTACAGCACGCCCATAACCTTCCCTAAATTGAGGTACCGACCAGAGGCACGACAATGAAACGCATTAAGGCCGTCCCATACCGGCAAGTGTGGTTGCACTGGGAAAGACTCGTTTCAGCGGCACCACGACCCGGTCAACAACATGTTCAAGTTGAATTATTAATCAGGTTCAACTTTAATGTGAAAAGAAAATAACCGGTGTCTTACTGCCATACCATGCATTACTTAACATATGCACCACATAACCGTGCAAAACTGCACCAACTACGCTCCCACGGAGCCAACATAAACTCATGCTACTATACTGGTAAAAACCTTTCTTTACTTATACCAGAACTATTTCTAGCAATTATCATTGAGGGAGTCCTGGACTAGGGGGTGTCCGGACAGCCGGACTATCATCGTCGGCTGGACTCCAAGACTATGAAGATACAAGATTGAAGACTTCGTCCCGTGTCCGGATGGGACTTTCCTTAGCGTGGAAGGCAAGCTTGGCGATACGGATATGTAGATCTCCTACCATTGTAACCGACTCTTTGTAACCCTAGCCCTCTCCGGTGTCTATATAAACCGGAGGGTTTTAGTCCGTAGGACGAACAACCATTACAACAATCATACCATAGGCTAGCTTCTAGGGTTTAGCCTCCTTGATCTCGTTGTAGATCCACTCTTGTACTACCCATATCATCAATATCAATCAAGCAGGAGTAGGGTTTTACCTCCATCGAGAGGGCCCGAACCTGGGTAAAAACATCGTGTCCCTTGTCTCCTGTTACCATCCGCCTAGACGCACAGTTCGGGACCCCCTACCCGAGATCCGCCGGTTTTGACACCGACATTGGTGCTTTCATTGAGAGTTCCTCTGTGCCGTCACCGGTAGGAAGGATGCCTCTTCCCGTCTTCAAGGACGGAATCTTCGTCAAAGGAGCCTTGGCCGCCGGACAAACTATCCGGCTAGGTGGTTTTCTCATGACCGCCTGTTCGGCCACCGCTTCGACAATGACCTCTCAGGTCGTCAAAAGCAATCTTCACGTCAGCTCGGAATTCGCCGAGCGGCTGGATCCAATAGAGCTCTCGTCCGTAAACGAGCTCTTGGATCGCATCGCCGCCCTGGGAGTCGCTACATACTACAATCAGATTGGGCTTAAAATCGATCTGAGAGAGATTAACTCTCCCCAGGTCACCCACCATGTTGCAGTGGTAGAGGAACAACGCGGCGACTCTTCTCCTGTATTGAAAACTAATCACGTCCGGGCTCCCGAACCCTCCACGACGGATTCCCGCGGAGGGACGGACTTCGATCAAGCACTGAACCTAAAGTCAGGCATCGGACCGGACTCGTTGGACAACATCCAGCAATCCAAGCTTCCAAATTTGGAAACTTCTCAGCCTTTGAGCCTCGAGATGGGTAGGGTTCCGGACTTAATTCCACCCACCCGCCTAGACATATGCGATCTATCTCTAATCCGGCAAGAGCCCGCTGAAACAGTACATCACTACTAGGCCAGATTCCTCCTGGTTATGGACAGGATAAAGGACTGCCGAGAGGAAAATGCAATCTCAATTTTTTGCAATAATTGCACGGACGAGGGAATCTTGAACGCCGTCAGCCGTTGTGAAATTACACGCTTCGCCGACCTGGCGTCCATAGTACGAAAGTACTGTGCGATGGAGAGTTTCCGGAAAACCGAAAATAAGTTTTGGGACAATCCGGCCCCGAATACAACCCTAGTCTGCAACAAAAGGGTGCATTACACTCAGGCACCAGGTACAAAAACCAAAAAGCAAAAACCCCATAAAGGGCACGGAACCGTACTGGAGGGATGGCTTAGCGCACCCTGTAAAATTCACAGTACAGAGAGCGCCATCCGAACACATAGCCTTTGAGCATGTTGGATATTACGGCAGGTGGCCAAAAGTGGCTAGGAGCTTCTAGCCCCGGAAAATCACTCCAACAATACCAGTACGGTATCAACAGTCTTCGAGACTTTCGCATCAAACAATATGCGGAAACGAACAATCCGCAGCCTCGCCGAAGTCTACCAAGTAGCAACAACAAATCCATGGAGCGACACAGCCATTACCTTCAACGCCAGCGACGAACCTAAATTCCGAACAGCCCGAGCACCAGCCGCATTGGTCCTTAGTCCAATAGTGGAAGGCTTTCGACTTACCAAGGTCCTCATGGATGGCGGCAGCGGATTAAACCTCATCTACGAGGAAACTCTTCAAAAAATGGAAATAGACTGGAGCCGCATTGAGCGAAGCAGCACAACCTTCAGAGGAATAATCCCTAGCCGGGAAGCGCACTGCACCGGAAAAATCACACTCGATGTGGTGTTCGGCTCGCCGGACAATTACAGATCCGAAGAAGTCACGTTCCAAGTGGCCCCGTTCAACAGCGGATATCACGCTATATTAGGACGAGAGGCATTCACAATTTTCCAGGCCGTACCCCATTACGGGTACATGAAGCTCAAAATGCCTGGGCCCGGCGGAATAATCACTCTCGTTAGTGATCCGGACATAGCACTCCGCGCCGAAAACAAGACAGCCGCATTAGCCCTGGAGGCACTATCCGAAGCCCTAGCGGCAGAAGAACTCACCGCGCTGCGCTCTACTGTGAATCGGGACGATGTGATACTCGATAAGAGATCCAAGTCCACCTCCTTTAAACAAGCGGACGAAATAGTAAAATTCCAGGTCCATCCAACGGACCCGACAAAGACGGCTTCCATCGGGGCACAACTGAACCCTAATGTAGACGCCGCACTGCGAGAATTCCTTCGGGAAAATTGGGACATTTTCGCCTGGCACCCTTCGGATATGCCCGGAATCCCACGCAGATTGGCCGAACACAGCCTAAACATCCTAAAAGGATTCAAGCCTGTCAAATAGGCTCTTCGACGATTTTCCGAACCCAAAAGACAGGCAATGGGAGAAGAGCTAGCCAAACTATTGGAAGCCGGATTCATCAGAGACATCAAACATCCGGATTGGCTGGCAAACCTGGTAATGGTACCAAAGAAGGACAAATCCTGGCGCCTATGTGTCGATTTTAAAGACCTCAACAAGGCCTGCCCAAAGGATCCCTTCCCCCTCCCCCGCATCGACCAGATAATCGACGCTACCGCAGGACACGATTCATTGTGCTTCCTTAACGCATACTCCGGCTATCATCAAATTAAGATGGCGGAAGCAGACCAGGCCGCAATGGCATTCATTACTCCATATGGACCATTCTGCTTCAACACGATGCCCTTCGGACTTAAAAACGCCGGCGCAACATATCAGCGCATGATTCAGACATGTATGGCTACCTAGATCGGCAAAACAGTAGAGGCATACGTAGACGACATAGTCGTCAAAACCAAACACGTCGAAACCTTAGTAGACGATTTGAGGCTCACATTCGACAACCTCCGAGCATATGACATCAAGCTGAATCCGGAAAAATGCGTTTTCGGCGTACCAGCCGAAAAACTCCTGGGCTTCATTGTATCCGGTAGAGGAATTGAAGCAAACCCAGCCAAGATCCGAGCTCTGTCACAGCTAGATATTCCAAAAGACCTCAAACAAATACAAAAATTGACTGGATGCGTGGCGGCTCTAAGCCGCTTTATCTCCCGTCTAGGAGAAAAGGCATTGCCCCTCTATCGCCTCCTTAAGCGCACCAAACACTTCGAGTGGACGGATGCTGCCACTGCCGGACTCGAAGAAATAAAAGCCATATTGGCAGCAAATGCGGTCCTGGCTGCACCCAACCTGGGTGAACCAATGTTGTTATACATCGCGGCAACACATCAAGTTGTAAGCGCGGTACTCGTCGTCGAACGAGAGACAGAAGGGCATAAATTCCCTCTTCAAAAACCAGTGTACTACGTATCCACTGTGTTAACCCCCTGCAAGTCCCGTTACCCGCACTATCAAAAGATAGCGTATGCGGTGTTCATGGCATCCCGGAAGCTCCGACACTACTTTCAAGAGTGTTCGATAACAGTGGCCTCCGAAGTACCCCTCAACGACATTATAAACAACCGCGACGCGACGGGCAGGATTGCAAAATGGGCCATTGAGCTCTTACCATTCGATATAACTTACAAACCTCGGCGAGCTATAAAGTCACAAGTTTTGGCTGACTTTGTCGCTGAATGGACCGAAGCCGAACTCCCTAAAGAGTACGGCGCATACTCCAATTGGATTATGCACTTCGACGGCTCTAAAATGTTGGCCGGATTGGGGGCTGGCGTCGTATTGACGTCCCCAACCAGGGACACAGTCCAATACATACTTTAGATAATGTAAACGGACTCCAACAACACAGCCGAATATGAGGCCCTTTTACATGGCCTCCGGATGGCAATCTCCATGGGCATTCAACGCCTAGAGGTGCGCGGGGATTCAAACCTTGCAATATCCCAAGTAAATGGAGACTTCGATGCCAAGGATCCGAAAATGGCAGCCTATCGTAACGCTGTCCTAAAAATGTCAGCTCGGTTTGAAGGACTTGAATTCCACCACGTAGCCCGGGATAATAACCAAGTAGCCGACATATTGGCACGCATCGGCGCAAAACGTGACGCTGTCCCTCCAAATATCTTCCTGGAACGGCTCTTTAAGCCATCCGTACTATGGGAAGAGGAGTCTGGAAATAACAAACCAGAAGCAGCCGCACCAACCGAGACAAGACAATCTGACATAATCGGCGACTCAGCCGATGAAATAACACCTTCAGCCCACGAAATAATGGCAGTAATCGCCCCGTGGACAGAGCCATTCCTAGCCTACTTACTTAGGCAGGAACTCCCCGAAGACCAAAATGAGGCCCGCTGCATAGTTCGGCGATCTAAAGCCTACAAGGTCCATGAGGGAGAACTTTATAAGAAAAGCACAACCGGAGTCCTTCAAAGGTGTATCTCCGAAGAGGAAGGGCGAAACCTTCTGGCTAAAATTCATGCCGGACTAGGCGGACACCACGCCGCAGCTCGGGCCCTTGTAGGAAAGGCATTCCGTACAGGATTTTATTGGCCGACGGCCCGGGCAGATGCCCAGGACTTAGTCCAAAGATGCATCGGTTGTCAGCTCTTTGCTAATCAAAGCCATATGCCACCCACCGCCCTCAAAACTATACCCATTACCTGGTTGTTCGCGGTCTGGGGGCTTGACATGGTTGGACCCCTTAAAGGGGGAACCCACAAGCAAAGGTACCTATTGGTCATGGTGGATAAATTCACCAAATGGATAGAGGCCAAGCCAGTTAAAACGGCAGAGTCCGGACCAGTGATAGACTTCATATCCAGGGTAGTACACCGTTATGGTGTCCCCCACAGCATCATCACCGTTAACGGCATGAACTTCACGGCCGACGAGGTTAAATCATGGTGCAAAAATATGGGCATTAAGCTCGATTACGCTTCAATCTATCATCCTCAAACCAACGGTCAAGTGGAACGAGCGAACGGTCTAATAATGAGTGGCATCAAACCCAGACTAGTGCGGTCACTTACGAAATCTGACACGCACTGGGTAGAGGAGCTCGACTCCGTACTCTGGGGGCTGCGGACAACGCCCAACCGTACTACCGGATTCACACCATTTTTTATGGTATACGGCGCAGAGGCAGTTCTGCCCTGCGACATCATTCATGACTCACCTCGAGTGCGCATGTACGAAGAAAGAGAAGCCGAGCTGGATCGGCAGGACAGCTTGGACGCATTGGAGGAAGAACGCGACGTCGCCAAGGCTCGTTCCGCATTCTATCAGCAGCAGGCTCGAAGATATCAAAGCAGAGAAGTACGGGCCATGACTTACAACGTCGGCGAACTAGTTCTATGCCTGCCGGACAAGAAAAAGGACAAGCTCAAGCCCAAATGGGAGGGCCCCTTCATTATCGATCAAGTCCTGACCGGCGGAGCGTACCGTCTACGAAATGCGTCGGACAACCGACTCGAGCCGAACCCATGGAACGCAGCCCGCCTCCGAAGATTCTATGCCTAGCGCCGGACTAAGAGTTCGTCCCCTTCCCCCGTCCAAATTTTTACACTTCAGCTGTCTTTTGTTTCTCTTTCTTCTCTCAACCCTTTTCCTAAAAAGCCCTTAAAGGCCTACTTGCGCATTGTTCGCACACACTTGATGTGCCATCCGCACTCATTATACCTGGGGGCTTCTTTACCAGAAGCTTAATTATAAGGGCTTCATGCCCAGCACATGTGTCAAGCTTCCACATGTACCTTTTATTCACCATTATATGCATCGATATGACTTAAGTTTTGGCCAAGCTGGGTTGCCTGGCTCCTGTTCTTACCCCTACGTTCCCGATTGTTCGGCTAGGAGGTAAAGGGAGCACCTCTGCGATTGTTACTGCCGGGTCAGCCGGATGTGTACCTCAGACTGGGTGAAGCCAAAAGCTAGCGTTCTTAAGGGAATATTCGGTCGGTGACTTGAAAGATGATTTTTTACCCACTTATTTATCTACCCCCAGATGTTTTTCTGCTCTTTTCGCAGACCGAACATGCACTTTAGGGCATGCCTCCCAGGGAAAGGAACCCTTAACGGAACTATTCTCCCTGGAAGATGTTTCTTACTAACCATGTAATATAACATAACTAGTTGGGCACTTGTCTGATAAAGCACTAATGACCCCTACGCCTGGTGTCCATGCATGCCCCGGTTGTTTCTTAACCAAGAAGGTATTCGGACACACTCCAGACTTTAGGGTCCCGAGGTTGAAGCGAAAAGGTCGGCAAAGACAAATGATCTACAATCCGGCTAGAAGGCATTTTACATGTCATTTTAAAATACATTGTCAAATTGACTGATTGTATTCCTCCTCAATCCCGTCTAACAGGCTGTCTAATTTACAGTCCCATTGGGAAAATTTAGCGGCCAACTCTACTTGGCCGTATACTAAACTCACAGGGATCTCCTTCCCATCGGGCCCCACAGGTCCGACCTTGGCCATGTGGTTGGGATCCGCCTTCTTGTACCGCGTCTTCACCATGGCCCAGGCCTCCCTGGCACCTTGGCGGCAGGCTGAAATCTTCCATAAACGGAAGCGCTGCCGCACTCCCTGAAGCTTCTCCGCAAGCTCCCCAAGGCCCTCGGGCAGGGAGAGGGCCGGCCATAAAGCCTGGACGACGCCGCTCATTGCCTGCCGAACTCGTTCGAGCAGTTGCAACAGCTCGGGAAGTTGATCACCCGTTGATACGGGCATCTCCTCCGCAGGGCGACCTGTGAGTATACCTACAGACATATTTTGTCAATTGACTTCCTCGCCGAACTCTTCTTTTCAAAGGAGTTCGCTCAAGCACTTACTATAGATGCCGCGACGAAGCCGCTGATTCTCCTTAACGGAGCCAGACAGCTCGGCCTGAACGCCTTTCAGCTCTTCTCCAAGCTGGGCGTGGGCATCCTAGAGCTTGTTCCTTTCCTGCTGTACCTTATTCAGCACCCTCTCGCCGGCCTTCAGCTGGCGCAGTAGTTCTTGCATGTCCGGATCTTGTCCGGCGGCACCTGCAATGTCATTATTAGACTTGCGCGCACGCCGCACACCACTTATCTTTTTAAAATAATGTGTTACCAGGAGGGGTCTCTGTGTTTCCTCTTGCGGCAGCAAGTGCGGCCTCGAGTTGAGCCTTACACTCTTGCAGCTCCTGAGACAGTTGGGTATTCTTCTTTGTAAGATCCTGCATTTCAAATGATCCTTAAATCAGTTAATATAACTACTTTAAGTCTCGGGGGCTACTGGCATATACAACTATTAAAATCTCTTACCCGTATGTCTTTTACATACTGCTCCGTGGCTCTGGTTAAACCATCTTGAGCAGCACGAAGGTGCGCGTCCCCCGCGTTAAAGGCATCCAAAGCCTCAGGGGAGAAGCACGCGTCACGAAAGACTGTCCGACGGCGCCTGTGGTTCATGGCGCTCTCCACCTCAGACTTGGTGGCGGACAGTCGGTCGGCATCCTCCGTTGGAGGAGTATCCGGCTCGCGCCTTGCGCTCGCCTCCCCCTCCAAACTAGGTGCTGGAGCTTGGCTGGTAGAGGCTGGGTTGGCAACTTCTACGCCCGCAGTCCGGCGGGCGCTTTTTCTCCTACAAAAGTCATGAGCACTCAAACGCTTCCTAGGAACGTTGCTCCGAATGACAAACCGTGGGCTATACCTTTGCGGTGACGTTTCAATCCACGCCGCGCTCCTCTTCCGCCTACTGGTCTGGACTGGCCCTTGTTGGTCAGCCGCCGCGGGCTCGGCTTCCCGCCTTGAAGGCGCTTCCTGCAGAATGCCATCGTATACGGTGGTCAGAAATGAGCAAGGAAGGAATAATGGTGTCAGGACTTCGGTCACAATCACCTGGGAAGCCGGATATAGTCCGGGGTAGTCAGCCGTAATGGCGACTAAAGCATTATCCATGCTGAGCTGGTGGAACACCCCGTCGATTAGCTCCACCTTTATGTCTAGATCCTCTTCGGAGGCCGGATCCTGGGATCTCTCTGGATCCTCGGGTTGCGGAGCTGGACTAAGCATGTCCTCCACGACCCGGTGTAGCTCCTGCGTCGAAGACATAATATAAGAAACTTAAACTTTGAAAGCATGGGTCGGGCACACAGAGTGTTCGCTTGCCCAACGCCGGGGATTATTCATGGAGAACCCATTCAACGGGTTTGTCTGGAGGAAATCCTCCTTCTCCCCCTTGTACAGGCCGGACAGGATCTTCACCAGGTCTTTGGCTGAACCCGGCCCTTTGCGGCCATGACGGGTGGCATCGTCCTCCCCGTTGAAATCCCACATAGGGTGGCCCCTGTATTGCAGCGGCTGCACCCCCCGCATAATGCATGTTGCCATGACTCCAATCATGGTCAACCCGGAATGGGCCAGTAACCTTATCCGGCCCATCAAATAATGGACGCTCTTGTCTTCCTACAGTTGGGGGCTTCGTGGGCGCCAGCTAAGGCGTTTCTTCAGAGGAGCATTACTGAACTCCGGGAGGCCGATCCGAACAGGGTCCGGCAGCGGAGCATCTTCTATGTAAAACCATTCCGAAGGCCAGTCTTCGGACGCCTTCTTAGGGGTTCCGGATGGATATCCGGTCCCGGCGATGCGCCATATTTCGGCGCCGCCCACTTGATATATGGACCCCTCGTGAGAGCGGGGTACCAGGCAGAACAACCTCTTCCACAGCGCAAAATGGGGCTCGACGCCCAAAAATAGCTCGCAAAGAGCTACGTAACCTGCGATGTGCAGGATAGAGGCGGGCGTGAGGTGATGGAGCTGGAGTCCGTAGAACTCCAGGAGCCCGCGGAGGAACGGATGTATAGGAAATCCGAGCCCCCTTATCAGACAGGGGACGAAGCATACCCGCTCCCCTTTGTTGGGACCTGGGGTAGCCTCCGCTTGCTTCCCACCTTGGTAGGTGGCCAGCCCAGCTCGAACCGGAACCATGAAGGCCGGAGGGAGATATCCCTTCGCTTGGAGCGTCACCAGCTCATTGTGCGGGACAGAACATCTCCGCCAATCTCCTGGCAGAGGGCTGGGAGCACGAGAGGAGGAGCTGCGTCGATGGTCCATGATGGAATGGATTTTTGGTCAGAGGCGCTCCGATGAATACTCGCGGAAGGAAGGCGGTGTGATTTGGATCTGGATTCTTGCCTCTCTTATAGGCAGATTATTTGCGCAGCTAAGGGGTAAAACATAAAAGATACCCTGGCTTTTCGCATTCGTGCGACGCGTGTAAGAAGGCCATTATTGGGCGTGGAAGCCAAGAAGTGCAGCATTGATAAGGAGGCCGAACACTGTTCAGCAGGTACATGGGACTTAAAGGAGAACCCGCCTTGCAACGCCGAAGACTACATACGCGCTGGACTTATCGTCATTGAAGCCTGGTTCGGGGGCTACTGAGGGAGTCCTGGACTAGGGGGCGTCCGGACAGCCGGACTATCATCGTCGGCCGGACTCCAAGACTATGAAGATACAAGATTGAAGACTTCGTCCCGTGTCCGGATGGGACTTTCCTTGGCGTGGAAGGCAAGCTTGGCGATACGGATATGTAGATCTCCTACCATTGTGACCGACTCTTTGTAACCCTAGCCCTCTCCGGTGTCTATATAAACCAGAGGGTTTTAGTCCATAGGACGAACAACCATTACAACAATCATACCATAGGCTAGCTTCTAGGGTTTAGCCTCCTTTATCTCGTGGTAGATCCACTCTTGTACTACCCATATCATCAATATCAATCAAGCAGGAGTAGGGTTTTACCTCCATCGAGAGGGCCCGAACCTGGGTAAAAACATCGTGTCCCTTGTCTCCGGTTACCATCCGCCTAGACGCACAGTTCGGGACCCCCTACCCGAGATCCGCCGGTTTTGACACCGACAATCATCATTATACCTCATGCAAAAATAATATCCAAATTAATCGTCAATTCTATGACCATATTAATTATTTATCACTTGCAACTAAGTTCTCATAATCTTACTAACAATATTTACTTCAAACATACTGAAGTTCAAGCATTTTGACATAACAAGCATATAACAGAACATATTTATTTTATAACTAGTTAAAATGCATCAATATTCATAAGTTCAAGTATAAAAATCAAAATATTGAAGTGGCACCATGAAAATGTTACTGTGGCTTGCCTTAGTACTAGTGAGGTTCACAAGACTCCTGGTGATCCTCAAGACAAGTTGGTTCCTCTGAAAACATTCAAAAACCACAAAAGAAAAATATCAAGAAACCTTCTGAAAATTGCCAGAAAATCTAAACAGCAAGGAAAATCCCATCTTTTGGGAGCTGTTAGATTTTTGGACGAAGAACACAATGCAAAAAGAATCACTGCATTTGGACTTGTAGAATAAAAGTTATGGCTGTTTGAATGCTACTGGAATTTAAATAAATTTGAAAAAGAAAAACAGAGAGGGGGTGACGTCGATGGCGTATTTTACTGGGGCGCCACCACTCATACTGCTTCGTGCGCATTATGAGTGGCTGACTAGTGGGCCCCGCTAGTCAGGCCGGAGGGAGGGGAAAGAAAACAGAGAGGCGCGGTGCTTCGCCGGAGCTTACGCCGGCGTTGAGGCATCTTGGAGGAAAACGAGAGGGAGGGATCGACGGAGAATGCTCTTGCGCACCTGCCCGTACCCGTGGCGTGGCAAACGGTGACCGAACGGCGTCGGATTCTTCCTTGCAAGCGGAGGCAGAACATGGTGGTCGCCGGAGATGAGGAAGACGGCGGCTAGGGGCGGCTCCAGGGGCTTGGGCTTGGCGCGTTAGCTTCAAGGAGGAGAGGCGGAGGCCCTGGCGGGGTCGCCTCGGCTTAGGAGTGGCCGGAGCTGTGGGGTCGATCCAGTGGGGATCACGGCGAGCTCGTCTCGGGGACGGCAGCCTGCGGCCTGCCCGGCCAGGCTGCGGCTTCTAGTGGCTATAGGAGGGAGTGGTGGTGAGGTGAGGTGCTCCAGGAGGCTGCGGAGGGGGTTATTTATAGGCGGGGCGGCGAGAAGGGCTCGGGCTCCACCGGAGGACAGCTATAGCCGGTGCCCGGCGACGAATGGTGCCAGAGAGAGGGGGGAAGGCGACGAGGTCACGCGGGAGCTGTGCACGGATCCGGACGAGCACAGGGGCAAGGAGGAAATGGACGAACACAGTGCGCGGGAACTGTGTTGTTGGCCGGACCGTGCCCGTGCTCACTGCGGTGAGCTCCGGCGTCGGCGAGCGGCAGGGAGGAGTAAAGGAGGTGGAGACGAGGATGGTGGTGCGGGGGGACACGCCCTGGCTGGCCGAGCAGCGTGCACGCGCGCCATAGAGGCGCTGGCGACGCGCAGAGCGCGCGTTTGGCATGCCAGCACCCTCGGACAAACGTGGTCACCGCGTGGACCATGACATCAGGCCACATATGCACTAACCATGATGTCTGGCGTGTAGTCCTTAGTAACTTTAGGTGTTACCACGGCTCGGTTTGTTTCCAGGTGCAGTAGAAGTGAAATGGTGAAGATGTTTAGTTACTAGAAAAAAACTTTGAACAGTTACTGTGGTCAAACCACAGGGTTTCAAGGGCTGATCTTTGGGGTTTTACTGACTCTTACTAAGGTGAATAAGCACAAGGAAAACCAGCTACATTGCATCTAGTAAAAAGGTAGTTGTTGTAGAAACTACCATTTCAGCCCAGAAGTGAAAATATTTTCTGTAGCAAAAATACTCCAAAAAGTGGTGAAATATTTTTGCTCAGAAATGTGCCCTAGGGTCCAAAGAATATTTGGAATGTTTCTCAGGATTTTTAGGGCAACAGAAATGAGGGTTGCTTTGGAGGTCAAAGAGTTTAGCTAGGGCTTAAGAGGCAAAATGAATATTCTTCATTTAAGAAAAATATTCCAAACAATTTTGTTGGGTTGGCCAAGAGTGAAATGATGGATTAGAAGAGGAGAGGGGGCACTTGGGTGAAAATCAAGGGATACCCAAGTGATCAAGTCCAAATAGAATGATTCAAAACTCCAAATTCAAAACCAACTCAGATGAAAATCATGCAAATAAAAGAGGGCAAAAACTAGGTTGTGACACTCCAAGCGTCCGTTACCATGGACAAGGCTATTTGAATAGATCAATATTCCCTACCGAAGTGCACAAACTTACCCAACACGCTCGATCAACTCCAGTCGGAGACACCATCAGGTCATGACCGGTCTTGGCCGATCAATACACCACAGTCCTACCTAGGCTCAACAGAGAGGCCAGCACGCCGGTCTACATCCTAAGTGCTCAGGGGTCTTGGGCCCATCGCCCTTTGCACTCATGCATGTTGCATGGACGGTCGAAATTAGTCCTGGCTACCTCCTTATATAAGATAGGTGCTTACGCGGAACACCCAGGCGCGTGCCGCTCCATTGCTGGCGTCAAAGAGCTTTCGGCTAATACATACAACGCAGAGTGCCCATACTTATTCCCGCATGGTGGTTAGTTCGAAAAGGCCAGAGGCCTACTCGAATGAAATATCCAAACTGTTAGTGTCTTGGTAGTGCATGGTAACGAGTAGAGACTCACGATCATGTGAACCCATCGCCTCGTCTCGTGAAATTACAACAAGGGCTAAGAACGCCCGACCGTGCCACATAATTATTTCTTGGGTACCCTCCAGGTCAACCCGACTTCACATCACTCGCGGGTACCCCTTGGGGCCGACCCGATGTCATCATGGTTCTGTGGTAAGTCAAAGTAACCGTGTGTCCAAAACAGCAAGGGGGAAACCCGAGGAATCACCCTCGATGGACTCCCACTCGATGTAACCGTCAAGGTGGACTTGGAGGAATCACCCTCGATGGTCCACACTTGAGGGGTTGCACAACAGAGTCGTTATCGGTAGTGGTGAAGGAGGAATCACCCTTGATGACCACGACCGACTAGCTATACTATAGGGTTAACATCAGAAGTGCTGATGTGTATCACCCTCGGCACTCGATAGTAACTCTGCAAATTCGTACAACTAACGGGGGGTGATGTGCGGTGTCGGGGCCTAGACGTTGATCACGTTGATCGAGTCATAGGTCATCAAGCGGGGGCAACTAGGACAAGGTCAGGGGTCTCTGGTGGATCACAAACCAACATATATTAAGCAATTTAGGATAAACAGGTAAGGTATGAAAGCAAGTAACAAAAACAGGCTATGCATCAGAATAGGGTCATACAAAAAGAAGTAGCAGTTCTAATGCAAGCATAAGAGAGAAGGGAGTGGGTGATATCCAAAATATCAATGGGGGCTTTGCTTTCCTGGAAGCTCTGCTGAAAAGGAAGAAGGGTCGTCGGTGACATAGTCGATCACAGGGGCAGCATTGGTCTCGGGGTCTACCGGAGAGAAGAGGGGAAGAAAACAGTAAATACAAAGCGAACAGATGCATCACTAAGCATGACAAGATGATATGCAGAGCTAGGGTTGACCTAACGCCATACTACACGTCGGAGAAGAAGAGGGAAAACATCCGGAGGGGTTTTCCCGGCATCTGGCATTTTTCGATAGGCGAAAGAGAGGGGATGGTTCCATGTTCAGCATGCTATGGGCAAGTGACAGATGAACGGACCGCATATTCGGATTTGTTGGATTTTCTTGCCAACTTTCATATATAAAACTTTTTAATCCAAATTACGGATTATTTTATAAGATTTTTCCAAAGTTTTAAACATTTCTGGAATTACTTTAATTATTAAATTTGACAGAAAAGGAATAATGACGTCGACATGAGGTCAGAGTGAGGTCAGCAGTCAAACCCAGCTGGTCCAGGTGAAACCCTGACCAGTGGGACCCACTTATCATACACAGTGGGTTAATAGAAACTAATTTAAACTAAATTGGAATTAATTAGGGAATGGGCCCCACATGCCAGTGACTATTTAGTCTAACTAATTAAGTTAAACGTATTTAGACTAATTAACAGAGGGGGGCACTTGTCATGGTGAACCATGTATAGTCAGCACAATTGACCCAATCAACTGGTCAACTGCGCCCGCGGGACCCAGACGCAGCCACTTGAGTGCCGCGTCGGCACCGTCGCCGGAACAGCTCTAGCGAGGCTTTTCGCAGCGGCCAAACGTCGGCAAGCCTCGGATTCACGCTACGGTAGGTCTCCAGACCCGTGGCTAGGCGCGTTCGACGCGGCTCAATGTCGCGTGCATGATGGCGCTACCAGTTGGACTCGGGGATGGCCGGAACGTTGCCAGCGGCAAAGAGTGGCGGGGGCCCGAAGCACGGCGAGCTCACGCGTGACGAATGCGGCGGCGAAACGGGCGGTGCACAACTCCTACGATGACTACTCGAAGCCACGAACGTGTTGGTGAGCTTGGCGAACTGGGACGGCCTTACCGCGACGGCCGCGAGCTCGACAACGGAGCCAGGACGCGGCAATGGTGGCGCGTCGCGCATATCTTGCTACGGCGCAGAAACGAGGCACGAACGGGGGGGAAGGGGGTGGATCTCACCGAGTGGCTCATTAATGGCCTGTGGGGGAACGGGAGCGCGGAGGTGAGGCGGAATTGACGGTGGTCGACGTCGGCTGAGGCGAAAGGGGAATGCATCGATGGTGAAGGAGGAGGGCCTCCCGGCTCGTTCCAGCAGACGAAGGCGTAGCAGTCGATGTCGGGGAGGCTGATGGACATGTCGGAGAGGAGCGGGGACGACGCTCGCCATGGTGGTGCAAGGTAGAGGGCGGCGATGGCGCTCGGGCGAGGGAAGATCTGTGGGGAGGGAGAGAGAGGAGTGGGGCGTGAAGGGGAAGTAGGCGATCTAGGGTTGGCAGGGGCGTCGCCGCCGACCTTATCTGCGCCGGACAGCAGCGGATGGCCGACACGTGGCCATCCCAGCCATGTGCAGCTGCACAACGTCCATGGTGCCCCCGTGAATAGAGGTGGAGGGAGACAGGGGCGCCTGGTAGGCTGGGTCGCGGTGGGCCTTAGGCCAGAGGCCAGGTAGGCCCTTTCTCTTTTCTGATTTTCTACTTTTCTCTTTTTATTTAAAACAGATACAGCTAGGGAAAGGTTTGGGCTACCAAAAGACTTTGAAAAAATGTGGGACTAGGCCACTTAAATTCTTTGTAGTATTTTGCACTGCCACAAAAAAGTTTGAGGGGCAACTGAACCCATTTGGATTTTGCACAAATAAAATAGTATTTTAAAATGCTGAAATTGCATTGTTTTAATTGTTATAGTCCATCTTAGCTTGGAGGCCATGTTGTTATCCTTAACAATCATTTGTTATGGAATTTTGGCTAAATGATGAACTATTTTGCAGCAAATTTTGTGCAACTTCATATTTCACTTGCAAACTGAATTTGATTCCAAAGTGGGATTTCAAATGATATTTGAATCAAAGGTGATCAAGCACTACTTAGCAAAGTGATTAGCTTAATCATAGAGGGTTACTGTAGCATGACACTGGGGTGTTACAATCGACCTCTGGTATGTCGTCGAGACTACCGTTCCCAAGGTCGGTGAAGGTGTCACCGCTGCAGATGTTAAGAGGTTCGCGCAACTGGACTCAACCGCCAAGAACATCATCTGTGGTCATCTGACCAAAGGACAGTATGGCTGTGTGAGTGCTCTAGAAATAGCGAAGCTAGTCTGGAACTGGCTATCCAAGGTCAACAAAGGCATCTCAACGCCGAGAGACTCAAGGTTTGGTGTACTTTGCAATCTCATCAACCGCTTCAAGAGAAATGACAATGAGAATGTCCAGCTCATGTTCGATCGCCTGACTAATATCACAAATGAGCTTCACGCACTCGGCACCACTGAGATCACCAAGCATGAAATTGTGAAGAAGCTACTGATATCACTTGACAGCTCATTTGAAACTTTGGCCCTGATGATCCAAGAATGCCCTGACTTCAGAGACCTCCAGCCGTCTGACATACTTGAGAGGCTCAACACACATTAGTTCTAGCTACCTAAGAAGAGAGATATCTATGGCCCCAACTATGGTTGATCCCGTGCTTTGAAGGCAAAAGCTATTTCCTCATCTGAAGAAGAAGCTGATTGTAGTTCTGATGATCCTGAAGACATTGGCAAAGAGCTAGCAATGCTCGTGAGGAAGTTTCAAAAGTTCTCCAAGAAGAATTGCTTCGAAAATTCTTCACCATCCAGTTCCAAGAATGATGAGACTTCCTCTCATGACTACAAGAAGAGAACATGCCACAAATTCAAGAAGCCAGGTCACTACATATCCGAATGTCCTCAATGGGATAAGGAAGCCAACAAAAAGAAGAGCACGGAATATGATTCTGACGACAAGAAGAAGAAGAAATCATCAAAGTCTTCTCTGAAGTCTTCATCAAAGTCTTCATCATACAAGAAGATCTCATCTGGCAAGGCTCGTGCATTCATTGGCAAGGAGATGGATCCAGAGGAGGAGTCTGCTTCTAAGGAGGTAGAGGTGAAGTCTGAGGAGGAGTCTGATTCAGGTGTGGCAAGCCTGGCTCTAGCTTCAGCATTCGTCGCCAAGTACATATTCAACACTGAAGACAATGGTCTCACCGCCGATGCTTAAGCCAATGATAAGGATGACTCTTCTCCGACCTACTGCTTCATGGCACGAGGTGCCAAGGTAAACTCACGTGATGCTTACTTTCAAACCTCCAATGAAGATGACTCTAAATGTGAATCCAAACCAAGCTATAAGACTCTGGCTAAAATTGCAACTGAACAACAAACTGCTATGGAGCACATTCAAAAATTTCTAGACAAAAGTGATGACCTATTGGACGAGGAAATGAATCGAACTCAGTCCTTAATGGAAGCAATCAAAAACCTTCGGATTAAGTATGAAGAACTTGAAAGTCATCATGAAACCCTCTCAGCCACTCATGAGAAGCTTTCCTATGATTATCTTCAAAGTAAGCAAGATCTCGAGAAACTGAGAGCATCTCATGGAGATCTTCAAAAAGACAACAATTCACTACTCGCTCAACAGATCAGTTTCTCTTAGGAAGATTTTGTGCCACCACGGTTAAAATGGCTTGAGCATGACAATGTTGTCTCTATTGCTGAATGTTCTACTGCCTCTGATGTTGCAATATCTTCAACTACTGATGTGGTAACAAACCCCTCTTCTGAGGATACTACTACTATTGCTGATGAGAATGCCAGATTGAAGACAATGTTTGAAACAGGCATGTACAAAAGCCTCAAAGGGCATCAAATACTCTATGATGTCCTCAAGAAACAGATTCTGAATTAAAACACTAGGAAAGAGGGTGCTGTTTTCAAGAGGAAAATGAATGTTGATGGTTCTTACTGGAAACCTAAGTAGTACCCCAAAACCACATGGGTTACTACAAACGGTCCATCAGTAGATCCATCTACTTTATCTGGCTTCACTTGTGCTAACCCCATAATCATTGATGAGTCCTTTGACTCCAACTATAAGCTGTTTAAGAATCATAATGGTGAAGTGTTTGCCAGGTTTATTGGGACTAACTGCAGGAACGGGCCACCTATGAAGAAGATCTGGGTCCCTAAAAGTTGTCTTGAGAAACTTCCCGTGAATGTCATCATGACACCACCAGGGAAGATGACAAACCCTAGCCCAAAGGCTTCATACAGACAGAGGACCTCTCAAGGTCACCCCAACGGCAATGTTTTGCAGGGAAACTGTCGGATTTCGGGTTCCGCAGACCCTTGAGGTTCGAACACTCGGGTGCGCGCGGAGATCACACCCCCAGCCTACCCGTGTCTCACCGCCTCGCCAGGATCTAAAACTACACGAAGAACAACACAAGGGACACGAGATTTATACTGGTTCAGGCCACCATTGTGGTGTAATACCCTACTCCAGTTTGTGGTGTGGTGGATTGCCTCTGGGGCTAATGAGGAACAGTTCAAGGGAAGAACAGCCTCGCAAGGGTCTGTTCTTGGTTAGTGCGATGAACTGCTAGGGGGAGTTCAGTCCTTTCTCTTTCTCTCTCAGATGCGGATCCTCTCTCCAATCCCTCTACCCTGTGGGTGGCTAGTCCTATTTATAGGCAAAGGCCCCGGGCCTCTTCCCAAATATTGAGCGGGAAGGGCGCCAACAATTGGCCGTTTTGAAGGGGAACATCCAGTACACTTATCCTGACTAAAGTTGGTCCTCGCCTGCCAAAGACCCTGACGATGACGCCGGCTTGGGCTCCATGATGACCTCCGTTCTGCCGTCATGCTAGTCTTGGTCTTGTTGCACCGAAATGGTCGCCTTTGCTTGATACCCTTGCCTGCGCTTGCCCCCTTTGCACCAATGGGGAAACAAGGACTCTGCGCAGGGCGGCGCCCGCCTGGCCTTGGTCGTCATGGCTTGCATCACGGGCACCTCGTGAGGTACCCCGCCTTGATCTCTCCGCCTCCTCGTGAGCCATCCTGACGAGGCCGTGCCTGAGGAAGCCTCCTATCATCCGCCCCGCGAGGCTTGGCCCCTCGCGAGGGTCTTGAGCATGTGTTGATGAAGATGGGCCGTATTGGGCCTCTCCTTGAGCCACGCCGCAGGCCGCAGGCAGGCAAGTCTGGGTACCCCCGTTCCCAGTGCAAGAATTGGTGGAAGCGTATGCCTCTTGGTAGGGACGTGTTCGTGTTATATAGCATAAGATTACAGAGATTGGCTGGTGGTTATTACTCTTGACCTCTACTCCAAGTCATGCACAAGATAGAGAGATAAAGATCAATCTAGCCTAACAACCGGCCTGGTTTAAAATAGAACACACGCACACAATAACGTTACAAGTTGTCATGTCCTCTACAAGCCTATCGTCTAACATCCTCCCTCAATCTCAACATGTCAAGGTTTAGATTGTTCTTGAAGGCTTGGAGCTATCGGACTTGAAGTGGTTTAGTGAAACCATCAGCAACTTGATCTCCTGTTGGAATAAACTTTATCTCTAGTAACCTGCGAGCAACTCTTTCTCGAACAAAATGAAAATCAATCTCCATGTGTTTAGTCCTTGCATGAAACACATGATTTGCAGAAAGATATGTTGCTCCAAGGTTGTCACACCACAAATATGACACATGTGGTCTATAAATGCCCAACTCACCAAGTAATGTTTCAACCCACATTAGCTCAGTTTTTGCATTTGCCAGGGACTTGTATTCTGCTTCTGTACTAGATCGTGAGACAGTAGCTTGTTTCTTGGCAGTCCAAGATATTAGATTAGATCCAAGAAAAACAGCAAAACCCCCTATTGACCTCCTGTCATCTGGGCATCCTGCCCAGTCTGCATCATAAAAGGCACTCACTATTGTTGAGGGAGATTTGCATATTGTTAGTCCAATACTAGCACTACCTTGAATATACCTCAATATTCTTTTTACAGCTGTCCAATGAGAAGAGGTAGGTGCATGCAAAAACTGACAGACCTTGTTGACAGAAAAAGATATATCAGGTCTTGTCAGTGTTAGATATTGAAGTGCCCCAACTATGCTTTGATATCTGGTTCCCTCTTCTGGACTTAACAATTTCCCTTCATATAGTGATAGTTTTTCAATGGTTGACATAGGTGTGCTAGACGGTTTACAATCCTTCATTTCCACACGCTTTAGTATGTCTAAGGCATACTTTTCTTGTGTGAGCAAGATGCCACTTCCTATCTTCTTTACTTCTATACCTAGGAAGTAATGGAGCTCTCCCAAATCTTTGAGTGCAAAGTCACTTTTTAAGTTCTTTAATAGTGCTGAAGTGGCTTCTTGTGATGAACTAGCTACAATTATGTCATCAACATAAATCAACATAAACATGATCACCCTTCCTTTCCTGAAGATGAACAGGGAAGTATCTCCTTTTGATGGACGAAAACCAAGCTGTTGCAGCTTCTAGCTCAACCTTGAGTACCATGCTCTCGGTGCTTGTTTCAGACCATATAAAGCCTTGTCCAATTTACACACATGATGTGGTTTGGAGCCATCCTCAAAACCAGGTGGCTGTCTCATATAGACCTCTTCCTCGAGAACGCCGTGTAAGAACGCATTCTGTACATCCAATTGGCGAAGACTCCATCCCCTGGAAACAGCAATAGATAGAACAAGTCTAATAGTAGCAGCTTTTACAACTGGACTAAAAGTGTCCTCATAATCAATGTCGTAGCGTTGTTTAAACCCTTTAGCTACTAACCTAGCCTTGTACCTATCTATTGTTCCATCAGCTTTCTTTTTAATTTTATACACCCACTTGCAATCTATAATATTCCTCCCTCTCCTATAAGGAACTACATGCCAAGTTTGATTTTTCATTAGTGCATCAAATTCACTATTCATAGCATTCTTCCATTTTTTTCACTGCGTAAAGCTTCTAGCACATTTTCTGGCTCACCAGTAGCAAAAAAGCCTGTAAACTTAAAGTTCTTGTTATACCTAACCATCCCATCTTTGGGCACCATTGGTTTTGTAATACCTCGTTGTGACCGAGTCACCCGTGTGGTTGTAGTACTGGGTTGAGTTGTCGCCGCAGAATATCCAATAGCATACACAGGAGATCCACCTCGTATCGTCTTAGGTGAATCCCCAAGCGAATCCCCTCCGGTAGATGCGCTGTCCCCCGCCCTCAGATCCTCCGCGCGTGGGGTAGAGGGGGACGCCCTATGAGGAGGCGACACTTGGCCGGGGGCCCATAGGACGCTGTCGGCCTCATCATTATGTCGCGCGTCGGGTGTCCCGCAGCCAGCTGACTCGAGCCAGCTGTTGCGTGGCGACAACTGCAGGTCGGCCCCACGCGAGGCCCCGCCCGACCGTGCCGGTTCATCTGATTGCGTGTTGTGTGCGGGAGGGCTGGAACCCGATGGCGTCAGAGGATCAGCCCCGAGATCCGCACCAGCAGTAGCCGGCCCACCTGCGCCGAATCTTTCGGGATCAACGCCGTCAACTGGATCGTCCTCGTGTCCAGCGCTAGTACAAACTTGGTTCTGCATGAAATCACACGGCAGAGCAGCAATTTTTTTACTGCTCCCATTAGTAGCATCAGGATAACTATTAGCCAATTGATCATCTGCACATTTTTCTCCCCCGTGATCGGTTGGATTTAAAATCTCCGGAGACAAAAGGAGGATTTCGTCCTGAAGGCGAGCGCCGGCGTTTGGGTGCAAAGCGGCAAAGGGAAACACTGCCTCATCAAATACTACATCTCTGGAGATATAAACTCGTTCAGTGGATATGTCAAGACACTTAAACCCCTTGTGAAGATTACTATAACCTAGAAAGGCACACTGTTTCGAACGGAATTGAAGTTTATGAGTATTATATGGACGTAAGTTCGGCCAACAAGCACACCCAAAGACACGTAGAGATGAGTGGTTGGGTTTCTCGTGGCATAACCTTTCGAGGGGTGTTTGAAAGTTGATAACTTTACTTGGTAATCTGTTGATGAGATAGGTAGCCGCAATGAAGGCCTCGTCCCAAAATTTGAGGGGCATGCATGCTTGGGCTAGAAGAGAGAGTCCAACCTCGACAATATGTCGATGTTTACGTTCTGCTGACCCATTTTGCTAGTGTGCGTGAGGACAAGAAACATGATGACATATGCCAACCTTAGTAAAAAAGGAATTTAGTTTCACATATTCTCCACCCCAGTCGGTTTGGAGAGCAAGAATTTTACGATCAAATTGTCTTTCAACAAGGTTTTGGAAGTCATGAAATTTTTGAAAAACTTCTGACTTATGTTTGATTAGGTAGATCCATGTGAACTTACTGAAATCATCGATGAAGCTCACATAGTATTTCTTTCTACCTACGGATTCAACTACTGGTCCCCACACATCAGAACAGATAAGTTCCAAAGGAAATTTTGATTCACTTATTAATTTTGGATAGGGCAAATGATGGCTTTTGCCTCGTTGACAAGAATCACAAACAAATTCATCAACTAACTTAACACATGGAAGCTTATTGTGGCTAATTATTTTGCTAACAATAGAAGATGAAGGATGCCCTAGGCGCCGGTGCCACCTATCCGAGGAGGGGGTGGCACTGAGCACATGCTTCTTGGTGCCTTGTTCCATGTGTTTGACAGGGTATAATCCTCTCCTACCCCTGCCTTGCAGCAGAACTCTCTTCGGTCCCCGATCCTTTACAAAAAAAGAATGAGGGTGAATCTCAACAAATGTATTGTTGTCAATGGAAAGACAGCTAGCAGAGATAAGACTCTTGTCTGCCTCGGGTACATGTAGGACATCATTAAGGAGAAGATCACGTTCAGGGGTAGAAATATGAGATTGACCAATATGGGCTATAGTCATACCTGAACCACTCGCCGTGTGTATCTGATCTTCTCCGGTGTGTCGGTCTCGAACCGTGAGCTTCTCTAGGTCACCTGTGATGTGGTTTGTAGCACCACTATCCAGGTACCAATTGGTGTCAACTCTGTACTGAGGAGCTGCCATGTTTGCCGAGCGCTCCTCTCCTCCTTGGTATGAGGAGTCGTACCTCTTCCAGCATTTCCATGCCGGGTGCCCTATCTTGCCGCAGATTTGACAGGTCGGCTTGGCAGAGGGATTGTTGGAGTAGTTCCCGCCGCCGCCGCCGTTGCCATGGTTGCCTCCGTTCCCATGGTTTGGTGGGTTGGGTGACTTGGGGAAGTTGCCGCTGGCGCGGCCACCACCGCCGCCGGCTTGTTTGTTGGGGAAGTTCCGGCAGTGGTCACCACCGCCGCTGTTGTTCTTGTTGAAGCGGCCGCGAGTCACGGCGTTTGCAGATGACTGAGAGGATCCGCCGCGCAGACTCATGCGAGTCTCGAAGCTCAGCAGCTGTGAGTACAGCTCCGGGACGGTGACTGGTTCGACCCTAGAGCACATGGCCGAGACCACCAGGTCGAACTCCTCATCGAGTCCAGCGAGGATGTGAGAAACAGCATCTTCTTCATCAACCTTCTTTCCTGAAGCCATTAGTTCATCACACAAAGCTCTAATCTTACCAACGTAATCTGTGATGCTGCTGTTGCCCTTCTGGAGGTTTGCCAAGGCGATCCGGACGTTGACCGTCCTTGCACGCGTGTGCGAGGCGAGCATGCCTTGCATCGTGTTCCACAGCTCCGTTGCGGTGTGGCACGTAGCCACCTGAATTGCCATCTCACGCAGGAGCGAGGTCAGCAGATAGGAGAATACCTGCTGATCCCTCGCGTACCACGTGGAGAACTTCGGGTTGGGACCTTTGGACTTGGTCTTGCCGTCATCGCTAGTGACCTCAATGGTCTAGGGCGGCACCACCTGCTCGACGTCGAGGAACTCCGCCATCTGAGCCCCCCTGATTCCTGACAAGACAGTGGCGCGCCATAGAGCTTCGTTCCCTCTCGTGAGCTTCTCTGTTGCGGCGTGCACAAATGGAGAGGAGGGGAAGGAAGTGGAAGAGCTTGCCATGGATGATGTCGAGGCCTGCTCTGATACCATGAAAGAATTGGTGGAAGCGTATGCCTCCTGGCAGGGACGTGTTCGTGTTATATAGCATAAGATTACAGAGATTGGCCGGTGGTTATTAGTCTTGACGTCTACTCCAAGTCATGCACAAGATAGAGAGATAAAGATCAATCTAGCCTAATCACCGGTCTGGTTTACAACAGAACACACACACACAATAACGTTACAAGTTGTCACGTCCTCTACAAGCCTACCGTCTAACACCCAGAATGCCGACAGTAGCCCCCGGGCCCAAGGCGTGCTTGGACTTGGCTTAGCAGAGAAGCGAAGAGGCAAGTGCGAAGCACCACGGGCCCCAATAGCCTGCGGCCTTGGGCGCCGCGTGGCGGTTGATTGGATGTGGGTGTCCTGGCTCCCCCATGACACCTTGGCAACTGCACAAATTGATAAGGGAGCGGTACCCGTCTAGGCTTACCTTATTTGCCTTCTCCTTCACTGCCCAGATCCCCTTTCTCGCTCCTGTCCTTCTTGCTTCCGAAATCCCCAGATCAACTCCAACCCTGCATCCTAGCAAGGCATGGCGCCTCGCCAGACCCCAGTCGGAGCATGGTACTCGCCCGCCTTGGATCCTCCGAATGTGTCGGAGAAGAACCTTAGTCGGACGCGCCAAATGATGGCGGCGCAAGGCAACGACGGGGCGGCCGCGCTCAAGGTCGGCTCTGCCCTTCCTGAGGGCAGAGGAAGCACCTTCCACCCGCTCTTTGTGAGTGCCATCGCCGCCGGTCTGGTGCCCCCTTTTTCCGAGTTCTTCCTTTCTGTTCTCCACCATTACAATCTGCAAGCTCTGCACCTCCATCCCAACTCTGTTCTTCTCCTGGCAATTTTCGCCTACTACTGCGAGGCTCATGTCAGGGTGAGGCCTTCGGTGGCCTTGTTGCGCCATTACTTCTACCTCCGGGTCTCCCGCGGCCCCATCACCGCGTGCATGAGCTTTGTCGCGCACGGCAGCTCTAATGCCATCTCGAAGCCCGGGAAGAGGATTGAGGGCTTCAGGAGCAAGTGGGTCATGGTGGATGCTGGGTGCACCCACTCCCGACTGATTCTGCCCATGGGGCAGCCCAAGTCCGTTGACGCTTGGTCCCGCGCGGAGCTCATTGATCCCCGCGCGAGGCTGGTGCTAGAGAAGATGGACGCGGACCTGTGGCCGGACAACATGGCGACGGCGAAACTGACCGGGGCGTCGCTCCTGAGGGAGTTCCTGGAGCATCGGGTGGCTCCGCTCCGGGAACACTCACTTTCGCTGTGGAAGCTTGGGGGGGGGGGGGGACGATGCCGCCCTTCGCTCGAACCCTGAAGTCCTGGCCGATGAGGATCCGGCCGCGGTCCTCCAATCCTTGGTTGGGGGAAACATGGCGAGGTTGGAGGATGCTCCCGTGCCCTTGTTCCTTCAGGATGATTGGGAGCAGGTGGTGAACTCCATGTTCGCTTTCAACGAGGGCCGGCCTGTGCCCGTGGAGGTTCCTGAGGACCCGGCGGCCCTGGCGACAGTGACGTATCCTCCGGTGACTCCAGTGGAGAGGAGGAAGAAGAGGAGGAGGAGGAGGAGGAGCCTGATTCAGAGGCGACCGATGGGGAGTCGAGAGTGCCCCTCCCTCGGCATAGGTCCCGCACTCTTCGCCTCATGCCGGATGACGACGAGGACGGCGACGAGCGGGGTGGCGAGAGCTCGCCCCTGATCCTGAAGAAGGATAGGACGGGGCTGGTTCCCCGCGGGTCTACTCCGGCTCCGAGGCGATCTGCAGATGCGCCTCCTGCTCCCGAGCCTCTTGAGGTTGATCCCAGCATCCGGCTCTCGGGCCTCAAGTTCGGCCGGAGGTTGCTTGAGCCCGCGAGCGATGATGAGTAAGTGCTCGATTCTCATTTTGCTTCTTGCTTCATTGTTGAGGCTTGACTTCCATATTCCTTGGCTAGGCCAGTGCCTGCGGCGAAGAACCTGAAGGGGGCTCCCGAGCCTTCATCCGGGACAGCACCCCCACCCGCGGGAGAAGGGGGCGGCAAGACGCAGGCCTCTCCTACCCTGTCATCCTCGCGAGGCCTGGCGGGGCTAGCTGGAGCGAGCTCAGCCCCCATGTCCCAAGCGACTCCCGATGTGTCCTTGCCTGACGCCACTGCCACAGTCGTCGGGGCGCGGAAGGTTCTGACCCATGGTGCTGTGATTACACTGCCGTCTTATCCTCCTACTCCGCCAACTGCCGTCTCTCCGACTCCTTCTACTATTCTGGATCGTGCTGCTGCTGAGCTAGACCAGCTGTGGAAAGATCTTCTAGGCGCCGACCCTCGCTTGGTGGTCGGGCGCTTGGAGTTGGCCTCTGGCTGGGTCCGCTCTGATGCTTCAGTCCGGGCGGCGCTGGATCAGGCCGCGACAGCTTGCGACAAGGAGAAGCAGGTCGTCCTTGAGGCGAAGTCCGCTTGTGACGCCGCCTTGGGTGAGGTTGTGGATGTCCAGGGTCGCTACAAGGTGCTGGAGAGCGAGTTGCAAGGCCTGCGCGACCAGCTTGCCAAGGAGGCCCGTGTCCACCAGGAGAAGGAGGAAGACATGAAGGCTCGCGAGGCTGCCGCCAAGGACCGGGATGCCAAGCTTGACGAACGCCAAGGCCGCTTGGGTGCGGTGGAGCAGGCGTTGGAGGCGAAGAAGATCGAGCTGGACGGCAAGGCGCGGGTCCTGGCCGAGGACCGCGTGGCCTTCGTGAAGCTGGAGGTGAAGGCTCGCACCCTGCTGAAGTCGCTCTATGACAGCGGCCTGGAAAGCCCGCTGGCCGGCGCCGAGGAGGGCCCTGCCAAGCTGCTTCCCTTCCTGGTCTGCGCCCTCAAAGTTGTCGCCCTCGGCCTTGGCCCCACGGCTGAGGCTGAGGCGCATGTCCTTTCTTCTGCAGCGCTGACGCACGTCTTCACCCACGTCTACCTGCGCGACCCCAGCGTTGACCTCGACAGCCTGCTGGAGCCTATGAGCGGCGAGCTTGCCACCGTTGCTGCTGAGGCCGTGAAGGGTCGCGCGGAGGCTCTGCTGGCGAAGTTTCGGGCCTTTAGCACCAAGCCGAGGCGAGGTGCTACCGGTCTTGAGGCTCCACGAGGCGAAGTCGCCCAGCGCAGCTCCATCACTAGCGATGGCGCCGCCAAAAAGTGACCCCTTTGCGGCTCCCGTCCTGCTTTTAATTCCTGCAACATGCATCCTGCCTCATGGAGGCGTTTAAACTTGTGTTTGGCGTTGTCAAAGTACTCTATGGACTGTAATATTTGCTTTTGAATTTCTTGAGATTTGCGTTTTTCCTACCTACTTGCTTGTGTTCTACGTCGGCAGAGCCCGGCCCCGCGCATACCTCAGCCGCCGTTAGCCCCGACCGGAAACTAGGATGGGACCAAGGAGTGAGGGGCTACGTGACAAGTTAGGCTCCTAAGTCGCGATGCTCAGGAGTCCCCCTTGACGCACGAACAGCAAGTAGGGAAGTGAGATGTATGGGTGAATTTACCGTTCTACGTCGGCAAAGCCCGGCCCCGCGCATACCTCAACCGCCGTTAGCCTTTCAGAACTAAGGGGTGAGGGGCTACGTGACTAGTTAGGCTCCTGAGTCACGATGCTCAGGAGTCCCCCTTGACGTTCAAACGGCCTTCGTACCTTGGCTCCGCTCGGGGAGAGGCGTGCAACGAACCAGGCCCGAGGGGCCTGGCTGGGTGGCGTGCGCCTGGGCGTGACCCGGGCGCAGCCCTCGTGCCGAGCCCCTTCGCACGGCACTCCCAAGGGTAGGCGTTACGATGAGGATGGACATTGAGCTCTGGGCTCCCTCAGGTTGATGCGGCCGGGGGCCACCCTCAGTTGTTTATCACCAGCGCGGAGCATAGCGCTTCTGTATGTGTACGGGCATAGCCGCTCCTCGGCAGTGTTGTCAGCCAGCGCAGAGCATGGTGCTTCCACTGGTGCGTGGGAGGGGGCTCCCCTCCGGGAGGAACCCCCGAGGCATGTACAGCCCCGCCCTGACACTTGGCTGGCACGATAGGGCCTGACGAGGTGTATCTGGGCACCCGTGAACCAGAGCGGGACTCACATGGCCCTACCTCAAGGCGGGTTGCGCCTGGCTCTGGGCCTTTACTTGTAATGTGTTCCTGCAAATCTGGTTAGATGTCGGTGCTCTACATCCTCGGGTCCCGTCCCTCGAGCAGGCTCGGCCATCGTAGTATGCCAGGTCGCGATGTCATGGACAAGGCTAGAGGGTGAGGGCTGGAGAGCCAGTAAGAGCCCATGAGTCACGATGCTCAGGTACCCCCCCTTTAATGTGCAAGCAGCCGACATGAAGAAAGAAGGGTGCCATAGGCAGGCATCAAACAATGATCATGATGGGTCAAACGCACGACCCGAATAAACGCGAGAAGGATAGATGCCACCGGGTCTGGCCCAGGTAGCTTGGGGATAATGCAGCCCGAGGGGCGCCCCCGATTAAGTAAGCTGAAAACATGAACTAGAGGGATACATGCCGCAGGGACGGACCCACGCGGCCTGGGAATGATGCAGCCCTGGGGGGCGCTCCCAGCTGAAAATGAAACTCGAAGGATGTCACCTGATGATGCTGAAGATGGAGGGATGCTGAAGTAGCGGACGGCGTGCGCTGCGGGAGACGATCTTCACGAGCCCCCAGGCCCAGGGGCCTCGGGAGGCTCTGGAGGCGCTGGCGGCTCCTGGCGGACCATCTCCATCTCCGCCAGCACTGCGGAGTGCCTGACCGCCTGAGCCTCCAAGATGCCCCTCATGAGGCGCTGACGCACAGAGACCGCGTTCGGCAGGCCGTAAGGCAAGCGAACATAGCTGTGGGGTGGGCCTTCGCAGCGCCCCACGCGTGAGGGCCAGAGGCGCTCCTGAGAGGCGGCTCGGTTGAGTCCTGGTATGTCGATGCAGACGCGCATCCCACCATGCTCGCCTGGATGGGGAGCTGCGACGGGCAAGCGGCGCCTGCCACTCATGACTCTTGACTCCTGCAGCTCCTGAATGATCTCGCTGACGAATTCCTGAGGGTTTGGCCCTCCTTGCTTTGCTCCTTCCTGAGGGAACCGTGTGTTGAAGCACGCCTCCAAGTGGTGCCCGAGCGCCTCCCTCGTGATCTTAGCAAAGTCGATGGCCCTCCAGAAGAGAGCCCCCGAGCCCTGCTCGAGGAGGACACCGGGCGCGTCTTCCTATGCGACAGAAGGAGGTGCCCCTTGAACAGGCGCGGACCCTGAGGGCCCTGCCTCCCGAGGGGTCGGGCCAGGTGATGTCTTCTTCTTCTTAGGAGCAGCCTCGGGAGGCCTCCCATTCCTATGATCTGGGTCTTCAATCGATGCAGCTTGGAAAGCACGTTCCAGAGAACACACAATGTCTCTCTCTTCACAAGGCACAGTGATGACTCCACCGCTTCCTGGCATCTTGAGGACATTGTAGCTGTGATGGGTCACGGCCATGAACTTGGCCAGGGCTGGGTACCCGTGGATGGCATTGTACGGCAGGTGGATGTGAGTGATGTCGAAGTCAATGAGCTCAGTGCGGTAGTTGTCGCGCTTCCCGAAGGTAACAGGAAGGCGGACCTGCCCTATCGGAACCGTGGAACCATCAGTGACTCCTGAGAAAGGCTTGGTTGGCTGCAGCTGATTGTATGGCACTCGGAGATTGTTGAACGTCTCGACGGATAGGACATTAAGCCCTGCTCCGCCATCGATGAGGGTCCTGGTGACTTGCACATTGCTGATGATTGGGGAACAAAGCATCGGGAGGACTCCTGTTGTGGCCGCGCACTTGATCTGATCTGCTGAGCTGAACGTGATAGCGCATGCTGACTACCTGAGAGGGCGTGTGGCCTCAAGCTTGGGGAGGACTGCATTCACTTCGCGAGCAAACTGCTTGAATATGTGTTGAGAGGCCGGGGCTTGTGCGCCGCCCAAGATGTAAGCGATTGCATGCGGCTCCTGGAAGCCTCCAGCCCCCTCGTCCTGGTGATGGTCTTTATTCCTCCTCGGCTGTGGTGGCAGAGGAGGGAGGCCCGCATTACCTTGTGGGCGATCCTCGCGACGCTGATCCCTCCAACCCCCCTCACGAGGTGGGTCCCTCCAACCTCCCTCACGAGGCTGGTCCTGCCAGCGGTCCTCACGAGGTCGGTCACGCCACCCTTGGAGAGGGCCACGGTCTTCCCATCGTCCTCCACCTCTTCCTCCTCCTCGGCCATAGCCCCTGTCGCTGCGCTCGGGGCATCGGCCGGCACGCACGTCTCGCACGGCTCTGAGCTCTTGGCATTCGTTGGTGTTGTGGGTGTGGAGGTCATGGTACACGCAGTACCGGCTGCCCTTGGATGACTCAGGCTGGTCCCTGCCTCGCTTGGTGTCCGGCTCTTTCGCAAGCACGACAGCCCCCTTGCGCTTCATGTCCTTGGCCTTGGGCTTCTTCTCTTCTGGGTCAGCAGCTGGCAGCTCGAGGAGGGAAAGGCGCCCTTCCTCAGCCCTAGCGCACTTGGTCGCCAGATTGAACAGCTCCAGGGAGGTGCACAGGTCTTCATGGATCGCGAACTCCTCCTTCATCTTGACGTCACGCACGCCGTCGGAGAAGGCTGAGATGATGGCCTCCTCAGACACCTTGGGGATCTTAAGGCGAGCGTTGTTCAAGCGCTGGATGAACTTCTGCAGGGTCTCTCCCGGCTGCTGCTTGATGCGGCGCAAGTCACTCATGGCCGGGGGCGGTCGCGGGTGCCTTGGAAGTTGGCGATGAATCGGGTGTGCATCTCGTCCCAGGAGGATATCGTGCCAGGAGCCAGGTTCAGGAGCCAGGTGCGGGCACCGTCCTTGAGCACCATGGGGAACCAATTCGCCATGACCTTCTCGTCCCCGTTGGCGGTTTCGATGCCCAGATCGTAGAGCTGGAGGAACTCAGCAGGGTCAGCCGTGCCAACGTAGCGCGGGGGCATGTCTGGCTTGAACTTGCCCGGCCAGGCCATGCTGCATAGCTCGGCGGATAAGGCACGGCAGCCTGCAGTGGCCGCGGGAGCCCTTTGGTGACGGAGAGCTTGATCTTGCGGGTCTCTGTGCGCTGCAGCCAGGTGCAGCGCAGGATCTTGATGCGCTGGAGCAGGAGCACGTTCGTGTCGGGCCGGTGCGGGGAGCACACGGGCGGCTTCTTGGGACGAGGGATCTCTTGGCAGCTCTTCTCTTGCTGTGCTGGCGCCGGGCGGAATGGGTTCCGCCCAGGGGCCATGCGCCTTGGGGCCAAGGCGCCTTCTTGAGGGGGAGGCGGCTGAGGCGCCCCCGGAGTTTCGTCGCCCGCGCAGGGCGGGGCGCGGTGCGGTGAGAGGGACGGTGCAGGGGAGCCCCCAGCGGTGCTGACAAGCTCGGTGATGCGGGCGAGCTACTCGTCGTAGAGGTCGTCGACAGGACGGTAGTGCAGGAGCTCCCACGCCAGGAGCAGCGCGGCGTGCACGTCCGTAGGAGCGCGACGGGCGTGGGACGAGGAGCCGGCCAGAGCCAGCGACGGGGTGGCGGTGCGACCTTCTCACTGCACTGAAGGATGCAGGGACAACGCCTGCTGCTCGTTCCCCGCCGGGCCGGTGGCGGCGTTGACGGCAGGCGACGGGGAACGACGGGGGCGCCCGCCGGCGGGGGCCGTCTGGGCGACGCGAGTGGCGAGAGCGGCCCGGCACTCGGCGCGGGTGTGACGTGCGTCTGACATGGACGGGACGGACGGTGAAACACGAGGCGACGGAAGGCAGATTCCGGCGCACCCCTACCTGGCGCGCCAAATGTCGGATTTCGGGTTCCGGCAGACCCTTGAGGTTCGAACACTGGGGTGCGCGCGGAGATCACACCCCCAGCCTACCCGTGTCTCACTGCCTCGCCAGGATCTAAAACTACACGAAGAACAACACAAGGGACACGAGATGTATACTAGTTCAGGCCACCATTGTGGTACAATACCCTACTCCAGTTTGTGGTGTGGTGGATTGCCTCTAGGGCTGATGAGCAATAGTACAAGGGAAGAACAGCCTCGCGAGGGTCTGTTCTTGGTTGGTGCGATGAACTGCCAGGGGGAGTTCAGTCGTTTCTCTTTCTCTCTCAGATGCGGATCCTCTCTCTGATCCCTCTACCCTGGGGGTGGCTAGTCCTATTTATAGGTGTAGGCCCCGGGCCTCTTCCCAAATATTGAGCGGGAAGGGCGCCAAAAATTGGCCCTTTTGAAGGGGAACATCTAGTACACTTATCCTGACTAAAGTTGGTCCTCGCCTGCCAAAGACCCTGACGATGACGCCGGCTTGGGCTCCACGATGACCTCCGTTCTGCCGTCCTGCTGGTCTTGGTCTTATTGCACCGAAATGGTCGCCTTTGCTTGATACCCTTGCCTGTGCTTGCCCCCTTTGCACCAAAGGGGAAACAAGGACTCTGCGCAGGCCGGCGCCCGCCTGGCGCCCGCCTGGCCTTGGTCGTCATGGCTTGCGTCACGGGCACCTCGTGAGGTACCCCGCCTTGATCTCTCCGCCTCCTCGCGAGCCAGCCTGACGAGGCCGTGCCTGAGGAAGCCTCCTGTCGTCCGCCCCGCGAGGCTTGGCCCCTCGCGAGGGTCTTGAGCATGTGTTGATGAAGATGGGCCGTACTGGGCCTCTCCTTGAGCCACGCCGCAGGCCGCAGGCAGGCAAGTCTGGGTACCCCCGTTCACAGAATGCCGACCATCATCAGACTTATGAATATGAGTGTGTTTCTTCAAACCGCTATGTTCACAAATCAAATAACTTTTCTGCATATTCATTTGAGTACTATTCACCTCCTGCAAAACTATTTGCTAGGGCTTCAAAGCCAATGTTCTTAGATGTTGCACTTAGACTCATTACTTCTAAGCCACCCCTTAAGATGTGGGTGGTTAAGAAGAATTGACTTCTCTTGCAGGGAAAGGTCTCCAGCTGGAAAACATTGACTTCTGAAGACAATGCTGGGGACCTAAAACATCTTATGGGACACAAGATAAAGTGCCAAAATGGTCTTACCATTTATTTCGTCCCACACGAGCATCCTATCTTACCATCCAAGAATCTTAACTTTGATAGTATGCTTGTTCATTATATGTTTGTGCTTCACAATACTCTTGGTGAAGCCTATCCCACTAACTGCATTGTAGGGTACGACTCTGAAAGCTACTGAGTGGATAATGGACAGTGGATGTAGTAACCACATGACTAGTGATCGAAGTCTTCTCATGGATTCAACCCTACGTCCATCTACTAAAAGCCGCATCACGTTCACTGACACTGGTAAAAGCAAGGTATTGGGTCTAGGTAGAGTTGCTATCTCAAAGGATCAACACGTGGATAAATTGATGCTTGTTGAATCCCTTGGATACAACTTAATGTCAGTCTCAATGCTTTGTGGTCAAAACATGATTGTGATATTTGGAAAATATCGTTGCCTTGTGCTTATGGAAACTGACAAATCTCTATTCTTCGAAGGTTATCGAAGAGGTCATCTGTATATGGTAGATTTCTCCACGGGGCCACTACTTGTCGTATGTCTTCTAGCAAAAGCTACAGAGTGTTGGCTTTGGCATCGAAGGCTAAGACATGCGGGCATGAGGAACTTGCACACTCCCGTGAAGAAGAAGCATATCATTGGCATTGAGGGCGTCAAGTTCAAGAAGGATCATCTATGTGGTGCTTGTGAATCCATAAAGATGACTAGGGCCAAGCATCCCTCGAAGACAATCATGACTACATCACGCCCCTTCGAGCTGCTACACAGGGACTCATTTGGCCCTATTACTCACTACTCTACCCTTACTACCACTACACATCTTTATGGATTCATTATTGTTGATGATTATTCGAGATACACCTGTGTGCACATAATTCTCTATAAGACTGAAGTACAGGATGTCTTCAGACGAATCACAAATCGCGCCATGACCAACTATGGCGTCACGATCAAGCACATCAGGAGTGACAATGCCATAGAATTCAAGAACACTGGCCTTGACACCTATCTTGATGTGCTGGGCTCTGCTCCATACGCACCTTAGCAGAATGGCATCATGGAGCGCAAGAACAAGACCCTCATTGAGATGGCTCATACAATGCTTGATGAGTACAAGACTCCAAGAAAGTTCTGGCCTGAAGCCCTTGATACTGCTTGCCATATCATCAACAGAGTTCATCGTCATAAGTTTTTTAAGAAGACATCATATGAAATCCTAACTGGTAAGAAGCCAAATGTTAGATATTTCAAAGTCTTCGGTGCCAGGTGCTAGATCAAATCCACATCACACTTCAAAATTTGCACCAAAAGCACATGAAGGTTTTATGCTTGGTTACGGAAAAGATTCGCACACCTACAGAGTCTTCAACCTCTTTCACTATAAAGTGGTTGAAACTATAGATGTGCAGTTCCATGAGACTAACGACTCACAAAGAGAGCACCTGCCAAATGTGCTAGATGAAGCTTCCCCTAGTGAATCTATCAAGCTGATGGATACTAGAGAAATCATACCCACCGAGGAATAGGCTGAAGAGGAAATTATCATTCCGGCACCTAACCAACATCAAGACAATGCTCAACCTGAAGATAATGCTAAAGATGAAGATAGCAATCAGCAAGAGCAAAGTCTTCGGCCAGTTCATCCTCACGTGGCCAATCAAGTTCAAATTGAGAAGATTCTCGATAACATCAATGCACCTGGTCCTCTCACTCTATCAAGAGCAACACAACTAAACTTCTGTGGACACTTTGTGTTTGTCTCTATATCTGAACCCAAGAAAGTTGATGAAGCCTTCATGGAACCTGAATGGATTCAATCTATGCAAGAAGAGCTTCAACAATTTGAGCTGAACAATATCTGGGAGCTAGTCAAACATCCTGATCCTTGCAAGCACAATGTTATAGGCGCTAAGTGAATCTATCGCAACAAGCAAGATGAACATGGTCAATTTGTCAGAAACAAAGCTTGTCTCATTGCTCAAGGTTACACACAAGTGTAAGGAATTGACTTTGATGAGACCTTTGCTCCTGTGGCTAGGCTTGAAGCCATTCGCATACTGCTAGCCTATGCCAACCACAACAACATCCTTCTGTATGAAATGGATGTGAAGAGTGCCTTCCTCAACTACAAAATTGAAGAAGTGTATGTAGCTCAACCACCTGGTTTTGAAGATCCAAAGCGTCCTGATATGGTCTACCAACTCAACAAGACACTGTATGGCCTCAAACAAGCACCTCACGCGTGGTTTGACACACTCTAAGATTTCCGCAAGAGCAAAGGCTTCAAACCTGGTTCTCTTGATCCCACTCTCTTCACGAAGACATATGATGGAGAATTGTTTATATGCCAAATCTATGTGGATGACATTATCTAGCTTCGGCTACACTGATAAGAGATACAGTGATGAGTTTGGGCATATGATGCAAGAGCAATATTAGATGTAAATGATGGGAGAGTTGAAGTTCTTTCTTGGTCTTCAAATCCGTCAATAGAGAAATGGCATCTTCATATCACAAGAAATATATCTCAAAGATTGCCTGAAGAAGTTTGGAATGCAAGACTGCAAAGGTTACATGACGCCAATGCCTACCAAAGGCCAATTAGGCCCCGACGACATTGGTAAAGAGTTCGAGCAGAAGGTATACTGCTCCATGATTGGTTCTTTGTTGTATTTATGTTCATCTAGGCCAGATATAATGCTTAGCATTTGCATGTGTGCCCGATTCCAAGCGGCACCAAAGGAATCACATCACCTCATGGTGAAGCGAATACTTTGATATTTGGCTCACACCCCAACGCTAGGATTATGGTATCCAAAGGGCTCAAAGTTTGATCTAGTTGGATTCCCATATGTTAATTATGTTGGTGACAAGGTTGATCGCAAGTCCACATCAGGCACATGTCACTTTCTTGGACGATCTCCTGTCTGTTGGTCTTCAAAGAAGCAGAATTGTATGTCACTCTCCAATGCTGAATCTGAATACATTGTTGCTGGATCCTGCTACGCTCAGCTTCTATGGACGAAGTAAACCCTCAAGGACTATGGCATCAACAAGAAGAAGGTTCCCCTCTACTGTGACAATGAAAGCGCCATCAAGATTGCTCACAACCCAGTTCAGCACTCGAAGACAAAGCACATTCAGATTCGTCATCACGTTCTCAGAGATCATGTGTTGAAGGAAGACATTGACATTCACGTCAACACAGAAGAGCAATTGGCAGATATCTTCATGAAGCCCTTGGATGAGAAAAGGTTTTGCAAGCTACGGTGTGAGCTAAATATCTTAGAATCCTCAAATGTCCTGTGAATGGACACACATCCTAACGCTTATGCATATTGATGACTTAGGTGTGCAACACACAAGGTAACATATGTCTTCAATTCATGAAGACATACCCTCTGAGTGTGAATACATTAATATGGAATTTGACTTCGGAGTGCCACGATAATTGTGCGTCGTGTCTGGGTCTAATACTTCCTATACGGTAGGTAATGCCACCGCCAAATATTTCCTGAAGATTTTTGTTTGGCGTCATATTGCTTTATCTTCATAATTGTTTGTCTTCAACATTGGTTTATCTTCAGGATTTATCTTCAATGTTGGTTTGATTTTCATTGCCTATATATATTTTGTCCTCGACAGCATTCACTTATAGCTATGTCTTCAAGTTGCTATTTTCTGCGCTTAGTGAACGTGATCGGACCCTAATCCCTTCTGTGCTCATCTCTCCAACTCTCTTTCTCTCCTCATATGCATTCTATTGACACGTATCGATTGTCTTCAGTGTGTCCTTGTCAGTCGAAGATAGAGAGACCAACATTTAAAAGGTTTTTATTATCTTTATCCCCTTTGTCTGAATCCGGAGAAGCTGGAATGACCACCTGACAAACTAGGCACGCGTGGGGTCGTGGCACAACATTCAAGTTGTTGCATGCATGCCATGTGTCCTTCAGATGTGAACCGCCAGGGGCACCTAAGTAATTACACTGCACCGTCCCTCTTCCTTATAAATACTCAACCCCCTGCGGTCATTATTTCCTTACTCCCCTTGATGTCTCGCTCGAACCCTAGCACCGTCGCTAGCTTCTGCCGTTGCCGGAGACAAAGCGCTTCGCTGCCGCGACTTCTCCGTCGTCGACATCACACCGATCGCGGACATCTTCCTTCCGCCGCCGCCGTAGGTGTCTTCTACTACCAAGTTAGGGCGCGGGAGATTGAACTGCTCGGCCTCCATCTTCTTCGTCTAGCAGTTCTTCGTGCGGTAAATAAAAGTTCACTTTTTACTGTTTGTTTGATTTGATGAACTTCTCACATCTTTCGAAAGTTGTTTTTCCTCACTTCTAAATATAAATCTTCCATACACTTCATCTCATAATCTGCAAGTACTTTCACTTATTCTTCACAACTAGTTAGATTCCTCACTTGTACTTATTCATGGATTCATACAAATCTGGAACCAACTTACATCTATAAGTGAATGTCTTCGCGCTATCAGGTCATTGTCTTCAAACTGATTTGTCTTCACAATCTTCTGAGAATGCATATGACCTCTTCCCCTTCCCTCGCATCTCTAATGCTGTCATAGGTACATTTCCACGGGAGAGTCCCTTGGTTCTCATAGTCCGCATTCATTTGCAAAGTTTTTACATCAGCATATTGAATCTCCAGAAGCCAATTCATGTCTAACAAGTCGCCTGAAGCTAAACACAGTTGTGAAGCCTTTTAGTCTAAATACAATGGCTTCTGGCAAATCTGCAGGGAAGGGTGGTAGTCAATGCTGTGAAAACACTACTTTGCCCCCAGATCTATATGAGATATACAAGTCTGACCCAGAAGAAACCTATGGTGAGCGCAAGTCCAGAGTCCAATGGATTCAAAGATATTGGGCAGAACAATGGTTCCTTTATCACTTTGTGACTCCAGAGTACGCAGACAAGAATGTTGTGAGGCCTCCATGGGCGGATATTGTGTATAAGAAGCTTCACCCCAAGACGAAGGCTGAAGCCATTGCTAAAAGCTTCTCTCCTTGCATGGTTAGAGGACCCATGCCTGAGAATGCCGACCCATCAAGTCTTCGATGGTGTCGTGAAGATGATCTATTTGAAGCCAATTTTCAGTTTGCTAAGGCTTTAGCTGCTCAGAACAAGAAGGATTTCAGGATTGACATCAACCCAGATCCAGCTCGACCAAGGCCAGATGGCAGTCGCGAGGCTGAGCAGAATCTCATTGGTCCCTTCAATAGCTTTGATGTGTTTCTCACACATATCGCTGAGCAAAGGGCCACTGTTGAAGAAGCTGTTGTGGAAGGGGAACATGCTGAAGTTCCAGAGTCCCCGAAGCCTGTGAAGAAAGCAAAGGCTTCAAAATCAGCTGCTGCACCAAAAGCTTTAAGAGTGAAGCCCTTGAAGTCCACACCTCCTGAATCAAGTGTGCAATCTGAAGATCTATCTCGCACCTCTAAGAAGCCCAAGAAAACCTCAGGGCAATCTCTTACACCTGCAAACATCTTTCACAATGATGAAGACATTGTCGATCTATCTAGTGATGGAGACAAGATGATGATGCCCTTGAGATGCTGATCAAGAGCAAGTAGGAGGCCGAAATCTTCAACAACCTGCCTCTGTTTAACGTTGATATTCTCAACAGTTTCATTGACAAGTGGTTTGAAGATACCTCTCTCACTTTCGATGATCTGCAGCTTCCTATTGGCATCAGCGTACCATTTCAGGGCTATATTGCCAAAGAGCCTACAATTGTTCAAAAGGTCATTGAGCAAAAGAACAAGATTAACCATGAAAAGGTCCTCTTCAAGAAGCACATGGCCAAACTCAGTGTCAATGAAGTGCAAAACAAACATATGATGATTGATCTCAAGGCTGAGTTTGCTAAGCGCCGTGATGAAGCCAAAGGCTCAAGAGAGCGCCTCAAGCATTATGCTAAAAAATGTGTTCATGCTCATAATGAAGCCTTGAAGAGGAAATCACTTGGGCGTCCAGGCATTGACCATAAGTTGGCTGCTAAGAAGAAGAAGAAGACCGCTGAAATTGAGACTGAAGCTCCAAGGCAGGAAAGACCAAGCATTGTCTTCCCTACCAGTATGACTGGCTCGAAGCCAAAGGTCCCATCAGTTGCTTCTGAGTAGAAGAAGACTAAGTAGGCTGAGGCTGAAGCCAAAAAGCGAAAGCATAAAGAAGCCTCTGATGTTGCTCCATCAAAGAAGAGGCCGAAGACAAAATCTTCAAAGTCTTCAAGAAAAGACCGAGAAGTGCCTCAAGAGCCGCTGGTCGTTGAACCCATCTCTATCACATTGCCTGCCTCCTCCAACTGCAAACACCGCTTAGTAGTCCATGAGCCTTCTCCCATAGAGGCTCATGTGTCTGAAGATATTCCAGTTGTCGACACCATCGCAGCTGAAGACATTGGTCATGAAGACAATGTAGTTGATGATGAAGTCCTTCCTTTGTTCCCTCGGATCATGCCCCAGCCGGTATCATCGCCTGCTCCCACGAGCAGTGAACAAATTAGCATTGGTGGTCCCACGATGCCAATCACACAAGATGATTTCTAGGAAGAGCACCACCCCAACACTCTGCTCCATGAGGTCACTCCTCGCACACCACCAGCTCATGTCACTACTCCTATGATTGAGACTCCACAAGACACCCCTGAAGACATGGAGAAGACCACTCCTTCACCACAGGCGTCGCCATCTTTCCGAAGGCTCAGAGGTCTTAGGCCCACAGTCTCCATGTCGAGCATTCCTTAAGAGGATGTGCAAGCCACAAGCTCAGTAGCATGCTAAGTGTTCCCTGAAGCCATCCCTACAAAAAACGCTCAAGAATCTGAAGCCAAAGTGGCTGAAGATATTCTGGCTGCATCAGCCGATGAAGAAGAAGAAGAACGTGGAGTTATTCCCCCCACCACTGAACCAGTTGTGAATGAAGATGTGATTGTGATAGACCCCCAATTCCTGAAGCCACTGAAGTTGTGGCAAATACGGCTGCCGAGACCACCGTTGATGAAGCCAATGACATTGTCATGGCTGAAGACAATGTGCAGCCCAAAGCCAATGATGCCACTAAATACACACAACCATCCTCCTCGGATGTGGCCGCTGGTCCTCCTGTACCTCACACTATGGAACGGGTCTTCTATCATGGTGAGCTTGTAATTGTCAAGTGGCCAATCATGACACCACCAGCTGCTCCTGGTCCCCAGTATGACTATCATGTGGAGCAAAGGCCTCAGACACAGAAGCCAAAGCCCAGGCTGCCAAGGCTTCCAAGTGTCGTTACCTCACAAGGCTCCTTCAGTGTGCTCAACTTCATAAAGCACAACACATTCTTTGATAAGGCCAAGAAGCCCAAGATCTCATCTGACAGGTTCTGGAGCCACCATCAAAGGAGCTACTACTCATGTATTTTGTACAACCAGGACAAGATCTTTCCCCATAAGTGCATGTGTTGTGATACCATTGCTGGGCTTACATGCCTTAAAGAAGCCCTTGACTGCTTTCGTGAAGTTGGCG
The DNA here is from genome assembly GCA_963921465.1 of Triticum timopheevii. Taxonomy (NCBI): domain Eukaryota; kingdom Viridiplantae; phylum Streptophyta; class Magnoliopsida; order Poales; family Poaceae; genus Triticum; species Triticum timopheevii. The sequence goes on from OY997268.1 coordinate 473,465,821, forward strand.
TGCTCCCATTTGTCATCGACAAGGAGCATTGGAATGAAGAACTTCTGCTGCAATTCTATGCCACTCTCCATAATTTAGGATACAATAGGGATATGAAGACATGGGTCCTTGAGTGGATGTCAGGTGTGTCCATCATGAAGCCAAAGCTCAAGATATCATCAAGCTAACCTCCCTGTCCACTCCTGGTGCTCTGTATGAGCCACGTTGTCAGCGCTTTGAAGAAGAATTGTAGAGCATCTTCCAGAATCCTGAGCCCAACATGAGTCAAATGCTCAACATGATGAAGCCATTGCCAGTTTGATGTTGAATACCCCAAGGAATTTCATGTCAATGACCTCGAGTATCTGCCCCACACTATCTATCATATATTGAGGCATACTTTGTGGCCTATTGAGGGGCATTCTCCTCATGCTAAGATTGAAGGCACTATGAAGACATTGGTCTTCTACATCATCAATGGCATTAGGTTCAATACTCAAGACTTTTTCATCCATCAGTTGGCAGCTTCGGGCATTGATCTGTTTGGCCTCAAGTTCTATGCTCCATGGATCATGCGGTTGATTAAGCTTCACTCCACCATCAACTATCAAGCTCCAACATGCAACCATGTTGTCTTTCTGCCTGAAGTGGATATGTCTTATGAAGCCATATATCCCGAGCCTGCCAAGGAGCCTGTTCGTGAACATAATGCTGCCTTCCAAAGCTTTGCGTAACCGCTTGAAGGCGTTCATGTGCCTAATCCTACTACTATTGTTGGTCCTCTTGTTGGTCAGCTTCGGCTGCCACATCGTGCCAACACTGAACAGCTAGCACAGTTGCCCAAAGGCCTCAGAAGCGTGCTCGAGTACTTAATGACCGAGAGCTTCTTGTTTCACTTCATCAGAAGCAGGATAGGCACCATGACTGGATGAAGCGCCATATGCAAAGTCTTCTCGTTGATGTCAATCGCATATGCAACCTTCCAACCAAGAACTCGTTTGTTGCTCATGAAGCCTGTCGGCGTGCCTGGAAGAGCCTCACAATGCTCTGTTCTAAAGACGATCTTCAAGCAGATGGCTTCACTGACCACTTCAAGTTTGACTCCAGGCCTCCACAATCAAAAAGTTGGCATCATCCTCCTACCATTGAAGGTTCTGAGTACTCATCCACGTCTCCCACTGTTGTTGCAAGAGTCATTCATGAGGAAGACGACGCCCCTTTACCAGCTATGGCTTCACTGCACCAGGGCCCTCTGCACCGCCCAACTCCACCGTCGACCCTGCTGCCTCAACATCTTCACCAACACAACCTGGGAATGCATAGACACTCTATGTCTTCACACCTTTTTGGTCATTCCTGACAAAAGGGGGAGAAGCATATGAGTTGATAGTCTTCGAGTGGGTCTATATGGGTCGGGTGCTTATTTTTGCTAAGTTTGCAACTCTTGTTCTTGAACTGTTGGTTTTTGAGTTGTAACACTTACACTTGATGGTCGTTCGCTACTCTTGCTGCTACTATTTATTGTGATGATAAATTCCACATAAAGTCATTCTGTAGACGCCCATTTCTCATTGTGCATGTCATTATCTTCATTACATTTTGTATGCACGATGAATTGTCTTCATGAGTTGAAGGAGATCTCCACAAAGCAGAACCTGCCATGTGCATTTGCATTCAAAGGCAAATCATTTATATGCACATCTTCAGGGGGAGCCCCTTCAACTTATGAAGCCAATGACCGCGTTTTTTAACTTACACATATTTTTAACCCATTGAAAACTTCAACCAGATTGTCATCAATCACCAAAAAGGGAGAGATTGTGAGTGCATCTAGTGCCACCCCTAGTTGGTTTTGGAGTATTGACGACAAACGTGGTTGATGGACTAATGTGTTTGTGAGAATTGCAGGATAACACATGTAGAAGTCCCTCATTGATTCGGTTTTCCTACCAGAGATGACCCCCAAAAATGTATGAAGACATTGAAGACAATGGTGGTTCGTGAAGACATTCACGTCGAAGATAATGACGTGTGAAGACATTCACTTGAAGACTATGGAGTGCGAATACATAGTTTCTTTCGTAGTTTTATTTTATTCCTTCTTAAGTCATAGGAACCACCGTACTGTGAAGTGGGGTCAAAGTGAACAAAGTCGGAAGACTGATGTGATGCTCAACCAAAATCCTATGTCTTCGAGTGAAGACAATGAGAGCAAATCTTATCCAGAGTTGGATAAGTCAGCTTTGCTTGTAGCCCAAGCCAAGCTACCTGTGTTTGAAATCCGACCGTTGGACACATGTCGGTTCCTTAGTGACCCAAGGTCATTTCAGACATATCATGTTGGGTTGCCTCCTGGCTATAAATACCCCACCCCCTACACCATAAATTGGTGGCTGCTCAGAGTTAGTGCATGGCTTTTGTCGTTTGAGAGCAACCCACCTCCGAAGCCTTTGAGAGAGAGATCCTTGCAAGGACAAAGCCCAAAACACCCATAGCCAAAGAGTGTTAGGCATCATTGAAGTCTTTCTGTCCGCGTGACCTGAAGACTTGTTACATTTGAGGACTGTGTATCCTCCAGCCGGTTAGGCATCACGTTCTGAGGATCCAAGAGTCATTGTGGATCACCGATGAACGGAGTTTGTGAAAATTTGGAAGTCTACCTTGAAGACTTACCAGAGTGATTGGGTGAGGACTGGGTGTCCTTAGCTCAAGGGGAATAAGGTGAAGACGTGGTCTTCTGAGTTCAATCTCAGCCTCCCTAACCAAACATACAGTTGTCACAGCAACTGGAACTAGTCTACCAAATCCTTGTCTTCACCAACCTACTGGTTCTGTCCCTCACCTCCTTTACATTTTAGTTTGTCTTCAAGAAGTCATTGGTTGTTTGCGTGATCTATTTGACTCCACTATACGAAGACTATTACCTGTTTGGCTTCATACTGTCTTCCATTCCAATCTTTGCTACCTAGCTGCTATTAGTCGTCGTGCTTTCATTACAATGATCACTTGACTATGGTCTGTCTAGAGTAGTTTATCTTCCGCTACATATCATATAGGTTCCATTTGATTGCCTGTCTTCAAAGACCTCGTGTTTTGAGGACTTTCATACAAATTGCCTATTCACCCCCTGTCACGCCCAATATGTGATCCTATCCGAGAGGAACTCGAAGGTCCCACCAAGGATAGAGCCGCATATTGAAGACGCTTTGCAAGGTGGATATCATTATATCATACCATTATATAATAGATGGGAATACATACAAAAGTCATACAATGCCACATGAATACAACAACATCATACATAAGAGCAGCATCCGACTACGGATGAAACACAAACAGAAACTCAAACGACATCCACCCTGCTAGCCCAGGCTGTCGACCAGGAACCTATCCCCTGAACGAAGAAGAAGTAGAAGAAGAACTCCAAAACAAGTAAACGTCGCTCTCACGTGATGATCATTGCATTACCTGTACCTGCAACTGTTAGTAGTAAACTGTGACCCACGAGGACTCACCAATTCCGTTACCATGGGTATCAAGACTAGCAAAGGTTAATGGGTATGGAAAGGGTAAGTGGTGAGGTTGCAGCAAGCGACTAAGCATTGTATGGTGGCTAACTTACGAGTACAAGAATAAGATAAGAATCTACACAACGGTCGCAAACTAGTAATGATCAAGAAGTGATCCTGAACTACACGTTCAAACATAGCCCCACCATGTTCTCCTCTTGACTCACTCAAAAAGAGACAGTCATGGTTACACACGCGGTTGGTGTATTTTAATTCGGATCTGCAAGTTCTCTACAACCGGATATTGAAAACTCCCATCTGCCACATAACCGCGGGCACGGCTCTCAAAAGTTTATACCCTGCAAGGGGTGTCCCAACTTAGCCCATGACAAGCTCACGGTCCACGGAGACAATCCTCCATCGCTGGACATCCGATCAAACTCGGGATCCCGGTGCACAAGACATTTTGACAATGGTAAAACAAAACCAACAAGACCTCCCGACGTGCCGACACCCTGATAGTAGCCTCACGTATCTCGTCTCAGGCCACGACGGATGAGCGACGCGTACAGGTGCCAAAATAACCCAGGTTGCCCCAGAGCGGCCCCGCACATTGCTCTAGTTTGGGACCAACACCATCAACATTGGCCCCCTGTATTATGTGGAATTAAGAATCCTCGGGGACGCGACCCCCTATGCAAATTTAATTAATTAATTCAATATTATTATGTTGGCAAATGTCAAAACCAATTTTGGGCCTTGCTGGAAGATTTTTATTCAAAGCGAACTGTCAAGAGGGGTCCATAAACCCTCACCATGTTAGGGACGCAAAATCAAGGAACATAACACCAGTATGACGGAAACTAGGGCGGCAAGAGTGGAACAAAACACTAGGCATAAGGCCGAGCCTTCCACCCTTTACCAAGTATATAGATGCATTAATTAAATAAGAGATATTATGATATCCCATGATATCCATGTCCCAACATGGAACAACCTGCACTGCACCTGCAACTAGCAATGTTATAAGAGGGGTTGAGCAAAGCGGTAACATAGCCAAACAATGGTTTGTTGGGATGGTGGAAAAAGGTTAGAGGCTGTTTCATGGCATAAAGGGAGGCTTGATAAACAAGTGGTGGGTAGCGCAACATAGAGATAACATCAAGACAACTAGCATAGCAATGATAGTAGTGAGATCCAAGGTGACGGTCATCTTGCCTGAAATCCCGCTAGGAAGAAGACTGAGACCATGAAGAAGACGAATGGGCATAGACGAACCAAGCATAGTCGAACGAGTCCTCACGATCACAATGAAACGGGAACTATCGAGAAGAAGCACAACCGGAAAGAAGCAAACAACATGGTAAACACACAACACATAAACATGACATGATGCTCAGCCACCAACTTGTATGCGCTTGAAGTGTGATTGTGCCCCAATCATGATTTCATCACATGATTGGGATAGAATCGCATCTTGGGAGCTACACCCCACCCCCTCCTCCAGTCGATAACTACCACTTTCACTACCAACGAAAGGCTAGGCACCATGTGACCAACGATGAGTAGTAGCACGCGCCGACAAAGGCGAGCTGTGACTCCTGCGACCAAGCTCACAACAACGTAAGGCTAAGCATTACTCGGTGGTGTTGATGGCCACCGAGGAGGCCGTGGAGCTTGAGCTCTCGCCCTTGTCCTTCCACTATTGGCGGAGGGCAATGTGGAGGACGAGCTACTTGTCATCCGAAGCGGAGTTGGATTCCTCACTGAGGAGTGCCTCCCAGTCGACGGGTTTGGACTCGATGTCAGATCCGCAGCTGGAGTTGCGCTGGCAAGGGAAAGTTCGGGAGAGGGGACAAGACCGGTAGTGGAGCGGTCAAGAGTGTGGATTGTGGACTAGGATTGGGTCCGAGTGGGACATATGTTGGATCGAACTGAGCCAACCAAGGACGGTTTGACATGGAGGCCACGTCCGGACTGCACCATATTGGCCTCACATATGGGTTGGATTTGGGGGTACAAGACAACCCAGTTTTTTATAACATTTACAATCAGGCCCCTGAGGCCATCCCTAAACGCTCGTGCGGACAGCTCGATCACTGCCCGGATCGAAAAAATTCACCCAACCGGACTCCTCACAGCCAACCCAAACGTCTAGGTTGTCCAACACCCACCTAACCCAACCCATATATGGGGTGGATATGGAGGGGGCGGTCCGGACGCTCCTGGCACATCGTATTAGCCCAGGCTGGCCCAGTACTACCGCAGATATACCCCACCCCAGACCAAACCCTAGTCCATAGTCCACACTCTTGACCACTCTGCTCCGCTATCTGTCTCCTCACTTCCTCGTTCCTTTCCCTCCTAGCACCAGCAAGGCCAACTTTGGTAGCGGATCCGACAGTGACTCCGACCCCGTCGACTTGGAGGCACTCCTCAATGAGGAATCCAGCTCCACCCCGAACGATGAGGAGCTCACCCTCGATATTACCACCGACCTCCCTGGTGGCCCAGAGGGGTATTTGCAGTTCTGTTCCCGCCCGCGCCCGCCCGTTACCGTCTACGCCCTCCCTGGTAAGTTGGCGGGATGACCAATGGCGCCCAACACCTCCAACCCCTGCTCCTCCCGATGAAGTTGGTGCTCGTGCATGCAAAGCCGAGCCACCAACTGCGACTTCATCATTCGAAAGTGTGGGCAGCTCGCCGCGCAAGGTAGAGGGTAACGCATGCCAGATCTAGCATGTCAGCGAGGCGAAGGCTGAACGCCTCACCAAGGAGCAGGCATGCACTGCCGGGCGTCTGGTTGGGCTCCTCTACTCGTCTTCATCCTCCTCCAATGACGACGATGCCCCTCCGACCGCCGACGCCTACACCACGGAGTACTATCGCCACTCCGGAGACCGCAAGGGGAATAGACTGACGAGGAAGTGGTGAAGTCCGGCGCACCCTCCCTCTATCTAATATTATATATTGTAGGATGGATTTTTATGAATTTGCTATGTTAAGTCGTTTAAAGTTGCTATGTTTGATCTTTTGTGAACTTCTTATGCTATGACTGGTTATAAATTAAACTTGCAATGTCCGATCTATGTTATGTTCAGTTTACGCATGTGCTATTTTGATCAGGTTACGTAGGGGTGCATGGATCTATGGGTTCGGCTATTAGGGGGCGACTCTAGATGCGGTCAAATGAGGGGTGACCGGGCGCTGTTCACAGACGTGCCCGTGGATATATAGAGGGTCAAATTAGGACACCACGGTTGTAGATGCTCTAAAGTAGTTTAGCAATAATCTTCTGTCGGGTTTATATATGAAACGAGCGTTCCAACCCAACTGTTTCAGATTTAGAGTTCAAAATGCAAAAAACTGAACGAAGTTTCTTCATTGGATCTAAAGTTTATAAAATAGAAGCAAGGTAATATATGTCAATAAAAATAGTAGCAAGGTTATTAGGACCGTACACTGATGAATTCGGGGCGACTTGTGTGTATTTTTGCTCATAGAAGAGTTGAAGTGCAGTATTGAACTGAACAGGAAACGCAGGTCAAACCTTGATTCCGATCGAACAAGGCACCAAAAAACGCAATAAAGTTTCCAAGGACGTAAAATCTTTCTGGATTGCTGCCAACAAGCAAACAAGCTCGGACTGAACAAGAAAATTGCTGAAGTTTGAGTTGTTGATTACCAACGGGCAAGGAAATTACAAGAATTTCATAATTTTCTTGATCATCCAAAAAGCACCAGAATTACACTAACTTCAGAACTTTCCTCACAACTCTACCATCACAAGTCAAGTCCCACTAGGAAATTCCCCACGATCAGCAAAAGGTAAGATGAAAGAGCAACTAAGTCACGGCAAGAAGACTATAATGAATCTACATCCGGTAAGCATGCAACGGCATTACGTCGAACACCACCCTCGCTGCCGGCCAGAGCCTCAGCTCGGTGAGCGGGTCGTCTGCTCCGCATGACATGTCACTCGGCGCCGCAGCACCCGCATTGCCCCTGATATCCCCGGGCGCCAGAGGGAATAGCTCGAGGCACTCCCTCTCCGCTGCACATTTCTCAGCCTCCGACACGTCCTCAGTCGAACGAGGGGACATCCTGACATCCCCGCTCGCCAGAGGAAACAACGGCAGGCATCCCGGCGTGACCTCGGGGCTCGCGGCCTGTCGGGCGGCGGAAGGAGCCCACGGGTGCGGGTGCCCCTGCAGGGAGGGCGCGTGCTTGTGGAGGACGGAGTTCCAACGGTTCTTGATGGCGTTGTCGGTGCGACCGGAGAGGAACTCGGCGATGGTGGACCAGCGGTTCCCGTAGGTGGCCTGGTACTTGACGATGAGCATGTCCTCCTCGCGGGTGAAGGGCTTGACAGCCTCCACCCTGGGGTCGAGGTGCTGGCACCAGCGGAGGCGGCACGACTTGGAGTTGCAGCCGGGCAAGCCTCGACAGATGGAGTCCCAGTTGTGCGGGCCGCCGCACCGACGCACCTGCTCCCGCAGCAGGTCGTCCTCTCTCTTGGTCCACATCTTCTTGGCCGCGTGCGGTAAGCCGTCGCCGCCGGAGGCGCCGGCGTCGGAGACCGATGTGGCCGGGAAGGACGACGGCGACATCACCATCCCCCTAGCTTGGATCGCCTCCGATGGATGATTTCCTGCGGGGTGAAGATGTTGCGTGCGTGCGGTGGACGCGGTGCGGGTGGTCTGTGGAGGCCGCGGCCGCGTGCCTACTTATATAGATAGACGGATGGTGGTTAAACGGAACCTAGGCACCGAGTCCGAGCAGGAGTCCAAACCGCGTCTTTTCTTTTTCTTTCGGCGTTGGCTGCTGCAAGGAAGCGAAACGACTCCTTGGCGATCGATCGCGGGAGCGATCGATTCCGACCGCGCTCGTCGCTCCTCCTATTCCCTTTCCCTTTCTAGGTAGCCTTTTTCCTTTTCTGGAAAACCCAGCCGTGCGCCAATTCTTTTCCTTTTCCATCCCCTCCTCCTCCACTGCGGCTACCTTGCTGCTTCCCCTCCCCTCCTCGGCGAGGTCAGCGCGGGCGCCACGCCCGCACGAGCGCCGCGAGGGAGGTGGCCAATACGGCAAGGTGCCGCGCCCGCACGAGCGCCGTGAGGTCAAAGTGCAGCAGCGGCCAATATGGCGAGGCGCAGCGACCGCACGGGCTCCGCGAGGTCCAGGGGTGGAAGCATCCAATACGGCGAGGCGGTGCCTGTCCGACGAACGTACGGCCTCCGCGGCGTGCTCAACCTTGCTCCTACGCCTCCCACCCGGGCTGGACCTCCCCCCGTGCGTCGTCCCCACCCGCATCACCAAGCTTCCCAATGGCGTCCGCGACTCCGCGTCGCCTCCGAGGATGTCCGGGTACTACCCACCTCCCCCTACCCTCTTCCTTCCGATGAGTCCATGGCTGACAGCGGCCACCGTCTCCGAGCTCACGAACACCCAGATTTGACAGGGAGCAGCACAGGGATGGCGATTTTGGCAGCTCTGCTCTGATGATGCCATCAGAGCACAGATTGCTCGTTTTTAGCATGAGGAAGAAGATGATTTAAATGTTTTGGAAGGACTAATCCAGTGAGGATGGTGGACAAGAAAATAGAAGGAATATGTATGTCAAAACTGAAGAAAAGCATACCACCTTGGTGGCTCTGTTCTCACAAAAGAAGATTGTTTACTGTTTCACACAAAATCAGATTTTTTTTTCCAGCAACTCATCCACCTTGGTCTCATCTTTCATTGACGGCAGAGCATCAAGTAGCAGTATCTCTACGAAAATCCATAGAAGTATCGGAACCGGCTATGGATATGGGAAAAAGAAAATGCCTAAATGCATCTCTGAAACAATGGCACTTTTTCAGTGAATGAACTGAGACTAGCAGCTCATTTTTATTCTGTTGGGGGAATCTATTTTGGATGAAATTCTGAACACTTTTCAAAGAGATAGTAGCTGCCACTGTTCAAGAATTTACTAATTCTCTGAAAATTGATTTGTTTTTCTGTAGCAAGTTGTCGTATGGGGACGCACGGTGGGAGGTCGACGGCGGCCATCGTCTCCGAGCTCATGAACACCCAGATTTGATAGGGAGCAGAACATGGATCTCGATTTTTGGCAGCTCTGTTCTGATGAAGCTAGCATGGTTAGGTAGTTCCCGTCACGCACAGCTTGCTCGTTTTCAGCAAGAGGAGGAGGAAGATTATTTAGTTCTTTTGTATGGACTAATCCAGTGAGGATGCTGGGCAAGAAAATAGAAGGAATGTGGATCTCAAGAGTGAAGAAAAGCAGGCCTCCTTGTCCTTGGTGGCTGTGTGCTCAGAAAAGCAGATTCGCAAAACTCTGATTTTTCGACAGCAACTCATCCGCCTCAGTCTCGTCTTTCGTTGACGGCAGAGCACCACGTAGCAGTGTTTGGGAGCGCATCTTTGCAAAAATCTATACAAGTGTCAGAACCGGTTGTGGAGATGGGAAAAAGGAAATCCCTAATTGCATATCTGAAACCATGACATTTTTCGTGGAAGGGCTGGCGTTTCGACACCAAGGGGATCACCATAAGTTTTGTTTCGCCAGCCTCGGACTCAGATGTTCATAACCAAGTAGGTCTATCTGTCTGTCTGACTCTGTTTTTTGGTATACCTGATTTTGATCAAGTGGAGTAACAAGAAGATTGTTCTATGAATGAAGGTGCAAGAGCGGTTTGAGGTGGACATCAAGGAGCTGCATGAGCAGATTGACACTTCAACATACAGTAAGTGTCGCATACAGAGCTGGTGGGTTGTTTGAAATGTAATATGTCTCTGATTTGTTTTTTGTCCATGACATGATATTACAGTGGCTTCATAGACGACGACCCCGACATTGCAAGGACGACAGAAGGAGAAGATGGAAGATGGGATCCTTGAAAGTTTGCTTCAAGTGATGTTGTTTTTTGCCTGCCTGCCTGCCTACTCTGCTGCCAGGGAGGCATCAGCAGCAGTTGTACCTTTTTTTAGTCTGAGAGAGATGTTTGTTTTGTTAATTAGGCCAAATGAAAATGATTTTACTTGTGCTAGAATTGGATGGATGAATGTATGATGCATGGTTTTCTTTGAAATTTTAATAAATCATGATATTTAGACAAAACTTATTTTTCTTTAAAACCATGCATTATATCATTATATATTATATCTAATCCTGTAACATTCTAAAGTTTTCAAATTTGCTTGCTTGGGTAATTTTATTTGGTTGAAGAATCTTTTTTGGATGAAATTCTGAACACTATTCAAAGAAATCAGCAGCTGCCATTCTTCAAGAATTTACTAATTCTCTGAACATTGTTTTGTTTTTCTGTAGCAAATTATTCTATTAATACTAAATACTATGCAAGGAAAATCAGCAGCTGCCATTGTTTCATAGAATGACCTAATTCTTTGGAGAACGTTTGTTTTTCTGTAGCAAATTATTGTATGAATTCTGAACATTGTTCAAAGAAATTGAGCTCTGAACATTGTTCAAACAACAGAGATAGAGCAGTCTGTATATACATTGAGCATTAAGCTAGAAGAATTCTTAGCTAATCTTTGACGAGACATTGGTGTGCTGAATGATCTCTGTTACCCACCATAATTTATTTCTTTATAATGATCTCTGTTCCATTTTAGTACTTGCGGTGTCATCTTCAATTTTGTCATAAATTAGGATTTTGTTTAGTTATAAATTTTAGGTTTCTAATCTGGTGCTTGCTACTCCTTTTGACCATTTTGCAGGTCGGAGTTGAAACATACCCACAAGACAGAACTCAGCTCCGGATTAGTCCTTCCGGAGCTGAGTTATTTTACATCAGTTTACCTCCTTTTAGCAGCTGCCATTATTCCTGGTACTCCTTTTGACCATTGTTCAAAGAAATCAGCAGCTGCCCTTATTTTACATCAGCTTACCCCCTTTTAGCATAAAGGAACAACTCATTTTCTCGCCACTCCTAATTTTTTTATTGTGCTTTTGTGTAGGAAGAGAAATTGATTTTCAGACAACAAGAACAACAGGGATGGTATTTAGGTTGACATATCTCCATAGAGAATCTAACCTCTCCAGGGATAAGTAAGATGAAAAACATCCATTGAAAGCACCACAAAGGTAACTAAGCAATGGTAACATCATTTGAAGACCATCCTTTTATTTCTTTCTTCCCCTATTTATCATAGGTTAATAACTTACATCGTAAATGTCAATAACTTACAGCATAAGTATCTTTTTATAGGCAGTCTTTCACACTAAGACGACAACACAGGCCTTACAAGATACTTTCTTTTTTCGTCCACTGTTCTTCGTGCTAGTATCAGGTTCAGTAACATACACACAAGTAAAAATGCACATCGTTTCTCTCTGCGCCCAACATGCAAAAAAACTGCCCCAAGAAGATAATTGCCTCCATTTCTTTTCCCATAGCATCCTATGCGCGTTGTAGCTCTCTGGTCCAGCCCACGACGCCGTGTTATGTCGCCTATTTTTGGAGGACAGGTAAAGGGAATTAGTCCCTTCTACTTTCTATATAAGAAAATATGATAGCCATAATAAATCCTATAAGATTGACACTGCTAGTCTAGAATATTTAAGCATTACCGGGTTATTTTGGGGGCATTGTGGCTTTTTATGGCCTGGCAGCCTGCACTTGGAACACTTCCTTACTGCTTTTTGTTTCTTAAGCTTATCAGAAGCCTTTTCATACATGGTCTTTGGCCTATCACCAAGGTTGAAACCTTTTGTGCGTGACAGCGGGGGGTCTCTCAAACAAAATGTTTGATGCACCTCAACGCCACCCATGCTAGACGCACCGATGGTAGACACAACATTTTGATGCACCTGCGTAGGGATGTGCAGGTCGCCATCCCCCTCCTGCCTGGCATCAACATTCAACTGCTGAGGATCATCAATACACCGTCGCTTCCCACCTGAGAGTTGTTGTTCTTGGCGGAGCCGCTTGTCTAACCTGACTTTCTTTATTGCCTCACCAATGCCACCCTGTCTATCTTAGGGTAACGCGAATCGAGGCGAACATCATCATCGCTGACGGACGCCGAGACGAGCCGCGGTAGCGACGACGGACGCCGAGATGAGCACGTGACACCACTGCCATCCTGTCTATCTTAGGGTAACGCGAGTCGAGGCGGACGTCGTCGCGGTAGCGACGACGGATGCCGAGACGAGCACGTGACACCAATGCCACCATGTCTATCTTAGGGTAACGCGAATCGAGGCGGACATCGTCGCGGTAGCGAGGACGGACGCTGAGACAAGCACGTGACACCACTACCACCATGTCTATCTTAGGGTAACGCGAGTCGAGGCGGAGGTCGTCGCGGTAGCGACGACGGACGCTGAGGCGAGTACGTGACACCACTGCCACCCTGTCTATCTTAGCGTAACGCGAGTCGAGGCGAAAGTCGTCGCGGTAGCAATGACGGACGCCGAGACAAGCACGTGACACCACTGCCACCCTGTCTATCTTAGGGTCACACGAGTCGAGGCAGACATCATCGCGGTAGCGACGACCGACGCCGAGACGAGCACGTGACACCACTGCCACCCTGTCTATCTTAGGGTCACGTGAGTCGACGCGGACGTCGTCGCGGTAGCGACGACGGATGCCGAGACGAGCACGTGGCACCACTGCCACCCTGCATATCTTAGGGTAACGCGAGTCGAGGCGGACGTCACCGAGACGAGCACGTGACACCACTGCCATCCTGTCTATCTTAGGGTAACGCGAGCCGAGGCAGACATCATCGTGGTAGCGATGACGGACGCCAAGACGAGCACATGACACCACTGCCTCCCTGTCTATATTTAGGTCACGCGAGTCAAGGCGGACGTCGTCGCGTAGCGACGACGGACGCCAAGACGAGCACGTAACACCACTGCCACCATGTGTTAGCGTAATGCGAGTCGAGGCGGCGTCGTCGCAGTAACGACGACGGACGCTGAGACGAGCACGTGACACCACTGCCACCCAGTCTATCTTAGGGTAATGTGAGTCCAGGCAGACATCGTCACGATAACGACGACGGACGCCAAGACGAGCACGTGACACCACTGCCACCTTGTCTATCTTAGGCTCACGCGACTCGAGGCGGACGTCGTCGTGATAGCGACGGCGGACGCCGAGACGAGCACGTGACACCACTGCCACCCTGTCTATCTTAGGGTAACGCGAGTCGAGGCGGACGTCTTCATGGTAGTGACGACGGACGCCGAGACGAGCACGTGGCACCAATGCCACCCTGTCTATCTTGCGGTTACATGAGTCGAGGCAGACGTCATCGCGGTAGCGATGACGGACGCCGAGACGAGCACGTGCCACCACTGCCACCCTGTCTATCTTAGGGTAACGCGAGTCGAGGCGGACGTCGTCGCTGTAGCACGACGGACGCCGAGACGAGCACCTGGCACCACTGCCACCCTGTCTATCTTAGGGTAACTCGAGTCGAGGCGGACGTCGTCGCGGTAGCTACGACGGACGCCGAGACGAGCACGTGATACAAATGCCACCCTGTCTATCTTAGGGTCACGCTAGTCGAGGCGGACATCGCCGCTGTAGCGACGACGGACGCTGAGACGAGCACGTGACACCACTGCCACCCTGTCTATCTTAGGGTCACGCGAGTCGAGGCGGACATCATCGTGGTAGCAAAGACGGACGCCGAGACGAGCACGTGACACCACTGCCACCCTGTCTACCTTAGGGTCACGCGAGTCGAGGCGGACGTCGTCGCGGTAGCGACGAAGGACGCCGAGACAAGCATGTGACACCACTGCCACCCTGTCTATCTTAGGGTAACGCGAGTCAAGGCGGACATCACCGAGACGAGCACGTGACACCACTGCCATCCTCTCTATCTTGGGGTAACGCGAGTCGAGGCGGACGTCATCGCGGTAGCGATGACGGACACCGAGACGAGCACGTGACACCACTGCCTCCCTGTCTACCTTTGGGTCACGCGAGTCGAGGCGGACGTCGTCGTGGTAGCGACGACGGACACCGATACGAGCACGTAACACCACTGCCACCATGTGTTAGCGTAACGCGAGTCGAGGCGGACGTCGTCGCGGTAACGACGACAGACGCCGAGACGAGCACGTGACACCACTGCCACCCAGTCTATCTTAGGGTAATGTGAGTCCAGGCGGACATCGTCGCGGTAGCAATGACGGACGCCAAGACGAGCACGTGACACCACTGCCACCCTGTCTATCTTAGGGTCACGCGAGTCGAGGCGAACGTCGTCGTGATAGCGACGGCGGATGCCGAGACGAGCACGTGGCACCACTGCCACCCTGTCTATCTTAGGGTAACGCGAGTCGAGGCAGACGTCGTCGTGGTATCGACGACGGACGCCGAGACGAGCACGTGACACCAATGCCACCCTGTCTATCTTAGGGTTACATCACTCGAGGCGGACGTCGTCGCGGTAGCGATGACGGACGCCAAGACGAGCACGTGCCACTACTGCCACCCTGTCTATCTTAGGGTAACACGAGTTGAGGCGAACATCGTCGTTGTAGCACGACGGACTCCGAGACGAGCACGTGGCACCACTGCCACCCTGTCTATCTTAGGGTAACTCGAGTCGAGGCGGACGTGTCGCGGTAGCTACGACGGACGCCGAGACAAGCACGTGACACAAATGCCACCCTGTCTATCTTAGGGTCACGCGAGTAGAGGCAGACGTCGTCGCGGTAGCGACGACGGACGCCGAGACGAGCACGTGACACCACTGCCACCCAGTCTATCTTAGGGTCATGCGAGTCGAGGCGGACATCACCGAGATGAGCACGTGACACCACTGCCACCCTGTCTATCTTAGGGTAACGAGAGTCGAGGAAGATGTCGTCGCTGTAGCGACGACGGACGCCGAGATGAGAACGTGGCACATTGCCACCCTATCTATCTTAGGGTAATGCGAGTCGAGGCGGACATCGTCGCGGTAGTGACGCCGGACGCCGAGACGAGCACGTGACACCACTGCCACCCTGTCTATCTTAGGGTAACGCGAGTCGAGGCGGACGTCGTCGCTATAGCGACGACGGACGGCGAGACGAGCACCTGGCACCACTGCCACCCTGTCTATCTTTGGGTAACGCGAGTCGAGGCGGACATCGTCGCGGTAGTGACAACGGACGCCGAGATGAGCACGTGACACCACTGCCACCCTGTCTATCTTAGGGTAACGAGAGTCGAGGAAGACATCGTCGCTGTAGCGACGCCGAACGCCGAGATGAGCACATAACACCACTGCCACCCTATCTTAGCGTAACGCAAGTCGAGGCGGACATCATCGCGGTAGCGACGACAGATGCCGAGATGAGCACGTGACACAACTGCCACCCTGTCTATCTTAGGGTAATGCAAGTCGAGGCGGACGTCATCGCGGTAGCGACGACGGACGCCGAGACGAGCACGTGACACCTTTGCGACCCTGTCTATCTATGGGTCACGCGAGTCGAGGCGGACGTCGTCGCGATAGCGACGACGGATGCCGAGATGAGCAGTGACACCACTGCCACCCTGTCTATCTTAGGGTAACGCGAGTCGAGGCGGACATCGTGGCGGTAGCAATGACGGACGCCGAGACAAGCACGTGACACCAATGCCACCCTATCTATCTTAGGGTTACGCGAGTCGAGGCGGACATCGTCGCGGTATTGATGCCGGACGTCGAGATGAGCACGTGACACCACTGCCACCCTGTCTATCTTAGGGTAACGCGAGTCAAGGCGGACGTCGTCGCTATAGCGACGACGGACGGCGAGACGAGCACCTGGCACCACTGCCACCCTGTCTATCTTAGGGTAACGCGAGTCGAGGCGGACGTCGTCGCGGTAGCGACAACGGACGCCGAGACGAGCACGTGATACCACTGCCACCCTGTTTATCTTAGGGTAACACGAGTCGAGGCGGACGTCGTCGCGGTAGCGACGACGGACGCCGAGACGAGCATGTGACACGAATGCCACCCTGTCTATCTTAGGGTAACGCGAGTCGAGGCAGACATCGTCGCGGTAGCGACGACGGACGCCGAGACGAGCACGTGACATGAATGCCACCCTGTCTATCTTAGGGTAACGCAAGTCGAGGCGGACGTCGTCGCGGTAGCGACGACGGACGCCGAGACGAGCACATGACACCAATGCCACCATGTCTATCTTAGGGTCACGCGAGTCGAGGCGCACGTTGTCGCGGTAGTGACGAACGGACGCCGAGACGAGCACGTAACACCACTGCCACCATGTCTTAGCGTAACGCGAGTCGAGGCGGACATCATCGCGGTAACGACGACGGACGCCGAGACAAACACGTGACACCACTGCCATCGTCTCGTTAGCGACGACGGACGCCGAGATGAGCACGTGACACCACTACCACCTTGTCTGTCCTAGGGTCACGCGAGTCGAGGCGGACGTCGTTGCGTTAGCGACGACGGATGCGGAGACAAGCACGTGACACCACTGCCACCCTGTCTATCTTAGGGTCACGCGAGTCGAGGCGGACGTCGTCGCGGTAGCGACGACGGACGCCGAGACGAGCACATGACAGGAATGTCACCCTGTCTATCCTAGGGTAACGCGAGTCGAGGCGGACATCGTCGAGGTAGCGACGACGGACGTCGAGACGAGCACATGACACCAATGCCACCATGCCTATCTTTGGGTTACGTGAGTCGAGGCGGACGTCGTCGCGGTAGCGACGACTGACACCGGGACGAGCACGTGACACCAATGCCACCCTGTCTATCTTAGGGTAACGCGAGTCGAGGCGCACGTCATCGCGGTAGTGACGGACGGACGCCGAGACGAGCACGTGACACCAATGCCATCTGTCAAAAAAGATTCCTGATTTTTGGAAGAATTCACAAATTTAAAAGTTGTTTATATTTTTAATAATATGTTATGGCTTTGGAAAGTTTGTCGTTAATTGGAAAAGTTGTTTATAGTAAATCAATTGAATGAATATTCCTGATGCAATCAAAAAGTTGTTTATAGTAAATCAATTGAATGAATATTCCTGATTCAATCAAAAAGTTGTAGATCAATTTTAGTTGAGTATTCTATTTCTTGGTGATAAAAATATTTTTTTCAAAAAATTAATTGGAAGGGAATAGAGGGATAGGCTAATTTGATTTTCTGTTAAGAAGTAGCAATTCATTTTAGTTGAAAGTGCTAGTTCATTTCAATTGAAAGTGAGATTTCCCGCCCATTACTATCCTTGAAAAACCGCTGGCCCAGAAAGGGAATTAGCGGAATAGGAAAAAACAGGCCGAAACTAAAAAATACATGGAAAGGGTATAGAGCCTAGGTAGCTACTGGGCCGAGGCTGGGCCCAACTCACGAAAACAGGAACACTCAAGGCCGGGATCGGTCGCCAAAGGGAATAGAGGAGGTGGGAGCCTGATCGCTAAACTTGTTGTTTGCTATCGGATTAATCTGGTCGAAAATCGACCGCGCCTCCTAGGATAGGTGAAGTGGAATAAGCTCACCGAGAGTGGTTTATCTCCCCATACCCGTTCATGGATCCACCGTCCATGGTTAATTTGAGATCCATGCTAATTTTTTGGTCGTTGTTAAAATTATGCTCGTTTTAAAATCTTTTGTTCGGTTTTTCTCTTGTTTTACCGTGTATTGTCGTGTTTTATTATCTACCAATAAATGATGCATTTGTTACGGATCGGGTTTGCTGATACAGGGTGAAATATAAGACACACTTTGAAAGAGGAAGGAAAACTCAATGAACGCTTTGAAATAAGAAATTTTGAAAAGACAAAAAGTAGCATGAATCTCAAAGCAACCACGGACGATGGATCCGTGTATGGAATATTCTGTCACGGTAGAATTACTTCTCTCCAAGTTTATATGGATGTTGGGGCATTGGGAACTTTCATTAGGGTAAATACTAAGCATGATATCAATCTGCCATTTGCGAGCATTTGGTACTATGTCTGGTTCTGGAAAATGAGAACAAGGACTTGAAGCGGCCTTTTTGGGCATACGCATGAGTGTGAATACAAGGACAAGGACTTGAAGTGGGGCTCATGGCTTAAAATCAATGCACACACATGGAGAGGCCAGTTTTCATGTGGAAGAGGTAAAGCAACATGTATATATGTGGGGGTGTGGAAGAGGTAGGGCAACATGTATATATGTGGGGGTGACGCTGTTGGGTAACGTAGCAGAAATTCAAAAATTTCCTACGTATCACCAAGATCTATCTATGGAGAGACTAGCAACAAGGGGAAGGAGAGTGCATCTACATATCCTTGTAGATCGCTAAGCGGAAGCGTTCAAGTGAACGGGGTTGATGGAGTCGTACTCGTCGTGATCCAAATCACCGATGACCAAGTGCCAAACGGACGGCACCTCCGCATTCAACACACGTACAGCCCGACGATGTCTCCCACGCCTTGATCCAGCAAGGAGAGAGGGAGAGGTTGAGGAAGACTCCATCCAGCAGTAGCACAACGGCATGGTGGTGATGGAGGAGCGTGGCAATCCTGCAGGGCTTCGCTAAGCACCACGGGAGAGGAGAAGGACTTAGGAGAGAGGGAGGGGCTGCACCAAAGGCATAAGGGGTGTTTCAAGAGGCCCTCCTACCCTCACTATATATAGGGAGCCCAAGGGGGGGTGCGCCAGCCCTAGGAGATCCAATCTCCTAGGGGGCGGCGGCCAGGGGAGGTTTCCCTCCCCCCCAAGGCACCTAGGAGGTGCCTTCCCTCCTTGGGACTCTTCCTTAGGGTTCCCCCTTCACCCTAGGCGCATGGGCCATGAGGGAAGTGGCGCCCCAGCCCACTTTGGGCTGGATCCCTTCTCACTTCAGCCCATGGGACCCTCCGGGATAGGTGGCCCCACCCGGTGGGCCCCCGGGACCCTTCCGGTGGTCCCGGTACAATACCGATGACCCCGAAACTTGTCCCGATGGCCGAAATAGGACTTCCTATATATAAATCTTTACCTCCGGACCATTCCGGAACTCCTCGTGACGTCTGGGATCTCATCCGGGACTCCGAACAACATTCGGTAACCACATACAAGCTTCCTTTATAACCCTAGCGTCATCGAACCTTAAGTGTGTAGACCCTACGGGTTCGGGAGACATGCAGACATCACCGAGACGTTCTCCGGTCAATAACCAACAGCGGGATCTGGATACCCATGTTGGCTCCCACATGTTCCACGATGATCTCATCGGATGAACCATGATGTCAAGGACTTAATCAATCCCGTATACAATTCCCTTTGTCTAGCGGTACAATACTTGCCCGAGATTCGATCATCAGTATCCCGATACCTTGTTCAATCTCGTTACCGGCAAGTCTCTTTACTCGTTCCGTAACACATCATCCCGTGATCAACTCCTTGATCACATTGTGCACATTATGATGATGTCCTACCAAGTGGGCCCAGAGATACCTCTCCGTCACACGGAGTGACAAATCCCAGTCTCGATTCGCGCCAACCCAACAGACACTTTCGGAGATACCCGTAGTGTACCTTTATAGCCACCCAGTTACGTTGTGACGTTTGGCACACCCAAAGCACTCCTACGGTATCCGGGAGTTGCACAATCTCATGGTCTAAGGAAATGATACTTGACATTAGAAAAGCTTTAGCATACGAACTACACGATCTAGTGCTAGGCTTAGGATTGGGTCTTTGTCCATCACATCATTCTTCTAATGATGTGATCCCGTTATCAATGACATCCAATGTCCATGGTCAGAAAACCGTAACCATCTATTGATCAACGAGCTAGTCAACTAGAGGCTTACTAGGGACATGGTGTTGTCTATGTATCCACACATGTATCTGAGTTTTCTATCAATACAATTCTAGCATGGATAATAAACGATTATCATGAACAAGGAAATATAATAATAACTAATTTATTATTGCCTCTAGGGCATATTTCCAACAGTCTCCCACTTGCACTAGAGTCAATAATCTAGTTCACATCGATATGTGATTAACACTCAAGGTCACATCCCCATGTGACTAACACCCAAAGAGTTTACTAGAGTCAATAATCTAGTTCACATTTACCATGTGATTAACACTCGATGAGTTCTGGGTTTGATCATGTTATGATTGTGAGAGAGGTTATAGTCAACGGGTCTGAACCTTTCAGATCCGTGTGTGCTTTACAAATCTCTATGTCATCTCCTAGATGCAGCTACCACGCTCTATTTGGAGCTATTCCAAACAACTGTTCTACTTGGAGCTATTCTAAATTGTTGCTCCATTATACGTATCCGGTATCTCTACTCAGAGCTATCCGGATAGGTGTTAAGCTTGCATCGATGTAACCCTTTACGACGAACTCTTTTACCACCTCCATAATCGAGAAAATTCCTTAGTCCACTAGTTACTAAGGATAACTTTGACCGCTGTCCTGTGATCCATTCTTGGATCACTCTTGTACCCCTTGACTGACTCATGGCAAGGCACACTTCAGGTGCGGTACACAGCATAGCATACTGTAGAGCCTACGTCTTAAGCATAGGGGACGACCTTCGTCCTTTCTCTCTATTCTGCCGTGGTCGAGCTTTTAAGTCTTAACTTCATACCTTACAACTCAGGCAAGAACTCCTTCTTTGACTGATCCATCTTGAACACCTTCAAGATCATGTCAAGGAATGTGCTCATTTGAAAGTACCATT
The DNA here is from genome assembly GCA_963921465.1 of Triticum timopheevii. NCBI lineage: Eukaryota > Viridiplantae > Streptophyta > Magnoliopsida > Poales > Poaceae > Triticum > Triticum timopheevii. The sequence goes on from OY997268.1 coordinate 473,486,991, forward strand.
AAGCGTTTTGATCTATCCTTATAGATCTTGATGCTCAATGCTCAAGTAGCTTAATCCAGGCTTTCCATTGAAAAACACTTTCCAAATAACCCTATATGCTTTCCAGAAATTCTACGTCATTTCTGATCAACAATATGTCAACAACATATACTCATCAGAAATTCTATAGTGCTCCCACTCACTTCTTTGGAAATACAAGTTTCTCATAAACTTTGTATAAACCCAAAATCTTTGATCATCATCAAAGCATACATTCCAACTCCGAGATGCTTACTCCAGTCCTTAGAAGGATTACTGGAGCTTTGCATACTTATTAGCATCTTTCAGGATTGACAAAACCTTCCGGTTGTATCACATACAACCTTTCCTCAAGAAAATCGTCGAGGAAACAATGTTTTGACAACCTATCTACAAGATTTCATAAATAATGCAGTAATCGCTAATATAATTCCAACAGACTCTTAGCATCGCTACGAGTGAGGAAGTCTCACCGTAGTCAACTCCTTGAACTTGTTGGAAAACATCTTAACGACAAGTCGAGCTTTCTTAATGGTGACATTTACCATCATTGTCCATCTTCCTTTTAAAATCCATATGTACCTAACAGCCTTACGACCATCAAGTAGTACTCCCAAAGTCTACACTTTGTTTTCATATATGGATCCTCTCTCGGATTATATGGCCTCGAGCCATTTATCGGAATCCGGGCCCACCATCGTTTCTCCATAGCTCGTAGGTTCATTGTTGTCTAGCAACATGACTTCCAAGACAGGATTACGTACCACTCTGAAGTAGTACGCATCCTTGTCATCCCACGAGGTTTGGTAGTGACTTGATCCGAAGTTTCATGATCAATATCATAAGCTTCCACTTCAATTGGTGTAGGTGCCACAAGAACAACTTCTTGTGCCCTGCCACACACTAGTTGAAGAGACGGTTTAATCACCTCATCAAGTCTCCACCATCCTCCCACTCAATTCTTTCGAGAGAAACTTTTCCTCGAGAAAGGACCCGATTCTAGAAACAATCCCTTATTGCTTTCGGATCTGAGACAGGAGGTATACCCAACTGTTTTGGGTGTCCTATGAAGATGCATTTATCCGCTTTGGGTTCGAGCTTATCAGCCTGAAACTTTTTCACATAAGCGTCGCATCCCCAAACTTTTAAGAAATGACAGCTTATGTTTCTCTAAACCATAGTTCATACGGTGTCATCTCATCGGAATTATGTGGTGCCCTATTTAAAGTGAATGTGGTTGTCTTTAATGCCTAACCCATAAACTATCATGGTAATTTGATAAGAGACATCATGGTATGCATCATATCCAATAGGGTGTAGTTATGATGTTCGGACACACCATCACACTATGGTGTTCCAGGCTGTATTAGTTGTGAAACAATTTCCACAATGTCTTAGTTCTGTGCCAAACTCATAATTCAGATATTCATCTCTATGATCATATCATAAATCTTGTATCCTCTTGTCACGATGATCTTTCAACTTCACCCTGAAATTACTTGAACCTTTCAATAATTCAGACTTGTGATTCATCAAGTAAATATACTCAACATCTACTCAAATCATCTGTGAAGTAAGAACATAACGATATCCACTACACGCCTCAGCACTCATTGGACTGCACACATCAAAATGTATTACTTCCAGCAAGTTGCTTTCTGGTTCCATTTTACTGAAACCGAGGCTTTCAGTCATCTTGCCCATGTGGTATGATTTGCATGTCTCAAGTGATTCAAGATCAAGTGAGTTCAAACGGTCCATTTGCATGGAGTTTCTTCATGCATATACACCAATAGACATGGTTCGCATGTCTCAAACTTTTCAAAACGAGTGAGCCCAAAGATCCATCAACATGGAGCTTCTTCATGCGTTTTATACCGATATGACTTAAGTGGCAGTGCCACAAGTAGGTGGTACTATCATTACTATCTTATATCTTTTGGCATGAACATGTGTATCACTACGATCGAGATTCAATAAACCATTCATTTTAGGTGCAAGACCATTGAAGGTATTATTCAAATAAACAGAGTAACCATTATTCTCCTTAAATGAATAACCGTATTGCGATAGACATAATCCAATCACGTCTATGCTCAACGCAAACACCAAATAACAATTATTTAGGTTTAACACCAGTCTCGATGGTAGAGGGAGCGTGCGATGCTTGATCATATCAACATTGGAAACACTTCCAACACATATCGTCAGCTCACCTTTAGCTAGTCTCTGTTTATTCCATAGCTTTTATTTCGAGTTACTAACACTTAGCAACCAAACCGGTATCTAATACCCTGGTGCTACTAGGAGTACTAGTAAAGTACACATCAACACAATGTATATCCTATATACTTCTATCGACCTTGCCAGCCTTCTCATCTACCAAGTATCTAGGGTAATTCTGCTCCAGTGGCTGTTCCCCTTATTACAGAAGCACTCAGTCTCGGGTTTGGGTTCAACCTTGGGTTTCTTCACTAGAGCAGCAGCTGAAATGCCGTTTCATGAAGTATCCCTTCTTGCCCTTGCCCTTCTTGAAACTAGTGGTTTCACCAACCATCAACAATTGATGCTCCTTCTTGATTTCTACTTTCGTGGTGTCAAACATCGCGAATATCTCAAGGATCATCATATATGTCCCTGATATATCATAGTTCATCACGAAGCTCTAGCAGCTTGGTGGTAATGACTTCGGAGAACCATCACTATTTCATCTGGAAGATCAACTCCCACTCAATTCAAGCGATTGTTGTACTCAGACAATCTGAGCACAAGCACACAAATTGAGCTTTTCTCCTTAGTTTGCAGGCTAAGAAAATCGTCGGAGGTCTTATACCTCTTGACGTGGGCACGAGCCTGAAATCCCAATTTCAGCCCTTGAAACATCTCATATGTTTCGCGACGTTTCAAAAACATCTTTGGTGCCTCAATTCTAAACCATTTAACTGAACTATCATGTAGTTATCAAAATGTGTATGTCAGATGTTCGCAACATCCACAGACAACGTTCGAGGTTCAGCACACTGAGCGGTGCATTAAGGACATAAGCCTTCTATGAAGCAATGAGGACAATCCTCAGTTTACGGACGTTGTCCGCATAATTGCTACTATCAACTTTCAACTAAATTTTCTCTAGGAACATAACTAAACAGTAGAACTGAAACGCGAGCTACGACATAATTTGCAAAATCCTTTTGACTATGTTCAGGATAATTAAGTTCATCTTATGAACTCCCACTCAGATAGACATCCCTCTAGTCATCTAAGTGATTACATGATCCGAGTCAACTAGGCCATGTCCGATCATCACGTGAGACGGACTAGTCAACATCGATGAACATCTTCATGTTGATCGTATCTTCTATACGACTCATGCTCGACCTTTCGGTCTTCTGTGTTCCGAGGCCATGTCTATACACATGCTAGGTTCGTCAAGTTAACCCTAAGTGTTTTGCATGTGTAAAACTGTCTTACACCAGTTGTATGTGAACGTAAGGATCTATCACACCCGATCATCACGTGGTGCTTCGAAACGACGAACTTTAGCAACGGTGCACAGTTAGGGGAGAACACTTCTTGAAATTTTAATGAGGGATCATCTTATTTACTACCGTCATTCTAAGCAAATAAGATGTATAAACATGATAAACATCACATGCAATCAAATAATAGTGACATGATATGGCCAATATCATATAGCTCATTTGATCTCCATCTTGGGGCTCCATGATCATCTTGTCACCGGCATGACACCATGATCTCCATCATCATGATCTCCATCATCGTGTCTTCTTGAAGTTGTCTCGCCAACTATTACTTCTACTACTACAGCTAACGGTTAGCAATAAAGTAAAGTAATTACATGACGTTTATGTTGACACGCAGGTCATAAATTAAGACAACTCCTATGGCTCCTGCCGGTTATCATACTCATCGACATGCAAGTCATGATTCCTATTAAAAGAACATGATCAATCTCATACATCACATATATCATTCATCACATCCTTTGGCCATATCACATCACATAGCATACCCTGGAAAACAAGTTAGACGTCCTCTAATTGTTGTTTGCATGTTTTACGTGGCTGCTATGGGTTTCTAGCAAGAACATTTCTTACCTACGCAAAGACCACAACGTGATATGCCAATTGCTATTTACCCTTCATAAGGACCCTTTTCATTGAATCCGATCCGACTAAAGTGGGAGAGACAGACACCCGCCAGCCACCTTATGCAACTAGTGCATGTTTGTCGGTGGAACCGGTCTCACGTAAGAGTACATGTAAGGTTGGTCCGGGCCGCTTCATCCCACAATGCCGCCGAATCAAGATTGGACTAGTAACGGCAAGCATATTGAACAAAATCAATGCCCACAACTACTTTGTGTTCTACTCGTGCAAAGAATCTACGCATAAACCTGGCTCATGATGCCACTGTTGGGTAACGTAGCAGAAATTCAAAATTTTCCTACGTATCACCAAGATCTATCTATGGAGAGACTAGCAACAAGGGGAAGGAGAGTGCATCTACATACCCTTGTAGATCGCTAAGCGGAAGCGTTCAAGTGAACGGGGTTGATGGAGTCGTACTCGTCGTGATCCAAATCACCGATGACCAAGTGCCGAACGGACGGCACCTCCGCGTTCAACACACGTACAGCCCGACGATGTCTCCCACGCCTTGATCCAGCAAGGAGAGAGGGAGAGGTTGAGGAAGACTCCATCCAGCAGCAGCACAACGGCGTGGTGGTGATGGAGGAGCGTGGCAATCCTGCAGGGCTTCGCTAAGCACCACGGGAGAGGAGAAGGACTTAGGAGAGAGGGAGAGGCTGCACCAAAGGCATAAGGGGTGTTTCAAGAGGCCCTCCTACCCTCACTATATATAGGGAGCCCAAGGGGGGGTGCGCCAGCCCTAGGAGATCCAATCTCCTAGGGGGCGGCGGCCAGGGGAGGTTTCCCTCCCCCCCAAGGCACCTAGGAGGTGCCTTCCCTCCTTGGGACTCTTCCTTAGGGTTCCCCCTTCACCCTAGGCGCATGGGCCATGAGGGAAGTGGCGCCCCAGCCCACTTTGGGCTGGATCCCTTCTCACTTCAGCCCATGGGACCCTCCGGGATAGGTGGCCCCACCCGGTGGGCCCCCGGGACCCTTCCGGTGGTCCCGGTACAATACCGATGACCCCGAAACTTGTCCCGATGGCCGAAATAGGACTTCCTATATATAAATCTTTACCTCTGGACCATTCCGGAACTCCTCGTGACGTCCGGGATCTCATCCGAGACTCCGAACAACATTCGGTAACCACATACAAGCTTCCTTTATAACCCTAGCGTCATCGAACCTTAAGTGTGTAGACCCTGCGGGTTCGGGAGACATGTAGACATGACCGAGACGTTCTCCGGTCAATAACCAACAGCGGGATCTGGATACCCATGTTGGCTCCCACATGTTCCACGATGATCTCATCGGATGAACCATGATGTCAAGGACTTAATCAATCCCGTATACAATTCCCTTTGTCTAGCGGTACGATACTTGCCCGAGATTCGATCATCGGTATCCCGATACCTTGTTCAATCTCGTTACCGGCAAGTCTCTTTACTCGTTCCGTAACACATCATCCCGTGATCAACTCCTTGATCACATTGTGCACATTATGATGATGTCCTACCGATGCCAAATCCGACGTTTGAGAAGTTGGATCGAGTCCTGGCTAGTGTCGAATGGGAACAAAAATTCCCCTTTGTAACAGTTCAGGCACTTTCTCATGGTATTTCTAACCACACGCCTCTGTTTCTTTCTTGACTCTGGTGAGGCCACCCACTTGGGAAATAAAAACTCTTTTTCTTTCGAGCTTGCTTGGTTTGAGAGAGAAGGCTTCCTTGATCTCGTAGCCAGAGAGTGGGCTAAGGATGCAGGAGGTAGGACCGCGCTTGAGCGTTGGTAGAATGAGATTAGGCACTTGAGAAGCTTCCTACGTGGGTGGGCTAAGCATCTTAGCGGGATTTATAAGGTGAAAAAAGAAAAGCTCCTTACACTTATTCAGTCCCTAGATGTAAAAGCAGAAACCACGGTTCTGGTAGCCACGGAGCTTCATGCAAAGCTTGACGCGGAGATGAGGCTGAAAGAGCTTCTTCGTGAGGAAGAATTAAAATGGGCGTTGAGGGCCAAGGTCTGAAGAGTAGTTCAGGGGAACGTGAACACTCAATTCTTCCACATGATCGCTAATGGCAAGCACAGAAAGAAGAGGATCTTTTAGCTTGAACAAGATGAAGGAACGATTCTTGGTCAGGAGTACTACAAACAGTTGTTTGGACCTCCAGAGGATAACTGTGTGTCGCTGGATGAGTCTAGGATTGAGGATGTGCCTCAACTTACTACTGTTGAGAATGATATTTTAGCTGCTCCTTTTTCTGAGAAAGAGGTGTTTGAGGCCATTTTGCAGATGAAAAATAATAAGGCTCTCGGCCTGGATGGATTCCCGGCTAAGTTTTATAAGAAATGCTGGCATATTATTAAAGGAGATCTGTTATCGTTGTTCCATGATTTATTCTCTGGCCAGCTTCACCTTTTCCAGCTGAATTTTGGAACTATAACCCTGCTTCCTAAGAAGACAGAGGCAGTGAGAATCGAGCAACTCAGGCCCATCTGTCTTCTTAATGTTAGTTTCAAAAATTTTACCAAGGTCGGGACGAATAGGCTCACACAGATTGCGCATGCTGTGGTGCAGCCTACTCAAACTGCTTTCATGTCGGACAGGAACATCCTTGAAGGGGTTGTGGTCCTTCATGAAACGCTCCATGAGATTCACACGAAAAAACTTGATGGAGTTGTTTTCAAGGTGGCTTTCGAGAAAGTGTATGATAAGGTCAAATGGCCTTTCCTTCAACAGGCCTTACGCATGAAGGGTTTTTATGAAGCTTGGCGACGCCAAGTAGAATCTTTCACGCAAAATGGGAGTGTTGGAATTAAAGTGAATGACAACATAGGTCATTATTTCCAGACACACAAGGGCCTGAGACAAGGTGATTCAATGTCTCCGATTTTGTTCAACATCGTCGTTGATATGTTGGCAATCTTGATAGGTAGGGCAAAGGATGTTGGTCAGGTGGGTGGCTTGGTGCCTCATCTAGTAGATGGTGATGTGTCCATCCTGCAGTACGCTGATGATACAATCATCTTTATGGAGCACGACTTGGCAAAAGCGAGAAATATGAAGCTGGTGTTATGCTTATTTGAACAGTTGACCGGTTTGAAGATTAACTTTCATAAAAGTGAGTTGTTCTGTTTTGGTAGAGCCAATGAGGAACAAGAGGCTTATAAGCAATTGTTTGGATGTGAATTGGGAGCATTACCTTTCACGTACCTAGGTATACCCATTCACCATCGTAAGCTGACAAACATAGAATGGAAGTGCATCGAGGATCGGTTTGAGAAGAAACCGAGTTGCTGGAAGGGCAAACTTATGTCATATGGAGGCCGATTGATTCTTATTAATTTGGTGCTCACGAGTATGCCTATGTTTCTCTTATCTTTCTTTGAAGTCCCAGTTGGGGTTAGGAAAAGGCTGGACTTTTATCGATCTTGATTCTTCTGGGAGAGTGATGAACTAAAGAGAAAGTATCGACTCGCCAAATGGGATATCATCTGTCGACCAAAGGACCAGGGGGGCCTTGGTATTGAAAATCTTGAAGTCAAGAACAGATGCCTTCTCAGTAAATGGCTGTATAAGTTATCAGTTGAGACTGAGGCAACTTGGGCGCAGATTCTCCGTAACAAGTATTTGCATTCTAAGACTTCGCAGGCGGCAGTAAGACCGACTGACTCGCCGTTTTGGAAGGGGTTTATGAGAGTCAAAGCTGCTTTCTTTAATAGAACAAAGTTCATTGTTGGTAATGGTAACAACACTCGCTTCTGGGAGGATACTTGGCTTGGTGAAACGTTGTTGGCGCTTCAGTATCCGTCTCTATATCGTATTGTTCAGCAACGTGATGCTCTCGTTGCAACGATTATGCAGTCCATTCCTCTTAATATTCAGTTTAGGAGGGTGCTTATTGGTGACCGGTGGGAAGCTTGGCTTCATCTGGTGAGTAGACTGATGGAGGTTCAGCTAGCTCATCAGCCCGATCAGTTGTGTTGGAAGCTTACTAGGTCTGGAGAATTCATAGTTAAGTCAATGTATATCGATGTCATTAACTCTACTATTATTCCTAGCTCCAAACATGTTTGGAAAGTCAAGGTTCCTTTGAAAATTAAAGTGTTTATGTGGTTTGTACATAAACAAGTCATTTTAACAAAGGATAATTTGGTTAAGCGCAACTGGACAGGATCTACTAGGTGTAGTTTCTGTGATCGGGACGAAGCCATCAAGCACCTATTCTTTGATTGCCCGTTGGCGAGAGTTTTATGGCACACGGTGCAAATTGCCTTTAACATTACTCCTCCGAATTCGATCAGTTCGTTATTTGGAACATGGCTTGTTGGGATAGAGTCCGAAACAGCTAGACACATTCGCGTAGGAGTATGTGCGTTGTTATGGGAAATTTAGAACTGCAGAAATGATTTGGCTTTTAATAGAACAACAACTATTCATTTTTTGTAGGTTTTATTCCGAGCTACTGCGTTGATCCGTATGTGGTCCTTACTCACTCCGACGGAGGCCAGGGAGCGTTTGGTAACTGGATCTGTCCGTTGGGAGATGGTAGCGCGGGATATCTTCAACCGGTTTGGATGGCGGTCATGTAATAGGATAGGCGATTAGTTTACCTAACCTTGTTATGCCAGCCGGTTGTGGCTTTTGGGCATTTTGTTTTTGGCGTTGTGGCTCTTTGTGAGCTAGCCATTTATTAATTTTTAGACTATAAGACTTTGTTGAACATCCTTTTTTATCTATAAATGTGGCCGTATGCATCGTTCTGATGCAGAGGCCGGGGAGTCCCTCCTTTTCGAAAAAAATGTCTGAAGGTGAAAAGGGGGCGAGGAAAAGATTATGTTTGGAAGATGAAGAGGAGGAAGAAAACACTGATCGGGATCCATTGATATCCTAGTGGGTAAGGTGACAAAACCGGGGTAGCTATGTTGAACAGTAGTTAGGACCGATCTAACTAGGAAAAACGAAATGATAAGAAAGGAGAGGAGGGTGATGCAAGTTCAGCTTCGACGGGATCAACGACCTCTCTGGGATGGGAGCGCCGGCAAAAATGAAACTCCTATTCTTGAACTGCCGTGGTTCGGTAACGTTGCGGCAGTTCGAGCATTCCTGGTTGCCCATCATTGTTGTAACCCTGAGGTTTTACTCATGTCAGAGACACACCCCGATAGCTATCCAGCTGAGCGTTGTCTAGAAAGTTGCGTACGAAATTTAAAGTTGTCTCGGTGAGTGATGAGGAAGGGTGGTTAGTTTTATTTTAGAGAAGAGAGGTTAGTGTGTACCAATTGTTTGCAACACCTTATTACATTGATGTTGTTGGGGAACGTAGTAATTTCAAAAAAATTCCTACGCACACACAAGATCATGGTGATGGCATAGCAACGAGAGGCGGGAGTATTGTCTACGTACCCTCGTAGACCGAAAGTGGAAGCGTTATGACAACGCGGTTGATGTAGTCGTACGTCTTCACGATCCGACCGATCCAAGCACCGAACGTACGGCACCTCCGTCTTCAGCACACGTTCAGCTCGATGATGTTCCCCGGGCTCCAATCCAGCAAAGCGTCAGGGATGAGTTCCGTCAGCACGACGGCGTGGTGACGATGATGATGTTCTACCGGCGCAGGGCTTCGCCTAAACTCCGCGACGATATGACCGAGGTGGAATATGGTGGAGGGGGCACCGCACACGGCTAAGGAACGATCCGTAGATCAACTTGTGTGTCCTGGGGTGCCCCCTTGCCCCCGTATATAAAGGAGCCAAGGGAGGGGGTGGCCGGCCTAGGAGGGGGCGCACCAAGGAGGAGTCCTACTCCCACCGGGAGTAGGATTCCCCCTTCCAAGTAGTAGGAGTAGGAATCAAGGAAAGGGGGAAGAGAAGAGAAAGAAGGAGGGGGTGCAGCCCCTCCCCCTAGTCCAATATATCGATCTTTACGTCTCGACCATTTCGAGACTCCTCGTCATGTCCCCGATCTCATCCGGGACTCCGAACTCCTTCGGTACATCAAAACTCATAAACTCATAATAAAACTGTCATCGAAATCTTAAGCGTGCGGACCCTACGGGTTCGAGAACTATGTAGACATGACCTAGAACTATTTCTGGTCAATAACCAATAGTGGAACCTGGATGTTCATATTGGCTCCTACATATTCTACGAAGATCTTTATCCGTCAAACCGCATAACAACATACGTTGTTCCCTTTGTCATCGGCATGTTACTTGCCCGAGATTCGATCATCGGTATCCAATACCTAGTTCAATCTCGTTACCGGCAAGTCTCTTTACTCGTTCCGTAATACTTCATCCTGTAACTAACTCATTAGTTACAATGCTTGCAAGGCTTAAGTGATGTGTATTACTGAGAGGGCCCAGAAATACCTCTCCGACAATCGGAGTGACAAAACCTAATCTCGAATTACGCCAACCCAACATGTACCTTCAGAGACACCTGTAAAGCACCTTTATAATCACCCAGTTACGTTGTGACGTTTGGTAGCACACAAAGTGTTCCTCCGGTAAACGGGAGTTGCATAATCTCATAGTCATAGGAACATGTATAAATCATGAAGAAAGCAATAGCAACATACTAAACGATCAAGTGCTAGGCTAACGGAATGGGTCATGTCAATCACATCATTCTCCTAATGATGTGATCCCGTTAATCAAATGACAACTCTTTTGTCCATGGCTAGGAAACATAACCATCTTTGATAAACGAGCTAGTCAAGTAGAGGCATACTAGTGACACTATGTTTGTCTATGTATTCACACATGTATTATGTTTCCGGTTAATACAATTCTAGCATGAATAATAAACATTCATCATGATATAAGGAAATAAATAATAACTTTATTATTGCCTCTAGGGCATATTTCCTTCAGTCTCCCACTTGCACTAGAGTCAATAATCTAGTTCATATCGCCATGTGATTTAACACCAATATTCATATCTGTATATGATTAACACCCATAGTTCACATCATCATGTGACCAACACCCAAAGGGTTTACTAGAGTCAATAATCTAGTTCACATTGCTATGTGATTAATACCCAAAGAGTACTAAGGTGTGATCATGTTTTGCTTGTGAGAGAAGCTTAGTCAATGGGTCTGTCACATTCATAGCCGTATGTATTTTGCAAATATTCTATGTCTACAATGCTCTACACGTAGCTACTCTAGCTAATTGCTCCCACTTTCAATATGTATCCAGATTGAGACTAAGAGTCATCTGGATCGGTGTAAAAGCTTGCACCGATGTAACTCTTTACGACGGGCTCTTTTATCACCTCCATAATCGAGAAATATTTCCTTATTCCACTAAGGATAATTTTGACCAATGTCCAGTGATCTACTCCTAGATCACTATTGTACTCCCTTGTCAAACCAGGGCAGAGTATACAATAGGTCTGGTCCATAGCATGGCATACTTTTATAGAACCTATGACTGATGCATAGGGAATGACTTTTCATTCTCTTTCTATTTTCTGCCGTGGTCGGGATTTGAGTCTTACTCACTTTCACACCTTGCAACACAGGCAAGAACTCTTTCTTTGACTGTTCCATTTTGAACTACTTCAAAATCTTATCAAGGTATGTACTCATTGAAAAAACTTATCAAGCGTCTTGATCTATCTATATAGATCTTGATGCTCAATGTGTAAGCAGCTTCACCGATGTATTTCTTTGAAAAACTGCTTTTCAAACATTCCTTTATGCTTTCCACAAAATTCTACATCATTTCCAATTAATAATATGTCATTCACATATACTTATCAGAAAGGCTGTAGTGCTCCCACTCACTTTCCTGTAAATACAGGCCTTTCTAAAAGTCTGTATAAAACCATATGCTTTGATCAACTCATCAAAGCGTATATTCCAACTCCGAGATGCTTGCACCAGTCCATTGATGGATTGCTGGAGCTTGCACACTTTGTTAGCATCTTTAGGATTGACAAAACCTTCTGGTTGCATTATATACAACTCTTCTTTAATAAATCCATTAAAGAATGCAGTTTTGACATCCATTTGCTAGATTTCATAAAATGTGGCAATTGCTAACATGATTCGGACAGACTTAAGCATCGATACGAGTGAGAAAATCTCATTGTATTCAACATCTTGAACTTGTCGAAAAACCTTTTTGCGACAAGTCGAGCTTTGTAGATAGTAACACTACTATCAACGTCCGTCCTCCTCTTGAAGATCCATTTATTTCTTATGGTTTGCCGATCATCGGGCAAGTCCATCAAAGCCCACACTTTGTTCTCATACATGGATCCTATCTCAGATTTCATGGCCTCCAGCCATTTTGCGGAATCTGGGCTCATCATCGCTTCCTCATAGTTCGTAGGTTTATCATGGTCTAGTAACATGACTTTCAGAACAGGATTATCGTATCACTTTTGGTGCGAACCGTACTCTGGAAGACCTACGAGGTTCTGTAGTAACTTGATCTGAAGTTTCATGATCATCATCATTAGCTTCCTCACTAATTGGTGTAGGAATCATTGGAACTGATTTCAGTGATGAACTATTTTCCAATTCGGGAGAAGGTACAGTTACCTCATCAAGTTCTACTTTCCTCCCACTCACTTCTTTCGAGAGAAACTCCTTCTCTAGAAAGGATCCATACTTGGTAACAAAAGTCTTGCCTTTTGGATCTGTGATAGAAGGTGTACCCAACATTTTGGGTATCCTATGAAGACACACTTTTCCGATTTGGGTTCAAGCTTATCATGTTGAAACTTTTTCACATAAGCATCGCAACCCAAACTATAAGAAACGACAACTTCGGTTTCTTGCTAAACCATAATTCATATGGTGTCGTCTCAACGGATTTTATATGGTGCCCTTTTAACGTGAATGCAGCTGTCTCTAATGCATAACCCCAAAACGATAATGGTAAATCAGTAAGAGACATCATAGATCGCACCATATCCAATAAAGTGCGGTTACGACGTTCGGACACACCATAACGTTGTGGTGTTCCAGGTGGCGTGAGCTGTGAAACTATTCCACATTGTTTTAATTGAAGACCAAACTCGTAACTCAAATATTCGTCTCCGCGATCAGATCGCAGAAATTTTATTTTCTTGTTACGATGATTTTTTCCACTTCACTCTGAAATTCTTTGAACCTTTCAACTATTTCAGACTTATGTTGCATCAAGTAGATATACCCATATCTGCTCAAATCATCTGTGAAGCTCAGAAAATAACGATACCCGCCGCGAGCCTTAATACTCATTGGTCTGCATACATCAGTATGTATTATTTCCAACAAGTTTGTTGCTCGTTCCATTGTTCCGAAGAACGGAGTTTTAGTCATCTCGCCCAAAGGCACGGTTCGCAAGCATCAAATGATTCCTAACCAAGTGATTTCGAAAATCCATCTTTATGGAGTTTCTTCATGCGCTTTACACCGATATGACCCAAACGGCAGTGCCATAAATAAGTTGCACTATCATTATTAACTTTGCATCTTTTGGCATCAATATTATGAATATGTGTATCACTACGATCGAGATCCAACAAACTATTTTCATTGGGTGTATGACCATCGAAGGTCTTATTCATGTAAACAGAATAACAATTATTCTCTAACTTTAAATGAATAATCGTATCGCAATAAACATGATCAAATCATATTCATGCTTAACGCAAACGCCAAATAACATTTATTTAGGTTTAACACTAATCCCGAAAGTATAAAGAGTGTGCGATGATGATCATATCAATCTTGGAACTACTTCCAACATTCATCGTCACTTCCCCTTCAACTAGTCTCTGTTTATTCTGTAACTCCTGTTTCGAGTTACTAATCTTAGCAACCGAACAAGTATCAAATACTCAGGGGCTACTATAAACACTAGTAAGGCACACATCCGTAACCTGTATATCAAATATACCCTTGTTCACTTTGCCATCCTACTTATCCACCAAATATTCAGGGCATCTCCGCTTCCAGTACCATTTCCTTTGCAGTGTAAGCACTCAGTTTCAGGCTTTGGTCCAGCTTTGGGCTTCTTCACGGGAGTGACAACTTGCTTGCCATTCTACTTGAAGTTCCCTTTCTTTCCCTTTGCCCTTTTTCTTGAAACTAGTGGTCTTGTCAATCATCAACACTTGATGCTCTTTCTTGATTTCTACCTTCGTCAATTTCAACGTCACGAAGAGCTCGGGAATCGTTTTCGTCATCCCTTGCATACTATAGTTCATCACGAAGTTCTAATAACTTGGTGATGGTGACTAGAGAACTATGTCAATCACTATCTTATCTGGAAGATTAACTCCCACTTGATTCAAGTGATTCAAGTACCCAGACAATCTGAGCACATGCTCACTAGTTGAGCGATTCTCCTCCATCTTTTAGCTATAGAACTTGTTGGAGATTTCCTATCTCTCAACTCGGGTATTTGCTTAAAATATTAACTTCAATTCCTGGAACATTTCATATGGTCCATGACGTTCAAAACGTCTTTGAAGTCCTGATTCTAAGCCGTTAAGCATGGTGCATTAAACTATCAAGTAGTCATCATATTGAGCTAGTCAAACGTTCATAATGTCTGCATCTGCTCCTGCAATAGGTCTGTCACCTAGCGGTGCATTAATGTAATAGCCTGGCTTATTAGGGATGATAGACTACTCATATCAATAAGGAATTCCTTCTTTTCCGGGAGCCCATTCGGAAAGAACTCCAAAGTTAAGCGTGCTCAGCTTGGAGTAGTTTCAGGATGGGTGACCGACTGGGAAGTTGCTCTCGGATGCGCATGAGTGAGGACAAAGTGCGCAGAAAAGACTAGTATTGATCTGTGAGGCCAGTCTAGATCCCGTCAGGAGTAACGACCACCGGCGGGTGTGTCCGGGGCGTTACAAGTTGGTATCAGAGCCGACCCTCGCGGTTACACGGATGGTTGCGGACAGGTGCGCGGTCATGTTGTTCATGACGTTTGTGACTCGTCGTGGCACACGGCATGGCACATGTACCGGACTGGATGCACAGACGGTTGTGCCAAGAGGGAACGTTCCTGTGGCCCGACGAGGACGTCGGTTCCTCTGAGTGGGGGTGTATGTAATAGCCTGGCTTATTAGGGATGATAGACTACTCATATCAATAAGGAATTCCTTCTTTTCCGGGAGCCCATTCGGAAAGAACTCCAAAGTTAAGCGTGCTCAGCTTGGAGTAGTTTCAGGATGGGTGACCGACTGGGAAGTTGCTCTCGGGTGCGCATGAGTGAGGACAAAGTGCGCAGAAAAGACTAGTATTGATCTGTGAGGCCAGTCTAGATCCCGTCAGGAGTAACGACCACCGGCGGGTGTGTCCGGGGCGTTACAATTAAGGACATAATTCTTCTGTGCAGCAATGAGGATAAACCTCAGATCACGGATCCAATCCGCATCATTGCTACTAACATTTTTCAACACAATTTTCTCTAGGAACATATCAAAATAAACATATGAAAGTAACAACGCGAGCTATTGTTCTACAACATAGTTTGCAAAATACTACCAGGACTAAGTTCATGATAAATTTAAGTTCAATTAATCATATTACTTAAGAACTCCCACTTAGACAGACATCTCTCTAGTCATCTAAGTGATCACGTGATCCAAATAAACTAAACCATAACCGATCATCACGTGAGATGGAGTAGTTTTCAATGGTGAACATCACTATGTTGATCATATCTACTATATGATTCACGCTCGACCTTTCGGTCTCTGTGTTCCGAGGCCATATCTGCATATGCTAGGCTCGTCAAGTTTAACCTGAGTATTCCGCGTGTGCAAAACTGGCTTGCACCCGTTGTAGATGGACGTAGAGCTTATCACACCCGATCATCACGTGGTGTCTGGGCACGACGAACTTTGGCAACGGTGCATACTCAGGGAGAACACTTCTTGATAATTAGTGAGAGATCATCTTAAAATGCTACCGTCAATCAAAGCAAGATAAGATGCATAAAGGATAAACATCACATGCAATCAATATAAGTGATATGATATGGCCATCATCATCTTGTGCTTGTGATCTCCATCTTCGAAGCACCGTCGTGATCACCATCGTCACCGGCGCGACACCTTGATCTCCATCGTAGCATCGTTGTCGTTACGCCATCTATTGCTTCTACGACTATCGCTACCGCTTAGTGATAAAGTAAAGCAATTACAGGGCGTTTGCATTTCATACAATAAAGCGACAACCATATGGCTCCTGCCAGTTGCCGATAACTTCGGTTACAAAACATGATCATCTCATACAATAAAATATAGCATCACGTCTTGACCATATCACATCACAACATGCCCTGCAAAAACAAGTTACACGTCCTCTACTTTGTTGTTGCAAGTTTTACGTGGCTGCTACGGATCAAAACCACAACGATAGTTCGTCAAGTTAGTGCTGTTTTAACCTTCGCAAGGACCGGGCGTAGCCACAATTGGTTCAACTAAAGTTGGACAAACTGACACCCGCCAGCCACCTGTGTGCAAAGCACGTCGGTAGAACCAGTCTCGCGTAAGCGTACGCGTAATGTCGGTCCGGGCCGCTTCATCCAACAATACCGCTGAACCAAAGTATGACATGCTGGTAAGCAGTATGACTTGTATCGCCCACAACTCACTTGTGTTCTACTCGTGCATATAACATCAACGCATAAAACCTAGGCTCGGATGCCACTTCTGGGGAACGTAGTAATTTCAAAAAAATTCCTACGCACACGCAAGATCATGGTGATGGCATAGCAACGAGAGGGGAGAGTATTGTCTACGTACCCTCGTAGACCGAAAGCGGAAGCGTTATGACAACGCGGTTGATGTAGTCGTACGTCTTCACGATCCGACCGATCCAAGCACCGAACGTACGGCACCTCCGTGTTCAGCACACGTTCAGCTCGATGACGTTCCCCGGGCACCAATCCAGCAAAGCGTCGAGGATGAGTTCCGTCAGCACGACGGCGTGGTGACGATGATGATGTTCTACCGGCGCAGGGCTTCGCCTAAACTCCGCGACGATATGACCGAGGTGGAATATGGTGGAGGGGGGCATCGCACACGGCTAAGGAACGATCCGTAGATCAACTTGTGTGTCCTGGGGTGCCCCCTTGCCCCCGTATATAAAGGAGCCAAGGGAGGGGGTGGCCGGCTTAGGAGGGGGCGCACCAAGGAGGAGTCCTACTCCCACCGGGAGTAGGATTCCCCCCTTCCAAGTAGTAGGAGTAGGAGTCAAGGAAAGGGGGAAGAGAAGAGAAGGAAGGGGGGGCGCAGCCCCTCCCCCTAGTCCAATATATCGATCTTTACATCTTGACCATTTCGAGACTCCTCGTCATGTCCCCGATCTCATCCTGGACTCCGAACTCCTTCGGTACATCAAAACTCATAAACTTATAATAAAACTGTCATTGAAACCTTAAGCGTGCGGACCCTACAGGTTCGAGAACTATGTAGACATGACCTAGAACTGTTTCCGATCAATAACCAATAGTGGAATCTGGATGTTCATATTGGCTCCTACATATTCTACGAAGATCTTTATCGGTCAAACCGCATAACAACATACGTTGTTCCCTTTGTCATCGGTATGTTACTTGCCCGAGATTCGATCGTCGGTATCCAATACCTAGTTCAATCTCGTTACCGGCAAGTCTCTTTACTCGTTCCGTAATACTTCATCCCGTAACTAACTCATTAGTTACAATGCTTGCAAGGCTTAAGTGATGTGTATTACTGAGAGGGCCTAGAGATACCTCTCCGACAATCGGAGTGACAAAACCTAATCTCGAATTACGCCAACCCAACATGTACCTTCAGAGACACCTGTAGAGAACCTTTATAATCACCCAGTTACGTTGTGACGTTTGCTAGCACACAAAGTGTTCCTCCGGTAAACGGGAGTTGCATAATCTCATAGTCATAGGAACATGTATAAGTCATGAAGAAAGCAATAGCAACATACTAAACGATCAAGTGCTAGGCTAACGGAATGGGTCATGTCAATCACATCATTCTCCTAATGATGTGATCCCGTTAATCAAATGACAACTCTTTTGTCCATGGCTAGGAAACATAACCATCTTTGATAAATGAGCTAGTCAAGTAGAGGCATACTAGTGACACTATGTTTTTCTACGTATTCACACATGTATTATGTTTCCGGTTAATACAATTCTAGCATGAATAATAAACATTCATCATGATATAAGGAAATAAATAATAACTTTATTATTGCCTCTAGGGCATATTTCCTTCAGATGTTAAGGTGGTGAAGGGGGGTGAAAGGGAATGGAGACTCACTGGAACTTATGGTGAATTCCGCTGGGAGGAGAAACACTCGACATGGGAGCGCATGCGCTACCTAAAGTAACACGCTGACTACCCATGGCTATTGGTCGGTGACATAAATGAAATCATGTTCATGGAGGAGAAAGCAGGCCAACCCTCGTCCCCGCAAGTATACAGAGACTTTTTGTGGTGCTCTTAATGGTTGTGAACTCAAGAACATTGGGTTCGTGGAAGATAATTTCACCTGGAGAAAGGATCGAATCAGGAAGCGTCTTGATCGGGCAATGCCAAGCGATCTCTATGCAACCTCATGCAGCTCTTGTCCACTTAGAGTTTAATCACAGTGATCATCGGTCGTTGTTGTTTGGATACCGACTACTACCGTGTGGTAAATGCTCAGAGGAGAACGGGAGGCGGTGCTTTGAGGCAACCAGAATGGGAAAGTCCTCAAGAAGCCATAGAAATGCTTGCGCATGGTGCAACGTGAGCTAGAGAAGGATGTGTGGTCCGATGTCTGATGAGAATGAGGGGAGGAGCCGAGGAAGAATGAACTCTATTATGAAATAAGAACACCTTCTCAAAAAGCAAGAGATCCAATGGTTTCAATGGGCAAGAATTAATTGTCATATTCGTGAAAGACCTAACAAATGAAGGTTAGCACCATCTACCGGTTTACAAGCCCTGATTCTTGTTTCATTATGGTTTGGCATTGTGATCGCAGTAGTAGCCTGTAGGCAAGATCACAAGATCCGTGCAACTGTTGCATTGTTTAAGTAATTGAATTGTGCCTGGGATAACAAGAATGGTATGATCCGACGGCAGCGATATATGCACATTGAGATTGCAAGGGATATTGGAACGATTGAACTTCGGCATTGGCATCAGGAAGCAAATGGAGTGGGACGCAAGTTAGCTAAAAGGTCTTTTGTTGACAAATCTTCTTGTAATTGGGCCAATGAACACCAAGCATTATTCTTAATAACCTCGCGAATGATGTATCAATGTTTTCATTAAGGCTTTCCCGGGAACTAATGCACAACCTCCTCTGGCGACTCGGGGGACCCCTCGTCGCGCCGCCGCGCTCCCACATCCCGCCCCCATCCCGTCTCGCCGCCACTCGAGGGGGCGCCAGAGAAGGCCGCGCGCCTCCAGGGAAGGTGGCGGCGGGGCGCATCTGCTAATCCTCGCGGCCGTCTTGTTGCCAGAGGAGGGCGACAGGCCATGCTAGATCTGGCCGCTCGGAGGCGGGCGGCGGCGGCGGCCTCCCCTCTGGCGCGGAGGGGGCGGCTTGGGGCGTCGGCCGTGGCGCGAGGTGGAGCTGGGGCTACGCGGGTGGGCTGCATCTGCGTGGCGATGGTGCAGGACCGATCTGAGCTAGCGCGTGCGGGTGACGGCGCGGCTCGTTGGCCGACGCACGTGCGTGGGCGCGGCACCTTCCGGCTGCTCCCGCATCGCCTCTCCTCGCATGGTGGTCATGAGTGCTCCTGGCTCCATGTGGCGGCTGCTCGGGCAACCAAATCTGGACCGTGCGGGTCTCCGGCCAGCCAGGGTGGTGGTTGGGGGACTGCGGCGTCCTTCCTATGGCCCCGCCCCTGATGGTTCTGGGCCAGCTACTGCTCGTGTTGGGGTGGATCCGGAGGCTTGTTGGTGGTGCGTTTCGCTGGACTGGTTGAATCCGGCTGGATCGGCCCGTGGTCGTCCGGCTTGGGACAGAGGAGGGTGGTGGTGAGTGGTACTGGTGGAGGTGGAGGGGTGGTGGCGGTGCTGCTGCAGCTGATGATCTCACTGCTTTCTGTTGGCGGGGCGGGCGCTTCGGTTTTGGTCTCCGACGAGTGTGCAGTGGCACGCGTGGGGCGTGTCGGCGCACCTGATGTATGGCTGCAGCCCGGACCATGGTGGTTCCTGGCCTCGGGCAGTGCTCCTCTGCTCCTTGCCGGCATGGTGCTCGGGAGGGGATGGTGGCCTGCGCTGCGTCCAGTGGCCTGCGCTCGGGCGGCCGTTGATGGATCTGGCGCCTAGTGCTGACGTTTGGTTGTCGGTGATCTCCGCACGGTGCGGTTGGCTCCGGTGGCTTGTCGTGCTTCTTTGTCTTTTGAAGGGCTCGATGGTGGTGGTGGTCGGCTGTCGTCTTATTGTAGGGATGTGCTCAAACTCCGGGTGAGAACCCTGCATCGACTAAGTCGATGCCGGCGGCAACGGCGTCTATGGACGTCGTTTTCCTTGCTGGAGGTGCCGTTGTGGAGCTCTAGCACCTACAATACTTTGCTTTGTGGTTTCCAGGTGAAAACCTAAGATCGGGCTCGCCGGATCGGATGGCGGTGTTGTGTCCTCGACAACACTACCTCCTTGGAGGCGTCGTCTTGGAGACCCAAACGACGGCTTCAGTTGCTGCGGCTGGTTGAGGGTGGTTCGCGTGGTGGTGGTCGTGTGGCTTGCTCAGGATCGAGGGTGGTGTGTTCTTCTTCAGGTGTTTCTCTTCGGCTGTCCTACGTGTGGTCTCCGGCCTGCTACTTTGCATGCTCATGACCGTGTTCTGTTGAGGCGAGCCTCGGGCTCTTGGACTAGTCTTGGTTCATCTTTGCTCAATGACGATGCAATGACGCCTCCCCGACTTGCTAATCGTCTTGAACTTCCGTGGCGGAGCTCCCAGTCAAGGTTCGTGTTAGGCGTTGGCACTCGTTGATTCTGGATGCTCCTCTGTTGTGCCGTGGGGTTTGATACGCACGCCGGTGCGGTGCGTTAGGCTGCTTGTAGAGTCTTGGTATTGTGATCCCTCGACGCACCCCTCATCTACCTGGTCCTGTTAGTTTGCTAGCTAGGTCTTGCCTTATGTTGGGCGTCATGTTCCTCTCCTTTTCTTGTAACACTTGTTACTTGTCTGGTTTTCGGCTCGGTTTTCCTCATAAATGGGGTCAATTTGTTAAGGTTTTCGATCCGGTTTTCCTTATAAACTGGATCACTCTCCTAGCATTATGGCCACTTTGAGCAATATATTCAGGTGAAGGGACTCCTTCCCCCGGTGATTCTGAAAAAAAAAATTAAGGCTTTCCCTGTAAAAGAAAAGTAGTCTAATCTCCGACTCAATTGTTTCAGAATTCAGAGTTTAATGCAAACAAGCAAATCTGCTTCGAATTTTCAAATAAAGTATAAAATAGAAGGTGAATTCAGGGCAAAATACTACGTACGCAAAAAAAACATGAACTTCTCAAGGAGGGTCGTATCTTGATTCCCATTTATTTTTCTCTAAAACAAATTTGATTCCCATTGATCCATGTGCCGAAAAATGCAAAAAAAAAAGGTGCACCAAGAACGTATAATCTGTGTGAATGCTTCCAACAAGCAAGCAAATTCGGAAATACCCACGAGTATTTATTTTCTTTTGCAAAAATTAATAAATAGCCATGAGTACTAAATCGAGCGTTCCAATCCCAGTTGTTTCAGAATTCAGATTAAGTGAAAACAACTGAAAAAGGCTGCTTTGTCTTGACAGCGTTTGGCCCCGGAAGATCATGAGAGTAACTTTTCAATTTTCAGTTATTTGCGTGAAGATCATGAGTAACTGAAGTACTGAATCCAAGCAGATCAGGAGTAACTCAAGCACATCGACAAGCAAGAAAAAGGTACTACAAATAACGTAAAATCTTTCTGGGTTACTTCCAACAACCAACAAGCAAGAAAGTTCAATAATCGACAAGAAAATTGCTAAAGATTGATTTGTTGATTACAATGGCCATGGAAATAAAAAGACTTTCAGAATTTTCTTGATCATCAAGAAGCACAAAGAATTACACTAAGTTCAGAACTTTCTTGATTACCTAACCAGCAAAAGACGATTACAGAAAATCCAAAGTTCTGTTGATACCAAGATCTCCGTTACAATGGAGTCCTAACAACATTCTTCCATTACAAGTCAAATCCCACTAGGAAAATTCCCCATGATCAGCAAAAAGTAAGATGAAAGAACAACCAAGTATAGGCAAGAAGACTAGAATGAATCTACATCCGGTAGGCCTGCAGCGGCATTACGTCTAACACCACCCTCGGCGCCGGCCAGAGCCTTAGCTCGGTGAGCGGGTCGCCTGCTCCGCAAGTCATGTCACTGGGCGGCGCCGCAGCAGCCGCATTGGCCCTGGTATCCCCGGGCGCCAGAGGGAACAGGTCGACGCACTTCCTCGCCGCTGCAAATGTGTCAGCCTCCGGCACCTCCTCGGCCGAACCAGGCGAACCAGGGAACAGCGGCAGGCACCGCGGCGTGACCTCGGGGCCCACGGCCTGCCGGGTGGCGGAAGGAGCCCACAGGCGCATCTGGCCCTGTTGGGAGGGGGCGTGCTCCTGGCGCTTGCGGAGGACGGAGTTCCAGCGATTCTTGACGGCGTTGTCGGTGCGGCCGGAGAGGAAATCGGCGATGGTGGACCAGCGGTTCCCGTAGGTGGTCTGGTACTTGACGATGAGCATGTCCTCCTCGATGGTGAAGGGCTTGACGGCCTCTACCCTGGGGTCGAGGTGCTGGCACCAGCGAAGGCGACACGACTTGGAGTTGCGGCCGGGCAGGCCTCGGCAGATGGAGTCCCAGTTGTGCGGGCCGCCGCAGCGCCGCACCTGCTCCCGCAGCAGGTCGTCCTCCTCCTTGGTCCACATCTTCTTGACCCCGTGCGGCGAGCCGTCGCCGTCGCAGGCGCCGGCGTCGTTGCCCGACGTCGGCATCATCACCCGCCAAGCTTGGATTGCCTCCGGTAGATGGTTTCTTGCAGGATGGAGCTGACGCGTGCGTGCGGTGGCGAGAGGCCGGACGGGAGAAGGTGGATGCGTTGCGAGTGGTGTGGGGAGGCCACCGCTGCGTGCCGCCTTATATAGACGGACGGTGGTTAAACCTAGGCGAAGTGGAGTTGGCACCGGATCCGAGCAGGAGCCCAAACGGCGTCGGCTGCAATGAAAGGCAGTCCCGGCCGAGCCCGTGCGGAGGAAGATATGACGGGAACGACCAGGATATAGAAAGTTTTGATCGGGAATTGATGGACGTGATCGGAAATCCATCAAATTTATGGAAACTAGCGCGTATGGGCCGAGTTTATCGCGGAGACGGGTGCCAACATGGAAATTAATTTGGATCCTGTAGATTTATGTACCTCCCTCGCCCCTAGAGAAGGAAAGACGCGCTGTCTCTTAGAGCTATCTTAGCACACGGAAAATCGTAGGTAGGTAGGATAGGACCACACGGCCTAGAAATATCCACGCAGCCGTCAGTATTCAAAACAAATAGGCGTCACTTATAATTCAAGCGATTTAATTATTAAAGCATACACAGTCGATTCAGCTACAATTTGTATTCCGGTATGAAATTCATATTCAGTGGAGTTAGTGTTTGGCTTGTTATTTCATTATGTACTATTAAGTGGCGGACGTCCGCTGGAGGGAGGCCCTAGCGAACGCCAACACAGCCGTTTGATCGTAATCAAACGATGCCAATTTTCATGAAAAATGCCTTCAAAAACTGAAAACTCGAGACCCCCTACTCGAGATCTGCCGGTTTTGACACCGATAACGGCCGAAGCCATTGAACGCTACTCCTTCGCCGGGGAAACACTCTCCCATCGGCGGTTGTAGACGGCTGGCTGTAGACGGAGAGAGAGAGGGAGAGAGAGAGACGAGATGGGGCGTCGGCGATGAGGGAGTGATTGCAGGCGAAGGAGAGTGCATCCACCCGCGAGGGAAGGGCGGCTTTTATAGCAGCCGGGGGGCGACAGACATGTGTACGCGTGGCGGGAGGGGAAGGGCGCGTCGCCGCGCCATCATTGCGCCGCCCGTGAGGAATCAATGGAAGGCTGACCGACGGCAGCCTTGGCATTGATTCCCCAGGGGAAAACGAGGCGATGAGGAAGACGAGACGTGGCTGGTCGCTGACTCAGCGGGTCCACCGGGCTTTCGCGCCAAAAATGTTTCCCCCGGCGCCCCCGGGCGCCCCGGGTTCGGCCTGGGTCCGCCAGCGTCAAATTCGGGCCTAACCGACGAAAAGTGGGTTTCTGGAGGCGTGATTGGCCGATTTTTCGGCGCCGACGATAAAAAAAGGCCTCGGGGGGCTGTTGGGGGGCGAGTGAAGATGCTCTTATATATGAAACCAACGTTCCAACCCAACTGTTTCAGAATTTAGAGTTCAAAATGCAAAAAACTGAACGAGCTTTTTTCATCGGATCTAAAGTTTATATAATAGAAGCAAGGTAATATTTCAACAAAAATAGAAGCAAGGTAATTAGGATTGTACTGTGATGAATTCAGGGCGACTTGTTAGTATTTTTCCTCATAGAAAAGATGAAGTGCAGGACTGAACACGAAACGCAATGAACTACTAAAGGAGGTCAAATCTTGATTCCGATCGAACAAGGCAAAAAAAAAACGCAATAAAGTTTGGATCTGTCTACGACACATCTAAATGTGACATAGTTATGTCACATCTAAACTGATTTTCACTCTGTTTGTGGTCTATTTTTTTGTCCTAGTATTTTTGTTTCTTATTGATGCTTTATATATTTGTGGGAGCTTAAATGTGACTTCCTTAAAAAACATTTAGATGTGAATTAGACAAAATGATAAAGTTTCCAAGGACGTAAAATCTTTCTGGATTGCTGCCAACAAGCAAACAAGCTCGGACTGGACAAGAAAATTGCTGAAGTTTGAGTTGTTGATTACCAACGGGCAAGGAAATTACAAGAAGTTCATAATTTTCTTGATCCTCAAGAAGCACCAGAATTACATTAACTTCAGAACTTTCTTGATCATCATGCACAACTCTACCATTACAAGTCAAGTCCCACTAGGAAATTCCCAACGATCAGCAAAAAGTAAGATGAAAGAGCAACTAAGTCACGGCAAGAAGTCCTGAATGAATCTACATCAGGTAAGCCTGCAGCAGCATTACGTCGAACACCACCCTCGCCGCCGGCCAGAGCCTCAGCTCGGTGAGCGGGTCGTCTGCTCCGCATGACATGTCACTCGGCGCCGCAGCACCCGCGTTGCCCCTGATATCCCCGGGCGCCAGAGGGAACAACTCGAGGCACTCCCTCGCCGGCGCACATGTCTCAGCCTCGGACACGTCCTCGATCGAACGAGGGGACATCCTGACATCCCCGCTCGCCAGAGAAAACAGCGGCAAGCATCCCGGCGTGACCTCGGGGCTCGCGGCCTGTCAGGCGGCGGAAGGAGCCCACGGGCGCGGGCGCCCCTGCAGGGAGGGCGCGTGCTTGTGGAGGACGGAGTTCCAGCGGTTCTTGATGGCGTTGTCGGTGCGGCCGGAGAGGAACTCGGCGATGGTGGACCAGCGGTTGCCGTACGTGGCCTGGTACTTGACGATGAGCATGTCCTCCTCAGGGGTGAAGGGCTTGACGGCCTCCACCCTGGGGTCGAGGTGCTGGCACCAGCGTAGGCGGCACGACTTGGAGTTGCGGCCGGGCAGCCCTCGGCAGATGGCGTCCCAGTTGTGCGGGTCGCCGCACCGACGCACCTGCTCCCGCAGCAGGTCATCCTCTGTCTTGATCCACATCTTTTTGACCGAGTGCGGCAAGCCGTCGCCTTCGCAGGCGCCGGTGTCGGAGCCCGACGTGCCCGGGTAGAACGACGACGACATCACCGCCCCTCTAGCTTAGGATCGCCTACGTGCAGGATGTAGATGATGCGTGCGTGCGGTGGCGAGAGGCTGGAAGAGAAGGTGGACGAGTTGCGGGTGGTTTGTCGAGGCCGCGGCTGCGTGCCGCCTTATATAAACGGAAGATGGTTAAACCTAAACGAAGTGGAGTTGGCACCGGATCCGAGCAGGAGTCCAAACGGCGTCGAAGAAGACAGGTGAAGTGGAACAAGCTCACCTTCGACGGGTGAAGTGGAACAAGCTCACCGAGAGTAGTTTATCTCCCCGTACCCGTTCATGGATCCACCGTCCGTGGTTAATTTGAGATCCGTGCCATTTTTCTGGTCGTCGTTAAAATTAAACTCGTCTTAAAATGTTTTGTTCGGTTCCTCTTTTGGTTCAGCGTGTATCATCGTGTTTCCTTGTTGTGGATTGGGTTTGCTGATACACGATGAAACATAAGAGCATCTGGACCCTCTTATGCCTATTATCAACGTCCGAAACGTTCGTTTGGTCAGTATCCGGTCGAAGAAAACGTCTGGACTGACTAACGTACCTCAAATCCGTCTCAAATACAGGGACAATATGAGGCTGACTGGTCACGCCCGGACACGCCCGGGCAGTGCTCATCCACATCGAACGAAGACCCCACCTGCAGCCACACAGAAGACCACGAGCTCGCACACGCGCCATGCCGGGGCCGGAGCTCGTGCACGCATGGCGCCGTCGATGCTCTGGGGCCAGAGCTCGCGCACGCGCCGTTGCTGCTGCTCCTGCTCCGCCCACCGCCACCGCCAGATGCGACCTGCTCCGTGCTCCGCGAGGCTCCCCGCGGCGTCCTCCTCCCATCCGTGCAGCCGCGTGCTGTGCGTGCTGGCCGCCACGTGTGAGCGCATCCGCAGCCGTGCGCTGGCCACCGCATGCTGGACATGACGGCCGGGGCTGCGTTTGGATTGGCCGCATGGCCCGTGTACGGAGCTCACGGCAGCGTGCTATCCGTGCGTGCGTGGTGGCCGCAGCATGCTGGCTGCCGCCGTGCGAGGCGCCTGCTGAGGCCGTGCTAGCCATGCGTGCCAGCCGAGTGTGTTGGCCGTGCTGGCCGCGCAGCCGTGCGTGCCGCCCGTGCTGGCCGTGCGTGCAGCCGCCGCCGCATGCTGGCCGACGCCCTCGCGCCTGGGCAAAAAGAAGCTCGCCGCCGCCACCACCGCATCCGCTGGTCGGCACGCAGCTGTCATGCTGCGTGCTCTGACGGTGGCGCACACAACCTGTTCGTCGAAATGTCATAATATGAGGAGGCTGGTTTGAGGAGTGTGATTGTTTTGGAGAGAGAAATTGGGGATGAAAACGGACGTGCCCGGACACTGACCGAACGCGTCCGCGGGCGTTTGAGTGGTCAAATTAGATGGACGTGGTTGTAGATGCTCTAAGACCCGCTTTGAAAGAGGAAGGAAAACCCAATGAACACTTTGAAATGATAATTCTTAAAAGACAAAAAGTAACACGAAACTCAAAGCAACCACGAACAGTGGATCCGTGTATGAGATATCCTGTGCATGGTAGAATTACTTTTCTCCAAGTTTATCTAGATGCCCCAGCATTCGGAACTTTCATTAGGGTAAATATTAAGTGTGATGTCAATCTGCCATTTATCAACATTTGTTACTGTGTCTAGTTCTGAAAAATGAGAACATTATCAAGTGCAATATGAGAAGATCCCTAAATTTTGTTCCGCTTTTGGCCTTTTGGGGCATATGCATGCGGAGTGTGAATACAAGAACAAGGACTTGAAGCGGGGCGCATGGCTTAAAGTCGATGCACACACATGGAGAGGCCAATTTTCATGTGGAAGAGGTAGGGCAATAGTGTATATATGAGGGGGTGACATAGCTGACTTTGGACGTGGTCGTACTGATTTTGGACGACGCAGAGGTAGAGGGGACTTTGTGGATTGGCGCCTACATTCCAATGGTACCCAGAATAAGACCTTAGGGAAGAGAATGAGCTTTCAGACACAACATCTATCCCAGGTTAAAAAAGTGTATATTTGTTTGAGGGTGAAAAGGGGGTGAGGAAAAGATTATGTTCAGAAGATGAAGAGGAGGAAGAAAACACTGATCATGATCCATTGAATGTTGTCCTAGTTGTTAAGGTGACAAAACTAGAGTAGCTATGGAGATTAGTTAGGACCTACGTAACTAGGAAAGGAATGATAAGAAAAGACAGGAGGGTTATGCAAGTTTAGCTTCAAGATGATTAGCAGCCTCTCTCGGATGGGTGCGCCAACAACAATGAAACTCCTATTCTTGAACTGCCATGGTGTTTGGTAACATTGCCACAGTTCGATCATTCCTGGTTGCCCATCACTGTTGTAACCCCGGAGGTTTTGCTCCTGTCGGAGACACACCTCGATGGCTATCCAGCTGAGTGTTTGTCTAGAAATTTGCATATGAGATTTAAAATTGTCTCGGTGAGTGACAAGGGTGGCTAGTGCTATTTTGAAGAAGAGAGGATAGTGCGTAGAAATTGTTTGCAACGCCTTATTACATTGATGTTAAGGTGGTGGAGAGGTGGAAGGGAATGGAGACTCACCAGAACTTATGGTGAACTCCGTTGCGAGGAGAAACAATAGACATGGGAACGCATGCACTACCTACTAGTGGCTGGGGCGCGCCTCCTATGCGGTCCTTTGCGCACCTGCCTTGGTGGCGCAGTTGTAAACATGCATATGCGTGCCAGATTAGCTCAGTTGTTAAAATATGAATAGAGTTAAGACAAGCTTGGCAGAAAAGTATTCAATCATCAGGCATAGCAAGCATAGCAAGGTAATAGGTTCATATTATCAGATAGGTGACCGTCTTATAAGATGGATGATAGAGCACAACATTGAATTGAAATCAAAGTCTAAGATGCTCCAGAAAACAAGCGGTCTCCAAAAGAAAAGCAAATTTCATCAGGCCACAATGCAGGATTATTAAGTGTTAGAGATAAGCTAAAGACGATAGGCGGTAGGTGCTACTGAGGGCGTTACATCTAGAGACGATGGATGATGAGGGAGAGGCAGCACCTTTCCTTGCGCTTGAAATGGAAGGTGGAGATGTCTCCTTCCTGGATGTTGGCGTGGTGGCGAAACATGACCAGTTCGTCTTCATGGGTGGCCCTCTTGTCAGTTCGAAGCATGAAGCGAGTGTCGCAGCTCACGGTGCCGTCTCCAAGCTTGATTACAAGGGTGAGGTTGTCTTCTGTGTACTCCACCTGAAAGTACTATCAAGAGAAAGAAAAGCAGTTAGTTCATGGCAAGACTGCTTCTCAAACATTTCACCTATGAGTATGACAAAGTATTAGAGTCAAAAAGGATGGCGGCGAAAGAAGATTAGCCTTACAGATAGACATGGCAAATCAAAGTTGTGATTTTCACATGCAGTGTGAGCATGGCACTAAAGGATCAGTAGCGGACAACGAATCCACGGTATCTCCTTTGGCTCGTCGTTGTTGTCGTCCAGGGCACCCGTTCTCCTCATGTCGACGACCAAAGAGGAGAGCTTTCATCGGTGATGGCTAGTCTAGATTCTTTGAATCTTCAACAAAATGGTCTAATTCAGGTCAATAGCATTAATTTCCATTTTTTGACTTTCCGATTTCTAAGTTCAGTACATAATGGACAAGTAAGATCTTGACATTACAGTATGCAGTAGTTTAACCTTTAAAATGACCATTTGTTTAGAGGTACTCCTGTAATTCCGAGTGGCTTATAGATATTGAGTATGAAACCAAAAAGCAGTATATATCATGCGTAGAAAAAATCCCATTCAACAATAGTATGCACATGGAAAGCATGTACATGGAAAGACAAAATATTATCTAATTGATATCTTCTAAATCTATTTTCTCCAAAATAACACCAACAATCCTTATCTGGGTGTGCATACAATTCAGAGATGCAAGCAAATCGTATTATGGTAAATTGGTAATACAAACTGACGGGCGAATGAAGACAACTCTTTCTGCATTGAAATCTCCTCTCAGTGATGCTATGAAGCAGCCCACATCAAATATATATTGGAACTCAATGCGGATGAAGCAACATAAAATGATAAAACTAAGTCAAACCTCCATTGGATTATTATAAATTGTGTTGCAGACCCAAACTGAAGTTCTGTAACTGAACTAACAAATCTAAAAGAATGGCAAGCTGCACTAAACCAGTCAAGCAAGTGCTTTCCTTACCTTTTAGAAATCGTGGTGCAGACCCAAACTTAAGTTTTCTAATTGTACTAACAAATCTCAACAAAGCAGCAAGCTGCACTGAACCCGAGAAACACTAATACATGTATATCTAATGCCTTGTTTTAATATCAAACCATGGGCTGCTCATGGATAATGCTACGATAGATGAAGCAAAAATTACCAACTCCCAAGACCGTGGCCTGTGAGGCCCAATGAATCCCCACCAGGCCCCCACCAACTCGAAAGCACAGTTTCCCAACCATGTGTATCAATAAACCCATGAAGACCCCCTAAAAAAACCCATGAAGAGATCTCAACGAAAAAAAACCATGGAGCAAAGATTCGACACAATTAGATGACTCTCTCCACATTATTTGTTTTGCTCAAGCTGGAAATGAAAGCTCTACGTATGGGAGCAGCGCATTTCACAGTCCACATTCATATCTGAAGGGCATCAGCAATTGAGCTAGCAAGGCTGAACACCTCAAATGGAGGGTTGGCTGATGGCTTTCACTGTCTGAGGGCACGAATCCGTGATCCAGAAGTAATCAAACTGCTCACCTGGCCCAGCTGGAATTAAGAGAAAGAATGAGCAAAGTGAAGTTTGCCTACCTGAAAATAGGGAACAGTGAGAAACCACCAATTACCAGAATTCGCGGTCATGAACCGTTCATATGACTGACTGGGGAACACAATTTGAGTGACATGGGCAGTAACTTTTGCGACAACATAAGCAGCCAAAACTTTCTGCAGAATGAACAGAACATAAATACTCATGGGGCAAAAAGGAACAACACAGTATATGCAACTATAAGTCACATGTAGCATCATAATTGACACTTGAAATGTATTACTTCCATTTCACTGAATAATGATACGAAGTAAATATGTCACACCAAATTGACCCACAACATGAAAATTTGCATGCCACATACTCTATTACCAGGTTCGGAGAAGGAATGAAATTGAACGTCTTAACTTTACATGACTAAGCCTGCTCGTAATACTATCAAATGTGGACTCAGGTAAAATTTGAATTCTGAAGGGCATTACATTTTTGGGCCGACAACTTGAAATGATGGCACAAAACTGTACCCATCAGCGATTGCAACAGAATTGTAACCTGGCATTTTCTAAGAGTTCCACTAGATTGCACTAAATCATCAAAAATAACCACATGTCGCCTTTCAGAATAGCAGCAACACAAGAATTCATGACACAGTTGGAATTAGCAGGAAGGGGTTGCACATTGTCACTCAAACCTTTGCTTGGCCCTCTTTGAGTGACATTGATAAATTGCAGCTAGTTCCATAGAAATTTCCCTGCACCTTATGCCACTTAAACGAGACAAATTAATAACACGAACCTCGAAAATAAAAATGAACCTCTCCTAAAAGGATGCCTAAGAATAACTCGGAAAGATAAGTGAAGACATATACCGGAAAAGGCCGTACCTCATCATCTCCCGCTTCTCAAACTAATACTTCATTAGATGCTTCCTCGATAAATTTTGTGCAAAATACATTTGTTGGATGGCCTGATTAGCAAAACTCCAAAATTAGCTGCAGAACAAGTATTGATATTGGAGTAAAATGTATTGCCATTGAACTCTTCAGCCTTTTCAGTCGAATAGGTACAAGCAAGCACAAGGCAAGGCCAAATTGTAAGGGTCAGAGAGACAGAGCAGTGTACAATAAATTAGCAAGAAACAACAAATGCATAGGGGAGAAGGAAGATGGATGCTTACCTGGGTGACTGCACGGAGGTGGAGGGGGGGCGTCGCCGCCTTATCACCGATGGCCAGATCTGCTCTTGGTGGAGCTTCTCCGTGGGCTCTCCGTCTCCGTCTCCCTCCTCTCTTCATCTCGCCCTCCCTCCCCTTCTCTGTACGTCTGACGACGGTGCCGCAGACGGCCATATCCATGGCCAACCCGCTTCGGCCGCCCCTCGACGCAGCACGACAAAATCGCTCTGCACCTCCTCGGCGCCATCGACCTTAGGGCCCCTGCTAGCCACCTCGGCGAGTCGAGATTCATGGATGGGGGCGGCGGCGACAACCCTGTCTGGGAGGATGAGAGGAGAGGGGATGCACCGCGGACAGAGAGAAGAGGCAGAGCAGTGTCCCGCGGATCTTCTTCAGCGAGAGGAGTGAGACAAGAGGGAAGAGGAGGAGGCAGTTGCGGCCGACGGTGTGTGGGGGAAAGGAAGACGTGCGCGCGTGTGACATTGCGGACCTTCCTTCGTTGGGAAGGAAACAATCCAATCGGGTCATGTCTCATGTGCCAACGAGGAGGAAAGGACTGAGCGTTGCCCTCTCTCGTCATTGGCTGCGCCGCACAGTGCGCCTGCGCCAACGTGGCACGCGCGAGGAGGCGCCATTGACGCCACCGTTAAAGGGTTGTATAGTAATACTCTGACCACCCATGGCTATTGGTGGGTGACATAAATGAAATCATGTTCATGGAGGAGAAAGCAGGCCAACCCTCGTCCCCGAAAGTGTATGGAAGCCTTTTGTGGTGCTATAAGTGATTGTGAGCTCAAAAACATTGGGTTCATAGGCAAATTGTTTCAGAACTCAGAGTTTAATGCAAACAAGGAAATCTGCTTTGAATTTTCAAATTAAGTATAAAATAGAAGGTGAATTCAGGGCAAAATACTACGTACACACAAAAAAAGAACTTCTCAAGGAGTGTCGTATATTCCCTTTTTTTCCTCTAAAAACAAATTTGATTACCGTTGATCCATGTGCCGAAAAACGGAAAAAAGGTACACGAAGAACGTATAATCTGTGTGAATGCTTCCAACAAGCAAGCAAATTCGGAAATACTGAATCCAAGCAGGTCAGGCTGCTTTGTCTTGACAGCGTTTGGCCCTGCAAGATCATGAGTAGCTTTTCAATTTTTTGTTGGAAGACCATGAGTAACTGAAGTACTGAATCCAAGCAGATCAGGAGTAACCGAGTAACTAAGTACTGCACACGATAAATGGCACATCGACAAGCAAGAAAAAGGTACTACGAAAAACGTAAAATCTTTCTAGATTACTTCCAACAACCAACAAGCAAGAAAGACCAGTAATCTCCAGTGAACAAGAAAATTGCTAAAGATTGGTTTGTTGATTACGATGGTCATGGAAATTACAAGACGTTCAGAATTTTCTTGATCATCAAGAAGCACAAAGAATTACACTAAGTTCAGAACTTTCTTGATTACCTAACCAGCAAGCAAGACGATTACAGACAATCCAGCGTTCCTGTTGATACCAAGATCCACAGATCTTCCATTAGAATGGAGTCCTAACAACATTCTTCCATTACAAGTCAAATTAAATTCCACTAGGAAAATTCCCCACGATCAGCAAAAAGTAAGATGAGAGAACAACCAAGTATAGGCAAGAGGACTAGAATAAATCTACATCCGGTAAGCCTGGAGCGGCATTACGTCGAACACCACCCTCGGCGCCGGCCAGAGCCTCAGCTCGGTGAGCGGGTCGCCTGCTCCACAAGCCATGTCACTGGGCAGCGCCGCTGCATCCGCATTGGCCCTGATATCCCCGGGCGCCAGAGGGAATAGGTCGAGGCACTTCCTCGCCGCCGCAGATGTGTCGGCCTCCGACACCTCCTCGGCCGAACCAGGGAACAGCGGCAGGCACCGCGGCGTGACCTCGGGGCCCGTGGCCTGTCGGGCAGCGGAAGGAGCCCACGGGCGCGTCTGGCCCTGTTGGGAGGGGGCGTGCTCCTGGCGCTTGCGGAGGACGGAGTTCCAGCGGTTCTTGACGGCGTTATCGGTGCGGCCGGAGAGGAAATCGGCGATGGTGGACCAGCGGTTGCCGTAGGTGGCCTGGTACATGACGATGAGCATGTCCTCCTCGATGGTGAAGGGCTTGACGGCCTCCACCCTGGGGTCGAGGTGCTGGCACCAGCGGAGGCGGCACGACTTGGAGTTGCGGCCGGGCAGGCCTCGGCAGATGGAGTCCCAGTTGTGCGGGCCGCCGCAGCGCCGCACCTGCTCCCGCAGCAGGTCGTCCTCCTCCTTGGTCCACATCTTCTTGACCCCGTGCGGCGAGCCGTCGCCGTCGCAGGCGCCGGCGTCGTTGCCCGACGTCGGCATGGATGGTTTCTTGCAGGATGGAGCTGACCGTGCGTGCGGTGGCGAGAGGCCGGAAGGGAGAAGGTGGACGCGGTGCGGGTGGTGTGGGGAGGCCGCCGCTGCGTGCCGCCTTATATAGACGGACGGTGGTTAAATCTAGGCGAAGTGGAGTTGGCACCGGATCCGAGCAGGAGTCCAATCGGCGACTGCAAGGAAAGGCAGTCCCGGCCGAGCCCGTGCAGAGGAAGATATGACGGGAACGATCGACCAGGATATGGAAAGTTTAATCGGGAGTTGATGGGCTGTGCGTCCGTCGGATCGGAAATCCATCAAATTTATGGAAACTAATTTGATTTATCGCGGAGACGGGTGCCAGCATGGAAATTAATTTGGATTCTGTAGATTTATATACCCCCCTCGCCCCTAAAGAAGGAAAGACTCGCTGTCTCTTAGAGCTATCTTAGCACACGGAAATCGTAGGTAGGTAGGATAGGACCACACGGCCTAAGAAATATCCACGCAGCCTGGAGTATTCAAAACAAATAGGCGTCACTTATAATTCAAGCGGTTTAATTATGGACCCCGATAAGGAGCGAACGTCAGATTTCTATCGACCTGGTTCCGAACGAATCGTTCGGCATGGCGAGGGGGAACGACCGAACGATCTCGTTCGGCCTGGGACACCTCCCAGCGCGAACACTTCCGTGGGATTTTTTTTTTCTCTACAATTTGCCATGGCAACTTTTTGATAACAACTTGAAAAAAAAAATTCACTCTACAAATTTGCCATGGCAAATTTTTGATAACAACTTAGAATTATTTGTCTCTCTACAATTTGCCATGGCAACTTTTCTGATAATAACTTATAATTATTTTTCTCTCAACAATTTGCCATGGCAAAAATTTTATAACAACTTAGAATTATTGACTCTATCTACAATTTTTTGACATGGCAACTTTTCTGATAACTATCTTAGATTATTTTCTCTCTACATTTTGCCATGGCAACTTTTTGATAACAACTTAGAATTATCAATTGTGGCTACCTTTGTTTGGACTACTCAGAATTCACAAAGCATAATGGAAAACACTAATCACGACAAGTACATGGCAAATTCCTTAATGCACACATGGCAAATTCAGTTTGTACCCCCTGTTCTTAACTCCATTATGAATTGCATTCGAGGTAGTCCTGTAACTGAGTACACTAGCTGATTAACTCACATGAGAATTAGCTATATGGCTGGGTCAAGGCACATACTGAATTATGAGCTTCTGCAGCAGCATAACACATGCATCAGTCCAACTTGCCCAAAAATTATCTTCAGTACCCGCACCGCCTGCCAACAATCCTCTCAGACATGACCGGAGCTACTCTAGCAGCAGCCACGCCTTGACGTCTGACCGTCGCGTACATCTTGCACGGTGTACTTGCTCCACTACTGCAGATAAAAATGGGCCTGTTATATCAATCTCCAACCACACTAGAAATAAGGAGAAGGAGAGGTGGGGGATGAATTGTACCTCACGGAGTAGCAGGCACTGAATCCTCGACGGCGGCGGCATGCGAGGTCGGGATCACTTGCCGCCAGTGGCGAATCTCCTGGGCAGGCTTAAACAGGCTTGAGCCTGCCCTCCAGCGATGCTAAAATTTTTTTTAGTACTAGTTTGAAACTTCAAGGCCCAGCCCAATCACTCAATAGCCCTTTCCAGCCCATCTATTTCTAGAGCAGAGAACCATCTCGTGCACTTGCTTGCTCGCTCGCCTGTCTCCCACCCGAGCCGCTCCCTTCTGCCGTTCTGCGCAGGTGCCCTAGCCGCCGGCGGTCGCCGGACCCCTCCTTCGCGCTGCCGCCGGTCGCCGGACCTCTCCTTCGCGCCGCCGCCGCCAGCCCACCTCCCCAAATCGGCGCCCGGACTGCTCTCCCCTAATCTGGTCATTTTCCCCTCCCCAAAACAGCGCCAGACTGCATCTCCATCTGACCGTGCCCTCCCTAGCGTGGCGGGGGGGGGGGGGGGGGCTTTGTTGATTGTTGGGCGCCTAGGCCATCCGAGCTGCTGCGCCATCCGGCTGTTGCTCGCTGCTCTACTCGACAGCTCCTGAACTGACTGAACCTGAAGGTTGTATTCTGTACTGTAGTCTGTAGTTCTATACTCTGTAGTTATTTGTAGCTAGCTATTTGGTTTCCTATTTGGCTACTAATCCATGCTAATGAACTAATGGTAGCTAGTTGTTAAAAGTGGTTAGTTAACCTGTTCAAGTACTAGAAAAAAGAACCAATATGGCTAGCTGTGTATATAAGATTAACCTAGTACTAATCGCCATTCTTGTTTGTAGAAATGAAGAGAAAAAGAACTTTGCATAGCTGGTTTGCAAGCAATTCAAATGCTCCCCTTGTTGTTTCCGAACCCAATGCTCGTCCAGTTGATGTTGTTGTTCAACCAGCCCCTATTGAGAACATAATTCATCCTACTCCAACAAATGAGAGCACTAATCCCTCAACCGATGTCGATGAGAGCACTAATCCCCATGCAAATGAGAGTACCAATCCCCCAACTAATGAGAGCACAAACCAACCACCAAAGCATCATATACTGGAATTCCATCCAAGTCAGATTTTTGGTGATCCGGCTGATCGAATACCAATAGAAGATTATGCCCCTGAAATTCGAAGTGAGGTGAGAAGAGCTTATTTGTTGAAACAAAGAAACAAAGCTACTGGGCATAAATTTGAAGTGGGATTGGATGGTAAAATTTGGAGATCCTTTCAACCACAATGGCTAGATAAGTTTGATTGGTTGGAATATAGTGTGAAAAAGGAGGCTGCCTTTTGTTTCCCTTGTTTTCTTTTCAAGAATCCATCACAAGCGGCTAGATTTGGCAATGATGTATTTACAGATATTCAAAAGGACCTTGCTACATGTTGTGCATTGGAGGTAACCAAAGTCATCAAGGATGAGCTTGGAGATAAGAATTTCTCGATACTTATTGATGAGGCTAGAGATTGCTCAATAAAGGAGCAAATGGCAATAATTTTGAGGTAATGCATATGAATTTCTGTCTTTAACTTGTAGCTTCCCAAACTTGCATAGTCGTTGTTCATTTCTGTCTTATAACTTTTATCTTCCCAAATTTGAAGATTTTTAGATGATCACGGGGTGCTTCAGGAGAGATTTCTTGCTATTAAGCACATCACAGATTGTACATCTGCCGGAATTAAAGAAGCATTGGTTCATGTGTTGGAGTACCATGGCCTGCCTATTAATAGGCTACGTGGACAGGGTTACGACGGGGCTTCAAATATGAGAGGAGAATTCAACGGTTTGCAAAAGCTAATTCGTGATGAGAGTCCATATGCTTTCTTTGTTCACTGCTTTGCTCACCAGTTGCAGTTAGTGGTTGTCACAGTGGCTCAGTGTTGTCCGGTTATTGCTGATTTTTTCAACTACCTTCCCTTGATAGTGACTCAGGTGGGTTCATCTTGCAAAAGGAAGGATGCATTGCTTGCAAAGCATCAAGACAACTTGATAGAAATGATGGAAAATTGTAAGATATCATCTGGAACTGGGTTACATCAAGAAACTAACCTAGCTAGACCAGGAGCTACTCGTTGGGGCTCACATCTTAGAACCTTGCTTCGTATGTACACAATGTGGAATGCAGTGGTGGATGTGCTTGCAATTGTGGTCGACGATGCCCGGGAACACACTTCTCAAGGTGGAGCTTCAGGTTTGATCATACAGATGGAATGCTTCCAGTTTGTGTTCATCATGCTATTCTTAATAAACTTGTTGAGCATCATTATTTCAAGGTTAGCATATTCAATGTTGCTCTTGATGCAACTCTCATCGAGATGAATCATCGATTCAATGAAGTTAACACCGAGTTAGTGGATTGCATGTCTTGCCTTACTCCAACCAACAACTTCTCAAAGTTTAATGTTGACAAACTTATTCGACTTGCTGAAATTTATGCTGAGGATTTTACACAATCTGATCGGTTGTTGCTAAGAACTCAACTTCCAACATTTCTTACAAATATTAGGAGAAGTGATGAATTCAATGGATGTTCGGATGTTTCTACCCTTGCTCGGTTGATGGTTCAAACAACAAAACATAGAACTTTTCAATTGGTATATCGCCTCATCGAGTTGACATTGATTCTTCCAGTGGCAACTTCCTCGGTCAAGCGAATTTTTTCAGCAATGAAGATCATTAAAACTGATTTGCGCAATAAGATATCGGATGATTGGCTCAATGATTTAATGGTGTGCTATTGCGAGAAAAGGATATTTAAAAGTATTCCTGATGATCAAATTATGATACGATTCCAGAAAATGAAAGATCGCAATGGACATTTGCCTCGTGAGTACAATGTGATTTCTTAGAGGTATATCTCAGTTTTACAAGTGTTAGTAGTCACTTATTGATGCCTTATATTGGTATACCATTATATTGCTAATACTTATGCTAATTTTGACAGATGGCTTCCAGTTGGATAATTGGGCATCTATTTCTATATATTGGTTTCTAGTTGTTCTGCAATACCATTAGTAAGCAACATTACTATCATTGTTGTTGCTTCTCTAGTCTTTTGTATTGGTGTGTGCCCAGCAGTATTCTGGAAAATTCTGAGCTAATTTGGGGTACAAGATTTCATATTTCAAAAAATTCTGGCAAATTTTAACCTTCTTTGGGCAAAAGAATTAGGAGTTAGTGGCTTTTTTTCCCACCCCGTTAACTTTGAGCCCGCCCTCGATTTTCTTCCAAGATTCGCCACTGCTTGCCGGTGCGCATGAGCATCTCCCACTGGCGCCAGACGGGATGCAGATGGGACGCCGGCACCCCCGAGCATCAACACGTTGGCGTAGGCTCCGTCACATACCTCCACCTCCGCGCCCCGCCTCATCGAGCAGCGACGCTTCGGCGACGACTCCGCTCCTCGCCCTTCCGCGCCACGCAAACTTGAGTAGCGCCATGACAATGATGGATCCGTTCCTCCCCTTCCGTTCCACACCTCCTCAAGCAGCGCTGCCGCCTCCCCTTCCGTTCCACACCTCCTCAAGCAGCGCTGCCGCCTCCCTTCCCTCTCTCGCCGTTGAGATGGTGGTCGCCGGGAGGAGACTGTCGATGGCAAGCAGCGAGGATGGAGCGCGGCGCGCGGGAGGGGGCAAGTGATGGAGGCTCCTCTGGCGCGAGCTCGGGGAGACGAGTTGCACGGGGCTTGGGCGTGTGATGCGCTCCTCGCCGCGGATCTGGTCGCCGTCGGGCCTGGGCTCGGCCGCCCATGGGTGGTTGTTGAGGTCGATCCGGTCGGAGATGCGTGGCGCCTGGATGAAGCAGGGGGAGGCGCTGCGGGCTTGGCTCACCGGATTCTCGCCGGAGGTGCGCGGGCGCGGCGGCTCTACTCCGATCGAGAGAAGGGGGATATGTGAGATGGCAAAGGTTAGCGAGTGGGGAGAGAAGAACAGATAAGTGAGGATGCGTCGTTCAGGTCGAGCCCCTGTTAAACCGAACGAGCCTCTCCAGATGACGTGGCTCTCTCGACCGCTTTAAGATCCATGCTCGAAAGCAACGGCCGGAAGGGCGTTCGGACGAGACATCAAAAATCAGGCACGTTCGGCAGTTATTGATTCCGTTAATCTTTATCTTTATCTTTATCTTTATCTTTACCTAATAATAAAGAGAATTGGGTTTCTGTCGTCCGTCATATAAATTGCCCCTGAAGTTGTCCCTATTTACCCACCATGCCACCGATAAGTAAAGAAAATAATTTGTTTTTTTTATTTAAAATCACCGTCAAATTTGGTCCTTATAGGACAGTCAATACAAATATAAAACAGTTGTAGGAAGCCAGCGCAGTAGCTAAGGCCAAAGCTGTCTGCACGGGACACCAGGGTTTGATCCCCTGGTAGTACCCTTTTTCTCCCCTTTTCTGCAATATACAGGCGGTAATGCGCCGGCCCGTACTGACGCCCTGTTTTTCTTTTGCTTTTTCCTTTCTTATTTTTTTCTATTTTTGTTTCTTTAAATTACTCTGGGATTGTCAAAAAAACAAATTTCAAGAAAGTTACGAGTACTGAAAAAATATATAGATACATCATAAAATGTTTGTGAATTCAGAAAACATTTGAGAAATCATAAAAAGTCTGTGATTTAAAAACAAAACTGTTCGCATATTTAAAAAATTCACGATTTAAAAAATAATAAAATAAAAATTCTTGATTTTTAAAATATGATCGTGTATTCAAAACATATTTGGGAATTTGAAAACAATGTCCATGAAATTATAGAAAATGTACACAAAAATTAAAACTGATTCTTAAGTAACGAACAAAATAAACCATCGCTTAGGCAGAGGTTTTATTAGGGAATCTGTAAAGTTTTATTAGGGGATCATAAAATGTTCATGATTAAAAAAATTGTTCGCATATTATAGAAAAACATGATTTAAAAAACAATGAAATAAAAAATGTTCATGATTTTTAAAAATATAATCGTTTATTCAACACATATTCGGGAATTTGAAAACAATGTCCATGAAATTTTAGAAAATGTTCAGAAAAATTAAAACCGGTTCTTAAGTAGCAAACAAAACAAACAATCGCTTAGGTGGAGGTTTTATTAGGGGATCTGTAGCGGTCGTTTTATGATTTTATTTAGTCCCTCGCGCCTCGGGTAAAAAAAGATTTTCGTGTTCTCTACAGCGCCGAGCCCAAAAAAGTTTACACATTTTGCTATGGTTAGTTTTTGTAAACTATATGGAAATGACTAAATGTCTGTTTTGCCTCCGTACACAACTATTCTCGTACCAAAATTCTACTGGTTTTGAAAAACATCGCTACGCTAG
Source organism: Triticum timopheevii (assembly GCA_963921465.1). Lineage (NCBI taxonomy): Eukaryota > Viridiplantae > Streptophyta > Magnoliopsida > Poales > Poaceae > Triticum > Triticum timopheevii. The sequence goes on from OY997268.1 coordinate 473,528,214, forward strand.
GTCAATGTGAGACACATCGTGTATCAGTCTAGCTCAGGCAGCGGTCCAACAGTGTAGTTTGCTCAACCAAAAAAATATTTTTCATTGTGGCACCTTAGGAAATTAAGTCATGATGAGACCATCACATTTTCTGTTTTTGAAATGACTTTTTAAATGTCCCTTCTCATCATAACATCACTCAGACATAGTTTGTGAAATGACATATTGAAAATCCTTATCTCATCCTTGCATTTGATTCAGACTTTTTTTATCTCTATCATATCTATATAATCTGATTGTTTTTCTCCCGTTGTAACGCACGGGCATATTTGCTAGTTATTAAAAGATACACTGTCGATTCAGCTACAATTTGCATTCCAGTATGAAATTCATATTCAGTGGAATTAGTGTTCGGCTTGTTATTTCATTATCGTACTATTAAGTGGCGGACGTCCGCTAGGAGGGAGGCCCTAGCGAACGCCAGCACAACCGTTTGATCGTAATCAAACGATGCCAATTTTCATGGAAAATGCCTTCAAAAACTGAAAACTGCCAACACTTTCAACCAAAATTGCCCCCCACCCCACACCCACTCCCGCGAACGATCCCCAGTTATTTGCATCCAGTTACGTAATATAATTCCTCAAGTCCAGAAAGATAGGAGACAGCTACACAATAGGAACAATCTTTTACACGCAAAACATATATAGAACAAAACTTTGTGATAAAAGAATAGAAATAAATTCAACTTGGACCATCGGATTGGAGATACACGGTCCAAATTTAGTTATAGGTTTTGAATTTTGTCCGTGTTAGTTTTATAATTTCTTAGTGTGAAACTTGCATCAACTTGTGTATGGCCCCATCCATCTCGATTCTAACTATTCATGCTAGTTTTTTTCCTTTCACCACAAGGTCATCCTGGGCGTTCGGTTATTTCAGTCCGGGTCGTTCGGTTTATGGGTAATTCGGGTACTAAAAAATCGGAACCAATTTTTTTTTCTACCAAAAAATTACTCGAAATTTAGGTTCAGGCGAAATATTCGAAGCACACATCAGTTTTTTGTATGAATAATTTCGTTTGTATGGGTAACATGACATTGTAATAATAGAATGAATAATTTGGTTAGTATGAATAATTCAGATAGTATGGGTATTTCGGGTTTTCCAAATTAGAACCCGAACCCTAACCCGAAAACCAAATAGCCAGGAAATGAGAACCGAACCCTAACCCGATACCCGAATTACCTGATAATTGGGGTAATCTGGCTCGGTTAGGATTCGGGTAGCGGGTTAGGGTACCCAAACGCCCAGGGTGACCACAAGGTATCACATCCCAGATTTTTAAAATTAGGTAAACATATAGAAGGCATATGCACACCATAATTTCAATGCATTTTAGTTGTTTTGGAATTAATTTATCTATTTTATAAAACCCAAATTTAGTTTGAGATGTATTTAATAGTCATATTAAGTCTATCTGTATAAAATGAATTTCCAAAATTTCATTAGGGCTGGAAATGATTTTTTCCATGATTAATATGAGCTTGACTGTTTATTTGTTTTTTTTTGAGTTCAGAGGATTTGAAATGAAATAAATTTGGGTCAATTGAAATTCAGTTCACATCTTGGATTAAAAAGAAAAGGAGAAAACAGAATGTAAATAAAGCAAAAAAGAAAAGGAAAAAGGCCCGGCCCAACCCCGGGTGCGCGTTCAAAAAGAATGAATTGCTATTCCCGATCTAATCCTAGTTGGTCGCACCCGATCCAACGACCACCGCAGCCTGCATTCTCTCTCTCTCTCTCTTCCTCTCTCTCTCACCCGGGCCAACCCGTCAGCATCACTCCACCTCGTGCAAGAACGGCACAACAACAACCGTCGGCGCCCCACAGCGCACACATTGCGCACAGAGCTCCCCGCGCCTCCTAAGACCGCCTATAAATTCCCTTTGACCCCATCTTCCATTCCCCTAGCTTGCGTGCACCTACACGCTGCCAGGCTGCACAGAATCATCTGAGAGCTGCCGCCTCTGGACGCAACTCCCACGAGCCAATTCAGCGAGTACTGGTGAGCCCGAAGCTCAATTCCTTTCCCATCTCACCACAGGCACCCGTGCACCCATTTGACACCGGTTGTTCAAGACAACCAGGAACGCGAGCCCGTTGACACCCGAGCGCCAACGCCGCCGCTTCGACCATTCCGATGAGGTAAGCCATACCCGAGCCCTAAAACCTTGCCAACGAGTTTGTCTTGCTAATGTGTATCGACCTGGCCCATCATTTCATCCCCACGAGCACTGCAGCGACACCAACGACCAAACCCAAGAGCACCCGTGCGCAGAAGCAACTCCGACGGGTAACCTCGGCCTACTCGGTCGAGCTCAGTCACCGTCCGCGTCGATAGGTATAACAAGTGAGTCAATAACCTCTCTTTAGCGTGGATTCCATGGACCACCACTGTCGATCTCGTCTCCGGTGAGCAAATTTTGGCAAGGTCAAAACCTAGCTACATGGCACTGATACGTCCATTTTGCATCATGCTTTTATATCAATATTTATTGCATTATGGGTTGTTACTACACATTATGTCACAATACTTATGCCTTTTTCTCTTATTTTATAAGGTTTACACGAAGATGGAGAATACCGGCAGCTGGAATTCTGGGCTGGAAAAGGAGCAAATATTAGAGACCTATTCTGCACAACTCCAAAAGTACTGAAACTTCATGAAAGTCAGTTTTGAAATATATTAAAAATATTGGGCGAAGAAAGCACCAGAGGGGGGCCACCCACCAGCCACGAGGGCGGAGGGCGCGCTCTACCCTCCTAGGCGCGCCCACCTGCCTCGTGGGCCACCTGGCAGGCCCCCGATGCCCATCTTCTGTTATATGATGTCTTTTGCCCTGGAAAAAAAATCATAAGGAAGCTTTTGGGACGAAGCGCCGCCATCTCGAGGCGGAACCTGGGCGGAACCAATCTAGAGCTCCGGCGGAGCTGTTCTGCGGAGGAAACATCTCTCTGGGAGGGGGAAATCGTCACCATCATCATCACCATCGATCCTCACATCGAGGGGGGGGGGGGGGGGGTTAATCTACACCAACATCTTCACCAGCACCATCTCCTCTCAAATCCTAGTTCATTTCTTGTATCCAATCTTTGTCTCAAAACCTCAGATTGGTACTTGTGGGTTGCTAGTAGTGTTGATTACTCCTTGTAATTGATGCTAGTTGGTTTATCCGGTGGAAGATCATATGTTCAGATCCTTAATGCTATTCACTACCCCTCTGATTATGAACATGAATATAATTTGTGAGTAGTTATGTTTGTTCCTGAGGACATGGGAGAAGTCTTGTTATAAATAGTCATGTGAATTTGGTATTCGTTTGATATTTTGATGAGATGTATGTTGTCTCTCCTCTAGTGGTGTTATGTGAACGTCGACTACATGACACTTCAACATGATTTGGGCCTAGGGGAAGGCATTGGGAAGTAATAAGTAGATGATGGGTTGCTAGAGTGACAGAAGCTTAAACCCTAGTTTATCTGTTGCTTCGTAAGGGGCTGATTTGGATCCATATGTTTCATGTTGTGGTTAGGTTTACCTTAATTCTTTTTTCATAGTTGCGGATGCTCGCGAGAGGGGTTAATAATAAGTGGGATGCTTGTCCAAGGAAGGGAAGTACCCAAGCATCGGTCCACCCACATATCAAATTATCAAAGTAACGAACGCGAACCACATGAGCATGATGAAAACTAGCTTGACGATAATTCCCATGTGTCCTCGGGAGAGCTTTGCTTTATATAAGTGTTTGTTCAGGCTTGTCCTTTGCTACAAAAAGGACTAGGCCACCTTGCTGCACCTTGTTTACTTTTGTTACTTGTTACCTATTACGAATTACCTTATCACAAAACTATATGTTACCGATAATTTCAGTGCTTGCAGAGAATACCTTACTGAAAACCGCTTGTCATTTCCTTGTGCTCCTCGTTGGGTTCGACACTCTTACTTATTGAAAGGACTACGATAGATCCTCTATACTTGTGGGTCATCAAGACTCTTTTCTAGCGCCGTTGCCGGGGAGTGAAGCGCCTTTGGTAGGTGGAATTTGGTAAGGAAACATTTATATAGTGTGCTGAAATTTATTGTCACTTGTTACTATGGAAAATAATCCTTTGAGGGGCTTGTTCGGGGTATCTTCACCCCAACCAGAAGTGCAAAGAGTTTCTCCTCAACCTACTGAAAATATTTATTTTGAAATTCCTTCGGGTATGATAGAGAAACTACTAGCTAATCCTTATACAGGAGATGGAACATTACATCCCGATATTTACATTTCATCAGAATTTTTATCCTATGCATCTGGTTCATCGTGATCGTAATTATATATATAATTTTTGGCCTCGCGAAGGAGAAAGTATTGCTCAAGCTTGGGGGAGGCTTAAGTACATTTTATATTCATGCCCCAATCATGAGCTCTCAAGAGAAATTATTATTCAAAAAACTTATGCTTGGCTTTCTCTCAATAATCGCTCCATGCTCGATACTTCTTGCATTGGTTCTTTTATGATGAAGACTATTGAATCCAGATGGGATTTATTGGAAAGAATTAAACGTAACTCCGAAGATTTGAAACTCGACGAAGGTAAGGAGTCAGGTATAACAACTAAGTTTGATTGTGTTAAATCTTTCATTGATACCGATGCTTTTCATGAATTTAGCACTAAATATGGACTTGACTCTTAGATAGTAGCTTCTTTCTGTGAATCATTTGCTACTCATGTTGATCTCCCTAAGGACAAGTGGTTTAAATATCATCCTCCCATTGAAGTAAAAGTACTAGAACCTATTGAAGTTGAAGAAAAGACTATTACTTATAATGTTGATCCTATTGTTCCTACTGCTTATATTGATAAACCACCTTTCCCTGTTAGAATAAAGGATCATGCTAAAGCTTCAACTGTGGTTCGTAAGAGTAATGCTAGAACACCTACACCCCCTGAGCAAATTAAAGTTGAACCTAGTATTGCTATGGTTAAAGATCTCTTGGTAGATAATATTGATGGGCATATTATTTACTTTTGTGATGAAGTTGCTAGAATTGCTAGACCCGATACTAAAAATAAACATAGACCTGTTGTCGGCGTGCCTGTTGTTTCTGTTAAAATAGGAGATCATTATTATCATGGCTTATGTGATATGGGTGCTAGTGTGAGTGCAATACCTTATACCTTATATAAAGAAATTATGCATGATATTGCACCTGCTGAAATAGAAGATATTGACATTACTATTAAGCTTGGCAATAGAGATGCTATTTCACCAATTGGGATTGTTAGAGATGTTGAAGTCTTGTGTGGGAAATTAAATATCCTGCTTATTTTCTTGTTCTTGCTTCCCCAGAAGACGACTTTTGCCCCATTATATTTGGTGGACCCTGTTTGAATATTGTGAATGCCAAGATAAACTGCGAAAAGAATATCGTTACTGTTGGTTTAGGGGATATGTCTCATGATTTTAATTTTGCTAAATTTCGTAAACAACCCCATGATAAAGAATTGCCTAGCAAAGATGAAATTATTGGTCTTGCTTCTATTGCCGTGCCTCCTAATGATCCTTTAGAACAATATTTGCTAGACCATGAAAATGATATGTTTATGAATGAAAGAAGGGAAATGGATGAAATATTCTTTAAATAGGGACCTATTTTGAAACACAACTTGCCTGTTGTAATCCTAGGGGATCCTCCTCCACCCAAGGGAGATCACGTGTTTGAGCTTAAATAATTACCTGATACCTTGAAATATGCTTATCTTGCTGAAAAGAAGATATATCCTATTATTATTAGTGCTAACCTTTCAGAGCATGAAGAAGAGAAATTATTGAAAACTCTGAAGAAGCACCGTGCTGCTATTGGATATACTCTCGATGATATTAAGGGCATTAGTCCCACTCTATGCCAGCATAAAATAAAATTGGAGAAAGATGATAAACCAGTTGTTGATCATCAACGATGGTTAAATCCTAAAATGAAAGAAGTGGTAAGAAATGAAATACTAAAGATTCTGGAGGCAGGTATAATTTAACCTGTTGTTGATAGTCAGTGGGTAAGTCATGTCCATTGTGTCCCTAAGAAGGGAGGTATTACTGTTGTCCCCAACGATAAGGATGAATTGATCCCACAAAGAATTGTTACAAGTTATAGAATGGTAATTGATTTCCGCAAATTAAATAAAGCTACTAGAAAGGATCATTACCCTCTACCTTTTATTGATCAAATGCTAGAAAGACTATCCAAACATACAAAATTTTGTTTTCTAGATGGTTATTCTGGTTTCTCTCAAATACCTGTGTCAAAAGAGGATCAGGAAAAGACCACTTTTACTTGCCCTTTTGGTACCTTTGCTTATAGACGTATGCCTTTTGGTTTATGAAATGCACCTGCTACCTTTCAAAGATATATGACCGCTATATTCACTGACTTTTGTGAAAAGATTGTTGAGGTTTTCATGGATGATTTCCCCGTGTATGGAACTTATTTTGATGATTGCTTAAGCAACCTTGATCGAGTCTGGCAGAGATGTGAAGAAACTAATCTTGTCTTGAATTGGGAGAAGTGCCACTTTATGGTTAATTAAGGTATTGTCTTGGGGCATAAAATTTCTGAAAGAGGTATTGAAGTTGATAAAGCTAAAGTAGATGCTATTGAAAAGATCCATGTCCTAAGGACATAAAAGGTATAAGAAGCTTCCTTGGTCATGTCGGTTTCTATAGGAGGTTTATTAGAGACTTCTCTAAAATTTCTAGGCCTCTGACTAATCTCTTACAAAAAGATGTTCCTTTTGTTTTTGATGATGATTGTGTAGAAGAATTTGAAATACTTAAGAAAGCCTTGATCTTTGCACCCATTGTTCAGCCACCTAATTGGAATTTACCCTTTGAAATTATGTGTGATGCTAGTGATTATGCCGTAGGTGTTGTTCTAGGCAAAAAAGTTGATAAGAAATTTAATGTTATCCAATATGCTAGTAAAACTCTAGACAGTGCCCATAGAAATTATGCTACTACTGAAAAGGATTTTTAGCAGTTGTTTTCGCTTGTTTTAAGTTTAGACCTTATATTGTTGATTCCAAAGTAACTGTTCACATTGATCATGCTGCTATTAAATACCTTATGAAAAAGAAAGATGCTAAACCTAGACTCATTAGATGGGTTCTCTTGCTACAAGAATTTGATTTGCATATTATTGATGGAAAGGGAGATGAGAACCCCGTTGCAGACAACTTTTCTAGGTTAGAAAATGTTCTTGATAACCCACTACCTGTTGATGATAGCTTTCCTGATGAACAATTAGCTGTCATAAATGCTTCTCATACTGCTCCATGGTATGTTGATTATGCTAATTACATTGTTGCTAAATTTATACCACCTAGTTTCACATACCAACAAAAGAAAAAGTTTTTCTATGATTTTAGACATTACTTTTGGGATGACCCACACCTTTATAAAGAAGGAGTAGATGGTGTTATTAGACATTGTGTACTTGAGCATGAACAGGAACCGATCCTACGCAAGTGTCACTTCGAGGCTTATGGAGGACACTAAAGGAAATATGCCCTAGAGGCAATAATAAAGTTATTATATTTCCTTATTTCATGATAAATGTTTATTATTCATGCTAGAATTGTATTAACCGGAAACTTAGTACATGTGTGAATACATAGACAAACATAGTGTCACTAGTATGCCTCTACTTGACTAGCTCGTTAATCATAGATGGTTAAGTTTCCTAACCATAGACATGAGTTGTCATTTGATTAACGGGATCACATCATTAGAGAATGATGTGATTGACTTGACCCATTCCGTTAGCTTAGCACTTGATCGTTTAGTATGTTGCTATTTCTTTCTTCATGACTTATACATGTTCCTATGACTATGAGATTATGCAACTCCCATTTACCGAAGGAACACTTTGTGTGCTACCAAACGTCACAACGTAACTGGGTGATTATAAAGGAGCTCTACAGGTGTCTCCGAAGGTACATGTTGAGTTGGCGTATTTCGAGATTAGGATTTGTCACTTCGATTGTCGGAGAGGTATCTCTGGGCCCTCTCGGTAATGCACATCACTATAAGCCTTGCAAGAAATGTTGCTAATGAGTTAGTTATGGGATGATGCATTACGTAACGAGTAAAGAGACTAGCCGGTAATGAGATTGAACTAGGTATTGAGATACCGACGATCGAATCTCGGGCAAGTAACATACCGATGACAAAGGGAACAAGAATGTTGTTATGCGGTTTGACCGATAAAGATCCTCGTAGAATATGTGGGAGCCAATATTAGCATCCAGGTTCCGCTATTGGTTATTGACTGGAGATGTGTCTCGGTCATGTCTACATAGTTCTCGAATCCGTAGGGTGCACACGCTTAAAGTTAGATGATGGTTATATTATGAGTTTATATGTTTTGATGTACCAAAGGTAGTTCCGAGTCCCGGATGTGATCACGGACATGATGAGGAGTCTCAAAATGATCGAGACATGAAGATTGATATATTGGATGACTATATTTGGACGCCGAAATGGTTCCGGGGGTTATCGGATGTATACCGGAGTATCGGGGGGTTACCGGAACCCCCCGGGGGGTTAATGGGCCTCATGGGCCCAAAGTGGAGCAGAGGAGGGGCGACCAGGGCAGGCCGCGCGCCCCCTCCCCCCTCTAGTCCGAATAGGACAAGGAGGGGGGCGGAGCTCCCCTTTCCTTCCTCTCCTCTCTCCCCTTCCTTCCACTCTCCTACCTGGACAAGGAAAGAAGGGAGTCCGACTAACGGTGGGAGTAGGACTCCTCCCTGGCACGCCTCCTCCTGGCCGGCCGCCCCCTCCCCCTTGGTCCTTTATATACGGGGGCAGGGGGCAACTCTAGACACAACAATTGATCCTTGAGATCTATTAGCCTGTGCGGTGCCCCCCTCCACCATATTCCACCTTGGTAATATCGTAGCGGTGCTTAGGCGAAGCCCTACATCGGTAGAACATCATCATCGTCACCACTCCATCATGCTGACGGAACTCTCCCTCGAAGCTCGGCTGGATCGGAGTTCGAGGGATGTCATCGAGCTGAACGTGTGCTAAACTCGGAGGTGCCGTGTGTTCGGTACTTGATCGGTCGGATCGTGAAGACGTACGACTACATCAACCGCGTTGTGCTAACCCTTCCGCTTTCAGTGTACGAGGGTACGTGGACAATACTCTCCCCTCTCATTGCTATGCATCACCATGATCTTGTGTGTGCGTAGGATTTTTTTTGAAATTACTACGTTCCCCAACAGTGGTATCCGAGCCTGGTTTTATGCGTAGATGTTATATGCACGAATAGAACACAAGTGAGTTGTGGGCGATACAAGTCATACTGCTTACCAGCATGTCATACTTTGGTTCAGCGGTATTGTTGGATGAAGCGGCCCGGACCGACATTACGCGTACGCTTACGCGAGACTGGTTCTACCGACGTGCTTTGCACATAGGTGGCTGGCGGGTGTCAGTTTCTCCAACTTTAGTTGAACCGAGTGTGGCTATGCCCGGTCCTTGAGAAGGTTAAAACAACACTAACTTGAGAACTATCGTTGTGGTTTTGATGCGTAGGTAAGAACGGTTCTTGCTCAGCCCTAGCAGCCACATAAAACTTGCAACAACAAAGTAGAGGACGTCTAACTTGTTTTTGTAGGGCATGTTGTGATGTGATATGGTCAAGACGTGATGCTATATTTTATTGTATGAGATGACCATGTTTTGTAACCAAGTTATCGGCAACTGGCAGGAGCCATATGGTTGTCGCTTTATTGTATGCAATGCAATCGCCCTGTAATTGCTTTACTTTATCACTAAGCGGTAGCGATAGTCATAGAAGCAATAGGTGGTGAAACGACAATGATGCTACGATGGAGATCAAGGTGTCGCGCCGGTGACGATGGTGATCATGACGGTGCTTCGGAGATGGAGATCACAAGCACAAGATGATGATGGCCATATCATATCACTTATATTGATTGTATGTGATCTTTATCCTTTATGCATCTTATTTTGCTTTGATTGACGGTAGCATTATAAGATGATCTCTCACTAAATTTCAAGGAATAAGTGTTCTCCTTGAGTATGCACCATTGCGAAAGTTCTTCGTGCTGAGACACCACGTGATGATCGGGTGTGATAGGCTCTACGTTCAAATACAACGGGTGCAAAACAGTTGCACACGCGGAATACTCAGGTTAAACTTGACGAGCCTAGCATATACAGATATGGCCTCGGAACACGGAGACCGAAAGGTCGAGCGTGAATCATATAGTAGATATGATCAACATAGTGATGTTCACCATTGAAAACTACTCCATCTCACGTGATGATCGGACATGGTTTAGTTGATTTGGATCACGTGATCACTTAGATGATTAGAGGGATGTCTATCTAAGTGGGAGTTCTTAAGTAATATGATTAATTGAACTTTAATTTATCATGAACTTAGTCCTGATAGTATTTCGCAAATTATGTTGTAGATCAATAGCTCGTATTTTTGCTTCCCTATATTTTATATGTGTTCCTAGAGAAAACTAAGGTTAAAGATGATAGTAGCGATGACGCGGACTGGGTCTGTGATCTGAGGTTTATCCTCATTGCTGCATAGAAGAATTATGTCCTTGATGCACCACTAGGTGATAGACCTATTGCAGGAGCAGATGTAGACGTTATGAACGTTTGGCTAGCTCAATATGATGACTACTTGATAGTTTAGTGCACCATGCTTAACGGCTTAGAATCAGGACTTCAAAGACGTTTTGAACGTCATGGACCATATGAAATGTTCCAGGAATTGAAGTTAATATTTTAAGCAAATACCCGAGTTGAGAGATAGGAAATCTCCAACAAGTTCTATAGCTAAAAGATGGAGGAGAATCGCTCAACTAGTGAGCATGTGCTCAGATTGTCTGGGTACTTGAATCACTTGAATCAAGTGGGAGTTAATCTTCCAGATAAGATAGTGATTGACATAGTTCTCTAGTCACCATCACCAAGTTATTAGAACTTCGTGATGAACTATAGTATGCAAGGGATGACGAAAACGATTCCCGAGCTCTTCGTGACGTTGAAATCGACGAAGGTAGAAATCAAGAAAGAGCATCAAGTGTTGATGATTGACAAGACCACTAGTTTCAAGAAAAAGGGCAAAGGGAAAGAAAGGGAACTTCAAGTAGAATGGCAAGCAAGTTGTCACTCCCGTGAAGAAGCCCAAAGCTGGACCAAAGCCTGAAACTGAGTGCTTACACTGCAAAGGAAATGGTACTGGAAGCGGAGATGCCCTGAATATTTGGTGGATAAGTAGGATGGCAAAGTGAACAAGGGTATATTTGATATACAGGTTACGGATGTGTGCCTTACTAGTGTTTATAGTAGCCCCTGAGTATTTGATACTTGTTCGGTTGCTAAGATTAGTAACTCGAAACAGGAGTTACAGAATAAACAGAGACTAGTTGAAGGGGAAGTGACGATGAATGTTGGAAGTAGTTCCAAGATTGATATGATCATCATCGCACACTCTTTATACTTTCGGGATTAGTGTTAAACCTAAATAAATGTTATTTGGCGTTTGCGTTAAGCATGAATATGATTTGATCATGTTTATTGCGATACGATTATTCATTTAAAGTTAGAGAATAATTGTTATTCTGTTTACATGAATAAGACCTTCGATGGTCATACACCCAATGAAAATAGTTTGTTGGATCTCGATCGTAGTGATACACATATTCATAATATTGATGCCAAAAGATGCAAAGTTAATAATGATAGTGCAACTTATTTATGGCACTGCCGTTTGGGTCATATCGGTGTAAAGCGCATGAAGAAACTCCATAAAGATGGATTTTCGAAATCACTTGGTTAGGAATCATTTGATGCTTGCGAACCGTGCCTTTGGGCGAGATGACTAAAACTCCGTTCTTCGGAACAATGGAACGAGCAACAAACTTGTTGGAAATAATACATACTGATGTATGCAGACCAATGAGTATTAAGGCTCGCGGCGGGTATCGTTATTTTCTGAGCTTCACAGATGATTTGAGCAGATATGGGTATATCTACTTGATGCAACATAAGTCTGAAATAGTTGAAAGGTTCAAAGAATTTCAGAGTGAAGTGGAAAAAATCATCGTAACAAGAAAATAAAATTTCTGCGATCTGATCGCGGAGACGAATATTTGAGTTACGAGTTTGGTCTTCAATTAAAACAATGTGGAATAGTTTCACAGCTCACGCCACCTGGAACACCACAACGTTATGGTGTGTCCGAACGTCGTAACCGCACTTTATTGGATATGGTGCGATCTATGATGTCTCTTACTGATTTACCATTATCGTTTTGGGGTTATGCATTAGAGACAGCTGCATTCACGTTAAAAGGGCACCATATAAAATCCGTTGAGACGACACCATATGAATTATGGTTTAGCAAGAAACCGAAGTTGTCGTTTCTTATAGTTTGGGTTGCGATGCTTATGTGAAAAAGTTTCAACATGATAAGCTTGAACCCAAATCGGAAAAGTGTGTCTTCATAGGATACCCAAAATGTTGGGTACACCTTCTATCACAGATCCGAAAGGCAAGACTTTTGTTACCAAGTATGGATCCTTTCTAGAGAAGGAGTTTCTCTCGAAAGAAGTGAGTGGGAGGAAAGTAGAACTTGATGAGGTAACTGTACCTTCTCCCGAATTGGAAAATAGTTCATCACTGAAATCAGTTCCAATGATTCCTACACCAATTAGTGAGGAAGCTAATGATGATGATCATGAAACTTCAGATCAAGTTACTACAGAACCTCGTAGGTCTTCCAGAGTACGGTTCGCACCAAAAGTGATACGATAATCCTGTTCTGAAAGTCATGTTACTAGACCATGATAAACCTACGAACTATGAGGAAGCGATGATGAGCCCAGATTCCGCAAAATGGCTGGAGGCCATGAAATCTGAGATAGGATCCATGTATGAGAACAAAGTGTGGGCTTTGATGGACTTGCCCGATGATCGGCAAACCATAAGAAATAAATGGATCTTCAAGAGGAGGACGGACGTTGATAGTAGTGTTACTATCTACAAAGCTCGACTTGTCGCAAAAAGGTTTTTCGACAAGTTCAAGATGTTGAATACAATGAGATTTTCTCACTCGTATCGATGCTTAAGTCTGTCCGAATCATGTTAGCAATTGCCACATTTTATGAAATCTAGCAAATGGATGTCAAAACTGCATTCTTTAATGGATTTATTAAAGAAGAGTTGTATATAATGCAACCAGAAGGTTTTGTCAATCCTAAAGATGCTAACAAAGTGTGCAAGCTCCAGCAATCCATCAATGGACTGGTGCAAGCATCTCGGAGTTGGAATATACGCTTTGATGAGTTGATCAAAGCATATGGTTTTATACAGACTTTTAGAAAGGCCTGTATTTACAGGAAAGTGAGTGGGAGCACTACAGCCTTTCTGATAAGTATATGTGAATGACATATTATTAATTGGAAATGATGTAGAATTTTGTGGAAAGCATAAAGGAATGTTTGAAAAGCAGTTTTTCAAAGAAATACATCGGTGAAGCTGCTTACACATTGAGCATCAAGATCTATATAGATAGATCAAGACGCTTGATAAGTTTTTTCAATGAGTACATACCTTGATAAGATTTTGAAGTAGTTCAAAATGGAACAGTCAAAGAAAGAGTTCTTGCCTGTGTTGCAAGGTGTGAAAGTGAGTAAGACTCAAATCCCGACCACGGCAGAAAATAGAAAGAGAATGAAAAGTCATTCCCTATGCATCAGTCATAGGTTCTATAAAAGTATGCCATGCTATGGACCAGACCTATTGTATACTCTGCCCCGGTTTGACAAGGGAGTACAATAGTGATCTAGGAGTAGATCACTGGACATTGGTCAAAATTATCCTTAGTGGAATAAGGAAATATTTCTCGATTATGGAGGTGATAAAAGAGCCCGTCGTAAAGAGTTACATCGGTGCAAGCTTTTACACCGATCCAGATGACTCTTAGTCTCAATCTGGATACATATTGAAAGTGGGAGCAATTAGCTAGAGTAGCTACGTGTAGAGCATTGTAGACATAGAATATTTGCAAAATACATACGGCTCTGAATGTGACAGACCCATTGACTAAGCTTCTCTCACAAGCAAAACATGATCACACCTTAGTACTCTTTGGGTATTAATCACATAGCAATGTGAACTAGATTATTGACTCTAGTAAACCCTTTGGGTGTTGGTCACATGATGATGTGAACTATGGGTGTTAATCATATACAGATATGAATATTGGTGTTAAATCACATGGCGATGTGAACTAGATTATTGACTCTAGTGCAAGTGGGAGACTGAAGGAAATATGCCCTAGAGGCAATAATAAAGTTATTATTTATTTCCTTATATCATGATGAATGTTTATTATTCATGCTAGAATTGTATTAACCGGAAACATAATACATGTGTGAATACATAGACAAACATAGTGTCACTAGTATGCCTCTACTTGACTAGCTCGTTTATCAAAGATGGTTATGTAGAATCAGGACTTAGAATCAGGACTTCAAAGAAGTTTTGAACGTCATGGACCATATGAGATGTTCTAGGAGTTGAAGTTAATATTTCAAGCAAATACCCGAGTTGAGAGATATGAAGTCTCCAACAACTTCTATAGCTAAAAGATGGAGGAGAATTGCTCAACTAGTGAGCATGTGCTCAGATTGTCTGGGTACTACAATCGCTTGAATCAAGTGGGAGTTAATCTTCCAGATAAGATAGTGATTGACAGAGTTCTCTAGTCACCATCACCAAGTTACTAGAACTTCATGATGAAATATAGTATGCAAGGGATGACAAAAAAGATTCCCGAGCTCTTCGTGATGTTGAAATCGACGAAGGTAGAAATCAAGAAAGAGCATCAAGTGTTGATGATTGACAAGACCACTAGAAAAGGGCAAAGGGATAGAAATGGAACTTCAAGTAGAATGGCAAGCAAGTTGTCACTCCCGTGAAGAAGCCCAAAGCTAGACCAAAGCCTGAAATTGAGTGCTTCTATTGCAAAGGAAATGGTCACTGGAAGCGGAAATACCCTGAATATTTGGTAGATAAGTAGGATGGCAAAGTGAACAAGGGTATATTTGATACACAGGTTATTGATGTGTACCTTACTAGTGTTTATAGTAGCTCCTGAGTATTTGATACTTGTTCGGTTGCTAAAAATTAGTAACTCAAAACAGGAGTTACAAAATAAACAGAGACTAGTTGAGGATGAAGTGACGATGCGTGTTGGAAGTAGTTCCAAGATTGATATGATCATCATCACACACTCCCTATACTTTCGGGATGAGTGTTAAACCTAAATAAATGTTATTCGGCATTTGCGTTGAGCATGAATATGATTTGACCATGTTTATCGCAACACGGTTATTCATTTAAAGTTAGAGAATAATTGTTTTTCTCTTTACATGAATAAAACCTTCAACGGTCATACACCCAATGAAAATAGTTTGCTGGATCTTGATCGTAGTGATACACATATTCATAATATTGATGCCAAAAGATGCAAAGTTAATAATGATAGTGCAACTTATTTGTGGCACTACCGTTTGGGTCATATCTGTCGGCGTTCTGGGAACCGGGGTCCCCAGACTTGCCTACCTGCGGCCTGGGGCGTGGCTCAAAGGAGGCCCAGCACAGCCCATCTTCATCAACACAAGCTCAAGACCCTCGCGAGGGGCCAAGCCTCGCGGGGCGGACGACAAGGAGCTTCCTCAGGCACGACCTCGTCAGGCTGGCTCACGAGGAGGCGGAGAGTTCAAGGCGGGGTACCTCGCGAGGTGCCCATGAAGCAAGCCATGACGACCAAGGGCGCCAGTCGGGCGCCAGCCCGCGCAGTGTCCTCCTTTCCTCTTTGGTGCAAAGGGAGCAAGCGCAGGCGAGAGCATCAAGCAAAGGCGTCCATTTCGGTGCAACAAGACCAAGACCAACCCAACGACCGGAAGGAAGTCATTGTGGAGCCCAAGCCGGCGTCACCACCAGAGCCTTTGACAGGCGAGGACCAACTTTAGTCAGGATAAGTGTACCCGCTGTTCCCCTTCAAAATGGCCAATTGTTGGCACCCTTCCCGCTCAATATTTGGGAACAGGCCCAGGGCCTTTGCCTATAAATAGGACTAGCCACCCCCAGGGTAGGGCAATCGGGACCTGACCTAGCAATCGGGATCCTCACCAAGAAACCAGTAGATAGAGCAACCGAACTCCCCCTAGTAGTTCATCGCGCCAGCCAAGAACAGACCCTCGCGAGGCTGTTCTTCCATTATATTGTTCCTCATCAGCCCCAGAAGCAATCCACCACACCACACACTGGAGTAGGGTATTACACCACAATGGTGGCCTAAACCGGTATAAATCTTGTGTCTCTTGTGCTGTTCTGTTTGGTAGTTTAGGTCCTAGCGATTCGGTGAGGAGCGAGCCGGTAGAGGGTTGAATCTCCGTGCGCACCCCAGTGTTTGAACCTCAAGGGTCTGCCGGAACCCGAAATCCGACATTTGGCGCGCCAGGTAGGGGTGCGCCGGGATCCACCTTCCGCCGCTCCGTGCCCCGTCGCATCGTCATCACCATGTCCGGCGACCAGGCGGGCAACCCAGATCCCTGGGCGGCTTGGCCCGCCCGCGCAGAGCCGCTTGCCCTAGGCGACCCCATGCCCCAGGCAGCTCGCGGTCCGCAGAGCGCTGTGGGCCGTGGGCGACGCGGACAGGCTTCGACGGCCCTAACACCGCGACAGACGCGGTCGGCAGCAAGAGCCTCCAACCACGCCGCGGCCACGGCGCCGTACACCCGCCGGGAGCAGGCGAACTCAAGAGCCGCACTCACGGTGGCTCGAGAGTTGCTGCAGTGCAGGCTGATGGAGGGCGGCCGCGACGTGTTGCTGGAACGGGTGTTGGAGCTCCTGGGCTACGCCGCCTCGGGGGCTCACCCCTTCTACACCCAGCTCCCGCCCCAGGCTCAGGGCGGCCCGTGCGGGGGCCCCGCGCGCACCCGCGGGCCCCACGGCTACTCCAACACCAGTGAAGCTGTCGGCACGGAACCGACGGCAGCGCTGACTCTGCTCCCCGCCAACGAAGAAGGACCCGTCGTGACCCACGGCCCCAGCGGGCCGCCGCGCTACCACCCCTAAGTAGGCGCGTCAGGCAGAGCTGCATGGCGCGCGGAGCCCTATGGCGCGGCCTTCAGGATAACGGCCCCAGAAGAGTACGTACCCCACATGATGGATCAAGGGCACCCGCGCGAAGGCGAATAGGGCTCACTCCTCAGCCCGAGCTGGGGGGACGAGGCGCCAGAAGCTGAGCTCTTCCAGGAACCCAGGGACGGCCCCACCGGCCACGCTGGAAGCGACAATTATCGGGTACCACTAATCCCTCAGGAGCAGGCATACACTAACCATGGGTCGCAAGAGGTGCAGGTCACCACAGTGAGCAACTGCCCCGCTCCAGCGGCCTCTTACCCCTCAGGAGGAGGGCGTCGGGGGCTGCAGGAGAGGGGCCGAGATCCGGCATCACCACCATGGCGTTCGGAGCAAGGTGTTCCCAGGAGGTAGGCCCTCCGCTGGGGAGGTGCCTCAGGGCCTGCCCCTGGCGGAGGACCCGTGGTCGTTGGGGGAACCGCTGGCGACCGCTCTACCCCATCGACGGCGTCCTGGTTTCCGGTCGTCGTTGATGGCACTAGAGTGTGGCGCAAGGCGGGGCCCTCGTCAGGCGATATGAAGCAAGGCCGGTACCTGTGAAGAAGGCCCAGTGCCTGTGAAGCTCGCCGCCCCGTGACACTCTCACGTAATAATGAGTGGGGCTGTACACGCCCCGGAGTCTCAGGGGTGCCGGCCTCAGGCCCTGGGGCTCCCTCCCACGCCTAGTGGCAGCACTTAGCTCCGCGCTGGTGAGAAGACGTCCAAGACTAGACTAGGTGCCGGACGCGGCCTTTTTCTGCTTTCATTGCTTTTCTCTTGGCTGTTGCTTTCCCCCGCTGGATTTAAGTTGGACTCGAATTTGAGATTTGTGTGTGTTTGGGGAAGGGGTGCTTAGTCTCGTTCGAGCAATCTCTCGCATTTCGGTTACGACCTCACCTCAGCTGCCCCCCCTCGCGAGCCCCTCGCGAGCCGGGTCTGGCCTAGCTTGCGTGCAGCCCAGACTGCCGCAGACGTACCCTCTCAGGAGGTTTTTTCACTGCAGATCCCACGGATTCAATCAGGAGGCGTGCGGGGCGCCGCGGCCTCCAGCGAGTTGTCTCGAGGCCCACTCGAGGCAAAGGTAAACTAGTCAACAGGCTCGTCACATGGCCAATCGCTTGGCACGGGCATGTGAGCGGAGTAGCATTCTCTAGTACGCTGAACATAAGTTTTACATGAGGGCCCCCCCTCCCCAAAATGCTCTTACAACTATCGGGACAAAAGCCGAGTTCTATTCATGCAGGATAAGGAAACAAGAACAACGCACTATCAGTCAGACAAATCCCCCAATGCATCCTCAGGAGCGCCGCCCGAGCTGTCGCTGGCGCCGCTGGCCTCGCCATCGCCCTCCGCGTTGTCGCCAGCGGCGTCAGGGCCGTTCACCACGCCGCCCTCGTCGGCGGCCACAATCACGCCATCGTTGTCTGAAGTGAAGGCCCGGACAAGGGCGTCCATGTTGTCTTCCACCCAATACGCCAGGTCGTCTCAGACGGCCTGGGGGACTGGGGCGATGGCGGCGTCAAAATCAAAATGAGGATCCATGTTCCGGAGATGGATGAAGACGCGGGAAAAGGCGCGCCCGAGCAGGGCCCGGCTCCTCTCCTCCACCAACCTGTTGGCGTGAACCGACCGCGCCTCCAGCTGCGTCACGATGTCGGTGAAGAACTGAAGATTGCCGGCGTAGTTAATGGCACGCGGCCCGCTGACAGCCGCCTCGTAGATGTTACCCAAGGCCGTGTTGGCCCTCTCTCGAAGCATGGAGAGCATGGGGGCGTGCTCATGCTCCAAGAGCCGCCGCTGACGCATCTCGTCTGCGTTTTGGCGAGCGACGGTCTCAGCCTCAACCACCTGTTGGCGAAGAAGAAGCACCTCGGCATGGGAAGTAGCTGACTCCCCCTGCGCCGCCTCAAGTGCGACCCGCAAGGCATCGGCCCGCCGCGTTGTTTCCTCCAGTTTGGCCCTGAGGGCGTTGGTCCTACCTTCAGCCTCGGTCCAGACCAACTCCAGCCTATCCTTGAACTCGCGCTCGAGGTTGAGGCGCGCCGTCGCCACCCGACGTCCGACCTCCTCCGAGACATGGGTCTCCCACGCAGCGACATCGTCCTCCGCCCACGTCACCAAGTGCTCCCTCGTCTCCAGGCGCTCGTGCTCTTGCGCGCGTTCGGCGGCTTCCAGCATCAGCGCATCCTCACGCTTCTGGAGCTCCACAGGGTCGCCGGAGACCACCTTCGTCGACGCAAGGGCCACCTCGCGCAACTCCACCTGCTCCTCCAGTGAGCGGCACCGGGCCAGGAGTTCCCGCGCCCGCTCCTCCGTGGCCTCTCATCGCCGGTCAGCTTCTCGGGCATCTTCGACGGCCCGGGAACGGGCCTCCCGAGAGGCCACCAGCGACGCCTTGGCCTCCTCATCGTCGAGGTCACGCTGGCGACGCGCGAGGGCGGCAGCTGCTTCCAGCTTGCGCCTCGCTGCCACCAGGCGCAGGCCCTCGGCCTCAAGGCGCGCATCCTCATCAGCAAGCTCTTCACCAAGCAGGTTCACCGTGTCAACCGCCCTCCGGAGAAACCCTTGGCGAAGGGCGCGACGCTCCCGGGCGCGCTCGAGTACGTCTTCCACACCACCATCCGCCCCAAGCGAGCGCCGTGGGGCGCGAATCAGCTCTCCCCCCTCGGGCAGGGGGCTGGGGGCTGGCGCCCTTGAGATGGTCGGGCACGCCCTGCCAGAAGCCCGACCTGAAGCCAGTCCATCCTCGGGTGAAGAGCGCAGGGAGTACCTCAACCAATCACGGTCCACCACCAGGCGAGAGGCCCACGGCAGGCTGGCTATACCGCGAGAAGGCCCGCGAAGGAAGACCGTGGGGAGCGCAGGGCCACGTTGCGCTTCGGGATGACTTGTCTCGCCAACCGGCCTCACCACAAGGGCCTGGCTGCTCGGAATGATCGAAGACGACGGAGGAGGTGGAGGCGAGGGGGACGGCCCCTCATCCACCCCCGTGAGCTCGGAAGGAAGGGCCCTGCGGGGCAAAGATCAGAACAAGCAACGGAAGAGTCAGGAACAGGGAGGGGAGAAGGCTTACTCATCGATGGCGTAGTACTTCCTACGCTTCAGCAGGCGACAAGGGTAGTCATCGCCCAGGGCCTCCCTCCTCTTCCGTAGGGCCTCAAAGTCCACTCGGAAGCGACCCAAGAGTTGAGCGCAGGGGTCAGCCTGCGGCAAAGAAGAAGCTCCGAGGCGACTCACGTCGGGGGCGTCCGCCTGGGGCGCGGTGCTGGTCGCCTCACCCAGAAGAGCGGCTGGGGCCCCAGGGGCCTTAGCCGCAGGCACTGTGGCGGCCGCTCGCCACCCTCAGCTGCGGCAGTGCAGGCCTCGGGGGCCGCTCCCTCATGAGCGCCGCCCAGTGCTGTCGCCTCAGCAGAAGCACCCTCGGCCTCCGGAGGCTCATGCCTCCCTGCCTCGCCACCTGAGGAAGAACCGCCCTGGACGGCTGCGAGGGCGCCACCACCACTGGGTTCTCGCGAGGCCCCTGGAGGTCAGCAGGTCGCGGCCCCCATTCGTCGAAGATGGGCATCTGCCTCACGAAGTCACCCCTGTTCAAGCAAAGGTACAGCAAGGCCCCCCCTTGGCGAATGCCGCCGGGGGAAGGATCCCCAGTCAAGACTAAGAGCACCTTCCTCAGCGCTTCAGGCGTCAGGTCCTCTTCCTGGAGCCGCATACGGTCTCCACGGCCGCTGAAGGCCCACATTCGATGAGAATGGCGCTGGAGGGGGGCGACGCGGCGTACCAAGAACTCCTTCACCACCTTGGGCGCCATCACGCCAAGCTCCCTCAGGAACTCGAAGCGGCGCCAGACGAAGGCGAGCCGGGGGCTCGCGAGAGTCTCCTGGCCCCAGCCTGAGTTGGGGACAACAGGCAAAGATGGCTCCGTCAGCAGGGGGCTGGGCACCCCTACGTCCACATATAGCCACCGCTCGCGAAACCCAGGCGCGGGCGGACGAAGGCTGGAGTCAATTCCAGAAGCCGCTGTCTCAGGCGCAGCAATGAAGCTCATGCACCCCGAGCATTGGGCGGGGTCGACAAGGCGCAGAGAGAAGAAGTGGCGCAGCAAGGCAACCGAAGGAAGGATGCCCATCATTGCCTCGCAAACGAAGGCAAATACCGCGAGAAGGGTGATGGAGTCAGGACCCAGGTGCATCATATGGATCTGATAATGGGAAAGCACGGCGTTGAAGAAATCAGAGAAGGGGGGAACCAGTCCCGCCCACAGGGCGTCGGCAAAATACCGGACCTCGGTGGGAATCCTGTCAACGGAGAAGCGAGATGCGGGCCAGGCCGTCGTCCTTCCGCACTCATTAAAGATGGTGGCCAGGGCTGGGCTGACCTTGCCCAGGCCTTCTTGATTGATTATGACCGGCCAATCAACGGCGGGGGCTGCCGTTGACGACGAGCGAGGCGGTGGCACGGGCTTCTTCCCTTTTCCCTTCCTCGGCGGAGCCATGACGGCAGGAGAGGGAGGGGGAAGGTTCAAGATTGGATTGGATGCGGAAGCTGGAGTTCGAGAGTAGAAAGGACAGGGAGCGCTCAAGCAGCAGAAAGGGGAGCGGCTGTGTGCGGCAGCGAGTCCGCCTAGCAAGGCACAAAATAAGGAGGCGTGGGGGAACAGTGCCGCCCACGTCCAATCAACCGCCACGTGGCGCCCAAGGCCGCAGGCTGTTAGGGCCCGCGATGCTTCGCACTTGCCCTTTCGCCTCTCGGCTCAACCAAGTTCGGGCGTGCCGTGGGCCCGGGGGCTACTGTTGGCGTTCTGGAAACGGGGGTCCCCAGACTTGCATGCCTGCGGCCTAGGGCGTGGCTCAAAGGAGGCCCAGCACAGCCCATCTTCATCAACACAAGCTCAAGACCCTCGCGAGGGGTCAAGCCTCGCGGGGCGGACGACAAGGAGCTTCCTCAGGCACGGCCTCGTCAGGCTGGCTCACGAGGAGGCGGAGAGTTCAAGGCGGGGTACCTCGCGAGGTGCCCATGACGCAAGCCATGATGACCAAGGGCGCCAGTCGGGTGCCAGCCCGCGCAGTGTCCTCCTTTCCTCTTTGGTGCAAAGGGAGCAAGCGCAGGCGAGAGCATCAAGCAAAGGCGTCCATTTCGGTGCAACAAGACCAAGACCAACCCAACGGCCGGAAGGAAGTCATTGTGGAGCCCAAGCCGGCGTCACCACCAGAGCCTTTGACAGGCGAGGATCAACTTTAGTCAGGATAAGTGTACCCGCTGTTCCCCTTCAAAATGGCCAATTGTTGGCGCCCTTCCTGCTCAATATTTGGGAAGAGGCCCAGGGCCTTTGCCTATAAATAGGACTAGCCTCCCCCAGGGTAGGGCAATCGGTACCTGACCTAGCAATCGGGATCCTCACCAAGAAACCAGTAGATAGAGCGACTGAACTCCCCCTAGCAGTTCATCGCGCCAGCCAAGAACAGACCCTCGCGAGGCTGTTCTTCCATTGTATTGTTCCTCATCAGCCCCAGAGGCAATCCACCACACCACACACTGGAGTAGGGTATTACACCACAATGGTGGCCTAAACCATTATAAATCTTGTGTCTCTTGTGCTATTCTATTTGGTAGTTTAGGTCCTAGCGATTCGGTGAGGAGCGAGCCGGTAGAGGGTTGAATCTCCGCACGCACCCCAGTGTTTGAACCTCAAGGGTCTGCCGGAACCCGAAATCCGACAATATCGGTGTAAAACGCATGAAGAAACTCCATAAAGATGGATTTCCGGAATCACTTGGTTATGAATCATTTGATGCTTGTGAACCGTGCCTTTTGGGCAAGATGACTAAAACTCCGTTCTCTGGAACAATTGAATGCACTACTGACTTGTTGGAAATAATACGTACTGATGTATGCAGACCAATGAGTATTAAGGCTCGTGGCGGGTATCGTTATTTTCTGACCTTCACAGATGATTTGAGCAGATATGGGTATATCTACTTGATGAAACATAAGTCTGAAACAGTTGAGAGGTTCAAAGAATTTCAGAGTGAAGTGGAAAATCATCGTAAACAAGAAAATAAAGTTTCTACGATCTGATCGTGGAGATGAATATTTGAGTTACGAGTTTGACCTTCAGTTAAAATAATGTGGAATAGTTTCACAAACTCATGCCACCTGGAACACCACAGAATAACGGTGTGTCCGAACATCATAACCGCACTTTATTTGTTATGGTGCAATCAATGATGTCTCTTACTGATTTACCAATATTGTTTTGGGGTTATGCATTAGAGATAGCTGCATTCATGTTAAAATAGGGCACCGTCTAAATCCGTTGATACGACACCGTATGAACTATGGTTTAGCAATAAACCCAAGCCGTCGTTTCTTAAAGTTTGGAGTTGCGATGCTTATGTGAAAAAGTTTCAACCTCATAAGCTCGAACCCAAATCGGAGAAATGCGTCTTCATAGGATACCCAAAGGAAACTGTTGGGTACACCTTCTAATCACAGATCTGAAGGCAAAATATTCATTGCTAAGAATGGATCCTTTGTAGAGAAGGAGTTTTTCTCGAAAGAAGTGAGTGGGAGAAAAGTAGAACTTGATGAGGTAATAGTACCTTCTCCCGAATTGGAAAATAGTTCATCATTGAAATCAGTTCTAGTGATGCCTACACCAATTAGTGAGGAAGCTAATGATGATGATCATGTAACTTCAAATCAAGTTACTACAGAACCTCGTAGGTCTTCCAGAGTACGGTCCGCACCAGAGTGGTACGGTAATCCTATTCTGGAAGTCATGTTACTAGACCATGATAAACCTACGAACTATGAGGAAGCGATTATGAGCCCAGATTCCGCGAAATGGTTTGAGGCCATGAAATCTGAGATGGGATCCATGTATGAGAACAAAGTGTGGACTTTGGTGGACTTGCCCGATGATCGGCAAGCCATAGAGAATAGATGGATCTTCAAGAGGAAGACAGACACTGATAGCAGTGTTACTATATACAAAGCTCGACTTGTTGCGAAAGGTTTTTGACAAGTTCAAGGGGTTAACTACGATGAGACCTTCTCACCCGTATCGATGCTTAAGTCTGTCCGAATCATGATTAGCAATTGCCACATTTTATGAAATCTGGCAAATGGATGTCAAAACTGCATTCCTTAATGGATTTATTAAAGAAGAGTTGTATATGATGCAACCAGAAGGTTATGTCAATCCTAAAAGTGCTAACAAAGTCTGCAAGCTCCAGCGATCCATATATGGACTGGTGCAAGCCTCTCGGAGTTAGAATATACGCTTTGATGAGTTGATCAAAGCATATGGTTTTATAAAGACATTTGGAGAAGCCTGTATTTACAAGAAAGTGAGTGGGAGCTCTGTAGCATTTTTAATACTATATGTAGATGACATATTGTTGATTGGAAATGATATAGAAATTCCTGATAGCATAAAAGGATACTTGAATAAGAGTTTTTCTAAGAAAGACCTCGGTAAAGCTGCTTACACATTGAGCATCAAGATCTATAAGATAGATCAAGACGCTTGATAAGATTTATCAATGAAGTACATACCTTGATAAGATTTTGAAGTAATTCAAAATGAATAGTCAAAGAAGGAGTTCTTGCCCGTTTTGCAACGTGTGAAGTTGAGTAAGACTCAAAACCCGACCATGGCAGAAAACAGAAAGAGAATGAAAAGTCATTCCCTATGCCTCAGTCATAGGTTCTATAAAGTATGCTATGCTGTGTACCAGACCTATTGTATACCTTGCTCTGAGTTTGGCAAGGGAGTACAATTTTGATCTAAGAGTAGATCACTGGACAGCGGTCAAGAAAATCCTTAGTGAGGACTAAGGAAATATTTCTCAATTATGGAGGTGATAAAAGAGCCCGTCATAAAGAGTTACATCGGTGCAAGCTTTTACACCAATCCAGATGACTCTAAGTCTCAATCTGGATACATATTGAAAGTGGGAGCAATTAGGTAGAGTAGCTCCGTGCAGAGTGTCGGATTTAGGGTTCCGGCAGACCCTTGAGGTTCGAACACTGGGGTGCGCACGAAGATTTCGCCCTCTACCTACCTGTTCCTCACCGCCTCGCTAAGATCTAAACTACGGAAGGAACAACACAAGAGACACAGAGTTTATACTGGTTCTGGCCACCATTGTGGTGTAATAACCTACTCCAGTGTGTGGTGTGGTGGATTGCCTCTTGGGCTGATGATGAACAATACAAGGAAGAACAGCCTCGCGAGGGTCGGTTCTTGGTTGGGACGACGAACTGCTAGGAGTGGTTCAGTCGCTCTCTCTACTGGTTTCTTGGCTAGGGTTCAGATTCTAGATCAGGTCCAGATGCCTCTACCCTGGGGGTGGCTAGTCCTATTTATAGGCAAAGGCCCTGGGCCTCTCCCCAAATATTGAGCGGGAAGGGCGCCAACAATTGGCCATTTTGAAGGGGAACATCTGGTACACTTATCCTGACTAAAGTTGGTCCTTGCCTGTCAAAGGCTCTGGTGGTGACGCCTGCTTGGGCTCCACAATGACTTCCTTCCTGCCGTTGGGCTGGTCTTGGTCTTGTTGCACCGAAACGGATGCCTTTGCTTGATGCTCTCGCTTGCGCTTGCTCCCTTTGCACCAAAGAGGAAAGGAGGACACTGCGCGGGCTGGCGCCCGACTGGCGCCCTTGGTCGTCATGGCTTGCGTCATGGGCACCTCGTGAGGTACCTCGCCTTGAACTCTCCGCCTCCTCGTGAGCCAGCCTGATGAGGCCGTGCCTGAGGAAGCTCCTTGTCGTCCGCCCTGCGAGGCTTGGCCCCTTGCGAGGGTCTTGAGCTTGTGTTGATGAAGATGGGCCGCGCTGGGCCCCCCTTTGAGCCACGCCACAGGCCGCAGGCAGGCAAGTCTGGGGACCCCCGTTCCCAGAACGCCGACAGTAGCCCCCGAGCCCAAGGCGTGCCTGGACTTGGCCAAGCAGAGAGGCGAAGGGGCAAGTGCGAAGCACCGCGGTCCCTAATAGCCTGCGGCCTTGGGCGCCACGTGGCGGTTGATTGGACGTGGGCGCCTCAGCAACCACGCGAGTTGATAAAGGAGCGGCATCTGCCTAGGCTTTGCCTCCTTTGCTTTCTCCAGTTGCTGCTCAGATCCCCTTTCTTTCGCCTCTCCTTCCTGCCTCCGAAATCTTCAGATCTACTCCGTCCGCGTGCCCTAGCAAGATATGGCGCCTCGCCAGGCCCCGGCCGGAGCTTGGTATTCGTCTGCCTTGGACTCGCCGAACGTGTCGGAGGCGAGCCTTGCTCGGGTGCGCCAGATGGCGGCGGCGCAGGGCATCGATGGGGCGAAGGTGTTCAAGGCCGGCTCTACCCTCCCTAAGGGCCAAGGGAGCACCTTCTATCCGCTCTTCGTGAGCGCCATTATTGCTGGTCTGGTGCCTCCCTTTTCTGAGTTCTTCTTCTCTGTCATCTTCCATTACAAGCTTCAAGCTCTGCATCTCCACCCCAACTCTGTCCTTCTTCTGGAAATCTTCGCCTACTATTGCGAGGCTCATGTAGGGGTGAAGCCCTCGGTGGCCTTGCTGCGCCACTACTTCTCCCTCCGAACCTCTCGTGGTTCCGTCTCTGCGTGCACGAGCTTCGTCGCGTACGGTAGCTCCATCGCCATTTCGAACGCCGGGAAGAGGATTGAGGGCTTCAGGAGCAAGTGGGTCTTGGTAGATGCTGGACGCATCCACCCTCATCTGATCTTGCCCACGGGGCACCCCACGAGGTCCGACGACTGGTCTCGAGTGGAGCTTGTGGACCCCCGCGCGAGGCTGGTGTTGGAGAAGATGGGCGCGGATCTGAGGCCGGCCAGCATGGCAGCGGCGAAGCTGACTGGCGCATCGCTGCTGAGGGAATTCCTGGAGCACCAGCTGGCTCCGCTTCGTCAGTACTCACTTCCAATGTGGAGGCCCCACCCGAGCCCCGCGGTCTTAGCCATCGAGGATCTGGCTGCGGTCCTCCACTCCTTGGTCGGGGGCGACGTGGCGAGGTTGGAAGGCGCTCCTACGCCCTTGTTCCTCCACGAGGACTGGGAGCGGGTAGTGAAGTCCATGCCCGTCTTTAACGGGGACGGGCCCGTGCCCGCGGATGCTCCCAAGGACTCGGTGGATGTGTCCTCCGGCGAATCCAACGAAGAGGAGGAGGAAGGGGAGCGGGAAAAAGGTCCTGACTCCGAGGCGACCGACGGAGAGTCGAGGGCTCCCCCCCCCTCGGCGCAGGTCCCGCGCTCTCCGCCTCTCCCTGAGTGATGACGACGAGGATGATGACGAGCAGGGCGGCGGGAGCCTGCCCCCGATCCCGAAGAAGGACAGGACCAGGCTGATCCCCCGCGGGTCTGCCCCGGCCCCGAGGCGATTCGCAGACGCGCCTCCTGCTCCCGAGCTCCTTGAGGCTGATCCTTGCAGCCGGCTCTCGGGCTTCAAGTACGGCCGGAGGCTGCTCGAGCTCGCGAGTGACGACCTGTAAGTGCTTGATTCCTGTCTCGTTTCTTGTTCTGTTGTCGAGGCTTGACGTTCGTGTCTCCCGGCCAGGCTGGCGCCTGCGGCGAAGAAGTCGAAGGGAGCTCCTGAGGTTTCCTCTGGGGCAGCACCTCTGCCCGCGGAAAAGATGACCATGACGCACGAGCCTCTCCTGCCCGGGCGTCCTCGCGAGGGCTGGCTGAGCCGGCTGGGGCGAGCTCAGCCCCCATGGCCCAAGCGAGTCCCGAGGTGCCCTTGCTTGATGCCGCCACCACAGCCGTTGGGGCGCAACAGGCTCCACCTCAGGATACTGTGGTCATGCTGCCGTCTTCTCCTCCTACTCCACCGACTGCTGTTTCCCCGACTCCTCCTACTGTTCTGGATCGTGCTACTGCCGAACTGGACCGTCGGCGACAGGATCTTCTGGGCGCCGACCCTCGTTTAGTGACCGGGCGTCTAGAGCTGGCTTTTGGCTGGATTCGCTCCGATGCTTCGATTCGGGCGGTGCTGGTCCAGGCCTCAACGGCTTGCGACGAGGAGAAGTAGGCCGTCCTTGGGGCGAAGGCTGCTTGCGACACCGCCTTGGGGAAGGTAGCTAATGTCCGAGGTCACTACAAGGCGCTGGAGAGCAAGCTGCAGGGCCTGCAGGACCAGCTCGCTGAGGAGACCCGCCTTCGCCAAGAGCAGGAGGAAAGCATGAAGGCTCGCGAGGCGGCCGTCAAAGATCGGGACGCCAAGCTCAAGAAGCGCCATGACCGTCTAGGTGCGTTGGAGCAAGAGTTGGAGGCGAGGAAGGTTGAGCTGGACGCCAAGGCACGGGTTCTTGCCGAGGATCGTGTGGCCTTCGCGGAGATGGAGGAGAAGGCTCGCACCTTGCTGAAGATGCTTTACGACAGCGGCCTGGAGAGCCCGCTGGCCGGCGACGAGGACGGCCCCGCCAAGCTGCTTCCCTTCCTGGTTCGTGCTCTTGAAGATGTCACCCTTGGCCTTGGCCCTATGGCTAAGGCTGAGGCGCGTGTCTTGTCTTCTGCAGCGCTGACGCGGGTCCTTACCCACATCTATCTTCATGACCCCAACGTCGACCTCGACAGCCTGCTGGAGCCAGCGAGCGGCAAGCTTGCCGCTGCCGCTGCTGAGGCCGTGAAGGGTCGCGCGGAGGCTCTGCTAGGGAAGTTTCGAGCCTTCAGCACCAAGCCGAAGCGGGGCGCTGCCGGCCCTGCAGCTCCACAAGGCGAACCTGCTCCGCGCAGCTCCACCGCCGGCAAGTGACTCCGTCGCGGCTCCCGTCCTGCTTTTAATTCCTGCACACTTACCATGCCTCGGGGAGGCATTAAAACTTGCGTTTGGTGTTGTGATAACAGTATGGACTGTAATATTTGCTTTTGAATTCCTTGAAATTTGCGCTATTCCTTCCTACTTGCTTATGTTCTACGCCGGCAGAGCCCGGCCCCGTGCATACCTCAGCCACCGTTAGCCCCGACCGGAAACTAGGACGGGACCAAGGAGTGAGGGGCTACGTGACAAGTTAGGCTCCTGAGTCGCGATGCTCAGGAGTCCCCCTTGGCGCTCGAACAGCAAGTAGGGAGGTGAGATATGGGGGTGAATCTACCGTTCTACGTCTGCAGAGCCCGGCCCCGCGCATACCTCAACCGCCGTTAGCCTTTCGGAACTAAGGAGTGGGGGGCTACGTGACCAGTTAGGCTCCTGAGTCGCGATGCTCAGGAGTCCCCCTTGACGCTCAAACGGCCTTCGTACCTTGGCTCCACTCGGGGAGGGACGTGCGACGAACCAGGCCCGGGGGGCCTGGCTGGGTGGCGTGCGTCTGGGCGTGACCCAAGTGCAGCCCCTGTGCCCAGCCCCCTCGAGCGGCACTCCCGAGGGGAGGCGTTGTGATGAGGCTAGACGCTGAGCTCTGGGCTCCCTGAGGTTGATGCGGCCCGGGGGCCACCCTCAGTTGTTTATCACCAGCGCGGAGCATAGCGCTTCCGTATGTGTACGGGCATAGCCGCTCCTCGGCAGTGTCGTCAGCCAGCGCGGAGCATGGTGCTTCCACTGGTGCGTGGGAGGGGGCTCCCCTCCGGGAGGAGCCCCCGGGGCGTGTACAGCCCCGCCCTGACACGTGGCTGGCATGGTAGGGCCTGGCGAGGTGTATCTGGGCACCCGTGAGCCAGCGCGGGACTCACGGGGCCCTACCTCAAGGCGGGTTGCCCCTGGCACTGGTCCTTATCTTGGGGTATGTTCCTGCAAATTTGGCTAGATGCCG
Organism: Triticum timopheevii; assembly: GCA_963921465.1. NCBI lineage: Eukaryota > Viridiplantae > Streptophyta > Magnoliopsida > Poales > Poaceae > Triticum > Triticum timopheevii. Next base: position 473,558,228 of record OY997268.1, read on the forward strand.
AAGCTCTATGTCCTCGGGTCCCGATCCTCGAGCTGGTCTCAGCCGTCGCTGGTATGCTAGGTCGCGATGCCGTGGACAAGGCCAGAGGGTGAGGGCTGGAGAGCCAGTAGGAGCCCTGAGTCGTGATGCTCAGGTACCCCCCTTTAACGCGCAAGCTTGGTTAGGTGTCAGAGATCTACGTCCTCGGGTCCCGGCCCTCGAGCTGGTCTCAGTCGTCGCTGCTATGCCAGGTCGCGATGCCGTGGACAAGGCCAGAGGGTGAGGGCTGGAGAGCCGGTAGGAGCCCTGAGTCGCGATGCTTAGGTACCCCCCTTTAACGTGCAAGCTTGGTTAGGTGTCAGAGCTCTACGTCCTCGGGTCCCAGCCCTCGAGCTGGTCTCAGCCGTCGCTGGTATGCCAGGTCGCGATGCCGTGGACAAGGCCAAAGGGTGAGGGCTGGAGAGCCGGTAGGAGCCCTGAGTCGCGATGCTCAGGTACCCCCCCTTTAACGCGCAAGCTGCCGACACCCAGGGAGAAAAGGTGCCACGATAGGCACCAAATAACAAGCATGATGGGTCGAATGCATGGCCCGAAGATAAATGCAAAAGGGGTACACGCCGTTGGGTCTGACCCGAGTGGCTTGGGGATAGTGCAGCCCGAGGGGTGCCCCCAACAAAGTAAGCTAAAAACACGAGCAAAAGGGATACACACCGCAGGGACGGACCCACGCGGCCTGGGAATGATGCAGCCCTGAGGGCGCTCCCAGCTGGAAATGAAACTTGAAAGATGTCATCTGATAGCGTTGACGACGAAGGGGTGTTGGTGTAGCAGACTCGGTGGGCTGCGGTAGCCGATCCTCACGAGCCCCCCGGCCCTGGGGCCTCGGGAGGCTCCGGAGGCACTGGTGGCTCCTCGCGGACCATCTCCATCTCCGCTAGGGCTGCGGAACGCCTGACCTCTTGAGCCTCCAGGATGCCCCTCATGAGGCGCTGGTACGTGGCAGCCACGTTCGGCAAGCCATAAGGCATGCGAACATAGCTGTGGGGTGGACCTTCGCAGCGCCCCACTTGCGAGGGCCAGAGGCGCTCCTGAGAGGCGACTTGGTTGAGCCCTGGTATGTCGATGCAGACGCGCAGCCCACCATCCTCACCTGGATGGGGGGCCACAACGGGTAGGCGGCGGCTGCCTCTCATGACTCTTGACTCCTGTAGCTCCTGAATGGCCTTGCTGACGAACTCCGGAGGGTTTGGCCCTCCTTGCCTTGCTCCTTCCTGAGGGAAACGTGCTTCGAAACACGCCTCCAAGTGGTGCCCAAGCGCCTCCCTTGTGACCTTGGCGAGGTCGGCGGCCCTCCAGGGGAGAGCCCCCGAGCCCTGCCTGAGGAGGGCGCCGGGCGCGCTTTCCTATGCAATGGAAGGAGGTTCCCCCTGGGCAGGCGCGGGCCCTGAGGGGCCTGCCTCCTGAGGGGCCTGGCCGGATGATGTCTTCTTCTTGGGGGCGGTCTCGGGAAGCCTCCTGCTTCCGCGATCCGGGTCTTCCAGTGACGCGGCCTGAAAGGCTCGTTCCAAGGAGCACACCGCGTCTTTTTCTTTGCAGGGCACCGTGATGACTCCGCCACTTCCTGGCATCTTGAGGATGTTGTAGCCGTGGTGGGTTACGGCCATGAACTTGGCCAGCACCGGGTACCCGAGGATGGCGTTGTATGGCAGGCGAATGTGGGCGACGTCGAAGTCGATGAGCTCGGTGCGGTAGTTGTCGCGTGCCCCGAAGGTGACAGGGAGGCGGACCTGCCCAATCGGGACCGTGGAGCCGTCGGTGACTCCGGAGAAAGGCTTGGTTAGCTGAAGCTGATTGTAAGGCACCTGGAGATTGTTGAATGTTTCCACGGACAGGACGTTGAGCCCTGCCCCACCATCGGTGAGGGTCCTGGTGACTAGCACGTTGCTGATGATTGGGGAACAGAGCATTGGGAGGACTCCGGCGGTGGCCGCGCACTTGAGCTGATCTGCTGAGCTGAACGTGATGGTGCATGCCGACCACCTGAGAGGGCGCGTGGCCTCGAGCTTGGGGAGGACTGCATTTACTTCGCGGGCGAACTGCTTGAAGATGCGTTGAGATGCTGGGGCTTGAGCTCCGCCCAGGATGCAGGCGATCGCACGTGGCTCCTGGAAGCCCCCAGCCCCCTCGTCCTGATGACGGTCCTCATTTCTCCTTGGCTGTGGCGGCAGTGGAGGGAGGCCTGCGTTGCCTTGTGGGCGATCCTCGCGAGGCTGATCCCTCCAGGCTCCCTCGCGAGGCGGGTCCTGCCAGCGATCCTCGCGAGGTTGGTCGCGCCACCCTTGGCGAGGGCCGTGGTCTTCCCAGCGTCCCGCGTTCCTTCCTCCTCCTCGGCCGTAGCCCCGGTCGCTGCAGTCGGGACGTCGGCCGACCCTTCCTTCATGTACGGCTCGGAGCTCTTGGCATTCATTGGTGTTGTGGGTGTGGAGGTCGTGGTACACGCAGTACCGGCTGCCCTTGGAAGATTCGGGATGATCTCTACCCCGCTTGGTGTCTGGTGCTGCCGCGAGCATGGCAGCCCCCTTGCGCTTCACATCCTTGGCCTTGGGTTTCTTCTCTTCTGGGTCTGCGGCAGGCAGCTCAAGGAGGGAGAGACGCCCTTCCTTAGCCCTGGTGCACTTGGTCGCCAAGTTGAACAGCTCCAAGGAAGTGCACAAATCTTCGTGCATCGCCAGCTCCTCCTTCATCTTGACGTCGCGCACGCTGTCGGAGAAGGCTGAGATGATGGCCTCCTAGGTCACCTTGGGAATCTTGAGGCACATGTTGTTGAAGCGCTGGATGTACTTCTGCAGGGTTTCCCCTGGTTCCTGCTTGATACGGCGCATGTCGCTCACTGCGGGTGGCCGGTCGCGTGTACCCTGGAAGTTGGCGATGAAGCGGGTGCGCATCTCTTCCCAGGAGGAGATCGTGCCTGGAGCCAGGTTCAGGAGCCAGGTGCGGGCTCCGTCCTTGAGCGCCATGGGAAACCAGTTCGCCATGACCTTCTCATCTCCGTTGGCAGCCTCGATGCCCAGCTCGTAGAGCTGGAGGAACTCTGCGGGGCCAGCCATACCATCATAGCGAGGAGCCAGGTCTGGCTTGAACTTGCCGGGCCATGCGACGTTGCGCAGCTCGGTGGTGAAGGCGCGGCAGCTCGCCGTGGCCACGGGAGGCCTTGGGTGACGAAGAGCTTGGTCCTGCGGGTCCCCATGCGCTGCAGCTGGGAGCAGCGCGGGGTCTTGACGTGCTGGAGCAGGAGCGTGGTCGCGACGAGCTGGAGCGGGGAGCGCTCGAGCAGCTTCTCGCGGGCGAGGGACTTCTTGGCAGCTCTGCTCTTGCCGCGCTAGCGCCTGACGGAGCGGGTTCCGCCCAGGAGCCACGCGCCTTGGGGCCAGGGCGCCTTCTTAAGGGGTAGGCGGCAGAGGCGCCCCCGGAGCTTCGTCGCCCGCGCAGGGCGGGGCGCGGTGCAGCGAGAAGGACGACGCGGGGGAGCCTCCTGCGGCGCGGATGAGCTCGGCGATGCGATCGAGCCATTCTTCGTCGACGTTGTCGACGGGACGGTAGCACAGGAGCTCGTTTGCCGCGATGAGCGCAGCTCGTGCCTCCATGGCCGCGCGGGGCACGCGGGACGAAGAACCAGCCGGGGTGAGCGAGGGTGTAGTAGTGCGGCCGTCTCGCCTCATGGATGGATGCTGGGACGATGCTTACTGCTCATTCCCCGCCGGGCTGGTGGCGGCGTTGACGGCAGGCGACGGGGAACGACGAGGGCGCCCACCGACGGGAGCCGTCTGGGCGACGCGGGAAGCGAGGGCGGCTCGGCGCTCGGCGCGGGCCCGACGAGCGTCAGACATGGATGCGATGGCCGGAGAAGAACAAGGCGACGGAAGATGAATTCCGGTGCACCCCTACCTGGCGCGCCAAATGTCAGATTTAGGGTTCCGGCAGACCCTTGAGGTTCGAACACTGGGGTGCGCGCGGAGATTTCGCCCTCTACCTACCTGTTCCTCACCGCCTCGCTAAGATCTAAACTACGGAAGGAACAGCACAAGAGACACAGATTTTATACTGGTTCAGGCCACCATTGTGGTGTAATACCCTACTCCAGTGTGTGGTGTGGTGGATTGCCTCTTGGGCTGATGATGAACAATACAAGGAAGAACAGCCTCGCGAGGGTCTATTCTTGGTTGGGACGACGAACTGCTAGGAGTGGTTCAGTCGCTCTCTCTACTGGTTTCTTGGCTAGGGTCCAGATTCTAGATCAGGTCCAGATGCCTCTACCCTGGGGGTGGCTAGTCCTATTGATAGGCAAAGGCCCTGGGCCTCTCCCCAAATATTGAGCGGGAAGGGCGCCAACAATTGGCCATTTTGAAGGGGAACATCTGGTACACTTATCCTGACTAAAGTTGGTCCTCGCCTGTCAAAGGCTCTGGTGGTGACGCCTGCTTGGGCTCCACAATGACTTCCTTCCTGCCGTTGGGCTGGTCTTGGTCTTGTTGCACCGAAACGGATGCCTTTGCTTGATGCTCTCGCCTGCGCTTGCTCCCTTTGCACCAAAGAGGAAAGGAGGACACTGCGCGAGCTGGCGCTCGATTGGCGCCCTTGGTCGTCATGGCTTGCGTCATGGGCACCTTGTGAGGTACCCCGCCTTGAACTCACCACCTCCTCGTGAGCCAGCCTGATGAGGCCGTGCCTGAGGGAGCTCCTTGTCGTCCACCCCGCGAGGCTTGGCCCCTCGCGAGGGTCTTGAGCTTGTGTTGATGAAGATGGGCCGCGCTGGGCCCCCCTTTGAGCCACGCCGTGGGCCGCAGGCAGGCAAGTCTGGGGACCCTCGTTCCCAAAACGCTGACACAGAGCATTGTAGACATAGAATATTTACAAAATACATACGGCTCTGAATGTGATAGACCCGTTGACTAAACTTCTCTCACGAGCAAAACATGATCACACCTTAGTACTCTTTGGGTGTCAATCACATATCGATGTGAACTAGATTATTGACTCTAGTAAACCCTTCGGGTGTTGGTCACATGACGATGTGAACTATGGGTGTTAATCACATACAGATGTGAATATTGGTGTTAAATCACATGGTGATGTGAACTAGATTATTGGCTCTAGTGCAAGTGGGAGACTGAAGGAAATATGCCCTATAGGCAATAATAAAGTTATTATTTATTTCCTCATTTCATGATAAATGTTTATTATTCATGGTAGAATTGTATTAACCGGAAACTTAGTACATGTGTGAATACATAGACAAACATAGTGTCACTAGTATGTCTCTACTTGACTAGCTTGTTAATGAAAGATGGTTAAGTTTCCTAACCATAGACATGAGTTGTCATTTGATTAATGGGATCACATCATGAGAGAATGATGTGATTGACTTGACCCATTCCGTTAGCTTAGCACTTGATCGTTTAGTATGTTGCTATTGCTTTCTTCATGACTTATACATGTTCCTATGATTATGAGATTATGCAACTCCCGTTTACCGGAGGAACACTTTGTGTGCTACCAAATGTCACAATGTAACTGGATGATTATAAAGGAGCTCTACAGGTGTCTCCGAAGGTACATGTTGAGTTGGCGTATTTCGAGATTAGGATTTGTCGCTCCGATTGTCGGAGAGGTATCTCTGGGCCCTCTCGGTAATGCACATCACTATAAGCCTTGCAAGCAATGTAGCTAATGAGTTAGTTACGGGATGATGCATTACGTAACGAGTAAAGAGACTTGTCGGTAACGAGATTGAACTAGGTATTGAGATACCGACGATCAAATCTCGGGCAAGTAACATACCGATGACAAAGGGAACAGCGTATGTTGTTATGCAGTTTGACCAATAAAGATCTTCGTAGAATATGTGGGAGCCAATATGAGCATCCAGGTTCCACTATTGGTTATTGACCGGTGATGTGGCTCGGTCATGTCTACATAGTTCTCGAACCCGTAGGGTCCGCACGCTTAAAGTTAGACGACGGTTATATTATGAGTTTATATGTTTTGATGTACCGAAGGTTGTTCGGAGTCCTGGATGTGATCACAGACATGACGAGGAGTCTCGAAATGATCGAGACATGAAGATTGATATATTGGACGACTATATTCGGACACCGGAATGGTTCCGGGGGTTATCGGATGTATACCGGAGTACCGGGGGGTTACCAGACCCCCCGAGGGGTTAATGGGCCTCACGGGCCCAAAGTGGAGTAGAGGAGGGGCGGCCAGGACAGGCCGCGCTCCCCCTCCCCCTCTAGTCCAAATAGGACAAGGAGGGGGGCGCCCCACTTACCTTCCTCTCCTCTCTCCCCTTCCTTCCCCTCTCCTACTTGGACAAGGAAAGGAGGGAGTCCTACTCCCGGTGGGAGTAGGACTCCTCCCTGGCGCGCCTCCTCCTGGCCGGCCGCCCCCTCCCCCTTGGTCCTTTATATACGGCGGCAGGGGGCACCTCTAAACACAACAATTGATCCTTGAGATCTATTAGCCATGTGCGATGCCCCCCTCCACCCTAGCACCCAAATCACACAAAGCATGAAACTCAAAATCTTTAATTTTAATTTTAATAGTAGTTTCCCACTCATAATAGAGTTTTCTAGGGATAGAAACTTTCAACTCAAGTTTTTCTTCATAAGATTTCATCAAGGCATCAACAATATGTTCGGTAAAGGCCTTATTTTGACTATAAGCATGAGGAGAATCTAGCACGGATTGCAACAAGGAAATACAACCAATCAAAGAGCAATTTTCATAATTAAATTCCTTGAGATCCAAAATAGTGGGTTTAGCAACATCACGGTTTTTATTTATTTCAATCCCACTTTCATCAATTCAATCATCAAGATCTAGAAACTCTGAATTCTTAGAACGCCTTCTAGGTAAAGGAAGATAATCTTCAGATTCATCAAGATTCATATTGCAAAACAAAGATTTAATGGGGGACACATCAATAACTTTTAGATCTTCATCTTGATTTTCATAGGGATTGGAAGAACACGCTTTAATAAAGGCATCTTTGGAAGCACGCATCCTAGCGGTTCTTTCCTTGCACTCATCAATGGAAATTCTCATGGCTTTGAGAGACTCATTGATATCATGCTTAGGAGGAATAGATCTAAGCTTTAAAGAATCAATTTCAAGAGAAATTCTATCAATGTTCCTAGCCAAATCATCAACTTTAAGCAATTTATCTTCAAGCAAAGCATTAAAATTCTTTTGTGAATTCATAAACTCTTTAACACTACTTTCAAATTCAGAGGGCATCTTATTAAAATTTCCATAAGAGTTATTGTAGGAATTTCCATAATTATTAGAAGGATTACTAGGATAAGGCCTAGGATTAAAATTCCCTCTATAAGTGTTGTTTCCAAAACTATTCCTACCAACAAAATTCACATCCATAGATTCATTATTATTCTCAAGCAAAGTAGATAAAGGCATATCATTGGGATCAAGAGGAGTATTTTTAGGAGCAAACATCTTCATAAGTTCATCAATCTTTTCACTCAAAACATTGATTTCTTCTATAGCATGCATTTTTTTACTAGAAGATCTTTCGGTGTGCCATTGAGAATAATTAGCCATAATATTATCAAGCAGTTTGGTAGCATCCCCTAACGTAATTTCCATAAAAGTGCCTCCCGCGGCCAAATCTAAAAGATTTCTAGAAGCAAAATTCAATCCGGCATAAAATTTTTGTATGATCATCCATAAATTCAAACCAATGAGTAGGGCAATTGCGAAGCATTAATTTCATTCTTTCCCAAGATTGGGCAACATGCTCATGATCAAGTTGTTTAAAATTCATGATTCGTTCCTAAGAGTGATAATCTTAGCGGGAGGAAAATACTTAGAGATAAAAGCATCTTTGCACTTGTTCCAAGAATCAATACTATTTTTAGGCAAAGATGAAAACCAAACTTTAGCACGATCTCTAAGTGAAAATGGAAATGACTTCAATTTGACAATATTGTTATCCGTATCTTTCTTCTTTTGCATATCACACAAATCAACAAAATTGTTTAGATGAATAGCGGCATCTTCACTAGGAAGGCCGGCGAATTGATCTTTCATAACAAGATTCAACAAAGTGATGTTGATTTCACAAGACTCATCATTATTAAGAGGAGCAATCGGAGTACTAAGGAAATCATTGTTATTGGTATTCGAGAAATCACACAATTTGGTATTATCTTGTGCCATGGCAACAAGTAATCGAACACACAAGCAAACAGAAAGGCAACGGGAAAAAAGGCAAACGGGAAAGAGAGGAGGAGATTGGGAAAGAGAGGGCAAATAAAACGGCAAGGGTGAAGTGGGGGAGAGGAAAACGAGAGGCAAATGGCAAATAATGTAATGCGAGAGATAGGGATTGCGATGGGTACTTGGTATGGTTGAATTGCTTGCGTTAGCCTCCCCGGCAACAGCGCCAGAAATTCTTCTTGCTACCTCTTGAGCACTGCGTTGAATTTCCCCTAAGAGGAGAGGATGATGCAGTAAAGTAGCATAAGTATTTCCCTCAGTTTTTGAGAACCAAGGTATCAATCCAGTAGGAGATCACGCACAAGTCCCTTGTACCTACACAAAACGATAGCAACTCGCAACCAACGCTTAGGGGTTGTAAATCCCTTCACGGTCACTTACGAGACTGAGATCTGATAAAGATAACATTTTTGGTATTTTTGATAGATAGATGCAAAGTAAAAGTAAAGGCAAAATAAAAACAAAGCAAGTAAATAAAGTGATATAGATTGATATGATGAGAATAGACCCGGGGGCCATAGGTTTCACTAGTGGCTTCTCTCAAGAGCATAAGTATTCTACGGTGGGTGAACAAATTACTGTTGAGCAATTGACAGAATTGAGCATAGTTATGAGTATATCTAGGCAATGATCATGTATATAGGCATCACGTCCAAAACAAGTAGATCAAAACGATTTTGCATCTACTACTATTACTCCACTCATCGACCGCTATCCAGCATGCATCTAGAGTATTAAGTTAAAAACAGAGTAACGCCGTAAGCAAGATGACATGATGTAGAGGGATAAATTCATGCAATATGATAAAAACCCCATCTTGTTATCCTCGATGGCAACAATACAATACGTGCCTTGCAACTCTTTCTGTCACTGAGTAAGGACACCGCAAGATTGAACCCAAAGCTAAGCACTTCTCCCATTGCAAGAACTACCATTCTAGTTGGCCAACCCAAAAAGATAATTCGAAGAGACTTGCAAAGATAACTCAATCATACATAAAAGAATTCAGAGAAGAATCAAATATTTTCCATAGATAATACTGGATCATAAACCCACAATTCATCCGTCTCAACAAACACACCGCAGAAAGAAGATTACATCAAATAGATCTCCACCAGAGAGGGGGAGAACATTGTATTGAGATCCAAAAAGAGAGAAGAAGCCATCTAGCTACTAGCTATGGACCCGAAGGTCTGAAGTAAACTACTCACACTTCATCGGAGGGGCTATGGTGATGATGTAGAAGCCCTCCGTGGTGGATGCCCCCTCCGGCGGAGCTCTGGAACAGGCCCCAAGATGGGATCTCGTGGATACAGAAGGTTGCGGTGGTGGAATTAGGTTTTTGGCTCCTGTTCTGATCGTTCGGGGTTATGTAGGTATATATAGGAGGAAGGAGTACGTCGGTGGAGCTCCGAGGGGCCCACGAGGTAGGGGGCGCGCCCAGGGGGGCGCCCTCCACCCTCGTGACCTCCTCGGGCACTGCTTGGAGTAGGGTCCAAGTCACCTAGGTCACGTTCGGTTGCAAAATCATGATCCCGAAGGTTTCATTCCGTTTGGACTCCGTTTGATATTCTGTTTCTTCAAAATACTGAAAAAGGCAAAAAACAACAATTCTGGGCTGGGCCTCCGGTTAATAGGTTAGTCCTAAAAGTAATATAAAAGTGGAAAATAAAGCCCAATATAGTCCAAAACAGTAGATAAAGTAGCATGGAGCAATCAGAAATTATAGATACGTTGGAGATGTATCAGTCTCCATATAAAATGGTTTATGGTAAAGCATGTCACTTACCTCTCGAACTAGAACATAAGGCATACTGGGCTATTGAAGAGCTGAATTATGATTTCAAACTTGCCAGTGAGAAGAGGATATTTGACATTAGCTCACCTGATGAATGGAGAACCCAGGCCTATGAAAACTCTAAATTGTTTAAAGAAAAAGTTAAAAGATGGCATCACAAAAGGATACAAAAGCGTGAGTTTAATGTAGGTGATTATGTTTTACTATACAACTCTCGTTTAAGATTTTTTGCAGGAAAACTCCTCTCTAAATGGGAAGGTCCTTACATTATCAAGGAGGTCTATCATTCCGGTGCCATCAAAATCAACAACGCCGAAGGCACAAATCCGAAGGTGGTGAACGGTCAAAGAATCAAACATTATATCTTAGGTAATCCCATAAATGTTGAAACCAATGTTATTGACACCGTAACCCCAGAGGAGTACATAAGGGACACTTTCCAGAATGTTTTAGACTTCGAAAAGGAATAGGTAGGTGGTACGGTAAGTAAACCTACTCCAAAATAGTTCTAATAGCAATTTTTCTCCGTTTTGGAATATTAAAAAAATTACTAAAATAAGAAGTTGTCTGAAGGAGACACAAGGCATCCACGAGGGTGGAGGGTGCGCCCTACCCCCTGGGCGCGCCCCCTGCCTCGTGGACACCTCGTGTGCCCTCCGGACTCCGTTTTCTTGCACAATACTTCTTTTGGTCGATAAAAAATCATTATATAATCTCCTGAAGGTTTTGACCACCGTACCATGACGAAATCCTCTGTTTTTGTTTTGAGCTGTTTTTTGCGAGAGTTTCTCAAAGTCAGGCATCATGTTGTCCCCCTCCTCCAACAACGTGGGCGACGATGCTTGGCTAATGAACATAGAGATGAAGCAAGAAGAAATCAGGGAAATCAAGGAAGGTGACAAGATGAAGGAAGCCGCAGAGGGGCAAGTCCCGGCAGTAGAAGAAGAAGGCTTCTTTCAACCCTACTACAAGCATCTCACCTCTACTAAAATTGAAGCTTTCAAGATGATTGAGCTAGTTCACATACTAAACAAGTATCTCACACGTGAAAATATTTTGTTGCAAGAGCATATCACCGCACTCAAGGGCATTATACGCAAGTTGGAGGATCTCCTATGCTCGATGTGCGACACCCCGTCATCAACAACTCCATCATCACCACCTCCGAAGAAAGAGACATAAATACATGGGTATGGGCACTCCCCTTGGAAACTGCCAAGCTTGGGGGAGGTGCCCCAGTATCATATGACCATCACACTTCTATCTTTACCGTTTTTCTTAGTTCGATCCTTTTGGTTATATCTTGATCTAGTAGAATAAAGTTTTAGTTTGATCCAGTTTTGAGTTTTGTTTCGATCCCTATCTATGTAATCGAGTTCGTGAGCTATATCTAATAAAGAATAGTTTTGAGTTGAGGGCTTTGCTATCTTGCTATGATCTTGAGGTAATAAAAAGAAAGAATAAAAAGAAATAAAGAGATCATATTGATCTTATGGAGAGTAATTGCTTCACATATAAAGAGTATGATGAATAAAAGTTGTTGAGAGTTTACAAACATAGTTTTGGTCATCATTGCAATTAATAGGAAGTAATAAAGAAAGAGAGGTTTTCACATATAAATATACTATCTTGGACATCTTTTATGATTGTGAGCACTAGTTAAAATATGACATGTTAAAAAGTTGATGTTGGACAAGGAATACAACATAATGAGTTATGTTTTCTTATATCCAAAATAAACTATATTGTCATGGATCATCCAACATGTTGAGCTTTCCTTTCCCCCTCATGCTAGCCAAATTCTTTGCACCAAGTAGAGATACTACTTGTGCTTCCAAACATCCCTAAACCCAGTTTTGCCATGAGAGTCCACCATACCTACCTATGGATTGAGTAAGATCCTTCAAGTAAGTTGTCATCGGTGCAACCAATAAAAATTGCTCTCTAAATATCTATGATCTATTAGTGTGAAGAAAATAAGCTTTATACGAGCTTGTGATATGGAAGAAATAAAGGCGACGCCCTATCACAAGTGGCAATATTGTTGGAAATATGCCCTAGAGGCAATAATAAAATGGTTATTATTATATTTCCTTATTCATGATAATTGTCTATTGTTCATGCTATAATTGTATTAACTGGAAACCGTAATACATGTATGAATACATAGACCACAACATGTCCCTAGTGAGCCTCTAGTTGACTAGCTCGTTGATCAACAGATGGTTATGGTTTCCTGACCATGGACATTGGATGTCATTGATAACGGGATCACATCATTAGGAGAATTATGTGATGGACAAGACCCAATCCTAAGCATAGCACAAGATCGTGTAGTTCGTTTGCTAAAAGCTTTTCTAATGTTAAGTATCATTTCCTTAGACCATGAGATTGTGCAACTCCCGAATACTGTAGGAATGCTTTGTGTGTGCCAAACGTCACAATGTAACTGGGTGGCTATAAAGGTGCACTACGGGTATCTCCGAAAGTGTCTGTTGGGTTGGCATGAATCGAGACTGGGATTTGTCACTCCGTGTGACGGAGAGGTATCTCTGGGCCCACTCGATAATGCATCATCATAATGAGCTCAATGTGACTAAGTAGTTAGTCATGGGATCATGCATTATGGAACGAGTAAAGTGACTTGCCAGTAACGAGATTGAACGAGGTATTGGGATACCGACGATCGAATCTCGGGCAAGTAACGTACCGATTGACAAAGGGAATTGTATATGGGATTGCTTGAATCCCTGACATCGTGGCTCATCCAATGAGATCATCATGGAACATGTGGGAGCCAACATGGGTATCCAGATCCCACTGTTGGTTATTGGCCAGAGAGCTGTCTCGGTCATGTCTGCATGATTCCCGAACCCATAGGGTCTACACACTTAAGGTTCGGTGATGCTAGAGTTGTTATGGGAATTAGTGTGCAGTTACCAAATGTTGTTCGGAGTCTTGGATGAGATCCCGGACATCACGAGGAGTTCCGGAATGGTCCGGAGGTAAAGATTTATATATGGGAAGTCCTATTTTGGCCACCGGAAAATGTTCGGGATTTTTCGGTATTGTATCAGGAAGGTTCTAGAAGGTTCCGGAGTGGGGCCCACCTGCATGGGGGGACCCACATGAACGTGGGTATTGGGGGAAAGGCCCCACACCCCTGGTTAAGGTGCACCAAGATCCCCCCTTAGAAGGAATAAGATCATATCCCGAAGGGATAAGATCAAGATCCCTAAAAAGGGGGGATAACAATCGGTGGGGAAGGAAATGATGGGATTTCTTTCCTCCCACCTTTGCCAACGCCCCAATGGACTTGGAGGGCAAGAAACCAGCCCCCTCCACCCCTATATATAGTGGGGAGGCGCATGGGAGCTTCAGCCCTTCCCCTGGCGCAGCCCTCTCCCTCCCCAACACCTCCTTCTCCGTAGTAGTGCTTGGCAAAGCCCTGCCGGAGAACTGCAAGCTCCACCACCATGCCGTCGTGCTGCCGGAGCTCTCCCTCAACTTCTCCTCTCCCCTTGCTGGATCAAGAAGGAGGAGACGTCCCCGGGTTGTACGTGTGTTGAACGCGGAGGCGCCGTCCATTCGGCGCTTAGATCGGAATCGACCGCGATCTGAATCGCTGCGTATACGACTCCACCAACCGCGTTCTTGTAATGCTTCCACATCGTGATCTTCAAGGGTATGAAGATACACTCATCCTCTCCCTCTCTTGTTGCTAGAATCTCCATAGATTGATCTTGGTGATGCGTAGAAAATTTTGAATTATTGCTACGTTCCCCAGCAAATATAAAGTGACGTTCTTTTGCATTAAGATTTTGTGCATCCAACCATGAAAGCGCATGAAAACCCCTACTTCCCTTTGCGAATGGCCTATCTTTTGTTTTTACCTTCTACCCTTATACAAGAGCCATGGTGATCTTCACCTTGCCTTTTATACTTTATCCTTTGGCAAGCAGTATGTGTTGGAAAGATCCTGATATACATATCCACTTGGATGTAGGTTTTCATAAATTATTATTGTTGACATTACCCTTGAGGTAAAAGGTTGGGAGGCGAAACTATAAGCCCCTATCTTTCTCTGTGTCCGATTGAAACTTCATACCCATAAGTATTGCGTGAGTGTTAGCAATTGTGAAAGACTAAATGATAGTTGAGTATGTGGACTTGCTGAAAAGCTCTTATATTTGACTCTTTCTGATGTTATGATAAATTGCAATTGCTTCAATGATTGAGATTATAGTTTTCTAGTTTTCAATGAAGTTTCTGATTCATACTTTACATTGTGAATAGATTGCTACTTTAGCATAAGAAATCATATGACAATATATATGTTGTTGTTCTAAGAATGATCATGATGCCATCATGTCGTTATTTTATTTTATCGACACCTTTATCTCTAAACATGTGGACATATTTTTTGATATCGGCTTTCGCTTGAGGACAAGCGAGGTCTAAGCTTGGGGGAGTTGATACATCAATTTTGCATCATGCTTTTATATCAATATTTATTGCATTATGGGCTATTACTACACATTATGTCACAATACTTATGCCTTTTCTCACTTATTTTATAAGGTTTACACAAAGAGGAGAATGCCGTCAGCTAGAATTCTGGGCTGGAAAAGGAGCAAATATTAGAGACCTATTCTGCACAACTCCAAAAGTCCTGAAACTCCACGAAAGTCAGTTTTGGAATATATTAAAAATATTGGGCGAAGAAAGCACCACAGGGGGGCCACCCACCAGCCACGAGGGTGGAGGGCGTGCCCTACCCCCCTGGGCGCACCCCTGCCTCGTGGGCCACCTGGCAGGCCCTCGATGCCCATCGCCTGATATATGGTGTCTTTTACCCTGGAAAAAAAATCATAAGGAAGCTTTCGGGACGAAGCGCCGCCGTCTCGAGGCGAAACCTGGGCGGAACCAATCTAGGGCTCCGACGGAGCTGTTCTGCTGGGGAAACATCTCTCCGGGAGGGGGAAATCGTCGCCATCATCATCACCATCAATCCTCCATTAACATCTCCACCAGGACCATATCCTCTCAAACCCTAGTTCATCTCTTGTATCCGGTCTTTGTCTCGAAACCACAGATTGGTACCCGTGGGTTGCTAGTAGTGTTGATTACTCCTTGTAATTGATGCTAGTTGGTTTATTCGGTGGAAGATCATATGTTCAGATCGTTAATGCTATTCACTACCCCTCTGATTATGAACATGAATATGATTTGTGAGTAGTTATGTTTGTTCCGGAGGACATGGGAGAAGTCTTGTTGTAAGTAGTCATGTGAATTTGGTATTCGTTTGATATTTTGATGAGATGTATGTTGTCTCTCCTCTAGTGGTGTTATGTGAACGTCGGATACATGACACTTCACCATGATTTGGGCCTAGGGGAAGGCATTGGTAAGTAATAAGTAGATGATGGGCGATACGTCTCCAATGTATCCATAATTTTAGATTGTTCCATGCTCTTATATTATCATTCTAGGATGTTTTACAATCATTTTAGAGTCATTTTATATCATTTTTTGGTACTAACCTATTGACATAGTGCCCATGCCAGTTGTTGTTTTCTGCATGTTTTATTTTACATCGCAGGAAATCAATATCAAACGTAGTCCAAACGCAACGCAGCTCTTGGAGGAATTGTTTTGGGCCAGAATAAAGCCAATGTGCCAAGGAAGCACCTAAGGGGCTGCTCGAGGGGAGCAGCATCCACCAGGGGGCCCAGGCGCGGCCTGGGGGGTTCTGCCCACCTCGGGTGCCCCCAGAACCTCCTCTTTGCTCTATAAATACCACAATATTCTAGAAACCCTAGGGGAGGCGATGAAATATTGATCCAGCCGCCGCAGAGTCCAGAACCACCAGATCCAATATAGACACCGTCAAGGAGGGGTTCACCACTTCCATTGGTGCCTCTCCTATGATGCGTGAGTTGTTCTTTGTAGACCTACGGGTCCGTAGTTAGTTGCTAGATCGCTTCCTCTCTCCCTCCCTCTCTCTTGATTATCAATACAATGGTCTCTTGGAGATCCATAGGATGTAAGTCTTTTGGCGGTGTGTTTTTTGGGATCCGATGAACTTTGAGTTTATGATCAAATCTATGTTTTTATCCATGAAAGTTATTTGAGTCTTCTTTGATATCTTATATGCATGATTGCTTATAGCCTCCTATTTCTTTTCCGATATTTGGGTTTTGTTTGGCCAACTTGATCTATTTGTCTTGCAATGGGAAGAGGTGCTTTGTAGTGGGTGCGATCTTATGGTGCTTGATCTCAGTGACAGAAGGGGAACCGACACGTATGTATCGTTGCTACTAAGGATAACAAGATGAGATCTATATCTGCCATAGTAGATAAATGGATCTCTTCTACATCATGTCATCGTTCTTATTGCATTACTCTGTTTTCTCGTGAACTTAATACACTAGATGCATGCTGGATAGCAGTCGATGTGTGGATTAATAGTAGCAGATGCAAGCAGGACTCGGTCTACTAATCTTGGACGTGATGCCTATATAATGATCATTGCCTGGATATTGTCATGATTATTTGAAGTTCTATCAATTGCCCAACAGTAATTGTTTTCCCACCGTTTGCTACTTTTCTCGAGAGAAGCCACTAGCGAAACCTACAGCCCCCGGGTCTCTTTACATCATATTTGCCTTTGCGATCTGTTTTCTCTTGCATTTATTTTCAGATTTATTAAACCAAAAATACAAAAATACCTTGCTGCAATTTATTTGTTTTGCGATCTACTTATCCTATCTACCACTTTTACCTCACGTTATTTGCCTATCTTGAGGTGTCGTACCTGATACGTCGATTTTGCATCATGCTTTTATATTGATATTTATTGCATTATGGGCTATTATTACACATTATGTCACAATACTTATGCCTATTCTCTCTTATTTTACAAGGTTTACATGAAGAGGGAGAATGCCGGCAGCTGGAATTCTGGGCTGGAAAAGGAGCAAATATTAGAGACCTATTCTGCACAACTCCAAAAGTCCTGAAACTCCATGGAAGTTATTTTTGGAATTAATAAAAAATACTAAGCGAAGAAAATACCAGAGGGGGGCCACCCACCATCCACGAGGGTGGGGGCGCGCCCTACCCCCCTGGGCGTGCCCCCTACCTCGTGGGCCACCTGGCAGGCCTCCGGTGCCCATCTTCTGCTATATGAAGTTTTTACCCTAGAAAAAATCATAAGCAAGCTTTCGGGACGAGACACCACCGCCACGAGGTGGAACCTTGGCGGAACCAATCTAGGGCTCCGGTGGAGCTGTTCTGCCGGAGAAACATCCCTCCGGGAGTGGGAAATCATCACCATCGTCATCGTCATCACCATCGATCCTCTCATCGGGTGGGGGTCAATCTCCATCAAGATCTTCACCAGCACCATCTCCTCTCAAACCCTAGTTCATCTCTTATATCCAATCTTTGTCCCAAAACCTCAGATTGGTACATGAGGGTTGCTAGTAGTGTTGATTACTCCTTGTAGTTGATGCTAGTTGGTTTATTCGGTGGAAGATCATATGTTCATATCCTATTTGCATATTAATACCCCTCTGATTATGAACATGAATATGATTTGTGAGTAGTTACGTTTGTTCCCGAGGACATGGGAGAAGTCTTGCTATAAGTAGTCATGTGAATTTGGTATTCGTTCGACTTTTTGATGAGATGTATGTTGTCTCTCCTCTAGTGGTGTTATGTGAACGTCGACTACATGACACTTCACCATTGTTTGGGCCTAGAGGAAGGCATTGGGAAGTAATAAGTAGATGATGGGTTGCTAGAGTGACAGAAACGTAAACCCTACTTTATGTGTTGCTTCGTAAGGGGCTGACTTGGATCCATATGTTTCATGCTTACTTCTTTTGTAGTTGCGGATGCTTGCAATAGGGGTTAATCATAAGTGGGATGCTTGTCCAAGAAAGGGCAGTACCCAAGCACCGGTCCATCCACATATAAAATTATCAAAGTAATGAACACGAATCATATGAGCGTGATGAAACTAGCTTGACGATCATTTCCATGTGCCCTCGGGAGCGTTTTCCTTCATATAAGAATTTGTCCAGGCTTATCCTTTGCTACAAAAAGGATTGGGCTATCTTGCTGCACCTCGTTGGGTTCGATACTCTTACTTATCAAAAGGACTATGATAGATCCCCTACACTTGTGGGTTATCAAGACTCTTTTCTGGCACTGTTGTCGGGGAGTGAAGCGCCTTTGGTAAGTGGAACTTGGAAAGGAAAAATTTATATAGTGTGCTGAAATTTACTATCACTTGTTACTATGGAACATAATCCTTTGTGGGGCTTGTTCGGGGTATCTTCACCCCGACCAGTAGAGCAAAGAGTTGCTGCTCAACCTACTGAACCTACTGAAAATGTTTACTTTGAAATTCCTTCGGGTATGGTAGAGAAACTGCTAGCTAGTCCTTTTACAGGAGATGGAACATTGCATCCCGATTTGCACCTAATCTATGTGGATGAAGTTTGTGGATTATTTAAGCTTGCAGGTATGCCCGAGGATGTTATCAAGAAGAATATCTTCCCTTTATCTTTGAAGTGAAAGGCATTGACATGGTTTAGGCTATGTGATGATATGGGATCATGGAACTACAACTGATTGAAATTGAAATTTCATCAGAAGTTTTATCCTATGCATCTTGTTCATCGTGATCGTAATTGTATATATAACTTTTGTCCTCGCGAAGGAGAAAGCATTGCTCAAGCTTGGGGGAGGCTTAAGTCAATGTTATATTGATGCCCCAATCACGAGCTCTCAAGAGAAATTATTACTCAAAATTTTTATGTTCGGCTTTCTCTCAATAATCGCTCGATGCTCGATACTTCTTGTACTGGTTCTTTCATGATGAAGACTAATGAATTCAAATGGGATTTATTGGAAAGAATTAAACGCAACTCTGAAGATTGTGATCTCGACGAAGGTAAGGAGTTAGGTATAACACCTAAGTTTGATTGTGTTAAATCTTTTATGGATACCGATGCTTTTCATGAATTTAGCACCAAATATGGACTTGACTCTGAGATAGTAGCTTCTTTCTGTGAATCATTTGCTACTCATGTTGACCTCCCTAAGGAAAAGTGGTTTAAATAGAATCCTCCCATTGAAGTAAAAGTAATTGCACCTATTAAAGTTGAAGACAAGACTATCACTTATAATGATCCTATTGTTCCTACTACCTATATTGAGAAACCACCTTTCCCTGTTAGGATAAAGGATCATGCTAAAGCTTCAACTGTGGTTCGTAAGAGTAATATTAGAACACCTACACCACTTGAGCAAATTAAAGTTGAACCTAGTATTGCTATGGTTAAAGATCCCTTGGCTGATAATATTGATGTGCATGTTATTTACTTCTGTGATGAAGCTGCTAGAATTGCTAGACCTGATACTAAAAATAAACATAGACCTGTTGTAGGCATGCCTGTTATTTCTGTTAAAATAGGAGATCATTGTTATCATGGCTTATGTGATATGGGTGCTAGTGCAAGTGCAATACCTCATTCCTTATACAAAGAAATTATGCATGATATTGCACTGAGATAGAAGAAATCGATGTTACAATTAAGCTTGCCAATAGAGATACTATTTCACCAGTTGGGATTGTTAGAGATGTTGAAGTCTTGTGTGGGAAAGTTAAATATCCTACTGATTTTCTTGTTCTTGGTTCTCCACAAGATGACTTTTGTCCCATTATATTTGGTAGACCCTTCTTGAATACTGTTAATGCTAAGATAGATTGCGAAAAGGATATTGTTACGATTAGTTTAGGGGATATGTCTCATGACTTTAATTTTGCTAAATTTCGTAGACAACCCCATGATAAAGAATTGCCTAGTAAGGATGAAATTATTGGTCTTGCTTCTATTGTCGTGCCTCCTAATGATCCTTTAGAACAATATTTGATAGACCATGAAAATGATAAGTTTATGAATGAAAGAAGGGAAATAGATGAAGTATTCTTTAAACAGGGACCTATTTTGAAACACAACTTGCCTATTGAAATCCTAGGGGATCCTCCTCCACCCAAGGGTGATCCCGTGTTTGAGCTTAAACCATTACCGGATGCTCTTAAATATGCTTATCTTGATGAAAAGAAGATATATCCTGTTATTATTAGTGCTAACCTTTCAGAGCCGGAAGAGGAGAAATTATTGAAAACTCTGAAGAAGCACAGTGCTGCTATTGGATATACTCTTGATGATCTTAAGTCTTAAGGGCATTAGTCCCACTCTATGCCAGCACAAAATAAAATTGGAGAAATACGCCAAACCAGTTGTTGATCACCAACGACGGTAAATTCTAAGATGAAAGAAGTGGTAAGAAAAGAAATACTAAAGCTCCTGGAGGCAGGAATAATTTATACCGTTGCTGATAGCCAGTGGGTAAGTCCTATCCATTGTGTCCCTAAGAAGGGAGGTATTACTGTCATTCCTAATGATAAATATGAATTAATCCCGCAAAGAATTGTTACATGTAATAGGATGGTAATTGATTTCCGCAAATTAAATAAAGCTACTAAAAAGGATAATTACCCTTTGCCTTTTATTGATCAAATGCTAGAAAGATTATCCAAACATACACATTTTTGCTTTCTAGATGGTTACTCTGGTTTTTCTCAAATACCTGTGTCAAAAGAGGATCAATAAAAGACCACTTTTACTTGCTCTTTCGGTACTTTTGCTTATAGACGTATGCCTTTTGGTTTATGTAATGCACCTGCTACCTTTCAAAGATGCATGATGGCTATATTCTCTGACTTTTCTGAAAAGATTGTTGAGGTTTTCATGGATGATTTCTCCGTTTATGGATCTTATTTTGATGATTGCTTGAGCAACCTTGATCGAGTTTTGCAGAGATGTGAAGAAACTAGTCTTGTCTTGAATTGGGAGAAGTGCCACTTTATGGTTAATGAAGGTATTGTCTTGGTTCATAAAATTTCTAAAAGAGGTATTGAAGTTGACAAAGCTAAAGTTGATGCTATTGAAAAGGTGCCGTGTCCTAAGGAAATCAAAGGTGTAAGAAGTTTCCTTGGTCATGCCGGTTTTTATAGGAGGTTCATTAAGGACTTCTCTTAAATTTCTATGCCTCTGACTAATCTCTTACAAAAAGATATTCCTTTTGTCTTCGATGATGATTGTGTAGAAGCATTTGAAATACTTAAGAAAGCTTTGATTTCTGCACATATTGTTCAGCCACCTGATTGGAATTTACCTTTTGAAATTATGTGTGATGCTAGTGATTATGCCGTAGGTGTTGTTCTAGGACAAAGAGTTGACTCTAAAGTAACTGTTCACACTGATCATGCTACTATTAAATATCTTATGGAAAAAAGATGCTAAACCTAGACTTATTAGATGGGTTCTCTTGCTACAATAATTTGATTTGCATATTATTGATAAAAAGGGAGCTACGAATCCCCTTGCAGACAACTTGTCTAGGTTAGAAAATGTTCTTGATGACCCACTACCTATTGATGATAGCTTCCCTGGTGAACAATTAGCTGTAATAAATGCTTCTCATACAGCTCCATGGTATGCTAATTATGTAATTACATTGTTGCTAAATTTATACCACCTAGTTTCACGTACCAGCAAAAGAAAAAGTTTTTCTCTCATTTAAGACATTACTTCTGGGATGACCCACACCTTTATAAAGAAGGAGTAGATGGTGTTATTAGATGTTGTGTACCTGAGCATGAACAGGAACAGATCCTACGCAAGTGTCGCTCTGAGGCTTATGGAGGACACCACGCTGGAGATAGAACTGCACATAAGGTATTGCAATCCGGTTTTTATTGGCCTACTCTTTTCAAGGATGCCCGTAAGTTTGTCTTGTCTTGCGATGAATGTCAAAGAATTGGTAATATTAGTAGACGTCAAGAAATGCCTATGAATTATTCTCTTGTTATTGAACCATTTGATGTTTGGGGCTTTGATTATATGGGACCGTTTCCTTCCTCTAATGGGTATACACATATTTTAGTTGATGCTGCTTACGTTACTAAGTGGGTAGATGCTATTCCAACTAGTAGTGCTGATCATAACACCTCCATTAAAATGCTTAAAGAAGTTATTTTTCCGAGGTTTGGAGTCCCTAGATATTTAATGACTAATGGTGGTTCACATTTTATTCATGGTGCTTTTCGTAAAATGCTTGCTAAGTATGATGTTAATCATAGAATTGCATCTCCATATCACCCACAGTCTAGTGGGCAAGTAGAACTGAGTAATAGAGAGCTTAAATTGATTTTGCAAAAGACTGTTAATAGATCTAGAAAGAATTGGTCCAAGAAACTTGATGATGCATTATGGGCCTATAGATCTGCATATAAAAATCCTATGGGTTTGTCTCCATATAAAATGGTTTATGGAAAAGCATGTCACTTACCTCTCGAACTAGAACATAAGTCATATTGGGCCATTAAGGAGCTCAATTATGATTTCAAACTTGCTGCTGAGAAGAGGTTATTTGACATTAGCTCACTTGATGAATGGAGAACTCAAGCCTATGAGAATGCCAAACTGTTTGAAGAAAAAGTTAAAAGATGGCATGACAAAAGGATACAAAAGCGTGAGTTTAATGTAGGTGATTATGTGTTGCTTTTCAACTCTCGTTTAAATATTTTTCAGGAAAACTCTTCTCTAAATGGGAAGGTCCTTATGTTATCGAGGAGGTCTATCGTTACGGTGCCATAAAAATCAATAACTTCGAAGGCACAAATCCAAAGGTGGTGAACGACCAAAGAATCAAACATTATATCTCACGTAATCCAATAAATGTTGAAACTCATGTTATTGAAACTGTGACCCTGGAGGAATACATAAGGGACACTTTCCAGAACGTTTCAGACTCTGAAAAGGAATAGGTATTTGGTACGGTAAGTGAGGGAGTCCTAGACTAGGGGGTGTCCGGATAGCCGAACTATCATCATCGACCGGACTCCAAGACTATGAAGATACGAGATTGAAGACTTCGTCCCGTGTCCGGATGGAACTTTCCTTGGCGTGGAAGGCAAGCTTGGCAATACGGATATGTAGATCTCCTACCATTGTAACCGACTCTGTGTAACCCTAGCCCTCTCCGGTGTCTATATAAACCGGAGGGTTTTAGTCCGTAGGACAACAATCACAACAACCATCATACCATAGGCTAGCTTCTAGGGTTTAGCCTCCTTGATCTCGTGGTAGATCCACTCTTGTACTACCCATATCATCAATATCAATCAAGCAGGAGTAGGGTTTTACCTCCATCGAGAGGGCCCGAACCTGGGTAAAAACATCGTGTCCCTTGTCTCCTGTTATCATCCGCCTAGACGCACAGTTCGGGACCCCCTACCCGAGATCCGCCGGTTTTGACACCGACATTGGTGCTTTCATTGAGAGTTCCTCTGTGCCGTCACGATCAGGAAGGATGCCTCTTTCCATCTTTAAAGACGGCACCATTGCCAAAGGAGCTTTGGCTGCCGGCCAAACTATCCGGCTAGGTGGTTTTCGTATGACCGCCTGTTAGGCCGCCGCTCCGATGATGACCTCTCGGGTCATCAAAAGAGATCTTCATGTCAACTCGGAATTCACCGAGCAGTTAGATCCGATGGAGCTCTCTTTCATAAACGAGCTCTTGGATCGCTTCGCCGCCCTAGGAGTCGCTACAGACTACAGTCAGATTGGGCTTAAAACCGATCTGAGAGAGATTGACTCTCCCCAGGTTACCCATCACGTTGCTGTGGTAGAAGAACAACACGGCGATTCTTCCTCTGTATTAAAAACCATTTATGTCCGGACTCCTGATCCCTCCATGCCGGATTCCCGCGGAGGGACGGACGTCAATCAAGTACTGAACCTAAAGTCATGCAGCGGACCAGATTCGTTGGACGACATCTAGCAATCCAGGCTTCCAAATTCGGAAACTTTTTGGCCCTTGAGCCTCAAGTTGGGCAGGGTTCTGGACTTAATTCCACCTGCCCACCCAAACATAAGCGATCTATCTCAAATCTGGCAAGAGCCCGCTGAAACAGTACATCATTACTGGGCCAGATTCCTCCTGGTTATGGACAGGACAAAGGACTACCATGAGGAAAACACAATCTCAATCTTTTGCAACAATTGCACGGACAAGGGAATCTTGAACACCGTAAGTTGTCGCGATATTACACGCTTCACCGACCTGGCGTCCATCGAACGAAAGTACTGTGCGATGGAGAGTGTCCAGAAAACCGAAACTAAGTTTTGGGACAATCCGGCTCCGAACACAACCATAGTCTGAAACAAAAGGGTGCATCATGCTCAGGCACCCGGGACAAAAACCAAAAAGCAAAGACCCCATAAAGGGCACGGAATCGTACTGGAGGGATGGCTCAGCGGACCCTGTAAAATTCATAGTACAGAGGGCGCCACTCCAACACATAGCCTTCGAGCATGTTGGATACTGCGGCAGGTGGCCAAAAGTGGCGAAGAGCTTCTAGCCCCGGAGAACCACCCCAATAGTACCAGTACAGTATTAACAGTCTTTGAGACTTTCGCATCAAATAATATGCGGAAACGAACAATCCGCAGCCTCACCGAAGTCTACCAAGTAGCAACAACAAATCCACGGAGCGACACGGCTATCACCTTCAACGCCAGCGACGAACCTAAATTCCGAACAGCCCGAGCACCAGCCGCATTGGTCCTCAGTCCAATAGTGGACGGCTTTCGTCTTACCAAGGTACTCATGGATGGCGGCAGCGGATTAAACCTCATCTACGAGGAAACCCTTTGAAAAATGGAAATAGACTGGAGCCACATTGAGCGAAGCAGCACAACCTTTAGAGGAATAATCCCTAGTCGGGAAGCACGCTGCACAGGAAAAATTACACTTGATGTAGTGTTCGGCTCGCCGGACAATTACAGGTCCGAGGAGGTCACGTTCCAGGTGGCCCCGTTCAGCAGCGGATATCACGCTTTATTAGGGCGAGAGGCATTCACAATTTTCCAAGCCATACCCCATTACGGGTACATGAAGCTTAAAATGCCCGGGCCCAATGGAATCAACACTCTTGTCAGTGATCCGGACATAGCACCGCGCGCCGAAAACAAGACAGCCGCACTAGCCCTAGAGGCACTATCCGAAGCCCTAGCGGCAGAGGAACTCACTACGCTGCGCTCCATGGTGAACAGGGACGATGTGATACTCGATAAGAGATCCAAGTCCACCTCTTTTAAACCAGCGGACGAAATAGTCAAATTCCAGGTCCATCCAACAGACCCCACAAAGACGGCCTCCATCAGGGCACAATTAAACCCTGATGTAGACGCCGCACTACGAGAATTCCTTTGGGAAAATTGGGACATCTTTGCCTGGCACCCTTCAGATATGCCAGGAATCCCACGCAGGCTGGCAGAACACAGCCTAAACATCCTAAAATGATTCAAGCCAGTCAAACAGGCTCTTAAGCGATTTTCCGAACCCAAGAGACAGGCAATGGGAGAGGAGCTAGCCAAACTATTAGAAGCTGGATTCATCAGAGATATAAAACATCCGGACTGGCTAGCGAACCTGGTAATGGTACCAAAAAAGGACAAATCCTGGCGCCTTTGTGTCGATTTTAAAGACCTTAACAAGGCCTGTCCAAAGGATCCTTTCCCCCTCCCCCGCATCGACCAAATCATCGATGCTACCGTAGGGCACAACTCATTGTGCTTCCTCGACGCATATTATGGATACCATCAAATCAAGATGGAGGAAACAGACCAGGCCGCAACGGCATTCATTACTCCATACGGACCATTCTGCTTCAACACAATGCCCTTCGGACTCAAAAACGCCGGCGCAACATATCAGCGTATGATTCAGACATGTCTGGCTACCCAGATTGGCAAAACAGTGGAGGCATACGTAGACGACGTGGTCGTCAACAACCTCCGAGCATACGACATTAAGCCTAACCCGGAAAAATGCGTTTTCGGCGTACCAGCCGGAAAACTCTTGGGGTTCATTGTATCCGGTAGAGGAATTGAAGCAAACCCAGCCAAGATCCGAGCTCTGTTACAGCTGGATACCCCAAAAGACCTCAAACAAATACAAAAATTGACTGGATGCATGGCGGCTCTAAGCCACTTCATCTCCCGTTTGGGAGAAAAGGCATTGCCCCTCTATCACCTCCTCAGGCGCACTGAACACTTTGAATGGACGGATGCTGCCACGACCAGACTCGAAGAAATAAAGGCCATATTGGCAACAAATCCGGTCCTGGCCGTGCCAAACTTGGGCGAACCAATGTTGTTATATATCGCGACAACACATCAAGTTGTAAGCGCGGTGCTCGTCGTCGAACGAGAAACAGAAGGGCACAAATTCCCTCTTCAAAAACCAGTGTACTACGTATCCACTGTCTTAACTCCATGCAAGTCCCGATACCCGCATTATCAAAAGATAGCGTACGCGGTGTTCATGGCATCCCGGAAGCTGCGACACTACTTTCAAGAGTGTTCGATAACAGTGGCCTCCGAAGTACCCCTCCACGACATCATAAACAACCGCGACGCGACAGGCAGGATTGCAAAATGGGCCATCGAGCTCTTACCATTCGACATAACCTACAAACCACGACGAGCTATAAAGTTGCAAGTATTGGCTGACTTCATCGCTGAATGGACCGAAGCCGAACTCCCTAAAGAGTACGGCGCATACTCCAATTGGATCATGCATTTCGACGGCTCTAAAATGTTGGCCGGCTTGGGGGCTGGCGTCGTCTTGACGTCCCCAACCGGAGACACAGTCCAATACGTACTTCAAATAATGTACACGGACTCCAACAACGCAGCCGAATACGAGGCCCTTCTACATGGTCTCCGGATGGCAATCTCCATGGGCATTCAACGCGTCGAGGTCCGCGGGGATTCAAACCTCGCAATATCCCAAGTAAATGGAGACTTTGACGCCAAAGATCCGAAAATGGCAGCCTACCGTAACGCCGTCTTAAAAATGTCAGCTCGGTTCGAAGGACTCGAATTCCACCATGTAGCCCGGGATAATAACCAGGCGGCCGACGTGTTGGCACGCATCGGCACAAAGCGCGACGCCGTCCCTCCAAACATCTTCCTGGAGCGGCTCTTTAAGCCATCCGTAATATGGGAAGAGGAGTCCGGAAACAACCGGAGTCCTTCAAAGGTGTATCTCCGAAGAGGAAGGGCAAAATCTTCTGGCTGAAATTCACGCCGGACTAGGCAGACACCACGCTGCAGCCCGGGCCCTTGTAGGCAAGGCCTTCCGTACAGGATTTTATTGGCCGACGGCCCGGGCAGATGCTCAGGACTTAGTCCAACGATGCGTCGGTTGTCAGCTCTTTGCTAATCAGAGCCACATGCCACCCACCGCCCTCAAAACTATACCCATCACCTAGCCGTTCGCGGTCTGGGGGCTTGACATGGTTGGACCCCTTAAAGGGGGAACCCACAAGCAAAAATACCTATTGGTCATGGTGGACAAATTCACCAAATGGATAGATGCCAAGCCAGTTAAAACGGCCGAATCCGGACCTGTGATAGACTTCATATCCGGGGTAGTACACCGTTATGGTGTCCCCCATAGCATCATCACCGATAACGGCACGAACTTCACGGCCGACGAGGTTAAACTCTGGTGCAAAAATATGGGCATCAAGCTCGACTACGCTTTAGTCTATCACCCTCAAACTAACGCTCAGGTCGAACGAGCAAATGGTCTAATCATGAGCGGCATCAAACCCAGGTTAGTGCGGTCCCTCACGGAATCTAATACGCACTGGGTAGAGGAGCTCGACTCCGTACTCTGGGGGCTGCGGACCACGCCAAATCGTACTACCGGATTCACGCCATTCTTTATGGTATATGACGCAGAGGCAGTTTTGCCCTGCGATATAATTCATGACTCACCTCGAGTGCGCATGTACGAGGAAAGAGAAGCTGAGTTGGTTCGGCAGGACAGCTTGGATGCATTGGAGGAGGAGCGCGACGTGGCAAAGGCTCGTTCCGCATTCTATCAGCAGCAGACCCGAAGATATCAAAGCAGAGAAGTACGAGCCAAAACTTACAATGTTGGCGAACTAGTTCTACGCCTGCCGGACAAGAAAAAGGACAAACTCAAGCCCAAATGGGAAGGTCCCTTCATCATTGACCAAGTCCTGATAGGTGGAGCATACCGTCTGTGAAACGCATCGGACAACCGACTCGAGCCGAACCCATGGAACGCAGCCCGCCTCTGAAGATTCTACGCCTAGCGCCGGACTTAGAGTTCGTCTCCTTCCTCCGTCCACATTTTATACTTCAGTTGTCTTTTGTTTCTCTCTTTTCTCCCCACCTTTTCATAAAGCCTTTGAGGGCTGATCTGCGCATTGTTCGCACACACTTGACGTGCCACTCGCACTCATTACACCTGGGGGCTTCTTTAACAGAAGCTTATTTATACGGGCTTTATGCCCAACACATGTGTCAAACTTCCGCATGTACCTTTTATTCACCATTATATGCATCGATATGACTTAAGTTTTGGCCAAGCTGGGTTGCCTAGCTCCTGTGCTTACCCCTACGTTCCCGATTGTTCGGCTAGGAGGTAAAGGGAGCACCTCTGTGATTGTTACTGCCGGGTCAGCCGGATGTGTACCTCAGACTGGGTGAAGCCGAAAGCTAGTGTTCTTAAGGGAATATTTGGTCGGTGACTTGAAAGATGATTTCTTATTTATTCATTTATCTGCCCCCAGATGCTTTTCTGCTCTTTTCGCAGTCCGGACATGCACTTTAGGGCATGCCTCCCAGGGAAAGGAACCCCTAATGGAACTATTCTCCCTGGAAGATGTTTCTTACTAACCATGTAATATAACATAACTAGTTGGGCACTTGTTTGATAAAGCACTAATGACCCCTACGCCTGGTCTCCATGCATGCCCCGGTTTTTTCATAACCGTGAGGGCATTCAGACACACTCCGGACTCTAGGGTCCCGAGGTTGAAGCGAAAAGGTCCGCAAAGACAAATGATCTACAATCTGGCTAGAAGGCATTTTACATGTCATTTTACAATACATCGTCAAATTGACTGACTGTACTCCTCTTCAATCCCGTCTAACAGGCTGTCTAATTTACAGTCCCGTTGGGAATACTTAGCAGCCAACTCTACTTGGCCGTACATTAAGCTCACAGGGATCTCCTTCCCATCGGGCCCCATAGGTGCGACCTCGGCCATGTGGTTCGTATCCGCCTTCTTGTGCCGCGTATTCACCATAGCCCAGGCCTCCCTGGCGCCTTGACGGCAGGCCGATATCTTCCACAGACGGAAGCGCTGCCGTGCTCCCTGAAGCTTCTCCGCAAGCCCTCCAAGTCCCTCGGGTAGGGAGACGGACGGCCATAAGGCCTGGGTGACGCCACTCATCGCCTGCCGAACACGTTCATGCAGTTGCACCAGCTCGGGAAGTTGATCACCCGTTGAACCGGGCATTTCCTCCGCAGGGCAACCTGTGAGCACACCTACAGACATATTTCTGTCAATCGACTTCCTCGCCGAACTCTTCTTTTCAAAAGAGTTTGCTCAAGCACTTACTATAAATGCCGCGACGAAGCCGCTGATTCTCCTTCACGGAGCCAGACAGCTGGGCCCGGACACCTTTTAGCTCTTCTCCCAGCTGGGTGTGGGCATCTTGGAGTTTGTTCCTCTCCTGCTGCACCTTCATAAGCACCCTCTCGCCGGCCTTCAGCTGGCGCAGTAGCTGTTGCTTGTCCGGATCAAGTCCGGCAACATCTGCAATATTATTGTCAGACTTATATGCACGCCGCACACCACTTATCTTTTTGAAATACGTGTTACCGGAGGGGGTCTCTGTGTCTCCTCCTGCGGCGGCTAGTGCGGCATCAAGTTGGGCCTTGCACTCTTGAAGCTCCTGAGACAATTGGGTAGTCTTCTCCTAAGAACCTGCACATCAAATGATCCTTAAATAGTTATTTTAACTACTTTAAGTCTGGGGGCTACAGGCATATATAACTATTAAAATTCCTTACCCGTATGTCTTTCACATACTGCTCCGTGGCTGTGGTTAAACCATCTTGAGCGGCACGGAGGTGCGTGTCTCCTGCGTTAAAGGCATTCAACGCCTCCGGGGAGAAACACGTGTCACGAAGAACTGTCCGGTGGTGCCTGTGATTCATGGCGCTCTCCACCTCAGACCTGGTGGCGGACAGCCTATCGGCATCCTCCGTTGGAGGAGCATCCGGCTCGCGCCTTGCGCTCGCCTCCCCCTCCGGACCAGGTGTTGTGGCCTGGCTGGCGGAGGCTTGGTTGGCAACTTCTCCGGGCAAAGTCGGGCGAGCGCTCTTTCTCCTGGAAGAGTCATGAGCATTAACATACTTCACAAGAGTCTTTTCCTTAAAAACGGGGGCGTGACATACCTTTGCGGCGATGTTTCAATTCGCACCGCACTCCTCTTCCGCCTGCTGGGCCGAACTGACCCTTGTTGGTCAGCCGCCATGGGATCAGCTTCCCGCCTTGAAGGCACCTCCTCCGAGATACCGTTGGTATGCGGTGGTTAGAAATAAGCACGGACGAAGTAATGGTGTCAGGGCTCCGGTCATAGTCACCTGGGAAGCCAGAGATAAACCGGGGTAGTCGGCCGTAATGGCGACTAGAGCATTGTCCATGCTAAGTTGGTGGAACACCCCGTCAATCAGTTCCACCTTTATGTCCGGATCCTCTTCGGAGGCCGGATCAAGGGATCTTCCCGGATCCTCGGGTTGAGGAGCCGGACTGTGTATGCCCTCCACATCCCGGCGCAGTTCCTGCGTCGAAATCATAAAGTAAGACACTTAACTTTGAAAGTACGGATCGGATAGATAAACGTTCGGTCACCCAGGTCCGAGGGTTATTCATGGAGAATCCATTTAATGGACTCGTTTGGAGGAAGTCCTCCTTCTCCCCCCTGTACAAGCCGGACAGGATCTTCACCAGATCGGCGGCCGATCCCGGCCCCTTGCGGCCATGACAGGTGGCGTCATTCTCCCCGTTGAAATCCCACATGGGGTGGCCCCTATATTGGAGCGGCTGCACCCCTCGCGTTATGCATGTGGCCATGACTCCAATCATGGTCAATCCAGAATGAGCCAGCAACCTTATCCGGCCCATCAGATAATGGACGCTCCTATCATCTTCCCGTTGAGGGCTCCGCGGGCGCCAACTCAGGCGTTTCCTCAGAGGAGCGTTGCTGAACTCCGGGAGGCCGATCCAAACTGGGTCCGGTAGTGGAGCGTCTTCCACATAAAACCATTCCGAAGGCCAATCTTCGGACGCCTTCTTTGGGGTTCCGGACAGATATCCGGTCCCGGCGATGCGCCATATTTCGGCTCCGCCCACTTGATATATCGACCCCTCGTAAGAACGGGGTACGAGGCAAATCAATCTCTTCCACAGCGCGAAATGGGGCTCTATGCCCAAGAACAGCTCACAAAGAGCTACGAAACCCGCAATGTGCAGAATGGAGGCGGGCGTGAGGTGATGAAGCTGGAGTCCGTAGAACTCCAGAAGCCCCCGGAGAAACGGTTGTATGGGAAATCTGAGCCCCCTTATTAGATAAGGGACGAAGCAAACCGCTCTCCTTTGGAGGGACTGGGGGTGGCCTCCGCCTGCTTTCCACCTTTGTAGGTGGCCAGCCCGGCTCTAACCGGGACCATCGAACCGGGACCATAAAGGCCAGAGGAAGGTATCCCTCCGCTTGGAGCGTCACCAGCTTGCTGTGCGGGACTGAACACCTCCTCCAATCTCCTGGCTAAGGGCTCGGAGCGTGAGAGGAGGAGCCGCGTCGACGGTCCATGATGGAGTGGATTTTTTTCAGAAGCGCTCCGATGAGTACTCGCGGAAGGAGGATGGTGTGATTTGGATCTGGATTCTTGCCTCTCTTATAGGCAGCTTATTCGCGTAGCTTGGGGGTAAAATGTAAAAATACCCTGGCCTTTCGCATTCGTACGACACGTGGAAGAGGGCCATTATTGGGCGTGGAAGCCAAGGAGCGCAACATTTATAAGGAAGCCGGATACTATTTGGCAAGCACATGGAATTTGGAGGAGAACCCGCCTTGCAACGCCGAAGACAATATACGCGCCGGACTCGTCGTCGTTGAAGCCTCGTTCGGGGGCTACTGAGGGAGTCCTGGACTAGGGGGTGTCCGGATAGCCGAACTATCATCATTGGCCAGACTCCAAGACTATGAAGATACGAGATTGAAGACTTCGTCCTGTGTCCAGATGGAACTTTCCTTGGCGTGGAAGGCAAGCTTGGCAATACGGATATGTAGATCTCCTACCATTGTAACCGACTCTGTGTAACCCTAGCCCTCTCCGGTGTCTATATAAACTGGAGGGTTTTAGTCCGTAGGACAACAATCACAACAACCATCATACCATAGGCTAGCTTCTAGGGTTTAGCCTCCTTGATCTCGTGGTAGATCCACTCTTGTACTACCCATATCATCAATATCAATCAAGCAGGAGTAGGGTTTTACCTCCATCGAGAGGGCTCGAACCTGGGTAAAAACATCGTGTCCCTTGTCTCCTGTTACCATCCGCCTAGACGCACAGTTCGGGCCCCCCTACCCGAGATCCGCCGGTTTTGACACCGACAGTAAGTAAACCGACTCCAAAACAGTTCTAATAGTAATTTTTCTCCATTTTGGAATATTTAAGAAAATAGGAAAATAAGAAGTAGTCCGGGAAGGACACGAGGCGACCACGAGGGTGGAGGGCGTGCCCTACCCCCTGGGCGCGCCCCCTGCCTCGTGGGCACCTCGTGTGCTCTCCAGACTCCATTTTCTTGCACGATACTTCTTTTGTCGGTAAAAATTCATTATATAATCTGCCGAAGGTTTTGACCACCATACCACGACAAAATCCTCTGTTTTTGTTTCGAGCTGTTTTTCTGACAGATCTAGATCACCATGACGTCTTCAAGCGCCCCCAAGGACAAGTTTTTCGAGAAGGTCATCAACCCCTACCTCGCGGAGGTACTGCAACACCCTCAAACCATTGAGATGCGTGAGGGTGTGCTGCACATCCGCGATGTTGAGGGACCAAGGAGGACCGGAAGCGTGAAGACAAGACTCGAAGCAATGGAACAACAAGTTTTCAAGTGCCAAGGGATGGTGGAACGTGGACTCAACGCCAACTACATGATGATCGTGGAGTTCACCAACAACCACAAGCTGGATGCCAAGAACATTGGGGAGACCATCTTCAAGCTTCATGAGAAAATCGAGCACCTCCAACCCCAGATCTATGACCTGCAAAACCAAAACTGTGAGCATGAATATAGATTCAAGAGGATGAGTTTGGCTGCAGATTTGAGGATCCCGGAGACTCGATCATCTTTCTATGATGGTGAGCCTATGCCTTGGAAGATGGACGACAAGCCTACATCATCAACTACTCCATCATCACCACCTCCGAAGAAAGAGACATAATCACATGGGTATGGGCACTCCCCTTGGCAACTGCCAAGCTTGGGGGAGGTGCCCCGGTATCGTATCACCATCACACTCCTATCTTTATCGTTTTTCTTAGTTCGTCCTTTTAGTAATATCTTGATCTAGTAGAATAAAGTTTTGGTATGATTTAGTTTTGAGTTTTGCTTTATGATTCCTCTATGTAATCGAGTCCTTGAGCTATATATAATAAAGATTAGTGTTGAGTCAAGGGCTTTGCTATCTTGCTATGATCTTGAGGGAATAAAAGAAAAAGAAAGAATAAAAATAAATAAAGAGATCATATGGATCTTATGGAGAGTAATGACTTCACATATTAAGAGAATGAAGAATAAAAGTTGTTGAGAATTGGCAAACATAGTTTTGGTCATCGTTGTAATTAATAGGAAGTAATAAAGAAAGAGATGTTTTTCACATATAAATATACTATCTTGGACATCTTTTATGATTGTGAGCACTCATTAAAATATGACATGCTAAAGAGTTGATGTTGGACAAGGAATACAACGTAATGGGTTATGTTTTCTTATATCCTAAATAAAGTATATTGTCATGGATCATCCAACATGTTGAGCTTGTCTTTTCCCCTCATGCTAGCCAAATTCTTTGCACCAAGTAGAGATACTACTTGTGCTTACGAATATCCTTAAACCTGGTTTTGCCATTAGAATCCACCATATCTACCTATGGATTGAGTAAGATCCTTCAAGTAAGTTTTCATGTTGCATGCAATAAAAAATTGCTCTCTAAATATGTATGACTTATTAGTGTGAAGAAAATAAGCTTTATATGATCTTGTGATATGGAAGCAATAAAAGCGACGGACTGCATAATAAAGGTCTGTATCACAAGTGGCAATATAAAGTGAAGTTCTTTTGCATTCAGATTTCGTGCATCCAACCATAAAAGCACATGAAAAGCTCTGCTTCCCTCTACAAAGGGCCTATCTTTTACTTTTGTCTTATACCCTTTTACTAGAGTCATGGTGTTCTTCACCTTTCCTTTTT
Organism: Triticum timopheevii; assembly: GCA_963921465.1. Taxonomy (NCBI): domain Eukaryota; kingdom Viridiplantae; phylum Streptophyta; class Magnoliopsida; order Poales; family Poaceae; genus Triticum; species Triticum timopheevii. The sequence continues at coordinate 473,592,823 of OY997268.1, forward strand.
ACATATTATCCTTTGGCAAGCACCTTGTCTTGGAAAGATCCTGATATATATATATATATATATATATATATATATATATATATATATATATATATATATATATCCAATTGGATGTAAATTAGCATGAACTATTATCGTGGACAATACCCTTGAGGTAAAATGTTGGGAGGCAACATTATAAGCCCCTATCTTTCTCTGTGTTCGATTAAAACTCAATAACCATAAGTATTGCATGAGTGTCAACAATTGTGAAAGATTAAATGATAGTTGAGTATGTGGACTTGCTGAAAAGCTCTTATATTGACTCTTTCCGATGTTATGATAAATTGCAATTGCTTCAATGACCGAGAGCATAGTTTGCTAGTCCTCAATGAAGTTTCTGATTCATACTTGACATTGTGGATAGATTATTACTTGAGCATAAGAAACCATATGACAAAATTTATATATCTTTCCATTATAAGAATGATCATGATGCCCTCATGTCCGTATTTTATTTTATCGACACCTCTATCTCTAAACATGTGGACATAATTTTCGTTATCGGCTTCCGCTTGAGGACAAGCGAGGTCTAAGCTTGGGGGAGTTGATGCGTCCATTTTGCATCATGCTTTTATATGGATATTTATTGCATTATGGGATGTTATTACACATTATGTCACAATACTTATGCCTATTCTCTCTTATTTTACAAGGTTTACACGAAGAGGGAGAATGCCGGTAGCTGGAATTCTGGGCTGGAAAAGGAGCAAATATTAGAGACCTATTCTGCAGAACTCCAAAAGTCCTGAAACTCCACGGAAGTTATTTTTGGAATTAATACAAAATACTGAGCGAAGAAAATACCAGAGGGGGGCCACCCACCGTCCACAAGGGTGGGGGCGCGCCCTACCCCCTGGGCGCGTCCCCTACCTCGTGGGCTACCTGGCAGGCCTCTGGTGCCCATCTTCTGCTATATGAAGTCTTTTACCCTGGAAAAAATCATAAGCAAGCTTTCGGGACGAGACACCGCCACCGCGAGGCGGAACCTTGGCGGAACCAATCTAGGGCTCCGCCGTAGCTGTTCTGCCAGGGAAACATCCCTCCGGGAGGAGGAAATCATCACCATCATCATCACCATCGATCCTCTCACCGGGAGGGGATCAATCTTCATCAACATCTTCACCAGCACCATCTCCTCTCAAACCCTAGTTCATCTCTTGTATCCAATCTTTGTCCCAAAACCTCAGATTGGCACATGTGGGTTGCTAGTAGTGTTGATTACTCCTTGTAGTTGATGCTAGTTGGTTTATTCGGTGGAAGGTCATATGTTCAAATCCTATTTGCATATGAATACCCCTCTGATTATGAACATGAATATGATTTGTGAGTAGTTACATTGGTTCCTGAGGACATGGGAGAAGTCTTGCTATAAGTAGTCATGTGAATTTGGTATTCGTTCGATATTTTGATGAGATGTATGTTGTCTCTCCTCTAGTGGTGTTATGTGAACGTCGACTACATGACACTTTACCATTGTTTGGGCCTAGAGGAAGGCATTGGGAAGTAATAAGTAGATGATGGGTTGCTAGAGCGACAGAAACTTAAACCATAAATTATGAGTTGCTTCGTAAGGGGCTGATTTGGATCCAAATGTTTCATGCTATGGTTAGGTTTACCTTAATACTTCTTTTCTAGTTGCGGATGCTTGCAATAGGGGTTAATCATAAGTGGGATGCTTGTCCAAGAAAGGGCAGTACCCAAGCACCGGTCCACCCACATATCAAATTATCAAAGTAACGAATGCGAATCATATGAGCATGATGAAAACTAGCTTGACAATAATTCCCATGTGTCCTCGGGAGCGTTTTCCTTCATATAAGAATTTGTCTAGGCTTGTCTTTTGCTACAAAAAGGATTGAGCCATCTTGGTGCACCTTATTTACTTTCATTACTTGTTACCCGTTACAAATTACCTTATCACAAAACTATCTGTTACTGATAATTTTAGTGCTTGCAGAGAATACCTTACTGAAAACCGCTTGTCATTTTCTTCTGCTCCTCGTTGGGTTGACACTCTTACTTATCGAAAGGACTACGATAGATCCCCTACACTTGTGGGTCATCTGTACCCGAAATGGATTGACCACCCCTTTAACACATCGGGTTGCGAGTATTTGCTATTTGTGTGCAGATGTTGTTTACGTGGTGTGAGGAGGTTCTCCTACTGGTTCGATAACCTTGGTCTCATTACTGTGGGAAATACCTACTGTTGCTATACTGCATCATCCCTTCCTCTTTGGGGAAATACCGACATAGTTCTAGCAGACATCAAAAGGAATTTCTGGCGTCGTTGCTGGGGAGGATCTTCAACATCAACCAGGTTCCTAATCACAAATCTCATCTCCTCGCAATTTACATTATTTTCCATTTGCCTCTCATTTTCCTCTCCCCCACTTCACAAAAATTTGTCGTTTTATTCGCCCTCTTTTCCGTTCGCCTTTTTCTCGTCAGATATGTTTTTGAGTGCAATCTTGTTGCGTAGTCATCATGACTCAAGAGAACACCAAGTTGTGTGATTGCTCAAATACCAACAACAATGATTTTATTAGCACACCAATTTCTCCTCCCGCCACTAGTGCAGAGTCTTGTGATATTAATATTGCTTTGTTGAATCTTGTTATGAAAGATCAATTTGGCGGTACTCCTAATGAGGATGCCGCATCCCATCTTAACACATTCATGGAATTATGTGATATGCAAAAGAAAAAAAGATGTGGACAATGATGTTGTGAAGTTGAAATTATTTCTGTTTTCTTTGTGAGGTTGCACAAAAATTTGGTTTTCTTCTTTGCCTCGCAATAGTATCGATTCTTAGAACAAGTGCAAAGATGATTTTATCACTAAGTATTTTCCGCCTGCAAAAATTATTTCCCTTAGAACCCAAATCATGAATTTCAAGCAACTTGAACATGAGCATGTTGCTGTTGGGGAACATAGCAGAAATTCAAAAAATTTTCTACGTATCACCAAGATCTATCTATGGAGAGACCAGCAATGAGGGGAAGGAGAGTGCATCAACATACCCTTGTAGATCGCTAAGCGGAAGCGTTCAAGTGAACGGGGTTGAAGGAGTCGTACTCGTCGTGATTCAAATCACCGGAGATCCTAGTGCCGAACGGACGGCACCTCCGCATTCAACACACGTACAGTCCGGTGACGTCTCCCACGCCTTGATCCAGCAAGGAGAGAGGGAGAGGTTGAGGAAGACTCCATCCAGCAGCAGCACAACGGCGTGGTGGTGGTGGAGGAGCGTGGCTATCCTGCAGGGCTTTGCCAAGCACCACAGAAGAGGAGGAAGAAGAGACGCAGGGCTGCACCAACGAGAGATAGAATCGCGTGTGTTGGGCTGCTCCAATGCCTCCAATATATATAGGGGGAAGGGGGGCTGCGCCCCCACCTAGGTTTCCACCCTAGGGGGCGGCGGCCAGCCCTAGATGGGACTTGGAGGGGGCGGCCAAGAAGGGGAGAGAGGGGGCGCGCCCTAGGGTGGGCCTTAGGGCCCATCTGCCCTAGGGTTTCCCCTCTCCCCTCCTAGCTGCGCCTTGGGCAAGGGTGGGAGGCGCACCAGCCCACTCTGGGGCTGGTCCCTTTCCACTCTAGGCCCATGCAAGCCTCCGGGGCCGGTGGCCCCACTTGGTGGACCCCCGGGACCCTCCCGGTGGTCCCGGTACGTTACGGATAAACCCCGAAACTCTTCCGGTGACCAAAACAGGACTTCCCATATATAAATCTTTACCTCCGGACTATTCTGGAACTCCTCGTGACGTCCGGGATCTCATACGGGACTCCGAACAACATTCGGTAACCACATACAAGCTTCCTTTATAACCCTAGCGTCATCGAACCTTAAGTGTGTAGACCCTACGGGTTCGGGAGACATGCAGACATGACCGAGATGTTCTCCGGTCAATAACCAACAGCGGGATCTGGATACCCATGTTGGCTCCCACATGTTCCACGATGATCTCATCGGATGAACCACGATGTCAAGGACTTAATCAATCCCGTATACAATTCCCTTTGTCTATCGGTACGATACTTGCCCGAGATTCGATCGTCGGTATCCCGATACCTTGTTCAATCTCGTTACCGGCAAGTCTCTTTACTCGTTCCGTAACACATCATCCCGTGATCAACTCCTTGATCACATTGTGCACATTATGATGATGTCCTACCGAGTGGGCCCAGAGATACCTCTCCGTTTACACGGAGTGACAAATCCCAGTCTCGATTCGTGCCAACCCAACAGACACTTTCGAAGATACCTGTAATGCACCTTTATAGCCACCCAGTTACGTTGTGACGTTTGGTACACCCAAAGCATTCCTACGGTATCCGGGAGTTGCACAATCTCATGGTCTAAGGAAAAGATACTTGACATTAGAAAAGCTTTAGCATACGAACTACACGATCTTTGTGCTAGGCTTAGGATTGGGTCTTGTCCATCACATCATTCTCCTAATGATGTGATCCCGTTATCAATGACATCCAATGTCCATAGCCAGGAAACCATGACTATCTGTTGATCACAACGAGCTAGTCAACTAGAGGCTCACCAGGGACAAATTGTGGTCTATGTATTCACACGTGTATTATGATTTCCGGATAATACAGTTATAGCATGAATAAAAGACAATTATCATGAACAAGGAAATATAATAATAATACTTTTATTATTGCCTCTAGGGCATATTTCCAACAGTCTCCCACTTGCACTAGAGTCAATAATCTAGTTCACATCGATATGTGATTAACACTCAAGGTCACATCCCCATGTGACTAACACCCAAAGAGTTTACTAGAGTCAATAATCTAGTTCACATTTACCATGTGATTAACACTCAATGAGTTCTGGGTTTGATCATGTTATGCTTGTGAGAGAGGTCATAGTCAACGGGTCTGAATCTTTCAGATCCGTATGTGCTTCGCAAATTTCTATGTCATCTTGTAGATGCAACTACTACGCTACATTTGGAGCTATTCCAAATAACTGTTCTACTGTACGAATCCACTTTACTACTCAGAATAATCTGGATTAGTGTCAAAGTTTGCATCGGCGTAACCCTTTACGACGAACTCTTTTTCCCACCTCCATAATCGAGAAAATTCCTTAGTCCACTAGTTACTAAGGATAACTTTGACCGCTGTCCTGTGATCCATTTTTGGATCATTCTTGTACCCCTTGTCTGACTCATGGCAAGGCACACTTCAGGTGCGGTACACAGCACAACATACTGTAGAGTCTATGTCTTAAGCATAGGGGACGACCTTCATCCTTTCTCTCTATTCTGCCGTGGTCGAGCTTTAAGTCTTAACTTCATACCTTACCACCCAGGCAAGAACTCCTTCTTTGACTGATCCATCTTGAACACCTTCAAAATCATGTCAAGGTATGTGCTCATTTGAAAGTACTATTAAGCGTTTTGATCTATCCTTATAGATCTTGATGCTCAATGCTCAAGTAGCTTAATCCAGGCTTTCTATTGAAAAACACCTTTCAAATAACCCTATATGCTTTCTAGAAATTCTACATCATTTCTGATCATTAATATGCAACAACATATACTCATCAGAAATTCTATAGTGCTCCCACTCACTTCTTTGGAAATACAAGTTTCTCATAAACTTTGTATAAACCCAAAATCTTTGATCATCATCAAAGCATACATTCCAACTCTGAGATGCTTACTCCAGTCCTTAGAAGGATTACTGGAGCTTTGCATACTTATTAGCATCTTTCAGGATTGACAAAAACTTTCCGGTTGTATCACATACAACCTTTCCTCAAGAAAATCGTCGAGGAAACAATGTTTTGACATCCTATCTGCAAGATTTCATAAACAATGCAGTAATCGCTAATATAATTCCAACAGACTCTTAGCATCGCTACGAGTGAGAAAGTCTCACCATAGTCAACTCCTTGAACTTGTCGGAAACTTCTTAATGACAAGTCGAGCTTTCTTAATGGTGACATTTACCATCATTGTCCGTCTTCCTTTTAAAATCTGTATGTACCTAACAGCCTTACGACCATCAAGTAGTTCTTCCAAAGTCTACACTTTGTTTTCATACATGGATCCTCTCTCGGATTTTATGGCCTCGAGCCATTTATCGGAATCCGGGCCCACCATCGCTTCTCCATAGCTCGTAGGTTCATTGTTGTCTAGCAACATGACTTCCAAGACAGGATTACTGTACCACTCTAAAGTAGTACGCGTCCTTGTCGCCCTACGAGGTATGGTAGTGACTTGATCCGAAGTTTCATGATCACTATCATAAGCTTCCACTTCAATTGGTGTAGGTGCCACAGGAACAACTTCCTGTGCCCTGCTACACACTTGTTGAAGTGACGGTTCAATAACCTCATCAAGTCTCCACCATCCTCCCACTCAATTCTTTCGAGAGAAACTTTTCCTCGAGAAAGGACCCGATTCTAGAAACAATCCCTTATTGCTTTCGGATCTGAGACAGGAGGTATACCCAACTATTTTGGGTGTCCTATGAAGATGCATTTATCCGCTTTGGGTTTGAGCTTATTAGCCTGAAACTTTTTCACATAAGCGTCGCAGCCCCAAACTTTTAAGAAATGACAGCTTAGGTTTCCCTAAACCATAGTTCATATGGTTTCATCTCATCGGAATTACGTGGTGCCCTATTTAAAGTGAATGCGGTTGTCTCTAATGCCTAACCCATGAACAATAGTGGTAATTCGATAAGAGACATCATGGTATGCATCATATCCAATAGGGTGCAACTATGATGTTCGGACACACCATCACACTATGGTGTTCCAGGCTGTATTAGTTGCAAAACAATTTCCACAATGTCTTAATTGTGTGCCAAAACTCGTAACTCAGATATTTATCTCTATGATCATATCATAGGCATTTTATCCTCTTGTCACAATGATCTTCTACTTCACTCTGAAATTACTTGAACCATTCAATAATTCAGACTTGTGTTTCATCAAGTAAATATTCTCAACATCTACTCGAATCATCTGTGAAGTAAGAACATAACGATATTCACTGCATGCCTCAGCACTCATTGGACTGCACACATCAAAATGTGTCACTTCCAACAAGTTGCTATCTTGTGCCATCTAACTGAAAACGAGGCTTTTCAGTCATCTTGCCCATGTGGTATGATTTGCATATCTCAAGTGATCCAAAATCAAGTGAGTCCAAATGATCCATCTGCATGGAGTTTCTTCATGCGTATACACCAATAGACATGGTTCGCATGTCTCAAACTTTTCAAAAATGAGTGAGTCCAAAGATCCATCAACATGGAGCTTCTTCATGCGTTTTATACCATTATGACTTACATGGCAGTGCCACAAGTAAGTGGTACTATCATTACTATCTTATATCTTTTGGCATGAAAATGTGTATCACTACGATCGAGATTCAATAAACCATTCATTTAGGTGCAAGACCATTGAAGGTATTATTCAAATAAATAGAGTAACCATTATTCTCCTTAAATGAATAACCGTATTGCGATAGACATAATCCAATCATGTGTATGCTCAACGCAAACACCAAATCTCGATGGTAGAGGGAGCTTGCGATGCTTGATCACATCAACCTTGGAAACACTTCCAACGTATATCGCCAGCTCACCTTTAGCTAGTCTCCGTATATTCCGTAGCTTTTATTTCGAGTTACTAACACTTAGCAACCGAACCGGTATCTAATACCCTGGTGCTACTAGGAGTACTAGTAAAGTACACATTAACACAATGTATATCCAATATACTTTTATCGACCTTGCCAGCCTTCTAATCTACCAAGTATCTAGGGTAATTCCACTCCAGTGGTTGTTCCCCTTATTACAGAAGCACTTAGTCTCGGGTTTGGGTTCAACCTTGGGTTTCTTCACTAGAGCAGCAGCTGATTTGCCGTTTCATGAAGTATCCCTTCTTGCCCTTGCCCTTCTTGAAACTAGTGGTTTCACCAACCATCAACAATTGATGCTCCTTCTTGATTTCTACTTTTGTGGTGTCAAACATCGCGAATATCTCAAGGATCATCATATATGTCCCTGATATATTATAGTTCATCACGAAGCTCTAGCAGCTTGGTGGCAATGACTTTCGGAGAAACATCACTATCTCATCTGGAAGATCAACTCCCACTCGATTCAAATGATTGTTGTACTCAGACAATCTGAGCACAGGCTCAACAATTGAGCTTTTCTCCCTTAGTTTGTAGGTCAAGAAAATCGTCGGAGGTCTTATACCTCTTAACGTGGGCATGAGCCTGAAATCCCAATTTCAGCCCTCAAAACATCTCATATGTTCTGCGACATTTCGAAAAACGTCTTTGGTGCCTCAACTCTAAACCATTTAAATGAACTATCACGTAGTTATCAAAACGTGTATGTCCGATGTTCGCAACATCCACAGACAACGTTCGGGGTTCAGCACACTGAGCGGTGCATTAAGGACATAAGCCTTCTATGAAGCAATGAGGACAATCCTCGGTTTACGGACCTAGTCCGCATAATTGCTACTATTAACTTTCAACTAAATTTTCTCTAGGAACATATCTAAACAGTAGAACTGAAGCGCGAGCTACGACATAATTTGCGAAGACCTTTTGACTATGTTCAGGATAATTAAGTTCATCTTATGAACTCCCACTCAGATAGACATCCCTCTGGTCATCTAAGTGATCACATGATCCGAGTCAAACTAGGCCGTGTCCGATCATCACGTGAGATGGACTAGTCATCATCGGTGAACATCTTCATGTTGATCGTATCTACTATACGACTCATGCTCGACCATTCGGTCTCCGTGTTCCGAGGCCATGTCTGTACATGCTAGGCTCGTCAAGTTAACCCTAAGTGTATTGCATGTGTAAATCTGTCTTACACCCGTTGTATGTGAACGTAAGGATCTATCACACCCGATCATCATGTGGTGCTTCGAAACGACGAACTGTAGCAACGGTGCACAGTTAGGGGAGAACACTTCTTGAAATTGTTGTAAGGGATCATCTTATTTACTACCGTCGTCCTAAGTAAACAAGATGCATAAACATGATAAACATCACATGCAATCAAATAGTGACATGATATGGCCAATATCATTTTGCTCCTTTTGATCTCCATCTTCGGGGCTCCATGATCATCATCGTCACCGGCATGACACCATGATCTCCATCATCATGATCTCCATCATCGTGTCTTCATGAAGTTGTCTCGCCAAATATTACTTCTACTTCTATGGCTACCGTTAGCAATAAAGTAAAGTAATTACATGACGTTTAAGTTGACACGCAGGTCATAAATAAATAAAGACAACTCCTATGGCTCCTGCCGGTTGTCATACTCATCAACATGCAAGTCGTGATTCCTATTACAAGAACATGATCATCTCATACATCACATATATCATTCATCACATCCTTTGGCCATATCACATCACATAGCATACCCTGCAAAAACAAGTTAGACGTCCTCTAATTGTTGTTTTCATGTTTTACGTGGCTGCTATGGGTTTCTAGCAAGAACGTTTCTTACCTACGCAAAGACCACAACGTGATATGCCAATTGCTATTTACCCTTCATAAGGACCCTTTTCATCGAATCCGATCCGACTAAAGTGGGAGAGACAGACACCCGCCATCCACCTTATGCAACTAGTGCATGTTTGTCGGTGGAACCGGTCTCACGTAAGAGTACGTGTAAGGTTGGTCCGGGCCGCTTCATCCCACGATGCCGCCGAATCAAGATAAGACTAGTAACGGCAAGCATATTGAACAAAATCAACGGCCACAACTACTTTGTGTTCTACTCGTGCATAGAAACTACGCATAAACCTAGCTCATGATGCCACTGTTGGGGAACGTAGCAGAAATTCAAAAATTTTCCTACGTATCACCAAGATCTATCTATGGAGAGACCAGCAACGAGGGGAAGGAGAGTGCATCTACATACCCTTGTAGATCGCTAAGCGGAAGCGTTCAAGTGAACGGGGTTGAAGGAGTCGTACTCGTCGTGATTCAAATCACCGGAGATCCTAGTGCCAAACGGACGGCACCTCCGTATTCAACACACGTACAGTCCGATGACGTCTCCCACGCCCTGATCCAGCAAGGAGAGAGGGAGAGGTTGAGGAAGACTCCATCCAGCAGCAGCACAATGGCGTGGTGGTGGTGGAGGAGCGTGGCTATCCTGCAGGGCTTCGCCAAGCACCACAGAAGAGGAGGAAGAAGAGACGCAGGGCTGCACCAACGAGAGATAGAATCGCGTGTGTTGGGCTGCTCCAATGCCTCCAATATATATAGGGGGAAGGGGGGCTGCGCCCCCACCTAGGTTTCCACCCTAGGGGGCGGCGGCCAGCCCTAGATGGGACTTGGAGGGGGCGGCCAAGAAGGGGAGAGAGGGGGCGCGCCCTAGGGTGGGCCTTAGGGCCCATCTGCCCTATGGTTTCCCCTCTCCCCTCCTAGCTGCGCCTTGGGCAAGGGTGGGAGGCGCACCAGCCCACTCTGGGGCTGGTCCCTTTCCACTCTAGGCCCATTCAAGCCTCCGGGGCCGGTGGCCCCACTTGGTGGACCCCCGGGACCCTCCCGGTGGTCCCGGTACGTTACCGATAAACCCCGAAACTCTTCCGGTGACCAAAACAGGACTTCCCATATATAAATCTTTACCTCCGGACTATTCCGGAACTCCTCGTGACGTCCGGGATCTCATCCAGGACTCCGAACAACATTTGGTAACCACATACAAGCTTCCTTTATAACCCTAGCGTCATCAAACCTTAAGTGTGTAGACCCTACGGGTTCGGGAGACATGCAGACATGACCGAGATGTTCTCCGGTCAATAACCAACAGCGGGATCTGGATACCCATGTTGGCTCCCACATGTTCCACGATGATCTCATCGGATGAACCACGATGTCAAGGACTTAATCAATCCCGTATACAATTCCCTTTGTCTATCGGTACGATACTTGCCCGAGATTCGATTGTCGGTATCCCGATACCTTGTTCAATCTCGTTACCGGCAAGTCTCTTTACTCGTTCCGTAACACATCATCCCGTGATCAACTCCTTGATCACATTGTGCACATTATGATGATGTCCTACCGAGTGGGCCCAGAGATACCTCTCCGTTTACACGGAGTGACAAATCCCAGTCTCGATTCGTGCCAACCCAACAGACACTTTCGGAGATACCTGTAATGCACCTTTATAGCCACCCAGTTACGTTGTGACGTTTGGTACACCCAAAGCATTCCTACGGTATCCGGGAGTTGCACAATCTCATGGTCTATGGAAAAGATACTTAACATTAGAAAAGCTTTAGCATACGAACTACACGATCTTTGTGCTAGGCTTAGGATTGGGTCTTGTCCATCACATCATTCTCCTAATGATGTGATCCCGTTATCAACCACATCCAATGTCCATATCCAGGAAACCATGACTATCTGTTGATCACAACGAGCTAGTCAACTAGAGGCTCACCAGGGACAGATTATGGTCTATGTATTCACACGTGTATTACGATTTCCGGATAATACAGTTATAGCATGAATAAAAGACAATTATCATGAACAAGGAAATATAATAATAATACTTTTATTATTGCCTCTAGGGCATATTTCCAACAGTTGCACAATCTTGGGAAATGATGAAATTGATGCTAAGGAATTGCCCAACTCATGGGTTAAATCTTTGGATGATCATACAAAAAGTTTATGCGGAATTGAGTTTTGTTTCTCGTAATCTTTTAGATTCCACCACGCGGGGTAATTTTATGGAAATTACTTTGGGTGAAGATACTAAATTGCTAGACAATATTATGGCAAATTACTCGCAATGTCATACCAAAAGAGCTCCTACTAGTAAAAAAGTCAATTCCATAGAAGAAATAAATTCTTTGAGTGGAAAAGTTGATGCTCTTATGAAGTTGGTCGCTAATAAAAGTGCTCCTATTGATTTTAATGTTGTGCCTTTGTCTACTTTGATTGAGTAAAATAGTGATGCCATAGATGTGAATTTTGTTTCGCGAAATAATTTCAACAACAATGCTTATAGAGGTAATTAGTCCTAGGCCACTTCCTAGTAATTCCTCTAATAATTATGGTAATTCCTATGGTAATCCCACCTACAATAATAATAGAAACACCTATGATCTTGAGCACAATATTAAATAATTTATCAATACGCAAAAGGCTTTCAACACTTCGATAGAAGAAAAGTTGAATAAAATTGATGATTTGTCTAGAAGTGTTGATAGAATTTCTCATGATGTAGAAACTCTCAAGATGAAATTTTTTGTGCCTAAAGTTGAAGAATCAATTAAAGCTCTTTATGTTTCTATGGATGAAAGTAAGAAAAGAACCGCTATGCTTAGAGCTAAAACAGAATTTTTAGAAAAAGTGTTTTCTAGTGATTACTATCATAAAAGTGATGTAGATCTTAAAGTGATTGGTGTTTCTTCTGTTGATTCTTTGTTTAGTAAATTTAAGATTGATGAAAAAGGGACTGTAGAAGAGTTAACTTTAGTTAGAAGGCATCCCTATGATTCGGAGGGTGAAAATCTTGTTGAAAAAATTGATTAAAGTGGGTTTGAATAGGTCAAGACTTTAACTAGTGATGTGCCCACTATTTTGGATTACAAAGACTTTAATTATGATAGTTGCTCTTTGGTTGATTGTATTTCTTTGCTGCAATCCATGATAAATTCACCCCATGCTTATGAACAAAATAAAGCTTTTACTAAACATATTGTTGATGCCATGATGAAAGATTTTGAAGAAAAGTTGGAATTGGAAGTTTCAATTCCTAGAAAATTGCATGATGAATGGGAACCTACTATCAAAGTCAAGATAAAAAATTATTAGTGTTTTGCTTTGTGTGACTTGGGTGCTAGTGTTTCTACAATTTTGAAATCTTTATGTGATGTGCTTGGTCTTACCAATATTGAGGAATGCTCTTTAAATTTGCACTTAGAGGATTCTACTATTAGAAAGCCTATGGAAAGAATTAATGATGTTCTCATTCTTGCAAATAGGAATTATGTGCCCATAGATTTTTTTGTTCTTGATATTGATTGCAATCCGTCTTGTCCAATTATTCTTGGTAGACCATTTTTGCATACTATTGGTGCCGTGATTGATATGAAAGAAGGCAATATGAAATTTCAATTTCCACTAATGAAGGGAATGGAACACTTCCCTAGAACAAGAATTAGGCCACCATATGAATCAATCATGAGGGCATCTTATGGATCTAGAACCAAAGATGACAACACTTAGATCCTACGCGTTATGCCTAGCTAGGGGCGTAAAACGATAGCGCTTGTTGGGAGGCAACCCAATGAATAAAATTTATTTTTTCTTTTTGCTTTATATTCTTGAGTGTTAGAAGAATTATGCTAATTTTATGATTGTGTTATTTTTTGTGTTTTAATTAGTGTTTGTGCCAAGCAATGCCTTTGGGAAGACTTGGGTGAAAGTTTATTTGATCTTGCTAAAAAACAGAAACTTTTGCGCTCACGAGATTTGTTGTCATTTTTTTACCGAAGAGAGCTTTTAAGTTGATTATTTTTGAAGAGGATTAATAGACAAATTCCTCACGTCAACCAATTTATTTCATAATTTTTGGAGTTACAGAAGTATTCAAAATTTTCAGATTTCTACAGACTGTTCTGTTTTTGACAGATTCTGTTTTCTTTGCGTTGTGTGCTTGTTTTGATGATTCTATGGTTTTCTTTGATGAGTTTTTGCCATAGAAAAGTTGGAATACAGTAGATATAATGCAAAAACAAAATAAGAATAGGTTTGCTACAGTACTTATAGTAGTGGTTTGGTTTCTTATACTAACGGATCTCACAAAGGTTTTGTTTGAGTTTTGTGTAATTGAAGTTTTCAAGTTTTGGGTTATCTTACGATGGATGAAAGAATAAGGATAAGCAAAAGGCTAAGCTTGGGGATGCCTGAGGCACCTCAAGATAATATTCAAAGAAGTAGCAAGCAACTAAGCTTGGGGATGCCCCCGAGTGGCATCCCCGCTTTCTTCTAACAACCATCGGTATTTTACTTGAAACTATATTTTTTATTCATCACATGATATGAATTTTGGTTGGAGCGTCTTGTATGATATGAGTATTTGCTTGTTTTTCTTTGTGTTTTAAGTGTTGAATCCTTTCTGGACACACCCTTTTAAGAGAGCCAAAAATTATGCTATGCTTGCTCCTATGCTTCACTTAAATTTTTAGAGCCATGGACTTGCTCTAGTACTTCACTTATATCTTTTTGAGCACGGTGTGCTTTGTTAATTTTGAAGAAATGCTCTCATGCTTCACTTAGATTTATTTGGGAGTTAGTAAATTTTCTAAGAAATTCTCTCTTGCTTCACTTAGATTATTTTGAGAGAAAGAAAAAAATTATGCTCATGATCTTCACTTATATTTGTTTGAGCTTATCAAAAGTAACATGTGAAAATAGTCCCAAAGTGATAGATATCCAAGGAGGATATAATAAAAACTTTCATGAAGATCATTGGACAAAATAAACTTGATTCTTAGTAATGGTTTTGAGATATGACGATATAATATGTGAGTTATGTTGATGAGTAATTGTGCTTTAGTAAGAATATTGATGTTAAGGTTTGTGATTCCCTATGCAAGCACGAAAGTCAATGGTTATGCAATGAAATTTATATCTTACTTATGGTGCATTATTCAGTGTTACTTATGCTTAATGCTTGGGTACGAGATTTTTCGCTTTTTGGTTGGTCGCTTCTCAATCTTTTTGCTAGCCTTCATTTTGCACTACGTATGATCACTACTTGTGCATCGAAAACCCTTTAAACCAATTTTGCCTTATGAGTCCACTATACCTACCTATATGCAGTATTTCCATGCCATTCTACGCAAATTTGCATGTGCCATCTCTAATGTTCAAAATGAAATTCTCTTTTGTGTGCTCTACTACTCGTGAGGCGGTAAAGGGTAGCCAATATTTTCCATGCTAGATGTGTTATTCTCACGATGAATGTTTATTCACCTGTCATTGCACGAGAGTACGACAAAGGTACTAGGGATGCCCAGTCCCGAAATGAATAAATGAATTTACTTTATGTTGTCAAATAATAAATTCCTTGGAAAGTGTTGGTATGGAGGGCATCCGTGGATACGACTAGCCATGGAAAGTGAAAGTTATGGTGGAAAAAGGAATAAACTTTATTTTCTATTTGGGAACCGCCTATGATGTATCTAGCATGGAAAGTGTTGGGATGCTCCAAGTCGTTTTCGTTGGTAGGAAAAGTATGCCTCTCAAAAATAATTTTATCTCTCAATTTAAGCTCTGAGCTCTGGCACCTCTACAAATCCCTACTTCCCTCCGCGAAGGGCCTTTCTTTTACTGATGCAATTTTTATTTTGAACTTGAGTCTCCATCTTCTCTTATAAAGCACCAACTAAGGGACACTATGATCGCATTTGAGCATTGGGGGTAGCTAATATTTGAGTTTGTTTCATGAATGGATCAATGATTGAGCATGATGGGCTAGGGATAACTTGCTTTAGTGTTGATATTTTGAAAGACATGGTTGCTTGTTAGTATGCTTGAGTACTAAAGTATTCATGTCAAAACTAGACTATTGCTTTGAATCATATAAAAGTCCATATGTCCATGCTATAAAGAAAAGAATATGATGAACATGTTAGGCAGCATTCCACATCAAAAATTCTGTTTTTATCATTTACCTCCTCGAGTACGAGCAGGAATTAAGCTTGGGGATGCTGATATGTCTCCAACGTATCTATAATTTTTGATTGTTCCATGTTGTTATATTATCATTCTTGGATGTTTTACAATAATTTTATAGTCATTTTATATCATTTTTTGGTACTTACCTGTTGACATAGTGCCCAGTGCCAGTTGTTGTTTTCTGCATGTTTTTTTTACATCGCGGGAAATCAATATCAAACGGAGTCCAAACTCAACGCAACTCATGGAGGAATTTTTTTGGGGACAGAAGAAAGCCAATGGGCCAAGGAAACACCTGAGGGGTTGCTCGAGGGGAGCAGCACCCACCAGTGCGCGCCCTGGGGGGAGGGGTTGTGCCCACCTCGGGTGCCCCCCAAACCGCCTCTTTGCCCTATAAATACCACAATATTCTAGAAACCCTAGGGGAGGCGACGAAATATTGATCCAGCCGCCGCAGAGTCCAAAACCACAAGATCCAATCTAGACACCGTCATGGAGGGGTTCACCACTTCCATTGGTGCCTCTCCTATGATGCGTGAGTAGTTATTTGTAGACCTACGGGTCCGTAGTTTGTAGCTAGATGGCTTCCTCTCTCTCTCTTGATTATCAATACAATGGTCTCTTGGAGATCCATATGGTGGAAGTCTTTTGGCGGTGTGTTTGTTGGGATCCGATGAACTTTCAGTTTATGATGAGATCTATGTTTTTATCCATGAAAGTTATTTGAGTCTTCTTTGATCTCTTATATGCATGATTGCTTATAGCCTCGTATTTCTTCTCCGATATTTGGGTTTTGTTTGGCCAACTTGATCTATCTATCTTGCAATGGGAAGAGGTGCTTTGTAGTGGGTTCAATCTTACGGTGCTTGATCTCAGTGACAGAAGGGGAACCAACATGTATGTATCGTTGCTACTAAGGATAACAAGATGAGATCTATATCTGACGCAATTGATAAATGGATCTCGTCTAAATCATGTCATCGTTCTTATTGCATTACTCCAATTTCTCATGAACTTAATACACTAGATGCATGCTGGATAGCGGTCGATGTGTGGAGTAATAGTAGTAGATGCAGGCAGGAGTCGGTCTACTAATCTTTGACGTGATGCCTATGTAATGATCATTGCCTGGATAAAGTTCTATGAATTGCCCAACAGTAATTGTTTTCCCACCTTTTTTCTCGAGAGAAGCCACTAGTGAAACCTACGGCCCCCGGGTCTCTTTTCATCATATTTGCCTTAGCAATCTCTTTTCTCTTGCATTTATTTTTAGATCTATTAAACCAAAATACAAAAGTACCTTGCTGCAATTTATTTGTTCCGGGATCTATTTATCCTATCTACCACTTTTACCTCACGTTATTTGCCTATCTTGAAGCATCGTACCTAAAAGGGATTGACAACCCCTTTAACACGTCGGGTTGCGAGTATTTGTTATTTGTGTGCAGGTGCTGTTTATGTGGTGTGAGGAGGTTCTTCTACCGGTTTGATAACCTTGGTCTCAATACTGAGAGAAATACCTACCATTGCTATACTGCATCATCCCTTCCTCTTTGGGGAAATACCGACGTAGTTCTAGCAGACATCAATGGGTTGCTAGAGTGACAGAAGCTTAAACCCTAGTTTATGTGTTGCTTCGTAAGGGGCTTATTTGGATCCATATGTTTCATGTTGTGGTTAGGTTTACCTTAATTCTTATTTCGTAATTGCAGATGCTTGCGAGAGGGGCTAATCATAAGTGGGACGCTTGTCCAAGGAAGGGCAGTACCCAAGCACCGATCCACCCACATATCAAATTATCAAAGTAACGAACGCGAATCACATTAGCATGATGAAAACTAGCTTGACGATAATTCCCATGTGTCCTCGGGAGCGCTTTGCTTTATATAAGAATTTGTTCAGGCTTGTCCTTTGCTACAAAAAGGATTGGGCCACCTTGCTGCACCTTGTTTACTTTTGTTACTTGTTGCCCGTTATGAATTACCTTATCACAAAACTATCTGTTACCAATAATTTTAGTGCTTGCAGATCATACCTGATACATCTCCAACATATCTATAATTTTTGATGTATTCATGCCATGTTTACAATATTTTTACATGATTTTGGTACGATTTGATTAGAACTAACCCGGACTGACGTTGTTTTCAGCAGAACTACCGTGGTGTTGTTTTTGTGCAGAAATAAAAGTTCTCAGAACGCGCTGAAAATCAACGAAGATTTTTTCTGGAAAATATAAAAAAACTGGAACGAAGAGTTACCGCAGAGGAATCCCGTGGGGCCCACAAGGGTGGAGGGCGCCCCCACCCCCTGGGACGCGCCCCTATGCCTCGTGGACTCCCCGTGGGCCCCCCTAACTTGTTCTCGACGCCAAACCCTCCTATAAATACAGAACCCCCCCAGAAAATAACCTAGATCGGGAGTTCCACCGCCGCAAGCCTCTATAGCCACCAAAATCCAATCGGGACCCTGTTCCGGCACCCTGCCGGAGGGGGGAATCATTACCGGTGGCCATCTTCATCATCCCGGCACTCTCCATGACGAGGAAGGAGTAGTTCACCCTCGGGGCTGAGGGTATGTACCAGTAGCTATGTGTTTGATCTCTCTCTCTCTCTCTCTCTCGTGTTCTTGATATGGCACGATCTTTATGTATCGCGAGCTTTGCTATTATACTTGGATCATATGATGTTTCTCCCCCTCTGTCGGTGTCAAAACCAGCGGATCTCAGGTAGGGGGTCCCGAACTGTGCGTCTAAGGCCAATGGTAATAGGAGGTGGGGGACACGATGTTTACCCAGGTTCGGGCCCTCTCAATGGAGGTAATACCCTACTTCCTGCTTGATTGATCTTGATGATATGAGTAGTACAAGAGTTGATCTATGACAAGATCGTAGAGGCTAAACCCTAGAAGCTAGCCTATGATTATGATTGTTGTTGTCCTACGGACTAAACCCTCCGGTTTATATAGACACCGGACGGGGCTAGGGTTACACAGAGTCGGTTATAGAGAAGGAGATCTACATATCCGAATTGCCAAGCTTGCCTTCCACGCAAAGGAGAGTCCCACCTCGACACGGGACGAAGTCCTCAATCTTGTATCTTCATAGTCCAACAGTCCGGCCAAAGTATATAGTCCGGCTGTCCGAGAACCCCCTAATCCAGGACTCCCTCAGTAGCCCCTGAACCATGCTTCAATGACGATGAGGCTGGCGCGCAGATTGTCTTCGGCATTGCAAGGCGGGTTCTTCTCCAAATTCTCTAGAGTACCTGTTGTAACGAGAAGTGTCCGGCTTACCATTAATGTTGCACTCCTCGGCTTCTGTGCTTTAATAATGGCTATCTCCACGTGTCAAGCGAATGTGAGAAGTCGGGGCATTTTTACATTTGCCACCCTGACCATGTAAGTAAATCATCTATTTAAAGAGATGGGGATCCTCAAATCCAAATTACACCATCTCCTCTCAGCGAGTATCCATCAGAGCGCGCTCGGAAAAATCCATCCCATCATGGCCGGCCGTTGCGGCTCCTCCTCTCGCTCCCGTAGCACTAAGCCAGGCGACTGGGAGAAGTGTTCCGTTCCCCATAGCCGATTGGTAGAGTTGCAGACCCAGGGGTTTCTCCCGCCTGTATACATGGTCCCCGTCCGAGCCGGACTAGCCACTTATAATGGCGGGGAGCAAGCAGAGAGTTTGCCCAACCCGTCCAAGGGGGAGCGGGTATGCCTTGTCCCTTACTTGCTGAGGGGACTTGGATTTCCAATCAATCCGTTCCTCCGCGGGCTCCTGGAGTTCTATGGCCTCCAGCTGCATAACTTCACCCCCGCCTCCATTTTACACATCACAGGCCATGTTGCCTTCTGCGAGCTATTTGTGGGCTGCGAAGCTCATTTCGAGTTATGGAAGAGGCTATTCTGCCTCGTACCCCACACTCAGGAGGGGTCGGTATATCAAGTGGGCAGAGCCGAAATATGGCGCATCGCCGGGACCGGATACCTGTCCGGTACTCCGAAGAAGACATCCGAAGACTAGCCTTCGGAGTAGTTCTACATGGAGGACGTCCCCCTTCCGGACCCTATTCGAATGGGCCTTCCTGAGTTTGTAAATGCCCCGTTGAAGAAATGCCACAACTGGCGCCCCCGGAGCCCCCAGAAGGGAGATAACAGAGAGATCCTTTTACTGATGGACAGGATAAAGACGCTGGCCAAATCAGGACTGACAATAGTTTAGGTTATGTCAATATGTATAATGCGGGGAGTGCAACCACTTCAATATCGGGGGAAAGACATGTGGCACTTCAATGGAGAAGACGATGCCACCCGCTGCGGTCATAAAGGTCCGGACTCCGCCGCCGCTCTGGCGAAAATACTGTCCGATTTGTACAAAGGAGAAGAAGAGGAGTTCATCCGTATTAAGCCACGGGATGGATTCTCCATGTACAACCCCCCAAGCTGGGCGAGCTGCTATCTTTTATTCCAGTCTTTCCCGCATTCTTTAGCACAAATATTTACCTTGCCAATTCATAGCAGGAATTGCGAAAAGCTATTAGGGAGGTTCACAGCCCGTCTCCACAGCTAGAGGACCCCGATCGGGCCCTTGACCCCGGACTGGAAGAAGATCCGGACATATTTGTGGAGCTTGTCGACATGAAATTTTATCAGTTAAGCAGTGATGGTGACTTGGTGGCCATCATAGCTGATTATCCTGTCCTAGTCCCTGTACCAAATGTAAGTAAAACCGGAGTCCCAACTTCCAAGAAGGATCGCCTCTTTGTGTTGGGGAAGGTAGTAATTTCAAAAATTTCCTACGCACATGCAAGATCATGGTGATGCATAGCAATGAGAGGGGAGAGTGTTGTCCACGTACCCTCCTAGACCGAAAGTGGAAACGTTAGAACAACGCAGTTGATGTAGTCGTACGTCTTCATGGCCCGACCGATCAAGCACCGAAACTACGGCACCTCCGAGTTCTAGCACACGTTCAGCTTGATGACGATCCCCAGACTCCGATCCTGTAGGGTGTCGGGGAAGAGTTCCGTCAGCACGACGGCGTGGTGACTATCTTGATGTTCTACCGTCGCAGGGCTTCGCCTAAGCACCGCTACAATATTATAGAGGACTATGGTGGAGGGGGGCACCGCACACGGCTAAGAGATCTTGGAGATCAATTCTTGTTGTGTCTATGGGGTGACCCCTGCCCCCGTATATAAAGGAGCAAGTGGGTGGCGGCCGGCCAAGGTGGAGGGCGCGCCAAGGGGGGAGTCCTACTCCCACCGGGAGTAGGACTCCTCCTTTCCTTGTTGGAGTAGGAGAGAAGGAAAGAGGAGGAGAGGGAGAAGGAAAAGGGGGCTGCACCCATAGTCCAATTTGGACCAGAGGGGGGGGGGGGGCGCAGGCCTCCTTCCTTTTGGCCTCTCTCCTCTATTCCCGTATGGCCCAATAAGGCCCATATACTCCCCGGCGAATTCCTGTAACTCTCCGGTACTCCGAAAAAAAATACCTGAATCACTCGGAACCTTTCCGAAGTCCGAATATAGTCGTCCAATATATCAATCTTTATGTCTCGACCATTTCGAGACTCCTCGTCATGTCCCCGATCTAATCCGAGACTCCAAACTCCTTCGGTAAATCAAAACTCATAAACTCATAATATAATTGTCATCGAAACCTTAAGCGTGTGGACCCTACGGGTTCGAGAATAATGTAGACATGACCGAGACACGTCTCCGGTCAATAACCAATAGAGGAACCTGGATGCTCATATTGGCTCCTACATATTCTACGAAGATCTTTATCGGTCAAACTGCATAACAACATACGTTGTTCCCTTTGTCATCGGTATGTTACTTACCCGAGATTCGATCGTCGGTATCTCAATACCTAGCTCAATCTCGTTACCAGCAAGTCTCTTTACTCGTTCCATAATACATCAGCCCACAACTAACTCATTAGTTATAATGCTTGCAAGGCTTATAGTGATGTGCATTACTGAGTGGGCCCAGAGATACCTCTCCGACAATCGGAGTGACAAATCCTAATCTCGAAATACGCCAACTCAACATGTACCTTCGGAGACACCTGTAGAGCTCCTTTATAATCACCCAGTTACGTTGTGACGTTTGGTAGCACACAAAGTGTTCCTCCGGTAAACGGGAGTTGCATAATCTCATAGTTGTAGGAACATGTATAAGTCATGAAGAAAGCAATAGCAACATACTAAACGATCAAGTGCTAAGCTAACGGAATGGGTCAAGTCAATCACATCATTCTCCTAATGATGTGATCCCGTTAATCAAATGATAACTCATGTCTATGGTTAGGAAACTTAACCATCTTTGATTAACGAGCTAGTCAAGTAGAGGCATACTAGTGACACTATGTTTGTCTATGTATTCACATATGTATTATGTTTCCGGTTAGTACAATTCTAGCATGAATAATAAACATTTATCATGAAATAAGGAAATAAATAATAACTTTATTATTGCCTCTAGGGCATATTTCCTTCAGTCTCCCACTTGCACTAGAGTCAATAATCTAGTTCACATCGCCATGTGATTTAACACCAATATTCATATGTGTATATGATTAACACCCATAGTTCACATCGTCATGTGACCAACACCCAAAGGGTTTACTAGAGTCAATAATCTAGTTCACATCGCTATGTGATTAACACCCGAAGAGTACTAAGGTGTGATCATGTTTTGTTCGTGAGAGAACCTTACTCAACGGGTCTGTCACATTCAGAGCCGTATGTATTTTGCAAATATTCTATGTCTACAATGCTTTGTACGGAGCTACTCTAGCTTATTGCTCCCACTTTCAATATGTATCCAGATTGAGACTTTAGAGTCATCTGGATCGGTGTACAAGCTAGCACCGATGTAACTCTTTATGACGGGCTCTTTTATCACCTCCATAATCGAGAAATATTTCCTTAGTCCTCACGAAGGATATTCTTGACTAATGTCCAGTGATCTACTCCTAGATCACTATTGTATTCCCTTACCAAATTCAGAACAAGGTATACAATAGGTCTGGTACATAGCATAGCATATTTTATAGAACCTATGACTGAGGCATAGGGAATGACTTTCATTCTCTTTTCTATTTTCTGCCGTGGTTGCGATTTGAGTCTTACTCAATTTCACACCTTTGCAACACAGGCAAGAACTCTTTCTTTGACTGTTCCATTTTGAACTACTTCAAAATCTTGACAAGGTATGTACTTATTGAAAAACTTATCAAGCGTCTTGATCTATCTCAATAGATTTCGATGCTCAATATGTAAGTAGCTTTACTGAGGTCTTTCTTTTAAAGAACTCCTTTCAAATACTCCTTTATGCTTTCCAGAAAAATTCTACATCATTTCTGATCAACAATATGTTACTCACATATATTTATCAGAAAGGCGGTAGTGCTCCCACTCACTTTATTGTAAATACAGGCTTCACCGCAAGTCTGTATAAAACTATATGCTTTGATCAACTTATCAAAGCGTATATTCCAACTCTGAGATGCTTGCACCAGTTCATAGATGGATCGCTGGAGCTTGCACATTTTGTTAGCACCTTTAGGATTGACAAAACCTTCTGGTTGCATCATATACAACTCTTCTTTAGGAAAACCATTAAGGAATCCAGTTTTGACATCCATTTGCCAGATTTCATAAAATGTGGCAATTGCTAACATGATTCGGATAGACTTAAGCATCTCTACAGTTGAGAAAATCTCATTGTAGTCAACACCTTGAACTTGTCGAAAACCTTTTTGCGACAAGTCGAGCTTTGTAGATAGTAACACTACTATCATCATCTGTCTTCCTCTTGAAGATCCATTTATACAATATGGCTTGCCGATCATTGAGCAACTCCACCAAAGTCCACACTTTGTTCTCATACATGGATCCCATCTCATATTTCATGGCCTCATGCCATTTCGTGGAATCTGGGCTCATCATCGCTTCCTCATAGTTCGTAGGTTCATCATGGTCTAGTAACATGACTTCCAGAACACCGTACCACACTGGTGCGGACTGTACTTTGGAAGACCTACGAGGTTTTGTAGTAACTTGATCTGAAGTTTCATGATCATCATCATTAGCTTCCTCACTAATTGGTGTAGGAATCACTGGAACTGATTTCTGTGATGAACTACTTTCCAATTCAGGAGAAGGTACAAATTACCTTATCAAGCTCTACTTTCCTCCCACTCACTTCTTTCGAGAGAAACTCCTTCTCTAGAAAGGATCCATTCTTAGAAACAAATGTTTTGCCTTCGGATCTGTGATAGAAGGTGTACCCAACAGTTTCCTTTGGGTATTCTATGAATACGCACTTCTCCGATTTGGGTTCAATTTTATCAGGTTGAAACCTTTTTCACATAAGCATCGCAACTCCAAACTTTAAGAAACGACAGCTTAGGTTTACTGCTAAACCATAGTTCATACGGTGTCGTCTCAACGGATTTAGATGGTACCCTATTTAAAGTGAATGCAGCTGTCTTTAATGCATAACCCCAAAATGATAGTGGTAAATTGGTAAGATACATCATAGATTGCACCATATCAAATAAAGTGCGGTTATGACGTTCGGACAGACCATTATGCTGTGGTGTTCCATGTGGCGTGAACTGTGAAACTATTCCACATTGTTTAAAATGAAGGCCAAACTCGTAACTCAAATATTCTTCTCTACGATCAGATTGTAGAAACTTTATTTTCTTGTTACGATGATTCTCCACTTCACTCTGAAATTCTTTGAACTTTTCAAATGTTTCAGACTTGTGCTTCATTAAGTAGATATATGCATATCTACTTAAATCATCTTTGAAGGTCAGAAGATAACGATACCCGCCATGAGCATCAACACTCATTGGACCACATACATCGGTATGCATTATTTCCAACAAGTTAGTAGCTCGTTCCATTGTTCCGGAGAACGGAGTTTTAGTCATCTTGCCCAAAAGGCACGGTTCGCAAGCATCAAATGATTCATAACCAAGTGATTCCAAAAATCCATCTTTATGATGTTTCTTCATGCGCTTTACACCGATATGACACAAACGGCAGTGCTACAAATAAGTTGCACTATCATTATTAACTTTGCATATTTTGGCATCAATATTTATGAATATGTGTATCACTACGATCGAGATCCAACAAACTATTTTCATTGGGTGTATGACCATTGAAGGTTTTATTCATGTAAACAGAACAATGATTATTCTCTAATTTTAAATGAATAACCGTATTGCAATAAACATGATCAAATCATATTCATGCTCAACGCAAATGCCAAATAACATTTATTTAGGTTTAACACTAATCCCGAAAGTATAGGGAGTGCGATGATGATCATATCAATCTTGGAACCACTTCCAACACACATCGTCACTTCACCCTCAACTAGTCTCTGTTTATTCTGTAACAACTGTTTCGAGTTACTACTTTTTAGCAACCGAACAAGTATCAAATACTCAGGGGCTACTATAAACACTATTAAGGCACACATCAATAACCTGTATATCAAATATACCCTTGTTCACTTTGCCATCCTTCTTACCCACCAAATATTCAGGCCTTTTCCGCTTCCAATGACCATTTCCTTTGCAGTGTAAGCACTCAGTTTCAGGCTTTTGTCCAGCTTTGGTCTTCTTCACGGGAGTGACAACTTGTTTGCCATTATACTTGAAGTTTCCCTTTCTTTCCCTTTGCCCTTTTCTTGAAACTAGTGGTCTTGTCAATCATCAACACTTGATGCTCTTTCTTGATTTCTACCTTCGTCGATTTCAACATCACGAAGAGCTCGGGAATCGTTTTCGTCATCCCTTGCATACTATAGTTCCTCATGAAGTTTTAGTAACTTAGTGATGGTAACTAGAGAACTCTCGCAGTCCGGATGTTTTATTTCTCTGATGAATCCGGCCTCGAGTAGCTTGGCTAGCTCTTCTCTCATGGCCTGTCGCTTGGGTTCTGAAAAGCGCTGAGTCTGCTTGACCGGCTTGTATCCCTTTAGTATGTTTAGGCTATGCTCGGCTAGCATGTGTGGGATACTTAGCATGTCTGAAGGATGCCAGGTGAAGATGTCCCAATTCTCGCGCAAGAACTCTCGCAGTCCGGCGTCTATTGTGGGGTTCAGCTGTGCCCCAATGGATGTTGTTTTTGTAGGGTCCGTTGGGTGGACCTAGAATTTGACTATTTCGTCTCCTGGTTTAAAAGAGGTGGACTTGGGTCGTTTGTCGAGTATCACGTCGTCCCTGTCCACTTTGGAGCGCAGCGCAGTTAATTCTTCGGCCGCCAGAGCTTCAGATAATGCCTCCAGGGCTAGTGCGGTGGTTTTATTTTCGGCGTGGAGTGTTATGTCCGGATCACTAGCTAGAGTGATGATTCCATTGGGCCCGGGCACCTTGAGCTTCATGTACCCATAATGGGGTATAGCTTGGAAGCTCGTGAATGCATCCCGCCCTAAAAGGGCGTGGTATCCACTACTGAACGGGGCCACTTGGAATGTGATTTCTTCGGACCTATAATTCTCCGACGTGCCGAATACCACATCCAGTGTGATTTTTCCCGCACATCGTGCCTCCCGACTAGGGATGATTCCTCTGAAGGTCGTGTTGCTTTGCTCAATGCGGCTCTTGTCTATCTCCATTTTGTTGAGAGTTTCCTCGTAGATGAGGTTTAATCCGCTGCCACTGTCCATGAGCACTTTAGTAAGCCGGAAGCCGTCCACAATTGGACTAAGGACCCTGTTCAGAATTGAGGTTCGTCACTGGCATTGAAGGTTATGGCCGTGTTGTTCCATGGATTTATTGCTGCAATGTGGCAGACTTTGGCGAGGCTGCGGAGTGCTCGCTTACACCTATTGTTTGAGGCGAAAGTCTCGAAGACTGTTAGTACTGCATTGTTATTCTCCACGGGATGGTGCTCTGCGGCATTGTTGATGAGGAGATCCTGACCGCTCTTGGCCACCTGCCGGAGTATCCAACATGCTCTAAGACTGTGTGTTGGTATGATATCCGGTGTGCTGTGAATTTTGCATGGCCTGTTGAGCCATTCCTCCAATACGGTTCCACGCCATGTAGAGGGCTTTGGCTTCTTGTAATTGGATTGGGTGACTTGCGAGAGCGCACCCTTTTAGTTCGGACGAGGGGTTTAGTGAGAGCTAGAGGATCCTAGAATTTTGTTTGGGATTTCCAGGCGCTTTCCGTCGCACAGTACTTCTGTACTATGGTCGCCAAGTCAGCAAAGTGTGCTATGTCATGGTGACTTATGGTGTTTAGGATTCCCTTGTCCATGCAGTTTTTGCAAAAGAATGAAATTGCGTCTTCCTTGCGACAATCCTTGACCTTGCTCATTACATGGAGGAATTTGGCCCAGAAGTGATGTACTGTCTCTTGGGGCTCTTGTCAAATGTGGGAAAGATCACTTGTGTCTGGGTGGGTGGGTAGATTCAAGTTCAAGTCCTGACCCGATCTAAGACCCAGGGGCAGAGGAGCTCCCGAGCTTGGCAGCTCGGACTCCGGGATGTTGCCCAATATTTCTGGCCTGCTGCCCGATTCTAGGTTCAGAGCCTGGGCCATGTCCTCCCGTAGACGGGTATCCCGCTCGGAGAGCTCGGGAATCCGGACATATTTTGTCCTCAAACTAGAGGAAGAATCGCTGCATTGTTCCTCCACCACCGCTATTTGATGGGTGACCGGCGGAGAGTTAATTTCCCTTTGTGTAAGTGCATCTAGTGCCACCCCTAGTTGGTTTTGGAGTATTGACGACAAACCTGGTTGAGGGACTAATGTGTTTGTGAGAATTCAGGATAACACAGGCAGTAGTCCCTCATTGATTCGGTTTACCTACCGGAGATGACCCCTAAAAATGTGTGAAGACATTGAAGACAATGGTGGTCTATGAAGCCATTCACATTGAAGACTATGACACGAGAAGGCATTGAGTGAAGACTATGGAGCGCGAAGACTTAGTTTTTTCGTTGTTTCCTTTTCTTCTTTGATGAGTCATAGGAACCACCGCACTGTTAAGTGGGGTCCTAGTGAACAAAATCAGAGTGACTGAAGTGATGCTCAACCAAATCCTATGTCTTTGAGCGAAGAAAATGAGAGCAAATCTTATCCAGAGTCGGATGAGTCAGCTTTACTTGTAGCCCAAGTCAAGCTGTCGCGTGAGTTTGAAATCTGACCGTTGCGACACGTGTTAGTTCCTTAGTGACCCAGGGTCATTTCGGACAAATCAGGTCAGGTTGCCCAGTGGCTATAAATAGCCCACCCCCTACACCATAAATTGGTGGCTGCTCAGAGTTAGTACACGACTTTTGTCGTTTGAGAGCAACCCACCGCCGAAGCTTTCGAGAGAGAATCCTTGCGAGGACAAAGCCCAAACCACCCAGAGCCCAAAGAGTGTTTGGCATCACTGAAGTCTTTCTGTGCGCGTGATCTGAAGACTTGTTACACTTGAGGACTGTGAATCCTCCAGCCGGTTAGGCGTCGCGTTCTGAGCATCCAAGAGCCATTGTGGATTGCCGGTGAACGAAGTCTGTGAAGGTTCGGAAGTCTACCTTGAAGACTTACCACAGTGATTGGGTGGGGACTAAGTGTCCTTAGCTCAAGGGGAATAAGGTGAAGACACGGTCTTCTGAGTTGAATCTCAGCCTCCCTAACCAGACGTACAGTTGTCACAGCAACTGGAACTGGTCGAACAAATCCCTGTCCTTCTGAAGCCACTGGTTCTATCTCCTACTTCTCTTTACTTACAGTTTGTCTTCGTGAAGTCATTGCCTGCTTGCATTATCTGTTTGACTTCACTATATGACTACCTATTCTGATTGGCTTCATACTATCTTCCATCCTGATCTTTACTACCTAGCTGCTATTAGTCTTCGTGCTTTCACTTCATTGAATACTTGACTATGGCTTGTCTAGTGTAGTCTACCTTCCGCTGCATTCGAATAGTGTTGTTCATATTGTTTGTCTTTGAAACTCCCACGTTTTGAAGATTTTCATAAAAATCGCCTATTCACCCCCCTCTAGTCGATAAGTAGCCCTTTCAATTGGTATCAGAGCAAGGTACTCTGTTGTTCTGTGTGATTCGGTTTAACCACCTGGGATAATCAAAGTCTCCGCTGCGTGCCCCATCTTCGATGGCACTGAATATCCCTACTGGAAAAATAGGATGCGCATGGATCTTGAAGGCATTGATGTCGATCTATGGTATGTCGTCAAGAACGACATTCCCAAGACTGGTGAAGATGTCACCCCTGCTGATGTCAAGAAGTTTGTTCAACTGGACTCTACCGCCAAGAACATCATCTGTGGTCACCTTACCAAAGGACAGTATGGCCGTGTGAGTGCTCTGGAAACGTCGAAGCTAGTATGGGACTGGCTCTCCAAGGTCAATGAAGGCGTCTCAACTCAGCGAGATCAACGTATCAGTACTCTCCGCAACCTCTTCAACCACTTCAAGAGACACGACAACGAAAATATCCAGCTCATGTTTTATCGCCTCACTGATATCACAAATGAGCTCCAAGCACTCGGCACCACTGAGATCACGAAGCATGAGATAGTGAAGACACTACTGAGATCTCTTTACAGCTCATTTGACACCTTAGCCTTGATGATACAAGAACGCCCTGATTTCAAGTATCTCGATCTGTCTGACATACTTGAGAGGCTCAACACACATGAGTACCAGCTATCTGAGAAACAGATATCTATGGCCCCAACTATGGCCGAACTCGAGCTTTGAAGGCAATGGCTGTTGCTTCCTCATCCGAAGAAGAATCTGACTGCAGTTCTGGTGATCCTGAAGACATTGGAAAGTAGCTTGCTATGCTTGTGAAGAAGTTCCAGAAATTCACCAAGAAGAAAGGCTTCAGAAAGTCCTGACGATCCAGCTCAAGGAATGATAAAGCGTCTGCCTATGATCACAAGAAGAGAACCTGTCACAAGTGCAAGAAACCTGGTCACTACATCTCTGAGTGTCCATAGTGGGACAATGAGAAGAAGAAGAAGAAGAACAAAGAATATGATTCTGATGACAAGAAGAAGAAGAAATCCTCAAAGTCTTCTTCCAAGTCTTCATCACACAAGAAGAGCTCATCTGGCAAGGCCCATGCTTTTGTTGGCAAGGTAATGGATTCATAGGAGGAGTCAGCTTCTGAGGAGGCGGAGGTGGAATCTGAGGAGGACTCTGACTCTGGTGTTGTGAGTCTGGCTCTAGCTACAGCCTACGTCACCAAGTCCATCTTCAACACCGAAGACAATGGCTCTGTCACCAACACTGATGATAATGACAAGGACGACTCGCCTCCCACCTACTGCTTCATGGCACGTGGTGCCAAGGTAAAATCACACGATGCTTACTTTCAAACATCAAGTGAAGATGACTCTGATGGTGAATCCAAACCTAGTTACAAAACACTTGCTAAAATTGCAATTGAACAATAGAAAGCTATGGAACATACTAAAAAATTGTTAGATAAAAGCGATGACCTGCTGGACGCAGAAATGACCAAGTCTCAGTCCTTAATTGAAGACATCAAAAATCTTCATGTTAAGTACCAGGAACTTGAAGGTCGACATGAATCGCTCTCAACTTCTCATGAAAAGCTTTATATGATTATCTTCAAAGGAAGTAGGAACTTCAGAAATTTAGATCGGATCATGAAGATCTTCAAAAGGAGAACGAGTCACTTCGTGCCCAACAGATCAGTCCCGCTCAGGAAGGATTTGAACCACCATGCCTAAAATGCATTGAGCGTGATAACGCTGCTTTTGTTGCTGAATGTTCTACTGCTGCTACTGTTGCAATATCTTCAACTGTTGATGTGGTAACTAACCCCTCTGCTGAGGATACCACTACTATTGCTGATGAGAATGCTAGGTTGAAGACCCTGCTTGAGACAGGGATGTACAAAAGTCTCAAAGGGCATCAGACATTATGTGATGTCCTCAGAAAGCAGATTCTGAACTGAAACCCTAGGAAAGAGGGTGTTGGGTTCGAGAGGAAAATTAATGTTGATGGGTCATACTGGAAGCCTGAGCAGTACCCCAAAACCACATGGGTTGCTGCAAAGGAACCTTCAGTAGATCCATCCACCTTGTCTGGTTTCACTTATGCTAACCCCATTATCATTGATGAATCCTTTGATGCAAACTATAAACTGTTTAAGAATCAGAATGATGAAGTGTTTGCCAGATGTATTGGTACTAACTGCAGGAATGGGCCACCTATGAAGAGGATATGGGTTCCCAAAAGTTGTCTTGAGAATCTTCCAGTGAATGTCATCATGACACCACCTGTGAAGAAGACAAATCCCATACCATCATATGGTCCAAAAGCTTCATACAGACCGAGGACTCATCTGAGTCACCCTAACGTCAATGTTTTGCAGGGAAATCATACTCAGACCCATGAATATGAGCGTGTTTCCTCAAACCGCTATGTTCATTGGACAAAGAACTTTTCTGCTTATTCCTATGAGTATTATTCACCTCCTGCAAGGCTATTTACTAGGGCTCCAAAGCCGAAATTCTCAGATACTGCACTTAGACTCATTGCTTCTAAGCCACCCCTGAAAATGTGGGTGCTTAAGAAAACTTAACTCTCTTTTGCAGGGAAAGGTCTCCAGCCGGAAAATCGAAGGCGTCCAAAACTAATGCTGGGGACCTTAAACATCTTGTGGGGCGCAAGATAAAATGCCCAAATGGTCTTACTGTGTACTTTGTTCCAGGATTCCTTGACACTCATCCTATCTATCCTAACCAAGATCTGAATTTTCATGTTCCACTTGTTTGTCAAATGTTTATGCTTCACAACTCGCTTGGTGAAGCCTATCCCCCAAACTGCACTGTAGGCTATGACACCTCGTACTTCAGAATGGATTATGGATAGTGGATGCACTAACCACATGACGGGCGATCGAAGTCTTCTGATGGATTCAACGCTGCGTCCATCAGAGGTATTGGGTCTAGGAAGAGTTGCAATATCAAGGGATCAACACATAGATAAAGTGATGCTTGTTGAATCCCTTGGTTTCAACTTAATGTCAGTCTTAATGCTTTGTGACTTAAACATGATTGTGCTATTTGGAAAATATCGATGCCTTGTACTAATGGAATATGACAAGTCTCTAGTCAATGAAGTGTATCGGAAATATGATCTATATATGGTAGATTTCTCAGCAGGACCACAGATGGCCGTATGTCTTCTAGCAAAGGCTTCAGAATGCTGGCTATGGCATCGAAGGCTAGGACATGCTGGCATGAAGAACTTGCACACTCTCGCGAAGAAGAAGCATGTCGTGGGCATCGAAGGCATCAAGTTCAAGAAGGACCATCTGTGTGGCACCTGTGAAGCTGGAAAGATGACCAGGGCCAAGCATCCCTCGAAGACAATCATGACTACATCTCAACCCTTCGAGCTGCTTCACATGGACTTATTCAGACCCACTCACTACTCTACTCTCACTGCTACTGCTTGTCTCTATGGCTTCGTCATTGTTGATGATTACTCTAGATATACTTGGGTGCATATAATCCTCTACAAGACTGAAGTGCAGGATGTCTTCAGACGCTTTGCCAGTCGTGCCATGACGAACTATGGCGTCAAGATCAAGCACACCAGAAGCAACAACGGCATTGAATTCAAGAACACCGGCCTCGACCTCTATCTGGATACACTGGGTATCACTCATGAGTTCTCTGCTCCTTATACACCTCAACAGAATGGCATCGCAGAGCGCAAGAATAAAACTCTCATTGAGATGGCCCGAACAATGCTTGATGAGTACAAGACTCCGCGGAAGTTCTGGCCTGAGGCCATTGACACTGCTTGCCACATCATCAACTATGTTTATCTTCAAAAGCTTCTAAAGAAAACATCCTATGAAGTCCTAACTGGTAAGAAGCCAAATGTAAGCTACTTCAGAGTATTTGGTGCTAGGTGCTGGATCAAGGATCCACATCACACTTCAAAATTTGCACCAAAAGCACATGAAGGTTTTATGCTTGGTTATGGAAAGGATTCGCACTCCTATAGTCTTCAACCTCTTTCACCATAAAGTGGTTGAAACTGTGGATGTGTGGTTCGACGAGACTAACGGCTCGAAAAGAGAGCACCTGCCAAATGTGCTAGATGAAGTACCTCCAAGTGAATCTATCAAGCAGATGGGAATTGGAGATATCTACCTTCTGTGAATCAAACCAAAGAGGAGCTTGTCATTTCTGCACCTAATCAACCTGAAGAAAATGATCAGCCTGAAGACAATCCCCGAAATGATGACATTGATCAGCAAGAGCAAAATCTTCATCCTGCTCATCCTCGTGTTGCAAATGAAGTTTAGATTGAGAAGATAATCGACAGCTTGAATGCACCTGGTCCACTCACTCGTTCAAAAGCAACTCAAAGAGCAACACAGCTAACCAACTTCTATGGGCATTTTGCATTCGTATCAATCTCTGAACCCAAGAAAGTTGATGAAGCCTTCATGGAACCTGAATGGATCAAGCTATGCAAGAAGAGCTTCAACAGTTCGAGCTGAAAAATGTATGGGAATTGGTCAAGTGTCCTGATCTTCGGAAGCACAATATCATTGGCACCAAATGGATATATCGCAACAAGCAAGATGAGCATGGTAAAGTGGTCAGAAACAAGGCTCGTCTCATTGCACAAGGTTACACTCAAGTGGAAGGAATTGACTTCGATGAAACATTTGCTCCGGTGGCAAGGCTTGAAGCCATTCACATACTGCTTGCCTATGCGAATCATCACGACATCCTTCTGTATCAAATGGATGTGAAGAGTGCTTTTCTCAATGGAAAGATAGAATAAGAAGTATATGTCGCACAACCTCTTGGCTTTGAAGATCCAAAACATCCTGATATGGTATACAAGCTCAACAAGGCACTGTATGGCCTCAAACAGGCCCCTCGTTCTTGGTATGATACGCTCAAAGACTTCCTGAAGAGCAAAGGCTTCAAACCTGGTTCACTAGATCCTACACTCTTCACGAAGACATATGATGGTGAACTGTTTGTGTGCCAAATCTATGTGGATGACATTATCTTCGACTGCACCAACAAGAAATACAGTGACGAGTTTGGTCACATGATGCAAGAGCAATATCAGATGTCAATGATGGGCGAGCTGAAGTTCTTTATGGGTCTCCAAATCCGTCAGCAATGCAACGGCATCTTCATATCTCAAGAAAAATACCTCAAAGATTGTCTGAAGAAGTTTGGAATGCAAGACTTCAAAGGATAAACGACACCAATGCCAACTAAAAGTCATCTGGGTCCCGACGACAATGGTAAAGAGTTCGATCAAAAGGTATACCGCTCCATGATTGGTTCTTTGCTTTATTTATGTGCATCTAGTCCAGATATAATGCTTAGTATTTGCATGTGTACCCGATTCCAAGTGGCACCAAAGGAATCGCATCACTTAGCTGTGAAGAGAATTCTTCGATATTTGGCTTACACCCCAACATTAGGATTATGGTATCCAAAGGGCTCAGAGTTTGATCTAGTTGGATTCTCGGATGCTGATTATGCTGGTGACAAGGTTGATCGCAAGTCCACATCAGGCACATTTCACTTTCTGGGACGATCTCTTGTTTGTTGGTCTTCAAAGAAGCAGAACTATGTATCTCTCTCCACTTCTGAATCTGAATATATTGCTGCTGGATCTTGCTGTGCTCAGCTTCTCTGATGAAGCAAACTCTCAAGGACTATGGTATCCATCTGAAGAATGTGCCTCTCTACTACGACAATGAGAGTGCCATCAAGATTGCCAACAACCCAGTTCAGCACTCGAAGACAAAGCACATTGAAATTCGTCATCACTTTCTTAGAGATCATGTTATGAAGGAAGATATTGATATCATTCACATCAAGACAGAAGAGCAGTTGGCTGATATTTTAACAAAGCCCTTGGATGAGAAAAGGTTTTGCAAGTTGCGGTGTGAGCTAAATATCTTGGAATCCTCAAATGTCCTATGATTAGGCACACATCCTAACACTTATGCATTTTGATGACTTAGATGTGCAACACACGAAATAATGTATATCTTCTATCAATGAAGACATACACTCTAATTGTGAATACATTAATGCAGAATTTGACTTCAGAGCGCCACGATAATTGTGCGCCGTGTCTGGGTCTAATACTTCCTATACGGTGGGTAACGCCAACACCAAACTTTTGTTTGAAGTGTTTCTCTTGGCATCATGTTTGCAAAGTCTTCATGTTTAATTTATCTTCATCCCTGGCTTATATTCAAGTTTATCTTCATTCAGTTGATTTGGCCTTATACTAGTTATATACATAATTGTGTTCTGTCCTCTACAACATTCACTTATATCTATGGCGTCGTGTTGAATCTTTTGAACTAAGTGAATGTGATCGGACCCTAACCTATCTATGCTTCTACCTTAACTCTATCTGCCCAAATCATATGCATTCTATTGAAAACTGTTGATTGTATTCACTGAGACCTTGCCAGCTGAAGTCAATCTGACAAACATTTATATCTGTTTTTAATGCTATATCCTTTTTTCCTGAAAACCGGAGAATTCGGAACGACCAACCCGACAATCCAGGCGTGGAACACCTTCCAAGGTGTTGCATGCTTGCCATGTGTCCTTCATATGTGAACCGCCAGGGGCACCTGCATAATTGCGATGTGCCATCTCTTTCTTATAAATACCCGTCACATCTCGGTCAAAAATTCTTCTTCCACCTCGCCACCTCTCGCAAACCCTAGCGCCTCCACTAGCTCTCGACGACGCCGGCGACGAAGTGCTTAGCTGTCGTGACTTCTCCGACGCCGTCCTCACGCCGGTCGCGGACCTCTTCCTCTCCGCCATCACCGTAGGTGTCCTCCGTCGCCAAGTTAGGGCACGGAAGATCGAACTGCTCGGCCTCCAACTTTGCTTCGTCTAGCAGTTCTTCGTGTGGTAATTAAAATTCAGTTTTTACCATCTTTTCAATCTGATAGATTCATCCTTGTTTACCAAAAGTGGTTTCTAGATCTCCAAACGTTGAATCTATCTCATTCTGCATCTCATACTCCACCT
The DNA here is from genome assembly GCA_963921465.1 of Triticum timopheevii. Taxonomy (NCBI): domain Eukaryota; kingdom Viridiplantae; phylum Streptophyta; class Magnoliopsida; order Poales; family Poaceae; genus Triticum; species Triticum timopheevii. The sequence goes on from OY997268.1 coordinate 473,628,684, forward strand.
AGTCTATTCACTTAAGCTTCTTTAAAAGTTAGATTCCTCACTTGTACTTATTCTTGGATTCGTACAAATCTGGAACCAACTCACATCAAATAAGTGAATGTCTTCGTGTTATGAGGTCAATGTCTTCAAACTGATTTATCTTCAAAATCTTCTGAGAATGCATATGACCTCTTCCCCTTCCCTCACATCTCTAATGCTGTCACAGTACATGTCCGTGAGAGAATCCCTTGGTTCTAATAGTCTGCATTCGTTTGCAGAATTCTTACAGAGTCACATCAATTCACCTAATGCCAGTTCTTATCTGACCAACCATCTGAAGCCCTTGCCAGTACTGAAGCCTTTCAGATTAAGCTTCATGGACACTAAGAAGTCAGCAAGAAAGGGAGGCAGACAGCGTCGTGGGAACACTTCCAAGGATTTGCCTCAAGATTTGCACGAGCTTTACAAAACAGACCCTGAGGAAACCTATACAGGTCGCAAGAATCGAATCCTGTGGATTCGAAGATATTGGACAGAGGAATGGTTCAAGTACCATTTCATCACAGAAGAGTATGTAGATAAGAATGCCATCAAGGGACCCTGGGGAGATATTGTATACAAAAATCTTAAATCCCAGTTCCTTCCGGAAGCCATTCAATGGGAATTCTATCTGTGCATGATTCGCGGACCGCAGCCAGAGAACGTTGACCCTTCTTCTCTGCTGTTGTGTCGTGAAGACCATCTGTTCAAGCGCAACTACCAGTTCGCTAAAGACTCAGCTGCAAAGAACAAGAAGGCTTTAGGACTTGACTTCAACCCTGGTCCTTCTTCACCTCGGGAAGATGGCACCCGTGAAGCCAATGAGAACAGGATCGGCCCCTTCTACAACCTTGTAGCCCTCATCACACACATTGCTGTCCAAGGTGCAAAAGTGGATCATTCTGATGATGGTGCTGACACTGATGATGCTCCAGCTCCTACTCCTAAGCCGCAGAAGCAAAAGAAAGCTAAGGCTTCAAAATCATCTGCTGCTCCAAAAGCTTCTCGAGTGAAGCCATTGGCAACTGCCCCTCCTGCTCCCAGTAACACCTCTGAAGATCTCTCTCGCATCTCCAAGAAGCGCGAGAAGCCACAGAAGAAAACTGTTCAGAGATCCAGTCAAGCACTGACACCAGCTGCCGTTCTGAGGAACGAGTCTGAAGCCATTGATCTGTCTTCAGATGAAGAGTTTGGTAACGATGCTCTTGAGCAGCTGATTAAGAGCAAGCAATAGGCGGAGATCTTCAATGATCTGCCCCTCTTCGATGTGAACATTTTGGACAATTTCGTTGATGAGTGGTTCGATAATCAAGATCTCAGTTTTGATGATCTTCAACTCCCCATTGGCATCAACGTCGCCTTCCAAGGCGCAATTGCTCCTGAGATGGCTCTGGCTCAGTGAATTGTTGAATTGAAGAACAAGATTGACTTTGAGAAAGAGCAGTTCAAGAAGCATGTGGCCAAGCTTAGTGTGGCTGATGTTCAGAAATTCAAGCTGATGCAGAATGACCTCAAGGAGGCGTTTCGGTAGAAACGGGAGGAAGCCAAGGTTCAAGAGAGTGCATGAAAAATCTTGCTGCCAAGTGTGTTCAGGCCTACAACGAAGCTGAAAAGCGCAAGGCTCTTGGGTGTCCTGGCATTGACCCCAAGATGGCTGCCAAGAAGAAGAAGAAGCATACTGTGGCCCCAACTGAAGCTCCACGGCGGGAAGAACCTCACATTGTCTTCCCTGCCAGCATGGTAGGCTCAAAGCCTAAGTCCCCATAGTGGCTTCAGAACAGAAGAAAACCAAGGCAGCTGAAGCTGAAGCCAGGAAGCGAAAAATCAAGAGCACCGCTGATGATGCACCACCCCCAAGAAGAGAAAAACCAAGAAGAGAGATTGTGCTGCTCCCATAGAGCCCCTTGTTGTTGAACCCATTGCCTTTGCTCATCCTGACCCTAAAAATCAAGAGCATCAGTTGATAGTTCATGAGTCTGCTTCCACAGAGGCTCCTGAAGCTCAAGAAGTTCCAGTCGTTGACCCCATCGTGACTGAAGACATTGGTCCTCACGACAATGTAGAAGATGACGAAGTCCTTCCTCAGATTGAGCGCCCAACGGTATCATCTTCTGTTCTCACGAACAGCGGGCTCATCAGTATTGGTCGTCCTTTGACGCCAATCTCTCAAGATGCCTCGTGGGCTAATTGCCCCCAACCAGCAACTCCTAGTCAAGATTCACCAAGTACACCCCGTCCTACACCAACGCAAGTCACCAGTCCGTTGGTGAATGATGATAATTACATGGAGACCACACCCTCGCCAAAGGTGTCGCCCGTGTTTCAACGGCTTCAAAAAGGTCTAAGGCCATCTGTCTCCATGACTACCATCACAGAAGAAGACTCAAACCAGTCCAGCTCAGTGGCACGTCAAGTGTTCCCTGAAGACAATGCTTCTGTGACAGTTCCAATGTGTGAAGCTAATGCTTCTGAAGACATTCCGGCTGCATCAGCCGATGAAAGACAAGGAGAAGAAGAGCGTGCTACTACTCCTCCTACCACCCAAGAAGTTGTTCTTGAGGAGAACATGTCTATAACCGACCCTCCAGCTACTCAAGTGGAGGTTGAGAATCCTGAGGCAGCCACCAACAACACTACTGAAGCTAATGACGTTGTCATGGCTGAAGACAGTGTGGCGCCTGTAATAAACACTGTGCATGAAGCCACTGATGCACCTGCAACAAATGCAGTCTGACGCCTCTGCTAATGCCACTACTCCTGTTCCGCCTCCATGGCCCCACACCATTGAGCAAGCATTCTACCAAGGCAAGCTTGTCCCTGTCAAATGGCCAATTCTGGTTCCTCCGCCTGCTCCCGGACCTCAGTTTGACTATCATGTGGGGCACATGCCTCAGGTTTAGAAGCCAAAACCAAGGCTGCCAAGGTTTCCAGGTACTGCATCAGCACCAGGCTCATTCAATGTCAACGGCTTCATTGCACACAACACCTTCTTCGATACTGCCAAGAACCCATATTCCAAGCCAAGAATATCATCAGATCGGTTCTAGAGTTATCAGCAGCGCATCTACTACTCTTGTATTCTATACAATCAAGCGCGCATATTTCCTCATATGTGACTGGACACCAAAGCCATTGCTGGTCTGCCCTTCTTAGAAGAAGCCCTTGACTGCTTTTGAGATGCTGGACTTCTGCAGTTTGTTACCAACAAGGAACATTGGAATGAAGAGCTTCTACTGCAATTTTATGCAACCATCCACATTCGCGGCTACAACAGGGATACAACGACATGGGTCCTTGAGTGGATGACAGGCAATGTCCATCATGAAACCAAAGCCTTTGATCTCATTGAGCTCACCGGCCTGTCCACTCCAGGCGAACTATATGAACCTGGTTGTCAGCTTCACCGTGATGGATTGGAGAGCATCTTTCAGAAGCCAGAGCCCAACACTACAAGGGAAAAGCCTAGCAGCAGCGCGGGTTTTGGGCCTATTAGTAGCGTGGGTACCCGCGCTACTAATAAGGCGCTACAGCTAACTTATAGCAGTAGCGCGGGTGCAACCCGCGCTACAGCTAACGTATAGCAGTAGCGTGGGTAGAAACCCGCGCTACTACTAATCTGTAATCTCTGAATTTTTTTTGAATTTTTTCGAATTTTTTTTTTGAATTTTTTCCCCTAATTTTCAAATTTCTGAATTATTTTAACCTCAAATCTCTAATCACCCCTCATCGCTGCTCAATTTAATCTCTAATCACCCCTCATCATTCCAAATCATCTAACTTCCCGGACGGTCACCCATCCTCTCACTACTCCAGCCTGAGCACGCTTAACTTCCGGGTTCTATTCTCCCTCGTTTCCAAGTCTGCACTTGTTGTTTTCCTGACAATAGTAAGATGTCAATCCTATTAACCTCAGGAATTTAGCTTGAGCATGAAGTCACACATTTCACTGTTTGAGTTTGAAACTATTGTTCTAAAAAATTAGTAACACTAATATTTCTTGAATAATTAGTTTGACCATAGTTTGACCACAGTTTGACCAGATTTGACCACAGTTTGACCATAGTTTGACCAGATTAGACCAAAATTCAAAAAACTAAAATAATGATTTAGTAACACTAATATTCTTGAATAATTAGTTTGACCATAGTTTGACCAGATTTAACAAAAATTAAAAAAAACTGATTTTTTTTGAATTTTTTTGCCTCCAGATCTTAAAAGCCCCGTAACTTTTTTTCTGTTAGGCTTTTGAGGATTTTAAAAATGTTTAACAAGGTCACCCCTGTTAAATTCGGATGTAACTTTTCGAGTAGATGATTTTTCATATAAAAAACTTTTTCATCCGAGTTCGTATGCAAAAGTTATGGCCATTTTACAATTTTCTAGAGAGATTTTGTAAATTCATATTTGTAATCCTATTAACCTCAGAAATTCATATTTGTAAATTTTCCCAACAACTAGAACACATATCACATGGGAAACTTATTTTCTTTTTTTTTTGACATTTTTATCATTTTCTTTTATTTTTTTTAAACTGAAAAGGCGGTCCACGGGGGGGGGGGGGGGGGGGGGGTAGACTTTGACAAATAGGCCATACCCCGCGCTACTACTATGACAGACGATTAGCAGTAGCGCGGGTTTTTAACCCTCGCTACTACTAAGTTGATAGCAGTAGCGCGGGTTAGTAGTAGCGAGGGTTAAAAACCCGCGCTACTGCTATCAACTTAGTAGTAGCGAGGGTTAAAAACCCTCGCTACTACTATGGCATATCCCGGGGGGCACGGTAGAGACCGCTTAGTAGTAGCGAGGGTTACAAACCCGCGCTGCTGCTATCAACTTAGTAGTAGCGAGGTTTAAAAACCTGCGCTGCTAGTAAGTAGCAGGAGCGAGGGTTTTTAACCCTCGCTGCTGCTAAGATTCTGGGTATAGCCTTTTCCCTAGTAGTGCAACATGAGCCAAATGCTAAGCATGATGAAGCCACTGCCACAGGATGCTGAATATCCCAAGGAATTATTTGTTGAAGACCTAGAGTATCTGCCTTGCACCATCTATCACATCATTAGGCGAACTCTATGGCCCAGTTTGTTGAAGGTGTTCAGGTTGCTTCTCGTGTTTATCCTCTGGCCGGCAACACTCGCCGTGCACGCACTGAAGCCACAGAAAGCACTATTGCTCCAAGGCCTCGGAAGCGATCTTGTGTGCTCAATGACCAAGAGCTTCTCGTGGCCTTGCATCAGAAACATCACATGCATCACTACTGGATGAAGCATCTGCAAAGCCTTTTGGTGGATGTCAATCGCATCCGCAATCTTGCCACCAAGAATGCCTTTGTCACTCATGAAACCTGTCAGAGGTCCTGGAAGAGTCTGACATTGATAAGTGTTCAAGTTGATCTTCAAGACGATGGCTTCACTGAGAGATACAAGTTCGACTCCACTCCTCCCAGGAATGTTGTCTTACGTCGAACCCCGTCTCTTGAAGATTCAGAGTACTCTTCATCCGCAGCAACTGTAAATGCCAGAGTCTTGGATGACACAGATGATGCTACCTCACCACCCCCAACCTCAGCGCGTGTCAACACTGCACCAAGTTCTTCTACACCACCAAACCTCAACGACGCCCCTGCTGCTTCACCTACTCCTCATGGGAACGAGTAGAGACTATGTCTTCAAACCTTTTTGGTCCTTACTGACAAAAGGGGGAGAAGCATATGTTGATAGTCTTCAAGCGGGTCCAGATGGTTGGTTGATATACTTTTTTCCTAGTGCTTACAACTCTCGCTTTTGATACATTCGGTTCTTTGAGTTGTAACACTTAAACTTGATGGTTGTATGCTACTTTTTCTGCTATTCTGTGATGCGATGATAAATTCCGCATATGCGATGATAAATCCCGCATGAAGTCATTTCGTAGACTTCCATTTTTCATTATGCATGTCATTATACTTGTATATCTGTTCATGCATGATGTATTGTCTTCATATGGTGAAGAGGATCTCCACAAGTACAACCTGCCATGTGCATTTGCATTCCAACACAAAACATTTATATGCACATCTTCAGGGGGGGCCTTTCTGCCATCTATGAAGACAATATCTTAATCCTTTACAATTTCACATACTTTTATCCCCGTTGAAAACTTCAACCAGTTAGTCATCAATCACCAAAAAGGGGGAGATTGTAAGTGCATCTAGTGCCACCCCTAGTTGGTTTTGGAGTATTGACGACAAACCTGGTTGAGGGACTAATGTGTTTGTGAGAATTGCAGGATAACACAGGTAGTAGTCCCTCATTGGTTCGGTTTACCTACCAAAGATGACCCCTAAAAATGTGTGAAGACATTGAAGACAATGGTGGTCTGTGAAGCCATTCACGTTGAAGACTATGACACAAGAAGGCATTGAGTGAAGACTATGGAGCGTGAAGACTTAGTTGTTTTGTTGTTTCCTTTTCTTCTTTGTTGAGTCATAGGAACCACCGCACTGTTAAGTGTGGTCCAAGTGAACAAAGTCAGAGTGACTGAAGTGATGCTCAACCAAATCCTATGTCTTCGAGCGAAGACAATGAGAGCAAATCTTATCCCCAGTCGGATGAGTCAGCTTTACTTGTAGCCCAAGTCAAGCTGTGGCGTGAGTTCGAAATCTGACCATTGCGACACGTGTCAGTTCCTTGGTGACCCGGGGTCATTTCGGAAAAATCAGGTCGGGTTGCCCAGTGGCTATAAATAGCCCACCCCCTACACCATAAATTGGTGGCTGCTCAAAGTTAGTACATGGCTTTTGTTGTTTGAGAGCAACCCACCGCCGAAAATTTGAGAGAAAATCCTTGCAAGGACAAAGCCCCAACCACCCAGAGCCCAAAGAGTGTATGGCATCACTGAAGTCTTTCTGTCCGCGTGATCTGAAGACTTGTTACACTTGAGGACTGTGAATCCTCCAGCCGGTTAGGCGTCGCGTTCTGAGCATCCAAGAGCCATTGTGGATTGTCGGTGAACGAAGTCTGTGAAGGTTCGAAAGTCTACCTTGAAGACTTACCAGAGTGATTGGGCGAGGACTAAGTGTCCTTATCTCAAGGGGAATAAGGTGAAGACGCGGTCTTCTGAGTTGACTCTTAGCCTCCCTAACCATACATACAGTTGTCACAACAACTGGAACTGGTCGAACAAATCCCCATCCTTCTGAAGCCACTGGTTCTATCTCCTACTTCTCTTTACTTATAGTTTGTCTTCGTGAAGTCATTACCTGCTTGCATTATCTGTTTGACTTCACTGTGTGACTACCTGTTCTGATTGGCTTCATACTATCTGCCATCCTGATCTTTACTACCTAGCTACTATTAGTCTTCGTGCTTTCACTTCATTGAATACTTGACTATGACTTGTCTAGTGTAGTCTACCTTCCGCTGCATTCGAATAGTGTTGTTCATATTGTTTGTCTTCGAAGCTCCCATGTTTTGAAGACTTTCATAAAAATCGCCTATTCACCCTCCTCTAGTCGATAACTAGCCCTTTCACTTTGGTCGGGTTTAATCCCGATCCCATCATAGTCCGTAGCAACTCCCAGGGCGGCGATGCGATCCAAGAGCTCATTCAGGAAGGAGAGCTCCATTGCATCCATCCGCTCGGTGAATTCCGAGCTGACGTGGAGGCTGTTCTTGATGACCTGAGAAGTCGTCATCGGCGCGGTGGCCGAACGGGCGGTCATGACGAAGCCGCCCAGCCGGAGAGCCTGGCCTACAGCCAGGGCTCCCCCAGAGGTGATGTTGTCCTTGACAACAAGGCGAGCCATCAAACCTTATCGTGACGGCAAAGTGGAACTCTCAATGAAACCACCAATGTCGGTGTCAAAACCGGCGGATCTCAGGTAGGGGGTCCCGAACTGTGCATCTAAGGCCAATGGTACCAGGAAGCGGGGGACATGATGTTTACCCAGGTTCAGGCCCTCTCGATTTAGGTAATACCCTAATTCCTGCTTGATTGATCTTGATGATATGAGTATTACAAGAGTTGATCTACCACGAGATCGTAGAGGCTAAACCCTAGAAGCTAGCCTATTATTATGATTGTTGTTGTCCTACGGACTAAACCCTCCGGTTTATATAGACACCGAAGGGGGCTAGGGTTACACAAAGTTGGTTACAGAGAAGGAGATCTACATATCCGAATTGCCAAGCTTGCCTTCCATGCAAAGGAGAGTCCCACCCGAACACGGGACAAAGTCCTCAATCTTGTATCTTCATAGTCCAACAGTCCAGCCAAAGTATATAGTCCGGCTATCCGAGGACCCCCTAATCCAGGACTCCCTCACCCTTACTTCTTGTAATGGATTGAGTTTTCCCTTTGAAGTTATCTTATCGGATTGAGTCTTTAAGGATTTGAGAACACTTGATGTATGTCTTGCATGTGCTTATCTATGGTGAAAATGGGATATCACGTGATTCACTTGATGTATGTGTTGGTGATCAACTTGCGGGTTCTGTGACCTTGTGAACTTATGCATAGGGGTTGGCACACGTTTTTGTCTTGACTCTCCGGTAGAAACTTTGGGGCACTCTTTGAAGTTCTTTGTGTTGGTTTGAATAGATGAATCTGAGATTGTGTGATTGTATTCAAACATCAAACAAACTCTCTCAAAACATGGATGCAACATGATAAGATGACACTACATGCAAAATCAAGCAAGTTTCATATAGAGCATGCTCAAAACAGAGCAACGCTGCAACACATACACTCCAAACAAGATATAACAACAATCTGCCCAAAACAGCAAGTAGGCACTTTGCAAACATCAAAAAGACATGCTACAGGAATGATATGATCATAAACTTGACATGAACTTCATGTACAGATAGCATACTTCAAATATCAGTAAGGTTCATGTTCATAGGCATCAAGGTTAAACCAATATGATCAATGCAAAATGCATCTTTATAACACATGAGCATATACATAAGCAGAGTTAATATGATGGCATGTCGGAGGCATGAAACAAAGATGCTAGAACAACTATACATGGCAAACAATGGCAAGGCATCAAAGTATACATAACAAAGAGTAAATAACATCATGGCATCATATACACTAGATCGGCAATGCGCCTTGGCGCGAGGGTGCCGGTCCTAACCTTTTGTCAAGCAGGTAATGTTAAATCAGTAAGAAGCACGCCCTGAAATATGTAATCAATGCACGGTTCAACACCAAAAGCAATGCAAATCTTTAACCCCGTGAATTTTCCAATCAAAGTACATATCACAGAGTACAATTGAGGCACATCAAGCTCGGCACAAAGGAATAGGCCAAGTAATGTTTAACAGATCAGGCTTGAGTAGCACATAGGGCAGCAAGACAGTACAAAATATTGAAAGTGAAGCATTTACACAGGAGGCTAGTGACAATTAGATAGCAGTCCTTCGCTAAGGACGGTTGAAATTCCTCGTCGCTCAAAGAAAAGGTCGCTCAAAGAAAAGTTGAGTAGCATTGGCCTGAAAGTGAAGAAAAAAACATATTCCTGGAGAAGATATCTCAACATTTTTACAACAATAGATATATAGTGACCAAAAAGGAACTTTCAAGAAAGCAAGATTAGTAAACTGACATCAAGCAACATATTCCTGGAAACGTTTAGCAAGATTAGTAAACTAACATTCTGTAGACCAAGGAAACATACATGTCTTTGACCAACCTAATTTAAAGGAGAATTTATTTCAACCTTTGACCAACCTGTAGTTATTGTCACTCTTCCATCCACACCTTATAAAAATGAATAGAGGAGTAAAATAACAAAACATGTTCCATTGGGAATTAGTGAATTGCAATTATACTGTTTTGTGGTCGACGGTATGTTGCGCAAGTGTGTGAAGTCATGAATATCCTAAGGGTAGAGAGTTGTTGCATTGGCACGAGGGATCTAGCGAGGAGACATCGTCGGCGACACCCAATTATATATCATCTTCATCATACCACCACGAGCTTACTGAGAAGATCGGGCCACCCCATATCATCTTGGTATCAGATTTCCAGTGTTGCCTCGGTAAGCATCCACCAAATTCACCCATAGTTTAGTTGTTTTTCTTCCTATAAAGAAAAAGCCAAAAATATTAGGGTTCTTAGTTTTCTCCATAGTCTAGATTGCATCGAAGTCAAGTTTTAGACTGTTGGTCGTTTCTTTTGCGTAGCTTTTCTTCCGTTCGTAGTCGTAGATCATCTAGGGTTTTATTTCCGTGTCGTTAGGGTTTAGGTTTTCTAGTCGGAGTCCTTGTTCTAGCCGGCTTTGTTTTTTCCTTCCGAGTCAAGCTCCTGCCGCTGCTTACACCCGCCACCAGACACCCAACAGCTGTTGTCTGACCTCGCGCGTGAGCTTACGCCCGCGACCAGACACCCAGCATCAATTGTCTGCCTCTGCACGTGAGTTTCTGCCATCTAATTTCAGTTAGGGTCTTGAGTCGGTTTCGTTATCTAGTTCCTTTTTCCAGTCTGAATTAAATCGAGTCTTTCCTTTTGTGTGCCATAGACAAGCCAATCTTTGCTTTGCGTAGGAACTTACCTATTGAGACTAGCTTTTCCTTGTGCTCATCGGGATGCTCTGATTAGGGTTTTTCTTGTGCAAATTGTTTCTGCCTTGTTGAAAACAATTTGCTCTAGTGGCTAGGCTTGAAGCCATCCGCATACTGCTAGCCTATGCCAACCACAACAACATCCTTCTGTATCAAATGGATGTGAAGAGTGCCTTCCTCAACTGCAAAATTGAAGAAGTGTATGTAGCTCAACCACCTAGTTTCGAAGATCCAAAGCGTCCTGATATGGTCTACCAACACAACAAGACACTGTATGGCCTCAAACAAGCACCTCGCGCGTGGTATGACACACTCAAAGATTTCCTCAAGAGCAAAGGCTTCAAACCTAGTTCTCTTGATCCCACTCTCTTCACAAAGACATATGATGGAGAATTGTTTATATGCCAAATCTATGTGGATGGCATTATCTAGCTTTGGCTGCACTGATAAGAGATACATCGATGAGTTTGGGCATATGATGCAAGAGCAATATCAGATGTCCATGATGGGAGAGCTGAAGTTCTTTCTTGGTCTTCAAATCTGTCAATAGAGAAATGGCATATTCATATCACAAGAAAAATATCTCAAAGATTGCCTGAAGAAGTTTGGAATGCAAGACTGCAAAGTTTACATGACGCCAATGCCTACCAAAGGCCAATTAGGCCCCGACGACATTGGTAAAGAGTTCGAGCAGAAGGTATACTGCTCCATGATTGGTTCTTTGTTGTATTTATGTGCATCTAGGCCAGATATAATGCTTAGCGTTTACATGTGAGCCCGATTCCAAGCGACACCAAAGGAATCGCATGACCTTGCGGTGAAGCAAATACTTCGATATTTGGCTCACACCCCAACGCTAGGATTATGGTATCCAAAGGGCTCAGAGTTTTATCTAGTTGGATTCCCATATGCTAATCATGCTGGTGACAAGGTTGATCGCAAGTCCAAATCAGGCACATGTCACTTTCTTGGACGATCTCTTGTCTGTTGGTCTTCAAAGAAGTAGAACTGTGTGTCACTCTCCACTGTTGAATCTGAATACATTGTTGCTGGATCCTGCTGCGCTCAGCTTCTATGGACGAAGCAAACCCTCAATGACTATGCCATCAACAAGAATAAAGTTCCCCTCTACTATGACAATGAAAGCGCCATCAAGATTGCTCACAACCCAGTTCAGCACTCGAAGACAAAGCACATTCAGAATCGTCATCACTTTCTCAGAGATCATGTGTTGAAGGAAGACATTGACATTCACGTCAACACAGAAGAGCAATTGGCAGATATCTTCACGAAGCCCTAGGATGATAAAAGGTTTTGCAACCTACAATGTGAGCTAAATATCTTAGAATCCTCAAATGTCCTGTGAATGGACACACATCCTAACGCTTATGCATATTGATGAGTCAGGTGTGCAACACACAAAGTAACATATGTCTTCAATTCATGAAGACATACCCTGTGAGTGTGAATACATTAATATGGAATTTGACTTCGGAGTGCCATGATAATTGTGCGTTGTGTCTGGGTCTAATACTTCCTATACGGTAGGCAATGCCACCACCAAATCTTTGTTGAAGATTTTTGTTTGGTGTCATATTGCTTTATCTTCATAATTGTTTGTCTTCAACATTGGTTTATCTTCATGATTTATCTTCAATGTTGGTTCGATTTTCATTGCCTATATATATTTTGTCCTCTACAACATTCACTTCTAGCTATGTCTTCAAGTTGCTATTTTCTATGCTTAGTGAACGTGATCGGACCCTAATCCCTTCTGTGCTCATCTCTCCAACTCTCTCTGTCTCCTCATATGCATTCTATTGACACGTGTTGATTGTCTTCAGTGTGTCCTTGTCAGTCGAAGATAGAGAGACCAACATTTAAAAGGTTTTTATTATCTTTGTCCACTTTGCCTGAATCTGGAGAAGCCGGAACGACCACCTGACAAACTAGGCATGCATGGGGTCGTGGCACAACATTCAGGTTGTTGCATGCATGCCATGTGTCCTTCAGATGTGAACCGCTAGGGGCACCTGAGTAATTACACTGCATCGTCCCTCTTCCTTATAAATACTCGACCCCCTGTGGTCATTATTTCCTTACTCCCCTCGATGTCTCGCTGGAACCCTAGCACCGTCGCTAGCTTATGCCGTTGCCGGAGACAAAGCGCTTCGCTACCGCGACTTCTCCGTCTTCGACGTCATGCCGGTCACGGACATCTTCCTTCCGCCACTGTCGTAGGTGTCTTCTGCTGCCAAGTTAGGGCGCGGGAGATTAAACTGCTCGGCCTCCATCTTCTTCATATAGTAGTTATTCATGCGGTAAATAAAAGTTCAATTTTTACCGTTTGTTTGATCTGATGAACTTCTCACATCTTTCGAAAGTTGTTTTTCCTCACTTCCAAATCTAAATCTTCCATACACTTCATCTCATAATCTGCAAGTACTTTCACTTATTCTTCACAACTAGTTAGATTCCTCACTTGTACTTATTCATGGATTTGTACAAATCTGGAACCAACTTACATCTATAAGTGAATGTCTTCATGCTATAAGGCCATTGTCTTCAAACTGATTTGTCTCCACAATCTTCTGAGAATGCATATGACCTCTTCCCCTTCCCTCGCATCTCTAATGCTGTCATAGGTACATTTCCATGGGAGAGTCCCTTGGTTTTCACAGTATGCAATCATTTGCAGAGTTTTTACATCAGCATATTGAATCTCCAGGAGCCAGTTGCTATCTGACTAGTTGCCTGAAGCCAAACATAGTTGTAAAGCCTTTCAGTCTAAATCCAATGGCTTCTAGCAAATCTGCAGGGAAGGGTGGCAGGCAATGCTGTGAAAACACTGCTTTGGACTTGCCCCCCAGATCTATATGAGATATACAGGTCTGACTCATAAGAAACCTATGGTGAGCGCAAGTCCAGAGTCCAATGGATTCGAAGATATTGGGTAGAACATGTTCCTTTATCACTTTATGACTCCAGAGTACACAGACAAGAATGTTGTGAGGCCTCCATGGGCGGATATTGTGTATAAGAAGCTTCACCCCAAGACGAAGGCTGAAGCCATTGCTAAAAGCTTCAATCCTTGCATGGTCAGAGGACCCAAGCCCGAGAATGCCGACCCATCAAGTCTTCGACGTTGTCGTGAAGATGATCTATTTGAAGCCAATTTTTGGTTTGCTAAGGCTTCAACAGCTCAGAACAAGAAGGACTTCGGGATTGACATCAACCCAGGTCCAGCTCGACCAAGGCCAGATAACAGTCGCGAGGCTGAGCAGAATCTCATTGGTCCCTTCAATAGCTTCGATGTGTTTCTTACACATATGGCTGAGCAAAGGGACAGTGTTGAAGAAGCTTTTGTGGAAGTTGAACATGTTGAAGTTCCAGAGTCCCCGAAGCCTATGAAGAAAGCAAAGGCTTCAAAATCAACTGCTGCACCAAAAGCATTAAGAGTGAAGCCCTTGAAGTCTGCACCTCCTGAGTCAAGTGTGCAATCTGAAGATCTATGTTGCACCTCCAAGAATCCCAAGAAAACCTCAGGGCAATCTCTTACACCTGCAAACATCTTTCACAATGATGAAGACATTGTCGATCTATCTAGTGATGAAGACATAGATGATGATGCCCTTGATATGTTGATCAAGAGCAAGCAGGAGGCCGAAATCTTCAAGGATCTGCCTCTATTTAATGTTGATATTCTCAGCAATTTCATTGACGAGTGGTTTGAAGATACCTCTCTCACTCTCGATGATCTGCAACTTCCTATTGGCATCAGCGTAGCATTTCAAGTCTATATTGCCAAAGAGCTTGCAATTGTTCAAAAGGTCATTGAGCAGAAGAACAAGATTAACCCTGAAAAGGCCCTCTTCAAGAAGCACCTGGCCAAGCTTAGTGTCAATGAAGTGCAAAAAAACAAATGATGATCGATCTCAAGGCTGAGTTTGCTAAGCGTCGTGATGAAGCCAAAGGCTCAAGAGAGTGCCTGAAGCATTACGCTGAAAAATGCGTTCAGGCTCACAATGAAGCCTTGAAGAGGAATTCACTTGGGTGTCCAGGCATTGACAATAAGTTGGCTGCTAAGAAGAAGAAGAAGTTCGTTGTTGGATCGAAAGTATGTCTAGAGTGGGGTGATTAGACTACTTGACCAAATAAAAACTTATCCTTTTCCCAATTTTAGTCTTTGGCAGATTGTAGCTAACTTAGTACAATTCAAGCAATCTTAACACAATTCAAGCAAGCATGCAAAGAGTATATGAGCAGCGGAAAGTAAAGCATGCAACTTGCAAGAATGTAAAGGGAAGGGTTTGGAGAATTCAAATGCAATTGGAGACACAGATGTTTTTGTCGTGGCTCCGATAGGCGGTGCTATCGTACATCCACGTTGATGGAGACTTCAACCCACGAAGGGTAATGGCTGCGCGAGTCCACGGAGGGCTCCACCCACGAAGGGTCCACGAAGAAGCAACCTTGTCTATCCCACCATGACTGTCGCCCACGAAGGACTTGCCTCACTAGCGGTATATCTTCACGAAGTAGGCGATCTCCTTGCCCTTACAAACTCCTTGGTTCAACTCCACAATATTGTTGGAGGCTCCCAAGTGACACCTAGCCAATCTAGGAGACACCACTCTCCAAGAAGTAACAAATGGTGTGTTTGATGATGATCTCCTTGCTCTTGTGCTTCAAATGATAGTCTCCCCAACACTCAACTCTCTCTCATAGGATTTGGATTTGGTGGAAAGAAGATTTGAGTGGAAAGCAACTTGGGGAAGTCTAGAGATTAAGATTCATATGGCAGGGAATGGAATATCTTGGTCTCAACACATGAGTAGGTGGTTCTCTCTCAGAAAATGTATGTTGGAAGTGTAGGTTCGTTTTGATGGCTCTCTCCACGAATGAAGAGGAGGTGGAGGGGTATATATAGCCTCCACACAAAATCTAACCATTACACACAACATGCCAATCTCGGTGGGACTGAATTGAGAAACTCAGTCGGACCGATTCAGCAAATCTAGTGACCGTTAGGATTTCTGGTGGGACCGACATGCAACTCGGTAGGACCGATATGGTTAGGGTTAGGGCATAACGTAATCTTGGTGAGACCGATTACACAAACTCGGTGGGACCGATTTTGGTAATAAGCTAACCAGAGAGTTGGTCAGGTAAACTCGGTGGGACCGGTTCGCTCATTTCGGTGAGACCGAAATGTTATGAAAGGGAAACAGAGAGTTTACATTGCAATCTCGGTGGGACCGATCGCTCATCTCGGTGGTACCGAAATGTTATGAAGGGAAACAGAGGATTACAATCCCATCTCGGTGAGACCGGGATCCCTATCGGTGAGACCGATTTGCCTAGGGTTTGTGGCAGTGGCTATGACATCTGAACTCGGTGGCGCCGGATAGAAAGAATCGGTGGGGCCGAGTTTGACTTTTGGTTTAGTTCATATGTGGATGTGAGAAAGTAGTTGAGGGCTTTGGAGCATATCACTAAGCACTTTGAGCAAGTAAGCCCTTAAGCAACACCTCATCCCTCCTTGATAGTATTGGCTTTTCCTATAGACTCAATGTGATCTTGGATCACTAAAATATAAAATGTAGAGTCTTGAGCTTTGAGCTTGAGCCAATCCTTTTGTCCTTAGCATTTTGAGGGGTCCACTTTTCTCATCCATGCCATGCTAATCATTGAGCTTTCCTGGAATATTTATCTTGAAATAGCATTAGCTCAATGAGCTATATGTTGTTAGGAATTACCAAAACCACCTAGGGATAGTTGCACTTTCATCCGCTGAAATTGAGACTGAAGCTCCAAGCCAGGAAAGACCAAACATTGTCTTCCCTACCAATATGACTGGCTCGAAGCCAAAGGTCCCATCAGCTGCTTCTGAGCAGAACAAGACTAAGCAGGCTGAGGCTAAAGCCAAAAAGCGAAAGCATAAAGAAGCCTCTGATGTTGCTCCATCAAATAAGAGGTCGAAGACGAAATCTTAAAGTCCTCAAGAAAAGACCGAGAAGTGCCTAAAGAGCCGCTGGTCGTTGAACCCATCTCTATCACATTGCCTGCCTACTCCAATTGCAAACGCCACTTAGTAGTCCATGAGCCCACTCCCATAGAGGCTCATGTGTCTAAAGATATTCCAGTTGTCGACACCATCGCAGCTAAAGACATTGGTCGTGAAGACAATGTAGTTGATGATGAAGTCCTTCCTCTGTTCCCTTAGATCATGCCCGAGCCGGTATCATCGCGTGCTCCCACAAGAAGTGAACAAATTAGCATTGGTGGTCCCATGATGCCAATCACACAAGATGATTTCTGGGAAGATTACCACCCCAACACTCTGCTCCATGAGGTCATTCCTCGCACACCAGTAGCTCATGTCACTACTCCTATGATTGAGACTCCACAAAACACCCCTGAAGACATGGAGAAGACCACTCCTTCACCACAGGCGTCACCATCTTTCCGAAGGCTCAGAGGCCTTAGGCCCACGGTCTCCATGTCGAGTATTCCTTGAGACGATGTGCAAGCCACAAGCTCAGTAGCATGCTAAGTGTTCCCTGAAGCCATCCCTACAAAAACTGCTCAAGAATCTGAAGCCAAAGTGGCTGAAGATATTCTGGCTGCATCAGCCGATGAAGAAGAAGAAGAACGTGGAGTTATTCCCCCTACCACTGAACCAGTTGTGAATGAAGATGTGATTGTGACAGACCCCCAATGCCTGAAGCCACTGAAGTTGTGGCAAATACGGCTGCCTAGACCACCACTGATGAAGCCAATGACATTGTCATGGCTGACGACAATGTGCAGCCCGAAGCCAATGATGCCACTGAAGACACACAGCCATCCTCCTCGGATGTGGTCGCTGGTCCTCCTGTACCTCACACTATGGAACGGGCGTTCTATCGTGGTGAGCTTGTAACTGTCAAGTGGCCAATCATGACACCACCAGCTGCTCCTGGTCCCCAGTATGACTATCATGTAGAACAAAGGCCTCAGACGCAGAAGCCAAAGCCCAGGCTGCCAAGGCTTCCAAGTGCCGTTACCACACAAGGCTCCTTCAGTGTGCTCAACTTCATAGAGCACAAGAAATTCTTTGATAATCCCAAGAAACCTTACAAGAAGCCCAAGATCTCATCTAACAGGTTCAGGAGCCACCAGTAAAGGAGCTACTACTCATGTATTCTGTACAACCAGGACAAGATCTTTCCCCATAAGTGCATGTGATGTGATGCCATTGCTGGGCTTCCATGCCTTGAAGAAGCCCTGGAATGCTTTCGTGAAGTTGGCTTGCTCCCATTTGTCATCGACAAGGAGCATTGGAATGAAGAACTTCTGCTGCAATTCTATGCCACTCTCCATAATTCAGTCTACAATAAGGATCTGAAGACATGGGTCCTTGAGTGGATGTCAGGTGTGTCCATCATGAAGCCAAGCTCAAGATATCATCAAGCTAACCTCCCTGCCCACTCCTGGTCATCTGTATGAGCCACGTTATCAGCACTTTGAAGAAGAATTGCAGAGCATCTTCCAGAATCCTAAGCCCGACATGAGTCAAATGCTCAGCATGATGAAACCATTGCCAGTTGATGTTGAATACCCCAAGGAATTTCCTGTCAATGACCTCAAGTATATGCCCCGCACTATCTATCATATACTAAGGCATATGTCGGCATTCTGGGAATGGGGGTCCCCAGACTTGCCTGCCTGCGGCCTGCGGCGTGGCTCAAGTGGGGGCCCAGCGCAGCCCAGCTTCATCAGCTCAAGATCAAGACCCTCGCAAGGGGCCAAGCCTCGCGGCGCGGACGATAGGAAGCTTCCTTAGGAGTAGCCTCCTTAGGCAAGCTCACGAGGAGGCGGAGAGATCAAGGCAGGGTACCTCCCCAGGGGCCCGTGACGCAAGCCATGACGATCGAGACCAGGCGGGCGCCAGGCGGGCGCCGGCCTGCGCAGTGTACTTGTTTCCCTTTCGGTTCAAAGGGGGCAAGCACAGGTCGAGGCATCAGGAAAAGGTTACCGTTTCGGTGCAACAAGACCAAGACCAGCAGAACGACAGGATGGAGGTCATCGTGGAGCCCAGGACGACGTCATCATCAGAGCCTTTGGCAGCCGAAGACCAACTTTAGTCAGGATAAGTGTACTAGATGTTCCCCTTCAAAATGGCCAATTGTTGGCGCCCTTCCTGCTCATTATTTGGGAAGAGGCCCAGGGCCTCCACCTATAAATAGGACTAGCCACCCACAGGGTAGAGGCATCTGGGGATCAACCAGAAAGAGAGAGAGAGAGAGAGAGAAGCGACTAAACTCACCCTAGCAGTTCATCGCACCAGCTCAAGAACAGCCCCTCGCGAGGCTGTTCTCCCTTTGTACTGTTCATCATCAGCCCCCGAGGCAATCCACCACAGCACACACTGGATTAGGGTATTACACCACAATGGTGGCCTGAACCAGTATAAATCTCGTGTCCCTTGTGTGTTCTTCTTTCTAGCTTAGATCCTTGTGAGACTTCGACGCGTGAGCTGGTAGGAGAAAGATCTTCGTGCGCACCCCAGTGTTCGAACCTCAAGGGTTTGCCGGAACCCGAAAACCGACATCATACTCTGTGGCCTATTAAGGGGCATTCTCCTCATGCCAAGATTGAAGGCACTATGAAGACATTGGTCTTCTACATCATCAATGGCATCAGGTTCAATACTCAAGACTTTTTCATCCATCAGTAGGCAACTTCAGGCATCAATCTGTTTGGCCTCAAGTTCTATGCTCCATGGGTCATGCGGTTGATTAAGCTTCACTCCACCTTCAACCATCAAGCTTCAACATGCAACCATGTTTTCTTTCTGCTTGAAGTGGATATGTCTTATGAAGCCATATATCCCGAGCCTTCCAAGGAGCCTGTTCGTGAAGACAATGCTGCCTTCCAAAGCTTCGCGTAACCGCTTGATGGCATTCATGTGCCTGATCCTACTGCTATTGTTGGTCCTCTTGTTGGTCAGCTTCGGCTGCCACATCGTGCCAACACTAATGCTACAGCCAGCACAGTTGCCCAAGGGCCTCAGAAGCGCGCTCGAGTACTTAATGACTGAGAGCTTCTTATTTCACTTCATCAGAAGCAGGATAGGCACCATGATT
Organism: Triticum timopheevii; assembly: GCA_963921465.1. NCBI lineage: Eukaryota > Viridiplantae > Streptophyta > Magnoliopsida > Poales > Poaceae > Triticum > Triticum timopheevii. Next base: position 473,648,380 of record OY997268.1, read on the forward strand.
GGATGAAGCGCCAGATGCAAAGTCTTCTCGTTGATGTCAATTGCATATGCAACTTTGCAACCAAGAACTAGTTTGTTGCTCATGAAGCATGTCGGCGTGCCTGGAAGAGCCTCACAATGCTCTGTTCTAAAGACGATCTTCAAGCAGATGGCTTCATTGAACACTTCAAGTTTGACTCCAGGCCTCCATAACAAAAAATTTGGCATCATCCTCCTTCCATTGAAGATTCTGAGTACTCATCCACGGCTCCCACTATTGTTGCAAGAGTCATTCATGAGGAAGACGACGCCCCTTCACCAGTTATGGCTTCATTGCATCAGGTGATGAGGACATCCCTACTATTCTTCCATTTCCACCTCATGTTGTTAACCAACCAATTGCTGAAGTCCAATGATGAAATCGGAATTGGACCTATTACGAGAGCCCGTGCAAAGCTAATAGAACAACAGGTGAATTTGCTCCTAATAGATTCTGATTATTTCATTACTGAGAATTGTTCACTACCTAAGTCTTTGTGTGTTTTGTAAGTGCATCTAGTGCCAACCCTAGTTGGTTTTGGAGTATTTATGACAAACCTGGTTGAGGGACTAATGTGTTTGTGAGAATTATAGGATAACACAGGTAGTAGTCCCTCATTGATTTGGTTTACCTACCGGAGATGACCCCTAAAAATGTGTGAAGACATTGAAGACAATGGTGGTCTGTGAAGCTATTCACGTTGAAGACTATGACATGAGAAGACATCGAGTGAAGACTATGGAGCGCGAAGACTTAGTTGTTTCGTTGATTCTTTTTCTTCTTTGTTGAGTCATAGGAACCACCGCACTGTTAAGTGGGGTCCAAGTGAACAAAGTCAGAGTGACTGAAGTGATGCTCAACAAAATCCTATGTCTTCGAACAAAGACAATGAGAGCAAATCTTATCCAGAGTCGGATGAGTGAGCTTTACTTGTAGCCCAAGTCAAGCCGCCACGTGTGTTTGAAATCTGACCGTTGCGACACGTGTCAGTTCCTTAGTGACCCAGGGTCATTTCGGACAAATCAGGTCTGGTTGCCTATGGCTATAAATAGCCCACCCCCTACACCATAAATTGGTGGCTGCTTAGAGTTAGTACACGGCTTTTGTCGTTTGAGAGCAACCCACCGCCGAAGCTTTCGAGAGAGAATCCTTGCGAGGAAAAAGCCCAAACTACCTAGAGCCCAAAAGAGTGTTTGGCATCACTGAAGTCTTTCTGTCCACGTGATCTGAAGACTTGATACACTTGAGGCTGTGAATCCTCCAGCCGGTTAGGCGTCACGTTCTGAGCATCCAAGAGTCATTGTGGATTGCCGGTGAACGGAGTCTGTGAAGGTTCGGAAGTCTACCTTGAAGACTTACCAGAGTGATTGGGCGGGAACTAGGTGTCCTTAGCTCAAGGGGAATAAGGTGAAGACGCGGTCTTCGGAGTTGAATCTCAGCCTCCCTAACCAGACGTACAGTTGTCACAACAACTGGAACTGGTCAAACAATCCCTGTCCTCCTGAAGCTACTGGTTCTATCTCTCTTCTCTCTACTTACAGTTTGTCTTCATGAAGTCGTTGCCTGCTTGCATTATCTGTTTGACTTCACTGTGTGACTATCGGTTCTGATTGGCTTCGTACTATCTTCCACCCTGATCTTTACTACCTAGTTGCTATTAGTCTTCGTGCTTTCACTTCATTGAATACTTGACTATGGCTTGTCTAGTGTAGTCTACCTTCCGCTGCATACGAATAGTGTCATTTCTATTGTTTGTCTTTGAAACTCCCTCATTTTGAAGACTTTCATGGAAATCGCCTATTCACCCCCCTCTAGTCGATAACTAGCCCTTTCAATTGGTATCAGAGCAAGGTACTCCCTTGTTCTGTGTGATTTGGTTTAACCACCTAGAGTTTCAGCTATGTCGACTGCAGGGATAATCAAAGTCTCCGCTGTGTGCCCCATCTTCGATGACACTGAATATCCCTACTAGAAGAATAGGATGTGCATGCATCTTGAAGCCATTGATGTTGATCTATTGTATGTCGTCAAGAACGGCGTTCCCAAGACCGGTGAAGGTGTCACCCCTGCTGATGTCAAGAAGTTTATTCAACTGGACTCTACCGCCAAGAACATCATCTGTGGTCACCTTACCAAAGGACAGTATGGCCGTGTGAGTGCTCTGGAAACATTGAAGCTAGTCTAGGACTAGCTCTCCAAGGTCAACGAAGGCATCTCAACTCAGCGAGATCAACGGACCAGTACTCTCCGCAACCTCTTCAACCGCTTTAAGAGACACGACAACGAGAATGTCCAGCTCACGTTTGATCGCCTCACTGATATCACAAATGAGCTCCAAGCACTCGGTGCCACTGAGATTACGAAGCATGAGATAGTGAAGACACTACTGAGATCTCTTGACAGCTCATTTGACACCTTAGCCCTGATGATACAAGAACACCCTGATTTCAAGTCTCTCGATCTGTCTGACATACTTGAGAGGCTCAACACACATGAGTACCAGCTATATGAGAAATGAGATATCTATGGCAGCAACTATGGCCGAGCTCGCGCTTTGAAGGCAAAGGTTGTTGCTTCCTCATCTGAAGAAGAATCTGACTGCAGTTCTGGTGATCCTGAAGACATTGGAAAGGAGCTTGCTATGCTTGTGTAGAAGTTCCAGAAATTCACCAAGAAGAAAGGCTTTAGAAAGTCTTCACGATCCAGCTCAAGGAATGATGAAGCTTCTACCTATGACCACAAGAAGAGAACCTGTCACAAGTGCAAGAAACCTGGTCACTACATCTCTGAGTGTCCATAGTGGGAGAATGAGATGAAGAAGAAGAAGAGCAAAGAATATGATTCTGATGACAAGAAGAAGAAGAAATCCTTAAAGTCTTCTTCCAAGTCTTCTTCCAAGTCTTCATCACACAAGAAGAGCTCATCTGGCAAGGCCCGTGCTTTTGCTGGCAAGGAAATGGATTCAGAGGAGGAGTCAGCTTCTGAGGAGGCGGCAACGGAGTCTGAGGAGGAGTCTGACTCGTGTGTTGCAAGTATGGCTCTAGCTACAGCCTACGTCACCAAGTCCATCTTCTACACCGAAGACAATGGCTCCATCACCAACGCTGATGATAATGAAAAGGACAACTCGCCTCCCACCTACAGCTTCATGGCACGTGGTGCCAAGGCTATGACACCTCGTGCTTCAGAATGGATTATGGACAGTGGATGCACTAACCACATGACTGGTGATCGAAGTCTTCTGATGGACTCAGCACTATGTCCATCAGACAAGAGTCACATCACATTTTCTGACACTGGTAAAAGCAAGGTATTGGGTCTAGGTAGAGTTGCAATATCAAGGGATCAGCACATGGATAAAGTGATGCTTGTTGAATCCCTTGGTTTCAACTTAATGTCTGTCTCAATGCTTTGTGATTTAAACATGATTGTGCTGTTTGGAAAATATCGATGCCTTGTACTAATGGAATCTGACAAGTCTCTAGTCTTTGAAGGGTATCGGAAAGATGATCTATATATGGTAGATTTCTCAGTAGGACCACATATGGCCGTATGTCTTCTAGCAAAAGCTTCAGAATGCTGGCTTTGGCATCGAAGGCTAGGACATGCTGGCATGAAGAACTTGCACACTCTCGCTAAGAATAAGCATGTTGTGGGCATCGAAGGCATCAAGTTCAAGAAGGACCATCTGTGTGGCGCCTGTGAAGCTGGAAAGATGACCAGGGCCAAGCATCTCTCGAAGACAATCATGACTACATCTCAACCCTTCGAGCTGCTACACATGGACTTATTCGGCCCTACTCACTACTCTACTCTCACCGCTACTGCGTGCCTCTATGGCTTTGTCATTGTTGATGATTACTCTAGATATACTTGGGTGCATATAATCCTCTACAAGACAGAAGTGCAGGATGTCTTCAAACACTTTGCCACTCGTGCCAGGACGAACTATGGTGTAAAGATCAAGCACATCAGAAGCGACAATGCCAGTGAGTTCAAGAACACCGGCCTCGACCTTTATCTGGATACTTTGGGTATCACTCATGAGTTCTCTGCTCCATACACACCTCAGCAGAATGTGTCGGATTTCGGGTTCCGACAGACCCTTGAGGTTCGAACACTGGGGTGCGCGCGGAGATTTCGCCCTCTACCTACCTGCACCTCGCCGACTCGCTAGGATCTAAACTACAGAAGGAACAACACAAGAGACACAGAGTTTATACTGGTTCAAGCCACCATTGAGGTGTAATACCCTACTCCAGTGTGTGGTGTGGTGGATTGCCTCTTGGGCTGATGATGAACAATATAAGGAAGAACAGCCTTGCGAGGGTCTGTTCTTGGCTGGGACGATGAACTGCTAGGAGGAGTTCATTCACTCTCTCTACTGGTTTCTTGGCGAGGATCCAGATGCCTCTACCCTCGGGGGTGGCTAGTCCTATTTATAGGCAAAGGCCCTGGGCCTCTCCCCAAATATTGAGCGGGAAGGGCGCCAACAATTGGCCATTTTGAAGGGGAACATCGGGTACACTTATCCTGACTAAAGTCGGTCCTCGCCTGTCAAAGGCTCTCGTGGTGACGCCTGCTTGGGCTCCACAATGACTTCCTTCCTGCCGTTGGGCTGGTCTTGGTCTTGTTGCACCGAAATAGATGCCTTTGCTTGGTGCTCTCGCCTTCGCTTGCTCCCTTTGCACCAAAGAGGAAAGGAGGACACTGCGCGAGCTGGCGCCCGACTGGCGCCCTTGGTCATCATAGCTTGCATCATGGGCACCTCGCGAGGTACCCCGCCTTGATCTCTCCGCCTCCTCGCGAGCCGGCCTGATGAGGCCGTGCCTAAGGAAGCTCCTTGTCGTCCGCCCCGCGAGGCTTGGCCCCTCGCGAGGGTCTTGAGCTTGTGTTGATGAAGATGGGCCGTGCTAGGCCCCCCTTTGAGCCACGCCGCAGGCCGCAGGCAGGCAAGTCTGGGGACCCCCATTCCCAGAACGCCGACAGTAGCCCCCGGGCCCAAGGCGCGCTCGGACTTGGCCGAGTAGAGAAGCGAAAGGGCAAGTGCGAAGCGCCACGGGCCCTGACAGCCTGCAGCCTTGGGCACCGCGTGGAGGTTGATTGGACGTGGGTGCCTCAGCAACCGCATGAGTTGATAAAGGAGCGGCATCTGTCCAGGCTTTGCCTCCTTTGCTTTCTCCGGTTGCTGCTTAGATCCCCTTTCTTGCGCCTCTCCTTCCCGCCTCCGAAATCTCCAGATCTACTCCGTCCGCGCGCCCTAGCAAGACATGGAGCCTCGCCAGGCCCCGGCCTTAGCTTGGTATTCGTCCGCCTTGGACCCGCCGAACATGTCGGAGGCGAGCCTTGCCCCGGTGAGCCAGATGGCGGCAGCGTAGGGTATCGACGGGGCGAAGGTGTTCAACGCCGGCTCTGCCCTTCCTGAGGGCCAAGGGAGCACCTTCTACTCGCTCTTTGTGAGCGCCATTGTTGCCGGTCTGGTGCCTCCCTTTTCTGAGTTCTTCTTCTCTGTCCTCCGCCATTACAAGCTTCAAGCTCTGCACCTCCACCCCAACTCTGTCCTTCTTCTGGCAATCTTCGCCTACTATTGCGAGGCTCACGTAGGGGTGAAGCCCTCAGTGGCCTTGCTGCGCCACTACTTCTCCCTCCGGACCTCTCGTGGTCCCGTCTCCGCGTGCGCGAGCTTCGTCGCGTACGGTAGCTCCATCGCCATTTCGAACCCCGGGAAGAGGATTGAGGGCTTCAGGAGCAAGTGGGTCTTGGTAGATGCTGGACGCATCCACCCTCGGCTGATCTTGCCCACGGGGCACCCCTCGAGCTCCGATGACTGGTCTCGACTGGAGCTTGTGGGCCCCCGCGCGAGGCTGGTGTTGGAGAAGATGGACGCGGATCTGAGGCCGGCCAGCATGGCGGCAGTGAAGCTGACTGGCGCATCGCTGCTGAGGGAATTCCTGGAGCACCAGTTGGCTCCGCTTCGTCAGTACTCACTTCCCATGTGGAGGCCCCACCCAAGCCCCGCGGTCTTGGCCGACGAGGATCTGGCTGCGGTCCTCCAGTCTTTGGTCGGGGGCGATGTGGCGAGGTTGGAAGGCGCTCCTACACCCCTGTTCCTTTGCGAGGACTGGGAGCGGGTAGTGGAGTGCATGCCCGTCTTCAACGGGGACGGGCCCGTGCCCGCGGAGGCTCCCGAGGACCCGGTGGACGTTTCCTCCGGCGACTCCAGCGAAGAGGAGGAAGAAGGGGAGCGGGAAAAAGGACCTGACTCCGAGGCGACCGACGGAGAGTCGAGGGCTCCCCCCCTTCGGTGCAGGTCCCGCGCTCTTCGCCTCTCTCTAAGTGATGACGACAAGGATGATGATGAGCAGGGCGGTGGGAGCCTGCCCCAGTTCCCGAAGAAGGACATGACCGGGCTGATCCCCGCTGGTCTGCCCCGGCCCTGAGGCGATCCGCAGACGCGTCTCTTGCTCTCGAGCTCCTTGAGGCTGATCCTTGCAGCCGGCTCTCGGGCTTCAAGTATGGCCGTAGGCTGCTCGAGCTCGCGAGTGACGACCTGTAAGTGCTTGATTCCTGCCTTATTTCTTGTTCTGCTTCTGAGGCTTGATGTTCGTGTCCCCCGGCTAGGCTGGCGCCCGCGGCGAAGAAGTCGAAGGGAGCTCCTGAGGTTTCCTCCGGGGCAGCGCCTCTGCCCGCGAAAGAAGGTGACCGTGACGCACGGGCCTCTCCTGCCCGGGCGTCCTCGCGAGGCCTGGCTGAGCCAGCTGGGGCGAGCTCGGCCCCCGCGGCTCAAGCGACTCCCGAGGTGCCCTTGCCTGATGCCGCCACCACAGCCGTTGGGGCGCAGCAGGCTCCACCTCAGGATGCTGTGGTCACGCTGCCGTCTTCTCCTCCTACTCCACCGACTGCTGTTTCCCCGACTCCTCCTATTGTTCTGGATCGTGCTGCTGCCGAACTGGACCGTCTGTGGCAGGATCTTCTGGGCGCCGACCCTCGTCTAGTGGCCGAGCGCTTGGAGCTGGCTTCCGGGTGGATTCGCTCCGACGCTTCGATTCGGGCGGCGTTGGTCCAGGCCTCGATGGCTTGCGACGAGGAGAAGCAGGCCGTCCTTTGGGCGAAGGCTGCTCGCGACGCCGCCCTGGGGGAGCTGGCTAAAGTCCAAGGTCGCTGCGAGGCACTGCAGAGCAAGCTGCAGGGCCTGCGGGACCAGCTCACCGAGGAGACCCGCCTTTGCCAAGAGCAGGAGGAAGGCATGAAGGCTCGCGAGGCGGCCGTCAAGGACCGGGACACCAAGCTCGCGAAGCGCAGTGACCGCCTAGGCATGCTGGAGCAAGAGTTGGAGGCGAGGAAGGTCGAGCTGGACGGCAAGGCACGGGTTCTTGGCGAGGATCGCGTGGCCTTTGCGGAGATGGAGGAGAAGGCTCGCACCTCGCTGAAGAAGCTTTATGACAGCGGCCTGGAGAGCCCGCTAGCCGGCGACGAGGATGGCCCCGCCAAGCTGCTTCCCTTCCTGGTTCGTGCTCTTGAAGATGTCACTCTTGGCCTTGGCCCTACGGCTGAGGCCGAGGCGCGCGTCTTGTCGTCTGCAGCGCTGACACGGGTCCTTACCCACATCTATCTTCGTGACCCAACGTCGACCTCGACAGCCTGCTGGAGCCAGCGAGCGGCGAGCTTGCCGCTACCGCTGCTAAGGCCGTGAAGGGTCGCACGGAGGCTCTGCTGGGGAAGTCCCGGGCCTTCAGCACCAAGCCAAAGCGGGGCGCTGCCGACCCTGCAGCTCCACGAGGCGAACCCGCTACGCGCAGCTCCACCGCCGGCAAGTGACTCCGTTGTGGCTCCCGTCCTGCTTTCAATTCCTGCACATGTACCATGCCTCGGGGAGGCGTTAAAACTTGCATTTGGTGTTGTGATAACAGTATGGACTGTAATATTTGCTTTTGAATTCCTTGAAATTTGCGTTATTCCTTCCTACTTGCTTATGTTCTATGCCGGCAGAGCCCGGCCCCGTGCATACCTCAGCCGCCGTTAGCCCCGACCGGAAACCAGGACGGGACCAAGGAGTGAGGGGCTACTTGACAAGTTAGGCTCCTGAGTCGCGATGCTCAGGAGTCCCCCTTGGCACTCAAACAACAAGTAGGGAGGTGAGGTATGGGGGTGACTCCTTAGGGGGGTGAGATGCGGGTGGATCTACCGTTCTACCCGGCCCCGAGCATACCTCAACCGCCGTTAGCCTTTCGGAACTAAGGAGTGAGGGGCTACGTGACCAGTTAGGCTCCTGAGTCGCAATGCTCAGGAGTCCCCCTTGACGCTCAAACGGCCTTCGTACCTTGGCTCCACTCGGGGAGGGACGTGCAACGAACCAGGCCCGGGGGGCCTGGCTGGGCGGCGTGCGTCCGAGCGTGACCCAGGCGCAGCCCCCGTGCCCAGCCCCCTCGCGCGGCACTCCCGAGGGGAGGCGTTGCGATGAGGCTAGACACTAAGCTCTGGGTTCCCTTAGGTTGATGCGGCCCGGGGGCCACCCTCAGTTGTTTATCACTAGTGCGGAGCATAGCGCTTCTGTATGTGTACGGGCATAGCCGCTCCTCGGCAGTGTCGTCAACCAGCACGGAGCATGGTGCTTCCACTGGTGCGTGGGAGGGGGCTCCCCTCCGCGAGGAGCCCCCGGGGCGTGTACAGCTCCGCCCTGACACGTGGCTGGCACGGTAGGGCCTGACGAGGTGTATCTGGGCACCCGTGATCCAGCGCGGGACTCACGGGGCCCTACCTCAAGGCGGGTTGCGCCTGGCACTAGGCCTTATCTTGAGATGTGTTCCTGCAAATTTGGTTAGATGTTGACGCTCTACATCCTCGGGTTCCGGCCCTCGAGCTAGTGTCAGCCGTCGCTGGTTTGCCAGGGCGCGATGCTGTGGGCAAAGCTAGAGGATGAGGGCTAGAGAGCCGGTTGGAGCCCTGAGTCGCGATGCTCAGGTACCCCCCCCTTTAACGCGCAAGCTTGGTTAGATGTCGACGCTCTACGTCCTAGGGTCCCGGCCCTCGAGCTAGTCTCAGCTGTCACTGGTTTGCCGGGGCACGATGCTGTGGGCAAAGCCAGAGGGTGAGGGATGGAGAGCCGGTAGGAGCCCTGAGTCGCGATGCTCAGGTACCCCCTCCCCCCCATAACACGCAAGCTTGGTTAGATGTCGATGCTCTACGTCCTCGGGTCCCGGCCCTCGAGCTAGTCTCAGCCGTCGCTGGTTTGCCGGGGCGCGATGCCGTGGGCAAAGCCAGAGGGTGAGGGCTGGAGAGCCGGTAGGAGCCCTGAGTCGCGATGCTCAGGTACCCCCTTTAACGCGCAAGCTTCCGACACCAAGGAAGAAAAGGTGCCACGGACAGGCACCAAATAACAATCATGATGGGTCGAATGCATGGCCCGAAGATAAATGCAAAAAAGGGGTACACGCCGCTGGGTCTGACCCGAGCGACTTGGGGATGATGCGGCCCGTGGGGCGCCCCCAACAAGGTAGGCTAAGAACATGAAATAAAAGGGATACACGCCGCAGGGACGGACCCACGCGGCCTGGGAATAATGCGGCCCTGAGGGTGCTCCCAGCTGGAAATGAAACTTGAAAGATGTCACCTGATAATGTTGACGACGAAGGGGTGTTGAAGTAGCAGGAGCGGTGGACTGCGGGAGCCGATCCTCACGAGCCCCCAGGGCCAGGAGCCTCGGGAGGCTCCGGAGGCGCTAGTGGCTCCTCGCGGACCATCTCCATCTCCGCCAGGGCTGCGGAACGCCCGACCTCTTGAGCCTCCAGGATGCCCCTCATGAGGCGCTGGTACGGGGCCACCGCGTTCGGCAAGCCGTAAGGCATGCGAGCGTAGCTATGGGGTGGACCCTCGCAGCGCCCCGCTTGCGAGGGCCAGAGGCGCTCTTGAGAGGCGGCTCGGTTGAGCCCTGGTATGTCAATGCAGACGCGCAGCCCACCATCCTCGCCTGGATGGGGGGCCACAGCGGGTAAGCGGCGGCTGCCTCTCATGACTCTTGACTCCTGTAGCTCCTGAATGGCCTTGCTGACGAACTCCTAAGGGTTTGGCCCTCCTTGCCTTGCTCATTCTCGAGGGAAACGTGCTTCGAAACACGCCTCCAAGTGGTGCCCAAGCGCCTCCCTCGTGACCTTGGTGAGGTCGGCGGCCCTCCAGGGGAGAGCCCCCGAGCCCTGCCTGAGGAGGGCGCCGGGCGCGCTTTGCTATGCGATGGAAGGAGGTTCCCCTTGGGCAGGCGCGGGCCCTGAGGGGCCGAGCCGGACGATGTCTTCTTCTTCTTGGGGGCGGTCTCGGGAAGCCTCTTGCTTCCGCGATCCAGGTCTTCCAGTGATGCGGCCTGAAAGGCTCGTTCCAGGGAGCATACCGCGTCTTTCTCTTCGCAGGGCACCGTGATGACTCCGCCACTTCCTGGCATCTTGAGGACATTGTAGCCGTGGTGGGTTACGGCCATGAACTTGGCCAGCGCTGGGTATCTGAGGATGGCGTTGTACGGCAGGCGAATGTGGGCGGCATCGAAGTCGATGAGCTCGGTGCGGTAGTTGTCGCGCGCCCCGAAGGTGACAGGGAGGCGGACCTGCCCAATCGGGACCCTGGAGCCGTCGGTGACACCGGAGAAGGGCTTGGTTGGCTGAAGCTGATTGTAGGGCACCTAGAGATTGTTGAATGTTTCCACGGACAGGATGTTGAGCCCTGCCCCGCCATCGATGAGGGTCCTGGTAACTAGCACGTTGCTGATGATTGGGGAACAAAGCATTGGGAGGACTCTGGCTATGGCCGCGCACTTGAGCTGATCCACTGAGCTGAACATGATGGTGCACGCCGACCACCTGAGAGGGCGCGTGGCCTCGAGCTTGGGGAGGACTGCATCTACTTCACGAGCGAACTGCTTGAAGATGCGTTGAGAGGTTGGGGCTTGAGCTCCGCCTAGGATGCAGGCGATCGCACGTGGCTCCTGGAAGCCCCCAGCCCCTCGTCCTTATGACGGTCTTCATTTCTCCTTGGCTGCGGCGGCAGCGGAGGGAGGCCTGCGTTGCCTTGCGGGCGATCCTCACGAGGCTGATCCCTCCAATTTCCCTCGCGAGGCGGATCCTGCCAGCGATCCTCGTGAGGTTGGTCGTGGCACCCTTGGCGAGGGCCGTGGTCTTCCCAGCGTCCTGCGTTCCTTCCTCCTCCTCGGCCGTAGCCCCGGTCGCTGCGGTCGGGGCGTCGGCCGACCCTTCCTTCACGCACGGCTCGGATCTCTTGGCATTCATTGGTGTTGTGGGTGTGGAGGTCGTGGTACACGCAGTACCGACTTCCCTTGGAAGATTCAGGCTGGTCTCTGCCCCGCTTGGTGTCTAGTTCTGCCGCGAGCATGGCAGTTCCTTGCGCTTCACATCCTTGGCCTTGGGTTTCTTCTCTTCTGGGTCTGCAGCAGGCAGCTCGAGGAGGGAGAGACGCCCTTCCTCTGCCCTGGCGCACTTGGTCACCAAGTTGAACAGCTCCAAGGAAGTGCACAGATCTTCATGCATTGCCAGCTCCTCCTTCATCTTGACGTCGCGCACGCCGTCGGAGAAGGCTGAGATGGTGGCCTCCTCGATCACCTTGGGAATCTTGAGGCGTGCGTTATTGAAGCGCTGTATGTACTTCTGCAAGGTTTCCCCTGGTTGCTACTTCATACGGCGCATGTCGCTCATGGCGGGTGGCCGGTCGCGAGTACCCTGGAAGTTGGCGATGAAGCGGGTGCGCATCTCGTCCCAGGAAGAGATCGTGCCTAGAGCCAGGTTCGGGATCCAGGTGTGGGCCCCGTCTTTGAGCGCCATGGGAAACCAGTTTGCCATGACCTTCTCGTCTCCATTGGCAGCCTCGATGCCCAGCTCGTAGAGCTGGAGGAACTCTGCGGGGTCAGCCATACCGTCGTAACGAGGAGGCAGGTCTGGCTTGAACTTGCCGGGCCACGCGACGCTGCGCAGCTCGGTGCTGAAGGCGCCGCAGCCCGCCGAGGCCACGGGAGGCCTCGGGTGACGAAGAGCTTGGTCCTGGGAGCAGCGCGGGGTCTTGACGTGCTGGAGCAGGAGCGTGGTCGCGACGAGCCAGAGCAGGGAGCGCTCGGGCAGTTTCTCGCGGGCGAGGGACTTCTTGGCTGCTTTGCTCTTGCCGCGCTGGCGCCTGACGGAACGGGTTCCGCCCAGGGGCCACGCGCCTTGGGGCCAGGGCGCCTTCTTGAGGGGGAGGCGGCTGAGGCGCCCCCGGAGCTTCGTTGCCTGCGCAGGGCGGGGTGCGGTGCAGCGGGACGGACGGCGCAGGAGAGCCCCCTGCGGCACGGACGAGCTCGGCGACGCGGTCGAGCCAGTCTTCGTAGACGTCGTCGATGGGACGGTAGCGCAGGAGCTCGTTTGCCGCGATGAGCGTAGCTCGAGCCTCCATGGCCGCGCGGGGCGCGCGGGACGAAGAACCAGCTGGGGTGAGCGAGGGTGTGGCAGTGCGGCCGTCTCGCCTCATGGATGGATGCTGGGACGATGCTTGCTGCTCGTTCCTCGCCAGGACGGTGGCCGCGTTGACGGCAGGTGACGGGGAACGACGAGGGCGCCCGCCGATGGGAGCCACCTGGGTGACGCAGGAAGCGAGGGCGGCTCGGCGCTCGGCGCGGGCCCGGCGAGCGTCAGACATGGATGCGATGGTCGGAGAAGAATAGGGCGACGGAAGACGAATTCCGGCGCACCCCTACCTGGTGCGCCAAATGTCGGATTTCGGGTTCCGGTAGACCCTTGAGGTTTGAACACTGGGGTGCGTGCGGAGATTTCGCCCTCGACCTACCTGCACCTCGCCGACTCGCTAGGATCTAAACTACAGAAGGAACAACAGAAGAGACACAGAGTTTATACTGGTTCAGGCCACCATTGCGGTGTAATACCCTACTCCAGTGTGTGGTGTGGTGGATTGCCTCTTTGGCTGATGATGAACAATACAAGGAAGAACAGCCTCACGAGGGTCTATTCTTGGCTGGGACGATGAACTGCTAGGAGGAGTTCAGTCGCTCTCTCTATTGGTTTCTTGGCAAGGATCCAGATGCCTCTACCCTGGGGGGTGTCTAGTCCTATTTATAGGCAAAGGCCCTGGGCCTCTCCCCAAATATTGAGCGGGAAGGGCGCCAACAATTGGCCATTTTGAAGGGGAACATCGGGTACACTTATCCTGACTAAAGTCGGTCCTCGCCTGTCAAAGGCTCTGGTGGTGACGCCTGCTTGGGCTCCACAATGACTTCCTTCCTGCCGTTGGGCTGGTCTTGGTCTTGTTGCACCGAAATGGATGCCTTTGCTTGGTGCTCTCGCCTGCGCTTGCTCCCTTTGCACCAAAGAGGAAAGGAGGAAACTGCGCGAGTTGGCACCCAACTGGCGCCCTTGGTCATCATGGCTTGCGTCATGGGCACCTCGCGAGGTACCCCGCCTTGATCTCTCTGCCTCCTCGCGAGCTGGCCTGATGAGGCCGTGCCTGAGGAAGCTCCTTGTTGTCCGCCCGCGAGGCTTGGCCCCTCGCGAGGGTCTTGAGCTTGTGATGATGAAGATGGGCCGTGCTGGGCCCCCCTTTGAGCCACGTCGCAGGCCGCAGGCAGGCAAGTCTGGGACCCCCAATCCCAGAACGCCGAGAGAATGGCATCACAGAGCGCAAGAACATAACTCTTATTGAGATGGCCCAAACGATGCTTGATGAGTACAAGACTCCATGGAAGTTCTGGCCTGAAGCCATTGACACTGCTTGCCACATCATCAACCATGTTTATCTTCACAAGCTCCTGAAGAAAACATCCTATGAACTCCTAACTGGTAAGAAGCCAAATTTAAGCTACTTCAGAGTATTTGGTGCTAGGTGCTGGATCAAGGATCCACATCACACGTCAAAATTTGCACCGAAAGCACATGAAGGTTTTATGCTTAGTTATGGAAAGGATTCGCACTCCTACAGAGTCTTCAACCTCTTTCACTATAAAGTGGTTGAAACTGTGGATGTGCGGTTCGATGAGACTAACGGCTCGCAAACAATGCACCTGCCAAATGTGCTAGATGAAGTACCTCCAAGTGAATCAATGAAGCAAATGGGAATGGGAGAAATCATACCTTCTGAGAATCAGACTGAAGAAGAGCTTATCATTTCTGCACCTAATCAACCTGAAGACAATGCTCATGTAACGCCCCGGATTCGATGCGCCAGGTGTCCGCCAGTTATTCGTCGTCTTTGCCATGTCATTTGCTTGCGTGTTGCATTTTGCCATGTCATCATGTGCATTTCATTTTACATACATGTTCGTCTCATGCATCCGAGCATTTTCCCCGTTGTCCGTTTTGCAATCCGGCACTCCTATGTCCTCCGGCGTCCCCCTTTTGCCTCTTTTCGTGTGCGGGTGTTAAACTTTCTCAGAATGGACCGAGGTTTGCCAAGCGGCCTTGGTATAGCACCGGTAGACAGCCTGTCAAGTTTCGTGCCATTTGGAGGTCGTTTGATACTCCAACGGTTAACCGGGTAACAGTAAAGGCCTCTTTTGTGTGCAGCCCAACACCCATTCCAAAGTGGCCCAAAACCCAGCAAACTCCCCTCCATGCTCTCCGCCGTTCGATCACGATCGCGTGGCTGAAAACCGCTCCTCATTTGGACTCTTGTAGCTCCCTCTACCTATAAATATGTGCTCCCCCCCGGATTTTTCGCGCAGATGAAACCCTAGCCCCGCTCCTCCCCGCTGCCGGACATGTCAGCCTCCGCGTCGGACGTGTCCACCGCCGCCGCCACGTCGCTTCGGCCAATGAGAGGCCGCCACGTCACCGCGCCGCCTCCCACAGCCAATCGGGGCGCGCCACGCGTCCCCGCCAGAACCCCACCGCGCCGCGGCCCGTGGAGCCCATCCGGGGCCCGCGCGGGCCCTCGCGCCGCCGCCGCCCGGCCTGGCCGATGCCGCCGTCGCCCGCCGCTTCCCCGTCGCCGGCGCGCTGCACCACCGCTGCCGCCTCGCCGCCTCGCCACCGCCGTGGCGCCCGAGCTCGCCGCCGGCACCTCTGCCCCGCCGCGCCGCCGCCCCGCGGTCCTCGGCTCGCACGCCCAATGCCCTGCGCCGCGCCACCGTCCGCCGCCGGCGTGCCGCTCGCTGCCATTCACGCCGCCCCGCCGTCCGCCGCCCGACTCCGGTCGCGGCCGCCCCTGCGCCGGCCCGCGCCTGCCGCGCCTGCCGCCGGCCAGATCCGGCCGGATCCGGCCGGGCCAGCACCTCCCCACGCCTCCCCGGCTACCTCCGGCCCCGTCTCCGGCAAAGCTCCAGCGACCTCGAAAACCGTGCAACTGGAGGTTGACTTCCCCCCCCTCCAAAATTCGTCTAAGTCCCGTTTATTTTTGCATAACCATAGCATGTTCATGCCATCACATCTCTGCATCCGTATGTCCGTTTCGTGCGTATAATATGTCAAATTGTTCGTTTCGACGAGTACTTCATTTCATTCCATTGCATCATTTTCATTTCAGATCATCTTGATGCCCGAAATGCTGTTGGAAGAGTGCATGTTGATGTTAATCTGCTGAAACTGTTATAACTTGCTCATTTGTCATTTTTGCCATGATTGATGTGTGCATCCTATGAGGTTGATGTCTACATGTATGTTGATCTATGCCATGCCATCTTTCCAGTGGTTCCAACCATGTATTTGTGTGAGTTGTGTGCTGAGTGCATCGAGCTTGTTAAGTAGTGTACTTGCTGTTGCTGTTTTCCTGACAGATTCTGTTGTATTTTGTTGCTATGTTAACATGCTTCTACTAATTATTCTATGCATAATCTGGAGATGCTCTATAAACATGTTTTGATCTACATGTCATGCTCTATCCATCCATTCCCTTGGTTGCATTTATAGCTTGCTGTAGATTGTTCATATCTTGCTCCAAAGTTGCTTCATAATGTTGCTGTCAGCCTGTTAACATTAAGTTCACTAGTTCCCATGTGTTTTGTTAGTGATTTGTGCACCCTATGAACTTTCTCTTGCCATGTATTGCTCTGTGGTGAGTCGTTCAAGCTCACCAACATGCCTACTTATTGTTGTTCCTGCCATGTATGAATCTGTAATATAACTTGCCATGTTTACATGGGTGCCATCATATTTTCCGTGCCCTTTTGGCTCATGGTCAGTAAGGGACTTTTGATCTATACTTTTAGTAGATTCATGCCATGCCTTTGTTTGCCATGATAGCTTCATGTAACATGTTGTTTGATAGCTCTAAACATTGCAACCTGATGTTATTTCTGCTAAAGTCTGAAACTGTTATTATTTGCAATCTTTCCATGTGTTTTGGAGCATGTTCTAGTGATTTCTGGAGATAGCTCAGTGTTCATGTTTTGTTATTCTTTACCTGTACTTCATGCCCATGCCTTTTGTTCTTATGTTGGGGTGCTGTAGCTTGTTGTTTTGATGCTTGTAAGATGCCTAGTCGCTGTTTTGGACAGATTGTTGTTATGACTTGTATAGAGTGTATGTGTTGAACCGTTGCTCCGTTTTGAGTGTGCTCTATATGAAACTTGCTTGATTTTGCATGTTGTTTCATAGTACCAAGTTGCATCCTTGTTTTGAGATGTTTGCTTGGTGTTTGGGTGCATTTTGCATCAATGCCATGCTTAACTTGTTTTGCTCATATCTTCTAGGCCGTAGCTCTGAATCTAATGAACTTTATGTGTAACTTGACTAGATTTTCGTGTAGATCATCTTGGTGCTCTTTAACTTGCTGTTTAACAACTTCAACTTAATGTTTATTCAGTTCTGGGCCAATTTCGAAATTTGCATATGAGGACTTATCGGAATTGTTATATGTTGTTTCCGGCCTCATTTAAACTTGCGTTGATGTGTTGTTCTTGTTTGCATCATCTCTTGCCATGAGTAGCTTCATGTAGCTTGGTCATGCATCATGCTTGTTGTGCATCATGTCTTGTTCATGTGTGGTGTGTTTACTATGTTGTGTGCTTCTTCTCGATAGTTCCCGTTTCGTTGCGATCGTGAGGATGCGTTCGTCTACGTGTGGTTCGTCTTTGTGGCTTCATCTTCTTCATGGATTCGTTCTTCTTCCTTGCGGGATTTCAGGCAAGATGACTGCTACCCTAGATCTCACTACTATCATTGCTATGCTAGTTGTTCCGTTCTATTGCTATGCTGCGCTTCCTATCATTTGCTCTTCAAGCCTCCCAAATTGCCATGAACCTCTAACCTTTGACACCCTTCCTAGCAAACCGTTGCTTGGCTATGTTACCGCTTTGCTCAGCCCCTCTTATAGCGTTGCTAGCTGCAGGTGAAGTTGAAGATTTCTTCATGGTGGACAGGGTTATGTTGGGATATCACAATATCTCTTATATTATTAATGCATCTATATATTTGGTAAAGGGTGGAAGGCTCGGCCTTATACCTGGTGTTTTGTTCCACTCTTGCCGCCCTAGTTTCCGTCATACCGGTGTTATGTTCCCGGATTTTGCATTCCTAACGCGGTCGGGTGATTTATGGGACCCCCCTGACAGTTCACTTTGAATAAAACTTGTCCAGCAAGGCCCAACCTTGGTTTTACCATTTGCCTCACCACCACCTACCTTTTCCCTTGGGAGTAATGAACCCAAGGGTCATCTTTATTATAGCCCCCCCGGGCCAGTGCTTGTCTAAGTGTTGGTCCGAACTGTGCAGCCTGCGGGGCCACCTCGGGGAAACTCGAAGTCTGGTTTTACTCGTAGCTTGACTTATCCGGTGTTGCCCTGAGAACGAGATATGTGCAGCTCCTATCGGGATTGTCGGCGCATCGGGCGGCTTTGCTGGTCTTGTTTTACCATTGTCGAAATGTCTTGTAAACCGGGATTCCGAGACTGATCGGGTCTTCCTGGGAGAAGGCATATTCCTTCGTTGATCGCGAGAGCTTGTCATGGGCTAAGTTGGGACACCCCTGCAGGGTATAAACTTTCGAGAGCCGTGCCCGCGGTTATGTGGCAGATGGGAATTTGTTAATGTGCAGTTGTAGATAACTTGACACCTGATCTGAAGTAAAACGCATCAACCGCGTGTGTAGCCGTGATGGTCTCTTCTCGGCGGAGTCCGGGAAGTGAACACGGTTTCTGGGTTATGTTTGACGTAAGTAGGTGTTCAGGATCACCTCTTGATCATTGCTAGCTTCACGACCGTTCCGCTTGTTTCTCTTCTCGCTCTCATTTGCGTATGTTAGCCACCATATCATGCTTAGTCGCTGCTGCAACCTCACCACTTTACCCCCTTCCTTTCCTATTAAGCTTTGCTAGTCTTGATACCCATGGTAATGGTATTGCTGAGTCCTCGTGGCTCACAGATTACTACAACAACAGTTGCAGGTACAGGTTATGCGACGATCATGACGCGAGAGCGATGCTTGCTTGCGTTGAGTTTCTTCTTCTGCTTCTTCGATCAGGGGATAGGTTCCAGGTCGGCAGCCTGGGCTAGCAGGGTGGATATTGTTTGATTTTCTGTTTATGATTCATCCGTAGTCATATGTTGATCTCTTGTATGATGATATTGTTGTATTCGTGTGGCATTGTATGCCTCTTGTATGTATCCCCTCTATTATGTAATGTTGATGTAATGATATCCACCTTGCAAAAGCGTTCCAATATGCGGGTCTATCCTTGGTGGGGCCTTCGAGTTCCTTTTGGATAGGGTCGCATATTGGGCGTGACAGCTCAGCCTAAAGACAAACCTCCAAATGATGACATTGATCAGCAAGGGCAAAATCTTCATCCTGTTCATCCTCGTGTTGCAAATGAAGTTCAGATTGAGAAGATAATTGACAGCTTGAATGCACCTGGTCCACTCACTCGCTCAAAAACAACTCAAAGAGCAACACAGCTAACTAATTTCTGTGGTCATTTTGCATTCTTCTCAATCTCTGAACCCAAGAAAGTCGATGAAGCCTTCATGGAACCTGAATGGATTCAAGCTATGCAAGAAGAGCTTCAACAGTTCGAGCTGAATAATGTGTGGGAATTGGTCAAGCATCCTGATCCTCGGAAGCATAATATTGTTCGCACCAAATGGATATATCGCAACAAGCAAGATGAGCATGGTCAAGTGGTCAAAAACAAGGCTCGTCTCGTTGCACAAGGTTACGCTCAAGTGGAAGGAATTGACTTCGATGAAACATTTGCTCCAGAGGCAAGGCTTGAAGCCATTCGCATATTGCTAGCCTATGCAAATCATCACAACATCCTTCTATATCAAATGGATGTGGAGAGTGCTTTTCTCAATGGAAAGATAGAAGAAGAAGTATATGTCGCATGACCTCCTGGCTTTGCAGATCCAAAACATCCTGATATGGTATACAAGCTCAACAAGGCACTGTATGGCCTCAAACAAGCCCCTCGTGCTTGGTATGATACGCTCAAAGACTTCTTGAAGAGCAAAGGCTTCAAACCTGGTTCACTAGATCCTACACTCTTCACGAAGACATATGATGGTGAACTGTTTGTGTGCCAAATCTATGTGGATGACATTATCTTCGGCTACACCAACAAGAAATACAGTGATGAGTTTGGTCACATGATGCAAGAGCAATATCAGATGTCCATGATGGGCGAGCTGAAGTTCTTTCTGGGTCTCCAAATCCGTCAGCAACGCAACGACATCTTCATATCTCAAGAAAAATACCTCAAAGATTGCTTGAAGAAGTTTGGAATGCAAGACCGCAAAGGATACACGACGCCAATGCCAACCAAAAGTCATCTGGGTCCCGACGACAATGGTAAAGAATTCAATCAAAAGGTATACCGCTCCATGGTTGGTTCTTTGCTTTATTTATGTGAATCTAGGCGAGATATAATGCTTAGTGTTTGCATGTGTGCCCGATTCCAAGCGGCACCAAAGGAACCGCATCACTTAGTAGTGAAGCGAATTCTTCGATATTTGGCTTACACCCCAACATTAGGATTATGGTATCCAAAGGGCTCAGAGTTTGATCTAGTTGGATTCTCAGATGCTGATTATGCTGGTGACAAGGTTGATCGCAAGTCCACATCAAGCACATGTCACTTTCTAGGACGATCTCTTGTCTGTTGGTCTTCAAAGAAGCAGAACTGTGTATCTCTCTCCACTGCTGAATCCGAATACATTGCTGTTGGATCTTGCTATGCTCAGCTTCTCTGGATGAACCAAACTCTCAAGGACTATGGTATCCATCTGAAGAATGTGCCTCTCTACTGCGACAATGAGAGTGCCATCAATATTGCCAACAACCCAGTTCAGCACTCGAAGACAAAGCACATTGAAATTCGTCATCACTTTCTCAAAGATCATGTTATGAAGGAAGATATTGATATCATTCACGTCAAGACAGAAGAGTAGTTGGCTAATATCTTCACAAAGCCCTTGGATGATAAAAGGTTTTGCAAGTTGCAGTGTGAGCTAAATATCTTGGAATCCTCAAATGTCCTGTGATTAGGCACACATCCTAACACTTATGCATTTTGATGACTTAGATGTGCAACATGCGAAGTTATGTATATCTTCAATCAATGAAGACATACACTCTAAGTGTGAATACATCAATGCGGAATTTGACTTCAGAGCGCCATGATAATTGTGCGCCGTGTCTGGGTCTAATACTTCCTATACGGTGGGTAACGCCACCACCAAACTTATGTTTGAAGTGTTTCTCTTGGCTTCATATATGCAATGTCTTCATATCTGATTTATCTTCATCCCTGGCTTATATTCAAGTTTATCTTCATTTGGTTAACTTGGCCTTATACTAGTTATATACATATTTGTGTTCTGTCCTCTACAACATTCACTTATAGCTATGGCTTCGTGTTGACTCTTTTGAACTAAGTGAATGTGATCGGACCCTAACCTATCTATGCTTCTACCTCAACTCTATCTGTCCAAATCATATGTGTCGGATTTAGGTTTCCGGCAGACCCTTGAGGTTCGAACACTGGGGTGCGCGCAGAGATTTCGCCCTCTACCTACCTGTTCCTCACCGCCTTGCTAAGATCTAAAACTACGAAAGGGACAACACAAGAGACACAGGGTTTATATTGGTTCAGGCCACCATTGTGGTGTAATACCCTACTCCAATGTGTGGTGTGGTGGATTACCTCTTGGGCTGATGATGAACAATACAAGGGAGAACAGCCTCGCGAGGGTCTGTTCTTGGTTTGGACGATGAACTGTTAGGAGGAGTTCAGTCGCTATCTCTACTGGTTTCTTGGCTAGGGTTTGGATTCTAGATCAGGTCCCGTCTCACTACCCTGGGGGTGGCTAGTCCTATTTATAGGCAAAGGCCCTGGGCCTCTCCCCAAAAATTGAGTGGGAAGGGTGCCAACAATTGGCCATTTTGAAGGGGAACATCTGGTACACTTATCCTGACTAAAGTTGGTCCTTGCCTATCAAAGGCTCTGGTGGTGACGCCTGCTTGGGCTCCACAATGACTTCCTTCCTGCCGTTGGGCTGGTCTTGGTCTCGTTGGACCAAAATGGATGCCTTTGCTTGATGCTCTCGCCTGC
The DNA here is from genome assembly GCA_963921465.1 of Triticum timopheevii. Taxonomy (NCBI): domain Eukaryota; kingdom Viridiplantae; phylum Streptophyta; class Magnoliopsida; order Poales; family Poaceae; genus Triticum; species Triticum timopheevii. The sequence goes on from OY997268.1 coordinate 473,669,921, forward strand.
GCTTGCTCCCTTTGCACCAAAGAGGAAAGGAGGACACTGCGCGGGCTGGCGCCCGACTGGCGCCCTTGGTCGTCATGGCTTGTGTCATGGGCACCTCGTGAGGTACCCTGCCTTGAACTCTCCACCTCCTCATGAGCCAGCCTGATGAGGCCGTGCCTGAGGAAGCTCCTTGTCGTCCGCCCCACGAGGCTTGGCCCCTTGCGAGGGTCTTGAGCTTGTGTTGATGAAGATGGGCCGTGCTGGGCCCCCCTTTGAGCCACGCCGCGGGCCACAGGCAGGCAATTTTGGGGACCCCCGTTCCTAGAACGCCGACAGTAGCCCCTAGGCCCAAGGCGCTCCCGGACTTGGCCGAGCAGAGAGGCGAAGGGGCAAGTGCGAAGCGCCGTGAGCCCTAACAGCCTGCGGCCTTGGGCACTGCGTCGCGGTTGATTGGACGTGGGCGCCTCAGCAACCGCGCGAGTTGATAAAGGAGCGGCATCTGTCTTTGCCTCCTTCGCTTTCTCCGGTTGCTGCTCAGATCTTGCGCCTCTCCTTGCTGCCTCCGAAATCTTCAGATCTACTCCGTCCGCGCACCCTAGCAAGACATGGCGCCTCGCCAGGACCCGGCCGGAGCTTGGTATTCTTCCGCCTTGGACTCGCCGAACGTGTCGGAGGCGAGCCTTGCCCGGGTGCGCCAGATGGCGATGGCGCAGGGCATCAACGGGGCGAAGGTGTTCAAGGCCGGCTCTGCCCTCCCTGAGGGCCAAGGGAGCACCTTCTATCCGCTCTTTGTGAGCGCCATTGTTGCCGGTCTGGTGCCTCTCTTTTCTGAGTTCTTCTTCTCTGTCCTCTGCCATTACAAGCTTCAAGCTCTGCATCTCCACCCCAACTCTGTCCTTCTTCTGGCAATCTTTGCCTATTATTGCGAGGCTCACGTAGGGGTGAAGCCCTCAGTGGCCTTGCTGCGCCACTACTTCTCCATCCGGACCTCTCGTGGTTCTGTCTCTGCATGCGCGAGCTTCGTCGCGTACGGTAGCTCCATCGCCATTTCGAACACCGGGAAGAGGATTGAGGGCTTTAGGAGCAAGTGGGTCTTGGTAGATGCTGGACGCATCCACCCTCGGCTGATCTTGCCCACGGGGCGCCCCACAAGCTCCGACGACTGGTCTCGAGTGGAGCTTGTGGACCCCGCGTGAGGCTGGTGTTGGAGAAGATGGACGCGGATCTGAGGCTGGCCAGCATGGCGGCGGCGCAGCTGACTGGCGCGTCGCTGCTGAGGGAATTCCTGGAGCACCAGCTGGCTCCGCTTCGTCAGTACTCACTTCCGATGTGGTGGCCCCACCCGAGCCCCGCGGTCTTGGCCGTCGAGGATCTGGCTGTGGTCCTCCACTCCTTGGTCGGGGGCGACGTGGCGAGGTTGGAAGGCGCTCCTACGCCCTTGTTCCTCCGCGAGGACTGGGAGCGGGTAGTGGAGTCCATGCCCGTCTTCAACGGGGATGGGCCCGTGCTCACGGATGCTCCCGAGGACCCGGTGGACGTGTCCTCCAGCGACTCCAGCGAAGAGGAGGAGGAAGGGGAGCGGGAAAAAGGGCCTGACTCCGAGGCGACCCACGGAGAGTCGAGGGCTCCCCCCCTCAGCGCAGGTCCCGCGATCTCCGCCTCTCCCTGAGTGAAGATGACGAGGATGATGACGAGCAGGGCGGCGGGAGCCTGCCCCCAATCGCGAAGAGGACACTACCGGGCTGATCCCCCGCGGGTCTGCCCCGGCCTCGAGGCGATCCGCAGATGCGCCTCCTGCTCCCGAGCTCCTTGAGGCTGATCCTTGCAGCCGGCTCTCGGGCGTCAAGTACGGCCGGAGGCTGCTCGAGCTCGTGAGCGACGACCTGTAAGTTCTTGATTCCTGTCTTATTTCTTGTTCTGTTGTCGAGGCTTGACGTTCGTGTCTTTCGGATAGGCTGGCGCCTGCGGCAAAGAAGTCGAAGGGAGCTCCTGAGGTTTCCTTCGTGGCAGCGCCTCTGCCCGCGAAAGAGGATGACCGTGACACACGAGCCTCTCCTGCCCGGGCGTCCTCGCGAGGCCTGGCTGAGCTGGCTGGGGCGAGCTCAGCCCCCACGGCCGAAGCGACTCCCGAGGTGCCCTTGCCTGATGCCGCCACCACAGCCGTTGGGGCGCAACAGGCTCCACCTCAGGATACTGTGGTCACACTGCCGTCTTCCCCTCCTACTCCACCGACTGCTGTTTCCCCGACTCCTCCTACTGTTCTGGATCGTGCTGCTGCCGAACTGGACCGTCTGCGGCAGGATCTTCTGGGTGCCGACCCTCATTTAGTGGCCGGGCGTCTGGAGCTGGCTTCAGGCTGGATTCGCTCTGACGCTTCGATTCGGGCGGCGCTGGTCCAGGCCTCGACGGCTTGCGACGAGGAGAAGCAGGCCGTCCTTGGGGCGAAGGCTGCTCGCGACGCCGCCTTGGGGGAGGTGGCTAATGTCCGAGGTCATTGCAAGGCGCTGGAGAGCAAGCTGCAGGGCCTGCAGGATCAGCTCGCCGAGGAGACCCGCCTTCGCCAAGAGCAGGAGGAAAGCATGAAGGCTCGCGAGGCAGCGGTCAAAGATCGGGACGCCAAGCTCAAGAAGCGCCATGACCGCCTAGGCGCGCTGGAGCAAGAGTTGGAGGAGAGGAAGGTCGAGCTGGACGCCAAGGCACGGGTTCTTGCCGAGGATCGCGTGGCCTTCGCAGAGATGGAGGACAAGGCTCGCACCTTGCTGAAGACGCTTTACGACAGCGGCCTAGAGAGCCCGCTGGCCAGCGACGAGGACGGCCCCGCCAAGCTGCTTCCCTTCCTGGTTCGTGCTCTTGAAGATGTCACCCTTGGCCTTGGCCCTACGCCGGAGGCCGAGGTGCGTGTCTTGTCTTCTGCAGCGCTGATGCGGGTCCTTACCCACATCTATCTTCGCGACCCCAACGTCGACCTCGACAGCCTGCTGGAGCCAGCGAGCGACGAGCTTGCCGCTGCCGCTGCTGAGGCCGTGAAGGGTCACGCGGAGGCTCTGCTGGGGAAGTTCCGGGCCTTCAGCACCAAGCCGAAGCGGGGCGCTGCCGGCCCCGCAGCTCCACAAGGCGAACCCACTCCACACAGCTCCACCACCAGCAAGTGACTCCGTCGTGGCTCACGTCCTGCTTTTTATTCCTGCACATGTACCATGCCTCGGGGAGGCGTTAAAACTTGCGTTTGGTGTTGTGATAATAGTATGGACTGTAATATTTGCTTTTGAATTCCTTGAAATTTGCGTTATTCCTTCCTACTTGCTTATGTTCTACGCCGGCAGAGCTCGGCCCCGCGCATACCTCAGCTGCCCTTAGCCCCGACCGGAAACCAGGATGGGGCCAAGGAGTGAGGGGCTACGTGACAAGTTAGGCTCCTGAGTCGCAATGCTCAGGAGTCCCCCTTGGCGCTCGAACAGCAAGTAGGGAGGTGAGATATGGGGGTGACTCCTTAGGGAGGTGAGATGCGGGTGAATCTACCATTCCACGTCTGCAGAGCCCGGCCCTGCGCATATCTCAACCGCCATTAGCCTTTCGGAACTAAGGAGTGAGGGGCGACGTGACCAGTTAGGCTCCTGAGTCGCGATGCTCGGGAGTCCCCCTTGACGCTCAAACGGCCTTCGTACCTTGGCTCCACTCAGAGAGGGACGTGCGATGAACCAGGCCCGGGGGGCCTGGCTGGGTGGCGTGCGTCTGGGCGTGACCCAAGCGCAGCCCCCGTGCCCAGCCCCCTCGTGCGGCACTCCCGAGGGGAGGCGTTGTGATGAGGCTAGACACTGAGCTCTGGGCTCCCTGAGGTTGATGCGGCCCAGGGGCCACCCTCAGTTGTTTATCACCAGCGCGGAGCATAGCGCTTCCGCATGTGTACGGGCATAGCCGCTCCTCAGCAGTGTCGTCAGCCAGCATGGAGCATGGTGCTTCCACTGGTGCATGGGAGGGGGCTCCCCTCCGGGAGGAGCCCCGGGGCGTGTACAGCCCCACCCTGACACGTGGCTGGCATGGTAGGGCCTGGCGAGGTGTATCTGGGCACCCGTGAGCCAGCGCGGGACTCACGGGGCCCTACCTCAAGGCGGGTTGTGCCTAGCACTGGGCCTTATCTTGGGGTGTGTTCTTGCAAATTTCGCGAGATGCCGAAGCTCTATGTCATCGGGTCCCGGCCCTCGAGCTGGTCTCAGTCGTCACTGGTATGCCAGGTCGCGGTGCCGTGGAGAAGGCCAGAGGGTGAGGGCTGGAGAGCCGGTAGGAGCCCTGAGTCGCGATGCTCAGGTACCCCCCTTTAACGCGCAAGCTTGGTTAGATGTCGGAGCTCTACGTCCTCGGGTCCCGGCCCTTGAGCTGGTCTCAGCCGTCGCTGGTATGCCAGGTCGCGATGCCGTGGACAAGGCCAGAGGCTGAGGGTTGGAGAGCCGGTAGGAGCCCTGAGTCACGATGCTCAGGCACCCCCCCTCTAACGTGCAAGCTTGGTTAGGTGTCGGAGCTCTACGTCCTTGGGTCCCGGCCCTCAAGCTGGTCCCAGCCGTCGCTGGTATGCCAGGTCGCGATGCCGTAAACAAGGCCAGAGGGAGAGGGCTGGAGAGCCGGTAGGAGCCCTGAGTCGCGATGCTCAGGCAACCCCCCCCCCCTTTAACGCGCAAGCTGGCGACACCCAGGGAGAAAAGGTGCCACGGACAGGCACCAAATAACAAGCATGATGGGTCGAATGCATGGCCTGAAGATAAATGCAAAAGGGGTACAGCCGCTGGGTCTGACCCGAGCGACTTGGGGATAATGTAGCCCGAGGGGCACCCCCAACAAAGTAAGGTAAAAACACGAGCAAAAGGGATACACGCTACAGGGACGGACCCACGTGGCATGGGAATGATGCAGCCCTCAGGGCGCTCCCAGCTGGAAATGAAACTTGAAAGATGTCACCTGATAGCGTTGACGACGAAGGGGTGTTGGTGTAGCAGACTTGATGGGCTAAGGTAGCCGATCCTCACGAGCCCCCAGGTCCTAGGGCCTCGGGAGGCTCCGGAGGCGCTGGTGGCTCCTCGCAAACCATCTCCATCTCCGCCAGGGCTGCGGAACGCCTAACCTCTTGAGCCTCCAGGATGCCCCTCATGAGGCGCTGGTACGTGGCAGCCGCGTTCGGCAAGCCATAAGGCATGTGAACGTAGTCGTGGGGTGGACCTTCGCAGCGCCCCAGTTGCGAGGGCCAGAGGCGCTCCTGAGAGGCGACTTGGTTGAGCCCTGGTATGTCGATGCAGACACGCAGCCCACCATCCTCGCCTGGATGGGGGGCCATAGCGGGTAGGCGGTGGCTGCCTCTCATGACTCTTGTCTCCTGTAGCTCCTGAATGGCCTTGCTGACGAACTCCTGAGGGTTCAGCCCTCCTTGCCTTGCTCCTTCTTGAGGGAAACGTGCTTCGAAACACGCCTCCAAGTGGTGCCCAAGCGCCTCCCTCATGACCTTGGTGAGGTCGGCAGCCCTCCAGGGGAGAGCCCCCGAGCCCTGCCTGAGGAGGGCGTCGGGCGCGTTTCCTATGCGATGGAGGGAGGTTCCCCCTGGGCAGGCGCAGGCCCTGAGGGTCCTGCCTCCTGAGGGGCCTGGCCGGACGATGTCTTCTTCTTCTTGGGGGCGGTCTCGGGAAGCCTCCTGCTTTCGCGATCCGGGTCTTCCAGTGATGCGGCCTGAAAGGCTCGTTCCAGGGAGCACACCACGTCTTTCCCTTCGCAGGGCACCGTGATGATTCCGCCACTTCCTGGCATCTTGAGGACGTTGTAGCCGTGGTGGGTTACTGCCATGAACTTGGCCAGCGCTGGGTATCCAAGGATGGCGTTGTACGGCAGGCAAATGTGGGCGACGTCGAAGTCGATGAGCTCGGTGCGGTAGTTGTCGCGTGCCCCGAAGGTGACAGGGAGGCGGACCTGCCCAATCAGGACCGTGGAGCCGTCGGTGACTCCGGAGAAAGGCTTGGTTGGCTGAAGCTGATAGTAAGGCACCTGGAGATTGTTGAATGTTTCCACGGACAGGACGTTGAGCCCTGCCCCACCATCGATGAGGGTCCTGGTGACTAGCGCGTTGCTGATGATCGGGGAACAGAGCATTGGGAGGACTCTGGCGGTGGCCGCGCACTTGAGCTAATCTGCTGAGCTGAACGTGATGGTGCACGCCGACCACCTGAGAGGGCGCGTGGCCTCGAGCTTGGGGAGAACTACATTTACTTCGCGGGCGAACTGCTTGAATATGCGTTGAGAGGCTGGGGCTTGAGCTCCGCCCAGGATGCAGGCGATCGCACGTGGCTCCTGGAAGCCCCCTGCCCCCTCGTCCTGATGACGGTCCTCATTTCTCCTTGGCTGTGGCGGCAGTGGAGGGAGGCCCGCGTTGCCTTGCGGGCGATTCTCGCGAAGCTGATCCCTCCAGGCTCCCTCGCGAGGCGGGTCCCGCCAGTGATCCTCGTGAGGTTGGTCGCGCCACCCTTGGCGAGGGCCACGGTCTTCCCAGTGTCCTGTGCTCCTTCCTCCTCCTCGGCCGTAGCCCCGGTCGCTGCGGTCGGGACGTCGGCGGACCCTTCCTTCACGCACGGCCCAGAGCTCTTGGCATTCATTGGTGTTGTGGGTGTGGAGGTCGTGGTACACGCAGTACCGCCTGCCCTTGGAAGATTCGGGCTGATCTCTGCCCCGCTTGGTGTCTGGTTCTGCCGCGAGCACGGCAGCCCCCTTGTGCTTCACATCCTTGGCCTTGGGTTTCTTCTCTTCTGGGTTTGCGGCAGGTAGCTCGAGGAGGGAGAGACGCCCTTCCTCAGCCCTGGTGCACTTGGTCGCCAAGTTGAACAGCTCCAAGGAAGTGCACAGATCTTCATGCATCGCCAGCTCCTCCTTCATCTTGACGTTGCGCACGCCGTCGGAGAAGGCTGAGATGATGGCCTCCTCGGTCACCTTGGGAATCTTGAGGCGCGCGTTGTTGAAGCGCTGGATGTACTTCTGCAGGGTTTCCTCTGGTTGCTGCTTGATACGGCGCATGTCGCTCACTGCGGGTGGCCGGTCGTGAGTACCCTAGAAGTTGGCGATGAAGCGGGTGCGCATCTCGTCCCAGGAGGAGATCGTGCCTGGAGCCAGGTTCAGGAGCCAGGTGCGGGCCCCATCCTTGAGCGCCTTGGGAAACCAGTTCGCCATGACCTTCTCGTCTCCGTTGGCAGCCTCGATGCCCAGCTCGTAGAGCTGGAGGACCTTTGCGGGGTCAGCTGTACCATCGTAGCGAGGAGGCAGGTCTGGCTTGAACTTGCCGGGCCACGCGACGCTGCGCAGCTCGGTGGTGAAGGCGCAGCAGCCCGCCGTGGCCACGGGAGGCCTTGGGTGACGAAGAGCTTGGTTCTGCGGGTCCCCATGCGCTGCAGTTGGGAGCAGCGCGGGGTCTTGACGTGCTGGAGCAGGAGCGTGGTCGCGACGAGCCGGAGCGGGGAGCGCTCGGGCAGCTTCTCGCAGGCGAGGGACTTCTTGGCAGCTCTGCTCTTGCCGCGCTGGCGCCTAACGGAGCGTGTTCCGCCCAGCAGCCACGCGCCTTGGGGCCAGGGCGCCTTCTTGAGGGGGAGGCGGCTGAGGCGCCCTCGGAGCTTCGTCGCCCGCGCAGGGCAGGGCGCGGTGCAGCGAGAAGGACGGCGCGGGGGAGCCCCCTGCGGCGCGGACGAGCTCGGCGACGCGGTCGAGCCATTCTTCATAGACATCATCGATGGGACGGTAGCGCAGGAGCTCGTTTGCCGCGATGAGCGCAGCTCGAGCCTCCATGGCCGCGCGGGGCGCGCGGGATGAAGAACCAGCCAGGGTGAGCGAGGGTGTAGTAGTGCGGCCGTCTCGCCTCATGGATGGATGCTGGGACGATGCTTGCTGCTCGTTCCCCACTGGGCCGGTGGCGGCGTTGACGGCAGGCGACGGGGAACGACGAGGGCGCCCGTCGACGGGAGCTGTCTGGGCGAGGCAGGAAGCGAGGGCGGCTTGGCGCTCGGCGCTGGCCCGACGAGCGTCAGAAATCGATGCGATGGTCGGAGAAGAACAGGGAGACGGAAGACGAATTCCGGCGCACCCCTACCTGGCGCGCCAAATGTCGGATTTAGGGTTCCGGCAGACCCTTGAGGTTCGAACACTAGGGTGCGCGTGGAGATTTCACCCTCTACCTACCTGTTCCTCACCGCCTTGCTAAGATCTAAAACTACGAAAGGGACAACACAAGAGACACAGGGTTTATACTGGTTCAGGCCACCATTGTGGTGTAATACCCTACTCCAGTGTGTGGTGTGGTGGATTGCCTCTTGGGCTGATGATGAACAATACAAGGGAGAACAGCCTCGCGATGGTCTGTTCTTGGTTGGGACGATGAACTGCTAGGAGGAGTTCAGTCGCTCTCTCTACTGGTTTCTTAGCTAGGGTTTGGATTCTAGATCAGGTCCCATCTCACTACGATGGGGGTGGCTAGTCCTATTTATAGGCAAAGGCCCTCGGCCTCTCCCCAAATATTGAGCGGGAAGGGCGCCAACAATTGGCCATTTTGAAGGGGAACATCTGGTACACTTATCCTGACTAAAGTTGGTCCTCGCCTGCCAAAGGCTCTGGTGGTGACGCCTGCTTGGCCTCCACAATGACTTCCTTCTTGCCGTTCGGCTGGTCTTGGTCTTTTTGCACTGAAATGGATGCCTTTGCTTGATGCTCTCGCCTGCGCTTTCTCCCTTTGCACCAAAGAGGAAAGGAGGACAATGCGCGGGCTGGCGCCCGACTGGCGCCCTTGGTCGTCATGGCTTGCGTCATGGGCACCTCGTGAGATACCCCGCCTTGAACTCTCCGCCTCCTCGTTAGCCAGCCTTATGAGGCCATGCCTAAGGAAGCTCCTTGTCGTCCGCCCCGCGAGGCTTGGCCCCTCGCGAGGGTCTTGAGCTTGTGTTGATGAAGATGGGCCGTGCTGGGCCCCCTTTGAGCCACGCCGCGGGCCGCAGGCAGGCAAGTCTGGGGACCCCCGTTCCCAGAACACCGACAATATGCATTCTGTTGAAAACTGTCGATTGTCTTCACTAAGACCTTGTCAGCTGAAGTCAATCTGACAAACATTTATATCTGTTTTTAATGCTATATCCTTTTTGCCTGAAAGCCGGAGAATTCGGAACGACCACCCCGACAATCCAGGCATGCTTGGGAACATGGAACAACTTCCAAGGTGTTGCATGCTTGCCACGTGCCCTTCAGATGTGAACCGCGAGGGGCACCTGCGTAATTGCGTTGTGCTGTCCCTTTCCTTATAAATACCCGTCACATCTCGGTCAAAAATTCTTCTTCCACCTCGCCACCTCTCGCAAACTGTCGGATTTCGGGTTCTGGCAGACCCTCAAGGTTCGAACTCTGGGGTGCGCGCGGAGATCACACCTACTGCCTACCCGTGTCTCGTCGCCTCGCAGGGATCTAAACTACATGAAGAACAACACAAAGGACATGAGGTTTATACTGGTTCGGGCCACCATTGTGGTGTAACACCCTACTCCAGTGTGTGGTGTGGTGGATTGCCTCTGGGGCTGATGATGAATAGTACAAGGGAAGAACAGCCTCGCGAGGGTCCGTTCTTGGCTGGTGCGATGAACTACTAGGGTGAGTTCAGTCGCTTCTCTCTCTCTCTTTCTTGCTTGCTTTCAGATGCCTCTACCCTGTGGGTGGCTAGTCCTATTTATAGATGGAGGCCCTGGGCCTCTTCCCAAATATTGAGCGGGAAGGGCACCAACAATTGACCATTTTGAAGGGGAACATCTAGTACACTAATCCTGACTAAAGTCGGTCCTCGCCTGCCAAAGACCCTGACGGTGATGCCGGCTTGGGCTCCACGATGACCTCCATCCTGTCGTCCTACTGGTCTTGGTCTTGTTGCAACGAAATGGTTGCCTTTGCTTGATACTCTTGCCTGCGCTTGCCCCGTTTGCACCAAAGAGGAAACAAGGACTCTACACAGGCCGACGCCCGCCTGGCGCCCGCCTGGCCTCGGTCGTCATGGCTTGCGTCACGGACACCTCGTGAGGTACCCCACATGGATCTCTCCGCCTCCTCATGAGCCAGCCTGGCGAGGCTGTGCCTGAGGAAGCCTCCTGTCATCCGCCCTGCGAGGCTTGGCCCCTCGCGAGCGTCTTGAGCATGCATTGATGAAGATGGGCCGTACTGGGCCACTCCCCGAGCCACGCCGCAGGCCACACGCAGGCAAGTCTGGGTACCCCCGTTCCCAGAACACCGACAGTATCCGCTGGGCCCAAGGCGCGCCCGGACTTGGCTTAGCAGAGAAGCGAAGGGGCAAGTACGGAGCACCGCAGGTCCCATCAGCATGCGGCCTTGGGCGCCGCATGGCAGTTGATTGGACATGGGTGTCCTGGCTCCCCCACGACGCCTCGACAACTGCACGAATTGACAAGAGAGCGGTGCTCATCTAGGCTTACCTTCTTTACCTTCTCCAGTCACTGCCCAGATCCCCTTTCTCACACCTATCCTTCTCGCTTCTGAAATCCCCAGATCTACTCGAACCCTGCATCCTAGCAAGGCATGGCGCCTCGCCAGACCCCGGCCGGAGCATGGTACTCGCCCGCTCTGGATCCTCTGAATGTGTCGGAGAAGAACCTTGCTCGGACGCACCAGATGATGACGGCGCAAGGCAACGACGGGGCGGTCATGCTCATGGTTGGTTCCGCCCTTCCCGAGGACAAAGGGAGCACCTTCTACCCGCTCTTCGTGAGCGCCATCGCCGCCGGTCTGGTGCCCCCTTTTTCCGAGTTCTTCTTTTCTGTTCTCCACCATTACAACCTGCAAGTTCTGCACCTCCATCCCAACTCTGTTCTTCTCCTGGCGATTTTCGCCTACTACTACGAGGCTCATGCTGGGGTAAGGCCCTCGGTGGCCTTGCTGCGCCATTACTTTTACCTCCAGGTCTCTCGCAGCCCCATTACTGCGTGCGCGAGCTTTGTTGCGTATGGCAGCTCCAATGCTATCTCGAAGCCCGGGAAGAGGATTGAAGGCTTCAGGAGCAAGTGGGTCATGGTGGATGCTGGGCGCATCCATCCCCGGCTGATTCTGCCCACGAGGCAGCCTGAGTCTGTCGAAGCTTGGTCCCGCGCGGAGCTCGTCGATCCCCGCGTGAAGCTGGTGCTGGAGAGGATGGACGCGGACCTATGGCCGGGCAACATGGCGACGGCGAAGCTGACCGAGGCGTCGCTCCTGAGGGAGTTCCTGGAGCACCGGGTGGCTCCGCTTCGGGAATATTCACTCCCGCTGTGGAGGCTCGGGGGGGGGGGGGGCGACGCCGCCTCTCGCCCGAGCTCCGTAGTCTTGGCCGACGAAGATTTGGCTGCGGTCCTCCAATCCTTGGTTGGGGGTGATGTTGCGAGACTGGAGGGTGCTCCTGTGCCCCTGTTCCTTCGGGAGGATTGGGAGCAGGTGGTGAACTCCATGCCCGCTTTCGACGGGGATGGGCCTGTGCCCGCGGAGGTTCCCGAGGACCTGGTGGCCCTGGCGACGGTGAACGTGTCCTCCGGTGACTCCAGCAGAGAGGAGGAAGAAGAGGAGCAAGAAGATGAGCCCGATTCCGAGGTGACCGACGGGGAGTCGAGAGCGCCCCTCCCTCGGCGCAGGTCCCGCGCTCTTCGCCTCATGCCGGACGACGACGAGGACGGCGACGAGCGAGGCGGCGAGTGCTCGCCCCTGATCCCGAAGAAGGACAGGACGGGGCTGGTTCTCCGCGGGTCTGCTCCGGCTCCAAGGCGACCTGCAGACGTGCCTCCTGCTCCCGAGTCTCTTGAGGTTGATCCCAGCAGCCGGCTCTCGGGCTTCAAGTTCGGCCGGAGGTTGCTTGAGCCCGCGGGTGATGACTAGTAAGTGCTTGATTCTCGTTTTGCTTCTTGCTTTGTTGTTGAGGCTTGACGTCCATATTCCTTGGCTAGGCCGGTGCCTGCGGCGAAAAAGTTGAAGGGGGCCCTGAGGCTTCGTCCGGGGCAGCACTTCCACCTGCGTGAGAAGGGGGCGGCAAGGCCTGGGCCTCTCCTGCCCGGTCATCCTCGCGAGGCCTGGCGAGGCGAGCTGGGGCGAGCTCAGCCCCCATGGCCCAAGCGACTCCTGAGGTGTCCCTGCCTGATGCCACTGCCGCGGTCATTGGGGCGCAGAAGGTCCCAACTCATGGTGCTGTGATCATGCTACCGTCTTCTCCTCCTACTCCACCAACTTCCATTTCTCCGACTCCTTCTACTGTCCTGGATCATGCTGCTGCTGAGCTGGACCGGCGGCAAGAAGATCTTCAGGGCGCCGACCCTCGCTTGGTGGCCGGGCGCCTAGAGCTAGCCTCCGGCTGGATCCGCTCTGATGCTTCAGTTTGGCCGGCGCTGGCTCAGGCCGCGACGGCTTGCGATGAGGAGAAGCAGGCCATCCTTGAGGCCAAGGCCGCTCGCGACGTTGCCTTGGGTGAGGTTGCAGATGTCCGTGGTCGCTGCAAGGCACTGGAGAGCGAGCTGCAAGGCCTGCGCGACCAGCTCGCCAAGGAGGCCCGTGTCCGCCAGGAGAGGAGGAAGATATGAAGGCTCGTGAGGCTGCCGCCAAGGACCGGGATGCCAAGCTTGATGAGCGCCATGGCCGCTTAGGTGCGCTGGAGTAGGCGTTGGAGACGAAGAGGATCAAGCTGGACGGCAAGGCGCGGGTCCTGGCCGAGGACCGCGTGGCCTTCGCGAAGCTGGAGGAGAAGGCTCGCACCTTGCTGAAGTCGCTTTATGATAGCAGCCTAGAGTGCCCACTGGCCGACGCCGAGGACGGCCCTGCCAAGTTGCTTCCCTTCTTGGTCCGCGCCCTTGAAGATGTTGCCCTTGACCTTGGCCCCACGGCTGAGGCTGAGGCGCATGTCCTTTCTTCTGCAGCATTGACGCGCGTCTTCACCCACGTCTACCTTCGCGACCCCGACGTTGACCTTGACAGCCTGCTGGAGCCTGTGAGCGGTGAGCTTGCCGTTGTCGCTGCCGAGGCCGTGAAGGGTCGAGCGGAGGCTCTGCTGGCGAAGTTCCGCGCTTTCAGCACCAAGCCAAGGCGAGGCGCTGCCGATCCTGAGGCTCCACGAGGCGAAGTCGCCCAGCGCAGCTCCATCACCGGCGATGGCACTGCCAGAAAGTGACCCCTTTGCGGCTCCTGTCCTGTTTTAGCTCCTGCAACATGCATCATGCCTCGTGGAGGCATTTAAACTTGTGTCTGGCGTTGTGAAAGCACTCTATGGACTGTAATATTTGCTTTTGAATTCCTTGAGATTTGCGCTTTTCCTTCCTACTTGCTTGTGTTCTACGCCGGCAGGGCCCGGCCCCGCGCATACCTCAGCCGCCGTTAGCCCCGACCAGAAACTGGGATGGAACCAAGGAGTGAGGGGCTACGTGACAAGTTAGGCTCCTGAGTCGCGATGCTCAGGAGTCCCCCATGACGCGCGAATAGCAAGTAGGGAGGGGAGATGTATGAGTAAATCTACCGTTCTACGTCGGCAGAGCCCGGCCCCGCGCATACCTCAACCGCCGTTAGCCTTTCGGAACTAAGGGTGAGTGTCTACGTGACCAGTTAGGCTCCTGAGTCACGATGCTCAGGAGTCCCCCTTGATGTTCAAACGGCCTTCGTACCTTGGCTCCGCTCGGGGAGAGACGTGCGACGAACCAGGCCCGAGGGGCCTGGCTGGGTGGCGTGTGCCTGGGCATGACCCTGGCGTAGCCCCCGTGCCCAGCCCGCTCGCGTGGCACTCCCGAGGGAAGGCGTTACGATGAGACCAGACATTGAGCTCTGGGCTCCCTGAGGTTGATGCGGCCGGGGGCCACCCTCAGTTGTTGATCACCAGCGTGGAGCATAGCGCTTCCGTATATGTACGGGCATAGCCGCTCCTCGGCAGTGTCATCAGCCAGCGCGGAGCATGGTGCTTCCACTGGTGCGTGGGAGGGGTCTGCCCTCCGGGAGGAGCCCCCGGGGTGTGTACAGCCCCGCCCTGACACGTGGCTGGCACGGTAGGGCCTGGCGAGTTGTATCTGGGCACCCGTGAGCCAGCGCGGGACTCACGGGGCCCTACCTCAAGGTGGGTTGCGCCTGGCTCTGGGCCTTTACTTGTAATGTGTTCCTGCAAATTTGGTTAGATGCCGACGCTCTACATCCTCAGGTCCCGGCCCTCAAGCGAGCTCAGCCGTCGTTGGTATGCCAGGTCGCGATGCCATGGACAAAGCTAGAGGTTGAGGGCTGGAGAGCCAGTAAGAGCCCATGAGTCGCGATGCTCAGGTACCCCCCCCCCCTTTAACGTGCAAGCGGCCGACATGAAGGAAGAAGGGTGCCGTGGACAGGCATCAATTAATGATCATGATGAGTCAAGCGCACGACTCGAATAAACGCGAGAGGGATACATGCCACTGGGTCTGGCCCGAGTGGCTTGGGGATAATGCAGCCCGAGGGGCGCCCCCAATAAAGTAAGCTAAAAACATGACCCAAAGGGATACATGCCGCAGGGACGGACCCACGCAGCCTGGGAATGATGCAGCCCTGGGGGGGGGCGCTCCCAGCTGCAAATGAAACTCGAAGGATGTCACCTGATGATGTTGAAGATGAAGGGATGCTGAAGTAGCAGACGGCGTGCGCTCCGGAAGCCGACCTTCACGAGCCCCCAGGCCCAGGAGCCTCGGGAGGCTCCTGACACGCTGGCGGCTCCTCGCGGACCATCTCCATCTCCGCCAGGACTGTGGAATGCCTGGCCGCTTGGGCCTCCAGGATGCTCCTCATGAGGCGCTGACGCGCAGCAGCCGCGTTCGGCAGGCCGTAAGGCATGCAAACGTAGCTGTGGGGTGGACCTTTGCAGCGTCCCACGCATGAGGTCCAGAGGCGCTCTTGAGAGGCGGATCGGTTGAGTCCTGGTATGTCGATGCAGACATGCAGCCCACCATCCTCGCCTGGATGGGGTGCTACAGCGGGTAAGCGGCGGCTACCACTCATGATTCTTGACTCCTGCAGCTCCTGAATGATCTCGCTGACGAACTCCTGAGGGTTTGGCCCTTCTTGCCTTGCTCCTTCCTGAGGGAAACGTGTTTTGAAACACGCCTCCAAGTGGTGCCCGAGCGCCTCCCTCGTGATCCTAGCAAAGTCGATGGCCCTCCAGGAGAGATCCCCCGAGCCTTGCTCGAGGAGGGCGCCGGGCGAGCCTTCCTATGCGATAGAAGGAGGCGACCAATGAATAGGCTTGGACCCTGAGGGACCTGCCTCCCGAGGGGTCGGACCAGGCGATGTCTTCTTCTTCTTAGGGGCAGCCTCGGGAAGCCTCCCGCTCTTGTGATCTGGGTCTTCAATTGACGCGGCTTGGAAAGCACGTTCCAGAGAACACACAACGTCTCTTTCTTCACAAGGCACCGTGATGACTCCACCGCTTCCTGGCATCTTGAGGACATTGTAGCCGTGATGAGTCACAGCCATGAACTTGGCCAGGGCTGTACCCGAGGATGGCATTGTACGGCAGGCGAATGTGAGCGACGTCGAAGTCAATGAGCTCGGTGCGGTAGTTGTCGTGCTTCCCGAAGGTAACAGGAAGACGGACCTGCCCTATCGGAACCGTGGAATCATTAGTGACTCCTAAAAAAGGCTTGGTTGGTTGAAGCTGATTGTAGGGCACTTGGAGATTGTTGAACGTCTCGACGGATAGGACATTGAGCCCTGCTCCGCCATCAATGAGGGTCCTGGTGACTTGCACATTGCTGATGATTGGGGAACAAAGCATCGGGAGGACTCCGGCTGTGGCCGCGCACTTGAGCTGATCCACTGAGCTGAACGTGATGGCGCACGCTGACCACCTGAGAGGGCATGTGGCCTCAAGCTTGGGGAGGACTGCATTCACTTCACGAGCAAACTGCTTGAAGATGCGCTGAGAAGCTGGGGCCTGCGTGCCGCCCAAGATGCATGCGATTGCGCGCGGCTCCTGGAAGCTTCCAGCCCCTTCGTCCTGATGATGGTCTTCATTCCTCCTCGGCTGTGGTGGCAGAGGAGGGAGGCCCGCGTTGCCTTGTGGGCGATCCTCACGAGGCTGATCTCTCCAACCTCCCTCGCGAGGAGGGTCCCTCCAACCTCCCTCATGAGGCTGGTCCTGCCAGCGGTCCTCGCGAGGTCGGTCACGCCACCCTTGGCGAGGGCCACGGTCTTCCCAACGTCCTCCACTTCTTCCTCCTCCCCGGCCATAGCCCCAGTCGCTACGCTCGGGGCATCGGCCGACACGCACGTCCCGCACGGCCCTGAGCTCTTGGCATTCGTTTGTGTTGTGGGTGTGGAGGTCGTGGTACACGCAGTACCGGCTGCTCTAGGATGACTCAGGCTAATCCCTGCCTCGCTTGGTGTCCGGCTCTGCTGCAAGCACGGTAGCCCCCTTGCACTTCACGTCCTTGGCCTTGGGCTTCTTCTCTTCTGGGTCGGCAGCTGGCAGCTCAAGGAGGGAAAGGCGCCCTTCCTCGGCCCTAGCGCACTTGGTCGCCAAATTGAACAGCTCCAGGGAGGTGCACAGGTCCTCATGGATCGCGAGCTCCTCCTTCATCTTGACGTCACGCGCGCTGTCTGTCGGGGGTTTGGTGCGACATATGCCAAAGGATGGCTTATCATGGTGGGGGCGAGTAGAACGTCGCCGGTGCCTGGAAACAGGATGAGGCGAAGACATGCACGCCGGCGGATCTTACCCAGCTTCAGGGCTCTCCGAGGAGATAACACCCCTACTACTGCTCTGCGGGGTCTCTGCATGATCACTAAGGCAAAGTGAATACAAGGTTGCTCCTTGAGCTATATTCTGGAGGTAGGAGAGGGCAAGGCTAGCTCTCTCCTTCCTATATGATATGGTCTAGTGCTAATGGATTCGAACCCTTTGCATGGGTGCCCTGGGGGTTTATATAGGCCTACCCCCTAGGGGTACAATGGTAAAATAGGCTGGGCGCGGGTCCCAGCCATCTGTCTCTCAGGCCGCCGTCTTCTCCGCCGACTACTGGGGCCCACCGACTGGCGGGCCTCGCCGACTGGCCTGGTACAGGGCCGACAGCCCTTGTCCGCCGCGGGCGGGTCCTGCCGGCCGCGGATCTCTAGTCGTGCTTCTAATGATGCTGGCTTGGTCATGGGGTCATGACAACAGTGCCGCCGCCTGGTGGGCAATCACTATTGCCATTCCCCGCCGTGTCTGGTTAATGGCGCGTGGGGCCCATGGGAGGGGCCAGCCGACTCCTGGTGGCCGACTCCCAACGGGTCCGTCTTGTGGTGCTCTCGCCGTCTTTTGTACTCCCGATGACTGGTGGGACCCGCGGTCTCTGGGTCATACAGACAGGCCGTCGTGGGCACAGGGCTCCGCCCCCAGGGGCTGATGTCAGGGCTGGCATGGCAACAGTGCCGCGCCGGACGGAGATCTCCGTCGGTACGGCGCACTATGGCCATTCCTGCCCTTGATAAACGGGACGGGAATAGGCCGCGCGGTGGCCGTTCCCCGTCCCGTCCATTATCGCGAAGGCACGGGGTGGTTGAAGTCGCGGGCTAACTCCCTATAGCCGGCTTCTCCGGAAGTCGCCGGCCAGGAGTCGGCTTGTCTTGGAGTCGTCTCTGGGACTCGGCTTATCTTGGAGTCGTCTCTGGGACTCGGCTTATCTTGGAGTCGTCTCTGGGACTCGAGGGGCGCAGCCTGCCCCGATGTCTTGAAAGGTTCTGGTACTCGGGTTAGCCTACCCGTGGCCCATTACTCCGACAGTAGTCCCCGAAGCTGGTGAGGCTCCGAGGGTCATACATCGTGGGGCCTCAACAGTTTTATTCTTCTGGTGGTGGAATCTAGGCCTTGCTCGCTGTCTTCCTTCAGGCCGACTAGCTGGAGTCGGACTCGTAGGAGGCCGTCTTACCCCTTAAAGAGTCAGAAAGTCGTGGTGGGATCCAGGCGGCGTGCCTCATACGCTTCCCCGCGGTCGCCCGCTGCGGACCCGTCGCACGGCGCCACGCGGCAGGGACAGTCTGCCCACCCACGCGCGTGACGGGACAGGCCGTCAGGCGGGGCCCGCCACTACCACGCCTCGGCACGCGAACGGATCCGTTGCGGCCGAGCGGACGGTTGGGGTTCCCACGTCGTTACTGCACGCAGTAACTTCGTGGGGTAAATCATGGGGGGCGTGGGGTCCAGCGCGCAGTTAATCCCACGCTCGCCCCATCGGCTTCTCAACCTATAGGCCTATAAGTAGGCGCGGGGAGCAGGACGACGAAGCACGCACGCCCATCTTCCCCCCGCTTCCTCTCGCTTCCTCTTGCTTCCTCTCCTTCTTTTCGCCGCCGTGCCAAACCACACCACGCCCGCAGCGATGAGCTCCTCCTCCGCGGCCGCGCCCCCTGCCGTGCGCTCCGGCGTGTGGGACGGCTCCGAAGTGGACGATGACCACAACGAGCTCCTCCGCAAGACGCGTCGGCTCCCCGGCGCGAACCTAGTGCGGGCCCGTGCCGTGCCGGCGAGGGAGATATCGCCGGCGCCTGAGGAGGGTGAGCGGGTCATATTCCGCTCGCACCTCATGCGCGGCCTGGGGCTGCCGGCGAGCGGCTTCTTCCGCTCGTTCTTGGAGTTCCACGGGCTCCAGCCGCACCACCTCACTCCAAACACAGTGGTGCTGCTGGCCGCTTTCGCCACCCTGTGCGAGGGCTTTCTCGGCGTTCTCCCCACCATCGAGCTATGGGGAGAATTCTTCCAATCCAAGCTCTGCATGCACGTCGCCGGCGTGCCGGCCCAGTGCGGCGCCTTCATCGCGATGCGGAGAACGGCAGCCGACAATCCGTTTCCCGCCATCCCGCTGATCAAGTCGGTGAAGATGTGGCAGCGGTCCTATTTTTACGTGAAGAACATCGCCCCAGAAGGCGACTGCGTCAATCTGCCGCACTACGAAGCCGGCGCGCCGGCTTGGAGGCTCCCCAGCTGGTCCCACCGGGTCAAGACGCTGACACCCGCAGGCGCCGCCGCCGTCGCACGACTCCGAGTGCTGACGCAGTCGGAGGGTCTGTCTGGGGCCGACTTGCTGGCCGCCTTCGTGGCGCGCCGAGTCCTCCCTCTCCAAGGCCGACCTCATCTGATCAGTTAGATGAGCGACCACCGAGACCCGAGTCGGATGTGCACCAAGGACATGCCCTATGCGGAGGTGGCGAACATGGTGAACCACATCACGAACTGCGAGCTTGCGGCAGATTGGCAGTTCGGCAAAGAGCCGTACTCGCGCACCAACCCCCCGCCTGTGGTAAGTCGTATTTCTTGTTCCTCTGCTTCCTTTTGTAGCCGAATCCGACTTCTGATCTTTTGGTTTCTTCGAGTCAGAACCCCCTTATGCAGCCTTCAGCCGACGCCACGGGATCGCCCCGCGAGTTCGTCCCCGACCGAGCGGAGAGCGACGTCGACCACCCTGACTTGGGGGCGGCATCTATGGAGACCGACGCCGAAGGAGGAGGAGGAGGAGCAGGAGGCAGCTTCAGGCCCTCGGCCACCTTTGCCGACTGGCCCGATGATGACGCCGAAGGGGAACTCGCCCCGCGCCACCAGCCAAAGGTCGGCCAGCCGGGTGCGAGTTCCTCCGCCGGCTTGGCCGGTCAAGGCGGCGCGAAGAAGCGCCGGGCCGTGCCGAGTTCGCTCGGCGGCCGGTCAAAGAAGTTCAAGGGGGCGGCCACCGCGACCAAGCGGGAGGAGGCGGTCGCGAAGGCCAATCGCTTCCGCAAGGAAGTAAAAAGGCCGCCACTCGTCTCTGCGTAAATGCTCTGTCTTTGACTTGTTTTCTTCTGGCGAATCTCGTCCAAATTTCTTACATGCCTTCTTCGCTTTAGGGCCCCACTTACCCTTGAGAGGGTCGCCGCCCCCTCCATTATGGGGTCGGCTGAGACGTCCGCCAACACCTGACTGAGTGACCCCACCGCGGACCTCCGGGAGGCGACGGAGCGAAATGCGCATGAGAAGCGCGACGAGGAGGAGGCTGACCACCTAGAGAAGGCGGAGGCTGAGAAGGCGGCGGCCTCCGCCTAGAAGAAACTTTAGGAGGCCGAAGCCGCCGTATCAGCAAAACGGCAAGCTGAGGAGACCACACACCGCCAATCGGCATTGCTCGTCATCCCGCTGAACTCCGCACCGCCGCCCCCGGAGTTCACGGGGCAGACTGGAGAAGCCGGCGGGGAGAACCCCATCATGGAGAAGGACGGCGGTGAGGCCTCCACGTCGGACACGGCCGTGCGGCCACCGTCGCCTCCACTGCCGTCTGGGAGCACGCATGGTAAACAACCGGTGGAGCCGCCGGTGCCGCCGACCGAAGACGAGGCTGTGGCGAAGCTGCTCCTTCAAGTCGCCTCGCCAGCGTGCCGCCGCCTTGAGAAGGCGACTTCGGCACCACTGCCCTTGGAGACCGGTGCCGCCAGCTCAGCCATCCCAGACGCCGAGGTGACGAGCGCTGCGCCCGTTGGGTGGGTGCAAGGAGGCGGCACAGGCCCGCTGAACCAGGCACTTCTGGACGTCTAGGCGAAGCTGCGATCTGAAGGCGACGCCATTCAGAGCTGCACCAAAGCGCATCTAGCGTCGCGAGCAGCCGTCCGGGTATGCTTTCTTCTTTTGATTCTGTTTTTTCTTGCTCTTATCTGTGGGGGCGCGCCAGCGCACCCACTGGGTGTAGTCCCCGAGTTTCGGGCCGGCTGCTGAGCAGGCGGCTCGGAACTCCATCTAGTGAGTTCCAAACATTTATCTTTGCCTGAAATATTTATTACAGGAATATCACAACCTCCGCGTCACTGCCTTCAACCGCAATGTCAAGGAGTTGGGCAGGTGGACTGCCGACTTGTCAGAGAGCCGGAGTGAGTCCGTCTTTTTCGCGGGGGCGCGCTGGTGCACCCGCGGGCTGTAGTCCCCGAGATTCGGGCCGACTGATCTTCCCGGTGACCTTCTTTGTTGACAACTTAACGTCTCTTCCTTTTTTTTCTTCAGGGGCCAATGCCGCTCTTCAGGAGCAGCTAGGCGAGGCTAACACTGCCTTGCGCGCCAAGGGGGAGGAGTGCAGCAAGCTCGCTGTGGAGCGCGACCTGCTGGTTGCGCAGCTGGCGGAGCAGAAGGAGCTGCTTAAGACGGCATAGGACAAGGCGGAGAAGAAAGAGACTGCTCTCCTGGCCGAGTTCGAAAGCGAGCGCTCCTCCTGGACCGACAAGGAGGCGTTGCTGACCTCCGGCTTCCATGAGATCGAAGACATCGTTGATGGTGAGTTTCTTTACTTTCTTTCTTTGAGTTGCCGACTGTAAGTCAGGCCGACTCTTGATTATGTGTCTTGCTTCTTTTTGTTTGGGCAGACTTCTTCCCTGGCCACTCGCAGGCTGTCACTCGAGCCATCGAGGCTGATCGTGAGGCACGGAGGGCAAATGGCACAGAGATCGCCGCCAACACCCCCCTGACCATCGACGAGCGGCTTCTGAGCATCGAGGCTCGTCTGCGGCCGGCCCATCGGCTGCTGCGCCGGCTTCAACGTGCCGGAGCCCAGGCGATTGCTGCCTTGTGGGCAGACATGCCGGTTCTGCGCACTCCCAGTCGGACTGCCGACTAGCTGGAGGTCGCGGCTGGCCGTCTTGAGGCCTGGAAGGGTTCCTCGGCCCGGGCTGGAGCGCGCCGGGCCTTGGAATTCATCAAGGCGTGGTATCCGGGGCTGGACCTGGACCAGCTGGACCCGGACCGGCTGGCCGTGTTCTGGTCAGAGGCCCAGGCAGAGCTGGTGGCTGTGGAAGGCGCCCTTGTCGAGCGTGCGGTGGCGATTGCCGACT
The DNA here is from genome assembly GCA_963921465.1 of Triticum timopheevii. NCBI lineage: Eukaryota > Viridiplantae > Streptophyta > Magnoliopsida > Poales > Poaceae > Triticum > Triticum timopheevii. Next base: position 473,691,728 of record OY997268.1, read on the forward strand.
ATACAGACACCAGCGTCTTCGTCCCTGAGCGGTCTGCAAACAGCGAGGAGGTGCCGCCGGAGTGGTTCGGGATGAACCCGGACTACGACAAGGACTCGGCGGAGGTGATCGGCTCCAGCGCCGAGGAGGAAGGCGAGGCGGAGGATGGGGGCGAGATGGAGGCGCCAGAAGACAGAGCGGGCGACCAGCCTCAGCTCGACCGCGCCTCCAGCAACGAGCTGCGTCCGACAGAGCCGGCTGCCACCAGAGACGATCAAGCCGAGACTGCCCAGCCGGCCGCCCCGGCACCTGACACCGCCATCTCCTCCGACCCTCCGAACCCGTCTGCCACTTCTTAGGCTGCCGTCTTGCCTTTATTTTATCTGCTTTAATAGTCTTTGAAAAACTTGTTAATTTGCACAATTCCACCCGCGGGGTGTATTTTGAACTTCTGCATGAAGATTCGGCCAAGGGCCTATGTTATGTAAATATTTATCCGAATTCTATCTTTCCTTGCTCATTGCTCTTTTAGCTTTTTCCTTTGCCGCCTTCCCTTAGTCGCCGCCTTGCCAGTCGGACAACCGCTCTGCGGACTGCTGCTGGGTCAAATACTTGGCTACCTTGGGGAAGGCAAGTACTTGGCCATTTTTAGAGTCTTTTAACAAGTTGGATAGAAGGTGGCAAGTTGACTAGTCAAGAGTCGGCTTTGCAAAGAGAGGCTGGAAGCCGGCTTGGGCTATGTTTATGCTTTGAGTCCTTAGCCATTTTTCGTGTGGCCGCCCATTCTTCCTTACTCTTGCCCACCAAACAGTCGCTCTGTGAGCTGCGGCTTCGGACAGGAGACGGCTTAGGCACCACACACTACTTGTCCGACTACAGGAAGCATTTCATAGCGCAAGGCGGCGAGTCCCCGGGCCGACTAGTCGAACCCGGTGCCAAGCGGCGTAACAAAGAATAGCATACTCGAAGGCATAATTCTTATCATACAGATAACAAAAAGGGTAGTCCCCGAGCTCGTCTCAGGGGGCCCAAAGTCTCGGTACTTTAATACAAAGGATAGCGTGGTACATACTGCATCAACTGTAAAATCTTCGGAGAAGATTTGCATTCCACGACCGTTCCGTCTCTTTGCCGGAGTCGTCCCTCTTGCGTGCTCGGTGCTTCTGAGCGTTGATCAGGTAGTAGGAGTCATTGCCCAGCACTTTGCTGATGATGAAAGGGCCTTCCCAAGGCGCCGACAGCTTGTGCTGGCCGGCTGTTCGCTGGATCAGTCGGAGCACAAGGTCACCCTCTTGGAAAGTTCTCGGCCTGACCTTCCTGTTGTAGTATCGGCGCAGGCTCTGCTGGTAGATGCTGGACCGGCTGATTGCCAACAGCCGGCCCTCTTCCAACAGATCGATGGCATCTTGACGTGCTTCTTCTGCTTCCACCTCGGTGTACATGGTGACTCGTGGGGAGTCGAACTCTATGTCCGTCGGGATGACGGCTTCAGCACCGTAGACAAGGAAGAAAGGCGTGAAGCTGGTTGACTTGTTTGGAGTCGTGCGCAGACTCCAGAGGATGGCTAGCAGCTCCTCAAGCCAACAACCGGCCAAACACTCCAGTGGTTCGACCAGTCGAGGCTTGATGCCGGACAGGATGAGGCCATTTGCTCGCTCTACCTGGCCGTTTGACTGCGGATGGGCAACGGATGCTAAGTCCAGTCGGATGCCCTGCGTCGCGTAGAAACTGGCCAAGGCGCCTTTGGCAAAATTTGTGACATTGTCGGTGATGATGCTATGTGGTATGCCGTACTGAATCGTGATGTCGGAGATGAAAGTCACTGCAGTCGGACCATTCAATTTCTTGATGGGCTTTACTTCTATCCACTTGGTGAACTTGTCCACCGCGACAAGTAAGTGAGTTAGGCCGCCTCGTGCTGTCTTGAATGGTCCCACCATGTCCAGGCCCCAAACTGCAAAGGGCCTGGCGATGGGGATGGTCTTAAGTGCGGAAGCCGGATGATGCGGCTTGGAGCAGAACTTCTGGCACCCCTTGCATTTTTGGACTAATTCCTTGGCCTCTTCTAGGGCAGTTGGCCAGAAGAAGCCATGTCGAAAGGCTTTCGCGACGAGTGCTCGTGAGGCTGCATGGTGGCCGCACTCACCTTGATGGATGTCTTTGAGAATTGCTTGGCCTTGCTCTGGCTCGACGCAACGCTGGTAGAAACCAGTGACGCTGCGCCTGACCAGCTCTGTGTTGACTATGGTGTAGGCTGCCACTCGGCGTTGCACTTGCCGAGCCAGGATTTCATCGGTTGGCAACTCTTTGCTTACTAGGACCTTGAGGATGGGCTAGGCCGATGAGGGTGCTGCTATTTCTTCAACTGCTACCACTGCAACTTGGACGAGGGCGGCTGGGCTGGGAGGCGGCGGGCTGGAGTTCGCAGCCGCTTGTTGGATCGCTGAAGTCCCCGGGCATTCATTGGTGTTGTGGGTGTGGAGGTCGTGGTACACGCAGTACCGCCTGCCCTTGGAAGATTCGGGCTGATCTCTGCCCCGCTTGGTGTCTGGTTCTGCCGCGAGCACGGCAGCCCCCTTGTGCTTCACATCCTTGGCCTTGGGTTTCTTCTCTTCTGGGTTTGCGGCAGGTAGCTCGAGGAGGGAGAGACGCCCTTCCTCAGCCCTGGCGCACTTGGTCGCCAAGTTGAACAGCTCCAAGGAAGTGCACAGATCTTCATGCATCGCCAGCTCCTCCTTCATCTTGACGTTGCGCACGCCGTCGGAGAAGGCTGAGATGATGGCCTCCTCGGTCACCTTGGGAATCTTGAGGCGCGCGTTGTTGAAGCGCTGGATGTACTTCTGCAGGGTTTCCTCTGGTTGCTGCTTGATACGGCGCATGTCGCTCACTGCGGGTGGCCGGTCGTGAGTACCCTAGAAGTTGGCGATGAAGCGGGTGCGCATCTCGTCCCAGGAGGAGATCGTGCCTGGAGCCAGGTTCAGGAGCCAGGTGCGGGCCCCATCCTTGAGCGCCTTGGGAAACCAGTTCGCCATGACCTTCTCGTCTCCGTTGGCAGCCTCGATGCCCAGCTCGTAGAGCTGGAGGACCTTTGCGGGGTCAGCTGTACCATCATAGCGAGGAGGCAGGTCTGGCTTGAACTTGCCGGGCCACGCGACGCTGCGCAGCTCGGTGGTGAAGGCGCGGCAGCCCGCCGTGGCCACGGGAGGCCTTGGGTGACGAAGAGCTTGGTTCTGCGGGTCCCCATGCGCTGCAGTTGGGAGCAGCGCGGGGTCTTGACGTGCTGGAGCAGGAGCGTGGTCGCGACGAGCCGGAGCGGGGAGCGCTCGGGCAGCTTCTCGCAGGCGAGGGACTTCTTGGCAGCTCTGCCCTTGCCGCGCTGGCGCCTAACGGAGCGTGTTCCGCCCAGCAGCCACGCGCCTTGGGGCCAGGGCGCCTTCTTGAGGGGGAGGCGGCTGAGGCGCCCTCGGAGCTTCGTCGCCCGCGCAGGGCAGGGCGCGGTGCAGCGAGAAGGACGGCGCGGGGGAGCCCCCTGCGGCGCGGACGAGCTCGGCGACGCGGTCGAGCCATTCTTCGTAGACATCATCGATGGGACGGTAGCGCAGGAGCTCGTTTGCCGCGATGAGCGCAGCTCGAGCCTCCATGGCCGCGCGGGGCGCGCGGGATGAAGAACCAGCCAGGGTGAGTGAGGGTGTAGTAGTGCGGCCGTCTCGCCTCATGGATGGATGCTGGGACGATGCTTGCTGCTCGTTCCCCACTGGGCCGGTGGCGGCGTTGACGGCAGGCGACAGGGAACGACGAGGGCGCCCGTCGACGGGAGCTGTCTGGGCGAGGCGGGAAGCGAGGGCGGCTTGGCGCTCGGTGCTGGCCCGACGAGCGTCAGAAATCGATGCGATGGTCGGAGAAGAACAGGGAGACGGAAGACGAATTCCGGCGCACCCCTACCTGGCGCGCCAAATGTCGGATTTAGGGTTCCGGCAGACCCTTGAGGTTCGAACACTAGGGTGCGCGTGGAGATTTCACCCTCTACCTACCTGTTCCTCACCGCCTTGCTAAGATCTAAAACTACGAAAGGGACAACACAAGAGACACAGGGTTTATACTGGTTCAGGCCACCATTGTGGTGTAATACCCTACTCCAGTGTGTGGTGTGGTGGATTGCCTCTTGGGCTGATGATGAACAATACAAGGGAGAACAGCCTCGCGATGGTCTGTTCTTGGTTGGGACGATGAACTGCTAGGAGGAGTTCAGTCGCTCTCTCTACTGGTTTCTTAGCTAGGGTTTGGATTCTAGATCAGGTCCCGTCTCACTACGATGGGGGTGGCTAGTCCTATTTATAGGCAAAGGCCCTCGGCCTCTCCCCAAATATTGAGCGGGAAGGGCGCCAACAATTGGCCATTTTGAAGGGGAACATCTGGTACACTTATCCTGACTAAAGTTGGTCCTCGCCTGCCAAAGGCTCTGGTGGTGACGCCTGCTTGGCCTCCACAATGACTTCCTTCCTGCCGTTCGGCTGGTCTTGGTCTTTTTGCACCGAAATGGATGCCTTTGCTTGATGCTCTCGCCTGCGCTTGCTCCCTTTGCACCAAAGAGGAAAGGAGGACAATGCGCGGGCTAGCGCCCGACTGGCGCCCTTGGTCGTCATGGCTTGCGTCATGGGCACCTCGTGAGATACCCCGCCTTGAACTCTCCGCCTCCTCGTTAGCCAGCCTTATGAGGCCATGCCTAAGGAAGCTCCTTGTCGTCCGCCCCGCGAGGCTTGGCCCCTCGCGAGGGTCTTGAGCTTGTGTTGATGAAGATGGGCCGTGCTGGGCCCCCTTTGAGCCACGCCGCGGGCCGCAGGCAGGCAAGTCTGGGGACCCCCGTTCCCAGAACGCCGACAATATGCATTCTGTTGAAAACTGTCGATTGTCTTCACTAAGACCTTGTCAGCTGAAGTCAATCTGACAAACATTTATATCTGTTTTTAATGCTATATCCTTTTTGCCTGAAAGCCGGAGAATTCGGAACGACCACCCCGACAATCCAGGCATGCTTGGGAACATGGAACAACTTCCAAGGTGTTGCATGCTTGCCACGTGCCCTTCAGATGTGAACCGCGAGGGGCACCTGCGTAATTGCGTTGTGCTGTCCCTTTCCTTATAAATACCCGTCACATCTCGGTCAAAAATTCTTCTTCCACCTCGCCACCTCTCGCAAACTGTCGGATTTCGGGTTCTGGCAGACCCTCAAGGTTCGAACTCTGGGGTGCGCGCGGAGATCACACCTACTGCCTACCCGTGTCTCGTCGCCTCGCAGGGATCTAAACTACATGAAGAACAACACAAAGGACATGAGGTTTATACTTGTTCGGGCCACCATTGTGGTGTAACACCCTACTCCAGTGTGTGGTGTGGTGGATTGCCTCTGGGGCTGATGATGAATAGTACAAGGGAAGAACAGCCTCGCGAGGGTCCGTTCTTGGCTGGTGCGATGAACTACTAGGGTGAGTTCAGTCGCTTCTCTCTCTCTCTTTCTTGCTTGCTTTCAGATGCCTCTACCCTGTGGGTGGCTAGTCCTATTTATAGATGGAGGCCCTGGGCCTCTTCCCAAATATTGAGCGGGAAGGGCACCAACAATTGACCATTTTGAAGGGGAACATCTAGTACACTAATCCTGACTAAAGTCGGTCCTCGCCTGCCAAAGACCCTGACGGTGATGCCGGCTTGGGCTCCACGATGACCTCCATCCTGTCGTCCTGCTGGTCTTGGTCTTGTTGCAACGAAATGGTTGCCTTTGCTTGATACTCTTGCCTGCGCTTGCCCCGTTTGCACCAAAGAGGAAACAAGGACTCTACACAGGCCGACGCCCGCCTGGCGCCCGCCTGGCCTCGGTCGTCATGGCTTGCGTCACGGACACCTCGTGAGGTACCCCACATGGATCTCTCCGCCTCCTCATGAGCCAGCCTGGCGAGGCTGTGCCTGAGGAAGCCTCCTGTCATCCGCCCCGCGAGGCTTGGCCCCTCGCGAGCGTCTTGAGCATGCATTGATGAAGATGGGCCGTACTGGGCCACTCCCCGAGCCACGCCGCAGGCCACACGCAGGCAAGTCTGGGTACCCCCGTTCCCAGAACACCGACAGTATCCGCTGGGCCCAAGGCGCGCCCGGACTTGGCTTAGCAGAGAAGCGAAGGGGCAAGTACAGAGCGCCGCAGGTCCCATCAGCATGCGGCCTTGGGCGCCGCATGGCAGTTGATTGGACATGGGCGTCCTGGCTCCCCCACGACGCCTCGGCAACTGCACGAATTGACAAGAGAGCGGTGCTCATCTAGGCTTACCTTCTTTACCTTCTCCAGTCACTGCCCAGATCCCCTTTCTCACTCCTATCCTTCTCGCTTCTGAAATCCCCAGATCTACTCGAACCCTGCATCCTAGCAAGGCATGGCGCCTCGCCAGACCCCGGCCGGAGCATGGTACTCGCCCGCTCTGGATCCTCTGAATGTGTCGGAGAAGAACCTTGCTCGGACGCACCAGATGATGACGGCGCAAGGCAACGACGGGGCGGTCATGCTCATGGTTGGTTCCGCCCTTCCCGAGGACAAAGGGAGCACCTTCTACCCGCTCTTCGTGAGCGCCATCGCCGCCGGTCTGGTGCCCCCTTTTTCCGAGTTCTTCTTTTCTGTTCTCCACCATTACAACCTGCAAGTTCTGCACCTCCATCCCAACTCTGTTCTTCTCCTGGCGATTTTCGCCTACTACTACGAGGCTCATGCTGGGGTAAGGCCCTCGGTGGCCTTGCTGCGCCATTACTTTTACCTCCAGGTCTCTCGCAGCCCCATTACTGCGTGCGCGAGCTTTGTTGCGTATGGCAGCTCCAATGCTATCTCGAAGCCCGGGAAGAGGATTGAAGGCTTCAGGAGCAAGTGGGTCATGGTGGATGCTGGGCGCATCCATCCCCGGCTGATTCTGCCCACGAGGCAGCCTGAGTCTGTCGAAGCTTGGTCCCGCGCGGAGCTCGTCGATCCCCGCGTGAAGCTGGTGCTGGAGAGGATGGACGCGGACCTATGGCCGGGCAACATGGCGACGGCGAAGCTGACCGAGGCGTCGCTCCTGAGGGAGTTCCTGGAGCACCGGGTGGCTCCGCTTCGGGAATATTCACTCCCGCTGTGGAGGCTCGGGGGGGGGGGGGGGGGGGGGGGGGCCGACGCCGCCTCTCGCCCGAGCTCCGTAGTCTTGGCCGACGAAGATTTGGCTGCGGTCCTCCAATCCTTGGTTGGGGGTGATGTTGCGAGACTAGAGGGTGCTCCTGTGCCCCTGTTCCTTCGGGAAGATTGGGAGCAGGTGGTGAACTCCATGCCCGCTTTCGACGGGGATGGGCCTGTGCCCGCGGAGGTTCCCGAGGACCTGGTGGCCCTGGCGACGGTGAACGTGTCCTCCGGTGACTCCAGCAGAGAGGAGGAAGAAGAGGAGCAAGAAGATGAGCCCGATTCCGAGGTGACCGACGGGGAGTCGAGAGCGCCCCTCCCTCGGCGCAGGTCCCGCGCTCTTCGCCTCATGCCGGACGACGACGAGGACGGCGACGAGCGAGGCGGCGAGTGCTCGCCCCTGATCCCGAAGAAGGACAGGACGGGGCTGGTTCTCCGCGGGTCTGCTCCGGCTCCAAGGCGACCTGCAGACGTGCCTCCTGCTCCCGAGTCTCTTGAGGTTGATCCCAGCAGCCGGCTCTCGGGCTTCAAGTTCGGCCGGAGGTTGCTTGAGCCCGCGGGTGATGACTAGTAAGTGCTTGATTCTCGTTTTGCTTCTTGCTTTGTTGTTGAGGCTTGACGTCCATATTCCTTGGCTAGGCCGGTGCCTGCGGCGAAAAAGTTGAAGGGGGCCCTGAGGCTTCGTCCGGGGCAGCACTTCCACCTGCGTGAGAAGGGGGCGGCAAGGCCTGGGCCTCTCCTGCCCGGTCATCCTCGCGAGGCCTGGCGAGGCGAGCTGGGGCGAGCTCAGCCCCCATGGCCCAAGCGACTCCTGAGGTGTCCCTGCCTGATGCCACTGCCGCGGTCATTGGGGCGCAGAAGGTCCCAACTCATGGTGCTGTGATCATGCTACCGTCTTCTCCTCCTACTCCACCAACTGCCATTTCTCCGACTCCTTCTACTGTCCTGGATCATGCTGCTGCTGAGCTGGACCGGCGGCAAGAAGATCTTCAGGGCGCCGACCCTCGCTTGGTGGCCGGGCGCCTAGAGCTAGCCTCCGGCTGGATCCGCTCTGATGCTTCAGTTTGGCCGGCGCTGGCTCAGGCCGCGACAGCTTGCGATGAGGAGAAGCAGGCCATCCTTGAGGCCAAGGCCACTCGCGACGTTGCCTTGGGTGAGGTTGCAGATGTCCGTGGTCGCTGCAAGGCACTGGAGAGCGAGCTGCAAGGCCTGCAAAACCAGCTCGCCAAGGAGGCCCGTGTCCGCCAGGAGAGGAGGAAGATATGAAGGCTCGTGAGGCTGCCGCCAAGGACCGGGATGCCAAGCTTGATGAGCGCCATGGCCGCTTAGGTGCGCTGGAGTAGGCGTTGGAGACGAAGAGGATCAAGCTGGACGGCAAGGCGCGGGTCCTGGCCGAGGACCGCGTGGCCTTCGCGAAGCTGGAGGAGAAGGCTCGCACCTTGCTGAAGTCGCTTTATGATAGCGGCCTAGAGAGCCCACTGGCCGACGCCGAGGACGGCCCTGCCAAGTTGCTTCCCTTCTTGGTCCGCGCCCTTGAAGATGTTGCCCTCGACCTTGGCCCCACGGCTGAGGCTGAGGCGCGTGTCCTTTCTTCTGCAGCATTGACGCGCGTCTTCACCCACGTCTACCTTCGCGACCCCGACGTTGACCTTGACAGCCTGCTGGAGCCTGTGAGCGGTGAGCTTGCCGTTGTCGCTGCCGAGGCCGTGAAGGGTCGAGCGGAGGCTCTGCTGGCGAAGTTCCGCGCTTTCAGCACCAAGCCAAGGCGAGGCGCTGCCGATCCTGAGGCTCCACGAGGCGAAGTCGCCCAGCGCAGCTCCATCACCGGCGATGGCACTGCCAGAAAGTGACCCCTTTGCGGCTCCTGTCCTGTTTTAGCTCCTGCAACATGCATCATGCCTCGTGGAGGCATTTAAACTTGTGTCTGGCGTTGTGAAAGCACTCTATGGACTGTAATATTTGCTTTTGAATTCCTTGAGATTTGCGCTTTTCCTTCCTACTTGCTTGTGTTCTACGCCGGCAGGGCCCGGCCCCGCGCATACCTCAGCCGCCGTTAGCCCCGACCAGAAACTGGGATGGAACCAAGGAGTGAGGGGCTACGTGACAAGTTAGGCTCCTGAGTCGCGATGCTCAGGAGTCCCCCATGACGCGCGAATAGCAAGTAGGGAGGGGAGATGTATGAGTAAATCTACCGTTCTACGTCGGCAGAGCCCGGCCCCGCGCATACCTCAACCGCCGTTAGCCTTTCGGAACTAAGGGTGAGTGTCTACGTGACCAGTTAGGCTCCTGAGTCACGATGCTCAGGAGTCCCCCTTGATGTTCAAACGGCCTTCGTACCTTGGCTCCGCTCGGGGAGAGACGTGCGACGAACCAGGCCCGAGGGGCCTGGCTGGGTGGCGTGTGCCTGGGCATGACCCTGGCGTAGCCCCCGTGCCCAGCCCGCTCGCGTGGCACTCCCGAGGGAAGGCGTTACGATGAGACCAGACATTGAGCTCTGGGCTCCCTGAGGTTGATGCGGCCGGGGGCCACCCTCAGTTGTTGATCACCAGCGTGGAGCATAGCGCTTCCGTATATGTACGGGCATAGCCGCTCCTCGGCAGTGTCATCAGCCAGCGCGGAGCATGGTGCTTCCACTGGTGCGTGGGAGGGGTCTGCCCTCCGGGAGGAGCCCCCGGGGTGTGTACAGCCCCGCCCTGACACGTGGCTGGCACGGTAGGGCCTGGCGAGTTGTATCAGGGCACCCGTGAGCCAGCGCGGGACTCACGGGGCCCTACCTCAAGGCAGGTTGCGCCTGGCTCTGGGCCTTTACTTGTAATGTGTTCCTGCAAATTTGGTTAGATACCGACGCTCTACGTCCTCAGGTCCCGGCCCTCGAGCGAGCTCAGCCGTCGTTGGTATGCCAGGTCGCGATGCCATGGACAAAGCTAGAGGGTGAGGGCTGGAGAGCCAGTAAGAGCCCATGAGTCGCGATGCTCAGGTACCCCCCCCCCTTTAACGTGCAAGCGGCCGACATGAAGGAAGAAGGGTGCCGTGGACAGGCATCAAGTAATGATCATGATGAGTCAAGCGCACGACTCGAATAAACGTGAGAGGGATACATGCCACTGGGTCTGGCCCGAGTGGCTTGGGGATAATGCAGCCCGAGGGGCGCCCCCAATAAAGTAAGCTAAAAACATGACCCAAAGGGATACATGCCGCAGGGACGGACCCACGCAGCCTGGGAATGATGCAGCCCTGGGGGGGGGGGGGCGCTCCCAGCTGCAAATGAAACTCGAAGGATGTCACCTGATGATGTTGAAGATGAAGGGATGCTGAAGTAGCAGACGGCGTGCGCTCCGGAAGCCGACCTTCACGAGCCCCCAGGCCCAGGAGCCTCGGGAGGCTCCTGACACGCTGGCGGCTCCTCGCGGACCATCTCCATCTCCGCCAGGACTGTGGAATGCCTGGCCGCTTGGGCCTCCAGGATGCTCCTCATGAGGCGCTGACGCGCAGCAGCCGCGTTCGGCAGGCCGTAAGGCATGCAAACGTAGCTGTGGGGTGGACCTTTGCAGCGTCCCACGCATGAGGTCCAGAGGCGCTCTTGAGAGGCGGATCGGTTGAGTCCTGGTATGTCGATGCAGACATGCAGCCCACCATCCTCGCCTGGATGGGGTGCTACATCGGGTAAGCGGCGGCTACCACTCATGATTCTTGACTCCTGCAGCTCCTGAATGATCTCGCTGACGAACTCCTGAGGGTTTGGCCCTTCTTGCCTTGCTCCTTCCTGAGGGAAACGTGTTTTGAAACACGCCTCCAAGTGGTGCCCGAGCGCCTCCCTCGTGATCCTAGCAAAGTCGATGGCCCTCCAGGAGAGATCCCCCGAGCCTTGCTCGAGGAGGGCGCCGGGCGAGCCTTCCTATGCGATAGAAGGAGGCGACCAATGAATAGGCTTGGACCCTGAGGGACCTGCCTCCCGAGGGGTCGGACCAGGCGATGTCTTCTTCTTCTTAGGGGCAGCCTCGGGAAGCCTCCCGCTCTTGTGATCTGGGTCTTCAATTGACGCGGCTTGGAAAGCACGTTCCAGAGAACACACAACGTCTCTTTCTTCACAAGGCACCGTGATGACTCCACCGCTTCCTGGCATCTTGAGGACATTGTAGCCGTGATGAGTCATAGCCATGAACTTGGCCAGGGCTGTACCCGAGGATGGCATTGTACGGCAGGCGAATGTGAGCGACGTCGAAGTCAATGAGCTCGGTGCGGTAGTTGTCGTGCTTCCCGAAGGTAACAGGAAGACGGACCTGCCCTATCGGAACCGTGGAATCATTAGTGACTCCTAAAAAAGGCTTGGTTGGTTGAAGCTGATTGTAGGGCACTTGGAGATTGTTGAACGTCTCGACGGATAGGACATTGAGCCCTGCTCCGCCATCAATGAGGGTCCTGGTGACTTGCACATTGCTGATGATTGGGGAACAAAGCATCGGGAGGACTCCGGCTGTGGCCGCGCACTTGAGCTGATCCACTGAGCTGAACGTGATGGCGCACGCTGACCACCTGAGAGGGCATGTGGCCTCAAGCTTGGGGAGGATTGCATTCATTTCACGAGCAAACTGCTTGAAGATGCGCTGAGAAGCTGGGGCCTGCGTGCCGCCCAAGATGCATGCGATTGCGCGCGGCTCCTGGAAGCTTCCAGCCCCTTCGTACTGATGATGGTCTTCATTCCTCCTCGGCTGTGGTGGCAGAGGAGGGAGGCCCGCGTTGCCTTGTGGGCGATCCTCACGAGGCTGATCTCTCCAACCTCCCTCGCGAGGAGGGTCCCTCCAACCTCCCTCATGAGGCTGGTCCTGCCAGCGGTCCTCGCGAGGTCGGTCACGCCACCCTTGGCGAGGGCCACGGTCTTCCCAACGTCCTCCACTTCTTCCTCCTCCCCGGCCATAGCCCCAGTCGCTACGCTCGGGGCGTCGGCCGACACGCACGTCCCGCACGGCCCTGAGCTCTTGGCATTCGTTTGTGTTGTGGGTGTGGAGGTCGTGGTACACGCAGTACCGGCTGCTCTAGGATGACTCAGGCTGATCCCTGCCTCGCTTGGTGTCCGGCTCTACTGCAAGCACGGTAGCCCCCTTGCACTTCACGTCCTTGGCCTTGGGCTTCTTCTCTTCTGGGTCGGCAGCTGGCAGCTCAAGGAGGGAAAGGCGCCCTTCCTCGGCCCTAGCGCACTTGGTCGCCAAATTGAACAGCTCCAGGGAGGTGCACAGGTCCTCATGGATCGCGAGCTCCTCCTTCATCTTGACGTCACGCGCGCTGTCTGTCGGCGGTTTGGTGCGACATATGCCAAAGGATGGCTTATCATGGTGGGGGCGAGTAGAACGTCGCCGGTGCCTGGAAACAGGATGAGGCGAAGACATGCACGCCGGCGGATCTTACCCAGCTTCAGGGCTCTCCGAGGAGATAACACCCCTACTGCTGCTCTGCGGGGTCTCCGCATGATCACTAAGGCAAAGTGAATACAAGGTTGCTCCTTGAGTTGTATTCTGGAGGTAGGAGAGGGCAAGGCTAGCTCTCTCCTTCCTATATGATCTGGTCTAGTGCTAATGGATTCGAACCCTTTGCATGGGTGCCCTGGGGGGTTTATATAGGCCTACCCCCTAGGGGTACAATGGTAAAGTAGGCTGGGCGCGGGTCCCAGCCATCTGTCTCTCAGGCCGTCGTCTTCTCCGCCGACTACTGGGGCCCGCCGACTGGCAGGTGTCGTGGGAAACGAATACCTACGGGGCAGGGCCCCTTTTCGGTCCGGCAAGGGAGCGGAGGGCGCACGAAGAGCAGATCGAGGCGAAGCACACGAGGGATTTTACCCAGCTTCGGAGCTCTCCGGAGAGATAAAACTCCTACTGCTGCTTTGTGTTTCTATTCTGTTCTTGCTTGAGAGCGTATGTGTGTTGTGATTTCGAATGATTCGAACCCCTTCTACGTGCGCATGGGCCTCCTTTTTATAGTCTAAAGGGGTCACCGACAGGTGGCAGCGTAGAGAGAGGGGTAAAAAAGTAAAAACGGGGGTTGGTACAACCTCTATCAACAGTGCCCCCTACCTAACTCTGACGACAGGGGACAAGGGCATTTAATGCCCGTCCGGTCGCCCAAACAGTGTAAGAAACGACCGTTAGGGGCGCCACCGATCGCCACGATGGCCTCCTTGTCATCTTCACTTGCCACCTCGCACCGCTTGGCTGCACAGCTACCTGCCACGTGCACCAGGAGTGATCCTGCGGCGACACGTCGTCGGATGTGCTGGAGCTTGGGCGCAGAGTGGTGGCTTCGCCGCGGCAAGCGCCTTGCCGCGGTCGCTGTCTCGTCGCACCCGCAAGCTTGCCGCTCGCTGGGTCTTGGTTGGCCTTCCCGGCAAGCTCCTCTTGCCAGGGTCTTGTCCTTCCCGGCAAGCTTCTCTTGCCGGGACTCTGTCTTCTCAGTTAACACTTTGTTCTTGAATAGCAGTAATAGGAATAACGAAGGATCTTGGCGGACGCCCGGCAAGCCTTGCCGCGGGGTGCTGCGACTGCCCGTGCACAAGTTCGGGATACTAAGGTACCCCTAATTTAGTACACCGACAGGAGCCCCCGGGCCTGGGCCATACACGGTGCCGAGCGCTGTTGGGCCAGGCCCAAAACAGGGCACGGGCACGCGCGGCCTGGGTCCAAACCAAATCTACTCCGTATCCACCGCGTCCTCCCGAAACAGCACGCGTCAATCGCGGCGTCGTGGGAGAGATCGTGGGCAATACTTAAATCAGGAAATGCGTAACGTTCGCCTCCCCTGTTTATAAGCAGAGGAAACAGGGCCGTTCCCCCACCTTCGCCACTTGCAGTTCCTTCCTCCGAAAGCTCCGCCGCTCTCCTCCGCTTCCCAAGCCGAAAGAGAGGAGCGCTCCGCCTCTCGTCGCCGCCGTTGCCCTCAACACCTCCGCGCTCCCCCGCCGCTTCCGTCATGGCCCCGAAGACCGGCAAGAGCTCAAAGTCGAGCACAAAATCGGCCGAGGCATTGCGGCTTGAGGCGCTGCGCAAGGAGCGAGTGCTTTTCCCCCCCGAGCTCACCCCAAAGGCGCTGCGGGAGGAGTTCTACCTCTTCTGGTCGACGGAGACACGGGCGCATCCGCGCACGCCGGTGCTCTCCGCCGAAGCTTCTAAATCGAAGCGGTGCCCAAAAGGGTACCATTTCTTTCCTGTGTTCTTCTATTGCGGGCTCTACCCACCTTTTTCCAATTTCCTCTGCGACATCATGAATATCTACGGGTTTCATCTTCTTGATTTCACCCCCAACGCCGTTCTGACAATGGCGGTTTTTGCACACCTCTGCGAGAACTTTGTTGGCATCCACCCAAATGTTGCTCTTTTCCGCCACTATTTCACCCCCCGAGTCGAGAAAGGAGAGCCATTGGCTGGCGGAATCGCCTGGACCTCACGAATCGGCATGAAGGAGGTGTATCTGACGGGCGAGCTCCGCAACAAGTGGGATGAGTGGAGGGCGGAGTGGTGTTGGATCGTTGACGCCAATCCGCAGCCATTCACCAACCTACGCCAGACCCGAGTAGGACGCGGCAGCGACTGGAGCGCTCTATCGCCGGACGATGCCAAGCTGAAGATTGCCACCACCCGAATCCTCCGGCTCAGGCTTGCCGGGCTCACAGCAGGGGCAGTTGGCGCGGATTTCCTTCGTCGTCGCATCGCCCCTCTGCAGAAGAGGGGGAGGCCCGCCTGGCTATTTGGCGGCCCGGCGGATATCATGAGGCTGCGTCCAGGCCTCAACTTCAACTTCACAGTTCTGGAGCTTGACGGGATGCTGAGGGAGCTGTTCAAGCATGACGCCAACCATCCAGAGTGGTTCAGGTTGCCGCAGGGCGTCATCCCATTGTGCAACAACTCCCAGCGCGATCGCATCTACGCAATGATGCCAGAGTGCGACTCGCACGGGATAAGCGCAACTTGGATGGAGCCCGCCGACGACGTCATGCGGCAATTCTTCGATGGCTTGACGGAGATAGCAGTCAATGCCGACGAGCAGAGGCTCCTCACCCGCGACACCACCGACGACGAGATGTGGTACATCGCCACCAGGGCCGAAGAGGCGGTGGCAGCTGCCGCCGCGGGCGAGTTTGGCTTCACGTTGGAGGAGGCAGAGGCGGCCGAGGCGGCAAGACTTGCCGACAGGGAGGACCTTGCCGGAGAGGTCATTGGCGAGGGGGAGCCCGAGGCCGAAGCGAGCGAGCCCGCCGAGGGCGCGAGCGGCCAGCCGTCTTCGAGCAGCTTGCCGCAGGCGGAGCCCCCAGCGCAGCCCCAATTCCAACCAAGAAGGCGCCTCCGTCGAGTTGGAGATATAGCAGGGCGGCAAGCAGGCCAACAGCTGCAGCGCCGTGGGACACGCTCCACCGCGGCAAGTAACGTTGCCGCGGGAGCCTCTCAGGCCGCGCCGGCAACTGAGGCGGGGTCTCCCCGGGCTGCCACGCCCGATCCTGCTGCAGCTCCCGGCAAACGTCCAAGGGAGCCTACTCCTCCACCTCGCCGCGCAGAAAGGGTACCAGACTTCGACCTCTCTGCGCTGAGTTCCGACGAGGAGGAAGAAGAGGAGGAGGAGTAAGGCTTTCTTCTCACTGTACTTGTTTTTCTTTGATCTTTGTTGTTGTTTGTATTGTATCTGATTTGCTTCTCTCTTAATCCCTTTTCTATTTCAGGACTCTGGCCGAGAGAGCGGCGAAGAGGGCCAAGGTCCCTGTGGTTGTCATCGAGGACGATCCTGCTGTGATGGCAGAGGACACGTCCGAGACTACCTTGACGGACCTGGTTCCTTCTCGTCGCAGCAGCCCCTAGCGCAGCCCCCAGCGTAAGTGTTTGGTTCACTTTTTGTTGTGGGGCACGCATGGGTGCTTCTTCTTTTGCTGACATCTTGATTGCTGATTCATTTGTGTAGGAGCAGAGCAGGCCCATCAGGAGTAATCAGAAACCGGCCCGGAGGTGCTGTCTGCTTCAACCACGCCGCCAAGGGGCGATTCCCCGACAAGGGAGCGCTCCTCGGCAAGGGAGAGGTCCCCGGCAAGGGACGGAACCAGTGAGCCCTTGGTGGAGGAACCCATGGTCACAGAGCCCAGCACAGGTAACCTTCCTTGTCGGAAATCTTCCCTTGGGTTCTTCTTTTGATCTTCTTTTTGGATCTTTGCTTGATTTTTCCTTCCTCTTCCTATCCTCAGATCCCCCTCTCGCAGACCCGATGGAGACCGAGGCCACAGGCGAGGAAGGCGCACATGGCAATACTGAAGACGCCGCCGCCGACGAGGAAGAGACCGGCGTTGATGAACCCGCCGACGGAGAGGCCGCCAAGGCTGCTGGCGCAGGAGCCGGCGAGGGGTCCGGCGATCGAACTGACGACCCGGAGGACGCAGGAGCGCAAGGCGCTACACCGTCCGCCGACCCCTCCGCCGCTGATGCAGCGCCGGGCTCCGAGGAGCCCCAGCCAGGCGCGTACTTGAAGGCCGGCGAGGGCGTATACATCAAGCTTCCCTGGGCGTCGAGCTCCAGGGCGCCGGTTGAAGGAGAGGAGTTCGATGGGGAAGTACTCGCCTCCGCTGGGCTAGCGGTGGTTGACGCGCCAAGCAGCAGCAGCGGCGAGTCCGAGGAGGAGCAGTTGCTCCGAAAGTTGGTGTCACTCTACCGCGCCCGGCAAGCGAAGCTTGAGTCCCGGGAAGCGCTTGTCGCGCGGGTGGGAGTTTACATAGAGAAGCATGCAGAGGAGCTCAAGAGCCGCAACTAGGAGGCCCTCCGATCCATTGCGGAGGAAAGGGCGCAACTTGACGAGGCGAAGAAGGCGTTCATCCTGGAGAAGGCTGAAGCCGAGGAGCAGCAGAGGCTCGCCTCCGAGGAGATGTCCAGGTGGGAAGGTGAACTGACACAGAAGAAGGTTAATCTGGACAGCCACGAGGAGGAGCTTGAGGCCCGGGAGCAATCACTTGGAGGGGCACTCAAGGAGGCGAAGGATGCCGCCGCGGCTGCTGAGGCTGCCAAGAAGGAGTTAGAGGTGAAGGTGACGCAGCTGGAGGCGGATATGAAAGGGAAGAATGATGAGCTTGCCGCACTCCAGCGCGAGCGCAAGAAGGATGCTCTTGCCCATGGAGGTCTGCAAGTTCAACTTGCCGATAAGATCAAGGAACTGAACACCGCCAAGTACTCGACCGCTGATATGGAGCTGAAGCTGGCCACCTTGACGGAGACGCTGGACGCCGCCAAGAGGCGAGAGGATGACTTGAAGAAGGAGCTCAAGGGCAACGAGGAGCTGTTGACGAGGGCCGCTGAGACTCAAAACACCTTTAGGGCAACAGTGGAGCTCTGGACGGAAGGCCTCGTCAACATTGCCGCAACTATTGACGAGGAGCTGGCGGAGCTGGACTTGGCAGGCTTCGGGTACTCCACTGACGAAAACCTCCAGCCAGTGCCAAGCTTACTCTTTTCTTCAAGGGCGTGGTGACAGCCCTCCAGCAACTCCGTGAAAGGATCCCAAAGAAGCTGGCGGATGAGTCGCGCGCAATCTGCGCCAAGGTCTTGGAGAAGGTGTTGGTGAAGATACTCTTCCGCAATCCGGGCCTCGACCTCACCCGCGTCCTCAAGAAGCTGCCGGCGGGCGCTGATCTCGAAGAGCTCAAGGCCATTGTCGCACCCATCGTGGACAAGGTGAATGAGGTCAGGAGGGTTGACGGCGAGCGCGTGGATTAGGCCACCCTTCTTCTCCCTTCCTTCTTCTTGCCGCCGCTAGATATGTCATAGGAACAATCTATTAGAGCGCGGCAAGTTATTTATTGTAATATAACTTTATTCTGAGTACTGTCTGCTATGTTACTTCCTTTATTCAGTTCCATCCCTTGTATGTTTTTACCCTACGCTTTTAGGGAACTTGCCGGCGCAAGCACGCTTGCCGCGAGCGCTGAGTGCGGAACATCAGCAGCCTGTTGGCGGTGTTGCCTCCGGCAAGAAACCTTGTCGGGACTAGTCGCAGCACACTTTCATTGTTGAGCGGACTCGAAACAAAGTAAGGGCGCAACTTAGCCACGAGCCGGTTCCTCCGCGCACAGGTTTTCCATACAAGGCACGGTCGTTCAAGGAATATAACTTAAAAATTTAAAACTGACTGTGCTCAAACTTTGGCAACTTAGCTTTTCTGTCGTCTGTGTCCCGGCAAGGCTGTATTATTTTTGAACGACGCCCGGTCCACACCTTTATCCTCTCCTTCTCCCCCCTCCCGTGAACTTGTGGGCGAAGGAACCTTCTTTTTGATAAGAAAGAAGAGAAAATAATGATATGGAGCCTTAAGGCTCGTTATTGCTTACCGGGGGTAAGTGCTGCACAAAGGCTCAGACAATACATGCGAAAAAGAAAAAGGCATGAAATTTGACAACATGTGCTAAGCATACGAACTTTATTTATGCACGGGATCTGCGCCCGGCTTTGTACAAAGGGTTACATGCAACAGCGGCAAGGCTTGTACAAAAGGTGGTTGTCGGAATAGATTCCGGCAACCGCGCCTTATGGGTAAAACTTGCGAAGATGCTCTATGTTCCAGGAATTGCTCACCGGAAAGCCATCTTCGGTCTCAAGGCGGACAGCGCCGGGCCTAGTGACTCGTTTCACCCGATAAGGGCCTTCCCACTTCGGCGTCAACTTGTTGGGATTCTTGGCGGATTGAACGCGCCGAAGAAGAAGGTCGCCTTCCTCGAAGCTTCTGGCATTAACTTTGCGGCTATGGTAGTGGCGCAAAGCTTGCTGGTAGCGAGCAGCTCGTACAGCAGCCTGAAGACGATCTTCCTCGAGGAGCAGCGCGTCATCTTGCCGTAGCTGCTCTTGCTCAAGCTCATCATAAGCGAGCACTCGAGGTGATCCGTATACGAGTTTCGTGGGGGGAACTGCTTCTGCTCCATAGACTAGAGCAAAAGGTGTCTGGCCAGTGGCTCGATTTGGCGTCGTCCTGATCGACCAAAGAACCACCGGCACCACCTCAATCCAGTTTCTTCCGCACTTGCGCAGCCTGTCGAAAGTTCTGGTCTTGAGCCCGCGCAACACTTCAGCGTTTTCCCTCTCCGCTTGACCGTTGCTTCTCGGGTGAGCAACAGAAGCGAAGCAGATCTTGGCGCCAAGATCTTGGACGTACTGCATGAAGGTGCGGCTCGTGAATTGTGTGCCATTGTCGGTGATGATCCTGTTAGGGACTCCGAAATGAAAAAACAATTGACCTGAAGAACTTGACTGCTGACTGTGCTGTCACCTTCCTCACTGTTTCCACTTCAGGCCACTTTATGAACTTGTCGATTGCAACGTACAAGTACTCAAAGCCCCCGACAGCTCGGGGGAAGGGGCCGAGGATGTCGAGCCCCCAGACCGAAAATGGCCAGGATAAAGGGATTGTTTGGAGAGCTTGAGCTGGTTGATGTATCTGTTTGGAGTGGAACTGGCACGCTTCACACTTGGTTACTTGTGCAGTTGCATCCTGGAGGGCTGTCGGCCAGAAGAAACCTTGCCGGAAGGCCTTGCCGGCAAGTGCTCTTGCGCCAATGTGGTGACCACATATGCCTCCATGTATCTTCGCCAATAGTTCCCGTCCATCTTCCCGGGAAATGCACTTCAATTTCACTCCGTTGAATCTTCTTCTGTACAGTATGTCATCAACAAACTGGTACATACTTGATTGCCGGGCTACTCTATCCACTTTTTCTTGCTCTTCGGGAAGTTCTCCTGTTTGAAGGAATTGGACGATCTACTGTGCCCATGCCGGAGCTTGTGGCTCAACGACAAGGATAAAGGCGCAAATGCTGCTGCGGGAACATCTGCTTCCACGGCAAGAATCTGTGATTCGGCCGGAGCATGATGCTCCCCGGCAAGCGTGTCAGGACACAGCTTGTCGGGAGCGTCTGCTTCAACGAAACAAACCGTAGGGCTTGTCGGAGCAGACTGCTCCTCAGCACTCTTTGTGTTGATCCTGGGGACCTTCTTGACAGCGGCTTCGGGGAGCTTTGCCGGAAAGTAGTCACCAGTAACCAACTTCCTCTTCTTGCTCTGTCCGGTTGATGGTGTTACAGATGGTTGAGTCAGCTTGAGCACAAAAATTCCTGGTTCCACAGGTAACTTGAGTGCGGCGCATTCTGACAGGCCGTCGGCAATGTCATTCTGAGCTCTCGGAACATGTTCCATCTGCAGGCCGTCAAAATGTTCTTCTAGCTTTCTCACTTCATCAATGTAGGCTTCCATCAACGGACTCTGATAATCTTTGTTAACTTGACGGACGACAAGTTGTGAGTCACCCCTGACAATAAGCTTCTTGATCCCAAGGTCTGCCGCGATCCTGAGTCCGGCAAGCAAGCCTTCATACTCTGCAGTATTGTTTGTTGCTTGCTCCTTGGGAAAGTGCATCTGGACCACATACTTGAGGTGCTCTCCAGTGGGTGCGACAAGTAGTACGCCCGCACCGGCGCCTTGCAGCGAGAAGGCACCATCAAAGTATATGATCCATTCTTTGCTCGCTTCCTTGACGGGGATGCTCCTCTCCGGAGTTTCCTCATCAGGTGTTGGCGTCCATTCTGCTATGAATTCTGCCAATGCTCGGCTCTGAATAGTTGAGGTACTTTCAAACTTGAGGCCAAAGCTTGACAACTCCAGTGCCCACTCGACAATCCTGCCTGTTGCTTCTGGATTTTGCAATATCCTCTTCAACGGAAAGCGAGTGACAAGTGTGATCTCATGTGCTTGAAAGTAATGGCGCAGCTTCCTCGAGGCCATGAGAAGGCCGAAAAGCAACTTCTGCACACCAGAGTACCTTGATCTAGCCCCCTGCAGAAGGGAACTGACAAAGTAAACTGGGCGCCGCACCATCTTCTTCTGTTTCTCTTCTTGTGGCTGCGCAGATCCATCCTTGCCGGAACCAGAACTTGTCGGGAAGCCCCCTGCTTGTCGCTGGACTCGCTTGCCATGGTCGCTGGCTCATCATCCGCCTCCCTCTCCGCTACTAACGCAGCACTAACCACTTGATTGGTTGCCGCCAGATATAGCAGCAACTTCTCTTGTGGCTTAGGTGTGACAAGTATTGGAGTGGAGGATAGGTATCTCTTCAAGTCCTGCAGCGCAGCCTCTGCTTCCGGAGTCCATTTCATTGGACCTGCCTTTTTTAAAATTTTGAAAAACAGCAGGGCGCGCTCAGCAGACTTAGAGATGAACCTACTGAGAGCAGCAACACAGCCGACAAGTCTTCGCACATCCTTGATGCGCTATGGTGCTTCAATCTGTTCAATGGCTTTGATCTTGTCAGGATTGGCTTCGATCCCCCGCTGAGATACGAAGAATCCGAGAAGCTTGCCGGAAGGAACTCCAAACACGCACTTCTCGGGATTCAACTTGAGATTGATCTTGCGCAGATTTGCAAAAGTCTCGTCCAAATCTTGGATCAAAGTCTCTTTGTCCTTGCTCTTGACCACTATGTCATCCATGTAGGCTTCTACATTTCTGTGCAGCTGTGGCTCAAAAGCATGACTGACTACTCTTGCAAATGTGGAACCAGCATTCTTTAGTCCGAAAGGCATCCGTACAAAGCAGTACGTGCCACATGGAGTAATGAATGCGGTTTTCTCTTCATCCTCTTCTCCCATGAAGATCTGATGATATCCTGAGTATGCATCAAGGAATGAAAGCAGATCACATCCTGCCGTGGAGTCGACAATCTGGTCAATGCACGGCAAGGGAAATGGATCCTTGGGACAAGCTTTATTAACATCAGTGAAGTCAATACAAAGCCTCCACTTCCCGTTTGCTTTGCGCACGACTACTGGATTGGCTAACCACGTTGGATGGAGTACTCCTCGGACCAGGCCTGCTGCTTCCAATTTCTGGATCTCTTCAGCAATGAACTCTTGTCGCTCTACTGCTTGCTTCCTAACTCTCTGCTTGACGGGCTGCGCGTGAGGGCAGACGACGAGGTGGTGCTCAATTACTTTCCTGGGAACACCGGGGATGTCAGATGGTTGCCATGCAAACACATCGACATTCGCCCGCAGGAAAGCAACGAGCGCGCTTTCCTATTTAGGGTCAAGCGTGGCACTGATGGTGAAGGTACCACCAGTGCCGTCCTCCTTGGCAGCCACTTTCTTGGTCTCAGGTGTCGCTGTCTTTGCCTTCTTGCACTTGCCGGTGGAGCTCGATGGTGCGTCCTCGACGGAAGCGCAGCACTCTGAAGAGGTGCGCTTGCCGGAGTGGGCATCAGAGCTACTCTTGCCGGACTTGGTCTTCTTCTTCCCCCCGGGAGCTTCAGCGGCAAGTGGTTTGCGTTCTGCCGCGGCTGCTGCTTCCCGGTAGATCTTGTCGGTACAAATAAGTGCATCTTTCTAGTCGCCACGGACAGAAATAACACTTATCGGACCAGGCATCTTGAGCACATTGTAAGCGTAGTGAGAGACTGCCATGAACTTGGCAAGCGCTGGACGGCCGATTATCCCATTGTAGGGTAATGGGAAATCAGGAACGTCAAACGTGACTCTCTCTGTCCTGAAGTTCAGCTCGCTGCCAAAAGTTACTGGCAGCGTGATCTTCCCCTTCGGCTTGCTCCTTCCCGGGTTGATTCCTTGAAAGGTACCAGTCTCTTCGAGCTCGCTGTTGGGGATCTGGAGCTTCTTGAGCACCGCGGAAGAGATCAGATTCAGGCCGGCCCCGCCGTCAACCAGCATCTTCGTGACCTTGAGGTTGCGGATGGTTGGCGAAACCAACATCGGCAAGCACCCGACCGCAGTTATGCGATCAGGGTGATCCTCAACGTCGAAGATGATGGGCGTGCTGGACCACTTCAGGGGCTTGCGCGACTCAACAGACGGGTCTGCTGCGTTCACTTCCCGCACCCACTGTTTGAGTTGGCGGTGCGAGGTATGCAGAGAAGCACCACCGTCGATGCACAAAACCTCTGTTGCCTTCTGAAACTCCTGCTCGTCGGCCTCATCCTCATCCATCTCTTCATCTTCATCCTCATCTTCGTCCTTGTCGCGGCCGCGGCGCCCTCCCCGGGCGGGACGCTTCTTGCCGGATCCTCCACCACCTTCCTGGGCCTTCTCCTTGTCGCGGCGTTCGGATTCAGCTTTCTGTAGCTCAACAAGCTGCCAACCTTCTTGCAGGCCTGGAGGTCATGGCCCTTGGTGCGGTGGATCTTGCAGTACTGCTTGCCGGAGCCATCCTGCTTGTCGGCGGCCACCACAGCCTCGCCGGAGTCAACAGCTTTGGCCTTCTCGGCACCGCCTCTGTTGCCGGACTGCTCAACGACTAGTACATCCTTAGCTTTTCTCTTTCTATTGTTCCTCCTCCGGTTCTTCTTTGCCGGGGCGGCATCCTCACTGTCAGATCCTTCTGCTCCTGCATTCTCTCCGGGGAGTTTCCTCCCCTCTTCAGCACGTGCACACTTGTCGGCCAGAGCATATAGCTCGCTGACATCTCTGATTTTGCACATCGCCATCTCCTCCCTCATCCTGCGGTTACGCACGTTCTGAAGGAACGCGCTGATAACCGCGGCAGGGTGGACATCTGGGATGTTGCGCTGCACCTGGCTGAATTTCTGTATGTACTTGCGCAGGGGTTCTCCCTCCTTCTGGGCGAGCAGATGAAGATCGCTCTCCTGGCCATGGGGCTTGTGGCCGCCCGTGAAGGTGCCGACAAACTGATGGCACAGGTCCGCCCACGAAGAGATGGAGTTGTCCGGCAAGTGCATGAGCCAAGATCTGACGTTGGGCTTGAGCAACAGCGGGAAGTAGTTGGCGAGGATCTTCTCGTCGCGTCCCCCGGCATCCTGCACCGCGATGGTGTAGACATTGAGGAACTCCGACGGATGTATCCTGCCATCGTACTTCTCGGGTACGTCTGGCTTGAAGTTCTTGGTACTGGGCCACTGGACTTGCCGCAGCTCACGGGTGAACGCAGGACAACCTACCGCGTACGGTAAGTCGCCTGGTTCCCCTGGCGCATGCATATCGACAGTGGGCCCAGCGCGCTGGTCTGACTGACGTCGCGCTTCTCTTCGGCGCTCGATGCGAGTACGAGCGTCTTCGTGTCGTCGTTCTTGGAGAACTTGGCGTTGATCGCGGCGAGCTCGCGGGTCCGACGATGCGGTGGAGTCGGTGTCGAGGTTGGCTCGGCGAGTCGGCGATCTTGGCCTTCAGGGCGGGGAGTGCACGGTGGTAGCACCCCCAGCGGTCTTGTCAGCGTCGGCTTGCGCCTGGGCGTCTTGCCGGGGCTTCGAAGTGCTCGGTTGCTGGGGCTTGTCGCCGTTGGCGAAGCCGATGAGGCTCTGAATGGTGGCCCTCTAGTCGTCGATCTTGTCTGGCGCTGGAGGATAATCTAGAAGCAGCTGGGCTTGGGCCAGCGCTTCCTCTGGAGTCTTGGGTGGCCGTGGCGAGCGGCGCGAGGTGCGGGATATGCTCAAACTTCTAACAGTGTTAGAAGGAGCAAAATCTCGTCTAGGCGACCGTACTACGCTCGTGCCAGCGTGTTGACGTGCATGTTGGCCTTGAGCGTCCCGCGACCCACCAGCTTGGCCTTGTTCCAACGCGAGTACGGTTCTAGGAGCACCGTGGCGTTGTCGATCCTGCACCTCCTGGGAGGGGTGTGGTGGTGTCGTGGGGAACTGAGGGCCACAAGCACCTATGGGGAAGGAGGGCCCCTTTGTTTGTCCGGCAAGGGAGCGGAGGGTGCACGCAGAGCAGATCGAGGCAAGGGAGCGCGCGGGGGGGGGGGGGGGGGGGGGGATTTTACCCAGCTTCGGAGCTCTCCGGAGAGATAAAACTCCTACTGCTGCTTTGTGTGTTTGTATTCTGTTCTTGCTCGAGAGAGAGCGGGCGTGGCGTCTAATCAGCCGAACTGGGGAACCGAACCCCCTCTACGTGCGCATGGGCCTCCTTTTTATAGGCTAAAGGGGTCACCGACAGGTGGCAGCGTAGAAGGAGGGGTAGAAAGGTAAAAATGCGGGTTGGTACAACTACTACCAACAGTGTCCCCTACCTAACTCTGACAGCAGGGGACAAGGGCATTTAATGCCCGTCCGGTCGCCCCAACAGTGCAAGGAAACGACCGTTAGAAGTGCCACCGATCGCCACGATGGCCTCCTTGTCAGCTTCGCTTGCCACCTCGCACCGCCATGATGCACAGCTACCCACCACGTGCACCAGGAGCGATCCTGTGGCGACACGTCATCGGGTGCGCTGGAGCGCGGGTGCAGGGTGGCAGCCTTGCCGCGGCAAGCGCCTTGCCGCAGCCCTTGTCTTGTCGCACCACCGAGCTTGCCGATCGCCGGGCCTTGCCGGGACGCGCGGGGCGTCGCGGTAAGTTCCTTGAAGTGCATTAGCTGGCCTTCCCGGCAAGCTCTTCTTGCCGGGGCCTTGGTCCTTCCCGACAAGCTCCTTTTGCCGGGCCCTTGGTTGGCCTTCCCGGCAAGCTCCTCTTGCCGAGGCCTTAGTTGGCTTCCCCGGCAAGCTCCTCTTGCCGGGGCCTTGGCTTGAGTATTTTGTTCTTGAACGGCATTGAAGGTAGCCATGGAGGATCTTGGCGGATGCCCGGCAAGCCCTGCCGCGGGTTGCTGCGACTTCCCGTGCACAAGTTCGGGGTACTAAGGTACCCCTACTTTAGTACACCGACAGGAGCCCCCGGGCCTGGGCCATACATGGTGCCGGGCGCTGTTGGGCCAGGCCCAAAACAGAGCACGGGCACGCGCGGCCTGGGTCACACCGCATATCTCTCCGCTTCCACCGCGCATGCCTAGAGCGGCACGCATCAAACGCGGCGTCGTGGGTGACGTCGGCGGCGTGTGCGGGGCCGGGCCTCGCGAGCATGCGTCAAGCCATGATGAAGGGGATGGCTCACGCCCTCCTACCCAAACGGAGATAGGCGTGGGGGCGTGGTGTATTTACTGGATGGGACCGGTGCACGGTTTTCGAGGCGTCCAACCCCACGATCACGGGGTGGGGCGAGGCCGCCTCACCCGTCACCTCGGCCCTGCATCCTTGCCACGTGGCTCCCATGCACTTGGGGTCACGGACGGTGGGAGTGGGAATCCAGGCCGTCGCGAGCAGAGGCAGCGGGTCGGTCCCGATTCCCTGCTCTCCCGTGCCTTGATTCGCTGAGCGGGGTGGCCAGACCCCCACCTTGCTCCTTTTTAAAGAGCAGGAGGGGGGCATAGAAGCCCGCACTCATCTCCTTCTTCCTTCAGCTTCTGCTCCCCTTTCTCCCATTCGCCATGGAGAAAGGGAACCCTGGCTCTTCATCGGTGGCGGCGAGGATCGCCGCCAGACAGCGCACCTCTCCCTCTCTCGCACCATTGGCGGGGGAACCGGCCATAAGGGGAAGAGGGAGGGGGCGAGGTCACGGACGAGGTCGAGGACGAGGCCGAGGCGCTCGGGGAGGAGGCGGTCGGGGCGGCGCGCCAGTTTCGCCTCCGCCGGCGGTTCCTCCCCCCACGGCGGTCCACATGGGGGACGACCCTTGCGAGTTCTTCGTCAGGCTGCGTCGGGCGCCTCGTCGTCGCCTTCGGCTTCCAACTCCGTCGCGAGTGCGATGGAACCGGGCCCGCCCGAGATGCTGAGGCTGCAGATGAGGGGCTGTGGGATCAGCGACACGCGAGTCCACGTTGTATCCCCAGCCCCTAGCGTGATGTATCTTGATCGTGGATGGAAGACGTTCGCCCGCATCCACAGCCTGACGGCGGGGTTTACCCTCCATTTCAAGTTAATGGAGGGCGACCTCCTCTCCGTCAAGGTCTTCGGGGACTCCGGCATCCGGGCGAGGTGCTGCGTGGACAGCTCCTCCGATAGCGAAGACTCCTCCTCGAGCGAGAGTGACGAGGAGGAGAGCGACAGCGACGACGAGGGTAACGGGCGGCGGGGCGGCGGGTCCGACTAGGTGTCGGGCGCCGCTCCGCACGTCTCCGGCGACCCCATCATCCGCGTCGCCGGCACCTTGAACTCCCCGGGTCGTCTCCTTTGGCGGCTGGCGTAGGGAGGTTGCGGAAGAGGAAGAGGGCTGGCGGCAAGGCCGTCAAGCCAGAGTACGAGGGCGTGGTGCCCTCGACAGCATGCTGACGTCCTGCCGCCCCGTCTTCGAGCCCTGCTTCCGGCGCCGCCATCACCATCCAGCCTTCGGACGGCCCCGGGGTTGTTCTCTTGGTGTCTTCTGGCACCCGTAGTTCGCCTAGGCGCCCCTTTTGCCCTTCTCGCCTCCTTGACCTACCTCTTGAAGAAAGGGACAGGAAAAAGGATTACGGGCATCTTATCTTTTTAACTTATAAGCCTTCGGGCCTTAGCATCATTTAAAACTTGTAATCCTCTCTTTCATGTTTTTCATCCTCTATGGACTGTACCCGAGTGGGATGTTTTTTAATGGAAAGGGGAAGCTTGCTATGTCATATCCTTTACTTGATTCTATGCCTTGTATGTTTTTACCCTACGCTTTTAGGGAACTTGCCGGCATGGGCACGCTTGCCGCAAGTGCCGAGTGCGGAACATCAGCAGCTTGCCGGCGGTGCCGGAGCACGCTTGCCGCGGGCGCTGAGTGCGGGACATCAGCAGCCTGCTGGCGATTCCGGTTCCGGTAAGAAACCTTGCCGCAACTAGTTGCAGCGCACTTAAATTGTTGAGCGGGCTCGAAACAAAGTAAGGGCGCAACTTAGCCGCGAGCTGGTTCCTCCGCGCACAGGTTTTTTTTTATACAAGGCACGATCGTTCGAGGACACGGCTTCGCGTTCCCTAGTCCATAAGAGGATGCATGACGAGGGATGAAAAACTTATCTGATATCGTAGCCTCCGGCAACCTTGGCTTGCCGCAGATGAAACTTGATATTCGCGGCCCCCGGCAACACTGGCTTGCCGGGGTCTAGGTGCCGGCGCGTCCTTCTTCTTCTTCCTGGTCGCTGCCATTTTATTTATGAGAACATCTTAGCCAGTGCCACGACGAGTTATTTTTGCAATATAACCCTATTCTGGGCACTATCTGCTATGTTACTTCCTTTACTTGATTCCGCCCCTTGTGTGTTTTCACCCTACGTTTTGAGGGAAACTTGCCAGTGCAAGCACGCTTGCTGAGTGCGGGACATCAACAGCCCGCTGACGGTGTTGCATCCGGCAAGAAACCTTGTCGGGGTTAGTTGCAGCACGCTTGTATTGTTGAGCGGACTCGAAACAAATCAAGGGCGCAACTTAGCCACGAACCGGTTCCTCCGCGCTCGGGTTTTACACACAAGGCACGGTCGTTCAAGGAATATAACTCTGCTTGCCGTGTTATATCCTTTACTCTGTCACATCCCTTGTATGCTTTCACCCTACGCTTTGAGGGAAACTTGCCGGTGCAAGCACACTTGCTGAGTGCGGAACATCAGCAGCCCGCTGGCGGTGTTGCATCCGGCAAGAAACCTTGTCGGGGCTAGTTGCGGCTCGCTTGTATTGTTGAGCGGACTCGAAACAAATCAAGGGCGCAACTTAGCCACGAGTCGATTCCTCCGCGCACAGGTTTTCCATACAAGGCACGGACATTCAAGGAATATAACTTAAAAATTTAAAACCTGATCATGCTCAAACTTTGGCAACTTATCTTTTTTTTTGCCGCCTGTGTCCCGGCGAGGCCATGCTCCTTTGAACGACACCCGGCCCACACCTCTATCCTTTCCTCCTCGAAGCTTCTGGCGTTAGCTTTGCGGCTATGGTAGCGGCGCAAAGCTTGCTGGTATCGAGCAGCTTGTACCGCAGCCTGAAGACGATCTTCCTCGAGGAGCAGCGCGTCATCTTTTCCGCGGCTGCTCTCGCTCTAGCTCACCGTAAGGGAGCACTCGAGGTGATCCGTATACGAGGGGAAAGGGGTCGAGAATGTCGAGCCCCCAGCCCGAAAATGGCCAGGGTAAAGGGATTGTCCGGGAAGCTTGAGCCGGCTGATGAATCTATTTGGAGTGGAACTGGCACGCTTCACACTTGGTTACTTGTGCACTTGCATCCTGGAGGGCTGTCGGCCAGAAGAAACCTTGCCGGAAGACTTTGCCGGCAAGTGCTCTTGCGCCAATGTGGTGACCACATATGCCTCCATGTATCGCTGCCAACAGCTCCTATCCATCTTCCCGGGAAATGCACTTCAATTTCACTCCGTTGAATCTTTTTCTATACAGTAAGTCATCGACAAACTGGTACATAATTGATTGCCGGGCTACTTTTTCCGCTTCTTCCTGTTCCTCGGGAAGTTCTCCTGTCTGAAGGAAGTGGACGATCTGCTGTGCCCATGTCGGAGCTTGTGGCTCGACGACAAGGACTAAAGGCGCGAATGCCGCTGCGGGAACATTCGCTTCTACGGCAAGAATCTGGTACCTTGCCGGAGCGTGATGTTCCCTGACAAGCTTGCTGGAGCAAAACTTGTCGGGAGCCTCTGCTCGAACGGAACAAGGCCTGGGGCTTGCCGGAGCAGGACGTTCCCCGGCAAGCGTGTCGGGACACAGCTTGTCGGGAGCCTCTGCTCGAACGGAACAAGGTCCAGGGCCTGCCGGAGCAGACCGCTCCTCAGCGCTCTCTGTGTCGGTCCCGGGGACCTTCTTGGCGGCGGCTCCGGGGAGCTCTGCCGGAAGGTAGTCGCCGGCAACCAACTTTCTCTTCTTGCTCTGTCCAGTTGATGGTGTCACAGATGGCTGAGTCAGCTTGAGCACGAAAATCCCTGGTTCCACAGGCAACTTGAGTGCGGCGCACTTTGACAGACCATCTGCAATGTCATTCTGAGCTCTTGGAACATGTTCCATTTGCAGGCCGTCAAAATGCTCCTCTAGCTTTCTCACTTCATTGATGTATGCTTCCATCAACGGGCTCTGATAATCTTTGTTAACTTGGCGGACAACAAGCTGTGAATCACCCCTGACAATAAGCTTCTTGATCCCAAGTTCTGCCGCGATCCTGAGTCCGGCAAGCAAGCCTTCATACTCTGCAGTATTGTTTGTGGCTCGCTCCTTGGGAAAGTGCATTTGGACCACGTACTTGAGGTGCTCTCTGGTGGGTGCGACAAGTAGTACGCCCGCACCGGCGCCTTGCAGCGAGAAGGCACCATCGAAGTACATGATCCATTCCTTGCTAGCTTCCTTGACGGGAATGCTCCTCTCCGGAGTTTCTTCATCAGGTGTTGGCGTCCATTCTGCTATGAATTCCGACAAGGCTCGGCTCTGGATAGTTGAAGTACTCTCGAACATGAGGCCAAAGCTTGATAATTCCAGTGCCCACTCAACAATCCTGCCTGTTGCTTCCGGATTCTGCAATATCCTCTTCAACGGGAAGCGAGTGACCACTGTGATCTCATGCGCTTGGAAGTAATGGCGCAGCTTCCTTGAGGCCATTAGGAGGCCGAAGAGCAATTTCTGCACACCAGAGTACCTTGATCTAGCCCCCTGCAGAAGGGAGCTGACGAAGTAAACTGCGCGCTGCACCATCTTTTTCTGCTTCTCTTATTGTGGCCGCGCAGATCCATTCTTGCCGGAACCAAAACTTGCCGGATCGGGGCTCGTCGGGCCAGAGCTTGTCGGGGGAGCCCCCTGCTTGTCGCTGGGCTTGCTTGCCGCAGACGCTGGCTCGCCATCTGCCTCCCTCTCTGCCACTAACGCAGCACTAACCACTTGATTGGTTGCTGCCAGATATAGCAGCAACTTCTCTTGTGGTTTAGGTGCGACAAGCGTTAGAGTAGAGGATAGGTATCTCTTTAGGTCCTGCAGCGTAGCCTCCGCTTCCGGAGTCCATTTCATTGGACCTGCCTTTTTCAAAATTTTGAAAAATGGCAGGGCGCTCTCAGCAGACTTAGAGATGAACCTACTGAGAGCAGCAACACAGCCGGCAAGCCTTCGCACATCCTTGACGCGCTTTGGTGCTTCGATTTGCTCAATGGCCTTGATCTTGTGGGGTTAGCTTCAATCCCCCTCTGGGACACAAAGAATCCGAGAAGCTTGCCGGAGGGAACTCCAAACACACACTTCTCGGGATTCAACTTGAGGTTGACCCTGCGCAGATTTGCAAAAGTCTCGTCCAAATCTTGGATCAAAGTCTCTTTGTCCTTGCTATTGACCACTATGTCATCCATGTAGGCTTCTACATTTCTGTGCAGCTGTGGCTCAAAAGCATGACTGACTACTCTTGCAAATGTGGAACCAGCATTCTTTAGTCCGAAGGGCATTCGTACAAAGCAGTACGTGCCACATGGAGTAATGAATGCGGTTTTCTCTTCATCCTCTTCTGCCATGAAGATCTGATGATATCCTGAACATGCATCAAGGAATGAAAGCAGATCACATCCTGCGGTGGAGTCGACAATCTGTTCAATGCGCGGCAAGGGAAATGGATCCTTGGGGCAAGCTTTATTAACATCATTGAAGTCAATACAAAGCCTCCACTTCCCGTTTGCTTCGCACACGACTACTGGATTGGCTAACCACGTCGGATGGAGCACTCCTCGGACCAGGCCTGCTGCTTCCAACTTCCTGATCTCTTCTGCAATGAATTCTTGACGCTCTACTGCTTGCTTTCTAACTCTCTGCTTGACGGGCCGCGCGTGAGGACAGACGGCAAGGTGGTGCTCAATTACTTTCCTGGGAACACCGGGGATGTCAGATGGTTTCCATGCAAACACATCGACATTCGCCCGCAGGAAAGCAACGAGCGCGCTTTCCTATTTAGGATCAAGCATGGCACTGATGGTGAAGGTGCCACCAGTGCCGTCCTCCTTGGCGGCCACTTTCTTGGTCTCTGGTGAAGCTATCTTTGCCTTTTTGCACTTGCCGGTGGAGCTCGATGGTGCGACCTCGATGCTAGCGCAGCACTCCGAAGGGGTGAGCTTGCCGGAGTAGGCATCAGAGCTACTCTTGTCGGACTTGGCCTTCTTCTTCCCCTCGGGAGCTTCAGCGGCAAGTGGTTTGCGTTCTTCTGCGGCTGCTGCTTCCCGGTAGATCTTGTCAGTACAGATGAGTGCATCCTTCTTGTCGCCTTGGACAGAAATGACACTTATCGGACCAGGCATCTTGAGCACATTATAGGCATAGTGAGAGGCTGCCATGAACTTGGCTAGCGCTGGACGGCCGAGAATCCCATTGCAGGGCAATGGGAAATCAGCAACGTCAAATGTGACTCTCTCTGTCCTGAAATTCAGCTCGCTGCCAAATGTCACTGGCAGTGTGATCTTCCCCTTCGGCTTGCTCCTTCCCGGGTTTATTCCTTGAAAAGTACCAGTCTCTTCGAGCTCGCTGTCGGGGATCTGGAGCTTCTTGAGTACTGCGGATGAGATCAGATCCAGGCCGGCCCTGCCATCAACCAGCATCTTCGTGACCCTGAGGTTGCGGATTGTTGGTGAAACCAACATCGGCAAGCACCCGACCGCAGTGATGCGATCAGGGTGATCTTCAATGTCGAAGATGATGGGCGTGCTGGACCACTTCAGGGGCTTGCGCGACTCAATGGATGGTTCTGCTGCGTTCACTTCCCGCACCCACTGTTTGAGTTGGCAGTGCGAGGTGTGCAGAGAAGCACCACCGTCGACGCACAACACCTCTGTTGCCTTCTGAAACTCCTGCTCATCAGTCTCATCTTCCTCCATCTGATCATCCTCGTCTTTGTCTTCGTCTTTGTCGCGGCCGCGGGGAGGCCTGTCTCCTTGCCGTGGCTTGGCCTTGTCGCGGCGCCCTCCCCGGGCGGGATACTTCTTGCCGGATCCTCCGCCACCTTGCCGGGCCTTCTCCTTGTCGCGGCGCTCATATTCAGCTTCCTGTAGCTCCGCCATCTGCTCAACTTTCTTGCAGGCTTGGAGGTCATGGCCCTTGGTGTGGTGGATCTTGCAATACTGCTTGCCGGAGCCATCCTGCTTGTCGGCGGCCACCACAGCCTCGCCGGAATTGCCAGCTCTAGCCTTCTCGGAACCGCCTCCGCTGCCGGATTGCTCAACAGCCAACACAGCCTTAGCCTTTCTCTTTCTGCTATTCCGCCTCCAGTTCCTCTTTGCCGGAGGGGCACCCTCACTGTCAGATCCTTCTGCTCCTGCATTCTCTCCGGGGAGTCTCCTCCCCTCTTCAGCCCGCGCGCACTTGTCGGCCAGGGCATATAGCTCGCTGACATCTCTGATTTTGCACATCGCCATCTCCTCCCTCATCCTGCGGTTACGCACGTTCTGATGGAACGCGCTGATAACCGCGGCAGGGTGGACGTCTGGGATGTTGCGCTGCACCTGACAGAATCTCTGTATATACTTGCGCAGGGGTTCTCCTTCCTTCTGGGCGAGTAGGTGAAGATCACTCTCCTGGCCATGGGGTTTGTGGCCGCCTGTGAAGGCGCCAACGAACTGATGGCACAGGTCCGCCCACGAAGAGATGGAGTTGTCCGGCAAGTGCATGAGCCAAGATCTGACGTTGGGCTTGAGTACCAGCGGGAAGTAGTTGGCGAGGATCTTCTCGTCGCGCCCTCCAGCAGCCTGCACCGCGATGGTGTAGACGCTGAGGAACTCCGACGGATGTATCCTTCCATCGTACTTCTCGGGCATGTCCGGCTTGAAGTTCTTGGTACTGGGCCACTGGACTTGCCGCAGCTCACGGGTGAACGCAGGGCAACCTACCGCGTACGGCAGGTCGCCGGGTTCCCCTGGCGCATGCATGTCGACAGCGGGCCCAGCGCGTCGGTCAGATTGACGTCGCGCTTCTCTTCGACGCTCGATGCGAGTGCGAGCGTCTTCGTGTCGTCGTTCCTGGAGAACTTGGCATTGATCGCGGCGAGCTCGCGGGTCCGACGACGCAGTGGAGTCGGTGTCGAGGTTGGCCCGACGAGTCGACGATCTTGGCCTTCGGGGCGGGGAGTGCGCAGTGGTGGCATCCCCAGCGGTCTTGTCGGCATCGGCTTGCGCCTGGACATCTTGCCGGGGCTTCGATGTGCTCAGTTGCCGGGGCTTGTCGTCGTTGGCGAAGCCAATGAGGCTATAAATGGCAGCCCTCCAGTCGTCGATCTTGTCCGGCGCTGGAGGGTAATCTAGAAGCAGCTGGGCTAGGGCCAGCGCTTCCTCTGGGGTCTTGGGTGGCGGTGGCGAGCGACGCGAGGCGCGAGACATGCTCAAACTTCTAACAGTGTTAGAAGGAGCATCATCTCGCACAGGCGACCGCACCGCGCTCGTGCCAGCGTGTTGACGCGCATGCTGGTCTTGAGCGTCCCGCGACCCACCAGCTTGGCCTTGTTCCAACGCAAGCACGGTGCTAGGAGCACCGGGGCGTTGTTGATCCTGCACCTCCTGAGAGGGGTGCGGCGGATATGCGGAAGCTGAACCTTGCGGGGCCTTGTCGTTGGACCGGGTGACGACGTGCGTCCCCCCGCCGGCGCCCGCTCCACCGGCGGTGTCTGCCCCACCGCCCGTTTGCCCTGGTGGCGGCAGGGAAGTCGCAGACGGAGCGGCCGCTTCCGAAGTCTTTTTCTTTGGTGGCATGTCGACGAAGATGTTGATGTAGCACGCGCAGACGCCGGATCAGATATGCACGACCTCGATGCCCCCCTACCTGGCGCGCCAGAGATGTCGTGGGGAACTGAGGGCCACGAGCACCTATGGGGCAGGAGGGCCCCTTTGTTTGTCCGGCATGGGAGCGGAGGGCGCACGCAGAGCAGATCGAGGCAAGGGAGCGCGCGGGGGGGGGGGGGGATTTTTACCCAGCTTCGGAGCTCTCCGGAGAGATAAAACTCCTACTGCTGCTTTGTGTGTTTGTATTCTGTTCTTGCTCGAGAGAGAGCGGGCGTGGCGTCGAATCAGCCGAACTGGGGAACCGAACCCCCTCTACGTGCGCATGGGCCTCCTTTTTATAGGCTAAAGGGGTCACCGACAGGTGGCAGCATAGAAGGAGGGGTAGAAAGGTAAAAATGCGGGTTGGTACAACTACTACCAACAGTGTCCCCTACCTAACTCTGACAGCAGGGGACAAGGGCATTTAATGCCCGTCCGGTCGCCCCAACAGTGCAAGGAAACGACCGTTAGAAGTGCCACCGATCGCCACGATGGCCTCCTTGTCAGCTTCGCTTGCCACCTCGCACCGCCATGATGCACAGCTACCCGCCACGTGCACCAGGAGCGATCCTGTGGCGACACGTCGTCGGGTGCGCTGGAGCGCGGGTGCAGGGTGGCAGCCTTGCTGCGGCAAGCGCCTTGCCGCAGCCCTTGTCTTGTCGCACCAGCGAGCTTGCCGCTCGCCGGGCCTTGCCGGGACGCGTGGGGCGTCGCGGTAAGTTCCTTGAAGTGCCTTAGCTGGCCTTCCCGGCAAGCTCTTCTTGCCGGGGCCTTGGTCCTTCCCGACGAGCTCCTTTTGCCGGGGCCTTGGTTGGCCTTCCCGGCAAGCTCCTCTTGCCGGGGCCTTGGTTGGCTTCCCCGGCAAGCTCCTCTTACCGGGGCCTTGGCTTGAGTATTTTGTTCTTGAACGGCATTGAAGGTAGCTGTGGAGGATCTTGGCGGATGCCCGGCAAGCCCTGCCGCGGGTTGCTGCGACTGTCCGTGCACAAGTTCGGGGTACTAAGTTACCCCTACTTTAGTACACCGACAGGTGGATGTACAGACGATGAAGCTTGCGGGGCCTTGTCCTTGGACCTGGTGACGACGTGAGTCCCCCCGTCGGCGCCCGCTCCTCCGCCGGCGTCCACCCCACCACCCGTTTGCTCCGGTGGCGGTAGGATAGTCTTAGACGGAGCGGCCACCTCCGAAGCCTTCTTCTTCGGTGGCATGTCGATGAAGATGTTGATGTAGCGCGCGCAGACGTCGGATCAGATACGCACGACTTCGATGCCCCCCTACCTGGCGCGCCAAAGATGTCGTGGGAAACGAACACCTATGGGGCAGGGCCCCTTTTTGGTCCGGCAAGGGAGCGGAGGGCGCACGAAGAGCAGATCGAGGCGAAGCACGCGAGGGATTTTACCCAGCTTCGGAGCTCTCCGCAGAGATAAAACTCCTACTGCTGCTTTGTGTTTCTATTCTGTTCTTGCTTGAGAGTGTATGTGTGTTGTGATTTCGAATGAGTCGAACCCCTTCTACGTGCGCATGGGCCTCCTTTTTATAGTCTAAAGGGGTCACCGATAGGTGGCAGCATAGAGAGAGGGGTAAAAAAGTAAAAACGGGGGTTGGTACACCTGCTATCAACAGTGCCCCCTACCTAACTCTGACGGCAGGGGACAAGGGCATTTAATGCCCGTCCGGTCGCCCAAACAGTGTAAGAAACGACCGTTAGGGGCGCCACCGATCGCCACGATGGCCTCCTTGTCATCTTCACCTGCCACCTCGCACCGCTTGGCTGCACAGCTACCCGCCACGTGCACCAGGAGTGATCCTGCGGCGACACGTCGTCGGATGTGCTGGAGCTCGGGCGCAGAGTGGTGGCTTCGCCGCGGCAAGCGCCTTGCCGCGGTCGCTGTCTCGTCGCACCCGCAAGCTTGCCGCTCGCTGGGTCTTGGTTGGCCTTCCCGGCAAGCTCCTCTTGCCGGGGTCTTGTCCTTCCCGGCAAGCTTCTCTTGCCGGGACTCTGTCTTCTCAGTTAACACTTTGTTCTTGAATGGTAGTAATAGGAATAACGAAGGATCTTGGCGGACGCCCGGCAAGCCTTTCCACGGGGTGCTGCGACTGCCCGTGCACAAGTTCGGGATACTAAGGTACCCCTACTTCAGTACACCGACAGCAGGCCCCACCGACTGGCCTGGTACAGGGCTGACAGCCCTTGTCCGCCGCAGGTGGGTCCTGCCAGCTGCGGATCACTGTAGCCGTGCTTCTAATGACGCTGGCTTGGTCATGGTGTCATGGCAACAGTGCTGCCGCCTGGCGGGCGATCACTATTGCCATTCCCCATCGTGTCTGGTTAATGGCGCGTGGGGCCCGTGGGAGGAGCCAGCCGACTCCTGGTGGCCGACTCCCAATGGGTCCGTCTTGTGGTGCTCTCGCCGTCTTTTGTACTCCCGCTAACTGGTGGGACCCGCCGTCTCTGG
Source organism: Triticum timopheevii (assembly GCA_963921465.1). NCBI lineage: Eukaryota > Viridiplantae > Streptophyta > Magnoliopsida > Poales > Poaceae > Triticum > Triticum timopheevii. The sequence goes on from OY997268.1 coordinate 473,728,882, forward strand.
GTCGCACAGACAGGCCGTCGCGGGCACAGGGCTTCGCCCCCAGGGGCTGATGTCAGGGCTGGAATGGCAACAGTGCCGCGCCGGACGGAGATCTCCGTCGGTACAGCGCACTATGGCCATGCCTGCCCTTGATAAACGGGGCGGGAATAGGCCGCGGGGTGGCCGTTCCCCGTCCCGTCCATTATCGCGAAGGCACGGGGTGGTTGAAGTCGCGGGCCGACTCCCAATAGCCGGCTTCTCCGGAAGTCGCCGGCCAGGAGTCGGCTTGTCTTGGAGTCGTCTCTGGGACTCGGCTTATCTTGGAGTCGTCTCTGGGACTCGGCTTATCTTGGAGTCGTCTCTGGGACTCGAGGGGCACAGCCTGCCCCGATGTCTTGAAAGGTTCTGGGACTTGGGTTAGCCTACCCGTGGCCCATTACTCCGACACCGTCGGAGAAGGCCGAGATGATGGCCTCCTCAGACACCTTGGGGATCTTAAGGCGAGCATTGTTGAAACGCTGGATGAACTTCTGCAAGGTTTCTCCCGGCTGCTACTTGATGCGGCGCAAGTCGCTCATGGCTAGGGGCCGGTCGCGTGTGCCTTGGAAGTTGGCGATGAATCGGGTGCGCATCTCGTCCCAGGAGGAGATTGTGCCAGGAGCCAGGTTCAGGAGCCAGGTGCGGGCGCCGTCCTTGAGCACCATCGGAAACCAGTTCGCCATGACCTTCTCGTCCCCATTGGCGGCTTCAACGCCCAGCTCATAGAGCTGGAGGAACTCAGCAGGGTCGGCCGTACCATCGTAGCGCGGGGGCAGATCTCTCTTGAACTTGCCCGGCCAAGCCACGCTGCACAGCTCAGTGGTGAAGGCACGGCAGCCTGCAGTGGCCGCGGGAGGCCTTTGGTGATGGAGATCTTGATCTTGGGAGTCTCCGTGCGCTACCGCCAGGAGCAGCGCGGGGTCTTGGCGCGCTTGAGCAAGAGCGCGTTCGTGCCGGGCCGGTGCGGGGAGCACACGGGCAGCTTCTTGGGGGCGAGGGATCTCTTGGCAGCTCTTCTCTTGTTGTGCTGGCGCCAGACGGAGTGCGTTCCGCCCAGGGGCCACGCGCCTTGGGGCCAAGGCGCCTTCTTGAGGGGGAGGCGGCTGAGGCGCCCCCTGAGCTTCATCGCCTGCGCGGGGCGGGGCGCGGTGCAGCGAGAGGGATGACGCAGGGGAGCCCCCAGCGGCGCTGACGAGCTCGGTGATGCGGGCGAGCCACTCGTCGTAGAGGTCGTTGACGGGGTGGTAGTGCAGCAGCTCCCGCGCCAGGAGCAGCACGGCGTGCGCGTTCGCAGGAGCGCGGCGGGCGTGGGACGAGGAACCGGCTGGAGTCAGCGACGGGGTAGCGGTGCGGCCTTCTTGCCGCACCAAAGGATGCAGGGGCGATGCCTGCTGCTCGTTCCCGCTTGGGCCGGTGGCGGCGTTGATGGCAGGCGACGGGGAACGGCAGGGGCGCCCGCCGAGGGTGCCGTCTGGGCGACGCGAGTGGCGAGAGTGGCCCGGCGCTTGGCGCAGGCTCGACGAGCGTCTGACATGGATGCGAAGGGCAGTGAAACACGAGGCGACGGAAGGCGGATTCCGGCGCACCCCTACCTGCCGCGCCAAATGTCAGATTTCGGGTTCCGGTAGACCCTCAAGGTTCGAACTCTGGGGTGCATGCGGAGATCACACCTACTGCCTACCCGTGTCTCGTCGCCTCGCAAGGATCTAAGCTACACAAAGAACAACACAAAGGACACGAGGTTTATACTGGTTCGGGCCAGCATTGTGGTGTAACACCCTACTCCAGTGTGTGGTGTGGTGGATTGCCTCTGGGGCTGATGATGAATAGTACAAGGGAACAACAGCCTCGCGAGGGTCTGTTCTTGGCTGGTGCGATGAACTGCTAGGGTCAGTTCAGTCGCTTCTCTCTCTCTTTCTTGCTTGCTTTCAAATGCCTCTACCCTGTGGGTGGCTAGTCCTATTTATAGATGGAGGCCCTGGGCCTCTTCCCAAATATTGAGCGGGAAGGGCGCCAACAATTGGCCATTTTGAAGGGGAACATCTAGTACACTTATCCTGATTAAAGTTGGTCCTCGCCTGCCAAAGACCCTGACGGTGACGCCGGCTTGGGCTCCACGATGACCTCCATCCTGCCGTCCTGCTGGTCTTGGTCTTGTTGTACCCAAATGGTTGCCTTTGCTTAATACTCTTGCCTGCGCTTGCCCCCTTTGCACCAAAGAGGAAACAAGGACTCTGCGCAGGCCGGCGCCCGCCTGGCGCCCGCATGGCCTCGGTCGTCATGGCTTGCGTCACGGACACCTCGTGAGGCCCCCCTCCTTGATCTCTCTGCCTCCTCGCGAGCCAGCGTGGCGAGGCTGTGCCTGAGGAAGCCTCTTGTCGTCCACCCCGCGAGGCTTGGCCCCTCGCGAGGGTCTTGAGCATGCGTTGAGGAAGATGGGCCGTACTGGGCCACTCCTTGAGCCACGCCGCAGGCCGCAGGCAGGCAAGTCTGGGTACCCCCGTTCCCAAAACGCCGACACAAACCCTAGCGCCTCTGCTAGCTCTCGACGATGCCAGCGATGAAGCGCTTAGCTGCCGTGACTTCTTCGACGCCGTCCTCACGCCGGCCGCGGACCTCGTCCTCTCCGCCGTAGCCATAGGTGTCCTCCGTCGCCAAGTTAGGGCACGGAAGATCGAACTCCTCGGCCTCCAATTTCGCTCCGTCTAGCAGTTCTTCATGTGGTAATTAAAATTCACATTTTACCATCTTTTTGATCTGATAGATTCATCCTTCCTTACCAAAAGTAGTTTCTAGATCTCTAAAGTTGAATCTATCTCTTTCTGCATCTCATACTTGCCAAGTCTATTCACTTATGCTTCTCTGCAAGTTAGATTCCTCACTTGTACTTATTCTTGGATTCGTACAAATCTGGGACCAACTCTCATCAAATAAGTGAATGTCTTCACATTATGAGGTCAATGTCTTCAAATTGATTTATCTTCAAAATCTTCTGATAATACATATGACCTCTTCCACTTCCCTCGCACCTCTAATGCTGTCATAGGTACATGTCCATGGGAGAATCCCTTGGTTCTCATAGTCTGCATTCGTTTGCAGAATTCTTACAGAGTCACATCAATTCTCCTGAAGCCAGTTCTTGTCTGACCAGCCGTCTGAAGCTCTTGCAAGTACTGAAGACTTTCAGATTAAGCTTCATGGCCACTGAGAAGTCAGCAAGAAATGGTGGCAGATAGCGCTGTGGGAACACTTCCAAGGATTTGCCTCCAGATTTGCACGAGCTGTAGAAAACAGACCCAGAGGAAACCTATATAGGACACAAGAATCGAATCCAATGGACTCGAAGATATTGGGCAGAGGAATGGTTCAAGTACCGATTCGTCTTAGAAGAATATGCAGAGAAGAATGCCATCAAGGGACCCTGGGGTGATATACTGTACAAAAATCTACCTCCCTCGACCCAGGCTAAATCTATTGAGCAAGGTTTCTATCCATGCATGGTGCACGGACCACAGCCAGAGAATGCTAACTCTTCTTCTCAGCTGTGGTACCGTGAAGACAATCTCTTCAAGGGCAACTACCAGTTCGCCAAAGACTCTTTCGTAAAGAACAAGAAGGAATTTGGACTTGACTTCAACCCTGGTCCATCTGCTCCTTGGAAAGATGGGACCCGTGAAGCCAATGAAAACAGGATCAGCCCCTTCTACAACCTAGCAGGCCTCATCACACACATTGCCGTCCAAGGTGCAAAAGTGGATCATTCTAGTGATGATGCTGACACTGATGATGCACCAGCTCCTCCTCCTAAGCCGTAGAAGCAAAAGAAAGCTAAGGCTTCAAAACCTACTGCTGCTCCAAAAGCTTCTAGAGTGAAGCCATTGGTAACTGCCCCTCCTGCTCCAAGTAACACTTCTGAAGATCTCTCTCGCATCTCCAAGAACAAGGAGAAGACTCAGAAGAAAGATGTTCAAAGTTCTGGTGAAGCCCTGACACCTGCTGCCGTTCTGAAGAACGAGACTGAAGCCATTGATCTGTTAACAAACGATGAGTGCGGTGATGATGCTCTTGAGCAGCTGATTAAGAGCAAGCAAGAGGCGGAGATCTTCAATGATCTGCCCCTCTTTGATGTGAACATCCTTGACAACTTCATCGATGAGTGGTTTGACAACCCAAATCTCAGCTTTGATGATCTTCAACTCCTGATTGGCATCAGCATTTCCTTCCAAGGCGAAATTGCTCCTGAGCTGGCTCTGGCTCAGTGAATTATTGAATTGAAGAACAAGATTGACTATGAGAAAGAGCAGTTCAAGAAGCATGTGGCCAAGCTCAGCGTGGCTGATGTTCAAATCTTCAAGGTGATGCTGCATGACCTCAAGGAGGCGAAGCGCGAAGAAGCTAAAGGTTCAAGAGAGCGCATGAAGAATCTAGATGCCAAGTGTGTTCAAGCTTACAATGAAGCTGAGAAGCGCAAGGCGCTTGGGCATCCTGGCATCGACCCCAGGCTGGCTGCCAAGAAGAAGAAGCGTACTGTGGCCCAAACTGAAGCTCCAAGGTGGGAAGAACCTCACAATGTCTTCCCTACCGGCATGACTGGCTCGAAGCCTAAGGTCCCCGCAGTGGCTTCAGAACAGACGAAAACCAAGGCAGCTGAAGCCGAAGCCAGAAAGCGCAAGCTCAAGAACACCACTGATGATGCACCACCCACCAAGAAGAGAAAGACTAAGAAGAGAAATCGGGCTGCTCCCAAAGAGCCCCTAGTTGTTGAGTCAATTGCTTTTGCTCATCCTGCATCTAAAAATCAAGAGCGTCGATTGATAGTTCATGAGCCTGCTTCCACAGCGGCTCCTGAAGCTGAAGAAAATCCAGCCGTTGACCCCATCATGACTGAAGACATCGGTCCCCTAGACAATGTAGAATATGATGAAGTCCTTCCTCAGATCGAGCGCCCAACGGTATCATCGCCTGTTCTCACGAACAACAAGCTCATCAGTATTGGTCGTCCCTTGATGCCAATCTCCCAGGATGCCTCATGGGCTGATCGCCCCCAACCACCAACACCAACTCAAGACTCACCCAGTACATCCCGTCCTCCACCAAAGCAAGTCAGTAGCCCAATGGTGAATGACGACAACTACATGGAGACTACACCATCACCAAAGGCGTCACCCGTGTTCCAACGGCTTCGCAAAGGCCTAAGGCCATCAGTCTCCATGACAACCATCATAGAGGAAGATTCAAACCAATCTAGCTCAGTGGCACGTCAAGTGTTCCCTGAAGAAAATCCCTTTGTGACGATTCCAACGTCCGAAGCCAATGCTGCTGAAGACAATCCGGCTGCATCAGCCGATGAAAGACAAAGAGAATAAGAACGTGTTGCCACACCCCCTAGCAACCAAGAAGTTGTTTTCGAGGAGAACGTGTCAGTGCCCGACCCTCCAGCTACTCAAGTGGAGGTTGGAAATCCTGAGGCAGCCACCAACAACAACACTGAAGCCAATGATGTTGTCATGGCTGAAGACAATGTGGCGCCTGCAATGAACACTGTGCATGAAGCCAATGATGCACCTGCAACAAATGTGCAGCCTAACGCCTCTGCTAATGCCACTGCTCCTGTTCTGCCTCCAAGGCCTCACACCATTGAGCAAGCATTCTACCAAGGCGAGCTTGTCATTGTGAGATGGCCAATTCTGGTTCCTCCGCCTGCTCCCAGACCTTAGTTTGACTATCATGTGGAGCACAGGCCTCAGGTTCAGAAGCCAAAACCAAGGCTGCCAAGGTTTCTAGGTACTGCATCTGCACCAGGATCGTTCAATGTCACTGGCTTCATTGCTCACAACACCTTCTTCGATAATGCCAAGAACCCATATTCCAAGCCAAGAATATCATCTGATCGGTTCTGGAGTTACCAGCAGCGCAGCTACTACTCCTGTATTCTACACAATCAAGAGCGCATATTTCCTCATATGCGTCTGGACTGCGAAGCCATTGCTGGTCTACCCTGCTTAGAAAAAGCCCTTGACTATTTTCGAGATGCTGGCCTTCTGCAGTTTGTTACCGACAAGGAACATTGGAATGAAGAGCTTCAGCTGCAATTCTATGCAACCCTCCACATTCGCGGCTATAACAGGGATCCGAGGACATGGGTCCTTGAGTGGATGACAGGAAATGTCCATCATGAAGCCAAAGCTCTTGACCTCATTGAGCTCACTGGCCTGTCCACTCTAGGCGATCTCTATGAACCTGGTTGTCAGCTTCACCGCAATGCATTGGAGAGCATCTTTCAGAAGCCAGAGCCCAACATGAGCCAAATGCTGAGCATGATGAAGCCACTGCCACAGGATGCTGAATATCCCAAGGAATTCTTTGTTGAAGACCTAGAGTATCTGCCCCGCACCATCTATCACATTATCAGGCAAACTCTATGGCCCATCAAAGGACATTCTTCCTCAGCAAAGCTAGAAGGCGCAATGAAGTCATTGGTCTTCTATATTTTCAATGGCATTAGCTTCAATGCTCGGGACTTCATCATTCGCCAATTTGCTGCATTTGGCTCACACATATTTGGTCTGAAATTCTATGCTCCTTGGATTATGCGACTGATCAAGCTTCACTCTGCTGTTGACTCTCAACCCTCTGCACGCAATCATCTCATATTTCTTCCCGAGGTTGTAAGTGCATCTAGTGCCACCCCTAGTTGATTTTCGAGTATTGACGACAAACCTGGTTGGGGGACTAAAAATGTAGGATAACACAGGTTTGTCCGAAATGTAGGATAACTTGGTTTTGTGAGAATTGCATGATAACACAGGTAGTAGTCTCTCATTGATTCGGTTTACCTACCGGAGATGACCCCTAAAAATGTGTGAAGACATTGAAGACAATGGTGGTCTGTGAAGCCATTCATGTTGAAGACTATGACACGATAAGGATTGAGTGAAGACTATGGAGCGCGAAGACTTCGTTGTTTTGTTGTTTCCTTTTCTTCTTTGTTGAGTCATAGGAACCACCGCGCTGTTAAGTGGGGTCCAAGTGAACAAAGTCAGAGTGACTGAAGTGATGCTCAACCAAATCCTATGTCTTCGAGCAAACACAATGAGAGCAACTCTTATCCAGAGTCGGATGAGTCAGCTTTACTTGTAGCCCAAGTCAAGCTGCCGCGTGTTTGAAATCTGACCGTTGCGACATGTGTCGGTTCCTTAGTGACCCAGGGTCATTTTGGACAAATCAGGTCGGGTTGCCCAGTGGCTATAAATAGCCCACCCCCCACACCATAAATTGGTGGCTGCTCAGAGTTAGTACACGACTTTTGTCGTTTGAGAGCAACCCACCGCCGAAGCTTTTGAGAGAGAATCCTTGCGAGGACAAAGCCCAAACCACCCAGAGCCCAAAAAGTGTTTGCCATCACTGAAGTCTTTCTATCCGCGTGATCTGAAGACTTGTTACACTTGAGGACTGTGAATCCTCCAGCCGGTTAGGCGTCGCGTTCTGAGCATCCAAGAGCCATTGTGTATTGCCGGTGAACAAAGTCTGTGAAGGTTCGGAAGTCTACCTTGAAGACTTACCAGAGTGATTGGGCGGGGACTAAGTGTCCTTAGCTGAAGGGGAATAAGGTGAAGACGCGGTCTTCTGACTTGAATCTCAGCCTCCCTAACCAGACATACAGTTGTCACAACAACTGGAACTGTTCGAACAAATCCCTGTCCTTCTGAAGCCATTGGTTATATATCCTAGTTCTCTTTACTTACACTTTGTCTTCGTGAAGTCATTGCCTGCTTGCATTATCTGTTTGACTTCACTGTGTGACTACCTGTTCTGATTGGCTTCATACTATCTTCCATCCTGATCTTTACTACCTAGCTGCTATTAGTCTTCGTGCTTTCACTTCATTGAATACTTGACTATGGCTTGTCTAGTGTAGTCTACCTTCCGCTGCATTCGAATAGTGTTGTTCATATTGTTTGTCTTCAAAACTCCCACGTTTTGAAGACTTTCATAAAAATCGCCTATTCACCCCCCTCTAGTCGATAACTAGCCCTTTCAATTGGTATCAAAGCAAGGTACTCCCTTGTTCTGTGTGATTCGGTTTAACCACCTGGAGTTTAGCTATGTCGACTGCAAGGATAATCAAAGTCTCCGTTGCATGCCCCATCTTCGATGGCACTAAATATCCCTACTAGAAGAATAGGATGCGCATGCATCTTGAAGCCATTGATGTCGATCTATGTTATGTCGTAAAGAATGGCGTTCCCAAGACTGGTGAAGGTGTCACCCTGCTGATGTCAAGAAGTTTGTTCAACTGGACTCTACCGCCAAGAACATCATCTGTGGTCACCTTACCAAAGGACAGTATGGCCCTATGAGTGCTCTGGAAATGTCGAAGCTAGTCTGGGACTGGCTCTCCTAGGTCAATGAAGGCGTCTCAACTCAGCGAGATCAACGTATCAGTACTCTCCACAACCTCTTCAACCGCTTCAAGAGACACGACAATGAAAATGTCCAGCTCACGTTTGATCGCCTCATTGATATCACAAATGAGCTCTAAACACTCGGTGCCACTGTGATCACGAAGCATGAGATAGTGAAGACACTACGGAGATCTCTTGACAGCTCATTTGACACCTTAGCCCTGATGATACAAGAACACCCTGATTTCAAGTCTCCCGATCCGTCTGACATACTTGAGAGGCTCAACACACATGAGTACCAGCTATCTGAGAAACGAGATATCTATGGCCCCAACTATTATCGAACTCGAGCTTTGAAGGAAAAGGCTGCTGCTTCCTCATCTGAAGAAGAATCTGACTGCAGTTCTGGTGATCCTGAAGACATTGGAAAGAGCTTGCTATGCTTGTGAAGAAGTTCCAGAAATTCACCAAGAAGAAAGGCTTCAGAAAGTCCTCATGATCCAGCTCAAGGAATGATGAAGCGTCTGCCTATGATCACAAGAAGAGAACTTGTCACAAGTGCAAGAAACCTGGTCACAACATCTGTGAGTGTCCACAGTGGGACAATGAGAAGAAGAAGAAGAAGAGAAAAGAATATGATTCTGATGACAAGAAGAATAAGAAATCCTCAAAGTCTTCTTCCAAGTCTTCATCACACAAGAAGAGCTCATCTAGCAAGGCTCGTGCTTTTGTTGGCAAGGAAATGGATTCAGAGGAGGAGTCAGCTTCTGAGGAGGTGGAGGTGGAATCTGAGGAGGAGTCTGACTCTGGTGTTGCGAGTCTGGCTCTAGCTACAGCCTATGTCGCCAAGTCCATCTTCAACACCAAAGACAATAGCTCCGTCACCAACGCTGATGATAATGACAAGGACGACTCGCCTCCCACCTACTGCTTCATGGCACATGGTGCCAAGGTAAAATCACGCGATGCTTACTTTCAAACATCAAGTGAAGATGACTCTGATGGTGAATCCAAACCTAGTTACAAAACACTTGCTAAAATTGCAACTGAACAACAGAATGCTATGGAACATACTCAAAACTGTTAGATAAAAGCGATGACCTGTTGGACGCGGAAATGACCAAGTCTCAGTCCTTAATTAAAGACATCAGAAATCTTCATGTTAAGTACCAGGAACTTGAAGGTCGACATGAATCGTTCTCAACTTCTCATGAAAAGATTTCCTATGATTATCTTCAAAGGAAGCAGGTACTTGAGAAATTGAGATCGGATCATCAAGATCTTCAAAAGGAGAATGAGTCACTTCGTGCCCAACAGATCAGTCCCGCTCAGGAAGGATTTGAACCATCATGCCTATATGCATTGAGCGTGATAACGATGCTTCTGTTGCTGAATGTTCTACTGCTACTACTATTGCAATATCTTCAACTGCTGATGTGGTAACTAACCCTTCTGCTGAGGATATCACTACTATTGCTGATGAGAATGCTAGGTTGAAGACCCTGCTTGAGACATGGATATACAAAAGTCTCAAAGGGCATCATACATTATGTGATGTCCTCAAAAAGTAGATTCTGAACCAAAACCCTAGGAAAGATGGTGTTGGGTTCGAGAGGAAAATGAATGTTGATGGGTCGTACTGGAAGCCTGAGCAGTACCCCAAAACCACATGGGTTGCTGCAAAGGAACCTTCAGTAGATCCATCCACCTTGTCTGGTTTCAGTTGTGCTAACCCCATTATCATTGATGAATCCTTTGATGCAAACTATAAACTATTTAAGAATCAGAATGGTGAAGTGTTTGCCAGGTATATTGGTACTAACTGCAGGAATGGGCCACCTATGAAGAAGATATGGGTTCCCAAAAGTTGTCTTGAGAATCTTCCAGTGAATGTCATCATGACACCACCTGTGAAGAAGACAAATCCCATACCAAAGGCTTCATATGGTCCAAAAGCTTCATACAGACCGAGGACTCATTTGAGTCACCCCAACATCAATGTTTTGCATGGAAATCATACTCAGACCCATGAATATGAGCGTGTTTCCTCAAACCGCTATGTTCATAGGACAAAAAACTTTTCTGCTTATTCCTATGAGTATTATTAACCTCCTGCAAGGCTATTTACTAGGGCTCCAAAGCCGAAATTCTTAGATTCTGCACTTAGACTCATTGCTTCTAAGCCACCCCTGAAAATGTGGGTGGTTAAGAAAACTTAACTCTCTTTTGTAGGGAAAGGTCTCCAGCTGGAAATCAAAGGCGTCCAAAACTAATGTTGGGGACCTTAAACATCTTGTGGGGCGCAAGATAAAATGCCCAAATGGTCTTACTATGTACTTCGTTCCAGGATTCCTTGACACTCATCCTATCTATCCTAACCAAGATCTGAATTTTCATGTTCCACTTGTTCGTCAAATGTTTATGCTTCACAACTCACTTGGTGAAGCCTATCCCCCAAACTACACTGTAGGCTATGACACCTCGTACTTCAGAATGGATTATGGACAGTGGATGCACTAACCACATGACGGGCGATCGAAGTCTTCTGATGGATTCAACGCTGCGTCCATCAGACAAGAGTCATATCACATTTGCTGACACTCGTAAAAGCAAGGTATTGGGTCTAGGCAGAGTTGCAATATCAAGGGTCAGCACATGGATAAAGTGATGCTTGTTGAATCCCTTGGTTTCAACTTAATGTCAGTCTCAATGCTTTGTGACTTAAACATGATTGTGCTATTTGAAAAATATCGATGCCTTGTACTAATGGAATCTGACAAGTCTCTAGTCTTTTAAGGGTATCCGAAAGATGATCTATATATGGTAGATTTCTCAGCAGGACCACAGATGGTTGTATGTCTTCTAGCAAAGGCTTTAGAATGCTGGCTATGGCATCGAAGGCTAGGACATGCTGGCATGAAGAACTTGCACACTCTCGCGAAGAAGAAGCATGCCATGCGCATCGAAGGCGTCAAGTTCAAGAAGGACCATCTGTGTGGCGCCTGTGAAGCTGGAAAGATGACCAGGGCCAAGCATCCCTCGAAGAAAATCATGACTACATCTCAACCCTTCGAGCTGCTTCACATGGACTTATTCGGACCCACTCACTACTCTACTCTCATTGCTTCTACTTCTCTCTATGGATTCGTCATTGTTGATGATTACTCTAGATATACTTGGGTGCATATAATCCTCTACAAGACTGAAGTGCAGGATGTCTTCAGACGCTTTGCCAATCGTGCCATGACGAACTATGGCATCAAGATCAAGCACATTAGAAGCGACAACGACACTAAATTCAAGAACACCGGCCTCGACCTCTATCTGGATACACTGGGTATCACTCATGAGTTCTCTGCTCCTTATACACCTCAGCAGAATGGCATCACAGAGCGCAAGAACAGAACTCTCATTGAGATGGCCCGAACAATGCTTGATGAGTACAAGACTCCACGGAAGTTCTGGCCTGAAGCCATTGACACTGCTTGCTACATCATCAACTGTGTTTATCTTCACAAGCTTCTGAAGAAAACATCCTATGAACTCCTAACTGGTAAGAAGCAAAATGTAAGCTACTTAAGAGTATTTGGTGCTAGGTGCTGGATCAAGGATCCACATCACACTTCAAAATTTGCACCGAAAGCACATGAAGGTTTTATGCTTGGTTATGGAAAGGATTCGCACCTCTACAGAGTCTTCAACCGCTTTCACTATAAAGTGGTTGAAACTGTGGATGTGCGGTTCGATGAGACTAGCGGCTCGCAAAGAGAGCACCTGCCAAATGTGCTAGATGAAGTACCTCCAAGTGAATCTATCAAGCAGATGGGAATTGGAGATATCATACCTTCCGAGAATCAAACCGAAGAGGAGCTTGTCGTTTCTGCACCTGATCAACCTGAAGACAATGCTCATCCTGAAGACAATCCCTGAAATGATGACATTGATCAGCAAGAGCAAAATCTTCGTCCTTCTCATCCTCGTGTTGCAAATGAAGTTTAGATTGAGAAGATAATCAATAGCTTGAATGCACCTGGTCCACTCACTTGTTCAAAAGCAACTCAAAGAGCAACACAGCTAACCAACTTCTGTGGGCATTTTGCATTTGTTTCAATCTCTAAACCCAAGAAAGTTGATGAAGCCTTCATGGAACCTGAATGGATTCAAGATATGCAAGAAGAGCTTCAATAGTTCGAGCTGAATAGTGAATGGGAATTGGTCAAGCGTCCTGATCCTCGGAAGCACAATATCATTGGCACCAAATGGATATATCACAACAAGCAAGATGAGCATGGTCAAGTGGTCAGAAACAAGGCTCGTCTCGTTGCACAAGGTTACACTCAAGTGGAAGGAATTGACTTCAATGAAACATTTGCTCCGGTGGTAAGGCTTGAAGCCATTCGCATACTGCTTGCCTATGCAAATCATCACAACAACCTTCTGTATCAAATGGATCTGAAGAGTGCTTTTCTCAATGGAAAGATATAAGAAGAAGTAGATGTCGCACAACCTCCTGGCTTTGAAGATCCAAAACATCCTGATATGGTATACAAGCTCAACAAGGCACTGTATGGCCTCAAACAAGCCCCTCGTGCTTGGTATGATACGCTCAAAGACTTCCTGAAGAGCAAAGGCTTCAAACCTGGTTCACTAGATCCTACACTCTTCACGAAGACATATGATGGTGAATTGTTTGTGTGCCAAATCTATGTGGATGACATTATCTTCGGCTGCACCAACAAGAAATACAGTGACGAGTTTGGTCACATGATGCAAGAGCAATATCAGATGTCAATGATGGGCGAGCTGAAGTTCTTTCTGGGTCTCCAAATCCCTCATCAATGCAACGACAACTTCATATCTCAAGAAAAATGCCTCAAAGATTGCCTGAAGAAGTTTGGAATGCAAGACTGCAAAGGATACACGACACCAATGCCAACTAAAAGTCATCTGGGTCCCGACGACAATGGTAAAGAGTTCGATCAAAAGATATACCGCTTCATGTTTGGTTCTTTGCTTTATTTATGTGCATCTAGGCCAGATATAATGCTTAGTGTTTGCATGTGTGCCCGATTCCAAGCGGCACCAAAGGAATCACATACACTTAGTTGTGAAGCGAATTCTTCGATATTTGGCTTACACCCCAACATTAGGATTATGGTATCCAAAGGGCTTAGAGTTTGATCTAGTTGGATTCTTGGATGCTGATTATGCTAGTGACAAGGTTGATCGCAAGTCCACATTAGGCACATGTCACTTTCTGGGACGATCTCTTGTCTGTTGGTCTTCAAAGAAGCAAAACTGTGTATCTCTCTCCACCGCTGAATCTGAATACATTGCTGCTGGATCTTGCTGTGCTCGGCTTCTCTGGATGAAGCAAACTCTCAAGGAATATGGTATCCATCTGAAGAATGTGCCTCTCTACTGCGACAATGAGAGTGCCATCAAGATTGCCAACAACCTGGTTCAGCACTCGAAGACAAAGCACATTCAAATTCGTCATCACTTTCTCAGAGATCATGTTATGAAGGAAGATATTGATATCATTCATGTCAAGACAGAAGAGTAGTTGGCTGATATTTTCACAAAGCCCTTGCATGAGAAAAGGTTTTGCAAGTTGCGGTGTGTGCTAAATATCTTGGAATCCTCAAATGTCCTATGATTAGGCACACATCCTAACACTTATGCATTTTGATGACTTAGATGTGCAACACACGAAGTAATGTATATCTTCTATCAATGAAGACATACACTCTAAGTGTGAATACATTAATGCAGAATTTGACTTCGGAGTGCCACGATAATTGTGCACCGTGTCTGGGTCTAATACTTCCTATACGGTGGGTAGCGCCACCACCAAACTTTTGTTTGAAGTATTTCTCTTGGCGTCATGTTTGCAAAGTCTTCATGTTTGATTTATCTTCATCCCTGGCTTATATTCAAGTTTATCTTCATTCAGTTGATTTGGCCTTATACTAGTTATATACATAATTGTGTTCTGTCCTCTACAGCATTCACTTATAGCTATGGCGTCATGTTGAATCTTTTGAACTAAGTGAATGTGATTGGACCCTAACCTATCTATGCTTCTACCTTAACTATATCTGTCCAAATCATATGCATTCTATTGAAAACTGTTGATTGTCTTCACTGAGACCTTGTCAGCTGAAGTCAATCTGACAAACATTTATATCTATTTTTAATGCCATATCCTTTTTGCCTGAAAACCGGAGAATTCGGAATGACCACCCCGACAATCCAGGCGTGGGACACCTTCCAAGGTGTTGCATGCTTGCCACGTGTCCTTCAGATGTGAACCGCCAGGGGCACCTGCATAATTGCGTTGTGCCGTCTCTTTCCTTATAAATACCCATCACATCTCGGTCAAAAATTCTTCTTCCACCTCGCCGCCTCTCGCAAACCCTAGCGCCTCCGCTAGCTCTCGACGACGCCGGCGACGAAGCGCTTAGCTGCCGCGACTTCTCCGACACCGTCCTCACACCGGTCGTGGACCTCTTCCTCTCCGCCATCGCCGTAGGTGTCCTCTGTCGCCATGTTAGGGCACGGAAGATCGAAATGCTCGGCCTCCAACTTCACTCCGTCTAGCAGTTCTTCGTGTGGTAATTAAAATTCACTTTTTACCATCTTTTCAATCTGATAGATTCATCCTTCTTTTCCAAAAGTGGTTTCTAGATCTCCAAACGTTGAATCCATCTCATTCTGCATCTCATACTCTGCCTAGTCTATTCACTTATGCTTCTTTACAAGTTAGATTCCTCACTTGTACTTATTCTTGGATTCGTACAAATCTGGAACCAACTCACATCAAATAAGTGAATTTCTTCACGTTATGAGGTCAATGTCTTCAAACTGATTTATCTTCAAAATCTTCTGAGAATGCATATGACCTCTTCCCCTTCCCTCGCACCTCTAATGCTGTCACAGGTACATGTCCGTGGGAGAATCCCTTGGTTCTCATAGTCTGCATTCGTTTGCAGAATTCTTACAGAGTCACATCAATTCACCTGAAACCAGTTCTTGTCTGACCAGCCGTCTGAAGCCCTTGCAAGTACTGAAGCCTTTCGGATTAAGCTTCATGGCCACTGAGAAGTTAGCAAGAAAGGGAGGCAGACAGCACCGTCGGAACAATTCCAAGGATTTGCCTCCAGATTTGCACGAGCTGTACAAAACAGACCCTGAGGAAACCTATACAGGTCGCAAGAATTGAATCTAGTGGATTCAAAGATATTTGGTAGAGGAATGGTTCAAGTACCGTTTCATCACAGAAGAGTATGCAGAGAAGAATGCCATCAAGGGACCCTAGGGAGATATTGTATCCGTGCATGATTCGCGGACCGCAGCCAGAGAACGCTGACCCTTCTTCTCTGCTATGGTTCCGTGAAGACCATCTGTTCAAGCGCAACTACCAGTTTGCTAAAGACTCGGCTGCGAAGAACAAGAAGGCTTTAGGACTTGACTTCAACCCTGGTCCTTCTTCACCTCGGGAAGATGGCACCCGTGAAGCCAATGAGAACAGGATCGACCCCTTCTACAACCTTGCAGGCCTCATCACACACATTGCTGTCCAAGGTGCAAAAGTGGATCATTCTGATGATGGTGCTAACACTGATGATGCTCCAGCTCCTACTCCTAAGCCGCAGAAGCAAAAGAAAGGTAAGGCTTCAAAATCATCTTCTGCTCCAAAAGCTTCTCGAGTGAAGCCATTGGCAACTTCCCCTCCTGCTCCTAGTAACACCTCTGAAGATCTCTCTCGCATCTCCAAGAAGCGCGAGAAGCCACAGAATAAAACTGTTCAGAGATCCAGTCAAGCACTGACACCAGCTGCCGTTCTGAGGAACGAATCTGAAGCCATTGATCTGTCTTCAGATGAAGAGTTTGGTAACGATGGTCTTGAGCAGCTGATTAAGAGCAAGCAAGAGGCAGAGATCTTCAATGATCTACCCCTCTTCGATGTGAACATTTTGGACAATTTCATTGATGAGTGGTTCGACAATCAAGATCTCAGATTTGATGATCTGTAACTCCCCATTGGCATCAGCGTCGCCTTCCAAGGTGCAGTTGCTCCTGAGCTAGCTCTGGCTCAGCGAATTGGTTAATTGAAGAACAAGATTGACTTTGAGAAAGAGCAGTTCAAGAAGCATGTGGCCAAGCTCAGTGTGGCTGATGTTCAGAAATTCAAGCTGATGCTGAATGACCTCAAGGAGGCGTTTCATAAGAAATGCGAGGAAGCCAAGGTTCAAGAGAGTGCAAGAAAAATCTTGCTGCCAAGTGTGTTCAGGCCTACCACGAAGCTGAAAAGCGCAAGGCTCTTGGGCGTCCTGGCATTGACCCCAAGATGGCTGCCAAGAAGAAGAAGAAGCATATTGTGGCCCAAACTGAAGCTCCACGGCGGGAAGAACCTCACACTGTATTCCCTGCTAGCATGATAGGCTCGAAGCCTAAGGTCCCCACAGTGGCTTTAGAACAGAAGAAAACCAAGGCAGCTGAAGCCGAAGCCAGGAAGAAGAAAAATCAAGAGCACCGCTGATGATGCACCACCCCCCAAGAAGAGAAAAACCAAGAAGAGAGATCGGGCTGCTCCCATAGAGCCCCTTGTTGTCGAACCCATTCCCTTTGCTCATCCTGACCCTGAAAATCAAGCGCGTCAGTTGATAGTTCATGAGTCTGCTTGCACAGAGGCTCCTGAAGGCTGAAGCTCAAGAAGTTCCAGTCGTTGACCCCATCGCGACTGAATACATTGGTCCTCACGACAATGTAGAAGATGATGAAGTCCTTCCTCAGATTGAGCGCCCAACGGTATCATCGCCTGTTCTCACGAACAGCGAGCTCATCAGTATTGGTCGTCCTTTGACGCCAATCTCTCAAGATGCCTCGTGGGCTGATTGCCCCCAACCAGCAACTCTTAGTGAAGATTCACCAAGTACACCCCATCCTACACCAGCGCAAGTCACCAGTCCGTTGGTGAATAATGATAATTACATGGAGACCACACCCTTGCCAAAGGCATCGCCCGTGTTTCAACGGCTTCGCAAAGGTCTAAGGCCATCTGTCTCCATGACTACCACCATAGAAGAAGACTCAAACCAGTCCAGGTCAGTGGCATGTCAAGTGTTCCCTGAAGACAATCCTTCTGTGACAGTTCCAGTGTCCGAAGCTAATGCTTCTGAAGAGATTCTGGCTGCATCAGCCGATGAAAGAAAAGGAGAAGAGTGTGTTGCTACTCCCCTACCACCCAAGAAGTTGTTCTCGAGGAGAACGTGTCTATACCCGACCCTCCAGCTACTCAAGTGGAGTTTGAGAATCCTGAGGCGGCCACCAACAACACTACTGAAGCTAATGATGCTGTCATGGCGGAAGACAATGTGGCGCCTGCAATAAACACTGTGCATGAAGCCACTGATGCACCTACAACAAATGTGCAGCCTGACGCCTCTGCTAATGCCACTGCTCCTGTTCCGCCTCCAAGACCCCACACCACTGAGCAAGCATTCTACCAAGGCGAGGTTGTCCCTGTCAGATAGCCAATTCTGGTTCCTCCACCTGCTCCGGACCTCAGTTTGACTATCATGTGGAGCACAGGCCTCAGGTTCAGAAGCCAAAACCAAGGCTGCCAAGGTTTCCAGGTACTGCATCAGCACAAGGCTCATTCAATGACAATGGCTTCATTGAACACAACACCTTCTTTGATACTGCCAAGAACCCATATTCCAAGCCAAGAATATCATCAGATCGGTTCTGGAGTTATCAGCAGCGCAACTACTACTCCGGTATTTTATACAATCAAGAGTGCATATTTCCTCATATGCGACTGGACACCGAAGCCATTGCTAGTCTGCCCTACTTAGAAGAAGCCCTTGACTGCTTTCGAGATGCTGGCCTTCTGCAGTTTGTTACCGACAATGAACATTGGAATGAAGAGCTTCTACTGCAATTTTATGCAACCCTCCACATTCGCGGCTACAACAGGGATACAACGACATGGGTCCTTGAGTGGATGACAGGCAATGTCCATCATGAAGCCAAAGCCTTTGATCTCATTGAGCTCACCAGCCTGTCCACTCCAGGCAAATTGTATGAACCTGGTTGTCAGCTTCACCGCAATGCATTGGAGAGCATCTTTCAGAAGCAAGAGCCCAACATGAGCCAAATGCTAAGCATGATGAAGCCACTGCCACAGGATGCTAAATATCCCAAGGAATTCTTTGTTGAAGACCTATAGTATCTGCCCAGCACCATCTATCACATCATTAGGCGAACTCTATGGCCCATCAAAGGGCTTTCCTCCTCCGCAAAGCTTGAAGGTGCAATGAAGACATTGGTCTTCTATATTCTCAATGGCAAAAGATTCAATGCTCAAGATTTCTTCATTCGCCAGTTTGCTGCATCTAGCTCTGACATCTTTGGTCTGAAATTCTATGCTCCTTGGATTATGCGTCTCATCAAGCTTCACTCTGCCATTGACTATCAGCCCTCTGGGCGCAACCATCTCATATTTCTACCAGAGGTTGATATGTCCATTGAAGCCATTTATCCAGAGCCTGCCAAGGAAGCACTATATCTTCCCAATGCAGATCGTCAGAGCTTTTCCCAGCATGTTGAAGGTGTTCATGTTGCTTCTCGTGTTTATCCTCTGGCCGGCAACACTCGCCGTGCACGCACTAAAGCCACAGAAAGTATTATTGCTCCAAGGCCTCAGAAGCGATCTCATGTGCTCAATGACCGAGAGCTTCTCGTGGCCTTGCATCAGAAACATGACAAGCATCACTACTGGATGAAGTGTCAAATGCAAAGCCTCTTGGTGGATGTCAATCGCATCCGCAATCTTGCCACCAAGAATGCCTTTGTCACTCATGAAACCTGCCGGAGGTCCTGGAAGAGTCTGACATTGCTAAGTGCTGAAGCTGATCTTCAAGACGATGGCTTCACTAAGAGATTCAAGTTCGACTCCACTCCTCCTAGGAATGCTATCTTATGTCGAACCCCATCTCTTGAAGATTCAGAGTACTCCTCCTCGGCAGCAACTATAAATGCTAGAGTCTTGGATGACGCAGAAGATGCTACCTCACCACCCCCAACCTCAGCGCGTGTCGACACTGCACCAAGTTCTTCTGCACCACCAAACCTCAATGACGACCCTGCTGCTTCACCTACTCCTCATGGGAATGAGTAGAGACTATGTCTTCAAACCTTTTTTGGTCCTTACTGACAAAAGGGGGAGAAGCATATGTTGATAGTCTTCAAGCGGGTCCAGATGGGTGGTTGATATACTTTTTGCCTAGTGCTTACAACTCTCGCTTTTATACATTTGGTTCTTTGAGTTGTAACACTTAAACTTGATGGTCGTCTGCTACTTTTTCTGCTATTATGTGATGCGATGATAAATTCCGCATATGCAATGATAAATCCTGCATGAAGTCATCTCGCAGATGTATTGTCTTCATATGGTGAAGAGGATCTCCACAAGTACAACCTGCCATGTGCATTTGCATTCCAACGCAAAATATTTATATGCACATCTTCAGGGGGAACCTTTCTGCCATCTATGAAGACAATATCTTAATCCTTTACAATTTCACATACTTTTATCCCCGTTGAAAACTTCAACCAGTTTGTCATCAATCACCAAAAAGGGGGAGATTGTAAGTGCATCTAGTGCCACCCCTAGTTGGTTTTGGAGTATTGACGACAAACCTGGTTATGGGACTAATGTGTTTGTGAGAATTGCAGGATAACACAGGTAGTAGTCCCTCATTGATTCGGTTTACCTACCGGAGATGACCCCTAAAAATGTGTGAAGACATTGAAGATAATGGTGGTCTGTGAAGCCATTCATGTTGAAGACTATGACACGAGAAGGCATTGAGTGAAGACTATGGAGCGCGAAGACTTAGTTGTTTCGTTGTTTCCTTTTCTTCTTTGTTGAGTCATAGGAACCACCGCACTTTTAAGTGGGGTCCAAGTGAACAAAGTCAGAGTGACTGAAGTGATGCTCAACCAAATCCTATGTCTTCGAGCAAAGGCAATGAGAGCAAATCTTATCCAAAGTCGGATGAGTCAGCTTTACTTGTAGCCCAAGTCAAGCTACCGCGTGAGTTTGAAATCTGACCGTTGCGACACGTGTCAGTTCCTTAGTGACCCAGGGTCATTTCGGACAAATCAGGTCAGGTTGCCCAGTGGCTATAAATAGCCCACCCCTAGACCATAAATTGGTGACTGCTCAGAATTAGGACACGGCTTTTGTCGTTTGAGAGCAACCCACCGCCGAAGCTTTCAAGAGAGAATCCTTACGAGGACAAAGCCCAAACCACCCAGATCCCAAAGAGTGTTTGGCATCACTGAAGTCTTTCTGTCCGCGTGATCTGAAGACTTGTTACACTTGAGGACTGTGAATCCTCCATCCGGTTAGGCGTCGCGTTCTGAGCATCCAAGAGCCATTGTGGATTGCCAGTGAACGATGTCTGTGAAGGTTCGGAAGTCTACCTTGAAGACTTACCAGAGTGATTGGGAGGGGACTAGGTGTCCTTAGCTCAAGGGGAATAAGGTGAAGACACAGTCTTCTAAGTTGAATCTCAGCCTCCCTAACCAGACGTACAGTTGTCACAACAACTGGAGCTGGTCGAACAAATCCCTGTCCTCCTGAAGCTACTGGTTCTATCTCTCTTCTCTCTACTTACAGTTTGTCTTCGTGAAGTCATTGCTTCCTTGCACTATCTGTTTGACTTCACTGTGTGACTACCGGTTTTGATTGGCTTCATACTATCTTCTATCCTGATCTTTACTACCTAGCTGCTATTAGTCTTCGTGCTTTCACTTCATTGAATACTTGACTATGGCTTGTCTAGTGTAGTCTACCTTCTGCTGCATACGAATAGTGTCATTTCTATTGTTTGTCTTCAAAACTCCCACGTTTTGAAGACTTTCATAAAAATCGCCTATTCACCCCCCCTCTAGTCGATAACTAGCCCTTTCATGTTTGCATACTCAGGTTCATGGGAGAAGAAGGCATAGCACGAGGGAACGAGGAGTTGAAGCAGCTAGAGCAAGACGTGGTGATCATGCACATGGATGCGAGGGAGGACGACGACCAGCATGAGAAGGAGGACACCATGCAGGATGCCACATATGGCACACCACCAAGTGTGCGCCATACCCATACGGCTTGCGCGCCTAGTTGGCCGCACCCAACCATTGGGTCAGTTTGTATCAGTTTGAGTCGAACTGAGTCGGTTTGGGCTGAACCCTAGTTGGGTTCGGGTTTGGTTTTAGTGGTGGACGTCCCCACCTCTATAAGTACTCTTGGGGCACCCACAATTAGGGTTATACCACGTTAAAATTAAACCCTAGTTTCGTTGAACTTGCTATCAAGAATCCATATGAAATTGCATCTCCAGTTCGTATCGATCTGGAGATTTGAACTACAAGTTGAGGGTAATCTGCTGTTCCATTGGGAATTAGTGAATTGCAATTATACCATTTCGTGGTCGATGGCTACATTGTGCAAGTGTGTGAAGTCGTGAATATCCGAAGGGTAGAGAGCTGTTGCATTGGCATCAGGGATCTAGCGAGGAGATATCATTGGTGACACCCAATTATCTACCATCTTCATCATACCACCACCAGGTTACTGAGAAGATCGAGCCACCCCATATCATCTTGGTATCAGATTTCCAGTGTTGCCTCGGTAAGCATCCACCAAATTCACCCATAGTTTAGTTATTTTTCTTCCTATACAGAAAAAGCCAAAAATATTAGGGTTCTTAGTTTTTACCATAGCCTAGATCGCATAGAAGTCAAATTTTCGACTGTTGGTCGTTTCTTTTTCGTAGCTTTTCTTTTGTTCGTAGTCACAGATCATCTAGGGTTTTGTTTCTGCATCGTTAGGGTTTAGGTTTTCTAGTTGGAGTCCTTGTTCTAGCCGGCTTTGTTTTTTCCCTCCGAGTCAAGCTCCTGCCGCTGCTTACGCCCGCCACCAGACACCCAACAGCAGTTGTCTGACCTTGCGCGTGAGCTTACGCCCGCCACCAGACACCCAGCATCAACTGTCTACCTCTGCATGTGCGTTTCTGCCATCTAATTTTAGTTAGGTTTTTGAGTCAGTTTCGTTGTCTAGTTCCTTTTTCCGGTCAGAATTAAATCGAGTCTTTCCTTTTGTGCGCCATAGACAAGCCAATCTTTGCTTTGCATAGGAACTTACCTATTGAGACTAGCTTTTCCTTGTGCTCATTGGGCTGCTCTGATTAGGGTTTTTCTTGTGCAAATTGTTTCTGCCTTGTCGAAAACAATTTGCTCATGTCGCTAGGCTTGAAGCCATTCACAAACTGCTAGCCTATGCCAACCACAACAACATCCTTCTGTATCAAATGGATGTGAAGAGTGCCTTCCTCAACTGCAAAATTAAATAAGTGTATGTAGCTCAACCACCTGGTTTTGAAGATCCAAAGCGTCCTGATACGGTGTACCAACTCAACAAGACATTGTATGGCCTCAAACAAGCACCTCGCGCGTGGTATGATACACTCAAAGATTTCCTCAAGAGCAAAGGCTTCAAACCTGGTTCTCTTGATCCCACTCTCTTCACGAAGACATATGATGGAGAATTGTTTATATGCCAAATCTATGTGGATGACATTATCTAGCTTCGGCTGCACTGATAAGAGATACAGTGATGATTTTGGGCATATGATGCAAGAGCAATATCAGATGTCCACGATGGGAGAGCTGAAGTTCTTTCTTGGTCTTCAAATCAGTTAATAGAGAAATGGCGTCTTCATATCACAAGAAAAATATCTCAAATATTGCCTGAAGAAGTTTGGAATGCAAGACTGCAAAGGTTACATGATGCCAATGCCTACCAAAGGCCAATTGCGCCCGGACGACATTGGTAAAGAGTTCGATCAGAAGGAATACTGCTCCATGATTGGTTCTTTGTTGTATTTATGTGCATCTAGGCCAGATATAATGCTTAGCATTTGCATGTGTGCCCGACTCCAAGCGGAACCAAAGGAATCGCATCACCTCGTGGTGAAGCAAATACTTCGATATTTGGCTCACACCCCAACGCTAGGATTATGGTATCCAAAGGGCTCAGAATTTGATCTAGTTCGATTCCCATATGCTAATTATGCTGCTGACAAGGTTGATCGCAAGTCCACATCAGGCACCTGTCGCTTTCTTGGACGATCTCTTGTCTGTTGGTCTTCGAAGAAGTAGAACTATGTGTCACTCTCCACTGTTGAATCTGAATACATTGTTGTTGGATCCTGCTGCGCTCAGCTTCTATGGATGAAGCAAACCCCCAAGTACTATGCTATCAACAAGAAGAAAGTTTCCCTCTACTATGACAATGAAAGTGCCATCAAGATTGCTCACAACCCAGTTCAACACTCGAAGACAAAGCACATTTAGATTCGTCATCACTTTCTCAGAGTTCATGTGTTGAAGGAAGACATTGACATTCACGTCAACACAGAAGAGCAATTGGCAGATATCTTCATGAAGCCCTTGGATGATAGAAGGTTTTGCAAGCTACGGTGTGAGCTAAATATCTTAGAATCCTCAAACGTCCTGTGAATGGACACACATCCTAACGCTTATGCATATTGATGACTTAGGTGTGCAACACATGAAGTAACATATGCCTTCAATTCATGAAGACATACCCTCTGAGTGTGAATACATTAATATGGAATTTGACTTTAAAGTACCATGATAATTGTGCGTCATGTCTGGGTCTAATACTTGCTATATGACAGGTAATGCCGCCACCAAATCTTTCCTGAAGATTTTTGTTTGGCGTCATAATGCTATATCTTCATAATTGTTTGTCTTCAACATTGGTTTATCTTCATGATTTATCTTCAATGTTGGTTTGATTTTCATTTCCTATATATATTTTGTCCTCTACAACATTCACTTATAGCTATGTCTTCAAGTTGCTATTTTCTGCGCTTGGTGAACGTGATCGGACCCTAATCCCTTCTGTGCTCATCTCTCCAACTCTCGTTGTCTCCTCATATGCATTCTATTGACACGTGTTGATTGTCTTCAGTGTGTCCTTGTCATTTGAAGATAGAGAGACCAACATTTAAAAGGTTTTTATTATCTTTATCCGCTTTGCCTGAATCCAGAGAAGCCGGAAAGACCACCTAACAAACCAGGCACGCGTGGGGTCGTGGCACAACATTCAAGTTGTTATATGCATGCCATGTGTCCTTCAGATGTGAACCGCTAGGGGCACCTGAGTAATTACACTACACCGTCCCTCTTCCTTATAAATACTCAACCCCCTGCGGTCATTATTTCCTTACTCCCCTTGATGTCTCGCTCGAACCCTAGCACCATTGCTAGCTTCTGCCATTGCCGGAGACAAAGCGCTTCGCTGTCGCGACTTCTTCGTCGTTGATGTCATGCCGGTCGCGGACATATTCCTTCCACTGCCACCGTAGGTGTCTTCTGCTGCCAAGTTAGGGCGCGGGATATTGAATTGCTCGGCCTCCATCTTCTTCGTCTAGCAGTTCTTCGGGCGATAAACAAAAGTTTAATTTTTACCGTTTGTTTGATCTGATGAACTTCTCACATCTTTCGAAAGTTGTTTTTCCTCACTTCCAAATCTAAATCTCCCATACACTGCATCTCATAATCTGCAAGTACTTTCACTTATTCTTCACAACTAGTTAGATTCCTCACATGTACTTATTCATGGTTTCGTACAAATCTGGAACCAACTTACATCTATAAGTGAATGTCTTCGCGCTATAAGCCCATTGTCTTCAAACTGATTTGTCTTCACAATCTTCTGAGAATGCATATGACCTCTTCCCCTTCCCTCACATATCTAATACTATCATAGGTACATTTCCATGGGAGAGCCCTTGGTTCTCATAGTCTGCACTCATTTGCAGAGTTTTTACATTAGCATATTGAATCTCCAGAAGCCAGTTCATGTCTGACCAGTCGCCTGAAGCCAAACTCAGTTGTGAAGCCTTTCAGTCTAAATCCAATGGCTTCTGGCAAATCTACAGGGAAGGGTGGAAGGCAACACTGTGAAAACACTGCTTTGGACTTGCCCCAGATCTATATGAGATATACAAGTCTGACTCAGAAGAAACCTATGGTGAGCGCAAGTCCAGAGTCCAATGGATTCGAAGATACTGGGCAGAACAATGGTTCCTTCATCACTTTGTGACTCCAGAGTACGCAGACAAGAATGTTGTGAGGCCTCCATGGGCGGATATTGTGTAAAAGAACATTCACCCCAAGACGAAGGCTGAAGCCATTGCTAAAAGCTTCTATCCTTGCATGGTTAGAGGACCCATGCCTGAAAATGCCGACCCATCAAGTCTTCGACGGTGTCGTGAAGATGATCTGTTAGAAGCCAATTTTCAGTTTGCTAAGGCTTCAACAACTCAGAACAAGAAGGACTTTGGTATTGACATCAACCCAGGTCCAGCTCGACCAAGGCCAGATGGCAGTCGCGAGGCTGAGCAGAATCTCATTGGTCCCTTCAATAGCTTCGATGTGTTTCTCACACATATCGCTGAGCAAAGGACCAGCGTTAAAGAAGCTGTTGTGGAAGGGCAACATGTTGAAGTTCCAGAGCCCCCGAAGCCTGTGAAGAAAGCAAAGGCTTCAAAATCATCTACTGCACCAAAAGCTTTAAGAGTGAAGCCCTTGAAGTCTGCACCTCCTGAATTAAGTGTGCAATCTAAAAATCTATCTTGCACCTCCAAGAATCCCAAGAAAACCTCAGGGCAATCTCTTACACCTGCAAACATCTTTCACAATGATGAAGACATTGTCGATCTATCTAGTGATGAAGACATAGATGATGATGCATTTGAGATGCTGATCAAGAGCAAGCAAGAGCAAGCAAGTACTCTTGGGGCGCCCACAATTAGGGTTAGACCACGTAAAAATTAAACCCTAGTTTCTTTGAACTTGCTATCAAGCATTCATCTGAAATTGCATCTCCAATTCGTATCGATCTAGAGATTTGAACTACAAGTTGAGGGTAATCTGTTGTTCCATTGGGAATTAATGAATTGCAATTATACCGTTTCGTGGTCGACGGCTATGTTGCACAAGTGTATGAAGTCGTGAATATCTGAAGGGTCGAGAGCTGTTGCATTGGCATCAGGGATCTAGCGAGGAGAGATCATCGGTGACACCCAATTATCTATCATCTCCATCATACCACCACCAGCTTACTGAGAAGATCGGGCCACCCCATATCATCTTGGTATCAGATTTCTAGTGTTGCCTCGGTAAGAATCCACCAAATTCACCCATAGTTTAGTTGTTTTTCTTCCTATACAGAAAAAGCCAAAAATATTAGGGTTCTTAGTTTTCGCCGTAGCCTAGATTGCATCGAAGTCAAGTTTTAGATTGTTGGTCACTTCTTTTGCGTAGCTTTTCTTCTGTTCGTAGTCGTAGATCATCTAGGGTTTTGTTTCCGCGTCGTTAGGGTATAGGTTTTCTAGTCGGAGTCCTTGTTCTAGCCGGCTTTGTTTTTCCTTCTGAGTCAAGCTCCTGCCGCTGCTTACGCCCGCCACTAGAAACCCAACAACAGTTGTCTGACCTCGCGCATGAGCTTACGCCCACCACTAGACACCCAGCATCAATTGTCTGCCTCTGCACGTGAGTTTCTGCCATCTAATTTCAGTTAGGATTTTGAGTCGATTTTGTTGTCTGTTTCCTTTTTCCAGTCCGAATTAAATCGAGTCTTTCCTTTTGTGCGCCATAGACAAGCCAATCTTTGCTTTGCGTAGGAACTTACCTATTGAGACTAGCTTTTCCTTGTGCTCATCGGGCTGCTCTGATTAGGGTTTTCTTGTGAAAATTGTTTCTGCCTTGTTGAAAAAATTGCTCCTGTGGCTAGCTTGAAGCCATTTGCATACTGCTAGCCTATGCCAACCACAACAACATACTTCTGTATCAAATGGATGTGAATAGTGCCTTCCTCAACTGCAAAATTGAAGAAGTGTATGTAGCTCAACCACCTGGTTTTGAAGATCGAAAGCGTCCTGATATGGTCTACCAAGTCAACAAGACACTGTATGTGTCGGCGTTTTGGGAACGGGGGTCCCCAGACTTGTCTGTCTTTGAATAAGCATCCATGCATCATGTTTAAATTTTATGAAACTTGAAATGGGGACTGCCTAAACCCTAGCATCAAAGGAATTCACTAGGTTCAACTAAAATATTTTTAGTGAATTCCAAATGGCTTTCAAAAATATTCATCATTTCTGGAAAATGCTAGAACCATAACCAGAGGTGTTGCACATTTTTCCATGACATATTTGGTCACTGAATTAAATCATATAGTATTTGCAATTGGGCATTTAAATGCTATATATTATTTTAAGTGCTCAATTAATTCTGAACTTAAGTGTGGGATGCTAGGAATAATCCTAACAGAGCCCACAACTTTTTTCAGGATTTTTGGAAACGTTTTTGTATTTTTAATAAAGCCAAAATATTACAGAAAAAAGAAAACAGAAAATAAAAGAGAGAGAGAGTTAGTACCTGGCCTCACTGTGCAGGCCACATAGTCGGCCCAGCTGTGGCCTAGCACTGCAGCTGGCCCAGCCCACCACCGCCTCCTTCCCTGTCGTCTTCCTCCTCTGCCAGAGGACGCGCGTGTGGCCGACGCGCGCGCCCACGCGCCCTGGCCACCTCCTGCTTGCCGCTTCGCCCTGGCCTCTTCGGGTGACGCCACACAGCCCCCTCGCTCCTCTCCCTCACTCTCTGCTCTCTCCCTCGCCCTCCAGTCCCTTCCTCGAGCGCAACCGAACGCGGCCGTCACCGTCGACGACGATCACCGTGTCCACCGTCCACCCTACCCCTCTCTGTACCGTCCAACGGCTCCGCCGACACGCCCTCTTCCTCATGGCCAAGCCACGTGACGCTGGGAGCCCGTGCCATCGTCCTCGCCCTCGTCTTCTTCCGCGGGATCCGATGACAACCGCCGACGATTCGACGCCGTCCGGCCTCCCTCGAGCTCGCCGACCACCTCTATGAGCCCGCTGTGAGCCTCCGTGCAGAACCCCTCTCTTTCCCCTCATGTTTGCGAGCTCTAGGCCATAGCTCCGTCGCGGCCGAACTCCGGCCGCCGCTGACCTTGTCGCCGCCGTCACTGCAGCCGCTTGAGCTCGATTCAGAGCGCGTCACCGTGCTCAGGGCACTCCCAGGAGCATGTAGCACACACCAGCGCCTCCCCTAGTGCCCTGCATCGCCTAACCTGCCGTTGGCCAAACTCCGGCCGCCGCCGCGAGCTCGCTTCCGACGAGCTCGGTCCACCCCAGCTGCTCCCGCTTGCCCCGTTAGATGCGCCACTCCTCCAGCTCCCCGTAGAGCCAAACCCCGTCGCAAACCACCATCTGTAGCACCGTCCCGAGCAACTCTGGCGAGGTCCCGCCGTCGCCGTGGTCGCCGGCGTCACTTGCTGACGTGGCGCAGGTTAGTTAGCACTAATGACCCTACTTAACACCCTTAGGGCCACTGCCATGTGGGCCCCTGTGCCGATTAGGTTAGTCTAATTTTCTGTTAAGATTAGTACT
This sequence comes from Triticum timopheevii, assembly GCA_963921465.1. Taxonomy (NCBI): domain Eukaryota; kingdom Viridiplantae; phylum Streptophyta; class Magnoliopsida; order Poales; family Poaceae; genus Triticum; species Triticum timopheevii. Next base: position 473,757,881 of record OY997268.1, read on the forward strand.
AATCTGGGTGGACCCCACGTGTCAGTTTTGACCTTGGTCAAGTCAACATTGACCGGTCCCACCTGTCATACACCCAAACCAGCCTGAGACACTGACTTATGGGTCCCACAGGTCAGGTTTGACCTGGCCGACCTAGTTGACCTGCTGACATCACACCTATGTCATGCTGATGCAGTAACTTATTTTCTGGATTTATTCTTACATAGGAAATTCCAGAAAATAACCAAAACTTCTAAAATTCATATAAATTCAACCGTAACTCCAAATGAGATAAATTATATATGAAAAATGATCAGGAAAATCCAATCTATCCATCTGTACTGTTTTCATGCATGTTAGAACACTTTAACCTTGCTGTTTAGATGAAACAAGTTAATGCACTAATATAACCTCTTAAAATGGGTTTGCATTTGAATCTTTGGTTCAAATGGACTCATCTCAATCTGTTCTAGCTTGCATTAGCCAAAACACATTCATATTGCCATGTCATAGCATGCATCATATTGTGCATTGCATTGATCGTGTTTCTTCTCTGTTTGCCGGTGTTGTCCCCCCCCCCCCCGGTAGACCTTGTACCGACGTTGTGATCGTTGACACTGATGAAGACTCAATGCTATCTTCAAAAGTGCCAGGCAAGCAAAACCCCCTTGTTCATTCTGATACAATCCCACTCTCTCACTTCTGCTCTCTTTTACTGCATTAGTACAACAACGATTCATCTGTTATTTGCTGCGGTAGCTGAACCCCTTTATCCTCTGCATGACCTGTCATTGCCACAGTAAATAGATGAAACACACTAGCATGAGTAGGAGTTGTTTCAGCCCTGATGTGCCTACTCATTCATGCTTGTTTGTCATGCCTGCTATTGCTTATAGTTGAGTCAGGTCTGATTCATCGGGGATGAATCAGAGGTGTGTGAACATGTCCTATTGTGTGCGAGCTAAGTGTGTGAACATGATTTGGTAAAGGTAGCGGTGAGAGGCCATGTAGGAGTACATGGTGGGTTGTCTCATTGAAGCCGTCCTTAGGAACTGAGTTCTTTGTTTGTGATCCATGATTCAGCTACTACCATGCATTGGGCCCTGAAATATGACCCCGCTCGACTTCTTATTCACCCTAGTCCTCTGTCCAGGAGTTGCAAGTAGTTTCTGGTGTTTGTAGCCTACTGGAGGCCGTGGATAGCGCTGACCGTGGGGTGGGCTGTGATGCGGTAGGTACGTGGCCGGGTACACCGGGCACCCGTTAGGTGTCTCGGAACCCTGTTCACATCGTTCGGGGCCGTATGTGGAAACCTCGGCTGGACTCCCTCCGGATGGAACCTGAATAGGTGATAAACCTGGACTAGAGACTTAGGTGTTTAGGTAGGTCGTGGTCTACACCCACGTCGGCTTTCGCTTGAAGTCTGCCGAGCACATGTCGTGTGCAGACGCTAAGTGGTGGAAACATGTATGAAGAAGTACACCCATGCAGGGTTAACATCATCTATTCGAATAGCCGTGTCCGTGGTAAAGGACTTCTGGGTTGCCTATAACAGTTCATAGACAAGTGAAAGTGGATACTCTAAAATGCGCAAGATAAGCGTGAGTGCTATGGATGGCGTCCTCGTAGGGAGACGGGAGCGGATCCATAGTGGTGTATTGATATGGTGAATATGTGGACTCGTGTGCGCCACCTCAAAAGAGTTACTTGCAGTCGTAGTTCAGGATAGCCACCGAGTCAAAGCTGGCTTGCTGCAGTTAAACCCCACCATCCCTTTGTTGATAATGATGCAAATGTAGATAGTTCTGATGTAAGTCTTGCTGGGTACATTTGTACTCACGTTTGCCTATTTTATGTTTTTGCAGAGAGACTTCAGTCTCACTAGTAGTTCCACGTGGACTTCGACGTTTAGCTTGTTACCTCAGCTACGATCTTGTGCCCTCGGCAGGATCTGGTAGATAGTCAGGCTTCTCGGCCTTTTTCATTTGTAGATGTCTGTACTCAGACATGTTAAGCTTCCGCATGTGCTTTGATTTGTATGCTCTGAATGTTGGGTCATGAGACCTATGTTTGTAATATCTTGCTCCTTGGAGCCTATTGAATAAACTACTTCAGTCGTAGAGTCATGTTATGATGCCATGTTGTATTTGCACATATCGAGCATATTGTGTGTATGTTATTGAAATGCTTGGTATGTGTGGGATCTGACTATCTAGTTGTTTATCCTTAGTAGCCTCTCTTACTGGGAAATGTCTCCTAGTGCTTCCACTGAGCCATGGTAGCTTGCTACCGCTCCGGGACACTTAGGCTGGCCGGCATGTGTCCTTCTTCGTTCCTGTGTCTGTCCCTTCGGGGAAATGTCACGCGATGAATACCGGAGTCCTGTTAGCCTGCTACAGCCCGGTTCACCGGAGTCCTGCTAGCCCAGTGCTACAGCCTGGATTCACCCGCTGATGACCGACACGTTCGATGTTGGGTCATGGATGCCTGTCCCTGTAAGTTTGTGCCACTTTGGGTTTACCACTATCCATTTCAGCCCGGGCTCCTTGTCATATGGATGCTAGCGACACTATCATATACGTGTGCCAAAAGGCACAAACGGTCCCGGGAAAAGGTAAGGCAACACCCGTGGGAATACCGTGCGTGAGGCCGCAAAGTGATATGAGGTGTTACATGCTAGATCGATGTGGCATTGAGCCGGGGTCCTGACAGCTTTGGTATCAGAGCCTGACTGCTTGTAGGACTACCAAGCCAAACTGGTCGAAGTTGATTCTAGAAATGCTTTAGTTATATGTAGGGGAATTGATTGTGGGAGGGAACGTAAGGCTCTTTTTACTCCTTATACCTCATGGCCTTCTGACCTGAGTCAACCTCTTCTCTTCTATGGGGATTAAGAACTAGGCTTTCTCATCTATCTATCAGGATGACGTGTTACTAATCCTTAGACTTTTAAGATTGTTGGTTTTAAGCCCCAGTTCAGTTTATACTACTTCCGTGTGTCCATAATTGGTCTCGGAACCTTGATTTTGTGCTTCTGAGTGGTTGTGCCACCATTTTTGCAGGATGTCTCAAATCATTTTGAGCATTTATAGTCGTTATGCTGTCCGAGTCATCCCAGGTTTCTAAATAGTCTGATGCATTTGCAAGTCCTTTCTTTCCGTTCCCGATGTCCTTTTGGTCAGAATAAGCACACTAACCGGTACGTTGAGGTACTGTATTGCCTCAACATTTATGTTGGAGCTAATATTATGACCCTAGGTGTCTAGAGTATCACCTAGTAATTTAGCCATGTTTTTGTTCCCAGTGTGATGATTCTGACCATTATTCTCGAAAGCATCCCGTGATGCCATTTAGTTAGTAGGTATTCTACTTCTGGGTTTTGAACCCGAGATTCACCCTACTTACTTCATGTTGATAGTGTTTGCTAGTTCCTTTAGGTTATTAGTAACCTTGCGATAGTCCTCGAGGTCCATGGTATTTCCTTCTTCCAAATACCATGAACCATTAAGGAAGAAGTTATTTGAACCAAAAGATCACAATCAGAGTACTCTTGAGGAGTTCTCCATTCATAATTGTGACTCTGCCAGTCCTACCTTCTCTGCATGGGTTATCTGGAAGAAAAATGTTGAACTTGGTTCGACATACTAATCTGTGCATCCACAGCTCAGAAAATCGTATGTTCTTTTGGGTTGTCCCTCTTTAGTTGTATCCTGACCCCCCGTCTATCAATTGATAGTCAGAAATAGTCGTGCACCCGTGTTCATCGGTGCCTATTATTCTTGTGGTCCGTCAAGACATTCTATTCCAGAATGACTAGAAGAAACAAACTCCAGTACCTCATCCATATCCAGGATTGGGTCAAAGCAATTGTACTTTGCAGATCAAAATGCTAATCCAGCTTTTGATTCTGTTCCACCCCGAAGTATTGCCCTCTTTATGTCAGGATTATCATGAGAATTGCACCATCTCTTATGAATTCTTGATGTAGTGATACTTCTCACCATCATCATTCATTCCTCGGTCCTTGTGCTGTTGTAACCGGAATGTTGACAAGTGAATTGTGATGGGTGAAATCAATACTCTGAGCAACTCGTTGCTTGGTAGTATATGGACAATAACCTCATTCTTAACGTGTTGGTTATTGAATCATCATTCTAAGATAGATTGTGCTACCTAGTCCTTATTTCTGGAGCACTCTTCAATCAATGAGTTAGGATTATTCTATCCCTTGCTTATTGTTCATATCGTCTTGCTCTGAAAAGAAAGATTGTTCATGAGCTTAGTAACATATCGGTGGTTCGTGATGTTCCGAATATCTTCTCGGAAGTATTACCAGGTTGTCACCTGACCGCTTTGTTGAGTTCGTGATCATGTTAGTTTTCCTCCATACAATCCATTCTCCAAGAATCTGTGTTGGATACCCTGAGCTAGTTGGTTAAGCTAAACAACAACTTGGAGAGTTGGAAGATGAAAGCTTGTCCGACTTAGATCATCACTAAGTGATATCCTTGTGTGTGTGTGTGTGTGTTGGATAAATATGATATCTCCATCGATTGGTCCTCGTGATCAGTTGTTGGATCTATTGCGTTGTCAAAACTTTGACTTGAGTATGGGCTATTGTCAAGTCATATCAGAACCAATGATGTGCGTAATGTTGTCTTACTCGTGGTTGATCCCTCGGGCATACACCATTATATCCTTTGGTCTGACCAATGCTATCACCGTGTTCACCTAATTATGGAATTCCATTTATATGGAAACCAGGATGAACTGTTGTTGAGCCCATCGACAACATCCTTATCTTCTCCATAATCTTGTTGAACATTAAGCTAGTATTGGAAACTTTTGAAAGCATTTCTTCATGCTAGCTCATGAAGCATATGTTCGGACGAAAGAAGTGACTCTCTCTAACTCATGTGCATTTGATGCAAGTTGCCGCCGTGGGTTCGAGAAAGTTAGTTTTGCTTCCTCTAGAATCATCCCAAGTTAGTCACGCATGTGTGAAGTACTCTATGGTTTGATAGGTTGGCCGCCTCCATTCTATATGTGTTTCCTAGCACACCAAGCCACTGATTGAATTGTTCAAGGAGAAGAAGTTCCTTCTTAAGAGCAAGACATATGCAAGGACTTCGACATCCTCGATGATGGTTCCCCACCTGAACTCGGTAGTGTTTTATTATAAGACTACCACGTGTTCATGCTTGTCTAAGACAGCGTGATCACATGTGTGTAGCAGAACCAGCTCATTTTTTGGAGCTTACTGCCATAGTCCATTTCCCAAGAATCTTGCAAGTCGTCTCGTCAATTTGTGTTGCAAACTTTCATTCTTCTTTCTAGACTTGATGAGTCTGGAATATTCTGACACCAACCAGATCTGAATCTCAGGCAGAGATGATGGTTGGGACATTTCCCAAGAACTATAATATTGGTCTCTCGATAACTGGTAAAGTGGATGTCGTGGCCAACACACCTAGCCGGAAGACCTATTATTGTAGTATCTTGATGGAGGAAGTTGGCCACCTCCCCATAAGGATTTCGTAGGATTTACTCCCTAGTTGTCCTTTATGGATTTTTGTGTTCCTGAAGTCCGACCTTTTACTTGATGTTCTAGATATCAAACCATATCTATGAATGGATTATGCTAGCACATCAAGGAGAACATTAGTAGTGGAGTGCTAAATGTCTCTCGGTCAATCATCCAGATTTTATTCCCTTGGCCCCGCCAAGGTGAAATCTGAGAAGGTGTTATCTTCCTTTGCATCTGCATCTTCCACCGGTATTCATCATGGTAGTACGTTGTGTTGCCAGGATCCTTGACACGGATATTGGTAAAACCTTGATGAATATGGAGATGTTCGAGTTCTTGAGAGCACGCGCCAGCTCTAGGTGGTATCATCGGCACTAACTAGGATTGCTCCCAGTTTTCTCGGTTATACTATAACCATTCCAATAGTGGAATCACTCTCTGCTGTTGAGTTTCTTCCGAGTTACTAGAATCATTCCCAGCATTTGTGTTTTGGTTCCCAGCTTGCACCGTCATTTTGCATCCTACCTTGGGTCCCATCCATTTCCGATGATAAGCAAATCATTCTCTGTGTTGTCTTCAACAAGGTAGTCCACATCATCCATTCTGACTCGAGAATGTCATTCTTTCGGACTCCTTCAAATGATCGATTGTGATTTGCCTTAGGGTGGTATAAAGAGTTTCAATGATCTTTGAATCAAAGGTAATTCTTTTTGCCACTTAAGGGGATATATCTATGAGTCACCATCCCTAAGGTGTCTTGTTGTGGTATCATGGCAACTCAACTCCTCGCTGCGTTGACAACCGATTACCACCTTCTTAAGTGTGGAATTGTTGTCTACCTAGTGAACCTTTAACATCTGTTCCACTCCATCCTTTTGGATGAATGCTTCGTATCTCAGCTCGAGAGATGTTCTTACCTCTCACTCCATGAGTTGATCTTGAATACTCGATCTTCGAGGAGATCGTTTTCTGGAGAGTCTCCTTCTGTCGTCATCGTGTTGGATGAAGACCTCGCAAGCAAAGACGTCAAGATCGATTGAGTCAACAGATCAACACCCTCGAGAAGACAGTTGGATCATGAAGTTGTGATACTTAGTATCCCCTTTGTCTTCTTACCTCACGTCTTGAATCTCGGGACGAGATTCTTGTTTAGTGGGGGTGAGTTGTCACAACCCTAGCTTAGACCTTGTCTGTCTTTGCATAAGCATCCATGCATCATGTTTAAATTTTATGAAACTTGAAATGGGGATAGCCTAAACCCTAGCATCAAAGGAATTCACTAGGTTCAACTAAAATATTTTCAATGAATTCCAAATGGCTTTCAAAAATGTTCATCATTTCTGGAAAATGCTAGAACCATAACCAGAGGTGTTGCACATTTTTCCATGACATATTTGGTCACTGAATTAAATCATATAGTATTTGCAATTGGGCATTTAAATGCTATATATTCTTTTAAGTGCTCAATTAATTCTGAACTTAAGTGTGGGCTGCTAGGAATAATCCTAGCAGAGCCCACAACTATTTTCAGGATTTTTGGAAACGTTTTTGTATTTTTCATAAAGCCACAAATATTACAGAAAATAGAAAACAGAAAATAAAAGAGAGAGAGAGTTAGTACCTGGCCTCATTGTGCAGGCCACATAGTCGGCCCAGCTGTGGCCTAGCACTGCAGCTGGCCCAGCCCACCACCACCTCCTTCCCTGTCGTCTTCCTCCTCTGCCAGGAGGACGCGCGTGTGGCCGACGCGCGCGCCCACGCGCCCCGGCCACCTCTTGCTTGCCGCTTCGCCCTGGCCTCTTCGGGTGATGCCACGCAGCCCCCTCGCTCCTCTCCCTCACTCTCTGCTCTCTCCCTCGCCCTCCAGTCCCTTCCTCGAGCGCGACTGAACGCGGCCGTCGCCGTCGACCACGATCACCGTGGCCACCGTCCACCCTACCCCTCTCCGTACTGTCCAACGGCTCCGCCGAGATGCCCTCTACCTCATCGCCAAGCCACGTGACGCTGGGAGCCCCGTGCCGTCGTCCTCGCCCTCGTCTTCTTTCGCGGGATCCGATGACAACTGCCGACGATTCGACACCGTCCGGCCTCCATCGAGCTCGCCGACCACCTCTACGAGCCCGCTGTGAGCCTCCGTGCAGAACCCCTCTCTTTCCCCTTGCGTTTGCGAGCTCTAGGCCATAGCTCCGTCGCGGCCTAACTCCGGCCGCCGCTGACCTTGTCGCTGCCGTCACTGCAGCCGCTTGAGCTCGATTCGGAGCGCCTCACTGTGCTCAGGCCACTCCCAGGAGCACGTAGCACACACCAGCGCCTCCCCTAGTGCCCTGCATCGCCTAACCTGCCGTTGGCCGAACTCCGGCCGCCGCCGCGAGCTCGCTTCCGATGAGCTCGGTCCACCCCAGCTGCTCCCGCTTGCCCCGTTACATGCGCCACTCCTCCAGCTCCCCATAGAGCCAAACCCCATCGCAAACCACCGTCTGTAGCACCGTCCCGAGCAACTCGCGCGAGGTCCCGCCGTCGCCGTGGTCGCCGGCGTCACTTGCTGACGTGGTGCCGGTTAGTTAGCACTAATGACCCTACTTAACACCCTTAGGGCCACTGCCATGTGGGCCCCTGTGCCGATTAGGCTAGTCTAATTTTTTGTTAAGATTAGTACTAATCTGGGTGGACCCCACGTGTCAGTTTTGACCTTGGTCAAGTCAACGTTGACCGGTCCCACCTGTCATACACCCAAACCAGCCTGAGACACTGACGTATGGGTCCCACAGGTCAGGTTTGACCTGGCCGACCCAGTTGTCATGCTGACGTCACACCTATGTCATGCTGACGCAGTAACTTATTTTCAGGATTTATTCTTATATAGGAAATTCCAGAAAATAACCAAAACTTCTAAAATTCATATAAATTCAACCGTAACTCCAAATGAGATAAATTATATATGAAAAATGATCAGGAAAATCCAATCTATCCATCTGTACTGTTTTCATGCATGTTAGAACACTTTAACCTTGCTGTTTAGATGAAACAAGTTAATGCACTAATATAACCTCTTAAAATGGGTTTGCATTTGAATCTTTGGTTCAAATGGACTCATCTCAATCTGTTCTGGCTTGCATTAGCCAAAACACATTCATATTGCCATGTCATAGCATGCATCATATTGTGCATTGCATTGATCGTGTTTCTTCTCTGTTTGCTGGTGTTGTTCCCCCCCGGTAGACGTTGTACCGACGTTGTGATCATTGACACTGATGAAGACTCAATGCTATCTTCAGAAGTGCCAGGCAAGCAAAACCCCCTTGTTCATTCCGATACAATCCTACTCACTCGCTTCTGCTCTCTTTTACTGCATTAGGACAACAATGATTCATCTGTTATTTTCTGCGGTAGCTGAACCCCTTTATCCTCTGCATGACCTGTCATTGCCACAGTAAATAGATGAAACACACTAGCATGAGTAGGAGTTGTTTGAGCCCTGATGTGCCTACTCATTCATGCTTGTTTGTCATGCCTGCTATTTCTTAGAGTTGAGTCAGGTCTGATTCATCGGGTATGAATCAGAGGTGTGTGAACATGTCCTATTGTGTGCGAGCTAAGTGTGTGAACACGATTTGGTAAAGGTAGCGGTGAGAGGCCATGTAGGAGTACATGGTGGGTTGTCTCATTGAAGCCGTCTTTAGGAACTGAGTTCTGTGTTTGTGATCCATGATTCAGCTACTACCATGCATTGGGCCCTGAAATATGACCCCGCTCGACTTCTTATTCACCCTAGTCCTCTGTCCAGGAGTTGCAAGTAGTTTCTGGTGTTTGTAGCCTACTGGAGGCCGTGGACAGCGCTGACCGTGGGGTGGGCTGTGATGCGGTAGGTACGTGGCCGGGTACACCGAGCACCCGTTAGGTGTCTCGGAACCCTGTTCACATCGTTCGGGGCCGTATGTGGAAACCTTGGTCAGACTCCCTGCGGATGGAACCTGAATAGGCGATAAACCTGGATTAGAGACTTAGGTGTTTAGGTAGGTCATGGTCTACACCCATGTCGGCTTTCGCTTGAAGTCTGCCGAGCACATGTCGTGTGCAGACGCTAAGTGGTGGAAACATGTATGAAGAAGTACACCCATGCAGGGTTAACATCATCTATTCGAATAGCCGTGTCCGCGGTAAAGGACTTCTGGGTTGCCTATAACAGTTCATAGACAAGTGAAAGTGGATACTCTAAAATGCGCAAGATAAGCGTGAGTGCTATGGATGGCGTCCTCGTAGGGAGACGGGAGCGGATCCATAGTGGTGTATTGATATGGTGAATATGTGGACTCGTGTGCGCCACCTCAAAAGAGTTACTTGCAGTCGTTGTTCAGGATAGCCACCGAGTCAAAGCTGGCTTGCTGCAGTTAAAACCCACCATCCCTTTGTTGATAATGATGCAAATGTAGATAGTTCTGATGTAAGTCTTACTGGGTACATTTGTACTCACGTTTGCCTATTTTATGTTTTTGCAGAGAGACTTCAGTCTCACTAGTAGTTCCACGTGGACTTCGATGTTTAGCTTTTTACCTCAGCTACGATCTTGTGCCCTCGGCAGGATCTGGTAGATAGTCAGGCTTCTCAGCCTTTTTCATTTGTAGATGTCTGTACTCAGACATGTTAAGCTTCCGCATGTGCTTTGATTTGTATGCTCTGAATGTTGGGTCATGAGACCTATGTTTGTAATATCTTGCTCCTCGGAGCCTATTGAATAAACTACTTCAGTCGTAGAGTCATGTTATGATGCCATGTTGTATTTGCACATATCGAGCATATTGTGTGTATGTTATTGAAATGCTTGGTATGTGTGGGATCTGACTATCTAGTTGTTTATCCTTAGTAGCCTCTCTTACTAGGAAATGTCTCCTAGTGCTTCCACTGAGCCATGGTAGCTTGCTACCGCTCCGGGACACTTAGGTTGGCTGCATGTGTCCTTCTTCATTCCTGTGTCTGTCCCTTCGGGGAAATGTCACGTGATGAATACCGGAGTCCTGTTAGCCTGCTATAGCCCAGTTCACCGGAGTCCTGCTAGCCCAGTGCTACAGCCTGGATTCCCCCGCTAATGACCGACACGTTCGATGTTGGGTCATGGATGCCTGTCCCTGTAAGTTTGTGCCACTTTGGGTTTACGACTAGCCATGTCAGCCCGGGCTCCTTGTCATATGGATGCTAGCGACACTATCATATACGTGTGCCAAAAGGCGCAAACGGACCCGGGCAAAGGTAAGGAGACACCCGTGGGAATACCGTGCGTGAGGCCGCAAAGTGATATGAGGTGTTACATGCTAGATCGATGTGGCATTGAGTCGGGGTCCTGACAGATCCCTTCCCACTCAATATTTGGGGAGAGGACCAGGGCCTCTATAAATAAGACTAGCCACCATAGTAGAAAGGGGACCGAAACCAGAACAAGTAGAACACCACCCCAGCTCAAGAACACCTCTCCTCAGGAGGTTGTTTTTCCCTTGTACTGATCATCACCAGCCCAAGAGGCAATCCACCACCACCACACTAGAGTAGGGTATTACACCACAACGGTGGCCCGAACCAGTATAAATCTTGTGTCTCTTGTGTTGTGAGTTCATCAAGCTAAGCTTAGGGATCACGGCGAGGCTAAGGGCGAGATTCGGTAGGGGGAAATCTTCCTGCGCACCCCAGTGTTCAAACCTCAAGGGTTTTGCTGGAACCCTAAATCCGACATTTGGTGTGCCAGGTAGGGGTGCGCTGGAGCTTTCCTTCCGCTGGTTAGCCTGTCGTCGCTCCGCGAGTCCAATGTCTGGCAACCCGATGACCAACACCGACCGCTGGGCAGCCTGGCCAGCCCGGGCCATGCCGCCTGCCCAAGAAGACGTCAAGCCCACGCCCCAGGCAGCCCGCGCACCACAGAACGCTGCGGGGAGTGGGCGGCATGGTCACACACCGCCCTCCCCTACTCCGCGGCAGGTGCGGGCACTGTGGCTCGGGAGCTGCTACGATGCAGGTTGATGGACAGTGGTCGTGATGCGTTGCTGGAGCGTGTTGCCGAGCTCCTGGATGCAGCAGCCTCAGGGGCACCGCCTTTCTGCTTCCATCTTGCACACCGGGCCTCGGCCGGATCACGCGATGGACCTCTCCATGCCCGCGTGCCCCCTAGCACGCCCCAAGCCTTCATCGACACCAGCTCAACCATCGGCACCGGACGCCAGGTCGCACCCGCACCACCTTCGGTGAATGAGGGCATGCGCGTTGCCGCCTACGGCCGGGGTGGGCCGCTGCCCTACCATCCTCAAGACGGCGCGCTAGGCCGGGCAACATGGAGTGTGGGGCACTACGGCGAAGTCTTCAAGGCGGAGGCTTCGGAGGCTTACATACCCCGCATGATGGATCGGGAGTACGTGCGGGAAGATGACCCTGGCTCGTTCCTCGGGCCAGGCTGGGAGGAAGAGACGCCAGAAGCCGATCCCTTCCAGGAGCCTCAAGGGAGCCTCACCAACCGCACCGGCAGCAGCAGCTATCGGGTACCACTAATTCCTCAGGAGCAAGCTTATGCTAACCATGGGTCGCAGGAGGGTCAGGTCACAGCGGCGGATGGCTGCCCCAGCTCGGCAGCCTCCCTTCTACCAGGAGGAGCGCACTGGGGGCTGCAGGAGAGGGGCCGGGAGTAAGGCCCCTCCCCACGGTGCACGGAGCAAGGCGTCCCCCGAAGGTAGGCCCTCTGCCGGGGAGGTGCTGCAAAGCCTACCCCCGGTAGAGGACCTGTGGTCGCCGAGGGAGCCGCTGGCGTCCCCTTTGCCCCATTGGTGTTGTCTTGGTTTCCGGTCACCATCAATGGTGGTCGAGGGTGGCGCAAGGCGGGGCCCTCGTCAGGCGATATGAAATAAGGCTCACGCCTGTGAAGCTCGCCGCCCGTGACACTCTCACGTAATAATGAGTGGGGTTGTACACGCCCCGAAGCCTCAGGAGGGCCGCCCTTGGGCCTCGGGGGCCCCTCCCATGCCTAGTGGCAGCACTTAGCTCTGGGCTGGTGAGAAGACATGAAGACTAGACTAGGCACTGGACGCGGCCATTTGCATTTTGACTCCCTTTCTGTAGTCGTGCTTCCTTGCTTCAGATTTAAGTTGGAGTTGAATTTTCACTTGTGTGTGCGGGGAGGGTGACTTTTCTCATTCGTGTGATTTCTTGCGTTCTGGTTCCTGCCTTAATTTGGAGTTCGCACCGATTGCATACCCTCGTGAGCCGCTCGCAGGCGGGGCTGGGCGAAGCGCACGCACGCTGCACGCATGCCATACTACAGCCGACACTTACGAGGCCCTCACGACCGGGTCGGCAGGACCCTCAGGGGATAGGACCCTCAGGGGATCCTCGGAAACTCACGACCTCACGAACCGGTTCAGGACTTGTCCTGTGATGTCTACTACACAACCTTCTTCATGTAGAAGTTGTTGGGCCTCCAAGTGCAGAGGTTTGTAGGACAGTAGCAAATTTCCCTCAAGTGAATGACCTAAGGTTTATCAATCCGTGGGAGGCATAGGATGAAGATGGTCTCTCTCAAACAACCCTGCAAACAAATAACAAAAAGTCTCTTGTGTCCCCAACACACCCAATACAATGGTAAATTGTATAGGTGCACTGGTTCGGCGTAGAGATGGTGATACAAGTGCAATAGGGATGGTAGATATAGGTTTTTGTAATTTGGAAATATAAAAACAGCAAGGTAACTAATGATAAAAGTGAGTGTAAACGGTATTGCAATGGTAGGAAACAAGGCCTAAGGTTCATACTTTCACTAGTGCAAGTTCCCTCAACAATAATAACATAATTGGATCATATAACTATCCCTCAACATGCAACAAAGAGTCACTCCAAAGTCACTAATAGAGGAGAACAAACGAAGAGATTATGGTATGGTATGAAACCACCTCAAAGTTATCCTTTCTGTTCTATCTATTCAAGTGTCCGTAGTAAAATAAAATGAAGCTATTCTTTCCGTTCAATCTATCATAGAGTTCGTACTAGAATAACACCTTAAGACACAAATCAACCAAAACCCTAATGTCACCTAGATACTCCATTGTCACCTCAAGTATCTGTGGGCATGATTATACGATATGCATCACACAATCTCAGATTCATCTATTCAACCAACACAAAGTACTTCAAAGAGTGCCCCAAAGTTTCTACCGGAGAGTCAAGACGAAAACGTGTGCCAACCTCTATGCATAGGTTCATGGGCGGAACCCGCAAGTTGATCACCAAAACATACATCAAGTGGATCACTTGAATATCCCATTGTCACCACAGATAAGCACGGCAAGACATACATCAAGTGTTCTCAAATCCTAAAAGACTCAATCCAATAAGATAACTTCAAAGGGAAAACTCAATCCATTACAAGAGAGTAGAGGGGGATAAACATCATAAGATCCAACTATAATATCAAAGCTTGCGATACATCAAGATCGTGCCATAGAGAGAACACGAGAGAGAGAGAGAGAGAGAGAGAGAGAGAGAGAGAGAGAGAGAGAGAGAGATCAAGCACATAGCTACTGGTACATACTCTCAGCCCCGAGGGTGAACTACTCCCTCCTCGCCATGGAGAGCGCCAGGATGATGAAGATGGCCACCGGTGAGGGATCCCCCCTCCGGCAGGGTGCTAGAATGGGCTCCCAAGAGGTTTTTGGTGGCTATAGAGGCTTGCAGCGACGGAACTCCCGATCTATTGTTCGCTTTGATATTTTTAGGGTATATGGGCGAAAGAAGTCGGCCGGGGGAGACTCGAGGGGCCCACGAGACAGGGGGGCGCGCCCAGTAGGGAGGGGGCGCGCCCCCACCCTCATGGCCACCTCGAAGCTTCCTTGACTTCAACTCCAAGTCTCCTGGATCGCTTTTGTTCCAAAAGTAACGCTCCCAAAGGTTTCATTCCATTTGGACTCCGTTTGATATTCCTTTTGTTCGAAACACTCAAATAGGCAAGAAAACAGCAATATGGGCTGGGCCTCCGGTTAATAGGTTAGTCCCAAAAATAATATAAAAGTGTATAATAAAGCCCATAAACATTCAAAACAGATAATAATATAGCATGAATGCTTCATAAATTATAGATACGTGGGAGACGTATCAGCATCCCCAAGCTTAATTCCTGCTCGTCCTCGAGTAGGTAAATGATAAAAGAAAGAATTTATGAAGTGTGAATGCTAGCAGGTGCACAAGTTTGATCAATGATAATTTCAATCACCTTTTCTAGCATGATTATATGTCATTACAGTAGTTCATCTCATAAAACTTCTCACGATCAAGTAACAAGCTATTCACATGTTAAAGCATAGACCATAAAATTTCTTGAAAACTAGGAAACTTCATTCTCAGTCAACAAACAACTGCAATTCATCTTATTTTCAGGAAGGGTCTATATCAGAGCTTTGATTTAGCAAACTCCACACACTCAACTATCATATAGTCTTCTACAATTGCTAACATTCACGCAATACTTATGGTTACGGAGTTTTAATTGGACACTGAGAAAGATAGTGGCTTATAATTTCGCCTCCCAACGTATTCACCTCTGGGTGATGTCAACAATAATAGTTCATGCTAACTTACATCCAGTTGGATATATATATATCAGGATCTTTCCAACATGAGGTGCTTGCCAAAGGATAAAATGAAAAGGGAAAGGTGAAGATCACCTTAATTCTTGCATAAAGTAAAAGACATAAGGTAAAAGATAGGCCCTTCGCAGAGGGAAGCAGAGGTTGTCATGTACTTTTAGGGTTGGATGCACAAAATCTTAATGCAAAAGAACATCACTTTATATTGCCACTTGTGATATGAACCTTTATTATGCAGTCCATCGCTTTTATTACTTCCATATCACACAATCGTATAAAGCTTATTTTCTCCGCACTAATAAGTCATACATATTTAGAGAGCAATTTTTTATTGCTTGCAACATGACAACTTACTTGAAGGATCTTACTCAATCCATAGGTAGGTATGGTGGATTCTCATGGCAAAAACTGGGTTTAAGGATATTTGGAAGCACAAGTAGTATCTCTACTTGGTGCAAGGAATTTTGGCTAGCATGAGGGGGAAAGGCAAGCTCAACATGTTTCAATGATCCATGACAATATACTTTAACTGAGATGTGAGAAAACCTAATCCATTATGTTGCCTTCCTTGTCCAACATCAACTCTTTAGTATGTCATACTTAATAAGTGCTCACAATTATAAAAGATGTCTAAGATAGTATATTTATATGTGAAATCTCTCTTCCTTCAATATTCTTTCATGAATTGTTCAAATGACTAATACAATGCTTGCTAACCTTCAATAAATTTACAACCTCTACTTCTTAGATGTGAAGTCATTACTCCCCATGGGATAAGCAAATGAAACATATATAATTTAAGATTTGTGATATTCAATTCATTCAACCATTTACTCATAGGATATAAGTGAAGCACACGAGTAAATGACAAACTACTCCAAAAAGATAAAAGTGAAGATCAATGAGTAGTTAAATAATTATGTAACTATGTGAAGACTCTCTCTCATTTAAGAATTTCAGATCTTAAGTACTTTATTCAAGAAGCAAGCAAAGCAAGATAAAATAAAATGACATTGCAAGGATAGCACAACTCATGTGAAGAAGCAAAAACTTAGGTTCAACCGATACTAACTGATAGTTGTTGAAGAAGAAAGCTGGGATGCCTAACGGGGCATCCCCAAGCTTAGATGCTTGAGACTTCTTGAAATATTATCTTGGGGTGCCTTGGGCATCCCCAAGATTGAGCTTTTCTGTCTCCTTAATTCCTTTTATACCTCGGTTTCCTAAATCTTGAAAGCTTCATCCACACCAAACTCAGCAAGAACTCGCGAGATAAGTTAGTATAAACCAATGCAAAAACCTTATCATTTTCTACTGTAACAAATCACAAGTTATTATTCAAAATTTCATACAAAATGCCTCTGCATATTTAACACTCCTATCCTCAAATAGAATCATTAAACAAGCAAACATATGCAAACAATGCAACCATAAAAGCAATCTGCCAAAATAGTATAGTCTGTAAAGAATGCAAGATTCATCATACTTCCCTAACTCTAAAAATTATGAGAAAAATACCTCACTGTAGAAGATTTATCAGAGATCAATATGCAAAAAGTTTCAACATTATACCATTCTCTTACTTTTCTAGGAAATTTTTGCAACAGTGGTAAACTTTCTGTTTTCAAACAGCAACATGTATACTAGCAAAATAAGCATGGTAAAGGTTATCCTTGACATTTTTATTGAAAATATAGATGCAAAACATTATTGTAAATATAAGAAAGCAAATACTAACAAGAGAAAATGACGCTCCAAGCAAAACACATATCATGTGGTGAATAAAAATATAGCTCCAAGTAAAGTTACCGATGAACGAAGACGAAAGAGGGGATGCCATTCGGGGCATCCCCAAGCTTAGGCTCTTGGTTGTCCTTGAATATTACCTTGGGGTGCCTTGGGCATCCCCAAGCTTTGGCTCTTGCCGCTCCTTATTCCATAGTCCATCGAATCTTTACCCAAAACTTGAAAACTTCACAACACAAAACTCAACAGAAAACTCGTAAGCTCCGTTAGTATAAGAAAATAAATCACCACTTAGGTACTGTAATGAACTAATTATAAATTCATATTGGTTTAATATATACTGTATTTCAACTTCTCTATGGTTCATACCCTCCGAAACTACTCATAGATTCATCAAATTAAGCAAACAACACATAGAAAACAGAATCTGTCAAAAACAGAACAGTCTGTAGTAATATGTATCGAACGTATACTTATGGAACGCAAAAAATCCTACCAAATTAGGAAGTCCTGAGAAATTTGTTTACAAATCCATAGAAAAAAGAATCAGAACAAAATAACGTTTCTGTGAATTATAAAAACAAATTTACTGGGTGAAAAAGTTTCTGATTTTCAGCAGGATCAACACAACTATCACCGTAAACTATCCTAAAGGTCTTACTTGGCTTTTATTGAAACAAAAGCTATAAAACATGATTACCACAGTAGCATAATCATGTGAACACACAAAAACAGTAAGGGTAAATATTGGGTTGTCTCCCAACAAGCGCTTTTCTTGAATGCCTTTCTAGCTAGGCATGATGATGACAATGATGCTGACATAAAAGATAAGAATTGAAACATGACGGGAGCATCATGAAGCATATGACTAGAACATTTAAGCCTAACCCACTTCGTATGCATAGGGACTATGTGAGCAAACAACTTATGGGAACAATAATCAAGTAGCATAGGAAGGCAAAAAAAGCATAAGTTCAAAACTTTAAGCACATAGAGAGGAAACTTGATAGTATTGCAATTCCTACAAGCATATGTTCCTCCCTCGTAATAATTTCAAGTAGCATCATGAATGAATTCAACCATATAACCAGCACCTAAAGCATTCTTTTCGTGATCTACTTGCATAGAAATTTTACTACTCTCCACATAAGCAAATTTATTCTCATCAATAGTAGTGGGAGCAAACTCAACAAAATACCTATCATGTGAGGCATAATCCAATTGAAAACTAAAATCACGATGACAAGTTTCATGGTTATCATTATTCTTAATAGCATACAAGTCATCACAATAATCATCATAGATAGCAACTTTATTCTCATAATCAATTGGAAACTCTTCCGAAATAGTGGATTCATCTCTAAATAAAGTCATGACCTCTCCAAATCCACTTTCATCAATATAATCATCTTACATAGGAGGCATGCTTTCATCATAATAAATATTCTCATCAAAACTTGGGGGACTAAACAAATCATCTTCATCAAACATAGCATCCCCAAGCTTGTGGCTTTGCATATCATTAGCATCATGTATATTCAAGGAATTTATACTAACAACATTGCAATCATGCTCATCATACAAAGATCTAGTACCAAACATTTTAATGCATTCTTCTTCTAGCAATTGAGAACAATTTTCCTTTCCATCATTCTCACGAAAGATATTAAAAAGATGGAGCGTATGAGGCAAACTCAATTCCATTTTTTGTAGTTTTCTTTTATAAACTAAACTAGTGATAAAACAAGAAACTAAAAGATTCGATTGCAAGATCTAAAGATATACCTTCAAGCACTCACCTCCCTGGCAACGGCACCAGAAAAGAGCTTGATGTCTACTACACAACCTTCTTCTTGTAGACGTTGTTGGGCCTCCAAGTGCAGAGGTTTGTAGGACAGTAGCAAATTTCCCTCAAGTGGATTACCTAATGTTTATCTATCCGTGGGAGGCATAGGATGAAGACGGTCTCTCTCAAACAACCCTGCAACCAAATAACAAAAAGTCTCTTGTGTCCCCAACACACCCAATACAATGGTAAATTGTATAGGTGCACTAGTTCGGCGAAGAGATGGTGATACAAGTGCAATATGGATGGTAGATATAGGTTTTTGTAATCTGAAAATATAAAAACAGCAAGGTAACTAATGATAAAAGTGAGCGTAAACGGTATTGCAATGGTAGGAAACAAGGCCTAAGGTTCATACTTTCACCAGTGCAAGTTCTCTCAACAATAATAACATAATTGGATCATATAACTATCCCTCAACATGCAATAAAGAGTCACTCCAAAGTCACTAATAGAGGAGAACAAACGAAGAGATTATGGTAAGGTATGAAACCACCTCAAAGTTATCCTTTCTGTTCTATCTATTCAAGTGTCAGTAGTAAAATAACATGAAGCTATTCTTTCCGTTCAATCTATCATAGAGTTCGTACTAGAATAACACCTTAAGACACAAATCAACCAAAACCCTAATGTCACCTAGATACTCCATTGTCACCTCAAGTATCTGTGGGCATGATTATACGATATGCATCACACAATCTCAGATTCATCTATTCAACCAACACAAAGTACTTCAAAGAGTGCCCCAAAGTTTCTACCAGAGAGTCAAGACGAAAACGTGTGCCAACCCCTATGCATAGGTTCATGGGCGGAACCCGCAAGTTGATCACCAAAACATACATCAAGTGGATCACTTGAATATCCCATTGTCACCACTGATAAGCACGGCAAGACATACATCAAGTGTTCTCAAATCCTAAAAGACTCAATCCAATAAGATAACTTCAAAGGGAAAACTCAATCCATTACAAGAGAGTAGAGGGGGAGAAACATCATAAGATCCAACTACAATAGCAAAGCTCGCGATACATCAAGATCGTGCCATAGAGAGAACACGAGAGAGAGAGAGATCAAACACATAGCTACTGGTACATACCCTCAGCCCCCGAGGGTGAACTACTCCCTCCTCGTCATGGAGAGCACCAGGATGATGAAGATGGCCACCGGTGAGGGATCCCCCCTCCGGCAGGGTGCCGGAATGGGCTCCCGAGAGGTTTTTGGTGGCTACAGAGGCTTGCGGCGGTGGAACTCCTGATCTATTGTTCGCTTCAATGTTTTTAGGGTATATGGGAATATATAGGTGAAAGAAGTCGGTCGGGGGAGCCTTGAGGGCCCACGAGACAAGGGGCGCGCCCAATATTGGGGGGCGGCCCCCACCCTTGTGGCCACCTCGAAGCTTCCTTGACTTCAACTCCAAGTCTCTTGGATCGCTTCCGTTCCAAAAATAACGCTCCCGAAGGTTTCATTCCGTTTGGACTCCGTTTGACATTCCTTTTCTTCGAAACTCTGAAATAGGCAAGAAAACAACAATATGGGTTGGGCCTCCGGTTAATAGGTTAGTCCCAAAAATATTATAAAAGTGTATAATAAAGCCCATAAACATTCAAAACAGATAATAATATAGCATGAATTCTTCATAAATTATAGATACGTTGGAGACGTATCATCATGTCTAAAGGTAAACTACAACAGCAAGCTCGCCGCAGGGCCCGTAGGCATATAGAAGCTTATATTCAGCATTGGCCCTGAAAGCATAGAGACGGCAATCTTTTCACATGAGGGGCATCCCCTCCCAAAATGCTCTTACAACCTTTGGGGCCATGCCCGAGCTTCTGTATGCAGGATAAACAATAGAGAAATGCAGGATCAGTCAGACATATCGCTCACCGCGTCCCCCAGGTCGTCTCCAGATGTGTTGCTGGCGCCGCTGTCACTATCACTGGCATCGCCATCACCATCACCGGCACCGCCGTCACCATCATCGACCATGTCACCTTTGTCCGCCGCAACTACCAACCCGTCGTCGTCGGAAGCAAAGGCCCTGACAAGCGCATCCACGTTATCCTCCACCCACCGCGTCAGGTTACCCCGAATGGCCTCGGGCACTGGGGCGATGGCGGCTTCAAAGTCAAAGTCGGGGTAGGTTTTCTGAAGATGGCTGAAGACCCGGGAAAACGCGCGCCCGAGCAGGCTGCGGCTCCTCTCCTCAACAAGTTGGTGAGCTCTCTTGGAGCGGTTCTCCAGGTGCGTCACCACATCAGTAAAGAAGCAGAGATGACTGCGTAGTCGATCGCGTGGGGATGCGGGGTGTCCTCATCATAGATGTTTCCCAAGGCTGCGTTGGCCCTGTTCCTGAGGTCCTGGAGCATGGGGGCGTGCGCGCGCTCCAACATCCACTGTTGGAGCACTTCCTCCCTGTTCTGCTGCGCAATGGACTCGTCATGGGCAACCCGCTACTGAAGAGGAAGCAGCTGATACGTCTCCGTCGTATCTATAATTTTTGATTGTTCCATGCCAATATTATTCAACTTTCATATACTTTTGGCAACTTTTTATACTATTTTTAGGACTAAAATATTTATCCAGTGCCCAGTGCTAGTTCCTGTTTGTTGCATGTTTTATGTTTCGCAGAAACCCCATATCAAACGGAGTCCAAACGGGATAAAAACAAACGGAGATTACTTTTGGAATATTTATGATTTTTGGGAAGAAAAATCAACGCGAGACGGTGCCCGAGGGGGCCACGAGGCAGGGGGTGCACCCCTGACCCTCGTGGGCACCCCGTAAGGCGGTTGACGCTCTTCTTTTGCCGCAAGAAAGCTAATTTTCGGAGAGAAATCTGGGCGAAGGTTTCAACCCAATCGGTGTTACTGATCTCCAGATATAAAAGAAATGGTGAAACACTACAAAAAACATTTTGGGCCGAACGAAAAAAATTTCTGTCATACATATGACACTTCTATGATGATAATTGTGACAAAACCCGGTGTCATCATAGATGTGGTGGGCTCCTACTTCTATGACAAAAAATCCTGACAGAAATCCTGGGCGGGCCGGAGACGCAGCTGCATGACATTCTTTGGGCCGTCCATGACGGAAAAAACCGTGGTAGAAGCGAGGGGGAGGAAAATTTCGGGGAGTTGCTGGTTACGGTGGCAGAGCGGGGGCGGACCGATGCGCGTTTCTCTCGTACGTACGCGCATGTGTGCAAGGCGTTGGCTCTAACTGAAGCCGAGTGAGGCGTTGGGCTCTGACTGAACACGAGCGATTGCACTGCAGGCTACGTGTTACTGAACCCGAGCGATCGGTCGATGGCTGTTAACTTAACCCGATGGAGCGATTCCTTCGCTACTGCTGCTAACTGAAGCCGATCGATGCTTCCTCTGGGATGAACAGTGAGCGTTGCGGGGGGGTTTGGATGAACAGTGAGCGGTGGCGTTGCCTCTGGATGAACAGGAACCCGTGGTGTGGAGGGTTGGATGAACAGTAGACGGTGGAGGGGTGGCCCTGGAGGGGTGGTTGAACAGGACCCCGTGGTGTGGAGGGTTGGATGAATAGTAGACAGTGGAGGGGTGCCCGTGGAGGGGTGGTTGAACAGTAGCCGGTGGAGTAGCACGCGGTGGAGGCTGGATGAACAGGAGCCCGTGGAGGCTGGAGGAGGTCGACGGTGGAGATGAACAATATCCCGTGGAGTCCCGTTTTGCGGTACGCCACACCCCTCCTGATGAACAGGACCCCCGTTTCGACCGTAGGAGGTCTGTTTCGTCCGTTTTGCGGTACGCCACACCCCTCCCAATCAACAGGACCCCCGTTTCGACCGTAGGAGGTCCGTTTCGTCCGTTTTGCGGTACGCCACACCCCTCCCGATCAACAGGACCCCCGTTTCGACCATAGGAGGTCTTCCTCCGTTCTATGGTACACCAGGCCTCGTTTCCATCGCCTATTCCGTCCAAGCCGGTTGGCCCCCATGCGTTCCGTTGCCTCCCGATGAACATGACACATTCCGCTGCCTCCCCATGAACACGACGCATTCCGTTGCCTCCCCATGAACATGACACATTCTGTTGCCTCCCCATGAACACGACACATTTCGTTGCCTCCCCATGAACACGAGCCCTCGCCATACGTATGCGCGACTAGGCGTTCAAGACCCCGCCCGTATGTACACATACGTGGCCGTATTTTCTTTCTTGCACCCTGGCCGCTCTACGTACGTGTACATGCTACGTGCGCGCCTCTACTACAACACGTACGCGCCTCTACAACGACACGTGCGCGCCTCTACATCGACCAGTATATATGTACGTACAAGTTCACGACCAGAATGACAACGCTACGTACGCTTCGACCAGGTGGGTCCCGACTGTCAGGCAGTTCCTTGCGTGCGAAAATGTAGCTGGTGGGTCCCAGCAGTCAGAGGGGCGAATCGTTTTTTTTTGCCCGGACGCACTTCCTCTGCATGCGAAGATGTAGCTGGTGGGTCCCAGCAGTCAGGGGGGCGAATCGTTTTTTTTTTCGGAGGCACTTCCTTGCGTGCGAAGATGTAGCTGGTGGGTTCCATCAGTCAGGGGGGCGAATCGTTTTTTTTGCCCGGACGCACTTCCTTGCATGCGAAGGTGTAGCTGGTGGGTCCCAGCAGTCAGGGGGGAAACGTTTTTTTCGTGAAATATGGTGGCCCGTCCGGTGGATCCCCGCTGTCGGGTGGAGGAATAATTATTTTGCGCCTAATAAGGAGGCACTTCCTTGCTGCGGCCGTGGACCCAGCTGTCAGCCTCTCCACATATAGTCCACGTCCGATGGAAGCCGTTCCTTGACAACGTTGACCACGCCGCGCCGAGAGCACCAGGGCGGTGGACGACGGCGAGGCCTAGGAAGGGGACGACGCGGAGCCGGGGAAGACGCCGCAGTGGATGCCCACGCGTAGAGGAGTATGAGGGTTCACTGGTTCGCTGTGGTGTGAGGCTGCCGTTGCTGCAGAATAACAGGGGGTGTGGGTGAGTAGAGGGATGGCCTGGCCAGCGGTGGGAGTAGTAGGGGCGGTGAGGCATCCGCCGCATCGCAGCCGACCACGGGAGGCACGAGCACGAGGCACGACCGGCGCTGGTTTGGGCGGCTGGAGCAAGAAGACCAGAGGTTGAAGAAGCACTATGGCCGTTGGATGGACATCGTACGGTCACTGGAGCTAGAATCGTGCATATCGACTAAGTTGACAAAGCCCTCCGTCCCCGTCAACTTAGTAGGCCCACAAGTCAGCCTGCCACTATACTGGGTCCCAGCTAACAGGGGGAGTATTCATTTTTTTGTGCGTAATAAGGAGGCACTTCCTTGCGTGCGAAGATATAGCTGGTGGGTCCGAGCTGTTAGTGGCGGTAACATTTTTTTCACGAAATACTGAGGCCCTTTTGGTGGGTCCCTCATGTTAGGTGGACGAATCATTATTTTGCACGTAATAAGGAGGCATTTCCTTGCGTGCGGCCGTGGACCCAGCTGTCGGCCTCTCAACGTACAGTCCACTTCAGATGCATGTCTGTCGTTGACCACGTTGACCAGGCCGCGCCGAGAGCACCAGGGCGGTGGACGACGGCGAGGCCTAGGAAGGGAACGACACGGAGGTAGGGAAGACTCGGCAGTTGTTTCCCACGCGGAGGGGAGTACGACTGAACGAGGGTTTACTGGTTCCTCTGCCGTCGCCGGAGAATAACAGCAGGTGTGGGTGAGTAGAGGGATGGCTAGGCCAGCGATGGGAATACGGTGGGGCGGTGAGGCCTGCACGGCAGCATAGCCGGCCGCGGGGAGGAGGGAGCAGGCAGTCCCCCCGGCGCTTGGTTGAGCGGCTGGAGCAGGAAGAGCGGAGATTGAAGAAGCACGACGGCCGTTGGATGGACATCCAACTGTCACTTCTTGTGTGTCAACCTTTTTTTAGGAAAGCCTCAAATCTGTGGTAAACAGCATATAGCCCATCTGCCATTATTTCTAATAATTTACAGCCCATTTGCTAATTCTTAAGGTTTTTTTGGAGCCCACATTCTTTTTGTTAACATTACAGCCCATATTGTGGCCACGGTTAAAAAATTATAGGAAATTTTGCATATTTCGGTGCGGTCTGAACTGATTTTAATCCCGACATTTTGACTCACATTCAAACTGATTTTAAAAATAAACGTATATCAATATAAAATCCAACAAGTTCTCCACGCATAAAAATTAATGTAATTTAAAATCTTGAAATGAAAAAAAATATTTGAAACTAATTTCCGGTTTGATGTGTTTTAAAAATGTACAGCCCATTTCTCATTACTGATGGGCCATTTTCTCGGCCAGATGAATGAAAAGCTCTCCTCATCTTGAAAGACTTGCAGCCCAACAGGCCTGACAAAGCGACTTAATTAGCAAATCACAAAAAACAGGGTTGTGGCCGTGGACCCAACTGTCAGCCTCTCCACATACAGTACTCTTCCGATGGAAGTCGTTCCTTGACCATGTTGACCACACCGCGCGGAGAGCACCACGGCGGTGGACGACGACAAGGCCGAGGAAGGGGACGACGCGGAGCCGGGGAAGACGCGACAGTGGAAGCCCGCGCGGAGAGGAGTACAAGGGTTCACTGGTTCGGCTGCAGTGTGAGGCTGCCGTCACCGCAGGGCCTGGCCAGCTGTGGGAATAGTATGGGGCGGTGAGGCCTCCGCGGCAGCATAGCCGGCCATGGGAGGCAGGAGCATGCGGCACGACCGGCGCTACTTTGGGCAGCTGGAGCAAGAAGACCAGAGGTTGAAGAAGCACTACAGCCGTTGGATGGACATCGTACGGTCACTGGAGCTAGAATCATTCATATTGACTAAGTTGACAAAGCCCTTCGGCCCCGTCAACTTAGTAGGCCCACAAGACAGCCTCCCACCAAGGTGAGTCCCAGCTAGCCGGGGGGAGTATTCATTTTTTTGTGCGTCATAAGGAGGCACTTCCGGTGGGTCCGAGCTGACAGCGGGGGGAACGTTTTTTTCCCGAAATACGGTGGCCCGTCCGGTGGGTCCCAGCAGTCAGGGGGAGACGATTTATTTCGCAAAATACTGGTGGCCCATCCGGTGGGTCCCCGCTGTCAGGTGGAGGAATAATTATTTTCCGCGTAATAAGGAGGCACTTCCTTGCGGCTGCCGTGGACCCAGCTGTCAGCCTCTCCATGTACAGTACTCTTCTGATGGAAGTCGGTCGTTGACCACATTGACCACGCCGCGCCGTGAGCACCACGGCGGTGGACGACGGCGAGGCCTAGGAAGGGGATGACGCGGAGCCGGGCCACGGGAGGCAGGAGCAGCCGGTAGCACAGCCGGCCACGGGAGGCAGGAGCAGGCGGCACTACCGGCGCTGCTTTGGGCGGCTGGAGCAAGAAGACCAGAGGTTGAAGAAGCAGTATGGCCGTTGGATGGACATCATACGGTCACTGGAGTATTGACTAAGTTGACAAAGCCCTCCGTCCCCGTCAACTTAGTAGGCCCACAAGTCAGCCCAACAATATGGTGGGTCCCAGCTAGCAGGGTGTATTCATTTGTTTGGGCGTAATAAGGAGGCACTTCCTTGCGTGCAAAGATATAGCTGGTGGTTCCGACCTGTCAGCGGGGGGAATGTTTTTTCGCGAAATACAGAGGCCCTTCCTATGGGTTCTAGCTGTCTGCTGGAGGAATCATTATTTTGCGCGTAATAAGGAGGCATTTCCTTGCATGCGGGCGTGGACCCAACTGTGAGGCTCTCCACGTACAGTCCACTTCAGATGGATGTCGTTCATTGACCATGTTGACTAGGTCGCGCCGAGAGCACCAGGGCGATGGACGACGGCGAGGCCTAGGAAGGGAACGACACGGAGCCAGGGAATACTTGGCAGTTGTTTCCCACGCGGAGGAGTACGAGGGTTTACTGGTTCGTTTGCCATCGCCGGAGAATAACAACATGTGTGGGTGAGTAGAGGGATGGCTAGGCCAGCGATGGGAGTACGGTGGGGCCGTGAGGCCTGCGCGGCAGCATAGCCGGTCACGGGAGGAGGGAGCAGGCAGTCCCGCCGACGCTTGTTTGAGCGGCTGGAGCATGAAGAGCAGAGATTGAAGAAGCACGACAGTCGTTGGATGGATATCCAACAGTCACTGCTCTCGTGTGTTGACTAAGTTGACAGGGCGTTGCGTGTGCATCAACCTTTTTTTATGAAAGCATACGCGTCAACTTATAGTAGGCGCACAAGTCAGCCTCAAATCTGTGGAAAATAGCATACAACCCATCTGCCATTATTTCTAATAATGTACAGCCCATTTGCTAATTCTTAAGATTTTTTTGGAGCCCATCTTCTTTTTGTTAGCATTACACCCCATATTGTGGCCACGGTTAAAAAGTATACGAAATTTTGCATATTTCGGTGGGGTCAACTGTTTTTAATCCAAAAATATCGATTCATATTCAAACTATTTTGAAAAATAATTTATATAAATATAAAATCAAAATAATTGACCACGCATAAAAATCAATGGAATTTAAGATCTTGTAATGAAAAAATGAAACTAATTCCCAATTTGATGTATTTTAAAAATGTACAGGCCATTTCTGGGAAAACCAAATGAAACTCTCCTCGTCTTGATACATTTGCAGCCCAGCAGGGCCGATAAAGCAAGTAGGCTTTGTTTGGGTATTTCTTTTAAAAAATAGAACTGGGCTAGCCATTTTCAGCAAGAAAAAAACACAACTGGGCTCATGATGTGGTAAACATAAATAAAACCCTGGCTAGACGGGCCACAGCCCCCGCACAGCCCCGTTGTTACCCTGATCCATCGCTAAAACTAGTATAAATAACAACTGCTTGTTCCTCATTGTCTCGAAAAAACTGCGCGACTTGCTGTGTCCCTGGTGTCAGCCGCTCGTAGTGTAATTCTCTCGTTTATTGACTACGTTGACGATGGCGTGAGCCCCAGATGTCCAACCATTAGGAGGAACCATATTTTTGGGCTTGTACTATAGAGGCACTTGCTTGCTTACTGCCATGGCGCTGGTGGGTCCCTACTCTCATCCTCTCCACGTACAGTCATCTCCTTGTTCCTCTCGGTTGTTGACGACGTTGACAACACAAGAGGGCGGCGCACCGCGCACGGCGAGCGAACCAAGGCTGCAAGGCGGAGGACGACGGCGAGGCCTCGGACGGAACGAACAGGAGCCATTGAAGATGCGCCGGTCTAGTCGCAGGCGGAGGGGAGTACGGGTTGACTGGTGGGGGTGGTGGGGGCTAGTCACTTGGCTTCTGTAATGCATAGTGAGCTCAAGCAGCCGGCGTGAGTGATGTTATTTCCCTTGGTTGTGATTTGTTACAATATTTCACTCTAAATTAAACAAATGGCAAGCCATTTGCCTTGTTTCAAAGAAAATATGACAGTCACAGCCGAGTTGAAAAGGGCAGGAACATCTAAGTCCAGCTTGCAAACTGTACAAAAGCATGAGGGTTGTGTCGGATTTTGGGTTCCGGCAGACCCTTGAGGTTCGAACACTGGGGTGCGCGCGGAGACCACACCCCCAGCCTACCCGTGTTTCACCTCCTCGCAAGGATCTAAACTACTCAAAGAACAACACAAGGGACACAAGATTTATACTGGTTCAGGCCACCATTGCGGTGTAATACCCTACTCCAGTTTGTGGTGTGTGGATTGCCTCTTGGGCTGATGAGGAACAGTAAAAGGAAGAACAGCCTCGCGAGGGTCTGTTCTTGGCTGGTGTGATGAACTGCTAGGGGAGTTCAGTCGCCTCTCTCTCTCTTCCCTGGTTGGTCTCTAGCTCGATGCAGATCAAGATGCCCCTACCTCGTGGGTGGCTAGTACTATTTATAGGCAAAGGCCCAGGGCCTCTTCCCAAATATTGAGCGGGAAGGGTGCCAACAATTGGCCATTTTGAAGGGGAACATCTAGTACACTTATCCTGACTAAAGTTGGTCCTCGCCTGCCAAAAGATCCTGACATTGACGCTAGCTTGGACTCCACGATGACCTTCGTCCTGCCGTCCTGCTGGTCTTGGTCTTGATGCACCGAAATGGTTGCCTTTGCTTGATACCCTTGCCTGCGCTTGCCCCTTTGCACCAAAGGGGAAACAAGGACTCTGCGCAGGCTGGCGCCTGCCTGGCGCCCGCCTGGCCTTGGTCGTCATGGCTTGCGTCACGAGCACCTTGTGAGGTACCCCGCCTTGATCTCTCCGCCTCCTCGTGAGCCGGCCTCACGAGGCCGTGCTTGAGGGAGCCTCCTGTCGTCCGCCCCGCAAGGCTTGGCCCCTCGCGAGGGTCTTGAGCATGTGTTGACGAAGATGGGCCGTACTGGGCCACTCCTTGAGCCACGCCGCAAGCCGCAGGCAGGCAAGTCTGGGTACCCCCGTTCACAGAACGCCGACAGTAGCCCCCGGGCCCAAGGCGTGCTCGGACTTCGCTTAGTAGAGAAGCGAAGGGGCAAGTGCGAAGCGCCGCGGCCCCAATAGCCTACGGCCTTGGGCGCCGCGTGGCTGTTGATTGGACGTGGGCGTCCTAGCTCCCCACGACGCCTCGGTAGCTACATGATTTGACAAGTCCCTGCATGCAAAACGGGTCATGATTACCTGTGATCGTGGAGGTCGACGGTTGGCCTTCCTCGGCTATATGTACGGAACGGCGCGAGCCCTTCCAATCCGTCTCTTCCCGCTACTCTTCGTCTTCCTCTTCATCCTTTCTCCTCCCTTCGCCAATGGCACCAATCCGTCGGTTTTCTGCTGAAGAGAAAGGGAAGGCCCCCTGAGAGAGTCCTGTCCCGCTTCCTCCGAAGAAACGGCTCATCTCTTGCCACGGGGAAGGAGGTGCTTGGCAGGAGGTGTCGAGGCCATGGTTCGAGCGGCCGCCGCCGAGATTCCCACTGCCCTTGTACGCCCGGATTGAGGGCCCTGAAGATGCTGGCGCCGAGCAGCATCGCCAGAGACGCCGTCGTTGCTGACGGATCACGGCGGTGCACGTTGTTCCTCCAGGGGTTCACGCCACGGGCTCTGCTCGCGAGATCGTGCTTCACGCCGCCGTGCTTCCTCGGTCCTGGATTCGCCTCCCTCCTTCCTTCGCCTTCGAGGTCCCGCCGAGGGGGCCTATCGAGCTTTGGCTGCAGCATGCTGGCTGCAGTGCCCCTGCGGCCGAAGCGGAGGTTGAGGTCGTCGCTCCGGGCAGGGTCTACCTGACCCGTGGCTGGAGCGAGATCGCTCGGGTCGGCAGGACGGGTGGCGCCATCGCAATACACCTCGAGTACGATGGCGCCTCCCTAATGTTCTTCAAGGTCTTCGACGCGGAGGGACGCCGGCTGGAGTGCTGCCCTGAGAAAAGCGGTCGGGATCCTGCCGCGGCGAGGACTAGGCTCGCCAACTGCTTCCCCAGCAGCTCCTCAGGCAGCGGAGGCGTCGGAGGATCCAACGACTCCGCCGAGCTCCTCGCGACCCTGGAGACGAGTGATGACAGCTACGAGCCCCGGAGCTTGCGTCGCTCCCGGAGCAGGGCAGGCTCGTCGGGCCGCCGTCGCCACTGATCTGTATGGGGTTGGCGCCGATGGCTGACGGCCCACTATTGATGATGGCGTCTCTTGTGGAGGCGCGCGTAGTTATCTCTCTTTAAGATCTGCTCCTTTTGTTCCCTGCGAGGAATCGGAGAGCACACCCCACGGGGGTTTGTAAGATGCTTGTAGTTCCACTTGTTAATATGATCCTTATCATGAATTGGTGAGGGGTGCTTGTCCCGTCTTAGCTTAGTTCCTCCTTTCGAACCTCGCGAGGCCTTGACGCTCTGCGCTGACAAGTCCTGGTCCCAAGGCAGGCTTCAGTCGTCGCTGGTATGCCAGGTCGCGATGCCGTGGTCAAGGCCAGGAGGTGAGCGACCCGGGGTCTAGTAAGAGCCCGTGAGTCGTGATGCTCAGGAGGTCCCCTTTAGCGCTCAAGCAGCCATCGCTTAGTGAGAAAGGACTGCGACGTCTCTAAAAACGGGACAGCATTAGGTGTAATGTCGGCGCTATGACGGTTAGTGATTACGGAGGATGACTTATCTCGGGGGTCAGAAACCGCTCTCTGGCGCAGCGCCGGTGCCGCGCGTTGGCAGCCGAGGAGTTTCCTGGCGAGGTCCCCCATGTGCCTCTTCCCTCTCGTCCTTGCTCCCCTTCGTGCTCTACGTCCTCAGGTCCCGGCCCTCGAGCGGGGCTCAGCCGTCGCTGGTATGCCAGGTTGTGATGCCGTGGACAAGGCCAGAGGGTGAGGGCTGGAGAGCTGGTAAGAGCCCATGAGTCGCGATGCTCAGGTACCCCCCTTTAACGTGCAAGCGGTTCGCGTGGGCGAGAGCGAAGGAGACGCCGCGGAGGCCTCGCCGGACGCTGCTCCTTAAGACGATCCTGCGAAGCCATCATGAGAAAAACGAGGGTTTGCCGTTACAACTGCCGGCCAGCTGTTGGTTGCTCTAGGAGGGTGACGAGGCACTGAAGGCTTGGTGAGGTGGTGCCCTGCGGGGTTGTCGCGGCCAGAGCTCAGCCGTCCAGGTTTGTCGATGTTGCAGGGACAGACCCATGCGCAAGCATCATGCCGTGAGGGAGCAGCTCCATCAGTTGGTGTCAATCAAGCAGGCGATTATGTCAAGCACGTTAGCCATGAAGAAGCAAATCCATCTAGATAGGCGTAGAAAGAAACGATCATCGCTGGGTTGGGCCCGAGCGACTTTGGGGGTAATGCAGCCCGAGGGGCGCCCCCGATAAAGTAAGCTGAAAACATGAACTAAAGGGGATACACGCCGCAGGGACGGACCCACGCGGCCTGGGAATGATGCAGCCCTGGGGGGCCCTCCCAGCTGAAAATGAAACTCGAAGGATGTCACCTAATGATGCTGAAGATGGAGGGATGCTGAAGTAGCAGACGATGTGCGCTGCGGGAGACGATCTTCACGAGCCCCCAGGCCCAGGGCCTCGGGAGGCTCCGGGGGCGCTGGCAGCTCCTCGCGGACCATCTCCATCTCCACCAGGACTGCGGAATGCCTGACCGCCTGAGCCTTCAAGATGCTCCTCATGAGGCGCTGATGCGCCGCAGCCGCGTTCGGCAGGCCGTAAGGCATGCGAACATAGCTGTGAAGTGGGCCCTCGCAGCGCCCCACACGTGAGGGCCAGAGGTGCTCTTGAGAGGCGGCTCGGTTGAGTCCTGGTATGTCGATGCAGATGCGCAACCCACCATCCTCGCCTGGATGGGGGGCTACGGTGGGTAAGCGGCGGCTGCCACTCATGACTCTTGACTCCTGCAACTCTTGAATGACCTCACTGATGAACTCCTGAAGGTTTGGCCCTCCTTGCCTTGCTTCCTCCTGAGGGAAACGTGCGTTGAAGCACGCCTCCAAGCGGTGCCCGAGCGCCTCCCTCGTAATCTTAGCAAAGTTGATGGCCCTCCAGAAGAGAGCCCCCGAGCCCTGCTTCAGAAGGGCGCTGGGCACGCCTTCCTATGTGACAGAAGGAGGCGCCCCCTGAACGGGCGCGGACCCTGAGGGGCCTGCCTCCCGAAGGGTCGGGCCAGGCGATGTCTTCTTCTTCTTAGGAGCAGCCTCGGGAGGCCTCCCGTTCCTGTGATCTAGGTCTTCAATTGATGCGGCTTGGAAGGCACGTTCCAGGGAACACACAGCGCCTCTCTCTTCACAAGGCATAGTGATGACTCCACCGCTTCCTGGCATCTTGAGGACATTGTAGCTGTGATGGGTCACGGCCATGAACTTGGCCAGGGCTGGGTACCCGAGGATGGCGTTGTACGGCAGGCGGATGTGAGCGACGTTGAAGTTAATGAGCTCGATGAGGTAGTTGCCACGCATCCCGAAGGTAACAGGAAGGCGGACTTGCCCTATCGGAACCGTGGAACCATCAGTGACTCCTGAGAAAGGCTTGGTTGGCTGCAGCTGATTGTATAGCACTTGGAGATTGTTGAACGTCTCGACGGATAGGACATTGAGCCCTGCTCCGCCATCGATGAGGGTCCTGGTGACCTGCACGTTGCTGATGATTGGGGAACAAAGCATCGGGAGGACTCCTGCTGTGGCCGCGCACTTGAGCTGATCTGCTGAGCTGAACGTGATAGCGCACGATGACCACCTGAGAGGGCGTGTGGCCTCAAGCTTGGGGAGGACTGCATTCACTTCAAGGGCAAACTGCTTGAAGATGCGCTGAGAGGCCGGGGCTTGTGCGCCGCCCAAGATGCAAGCGATTGCGCGCGGCTCCTGGAAGCCTCCAGCCCCCTCGTCCTGGTGATGGTCTTCATTCCTCCTTGGCTATGGTGGCAGACGAGGGAGGCCCACATTGCCTTGTGGGTGATCCACGCGAGGTTGGTCTCTCCATCCCCCCTCGCGAGGTGGGTCCCTCCAACCTCCCTCACGTGGTTGGTCCTGCCAGCGGTCCTCGTGAGGTCGGTCACGCCACCCTTGGCGAGGGCCACGGTATTCCCATCGTCCTCCACTTCTTCCTCCTCCTCGGCCATAGCCCCTATCGCTGCGCTCGGGATGTCAGCCGGCATGCACGCCTCGCACGGCTCTGAGTTCTTGGCATTCGTTGGTGTTGTGGGTGTGGAGGTCGTGGTACACACAGTATCGACTGTCCTTGGATGACTCAGGCTGATCCCTGCCTCGCTTGGTGTCTGGCTCCGCTACAAGCACGACAGCCCCCTTGTGGTTCACGTCCTTGGTCTTGGGCTTCTTCTCTTCTAGGTTAGCAGCTGGCAGCTCGAGGAGGGACAGGCGCCCTTCCTCAACCCTTGCGCACTTGGTCGCCAGATTGAACAGCTCCAGGGAAGTGCACAGGTCTTCTTGGCTCGCGACCTCCTCCTTCATCTTGACGTCACGCAGCCGTCCGAGAAGGCTGAGATGATGGCCTCCTCAGACACCTTCGGGATCTTAAGGCGAGCGTTGTTGAAGCGCTGGATGAACTTCTGCAGGGTCTCCCCCGGCTGCTGCTTGATGCGGCGCAAGTCGCTCATGGCCGTGGGCCGGTCGCGGGTGCCTTGGAAGTTGGCGGTGAATCGGGTGCGCATCTCGACCCAGGAGGATATCGTGCCAGGAGCCAGGTGCGGGCGCCGTCCTTGAGCGCCATGGGGAACCAGTTCGCCATGACCTTCTCGTCTCCGTTGGCTGCTTCGATGCCCAGCTCATAGAGCTGGAGGAACTCAGCAGGGTCAGCCGTGCCACCATAGCGCGGGGGCAGGTCTGGCTTGAACTTGCCCGGCTAGGCCACGTTGCGCAGCTCGGAGGAGAAGGCACGGCAGCCTGCAGTGGCCGCGGGAGCCCTTTGGTGATGGAGAGCTTGATCTTGCGGGTCTATGTGCACTGCAGCCAGGTGCAGCACGGGGTCTTGATGCGCCGGGGCGGGCGCGCGCTCATGCTGAGCCGGCGCGGGGAGCACATGGGCGGCTTCTTGGGGACGAGCAATCTCTTGGCAGCTCTTCCCTTGCTGTGCTGGCGCCGAATGGAGTGGGTTACGCCCAGGGGCCATGCGCCTTGGGGCCAAGGCGCCTTCTTGACGTGGAGGCGGCTGAGGCAGCCCCGGAGCTTCGTCGCCCGCGTAGGGCGGTGCGCGGTGCAACGAGAGGGACGGTGCAGGGGAGCCCCCAGCGGCGCTGACGAGCTCGGTGATGCGGGCGAGCCACTCGTCGTAGAGGTCGTCGACGGGACGGTAGTGCAGGAGCTCTCGCGCCAGGAGCAGCGCGGCGTGCGCGTCTGCAGGAGCGCGACGAGCGTGGGACGAGGAGCTGGCCGGAGTCAGCGACGGAGTGGCGGTGCGGCCTTCTTGCCGCACTGATGGATGCAGGGATGACGCCTGCTGTTCGTTCCCTGCCGGGCCGGTGGCGGCGTTGACGGCAGGCGACAGGGAACGATGGGGGCACCCGCTGACGGGGGCCGTCTGGGCGACGCAAGCGGCGAGAGCGGCCCGGCACTCGGCACAGGCGCGACATGCGTCTGACATGGATGGGATGGGTGGTGAAAACACGAGGCGACGGAAGGCAGATTCCGGCACACCCCTACCTGGCGTGCC
Organism: Triticum timopheevii; assembly: GCA_963921465.1. Taxonomy (NCBI): domain Eukaryota; kingdom Viridiplantae; phylum Streptophyta; class Magnoliopsida; order Poales; family Poaceae; genus Triticum; species Triticum timopheevii. Next base: position 473,792,630 of record OY997268.1, read on the forward strand.
AAATGTTGGATTTCGGGTTCCGGCAGACCCTTGAGGTTCAAACACTGGGGTGCACGCGGAGATCACACCCCCAGCCTACCCGTGTTTCACCGCCTCGCAAGGATCTAAACTACTCAAAGAACAAAACAAGGGACACAAGATTTATACTGGTTCAGGCCACCATTGCGGTGTAATACCCTACTCCAGTTTGTGGTGTGTGGATTGCCTCTGGGGCTGATGAGGAATAGTACAAGGAAGAACAGCCTCGCGAGGGTCTGTTCTTGGCTGGTGTGATGAACTGCTAGGGTAGTTCAGTCGCCTCTCTCTCTCTCTTTCCCTGGTTGGTCTCTAGCTTGATGCATATCAAGATGCCCCTACCTCGTGGGTGGCTAGTCCTATTTATAGGCAAAGGCCCCGGGCATCTTCCCAAATATTGACGGGAAGGGCGCCAACAATTGTCCATTTTGAAGGGGAACATCTAGTACACTTATCCTGACTAAAGTTGGTCCTCGCCTGCCAAAAGATCCTGACGTTGACGCTGGCTTGGGCTCCACGATGACCTCCGTCCTGCCGTCTTGCTGGTCTTGGTCTTGTTGCATCGAAATGGTTGCCTTTGCTTGGTACCCTTGCCTGCGCTTGCCCCATTTGCACCAAAGGGGAACAAGGACTCTGCGCAGGCCGACGCCCGCCTGGCGCCTGCCTGGCCTTGGTCGTCATGGCTTGCGTCACGGGCACCTCGTGAGGTACCCCTCCTTGATCTCTCTGCCTCCTCGTGAGCTGGCCTGATGAGGCCGTGCCTGAGGGAGCCTCCTGTCGTTCACCCCGCGAGGTTTGGCCCCTCGTGAGGGTCTTGAGCATGTGTTGACGAAGATGGGCCGTACTGGGCCACTCCTTGAGCCACGCCGCAGGCCGCAGGCAGGCAAGTCTGGGTACCCCCGTTCCCAGAATGCCGACAGGTTGATTGTTCATCAGGTTTACAAAAAAAACCAGATTGAAAAGGGCAACAACATCTAACTCCAGCACTGTTTTCGACAGTCACAGTCAAATGGATCGGTCAGGTCCATAGAATGAACATCCTGGATCGTAAAATTTACTGGATTATGACCACAATATGTTGTAAATAGAAGCCCGGCACGTTCATAAGTTCTTTTGCCCACCTGAAACTCCTTTTTTTGCTCTTCGACATACCCATCCGTCAAAACCATGCTGCTGATAAACTTAAGCCTGATGGACAATAGTAACCTCGCATTCAGCAGGAAGAATGTGACAAATCTTGTGTTTGCACGGTTGGCTACATATCGTTCTAGCATTATTGTCTTCAATCAAATCTCTTGAGAAGTGAGAAAATCCCGATGCTTACGAATCCACCGATTGGTTATAACTTTCTTACCCCGTCATGTTGCCTAAATAGACATGAAAATTTAAAACAGTTAAGTTCTAAAAGAAGAGTGTCGAAAGAGCAACAACTGAACGGTTAATTCTAGTACACTATATGCGGGCTTCCAATGTGCGTGAAATTGTCACCTTTATATACAACTTCTCCAGACATGGAAAGCATTGCAGCAAGCCAATAATCTTGTTCAGATCAAAACTATTCATTTGGATATATAAGATCTTGACAGAATCCAGCACCATTGATAGGCCATCCATGGAGAAACTCTTCATTGAGCATAGAACATAATGTTAGTACAAAATGTGTACTCCAAGATGATATATAAATTATGCGCAAAAATTTAAAATGCAGCATATGGTTAAAAGTGTAGATGATAATATGAAGTACCTGAAGAACTGTGGAGCCAAACACCATATTGAAATGAGCACAAAGATCATGTATTACACCCAATGTCTCCAGTTTAGGCGTAGAGAGGACGGTTATTTGCAATGGTGAATAACTAGAATCAAGGATCAACCTTTGAAGTGAAGGGGCAGCTTGGATGATGAGCTGCCTTCCGTCAAAAAAATTTCCAATTCTTACAAGGTTAGGCGACTTTATTTGGAGACAACAGATTCTAACTGTGAAAACAAGCACCAAGCACTCCAGCGCAGCGCAACTGGAGTGGATGATGCTGTGTAATGAGGCCTCCGATATACGAACCCGCACAAGTGAAATTTTCTTGAGAAATGGGAGTCGAAGGTTTAGTACCAGATTGTCTGGAAGGTAGCACAGCGCAAAGGTGGCGGTGTGGAGAGAGGAGGAAAACCGCGAGATGGACATCGGTGCTGAGGGCACAAGTTCATGGCGTTCTGTATGTGGTATGTGATTTCCAGGGGAATAGTAGAACTCAAGCAGCTGTAGTTCTGTGAATTCAGGGGATTTCAGCCAGGTGTCCACCATGCAGGGCATGGTATGCTTGCTCATGTAGCATGACGGGATGCAGAGGCTTTGAACGGAGCCCTGGTGGGAGGAGATGATGGCTCTGGGGATTTCAAAATCAATGAAGAGATATAGCTGACGCCAGTCGAGATTAAGGGGCACGACGCGCCATAGAGGGCGCCACCGAATTGAGAGGACTTCGGTGCGGCAGCAATCCTTGGTGGGGAGAAGCGAGATGATCTCCCCAAGGACGGCGTCCGGGAGATCGCTGATGCGGTCCACCTGAGATTCTACGGGTTCCTGGGATCCGGTGGGGGCGGGGTCGCCGCTTCTCCCCGCGCTGCTGGGTGTTGGATCTACAACAGGCGTCACTGTCAGAGTAATGGGCCACGGGTAGGCCGACCCGGGTCCCAAGATCTTTCAAGACATCGGGGCAGGCCGTGCCCCTTAGCCGAGTCCCAGACGGCGACCTTCGAAGAAGGCCGAGTCCCGGCTGGCGACCTTCAAAGAAGGCCGAGTCCCAGCTGGCGACTCTGAAGCAAGCCGACTCCGGGCTTGCGACTTTCAAGGGGCCGACTATGAGAGTCGGCCCGCGACCTTTTCACGAAGATCGACGCAGGGTACAGTCCCGACGTGGCCGTCCCCTCAAACCTACGGGAGGTAGGCATGGCTACAGTGAGCCGTACCACCAGGAGATCTCCGGTAACGCGCGGCACTGTTGCCATGCCTCCCCTGACTTCAGCCACAGTGCGCAAGGCACTGTGCCCACGACGGCGGCCTGTACGGCCCGAAGACCGCCGGGCCCCAAGTCAGTGAGGGAGAAGAAGATGGCCGGAGAGTCCGAAGACGGCCCTGCGGGAGTCGGCCTTCCCAGGGTCGGCCGCCTCTCAGTCAGGGCCCCACGAGCCATAAACCAGATTGGACGGGGAGTGGCGACAGTGATCGCCCGACAGACGGCGGCACTGTTCCCACGACCCCATGACCGAGCCTGCGTCATCAGGAGTGTTGCACAGTGCCCGGCCTATCCGCGGGGCCCGCCAGTCGGCGGGCCCCAGAAGCCGGCAGGGGGGGGGGGGGCGGCGGCATGAGAGACAGACAGCTGGGGGCCACACCTAGTCAGTTTACCATTGTACCCTCGGGGGGTAGGCCTATATAAACCCCCCGGGGCACCCATGCAAAGGGTTCGGCCCTGGATAGGTTTTTAGACACATAGCAAGCAAAGGAAGGAGCCAGCCTTGCTCCCTCCCGCCACCCGAAACAGCTCAAGGAGCACCTTTGTATTATCGTCCCATAGTGATCATGCGGAGACCCCGCAGAGCAGCAGTAGGGGTGTTATCTCCCCGGAGAGCCCCGTAGCTGGGTAAGATTCGTCGGCGTGCATGTCTGCGCCTCATCCCGTTTCCAGGCACCGGCGACGTTCTACTCGCCCCCACCATGATAAGCCACCCGTTGGCATATGTCGCATCCAACCCCCGACATTTGGCGCCCACCGTGGGGCGAGGTGCACCGTCGTCCGGAGATCTGTTCTGGACAGGAACCCTCTTCCTCCCTGGTGAGCGCAGCCAGCCCGGATCGCCAGATGGAGTCTGCATCGACACGCTGCGCGGCGCTGAAGCCGCCTGCGCTGCAAGCGGCCTCGCCGGACTCATTGGCGAGGTGCGCCTCTCCAACGAGCCCACACCGAGTGCGGGGGTGGGTGGCCCCGAGAGCCTCCTCGCGGGCCTCCTCGACCAACTCCACATCGCCGGCGAGCCCGCCGTAGATTTGGAGTCCGTAGGCTCCTCCGACCCGATGCTGGTCGACTACGACGCCGTATCGCTCGATATCTTCCCCACCAACGAGGTGGTCTACGACGAGCCGCTTCCGTATGAGGAGAGTGGCAGAAGCGTCGTCACGGAGGTGCTCATCGTCGGCCACGGCGAGCACTCCGGCGAAAACGCCCAGGACCCGCTGCCAGCGGCCCTGCAAGACCTGGCCGCGCCCATCCCAGAGGACACGGACGCGGAGATGCTGGAAGAACGCCGCCTTCAGATCATCGAAGGCGCCAAGAAGTTGGCGAGCATGAGACGCTTGTTAGAAGCATACCAGCGCGAGATGGATCATGCTGTAGGCGGCTCGCCGGCTCCGACTGGGCCGAGCCGTCTAGGTGCGGCCGGAGAGCGCGGCGCGGCCATCGCCGACATGCTCGGGGCGAAACGCCCCGTGTACGCCACCCCTGCGGAGAACATCCGCACCGCCCAAGCGGCGACCGAAGAACTGAAGAACCTCGAAGGCGAAAAGCGCCGTGTAATAACTGAGCGAGTCTAGCAGCTCCTCGATGCGGTTGCAGCACAAAACGCGGTAGGCGGCCACGCAGACGCGCTGCAGCAGCCGAACGACGACTTACCCCCTTGCCGAGATCAAGGCGCGACCTCCCGGATGCCGACTGGCGCAGTCCGCGGGAGGAAAGAGAAGGAGCCGGCTGCTAGTCACAGCCGGACTCGCATCACCATCGAGCGCGACCAAGACGGCCGCCCCAGAGCAGTGGAACGGCGAGATGATTATCTGCCTCCCCCACCCCGAAGAGAGCGGCGAGTTTCTCCGCCGCCTGTTGAGCATCCGACTCTCGGAGGTCGCCTTGGCCGCCGAGAGGGAGTCGGAGAGAATGACGCCCGCCACCGGATCGACCGACTCCACAGATCCCTGGCGTTAGAAGAAGAAGATGAGTTGGGTCCGCCTTGCTTCGGGCCCCGCATCAGAGATGAGCCCTTCCCCAAAGGGTTCACGCTCCCCCGAGACATGCCCAAGTACACCGGCTCCGTGAAGCCAGAGGATTGGCTGATAGACTACTCCACAACCGTCAACATAGCTAACGGCAACAAGCGAGTCGCCGTGAAGTATGTTCCCCTCATGCTCCAGGGCACGGCCTAGACATGGCTGAACAGCCTGAAGCCCCGCAGCATCAATAGCTGGGTCGACTTTACTGAGGCCTTCATTCGCAACTTCACCAGCACGTACAAGCGACCTCCCAAGCCGCGCCAGCTCTCCTTGTGCGTGCAAGGCCCTGAAGAATCAACACGCGACTACCTCACGCGCTGGGGCAAACTTCGAAACTCCTGCGAGGGCGTGCACGAGGTGCAGGCCATCGAGTACTTCACGGCCGGGTGCCGAGAGGGCACCCTCCTCAAGCACAAGCTCCTCTGCGACGAGCCCGAAACCCTCGACGAACTGCTAGTCATAGCAGACAAGTACGCCACGGCCGACTCTTCTATGAAGACAGAGATTCAAGTCAACGCGGCTGGCAAAGTGATTCCCCAGGCCCCCAGAACCCCGGCTGGAGACGCCAGCCGGCGACAGCAGCAGAACGACAACAAGCGCAAGGCCCCTCAGCCGACTTCCAATAGTCGGCAGGTCGCAGCAGTAGAAGATCAGCAGCCGGAGGGGCAGCCTCAGGCCAAGAGGCAGAAAGGCGGCAAGTCCAATTGGTTGCCGGCTTTCTCCTATGAGCAGACTTTGGATGGACCTTGCAAGTTCCACAGCGGCGCGAAGCCGTCGAACCACACCACCAGGAAGTGCCATTGGCTCGCCAGGATCGCCAAGGGAGACGGCCTCACCCCTCCGCCGCCTGCGGGGCCGCCGCCTCCGCCGCCACCCCCACAGCCGGCGGCTCGGCCAGTCGGCGCGGTCCAAGACGAGTTCCCGGAAGAGCACGGAGCCTACGTAGTGTTCACCAGCATGGCAGATGACCGGCGCAGCAGGCACCGACAACAGCAAGAAGTCAACACGGTAGCAACTGACGCCCCAGAGTTCATGCACTGGTCCGAGAAGCCTATCAGCTGGAGTCGGGCGGATCATCCAGAAGTGATGCCGAGTCCGGGCTCCTACGCTCTGGTCCTAGGCGCAACCTTGGCCACTGATAGGCGGGCCACCCGTTTCTCACGGGTCCTGATTGATGGAGGCAGCAGCATAAACATCCTGTACAAGGACACAATGGAGAAGCTTGGAATCAGGCGAAGGCAGTTACAGAGCAGCCGCTCCGTATTCCATGGAATTGTACCCGGCCTCTCCTGATCACCGATCGGCAAGATTCTGATAGACGTCCTCTTCAGAGACAAAGATCACTTCCGCCGAGAGCATGTCTGGTTCGAGGTGGTAGACTTGGAGAGCCCGTACCACGCCCTGCTTGGCCGGCCTGCCTTGGCCAAATTCATGGCGGTTCCCCATTACGCCTACCTCAAGATGAAGATGCCGAGTTCCAAGGGGATCCTGACTGTTGCTGGCGATTACAAGAAGTCGTCCGCTTGCACGGCCGAGAGCAGTCGGCTGGCCGAGTCTTTGGTGATCGCAGCCGAGAAGCGGCTCCTTGACCGCGTCGTGGCGATGGCTGGGAAGCAGCCAGAGATGTCGCCCGACCCCAAGGAGTCGGAGGCAGAAGGATCATTCAAGCCGGCTAAAGAAACCAAGAAGATACCCTTGGACCCGGAGCACCCAAAGAAATACGCTGTCATAGGCACAGGCCTCGACAGCAAATAGGAAGGCGAGCTCGTCGATTTCCTCCGTGAGAATCGGGACATCTTCGCATGGTCCCCCAAGGACATGCCGGGTGTACCGACGGAATTCGCCGAGCACAAGCTACACGTCATGCCAGATGTAAAGCCCGTCAGACAGCCCTTGCGCCGCCTGTCAGAAGAGAAGAGAAGAGTTGTGGGAGAAGAGATAGCCCGGCTCCTGGCAGCCGGATTCATCATGGAGGTGTTTTTTCCGGAGTGGTTAGCCAACCCTGTGCTGGTATTGAAGAAGAATAAGCAGTGGCGGATGTGCATAGACTACACCAGCCTCAATAAAGCCTGCCCGAAGGACCCATTTCCTCTGCCAAGGATCGATCAGGTGATAGACTCCACAGCCGGATGCGAGCTGTTGAGTTTCCTAGATGCATACTCAGGATATCACCAGATCAAGCTGAATCCAGCAGACAGACTAAAGACCGCATTCATCACGCCGTTTGGAGCCTTCTGCTACCTGACAATGACGTTCGGCTTGAGGAATGCCGGCGCCACCTTTCAGCGTTGCATGCAGAAGTGCCTCCTCAAGCAACTCGGCAGAAACGCCCATGTTTACGTGGATGATGTGGTGGTGAAGACGGAAAAGCGTGGGATGCTACTGGAAGACCTCAAAGAGACCTTTGACAATCTGCGCCGATTCCAGATCAAGCTCAACCCTGAGAAGTGCGTGTTCGGAGTCCTCGGCTTTTTGGTCTCCGAACGCGGCAGAGAGTGCAACCCCATGAAGATCAAGGCTATTGAGAGAATGGAGGTACCCAGCCGACTGTTGGATGTGCAGAAGTTCACCGGCTGCTTGGCATCAATCAGCCGATTCATCAGTCGGCTGGGCGAGAAAGCTCTGCCTTTGTATCAACTGATGAAGAAGACCACCTTTTTCGAGTGGAACCACAAGGCAGACGAGGCATTTCTCCAACTAAAGAAGATGCTGGCGACTCCCCCTGTGCTGGCGGCTCCGACTCCCAAAGAGCCCATGCTCTTGTACATCGCCGCCACCAGCCGGGTAGTCAGCACGGTTATTGTAGTCGAACGCAAGGAGGAAGGCAAAGCGCTTTCGGTCCAGAGACCGGTGTATTACCTGAGCGAGGTACTGTCGACCTCCAAGCAGAACTACCCTCACTATCAGAAGATGTGCTACGGCGTGCATTTTGCCACCAAGAAGCAGAAGCCCTACTTCCAAGAGCATCCAATCACGGTGGTTTGCACCGCCCCACTCACCGAGATCATTGGAAGCTGAGATGCCTCCGGCCGAGTGGCCAAGTGGGCTATCGATCTAGCTCCTTACACCACCTACTATCAACCTCGCACCGCCATCAAGTCGCAGGCGCTGGCCGACTTCCTCGTCGACAGGGCCGAGACTCAGTACCTACCACCAGCGCCCGACTCTACTCATTGGCGGCTGCACTTCGACGGCTCCAAGATGCGCACCGGCCTTGGAGCCGGCGTCGTCCTCACCTCCCCCAAGGGCGACAAGCTCAAATACGTGCTGCAAATCCACTTCGCCGCCTCCAACAACGTCGCTGAATATGAAGCACTCATGCACGGACTCCGGCTTGCCAAAGAACTCGGCATTCGTCGGATCCTGTGCTACGGCGACTCCGACTTGGTGGTTCAGCAATCATCCGGCGACTGGGACACCAAAGACGCAAACATGGCAAGCTACCGCTTCCTGGTGCAGCAACTCAGCGGATACTTCGAGGGGTGTGAATTCCTTCACGTACTGAGAAACGACAACGATCAAGCAGACGCCTTGGCACGAGTCGGCTCTACTCGCCAAGCGATACCTTCCGGCGTCGCCCTTCAGCGCCTCCTCAAGCCATCTATCAAGCCTTCACCAGAATCCGACTCCATCTTCGTGCCGGCTCCGCCAGAGATAGTCGGATCCGACTCCAAGGCCCCGGCAAGCGACCTCAAGAAAGCCACAGTCGGCCCGGGGACTGCGCCTGTCGGCTCGGGGACTTCCAAGCCTAGCCCGGGGACTGCGCCAGTCGGCCCGGAAGCTGCGCCAGTCGGCCCAGAGATTCCCTCAATCCAGCAAGCGGCGGCAGACTCCAACCCACCGCGTCCCAGCCCAGCCACCCTTGTCCAAGTCGCTGTGGTAGCAGTTGAAGAGATAGCAGCACCTTCATGGGCGCAGCCCATCCTCAAGTTCCTAGTAAACAAGGAGTTACCAGCAGACGAGACCCTGGCTCGGCAAGTACAACGCCGAGCAGCAGCCTACACCATAGTCAACAGAGAGCTAGTCAGGCGCAGTGTCACTGGTGTCTACCAGCGCTGCGTAGAGTCAGAGCAAGGCCAAGCGATCCTCAGAGACATCCATCAGGGCGAGTGCGGCCACCATGCGGCTTCAAGGGCGCTCGTGGCCAAAGCCTTTCGGCACGGTTTCTTTTGGCCGACTGCCCTGGAAGAAGCTAAAGAACTAGTCAAGAAATGCAAGGGGTGCCAGGTGTTCCGCTCCAAGCCCCTCCAGCCGGCTTCCGCGCTGAAGACAATCCCCATTGCCTGGCCCTTCGCAGTCTGGGGCTTGGACATGGTGGGACCATTCAAGACGGCCCGAGGCGGCCTAACTCATTTGCTTGTCGCGGTGCACAAGTTCACCAAGTGGGTAGAAGCAAAGCCCATCAAGAAATTAAACGGGCCCACAGCTGTGACCTTCATTGCCAACATCACAGTGCGGTATAGCATACCGCACAGCATTATCACAGACAACGGCACCAACTTCGCCAAGGGCGCCCTGGCACATTTCTGCGCGACGCAGGGCATCCGACTAGACTTAGCGTCCGTTGCCCACCCGCAGTCAAATGGCCAGGTAGAACGAACCAACGGCCTCATCTTGTCCGGCATCAAGCCTCGATTGGTCGAACCACTCGAGCGCTCTGCCGGCTGTTGGGTCGAAGAGCTGCCTGCCGTCCTCTGGAGCCTGCGCACAACCCCAAACAAGTCAACCGGCTTCACGCCGTTCTTCCTCGTCTACGGTGCCGAAGCCGTCATCCCGACGGACATACAGTTCGACTCTCCGCGAGTCTCCATGTACACCAAAGAGGAGGCTGAGGAAGCACGCCAAGACGGCGTCGATCTGCTGGAAGAGGGCCGACTGTTGGCACTCAGTCGGTCCGGCATCTACCAGCAGAGTCTACGCCGATACTACAACCGCAAGGTCAGGCCAAGATCATTCCAAGAGGGCGACCTTGTGCTCCGGCTGATTCAGAGAACAGCCGGCCAGCACAAGTTGTCGGCGCCTTGGGAAGGTCCCTTCATCATCAGCAAGGTGCTAGGGAATGACGCCTACTATCTGATCGATGCTCAGAAGCCTCGAGCGCGCAAGAGGGACAACTCCGGCAAAGAAACAAAGCGCCCGTGGAACACAAATCTTCTACGAAGATTTTACAGTTGATGCAGTATGTATCACGCTACCCTCTTTTTTATTAAAGTACTAAGACCTTAGGCCCCCCGGGACGAGCTCGGGGACTGCCTTTTTGATTATCTGTATGATATGGATTACGCTTCCGAGTATGCTTTCCCCTTTTATCATACTATCTGGCACCGGGTCCGACTAGTCGGCCCGGGGACTCGCTGTCTTGCGCTATGAAATGCTCCCTGAAGTCAGACAAGTAAAGTGCTGCGCTCAAAGCCGTCTCCTGCCGAAAGCCGCAGCTCGCAGAGCGACTGTCGGTAAGCAGAGGACGGGAAAGAACGAGTGCACACATGAAAAACGGCTAAGGACTTAAGAGCTACGCATAGCCCAAACCGGCTGCCAGCCTCCCCTTACCGAGCCGACTCGCGAGCAGTCGGCTCGCAGTCTCAATTTTCATCAAGAATAGCCGACTCTCGAAAGTCGGCCTGTCGATTTTCAGCCAACTTGCTAAGGTATTCTAAACGACTAAGTACTTGCCTCCCTAAAGTAGCTGAGCACTTGACCCAGCGGCAGTCCGCAGAGCGGCTGCCCAGTCGGCAAGGCGGCAACTGAAGGAAGGCGGCAAAGGAAAAAGTCTAAAGAACCAAAGCAAGGAAAGGCGGAAATTTGATAAATATTTACATAAGGCCCTTGGCCGAATACACCCCGCGGGTGGAATTGTTTGAAACTGACAAGTTTTTTAAAAAAGAACAAAAGAGACAGGTAAAACTGAAGCACTCTAGGGGGCTGCCTCTAGAGCCGGAGGGTCAGAGGTGGCGGCGGTGTCGGACGTCGGGGCAGTCGGCTGGGCGGTCTCGGCTTGGCCGCCTCCAGCGACAGTCGCCTTGTTCTTCTGAGGCTCGTTGCTGGAGGCGCGATCAGGCTAGGGCTGGCCGCCCGCTTCGTCCTCTGGCGCCTCCTCCTCGCTTCCGTCCTCCGACTCGTCCTCCTCCTCGACGTTGGAGCCGATCACCTCCGCCGAGTCCTCCTCGTACTCCGGGTGCATCCCGAACCATTCCGATGGGACCTCCTTGCCGCCTTCGGTCCGCTCGGGCACGAAGACACTAGTGTCCGTGTACTCGGCGATGGCCGCCGTGCGCTCGACAAGGGCGCCTTCCACGGCCTCCAGCTCGGCCTGGGCCTCTGACCGGAACGCGGCCAGATGGTCCAGGTCCAGCCCTGGATACCACCCTTTGACGAACTCCAAGGCCCGGCGTGCTCCGGCACGGGCCGAGGAGCCCCTCCAAGCCTCGAAGCGACCGGCGGCGACCTCCAGCCAGTCGGCCGTTCGGCTGGCGGTACGAAGAGCTGGCACCTCCGGCCACAGAGCGGCAACGACTTGAGCACCGGCACGTTGAAGACGGCGCAGCAGACGATGAGCAGGACGAAGGCGAACCCCGATGCTCAGGAGCTGCTCGTCGATGGTTCGGGGGGCGTTGGCGGCAATCACTTCGCCCTTCACCCTTCGCTCCTCCCGAGCCGCCTCGATGACCAGAGGAACGGCCTGCGAGTGGCCGAGAAAGAAGTCTGCCAAGACAGAAAAGAAGACAGTCAGAAAAATCAGAAATCAGCCCGACACAAGAGTCGGAAGACCAAAGAAGAGAAAAAAGAATTACCGTCGACGATGTCCTCAAGCGTGTGGTAGCCGGAGGTCAGCATCGCCTCCCGGTCGGTCCAGGCGGATCGCTCGACCTCGAACTCGGCTATGAGGGCATCCTCCTGCGACTTGGCGTCTTCCTGCACCTTTCGAAGCAGCTCTTTCTGCTCGGCCAGCTGCGTCGCCAGCAGGTCGCGCTCTTGGACGAGCTTGTCGCACTCCTCCTCCTTGGCGTGGCGAGTGGTGTTGGCCTCGTTCAGCTGCTCCTGGAGGGCGGCATTGGCGTCTGAAGATCGAGAGACGTTATCAGTAAGAAAGGTCGCCGGGGAGATCCAGCCCGACTGCTCAGCAGTCGGCCCGAATCTCGGGGACTACAGCCCGCGGGCGCGCCAGCGCGCCCCCGCGGAGAAGAAGTAAGATAGATCGCCGGGGAGATCCGGCCCGACTGCTCAGCAGTCGGCCCGAATCTCGGAGAGTACAGCCCGCGGGTGCGCCAGCGCGCCCCCGCAAAGAAGAAAGAATTAGCCCACCTCGGCTTTCCGTCAGATCGGTGGTCCGCTTCCGCAGCTCTTCAACATTGCGGTTGAAGGCAGTGGCGCGGAGATTGTGGTATTCCTGCAAAGCCGGCAAAGCAAAGTTAGCCTTCGGAGCTCGCCAGAAGGAGTTCCGAGTCGCCTGCTCAGCAGCCGACCCCGAACTCAGGGACTACACCCAGTGGGTGCGCTGGCGCGCCCCCACGGGAAAAGACAGAAACTAAAAAAGGAAAAACGAAACATACCCAGACGGAGGTCCGCAGGGCCAGAGCGCTTTGGGGTAGAGTTGGAGGGCGTCGCCCTCTTTGCGCAGCTTCGATTGGACGTCCAGAAGGGCCTGGTTCAGCGGGCCGGTGCCGCCTTCACGCAGCCAGCCGGTGGGCGCGGCACTTGAGGCCTCGACGTCCAAGTTCGCCGAGCTCGCAGCGCCGGTTTCCTGAGCTCGCGGCGCTGAGTTCGTCCTCTCAATCCGGCGGCGCGCTGGCACGGCGACCTGAAGAAGTAGCTGCGCGTCGGCATCGTCCGCAGTCGGAGGATCCTGCGGGTCCACCGGCTGTTTGCCGTGCGGCCTTGAAGACGGAGGCGGCGGGGGCGGCGGGGCGGCGCGTGAGTATCCGAGCCCGAGACGTCGCCGCCCTCCTCCGCGAGAGGGTTTGCGGTGCCGACCTCCCCGGTCTGCCCCGTGAACTCAGTTGCCGGCGGCGCCGACGACAGTGGGGGGACGAGCATCGCCGATCGACGAAGCGCGACCTCCTCGGCATGCCGCTTCGCCGCGGCCGCAGCCACGGCCTCCTCCAGGTGCCGCTGGGCGTTGGCGGCCGCCTTCTCGGCCTCCGCCTTCTCCAGGCAGTCGGCCTCCTCCTCCTCGCGCTTCTCTCGCGCGTTCCGTGCCGTCGCCTCCCGAAGGTCGGCGGCGGGATCAATCCGCCGTGTGTTGGCAGACGTCTCCACCGACCCCATGACGGAGGGGACGGCGGCTCTCTCAAGAGAGAGGGGAGCTCTGGAGAAGGTCGGAGGGAAAATCAGAAAAAACTCCAAGCGAGATCCAGGAAAGAAACGACAGAGTAAGAAGACTCACGAAGAAACTAGCGGTGGCCTTCTCACTTCCTTTCGGAAGCAGTTGGCCTTCGCGGCCGCCTCCTCCCGCTTGGTCGCGGCGGCGGCTCCCTTAAACTTCTTCGACTTGCCGCCGGGCACACTCGGCCCGGCATGACGCCTCTTCGCGCCGGCTTGGCTGGAGGAGCCGGCTTTCGGCTGGCGGCGCGGGGCGACTTCTGCGTCGGCGTCGCCCTTGGGCTAGTTGGCGAAGGTCGCCGACGGTCTGAGGCCGCTATCTGCCCCCTCTCCGCCGCCTTCGGCGTCGGCCACCAGTGCCGCCGCTCCCAGGTTGGGGTCGTCAGCGTCGCTGACCTCGCGATCTGGGACGTAGTCGCGAGGCTCTCTTGTGTCGCCGGCTGAGGGCGCCGTAAGGGGATTCTGCCCAGAAGACGCCAACAAAGATTAGAGCTCGAGGTCTGACGGAAATAAGATCGAGCTGCAGATAGATGCGACTTACCATTGGAGGGGGGTTGTCGCGCGAGTACGGCTCCTTGCCGAACTGCCACTCCTCCGTGAACCCGCAGTGGGCGATGTGGTTCACCAAGTTCGCCACCTCCCCACGCGGCATGTCCCTGGTGCACAGCTGGCTCGGATCGTGTTGGCCGCTCATCTGGCAGATAAGGTGAGGCCGGCCTTGGAGCAGAAGAACCCGGCGCGCCACAAAGGCGGCCAGAAGATCGGAGGCGACGAGCCCCTCCGACTGCAGCATGACTCGGAACCGCGCCATGGCGCCGTTTCCGGAGGTCGAGAGAGACTTGGATCGATGGGACCAACTGGCCAGCCGGCCAGTCAGCGGCTCGGGGTCGAAAGGCGGCAGGTTGACCCAGTCGCCGTCGGTTGAGATGTTCTTCACGTAGAAGTAGGACTTCTGCCACATCTTCACCGACTTCACCAGCGAGATGGGTGGAAAAGGATTGTCGGCCGTCGAGCGCCGCACCGCGATGTAGGTGCCGCACTGAGCCGGCGTGCCGGCGGCCTGAGTGCCGAGTTTGGCGGAGAAGAACTCCCCCCACAGCTCGAGGGTGGGGAGAACGCCGATGTAGCCTTCGCACAGGGTGGCGAAGGTGGAGAGAAGCACCACTGCGTTGGGGGTGAGGTGGTGCGGCTGCAGTTTGTGGAACTCGAGAAACGAGCGGAAGAATCCGCTCGCCGGAAGCCCCAACCCGCGCATAAGATGCGAGCGGAAGATGACCCGCTCGCCCTCCTCCGGTGCGGGCCGGATCTCTCCCGCCGGTGCGGGACGGGCGTGCACCAGGTCCGCGCTGGGGAGACGGTGAGTCAGGCGAAGGAACTCAATGTCCTCCGCCTCCACGTCCGAGGCATCCCACTCGCCGGAGCGCGAGGCAGGCGGCGCGGCGGAAGAAGAACTCATCACCGGCGAGGAAGAAGGTTTTGGCTCGCGGCGGAGGAAGAATGTCGTGGCTCGCGGCGAAGGAAGGAGAAGGGCGGGAGAGCGGGCGAGAGGGTGCGCGTGCAGTGCCGCCCCGCTCCTCCCCGCCTACTTATAGCCCTACGGGCTGAGAAGCCGAGGGGGCGACAGGGGGATCAACTGCGCCGGCGGCCCCACGCCGCCCACGATCAACCCCCACGAAGTTACTGCGCGCAGTAGCGACGTGGGGATGCCAACCGCCCTCGGCCACAGCGGATCCGCTCGGGGCCCGAGGCGCGGTAATGGCGGGCCCCACCAGACGGCCCGTCCCGTCACGCGCGTGGGTGGACAGACTATCGCCTCCACGTGGCGCCGCGCGACAGGACCGTCTCGATAATGGCAGGGAGGCGTGACCGATACGCCTCCCGTTTTCCCGCCACGACTTGCGGATGGCGGCCCCTCGCCGAACGAGTCCGACTTCGGCGAGGCGGCCCAAAGCAACAGCAGCCGAGTCTCAGAGTCGGCACTAGATGAAATGAAACTGCTGAAGCCCCTCGAGGTGGCACCCGCCGGGCTTCACCAGCTTCGGGGACTACTGTCGGAGTAATGAGCCACGGGTAGGCCGACCCGGGTCCCAAGATCTTTCAAGACATCAGGGCAGGCCGTGCCCCTCAGCCGAGTCCCAGACGGCGACCTTCGAAGAAGGCCGAGTCCCGGCTGGCGACCTTCAAAGAAGGCCGAGTCCCAGCTGGCGACTCTGAAGCAAGCCGACTCCGGGCTTGCGACCTTTCAAGGGGCCGACTATGAGAGTCGGCCCGCGACCTTTTCACGAAGACCGACGCAGGGTACGGTCCTGACGTGGCCGTCCCCTCAAACCTATGGGAGGTAGGCATGGCTACAGTGAGCCGTACCACCAGGAGATCTCCGGTAAGGCGCGGCACTGTTGCCATGCCTCCCCTGACTTCAGCCACAGTGCGCAAGGCACTGTGCCCACGACGGCGGCATGTACGGCCCGAAGACCGCCGGGCCCCCCGTCAGTGAGGGAGAAGAAGATGGTCGGAGAGTCCGAAGATGGTCCTACGGGAGTCGGCCTTCCCAGGGTCGGCCGCCTCTCAGTCAGGGCCCCACGAGCCATAAACCAGATTGGACGGGGAGTGGCGACAGTGATCGCTCGACAGACGGCGGCACTGTTCCCACGACCCCATGACCGAGCTTGCGTCATCAGGAGTGTTGCACAGTGCCCGGCCTGTCCGCGGGGCCCGCCAGTCGGCGGGCCCCAGAAGCCGGCAGGGGGGGCGGCGGCATGAGAGACAGACAGCTGGGGGCCACACCCAGTCAGTTTACCATTGTACCCTCGGGGGGTAGGCCTATATAAACCCCCCGGGGCACCCATGCAAAGGGTTCGGCCCTGGATAGGTTTTTAGACACATAGCAAGCAAAGGAAGGAGCCAGCCTTGCTCCCTCCCGCCACCCGAAACAGCTCAAGGAGCACCTTTGTATTATCGTCCCATAGTGATCATGCGGAGACCCCGCAGAGCAGCAGTAGGGGTGTTATCTCCCCGGAGAGCCCCGAAGCTGGGTAAGATTCGTCGGCGTGCATGTCTACGCCTCATCCCGTTTCCAGGCACCGGCGACGTTCTACTCACCCCCACCATGATAAGCCACCCGTTGGCATATGTCGCATCCAACCCCCGACAGTCACTGCTGGCGGGAGCCTCATCTTCTTGGCGCTGGGGTCAGCCGACTCCATTTTCCTTGAGGGCGTCGCGTCGCGCTCATGGATTTGAGCAGAGTAACGAATGACGAGCCTAGTTGTAGTGCGAGCGAAGAAGAAGAGGAGCTGGGGGTTTTCTATAGGAGTGAGGTGAGGAATTTAGGGGTACGAGTGGAGCGAGCCGACGTGAGGTGGGTGGGAGCGAGGAGGAAGAAGAGCACCCAGGTTTTTTTTGCGGGGAGGGGGGCGGTGTGCTGGGTGTGGGTAGCGCCTTTTGAATTGATTTTACTATTTACTAGTGTGGATTGGCTGTTTTGTCTTGGGCCCGGACAAACAATTACTACTAATACAGTGGAGACACTCTATAGCTACCCAGAAAAACAATTACTACTAGTACAGTGGAGACACTCTACCGCTTCTGGCTCCTCCTAGGTCATTGAAACGTCTCCCTCTACTGAATGCCATTATACTTTTGTTCACCAACATGCGGGCCATGCAGCGCGCGGGCCCAAATGCCATCCACCAAATTAGCAGGCAGTATGCAGGCGGAGAGTCACCCCGGTCGTAGCGCGGCAGTAACGAGCCGTCGTATCACAAAACCCCACCTCCCCGCAGCCTAAGTTTGACGGACGAAGCAACCATCATTTCACTCCTCGCCGAATCCCCTTCTCCCTCGTCGTCTTCAAGAAAGGCAACACTCGCATCTACCACTGTTCTTCTCTCCCAACGAAGGGAAGGTAAGCGGATCCGTGATGTTGGTATATTTTTGTTCAGAGAAAAAAAAGAACTTTTGCCAAGCAGTAACCGATCCTCACTCTCTTTTTTGTTTCATTGTCATTGCGATTGTGTTTTACTTTCAGTGGTCTCCTAGTATTCATCAGTTTCATGATGGACCAACGAGAACCAGGCAAAGATTTGCCGATATTGGAGCAGACGCGGGAGGCTGATCCCCACGAGACAGAGAGCTCCAAGAAGATGGAGGCAACCACCGAGCCGACCCCAGATACGCTCACGGCCACTACTGAGATGGTCAACACCCCGTTTGAGGTTATAACCCCCGTGGCACTGCAGGAGTAGTTTTCCCCCTTCGAGGATGTGTCCCCCCCCCCCCCCCCCCCCCCGCTGAGCTGCCCAAGGTGATTTCCTTCTTTGCCGATCTCGATTGTGGTTTTTCATCTAAGTATGTGGTGATTTTTTTAGAAAAGGAAGTATGTGGTGATTAATAATGCAAAATTTTATTAGCTTCGATGCCATGCTATACATAGTGGTTTAAATAACTTGTGGTTCTTATACTGAAAAGTAATTCAGAATTTGTTTCTGTTTCAATTAGAGCCCTGATGCAGACAAGGATTGTGTGGTTGTGCATGTCACTCGCTATGAGGCGGACGACCTGAATATACGCACTGGGAAAACAGAGTTCTTAGGCTGTTGGATCTTGGAAGCCATTTGCGGTTATACCAATGAAGAGTTGTATTCCAGCCTCACTGTTGTCAGGCGTGTTGTCCAGGGTGTACTGAAGCACAAGAAGTTCAAAGCTACTCCTTCGTTTCTGAGGCATACTGTTCTTGTCAAGCTTACGCAGGAAGATGACATGGCATGCCTCCGCAAACAAGTTTATCAGTGGCAAGGCCACAAGGTTTTCTTCATGAAGGTTCACAGGATTGAGCTGCTGCGGGACGTCCTCGATGATGTTCATGGCAAGGTCCGTATTGTGTCCAGCCCAAATTAGATCGAGACATGAAATAGTTGCCCCAGCTAGTGTTTAATAGTAGTTTGGATTGTGTCTAATTATCCGAACCTTGCCTGTTATCGACCCCTCTAGGCTAGTGCTCTGTTTGAATCCGTCTATGGGAACTGCTGCTACTTTTGTGTGCCCGTGAATCATGTGAGAACCATCATAATTGTTGCCGAAACAGATGCGTCCTCACTAGTTTTTTCAGGAATATGGCATGGTAAGACATAAGTTGTCACGGTTTATCATACGAGCAGTGTGTGTTTTGATGAAATAGAGCACTCGTTCGAGAACCGTCCGCCGATGTATACATAAGTACTTGTAAACACCGTTGGTGCTACCCCACTTGTAAGCAGTTGTGCAAAACACGACACATTGGCTCAGCTCGCTTCAACACTAGGCTATCGACCAGCTAACAATCAACAATCTGCTGTCTGACATATAAGCAACTACTAAGTATCTTGTTACAGTGGTTCATGCAGTTAATTGAGGCCACAATGTAATAAATTCCAAACGTTCACACGCTAGTCTAGCGCTCATGTGGAACACTCACAATTAAACTCGTCTTCATTAAAATCTTGAAAAGCATAAGTTAAGCAATTTTATACATCTCAATGATTCATAGAACATAACAAACATGTACTAGTTCACAGCAAAAGAAAAAGTTGTGAGAAGGTTTACAAATCAGGAAAAAACAAGCAAGGCTTCTCTGAGCAAAGGGCCTCCCGGCAGGCTTAAATTTCCTGGAGTTCACTCTGGTTTTTTCTTGTTGCCACCATCCAGGGTTAGGTTCTCTCATTCCAGAATAACCAATTATAATTGTGGTCTCAGCTGGAATGCTGAACTGAACCATGCAGTGTACTGACCAGCTGAAATGCTTGTGCGTTCCACTAAATTTAAGCACCGCTATTTGCAGAAATAAGCAGACCACAATGCCTCTTGTCCGCGCACCTGTCCAAAAAACCGTCGTGCAGCCGTGCCAGCTAGTCCTCGGTCCATGGATGAACTGGTAGAAAGTGCATTCCGGACTAGGATGCAGTTGTTTTCACTCGTGCCTGCACTGCAATCAGGAAGTAAAACATACGAATCAGCTTCTTTTAGATTGCGGTGGTCATCCTACCTTAGTTACTACCAATGTAGGGATACCTTGAAGACGGGAGGTTAGACGACGACAACGAGGGATAGCCATCTCATTTTGCGCAGTTGTACTAAAACTGAGGTGTGTGCTTTTGATTGCGGGATAGAAACGATACGGAGACAGACATCCCGAAATGATATGGAGACAGACATCCGTGTTTGCGCAAATACGAAATACGGTTATTTAAACAGTGACACATATTACTACTTTCCCCCGTTTCCTCTTAGAACCAAGTCCTAGATTCATGCTACAGCTTTCCCACTTTCTTCCTTGTTTGAACCAATGCTTTGAGTTCACTGTATGAACTAGCTTTACTTCTAATAATAGTAGAAGTTTAGGTGACTTTGTAACAGCGAACGGAAGTAGAAAAGGATCCACACGAAGGGGGAAGAGCTGGGGCAGTAGAGCAAGGCAGGTTTCGAAGGAATATATACCTGAGGGTCGTTGGCATGTGGCAAAGACGGCGTCGGGAGGCCGCATCTTGGCCACAATACCGCAGGGAGGAAGAAGGGGTCGGAGGCCCTCCCGAGCCGGCGCTCTCTCGGAGAGAACGACACGGCCGCCGATCGGGACGCGCAGGCAGCCGTTGGTCTCCTCCCTCGCCGCCAACGACAGCGTGAACGATGCACCTACACCCCCTGCCCCGGTCGAGGTTGTCCGGCCGGATTTGTGACCAACCGTGAGCTGAGAGAGAGAGAGAGAGAGAGTGGCCACCTATGTCTTGCTTAGATCTGGAGAGCATGAGAGAGTGAAAGAGAAGAACCCTAGTAAAGCAAGTGCTAAGGCTCCTACTTTTATATATAGTGGAGTGATTTTGTTGTACCGGCTTCAAAAAAATGTGCTCCTATGTGTACCCGCGAGTGGGTGTGAGAGAACTAGTGCGTGCGTGCACCGCTTCCCTTCGTGAGAGTACAATATATACTATGCCCAAAGAATGTTCGCCGCAAGAGTAATAGTATAAGTGTGTGACGTGTGAGATAAAATAAAATGTGCACGTCTAGCTGCAGATAGAGGATGGGTGTGACGTGCGAGTCTGCGAGAGGACACGGGAGAGTCGTGACTCGTGAGGGTGCGTGTGTGTGAGAGAGAGGGGAGCATGTATCAATGCAATGCATGTGTCCGTAAATCATTATCCGACAAACGTTCGCCACAAGCCTTTTCCTGACGAACGCCATAAGAACCGTTAGATCGGCATCCGACAGTGTCAGTTTTGCCATGTCATTTAACAGAACAGCCACTCCTCCTACACACAAAACTTCCACGTGAGTGTTAGCAACTGGCGTATGCTCCCTCCATTCCGAAATGCAGTGCATATAGCTTTATTGAAAATTAGAACCTCACAAACTTTTACGGAGTTTTCGTGTACCAAATTGCACATGTAGAATACCCTGTATATATCATTTCATTCATCTTCGATAGGTAACTATAAAGATGGGTGAGGAGTCTACAAAGAAAGACCATTGTATCACCTGCAGCAATTTCAACCATCCTTTAGTGTCGAGGAATATCATAGGAACTCTATATGATATGATTTTTATAGGATTTTTTCCTTTAGAGCCAATTGGTTCATAGGAATAGATTCATATACTCTACATTTCAAAGGAAATAAACATTATATCATTTCTATAGCTTTAGAGCCACTTGGTTCATATGAATGGATTCCTATACTCCCTTAATTTCAAAGGAAAAAAAACATTAGCGTATATTCAATAGAAAAGTTCCTATGATATGAACCAAATTACATCTCTTTACTAATCCCTCCTCATAGGAATTGAGATACATGTCATCTCTAGATTCAATAGAAAAGTTCCTATCATGTGAACCAAATGACATCTCTTTTCCAATCCCTACTCATAGGAATTGAGATGCTCCATGTCATCTCTTTCCCTACAACTTCCACGTATGCATCTTCTATTCCTAAATAGATAGTACAACCCACTAGTAGTTTTTTTCCAAAACATGCAACTATGGCACAAGAACTATATAGTGTGCCAATAACTCTGAAAGATGGTCGCTGGATGAACCTAACCCGACAGTGCAGAGATGGGCAAATCCGAGCACTACTGGCCATTGGATATCATCAACATTCCACCAGATCTGCCACATTAACAATTTAGAAGACTCCATGGTTGAACTTAAGCATAATGCACAAACCTCAAAACACAAGCACTTCTCCTTTGTTCTAGAATCTTCTGTATCATAATTGATTATTTTTTCTAAACGAATTGCCATTATTTGTTTTTTACTTTATGATTCACAATGCACAACCCCATGAATCTTAACATTTTTCTAAAACTAATTGATTTTGAATGAGATGAACTATAAGAACTAAACGAACATCTACATCATGCATATATGACTCAAAGCTTTACATGCTATAGTGTGTATTTATTCATAATTTGGTTTCAAAATCTCATGCATTCAATACATGTGTACCTTACTAGTTTTGAGTAGAGTAGCAGATTTCACGCGGCCCCGGGTATATCAAAATGCAGGGCCCATGCATCATTGCCTTTCGGTCGAACCTACGTCCACAATTTTTTGTACGTGCTATATCTCCACTGGTCCCCGAACCCAAAATGCTGCCTCGTTCCCGTAAAACCAAGCGGCCCACACATATTTAAGGCGTCGACTCGAACCCGTGTACTACGACGTGGCCCTGCACGCCGTAGTACTCCTACAAACCCTACCGCCGCACTCATCATCGGTTTTCTTCAAGAGGACGAGGGAGAATCCAATTTGTAGTGGAGGCGCTTTCAAAAAAAAGATCGGTAGTGGACACCCCTACCCTAGGGTGCCCTAGGTAGCTGCCGCACGCATCATTGTTTTCACTTTTCTTTATGCTCTTGCGCGCTAGAGTGAAATGATGGTTGCTTTGTCCGTCCAGCTTAATGCGGGAAAGGTGGGGCTTTGTGATTTGACCCCTCATTGCTCATTTTCTACTACTTTGGCGCTACGACGGGGTGCCTCCAATTCCAACCGCTGCTCCGAACTGTAATTTGGTGCATCGCACGTGGAACAAGACGACGGATGAGCCACATGTCTGCCAAAGGGGTCCTGTTAAGTGTGTCGCCATTTCTTGTGCGGACTGACCCTGCTTGAGTTGCTACGCCAACACGACAGGAGCAGCCTACCACTTGGTTTTGCTCCTTGTTGAATCCCGACTATATTGATCTAAAAAGATACGTGCTGAACTACCCTCTTCGTCTCAATTTTTTATTTGTAGGCGTCTAGGTTTATAGGGCCTGCACGTAGTTCTAGATCATCCATTTGACTAACTAAATATGAGTTACTATGTCACAAAAAGTATATCATTGGATTCTTATTGGTTGATATGTGAAGAAACAAGAAACGAGGTAGAAGTTAATGCACCGCGCCTTAGTATTGTTGGTTTATTTTGTTTTCGTAAGATGACGTGCGTTTGGTTGCAAGGGTGGTCATGAATGGGTTGGGATCGTTTAGAAAATAGACATGTTTGGTTATAAAGCACATGAATGGTTCGAGTCAAAAAAAGAGAATATGCCTTGAAGATGCTAAACCATTCCACCCAACCAAATCGGTCGAATAAAATGGCCACCCTTTGCATGCATGACTATGTGAGCATGACTGGTGGTCCTGTCTTAAATAATTAGCTCATCTCTTATATTCAGCCAAACACATGAATTGAATGGTTCAATCCCAAAAAAATTGAATGGTCCCAATCCATTCATACTATACCTTCAACCAAACGCATCCGACGGAGGGAGTTGTTGTATTTAGAAGTCGAGGGCGGGGCTTTTCCTGCACGGTAGGCGGGGCAGTTCCGCCAAGTTGGTTCGACAGAGACGCGAGAAGACGAGGGAGTAGGCTGCTGCAAACGTAGGGCTGTGTGATTTGACAGTGAGTTACTGCTGGACAGGTGGGGCCCCATGATTTGACTTGTCATTATCATTTTAACTGTGGCGCTACGACCGGCGTGAGTCTCCCGATTCCTGACCACCTCCATACAGGTGCCTCTCCCAATGCTCCACCATGTAGTAGTAGAGGCTGGCTCTTGCATGAGAGCCCACTTCTCCACTTTTTCCTTGCCTCTCTTTCCTCCACATATGCAAAAATGCCATGTAAAGCGCACTATTGTACTTACTTGCTCCTACAGGTGCTTAAGCTTGCCACATAGGCATAAAGTCTGATGTGGCAAGTTAATCAAGAAGAGAGAGACTAGTTTGGTGACCCAAGGAAGAAACGGTGCTAAGCGTGTGTACCTAGGTGAAAAGATAATTTTGAGTCTATAGCTAATTAAATGAAGCAAACTTAGCAACACCATTTCATTGGAAGAGGTCACTCCTTGGAAAATGCAATAAATACTAGTACTCCCTCTGTCCCATTATATAAGAATGTTTTTGACACTACAATAGCTAGTGTCAAAAATGTTCTTATATTATGGGACGGAGGGAGTACGAAGAAAGAGATAGAGAGGAGTAAAAAAAATACACTTATAGCCAACCTTATAGCCAACCTTGTTGTAGTATGAGTGACTAAGTGATGACTATGTATGACATACCAACATCAGATAGCCTAACGCACCGTGTTAAATCTCCAAGGGCGTGACCACGTGAGCGACGCGACGGTCGTGGTAGGCGCGACCATGATACGGGCTGCTGGCAGCCCTTGGATCTGAGATCAAATGGTCGCATGCTAAGTTGCTGAAAATTTTAAGAATAACCCTCCAGGATAGGATATTCACCCATAGGTCTAGAATCACGCCATGCAACCGTTCGATCTCAGATCCAAGGGCTCTCGGAAGCCCGTATCATGGGAGAATGGAAAGCCACTACCCTGCCATTCGCATGCTGGCAGTTCGCTCCTACTCTTTCCCGCATGTCCTTTAATACTACGGTGGTTCGCTCCTAGTCGTCCCGTCCATTCACATTACGGCAGTTCTACTAATCCTAACCCTCCTCTGTCACATCCCTAATTCTGGTCTGACCTATGCTAGTTTCCATGTGAGCATCATGTTTAAATTCAAATGAAAATTGAATTGAGGAATTTTCAAAAAGCCTCAGAAAAACCTCTAAAAATAACCAACATTTAAATCTCATGAAATGAGTCCAAGAAAATGTTCCTCTTAGTCTCTGAAAATATTGGCAAGAGGTAAAATTCAAACCAATATTTTTGGTATCTCAGAAATATTTATTTTGGGCCTTTGAATTAATCCAATAACTATTTGCATTGGATATTTTTTTATATATAATTAATATATGTCCAACAATTCTGGAACATTTTATGTGGTTTGGTATATTCTAGTTCTAGCCACATAATTATTTTCAGGATTTTATAAAATGGTTTGGTGTTAAAACTAAACCCAAAACAAATTGTAGAAAAGAAAATAGAAAACAGAGAAGAGAGAGAGAGAGAGAGAAGAGGCCCCAGGCCACTTACCTGGACTGGGCCGGCCCACCTGGCCCATGCCAGTCACCACCTGCCTTTGCCAGTAGGCAGAGGAGGGGGACAGCACACCGCCGCCGAGCACGCGTCAGGCCACCTCTTGCTTCGCGCTGTCGACGCCTCCTGCGCCTCATCTTGCGCCGTGGAGCTGCTCGAGACGCCCCGTGACCCCTCTCTCGCCTCCCTGACTCGCTGCTCTCTCTCCCCTCACCTGCTTCCCTTGCGCGCAGCCACCGAGCGCAGCCATCGCCGCCGTTCGCTGCCGCCGTGACCACTGGCCTCCCCTTGCCTCCCCACTTGTCTGGAAGCTCCGCACTCGTCGCGTATGTCGTCTCCGTTAGCACACACGACGCCGGGAGCCCTGCAGTGACGCCATCGTCGTTGTCTTCATCGACGGGCACCGAAGATCGCCGGCTCCAATTCACCGTCTCCAAGTCGTCCCCGAGCTCGCCGACCATCTCCTCTGCCTCCCTATGAGCTCCTGCACCTCTCGCCCCTCTCCCCGTTGGCGTGTTCCTCCTCTAGCCGCCGCCCTATGAGCAACCGAGGCCGCCGTCCTGCATGGCCGGCGAGCCCGCACTCCCGAGCTTCCCCTGCTTGCCCACGTGGCACAGGTGTGACTCTGCTGCCCCTAGATGCCTCTCGTGCCACCCCGTTCACCCGTACGCGAGCTGCAGCCCTGCGCCCGCTGGAACCCGAGTTCCGGCCGCTGCGGTGGTCATCGCCGGCGCCGTTCCCGGCCATCTCGAGCTCAGCCACCACCACCAGCCGATGGGACTCACTCACAGGAGCGTGTAGGAGCAAACCGCGCGGCAAATAGCACCCTGAGCAGCATTTCCGCAGCTCGCCGCCCCGTCTGGCCTCACCGGCATCATGTCGCCGGTGGGCTTGACCCATTTGACCATGTGGGCCCCACCCCTGGTCACAGCTAAATTAGGAGTTACACTAATACTAATTTAGTTAGTTTAGATAACCACTGACACGTGGGACCCATAGGTCAGTTTGACCTGGACCGGCCCCATTGACCGCTGACATCATAGTGTCGCAATGCTGACGTAGTAGGTAATTTTCTGTATTTAAAATAATTCAGAAAATCCCAGAAATTGTATAAACTTCTAAAATTCATAGAAATTCAACCGTAACTTCGAATGAAATAATTTATATATGAAATATGATCAGAAAAAATCCAATCGATCCATCTGCACTGATTTCATGCATGTTTAAACAACTTAACATTGCTGTTTAGATCAAAACATGATAATGAACTATTTGAATTCATAGTTTGAGTTTGAAGTTGAATCTTTGGTTCAAAATCACTCAAACCACCCTGGTTATATTTGCATTAGGCCAACACACTCATTTTGCCATGTCATGATCATGCATCATAATGTGCATTGCATTGATTGTGTTCCCTCTTGTTTGTTGGTGTTTGTCCCCTCTCGATAGACGTGGTTCCGATGATGAGTTTCATTGACACCGATGAAGAGCTATTACTATCTTCAGAAGTGTCAGGCAAGCAAAACCCCCTTGTTCATTCCGATACAATCCCACTCTCTCGCTCCTGCTCTCTTTTACTGCATTAGGACAACAACAATTCAACTGGTACTTGCTGCGGTAGTTGAACCCCTTTATCGTTTGCATGACCTGTCATTGCCACAGTAAATAGATGAAACCCACTAGCATGAGTAGGAGTTGTTTGAGCCCTAATGTGCCTACTCATTCATGCTTGTTTGTCATGCCTGCTACTGCTTAGAGTTAAGTCAGGTCTGATTCATCGGGGATGAATTGGAATGTGGTGAACATGTCCCACTGTTGAGAGCTAAGTGTGTGAATACGATTTGGTAAAGGTAGCGGTGAGAGGCCATGTAGGAATACATGGTGGGTTGTCTCATTGCAGCCGTCCTCAGGAACTGAGTTCTGTGTTTGTGATCCATGAACAGTTACTACCACACATTGGGTTCCGGTAACTCGACCCCTCTCAACTTATTAACCAACTTGATCTCTGTCCAGGAGTCGCAACTAGTTTCTGGTGTTTGTAGGTAGTGCTATTTTTCTACCAAGTGGCACCCGGCAGGGTGGGCTTGGGACAGACTAGGCACATGTTGCCTGGTGTACCGAGTGGCACCCGGATGGTGGGCTCGGGAACCCTGCACACATCGTTTGGGGCCGTGACCGACACCCCGGCCGGATCTCTTTGTGGATGGAACCCGAATAGGCGATAAACCTGGATTAGAGTCTTGTGTGGTTAGTCAGGTCATGGCCGACACCCTCGCCAGGCTTCCGCTTGAAGGTTGCCGAGATACATGACGTGTACATGGCGGTAAGTGGCGAGAGCGTGTGTGAAGAAGTACACCCCTGCAGGGTTAACATCATCTATTCGAATAGTCGTGTCCGCGGTAAAGGACTTCTGAGTTGCCTGTACAGTTCATAGACAAGTGAAAGTGGATACTCTAAAATACGCAAGATAAGCGTGACTGGTATGGATGGCGTTCTCGTAGGGAGAAGGGAGCGGATCCATAGTGGTGTATTGATATGGTGAATATGTGGACTCGTGTGCGCCACCTCAAAAGAGTTACATTGCAGTCGTAGTTCAGGTTAGCCACCGAGTCAAAGTTGGCTTGCTACAGTCAAACTCCACCATCCCCTTTGTTGATAATGATGCATATGTAGATAGTTCTGATGTAAGTCTTGCTGGGTACATTTGTACTCACGTTTGCCTATTTTATGTTTTTGCAGAGAGACTTCAGTCTCGCTAGTAGTTCCGCTTGGACTTCGACGTTTAGCTTGTTACCTCAGCTACGATTTTGTGCCCTCGGCAGGATCTGGTAGTTAGTCAGGCTTCTCAGCCTTTTTCATTTGTAGTTTTCTATACTCAGACATGTTAAGCTTCCGCATGTGCTTTGACTTGTATGCTCTGAATGCTGGGTCGAGAGACCCATGTTTGTAATATCTCGCTCCTCGGAGCCTATTGAATAAAATACTTGAGTTGTAGAGTCATGTTGTGATGCCATGTTGTATTTGCACATATCGAGCATATTGTGTGTATGTTATTGAAATGCTTGGTATGTGTGGGATCTGACTATCTAGTTGTTTATCCTTAGTAGCCTCTCTTATCGGGAAATGTCTCCTAGTGCTTCCACTGAGCCATGGTAGCTTGCTACTGCTCCAGAACATTTAGGCTGGCCGGCATGTGTCATTCTTCGTTCCTGTGTATGTCCCTTCGGGGAAATGTCACGTGATGAATACCGGAGTCCTGTTAGCCCACTACAGCCCGGTTCACCGGAGTCCTGCTAGCCTAGTGCTAGCATGGATTCACTCGCTGATGACGGACACGTTCGATGCTGGGTCATGGATGCCTGTCCCTGTAAGTTTGTGCCACTTTGGATTTACGACTAGCCATGTCAGCCCGGGCTCCTTATCATATGGATGTTAGCGACACTATCATACATGTGTGCCAAAAGGCGCAAACGGTCCCGGGCAAAGGTAAGGCGACACCCGTAGGGATACCGTGCGTGAGGCCGCAAAGTGATATGAGGTGTTACATGCTAGATCGATGTGGCATTGAGTCGGGGTCCTGACAGCTTTGGTATCAGAGCCTGACTGCCTGTAGGATTACCAAGCCAAACTGGTCGAAGTTGAGTCTAGAAATGCTTTAGTTATATAAGGGAATTGATTGTGGGATGGAACGTAAGGCTCTTTTTACTCCTTTACCTTATGCCCTCTGATCTGAGTCATCGTATCTCTCCTACGGGGTTAAGGAACTATGCTTTCTCCTCTTTCTATCAGGATCACGTGTTACTAATTCCATAGACCTTTGTTGGACTTAAGCCTCGGTTCAGTTCCTATTATTTCCATATGTTAACTCTTGATCTCGAAACCTTGATATTGTGCTTCTGAGTGGTTATGCCACCATTTTTGTAGCATGTCTCCAATCTTTTTGAGCATTTACAGCCGTTATGTTGTCCGAGTCATCCTAGGTGTCTAAACAATCTGATGCATATGCAAATCCTTCCTCCCATTTCCGATGTCCTTTTGGTCAGAATAAGCACACTAACTAGTGAGTTGAGGTACTCTGTTGCCTCGACATATATGTTGGAGCTATTATTACGACCCTAGGTGTCTTAGAGGATTACCAGGTAATCTAGCCATGTTTTGTGTTCCCAGTGTGATGATTCTTGCCATCATTCTCGAAGGCATCCCGTGATGCCATTTAGATAGTAGGTATTCTATTCCTGGGTTTTTAGCCCAAGATTCACCCTACCTACTTCGTGTTGATAGTGTTTGTTCGTTCCTTTAGATTATTAGTAACCTTTGCGATAGTCCTCGAGGTTCGCGGTATGTCCTTCTTCCAAATACCATGAACTGTTTATGGCAGAAGTTCCCCGCTAAACCAAAAGATCACAATAAGAGTGCTCTTGACGAGTTCTCCATTCTATATTGTGACTCTACCAGTTCTAACCTTCTACATGGGTTATCTGGAAGAAATATGTTGAACTCGTTCGACATGCTAATCCATGCATCCACAACTCAGAAAATCATATGTTCTTTTGGGTTGTCCCTCTTTAGTTGTCTTCTGACTTCGTCTATCAATTGATAGTCAAGAGTATGTGTGCATTCGTTCATCGGTGCCATTACTCTTGTGGTCCGTCAAGCCATTCTATTCCGGAATGACTAGGAGAAACAAACTCCAGTACGTCTTCCATATCTGTGATTGGGTCAAAGTAGTTGTATTCTGCAGATCAAAATGCCAATCCAGCTTTTGTTCTGTTCTACCTTGGAGTATTACCCTCTTTATGTCAGGATTGTCATGAGAACTGCAGCATCTCTTATGAATTCTTGATGCAGTGATACTTCTCGCCATCATTATTCATTCCTCGGTCCCGTGTTGTTGTAACCGGAATGCCGACAACTGAACTATGATGTGTGAAATCAATACTCCTAGCAACTTCGTTGCTTGGTAGTTAATGGACAATACTATCACTCTTAGCGTGTTGGTTATCAAATCACTATTCTAGGATTGATTGTGCTACCTTGTCCTTATTTCTGGTGCACTCTTCGATCTTGAGTTAGGATTGAATCCCTTGCTCTTCTGATCATGTTGTCTTGCCTTGAAAAGCAAGATTGTTCTCGAGCTTAGTAACATACCGGTGGTTCATGATTTTCCGAATATCCTCTCAGAGGTATCACCAGGTCGTCACCTGACCGCTATGTTGAGTTCGTGAGCAAGTTGGTTGCTTGTAACCACCCCTTCTCCAAGAATCTATGTTGGGTACCCCTGAGCTAGTTGGTTAAGCTGAACGACAACTTGGAGAGTTGGAAGATAGAAGCTTGTTCGATTTAGTTCATTTAATGGGGATATCTTGTATGTGTGTTGAAGAAAGATGATATCTTCATCGATTGATCCTTGTGATCAGTTGTTGTACCTATTGTCATGCCAAAACTTTGATTTGAGTGTGGGCTATTGAGGGAGTCCTGGACTAGGGGGTGTCCGGATAGCTGGACTATCATCGTCAGCCGGACTCCAAGACTATGAAGATACAAGATTGAAGACTTCGTCCTGTGTCCGGATGGGACTTTCCTTGGCGTGGAAGGCAAGCTTAGCAATACGGATATGTAGATCTCCTACCATTGTAACCGACTCTGTGTAACCCTAGCCCTCCCCGGTGTCTATATAAACCGGAGGGTTTTAGTCCGTAGGACAACAACCATTACAACAATCATACCATAGGCTAGCTTCTAGGGTTTAGCCTCCTTGATCTCGTGGTAGATCCACTCTTGTACTACCCATATCATCAATATCAATCAAGCAGGAGTAGGGTTTTACCTCCATCGAGAGGGCCCGAACCTGGGTAAAAACATCGTGTCCCTTGTCTCCTATTACCATCCGCCTAGACGCACAGTTCGGGACCCCCTACCCGAGATCCGCCGGTTTTGACACCGACATTGGTGCTTTCATTGAGAGTTCCTCTGTGTCGTCACCGATAGGCTTGATGGCTTATTCAATCAACAACAACGCCGTCCAGGGTGAGACTTTCCTCCCCGGACAGATCTTCGTGTTTGTCGGCTTTACACTGCGGGCCAATTCACTTGGCCATCTGGAGCAGATCAAAAGCTACGCCCCTGGCCATCAGGTCAGGTTTGGAAGCCTAAACTTCACGGCCGACATCCGTGGAGACCTTATCTTTGACGAATTCGAGCCATAGCCGAGCGTGCCGCACTATCACGATGGGCATGATTTAGCTCTGCCGCCGGACAGTGCCCTGGAGGCCGCACATGAGTCCGCTCTAACCCATAGTTTGGAGCAGACCACGCAGATCGAGGACAGGTGGCTGGACACCGCCTCGGGGGCTGCAACTTCAACAGCGATAGAGCCGAATACTGACCTTGTCCCTTATAAAGCTCATGACTCCGAGGCGCCGGACTCCTTGCCGGACTCCGAACCTCCTGCGCCCCTGCCAATCGAATCCGATTGGGCGCCGATCATGGAGTTCACCACCGCGGACATCTTTCAGCACTCACCCTTTGGCGACATCCTAAATTTGCTAAAGCATCTCTCGTTATCAGGAGAGCCCTGGCCGGACTGCGGTCAAGATGGTTGGGATGCGGATGACGAAGAGATTCAAAGCCCACCCACCACCCACTTTAGCCACTGTCGACGATCTAACCGACATGCTAGACTACGACTCCGAAGACATCGATGGTATGTACGACGATGCCGGAGACGATCAAGAACCAGCGCCTACAGGACGCTGGAAGACCACCTCGTCATACGACATATACATGGTGGACACACCAAAGGATGGGGACGGCGAAGAAGCAGCGGAGGCAGATTCTTCTAAGAAACAGCCCAAGCACCGACGTCAGCGGCGCCGATCTAAATCCCGCCATAGTAAGAATGGAGATTCCGGCATCGGAGATAATAACACCCCAGAGAGTGCCGAAGACAACCCCCTCCAGCAAGATTCAGCACAGGAGGACGGGGATGCCAGCCCTCGAGAGAGAGCGGCAGACGAGGACGATGACAACTACATGCCTCCCTCCGGAGACGAGGCAAGCCTCAACGACGACAAATTCGTCATGCCAGAGGATCCCGTCGAACAAGAGCGTTTTAAACGCAGGCTTATCGCCACGGCAAATAGCCTAAAGAAAAAGCAACAACAGCTTCAAGCTGATCAAGACCTGCTGGCCGACAGATGGTCCGAGGTCCTCGCGGCCAAAGAGTATGAACTCGAACGCCCCTCCAAGAGCTACCCAAAACGCAAGTTGCTCCCCCGACTAGAGGAGGAAGCATACATACCTTCATCACCAGCGCACAATACGGCAGACCGACCACCCCGTGGTCGCGACAGAGAGGCATCTAGGCCCTCCATCAAGACCGTACCCCGGCACCGCTCAAAAAGTACGAAGCCACGAGGGAATGCGCCGGACTTGCGGGATATATTGGAGGACAAGGCAAGACAATCTAGATCTATCTACGGATCACGTGGGAGCCCCACGACCCACGACGACTACCGTCGCGCCGGATACAACAACTCCGGCCGGGCCGAACATAGCAGACAACGCTCTCTTGAGCTACGTCGTGATATTGCTCAATACAGAGGCGCCGCACACCCACTATGCTTCACTGACGAAGTAATGGATCATCAAATCCCTGAAGAGTTTAAACCCGTGAACATTGAATCCTACGATGGCACAACAGACCCCGCGGTTTGGATCGAAGATTATCTCCTTCATATCCATATGGCCCACGGCGACGATCTCCACGCCAGCAAGTATCTCCCACTCAAGCTTAAAGGACCAGCTCGGCATTGGCTTAACAGCTTGCCCGCAGAGTCAATTGGGTGTTGGGAGGACCTGGATGCCGCATTCCTCGACAACTTCCAGGGCACATATGTGCGACCAACAGACGCCGATGACCTAAGCCACATAATTCAGCAGCCAGACGAATCGGCCAGATAGTTCTGGACACGGTTCTTAACAAAGAAAAATCAAATCGTCGACTATCCGGACGCCGAGGCCCTCGCAGACTTCAAACATAACATCCGCGACGAATGGCTGGCCCGGCACCTAGGACAGGAAAAGCCGAAATCCATGGCAGCCCTCACATCACTCATGACCCGCTTCTGTGCGGGAGAGGACAGCTGGCTAGCTCACAGCAACAACCTCAGCAAAAATGCTGGCATTCCGGATACTAAGGACCACAACAGCAGGTCGCGTCGAAACAAAAACAAATGCCGCGTTAACGGCGATAACAATGAGGATACGGCAGTCAACGCCGGATTCAGAGGCTCTAAACCCGGTCAGCGGAAGAAGCCATTCAAAAGAATTACTCCGGGTCCGTCCAATTTGGACCGAATACTCGACCGCTCTTGCCAGATACATGGCACCCCCGAAAAGCCAGCTAATCATACCAACAGAGATTGTTGGGTATTCAAGCAGGCAGGCAAGTTAATTGCCGAAAACAATGACAACGGGCTGCACAATGACGACGAGGAGGAGACCCGGCCGCCGAACAGTAGAGGACAGAAGGGTTTCCCCCCACAAGTGCGGACGGTAAACATGATATATGCAACCCATATACCCAAGAGGGAGCGGAAGCGTGCACTTAGGGACATATATGCGATGGAGCCAGTCGCCCCAAAGTTCAATCCGTGGTCCTCTTGCCCGATCACTTTCGATCGAAGGGACCACCCTACCAGTATCCGTCATGGTGGATTCGCCGCATTGGTCTTAGACCCAATCGTCGATGGATTTCACCTCACCAGAGACCTGATGGACGGCGGCAGCAGCCTGAACCTGCTTTATCAGGATACAGTGCGCAAGATGGGCATAGACCCCTCAAGGATTAAACCTACAAAGACGACCTTTAAAGGCGTCATACCAGGTGTTGAGGCCAATTGTACAGGCTCAGTCACACTGGAAGTGGTCTTTGGATCCCCGGATAATTTCCGAAGCAAGGAGTTAATCTTCGACATAGTCCCGTTTCGCAGTGGCTATCACGCCCTGCTCGGACAAACCGCGTTTGCAAAGTTCAACGCGGTGCCGCATTATGCATACCTTAAGCTCAAGATGCCAGGCCCTCGCGGAGTAATTACGGTCAACGGAAATACTGAATGCTCCCTCCGAACGGAGGAACACACAGCGGCTCTCGCGGCAGAAGTACAAAGCAGCCTTTTAAGGCAATTTTCGAGTCCGGCCGTTAAACGACCGGACATAGCCAAACGCGCCCGGAGTAACATCAATCAAGACCACCTGGCACGTTCCGAGCACGCATAGCAATGCGGCTCCAACCCCAGCACTTGCATGATTGCAAGACCAGCTCTTCGCGTACATCATTACGCTCTGAAGATACCATGGGCATAGGGGGAGGGGCATGACCACGACAGACCTAGAGTGCGGCTTAACCACACCAGGGGCTCCCAAGTGTGTCACTCTTTTTTCTTCCTTTTTTTATTTTTTCACAGGACTCCGTTCACCAGAGGCCCTGTCCGGCAGTAGATCTGTCGAACTCATGATGCAACAGCCAGGGAGGGACACAGGCTACGACGAACACTCAGGTGGTCTCCATTACGAGCATTAAAATTGTTAAATACACCATTCCACAGCCTACCCCTAGAGGGAGACACTTCTAATCAACCAACCCTTGCTTACCGCACTATTTGTATCATTCTGCACTCATGGCAGAACCCCCTGAATAAACAATGCATCACTTTTTGTTTATAATTGCATTACCTTTTTTACATATATGTTTATTCTTGACATCTTGCACCCGTACAATTTTGGTACGGCCGAATACACCAGGGGCTTATGTTTCCCACATTGTGGTGTGATAAGTCCGAACACTTTCACAAGTGCGGCACCCCGAACTTATAGCATTATATGCATCGGCTCCGAATCATGTCTTGGGTCAATAGTTGGGTTTGCCCGGCTCCCATGTTTTGGTACCTTATGTTCCGTTCTGTCGGCTAAGGTAGCACTGGGAGAACCACTGCGATTGCGCCCCGGTTGAGCTGCGCGAGCGCCTCAGTGGAGAAAGCTAAAACTGACTGTCATGATAAGGCGAGAGACTGGTCGTTGTTCGAGAGGTCTTTTCGAGTCCCTAAAGACTTATGCCGCTTTGAGCGAGGAACCGGCTGTGTCCGGCCCAGGCGTGGATAGCGCCCCGAACTCGGTCTTCCGAATACTAGGGGCTTCACCGAAATTTAAAATTATAGAATTTTATGGCTAAGTGAGAGTGTTCAAGCATTATAAGTCCGGTTGCCTTGTTCGTTGTGTTCAGCGCCTCCCTAGATGGACCCAAAAATGGGAACAAGAGTGCTCAAGTTTGTCCCGAACACCCCAGCACTCGTGGCATGGGGGCTGAAGCCGACGACTTGCCATCTCTCAGATTTTATAAACGGCCGCACAGAAGGTAATATTTTAAATCAATAAGCGTTGCTTAGCGCATATGAACAAAGTTTTCAGCGCACAGGATAACACATTGCGAGTTTACTCAATAATTACATCTCTGGGGCACTCATCCGCAATCTTGCGGGCACCCTTCAGGACAGCCTTATAGTACATCTCGGGCGTACGATACTCCTTGCCCGCTGGCGGTGCGTCAGTGATAAGCCTCTCCGCATCCAGCCTGCCCCAGTGCACCTTTGCGCGGGCAAGGGCCCGACGGGCACCTTCAACACAGGCGGAGCGCTTGATGACCTCCACCCAGGGGCACACATCCACCAGCCGCCGCACGAGGCCGAAGTAGCTCCCAGGCATGGCCTCTCCAGGCCACAGCCGGACTATGAGGCCCTTCATGGCCTGCTCGGCTACCTTGTGGAGCTCGACCAGCTGCTTCAGCTGGTCGCTAGGGGGCACCGGATGTCCGGCCTCAGCGTACTGAGACCAGAAGACCTTCTCCGTTGAGCTCCCCTCCTCGCCGCGGTAGAATGCAGCGGCATCAGACACGCTGCGAGGCAGATCTGCAAACGCCCCTGAAGAGCTCCGAATTCGGGTAAGTAACAGGTAATTTACATTAACATGCTTGCTTCGCATGAAAAATTCCTTACCCGCCGCTATTTTCTTCACATCCTCAACCTCCTGGAGGGCCTTACGGGCCTCGGCCTTAGCGGCTTTGGCACTTTCAAGAGCCGAGGCAAGCTCGGATTCTCGAGTCTTCGAGTCGCGCTCCAAACTCTCATGCTTTTCCATGAGAGCCTGGAGCTCTTGCCGCACCTCCGCCGCCCGCGCCTCCTGCTTCTCTCGCTCCGCTCATTCCGTAGCCGCATTGCGTTCGGCCGTGGACACAGCCTCCTTCAGGGTCGCCACCTCGTTCGTGGCCCCTGCAGTACCCACGTTATCCTCATTATTTCTATTGCAACCAAAATCCTTTTCTGTAAGGTACAAATTTTAAAGTGGTGTTACTCAGCTTCTTTGTCCTCGAGCTGCTTCTTGGCAAGGCCGAGCTCTTGCTCGAACCGCTTGAGGTCCTACTTCAAAGCACCGACCTCCGCAGTCAGTGCAGCAGAGGTCAGCAGCGCAGCCTGCAAACCCATATTGACATAATTTTTAGCACTCCTGCGTATATCTTTTTTAGATCCTCAATCCGGTTTTTCTTTCTGAACACCAAACCGAGCATCAGGGGCTACTGTCTATGCGGTATTACATTACATATTTTAAACTTCTTACCTCAAAGCCTGTTAGAAGGCTACTGCAGGCTTCGGTCAGCCCGCTCTTGGCGAGCTGAACCTTCTGAATCACCGCACTCATAATAGTGCGGTGTTCTTCCTCGATGGAAGCGCCGTTGAGCGCCTCCAACAAGTTGTCCGGTGCCTCCGGTTGGACGGAGGCTGCCGGTGTCATGGTCTTGCCCTTCTTGCGAAGGGGCCGCCTGCCGGACTCCCGAACCACTGCGGGTTCCGGCATAGAGTCCGGCGCAAAGTCCGGGAGGTTGCCTTGCGGCACCTCCGGAGCCTCCTCCTGATGGGTCCCCTCCTAGGATCCCACCTTGGTGTCGTTAGCACCGCGAGGGGTGGAGGCGGTCAGAATGGAATCCACGTCCGACGGAGCCAAGGACCCGCTCGATGAAGCGGGAAGATCATCATCGGCCGGACTACAGGCAGTATGTGGCATTAGAAGGACACTATGTGACACAAAAGATAAATTATGAATCATTCAGGAATCCGGATACATACGATCTTGCCGAAGGCCTGGCCCTTGAGGGCCACTCTTCGTCGCCAACATTGGCGTCGGCGGAGCTGTCCGGGGGATTGGTCCTTCCCCTCTTGGACCCTTCGGCCTCCCCCGTTGGGGAAGCCTTCCTCTTCCTCTCTCCCTCCTCTGGGAGAGAGTCCTCTTTCTCCTCCTCGTCTTCGGGGGAGGAGTCCGCCTCGGAGCCATCGGACGATGAGTCCGATATCACCTGGCGCCGGGAACTTCTTCGAGTTCCCGTGGCCTTCTTCTCGGCCTTCTTCTCTGGCACCACATAAAGTGCCGGGACCAGCAGCCCCGTTAAACGGGCGTCTGCTGGGTCTTCGAGAAGGGGAGTCGGACAGTCTACCTGTACGGATGTCCTCTGCCAGTCCTGTCAAAGGCATTGGGAGTTTTAGATCCCACATAGAATTAAACTATGAAAGAAAACAACTGTCCCATTGAGGATAACAAAGCTTACCTCGCGGGCCGGGCGCTTGGTGCTGAATCCGCGATCTTCAGTCGCGGACGCGGGGGCTTCTCCGCCCTTGAACAGCACCCTCCAGGCAGCTTCGTATGTCGTGTCGAAGAGCCCGCTCAGGGTCCGGTGCTGTGCCGGATCGAACTCCCACAAATTGAAGGCCCGTTGTTGGCAAGGGAGAATCCGGCGGACGAGCATGACCTGGATCACATTGACAAGCCTAAGCTTCTTGTTCACCAGGGTCTGGAGACAGGACTGGAGTCCTGTCAGCTCCTCCGAACTACCCCATAGCAAACCCTTCTCTTTCCAGGAGGTGAGCTGCATAGGGATACCAGATCTGAACTCGGGGGGCCGCTGCCCATTTAGGGTCGCGCGGCTCGGTGATGTAGAACCACCCCGATTGCCATTCCTTGATGGACTCCACGAAGGCCCCCTCAAGCCAGGTGACGTTGGGCATTTTGCCC
This sequence comes from Triticum timopheevii, assembly GCA_963921465.1. NCBI lineage: Eukaryota > Viridiplantae > Streptophyta > Magnoliopsida > Poales > Poaceae > Triticum > Triticum timopheevii. The sequence goes on from OY997268.1 coordinate 473,830,573, forward strand.
ACCATGGCGCCTTCGCACTCCGCTTGAGCGCCCTTCACCACCTTCGGCTTGACATTGAAGGTCTTGAGCCACAAGCTGAAGTGAGGCCGGATGCAGAGGAAGGCCTCGCACACGACGATAAACGCCGAGATGTTGAGGATGAAGTTTGGCGCCAGATCGTGGAAGTCCAGGCCGTAGTAGTACATGAGCCCCCCGGACAAAGGGATGAAGTGGGAAGCCCAGTCCGCGGAGGAAGTGGGGAAGGAATACAACCCTCTCATGGGGCCTGGGGTGGGGATGAGCTGCCCCTCGTCGGGCAGCCGGTGCGCGATGTCGCCGGAAAGGTATCCGGCGCTGCGCAGCTTTGCGATGTGCTCCTCCGTAATGGAGGAGGCCAACCATTTGCCTCCCGCTCCAGACATGGTCGGAGAAGGTCGAGACGAGATGAGCGGACTTGGGCACTGGAGCTCGAGTGTGCAGAGATGGATAAGTAGAAGAGGAAGAAGGCGTAGGTAAAAAGGTGGATCCTTATCCCCTTATATATGGGCGGACGAAGACTATGCGTCTCCACCGGCCTGGTAAAACTCGCTTATCTCCCAAGCACCACCATCAATGGCGCGGTTGGGTTGCCCACGTCTGTATTGATGAGAATCCCGGAATAAGGGGAACACGATCTCTGCTTCGACAAGACGTGCCAAGGAAACCGCTTCGCTAAACGCGTTGAGGTGGTATAATAAAAAACGATTCAAGTAAAGGCTTGGTGGTGGTATAACGTCATGCCACAAAATACGTCAGCGGATTGAACTTATGTACATAATATTCTCTCTACGGTGGAATGTGGAAATTATTTTGCAGAGCCGGACACTATCCTGGTGTTCACAATCTTCTATGAATTATTCGGAGGAGGAACCCGCCTTGCAATGCCGAACAATATGCGCGCCGGACTCATCGTCATTGAAGCCTGGTTCAGGGGCTACTGAGGGAGTCCTGGACTAGGGGGTGTCCAGATAGCCGGACTATCATCGTTAGCCGGACTCCAAGACTATGAAGATACAAGATTGAAGACTTCCTCCCGTGTCCGGATGGGACTTTCCTTGGCGTGGAAGGCAAGCTTGGCAATACTGATATGTAGATCTCCAACCACTGTAACCGACTCTGTGTAACCCTAGCCCTCCCTGGTGTCTATATAAACCGAAGGGTTTTAGTCCGTAGGACAACAACCATTACAACAATCATACCATAGGCTAGCTACTAGGGTTTAGCCTCCTTGATCTCGTGGTAGATCCACTCTTGTACTACCCATATCATCAATATCAATCAAGCAGGAGTAGGGTTTTACCTCCATCGAGAGGGCCCGAACCTGGGTAAAAACATCGTGTCCCTTGTCTCTTGTTACCATCCGCCTAGACGCACAGTTCGGGACCCCCTACCCGAGATCCGCCGGTTTTGACACCGACAGCTATCCTCAAATCAAATCAGAACCAACGATATTCGTAATGTTGTCTTACTCATGGATTTTCCTCGAGCATACACCGTTATATCTTTTGGTTTTGACCAATGCTATCACTTGATCTCATAATTATGGAATTCCATTTATATGGAAATCCCGATGACTTGTTGTTGAGCCCATCAGCAGCATTTTATCTCCTCCATAATTCATGATGAACATCAGGCTAGTGTTGGAAACTTGTGTAAGCATTATCTTCGTGTTCCATTCATGAGGTATATGTTCGGACGAAAGAAGTGACTTCCTCTAATTTACGTGCACTTGGTGTAAGTTGCCGCTGTGGATTCGAGAAAGACAATGTTGCTTCCTTTGGAATCATCCCAAATCGGTCATGCATATGTGCGAAGTATTCTGTGGGTTGGAGACTTGCAACCATCATTCCACATGTATCCCTAGCACACCAAGCCACTAATTGATTTGTTCCAGATAAAGCAGTCTGTTTTAAAGTGAATATTTTAGATTACCGCGCGGAGACTTCGATATCATTAATGATGATTCCCCTCTGGAACTCGGTCGTGTTTTATTTTAAGACTACTACGTGGCCATGCTTGTCTGGGACAACGTGTTCACATGTTTGTAGCAGAACCAGCTCATGTTTTGGAGCTTACTACCGTAGTCCATTTCCCGAGAATCTCGCAACGTCGTCTTGTCGATTTGTGTTGCAAACTTTCATTTTTCTCTCTAGACTCGATGAGTCTGGAATATTCTGACACCAACCAGATCTGAATCTCAGGCTGATATGATGGTTGGATCGTTTCCCAAGGACCATAATATTGGTCTCATCGTAACCGATAAAGTGGATGTCGTGGCCAACACACCCAACCAGAAGACCTATTATTGTAGTATCTTGTTTGAGGAAGTTGGCCACCTTCCCATAAGAATTTCGCAGGATTTACCCCCTAATTGTCCCTTATGGATTTTTCTTTGTGTTCCTGAAGTCTGACCTTTACTTGATGTTCTAGATATCAAACCATATCTATGAATGGGATACGCTAGTACATCAAGGAGAACATTAAAATCGGAGTGCTTAATGTCTCTCGGTCGATCAGCCAGATTTTGTTCCCTTGGTATCACTAAGGTGAAATCTAAGAAAGTGTTATCTTCCTTTGCATCTGCATCGTCCATTGCTATTCATCATGGTAGTATGTTATGTTGTCAGCACCCTTGACACGGATGTTGGTAAAACCTTGATGATTGTGGAGATGCTCAAGTTCTTGAGAGCACGCACAAGCACTAGGTGCTATCATAGTTCTAACTAGGATTGTTCTTAGTTTCCTTGGTTATGCTACAACCCTTCGAACAGTGGACTCACTCTCTACTGTTGGGTTTCTCCTCAGTTACCAGAATCATTCCCAGCATTTGCAATTTGTTCCCAGCTTCCACCGCCAATGTGCCATTCTCCCATGGGCCCGATCCATCTCCGATGATAAGTAAAATTATATATGGTTTTGTTTTCAACACGGTAATCCACATCATTCATCCTAGTCTGGGTATGTCCTTCATCCGAACTCTTTCAAATGATCGATTGTGATTTGCCTTAAGTTGGTATAAAGAGTTTCAATGATCTTTGAATCAAAGGTAGTTCTTTTTGCCACTTAAGGGATGATTCTACGAGCCACCTCCTCTAAGATGTCTCGTTATGGTATCATGGCAACTCAACTCCTCGCTACGTTGACAACTGATCACCACCTTCTTAAGTGTGGAATTGTTGTCTACCTAGTGAACCTTCAACATCTGTTCCACTCCATCCCTTTGGATGAATGCTTCGTATCTCAGCTTGAGAGATGTTTCTACATCTCATTCCGTGAGTTGATCTTGTGATCACTAAGATGACCCATCCATGTGGACATGTTTCGCTCTTTTGTCTTCGTGCTAGATGAAGATCTCGAAAGCAAAGACGCCAAGATCAATTTGAGTCGACAAATCAACAACCTTAAGAAGTTAGTTGGATTATGAAGTTTGTGTTACTTAGTGTTCCCTTTGTCTTCTTACCTCACATCTGGAATCTCGGGACGAGATTCTTGTTTTAGTGGGGGTGAGTTGTCACATCCCTAATTGTGGTCTGACCTATGCTAGTTTCCATGTGAGCATCATGTTTAAATTCAAATGAAACTTGAATTGAAGAATTTTCAAAAAGCCTCAGAAAAACCTCTAAAAATAACCAACATTTAAATCTCATCAAATGAGTCCAAGAAAATGTTCCTCTTAGTCTCTGAAAATATTGGCAAGAGGTAAAATTCAAACCAATATTTTTGGTATCTCAGAAACATTTATTTTCGGCCTTTGAATTAATCCAATAACTATTTGCATTGGATATTTTTTATATATATAATTAATATATGTCCAATAATTCTGGAACATTTTATGTGGTTTGGTATATTCTAGTTCTAGCCACATAATTATTTTCAGGATTTTATAAAATGGTTTGGTGTTAAAACTAAACCCAAAACAAATTGCAGAAAAGAAAATAGAAAACAGAGAAGAGAGAGAGAGAGAAGAGGCCCCAGGCCACTTACCTGGACTGGGCCGGCCCACCTGGCCCATGCCAGTCACCACCTACCTATGCCAGTAGGCAGAGGAGGGGGACAGCGCACCGCCACCGAGCACGCGCGAGGCCACCTCCTGCTTCACGCGTCGACGCCTCCTGCTCCTCATCTTGCACCGTGGAGCTGCTCGAGACGCCCCGTGACCCCTCTCTCGCCTCCCTCACTCGCTGCTCTCTCTCCCCTCCCCTGCTTCCCTTGCGCGCAGCCACCGAGCGCAGCCATCACCGCCATTCGCTACCGCCGTGACCACTGGCCTCCCCTTGCCTCCCCACTTGTCTAGAAGCTCCGCACTCGTCGCGTACGTCGTCTCCGTCAGCACACACGACGCCGGGATCCCTGCAGTGATGCCATCATCGTCGTCGTCATCGACGGGCACCGAAGATCGCCGGCTCCGATTCACCGTCTCCAAGTCGTCCCCGAGCTCGCCGACCATCTCCTCAACCCCCCTGTGAGCTCCTGCACCTCTTTCCCCTCTCCCCGTTGGCGTGTTCCTCCTCTAGCCGCCGCCCTATGAGCAACCGAGGCCGCCGTCCTCCAAGGCCGGCGAGCCTGCACTCCCGAGCTTCCCCTGCTTGCCCCCGTGGCATAGGTGTGACTCTGCTGCCCCTAGATGCCTCTCGTGCCGCCCCGTTCACCCGTACGCGAGCTGCATCCCTGGGCCTGCTGGAACCCGAGCTCCGGCCGCCGCCGTGGTCATTGCCGGCGCCGTTCCCGGCCATCTCGAGCACAACCACCACCACCAGCCGATGCGGCTCACTCCCAGGAGCGCGTAGGAGCAAACCGCGCGGCAAATAGCACCCTGAGCAGCGTTTCTGCAGCTCGCCGCCGCGTCTGGCCTCGCCGGTGTCAGGTCGGCGGTGGGTTTGACCCATTTGACCATGTGGGCCCCGCCCCTGGTCAAAGCTAGATTAGGAGTTAAACTAAAACTAATTTAGTTAGTTTAGATAACCACTGACACGTGGGACCCATAGGTCAGTTTGACCTGGACAGGCCCTGTTGACCGCTGACGTCACAGTGATGCAATGCTGACGCAGTAGGTAATTTTCCGTATTTAAAATAATTCAGAAAATCCCAGAAATTGTATAAACTTCTAAAATTCATAGAAATTCAACCGTAACTTCAAATGAAATAATTTATACATGAAAAATGATCAGAAAAAATCCAATCTATCCATCTGCACTGATTTCATGCATGTTTAAACAACTTAACATTGCTGTTTAGATCAAAACATGATAATGAACTATTTGAATTCATAGTTTGAGTTTGAAGTTGAATCTTTGGTTCAAAATGACTCAAACCACCCTGGTTATATTTGCATTAGGCCAACACACTCATTTTGCCATGTCATGATCATGCATCATATTGTGCATTGCATTGATTGTGTTCCCTCTTGTTTGCCGGTGTTTGTCCCCTCTCGATAGACGTGGTTCCGACGATGAGTTTCATTGACACCGATGAAGAGCTATTACTATCTTCAGAAGTGCCAGGCAAGCAAAACCCCCTTGTTTATTCCGATACAATCCCACTCTCTCGCTCCTGCTCTCTCTTGCTGCATTAGGACAACAACGATTCAACTATTACTTGCTGCGGTAGTTGAACCCCTTTATCCTCTGCATGACCTGTCATTGCCACAGTAAATAGATGAAACCCACTAGCATGAGTAGGAGTTGTTTGAGCCCTGATGTGCCTACTCATTCAAGCTGGTTTGTCATGCCTGCTACTACTTAGAGTTAAGTCAGGTATGATTCATCGGGGATGAATTGGAATGTGGTGAACATGTCCCACTGTTGAGAGCTAAGTGTGTGAACACGATTTGGTAAAGGTAGCGGTGAGAGGCCATGTAGGAATACATGGTGGGTTGTCTCATTGCAGCCGTCCTCAGGAACTGAGTTCTGTGTTTGTGATCCATGAACAGTTACTACCACACATTGGGTTCCGGTAACTCGACCCCTCTCAAATTATTAACCAACTTGATCTCTGTCCAGGAGTCGCAACTAGTTTCTGGTGTTTGTAGGTAGTGCTATTTTTCTACCAAGTGGCACCCGGCAGGGTGGGCTTGGGACAGACTAGGCACACGTGGCCTGGTGTACCGAGTGGCACCCGGATGGTGGGCTCAGGAACCCTGCACAAATCGTTTGGGGCCGTGAGTGACACCCCGGCTGGATCTCCTTGCGGATGGAACCCGAATAGACGATAAACCTGGATTAGAGTCTTGTGTGGTTAGTCAGGTCGTGGCCGACACCCTCGCCAGGCTTCTGCTTGAAGGTTGCCGTGATACATGACATGTACATGGCGGTAAGTGGCGAGAGCGTGTGTGAAGAAGTACACCCCTGCAGGGTTAACATCATCTATTCGAATAGTCGTGTCCGCGGTAAAGGACTTCTGAGTTGCCTGTACAGTTCATAGACAAGTGAAAGTGGATACTATAAAATACGCAAGATAAGCGTGACTGCTATGGATGGCGTTCTCGTAGGGAGACGGGAGCGGATCCATAGTGGTGTATTGATATGGTGAATATGTGGACTCGTGTGCGCCACCTCAAAAGAGTTACATTACAGTCGTAGTTCAGGTTAGCCACCGAGTCAAAGCTGGCTTGCTGCAGTCAAACTACACCATCCCCTTTGTTGATAATGATGCATATGTAGATAGTTCTGATGTAAGTCTTGCTGGGTACATTTGTACTCACGTTTGCCTATTTTATGTTTTTGCAGAGAGACTTCAGTCTCGCTAGTAGTTCCGCTTGGACTTCGACGTTTAGCTTGTTACCTCAGCTACGATTTTGTGCCCTCGGCAGGATCTGGTAGTTAGTCAGGCTTCTTAGCCTTTTTCATTTGTAGTTGTCTGTACTCAGACATGTTAAGCTTCCGCATGTGCTTTGACTTGTCTGCTCTGAATGCTGGGTCGAGAGACCCATGTTTGTAATATGATAAAATACTTGAGTTGTAGAGTCATGTTGTGATGCCATGTTGTATTTGCACATATCGAGCATATTGTGTGTATGTTATTGAAATGCTTGGTATGTGTGGGATCTGACTATCTAGTTGTTTATCCTTAGTAGCCTCTCTTACCAGGAAATGTCTCCTAGTGCTTCCACTGAGCCATGGTAGCTTGCTGCTGCTCCGGAACATTTAGGCTGGCCGGCATGTGTCCTTCTTCGTTCCTGTGTCTGTCCCTTCGGGGAAATGTCACGTGATGAATACCGGAGTCCTGTTAGCCCGCTATAGCCCGGTTCACCGGAGTCCTGCTAGCCTAGTGCTACAGCCTGGATTCACTCGCTGATGACCGACACGTTCGATGCTGGGTCATGGATGCTTGTCCCTGTAAGTTTATGCCACTTTGGATTTACGACTAGCCATGTCAGCCCGGGCTCCTTATCATATGGATGTTAGCGACACTGTCATATACGTGTGCCAAAAGGCGCAAACGGTCCCGGGCAAAGGTAAGGCGACACCCGTGGGGATACTGTGCATGAGGCCGCAAAGTGATATGAGGTGTTACATGCTAGATCGATGTGGCATTGAGTCGGGGTCCTGACATCCTCCCAAATCCATGGCGTCCCAAATCTCCCCGATCGGCGGTGAGTACAAGGTTAGAACCATCATCTGCGATGAGTTCGACATCATCTACACCCGTACTTCCGCGACGGTGAAAGGATGCCTTTCTTGCTTTAGACGCATGTTCGAAAACTCACATGATGAGTGGGTCGCTGGGCTAGATGTTGAGTACACCACAGTCGTGGGACGAGAGAAGGATCTAAAGGACGACGAGAGGAAGAAGCCCGCCATGATCCAGGTTTGCGTACATAACATTTGCGTGGTCTACCACATATGCCATGCCGACGTTGAGTGCCAGGATTTTAAGAACTTCCTCGAGGACAAAACAGTCAAATTCGTTACTGTAGACTTTAAGAACGACAAAGAAGTCCTGCGTCGGATAGGCCTCGTTGTAGGCAACCCCTTCGACCTCCAGAAGAATCGGCTGGTGCCCTCTCGTCAGCCCTCAATGCTGACCCTGGCAGGAGCAATGGTTCATCCTTCGTACCGCAAACTGGAGAAACCTCATTACACGTTTCATCGTCATGCATGGCAATGGAATGTACTAGACATAGACCACATCCACTACGCTGCAATGGATGGCTACCTTTGTTTCAATATCTACAAGGGTTGGATGATGAGCAACAGCCAAGTTGGCGGTTCAAGCAAAGAAGTATCGGCCAAGAGGAAGAGGGACAAGGACAAAGTCGAGGACGTGGACGAGGACTCCGAGCAAGGTGGCAGTGTTGTTGCTAATGGCGGTTCTAAACTTCTAATGCAGTGTCTACCGGATTAGTTGCATAGTTTAATTTTAGGTGTGCTTAGTTTAATTTTAGGGGTGTGTTGTGCTGAGCCCCCAGCAGAACTATGTTATGTTTCTTCTTGTTACTTTAACTCTTCAATATGTACATACTAGTACTAGTATTTCTTTAATAGAATTTAGCACCCCAATTAAGCACGTACTAGCTTTTTTAATAGTACTATATGCATAATTTGGCGACGAGCGCTCTCTATATGTACCACCTTTTTTTTAAATTTCAATTTTTGCTCCATGGCGCAATCCATCGATAGTGCAGTACTATTGTACAAAAGTATACATTTTTTAAAAGGCTGGCGTACTGTTCGTCACATATATATATAGCCAGTTAAATTCTCAATCTAGAACGACGTGCATGCCATGTAGTAAACCGATCCAGAGGAAGTATAGTAAAAATGAGGTGATTTTACCCAGAGATCGGCGGGGGAGCATGGCCTGTCATGCGGTCCCACGTGTCATGATGTACCAAGGCGATGCGCGTGTCCCTCTTGAGGCAGAAGCAATACTAGTACGTGGTTTGACATGATGTCGAACCGAAGTGTGAAATAATGGTTGCTTCGTCCGTCTGGGAAGGTGCGGCATTGTGATTTCACGTCTCATTGGTCATTACTAACACTGGGCCGGTACGAGTGGGGTGCGTCCCCCCTGCTATTCTGCACTGTTATTTGGTGCTTGACACGTCGACCCGCTTGCTATATGTCCCACATGTCGGCGACATGAAGTACAGAATTCATGAAAGGGAGCGTCGATGGAGGAGTATACATAGAATTCATGAAAGGGAGCGACTTAGTTTTGGAAAAATCTGTTTTTACGGAGTATGTACCCACTACGGTTTATAGGGCTCATCTAAAATACATTCGTTTTTCCATTTGATAAGTCTCAGTTCTAGTACTATACTAGTAGTAGTACCATTACATGTTGGATTTCAAGGTGCGTTAGATCACCCGACGCAAGCAGTGTCAAGAGGAAACTAACCAATGCATGTACAAGTTCATGGAAATTTAGTGGTCATTCATGCATTCGTTCTAATTAATGCCTCTATAAACATAACTTCTTGAGAAAAACGAGCGTATTGTGCAAACTACGAAATTAATTCGACCACTCACCGTCTACCTTGGTTGGAGAGATTTTTAAATTGAGCCATAAACTGGAAAGGAGGGAGTAGAAACTTTTGTCTCGATTACTATTTGTGGCCTTGTATAGATGCAAATGTATTTTTTTATAGTGGCCTTTTATAAGTAAATAGAGGGAGTACTAACCAAAGTACGTAGTAGGGACGAGGAGTAAACGGAGGGAGTAGTAAAATTTTCTCCTCGTGCTGCGAGCCACCGTGCGCGTGGGTGAGGGAGCGGGCGTAAAGGCGTACAGTAGTACTCCACCTTCACCTCATCCTGCGAGCCACCGCGCCCGTGGGCGGGGGAGACGGCGTACTAAGCAAGTTTCTCCTCATTCTTCGAGTTGACGGGACACATCAAAAGTACTCCAGTGTATAGAGCCTTGCCTCTAAGGTAGGCCTCACATGGTTTGCCTCTTTTTTAATTTAACATAACGCGTCAAGTCGCAATTTGTTTGTTCACCCATGGTAGACGATCCTCCCTGTCGGTGTCAAAACCGGCGGATCTCGGGTAGGGGGTCCCGAACTGTGCATCTAGGCGGATGGTAACAGGAGACAAGGGACACGATGTTTTTACCCAGGTTCGGGCCCTCTCGATGGAGGTAAAACCCTACTCCTCCTTGATTGATATTGATGATATGGGTAGTACAAGAGTCGATCTACCACGAGATCAAGGACGCTAAACCCTAGAAGCTAGCCTATGGTATGATTGTTGTCCGTCCTATGGACTAAAACCCTCTGGTTTATATAGACACCGGAGAGGGCTAGGGTTACACAGAGTCGGTTACAATGGTAGGAGATCTACATATCCGTATTGCCAAGCTTGCCTTCCACACCAAGGAAAGTCCCATCCGGACACGGGACGAAGTCTTCAATCTTGTATCTTCATAGTCTTGGAGTCCGGCCAATGATGATAGTTTGGCTATCCGGACACCCCCTAGTCCAGGACTCCCTCAGTAGCCCCCGAACCAGGCTTCAATGACGATGAGTCCGGCGCGTATATTGTCTTCGGTGTTGCAAGGCGGGTTCTCCTCCAAATTCCATGCGCTTGCCGAATATTGTCCGGCTTCCTTATAAATGTTGCCCTCCTTGGCTTTCACATCCAATAATGGCCCTCTTCCACGTGTCGTATGAATGCGAAAAGCCAGGGTATTTTTACATTTTCCCCCTAGCTGCACGAATAAGCTGCCTATAAGAGAGGCAAGGATCTAGATCCGAATCACACCATCCTGCTTCCGCTAATACTCGTCGAAGCGCCTCTGACAAAAATCCATTCCATCATGGACAGTCGACGCGGCTCCTCATCTCGCGCTCCCAGCCCTCAGCCAGGAGATTGGAGGAGGTGTTCAGTCCCGCACAGCGAGCTAGTGAAACTCCAAGCGGAGGGATACCTTCCCCCAGCCTTCATGGTTCCGATTCGAGCCGGACTGGCCACCTACAAAGGTGGAAAGCAGGCGGAGAGTGCCCCCAATCCCTCCAAAGGAGAGAGGGTATGCTTCGTCCCTTATCTAATAAGGGGACTCGGATTTCCTATACATCCATTTCTCTGGGGGCTCCTGGAGTTCTACGGGCTCCAGCTTCACCACCTTACACCTGCCTCCATCTTGCATATCGCGGGCTTTGTAGCCCTTTCCAAGCTGTTCTTGGGCATCGAGGCCCATTTTGCGTTGTGGAAGAGATTCTTTTGCCTCGTACCCCGTTCTCACGAGGGGTCGATATATCAAGTGGGCGGAGCCGAAATATGGCGCATCGCCGGGACCGGAAACCTATCCAGAACCCCGAAGAAGGCGTCCGAAAACTGGCCTTCAGAATGGTTTTATATGGAAGACGCCCCACTGCCGGACCCAGTTCGGATCGGCCTCCCAGAGTTTAGCAATGCTCCTCTGAAGAAACGCCTGAGTTGGCGCCCGCGGAGCCCTCAACGGGAGAATGATAGGAGCGTCCAATATCTGATGGGCTGGATAAAGTTACTGGCTCATTCCGGATTGACCATGATTGGAGTCATGGCCACGTGCATCATGCGAGAGGTGCAGCCGCTCCAATATAGGAGCCACCCCATGTGGGACTTCAACGGGGAGAATGACGCCACCCGTCATGGCCGCAAGGGGCCGGGATCGGTTGACGATCTGGTGAAGATCCTGTACGGCTTGTACAAGGGGTAGAAAGAGGACTTCCTCCGCACGAGTCCATTGAATGGATTCTCCATGAATAACCCTCGGAGCTGGGTAAGCGGACGTTTATCTATCCGATCTGTATTTCCAGAGTTAAGTGTCTTACTCTGTGATTTCGACGCAGGAACTATGCCGGGACGTAGAGGGCATACACAGCCTGACTCCACAGCCCGAGGATCCGGGACGATCCCTTGATCCGGCCTCTAAAGAGGAGCCGGACATAGAGGTGGAGCTAATTGATGGGGTGTTCCACCAACTTAGCATGGACAATGCTTTGGTCGCCATTACGGCCGACTACCCCGGTTTATCTCCGGCTTCCCAGGTAACTGTGACCATAGTCCTGTCATTATTACTCATCCATGCTTGTTTCTGACCACTGTATACCAACGGTGCCTCGCAGGAGGTGCCTTCAAGGCGGGAAGCCGAACCCGCGGCGGCTGACCAACAAGGGTCAGTTCGGTCCAGCAGGCGGAAGAGGAGTGCGACGCGAATCGAAATGTTGCCGCAACGGTATGGCACGCTACCGTATTTAAAGGAAAGATTCCTGGGAGGTATATTAACGCTCATGACCTTTCCAGGAGAAAGAGCGCTCGCCGGACTGTGTCCGGAGAGGTTGCCAATCAAGCCTCCGCCAGCCAGGCTCCAACGCCTAGTCCGGAGGGGGAGGCGAACATAAGGCATGAGCCGGATGCTCCTCCAATGGAGGATGCCGACAGGCTGTCCGCCACCAAGTCTGAGGTGGAGAGTGCCATGAACCATAGGCACCGCCGGACAGTTCTTCGTGATGCATGTTTCTCCCCGGAGGCATTGAATGCCTTTAACGCGGGAGACGCGCACCTCCGTGCCACTCAAGATGGTCTAACCAGAGCCACGGAACAGTATGTGAAAGACATACGGGTGAGAAATTTTAATAGTTATATATGCCAGTAGCCCCCGAGACTTAAAATAGTTAGAATAACTGATTTAAGGATCATTTGTTACGCAGGATCTTACGGAGAAGAATACCCAGCTATCCCAGGAGCTTCAAGAGTGCAAGGCACAACTTGAGGCCGCACTAGCCGCCGCAGGGGGAGCCACAAAGACCCCCTCTGGTAATACATACTTCAAAAAGATAAGTAGTTTATGAAGTGTGGCGTGTGTATAAGTCTGACAATAATTTTGCAGATGGTGCCGGACTTGATCCGGACAAGCAACAGCTACTGCGCCAGCTAAAGGCTAGCGAGAGGGTGCTTATGAAGGTGCAGCAGGAGAGGAACAAACTCCAAGATGCCAACACCCAGCTGGGCGAAGAACTAAAAGGTGTTCGGGCCCAGCTGTCTGGCTCCGTGAAGGAGAATCAGCGGCTTCGTCGCGGCATTTACAATAAGTGCTTGAGCAAACTCTTTTGAAAAGAAGAGTTCGGCGAGGGAGTCGATTGACAGAAATGTGTCTGTAGGTGTGCTCACAGGTTGTCCTGCAGAGGAAATGCCCGGTTCGATGGGTGATCTGCTTCCCGAGCTGCTGCAACTGTACGAACGTGTTTGGCAGGTGATGAGCGGCATCGCCCAGGCTTTATGGCTATCCTTCTCCCTACCCGAGAGTCTTGGAGGGCTTGCGGAGAAGCTTCAGGGAGCACGGCAGCGCTTCCGTCTATGGAAGATATCGGCCTGTTGTCAGGGTGCCCGGGAGGCTTGGGCCATGGTGAAGACGCGGTACACGAAGGCTGATCCAAACCACATGGCCGAGGTCGGACCTGTGGGACCCGATGGGAAGGAGATCCCTGTGAGCTTAATGTACGGCCAAGTAGAGTTGGCCGCTAAGTATTCCCAACGGGTCTGTAAGCTAGACAGCCTGTTAGATGGGATTGAAGAGGAGTACAATCAGTCAATTTGACGATGTAATTTAAAATGACATGTAAAATGCCTTCTAGCCGGATTGTAGATCGTTTGTCTTTGCGGACCTTTTCGCTTCGACCTCGGGACCCTAAAGTCCGGAGTGTGTCCGAATACCATCACGGTTATGTAAAAGTCGGGGCATGCATGGAGACCAGGCATAGGGGTCATTAGTGCTTTATCAGACAAGTGCCCAACTAGTTATGTTATATTACATGGTTAGTAAGAAACATCTTCCAGGGATAATAGTTCCGTTAGGGGTTCCTTTCCCTGGATGGCATGCCCTAAAGTGCATGTCCGGACTGCGAAAAGAGCAGAAAAGCATCTGGGGAGAGATAAATAAATAAGTAAGAAATCATCTTTCAAGTCACCGACCGAATATTCCCTTAAGAACGCTAGCTTTCGGCTTCACCCAGTCTGAGGTACACATCCGGCTGACCCGGCAGTAACAATCGCAGAGGTGCTCCCTTTACCTCCTAGCCGAACAATCGGGAACGTAGGGGTAAGCACAGGAGCCAGGCAACCCAGCTTGGCCAAAACTTAAGTCATATCGATGCATATAATGGTGAATAAAAGGTACATGCGGAAGTGTGACACATGTGTTGGGCATGAAACCTGTGTAAATAAGCTTCTGCTAAAGAAGCCCCCAGGTATAATGAGTGTGAGCAGCACGTCAAGTGTGTGCGGTCAATGAGCAGATCAGCCCTCAAAGGCTTTACGGAAAAAAAGAGAGGAAGAAAGAGAGAAACAAAAGACAGCTAAAGTATAAAATGTGGACGGGGGAAGGAGACGAACTCTGAGTCCGGCGCTAGGCGTAGAATCTTCGGAGACGGGCTGTGTTCCATGGGTTCGGCTCGAGTCGGTTGTTTGATGCGTTTTGCAGACGGTACGCTCCACCAGTCAGGACTTGGTCGATGATAAAGGGACCTTCCCATTTGGGCTTGAGTTTGTCCTTTTTCTTGTCCGGCAGGCGTAGAACTAGCTCGCCAACATTGTAAGTTTTGGCCCGTACTTTCTCTGCTTTGATATCTTCGAGCCTGCTGTTGATAGAATGCGGAACGAGCTTTTGCCACGTCGCGCTCCTCTTCTAAGGCGTCCAAACAGTCATGCCGATCCAACTCGGCTTCTCTTTCTCCGTCCATGCGCACGCGAGGTGAGTCATGAATTATATCGCAGGGCAAAACTGCCTCTGCGCCGTACACCATAAAAAATGGTGTGAATCCGGTAGTACGGTTTGGCGTGGTCCGCAGCCCCCAGAGTACGGAGTCGAGCTCCTCTACCCAGTGTGTGTTAGATTCCGCGAGGGACCGCATTAACCTGGGTTTGATGCCGCTCATAATTAGACCATTTGCTCGTTCGACTTGACCGTTAGTTTGAGGGTGATAGACTGAAGCGTAGTCGAGCTTGATGCCCATATTTTTTCACCAGAGTTTAACCATGTCGGCCGTGAAGTTCGTGCCGTTATCAGTGATGATGCTGTGGGGGACGCCATAACGGTGTACTACCCCAGATATGAAGTCTATCACAGGTCCGGATTCCGCCGTTTTAACTGGCTTGGCCTCTATCCATTTGGTGAATTTGTCCACCATGACCAATAGGTATTTTTGCTTGTGGGTTCCCCCTTTAAGGGGTCCAACCATGTCAAGCCCCCAGACCGCGAACGGCCAGGTGATGGGTATAGTGTTGAGGGCAGTGGGTGGCATGTGGCTTTGATTAGCAAAGAGCTGGCAACCGACGCATCGTTGGACTAAGTCCTGAGCATCTGCCCGGTCCGTTGGCCAATAAAATCCTGTATGGAAGGCCTTGCCTACTAGGGCCCGGGCTGCGGCGTGGTGCCCGCCGAGTCCGGCATGAATTTCAGCCAGAAGATTTCGCCCTTCCTCTTCGGAGATGCACCTTTGAAGCACTCCGGTTGTGCTTTTCTTATAAAGCTCTCCCTCATGGAGCTTGTAGGCTTTGGATCGCCGTATTATGCAGCTAGCCTCGTTTTCGTCTTCGGGAAGTTCATGCCTTATTAAGTAGGCTAGGAATGGTTCCGTCCACGGGGCAATGACTGCCATTATTTCGTGGGCTGAAGGTGTTATTTCGTTGGCTGAGCCACCGATTGTGTCAGAATGTTCGGTGTTGGGTGGTGCGGTTGGTTCCGGGTTGTTATTTCCGGACTCCTCTTCCCATAATACGGATGGCTTGAAGAGCCGCTCTAGGAAGATGTTTGGAGGGACGGCGTCGCGCTTTGCGCCGATGCGTGCCAACATGTCAGCCGCCTGGTTATTATCCCGCGCTACATGATGGAATTCGAGTCCTTCAAACCGAGCTGACATTTTTAAGACGGTGTTTTGGTAGGCTGCCATTTTCGGATCCATGGCGTCAAAGTCTCCATTTACTTGGGATATTGCAAGGTTTGAATCCCCGCGGACCTCTAGGCATTGAATGCCCATGGAGATTGCCATCCGGAGACCATGTAGAAGGGCCTCATATTCGGCTGCATTGTTGGAGTCCGTGTACTTTATCTGAAGTACGTATTGGACTGTGTCTTCGGTTGGGGACGTCAAGACGACGCCAGCCCCCAAGCCGGCCAACATTTTGGAGCCGTCGAAATGCATGATCCAATTGGAGTAGGCGCCGCACTCTTTAGGGAGTTCGGCTTCGGTCCATTCAGCGATGAAGTCGGCCAAAACTTGCGATTTTATAGGTCGCTGTGGATTTTATGTTATGTCAAATGGTAGTAGCTCAATGGCCCATTTTTCAATCCTGGCCGTCGCGTCGCGGTTGTTTATAATGTCGTTGAGAGGTACTTCGGAGGCCACTGTTATTGAACACTCTTGAAAGTAGTGTCGCAGCTTCCGGGATGCCATGAACACCGCGTACGCTATCTTTTGATAATGTGGACACCGGGACTTGCATGGAGTTAAGACAGTGGATACGTAGTACACTGGTTTTTGAAGAGGGAATTTGTGTCCTTCTGTTTCTCGTTCGACGACGAGCACCGCGCTTACAACTTGATGTGTTGCCGCGATATATAATAACATTGGTTCGCCCAGGTTGGGCGCGGCCAGGACCGGATTTGTTGCCAATATGGCCTTTATTTCTTCGAGTCCGGCCGTGGCAACATCCGTCCATTCGAAGTGTTTGGTGCGCCGGAGGAGGCGATAGAGGGGCAATGCCTTTTCTCCCAAGCGGGAGATGAAGCGGCTTAGAGCCGCCACGCATCCAGTTAATTTTTGTATTTGTTTGAGGTCTTTGGGATATCCAACTGTGACAGAGCTTGGATCTTGGCTGGGTTTGCTTCAATTCCTCTACCGGATACAATGAAGCCCAAGAGCTTTCCGGCTGGTACGCCGAAAACGCATTTTTCCGGGTTGAGCTTAATGTCATATGCTCGGAGGTTGTCAAATGTGAGCCTCAAATCGTCTACTAGAGCTTCGACGTGTTTGGTCTTGACGACCACATCGTCTACGTATGCCTCCACTGTTTTGCCAATCTGGGTTGCCAGACATGTCTGAATCATGCGCTGATATGTTGCGCCGGCGTTTTTGAGCCCGAAGGGCATTGTGTTGAAGCAGAATGGTCCGTATGGAGTAATGAATGCCGTTGCGGCTTGGTCTGTCTCCGCCATCTTGATTTGATGGTATACGGAGTATGCATCGAGGAAGCACAATGAATCGTGCCCTGCGGTAGCATCGATGATTTGATTGATGCAGGGAAAGGGGAAAGGATCCTTTGGACAAGCCTTGTTAAGGTCTTTGAAATCGACACACAAGCGCCAGGATTTATCCTTTTTTGGTACCATTACCAGGTTTGCTAGCCAGTCCGGATGTTTTATGTCTCTGATGAATCCGGCTTCTAAAAGTTTGGCTAGCTCCTCTCCCATTGCCTGTCTTTTGGGTTCGGAAAATCGCCGAAGAGCCTGTTTGACTGGCTTGAATCCTTTTAGGATGTTTAGGCTGTGTTCTGCCAACCTGCGTGGGATTCCTGGCATATCTGAAGGGTGCCAGGCAAAGATGTCCCAATTTTCCCGAAGGAATTCTCGTAGTGCGGCGTCTACATCAGGGTTTAATTGTGCCCCAATGGAGGCCGTCTTTGTGGGGTCCATTGGATGGACTTGGAATTTGACTATTTCGTCCGCTGGTTTAAAAGAGGTGGACTTGGATCTCTTATCGAGTATCACATCGTCCCTGTTCACCGTGGAGCGCAGCGCAGTGAGTTCCTCTGCCGCTAGGGCTTCGGATAATGCCTCAAGGGCTGTGCGGCTGTCTTATTTTCGGTGCGGAGTGCTATGTCCGGATCACTGACAAGAGTGATAATTCCATTGGGCCCAGGCAATTTAAGCTTCATGTACCCGTAATGGGGTATAGCTTGAAAAATTGTGAATGCCTCTCGCCCTAATAAAGCGTGATATCCGCTGCTGAACGGGGCCACTTGGAACATGACCTCCTCGGACCTGTAACTGTCCAGCGAGCCGAACACCACATCTAGTGTAATTTTTCCTGTGCAGCGTGCTTCCCGACTAGGGATTATTCCTCTAAAGGTTGTGCTGCTTCGCTCAATGCGGCTCCAGTCTATTTCCATTTTTCTAAGGGTTTCCTCGTAGATGAGGTTTAATCCGCTGTCGCCATCCATGAGTACATTGGTAAGACGAAAGTCGTCCACTATTGGACTGAGGACCAATGCGGCTGGTGCTCGGGCTGTTCGGAATTTAGGTTCATCGCTGGCGTTGAAGGTGATAGCCGTGTCACTCCATGGATTTATTGTTGCTACTTGGTAGACTTCGGGGAGGCTGTGGAGTGTTTGTTTCCGCATATTATTTGATGCGAAAGTCTCGAAGACTGTTAATACCGTATTGGTACTGTTGGGCTGGTTCTCAGGGGCTAGAAGCTCCTCGCCACTTTTGGCCACCTGCCGTAGTATCCAACATGCTCGAAGGCTATGTGTTGGAGTGGCGCCCTCTTTACTACGGATTTTACAGAGTCCGCTGAGCCATCCCTCCAGTATGGTTCCGTGCCCCTTAGGGGGTTTTTGCTTTTTGGTTTTTGTCCCAGGTGCCTAAGCATGATGCACCCTTTTGTTTCGGACTAGGGTTGTGTTCGGAGCCGGATTGTCCCAAAACTTGGTTTTGGTTTTCCAGGTACTCTCCATCGCACAGTACTTTCGTACTATAGATGCCAGGTCGGCGAAGCGTGTAACTTCACGACGACTTATGGCGTTCATGATTCCCTCGTCCGTGCAATTGTTGCAGAAAATTGAGATTGTGCTTTCCTCACGGCAGTCCTTTATCCTGTCCATAACCAGGAGGAATCTGGCCCAGTAATGATGTACTATTTCAGCGGGCTCTTGCCGGATTTGAGATAGATCGCTTGTGTTTGGGTGGGTGGGGGGAATTAAATTCAGAACCCCGCCCAATCTGAGGCTCAAGGGCCGAAAAGTTTCCGAATTTGGAAGCATAGATTGCTGGATGTTGTCCAGCGAATCCAGTCCGCTGCCTGACTTTAGGTTCAGTACTTGATTGACGTCTGTCCCTCCGCGGGAATCCGGCATGGAGGGATCAGGAATCCGGACATAACTGGTCTTTAATATAGAAGAAGAGCCGCCGCGCTATTCCTCTACCACGGCCGCGTGGTGGGTAGCCTGGGGAGAGTTGATCTCTCTCAGATCGGTTTTAAGCCCAATCTGATCGTAGTCTGTAGTGACTCCCAGGGCGGCGATGCGATCCAAGAGCTCGTTTACGGAGGAGAGCTCCATCAGATCTAGCTGCTCGGCGAGTTCCGAGTTAACGTGAAGATTGCTTTTGATGACCCGAGAGGTCATTGTCGGAGCGGCGGCCGAACAGGCGGTCATAAGAAAACCACCTAGCTGGATAGTTTGGCCGGTGGCCAAAGCTCCCTTGTCAATGGTACCGTCTTTAAAGACGGGAAGAGGCATCCTTCCTGATTGCGACGGCAGAGAGGAACTCTCAATGAAAGCACCAATGTCGGTGTCAAAACTGGCGGATCTCGGGTAAGGGGTCTCAAACTGTGCGTCTAGGCGGATGGTAATAGGAGACAAGGGACACGATGTTTTTACCCAGGTTCGGGCCCTCTCGATGGAGGTAAAACCCTACTCCTGCTTGATTGATATTGATGATATGGGTAGTACAAGAGTGGATCTACCACGAGATCAAGGAGGCTAAACCCTAGAAGCTAGCCTATGGTATGATTATTGTCCGTCCTATGGACTAAAACCCTCCGGTTTATATAGACACCGGAGAGGTCTATGGTTACACAGAGTCGGTTACAATGGTAGGAGATCTACATATCCGTATTGCCAAGCTTTCCTTCCACGCCAAGGAAAGTCCCATCCGGACACGGGACGAAGTCTTCAATCTTGTATCTTCATAGTCTTGGAGTCCGGTCGATGATGATAGTTCGGCTATCCGGACACCCCCTAGTCCAGGACTCCCTCACTCCCTCCACCAAGTGGACAACCAGTACACGTGCCAAATTACCACGTGGGCTGCCTTTTTCGTACAGAAATGAGCTCCACCGTGTACCCGCACGGGTGTGGTTGGGAAAGAGACGGGAGTACGTGCGCTGTGCGTGCACCTCTTCTCTTCATGCACATACCCCACCTACGTGGGTGTGTGTGAGAGAGATACAAACCTAGACATAATGCACCGTCCATCCCCATCCCTCCGCCTAGTCCGACCACCAGTCACCACCACGGCACCACGCCCCACTCCTCCTCACCTTATCTCTCATATTTCTCCCTCCATTTTTATATACAAGGGGCCACTATCAAAATTACAATTTACAGATATACAAGGCCACTAACACTAATCGATCCAATATTAATGGTGTTTGCCTCATGGTACTATCAAAGGAGGACATTAATTATCCCTTTCATGCATGCGGGAGTTTGTAAAAAAAAGCATCTTGATGTTCCGTGCAATGCACAGGCATCTTGCTAGTCCATGAAAACAACACATGGCAAAATTCCATGGCGAACGAGGGATTTGAATCTGTTGGGAGGGGCTGTTTGGATCTTGCCCGGGGTAGCCAAAATATTGGCGACCCTTTTGTCCACCGGTGCCTTTGCCACCGATGAACGAGGAACGGCTCGGGTGCTCATGCTGTCATGCATCCTCCAGCGCGCATGTTGGAGATGAGCTCGCACGAGCTATGTTTTTTTGTCCCACAATGCCGCCCGAGCCGCCCACAGACCGACCGGCGACCCACAAATTACGCCATCCAACCGTAGCCGCATACATTATGACAGCAACTCAACCAACCAGACGAAATTCACGCAAACACATAGACAAACTGATATTTCATATAAACAACGACGGAAATCATATAAAATACCGGATTTTCACACAAACATGACGGATTTCATTACATTCAAATGAACTACGCGGTGCTAGTTCTAGATAGCACAGGTATATGATACATGGCCTAAATGGTCGCCCGCCGATTAATTTGTGTTCCTCATGTCCGGCAGCATGATCATCGGACTGCCGGGAGCCCCGGAGGTATATGCTTCAGCGCAAAGGATGGCTCGCTTCCCCACTGCCCACCTGATATCATTGGCTGGTGTCGAAGATGATGGTGACCGGCACCAGTTCGAGTTCATCACCGGCCACTACTTCGCCATGGCCGGCACCGGCTCGAGTTCATCCTAACATTGACCTCTTTCGTGGAGGCCATGTGGGGTCGACGAAGGTCCTCGCAACAAAAGGATCCGGCAAGACACCTGTTGTGTACGCCGGCGTCGCCTCCGCGGTGGCCTTCATGGGACCCAAGCGGCGGCGGCCTCCCGTGTTCTACTTCTCCTTGATGATGGCAGCGGACGCGGAGGCGCTGGCCACCAACTCGTCGCTCTCCGCGCACCTGGCTTCTATCGCTGCTTGCATGGCGCGACCGCCGGCATGGGAGTCTCGGCCACAGAAACAGGAGACGCGGTACGAAGCGGCGGCGTGGACGGCAGCAACGACGCCCGTGCGCCCCTCCTCATCGAGCTGGCCTGGAGCGGCGAGTTGCTGAACCGTGCGCCGGCTTGGGGCGGCAACTGGCTCCATTAGGCGAGGGGAGGGAGGTGGATCAGCGAGCTACATAGCTCATATCCGGCGGGCTACCCAGCCGGCTTGGATGCGGAATAACTACTCTTCGTAAGCCATTGCAAGAGTGCACAAAATGATGGAGGAGATAGGGGAGTGGCGGAGGTGTGCGATTCTTGGCCGGCGTTTGGCCTCGTTTAAATAGGAGATTAAATAGACGGTGGACGGGAGGAGCTCGGCCGACGTTGCGTTTAATGCTGGCCCGGTCATGAACGGACGTGTGTCCAGAGTTGGTTTCGCGGCTTCCACACGGGCGGGTTTCATGGAGGCGTTTGAATGTGGCACGGAGGCGTGTTCAGCCGGGCGTGCCGCGAGTGGCGCCCTCGACTCTGACCTAGGACACCGCACCGTTCTTCCACTGACATGTGAGCTCTTTGGGTGCATGGCCTGCATGTCAGTGACCCAATGCAGGCAGCGCACAACAGAGGAACCTTTGGTGGGCTAGGGCGGTCAAAACCGGGCATTTCATAAATCGATGATTGTTCATTGAGTGTGACGTCATCTTTTTCATGTAGTTAAGCGTGTATCTTGCGTCGTGTGCTGTGTGCATGCAGGCGTGTGAGTGTTGCGTGCGTGCAAGGGTGCGTTTCGGTGTTGCATGCATGGGTGCGTACGTGCAAGGGTGTGTTTCAGTGTTGCATGCATGGGTGCGTACGTGCATGTGTTCGTGAGTGCATCTGTACGTGTCAGTGTTGCACGCCAGCATGCGTGCGTGTGTATGTTATGTGTACATGTCAGTGTTGCACGCCTACATCCGTGCGTGTCTTGCGTGCGTGCATGTGTACGTGCGGGGTGAGGCTACACGTCAGTCGACTGACTTTTTCATCTCTGGTCATTAGATTTTCCAGCCGTTGGATTCAAAATCAAGGGCCTCCAGTTTATCATCAAACTCCACCCCACCCCCCACCCCGAGCCGCCAGCCACCACCAGCCGAACCGCCCGCCCCCGACGCCCGTGGCCGACCCGCCCTCCCTGAAACCACTCCCCACCACCGGTCCGCCGCCGCACCTTCGAGAGAGTGGGCCAGCATATATGATCTTGAGATTTTACAAAGTCACCATAGGTGCCTCGTAGTCGAGTGGAACGTCTCCTCCCACTGAACGTACATCGCCGGAAAATACTGAAATTAAGACAAGATAAATGCGAGCACCGGGACTTTAACCTTGGTGGGCTCGAGAAACCACTGTCCTCTAACCATCCAACCACATGTTGGTTAGCACGACAAAATGTATGTGGTGACCGTGATGAGCTTATTCTGAAGTCCAGTGACCATATCGTGCTTTCGCTTCAAATACAATGACCGTAAGTGTCGTCAACAAAATAGGGAGCACGCATCAAATGCAAAGTCCATCAGTGTCATCAACAAAATATGGAGACGTATCATGAGCCAGATATCGTTGTACTATTTTATATGCTTATTTTTTTAGTGGCCGATTGCGTGTGTGGTGTGGTGGGCACATCATTTCTAGTTGTGGTGGGTCAACATGAAGACTCATGGGTCGGTTCCATCCTGCGCCACATATAGGTTGGACCGAGACGTGTTATACGGAGACCCATGTGGAGGACTCGGCATACAACACGAAGCTACCAGAGTCGCGGAGGACTCTATCCCCACTGGTGATAAGCCGACTATATATGATTTGTAACCCCAGGCCCTTAGTATGTTATACAAGCTTGGGGGCTAGTTCATCGATAGTATACACACACGCACAATGCCTGGTATTCACGTGTACTTTGTACACACCTCTAACACTAATATACAGTACCAGGAGTAGGCTCTTTCTTCAACTTCAAGCGTCCAATCCGAACTAGCGTAAAACTTTGCCTCGTATTACCATCCAGCCTAACAGCCAGGGATATCCTACCGAATGATATGATGAAATCATATCTGCCAACTACTATTAGAGAGGTGTGTCGGGGGGGCAATGTGTGCGAGAGAGGCCTAAAGATAATGTGCGTGCGGGAGACACGTAGGCACATATATGTGCGTATAGAGGGCTAGTAGAGACCGTGCATGTGTATATATGCATGTGAGAGAAATAGTGTTTTCCAACTGAGATTAGTGAAAAGAGTGGTACATAGTAGTCAGAAAGAGAGATAGAGAAACGGAGAGAGCATGTGCGTGAGACACCCCGACACCCTGAGAGAGATTGTGAGCATGTGTGAAAGAGAAATGCCGATGCATATAAAGTGTGTGCACTTATGCATTAGATAGAGAGATATCTACGTGTAAAAGGCGGTTCTACGCATTAAATTAAAATATAAATGGCATTATTATTTTTGGATGAGATCATGAATTTTGCAAAATTGCGTATGGATGAAAATCGGTCTATCAGACACCCATACTCTATTGAATTCTAGCATGTGCATGTGTTTATTTCATATTATCGATCCATAGAGTGAGAGCGGTTTGAAATACAGGCAATGGATGCTTTTGCAATTCATATATAAACATTAATTAGTGCACTCCATGTTGTTAGTGTGAAGCACTTTATACATTTGTCACTTGCATGGATACATTCCAAATTGCTAGCTACGAAATAAAATACATGTTGAATTCAACATAAAGGGGGTTTCGAAGATTCGAATTCATAGGAAGTGCATTCATCTATTTGAACTCGAGATAATGGCATTTGTAAATCAGATGTAAAAGGGGGCATCAATCTTTGTTGTGAGTTTGAACATGGTATATATATTCATACGCATATCTAACTTTTGTTTTTGCAACCAAGGAGATTATACCTGGAACCATGCATGAACTGAGGTAAGTTGCATATTTTTTTAATATATACTCGTGTACAATGTACTCCCTCCGTTCGGAATTACTTGTCTTGGAAATGGATGTATCTAGAACTAAAATACATCTAGATACATCCAATTCTACGACAAGTAATTCCGAACGGAGGGAGTATATTAAAATGCACTCCCTCCATTCCAAAATAATCGTAGCTTTAGGATTTTCAAGAGTAAAGATTTGTGAAGTTTGACAAATCCTGAAAGTTCAATTCAAGAGAACCGAAAATGTTAATGCTTCTGCTCCCAAATATTGAACGAGGCGCCAAATAGGCCTCTGGTCACCCGAAACCGCGCGAGACTAATGTTTTGGTGGTAAGAAATTATTGTCCTGACTCTGGCCCGTGTAGCCTATCGGCCCAATGTCCAAAGGTCTAAACCGGGGTAGGTTTGTAACTTCACCAAGACGCCAGTCTCAACCGCCTCCGAGAAGCATTCATACGCCGTGGGCGCCTAAACACCCATGCGCTCGGCCGAAATCTATCCCGCCCACATTTGGGACACCTGACATGACTGTCCTACCCCCAACCCGCAATATGTCCAAAATTTTAGATGGGGGCAAAGTTTGTAACTTTCCCCAAATTTCAAACAAGCGCGTCTCAAACCGAAACATTGTTCCCCCTTAGTTCCCCGCCTCCCTCCGTTTCCCCATTCATACTCCATGGGCGCGAAAACGCCCTCTCCACCAGCCACGAAACCCCAACCTCCTCCGTCCTCCACCCCATAGCGGCCAATCCACCGCCGCCCTCCTCCATCACGCCGGAGCCGGTACCCTGACGTCGTCGTCCAATGCAACCGCAACCGCAACGCCCTCAATGACTTAGCAGCTGAAGCCGAGGCAGAGCTGTCTCCACGACGCCGACGCCAACGTGCGCCGTACCAAAAACACTCCGATCACGCCGTCCTGCGCCTCACTGCTGCGGCTCCACTGTCGCAACCGTCCACTGCACCGGAGCTATTCCCGCTACGCCGTCGTTCGCCGCCTCGGATCTGCTTCCCCGCCGCCGACAGACGGCCACCGCACCACACTCAACAACTTGGCCATGGGTTCGTCCAAGGCTGCACCGTCCTCCACAACTTCTGGTTTCCGGCGAACAACAAGATCGTCGGAAAAACAGAAGGAGGACATAGCACTGCCAGCAGAAAGAGGTACTCCTCTTCCCTTATTCGTGCAAATCTTACGTCTCAGCTCACACCGTATTCATCCCACGAAAGAAACTAGTTGAGCGCTTCTTACTACATCTTCTTCGTGATACTAAATGCACAAGGTTTCCTCCCTTTTACTATTTCACCTTTGCTAGAGGTCAGTAGCCCGCCTGGATTTCAATTTAGGGTCAGTCGAACCGCAATTAAAAGAAGCAGCACCCGCTTAGGCGCGCGGAGCACCTAGTCCGCCTATTCCCCGGGGAAGCGGCGCATCGGTGTCTATCATAGGGGTGTGGGGTGCAGGAGCTGCTTGCGCCCGATCTGGAGGTCGGCGGAGCTTGAATGGATGGCCAGGGGGCAGTGCCAAGCACGACGGTGCGGTAAGGTCGAGGGGAGGGCGCGGGCAGGGGAGGAATACTGGGCCGGTGGTCGCTGGCGTTTCGAGGAAGATCGTCAACACTGACTGGCTGGAGGTAGATGAAGGCAATCTCCCCGTTCTTTGTACATCGGACGGTGCAGAAAAAATGGACTGACCTATTTGCATTCAGTCGACTGTTATTTTCATAGCATCCTATAGTAATTGAGTGTGCCATGCATGTTGTAGAGCTATCATATGTCTCCCGTCATTTATTTCTCACCGACCTGCTATCTGCTACCTTTACACTGTACTAAATGTGCACACACTTCATCCATACTCACACTATTGTTTTTTATGCATGGGTATTTCAGACTCTGACGCAGTGTTGATGAATGCAGAAAAGAAAAGACAGAAGTCGCTCCAGTGTAATTCGAAGATAAGCAGTAAGCATCTCAACACTCTAATGGGTGCAGTGTCAGCAGTTGGAGACAGTAAAAGTAGCTCTGCAGTTGATGATCTCAATTGCCACACACAACCATCCCAGGTGCTTGCTTTAACTTCGCGCTGTCAAATGTGGTTGCATGTTGCATATGGTGTCTAGCTTGTATTGCTTCCAATTTGGTTAAATTGCATCTACTTACTTTACACATTATACCTTTGATAATGGCATGCCTTCCTGTTTTTGATACATACTACATATGTCTATTAACCATGTTCATACATCAAACTAATGCTCTTTTGTATCCCTCGTCAATCACTTATGATGAGACAGTCACCCGGGTGGGTTACTGTGAGATGCCCTACTCGTTTAAAGAGTGAAGTGTCATCCTCCCCACATGATTCTCAAGAAATAGCAAGGCTAAATGAAGATAGTCAACATAGCTCTCTAGTTGATCACCGCAATTCCCCCACACCACCATCGCAGGTGCTTGCTCTTACTTGGCAGTGTGATATGTGGTTGCATGTTGCATATCGTGTCTACCTTGTAATGCTTCTAATTAGGGTAAATTGCATCTGCTTAGTTAACACATTATACCTGTGAATATGACATGCCTTCCTGTTTTTGGTACATACTACGTCTTTCTATTAACCATGTTCTTACATCAAACTACTTCTCTTGTGTATCCCTCATCAATGCTCTTAATTTGTTAAATTGCATCTCCTTAGCTTACACATTATACATTTGAATATGACACGCCTTTCTATTTTTGGTACATACTACATCTGCCTACCGCACCATGTTCTTACATCAAACTATTGTTCTTGTGTATCCTGCGTCTATCGCTTATGATGAGACAGTCACGCGTGTGGGTTAATATGAGACGCAATACTCTTATAAAGAATGCAATTTCATCCTCTCCACATGATTCGCAAGAAACAACAAGCCTAAATGAAGATATTGAATGTTGCTCTGTACCTGAAGACAGCACTTCCCCTACACCACCATCACAGGTGCTTGCTCCAACTTTGCAGTGTGATATGTGGTTGCATGTTGCATACGGTGTGTAGCTTGTAATGCTTCTAATTAGGGTAAATTGCATCTTCTTAGTTTACACACTATACCAGTGAATATGACATGCCTTCCTATTTTTGGTACACACTACATCTATGTGTTAACCTTGTTCTTACATGAAACTACCTCTCTTCTGTATCCTGCATCAATTACTTACGATGAGTCACCTTTATTCGTTGCATATTGCATATTATTTTTAGCCTGTTGCCATGTATTGCTTCTAATTTGGTCAAATACATTTGTTAGGGCACCCTTTTAATTTGGCAGAGTGATATTGGTTTCATCTTTCATATGGTTTCTAGCTTGCATCGATTCTAACAAGTTCAAGCACCTTGTGCTTAGTTTACACTTTATACATCATACATGTCAATATGTCACGCCGTCCTGTTTTTCATACATATTCCATCCTCCTATCATGCGGCTGCCTTACATGAAAGTAGTGTTCGTCGGTATCATGCATCAATAAGTTCTGAAGAGCAAATTTTATTCCTTTTTCTTGTGGGTTTGACTTGACAAGGCAAAATCAAGAAAGAGGAAGGAAAATAGTAAGGAAGGCGATGATGGTGGTCCTCTGCAGCAACGTAAATGGAGCGTCTGTACCGATTCTCCTTGTACTGATAGTGCATTACATGGTCCAAGTCTCCGCTCCCCTAGTCCACCATCCAAGGTGCTTGCTCTAACTTGGCAGTGTGATATCTGGTTGCATGTTGCATATGGTGTCTCGCTCGTATTGCTCCTAATTAGTGTAAACTGCATCTGCTTAGCTTACACATGATACATGTGAATATGACACGCTTTCCTATTTTTGGTACATACTATATCTGTCTATCACACCATGTTCTTACATGAAACTACTCTTCTTGTGTATCCTGCATCAGTCACTTATGATGGGACACCTTTAAGTTGGCAGTGTGATATTGGTTTGCGTCTTGAATATGATTTCTAGCATGTATTGCTTCTAGTTTGATGAACGCCACCTATGACGAGACAGTTTTAACTTGGCAGAGTGATATTGATTGCACCTTCCATATGGTGTCTTGCAGTGTTTCTAATTTGTTTAAGTGCCTTATGCTTAGTTACCACATCATTGGTGTGAATATGCCAAGCCGTCCATTTTTTCGTACATATTCCATCCTCGTATTATGACTTTACCTTTCATCAGAGTAGTGTTCGTCAGTATCATGCATGAATGAGTTCTGAAGAGCGAATGATATTCCTTTTTCTTGTCGGTATGACCTCATAATGCAAAATCAATAAAGCTGAAGGAAATTGGCAAGGCATTGGATGATGGTGGTCCTTTCGAGCAACTGAAACGGAGGTTCTCTACAGATTCTACTCCGCCATCCTCCCAACAAGATTCGCAAGACAACGCAAGGCTAGACAGCCAACATAGTTGTGTAGATGATGAGCACATCTCCCCTACTCCACCATCACAGGTGCTTGCTCTAACTTGGCACTATTATATGTGGTTCCATGTTGCGTATGATGTCTAGATTGTATTGCTTCTAACTTTGTTGAATTGCATCTGCTTACTTTACACATAATGCCTGTGAATATGACATGTGTTCCTATTTCTACATCAGACTACTATTCTTGCATATCCCACATCAGTCACTTATGATAAGGCACCTTTAAGTCGCCACTGTGATATTGGTTGTGTCTTGCATATGATTTCTAGCATATACTGCTTCTAATTTGTTGAAACGCCATACAGTTTGAACTTGGCAGAGTGATATTGGTTGCATCTTTCATATGGTGTCTAGCTTGTAGTGCTTCTAATTTGTTGAAATGCCTTCTGCTTAGTTACCACATCATAGGTGTGAATATCTCACACCATCCTGTTTTTCATACATATTCCATCCTCGCATCATGTGTTTGCCTTTCATCCGAGTAGTGTTCGTCAGTATCATGCATGAATGAGTTCCGAAGAGCGACTTTTATTCCTTTTTCTTATCAGTTTGACTTCACAATGCAAAATCATTACAGTTAAAGGAAATTAGTCCGGCAGTGGATGATGGTGGCCTTCGGAGCAACTCAAATAGGGGGTCTCTACAGATTCTACTCCGCCATCCTCCCAACAAGATTCGCAAGACAACACAAGGCTGGACAGTCAACGTAGCTGTGTAGATGATGAGCACATATCCCCTACTCCACCATCACAGGTGCTTGCTCTAACTTGACACTATTATATGTGGTTGCATGTTGCGTATGATGTCTAGCTTGTATTGCTTCTAACTTGAATTGCATCTGCTTACTTTACACATAATGCCTGTGAATATGACACGTGTTCCAGTTTCTAGAACATACGTGTACACGATGAGGACATCTCCCCTACTCCACCATCACAGGTGCTTACTCTTACTTGGAACTGTTATACGTGGTTGCGTCTTCCGTATGATGTCTAGTTTGTATTGCTTCTGATTATGTTGAATTGCATCTGCATAGCTTACAACTTATACCTGCAACGATCACTCACCCATAAGACACATTTAACTTGGGACTGTGATGTAGGTTGCATCTTGCATTGTCTTCTAGCTTGTACTGCTTCTAATTTCTTGAAATGGCACTTACGATTAGACACTTTTTGTAACACCCACGATGCGGCTATATCTCCCATGTGTCGAAGCATGACTTAGAGGCATAGCCGCATTGTGGTTTTGTCGCAAGAAGGGTCATCTTCACACAATCCCATGTAATGAACAAGACTAGGATAAAGAGTTGGCTTACAATCGCCACTTCACACAAGTACTTAAATAAATCATACATCATTCAGAGTACACACATAGTCCGGCTACGGACGAAGCCAAAAGAAAAGAAGATAACCCAACTGCTAGGTCCCCGATCATCCCAACCGGGCTCCACTACTGATCAAAAAGAAACAACACATAGCAACAACTAAGGTCTCCGTTGAGCTCCCATCTGAGCTAGGTTGCATCCTCTGCACTGGTATCATCGGCACCTGCAACTGTTGTGATAGTATCTGGTGAGTCACGAGGACTCAGCAATCTCAAAACCCGTGAGATCAAGACTATTTAAGCTTATGGGTAAGGAATGGATAAGTGGTGAGGTTGCAGCAGCGACTAAGCATGATATGGTGGCTAACATACGCAAATAATAGCGAGAAGAGAAGCAAAGGAACGATCGTGAAGCTAGCAATGATCAAGAAGTGATCCTGAACTCCTACTTACGTCAAACATAACCCAAAACCGTGTTCACTTCCCGGACTCCGCCGAAAAGAGACCATCACGGGTACACACGCGGTTGATGCGTTTTAGTTAAGTCAAGTGTCAAGTTCTCTACAACCGGATATTAACAAATTCCCATCTGCCACATAACCGCGGGCATGGCTCTCGAAAGTTTATACCCTGCAGGGGTGTCCCAACTTAGCCCATCACAAGCTCTCACGGTCAACGAAGGATATTACTTCTTCCAGGAAGACCCGATCAGTCTTGGAATCCCGGTTTACAAGAAATTTTGACAACGGTAAAACAAGACCAGCAAGACCACCCGACTGTGCCGACAAATCCCGATAGGAGCTACACATATCTCGTTCTCAGGGCACACCGGATAAGCTAAGCGTACAGGTACCGACGTAATCCAAGTTGCCAAGGAATGGTCCCGCACGGTGCTCTAGTTTGGACCAACACTCGGAGGAGCACTGGCCCGGGGGGGGGGGGGTAAAATAAAGATGACCCTTGAGTCTGCAGAACCCAAGGGAAAAAGGCTTAGGTGGCAAATGTTAAAACCAATGTTGGGCCTTGCTGGAGGAGTTTTATTCAAAGCGAACTGTCAAGGGGGTCCCATAAATCACCCAACCGCGTAAGGAATGCAAAATCAAGGAACATAACACCGGTATGATGGAAACTAGGGCGGCAAGAGTGGAACAAAACACCAGGCATAAGGCCGAGCCTTCCACCCTTTACCAAGTATATAGATGCAATAATTAAATAAGAGATATTGTGATATCCCAACATAATCCCATCCAACATGGAGCAATCTTCAACTTCACCTGCAACTAGCAACGCTATAAGAGGGGCTGAGCAAAGCGGTAACATAGCCAAACAATGGTTTGTTAGGAAGGGTGAAAATATTAGAGGCTGACATGGCAATTTGGGAGGCTTGGTAAAACAAGTGATAGGTAGCGCAGCATAGCGATAGAACGGAGCAACTAGCAAGCAAAGATAGAAGTGATATCAAGGGTAATGGTCATCTTGCCTGAGATCCCGCAAGGAAGAAGAACGAGTCCATGAAGAAGACAAACGCACGTAGTGGAACGAATCCTCACAACTCCGGAACGAAACCGAAGCTAACGAGAGAAGCAAACCGGAAAGAAACAAACAACATGGTAAACACACAAGCATAAACATGTCATGATGCACAAACAAGTATGATGCATGTCCGGTTTGATGAGGCATGACATGGCAAGGTGAAACAAACAACACTACAATTTAAGTGGAGCTCAATATGCAACGAGTTGCATATTGACGGAACACCACATCAATTATTTAGTTTCTCTCTCGGTTATGAACAAGACAAGATTAAATGTTGGTTAACATGGCAAGAGGTGAAGCATAATTAAACTACATATTTAGGCAAGTTTAAATGAGGCCGGGAACACAAACAACACTTCCGGAAAATCCCCATGTTATTTAGCAATTTAAGGCAAGCAACAATTTTAAACATTTTAATTGTTGTTATCATGATGCGGATGACATATGCAAGTTTTATGCAATTTTTATGAAAATGTTGACATAAGCATGTTATGAAGCATTTGGTCACTATG
Source organism: Triticum timopheevii (assembly GCA_963921465.1). Lineage (NCBI taxonomy): Eukaryota > Viridiplantae > Streptophyta > Magnoliopsida > Poales > Poaceae > Triticum > Triticum timopheevii. The sequence goes on from OY997268.1 coordinate 473,862,793, forward strand.
GCGGAACAAAACGGGTGCCACGGCAACGAATCCGAAAATGATGCCACGGCAACATATCGGTTCCGGTAGCTCACGGAGATACCCGGTGCAAAAGGAAGTGAGCGTGAGCGAGTCATGCAAGATGGTGGGGTGCTCCCGGTTACCGGGTTCCCACGGGTCGACGGCATGGCAAACGAGGAGGAACGTGCACGAAACAAACGGGCACGATGCAAACATACGGTTCATCTCATACAACATGCATTTGTTCACGGGCATCGTCTCGGCATTATACCTTTGAAGCGTGCATTTCGGGCGGATCGAGTTCATAGTGGAAGTAGTCATTCACGGGTCGTCGTGGGAAGTAGTTGTTCACCTTTCGTAGTCGTACATGTCAGCGGTAGTGGAAGTAGTGGTACACGGCGATGGTAGTTGTACCCGTTACGTAGATGTTCAGGTCGTCGGTAGAGGTACTTGGTGAAATCCACGGGTGTCATTAGTTGTACACGGGTCTTCGGCGTCGAGGTACTTGGCGATTCCAGGATGTAGAGGTACACTTGTCGTAGACGTCCAGTGCATCCTTAGAGGTACTTGGCGCTCGGTGTGGTACTTGGCGATCCAAAAGAAATGCTCCTGTTCAAGGAGGTCTCGGTTTTGGCGATCTCATGGATGGCAGAGGCATGGTGCAGGGTCGACGGGAGCAGGAGGTGCACGGAGGCCTCGGTGTGCAGGGGCATCTCTGTGCCTTGGCGCAGACTGCAGCCCACGGCAAAGCAGAGAGGAGGCGCAAAGGGTGTAGTCAACGTGGCTGGGACGAGCAGCGAGGTAGGAGAAGCGGGGCTTGGACGCCGGCTGCAAGGAAGCAACCAACATGGGGACAGGGAGGAGCTCGGCTCCCCTTGGGCGTTGCTGGCTGCTGTTGGAGGAGACGCGCGGGTGAGGGGATGGATGGCGCTGGTGGAGATGCAGGTGTGGAGCCACCGGAGTTGGACAAGGAGGAGGCGACGACGGAGATGATGGGGAACGAGCGCCCGAAGAGCAGCGGCAGCACGACACTGTCTCCATGGGAGGCGTCGGGAAGAGCTCAATGTGGCAGCAGCTCGGGGCTGATCTTGACGTTGGAGGCCGGGACTTGGCCGGTATCAGGGCGTCGCAGAGGAGCAGGAGAAGGGGAGGCACAGAGGCAAGAAGGCGCGGCGGCGGCGGTTTCGGGCCGGATCGAGGAGGAGGGCGGCAAGGGGATCGGGCGCAGGGAGCTCGTCTCCCTGGCTCGATGCGTGTGTGTGTGGCGGCGGGTAGAGGGAACGAGAGGGAGAGATATGCGTGGGGGCTGGGATCGGTCGGGGCTAGGGTTAACAGTGGTTTAGGTGGGCTTAAGGGGAATTGGGCTGGTCTGGGCTGCGGGCTAGAGTTGGTGGGTTGCTCTCTCTTCCAAAAACAGAAGAGAAATAATAGAAGGAAAGAAAAGGAGAGAAAACAAGATGTTAGAGAAGCAATTTGGGAAAGGAGTTAATTTTTCTTGGGCTCATCGAAAAGGTCTTGATCCAGAAAAATTGCAAAGATACGTGTCGAAGGGACTGAATACAACCTCATTTGAATTACATTCAAAAGAGTTTAAATAGGAAGTGGGAGTTTGGAAGGTCCAAAAATGTTCGGATTTTTGGTGGAGCTCCGGAAAATGATGAAAGAAATTATGGGCAAGGTTGGAGACCAAGAATTGAGATAACAACGGCATGGGATATTTTGAAAGTGGGTTATGGTTAATTCCAAATAAACGGAATAATTTTATTATAGCTCCCTAATAATAGTAGGAGACTTTGAATATGTTTTAAAGAGAAATCACCATGTGAATATCCCTCAATTTAAATAGATCAACGATCTATGCAATTTATTTAGGTGAGTTTTAAAAATTAATGATATGATGGCATGATGACATGATGCAATGCAAGAGATGGCATGATGAATGCACAAACAAAACAAATCACACGACAAAACTCGGAATAGCTGGAAGTCTTCTGGAGCGTCGGTCTCGGGGCGTTACACTTTTTACCTGATAGAGTGATATTGGTTGCATGTTCATATGGTGCCTAGCTTCCATTTCTTCTAATTTTGTTGAAATGCCTTCCGCTTACTGTTTTTTCATACATATTCCATCCTCCTATCGTACGTGTGAATATGAAACGCTGTCTTTTTTTGTATATATTCCATCCTCCTGTGCTTGCCTTACATCAAAGTAGTGTTCGTCTGTATCATGCATCAACCAGTTATGCAGAGCTAATTTTATTCATCTTCTTGTGGTTTTGACTTCATAAGGCAATATCAGAAAATAGGAAGGAAAAGAGTAAGTTAGGGGATGTTGGTGGTACTCTGCACCGATGCAAACAGAGACTCTCTAGATTTGCCACTGCTACTGCTAATGAAGTTGAAGTCCCAAGTCTACATGATGAGTTCATATCCCGCACTCCACCATCGCAGGTGCTTGCTCTAAGTTGACAGTGTGATAATTGGTTTCATGTTGCATATGTTGTCTATCCTGTATTTCTTCTATTTTGATTAAATTGCACCTGCTGAGTTTATACGTTATACATGTGCATATGACATGGCTTTGTGTCTAGAATACACTGCATCTATCTATCATACCATGTTCTTACATCAAAGTACTGCTGTTGTGTATCCCGCATCAGTAACTCGTGATTGGACGCTTTTAACATGGCAGTTTGATAGTGGTTGCATCTTGCATTGATTTCTACGTTGTACTGCTTCTAATTTTTCGAATTGCCACTTATGACAAGACACTTTTAACTTGGCAGAGTAATATTGGTTGCATCTTTTATATGGTGTCTAGCTTGCATTACTTCTATTTTCTTGAAAATCCTTCTACTTAGTTTGCACATCGTAGCTGTGAATATGTCATGTCGTCCTGTTTTTCTTACATATTCCATCCTCATACGGCTGTCTTACATCAAAGTATTGCTTGTCTGTATCATGCATCAATGAGTTCTGAAGAGTGATTTTGTTCTTTTGTGTTGTGGGTACAGCTTGACATGGCAAAGTCAAAAAAGAGCAAGGAAAATAATATAGTAGGGAGTGATGTTACTCATTGGGTGAAACGGAAAAGGATCTGCCGTCGAGATTCTGCTGGTACTTATAGTGCAGTAGAAGGTCCAAGTCCACCGGCTAAATCTACAAACACAGCATCACCTGCTCCACCAGCTGCAGCATCCGCTTCAACTGTACCAGCATCTCAACTAGTTACTCGTTCATTTGCTCCGGAACTGGCCAGTTCCCAAGCTGCCTTCACACCTAACACTACTTCCGAAGCACTGTTGACACAACAGGACTTGGCAAGATCAGATGAACCTCATGAACATAAACACCAAGACGATACCTGACCGAGTCAAGTTGCAGTCGCATGCTCCTTTATATGTACTCTCACAGTTTGATGTACACTAACACTTTCCATATTCGTTGTTGAACTAGCACCACAGTGTCGTGGGAAACGAACACCTATGGGGCAGGGCCCCTTTTCGGTCCGGCAAGGGAGCGGAGGGCGCACGAAGAGCAGATCGAGGCGAAAGCACGCGAGGGATTTTACCCAGCTTCGGAGCTCTCCGGAGAGATAAAACTCCTACTGCTGCTTTGTGTTTCTATTCTGTTCTTGCTCAAGAGCGTAGGTGTGTTGTGATTTCGAATGAGTCGAACCCCTTCTACGTGCGCCTGGGCCTCCTTTTTATAGTCTAAAGGGGTCACCGACATGTGGCAGCGTAGAGAGAGGGGTAAAAAAGTAAAAACGGGGGTTGGTACAACCGCTATCAACAGTGCCCCCTACCTAACTCTGAAGGCACGGGACAAGGGCATTTAATGCTCGTCCGGTCGCCCAAACAGTGTAAGAAACGACCGTTAGGGGCGCCACCGATCGCCACAATGGCCTCCTTGTCATCTTCACTTGCCACCTCGCACCGCTTGGCTGCACAGCTACCCGCCACGTGCACCAGGAGTGATCCTGCGGCGACACGTCGTTGGATGTGCTGGAGCTTGGGCGTAGAGTGGTGGCTTCGCCGCGGCAAGCACCTTGCCGCGGTCGCTGTCTCATCGCACCCGCAAGCTTGCCGCTCGCTGGGTCTTGGTTGGCCTTCCCGGCAAGCTCCTCTAGCCGGGGTCTTGTCCTTCCAGGCAAGCTTCTCTTGCCGGGACTTTGTCTTCTCAGTTAACACTTTGTTCTTGAATGGCAGTAATAGGAATAACGAAGGATCTTGGCGGACGCCCGGCAAGCCTTGCCGCGGGGCGCTGCGACTGCCCGTGCACAAGTTCGGGATACTAAGGTACCCCTACTTTAGTACACCGACAGGAGCCCCCGGGCCTGGGCCACACACGGTGCCGAGCGCTGTTGGGCCAGGCCCAAAACAGGGCACGGGCACACGCGGCCTGGGTCCACACTAAATCTGACTCCGTATCCACCGCGCTCCCCCGTAACGGCACGCGTCAATCGCGGCGTCGTGGGAGAGATCGTGGGCAATTCTTAATTCAGGAAATGCGTAACGTTCGCCTCCCCTGTTTATAAGCAGAGGACACAGGGCTGTTCCCCCACCTTCACCACTTGCAGTTCCTTCCTCTGAAAGCTCCACCGCTCCCCTCCGCTTCCCAAGCCGAAAGAGAGCAGCGCTCCGCCGCCCGTCGCCGCCATCGCCCTCAACACCTCCGCGCTCCCCCGCCGCTTCCGCCATGGCTCCGAAGACCGGCAAGGGCACGAAGTCGAGCACCAAGTCGGCCGAGACGTTGCGGCTCGAGGCGCTGCGCAAGGAGCGAGTGCTTTTCCCCCCGAGCTCACCCCGAAGGCGCTGCGGGAGGAGTTCTACCTCTTCTGGTCGACGGAGACGCGGGCGCATCCGCGCACGCCGGTGCTCTCCGCCGAAGCTTCTAAATCGAAGCGGTGCCCAAAAGGGCACCATTTCTTCCCTGTGTTCTTCTATTGCGGGCTCTGCCCACCTTTTTCCGATTTCCTCTGCGACATCATGAATACCTACGGGTTTCATCTTCTTGATTTCACCCCCAACGCCGTTCTGACAATGGCGGTTTTCGCACACCTCTGCGAGAACTTCGTTGGCGTCCTCCCGAATGTCGCTCTTTTTCGTCAATATTTCACCCCCCGGGCCGAGAAAGGGGAGCCACTGGCTGGCGGAATCGCCTGGACCTCACGAATCGGCATGAAGGAGGTGTATCTGACGGGCGAGCTCCGCAGCAAGTGGGATGAGTGGAAGGCGGAGTGGTGCTGGATCGTTGACGCCAATCCGCAGCCATTCACCAACCTGCGCCAGACCCGGGTAGTGTGCGGCGGCGACTGGAGCGCTCTGTCGCCGGACGACGCCAAGCTGAAGATTGCCACCACCCGAATCCTCCGGCTCAGGCTTGCCGGGCTCACAGCAGGGGCAGTTGGCGCGGATTTCCTTCGCCGTCGCATCGCCCCTCTGCAGAAGAGGGGGAGGCCCGCCTGGCTGTTTGGCGGCCCGGCGGATATCATGAGGCTGCGTCCAAGCCTCAACTTCAACTTCACAGTTCTGGAGCTTGACGGGATGCTGAGGGAGCTGTTCAAGCATGACGCCAACCATCCAGAGTGGTTCAGGTTGCCGCAGGGCGTCATCCCATTGTGCAACAACTCCCAGCGCGATCGCATCTGCGCAATGATGCCAGAGTGCGAGTCGCACGGGATAAGTGCAACTTGGATGGAGCCCGCCGACGATGTCGTGCGGCAATTCTTCGATGGCTTGACGGAGATAGCAGTCAATGCCGACGAGCAGAGGCTCCTCACCCGCGACACCACTGACGACGAGATGCGGTACATCGCCACCAGGGCCAAAGAGGCGGCGGCAGCCGCCGCCGCGGGCGAGTTTGGCTTCACGTTGGAGGAGGCAGAGGCGGCCGAGGCGGCAAGCCTTGCCGACAGGGAGGACCTTGCCGGAGAGGTCGTCGGCGAGGGGGAGCCCGAGGCCGAAGCGAGCGAGCCCGCCGAGGGCGCGAGCGGCCAGCCGTCTTCGAGCAGCTTGCCGCAGGCGGAGCCCCCAGCGCAGCCCCAATTCCAACCAAGAAGGCGCCTCCGTCGAATTCGAGATGCAGCAGGGCGGCAAGCAGGCCAACAGCCGCAGCGCCATGGGACACGCTCCACCGCGGCAAGTACCGTTGCCGCGGGAGCCTCTCAGGCCGCGCCGGCAACTGAGGCGGGGTCTTCCCGAGCTGCCACGCCCGATCCTGCTGCAGCCCCCAGCAAACGTCCAAGGGAGCCTACTCCTCCACCTCGCCACGCAGAAAGGGTACCAGACTTCGACCTCTCTGCGCTGAGTTCCGACGAGGAGGAAGAAGAGGAGGAGGAGTAAGGCTTTCTTCTCACTGTACTTGTTTTTCTTCGATCTTTGTTGTTGTTTGTCTTGTATCTGATTTACTTCTCTCTGAATCCCTGTTCTATTTCAGGACTCTAGCCGAGAGAGCGGCGAAGAGGGCCAAGGTCCCCGTGGTTTTCATCGAGGACGATCCTGCTGTGATGGCAGAGGACGCGTCCGAGACTACCTTGACGGACCCGGTCCCTTCTCCTCGCAGCAGCCCCCAGCACAGCCCCCAGCGTAAGTGTTTGGTTCACTTTCTGTTGTGGGGCGCGCATGGGTGCTTCTTCTTTTGCTGACATCTTGATTGCTGATTCATTCGTGTAGGAGCAGAGCAGGCCCATCAGGAGCAATCAGAAACCGCCCCGGAGGTGTTGTCTGCTTCGACTACGCCGCCAAGGGGCGATTCCCCGACAAGGGAGCGCTCCCCGGCAAGGGAGAGGTCCCCGGCAAGGGGCGGAACCAGTGAGCCCTTGGTGGAGGAGCCCATGGTCACAAAGCCCAGCACAGGTAATCTACCTTGTCGGAAATCTTCCCTTGAGTTCTTCTTCTGATTTTCTTTCTTGGATCTTTGCTTGAATTTTCCTTCCTCTTCCTATCCTCAGATCCCCCTCTAGCAGACCCGATGGAGACCGAGGCCACCAGTGAGGAAGGCGCACGCGGCAATACTGAAGATGCCGCCGCGGGCGAGGAAGAGGCCGGCGCTGATGAACCTGCCGACGAGGAAGCCGCCAAGGCCACTAGCGCAGGAGCCGGCGAGGGGTCCGGCGGTCGTACTGACGACCCGGAGGGCGCAGGAGTGCAAAGCGCTGCACCGTCCGCGGACCCCTCCACCGCTGATGCAGCGCCGGGCTCCGAGGAGCCCCAGCCAGGCGCATACTTGAAGGCCGGCGAGGGCGTATACATCAAGCTTCCTTGGGCGTCGAGCTCCAGGGCGCCGGTTGAAGTAGAGGAGTTTGACGGGGAAGTACTTGCCTCTGCTGGGTTGGCGGTAGTTGACGCGCCAAGCAGCAGCAGCGGGGAGTCCGAGGAGGAGCAGTTGCTCCGAAAGTTGGTGTCACTCTACCGCACCCGGCAAGCGAAGCTTGAGTCCCGGGAAGTGCTTGTCGCGCGGGCGGGAGTTGACATAGAGAAGCATGCAGAGGAGCTCAAGAGCCGCAACCAGAAGGCCCTCCGATCCATCGCGGAGGAAAGGGCGCAACTTGACGAGGCGAAGAAGGCATTCATCCTGGAGAAGGCTGAAGCCAAAGAGCAGCAGAGGCTCGCCGCCGAGGAGCTGTCCAGGCGGGAAGGTGAACTGACACAGAAGAAGGTCAATCTGGACAGCCACGAGGAGGAGCTCGAGGCCCGGGAGCAATCACTTGGCGGGGCACTCAAGGAGGCGAAGGATGCCGCCGCGGCTACTGAGGCCGCCAAGAAGGAGTTAGAGGTGAAGGTGACGCAGCTCGAGGCGGACATGAAAGGGAAGAATGAAGAGCTTGCCGCACTCCAGCGCGAACGCGAGAAGGATGCTCTTGCCCATGGCGATCTGCAAGTTCGGCTTGCCGACAAGATCAAGGAACTGAATGCCGCCAAGGACTCGAGCGCTGATCTGGAGCTAAAGCTGGCCACCTTGACGGAGACGCTAGACGCCGCCAAGAGGCGAGAGGATGACTTGAAGAAAGAGGTCAAGGGCAACGAGGAGCTGCTGACGAGGGCCGCCGAGACTCAGAACACTTTCAAGGCCACGGTGGAGCTCTGGACGGAGGGCCTCGTCAACATTGCCGCAGCCATCGACGAGGAGTTGGCGGAACTGGACTTGGCGGGCTTCGGGTACTCCACCGACGAGAACCTCCAGCCCAGCGCCAACCTTACTCTTTTCTTCAAGGGCGTGGTGACGGCCCTCCAGCAACTCCGGGAAAGGATCCCAAAGAAGCTGGCGGACGAGTCGCGCGCAATCTGCGCCAAGGTCTTGGAGAAGGTGTTGGTGAAGATACTCTTCCGCAATCCGGGCCTCGACCTCACCCGCGTCCTCAAGAAGCTACCGGCGGGCGCTGATCTCGAAGAGCTCAAAGCCATTGTCGCACCCATCGTGGACAAGGTGAATGAGGTCAGGAGGGTTGACGGCGAGCGCGTGGATTAGGCCACCCTTCTTCTCCCTTCCTTCTTCTTGCCGCTGCTAGATATGTCATAGGAACAACCCATTAGAGCGTGCCAAGCTATTTATTGTAATATAACTTTATTCTAAGTACTGTCCGCTATGTTACTTCCTTTACTTGATTCTATCCCTTGTATGTTTTTGCCCTACGCTTTTAGGGAACTTGCCGGCGCAAGCACACTTGCCGCGAGCGCTGAGTGCGGAACATCAGCAGCCTGCTGGCGGTGTTGCCTCCGGCAAGAAACCTTGTCGGGACTAGTCGCAGCACACTTTTATTGTTGAGCGGACTCGAAACAAAGTAAGGGCGCAACTTAGCCACGAGCCGGTTCCTCCGCGCACAGGTTTTCCATACAAGGCACGGTCGTTCAAGGAATATAACTTAAAATTTTAAAACTGACTGTGCTCAAACTTTGGCAACTTAGCTTTTCTGTCGTCTGCGTCCCGGCAAGGCTGTATACTTTTTTGAACGACGCCTGGTCCACACCTTTATCCTCTCCTCCCCCCCCCCGGTGAACTTGTGGGCGAAGGAACCTTCTTTTTGGACAAAAGAAAGAAGAGAAAATAAAGATATGGAGCCTTAAGGCTTGTTATTGCTTACCGGGGGCGAGTGCTGCACAAAGTGTCATATAATACATGCGAAAAAGAAAAAGGCATGAAATTTGACAAGATGTGCAAAGCACATGAACTTTATTTATGCACGGGATCTGCGCCCGGCTTTGTACAAAGGGTTACATGCAACAGCGGCAAGGCTTGTACAAAAGGTGGTTGCCGGAACAGGTTCCGGCAACCGCGCCTTATGGGTAAAACTTACGAAGATGCTCTATGTTCCAGGAGTTGCTCACCGGAAAGCCATCTTCGGTCTCAAGGCGGACAGCGCCGGGCCTAGTGACTCGTTTCACCCGATAAGGGCCTTCCCACTTCGGCGTCAACTTGTTGGAATTCTTGGTGGATTGAACGCGCCGAAGAACAAGGTCGCCTTCCTCGAAGCTTCTGGCATTAACCTTGCGGCTATGGTAGCGGCGCAAAGCTTGCTGGTAGCGAGCAGCTTGTACAGCAGCCTGAAAACGATCTTCCTCGAGGAGCAGCGCGTCATCTTGGCACAGCTGCTCTTGCTCAAGCTCATCATAAGCGAGCATTCGAGGCGATCAGTATGCGAGTTTCGTGGGGAGAACTGCTTCTGCTCCATAGACAAGAGCAAAAGGTGTCTGGCCAGTGGCTCGATTTGGCGTCGTCCTGATCGACCAAAGAACCACCGGCAGCTCCTCGATCCAATTTCTTCCGCACTTGCACAGCCTGTCGAAAGTTCTAGTCTTGAGCCCGCGCAGCACTTCAGCGTTTGCCCTCTCCGCTTGACCGTTGCTTCTCGGGTGAGCAACAGAAGCGAAGCAGATCTTGGCGCCAAGATCTTGGACGTACTGCATGAAGGTGCGGCTCGTGAATTGTGTGCCATTGTCGGTGATGATCCTGTTAGGGACTCCGAAACGGCAAACAATTGACCTGAAGAACTTGATTGCTGATTGTGCTGTCACCTTCATCACTGGTTCCACTTCAGGCCACTTTGTGAAATTGTTGATCGCAACGTACAAGTACTCAAAGCCCCCGACAGCTCGGGGAAAGGGGCCGAGGATGTCGAGCCCCCAGACCGAAAATGGCCAGGATAAAGGGATTGTTTGGAGAGCTTGAGCTGGTTGATGTATCTGCTTGGAGTGGAACTGGCACGCTTCACACTTGATTACTTGTGCAGTTGCATCCTGGAGGGCTGTCGGCCAGAAGAAACCTTGCCGGAAGGCTTTGCCGGCAAGCGCTCTTGCGCCAATGTGGTGACCACATATGCCTCCATGTATCTCCGCCAACAGCTCTTGTCCATCTTCTCGGGAAATGCACTTCAATTTCACTCCGTTGAATCTTCTTCTGTACAGTATGTCATCAACAAACTGGTACATACTTGATTGCCGGGCTACTCTCTCCGCTTCTTCTTGCTCTTCGGGAAGTTCTCCTGTTTGAAGGAATTGGACGATCTGATGTGCCCATGCCGGAGCTTGTGGCTCAACGACAAGGACTAAAGGCGCAAATGCTGCTGCGGGAACATCTGCTTCCACGGCTAGAATCTGCGATTCAGCCGAAGCATGATGCTCCACGGCAAGCGTGTCGGGACACGGCTTGTCGGGAGCGTCTGCTTCAACGAAACAAACCCTAGGGCTTGTCGGAGCAGACTGCTCCTCAGCACTCTTTATGTTGATCCTGGGGACCTTCTTGACGGCGGCTTCGGGGAGCTCTGCCGGGAAGTAGTCACCAGTAACCAACTTCCTCTTCTTGCTCTGTCCGGTTGATGGTGTTACAGATGGTTGAGTCAGCTTGAGCACAAAAATTCCTGGTTCCACAGGTAACTTGAGTGCGGCGCATTTTGACAGGCCGTCGGCAATGTCGTTCTGAGATCTCGGAACATGTTCCATCTGCAAGCCGTCAAAATGTTCTTCTAGCTTTCTCACTTCATCAATGTAGGATTCCATCAATGGACTCTGATAATCTTTTTTAACTTGACGGACGACAAGCTGTGAGTCACCCCTGACAATAAGCTTCTTGATCCCAAGGTCTGCCGCGATCCTGAGTCCGGCAAGTAAGCCTTCGTACTCTACAGTATTGTTTGTTGCTTGCTCCTTGGGAAAGTGCATCTGGACCACGTACTTGAGGTGCTCTCCGGTGGGTGCGACAAGTAGTACGCCCGCACCGGCGCCTTGCAGCGAGAAGGCACCATCAAAGTACATGATCCATTCTTTGCTCGCTTCCTTGACGGGGATGCTCCTCTCCGGAGTTTCTTCATCAGGTGTTGGCGTCCATTCTGCTATGAACTCTGCCAATGCTCGGCTCTGAATAGTTGAAGTACTTTCAAACTTGAGGCCAAAGCTTGACAATTCCAGTGCCCACTCGACAATCCTGCCTGTTGCTTCTGGATTCTGCAATATCCTCTTCAATAGAAAGCGAGTGACAACTGTGATCTCATGTGCTTGAAAGTAATGGCGCAGCTTCCTCGAGGCCATGAGAAGGCCGAAAAGCAACTTCTGCACACCAGAGTACCTTGATCTAGCCCCCTCCAGAAGGGAACTGACAAAGTAAACTGGGCGCTGCACCATCTTCTTCTGTTTCTCCTCTTGTGGCTGCGCAGATCTATCCTTGCCGGAACCAGAACTTGTCGGGGAAGCCCCCTGCTTGTCGCTGGACTCGCTTGCCGCAGCCGCTGGCTCATCATCCGCCTCCCTCTCCGCTACTAACGCAGCACTAACCACTTGATTGGTTGCCGCCAGATATAGCAGCAACTTCTCTTGTGGCTTAGGTGCGACAAGTATTGGAGTGGAGGATAGGTATCTCTTCAAGTCCTGCAGCGCAGCCTCCGCTTCCGGAGTCCATTTCATTGGACCTGCCTTTTTCAAAATTTTGAAAAACGGCAGGGCGCGCTCAGCAGACTTAGAGATGAACCTACTGAGAGCAACAACACAGCCGGGAAGTCTTCGCACATCCTTGACGCGCTTCGGTGCTTCGATCTGTTCAATGGCTTTGATCTTGTCGGGATTGGCTTCGATCCCCCGCTGAGATACGAAGAATCCGAGAAGCTTACCGGAAGGAACTCCAAACACGCACTTCTCAGGATTCAACTTGAGATTGATCTTGTGCAGATTTGCAAAGGTCTCGTCCAAATCTTGGATCAAAGTCTCTTTGTCCTTGCTCTTGACCACTATGTCATCCATGTAAGCTTCTACATTTCTGTGCAACTGTGGCTCAAAAGCATGACTGACTACTCTTGCAAATGTTGAACCAGCATTTTTTAGTCCGAAAGGCATCCGTACAAAGCAGTACGTGCCACATGGAGTAATGAATGCGGTTTTCTCTTCATCCTCTTCTGCCATGAAGATCTGATGATATCCTGAGTATGCATCAAGGAATGAAAGCAGATCACATCCTGCCGTGGAGTCGACAATCTGGTCAATGCGCGGCAAGGGAAATGGATCCTTGGGACAAGCTTTATTAACATCAGTGAAGTCAATACAAAGCCTCCACTTCCCGTTTGCTTTGCACACAACTACTGGATTGGCTAACCACATTGGCTGGAGTACTCCTCGGACCAGGCCTGCTGCTTCCAATTTCTTGATCTCTTCAGCAATGAACTCTTGTCGCTCTACTGCTTGCTTCCTAACTCTCTGCTTGACGGGCCGCGCGTGAGGGCAGACGGCGAGGTGGTGCTCAATTACTTTCCTGGGAACACCGGGGATGTCAGATGGTTGCCATGCAAACACATCGACATTCGCTCGCAGGAAAGCAACGAGCGCGCTTTCCTATTTAGGGTCAAGCGTGGCACTGATGGTGAAGGTACCACCAGTGCCGTCCTCCTTGGCGGCCACTTTCTTGGTCTCAGGTGTCGCTGTCTTTGCCTTCTTGCACTTGCCAGTGGAGCTCGATGGTGCATCCTCGACGGTAGCGCAGCACTCCGAAGAGGTGCGCTTGCCGAAATGGGCATCAGAGCTACTCTTGCCGGACTTTGTCTTCTTCTTCCCCCCGGGAGCTTCAGCGGCAAGTGGTTTGTGTTCTGCTGCGGCTGCTGCTTCCCGGTAGATCTTGTCGGTACAGATAAGCGCATCTTTCTTGTCGCCATGGACAGAAATAACACTTATCGGACCAGGCATCTTGAGCACATTGTAAGCGTAGTGAGAGGCTGCCATGAACTTGGCAAGCGATGGACGGCCGAGTATCCCATTGTAGGGCAATGGGAAATCAGCAACGTCAAACATGACTCTCTCTGTCCTGAAGTTCAGCTCGCTGCCAAAAGTTACTGGCAGTGTGATCTTCCCCTTCGGCTTGCTCCTTCCCGGGTTGATTCCTTGAAAGGTACCAGTCTCTTCGAGCTCGCTGTCGGGGATCTGGAGCTTCTTGAGCACCGTGGAAGAGATCAGATTCAGGCCGGCCCCACCGTCAACCAACATCTTCGTGACCTTGAGGTTGCGGATGGTTGGCGAAACCAACATCGGCAAGCACCCGACCGCAGTTATGCGATCAGGGTGATCCTCAACGTCAAAGACGATGGGCGTGCTGGACCACTTCAGGGGCTTGCGCGACTCGACACACGGTTCTGCTGCGTTCACTTCCCGCACCCACTGTTTGAGTTGGCGGTGCGAGGTGTGGAGAGAAGCACCGCCATCAACGCACAAAACCTTTGTTGCCTTCTGAAACTCCTGCTCGTCGGTCTCATCTTCCTCCATCTCATTGTCTTCATCTTCGTCTTCGTCCTTGTCGCGGCCACGGGGAGGCCTATCTCCTTGCCGCTGCTTGGCCTTGCCGCGGCGCCCTCCCCGGGCGGGACGCTTCTTGCCGGATCCTCCGCGACCTTCCTGGGCCTTCTCCTTGTCGCGGCGCTCGTATTCAGCTTTCTGTAGCTCTGCCATCTGCTCAACCTTCTTGCAAGCTTGGAGGTCGTGGCCCTTGGTGCGGTGGATCTTGCAGTACTGCTTGCCGGAGCCATCCTGCTTGTCGGCGGCTACCACAGCCTCGCCGGAGTCACCAGCTTTGGCCTTCTCGGAACCGCCCCCATTGCCGGACTACTCGACAACTAGCACATCCTTAGCCTTTCTCTTTCTGTTATTCCGCCTCCAGTTCTTCTTTGCCAGAGGGGCGTCCTCACTGTCAGATCCTTCTGCTCCTGCGTTCTCTCCGGGGAGTTTCCTCCCCTCTTCAGCACGTGCACACTTGTCGACCAGAGCATATAGCTCGCTGACATCTCTGATTTTGCACATCGCCATCTCCTCCTTCATCCTGCGGTTACGCACGTTCTGATGGAACGTGCTGATAACCGCAGTAGGGTGGACAACTGGGATGTTGCGCTGCACCTGGCTGAATCTCTGTATGTACTTGCGCAGGGGTTCCCCTTCCTTCTGGGCGAGCAGATGAAGATCGCTCTCCTGGCCATGGGGTTTGTGGCCGCCTATGAAGGCGCCGACAAACTGATGGCACAGGTCCGCCCACGAAGAGATGGAGTTGTCCGGCAAGTGCATGAGCCAAGATCTGACGTTAGGCTTGAGCACCAGCGAGAAGTAGTTGGCGAGGATCTTCTCGTCGCGCCCCCCGGCAGCCTGCACCGCGATGGTGTAGACGCTGAGGAACTCTGACGGATGTATCCTGCCATCGTACTTCTCGGGCACGTCTGGCTTGAAGTTCTTGGTACTGGGCCACTGGACCTGCCGCAGCTCACGGGTGAATGCAGGGCAACCTACCGCGTACGGCAAGTCGCCGGTTCCCCTGGCGCATGCATATCGACAGTGGGCCCACTGCGCTGGTCTGATTGACGCCGCGCTTCTCTTCGACGCTCGATGCGAGTGCGAGCGTCTTCGTGTTGTCGTTCTTGGAGAACTTGGCGTTGATCGCGGCAAGCTCGCGGGTCCGATGACGCGGTGGAGTCGGTGTCGAGGTTGGCCCAGCGAGTTGGCGATCTTGGCCTTCGGGGAGGGGAGTGCACGGTGGTGGCACCCCCAGCGGTCTTGTCGGCATCGGCTTGCGCCTGGGCGTCTTGCCGGGGCTTCGATGTGCTCGGTTGCCGGGGCTTGTCGCCGTTGGCGAAGCCGATGAGGCTCTGAATGGCGGCCCTCCAGTCGTCGATCTTGTCTGGCGCTGGAGGGTAATCTAGAAGCAGCTGGGCTCGGGCCAGCGCTTCCTCCGGATTCTTGGGTGGCGGTGGCGAGCGGCGCGAGGTGCGGGATATGCTCAAACTTCTAATAGTGTTAGAAGGAGCAACATCTCGTCCAGGCGACCGCACTGCGCTCGTGCCAGCGTGTTGACGTGTACGTTGGCCTTGAGTGTCCCGCGACCCACCAGCTTGACCTTGTTCCAACGCGAGTACGGTGCTAGGAGCACCGTGGCGTTGTCGATCCTGCACCCCATGGGAGGGGTGTGGTGGATGTACAGAAGTTGAAGCTTGCGGGGCCTTGTCCTTGGACCTGGTGACGACGTGAGTCCCACCGTCGGCGCCCGCTCCTCCGCCGGCGTCCACCCCACCGCCGGTTTGCTCCGGTGGCGGTAGGATAGTTGCAGACGGAGTGGCCACCTCCGAAGCCTTCTTCTTCGGTGGCATGTCGATGAAGATGTTGATGTAGCGCGCGCAGACGCCGGATCAGATACGCACGACCTCGACGCCCCCCTACCTGGCGCGCCAAAGATGTCGTGGGAAACGAACACCTATGGGGCAGGGCCCCTTTTCGGTCCGGCAAGGGAGCGGAGGGCGCACGAAGAGCAGATCGAGGCGAAAGCACGCGAGGGATTTTACCCAGCTTCGGAGCTCTCCGGAGATATAAAACTCCTACTGCTGCTTTGTGTTTCTATTCTGTTCTTGCTCAAGAGCGTAGGTGTGTTGTGATTTCGAATGAGTCGAACCCCTTCTACGTGCGCATGGGCCTCCTTTTATAGTCTAAGGGGGTCACCGACAGGTGGCAGCGTAGAGAGAGGGGTAAAAAAGTAAAAACGGGGGTTGGTACAACCGCTATCAACAGTGCCCCCTACCTAACTCTGACGGCAGGGGACAAGGGCATTTAATGCCCGTCCGATCACCCAAACAGTGTAAGAAACGACCGTTAGGGGCACCACCGATCGCCACGATGGCCTCCTTGTCATCTTCACTTGCCACCTCACACCGCTTGGCTGCACAGCTACCCGCCACGTGCACCAGGAGTGATCCTGCGGCGACACGTCGTTGGATGTGCTGGAGCTTGGGCGCAGAGTGGTGGCTTTGCCGTGGCAAGCGCCTTGCCGCGGTCGCTGTCTCATCGCACCCGCAAGCTTGCCGCTCGCTGGGTCTTGGTTGGCCTTCCCGGCAAGCTCCTCTTGCCGGGGTCTTGTCCTTCCCGGCAAGCTTCTCTTGCCAGGACTCTGTCTTCTCAGTTAACACTTTGTTCTTGAATGGCAGTAATAGGAATAATGAAGGATCTTGGCAGACGCCCAGCAAGCCTTGCCGCGGGGCGCTGCGACTGCCCGTGCACAAGTTCGGGATACTAAGGTACCCCTACTTTAGTACACCGACACACGGCGCAAGCGGAAACAGACATCAGGGATAATGCTTGACAGATTAACAAAATCTAAAGGAGGAAGAATGGAAATCCATTTTGAGGCAGGTTTAAAAAGGCCACGTGATGCTACAGAGTCAGCCCAGTTAGTATCAGAGGCAGCCGTTGCCATTAGGTGTCATGCGCGTATCCTCCCAACGTGGATCCAGTACAGGAATGAGAAAGACAATACCCAGTTTAACACCTTCCTTGACCATTTATCTGTAAGTAATGTTATTCATCGCAATTAGTAATATTGTCTTGCTCTGTCCCATAATTTCTAGCTTCCTCCTAATAAGACTCACATTCTTTTTTCAACAGATGAGGTTCAAGTTGGATCCGAAAGATGATGCAACTAAACAAGCATGCACTCAAGTTTTTCAGTCTGCTCTGCGACAATATCGGTATCACCTTAGAAAATCTCACTTTGAAGGCAAGGCTAACAATGAAATCGCCCAAACATCTCCAGTGGAATATATTACAGATGAAGACTGGACAGCCCTCATTAAACACTAGTCTGATCCAAAGTATCCGGTAGGCTATATGTATTTGATCAGACCACATATTGAACTTGTATTTATGTATGTGCCTTACAAGTGTATCTTCTTATAGGCTAACTGTTTGAAGAACAAAACCAACCGTTCTAAAGTGAAATTCCAACAGACAACAGGATCTCGTAGCTATATTGCACACTGCGAGGCTCTTGTAAATAGCTGCTACTTCCTTCTTTTTTTTGTGCCATATTATCGTATCTATATTGACTTGTTCCAAATACAGCGGAAAGCCCGTGCGGACCAAAAAGAACCTGAACCGAATGCAGTGCAAATCTTCAAGGATTGCCACACCAGCAAGATGAAGGGCATGAGCACACCAGTTCAAGCCATTGTTGTAAGTCCTTACTCCTCCTGCCTTGAACTGATTGGTACTGTGATGTGTTCATTTAACTACTTGGTTTGCAGCCAATGTCAGTTACTCTGTTCACTTTTATACACAGTTGTCTTAACGTATCATTTCACCTTACATGGTTTAAAAGAGATGAAGGATATTCTTTTGGTCTTGATCTGTAATCTAGTTGTTATGTTCACATGAGCACACAATGATAAAATAGCCTGTTTGTTTTATATCTATTTGCCCATGATATGAATGATGTCATACTATGTTCATCCTACTTTAAACCATGTCTCTTTATCCTTAGATGTCAACGAATGTGAGGAAATAGACAATACAGTAGGCATGCTACATGGACATATGTTCCGAAAGTGATTTTATTATGTAGTTGGCACTACAATACATGCTAATGTATTACAGTAGTTCACCAAAATAAGTTATGTATAAACATTTAACCTACTTTGTTTGTTTTTGTCTCATTAGTAACTCACTGGTACACTAATCTACAAGTTCAAACTTTCAGGAAGCTATGGAACAGATGATTGAACAGCCACAACCACCTGAAGGTGACGAGGCTACTACAGGCACAATGTCACCTCTTGCTGCAGTGCGTCAGTATCTCTCCACTAACAGTGCAAAAAGCACCTTCCTGCGTAATTCTGGGTTGGTTGTCAAGGTAACCTCGTCCAAATCGCCTACTGAACAAAATCTTCCAGCTAGACAGAGTGATATATCTGTGCTCCAGACACAAGCCCAATCCCTAATGGACGTTGTTTCAGAAACAAGAATAGTAGTTGAGAAATGTCGTCAAGATATGAATGGTTTTGAAACCAGACTATCAGACATTCGCTTCATTGTTGAAGAGCAATGGCAGAAAAAAGCTGGAGATCGTGCTGCTCCATCAGATTCTACAGCCTGAAACATTAGCACTTAGGTCAAATGATCTGTGCTTCTATACATCTAATGGTGCTTTTATCTGGAAGGACTGTAAACTTTATGCCAACAGGCCTTTTGTTGTATGATTGGAATTTATTTTGTTGTGATACAACATTTATGATGCTGCCACAGGCTGCAGTAATTATGATGCTATTTTTGTATAGTGTAGGTTTATCTTAGTAATGTATTCAGACAAAAGCTTCGTAGGAGCCCAACATGCCAACATTCGTCGGGCCCATTCCAATTGGGCTAGAAACGATTACGGGCCGAAATTGGCATGTAGCCCACTAACAATATCTGGGCTTAAATTAGCATAAGCTTTCAAATTTTTCCGGTAGGCCTGTGCCCATAGTGGGCCTTTAACAGGCCTAAACATAATTTGGGCCCTCAGTAAAAGTACGCCGTTTACAGGTGTAAATATCTCGAGCCCATAAAAAACATGGGCCTTTAATAGACCAAAAGTGAGATTGGGCCCTGAATGTGCCAAATAACCCACTGGACTTAGCAGGCTGAAATGGTGGCCCATTTACGATGCGGATATTTGACAGGTCGAAATTCGGACGGGCCGTAAATGCGCCGACCTAATACACGGGCCTTTAACAGGCTGGAACTTTGGTCGGGCTAGATTATCGTCATTTTTATATGGGCCATTAATGGGCTCGATATGACGTTGGGCCACATATGGCCCATGGTTTACGTCCGGCGTTAACGGGCCGAAAATGACAACAGGCCTAAAGTGGGCCAAATATATAGTGGGCCTCTAACAGGCCGAATGACAGACATGGCCAAATATGACCCAAATCCTTCACGGTCGTTTATGGGCCGAAAGTTTTGATGGCCTGTAAATGGGCCCAAATGAAGTCGGACCTTTAACACGCCGGAAAAACACCGGGCCATAATTCGGCCCAATTACTTAGCGGACTGTTAACGGGCCAGAAGTGACCATGGGCCGCATTGATGACAAGTTTAGACCAGGCCGTTGACGGGCCGATTTGACAGAGAATGTTGGGCCTTTAGTTGGGTCGGCCCATTATGGTCTGCAGAATCTTGTGGGCCTTTAGCTTCGCCGGCCCATTATGGTCTGCAGAATCTTGTGGGCCTTTAGCTGGGCCGGCCATTGTGGTCCGCAAAATCTTGTGGGCCTTTAGCTGGGCCCATTATGGTCCACTAAATTTTGTGGGCTTTTAGCTGGGCTGGCCCATTATGGTCCGCTAAATCTTATGGGCCGACCCATTTAAACTTTGTGGGCCACTTTTGGGCCGGTCCACATGTCAACATATCATAAACCCATCTCGACCATTGGATGAGTGACACCTATGCCAACGCGGAGCTGACACATGGATCCGTCAGCCAATGAGAATTTTACACGTGGAAAATCGGCATTGGTTGTGGCTGTTAACGGGTTATCGGATCCAAAATCCGACCCGATAGCTTAACGGAGTTCCGTTACGGTGGATGCCACGTGTTGGTCACCCCTGACGAAAGCACTTCTGTGACGCGTGATTTATCGTCATGGAAGTGGACACTTCCGTGATGACAAATTTGGTAATGTCATGGAACACTTCTACGACAGCACAGGTATGACTATCTTGATTCTTTCATAAATTTGTCATGGATGTACATGCATGACAAAAAACGCGACCTACTGTGACAAACACGTATCATCACGGAAGTGTATTGTTTTTGTAGTGAAAGGGCAGAATTTGGGAACGCGGAAATAGAGAGAGACAGAGAGACAGATCCAATCTCGGAGGGGCTCTTGCCCCTCCCATGCCATGGAGATCATGGACCAGAGGGGAAACCCTTCTCCCATATAAGGAGAAGGTCAAGGAAGAAGAAGAAGAAGAACAAGAAGGGGGGCTCTCTCCCCCTTGCTTCCGGTGGCGCCGGAACGCTGCCGGGGGCCATCATCATCACCGTGATCTACACCAACACCTCCGCCATCTTCACCAACATCTCCATCACCTTACCCCATCTATATTCAGCGGTCCACTCTCCCGCAACGCACTGTACCCTCTACTTGAACATGGTGCTTTATGCTTCATATTATTATCCAATGATGTGTTGCCATCCTATGATGTCTGAGTAGATTTTCGTTGTCCTACCGGGGATTGATGAATTGCTATGATTGGTTTAATTTGCTTGTGGTTATGTTATTGTCCTATTGTGCCCTCTGTGTCGCGCAAGTGTGAGGGATTCCCGCTGTAGGGTGTTGCAATACGTTCATGATTCGCTTATAGTGGGTTGCTTGAGTGCCAGAAGCATAAACCCGAGTAAGGGGGTTGTGGCGTATGGGATAAAGGGGACTTGATGCATTAATGATATGGTTGGGTTTTACCTTAATGATATTTAGTAGTTGCGTATGCTTGCTAGAGTTCCAATCGTAAGTGCATATGATCCAAGAAGAGAAAGTATGTTAGCTTATGCCTCACCCACATAAAACTTGCTATCGGTCTAGTAAGGTAGTCAATTGCTTAGGGACTATTTCACAACTCCTACCACCACTTTTCCACACTCGCTATATTTACTTTATTGCTTCTTTATCTAAACAGCCCATAGGTTTTATTTACATGCACTTTATTATCTTGCAAACATATCCTATCACACATGCAAAGTACTTCTAGTTTCATACTTGTTCTAGGTAAAGCTAACGTCAAGCGTGCGTAGAGTTGTATCGGTGGTCGATACAACTTGAGGGAATATTTGTTCTACCTTTAGCTTCTCGTTGGGTTCGACACTCTTACTTATCGAAAGAGGCTACAATTGATCCCCTATACTTGTGGGTTATCAAGACCTTTTTCTGGCGCCATTGCCGGGGAGTCATAGCGTGGGGTGAATATTCTCGTGTGTGCTTGTTTTCTTTATCACTAAGTAATTTTTATTTGCTGTTCTAAGTTGTTCTCTATCTTTAGTTATGGATATGGAACACAAAATACCAAAAACATTAGGTGTACTTGCTACTCATGGAGATGGGGAACCTCCTAAAACCCTCGATGCTGGTTATGTGAAAAATATTATGTACTACTTTGATAATCCTGAGAAAAACCCATTCATTTATGTTATGGGAGACATGTTGGATCAACGTGAATACTTTAGGGATTATCGCTTGACACAAAGAGGGAAACTATTATGGGATCAAATTCATATGTTGCATTGGTATGCTCAGGAACTATGCTTGAGATATGATTATACTTGTTGCTCTAGGATGAAGGCTCCACATCTTCCCTTTTCATGCAAATTTAATGATGATAAAACCTTGGCTTCTTATGCTAATGGTATCTATGATTACTATGATGTGGAACAAATAGAATAATTCGTTGCTTTTATGGGTTCTTATGAAATTGAGTCATTGTTTGAAGAGTGTGAAAATCTTGATGATGTTGTTTACAGACCTGAAAATTTTGCTATACTTAAATATTTCTATGAGAATTGTGAATACAATTCCGATATTGATGCATTTATTGAGGAAGTCTCCGCTGTCCAAGAAGAGACTAATATTTTGCAGGAGCCTATGGAAGAAGAAATTGATGAAACTGTGAGCTCATTGGATGAAAAAGATGATGAGGAGAGCGAAGAACAAAAGGAGGAAGAGCGGATTAGCTACCCATGCCCACCTTCTAATGAGAGTAACTCTTCAACTCATACATTGTTCAATTCCCCTTCGTGCTTACCGAAGGATGATTGCTATGATGATTGTTATGATCCCGTTGATTCTTTTGAATACCCCTTTTTGATGAAGCTTGCTATGCTTGTGGCCAAGATGCCAATATGAATTATGCTTATGGAGATCAACTTAGTTCCTTATGTTGAACATGAAATTGCTTCTATTGCACCCACGCATGATAGTCCTATTATCTTTTTGAATTCTCCCGACTGCACTAATCGGAGAAGTTTGCCCTTATTACGGATTATATTGATGGGTTGCGTTTTACTACTATACATGATGATTTTGATGAATGTGATATGCATGTGCTTGATGCTCTTACTCGCAATTATTATGAGAGAGGAACTATATCACCACCTCTTTATGTTTCCAATATGATAAAATTGCAAGAAACTGCTTATACTATGCATTGGCCTTTACTTGGTGTGCATGAATTGTTCTTTTATGACATGCCGATGCATAGGAAGAGATTTAGACTTCTTTGTTGCATGATATATGTTACTTTGTGCTCACTACTAAATTACAAATCATTGTTAATTAAAATTGGCTTTGTTATACCTTGGGATCCGGGTGGATTCATTACTTGAGCACTATATGCCTAGCTTAATGGCTTTAAAGAAAGCGCTGCCAGGGACACAACCCGGAAGTTTTAGAGAGTCATTTTTTTCTGTTGTGTGCTTTCATATAGTCTAAAAATAAAAAAATAAAGAGGGGAAGCCAAAACTTTTTCAAAAAGGAAAGTGAAAGTGAGAGAGACAAGCATTGTTGCAGTGGGGGAGCTCCTTGAACTTTGTTCATGCTCACGGAAACTTTGTGCATCTTAATTACAGAAACTTTTCATCAAAAATAATTATCCCCTTGTACAATTCCATTGTATTATAAAAATAATGTGCCAAGGTTTGCCTTTAGGTTGTTTACAACGCTTGTTGGTTTGTGCGGTGCAGGACAGAAACTTTGGCTGTAGTGCGTGATTTTACATTTTTTACTGGAACGTCAAACGGTTCTGAAAATTTTTGCACTGTAATTATATAAAATTGTTTATTTTTCCTAATTTTGGTAGAATTTTTGGGGTAACATAAGTATGGTGAATGTTCAGATTTCTACAGACTGTTCTGTTTTTGGCAGATTCTGTTTTTGATGCATAGTTTACTTGTTTTGATGAAACTATCAATTCCTATCAGTGGATTAAGCCATGGAAAAGCTATAGTACAGTAGACACAATGAAAAAACAAAATATGAATTGGTTTGCAATAATACTTAGAGTAGTGATTTGCTTTATTATACTTACGGATCTTACCGAGTTTTCTATTGAAGTTTTGTGTGGATGAAGTGTTTGATCGAGGAGGTCTCGACATGAGGAAAAGGAAGAGAGGCAAGAGATTAAGCTTGGGGATTCCCAAGGCACCCCAAGTAAATATTCAAGGAGACTCAAGCGCCTAAGCTTGGGGATGCCCCGGAAGGCATCCCCTCTTTCTTCAACAAGTATTGGTATGTTTTCGGATTCGTTTTGTTCATGCGATATGTGCAAGTCTTGGAGCGTCTTTTGCATTTAGTTTTCACTTTTCTTTTATGCACCATGCTGGTATGAGATAGTCCTTGATTGATTTATAGAATTCTCATTGCACTTCACATAAATCTTTTGAGTATGGCTTTATAGAATGCTTCATGTGCTTCACTTATATCATTTGAAGTTTGGATTGCCTGTTTCTCTTCACATAGAAAACCGCCATTTGTAGAATGCTCTTTTGCTTCACTTATATTTGTTAGAGCATGGGCATATATTTTGTAGAAAGAATTAAACTCTCTTGCTTCACTTATATTTATTTAGATAGATGACAGGAATTGGTCATTCACATGGTTAGTCATAAAATCCTACATAAACTTGTAGATCGCTGAATATGATATGTTTGATTCCTTGCAATAGTTTTACGATATAAAGGTGGTGATATTAGAGTCATGCTAGTGGGTGATTGTGGATTAGTAGAAATACTCGTGTTGAGGTTTGTGATTCCGTAGCATGCACGTATGGTGAACTGTTATGTAACGAAGTTGGAGCATGAGATATTTTTTTGATTGTCATCCTTTGTGTGGAGGTCGGGAGCGCGCAATGGTTAACTCCTACCAACCTCCCCCCTAGGAGCATGCGTGTAGTACTTTGTTTCGATGGCTAATAAATTTTTGCAATAAGTATGTGAGTTCTTTATGACTAATGTTGAGTCCATGGATTATACGCACTCTCACCCTTCCATCATTTCTAGCCTCTTTGGTACCGTGCATTGCCCTTTCTCACCTCGAGAGTTGGTGCAAACTTCACTGGTGCATCCACACCCCGTGATACGATACGCTTTATCACACATAAGCATCCTTATATCTTCCTCAAAACAGCCACCATACCTACCTATCATGGCATTTCCATAGCCATTCCGAGATATATTGCCATGCAACTTCCATCATCATCATACACATGACTTGAGCATTCATTGTTATATTGCCTTGCATGATCGTAAGATAGCTAGCATGATGTTTTCACGGCTTGTCTGTTTTTTGATATCTTTTCTACGCTAGATCATTGCACATCCCGGTACACCACTGGAGGCATTCATATAGAGTCATATCTTTGTTCTAGTATTGAGCTGTAATATTGAGTTGTAAGTAAATATAAGTGTGATGAACATCATTAATAGAGCATTGCCCCATGTAAAAAGAGAGAGAGAGGCCAATGAAGCCTAAATAAAAAAAGGGGCCAAAGAAGCCCATTCAAAAAAGAGAAAAGGGGCAATATTACTATCCTTTTACCACACTTGTGCTTTAGAGTAGCACCATGTTCTACATATAGAGAGTCTCTCATATTGTCACTTTCATATACTAGTGGGAATTTTTATTATAGAACTTGGCTTGTATATTCCTATGATGGGCTTCCTCAAATGCCCGAGGTCTTCATGAGTAAGCAAGTTGGATGCACGCCCACTTAGTTTCCAGTTTGAGCTTTCATACACTTATAGCTCTTAGTGCATTCGTTGCATGGCAATCCATACTCCTCACATTGACATCAATTGATGGGCATCTCCATAGCCCGTTGATTACCCGCGTCGATGTGAGACCTTCTCCCTTTTTGTCTTCTCCACATAACCTCCAACATAATATTCTATTCCACCCATAGTGCTATATCCATGGCTCATGCTCATGTATTGTGTGAGGGTTGAAAAAGTTCGAGAATACTAAAGTATGAAACAATTGCTTGGCTAAAACCGGGGTTGTGCATGATTTGAATATTTTGTGTGATGAAGATGGAGCATATCGAGACTATATGATTTTGTAGGGATAACTTTCTTTGGCCATGTTGTTTTGAAAAGGCATGATTGCTTTATTAATACGCTCGAAGTATTATCGTTTTTATGTCAAATGATAGACTATTGTTTTGGATCACTCATGTCTTAATATTCATGCCATGATTAGATATATGACCAAGATTATGCTAGGTAGCATTCCACATCAAAAATTATCTTTTTTATCATTTACCTACTCGAGGACAAGCATGAATTAAGCTTGGGGATGCTGATACGTCCCCGTCGTATCTATAATTTTTTATTGTTCCATGCCAATATTATTCAACTTTCATATACTTTTGGCAACTTTTTATACTAATTTTGGCACTAACATATTGACCCAGTGCCCAGTGCCAGTTCCTGTTTGTTGCATGTTTTATGTTTCGTAGAAACCCCCTATCAAATGGAGTCCAAACGGGATAAAAACGGATGGAGATTATTTTTGGAATATTTATGATTTTTGGGAAGAAAAATCAACGCGAGACGGTGCCCGAGGGGGCCACGAGGCAAGGGGCGCGCCCCTGACTCTCGTGGGCACCCTGTAAGGCGGTTGACGCTCTTCTTTTGCCGCAAGAAAGCTAATTTTTGGAGAAAAATCTTGGCGAAGGTTTCAACCCAATCAGAGTTACGGATCTTCGAATATAAAAGAAACGGTGAAAGGGTAGAATCTGGGAACGCAGAAACAGAGAGAGACAGAGAGACAGATCCAATCTCAGAGGGGCTCTCGCCCCTCCCATGCCAAGAGACCATGGACCAGAGGGGAAACCCTTCTCCCATCTAGGGAGAAGGTCAAGGAAGAAGAAGAAGAAGGGGGGCTCTCTCCCCCTTGCTTCCAGTGGCGCCGGAACACTGCCGGGGGCCATCATCATCACCGTGATCCACACCAACACCTCTACCATCTTCACCAACATCTCCATCACCTTCCCCCATCTATTTTCAGCGGTCCACTCTCCCGCAACCCACTGTACCCTCTACTTGAACATGGTGCTTTATGCTTCATATTATTATCCAATGATGTGTTGCCATCCTATGATGTCTAAGTAGATTTTCGTTGTCCTACTGGTGATTGATGAATTCCTATGATTGGTTTAATTTTCTTGTGGTTATGTTGTTGTCCTATTGTGCCCTCCGTGTCGTGCAAGCATGAGGGATTCCCGCTGTAGGGTGTTGCAATACGTTCATGATTCGCTTATAGTGGGTTGCTTGAGTGACAGAAGCATAAACCAGAGTAATGGGGTTGTGGCGTATGGGATAAAGGGAACTTGATGCATTAATGCTATGGTTGGGTTTTACCTTAATGATCTTTAGTAGTTGCGGATGCTTGCTAGAGTTCCAATCATAAGTGCATATGATCCAATAAGAGAAAGTATGTTAGCTTATGCCTCTCCCACATAAAACTTGCTATCGGTCTAGTAAGGTAGTCAATTGCTTAGGGACAATTTCACAACTTCTACCACCACTTTTCCACACTCGCTATATTTACTGTATTGCATCTTTATCTAAACAGCCCCTAGATTTTATTTACGTGCTCTTTATTATCTTGCAAACCTATCCTATCACACCTGCAAAGTACTTCTAGTTTCATACTTGTTCTAGGTAAAGCGAATGTCAAGCGTGCGTAGAGTTGTATCGGTGGTCGATAGAACTTGAGGGAATATTTATTCTACCTTTAGCTCCTCGTTCGGTTCGACACTCTTACTTATTGAAAGGGGCTACAATGATCCCCTATACTTGTGGGTTATCAGCAACTCAACGCGGGAGGAGGCCAGCTCGGCCTATGCCGAGACCAGGGCGGCTGCGGCGGCCTCCGCGCGCCGTTCCGCTTCAGTTAGCCTGGACCTGAGGGCAGCTGTCCTTCTCGCAACCTCGGCTTCAACCAGCTTCAGCTTCAGGTCATAGCTACTCGCAAGATCTGCACGAGCCTCGGCCACGCAGCGGTCGACCTCTTCCTGGTCCCGGGCCTCGCGCGCGCCAACGGCATCCTCTGCTTGGGCAACCTGGAGCTCCCTCTTGTCCAACCGCTAAAGCTCAAGACTGCGCTTGGCGGCCTCCAGCGTCAGCGCTTCCTCATGCTTCAGGAGCTCCCCCTCCTTGACTGGCGTCCCCCTTAGCGATGCAAGGGTGGCTTGGTGCGACTCCACCTGCTGCTCCAAGGAAGCGCTCCAGGCTTGGAGCTCCCACACACGCTTCTCTGCAATCTCACGACGACGATCTTCTTCCCGGGCCTCCTCCAAAGCTTGGGAGCAGGCCTCAGGCGAGATCGCAAGAGACGCCTCGGCCTTAGCATTGTTAAGCTCGCGCTGGTGGCGCCCGAGGTTGATGGCCACCTACAGTTTATGTCGCTCCTCGATCAGCCATAGGCCCTCGGCTTCAAGGCGCGCGTCTACATCCGTAAGTTCTCCACCAAGATGGCCCATTGCGTCCATCGCCTTTTGGAAGAATTCGTGGCAGACGATGCGTCGTTCGCATGCAAACTTGAGCACCCGGCTGATGTCGTCCCCCAGCGTGGGCGTCGTCGGCGGGATCCGAAGCGGTTTGCCCCCTCTCGGCAGGGGGCTGGGGGCTAGCGCCCTCACAGTCACTGGCCAGGCCCCGCAAGGGACCCGGACCAGCGCAGGCTCACCACTTGAAGAGGAGCCCAGGATTGACGCCAACCAGCTGCCGTCCACGACCAGAGGAGGAGCCCTGGGTAGGCTGGTTGTGCTCCAGGCAATGTTGTGAAGGAAAGGTGGCAAGGGCACGGGCTCAAGGCACCTTGCAGGCAGGCTTGCTTCTCCGGCTGACCCCGCGCCAGGGGCGGCATGTAGGCTTGGGGCGCTCAAGGCCATCGATGAAGGCAAGGCCAGAGGAGGTTGCTTCTCGAAAGACTCTAGGGGCTTGGCAGGAGGGATCCTGAAGAGCCACAGTCAGGAAGGGAAGCAGCAATCAGGGAATCACAAGGATAATGTACTTACCCATCTATGGCGATGTACTTCCTATGTTTCAACGGCCGGATGGTGCCACCACTGTAGCTTGAAGACTCCTTCCTCTTACGGAGCGCGACAAAGTCCACGCGAAACCAACCAAGGCGTTGGACATGGAGGCCAGCGCGGGACGCGGCTGGAGAGGCACCTAGGCGGCCGACCTCGGGAGCGCCAAGCTGGGAAGAGGAAACAGGCTCCGCCTCGTGCTGGCTTGCCGAGGTCTCAGGAGCTTCGGCCTCAGGAGCCGCAGACTGCATCTCCCCCTCAACGATCGCCTCAGGGAGAGCCTCACGGGTTTCGGAGGATGGCACCTCGAGAACCTCGAGTGGCATTGGCACCTCGACACCCAGGCCTCCGGCCTCAAGCGATGCTTGCCTCCCTGCATCCACTCTTGGGGAAAGCTCAGTGCTGGCAGCAAGGAGGGGAGCCATGACGATAGGATTCTCACGAGGCCCCACAAGGCCGACCGGACGCAGCCCCCATTCGTCGAAGGAAGGCATCTTCCCCGCGAACTCAACCCTGTTCGAGTAGAGATACAAGAGACAACCCCCTTGCAGCATATCGCCTGGCGAGGGGTTGGCAGTCAAGACTTCAAGAACTGTCCTTTGCGCTTCGAGCGAGAGCCCCGACTCCTGAAGCCTCATGTGATCCTGGTCACCGGCCAGGGCCGACATCGGCCGGGAATGGCGTTGGAGAGGGGCAATGCGACACCAGAGGAACTCCATCACCACCTAGGGTGCGGTCACACCAAAGTATCTCAACCTCTTCAACCGGAGCCAGACAAAGGAAAGGGGAGAGCTCGCGAGCTTCTCGTGGCCCCAACCGGAGTTGGGGATGGCGGGTGACGACGGAGGTGGGAGCAGGGGGCTGAGCACTCCAACATCCACGTACACCCACCAAGTCCGGAACCCGCTCATGGATGGCGGGAGATCAAAATCAATCCCCGAGGCGGCCGTCTCTGCCACAGCCTGGAAGCTTAGGCACTCCGAGCATTGCGAGGGGTCGGTCAGATGCAGCGAGAAGAAATGGCGCAGGAGGGCAACAGAAGGAGCAATGCCCACCATGGCCTCGCAAACAAAGGTGAAGACGGCGAGAAGGGCAACGGATTGGGGATCAAGGTGCAGCATATGAACCTGGTAATGGGAAAGCACTGCGTTGAAGAAGGCGGAGAAAGGGGGAACCAGGCCAGCCCACAGGGCGTCAACGAAGAATCGAACCTTAGTGGTTGTCCTGTGAATGGAGGCTCGGGACTCGGGCCAAGACACTGCCCCTCCCCACTCGTTGAAGCTGGAAGCGAGCGCAGGGCGGACCTTGCCCATGGCCTCCCAGTTGAGCACCAGCGATCGGCCGACGGCGGGCTCGATTGTCAGGGGCGGATTGGCTGAGGACAGAGGCTTCTTCCCTTTCTCCGTGCGAGTCGGCGCCATGGCAATGGAGGGGACTGAGCTCGAGTCAGATTGGAAGCAGAGGCAGGGGCTCGAGGAGGAAGGAAGGATAGGAAACACGCCGCTGCGAGGAGGAAATAACTGTGTAGGGTGTCGTGGCCGCCTAGCCAGGCAGATATTGGGGCAGCATGGGGAAGCGGAGACGCCCACGTCCAATCAGTCGCCACATGTCGACCAAGGCCGTGGGCTGTTGGGGCCCGTGGCACTCCGCACTTGCCCTTTGGCTCGCCGCTAAGCCAAGTCCGAGCGCGCCTTGGGCCCAGGGGCTACTGTCGGCGTTCTAGGAACGGGTGTCCCCAGACTTGCCTGCCTGCGGCCGGCGGCGTGGCTCCACCAATGGCCCAGTGCTTCCCGTCTTCGTCAACCAACACTCAAGACCCTCGCGAGGGGCCGAGCCTCGCAAGGTGGATGACATGAGACCTCCTCAGGAGCGGCCTCACCAGGCAAGCTCGCGAAGGGGTGGAGAGATCAAGGCAAGGGGTACCTCGTGAGGTTCCCGTGACGCAAGCCATGATGACCAAGGCCAGGTGGGCGCCAGCGCGCAGTGTCTTCGTTTCCCCTTTGGTGCTAAGGGGGCAAGCGCAGGCACGGAGTACCGAGGCATCAGGCAAAGGTATCCATATCGGTCCAACGAGACCAAGACCAGCGGGGCGGCAGGACGGAGGTCATCACGGAGCCCAAGACGGCGTCACCACCAGTGCCTTTGACATGCGAAGACCACCTTTAGTTAGGATAGCTCGTACTAGCTGTCCCCTTTCAAATTGGCCGTTGTTGGATCCCTTCCCGCTCAATATTTGGGGAGAGGACCAGGGCCTCTATAAATAGGACTAGCCACCATAGTAGAAAGTGGACCAAAACAAAAACAAGTAGAACACCACCCCAGCTCAAGAACACCTCTCCTCAGGAGGCTATTCTTCTCTTGTACTGATCATCACCAGCCCAAGAGGCAATCCACCACCACCACACTAGAGTAGGGTATTACACCACAATGGTGGCTCGAACCAGTATAAATCTTGTGTCTCTTGTGTTGTGAGTTCATCGAGCTAAGCTTAGGGATCGTGGCGAGGCTGAGGGAAAGATTCGGTAGGGGGAAATCTTCATGCGCACCCCAGTGTTCGAACCTCAAGGGTTTTGCCGGAACCCTAAATCTGACAGTATGGCCTCAAACAAGCACCTCGCGCGTGGTATGACACACTCAAAGATTTCCTCAAGAGCAAAGGCTTCAAACCTGGTTCTCTTGATCCCACTCTCTTCATGAAGAAATATGATGGAGAATTGTTTATATGCCAAATCTATGTGGATGACATTATGTAGCTTCCGTTGCACTGATAAGAGATACAGTGACGAGTTTGGGCATATGATGCAAGAGCAATATCATATGTCCATGATGGGAGCGCTGATGTTCCTTCTTGGTCTTCAAATCCGTCAATAGATAAATGGCATCTTCATATCACAAGAAAAATAAATCAAAGATTGCCTGAAGAAGTTTGGAATGCAAGACTGCAAAGGTTACATGACGCCAATGCCTACCAAAGGCCAATTGGGCCCCGACGAAATTGGTAAAGAGTTTGATCAGAAGGTATACTGCTCCATGATTGGTTCTTTGTTGTATTTATGTGCATCTAGGCCAGATATAATGCTTAGCGTTTGCATGTGTGCCCGATTCCAACCGGCACCAAAGGAATCGCATCACCTCGCATTGAAGTGAATACTTCGATATTTGACTCACACCCCAACGCTAGGATTATGGTATCCAAACGGCTCAGAGTTTGATCTAGTTGGATTCCCATATGCTAATTATGCTGGTGACAAGGTTGATCACAAGTCTACATCAGGCACATGTTGCTTTCTTGGACAATCTCTTGTCTGTTGGTCTTCAAAGAAGCAGAACTGTGTGTCACTCTCCACTGCTGAATCTGAATACATTGTTGCTGGATCCTACTGCGCTCAGCTTCTATGGACGAAGCAAACCCACAAGGACTATGCCAGCAACAAGAAGAAAGTGCCCCTCTACCATGACAATGAAAGCGCCATCAAGATTGCTCACAACCCATTTCAGCACTCAAAGACAAAGCACATTCAGATTCGTCATCACTTTCTCAAAGATCATGTGTTGAAGGAAGACATTGACATTCACGTCAACACAGAAGAGCAATTGGCAAATATCTTCACGAAGCCCTTGGATGATAAAAGGTTTTGCAAGCTACGGTGTGAGCTTAATATCTTAGAATCCTCAAATGTCCTGTGAATGGACAGACATCCTAACGCTTATGCATATTGATGACTTTTTAGTGCAACTCATGAAGTAACATATGTCTTCAATTCATGAAGACATACCCTCTGAGTGTGAATACATTAATATGGAATTTGACTTCGGAGTGCCACGATAATTATGCGTCGTGTCTGCGTCTAATACTTCCTATACGTAGGTAATGCCACCACCAAATCTTTCCTGAAGATTTTTGTTGGGCGTCATATTGCTTTATCTTCACAATTGTTTGTCTTCAACATTGGTTTATCTTCATGATTTATCTTCAATGTTGGTTTGATTTTCATTGCCTATATATATTTTGTCCTCTACAACATTCACTTACAGCTATGTCTTCAAGTTGCTATTTTCTGCGCTTAGTGAACGTGATCGGACCCTAATCCCTTTTGTGCTCATCTCTCCAACTTTCTCTGTCTCCTCATATGCATTCTATTGACACGTGTTGATTGTCTTTAGTGTGTCCTTGTCAGTCGAAGATAGAGAGACCAACATTTAAAAGGTTTTTATTATCTTTATCCGCTTTGCCTGAATCCGGAGAAGCCGGAATGACCACCTGACAAACCAGGCACGCGTGGGGTCATGGCACAACATTCAAATTGTTGCATGCATGCCATGTGTCCTTCAGATGTGAACCGCCAGGGGCACCTGAGTAATTACATTGCACCTTCCCTCTTCCTTATAAATACTCAACCCCCTGCGGTCATTATTTCCTTACTCCCCTCGATGTCTTGCTCGAACCCTAGCACCATCGCTAGCTTCTGCCGTTGCCGGAGACAAAGCACTTCGTTGCCGCGACTTCTCCGTCATCGACGTCATGCCGATCGCGGACAGCTTACTTCCGCCGCTGCCATAGGTGTCTTTTGCTGCCAAGTTAGGGCGCGGGAGATCGAACTGCTCGTCCTCCATCTTCTTCGTCTAGCAGTTCTTCGTGCGATCAATAAAAGTTCACTTTTTACCGTTTGTTTGATATGATGAACTTCTCACATCTTTTGGAAGTTGTTTTTCCTCCAAATCTAAGTCTTCCATACACTGCATCTCATAACCTACAAGTACTTTCACTTATTCTTCACGACTAGTTAGATTCCTCACTTGTACTTATTCATGGATTCGTACAAATCTGGAACAAACTTACATCTATAAGTGAATGTCTTCGCGCTATGAGGCCATTGTCTTCAAACTGATTTGTCTTCACAATCTTCTGAGAATGCATATGACCTCTTCCCCTTCCCTCACATCTCTAATGCTGTCATAGGTACATTTCCATGTGAGAGTCCCTTGGTTCTCATAGTCTGCATTCATTTGCAGAGTTTTTACATCAGCATATTGAATCTCCAGGAGCCAGTTCCTGTCTGACCAGTCGCCTGAAGCCAAACACAGTTGTGAAGCCTTTCAGTCTAAATCCAATGGCTTCTGGCAAATCTACAGGGAAGGGTGGCAGGCAACACTGTGAAAACACTGCTTTGGACTTGCCCCCAGATCTATATGAGATATACAAGTCTGACTCAGAAGAAACCTATGGTGAGCGCAAGTCCAGAGTCCAATGGATTCGAAGATATTGGGTAGAACAATGGTTCCTTTATCACTTTGTGACTCCAGAGTACGCAGACAAGAATGTTGTGAGGCCTCCATGGGCAGATATTGTGTATAATAAGCTTC
Source organism: Triticum timopheevii (assembly GCA_963921465.1). Taxonomy (NCBI): domain Eukaryota; kingdom Viridiplantae; phylum Streptophyta; class Magnoliopsida; order Poales; family Poaceae; genus Triticum; species Triticum timopheevii. The sequence goes on from OY997268.1 coordinate 473,896,499, forward strand.
ACCCCAAGACGAAGGCTGAAGCCATTGCTAAAAGCTTCTATCCTTGCATGGTAGAGGACCCATGCCTGAGAATGCCGACCCATCAAGTCTTAGACGGTGTCGTGAAGATGATCTGTTTGAAGCCAATTTTCAGTTTGCTAAGGCTTCAGCAGCTTAGAACAAGAAGGACTTTGGGATTGACATCAACGCAAATCCAGCTCGACCAAGGCTAGATGGCAGTCGCGAGGCTGAGTAGAATCTCATTGGTCCCTTCAATAGCTTCGATGTGTTTCTCACATATATCGGTTGAGCAAAGGGCCAGTGTTGAAGAAGTTGTTGTGGAAGGGGAACCTGCTGAAGTTCCAGAGTCCCCGAAGCTTGTGAAGAAAGCAAAGGCTTCAAAATCATCTGCTGCACCAAAAGCTTTAAGAGTGAAGCCCTTGAAGTCTGCACCTCCTGAATCAAGTGTGCAATCTGAAGATCTGTCTTGCACCTCCAAGAATCCCAAGAAAACCTCAGGGCAATCTCTTACACCTCCAAACATCTTTCGCAATGATGAAGACATTGTCGATCTATCCAGTGATGAAGACATAGATGATGATGCCCTTGAGATGCTGATCAAGAGCAAGCAAGAGAAAGCAAGTACTCTTGGGGCGCCCACAATTAGGGTTAGACCATGTTAAAATTAAACCCTAGTTTTGTTGAACTTGCTATCAAGCATTCATTTGAAATTGCATCTCCAATTCGTATCGATCTGGAGATTTGAACTACAAGTTGAGGGTAATCTGCTGTTCCATTGGGAATTAGTGAATTGCAATTATATCGTTTCGTGGTCGTTGGCTACATTGCGTAAGTGTGTGAAGTCGTGAATATCCGAAGGGTAGAGAGCTGTTGCATTGGCATCAGGGATCTAGCGAGGAGAGATCATCGGCGACACCCAATTATCTATCATCTTCATCATACCACCACCAGCTTACTGAGAAAATCGGGCCACCCCATATCATCTTGGTATCAAATTTCCAGTGTTGCCTCGGCAAGCATCCACCAAATTCACCCATAGTTTATTTGTTTTCTTCCTATACAGAAAAAGCCAAAATATTAGGGTTCTTAGTTTTCGCCATAGCCTAGATTTCATCAAAGTCAAGTTTTAGACTGTTGGTCGTTTCTTTTGCGTAGCTTTTCTTCTGTTCATAGTCGTGGATCATCTAGGGTTTTGTTTCCGCGTATTTAGGGTTTAGGTTTTCTAGTTGGAGTCCTTGTTCTAGCCAGTTTTGTTTTTTCCTTCCGAGTCAAGCTCCTGCCGCTGCTTACTCCCGCCACCAGGCACCCAACAGCAGTTGCCTGACCTCGCGCATGAGCTTACGCCCGCCACTAGACACCCAGCATCAATTGTCTGCCTCTGTGCATGAGTTTCTGCCATCTAATTCCAGTTAGGCTTTTGAGTCGGTTTCGTTGTCTGTTTCCTTTTTCCAGTCCGAATTAAATCAGAGTCTTTCCTTTTGTGCGCCATAGACAAGCCAATCTTTGCTTTGCATAGGAACTTACCTATTGTCGTGGAATTAACAGGTGAGATGGCCTAGCGAAAGGACTTAGTCGTGGAGCCATCGCAACGAGATTAGCCTAAAGGGGTTAAACCGAAACAAAGGATACGGGAAGTTTATACTGGTTCTGCCCCTTCAAGTGAAGGTAAAAGCCTACGATCCAGTTGTTGTGGGATTGATTGATCTCGATGAGCAGGGAGCGAATCCGCTTTACCTATCTCTCGAGCTATTGTTTCTTGTCCCTGAACTGCCGCCGAGTCATCCCTTTATATACACAGGTTGACGCCCGGCCGGTTTACAGAATCCCGAGGCCGGCTCATACAAGGGTCCGGCTCAGTCTCTTCCTTTCCCTAACTTACAATACAAGTTATACATCTATGGCGGTTTACTACTATGGGCACTAATCCGCCATTGGGCTCTGGGCCTTTAAGCCTCCATAGTTAAAGTGCCATGTCGGTGTCAAAACCGGTGGATCTCGGGTAGGGGGTCCCGAATTGTGCGTCTAGGCGGATGGTAACAGGAGACAAGGGACACAATGTTTTTACACAGGTTCGGGCCCTCTCGATGGAGGTAAAACCCTACTCCTGCTTGATTGATATTGATGATATGGGTAGTATAAGAGTAGATCTACCACGAGATCAGAGAGGCTAAACCCTAGAAGCTAGCCTATGGTATGATTGTTGTTCTTCCGTCCTACAGACTAAAACCCTCCGATTTATATAGACACCGAAGAGGGGTAGGGTTACACAAAGTCGGTTACAATGGTAGGAGATCTACATATCCGTTTTGCCAAGCTTGCCTTCCACGCCAAGGAAAGTCCCATCCGGACATGGGACAAAGTCTTCAATCTTGTATCTTCATAGTCCAGGAGTCCGGCCAAAGGCTATAGTCCGGCCATCCGGACACCCCCTAATCCAGGACTCCCTCAGTAGCCCCTAAACCAGGCTTCAATGACGACGAGTCCAGCGCGCATATTGTCTTCGGCATTGCAAGGCGGGTTACTCCTCCGAATACTTCATAGAAGGTTTTGAACACAAGGATAGTGTCCGGCTCTGCAAAATAAATTCCACATACCACCGTGGAGAGAATAATATTTACACAAATTCAATCTGCTGACGTATTTCATGGCGTGATATCACACCAAGGCCAAGCCTTTATTCGTATCATTTTTACTGTCCCACCTCAGCGCATTTAGCGAGGCGGTTTCCTTGGCACGTCTTGCCAAAGCAGAGATCATGTCCCCTTATTCCGGGATTCTCATCAATACGGGCGTGGGTAACCCAACCGCGCCATTGATTACGGCGCTTGGGAGATAAGCGATTTTTACCAGGCTGGTGGGGACGCATATCTTAGTCCATCCATATAAGGGGATAAGGATCCACCTTTTTACCTACGCCTTCTTCCTCCTTTGCTTATCCATTTCCGCGCACTCGAGCTCCAGCGCCCAAGTCCGCACATCTCGCCTCAACCTTCCCCAACCATGTCTGGAGCGGGAGGCAAGTGGATGGCCTCCTCCGTCACGGAGGGGCACATCAAGAGGCTGCGGAAAGCCGGATACTTGTCCAGCGACATCGCGCATCGGCTCCCCGACAAGGGGCAGCTCATCCCCACCCCCGGGCCCCATGAGAGGGTGGTGTTCCTCACCCATTTCTTCCGCGGACTAGGTTTTCCACTTCACCCATTTGTCCGGGGGCTCATGTTCTACTACGGCCTGGATTTCCACGATCTGGCCAAATTTCATCCTCAACGTCTCGGCGTTCATCGTCGTGTGCGAGGCCTTCCTCTGCATCCAGCCCCACTTCGGCTTATGGCTGAAGACCTTCAATGTCAAGCCGAAGGTAGTGGGCGGCCGCCAAGCAGAGTGCGGAGGTGCCATGGTGGGCAAGATGCCCAACGTCCTATGGCTCGAGGGCTCCTTCGTGGAGACCATAAAGCGGTGGCAATCGGGGTGGTTCACTACTAGAATCAGAGGATTTGCCATCTGCCAGCTCTTTGCCGTCGGCTAGCGGACGGCAAAGAAGCTCTTTGCCATCAGCTACCCGAAAGCAGACGGCAAAGAACTGGCTGATGGCAACGAAAGCCTTTGCCATCAGCCAGCTCTTTGCCGTCCGCTAGCTGACGGCAAAGAGGGAGGGGGGCCCACTGAGGAGCTGGTTAAAAAATACTTAACGTCCCCCCGCTTTGCCGTCCGCCGCAGACGGCAAATATGAAGAAAAGCGGACGGCAAAGGAGGGCGGGCGGCAAAGGCTGCCCTAACTAACCTAACTATCGGCCGAGCCCCCTCCCCCGCCCGTTACTCATCTCTCTCCCTCGACCTCCTCCGCCCCCGCCCCCACCGCCCCCGCCCCCGCCGCCCGGCGCCGGCCCCGCCCTCGCCGCACCCGCCACCGCACCCACCGCTGCCGCTCCACCTCCTCCCCCGCCGCCCGACCCGCCACCGCCCCCCGCCGCCCGGCGCCCCCGCCCCCGCCCTGCCCCTCCCGCCCGGCGCCGCCCCCGCCCCCGCCGCCCGGCCATCCCACTGCCCCGGAGCCCCACCGCCCCCCCCCCCACCCACCCACCACCCCGGCGCCAGCGTCGCCCCTGCTCCGGTGAGGGTTTTTTTCTGTTTTTCTTCTTTTTTGCTGTTTAATTCCTGTTTAATTGTTAGTGTTAGTGTTAGTGTTAGATTTAGTGTTAGAAAAGAAGAAAATTTAGTGTTAGTGTTAGAAAAAAGAATATGTAGAAGAAAAGAAGAAGAAGTGGAAAAAAGATGAAAAAGAAGAAAAGAAAAGAAGTAGAAAAAAAGATGAAAAAGAGGAAGAAGAAAAGAAGTAGAAGAAGTAGAAGAGGTAGAAGAAGAAGAATAGAAGAAAAGAAAAGAAGTAAAAGAAGTAGAAAAAAGATGAAAGAAGAAGAAGAAGAAGAAAGGAAAGAAGAAGAAGAAGAAGAAGAAGAAGAAGAAAGGAAAGAAGAAGAAGGATAGAAGAAGAAGAAGAAGAAGAAAGGAAAGAAGAAGAAAAAAGAAGAAGAAGAGAAGGAAAGAAGAAGAAGGATAGAAGGAAACACCCCGACCACTGACCCCGACACCCCGACCCCGACACCACACCCCGACACCTAACCCTAACACCCTGACCCCGACACCCTGACCCCGACACCACACCCCGACACACAGACCACGACACCACACCCCGACACCCCGACCCCGACACGACACCCTAACCCCGAAACAGCACCCGGACACCAACATGACACCCCGACCCCCTAAACCTCCCAAAAATGTGCTCTTTGGCCTTCCAGAGGCCGACGGGGTTATATATTTGTGAATTATTAGTTAGGTCATATATTTTTCGATTTTGTTATGAAAAACATCATATATAATTGTGTTGATCGGGTAGATTTAAATCTGTAGTTGTTTCATCGCTGCGAGGTTTGGTGTTCGACGACCTCGCCGTGCGTTTGACGAGCTCTGCCCCTTCGTTCGTGGGTGAGCACTAGTGACATGTCCTTCTCCCCCATTAATTATTTGCACAAATGACATGAAATTTGGTAGCTAGCTATATATGTGTCTTGAATCATCAGTATGCGTAACCAATATGTGTCTCCCGTTCGAAAGCGTCATAGTTATAAATATGCATGCATTTGCATATTTATAACCTTGATTCTTTCGAATTGTCCAACGCTATCCATGGACAGCCCGAGTATGTGTAGATTGGGTTCGTTTTCCCATATGCTTTGCTCCGGATCCGACGCATAAATTTTGTCAGTGCCTCCCTTGTTGTTCTCCGGGTACACATCCTCTCTGTTTATTGCAGAGACGTGTATCAGGAGAACAACGGGGAGGTGCTGCCGAAATTTTGCGTCGGATCCGGAGCATAGCATATGGGAAAATGAACCCAATCTACACATACTCGGGTGGGATTAGGACCTATCATTACCTATTAGAGTGTAGGTTGCATGGACGTAATAAAATTGACAAAGTAGATCAACTGATGAATATATACATGGTGAATTATATATATAATTGTTGTGTGTCCAGTAGCTCTGAAAGTCAAGATGAGTGATCGTGCGTGGATGTATACCGGTCACACTGGTCAGAACAAATGGAGCGCTGAATGGTTCACAAAAACCAAGGGGTTTGTGCAAGCCGCATTTGCAAATGGCCAGAGGAAAACTTGGTGCCCCTGTTTCCGATGCGGCAATTGGGAAAAGAGGACAGAGGCTGAAATGGGTAAACACCTGCAGAAGAATGGTTTTACGCCCGATTATACGGTGTGGACATTTCATGGTGAGTCTGCCCAACGTGACCGAGCTGAGGTGGATCATCGTCGCACCGACGAGCATGGTACCGGGATGGAAAGGATGGTGCAATACTATGATGATGCTCGGGATTCGGACGAGGAGATGGAGGAATCTGCAAAGGCCTTCAATGAAATGTTGGAGTCTTCAAAACGTCCGCTCCATGAGCACACTGAGCTTTGTCAGTTGGATGCCATCTCACAAGTAATGGCTTTGAAGGCTCAGTTCAACTTGGGCAAAGAATGCTATGACGCAATTATGACAGTATTTGGACGCTTTCTACCCAAAGGCCATGAAATGCCTGCAAACCTATACCAGTCGGACAAAATCCTCCGTGCACTGAAGATGCCCTATGAGAAGATACATGCCTGTGAGAAAGGATGTGCCTTATTTAGGCTTGACTATGCGGACTTGAACTATTGTCCCATTTGCAAGTGTTCCAGGTATATTGTGGTAGATAATGGTATGGGTGAGAAGACACAGACCACAATCCCTGTTAGTGTTCTTCGGTATATGCCAATCGTACCAAGACTTCAACGTCTTTTCATGGTCGAAGAGACGGCCAGACAGATGACATGGCACAAAACAGGCAAAAGAACCGAACTAGATGCAGATGGGAAACTGATGATGGTACACACATCGGATGGTGTTGCGTGGAAAAGGTTTGATGAATTACATGCTGACAAAGCAGCAGATCAGAGGCATCCTCGAGTCGGCATCAGCACCGATGGGTTTAGTGTGTTTGGTATGACGGCAGCCCAATATAGTTGTTGGCCCGTATTTGTCTTTCCACTCAATCTCCCCCCCCCCCCGGACAAATTATGCAAAGAAAGAACATTTTCCTGACGTTGATAATTCCAGGGCCCAACTATCCGGGGAAAAATATGAATGTGTACATGCAGCCGCTTAAGGACGAATTGCAAGAAGCCTGGGATAATGGGTTCAAGACATACGCCGCCTATAGCAAACAAAACTTCATAATGCGTGTCTGGTACATGTACTCGACGCATGACTTGTCGGGGTATGCGCTATTCGTTGGCTGGTGTGTGCATGGAAGGTTCCCGTGCCCCACATGCAAGGGAGCTCTTGAGTTTCATTGGCTTCAGGCCGGTCGCAAGTCTTGCTTCGACATGCATAGACAGTTCCTGGATCCTCGCCATAAGTTCAGGAAAGACAAGAAGAACTTCATCAGAGGTAGAGTTGTAAAAAACTCTGCACCACCTGCGTTGACAGGCCAACAGACCCTGGATCAGTTAAACGCTCTCGAGCCAGATCCAGATTGTCCAGGGTACTTCAAGGGGTATAATTCTGAGCATGCCTGGACTCACAAAACATGCTTATGGGATCTGCCTTACTTCAAAGACCTCCTTTGCCCACACAACATCGACGTGATGCACACTGAGAAGAGTATCGCCAAGGCACTTTTTGGTACATTGTTCAGCATAGATGGGAAGTCAAAGGATAATACTAAGGCTAGAGTCGATCTGGAGGCGCTATGTGATAGGCCGTTACAAAACATGAAAGAACTGAAAGGAAAGCAGAACTGGACGAAGCCAAAGGCATGGTTCAATCTTGGAAGGCCTGCTATGAGGGAAATTATCTTGTGGGTGAAAATGCAGTTGATGTTCCCCGATGGGTATGCAGCGAATCTAAAGAGGGGAGCTAGTCTTGATAAATAGAAGATATTTGGTCTCAAGAGTCATGATTGGCACATATGGATTGAGCGGGTAATGCCGGTGATGTTGCGTGGCTTCATCCCTGAGGATGAATGGCTAGTACTGGCAGAACTCAGCTATTTCTTCCGTGATCTTTGTGCGAAAGAACTATTGCTTGCCGTCCTAGAAGAAATGGAAGATTTGGCGCCAGAGTTGATCTGCAAGTTAGAGAAGATCTTTCCACAGGGCTTCTTTAATCCAATGCAGCATTTGATTTTGCATCTCCCAACAGAGGCAAGATTGGCGGGGGGGCCATGCAAAATCGTTGGTGCTACCCAACTGAGAGGATGCAGAAGACGCTTCGAGAAAAATGTAAAAATAAACGTAGAATTGAAGCGTCTATGGCTGAGGCATTCATCACTGAGGAGGCGGCAAACTTTGTGACAGCATACTACGAAACCAAAAATCGTCATTTGCATAATCCGAAGCCTCGGTACAATGCTGATGAGCCTAAAAAGGGTGGATCCAACCTCAGCCTATTCAAAGGCAATCTCGCACCTGCCAGTGTTTCAAATCCAGTACCTTTGGATAACAAAGAATGGCGGACCATTTCGTTGTATATCTTCACCAACCTGATAGAAGTGCGGCCGTACATCGAGTAAGTTCTCGGTACATTGTTTCGCAACTTCTATTTCCTTTGAACTGCTCTTACTCCTGGATATTTCATACAGTTGATAAGTCACCCTATTCTCGTATGGAGCGGTGATCCAAAAGGATTCCGTCGAAGAGTATGAGCTTCTCGCAAAGCAAGGAGGCGGCTATCCCGGTTTCATCTCTTGGTTCAAACAAACGGTAAATTCTATTAGACAATTTCATTTCATTTGCTAATTTGTGCGTAATGCAACAATCCTTTCATATTAAACTTGTAGGATAATTCAGAGTCTATGGACGCCGAATTGAGACAAGTCGCTAATGGTTTTGACTATAAGGTCCGTTCATTTGACAAATATGACATCAACGGGTATCATTTTCGTACATATGGCAAAGATCTATCTATGGCCGACTGAAAGTCTACAAATTGTTGTGTATCTGCTATCGGCGAAGGAGGTACCGAGTATTATGGGAGAGTTGAAGCAATTTATGAACTTCTATTCTATGGTGAAAACCCACCGAATGTCGTAGTCTTCAAATGTTATTGGTTTCAGCCGAAGGAGACTAGAAGGACTCATGAACATATAGGGCTATTTGAAATCAACCAAAGCACCCATTTAGATGTTCCTGATGTCTATATTATGGCTCAACAGGCGACCCAAGTATTCTATCTACCCTGGGCCTGCCAAACTAATCCAAATCTGAAAGGTTGGGATGTCGTTTATGAAGTGTCGCCACGTGCTAGACTATCTCCCCCAAAGGAAGAGGATTATGAACCTCACATTAACCCAGACACATATGGAGGAGAATTCTTCCAAGAGACACGTCTTTCGAAAAAGCGTTTCAAAAACCGATATACTTCACCCCAAAACATTGAAGTAGACAGCAACAGTGAATCCCACATCACCCTAGAGGAGGAACAAGAAGAGCCGGAACAAGAAGAGGTTACTGCTGCGGAAGACCTCCCAATGCTTGACCGATTACGTAAAGGTGGCCTTCCACATGTTGATGCCACTGAACCCTATGAGCCTGTCATTGATTATAGTGATGATGATGATTATGCATTTATTGATGATACTGGTCGAGATTATTAGTAGTGTCAGGTATTCAATTTTTTTATGTTCTACTTGATGATGATACACTTAAGTGATATACATATTATTATTCATGTCGGTATTTTTTTATGTTGTACTAATTTCGTTTACTCTTTGTCATGGCAGGTGTTGAAAGATGGAAGGGGAGCCGACTGAGGCCAAGGACAAACGTGCCCAAATTGAAGGTGTGCCACACCATCAAGGTAGCTCCTTCTTATATCAGTTCGGGCGGAATTGAGTAATGTGGTTTGCTTCATGATTAATGCAATTCATTCATCATTCTAGCTTGAGCCCTTTAATTACTAATTTACTTTGTTTCTCTCTTTCAGGCATGCTACAATAAGACGGATAAGGTGCCAGAGGGGTACGACCTGTATGCCATGGCACACACTGCCTCTTACAAGCAAGTCAAGGGGAAGGCGAGGAAAGGGGAGGAGTTTAACCCGAGCCAGATCCCCTACAATCCAGAGCAGGTGATGAGGTCCCATGGCTCCATAGCCATTGATCCAGAGATTGCTCCTGAGACCACGGTGAGTTTAATTTGAATGGACATTACTTGCTAGTCTTAACATTTGAGTGTCATCATGATAACGAAACATTGGAAATGATCTTTGGTGCAGCGTAACTCCACACAAGCATCACACGATCCTTCTCCAGCTACTGGCATGAGCTAGCCCGCTCCCACACCTCCATGATCAAGGTAAGTTTCTGTAGTTTTTTGCTTAACAAATGCATAAAGACCTAGACTTAGCTTTATTTCATCCAATATGCTTACCTTAATGACCTAGAGTTAGCTTCTTTTCCTGCAAAATGACTTAATAAGTTTACCGACCTCCAAAACCAGCCATTTTACCTAAGTTAGCTCTAAAACAATCTATACTTAGCTTTGTTTCCTCCAAAATGACCTAAGTTAGTTATAATATGCTTAGTTAACTAGGTTTGCTCAATAAAGACATGTACTTACCTTACTTATGTAAAAACGGCATAATTAGCTTAGTTAGCTCATAAACGATCCACTTTACCTACATTAGCTCTAAAATGATGCATTTTACCTAAGTTAGCTCATAAACGATCCATTTCACCTGAGTTACCTCACAAACGATGGCGTGCTTCTTCTTCTATTCTTCTTCTTCTAGTCACCTTTTCCTAACTTACTTATTTGCCATTTTGCAGATTTCATTCACTTCTCGGAAGCTAGCTTGCTATGGAGTGCTTGTTTTTTATTTCATTCTTTTCTAGTATTCTTCTAATGGTTGCAACTTATGTGTATGCTACGGTGGAACTTGCTATCTTCATGAAACTTTGCATTGTAATATGTATGTGCAACCTCCTAATGATTGCAACTTATGTGTATGTGCAACTTGCTATGTATGAGTGGATGGAACTATATATGTATGTAAGATGAAACTTATGTGCTGTTAAATAGCCATGTGAAATATATCTATATATGTCATATATATTTGCTGTGAAAATTGTTGGATTTAAAAAAAACAGAAAAAAAAGAGACAATATGCAGGCTCTTTGCCGTCTGCCACCGACGGCAAAGGGCTCTTTGCCATCAGCACCGGATGGCAAAGAGGCCACGTGGCAGGCAACTGTGCTTCCTGGGAGGCTGACCTATTTGGTCAGTTTGCCAACAGTGGCTGACGGCAAAGAGGAAAAAAACTTTGCCTACAGCGGCGGACGGCAAAGAGGAAAAAAAACTTTGCCTACAGCGGCGGACGGCAAAGGCTTGCCGTTAACCACCTGACGGAGTAACAGCGCAAATATTGCCGTCAGCATTCTTTGCCGTCGGCAGCTGATGGCAAAGGACCCTTTGCCGTCAGCTGCCCGAAGCGGACGACAATGTAGCTCTTTGCCGTCCCTTACATTGCCGTCCACTTTTGCCGTCCGCGGCCGATGACAAAGACCTTTGCCGTCCGCCATCCATGCCTTTGCCGTCCGCCGTGGCACATGGCAAAGTAGCAGATTCCTGTAGTGGTTCTACATCACCGAGCCGCGTGACCCTAAATGGGCAGCGGCCCCCGAATTCCGATCTGGCTTCCCTACACGGCTCACCTCTTGGAAAGAGACGGGCCTAACATGGGGTAATTTGGAAGAGCTGACTGGACTCCAAGCCTGCGTCAAAAACCTGGTGAGCAAGAAGCTCAAGCTTGTCAACGTAGTCCAGGTCATGCTCATCCGCCGGATCCTCCCGTGCCAAGACGGGCCTTCGTTTTGTGGGAGTTTGATCTGGCGCAGCACCAAACCTTGAGTAGGCTCTTTGACACTACGTACGAAAATGCCTGGAAGGTGCTGTTCAAGGGCCCTGAGGCTCCCGCATCCGCTACCGAAGATCGCGGATTTAGCTCGTAGCGTAAAACCGGCGAGGTAAGCTATTTTACCTTTTACAGGACACTTGTTTTTCATAGTTTGACTCTATGCAAGATCTAAAATCCCTTACCTTTGACAGGCCTGGCAAAAGACGTCCGGGCAGGTTAACTGTCCTGCTCCCTTGCCAGAAGACCCAGCGGACGCCCAATTAACGGGGCTGCTGGTTCCGGCGCCTTACGTGGCGCCGGAGAAGAAGGCCAAGAAGAAGACCACGGGAACTCGAAGTAGTTCCCGGCGCCAGGTGTTGTCAGACTCATCGTCCGATGACTCCGAGGTGGACTCCTCCTGCGAAGACGAGGAGGAAAAAGAGGCCTCTCCCCCAGTGGGGGAAGAGAAGAAAAGGAAGGCCGCCCCAATTGGGGAGGCCGGAGGGTCCAAGAAGGGAAGGACCCTTCCTCCGGACTACTCCACCAACGTCGACAACGGCGAAGAGGAATGGCCACCGAGGGCTAAGCCCCTGGCGAAATCGTAAGTGTCCGGATACCAAAATAACTCATGGCATTTCATTTGCTGCACAGTATCTCCTAACGTCGAATATAACCCTGCAGCCCGCCCAAGGACGAGCTCGACGCTTCAACACGCAGCTCCCTGGATTCATCGGGCGTGAATAGCACCTCACTTCCGGCTGCTTCCTCTCCTCACACTGCGGATGATGCCGGGGTGGGGTCCCAAAAGAAGCCCAGCCAGGAGGAGGTGGTCTAGGAGGCGCCGCAAGGCGACCTCCCGGACTCCAGGCGCAAGGGGGATAAAACCCCAAAGGGCTCCAAGTCCGGCCCTGGGCCGGACTCCGTACTGGAACCTTCAGTGGTTCTAGAGTCCGGCAGGCGGCCCATTCGTAAGAAGGGCGAGGCTGTGACAACGGTGACCTCCGTCCTACCGGAGGCACCGGATAATTTGCTGGAGGCGCTTAACGGCGCCTCCCTCGACGAGGAGCACCGCACTGTTATGAGTGTGGTGATTCACAAAGTTCAGTCCACCAAGAGCGGGCTGACTGAAGCCTGTGCCAGCCTTCTAACAGGCTTTGACGTATGTATTTAAGATATGTAAAAATATTACCACATAGATAGTAGCCCCTGATGCTCAGTTTCGTGTTCGGAAAGAAAAACCGAACTGAGGATCTAATAAGATGTACGCAGGAGTCTAACATAAGTATGTCAATATGGGGAATGCAGGTTGTGCTGCTGACCTCTGCCGCACTGACTGTGGAGGTCAATGCATTGAAGCAGAGCCTCGAGCGGTCCGAGAACAAGCTCGGCCTTGCCAAGAAGCAGCTCGAGGACAAGGAAGGTAAGTAATACCATATGGACATATATAAACGATGTGGTTGCAAAAAATGACAGGAATAATGTGAGTATTGCAGGGGCCATGAACGAGGTGGTGACCCTGAAGGAAGCGGTGTCCAAGGCCAAAAGCAATGCGGCCGCAGAGCGCACCGAGCGAGAGAAACAGGAGGCGCCGGTGGCGGAGGTGCGGCAAGAGCTCCAGGCTCTCATGGAAAAACACGAGAGTTTGGAGCGTGACTCAAGGACTCGAGAGTCCGAGCTCGCCTCGGCTCTTGAGAGCGCCAAAGCTGCTAAGGCCGAAGCCCAAAAATCCCTTCAGGAAATTGAGGCGATGAAGAAGATAGCGGAGGGTAAGGCATTCTTCATGGAAAGCAAGCACGTGAAAGTGAATTACTTGTTACTTACCCGAATCCGGAGCTCTCCAGGAGCATTCGCATATCTGCCCCGCAGTGTGTCCGACGCTGCCACATTCTACCGGGCCGAGGAGGGGAGATCGACGGAGAAGGTGTTCTGGTCTTAGTATGCTGAGGCCGGACACCCGGTGCCCGTGAGCGACCAGCTGCAGCAGCTGGTCGAGCTCCATAAGGTGGCCGAAAAGGCCATGAAGGGCCTTATAGTTTGGCTGTGGCCTAAGGAAGCCATTCTTGGGAGCTACTTCAGGCTGGTGAGGCGGCTGGTGGACGCCTGTCCATGGATTGAAGTCGTCAAGCGCTCCGTCTGCATCGAAGGTGCCCGTAGGGCCCTTGCCCGTGCTAAAGTGCACTGGGGCAAGATGGATGCTGAGAAGCTTGTGACGGACGCTCCACCGCCGGGCAGGGAGTATCGCACACCCGAGATGTATTATCAGGGCATCCTGAAGGGTGCCCGCCTTATAGCGGGTGAATGCTCCAAAGATGTAATTTTTGAGTAAACTCGCATTTGTTATCCTGTACACTTCAAAACTTGTTCATATGCGCTAAGCAACGCTTGTGAATTTAAAATATTACCTTCTGTGCGGCCATTTATTAAATTTGAGAGATGGCGAGTCGTCGACATCTGCCCCCATGCCGCGAGTGCTGGGGTGTTCAGGATAAACTTGAGCGCTCTTTTTCCCATTCTTGGGTCCTTCGAGGGAGGTGCTCAACGCAACGAACGAGGCAACTGGACTATAATGCTTGAACACTCTCACTTAGCCATAGAATTCTATAATTTTAAATTTCGGCGAAGCCCCTAGTATTCGAAAGACCGAGTTCGGGGTGCTATCCACGCCTAGGCCCGACAAAGCCGACTCCTCGCTCTAAGCGGCATAAGTCTTTAGGGACTCGAAAAACCTCTCGAACAGCGACCGGCTCTCGCCCTATCATGTCAGTCAGTTTTAGGTTTCTCCACTGAGGTGCTCAACCCAGCTCAACCGGGGCACAATTGCAGTGGTTCTCCCAGCGCTACCTTAGCCGATATAACGAAACATAAGGTCCCAAAACATGGGAGCCGGGCAAACCCAACTATTGACCCAAGACATGATTCGGAGCCGATGCATATAATGCTATAAGTTCGGGGTGCCGCACTTGTGAAAGTGTTCGGACTTATCACACCATATTTTGGGGTACTTAAGCCCCTGGTGTATTCGGTCGTACCAAAGCGTACGGATGCAACATGTCATAAGTGAACATATATAGATGAGAAAAAGGAATGCAATAATAGGCAAAAGCTGTGCATTGTTTATTAAAAAAGCTGCGGTAAAAGCAGAACGATACAAATAGTGCGATAAGCAAGGGACGGGACTATTTGACATGTCCCCCTCTAGGAGCGAGCTGCGGGATGATATGTAAAACAAGTATACTGCTCGTTATAGAGACAACCTGGATACTCGACGTAGCTTTCTGCTTCCCTGGCTGTTGCATCGTCTGTTCGGTGAATCTACTGCCGGACAGGGCTTCTTGAGAAAGGAGTCCTGAAAGTAAGAAAAAAAGGAATGACACAATCGGGAGCCCCTGGTGCGGTTGAGCCGCATTTTGGGCCTGCCGTGGTCGTGCCCCTCCCCCTATGCCTAAGGTATTTCCAGAGCATAATTATGTACGCATAGTACTAGTTTCGCAATTTCGCTAGGGCTGGGGTTGGGGCCGCATTGCTACGCGTACTCGAGACGTGCCAGGCGGTCTTGTTGTAGGTTACTTCGGGCGCGCTTGACGGTGTTCGGACGTTTAATAGCCGGACTCAAGAATTGCCTTGAGAGGCTGCTTTGTACTTCCGCCGCGAGAGCCGCCGTATGCTCCTCCGTTCAGAGAGAGCGTTCGGTGTTTCCGTTGACCGTAATGACTCCTCGAGGGCCTGGCATCTTGAGCTTGAGGTATGCATAGTGCAGCACCGCATTGAACTTTGCAAATGCGGTTCGTTCGAGCAGTGCGTGATAGCCGCTGCGGGACGGGACTATGTCAAAGATTAACTCCTTGCTTCGGAAGTTATCCGAGGATCCGAAGACCACTTAAAGTGTAACTGAGCCTATACAATTGGCCTCTACACCTGGTATGACACCTTTAAAGGTCGTCTTTGTGGGTTTAATCCTTGAGGGGTCTATGCCCATTTTGCACACTGTATCCTGATAAAGCAGGTTCAGGCTGTTGCCGCCGTCCATCAGGACTCTAGTGAGGTGAAATCCGTCAACGATTGGGTCTAGAACCAATGCGACGAATCCACCATGATGGATGCTAGTCGGGTGGTCCCTTCGATCAAAAGTGATCGGGCAGGAGGACCACGGATTGAACTTTGGGGCGACTGGATCCATCGCATATACGTCCCTTAGTGCACGCTTCCGCTCCCTTTTGGGTATGTGGGTTGCGTATATCATGTTCACCGTCCGCACTTGTGGGGGGAAGCCCTTCTGTCCTCTATTGTTCGGCGGTCGGGGCTCCTCGTCATCGCTATGCAGCCCCTTGTCATTGTTTTCGGCATTTAACTTGCCTGCCTGCTTGAACACCCAACAATCCTTGTTGGTGTGATTGACTGGTTTTTCAGGGGTGTCGTGTATCTGGCACGAGCGATCGAGTATTCGGTCCAAATTGGACGAGCCCGGAGAATTTCTTTTGAATGGCTTTTTCCGCTGACCGGATTTTGAGCCTCTGAATCCGGCATTGACTGTCGTATCTTCAACATTATCGCCATTAATGCGGCGCTTGTGCTTGTTGTGACGCGACCTGCCGTTGTTGTCCTTGGTATCCGAATTACCAGGGTTCTTGGTCATATTGTTACTAGGAGCTAGCTAGTTGTCCTCTCCCGCGCAAAAGCGGGTCATGAGTGTTGGGAGGGCTGCCATGGATTTCGGCTTTTCCTGTCCTAGGTGCCGGGCAAGCCACTCATCGCGGATGTTATGTTTGAAGGCCGCAAGGGCCTCTGCATCCGTACAATCAACGATTTGATTTTTCTTGGTTAGGAACTCTGTCCAGAATTGTCTGGCCGATTCCTCTAGCTGCTGAATTATGTGGCTTAGGTCATCGGCATCTGGCGGTCGCACATAAGTGCCCTGGAAATTGTCGAGGAATGTGGCTTCTAGGTCTTCCCAACAACCGATTGACTCTGCTGGCAAGTTGTTAAGCCAATGCCGGGCTGGTCCTTTAAGCTTGAGTGGGAGGTATTTGATGGCGTGCAGATCAGCACCGCGGGCCATGTGGATATGAAGGAGATAGTCCTCGATCCAGACCGCAGGATCTATTGTGCCATCGTATGATTCAATGTTCACGGGTTTGAAACCCTCAGGGATTTGATGATCCATCACTTCGTCTGTGAAGCATAGTGGGTGTGCGGCACCTCTGTATTGGGCTATATCACGACGCAGCTCAAATGAGCTTTGTCTATTGTGTTCGACCCGGCCGGAGTTGCCATATCCGGCGTGACGGTTATCATCATGTATCGTGGGGCGCCCATGTGATCCGTAGATCGATCTTGTTTGCCTTGCCTTGTCCTCCAATATATCCCGCAGGTCTGGCGCATTTTCCCGCGCCTTGGTATTTTTTGAGCGGCGCCGGGGTGCGGCTTGAGTGGAGGGCCGAGAGGCCTCTCTGTCGCGGCCACGAGGTGGCTGGTCGGCCGTATTATGCGTTGGTGATGTAGGCTTAGGTGCTTCCTCTTCTAGTCGGGATAGCAGCCCGCGTTTTGGGTAGCTCTTGGAGGGACGTTTGAGTTCGAACTCTTCAGCCGCCAGGACTTCAGTCCATTTGTCGGCTAGCGAAACTTGGTCAGCTCTAAGCTGCTACTGCTTTTTCTTTAGGCTGCTTGCCGTGGCCATAAGCCTGTGTTTGAAATGCTCTTGTTCGACGGGATCCTCAGGCACGACAAATTCGTCGTCGTCGAGGCTTGCCTCGTCTTCGCATGGAGCTATGTAATTATCGTCCTCTACCTCTCTGCCTGCCGCTCTCTCATGAGGGCTGGCTTCTCCATCCTCCTGCACTGAATCTTGCTGGAGGGGGTTGTCTTTGGCACTGTCCGGGGTGTTATTATCTCCCGTGCCAGAATCACCATTTCTGCTGTGGCGGGATTAAGAGCGGCGCCGTTGACGCTGGCGCTTAGGCTGTTGCTTGGAGGGGTCATCCTCCGTTGTTCCATCGCCATTCCCATCTTTTGGGATGTCCACCATGTAAATGTTGTATGATGAGGTGGCCTTCCAATGCCCTGTAGGCGCTGGTTCTTGGTCGTCTCTTGCATCGTCATCCATACCGTCGATGTCTTCGGAGTCAAAGTCGAGTATGTCGATTAAATCATTGATAGTGGCTATGAAGTGGGTGGTGGGTGGGCTTTGAATTTCTTTGTTGTCCGCATCCCAACCTTCCTGACCATTGTCCGGCTAGGGCTCTCCTGATAAAGAGAGAGACTTTAGTGAATTCAGGATGTCACCAAAGGGCGAGTGCTGAAAGATGTCTGTGGCGGTGAATTCCATGACCGGCGCCCAATCGGATTCGATTGGCAGGGGCGCGGAAGGTTCGGAGTCCGGAGAGGATCCGGCACCTTGGAGTTACGAGCCTTGCAAAGGACAGGGATGGTGTTTAGCTCAATCGTCGTAGAGATCGCAGCCCCCGAGGCGGTGTCCAGCCACCCATCCTCGATCGGCGCAGTCGGCTCCGAGCTAAGGGTCGGAGCGGACGCTGGTGCGGCCTCTAGGGCACTGTTTGGCGGCAGAGCTAGATCATGCCCATCGTGACAGTGCGGCGCGCTTGGATGTGGCTCGAACCCGTCGAAGATCAAGTCTCCGTGGACGTCAGCCGTGTAGTTCAAACTTCCAAATCTTACCTAATGGCCAGGGGCATAGCTTTCAATCTGCTCCAGATGGCCAAGCGAATTGGCCCGCAGTGCAAAGCCGCCGAATACGAAGATTTGTCCGGGGAGAAAAGTCTCACCCTGGACCGCATCGTTGTTGATGATCGGAGGAGCCATCGGGCCTAAAGATGACGACACAGAGGAACTCTCAGTCAAAGCACCAATGTCGGTGTTAAAACCGGCGGATCTCGGGTACGGGGTCCCGAACTGTGTGTCTAGGCGGATGGTAACAGGAGACAAGGGCCACGATGTTTTTACCCAGGTTCGGGCCCTCTCGATGGAGGTAAAACCCTACTCCTGCTTGATTGATATTGATGATATGGGTAGTACAAGAGTAGATCTACCACGAGATCAGAGAGGCTAAACCCTAGAAGCTAGCCTATGGTATGATTGTTGTTCTTTCGTCCTACGGACTAAAACCCTCCGGTTTATATAGACACCAAAGAGGGTTAGGGTTACACAGAGTCGGTTACAATGGTAGGAGATCTACATATCCATATCGCCAAGCTTGCTTTCCACGCCAAGGAAAGTCCCATCCGGACACGGGACGAAGTCTTCAATCTTGTATCTTCATAGTCTAGGAGTCCGGCCAAAGGCTATAGTCCGGCCATCCAGACACCCCCTAATCCAGGACTTCCTCATGCCATATCCTTCATCTTCATGGGCTCTTGTATAGGAATCCCTGTGAGTGTAATCCGGCCCCTCCTTGGCGGTTTACACCCAGTAGTCATATCCCCAACATTAGGCCCGAAATTGATTTGAACCTGTTCATGTCAATCTTCAATACTTAGAAAAATTCTTCCTGAACATCCTCCTATAATCCTTGTAAACCGCCATGACGTCACCTCCATATGAGCTTGGTAAATCGCCATGACATTATCTTAAAAAATCGCAGCAAATCATCATGACGTCATCTGCGTAAAAAACTCCTAAATAGCTTCCTTTATTATCTTCCGAAGATCGAGGCAACAGTTGTGCCCCATTTTCCGTTTTGAGCTCCTCGATCCCCGCGCTTTCCTGCTTATCCATTCGCCTTATAAATAAGCACAGGGGTCTTTCCCTTTCCCCCTTCCGTGCTTCTTCTTCCTCCTCGCGACTCTCAAACCTTGAAGCTCCGCCGCCGCACTCGACCTTCAAGCTCTACATCACTCTTGGTCGCTGCATCAACCTGAACGTACCAGAGATTCGCGGCACTTCTCCGCCACTCCTGTGAATCCGGTAAGCCTCCTTCCCTCAACCCTAGATCTGCATTAGGGTTTCGGTGTTCATCTGTGTTCATCAGGTGTTCGTCCATGTTTGTTGTCTTGACCTTACTGTCTCATTGAATCTAGATAAGTTTGACATCTTTCCTTTACGGCCGAAGCTGTAGTTTAT
The DNA here is from genome assembly GCA_963921465.1 of Triticum timopheevii. Classification (NCBI taxonomy): domain Eukaryota; kingdom Viridiplantae; phylum Streptophyta; class Magnoliopsida; order Poales; family Poaceae; genus Triticum; species Triticum timopheevii. The sequence continues at coordinate 473,916,010 of OY997268.1, forward strand.
TTCGCATCACCATAGTATCCTTTCGACTACGAACATACCCCATCTGGATCCTTTCTGTTCTACTGTCGCCATTTTAGGGCTTTTCCTGAACTGCGCTAGATCCGTAATTATTACATCAACTTGTAGAACATGTTTGCGCAACACTTAGCAATTTTCAAATCTGTTTTCCTTCATACCACTATAGGCGGTTTAACCTGTAGAAAATGATAATCTGCCAGCTACCATTAGCCCACACGTAAACCGCCGTTCTTTCTTGAACATCCATATCTGGTTTAACATGAACACGTGCTATGATTAAATTCCCCGGTTTGACGCCGGTTTATACATATCAATCTTGAACCGTGAACCGGCATTTGAACTTTCTTTACAGCTTGTCACCAAAAATGGCCAAACAGTTCTCTTCATGCAATTGGGTTCCTTCCTAGATTACAGAAGAGCAACTTACTGGGTATGTTGTGACTGGCGCTTTAGCAAAGAAGGAGGTCATTCATTGGAGAGTCCCTGGTACTGAAACCCTCCTGAACCTCAAGATGGAGAAGTGGTTGTGTTTATGCAGCATCTGGACCGAGGGTTTAGCCCTCCAGGATCAAAAAAATTCTGTGATGTACTTGCCAACTTCCAACTCCATCCTCAAGACATTGGACCGAACTCTGTGTCCAACATCTGCAATTCCCAAGTGTTCTGTGAAGTTTATCTCCAAGAAGAACCAACTGTTGAACTTTTCAGAGATTTCTTCCACTTGAACCGCCATACCAAATTTTCTGACGGCCCCAATACTGAACTTGGCGGAGTGTTGATTCAAAAAAGGAAAGAAGTCGATTTTCCTCATGCCAAACATCACAGCCACCCCAAGGATTGGAATCAGACATGATCTACTTTCGGAACACCACTCCTGCTGATGAAAATCCTCTGCCGGGTTATCGTGCTTACCGGCTCAGCAATGGACATCCACTGCCTCAGCGGCTTACTGCCAGAGAAAAACAAACATATGCGCCATAGCTTGCTAAGCTCCGGGCTCTTCTAGCAAACGGTTTAACCGGCATTACCTTGTCCGTTGCTGGGTTTCATGGGGTATCCTGCCCTTAAGCCGCCACACTAGATTAATGCATGAATATACTGGGGATGTCAAAGACCCTCAATGGCACACTGAAATACTGATGAATGATGATGAAATCACTGAGTCTATCAAAAAGATGCTAGATGAACCGATAGCTGAGTGCAACAAGACTGGGATGCGTCCCTTTTATGCCTCCAACAAATCGCCAACTGTAAGAATTTATCTTTCTGCTTTTTAATCCGTCTCCCCTTTAACATTTTTGTGATAGTCCTTTTGTTTATTCTTACATGCCAAAGATCCATTTTGGAATAGGAAAACTCAAGACAAACCGGCAAAACCACAAGACAAACCGGTGAGAGCTCCTCGTGCTAAGAGCAAGGCCACAAAAAGGCCAGCAAAGAAGAAAACCGCCGAGTCCTCTGATCCACCCGAAGATGTTGATGACTTGGAACCAGAGGTAGAACTTGACTCCCTTGGTTCCATTTTTCATACATCTTATTGACAACAACCATTATCAGGATGATGCTGAAGCCAGCTGTGCTAACCACGTAGAGGTAATCTCCCTTTCCTCCAATTCCGATCTTGTTCCAGTACGAAAACTCCGTCACCCCGTCCGGAAAGTGAAATGTTCACATCCTCTCACTCATTTGGATCCACAATTTTCTTTGAAGATACAACATTCTGAAGCTCGTCGCACAACCCGGCACAGTGGCCAGCAAGTCACTTCCTCCGGTTTACCAGACACCCCAATCCGGAAGTGCCGTGCAGAGGTCTCTTGTAATTCTAACAAATCTTATCCCTTGGCGGGTTACTTCTGATACCCTCTTAATCCGTCTGACTCGAATTATCAGGTAACTTCCAATTCATCCTCTGGCGACTCATCAACCACACAAATGCCTCCCCTCAAGACCGTCCCTGGGTAAGTTTAATAATTTTAGCTTTGCTTTCTTGCACCGGTTTACCATATTAACCTTTGTTTGCTATTTTGCAGTGCCAAAGCCCGACTCGGCAAAAAAGCAAAACTGAGTGCTCCCACTAAGGCATTTGAACCGGAGAGGACCTCAGAATGTGCTGGTGGAGACGCTGATATTGCTATGGATGATCCTGTGCCACAAGGTCAGGACACTTATGTTGATCCGCTAGAAGTTAACCCGGCGAGTCCTCATGCTAATCCGCCTAGCCCAGCTACCCATCCACCAACTCCAGCAGCTAATCCTCCAAGCCCAGCAAGAGACGCTACTAAACCGTCCAACACAGATGAGATTGTTGATGGAAAGACTGATGATGTGGTGATCACCGGTTTTGGCCACACTTCTCCTGGCAACCCTGTCGCTTTGTCAAAGCATGGTGCCAAAGTGGAATCTGCTGCTGTGGAGAAAGGCAAATGGAAGACTGATCTGTCAAGCTGTGCTCATCTCAACGCTCAAGAACTTCACTCTAGATATGTAAACCGCTTGTATACAAGTCATGATTATGAGGCCGGTTTAATCAATTTGATGAAGGAGCGCTATGAGGTAACTTCCATTCCAAACACTTTATAAATTTTCTTTGTACTGTATATCAACTCCATTGTAGCCCCCAAGGGCCGGTTTATCTCTTCAAGATGAACTGGGACTTTGGATAAAAAGACTTCAACTGTGTAGCCCCCAATGGCCGGTTTATCTCTTCAAGATGAACCGGGACTTTCTATTGCAAAACTTATCCTTGTTGAATTCCTTCACCTCTGATGTTTCTGATCAATTACGCATTAGCCCCCAAGTGCCAAGATTAATACCTATATTGAGCCTTGGGGACTTCAAAAAACAGTCAAAAAAGAAACAATCCGCATTAGCCCCCAAGTGCCAAGTGTATAACTTGTTATGTGCTTGGGACTTTGAGAAAAATGTTAACATCTTCATCATCTGTCTTTTGCAGGCTGACTTGAGCAACAAAGATTCCCAAATTGTCGATCTTCAAGAAAATATCAAGTCCCAGCAAGCAGAGACCTCCAAGGCCAAAGATGAGTTGAAGGGCACTTTAACTGCCATGGAGCAACTAAAGGATGGTTTCAAAAGTGAGCGGGCGGACTGGGAAATTGAGAAAGCCACTCTGTTACAGCGGGTTGAGAACGCTGAGGCGGCTCTTAAACCGGTGGCGGAAGAGCTAACTGGGTTAAAGCGTCAAGTCAATGCTATGACTTCTGCAATATTTGGTAAGTACTCTTTGCAAGAACCTTTCTTAAACATCTTTGAAGTTGCCAGTTTAACAACAAATTCTTAAACCGTTGCAAGTAGTCGTGTTGCTCATCTGGGTTCGGATATGCGGATGAAGTTGAAGGCAGCCTATACTTTGACAGAACAACTGTATACTGGTGCTCAACGAGTCATCCGTGCGGCCGCATACAATAAATCGGCGCCAACCATGATCAAGGATACACTAGCCAAATTATCTATGACACCTACCCAGATAAAAGAGGTAAAGCGATCTGCTGCAAGGGTTGGCGCTTTAGCAGCACTGACTCGGGCCAAAGCTTGGATTGCTGATCTTGATCCGACGGGTATCGCGAAGGGCTATCCTGGCCAACAAGAAGACGGATTAGAATTTGACAATGAAGCCCTGAAAGCTTTGACAAAGGAGATGCGCCCGCTGGCAAGCCAATTGGCCGAAGAAGTTGACTTGTCTGTCCATTGGTCTAGCTATGATACAGACAACAAACGGGTTGATGCAGCTGTGAAAGAAGCGCAAAATCTTATCCCGCCAATCCGTAAGCACACTTATGCCCCTGACGTTGAACCGTCCAATCTTATAAGTGACGAAGCTGTCTTCCAAGCTTTAACCGGGATTGATTGGGCCACCATTGACTTCCAGCCACTGGGTGGGGAGGAGGAGGTTGAACCGGCGCAAGATGATCCATCAACTTCTCGTCAACCTGGTGATGAATCATAGTCTGGCAGCCAGATTTAGCTTCGCAGACTATATCTTGTGCAACAAAACAGTTATTTTTTTGGGCATCAAAGCGCCTTGTAATAGGCTAATTGAAATACTTTGATCTTCTGTCATCGTGCACTGCTACATGACACTGTGTAATCCGTCATGATTGTTGCTATGCTTGCTCATATGCTTGAGTACTTTCATAAAATCCTGCCTTCTGCATCTGAGAAACTTAAATGTGCCCTGGCAGTTTACCACCGGACGGGTTATGATACCCAATATAGAACCAGAGTTTTTATAACCACAACTGTAAAGCAATGAAATATGAAATATATCATACCTGTGATATTGAATCACATCGTTGGTTTACAAATTTGCATAGTAAGGGCGATAACCCAAATCGTGAGTATTGATAACTCCCACCATGTTGTACTGGTGCATAATAAACCATGTCGGGTTATGATAAACACCAGATGATCCTCCTGGCGACTTATATTCAATGCCAGACCGGGCTAACAAACATCGGTTCATAATTGATTATGTGCTAACAACTGATAGTTGAAAGCTACGCCGTGTTAAGAAACACCATGTTGATGTAATGACTTATAGTTAGTCCGGGTCAATAGACGCCGGTTTACCTCAAAAACCTTATCAAAGGAAAGAAAACTTGCACAAAACAAAGTCAAATAAAATATTGTAGTCGAGGCTTTTTCAAGGGCTGCCAGGCCCAAATTCAAGGCTTTTCCTGGGCTGCCAGGCCGCTGAGTTGAACCATTTGACAAAGCCTTTTAAGATGGGCCTTCAATTAATCAATCGTCATTTTAACTTTGACAAGTTCATGGTCTATAGAAGATTTACTTGTCAAACGTTCGGCGGGTCATACCAGGATTACCTGGACAAGAGTGGCTTACTTAATGAAGGCAGGTTAACCTAGGGTTTTAGGTGAATACACCAGGCTTCCAAGCCGTGGCTTGATAGCCTATTACAAGGGTCCTTTCAAACTCTTTGTTGCTTTGCACAAGGAGCCCCCAAGTAACTTTGTGAGCTGTGCTCAATGGGTGCCTATGTTTGAGTCGTGCTTCAGCAACAATACTCTCTTTGGCCCCTTAGGTGTGAAGCCCCCTTGTAACCAAGAAATATTGGAAGAACGGCAGAGGCCCTGCTTGTAGCAAGGATGCCGGCTTATTATATTGATCATAATATATACATTGTCAAAATATGTACATAATGGGAGCCTATGGCTCAGGTGTAGTAAGGCCATAGATGAGCGATATTCCACGGCCGACGGGTCTCTTCCTCTGATTTGCTTGAGTCTTTGTGCTCTCGAACGTCGATGAGGTAGTATGATCCGTTGTGCAAATTCTTGCTGACCACAAAGGGGCCTTCCCAAGGTGGGGATAACTTGTGCATATCGGTCTGATCCTGGATGAGCCGGAGCACTAAGTCGCCTTCTTGAAAGGTTCTTGTTTTAACCCGGCGGCTGTGATAACGCCGCAGGTCTTGATGATAAACCGCTGAATGAGCCAACGCCATGTCCCGTTTTTCATCTAACAGGTCCAGTGCTTCTTGATGTGCCTGCTCGTTGTCCGCTTTAACATAATTGGCAACCTGGGGTGAGTCATGACGAATATCACTTGGGAGTACCGCCTCTGCCCCGTAATCTATGAAGAAAGGTGTATAACCAGTAGTTCGGTTTGGGGTGGTGTTTATGCTCCATAACACAGACGGTAATTCCTAAACCCAACAACCCGGCGTCCTCTTCAAAGGAACCCTAAGTCGGGGCTTGATGCCCTTCAAGATTTCCTGATTAGCCCTCTCAGCTTGACCATTAGACTGGGGGTGAGCCACGGACGACACATCAAGACGGATGTGCTGTCATTGATAAAAGTCCTCCATCTCACCTTTCGAGAGGTTTGTGCCATTATCTGTGATGATGCTGTGTGGAAAACCAAAATGGAAGATCACCTTCTTGATGAATTGAATCGCCGTGGCTGCGTCACACTTGCTTACTGGCTCCGCTTCAACCCATTTAGTAAACTTGTCAACCGCCACCAACAGGTGGGTCTTCTTATCTTTGGATCGCTTGAACGGTCCTACCATATCAAGCCCCCAAGTAGCAAACGGCCAAGTGATTGGAATCATTCGTAGCTCCTGAGCCGGAACATGAGCTCGTCGTGAGAATTTCTGACAACCGTCGCACCACCTCACCAAGTCCTCAGCATCAGCATGAGCCGTTAGCCAATAGAAACCATGAAGAAAAGCTTTAGCAACCAAGGATTTTGAACCGGCGTGATGACCACAGTCCCCTTCGTGGATCTCATGTAAAATCTCACGACCTTCCTCAGGAGAAACACAGCGCTAGAACACGCCGGAGACACTGCAATGGTGTAACTCGCCATTGCGAATAACCATGGACTTGGATCGCCGGATTATCTGCCTGGCCAAAACTGCATCTTCTGGCAATTCGCCCTGGTTCATATACGCCAAGTATGGAACCGTCCAATCCGGAATAATGTGTAAAGAGGCCACCAATTGTGCCTCCGAATCAGGAATAGCGAGGTCCTCCTCTATAGGCAACTGAACTAACGGGTTGTGCAAGACATCCAGAAAGGTATTGGGCAGCACCGGTTTACGTTGAGATCCCAGTCGGCTTAAAGCATCTGCTGCCTCATTTTTGTGCCTATCAATGTGCTCCACTTGATAACCTTTGAAGTGACCAACGGCAATATCTACCTCTTGTCGATAAGCCGCCATGAGTGGATCCTTGGAATCCCAAGTACCTGAAACTTGCTGGGCCACCAGATCTGAGTCTCCAAAGCATCGTACCTGGCTTAAGTTCATCTCCTTAGCCATTTGAAGACCATGGAGTAAGGCCTCGTACTCAGCTGCATTGTTAGTACAAGGGAACATTAAGCGAAGAACATAATGAATTTTATCACCTCGAGGGGAAGTAACGACAACTCCAGCCCCTGAGCCCTCTAATTTCCTGGACCCATCGAAGTGGATAGTCCAGTATGTGTTGTCCGGTCTATCTTATGGTGCCTGCAATTCTGTCCAATCATTGATGAAATCCACAAGGGCTTGGGACTTGATAGCTGTTCGAGGCATATATTTCAAACCGTGCGGTCCAAGTTCAATAGTCCGCTTTGCAACCCGGCCAGTTGCCTCCCTGTTCTGGATTATATCCCCCAAAGGAGCGGAACTGACCACTGTGATGGGATGACCTTGAAAGTACTATTTAAGCTTCCGACTTACCATGAAAACCCCATACACCAGCTTCTGCCAATGCGGATATCTTTGCTTTGACTCAATGAACACTTCGCTAATATAATAAACCGGCCTTTGAACCGGGTATTCCTTCCCAGCCTCCTTGCGCTCCACCACAATAGCTACGCTGACATCCCGGGCATTAGTAGCCAGGTATAACAACAGTGGCTCCTTATCAACCGGAGCAGCAAGAACTGGTGGTTCAGCCAACTGCTTCCTTAAGTCCTCAAACGGCGCATCAGCAGCATCATTCCAGACAAAATTGTCTGTCTTCTTCAACATCTAATACAGAGGGATCGCCTTCTCTCCCAACCTGCTGATAAACCGGCTCAAAGCCGCAATACGACCAGCCAGACGTTGAACATCATTGTTACACGCCGGTTTAGCGAGAGACGTAATAGCTTTAATCTTTTCTGGATTAGCCTCAATGCCCCTGTTAGATACCAGAAAACCTAAGAGCTTGCCTGCCGGAACACCAAAGACGCACTTGTCCGGATTGAGCACCATCTTATAAACCCGAAGATTGTCAAAGGTCTCCTTGAGGTCATCTATCAATGTCTCTTTTTTTCCTAGATTTTACCACAATATCATCCACATAAGCATGAACATTGCAGCCAATCTGAGTATGAAGACAATTCTGCACACAGCTGATAAGTTGCCTGGGCACTCTTGAGCCCAAAGGGCATAGATACATAACAGAAGGCTCCAAAGGGAGTGATGAAAGTTGTCTTCTCCTGGTCCTTAACTGCCATCTTGATCTGATGATAACCGGAATAAGCATCCAAGAAACTCAATCACTCACAAGCCGCCGTAGCATCAATGATTTGATCAATACGAGGGAGGGCAAAAGGATCAGCTGGGCAAGCTTTGTTCAAATCCGTGTAATCCACACACATACGCCAAGTGCCATTTTAGTTAAGCACCAGCACCGGATTAGCCAACCACTCAGGGTGAAACACCTCCATAATAAACCCTGCTGCCAACAGCCGGGCTACCTCTTCACCAATGGCCTTGCGCTTCTCTTCATTAAAACGGCGGAGAAACTGTTTGACCGGTTTGAACTTCAGATCAATATTAAGAGTGTGCTTAGTTCCCTCGGTACACCTGGCATGTCAGACAGTTTCCATGCAAAGATGTCCCGGTTCTCACGGATGAAATCGATGAGCGTGCTTTCCTATTTCGGATCCAAGTTGACGCTGATGCTGAACTACTTGGATGAATCGCCAGGAACAAAATCAACCAATTTAGTCTCATCAGCCGATTTGAACTTCAAAGGCGGATCATGCTCTGTAGTAGGCTTCTTCAAAGAAGTCATATCTGCCGGATGAACATTGTCCTTATAGAATGTCAACTCCTCCGTTGCACAAACCGACTCAGCATAAGCCGCATCACCTTCTTCGCACTCCAGCGCAATCTTGCGGCTACCATGAACCGTGATGGTCCCCTTATGACCCGGCATCTTGAGCTGCAAATAAACATAACACGGCCTTGCCATGAATTTAGCATAAACCGGCCGTCCAAACAGGGCATGGTACAGACTTCTGATTTTAACCACTTCGAAGGTCACCGTCTCTGATCTTGAATCATGATCATCACCAAAAACCACCTCCAGAGCTATCTTACCGACCGGGTAAGCTGATTTAACAGGCACCACACCGTGAAAAACGGTGTTTGACGGCTTAAGATTCTTATATGTTAACCCCATATGGCAGAAGGTTTCATAATACAAGATAATGATATTGCTCCCTCCATCCATGAGCACTTTGGTGAACTTATATCCTCCAACCTGCGGTGCAACCACCAAAGCTAGATGGCCAGGATTATCAACCCGGGGCGGATGATCTTCTCTGCTCCACACAATGGGCTGCTCAGACCAACGTAAGTAACGGGGTACTGCTGGTTCAACAGTGTTGACTGCCCTCGTGTGCAGCTTCTGATCACGCTTGCACAAGCTAGTGGTAAAAACATGATAATGCCCACCATTTAACTGCTTCGGGTTGCTTTGATAACCCGACTGCTGCTGATGCCCCTAATTACTCTGCTGATTGTGACCACCTTGGTTGTGCTGGTTGCCCTGATTATTCTGAAATCCTGAGTTTGAACCGCCACCGCCGTAACCCGGCCCGTGAAACCCTGGACCGGAACCTCCAGATGGACCCTGATCATGCCGGAAGAGATCGGAGTTTTTGAATTCCCTCATGATGAAACAATCCTTCCATAGGTGTGTGGTTGGAACCTCCTTCGTCCCGTGCTTTAGGCAAGGCTAGTTTAACAGGCGCTCCAGATTCATGCCTCCACCGCGCTGGGGCGGTTTACCCTTACGATGTTGCGCATTGCCCTGCATATTGGTGTTAGCCACAAAATCCGAATTGCCCGCTTTACGCTTACCATTATTCCCGTGGCTCGCCTGGTTATGATGTCCTTTTGTACCGGCATTCTTCTTTCCCTTATCCAGCTTTTCTTCATCAGAATCGGGGTCCTTGGTATTATCAGAATTAGCATCTTAAGCAGAGTAGCCATGAGTGTTCCCATATCATTGCAGTGGCGCTTTAGCCGTCCCAGCTTCATCTTCAGCGACTTAAACTGGCAATTACCCTCTAAGGTCACGATTGCCGTATCAGCATTGATGCGGCCTGACGAATGCAAGATTCTGAAACCCGGTGCACCCAATGAGTTGTTGATTCATTCTCTCCTTGGACACAAGCAGCCAGATCCACAATAGACATGGGTTGTCTGCACGTATCCTTGAAGATTGCTATAAACCGGGCCTTCAACTCGTCCCATGAACTGATCGAGTTAATGGGCAGGATCTTCAGCCAGGTGCGAGCCGTTCCGTCTAACATCATGGTGAAGTATTTTGCACACGCCGCTTCATCCACATCCAGCATCTCCATTGCCATCTCATAACTCTTAACCCATGCCTCAGGGGGTTGATCGACGGTATAATTAGGCACTTTACACGGACCCTTGAAATCCTTGGGCAGCCGCACATTACGCAGAGCCAGGGTGAGGCACGGCACTCCCCAAGAGCTAAAAGCCAAACCACGTTCAACTGATGCCGCTAGTCGAACCGGAGCAGTTTGATGATTCTGGTACTGTGCTGCCAACTGCGCTGCTAACTCTGCTTCGTGTCGTGCTCTGCCATTATTTACCACATTTTGAGCATTCAGATTGCCACGCGCCGGATTAGGCCCTCGAGGGGCATCACGATGTCGTGCACTGCTTGACACAGCCAGTTCGTCCATGCGCCTACTGTAACTTTTGCTCGGACGGGGGGTTGAATGTATTCTGTCTTAGCTATAGGAATAGTCCTGTTGCTGCACAACAGCGGTTTGAAGAAGATCCCTGGCCCATCGCGTCTCAATCGCCGCCAGCGCATCACCCTCCATCAGAATAGCTGTTAAGCGAGATGCCGCGGCAATCATGTTATCCAAAGGGCTAGAGAAATGACCTGGTGGTGTTGATACATATTGTGGCGGGTTATCTGTCCGTCGAGGCAGGTCCGTCACCCGTGGCTGATCCGGCACTGCTCTGGGTGCCTCGGTTCGGTTTACTGCTGCCGGATTACTTGGCCCGGCCCCCGACGTATTGAAGAGATTCAATCCTTCATAAACCGGCGGCAGACGAGACCGGTACTTCCTCCGCAGTACTTCATTTCACGCGTTCTGATCCAACATAAGCCGGTAATTCTGCACCTGGATCTGCTGTGACTGAGCATCTAAGGCGACCCGCTCTTCAGTCATCCTGGCTTCCTCAGCCACCAAGTCCTCCTTGGCCTGAGCTATCTGGTCCTTTAGCTTTGTAACCTCCGCATTATGCTGATCTTGGGTCTCTGGGGTGACTGTCATGGTCAATAATGTCATCAAAGCATCCAACAACCCGGCAACAACTTGAGCCGGCCGGCGCCCAGGGCCTCCTGCCCTGGCTGCCGATCCAGAAATCATTGCTGCTGCAGATGAAGATTGCAAGGTGGGCTGTGTACCGGCCATGAAGATTGCAACCCGGTTCGGCGGTTCAAAGGGGTCCGGATGTAACGCCCCGGAACCGATGCGCCAGGTGTCCTCCAGTTATTCACCGTCGTTGCCATGTCATGTGCTTGCGTGTTGCATTTTGCCATGTCATCATCTGCATTTCATATCATGTCATCATGTGCATCTCATTTTTCATACGTGTTCGTCTCATGCATTCGAGCATTTTCCCCATTGTCCGTTTTGCAATCCGGCACTCCTATGTCATCCGGCGTTCCCCTCTTGTCTCTTGTTGTGAGCGGGTGTTAAACATTCTCGGAATGGAACGAGGTTTGCCAATCGGCCTTGGTATAGCACCGGTAGACCGCCTGTCAAGTTTCGTGCCATTTGGAGGTCGTTTGATACTCCAACGGTTAACCGGGTAACCCTAAAAGCCTCTTTTGTCTTGCAGTCCAACACCCCTCTAAAGTGGCCCAAAACCCATCCAAACCCCCTCCATGCTCTCCGTCGTTTGATCACGATCATGTGGGCGAAAACCGCACTCCATTTGGAGTCTCCTAGCTCCTCCTACCTATAAATAGGTGCCCCTCCCCGAATTTTCGCGCAGTCCAACCCTAGCTTCTTCCTCCTCCCGCAGCCGGACACGTCCGGACCCCGTCGGACATGTCCGCCCGTCCAGCGCTGCCGCGCCCAGCCAACGGGAAGCTGCCACGTGGCGCTCCCCGCCGCCAGCCGCCGCCGGCCCGCCCGGGCCCGCCTCCGGCCCTCCTGGCCCGCGCGCCGCCCGCCGCCGGGTCCCGTCCCCGCCGCCTCGCGCCTCACCACCGACCGCCGCCGCGGGCTCTGCGCCTCCCCGGCCCGGCCACTGCAGGCCCCGCGCCGCCGCCCCACGCCCGAGGTCGCCGCCCCGCGCCGCGTCCTCCCCTGCCCGTCGATCTCCGCTGCCGGCGCCTCCCGGCCGCCGGCCGCCGCCTCCCAGCGCCGCCGTCCGCGCCCCCGCACTGGCGCCCCGCCGCCGCCGCCCTTCTCCTTCCCCCCCCCCCTCGTCGGCCTCTCCTTCCTCTCCGGCCACCGTCGCACGAGCTCCGGCGAGTTCTCAGGCCATCCTCGGGAACCGTGCCCCGATCTGGATCTGGAATCCCAAGGTTGACCCCGAAATTCATCCAAGTCCTGAAATTATTTACATTATCATGCCATGTTCATCGCATCATAACTTTCTGCATACTGCTCCGTTTTGTGTGTGTAATATGTCAACTTATTCGCCTCGACGAGTACTTCATTTCATTCCATTGCATCATGTTCATTTGAGTCCATCCTGATGCCTGAATCATCGTTGCAAGAGTGCTATATAATGTTAGCTGCTGTCTGTTAACAGAACATGCGCATTTGTCATTTTTGCCATGTTTGATGTGTGCATCCTATGAGGTTGACGTCTACATGAGTTGTGATGTATGATGTGCCATCTTTACAGTGGTGCCATCCATGTGTTTTTGTGGGTCTTGTAGTGAGTGCATCAAGCTTGTTAAGTAGGGTACTTGCTGTTGCTGTTTTGCTAGGCTGATTCTGTTATATTTTGTTGCTATGTAAACCTGCTGCTACAAGTCATTCTATGCATAATCTGGAGATGTTCACTAAGGATGATTTGTTATACATGTCTTGATCTATCCATTCATGCCCCTGGTTACATTTATAGCCTGCTGTAACATGTTGTTATCTTGCCCTCAAAACTGCTAAATAATGTTGTTGTCTGCCTGTTAACATTAAGTTCAATGTTGCCATGATTGTTGCTAGTGATCCAAGCATGCTATAAACTTGCTATTGCCATGCTTAGCTTCACAAACATGTCTTCTTACTATTTGTAGTCTTTACATGCCATGTATTGCTCTGTGGTGAGTGGTTCAAGCTCACCAAGATGCCTACTTATTGTTGTTCCTGCCATGTATGAATCTGTCATATAACTTGCCATGTTTACATGGGTGCCATCATATCTTCTGTTCCTTTTTGGCTCATGGTCAGTAAGGGACTTTTGTTATATGCATTTAGTAGATTCCTGCCATACCTTTGTTTGCCATGATTAATTCCTGTAACATGTTGTTTGATAGCTCTAAACATTGCAACCTGATGTTATTTTTGCTAAGCCTGAAACTGTTATTATTTGCAATCTTTCCATGTCCTTTTGAGCATGTTATAGCTCAGTGTTCATGTTTTGTCATGCTTTAACTGTACTTCATGCCCATGCCTTTTTTATGTTGGGGTGCTGTAGCATGTTGTTTTGATGCTTGCTTGATGCCTAGTTGCTGTTTTGGGCATATTGTTGTTGTTACTTGTATAGAGTGTATGTGTTGAACCATTGCTCCATTTTGAGTGTGCTCTATATGAAACTTGCTTGATTTTGCATGTAGTTTCATATTATCATGTTGCATCCTTGTTTTGAGGTGTTTTCTTGATGTTGGTATGCATTTTGCGTCAATGCCATGTTTAACTTGTTTTGCTCATATCTTCTAGGCCGTAGCTCCGAATCTAATGAACTTTATATGTAACTTGACTAGAATTTCGTGTAGATCCTCTTCGTGCTCTTTAACTTGCTGTTTAACAACTTCGACTTAATGTTTATTCAGATCTGGACCAACTTTGAAACTTGCATATGAGGACTTATCGGAATTGTTATATGTTATTTCCGGCCTCATTTAAACTTGCCTTGATGTGTTGTTCTTGTTTGCATCATCTCTTGCCATGAGTAGCCTCATGTAGCTTTGTCATGCATCATGCTTGGTTGTGCATCATGTCATGTATATGTGTGGTGTGTTTTCCTTGTGTGCTTCTTCTTGATAGTTCCCGTTACGTTGCGATCGTGAGGATTCGTTCGTCTACGCTTGGTTCGTCTTCGTGGCTTCATCTGCTTCATGGACTCGTTCTTCTTCCTTGCGGGATTTCAGGCAAGATGACCGCTACCCTGGATCTCACTACTATCATTGCTATGCTAGTTGCTTCGTTCTATCGCTTTGCTGCGCTACCTATCTTTTGCTCTTCAAGCCTCCCAAATTGCCATGAACCTCTAACCTTTGACACCCTTCCTAGCAAACCGTTGCTTGGCTATGTTACCACTTTGCTCAGCCCCTCTTATAGCGTTGTTAGTTGCAGGTGAAGTTGAAGATTGCTCCATGGTGGACAGGGTTATGTTGGGATATCACAATATCTCTTATATTATTAATGCATCTATATATTTGGTAAAGGGTGGAAGGCTCGGCCTTATGCCTGGTGTTTTGTTCCACTCTTGCCGACCTAGTTTCCGTCATACCGGTGTTATGTTCCCGGATTTTGCATTCCTAACGCGGTCGGGTGATTTATGGGACCCCCTTGATAGTTCGCTTTGAATAAAACTCCTCCAGCAAGGCCCAACATTGGTTTTACCATTTGCCTCACCACCACCTACTTTTCCCTTGGGAGTAATTAACCCAAGGGTCATCTTTATTTTAGCCCCCCCCCTCCGGGCCAGTGCTTCTCTAAGTGCTGGTCTGAACCGAGTAGACTGCGGGGCCTCCTCGGGGAAACTCGAGGTCTGGTTTTACTTGTAGGATGTCTCATCCGGTGTTGCCCTGAGAACGAGATATGTGCAGCTCCTATCGGGATTGTCGGTGCATCGGGCGGCTTTGCTGGTCTTGTTTTACCATTGTCGAAATGTCTTGTAAACCGGGATTCCGAGAGTAATCGGGTCTTCCTGGGAGAAGGAATATCCTTCGTTGATCGCGAGAGCTTATCATGGGCTAAGTTGGGACACCCCTGTAGGGTATAAACTTTCGAGAGCCGTGCCCGCGGTTATGTGGCAGATGGGAATTTGTTAATGTCCAGTTGTAGACAACTTGACACCAGATCAGAATTAAAACGCATCAACCGTGTGTGTAGCCGTGATGGTCTCTTTTCAGCGGAGTCCGGGAAGTGAACACGGTTTTGGGTTATGATTGACGTAAGTAGGAGTTCAAGATCACCTCTTGATCATTACTAGTTGACGACCGTTCCTTTGATTCTCTTCTCGCTCTTGTTTGCGTATGTTAGCCACCATATATGCTTAGTCGCTGCTGCAACCTCACCACTTTACCCCTTCCTTTCCCATTAAGCTTTGCTAGTCTTGATACCCATGGTAATGGGATTGCTGAGTCCTCGTGGCTCACATATTACTACAACAACAGTTGCAGGTACAGGTTATGCGATGATCATGATGCGAGAGCGATGTTTGCTTGTTTGGAGTTCTTCTTCTATTTCTTCTTCGATCAGGGGATAGGTTCCAGGTCGGCAGCCTGGGCTAGCAGGGTGGATGTCGTTTGAGTTTCTGTTTGTGTATCATCCGTAGTCGGATGGTGCTCTTATGTAAGATAATGTTGTATTCGTGTGGCATTGTATGCCTTATGTATGTATCCCTACCTATTATGTAATTTTCATGTAATGATATCCACCTTGCAAAAGCGTTCCAATATGCGGGTCTATCCTTGGTGGGACCTTCGAGTTCCTTTTGGATAGGGTCGCATATTGGGCGTGACACCGGAATACTATCGCCATCGGAACAGCCCCCAATCCGGCCATCTTGCAACTGGTATAGCGACTCGGTTTCGCTAGTGGATGATTCGCCATTTGAGTAGATGACCGTTTCACCGTCGGACACTGGTTCAGATCCTACACCATGGATGAATCCTACGAACGCACGCTTCCTGGCAGGCTGAACCCGGGCAGGACTCGCACGCTGAGCCGTCTCGACGAGATCGGTGAAGATGTCTGGCTCAGGGCCCGGTTCGCCGATCTTGCTAATGAAAACGTGAATTCCACCAAAGGGGACCCGGTACCCGTACTCAATTGAGCCGGCCTCGGGGCCCCATCCTTCATCGTCGATGTAGAGCTTGCCGCGACGACTCTTGGTCATCCCGCCAACCGCGTACCTTTTGAGTCCTTCAAAGTTGCCCTTTAAGAACTCAAAACCATCGTGCGATAGCCCCATGGTGAGCGCCAACTGTCATGGAATTAACACGTCAGATGTCCTAGCGGAAGGACTTAGTCGTGGAGCCATCACAATGAGATTAGCCTAAAGGGGTTAAACCGGAACAAAGGACACGGGAAGTTTATACTGGTTCGGCCCCTTGCGGTGAAGGTAAAAGCCTACGATCCAGTTGTTGTGGGATTGATTGATCTCGATGAGCAGGGAGCGAATCCACTTTACCTATCTCTCGAGCTGTTGTTTCTTGTCCCTGAACTGCCGCCGGGTCATCCCTTTATATACACAGGTTGACGGCCCGCCGGTTTACAGAATCCCGAGGCCGGCTCATACAAGTGTCCGGCTCGGTCTCTTCCTTTCCCTAACTTACAATACAAGTTATACATCTATTGCGGTTTACTACTATGGGCCCTAATCCACCATTGGGCTCTAGGCCTTTAAGCCTCCACAGTTAAAGCACCATATCCTTCATCTTCACGGGCTCTTGTACAGGACTCCCTTTGAGTGTAATCCGGCCCCTCCTGGGCGGTTTACACCCAGTAGTCATATCCCCAACCCCTATTGAGACTAGATTTTCCTTGTGCTCATCGGGTTGCTCTGATTAGGGTTTTTCTTGTGCAAGTTGTTTCTGCCTTGTTGAAAAAAAATTGCTCCTGTTGCTAGGCTTGAAGCCATTCGCATACTGCTAGCCTATGCCAACCACAACAAAATCCTTCTGTATCAAATGGATGTGAAGAGTGCCTTCCTCAACTACAAAATTGAAGAAGTGTATGTAGCTCAACCACCTGGTTTTGAAGATCGAAAGCGTCCTGATATGGTCTACCAACTCAACAAGACACTGTATGGCCTCAAACAAGCACCTCGCGCGTGGTATGACACACTCAAAGATTTCCTCAAGAGCAAAGGCTTCAAACCTGGTTCTCTTGATCCCACTCTCTTTACGAAGACATATGATGGAGAATTGTTTATATCCAAATCTATGTGGATGACATTATCTAGCTTCGACAGCACTGATAAGAGATACAGTGATGAGTTTGCGCATATGATGCAAGAGCAATACCAGATGTCCATGATGGGAGAGCTAAAGTTCTTTCTTAGTCTCCAAATCTGTCAATAGAGAAATGGCATCTTCATATCACAAGAAAAATATCTCAAAGATTGCCTGAAGAAGTTTGGAATGCAAGACTGCAAAGGTTACATGACGCCAATGCCTACCAAAGGCCAATTGGGCCCTGACGACATTGGTAAAGAGTTCGATCAGAAGGTATACTGCTCCATGATTGGTTCTTTGTTGTATTTATGTGCATCTAGGCCAGATATAATGCTTAGTGTTTGCATGTGTGCCCGATTCCAGCCAGCACCAAATGAATCACACTAGTTGGATTCCCATATGCTAATTATGCTGGTGACAAGGTTGATCGCAATTCCACATCAGGCACATGTCGCTTTCTTGGATGATCTCTTGTCTGTTGGTCTTCAAAGAAGCAGAATTGTGTGTCACTCTCCATTGCTAAATATGAATACATTGTTGCTGGATCCTGCTGCGCTCAGCTTCTATGGACGAAGCAAACCCTCCAGGGTTATGCCATCAACAAGAAGAAAGTGCCCCTCTACTATGACAATGAAAGCGCCATCAAGATTGCTCACAACCCAATTCAGCACTCGAAGACAAAGCACATTCAGATTCATCATCACTTTCTCAGAGATCATGTGTTGAAGGAAGACATTGACATTCACGTTAACACAGAAGAGCAATTGGCAGATATCTTCACGAAGCCCTTGGATGATAAAAGGTTTTGCAAGCTACAGTGTGAGCTAAATATCTTAGAATCCTCAAATGTCCTGTGAATGGACACACATCCTAACGCTTATGCATATTGATGACTTAAGTGTGCAACACAAGAAGTAACATATGTCTTCAATTCATGAAGACATACCCTTTGAGTGTGAATACATTAATATGGAATTTGACTTCGGAGTGCCACGATAATTGTGCGTCATGTATGGGTCTAATACTTCCTATACGGTAGGTAATGCCACCACCAAATCTTTCCTGAAGATTTTTGTTTGGCGTCATATTGATTTATTTTCATAATTGTTTGTCTTCAACATTGGTTTATCTTCATGATTTATCTTCAATGTTGGTTTGATTTTCATTGCCTATATATATTTTGTCCTCTACAACATTCATTTACAGCTATGTCTTCAAGTTGCTATTTTCTGCGCTTAGTGAACGTGATCGAACCCTAATCCCTTTTGTGCTCATCTCTCCAACTTTCTCTGTCTCCTCATATGCATTCTATTGACATGTGTTGATTGTCTTCAGTGTGTCCTTGTCAGTCGAAGATAGAGAGACCAACATTTAAAAGGTTTTTATTATCTTTATCCGCTTTGCCTGAATCCAGAGAAGCCGGAACGACCACCTGACAAACCAGGCACGGGTGGGGTCGTGTCATAACATTCAAGTTGTTGCATGCATGCCATGTGTCCTTCAGATATGAACCGCCAGGGGCACCTAAGTAATTACACTGCACCGTCCCTCTTCCTTTTAAATACTCAACCCCATGTGGTCGTTATTTCCTTACTCCCCTCGATGTCTCGCTTGAACCCTAGCATCGGCATCTAAGTATGGATTATTTTTTTGGTTTTACTGTAGCAACCATAGAAAAAGAGTGAATAAGAAAATAGCAAAAAAAAAGAGTGAAAAGGGACAAAAAAGAGTGAATAAAAAAAGCAAGAAAGAAAAGAGAGAGACATTGGCCAGAAATTGCTACTATCTATTTGCAGTAGTAGTGAGCAATCTTGTGCCCGTATACCGTGAGCTTTTTGCTAGTGTCTCTCCATGTGCATTGCAACACGAGCATTACTCCGACACATACATCAAATTTACGCTCATTTTTAGAGTTGCAATTGCCCCATTTATCTCCACCGCGTGAGTTTCTTTGGGTGTGTATCACACGATCGGCACTAGGACTTCTCTTCGGTGTAGGTACCATACCTACAACTCCACAAAATATAGTCCTGCTCTGTCGTGTGGTAGCTCTTATACCCTGGTATTCACTTCATCATATCCGTGCATTAGTCTTCTATCCGACCTGGTAAGTGTGAATTGCTATTCACTTTGGAACGGTAAGACTTCCTTTTCTTGTCAGTTTTCATTGAGTTGTGAGTGTTCCACCAAAACAATTTTTGATTTAGTACACTAACCTACTAATCATGTCTGAGAATGGTGTTGATGTGATGCAGAAAAAGGATGGTGATAAGTGTGTTACATGGAAGGAATATGAAGCTCTCCGCGATCATTTGACAGGGTTTATCAATAGATCCACTGACAATATTGATGCTGATATTCAAGCTATACAATTGAAAGTGGATGCAACTGAAACTACAGTTAATGCTATGCAAACACAAGTCAATACTCTCCAAACAAGCATACAACAATTGAGAACTTCAGTCAATGGGCTGCGTGTA
The DNA here is from genome assembly GCA_963921465.1 of Triticum timopheevii. Taxonomy (NCBI): domain Eukaryota; kingdom Viridiplantae; phylum Streptophyta; class Magnoliopsida; order Poales; family Poaceae; genus Triticum; species Triticum timopheevii. The sequence continues at coordinate 473,935,664 of OY997268.1, forward strand.
GCTATTGAGCAATGCCAACTTGAGGGCCATGAAGATGATATAGTGTCCATGGAGACAATGCAAACATGGTGGGCAATAACGGCCGTGGGCGTGGCTTTCAAGGTCCTGGTCACCCACCACCACTTGGTACTCGATGTGTACCACTTCAGGACGATGATGGTTTGGGCAGGCCTAAGTTCACAATTCCTAGATTTGAAGGATCCACTGATGTAGAAGAGTACCTCGCATGGGAGCTCAAGATGGAGAAACTATGGCGTTTGCATGACTACACTGAAGATAGGAAGATCAAGCTTGCTTCCTCAGAATTTGATGGTTATGCTTTGCGTTAGTGGGATAGCATTGTGCGCGAACGACGAGAAGACAATGAGTTACCTATTCTTATTTGGTGCAATATGAAGGAGATCATGCGAGCTCATTTTGTTCCCACTAATTACTTGCAAACAGTTTATGACAAATTGACACAATTGAAGCAAGGTTCCATGACGGTTGATGTATATTACATGGAGACGGAGATGTTGTTGCAGCGTGCACGAGTTAGAGAATCTGCTGAGATGACTATGCAACGTTTTCTCCATGGGCAGAAATATAACATCAAGGGTATTTTTAGGCATCACCAATACAATACAATGAATGAGCTGCTACATCATGCAAGAGAAGCTGAGTGCCAATTGGCCGAAGAAGCTCAAATTAAAGCCCGTTATGTTATAGTTGGGCGGTTCTCCAATAGAACACAATCGTCCCCTTACATGTCTATTGACGGTGCTGCCAGCCGCCCCTCTTGTTCTACAACAAAATCAGCCTCCACTGTTTCACACTCAAAGAAACCTATTGCTCCTGCTGGTAGCTCAGGTTCCAACATGTCTACAGCCCGTAACCGAGATATGCTATGTCATACATGTGGAGGCAAGGGACACTTCAAGAGAGAGTGCCCAAACAGAGAAGTGATGATTGTGAACGATGACAATGAATATGAGACTGGAGATGACGCTGACCCATATGCTTCTAATGATGATGGGTTCACAAGTGAAGGCGGCATAGATGCCTTTACTTCTCTAGCGCCTACGATTGTTGTCTTGCAGCATGCTCTTAGTATGCAGCCACATGCGGATTCACCATGCCGCAATCTGTTCCAAACAAAAGCACTAGTTGGCCCCAACAAATCTTGTAAGGTGATCATTGATGCAGGTAGCCGCCACAATCTTGCAAGCAAGGAGTTATGTGCCAAGCTAAATCTGAAATATTTACCTCACCCAAATCCATATTACATACAATGGTTGAGTGACAATGGTGAGATGAAGGTGAATCATATGGTGTGCGTAAATTTTGGGATTGGACCATACAAGGATTCCATTGAATTTGATGTGGTGCCTATGATAGTTTGCCATCTTTTATTAGGTTGGTCGTGGCTCTATGACCGCTATGTGCAACACAATGGTCGTGCCAATACCTATCACTTGGAGTTCAAGGGCAGGAAAATCAACTTATAGCCTATGTTACCACAGCAAATTGTGAATGAGTCTCGTCAGAAAACAGAAGTAAATGTCAAACAACCACCTGCACGAGAGAACAATGTCATAGCCATGAGTGACACTATAATGAAAAGTGCGGGAAAGCCTGGTTTGCTTATATTAGCCACCAAACAAGACATGAGAGAATTTAGAGAGGATCCTACCGCCATGCCTCTTATGCTTATGTACAAAGGCGAGGTTTTAGTTTCTAATGATATGCAATCTGTTTCTCTTGGTGTGTCTAATCTTTTGCAGGAATATGGCGATGTATTTCTAGAGAGGTACCAGCGGGCTGCTACCACTGCGTGGAATTGAGCACCAAATTGATCTCATACCAGGTGCTGCCCTTCCCAAGCGAGCGCCATACAGGACCAACCCCGAAGAAATGAAGGAAATACAAAAGCAAGTGCAAGCACAACTAGACAAAGGGTATATTCATGTTTCTCTTAGTCCTTGTGTTGTTCCTGTTATTTTGGTACCTAAGAAAGATGGTACATGGCGCATGTGCATAGATTGTAGAGCTATTAACAACATCACTATTCGATATAGTCATCCTATTCCACGCTTAGAGGATATGCTAGATGAATTGAGTGGTGTTGTTGTTTTCTCTAAAATTGATTTGCGTAGTGGTTATCATCAAATTAGGATGAAAGAAGGGGATGGATGGAAAACTACTTTCAAAACCAAATTTAGTTTATATGAGTGGCTAGTTATGCCTTTTGGTCTTAGTAATGCACCTAGTACATTCATGAGATTAATGAATCATGTTTTGCGAGATTTTATTGGCCGTTTTGTGGTTGTATATTTTGATGACATACTTATTTACAACCGCAATGAATCTAAACATTGTGATCATATTAGACAAGTTTTGCAAGTGTTGCGTGATGCTAAATTGTATGCTAATCTTGAGAAGTGCACATTTGCAAAAGATAAGGTCATATTTCTGGGATATGTTGTATCTAAGCATGGGGTAGAAGTAGATTCATCTAAAATTGAAGCAATTCAAAATTGGCCTACTCCCATCAATGTTAGTCAAGTACGAAGTTTTCATGGTCTTGCTGGTTTCTATCGGCGTTTTGTGAAAGACTTTAGTACTATTGTTGCACCATTGAATGAATTAACTAAGAAAGGAGTGCGTTTTGTTTGGGGCGTTGCACAAGATCATGCATTTGATGAGCAAAAATGTTTGTTAACTTCTGCACCATTACTTGCGCTACCTGATTTTTCTAAGCAATTTGAAGTTGAATGTGATGCTAGTGGTATAGGAATTGGTGGTGTGTTGATGCAAGAAGGTAGACATATTGCTTATTTCAGCAAGAAACTTTCTGGTGCTAGACTGAATTATCCTGTTTATGACAAAGAATTGTATGCGCTTATTAGAGTTCTTGAGGTTTGGCAACATTATTTGTGGCCAAAAGAATTTATCATACATTCTGATCATGAAGCTTTAAAATATCTGAAAGCTCAATCTAACTTGCATAGGCGCCTAGCTAAGTGGGTTGAGTTCATTGAGTCGTTTCCCTACATAATTAAGCATAAGAAGGGAAAGATAATGTTGTTGATGATGCTCTATCTAGGAAGAACATGTTACTGAGACATCTCGATGTTAAAATTCCTGGTTTAGAGAGTTTGTGTGATTTGTATGCAACTGATCATGATTTTGCTGAACCATATTGTTTGTGTATGCTTCGAAACGCATGGGACAAGTACCACATACATGATAGATTTTTGTTTCATGCTAACAAACTATGTGTTCCAGAATCATTGGTGCATTTGCAATTGTTGCAGGAATCACATGCAGGAGGATTGATGGGTCACTTTGGGCGTGAGAAGACGTTGCTCATGCTTGTTGATCACTTTTATTGGCCCAAGATGAGGCGCGACGTGGACAGGTTTGTTAGGCGCTGCATTACATGTAACAAGTCCAAGTCAAAACTAAAGCCTCACGGTTTGTATACACCATTACCTACACCTACCACACCATGGGAAGATATAAATATGTATTTTGTGTTAGATTTGCCACGCACTAAAAGAGGTCATGATTCTATATTTGTGGTAGTGGATAGATTTTCTAAGATGGCACATTTTATTGCATGCCACAAAAGCGACGATGTGTCGCATATTGCTAACCTATTTTTCAGGGACATCGTACGCTTGCATGGAGTGTCAAAGACAATTGTTTCTGACAGAGACGTGAAGTTTATGAGCTACTTCTAGAAGACCCTATGGGGAAAGCTAGGAACGAAGTTGTTGTTTACTACATGTCATCCCCAAACGGATGGTCAAACGGAGGTGGTGAATCGAACATTGTCACAATTGCTGCGAGCTATGATCAAGAAAAATCTACGTGAGTGGGAGGAGTGTTTGCCACATGTTGAGTTTGCACATAACAGAGCGGTGCACACTACTACCCAGCTTTGTCCTTTTGAGGTGGTGTACGGCTTCAAACCTATCACACCCCTAGATTTGCTGCTTGTTCCATTGCATGAGAGAGTAAATATGGAGGCATCAAAACGAGAAGATTATGTGAAGAATATTCATGAGAAGACACGAGAGGCTATTGAGAAGAAAGGGAAGAACATTGCTGCTGCACGAAACCAATCAAGAAAGCAAGTTTTGTTTCAGCCTGGAGATATGGTTTGGGTGCATCTGCGCAAGGATAGGTTCCCACAGCTGCGGTGTTCCAAGTTGCGGCTGCGTGGTGCTGGTCCTTACAAGGTGTTTGCCAAGATAAATGACAATGCCTACGCGATTGATATTCCTATAGCTGAGTTTGGTGGCGTTAGCAACAACTTCAACGTTGCTGATTTGTCGCCATATGATGGAGAAGACCTTGGAGCATCGAGGTCAACGCCTTTTGAAGGGGGGGGATGATGAGGACATCCCTACTATTCTTATATTTCCACTTCATGATGTTGACCAACCAATTGCTGCAAAGAAGAAGTCCAATGATGAAATCAGAATTGGACCTATTACGAGAGCCCATGCAAAGCTAATAGAACAACAGGTGAATTTGCTCCTAATAGATTCTGTTTATTTCATTACTAAGAATTGTTTACTACCTAAGTATTTGTGTGTTTGCATACTTAGGTTCATGGGAGAAGAAGGAATAGCACGAGGGAACGAGGAGTTGAAGCAGCTAGAGCAAGACGTGGTGATCATGCACATGGATGCAAGGGAGGAGAGGGAGGACGATGACCAGCATGAGGAGGAGCACACCACGCAGGAGGCCACATATGGCACACCACCAAGTGCTTGTGCGCCATACACATACGGCCTGCGCTCCTAGTTGGCTGCACCCAACCATTGGGTCAGTTTGTATTAGTTTGAGTCGAACTGAGTCAGTTTGGGCTGAACCCAAGTTGGGTTCGGGTTTGGTTTGAGTGGTGGACGCCCCCACCTCTATAAGTACTCTTGGGGCGCCCACAATTAGGGTTAGACCATGTTAAAATTAAACCCTAGTTTTGTTGCACTTGCTATCAAGCATTCATCTGAAATTGCATCTCTAATTTGTATTGATCTAGAGATTTGAACTACAAGTTGAGGGTAATCTGTTGTTCCACTTGGAATTAGTGAATTGCAATTATACCGTTTCGTGGTCGATGGCTACGTTGCGCAAGTGTGTGAAGTCGTGAATATCCGAAGGGTAGAGAGCTGTTGCATTGGCATCAGGGATCTAGCAAGGAGAGATCATCAGCGGCACCCAATAATCTATCATCTTCATCATACCACCACTAGCTTACTGAGAAGATCGGGCCACCCCATATCATCAGGATTCTGCATCGGACCCCTCTGCACCTCCCAACTCCACCATCGACCCTGCTGCCTCAACATCTTCACCAACACCACCTGGGAATGCATAGACACTCTATGTCTTCACACCTTTTTGGTCATTCCTGACAAAAGGGGGAGAAGCATATGAGTTGATAGTCTTCAAGCAGGTCTATATGGGTCGGGTGCTTATTTTTACTAAGTTTGCAACTCTCGTTCTTGAACTGTTGGTTTTTGAGTTGTAACACTTGAAGTTGATGGTCGTCCGCTACTCTTGCTGCTACCTTTTATTGCAATGATAAATTCCACATAAAGTCATTCTGTAGACGCCCATTTCTCATTGTGCATGTCATTATCTTCATTACATTTTGTATGCAAGATGAATTGTCTTCATGAGTTGAAGGAGATCTCCACAAAGCAGAACTTGCCATGTGCATTTGCATTCAAAGGCAAATCATTTCTATGCACATCTTCAGGGGGAGCCCCTTCAACTTATGAAGCCAATGACCGCGTTCTTTAACTTACACATATTTTTACCCCGTTGAAAACTTCAACCAGATTGTCATTAATCACCAAAAAGGGAGAGATTATGGGTGCATCTAGTGCCACCCCTAGTTGGTTTTGGAGTATTGACGACAAACGTGGTTGAGGGACTAATGTGGTTGTGAGAATTGCAGGATAACACAGGTAGAAGTCCCTCATTGATTCGGTTTTCCTATCGGAGATGACCCCTAAAACTGTATAAAGACATTGAAGACAATGGCGGTTCATGAAGACATTCACGGCGAAGATAATGATGTGTGAAGAAATTCACTTGAAGACTATGGAGTGTGAATACATAGTTTCTTTCGTAGTTTCATTTTATTCCTTATTGAGTCATAGGAACCACCATACTGTGAAGTGGGGTCAAAGTGAACAAAGTTAGAAGATTGATGTGATGCTCAACCAAAACCCTATGTCTTTGAGCGAAGACAATGAGAGCAAATCTTATCCAGAGTTGGATAAGTCATCTTTGCTTGTAGCCCAAGCCAAGTTGTCGTGTTTGTTTGAAATCCGACCATTGGACACGTGTCGGTTCCTTAGTGACCCAAGGTCATTTCGGACATATCATGTTGGGTTGCCTCCTGGCTATAAATACCCTACCCCTACACCATATATTGGTGGCTGCTCAGAGTTAGTGCACGACTATTGTCGTTTGAGAGCAACCCACCTCCGAAGCCTTTGAAAGAGAAATCCTTGCAAGGATAAAGCCCAAAACAGCCATAGCCAAAGCGTGTTAGGAATAACTGAAGTCTTTCTGTCCGCGTGACCTGAAGACTTGTTACACTTGAGGACTATGTATCCTCCAGCCGGTTAGGCATCACATTCTCAGGATCCAAGAGTCATTGTGGATCACCGGTGAACGGAGTCCGTGAAGATTTGGAAGTCTACCTTGAAGATTTACCAAAGTGATTGGGCGAGGACTGGGTGTCTGATACGTCTCCAACGTATCTACTTTTCCAAACACTTTTGCCCTTGTTTTGGACTCTAACTTGCATGATTTGAATGAAACTAACCCAGACTGACGCTGTTTTCAGCAGAACTGCCATGATGTTGTTTTATATGTAGAAAAGAAAAGTTGTCGGAATGTCCTGAAAATCCACGGAGGCACTTTTTGGAAAATATAAAAAAATACTGGCGAAAGAATCAAGACCAGGGACCCACACCCTGCCCACGAGGGTGGGGGGCGCGCCCCCTCCCCCTGGGCGCGCCCCCCTGTCTCGTGGGACCCCTGGACCTCCACCAACCTCAACTCCAACTCCATATATTCACGTTCGGGGAGAAAAAATCAGAGAGAAAGTTTCATCGCGTTTTACGATACGGAGCCGCCGCCAAGCCCTAATCTCTCTCGGGAGGGCTGATCTGGAGTCCGTTCGGGGCTCCGAAGAGGGGGATTCGTCGTCGGCATCATCATCAACCATCCTCCATCACCAATTTCATGATGCTCACCGACGTGCGTGAGTAATTCCATCGTAGGCTTGCTAGACGGTGATGGGTTGGATGAGATTTACCATGTAATCAAGTTAGTTTTGTTAGGGTTTGATCCCTAGTATCCACTATGTTCTGAGATTGATGTTGCTATGACTTTGCTATGCTTAATACTTGTCACTAGGGCCCGAGTGCCATGATTTCATATCTGAACCTATTATGTTTTCATGAATATATGTGTGTTCTTGATCCTATCTTGCAAGTCTATAGTCACCTATTATGTGTTATGTTCCGACAGCCCGAAGTGACAATAATCAGGATACTTCTCGGTGATGACCGTAGTTTGAGGAGTTCATGTATTCACTATGTGTTAATGCTTTGTTCCGGTTCTCTATTAAAAGGAGGCCTGAATATCCCTTAGTTTCCGCTAGGACCCTGCTGCCACGGGAGGGTAGGACAAGAGATGTCATGCAAGTTCTTTTCCATAAGCGTGTACGACTATTTATGGAATACATGCCTACATTACATTGATGAACTGGAGCTAGTTCTGTGTCACCCTATGTTATAGCCACAAGAAAAACGGGCCAGCCCAGCTTAGCCCCCCTGTGCGAATTTGTGACTATCTAACGCTCGAGGCGACAAATAGGGTTTTCCCACCTACATGGACACGAAAATAACTGGGCTAGCTTTCCTATCCCACACTTCGAGTGGCCCATGTACGTAAGCTGGCGTTTTCCTTTTGTAATAGACGAACGGGCAAAACTTTAGTACCACCTCGATTAGAAAAAAATATTTTCAATGGTGAACGGATGAAAAAATTGGAGAAACGCACCTTGATTTATTAGTAGGTATAGATTACATGAGGAATCGCATCCGGCATAATTATCCATCATTGATCCATTGCCTACGAGCTTTTCACATATTGTTCTTCGCTTATTTACTTTTCCGTTGCTACTGTTGCAACTACTACAAAACCCAAAAACATTATTTTTGCTACCGTTACCTTTATTATCATACTACTTTGCTACTAAATACTTTGCTGCAGATACTAAGTTATCCAGGTGTGGTTGAATTGACAACTCAACTGCTAATACTCAAGAATATTCTTTGGCTCCCCTTGTGTCGAATTAACAAATTTGGGTTGAATACTTTACCCTTGAAAGTTGTTGCGATCCCCTACACTTGTGGGTTATCAAGACTAATTTCTGGTGCCATTGCCGGGGAGCATAGCTCTATTCTCTGAGTCACTTGGGATTTATATCTGTTGATCACTATGAAGAACTTGAAAGACGACAGAACTACGATTTTCCCCTCAACTACGAGGGGAGGTAAGGAACTGCCATCTAGCTCTGCACTAGATTCCCCTTCTGTTTTGAGTAAGCTTGCGACACCTAAACATGCTACTGCTATGAACTCTGATATGTCGCATGCTATTGATGATGCCACTTCTGTTATGCATGATACTTATGATGAAACTACTTCTGTGCGTGATACTACTTTTGAAGGAAATATGCCCTAGAGGCAATAATAAAGTTATTATTTATTTCCTTATTTCATGATAAATGTTTATTATTCATGCTAGAATTGTATTAACCGGAAACATAATACATGTGTGAATACATAGACAAACATAGTGTCACTAGTATGCCTCTACTTGACTAGCTCGTGAATCAAAGATGGTTAAGTTTCCTAGCCATAGACATGAGTTGTCATTTGATTAACGGGATCACATCATTAGGAGAATGATGTGATTGACTTGACCCATTCCGTTAGCTTAGCACTTGATCGTTTAGTATATTGCTATTGCTTTCTTCATGACTTATACATGTTCCTATGACTATGAGATTATGCAACTCCCGTTTACCGGAGGAACACTTTGTGTGCTACCAAACATCACAACGTAACTGGGTGATTATAAAGGAGATCTACAGGTGTCTCCAAAGGTACTTGTTGAGTTGGCGTATTTCGAGATTAGGATTTGTCACTCCGATTGTCGGAGAGGTATCTCTGGGCCCTCTCGGTAATGCACATCACTATAAGACTTGCAAGCAATGTAGCTAATGAGTTAGTTACGGAATGATGCTATACGTAACGAGTAAAGAGACTTGCCGGTAACGAGATTGAACTAGGTATTGAGATACCAATGATCGAATCTCGGGCAAGTAACATACCGATGACAAAGGGAACAACGTATGTTGTTATGCGGTTTGACCGATAAAGATCTTCGTAGAATATGTAGGAGCCAATATGGGCATCCAGGTTCCACTATTGGTTATTGACCAGAGAGATGTCTCGGTCATGTCTACATAGTTCTTGAACCCGTAGGGTCCACACGCTTAACGTTCGTTGACGATATAGTATTATATGAGTTATGTATGTTGGTAACCGAATGTTGTTCAGAATCCTGAATGAGATCACGAACATGACGAGGAACTCCGGAATGGTTCGGAGATGAAGTTTAATATATGGGATAATGTTGTTTGGTCTCCGGAAGGGTTCCGGAATTCACCGGAAGGGGTTCCGGATGTTTCCCGAAATGTTTGGGTACGAGAACACGTTATTTGGGCCAAAGGGGAAAGCCCACAAGGTTTTTGGAAAGGGCAAAAGGAAGTTTTGTGGAGTCCAAGTGCCAGACGCCAGGGTCCCTGGCGTCTGGGTCCAGACGCTAGGAACCCTGGCGTCTGGCCCTGGAGTCCGAGAAGGACTCTTGCCTTTCGGGTGAAACCGACTTTGTTGAGGCTTTTACTCCAAGTTTCGACCCCAAGGCTCAACATATAAATAGAGGGGTAGGGCTAGCACAAAAGACACATCAAGAAACACCAAGCCGTGTGCCGGCAACCCCGTCCCCTCTAGTTTATCCTCCGTCATAGTTTACGTAGTGCTTAGGCGAAGCCCTGCGGAGATTGTTCTTCACCAACACCGTCACCACGCCGTCGTGCTGCCGGAACTCATCTACTACTTCGCCCGTCTTGCTGGATCGAGAAGGCGAGGACGTCATCGAGCTAAACGTGTGCAGAACTCGGAGGTGCCGTGCGTTCGGTACTTGGATCGGTCGGATCGTGAAGACGTACGACTACATCAACCGCGTTGATAAACGCTTCCGCTTAGCAATCTTCAAGGGAATGAAGATACACTCCCCCTCTCGTTATTATGCATCACCATGATCTTGCGTGTGTGTAGGAAATTTTTTGAAATTACTACATTCCCCAATAGTGGTATTAGAGCCTGTTTTATGCGTAGATGTTATATGCACGAGTAGAACACAAGTGAATTGTGGGCGATACAAGTCATACTGCTTAGCAGCATGTCATACTTTGGTTCGACGGTATTGTTGGATGAAGCGGCCCGGACCGACATTACGCGTACGCTTACGCGAGACTGGTTCTACCGACGTGCTTTGCACATAGGTGGCTGGCGGGTGTCAGTTTCTCCAACTTTAGTTGAACCGAGTGTGGCTACGCCCAGTCCTTGAGAAGGCTAAAACAGCACTAACTTGACGAACTATCATTGTGGTTTTGATGCGTAGGTAAGAACGGTTCTTGCTCAGCCCGTAGCAGCCACGTAAAATTTGCAACAACAAAGCAGAGGACGTCTAACTTGTTTTTGCAAGGCATGTTGTGATGTGATATGGTCAAGACGTAATGCTATAATTTATTGTATGAGATGATCATGTTTTGCAATCGAGTTATCGGCAACTGGCAGGAGCCATATGGTTGTCGCTTTATTGTATGAAATGCAAGCGCCCTGTAATTGCTTTACTTTATCACTAAGCGGTAGAGATAGTCGTAGAAGCAATAGATGGCGTAACGACAACGATGCTATGATGGAGATCAAGGTGTCACGCCGGTGACAATGGTGATCACGACGGTGCTTCGGAGATGGAGATCACAAGCACAAGATGATGATGGCCATATCATATCACTTATATTGATTGCATGTGATGTTTATCCTTTATGCATCTTATCTTGCTTTGATTGACGGTAGCATTTTAAGATGATCTCTCACTAATTATCAAGAAGTGTTCTCCCTGAGTATGCACCGTTGCGAAAGTTCTTCGTGCTGAGACACCACGTGATGATCGGGTGTGATAGGCTCTACGTTCAAATACAACGGGTGCAAAACAGTTGCACACGCGGAATACTCAGGTTAAACTTGATGAGCCTAGCATATATAGATATGGTCTCGGAACACGGAGACCGAAAGGTCAAGCGTGAATCATATAGTAGATATGATCAACATAGTGATGTTCACCATTGAAAACTACTCTATCTCACGTGATGATCGGACATGGTTTAGTTGATTTGGATCACGTGATCACTTAGATGACTAGAGAGATGTCTGTCTAAGTGGGAGTTCTTAAGAAATATTATTAATTGAACTTAAATTTGTCATGAACTTAGTCCTGGTAGTATTTTGCAAATTATGTTGTAGATCAATAGCTCGCGTTGTTGCTTTCATATGTTTATTTTGATATGTTCCTAGAGAAAATTGTGTTGAAAGATGTTAGTAGCAATGATGCGGATTGGATCTGTGATCTGAGGTTTATCCTCGTTGCTGCTTAGAAGAATTATGTCCTTAATGCACCACTAGGTGACAGACCTATTGCAGGAGCAGATGTAGACGTTATGAACGTTTGGCTAGCTCAATATGATGACTACTTGATAGTTTAGTGCACCATGCTTAACGGTTTAGAATCGGGACTTCAAAGACGTTTTGAACGTCATGGACCATATGAGATGTTCCAGGAATTGAAGTTAATATTTCAAGCAAATACCTGAGTTGAGAGATATGAAGTCTCCAACAAGTTCTATAGCTAAAAGATGGAGGAGAATCGCTCAACTAGTGAGCATGTGCTTAGATTGTCTGGGTACTACAATCGCTTGAATCAAGTGGGAGTTAATCTTCCAGATAAGATAGTGATTGACAGAGTTCTCTAGTCACCATCACCAAGTTACTAGAACTTTGTGATGAACTATAGTATGCAAGGGATGACGAAAACGATTCCCGAGCTCTTCGTGATGTTGAAATCGACAAAGGTAGAAATCAAGAAAGAGCATCAAGTGTTGATGATTGACAAGACCACTAGTTTCAAGAGAAGGGCAAAGGGAAAGAAAGGGAACTTCAAGTAGAATGACAAGCAAGTTGTCACTCCTGTGAAGAAGCCCAAAGCTGGACCAAAGCCTGAAACTGAGTGCTTACACTGCAGAGGAAATGGTCAGTGGAAGCGGAAATGCCCTGAATATATGGTGGATAAGAAAGATGGCAAATTGAAAAAGGGTATATTTGATATACAGGTTATTGATGTGTGCCTTACTAGTGTTTATAGTAGCCCCTGAGTATTTGATACTTGTTCGGTTGCTAAGATTAGTAACTCAAAACAGGAGTTACAGAATAAACAGAGGCTAGTTGAAGGGGAAGTGACGATGAGTGTTGGAAGTAGTTCCAAGATTGATATGATCATCATCACACACTCCCTATATTTTAGAGATTAGTGTTAAACCTAAATAAATGTTATTTGGTGTTTGTGTTGAGCATAAATATGATAAGATCATGTTTATTGCGATACGATTATTCATCTAAGATAGAGAATAAATTGTTATTATGTTTACATGAATAAAACCTTCTATGGTCATACACCCAATGGTGATGGTTTATTGAATCTTGATCATAGTGATACACATATTCATAATGTTGATGCCAAAAGATGCAAAGTTAATAATGATAGTGCAACTTATTTGTGGCACTGTCGTTTGGGTCATATCGGTGTAAAGCGCATGAAGAAACTCCATAAAGATGGATTTTCGGAATCACTTGGTTATGAATCATTTGATGCTTGCGAACCATGCCTTTTGGGCAAGATGACTAAAACTCCATTCTCCGGAACAATGGAACGAGCTACTAACTTGTTGGAAATAATACATACCGATGTATGCGGTCCAATGAGTGTTGATGCTCGTGGCGGGTATCGTTATTTTCTGACCTTCACAGATGATTTGAGCAGATATGTTTATATCTACTTAATGAAGCACAAGTCTAAAACATTTGAGAAGTTCAAAGAATTTCAGAGTGAAGTGGAGAATCATCGTAACAAGAAAATAAAGTTTCTACAATCTGATCATAGAGAAGAATATTTGAGTTACGAGTTTGGCCTTCATTTTAAACAATGTGGAATAGTTTCACAGCTCACGCCACATGGAACACCACAGCGTAATGGTGTGTCCGAACATCGTAACCGCACTTTATTGGATATGGTGTGATCTATGTTGTATCTTACAGATTTACCACTATCGTTTTGGGGTTATGCATTAGAGATAGCTGCATTCACTTTAAATAGGGCACCATCTAAATCCGTTAAGACGACACCGTATGAACTATGGTTTAGCAGTAAACCTAAGCTGTCATTTCTTAAAGTTTGGAGTTGTGATGCTTATGTGAAAAAGGTTTCAACCTGATAAAGCTCGAACCCAAATCGGAGAAACGCGTCTTCATAGAATACCCTAAGGAAACTGTTGGGTACACCTTCTATCACAGATCCGAAGGCAAAACATTCGTTGCTAAGAATGGATCCTTTCTAGAGAACGAGTTTCTCTCGAAAGAAGTGAGTGGGAGGAAAATAGAGCTTGATAAGGTCATTTGTACCTTCTCCCGAATTGGAAAGTAGTTCATCACAGAAGTCAGTTCCAGTGATTCCTACACCAATTAGTAAGGAAGCTAATGATCATGATCATGAAACTTTAGATTAAGTTACTACAAAACCTCGTAGGTCTTCCAAAGTACAGTCTGCACCAGAGTGGTATGGTAATCCTGTTCTGGAAGTCATGTTACTAGACCATGATGAACCTACGAACTATGAGGAAGCGATGATGAGCCAAGATTCCGCAAAATGGCTTGAGGCCATGAAATATGAGATGGGATCCATGTATGAGAACAAAGTGTGGACTTTGGTGGAATTGCCCGATGATCGGCAAGCTATATTGTATAAATGGATCTTCAAGAGGAAGACGGATGCTGATAGTAGTGTTACTATCTACAAAGCTAGACTTGTCGAAAAAGGTTTTTGACAAAGTTAAAGGTGTTGAATACAATGAGATTTTCTCACTCGTATCGATGCTTAAAAGTCTGTCTGAATCATGTTAGCAATTGCCACATTTTATGAAATCTGGCAAATGGATGTCAAAATTGCATTCCTTAAATGGATTTATTAATGAAGAGTTGTATATGATGCAACCAGAAGGTTTTGTCAATCCTAAAGGTGCTAACAAAGTGTGCAAGTTCCAGTGATCCATCCATGGACTGGTGCAAGCATCTCGGAGTTGGAATATACGCTTTGAGAAGTTAATCAAAGCATATAGTTTTATACGGACTTACGGTGAAGCCTGTATTTTTAATAAAGTGAGTGGGAGCACTACAACCTTTCCGATTGGTATATGTGAGTGACATATTGTCGATCAGAAATGATGTAGAATTTTTCTGGAAAGCTTAAAGGAGTGTTTGAAAGGAGTTCTTTAAAAAAAAGACCTCAGTAAAGCTACTTACATATTGAGCATCAAGATCTATTGAGATAGATCAAGACGCTTGATAAGATTTTCAATGAGTACATACCTTGACAAGATTTTGAAATAGTTCAAAATGGAACAGTCAAAGAAAGAGTTCTTGCCTGTGTTGCAAAGGTGTGAAATTGAGTAAGACTCAAATCCCGACCACGGTAGAAAATAGAAAAGAGAATGAAAGTCATTCCCTATGCCTCACTCATAGGTTCTATAAAGTATGCTATGCTATGTACCAAACCTATTGTATACCCTGCTCTGAATTTGGCAAGGGAGTACAATAGTGATCTAGGATTAGATCACTGGACATTGGTCAAGAATATCCTTAGTAAGGACTAAGGAAATATTTCTCAATTATGGAGGTGATAAAAGAGCCCGTCATAAAGAGTTACATCGGTGCAAGCTTTCATACCGATCCAGATAACTCTAAGTCTCAATCTGGATACATATTGAAAGTGGGAGCAATTAGCTAGAGTAGCTCCGCGCAGAGCATTGTAGACATAGAATATTTGCAAAATACATATGGCTCTGAATGTGATAGACCCGTTGACTAAGCTTCTCTCATGAGCAAAACATGATCACACCTTAGTACTCTTTGGGTGTTAATCACATAGCGATGTGAACTAGATTATTGACTCTAGTAAACCCTTTGGGTGTTGGTCACATGACGATGTGAACTATGGGTGTTAATCATATACAGATATGAATATTGGTGTTAAATCACATGGCGATGTGAACTAGATTATTGACTCTAGTGCAAGTGGGAGACTGAAGGAAATATGCCCTAGAGGCAATAATAAAGTTATTATTTATTTCCTTATTTCATGATAAATGTTTATTATTCATGCTAGAATTGTATTAACCGGAAACATAATACATGTGTGAATACATAGACAAACATAGTGTCACTAGTATGCCTCTACTTGACTAGCTCGTGAATCAAAGATGGTTAAGTTTCCTAGCCATAGACATGAGTTGTCATTTGATTAATGGGATCACATCATTAGGAGAATGATGTGATTGACTTGACCCATTCCGTTAGCTTAGCACTTGATCGTTTAGTATATTGCTATTGCTTTCTTCATGACTTATACATGTTCCTATGACTATGAGATTATGCAACTCCTGTTTACCAGAGGAACACTTTGTGTGCTACCAAACGTCACAACGTAACTGGGTGATTATAAAGGAGCTCTACAGGTGTCTCCGAAGGTACTTGTTGAGTTGGCGTATTTCAAGATTAGGATTTGTCACTTCGATTGTCGAAGAGGTATCTCTGGGCCCTCTCGGTAATGCACATCACTATAAGCGTTGCAAGCAATGTAGCCAATGAGTTAGTTACAGAATGATGCATTACGTAACGAGTAAAGAGACTTGCCAGTAACGAGATTGAACTAGGTATTGAGATACCGACGATCGAATCTCGGGCAAGTAACATACCGATGACAAAGGGAACAACGTATGTTGTTATGCGGTTTGACCGATAAAGATCTTTGTAGAATATGTAGGAGCCAATATGGGCATCCAGGTTCCGCTATTGGTTATTGACCAGAGAGATGTCTCGGTCATGTCTACATAGTTCTCGAACCCGTAGGGTCCGCACGCTTAACGTTCGTTGACGATATAGTATTATATGAGTTATGTGTGTTGGTAACTGAATGTTGTTCGGAATCCCGAATGAGATCACGAACACGACGAGGAACTCCGGAATGGTCCGGAGATGAAGTTTAATATATGGTATAATGTTGTTTGGTCTCCGGAAGGGTTCCAGAATTCATCGGAAGGGGTTCCGGATGTTTCCCAAAATGTTTGGGTACGAGAACACGTTATTTGGGCCAAAGGGGAAAGCCCACAAGGTTTTTGGAAAGCGCAAAAGGAAGTTTTGCAGAGTCCAGGGGCCAGACGCCAGGGTCCTTGGCGTCTGGGTCTAGACGTCGGGTACCCTGGCGTCTAGCCCTGGAGTCCAAGAAGGACTCTTGCCTTTCGGGTGAAACCGACTTTGTTGAGGCTTTTACTCCAAGTTTCGACCCCAAGGCTCAACATATAAATAGAGGAGCAGGGCTAGCACAAAAGACACATCAAGAAACACCAAGCCGTGTGCCGGCAACCCCGTCCCGTCTAGTTTATCCTCCGTCATAGTTTCCGTAGTGCTTAGGCGAAGCCCTGCGGAGATTGTTCTTCACCAACACCATCACCACGTCGTCGTGCTGCCGAAACTCATCTACTACTTCGCCCGTCTTGCAGGATCGAGAAGGCGAGGACGTCATCGAGTTGAACGTGTGCAGAACTCGGAGTTTTCGTGCATTCGGTACTTGGATCAGTCGGATCGTGAAGACGTACGACTACATCAACCGCGTTGATAAACGCTTCCGCTTAGAGATCTTCAAGGGTATGAAGATGCACTCCCCCTCTCGTTGCTATGCATCACCATGATCTTGCGTGTGCGTAGGAAATTTTTTGAAATTACTACGTTCCCCAACAACTTTGCCATTAGGTGAATTTCTTGATGAACAACTTACTAGAGTTAGGGGGAATGAAATTATTGAAGATGCTATTGTTGATGATAGTGATGATGAAAATTCTCCCAATGATTATGAATTGCCTATTTTTCCTGAGGGTTATGTTATGAATGAAGAAGCTGCTAGAGCTATCTTTGCTTGCAATGATAGATATGATCTTAAGAAATTATTAGCTAAATGGAAGCAGCAGTCTCTTAATGCTAGAATGAAACCTGACCCTGCTTTTGCTACTTCACCTATCTACGTTACTGATAAGGATTATGAATTCTCTGTTGATCCTGAGATTATTACTTTAGTTGAATATGATCCTTTTTATGGCCTTGAATCTGAAATAGTTGTGGCACATCTTACCAAGTTGAATGATATAGCCACCCTGTTTACTCATGATGATAAATCTCGCTATTTTTATATCCTTAAGATATTTCCGTTCTCATTAAAAGGTGATGCTAAGACTTGGTATAATTCTCTTGCTCCTGGTTGTGTGCGTAGTCCCCAGGATATGATTTATTACTTCTCTGCTAAATATTTCCTTGCTCATAAGAAACAAGATGCCTTGTGGAAAATATATAACTTTGTGCAAATCAAAGAAGAGTGTCTCCCACAAGCTTGGGGGAGGCTTCTCCGATTACTTAATGCTTTGCCTGATCATCCTCTTTAGAAAAATGAAATCTTGATATCTTTTATAATGGACTAACCGATGCTTCCCAGGACTACTTGGATAGTTGTGCTGGTTGTGTTTTCAGGGAAAGAACAGTCGACGAAGCTGAATTATTATTGAATAATATGTTGACCAATGAAAATAATTGGACTCTTCCTGAGCCAATTCCTGAGGCAATTCCTGAACCAATTGAGCCAACTCCTGAGCCTATTCCTAAACCCACTACGAAGAAGAGAGGTGTTTTATTTCTCAGTCCTGAAGACATGCAAGAGGCAAAGAAATCAATGAAAGGAAAAGGTACTAAAGCTGAAGATGTTAATAATTTACCACCTATTGAAGAAATACATGGTCCTAATATACCGCCTGTTGAAGAACCACATTGTCTTGATAACCCGACACAGGTAGTAAAGGTAAATTCTCTCTATAGATATGATAAAGTTGAAATCCCCTCTACTAAATTTCATAGCCCATGCTTAGATGAATTTGATGACTTTATGTCTAGGCAAGAAAGTTTTAATGCTTATGTTGGTAGAGAGTTAAAGAATAATGCTTTCGAGATAGGATGCGTGACCGATAATATGGCTAGAGTTAAAGGTGAACTCAAACTCGTTAGCAAATATGCTTCTATGGTTGCTACTCAAGCTGAGCAAGTACTTAAAGCTCAAAATGATTTGCCTGATGAATTAAATAATAAAAATGACTTTGCTATTAGAGTGGCTACTAGAACTGGTAGAATGACTCATGAACCTTTGTATCCTAAAGGCCACCACAAGAGAATCGAGCAAGATTCTCAGAGAAATAATTTAGAGGCACCTAGTTATTCTAAAAAGAAGAAAAAGAAAAATGTTAGAACATTGCATGCTTCTAGTGAACCTACTATAGACACACCCGAGAATCCCAATGACATTTCTATTTCTGATGCTGAAACACAATCAGGTGACGAACATGAACCTAGTGATAATGTTAATGATAATGCTCATGTTGATGCTCAACCTAGCAAAAACAATGATGTAGAGATTGAACCTGCTGTTGATCTTGATAACCCACAATCAAAGAATCGACGTTATGATAAGACAGATTTTGTTGCTAGGAAGCACAGTAGAGAAAGAGAATCATAGGTTCAGAAACCCATGCCCTTTCCTCCTAAACCATCCAAGACAAAGGATAATGAGGATTTTGAGCGCTTTGCTGAAATGATTAGACCTATCTTCTTACATATACGCTTAACTGATATGCTCAAAGTAAATCCTTATGCTAAGTATATGAAGGATATCATCACAAAAAAAAGAAAGATACCGGAAGCTAAAATTTACACCATGCTTGCTAATTACACTTTTAAGGGTGGAATACCAAAGAAACTTGGAGATCCGGGTGTACCAACTATACCATGCTCCATTAAAAGAAATTATGTTAGAAATGCTTTATGTGATCTTGGAGCCGGTGTTAGTGTTATGCCTCTCTCTTTATATCGTAGACTTGAATTGAATAAGTTGACACCTACTGAAATATCTTTGCAAATGGCTGATAAATCAACTGCTATACCTGTTGGTATTTGTGAGGATGTGCATGTTGTGGTTGCAAATGTCACTATCTTAACGGACTTTGTTATTCTTGATATTCCCAAGGACGATAGTATGTCGATTATCCTTGGTAGACCTTTTTTGAATACTGCAGGGGCTATTATTGATTGCAACAAAGGCAATGTCACTTTTCATGTTAATGGTAACGAGCATACGGTACACTTTCCGAGGAAACAATCTCAAATTCATAGCATCAATTCTATTGGAAAAGTTCCAACTATCATTATTGGAGGTTTTGAATTTCCTCTCCCTACTGTCAAGAAAAAGTATGATGTTCTTATTGTTGGGGATTTTCATATCCCCGTTGAGGTAACTTAGTGTTATTCGAAATTTCTCCGGTTCCGTGTTATTCGGAATGAGTTCGTTAAAAAAGACTTGATCAACCTTGTTAGTGGATTCATTTTGATGATCATGAGATGGATGAAACTAGAAGGCACAACCTTCTGTACCCTCTTTTTACTTTCTGTTATTTAGAATAAATAAAGAAAAAATAGTATTATCCGTCTATTTTCTGAACTATCCGTGCATTAAAAAATATCCTGAAAAAAAGTGCTCCAAATGCCCTACAAATTTAGTATGATTTTTTATGGAATATTTGAGGATTTTAGGCACTAAAAACACTACAGGAGGGGCAAGCACCAGGCCACGAGAGTGGAGGGCGCGCCCACCCCCCTGGGCGCGCCCCCCTGTCTCGTGGGCCCCTGGTGGCCCCCCTCAACTTATGCCAGCACCCACACACTTCATCTTCTACCCAAAAAAATCCCCATCCAGCTCAAGCACGAGTTCTAGCTCATTTTGCTGCGATTTTCGATCTCCTTGCTCAAAGCTCCATTCACAAAACTGCTTTGGGAGATTGTTGCTTGGTATGTAACTCCTCCATTGGTCCAATTAGTTTTTGTTCTAGTGCTTTATTCATTGCAAATTTTTGTTGCATAGGTGACCATGTTCTTGAGCTTGCATGTTGAATTTATGAGGTCCCAAGCAATCATAATGCATGGTATAGGCTCTAGGCACTTGTAGGAGTAGTTGCTATCAATCTTGTCTAGTTTTATTCACTTTTATTTTGAAGTTACTAAAATTTCAGAAAATTTCAGAAAATTTTGAGGAAATTTTTGAGGGGCTCTTCTAGCCAAGGCTCTCAGGAGAAACAAGCCAAAGAGAAGGAAAAAGCCAAGTATAATCTTCCTCGCTTAGCGGAAGTACGGTCGTGCGAATGGCCATGCGATGATTTCTTGAAAGAAGTTGTAATTCATGAAGATTTTTATTCTTTGATTGAGAACGCAGGCCTCACCGGTTTCCTCCACGACCGGATCAATCAGTACCTCTTACTCACCAATACTTTCGTGCAAAAATTTTATTACTATCCTAAGAAGTCACCGCCTGCAGTATCATTTCATTTATATGATGAATTCGGAGAAATGTCTCTACGTAATTTTTGCGCGGTGTGTAGGATACCTTATGAGGGAGAATTAGAGGAACCCCATCGTAAAGATGTGGATGGTTTGTTAACACTATTGCTGTAGAGGAGCCAAAGAAGGGTTCCGAGGCGAAAATCTCTAGCATACACTTTCCTGTTTTATGCTACTTTGCCATATTTGCTAGTAGATGCTTGATTGTTCGTGGAAATAGTGGAAACTTTAGTGTTCCTGATATTATCATTCTTCAACATGCCTTGCTTGGAGACAATAGTTTTAGTATGGGTGTCGTCGTTGCTAAACGGCTGGCCCTGAATCGTACAAAAGGCCCCATATTTGGAGGTATCTATGCTTCACGGCTTGCTAGACATTTCCAGATACCTATTAGGCACCATGAGAAAGAGGAGACAAAATGGCCCCCTCACATTTTAGATTACAAGAGCATGGTAGCACACACGTTTATTGTTGACAACGAAGAGAAGATGCTCTTGTATAAACTTAGATTTAATAAGAAACACATTGAGACTATTATTTTGCCTGCGCCTCTGCTGTTTGATTTGACTGCAGATAATTTTCTTGTTACACCTGAAGCGGTGTACAATCATCGAGCCCAAGCTTTCACTCCAGAACCTGAACCTGAGCCGGAACCTGCACTGGACCCTTATCGTGCATCATCTTTCCAGTGGGATCCGGAGATGACCAGCTGGTGGTATCCTGATTACACCTCCCAGTACACCGGGGAGAGTAGCGGCAGTCCTTGGTATTAGACCAACTTAGGCCAAAAGCCTAAGCTTGGGGGAGTATGTATTTCTCACCGACTCTACATTCATGTTCACACACTAGTCGTCGGTGCTCATACTCTTTCATTGTATTATCCATGCTAGTTTAATTTTCTTTTTCTAGCCTTCTTCTTGTGTGTTTGGTAAACCTTGAGAAAAACCAAAAATATTATTAGTTAGTTTAACTTTCATGCTTGTAGTAGAAATTAAAATGAAAACTCAAAAAGATTTCTAGTTCTTCTTCTTACTTGTTGGGAGCTTTCCCGTGTAAATAGTTTTCTTTTCTTTTCTTTTCTTTGGGGGTCGAGAGTAGAAGACCATATTGAAAATGCTTAGTGGCTCTCATATGCATGATTGATTATTTAACTTAGAGCCCATATTACTTTGTCTTCTCTCTTGAGTTGAATGCTTGTAGATTCCAGCTTAGTCCAATGCACGTGCACTCTTATTATTATACACATCGTTCGGTCGTGCAAGTGAAAGGCAATAATGATGATATATTATAGACTTATTGAGATGAGAGAAGCTGGTATGAACTCGGCCTCTCTTGTTTTTGTAAATATGATGAGTTCATCATTTCTGATTCAGCTTATTATGAAGTAAACATATTTGCAATGACATTTAGAGATTGTAGTTGCTTGTGCCATGCTTGATTAGCTATGAGTTATAATGGTTTACCTTGCGTGCCAACATGCTATTAGAATGATTATGATGTGGTATGATGGGATGGTATCCTCCTTTGAATGAATTGAGTGACTCGACTTGGCACATGTTCACGCATGTAGTTGAAACAAATCAACATAGCCTTCATGATATTTATGTTCATGGTAGATTATATCCTACTCATGCTTGTACTTAGTGTAAATTAATTCTAATGCATGTTTATGACTGTTGTCGCTCTCTCAGTTGGTCGCTTCCCAGTCTTTTGCTAGCCTTCACCTGTACTAAGCGGGAATACTGCTTGTGCATCCAAACTCCTTAAACCCCAAAGTTGTTCCATATGAGTCCACCATACCTTCCTATATGCGGTATTTACCTGCCGTTCCAAGTAAATTTGTATGTGCCAAACTCCAAACCTTCAAATGAAATTCTGTTTTGTATGCTTGAGCAGCTCATGTTTCAATTAGGGCTACCTATATCTTCCATGCTAGGTGGGTTATTCTCAAGAGGAGTGGACTCTGCTCCTCATTCATGAGAAAGGGCCGGTAACCGGGATGCCTAGTCCCATGATCCAAAAAGATCAAAGCAAATCAAAATAATTAAACAAAACTCCCCCGGGGCTGTTGTTAGTTGGAGGCACTCATTGTTTCAAGCAAGACATGGATTGATGCTTGTTGGTGGTTGGGGGAGTATAAACCTTTAGCATTCTGTTTGGGAACTGCCTATAATGCATGTAGTATGGAAGATACAGCCATCTCATGGTTGTTGCGTTGACAGCAAAAGTATGCCGCTCAAAATGTTATTCAATCTCTATTTTAAAATCAAGCTCTGGCACCTCTACAAATGCCTGCTTCCCTCTGCGAAGGGCCTATCTATTTACTTTTATGTTGAGTCATCACCCTTCTTATTAAAAAGCACCCGCTGGGGAGCACACTGTCATTTGCATTCATTATTGCTGGTTTATATTGGGTATGACTTGACTGGATCTCTTTTACCATGAATTACAATGTTTAGTCAGTCCTTGATCTTTAAAGGTGCTCTGCATTTATGTTTTGCGGTCTCAGAAAGGGCTAGCGAGATACCATTTTGTTATATCATGTTATGATTGTTTTGAAAAAGTGTTGTCATCCGAGTTTCATTATTATGGCTCGCTAGCTGATTATGCTATTGATATGAGTAATTGTGAGACCTAAGTGTTATTGTGAGTATGGTTAGTTCATAATATTTGCTGAAACCTGAATGCTGGCTTTGCATGTTTACAACAACAAGAGCAAACAGAGTTTGTAAAAGTTTTTCTTTATCACTTTCAGTTTATCAACTGAATAGCTTGAGGACAAGCAAAGGTTTAATCTTGGGGGAGTTGATACGTCTCCAACGTATCTACTTTTCCAAACACTTTTGCCCTTGTTTTGGACTCTAACTTGCATGATTTGAATGAAACTAACCCGGACTGACGCTGTTTTCAGCAGAACTGCCATGATGTTGTTTTATGTGTAGAAAAGAAAAGTTCTCGAAATGTCCTGAAAATCCACGGAGGCACTTTTTGGAAAATATAAAAAATACTGGCGAAAGAATCAAGACCAGGGGGCCCACACCCTGTCCACGAGGGTGGGGGGCGCGACCCCTGTCTCGTGGGCCCCCCTAGACCTCCACCGGCCTCAACTCCAACTCCATATATTCACGTTCGGGGAGAAAAAATCAGAGAGAAAGTTTCATCGCATTTTACGATACGGAGCCGCCGCCAAGCCCTAATCATTCTCGGGAGGGCTGATCTGGAGTCTGTTCAGGGCTCCGGAGAGGGGGATTCGTCGCCGTCGTCATCATCAACCATCCTCCATCACCAATTTCATGATGCTCACCGCCGTGCGTGAGTAATTCCATCGTAGGCTTGCTAGACAGTGATGGGTTGGATGAGATTTACCATGTAATCAAGTTAGTTTTGTTATGGTTTGATCCCTAGTATCCACTATGTTCTGAGATTGATGTTGCTATGACTTTGCTATGCTTAATGCTTGTCACTAGGGCCCGAGTGCCATGATTTCAGATCTGAACCTATTATGTTTTCATGAATATATGTGTGTTCTTGATTGTCGGTGTCAAAACTGGCGGATCTCGGGTAGGGGGTCCCGAACTGTGCGTCTAGGCGGATGGTAATAGGAGACAAGGGACACGATGTTTTTAGCCAGGTTCGGGCCCTCTCGATGGAGGTAAAACCCTACTCCTGCTTGATTGATATTGATGATATGGGTAGTACAAGAGTGGATCTACCGCGAGATCAGAGAGGCAAAACCCTAGAAGCTAGCCTATGGTATGATTGTTGTTCGTCCTATGGACTAAAACCCTCTGGTTTATATAGGCACCGAAGAGGGTTAGGGTTACACAGAGTCGGTTACAATGGTAGGAGATCTACATATCCGTATCACCAAGCTTGCCTTCCACGCCAAGGAAAGTCCCATCCGAACACGGGACGAAGTCTTCAATCTTGTATCTTCATAGTCCAGGAGTCCGGCCAAAGGCCATAGTCCGGCCATCCGGACACCCCCTAATCCAGGACTACCTCAGTAGCCCCTGAACCAGGCTTCAATGACGACGAGTCCGGCGCGCATATTGTCTTCGGCATTGCAAGGCGGGTTCCTCATCCGAATACTTCATAGAAGATTTTGAACACAAGGATAGTGTCCGGCTCTGCAAAATAAGTTCCACATACCACCGTAGAGAGAATAATATTTACACAAATTCAATCTGCTGACGTATTCCATGGCGCCACATCACACCACGGCCAAGCCTTTATTCGAATTGTTTTTACTGTCCCACCTCAGCGCGTTTAGCGAGGCGGTTTCCTTGGCATGTCTTGTCAAAGCAGAGATCGTGTCCCCTTATTTCGGGATTCTCATCAATACGGGTGTCGGTGTCAAAACCGGCGGATCTCGGGTAGGGGGTCCCGAACTATGCATCTAGGCGGATGGTAACAGGAGACAAGGGACACGATGTTTTTGCCCAGGTTCGGGCCCTCTCGGTGGAGGTAAAACCCTACTCCTGCATGATTAATATTGATGATATGGGTAGTACAAGAGTAGAGCTACCACGAGATCAGAGAGGCAAAACCCTAGAAGCTAGCCTATGGTATGATTGTTGTTCGTCCTACGGACTAAAACCCTCTGGTTTATATAGACACCGGAGAGGGCTAGGGTTACACAGAGTCGGTTACAATGGTAGGAGATCTACATATCCGTATCGCCAAGCTTGCCTTTCACGCCAAGGGAAGTCCCATCCGGACACGGGACGAAGTCTTCAATCTTGTATCTTCATAGTCCAGGAGTCCGGCCAAAGATGATAGTTCAGCTATCCGGACACCCCCTAGTCCAGGACTCCCTCAGTAGCCCCTGAACCAGGCTTCAATGACGACGAGTCTGGCGCGCATGTTGTCTTCGGCATTGCAAGGCGGGTTCCTCCTCCGAATACTTCATAGAAGATTTTGAACACAAGGATAGTGTCTGGCTCTGCAAAACAAGTTCCACATACCATCGTAGAGAGAATAATTTTTGCACAGATCTGCTGACATATTCCGCGGCGTGACATCACACCACGGCTAGGCCTTTATTCGAATCGTTTTTTGCTGTCCCACCTCAGCGCGTTTAGCGAGGCAGTTTCATTGGCACGTCTTATCAAAGCGGAGATCGTGCCCCCTTATTCCGGGATCCTCATCAATACGGGCGTGGGTAACCCAACCGTGCCCATTGGCACGCCCCCTCTATCGAAGGCGAGTCCCAAACGGCCATGGGGAGGGCTCTTGGTATTCAACCTCTTTATAACGAGACCAAGGCATGCTCCCTTCTTTCAATCTCAATTGAATCCGCCCCTCACCTTGAGTTCCAACACTCAAAGCTCCAGATTCAGGCGCTTCGGACCTTCGATGATGTCCAGCTCCGACCTGCAAGGCCGGTGGATGCCTTCTTCTGTCACGGAAGAGGACGTGCTAAAGCTAAGAGACGCCAGGTATCTAACCGGCGAAATTTCACATAGGCTGCCGGCCCAAGGGCAGGTTATTCCTACTCCCGAGCCTGGTGAGAGCGTGGTGTTCGTGTCTCACTTCCTTCGGGGTTTAGGCTTCTCGACGGACCCCTTCGTGAGGGGGCTCATGTTTTATTATGGGCTGGAATTCCACGACTTGGATCTGGAGTCCATCCTCCACATCTCGTCGTTCATTGTAGTATGCGAAGCCTTCCTTCGCACTACCCCTCACTTCAGATTGTGGCTCAAGACCTTCAAAGTGGAGCCGAAGAAGATCAAGGGGTAGCAGACAGAGTGCGGAGGGGCTGTTATAAGCAAAAATGCTGATGCTCCATGGCCCGAGGGCTCTTTTCAAGAGGTGCTCAGTTTATGGAAACAGGAGTGGTTTTATATCACCGCTCCCAGGGGCACCAAATGGGTGGCGCCACCTGCCTTCCGCCCGGGTCCTCCACAGCGGCTGGCATCATGGGTCAACAACGGGCTCGACTGGGGGCCGTCCAAGGACGTTCCTCTGCTGTAGGGCCGTATTTGAGACCTCCAAGAGAGAGAGATCAATCTGGTCGTAGTGGCGCAGATCATGCTGATTCGGCGCCTTCTGCCCTGCAAACGTCGCCCCCTTCGCCTGTGGGAATTTAATCCGGAGGGACCACGAGCTCTTCAACACTTCATGGGCGCAACACCCGGGGAGATGTATAAACTGTTCTTCGGATAACAAGAGATGTGTCCGGACTTGACCGAGGACACAGGTCTAAGCTGCAATCGCCCGGATACTCAAGTAAGTAGTCCTGTACCCGGACACGCTATCTGAACATTTATCATAAACTTGTCCTTTAAGGAGCTGTCCCTTGAGCAGGAATGGATAGCGAAAGCAAAGCTGATAAGGTGTCCGGCCCCCCTAAGACCACGCCGGATCCTATGTTAACCAAGATGCTGGTGGCTGCGCCCTTTGGAGAAGGCGAAGGGGGAATAGGGGAGCTACTACCTCTGCGAAGGAGTTTATCAAGAAAGGAGGGATCGAGAATCCCTCCCTCCAAGGGGAGAAGAGGACCGCTTCTGAAGATCCGGAGGGCAAGGCCTCAAAGCGGGGGAAGAAATCTTCACCAGAGGGTCCTTCGCCAGGAGAAGCCCCGGCCGCACTATTTCCCCAAGGAAATCAGCCCTCCAGCGAGCCATAAGTAGAAAGGGGAGTTTTGTAATAAGGGACATCCCTGTTTTATTTCTGAAGATAACCGAAGTTTTACCTTGTAGTTTGGATCTCAGCCCTTCTCAGTAGAGCTCATCTTCGGGGGATCTTCGTCCGAAGATGATGGAGAGAGAAACGCCTCCATCTGCCGCACCGTCATGCGGGGCGGAAGGCCCTGAGGTGTCGTCGCCGAGGGTTTCCCCGAGTCCGGCGGGGCCGGGAGGTCCGGCACCAACTGGTGTACGGTCAGAGGAGCTGAAGGATCTGCTCGGGCGAGCGTCTATCTCAGAAGATCACCGTGTGTTAATGGGTACGTGATTGAAAGGATTTCATCCGCTGAGAGTGGATTGCATGAAGCCGTCAGAAGCTTACTGGCGGGGTTTGAGGTACGCGAAAATGATATACCTTCTAACAGTTTTGCATATAGAATGCGCCCTCTATAGATAGTAGCCCCTGAGACTCGGTACGTTGTCGAAAGTGACAGCGTGCCGAGGATCATAATCTCAGTTGTAAGATGTCGCCTGTCCTATATAGGTGGCGGAGCGTCCGGTGGCTAGCCGGACTGATCAATTTGCCGAACTGAAGCGGCAACTTGACGTGGCGGATGCGGACATCACGCTTGTAAATAAGCGGCTTGACGAGTAACAAGGTATGCGACTTCTCCGCGGGCACCTGGTAAGGGAGCTTGATGCCCATGCCTTACAACATGTATGCTTTATGCAGATGGTGCCGCTGCTTTGGAGAACCTTCGGGCGGAGCTAGCCCGAGTCAAGGAGCAAGCCAAGAAAAGTGATGCGGCTGCCTTGAGGGCGGCCGAAGAGCTAAAAGCCGAACAGGCTGCTCACTGTCGAAGCAGGGAGGAAATGGCCGAGCTGGCCAGGAAGTTGAAGAATGCTACCGACCGCTGCGAGTTTCTTGAAAAAGAACACCGAGCGGAGCAAGAGGACCTGAAGAAGGCCACCGCCGAAGCCAAGGATGCCCGCTCCGCGATGAGAGCTATAAAGGAGGAGCTACGTCAAGCCGGGGATATCGCGGCTGGAAAGCCCTTTCTGCTGCAGAGGAAGTTCACAGATCCGAAGTATGCTCAGTTGGGCCAGCTATGGGGTGTGGAGGATGCTTATCTGGAATTGGCGGCGAGTGCCGCAGACGCGGTCGTACACTTCCAAGGCCAAAAGGATCACGGAATGGAAGAGCTTTTTTGGTCGCAGTTCCATAGTCCAGAGCGTCCACTTCCATTAACCAATCGGTTAGCCGAATGGGCTGAGCTGAATAGGTTGTCCGAACTTGCCATGAAGGATGTCGTGACTCATTTGTGGCCGAAAAGGCCCAAGCCGAAGAGCTATTTTGGCTTGGTGCAGCAGTTCCTTGATGCGGTGCCGCATATCGATGCAATGAAGCGGTCGACATGCATAGAGGGTGCGCGGATGGATCTTGCCCGTGTCAAGACATACTGGGCGGAGATGAAGGCCACCGACGTTGCATCCCAGGATTTGGACAGAAGCCGAGTACCTGCCGAGCACTATTTTGAGGAAGTCCTGCCGGGCGCTCGTTTAATAGAGGCGTAGTGCTCGAAGGATATTATGTTCAAATGACGTGTATGATTTGTGAAATGATGTTTCAATATAATATAAAGGCTTTTTATACTTGTGCGTTCAAGTATTGAAATACCTCCTGCGCGGTCGTTAATGTATATGTGTATATAACCTAAAAGATGGCAGTCTTCGGCTTCAGCCCCCACGCACATAGTGCGGGGGTGTTTGCGAAAAAGCGCATTTTCACACTTAATCCAACGTCTTGGTCCTGTGAAGGAGGTGATAGCGTAGCAACCTAGGCAACCGGACTATAATGCTTTATCACTTTCACTTAGCCATAGGAGTTCGATGGTGGGGCTACTATATAGCCCCTAGGGGCACCGCGCTCTCCCGAATTCGGGGCGCGTATGTGCCTGACCGGGAAACGGTCCTTCGTTAATGTGGAGGAATTCTAAACATTCCGGTGGGTCATCGAGTGGTTGACCAGTCTCACGCTATATCATGATAGTCAGTTTTCGGCTTTCTCTACTGAGGTGCTCACCCGGCCGAACCGGGGCACAATCGTAGTAGTTCTCCTGGTGCCGCGTTAGCCGATATAACAGAACGTAAGGCAGCAAAACACAGGAGCCGGGCAAACCCAACATTTGACCAAAGACATGATTCGGAGCTGATGCATATAAGGCCTAACTCGAGACGCCGAACACTCCCTAAGGTATTCGGTCTTTATGAAAACGGGCAGAACAATGCCCTAAGCCCCTGGTGTCCAGGTACGTGCAAAAATTTCTGACACGGCCGATGCCAAAATGCCAGCCTCCTCCTCGGTTATAGCAAGAAACCGAGGGATGTGTATCAACAAGAGACAGTAAAAAAGGTTTACGCAGGGTCTTAATCTGAAAAGAATCCTTGCAACGGGTCCCTACTGCACGTCTGCGCATGTGTCTCCGTTGTGCCGTATCCTGGACGGGTGTAGCACGGTGTTCATCTGTAAAAGAGAAGAACTTAGTTGGGGAAAAAAGATCGTGCGAAAAATGTATTTTAAAATAAACAGAGTATGATTCAAAAAATGAATAAAATTGGGCTTTATTGTCTCTTGTTGTACATGCGTGGAGCCCCTTGTAAGGGGGTACACGGGTAGTAAGCGCCTTGTTTATTTATGCCGGACTCGCCTAACCGTGTCCGGGGTCTGAATGACCTGATTGGGTGCTTTGGTCAGCAAAGCCGGATTAGTGTGTGGCTGTCAAGGCAGTCTCACGTTCTTCCGTATTCGAGGAACACTCGAAGTTTCCCTTTAATGAGATGATGCCGCGTGGACCGGGCATTTTAAGTGTAAGGGATGTGTAATGCGGTATTGCATTAAAGCGGGCAAAAGCTTCGCGTCCCAATAGTGCTTGATAGCTACTTTTAAATGGGGCGATGTGGAAGACTAACTTTTCGCGAGGAAGTTGTCGGATGAGCCGAACACAACTTCTAGTTGTAGAGAGCCCATACAATGGGCATATGGGCCTGGCATTACTCCTTGAAAGGAAGTGTTGTTGTGGCGAATTTTGGTTGGGTCTATCCCCATTCTGCGGATTGTGTCCTGGTATAGCAGGTTTAGATCACTGCCACCGTCCATTAGGACATGTGTAAATTGGAGTCTGTCGATTATAGGATCTAATATCAAGGCAGTCCATCCTGCATTCCGGATACTTCCGGAGTAGTCCTAGTGGTCGAAGGTGATTGGTTTTGACATCCAGTGTCGGGACTCCGCTGGGGTGGACCGTGCGGCGCGTATTTCAGTCGGCGCCGCTCTGTTTTTCCCTTTTGTCACTTGAAGTGAGTTTACTGTTTTAACCTCTTGTGGGAAATTCTTTTGTTTTCCGGTGCTCTGCTTGTGGGGTTCGTCGTCGTCCTCACTTGGTGTGTCGAGCCCCTTGTGTTCGGCGTTAAGTCGGCCGGACTACTTGAAGACCCAACAATCTCTGTGGGTATGGTTTGCAGGCTTCCCGGGAGTACTGTGGATTTGGAATATCTTGTCCAAGATTTTGTTTAGGTTGGATAGCTCGTCGCTGTTGTCCTTAAGAGGCAGTTTTTTGTTGTTCTGCCGAGAGCTTTTGAATCCGGAGTTGACTGCCGTGCTCTTCGGACTGTTTCCCTTGGTCCGGTGCTGGTCCTTGCTGCGTCGTGGTTTCCCATTTCCGTCCCTGACTTCGGACGTACTTGGGTCGCTGGTACTGCATCTTGTCAGCCAGCTATCTTCTCCCGCGCAAAAGCGGGTCATGAGGCTTGTTAGTGTGGCCATTGTTCTCAGCTTTTCTTGGCCGAGGTGTCTGGCGAGCCATTCGTCTCGGACGTTGTGTTTGAAAGTTGCTAAGGCTTCAGCGTCCGGACAGTCGACTATTTGGTTCTTTTTGGTGAGGAACCTGTTCTAGAATTTGCGGGCTGACTCTCCGGGCTGTTGAGTTATGTGACTTAAATCGTCTGCATCTGGAGGGCGAACATAAGTCCCCTGAAAATTTGCCCGAAACACATCCTCGAGCTCTTCCCAACTTCCAATGGTATTTTCCGAGAGGCTTTTGAGCCAATGCCGGGCTAGCCCTTTGAGCTTGAGGGGTAAGTATTTTATGGCGTGGAGGTCATCTCCTCTAGCCATGTGTATGTGCAGGATGTAATCCTCAATCCAGACTCCAGGGTCTGTTGTTCCGTCGTATGCCTCTATGTTTACGGGCTTGAATCCCACTGGAAGTTCATGATCCAGCACCTCATCGATGAAACATAGGGGGTGTGCGGCGCCCCTGTATTTGGGTGTGCCGTGATGTTCGAATACTTGACATGTTGCATTGCTTTCTGGAGCTTGCTTTCTTGGCCCATAGATAGACCTGATTGGGCCATCCTTTTCGTGCGGATCCGTATGCGGATCGCATGCCGGCTTGTGTGCGGCGCCGCTTGCTGCTCTATGTTTGCCATGTGATCATCTATCCAACCGGGCAGCCTCTTTGTTCTTTGATTGTGGGGGCTTTACGGCCTCCTCGTCAAATTTGGGCAGTAGTTTGCGCTTTGGGTAGCTATTTGTTTGGCGACTATCGCCGTATTTGTCTGTGGTGTTGAGTACTTTGCTCCATCTCATTCTGAGTGCGTCTTCCGCTGTTTTGAGCTTCCGCTTCTGCTTCTTCAGAATACGTGCAGTGGCGACGAGCCTTTTGTGGAGGTTCTTCTGCTCCAACGATGTGTCCGGTGTGAGATCGTCCGGATTGTTATCTTCGCTGGGGACGGATTGTTTATCCAAGTTATCCTGTTTGGATGGTTGCTCGAGGGCATGTTCGTCATCCACCGGTTCGCCCTGCTCTATGGCTGGGTCTGTATGGGTGCTGTCTTTGTCGAGGCGGGACTTTGAGCAGCGCTTACGTCGCCGTTTTGACTGCTTTTCGAGGGAATTATCCTTCGCAGCGTCCGGTTGTTCTTTGTTATCGCTTCCTTTAGGTGTGTCCACCATATATACATCGTGAGTTGAGGTTGCCTTCCAGTGCCCTGTAGGCGCTGGTTCTTGGTCATCTCCGGCATCGTCGTCCATACCGTCGATGTCTTCGGAGTCAAGGTCGAGCATGTCAGTTAAATTATCAACAGTGGCTACAAAGTGGGTGGTGGGTGGGCGTTGAATTTCTTCGTCGTCCGTGTCCCAACCTTCCTGACCATAGTACGGCCAGGGCTCTCCTGATAAAGAGAGAGACTTTAGCGAGTTCAGGATGTCGCCGAAGGGCGAGTGCTGAAAGATGTCTGCGGCAGTGAACTCCATAACAGGCGCCCAACCGGATTCGATTGGCAGGGGCGTGGAAGGTTCGGAGTCCAGAGAGGAGTCCGGCACCTTGGAGTCACGAGCTTCGCAAAGGACAGGGATGGTGTTCGGATCGATCGCCGTAGAGGTAGCAGCCCCCGAGGCGGTGTCCAGCCATCCGTCCTCGATCGGCACAGTCGGCTCCGAGCTAAGGGTCAGGGCGGATACTTGCACGGCCTCCGGGGCACTGTCCGGCAGCAGAGCTAGATCATGCCCATCGTTACAGCGCGGCGCGCTTGGCTGTGGCTCGAACCCGTCGAAGATCAAGTCTCCGCGGACGTCAGCCGTATAGTTCAAACTTCCAAATCTGACCTGATGGCAGGGGCGTAGCTTTCAATCCACCCCAGATGGCCAAGTGAATTGGCCCGCAGTGCAAAGCCGTCGAATATGAAGATCTGTCCGGGGAGAAAAGTCTCACCCTGGACCGTGTCATTGTTCATGATCGAAGGAGCCATCGGGCCTAAAGGTGACGGCACAGAGGAACTCTCAATGAAAGCACCAATGTCAGTGTCAAAACCGGCGGATCTCGGGTAGGGGGTCCCGAACTGTGCGTCTAGGCGGACGGTAACAGGAGACAAGGGACACGATGTTTTTACCCAGGTTCGGGCCCTCTCGGTGGAGGTAAAACCCTACTCCTTCTTGATTAATATTGATGATATGGGTAGTACAAGAGTAGATCTGCCACGAGATCGG
Source organism: Triticum timopheevii (assembly GCA_963921465.1). Lineage (NCBI taxonomy): Eukaryota > Viridiplantae > Streptophyta > Magnoliopsida > Poales > Poaceae > Triticum > Triticum timopheevii. Next base: position 473,969,299 of record OY997268.1, read on the forward strand.
AGAGGCTAAACCCTAGAAGCTAGCCTATGGTATGATTGTTGTTCGTCCTACGGACTAAAACCCTCTGGTTTATATAGACACCGGAGAGGGCTAGGGTTACACAGAGTCGGTTACAATGGTAGGAGATCTACATATCTGTATTGCCAAGCTTGCCTTTCACGCCAAGGAAAGTCCCATCCGGACACGGGACGAAGTCTTCAATCTTGTATCTTCATAGTCTAGGAGTCCGGCCAAAGATGATAGTTCGGCTATCCGGACACCCCCTAGTCCAGGACTCCCTCAACGGGCGTGGGTAACCCAACCGCGCCATTGATTATGGTGCTTGGGAGATAAGCGAGTTTTACCAGGCTGGTGGGGACGCATAGCTTAGTCCGTCCATATAAGGGGATAAGGATCCACCTTTTTACCTATGCCTTCTTCCTCCTTTGCTTATCCATTTCTGCGCACTCGAGCTCCAGCGCCCAAGTCCGCACATATCGCCAACCTTCCCTAGCCATGTCTGGAGCGGGAGGCAAGTGGATGGCCTCCTCCATCATGGAGGGGCACATCAAGAGGCTGCGGAAGGCCGGATACTTGTCCAGCGACATCTAGCATCGGCTCCCCGACAAGGGGCAGCTCATCCCCACCCCCGGGCCCCATGAGAGGGTGGTGTTCCTCACCCACTTCCTCTACGGACTAGGTTTTCCACTTCACCCATTTGTCCGGGGGCTCGTGTTCTACTGCGGCCTGGATTTCCATGATCTGGCCCCGAATTTCATCCTCAACATCTCGGCGTTCATCGTCGTGTGCGAGGCCTTCCTGTGCATCCAGCCCCACTTCGGCTTATGGCTGAAGACCTTCAATGTCAAGCCGAAGGTAGAGGGTGGCCGCCAAGCGGAGTGCGGAGGTGCCATGGTGGGCAAGATGCCCAATGTCCTATGGCTCGAGGGCTCCTTCGTGGAGACCATAAAGGGGTGGCAATCGGGGTGGTTCTACATCACCGAGCCGCGTGACCCTAAATGGGCAGCGGCCCCTGAATTCCGATCTGGCTTCCCTACACGGCTCACCTCTTGGAAAGAGACGGGCCCAACATGGGGTAATTCGGAAGAGCTAACCGGACTCCAATCCTGCGTCAAAAAAACCTAGTGAGCAAGAAGCTCAAGCTCGTCAACATAGTCCAGGTCATGCTCATCCGCCGGATCCTCCCGTGCCAACAACGGGCCTTCGGTTTGTGGGAGTTTGATCCGGTGCAGCACCAAACCTTGAGCAGGCTCTTCGACACTACGTACAAAAATGCCTGGAAGATGTTGTTCAAGGGCGCCGAGGCTCCCGCGTCCGCTACCGAAGATCGCGGATTTAGCTCGCAGCGTCAAGCCGGCGAGGTAAGCTATTTTACCTTTTACAGGACACTTGTTTTCATAGTTTGACTCTATGCGGGATCTAAACTCCCTTACTTTTGACAGGCCTGGCAAAAGACGTCTGGGCAGGTTAACTGTCCGGCTCCCTTGCCAGAAGACCCAGCGGACGCCCAATTAACGGGGCTGCTGGTTCCAGCGCCTTACGTGGTGCCGGAGAAGAAGGCCAAGAAGAAGGCCACGGGAACTCGAAGGAGTTCCCGGCGCCAGGTGTTGTCGAACTCATCATCCGATGACTCCGAGGCGGACTCCTCCCGCGAAGACGAGGAGGAGGAAAAAGACGTCTCTCCCCCAGTGGGGGAAGAGAAGAAAAGGAAGGCCGCCCCAACTGGGGAGGCCGGAGGGTCCAAAAAGGGAAGGACCCTTCCTCCGGACTACTTCACCAACGCCGACAACGGCGAAGAGGAGTGGCCACTGAGGGCTAAGCCCCTGGCGAAATCGTAAGTGTCCGAATACCAAAATAACTCATGGCGTTCTATTTGCCGCACAGTATCTACTAACGCCGAATATAACCCTGCAGCCCGCCCAAGGACGAGCTCGACGCTTCAACGAGCGGCTCCCTGGATTCGTCGGGCGTGAATAGCACCTCACTTCCGGCTGCTTCCTCTCCTCACACTGCGGATGACGCCGAGGTGGGGTCCCAAAAGGGGCCCAGCCAGGAGGAGGTGGTCTAGGTGGCGCCGCAAGGCGACCTCCCGGACTCCAGGCGCAAGGGGGATAAAACCCCAAAGGGCTCTAAGTCCGGCCCTGGGCCGGACTCCGCACCGGAACCTTTAGTGGTTCCGGAGTCTGGCAGGCGGCCCCTTCGTAAGAAGGGCGAGACTGCAACACTGGTGACCTCCGTCCAACCGGAGGCACCGGATAATTTGCTGGAGGCGCTTAACGGCGCCTCCCTCGACGAGGAGCACCACACTGTTATGAGTGTGGTGATTCAGAAAGTTTAGTCCGCCAAGAGCGGGCTGATTGAAGCCTATGCCAGCCTTCTAACAGGCTTTGAGGTATGTATTTAAGATATGTAAAAATATTACCACATAGATAGTAGCCCCTGATGCTCAGTTTGGTGTTCGGAAAGAAAAACCGAACAGAGGATCTAATAAGATGTAAGCAGGAGTCTAACAAAAGTATGTCAATATGGGGAATGCAGGATGCGCTGCTGACCTCTGCCGCACTGACTGCGGAGGTCATTGCACTGAAGCAGAGCCTCGAGCGGTCCGAGAACGAGCTCGGCCTTGCCAAGAAGCAGCTCGAGGACAAGGAGGGTAAGTAATACCTTATGGAAGTATATAAAAGATGTGGTTGCAAAAAATGACAGGAATAACGTGAGTATTGCAGGGGCCACGAACGAGGTGGCGACCCTAAAGGAAGCGGTGTCCAAGGCCGAAAGCAATGCGGCCGCGGAGCGCACCGAGCGAGAGAAACAGGAGGCGCGGGTGGCGGAGGTGCAGCAAGAGCTCCAGGCTCTCGTGGAAAAACACGAGAGTTTGGAGCGTGACTCAAGGACTCGAGAGTCCGAGCTCGCCTCGGCTCTTGAGAGCGCCAAAGCCACTAAGGCCAAAGCCCAAAAAGCCCTTCAGGAAATTGAGGCGATGAAGAAGATAGCGGCAGGTAAGGCATTCTTCATGCAAAGCAAGCACGTGAAAGTGAATTACTTGTTACTTACCCGAATCCGGAGCTCTCCAGGAGCATTCGTAGATCTGCCCCGCAGTGTATCTGATGCTGCCGCATTCTACCGGGCCGAGGAGGGGAACTCGACGGAGAAGGCGTTCTGGTCTCAGTATGCTGAGGCCGGACACCCGGTGCCCTTGAGCGACCAGCTGAAGCAGCTGGTCGAGCTCCATAAGGTGGCCGAACAGGCCATGAAGGGCCTCATAGTTCGGCTATGGCCTAAGGAAGCCATGCCTGGGAGCTACTTTGGGCTGGTGAGGCGGCTGGTGGACGTCTGTCCATGGATTGAAGTCGCCAAGCGCTCTGTCTGCATCGAAGGTGCCCGTAGGGCTCTTGCCCGTGCTAAAGTGCACTAGGGCAAGATGGACGCTGAGAAGCTTGTGACGGACGCTCCACCGCCGGGTAGGGAGTATCGCAAGCCCGAGATGTATTATCAAGGCATCCTGAAAGGTGCCCGCCTTATAGCGGGTGAATGCTCCAAAGATGTAATTTTTGAGTAAGCTCGCATTTGTTATCCTGTACGCTTGAAAACTTGTTCATATGCGCTAAGCAATGCTTGTGAATTTAAAATATTACCTTCTGTGCGGCCATTTATTAAATTTGAGAGATGGCGAGTCGTCGGCTTCTGCCCCCATGCCATGAGTGCTAGGGTGTTCGGGATAAACTTGAGCGCTCTTTTTCCCATTCTTGGGTCCTTCGAGGGAGGCGCTCAACGCAACGAATGAGGCAACCGGACTATAATGCTTGAACACTCTCACTTAGCCATAGAATTCTATAATTTTAAATTTCGGCAAAGCCCCTAGTATTCGGAAGACCGAGTTCGGGGCGCTGTCCATGCCTAGGCCGGACAAAGCCGACTCCTCGCTCTAAGCGGCATAAGTCTTTAGGGACTCGAAAACCTCTCGAACAATGACCGGCTCTCGCCTTATCATGACGATCAGTTTTAGCTTTCTCCACTGAGGTGCTTAACCGAGCTCAACCGGGGCACAATCGCAGTGGTTCTCCCAGCGCTACCTTAGCCGATATAATGGAACATAAGGTACCAAAACATGGGAGCCGGGCAAATCCAACTATTGACCCAAGACATGATTCGGAGCCGATGCATATAATGCTATAAGTTCGGGGTGCCGCACTTGTGAAAGTGTTCGGACTTATCACACCATATTTTGGGATACTTAAGCCCCTGGTTTATTCGGCCGTACCAAAGCGTACGGATGCAACATGTCATAAGTGAACATATATAGATAAGAAAAAGGAATGCAATAATAGGCAAAAGTTGTGCATTGTTTATTAAAAAAGCTGCGGTAAAAGCAGAACGATACAAATAGTGCGATAAGCAAGGGACGGGACTATTTGACATGTCCCCCTCCAGGAGCGAGCTGCGGGATGATATGTAAAACACGTATACTGCTCGTTATAGAGACCACCTGGATACTCGACGTAGCTTTCTGCTTCCCTGGCTGTTGCATCGTGTGTTCGGCGATTCTACTGCCGGACAGGGCTTCTTGAGAAAGGAGTCCGGAAAGTAAGAAAAAAAGGAATGACACAATCGGGAGCCCCTGGTGCGGTTGAGGCGCATTCTAGGCCTGCCGTGGTCGTGCCCCTCCCCCTATGCCCATGGTATTTCCAGAGCATAATTATGTGCGCGTAGTACTGGTTTCGCAATTTCGCGAGGGCTGGGGTTGGGGCCGCATTGCTACGCGTGCTCGGGACGTGCCAGGCAGTCTTGTTGTAGGTTACTCCGGGCGCGCTTGACGGTGTCCGGACTTTTAATAGCCGGACTCGAGAATTGCCTTGAGAGGCTGCTTTGTACTTCCGCTGCGAGAGCCGACGTATGCTCCTTCGTACGGAGAGAGCGTTCGGTGTTTTCGTTGACCGTAACGACTCCTCGAGGGCCTGGCATCTTAAGCTTGAGGTATGCGTAGTGCGGCACCGCATTGAACTTTGCAAATGCGGTTCGTCCGAGCAGTGCGTGATAGCCGCTGCGGAACGGGACTACGTCGAAGATTAACTCCTCGCTTCGGAAGTTATCCGGGGATCCGAAGACCACTTCAAGTGTAACTGAGCCTGTACAGTTGGCCTCTACACCTGGTATGACGCCTTTAAAGGTCGTCTTTGTGGGTTTAATCCTTGAGGGGTCTATGCCCATTTTGCGCACTGTATCCTGATAAAGCAGGTTCAGGCTGCTGCTGCCGTCCATCAGGACTCTAGTGAAGTGAAATCCGTCAACGATTGGGTCTAGAACCAATGCGGCGAATCCGGCATGCTAGAGGGGTGGTCCCTTCGATCGAAAGTGATCGGGCAGGAGGACCACGGATTGAACTTTGGGGCGACTGGCTCCATCGCATATACGTCCCTTAGTGCATGCTTCCGCTCCCTTTTGGGTATGTGGGTTGTGTATATCATGTTCACCATCCGCACTTGTGGGGGGGAGCCCTTCTGTCCTCTATTGTTCAGCGGCCGGGGCTCCTCCTCGTCGCTATGCAGCCCCTTGTCATTGTTTTTGGCATTTAACTTGCCTGCCTGCTTGAACACCCAACAATCCCTGTTGGTGTGATCGGCTGGTTTTTCGGGGGTGCCGTGTATCTGGCATGAGCGATCGAGTATTCGGTCCAAATTGGACGGGCAAGGAGTATTTCTTTTGAATGGCTTTTTCCGCTGACCGGGTTTTGAGCCTCTGAATCCGGCATTGACTGCCGTATCGTCAGTATTGTCGCCATTAATGCGGCGCTTGTGCTTGTTGCGACGCGACGTGCCATTGCTGTCCTTGGTATCCGAATTACCAAGGCTCTTGGTCATATTGTTACTACGAGCTAGCCAGCTGTCCTCTCCCGCGCAAAAGCGGGTCATGAGTGTTGCGAGGGCTGCCATGGATTTCGGCTTTTCCTATCCTAGGTGCCGGGCAAGCCACTCGTCACGGATGTTGTGTTTGAAGGCTGCAAGGGCTTCTGCATCCGGACAGTCGATGATTTGATTTTTCTTGGTTAGGAACCGTGTCCAGAATTGTCTGGCCGATTATTCTGGCTGCTGAATTATGTGGCTTCGGTCATCGGCGTCTGGCGGTCGCACATAAGTGCCCTGGAAGTTGTCGAGGAATGCGGCTTCCAGGTCTTCCCAACAACCGATTGACTCTGTTGGCAAGCTGTTAAGCCAATGCCGAGCTGGTCCTTTAAGCTTGAGTGGGAGGTATTTGATGGCGTGTAGATCATCACCGCGGGCCATGTGGATATGAAGGAGATAGTCCTCGATCCAGACCGCAGGATCTGTTGTGCCATCGTACGATACAATGCTCACGGGTTTGAAACCCTCAGGGATTTGATGATCCATCACTTCGTCTGTGAAGCATAGTAGGTGTGCAGCGCCTCTGTATTGGGCTATATCACGACGCAGCTCAAATGAGCTTTGTCTATTGTGTTCAGCCCGGCTGGAATTGCCATATCCAGCGTGAAGGTTATCATCACGTATCGTGGGGCGCCCACGCGATCCGTAGATCGATCTTGTTTGCCTTGCCTTGTCCTCCAATATATCCCGCAGGTCTAGCACATTTTCCCACGCCTTGGTATTTTTTGAGCGGCGCGGGGGTGCGGCTTGAGTGGAGGGCCGAGAGGCCTCTCCGTCGCGGCCACGAGGTGGTCCGTCGGTCATATTATGTGCTGGTGATGTAGGCTTAGGTGCTTCCTCTTCTAATCGGGGTAGCAGCCTGCGTTTTGGGTAGCTCTTGGAGGGGCGTTCGAGTTCGAACTCTTCGGCCGCCAGGACTTTGGTCCATCTGTCGGCTAGCAAATCTTGGTCAGCTCTAAGCTGCTGCTGCTGCTTTTTCTTGAGGCTGCTTGCCATGGCCATAAGCCTGCGTTTGAAACGCTCTTGTTCAACGGGATCCTCAGGCACGACAAATTCGTCATCGTCGAGGCTTGCCTCATCTTCGGAGGGAGGCATGTAATTATCGTCCTCTACCTCTCTGCCTGCCGCTCTCTCATGAGGGCTGGCTTCTCCATCCTCCTGCACTGAATCTTGCTGGAGGGGGTTGTCTTCGGCACTGTCCGGGGTGTTATTATCTCCCGTGCCGGAATCACCGTTTTTGCTGTGGCGGGATTTAGAGCGGCGCCGCTGACGCCGGCGCTTAGGCTGTTGCTTGGAGGGGTCATCCTCCGTTGTTCCATCGCCATTCCCATCTTTTGGGATGTCCACCATGTAAATGTCGTATGACGAGGTAGCCTTCTAGTGCCCTGTAGGCGCTGGTTCTTGGTCGTCTCCTGCATCGTCGTCCCTACCATCGATGTCTTCGGAGTTGAAGTTGAGTATGTCGGTTAAATCATCGACAGTGGCTATGAAGTGGGTGGTGGGTGGGCTTTGAATTTCTTTGTCGTCCGCATCCCAACCTTCCTGACCATAATCCAGCCAGGGCTCTCCTGATAAAGAGAGAGACTTTAGTGAATTCAGGATGTCGCCAAAGGGCGAGTGCTGAAAGATGTCCGTGGCGGTGAATTCCATGACCGGCGCCCAATCGGATTCGATTGGCAGGGGCGCGGAAGGTGGGGTGTCCGGAGAGGAGTCCGACACCTTGGAGTCACGAGCCTTGCAAAGGACAGGGATGGTGTTTGGCTCAATCGCCATAGAGATCGCAGCCCCCGAAGCGGTGTCTAGCCACCCATCCTCGATCTGCGCGGTCGGCTCCGAACTACGGGTTGGAGCGGATACGTGTGCGGCCTCCAAGGTACTGTCCGGCGGCAGAGCTATATCATGCCCATCGTGAAAATGCGGCACGCTTGGCTGTGGCTCAAACCCGTCGAAGATCAAGTCTCCGCGGATGTCAGCCGTGTAGTTCAAACTTCCAAATCTGATCCGATGGCCAGGGGCGTAGCTTTCAATCTGCTCTAGATGGCCAAGCGAATTGGCCCACAGTACAAAGCCGCCGAATACGAAGATCTGTCCGGGGAGAAAAGTCTCACCCTGGACCGCATCGTTATTGATGATCGGAGGAGCCATCAGGCCTAAAGATGATGACACAGAGGAATTCTCAATGAAAGCACCAATGTCGGTGTCAAAACCGGCGGATCTCAGGTAGGGGGTCCCGAACTGTGCGTCTAGGCGGATGGTAACAGGAGACAAGGGACACGATGTTTTTACTCAGGTTCGGGCCCTCTCGATGGAGTTAAAACCCTACTCCTGCTTGATTGATATTGATGATATGGCTAGTACAAGAGTGGATCTACCGCGAGATGAGAGAGGCTAAACCCTAGAAACTAGCCTATGGTATGATTGTTGTTCGTCCTACGGACTAAAACCCTCCGATTTATATAGACACCGAAGAGGGTTAGGGTTACACAGAGTCGGTTACAATGGTAGGATATCTACATATCCGTATCGCCAAGCTTGCCTTCCACGCCAAGGAAAGTCCCATCCGGACACGGGACGAAGTCTTCAATCTTGTATCTTCATAGTCCAGGAGTCCGGCCAAAGGCTATAGTCCGGCCATCCGGACACCCCCTAATCCAGGACTCCCTCATTGATCCTATCTTGCAAGTCTATAGTCACCTATTATGTGTTATGATCCGACAACCCCGAAGTGACAATAATCGGGATACTTCTCGGTGATGACCGTAGTTTGAGGAGTTCATGTATTCACTATGTGTTAATGCTTTGTTCCGGTTCTCTATTAAAAGGAGGCCTTAATATCCCTTAGTTTCCGCTAGGACCCTGCTGCCACGGGAGGGTAGGACAAAAGATGTCATGCAAGTTCTTTTCCATAAGCACGTATGACTATTTACGGAATACATGCCTACATTACATTGATGAACTGGAGCTAGTTCTGTGTCACCCTATGTTATAACTATTACATGAGGAATCGCATCCGGCATAATTATCCATCACTGATCCATTGCCTACGAGCTTTTCACATATTGTTCTTCGCTTATTCACTTTTCCGTTGCAACTGTTACAACTACTATAAAACCCAAAAACATTACTTTTGCTACCGTTACCTTTATTATCATACTACTTTGCTACTAAATACTTTGCTGCAGATACTAAGTTATCCAGGTGTGGTTGAATTGACAACTCAACTGCTAATACTCAAGAATATTCTTTGGCTCCCCTTGTGTCGAATTAATAAATTTGGGTTGAATACTTTACCCACGAAAGCTGTTTCGATCCCCTACGCTTGTGGGTTATCAGTGTCCTTAGCTCAAGGGGAATAAGGTGAAGACGTGGTCTTTTGAGTTCAATCTCAACCTCCCTAACCAAACATACAGTTGTCATAGCAACTGGAACTGGTCTATCAAATCCTTGTCTTCACCAAGCTACTGGTTCTGTCCCTCACCTCCTTTACATTTCAGTTTGTCTTCATGAAGTCATTGCTTATTTGCGTGATCTGTTTGACTTCACTGTACAAAGACTATTACCTGTTTGGCTTCACACTGTCTTCCATTCCAATCTGTACTACCTAGCTGCTATTAGTCGTCGTGCTTTTATTACAATGATCACTTGACTATGGTCTGTCTAGAGTAGTTTATCTTCTGTTGCATATCATATAGGTTCCATTTCATTATCTGTCTTCAAAGACCTCGTGTTTTGAGGACTTCCATAAAAATCGCCTATTCACCCCCTGTCACGCACAATATGCGATCCTATCCAAGAGGACCTCGAAGGTCCCACCAAGGATAGAGCTGCATATTGAAGACGCTTTGCAAGGTGGATATCATTACATCGTACCATTACATAATAAATGGGAATACATACAAAAGGCATACAATGCCACATGAATACAACAACATCATACATAAGAGCAGCATCCGACTATGGATGAAACACAAACAGAAACTCAAACGACATCCACCCTGCTAGCCCAGGCTGCCTACCAGGAACCTATCCCCTGAATGAAGAAGAAGCAGAAGAAGAACTCCAAAACGAGTAAACATCACTCTCACGTCATGATCATCGCATTACCTGTACCTGCAATTGTTGTTGTAGTAAACTGTGACCCTCGAGGACTCACCAATCCCATTACCATGGGTATCAAGACTAGAAAAGCTTAATGGGTATGGAAAGGGTAAGTGGTGAGGTTGCAGCAAGCGACTAAGCATTGTATGGTGGCTAACTTACGAGTACAAGAATAAGATGAGAATCTACGCAACGGTTGCAAACTAGTAATGATCAAGAAGTGATCCTGAACTACACGTTCAAACATAACCCCACCGTGTTCTCTTCTCGACTCACTCAAAGAGAGACAATCATGGTTACACGCGCGGTTGGTGTATTTTAGTTCTGATCTGGTGTCAAGTTCTCTACAACTGGATATTAAAAACTCCCATCTGCCACATAACCGCGGGCACGGCTCTCAAAAGTTTATACCCTACAGGGGTGTCCCAACTTAGCCCATGACAAGCTCACGGTCCGCAGAGACAATCCTCCATCGCTGGACATCCGATCAAACTCGAGATCCCGATGCACAAGACATGTCAACAATGGTAAAACAAAACCAGGAAGACCTCCCGACGTACTGACACCCTGATAGTAGCCGCGCGTATCTCGTCTCAGGCCATGCCAGATGAGCAACGCGTACAGGTGCCAAAATAACCCAGGTTGCCCCGGGGCGGCCCCGCACATTGCTGTAGTTTGGGACCAACACCATCAGCACTGCCCCCCATGTATTATGTGGAATTAAGAATCCTTGGGAATGCGGCCCCCTATGCAAATTTAATTAATTAATTCAATATTATTATGTTGGCAAATGTCAAAACCAATGTTGGGCCTTGCTGGAAGAGTTTTATTCAAAGCGAATTCTCAAGAGGGGTCCATAAACCCTCACCGTGTTAGGGACGCAAAATCAAGGAACATAACACCGGTATGACGGAAACTAGGGCGGCAAGAGTGGAACAAAACACCAGGCATAAGGCCGAGCCTTCCACCCTTTAACAAGTATATTGATGCATTAATTAAATAAGAGATATTGTGATATCCCATGATATCCATGTCCCAACATGGAACAACCTGCACTGCACCTGCAACTAGCAACGCTATAAGAGGGGTTGAGCAAAGCGGTAACATAGCCAAACAATGGTTTGCTGGGATGGTGGAAAAAGGTTAGAGGTTGTTTCATGGCATATAGGGAGGCTTGATAAACAAGTGGTCGGTACCGCGACATAGCGACAGCATCGAGACAACTAGCATAGCAATGATAGTAGTGAGATCCAAGGTGACGGTCATCTTGCCTGAAACTCCCGCTAGGAAGAAGACCGAGTCCATGAAGAAGATGAATGGGCGTAGAAGAACCAAGCGTAGACAACGAGTCCTCATGATCACAACAAAATGGGAACTATCGAGAAAATGCACAACCGGAAAGAACCAAACAACATGGTAAACACACAGCACATAAACATGACATCATGCTCAGCCACCAACTTGTATGCGATCGAAATGCGATTGTGCCCCAATCATAAATTCATCACGTGATTGGGATAGAATCGCATCTTGGGCGCTACACCCCCCCCCCCCCTCTAGTCGATAACTACCACTTTCACTATCAACGAAGGGTTAGGCACAATGTGACCAACGATGAGCAGTAGCGCGCGCCGACAAAGACAACTTGTGACTCCTGCGACCAAGCTCACAATGACGTAACGCTAAGCTTTACTTGAAGGAAATATGCCCTAGAGGCAATAATAAAGTTATTATTTATTTCCTTATTTCATGATAAATGTTTATTATTCATGCTAGAATTGTATTAATCGGAAACATAATACATGTGTGAATACATAGACAAACATAGTGTCACTAGTATGCCTCTACTTGACTAGCTCGTGAATCAAAGATGGTTAAGTTTCCTAGCCATAGACATGAGTTGTCATTTGATTAATGGGATCACATCATTAGGAGAATGATGTGATTGACTTGACCCATTCCGTAAGCTTAGCACTTGATCATTTAGTATATTGCTATTGCTTTCTTCATGACTTATACATGTTCCTATGACTATGAGATTATGCAACTCCCATTTACCGGAGGAACACTTTGTGTTCTACCAAACGTCACAACGTAATTGGGTGATTATAAAGGTGCTCTACAGGTGTCTCTGAAGGTACTTGTTGAGTTGACCTATTTTGAGATTAGGATTTGTCACTCCGACTGTTGGAGAGGTATCTCTGGCCCCCCTCAGTAATGCACATCACTATAAGCCATGCAAGCAATGTAGCTAATGGGTTAGTTGTGGGATGATGCATTACGTAACGAGTAAAGAGACTTGCCGGTAACGAGATTGAACTAGGTATTAAGATACCGACGATCGAATCTCGGGCAAGTAACATACCGATGACAAAGGGAACAACGTATGTTGTATGCGGTTTGACCGATAAAGATCTTCGTAGAATATGTGGGAGACAATATGAGCATCCAGGCTCTACTATTGGTTATTGACCGGAGACGTGTCTTGGTCATGTCTACATAGTTCTCGAACCCGTAGGGTCCGCACGCTTAAAGTTCGGTGACGATCGGTATTATGAGTTTTTGTGTTTTGATGTACCGAAGGTAGTTCGGAGTCCCAGATATGATCACGGACATGACGAGGAGTCTCGAAATGGTCGAGACGTAAAGATTGATATATTGGATGACTATGTTCAGACATCGGAAGTGCTTCGGGAGGTTTCAGACATATACCGGAGTACCGGGGGGTTACCGGAACCCCCCCCCCCCGGGGGGGGTTTAGTGGGCCTCATGGGCCCTAGTGGAGAAGAGGAGAGGCGGCCAAGGCAGGCCGCGTGCCTCCTCCCCCTCTAGTCCGAATTGGACAAGGAGGGGGCGGCGCCCTCCCTTTTCCTTCCTCTCCTCTCTCCCTTCCTTTCCCCCTCCTACTCCAACTAGGAAAAGAGGAAGTCCTACTCCCGGTGGGAGTAGGACTCCTCCCTGGCGCGCCCTCCTCCTGGCCGGCCGCCCCTTCCCCTTGATCCTTTATATATGGGGGCAGGGGGCACCTCTAGACACAACAATTGATCTCTTGATCTCTTAGCAGTGTGCGGTACCCCCCTCCACCAGATTCCACCTTGGTAATATCGTAGCGGTGCTTAGGCGAAGTCTTGCGTCGGTAGCATCATCAACATCGTCATCACGCCATCATGCTGATGGAACTCTCCCGCAAAGCTCTGCTGGATCGGAGTTCATGGGACATCATCGAGCTAAACATGTGCTGAACTCGGAGGTGTCGTACGTTCGGTACTTGATCGGTCGGATCGTGAAGACGTACGACTACATCAACCGCGTTGTGCTAACGCTTGCGCTTTCGGTCTACGAGGGTACATGGAAAACACTCTCCCTCTTGTTGCTATGCATCACCATGATCTTGCGTGTGCGTAGGAATTTTTTTGAAATTACTACATTCCCCAACAGTGGCATCCGAGCTAGGTTTTATGCATAGATGTTATATGCATGAGTAGAACACAAGTGAGTTGTGGGCGATACAAGTCATACTGCTTACCAGCATGTCATACTTTGGTTCGGCGGTATTGTTGGATGAAGCGGCCCGGACCGACATTACGCGTACGCTTACACGAGACTGGTTCTACTGACATACTTTGCACATAGGTGGCTGGCGGGTGTCAGTTTCTCCAACTTTAGTTGAATCGAGTGTGGCTACGCCCGGTCCTTGAGAAGGTTAAAACAACACTAACTTGACAAACTATCGTTGTGGTTTTGATGCGTAGGTAAGAACGTTTCTTGCTCAGTAGAGGACGTCTAACTTGTTTTTGTAGGGCATGTTGTGATGTGATATGGTCAAGACGTGATGCTATATTTTATTGTATGAGATGATCTTGTTTTGTAACCAAGTTATCGGTAACTGGCAGGAGCCATATGATTGTCGCTTTATTGTATGCAATGCAATCGCCCTGTAATTGCTTTACTTTATCACTAAGCGGTAGCGATAGTCGTAGAAGCAATATTTGGTGAGACGACAACGATGCTACGATGGAGATCAAGGTGTCACGCCGGTGATGATGGTGATCATGACGGTGCTTCGGAGATGGAGATCACAAGCACAAGATGATAATGGCCATATCATATCACTTATATTGATTGCATGTGATGTTTATCCTTTATGCATCTTATTTTGCTTTGATTGAGGGTAGCATTATAAGATGATCTCTCACTAAATTTCAAGGTAAAAGTGTTCTCCCTGAGTATGCACCGTTGCCAAAGTTCGTCGTGCCGAGACACCACATGATGATCGGGTGTGATAAGCTCTACGTTCATCTACAATGGGTGCAAGCCAGTTTTGCACACGCAGAATACTCGGGTTAAAATTGACGAGCCTAGCATATGAAGATATGGCCTTGGAACACCGAGACCGAAAGGTCGAGCGTGAATCATATAGTAGATATGATCAACATAGTGATGTTCACCATTGAAAACTACTCCATTTCACATGATGATTGGTTATGGTTTAGTTGACTTGGATCACATGATCACTTAGATGATTAGAGAGATGTCTATCTAAGTGGGAGTTCTTAAGTAATATGATTAATTGAACTTAAATTTATCATGAACTTAGTACCTGATAGTATTTGCTTGTCTATGTTTGCTGTAGATAGATGGCCCGTGCTGTTGTTCCGTTGAATTTTAATGCATTCCTTGAGAAAGCAAAGTTGAAAGATGATGGTAGCAATTACACGGACTGGGTCCGTAACTTGAGGATTATCCTCATTGCTGCACACAAGAATTACGTCTTGGAAGCACCACTAGGTGCCAGGCCTGCTGCAGATGCAACTGACGGTGTTAAGAACGTCTGGCAGAGCAAAGCTGATGACTACTCGATAGTTTAGTGGGCCATGCTTTACGACTTAGAACCGGGACTTCAATGATGTTTTGAACGTCATGGAGCATATGAGATGTTCCAGGAGTTGAAGTTAATATTTCAAGCAAATGCCTGGATTGAGAGATATGAAGTCTCCAATAAGTTCTATACCTACAAGATGGAGGAGAATAGTTCTGTCAGTGAACATATACTCAAAATGTCTGGGTATAACAATCACTTGATTCAACTGGGAGTTAATCTTCCGGATGATAGTGTCATTGACAGAATTCTTCAATCACTGGCACCAAGCTACAAGAGCTTCATGATGAACTATAATATGCAAGGGACGAACAAGACAATTCCCAAGCTCTTCGCAATGCTAAAGGTTGCGGAGGTAGAAATCAAGAAGGAGCATCAAGTGTTGATGGTCAACAAGACCACCAGTTTCAAGAAAAAGGGTAAAGGGAAGAAGAAGAGGAACTTCAAGAAGAACGGCAAACAAGTTGCTGCTCAAGAGAAGAAACCCAAATCTTGACCTAAGCCTGAGACTTAGTGCTTCTACTGCAAGCAGACTGGTCACTTGAAGCGGAACTGCCCCAAGTATTTGGCGGATAAGAAGGATGGCAAGGTGAACAAAGGTATATGTGATATACATGTTATTGATGTGTACCTTACCAGAGCTCGCAGTAGCACCTGGGTATTTGTTACTGGTTCTGTTGCTAATATTTGCAACTCGAAACAGGGACTACGGATTAAGCGAAGACTGGCTAAGGACGAGGTGACGATGCGCATGAGAAATGGTTCCAAAGTCGATGTGATCGCCGTCGGCACGCTATCTCTACATCTACCTTCGGGATTAGTTTTAGACCTGAATAATTGTTATTTGGTGCCAGCGTTGAGCATGAACATTATATCTGGATCTTGTTTGATGCGAGATGGTTATTCATTTAAATCTGAGAATAATGGTTGTTCTATTTATATGAGTAATATCTTTTATGGTCATGCACCCATGAAGAGTGGTCTATTTTTATTGAATCTCGATAGTAGTGATACACATATTCATAATGTTGAAGCCAAAAGATGCAGAGTTGGTAATGATAGTGCAACTTATTTGTGGCACTGCCATTTAGGTCATATTGGTGTAAAGCGCATGAAGAAACTCCATACTGATGGACTTTTGGAATCACTTGATTATGAATCACTTGGTATTTGCGAACCATGCCTTATGGGCAAGATGACTAAAACGCCGTTCTTCGAAACAATGGAGCGAGCAACAGATTTGTTGGAAATCATACATACTGATGTATGCGGTCCGATGAATATTGAGCCTCGCGGCGGGTATTGTAATTTTCTCACCTTCACAGATGATATGAGCAGATATGGTATATCTTCTTAATGAAACATAAGTCTGAAACATTTGAAAAGTTCAAAGAATTCCAGAGTGATGTTGAAAATCATCGTAACAAGAAAATAAAGTTTCTATGATCTGATCGTGGAGGAGAATATTTGAGTTACGAGTTTTGTCTACATTTGAAACAATGCGGAATAGTTTCGCAACTCACGCCACCTGGAACACCACAACGTGATGGTGTGTCCGAACGTCGTAATCGTACTTTACTAGATATGGTGCAATCTATGATGTCTCTTACTGATTTACCGCTATCGTTTTGGGGTTATGCTTTAGAGACGGCTGCATTCACGTTAAATAGGGCACCATCAAAATCTGTTGAGACGACGCCTTATGAACTATGGTTTGGCAAGAAACCAAAGTTGTCATTCCTTAAAGTTTGGGGCTGCGATGCTTATGTGAAAAAACTTCAACCTGATAAGCTCGAACCCAAATCGGAGAAATGTGTCTTCATAGGATACCCAAAGGAAACTGTTGGGTACACCTTCTATCTCAGATCCGAAGGCAAGACATTCGTTGCTAAAAATAGGTCCTTTCTAGAGAAGGAGTTTCTCTCGAAAGAAGTGAGTGGGAGGAAAGTAGAACTTGATGAGGTAACTGTACCTCCTCCCTTATTGGAAAGTAGTTCATCACAGAAACCAGTTCCTGTGACGTCTACACCAATTAGTGAGGAAGCTAATGATAATGATCATGAAACTTTGGATCAAGTTACTACCAAACCTCGTAGGTCAACCAGAGTAAGATCCGCACCAGAGTGGTACGGTAACCCTATTCTGGAGGTCATGTTACTTGACCATGGCGAACCTACGAACTAGAGGAAGCAATGATGAGCCCAGATTCCGCAAAATGGCTTGAGGCCATGAAATCTGAGATGGGATCCATATATGAGAACAAAGTATGGACTTTGGTTGACTTGCCCGATGATCGGCAAGCCATCAAGAATAAATGGATCTTCAAGAAGAAGACTGACGCTGATGGATATGTTACTGTCTACAAAGATTGACTTGTTGCGAAAGGTTTTCGACAAGTTCAAGGAGTTGACTACGATGAGACTTTCTCACTCGTAGCGATGCTTAAGTCTGTCTGAATCATGTTAGCAATTGCCGCATTTTATGATTACAAAATTTGGCAAATGGATGTCAAAACTGCATTCCTGAATGGATTTCTAGAAGAAGAGTTGTATATGATGCAACCAGAAGGTTTTGTCGATCCAAAAGGTGCTAACAAAGTGTGCAAGCTCTAGCGATCCATTTATGGACTAGTGCAAGCCTCTCAGAGTTGGAATAAACGCTTTGATAGTGTGATCAAAGCATATGGTTTTATACAGACTTTTGGAGAAGCCTGTATTTACAAGAAAGTGAGTGGGAGCTCTGTAGCATTTCTAATATTATATGTGGACGACATATTGTTGATTGGAAATGATATAGAATTTCTAGATAGCATAAAAGGATACTTGAATAAAAGTTTTTCAATGAAAGACCTCGGTGAAGCTGCTTATATATTGGGCATCAAGATCTATAGAGATAGATCAAGACGCATAATTGGACTTTCACAAAGTACATACATTGATAAATTTTGGAAAAAGTTCAAGATGGATCAAGCAAAGAAAGGGTTCTTGCCTGTGATACAAGGTGTGAAGTTGAGTCAAACTCAATGCCCGACCATTGCAGAAGATAGAGAGAAAATGAAAGATGTTCCCTATGCTTCAGCCATAGGCTCTATCATGTATGCAATGTTGTGTACCAGACCTAATGTGTGCCTTTCTATTAGTTTAGCAAGGAGGTACCAAAGTAATCCAGGAGTGGATCACTCGACAGCGGTCAAGAACATCCTGAAATACCTGAAAAGGACTAAGGATATGTTTCTCGTTTATGGAGGTGACAAAGAGCTAGTCGTAAATGGTTACGACGATGCAAGCTTTGACACTGATCCGGACGATTCTAAATCACAAACCGGATACGTGTTTATATTGAACGGTGGAGCTGTCAGTTGGTGCAATTCTAAACAAAGCGTCGTGGCGGGATCTACGTGTGAAGCGGAGTACATAGCTGCTTCGGAAGCAACAAATGAAGGAGTCTGGATGAAGGAGTTCATATCCGATCTAGGTGTCATACCTAGTGCATCGGGTCCAATGAAAATCTTTTGTGACAATACTGGTGCAATTGCCTTAGCAAAGGAATCTAGATTTCACAAGAGAACCAAGCACATCATGGGACGCTTCAATTCCATCCGGGACCAAGTCCAGGTGGGAGACATAGAGATTTGCAAGATACATATGGATCTGAATGTTGCAGACCCGTTGACTAAGCCTCTTCCACGAGAAAAACATGATCAGCACCAAGGCTCCATGGGTGTTAGAATCATTACTGTGTAATCTAGATTATTGACTCTAGTGCAAGTGGGAGACTGAAGGAAATATGCCCTAGAGGCAATAATAAAGTTATTCTTCATTTCCTCATATCATGATAAATGTTTATTATTCATGCTAGAATTGTATTAACCGGAAACACAATACATGTGTGAATACATAGACAAACATAGTGTCACTAGTATGCCTCTACTTGACTAGCTCATTGATCAAAGATGGTTGAGTTTCCTAACCATAGATATGAGTTATCATTTGATCAATGGGATCACATCATTAGAAGAATGATGTGATTGACTTGACCCATTCCGTTAGCTTAGCACTTGATCATTTAGTATGTTGCAATTGCTTTCTTCATGACTTATACATGTTCCTATGACTATGAGATTATGTAACTCCCGCTTACCGGAGGAACACTTTGTGTGCTACCAAACGTCACAACGTAACTGGGTGATTATAAAGGTGCTCTACAGGTGTCTCCGAAGGTACTTGTTGAGTTGACGTATATTGAGATTAGGATTTGTCACTTTGATTGTCGGAGAGGTATCTTTGGGCCCTCTCAGTATGCACATCACTATAAGCCTTGAAAGCAATGTAGCTAATGAGTTAGTTGTGGGATGATGCATTGAGTCACGAGTAAAGAGACTTGCCGGTAACGAGATTGAACTAGGTATTAAGATATCGACGATCGAATCTCGGGCAAGTAACATACCAATGACAAAGGGAACAACATATGTTGTTATGCGGTTTGACCGATAAAGATCTTCGTAGAATATGTGGGAGCCAATATGAGCATCCAGGTTCCACTATTGGTTATTGACCAGAGACGTGTCTCGGTCATGTCTACATAGTTCTCGAACCCGTAGGGTCCGCACGCTTAAAGTTCGGTGACGTTCGGTATTATGAGTTTTTCTGTTTTGATGTACTGAAGGTAGTTTGGAGTCCCGGATATGATCACGGACATGACAAGGAGTCTCGCAATGGTCGAGACGTAAAGATTGATATATTGGATGACTATGTTCGGACACCGGAAGTGTTTCGGGAGGTTTCGGACATATACCGGAGTACCGGGGGGTTACCGGAACCCCCCGGGGGGTTTAGTGGGCCTCATGGGCCCTAGTGGAGAATAGAAGGGGCGGCCAGGGCAGGCTGCACGCCCCCTCCCCCTCTAGTCCGAATTGGACAAGGAGGGGGCGCGACGCCCCCCCCCCCCTTTTCCTTCCTCTCCTCTCTCCCTTCCTTTCCCCCTCCTACTCCAACTAGGAAAAGAGGGAGTCCTACTCCCGGTTGGAGTAGGACTCCTCCCTGGCGTGCCCTCCTCCTGGCCGGCCGCCCCCTTCCCCTTGATCCTTTATATACAGGGGCAGGGGGCACCTCTAGACACAACAATTGATCTCTTGATCTCTTAGCCGTGTGCGGTGCCCCCCTCCACCAGATTCCACCTCGGTAATATCGTAGCGGTGCTTAGGCGAAGCCCTACATCGGTAGCATCATCAACACCATCATCACGCCATCGTGCTGATGGAACTCTCCCGCAAAGCTATGCTGGATCAGAGTTCGTGGGACATCATCGAGCTGAACTTGTGCTGAACTCGGAGGTGTCGTACGTTCAGTACTTGATCGGTCGGATCGTGAAGACGTACGACTACATCAACCGCATTGTGCTAACACTTCCGCTTTCGGTCTACAAGGGTACGTGGACAACACTCTCCCCTCTTGTTGCTATGCATCACCATGATCTTGCGTGTGCGTAGGATTTTTTTTTGAAATTACTACATTCCCCAACATTACTCGGTGGTGTTGATGGACACCGAGGAGGCCGTGGAGGTTGAGCTCTCGCACTTGTCCTTCCACTATCGACGGAGGGCACTGCGGAGGACAAGCTACTTGTCATCCGGAGCGGAGTTGGATTCCTCATTGAGGAGTGCCTCCCAGTCAACGGGTTTGGACTCAATGTCCTGCAGCTGGAGTTGCGCTGGCAAGGGAAAGTTCGGGAGAGGGGACAAGACCAGTAGTGGAGCGATCAAGAGTGTGGACTGTGGACTAGGATTGGGTCCGAGTGGGACATATGTTGGATCGAACTGGGCCAACCAAGGACGGTTTGACGTGGAGGCCACGTCCGGACTGCACCATATTGGCCTCACATATGGGGTGGATTTGGGGGTACAAGACAACCCAGTTTTTAGAGCATTTACAAGCAGACCCCTCAAGCCATCCCTAAACGCTCATGCAGACAACTCGATCACTGCGTGGATCGAAAAAATTCACCCAACCGGACTCTTCACAACCAACCCGAATGTCTAGGTTGTCCAACACCCACCAAACCCAACCCATATATGGGGTGGATATGGAGGGGGCGGTATGGACGCGCCTGCCACATCGTATTAGCCCAGGCTGGCCCAGTACTACCACAGATATACCCCACCCCAGACCAAACCCTAGTCCATAGTCCACACTCTTGACCACTCTGCTCCGCTACCTGTCTCCTCACTTCCTCGTTCCTTTCCCTCCTAGCACCAGTAAGGCCAACTTTGGTAGCAGATCCGGCAATGACTCCGACCCCGTCGACTTGGAGGCACTCCTCAAGGAGGAATCCAGCTCCACCCCCAACGACGAGGAGCTCACCCTCGATATTACCACCAGCCTCCCTAGTGGCCCAGAGGGGTATTTGCAGTTCTATGCCCGCCCGCGCCTACCGTCTACGCCCTCCCTCGTCAGTCGGCGGGGCGACCAATGGCACCCAACACCTCCAAACCTGCTCCTCCCGATGACGTTGGTGCTCGTGCATGCAAAGCCGAGCCACCAACCGCGACTTCATCATTCAAAAGTGTGGGCAGCTCGCCGCGCAAGGTAGAGGGTGACACATGCCAGATCTACCATGTCAGCGAGGCGAAGGCTGAACTCCTCACCAAGGAGCAGGCATGCGCCGCCGGGCATTTGGTTGGGCTCCTCTACTCGTCTTCATCCTCCTCCAATGACGACGATGCCCCTCCAACTGCCGACGCCTACACCACGGAGTACTATCGCCACTCCGGAGACCGCAAGGGGAATAGACTGACGAGGATGTGGTGAAGTCCGACGCACCCTCCCTCTATCTAATATTATATATTGTAGGATGGATTTTTGTGAATTTGCTATGCTATGTCATTTAAAATTGCTATGTTTGATCTTTTGTGAACTTCTTATGCTAGGACTGGTTATAAATTAAACATGCAATGTCCGATCTATGTTATATTCAGTTTACGCATGTGCTATTTTGATCAGGTTGCATAGGGATGCATGGATCTGTGGGTTCGGATATTAGGGGGCGGCTCTAGATGCGGTCAAATGAGGGCTGACCGGGTGCTGTTCACGGACGTGTCCGTGGATATATATAGAGGGTCAAATTAGGACATCGTGGTTGTAGATGCTCTAAAGTAGTCTAGCAATAATCTTCTGTCGGGTTTATATATGAAACAAGCGTTCCAACCCAACTGTTTCAGATTTAGAGTTCAAAATGCAAAAAACTGAATGAGGTTTCTTCATCGGGTCTAAAGTTTATAAAATAGAAGCAAGGTAATATGTCAATAAAAATAGTAGCAAGGTTATTACTCCCTCCGTTCCTAAATATTTGTCTTTCTCGACATTTCAAATGGACTACTACATGCATCCGTATATAGATATATTTTAGAGTGTAGATTCACTCATTTTGCTCCGTATGTAGTCACTTGCTGAAATGTCTAGAAAGATAAATATTTAGGAACGGAGGGAGTAGGACTGTACACTGATGAATTCAGGGCGACTTGTGTGTATTTGTGCTCATAGAAGAGTTGAAGTGCAGTACTGAACTGAACAGGAAACGCAATGAACTACTCAAATCTTGATTCCGACCGAACAAGGCACCAAGAAACGCAATAAAGTTTCCAAGGACGTGAAATCATTCTGGATTGCTGCCAGCAAGCAAACAAGCTCGGACTGAGCAAGAAAATTGCTAAAGTTTGAGTTGTTGATTACCAACGGGCAAGGAAATTACAAGAAGTTCAGAATTTTCTTGATCCTCAAGAAGCACCAGAATTACACTAACTTCAGAATTATCATGCACAGCTCTACCATTACAAGTCAAGTCCCACTAGGAAATTCCCCATGATCAGCAAAAAGTAAGATGAAAGAGCAACTAAGTCACATCAAGAAGACTAGAATGAATCTACATCCGGTAAGCCTGCAGCGGCATTACGTCGAACACCACCCTTGCCGCCGGCCAGAGCCTCAGCTCGGTGAGCGGGTCGTCTGCTCCACATGACATGTCACTCGACGCCGCAGCACCCGCGTTGCCTCTGATATCCCCGGGCGCCCGAGGGAACAGCTCGAGGCACTCCCTCTCCGCCGCACATGTCTCAACCTCCGACACGTCCTCGGTCGAACGAGGGGACATCCTGACATCCCCGCTCGCCAGAGGAAACAGCGGCAGGCATCCCGGCGTGACCTCGGGGCTCGCGGCCTGTCGGGCGGCGGAAGGAGCCCACGGGCGCGGGTGCCCCTGCAGGGAGGGCGCGTGCTTGTGGAGGACGGAGTTCCAGCGGTTCTTGATGGCATTGTCGGTGCGGCCGGAGAGGAACTCGGCGATGGTGGACCAGCGGTTGCCGTAGGTGGCCTGGTACTTGACGATGAGCATGTCCTCCTCGCGGGTGAAGGGCTTGACAGCCTCCACCCTGGGGTCGAGGTGCTGGCACCAGCGGAGGCGGCACGACTTGGAGTTGCGGCCGGGCAGGCCTCGGCAGATGGAGTTCGGGTTTTGCGGGCCGCCGCACCGACGCACCTGCTCCCGTAGTAGGTCGTCCTCTCTCTTGGTCCACATCTTCTTGGCCGCGTGCGATAAGTCGTCGCCGTCGGAGGCGCCGGCGTCGGAGACCGATGTGGCTGGGAAGGACGACGGCGACATCACCGTCCCCCTAGCTTGGATCGCCTCCGATGGATGGTTTCTTGTGGGGTGGAGATGTTGCGTGCATGCGGTGGACGCGGTGCGGGTGGTCTATGGAGGCCGCGGCCGCGTGCCTACTTATATAGATAGACGGACTGGTGGTTACACGAAACCGGCGAAGCGGTGGCACCGAGTCCGAGCAGGAGTCCAAACTGCGTCTTTTCTTTTTGAGGTAGTATCACCAATGGTGCTTAAACTTGCCACCGATATTCACTTTAGTGCCTAAACTTGAAAAATACTCTAAACTGGTTCTAGAACTTGGCACAAGCGTGCAAATACGGTAATAATCTCATCCATAGACGTATAATGCGCTGATGTGGTGCCGTATTTTTTTATCAGCATGCACACGTAGCATGAGACCCACTTATAACAGATGCTTTATTTATATGTCAGCAGAGAGGAAAAATAAACGATAAAAATTGCAGCTGGTCAGTTTCGAACTAGCAACATAGCACTTGCAAGAGAACTGCGCTAGCAACTTGGCCAATCAGTTGCTGATATCGTACTTTTTTCTAGACAATCCTGATATCGTACATAGATAAATGACACCTTATGTTACGTACAGGAAGATGGACGTGGCTTTTAGTTACAGCCTACTATTTTGGGCAACTTTGCTTTTTTTAGAAATTTGTAAAAAGTTTGTCAACTATAATCACAGTAATACAAATAAATTTCAAATATTCATATGTTATAAATATTATAGCTACAAATAAAATAATTTATTTATAAAATGTTTACGCAATTTTAAAATATTCAGTTTTTTATTAATATTCGCTTGTGATAACTCTCACTCCTGGCACATATGCATAATTTCTATATAACTGAAATATAGATAGATGTACATATTTATATATTTTTTTCATTTTTCCATAATTAAGAATATTTTTTAGTTATATGAAAAATAATTAAACAACAAACTGATGAATTATGAAAATGTGCATATCATTTTTCAAATGTTTTTATAATTAAAATATTATTTATGAATTGTAATTTCACCAATATTTATGATATTCTAAACTATATAAATTGTTATATGACCAGAAATACAATTTAGTTATATGATTTTTCCAAAAATAATACGTCTAAACTACTTAAAATTATTTGATTTTTCTAACTAAGTTATCTTTTGTATGTATAATATTTATAAACACACTAATATTAGAAATCTATATTTAATATTATCATCAAATTTTACGTACTTTTTACAAATTCTAACAAAAATAAAATAATGCTTACGTGGACTGCACTGACTGCAGCCCATTTAAACAAGACGGGCCTGTTGATTTATTAATAGATAAGGCGTTTACACTCACATGACAAATAATCTTGAGTGGTGGAGTGGCTAGCACAGCTTGATCGCTATCCCCAGGACCCTAGTTTGAATCCTATTCACTTCAATTTTTAACTGGGATTTTTCCTTTGTGCGGACATATGGGGCCAACTGGTCATAGAGACATATATGAAACAAACCCTCTGTTAGAAGTGGGTCCCACGCCACGTGTGCGTGCTAATCAATATACGGTGCCCCATCGGCGCATTATATGTCTACAGATAGGATTATCATCGTATCTGCACGCTTGTGCCAAGTTCTAGAACCAGTTTGGTGTATTTTTCAAGTTCAAACACCAAAGTGAACATCGGTGGCAAGTTTAAGCACCACCGGTGATATTACCTCTTTCTTTTTCTTTCCGCGTTGGCTGCTGCAAGGAAGAGAAACGACTCCTTGGCGACCGATCGCGGGAGCGATCGATTCCGACCGCGCTCGTCGCTCCGCCTATTCCCTTTCCCTTTCTAACCTTTTTCCTTTTCTGGAAACCCAGCCGTGCGCCAATTCCCTTTTCCTTTTCCATCCCCTCCTCCTCCACTGCAGCTACCTTGCTGCTTCCCCTCCCCCTCCTCGGTGAGGCGCCTCACGAGCGCCGCGAGATCAGCGTGGGCGCCACGCCCGCACGAGCGCCGCGAGGGAGGTGGCCAATACGGCGAGGCGCCGCGCCCGCACGAGCGCCGTGAGGTCAAAGTGCAGCAGCGGCCAATACGGCGAGGCGTGGCGACCGCACGGGCTCCACGAGGTCCAGGGGCGGAAGCAGCCAATACGGCGAGGCGGTGCCTGTCCGGCGACCGTACGGCCTCCGCGGCGTGCTCGACCTTGCTCCTACGCCTCCTACCCAGGCTGGACCTCCCCCCGTGCGTCGTCCCCACCCGCATCACCAAGCTTCCCAATGGCGTCCGCGACTCCGCGTCGCCTCCGAGGATGTCCGGGTACTACCCACCTCCCCCTACCCTCTTCCTTTCGATGAGTCCATGGCTGACAGCGGCCACCGTCTCCGAGCTCATGAACACCCAGATTTGACAGGGAGCAGCACAGGATGGCGATTTTGGCAGCTCTGCTCTGATGATGCCGTTAGAGCACAGATTGCTCGTTTTCAGCATGAGGAAGAAGATGATTTAAATGTTTTGGAAGGACTAAGGGCTAGTTCTTTTGCTGGCTTTTTTGGGCTTCTAGAATAAGCTGCCCCTACCCAGCTTATTCTGGAAGCCCAACCAAAAATATATTTTTAGAAGCCTATTAGTCAGGTGTTAATTAGTAGGCTTCTAAAAAAATAAATTTGGTTGGGCTTCTAGAATAAGCTGGGTAGGGGGCAGCTTATTCTAGCTTATTCTAGAAGCCAGCAAAAGAACTGGCCCTAATCCAGTGAGGATGGTGGACAAGAAAATAGAAGGAATGTGTATGTCAAAACTGAAGAAAAGCATACCACCTTGGTGGCTCTGTTATCACAAAAGAAGATTGTTTACTGTTTCACACAAAATCAGATTGTTGCCAGCAACTCATCCACCTTGGTCTCATCTTTCGTTGACGGCGGAGCATCAAGTAGTAGTATCTCTGCAAAAATCCATAGACGTATCAGAACCGGCTGTGGATACGGGAAAAAGAAAAGGCCTAAATGCATCTCTGAAACTATGGCATTTTTCAGTGAATGAACTGAGACTAACAGTTCATTTTTATTCTGTTGGGGGAATCTATTTTTGACGAAATTCTGAACACTTTTCAAAGAGATAGGAGCTGCCACTGTTCAAGAATTTACTAATTCTCTGAAAATTGATTTGTTTTTCTATAGCAAGTTGTCGTATGGGGACGCACAGCGGGAGGTCGACGGCGACCATCGTCTCCGAGCTCATGAACACCTAGATTTGATAGGGAGCAGAACATGGATCTCGATTTTTGGCAGCTCTGTTCTGATGAAGCTAGCATGGTTAGGTAGTTCCCGTCACGCACAGCTTGCTCGTTTTCAGCATGAGGGGGAGGAAGATTATTTAGTTTTTTTTGTATGGACTAATCCAGTGAGGATGCTGGGCAAGAAAATAGAAGGAATGTGGATCTCAAGACTGATGAAAAGCAGGCCTCCTTGTCCTTGGTGGCTCTGTGCTCAGAAAAGCAGATTCGAAAAACTCTGATTTTTCGACAGCAACTCATCCGCCTCAGTCTCGTCTTTCGTTGACGGCAGAGCACCACGTGACTAGTGGAAGAATGTGCGCACAAATTGAGACTCAGGCATGATGACTGGGCGGGCGTCCGGGGCTGCGACCGCGACGGCACTGCTCGCCGCAAGTGATTGCCGGCGCGTCGGCGGGCGCTTCTGGGCGCTCGCCGAGTCCGACGATGAAGACGCGGACGACGATGGGGATGTCTCCCCGGCGGTGTCGCCGCCATCTCCAACGCCCTCCGATCTAATTTGTGAATTTTTTCATTCAGGGTATAGCGAGGATGAAGTGGCTACGACGATCGATCGGGTTTTGCCTCCGGATGACCCGGCGCGTATCGGTCTTCACGCGGGTGAGAAGAATGAGATGATCCGACACGTAGTTCATCGGAAAACGGCGGTGTCAATGCTCAGGCCATGGAAAGGTCCCCTACCTAAGGTGAGTCTTCCGAATCTCACGTTATTCGATCTGATTAGGCCGGAGTCTTGGATCACAGTCAAGAAGAAGAAGAACGCAAGGCGGCGCGCCGTTAGTCCGGCAACGGCGACGCCCGTCACGGCCGCGGCGATGACCGGGATCTCGCTCGCGAGATCGCAGCATTTGAACTATCTATTGGGTAGTGTTGGGCCGGTTCGGAGTGAACCGGGTCCGTGAGGCGTTGGGCTGGAGAAGGATGGGTATGAGGCCCATGCTGGACCGGGCCACACTCCTACCCTTAATGCGATCCCATGCACATACGAGGACGATTGACTCTCTCTCGCTCGTGCGCCGTCGTATCCTAGGGTTCGTAAGGTCGGGGCGAGGGGCTTCCCTCTCTATGGTGTTCGTCGGGCTCGGAGGATCCGGCCGTTGCTAGACATGGCCGGCCACGGGGATGCGCCGTCGCCAACCAAGAAGTCCTCTTCCGGTCCAGCGGGACGGGGTGGGGCGGCTCCAACGCCGGCTGCGGGTGCCGGACGTGGAGTCCTGGCGCCGCCTGGCTAGAGGCCGCCGGCGGGTGGGGGCGTGGTGCAGAGTCACCCAGGCAGAGGCGCTGGCCCCTTGGGCGCGCGGCCTTCGGGGCAAGTTCACCTACAGCCGGCCTCTGGACGGGGCGGACTGAGACCACCGACGCCAGGCGCGGCGCCTATTGCTCCAGCCGCTGGACGGGGCGGCCTGAGACCACCGGCGCCAGGTGCGGCGCCCATTGCTCCGCCGGCTGCGGGTCGTGGAGGCCCTCGGCCTGCTGCGCAGGGCGTGACCGGTGTGGCTCCGGCTGGCCGCGGTGGAGGGCCAAGTCCTATTAGGGGCTTGTCGGCACCCTCGAGCAATCGACCTCGTGCTGCACCTCCGCCCCATTACGTTGCAAGGCCGGCGCGAAACCGGTCCGGTCCGACTCAGACTAATTAGCATTCAAACAACAGAGAGCCCAATGATCCGCCCCAAGGCCAGTGGGGGGATGATGGGTATGATGCGTATGGTGAGGGATGGCACCGTGGCTCCTCGTCCACGGGAGGAGGTCGTGGCTATGCCTAGCAGAGTGATGGGTCTGCTGAGAGACCGTTTCTCAGCCCTACAGGCGGATTTGTTGAGGGAGCCTCAGGCCCGGACCACCGTCAGAGAGGTGGCTTTCGGGGCCATCATGGAGGTCGGGGTAGAGGCCGTGGGAGGTTTCGCCGACCACCCCCGCCTAAGGCAGTTGTTGAGCACGTGGCGTCAGCACTGGAGGCCGACCACGCGTCCACTAAACTTCCTTCCCAGGCGATGGAGGTGGTGACTGCTTTGGCCAGTGTTGAGGTTCCTGAGAATGGGACTATGGCCGAGGATACCGACAGGTCCGATGCTGACAGGCTGTCCAAGTATGCGCGCAAAAAGGAAAAGATGCTTTGCTACCGTTGTGGGGAGAAGGGCCATTTCATTGTTGAGTGCGTGGCCGAGCTATGTGAGACATGTGGCAAGCCGGCTCATGCCTCTGGGGAGTGCCCGTTCTTGCGTGACCAGGCTCCGTCGCTGACTGTGTATGGAGTCTACTGTGCTGAGCTTATGTTCTTTGAATCACCGGTTGCGCGAGAGATTCCGGATGAGACCCTGAGCTTGACCACCGGGGTTGTGAAAGCTACCCAGGGAGAGGTGACTAAGGCTCAGATCATGCGGAGGCTTCAGGAGCTGGCTCCAGGGGACTTTTGGTGGGAGCTGGTGGTTCTCGAGGATAAGGTCTATAAGGTTGATTTTCCCACGATGGATGACTTGCAGCGGTTGTTGAGCTTTGGTTTGTGTAGAGTTCCTGGCACTTCGTGCATTCTGGAGTTCCACTAGTGGAAGAAGGTGGAGCCTAAGGGAAAGCCGCTTACACAGGTCTGGTTGCGGTTTGTAGGGGGGCCGTCTAAGCCTTTGCAGGATGTTCGAGTTGTGGCCAGTTTGGGTATGTTGGTTGGGAAGACGGAGAGAGTTGATATGGCTTTTACCCGGGCTCATGGGGTGGCCCGGCTTTTAGTCAGTGTTCTGGATATTGAGTTCGTGCCTGATGTGGTCAACTGGACTTATAGGGGAGAGGTGTTCCCGCTCGAGATTGAGTTTGAGGACACAGATCTGTTTGCTGATGCGGTTAATGGGAATGATGTTGATATGCATGAGGGTGATGGCGGTGCGGGAGCCAATGGGGCACAGACTGATGAGTCCACACGAGAGGGGTCTAACGGCTCTCGCCCAGATGCTTAGTTGCCCGGGGATGGGACCGGGGTTGAGCCAGCAGCATCGCCATCGGTGCCTATGACTTCATTGCGGTTCGGGTCCTTTGAGCCAGCATCAGCGCCTCCCAGACTCTGGAGTGACCGGGTGGACTCTGATGATATGTTTGAGCGCACGCTTCCTCTGTTGGAGTTTGAGGGGGCTGGCGGTTCTGTGCCTGGACGCTTGGTGAGGGCCTCATCGACGAGGACTCTGGATGGAGTTGGGATGGGGGAGCCGGAGGTTGCTTCTCTTTCCCTTCCTCCTCTTGTGGTCGAGGCTCCGGTGCGGATTGCTGCCTGTGAGCCGGTGTTGGGGGGAGGGGGGTCGGGGCAGGAGGCCTTGATGTCTCCCCTCCATATCCCGACGCCAATGACGTTGGTCACTTTGGGGTTGGCCAGCACCGGGGGAGGGAGCCCGAGGCAGGTGGCCTCGGCCCCTGCTACTCCGGTGGTGGAGGAGACACCTGCGCCATCTGCTGCGTTGGGGGGGGCTGGGGCAGGAGGCCCTGGCTCACCCTTCTTCCCCGGCGGTCAGGAGGATCGCCTCTCCTTCGCCGACGTCTCTTCCGTCTGCACCGGCGGGTGGGGCGGGAGGAGGGCGCGGGCAGGCGGCCCCCGTCATACCCTCTCCGGTAGCACCGGTGGCCGTGGACCCCGACGTGGGGCACCTGTCTGAGGGGCTTGGGAGCCTGCAGCCGCCTTCTCTGGTAACCTCGGTTGACCCTTTGAGGGACTCAGCGCCAGGATTTACTAGGGAGGAGGTTGTTGCTTTTGGCGGGATCTCGGACCCCGTCTCGACGGGGAGACGGATGAGTGCTTGCATCCACGAGCTCCCGGAGGTGGATGATATGCAGCAGCGGTGCGCTATGAGGGCGGCCAAGCTTCAGGAGGTTGCATTATCTTCTGGTATGTCCGTCAACATATCTAACTCTTTATTGCATTTTTCTAATGAGGAGATTATAAATAATGCAACCCAATTAGGAGTTTCACTAGGTGCCACGGATAGTGAGATTACTAATTCGGTCAATGATCTGTTAGATTTGGAGGCGGAACGTGTCTTAGAGACTATTCGTAATCTTGCACCGGTTAAACCAATGAATGATGATGAGATTGATGCGTTAGGGGTTAGAGTGCTCGATAATCTGTGTGCGGATCTAGCACCTCCAAATCATGAGTCTGAGGACGATGATGTACCCCTAGAGAATGATGCTGGTAGCATAAGTGAACCCGGTTATGAGGACCGCGTGTCAGAGCCTAGTAAACCAAAACGTAAGTGGAAACGGAAGATCTATCCTGATTCCGCAGTTCGTAGGAGTGCTAGGATTTGAATCACTAAAAAATTCCATGATGAAATATGAGAGGAATCTTTTGGAATAGCAGAGGTCTGAAGGACTTGGCTAAAAGAAGGTTCCTTGCTGAGGCGGCTTTAGAGCAGAAGTTAGATTTTGTTGCTCTATCAGAGACTAGTAGAGAAAACTTTGTGCCCCAGTTTCTTTCTTCTCTTGTGGGTGGTATTGATTTCGATTGGCATTGCCTCCCTCCACGAGGAAGATCGGGTGGTATCTTACTCGGTGTGAGATGCGATTCGCTTGAAGTCTAAAGTGTAGTGATGAGTGACTTCGCGGTGAAGTTTCGAGTCAGGTCTAAGATAGATGGTTTTAACTGGGCTTTGGTGGCGGTTTATGGTGCCGCACATCCCGAGCTTAAACCGGAGTTTCTGGCGGACCTTGTTCGAATCTGTGGGTCAGAACAGCTTCCAATTTTAGTTGGAGGTGATTTCAATATCATCAGGAGGAGAGAGGAGAAGAACAATGATAACTTTGACGGCAGATGGTCGTTTATGTTCAATACCATTATTGAAAGCTTGGATCTCAGGGAGATAGAGCTTTCTGGTAGAAAGTTTACCTGGGCTAATGCTCTGCCAAACCCAACTTATGAAAAACTTGATCGAGTTCTTGCGAGCGTGGAGTGGGAACAAAAGTTCCCTCTAGTTACGGTGCAAGCTCTCTCCAGGGGAATATCCGATCACACACACTTGTTCGTGGACTCAGGGGAGCCGAACCACGTGGGTAACAAGAACACCTTTTCTTTCGAGATGACATGGTTCGAACGCGAGGGGTTCTTGGACTTGATTGCCAGGGAATGGGATAGAGGTGCAGGAGGCACGACTGCGATCGAGCGTTGGCAGAATAAGATTAGGCATTTGAGAAGTTTCTTACGGGGTTGGGCTAAGCACCTCAGTGGTGTGTATAAGGTTGAAAAGGATAGACTCCTTTATCTTATACAGGCCCTGGACATAAAGGCCGAATCCACTATTTTACTGCCAGCTGAGCTTCAGGTTAAAACTGAGGCGGAGAAGAGGTTGAAAGAACTGCTCCGCGAAGAAGAATTGAAGTGGGCTTTGCGTGCTAAAGTCTGCAAAGTGGTTCAAGGGGACGCGAATACTCAATTCTTTCATTTGATAGCTAATGGTAAGCACAGAAAGAAGTGTATCGTTCAGCTTGAACAAGATGAGGGCACTATTTTAGGACAGGATAACCTAAAAACTTATATTACCGAGTATTATAAGCAGTTATTTGGACCTCCGGAGGATAATTGTGTGTCCCTCGATGAGTCCAGGACTGAGGATGTGCCTCAGCTATCGGCTGCCGATAATGATATTCTGGTTGCCCCGTTCTCAGAGAAGGAGGTGTTTGATGCTATTGCACAGATGAAAAACAATAAGGCTCCCGGACCGGATGGATTCCCGGCCGAGTTCTATAAAAAGTGCTGGCACATTATTAAGGGGGATTTGCTACCTATGTTCCATGATCTGTTCTCTGGACAGCTTCAGTTATTTCACTTGAATTTTGGAACTATCACACTGCTTCCTAAGAAAATGGATGTTGTGCGAATTGAGCAATTCAGGCCGATCTGCCTCCTCAATGTTAGTTTCAAAATTTTCACCAAGGTAGGGACTAATAGGCTCACACGGATTGCGCATTTTGTGGTGCAACAGTCCCAAACTGCTTTCATGCCGGACAGAAATATCCTTGAAGGGGTGGTCGTCCTGCCTGAAACGCTCCATGAAATCCATTCCAAAAAATTGGATGGAGTAATTTTTAAGGTGGATTTCGAGAAAGCGTACGATAAGGTCAAATGGCCATTCCTCCAACAGTCATTGCGTATGAAAGGTTTTGATGAAGCCTGGCGCCGACAGGTTGAATCATTTACGCAAAAAGGTAGTGTGGGAATTAAAGTTAATGATGACATAGGTCATTACTTCCAGACACATAAAGGCCTAAGACAAGGAGATCCAATGTCCCCTATCTTGTTTAACATTATGGTGGATATGTTAGCAATTTTGATAGGAAGGGCTAAGGAAAATGGTCAAGTAGGTGGATTGGTACCTCATCTTGTTGATGGAGGTGTATCCATCCTTCAGTACGCTGATGATACAATTATCTTTATGGAGCATGACTTGGCCAAGGCGAGAAATATGAAGCTGGTGTTATGCCTATTTGAACAATTGACCGGGTTAAAGATTAACTTTCATAAGAGCGAGTTGTTCTGCTTTGGTAGAGCCAAAGATGAACAGGAGGCTTATAGGCAATTGTTTGGGTGTGAGTTGGGAGAGTTACCCTTCTCTTACCTGGGTATTCCAATCCACCATCGTAGGCTGACAAACAAGGAGTGGAAGTGCATCGAGGATCGATTTGAGAAGAAACTAAGTTGTTGGAAGGGTAAGCTCATGTCATATGGAGGCCGATTAATCCTGCTTAATTCGGTGCTCATGAGTATGCCTATGTTTCTCCTATCGTTCTTTGAGGTCCCAGCTGGTGTTAGGAAGAGACTGGACTTCTATCGATCGCGTTTCTTTTGGCAAGGTGATGAGCTTAAACGAAAATATCGGCTTGCTAAATGGGATATCATCTGTAGATCGAAAGACCAAGGGGGTCTCGGTATTGAGAATCTAGAAGTTAAGAATAGATGCCTTCTTAGCAAGTGGCTGTGGAAGCTCTCAACGGAGAATGATCCCATGTGGGCTCAAATCCTTCGTACCAAGTACCTCCAGACAAAAACTTTGTCCCAAGTTACAGTCAGGCCGACCGATTCACCTTTTTGGAAAGGTCTGATGAAAGTCAAACAATCTTTGTTTAATAGGATGAAGTTTGTTATTGGAAACGGCACTAGTACACGTTTCTGGGAGGATACTTGGCTCGGCGGGACACCTTTGGCCATCCAATATCCGTCTTTGTACCGTATTGTTCAACGACGTGAAGTGTTCGTCGCATCGGTATTTCAATCTATCCCCCTTAATATTCAGTTCCGACGGACGCTAGCGGGCAATCGTTGGGAAGAATGGCTCCGTCTAGTTAGGAGACTGATGGAGGTCCAGCTTTCTCAACAACCCAATGAATTACGCTGGAAATTGACTAAGTCTGGAGTATTCACTGTTAAATCAATGTATATTGATGTTATTAATTCGAACTCCATTCCTACTTCCAAGCATGTTTGGGATGTCAAAGTTCCTTTGAAAATAAAAGTGTTTATGTGGTTTGTCTATAAACAAGTTATTTTAACCAAGGACAACTTGATAAAGCGTAATTGGACAGGACCTACTAGGTGTAGTTTCTGTGATCGGGATGAGACAATCAAACACCTTTTTTTGGATTGCCCGTTGGCCAAGGTACTTTGGTAGACGGTCCACATTGCTTTTAACATCAATCCACCGAATTCTGTTAACGCGTTATTTGGGACATGGCTTAATGGGATTGAGCCTGACTTAGCGAGACACATTCGGGTTGGAGTTTGTGCCTTGCTGTGGACTATCTGGACTTGCAGAAATGATTTGGTTTTTAACAAAATATCATGTATCCATTTTTTGCAGGTTATATTCCGAACTACGGCACTGGTCCGTTCGTGGTCGCTACTCACCCCGGTGGAGGCCAGGGAGCATTTGGTTACTGGGTCTTTCCGCTGGGAGATGGTAGCTTGGGATATCTTCAACCAGTTTGGATGGAGGTCATGTAATAGGATAGGCATGTAGTTTACCTATCTAGTTTTAGCCAGCCGGTTGTGGCGTCTTTTCATGGCTAGTGGGTGTTTCTAGCCCTTTTTGGCTCTGTGTGAGCTTTCTTTGCTTCATTATTACTTATGGAGACCTTGGAACCATGTTGGCACTGCTTTATTTGGTTAATAAGATGGCCGCATGCATCTTCCTGATGCAGAGGCCGGGGAATCCCCCCTTTCCGAAAAAAAATGTAGCAGTGTTCGGGAGCGCATCTTTGGAAAAATCTATACAAGTATCAGAACCGGTTGTGGAGATGGGAAAAGGAAATCCCTAATTGCATATCTGAAACCATGACATTTTTCGTGGAAGGGCTGGGCGTTTCGGCACCAAGGGGATCACCATAACTTTTGTTTCGCCAGCCTCGGACTCAGATGTTCTTAACCAAGTAGGTCTATCTGTCTGTCTGGCTCTGTTTTTTGGTATACCTGATTTTGATCAAGTGGAGTAACAAGAAGATTGTTGTATGAATGAAGGCGCAAGAACGGTTTGAGGTGGACATCAAGGAGCTGCATGAGCAGATTGACACTTCAACATACAGTAAGTGCCGCATACAGAGCTGGTGGGTTGTTTGAAATGTAATATGTCTCTGATTTGTTTTTTGTCCATGACATGGTATTACAGTGGCTTCATAGACGACGACCCCGACATTGCAAGGACGACAGAAGGAGAAGATGGAAGATGGGATCCTTGGAAGTTTGCTTCAAGTGATGTTGTTTTTTGCCTGCCTGCCTGCCTACTCTGCTGCCAGGGAGGCATCAGCAGCAGCTGTACCCTTTTTTACTCTGAGAGAGATGTTTGTTTTGTTAATTAGGCCAAATGAAAATGATTTTACTTGTGCTAGAATTGGATGGATGAATGTATGATGCATGGTTTTCTTTGAAATTTTTAAAAATCAGGATATTTGGACAAAACTTATTTTTCTTTCAAACCATGCATTATATCGTTATATATTATATCTAATCCTGTAACATTCTAAACTTTTCAAATTTACTTGCTTGGGTAATTTTATTTGGTTGAAGAATCTTTTTTGGATGAAATTGTGAACACTATTCAAAGAAATCAGCAGTTGCCATTCTTCAAGAATGTACTAATTCTCTGAACATTGTTTTGTTTTTCTGTAGCAAATTATTCTATTAATACTAAATACTATGCAAGGAAAATCAGCAGCTGCCATTGTTTCATAGAATAAGCTAATTCTTTGGAGAACGTTTGTTTTTCTGTAGCAAATTATTGTATGAATTCTGAACATTGTTCAGACAACAGAGATAGAGCAGTCTGTATATACATTGAGCATTAATCTAGAAGAATTCTTAGCTAATCTTTGACGAGACATTGGTATGCTGAATGATCTCTGTTACCCACTGTCGGTGTCAAAACTGGCGGATCTCGGGTAGGGGGTCCCGAACTGTGCGTCTAGGCGGATGGTAACAGGGGACAAGGGACACGATGTTTTTACCCAGGTTCGAGCCCTCTCGATGGAGGTAAAACCCTACTCTTGCTTGATTGATATTTATGATATGGGTAGTACAAGAGTGGATCTACCACGAGATCAAGGAGGCTAAACCCTAGAAGCTAGCCTATGGTATGATTGTTGTAATGGTTGTGTGTCCTACGGACTAAAACCCCCCGGTTTATATAGACACCAGAGAGGGCTAGGGTTACACAGAGTCGGTTACAATGGTAGGAGATCTACATATCCGCATCGCCAAGCTTGCCTTCCATGCCAAGGAAAGTCCCATCCGGACACGGGACGAAGTCTTCAATCTTGTATCTTCATAGTCTTGGAGTCCGGCCGATGATGATAGTCCAGCTATCCGGACACCCCCTAGTCCAGGACTCCCTCAGTAGCCCCTGAACCAACGATGAGTCCGGCGCGCATATTGTTCGGCATTGCAAGGCGGGTTCCTCCTCCGAATAATTCATAGAAGATTGTGAACACCAGGATAGTGTCCGGCTCTGCAAAATAAATTCCACATTCCACCGTAGAGAGAATAATATGTACACAAGTTCAATCTGCTGACGTATTTTGTGGCGTGACGTCACACCACCACCAAGCCTTTACTTGAATCATTTTTTATTATACCACCTCAGCGCGTTTAGCGAAGCGGTTTTCTTGGCACATCTTGTCGAAGCAGAGATCGTGTTCCCCTTATTCCGGGATTCCCATCAATACGGACGTGGGTAACCCAACCGCGCCATTGATGGTGGCGCTTGGGAGATAAGCGAGTTTTACCAGGCCGGTGGGGATGCATAGTCTTCGTCCGCCCATATATAAGGGGATAAGGATCCACCTTTTTTACCTACGCCTTCTTCCTCCTTTGCTTATCCTTCTCCGCGCACTCGAGCTCCAGCGCCCAAGTTCGCACATCTCGCCTCAACCTTCTCCAGCCATGTCCGGAGCGGGCGGCAAGTGGATGGCCTGTCCAGCGACATCGCGCACCAGCTACCCGAGCCATGTTACAGAGGGGCACATCAAAAAACTGCACGGCGCCGGATACCTGTCCAGCGACATCGCGCACCAGCTACCCGACAAGGGGCAGCTCATCCCCACCCCCAGGCCCCATGAGAGGGTCGTATTCCTTCCCCACTTCCTCCGCGGACTGGGCTTCCCACTTCATCCCTTCATCCAGGGGCTCATGTACTACTACGGCCTGGACTTCCACGATCTGGCGCCAAACTTCATCCTCAACATCTCGGTGTTTATCGTCGTGTGCGAGGCCTTCCTCTGCATCCAGCCCCACTTCGGCTTGTGGCTAAAAACCTTCAACGTCAAGCCGAAGGTAGTGAAGGGCGTCCAAGCGGAGTGCGGAGACGCCATGGTGGGCAAAATGCCCAACGTCCTTCGGCTCGAGGGAGCCTTTGTCGAAACCATCAAAGGGTGGCAATCAGGGTGGTTCTATATCACCGAGCCGCATGACCCTAAATGGGCAGCGGCCCCCGAGTTCAGATCTGGTACCCCCATGCAGCTCACCTCCTGGAAAGAGAAGGGCTTGCTATGGGGCAGTTCGGAGGAGCTGACCAGACTCCAGTCCTGTCTCCAGACCTTGGTGAACAAGAAGCTCAAGCTTGTCAACGTGATCCAGGTCATGCTCGTCCGCCGGATTCTCCCCTGCCAACAGCGGGACTTCAATCTGTGGGAGTTTGATCCGGCACAACACCGGACCCTTAGCGGGCTCTTCGACACAATGTACGAAGCTGCCTGGAGGGTGTTGTTCAAGGGGGGAGAAGCCCCCGCATCCGTGACTGAAGATCGCGGATTCAGCACGAAATGCCCGGCCGATGTGGTAAGATATGTTATCCTTTACAGGACATTTATTTCTTTCATAGTTTGACTCTATTGCAGGATCTAAAACTCCCAATGCCTTTAACAGGACTGGCAGAGGATGTTCGGACAGGTTAACTGTCCGGCTCCCCTCCCCGAAGACCCAGCGGATACCCGTTTAATGGGGCTGCTAGTCCCGGCACTCTATGTGGTGCCAGAGAAGAAGGCCAAGAAGAAGGCCACGGGAACCCGAAGGAGTTCCCGGCACCAGGTGGTATCGGACTCATCGTCCGATGGCTCCGAGGCGGACTCCTCCCCCGAAGACGAGGAGGAGAAAGAGGACTCTCCCCAGGAGGGGGGAGAGAGGAAGAGGAAGGCTTCCCCAACGGGGGAGGCCAAAGGGTCCAAGAGGCGAAGGACCCTTCCTCCGGACAGCTCTGCCAACGCCAACGTTGGCGACGAAGGGTGGCCCTCAAGGGCCAAGCGTCCGGCAAGATCGTAAGTATCCGGATTCCTGAATGATTTATAATTTCTCTTTTGTGCCACATAGTGTCCTTCTAATGCGCACACTACCTGTAGTCCGGCCGAGGATGATCTTCACGCTTCATCAAGCGGGTCCTTGGCTCCGTCGGATGTAGATTCCATTCCGACCGCCTCCACCCCTCGCGATGCTGAGGACGCCGAGGTGGGATCCCAGGAGGGGACCCACCGGGAGGGGGAGGCTCCGGAGGTGCCACAGGGCAACCTCCCGGACTTCATGCCGGACTCCGCGCCGGAACCCGAAGTGGTTCCGGAGTCCGGCAGGCGGCCCCTTCGTAAGAAGGGCAAGACCGTGACACCGACAGCCTCCGTCCAACCGGAAGCGCCGGACAACTTGCTGGAGGCGCTCAACGGCGCTTCCATCGAGGAAGAACACCGCACTATCATGAGTGCGGTGATTCAGAAGGTTCGGCTCGCCAAGAGCGGGCTGACCGAAGCCTGCAGCAGCCTTCTAACAGGCTTTGAGGTAAGAAGTTTTAAAATATGTAATGTAATACCGCATAGACAATAGCCCCTGATGCTCGGTTCGGTGTTCGGAAAGAAAAACCGGACTGAGGATCTAAGAAAGATATACGCAGGAGTTATAAAAATTATGTCAATATGGGATTGCAGGCTGCGCTGCTGACCTCTGCCGCACTGACTGTGGGGGTCGGTGCTTTGAAGCAGGACCTCGAGCGGTCCAAGCACGAGCTCGGCCTTGCCAAGAAGCAGCTCGAGGACAAAGAAGGTGAGTACCACCGCATTAAATATGTACCTTACAGAAAAGGATTTTGGTTGCAATAGAAATAACAAGGATAACGTGGGTACTGCAGGGGCCACGAACGAGGTGGCGACCCTGAAGGAGGCCGTGTCCGCGGCCGAACATAATGTGGCTGCGGAACGAGCGGAGCGAGAGAAGCAGGAGGTGCGGGTGGCGGAGGTGCGGTAAGAGCTCCAGGCTCTCATGGAAAAGCATGAGGGTTTGGAGCGCGACTCGAAGACTTGAGAGTCCGAGCTTGCCTCGGCTCTTGAAAGTGCCAAAGCCGCTAAGGCCGAGGCCTATAAGGCCCTCCAGGAGATTGAGGCGGTGAAGAAAATAGCGGCGGGTAAGGCATTTTTCATGCAAAGCAAGCATGTGAATGTAAATTACCTGTTACTTACCCGAATTCGGAGCTCTCCAGGAGCGTTTGCAGATCTGCCTTGCAGCATGTCCGATGCCGCCGCATTCTACCGGGCCAAGGAGGGGAGCTCAACGGAGAAGGTCTTCTGGTCTCAGTATGCTGAGGCCGGACATCCGGTGCCCCTTAGCGACCAGCTGAAGCAGCTGGTCGAGCTCCACAAGGTAGCCGAGCAGGCCATGAAGGGCCTCATAGTCCAGCTGTGGCCTGAAGAGGCCATGCCTGGGAGCTACTTCGGCCTCGTGCGGCGGCTGGTGGATGTGTGCCCTTGGGTGGAAGTCATCAAGCGCTCCGCCTGCATTGAAGGTGCCCGTCGGGCCCTTGCCCGCGCAAAGGTGCACTGGGGCAGGCTGGATGCTGAGAGGCTTATCACGGACGCGCCGCCGGCGGGCAAGGAGTATCGTACACCCGAAATGTACTATAAGAGTGTCCTGAAGGGTGCCCGCAAGATTGCGGATGAGTGCCCCAAAGATGTAATTTTTTAGTAGACTCACAATGTGTTATCCTGTGCGCTGAAAATTTTGTTCATATGCGCTAACCAACGCTTATTAATTTAAAATATTACCTTCTGTGCGGCCGTTTATCAAATCTGAGAGTTGGCAAGTCATCGGCTTCAGCCCCCATGCCATGAGTGCTGGGGTGTTCGGGATAAACTTGAGCGCTCTTGTTCCCATTTTTGGGTCCATCTAGGGAGGCGCTCAACACAATGAACAAGGCAACCGGACTTATAATGCTTGAACACTCTCACTTAGCCATAGAATTCTATAATTTTAAATTTCGGCGAAGCCCTAGTGTTCGGAAGACCGAATTCGGGGCGCTATCCACGCCTAGGCCGGACACAGTCGGTTCCTCGCTCTAAGTGGCATAAGTCTTTAGGGACTCGAAAAGACCTCTCGAACAGCGACCAGCTCTCGCCTTATCATGACGGTCAGTTTTAGCTTTCTCCACTGAGGCGCTCGCCCAGCTCAACCGGGGCACAATCGCAGTGGTTCTCCCAGTGCTACCTTAGCCGATAGAACTGAACGTAAGGTACCAAAACATGGGAGCCGGGCAAACCCAACTATTGACCCAAGACATGATTCGGAGCCGATGCATATAGTGCTATAAGTTCGGGGTGCCGCACTTGTGAAAGTGTTCGGACTTACGACACCATAATGCGGGGAACATAAGCCCCTGGTGTATTCGGCCGTACCAAATTGTACGGATGCAAGATGTCATAAATGAACATATAAAGAAAAGGAATGCAATTATAAGTGAAAAGTGATGCATTGTTT
Source organism: Triticum timopheevii (assembly GCA_963921465.1). Taxonomy (NCBI): domain Eukaryota; kingdom Viridiplantae; phylum Streptophyta; class Magnoliopsida; order Poales; family Poaceae; genus Triticum; species Triticum timopheevii. The sequence goes on from OY997268.1 coordinate 474,010,341, forward strand.
ATTCAAGGAATTCTGCCATGAGTGCAAAACGATACAAATAGTGCGGTAAGCAAGGGATTGGACTATTTAAACATGTCCCCCTCCAGGGGTAGGCTGCGGACTGGCGTATTTAACAAATTTAATGCTCATAATGGAGACCACCTGATTGTTCGTCGTAGCCTTTGTCCTTCCCTGGCTGTTCCATCATGAGTTCGGCAGGTTCACCGCCGGACAGGGTCTCTGGTGAACGGAGTCCTGTGGATAAATAGAAAAAAGAAAAAAAAGGAAAATAAAAAGAGCGACACACTTGGGAGCCCCTGGTGTGGTTGAGCCGCACTCTGGGCCTGTCGTGGTCGTGCCCCTCCCCCTATGCCCATGGTATCTCTAGAGCGTAATGATGTACGCGAAGAGCTGGTCTTGCAATCATGCAAGGGCTGGGGTTGGGGCCGCATTGCTACACGTGCTCGGAACGTGCCAGGTGGTCTTGATTGATGTTACTCCGGGCGCGTTTGGACATGTCCGGTCGTTTGATGGCCGGACTCGAAAATTGCCTTAAAAGGCTACTCTGTACTTCTGCCGCGAGAGCCGCTGTGTGTTCCTCCGTTCGAAGGGAGCGTTCAGTATTTCCGTTGATCGTGATGACTCCACGGGGGCCTGGCATATTGAGCTTAAGGTATGCATAATGTGGCACCGCGTTGAACTTTGCGAGCGCGGTTCGTCCAAGCAGAGCGTGATAGCCACTGCAGAATGGGACTATGTCGAAGATTAACTCCTTGCTTCGGAAATTATCCGGGGATCCGAAGACCACTTCCAGTGTGACTGAGCCTGTATAGTTGGCCTCAACACCTGGTATGACGCCTTTGAAGGTCGTCTTTGTAGGTTTAATCCTTGAGGGGTCTATGCCCATCTTGCGCACTGTATCCTGATAAAGCAAGTTCAGGCTGCTGCCGCCGTCCATCAGGACTCTAGTGAGGTGAAATCCATCGACGATTGGGTCTAAAACCAATGCGGCGAATCCGCCATGGCGGATACTGGTGGGGTGGTCCCTTCGATCGAAAGTGATCGGGCAAGAGGACCATGGATTGAACTTCGGGGCGACTGGCTCCATCGCATATACGTCCCTAAGTGCACGCTTCCGCTCCCTCTTGGGTATATGGGTTGCGTATATCATGTTTACCGTCCGCACTTGTGGGGGGAAACCCTTCTGTCCTCTACTGTTCGGCGGCCGAGTCTCTTCCTCGTCATCGCTGTGCAGCCCCTTGTCATTGTTTTCGGCAATTAACTTGCCTGCCTGCTTGAATACCCAACAATCCCTGTTGGTGTGGTTGGCTGGCTTTTCGGGGGTGCCATGTATCTGGCAAGAGCGTGTTGGAAATATGCCCTAGAGGCAATAATAAAAGCATTATTATTATATTTCCTTGTTCATGATAATTGTCTTTATTCATGCTATAATTGTGTTATCCGGAAATCGTAATACATGTGTGAATAACAGACACCAACATGTCCCTAGTGAGCCTCTAGTTGACTAGCTCGTTGATCAATAGATAGTCATGGTTTCCTGACTATGGACATTGGATGTCATTGGTAACGAGATCACATCATTAGGAGAATGATGTGATGGACAAGACCCAATCCTAAACATAGCACAAGATCGTATAGTTCATTTGCTAGAGTTTTCCAATGTCAAAGTATCTTTTCCTTAGACCATGAGATTGTGTAACTCCCGGATACCGTAGGGGTGCTTTGGGTATACCAAACGTCACAGCGTAACTGGGTGACTATAAAGGTAGACTACGGGTATCTCCGAAAGTGTCTGTTGGGTTGACATGGATCAAGACTGGGATTTGTCACTCTGTATGACGGAGAGGTATCACTGGGCCCACTCGGTAATGCATCATCATAATGAGCTCAGAGTGACCAAGTGTCTGGTCACGGGATCATGCATTACGGTACGAGTAAAGTGACTTGCCGGTAACGAGATTGAACGAGGTATTGGGATACCGACGATCGAATCTCGGGCAAGTAACATATCGATTGACAAAGGGAATTGAGTACGGGGTTGATTGAATCCTCGACATCGTGGTTCATCCGATGAGATCATCGTGGAGCATGTGGGAGCCAACATGGGTATCCAGATCCCGCTGTTGGTTATTGACCGGAGAGTCGTCTCGGTCATGTCTGCTTGTCTCCCGAACCCGTAGGGTCTACACACTTAAGGTTCGGTGACGCTAGGGTTATGAAGATATGTATATGCAGAAACCCGAATGTTGTTCGGAGTCCCGGATGAGATCCCGGACGTCACGAGGAGTTCCGGAATGGTCCGGAGGTAAAGAATTATATATAGGAAGTGCAGTTTCGGGCATCGGGACAAGTTTCGGGGTTATCGGTATTGTACCGGGACCACCGGAGGGGTCCCGGGGGCCCACCGGGTGGGGCCACCTGTCCCGGGGGGGCACATGGGCTGTAAGGGGGTGTGCCTTGGCCTTCATGGGCCAAGGGCACCAGCCCCTATAGGCCCATGCGCCTAGGGTTTCCACCTAGGAGGAGTCCTAGTGGTGGAAGGCACCCCTAGGTGCCTTGGGGGGGAGGGAAACCTCCCCTTGGCCGCCGCCCCCCCTAGTAGATCTCATCTACTAGGGCTGGCGCCCCCCCCCCATGGCACCCCTGTATATAGTGGGGGGGAGAGGAGGGAAACAGACCAGCCCCTGGCGCCTCCCTCTCTCCCCGTTATGTCTCTCTCTCGTAGTCTTGGCGAAGCCCTGCTTCTGTGACGCCCTGCATCCACCACCACGCCGTCGTGCTGCTGGATCTTCATCAACCTCTCCTTCCCCCTTGCTGGATCAAGAAAGAGGAGATGTCTCCCGTCCCGTACGTGTGTTGAACGCGGAGGTGCCGTCCGTTCGGCGCTTGGTCATCGGTGATTTGGATCACGTCGAGTACGACTACATCATCACCGTTCTTTTGAACGCTTCCGTGCGCGATCTACAAAGGTATGTAGATGCATCTAATGACTCGTTGCTAGATGAACTCCTAGATGGATCTTGGTGAAACGAGTAGGAAAATTTTTGTTTTCTGCAACGTTCCCCAACAGTGGCATCATGAGCTAGGTCTATGCGTAGTTCTTCTTGCGCGAGTAGAACACAATTTGTTGTGGGCGTAGATTTGTCAACTTTCTTGCCGTTACTAGTCCTTTCTTGCTTCAGCGGTATTGTGGGATGAAGCGGCCCGGACCAACCTTACACGTACGCTTACGTGAGACCGGTTCCACCGACTAACATGCACTAGTTGCATAAGGTGGCTGGCGGGTGTCTGTCTCTCCTACTTTAGTTGGAGCGGATTCGATGAACAGGGTCCTTATGAAGGGTAAATAGAAGTTGACAAATCACGTTGTGGCTTTAACGTAGGTAAGAAGACGTTCTTGCTAGAACCCTAATTCAGCCACGTAAAACTTGCAACAACAATTAGAGGATGTCTAACTTGTTTTTGCAGCGAGTGGTTTGTGATATGATATGGCCAAAGTTGTGATGAATGATGAATGATCTATATGTGATGTATGAGATGTTCATGCTATTGTAATAGGAATCACGACTTGCATGTCGATGAGTATGACAACCGGCAGGAGCCATAGGAGTTGTCTTTATTCTTTTATATGACCTGCGTGTCATTGAGAAACGCCATGTAAATTACTTTACTTTATTGCTAAACGCGTTAGCCATAGTAGTAGAAGTAATAGTTGGCGAGCAACTTCATGGAGACACGATGATGGAGATCATGATGATGGAGATCATGGTGTCAAGCCAGTGACAAGATGGAGATCAAAGGAGCTATGTGATATTGGCCATATCATGTCACGTTTATTATTTGATTGCATGTGATGTTTATCATGTTTTGCATCTTGTTTACTTAGAACGACGGTAGTAAATAAGATGATCCCTCATACTAATTTCAAGAAGTGTTCCCCCTAACTGTGCACCGTTGCGACAGTTCGCTGTTTCAAAACACCACGTGATGATCAGGTGTTTTATTCAGACGTTCACATACAACGGGTGTAAGACAGATTTACACATGCAAACACTTAGGTTGACTTGACGAGCCTAGCATGTACAGACATGGCCTCGGAACACAGAAGACCGAAAGGTCGAGCATGAGTCATATAGAAGATACGATCAACATGAAAATGTTCACCGATGTTGACTAGTCCGTCTCACGTGATGATCGGACACGGTCTAGTTAGCTCGGATCATGTAATACTTAGATGACTAGAGGGATGTCTAATCTAAGTGGGAGTTCATTAATAATTTGATTAGTTGAACTTAATTATCATGAACTTAGTCTAAATATTTTACAATGTGTCTTGTAGATCAAATGGCCAACGTAGTCCTCAACTTCAACGCGTTCCTAGAGAAAACTAAGCTGAAAGACGATGGCAGCAACTATATGGACTGGGTCCGGAACCTGAGGATCATCCTCATAGCTGCCAAGAAAGATTATGTCCTACAAGCACCGCTGGGTGACGCACCTGTTCTCCCTGCAGAACAAGATGTTATGAACGCTTGGCAGGCACGTTCCGATGACTACTCCCTCGTTCAGTGCGGCATGCTTTACAGCCTAGAGCCGGGGCTCCAAAAGCGTTTTGAGAGACATGGAGCATATGAGATGTTCGAAGAGCTGAAAATGGTTTTCCAAGCTCATGCCCGGGTCGAGAGATATGAAGTCTCCAACAAATTCTTCAGCTGTAAGATGGAGGAAAATAGTTCTGTCAGTGAGCACATACTCACTATGTCTGGGTTACATAACCGCTTGACTCAGCTAGGAGTTAATCTCCCGGATGATGCGATCATTGACAGAATCCTCCAGTCGCTTCCACCAAGCTACAAGAGCTTTGTGATGAACTTCAATATGCAGGGGATGGAAAAGACCATTCCTGAAGTATTTGCTATGCTGAAATCAGCAGAGGTAGAAGTCAAGAAGGAACATCAAGTGTTGATGGTCAATAAAACCACTAAGTTCAAGAAAGGCAAGGGTAAAAAGAACTTCAAGAAGGACGGCAAGGAAGTTGCCGCGCCCGGCAAGCAAGCTGCCGGGAAGAAGCCAAAGAATGGACCCAAGCCCGAGACTGAGTGCTTTTATTGCAAGGGAAGCGGTCACTGGAAGCGGAACTGCCCTAAGTACTTAGCGGACAAGAAGGCCGGCAAAACAAAAGGTATATGTGATATACATATAATTGATGTGTACCTTACTAGTGCCCGTAGTAGCTCCTGGGTATTTGATACCGGTGCAGTTGCTCACATTTGTAACTCAAAGCAGGGGCTGCGGAATAAGCGGAAACTGGCAAAGGACGAGGTGACGATGCGCGTCGTAAATGGTTCCAAGGTCAATGTGATCGCCGTCGGCACGCTGCCTCTGCATCTCCCTTCGGGATTAGTTTTAAACCTTAATAATTGTTATTTAGTGCCAGCTTTGAGCATGAACATTGTATCGGGATCTCGTTTAATTCGAGATGGCTACTCATTTAAATCCGAGAATAATGGTTGTTCTATTTATATGAGAGATATGTTTTATGGTCATGCTCCTATGGTGAATGGTTTATTCTTTATGAATCTCGAACGTGATGCTACACATGTTCACAATGTGAGTACCAAAAGAAGTAAGGTTGATAATGATAGTCCCACATACTTGTGGCACTGCCGCCTTGGTCACATAGGTGTCAAACGCATGAAGAAACTCCATGCTGATGGACTTTTAGAGTCTCTTGATTATGAATCATTTGACACATGCGAACCATGCCTTATGGGAAAAATGACCAAGACTCCGTTCTTAGGAACAATGGACCGAGCAACCAACTTATTGGAAATCATACATACTGATGTGTGCGGTCCGATGAGTGTTGAGGCTCGCGGTGGCTATCGTTATGTTCTCACCCTCACTGATGATTTAAGTAGGTATGGGTATATCTACTTAATGAAACACAAGTCTGAAACCTTTGAAAAGTTCAAGGAATTTCAGGGTGAGGTTGAAAATCAACGAGACAGGAAAATCAAGTTTCTACGATCAGATCGTGGAGGAGAATACTTGAGTCATGAGTTTGGCACACACTTAAGAAAATGTGGAATAGTTTCACAACTCACGCCACCTGGAACACCTCAGGGTAATGGTGTGTCCGAACGTCGTAATCGCACTCTGTTAGATATGGTGCGATCTATGATGTCTCTTACCGATTTACCGCTATCTTTTTGGGGCTATGCTTTAGAGACTGCCGCGTTCACTTTAAATAGGGCTCCGTCGAAATCCGTTGAGACGACACCGTATGAATTATGGTTTGGGAAGAAACCTAAGCTGTCGTTTCTAAAAGTTTGGGGATGCGATGCTTATGTCAAGAAACTTCAACCTGAAAAGCTCGAACCCAAGTCGGAAAAATGCGTCTTCATAGGATACCCAAAAGAAACTATTGGGTACACCTTCTACCTCAGATTCGAAGGCAAGATCTTTGTTGCCAAGAATGGGTCCTTTCTAGAGAAAGAGTTTCTCTCGAAAGAAGTAAGTGGAAGGAAAGTAGAGCTTGATGAAGTATTACCTCTTGAACCGGAAAATGGCGCAACTCAAGAAAATGTTCCTGAGGTGCCTGCACCGACTAGAGAGGAAGTTAATGATGATGATCAAGATACTTCTGATCAAGCTCCTACTGAAATTCGAAGGTCCACAAGGACACGTTCCGCACCAGAGTGGTACGGCAACCCTGTCTTGGAAATCATGTTGTTAGACAACGGTGAACCTTCGAACTATGAAGAAGCGATGGCGGGCCCGGATTCCGACAAATGGCTAGAAGCCATGAAATCCGAGATAGAATCCATGTATGAAAACGAAGTATGGACTTTGACTGACTTGCCCGTTGAACGGCGAGCCATAGAAAATAAATGGATCTTTAAGAGGAAGACAGACGCGGATGGTAATGTGACCATCTATAAAGCTCGGCTTGTCGCTAAGGGTTATCGACAAGTTCAAGGGGTTGACTACGATGAGACTTTCTCACCAGTAGCGAAGCTGAAGTCCGTCCGAATCATGTTAGCAATTGCCGCATTCTACGATTATGAAATATGGCAAATGGACGTCAAAACGGCATTCCTTAATGGTTTCCTTAAGGAAGAATTGTATATGATGCAGCCCGAAGGTTTTGTCGATCCTAAGAATGCTGACAAAGTGTGCAAGCTCCAATGCTCGATTTATGGGCTGGTGCAAGCATCTCGGAGTTGGAACATTCGCTTTGATGAGATGATCAAAGCGTTTGGGTTTACGCAGACTTATGGAGAAGCCTGCGTTTACAAGAAAGTGAGTGGGAGCTCTGTAGAATTTCTCATACTATATGTAGATGACATACTTTTGATGGGAAATGATACAAAACTCTTGGACAGCATCAAGGCCTATTTGAATAAGAGTTTTTCAATGAAGGACCTTGGAGAAGCTGCTTATATATTAGGCATCAAAATCTATAGAGATAGATCGAGACACCTCATAGGTCTTTCACAAAGCACATACCTTGATAAGATATTGAAGAAGTTCAATATGGATCAATCCAAGAAGGGGTTCTTGCCTGTGTTACAAGGTATGAAATTGAGCTCAGCTCAATGTCCGACCACGGCAGAAGATATAGAAGAGATGAGTGTCATCCCCTATGCATCAGCATAAGTTCTATTATGTATGCCATGCTGTGTACCAGACCTGATGTAAACCTTGCCGTAAGTTTGGTAGGAAGGTACCAAAGTAATCCCGGCAAGGAGCACTGGACAGCGGTCAAGAATATCCTGAAGTACCTAAAAAGGACCAAGGAAATGTTTCTCGTTTATGGAGGTGACGAAGAGCTCATCGTAAAGGGTTACGTCGACGCTAGCTTCGACACAGATCTGGATGACTCTAAGTCACAGACCGGATACGTGTATATTTTGAATGGTGGGGCAGTAAGCTGGTGCAGTTGCAAGCAGAGCGTCGTGGCGGGATCTACATGTGAAGCGGAGTACATGGCGGCCTCGGAGGCAGCACATGAAGAAATATGGGTGAAGGAGTTCATCACCGACCTAGGAGTCATACCCAATGCGTCGGGGCCGATCAAGCTCTTCTGTGACAACACTGGAGCTATTGCACTTGCCAAGGAGCCCAGGTTTCACAAGAAGACAAGGCACATCAAGCGTCGCTTCAACTCCATTCGTGAAAATGTTCAAGATGGAGACATAGAGATTTGTAAAATACATACGGACCTGAATGTAGCAGATCCGTTGACTAAACCTCTCCCTAGGGCAAAACATGATCAACACCAGAATTCCATGGGTGTTCGATTCATCACAATGTAACTAGATTATTGACTCTAGTGCAAGTGGGAGACTGTTGGAAATATGCCCTAGAGGCAATAATAAAAGCATTATTAGTATATTTCCTTGTTCATGATAATTGTCTTTATTCATGCTATAATTGTGTTATCCGGAAATCGTAATACATGTGTGAATAACAGACACCAACATGTCCCTAGTGAGCCTCTAGTTGACTAGCTCGTTGATCAATAGATAGTCATGGTTTCCTGACTATGGACATTGGATGTCATTGGTAACGAGATCACATCATTAGGAGAATGATGTGATGGACAAGACCCAATCCTAAACATAGCACAAGATCGTATAGTTCGTTTGCTAGAGTTTTCCAATGTCAAAGTATCTTTTCCTTAGACCATGAGATTGTGTAACTCCCGGATACCGTAGGAGTGCTTTGGGTATACCAAACGTCACAACGTAACTGGGTGACTATAAAGGTAGACTACGGGTATCTCCGAAAGTGTCTGTTGGGTTGACATGGATCAAGACTGGGATTTGTCACTCCGTATGACGGAGAGGTATCACTGGGCCCACTCGGTAATGCATCATCATAATGAGCTCAGAGTGACCAAGTGTCTGGTCACGGGATCATGCATTACGGTACGAGTAAAGTGACTTGCCGGTAACGAGATTGAACGAGGTATTGGGATACCGACGATCGAATCTCGGGCAAGTAACATATCGATTGACAAAGGGAATTGAGTACGGGGTTGATTGAATCCTCGACATCGTGGTTCATCCGATGAGATCATCGTGGAGCATGTGGGAGCCAACATGGGTATCCAGATCCCGCTGTTGGTTATTGACCGGAGAGTCGTCTCGGTCATGTCTGCTTGTCTCCCGAACCCGTAGGGTCTACACACTTAAGGTTCGGTGACGCTAGGGTTATGAAGATATGTATATGCAGAAACCCGAATGTTGTTCGGAGTCCCGGATGAGATCCCGGACGTCACGAGGAGTTCCGGAATGGTCCGGAGGTAAAGAATTATATATAGGAAGTGCAGTTTCGGGCATCGGGACAAGTTTCGGGGTTATCGGTATTGTACCGGGACCACCGGAGGGGTCCCGGGGGCCCACCGGGTGGGGCCACCTGTCCCGGGGGGCCACATGGGCTGTAAGGGGGTGTGCCTTGGCCTTCATGGGCCAAGGGCACCAGCCCCTATAGGCCCATGCGCCTAGGGTTTCCACCTAGGAGGAGTCCTAGTGGTGGAAGGCACCCCTAGGTGCCTTGGGGGGGAGGGAAACCTCCCCTTGGCCGCCGCCCCCCCTAGTAGATCTCATCTACTAGGGCCGGCGCCCCCCCCCCCCATGGCACCCCTATATATAGTGGGGGGAGAGGAGGGAAACAGACCAGCCCCTGGCGCCTCCCTCTCTCCCCGTTACGTCTCTCTCTCGTAGTCTTGGCGAAGCCCTGCTTCTGTGACGCCCTGCATCCACCACCACGCCGTCGTGCTGCTGGATCTTCATCAACCTCTCCTTCCCCCTTGCTGGATCAAGAAAGAGGAGACGTCTCCCGGCCCGTACATGTGTTGAACGCGGAGGTGCCGTCCGTTCGGCGCTTGGTCATCGGTGATTTGGATCACGTCGAGTACGACTACATCATCACCATTCTTTTGAACGCTTCCGTGCGCGATCTACAAAGGTATGTAGATGCATCTAATGACTCATTGCTAGATGAACTCCTAGATGGATCTTGGTGAAACGAGTAGGAAAATTTTTGTTTTCTGCAACGTTCCCCAACAGAGCGGTCGAGTATTCGGTCCAAATTGGACGGACCCGGAGTGGTTCTTTTGAATGGCTTCTTCCGCTGACCGGGTTTAGAGCCTCTAAATCCGGCGTTGACTGCTGTATCCTCAGTGTTATTGCCATTAATGCGGCGTTTGTTTTTGTTGCGACGCGGCCTGCCATTGCGGTCCTTGCCGTCTGGACTGCCAGAATTTTTGCTGAGGTTGTTACTGCGAGCTAGCCAGCTGTCCTCTCCCGCACAGAAGCGGGTCATGAGTGATGTGAGGGCTGCCATGGATTTCGGCTTTTCCTGTCCTAGGTGCTGGGCCAGCCACTCGTCGCGGATGTTATGTTTGAAGGCTGCGAGGGCCTCTGCATCTGGACAATCGACGATTTGATTTTTCTTTGTGAGGAACCTTGTCCAGAATTTTCTGGCCGATTTGTCTGGCTGCTGAATTATGTAGCTTAGGTCATCGGCGTCTGGTGGTCGCACATATGTGCCCTGGAAGTTGTCGAGGAATGCGGCTTCCAGATCCTCCCAACACCCAATTGATTCTGCTGGCAAGCTGTTAAGCCAATGCCGAGCTGGTCCTTTAAGCTTGAGTGGGAGATACTTGATGGTGTGGAGATCGTCACCGCGGGCCATATGGATATGAAGGAGATAATCTTCGATCCAAACCGCGGGGTCTGTTGTGCCATCGTAGGATTCGATGTTCACGGGTTTAAACCCTCCAGGGATTTGATGATCCATTACTTCGTCTGTGAAGCATAGTGGGTGTGCGGCGCCTCTATATTGAGCAATATCACGACGTAGCTCGAGAGAGCTTTGTTTGCTGTGTTCGGCCCGGCCGGAGTTGCTGTATCCGGCGCGACGGTAGTCATCGTGGGTCGTGGGGCACCCGCGTGATCCGTAGATAGATCTGGATTGTCTTGCCTTGTCCTCCAATATATCCCGCAAGTCCGGCGCATTCCCCCGTGGCTTCGCGCTTTTCGAGTGGTGCCGGGGTACGATTCTGGCGGAGGGCCTAGATGCCTCTCTGTCGCGGCCACGAGGTGGTCGGTCTGCCGTATTGTGCACTGGTGACGAAGGTTTGTATGCTTCCTCCTCTAGTCGGGGGAGCAACTTGCGTTTTGGGTAGCTTTTGGAGGGGCGTTCGAGTTCATACTCTTCGGCCGCGAGGACCTCGGTCCATCTGTCGGCCAGCAGGTCTTGATCAGCTCGAAGCTGTTGCTGCTTTTTCTTTAGGCTGTTCGCCGTGGCCATTAGCCTGCGTTTAAAGCGCTCTTGTTCGACGGGATCCTCGGGCATGACGAATTCGTCGTCGTTGAGGCTTGCCTCATCTCCGAAGGGAGGCATGTAATTTTCATCCTCCTCGTCTGCCGCTCTCTCTTGAGGGCTGGCTTCCCCGTCCTCCTGTGCTGAATCTTGCTGGAGGGGGTTGTCTTCGGCACTCTCTGGGGTGTTATTATCTCCGGTGCCGGAATCTCCATTCTTGCTGTGGCGGGATTTAGAGCGGCGCCGCTAACGTCGGCGCTTGGGTTGTTTCTTAGAGAAATCTGCCTCCGCTGCTTCTTCGCCGTTCCCATCCTTTGGGGTGTCCACCATGTATATGTCGTATGACGAGGTGGTCTTCTAGTGCCCTGTAGGCGCTGGTTCTTGATCGTCTCCGGCATCGTCGTCCATACCGTCGATGTCTTCGGAGTCGTAGTCTAGCATGTCGGTTAGATCGTCGACAGTGGCTACAAAGTGGGTGGTGGGTGGGATTTGAATTTCTTCATCGTCCGCGTCCCAACCATCCTGACCGCAGTCCGGCCAGGGCTCTCCTGATAACGAGAGATACTTTAGCGAATTCAGGATGTCGCCAAAGGGTGAGTGCTGAAAGATGTCCGCAGCGGTGAACTCCATGACCGGCGCCCAATCGGATTCGACTGGCAGGGGCGCAGGAGGTTCGGAGTCCGGCAAGGAGTCCAGCACCTCGGAGTCACGAGCTTTGCAAAGGACAAGGTCGGTATTCGGCTCCATCGTCGTAGCAGTTGCAGCTCCCGAGGCGGTGTCCAGCCACCGGTCCTCGATCTGCGCGGTCGGCTCCGAACTACGGGTTGGAGCGGATACGTGTGCGGCCTCCAAGGTACTGTCCGGCGGCAGAGCCAGATCATGCCCATCGTGATAGTGCGGCACGCTCGGCTGTGGCTCGAATCCATCGAAGATCAAGTCTCCGCGGATGTCAGCCGTGAAGTTTAGGCTTCCAAATCTGACCTGATGGCCAGGGGCGTAGCTTTCGATCTGCTCCAGATGGCCAAGTGAATTGGCCCGCAGTGCAAAGCCGCCGAACACGAAGATCTGTCCGGGGAGAAAATTCTCACCCTGGACTGCGTTGTTGTTGATTGAAGAAGCCATCAAGCCTATCGGTGACACAGAGGAACTCTCAATGAAAGCACCAATGTCGGTGTCAAAACCGGCGGATCTCGGGTAGGGGGTCCCGAACTGTGCGTCTAGGCGGATGGTAACAGGAGACAAGGGACACGATGTTTTTACCCAGGTTCGGGCCCTCTCGATGGAGGTAAAACCCTACTCCTGCTTGATTGATATTGATGATATGGGTAGTACAAGAGTGGATCTACCACGAGATTAAGGAGGCTAAACCCTAGAAGCTAGCCTATGGTATGATTGTTGTAATGGTTGTGTGTCCTACGGACTAAAACCCCCCGGTTTATATAGACACCGGAGAGGGCTAGGGTTACACAGAGTCGGTTACAATGGTAGGAGATCTACATATCCGTATCGCCAAGCCTGCCTTCCACGCCAAGGAAAGTCCCATCCGGACACGGGACGAAGTCTTCAATCTTGTATCTTCATAGTCTTGGAGTCCGGCCGATGATGATAGTCCGGCTATCCGGACACCCCCTAGTCCAGGACTCCCTCACCCACCATAATTCATTTCTTTATAATGATCTTTGTTCCATTTTAGTACTTGCGGTGTCATCTTCAATTTTGTCATAAATTAGGATTTTGTTTAGTTATAAATTTTAGGTTTCTAATCTGGTGCTTGCTACTCCTTTTGACCATTTTGCAGGTCGGAGTTGAAACATACCCACAAGACAGAACTCAGCTCCGGATTAGTCCTTCCGGAGTTGAGTTATTTTACATCAGTTTACCTCCTTTTAGCAGCTGCCATTATTCCTGGTACTCCTTTTGACCATTGTTCAAAGAAATCAGCAGCCGCCCTTATTTTACATCAGCTTACCCCCTTTTAGCATAAAGGAACAACTCATTTTCTCGCCACTCCTAATTTTTTATTGTGCTTTTGTGTAGGAAGAGAAATTGATATTCAGACAACAAGAACAACAGGGATGGTATTTAGGTTGACATATCTCCATAGAGAATCTAACCTCTCCAGGGATAAGTAAGATGAAAAACATCCATTGAAAGCACCACAAAGGTAACTAAGCAATGGTAACATCATTTGAAAACCATCCTTTTATTTCTTTCTTCCCCTGATTTATCGTAGGTTAATAAATTACAGCGTAAATGTCAATAACTTACAGCATAAATATCTTTTTATAGGCAGTCGTTCACACTAAAACGACAACACAGGCCTTACAAGATACTTTCTTTTTTCGTCCACTGTTTTTCGTGCTAGTATTAGGTTCAGTAACATACACACAAGTAAAAATGCACATCGTTTCTCTCTGCGCCCACCATGCAAAAAAAAGTGCCCCAAGAAGATAATTGCCTCCATTTCTTTTCCCATAGCATCCTATGCGCGTTATAGCTCTCTGGTCCAGCCCACGACGTCGTGTTATGTCGCCTATTTTTGGAGGACAGGTAAAGGGAATTAGTCCCTTCTACTTTCTATATAAGAAAATATGATAGCCATAATAAATCCTATAAGATTAACACTGCTAGTCTAGAATATTTAAGCATTACCGGGTTATTTTGGGGGCATTGTGGCTTTTTATGGCCTGGCAGCATGCACTTGGAACACTTCCTTACTGCTTTTTGTTTCTTAAGCTTATCAGAAGCCTTTTCATACATGGCCTTTGGCCTATCACCAAGGTTGAAACCTTTTGTGCGTGACAGCGGGGGGTCTCTCAAACCAAATGTTTGATGCACCTCAACGCCACCCATGCTAGACGCACCGATGGTAGACACAACATTTTGATGCACCTGCGTAGGGATGTGCAGGTCGCCATCCCCCGCCTGCCCAGCATCAACATTCAGCTGCTGAGGATCATCAATACACCATCGCTTCCCACCCGAGAGTTGTTGTTATTGGCGGAGCCGCTTGTCTAACTTGACTTTGTTTATGTTGGGGAACGTAATAATTTCAAAAAAATTCCTACGCACACGCAAGATCATGGTGATGGCATAGCAACGAGACGGGAGAGTATTGTCTACATACCCTCGTAGACCGTTAAGCGGAAGCGTTATGATAACGCGGTTGATGTAGTCGTACGTCTTCACGATCCGACCGATCCAAGCACCAAACGTACGGCACCTCCGTGTTCAGCACACGTCCAACTCGATGACGTTCCCCGGGCTTCAATCCAGCAAAGCGTCGGGGATGAGTTCCGTCAACACGATGGCATGGTGACGATGATGATGTTCTACCAGCGCAGGGCTTCGCCTAAACTCCACGACGATATGACCGAGGTGGAATATGGTGGAGGGGGGCACCGCACACGGCTAAGGAACAATCCGTAGATCAACTTGTGTGTCTTAGGGGTGCCCCCCTCCCCCATATATAAAGGGGGAGAGGAGGAGGGGGCCGGCCAAGGGGAGAGGCGCGCTCTAGGGGGGGCAATCCTACTCCAAGTAGGTTTGGCCCCCCCTTTCCTATTAGGAGTAGGAGAGGGAATGAAGAGAGGGGAGGGAAGAAGGAAAGGGGGGGCCGGCCCCCTTCCCAATTCGGATTGGGCTTGGGAGGGCGCCCCCTCCTTTGCTCCTTCTCCCTCCTTTCCACTAAGGCCCAATAAGGCCCATATACTTACCGGGGGGTTCCGGTAACCTCCCGGAACTCCGATATAGTCCCAATCTCATCCGGAACCTTTCCGGTGTCCAAATATATCCGTCCAATATATCAATCTTTATGTCTCGACCATTTCGAGACTCCTCGTCATGTCTGTGATCACATCCGGGACTCCGAACAAACTTCGGTACATCAAAACTTATGAACTCATAATAAAACTGTCATCGTAACGTTAAGCGTGCGGACCCTACGGGTTCGAGAACTATGTAGACATGACCTAGAACTATTCTCGGTCAATAACCAATAGTGGAACCTGGATGTTCATATTGGTTCCTACATATTCTACAAAGATCTTTATCGGTCAAACCGCATAACAACATACGTTGTTCCCTTTGTCATCAGTATGTTACTTGCCCGAGATTCGATCGTCAGTATCCAATACCTAGTTCAATCTCGTTATCGGCAAGTCTCTTTACTCGTTCCGTAATACATCATTTCGTAACTCATTAGTTACAATGCTTGCAAGGCTTAAGTGATGAGTATTACCGAGAGGGCCTAGAGATACCTCTCCGACAATCGGAGTGACAAAACCTAATCTCGAATAATGCCAACCCAACATGTACCTTTGGAGACACCTGTAGAGCACCTTTATAGTCACCCAGTTACGTTGTGACGTTTGGTAGCACACAAAGTGTTCCTCCGGTAAACGGGAGTTGCACAATCTCATAGTTGTAGGAACTTTGTATAAGTCATGAAGAAAGCAATAGCAACATACTAAACGATCAAGTGCTAAGCTAACGGAATGGGTCAAGTCAATCACATCATTCTCCTAATGATGTGATGCCATTAATCAAATGACAACACATGCCTATGGTCAGGAAACACAACCATCTTTGATCAATGAGCTAGTCAAGTAGAGGCATACTAGTGACACTATGTTTGTCTATGTATTCACACATGTATCATGTTTCTGGTTAATACAATTCTAGCATGAATAATAAACATTTATCATGATATAAGGAAATAAATAATAACTTTATTATTGCCTCTAGGGCATATTTCCTTCAGTCTCCCACTTGCACTAGAGTCAATAATCTAGATTACATAGTAATGATTCTAACACCCATGGAGTCTTGGTGCTGATCATGTTTTGCTCGTGAGAGAGGCTTAGTCAACGGGTCTGCAACATTCAGATCCGTATGTATCTTGCAAATCTCTATGTCTCCCACTTGGACTTGGTCCCGAATGGAATTGAAGCGTCTCTTGATGTGCTTGGTCCTCTTGTGAAATCTGGATTCCTTTGCCAAGGCAATTGCACCAGTATTGTCACAGAAGATCTTCATTGGTCCCGATGCACTAGGTATAACACCTAGATCGGAAATGAACTCCTTCATCCAGACTCCTTCA
Source organism: Triticum timopheevii (assembly GCA_963921465.1). Classification (NCBI taxonomy): domain Eukaryota; kingdom Viridiplantae; phylum Streptophyta; class Magnoliopsida; order Poales; family Poaceae; genus Triticum; species Triticum timopheevii. Next base: position 474,026,779 of record OY997268.1, read on the forward strand.
TTTGCTGCTTCGAAGCAGCTATGTACTCCGCTTCACATGTAGATCCCGCCACGACGCTTTGTTTAGAACTGCACCAACTTACAGCTCCACCGTTCAATAAAAATACGTATCCGGTTTGCGATTTAGAATCGTCCGGATCAGTGTCAAAGCTTGCATCGACGTAACCATTTACGACTAGCTCTTTGTCACCTCCATATACGAGAAACATATCCTTAGTCCTTTTCAGGTATTTCAGGATGTTCTTGACCGCTGTCAAGTGACCCACTCCTGGATTACTTTGGTATCTCCCTGCCAAACTAATAGCAAGGAACACATCAGGTCTGGTACACAGCATTGCATACATGATAGAGCCTATGGCTGAAGCATAGGGAACTCCTTTCATTTTCTCTCTATCTTCTGCAGTGGTCGGGCATTGAGTCTGACTCAACTTTATACCGTGTAATACAGGCAAGAACCCTTTCTTTGCCTAATCCATATTGAACCTTTTCAACACTTTATCAAGGTACGTGCATTGTGAAAGTCCAATCAAGCGTCTTGATCTATCTCTATAGATCTTAATGCCCAATATGTAAGCAGCTTCACCGAGGTCTTTCATTGAAAAACTTTTATTCAAGTATCCTTTTATGCTATCCAGAAATTCTATATCATTTCCAATCAACAATATGTCATCCACATATAATATTAGAAATGCTACAGAGCTCCCACTCACTTTCTTGTAAATACAGGCTTCTCCAAAAGTCTGTATAAAACCATATGCTTTGATCACACTATCAAAGCGTTTATTCCAACTCCGAGAGGCTTGCACCAGACCATAGATTGATCGCTGGAGCTTGCACACTTTGTTAGCTCCCTTAGGATCGACAAAACCTTCCGGTTGCATCATATACAACTCTTCTTCCAGAAATCCATTCAGGAATGCAGTTTTGACATCCATCTGCCAAATTTCATAATCATAAAATGCGGCAATCGCTAACATGATTCGGACAGACTTAAGCATCGCTACGGGTGAGAAAGTCTCATCGTAGTCAACCCCTTGAACTTGTCGAAAACCTTTCGCAACAAGTCGAGCTTTATAGGCAGTTACATTACCGTCAGTGTCAGTCTTCTTCTTAAAAATCCATTTATTCTCAATGGCTTGCTGATCATCAGGCAAGTCAACCAAAGTCCACACTTTGTTCTCATACATGGATCCCATCTCAGATTTCATGGCTTCTAGACATTTTGCAGAATATGGGCTCATCATCGCTTCCTCATAGTTCGTAGGTTCATCATGGTCAAGTAACATGACTTCCAGAATAGGATTACCGTACCACTCTGGTGCAGATCTTATTCTGGTAGACCTACGAGGTTCAGTAGAAACTTGATCTGAAGTTTCTTGATCAATATCATTAACTTCCTCACTAATTGGTGTAGATGTCACAGGAACTGATTTCTGTGATGAACTACTTTCTAATAAGGGAGCAGACATAGTTATCTCATCAAGTTCTACTTTCCTCCCTCTCACTTCTTTCGAGAGAAACTCTTTTTCTAGAAAGGATCCATTCTTAGCAACGAATGTCTTGCCTTCGGATCTGTGATAGAAGGTGTACCCAACAGTCTCTTTTGGGTATCCTATGAAGACACATTTCTCCGATTTGGGTTCGAGCTTATCTGGTTGAAGTTTCTTCACATAAGCATTGCAGCCCCAAACTTTAAGAAACGACAACTTTGGTTTCTTGCCAAACCACAGTTCATAAGGCGTCGTCTCAACGGATTTTGATGGTGCCCTATTTAATGTGAATGCAGTCGTCTCTAAAGCATAACCCCAAAACGATAGCGGTAAATCAGTAAGAGACATCATAGATCGCACCATATCTAGTAAAGTGCGATTATGACGTTCGGACACACCATTTCGTTGTGGTGTTCCGGGTGGCGTGAGTTCGAAACTATTCCGCATTGTTTCAAATGTAAACCAAACTCGGAACTCAAATATTCTCCTCCACGATCAGATCATAGAAACTTAATTTTCTTGTTATGATGATTTTCCACTTCACTCTGAAATTCTTTGAACTTTTCAAATGTTTCAGACTTGTGTTTCACTAAGTAGATATACCCATATCTGCTCAAATCATCTGTGAAGGTGAGAAAATAACGATATCCGCCACGAGCTTCAATATTCATCGGTCCACATACATCTGTATGTATGATTTCCAACAAATCTGTTGCTCTCTCCATAGTACCGGAGAACGGTGTTTTAGTCATCTTGCCCATGAGGCACGGTTCGCAAGTACCAAGTGATTCATAATCAAGTGATTCCAAAAGTCCATCAGTATGGAGTTTCTTCATGCGCTTTACACCAATATGACCTAAACGGCAGTGCCACAAATAAGTTGCACTATCATTATCAACTCTGCATCTTTTGGCTTCGACATTATGAATATGTGTATCACTACTATCGAGATTCAATAAAAATAGACCACTCTTCAAGGGTGCATGACCATAAAAGATATTACTCATATAAATAGAACAACCATTATTCTCTGATTTAAATGAATAACCGTCTCGCATCAAACAAGATCCAGATATAATGTTCATGCTCAACGCTGGCACCAAATAACAATTATTCAGGTCTAAAACTAATCCCGAAGGTAGATGTAGAGGTAGCGTGCCGAACGCAATCACATCGACTTTGGAACCGTTTCCCACGCGCATCGTCACCTCGTCCTTGGCCAGTGCTCGCTTATTCCGTAGTCCCTGTTTCGAGTTGCAAATATTAGCAACAGAACCAGTATCAAATACCCAGGTGCTACTACGAGCTCTAGTTAGGTACACATCAATAACATGTATATCACATATACCTTTGTTCACTTTGCCATCCTTCTTATCCGCCAAATACTTGGGGCAGTTCCGCTTCCAGTGACCAGTTTGCTTGCAGTAGAAGCACTCAGTTTCAGGCTTAGGTCCAGACTTGGGTTTCTTCTCTTGAGCAGCAACTTGCTTGCTGTTCTTCTTGAAGTTCCCCTTCTTCTTCCCTTTGCCCTTTTTCTTGAAACTAGTGGTCTTGTTGACCATCAACACTTGATGCTCCTTCTTGATTTCTACCTCCACAGCCTTTAGCATTGCGAAGAGCTCGGGAATTGTCTTGTTCATCCCTTGCATATTATAGTTCATCACGAAGCTCTTGTAGCTTGGTGGCAGTAATTGGAAAATTTTGTCAATGACACTATCATCCGGAAGATTAACTCCCAGTTGAATCAAGTGATTATTATACCCAGACATTTCGAGTATATGCTCACTGACAGAACTATTCTCCTCCATTTTGCAGCTGTAGAACTTATTGGAGACTTCATATCTCTCAATCCGGGCATTTGCTTGAAATATTAACTTCAACTCCTGAAACATCTCATATGCTCCATGACGTTCAAAACGTCGTTGAAGACCCGGTTCTAAGCCGTAAAGCATGGCACACTGAACTATAGAGTAGTCATCAGCTTTGCTCTGCCAGACGTTCACAACATCTGGTGTTGCTCCTGCAGCAGGCCTGGCACCCAGCGGTGCTTCCAGGACGTAATTCTTCTGTGCAGCAATGAGCATAATCCTCAAGTTACGGACCCAGTCCGTGTAATTGCTACCATCATCTTTCAACTTTGCTTTCTCAAGGAACGCATTGAAATTCAACGGAACAACAGCACGAGCCATCTATCTACAAACAAACATAGACAAGCAAGATACTATCAGGTACTAAGTTCATGATAAATTTAAGTTCAATTAATCATATTACTTAAGAACTCCCACTTAGACAGACATCTCTCTAGTCATCTAAGTGATCACGTGATCCAAATCAACTAAACCATAACCGATCATCATGTGAGATGGAGTAGTTTTCAATGGTGAACATCATTATGTTGATCATATCTACTATATGATTCACGCTCGACCTTTCGGTCTCTGTGTTCCGAGGCCATATCTGCATATGCTAGGCTCGTCAAGTTTAACCTGAGTATTCTGCGTGTGCAAAACTGGCTTGCACCCGTTGTAGATGGACGTAGAGCTTATCACACCCGATCATCACGTGGTGTCTGGGCACGATGAACTTTGGCAACGGTGCATATTCAGGGAGAACACTTCTTGATAATTTTTAGTGAGAGATCATCTTAAAATGCTACCGTCAATCAAAGCAAGATAAGATGCATAAAGGATAAACATCACATGCAATCAATATAAGTGATATGATATGGCCATCATCATCTTGTGCTTGTGATCTCCATCTCCGAAGCACCGTCGTGATCACCATCGTCACCGGCGCGACACCTTGATATCCATCGCAGCATCGTTGTCGTTTACGCCATCTATTGCTTCTACGACTATCGCTACCGCTTAGTGATAAAGTAAAGCAATTACAGGGCGTTTGCATTTCATACAATAAAGCGACAACCATATGGCTCCTGCCAGTTGCCGATAACTTCGGTTACAAAACATGATCATCTCATACAATAAATATATCATCACGTCTTGACCATATTACATCACAACATGCCCTGCAAAAACAAGTTAGACGTCCTCTACTTTGTTGTTGCAAGTTTTACGTGGCTGCTACGGGCTTAGCAAGAACCGTTCTTACCTACGCATCAAAACCACAACGATAGTTTGTCAAGTTAGTGTTGTTTTAACCTTCGCAAGGACCGGGCGTAGCCACACTCGGTTCAACTAAAGTTGGAGAAACTGACACCCGCCAGCCACCTGTGTGCAAAGCACGTCGGTAGAACCAGTCTCGCGTAAGCGTACGTGTAATGTCGGTCCGGGCCACTTCATCCAACAATACCGCCGAACCAAAGTATGACATGCTGGTAAGCAGTATGACTTGTATCGCCCACAACTCACTTGTGTTCTACTCGTGCATATAACATCAATGCATAAAACCTAGGCTCGGATGCCACTGTTGGGGAACGTAGTAATTTCAAAAAAATTCCTACGCACACGCAAGATCATGGTGATGGCATAGCAACGAGAGGGGAGAGTATTGTCTACGTACCCTCGTAGACCATTAAGCGGAAGCGTTATGATAACGCGGTTGATGTAGTCGTACGTCTTCACGATCCGACCGATCCAAGCACCGAACGTACGGCACCTCCGTGTTCAGCACACGTCCAGCTCGATGACGTTCCCCGGGCTTCAATCCAGCAAAGCGTCGGGGATGAGTTCCGTCAGCACGACGGCGTGGTGACGATGATGATGTTCTACCGGCGCAGGGCTTCGCCTAAACTCCGCGACGATATGACCGAGGTGGAATATGGTGGAGGGGCGCACGCACATGGCTAAGGAACAATCCGTAGATCAACTTGTGTGTCTTAGGGGTGCCCCCCTCCCCCGTATATAAAGGGGCAGAGGAGGAGGGGGCCGGCCAAGGGGAGAGGCGCGCCCTATGGGGGCAATCCTACTCCAAGTAGGTTTGCCCCCCCCCCCCTTTCCTATTAGGAGTAGGAGATGGAAGGAAGAGAGGGGAGGGAAGAAGGAAAGGGGGGGCGGCCCCCTTCCCAATTCGGATTGGGCTTGGGGGGGCGCCCCCTCCTTTGCTCCTTCTCCCTCCTTTCCACTAAGGCCCAATAAGGCCCATATACTTACCGGGGGGTTCCGGTAACCTCCCGGAACTCCGGTATAGTCCCAATCTCATCCGGAACCTTTCCGTTGTCCAAATATATCCGTTCAATATATCAATCTTTATGTCTCGACCATTTCGAGACTCCTCGTCATGTCCGTGATCACATCCGGGACTCCGAACAAACTTCGGTACATCAAAACTTATAAACTCATAATAAAACTGTCATTGTAACGTTAAGCGTGCGGACCCTACGGGTTCGAGAACTATGTAGACATGACCTAGAACTATTCTCGGTCAATAACCAATAGTGGAACCTGGATGTTCATATTGGTTCCTACATATTCTACGAAGATCTTTATCGGTCAAACCGCATAACAACATACGTTGTTCCCTTTGTCATCGGTATGTTACTTGCCCGAGATTCGATCGTCGGTATCCAATACCTAGTTCAATCTCGTTACCGGCAAGTCTCTTTACTCGTTCCGTAATACATCATTTCGTAACTCATTAGTTACAATGCTTGCAAGGCTTAAGTGATGAGTATTACCGAGAGGGCCTAGAGATACCTCTCCGACAATCGGAGTGACAAAACCTAATCTCGAATAATGCCAACTCAACATGTACCTTTGGAGACACCTGTAGAGCACCTTTATAGTCACCCAGTTACGTTGTGACGTTTGGTAGCACACAAAGTGTTCCTCCGGTAAACGGGAGTTGCACAATCTCATAATTGTAGGAACTTTGTATAAGTCATGAAGAAAGCAATAGCAACATACTAAACGATCAAGTGCTAAGCTAACGGAATGGGTCAAGTCAATCACATCATTCTCCTAATGATGTGATGCCATTAATCAAATGACAACACATGCCTATGGTCAGGAAACATAACCATCTTTGATCAATGAGCTAGTCAAGTAGAGGCATACTAGTGACACTATCTTTGTCTATGTATTCACACATGTATCATGTTTCCGGTTAATACAATTCTAGCATGAACAATAAACATTTATCATGATATAAGGAAATAAATAATAACTTTATTATTGCCTCTAGGGCATATTTCCTTCAGTTTAATGCCACACCAATGCCACCCTGTCTATCTTAGGGTAACGTGAATCGAGGCGGACGTCGTCGCGGTAGCGACGACGGACGCCGAGACGAGCCGCGGTAGCGACGACGGACGCCGAGACGAGCACGTGACACCACTGCCACCCTGTCTATCTTAGGGTAACGTGAGTCGAGGCGGACGTTGTCGCGGTAGCGATGACGGATGCCGAGACGAGCACGTGACACCAATGCCACCCTGTCTATCTTAGGGTAATGCGAATCGAGGCGGACATCGTCGCGGTAGCGAGGACGGACGCCGAGACAAGCACGTGACACCACTGCCACCTTGTCTATCTTAGGATAACGCGAGTCGAGGCGGACGTCATCGCGGTAGCGACGACGGACGCCGAGACGAGCACGTGACACCACTGCCACCCTGTCTATCTTAGGGTCACGCGAGTTGAGGCGGACGTCGTCGAGGTAGTGACAACAGACGCCGAGACGAGCACGTGACACCACTGCCACCCTGTCTATCTTAGGGTCACGCGAGTCGAGGCGGACATCGTCGCGGTAGCGACGACGAACGCCGAGACGAGCATGTGGCACCACTGCCACCTTGTCTATCTTAGGGTAACGCGAGTCAAGCCGGACGTCGCCGAGACAAGCACGTGACACCACTGCCACCCTGTCTATCTTAGGGTAACGCGAGTCGAGGCGGACGTCGTCGCGCCGCGACGACGGACGCCGAGAAGAGCATGTGACACCAATGCCACCCTGTCTATCTTAGGGTTACGCAAGTCGAGGCAGACGTCGTCGCGGTAGCGACGACGGACGCCGAGACGAGCACGTGACACGAATGCCACCCTGTCTATCTTAGGGTAACGCGGGTTGAGGCGAACGTCGTCGAGGTAGCGACGACGGACGCCGAGACGAGCACATGACACCAATGCCACCCTGTCTATCTTAGGGTTACGCGAGTCGAGGCGGACATCGTCGCGGTAGCGACGACAGACGCCGAGACGAGCACGTGACATCAATGCCACCCTGTCTATCTTAGGGTAACGCGAGTCGAGGCGCACGTCGTCGCAGTAGCGACGGACGGACGCCGAGACGAGCACGTGACACCAATGCCATCTGTCAAAAAATATTCCTGATTTTCAGAAGAATTCACAAATTTAAAAGTTGTTTATATTTTTAATTATGTTATGGCTTTGGAAAGTTTGTCGTTAATTGGAAAAGTTGTTTATAGTAAATCAATTGAATGAATATTCCTGATTCAATCAAAAAGTTGTTTATAGTAAATCAATTGAATGAATATTTCTTGGTGATAAAAATATTTTTCTAGAAAAATTTAATTGGAAGGAAATAGAGGGATAGGCTAATTTGATTTTCTGTTAAGAAGTAGCAATTCATTTTAGTTGAAAGTGCTAGTTCATTTCAATTGAAAGTGAGATTTCCCGCCCATTACTATCCCTGAAAAACCGCTGGCCCAGAAAGGGAATTAGCGGAATAGGAAAAAACAGGCCGAAACTAAAAAATACATGGAAAGGGAATAGAGCAGCTAATGGGCCGAGGCTGGCCCAACTCACGAAAACAGGAACGCTCAAGGCCGGGATCGGTCGTGAAAGGGAATAGAGGAGGTGGGAGCCTGATTGCTAAACTTGTCGTTTGCTGTCGGATTAATCTGGTCGGAAATCGACCGCGCCTCCTAGGATAGGTGAAGTGGAACAAGCTCACCGAGAGTGGTTTATCTCCCCGTACCCGTTCATGGATCCATCGTCCGTGGTTAATTTGAGAGCTAATTTTTTGGTCGTTGTTAAAATTAAGCTCGTTTTAAAATCTTTTGTTTGGTTTTTCTCTTGTTTTAATGTGTATTGTCGTGTTTTATTATCTACCAATAAATGATGCATTTGTTACGGACCGAGTTTGCTGATACAGGGTGAAATATAAGACACACTTTGAAAGAGGAAGGAAAACTCAATGAACGCTTTGAAATAAGAAATTCTGAAAAGACAAAAAGTAGCATGAATCTCAAAGCAACCACGGACGATGGATCCGTGTATGGAATATTCTTTCACGGTAGAATTACTTCTCTCCAAGTTCATATGGACGTTGAGGCATTGGGAAATTTCATTAGGGTAAATACTAAGCATGATATCAATCTGCCATTTGCGAGCATTTGGTACTATGTCTGGTTCTGGAAAATGAGAACAAGGACTTGAAGTGGCCTTTTTGGGCATATGCATGAGTGTGAATACAAGGACAAGGACTTGAAGTGGGGCTCATGGCTTAAAATCAATGCACACACATGGAAAGGCCAGTTTTCATGTGGAAGAGGTAGGGCAACATGTATCTATGAGGGGGTGACGCTGATCCACAGATCTTCCGTTACAATGGAGTCCTAACAACATTCTTCCATTACAAGTCAAATTAAATTCCACTAGGAGAATTCCCCACGATCAGCAAAAAGTAAGATGCGAGAACAACCAAGTATAGGCAAGAAGACTAGAATGAATCTACATCCGGTAAGCCTGGAGCGGCATTACGTCGAACACCACTCTCGGCGCAGGCCAGAGCCTCAGCTCGGTGAGCGGGTCGCCTGCTCCGCAAGCCATGTCATTGGGCGGCGCCGCTGCATCCGCATTGGCCCTGATATCCCCGGGCGCTAGAGGGAATAGGTCGAGGCACTTCCTCGCCGCCGCAGATGTGTCAGCCTCCAACACCTCCTCGGCCGAACCAGGGAACAGCGGCAGGCACCGCGGCGTGACCTCGGGGTCCGTGGCCTGTCGGGCAGCGGAAGGAGCCCACGAGCGCGTCTGGCCCTGTTGGGAGGGGGCGTGCTCCTGGCGCTTGCGGAGGACGGAGTTCCAGCGGTTCTTGACGGCGTTGTCGGTGCGGCCGGAGAGGAAATCGACGATGGTGGACCAGCGGTTGCCATAGGTGGCCTGGTACTTGACGATGAGCATGTCCTCCTCGATGGTGAAGGGCTTGACGACCTCCACCCTGGGGTCGAGGTGCTGGCACCAGCGAAGGCGGCACGACTTGGAGTTGCGGCCGGGCAGGCCTCGGCAGATGGAGTCCCAGTTGTGCGGGCCACCGCAGCGCCGCACCTGCTCCCGCAGCAGGTCGTCCTCCTCCTTGGTCCACATCTTCTTGACCCCGTGCGGCGAGCCGTCGCCGTCGCAGGCGCCGGTGTCGTTGCCCGACGTCGGCATCATCACCCCGAGCCTGGATCGCCTCCGTTGGATGGTTCTTGCAGGATGGAGCTGACGCGTGCGTGCGGTGATCTGATCTAGGGTTTCGGTCGACTTCTCGCGTAGAGGTCTCGGGTCGGGGTGGGGTTTCGATCGTAGACGAGTTGATGAGGCTCTGGGCTTTGGGGTCCCGTTTATTTATATTGCGCTCTGCGGCCGCCCCGGCCGGCCCGTGCACGGGCTGGATTCATAATCCGCTTCCACCTCTGCCTTTTGAGTTTCCTTCTTCGTTCAGTTTGAGTCCGGAACGAATTCAAATCTCTAGCTACGGTTTTTGGTCGTACGTCGTCGACGTTTTTGCAGAAAAGTCCCTGAGGTTTTGGATATTCAACCCGCATTCCTCCGTTTAAGTGGGACGACGACCACGACTGCGTCCCCGACTCGCCCCCACGCCCGTGCTGCTCCTCGCCGTCCGCGGCGGTTCGGTGGCGGTGCTCCGTGAAGAGGGGCGGGGGCGGGGACGGTGAGGGGGAGGGGCGGGGGCAGAGACGGGGAGGAAAAGGGGCAGCGAGGATGGAGGCGGAGGAGGAGTCCGTTGGGGAGGGAGAGGGGCGGGGGCGGGGACGGGAACGGGGAGGAAGAGGGGCAGCGAGGGTCGAGGCGGAGGAGTCCACGGGGAGGGAGAGGGGCGGGGGCAGGGATGGGGAGGAAGAGGGGCGGCGAGGGTGGAGGCGGAGGAGAAGTCCGCGGGGAGGGAGAAGGGCGGGGCGGGGATGGGGAGAAGAGGGGCGGGGGTGGAGACGGGGAGGAAGAGGGGCGGCGAGGGAGGAGGCGGAGGAGGAGACCGCAGGCGCTGTGGGGCGAGATGGAGGAGGAGCGCCTCGCCGCGGCCAGCGCCGCCAGCAATGCCATGGCCATGATGCGGCGCCTGCAGAAGGAGAAGACCGAGGTCTAGATGGAGCTCCGCCAGTTCCGCCGCTTCGACGACGAGATCGACCATCTCCGCGCCCTCATCGTCTGCCTCGCGCCTGTCCACTACAGGCTCCGCGTCTACAGGATTCTCTTCTTACCGTTGGCGTTCACCTCATCATCAACGTGTTCTCCTTGCCGTCTCGGGTCACTGAATCATGAACGCCCAAGCATGATCTGTGCTGGAGCCTTTCTGGCAGTTCAGAACTGAACCCTTCATTTTTTGAAGCCCTTCAAAATTTTCAGGGTCAAGATGATGAAGATGGAAAGCTGCAGAGGGCCTGAGGCGCTACTCGTGCAAGAACCTCACCCACGGTGGAGCTGATATGATAGAGAAGCAAAACTCAGGTCGCTGTCTTATTTCCGATTCTTTTATTACAATTACAGTACTTATTTGGTTGGATACATATTTTATCAGATCGTTTCTTCTTTGTTTATTGACAACAATAATCAGGGCCGTCTCCAGGAATTCGGGGGCCCGGTGCGAAATGCAAAATAAGGCCATAAAAATTCTAGAATAGATATTTTCTTATAAAAAGAAAAAAAGAATGAATTCAAACACTCCATAAATTGTAAGCTTATACCAAGATAAAAAAACTGTACTCTAAATTTTAATCGAGCAACTAGCTCGGAAATTGGTGTGTGACAACTTGGTCAACTAGCCTAGTACTATAGATCTTCTCTAAACAAATGGATTGATAAACTGAATCGTATGCAGACAATATACTCACTAGTATAATCATTCAACAGGACAAAATACTAAATTAAATAGGGAATCAGTTTGAGCACACCTTGTGGACAGATCGGGATGTCCTCACTTAGGCCTCGGACACCAGCGACAAAGAAAACTGTGGAATGAATTCTTCATGCGGGCAGTGCAGCGGGTTGTTTCTCCGGGCAGGAAGCAAAGTGACAACGACGCTCCGTCTCCGTGCGCCGCCACCGCCGCCGCACTTCGTCGGTTCATCTCCGTGAGGGCCCTTTTTTCTCTTCCGAGCAGACTGCACGGGGCTAGATCGATAGATCGCGATCGGCGGGCTGTGTCGATCGGGACTAGCGAAAGGCTTATTTTGGGAGATTGTGGGGCTGGCCCAGTTTGAGAGAGACGGGGACTAGCTGGGCTGGCCTAAGTCTGTGCTAGTTGTGATAAAAGGGCCCAACACGAAAAATACGCTAGACACTGGCCCAAAATTGGGGGCCCCTGGAATTTGGGGGCCCTGTGCGGTCGCACAGCCCGCACAGGCCCCTGGACGGCCCTGACAATAATTGATTGCCTTATGCTTTTGTACATATGTTTCTTAATCATCTGTTGGACTAACTAACTTACCTGGATTCAAGAGTCTGTTAGTAGGTGAATTCGTGCTTTAGTAGAGTCAATAGTTGGTCAAGTTCGTTGGTCCAGTTTATGGTCGTTGAGACACATTGATGTTTCTGTATCGGCAGGGTGACTGCTTGGTTTTTTGTATCCTTGGACATTTTGGTTTCATAATATATGAAACTGGAAATGCACGCTCATTACAAAAGGATTCTGTGAACAACAATGTCAAAGCTACAAGAACGTCAAGTTGTCTTGACCTGAAACTTGTGAAGAACAATAATTATTAGGTGTCTAGGTCGGGCATTCCAGTATTTTGAGTGGAGTAATTCCACAATGCACATCCATCTTCATTGAACAACTGAAAGTAATATACAGAACACAATCACTTGTTTATTTCTTGACAACCAATTGATTTGCTAACTATTCTATTCTTAGAGTACAAGGCAAAGTTATGTGGTGGGTCGGATGGAGAGCTTGGCGCGGTGATGTGGCAGGCTGCTCTGCCGCGGCACGAATGGAGAGCTCAGTCAACGATGGCGGGACGACCGGCTGATCGGCGACAGCGTGGAAGGAGAGCTCGACGGTCGACGGCGGCTCGACCAGCTGTTCTGCGACGTTTCGGAGGGAGAACTTATTGTACTGGTGAGCATATGCATAGGTGTTGTACTATCTTGGGCGCACAAGTTCGCGTAGAGCTCCGACGTCGGTGGCGGCGTGGCAGGCTAATCTGCCGCTTCCACATGAGGAGTCATGAGATTGGCGCATCTCAATCAGAAGTCGCCGCTCTGTCATTAGGGCATTGCATTTAGGTATTCAGTAGATTAGAAGACAAATTTAGCTAGCACTGGGATCCATCGCCATTGTAGGGCCTTGAATCTTTTCAATCCTTGCCAGGACAGTTCTTGCCATGAACAATGGGTGTATCTCTATGGTCTTAGTCCAAAAGCTGAAATAGGGAACAAGATGTGCCTTGCTGTGTGGAGTGTTGGGTATCTTTTGCACTTGCTCCATCAGCTGCAGAAACTATAGCCCAAAAGCAGCATACTGTTACTATTTCATATCATCTATTGATGATTTTTTTTATAATTGAATTGGCGAATGATGAAAAGGTGCGATGTTCAAGGATTTTTGCTAGATGATTTGTCGATCCAGTTTAATTTTAGTAGGCATCTGGGTACTGCTTATGAATTGATAGTGCACCTTGCTTAAATCCTACAGTATTATTTTTACTTTTCTGAAACAATCTTCTCGAGGTTTCATACTAACATGTGGCTTGGCTTGTACCAACGATAAAGTCCTGCATATTGCCCAATCCTAGGTTGTGCTATCTTTTTGTAGTGATAGCTGTGTTGGGCCGGGTTGCAACGGATGCATTCAACACGTTTCAAGTGCCTTGTATGTCGATCTGGAGCCACTCTAAGTAGATCTGAGTACCATCCAGATCTGAGTTTCCTTCCGTTTCCACCCAACAACTTAGTAGATGAAGTTTATTGTCTGCAGTATAGTTTATACTCTTAGATAAATTTACTTTCCATTTCAGTAATCTTTTGCCATAGCGTACTGACCTGCAGAGGGCACCTCTCATAATCTGGATTAAGAAACTTCTTCATGGCTATACTGATTATAACTGCATCTATAATAGTGCTTCAGGGACTGCATACTACTTCGATTGTACTTGTTAGCCATTGTCCATACCATGTTCGCTTTGATATGCATATTATTTCTGCACTAGAACTGAACTCTTTGTTTTCAGTTTGCCTCATATATATCTTTAGCTACTTGATATTCAGAATTGCACTGCCATACCTGCAATAAATTAAAAATACCTGTTACATGCTTAGTAAAAGTACAATAGGTAATGAAAAGAATGATCAACTATTTTTTGTTGCAGTTAGGATTTAGTCAAGCTTGATCTCCCTCTGCATAAAGCTTATTCTGATGTGTAGTTTCAAGGTTCCAATAAACACATGATACACTTTTAAAAGGCATAGAGGTTTTTTCAAAATTTAGGCAATTACTCAAATTTGAGGAGTTATCCTACAGTATATCAAAATGAAACTGCTAATTATTAAGTTCCATATGTATTAGTGACTCACTTTCGAAACATATGTATTGGTAGTTTTTATCTCTATGATTTTGCCTTCTACATAATGGATTGCAATGTTTTTGTCTTGATCCAATCCTTCCTGCGCCCATGGGGTGTCCTGCAGGGACTGCTTTGGCTGTTCCAGAGGCCGTACACACATATAAATACACAACTACTCCCTCGACCGCAGCCCCAGCGCAATTGTGTCGTTTCGTCGTGCTCGACATCGGTGTCTTGCCGTTCTGCCGAAGCCGTGGAAATCTCGCTGTTCTGCCAACCTGGTAGGAATTTCTCCATACTGCCGACTTCACCGGAATTATATCCGCCAGTGTAGCCAAGGCACATCGTTCAAACTGCTCGTGCAATACTGATTTGGAGTTGTTTTGGTCAAGCAGTTGAACTGAACTATGCTACTGTACAGTAGCCAAAAGGATAGTCAGTTTGTTTCCCTGACCCCTGTGATCTGAAGCGGATAAACTGAACCATGCTACTGTATTACACAATAGCCCAAAGTTGTCTGGTAGATATGAGTATCATCATATAATTTTGTTTCTAGAATATGTAATAGGTAACCAGCAATGTTGTTGTCAGTTTACAAGAATGTTGACGTTGTTTGAATGCATATATACTTACTGGAATTAGTTTGGATGCATATACAGTACCTTGATGTTGAATTTACAAGGTCCTGATGGTGGATTTGCTGTCTCATAGATTTTGTAATTTACAGTTGCTCCACAAATTTGGTGACTGTTGTTTGTACAGTGAGCTGATATAGAATGCTTGATCGCACAAACTAATCTGGGTCGCATATTTACATTACTCTTATGTTGATTTTACAGTATGGTGATGGTGGATTTACACTGTCCTATAGATTTTTTATTTATTGTAGTAGCTCCATATAGTGTGTCATTGTTGTTCGTACAGTGAGTTCATATAGAATGCTTGATCACATGAATTTGTCTAAATGTATATTACAGTGGTGTTTAATTGATAATACATTGATGATGGATTTATGGTCCTATACCTTCTGTATATTTTAGTAGTTCTTTTTATTAGAATTTTTTGAATTACTATGATGGATTTTACAGTACTATAGTATTCATAGAAGTCTACTTTTTTTGTTTTCATAGTAAGTTATAGTTAATTGAGGACTAACCTGATGATGGATTTACTGTTCTATAGCTTCTATAATTTACCGCACTATAATTTTTTGATTGTTTGAATTTACAGTGACCTCATGTTTAAGTTTACACTACCCTGTTCGAAGATTTACAATCCCTATAACTTCTGCAATTTACAGTAGCAGCCTAAAGGTTGTGATTGTTGTATTTTATAGTGACCTGGTATAGATTTTACACTATACAGTTACCTGAATTTACAGTGCTACATTTTTCTGAACTATTGGTGTTCTAAACATCTTTTGATGATGTGCTTAGGTGTTGATCCTTTTTTTACTGGAAGAACTATTTGAAGGAGATTGTGAGAGTATTGACCTGCAGTTTGTCTTCTTGGCGTGACTGAAGTTTCCTGATTGTGTAGCTATTCTGTCCCCTTCTTCCTCCATCCTCTTTCTCGTTCTTATATGAACTATTTACACTGTTACTGGTTGCTTCTCCTTATTTTTACTGAAGTTCCAGTATCTTTGTTGTGATCTTGTTGTTACTGACTGGAATTTTAGTAAAATGAACACTGTAAAATTCATCAAAGCTGAATATGTGATACACTTTAAAAGTTACTGTTTATTGATAGTTTACTGTAAATTTCAACTGAAGCCACTGTATTTAAAGCTTCATGACGATGAAATATTTAGTATGTGATTAGTTCATCATGTGTTGATCATTGTACAGCAGGTTGATGATGATTTTACAACAGCCTAATGTTGAATTTAGAGTATGTTTGTGTTCAGGAGTTTCTTCCACAAGTATCAACTTCAGATCCTTGATAATGCCATGAGAATTTCAGGTTTTCTTTCAGAAGTGTTGTGAAGAAAACAAAACTGTCAATAACCTGGAGAAGGTCGTGAGAAAATAGTTTTATTAACCATTCAAAAGTTAAATTTTGGAAGTCAAGAAACATCGAAGTAAAGGAACAATGAGATAAAATCTAGATAAGTTATCAAACAAACATGGGAATCTTAGAACTAGGATTCGTGATAAAATAATTTAAAAAGTTATAGAAAAACTGGAGAATTAGAAAAACTCACAAAAAAGTTATGAACATCCATTGAAAATCATCACATTTAAATATTTTTATGAATACCTTTTTTTCAAGTTTCGTCTCAGTGATATTAGGAATTTCTAATAATTGGTCTGGAAATCTCAAATTTCCAAATATTAATTCTTTTCTCGCTTTCCCTATTTTTAAAAAATCATTTATGTGATATTATTATTATTGATTTGGTTGCAAATGTGAGTAATCACTACAAAATCATCAATACTATAAAGCAATGTGATGACATAATTTCCAGGCACTATCTATAGAATAGTTGTTCACAATCTGGTCCGTTCAGTTGTGAACTTTTTGTCCATAGGTTTTCAACCACAATAAGTAAATAGGGTCACAATTCTACTGGATGCAGGAGAAGAAGACTTTGACACCCCTAAGAATTTGGATGTAAATGTAAGGATTTGTGATACTTAATAGGTTAATATATGGCTTAGGCCTTTCCATAAAAAAAGAGTAAATAGGCACTTCTATGTCACCACTATTGATCGCCCTTATGACAAAAAAATGTTTCATTTAGTTGATTCTACCAAATTTGCTCACCAAAAGTAGCCAAACCCCAATTTGGAGACCTAGTTGAAAGAGTTTTCTTCACGTTGGGCGCACCTATGTCCCGCCTAGCTGGCCTCATAGGGAACCAGTACTGGGCCGGCCCTATAATCCTGTGTTATGCTGATGTTGTGACGTGTTTCTTTTTGTTTTACCATTCTGTTTCTTCTATACATTTTTTGTTTCAAATTATTTATATTTTACAAATATTTATCTTGCATTTGGAAAATTGTATAGAAAATGTTTCTGATATAAGACTCATGACATTTAAAACATGTCACACATTTGACAAAAAATAAATGCAGGTGCCATTTAGAAAAATGTTTATACATCAAAAAAATATCATGTAATTAAAGTTTCATACATTTAAAAATAATCATTTAAAAAACTTCGAGTTTAAAAAGTGTGTTGGTAAAAAAATGTTTAAAAAAAGTAAAAAAAATCTTTTCTTCAGAAAAAAATGTTTCTTATCATTCAAAAAATAATTTCAAGGTGTATTTTAAAAATGTTTAACATATCCAAAAAATGTCCAACATTTAAGATAATGTAAAATCATGAATTTAAATATGTTAAATGTATATAAAAATGATTTATGTATACGAAAAATGTAAAGTGTTTTTGTAAGCATGAACACAAATATTTTGCAAAAATGTAACTTGTATTTGAGTCCTTCAATATTTGGGAAAAGTCCTACCGATGTAATTATAGACAGCATAATTTGGCCTTTCCTGGTAGGGACCCATATATAAAATAACACTGGCCAATAGCGAAAAGGTTAAAAAAAATAAGTGATTAACACAATGATGAAGAAGCATGTAGCGACCTTGTCAACCCTCTTGTGGAAAAAGAGACAAAACACCATAATTATTGATTGTATTCAGAAATTATATTTGCAGAAGCTAAAATAGATAAATTTGCAGAACCATTTAACAGAAAATAGTAGCATCCCACAGCAAAATTTTGGTTACAAACTCGGCCTAAATCAACCTATAATAATAGTTTTACTCGACTTGCATAATAGTACTAGGGTAGCTTCACGATCTGAGCATGATTTGGGTTTTGGAGACTGTTGTTGATCGTGACTAGCAGACGCCGTTGGTCTTCTTGGCGAGCACAAACTTCTTCCAGGCCTCCGTGACGGACTTCTGCGTCTCGAGCTCCGTCTTCTTGACGTGGCCGTTGGCGACGACGACGGTCTTGGGCAGCGTGGCCGGCAGCAGGGCGGGGGGCGCGAGCTTGGAGGGGAGCGCGTCGAGCTGGGCCATGACGGTGTCGATGTCCAGGACGAGGCGCTCGGCGAGGGTGCGGCTGAACTCCTCCCGGATGACGACGCGGAGCACGGTCACGTGTTGCGCGTCGGCCGGCATGGTGTAGGCCGGCACGATCCAGCCGAAGCGGCGCAGCATGTCGGAGATCTCGAACTCGTCGTGGCGGCTGTGGTCCTTGAGCGAGAAGGCCACCAGCGGCACGCCCTCGTCCTTGGACACGATGTTGAAGCGCCCCGTCTTCTCCAGGCCCTCCTTGACCACCATGGCGTTCTCCTGGCAGTTCTCCATGATGTTCCTGTACCCCTGCGCCATCGCCATTGCCATTCCGTCGCGTGAGCTCACTCACCGAAGGAATTCGATGTTTGAACGGATGAAGATCGCCAAAGAGGTCACCTCGTAGCCGTGGCGGATGAGCTGGTAGTACTGCGCGATGACCTGGCTGGAGCCCTTGGAGAAGTTGAGGGTGAAGGTGGGCTGGTCGGAGCCGAGGTAGTTGATGTGGAAGATGAGCTCGTCGGGCAGGTCCTCCTTGGTGCGCCACACGCACCAGCCGATGCCGGGGTAGACGAGGCCGTACTTGTGGCCGCTCACGTTGATGCTCTTCACCCACGGCAGCCGGAAGTCCCACTCCAGCTCCGGGTACAGGAACGGCGCGATGAAGCCGCCGCTCGCCGCGTCCACGTGGATCGGCGTCTCCCACCTGCAAAAACTACACTCAGCACACCACGAGCGACGACTCTGTTTTCTTGCTTCGGCGGTTGCTCTGCTCTTGTACGTATTGCTTACCCTGTTTGCTTGTTCTTCTCCTCCAGCAGGTCGTTGATGCGCTTGACGTCCTCGAACTCGCCGTTGAGCGTCGAGCCGAGGATGGCGGCGACGCAGATGGTGTTCTCGTCCACCATCTCCACCGCCTGCTCCGGGTCCATGACGTAGTACCCCTCCCGCAGCTTCACCTCCTTGAGCTCCACCTCAAAGTACCGAGCGAACTTCTCCCAGCAGACCTGCATCAATTTGAATGTTTGGATGGGTTTGTGAGTTCTTGGCTCTCAATTCCATGGATCGCGAGGCAGAGGGTTGTTTTGCTCTATGAGTAATAACCTGGACGTTGGCGCCGGTGATGATGTTGGGCTTGTCGAAGGGCTTGCCCTCGGCCTTGCGCTTGTTCTGCCACCTCCGCTTGAAGGCCAGCCCGGCCAGCATGATGGCCTCCGACGACCCCACCGTGCCCACGCCCACGGCCGTCTCCGACTCGCCCAGCGGCGCGTGGAAGAGATGCGCGATCATGTTCACGCACCGGTTCTGCAATGCAATGCCGAAACAACGTCAATAAATATAACAAGAGAGACAACGGCAGCTCAAAGCGGAGACAGGTAAAATTAAAGACCTGGAGCTCGGTGGTGACCGGGTACTCGTCCATGTCGACGTAGTTCTTGTTGATGGAGGCCATGATGAGCTTGTCGCACTCGGGCTCCATCCACGTGGTGACAAACGACGCCAGGTTCAGCCGCGGGTTGCCGTCCAGCATCAGCTCGTCGTTGATGATCTGGTACGCCGCCTCCTTGGGGATCGAGTTCTCCGGCATGCGGTACCTGCACGCGCCAATCAACAGATAGATCCACCAGCCGGTCAATTACTTACTCCAAGAACATCAAAGCCATTAGGCGACGACGAACAAGAAGAACAACAGGCACACAGGCGCATACATACCTCGGGAGAGACGACCGGACATAGCGGGAGGCGAAGGTGGAGTGCACCGACACGTCGGTGTCGGAGGCGGCCCTGGAGAGCACCATGGCTGCTGCAACTCGCTCTTGGCTCTAGCTAAGCTGTCGATTATCAGGCGCAATACGATGCGATGACTCTGTTGTTGTGTGCTATGGCGGAGGCGGCACCCCGGGTATATATACGGGGCCGGGGGGCGCAAACATGGAAGTTCTTGGGCAGGGGGGCAGGACGAAGGCCGTGCGGTGGTGCGTTTGCCATTGCCGCGCGTTCACAAAAGGAAAGGTCAAAGGAGGAAGGAGAGGGTCAGCCTCGGGCCTGGTCCATGTGCGCTACTGCTATTCGTCTTGCGCCGCGAAATAGGCAAGAGCAGCACCAGCAGAACGTCACCTGCCTTAACTTTGTGGTTAGACCCGACCAAGGCTGCAAATTCGTGTCAAACAACAGATCTTTTTGGCCGAAAAATTGTCAAACAATACTTCAATTTCCCCGCTTACGTATCTGAGGAATATGCTTGTACTGTCCGTACACGCCGAGCGCGGGCAGAGTCGGCCTTCCACTCAACGAAACCATGGGCAAAACAGGGTGCACGTCGATCATGTCTAAAACATAACCTACGCGGCTCTTTCTCGTGCATTTGGGCCGTTTCTGCACTTGTTTCTTTTTGATTGAGGCGCATTACTGTCCAACCGAGGATGCTAGTGTTCAACACAGTGGGTTGGGGGATCTCGCAACCAAAGAAAAAAGGCATGGTTAAAGCCGACAATGTCATGTTTAAAACACCAATTAACAACCGAGGATGCTACTACTCGATATTACATTTATTAAACCAAATTAACCATGCATTCACTGGGCTGCACTATCCAACCCAGAATGCATGCGACCATAACACAAGGGGGTGTGGGATGCCCCCCTCTCCAAGATTGGATATTACACTTGTTGAATCAATTATTCAGAATGGAACGATATATTGTGATCGGACTTTTGTTCCAAGGAAATGGTTCTACTGGCACTGAGGACTACGCACAATTGCGATGACATTGTGTCTTTTTCTTTTTCTTGAGTACTCGTGTAGGCTCACGTTGTACGTAGATCATTGAATTGAATTTCTACTGACATGTTGCTTCAGTTTAAATTATAGTCGATTGATTTTGTTAAGCACTTGGATACCTACGAACTCTAGCTCTGCTCGATTCGATCAATTCGATGGAAGCGTAGTTCTGGCAAGTGTTTGAGATAGTATAGGGGATGCTAGAGGAATGGTGAAGGAAGGAAGATGATAAGGCAAATAGACCCAACCACCAGTGATCGAGATACCTGACCTCACCTGCTTTCTCACCTACTTGTCACCCCTACAAGGGCTCTTTGCAAAAATTTGGTGGTATGTAGGTAAGTTGTTCAGCTGAGTACTTCCTGGTTTGACAACCCGTCGCCGTCGCATAGAGAAGGACCCTTGTTTTGGTCGGGCGCGGGGTCCTTGGAGACAACAGGAGCCATCGGCGGAGCGATGCTTAGCAAGTGCTTTTTTGCGGTTTAAGTGCAAGGAACTTTAAATAGGGACCTGCTTCATTTTTAGGAAAGGGTTTTGCAGCGAATTGCCGGTAACATATGTGCTCCTCACTTTGTCCATTCAGTGACTCTTGAGAAGGGGGGGGGGGGGGGGGTGCCCCCTACCCACCCCGAAGACTATACATATTATTTTTGTTATACCAATTATCAATCGAATGTTGTATTGTGCACAAAATTTGTTCCAAGAAAAATGATTCTACTAGCAGTAAGAACTAGACATTGTTACGATCATGTGGTGTTTTTTCTTCTTCTTGCGCCCACATGTGAAAATGCAGTTGAAATAGACCATCTGTTTGAATTTCGAGGAATATGTTGCTTCAGTGTGAATTATAATCGATCATTCTTTGTGTTTGTACGGTCTATGCCACATGCCCTGGCCGACACCCTAGTTCTCACGAGCTATATTGGGCGCAGCTCCCGACTCAATGCTCAATGCTAGCCTACACTTATTTATCCTAATTGTGGATGAAGAGCTCGTCGAGCCACATCGGTTAATGGCTTGTCGAGAAGCACTAGCTTTGGTAAATGGTCTTTACGAATTGGATCTTCAAGTAGTGTCCAATTGTGCAACATCGATTAAGCATCTGAGAGAGGGATGTAAGGGCACAAGCAGTATGATTATTGAGGATATAGAATCAGTTATGAAAGTATTTGATGAAGTGTAGTTTACTCATGCAAGGCTAGAGACTATAGTGGGCGCTCATAACTTAGTTAGGTGTGCTACCATGGTTGATATTGGGTGTCATGAATGGCTTCTAGCCACGCCGGCTATTGCATGTATTCATGGCATTGGCTTGGCTGGAGTTGTGTTCGATCGTGGTTAAACACTAACTCGAACCCATCTTGTTTCTCGGATATTTTTTACTGCATTAAGACTATTCGGGCCAGTTTGTTCATGTTTTTTTGATAGCTTTTCCTGCTTTTGCTTGGTGCTTCTGGACTATTAGGAATAAGTTTACTACCGAACATATGTTTCCTGACCATTCGGCTGATTGTTTGATTAAAATGGATGCCGTTTTACAACAATGGGAGGCACTATGTAAGGCGATTCATGACGATACGGTCGCCTCGCTCACTGCTAGGATATGTGAGTCCACCATCTCCCTATGCCCTCCCCCCCCCCCCCCCCCCCCCTCTCCTCTCGGTTGGTGCCTCCTTGAGCGCAGTACTCTATTTATTTTGGATTCCTGCTGGCTTGTGTGTCATGTTGCCCTTTGGTGTGATATGGTTTAAAACTTCTTCATTTGTTGTATTGAATTATGTTCACTCTGCTCGTTGAGCTTTATTTATAAAGTCGAGCACTATGTCTTTTCTCTAAAAACAAATAGTAAAGTGTTTTACACCTTGAAAGAATTAAGACCAAAATTATTGTATTTGTCAAACAAATTAACAACGAACTCTATATTGCACGGCTACTTTCGAATTACGAAACATGTACCGGTACTACAATAATCTAATACCAGCGGTGCATTTAGAACTAAGATAAGAACACATATGACTCCCTCCATTTCACAATGTAGCACACACATATTATTATTTTCAAAAGTCAAGCTTGGATAACTTTGACCAAATTTAGAGACGAAATTATCTATATGTAAAATAAATACCAAACATATATAGTACGAAAATGTCTCTCACGTTGTACATAATGATATTTATTTGGCATTTCTAAATGTAGATGTTTTTCTCTATATAGACCTGTTCAAACTTTGCAAAGTTTGACTTAAAAAAAAATATGCACCGTACATGAAACGACTATCGCCTCAAGCTAAGGCCCAGTTTGTTTGGGTCTTTGCTTCTGTATATTAATTCATCAAAAGCCATAAAAGCTCCAAAACCACCTATTTCAAAAAGCCGCAAAAACAGAAGCAAAAGCCCAAACAAACATGACCTAAGAAATGTGGGTGGCTTTTGGAGATCGTACTGACGGGACGGGATGCCTAAAACCGAGCAGCAATTACCATGGAACGCCTGCGGACCGAACGGAAACCACCACCACCTCGCCGTGCCACTGGGGTCGTGGCGTCCGAGTCACGTCGCACGCGCGCGCGGTGCGGGTGCAGTGACCGCGTCCAGCACCGACCGACGTCCCTGCCTGCCGCGGGTTTTCCTTTTCCCGGACCGGACCAGGCGAAACCGCCGTCACCAGTCGCGCATCCCCGCGGGCGGACGCGGCGGCGGCATCCCGCGCGCACCTTGCCGTCCAAGAGGACGGGGCTTGCCTGCGGCCGCTTGGTGCGACCATCCGTGCGACGCAGCCATCGCACGGCTGTGCGTGCACCCCCTCCCGCTCCAGATTTTCTCATCCAAAAAGAAAAACAAATACAGATCAAAATACCGATTCCCTTCCATAATACTCTCATCATTAAAACTGAACACAGAACGAAAGGAAATAATCACAATCACCCGCGAAACAGATGCACAGAATACACGAAAGCGCGCCAAAATGCAAAATATGCTCATAGGAGGCGGCCGGCGGAGTTGACCTACAGTCTTAACGCACACAACAATCCTGGGCGAAGCACAGGGATTCTTCTTTTCTTCTCTTGAATTGTGCAGCAAAGGAATCCGCGCCTCTGATGGCTTCTCCGAGGAGTGGTCCGGCGAACCAGGAGGGTGCCGATCAATCTGACGCATCAAAAGTAATAAATCTCACTCAGTTCTTCAAGGTCAAATTCTCTAATTTCTTTGTTTTGAACCATTGTGGGAACACAGCCCTCAATGCAAACAAATATGATTGTCAAAAAGATTGACTTACCATGCACCATTGTGGAACTTGTACAACAAACCGTGGCCAGAATCTGCAGATCCAAACAGCGACGGAAAATTAGTTTATTCTGCATTTAGAAAAAACAAAGCAGTACCATGTACAGTACCCCTAATTCACATTTAATTGAATGTGCGGACATTCTTGTAGCATCTCTGATTTCAGTTCCTAGAAAGCATCCACTACAGTTTTTGTATTCAGTGCATATAGTTCCTGGGAAGTATTAACTAAATCGAATCTTAATTGATATATGATCTGCAGGAAACTGCAGTAGATCACACCGATGAAAGGGTACCAAAGCTTGGCATGCAATTTTTATCTGAAGAGGAAGCCTATTTATTTTATAACAACTATGCTAAAGCTATCGGTTTTAGCATCAGAAGAAGCAGTGGTCATAAAGTACCAAACTCTTCTACACTGCAGCAACGGACATTTACATGCTCTCGTCAAGGTATGGGTTACTTTTAATTTGTTTTGACTGTAATCACTACTTTATGCACTAAGACAATTATACTACAACTTATAGGCCATCGCCGGGAAGATAAAAGAGAGGAGACATTTAGTTACAGTAGGCCTGAAACACGATGTGGCTGTGATGCCCGTATGAAGATTAGCCTTAGAAATGGAGTTTATTATGTGTATGAATTCGAGGGGGCACATAATCACAATCTTGCTCATGGAATCATGGCCCAATACCTGAGATCCCAGAGAAAAGTGACAGAAGCACAGATAGCAAATACAGAGATCGCAAAGTCAGTAGGTATTTCAAATAAAGCAACAATCGATTTGATGGCCAAAGAAGCATGTGGGAGTGAAAACCTTGGCTTTATACCTCAAGATATGAAAAACCGTTTGTACTCAAAGAGAACAATAAAAGCGAAGGTAGGTGACACCGGTGGAGTATTAGAATACATGGAGAAAAAGGTCTCGGAAGATGTCAACTTTTTCTATTCAATTCAAGTGGATGAGGATGAATTGATAACTAATATTTTTTGGGCTGACTCCAAAATGGTTTCAGACTATGCGCTATTCGGCGATGTTATATGCTTTGACACCACATACAGGAAACTAGATGATGGACGTCCATTTGGTTTGATTGTCGGGGTGAATAATCATCAGAAAACTGTTGTCTTTGGTGCTGCACTTCTCTATGATGAAACCGCTGCAAGTTTTGGTTGGCTTTTCAGAACTTTCCTAAAAGTTATGTCAGGAAAACATGCACGTACAGTTCTCACCGATGAAGATGCGGCAATGGGAAAGGCAATTCGTGAAGTCTTCCCTCACTCTCACCATAGACTTTGCGTGTGGCATATGAATCAAAATGCTTGCAAGCACCTCGCCGGAGTTGTTGATGAATATAAGAAGTTCAATGCTGATTTTCAGCACTGTATATATGATATAGAAGAGGAGGATGAATTTGTAGGTGCATGGGATAAAATGATTGACAAGTATGGACTACGTGACAATGAATGGCTGCAAAGGCTATTTGAGAAAAAGGAACAGTGGGCACTAGTGTATGGTAAAAATACGTTCGCTGCCCACATGAGCACTACCCAAAGAAGTGAAAGCATGAACAATGAACTAAAGAGATACATTAGTATTAAATATGACATGCTTACTTTCTTTAAGCATTTTGAACGGCTAATTTTGGATAAAAGATGTGAAGAGGTGAAGTATGACTTTAAAGCAACACAGACTACTCCCAAGTTGAAGGCCGAATCTAGCTATATGTTAACACAAGCTGCAGCTACATATACTCCAGCAATATTCAAGATGATTCAAGATCAAGTGCTTCGGACTCTGAACTATGACACATTGCTTTGTGATGAAAGTGACACCGAGATGAAGATTTATGTAGTAAAATTTCATGGCACACAACGTGAACATGTTGTTAGATTCACACCAAAAGAAGAAAATGTTAGCTGCAGCTGCAAAAAGTTTGAGTTTGCTGGAATCCTTTGCTCTCATTGCCTAAAGGTACTTGATATCAATAATATCAAGCATATTCCAGGAGAATATATCTTAAAACGGTGGACAATTGATGCCAAAGTTCTAGATATAACAAGCAAATGCAACCCGCATGATAACCTAAAAGCAAGAATGTCTAATCGCTATAAGGAACTGTGTAGAATGTTTGTGAAAATAGCTGCTCGTGCAGCTGAGTCAGAAGAATCATACAATAAGGCTGTTAAGTGTGCAGAGCAATTAGCACAAGATGTGGAAAAATGGTTGAAGATTAGAGTTGATCCAGATTTGGTTAGCGTTGATCCAGATTTGGATAACTCATGTACTAAAGAAGGTACAAACTATACTAACAATAATTGCCTAGACTATTGTAAAACAAAGTCTGATATTTATCATTATAGTGGCAGGTGTGAATATCCCATCTAGTAGGATTTCAAAACATGGTGAGGGGCTTGCAAAACCAAAAGGTATGAAGGTTAAGGAGAAGACCGTCAAAGGATCAAAAAGACCCGTTGGCGGATTTGAGAAAGCAACTTCAAAAAAGAAAAAGAACACAGATGATAGTGTACAACAAGAGACTCATGGCCCGTCAATGGTATCATACTTCGTCTCATTGTGGCTTATAAAACATTCAATTGTACTGACCTTTCTGTATCAAATTTTACAGGGCCCTTTGGAGAAACAGACTTCGAAAAAGAAAAAGAACAAAAATGATACTGTACAACTACAGCCTCATGGCCCCTCAACGGTATAACATTGTCACTTGTTTCTTTTAAAATCTTCAACTGTAATGACCTTTCTCTATCAATTTCAACAGGGTCCTTTAGAATTTTTCGGGAACCAAATGGGTGCATATCAACTACCCTACAACACTATCGTAAATGCTTCAATGCAACCATCAGTTGGTAACACCCCGATGCCACCACAGACCCAACAACTGTTGACGGGATTCCAACCATACAACACAACAGTGGTAGAAGCAATCCACACTTTCAAGTTTTCGTTTTTTTAAAACTTCATTGAAACTAAACTTTGCTACTTTGTGCATAGTGTCATCCCACAAACCACATGTACGCCTATTTACAGCAACAGAACTCTGCTCTGAATCCCTCCCTGCACGAGACCATTCTGGAAAATCAAAGCTTCTTTCTTCAACCAAAGTCAACATCTATCCTAAATGGTACAATGCAGCCATCAATTGGTCAACCCATGTCAATGCCACCACAAAGACAAGAACCACAAAATACTCTACTGGTATAACATTCCACCCTTTCTACTTTTCCAATTTTGTAAACTTCATTGAAACTGAACTTTGCTACTTTGTGCACAGGATTATCGGACAAACCACACGTACACCTATCTACAACAGCAAAACTTGGCTCTGAATCCCTCTTTGACAGAGAATATTGGAGCCTCTAACTATAGTTCGATGACAGGACAAAATCAAGGCTTACTTCTTGAACCGAAGGCGACATCTATTATAAATGCTACAACACAACCATCAGTTGGTCACACCACCATGATGCCACAGACCCAAGACCCACACAATACTCAAGTGGTATAACATTCCATACTTTCAAGTTTTCCAATTTCTGAACTTCAATGAAACAGAAATTGCAAATTTTCTGCCCAGGATCATGAGATAAATCACATGTATTTACAGCAGCAACACTCGGCGCAGAATCCCTCAGTGCAAAGGATCATTGGAACCTCTACCTCTAGTATGATGACAGGAAAAAATCAAGCTTACCTCAATCAACCAAAGCCAGCATGATCTATTTTGTTGTCGCGTGTTTTATCTCATGTGTTTTTTGACCTCCAAGTTGCAAATGATTTTTATTAGAACTTATACGTACCATCAACTGAATGCTACTACATCTTCCCAATCAAATATACTAGTTCACAGATATATTTTTATTGCAATGGTACTAATTCATAGAATTAGCTATGAAGAATTTTCCACAAACATCGTGCTCATATGAGCCTATAATCTATCCTTCTCTCAGTTTAAGTTACGATGACAGGGATCCCAATGATCCATTTTAATTCTGCGAAATATATGTGCACAGAACCATCTATCTGAATGTCATTTTAAGAGGCATAGAGCGAACAGAGAACAGATTGATAATCGGTCTGAATTTAGCATGCAAAGAATCTTAATTTAACTGAATGAAAGCAGAGTAATGGAATTGCTATTAGCTTTCCTTCTCTGAATTTAACACGCATCAGATGGGAATGCCACAAGAAGAAGTGGAAATTACCTATGTTCAGCGGAGGTAATGCTGTATGTATGAGCTGCAATCCCTTTCTTCTTCCTCTTTGAGTACCAAATAGATGGCGCTCATGCTGCTGTCCTCGACTTCCTTCTTCTCGCCTCTTGAACCCTACTCCACAAGCCCGAGGACCAGCCTGCCAAGGACACGCCGCCCTCTTGCGTGGCCGTCCCACATGCTACCGCTAGGATCCGCGACTCATATTAGCGAGGACGGCGCCGCGGAGGATCCCGTTCCGACCGAGCTGCTGCACGACCAGTCCCAGCAGGCGCACCAGTGCGGCAGCCAGCCGAGACGGAAATGCTGGTCTAGGAGGCGCGCGAGGCCGGCGGCCAGCCTAGCCGGGAGGGAGGTCTAGCAGGCGCAGGAGGTCGGGGGCCAGCCTAGCCGGGAGGGAGGTCCAGCAGGCGCACGCGGGCGGCGGCCAGCCGAGCAAGGATGGGGTGAGATGCGCGACTGCGCTCGCCCCGAGTGGATGCTGCACGACAGCGCGACGAGATCCGCTCGGCGTCGGTGGGCACCGAGCCTGGAGGCTGGAGGAGCAGGAGCAGCAGAGGGACATGGAAAGCTTCGGCGTGAGCTTGAGTTCAGACCAAGGAAGAAGAGGAATCTGGATACGAGTGTATCGATACAGATGCAATCGGTATTATGATCTGTATTTGTTTTTCTTTTTGGACGAGAAAATCTGGAGCGGGAGGGGGTGCACGCACAGCCGTGCGATGGCTGTGTCACACGGATGGTCGCACCAAGCGGCCGCAGGCAAGCCCCGTCCGTCCAAGAGAAGGGAAGAGGAGCGGGTGGATTCCCTTTCCCGTTCCGCGTGCCCACCGACTCGTGCCCTTCCTTCCTAGCTCTAGAGCCTGCGCGTATGTACGCAACTTTTGGAAGGATTCGACGTACGGAATACATACATGCTGTATGAGTATGACCTCCATACATTACGGAGCAAAGGCGTCAGAAAATTTCTCGCCCTTCCTGTTGCGTGCTTAACTGATGCCACCAGCCACTGTTGCGTGCTTAACTGATGCCACCAGGCACGCACGTACGTGCATAGTCTGCTCAAATCAAAACCAAGAATTCCCTGCCGCACAATCAAAACCAGCGACATCTCAAACCAAACCAAAGCAGAGCAGAGCAGAGCAGAATGTGTTGTTTCGGACTAGGGTTTTTTCTCTAGGACAGGCGGTTACCAGGGAGACTAGGGTTTTGCCAAGCCGCCGCCGGCCGCCGTCCGGGCGGCGGCGCGTTGGCCGTCGATCATTGTCCCAGACGACGCCCGTGAGGTGTCGTGGCTGGTTTTCTCTATCTGCTGTGAGCTTCTACCTACGTGGTTCCAGGGCTGCAGCAGATTCATTTTTATCTGTTCCATCGCTAGTTCGGAGGAACATGGCTGGTAAGATCTGACTCTTAAGTTGGATGACTTCTCTACAATCTATCACGGAGTGATTCCCTGTTGGACTGTTCTAGTTTGTGGAGGTTGTTTGTTGAGGAAAGAAATATGAGGATATTGGCGTGGAACTGCAATGGCCTTGGAAACGCCTCAGCAGTACGTGCGTTGGTGGATGTCCAGCGCAGTTGGGCTCCTGATGTGATGTTCTTATCAGAAACTCATTTAGACAGCTATCCGGCAGAGTGTTTGAGGAAAAGATTGAAGATGGATCAAAAGCTTGTGTGCCCTAGTGATGGAAGAAAAGGTGGACTGTTGATGTTTTGGAAGAAGGAGATCCATATAACGAGGCTAGTTCTTGATCCTATGTATATAGATGTTCAAGTCAATGATGGGACCAATCAAACTTGGAGATTAACCGGGATGTATGGTGAATTCTGGTGGGAAGATAAATATAAGACGTGGGATCGTATGCGCCAGCTTCATAGTGCCCATGATCTCCCGTGGCTATTGATTGGTGACCTGAATGAGATTAGTACGTTACAAGAGAAGGATGGTGGGAACCCTCGCCCAGTCCAGTATATGAACGCTTTTCAGGAAGCAATAAGGAACTGTGAGTTGCGAGACTTGGGTTACATTGGAGACCCATTCACATGGCGTCGAGGCAGAATTCGTGCGTGACTGGATAGGGGGCTGGTAAATGAGGCTTGGGCATCGATCTTCCTCCATACTGCACTGGTAAATACAGAATTCAATCACTTAGACCACCGGCCTCTTCTTGTTGATACAGATTACTATTTCCATGCGAATGGTGCGACTAATGGTCAGACTAGGAGATTCGAAGCAAGATGGCTACGAGAGAGTACGTTCGATGCCGCTGTAACAGAAGCATGGGCGAAGGTAGAAGCTGACCCGAATGCTACGAATATTTATGAGAAACTTAACCTGATGCATGCACAGTTTCATGATTGGGATCAGCGGGTTCTCAAAAAACCTAGAAAGAGACTCCAGAAAGCCCAACGGGATCTCGAAGAAGTCATGGCTGGACCAATGTGTGATGACAATGAAATAAAAAGGAAAGAGTTGGCAGAACTGATTGAATATTTGCTTGAATTGGAAGAAATACAAGTTATGCAAAGGTCCAGAGCTAATTGGTTGAAAGGGGGCGACCGCAATACATGCTTCTTTCAAGCTTTTGCTTCTGCTAGAAGAAAGAAAAACTTTGTAAAGAAACTAAAAGATGCGGGTGGAAATTGGTTGGAAGGTATGCCAGAACTGAACTCTCATGTCCTAGATTATTTTTCTCACCTGTTTACATCAGAGGTGCAGCATACGAATCCTAGTATTCTTCAGAAGGTGCAGCGGAAGGTATCTCAACATATGAATGACTTCTTAATGGCTCCGTACACTGTTGAGGATGTGAGGAAGGCAGTTTGCAGTATTGGGGACCTGAAGGCCCTGGGTCCGGATGGTTTACATGCAATCTTTTAAAAAAAATATTGGCATATAATTGGAGATGAAATTACTCAGGAGGTTCTTTTGGCTATCAATTCTAGGAAGATTCCGGCAGAATGGAATGATACTACCATTGTGATGATTCCAAAAACTGATGCACCTGAGCTGGTAACTCAATTTCGACCCATCAGTCTCTGTAATGTGCTTTACAAAATTATTTCCAAGATGCTGGCTTTACGACTGAAGGTTATTTTGCCTGAGATAATTTCCCCTACACAAAGTGCCTTTGTTCCCGGGAGGATGATCACTGATAATATATTAATTGCTTATGAATGTGTGCATAAGATTAAGAACAAGAGGGCTGGTCAGACAGGACTGTGTGCTGTTAAACTTGACATGCACAAAGCTTATGATAGGGTGGAATGGTCCTTCTTACATGATATGATGTTAACATTGGGATTCCATGAGCAATGGATTGAAATGATGATGGCTTGTGTCAGTTCTGTCAGATACAAGGTGAGGTTTAACTCTCAAGAGACATACACGTTTACCCCTACCAGGGGCATTAGACAAGGGGATCCACTTTCTCCCTATCTGTTCCTTCTCTGTGCGGAAGGGCTTTCTAGTTTATTGCAGTATGAAGAAGAAGCTGGTGGCATAGAGGGAGTTAGAGTGTGCAAAAATGCACCATCAGTATCACACCTTTTATTTGCTGATGATTCTCTAATTCTTATGAAAGCAGATGTTTTAAATGCAGCTTCCATACAACATGTTCTGGAGACCTACTGTCAGAGTTCAGGGCAGTTGGTGAGTCTGTCCAAATCTAGTGTATTCTTCAGTCCAAATACTACTGCTGTATCCAGAACTGAAGTGTGTGAACAGCTACATATTGACACTGAAGCATTGTCTGATAAATATCTGGGCCTTCCAGCATTGATAGGGGCTGATAGAAGTGACTATTTCAGGCACTTTATTGAGAGGATTAAAGAAAGATTAATGGGATGGATGGAGAAACAACTGTCTACTGGTGGTAAGGAGATTTTACTAAAATCAGTGGCACAAGCGATCCCTGTGTTTGCCATGTCTGTGTTCAGTATCCCTAAAGGAATTTGCAAGGAAATAACTGACTTAATTTCCCAGTTCTGGTGGGGTGATGATGAGGAACATAAGAGGATGCATTGGTACTCTTGGTGGAAACGGTGCTATCCTAAAGCCGAGGGAGGAATGGGCTTCAGAGATTTATATTCCTTCAACTTAGCATTGTTATCAAAGCAGTGCTGGAGGATTATTACAAACCCCGACTCATTATGCGCTAGAATTCTAAAAGCGAAGTACTTCCCTAATAGCAGCCTTTTACAGGCAACCCTTAAAAATGGTGCTTCCTTTACATGGCAAAGTATTATGAAGGGACTAGAAACCTTCAAGTTGGGGTACATATGGAGGATTGGTACAGGAGAAAATGTTCATATATGGAGAGATCCCTGGATTCCAGCAAGTCCGGATAGGAAGGTCATTACAGCAAGGGGACACACAATCCTATCTACAGTTGATGAACTCATCGATCCTAATACAAACACATGGGATGAAGATTTGATTAGATCCATCTTTAACCCTGTTGATACAAGGAGAATACTTCAGATTCCATTGAGCTATGACACTTTTGATGATTTTATCGCTTGGCATCCTGACCGGAAGGGTATATTCTCAGTCAGATCAGCATACCGGGTGCAATGGACTCAAACTTTTCAGGGAAATGCAAATGTGATGGAGAGGCCGAGTGGGTCCACTTCTCCGCGGTGTGGAGTGCATTGTGGAAGCTGAACATCCCACGGAAAATACAAATTTTCTGCTGGCGCGCGTTACATGGAATTATGCCTCTAAAATCCATACTCTGTAACCGGCACGTGGGTTCGATGGGAGCATGCCCAATTTGTCATCGGGATGCAGAGGATGTGTGGCATCTGCTGTTTGAGTGCACTCATGCAAGGGATTTATGGAGTCGGCTGGGTGTTCTGGACAGAGTGGACGAGGCAAGGAGAGTAGACCGGTCTGGATCGGTCATTTTGGAACATATCCTTCTTGCACCAGATAGTCCAGCTCTCATTAAACCGAATCTGGATGTTAAACAAATCATAGCAGTGGGTGGTTGGTATCTTTGGTGGATCCGAAGACAACACACGCATGATGGGACTCCTCCTAGTCCCGTGAGGTGGCCAATGTCTGTTCTGGCAATTGCTAATAATTATCAGGTTGCTAATTGTAAGAGTGCGGTCGTAGTACAACGATGGAAAAAACCGGACCCAAAGTATGTCAAGCTCAACGTTGATGCCTCATTCCATCCTGATGTTGGAGAAGGGGCAACAGCGGCAGTGATTCGGGATGCTAAAGGAAATATTCTAGCTGCACAATGCAAATTCATTTCATATGCAGCAGATGTGGTTAATGTGGAGGCAATGGCAATGCGAGATGGACTGGCGCTTGCTAATTCCTTAGGTATGCCGCGGGTGGAAGCGGAATCGGACTCTACGATTGTCGTTGATGCGTGTGTGGGACACACAACATGGTGGGATGCAAATTCGGCAATATTCGCGGAACGTGTGGATATTTCCTCTTTTATTGGGAAGGTCGTCTTTAAACATTGTTATCATGAATGCAACGAAGCGGCACATGTGCTAGCTAACTATTCTTATTGTAATAAGATTACTAGTAGTTGGACGAACGAGCCTCCTGGCTTGTTAGTCTCAAAACTGCTGGACGATGTAATCCCTGTTTAATTCAATAAAGCTAGCCATAATGGCCTTCCCTAAAAAAAAACCAGCGACATCTCGCCCGCGGGAAACTTCGGTGGCTCTGTGTGAAGCCACCGAAAGGGGCATCGAATCATGCAGCTCCCGATATTGTCGCTGGAGTCATCAGAGGTAGAAAGAAGGGACGCGGCTGCCGGTAGACGGTAGACGGCAGCCGAATAAAAATCATCCCGGGGAGGTGCCACCGGTATTCCGGTTCGGTTACAAGTGGAAGAGACATATTCCACACGAGGACGGCGCGGCGCGTCTGCATGCCTGCCTTCCCCGGTTGCGACTTGCGCTCACGCTGAATTGCTGGCGTGCATCGTCGTTTGCTTCTTGCCAACAAGCGAGGAATCCGATGACTTCTTTACGCACCGTCGTTTAGCTTGAACCGACCGTGTCGCTTCAACCTTTCTAGACTAGCGTCTCATGGTCGCGCCCTTTTTGGATTGTTTGAAAAGTAAATCTTCTTTGTTTATGGAGACGCTAACATCCTACAGGTCTTTTTTTCTTAAGCCCAACAACCCTACAGGTCATCTCTCTCTAGCATGCTCGAGGAAAAATAACAAATTAATAGCCCAATTACCATTTTGGTGGCACGGTTGCCTTTCAGAGATTTGAGTTCTGTGAAACTTGCGATCCATGCCTTTATGTTGTTTTTGAAATCTGCGGTCCCTGATTTAAGTTGGCAGTTTTGGTCAGCACACTGTCACTGCACAGCCACGGCCTCCCATACCGGGGGCTGCTCAGCTGATCTCTTGTCGGTCATCGCACCGCGCGCAGACGAGGATCGAAAGCAGAGGCACAAAACCGAAGCACGCCCATGGTAGCGACGCCACAGTTCGTCATAGGCTCGTACCTACTGGAAGTAGGGAGGCTCGTTGCAGAGTGGGCGGTGGCGCAACGGACACGCCGATGCGAGCGCGCGTGTCGGCAATCTGCGCAGGCCGGTGGCCCGTTTTTCGCTAAAAGCATCTACGGCCGGACATCTTAAACCCGTCTCATACGTAGGGGTGGACCGCCCGGTCGGAATTTTCTAACGGACGCTCGTTGCGTCAGGTTGCAGCTGTTTCGTATAGACCTGAGCGACTAGCGACCGCGATGGGCCGGTGCCAATTACGAGATCACATATGCGCTACAGTGTCTGGTTTTTGGAAACGTTCCTCAACGGTTTTGGGAACCTTCTAGAAAGTTCTTCAACCGATTTTCACATTTTTTTCTGTTTCCTTTTTATTTTTTGTTTTTCTGTTTCTTTATTCCTTTTTTATTCCTTTTTTAATTACCTTTCCTTCTCTTTTCTCCTTTCCAAATTAAAGAAAATAAAAATGTTTAGAAGTTAAGAAAATGTTCTTGTTTATAATTTTTGTTCCCAAATTCGAAAATGTTCTTATTTTTTTTCAAAATCTTCGCATCTTTAAAAAAATGTTCGGCATTTCAAAAAATGTCCATAAGTTCAAAAAATGTTCCTCTTTCAAAATATTGTTCACAAACAAAAAATAATGTTCGCTCTTTCCACATTTTGTTCAGAGTTTCGATATGTTTGCAGATGCAAAAAATGTCCACCTTTTCCAAAAATGTTCATATTAAAAAAATGTTCTTTTTTCAAAATTTATTTTCAGCTCGTGTGTGTTTTTCCCAAAAACATTTGGACTTAAAAAATATTTTCA
Organism: Triticum timopheevii; assembly: GCA_963921465.1. NCBI lineage: Eukaryota > Viridiplantae > Streptophyta > Magnoliopsida > Poales > Poaceae > Triticum > Triticum timopheevii. Next base: position 474,062,605 of record OY997268.1, read on the forward strand.
GAATTAACAAGAAAAGAATTAAAAAGGGAAAAAATATGCGACCTGCCGATTTGACTAGTTCTAAAGAATTTGCGTTGCGATTTTATCACGAACATAAACCAGTCGTGGTGGCTTGCTAGGTTTGTATACAATGGCCCAGTGTCGGGCGCCTAACCTGTGCGATGGCTCGACATTCTGCCGCAGAATGCGGAAGATAGGAAGTCTTCGCCCGGTCACTGTCCAGTTGCGATTTTTTGATTCAGACGGGCCTTTCAAACGGTCCTCAAACGTCCGGGCTGACTGGCATCCCCATATCCAGCCCAAATATGAGGCGGATATGGTGGCGGCTGGACACGCTCGTCATGTGGGACCCGACAGTCCGACCCCATCTCAAATTGCACTAAATCAATCCTGAAGACCAGCCGGATTCATTTGCTATCTCCTCTCTTCTTCCTTCTCCGCGTCGTCCGTCTCGCGCTCCACCACCGCGCCCGCTCCGCAGCCGTTTCCCAGGCTCTCCGCCGCCAGCTCGTTGGGGAATTGGCTAGGAAGGACGTGGAGATGGCATTTGGTGTGCTTCAGGCGACGTGGGAATCGGAAACTTTATGGCAACTGATGACATGTTGTGTTATTCTGCACAATATGATCGTCGAGGATGAGGGTGATGATGTAGGCCAAACCCATGATTTCGAAGCACCTGGAGAACAAGTTGAAATCCCGGAAAATCAAGATGCGGCTCAGCTAATGAACTTTCTACAGATGCATCATAATTTTCGAGATCAGCCGGTGCACACGCAACTACTCAATGATCTTGTGGAACACATATGGACCCACAATGGCAACCAAGGAGTCAGTGCTTGAGTTCCGCACTTCAAATAAATTTTATGTCAACGTTATCTATGTTTGGTACCAACAATTACTATTTACGTGTGACATTGTGTTGCATGATCGATGTGCATGTATTTGTATGGATTTGAGAGTCTGGATTTGAGATATGTGAATGCCCGAAAGAAAATATGAGGGTCCGTCCGGATGCACCCACGAGCGTACTCGGTCGCGTCCGCGGGCGTTTGGGGGGCGGATTTGCAAGTCTGGCTGTAGATGCTCTAACCGCTATCGGCAATATGTGCGAGACGCAACTCTGGTCAGCACACTGGATTGTACTAATGCATTTAGCTATATTAGTAATATGAAAACAATGATGAAAAATGCCACATTTGATGGTTGACGATATGAAAATTCACCCACACATTTAGGGCAACTCCAACTACTGCATCAAATCACCCTAAATGTGTGAACAGTGGTGTTCGGATTTCTTTTGCCATCCAACGATGTGCCTAAATCGTCCGCGGACGCGTCCGGTGTCCGAAATCCGACAAACCAGCTGCAAAGCTGAGGAGGTTTGCAGGCGCCCGGACCACAGCCGCATAGGCCTCTCACATAACTGGCCTACCAAAAACGCCACATGGACCCATTTTTTCCGCACTCCATCTCTCCACCCTTCTCTGTATCCGCTCCCTTCTAGTCCGCCGCTGCCACTGTGGCACCCAGGCCGCCCACCCAAGCCTTGTTGAACCTTCGCCGCTAGACCAAGGCGGCATGCTCGTTCTGCCAACGCCGTCGATCCACCCTAGCTGCAGTCCAGGTACCCTCCGCGCTTGCAAATGTGGTCATGGCAGATACCACGCCCAACAATTGTTCAATCAAATTCCATAGCCATTTTTTAAATATTTTTTCCTTACTTTGAAGCAAACAACATGGATTCGCACACGAGGTACTTCTATGAGAACTTCATGGATGTGTCATCATCAGATAAAGATGAATATGAGGATGAAATGGTGATGACGAAGGCAGTTCTTCCTGATGCATTTAGATGGGCCGGCTGTTTTTTTTTTTTTTTTTTTTTTTTTGTCTTTTGTAGGCTGTGTTGTAAGAATTTCAAGAAGCTAACTATAGTTTTTAGTAGGCCCATATAATGTATACGATACTAAGGTTCCGCTCATGATGTTTTGTCCCTTTCATGATTTGTTTTAGTACGGGAAACACCTTTTGAACTGTGCAAACACTTATTAAAATTCAGAATTTTTTGTGAACACTTATATCAAATGATTTTTTAAAATTCATGAACATTTTAAAAATATTTGAATATTTTTCAAATCGGATTTTGTTCAATCTCATGAAGATTTAACAAAGTATTATCTAAGTTGTGGTTTGTCTGATCTATTTTCTTGTACATAATGATTAATTTACATCTAGATGTTTTTTAAGGATGTCAGATTTAACTTGTTGACCACATAATTAGGGGCTTCAAGATTTGTACAAAATGTGTTTTTTGTCGCTAAGGCTCGTGTTGCGAGTGTCCTTTGGGGCTGTTTTTTTTTCGATCGTGCACACCGAGTGTCCCTTTTCCTGTACGGGTCTGGGCATGTGGGCATTTTTTTCTTTTTTTTGAGGATCACATTTTTTTCGTTATATGTGGTTTTTTTAGAAGACGTTATGTGCTTGCTTTTTTTTTACAATCATGTTATATGTGCTTGTGATCTGTTGTTTTTGTTCTTGTTTTTGTCTGCGCCTGGGCCTTTTTGTACGGACAGAATTGAAGGAGCTGGGCTGCGTTATTTTTTGTATGCTTTTTTTGCTTTATCTATTAAATTTATTTGTTTCCAATTCAAGATTTTTTAAAGTCTTTATTTTTTTTGGTGGTGCCAGTTACATGTCTATCATCAAATTTTCCGGACCCTTATTTAGTTGCGGGTTCAATATTAGCACACAACTCATGTCCGATCTAGTTGCATGCCCACTTTCGACACGCAACTCGTCCTCGACCGGTGTCTGTATCTAGTTGTTTGTCCAACTCTAACACACAACTCAGTTCGACGTAGGTGTATGTCCATCTTTGACATACACACCCAACCAAATACACCTATGTAGTTGCATTCCATCCCCTAAAAAAACGTAGTTGCATTCCAACACTGACACACAATTTGCTGAATCCAATTGCATGTCCAACCCAAACACACAACTCATGCCCGACCTAGTTGCGACACGCAATGCCTGAGGGTGTAGTTTTTCGTTTTTCTTCCCCTAGCATTTATTTGTTTCGAACCCATGAAGTTTTTTTAAAATTCATGTTATTTTCTTATTTTCATGTTCTCCTTTCAGTTTTCTGATTCTCTTCTTGTTTTTAATTTTGAAGTACTTTTTCTAAATTCATGATTTTTTTGTCTACAACCAAACTAGGGACATTTTTTTGTACTAGTTGTAAGTCTTTAACGTGCAACTAGGGTGTGTGTGTTTGTCGAGGGTCCCTAGTTGCATGCCAATCATCGACTTGCAACTAAGGATGTATGTGTTTGTTGAAGGTCCTAGTTGCAAGCCAACCACCGACTCACAACTACGCGCGTGCGCGGGGGAGGGGGGGGGGGGGTCCCAGTTGCATTTCAACCATCGGCTTGCAAGTGGGGTGTATGTGTTTGTCGAGGGTCCCCACTTGCATGTCAACCATCGACTCGCAACTAGGTGTGTGTGTGTGTGTGTGTCGAGGGTCCCCAGTTGCATGTCGACCATCGACTCACAACTAAGGGTGTGTGTGTGTGTGTGTGTGTGTGTGTGTGTGTGTATGTATGTTTTGTCGTGCCCCCCAGTTGCAACCAGACCATCGACTCGCAACTAGGGGGTGTCAGTTTGTCGAGGGTCCCCAGTTGCATGTCAACCATCGACTTGCAACTAGGGTGTGTGTATGTGTTTGTCGAGGGTCCACAGTTGCATGTCAACCATCGACGCAACTAGGGGTGTGTGTGTGTTTGTCGAGGCTCCCCAGTTGCATGCCGACCATCGACTCGCAATTAGGGGTGTGTGTGTGTGTGAGTGTGTGTGTCTGTGTGTGTGTATGTGTGTGTGTATGTGTGTGTGTCAAGGGTACCCAAATGCATGTCAACCATCGATTGGCAAGTAGGGTATGTGTGTTTGTTGAGGGTCCCCAGTTGCATGTCAACCATCGACTCGCAACAAGGGTGTGTGTGTGTGTGTGTGTGTGTGTGTGTGTGTGTGTGTGTGTGTGTGTGTGTGTGTTTGTCGAGGGTCCCCAGTTACATGTCAACCATTGACTTGCAACTAGGGGGTGTTTGTGTTTGTCGAGGGTCCCTAGTTGCATGTCAACCATCGACTCACAACTAGGGGTGTTTGTGTGTTTGTTGAGGGTACATAGTTGCATGTAGACCATCGACTCGCAACCGGCTATGTGTGTGTTTGTCGAGGGTCCCCGATTCCATGCCGACCATAGACTCGCAACTATGTGTGTGTGTGTGTGTGTGTGTGTGTGTGTGTGTGTGTTTTGTCGTGATACGATCTTGATGTATCGCGAGCTTTGCTATTATAGTTGGATCTTATGATGTTTCTCCCCCTCTACTCTCTTGTAATGGATTGAGTTTTCCCTTTGAAGTTATCTTTTCGGATTGACTCTTTAAGGATTTGAGAGCACTTGATGTATGTCTTGCCGTGCTTATCTGTGGTGACAATGGGATATTCACGTGATCTACTTGATGTATGTTTTGGTGACCAACTTGCGGGTTCACCTTGTGAACTTATGCATCGGGGTTGGCACACGTTTTCGTCTTGACTCTCCGGTAGAAACTTTGGGGCACTCTTTGAAGTACTTTGTGTTGGTTGAATAGATGAATCTGAGATTGTGTGATGCATATCGTATAATCATGCCCACGGATACTTGAGGTGACATTGGAGTATCTAGGTGACATTAGGGTTTTGGTTGATTTGTATCTTAAGGTGTTATTCTAGTACGAACTCTATGATAGATTGAACGAAAAGAATAGCTTCGTGTTATTTTACTACGGACTCTTGAATAGATCGATCAGAAAGGATAACTTTGAGGTGGTTTCGTACCCTACAATAATGTCTTCATTTGTTCTCCGCTATTAGTGACTTTGGAGTGACATTTTGTTGCATGTTGAGGGATAGTTATATGATCCAATTATGTTATTATTGGTGAGAGAACTTGCACTAGTGAAAGTATGAACCCTAGGCCTTGTTTCCTAGCATTGCAATACCGTTTGTGCTCACTTTTATCATTAGTTACCTTGTTGTTTTTATATTTTCAGATTACAAAAACCTATATCTACCATCTATATTGCACTTGTATCACCATCTCTTCGCCGAACTAGTGCACCTATACAATTTGCCATTGTATTGGGTGTGTTGGGGACACAAGAGACTCTTTGTTATTTGGTTGCAGGGTTGTTTGAGAGAGACCATCTTCATCCTACGCCTCCCACGGATTGATAAACCTTAGGTTTTCCACTTGAGGGAAATTTGCTACTGTCCTACAAACCTCTGCACTTGGAGGCCCAACAACGTCTACAAGAAGAAGGTTGTGTAGTAGACATCACCAACCACTTCTGATATAGTCGTTGCTCCCCCAGCGGCTCATACAATGGAATGTGCTTACAATCGTGGTGAGCTTGTTACTGTGAAGTGGCCTATTCTGATTCCGCTCATTGCTCCAGGTCCTCAATATGAATATCATGTGGAGCAAAGGCCTCACACACAAAAGCCGAAGCCCATGCTGCAAAGGCTTCCTAGTGCAGTAACAACTCAACGATCTTTCAGTCTGCTGCTTCAGAGAGCACAATACCTTCTTCGATAGCGCCAAGAACCCCTACTCGAAGCCAAAAATCACCTCCGATAGGTTCTGGAGCCATCAGCAACGCAGCTACTACTCCTGCATACTGTACAATCAAGACATGATTTTTCCGCACAAGCGTCTTGATTATGATGCCATTGTTGGGCTTCCATGCCTTGAAGAAGCTCTTGATTGCTTCAGGGCAGTGGGAATTCTTCCGTTCATCACTGACAAGGAGCATTGGAATGAAGAGCTTCTGCTACAGTTCTATACTACGCTACACATCAGAGGCTACAACAGGGATCCGAAGACTTGGGTCCTTGAGTGGATGACAGGCGACGTGCACCATAAAGCCAAAGCTCAGGACATCATTGAGCTAACCTCCCTGCCCACTCTTGGTGATCTATATGAGCCAGGTTCTTCGCCATATGAACGTGAACTGCAGAGCTTCTTTCAGAAGCCCGAGTCCAACATGAGTCAAATGCTCAGTATGATGAAGCCTTTACCCATTGATGTTGAATATCCCAAGGAGTTCTATGTCAAAGACCTTGAGTACTTGCCCCGCACCATCTATTATATTCTAAGGTGTACTCTGTGGCCTATCAAAGGGTATTCACCTGACGCCAAGCTTGAAGGAACCATGAAGACATTGGTCTTCTATATCATCAGTGGCATCAGATTCAACACACAAGACTTCTTCATTTCAGCTGGCCGCATCTGGAATTGATCTCTTTGGGCTCAAGTTCTATGCTCCATGGGTCATGAGGCTCATTAAGCTTCACTCCTCCATCAACTATCAGGCTTCAACACGCAATCATGTTGTGTTTTTGCCTGATGTTGATATGTCATATGAAGCCATCTACCCTGAGCCTACCAGGAAGCCACTCCATCTTCACAATGCGGAATTTCAAAGCTTCACCCAACCAATTGACAATATTCATGTGCCCAATCCTCCTGCTCCTGTTGGTCCCCTTGCTGGACAACTTCGCCTACCGCATCCTGCAACCACTAATGCAACAACAAGCACGGTTGCTCAAAGGCCTCAATAGCGTCCTCGTGTTCTCAACGACCGAGAGCTTCTTGTATCACTTCATCAGAAGTAGGATAGGCATCACGATTGGATGAAGCATCAGATGCAGAGTCTTCTTACTGATGTCAATCGCATTCGCAATCTGGCCACCAAGAATTCATTTGTTGTGCATTAAGCCTATCGGCGATCCTGGAAGAGCCTCACTCTGCTCTGCTCGGAAGATGATCTTCACGAAGATGGCTTCAAGCTTCACTGAACATTTCAAGTTTGATTCCAGGCCTCCACAATCAGCAAGCTGGCATCCAACTCCCTCCATTGAAGATTTAGAGTATTCATCTTCGGCTGCAACTGTTGTTGCTAGAGTCATAGATGAAGAGAACGACGCCACTTCTCCAGCGATGGCTTCATTGCATCACGATTCTGCACCAGGCTCCTCTGCACCGCCCAACTCCAGCGTCGACCCTGCTGCACCAACATTTTCTCCGCATGGGAACGAATAGATGCTCTAGGTCTTCAAACATTTTTCATCCTTACTGACAAAAGGGGGAGAAACATATGAGTTGATAGTCTTCAAGCGGGTCCATATGGGTTGGTTGCTTATTTTTGCTAAGTCTTACAACTCTCGTTCCTGAAACTTTTGGCTTTTGAGTTGTAACGGTTAAACTTGATTGCCGTCTGCTACTTTTTGTTGCTACCTTGTGATGCGATGATAAATTCCGCATGAAGTCATTCTGCAGATGTCGATTTCTCATTATGCATACCATTATCTTCATTACTTTCATATATGCATGATGAATTGTCTTCATGGTTGAAGAAGATCTCCACAAAGAAAAACTTGCCATGTGCATTTGCATTCAAAGGCAAACTACTTACATGCACATCTTCAGGGGGAGCCTCTTTTAACCTATGAAGAAAATGCCTATGTACTTAAACTTTCACATACTTTTATCCCCGTTGAAAACTTGAACCAATTTGTCATCAGTCACCAAGATTGTAAGTGCATCTAGTGCCACCCCTAGTTGGTTTTGGAGTACTGACGACAAACATGGTAGAGGGACTAATTTCTTTGTGAGAATTGCAGGATAACACAGGTAGTAGTCCCTCATTGATTTGGATTACCTACCAAAGATGACCCCTAAAAATTTATGTAGCGACCCGACCTTAGACGGTCAAGTCTCTATGCTTAAGTGTCATCCCTGGATCGGTATGCTGACACACACAGTACTCGAGGATTATAACAGAGGTAAATCACATGTATAAAGTAACGTAAATACTATTACCTCAATCCATAAAGTGGAAGAAACAACAAGGTTGTGGATTCCCATCAACACCAACGGCAAAGTTGAGTGTAGAAATCGTAACCCTAACATATCACTTACTCGTTGTAGGAAATCCTGCAACATGAGACATTGCAGCCATGTAGGTCAGTACATTGAATGTACTGGCAAATTCACACCATAGGATAAATGATGAACAATAGCTATCACTACATGCATATATGGCTGGTGGAAAAGCTCTATGGTTATAATGTTTTTACGAAAAGCCAATTTTTCCCTACTGCAAAGGAATAAATTTTATTTAATTATACAGTTGTTTGAAAATATTGAGAAGGTAAACCCCAACTCAATCCCAATTAAAAGTTAACAACCCAACAAATTAATTAAGTAAGGTGATGAGATTCACATGATAATCCAAGTACTAGATACTCAAGATGTCCATAATCGAGGACACGACTAATCATGATTAGTTTATACACTCTGCAGAGGTTGCGCACTTTTCCCCACACAACTCGATCTCCTCCTTTGGTTTTCTCGCACTACAGGGTGTTTGAGAAACGGATGACCGAGACATAGTCTTTCAGAAGCGCTAGCACCTTACGATGGGTAGACCTGTACACCTACTTTCCCCTACATCTGCTAGTCTACCACGTAAGAGTTTGCACGACTTAGTCAACTATGCTAGAGCCCATAATAACATGTGGCTGCACATGGAAGTTTCTAGCATGAATAATCTCATGATCCCTTTGGGCCTGGGTGGCAGTCCAAAAACAAACAGGCAATCCTGGAATACCCAGGTACCTCAATCCACCCAGATGTGTTTTAAAGTTGCCACCTTAAATAAACCATTAATTAACAATCTTACATCTGTCATGGATACACTCACCCAATCCACGTCCACTAGCATAGCATGGCATGATAAGCAAACGTAGAAGTAACTCCCAACGGTTTGATAATAAAACAGGTAATAGGTACTACCTCAACTACTTCCCAAAACCCACATATTAATCAGATCCTAACCATGCAATTGTTTGAGGATTGATCTAATGCATAAAACTGGGTAATAAAGAAGTATGATCAAAGTGTTACTAGCCTTGCTGATGATCCGCGAAACCTAGGGATTCGAAGTAGTAAGTGGCGCAATCCAGGTACTCTATCGCAAACAAAACAAACAAGCATACAATATGTACTCATCTAATGCACAGGTAAAACTCAAATAAGAAATCTAACCAGAAATTTCAACTTAATAACTCCGGTTTGCAAAAAGAATCAAATCAAACGAAGCAACGATAGTCAAACGGCGAAAGAAACAAGCTTTGATTACTAATCTGGACCTAAGTCAAATTTTACAGTACCAAAAACTGGTTTGAGTAGATTATTCAGAAAGAGGGTTTCGAGACAAAACTCTAGGCGCTTGAATCGCCTGATTCCAATAAACGAGCGAAAAGTTATACTAAAACGAAAATCGGATCAGAAATCGCGATCAGAAAAATCGCGGAATAAATCCGAGAAAAAGAAAAACAACGAACAGATTAACGAACGTACGTTCGTTATCTAGATCTAAACGACGAATGCGTCCGTTAAAACGAACGAGCGGGCGAACGCTCGCTAAATAAATAAATAAAAAAACAAAAAAAAACCGATATATATAAAAAAAATGAAACTAGGGTTTTCTTTAAAAAAACCGAAGTGGTTTTTCTTAAAAAAAAAACGGTTTGGTGGCGGCTCGGGCGATACCTCCGGTGAGGCTCTCCGGCGGGGCGGGGCGGCTCCGATGGGGTGGCGAGGGGCGGCGGGGCTCCGACGACGGGGTAGGGTGGTTCGGCGGCGGCGGCGACACGAGGCAGCGGGGCGGGGCGGCTCAGGTGGCGGCGGCTGCAGCTTGGGGCTCCCTAGGGGGCCCCGGGCTGGGTATTTAAAGGGGGAAGGGGTGCGGTGGCTTGGGGGAGGGGCAAGCAGCGGCTGCGGGAGGCGGAGTCCGGCTCGGACTCTGCGGCGGCGGCGCGCGGGGAAGGCGGCGGCGCTGGGTTGGGCCGGCATGGCTGGGCTTCGACCCAGTCGGGCGCGGGCGCGTTTTTTTTAAAACAATTTCGCCGAACAAAAAAAACTAGAAAAATAAAAATCTAAAAATACCAAAATAAATTTTCATCGTCCAATTGGCCCTAAAATGCAGTTTTGAAAAATGTGCAATTTTTTCTAAATTCAAATAAAATAGCAAAAACACCAAAATAAATCTTATTTGATTTTTTTATTAAATCCTCAATATTTCTTTATTTTGGAAAGTCATTTTATTCCCTCTCTCATAATTTATAATTTGAAATAATTGAAGACAAAATAAATAAAATCAAATGATCCTATTTCCAAAATTTGAGAAAACTCAAATATGAAATTTATGAAATCCTCAACTCTCTCCGTGGGTCCTTGAGTTGCGTAGAATTTCTAGGATCGAGGCAAAATGCAATAAATATGATATGCAATAATGATCTATTTGTATAACATTCCAAATTGAAAATTTGAATTGTTACAAACCTAGCCCCCTTAAGATGAATCTCGCCCTCGAGATTCGGGTTGGCTAGAAAATAGGTGAGGGTGGTCCTTCAGCAGATCTTCCTCTTGCTCCCAGGTGGCTTCATCCTCGGTGTGGTGGCTCCACTGAACTTTGCAAAACTTGATAACTTTGCTGCGGGTGACTCGGCTGGCATACTCAAGAAACTTGAATGGTTTCTCCTCATAGGTCAAATCACCGTCCAACTGAATCGCCTCTAGCGGCACGGTATCTCTCAGCGGTATGTCAGCCATCTCTGCGTGGCACTTCTTCAACTGAGAAACGTGGAACACGTCGTGAACTCCTGACAATCCCTCAGGCAATTCCAACTTGTAAGCAACTTTTCCCATACGCTCCAAAACTTTGTATGTCCCACAAAACGTGGCGCTAACTTTCCCTTAACTCCAAATCGTTTAACTCCTCGAAGTGGAGATACACGAAGATAGACTCTATCTCTGACTTTGTAAACTGTCTCCTTGCATTTTGAATCTGCATAGCTTTTCTGCCTGGACTGGGCTACCTTGAGCCTGTCGCGAATCAACTTCACTTTCCGTTCAGACTCCTTAATCAAATCCGGTCCAAACAACTGGCGGTCTCCAACTTCATCCCAAGACAACGGGGTCTTCTCAAAATCCATTGATCATCACAGGGGGTCTGGGGTGCTACCACCCTTAGAAGCATTGTTACGGTTCCATCAAAACTCATACACTCCATCCTTATTGTTGACAGTGTCGATCTTCTCAGATTCTCGGGAAAAGTTCCTTCTCTGGGATCTTCGGGTAGTGGCATAACCTTTTCCTCAATTCTTTTGTCCTTTCGTCTTGGTACGTTTCTTCTGGGACTGGGTATTCATAGCTGACGGGTCTAGCGCCAATACTAAACAACTATCGATATTTCATGGTGGTCAACAATTTTTATGGTTTCTCCTGCAGGAAATGGGTCTAGTTGATCCTCACCGTATAACCTACGGTTGGCAAAAACTGCCTTGTACAAGGGAAAAGTGCTATACCATTCTAGGGTCCAAACAAGGTTTAATACTGTAGTCTCTCTACTATAGGTAAGTCACTCAGATTTACCTTCCCAAATAGCAAGGCGAATAATAAGAGTAAGTCGGTATGGTGATCAATCCATCCCGCACCCAAATCATTATCTTGTATATGGTTTAGTGAATCTCGCATTCTAACACTCGGTCATCCTCACAAGCATTGCAGAATTTCTCTTGTCGACGAACCAAGTTCGGATTGTTGGGGAACGTAGTAATTTCAAAATTTTCCTACGCACACGCAAGATCATGGTGATGCATAGCAACGAGAGGGGAGAGTGTTGTCTACGTACCCTCGTAGACCGAAGCGGAAGCGTTGACACAACGTAGAGGAAGTAGTCGTACGTCCTCCCGGTCCAACCGATCCAAGCACCGTTACTCCGGCACCTCCGACTTCTTGACACACGTACAGCTCGATGATGCACCCCGATCTCCGATCCAGCAGAGGCGCGGGGAGGAGTTCCGTCAGCACGACGGCGTGGTGACGATCTTCATGTTCTCCTGTCGCAGGGCTTCGCCTAAGCACCGCTACAATATGACCGAGGTGTAATATCGTGGAGGGGGGCACCGCACACGGCTAAGGAACGATCTCAATGATCAACTTGTGTGTCTAGGGTGCCCCCGCCCCCGTATATAAAGGAGGGAGGGAGGAGGAGGCCGGCCCAAGGGGAAGGCGCGCCCTAGGGGGGCAAACCTACTCCAAGTAGGTTTGCCCCCCCCCCCTTTCCTATTCGGAGTAGGAGAAGGAAGGAAGAGGGGGGAGGAGAGAAGGAAAGGGGGGGCCGGCCCCCCTCCCAATTCGGATTGGCCTTGGGGGGGGGGGGCGCCCCCTCCCTTGCTCCTTCTCCCTCCCTTCCACTAAGGCCCAATAAGGCCCATATGCTTACCGGGGGGGGGGGGGGGGGGGGTTCCGGTAACCTCCCGGAACTCCGGTATATTTCCAATCTCACCCGGAACCTTTCCGGTGTCCAAATATATCCGTCCAATATATCAATCTTTATGTCTCGACCATTTCGAGACTCCTCGTCATGTCCGTGATCACATCCGGGACTCCGAACAACCTTCGGTACATCAAAATACATAAACTCATAATATAACTGTCATCGAAACCTTAAGCGTGCGGACCCTAGGTTCGAGAACAATGTAGACATGACCGAGACACGTCCCTGGTCAATAACCAATAGCGGGACCTGGATGCCCATATTGGTTCCTACATATTCTATGAAGATCTTTATCGGTCAAACCGCACAACAACATACGTCGTTCCCTTTGTCATCGATATGTTACTTGCCCAAGATTCGATCGTCGGTATCCAATACCTAGTTCAATCTCGTTACCGGCAAGTCTCTTTACTCGTTACGTAATGCATAATACCGCAACTAGCTCATTAGTCTCATTGCTTGCAAGGCTTAAGTGATGTGCATTACCGAGAGGGCCCAGAGATACCTCTCCGACATTTGGAGTGACAAATCCTAATCTCGAAATACGCCAACCCAACAAGTACCTTCGGAGACACCTATAGAGCACCTTTATAATCACCCAGTTACGTTGTGACATTTGGTAGCACACAAAGTGTTCCTCCGGTAAACGGGAGTTGCATAATCTCATAGTCATAGGAACATGTATAAGTCATGAAGAAAGCAATAGCAACATACTAAACGATCGGGTGCTAAGCTAACTGAATGGGTCATGTCAATCAGATCATTCAACTAATGATGTGATCCCGTTAATCAAATAACAACTCTTTGTCCATGGTTAGGAAACATAACCATCTTTGATTAACAAGCTAGTCAAGTAGAGGCATACTAGTGACACTCTGTTTGTCTATATATTCACACATGTATTATGTTTCCAGTTAATACAATTCTAGCATGAATAATAAACATTTATCATGATATAAGGAAATAATTAATAACTTTATTATTGCCTCTAGGGCATATTTCCTTCAGTCTCCCACTTGCACTAGAATCAATAATCTAGATCACATCACAATGTGATTAACATCGATAGTTCACATCATCATGTGATTAACACCCATAGTTCACATCGCCATGTGATCAACACCCAAAGGGTTTATTAGATTCAGTAATCTAGTTCACATCGCTATGTGATTAACACCCAAAGAGTACTAAGGTGTGATCATGTTTTGCTTGTGAGAGAATCTTAGTCAACGGGTCTTTCATATTCAGATCCGTTATGTATTTTGCAATTTTCTATGTCTACAATGCTCTGCACGGAGCTGCTCTAGCTAATTGCTCCCACTTTCAATATGTATCTAGATCGAGACTTAGAGTCATCCAGATCAGTGTCAAAACTTGCATCGACGTAACCCTTTACGACGAACCTTTTGTCACTTCCATAATCGAGAAACATATCCTTATTCCACTAAGGATAATTTTGGCCGCTGTCCAGTGATCTACTCCTAGATCACTATTGTACTCCCTTGCCAAACTCAGTGTAGGGTATACAATAGTTCTGGTACACAGCATGGCATACTTTATAGAACCTATGGCCACGGCATAGGGAATGACTTTCATTCTCTTTCTATCTTCTGCCGTGGTCGGGTTTTGAGTCTTACTCAATTTCTCACCTTGTAACACAGGCAAGAACTCTTTCTTTGACCGTTCCATTTTGAACTACTTCAAAATCTTGTCAAGGTATATACTCATTGAAAAAAACTTATCAAGCGTCTTGATCTATCTCTATAGATCTTGATTCTCAATATGTAAGCAGCTTCACCGAGGTCTTTCTTTGAAAAACTCCTTTCAAACACTCCTTTATGCTTTGCAGAATAATTCTACATTATTTCCGATCTACAATATGTCATTCACATATACTTATCAGAAATGTTGTAGTGCTCCCACTCACTTTCTAGTAAATACAGGCTTCACCGCAAGTCTGTATAAAACTATATGCTTTGATCAACTTATCAAAGCGTATATTCCAACTCCAAGATGCTTGCACCAGTCCATAGATGGATCGCTGGAGCTTGCATATTTTGTCAGCACCTTTAGGATTGACAAAACCTTCTGGTTGCATCATATACAACTCTTCTTTAAATCCATTAAGGAATGTAGTTTTGTTTATCCATTTGCCAGATTTCATAAAAATGTGGCAATTGCTAACATGATTTGGACAGACTTAAGCATCGCTACGAGTGAGAAAATTTCATCGTAGTCAACACCTTGAACTTTGTCAAAAATCTTTTTCGACAAGTCTAGCTTTGTAGATAGTAACACTACTATCAACGTCCGTCTTCCTCTTGAAGATCCATTTATACAATATGGCTTGCCGATCATCGGGCAACTCCACCAAAGTCCACACTTTGTTCTCATACATGGATCCCATCTCAGATTTCATGGCCTTAAGCCATTTTGCGGAATCTGGGCTCATCATCGCTTCCTCATAGTTCGTAGGTTTGTCATGGTCAAGTAACACGACCTCCAGAACAGGATTACCGTACCACTCTGGTGCGGATCTCACTCTGTTTTACCTACGAGGTTCGGTAGTAACTTGATCTGAAGTTACATGGTCATCATCATTAGCTTCCTCACTAATTGGTATAGTAGTCACAAGAACAGATTTCTGTGATGAACTACTTTCCAATAAGGGAACAGGTACAGTTACCTCATCAAGTTCTACTTTCCTCCCACTCACTTCTTTCGAGAGAAACTCCTTCTCTAGAAAGGATCCATTTATTAGCAACGAATGTTTTGCCTTCGGATCTGTGATAGAAGGTGTACCCAACAATTTCCTTTGGGTATTATATGAAGACGCACTTCTCCGATTTGGGTTTGAGCTTATCAGGATGAAACTTTTTCACATAAGCATCGCAGCCCCAAACTTTAAGAAACGACAACTTTGGTTTCTTGCTAAACCACAGTTCATATAGTGTCGTCTCAACGGATTTAGATGGTGCCCTTTTAACGTGAATGCAGCTGTATCTAATGCATAATCCCAAAACGATATTGGTAAATCGGTAAGAAACATCATAGATTGTACTATATCCAATAAAGTACGGTTATGACGTTCGGACACACCATTATGATGTGGTGTTCCAGGTGGCATGAATTTGTGAAACTATTCCACATTGTTTTAATTGAAGACCAAACTCGCAACTCAAATATTTGTCTCCGCGATCAGATCATAGAAACTTTATTTTTCTTGTTACGATGATTTTTCCACTTCACTCTGAAATTCTTTGAACCTTTCAACTATTTCAGACCTATGTTTCATCAAGTAGATATACCCATATCTGCTCAAATCATCTGTGAAGGTCAGAAAATAACGATACCCGCCGCGAGCCTTAACACTCATCGGATCGCATACATCAGTATGTATTATTTCCAATAAGTCAGTTGCTCGCTCCACTGTTCCGGAGAACGGAGTCTTAGTCATCTTGCCCATGAGGCATGGTTCGCAAGCATCAAGTGATTCATAATCAAGTGATTCCAAAATCCCATCAGCATGGAGTTTCTTCATGCGCTTTATACCAATATGACCTAAACGGCAGTGCCACAAATAAGTTGCACTATCATTATTAACTTTGCGTCTTTTGGTTTCAACATTATGAATATGTGTATCACTGCGATCGAGATCCAATGAACCATTTTCATTGGGTGTGTAACCATATAAGGTTTTATTCATGTAAACAGAACAACAATTTATTATCTTACTTAAATGAATAACCGTATTGCAATAAACACGATCAAATCATATTCATGCTCAACGCAAACACCAAATAACATTTATTTAGGTTCAACACTAATCCCGAAAGTATAGGGAGTGTGCGATGATGATCATATCAATCTTGAAACTACTTTCAACACACATCGTCACTTCACCCTTAACTAGTTTCTGTTTATTCTGCAACTCCCGTTTTGAGTTACTACTCTTAGGAACTGAACCAGTACCAAATACCGAGGGGTTGCTATAAACACTAGTAAAGTACACATCAATAACCTGTATATCAAATATACCTTTGTTCACTTTGCCATCCTTCTTATCCGCCAAATACTTGGGGTAGTTCTACTTCCAGTGACCAGTCCCTTTGCAGTAGAAGCACTTAGTCTCAGGCTTAGGTCTAGACTTGAGCTTCTTCACTTGAGCAGCAACTTGCTTGCCGTTCTTCTTGAAGTTCCCTTCTATACCTTTGCCATTTTCTTGAAACTAGTGGTCTTGTTAACCATCAACACTTGATGTTCTTTCTTGATTTCTACCTTCATCGATTTCATCATCATGGAAAACTCGGGAATCATTTTCATCATCCCTTGCATACTATAGTTCATCACGAAGTTCTACTAACTTGGTGATGGTGACTAGAGAATTCTGTCAATCACTATCCTATCTGGAAGATTAACTCCCACTTGATTCAAGCGATTGTAGTACCCAGACAATCTGAGCACATGCTCACTAGTTGAGCGATTCTCCTCCATCTTTTAGCTATAGAACTTGTTGGAGATTTCCTATCTCTCAACTCGGGTATTTGCTTGAAATATTAACTTCAATTCCTGGAACATCTCATATGGTCCATGATGTTCAAAACGTCTTTGAAGTCCCGATTCTAAGCCGTTAAGCATGGTGCACAAAACTATCAAGTAGTCATCATATTGAGCTAGCCAAACGTTCATAACGTCTGCATCTGCTCCTGCAATAGGTTTGTCACCTAGCGGTGCATCAAGGACATAATTCTTCTGTGCAGCAATGAGGATAAACCTCAGATCACGGATCCAATCCGCATCATTGCTACTAACATCTTTCAACACAATTTTCTCTAGGAACATATCAAAATAAACATATGAAAGCAACAACGCAAGCTATTGATCTTACAACATAATTTGCAAAATACTACCAGGACTAAGTTCATGATAAATTTAAGTTCAATTAATCATACTACTTAAGAACTCCCACTTAGATAGACATCCCTCTAATCCTCTAAGTGATCACGTGATCCAAATTCAATTAAACCATAACCGATCATCACGTGAAATGGATTAGTTTTCAATGGTGAACATCTCATGTTGATCATATCTACTATATGATTCACGCTCGACCTTTCGGTCTCCGTGTTCCAAGTCCATATCTGCATATGCTAGGCTCGTCAAGTTTAACCCGAGTATTCTGCGTGTGCAAAACTGGCTTGCACCCGTTGTAGATGGACGTAGAGCTTATCACACCCGATCATCACGTGGTGTCTGGGCACGACGAACTTTGGCAACGGTGCATACTCAGGGAGAACACTTCTTGATAATTAGTGAGAGATCATCTTAAAATGCTACCGTCAATCAAAGCAAGAATAAGATGTATAATAGATAAACATCATATGCAATCAAAATATGTGACATGATATGGCCATGATCATCTTGCGCCTTTGATCTCCATCTCCAAAGTACTGTCATGATCTCTATCGTCACTGGCACGACACCATGATCTTCATCATCTTGATCTATATCAATGTGTCATCACATGGTTGTCTCACCAACTATTGCTCTTGCAACTATTGCTATCGTATAGCGATAAAGTAAAGCAATTATTTGGCACTTGCATCTTACGCAACAAAGAGACATCCATAGGGCTTCTGCCAGTTGCCGATAACTTCAACAAAACATGATCATCTCATACAACAACTTATATCTTATCACGTCTTGACCATATCACATCACAACATGCCCTGCAAAAACAAGTTAGACGTCCTCTACTTTGTTGTTGCAAATTTTACGTGGCTGCTACGGGCAGAGCAAGAACCGATCTCACCTACGCATCAAAACCACAACGATAGTTTGTCAAGTTGATGCTATTTTAACCTTCGCAAGGACCGGGCGTAACCACACTCGGTTCAACTAAAGTTGGAGAAACTGACACCCGCTAGCCACCTGTGTGCAAAGCACGGCGGTAGAACCAGTCTCGCGTAAGCGTACGCGTAATGTCGGTCCAGGCCGCTTCATCCAACAATACCGCCGAACCAAAGTATGACATGCTGGTAAGCAGTATGACTTATATCGCCCACAACTCACTTGTGTTCTACTCATGCATATAACATCAAACCATAAAACCTGGCTCGGATGCCACTGTTGGGGAACGTAGTAATTTCAAAATTTTCCTATGCACACGCAAGATCATGGTGATGCATAGCAACGAGAGGGGAGAGTGTTGTCTATGTACCCTCGTAGACCGAAGCGGAAGCGTTGACGCAACGTAGAGGAAGTAGTCGTACGTCCTCCCGGTCCAACCGATCCAAGCACCGTTACTCTGGCACCTCCGATTTCTTGACACACGTACAGCTCGATGACGCACCCCGATCTCCGATCCAGCAGAGGCGCGGGGAGGAGTTCCGTCAGCACGGCGGCGTGGTGACGATCTTGATGTTCTCCTGTCGCAGGGCTTCGCCTAAGCACCGCTACAATATGACCGAGGTGTAATATCGTGGAGGGGGGCACCGCACACGGCTAAGGAACGATCTCAATGATCAACTTGTGTGTCTAGGGTGCCCCCCCCCCCGCCCCCGTATATAAAGGAGGGAGGGAGGAGGAGGCCGGCCCAAGGGGAAGGCGCGCCCTAGGGGGGCAAACCTACTCCAAGTAGGTTTGGCCCCCCCTTTCCTATTCGGAGTAGGAGAAGGAAGGAAGAGGGGGGAGGAGAGAAGGAAAGGGGGGGGGGGGGGGCGGCCCCCCTCCCAATTCGGATTGGGCTTGGGGGGGGGGTGCCCCCTCCCTTGCTCCTTCTCCCTCCCTTCCACTAAGGCCCAATAAGGCCCATATAATTACCGGGGGGTTCCGGTAACCTCCCGGAACTCCGGTATATTTCCAATCTCACCCGGAACCTTTCCGGTGTCCAAATATATCCGTCCAATATATCAATCTTTATGTCTCGACCATTTCGAGACTCCTCGTCATGTCCGTGATCACATCTGGGACTCCGAACAACCTTCGGTACATCAAAATACATAAACTCATAATATAACTGTCATCGAAACCTTAAGCGTGCGGACCCTACGGTTCGAGAACAATGTAGACATGACCGAGACACGTCCCCGGTCAATAACCAATAGCGGGACCTGGATGCCCATATTGGTTCCTACATATTCTACGAAGATCTTTATCGGTCAAACCGCACAACAACATACGTCGTTCCCTTTGTCATCGGTATGTTACTTGCCCGAGATTCGATCGTCGGTATCCAATACCTAGTTCAATCTCGTTACCGGCAAGTCTCTTTACTCGTTACGTAATGCATCATCCCGCAACTAGCTCATTAGTCACATTGCTTGCAAGGCTTAAGTGATGTGCATTACCGAGAGGGCCCAGAGATACCTCTCCGACATTCGGAGTGACAAATCCTAATCTCGAAATATGCCAACCCAACAAGTACCTTCGGAGACACCTGTAGAGCACCTTTATAATCACCCAGTTACGTTGTGACGTTTGGTAGCACACAAAGTGTTCCTCCGGTAAACGGGAGTTGCATAATCTCATAGTCATAGGAACATGTATAAGTCATGAAGAAAGCAATAGCAACATACTAAACGATCGGGTGCTAAGCTAACTGAATGGGTCATGTCAATCAGATCATTCAACTAATGATGTGATCCCGTTAATCAAATAACAACTCTTTGTCCATGGTTAGGAAACATAACCATCTTTGATTAACAAGCTAGTCAAGTAGAGGCATACTAGTGACACTCTGTTTGTCTATATATTCACACATGTATTATGTTTCCGGTTAATACAATTCTAGCATGAATAATAAACATTTATCATGATATAAGGAAATAATTAATAACTTTATTATTGCCTCTAGGGCATATTTCCTTCACGGATACATCCATGGATTCTGCAAGCCAAACAACATCTATCGTTCCTTCACCACTCTCAGGTTTTCGTATCCTCCTAAGAAACGTCTGCTGATAAAGGCATATCCTCTTCCAGGGTTTTTCCTTCAGCAAGAGTGTGCTTGCTTCTTGGCAGGTCCTGGGGCCTGTGGGTTATGGTCCACCTCATCTCTTGCAAACCTTGAGCTCATCATCGGGGCAACTGATCATTATCCCAACATCCAGCTTCCTAGCATTCTTAAATCCATCCAACTGTACTGTGTTCCTTCCTTCTATTGGTACCAAACTAAGACGTGATTACTCAGACTCATCCTGGAGTTACAATTGCTCCATATTACCAACATTATATCTCCTTTATATCCAACAGTACTTCATCCCCTCATACTCTTGGGTATCCCACATATCGAGATAAAACTCGTACTTAGTTTGTCCGAGGTCCACTCCGTGGAACATCATTATCCTTTTCAGGGGTCGAATCTCCTCATAGGGTACTACCACCCTTAAAATGCTCCAATTCATCTGTAGACCATATTTCTCATATCCTCGAAAATGGTCAAGATCTTTCTTCATAGAGTAACAACTCATAAAAATCCAAATCAGTACCAACGATGATAACTTTATTGATTCTCCAATTACTATAATCTCATGTATTTCCATTACAGGCCTCAACTCAACACCTCAATAATAAAAATGTTCTTACTACTTCTACTATACTTCTCATAGACTCAACTATTTAACACTAGCATCCTTCTCTCTGGGACAATCCCTGGCAAAGTGCCCTGCTTCATTACAATGAAAACATATTACTTTTGACAAGTCCCGAGGTTTCCTTTTTGGGCAACCGCTGAAGTAGTGCCATGACTCCTTGCACCTGAAACAGGTGATGTGGCTCAGGTCCTTCCTGGAAGCCAATCTACTTCTCTTCCTGGACTTTTCCATTCCAATCAGGGCTTCTATTTCCTGTGGGTCATACTTTACTTCCTCTGTC
This sequence comes from Triticum timopheevii, assembly GCA_963921465.1. Taxonomy (NCBI): domain Eukaryota; kingdom Viridiplantae; phylum Streptophyta; class Magnoliopsida; order Poales; family Poaceae; genus Triticum; species Triticum timopheevii. The sequence continues at coordinate 474,083,928 of OY997268.1, forward strand.
GGTAATTCTACTAGATCTCCATTCAGACAATTCTGGGAGATGCGTCCTTCTTCTCCACATGAATAGCATGACTTGGTGCAGGCTATAATTTTGTTTCCTTTGTGTGTGTACTCGACATCTTCCTTCATTACCGGTTCTTCTAAAGTTTCCTTGAGGGCTCCTTTCATTGTTTCTTTCTTCCGTTGGATGGTTCTCTGTACCATGGGGTAAATGTGACACTGAGCAGGGTAGTGGGTAGTTCCTTCACACAAGAAATAAGTAATCTGCCTAGTTGGGCATTCTTTAGCTGGGTGACTTCCTTCACAATTAGGGCATTCATCCTTGTGCTCCTTATGGTTGTGTCCTATTTCTCCACAAAGCTTGCATGCACGAAGTTTCTTCATATCCTTTCCATAAGGCTTCGAATTTGGGGACACAATACGAGACTTTAACAAGGTCAACTTAAATTCCTTCCAAGTGGATACTCCTTGCCATCCACTGATGGTTTGGTACAACCTCCACCAAGTGGCAACACCTCTTTCAAAGCATTGAAGAGCATGCTGGGCCATATCCTTTTCGGCTATAGGGTTATTCTTCATGTGATCCTCCATGTTCTGAATCCATCGGTCCGTCTCCAATTGACTCATTGGTCCAGAGAATATGAGCTCATCTCCATTCATCCTCTATTGGGTCCAGGGGTTTTGGGGTGAGATAAGAGAGATAGAGAGGGATGCACACAATGCAAACAATAGTTTTTGAAAAGACAGATTTTATTTTGTGGCTGTCGGAAAAACATCAAACAAATGACAGCTCACAATCGTCGCATCTAACGTAAGTATAAAACAGGGGTTTGGTCTTCTAACGGTCAATAAATCTTCAAAGTCGCAAACTCTTCTTGTTCATGTCCCCAATGGCATCTTCCGATCATGCTTGTCCTTCTCAAGTTCTTTTGCCAGATCATCTCAGTTGACACGAAGTCTCTCATGACATCCTTTAATATTTCTAGAGTTGTGTTCCAAACTTCGGGGTTTCAACATCCTTGGCATGAACCATGGTTCTACTGTCCTTTAGTTTCCTGACAAATCTCCGGTATCTCAAGGTTTTGCTCCTCGAGCTTGGCTATTTTAATCTTCTGGGACTGGGTTCTTCACGAACTGCTTCCTTTTCAAATACGGCTTCCTGCAGATCCACCCTAAACTTCTTGATGTGATACTCCAGATCCTGGTGATACACCAGCTATGTTAAAACTGCATCCTTTGCTGACAGATCCTCCATCAGCCTTCTACCATCCAATCCTTCCATGCATATGCATGCTTAACTCAGCGTGGTGACAATAGCATAGGCGAACGATAACATCATGAATGTCCATGTTTCTGCTCTTGTCATTTCCATGAGCTATCATTCCAAAGTTGATATCTCCTGCCTTAGGGTTTTCTTGACAAAACTTTGAGTTCTAATGCTCCATGTGCCGGTCTTTCTCCGATACACCTTGATCTCGGGTATTGACAGCTTCCATAGTCTGCCAAGTTCCATAAGGGGTGCCTTCCTAGGTCATACAAATTTGGAAAAAATTCTATAGGGCCTTCAAATTCTCCTAGTCTTCGGAGTCTTCAACCGTTGTAATTATAACAAATGCTCGGTAAAATACTCTTAATTCCGGAGTGGTCTTGGTTGTCCGATATCTTGTCCTTCTTGGAGTGGTCTCATCAGTTGAATCTTTGTGGTCAAAAGGGGAAATGGGTATAGTATCACTAAAAGGGAATATTTGAATAAGCTTAGAAGAGAAGAGAGGTAAAAGATCTTTTTTGAAAGGAAAGTTGTAGAGTATAAATCTTCCTATGGGCTTGCCAGCTTCTATGGTCACGTCCTACAGTCAACATGTGCTCTGATACCATCTTGTAGCGACCAGATCTCAAACAGTCTGATCTCTGTGCACAGTACTCGAAGGATTTATAACAGAGTAGCAATCACAAACTTATTACATCGAATGCCTCAAAAGAGAGCTTATTACAATAAATATGGCTTAAGGCCATCTAATAACGATAACAACGGAAGGCTTGGAAGATAAGTGAGTCCATCAACTCCAACGGCATCACTGAGTATAGAACCACGATCCTAAAGCATCTTACTCGTCGTCTGAAAAGTCTGCAACATGAACGTTGCAGCCCAAAAACGGGTCAGCACATGGAGTATGCTGGCAATGTAACACATAGAGAGTAATGAAGGAACAAAGCTATACTACATGCATAATTGGCTTTATGCAAAACTGTAACCATAGAGCTTTTCCACCAAGCCATATATGCATGTAGTATAGCTTTGTTCCTTCATTACTCTCTATGTGTTACATTGCCAGCATATTCCATGTGCTGACCCGTTTTCGGGCTGCAATGTTCATGTTGCAGACTTTTCAGATGACGAGTAAGATGCTTTAGGATCGTGGTTCTATACTCAGTGATGCCGTTGGAGTTGATGGACTCACTTATCTTCCAAGCCTTCCGCTGTTATCGTTATTAGATGGCCTTAAGCCATATTTATTGTAATAAGCTCTCTTTTGAGGCATTCGATGTAATAAGTGTGTGATTGCTACTCTGTTATAAATCCTTCGAGTACTGTGTGCGTCAGCATTACTGATCCAGGGATGACACTAATGCACAGAGATCAGACTGTTTAAGGTCTAGTCGCTACAATTTATGAAGACATTGAAGTCAATAGTGGTTCATGAAGACATTCACGTCGAAGATAATGACGATGAAGACATTCACTTGAAGATTATGGAGTGCGAAGACATAGTGAGGGAGTCCTGGACTAGGGGGTGTCCGGATAGCCGAACTATCACCGTCGGCCGGACTCCAAGACTATGAAGATACAAGATTGAAGACTTCGTCCCGTGTCCGGATGGGACTTTCCTTGGCGTGGAAGGCAAGCTTGGCGATACGAAATGTAGATCTCCTACCATTGTAACCGACTCTGTGTAACCCTAGCCCTCTCCGGTGTCTATATAAACCGGAGGGTTTTAGTCCGTAGGACGAAGAACAATCATACCATGGGCTAGCTTCTAGGGTTTAGCCTCCTTGATCTCGTGGTAGATCTACTCTTGTACTACCCATATCATCAATATTAATCAAGCAGGAGTAGAGTTTTACCTCCACCGAGAGGGCCCGAACCTGGGTAAAAACATCGTGTCCCTTGTCTCCTGTTACCATCTGCCTAGACGCACAGTTTGGGACCCCCTACCCGAGATCCGCCGGTTTTGACACCGACATTGGTGCTTTCATTGAGAGTTCCTCTGTGCCGTCACAATCAGGAAGGATGCCTCTTGCCGTCTTTAAAGACGGTACCATTGCCAAAGGAGCTTTGGCCGCCGGCCAAACTATTGTGCGATGGAGAGTGCCTGGAAAACCGAAACCAAATTTTGGGACAATCCGGCTCCGAACACAACCCTAGTCCGAAATAAAAGGGTGCATCATATTCAGGCACCTAGGTTAAAAACCAAAAAGCAAAAAACCCCTAAAGGGCATGGAACCATACTGGAGGGATGGCTCAGCGGACCTTGCAAAATCCATAGTATAGAGGGAGCCACTCCAACACATAGCCTTCGAGCATGTTGGATACTACGGCAGGTGGCCAAAAGTGGCGAAGAGCTTCTAGCCCCAGAGAACCAGCCCAACAGTACCAGTACGGTATTAACAGTCTTCGAGACTTTCGCATCAAATAATATGCGGAAACGAACACTCCGCAGCCTCGCCGAAGTCTACCAAGTAGCAACAATAAATCCATGGAGTGACACGGCTGTTACCTTTAACGCCAGTGACGAACCTAAATTCCGAACAGCCCGAGCTCCAGCCGCATTGGTCCTTAGTCCAATAGTGGACGGCTTTCGCCTTACTAAGGTACTCATGGACGGCGGTAGCAGATTAAACCTCATCTACAAGGAAACCCTTCAAAAAATGGAAGTAGACTGGAGCTGCATTGAGCGAAGTAACACAACCTTCAGAGGAATAATCCCTAGTCGGGAAGCATGCTGCAGAGGAAAAATCACACTGGATGTGGTATTCGGCTCACCGGACAACTATAGGTCCGAGGAGATCACGTTCCATGTGGCCCCGTTCAGCAGCGGATATCACGCTTTATTAGGACGAGAGGCATTCACAATTTTTCAAGCTATACCCCATTACGGGTACATGAAGCTCAAAATGCCCGGGCCCAACGGAATCATCACCCTTGCCACTGATCCGGACGTAGCGCTCCGCACCGAAAATAAGACAACCGCACTAGCCCTAGAGGCGCTATCCGAAGCCCTAGCGACCGAAGAACTCCCAGCGCTGTGCTCCACGGTGAACAGGGACGACATGATACTGGACAAAAGATCCAAGTCCACCTCTTTTAAGCCAGCGGACGAAATAGTCAAATTCCAAGTCCACCCAACAAACCCTACAAAGACGGCCTCCATTGGGGCACAATTAAACCCCGATGTAGACGCCGCACTACGAGAATTCCTACGGGAAAATTGGGATATTTTTGCCTGGCACCCTTCAGACATGCCAGGAATCCCACGCCGGCTGGCAGAGCACAGCCTAAATATCCTAAAAGGATTCAAGCCAGTCAAACAGGCTCTTCGGCGATTTTCTGAACCCAAAAGACAGGCAATGGGAGAGGAGCTAGCCAAACTATTAGAAGCCGGATTCATCAGAGATATAAAACATCTGGACTGGCTAGCAAACCTGGTAATGGTACCAAAGAAGGACAAATCCTGGCGCCTGTGTGTCGATTTCAAGGACCTTAACAAGGCTTGCCCAAAGGATCCCTTCCCTCTTCCCCGCATCGATCAAATTATCGACGCTACCGCAGGGCACGATTCATTGTGCTTCCTCGACGCATACTCCGGCTACCATCAAATCAAGATGGTAGAGCCAGACCAAGCCGCAACGGCACTCATTACTCCATACGGACCATTCTGCTTCAACACAATGCCCTTCGGGCTCAAAAACGCCGGCGCAACGTACCAGCGCATGATTCAGACATGTCTGGCAAACCAGATCGGCAAAACGGTGGAGGCATACGTAGATGATGTGGTCGTCAAATCCAAACACGTCGAAACTCTAGTAGATGACTTGAGGCTCACATTCGACAATCTCCGAGCATATGACATTAAGCTCAACCCGGAAAAATGCGTTTTCGGCGTACCAGCCGGAAAGCTCTTGGGCTTCATTGTATCCGGTAGAGGAATTGAAGCAAACCTAGCCAAGATCCGAGCTCTATCACAATTGGATATCCCAAAAGACCTAAGCAAATATAAAAATTGACTGGATGCGTGGCGGCTCTAAGCCGCTTCATCTCCCGCTTAGGAGAAAAGGCATTACCCCTTTATCGCCTCCTCCGGCGCACCGAACACTTCGAGTGGACGGATGCCGCCACGGCCGGACTCAAAGAAATAAAGGCCATATTGGCAACAAATCCGGTCCTGGCCGCGCCCAACTTGGGCGAACCAATGTTATTATATATCACAGCAACACATCAAGTCGTAAGCGCGGTGCTCATCGTCGAACGAGAAACGAATGGACACAAGTTCACTCTTCAAAAACCAGTGTACTACGTATCCACTGTACAAGTCCCGGTATCCACATTATCAAAAGATAGCGTACGCGGTGTTCATGGCATCCCGGAAGCTCCGGCACTACTTTCAAGAGTGTTCGATAACAGTAGCCTCTGAAGTACCTCTGAATGACATTATAAACAACCGCGACGCGACCGGCAGGATTGCAAAATGGGCCATCGAGCTCCTACCATTCGAAATAACCTATAAACCACGGCGAGCTATCAAGTCGCAAGTTTTGGCCGACTTCATTGCCGAATGGACTGAAGTCGAACTCCCTAAAGAGTACGGCGCATATTCTAATTGGATCATGCACTTCGACGGCTCCAAAATGTTGGCCGGCCTGGGGGCTGGCGTCGTCCTAACGTCCCCAACTGGAGACACAGTCCAATACATACTCCAGATAATGTACACGGACTCCAACAACGTAGCCGAATACGAGGCCCTTCTACATGGCCTCCAGATGGCGGTCTCCATGGGCATTAAACGCCTAGAGGTGTGAGGGGATTCGAACCTCGCGATATCCCAAATGGAGACTTCGACGCCAAGGATCCGAAAATGGAAGCTTACCGTAACGCCGTTCTGAAAATCTCAGCTCGGTTTGAAGGGCTCGAATTTCACCATATAGCCTGGGATAATAATCAAGCGGCGGACGTATTGGCACGCATCGGCGCAAAGTGCGATGCCGTCCCTCCCAACATCTTCCTGGAACGGCTTTTCAAGCCATTCGTACCATGGGAAGGGGAGTCCGGAAACAACAATCCGGACCCAACCGCACTGCCCGACACCGCACACTCTGACACAATCGGTGGTTCTGCCAATGAAACAACACCTTCAGCCCACGAAATAATGGCACTCATTGCCCCGTGGACCGAGCCATTCCTAGCTTACTTAACTAGGTAGGAACTTCCCGAGGACCAAAACGAGGCCCGCGGCATAGTACGGCGATCTAAAGCCTATAAGGTCCATGAGGGAGAGCTCTATAAGAAAAGCACAACCGGAGTCCTTCAAAGGTGTATCTCCGAAGAGGGAGGGCGAAATCTTCTGGCTGAAATTCATGCCGGACTCGGTGGGCACCACGCCGCAGCCCGGGCCCTTGTAAGCAAGGCCTTCCGTACAGGATTTTATTGGCCAACGGCCCGGGCAGACGCTCAGGATTTAGTCCAACAATGCATCGGTTGCCAGCTCTTTGCTAATCAAAGCCACATGCCACCCACCGCCCTGAAAACTATACCCATCACCTGGCCGTTCGCGGTCTGGGGGCTTGACATGGTTGGACCCCTTAAAGGAGGAACCCACAAGCAAAAATACCTATTGGTCATGGTGGATAAATTCACCAAGTGGATAGAGGCCAAGCCAGTTAAGACGGCTGAATCCGGACCCGTGATAGACTTCATATCAGGGGTAGTACACTGTTACGGCATCCCCCACAGCATCATCACTGATAACGGCACGAACTTCACGGCCGGCGAGGTTAAACTCTGGTGCAAAAACATGGGCATTAAGCTCGACTACGCTTCAGTCTATCACCCTCAAACTAACGGTCAAGTCGAAGGAGCAAATGGTCTAATCATGAGCGGCATCAAACCCAGGCTAGTGCGGTCCCTTAAGGAATCTAACATGCACTGGGTAGAGGAGCTCGACTCCGTACTCTGGGGGTTGCGGACCACGCCGAATCGCACTACCGGATTCACACCATTTTTATGGTATACGGCGCAGAGGCAGTTTTGCCCAGCGACATAATTCATGACTCACCTCGCGTGCGCATGTACGAAGAAAGAGAAGCCGAGCTGGATCGGCAGGATAGTTTAGATGCCTTAGAGGAGGAGCGTGACGTGGCAAAAGCTCGTTCCGCATTCTATCAACAGCAGGCTCAAAGATATCAAAGCAGAGAAGTACGGGCCAAAACTTACAATGTCGGCGAACTAGTTCTACGCCTGCCGGACAAGAAAAAGGACAAACTCAAGCCCAAATGGGAAGGTCCCTTCATTATTGACCAAGTCCCGACCGGCGGAGCGTACCGTCTGCGAAACGCATCGGATAACCGACTCGAGCCAAATCCATCGAACGCAGCCCGTCTCCGAAGATTCTACGCCTAGAGCCGGACTCTGATTTCATCTCCTTCCCCCGTCTATATTTTATACTTTAACTGTCTTTTATTTTTATCCCCCCCTTTTTTCTCACGGGCCTTCCGTGGCTCGCCTGCGCATTGTTCGCACACACTTGACGTGTTACTCGCACTCATTTTACCTGGGGGCTTCTTTAACAGAAGCTTATTTATACGGGCTTTATACCCAACACATGTGTCACACTTCCGCATGTACCTTTTATTCACCATTATATGCATCGATATGACTTAAGTTTTGGCCAAGCTGGGTTTCCTGGCTCCTGTGCTTACCCCTACGTTCCCGATTGTTCGGCTAGGAGGTAAAGGGAGCACCTCTGCGATTGTTACTGCCGGGTCAGCCGGATGTGTACCTCAGACTAGGTGAAGCCGAAAGCTAGCGTTCTTAAGGGAATATTCGGTCGGTGAATTGAAAGATGATTTCTTACCTATTTATTTATCTGCCCCCAGATGCTTTCTGAAAGTGCTAGTATCGACTAGAGGGGGGGTGAATAGGCGATTTTTATGAAAGTCTTCAAAACTTGGAAGTTTCGAAGACAAACAAGAGAAATACCCTAATTGAGATGCAGCGGAAGGTAAACTACTATAAGCAAACCATAGTCAAGTATGCATTGATGTGAAAGCACAGGACTAATAGCAGCAAGTAGTAAGGATCAGGATGGAAGATAGTATGAAGCCAATCAACGATAGTAGTCAAGCGATGAAGTCAAACAGTTATGACAGATAGGCAATGACTTCACGAAGACAGACTTAAGTAAAGGATGGAAAGGGATAGAACCAGTCGCTTGTTGAAGACACATGATTTGTTGGACTAGTTCCAGTTGCTGTGACAACTTTACGTCTGGTTAGGGAGGCTGAGATTTAACTCAGAAGACCGTGTCTTCACCTTATTCCCCTTGAGCTAAGGACACCCAGTCCTTGCCCAATCACTCTGGTAAGTCTTCAAGGTAGACTTCCAAACCTTCACAGACTTCGTTCACCGGAAATCCACAATGACTCTTGGATGCTCAGAACGTGACGCCTAACCGGCTGGAGGATTCACATTCCTCAAGTGTAATAAGTCTTCAGGTCACACAGACAGAAAGACTTCAGTGATGCCTAACACTCTTTGGCTCTGGGTGTTTGGGCTTTGTCCTCGCAAGGATTTCTCTCTCTCAAAGGCTTCGAGGTGGGTTGCTCTCAAACGACAAAAGCCGTGCACTAACTCTGAGCAGCCACCAATTTATGGTGTAGGGGGTGGGCTATTTATAGCCACAAGGCAGCCCGACCTGATTTGTCCGAAATGACCCTGGGTCACTAAGGAACTGACACGTGTTCCAACGGCCAGATTTCAAACACACACGGCAACTTTACTTGGGCTACAAGCAAAGCTGACTCATCCAGCTCTGGATAAGATTTGCTCTCATTGTCTTCGCTCGAAGACATAGGATTTGGGTTGAGCATCACTTCAGTCACTCTGACTTAGTTCACTTGGACCCCACTTAACAGTACGGTGGTTCCTATGACTCAACAAAGAAGAAAAGGAAACAACGAAACCACATAGTCTTCGCGCTCCATAGTCTTCGCGCAATGTCTTCTCATGTCATAGTCTTCAATATGAATATCTTCTCATACCACCATTGCCTTCAATGTCTTCATACATTTTTAGGGGTCATCTCCGGTAGGTAAACCGAATCAATGAGGGACACTACCTGCGTTATCCTGCAATTCTCACAAACGCATTAGTCCCTCAACCAACTTTGTTGTCAATACTCCAAAACCAACTAGGGGTGGCACTAGATGCACTTACAAGGACTACAAGGAGTCTCTTAAAGAGATGACTTTCGCACCTGAATCGCCATCATCCTCACCATGCCTCATGGCAAGGGGTGATAAGGTAACTGAATGCTACCTCTCTGAATCTAGTGATGATGAATCAGGTGATGAATTTGGCCCCAGTTATGTCAAGCTTGCTTCCCTTGCCACTAAACAACCAAGAGTCTTGGAAAGGGTTCAAGACATGCTTAGTAAGAGCGATGATATGTTGGGTGAAGAAATGGATCAGTCAAAAGCATTGGCTGAGAGTCTTCAGAGACTTCATTCCAAGTTTGAAGCCCTTCAAGATCAACATAGTGCTCTCTTGTCTGATCATGAGAAGCTTTCTTCTGAATGTCTTCAAAGAAAGCTATACCTTGAAAAGATAAGAGTGGATTATGAAGATCTTCAGAAGAAGCGCGATTCATTATTTGCTCAACAAATCAGCCAGAGACATGGTGGTTCAAATTCTTTCTGTGTATCGCTGATTTGTTGAGCAAATAATGAATCGCGCTCCTTCTGAAGATCTTCAAATTCCACTCTTATCTTTTCAAGGTCTAGCTTTCTTTGAAGACATTCAGAAGAAAGCTTCTCATGATCAGACAAGAGAGCATTATGTTGATCTTGAAGGGCGTCAAACTTGGAATGAAGTCTCTGAAGACTCTCAGCCAATGCTTTTGACTGATCCATTTCTTCACCCAACATATCATCGCTCTTACTAATCATGTCTTGAACCCTTTCCAAGACTCTTGGTTGTTTAGTGGCAAGGGAAGCAAGCTTGACATAACTGGGGCCAAATTCATCACCTGATTCATCATCACTAGATTCAGAGAGGTAGCATTCAGTTACCTTATCACCCCTTGCCATGAGGCATGGTGAGGATGATGGCGATTCAGGTGCAAAAGTCATCTCTTTAAGAGACTCCTTGTAGTCCTTGTAAGTGCATCTAGTGCCACCCCTAGTTGGTTTTGGAGTATTGACGACAAAGTTGGTTGAGGGACTAATGCGTTTGTGAGAATTGCAGGATAACACAGGTAGTGTCCCTCATTGATTCGGTTTACCTACCGGAGATGACCCCTAAAAATGTATGAAGACATTGAAGACAATGGTGGTATGAGAAGATATTCGTATTGAAGACTATGACATAAGAAGACATTACGTGAAGACTATGGAGCACGAAGACTGTGTGGTTTCGTTGTTTCCTTTTCTTCTTTGTTGAGTCATAAGAACCACCGTACTGTTAAGTGGGGTCCAAGTGAACTAAGTCAGAGTGACTGAAGTGATGCTCAACCCAAATCCTATGTCTTCGAACGAAGACAATGAGAGCAAATCTTATCCAGAGCTGGATGAGTCAGCTTTGCTTGTAGCCCAAGTAAAGTTGCCGTGTGTGTTTGAAATCTGGCCGTTGGAACATGTGTCAGTTCCTTAGTGACCCAGGGTCATTTCGGACAAATCAGGTCGGGCTGCCTTGTGGCTATAAATAGCCCACCCCCTACACCATAAATTGGTGGCTGCTCAGAGTTAGTGCACGGCTTTTGTCGTTTGAGAGCAACCCACCTCGAAGCCTTTGAGAGAGAGAAATCCTTGCGAGGACAAAGCCCAAACACCCAGAGCCAAAGAGTGTTAGGCATCACTGAAGTCTTTCTGTCTGTGTGACCTGAAGACTTATTACACTTGAGGACTGTGAATCCTCCAGCCGGTTAGGCGTCGCGTTCTGAGCATCCAAGAGTCATTGTGGATTGCCAGTGAATGAAGTCTGTGAAGGTTTGGAAGTTTACCTTGAAGACTTACCAGAGTGATTGGGCGAGGACTGGGTGTCCTTAGCTCAAGGGGAATATGGTGAAGACACGGTCTTCTGAGTTAAATCTCAGCCTCCCTAACCAGACGTACAGTTGTCACAGCAACTGGAACTGGTCCAACAAATCCTGTGTCTTCAACAAGCAACTGGTTCTATCCCTTTCCATCCTTTACTTAAGTCTGTCTTCGTGAAGTCATTGCCTATCTGTCATACCTGTTTGACTTCATTGCTTGACTACTATCGTTGATTGGCTTCATACTATCTTCCATCCTGATCCTTACTACTTGCTGCTATTTGTCCCATGCTTTCACATCATTGCATACTTGACTATGGTTTGCTTACAGTAGTTTATCTTCCGCTGCATCTCAATTAGGGCATTTCAATTGTTTGTCTTCGAAACTTCCAAGTTTTGAAGACTTTCATAAAAATCGCCTATTCACCCCCCTCTAGTCGATACTAGCACTTTCAATTGGTATCAGAGCAAGGTACTCCCTTGTTCTGTGTGATTCGGTTTAACCACCTGGAGTTTTAGCTATGTCGACTGCAGGGATAATCAAAGTCTCTGCTGCTTGTCCCGTGTTCGATGGAACTGAATATCCCTACTGGAAGAATAAGATGCGTATGCATCTTGAAGCCATTGATGTCGACCTCTGGTATGTCATCAAGAACGGCGTTCCCAAAACTGGTGAAGGTGTCACCCCTACTGATGTCAAGAAGTTCATTCAACTGGACTCTACTGCAAAGAACATCATCTGTGGTCATCTGACCAAAGGACAGTATGGCCGTGTGAGTGCTATGGAAACGTCGAAGCTAGTCTGGGACCGGCTATCCAAGGTCAACGAAGGCGTATCAACCCAGAGAGATCAAAGAATTAGTGTTCTTCGCAACCTCTTCAACCGCTTCAAGAGAAACGACAATGAAAATGTCCAGCTCACGTTCGATCGCCTCACTGACATCACAAATGAACTTCAAGCTCTTGGCGCAACTGAGATTACCAAGCATGAAATCGTCAAGACACTACTGAGATCACTCGACAGCTCCTTTGACACCCTTGTCGTCATGATACAAGAACGTCCTGACTTCAAGACACTCGATCCGTCTGATATACTTGAGAGGCTCAACACACATGAGTTTCAGCTTTCTGAGAAAAGAGATATCTATGGTCCAAACTATGGTCGTACTCGCTCTTTGAAGGCAAAAGTTGTTTCCTCATCTGAAGAAGAATCTGACTGCAGTTCTGATGATCCTGAAGTCATTGGAAAGGAACTTGCTATGCTTGTGAAGAAGTTCCAGAAGTTCACTAAGAAGAAAGGCTTCAGAAAGTCTTCATGATCCAGCTCAAGGAATGATGAAGCTTCCACCCATGACCACAGGAAGAGAACCTGCCACAAGTGCAAGAAACCTGGTCACTACATATCTGAGTGTCCACAGTGGGACAATGAGAAGAAGAAGAAGAAGAGCAAGGAATATGATTCTGATGACAAGAAGAAGAAGAAGAAATCCTCAAAGTCTTCTTCTAAGTCTTCTTCCAAATCTTCATCATACAAGAAGAGCTCATCTGGCAAGGCTCATGCTTTCGTTGGCAAGGAAATGGATTCAGAGGAGGAGTCTGCTTCTGAGGAGGCGGAGGTGGAGTCTGGAGAGGAGTCCGACCCTGGCGTTACAAGTCTGGCTCTAGCCACAGCCTATGTTGCCAAGTCCATCTTCAACACTGAAGAAAATGACTTCCACACCAATGCTGAAACTAATGACGAAGACGATCCTACACCCACCTACTGCTTCATGGCACGTGGTGCCAAGGTAAAATCACGTGATGCTTACTTTCAAACATCAAGTGAAGATGACTCTGATTGTGAATCCAAACCCAGCTACAAAACACTTGCTAAAATTGCAACTGAACAACAAAAGGCTATGGAACATACTCAAAAACTGTTAGACAAAAGCGATGACCTGTTGGACGCTGAAATGGCCCATTCACAGTCCTTAGTTGAAGATATAAAAAATCTTCATGCTAAGTACCAAGAACTTGAAAGTCGTCATGAAACGCTCTCAACTACTTATGAAAGGCTCTCCTATGATTATCTTCAAAGGAAGCAAGAGCTTGAGAAATTGAGAGAGGCTCGTGAAGATCTTCAAAAAGTGAATGAGTCACTTCCGCTCAACAGATCAGTCCCGCTCAGGATGGATTTGAACCACCATGTCTAAAATGCATTGAGCGTGATAACGCTACATCTGTTGCTGAATGTTCCACTGCTGCTACTGTTTCATTGTCTTGACCTACTGATGTGGTTACTAACCCCTCTGCGGAGGATACCACTACTATTGCTGATGAAAATGCTAGGTTGAAGACATTGCTCGAAACAGGGATGTATAAGAGACTGAAAGGGCATCAGACACTTTGCGATGTCCTCAAAAAGCAGATTCTGAACCGAATCCCTAGGAAAGAGGGTGTTGGGTTCGAGAGGAAAATGAATGTTGATGGCTCATACTGGAAGCCTGAGCAGTACCCCAAAACCACATGGGTTGCTGCAAAGGAACCTTCAGTAGATCCATCCACTTTATCTGGCTTTACCTGTGCTGGTCCTATTATCATTGATGAATCCTTTGATGCAAACTATAAGCTGTTCAAGAATCAGAATAGTGAAGTGTTTGCCAGGTACATTGGTACTAACTGCAGGAATGGATCATCTATGAAGAAGATCTGGGTACCTAAGCAGTACATCGAGAATCTTCCTATGAATGTTGTCATGACACCACCAAGGAAGAAGACAAACCCCAGACCTATAGCTTCATATGGCCCAAAGGCTTCATACAGATACATGACTCACTTGAGTCACCCTAACGCCAATGTTTTGTAGGGAAATCATACTCAGACTTATGAATATGAGCTTGTGTCTTCGAACCGCTATGTTCATAGGACTAAGAACTTTTCTGCTTATTCATATGAGTATCATTCTTCTCCTGCAAGGCTATTTGCTAGGGCTCCAAAGCCGAAATTCTCAGATACTACACTTAGACTCATTGCTTCTAAGCCACCCCTGAAAATGTGGATGGTGAAGAAGAACTAACTTTCTTTTGCAGAGAAAGGTCTCCAGCCTGCAATCACAGGCGTCCGATGCTATTGCTGGGGACCTAAAACACATTAAGGATGCATGATAAAATGCCATTCTATATACTTCACATCTGAATCGCTTACCTGTCATACTATGTCTCCTTATCTTGATCTAAGTTGTGACAATCCCTATATGTGTCAAATGCTTATGCTTCACAACACTCTTGTGAAGCCTATCCTCCTAACTGCACTGTAGGGCACATCACCAAAAGCTTCAGAATGGATTATGGACAGTGGATGTACAAATCATATGACTAGTGATCGAAGTCTTCTCATGGACTCAACCTTACATCCATCTGACAAGAGTCACATCACATTTGCTGACACTGGTAAAAGCAAGGTATTGGGTCTAGGTAGAGTTGCAATCTCAAAGGATCAACACATGGATAAAGTGATGCTTGTTGAATCCCTTGGTTTCAACTTAATGTCTATCTCAATGCTTTGTGACTTAAACATGATTGTGCTATTTGGAAAATATCGCTGCCTTGTACTAATGGAATCTGACAAGTCTCTAGTCTTTGAAGGGTATCGAAAAGATGATCTGTACATGGTAGATTTCTCAGCAGGTCCACAGCTTGCCATTTGTCTTCTCACAAAAGCTTCAGAATGCTGGCTCTGGCATCGAAGGCTAGGGCATGCTGGCATGAGGAACTTGCACTCACTTGTCAAGAAGAAGCATGTCTTAGGCATCGAAGATGTCAAGTTCAAGAAGGATCATCTGTGTGGTGCCTGCGAAGCTGGAAAGATGACTAGGGCAAAACACCCCTCGAAGACAATCATGACAACATCTCAACCCTTCGAGCTGTTACACATGGACCTATTCGGACCTACTCACTACTCCACCCTCACAACAACTGCTTGTCTGTATGGCTTCGTAATTGTTGATGACTACTCAAGATACACATGGGTTCATATAATTCTCTACAAGACTGATGTGCAAGATGTCTTCAGACGCTTCGCCAATAGAGCAATGAACAATTATGTCGTGAAGATCAAGCATATCAGAAGTGATAATGGCACTGAATTCAAGAACACCGGACTTGATCTGTATCTGGATACAATGGTAATCACTCATGAGTTCTCTGCTCCATACACACCTCAGCAAAATGGCATCGTTGAACGCAAGAACATAACCCTCATTGAGATGGCTTGAACAATGCTTGATGAATACAAGACACCAAGAAAGTTCTGGCCTGAAGCAATTGATACAGCGTGTCACATCATCAACCGTGTCTACATCCATAAGCTTCTGAACAAAACATCCTATGAGCTCCTTACTGGCAAGAAGCCAAATGTCAGTTACTTCAGAGTATTTGGAGCTAAGTGCTGGATCAAGGATCCCCATCACAAGTCAAAATTTGCTCCTAAAGCTCACGAAGGCTTCATGCTTGGCTATGGAAAGGACTCACACTCCTATAGAGTCTTCAACCTCTATCTCTACAAAATCGTCGAAACTGTGGATGTGAGATTTGATGAAACCAATGGTTCACAAAGAGAACTCCTGCCAAGTACACTAGATGAAGCTCCTCCAAGCGAATCTATCAAGCTGATGGGAACTGGTGAAATCATGCCTTCTGAAGCACAGCCTGAAGAGGAACTTATCATCTCTACACCAAATCAACCTGAAGACAGTACTCAGACCGAAGACAATCCTTCCAATGATGACAATGATCAGCAAGAGCAAAGTCTTCGTCCTGTTCATCCTCGTGTTGCAAATGAAGTACAAATTGAGAAGATAATTGATAGCATCAATGCACCTGGTCCACTGACTCGCTCAAGAGCAACACAGTTAGCAAATTTCTGTGGGCACTTTTCATTTGTGTCAATATCAGAACCCAAGAAAGTTGCTGAAGCTTTTATGGAACCTGAATGGATTCAAGCCATGCAAGAAGAACTTCAACAGTTCAAGCTGAACAATGTTTGGGAACTTGTCAAGCGACCTGACCCTCGCAAGCATAACATTATTGGAACAAAATGGATATATCGTAACAAGCAAGATGAGCATGGTCAAGTCGTCAGAAACAAAGCACGTCTTGTGGCTCAAGGATATACTCAAGTTGAAGGAATTGACTTCGATGAAACATTTGCTCCTGTTGCTAGGCTTGAAGCTATTCGCATACTGCTAGCCTATGCTAACCATCACAACATCTTGCTATATCAAATGGATGGGAAGAGCGCATTTCTCAATGGCAAGATTGAAGAAGAAGTATATGTCGCTCAACCTCCTAGCTTTGAAGATCAAAAACATCCTGATATGGTGTACAAGCTAAACAAAGCACTCTATGGCCTCAAACAAGCACCCCGCGCTTGGTATGATACGATCAAAGACTTCTTGAAGAGCAAAGGCTTCAAACCTGGATCCCTCGATCCTACACTCTTCACGAACACATATGATGGTGAACTGTTTGTGTGCCAAATATATGTGGATGACATAATCTTCGGCTGCACCAACCAGAAGTATACTGATGAGTTTGGATACATGATGCAAGAGCAATATCAGATGTCCATGATGGGAGAGCTGAAGTTCTTCCTTGGTCTTCAAATTCGTCAGCAAAGGAATGGCATCTTCATATATCAAGAAAAATACCTCAAAGATTGTCTGAAGAAGTTTGGAATGGAAGACTACAAAGGCTACACGACGCCAATGCCAGCCAAACACCATCTTGGTCCCGACGACAATGGTGAAGAGTTTGATCAAAAGGTATATTGCTCCATGATTGGTTCTTTGCTTTATCCATGTGCATCTAGGTCAGATATTATGCTTAGTGTTTGCATGTGTGCTCGATTCCAAGCGGCACCAAAGGAATCACATCACTTAGCTGTGAAGCGAATTCTTAGATATTTGGCTTACACCCCAACACTCGGATTATGGTATCCCAAGGGCTCAAAATTTGATTTGGTTGGATTCTCGGATGCTGATTATGCTGGTGACAAGGTGGATCGCAAGTCTACATCAGGCACATGTCACTTTCTTGGTCGATCACTTGTCTGTTGGTCTTCAAAGAAGCAGAATTGTGTATCACTCTCAACTGATGAATCTGAATACATTGCTGCTGGATCTTGTTGTGCTCAGCTTCTATGGATGAAGCAAACTCTCAAGGACTATGGCATCAACCTGAAACAAGTACCTCTCTTTTGCAACAATGAAAGTGCCATCAAGATAGCCAACAATCCAGTCCAGCACTCGAAGACAAAGCACATTGAAATTCGTCATCACTTTCTCAGAGATCATGTCATGAAGAAAGATATCGACATCATTCATGTCAACACTAAACAGCAACTGGCAGATATCTTCACAAAGCCCTTGGATGAGAAAAGGTTTTGCAAGTTACGGTGTGAGCTAAATATCTTGGAATCCTCTAATGTCCTGTGAACAGGCACACATCCTAACACTTATGCATGTTGATGACTTAGATGTGCAACACACGAAGTAATGTATATCTTCAATCAATGAAGACTTACACTCTGAGTGTGAATACATTAACATGGAATTTGACTTCGGAGCGCCACGATAATTGTGCGCCGTGTCTGGGTCTAATACTTCCTATACGGTGGGTAACGCCACCACCAAATCTCTTTGTTTGAAGTGTTTCACTCATGGCGTTATTTTTGCAATGACTTCACATTTGGTTTGTCTTCAGTTTCAATTTATCTTCATGATTTTATTCACTATGATAATTTGATTGCTTTCTAATATATATATACTAGTGTTCTGTCCTCTACAGCATTCACTTATAGCTATGTCTTCAAGTTGAATCTTTTGAACTAAGTGAATGTGATCGGACCCTAACCTCGCTATGCTTTCTATCTCAAACTCTATCTGTCCAAATCATATGCATTCTATTGAAACTGTCAAATGTCTTCTCTGCGTCCTAGTCAGCAGAAGGCAAAGAGACAAACATTAAATCTATTTTAAATGACTTATCTTTATTGTTGAAATCCGGAGAAGCCGGAACAACTCTCCGACATGCCTGGCGGGTGTGGGAACGTGGGACAACTCTGAGTATGTTGCATGCTTGCCACGTGCCCCTCAGATGTGAACCGCCAGGGGCACCAGCGTAATTGCGCTGTGCTGCACACCTACTTATAAATACTTGTCCCCTGCGGTAAAGAAATCCTTCTTCCACCTCTCCACCTCGTCAAAACCCTAGCGCCACCGCTAGCTTTTGACGACGCCGGCGACGAAGCGCTTAGCTGCGCGACTTCTCCGACGCCGTCCTCACGCCGGCCGTGGACATTGTCCTCTCCGCCGTTGCCGTAGGTGTCCTCCGTTGCCAAGTTAGGGCACGGTGGGCTGAACTGCTCGGTCTCCTATTCATCTCATCTAGCAGTTCTTCGTGCGGTAATTATAACTCTATTTTTATCACCTTTTTGATCTTCAAGATTTCATCCTATTTACGGAAAGTGGTTTCTGCCTATACAATGTTAGATCTATTCTGTCTGCATCTCATACTGCCTAGTCTATTCACTTGAATTTCATGTCTAGTTTGATTCCTCACTTGTACTTATTCACGGATTCGTACAAATCTGGAACCAACTCACATCACCTAAGTGAATGTCTTCGCATCATGAGGTCAATGTCTTCAAACTGATTTATCTTCAAAATCTTCTGAGAATGCATATGACCTCTTCCCCTTCCCTCGCATCTCTAATGCTGTCATAGGTACATGTCCGTGGGAGAATCCCTTGGTTCTCATAGTCTGCATTCGTTTGCAGAATACTTACAACATCATATTGATTCTCCTGAAGCCAGTTCCTGCTTGACCAGCAAGCGTAAGTCTCTGAAGCCATTGAACATATTGAAGCCATTCAGTTTGAAGTTCATGGCTGCAGAAAAATCAGCAAGGAAGGGTGGCAGACAGCGCTGAGAAGGAACATCCAAAGATCTGCCTGATGACCTAGCAGAGCTCTACAAGACAGATCCTGAAGAGACTTATCATCAGCGCAAGACTCGAATCCAATGGATTCGACGCTATTGGGCTGAAGAATGGTTCAAGTACAAGTTTGTGATCAACGAATATGCAGAGAAGAATGCTATCAAGAGACCTTGGGGTGATATTCTCTATCGAGGCCTTCAACCCAAGAACAGAGCTGAAGCTATTGTGCAAGGCTTCTATCCTTGCATGGTCTGTGGACCTCAGCCTGAGAACGCCAATCCCACATCATTACTCTGGTGTCGTGACGATGCTCTCTTCAAGCGCAACTTTCAGTTCGCCCAGGCTTCGGCCAAGAAAAACAAGAGGTCATTGGGATTAGACTTCAACCCTGGTCCCTCTGCTCCCCGTGCTGACGGATCCCGTGATGCAGAACCGAATGTCATCGGCCCCTTCTCCAACCTTGACGGCCTCATCACCTACATCTTGGTCCAGGGTGCCAGAGTAGATCATTCTGATAATGATGCTAACACTGATGAAGCTCCAGCTCCTCCTCCGAAGCCGCAGAAGCAAAAGAAGCTAAAGGCTTCAAGATCAGCTGCACCTCCAAAAGCTTCTTGTGCAAAGCCACTAGCCACTGCACCTCCTGAAGATAGTGTGCAGTCTGAAGATCAATCCCGTATCTCCAAGAAGACGGAGAAGAAAAAGCAAATTGTCAGGCATACTGATCAAACCTTGACTCCTGCTGCCATTCTACGTGAAGAACCCATCGATCTGTCCAGCGACAAAGATCTTGCAGATGATGCCCTTGAGCAACTGATCAAGAGCAAGGAAGAAGCAGAAATCTTCAACAACTTGCCTCTCTTCAACGTGGCAATCATCCACAACTTCATTGATGAGTGGTTCGACACCCCCAATCTCAGCTTTGAAGATTTGCAGCTTCCCATTGACCTCAGCGTCTCTTTCAATGGCGCCATTGCTTCTGAACTAGCTCTCGCTCAGTGCATCGTTGAGCTAAAGAACAAGATTGACTATGAAAAGGCTCAGTTCAAGAAGCATGTGGCGAAGCTCGGCGTGCAAGACATCAGAAACTTCAAGGTCATGCTGCATGAGCTTAAAGAAGCTTTTCTTAAGAAGCGTGAAGAAGCTCAAGGCTCTCGTGAGCGCATGAAGAGTTTGGCTGACAAGTGTGTGCTTGTATACAATGAGGCTGAGAAGCACAAGTCACTTGGCCGTCCTGGCATTGACCCCAAGATGGCTGCAAAGAAAAAGAAGAAGCTTTCTACTGACCAGCCTGCACCTTCAAGCCAAGAAGCCCCTCGCATTATCTTCCCAAGCAGCATGACTGGCTCGAAGCCAAAAGTCCTGTCAACCGCTTCAGAACAGAAGAAGACGAGGGCTGCCGAGGCTGAAGCCAGAAAGAGGAAGAATCATGAAGCCTCTGATGCTACTCCCTCCAAGAAGAAGCGCAAGACCAAGAAGACTAGGGCTGCTCCCACAGAGCCCTTAGTTGTTGAACCCATTTCAGTGGTTCGCCCTGCGTCAGAACATCAAGAAAGAAGGATGATAGTTCATGAGCCTGCTTCCACAGAGGCTCATGAAGCTGAAGATATTCCAGCAGCTGAACCCACCGCTGCTGAAGATATTGGTCACGATGAAAATGTTGAAGATGATGAAGTTCTTTCTCAGATCGAACACAATGTGGTATCCTCGCCTGTTCTTACAAACAGCGAACTCATCAGCATTGGCCGTCCTCTGACACCAACTGCTCAGGATGCATCGTGGGCTGATCACCCACAGCAACCAGACTCCCCAAGTACTCCCCAACAACAACAAGAAGCTACACCACCCGTGCAAAAAGAAGATGAAGACTTTGAGGCCCAGCCAACTCCATCTCCAAAGGCGTTGCCAGCATTTCGCAGGCTTTGCAAAGGACAAAGGCCTCAAGTCCCTGTCGAGCGTTCCAGAAGGAGAAGTGTAATGCCAACCTGTTGCACGTCAAGTATTTTCTTAACCCACTCCAACTGTGAATGTCTCCGCGTCTCAAGCCCAAGCTGCTGAAGACATTCCGCCTGCATTAGCTGATGAGAATCAAGAAGACGTATGTGTCCCGACTCCCCCAGTTATTGAAGAAGCTGTTCCTGATGTGAACGAGCCAGTGCCCGACCCTCCTGTTCTTCAAGTGGAGGTTGAAAATGTTGAAGCTGCCACTACCAACGCCAATGAAGCCAATGACGTTGTCATGGCTGAAGCTAATGTGGAGCTTGCACCCACCAGTGTGCCTGAAGCTAATGAGGCCACTGTTCCTGAAGCACCTGTTGTGCAGCCTGAAGCCTCAGCTGTTGCCACTGCTCCTGTTCCGCCACCAAGGCCCCATACAATCGAGCAAGCATACAGTCATGGTCAGCTAACCACTGTCCGATGGCCCATTCTGGTACCTCCGCCTACTACCTCTGGTCCTCAATTTGATTATCATGTTGAGCATAGGCCTCAGGTCCAGAAGACAAAGCCAAGACTGCCAAGGTTTCCAGGCACTGCAAACTCTCCAGGGTCCTTCAATGCCAATGGCTTCAAAAGCCACAATACCTTCTTTGACAGCGCCAAGAACCCCTACTAAAAGCCAAGGATATCATCAGATCGTTTCTGGAGCTATCAACAACGAAGCTATTACTCCTGCGTTCTGTATGATCAAGGGCGCATTTTCCCTCATATGTGCCTCGACACTGAAGCTATTGCTGGACTGCCGCGCTTAGAAGAAGCACTTGATTGCTTTCGTGATGCTGGTTTGCTCAACTTTGTGACAGACAAAGAACACTAGAATGAAGAGCTATTGCTTCAATTCTATGCTACTCTACACATTCGCGGCTACAACAGAGATATCAAGACATGGGTTCTCGAGTGGATGACCGGAAATGTTCATCATGAAGCCAAAGCTCTGGATATCATTGAGCTTACAGGCCTAGCCACTCCTGGAGAGCTATATGAACCTGATTGTCAACTACACCACAATGCATTGGAGAGCATCTTCCATAAGCCAGAACCCAACACGAGCCAGATGTTGAGCATGATGAAGCCTCTGCCATCTGACGCTGAATATCCAACAGAGTTCTTTGTTGAAGACCTTGAGTATCTGCCACGCACAATATATCATATTATCAGGCGAACTCTATGGCCTATCAAAGGACATTCATCAGCGGCCAAGCTTGAAGGAGCCATGAAGACTTTGGTCTTTTACATTCTCAATGGCATCAGCTTCAATACTCAAGAATTCTTCATCAGGAAACTTGCTGGTTCTGGATCTGACCTTTTTGGTCTGAAGTTCTATGCTCCTTGGGTCATGCGCCTCATCAAAAGACACTCATCTGTCAACTATCAACCCTCTGCTCGCAATCATCTGATCTTTTTACCAGAGGTTGATATGTCAGTTGAAGCCATATACTCTGACCCTGCCAAGAAGCCTCTTTGTCTTCAGAATGTCGAGCACCAAAGCTTCACTCAACCCATTGAAGGCGTCCAAGCTGCAACACGTATCTATCCAATGGCTGGAAATACTCATCTGCCTCATCGTGCACCTACTGAAGCCACTGAAAGCACCATTGCCCAAAGGCCTCGAAAGCGCTCTCGCGTTCTCAATGACCGAGAACTTCTTGTGGCACTTCATCAGAAACAAGATAAGCATCACTATTGGCTCAAGAGACAGATGCAAAGCCTCTTGGTGGATGTCAATCGCATTCGAAACCTTGCCACCAAGAATGCATTTCTTGCTCATGAGACTTGCCGGCGATCATGGAAGAGTTTGACCCTGCTCAGTGCTGAAGCAGATCTTCAAGACGATGGCTTCACTGAAAGATTCAAGTTTGACTCCACTCCTCCACGGACTGCATTCCTACGTCGAACTCCATCTCTTGAAGACTCTGACTATTCCTCCTCCGCGGCAACTGTGAATGCCAGAGTGATAGATGATGAAGATGATGCTACTTCACCGCCTCCTACCTCTGCACGCATCAACACTGCACCAAGTACGTCTGCACCGCCAACCAACAACGACAACTCTGCTGCTTCACCTACTCATGAGGACGAGTAGATGCTCTATGTCTTCAAACCTTTTTGGTCCTCACTGACAAAAGGGGGAGAAGCGTATGAGTTGATAGTCTTCAAGCGGGTTCATATGGGCGGTTGCATTATATTTTTCCTCGTGCTTACAACTCTTGCTTTTGAAACATTTGGTTCTTTGAGTTGTAACACTTAAACTTGATGGTCGTCTACTATTTATTTGCTTTACTGTGATGCGATGATAAATTCCGCATGTGCGATGATAACTTCCGCACTTAGATCATTCTGCAGCCGTCCATTTTTCATTATGCATGTCATCTACTTGTTATATCATCTCATGCATGATGTAATTATCTTCATAAGTTGACGAGGATCTCCACAAGTACAACCTGCCATGTGCATTTGCATTCCAAAAGCAAATTACTTATATGCACATCTTCAGGGGGAGCCCTTGCTACTTATGAAGACAATTCCCTATCCTTACAATTTCACATACTTTATCCCCATTGAAAACTTCAACCAGTTTGTCATCAATCACCAAAAAGGGGGAGATTGTAAGTGCATCTAGTGCCACCCCTAGTTGGTTTTGGAGTATTGACGACAAAGTTGGTTGAGGGACTAATGCGTTTGTGAGAATTGCAGGATAACGCAGGTAGTGTCCCTCATTGACTCGGTTTACCTACCGGAGATGACCCCTAAAAATGTATGAAGACATTGAAGACAATGGTGGTATGAGAAGATATTCGTATTGAAGACTATGACATAAGAAGACATTACGTGAAGACTATGGAGCGCGAAGACTGTGTGGTTTCGTTGTTTCCTTTTCTTCTTTGTTGAGTCATAGGAACCACTGTACTGTTAAGTGGGGTCCAAGTGAACTAAGTCAGAGTGACTGAAGTGATGCTCAACCCAAATCCTATGTCTTCGAGCGAAGACAACGAGAGCAAATCTTATCCAGAGCTAGATGAGTCAGCTTTGCTTGTAGCCCAAGTAAAGTTGCCGTGTGTGTTTGAAATCTGACCGTTGGAACACGTGTCAGTTCCTTAGTGACCCAGGGTCATTTCGGACAAATCAGGTCGGGTTGCCTTGTGGCTATAAATAGCCCACCCCCTACACCATAAATTGGTGGCTGCTCAGAGTTAGTGCACGACTTTTGTCGTTTGAGAGCAACCCACCTCGAAGTCTTTGAGAGAGAGAAATCCTTGCGGGGACAAAGCCCAAACACCCAGAGCCAAAGAGTGTTAGGCATCACTGAAGTCTTTCTGTCTGTGTGACCTGAAGACTTATTACACTTGAGGACTGTGAATCCTCCAGCCGGTTAGGCGTCGCGTTCTGAGCATCCAAGAGTCATTGTGGATTGCCGGTGAACGAAGTCTGTGAAGGTTTGGAAGTCTACCTTGAAGACTTACCAGAGTGATTGGGCAAGGACTGGGTGTCCTTAGCTCAAGGGGAATAAGGTGAAGACACGGTCTTCTGAGTTAAATCTCAGCCTCCCTAACCAGACGTACAGTTGTCACAGCAACTAGAACTGGTCCAACAAATCCTGTGTCTTCAACAAGTGACTGGTTCTATCCCTTTCCATCCTTTACTTAAGTTTGTCTTCGTGAAGTCATTGCCTATCTGTCATACCTGTTTGACTTCATTGCTTGACTACTATCATTGATTGGCTTCATACTATCTTCCATCCTGATCCTTACTACTTGCTGCTATTAGTCTTGTGCTTTCACATCATTGCATACTTGACTATGGTTTGCTTACAGTAGTTTATCTTTCGCTGCATATCAATTAGGGCATTTCAATTGTTTGTCTTCGAAACTTCCAAGTTTTGAAGACTTTCATAAAAATCGCCTATTCACCCCCCCTCTAGTCGATACTAGCACTTTCTGTCCTCAAACCAGGGATCATGACGAGTATGATGACCTTCATAGACCTCAGAAAGCCGGTCCCAGATTAGCTTCGCGTGATTGAGGTGCATAACATTCGGGAACTGATTACGGGACAGATGGGAGCAGATGACATCCTTCGCCGTAAGGTTCAGTAGAGTGTACTTGCGAATGTCGTCGGCCTCAGCCATCTTGCATAGATCAGTAAGGCCAATCTCAGTGACGGTCCACAGTTCGCTATCCATAGCCAAGAGTCGCTTCTTCATCATGGCCTTCCATCGAGGATACTCATGACCGTCAAAGGTGGGGCAAGATATGTTCCTCAATCCTGCAGTCGACATAGCTAAAACTCCAGGTGGTTAAACCGAATCCAGAGAACAAGGGAGTACCTTGCTCTGATACCAATTGAAAGTGCTAGTATCGACTAGAGGGGGGTGAATAGGCGATTTTTATGAAAGTCTTCCAAACTTGGAAGTTTCAAAGACAAACAAGAGAAATGCTCTAATTGAGATACAGCGGAAGATAAACTACTGTAAGCAAACCATAGTCAAGTATGCAATAATGTGAAAGCACATGACTAATAGCAGCTAAGTAGTAAGGATCAGGATGGAAGATAGTATGAAGCCAATCAACGATAGTAGTCAAGCAATGAAGTCAAACAGGTATGACAGATAGGCAATGACTTCATGAAGACAAAATTAAGTAAAGGATGGAAAGGGATAGAACCAGTCGCTTGTTGAAGACACATGATTTGTTGGACCAGTTCTAGTTGCTGTGACAACTGTACATCTGGTTAGGGAGGCTGAGATTTAACTCAGAAGACTGTGTCTTCACCTTATTCCCCTTGAGCTAAGGACACCCAGTCCTCGCCCAATCACTCTGGTAAGTCTTCAAGGTAGACTTCCAAACCTTCACAGACTTCGTTCACCGGCAATCCACAATGACTCTTGGATGCTCAGAACGCGACGCCTAACCGGCTGGAGGATTCACAGTCCTCAAGTGTAATAAGTCTTTAGGTCACACAGACAGAAAGACTTCAGTGATGCCTAACACTCTTTGGCTCTGGGTGTTTGGGCTTTGTCCTCGCAAGGATTTCTCTCTCTCAAAGGCTTCGAGGTGGGTTGCTCTCAAACGACAAAAGCCGTGCACTAACTCTGAGCAGCCACCAATTTATGGTGTAGGGGGTGGGCTATTTATAGCCACAAGGCAACCCGACCTGATTTGTCCGAAATGACCCTGGGTCACTAAGGAACTGACACGTGTTCCAATGGTCAGATTTCAAACACACACGGCAACTTTACTTGGGCTACAAGCAAAGCTGACTCATCCAGCTCTGGATAAGATTTGCTCTCATTGTCTTCGCTCGAAGACATAGGATTTGGGTTGAGCATCACTTCAGTCACTCTGACTTAGTTCAGTTGGACCCCACTTAACAGTACGATGGTTCCTATGACTCAACAAAGAAGAAAAGGAAATAACGAAACCACACAGTCTTCGCGCTCCATAGTCTTCACGCAATGTCTTCTCATGTCATAGTCTTCAATATGAATATCTTCTCATACCACCATTGTCTTCAATGTCTTCATACATTTTTAGGGGTCATCTCCGGTAGGTAAACCGAATCAATGAGGGACACTACCTGCGTTATCCTGCAATTCTCACAAACGCATTAGTCCCTCAACCAACTTTGTCGTCAATACTCCAAAACCAACTAGGGGTGGCACTAGATGCACTTACACTTTCCTACTTTTTTCGCAGTTCGGACATGCACTTTAGGGCATGCCTCCCAGGGAAAGGAACCCCTAACGGAACTATTCTCCCTGGAAGATGTTTCTTACTAACCATGTAATATAACATAACTAGTTGGGCACTTGTCTGATAAAGCACTAATGACCCCTACGCCTGGTCTCCACGCATGCCCCGGTTTTTTTATAACCGCGAGGGTATTTGGACACACTCTGGACTGTCGGGTCCCGTGGTTGAAGCAAAAAGGTCCGCAATGACAAACGATCTACAATCCGGCTAGAAGGCATTTTACATGTCATTTTAAATTACATAGTCAAATTGACTGATTGTACTCCTCTTCAATACCATCTAATAGGCTGTCTAGTTTATAGTCCCGCTGGGAATACTTTGCGGCCAACTCTACTTAGCCATACATTAAGCTCACAGGGATCTCCTTCCCATCAGGCCCCACAGGTCCGACCTCGGCCATGTGGTTTGGGTCAGCCTTCGTGTACCGCGTCTTCACCATGGCCCAGGCCTCCCTGGCGCCTTGACGGCAGGCCGATATCTTCCATAGACGGAAGCGCCGCCGTGCTCTCTGAAGCTTCTCTGCAAGCCCTCCAAGACCTTCGTGTAGGGAGACGGACGGCCATAAGGCCTGGGCGACGCCACTCATCACCTGCCGAACTCGTTCATGCAGTTGCAGCAGCTCAGGAAGTAGGTCACCCGTTGAACCGGGCATTTCCTCTGCAGGACGGCCTGTGAGCATACCTACAGACATATTCCTGTTAATCGACTTCCTCGCCGAACTCTTCTTTTCAAAAGTTCGTTCAAGCACTTACTATAAATGCCACGACGAAGCCGCTGATTCTCCTTCACGGAGTCAGACAGCTGGGCCCGAACATCTTTTAGTTCAACGCCCAGCTGGGTGTTAGCATCTTGGAGGTTTTTTTTCTCCTGCCGCACCCTTGTAAGCACCTTCTCGCCGGCCTTTAGCTGGTGTAGTAGCTGCTGCCTGTCCGGATCTAGTCCGGCACCATCTGCAATATTATTGTCAAACCCATGCACACGCCGCACTTCACAAACTACTTATCTTTCGAAAGTATATATTACCGGAGGGGGTCTCTGTGGCTCCTCCTGTGGCGGCTAGTGCGGCCTCAAGTTGGGCCTTGCACTCTTGAAGCTCCTGGGACAGGTGGGTATTCTTCTTCGTAAGGTCCTGCATAACAAATGATCCTTAAATCAGTTATCCTAACTATTTTAAGTCTCGGGGGCTACTGGCATATATAACTGTCAAAATTCCTCACCCGTATGTCTTTCACATACTGCTCCGTGGCTCTGGCTAGACCATCTTGAGCGGCACAGAGGTGCGCATCTCCCGAATTAAAGGCATTTAACGCCTCCGGGGAGAAGCATGCGTCACGAAGAACTGTCCGGCGGCGCCTATGATTCATGGCGCTCTCCACCTCAGATCTGGTGGCGGATAACCGGTCGGCGTCCTCCGTTGGAGGAGCACCCGATGCGCACCTTGCGTTCGCCTCCCCCTCCGGACCTGGCGTTGGAGCCTGGCTGGCGGAGGCTTGATTGGCAACCTCTCCGGACATAGTCCGGCGAGCGCTCTTTCTCCTGAAAAAACCACGAGCGTTAATATGCCTTCCAGGAATCTTTCCTGGAAACGTGGTGGAACGCCATACCGTTGCGGCGACGTCTCGATCCGCGCCGCACTTCTTTTCCGCCTGCTAGGCCGAGCTGCCCCTTGTTGGACAGCCGCCGTGGGTTCGGCTTCCCGCCTCGAAGGCACCTCCTGCGGAACACCATTGGTATACGGTGGTCAGAGATAAGCATGGATGAGTAATGGTATCAGGACTCCAGTCACAGTTACCTGGGAAACCGGAGATATTCCGGGGTAGTCGGCCGTAATGGCGACCAAAGCATTGTCGATGCTAAGTTGGTGGAACACCCCATCGATCAGCTCCACCTTTATGTCCGGATTCTCTTCGGAGGCCGGATCGAGGGATCGTTCCGGATCCTCGGGTTGTGGAGCCAGGCTGTGTATATCCTCTATGGCCCGGCGCAGTTCCTGCGTCAAAATCACAAAGTGAGACACTTAACTTTGGGAATATGGATCGGATAGACAAACGTCCGCTTACCCAGCTCCGAGGGTTGTTCATGGAAAATCTGTTCAATGGACTAGCATGGAGGAAGTCCTCCTTATCCCCTTTGTACAGGCCGGACAGGATCTTCACCAGATCGGTGACCGATCCCGGCCCCTTGCGGCCATGACGGGTGGCATCATCCTCCCCGTTGAAATCCCACATGGGGTGGCCCCTATACTGGAGCGGCTGCACCCCTCGCATAATGCATGTGGCCATGACCCCAATCATGGTCAATCCGGAATGAGCCAATAACCTTATTCGGCCCATTAGATATTGGACGTCCCTATCATTTTCCCGTTGAGGGCTCCGCGGGCGCCCAACACAGGCGTTTCTTCAGAGGAGCGTTGCTGACCTCCGGGAGGCCGATCCGAATTGGGTCCGGTAGCGGGGCGTCTTCCATATAAAACCATTCCGAAGGCCAGTCTTCGGACGCCTTCCTCGGGGTTCCGGATAGATATCCGGTCCTGGCGATGCGCCATAGTTCGGCTCCGCCCACTTGATATATCGACCCCTCATGAGAACGGGGTACGAGGCAGAATAATCTCTTCCACAGCGCAAAATGGGCCTCGACGCCCAAGAACAGCTCGCAAAGGGCCACGAAGCCCGCGATGTGCAGGATGGAGGCAGGCGTAAGGTGGTGAAGCTGGAGCCCATAGAACTCCACGAGCCCCCGGAGAATCGGATGTATGGGAAATCCTATGTAACACCCCGGATGTAACTTTCCATATTTGTAACTCCAACTCTTGCCATTTTCGGCTATGTGCTATGACATTCCCTCCGTGGTTGGGTTTTGTTTTCATTTTTCTTTTTGTTCATGTCATGCATCTCATATCATGTCATCATGTGCATCTCATTTGCATACGTGCTCGCCTCTTGCATCCGAGCATTTTCCCCGTTGTCCGTTTTGCATTCCGACACTCCCACCTGCACCGGCGCACCCCTCTTGTATTTTTTCATGTGCGGGTGTTGAACATTCTCGGAATGGACCGAGCCTTACCAAGTGGCCCTGGTATAGCACCGATAGACCACCTGTCAAGTTTCGGGTCATTTGGAGTTCGTTTGATACTCCAACGGTTAACCGGGTAACCGCAAAGGCCACTTTTGGGTTGCAGCGCAACACCCCTCCAAAACAGCCCAATAACCCATCTAAATCACTTCCATGCTCTCCATCGTCGGATCACGATCGGATGGGCGAAAATCTCACTCCATTTGGAGCCTCCTAGCTCCCCCTACCTATAAATATGTGCACTCCCCCGAATTTCCGGATCCCCAAACCCTAGCCCGCTCCTCCTCCGCCGCCGGACACGTCCGCCGCCGCGCCCCCGGCGTATCAGGCGCTGCCATGTGGCGGGCCGCGCCCCACATCGCCGCCGACCGCGCCAGGCCCGCGAGGCCCGTCCCCGGCCCCTGCGGCCCGCGCCTTCGCCTCCCGCGCCCGAGTCCTCCGCCGTCGCCGGCCTCCGCCGCCAGAATTGTCTTCTTGCACGGTATTCCACAATTGATCTCTTCAGACCGTGGAAGCATCTTCACTTCTAAGTTCTGGGACTCCTTTCAGAAGGCCATGGGCACCAACATTCGTTTCAGCACAGCTTTCCATCCTCAAACAAGTGGCCAAGTCGAGCGAGTCAATCAAATCCTTGAAGATATGCTCAGGGCTTGTGTCATCTCTTTCGGTATGAAGTGGGCAGATTGTCTTCCATATGCCGAGTTCTCCTACAACAACAGCTTCCAAGCGAGTTCGGGCAAGGCCCCATTCGAAATTCTCTATGGCAGGAAGTGTCGTACTCCTCTCAATTGGTCTGAGACAGGTGAACGCCAACTTCTTGGCAACGACTTGATCACAGAAGCCGAAGAAATGTGCAAAGTCATTCGTGAGAATCTCAAAGCCGCGCAATCGCGCCAGAAGAGTTATTATGATGACAAGCACCGTGATGTGGCTTTTGAAATCGGAGACCATGTCTACCTCCGCGTCTCTCCAATGAAAGGCACTCGTCGCTTCGGTATCAAAGGGAAGCTTGCCCCTAGATATGTGGGTCCTTTCAAGATCATTGGCAAAAGAGGGACCTCGCCTATCAACTCGAGCTTCCATCCAACTTTGCAAACGTGCACGATGTGTTTCACGTGTCACAGCTTCGCAAGTGCTTCAAGACTCCTGAGCGCACTATCAACTTTGAAGAAATTGACCTCCAAGAAGATCTCTCTTATCATGAGCACCCCGTTGCTATTCTTGAAGAAACCGAGCGCAAGACTCGCAACAAGTCAATCAAATTCCTGAAAGTGAAGTGGTCACACCATTCCGACCGAGAAGCCACCTGGGAGCGCGAGGATCACCTTCGTTCCGAATATCTGGAGTTCTTTCAGTCCTAGATCTCGTGATGAGATCCTCTTGTAGTGGTGGAGTGTTGTAACACCCCGGATGTAACTTTCCATATTTGTAACTCCAACTCTTGCCATTTTCGGCTATGTGCTATGATATTCCCTCCGTGGTTGGGTTTTGTTTTCGTTTTGCTTTTTGTTCACGTCATGCATCTCATATCATGTCATCATGTGCATCTCATTTGCATACGTGCTCGCCTCTTGCATCCGAGCATTTTCCCCGTTGTCCGTTTTGCATTCCGACACTCCCACCTGCACCGGCGCACCCCTCTTGTATTTTTTCGTGTGCGGGTATTGAACTTTCTCGGAATGGACCGAGCCTTGCCATGTGGCCCTGGTATAGCACCGGTAGACCACCTGTCAAGTTTCGGGTCATTTGGAGTTCGTTTGATACTCCAACGGTTAACCGGGTAACCGCAAAGGCCACTTTTGGGTTGCAGCCCAACACCCCTCCAAAACAGCCCAATAACCCATCTAAATCACTTCCATGCTCTCCGTTGTCGGATCACGATCGGATGGGCGAAAATCTCACTCCATTTGGAGCCTCCTAGCTCCCCCTACCTATAAATATGTGCACTCCCCCGAATTTCCGGATCCCCAAACCCTAGCCCGCTCCTCCTCCGCCGCCGGACACGTCCGGGCGAGCCGGACACGTCCGCCGCCGCTCCCCCGGCGAATCAGGCGCCGCCATGTGGCGGGCCGTGCCCCACATCGCCGCCGGCCGCGCCAGGCCCGCGAGGCCCGTCCCCGGCCCCCGCGGCCCGCGCCTTCGCCTCCCGCGCCCGAGTCCTCCGCCATCGCCGGCCTCCGCCTCCGCATCTCCGCCGCCACACCGCCGCCATCGCCGGACTCCATCGCCGCCCGGCACCGCGTGCCCGTCGCCCCGCCGCTCGAACCGCACGCTGCCGAGCTCCTCCGCCGCGCCGGATCTCGCCCGCGGCCGGCCGCCGTCCCGTCCTACTCCGGCCGCCGCCCCGGCCCCTCCTCCCTCGCCGGAGCTCCAACGAGCTCCATCTCCGGCCAGCGATCCTCGAACCGCGCGCCCCGGATCAGATCTCCACAGCGGTTGACTTTCTTCTCCCCGAAATCGTCCAAGTCATTTTCCTGTCATAAAATTGTTGCATCTTCATTGCATCACATCTTTGCACCCGTGGCTCCGTTTTGGGCGTGTAGCATACCGTATTGTTCGCCTCAATGAGTACATCATTTCATCTCATTGCACCATTTTCATTTGAGCTCATCTTGATGCCTGAAATGCTGTTGGAAGAGGGCTATGTGATGTTAGTTTATGTTTCTTAACAGAACATGCACTTTTGTCATTTTTACCATGATTGATGTGTGCATCTTATGAACTTGAGCCCTACATATGTTTTGATCTATGCCATGCCAGCTTTACAGGGGTGTATGCCATGTATTTTTGTGATCTCTGTGGTGACTAGCACAAGCATGCAAACTAGGGATCATAATGTTGCTGATTTCAGGGACTTGGTATTTTCACCAAGTCATGTCCTGCTGTTATTTTTATGCCATGTGTTCATGTTGTTACAGAGAGATCTATGCCCATTTTGAGCATGATCAGTAAGGGTGTTTTGAACATATGGATGTGCTCTATCCATCCATGCCTTTATTGGCAATTATGGAGTAGTCTAGCATGTCATTTTCGTGGTCTACTTTTGCTACAAAATATTTCCTGGCAGATTGTTTACATGATATTCAATTTTTACAAGGTTGTTGTAGTTGATCCATGTATGCTATGATGTTGTTCTTGCCATGTATATCTTCTATGCCATGCCTTCTTGATGTATGTATGCTTAGTTTATCATGAAATGCTCTGTAGTGAGTGCATCGAGCTCACGAACATGCCTACTTGTTATCTGTTTTTGCCATGTCCAGTTTTTCTGCTAAGTCTGAGATCTGTAATGAAACTTGCTATGTTCACATGGGTGCCATCATTTCTTATTGTCCTTTTTGGCTTATGGTCAGTAAGGGACTTTTGATCTATGCTTTGAGTAGATTCCTGCCATGTCTTGTTTTGCTATTATAAGTTACTGTAGCTTGTTGTTTGCTTGCTCTAAACATGCCTTCCTGATGTTAAGTTCTAGCATACTAGTATTTTCACTAAGTCTGTGAACCTGATATTTTTTGCACTTTCACCATGCTTGTTTGAGCCTGTTATGATGTGATTTAGCCGTAGCTCAGTGTTCCTCTTTTGTTAATCATCTCCTGTAGATCACTGTCATATTCTTTGTTTGTATGTTAGGGTGCTGTAGCATAGTTTCTTGTTGCATGCTAAGTAGCATCATGCTGTTAATCGCAGATTTGTGCCATTATTGTTTTGCTTGCCATTTGCAAACCGTGCATCCGTTTCCGGTGATCTTCATATCGATTTCAACCGAAATCATCTCATCTTTCCAGCGGCATACTTGGTTTGCCAAGTTGATGCCTTGTTCATCATTTTCCTTCTGGAGCACACATATGCATTGCATATCACATCTCGCATAGCATGTCATGTATTGCATCATATTGCTTGTGCATTGCTCCATGTTTGATTGTGGTTCCATTGCTTGTGTTCTTGCTTTGGGTAGAGCCGGGAGACGAGTACGTGAATAAGGAACCTATTGAGAACGCCTACGAGGATCAAGCCTTCGACAACTCTGAGAACCTTGCAGGCAAGATGACCATACCCTCGAAATCACTTCTATCTTTGCTTGCTAGATGCTCGTTCTTTTGCTATGCCTATGCTACGTTACCTACCACTTGCTATATCATGCCACCCATATTGCCATGTCAACCTCTAACCATCCTTTCCTAGCAAACCGTTGATTGGCTATGTGACCGCTTTGCTCAGCCCCTCTTATAGCGTTGCTAGTTGCAGGTGAAGATGAAGTTTGTTCCTTGTTGGAACATGGATACTTTGGGATATCACAATATCTCCTGTTTAATTAATGCACCTTATATACTTGGTAAAGGGTGGAAGGCTCGGCCTTATGCCTGGTTTTGTTCCACTCTTGCCAACCTAGTTTCCGTCATACCGATGTTATGTTCCTTGATTTTGCGTTCCTTACGCGGTTGGGTGATTTATGGGACCCCCTTGACAGTTCGCTTTGAATAAAACTCCTCCAGCAAGGCCCAACCTTGGTTTTACCATTTGCCACCTATACTCCTTTTTCCCTTGGGTTTTCGCGAGCCCGAGGGTCATCTTTATTTTAGCCCCCCCGGGCCAGTGCTCCTTCGAGTGTTGGTCCAAACCGGGCAGACTGCCGGGCCACCACGGGGCAACTCGAGGGCTGGTTTTACTCGTAGGCTGACCTATCCGTTGTGCCTTGAGAACGAGATATGTGCAGCTCCTATCGGGATTTGTCGGCACATCGGGCGGCTTTGCTGGTCTAGTTTTACCATTGTCGAAATGTCATGCGAACCGGGATTCCGAGACTGATCGGGTCTTCCCGGGAGAAGGTTTATCCTTCGTTGACCGTGAGAGCTTATGATGGGCTAAGTTGGGACACCCTTCTAGGGTATTATCTTTCGAAAGCCGTGCCCGTGGTTATGAGGCAGATGGGAATTTGTTAATGTCCGGTTGTAGAAAACCCGAAGTTGACCTTAATTAAAATACATCAACCGCGTGTGTAGCCGTGATGGTCTCTTCTCGGCGGAGTCCGGGAAGTGAACATGGTGTTGGAGTTATGTTTGACGTAAGTAGTTTTAGGATCACTTCTTGATTGCTACTAGCTTCACGACCATGCCTTGCTTCTCTTCTCGCTCTCTCTTGCGTATGTTAGCCACCATATATGCTAGTCGCTTGCTGCAGCTCCACCTCATTACACCACCCTTCCCTTAAGCTTAAATAGTCTTGATCTCGCGGGTGTGAGATTGGTGAGTCCCCGTGACTCACAGATTCTACCAAAACAGATGCAGGTGCCGAGGATACCAGCGCAGATGGCGCAACTGAGCTGAAGTGGGAATTTGATGAGGCCCTTGGTCGTTACTATGTTTCATTTCCAGACGATCAATAGTGGAACCCAGTTGGGACGATCGGGGATCTGTGTAGCATTTGGGGTAGTCTTCTTTTATTTTGGTTCAGTAGTCGGACCTTGAGTGTATTCTGGATGATGGATGTTTATTTATGTATTGTGTGAAGTGGCGACTGTAAGCCAACTATGTATCTCTTTCCCTTATGTATTACATGGGTTGTGTGAAGATTACCTCACTTGCGACATTGCTTTCAATGCAGTTATGCCTCTAAGTCGTGCTTCGACACGTGGGAGATATAGCCGCATCAAGGGTGTTACAAGTTGGTAATCAGAGCCATCCCCGACTTAGGAGCCCCCTGCTTGATTGTTTGCTGGCGATGTTGAGTCTAGAACAAAAATGTTTTGAGTCTTAGGATTATATATATCGGAGAGTAGGATTCTTTTTACTCCTCAGTCCCTTCGTCGCTCTGGTGAGGTCTCCTGACGTAGAAGTTTTGACTTTCCTCTCCTCAAATTTCACTAAAAAAAAAATTTAGGATCACGCGGGTATCTTGGAATCGTTCCGATGGTTTTGTGATGAGAACATTGTTCTTGGTGCCTCCTGACATTTAGGGGTTGTGGCAGTGTCCCGGGGAGTTGAGCTCCGAGGTGTTGTCGTCACAATTTTATCGTTGCAGTTCTGGAATACCTGAGTTTTGCCGACATCGAAAATCTCTTTTATGCAGTTGTTGGTGAGATAACCTCGACGTCACCCAGTACTGGGGAGTTCGGGAGTATTGCCATGACTCGTATGACGGATGCTTTTCGAAGGTTGAGGTACACGATTTCCGAAGGTTTCTTGGTTATGTGTTGACGGATGAATACAGCTGGTTGTAGGGATTGTTAGTTTGGGTGAGATATATTGCTTCCCCTGTATCCCCAACACCTGATTGCATAACCGGCAAGTTTCGGGAGTTTATAGGTGGGATTCAAGTAGCTCTAGCACTTCTTCCCACAGATATTTGGTTTGTGATTGGGTAATCCTTACCACTTATTTGTTCCAGTCGTACCTTGTTTTTTTCATTCATCAATCTCTTATCAAGTGGCTTCTCACCTTAATGGACGTGATGTTTACTTTGGAATTCATTCGTTCATCCCTGTTCGAATGTTTATTGTGAAGACTATATGTTGCAATTTCTATCCGTTGATTCAACTTGTCTATCTGTCTATCAAGATGCTAACGGATGTCACCCTCTTCAGGATGGCTCCGCCAACGCGTCAGAATCCTGAACGCAATGATGGGAGTCAGGCGAACCCTCCACCTCCACCTCCGCCTCCGGAGGCATGGCAAACTTTGATGGCAACCACTAACGCCAACGCTCAGTTGTTGATCCAGCTGATGCAAGAGCGTAACCAAGGACAAGGCAACCAAGGGAATCAAGGTCAAGGGTAGTTCAACCATCAGCCTTAGTTTCCTACCCTCAACCAGTTCCTTGCAAATCAGCCAAAGTCTTTCAGCTACTGTGCCGATGCCACAGACGCCGACGATTGGCTCGTGGATATCAACAAGCATTTCGAATGCAGCAATGTCAGGCCTGAGGACTACGTCAAGTTCGCTTCTTTTCAGCTCAAGGATCAGGCAGCTGATTGGTTCCAGCAATACAAGGATTCCAGAGGAGGTCGAGTGATTACTTGGACTGATTTTTTTCGGGACTTTAAAGCTCACCACATTCCTACCAGTGTTGTTGAGAGCAAGCGTGAGGAGTTCCGCAATCTCAAGCAAGGCAACATGTCAGTGTACGAATACAACAAGCAGTTTCAGAAACTTGCTCGCTTTGCTAAACAAGACGTTCCTGATGAAAAGAGTATGATCTATCAATTCAGAGGTGGCCTTAGAGAGGATCTGCAGTTAGCTCTTGTTCTTGTTGAGCCTACTCAATTTAATCAATTCTACAATATGGCCCTCAAGCAAGAAGGTGCTCAGCTCAAGTGTGAGGCTTCAAAGAAGAGAATCAGGGATGCAGTTCAGTCTTCTTCTTCCTCTCAAGTGGTAGCTAAGCAGCAAAAGTTCTACCGTCCTCCTCCTTCGTTTCGTCAGCCTTACCAACAGAAGAACTCAGAAGCTCGTGGATCTTCCCACCCACCCAACCCAAGCTACCAGAACAAGTCAAATTCTCAAGCTCCAAGGTCAAATGCTCCTTATCACCGTCCGCTCTCAGAAGTGACTTGCAACAAGTGCTAGCAGAAAGGTCACTATGCGAACAAGTGCTTCAATCAAAGGCGCCTTCCTCCTCCTCCTCCTCCTCCTGTGAGATCTTCAAGCAATCAGTGGTCAAGCATAATCCCAAGTCTGCAAAGGTGAACACGATGAATGCAGTGCAAGTAGAGGAATCTACTGATGTGATAATGGGTAATCTCTTAGTTGATGATATTCCTGCAAAAGTTTTATTTGATACCGGTGCATCGCATTGTTTCATGTCAACACCGTTCTTTACCAAGCATGATTTCACTTTGGAATATTTGGATAGAACTCTAGCAATTGTTTCCCCGGGCAAGCACATGAGTTCTCGTTTGATGGTTCCGAATGTCGGTATCAAGATGGGCGACTATAGATTTCTGTCTTCTCCAATTGTCCTTGGTGACTCGGACATCGATCTAATTCTCGGGATGGACTGGCTTTCTAAGCACAAAGCTCAACTTGATTGTGCTGCCAGGCAAATTCAATTGACACACCCTTCTGAGGATGTTATCATCTATGCCGCTCGTGACAAAACCATTCGGTTGTTTTCTCTCAATGAGAAGAGCGAGTTGGATGCTATTTCTCAAATTCCAGTCGTTTGTGAGTACCAAGATGTCTTTCTAGAAGAGCTTCCGGGTATGCCTCCTCATCGGCCAGTCGAGCTCGTTATCGATCTTGATCTCGGCACTGAACCCGCTTGCAAGCGTCCTTACAAGCTTGGACCCAAGGAGCTGAAAGAATTGAAGAAGCAGCTCGATGAACAAGAGCGTCTGGGTTTGATCAGACCGAGTTCATCTCCATGGGGTTGTGGAGTTCTTTTTGTCCAGAAGAAGGATGGCACAGACCGACTTTGCGTCGATTACCGTCCATTGAATAAGAAGACAATCAAGAACAAGTATCCACTTCCCAACATCAATGAGCTTTTCGAGCAACTCAAAGGTGCTAAAGTTTTCTCCAAGCTTGACCTCCGTATGGGTTATCATCAGATTCGCATTCGTGAATAAGATATTCCCAAGACAGCTTTCAGAACAAGCTATGGTTCTTATGAATATACTGTCATGTCTTTCGGCCTTGTCAATGCTCCTCCAACATTCTCTCGAATGATGAACTTTATCTTCAACCCCTACACCAATGATTTCGTCTTGGTGTATCTCGATGATATTTTGGTCTTCTCCAAGAACAAGCAGGATCATGCCAAACATTTGCGATTGGTGCTCGACAAGCTCAGAGAGCATCAATTCTATGCGAAGTTTTCCAAATTTGAGTTCTGGCTTGATGAAGTTCTTTATCTTGGTCACATCATCTCCGCCAAGGGCATCGCTGTTAATCCCGAGAAGGTGTCTTCAATTGTGAATTGGGAACCTCCTCAGAATGTCAAGCAGTTCCGCAGTTTTCTCGGTCTTGCAAGCTATTGCCGAAGATTCGTTGAGAATTTCTCTAAGATTGCAAAGCCTCTTTCCAACCTCCTCCAGAAGCATGTCAAGTATGTCTGGACGCCTGAGTGTGACGTTGCTTTCAACACCCTCAAAGGGAAACTCGTCACAGCTCCTGTCTTGACTCCTCCTGATGAATCCAAACCATTCGAGGTATTCTGTGATGCTTCTCTTCAAGGTCTCGGTGCTGTGTTAATGCAAGAGAAGAAAGTTGTGGCCTATACCTCTCGTCAGTTGAAGCCCAACGAAAAGAACTACCCCACTCACGATCTTGAGTTGGCGGCAGTTTCCATGCATTAATAACATGGAGACATCTCTTGTTGGGAAGGAAAGTGGACATTTTCACCGATCACAAGAGTCTCAAGTATATCTTCACTCAACCCAACCTCAACCTCAGGCAAACTCGTTGGGTAGAAATGATTCAAGAGTACAATCCAAGTATTGAATATACTCCAGGCAAGGCGAATGTGATTGCAGATGCTCTGAGCAGAAAGGCTTATTGCAACAGTCTAATTCTCAAGCCATTTCAACCGGATCTTTGTGAAGCTTTCCGCAAGCTGAATCTTCAAGTTGTTCCTCAAGGCTTTCTTGCCAACCTCATAGTCTCTCCTACTTTGGAAGATCAAATTCGTGAGGCACAGCTCCTGGATACCATGGTGAAGAAGGTGAAACATGGTATCGACAAGGGCATTTCCAAATACAAGTGCTATCGCTTGGATGACGAAGATACTCTTTTCTTCGAGGATCGAATTGTGGTTCCCAAAGGCGATCTGAGAAAAGTCATCATGAATGAGGCACACAACACCCTCCTATCCATTCATCCTGGAAGTACGAAGATGTACCATGACCTCAAGTAGTCGTATTGGAGGACTCGAATGAAGCGAGAAATTGCTCAATTCGTGAATGAATGCGATGTCTGCAGAAGGGTGAAAGCAGATCACCAAAGACCAGCTGGTCTCCTCCAACCTCTTGCTATTCCGGAATGGAAGTTTGATCATATCGAGATGGACTTCGTGACAGGATTTCCTAAGTCCAAGCGTGGAAATGATGCTATCTTCGTTGTCATTGACAAGCTTACTAAAGTGGCTCATTTTCTTCCTATCAAAGAATCTATCACAGCAGCTCAGTTGGCAGAGCTATACACCTCCAGAATTGTCTCCTTGCACGGTATTCCACAATTGATCTCTTCAGACCGTGGAAGCATCTTCACTTCTAAGTTCTGGGACTCCTTTCAAAAGGCCATGGGCACCAACATTCGTTTCAGCACAGCTTTCCATCCTCAAACAAGTGGCCAAGTCGAGCGAGTCAATCAAATCCTTGAAGATATGCTCAGGGCTTGTGTCATCTCTTTCGGTATGAAGTGGGAAGATTGTCTTCCATATGCCGAGTTCTCCTACAACAACAGCTTCCAAGCGAGTTCGGGCAAGGCCCCATTCAAATTCTCTATGGCAGGAAGTGTCGTACTCCTCTCAGTTGGTCTGAGACAGGTGAACGCCAACTTCTTGGCAACGACTTGATCACAGAAGCCGAAGAAATGTGCAAAGTCATTCATGAGAATCTCAAAGCCGCGCAATCGCACCAGAAGAGTTATTACGATGACAAGCACCGTGATGCGGCTTTTGAAATCGGAGACCATGTCTACCTCCGCGTCTCTCCAATGAAAGGCACTCGTCGCTTCGGTATCAAAGGGAAGCTTGCCCCTAGATATGTGGGTCCTTTCAAGATCATTGGCAAAAGAGGCGACCTCGCCTATCAACTCGAGCTTCCATCCAACTTTGCAAACGTGCACGATGTGTTTCACGTGTCACAGCTTCGCAAGTGCTTCAAGACTCCTGAGCGCACTATCAACTTTGAAGAAATTGACCTCCAAGAAGATCTCTCTTATCATGAGCACCCCGTTGCTATTCTTGAAGAAACCGAGCGCAAGACTCGCAACAAGTCAATCAAATTCCTGAAAGTGAAGTGGTCACACCATTCCGACCGAGAAGCCACCTGGGAGCGCGAGGATCACCTCCGTTCCGAATATACAGAGTTCTTTCAGTCCTAGATCTCGGGACGAGATCCTCTTGTAGTGGTGGAGTGTTGTAACACCCCGGATGTAACTTTCTATATTTGTAACTCCAACTCTTGCCATTTTCGGCTATGTGCTATGTGCATACACCTCTTGTATTTTTTCGTGTGCGGGTGTTGAACATTCTCGGAATGGACCGAGCCTTACCAAGTGGCCCTGGTATAGCACCGATAGACCACCTGTCAAGTTTCGGGTCATTTGGAGTTCGTTTGATACTCCAACGGTTAACCGGGTAACCGCAAAGGCCACTTTTGGGTTGCAGCGCAACACCCCTCCAAAACAGCCCAATAACCCATCTAAATCACTTCCATGCTCTCCATCGTCGGATCACGATCGGATGGGCGAAAATCTCACTCCATTTGGAGCCTCCTAGCTCCCCCTACCTATAAATATGTGCACTCCCCCGAATTTCCGGATCCCCAAACCCTAGCCCGCTCCTCCTCCGCCGCCGGACACGTCCGGGCGAGCCGGACACGTCCGCCGCCGCGCCCCCGGCGAATCAGGCGCCGCCACGTGGTGGGCCGCGCCCCACATCGCCGCCGGCCGCGCCAGGCCCGCGAGGCCCGTCCCCGGCCCCCGCGGCCCGTGCCTTCGCCTCCCGCGCCCGAGTCCTCCGCCGTCGCCGGCCTCCGCCGCCGCATCTCCGACGCCACACCGCCGCCATCGCCGGACTCCATCGCTGCCCGGCCCCGCGTGCCCGTCGCCCCGCCGCTCGAACCGCGCGCCGCCGAGCTCCTCCGCCGCGCCGGATCTCGTCCGCGGCCGGCCGTCGTCCCGTCCTACTCCGGCCGCCGCCCCGGCCTCTCCTCCCTCGCCGGAGCTCCAACGAGCTCCATCTCCGGCCAGCGATCCTCGAACCGCGCGCCCCAGATCAGATCTCCACAGCGGTTGACTTTCTTCTCCCCGAAATCGTCTAAGTCATTTTCCTATCATAAAATTGTTGCATTTTCATCGCATCACATCTTTGCACCCGTGGCTCCGTTTTGGGCGTGTAGCATACCGAATTGTTCGTCTCAACGAGTACATAATTTCATATCATTGCACCATTTTCATTTGAGCTCATCTTGATGCCCGAAATGCTGTTGGAAGAGGGCTATGTGATGTTAGTTTCTGTTTCTTAACAGAACATTCACTTTTGTCATTTTTACCATGATTGATGTGTGCATCTTATGAACTTGAGCCCTACATATGTTTTGATCTATGCCATGCCAGCTTTACAGGGGTGTATGCCATGTATTTTTGTGATCTCTGTGGTGACTAGCACAAGCATGCAAACTAGGGATCATAATGTTGCTGATTTCAGGGACTTGGTATTTTCACCAAGTCATGTCCTGCTGTTATTTTTATGCCATGTGTTCATGTTGTTACAGAGAGATCTTTGCCCATTTTGAGCATGATCAGTAAGGGTGTTTTGAACATATGGATGTGCTCTATCCATCCATGCCTTTGTTGGCAATTATGGAGTAGTCTAGCATGTCATTTTCATGGTCTGCTTTTGCTACAAAATATTTCCTGGCAGATTGTTTAATGATATTCAATTTTTACAAGGTTGTTGTAGTTGATCCATGTATGATATGATGTTGTTCTTGCCATGTATAGCTTCTATGCCATGCCTTCTTGATGGATGTATGCTTAGTTTATCATGAAATGCTCTGTAGTGAGTGCATCGAGCTCACGAACATGCCTACTTGTTATCTGTTTTTGCCATGTCCAGTTTTTCTGCTAAGTCTGAGATCTATAATGAAACTTGCTATGTTCACATGGGTGCCATCATTTCTTATTGTCCTTTTTGGCTTATGGTCAGTAAGGGACTTTTGATCTATGCTTTGAGTAGATTCCTGCCATGTCTTGTTTTGCTATTATAAGTTACTGTAGCTTGTTGTTTGCTTGCTCTAAACATGCCTTCCTGATGTTAATTTCTGGCATACTAGTATTTTCACTAAGTCTGTGAACCTGATATTTTTTGCACTTTCACCATGCTTGTTTGAGCCTGTTATGATGTGATTTAGCCGTAGCTCAGTGTTCCTCTTTTGTTAATCATCTCCTGTAGATCACTGCCATATGCTTTGTTTGTATGTTGGGGTGCTGTAGCATAGTTTCTTGTTGCATGCTAAGTAGCATCGTGCTGTTAATCGCAGATTTGTGCCATTATTGTTTTGCTTGCCATTTGCAAACCGTGCATCCTTTTCCGGTGATCTTCATATCGATTTCAACCGAAATCATCTCATCTTTCCAGCGGCATACTTGGTTTGCCAAGTTGATGCCTTGTTCATCATTTTCCTTCCGGAGCACACATATGCATTGCATATCACATCTCGCATAGCATGTCATGTATTGCATCATATTGCTTGTGCATTGCTCCATGTTTGATTGTGGTTCCATTGCTTGTGTTCTTGCTTTGGGTAGAGCCGGGAGACAAGTACGTGAACAAGGAACCTATTGAGAACACCTACGAGGATCAAGTCTTCGACAACTTTGAGAACCTTGCAGGCAAGATGAACATACCCTCGAAATCACTTCTATCTTTGCTTGCTAGATGCTCGTTCTTTTGCTATGCCTATGCTATGTTACCTACCACTTGCTATATCATGCCACCCATATTGCCATGTCAACCTCTAACCATCCTTTCCTAGCAAACCGTTGATTGGCTATGTGACCGCTTTGTTCAGCCCCTCTTATAGCGTTGCTAGTTGCAGGTGAAGATGAAGTTTGTTCCTTGTTGGAACATGGATACTTTAGGATATCACAATATCTCCTGTTTAATTAATGCACCTTATATACTTTGTAAAGGGTGGAAGGCTCGGCCTTATGCCTGGTGTTTTGTTCCACTCTTGCCAACCTAGTTTCCGTCATACCGGTGTTATGTTCCTTGATTTTGCATTCCTTA
Organism: Triticum timopheevii; assembly: GCA_963921465.1. Taxonomy (NCBI): domain Eukaryota; kingdom Viridiplantae; phylum Streptophyta; class Magnoliopsida; order Poales; family Poaceae; genus Triticum; species Triticum timopheevii. Next base: position 474,127,976 of record OY997268.1, read on the forward strand.
CGCGGTTGGGTGATTTATGGGACCCCCTTGATAGTTCGCTTTGAATAAAACTCCTCCAGCAAGGCCCAACCTTGGTTTTACCATTTGCCACATATACCCCTTTTTCCCTTGGGTTTTCGCGAGCCCGAGGGTCATCTTTATTTTAGCCCCCCCCCCCAGGCCAGTGCTCCTTCGAGTGTTGGTCCGAACCGGGCAGACTGCGGGGCCACCATAGGGCAACTCGAGGGCTGGTTTTACTCGTAGGCTGACCTATCCGTTGTGCCCTGAGAACGAGATATGTGCAGCTCCTATCGGGATTTGTCGGCACATCGGGCGGCTTTGCTGGTCTAGTTTTACCATTGTCGAAATGTCATGCGAACCGGGATTCCGAGACTGATCGAGTCTTCCCGGAAGAAGGTTTATCCTTCGTTGACCGTGAGAGCTTATGATGGGCTAATTTGGGACACCCCTGCAGGGTATTATCTTTCGAAAGCCGTGCCCGCGGTTATGAGGCAGATGGGAATTTGTTAATGTCCGGTTGTAGAAAACCCGAAGTTGACCTTAATTAAAATACATCAACCGCGTGTGTAGCCGTGATGGTCTCTTCTCGGCGGAGTCCGGGAAGTGAACACGGTGTTGGAGTTATGTTTGACGTAAGTAGTTTCAGGATCACTTCTTGATCGCTACTAGCTTCACGACCATGCCTTGCTTCTCTTCTCGCTCTCTCTTGCGTATGTTAGCCACCATATATGCTAGTCGCTTGCTGCAGCTCCACCTCATTACACCACCCTTCCCTTAAGCTTAAATAGTCTTGATCTCGCGGGTGTGAGATTGCTGAGTCCTCATGACTCACAGATTCTACCAAAACAGATGCAGGTGCCGAGGATACCAGCGCAGATGGCGCAACTGAGCTGAAGTGGGAATTTGATGAGGCCCTTGGTCGTTACTATGTTTCATTTCCAGACGATCAGTAGTGGAACCCAGTTGGGACGATCGGGGATCTGTGTAGCATTTGGGGTAGTCTTCTTTTATTTTGGTTCCGTAGTCGGACCTTGAGTGTATTCTGGATGATGGATGTTTATTTATGTATTGTGTGAAGTGGCGACTGTAAGCCAACTATGTATCTCTTTCCCTTATGTATTACATGGGTTGTGTGAAGATTACCTCACTTGCGACATTGCTTTCAATGCGGTTATGCCTCTAAGTCGTGCTTCGACACGTGGGAGATATAGCCGCATCGAGGGTGTTACATCCGAGTCCTCTTATTAGATAAGGGACGAAGCATACCCGCTCTCCTTTGGAGGGATTGGGGACGCTCTCCGCCTGCTTTCCGCCCTTGTCGGTGGCAAGTTCGGCTCGAACCGGAACCATAAAGGCTGGGGGAAGAAATCCCTCGGCTTGGAGCGTCACTAGCTCACTATGCGGGACCGAGCATCTTCCCCAATCTCCTGGCTAAGGGCTGGGAGCGCGAGAGGAGGAGCCGCGTTGACTGTCCATGATGGAATGGATTTTTGGTCAGAGGCGCTCCGATGAATACTCGCGGAAGGAGGATGGTGTGATTTGGATCTGGATCCTCGCCTCTCTTTATAGGCAGCTCATTCGCGCAGCTAGGGGGTAGAATGTAAAAATGCCCTGGCTTTTCGCATTCGTACGACACGTGGAAGATGGCCATTATTGGACGTGGAAGCCAAGGGGCGCAACATTTATAAGAAGCCGGACACCATTCGACGAGTGCGTGGAATTTGGAGAAGAACCCGCCTTGCAATGCCGAAGACAATATGCGCGCTGGACTCATCGTCATTGAAGCCTGGTTTGGGGGCTACTAAGGGAGTCCTGGACTAGGGGGTGTCCGGATAGCCGAACTATCACCGTCGGCCGAACTCCAAGACTATGAAGATACAAGATTGAAGACTTCGTCCCGTGTCCGGATGGGACTTTCCTTGGCGTGGAAGGCAAGCTTGGCGATACGGATATGTAGATCTCCTACCATTGTAACCGACTCTGTGTAACCCTAGCCCTCTTCGGTGTCTATATAAACCGGAGGGTTTTAGTCCGTAGGACGAAGAACAATCATACCATAGGCTAGCTTCTAGGGTTTAGCCTGCTTGATCTCATGGTAGATCTACTCTTGTACTACCCATATCATCAATATTAATCAAGCAGGAGTAGGGTTTTACCTCCACCGAGAGGGCCCGAACCTGGGTAAAAACATCGTGTCCCTTGTCTCATGTTACCATCCGCCTAGACGCACAGTTCGGGACCCCCTACCCGAGATCCGCCGGTTTTGACACCGACACATAGTTTCTTTCATAGGTTCCTTTTCTTCTTTCTTGAGTCATAGTAACCACCGTACTATGAAGTGGGGTCCAAGTGAACAAAGTCAGATGACTGAAGTGATGCTCAACCAAAATCCTATGTCTTCGAGCGAAGACAATGAGAGCAAATCTTATCCAGAGTTGGATGAGTCAGCTTTGCTTGTAGCCCAAGCTAAGCTGCCGAGTGTATTTGAAATCCGACCGTTGGATACGTGTTGGTTCCTTAGTGACCTAGGGTCATTTCGGACATATCAGGTCGGGTTGCCTCCTGGCTATAAATAGCCCACCCCCTACACCATAAATTGGTGGATGCTTAGAGTTAGTGCACGACTTTTATCGTTTGAGAGCAACCCACCTCCGAAGCCTTTGAGAGAGAGATCCTTGCGAGGACAAAGCCCCAAACACCCAAAGCCAAAGAGTGTTTGGCGTCACTAAAGTCTTTCTGTTCGCATGACTTGAAGAGTTGTTACACTTGAGGACTGTGCATCCTCCAGCCAGTTAGGCGTCACGTTCTGAGGGTCCAAAAGTCATTGTGGATCGTCCGTGAACGGAGTCTGTGAAGGTTTGGAAGTCTACCTTGAAGACTTACCTGAGTGATAGGGCAAGGACTAAGTGTCCTTAGCTCTAGGGGAATAAGGTGAAGACACAGTCTTCTGAGTTTAATCTCAGTCTCCCTAACCAGACGTACAGTTGTCACATCAACTGGAACTATGGTCTAGCAAAATACTTGTCTTCACCAAGCAACTGGTTCTATCCCTTACCTTCCTCACTTTTCAGTTTGTCTTCGTGAAGTCATTGCTTGCTTGTCTGAGTTGTTTGACTTCACTGTGTGAAGACTTGTAACTGTTTGGCTTTGCTTTGTCTTCCATTCTGATCTTGTCTACCTAGCTGATGTTAGTCTTCGAGCGTTCATTGTATTGCTCGCTTGACTATTGCTTGTCTAGTGTAGTTTATCTTCCGTTGTACATCTTATAGGTTCAAATTTAAAGTTTGTCTTCAAAGACCTCGTGTTTTGAAGACTTTCATAAAAATCGCCTATTCACCCCCCTCTAGTCGATAACTAGCACTTTCACTGGTCCTTGGTCTGCTGATGGATGCGGTATTTGGCTGAGGATCAGTGTTGGAGATGTCCTTGGGCACCATTACAACATTCTGCTTACGGTCTGAACCTGAAGGGATTGTAAGAGCATCTACAACCAGACTTGACAAATCCGTCCCTCAAACACTCGCGGACGCGCCCGGGCACGTCCGTTGGCACTGACCGGGCACCCTCAAATAATGTAATCCACATCCGGACACCTTAATTACCATATCTCAAATCCATACAAACTCATGCAACTACGTCGATGCACACGCATCATCCGGCTACTCCGTCACACTACACTAAACATGCCATCAGACTACCAAAATTTGGCATGTTTGGTTATGGTGGAGTTCATCCACGGCTGCCCTTGCCCTTCCTGGCGCCCTTGCCGTCCTTCTCACAGAAGTACTGGTTGAAGATGCAGTACGGATCGAGCCGGATCTACTCATCACCGTCGCTGTCCTCCTCCTCCTTCAGTGGCAGTCCGGCCATGGCACGGACCGCTCGATTCTGCTCTAGGGCGAGGGCATGCGTGTTCCTCAGTTGTCGTTTCTTCACAATGCAGGCGCGGATGGCTTCCTCCTTTGCGGCCGCCGCCATTTCCGGCGTGATACGGGCCTCGGCGGCCCTTATCCTCTCCTTCGCACGGCGGGCTACCTGTTCCCGGTAGGACTCATAGTCTGCACAAACGGTGATGAGGAAGGAGAGGTATTTCAGCTGCCGGGACCATGAAGATCCAGCACCAGAGGACCCGAGCGCCCGGTGAGTGGACGCTATGGCGTTGTGGCAGACGAATCCGTTTGTCAGCCATGCGCTGTCCTCCCCGGAGCAGCAGAGTGCAATGCGGACTTCCATTGCCTCCTCCAACTGACACGGAATGAAAGTACCCCAGTCGACGGATCCAGACTAGTCAGAATCTGATCCGCTGCCTGCCATGGCAGAGAAGGCCGAAAACCGCCGTAGATGAGCTCGGGTGGCGGAGGGGAGTGGAGTGAAGTGTCTAGGGTTTGCTCCGGCGAGCAGATGGGAACGAATATAAATGGGGTCGGGTGGGCCGGGTATGACATGACGGGCGTGCCCGGGCGCCCCATATCTGCCACATATTTGGGCTGGATATGAGGGGTGCTAGTCAGCCCGGACATTTGGGGCCCGTTTGAGGCATCCGTCTAGATCGAAAAAACATGACCGGTCAGTGCTCGAGCGACCTGTCCAGGCATATGAGGCGGGTTGAAAGGTCCGGCTATAGATTTTTTAGGGGTAAAACCAACTTTATTCATCAAAAGCCACATGAAGTGGGATGCTATTCTTGAAGGAAATATGCCCTAGAGGCAATAATAAAGTTATTATTTATTTCCTCATATCATGATAAATGTTTATTATTCATGCTAGAATTGTATTAAGCGGAAACATGATACATGTGTGAATACATAGACAAACACATAGTCACTAGTATGCCTCTACTTGACTAGCTCATTAATCAAAGATGGTTATGTTTCCTGACCATAGACATGTGTTGTCATTTGATTAATGGGATCACATCATTAGGAGAATGATGTGATTGACATGACCCATTCTGTTAGCCTAGCACTTGATCGTTTAGTGTACTGCTATTGCTTTCTTCATGACTTATACAAAGTTTCTACAACTATGAGATTGTGCAACTCCCGTTTACCGGAAGAACACTTTGTGCGCTACCAAACGTCACAACGTAACTGGGTGATTATAAAGGTGCTCTACAGGTGTTTCCGAAGGTACATGTTGGGTTGGCATAATTCGAGATTAGGATTTGTCACTCCGATTGTCGGAGAGGTATCTCTGGGCCCTCTCGGTAATACTCATCACCTAAGCCTTGCAAGCATGTAACTAATGAGTTAGTTATGAGATGACGTATTACAGAATGAGTAAAGAGACTTGCCGGTAACGAGATTGAACTAGGTATTGAATACCGACGATCAAATCTCGGGCAAGTAACATACCGATGACAAAGGGAACAAAGTATGTTGTTATGCGGTTTGACCGATAAAGATCTTCGTAGAATATGTAGGAACCAATATGGGCATCCAGGTCCCGCTATTGGTTATTGACCGAGAATGGTTTTAGGTCATGACTACATAGTTCTCGAACCCGTAGGGTCTGCACGCTTAACGTTTCGATGACAGTTTTATTATGAGTTTATAAGTTTTGATGTACCGAAGTTTGTTCGGAGTCCCGGATGTGATCACGGACATGATGAGGAGTCTCGGAATGGTCGAGACATTAAGATTGATATATTGGAAGCCTATGTTTGGACATCAGAATGGTTCCGGGTGAAATCGGTATTTTACCGGAGTACCGGGAGGTTACCGGAACCCCCCGGGGGGTTAATGGGCCTACATGGGCCAAGAGGGAGAAGAGGAAGGAGCAAGGAGGGGGCCGCGCGCCCCTCCCCCTCCTAGTCCGAATAGGACAAGGGAAAGGGGGCGGCGCCCCCCCCCCTTTCCTTCCCCTCTTCCTCCTCTTTCCCCCTTCTCTCCTACTCCAACTTGGAAAAGGGGAGTCCTACTCCCGGTGGGAGTAGGACTCCCCCCTTGGCGCGCCCCCTTAGGCCGGCGGCCTCCTCCCCCTTGGCTCCTTTATATACGGGGGCGGGGGGCACCCCATAGACACACAAGTTGATCTACGGATCGTTCCTTAGCTGTGTGCGGTGCCCCCTTCCACCATATTCCACCTCGGTCATATCGTCGCGGAGTTTAGGCGAAGCCCTGCGCCAGTAGAACATCATCATCGTCACCACGCCGTCGTGTTGACGGAACTCATCTCCGGAGCTCGGCTGGATCGGAGGCCGGAGATCGTCATCGAGCTGAACGTGTGCTGAACTCGGAGGCTCCGTACGTTCGGTGCTTGGATCGGTCGGATCGTGAAGACGTACGACTACATCAACCGTGTTGTGCTAACGCTTCCGCTTACGGTCTACGAGGGTACGTGGACATACACTCTCCCCTCTCGTTGCTATGCCATCACCATGATCTTGCGTGTGCGTAGGAATTTTTTTGAAATTACTACGTTCCCCAACAGTGGTATCAGAGCCTAGGTTTTATGTGTTGATGTTATATGCACGAGTAGAACACAAGTGAGTTGTGGACGATATAAGTCATACTGCCTACCAGCATGTCATACTTTGGTTCAGCGGTATTGTGAGATGAAGCGGCCCGGACCGACATTACGCGTACGCTTACGCGAGACTGGTTTCACCGTTACGAGCACTCGTGCTTAAAGGTGGCTGGCGGGTGTCTGTCTCTCTCACTTTAGTTGAACCGAGTGTGGCTACGCCCGGTCCTTGCGAAGGTTAAAACAGAGTCTATTTGACAAACTATCATTGTGGTTTTGATGCGTAGGTAAGAACGGTTCTTGCTAAGCCCGTAGCAGCCACGTAAAATTTGCAACAACAAAGTAGAGGACGTCTAACTTGTTTTTGCAGGGCATGTTGTGATGTGATATGGTCAAGACGTGATGCTATATTTTATTGTATGAGATGATCATGTTTTGTAACCGAAGTTATCGGCAACTGGCAGGAGCCATATGGTTGTCGCTTTATTGTATGAAATGCAAACGCCCTGTAATTGCTTTACTTTATCACTAAGCGGTAGCGATAGTTGTAGAAGCAATAGATGGCGTAACAACAACGATGCTACGATGGAGATCAAGGTGTCGCGCCGGTGACGATGGTGATCATGACGGTGCTTCGAAGATGGAGATCACAAGCACAAGATGATGATGACCATATCATATCACTTATATTGATTGCATGTGATGTTTATCCTTTATGCATCTTATCTTGCTTTGATTGACGGTAGCATTTTAAGATGATCTCTCACTAAAATTATCAAGAAGTGTTCTCCCTGAGTATGCACCGTTGCCAAAGTTTGTCGTGCCGAGACACCACGTGATGATCGGGTGTGATAAGCTCTACGTCCATCTACAACGGGTGCAAGCCAGTTTTGCACACGCAGAATACTCAGGTTAAACTTGACGAGCCTAGCATATGCAGATATGGCCTCGGAACACAGAGACCGAAAGGTCGAGCGTGAATCATATAGTAGATATGATCAACATAGTGATGTTCACCATTGAAAACTACTCCATCTCACATGATGATCGGTTATGGTTTAGTTGATTTGGATCACGTGATCACTTAGATGACTAGAGAGATGTCTGTCTAAGTGGGAGTTCTTAAGTAATATGATTAATTGAACTTAAATTTATCATGAACTTAGTACCTGATAGTATCTTGCTTGTCTATGTTTGTTTGTAGATAGATGGCTCGTGTTGTTGTTCCGTTGAATTTCAATGCGTTCCTTGAGAAAGCAAAGTTGAAAGATGATGGTAGCAATTACACGGACTGGGTCCGTAACCTGAGGATTATCCTCATTGCTGCACAGAAGAGTTACGTCCTGGAAGCACCGCTGGGTGCCAGGCCTGCTGCTGATGCAACTGACGACGTTAAGAACGTCTGGCAGAGCAAAGCTGATGACTACTCTATAGTTCAGTGTGCCATGCTTTACGGCTTGGAACCGGGTCTTCAACATCGTTTTGAACGTCATGGAGCATATGAGATGTTCCAGGAGTTGAAGTTAATATTTCAAGCAAATGCCCGGATTGAGAGATATGAAGTCTCCAATAAGTTCTACAGCTGCAAGATGGAGGAGAATAGTTCTTTCAGTGAACACATACTCAGAATGTCTGGGTATAACAATCACTTGATTCAACTGGGAGTTAATCTTCCTGATGATAGTGTCATTGACAGAATTCTCCAATCACTTCCACCAAGCTACAAGAGCTTTGTGATGAACTATAATATGCAAGGGATGAACAAGACTATTCCCGAGCTCTTCGCGATGCTGAAAGCCGCGGAGGTAGAAATCAAGAAGGAGAATCAAGTGTTGATGGTCAACAAGACCACTAGTTTCAAGAAAAAGGGCAAAGGGAAGAAGAAGGGGAACTTCAAGAAGAACGGCAAGCAAGTTGCTGCTCAAGAGAAGAAACCCAAGTCTGGACCTAAGCCTGAAACTGAGTGCTTCTACTGCAAGCAGACTGGACACTGGAAGCGGAACTGCCCCAAGTATTTGGCGGATAAGAAGGATGGCAAAGTGAGCAAAGGTATATGTGATATACATGTTATTGATGTGTACCTAACTAGAGCTCGTAGTAGCACCTGGGTATTTGATACTGGTTCTGTTGCTAATATTTGCAACTCGAAACAGGGACTACGGAATAAGCGAGCACTGGCCAAGGACGAGGTGACGATGCGCGTGGGAAACGGTTCCAAAGTCGATGTGATCGCGGTCGGCACGCTACCTCTACATCTACCTTCGGGATTAGTTTTAGACCTGAATAATTGTTATTTGGTGCCAGCGTTGAGCATGAACATTATATCTGGATCTTGTTTGATGCGAGACGGTTATTCATTTAAATCAGAGAATAATGGTTTTTCTATTTATATGAGTAATATCTTTTATGGTCATGCACCCTTGAAGAGTGGTCTATTTTTATTGAATCACGATAGTAGTGATACACATATTCATAATGTTGAAGCCAAAAGATGCAGAGTTGATAATGATAGTGCAACTTACTTGTGGCACTGCCGTTTAGGTCATATCGGTGTAAAATGTATGAAGAAACTCCATACTGATGGACTTCTGGAATCACTTGATTATGAATCACTTGATACTTGCGAACCGTGCCTCATGGGCAAGATGACTAAAACACCGTTCTCCGGAACTATGGAGAGAGCAACAGATTTGTTGGACATCATACATACAGATGTATGTGGACCGATGAATGTTGAGGCTCGTGGCGGATATCGTTATTTTCTCACCTTCACAGATGATTTGAGCAGATATGGGTATATCTAGTTAATGAAGCACAAGTCTGAAACATTTGAAAAGTTCAAAGAATTTCAGAATGAAGTGGAGAATCATCGTAACAAGAAAATAAAGTTTCTGTGATCTGATCGTGGAGGAGAATATTTGAGTTACGAGTTTGGTTTATATTTGAGACAATGCGGAATAGTTTCGCAACTCACGCCACCCGGAACACCACAACGAAATGGTGTGTCCGAACATCGTAATCGTACTTTACTTGATATGGTGCGATCTATGATGTCTCTTACCGATTTACCGCTATCGTTTTGGGGTTATGCTTTAGAGACGGCCGCATTCACGTTAAATAGGGCACCATCTAAATCCGTTGAGACGACGCCTTATGAACTGTGGTTTGGCAAGAAACCAAAGTTGTCGTTTCTTAAAGTTTGGGGCTGCGATGCTTATGTGAAGAAACTTCAACCAGATAAGCTCGAACCCAAATCGGAGAAATGTGTCTTCATAGGATACCCAAAAGAGACTGTTGGGTACACCTTCTATCACAGATCCGAAGGCAAGACATTCGTTGCTAAGAATGGATCCTTTCTAGAGAAGGAGTTTCTCTCGAAGAAGTGAGTGGGAGGAAAGTAGAACTTGATGAGATAACTGTATCTACTCCCTTATTGGAAGGTAGTTCATCACGAGAACCGGTTCCTGTGATGACTACACCAATTAGTGAGGAAGTTAATGATATTGATCATGAAACTTCAGATCAAGTTTCTGCTGAACCTCGTAGGTCTACCAGAGTAAGATCCGCACCAGAGTGGTACAGTAATCCTATTCTGGAAGTCATGTTACTTGACCATGATGAACCTACGAACTATGAGGAAGCGATGATGAGCCCAGATTCCGCAAAATGGCTAGAGGCCATGAAATCTGAGATGGGATCCATGTATGAAAACAAAGTATGGACTTTGGTTGACTTGCCCGATGATCGGCAAGCCATTGAGAATAAAAGGATCTTTAAGAAGAAGACTGACGCTGATGGTAATATTACTGTCTATAAAGCTCGACTTGTTGCGAAAGGTTTTCGACAAGTTCAAGGGGTTGACTACGATGAGACTTTCTCACCTGTAGCGATGCTTAAGTCTGTCCGAATCATGTTGGCTATTGCTGCATTTCATGATTATGAAATTTGGCAAATGGATGTCAATACTGCATTCTTGAATGGATTTCTAGAAGAAGAGTTGTATATGATGCAGCCGGAAGGTTTTGTTGATCCAAAAGGTGCTGACAAAGTGTGCAAGCTCCAGCGTTCCATTTATGGACTGGTGCAAGCATCTCGAAGTTGGAATAAACGCTTTGATAGTGTAATCAAAGCATATGGTTTTATACAGACTTTTGGAGAAGCCTGTATTTACAAGAAAGTGAGTGGGAGCTCTGCAGCATTTCTAGTTTTATATGTTGATGACATATTATTAATTGGAAATGATATAGAATTTCTGGATAGCATAAAGGGATACTTGAATAAAAGTTTTTCAATGAAAGACCTCGGTGAAGCTGCTTACATATTGGGCATCAAGATCTATAGAGATAGATCAAGACGCTTAATAGGACTTTCACAAAGTACATACCTTGACAAAATTTTGAAAAAGTTCAAAATGGATCAGGCAAAGAAAGGACTCTTGCCTGTGCTACAAGGTGTGAAGTTGAGTCAAATTCAATGCCCGACCACAGCAGAAGATAGAGAGAAAATGAAAAATGTTCCCTATGCTTCAGCCATAGGCTCTATCATGTATGCAATGCTGTGTACCAGACCTGACGTATGCTTAGCAATAAGTTTGGCAGGAAGGTACCAAAGTAATCCAGGAGTGGATCACTGGACAGCGGTCAAGAACATCCTGAAATACCTGAAAAGGACTAAGGATATGTTTCTCGTATATGGAGGTGACAAAGAGCTAGTCGTAAATGGTTACGTCGATGCAAGCTTTGACACTGATCCGGACGATTCTAAATCGAAAACCGGATACGTGTTTATATTAAACGGTGGAGCTGTAAGTTGGTGCAGTTCTAAACAAAGCGTCGTGGCGGGATCTACATGTGAAGGGGAGTACATAGTTGCTTCTGAAGCAGCAAATGAAGGATTCTGGATGAAGGAGTTCATTTCCGATCTAGGTGTCATACCTAGCGCATCGGGACCAATGAAGATCTTCTGTGACAATACTGGTGCAATTGCCTTGGCAAAGGAATCCAGATTTCACAAGAGGACCAAGCACATCAAGAGACGCTTCAATTCCATTCGGGACCAAGTCCAAGTGGGAGACATAGAGATTTGCAAGATACATACGGATCTGAATGTTGCAGACCCGTTGACTAAGCCTCTCTCACGAGCAAAACATGATCAGCACCAAGACTCCATGGGTGTTAGAATCATTACTATGTAATCTAGATTATTGACTCTAGTGCAAGTGGGAGACTGAAGGAAATATGCCCTAGAGGCAATAATAAAGTTATTATTTATTTCCTCATATCATGATAAATGTTTATTATTCATGCTAGAATTGTATTAACCGGAAACATGATACATGTGTGAATACATAGACAAACACATAGTCACTAGTATGCCTCTACTTAACTAGCTCATTAATCAAAGATGGTTATGTTTCCTGACCATAGACATGTGTTGTCATTTGATTAATGGGATCACATCATTAGGAGAATGATGTGATTGACATGACCCATTCTGTTAGCCTAGCACTTGATCGTTTAGTGTACTGCTATTGCTTTCTTCATGACTTATACAAAGTTTCTACAACTATGAGATTGTGCAACTCCCGTTTACCGGAAGAACACTTTGTGTGCTACCAAACGTCACAACGTAACTGGGTGATTATAAAGGTGCTCTACAGGTGTTTCCGAAGGTACATGTTGGGTTGGCATATTTCGAGATTAGGATTTGTCACTCCGATTGTCGGAGAGGTATCTCTGGGCCCTCTCGGTAATACTCATCACCTAAGCCTTGCAAGCATGTAACTAATGAGTTAGTTATGAGATGACATATTACAGAACGAGTAAAGAGACTTGCCGGTAACGAGATTGAACTAGGTATTGAATACCGACGATCAAATCTCGGGCAAGTAACATACCGATGACAAAGGGAACAAAGTATGTTGTTATGCGGTTTGACCGATAAAGATCTTCATAGAATATGTAGGAACCAATATGGGCATCCAGGTCCCGCTATTGGTTATTGACCGAGAATGGTTTTAGGTCATGTCTACATAGTTCTCGAACCCGTAGGGTCTGCACGCTTAACGTTTCGATGACAGTTTTATTATGAGTTTATAAGTTTTGATGTACCGAAGTTTGTTCAGAGTCCCGGATGTGATCACGGACATGACGAGGAGTCTCGGAATGGTCGAGACATAAAGATTGATATATTGGAAGCCTATGTTTGGACATCGGAATGGTTCCGGGTGAAATCGGTATTTTACCGGAGTACCGGGAGGTTACCGGAACCCCCCGGGGGGTTAATGGGCCTACATGGGCCAAGAGGGAGAAGAGGAAGGAGCAAGGAGGGGGCCGCGCGCCCCTCCCCCTCCTAGTCCGAATAGGACAAGGGAAAGGGGGCGGCGCCCCCCCCCCTTTCCTTCCCCTCTTCCTCCTCTTTCCCCCTTCTCTCCTACTCCAACTTGGAAAAGGGGAGTCCTACTCCTGGTGGGAGTAGGACTCCCCCCTTGGCGCGCCCCCTTAGGCCGGCGGCCTCCTCCCCCCTGGCTCCTTTATATACGGGGGCGGGGGGCACCCCATAAACACACAAGTTGATCTACGGATCGTTCCTTAGCCGTGTGCGGTGCCCCCTTCCACCATATTCCACCTCGGTCATATCGTCGCGGAGTTTAGGCGAAGCCCTGTGCCGGTAGAACATCATCATCGTCACCACGCCGCCGTGCTGACGGAACTCATCTCCGGAGCTCGGCTGGATCGGAGGCCGGAGATCGTCATCGAGCTGAACGTGTGCTGAACTCGGAGGCTCCGTACGTTCGGTGCTTGGATCGGTCGGATCGTGAAGACGTACGACTACATCAACCGCGTTGTGCTAACGCTTCTGCTTACGGTCTACGAGGGTACGTGGACATACACTCTCCCCTCTCATTGCTATGCCATCACCATGATCTTGCGTGTGCGTAGGAAATTTTTTGAAATTACTACGTTCCCCAACAATTCTGGTTATAAGGATCGCCAAACCAGATGTGGCGACCAAGACCTCTAGAAAGGGAAAATTTCGCTAGACTATGTGCTTGATAATTCGCAGCACGACACTCAAAAGTAAATTTACATTGAACCATAGCGGCTTTAAGGTTAATCTCACTGATTATAGCCCTGTATCTCCCTCTAGCGCTCCGGCCAATATCTGACACTACCTGTTTGCAATCTGATGCAATAAAAAAGTTCTGGATATTCAAGTCTTCCGCCAAGCAGAGAGCCTCGCGGCACGCCACCGCTTCTAGTGACGCTGGATCGAGGACTCCCTTCAGAACCAACGCATAGGCCCCAACATAATTCCATGCTTCATCCCAACATAATTCCTCTTCTCGCGAGAACACCTGCATCAAGATGTATTTTGCAATATCCAGCAGGTGGCCTCTTTGGATTCTGTCGCTGTTCTCATGTTGGAGCCACAATCTATCTTGGGCGATGATATCCATCATTGATAATACCGAGCTCGTAGATAAACTTGTTAATGAAGATATGCGTCTGATGGGGGCTTTGGAAAATCGCCTCATGAATGGCTTTGCAACGGGCATGCCAGATCGGCCACATCGTCACCGCCAAGCAGACAAACTTATCATGCGGCAAGCTCTCCATCAAGGTAAGCAGCCAGTTTTTAGCATTAGGCTCTGTGGTGGGTATGATTTTATGTGTCAACTCCTCATCACCCAACGCCCAAACACTCCGCGACGCGGTGCATTCCAACAAAGAGTGTCGCCACGAGTCATGTACCCCACAAAAGCCGCATTGGCTGGAGTCTGCCATATGGCGATGCGCCCGTACGTCATTCGTTGGCAGCGACTGCTTGGATAATCTCCATAAAAACATTCGGACCTTGCGCGGAACTTCAGTATTCCACAATGATTTCCACGCTCCCTTCTCCGCCCTAGCACTAGACGGGTCTGCCATTCCCTCCAGCCACGCCTCTCTGCGTTGTCTGGTTGCAATGATCATCTTATAAGCTGACTTCACCAAAAAATTGCCATGTTTTTCATAATGCCAAGCCCAAAAGTCTGACAGGTTCCGAGTGCATAAGGGAATTCTCAATATGATCTCTGCATCCATTGGCATGAAGGTGGACTGCACCAGTTGCATGTTCCATGATGTTGTAGCAGGAGTTATAAGTTCAGATACCATAGTAGGGCGACTTTGTGTCAGACACCCATACGGCTGAAGCATTTCATCCCTTGGCAGCCAATTGTGTGCCCATATGTTAGTGGTAGCTTCGTTACCAATGCGTTTAATCAGCCCTTGCTTCAAAATATCTCTGCCTTCCACAATTGCTCTCCATATTCGACTCTGTCGGCCTCCTAGTTCAGCATCAAGGATATCAGAGGATGGATAATAGATGCTCTTCAGCACACGAGCGCTTAGTGTGTCCGGGTTTTGCAGAAATCGCCATGCTTGCCTTGCCAACATTGCGAGGTTGAAAAGCTCAAAGTCTTTGAACCCGAGCCCCCCCATGTCTTTAGGGTGCGTCATAGATTTCCAAGAGACCTAGTGTGGCTTACGCTTTCCCTCCCTGCTACCCCACCAGAACTTCCTGATAAGCATGTTTAGGTGTTCACACAATCCTCTTGGTAGCTTAAAGCATGACATAGAAAAAACAGGCATTGCTTGGGCAATTGATTTAACTAGAACTTCCTTGCCCGCTGTTGACATGGTGCTCTCTATCCATCCCTGAACCTTACTTCATAGACGGTCCTTTAGGTATTTAAAAGCACCGTTCTTAGAGCTTCCAACAACAGATGGCATCCCCAGGTACTTCTCATTCAGAGTTTCATTGGGGACATTGAGTATTTCCTTTATTTCCTGTCTCACCGAGTCTGGCACTCCTTTGCTAAAAAAGATTGATGGTTTTGAATAGTTGAAATGTTGCCCAGTTGCCTGACAGTAAGTATCCAGAACATGGTACACCTCGTTAGCCCCCACATTGTTTGCCTTGAAAAACAGCAGGCTATCATTAGCGAATAGGAGATGGTTCACTTGTGACGCCGTAGGTGCTACCTGTATACCATGCAAATTGGATGACTCAATTTTAGATTTTAAAAGGCACGAAAGGCCCTCTTCTACTAGCAAGAACAAGTATGGAGATATCGGGTCCCCTTGTCTGATTCCTCGTGAAGGGTTAAACCGGTGAAGCTTCTTCCCATTGAAAAGAACAGATAATTCAACTGTTCTTACCAAACCCATGACTATATCAACCCATCTGGCTGTAAAACCCAACTTGAGCATGATGGCCTTCAGATAAGGCCATTCTACCCTGTCATATGCCTTCATCATATCCAGCTTGAGAGCACATGATTGATTTTTCTTTGCTTTATTCCTTTTCATAAAGTGCAAGCACTCATAGGCCGTGATTATATTATCTATGATTAACCTGCACGGTACAATGGTTGACTGCTCTTCTGAGATGATGTCAGGCAAAACCAACTTTAATCTGTTGGATATTACCTTTGAATCAATTTTGTATAAAACATTGCACATGCTAATTGGGCGAAACTGAGAGAGGAGCGTTGGGTTTTTTACCTTCGGAATAAGCACCAACATTGTTTCATTAATGCACTTGGCAAATTCTATTCCTTCCACAATTTTGAGAACCACCTGAGTGACGTCCTCGGTGCACACCTCCCAATGATGCTGAAAAAAATGTGTTGGGTAGCCATCAGGTCCAGGTGCCTTGGTGGGGAACATTTGGAACAGAGCTACTTTCACTTCATTCTGGCTATAAGGAACATTGAGAAGTTCATTCATCACTTGTGTTACTTTGGTTGGTACTGTCTCTAGGACTTGTTCCATATTGTGAACTCCTTCCGACGTGTATAGATGCTGATAGAAGGCAGTGGTCATTTCTTCCATCTCCGGTATATTCTCTGTTAACTGACCATCTGGTTTTTGGAGTGCTTTTATCTGGTTCTTCCTTCTCCGTCGGCCCGCCCTGAGGTGGAAAAAATATGTATTTTTGTCTCCATGGATTACCCACTCCACCCTTGCACGTTGACGCCACAAGATCTCCTCCCTATGATAGAGTTCAGTTAATCTGTCCACTATTTTAATTTTTGCATGCAGTGGCCCCATCCGGATAGGGTCCTACTGCAGCTCTTGTAGCTCCCGCTTTATCCACAGTATCTCATGTCGTACATTCCCAAAGTGGGATCTGTCCCAGTTAGTCAAATCATCAGATAACGTTGCTAGCTTGTCTCTTATTGCCTGCACAGATTCCCCTCCAGAGCTGGTCCATGCATTCTCCACTACCGGCGTTGGGCCCAATTCCCTCTCCCATGCAATTTCATACATAAAGCGACATGGGGCCCTTCTGCATGCATACTCATGCACGTACTGAACATAGAGCGGAACACAATTGTCCACGCTGGATTTGCAACTCCCCGGTCAAGCCTCACCCTTGTGTATGTTCCTCCAGCGACTTTTTTCTCGGATGTCCAATGGTTGCCCATATAGCCAATATCCGGTAGCCCACGCGTATCAAGGGCATCTCTAAAGGCATCCATTTGGGCCTGACTCCTATTCCCCACTCCATCATGCTCATGCGCATACACTACCTCGTTGAAATCACCTAGGACTATCCAAGGTACATCGCTTGCGCCTACGATGCCCCTCATCATGTCCCATGTCTTGTGCCGTTCATTCACCTAGGCTTCTCCATAGACAAAAGTAATCCTAGTTCCGACGTCAACAAGATCGTTAATCATTGAATCTATGTGATACTGTGAGTAACCAATAATCTCAAGATTTATTTCTTCATTCCAAAAAACTCCCAAACCACCACTTCGGCCCGAGCTGCTTGCAACAAAACTCTCATTAAACCCTAAAGAACCAGCCATATTCTCAACTCTAGAACCTTCTATTTGAGTTTCAAGGATACAAAGTACAGACGGGGCAAACTGCTTCGTCATCTCATGAAGCTCATGAACTGTCGCGGGATTGCCAGCACCGCGACAGTTCCAACATAGGAGACTCATTGCGCTTGGAACGGGCCCCTAGGAGGCCCGCCATACGCGCATCGTTTTTGTTTAAGGTTGTGTTCTTCCCATTGGCTTTGTCACTTGTTGAAGAGGATACTTTGTTCCGTTTCGGCTCCTATTTTGATGATGGACTCAATGGAACTGCCGGAGGGGGCATCAACAGAAGCTTGTTTGCATCTGCTATAGTCGTCGTCTTCCCAGTTGATGCCATCGGGTCAATTGCCGCAGCACCCCTCTTTCTGTTTCCATCCACTTCCTCGATGTAGATGTCAGAGTTCACTGAGGTATTTTGGCGTTCATATCCGCGCCCTCTGCCTCTGCCAGCTTGACCTCTGCCTCGACCACCTCTAGTGTTGCTACCTCCCCGTCCTCGTCCTTCTCCCGGACCTCTGCCTGGCCCTCTGAACCATGTTGCTTTCAGATCTTTGAACACAAGCGCCTTCGGGGGATGGACTCCATCACCACACTCCTTGAAAAGATGCCCCAAGTAACCACAAACCGCACACCAGTCAGGGAGTCACTCATATTTCACCCTAAAGATAAGCCGCTGAACAGTGTCCTTTTTCTGGACCACTAGAGATACTGCGTTCTTGAGGGGTTTTGTGACGTCAATTTTAACGCGTACTCGGACAAAATTACCCTCAAAATCATGTGAACTTGGCTCAGCATAGATGAACTCGCCGACTGTTGCCGACAAGGCCTTGATCTTGGAGAAGTAGCCTTCTGGGAAATCATGGATCTGAATCCATATGTCAACTTTATTGAGCTCTATCGTCAACGGCTTAGTGAAGCCATCATACGGCGCTAGCACCACCATCTTCCCTTTGTATGCCCACGGTCCTTTCTCCATCACACACTCCCAATCTCCCAGGCAGCCGAATTGCATTGTGTACAGGTTCTCCTCGAGCGACTTGATCTTGACTTCCTTTGCCAGGTCCCAAACCACCCTCATGTTCCTATAGAACCATAATTGACTATAACTTTTCTCGGTATGAACCCTAGCAATGATCATCCATCGGGTCGCCTCCTCTAGTAGTTCCTCATCTTCCATAACCACGTCTTCAAGTTCATCTTCTTTCAGTCCTAACTCCTCCATCATCACCTCTAGGTCAGAGACGGGCGCACCCGATCCCGATCCCGAAGCCGATTCATCCATTGTACTCTTGGCCGAGAAAGACTGTCCGCGGGCGGGGGAACCCTAGCTGGCCTCCGTCCCTCTCCGTGAACCGGCAGAGAGAGGAGGGGAGGGGAGGTTGGTTCTCTACGGTGGCAAGGAGCGAACGATTGCCGCCGTCGTCGCCGAGAGGAAAGAAAACCCTAGCGAGAGGGGATGTCAACCAGAGAATCAGGTCCGGCTGGATCGTGCTGTCCAGGTTGAGAAATGGAAGTTTTTTAAGCCCGCGAAAAAAACTCGGAGAGCCGTTCCACGTGTGCGCTCCAAGCCTCCAAAAGCGTACCACTGGATTTCTCCTACCACCACCACTACCAGGTGGGCCATTCCGCGGAGCGGCAACAGATATTTCGGGGGAGTGCTGCGTGGTGCGTCTCGTCGCCCCGTGTCTCTTTTTCCCTCGCCCCGCGTCTCGTCCAACAGTGGCTCGCTCTCCGGTGTCCGGTCTCGCCGCCTCGGGCTCTCCGCTCAATCCAGTTCGACGCTGCGCGCCGCCCACGCGGTGAGCAACTCACCAAGCTTCTAGCACTTCTTCTCCGAGTACTACTAGTATTTCCGTGTGCTTCTTCGTTGATCTGGCAAGGCAAGGTTCTTCCAGCTGCTGCCGCATGCGTGGTGCAGCGCAGAACTCCACGGCGCTCGCTGCTCATCTTCCTCGGTTCGGAAGAAATCCGGGGAACAGCATGCCATAATTTTCCTTTCGAAGTGTACTAGAGTAGTTCGTTGCTCGTCTCTCAGCTGACTTGTGAGACCCACCATGATGGGGTTCGAGTGGGAGAGGTTGGCACTGGTACACCTGCCAACACCATACCAATGATAGCCCCTTTTTAAGAGTAGTATGAAAAGGAAAATGAGCTCCATATGTCAAAATAGATATGCATATATATATGGCTATCCCATTCCCACATAATAAAATGGAGATTTATCCCAGGTGTATTTTACTGCCCATATCTTCACATACATTATATATGTCCCATGCTGTGCAGCACGTTTGACTATACTATACACGATGATTGGGACGTCTGAAGCAGTTGGAATGAGCATCTCACACAATTCCACTGCTGTTGGAGCCGCTGGCGATCATTTGTTGCTTACTCTATTTCGGTGCATCATTGTAGGGCCAGATATAGGTTGTTGATTGAGGCATCCGACCTGCAGCTCCATCCTTTTCATGTTATCTTCTTCCTCCTCTCGCTTTCTTAGGACATCAACCTCGTTTCTTCCCCTGCAACTGCAAGAAGAACATGGTCATGGACTCCAAGGATCGATTTGACAAGAGCCCTCTGCTGGACGGAGGCAGCTCATCACAGGAGGTTTGTGCTGTCCCCCCCCCCCCTGTCTGTCTCGCACTCGAGTATCACCTTAGGCCTGTTTGCGCGAACTCTGGTGTCACATATGTATTCAGAGTTTCAGACTTTGCTCTTTGTAGTTCATCCGTAAGAACATCCATTATGTGGTGCTGCGTGGTCTAGATCATCGATGTAATAGTGTATGCTGTTCAGGCAACAGTGTCTTGCATACTTCTAAACAGCTCGACAAACTAGTGAAAATATTCTCTCTTTTTTTAACCATGAACTTGTTCGTACACAGATACAATAAAATAAAAATACTCTCCTTTTTTGTGGGAAAAAAAATACTCTCCTTAGCCATACTACTCTTATTATATGCATACAATTTATTCTGACTGCATAAAATGCTGTGAAAGTATTGTTTACAGTCGGTGTCCTGGTTAATTTTGGGATTTAATACTAGCTACGTTGTTGCAGGTTCAAATAAAAGAAGAAAAATGTTCTGTAGGAATAAAGTATTGCGTACTCGATTCTTTTGTGACCTTCTTTGGTTTACCAAGTTAAATTCGTGTTATATATTTTAAAGCTTATTTGGATTTGTTATATTTTTCAGTTTGAGGCTAACTGTTCCCATGTCAGTCGGAATAGTATTTATCTGTTACCAGCCCTCCCTCTGTTCATATTGTTTTACCTGTCAGCGCCATTATATTGCTTTTTCATGTTCATTATGGTTACTTCTGCTTTACTGTGAAATGCAGAATTCCACCGAATATACAGGTGATGGATCTGTTTGTACCAGTGGTCATCCTGCTTCTAGAAAACACACAGGGAACTGGAAGGCCTCCTCCTTAACCATAGGTCAGTTCAGTACAGCACAATGCTTGTGCACTATTAGCCTTTCTATTATAAGACCGCAGAAATGTGATGGTTAGATACTTCTATACATTCTGTCGAGAATAAATACTTGAACAGTGACACTTATATTTCACACTCTTAACGTTCATATACTGATATACATCCAGAGTCCCAACATACTATCTGTGAATATATTTGGTCTCTTCAGACACTGAACCGAACTCTTGGTTAATTTGACACTAGAATTTTATGGCCGCATTCTGTATTGACTGTAAGATCTAACAGAAAGCGAACTACGTTGTTGCAGTCTGTTCATTCTGCTGTTATCTGGCCTATTCTTCAATTGGAAAAAACCTAGTCAGTTATCTCACAAAAGTCTTACATGAAACAAATTTGGATGCTGCAAGACATGTTGCAACTTGGCAAGGTACTAGCTATCTCGCGCCTCTGGTTGGAGCCTTCGTTGCTGATTCGTATCTGGGGAAGTACCGGACAGCTTTGATCAGCTGCACAATTTTCATTATGGTAAGCACTACAAATAACTCATGCTCATTTATGATTCAAAATAACCACAAAGAGTCAACAGTACCTTTTTCTTCAATAATCACTGTCCAACGGAGATCCTACTACGCTGAAAAAGTAAACGAATTATCTTTAGTATACATGACTGTTCTGATGGATAAACGATACAAATGCCACTAGGTTCTGGTGTTAAGTATTCAGATGTGTTAGATGTGTATAGCCCCTTTTCGGTTTATCCCCATTGTATGAGGGGTCTCTTGCACTTCACCACACACTTGTATATGTATTGGCCTTTGGCCCTCCTGAGAATACAGTTGCTATTCATCCAACATGGTATCAGATGTTAGGTTCCCCTCTTCCCCGCACGCTGCAACTCCGTGCTAGCTCCTCTCCCGATCCATCCACTGCCGGCTCCCCTCGCCGTGGATCCGGCCAACCCGGCTCTCCTCGCGGATCTCCTCGCCGCGGACCTGGCCACCCGCTTCGAGCTCATGCCCGCAGCCGCCCGTAGGCGTCGTCCCACGTCGCCCCCGCCCGCCGGCTACTCTGCCCGCGGCTGCTGCTGCTGGCCCCGTGCCACGCCCGGCTGCCGTCGGCTCCGGGCACCGTCCGGCCGCCGCCGCCTCCCAGCAGCGCCTGGCCGCCGCCGGGGCAGCCCCCCGCCTGTCACCTCCTGACCTGCGCCCGGCCCGTGCCCCGCCGGCTCCTGGCTTGCGCCTCGTGCGCCCAGTCGCCCCCGTCCGGCTTGTTCTCTCCCTCTGGATCGAGTCCCTCTTGCCTCGCTCTGCTTCTGGATCGAGAGGCTCGTCTGCTCGCGGTTGGCCTCGCGTGCGCCTTGGCCCGATCTAGATCGGGTCCCTTCTGTCTGTTGACCCAAAAAAAACGAGAGAGAGCTAAAAAGGGGGACATCTCAGTATGTCATCTTCAGGCTATGTGGCTGTTCCTCGATGCTCGGTGATCTTTGATGGCACTAACTATGCCGAGTTTGCAGGCTTCATGCGCATCCATATGCGTGGACTTCTTCTGTGGGGTGTTCTTTCTGGCGAGGTCCCCTGTCCGCCATGCCCTGTTGCGCCCGTGGCCCCAATCCCACCGGTGCCGCCGGTCCTTGCTGCTGAAGCTTCTCAGGCTGACCGGGATGTTGCCAAGGCTCTGGATGATGCTGCGGTTGAGGCTTATGATCAGCAGGTATCTGCTTATTTCGATGCTCTCTCTGTGTACCGGGATGATCTGTCTGCTTACACTCAGTGGTGCAATGATGATGCTCGAGCTGCTGCTGTTCTCACTGCGAGTGTCCTCCCTCAGTTTGCTTCCGAGTTCATGGGACTTGGCACAGTTGCAGCGATGTGGTCTTATCTCTGTCAGCGCTATCAGCCCTCTGGTGATGCTCTCTACCTATCTGTGGTGCGTCAGGAGCACGCCCTTCAGCAAGGTGATTCTTCCGTTGATGAGTTCTATTCCCAGTGCTCTGCCATCTGGCACCAGCTTGACTCTCTTCGGACAGTTGTTTGTGGAACCTGTCGTTGCTGTCAGACTACTCGGTCTGATCTGGAGTTTCAGCGGGTCCATGAGTTCTTATCTCGCCTCCGGTCCGAGTTTGAGCCTCGCCGTGCTCACTTGCTTGCTCGTGGTCGTGTTCCTATCTCAGAGATACTTGCTGAGCTTCGTGCTGAGGAGACCCGCCTTCGCTCTGCTGAGTTGCTTCTGGTTCCGTCAGTACTGGCTGCTTGGGCTCCTGCCTCGTCTGCTCGCCTCACTGCTCAGCCGCTCCTACCTACTCCTCCAGGGGGGGTGAGCCATCCTCCTTATGCTGAGAAGGGCACGTCGCGACGTGACACTGTCTGTGGTTACTGCTCCCGGCCAGGTCACCCAGAGCCTGATTGTCGTTAGAAGAAGCGAGACCAGAGGCGCTCCTCCTTCAGCGGGACTCCTATGTCTTCCTCGACTCCGTCACTCACTGACCAGGACATTGTTCGCCTCAAGCGTCTCCTTGCTTCCTCGGGCTCCTCATCGACTGGCTCAGCTGCTGCTGTGACTGCATCCCCTTCCTCACCATCAGCGGCATCTACACAGTCAGGTACATCCTCGTGGGTTCTAGATTCTGGAGCCTCCTTTCATATGTCTTCTGATTCTTCCGCGTTGTCTTCTCTCCGACCTCTTGATTCGCCTATTAATGTTCTTACTACCGATGGCACATCTCTTCCTGTTGCTAGTCGTGGTATTCTTTCCACTCCGTCCTTCTCTGTTCCGAGTGTTTCACATGTTCCTCGTCTTACCATGAATCTTTTTTCCGCTGCCCAACTTACTGATTCTGGTTGTCGTGTCATTCTTGATACCGACTCTTGCTCCATTCAGGATCGTCGCACCAAGACTTTGGTTGGTGCTGGCCCTCGGCGCCGTGAGTCAGAGGGCCTTTGGGAGGTTGACTGGCTTTGTGTTCCTTCCGCTGCCACCACTTCTGCCAGCTCCCATGCTCTTGCTGCCTCTTCGTCTGCGTCCTTCCAGCAGTGGCATCATCGCCTTGGTCACATTTGTGGCTCTCGCTTGTCTTCTTTAGTTCGTCAGGGCCTCTTAGGGTCTGTATCTGGAGATGTCTCCTTACATTGTAATGGTTGCAGACTTGGCAAACAGACTCAGTTACCTTATCCTACTAGTGAGTCAGTATCTCAGCATCCATTTGACTTAGTTCATTCTGATGTCTGGGGTCCTGCTCCCTTTGATTCGAAAGGTGGTCATCGCTACTATGTTCTGTTTATTGATGATTTCTCTCGCTACACTTGGCTCTACTTCATGAAATCTCGTAGCGAGGTTCTCTCTATATACAAACGTTTTGCTGCCATGGTTCACACTCAGTTTGCCACGCCCATTCGTACTTTTCGTGCTGACTCTGCTGGGGAGTATATCTCTCAGCTGTTGCGTGGTTTTCTAGCGGAACAGGGTACTCTTGCCCAGTTCTCATGTCCTGGGGCTCATGCTCAGAATGGCGTCGCCGAACGCAAGCATCGTCATTTGCTTGAAACGGCTCGTGCGCTCATGATTGCTGCTTCTCTTCCAACCCATTTTTGGGCTGAGGCTGTTTCCGCATCCACCTATCTCATCAACATTCAGCCATCGACTGCTCTTCAGGGTGGCATTCCTATGGAGTGTCTCACTGGTCGCTCTCCTGACTACTCAGCTCTTCGTATGTTTGGATGTGTGTGCTATGTTCTTCTTGCCCCCCGAGAACGCACCAAATTGACTGAGTGTGTTTTCCTTGGCTACAGTGATGAGCACAAGGGCTATCGATGTTGGGATCCTGTGGGTCGTTGCTTGCGCATCTCGCGTGATGTGACTTTTGACGAGTCTCGTTCTTACTACCCACGTTCTTCTTCCTCGAGTTTCTCTGTCGACGACCTTTCCTTCCTTCTTCTTCCCGATACGCCCCGCTACGTGCCTCCTGTGTCACCTCTTCCTCTGGCACCTCTCCTTCCTTCTCATTCACCACCGACCCCGTCTTCTCCCTCCTCCTCCTCCACCTCTCCACCATCATCTCCAGTCCGTCGTCCTCTCTCCCCGTTTCCTCTCCACTATACTTGTCGCCCTCGTACTGAGGATGTCTCCTCTGACGAGCCTTCCACCTCTGCTGCACCTCTCACGCCTCCCCCGGTTCACAACCTCCGTGCTCGGCCTCGCCCTCCGCCTGATCGCTACTCCACTGATCAGTATGGTCTCTCTGTTCTTGCTGAGCCCACTTTCTATCGGACTGCCATGATTCAGCCTGAATGGCAACTTGCGATGGCCGAAGAGCTCGCTGCCCTTGAGCGCTCTGGCACATGGGATTTGGTTCCCCTTCCTTCCGGTGTCCGTCCCATCACCTGCAAGTGGGTCTACAAGATTAAGACTCGCTCCGATGGTTCCCTTGAGCGCTACAAAGCTCGTCTTGTGGCCCGTGGTTTTCAGCAGGAGCAGGGGCGCGATTATGATGAGACATTCGCTCCTGTGGCCCACATGACAACTGTTCGCACTTTTCTTGCTGTGGCTTCTGTTCGTCAGTGGTCCATCTCTCAACTTGATGTTCAGAACGCTTTTCTCAATGGTGAGTTGCGTGAGGAGGTTTATATGCAGCCACCACCGGGGTACTATGCTCCTGATGGTATGGTCTGTAGACTTCGCCGCTCCCTATATGGTCTCAAACAGGCCCCTCGTGCCTGGTTTGAGCGCTTTGCCTCTGTGGTAACTGCCGCTGGTTTCTTGCCCAGTAATCATGATCCAGCATTGTTTGTTCACACGTCTCCTCGTGGTCGGACTCTTCTCCTTCTTTATGTTGATGACATGATCATCACAGGTGACGACTCTGATTACATTGCCTTCGTTAAGGCTCGTCTTCGCGACCAGTTTCTCATGACTGATCTTGGTCCACTTCGCTATTTTCTTGGGATTGAGATCTCTTCGACTCCTGATGGCTTCTACATCTCCCAAGAAAAATATATTCAGGATCTTCTTGCTCGCGCTGCTCTGGGTGATGAGCGCACTGTTGTCACTCCCATGGAGCTCAATGTTCAGCTTCGGGCCTCTGATGGTGACCCTCTCCCTAATCCCACTCGCTATCGTCATCTTGTTGGCAGTCTTGTCTATCTTGCTGTTACGCGTCCTGACATCTCCTATCCTGTCCACATTCTGAGTCAGTTTGTCTCAACCCCCACCTCTGTCCACTATAGTCATCTCCTCCGTGTTCTACGATATCTTCGTGGCACGATCTCTCAGCGCCTTTTCTTTCCCCGCTCCAGCTCTCTTGAGCTCCAGGCCTACTGTGATGCTACCTGGGCTAGTGATCCCTCTGATCGACGCTCACTGTCTGCTTATTGTGTCTTTCTTGGTGGCTCTCTTATTGCCTGGAAGACAAAGAAACAGACTGCAGTTTCTCGTTCGAGTACAGAGGCTGAGTTGCGAGCCATGGCTATGCTGACGGCTGAGGTGATCTGGTTACGCTGGCTACTTGAGGATTTTGGTGTGTCTGCTACTCCATCGACTCTGTTATTGTCAGACAGTACTGGTGCTATCAGCATTGCGCGTGACCCGGTGAAGCATGAGCTCACCAAGCACATCGGTGTGGATGTATAGCCCCTTCTCGGTTTATCCCCATTGTATGAGGGGTCTCTTGCACTTCACCACACACTTGTATATGTATTGGCCTTTGGCCCTCCTGAGAATACAGTTGGCAGACTTCTTCACGAAGGCACAAACTCGAGCGCAGCATAGTTTTCTTCTCTCCAAACTCAGTGTTGTCAACCCACCATGAGTTTGAGGGGGGGTGTTAGATGTGCATAGCCCCTTTTCGGTTTATCCCCATTGTATGAGGGGTCTCTTGCACTTCACCACACACTTGTATATGTATTGGCCTTTGGCCCTCCTGAGAATACAGTTGCTATTCATCCAACAAGATGCACTTATGCATAGTTATGATATGATATGCGCATCCAACACATCTCGAACATGCATCTAAATCTGCATCATTTTGTAGTGGAAGAACAACCTAAAAATTGCACAGAGCTATAACACCTGAGAATACATTGGCCCTTAACAAAAGAAAAGATAAGCTACAAAAACCAAATACACCAACAAAACTAGCAACAAACTATAGACCTAATGACAAGAGATCAAACGATGTTTGTTTACCTTAACATGTGCATTCAATATCTGAACTCTGTTTTCTTAACATTTTTGTTTAACTTGTTTTTTTGTTCTGTTATTCAGGGAATGATGTTGTTGCTTCTATCAGCAGCACTTCCATTAATCTCAGCCGGTCCTCATGCTTGGACTCTTTGGGTAGATCCTATCTCTTCTCGGTACATTATATTCTTGGTTGGGTTGTACATGGTTGCTTTAGGGTACGGTGCACAAAGCCCTTGCGTCACGTCTTTTGGAGCCGATCAATTTGATGACACCGATGAAGTGGAGAAGACCAGAAAGAGCTCTTTCTTTAATTGGCACTATTTCTCAATCAATGCCGGTTCATTGATCGCTGGGACTGTTATTGTCTGGGTTCAAGAACATGAAGGCTGGCTCTGGGGTTTTACAATTTCTACACTATTTGTGACTTTAGGTATAAGTGTTTTTTTCTTGGGCTCCATTGTGTATAGATTTCAAAAACCTGGAGGAAGCCCTCTAGCAAGAATATGGCAGGTTGTTGTTGCAGCTTCTCGGAATTTCGATAAAGTTTTGCCATGTGATTCCTCAGCTCTTTATGAGTTTTCGGGGCAAGGTTCGGCAATCGAAGGCAGCCGGAAATTGGACCATACAAGTGGACTTGAGTAATACTCTGCTGAGATTTCAGCTCTAACTTTATAATTTATGCATTCATTTTATTTTGAATTTTCGTTCAAGTAAAGTTGATTAATTTATTTTCTAATAATATGTATGTAAGCTACATTTTAAGTTATATTCTTGAAAAGGGAAACAACATTGCACACTTTTGTGAAAATTCTATGTTGGTACAAATGGATGTCCTGAAATTCGTAGAAATTAAGTTCTCTTTTCTTTTTCAAGTATTAAGGAAGATTTCTATAACTAGGGAAGTATTACTAATATTTTTCGATAAAGAACCTGAAACGGTCTGATCAAGTTGATTTCTATAGTTATTGAAGTAGTAATGTTTTTCTTCCTCATTCAGGTTCTTTGATAAAGCTGCGATTGTGACACTACCTGACTGTGAATCTCCTGGCCAACTTAATAAATGGAAGATTTGTACTATCACTCAGGTAGAGGAGTTAAAGATTCTGATCAGAATGTTCCCAATTTGGTCAGCAATGGTATTGTTTGCTGCAGTTCAGGAACAAATGTTTTCAACATTCATAGAGCAAGGGATGACAATGGAGAAACACATCGGGTCTTTCGAAATACCCGCTGCATCCTTTCAGTCCATAGATACATTTACTGTCATTATGCTGGTTCCAATTTATGAGAGAGTCCTTGTTCCAGTAATTAGAAAATTCACCGGCAGAGCGAATGGCATTTCGTCACCTCAGCGAATAGGGATCGGTTTATGTTTCTCCATGTCCTCAATGGTGATAGCAGCATTGGTGGAGAGTAACCGGTTACAGATTGCACAGTCCGAAGGTTTGGTGCACAGCAAGGCGGCTGTTCCGATGAGCATCCTGTGGCAAGGACCCCAGTACTTTCTGCTAGGCGTCGCCGAGGTGTTCTCCAACATTGGGCTAACTGAATTTTTCTACGATGAGTCTCCAGATGCCATGAGAAGCTTAGGCATGGCATTCTCGCTTCTTAACATCTCGGCTGGAAATTACCTTAGTTCGTTTATCCTTTCCCTTGTGCCGGTATTCACAGCCAGAGGAGGCAGCCCAGGGTGGATACCTGATAACTTGAATGAAGGGCATTTGGATAGATTCTACCTGATGATGGCTGGGCTGAGTTTACTGAATATATTTGTCTTTGTATTCTATGCTAGGAGGTACAAATGTAAGAAGGCTTCCTGAGCCTCCTTGACCTTGGCATTATAATTGGAGACTGTAACTCTGTAGATTTTTCTTTTTCGAAACCGGAGACACTCAATGTGAGACTATACATCTCATTATGAGCAATGGTGCTGCTAAAAAGTGCTTTTATCTGGAAAAGAAATTTAAATACCTAAATTTTCCGGATTTGAGCTTTAAATACCTAAATTTAAATACCTAAATTTTGAGTGGATTTGAGCTTTAGGGATACTACTCCATACTGCATTTGGTTAGGGTGGGAGGAAATTGTACTGTAATATCATCATGTGCACAGGTAAACTATACAGTATAGTTTAGCTGCCTCACATGCTTCAGGCGTCGGGTTTATCGCGAATTGCATACTCAACCGGACCTTCCGTTGCCTATCTTTCTCATACTTGGTGTTTGTGAGGCAGCGAGCCGGTGATAATTAAGCCACCGCGTCATCAGTAGCTTAATTGACCCCAAACATACTGTTAGGCTGCTTAATTTGTTCATTCAACAAGGAGCTACGATGAATGTGGGAATCGAGCTTACAGCAAAGGAAATGTCAAGTTCATTCTCATTTCCAACAAGGGCCAAGAGATCCTCGACTGCCATTGAAGCTCATAGGTGAAATTGCCGATTCTAACATGGATGTCTCAAACAAGATGTCCTTCTAACACTACAAAATGTATGCAGATATAAGCTACAGGCTGATCCGAAAATCCCCATTGCACGGCGACCCTTTCAGATGTCCTCCATATCCACCTCCACTTCATCCTCTTGCTCAGTGGGCGGTCATGGAAAAATCTCATTTACAAGACCCAATAGTTCCTTGGCACGTTGCTCTTCATTCTGTGCCCCTCCTTGCTCATCCTTGCTGAATCTTTTCCCACAGTCCTCTACCATCTGCAACAGAGAACAGAACAAATTAGATGAACATCTAACCTAAAGCCCATAATGTTTAGTTTAGTACTCCTTCCGTGCGGAAATACCCGTCGGAGAAATGGATCTCCCTCCGTGCGGAAATACCCGTCGGAGAAATGGATATGAAGGTATATCCATTTCTCCGACGGGTATTTCCGCACGGAGGGAGTACTCAATAATAAACATTCCACCTTTCAGATAACTTAAATCTCTTGGCAATAAATCAAGCATATATGAAGGCACAAACTTTTGAAACATGCACATTGTTATTCAAATATATTTGCTTCACTATTTCAGAAATTAGTCAAAGTTGGCCAATAGAGCAACTTTGGCTAGTGTTCGGTTGAATTGCCAAAATTTGGAGCCCAAACAATCAGCTGCCAATATTTAGAGTTGCCAAATATTGCTCCAAACCAAGCAGGCTCTAAATGCTGTAGCAAAAGACAATTTCATTTCAAGATCTCATAAATGGTCCAAAGTATTACTATGCTACATGTCTTGGTTTGTCTCAGCTAACAAAGGTATCATACTAACGGGCATCTCAAGATCAGAAAAATAAACATGACAATACCGCATAAACATCAGCAACTGATGTTGGCCTCCAATTGATAATATTTTGCTTGTCAGTATCGGTAAGCTTGAAACCCTCACATCTGTTTGCAAATTCAGTAACGGATTCCCTTGTTTGGTTGCAAGCAGGAGATTTTAGGAGGTACTTGCATACCTGTTTGTCATAGCAATAAACATGAGGTCAGTTTAAGCATAAAAAAGGACATGGGCCAACAAGCTATCAAGCACGCAGACTGGGTCAAGCATCAGAGAAACAAATGACCACCTTGCACTCTGATGCAGCAACAGCCCCCAAACATCCCATAGTGGAGTATACTAGTGCAGGTTGTAGACGAGCTGCTCCACTAGCTTCAGTAATAAATGTTTGCATGCATGAGGAGGGAGGAAAATGCAGTTGATTGGAGCAGAGGCAGCGGCGCTAGCTTTTACAGTTTGCATGTTGGTCTTTTCTCTTGGGTACTGAGCTATAGCCGGGCGCTAACTCAAGCGCCGGCTCCCTTCTCTTTCCTCCTTTCTCTCTCTTCCAGTTAAGAATTTCCTGACTTGGAACGGCTTGTAGCCTGCTGACTGTGCTCTATTATACTTGCTCTGAGTAACATCACACATACCCAGGCAAGATGAGTCTATAATTTAATAAATGATGTGTTGCATGACATCACACATATGTTACTCTTCACTATAGACGTAGTAAAATAGACTAGTAACATATGCATGTTACTAGTCTAAGTTACTTCCCACTGTGACTAGTGAATAACATTTTATGTTACCACATGCCTCTCTTTCGTCATTAATTACTTGTCATATCATCTATTTTGCCTAGATATATGTATGTGTGATGTTACCACCTATGTTATTCCCACCATGGGTAGTCAAACAAGTACAATAATAGCGCTTACATGTCATTTTTTCTTATGTGTAAAAGAGAGATAAAAAAGTAAGAGAAGTGGACTCTCATGCAAGAGCCTAGCTATACGTACTTCTAAGCAAAAATAATAAATGCGAAGAAAGAGAAAAAGAGAGAAGGTAGAAAAAAGTACTAATACCATGCGAATTTGATCGGACAATGTGTCGAACACAAAGAGGGCAAGGTGCAGTCCGAGAGTTGTCGAACGTACCACGGGGGCGTCCTGGCTAGCGACGATGTCCGCAACGGGGAGCACGGATGGGAGGACTGTTGCGCCTGTGCTGGCGAGGCTGAGGCTGAGAACAATGATAGAGCAAGGGTGGCGGCAAAGCTAGGAGATGGCCGACGTGGATCAGGGAGAAGAGAGGAGAGGAGCAAGTGGAATCGGGTAGGTCGGATGAGGGGATTCGGTGCAATTTTTGTTGGAGTTGGGTTGTCAGGTCCGACGTGGCGGACGCCCCCTGTCGCACCCGGCCGCCCCAGATTTGGGCTGGATATGATGGGTGCCGGTCGGCCAGGGAGTTTGAGGCCGGTTTGAGGCGCCCATTTGGGTCGCTTTTTTGCCCAGTCGTTAATCGGGTCGTCCGCCTGGTCATTTGAGGCA
The DNA here is from genome assembly GCA_963921465.1 of Triticum timopheevii. Lineage (NCBI taxonomy): Eukaryota > Viridiplantae > Streptophyta > Magnoliopsida > Poales > Poaceae > Triticum > Triticum timopheevii. The sequence goes on from OY997268.1 coordinate 474,159,739, forward strand.
GGTTTGAGGCGTCCAGCTGTAGATGCTCTAACAAACTGATAACAACATCTCCAACGCCTGCCCGGTCATAGTTTTTCGTCCATGATATGGGAGCCGGCCATCCAACGCTTATTTCAAACATTCGCTCGACAAATTCGGACATGCAAACATGATGGAATTTATGCAAAGAGACACAAGTTCCAAATAATTTACATAAACTAGACGATATTTCATCCGATCAACTAAAATTTAAGAAAAATCTAAACTAATTTGTAGCGGAGGGTGACCTCGTACGCCTAGCCGGGTTGGCCACCTCCGTCGTCATCCATGCCTTCATCATTGTAGTGGTCCTTCCAGCGGTGTAGAGCGCGGGGGCGTGGCAGCCCTGCTAGGCCACCGCTTGGCGCTCTCCGTGGTGGTCATTGACCGGTCACGGGCCCAAGCCTTTGCGAGGACCAAGGTCGACATGGTGTTAGACTTCACAAAGGCCGTCGGGCACGCTGCGTTGCGTCATTCCCTTTGCGCCCCCATCCTAGCCGCCCTCTCCTCCGCCGACATGATGCTCCGCAACGAGGAGCTGCGGCCACCAAGGTAGTGGGGGAGGTGCACGTGTTCCTTGGCGATTGCTGGCCCACTCCCTCCTTCATGACCTTGTTGTGCCAGACATGGCGCGAGGGCGACGCCGACTCGTCGATACGAGCGTACTGGTTGTGCGTTGGAGACGCCGGCTCCTCCTTCATGCGTTGTACGATTTGAACATTGTGGTTGTGCAAGTGGGGGTGGCGTCGGCTTCGCCTTGACACGGGCTGGAGACGGCGAGTGCGGAGCTAGACCACGGTACTAAGTAACCACTCAAGCATCATGATGCGGCTTGAACTACGTCAGTATTTCCCCAAAGAGGAAGGGATGATGCAGCACAACAACGGTAGGTATTTTCCCTCAGTGATGAGACCAAGGTTATTGAACCAGTAGGAGAACCAAGCAACACTATGTAAACAGTACCTGCACACAAAGAACAAATACTTGCAACCCGACGTGTTAAAGGGGTTGTCAATCCCTTTCGGGTAACGGTGCCAGAAATTGGCGAGTTGACGGGAGATTAATTGTAGTAAATTGATAGATGCAAATAAAAGCAAATAAAATTCAGCGAGGTATTTTTATGTTTTTGGATGAATAGATTTCAAAATAAAAGCAAATAAAAATAGATCTCGAAGGCAAATATGATTAAGAAGAGACCCGGGGGCCGTAGATTTCACTAGTGGCTTCTCTCGAGAAAAATAGCATACATTGGGTAAACAAATTACTGTTGGGCAATTGATAGAATTTCAAATAATCATGACGATATCAAGGCAATGATCATTATATGGGAATCACGTCCAAGATTAGTAGACCGACTCCTGCCTGTATCTACTACTATTGCTCCACACATCGACCGCTATCCAACATGCAGCTAGTGTATTAAGTTCATGGAGAAATGCAGTAATGCAATAAGAATGATGACATGATGTAGAAAAGATCTATTTACGTATAAATAGACCCCATCTTGTTGTCCTTAATAGCAACGATACATATGTGTCAGTTCCCATTCTGTCACTGGGATCAAGCACCGTAAGATCGAACCCATCACAAAGCACCTCTTTCCATGGCAAGAAAAATCGATCAAGTTGGCCTAACTAAACCAAAGATTCAAAGAAGAAATATGAGGCTATAAGTAATCATGCATATAAAAGATCAAAAGACTCAAATAACTTTCATGGATAAAAACATAGATCTGATCATAAATTCAAAGTTCATCGGATCCCAACAAACACACCGCAAAAAGAGCTACATCAAATAGGTCTCCAAGAGACCATTGTATTGAGAATCAAAAGAGATGGAGAAAGCCATCTAGCTACTAACTACGGACCCATAGGTCTACAATGAAATACTCACGCATCATCGGAGATGCACCAATGAGGATGATGAACCCCTCCATGATGGTGTCTAGATTGGATCTGGCGGTTCTAGAACTTGCGGCGGCTGGAATTGATTTTCGTCGACTCCCCTAGGGTTTATGGAATATTGGGGTATTTATAGAGCAAAGAGGCGGTTCGGGAGGCGGCCGAGGTGGGCACAACCCACCTGGGCGCGCCTGGGCCCCCAGGGGCTCCCTGGTGGGTTGTGCTCCCCTCAGAGCTCCCCTCAGGTACTTCCTTGGCCCAACATGTGTCTTTTGGTCCAGAAAAATTCCACAAAAAGATTCGCTGCATTTGAACTCCGTTTGATATTGCTTTCCTGCGATGTAAAAAACAAGCAGAAAACAGCAACTGACACTTGACACTATATCAATAGGTTAGTCCCAAAAAATGATATAAAGTTGTTATAAAATGATTGTAAAACATCCAAGAATGATAGTATAACAACATGGAACAATAAGAAATTATAGATGCGTTGGAGACGTATCACATCACTTGTAAAAAATTGCTTAAGCATGACCTCCATTTGCGGCTGATACTCCTCGGCCATCGTCCCCGCCTCCGCGAGGAGGCGCAGCGGCGGCTGCGGCTCCTGCTCCTCCTCTTCATCAGATGAGATGATGATATCATATTTCTCGAAGGAGCCTGATGAGTCAAAATTATGTGATTATTTTGATGGTCATTTTGTGCCTACATGGTAGGCTTTGTGGAATTTTATCGGGTTTGCGCACCTCTTTCTGTCGGTATTCCACAGGTAACGCATTTTGGAGAAAATAATTTTTTATGGGAGGAATCCCAAGAAATGGTAGTGATATCACGTATTTAATGTGATAATCGTCTACCATAAAAGAATTGAGCAAAGAGGCCAAAGGAGGAGTCACCGCGGCGCTTCCATAGCCAAAGACGACATTCCATAGGAGCGCAGCAACTCGTATGGGCGGTTGTATGAAGCGCCAGTGCTGACCCCTCGCCCACTACTTCCACAACGTGAAATTGGATCGGGGATCATACGTGCAGAGACACCAAAAACACATCCAGAAGGCAGAACCCTAGCCTCCAGAGATCATATGTAGGAGGAGATCGCAATCTTCGCCACCAAGCACAAGGGAGACTACAACATCATCACCACTATCGTCATCATCATCATCCACATCCATCTCATTGTAACATCAGGAGCCCTAGTGGATCGTCTTGCGTGTTACGTTTGTGATTCATTCATGTTTACCATCCACACCCTCATGATGTTTGTTGACTCCATGTGTGAGTAGACCCCTAGTTCTCAGGGATATGAATGAACCTTGGTATGTATAGAATCTGAATTGTTATAATGGATATGAGATCCTCTACTAAATACCTAGTTTAATAAACTCTGTGAATGTTGTGAACGGGCTCCACTCAGCATTACCGATGAAAGGCTGATACGTCTCCAACGTATCTATAATTTTTTATTGTTCCATGCTATTATATTATCTGTTTTGGATGTTTTATATGCTTTTATACGCTATTTTATATGATTTTTGGGACTAACCTATTAACCTAGAGCCCAGTGCCAGTTTCCGTTTTTTCCTTGTTTTTAGTTTTACAGAAAAGGAATACCAAACGGAGTCCAATTGACCTGCCAATTTTTGTGGATTTTTTATGGACCAGAAGAAGCCCCCTAAGCAAAAGAGTTGGGCTAGAAGAGTCCCGAGTCATCCACGAGGGTGGATGGCACGCCCTACCCCTGGGCGTGCCCCCCTACCTCGTGGCTGACTCGGAGATCCCCCTGATGTGAAACCGACGCCAAAAATTCCTATAAATACAGAAACCCCTGAAAAGAAATATAGATCGGGAGTTCCATCGCTGCAAGCCTCTGTAGCCACCAAAAACCAATCGGGACCCTGTTGCGGCACCCTGTCGGAGGGGGCATCCATCACCGTTGTTGGCCATCTTCATCATCCCGGCGCTCTCCATGACAAGGAGGGAGTAGTTCATCCTCGGGGCTGCGGGTATGTACCAGTAGCTATGTGTTTGATATCTCTCTCTCTCTCTCTATCTCTCTCTCTCGTGTTCTTGATTTGGCACGATCTTGATGTACCGCGAGCTTTGCTATTATAGTTGGATCATATGATGTTTCTCCCCCTCTACTTTCTTATAATGGATTGAGTTTTCCCTTTGAAGTTATCTTATCGGATTGAATCTTTAAGGATTTGAGAACACTTGACGTATGTCTTGCATGTGCTTATCTGTGGTGACAGTGGGATATTCACGTGATCTACTTGATGTATGCTTTGGTGATCAACTTGCGGGTTCTGTGACCTTGTGAACTTATGCATAGGGGTTGACACACGTTTTTGTCCTAACTCTCCGGTAGAAACTTTGGGGCACTCTTTGAAGTTCTTTGTGTTGGTTTGAACAAATGAATTTGAGATTGTGTGATGCATATCGTATAATTAGACCCGCAGATACTTGAGGCGATATTGGAGTATCTGGGTGACATTAGGGGTTTGGTTGATTTGTGTCTTAAGGTGTTATTTTACAACGAACTCTAGGGCTATTTGTGACACTTATAGGAATAGCCCAATAGATTGATCGGAAAGAATAACTTTGAGGTGGTTTTGTACCCTACAATAATCTCTTCGTTTGTTCTCCTCTATTAGTGACTTTGGAGTGACTCTTTGTTTCATGTTGAGGGATTGTTATATGATCCAATTATGTTATTATTGTTGAGAGAACTTGCACTAGTGAAAGTATGAACCCTAGGCCTTGTTTCCTAGCATTGCAATACCATTTTTGCTCACTTTTGTTACTAGTTACCTTCCTATTTTTATATTTTCAGATTAAAAAAATCTATATCTACCATCCATATTGCACTTGTATCACCATCTCTTTGCCGAACTAGTGCACCTATACAATTTACCATTTTATTGGGTGTGTTGGGGACACAAGAGACTCTTTGTTATTTGGTTGCAGGGTTGTTTGAGAGAGACAATCTTCATCCTACGCCTCCCACGGACTGATAAACCTTAGGTCGTCCACTTGAAGGAAATTTGCTACTATCCTACAAACCTCTGCACTTGGAGGCCCAACAATATCTACAAGAAGAAGGTTGTGTAGTAGACATCAAGCTCTTTTCTGGCGCCGTTGCCGGGGAGGTTAGTGCTTGAAGGTATATATTTAGATCTTGCAATCGAATCTTTTAGTTTCTTGTTTTATCACTAGTTTAATTTGTAAAATAAAACTACAAAAAAATGGAATTGAGGTTGCCTCATATGCTTCATCTTTTTAATGTCTTTCGTGGATGAAAAGAAAAATGTGCCAAAGTGTTAGAAGTGTTTGGGAACGTAGCAGAAATTCAAAATTTTCTATGCATCACCAAGATCAATCTATGGAGTAACTAGAAACGAGAGAGATGGGAGTGCATCTTCATACCCTTGAAGATCGCGATGCGGAAGCGTTGCAAGAACACGGTCGGTGGAGTCGTTCACTAAGCGATTCAGATCGCGGCCGAATCCGATCTAAGCACCGAACAACGGTGCCTCCGCGTTCAACACACGTACAGCCCGGGGACGTCGCCTCCTTCTTGATCCAGCAAGGGGAGAGGAGAAGTTGAGGGAGAGCTCCGCAGCACGACGGCGTGGTGGTGGAGCTTGCAGTTCTCCGGCAGAGCTTCGCTAAGCACTACTACTACGGAGGAGTTGTTGGGGAGGGAGAGGGCTGCGCCAGGGGAAGGTTGAAGCTCCCATGCGCCTTCCCACTATATATATGGGTGGAGGGGGCTGGTTTCTTGCCCTCCAAGTCCATTGGGGCGTTGGCAAAGGTGGGAGGAAAGAAATCCCATCATTTCCTTCCCCACCGATTGTTATCCCCCTTTTTTAGGGATCTTGATCTTATCCCTTCGGGATATGATCTTATTCCTTCTAAGGGGGGATCTTGGTGCACCTTGACCAGGGGTGTGGGGCCTTGCCCCCACTACCCAAGTTCATGTGGGTCCCCCCATGCAGGTGGGCCCCACTCCAGAAACTTCTAGAACCTTCCCGGTACAATACCGAAAAATCCCGAACATTTTCCAGTGGCCAAAATAGGACTTCCCATATATAAATCTTTATCTCCGGACCATTCCGGAACTCCTCGTGACGTCCGGGATCTCATCCGGGACTCCGAACAATATTCGGTAATTGCACACTAATTCCCATAACAACTCTAGCATCACCGAACCTTAAGTGTGTAGACCCTATGGGTTCGGGAATCATGCAGACATGACCGAGACAGCTCTCTGGCCAATAACCAACAACGGGATCTGGATACCCATGTTGGCTCCCACATGTTCCATGATGATCTCATCGGATGAACCATGATGTCAAGGATTCAAGCAATCCCGTATACAATTCCCTTTGTCAATCGGTACGATACTTGCCCGAGATTCGATCGTCGGTATCCCAATACCTCGTTCAATCTCGTTACCGGCAAGTCACTTTACTCGTTCTGTAATGCATGATCTCGTGACTAACTACTTAGTCACATTGAGCTCAATATGATGATGCATTACTGAGTGGGCCCAGAGATACCTCTCCATCACACTGAGTGACAAATCCCAGTCTCAATTCGTGCCAACCCAACAGACACTTCCGGAGATACCCGTAGTGCACCTTTATAGCCACCCAGTTACGTTGTGACGTTTGGCACACCCAAAGCATTCCTCCGGTATCCAGGAGTTGCACAATCTCATGGTCTAAGGAAATGATACTTGACATTAGAAAAGCTTTTAGCAAACGAACTACACGATCTTGTGCTATGCTTAGGATTGGGTCTTGTCCATCACATCATTCTCCTAATGATGTGATCCTGTTATCCATGGCATCCAATGTCCATGGTCAGGAAACCATAACCATCTATTGATCAACGAGCTAGTCAACTAGAGGCTCACTAGGGACATGTTGTGGTCTATGTATTCACACATGTATTACGGTTTCCAGTCAATACAATTATAGCATGAACAATAGACAATTATCATGAACAAGGAAATACAATAATAACCATTTTATTATTGCCTCTAGGGCATATTTCCAACAGTCTCCCACTTGCACTAGAGTCAATAATCTAGTTCACATCACTATGTGATTGTAACGAGTCCAACACCCATTGGGTTTGATCATATCTCGCTTGTGAGAGAGGTTATTAGGCAATAGGTCTGAATCTTTCAGATCCATGTGTGCTTTACAAATCTCTATGTCATCTCCTAGATGCAGCTACCACGTTCTATTTGGAGCTATACCAAATAACTGTTCTACTATACGAATCTGGTTTACTACTCAGAATAATCTGGATTAGTGTCAAAGTTTGCATCGGCGTAACCCTTTACGACGAACTCTTTTACCACCTCCATAATCGAGAAAATTCCTTAGTCCACTAGTTACTAAGGATAACCTTGACCATTGTCCTGTGATCCATTCCTGGATCACACTTGTACCCCTTGACTGACTCATGGCAAGGCACACTTCAGGTGCGGTACACAACATAGCATACTGTAGAGCCTACGTCTAAAGCATAGGGGACGACCTTCGTCCTTTCTCTCTATCCTGCCGTGGTCAGGTCTTGAGTCTTACTCAATACTCACACCTTATAAGACAGCCAAGAACTCCTTCTTTGTCGATCTATTTTGAACTCCTTCAAAATCTTGTCACGGTATGTATTCATTTGAAAGTACCATCAAGCGATTTTGATCTATCCTTATAGATCTTGATGCTCAATGTTCAAGTAGCTTAATACATGTTTTCCATTGAAAAACACTTTTCAAACAACCCTATATGCTTTCCAGAAATTCTACATCATTTCCGATCAACAATATGTCAACAACATATACTCATCAGAAATTCTATAGTGCTTCCACTCACTTATTTGGAAATACAAGTTTCTCATAAACTTTGTATAAACCCAAAATCTTTGATCATCGCATCAAAGCGTATATTCCATCTCTGAGATGCTTACTCCAGTCCTTAGAAGGATTACTGGAGCTTTGCATATTTGTTAGCATCTTTCAGGATTGACAAAACCTTCTAGTTGTATCATATACAACCTTTCCTCAAGAAAATTGTCAAGGAAACAATGTTTTGACATCCTATCTGCAAGATTTCATAAACAATGCAGTAACTGCTAATATAATTCCAACAGACTTTTAGCATCACTACGAGTGAGAAAGTCTCATCGTAGTCAAATCCTTGAACTTGTCGGAAAACATCTTAGCGACAAGTCGAGCTTTCTTAATGGTGACACTTACCATCATTGTCCGTCTTCCCTTTAAAATCCATATGTACCCAACAGCCTTACGACCATCAAGTAGTTCTTCCAAAGTCTATACTTTGTTTTCATACATGGATCCTTTCTCGGATTTTATGGCCTCGAGCCATTCATCGGAATCCGGGCCCACCATCGCTTCTCCATAGCTCGTAGGTTCATTGTTGTCTAGCAACATGACCTTCAAGACAGGATTACTGTACCACTCTGAAGTAGTACGCATCCTTGTCACCCTACAAGGTACGGTAGTGACTTGATCCGAAGCTTCATGATCACTATCATAAGCTTCTACTTCAATTGGTGTAGGCGCCACAGGAACAACTTCCTGTGCCTTGCTACACACTAGTTGAAGTGACGGTTCAATAACCTCATCAAGTCTCCACCATCCTCCCACTCAATTCTTTCAAGAGAAACTTTTCCTCGAGAAAGGACCTGATTCTAGAAACAATCCCTTTTGCTTCCGGAACTGAGACTGGAGGTATACCCAACTGTTTTGGGTGTCCTATGAAGATGCATTTATCCGCTTTGGGTTCGAGCTTATCTGCCTGAAACATTTTCACATAAGCGTCGCAGCCCCAAACTTTTAAGAAACGACAACTTAGGTTTCTCCAAACCATAGTTCATACGGTGTCGTCTCAACGGAATTGCGTGGTACCCTATTTAAAGTGAATGCGGTTGTCCCTAATGCCTAACCTATAAAACGATAGTGGTAATTTGATAAGAGACATCATGGTACGCACCATATCCAATAGGGTGCAACTATGATGTTCGGACACACCATCACACTATGGTGTTCCAGGCGGTATTAATTGTGAAACAATTTCCACAATGTCTTAATTGCGTTCCAAACTTGTAACTCAGATATTCATCTTTGTGATCATATCATAGACATTTTATCCTCTTGTCACGACGATCTTCAACTTCACTCTGAAATTACTTGAACCTTTCAATAATTCAGATTTGTGTTTCATCAAGTAGACATACTCAGAATGTACTCAAATCATCTGTGAGGTAAGAACATAACGATATCCACTGCGTGCCTCAACACTCATTAGACTGCACACATCAAAATGTATTACTTCCAACAAGTTGCTTTCTTGTTCCATCTTACTGAAACCGAGGCTTTTCAGTCATCTTGTCCATGTGGTATGATTTGCATGTCTCAAGTGATTCAAAATCAAGTGAGTCCAAACGATCCATCTGCATGGAGTTTCTTCATGCGTATACACCAATAGACATGGTTCACATGTCTCAATCTTTTCAAAACGAGTGAGTCCAAAGATCCATCAAACATGGAGCTTTTTCATGCGTTTTATACCAATATGACTCAAGTGGCAGTGCCACAAGTATGTGGTACTATCATTACTATCTTATATCTTTTGGCATGAACATGTGTATCACTACGATCGAGATTCAATAAACCATTCATTTTAGGTGTAAGACCATTGAAGGTATTATTCAAATAAACAAAGTAACCATTATTTTCCTTAAATGAATAACCGTATTGCGATAGACATAATCCAATCATGTCTATGCTCAACGCAAACACCAAATAACAATTATTTAGGTTTAACACCAATCTCGATGGTAGAGGGAGTATGCGATGCTTGATCACATCAAGCTTGGAAACACTTCCAACACATATCGTCATCTCACCTTTAGCTAGTCTCCGTTTATTCCGCAGCTTTTATTTCGAGTTACTAACACTTAGCAACCGAACCGGTATCTAATACCCTGGTGCTACTAGGAGTACTAGTAAAGTACACATTAACATAATGTATATCCAATATACTTCTATCGACCTTGCCAGCCTTCTCATCTACCAAGTATCTAGGGTAGTTCTGCTTCAGTGACCGTTCCCCTCATTACAGAAGCACTTAGTCTCGGGCTTGGTTTCAACCTTGGGTTTCTTCACTAGAGCAGCAACTGATTTGCCATTTCATGAAGTATCCCTTCTTGCCCTTGCCCTTCTTGAAACTAGTGGTTTCACTAACCATCAACAATTGATGCTCCTTCTTGATTTCTACTTTCGCGGTGTCAAACATCGCGAATAGCTCAAGGATCATCATATCTATCCCTGATATGTTATAGTTCATCATGAAGCGCTAGTAGCTTGGTGGCAATGACTTTGGAGAAACATCACTATCTCATCTGGAAGATTAATTCCCACTCGATTCAAGTGATTGTTGTGCCCACCAGACAATCTGAGTACAAGCTCAACGCTTGAGCTTTTCTCCCTTAGTTTGTAGGCTAAGAAACTCGTTGGAGGTCTTATACCTCTTGACGTGGGCATGAGCCTGAAATTCCAATTTCAGCCCTCGGAACATCTCATATGTTCCGCGACGTTTCAAAAACGTCTTCAGTGCCTCAATTCTAAATCGTTTAACATGACTAAACTATCATGTAGTCATCAAAACGTGCATGTCAGATGTTCGCAACATCCACAGACGACGCTCGAGGTACATCACACTGAGCGGTGCATTAAGGACATAAGCCTTCTGTGCAGCAATGAGGACAATCCTCAGTTTACGGACCTAGTCCACATAATTGCTACTATTAACTTTCAACTAAATTTTCTCTAGGAACATATCGAAAATAGTAGAACTAAAGCGCGAGCTACGGCATAATTTGCAAAAACCTTTTGACTATGTTCAGGATAATTAAGTTCATCTTATGAACTACCACTCAGATAGACATCCCTCTAGTTATCTAAGTGATACATGATCCGAGTCAACTAGGCCGTGTCCGATCATCATGTGAGATGGACTAGTCATCATCGGTGAACATCTTCATGTTGATCGTATCCACTATATGACTCTTGTTCGACCTTTCGGTCTCTTGTGTTCCGAGGCCATGTCTGTACATGCTAGGCTCGTCAAGTCAACCTAAGTGTTTCGCGTGTGTAAATCTGGCTTACACCCGTTGTATGTGAACGTTAGAATCTATCACACCCGATCATCACGTGGTGCTTCGAAACAACGAACTTTCACAATGGTGCACAGTTAGGGGGAACACTTTCTTGAAATTATTATGAGGGATCATCTTATTTACTACCGTCGTTCTAAGCAAATAAGATGCATAAACATGATAAACATCTCATGCAATCAAATAGTGACATGATATGGCCAATATCATTTTGCTCCTTTTGATCTCCATCTTCGGGGCGCCATGATCATCATCATCACCGGCATGACACCATGATCTCCATCATCGTGTCTTCATGAAGTTGTCTCGCCAACTATTACTTCTACTACTATGGTAATGGTTTAGCAATAAAGTAAAGTAATTACATAGCGTTATTCAATGACACGCATGTCATACAATAAATTATGACAACTCCTATGGCTCCTGCCGGTTGTCATACTCATCAACATGCAAGTCGTGATTCCTATTACAAGAACATGATCAATCTCATACATCACATATATTTCATTCATCACATCCTTTGGCCATATCACATCACACGACATATGCTGAAAAAACAAGTTAGACATCCTCTAATTGTTGTTGCAAGTTTTTACGTGGCTGCTATGGGTTTCTAGCAAGAACGTTTCTTACCTACGCAAAAACCACAACGTGATATGCCAATTGCTATTTACCCTTCATAAGGACCCTTTTCGTCGAATCCAATCCGACTAAAGTGGGAGAGATAGACACCCACTAGCCACCTTATGCAACTAGTGCATGTCAGGCGGTGGAACCTGTCTCACGTAAGCGTACGTGTAAGGTCGGTCCGGGCCGCTTCATCCCACGATGCCGCCGAATCAAGATAAGACTAGTAGTGGCAAGTAAATTGACAAAATCGACGCCCATAACAACTTGTGTTCTTCTCGTGCATAGAAACTACGCATAGACCTAGCTCATGATGCCACTATTGGGGAACGTAGCAGAAGTTCAAAATTTTCGACGCATCACCAAGATCAATCTATGGAGTAACTAGCAACGAGAGAGAGGGGAGTGCATCTTCATACCCATGAAGATCGCGATGCGGAAGTGGCTCAAGTATCCAGACCATACTATACTAACGCATATTTTGCGTTAGAAACATACGAGTGGGAATTGCATACTCCCTGAGAATGCCTTACTCCACTGCTAGTTCCACTAGCTACTCGTGCAACTGTTTCCTACTCGTGCAACTGTTTCCTACTCGTCTAAATATGAATGTATCTGATACATCCGCATCTAGACAAATCTAAGACAAGAATTTTAGTACGGAGGGAGTATTACTTTTTGTGCAATTTACTTTTAGCTCGTTCTACACCAAAATAATTATTTATTTCCGCCCTCACTTTGTCTAGAGTCAACAATTAGTTACAGACACAAATCCATAATTCACTACAAGAGTCAACGCCTAATTCCCGTGCTCCCTGTGGGATCAATACTCTTACTTCTAAAAGGCCACAACTAAATCATGTGCACTTGCAGGCCATCAGAGCTGATCGCCATGGAGGTTGATAGCCCCGGAGATCGACGGCGGCGGCACCATGATCCGGATCCAGAAGGAGATCCAGAGCCACCACTTGGTCTAATAAGGATCCAGAAGGAAGGACGTTTTGAGAAAAAAATGTTATAGTTTGGTAAATAAAATATAATTAGAGCTCTAATAAGGATATTTCAGAAGAACTAAAGTTGTTTTCTTTAAGTCAAAATACTTGTGTTTTCTATGAAATTTATAGACACCCGAAAGGACACGAACATATACATGTCAATTGGGTGGCATACTAGTATGGAGGATACAAATGATCGATGAGTGCTTTTATGCAATTGTCCCTAGCCTAGCCGACACATTTGTATCCTCCATACTACTACACCGTGCAACGTCCAGTCTACAGCGACAGCCCGTGTCCATCGTCCCACTCTCTTTCTATCTTCTGCCGTGGTCGGGCTTTGAGTCTTACTCAACTTTACACCTTGTAATACAGGTAAGAACTCCTTCTTTGACTAATCCATTTTGAACTCTTTCAAAATCTTGTCAAGGTATGTTCTTTGTGAAAGTCCAATTAAGTGTCTTGATCTATCTCTATAGATCTTGATGGCCAATATGTAAGCAGCTTCACCGAGGTCTTTCATTGAAAAAAATTCTTATTCAAGTATCCTTTTATGCTATCCAGAAATTTTGTATTATTTCCAATCAACAATATGTCATCCACATATAATATTAGAAATGCTACAGAGCTCCCACTCACTTTCTTGTAAATACAGATTTCACCGCAAGTCTGTATAAAACTATATGCTTTGATCAACTCATCAAAGCATATATTCCAACTCCGAGATGCTTGCACCAGTCCATAGATGGATTGCTGGAGCTTGCACACTTTGTTAACACCTTTAGGATCGACAAAACCTTCTGGTTGCATCATATACAACTCTTCTGAGAGATATCCATTTAAGGAATGTAGTTTTGACATCCATTTGCCAGATTTCATAAAAATGTGGCAATTGCTAACATGATTCGGACGGACTTAAGCATCGCTACGGTTGAGAAAGTCTCATTGTAGTCAACCCTTTGAACTTGTCGAAAACCTTTTTGCGACAAGTCGAGCTTCGTAGACAGTAACATTACCATCAACGTCAGTCTTCTTCTTGAATATCCATTTATTCTGTATGGCTCGCCGATTATCGGACAAATCCACCAAAGTCCACACTTTGTTCTCATACATGGATCCTGATACGTCCATTTTGCATCATGCTTTTATGCCAATATTTATTGCATTATGGGTTGTTATTTCACGTTATGTCATAATACTTATGGCTATTCTCTCTTATTTTACAAGGTTTACATGAAGAGGGAGAATGCCGGCAGCTGGAATTCTGGGCTGGAAAAGGAGCAAATATTGGAGGACTATTCTGCGCAACTCCAAAAGTCCTGAAACTCCACGGAATGTCTTAAAATAAATAAATAAAATCGTCGCCAAAGATGAAGGCCAGGGGGCCCACACCCTGCTCACGAGGGGGGGGGGAGGCGCCCCCTGGGCGCGCCCCCTACCTCGTGGGCCCCCTGGTGGTTCTCCGACGTCCATCTTCTCCTATATGAAGTCTTTCGATGAGAAAAAAAGTGAAGGCAACCTTTCGGGACGAGACTCCGCTGCCACAAGGCGGAACCTTGGCGGAACCAATCTAGGGCTCCGGCAGAGCTGTTCTGCCGGGGACACTTCCCTCCAGGAGGGGGAAAATCATCACCATCGTCATCACCAACGCTCCTCTCATAGGGAGAGGGCAATCTCCATCAACATCTTCACCAGCACCATCTCATCTCCAAACCCTAGTTCATCTCTTGTATCCAATTCTTGTCTCCAAGTCCGGATTGGTGCTAGTAGGTTGCTAGTAGTGTTGATTACTCCTTGTAGTTGATGCTAGTTGGTTTATTTGGTGGAAGATCATATGTTCAGATCCTTTATGCACATTATTACCCCTCTGATTATGAACATGAATATGCTTTGTGAGTAGTTACGTTTGTTCCTGAGGACAAGGGAGAAGTCTTGCTATTAGTAGTCATGTGAATTTGGTATTCGTTTGATATTTTGATAAGATGTATGTTGTCTAACCTCTAGTGGTGTTATGTGAACGTCGACTACATAACACTTCACCATTATTTGGGCCTAGAGGAAGGCATTGGGAAGTAATAAGTAGATGATGGGTTGCTAGAGTGACAGAAGCTTAAACCCTAGTTTATGCGTTGCTTCGTAAGGGGCTGATTTGGATCCATATGTTTCATGCTATGGTTAGGTTTACCTTAATACTTTTGTTGTAGTTGCGGATGCTTGCAATAGAGGTTAATCATAAGTGGGATGCTTGTCCAAGTAAGGGCAGTACCCAAGCACTGGTCCACCCACATATCAAATTATCAAAGTACCGAACGCGAATCATATGAGCGTGATGAAAACTAGCTTGACGATATTCCCATGTGTCCTCGGGAGCGCTTTTCCTATTATAAGAGTTTGTCCAGGCTTGTCCTTTGCTACAAAAAGGATTGGGCCACCTTGCTGCACTTTATTTACTTTTGTTACTCGTTGCTCGTTACAATTTATCCTATCACAAAACTATCTGTTACCACTTATTTCAGTACTTGCAGATAATACCTTGCTGAAAACCGCTTATCATTTCCTTCTGCTCCTCGTTGGGTTCAACACTCTTACTTATGGAAAGGACTACGATAGATCCCCTATACTTGTGGGTCATCAAGACTCTTTTCTGGCGCCGTTGCCGGGGAGTGAAGCGCCTTTGGTAGGTGGAATTTGGTAAGGAAAAATTTATTTAGTGTGCTGAAATTTTCTGTTAGTTGTTACTATGGAAAGTAATTGTTTGTGGGGCTTGTTCGGGGTATCTTCACCCCGTCCAGTTGAGCCAAGAGTTGCTCCTCAACCTACTGAACCTACCGAACCTACTGAACCTACTGAAAATGAAACTCCTTTTCAGATTCCTTCGGGTATGATGGAAAAACTGCTAGCTAACACTTTTGGAGGAGATGGAACAAAGCATCCTGACGAACATCTACGCTATGTGGATGATATTTGTGGACTATTTAAGCTTGAAGGTATACCCGATGATGTTGTTAAGAAGAAGACTTTCCCTTTATCTTTGGAGGGAGATGCATTGACATGGTATAGGCTATGTGATGATATGAGATCATGGAACTATAAAAGATTGAAATTGGAATTTCATCAAAAGTATTACCCTATGCATCTTGTTTATCGTGATCGCAATTATATATATAATTTTTGGCCTCACGAAGGAGAAAGCATCGCTCAAGCTTGGGGGAGGCTTAAATCAATGTTATATTCATGCCCCAATCATGAGCTCACAAAAGAAGTGATTATGCAAAGTTTTTATGCTCGGCTTTCTGGTAACAATCGCACCATGCTTGATACTTCTTGTGTTGGCTCTTTTACGATGAAGCCTATTGAATTTAGATGGAATTTATTGGATAGAATTAAACGCAACTCTGAAGATTGGGACCTCGACGAAGGTAAGGAGTCAGGTATGACACCTAAGTTTGATTGTGTTAAATCTTTTATGGATACCGATATTTTCCATAAGTTTAGCACTAAATATGGACTTGACTCTGAGATAGTAGCTTTTTTCTGTGAATCTTTTGCTACTTATGTTGATCTCCCCAAGGAGAAGTGGTTTAAATATCATCCTCCCATAGAAGTAAAAGTAGTTGCACCTATTAAAGTTGAAGAAAAGATTGTCACTTATAATGATCCTATTGTTCCTACTTCTTATGTTGAGAAACCACCTTTCCCTGTTAGAATGAAGGATCATGCTAAAGCTTCAACTATTGTTCCTAAAAGCAATACTAGGACTTATACACCTCCTGAGCAAGTCAAAGTAGAACCCAATATTGCTATTGTTAAACATCTCTTGTCTGATAATATTGATGGGCATGTTATTCAATTCTCTGGTGAAACTGCTAGAATTGCTAAACCCTGTGATAGAGATAAACATAGACCTGTGGTAGGCGTGCCTGTTATTTCTGTTAAAATAGGAGATCACTGTTATCATGGCTTGTGTGATATGGGTGCTAGTGCTAGTGTAATACCCATTGACTTATACAAAGAAATTATGCACGAAATTGCACCTGCTGAGTTAGAAGAAATTGATGTCACAATTAAACTTGCCAATAGAGATACTATTTCACCAGTAGGGATTGTTAGAGATGTTGAAGTCTTGTGTGGGAAAACCAAATATCCCGCTGATTTTCTTGTTCTTGGTTCTCCACAAGATAGCTTTTGTCCCATTATATTTGGTAGACCCTTCTTGAATACTGTTAATGCTGCGATAGACTGCAAAAAGAATGTTGTTACTGTTGGCTTGGATGATATGGTTCATGGGTTTAATTTCTCTAAATTTAGTAAACAACATCGTGAGGAAGAATTGCCTAGTAAGGATGAAATTATTGGTCTTACTTCTATTGCCGTACCTCCTAGTGATCCTTTGGAACACTATTTGCTAGACCATGAAAATGATATGTTCATGAATGAAAGAAGGGAAATAGATGAAGTATTCTTTAAACTAAACCTAATCTGCAACACAATTTGCCTGTTGAAATCCTAGGGGATCCTCCTCCACCCAAGGGTGATCCCGTGTTTGAGCTTAAACCGTTGCCTGATAATCTTAAATATGCCTATCTTGATGACAAGAAAATATATCCTATCATTATTAGCGCCAACCTTTCAAAGCATGAAGAAGAAAGATTATTGAAAACTCTGAAAAAGCACCGTGTCGCTATTGGATATACTCTGGATGATCTTAAGGGCATCAGTCCCACTCTATGTCAACATAAAATAAATTTGGAAGCTGATGCCAAACCAGTTTGTGATCCTCAACGACGTTTGAGTCCTAAAATGAAAGAAGTGGTAAGAAAGGAAATACTCAAGCTTCTGGAGGCAGGTATTATTTATCCCGTTGCTGATAGTCAGTGGGTAAGTCCTGTCCATTGTGTCCCTAAGAAGGGAGGTACTACTGTTGTCCCTAATGATAAAGATGAATTGATTCCGCAAAAAATTATCACAGGTTATAGGATGGTAATTGATTTCCGCAAATTAAATAAGGCTACTAAGAAATATCATTACCCCTTACCTTTTATTGATCAAATGCTAGAAAGATTATGCAAACATACGCATTATTGCTTTCTAGATGGTTATTATGGTTTTTCTCAAATACCTGTGTCGGCTAAAGATCAATCAAAGACTACTTTTACATGCCCTTTTGGTACTTTTACTTATAGACGTATGCCTTTCGGTTTATGTAATGCACCTTCTACCTTTCAAAGATGCATGATGGCTATATTCTCTGACTTCTGCGAGAAAATTTGTGAGGTTTTCATGGATGAATTTTCCGTGTCTGGTTCCTCTTTTGATGATTGCTTGAGCAATCTTGCTCAAGTTTTGCAGAGATGCAAAGAAACTAATCTTGTCTTGAATTGGGAAAAGTGCCACTTTATCGTTAATGAAGGTATTGTCTTGGGGCACAAAGTTTCTGAAAGAGGTATTGAAGTTGATAAAGCCAAGGTTGACGCTATTGAAAACATGCCATGTCCCAAGGACATCAAAGGTATAATAAGTTTCCTTGATCACGCCGGATTTTACAGGAGGTTCATTAAGGACTTCTCAAAAATCTCTCGGCCTCTGACTAATTTATTACAAAAAGATGTACCATTTGTCTTTGATGATGATTGTGTAGAAGCATTTGAAATACTTAAGAAAGCATTAGTCTCTGCACCTGTTGTTCAGCCACCTGATTGGAATTTACCCTTTGAAATCATGTGTGATGCTAGTGATTATGTTGTAGGTGTTGTTCTAGGGCAAAGAGTTGATAAGAAATTGAATGTTATCCATTATGCTAGTAAGACTCTAGACAATGCTCAAAGAAATTATGCTACTACCGAAAAAGAACTTTTAGCAGTTGTATTTGCTTCTGATAAATTCAGACCCTATATTGTTGATTCTAAAGTAACTATTCACACAGATCATGCTGCTATTAAATATCTCATGGAAAATAAAGATGCAAAACCTAGACTCATTAGATGGGTTCTCCTGCTGCAAGAGTTTGATTTACATATTGTTGATAGAAAAGGAGCTGAGAACCCCATTGCAGACAACTTGTCTAGGTTAGAGAATGTTCTTGATGACCCACTACCTATTGATGATAGCTTTCCTGATGAACAATTAAATGTCATAAGTACTTCTCGTAGCACTCCTTGGTATGCTGATTATGCTAATTATATTGTTGCTAAATTTATACCACCTAGCTTCACATACCAACAAAAGAGAAAGTTTTTCTATGACTTGCGACATTACTTTTGGGATGACCCACATCTTTATAAAGAAGGAGTAGATGGTGTTATTAGACGTTGTGTACCTGAGCATGAACAGGAACAGATCCTACGCAAGTGTCACTCCGAAGCTTATGGAGGACACCACGCTGGAGATAGAACCGCACATAAGGTATTGCAATCCGGTTTTTATTGGCCTACTCTCTTCAAGGATGCCCGTAAGTTTGTTTTTTCTTGCGATGAATGTCAAAGAATTAGTAATATTAGTAGACGTCACGAAATGCCTATGAATTATTCACTTGTTATTGAACCATTTGATATTTGGGGCTTTGATTATATGGGACCTTTTCCTGCTTCTAATGGATACACTCATATTTTAGTTGCTGTTGATTACGTTACTAAGTGGGTAGAAGCTATTCCAACTAGTAGTGCTGATCATAACACTTCTATTAAAATGCTTAAGGAAGTTATTTTTCCGAGGTTTGGAGTCCCTAGATACTTAATGACTGATGGTGGTTCAGGCTTTATTCATGGTGCTTTCCGTAAGATGCTTTCTAAATACGATGTTAATCATAGAATTGCATCTCCATATCACCCGCAGTCTAGTGGTCGGGTAGAATTGAGCAATAGAGAGCTCAAATTAATTTTGCAAAAGACTGTCAATAGGTCTAGAAAGAATTGGTCCAAAAAACTTGATGATGCATTATGGGCCTATAGAACTGCATACAAAAATCCTATGGGTATGTCTCCGTATAAGATGGTTTATGGAAAAGTGTGTCACTTACCTCTCGAACTAGAACATAAGGCATATTGGGCTATTAAAGAGCTCAACTATGATTTCAAACTTGCCGGTGAGAAGAGGTTATTTGGTATTAGCTCACTTGATGAATGGAGAACCCAAGCTTATGAAAATGCCAAGTTGTTTAAAGAAAAAGTCAAAAGATGGCATGACAAAAGGATACAAAAACGTGAGTTTAATGTAGGTGATTATGCATTGCTATACCACTCTCGTTTAAGATTTTTTGCAGGAAAACTTCTCTCCAAATGGGAAGGTCCATACGTTATCGAGGAGGTCTATCATTCCGGTGCCATAAAAATCAACAACTTCGCAGGCACAAATCCGAAGGTGGTAAATGGTCAAAGGATCAAACACTATATCTCAGGTAATCCTATAAATGTTGAAACTAATATTATTGAAACCGTAACCCCGGAGGAGTACATAAGGGACACCTTCCAGAATGTTCCAGACCCCGAAAAGGAATAGGTATGTGGTACGGTAAGTAAACCGACTCCAAAACACTTTTTAAAGCAATATTTTTCCGTTTTGGAATATTTAGAAAAAATAGAAAAATAAGTAGCAGTCCGGGGAGGACACGAGGCCTCCACGAGGGTGGAGGGCGCTCCCTACCCCCTAGGTGCGCCCCCTACCTCGTGAGCACCTCGTGTGCCCTCCGGACTCCGTTTCCTTGCACGATACGTATTTTGGTCGGTAAAAATTCATTATATATACTCCCAAGGGTTTTGACTCCCGTATCACGCAAATATCCTCTGTTTTTGTTTCGAGCTGTTGCTGCTGCAGATTAGAGCAAGATGTCTTTCCAAGATTCGGAGGGAGAGAGCTACATGGCTGATTATATTGCAAATCCAAAAGTATATGGGGATGTGGAGCATTATGGCTGGACCACGGAGGAAGAAGACTATGATCCAAAGAGGAAGGAGGAAATGAGTTCCGACGAAGAGGACTATCCCCTACCTCAACCTGGTGATATGCATGTGGAGTTCAAGAAGTCAAGCCTCCCTAAGGTCCAATCTATCCCACCTTGTTTTTTGCAGGACAGCAAGGCATCACTATGCAAAAAGATAATAAAGTTGAGCTCGAGAATGAGGATCTAAGGGAGGAAAATTTTAGCCTCAGACGCAAGCTGGAGAAGAAAAATGCAACACCTCCATCACCTCCGAGAAAATAATCACATGGGTATGGGCACTCCCCTTGGCAACTGCCAAGATTGGGGGAGGTGCCCTGGTATCGTATCACCATCACAACTCTTATCTTTACCATTTTTCTTAGTTCGATCCTATTAGTAGTATCTTGATTTAGTAGAATAAAGTCTTGGCATGATCTAGCTTTGAGTTTTGCTTTATGATCCTTCTTTGTAATCGAGTCCGTGAGCTATATAATAAAGATTAGTGTTGAGTCAAGGGCTTGAGTATTTTGCCATGATCTTGGATGATTAGAAGAAAAAGAATAAAAAGAATCAAAGAGTTCATATTGATCTTATTGAAAGTAATGACTTCACATAGAAAGAGTATGATGATTTAAAGTTGTTGGGAGTTGGCAAATATAGCTTTGGTCATCGTTGCAATTAATAGGAAGTAATAAGGAAAGAGAGGTTTCACATATAGATATATTATCATTGACATCTTTTATGATTGGGAGCACTCATTAAAATATGACATGCTAAAGAGTTGAGGTTGGACAAGGAAGACAACATAATGAGTTATGTTTTCTTACATCTGAAATAAAGTATGTTGTCATGAATCCTCTACCATGTTGAGCTTGCCTTTCCCCCTCATGCTAGCCAAATTCTCAGCACTAAGTAGAAATACTAGTTGTGCTTCCAAATACCCTTAAACCAGTTTTGCCATGAGAGTCCACCATATCTACCTATGGATTGAGTAAGATCCTTCAAGTAAGTTGTCATCGGTGCAAGCAATAAAAATTGCTCTCTAAATATGCATGACTTATTAGTGCAGAGAAAATAAACTTTGTACGAACTTGTTGTGGACGCAATAAAAGTGACGGGCTGCATAATAAAGGTTCACATACAAGGGGCAATATAAAGTGACGTTCTTTTGCATTAAGATTTTATGCATCAACCCTAAACGCGCATGACAACCTCTGCTTCCCTCTGCGAATGGCTTATCTTTTATTATTGTCCTCTACCTTATGCAAGAGTCACGGTGATCTTCACCTTTCCCTTTTTATTTTTTCCTTTGGCAAGCTCAACATGTTGGAAAGAACATGATATATATATCTAATTGGATGTGGGGGAGCATGAATTATTATTGTTGACATTACCCTTGAGGTAAAAGGTTGTGGGGCAAAACTATAAGCCCCTATCTTTCTCTGTGTCCGGTTAAAACTCCGTAACCACAAGTATTGCGTGAGTGTTAGAAATTATGAAGGACTAAGTGATAGTTGAGTATGTGGACTTGCTTTTAAGCTCTGACATAGACTCTTTCCGATGTTATTATAAATTGCAATTGTTTCAATGACTGAGATTATAAATTGTTGGTGCTCAATAAGGTTTCTGATTCATACTTTGGCTTTGTGAAAAGATCATCACTTGAACTTGAGTAATCATACGATGAAATCTTTATATGTTGTTGTTATGAAATAATCATGATGCCTTCATGTCCGTATTTTATTTTTATCGACGCCTCTACCTCTAAACATGAGGACATATTTATTGTTATCGGCTTTTCGCTTGAGGACAAGCGAGGTCTAAGCTTGGGGGAGTTGATACGTCCATTTTGCATCATGCTTTTATGCCAATATTTATTGCATTATGGGTTGTTATTTCACGTTATGTCATAATACTTATGGCTATTCTCTCTTATTTTACAAGGTTTACATGAAGAGGGAGAATGCCGGCAGCTGGAATTCTGGGCTGGAAAAGGAGCAAATATTGGAGGACTATTCTGTGCAACTCCAAAAGTCCTGAAACTCCACGGAATGTCTTAAAATAAATAAATAAAATCGTCGCCAAAGATGAAGGCCAGGGGGCCCACACCCTGCTCACGAGGGGGGGAGGCGCCCCCTGGGCGCGCCCCCTACCTCGTGGGCCCCCTGGTGGTTCTCCGACGTCCATCTTCTCCTATATGAAGTCTTTCGATGAGAAAAAAAGTGAAGGCAACCTTTCGGGACGAGACTCCGCTGCCACAAGGCGGAACCTTGGCGGAACCAATCTAGGGCTCCGGCAGAGCTGTTCTGCCGGGGACACTTCCCTCCAGGAGGGGGAAAATCATCACCATCGTCATCACCAACGCTCCTCTCATAGGGAGAGGGCAATCTCCATCAACATCTTCACCAGCACCATCTCATCTCCAAACCCTAGTTCATCTCTTGTATCCAATTCTTGTCTCCAAGTCCGGATTGGTGCTAGTAGGTTGCTAGTAGTGTTGATTACTCCTTGTAGTTGATGCTAGTTGGTTTATTTGGTGGAAGATCATATGTTCAGATCCTTTATGCACATTATTACCCCTCTGATTATGAACATGAATATGCTTTGTGAGTAGTTACGTTTGTTCCTGAGGACAAGGGAGAAGTCTTGCTATTAGTAGTCATGTGAATTTGGTATTCGTTTGATATTTTGATAAGATGTATGTTGTCTAACCTCTAGTGGTGTTATGTGAACGTCGACTACATAACACTTCACCATTATTTGGGCCTAGAGGAAGGCATTGGGAAGTAATAAGTAGATGATGGGTTGCTAGAGTGACAGAAGCTTAAACCCTAGTTTATGCGTTGCTTCGTAAGGGGCTGATTTGGATCCATATGTTTCATGCTATGGTTAGGTTTACCTTAATACTTTTGTTGTAGTTGCGGATGCTTGCAATAGAGGTTAATCATAAGTGGGATGCTTGTCCAAGTAAGGGCAGTACCCAAGCACCGGTCCACCCACATATCAAATTATCAAAGTACCGAACGCGAATCATATGAGCGTGATGAAAACTAGCTTGACGATATTCCCATGTGTCCTCGAGAGCGCTTTTCCTATTATAAGAGTTTGTCCAGGCTTGTCCTTTGCTACAAAAAGGATTGGGCCACCTTGCTGCACTTTATTTACTTTTGTTACTCGTTGCTCGTTACAATTTATCCTATCACAAAACTATCTGTTACCACTTATTTCAGTACTTGCAGAGAATACCTTGCTGAAAACCGCTTATCATTTCCTTCTGCTCCTCGTTGGGTTCGACACTCTTACTTATCGAAAGGACTACGATAGATCCCCTATACTTGTGGGTCATCAGATCCTATCTCAGATTTCATGGCCTCAAGCCATCTATTAGAATCTGGGCTCATCATAGCTTCTTCATAGTTCATAGGTTTGCCTTGGTCTAGTAACATGGCTTCCAGGACAGGATTACCGTACCACTCTGGTGCAGATCGTGGTCTGGTCGACCTACAAAATTCAGTAGTAACTTGGTCTGAAGTTTCATGATCATCATCATTAGCTTCCTCTCTTGTTGGTGTAGGCATCACGGGAACAATTTTCTTTGATGTGATACTTTTCAATTCGAGAGGAGGTACAGTTACCTCATCAAGTTCTACCTTCCTCCCACTCACTTCTTTTGAGAGAAACTCCTTCTATAGAAAGGACCGATTCTCAGCAATGAAGATCTTGCCTTCGGATCTGTGATGGAAGGTCTACCCAATTGTTTCCTTAGGGTATCCTATGAAGACGCACTTCTCCAATTTTTGTTTGATCTTATCAGGCTGAAGCCTTTTGACATAAGTGTCGCAACCCCAAATTTTAAGAAACGATGGCTTAGATTTCTTACTAAACCACAGTTCATACAGTGTCGTCTCAACAGATTTATATGGTGCCATATTTAATATGAATGTGGTTGTCTCTAATGCATAACCCCAAAATAATAGTGATAAATAGGTAAGAGACATCATGTATCACACCATATCTAACAAAGTGCGGTTACGACGTTCGGACACACCATTACGCCGTGGTGTTCAAGGTGGCATGAGTTGTGAAACAATTCCACATTATTTTAAATGAAGGCCAAACAGTAACTCAAATATTCGCCTCCATGATCAGATCGTAGAAGCTTTATTTTCTTGTTACGATGATTCTCCACTTCATTCTGAAATTCTTTGAACTTTTCAAATGTTTTAGACTTGTGTTTCATTAAGTAGATATACCCATATCTGCTCAAATCATTTGTGAAGGTCAGAAAATAATGATACCCGCCGCGTGCCTCAACACTCATCGGACCGCATACATCGGTATGTATTATTTCCAATAAGTCATTGGCTCGCTCCATTGTTCCGAAGAATGGAGTTTCAGTCATCTTGCCCATGAGGCATGGTTCGCAAGTATCAAATGATTCTTAATCAAGTGATTCCAAAAGTCCATCAGCATGGAGTTTCTTCATGCGCTTTACACCAATATGACCTAAACGGCAATGACACAAGTATGTTGCACTATCATTATCAACTTTGCATCTTTTGGCATCAATATTATGAATATGTGTATCACTACGATCGAGATCCAATACACCATTAATATTGGGTGTATGACCATAGAAGATTTTATTCATGTAAACAGAATAACAATTATTCTCTATCTTAAATGAATAACCGTGTTGCAATAAACACGATCCTATCTTGTTCATGCTCAACGCAAACACCAAATAACATTTATTTAGGTTCAACACTAATACCGAAAGTATAGGGAGTATGCGATGATGATCATATCAATCTTGGAACCACTTCCAACACACATCATCACTTCACCCTCAACTAGTCTCTATTTATTCTGCAACTCCTATTTCGAGATACTAATCTTAGCAACCGAACATGTATCAAATACATAGGGGCTACTACGAGCACTAGTAAAGTACACATCAATAACATGTATATCAAATATACCTTTGTTTACTTTGCCATCCTTCTTATCCGCCAAGTATTTGGGGCAGTTCTGCTTCTAGTGACCATTCCCTTTGCAGTAGAAGCACTCAGTTTCAGGCTTGGGTCCAGCTTTGGGCTTCTTCACGGGAGTGACAACTTGCTTGCCATTCTTCTTGAAGTTCTCTTTCTTTCCCTTGCCCTTTTTCTTGAAACTAGTGGTCTTGTTAACCATCAACACTTGATGCTCTTTCTTGATTTCTACCTTCACTGATTTCAGCATCGCAAAAAGTTTGGGAATCATTTTCGTCATCCCTTGCATATTATAGTTCTCACGAAGTTCTAGTAGCTTGGTGATAGTGACTAGAGAACTCTGTCAATCACTATTTTATCTGGAAGATTAACTCCCACTTGATTCAAGCGATTGTAGTACCCAGACATTCTGAGTACATGCTCATTGGCTGAGCCATTCTCCTCCATCTTGTAGGCAAAGTACCTCTCGACATGGGCATGAATTTGAAATACCAATATTCAGCTCTTGGAACATCTCATATGCTCTGTGGCGTTCAAAATGTTTTTGTAGTCCCGGTTCTAAGTAGTAAAGCATGGTGCACTAAACTATCAAGTAGTCATCATATCAAGCTTGCCAAACGTTCATAACGTCTGCATCTGCTCCTGCAATAGGTCTATCACCTAGTGGTGCATTAAGGACATAATTCTTCTGTGCATCAATGAGGATAATCCTCAGATCACGGACCCAGTCCGCATCATTGCTACTATAATCTTCCAGCTTAGTTTTTTCTAGGAACATATCAAAAAAACATAGGGGGGCTACAACGCGAGCTATTGCTTTACAACATAATTTGCAAATACTATCAGGACTAAGTTCATGATAAATTAAGTTCAATTAATCAAATTACTTAAGAACTCCCACTTAAACTGACATCCCTTAAGTCATCTAAGTGTAATGTGATCCAAATCAACTAACACATGTCTGATCATCACGTGATATGGGGTAGTCATCAAGGGTGAACATCTCTATGTTGATCATATCTACTATATGATTCACGTTCGACCTTTTGGCCTCTAGTGTTCCGAGGCCATGTGTGTACATGCTAGGCTCGTCAAGTTTAACCCGAGTATTCCGCATGTGCAAAACTGTCTTGCACCCGTTATATGTGAACGTAGAGTCTATCACACCTAATCATCACGTGGTGTCTCGACACGACGAACTGTCGCAACGGTACATACTCAGGGAGAACACTTATACCTTCAAATTTAGTTAAGGGATCATCTTATAATTCTACCGCCGTACTATGCAAAATAAGATGCATAAAAGATAAACATCACACACAATCAAAATATGTGACATGATATGGCTATCATCATTTTGTGCTTTTGATCTCCATCTCCAAAGCATCATTATGATCTCCATCGTCACCGGCTCGACACGTTGATCTCCATCGTTGCGTCGTGGTCGTCTCGCCAACTATTGCTTCTACAACTATCACTAACGCATAGTGATAAAGTAAATCAATTACATGGCGTTTGCATTTCATACAATAAAGAGACAACCACAAGGCTCTTGCCGGTTGCCGATAACTTTTACAAAATATGATCATCTCATATAATAACGTATATCACATCATGTCTTGACCATATCACATCACAACATGCCCTGCAAAAACAAGTTAGACGTCCTCTACTTTGTTGTTGCAAGTTTTATGTGGCTGCTACGGGCTTCTAGCAAGAACCGTTCTTACCTACCCATCAAAACCACAACGGTGATTTTATCAAGTTTGCTGTTTTAACCTTCGACAAGGACCGGCCGTAGTCAAATTCGATTCAACTAAAGTAGGAGAAATAGACACCCGTCAGCCATCTTTATGCAAAACTAGTTGCATGTGTCTGTCGGTGGAACCGGTCTCATGAACGTGGTCATGTAAGGTTGGTCCGGGCTGCTTCATCCAACAATACCGCTGAATCAAAATAAGACATTGGTGGTAAGCAGTATGAGATCACCGCCCACAACTCTTTTGTGTTTTATTTGTGCAAATCATCTACGCATAAACCTAGCTCGGATGCCACTGTTGGGAAACGTAGCATGCAATTTCAAAAAAAATCCTATGTTCATGCAAGATCTATCTAGGAGATGCATAGCAATGAGGGGGAGAGTGTGTCTACGTACCCTCATAGACCATAAGCGGAAGCGTTTTACAACGCAGTTGATGTAGTCGAACTTTCTTCACGATCCACCGATTGAGTACCGAACGTACGACAACTCCGAGTTCTACACACGTTCATCTCGGTGATGTCCCTCGCCTTCTTGATCTAGCAAGTTATCGAGGTAGGAGATGAGTTCCGTCAGCACGACGGCATGGTGATAGTGATGGTGAAGTGATCCGCGCAGGGCTTCGCCTAAGCACTAGGAAGATATGACCGGAGGTGTAAATTGTGGAGGGGGCGGCGCACACGGCTAACAATTGATGTTCTGTGTGCTAGGCGCCCCTCCTCCTCATATATATATGTGGGAGGGAGAGGGGAGAGGCCAAGGGGCACCCCAAGTGGGGCCGAATCCCACTTGGGCTCCTGCCCTGGTTCGGCCCCCCTTCCTTGTATAGGCGCCAGGGGAAGGAAGGGGGAGGTGGCGCCCCCTTTCCTTTCTCCCTTGAGGAGGGGAAGGAAGGAGGGGCTTGCCCTCCCCCTTTCCTTCCCCTAGGGCTGGCCGGCCTGGTGGAGGGGTGCACCAGCCCCTTGTGGGCTAGTATATCCCTTCCTTTGGCCCATTAAGCCCATATATTTGCCGAGGGTGCCGGGAACCCCTTCCGGTGACCCGATATGTACCCGGTACCCTTCGAAACACTTCTGGTGTCCGAATACCATCGTCCTATATATCAATCTTTACCTCTCGACCATTTCAAGACTCCTCGTCATGTCCGTGATATCATCCGAGACTCCGAACAACATTCGGTCACCAAAACACATAACTCGTATAATATTATATCGTCATCGAACATTAAGCGTGCGGATCCTACGGGTTCGAGAACTATGTAGACATGACCGAGACACCTCTCCAGTCAATAACCAATAGCAGAACCTGGAAGCTCATATTGGCTCCTACATATTCTATGAAGTTCTTTATGGGTCGAACCGTTATGACAACATACGTTATTCCCTTTGTCTATCGGTATGTTACTTGCCCGAGGTTCGATTGTCGGTATCTTCATACCTAGTTCAATCTCGTTACTGGCAAGTCTATGTACTCGTTCTGTAATACATCATCATGTAACTAACTCATTAGTCACTTTGCTTGCAAGGCTTCTTATGATGTGTATTACCGATAGGGCCAAGAGATACCTCTCCGATACTTGGAGCGACAAATCCTAATCTCGATCTATGCCAACCCAACAAACACCTTCGGAGATACCTGTAGAGCATCTTTATAATCACCCAGTTACGTTGTGACTTTTGATAGCACACAAGGCATTCCTCCGGTATCCAGGAGTTGCATAATCTCATGTCAAAGGTAATGTATTTGACATGAAGAAAGCAATAGCAATAAAACTGAACGGTCATTATGCTAAGCTAATGGATGGGTCTTGTCCATCACATCATTCTCTTAATGATGTGATCCCGTTCATCAAATGACAACACATGTTTATGCTAGTGTTGATTACATCTTGTAGTTGATGCTAGATGGTTTATTTGGTGGAAGATCATATGTTCAGATCCATTATGTTATTTAATATCCCTCTGATCTTGAGGATGAATATTATTTGTGAGTAGTTGTCCTTGTTCTTGAGGCCATAGGAGAAGTCGTGTTGCAAGTAATCATGTGAATTTGATATTCATTATATATTTTGATGTTATGTATGTTGTGATCCCCTTAGTGGTGTTATATGAATGTCGACTACATGACACTTCACCATCTTTGGGCCTAAGGGAATGCATTGTGGAGTAGTTATTAGATGATGGTTGCTAGAGTGACAGAAGCTTAAACCCTAGTTTATGCGCTATTTTGTAAGGGGCTGATTTGGATCCACATGTTTAATTCTATGGTTAGATTGCTATCTTAATTCTTCTTTCGTAGTTGCGGATGCTTGCGAGGGGGTTAATCATAAGTGGCAGGCTTGTTCAAGTAAAAACAACACCCAAGCACCGCTCCACCCACATACCATATTATCAAAGTAGCGAACATGAATCAAACCAACATAATGAAAGTGACTAGATGAAATTCCCATGTGCTCTCAAGAACGTTTTACTTACTATAAGAGACCGTTCCGACCTGTCCTTTTCCACAAAAGGATTGGGCTACCTCGCTGCACTTTTGTTACCGTTACCATTACTTGCTCGTTACAAATTATCTTGCTATCAAACTATCTGTTACCTGCAATTTCAGTGCTTGTAGAAATTACCTTGCTGAAAACCGCTTGTCATTTCCTTCCGCTCCTCGTTGGGTTTGACACTCTTACTTATCGAAAGGACTATGATTGATCCTCTATATTTGTGGGTCATCAATGCCCAGTCTATGTTTGCCGAAATGTTTCAGCTGGGCGCAATAGTTGATGAGGAGGAGGCATTGATGAACATGATCCACGACAATGGTGGCCACGTAGAAGGGCAAGTGGAATACTCCTAGTCGGAGCCGGACACCTAGAAGATGCACACCCATATGCCAACCACCCAACAGACACACACCCAACAACCGGACGATGACCAGCCGGATGGTGATCTGGACAACATCTAGGCGCCCGGTGCGTACCCAAAGAAGAAGACATGGTGATTTTCAACTTGAAGGAGGATGAATTGTTGCTCCATACGTGGTTGGCCACAAGCATTGATCTTATTCATGGCGCAGAGCAAAGGGGCGAAACCTTTTGGGTAAGTGTGCATGCTTGGTTCCACGAGCAAAATCACTATGGTTCCTATCGCAAGGAAGTGATCCGTGAGCACAATTCAAAGCTGCTCGCTCATTAATCGATGGTACATCATTCAAGAGGCCACGAGCAAGTATTACAACTTTTACAAACAATAGGAAATTTGGTGATCAATTGGCACGACAGTGCAAAAGATTATAAGTTAGTTTATGTGTGTTGTCATTTGGTCACATATGCTCGATGTGTTGGTCATTTGGCCAAATATGTTATACGTGTTGGTCAATTGAGCAGATATGCTATGCGTGTTGGGTCATTTGGCCCGATATGCAACTTGTTGATCATGTCTTTTCTTTCTACTAGGTCGGTCGTGCGTGCACATTGTTCTTTATGACAGAGAAAACTCTTCATGTATTTTTGGTCGAAGTTGAATGGGCACCCAAAGTGGCTCAATATCGTTGCCAATTTCATCAAGGCTGCCGCCATGGGCAATGTAGATGAAGATGGTGATACAACAAAAGGAGGCCTTGCTCTGGCCAAAAGGATGACTAGGAACAGGGGAGGGAGTGGGAGGAGAAGAAAGGGAAGTTAGAAGGGGCGGCGACCAAGATGACGAAGTGGTTCGAGGGCATCATGGCGAAGGAGTTAAGGAGACATGCGTCAAGCGCCAGAAAGGAGGAAAAGAATATCGAGACGGTTGATGACATTTGGTGCACCGTGTTGGATGATCGGATCCCCTTCCGCTGTCCGCAAACACGACATGTCCGGATATGTCCGCAGACGTTTGGGGTGTCTGATTTGATGCACGAGGTTGGAGTTGCCCTAGCAAGAAATAAAGTTTTGCAATTACATAAGTTCAAGAGGACATGGATGCAATATCGCCAATAAAAATGAAGACTAATCACTACCACAGGAGGCAGCAGCAGAGATAATCTTTGCTGCTCCGCCGTCGTCCCTGGCTTCAGTAATTGACTAGAGGTGTTGGTTGCACTAGTCTCCAAATAAGCACGAGTCAACTCACCGTTCATCGAGCATTCGAACTTCTCTTTGAAGGGGAACAGCCCTCGGAGCTTCCCAAGCCGCATTCATGGGTTCGTCGCTGGGGGAAGAGGAGGAGGAACGGATCCTGATAGCGCGCGCGACGCCGCCGGAGGTACTCCCGCCTTCTCATCCCCCCTCCAAGAAATTTCTAATGGTTCTGCTTGTTTGTATTCAAGAATCCCGAGTAGGGTTTGGACTCTTCTCTAATCCCCTTTAGTTTCTTCTTTTGGTTGCGTATTCTTATCGATTGTATTGCTTTAATTGGACGCAATCGCTAGAAAAAAGGAGAGGAAACATGCTTTGATTCGCAGCTCGAGTGGGTTGACGTGCACTTCTTTGATTGATTTGATGCAAAATCGTAGGGAAGAAATGAAAACGAAGGGGAAATTCTGTAGAGGACTAGTGGCGGCTGACAAATGAGGCCCACATGAGGACGCCTACCACTTTAGGTTGCGGTATACCCCCTTTTTAATCGAATTTATGATACAATATCTCGTAATTGGATGTATTATATGGATTATATCGGAGGATAGGAGCATGCAATTCTTCTGAGGGTTGCAGAACTATTGACTTGTAGAAATTACTTAAAATCGAAATTGAATGAATTGTTTTTCCTAAAATTAATATTTGCTTTTCGGTGTGAACTTCGCTGATGTTGTCTTGCTTGTGAGGTTGGTTCGTTAATTTGACTGGTACGTTCTTTGATTGTTTGGTCGAAAGCGATGGAATGGAATGGGATAAACGTCTTTGACTAGAAGGTTGAGATTGTGAACGTTTTATTATGGATTACTGTCTTTTCAATCAACTTATCCGCGGAAAGAAACTTCAAACATTGATCAATGGGCTATTCCAGATTGCCACGTCATAAAAGTAGAACACTGTAAAGTTTGGAGTTATATGCATCTAGGGTGAAAATGGATACCGGATTACTGTTTTATCCAAAACGATTGTCAAATTGGATGCTATACTGTGTTATCCATAAAAAGCCACTATAAAGTGACAATCAGATGTACACTATCTGTCTGTCCAGTTGTCATATCTGAACTAACGGATCCATTCCAATCCATTGAAACATGTAATGACTCCAAAACTACCTAGTAATTTGTGTTCTTGGAAAATATATTCTTTTAGTACTAGATTTCTTAAACTGTAGCTGTAGTAATCTGTACTTGAGTAACAACCAGGAAAAGCCCTGTGAAATGTTCAACTCTAGACTGACCATTCATTTTGGAAAATAATGTACTCCATAACATTTATGAAGTTGAAAATTTGCTCCATGGCTGGAATTTTCCAGATGGATAACTCTTTAGTCTGAGCATCTCAGAGTTTTTTTCCCACTTCGTGCATATGTTTTCTCAAGGATATATATGCCTTGTGCATACATACAGGCTCCTAAAATATCAAGCATGTTGGGGGCTCTTTTTTGCATGTTTGAATCTACATTTATTCTGAACTCACAATGTTTTTCTCTTTTCTTTTTGAGCAACACAAAAGCTTTGCGCATCAATGCACTGATAGATGGAACCTTAAGCGCTACGCTCCTCCAGTACTGATTCTTGGGGTCTAGTCACTCTGTCAGGAACTGACTATGAACTTACTGAACTTAATTAGCGCTAAATATTCAGGGATTCAGAGAGATTTTTGCTCAATTTGCTAGGGTTTATACCATCAAAGGGAGAGTAGCACACTGTAGCACGCCACTGGTGGATAGATTACAACCCAATTACAGTAACATACCAAAATGAAAGGGAAATGGGGGACTTAAATAATTACAGTAACATACCATTACACTGAGGGAGCACGTGAAATGCAAACAGAAAAAGGAAGAGTCGTTGCTGGAAGTTGAACAGTGACGCACGACAGTCTGAGAGGCATCTGATTCCAGATTGCATCAGCAAACCGGTATCTTGACATCAGGGCCGTCCGATGAGAGATGAGTGTCAGCCACGTCCTCAGGAACCCAGCAACAGTGTAAGTGTCGATAATCTTCAGATAATTCAGACAAGATCATGACACACTCCCGCTCAGATACACAACCTTGCCTCCCGGGGCCGAGTAGCACGAGCCGATGAACGCGTCTCCAACGGCAGGAGGGCACATAGTCGATCAGATCCATGAGAGCACCTTGTTCCTCCAGGGTCAGAAGAAGGGATAGTCCAGCAAAGAGGTATTCCATGGAAACTAGGGTACCTTCTTGTAGAGTCCGAGCACCATAAGCTAGCAAAGTGCATAGCCATCAGCACCGATTTGACCAGAACCAGTCATCATGCCCCCTTTCCAGTATGGTAGGCGGCCAGCAATCCGACCCACCAGCTGCCTAGAAGGCTCGCTGGGTAAGTTGCGAACTGTCACTGGGGGTCCTTAGGTACTTCACCAGGAAGGTGGTAATGGCATCCCATTAGCCTTCTTGCTCTGTTTAAGACTTTGTTTTGAACCTGGATTTTTAATAAGATGGCTGTGTGCATCAAGAGATGCAGAGGCCGGGGGTATTCCTCCTTCTCGAAGAAAAATAGCCTTCTTGCTTATTGTCATGCGGTCCTTCTGAGGCTAATCTGGGAAGAAATCTGTCCGTATGAAAATAAAGACAAATTTCCTTATTCTGTGTGCGCTAGTTCTACTTCTAGTACAATTACTAATCAGTAATTTGATAAGGATCAATAAATAAAGCACATGATGATATTTTGTTGATAAGTAAGTGTGTCTGAACAATGTATGATGATCATATGGACACCTGCCAAGGGCACCATCTCATATTGATTCTGAGAAAGATCAGGCATCATCTGCTGTACTAGTTTTAGGAAGCCTGCTTTATATAATTGATCACTATGAGAATGCTGGATCACATTTTCTGCAATTAATTGTAGTGATCTATCTTGGATTTATTTTTTCTGTGGGGTCAACTAGGAGTACTAAATTTTAAATATTCAGTGAGGGAGATCCTTTAAAAAATACAACTGTTCACGTTTATCATGCTGGCACAGGCTCACAACCTCTGCCAATGTATGTGTTCTTTCGTTTCATGCAACAGTTTTTCCATGCTTCCATTTTCTGCTGACTTGGGTGGAGCTATGAAAAGCTTCCACTTGTCAAATAATTTGTAGATCAACCATTAACAAGTTTACTTTATTCACAGAACTTTGATGAATACACAGGCGATGGCTCAGTTGATTTCAGAGGTCACCCTATTTTAAAGCACAATACAGGAAACTGGAGAGCATGCTCATTGATTCTTGGTAATAATTCATCAAGAAATCTCCATTAAGGAGCAATGTAACCCTCATGTTTGTTAGGGACAAAATCATTAAGATCCTGTGAGACCATCTTTAAGAAAATATTTACTCAGTTGACTTGCAAAATTTTAATCTTGCAATTCATTGAATTGGAAATATTTTCATTAAAGTTTATGTAAGCATTTGTCAGCTTAAGAGACTATCTTTGATGATATTTTTTTCGATAGTTGAGTCTATGTTTCACGATAATCTTTTATCCCTAAACACAAGAAAGAAAAGCCTTTGTACTTGTATGATTGTATGTAATGTTAAATTCACATGACATTTGTTTATTTATTACATGGCAGGGACTGAAGTGTGCGAACGCTTAGCCTACTATGGGATTTCCAAAAGTTTGGTCACTTATCTTTCAGCTAGACTGCATGAAGGCAATGTGTCTGCAGCTAGAAACTTCACAACCTGGCAAGGAACTTGTTATCTCACACCACTTATTGGAGCAACCTTAGCAGATTCTTACTGGGGAAAGTATCGGACTATTGCTGTTTTCTCAACTATTTACTTTCTTGTAAGTTTCGACTAACCACATCCAAATGTACCTCAAAATTTCTTACTGGGGGAAAAGAACTCTCTTTCTCATTGGTTCAGTTGAATGGGCTTTGTAATAGTGTTTAGTACTTTGCACATGTTAACTTATTTGGTGCCAAATAATCATGTCATGGTTTAATTTTCGTTGGTACTCCCTCCGTTCCGAAATAATTGTCTTTCTAGATATTTCAACAAGTGACTACATACGGAGCAAAATGAGTGAATCTACAATCTAAAACATGTCTACATACATCCGTATGTTGTAGTCCATTTGAGATGGCTAGAAAGACAATTATTTCGGAACGGAGGGAGTATTTCTTAATGGATGCCATAGACAGGTTGAATTTGGACATGTAGAGCTTATCTTTTTCTCGAACACCCATATATAGCTTATTTTATCGAACATGCATATATAGCTTATTTCATAATAAAGATTATGGACACTGCATAATAATGAGTTCAGATATATTTCTTAACATGATACATAACTAGCATGTTTCACATATGTTTGCAAACTTACTTGTCTTAGTTGTGCATCTGATGTCCCAGTACGTACTTATTTCTGCTGATATATTGTGCTAATGACTCAATGTGCATTTTGATTGAAGGGGATGTCAGCATTGACGCTTTCAGCATCGGTTCCTTATCTCCAGCCCCCTCAATGTATTGGGTCTTTTTGTCCAAAACCAGCCTTACACCAGTATTTGATATACTTTGTTGGATTATACATGATTGCTTTAGGGGCTGGAGGTATCAAGCCATGTGTTTCGTCCTTCGGTGCAGACCAATTTGATGATACCGATCCAATTGAGCGAACAAAGAAAGGCGCTTTCTTCAATTGGTTTTATTTCTCCATAAATATCGGTTCATTGATCTCTGGCACTGTTCTTATTTGGGTACAAGAAACATATGGATATGGTATTGGATTTGCAATCCCTACCTTTTTCATTGCCCTAGCTATCGGAAGTTTTTTTCTAGGCTCAGAGGTATACAGATTTCAGATACCTGGAGGAAGCCCTCTTACAAGAGCATGCCAGGTAGTTGTTGCAGCCATTTACAAGCGAAATGTGGACTTGCCAGTTGATAGTTCTCTTCTCTATGAGTGTCATGGTAAGAGATCAGCTATCGAGGGGAGCCGCAAACTGGAGCACAGCAGTGAATTCAGGTACTTTTCTTGGTTATCATCAGGAATCATTTGCTGTGTAAGATGCTATTACCTTACCAAATTAATTAGCGGCAAAAACTGTTCAGATGGTGGAGTTCAGAATGCTGTTCTGGAAGAAATAAAAACATATTTGTTGAAGTTTAAGAATTAAAATAAAATAGTTTACAATTTAACAAAGCAAAGTATGCTACTATATTGATCTGACATTCACGTGCTTGCAAAGCTTGTGTCTTGGGACTTCCTGGACACAGCAACCCTTTTTCAGAACCATGACAGGTAAACCTTACACAAGATGTAAGTAGCATAAGATTCACATACTCACTGACCCAATGCATGTTTTTCCTCTGCAGTTTCCTTGACAAATCTGCAGTCATTTTGCGGAGTGAATGCGGCGGTTTTCATAATCCTTGGAGGCTTTGCACTGTCACACAGATCGAAGAGCTCAAAATATTAATGAGGATGTTTCCAATCTGGGCAACAGGCATCGTGTTCTTCACTGTCTGCGCTCAGAATTCATCAATGTTCATAGAGCAAGGGATGGCACTCAACAACCAAGTTGGATCTTTCAAGATCCCGCCAGCCACCCTGTCGTCCTTGGACATAATCAGCATCGTCGTTTGGGTCCCTATCTACGAGAGATTCATCGTGCCGATAGCCAGGAGATTGACTGGTAACGAGAGGGGCTTCTCGGAGCTTCAGCGCATGGGGATCGGTCTTTTCGTGTCCACCATTGCGGTGGCAGCCGCAGCATTGGTCGAGATCAAGCGCCTGGAGAGCGCAAGATCCGAGGGCCTGGTCCATCAGAAGGTGCCTGTTTCCATGAGCATTCTCTGGCAAGCGCCTCAGTACCTGCTGATCGGTGTCGGCGAGGTGTTCACGTCCATCGGGCAGGCTGAGTTCTTCTACAACCAGTCTCCGGACTCCATGAGAAGCCTGTGCTCGGCTTTCGCGCTTGTCACCGTGTCGCTCGGAAGCTATCTTAGCTCGTTCATACTGACCCTGGTGTCGTATCTTACGACGCGGGGGGAGCAGATGGGGTGGATTCCTGACAACCTGAATGAAGGCCACCTTGACCGCTTCTTCTGGCTCATTGCTGGCCTCAGCTCTCTGAATTTTCTCGCTTTCGTTTACTTTGCACAGCAGTACAAGTGCAAGAAAGCTTCTGTACTTTGATGTTTCCGCCTTTGCCTTGTATTGTGCAGAAAGTTGTGTGGATATTTCTCTGATGAACAAGCTAACAATGTACAGGCTACAATGTACAGTCTTCTGTAGTGTACAGTTGTATCCTTTGATAGTTGTATACATTTGTTTATTTGGAGAGTGGGAATAGTGTACCTTTCCCCCTTGTTAATGAAGCTTATAACCATGTAGTCGCTCCGTTCGGAATTACTCGTCCAAGAAATGAATGTATCTAAATGTATTTTAGTTGTAGATACATCTATTTTTGTAACAAGTAATTCCGAACGGAGGGAGTAGCTTTAACCAACACGCCTGCTATGTCAATCATTTCAGTTTCTGGCCTCAGATGTCAGGGATCTGCCTGCTTTCCAGCGGCAGAATAACTATCTGGAAAGTGTTGCAAACATGCTATGGTGGGTAGCACTACAGTGCACCCAGGTGTCTTGAGTTTTTTTTAAGTTAGAAGTGTGCTCCGAGGAGCACATGCTCCCTTTATATTTTGACAAAATTCAAAACTGAGTTTAAACTTTCCAAACGAATCCAAAAAAGGTATGGTGTGTAGGTATTAGATTAGAGTCATCCTTCAGCAATTTTTTTGTGAAAAAATCCATTCATTTGTGATCTATGTAAAAAATAAATTTGGAAAGCTTGAATAGCAAATAATCTCTTGAAAAGGGGCTTTTGAGTTTTTTTTTTTTTGCGCTAGCAATTGAACCGAGCCTTTACCAAACACGAAATCCAAAAATGTAAAACTAAAGAATCTAAGAAAAACTGATTCACTAATCACTAGCATGTGATTATTGTTAGATTGTTAGATAAATATAAAATCATTTTTTTTAAAGGGAGCACACTGGATGGTTTTCTCATCGAAAGCGACTACTTCAGTTGCTGATCTCGATCTTGGTGAAGTGCTGGTCTGTAGAGATCCTGTGTATTGTGGAATAGTGATTATAGTGTTAAAAAAGTCTTAATATATGTTAAGACATAGGGAGTACTTATCACCTCCAAGTTAAACTTTTCCAAAAGACTAATCTTCCCAGCTCGAAACCAAAATATTGGGCTGCTTGCTCAACACAGCCACCATCCACGTCAACTTCAGTTTTTCACCATCTTGCCACCCACAGCAACGCGACAGCTCCCACTTCTCTACTTTCTATCACGCGGTGAATGAACTCAAAAGTCACACCGGCCAATCCACGCCGACCAATCGGCACTGAAGCCCATCCCACCTTCCAACTTGGCTCATCATCGTCGTCGTTGCCACAAGAGCCGGGCCAAAACCATTGTTTTGACTTTGTCAGAATTTTTTAGCACAAAATGACCTCTCCCGAAAATTTTAGTATGATCTGATCATTTTTCTACAATGTCATGGCTTGCGACGTTTCTGGCCCATGTAGACGCCAAATCTCCAGGCGTTTCTAACCTGGTGGAGTAGCAGTTGAGTGCATGGAAGATATACCATTGATTATGGCGTTGCTAGAAACACCATTAACTTGTGGCGTTGCTGCCCCAATGAGAAACACCGCTGCTTGTGGCGTTCACAAAGTTTCTTTGTAGCTTGTCCTACATGGAACCTCTTATCTTCAGCCCTTCAACAATGCTTTGAGATCCGTACTCTTCAATTACTTGCAACAAGCAGATTTCTCCTTTTTGTTTCTCTCAAATGAAAGAACATATGTACTTCAAACTTTGCAGATCAAACAAACTTTACAACTTCAATGTGTGAAAAAACTTTCAGATTTTTTGAACCAACATAAATATACAAAATGAGGAATTTTTTTGATTAAAAAAAATAATTTTTAGCATTTTAAATGCATGAAAAAATCTGAAAGCTTTTTCCCACGTAGTAATTAGAATGTTTTGTTGTTCTTCAAAATTTGAAGTTTATACCTTGTTTCGTTTGAGAGAAACAAAAATGACAAATGTGCCTGTACGAATTTTGATGCCAAAATGAATGGCTAAGATAAGGGATATCGTGTAGCTCAAGCTACACAAAACCACACTCGCGTTGTGGCGTTTCCAGCAACGTCTGCCGGTGGCCACTCATCTATTCAGGTAAGGATGCCCAACGATTTTATCTAGGTGGGTCAGAAACGCCCAACGATTTTATCTTGGTGGGCCAGAAACGCCACAAGATATGGCGTTACCAAAAGGTCAGATCATGCTAAAATTCTGAAAGGGTTCAGACCATGCTAAAAAATCCTGACAAGATCACTTTGACCCAAGAGCCGCCGCGCTAACCGCTGCTGCCTCCTGCTCTGGAAGGCCTATCGTCAAATCCATGCACAGGAAAATTCAATGCAGAAGGAATCTCAGAAATACACGGTGCATGTCCATGATACGTGCAGTGCACCACCGAGCATGATCTGCATTCTCGGCTGAAAATAATAAATGTGAGCGGCCTGCAAAAGCAGGGAATAAAAACATGCGCGGTCGTGGACCCTTCTCGCTGAAGATGCACTCTCAGGCCAATGTCAGCTGGCAGACGCTTAATTACTCCCAAAGATCTACTGAAGCACTATGTTCTGTTCTCAATAAGCACATGCACGCGTTAGAATTATATATAGTCGACTAGGATCTGGGTGCTGCTAGTGGACAGAACGATTGGTCTGGACAACCATTACAGCTATGCAGGTAATGGTGGAATAGCACTAGTGTCCACCCAGTTACTTTCTCTGTTTGAATAACTTATCATTTTTGACCAACTTTGGTTACAAGTGAGTGTAACATTTGTGGTCCTAAAGACCAAGGAAGGTCTACGGTAAAAGGCCTAGAGATTAGAAATTACTCCCTCCGTCCGGGTTTATTAGGCCCGTGAGCAAATAAGACATGTCCGCTTTTATTAGGCCCCATTGGCAACCGTGTACACTTCATCTCTCGATTTAATTGATGAGCTGTAAGAGCATGGTCAATAGTATAGCCAGCTGCCGGCCATAAGCCAGTGCCATGTCATCTACGGTCCATCTTATAACCAACATGTACAATAATAGATCAAAAGAGTGTATTACTTTTTTATTACGTGACCCACCTTTCATTCTCACAAAGTGCCTAGGAGCACGTGCTAAAGCCGGCTCTTCACGAAGAGCCCGCTTACCTTCTCTCTCCTCTTCTCTTTCCTCCAACTAAGCAGAAATATATTAGTTTATTCCTTGTAGCCCGCTGACTCAGCTCTATTGTACTTGCACTAATGTGTGCTACGCTGCACGCGCGTGAGCATGCATGCGCACCATTGGTGGAGGGTTGGTGGGCTTGGTGTTGCATGCATAGTTAGCAGTAATTTACATGCCAAACGAGGCGTTAACCAGCAACATGAGGAATTAATGCCTTGAAAAACGTAGGCAATTACTAGCTGCCTTGGTACCGCTGATTTGGTCTTTGGGCCTAATAAACCCGGACGGAGGTAGTAAATGTCTATCAAGCAAATGGTTGTATAATTAAGATATTGTTGGGATATCTTCTCATGTGGGATGTGAGGAGATGACCACTTGAGGCCTTTTAGGCAGCCCAAAGAGGTGCAGAAGCCCACTACTTATTAGGGTTATGACCTAGGGTCATTTCAGACTTTGCACATGAGAGGATGGGGATGCTTTACCCTCCATCCAAGAACCACCATCAAGGGTGACGAAATCAGTTTATCCTCCAAAAGAGAAAAGGAGAGAAAACCAAGAGTGCAAGGGAAGAAGAGGAAGATTGAAGGAAGAAGCAAAGGGAGCTCCTCCCCAAGGTTGTGATGGTCCAGATCCACTACCCTGTCTTGTTCAAGCTTTAGTTCCACCATCTTTGGTGAGATTGTTCCAATGCTTAGTTCTTGAGCCCCAAATCTTGTGTTGTTCATCCAAGATTCAGAAATCTTAATGTATGAGATCCTCTAGTGCTGTCTAGAGAAGAACTTGGTGTATCCCACATTTGATAATAGTGGAAGAGGATTTGGATGGCTTCGGCCTGTGTTTTTCCCCCTCAAGTTGGGGGGTTTTCCACGAAAAATTTGGTGTCTCTTTGTTGATGCTTGGTGTTGTCCAGAAACTTACTCCTACCACAAGACATCAGGCTGAGGAGTGTCTTGCTTGCTGAGTAACATTTTGCCTCCATATATGCTGTTGCATATGTTTCCTTTCGTGCTAAGCAAATATCCTTGAGTTAGTACATGATGTGGAGCTGAGATTACTTTGTTTCCACTATAGTTTTCAGTTAAACACAAGTGCATTTGTGTGCTAATTCCCATCAGAGTGGCATCATAGCCTTGGTTGCTTAGAAGGTTGCAAATCCCAGTTGCTGGATTGTTGTTGTAAGTGCTGCTCACAATGGCTTTGGAAGAAAGCGCTACTACAAGTGGCATGATAAAACTTGATTCTTTCAATTACTCATTATGGAAGCCCATGATGAAAGACATCCTTTATTGCAAGGATTTGTATGAGCAAATTGTGAAAGACAAGATACCCACCGGTATCACGGAAGAAGAATGGAGAGTGTTGCATAGAAAGGCAGTATGTATGATTCGGTTGTACATCAACCACAATATTTTCCACCATGTTGCAAATGACACAAATGCTTATGAGATGTGGCAGGAGTTGGAGTCTATGTATGAGAGAAAGACATCAATGAACAAAGCCTCGGTGATCAAAAGACTTGCAAAGCTTGAGTACCGAGATGGCACAAGTGTGATTGAGCACTTAAATGTCTTTCAAAGCCATATAAATCAACTTTCAGCCATGAAGGTCAACTTTGAAGATGAGGTGCAAGCATTGTTGCTACTGAGTTCCATGCCTGATAGTTGGAACACGCTTGTTGTGTCACTTAGCAATTCAGCTCCGGATGGGAAGCTGACTTTGGAGATGGTGAAGAACAATATGCTGAATGAAGAAGCCAGAAAGAAGGAAAAAGGTGATGCCTCTTCTTCTGATGCGTATGTGGCTGAAACCCATGGAAAGAATGAGAACCGTGGACGCAACAATAC
Organism: Triticum timopheevii; assembly: GCA_963921465.1. Taxonomy (NCBI): domain Eukaryota; kingdom Viridiplantae; phylum Streptophyta; class Magnoliopsida; order Poales; family Poaceae; genus Triticum; species Triticum timopheevii. The sequence goes on from OY997268.1 coordinate 474,202,394, forward strand.
AAGATCTCAGCAAGGCAAAAGCAAATCCAGGGGGGATCAAAGTCAAAACAGAGAAAAGATATTACTTGCTTTCATTGTGGCAATCCGGGACACATAAAGAGGGAGTGCAGGAAGTACAAAAGAGAGCTTGTAGAGGGGAAACTCACAAAGAAAATTGAGCGAAAGGCTGGGAGCAGTTCAACCATGACTACAACAGATGAAGACTATCTAGTCATTGAAGATGAAGATTGCTACAGTGTTGTTCGTGATGCTGCCATGAGTTGGGTTGTGGATTCAGGTGCGTCCTTCCACATCACATCACACAAGGAGTATTTTACATCTTACACTAGTGGTTACTGTGTATGTTTCCATCTGTTTGGCTCATAAGTGCCTCCTTGGTTGGATTTGGTGATATCTACCTCTGATAGTACTCCTTCAGTTTCTCTTTACTTCGCGTGACAAGTTTTTCTAAGACTAAACTTTGTGAAGCTTGACCACGGCTACCAAACATACCATTCATGGATTAACAGAGCCTGAAATATAACATTAGATTTATGATTCTTATGTGTAAATTAGTAAATACGTGTGTTTTATATACGAAGTAAGTGTACAAGGAATGAATGTGGGTGAAGCGGGGAGTCTTAGGCTCCCACTGTTGGCTATTTTGGCAATGTGCTGGGATAGGTTTGCTTTTACTAAACTGCTTTTGCTCACTTTTCTTCCGTGTAAAGATATAGTTTCCACATGAAGGAAGGTCAGGGCATGAAAAAAACTTGCAATCTATTCGGCTGGTCAAGTAGTCAACAATGCAAACGTAGTGTGAATATAATCATTTATGCTTGCATGCATCGAATGATGCAGAGGCCGGAGGCAATCCTTCTTTTCAAAAAAGAGAGAATATAATCATTTGTACAGAACTCGGAAAAACATACAACCCGGAAAAGCGGCTCACGGGCGCCAGCCGGCCAGAGTCCGCGACAGCAAGGATCATGGTAGGCAAAGCTCGGGTAGAAGTGTCGCGCAGCGCCCGGACGTGCAGTGCGCTGACCCGGCCGTATGCTAACAAAGTCGACCAACTAAGTCCCTCCCAGCCCCACATGTCAACGTTAGGCATGCAACACGCCGAGTAGGGCGCACACGCACGCCTCGAAGGAACCATGCCCAGATATATGCAAGATAAAGACCTGACTAAGAAGGAGGTCTAAATCGACCAGTATGGACAAACAGTTTCTGTGATCCAGAGGTAATTATCCGTGTTTGTTAGCCTGTCTGTTGCTTCTTGGTGTTCTGTACCATATGTATTTTTTTCAAGAAAACTTTCGATTTATTTACCTTCAATCATGATAGTACAACAAGCACTAGAAATAATAAAAATTACATCTAGATTCATAGACCACCTAGCAACGACTACAAGCACTGAAGCGAGCCGAAGGCGCGCAACCGTCACCGCCCCCCGTCATCGGAGCCGGGCTAAACTTGTTGTAGTAGACAGTTTAAAAATCGCCGTGTTAAGACCCCATAGGACCAGCGCACCAGAACAGCAACCGCTACGATAAAGAGTAACCTCCGTCCTGGTTTATTGACCCCCATTGTAATCTGTGCCAAATTTTGACCACAAATTTAACTAACAAAATGTTCATGCTTGTTACGAAAAATTATATTGCTATAATGTTTGTTGACATGCACTAACATTTTGTCAATTAAATATTTGGTCAAAATTTAGCACAAATTACAAAGGGGACTAATAAACCAGGACGGAGGTAGTATCGTAGATCGGATCCAACTTGAAGACTCACGAACATAGACGAACGACGACCAGATCCATCAAAGACAGATCCGCCGGAGACACACCTCACACGCCCACCGACGATGCTAGACGCGCCACCGAAATGTGCACTAGTAGAAAAACACCTATTAGTCCCGGTTCGTAAGGGCCTTTAGTCCCGGTTCATGAACCGGGACTAATGGGTCATTACTAATACCTCCACCCATTAGTCCCGGTTTAAACACGAACCGGGACAGATGTGCCTCCACGTGGCCGGTCCGCCGAGCCCAGTCAGGGGGGCCTTTGGTCCCGGTTGGTGGCACCAACCGGGACCAAAAGTCCATGTTTTTTTTAGAAAAGTGGCTGATTTAGGGGTTTTGGGGGTTGTTTTTAGGTTGTTATTAGCTAGCTAATAGAGAGAAGTGTCCTCTCTTATATCTTCGTCCTTGGTTTACCAACGCTGCTGCTATGTTCATTTCACCCGCTGATATAACAACTTATGCATGCTCGCATTATACATCATCATATATAATAACAAGTCCTACTAATCATGCATCATCATACAACTTCTACTCGTTATTAATAATAAGTCATATGATCATCATCCTCATAGTCATCGAACCCAACCCTACATAATTGTTCTTAGCACATGATCATCAGTATCAGGTAGGACCTAAACACCCTTAAGGTAAAATAGCATAAAACATTATAGACCCTGACTCTCCATTATGAAGAATGGTGATCATCCTGTCTTCAATTCTTGCCCTTCGATTGCCTTTTGCTTCCAAGAAGCTCCTTACGACTGTCCATACATTTTTTCCATTCTTTGATTGTCATGTCTCCACTTCTTTTAGAAACCCGGTATGGACAGTTGAGATTCGTAGGAAGACCTGGTTGTATGTTCAAAACATGAAGGGTACTGTGCGTATACATCAGATGAGGCACACATTCATTCAGGATTATCTGTTGAAAAACATAGTAATAACTTCGTAGTTAGCAATGATGTACTAGTTTTAGAAGTGTGCAAAAAGATGCACGGATGTCGTAATAGTAAAAAATCTTACCAGGGTATCTCCATGGTAGTTACCGTAGTTCAACACGTGCACTAGTGGCACGTATTGACCATAATGTTGAGGAGTTTGATTGTAGATATTGTAATTCTCAAGATCAGTACAAAATGCGACCAGATGATTTTTCTCCTGATAAGTTAATTCGAAGCCTTCGGTGTAGTAGGTTCTGTCTACCATCTTCTGCACATTCTTTGAAGAATGAAAATAAGCTGTCAATGGAAATAAGTTGTCAACTATTTTGAAATAAACAATATAAATTACTTAATAACTATGTTAAGCTCACATGGGGGAAGAATTGAAGGTGTATCCACAAGGACCCAAATTGAAGGTCTCTCTTGCTCGATTGTAGGATCACCAAGATCCATGGTGATAAGCATACCCTCATCAAGACCATACATCTTGCAAAGTGCTTCCCAATTTTTGCAACCAAAATGGGTTACACTCTGAGCATTGTACAATTTTACTTGAAAATCCACACCATGATGGGTACTTAGGATAATTTTTTTGGTTTCCATACTTTCATGGTCTTCAAAACCCATCCTCTCCAAGACATAGCGTCTTGCAAAGCATGGGATAAGCTAGTCGAATTGGAAAAGATGAAAAATACACGTTAAAATAGTTGAAGTCGTGCTTAATTACGAAAAAAAACTATTGTCGTCGTTGCGTACCGTATGAACATCGAAGGTCTCCTCGAGCTTAATGCTGAAGCGCCGATCTTCGTCCAGCTCAATGAACCTATCGCACATATCTCGGTCGTTGTGGCACCAGTCGCACTCCCCCGAGCGGTTTTCGTCGTCCGAGTACGACATTTCCGGCCTATGTTCATAATTCAAATATTAAACTAGATTATTAATCACGGTTGACTATCGGTGATGTACGTAGCTCCTCCTTTCATTCCCGAGTGCATTATTACACCAAATTGTCTAGCACATGGGAATGAAGGAGAACTTATCCAATATGAGCATTCAATAAGCAAAACCAAATCATAAAATAAGCAAAACCAAATCATAAAATAAATTAGTATTCAAATTAGCATGCATTCAATAATTATAAGCAAAAGTACATCATCTCTTGGTGTCCGTACATCGTCGAATATTATCACTAATATAGCATAACTAATACAACTAGAACCGTAGCGCCCGACGGGTATCGTCGCGGGCGGTGGACACCCAAAGATAAGGAACCATCACAAGATCATAGCTCCAATGAGATCCCTAAAGAACCTGCCAGGTATTGTCAAACCTGCCCTCCAATGCAACCATGTAGCGACGGACGTGCTCGTCCTCCTCGCCGACACGGTGACGTACCACCTCCGCAGTGTCTGGAAGCCTTAGCACCGTCACTGGCCCACGCAACCGCCACCAGACAAGGATCAGGTCAACAATGGGCTGCCTCCTCATCAACCTACGTCCCCCGGAAGGTAGCACCTCCCAATACCAGCCCGGCGGAGCCCAGTCCCGAACATGGCCCTGATCAAGCAGGCCTCCACCGCCGAGTCGACGACGACGAGGATGCGGGATAGGCATCACCGACGTCGATGCGGGAACTACTTCTATATATAGTTAAATAAAGTAGTTTTATTAATTAAATCAACTAGCTAGTTCAACTACTAAGCACTTACTATAAATAAATAAAGTAGTACTTACTAAAAACAAACTACTTCTATATATAGTAAAATAAATTAGTTTATTAAATCAAGTAGCTAGTTCAACTAATATGAAGAACTTACTATAAATAAAATAAAATAGTACTTACTAAAAATAAACTAGTATTTTTCTAACTAATTATATTAAACACTTCCTCTTCTTATTCTTTTTCCTTTTTCTAAATACTATGAACAAAAAAATCATTAAAATTCTATGAACAAAATTAATTACACAATCTAAATATCACCAAAAAAATCTATTAACAATAATATCACCAAACATGCATATTCAACAATAATATCACCAAAAAAACTATTAACAGAAAAAATCTAACATAATATGAACAAATTAATTACACAATCTAAATTACACAATATGAACTACATATCTAATCTAACAAAAAAATCTATGAACTACAAAAAAATCTAACAAAAATAATAAAAAGTTTCTCACAGTCGGCGATGGCGACGGCGACAGTGAGGTGCGGCGCGGGGCAGCGACGGCGTCGAGGCGGCGCGGGCCGGGGCGGCGACGTCGGGGCGGCAGGGCAGGCGGCGACGACGTCGGTGCGGGGCGGCGACGGCGTCGGGGTGTGGCGGCGACGACATCGGGGCGTGGCGGCGACGACGAGGTGGCGACAGGGGACGGCGCGCGACGTCGGGAGAGGAGGAGGAGAGATCGAAGTGGGGATGCGGTTCTGAAATTTTGCTAAGTGCTACTTATATAGCAAAAGCTTTGGTCCCGGTTCGTGGCACAAACCGGGACCAATACCCCCTTTAGTCCCGGTTGGTGCCACCAACCGGGACCAAAGGCCTCTTTTCAGCAGCCCAAAGGGTGGGAAACGAAGACCTTTGGTCCCGGTTGGCGGCTCCAACCGGGACAATAGAGGGGCATTGGTCCCGGTTGGTGCCACTAACTGGGACTAAAGAGGGGCATTGGTCCCGGTTGGAGCCACCAACCGGTACCAATGCACCCGTCTAATTCCTTATTTATTTTCTGCAGCTGTTTTTTAGTTGATTCTTTCTGCAGCTGCTTTTAATTAGTCCCACCTCGCCAAGCGAGAGGCACTCGCAGCGGTTTAAAAGCCCTGAGTGCAGAGACAATGAAGAAGAGGCTCAATGCTCACCTGCACGTTGCTTAGCTTCAAGCCTTGAGGATTAGGGTAGACTGCACGGAGCTATGTGCAGTGCAGTTTACACTATTCTGAAAGGCTTGAAGCTAATTAATGAGCATTGCGCCTCTTTTTTATTTTTAATGACTTATTACAACTCAAAAATAAATATAAAAAATAAATATAGTAGAAAAGAAAAAAACTATATAAAAAACTACTCAGAAATAAATAGAAGAAAAAATAGTTGTGATTAACTTTACTACAAAAATGAGCATAGATGTTTATTTTTAATGACTTATTACAATTCAGAAATAAATAGAAGAAAAAATAGTTGTGATTAACTTTACTAAAAAAATGAGCATAGATGCTTATTTTTAATGACTTATTATAATTCAGAAATATATAGAATAAAAAATAGTTGTGATTAACTTTACTAAAAAATGAGCATAGATGCTTATTCTTAATGACTTATTACAACTCAGAAATAAAAAGAAAAAAAATAAACATAGCAGAAAAGAAAAAAAACTATATAAAAAACTACTTAGAAATAAATAGAAGAAAAAATAGTTGTGATTAACTTTACTAAAAAATGAGCGTAGATGCTTATTTTTAATGACTTATTACAACTCAGAAATAAAAAGAAAAAAATAAACATAGCAGAAAAGAAAAAAAACTATATAAAAAACTACTCAGAAATAAATAGAAGAAAAAATAGTTGTGATTAACTTTACTAAAAAAATGAGCATAGATGCTTATTTTTAATGACTTATTACAATTCAGAAATAAATAGAAGAAAAAATAGTTGTGTTTCATATTAAATAGAAGAAAAAAATAAACATAGCAAAAAAGAAAAAAAACTATATAAAAAACTACTCAGAAATGAGCATTGATGCGCTTATAGAGAAAATTCAACCTAAATTCATATTAAATTTCTACTAACTTCAGAGAAATTCAGTATGAATTTAGGTTAAATTCCCTGTATAAGGGCATCTATTTTCATTTTGAGAGGAGCTCAACAAGGCAGAGAGGGAGGGTCTTATAAACCGATCTGAGCCACCTTCGGTTGGCGAGGTGGGACTAAACTTTGGCCGCAACGAGGACCAACCCTTTAGTCCCGGTTGGTGGCCTGAACCAGGACTAATGGGGCAGCCTTTGGTCCCGGTTCATGCCTCCAACCGGGACCAATAGTGGTGGGCCAAGAGCGAGGACCATTGGTCCCGGTTCGTCCCTCCAACTGGGACCAAAAGGTCCAGACGAACCGGGACCAATGGCCCACGTGGCCCGGCCGGCCCCCGGGGCTCACGAACCGGGTCCAATGCCACCATTGGTCCCAGTTTTGGACTGAACCGGGACTAATGGGCTGGCCCTGCCTGGACCATTGCCCCTTTTCTACTAGTGGTGGTCAAGGCGGGGAAACCGTATTCCATCTTCAAGAAGCCGTTGTCGTCTCGTCTTCTTGAGTAGGACACAAACCCTAACAAAACTCGAAGTAACGTCTAAAAACGGAGCCCTCCCACCAACAAGGGTCGGGATCCATCACGTCCTGTAACACCCCAAAAATTTAACCAGGTTTTAGTTATTAAAATTTTGCCAAGAGTTTAAATTTTTTGCGTGCAAGTATATCCCTGTTGATTTCAAAACTTTTCCTTTAATATTAAGAAATTTTTCCCAAGTGGATCCTTCCAAAACATATTGGACTTATTTTCCCTCTCATTTAAAAACATCTCTCAATCAGTAGATTTAGTTATTAAATTATTTCACTCTGAGCTTTATTCATTAAAATGACTTTCTTTAAATTTTGGAGCTCTTTTTGTACTGCAACCAGTTGATAAATTTATCTAAAAATCTAACCAAAATTGGGAGATGTCATGTGATGTCTCTAGATCACTTTTGTGCAATAATATATTTCATTCATTGCATATTTTGAGTGCTACACATGTTTTTCTCCTCTGGTCCAGTGAACAATTTTGCACTACAACCCTTTTAAATATTTGTTTCTAGCTTCCACCAAAATTTTGGGATGTCAGTAGGAGCATATCATTCCATTATATGCAAAAATCCAGGGTTGTTCTTTGAAAATTTTGAGTGAAACAACCTCATCTTCATTCTGGTCCAACATGATAGTTTGTACAGCAACCATATTTTTGCTTGCTCTTTAGCCCTTGATTCTTTCTCCTACTTGTAGTCCTCCATGCTAAACCCCTAAGTCCAGGAGCATGCACTCATTGGATCATTTCTGCTTCATGAAATAATGCCATTCACCTCCTGTCCAGATTTGAAGTTCTGCAAAACTTGCACTAGCAAGTTTATGCTTTTCACCAACTAACCTCACCACCCTCTTGTGCATCCAAAGAGACACTGATCTGGAAGGATTGGTCACTCCAAGAAATGCCTAGGTGCCTGTGGCATTTTGTCAAACACCTTGAGAGCATGAACAGATTTGACATGAGTTATTGTTGGCATTGTGAACTTGGTCTCCTGACCAAACCACCATGTACCTTGTTACCCTTACTAAACCTAGACTAGCCCTAGTTCTTGCCAGCCTCAACCGCGACCTGTAGGCCACCCTGGCATTTCATCGAACACGTCCCGGGCATGCTCTGGACACGCCCAGAGCGTGCGTATTGCACGAGCCGTGCGCCCGAGCCGCCGCGTCACGCCCCGCACTCACTCCAGCCCGTGACCGACCGCAGCCAGCACGCCGTGTCACCTTGCACGCCGCATGCTCCCCCCTCACCGCAACGCGCCAAGCAGACCCTCGCCGCGTCCCCGGCAAGCCAAGGACTAGCCGCCACGGCCGCCCGACAGCCCTGCTCAGGTCGGCGCCGCCAAAGCCACCCCGGCTCGACACCTGCCCGTGGAAACAACGCAAGCTTATCCCCTCGCTCGTCGGCTAGCTCCCGTCGTCGCCACAACGCCCTAACGCTACAGGGAGGCGGTTCGTCATTGTCCTTATCGCCGGCCGCCTCGGAACCAACCTCCAACGCCTATATAAGGACCCCGGAGCTCAATCGAGTCCTCGAGCAACCTCATATGATCCTCCTAGTGCTGCCTTGGCCAGCAGTCGAGAGAGGGAAGGCCTTCTTCCCCGAGTCCGGCCGGTTCGGCCGCCCCCAAGTTCCGGCAGATTCCGTCGCCACCAGTGCCTCCCCCTCTCCACTCTCTCCACCAAGAGCTCTCCCTCCCTCTCGCGAGTACCACCCCACGCTCAATCTTGGCCGGAGACCACCGCAGCCCCAAACTCACTTTGTCCCCGGAGCCTCCTCCGCCGCGGAGCTCGTCGCCGACGGCTCCCTCCGTCCCCATCACTCCCTCGACCACCGGGAGGACCGCCTAGGAGTGGCGGATCCATCCCTGCACTCGGATGCCCGCGAAGAACCGCCGTTCGCCGGCGGCGATCGCCGGACGCCCCGCCTCTGCTCGGGCAGAGAAGAGGAGGGAGTGGGGACTGGTCAAACCTGACCAGTGGGCCCCTGGACCCACTGTCAGAGACCCAGCCCCGCCTCCACGTGTTTAAGTGGAAGCACAAAACCCCGAGTACGTCTCCCCTGTTCGAAGGCGTATTCTGCCCGAAACGTTTTCTTTTCTGTTTTGTTTTAAATAACAGATTTTTGACCAAATTTTAACAACTGTATCTTTTTGAATACAGCTCCAAATAAATTAATTCTTTCTCCTACCTCTTTCAAATATGGTCTAGTTTATTTTAAGGTTTATTTAAAAAAATTTCAAAACAACTTTTTGTGCTATTTTGATTTTGTGTGTTAATTCAAATATATTCTTTTAATAGGGTTTTTGAAGATTTCAAGATGTTTTGGAATGCACCCTGCTTTCCCATGACCTGAAGGCAAGCATTCTGAACCCCGGCATAATATTATTGTGTGTTCGATGACACGTTTATAACATCACCTCACTTGGGAGGAACTTGTTCTTTCATGTGATATGATCATATGCATGGGTGCATGTTAGTGATTTCCATGCTGTTGGAAATGAACACACTTGTGATGATAATCATCCTCATGTGCCTTGCATGCATACCGGCAGGAACCCGGGAAAACCTCTGCCTTGGGTAGGCATGAGTTTGTCGCCGGTATCCGTCGGGACGGTCATGTCCGGTATGGCATAGTGAGGTATAATGAGCGGTGATTCTGTTGGTTGAAATATTTTTTGTTATGCATGTCATGCAGGGAAATTATAAACCTCCTGAGTCGACCGTAGATCGAGTCTTGTTCCAGTAACCCCCATACTTGTTTCGTACTACCACTCATCTCTACAACAAGTAGAGTACGGTTCAGTAATTTGTCAACCCCTTTCTAGCACACACCGTACAGAGGGGCCGGGATGAGGGTACCACGGCCATGGATTAAAGCCAGTCATCCGGTCAGCGGGCATGGGTGTTTCGGTTGTAGCCGAGGGGGTAGCTTCCCCAGTTTTGCGCGCGGTATAAATTTTGTGATCCCATGCTAATCGAGGTTGTAGCCTCCCCACTTAGAGTTTTGCTTAACGAGTGTCATGGGTGATTCCAGACACCGGTGAGTTAAGCTGGTGTGTGCAAGTCAGGTGCGTTTTCATTTACAAGACCATAGACGGAATTAGTCCCGATGGACTAATGGAATCCGTTACTCGTGGGTAAAGAGTACACCCTCTGCAGAGATTAAACCTATTCGAATAACCGTGTCCATGGTTAAGGACTACAGTCAGGGATGGGTCAAGTGTCGGTCTTAGTGTCGGTCTTCGGAGGTGAAACTGTTAACCAGAACTGGAACTACTACTTGTGACTTGTGATAATTATGATTATTATTATTGTTGACTAACCCGTGATATTATTGTTATTATCGAGTATCTCTGGGATGGTTCTACCTCCGGGATATTCACTATGATTGTTTATTTTAAAGCCCTTTATGTGGTGTCGCTCAGATGCCCGACTGTGGCATTTCTTTTAAAGCCCTTTATGTGGTGTCGCTCAGACGCCCGACTGTGGCATTTCTTTTAAAGCCCTTTATGTGGTGTCGCTCAGACGCCCGACTGTGGCATTTCTTTTAAAGCCCTTTATGTGGTGTCGCTCAGACGCCCGACTGTGGCATTTCTTTTAAAGCCCTTTATGTGGTGTCGCTCAGACGCCCGACTGTGGCATTTCTTTTAAAGCCCTTTATGTGGTGTCACTCAGACGCCCGACTGTGGCATTTCTTTTAAAGCCCTTTATGTGGTGTTGCTCAGACGCCCGACTGTGGCATTTCTTTTAAAGCCCTTTATGTGGTGTCGCTCAGACGCCCGACTGTGGCATTTCTTTTAAAGCCCTTTATGTGGTGTCGCTCAGATGCCCGACTGTGGCATTTCTTTTAAAGCCCTTTATGTGGTGTCGCTAAGACGCCCGACTGTGGCATTGCTTGTTATTTATTTCATAAATTTTAATACTACTATGTTAATGCATTTTCATAAATAACCGCTTGCATGCATCAGAATTTATTTACTTTTTTTTGACTGACGTCATGAGCATAAAATATTTTCAGCACACCATCGTTATGTTATGCCTGTGTTCATAATGTTTGCGAGTACATTCAAAGTACTCACTGGCTTGTCCCTGGCTATTGTCTTGGCCAGATTTCTTGCACGGAGAGGAGCAACGCGGTGACAGCCCCGGAACCTAAGCAACGGTGATAGCAGCCTCGTGAAGATAGGAGTTAACCTGGTTAGCTGTTCCTGTTGGGAATTGGAGTCCCATAGACACTGATGTTCCACAAACCGCTTCCGCCATCAACCACTAGAACCATTTGTTGTACTCACAGGCCAGAATGGTCTTGTACTACATATTTTGTATTTTGCTTGGAATTTCTGTATCAAGTTGGAGCCTCGTCAGCTAACAGTAATCCTGGGGCTGATGAGCACGACGGTCTTTTTCTGGAAATTTATACCCGGAAAACCGGTCGCCACAGACTTGGTATCAGAGCCAGGCTGACCATTGGCTAATCCTATCTTAGCCAGGTCAATAAACTTAGGCAAACCAACCTACCAGACCCTAACCAAAACCCCAGCCAAGCTTCCCGTGCAAGATAGCCACACAGTAATCCCGACACTTTTGGCAGTCGGTGCCCAACCTATCAGCCTAACCTGTCGATCGCACACCAGTGACCGATGGCAAAAATGTCTCATTCGCAAGCGTGCGAAGGAAGACTCCATCCCCTTTTCTATAAAAAGGGCACGCTAGCCTCAACCCAGCACAACACAGCCTCTACCCCAAACTGAGCCACAATGCCTGACCCCATAGTGCACAACGAGACCACAACAACCAACCTTGGAGGCTTTGTGACCATCCTCGCAAACCTCACCCGTCGTGCCTATGTGTTAGAGGAGCCACCAGAATATGTTGTGTACCAAGGACCCATGAGCGGTGAGGACCGTCAATTCTCGGCCACTGTACACATCTACGGTAGGGGTTTGTCGCCAGAACGCCCCTACAGGTTCACCGGAAGGACAACTTCCTTCGAGCCACAAGCCATCCAGCTAGCCGCTCGAGAAGCTATAGTTCAACTCCGGCAGTTGTCGCCCAGAGTTAACTGTCGGTCGTTCTACTACTACCCCAGGCGTGAAGGGTATGGTAGACCACCCCAAGTTGCCAACAGAGATCACGAGACGGATCCCGCATTGTTGCACCTAGTGCGCTATGTAAGTGCACTAGAGGCACTATTCGACCAGATCACCATTGATCTGATCGCAGCTCGTGGAGAGCTGGTTCGCCGAGCCCCGACAAGCAGAGAAGACAATCCCGACACCGACAACCCAGTCGTGCTGTTAGAACACCCGATCGAGACCCTGAGATCAGCTCCAGCCAGCGGCCAAGGTGCTTTGATGACCCCAGAAGTGCTTCGTCACCTTTTGGGAGCAGACTCCAACGGGATTGTGGCCAACAATCCCCGCGATGGTCATCATCGCTACCCCGACCCTGCAGTTCCTCCGCCATCTCTGACTAATCCCGGCAGTGAGACACGTGGAGAAGCCTCGACATCCACCAGGCACGCCCCTTTAGACATAAACGAGGTAGACTAAGCCGTACGAGTAGTACCGAGTCTCAGTGTATCCTCGCTTTGTAATCGTGTGACCGTGTATATTAGCGCAACCTGTCGTTGTGCCTCTGCTTTAATGGTAGCCTTGCGTATTTTATTTGTCAGCGCATAGTTGCACATTTTCCAGGCAAAACTACCAAAACCAACCTCGACGACACCTACAGTAACACGTCTCTTTATGAGATATGTGTATCTCTCTCACTGACCCCGACCTTTGGAGGTGATCTGGCAGTTTTATTACCTTTCACCACGGTAAATAAACCAGCCCAGATGCTATATAAGAAGGCCACCTTGTGACCTTACCCAGCAACCCTCACCTCGTGCACCACTCTCACAACCATTTCTTGCCATGCCAAGCCCTAGTATTTATCGGAGAACCCCAGATGCAACCCCAGGCAGCTTTGTCAAAATATTATGGGACTTTACCTGCAGTACCATGGGTTCTACCCAGCCACCCCAGTACGAGCTTTTCAAATCAAGAATCACCCCATCCACCTCGGAATATTGGGCAGCCGTACACATTCCTCCTGTAGACCCCAACCAAGATCCAACAGAGGTTTCCTTCGTAGGGAAATCTATGCCGACCCCACGCTTGGCCATAGAAGCTGCTGCGAACGAAGCAATTGCTCGTCTTCGATCCGCAGTACCTTATGCCCGCGAACGAGGATATTATTATTTTCCGAGCCGTGCAACACCCGGAGGAGTGACATCTTTTCCCGGTGGACGGATTGAGAGAGACCCAGTGCTAGCCAACCTTATCCAGTACATCATCGCTCAAGAGCATTTGAACCAGCGAGTGATGGATTATCTCCAGAGTCTCGCTGATTTGAATCCTCAGATTGCCATCGGCAGACCACTGAGGCCCGACGCGGAGAGACTCATACATCGACTGGTCAATCCACTTCCTCCGGTAGAAGAGGAGTGTATTCCATTGCCAGAGACTTTTTCTCAAGATCCTGTCCAGTTACCTTTCTCATTTTAGATGTCACTGCTGTGTTTGTCATTTCAGCATTTATTATTACGTTGTATCTTATGCATGGTACGTCAAATTTGTGCGACGAGTCGAGTATTTAGTTTCTACTTATGTGAGTGGTTGTCTTCGTGAATAATCTGTGTAACCACGAAAATCCTAGAATGAGATTTCTTTTCCCTGAATTGCTACATCTTTTATCCTCTCACGGCATGGATTTTTTTCTTTTCACGCAGTACCACGGCAGCAGACTCACAACCGCTCGTACACATATGGAGTATTTATTTTTCACAACGACTCTTAGCAAATCTCGAGGATGAGATTTTTTCTTAAGGGGGGTAGTAATTGTAACACCCCAAAAGTTTAACCAAGTTTTAGTTATTAAAATTTTGCCAAGAGTTTAAATTTTTTGCGTGCAAGTATATCCCTGTTGATTTCAAAACTTTTCCTTTAATATTAAGAAATTTTTCCCAAGTGGATCCTTCCAAAACATATTGGACTTATTTTCCCTCTCATTTAAAAACATCTCTCAATCAGTAGATTTAGTTATTAAATTATTTCACTCTGAGCTTTATTCATTAAAATGACTTTCTTTAAATTTTGGAGCTCTTTTTGTACTGCAACCAGTTGATAAATTTATCTAAAAATCTAACCAAAATTGGGAGATGTCATGTGATGTCTCTAGATCACTTTTGTGAAATAATATATTTCATTCATTGCATATTTTGAGTGCTACACATGTTTTTCTCCTCTGGTCAAGTGAACAATTTTGCACTACAACCCTTTTAAATATTTGTTTCTAGCTTCCACCAAAATTTTGGGATGTCAGTAGGAGCATATCATTCCATTATATGCAAAAATCCAGGGTTGTTCTTTGAAAATTTTGAGTGAAACAACCTCATCTTCATTCTGGTCCAACATGATGGTTTGTACAGCAACCATATTTTTGCTTGCTCTTTAGCCCTTGATTCTTTCTCCTACTTGTAGTCCTCCATGCTAAACCCCTAAGTCCAGGAGCATGCACTCATTGGATCATTTCTGCTTCATGAAATAATGCCATTCACCTCCTGTCCAGATTTGAAGTTCTGCAAAACTTGCACTAGCAAGTTTATGCTTTTCACCAACTAACCTCACCACCCTCTTGTGCATCCAAAGAGACACTGATCTGGAAGGATTGGTCACTCCAAGAAATGCCTAGGTGCCTGTGGCATTTTGTCAAACACCTTGAGAGCATGACTAGATTTGACATGAGTTATTGTTGGCATTGTGAACTTGGTCTCCTGACCAAACCACCATGTCCCTTGTTACCCTTACTAAACCTAGACTAGCCCTAGTTCTTGCCAGCCTCAACCGCGGCCTCCAGGCCACCTTGGCATTTCATCGAACACGTCCTGGGCATGCTCTGGACGCGCCCAGAGCGTGCGTATTGCACGAGCCGTGCGCCCGAGCTGCCGCGTCACGCCCCGCACTCACTCTAGCCCGTGACCGACCGCAGCCAGCATGCCGTGTCCCCTTGCGCGCCGCATGCTCCCCCCTCACCGCAACGCGCCAAGCAGACCCTCGCCGCGTCCCCGGCAAGCCAAGGACTAGCCGCCACGGCCGCCCGACAGCCCTGCTCAGGTCGGCGCCGCCAAAGCCACCCCGGCTCGACACCTGCCCCTGGAAACAGCGCAAGCTTATCCCCTCGCTCATCGGCTAGCTCCCGTCGTCGCCACGACGCCCTGACGCTACAGGGAGGCGGTTCACCGTCGTCCTTATCGCCGGCCGCCTCGGAACCGACCTCCAACGCCTATATAAGGACCCCGGAGCTCAATCGAGTCCTCGAGCAACCTCATATGATCCTCCTAGTGCTGCCTTGGCCAGCAGTCGAGAGAGGGAAGGCCTTCTTCCTCGAGTCCGGCCGGTTCGGCCGCCGCCAAGTTCCGGCAGATTCCGTCGCCACCAGTGCCTCCCCCTCTCCACTCTCTCCACCAAGAGCTCTCCCTCCCTCTCGCGAGTACCACCCCACGCTCAATCTTGGCCGGAGACCACCGCAGCCCCAAACTCACTTTGTCCCCGGAGCCTCCTCCGCCGCGGAGCTCGTCGCCGACGGCTCCCTCTGTCCCCATCACTCCCTCGACCACCGGGAGGACCGCCTAGGAGTGGCGGATCCATCCCTGCACTCGGATGCCTGCGAAGAACCGCTGTTCGCCGGCGGCGATCGCCGGACGTCCCGCCTCTGCTAGGGCAGAGAAGAGGAGGGAGTGGGGACTGGTCAAACCTGACCAGTGGGCCCCTGGACCCATTGTGAGAGACCAAGCCCCGCCTCCACGTGTTTAAGTGGAAGCGCAAAACCCCGAGTACGTCTCCCCTGTTCGAAGGCGTATTCTGCCCGAAACGTTTTCTTTTCTGTTTTGTTTTAAATAACAGATTTTTGACCAAACTTTGACCAGCTGTATCTTTTTGAATACAGCTCCAAATAAATTAATTATTTATCCTACCTCTTTCAAATATGGTCTAGTTTATTTTAAGATTTATTTAAAAAAATTTCAAAACAACTTTTTGTGCTGTTTTGATTTTGTGTGTTAATTCAAATATATTCTTTTAATAGGATTTTTGAAGATTTCAAGATGTTTTGGAATGCACCCTGCTTTCCCATGACCTGAAGGCAAGCATTCTGAACCCCGGCATAATATTATTGTGTGTTTGATGACACGTTTATAACATCACCTCACTTGGGAGGAACTTGTTATTTCATGTGATATGATCATATGCATGGGTGCATGTTAGTGATTTCCATGCTGTTGGAAATGAACACACTTGTGATGATAATCATCCTCATGTGCCTTGCATGCATACCGACAGGAACCTGGGAAAACCTCTGCCTTGGGTAGGCATGAGTTTGTCGCTGGTATCCGTCGGGACGGTCATGTCCGGTATGGCATAGTGAGGTATAATGAGCGGTGATTCTGTTGGTTGAAATATTTTTTGTTATGCATGTCATGCAGGGAAATTATAAACCTCCTGAGTCGACCATAGATCGAGTCTTGTTCCAGTAACCCCCATACTTGTTTCGTAGTACCACTCGTCTCTACAACAAGTAGAGTACGGTTCAGTAATTTGTCAACCCCTTTCTAGCACACACCGTACAGAGGGGCCGGGATGAGGGTACCACGGCCAGGGCTGGGCGGACAAAATCCGGAGCCCTGTGCCAAACCAAAAAATGGGGCCCTATCTCACTAAAAAATGACCTAACGAGCTATTATAATGTATAAATTAATATATATCAAGCAGAATTTTTGCACAATGTATATAATATAATGTCTTACATAACAATTGGACGTATAAAAAATCATACCTATTCAACTCCTAGCTGCTATTTATTTGAAAAACTTCATTCTTTTAGTATTCTTTGAAATGAAATCTTCAATGATATCCTCGTAATCAATCTTCTCCAACACTTCACTCTCAAGTGCTATTGTGGCCAAATCATTGAGTCTTTGTCGTGTCATAGTAGTACGCATATAGGACTTCAATAGCTTCAACTTAGAAAAACTTCTTTCTGCCGATGCAACTGTCACAGGAATGGTCAACAGAACTCTATATGCAATACTTGCATTGGGAAAATAGTCATGCCGCTTTAAAAAAAATCAGAATTTCAACAGGTCCGATATTTTCTTTTGGCATGAAATTTTGAAGGAACTTTAACTCAACAAACAGATCATTATGACTGATGTTTTTAATGCCATAAAGTTTCTTCTGCTTTTTTCTTGCGCTTATAGGCACCCGACTGATGTTTCCCCATGATGACTCAAATCTGTACTATTGAAACACAAGATAAAGAAGATGAATAAAATAAAATTGAATTTATACGTAGCATATATCAATTGGAGATCATGCATCAATGCTTGGGAATTAGACGAACCGTCTAACTCACCTAATTTTTGGTCCTGTGATTTTTGACCGAGGACGTAAGAAGTAAGAACCAATCTCTAATGAAGTAACGATCCCTGTCAATAATTAATTAGAAAATTAAGAATTAGGATTTAGGAGTAGGAACCGAAGTTAACCAAAAAAAAGACTCGCTAAGCACCTGAAGGCTAGCGTCGGTCACCGATCAATCCGATGAGATGACGTCGACGAGTCTGAAATTTGAGAAAGGAGTCAACGAAGTCAATGACGGCACCGCAGCAGTGGCATGTCACTTAGTCGGCCTGAATCTAAAATCGGATAGGTCTAAGGAGTAAGGACCACTGACCGAGCGAGAGCCACCGAGGGACGAGGTGGGACGAGGCGTCGAGCCGTCGACGTGACGAAGTCAAGGGCTCCAGGCGTCCAGCCGTCGAGGGCTCGAGCAATCCGATCCGTAGCGATCAAGTGTTTTTTTTATGGTAGCGATCTAGTATTTTTTTAGATAACGTAGCGATTAGCGAATTAGCGATGCCCTCGTCGCCTTTTTTTTCCCTGAGTGCTGCCTCCTCGCATGATCCTCTCGTAGCGATGGGAGGAGTCCCAGCGCTCCGTCCGCTCGATGGCCTCGCTCGCTCGATGGGCCTAGTCGCTCGCCGCTCGGCCCCGTTTATGCTTAACTGTTACTACACCTATATAAAAAATATGGCCCCCCCCAGAATTTTGGGCCCTGTTCGGGCCGCACCTTTGGCACCACTGTGGGCCCGGCCCTGACCACGGCCATGGATTAAAGCCAGTCATCCGGTCAGGGGGCATGGGTGTTTCGGTTGTAGTCGAGGGGGTAGCTTCCCCAGTTTTGCGCGCGGTATAAATTTTGTGATCCCATGCTAATCGAGGTTGTAGCCTCCCCACTTAGAGTTTTGCTTAACGAGTGTCATGGGTGATTCCAGACACCGGTGAGTTAAGCTGGTGTGTGCAAGTTAGGTGCGTTTTCATTTAAAAGACCGTAGACGGAATTAGTCCTGATGGACTAAAGGAATCCGTTACTCGTGGGTAAAGAGTACACCCTCTGCAGAGATTAAACCTATTTGAATAGCCGTGTCCATGGTTAAGGACTACAGTCTGGGATGGGTCAAGTGTCGGTCTTAGTGTCGGTCTTCGGAGGTGAAACTGTTAACCAGAACTGGAACTACTACTTGTGACTTGTGATAATTATGATTATTATTATTGTTGACTAACCCGTGATATTATTGTTATTATCGAGTATCTCTGGGATGGTTTTACCTCTGGGATATTCACTATGATTGTTTATTTTAAAGCCCTTTATGTGGTGTCGCTCAGACGCCTGACTGTGGCATTTTTTTTAAAGCCCTTTATGTGGTGTCGCTCAGACGCCCGACTGTGGCATTTCTTTTAAAGCCCTTTATGTGGTGTCGCTCAGACGCCCGACTGTGGCATTTCTTTTAAAACCCTTTATGTGGTGTCGCTCAGACGCCCGACTGTGGCATTTCTTTTAAAGCCCTTTATGTGGTGTCGCTCAGACGCCCGACTGTGGCATTTCTTTTAAAGCCCTTTATGTGGTGTCGCTCAGATGCCCGACTGTGGAATTTCTTTTAAAGCCCTTTATGTGGTGTCGCTCAGACACCCGACTGTGGCATTTCTTTTAAAGCCCTTTATGTGGTGTCGCTCAGACGCCCGACTGTGGCATTTCTTTTAAAGCCCTTTATGTGGTGTCGCTCAGACGCCCGACTGTGGCATTTCTTTTAAAGCCCTTTATGTGGTGTCGCTAAGACGCCCGACTGTGGCATTGCTTGTTATTTATTTCATAAATTTTAATACTACTATGTTAATGCATTTTCATAAATAACCGCTTGCACGCATCAGAATTTATTTACTTTTTTTTGACTGACGTCATGAGCATAAAATATTTTCGGCACACCATCATTATGTTATACCTGTGTTCATAATGTTTGCGAGTACATTCAAAGTACTCACTGGCTTGTCCCTGGCTATTGTCTTGGCCAGATTTCTTGCATGGAGAGGAGCGACGTGATGACAGCCCTGGAACCTAAGCAACGGTGATAGCAGCCTCGTGAAGATAGGAGTTAACCTGGTCAGCTGTTCCTGTTGGGAATTGGAGTCCCATAGATACTGATGTTCCACAAACCGCTTCCGCCATCAACCACTAGAACCATTTGTTGTACTCACAGGCCAGAATGGTCTTGTACTACATATTTTGTATTTTGCTTGGAATTTCTGTATCAAGTTGGAGCCTCATCAGCTAACAGTAATCCTGGGGCTGATGAGCACGACGGTCTTTTTCTGGAAATTTATACCCGGAAAACCGGTCGCCACACGTCCCCATGGCCATAAGGCCACCGGAGACGAGGCGGACCGTTAGCGACGCCGGTGGGAGACAGAGAAACCCTAAACTTGAGAGAGGAGGCGGCGGTTGTGTGTGATTTTTTAAATCTGGACAGTGCTGGCTTACCGTATATATTTCTATCCATGTTAATGTCCTTTGATAATAGTTTATAAAACAAACATCTATTAAAACATGTTGCCTATAATTTGCTAAACTTCTTGGTTGTAGTTGGTCTTTGTGCCAATGACGCAACGGGTCATGTAGTACAATAGGAAGCCACATGCAATTTCATTAATGGTTTATTTTGCTATTCTCAGGTTCAAGGCTTGCCATTTAATTCCGATCACTGGGGTTCATGGATACCATGCAATATGAGAAAAGAGTAGTTTAGGCCTATGCGGACTGTGTATAAAGCCGTGACCCGCAAAATAACCGCTAAAATACAGGTCGGCGTGGAAAATGCTGCTTGACTAGACCCCCGCAAACGCGTCCGACCCGTAAATATTTTTGAGGGGCGCGGCAAAATCTCATCCCCAACCCACGAATACGCAGGTTTCTGCCTCGCCCCTACAGTGCTCCGTATCCCAGGAAAGTGGTTAGCGGGAGGGACATTTCAGCCCGCGCCCTTTCTCTACCTCCTTCCGTCGCTGTCCGCCATTGGTTCCGCACGTCCGCCGCCAGCGATTTCGGCCAAATCTGCGGGAGGAATCACGCCGCGGGGGTGCCCCTACCCTCTTCCACCGAGAAGCTGCGCCGCCCCCTAATCCGGCGACCCGAGCCGCCCCTAGTCGTTGTCGCCACCTGGGATCGACCGCCCCTAAGCCACCGGAGAGCCACCACCCTCGAGCAGCCGGTGAGTTTTTACTTGTGCTTGTGCCAAGCGGTATGCATAGTTGGTTAACGTGGCATGCGACTTTATGAATTTAGACGGAATTGAGCCCGTGCGAGAAGTTTTTGCTCAACGATTCATCCGATTCGGACAACTCGGATGTTGAGACGCTGCTTGTCAACTATCGCCAACAGACTTTGGTGATGACCATGTTGGAAATATGCCCTAGAGGCAATAATAAAATGCTTATTATTGTTGGAAATATGCCCTAGAGGCAGTAATAAATTAGTTATTATTTTTATATTACCTTGTTCATGATAATCATTTATTATCCGTGCTATAATTGTATTGATAGGAAACTGAGATACATGTGTGGATACATAGACAACACCATGTCCCTAGTAAGCCTCTAGTTGACTAGCTCATTGATCAATAGATGGTTATGGTTTCCTGACCATGGACATTGGATGTCATTGATAACGTGATCACATCATTAGGGGAATGATGTGATGGACAAGACCCAATCCTAAGCCTAGCACAAAGATCGTGTAGTTCGTATGCTAAAACTTTTCTAAATGTCAAGTATCATTTCCTTAGACCATGAGATTGTGCAACTCCCGGATACCGTAGGAATGCTTTGGGTGTACCAAACGTCACAACGTAACTGTGTGGCTATAAAGGTGCACTACGGGTATCTCCAAAAGTGTCTGTTGGGTTGGCACAAATCGAGACTGAGATTTGTCACTCCGTGTGACGGAGAGGTATCTCTGGGCCCACTCGGTAGGACATCATCATAATGTGCACAATGTGACCAAGGGGTTGATCACGGGATGATGTGTTACAGAACAAGTAAAGGGACTTGCCGGTAACGAGATTGAACAAGGTATCGGGATACCGACGATTGAATCTCGGGCAAGTACTATACCGCTAGACAAAGGGAATTGAATACGGGATTGATTGAATCCTCGACATCGTGGTTCATCCGATGAGATCATCATGGAACATGTGGGAGCCAACATGGGTATCCAGATCCCGCTGTTGGTTATTGGCCGGAGAGTTGTCTCGGTCATGTCTACGTGTCTCCCGAACCCGTAGGGTCTACACACTTAAGGTTCGATGACGCTAGGGTTATAGGGAATAGATATACGTGGTTACCGAAAGTTGTTCGGAGTCCCGGATGAGATCCCGGACTTCATGAGGAGTTCCGGCATGGTCCGGAGGTAAAGATTTATATATGGTAAGTCATCATACGGTCACCGGAATAATTCGGGGGGTTACCAGTATTGTACCGGGACCACCGAAGGGGTTCCAATGGTCCACCGGGAGGGTCCACCTGCCCCGGAGGGCCCTATGGGCTGTTTGTGGAAGGGGACCAGCCCCTTAGTGGGCTGGGCGCCTCCCCCCTTAGGGCCCATGCACCTAGGGTTTGGGGGAACCCTAAATGGGGGGCGCCCCTTGCCTTGGGGGGCAAGGAAACTGAGGGAGTCCTGGACTAGGGGGTGTCCAGACAGCCGGACTATCATCGTCCGCCGGACTCCAAGACTACGAAGATACAAGATTGAAGACTCCGTCCCGCGTCCGGATGGGACTTTCCTTGGTGTGGAAGGCAAGCTTGGCAATACGGATATGTAGATCTCCTACCATTGTAACCGACTCTGTGTAACCCTAGCCTCCTCCGGTGTCTATATAAACCGGAGGGCTTTAGTCCGTAGGACATAACATACATTACAACAATCATACCATAGGCTAGCTTTAGGGTTTAGCCTCCTTGATCTCGTGGTAGATCCACTCTTGTACTACCCATATCATCAATATTAATCAAGCAGGACGTAGGGTTTTACCTCCATCAAGAGGGCCCGAACCTGGGTAAAACATCGTGTCCCTTGTCTCCTGTTACCATCCGCCTAGACGCACAGTTCGGGACCCCCTACCCGAGATCCGCCGGTTTTGACACCGACATTGGTGCTTTCATTGAGAGTTCCTCTGTGTCGTCACCGATAGGCTCGATGGCATCTTCAATCAACAACGCTGTCCAGGGTGAGACTTTTCTCCCCGGACAGATCTTCGTATTCGGCGGCTTCGCACTGCGGGCTAATTCACTTGGCCATCTGGAGCAGATCGAAAGCTACGCCCCTGGCCATCAGGTCAGATTCGGAAGCCTAAACTTCACAGCCGACGTCCGCGGGGACTTGATCCTCGACGGGCTCGAGCCAAAGCCAAGCGCGCCGCACTGTTGCGATGGGTATGATCTAGCTCTGCCGCCGAACAGTGCCTTGGTGGCCGCACACAAAGCCGCTCTGGCCCTTAGTCCGGAGCCGATCGCCCAGATCGAGGACCGGTGGATGGACACCACCTCGGGGGCTCCAACTTCCACGGCGATGGAGCTGAACACTAACCTTGTCCCTCGCGAAACTCGTGATTCCGAGGTGCCGGACTCCTTGCCGGACTCCGGACCTCCCGCGCCCCTACCAAGCGAATCGGATTGGGCGCCGGTTATGGAATTCACCGCCGTGGACATCTTTCAATACTCACCCTTTGGCGACATCCAAAATTCGCTAAAGCATCTCTCGCTATCGGGAGAGTCCTGGCCGGACTATGGCCAGGATGGTTGGGATACAGACGACAAAGAAATTCAGAGCCCACCCACCACCCACTTTGTAGCCACTGTCGACGATCTTACCGACATGTTAGACTACGACTCCGAAGACATCGACGCTATGGACGACGATGCCGGAGACGAGCAGGAACCAGCGCCTACAGGGCACTGGAAGGCCACCTCGTCATATGACATATACATGGTGGACACCCCAAAGGACGGGGACGGCGAAGAAGTACCGGAGGCAGATTCCTTAAAGAAACAGCCCAAGCGCCGGCGTCAGTGGCGCCGCTCTAAATCCCGCCACAGCAAGAATGGAGATTCCGGCACAGGAGATAATAATACCCCAGAGAGTGCTGAAGATAATCCCCTCCAGCAAGACTCAGCGCAGGAGGACGCAGAAGCAAGCCCCCACGAGAGGGCGGCAGACGAAGAGGTCGAGGATTATGACTATATACCTCCCTCCGAAGACGAGGAAAGCCTCAACAATGACGAATTCGTCGTGCCTGAGGATCCCATCGAACAAGAGCGTTTTAAACGCAGGCTTATCGCCACAGCAAATAGCCTAAAGAAAAAGCAGCAGCAACTTCAAGCTGATCAGGACCTGCTGGTCGATCGATGGACCGACGTCCTCGTGGCCGAAGAGTTTAAACTCGAACGCCCCTCCAAAAGTTACCCCAGACGCAAGTTGCTCCCCCGATTAGAGGAGGAAGCATACATACCTTCATCACCGGTGCACGATACGGCCGACCGACCACCCCGTGGTCGCTACAGAGAGGCATCCAGACCCTCCACAAAGACCGTACCCCGGCATCGCCCCAAAGGTACGAAGCCAAGAGGGAACGCACCGGACTTGCGAGACGTATTGGAGGACAAAGCAAGGCAATCCAGATCCATTTACGGATCACGAGGGCGCCCCACGACCCACGACGAGTACCGTCGTGCCGGATACAATAACACCGGCCGGGCCGAACACAGCAGACAACGCTCCCTCGAGCTGCGTCGTGATATTGCTCAATATAGAGGCGCCGCAGACCCGCTATGCTTCACTGACGAAGTAATGGATCATCAAATCCCTGAAGGGTTTAAACCCGTAAACATCGAATCCTACGACGGCACAACAGACCCTGCGGTTTGGATTGAAGATTATCTCCTTCACATCCATATGGCCCGCGGCAACGATCTCCATGCCATCAAGTACCTCCCACTCAAGCTTAAAGGACCAGCTCGGCATTGGCTTAACAGCTTGCCTGCAGAGTTTATTGGGTGTTGGGAAGACCTGGAGGCCGCATTCCTCGACAATTTCCAGGGCACGTACGTGCGGCCACCAGACGCTGATGACCTAAGCCACATAATTCAGCAGCCAGAGGAATCGGCCAGACAATTCTGGACACGGTTCTTGACAAAGAAAAACCAAATCGTCGACTGTCCGGATGCAGAGGCCCTCGCAGCCTTCGAACATAACATCCGCGACGAGTGGCTAGCCCGGCACCTGGGACAGGAGAAGCCGAAATCCATGGCAGCACTCACATCATTAATGACCCGCTTTTGCGCGGGAGAGGATAGCTGGCTAGCTCGCAGCAACAACCTCAATAAAAATTCTGGCAGTCCGGATACTAAGGACCACTACGGCAGGTCACGTCGAAACAAAAACAAACACCGCATTAACGGCGACGATAAGGAGGATACGACAGTCAATGCCGGATTCCGAGGCTCTAAACCCGGTCAGCGGAAGAAGCCATTCAAAAGAACCACTCCGGGTCCGTCCAACTTAGAGCGAATACTCGACCGCTTATGCCAGATACATGGCACCCCGGAAAAGCCAGCCAATCACACCAACAGAGATTGTTGGGTGTTCAAGCAGGCAGGCAAGTTAATTGCCGAAAACAATGACAAGGGGCTAAACAGCGACGACGAGGAGGAGACCCGACTGCCGAATAGTAGGGGACAGAAGGGTTTCCCCCCACAAGTGCGGACGGTGAACATGATTTACGCAACCCATATACCCAAGAGGGAGAGGAAGCACGCACTAAGGGACGTTTATGCGATGGAGCCAGTCGCCCCGAAGTTCAATCCATGGTCCTCTTGTCCGATCACTTTCGATCGAAGAGACCATCCGACCAGCATACGCCATGGCGGATTCGCCGCATTGGTTTTAGACCCAATCGTCGATGGATTTCACCTCACGAGAGTCCTGATGGACGGCGGTAGTAGCCTGAACCTGCTTTATCAGGATACAGTGCGCAAGATGGGCATAGACCCATCAAGGATTAAACCTACAAAGACAACCTTTAAAGGTGTCATACCAGGTGTGGAGGCCAGTTGTACAGGCTCAGTCACACTGGAAGTGGTCTTCGGATCCCCGGATAATTTCCGAAGCGAAGAGTTAATCTTCGACATAGTCCCATTTCGCAGCGGCTATCACGCTCTGCTCGGACGAACCGCGTTTGCAAAGTTCAACGCGGTGCCGCATTATGCATACCTCAAGCTCAAAATGCCAA
Source organism: Triticum timopheevii (assembly GCA_963921465.1). Taxonomy (NCBI): domain Eukaryota; kingdom Viridiplantae; phylum Streptophyta; class Magnoliopsida; order Poales; family Poaceae; genus Triticum; species Triticum timopheevii. Next base: position 474,228,172 of record OY997268.1, read on the forward strand.
GCCCTCATGGAGTCATCATGGTCAACGGAAATATAGAACGCTCCCTCCGAACGGAGGAACATACAGCGGCTCTCGCGGCGGAAGTACAGAGCAGCCTTTTAAGGCAATTTTCGAGTCCGGCCGTTAAATGGCCGGACACAGCAAAACGCGCCCGAAGCAATACCAACCAAGACAACCTGGCACGATCAGAGCACGCGTAGCAATGCGGCCCTAACCCCCGCCCTCGCATGATTGCAAGGACAACTCTCTGCGTACATCATTACGCTTTGGAGATACCATGGGCGCAGGGGAAGGGGCACAATCACAATGGACCCAGAGTGCGGCTCGACCACACCAGGGGCTCGCAAGTGCGCCCTCCTTTTTTTATTATTATTTTTCTTCTTTGTATACACAGGACTCCGTTAGCCAGAGGCCCTGTCCGGCGGTGAACCTGCCGAACTCACGATGCAACAGCCAGGGAAGAAAGAAGGCTGCGACGAACACTCAGGTGGTCTCAATTACGAGCATTAAATTCGATTATATACACCAAGTCCGCAGCTCATCCCTGGAGGGGGACCTATTTAATTAGTCCAAATCCCTTGCTTACCGCACTACTTGTATCAGTCCGCACTCATAGCAGACTTTCTTTAATAAATAATGCAGCACTTTTCGACTGCAATTGCATTACTTTATATATATATATATATATATATGTTCATTACAGGACATCTTGCACCCGTATATTTTGGTACGGTCTAATACACCAGGGGCTTATGTTCCCCACATTATGGTGTGATAAGTCCAAACACTTTCATTAGTGCGGCACCCCGAACTTATAGCATTATATGAATCGGCTCCGAATCATGTCTTGGGTCAATAGTTGGGTTTGCCCGGCTCCCACGTTTTGGTGCCTTACGTTCCATTCTGTCGTCTAAGGTGGCACTGGGAGAACCACTGCGATTGCGCCCCGGTTGAGCCGAGCGAGCGCCTCAGTGGAGAAAGCTAAAACTGACCGGCATGATAAGGCGAGAGACTGGTCGCTGTTCGAGAGGTCTTTTCGAGTCCTTAAAGACTCACGTCGCTTCGAGCGAAGTTCTGGATAAATGTCCGACGAAGGCGTGGATAGCGCCCCGGATTCGGTCTTCCGAATACCAGGGGCTTCGCCGAAATTTAAAATTATAGAATTCTATGGCTAAGTGAGAGTGTTCAAGCATTATAAGTCCGGTTGCCTTGTTCGTTGTGTTGAGCGCCTCCCTAGATGGACCCAAAAATGGGAACAAGAGCGCTCAAGTTTATCCCGAACACCCCAGCACTCGCGGCTCGGGGGCTGAAGCCAACGACTTGCCATCTCTCAGATTTTATAAACGGCCGCACAGAAGGTAATATTTTAAATTAAACAAGCGTTGCTTAATGCGCACATGAACAAAGTTTTCAGCGCCAGGATAATACGTAGCGAGTTTACTCAAAAATTACATCTCTGGGGCATTCATCCGCAATATCGCGGGCTCCCTTCAGGACAGTTTTATAATACATCTCGGGCGTACGATACTCCTTGCCCGGTGGCGGCGGGTCAGTGAGAAGCTTCTCCGCATCCAGCCTGCCCCAGTGCACCTTTGTGCGGGCAAGGGCCCGACGAGCACCTTCAATACAGGCGGAGCGCTTGATGACCTCCACCCAGGGGCACGCATCCACCAGCCGCCGCACGAGGCCAAAGTAGCTCCCAGGCATGGCCTGTCCAGGCCACAGCCGGACTATAAGGCCCTTCATGGCCTCCTCAGCTACCTTGTGGAGTTCGACCAGCTGCTTCAGCTGGTCGCTTGGGGGCACCGGATGGCCGGCCTCAGCGTACTGAGACCAGAAGACCTTCTCCGTCGAGCTCCCCTCCTCGCCACGATAGAATGTGGCGGCATTGGACGCACTACGCGGCAGATCTGCAAACGCCCCTGGAGAGCTTCGAATGCTGGTAAGTGTCAGGTAGTTTACATTAACATGCTTGCTTTGCATGAAAAATGCCTTACCCGCCGCTATCTTCTTTACATCTTCAACCTCCTGAAGGGCCTTACGGGCCTCGGCCTTGGCGGACTTGGCACTTTTGAGAGCCGAGGCAAGCTCGGACTCTCGAGTCTTGGAGTCACGCTTCAAGCTCTCATGCTTCTCCATGAGAGCCTGGAGCTCTTGCCATACTTCCGCCACCTGCGCCTCCTGCTTCTCTCGCTCTGCCCGTTCCGCGGCCGCACTGCGTTTGGCCACGGACACAGCCTCCTTCAGGGCTGCCACCTCGTTCGTGGCCCCTGCATTACCCATATTATCCTTGTTAATTTTATTGCAACCAAAATCCTTTTCTGTAAGGTAACTATTCGAAGTGGTGTTACTCACTTTCTTTGTCCTCGAGCTGCTTCTTGGCATGGCCGAGCTCTTGCTCGGACCGCTCGAGCTCCTGCTTCAACGCACCGACCTTTGCAGTCAGTGCGGTAGAGGTCAGCAGCGCAGCCTGCAAATCCCATATTGACATATTTTAAGCAACCCTGCGTATATCTTCTTAGATCCTCAGTCCGGCTTTTCTTTCCGAACACCGAACTAAGCATCAGGGGCTACTGTCTATGCGGTATCACATTACATAATTATAACTTCTTACCTCAAAGCCTGTTAGAAGGCTGCTGCAGGCTTCGGTCAGCCCGCTCTTGGCGAGCCGAACCTTCTAAATCACCACACTCATGATAGTGCGGTGTTCTTCCTCGATGGAAGCGCCTTTGAGCGCCTCCAACAAGTTGTCCGGCGCCTCCGGCTGGACGGAGGCCGCCGGTGTCACAGTCTTGCCCTTCTTTCGAAGGGGCCGCCTGCCAGACTCTGGAACCGCTGCAGGTTCCGATGTAGAGTCCGGCGCAAAGTCCGGGAGGCTGCCTGGCGGCGCCTTCGGAGCCTCCTCCTGATGGGTCCCTCTCTGGGATCCCACCTCGGCGTCCTCATTGGCGCGGGGGGTAGAGGCAGTCGGAAGTGAATCCACATCCCATGGGGCCAACGACCCGCTCGATGAAGCGGGGAGATCATCATCGGCCAGACTGCGGACAAAATGCGGCATTAGTAGGACACTAGGTGACACGAAAGAAATTGCATATCAGGGATCCGGATACTTACGATCTCGCCGGACGCCTGGCCCTTGAAGGCCACTCCTCCTTGCCAACGATGGTGTTGGCGGAACTGTCCAGGGGAATGGTTCTTCCCCTCTTGGACCCTTCGGCCTCCCCTATTGGGGAAGCCTTCCTCTTCCTCTCTCCCTTCTCCGGGAGAGAGTCTTCTTCCTCCTCCTCGTCTTCGGGGGAGGAGTCCGCCTCGTCGTCGGACGCTTGATTACGGGAACTCTTTCGAGTCCCTGTGGCCACCTTTTTGGCCTTCTTCTCCGGCACCACGTGCGGTGCCGGAACCAGCAGCCCTGCTAGACGGGCGTTCACTGGGTCTTCTGGCATGGGAGCCGGATAGATGAGCTGCCCGGCCTTCTCCATCCATTCCTGTAAAAAGGAAAAAAGAGATTGAAACCCTCTTAGAATCAATCTGTTTACCACAAGTGTCCAGCAAAGGGGTTGAATCACTTACCTCGTCAGCTGGATGCTGCGAGCGAAATCCGCGATCTTCCGTCGCGGATGCGGGGGCTTCGGCGCCCTTAAAAAGCACTCTCCAGGCGCCTTCGTACGTCGTGTCGAAGAGCCCGCTTAGCGCCTGGTGCTGTTCCGGATTAAACTCCCACAGATTGAATGCCCGTTCTTGGCATGGGACGGCGGATGAGCATGACTTGGACCACGTCGACGAGCCTGAGCTTATCGTTCACCAGCTTCTGGATACAGGCTCGGAGTCCCGTCAGCTCCTTCGGACTGCCCCACAACAAGCCCTTCTCTTTCCAGGAGGTGAGCTGCGTGGGGATGCCAGATCTGAACTCGGGGGCCGCCGCCCACGTGGGTTCGCGCGGCTCGGTGATGTAGAACCACCCCGATTGCCACCCCTTAACGGAGTCCACGAAGGCCCCTTCGAGCCAAAGAACATTGGGTAACTTGCCCAACATGGCGCCTCCGCATTCCGCTTGCGTGCCCTTCACAACCTTCGGCTTGACGTTGAAGGTCTTGAGCCACAGGCCGAAGTGGGGCTGGATGCAGAGGAAGACCTCGCACACGACGATAAACGCCGAGTTGTTGAGGATGAAGTTCGGCGCCAGATCATGGAAATCCAAGTCGTAATAGAACATGAGCCCCTGGACGAAAGGGTGCAGAGGAAAGCCCAGTCCGCGGAGGAAGTGGGGGAGGAAGACGACCCTCTCATGGGGCCCAGGGGTAGGGATGAGCTGCCCCTCGTCGGGCAGCCGGTGCGCGATATCGCTGGAAAGGTATCCGGCGTTGCGCAGCTTGGTGATGTGCTCCTCCTTGACGGTGGAAGCCAACCACTTGCCTCCCCCTCCGAACATGGTCGGGGAAGGATAAAACGAGATGCGCGAGCTTGGGCGTTGGAAGTGCGCGGAAGTGGATGAGCAAAGGAGGAGGAAGGCGTGGGTGAAAAGGTGAATCCTTATCCCTTATATAGGCAGGGCGAAAACTATGCGCTCCCCACCGGCCTGGTAAAACTCGCTTATCTCCCAAGCGCCACCATCAATGGCGCGGTTGGGTTACCCACGTCCGTATTGATGAGAATCCTGGAATAAGGGGAACACGATCTCTGCTTCGACAAGCCGTGCCAAGGAAACCGCTTCTGAGGTGGTATAATAAAAAACGATTCAAGTAAAAGCCTGGTAGCGGTGTGATGTCATGCCGCATAATACATCAGCAGATTGGACTTGTGTACATTTTATTCTCTCTACGGTGGAATGTGGAATTTATTTTGCAGAGCCGGACACTATCCTGGTGTTCATGATCTTCCCTGGATTATTCAAGGGAGGAACCCGCCTTGCAATGCCGAACATTACGCGCGCCGGACTTATCATCATTGAAGCCTGGTTCAGGGACTACTGAGGGAGTCCTGGACTAGGGGGTGTCCGGACAGCCGGACTATCATCGTCCGCCAGACTCCAAGACTACGAAGATACAAGATTGAAGACTCCGTCCCGTGTCCGGATGGGACTTTCCTTGGCGTGGAAGGCAAGCTTGGCAATACGGATATGTAGATCTCCTACCATTGTAACCGACTCTGTGTAACCCTAGCCTCCTCCGGTGTCTATATAAACCGGAGGGCTTTAGTCCATAGGACATAACATACATTACAACAATCATACCATAGGCTAGCTTTAGGGTTTAGCCTCCTTGATCTCGTGGTAGATCCACTCTTGTACTACCCATATCATCAATATTAATCAAGCAGGACGTAGGGTTTTACCTCCATCAAGAGGGCCCGAACCTGGGTAAAACATCATGTCCCTTGTCTCCTGTTACCATCCGCCTAGACGCACAGTTAGGGACCCCCTACACGAGATCCGCCGGTTTTGACACCGACAGCAACCCCCTCTGGCCGCCGCCCCCTCCTCAGATTGGATCTGAGGGGGCCGGCCCCCTTCTCCCTTGCCCCTATATGTATGTGGGGAGAGGGAGGGCAGCCGCACCCAAGTTTTGGCGCAGCCCTTCCCCTCTCCCAAGTCCTCCTCCTCTCCCGCGGTGCTTGGCGAAGCCCTGCAGGATTGCCACGCTCCTCCACCACCACCACGCCGTCGTGCTGCTACTGGACGGAGTCTTCCCCAACCTCTCCCTCTCTCCTTGCTGGATCAAGGCATGGGAGACGTCACGGGCTGCATGTGTGTGGAACGCGGAGGTGCCGTCCGTTCGGCACTAGGATCATCAGTGATTTGGATCACGACGAGTACGACTCCATCAACCCCGTTCACTTGAACGCTTCCGCTTAGCGATCTACAAGGGTATGTAGATGCACTCTCCTTCCCCTCGTTGCTAGATTACTCCATAGATTGATCTTGGTGATGCGTAGAAATTTTTTGATTTCTGCTACGTTCCCCAACAGTGGCATCTTGAGCTAGGTCTATGCGTAGTTTCTATGCACGAGTAGAACACAAGTTGTTGTGGGCGTTGATTTTTGTTCAATATGCTTACCATTACTAGTCCAATCTTGTTTCGGTATTGTGGGATGAACATCCTGGACCGACCTTACACGTACACTTACGTGAGACAGGTTCCACCGACTGACATGCACTAGTTGCATAAGGTGGCTCGCAGGTGTCTGTCTCTCCCACTTTAGTTGGAGCGGATTCGATGAAAAGGGTCCTTATGAAGGGTAAATAGAAATTGGATATCACATTGTGGTTTTACATAGGTAAGAAACGTTTTTGCTAGAAACCTATAGAAGCCACGTAAAAACTTGCAACAACAATTAGAGGATGTCTAACTTGTTTTTGTAGCAAGTGCTTTGTGATGTGATATGGCCAAAGGATGTGATGAATGATATATGTGATGTATGAGATGATCATGTTCTTGTAATAGGAATCACGACTTGCATGTCGATGAGTATGACGACCAGCAGGAGCCATACGAGTTGTCTTTATTTTTTGTATGACCTACGTGTCATTGAAGAACGCCATGTAAATTACTTTACTTTATTGCTAAATGCGTTAGCCATAGAAGTAGAAGTAGTCGTTGGCGTGACAACTTCATGAAGACACGATGATGGAGATCATGGTGTCATGCCGGTGAAGAAGATGATCATGGCGCCCCGAAGATGGAGATCAAAGGACCAATATGATATTGGCCATATCATGTCACTATTTGATTGCATGTGATGTTTATCATGTTTTACATCTTATTTGCTTAGAACGATGGTAGCTTAAATAAGATGATCCCTCGCAATAATTTCAAGAAAAGTGTTCCCCTAACTGTGCACCATTGCGAAGGTTCATTGTTTTGAAGCACCACGTGATGATCGGGTGTGATAGATTCTAACATTCGAATACAACGGGTGTAAGCCAGATTTACACACGCAATACACTTAGGTTGACTTGACGAGCCTAGCATGTACAGACATGGCCTCGGAACACGGAAGACCAAAAGGTCGAGCATGAGTCGTATAGAAGATACGATCAACATGAAGATGTTCACCGACGTTGACTAGTCCGTCTCACGTGATGATCGGACACGGCCTAGTTGACTCGGATCATGTAATCCCTTAGATGACTAGAGGGATGTCTATCTGAGTGGGAGTTCTTAAGATGAACTTAATTATCCTGAACATAGTCAAAAGATCTTTGCAAATTATGTCATAAGCTCGCACTTTAGTTCTTCTGTTTAAATATGTTCCTAGAGAAAATTTAGTTGAAAGTTGGTAGTAGCAATTATGCGGACTAGGTCCGTAAACTGAGGATTGTCCTCGTTGCTTCGTAGAAGGCTTATGTCCTTAATGCACCGCTCAGTGTGCTGGACCTCGAACGTCGTCTGTGGATGTTGCGAACATCTGACATGCACGTGATAGTTTAGTAATGTTAAACGGTCTAGAGTTGAGGCACCGAAGACGATTTCGAAACGTCGCGGAACATATGAGATGTTTCGAGGGCTGAAATTGGGATTTCAGGCTCGTGCCCACGTCAAGATGTACAAGACCTCCGTCGAGTTTCTTATCCTGCAACTAAGGGAGAAAATCTCAATCGTTGAGCTTGTGCTCAGATTGTCTGAGTACAAAAATCACTTGAATCAAGTGGGAGTTGATCTTCCAGATGAGATAGTGATGTTTCTCCAAAGTCATTGCCACCAAGCTGCTAGAGCTTCGTGATGAATTATAACATCTCAGGAATAGATATAATGATCCTTGAGATATTCGCGATGTTTGACACCGCGAAAGTAGAAATCAAGAAGGAGCATCAATTGCTGATGGTTGGTGAAACCACTAGTTTCAAGAAGGGCAAGGGCAAGAAGGCATACTTCATGAAACGACAAATCAGCTGCTGCTCTAGTGAAGAAACCCAAGGTTGAACCCAAACCCGAGACTAAGTGCTTCTGTAATATGGGGAACAGTCACTGGAGCAGAATTACCCTAGATACTTGGGCTGGCAAAGTCGATAGAAGTATATTGGATATACATTATGTTAATGAGTACTTTACTAGTACTCCTAGTAGCACCAGGGTATTAGATACCGGTTCAGTTGCTAAGTGTTAGTAACTCGAAACAAAGGCTGCGGAGTAGACGGAGACTAGCTAAAGGTGAGCTGGCGATATGTGTTGGAAGTTTTCCAAACTTGATGTGATCAAGCATCGCATGCTCCCTCTACCATCGAGATTGGTGTTAAACCTAAATAATTGTTATTTTTTGTTTGCGTTGAGCATAGACATGATTGGATTATGTCGATCGCAATACGGTTATTCATTTAAGGGGAATAATAGTTACTCTATTTGTTTGAATAATACCTTCAATGGTCTTGTACCTAAAATGAATGGTTTATTGAATCTCGATCGTAGCGATACACATGTTCATGCCAAAAGATATAAGATAGCAATGATAGTACCACCTACTTGTGGCACTGCCATGTAAGTCATATTGGTATAAAACGCATGAAGAAGCTCCATGTTGATGGATCTTTGGACTCACTCGTTTTTGAAAAGTTTGAGACATGCGAACCATGTCTATTGGTGTATATGCATGAAGAAACTCCATGCAAATGGACCGTTTGGACTCACTTGATTTTGAATCACTTGAGACATGCAAATCATACCACATGGGCAAGATGACTGAAAGCCTCGTTTTCAGTAAAATGGAACGAGAAAGCAACTTGTTGGAAGTAATACATTTTGATGTGTGCAGTCCAATGAGTGCTGAGGCACGCAGTGGATATCATCATCTTCTTACTTCACGGATGATTTGAGTAGATACTGAGTATATTTACTTGATGAAACACAAGTCTGAATTATTGAATGGTTCAAGTAATTTCAGAGTGAAGTTGAAGATCATCGTGACAAGAGGATAAAATGTCTATGATATGATCATAGAGATGAGTATCTGAGTTACGAGCTTTGGCATGCAATTAAGACATTGTGGAAATTGTTTCACAATTAATACTGCCTGGAACACCATAGTGTGATGGTGTGTCCAAACATCATAGTTGCACCCTATTGGATATGGTGCGTACCATGATGTCTCTTATCGAATTACCACTATCGTTCATGGGTTAGGCATTAGAGACAACCACATTCACTTTAAATAGGGAACCACGTAACTCCGTTGAGACGACACCGTATGAACTATGGTTTTGAGAAACCTAAGCTGTCGTTTCTTAAAAGTTTGGGGCTGCGACGCTTATGTGAAAAAGTTTCAGGTTGATAAGCTCGAACCCAAAGAGGATAAAATGCATCTTCATAGGACAACCAAAACAGTTGGGTATACCTCCTAATTCAGATCCGAAAGCAATAGGGACTATTTCTTGAATCGGGTCCTTTCTCGAGGAAAAAGTTTGTCTCGAAAATTGAGTGGGAGGATGGTGGAGACTTGATGAGGTTATTGAACCATCACTTCAACTAGTGTGTGGCAGGGCACAAGAAGTTGTTCTTGTAGCGCCTACACCAATTGAAGTAGAAGCTTATGATAGTGATCATGAAGTTTGGATCAAGTCACTACCGTACCTCATAGGTGACAAGGATGCGTACTACTTCAGAGTGGTACAGTAATCCTGTCTTGAAGGTCATGTTGCTAGACAACAATGAACCTACGAGCTATGGAGAAGCGATGGTGGGCCCATATTCCGACAAATGGTTAGAAGCCATGAAATCCGAGATAGGATCCATGTATCAGAACAAAGCATGGACTTTGGTGGACTTGCCCGATGATCCGCAAGCCATTGAGATAAATGGATCTTTAAGAAGAAGACGGACGTGAACGGTAATGTCACCGTCCATGAAGCTCGACTTGTGGCGAAGAGTTTCACAAGTTCAAGGAGTTGACTACGATGAGATTTTCTCATATGTAGCGATGCTTAAGTCCGTCGGAATCATGTTAGCATTAGCTGCATTTATGAAATCTGGCAGATTGATGTCAAAACGTGTTTCCTTACCAGTTTTCGTAAGGAAAGGTTGTATGTGCTACAATCAGAAAGGTTTTGTCGATCCTAAGGATGCTAAAAGGTATGCTGGCTCCAGCGATCCTTCCATGGACTGGAGTAAGCATCTCAGAGTTGGAATATACACTTTGATGAGATGAGCAAAGATTTTGGGTTTATACAAAGTTTATGAAACTTGTATTTCCAAAGAAGTGAGTGGGAGCACTATAGAATTTCTGATGAGTATATGTTGTTGACATATTGTTGATCAGAAATGATGTAGAATTTCTGGAAAGCATATAGGGTTATTTGAAAAGTGTTTTTCATTAGAAAACCTGGATTAAGCTGCTTGAACATTGAGCATCAAGATCTATGAGGATAGATCAAAACGCTTAATGGTACTTTCAAATGAGCACATACCTTGACATGATCTTGAAGGTGTTGAAGATGGATCAGTCAAAGAAGGAGTTCTTGCCTGAGTTGTAAGGTATGAAGTTAAGACTTAAAGCTCGACCACGGCAGAATAGAGAGAAAGGACGAAAGTCGTCCCCTATGCTTAGACGTAGGCTCCATAGTATGCTATGTTGTGTACCGCACCTGATGTGTGCCTTGCCACATGTCTGGCAAGAGGGTACAAAGGTGATCAACGAGTGGATCACCAGATAGCGGTCAAAATTGTCCTTGGAGTAATAAGGACATGTTTCTCGATTATGGAGGTGATAAAGAGTTCGGCATAAAGGGTTACGTTGATGCAAGCTTTAACACCTATCCGAATGACTCTGAGTAGCAAAACAGATACGTATAGTGGAGCAACCATTTGGAATAGCTCCAAGTGGAGCATGGAAGCAGCATTTACAATATGACCTAGAGATTTGCGAAGTACATACGGATCTGAACGTTGCAGACCCGTTGACTAAAACCTCTCTCACAAGCAAAACATGATCAAACCCCAGAACTCATTGAGTCTTAATCACATGATGATGTGAACTAGTTTAGACACTAGTAAACTCTTTGGATGTTGGTCACATGGCGATGTAACCTGTGAGTGTTAATCACATGGCGATGTGAACTGGATTATTGACTCTAGTGCAAGTGGGAGACTGTTGGAAATATGCCCTAGAGGCAATAATAAATTAGTTATTATTATTATATTTCCTTGTTCATGATAATCGTTTATTATCCATGCTATAATTGTATTGATAGGTAACTCAGATACATGTGTGGATACATAAACAACACCATGTCCCTAGTAAGCCTCTAGTTGACTAGCTCGTTGATCAATAGATGGTTATGGTTTCTTGACCATGGACATTGGATGTCGTTGATAACGGTATCACATCATTAGGAGAATGATGTGATGGACAAGACCCAATCCTAAGCCTAGCACAAAGATCGTGTAGTTCGTATGCTAAAGCTTTTCTAAATGTCAAGTATCATTTCCTTAGACCATGAGATTGTGCAACTCCTGGATACCGTAGGAATGCTTTGGGTGTACCAAACGTCACAACGTAACTGGGTGGCTATAAAGGTGCACTATGGGTATCTCCAAAAGTGTCTGTTGGGTTGGCACGAATCGAGACTGGGATTTGTCACTCCGTGTGACGGAGAGGTATCTCTTGGCCCACTCGGTAGGACATCATCATAATGTGCACAATGTGACCAAGGGGTTGATCACGGGATGATGTGTTACGGAACGAGTAAGGAGACTTGCCGGTAACGAGATTGAACAAGGTATCGGGATACCGACGATCGAACCTCGGGCAAGTACTATACCGCTAGACAGAGGGAATTGAATACGGGATTGATTGAATCCTCGACATCGTGGTTCATCCGATGAGATCATCGTGGAACATGTGGGAGCCAACATGGGTATCCAGATCCCACTGTTGATTATTGGCCGGAGAGTTGTCTCGGTCATGTCTACGTGTCTCCCGAACCCGTAGGGTCTACACACTTAAGGTTTGATGACGCTAGGGTTATAGGGAATAGATATACGTGGTTACTGAATGTTGTTCGGAGTCCCGGATGAGATCCCGGACGTCATGAGGAGTTCCGGAATGGTTCGGAGGTAAAGATTTATATATGGTAAGTCATCATACGGTCACCGGAATAATTCGGGGGGTTACCGGTATTGTACCGGGACCACCGAAGGGGTTCCGGTGGTCCACCGGGAGGGCCCACCTGCCCCGGAGGGCCCTATGGGCTGTTTGTGGAAAGGGACCAGCCCCTTAGTGGGCTGGGCGCCTCCCCCCTTAGGGCCCATGCGCCTAGGGTTTGGGGGAACCCTAAAGAGGGGGCGCCCCCTTGCCTTGGGGGGCAAGGCAACCCCCTCTGGCTGCCGCCCCCTCCTCAGATTGGATCTGAGGGGGCCGCCCCCCTTCTCCCTTGCCCCTATATATATCTGGGGAGAGGGAGGGCAGCCGCACCCAAGTTCTGGCGCAACCCTTCCCCTCTCCCAAGTCCTCCTCCTCTCCCGCGGTGCTTGGAGAAGCCCTACAGGATTGCCATACTCCTTGAGGGAGTCCTGGACTAGGGGGTGTCTGGATAGCCGAACTATCATCGTTGGCCGGACTCCAAGACTATGAAGATACAAGATTGAAGACTTCGTCCCGTGTCCGGATGGGACTTTCCTTGGCATGGAAAGCAAGCTTGGCAATACGGATATGTAGAACTCCTACCATTGTAACCGACTCTGTGTAACCCTAGCCCTCTCCGGTGTCTATATAAACCGGAGGGTTTTAGTCCGTAGGACGAACAACAATCATACCATAGGCTAGCTTCTAGGGTTTAGCCTCCTTGATCTCGTGGTAGATCTACTCTTGTACTACCCATATCATTAATATCAATCAAGCAGGAGTAGGGTTTTACCTCCACCGTGAGGGCCCGAACCTGGGTAAAAACATCGTGTCCCTTGTCTCCTGTTACCATCTGCCTAGACGCACAGTTCGGGACCCCCTACCCGAGATCCGCCGGTTTTGACACCGACATTGGTGCTTTCATTGAGAGTTCCTCTGTGTCGTCGCCCATAGGCCCGATGGCTTCTTCGATCGTCAACAACGACGCAGTCCAGGGTGAGACTTTTTTCCCCGGACAGATCTTTGTATTCGGCGGCTTTGCACTGCGCGCCAATTCGCTTGGCCATCTGGAGCAGATCGAAAGCTACGCCCCTGGCCATCAGGTCAGATTTGGAAGTTTGAACTATACAGCCGACATCCGCGGAGACTTGATCTTCGACAGATTCGAGCCACAGCCGAGCGCGCCGCACTGTCATGATGGGCATGATTTAGCTCTGCTGCCGGACAGTGCCCTGGAAGCCGCACAAGAGTCCGCTCCGACCCTTAACTCGGAGCCGACCGCGCCGATCGAGGATGGGTGGCTAGACACCGCCTCGGGGGCTGCCCCCTCTACGGCGATGCAGCCGAATACCGACCCTGTCCCTTGTGAAGCTCGTGACTCCGAGGTGCCGAACTCCTCACCGGAATATGAACCTCCCGCGCCCCTTCCAATCGAATCCGATTGGGCGCCGATCATGGAGTTCACCGCTGCGGACATCTTTCAGCACTCGCCTTTTGGTGATATCCTGAATTCGCTAAAGTATCTCTCTTTATCAGGAGAGCCCTGGCCGGATTACGGTCAGGACGGTTGGGATGCAGACGACAAAGAAATTCAAAGCCCACCCACCACCCACTTTGTAGCCACTGTCGATGACTTAACCGACATGCTAGACTTCGACTCCGAAGACATCGACGGTATGGACGACGATGCCGAAGACGACCAAGAACCAGCGCCCATAGGGCACTGGAAGGCCACCTCAACTAATGACGTATATATTGTGGATACGCCTAAAGAAAGCGATAAAGAGGAATAACGGGACGCTGCGAGGGATAATTCCCCTGAAAAACAGTCGAAACGGCGACGTAAGCGCCGCCCAAAATCCTGCCTCGACAATTACAGCACCCGTACAGACCCAGCCATAGAGCAGGGCGAACTAGTGGACGATGAGCATGCCGCCAATCAACCATCCGAACAGGATGAATTGGATAAGCAATTCATCCCGGCGAAAACAACTGTCCGGATGACCTCACGCCGGACACATCGTTGGAGCAAGAGAACCTCCACAAAAGGCTCGTCGCCACTGCACGAAGTCTGAAGAAGCAAAAGCGGAAGCTCAAAACAGCGGAAGATGTACTCAGAATGAGATGGAGCAAAGTACTCAAGACCGCAGACAAATACAGCGACAGTCGCTAAGCAAAGAGCTACCCAAAGTGCAAACTATTGCCCGAATTTGACGAGGAGGCCGTAGAGCCCCCACAATCAAAAAACAAAGAAGCCGCCCGGTCGGATAGATGACCACGTGACAAACAAAGAGCGGCAAGCGGCGCCGCGCACAAGGAGGCACGTGATCCACATAAGGATCCTCGCAAAGAGGATGGCCCGGCCAGGTCCATATATGGGCCAAGAAAGCAAGCTCCAAAAAGCAACACAACACGTTGAGTATTCGAAAATCACGGCACACCCAACTACAGGGGCGCCGCACACCCCCTATGTTTCACCGATGAGGTGCTGGATCATGAATTTCCAGCGGGATTCAAGCCCGTAAATATAGAGGCATACGATGGAACAACAGACCCCGGAGTCTGGACTGAGGATTACATCTTGCACATACACATGGCTAGAGCAGATGACCTCCACGCCATAAAATACTTACCCCTCAAGCTCAAAGGGCCAGCCCGGCATTGGCTCAAAAGCCTCCCAGAAAATACCATTGGAAGTTGGAAAGAGCTCGAGGATGCATTTCGGGCAAATTTTCAGGGGACTTATGTCCGCCCTCCGGATGCAGATGATTTAAGTCATATAACTCAACAGCCCGAAGAGTCAGCCCGCAAATTCTGGAACAGGTTCCTCACCAAAAGGAACCAAATAGTCGACTGTCCGGACGCCGAAGCCTTAGCAGCCTTCAAACATAACGTCCGAGACGAATGGCTCGCCAGACACCTCGGCCAGGAAAAGGCAAGAACTATGGCCGCACTAACAAGCCTCATGACCCGCTTTTGCGCGGGAGAGGATAGCTGGCTGGCAAGATGCAGCACCAGTGACCCAAGTACATCCGAGGTCAGTGATGGAAACGGGAAACCACGACGCAGAAAGGACCAGCACCGGACTAAGGGAAATGACCCAAAGAGCACAGCAGTCAACGCCGGATTCAAAAGCTCTCGGCAGAACAAAAAAACACTGCCTCTCAAGGACAATAGCGACGAGCTATCTAACCTAAACAAAATCTTGGACAAGATATGCCAAATCCACAGCACCTCTGGGAAACCTGCAAACCATACCCACAGAGATTGTTGGGTCTTCAAACAGTCCGGCCGACTTAATGCCGAACACATGGGGCTCAAAACACCAAGTGAGGACGATGATGAACTCCACAAGAAGAGCACCGGCAAACAAAGGAACTTCCCACAAGAGGTCAAAACAGTAAACTCACTTCATGTGACAACAGGCAAAAATGGAGCGGCGCCCACTAAAGTACGCGCCGCACGGCCCACCCCAGCGGAGTCCTGACACCGGATGTCAAAACCAATCACCTTCGACCATCAAGACTAGTCCAGAAGTATCCGGAACGCAGGATGGACTGCTCTGATATTAGATCCTATAATCGATGGACTACAATTTACAAAAGTCCTAATGGACGGCGACAGTGATCTAAACCTACTATATCAGGATACAATCCGCAGAATGGGGATAGACCCAACCAAAATACGCCATAACAACACTTCCTTTAAAGGAGTGATGCCAGGTCCATATGCCCATTGTACGGGCTCTCTACCACTAGAAGTTGTGTTCGGTTCATCCGACAACTCCCATCACGAAAAGCTAATCTTCCACATCGCCCCATTTAAAAGTAGCTATCAAGCACTATTGGGACGCGAAGCTTTCACCCGCTTTAATGCAATACCGTATTATGCATCTCTTACACTTAAAATGCCCGGTCCATGGGGCATTATTTCATTAAAAGGAAACTTCGAGTGTCCCTTGAATACGGGAGAACGTGAGACTGCCTTGACAGCCACACACTAATCCGGCTCTTCTGATCAAAGCCCCTAAACAGGTCATTTAGACCCCGGACACGGTTAGGCGAGTCCGGTACAAATAAACAAGGGGCTTACTGGCCGCGTCCCCCCTTACAAGGGGCTGCACGCATGTACAATAAGAGACAATAAAGCGCAATTTTATTCGTTTTTTGAATTATACTCTATTTATACATTTTTCGCACGACCCGTTTTTCAAACTAAGTTCTTCTATTTTACAGATGAACACCATGCTACGCCCGTCCAGGATACGGCACAACAGAGACACAGGCGCAGACGTGCAGTAGGGACCCGTTACAAGGATTCTTTTCAGATTAAGACCCTGCGCAAACCTTTCTTACCATCTCTTGTTGATACACATTCCCCGGTTCCTCACTATAACTGAGGAGGAGGCTGGTGTTTTGGCATCGGCCGCGTTAGAAATCTTTGCGCGTACCTGGACACTAGGGGCTTAGGGCATTGCTCTGCCCGTTTTCATAAAGACCGAATACCTTAGGGAGTGTTCGGCATCTCGAGTTAGGCCTTATATGCATCAGCTCCGAATCATGTCTTTGGTCAAATGTTGGGTTTGCCCGGCTCCTGTGTTTTGCTGCCTTACGTTCCGCTCTATCGGCTAACGCGGCACTAGGAGAACTACTGCGATTGTGCCCCGGTTCATCCAGGTGAGCACCTCAGTAGAGAAAGCCGAAAACTGACTGTCATGATATAGCGAGAGACTGGTCAACCACTCGATCGACCACCGTAATGTTTAGAATTCCTCCGCTTTAACGAAGGACCGTTTCCCGGTCAGGCATATACATGCCCCGAAATCCGGAGAGCGCAGTGCCCCTAGGGGCTATATAGTAGCCCCACCATTTAAATCCTATGGCTAAGTGAAAGTGATAAAGCATTATAGTCCGGTTGCCTAGTTTGCTATGCTACCACCTCCTTCACAGGACCAAGACCTTGGATTAAGTGTGAAAATGCGCTCCTTTTTGCAAACACCCCCGCACTATGTGCGTGGGGGCTGAAGCCGAAGACTGCCATCTTTCAGGTTATATATACATATACGTTTACGGCCGCACAGGAGGAATTTCAACACTTGAATGCACAAGTATAAAAAGCCCTTATATTATATTCGAAACATGGTTTCACAAATCATACATGTCATTTGAACATAACGTCTTTCGAGCACTGCGTCTCTATTAAACGAGCGCCCTGCAGGACTTCCTCAAAATAGTGTTCGGCTGGCAATCGGCTTCTGTCCGAATCTTGGGACGCAACATCGGTGGCCTCCATCTCTGCCCAATATGTTTTGACATGGGCAAGTGCCATCCGTGCACCCTCTATGCATGCCGACCGCTTCATCGCCCTTATATGCGGCACCACATCAAGGAACTGCTGCACCAAGCCAAAATAACTCTTTGGCTCGGGCCTTTTCAGCCATAAATGAGCCACGACATCCTTCATGGCAAGTCCGGACAACCTATTCATCTCAGCCCATTCGGCTAACCGATCGGTCAATGGAAGTGGACGCTCCGGACTATGGAACTGCAACCAAAAAAGCTCTTCCATTCCGTGATCCTTTTGGCCTCGGAAGTGCGCGACTGCGTCTACGGCACTGGCCATCAAATTCAGATAAGCATCCTCCGCACCCCACAACTGGCCCAACTGAGCATACTTCGGATCCGTGAACTTCCTACGCAGCAGAAAGGGCTTTCCAGCCGCAATATCCCCGGCCTGACGTAGCTCCTCCTTTATAGCTCTCATCGCAGAGCGGGCATCCTTGGCTTCGGCGGTGGCCTTCTTCAGGTTCTCTTGTTCCACTCGGCGTTCCCTTTTAAGAAGCTCGCAGCGGTTGGTAGCATCCTTCAGCTCCACGGCCATCTTGGCCATTTCCTCCCTGCTTTGGCAGTGAGCAGCCTGTTCGGCTTTTAGCTCTTCGGCCGCCTTCAAGGCAGCCACATTAGTTTTTTTGGCTTGCTCCTTGGTTCGGGCAAGCTCCGCCCGAAGATCCTCCATAGCAGCGGCACCATCTGCATTAAGCAAACATGAAGTAAGGAACTGGCGTCAAGCTCCCTTACCAGGTGTCCGCGGAGAAGCCACATACCTTGTGACTCGTCAAGTCGCTTATTGACCAGCGCGATGTCCGCATCCGCAACGTCAAGTTGCCGCTTTAGTTTGGCAACTCTGTCAGTCCGGCTGGCCACCGAACGCTTTGCCACCTGTATAGGAAGGGCGACATCTTACAACTGAGATTATGATCCTCGGCACGCCATCACTTTTGACAACGTACCGAGTCTCAGGGGCTATTATCTATACAAGGCGCATTCTATATGCAAAACTATTAGAAGGTATATCATTTTCGCGTACCTCAAACCCCGTAAGTAAACTTCTGACGGCTTCATGCAATCCTCTCTCAGCGAATGAAATCCTTTCGATCACCGTACCCATTAATGCACGGTGATCTTCTGAGATAGATGCTTGCCCGAGCAGATCCTTCAGCTCCTCCGACCGAACACTAGTTGGTGTCGGACCTCCTGGCCCCGTCGGACTCGGGGAAACCCTCCGTGACAACACCTCAGGGTCGTCCGCCCTGCCTGACGGTGCGGCAGATGGAGGCGTTTCGCTCTCCATCATCTCCGGACGAAGATCCCCCGAAGATGAGCTCTGTTGAGAAGGGCTGAGATCCGAACTACAAGGTAAAAAACTTTGGTTATCTTCAGAAATAAAAACAGGGATGTCCCTTATTATAAAACTTCCCTTTCTACTTACGGCTCGCTGGAGGGCTGATTCCCTTGGGGAAATAGTGCGGCCGGGGCTTCCCCGAGCGCAGGACCCTCTGGTGAAGATTTCTTCCCCCGCTTTGAGGCCTTGGCCTCCGGATCTTCAGAAGCGGTCCTCTTCTCCCCTTGGAGGGGGGGATTCTCGATCCCCCCTTCCTTAAAAGCCTCCTTAGCGGAGGCGGTAGCTTTCCTGTTCCCCCCTTTGCCCTCTTCCAAAGGTGCAACCTCTAGCATCCTGGTCAACACGGGATCCGGCGTGGTCTCAAGGAGGGGGGCCGGACACCGTATCAGTTTTGCTTTTGCTATCCACTCCTGTTCAAGGGATAGCTGGTTAAAGGGCAAGTTTATGATAAGTGTATGGACAGCGTGTCCGGACACAGGACCCCCATGAAGTGTTGGAGAGCTCGCGGTCCCTCCGGATTGAATTCCCACAGGCGGAGGGGGCGACGTTTGCAGGGCAGAAGGCGTCGAATCAGCATGACTTGTGCCACTACGACCAGATTGATCTCCCTCTCTTGGAGGTCTCGAATACGGCCCTGCAACAATGGTACGTCCTTGGACGGCCCCCAGTCAAGCCCTTTGTTGACCCATGATGCCAGCCGTTGTGGAGGGCCTGAGCGAAAGGTAGGCGGCGCCACCCATCTGGTGCCCCTGGGAGCGGTGATGTAGAACCACTCCTGTTGCCACAAACCGAGATCCTTTTGAAAAAAGCCCTCGGGCCACGGAGCGTCAGCTCTCTTGCTTATAACTGCCCCTCCACACTCTGCCTGCCGCTCCTCGATCATCTTTGATTCCATGTTGAAGGTCTTGAGCCACAATCCTAAGTGAGGAGTGGTGTGGAGGAAGGCTTCGCATACGACAATAAACGATGAGATGTGGAGGATGGACTCCGGATCCAAGTCATGGAATTCCAGCCCATAATAAAACATGAGCCCCCTTACGAAGGGGTCCATCAGGAAGCCTAAACCCCGACGAAAGTGAGACACGAATGCCACGCTCTCACCAGGCTCGGGAGTGGGAATGACTTGCCCTTGGGCGGGCAGCCTATGCGAAATCTCGCCGGTTAGATACCTGGCGTCTCTCATCTTTAGCACATCTTCTTCCGTGACGGAGGAGGGCATCCACCGGCCCTGAGGGTCGGAGCCGGACATTGTCGAAGGTCCGAAGCGCCTGAATCTGGAGCCTTGGGTGTTGGAACTCGGGGCGAGGGGCAGATTCGATGGAAGATTGAAGAAAGGGAATAGGCCTTGGTCTCGTTATAAAGGGGCTGAATATCACGAGCCGTCTCCGTAACCGTTTGGGACTCGCCTTCGATGGAGGGGGCGTGCCAACGGGCGCAGTTGGGTTACCCACGTCCGTATTGATGAGGATCCCGAAATAAGGGGACACGATCTCTGCTGTGACAAGACGTGCCAAGGAAACCGCTTCGCTAAACGCGCTGAGGTGGAACAATAAAAACGATTCGAGTAAAGGCTTGGCCGTGGTGTGACGTCATGCCACGAAATACGTCAGCAGATTGAACTTGTGTAAATATTATTCTCTCTACGGTGGTATGTGGAATTTATTTTGCAGAGCCGGACACTATCCTGGTGTTCAAAATCTTCTATGAATTATTCGGAGTAGGAACCCGCCTTGCAATGCCGAAGACAATATGCGCGCCGGACTCGTCGTCATTGAAGCCTGGTTCAGGGGCTACTGAGGGAGTCCTGGACTAGGGGGTGTCCGGATAGCCGAACTATCATCGTTGGCCGAACTCCAAGACTATGAAGATACAAGATTGAAGACTTCGTCCCATGTCCGGATGGGACTTTCCTTGGCATGGAAGGCAACCTTGGCAATACGGATATGTAGATCTCCTACCATTGTAACCGACTCTGTGTAACCCTAGCCCTCTCCGGTGTCTATATAAACCGGAGGGTTTTAGTCCGTAGGACGAACAACAATCATACCATAGGCTAGCTTCTAGGGTTTAGCCTCCTTGATCTCGTGGTAGATCTACTCTTGTACTACCCATATCATCAATATCAATCAAGCAGGATTAGAGTTTTACCTCCACCGTGAGGGCCCGAACTTGGGTAAAAACATCGTGTCCCTTGTCTCCTGTTACCATCCGCCTAGACGCACAGTTTGGGACCCCCAACCCGAGATCCGCCGGTTTTGACACCGACACTCCTCCACCACCACCACACCGTCGTGCTGCTGCTAGACGGAGTCTTCCCCAACCTCTCCCTCTCTCCTTGCTGGATCAAGGCATGGGAGACGTCACCGGGCTGCATGTGTGTTGAACGCGGAGGTGCCGTCCGTTCGGCAGTAGGATCATCGGTGATCTGGATCACGACGAGTACGACTCCATCAACCCCGTTCACTTGAACGCTTCCGCTTAGCGATCTACAAGGGTATGTAGATGCACTCTCCTTCCCCTCGTTGCTAGATTACTCCATAGATTGATCTTGGTGATGCGTAGAATTTTTTTGATTTCTGCTACGTTCCCCAACAATTATTATATTTCCTTGATCATGATAATTGTCTGTTGTTCATGCTATAATTGTATTGACCGGAAACCGTAATACATGTGTGAAAACATAGACCATAATATGTCCCTAGTAAGCCTCTAGTTGACTAGCTCGTTGATCAATAGATGGTTGTGGTTTCCTGACCATGGACATTGGATGTCATTGATAACGGGATCACATCATTAGGAGAATGATGTGATGGAAAAGACCCAATCCTAAGCATAGCACAAGATCGTGTAGTTCGTTTTCTAAGAGCTTTCCTA
This sequence comes from Triticum timopheevii, assembly GCA_963921465.1. Taxonomy (NCBI): domain Eukaryota; kingdom Viridiplantae; phylum Streptophyta; class Magnoliopsida; order Poales; family Poaceae; genus Triticum; species Triticum timopheevii. Next base: position 474,249,775 of record OY997268.1, read on the forward strand.
AATGTCAAGTATCATTTACTTAGACCATGAGATTGTGCAACTCCCGAATGCCGTAGGAATGCTTTGGGTGTGCCAAACGTCACAACGTAACTAGGTGGCTATAAAGGTACATTATAGGTATCTCCGAAAGTGTCTGTTGAGTTGGCACGAATCGAGACTAGGATTTGTCACTCCGTATGACGGAGAGGTATATCTGGGCCCACTCGGTAATGCATCATCATAATGAGCTCAATGTGACTAAGGAGTTAGTCACGGGATCATGCGTTACGGAACAAGTAAAGAGACTTGCCGGTAACAAGATTGAACGAGGTATTGGGATACCGACGATCGAATCTCGGGCAAGTAACATACTGGTGGACAAAGGGAATTGTATACGGGATTGATTGAATCCCCGACATCGTGGTTCATCCGATGAGATCATCGTGGAAAATGTGGGAGCCAACATGGGTATCCAGATCCTGATGTTGGTTATTGGCCGGAGAGATGTCTCTGTCATGTCTGCACGGTTCCCGAACCCGTAGGGTCTACACACTTAAGATTCGGTGAGGCTAGAGTTGTTATGGGAAATAGTATGTGGTTACCTAAGGTTGTTCGGAGTCCCGGATGAGATCATGGATGTCACGAGGAGTTCCGAAATGGTCCGGAGGTAATGATTTATATATGGGAAGTCCAGTTTCAGTCACCGGGATAGTTTCGGGGGTTATCGGTATTGTACCGGGACCACCGAAAGGTGTCCGGGGGTCGGGCTGAAAAGGGTGGGAACCAGCCCCTAGTGGGCTGGTGCGCCCCCCAAGGGCCCAAGGCACCTAGGGTTGGAAACCCTAGGGGTGGGGTGCCTCCCACCAAACTTGGGGGGCAAGCTCCCCCCCTTGGCCGCCCCCCTAGATGAGATCTAAGGGGGCCGGCCCCCTCTCCCCTTCCCCTGTAAATAGTGGGGGGGTGGGAGTGCTACCGCACCCCTTTCCCTAGCGCAGCCCTCCCTCCCCAAAACCTCCTCCTCCGTAGAGCTTGGCGAAGCCCTGCAGAAATACTGCAAGCTCCACCACCACGCCGTCGTGCTGCCAGAGCTCTCCCTCTACTTCTCCTTCCCCCGTGCTGGATCAAGAAGGAGGAGATGTCGCCGAGCTGTATATGTGTTGAACGCGGAGGCGCCATCCGTTCGACGCTAGATCAGATCTTCCGCGATTTGAATCACCGCGAGTACGACTCCATCATCCACGTTCTTGTAACGCTTCCGCTTAGCGATCTTCAAAGGTATGAAGATGCACTTCCTCTCTCTCTCTCTTGTTGCTAGAATCTCCTAGATTGGTCTTGGTGATACATAGGAAAATTTTGAATTATTGCTATGTTCCCCAATAGTGGCATCATGAGCTAGGTCTATGCGTAGATTCTATGCACGAGTAGAACACAAGTAGTTGTGGGCGATGGTTTGTTCAATTTGCTTACCGTTACTAGTCTTATCTTGATTTGGCGGCATTGTGGGATGAAGCGGCCTAGACCGACCTTACACGTACGCTTACGTGAGACAGGTTCCACCGACTAACATGCACTTGTTGCATAAGGTGGCTAGCGGGTGTCTGTCTCTCCCACTTTAGTCGGATCGGATTCGATGAAAAGGGTCCTTATGAAGGGTAAATAGCAATTGGCATATCATCCTTGTGGCTTTTGCGTAGGTAAGAAATGTTCTTGCGAGAAACCCATAGCAGCCACGTAAAAATGCAACAACAATTAGAGGACGTCCAACTTGTTTTTGCAGGGTATGCTATGTGATGTGATATGGCCAAAAGGATGTGATGAATGATATATGTGATGTATGAGATTGATCATGTTCTTGTAATAGGAATCACGACTTGCATGTCGATGAGTATGACAACCGGCAGGAGCCATAGGAGTTGTCTTAATTTATTGTATGACCTGCATGTCATTGAAAACGCCATGTAATTACTTTACTTTATTGCTATCCATTAGCCATAGTAGTAGAAGTAATAGTTGGCGAGACAACTTCATGAAGAAACGATGATGGAGATCATGGTTTCATGCCGGTGACGAAGGTGATCATGCCGCGCCTCAAAGATGGAGATCAAAGGCGCAAGATGATATTGGCCATATCATGTCACTTTATGATTTGCATGTGATGTTTGTCATGTTTACATCTTATTTGCTTAGAACGACGGTAGCATAAATAAGATGACCCCTCACTAAAATTTCAAGAAAGTGTTCCCCCTAAATGTGCATCGTTGTGAAGGTTCGTTGTTTCGAAGCACCACGTGATGATCGGGTGTGATAGATTCTAACATTCGCATACAACGGGTGTAAGCCAGATTTACACATGCAAAACACTTAGGTTGACTTGACGAGCCTAGCATGTACAAACATGGCCTCGGAACACAAGAGACCGAAAGGTCGAACATGAGTCGTATAGTAGATACGATCAACATGGAGATGTTCACCGGTGATGACTACTCCGTCTCACGTGATGATGGGACACGACCTAGTTGACTCGGATTATGTATCACTTGGATGACTAGAGGGATGTCTATATGAGTGGGAGTTCATTAAATAATTTGATTACATGAACTTAATTATCATGAACATAGTCTAAAATATCTTTACAATATGTCTTGTAGATCAAATGGCCCACGCTAATGTTGCCCTCAACTTCAACGCATTCCTGGAGAAAACCAAGCTAAAAGACAATGGTAGAAACTATACGGACTCGGTCCGAAACTTGAGGATCATCCTCATAGCTGCCAAGAAAGCATATGTCCTTGAAGCACCGCTAGGTGACGCACCCATTTTTTCCAGCAACTCAAGACGTTATGAACGCCTGGCAGTCACGTAGTGATGATTACTCCCTGGTTTAGTGCGACATGCTTTACGCTTAGAACCGGGGCTCCAAAAGCATATTGAGCAACACAGAGCATATGAGATGTTCCAAGAGCTGAAAATGGTTTTCCAAGCTCATGCCCGGGTCGAGAGATATGAAGTCTCCGACAAGTTCTATAGTTGTAAGATGGAGGAAAACAGTTCTGTCAGCGAGCATATACTCAAAATGTCTGGGTTGCACAACCGTTTGTCTCAGCTGGGAGTTAATCTTCCAGATGACTCGGCCATTGACAGGATCCTCTAGTCGCTCCCACCTAGCTACAAGAGCTTTGTGATGAACTACAATATGCAAGGGATGGAAAAGTCCATTCCTGAGTTATATTCAATGCTGAAATCAGCGGAGGCGGAAATGAAAAAGGAACATCAAGTGTTGATGGTGAATAAGACCACTAGTTTGAAGAAAGGCAAGGGTAAAAAGAACTTCAAGAAGGACGGGAAGGGAGTTGCCACGCCCGGTAAATCAGTTGCCGGGAAGAAGCCAAACAATGGACCCAAGCCCGAGACTCGGTGCTTTTATTGCAAGGGAAATGGTCACTAGAAGCGGAACTGCCCCAAGTACTTAGCGGATAAGAAGGCCGGCAACACCAAAGGTATATGTGATATACATGTTATTGACGTGTACCTTACCAGCGCTCGTAGTAGCTCCTGGGTATTTGATACCGGTGCGGTTGCTCATATTTGTAACTCAAAACAGGAGCTGCGGAATAAGCGGAGACTGGCGAAGGACGAGGTGACGATGCGCGTCGGGAACGGTTCCAAGGTCGATGTGATCGCCGTCGACATGCTACCTCTACATCTACCTACGGGATTAGTTTTAAACCTCAATAATTGTTATTTAGTGCCAGCTTTGAGCATGAACATTGTATCTGGATCTCGTTTAATGCGAGATGGCTACTCATTTAAATCCGAGAATAATGGTTGTATTTATATGAGAGATATGTTTTATGGTCATGCCCCGCTGGTCAATGGTTTATTTTTATTGAATCTCGAACGTGATGTTACACATATTCATAATGTTAATACCAAAAGATATAAGGTTGATAATGATAGTCCCATATACTTGTGGCACCGCCGCCTTGGTCACATTGGTGTCAAACGCATGAAGAAACTCCATGTAGACGGACTTTTGGAGTCTCTTGATTATGAATCATTTGACACGTGCGAACCATGCCTCATGGGCAAGATGACCAAGACTCCGTTCTCCGGAACAATGGAGCGAGCGACCAACTTTTTGGAAATAATACATATTGATGTATGCGGTCCAATGAGTGTTGAGGCTCGCGGTGGCTATCGTTATGTTCTCACCCTCACTGATGACTTAAGTAGATATGGGTATGTCTACTTAATGAAACACAAGTCTGAGACCTTCGAAAAGTTCAAGGAATTTTAGAGTGAGGTAGAGAATCAACGTGACAGGAAAATTAAGTTCTTACGATCAGATCATGGAGGAGAATATTTGAGTCACAAGTTTGGTACGCACTTAAGGAAATGTGGAATTTTTTCACAACTCATGCCGCCTGGAACACCTCAGCGTAATGGTGTGTCCGAACGTGGTAATCACACTCTATTGGATATGGTGCGATCTATGATGTCTCTTACCGATTTATCGCTATCATTTTGGGGTTATGCTTTAGAGACAGCCGCATTCACTTTAAATAGGCACCATCTAAATCCGTTGATACGACACCGTATGAATTATGGTTTGGGAAGAAACCTAAGCTGTCGTTTCTAAAAGTTTGGGGATGCGATGCTTATGTCAAGAAACTTCAACCTGAAAAGCTCGAACCCAAGTCGGAAAAATGCGTCTTTATAGGATACCCTAAGGAAACCATTGGGTATACCTTCTACCTCAGATCCAAAGGCAAGATCTTTGTTGCCAAGAACGGATCCTTTCTGGAGAAAGAGTTTCTCTCGAAAGAAGTAAGTGGGAAGAAAGTAGAACTTGATGAAGTACTGCCTCTTGAACCGGAAAGTAGCGCAGCTCAGGAAGATGTTTCTGTGGTGCCTGCACCGATTGGAGAGGAAGTTAATCATGATGGTCATGAAACTTCATATCAAGTTACTACTGAACTTCATAGGTTCACAAGGACACGTTCCACACTAGAATGGTATGGCAACCCTGTCCTGGAAATCATGTTGTTAGACAATGATGAACCTTCAAACTATGAAGAAGCGATGGCGGGCCCGGATTCCAACAAATGGCTTGAAGCCAAGAAATCCGAGATAGGATCCATGTATGAAAACAAAGTATGGACTTTGACAGACTTGCCCGATGATCGGCAAGCCATAGAAAATAAATGGATCTTTAAGAAGAAGACTGACGCGGATGGTAATGTGACCGTCTATAAGGCTCGACTTGTCGCTAAGGGTTATCGACAAGTTCAAGGGGTTGATATGATGAGACCTTCTCACCGTAGGGAAGCTGAAGTCTGTCCGAATCATGTTAGCAGTTGTCGAATCCTATGATTATGAGATATGACAAATGGACGTCAAAACGACATTCCTTAACGGTTTCCTTAAGGATGAATTCTATATGATGCAACCGGAAGGTTTTGTCAATCCTAAGAATGCTAACAAAGTGTGCAGGCTCCAGCGCTCCATCTATGGACTGGTTCAAGCATCTCGGAGTTGGAACATTCCCTCTAATGAAATGATCAAAGCGTTTGGGTTTATGCAGACTTATGGAGAAGCCTGTGTTTACAAGAAAGTGAGCAGGAGCTCTATAGCATTTCTCATATTATATGTGGATGACATACTATCGATGGGAAATGATATAGAACTTTTGGAAAGCATAATGGCCTACTTGAATAAGTGTTTTTCAATGAAGGACCATGGAGAAGCTGCTTACATATTAGGCATCAATATCTATAGAGATAGAGTGAGACGCCTCATCGGTCTTTCACAAAGCACATACCTTGATAAGATATTGAAGAAGTTCAATATGGACCAGTCCAAGAAGGGGTTCTTCCTGTATTGCAAGGTGTGAAATTGAGCACGGCTCAATGCCCGACCTCGACAGAAGATAGAGAAAAGATGAGTGTCATCCCCTATGCCTTAGTCATAGGGTTTATTATGTATGCCATGCTGTGTACCAGACCTGATGTGAACCTTGCCATAAGTTTGGTAGGGAGGTACCAAAGTAATCCCGGCATGGAACACTGGACAGCGGTCAAGAATATCCTGAAGTACCTGAAAAGGACTAAGGATATGTTTCTCGTTTATGGAGGTGACGAAGAGCTCATCGTAAAGGGTTACGTCGATGCTAGCTTCGACACAGATCTGGATGATTCCAAGTCACAAACCGGATACGTGTACATTTTGAATGGTGGGGCAGTCAGCTGGTGCAGTTGCAAGCAAAGTGCCGTGGCGGGATCTACATGTGAAGCGGAGTACATGGCAGCCTCGGAGGCAGCACATGAAGCAATCTGGATGAAGGAGTTCATTACCAACGTAGGAGTTATTCCCAATGCGTCGGGCCCGATGACTCTCTTCTGTCACAACACTGGAGCTATTGCCCTTTCAAAGGAGCCCAGGTTTCACCAGAAGACCAGGCATATCAAGCGTCGCTTCAACTCCATTCGTGAAAATGTTCAAGATGGAGACATAGATATTTGTAAAGTGCATACGGATCTGAATGTCGCAGATCCATTGACTAAACCTCTTCCACAAGCAAAACATGATCAACGCCAGAACTCTATGGGTGTTCGATTCATCACAATGTAACTAGATTATGTTGGGTAACGTAGCAGAAATTCAAAATTTTCTACGCATCACCAAGATCAATCTATGGAGATACTAGCAACGAGAGAGAGGGGAGTGCATCTTCATACCCTTGAAGATCGCGATGCGGAAGCGTTACAAGAACGCAGTCGGTGGAGTCGTTCACGAAGTGACTCAGATCGCGGCCGAATCCGATCTAAGCACCGAAGAACGGTGCCTCCGCGTTCAACACACGTGCAGCCCGGTGATGTCTCCCGTGCCTTGATCCAGCAAGGAGAGAGGGAGAGGTTGGGAAGACTCCGTCCAGCAGCAGCACAACGGCGTGGTGGTGATGGAGGAGCGTGGCACTCCAGCAGGGCTTCGCCAAGCAATGCGAGAGACGAGGAGGGAGAGGGGTAGGGCTGCGCCAGGAGAGATGAAAACTCATGTGTTTGACAGCCCCAAAACCCCCATTATATATAAGGGAAGGGGAGAGGGGGGCGGCCCCCTCCAGATCCCATCTAGAGGGGAGGGGCGGCGGCCAGGAGGGGAGGCTTGCCCCCCAAGCAAGGTGGAGGCGCCCCCTCCCCTAGGGTTTTCAACCCTAGGCGCCTTGGGCCCTTGGGGAGGGGCGCACCAGCCCACTATGGGCTGGTTCCCTCCCATGTTCATCCCATTAAGCCCCCGGGGCAGGTGGCCCCACCCGGTGGACCTCCGGACACCTTTCGGTGGTCCCGGTACAATACCGATAACCCCCGAAACTATTCCGGTGACTGAAACTGGACTTCCCATATATAAATCTTTACCTCCGGACCATTCCGGAACTCCTCGTGACATCCGGGATCTCATCCGGGACTCCGAACAACATTCGGTAACCACATACAAACTTCCTTTATAACCCTAGCGTCATCGAACCTTAAGTGTGTAGACCCTACGGGTTCGGGAATCATGCAGACATGACCGGGACAGCTCTCTGGCCAATAACCAACAGCGGGATCTGTATACGCATGTTGGATCCCACATGTTCCACGATGATCTCATCGGATGAACCACGATGTCGGGGATTCAAGCAATCTCGTATACAATTCCCTTTGTCAACTGGTATGTTACTTGCCCAGAGTCGATCGTCGGTATCCCAATACCTCGTTCAATCTCGTTACCGGCAAGTCACTTTACTCGTTCCGTAATGCATGATCCCGTGACTAAATACTTAGTCACATTGAGCTCATTATGATGATGCATTACCGAGTGGGCCCAGAGATACCTCTCCGTCATATGGAGTGACAAATCGCAGTCTCGATTTGTGCCAACCCAATAGACACTTTTGGAGATACCTGTAGTGCACCTTTATAGCCACCCAGTTACATTGTGACGTTTGGTACACCCAAAGCACTCCTACGGTATCATGGAGTTACACAATCTCATGGTCTAAGGAAATGATACTTGACATTAGAAAAGCTTTAGCAAACGAACTACACGATCTTGTGCTATGCTTAGGATTGGGTCTTGTCCATCACATCATTCTCCTAATGATGTGATCCCGTTATCAATGACATCCAATGTCCATGGTAAGGAAACCATAACCATCTATTGATCAACGAGCTAGTCAACTAGAGGCTCACTAGGGACATGTTGTGGTCTATGTATTCACACATGTATTACGGTTTCCAGTTAATACAATTATAGCATGAACAATAGACAATTATCGAGAACAAAGAAATATAATAATAACCATTTTATTATTGCCTCTAGGGAATATTTCCAACGGTCTCCCACTTGCACTAGAGTCAATAATCTAGTTCACATCACTATGTGATTGTAATGAATTCAACACCCATGGGGTTTGATCATATCTCGCTTGTGAGAGAGGTTATTAGTCAACGGATCTGAACCTTTCAGATCCGTGTGTGCTTTGCAAATTTCTATGTCATCTTGTAGATGCAACTACCATGCTCTATTTGGAAGTATTCCAAATAACTGCTCTACTATACGAATCCGGTCTACTACTCAGAGTCATCCAGATTAGTGTCAAAGTTTGCATCGGCGTAACCCTTTACGACGAACTCTTTTACCACCTCCATAATCGAGAAAATTCCTTAGTCCACTAGTTACTAAGGATAACCTTGACCGCTGTCCTGTGATCCATTCCTGGATCACACTTGTACCCCTTGACTGACTCATGGCAAGGCACACTTTAGGTGCGGTACACAGCATAGCATACTGTGGAGCCTACGTCTAAAGCATAGGGGATGACTTTCGTCCTTTCTCTCTCTTCTGCCGTGGTCAGGTCTTGAGTCTTACTCAATACTCACACCTTATAACACAGCCAAGAACTCCTTCTTTGCTAATCTATTTTGAACTCCTTCAAAATCTTGTCACGGTATGTATTCATTTGAAACTACTATTAAGCGTTTTTTTGATCTATCCTTATAGATCTTGATGCTCAATGTTCAAGTAGCTTAATCAAGGTTAAAAACACTTTTCAAATAACCCTATATGCTTTCTAGAAATTCCACATCATTTCTGATCAATAATATGTTAACAACATATACTCATCAGAAATTCTATAGTGCTCCCACTCACTTCTTTGGAAATACAAGTTTCTCATAAACTTTGTATAAACCCAAAATCTTTGGTCATCTCATCAAAGCGTATATTACTTCTCCGAGATGCTTACTCCAGTCCTTAGAAGGATTCTGGATCTTTGCATACTTGTTAGCATCTTTCAGGATTGACAAAACCTTCTGGTTGTATCACATACAACCTTTCCTCAAGAAATTTGTCGAGGAAACAATGTTTTGACATCCTATCTGCAAGATTTCATAAATAATGCAGTAACTGCTAATATAATCCCAACAAACTCTTAGCATCGCTACGAGTGAGAAAGTCTCATCGTAGTCAACTCCTTGAACTTGTCGGAAAATATCTTAGCGACAAGTTGAGCTTTCTTAATGGTCACACTTACCATCATTGTTCGTCTTCCTTTTAAAATCCATGTGTACCCAACAGCCTTACGACCATCAAGTAGTTCTTCCAAAGTCTATACTTTGTTTTCATACATGGATCATTTATTGGATTTTATGGCCTCGAGCCATTTGTCGGAATCCGGGCCCACCATTGCTTCTCCATAGCTCGTAGGTTCATTGTTATCTAGCAAAATGACCTTCAAGGTAGGATTACTGTACCACTCTGAAGTAGTACACATTCTTGTCACTCTATGAGCTTTGGTAGTGACTTGATCCAAAGCTTCATGATCACTATCATAAGCTTCTATTTCAATTGGTGTAGGCGCCACAGGAACAACTTCCTGTGCCCTTCTACACACTAGTTGAAGTGACGGTTCAATAACCTCATCAAGTCTCCACCATCCTCCCACTCAATTCTTTTGAGAGAAACTTTTCCTTGAGAAAGGACCTGATTCTAGAAACAATCCCTTTTGCTTTCGGAACTGAGACTGGAGGTATACCCAACTATTTTGGGTGTCCTATGAAGATGCATTTAGCCGCTTTGTGTTCGAGCTTATCAGCCTGAAACTTTTCCACATAAGCGTCGCAGCCCCAAACTTTTAAGAAATGACAACTTAGGTTTCTCCAAACCATAGTTCATACGGTGTCGTCTCAATAAATTGCATGGTACCCTATTTAAAGTGAATGCAGTTGTCTCTAATGCCTAACCTATAAAACGATAGTGGTAATTTGATAAGAGACATCATGGTACGCACCATATCCAATAGGGTGCAACTATGATGTTCGGACACACCATCACACCATGGTGTTCCAGGCGGTATTAATTGTGAAACAATTTCCACAATGTCTTAATTGCATGCCAAACTCGTAACTCAGATATTCATCTCTATGACCATATCATAGACATTTTATCCTCTTGTCACGACGATATTCAACTTCACTCTGAAATTACTCGAACCTTTCAATAATTCAGATTTGTGTTTCATCATGTAAACATACTCAGAATCTACTTAAATCATCTGTGAAGTAAGAACATAACGATATCCACTGCGTGCCTCAACACTCATTAGACTGCACACATCAAAATGTATTACTTCCAACAAGTTGCTTTCTTGTTCCATCTTACTGAAACCGAGGCTTTTCAGTCATCTTGACCATGTGGTATGATTTGCATGTCTCAAGTGATTCAAAATCAAGTGAGTCCAAACGATCCATCTGCATGGAGTTTCTTCATGCGTATACACCAATAGACATGGTTCACATGTCTCAATCTTTTCAAAAATGAGTGAGTCCAAAGATCCATCAACATGGAGCTTCTTCATGCATTTTATATCAATATGACTCAAATGGCAGTGCCACAAGTATGTGGTACTATCATCACTATCTTATATCTTTTGGCATGAACATGTGTATCACTACGATCAAGATTCAATAAACCATTCATTTTAGGTGCAAGACCATTGAAGGTATTATTCAAATAAACAGAGTAACCATTATTCTCCTTAAATGAACAACCGTATTGCGATAGACATAATCCAATCATGTCTATGCTCAACGCAGACACCAAATAACAATTATTTAGGTTTAACACCAATCTCGATGGTAGAGGGAGTATGCGATGCTTGATCACATCAAGCTTGGAAACACTTCCAACACATATCATCATCTCACCTTTAGCTAGTCTTCGTTTATTCCGCAGCTTTTATTTCGAGTTACTAACACTTAGCAACCGAACCGGTATCTAATACCCTGGTGCTACTAGCAGTACTAGTAAAGTACACATTAACATAATGTATATCCAATATACTTCTATCGACCTTGCCAGCCTTCTCATCTACCAAGTATCTAGGGTAGTTCTGCTTCAGTGACCGTTCCCCTCATTACAGAAGCACTTAGTCTCAGGCTTGGTTTCAACCTTGGGTTTCTTCACTAGAGCAGCAACTGATTTGCCATTTCATGAAGTATCCCTTCTTGACCTTGCCCTTCTTGAAACTAGTGGTTTCACTAACCATCAACAATTGATGCTCCTTCTTGATTTCTACTTTCACGGCGTCAAGCATTGGGAATATTTCAAGGATCATCATATCTATCCCTGATATGTTATAGTTCATCACGAAGCTCTAGCAGCTTGGTGGCAATGACTTTGGAGAAACATCACTATCTCATCTGGAAGATTAACTCCCACTCGATTCAAGTGATTGTTGTACTCAGAAAATCTGAGCACAAGCTCAATGATTGAGCTTTTCTCCCTTAGTTTGCAGGCTAAGAAACTCATCGGAGGTCTTATACCTCTTGACGTGGGCACGAGCCTGAAATCCCAATTTCAGCCCTCGAAACATCTCATATGTTCTGCGACGTTTCGAAATCGTCTTCGGTGCCTCAATTCTAAACCGTTTAACATCACTGAACTATCACGTAGTTATCAAAACGTGTATGTCAGATGTTCGCAACATCCACGGACGACGCTTGAGGTTCAGCACACTGAGCGGTGCAATAAGGACATAAGCCTTCTGCGCAGCAATGAGGACAATCCTCAGTATACGGACCCAGTCCGCATAATTGCTACTGTCAACTTTCAACTAAATTTTCTCTAGGAACATATCTTAAATAGTAGAACTAAAGTGTAAGCTACGACATAATTTGCAAAGACCTTTTGACTATGTTCATGATAATTAAGTTCATCTGATTATTTAATGAACTCCCACTTAGATAGACATCCCTCTAGTCATCTAAGTGATACATGATCCGAGTCAACTAGGCCGTGTCCGATCATCACGTGAGACGGACTAGTCATCATCGGTGAACATCTTTATGTTGATCGTATCTACTATACGACTCATGTTCGACCTTTCGGTCTCTTTTGTTCCGAGGCCATGTCTGTACATGCTAGGCTCATCAAGTCAACCTAAGTGTTTTGCATGTGTAAATCTGGCTTACACCCGTTGTATGCGAATGTTAGAATCTATCACACCCAATCATCACGTGGTGCTTCGAAACAACGAACCTTCGCAACGGTGCACAATTAGGGGGAACACTTTCTTGAAATTTTATGAGGGATCATCTTATTTATGCTACTATCATTCTAAGCAAATAAGATGTAAACATGACAAACATCACATGCAAACCATAAAGTGACATGATATGGCCCATATCATCTTGCGCCTTTGATCTCCATCTTTCAGGCGCGGCATGATCACCTTCGTCACTGGCATGACACCAAGATCTCCATCATCATGATCTCCATCATCGTGTCTTCATGAAGTTGTCTCGCCAACTATTACTTCTACTACTATGGCTAATGGTTAGCAATAAAGTAAAGTAATTACATGGCGGTTTCAATGACACGCAGGTCATACAATAAATTAAGACAACTCCTATGGCTCCTGCCGGTTGTAATACTCATCGACATGCAAGTCGTGATTCCTATTACAAGAACATGATCAATCTCATACATCACATATATCATTCATAACATTCTTTTGGGCCATATCACATCACATAGCATACCCTGCAAAAACAAGTTAGACGTCCTCTAATTGTTGTTGCATGTTTTACGTGGCTGCTACGGGTTTCTAGCAAGAACGTTTCTTACCTACGCAAAGCTACAACGGTGATATGCCAATTGCTATTTACCCTTCATAAGGAGCCTTTTCATCGAATCCGATCCGACTAAAGTGGGAGATACGGGCACCCGCTAGCCACCTTATGCAACAAGTGCATGTTAGTCGGTGGAACTTGTCTCACGTAAGTGTACGTGTAAGGTCGGTCCGGGCCGCTTCATCCCACAATACCGTCGAAACATGATAGGACTAGTAACGGTAAGCATATTTAACAAAACCAACGCCCACAACTACTTGTGTTCTACTCGTGCATAGAATCTACGCAATAGACCTAGCTCATGATGCCACTGTTGGGTAACGTAGCAGAAATTCAAAATTTTCTACGCATCACCAAGATCAATCTATGGAGATACTAGCAACGAGAGAGAGGGGAGTGCATCTTCATACCCTTGAAGATCGCGATGCGGAAGCGTTACAAGAATGCGGTCAGTGGAGTCGTTCATGAAGCGATTCAGAAAGCGACCGAATATGATCTAAGCACCGAAGAACGGTGCCTCCGCATTCAACACACGTGCAGCCCGGTGACGTCTCCCGTGCCTTGATCCAGCAAGGAGAGAGGGAGAGGTTGGGAAGACTCCATCCAGCAGCAGCACAACGGCGTGGTGGTGATGGAGGAGCGTGGCACTCCAGCAGGGCTTCGCCAAGCACTGCGAGAGACAAGAAGGGAGAGGGGTAGGCTGCGCCAGGAGAGAGGAAAGCTCATGTGTTTGGCCCCAAAACCCCCACTATATATAGGGGAAGGGGAGAGGGGGCTGGCCCCCTCCAGATCCCATCTAGAGGGGAGGGGCGGCGGCCAGGAGGGGAGGCTTGCCCCCCAAGTAAGGTGGAGGCGCCCCCTCCCCTAGGGTTTTCAACCCTAGGCGCCTTGGGCCCTTGGGGAGGGGCGCACCAGCCCACTAGGGGCTGGTTCCCTCCCATGTTCAGCCCATTAAGCCCCCGGGGCAGGTGGCCCCACCCGGTGGACCTCCGCACACCTTTCGGTGGTCCCCGGTACAATACCGATAACCCCCGAAACTATTCCGGTGACTGAAACTGGACTTCCCATATATCAATCATTACCTCCGGACCATTCCGGAACTCCTCGTGACGTCCGGGATCTCATCCGGGACTCCGACAACATTCGGTAACCACATATAAACTTCCTTTATAACCCTAGCGTCATCGAACCTTAAGTGTGTAGATCCTACGGGTTCGGGAATCATGCAGACATGACCGAGACAGCTCTCTGGCCAATAACCAACAGCGGGATCTAGATACCCATGTTGGCTCCCACATGTTCCACGATGATCTCATCGGATGAACCACGATGTCGGGGATTCAAGCAATCCCGTATACAATTCCCTTTGTCAATCGGTATGTTACTTGCCCGAGATTCGATTGTCGGTATCCCAATACCTCGTTCAATCTCGTTACCGGCAAGTCACTTTACTCGTTCTGTAATGCATGATCCCGTGACTAACTACTTAGTCACATTGAGCTCATTATGATTATGCATTACCGAGTGGGCCAGAGATACCTCTCCGTCATACGGAGTGACAAATCCCAGTCTCGATTCGTGCCAACCCAACAGACACTTTCGGAGATACCTGTAGTGCACCTTTATAGCCACCCAGTTACGTTGTGACGTTTGGTACACCCAAAGCACTCCTACGGTATCAGGGAGTTACACAATCTCATGGTCTAAGGAAATGATACTTGACATTAGAAAAGCTTTTAGCAAACGAACTACACGATCTTGTGCTATGCTTAGGATTGGGTCTTGTCCATCACATCATTCTCCTAATGACGTGATCCTGTTATCAATGACATCCAATGTCCATGGTCAGGAAACCATAACCATCTATTGATCAACGAGCTACTCAACTAGAGGCTCACTAGGGACATGTTGTGGTCTATGTATTCACCATGTATTACGGTTTCCAGTTAATACAATTATAGCATGAACAATAGACAATTATCAAGAACAAAGAAATATAATAATAACCATTTTATTATTGCCTCTAGGGCATATTTCCAACAGATTATTGACTCTAGTGCAAGTGGGAGACTGTTGTAATATGCCCTAGAGGCAATAATAAAATGGTTATTATTATATTTCCCTATTCATGATAATTGTGTGTTGCTCATGCTATAATTGTATTGAATGGAAACCATAATACATGTGTGAATACATACACCGTAATATGTCCCTAGTAAGCTTCTAGTTGACTAGCTCGTTGATCAATAGATGGTTGTGGTTTCCTGACCATGGACATTGGATGTCATTGATAACGGGATCACATCATTAGGAGAATGATGTGATGGACAAGATCCAATCCTAAGCATAGCACAAGATCGTGTAGTTCGTTTGCTAAGAGCTTTTATAAATGTCAAGTATCATTTCCTTAGACCATGAGATTGTGCAACTCTCGGATGCCGTAGGAATGCTTTGGGCGTTCCAAACATCACAACGTAACTGGGTGGCTATAAAGGTGCATTACAGGTATCTTCGAAAGTTTCTGTTGAGTTGGCACGAATCGAGACTAGGATTTGTCACTCCGTATGACGGAGAGGTATCTCTGGGCCCACTCGGTAATGCATCATCATAATGAGCTCAATGTGACTAAGGAGTTAGTCACGGGATCATGTGTTACGGAACGAGTAAAGAGACTTGCCGGTAATGAGATTGAATGAGGTGTTGGGATACCGACGATCGAATCACGGGCAAGTAACATACCGGCGGACAAAGGGAATTGTATGCGGGATTGATTGAATCCCTGACATCGTGGTTCTTCCGATGAGACCATCATGGAACATGTGGGAGCCAACGTGGGTATCCAGATCCCGCTGTTGGTTATTGGCCGGAGAGATGTCTCGGTCATGTTTGCATGGTTCCCGAACCCGTAGGGTCTACACACTTAAGGTTCGGTGATGCTAGAGTTGTTATGGGAAATAGTATGTGGTTACCGAAGGTTGTTCGGAGTCCCGGATGAGATCCTGGATGTCACGAGGAGTTCCGAAATGGTCTGGAGGTAAAGATTTATATATGGGAAGTCCAGTTTCAGTCACTGGAATAGTTTCGGGGGTTATCGATATTGTACCGGGACCACCGAAAGGTGTCCGGGGGTCCACCTAGTGGGGCCACCTGCCCCGGGGGGCTCAATGGGATGAACAAGGGTGGGAACCAGCCCCTAGTGGGCTGGTGCGCCCACCCCCAAGGGCCCAAGGCGCCTAGGGTTGGAAACCCTAGGGGTGGGGTGCCTCCCACCAAACTTGGGGGGGCAAGCTCCCCCCTTGGCCGCCCCCCTAGATGAGATCTAAGGGGGCTGGTCCCCTCTCCCCTTCCCCTATAAATAGTGGGGGGGGGGGTGGGAGGGCTGTTGCACCCCTTCCCCTGGTGCAGCCCCTCCCTCCCCAATACCTCCTCCTCCGTAGAGCTTGGCGAAGCCCTGTAGAAATACCACAAGCTCCACCACCACGTCGTCGTGCTGCCGGAGCTCTCCCTTGTTGGGGAACGTAGTAATTTCAAAAAAATTCCTACGCACATGCAAGATCATGGTGATACATAGCAACGAGAGGGGAGAGTGTTGTCCATGTACCCTCGTAGACCGTAAGCAGAAGTGTTATGACAACGCGATTGATGTAGTCATACGTCTTCACGATCGACCGATCCAAGTACCGAACGTACGACACCTCCGCGATCTGCACACATTCAGCTCGGTGACGTCCCACGAACTCACGATCCAGTAGAGCTTCGAGGGAGAGTTCTGTCAGCACGACGGCGTGATAAAGGTGTTGATGAAGCTATCGACGCAGGGCTTCGCCTAAGCACCGCTACGATATGACCGAGGTGGATTATGGTGGAAGGGGGCACCGCACACGGCTAAAGATCAATGATCAATTGTGTGTCTATGGGGTGCCCCCCCTCCCCGTATATAAAGGAGTGGAGGAGGGGAGGGGCCGTCCCTCTCTATGGCGCGCCCTGGGGAGTCCTACTTCCATGTAGTAGGAGTAGGAGTCAAGGAAAGGGAAGAGAGAAGAGAAGGAAGGTGGGGGCCCCGTGATACGTCCATTTTGCATCATGCTTTTATATCAATATTTATTGCATTATGGGCTGTTATTACACATTATATCTCAATACTTATGGCTATTCTCTCTTATTTTACAAGGTTTACCATGAAGAGGGGGAATGCCGGCAGCTGGAATTCTGGCTGGAAAAGGAGCAAACATTGGAAACCTATTCTGCACAGCTCCAAAAGTCCTGAAACTCCACGAAACAACCTTTTGGAATTAACAATAATTTCTGGGCGAAAGAAATAGGCCAGGGGGCCCAAACCCTATCCAGGAGACATGGGGGGCGCGCCCCCCTATAGGGCGCGCCCCCTATCTCCTGGGCCCCTGGTGGGCCTCCGGCGTCCAACTTCTGCTATATCATCACTTTTGCCCTGGAAAAAATCGTGGGTAAGCTTACGGGATGAAACTCCGCCGCCACGAGGCGGAACCTTGGCGGAATCAATCTAGGGCTCTGGCGGAGCTGTTCTGTCGGGGCCACTTCCCTCCGGGAGGGGGAAATCATCACCAACGTCATCACCAACGATCCTCTCATCAGGAGGGGGTCAATCTCCATCAACATCTTCACCAGCACCATCTCCTCTCAAAACCCTAGTTCATCTCTTGTATCCAATCTTGTATCAAAACCACAAATTAGTACCTGTAGGTTGCTAGTAGTGTTGATTACTCCTTGTAGTTGATGCTAATTGGTTACTTGGTGGAGGATCATATGTTCAGATCCTTTATGCATATTATTACTCCTCTGATTATGAACATGAATATGCTTTGTGAGTAGTTACGTTTGTTCCTGAGGACATGGGTGAAGTCTTGCTATTAGTAGTCATGTCAATTTGGTATTCATTTGATATTTTGATGAGATGTATGTTGTCTTTTCCTCTAGTGGTGTTATGTGAACGTCGACTACATGAAACTTCACCATTATTTGGGGCTAGAGGAAGGCATGGGGAAGTAATAAGTAGATGATGGGTTGCTAGAGTGACAGAAGCTTGAACCCTAGTTTATGCGTTGCTTCGTTAGGGGCTGATATGGATCCATATGCTTAATATTGTGGTAAGGTTTACCTTAATACTTCTTTTGTAGTTGTGGATGCTTGCAATAGGGGTTAATCATAAGTGGAATGCTTGTCCAAGTGAGGGCAGTACCCAAGTACCGGTCCACCCAGATATCAAATTATCAAAGTACCGAACGCGAATCATAGGAACGTGATGAAAACTAGCTTGACGATAATTCCCAATGTGTCCTCGGGAGCTCCTTTATTATTATTAGAAATTGTCCAGGCTTATCCTTTGCTACATAAAGGATTGGGCCACCTTGCTGCACTTTATTTACTTTATTTACTTGTTTCTCGTTACTATTTATCTTTTCACAAAACTATCTATTACCTACAATTTCAGTGCTTGCAGAGAAAACCTTACTGAAAACCGCTTATCATTTCCTTCTGCTCCTCGTTGGGTTCGACACTCTTACTTATCGAGACTCTTTTCTGGCGCCATTGCCGGGGAGTGTAGCACTTTTGGTGAGTGGAACTTGGTAAGGAAACATTTATATAGTGTGCTGAAATTTTCTGTTACTTGTCACTATGGAAACTAATCCTTTGAGGGCCTTGTTTGGGGTATCTTCACCCCAACCAAAAGAGCAAAGAGTTGCTCCTCAACCTACTAAACTTTATGAAAATATTTACTTTGAGATTCCTTCGGGTATGATAGAGAAACTGCTAGCTAATCCATTTGCAGGAGATGGAACATTGCATCCCGATTTACACCTTATCTTTGTGGATGAAGTTTGTGGATTATTTAAGCTTGCAGGTATTACCGATGATGTTGTCAAAAGGAAGGTCTTCCCTTTATCTTTGAAGGGAGATGCATTGACATGGTATAGGCTATGTGATGATACGAGATCTTGGAATTATAAGCGATTGAAGTTGGAATTTCACCAGAAGTTCTACCCTATGCATCTTGTTCATCGTGATTGTAATTACATATATAATTTCTGGCCTCACGAAGGAGAAAGCATCACTCAAGCTTGGGGGAGGCTTAAGTCAATGTTATATTCATGCCCCAATCATGAGCTCTCTCGGGAAATGATTATTCAGAATTTTTATGCTCGGCTTTCTCTTGATAATCGCAACCTGCTCAATACTTCCTGTGCTGGTTCTTATATGCTGAAGACTATTGATTTCAAATGGGACTTATTGGAAATAATTAAACGCAACTCTGAAGATTGGGGTTCCGACGATGGTAAGGAGTCAGGTATGACACCTAAGTTCGATTGTGTTAAATCTTTTATGGATACCAATGCTTTTCGTGGATTTAGTGCTAAGTATGGACTTGACTCTGAGATAGTAGCTACTTTTTGTGAATCTTTTGCTACTCACGTTGATCTCCCTAAAGAGAAGTGGTTTAAATATAATCCTCCTGTGGAAGTGAAAGTAGTTGCACCCATTACAGTCGAAGAAAAGACTATTTCCTATAGTGATCCTATTGTTCCTACTGCTTATGTTGAAAAACCTCCTTTTCCTGTTAGGATAAAGTATCATGCTAAAGCTTGGACTGTTGTTCGTAAGAGTAATACTAGGACTTATACACCTCCTGAGCAAATTAATGTTGAACCTAGTATTGCTATGGTTAAAGATCTCTTGGATGAGGACTTAGATGGGCATGTTATTTCTTTCTTGGGTGAGACTGCTAATATTGCTAGACCTGATACTAAGACACGTAGACCTGTCGTAGGCATGCCTGTTATTTCTGTTAAAATAGGAGATCATTGTTATCATGGCTTATGTGATATGGGTGCTAGTGCTAGTGCGATACCTTATGATCTATATAAAGAAATTATGCACGACATTGCACCCATTGAATTAGAAGACATTGATGTTACTATTAAGCTTGCTAACAGGGATACCAGTAAACCTATTGGGATTGTTAGAGATGTTGAAGTTTTGTGTGGGAAGGTTAAATACCCTGCTGATTTTCTTGTTCTTGGTTCCCCACAAGATGATTTTTGTCCCATTATTTTTGGTAGACCCTTCTTGAATACTGCTAGTTCTAGGATTAATTGTGAAAAGAATATTGTCACTGTTGGCATAGATGGTATGTCTCATGATTTTAATTTTGCTAAGTTTAGTAGACAACCTCGTGAAAGGGAACCACCTAGGAAGGATGAGATTATTGGTCTTGCTTCCATTGCTGTTCCTCCAACTGATCCGTTAGTACAATATTTGCTAGACCATGAAAACGATATGTTTATGAAGGAAAGGGAAGAAATAGATGAAGTGTTCCTTAAACAGGAACCTATGCTTAAGCATAACATTCCCGTTGAAATTCTTGGGGATTCCCTCCACCCAAGGGTGATCCCGTGTTTGAACTCAAACCATTACCTGATAATCATAAGTATGCTTATATTGATGAAAAAGAAATATATCCTGTTATTATTAGTGCTAACCTTTCAGAGAAAGAAGAAGAAAGATTATTGAAAACTCCGAAGAAGCACCGAGCAGCTATTGGATATACTCTGGATGATCTTAAGGGCATTAGTCCCACCTTATGTCAACACAAAATTTCAGTGGAGAAAGATGCCAAACTAGTTAGAGATCCTCAAAGACGATTAAATCCCAAGATGAAGGAAGTGGTAAGAAAGGAGATACTAAAGCTCCTTGAGGCAGGTATTATTTATCCCGTTGCTGATAGTGAATGGGTAAGCCATGTCCATTGTGTCCCAAAAAAGGGAGGTATTACCGTTGTTCCTAATGATAAAGATGAATTGATTCCGCAAAGAATTATTACAGGTTATAGGATGGTAATTGATTTCATAAGTTAAATAAAGCTACTAAGAAAGATCATTACCCTTTACCTTTTATTGATCAAATGCTAGAAAGACTATCCAAACACACACATTTTTGCTTTTTAGATGGTTATTCTGGTTTCTCTCAGATACATGTGTCAGCGAAGGATCAATCCAAAACTACTTTTACTTGCCCTTTTGGTACTTTTGCTTATAGACGTATGCCTTTTGGTTTATGTAATGCACCTGCTACCTTTCAAAGATGCATGATGGCTATATTCTCTGATTTTTGTGAAAAGATTTGTGAGGTATTCATGGATGACTTCTCCGTCTATGGATCCTCTTTTGTTGATTGTTTGAGCAACCTTGATCGAGTTTTGCAGAGATGCAAAGACACAAGTCTCATCCTGAATTGGGAAAAGTGTCACTTTATGGTTAATGAAGGCATTTTCTTGGGGCACAAGATCTCCGAGAGAGGTATTGAAGTTGATAAAGCTAGAGTTGATGCTATTGAAAAGATGCCATGTCCCAAGGACATAAAAGGTACTCCCTCCGTCCCAAAATTCTTGTCTTAGATTTGTCCAAATACGGATGTATCAAGTCACATTTTATTATTAGGTACATCCGTATCTACACAAATCTAAGACAAGAATTTTGGGACGGAGGGAGTATAAGAAGTTTCCTTGGTCACGCCGGTTTTTATAGGAGGTTCATTAAGGACTTTTCTAAAATCTCTAGGCCTTTGACTAATTTATTGCAAAAAGATATTCCTTTTGTCTTTGATGATGATTGTGTAGAAGCGTTTGAAGTACTTAAGAAAGCTTTGATCACTGCACCTATTGTTCAGCCACTTGATTGGAATTTACCTTTTGAAATTATGTGCGATGCTAGTGATTATGCTGTGGGTGTTGTTTTAGGGCAAAGAGTCGATAAGAAATTGAATGTTATCCAGTATGCTCGTAAGACTCTTGATACTGCCCAGAGAAATTATGCTACTACTAAAAAAGAGTTCTTAGCAGTTGTGTTTGCATGTGATAAGTTTAGACCTTATATTGTTGATTCCAAAGTTACTATTCACACTGATCATGCTACTATTAAATATCTTATGGAAAATAAAGATGCTAAGCCTAGACTCATTAGATGGGTTCTCTTGCTCCAAGAATTTGACTTGCATATTATTGATAGAAAAGGAGCTGAGAACCCCGTTGCAAATAACTTGTCTAGGTTAGAGAATGTTCTTGATGACCCACTGCCTATTAATGATAGCTTTCCTGATGAACAATTAGCGGCCGTCAATGCTTCTCGTACTGCTCCTTGGTATGCTGATTATGCTAATTACGTTGTTGCTAAATATTTACCACCTAGTTTCACATACCAGCAAAAGAAAAGGTTCTTTTATGATTTAAGACATTACTTCTGGGATGATCCACACCTTTATAAAGAAGGAGTAGATGGTGTTATTAGATGTTGTGTGCCTGAGCATGAACAGGAACAGATTCTACGTAAGTGTCACTCTGAGTCTTATGGAGGACACCACGCTGGAGATAGAACTGCACACAAGGTACTACAATCTGGTTTTTATTGGCCTACTCTCTTCAAGGATGCTCGTAAGTTTGTCTTATCATGTGATGAATGTCAAAGAATAGGTAACATTAGTAGACGTCAAGAAATGCCTATGAATTATTCTCTTGTTATTGAACTGTTTGATGTTTGGGGCTTTGATTATATGGGACCATTTCCTGCCTCTAATGGTTATACACATATTTTAGTTGTTGTTGATTACGTCACTAAGTGGGTAGAAGCTATTACAACTAGTAGTGTTGATCATAACACTTCTATTAAAATGCTTAAAGAAGTTATCTTTCCGAGGTTTGGAGTCCCTAGATATCTTATGACTGATGGTGGTTCACATTTTATTCATGGTGCTTTCTGTAAGATGCTTGCTAAGTATGATGTCAATCATAGAATAGCATCTCCTTATCATCCGCAGTCTAGTAGTCAAGTAGAGTTGAGCAATAGAGAGCTCAAATTAATTTTGCAAAAGACTGTGAATAGATCTAAACTTGATGATGCATTATGCGCCTATAGAACTGCATACAAAAATCCTATGGGTATGTCTCCTTATAAGATGGTTTATGGAAAAGCGTGTCATTTACCTCTTGAACTTGAACATAAAGCATATTGGGCTATTAAAGAGCTCAATTATGACTTCAAACTTGCCGGTGAGAAGAGGTTGTTTGATATTAGCTCACTTGATGAATGGAGAACCCAAGCCTATGAGAATGCCAAGCTTTTCAAAGAAAAAGTCAAACACTGGCATGATAAGAGGATACCAAAGTGTGAGTTTAACGTTGGAGATTATGTGTTATTATTCAATTCTCGTTTAAGATTTTTTGCAGGAAAACTTCTCTCAAAATGGGAAGGTCCCTACGTTATCGAGGAGGTCTATAGTTCTGGTGCTATAAAAATCAACAACTTCGAAGGCACAAATCCGAGGGTGGTAAACGGTCAAAGAATTAAACATTATATTTCAGGTAATCCTATCAATGTTGAAACTAATATTATTGAAACCGTAACCCCTGAGGAATACATAAGTGACACTTTCCAGAACGTTCCAGACTCCTAAAAGGTATAGGTATGTGGTACGGTAAGTAAACCGACTCCAAAACAGCTCTAATGGCAATTTTTATCAGTTTTGGATTATTTAAGAATTTTAGGAAGAAAGAAGTAGTCTGAAAGGGACACGAGGCTCCCACAAGAGTGGAGGGCGCCCCCCCCCCCCCCCCGTAGGGCGCGCCCCCTGTCTCGTGAGCACCTCGTGTGCCTCCTGGACTCTGTTTTCTTGTATGTTACGTATTTTGGTCGATAAAAATTTATTATATATACTCCCGAAGGTTTTGACCATCGTATCACGCAAATATCCTCTGTTTTCGTTTCGAGCTGTTTCTATTTCAGATTTAGAGCACCATGACTTCACCCTCCTCCAACAATGAAGACAAGGATGCTTGGCTGTTGAAGATAGAGCTGAAAAGAGAAGAACCAGAAGAGATCAACAAGGATGAAGGTATCAAGAAAGCCATGGAGGTTCAAGCTCCGGCGGTGAAAGAAGAAGATATCCCTCAACCTTTACCTAACCTCTTTACACCAACATAGATTGAAGCTTTCAAGATGATTGAGTTAGCTCGCATACAGAACAAGTATCTCACACAGGAGAATATTCTGTTGAAGGATCATATTGCTGGGCTTAAGGGCATTATCCGCAAGTTGGAGGAACTTTTACGCTCAATGTGCGATTATCCACCGTCATCATCACCACCTCCATCACCTCCGAGGACATAATCACATGGGTATGGGCACTCCCCTTGTCAACTGCCAAGCTTGGGGGAGGTGCCCCGGTATCGTATCACCATCACACACCTATCTTTACCGCTTTATTTAGTTCGATCCTTTTAGTAGTATCTTGATCTAGTAGTTTGAAGTTTTGATATCAAGTAGTTTTGAGTTTTGCATTGTGATCTCTTTTCGTAATCGAGTCCGTGTGCTATCTACTCAAGGGCTTTGCTTTGTTGCTATGATCTTGAGAAAGTAGAAAGAATAAAAGAGTTCATTTTGATCTTATGGTTAGTGATAACTTCACACATAGAAAGTATGAGGCATAAAAATTGTTGAGAGGTGATAAACTTAGCCTTGGTCATCGTTGCAATTAATAGGAAGTGATAAGGAAAGAGGGGTTCACATATAAATATATTATCTTGGACACCTTTTATAATTGGGGGCACTCATTAAGTATGACATGCTAAAAGAGTTGACGTTGGACAAGGAAGACAATGTAATGGTTTATGTTTTCCGACATCTCAGTTAAAGTATATTGTCATTGACCTTCCAAACATGTTGAGCTTGCCTTTCCCCCTCATGCTAGCCAAATTCCTTGCACCAAGTAGAGATACTACTTGTGCTTCCAAATATCCTTAAACCCAGTTTTGCCATGAGAGTCCACCATACCTACCTATGGATTGAGTAAGATCCTTCAAGTAAGTTGTCATCGGTGCAAGCAATAAAAATTGCTCTCTAAATATGTATGACTTATTAGTGCAGAGAGAATAAGCTTTGTACGAACTTGTTATGGAAGTAATAAAAGCGACGGACTGCATAATTGTTCGCACATGAACACGTCACTGTGTACCTCCAACACCGAGGGTGATGCACCGCAGCTCACGTCGAAGGAGACCCGGTCGGAAGCGCGGTACGCAAGCAATCCAGCGGGTGCTTTTGAGGACCCGAAACCCCACACGCCCGGGAGGAACCCCGTCTGGGCGCGCGGCGGCTATGGGCTGCCCTAGGTCGACCCTGATCGCCCCTAGGGCCTCGAGGTTCGCCGCCCTGCAATGAAGAAGAACGAATGAAGAACGAGGAAGAAGAAGAACTAGGGTTAAGGAGAAAAGATAAAAGATAAAAAGTGGTAGATGAATTGATCGATTGTGTGTTGTTCAATCGGCCGTCACCCCTTAGTTATATAAGAGGCGGCTGGACTTCCCGTGCAAGGAAAAGGCTTGGATTCACGTCCAAAACCCTAGTCAAATTCGGATTGGTTTTGTCCGAACTTTCCAAAACTGTTCGGTTTAAACTGGCTGCACCGTGCGGGTCTTTTTTGTGGTGGTAAACTATCTCAGATGAAAACTAGCCCAAAAGCAATCTTGACCGTTTTGACGAGACGAACAACTTTTATGTTGAACGTTTTTTGATCATAGGTCATCTTGAGGGTCAAATCGGTCGCGCAAAACAGGCTATCCCTCGCGCTACCCATCAGACAGGGTGTCTTGTGGGGCGCGTCAGTTTTTGCCTTCTGACAGGGCTGTATTCCGATGGCTCTAACTTTTGCATACGAACTCGGATTGGAACGATTTTTATATCAAAATCAATCGTTTCGACGAGACGAAGACAATCCGTGTAGATAATTTTTCCATTTGAGGTTGTCTTGGGGGCTTAATCAGCCAAACTGTACTCTGAATATAAGATCTTAGTACTTTGAGCATAGTTTCGGCCTTCGAGATGAAATCGGACTGCGATGACCCAAACTTCAAAGATGTTCATATCGACAATACGGAACTCTTTCATGAAGATCTTCTCCATTTGAGGTCATCTTAAATAAGTTATTGATCGTGCCAAAATCTGGTGTCAACACATGCCCCCCTGTTTTTCGGCAAAGTTTGTGTGTCGAAAAATAACTTCCGCATAGTTTGTTCTAAGGACGATGTCAACACTCCATCGGCCATTTTGCATGTTCTTAGGATGACAAGTATATATATCGGCCATTGCTTGTTTGAACCTCTTGATTCAAACTTGGGTGATAAGGTTCCATAGATCAAAACCATCCTCCGAACCATATTGTTCACCCTTTCGCTAGGATTTTGCAGATAATCAAGAATGAACTTCCTCCAATCCTTACTTCGCCTGCATAAAAGTTTCATTAGTGGCCGAAGCGGTGGGCTTCGATTCAGCCTTACCTATGTTGACAAGACCTAGCATCGGCTATTGATAGAAATGCAATACACCATGGTTAACATAGTAGCCGAACGCTTGCTGTGCCAACTCTTTCGAATTGTCATGCCTAGATATATGAACAATTTTAAAGCAACCCAAGGTAAATTTTGCATCTAGACATACCTCAAGATAAACTACAAGTGATTCGTCAAAACATTGATAAACCCTAGATATTTGTTGCACTACTCATAACGAATCACTGAAAGCCTCAGTATGTATAGCACCTATAGCAAGGCAAAGCTCCGATCCGAATGACAATGCATATTCGGCTTTGATCATTGTGCAAAAATATTTTAAGCGGCATGAGGTCTGTTTTGATCTCCAATTGAACTAAGGACGATGTTAAGATACTACACCGGCCATGCTTTGACATATTCTTAGGGCGATAGATAAATATCGGCCGTTAACATGAGGTCCTTGTAAAATTCACCCACCAAAGTATGTATAGCCGAAATAAACAAATAAAATAGGAATAAAATATTTCGGCCCCTTTGTATTAGCAACAATGTAACTAACCAAATGTACGGTAATTTGGTAATACCCTCTCATGATATAGAAAATTATGTTGCAACCATGGATCAAAATAAATCCATGGAGGGTAATTGATCATACCTAGGGATGAATTCCATGGCAAAGGCATCAATGACATGGTTGAAGAAAATGGATGACGTGCTAACCGAAGATTTTGATGTTGTGATGCGCACCTTCGGCTTAATTGTTTGTTGCTTTCATTATTTTCCTTCTTCACTTTTATTTTACTTGTTGCAACAGAAGCATGGACATCATTTTTGTCTTGATTGATCTTCTTGGGAACCCATGCCATGTTCCTCTTTCTCAGCTCTTGTGCACTAAGATTTTGTAATTCCTTCTTTTGCCAATACGATAAGCCGAGTGGGCATCTCGGCTGTGATTCTATTTTGACTAATGGCAATTCTTTTTTGACCTTGTGCACTCTCAACTTCTTTTCTTCAGATTTTGGCACTTTGACTCTTAACAATTGATTGCATCATCTCATTGCCTGTAGTAGCCAATGTCAATACTTTCATTGGCTCTTTTTCATTTGAGATCAAATCTGAAGTAGCACTCTTACGACCATCTCTTTTAACGCGGTAAACTTGTTTGACTACCTCTTTCTTCTTCCTTGAGCTCTGGACCGATTCCTTATGATTGAAACGGTCTTTAACATGTGATTGTTCAAATGTTGTTTTTCTCGGAGCTGCATAATATTGGTGAGATGGTCTAAAATAATATGGAGAATGTGCCCTTATATCATACCTGTCCCATGATAGATATGGATCTACATGAGCATAGGGAGGCATCCACGGCATTGGCATTGGCGGCCCAAAATAAGGATATGAATATGTTGCATACAAATTCTCACTTTGCCAATACCGATCCTTATATTTGCGCCTTGGGGGTGATCTTGGTTTCTTTACATGATTCGGCCGATAAGTATTCTTCTCTTCACTCTTCTTTTGATATTTATCCAATAGTTCAGCGAAGGTGATCTTTGATCTCTTACACTTGCGCTTATTTCGGCCTTTGTTTTCTTTTTGTTTGCTTTCATCGATCATTGGATTTGCTTGCTGCCCCCCAGTCCTTGGTATCTCCATTGTAGCTTTGATGGAATTCTCACCCTCAAGATTACGTTCATTATGCTCTTCAACAACTTCATTATTTGAAAGCTTAATCCCATCACCTGCAGTTTTTACCTACTCTTTCAATGGATCGGCTTGAAGCAGCCGATGCAAAAACTTTCTGCCATCGGGACCAATCAGAATAGACTGGTCATCTTTTGGTGTCTCAACAAATTTCAATCGTCCTTTATCAATGGCCGATTTAACTATTTGACGAAACATATTGCAATCCTCAAAACTATGCTTGAACGAATCATGCAACTTACAATACATTCGTCCTTGGATTGATGGCTTGACATGGTGATCAAGAATTCTTATGTAATTATTTTTTAGCAATAAATCAAATATTTGATCACACATGCTTGAATCGAAGGTCTACCTTTTGTTTTCTGGCCGATCTTTTTGTGAGAACGGCTTTGGAGTTAAGCAAACGAATGGTTCAGATTTGGCATCTTCCCATTCGGCTATGAATTCTCTTTTGCATTCATTTTCCGATGTCCTTAAATAAGAAACTATACTAGCATCGGTTTTCCCAAAAGATTTTAACCTTAGCTTTAAATTTCTGAAACGAAAATATTTAGAACATACATGTCTCAGTTGAGACCAAGTGCAAGCCAAGTACAAAATAAGCAAAGCTACCCAAATAGATTTGAACTTTAGACAAAGAAACACGGAAAGCTTTGGCTGTAACAATAAGTCATTATCGGTCTTTATAAATGGCGCAATGGGTTGACCGATATGTTCCATAACAATTTTACTGCTAACAAGTAAATTACCCTTCCTCATTGGTCTTTCAAAATTACTTAGGAGAATATTTCTTATAGATGCATCAATAATGAAGTTGCGACCAAATCTGAAAATAGGTAAAGTACTCGCTATGCATACCTCTTCAAATATGTTGGGAGAGCATGATAGTGGTGCCATTTGAAGAACATCTTGCTCCATCTTTGGATGGCTCCCCAACACCTTGTCATCATCTTTTTCTTGAATTCGTGCATCATTGCTTTGAAGATTTTTGTCAGCCGAACTTTGTTCGGCTACTTGTTCTTGTCCTTGAAGCTTGTCAATTTCTATGGCACGGAACTCATAGGGCAGGAAGTAGGTTCCATTAACTTCAGAAAAATCAAGCACCATTGTTTTCCTATGCTTGCCATGCCCTTTCTCAATAATGCTTGCCTCGTTGGATTTGATGGATTCAGAATATATAGTCCTTAATTCGGCTTTTTCAACCGAAGCACTTTCATGTTCTGAATCATCCTTCTTTTCATTGATAGTACCAATTGGCAATGCTTCTTTTATTTGAGCCAATTCTTTTTCTATTTGTTTCTGACGGCGAGCGGCAAAATTAGCTTTAAGCTTTTTCTCAATTTCAGCCCACTCCGGATATGATTGCCCCCCAATGCTTTTAGATTCTTTCGGCAATGACACACGAGTGTTGCCGAAATTTTGCAATTGTGTAGGAGGTGTATAATATGATGTAGTACTAGGTGAAGGCATATGCAGTGTTGTAAGACCATACTTTTGCTCGCCAATTTTATCAATTGGCAAAGATTCATCTTCTTGCAAAACTCTAGCTTTTATTGCGGCATAATCAGGCAATATCCCCTTTTCATCTTGTTCAAGGCAAAGAGCACTAATTCTCTTATTTTGGGCTAAACTCTTCAATGCAGCCACCACTACCTCATCTTCTACAATGTTGGGCACAACCGCTCCTATAAAATTTACATTCATTCGGCTATAACCAGGAAGGTGTGAAGCCGAATTATGAGCATCTACAGTTGTGTATGGTGTCGAAGAATTACTAACATGAGGTGTAGCATATGACGGTTGAGAGTAACTGGCCAAATAGCCACTAGTAGCATGGCCAATTCTCTCATTCATCGGCATGGTTGGATTACTATATTGCACATTAGCTGCCGATGAATAAAAGGGTAAAACACTTTCTTGTATGGCATTGGAAATTCTAACTTGGGGTGTTTCAAATTGATTAATCGAACTCATCATGTTGCTCATCGGCATATGAATTTGTGGGGTTGCCGATGCATGGGAGTTGGGATACATATGTTGCATGTTGCTAAATTTATAAGAATTTGAAACATGAAGATTGTTTTGCATCTGCCCTTGCACATAATTAGATGCATGATTGATAAAACTAGGGCTAGCCGATACATTATGCTCAATAGGTGATCCAGCAACAACATATGGATTATTTGCATCTACAAAGGGGAATTGGGTATTCATATTACCTTTGTAGATTGCAGCAACTTGATGACGATCTCTTCATAGCAAGAACGGGCTGGAGACCGTTCAAAGCTTCGTCCCCAACGGAGTCGCCAAAAAGTCTGTTCGCACACGAACACATCACCGTGTACCTCCAACACCGAGGGTGATGCACCGCAGCTCACGTCGAAGGAGACCCGGCCGGAAGCGCGGTACGCAAGCAATCCGGCGGGTGCTTTTGAGGACCCGAAACCCCACACGCCCGGGAGGGACCCCGTCTGGGCGCGCGGCGGCTATGGGCTGCCCTAGGTCGACCCGGATCGCCCCTAGGGCCTCGAGGTTCGCCGCCCTGCAATGAAGAAGAACGAACGAAGAACGAGGAAGAAGAAGAACTAGGGTTAAGGAGAAAAGATAAAAGATAAAAAGTGGTAGATGAATTGATCGATTGTGTGTTGTTCAATCGGCCGTCACCCCTTAGTTATATAAGAGGCGGCTGGACTTCCCGTTCAAGGAAAAGGCTTGGATTCACGTCCAAAACCCTAGTCAAATTCGGATTGGTTTTGTCCGAACTTCCAAAACTGTTCGGTTTAAACTGGCTGCACCGTGCGGATCTTTTTTGTGGTGGTAAACTATCTCAGATGGAAACTAGCCCAAAAGCAATCTTGACCGTTTCAACGAGACGAACAACTTTTATGTTGAACGTTTTTTGATCAGAGGTCATCTTGAGGGTCAAATCGGTCGCGCAAAACAGGCTATCCCTCGCGCTACCCATCAGACAGGGTGTCTTGTGGGGCGCGCCAGTTTTTGCCTCCTGACAGGGCTGTATTCCGATGGCTCTAACTTTTGCATACGAACTCGGATTGGAACGATTTTTATATCAAAATCGATCGATTCGACGAGACGAAGACAATCCGTGTAGATAATTTTTCCATTTGAGGTCGTCTTGGGGCTTAATCAGCCAAACTGTACTCTGAATATAAGATCTTAGTACTTTGAGCATAGTTTCGGCCTTCGAGATGAAATCGGACTGCGATGACCCAAACTTCAAAGATGTTCATATCGAAAATACGGAACTCTTTCATGAAGATCACTTCTCCATTTGAGGTCATCTTAAATAAGTTATTGACCGTGCCAAAATCTGGTATCAACAATAATAAAGGTCCACATACAAGGGGCAATATAAAGTGACGTTCTTTTGCATTAAGATTTTATGCATCAACCCTAAACACGCATGACAACCTCTGCTTCCCTCCATGAAGGGTCTATCTTTTACTTTATGTTTTTACTTTATGCTTGAGTCAAGGTGATCCTCACATTTCCCTTTTTCATTTTATACTTTGGCAAACTCCTCGTGTTTGAAAGATCATGATATATATATCCAATTGGATGTAAGTTAACATGGACTATTATTGTTGACATCACCTAAAGGTGAATACGTTGGGAGGCAACACAATAAGCCCCTATGTTTCTCAGTGTCCGGCTGAAACTGTATAACCACAAGTATTGCGTGAGTGTTAGCAATTGTAGAAGACTACGAGATAGTTGAGTATGTGAACTTGCTGAAAAGCTCCATTGTTGACTCTTTCTGATGTTATGATAAATTGCAATTGCTTCAATGACTAAGATTATAGTTTATTAGTTCCCAATGAAGTTTTTGAACCATACTTGGCATTGTGAATTGCTTGTTACTTGAGCATAGGAAATCATATGACAAAATCTATATAAGTTGCTGTTATTAGAATGATCATGATGCCCTCATGTCCGTATTTTAATTTTATCGACACCTTTATCTCTAAAAATGTGGACATATTTTTCGATTTCAGCTTCTGCTTGAGGACAAGCGAGGTCTAAGCTTGGGGGACTTGATACGTCCATTTTGCATCATGCTTTTATATCAATACTTATTGCATTATGGGCTGTTATTACACATTATATCTCAATACTTATGGCTATTCTCTCTTATTTTACAAGGTTTACCATGAAGAGGGGGAATGCCGGCAGCTGGAATTCTGGCTAGAAAAGGAGCAAACATTGGAAACCTATTCTGCACAGCTCCAAAAGTCCTGAAACTCCACGAAACAACCTTTTGGAATTAATAAGAATTTCTGAGTGAAAGAAATAGGCCAGGGGGCCCACACACTGTCCAGGAGACAGGGGGTGCCCCCCCTATAGGGCGCGCCCCTATCTCCTGGGCCCCCTGGTGGGCCTTCGGCGTCCATCTTCTGCTATATAATCACTTTTGCCCTGGAAAAAGTCTTGGGAAAGTTTACAGGACGAAACTCCGCCGCCACAAGGCGGAACCTTTGCGGAATCAATCTAGGGCTCTGGCGGAGCTGTTCTGCCGGGGACACTTCCCTCCGGGAGGGGGAAATCATCATCAACGTCATCACCAACGATCCTCTCATTGGGAGGGGGTCAATCTCCATCAACATCTTCACCAGCACCATCTCCTCTCAAAACCCTAGTTCATCTCTTGTATCCAATCTTGTACCAAAACCACAAATTGGTACCTGTGGGTTGCTAGTAGTGTTGATTACTCCTTGTAGTTGACGCTAATTGGTTTACTTGGTGGAAGATCATATGTTCAGATCCTTTATGCATATTATTACTCCTCTGATTATGAACATAAATATGATTTGTGAGTAGTTACATTTGTTCCTGAGGACATGGGTGAAGTCTTGCTATTAGTAGTCATGTGAATTTGGTATTCGTTCGATATTTTGATGAGATGTATGTTGTATTTTCCTCTAGTGGTGTTATGTGAACGTCGACTACATGACACTTCACCATTATTTTGGCCTAGAGGAAGGCATGGGGAAGTAGTAAGTAGATGATGAGTTGCTAGAGTGACAAAAGCTTAAACCCTAGTTTATGCGTTGCTTCGTTAGGGGCTGATATAGATCCATATGCTTAATGTTGTGGTTAGGTTTACCTTAATAATTTTTTTGTAGTTGCGGATGCTTGCAATAGGTGTTAATCGTAAGTGGGATACTTGTCCAAGTTAGGGTAGTACCCAAGTACCGGTCCACCATCATATCAAATTATCAAAGTACCGAACGCGAATCATAGGAACGTGATGAAAACTAGCTTGACGATAATTCCCAATGCGTCCTCGGGAGCTCCTTTATTATTATTAGAAATTGTCCAGGCTTATCCTGTGCTACATAAAGGATTGGGCCACCTTGTTGCACTTTATTTACTTTATTTACTTGTTGCTTGTTACTATTTATCTTTTCACAAAAATATCTATTACCTACAATTTCAGTGCTTGCAGAGAAAACCTTACTGAAAACCGCTTATCATTTCCTTCTGCTCCTCGTTGTGTTCGACACCCCTACACTTGTGGGTCATCACGCCGCCCCTCCCCCTAGTCCAATTCGGACTAGGCCTTGGGGGCGCGCGGCCTGCCTCTCTCTCTCTCCCCCCCTTAAAGCCCAATAAGGCCCATATACTCCCTGGCGAATTCACGTAACTCTCCGGTACTCCGATAAATACCCGAATCACTCGGAACCTTTCCGATGTCCGAATATAGTCGTCCAATATATCGATCTTTATGTCTCGACCATTTCGAGACTCCTCGGCATGTCCCCGATCTCATCTGGGACTCCGAACTACCTTCGGTACATCAAAACACATAACTCATAACATAAATCGTCACCGAACGTTAAGCGTGCGGACCCTACGGGTTTGAGAACTATGTAGACATGACCGAGACACGTCTCCGGTTAATAACCAATAGCGGAACCTGGATGCTCATATTGGCTCCCACATATTCTACGAAGATCTTTATCGGTCAAACCGCATAACAATATACGTTGTTCCCTTTGTCATCGGTATGTTACTTGCCCGAGATTCGATCGTCGGTATCTCAATACCTAGCTCAATCTCGTTACCGGTAAGTCTCTTTACTCGTTCCGTAATACATCATCCCACAACTAACTCATTAGTCACATTGCTTGCAAGGCTTATAGTGATGTACATTACCGAGAGGGCCCAGAGATACCTCTCCGACAATTGGAGTGACAAATCGTAATCTTGATCTATGCCAACTCAACAAGTACCATCGAAGACACCTGTAGAGCACCTTTATAATCACCGTTGTGACGTTTGGTAGCACACAAAGTGTTTCTCCGGTAATCGGGAGTTGCATAATCTCATAGTCATAGGAACATGTATAAGTCATGAAGAAAGCAATAGCAACATACTAAACAATCAAGTGCTAAGCTATCGGAATGGGTCAAGTCAATCACATCATTCTCTAATGATGTGATCCCGTTAATCAAATGACAACTCATGTCTATGGCTAGGAAACTTAACCATCTTTGATTCAACGAGCTAGTCAAGTAGAGGCATGTTGAGTATATTGATTGTTAGGAAAGATAGGATAGCGTAGGATATTATTCTACCTTGCCTTGTACTCCAAGATGATCATGTACTCCTATATATATGTCCACGAGGCTCAAGCAATACATCGAACAACAATTCCACCAATCTCTCTCTCCCTTCTAACATGGTATCAGCCTTACCTCGATCCTAAACCCTAGCCGCCGCCGCTTCTGCACCCGCGCGCTACCCCTGGGGCGGTCGGCCTCCATGACCGCCGCCGGGGGCCGCGCCGCCCGTACCTAGGGTTCGTTTGCCGATCGTGTTGATCGGGTGCCCTAGAGAGTCTTTTACCTGATCCATTGATTGGAATTTTTTTCTCTCGCTGATTAATTGATCAGTTTTCTTTTTTAGTTCTCCGATCCGATTGATCGGATTGAGTCACTCGTCCGTCGTCGTCTCACCGTGCGTCTCTGCTCCAATATTGGATCGTGGCCTCCACAACTCTCCTCCGTCCAGATCGGCTGCGGCACCCCGGCTTCACGCATGCATCAGCATGCCACAAGTGCACGGCCCTACGATGCTTGGTTGTGCCACGCCGCGTGGCCAAGTCACCCCGCATGGGTGTCCCTGATTGCTTGCGCTTGTGTGGCCGGCCGCATAAGCTAGTGCATCTGGCCACGTTGCTTCGTGCCTTCGTCCTATAGCTACATGCACCGATGCACCATCCTGGACACGGACGTGTTGGATTTTGAGAGCTGGATTCGCTCTACATCACCGCCGTATCCAGTATACAGCACGGCCGTCGTTGCTTCTGTTCTCGAGTCGCTCTTCATTGATCGAGCAACGGGCTGCCGCTGCATCGCCCCTTCAGGCTGCAGCACCGGTGCCCCGTGGTTCTCCCCGTGGCTGCACTGATCCGCGCCGCTGCTGCATCGTCCCTTCGGGTCGTAGCGTCACGGCACGTGGTCCACGCCGCCGCCGCCCTGAGGCCGTTCCCGTGGTTGCACCATATCGCACGCTGCCACTGCGTCGCCTCTTCGGGTCGTAGTGCCGCGGCCCGCGGTCAACTGCCGCATCGAGGCCGTCCGCTCCAGGTTGTCCCCGAGTCTGCACCGACCCTCGCGTTGCCGTTGCGTCGCCCCGTCGGGCCGTAATGAGCGTGGCATGCGATCCCTGCAACCACCCTGAGGTCTTCCCCGTCGTCGCCCCCGACCAGCCCGCCACCGTTGTGTCTCCCCTTCGGGCCGTAATGCCGTGGCCCGCGGTCCACCGCCGTCCACGCGCGTTGACTTCCACGTGATATGCACCGCGCCGCCTCCCTTGGCGCAGGAACGTCACCGTCCGCGTCGGTCTTCGTCACGCTGTCGGGTTCATTATCGCCAACTTTGAGCACCGCCGCCATGCTCCTTCTCTAGCCGCCGCCACCGCCTTCTTTGGCCGCCGCCGCCGCTGCTCTTCTTCCGCGACTTCACGGTGACTACCTCGACACCGGTGACCCCTGACTCAACATGGACCACGGCGTTCTTCGCACGGCTACCTCGACTACGGCTACACCACCTACGCTCTCGACTACCTCGAAACAGCACAAAGGGATACCGCCATGCTTGAGCAACCTCGTCGGTTTCCACTCCAGCCACGACTCCGCGATGCATTGACTGTTACAACTGTGGGGGGTGTCCATCGGCTTGCCTTCGGATTCTTCTCCAGTCTCACTGTCTGCGTCGCTACCGTTGTGACTGCTGGGGGTGTTGAGTATATTGATTGTTAGGAAAGATAGGATAGCATAGGATATTATTCTACCTTGCCTTGTACTCCAAGATGATCATGTACTCCTATATATATGTCCACGAGGCTCAAGCTATACATCGGACAACAATTCCACCAATCTCTCTCTCCCTTCTAACAAGGCATACTAGTGACACTCTGTTTGTGTATGTATTCACACATGTACTAAGTTTCCGGTTAATACAATTCTAGCATGAATAATAAACATTTATCATGAAATAAGGAAATAAATAATAACTTTATTATTGCCTCTAGGGCATATTTCCTTCAGTCTCCCACTTGCACTAGAGTCAATAATCTAGTTCACATCACCATGTGATTTAACACTAATATTCACATCTGCATGTGATTAACAACCATAGTTCACATCGTCATGTGACCAACACCCAATGGGTTTACTAGAGTCAATAATCTAGTTCACATCAATATGTGATTAACACCCAAAGATTTCTAAGGTGTGATCATGTTTTGCCCGTGAGAGAAGTGTAGTCAATGGGTCTGTCACATTCAGAGCCGTAAGCAGACTAAGGCATAGCCTAGTGGTGGAAAGGGGCTGATGCCTTTCCACCCACCCAAGTTCAAGGCATGGTACTTGTAATTTGGGTTTGTTGCACCAATTATACTGTAGGGGACTCCCTTACAGTCTTTCTGTCAAAAAAAACATTCAGAGCCATATGTATTTTGCAAAATATTCTATGTCTATAATGCTCTGCATGGAGCTACTCTAGCTAATTTCTCCCACTTTCAATATGTATCCAGATTGACACTTAGAGTCATTTGGATTGGTGTAAAAGCTTGCACCGATGTAACTCTTTTATCACCTCCATAATCGAGAAACATTTCCTTAGTCCTTACTAAGGATATTCTTGACCGCTGTCCAGTGATCTACTCCTAGATCAAAATTGTACTCCCTTGCCAAACTCAGAGAAAGGTATACAATAGGTCTAGTACACAGCATAACATACTTTATAGAACCTATGGCTGAGGCATAGGGAATGGCATTTCATTCTTTTTCTATTTTCTACCATGGTCGGGTTTTGAGTCTTACTCAACTTCACACCTTACAACACAGGTAAGAACTCCTTCTTTGACTGTTCCAGTTTGAACTACTTCAAAATCTTTTCAAGGTATGTACTCATTGAAAAATCTTATCAAGCGTCTTCATCTATCTTTATAGATCTTGATGCTCAATGTGTAAGCAGCTTCACCGAGGTCTTTCTTTGAAAAACTCTTATTCAAGTAACCTTTTATGCTATCCAGAATTTCTATATCGTTTCCAATCAATAATATGTAATCCACATATAATTTTAGAAATGCTGCAGAGCTCCCACTCACTTTCTTGTAAATACAGGCTTCTCCAAAAGTCTGTATAAAACCATATGCTTTGATCAACTCATCAAAGTATATATTCCAACTCCGGGATGCTTGCACCAGTCCATAGATGGATCGCTGGAGCTTGCACATTTTGTTAGCACCTTTAGGATTGACAAAACCTTTTGGTTGCATCATATACAACTCTTCTTTAATAAATCCATTAAGGAATGCAGTTTTGACATCCATTTGCCAGATTTCATAAAATGTGGCAATTGCTAACATGATTCGGACAGACTTAAGCATCGATACGAGTGAGAAAATCTCATCGTATTTAACACCTTGAAGTTGTCGAAAAAACCTTTTGCGACAAGTCGAGCTTTGTAGATAGTAACACTACTATCAATGTTTGTCTTCCTCTTGAAGATCCATTTATTTTCTATGGCTTGCCGATCATCGGGCAAGTCCACCAAACTCCACACTTTGTTCTCATACATGGATCCCATATCAGATTTCATGGCCTTCAAGCCATTTCTTGAAATCTGGGCTCATCATCGCTTCCTCATAGTTCGTAGGTTCATCATGGTCTAGTAACATGACTTCCAGAATAGGATTACCGTACCACTCTGGTGCGGACTGTACTTTGGAATGTTCTGTAGTAACTTAATTTGAAGTTTCATGATCATCATCATTAGCTTCCTCACTAATTGGTGTAGGAATCACTAGAACTGATTTCTGTGATGAACTACTTTCCAATTCGGGAGAAGGTACAATTACCTTATCAAGCTCTACTTTCCTCCACTCACTTCTTTCGAGAGAAACTCCTTCTCTAGAAAGGATCCATCTTAGCAACGAATATCTTGCCTTCGGATCTTCGATAGAAGGTGTACCCAATAGTTTCCTTTGGGTATTCTATGAAGACGCACTTCTCCGATTTGGGTTCGAGCTTATCAGGTTGAAACTTTTTCACATAAGCATCATAGCCCCAAACTTTAAGAAACGACATCTTTGGTTTCTTGCCAAACCACAGTTCATAAGGCATCATCTCAACGGATTTTGATGGTGCCCTATTTAAAGTGAATGCAGCTGTCTCTAATGCATAACCCCAAAATGATAGTGGTAAATCGGTAAGATACATCACTGATCGCACCATATCTAATAAAGTGTGGTCACGATGTTCAGACACACCATTACGCTGTGGTGTTCCAGGTGGCATGAGTTTGTGAAACTATTCCACATTGTTTTAATTGAAGACCAAACTCGTAACTCAAATATTCGTCTCCGCGATCAGATCGCAGAAACTTTATTTTCTTGTTACGATGATTTTCCACTTCACTCTAAAATTCTTTGAACTTTTCAAATGTTTTAGACTTGTGTTTCATCAAGTAGATATATACTCATATCTGCTCAAATCATCTGTGAAGGTCAGAAAAAAACAATACCCGCCACGAGCATCAACACTCATTGGACCGCATACATCGGTATGTATTATTTCCAACAAGTCAGTAGCTCGTTCCATTGTTCTGAAGAACAGAATTTTAGTCATCTTGCCCAAAAGGCATGGTTCGCAAGCATCAAATGATACATAACCAAGTGATTCCAAACTTCCATCTTTATGGAGTTTTGATAACCCACAAGTGTAGGGGATCGCAACAGCTTTCGAGGGTAAAGTATTCAACCCAAATTTATTGATTCGACACAAGGGGAGGCAAAGAATATTCTTGAGTATTAGCAGTTGAGTTGACAATTCACCCACACCTGGATAATTTAGTATCTGCAGCAAAGTATTTAGTAGCAAAGTAGTATGATAATAAAGGTAACGGTGGCAAAAGTAAAGATAATAGTTTTGGGGTTTTTGTAGTAGTTGTAACAGTAGCAACGGAAAAGTAAATAAGCGAAGAACAATATGTGAAAAGCTCGTAGGCAATGGATCAGTGATGGATAATTATGCCGGATGCGATTCCTCATGTAATAGCTATAACATAGGGTGACATAGAACTAGCTCCAGTTCATCAATGTAATGTAGGCATGTATTTCGTAAACAGTCATACGTGCTTATGGAAAAGAACTTGCATGACATCTTTTGTCCTACCCTCCCGTGGCAGCGGGGTCCTAGCGGAAACTAAGGGATATTAAGGACTCCTTTTAATAGAGAACCAGAACAAAGCATTAGCACATAGTGAATACATGAA
The DNA here is from genome assembly GCA_963921465.1 of Triticum timopheevii. Taxonomy (NCBI): domain Eukaryota; kingdom Viridiplantae; phylum Streptophyta; class Magnoliopsida; order Poales; family Poaceae; genus Triticum; species Triticum timopheevii. The sequence continues at coordinate 474,289,788 of OY997268.1, forward strand.
CTCCTCAAACTACGGTCATCACCGAGAAGTATCCCGATTATTGTCACTTTGGGGTTGTCGGATCATAACACATAATAGGTGACTATAGACTTGCAAGATAGGATCAAGAACACACATATATTCATGAAAACATAATAGGTTCAGATCTGAAATCATGGCACTCGGGCCCTAGTGACAAGCATTAAGCATAGCAAAGTCATAGCAACATCAATCTCAGAACATAGTGGATACTAGGGATCAAACCCTAACAAAACTAACTTGATTACATGGTAAATCTAATCCAACCCATCACCGTCCAGCAAGCCTACGATGGAATTACTCACGCACGGCAGTGAGCATCATGAAATTGGTGATGGAGGATGGTTGATGATGACGACGGCGACGAATACCCCTCTCCGGAGCCCCGAACGGACTCCAGATCAGCCCTCCTGGGAGAGATTAGGGCTTGGCGGCGGCTCCGTGTCGTAAAACGCGATGAAACTTTCTCTCTGATTTTTTTCTCCCCAAACGTGAATATATGGAGTTGGAGTTGAGGTCGGTGGAGGTCCAGGGGGCCCACGAGATAGGGGGCGCACCCTATAGGAGGGGGGGTGCGCCCCCCTATCTCGGGGACAGGGTGTGGGCCCCCTGGTGTATTTATTTCACCCAGAAATTCTTATTAATTCCAAAAAGTGCCTCCATGGATTTCCAGGACATTCCGAGAACTTTTCTTTTCTACACATAAAACAACATCATGGCAGTTCTGCTGAAAACAGCGTCAGTCCGGGTTAGTTTCATTCAAATCATGCAAGTTAGAGTCCAAAACAAGGGCAAAAGTGTTTGGAAAAGTAGATACGTTGGAGACGTATCAACTCCCCCAAGCTTAAACCTTTGCTTGTCCTCAAGCAATTCAGTTGATAAATTGAAAGTGATAAAGAAAAACTTTTACAAACTCTGTTTGCTCTTGTTGTTGTAAACATGAAAAGCCAGCATTCAAGTTTCAGCAAATATCATGAACTAACCATACTCACAATAACACTTAGGTCTCACAATTACTCATATCAATAGCATAATCAGCTAGTGAGCCATAATAATAAAACTCGGATGACAACACTTTCTCAAAATAATCATAACATGATATAACAAAATGGTATCTCGCTAGGCCTTTCTGAGACCGCAAAACATAAATGCAGAGCACCTTTAAAGATCAAGGACTGACTAACATTGTAATTCATGGTAAAAGAGATCCAGTCAAGTCATACCCAATATAAACCAATAGTAATGAATGCAAATGACAGTGTGCTCTCCAACGGGTGCTTTTTATAAGGATGATGACTCAACATAAAAGTAAATAGATAGGCCCTTCACAGAGGGAAGCAGGGATTTGTAGAGGTGCCAGAGCTCGATTTTAAAATAGAGATTGAATAACATTTTGAGCGGCATACTTTTGCTGTCAACGCAACAACTATGAGATGGCTGTATCTTCCATACTACACGCATTATAGGTAGTTCCCAAATAGAATGGTAAAGGTTTATACTCCCCCAACCACCAACAAGCATCAATCCATGGCTTGCTCGAAACAACGAGTGCCTCCAACTAACAACAGCCCTGGGGGAGTTTTGTTTAATTATTTTGATTTGCTTTGATCTTTTTGATCATGGGACTGGGCATCCCGGTTACCGGCCCTTTCTCGTGAATGAGGAGCAGAGTCCACTCCTCTTGAGAATAACCCACCTAGCATGGAAGATATAGGCAGCCCTAGTATAACATGAGCTGCTCGAGCATACAAAACATAATTTCATTTGAAGGTTTGGAGTTTGGCACATACAAATTTACTTGGAACGGCAGGTAAATACCGCATATAGGAAGGTATAGTGGACTCATATGGAACAACTTTGGGGTTTAAGGAGTTTGGATGCACAAGCAGTATTCCCGCTTAGTACAGGTGAAGACTAGCAAAAGACTGGGAAGCGACCAACTGAGAGAGCGACAACAGTCATAAACATGCATTAAAATTAATTCACACCGAGTACAAGCATGAGTAGGATATAATCCACCATGAACATAAATAATATGAAGGCTATGTTGATTTGATTCAACTACATGCGTGAACATGTGCCAAGTCGAGTCCCTCAATACATTCAAAGGAGGATACCCCATCATACCACATCATAATCATTCTAATAGCATGTTGGCACGCAAGGTAAACCATTATAACTCATAGCTAATCAAGCATGGCACAAGCAACTATAATCTCTAAATGTCATTGCAAATATGTTTACCTCATAATAAGCTGACTCAGAAATGATGAACTCATCATATTTACAAAAACAAGAGAGGTCGAGTTCATACCAGCTTTTCTCATCCCAATAAGTCCATCATATATCGTCATTATTGCCTTTCACTTGCACGACCGAACAATGTGTATAATAATAATAGTGCACGTGCATTGGACTAAGCTGGAATCTGCAAGCATTCAACTCAAGAGAGAAGACAAGTAATATGGGCTCTAAGTTAAATAAACAATCATGCAAATGAGAGCCACCAAACATTTTCAATATGGTCTTCTCGACCCCCAAAGGAAAGAAAAGAAAATAAAACTATTTACACGGGAAAGCTCCCAACAAGTAAAAAGAAGAACTAGAAATCTTTTTGGGTTTTCATTTTAATTTCTACTACAAGCATGGAAATTAAACTAACTAATTATTTTTGGTTTTTCTTAAGGTTTATCAAACACACAAGAAGAAAACTAGAAAAAGAAATTTAAACTAGCATGGATAATACAATGAAAGAGTATGAGCACCGACGACTAGTGTGTGAAAAAGGAATGTAAAGTCGATGAGAAATACGTACTCCCCCAAGCTTAGGCTTTTGGCCTAAGTTGGTCTAGTACCAAGGACTGCCTGGCTGGTATCCGTAAGTGAAACTGGGGTCGTACTAAGATGCAGCGGCAACCGCCTCCTGAGCTGCAGCGTGTTGGCGAGCTGCCTTCGCTCTCCTCTCGTGTTCAGCTGCTTCCTCCCTAGTGACAACATATCTTCCTTTTGCCTGATAATCAAAAAGGTAGGGAGCAGGAAGAGTAACATGGATGACGTTGCGTCTGTCATAGATTAGTCAAAATTGGAGGAATTGTTCATTCCACCCAAGAAATTGATGATGGACCATAGCTTCAGAATCCAAAAAGAGGAGGTATTCATATCTCCCTCTCGTGGGGCTATACCAAGATAATTAGCCACATGTGTTGCATAAATTCCTCCAAATAAATTTCCCTTTCTACTATTATTCTGCAACCTACGTGCAACTATTGCCCCCAAGTTATAACCTTTATAACCTAACACAACACTCTTGAGGACACACAGATCAGGAACAAACATGTGACATGCTTCGTCTTTACCGTTAATGCATCTACCAATAAAGAGAGCAAAATAATGTATAGCAGGAAAATGAATGCTCCCTATGGTAGCTTGTGCTATGTCCCTAGATTCTCCCACAGTAATACTAGCAAGACAATCTCTAAATTCAGATTTGTGAGGATCATTAATATTACCCCACTGCGGGAGTTTGCAAGCAGTTGTGAAATCCTCTAAATCCATGGTATAAGATGTATCATAAATATCAAATATGACACTAGGAGAATTACGCGCACAGTTATATTTGAACCTCCGCACAAAAGAATCAGTCAATTGATAGTACTGCGGACACTTACCTTGTAAGAAGTCCTCCAGCTCAGCATTACGCACATACGCGTCAAATTCCTCCTTGAAGCCTGCTTCGACCATAAAATCATCGGATGGCCACTCACAAGCTCGTACATCCGCGTCCCTCGGCAATTCAACATCTTGCTCACGTATAGCAATCCTGGGCCCTTTCTTCACTGAGGAACCACCTTGGTACATTCTCCTAGACATAATTCTTTTTCAAGCAACAATCTCCCAAAGTAGTTTTGTAAATGGAGCTTTGAGTAAGGAGATCGAAAATCACAGCAAAATGAGCTAGAACTCGTGCTTGAGCTGGATGGGGATTTTTTGGGTAGAAGATGAAGTGTGTGGATGCTGGCATAAGTGGAGGGGGGCCACCAGGGGCCCACGAGACAGGGGGCGCGCCCTATAGGGGGGAGCGCCCTCCACTCTCGTGGCATGGTGCCTGCCCCTCCTGTAGTGTTTTCAGTGCCTAAAATCCTCAAATATTCCATAAAAAATCATACTAAATTTGCAGGGCATTTGGAGCACTTTTATTTTCGGGATAATTTTTTAATGTACGGATAATTCAAAAAACAGACAGATAATACTATTTTTGCTTTATTTATTCTAAATAACAGAAAGTAAAAAGTGGGTACAGAAGGTTGTGCCTTCTAGTTTCATCCATCTCGTGATCATCAAAATGAATCCACTAACAAGGTTGATCAAGTCTTGTTAACAAACTCATTCCGAATAACATGGAACCAGAGAAATTTCGAATAACACTAAGTTACCTCAACGGGGATATGAAAATCCCGAATAATAAGAATATCATACTTTTTCTTGACAGTAGGGAGAGGAAATTCAAAACCTCCAATAATAATTGTTGGAACTTTTCCAATAGATTTGATGCTATGAACTTGAGATTGTTTCCTCGGAAAGTGTACCGTATGCTCATTACCATTAACATGAAAAGTGACATTGCCTTTGTTGCAATCAATAACATCCCCTGCAGTATTCAGAAAAGGTCTACCAAGGATAATCGACATACTATCGTCCTCGGGAATATCAAGAAAAACAAAGTCCGTTAAGATAGTGACATTTGCAACCACAACGGGCACATCCTCACAAATACCGACAGGTATAGCAGTTGATTTATTAGCCATATGCAAAGATATTTCAGTAGGTGTCAACTTATTCAATTCAAGTCTACGATATAAAGAGAGAGGCATAACACTAACACCGGCTCCAAGATCACATAAAGCAGTTCTAACATAATTTCTTTTAATGGAGCATGGTATAGTTGGGACACCCGGATCTCCAAGTTTCTTTGGTATTCCACCCTTAAAAGTGTGATTAGCAAGTATGGTGGAAATTTCAGCTTCCGGTATCTTTCTTTTATTTGTGATGATATCCTTCATATACTTAGCATAAGTATTTACTTTAAGCATATCAGTTAAGCGCATACCTAAGAAAATAGGTCTAATCATTTCAGCAAAGCGCTCAGAATCCTCATCATCCTTTGACTTGGATGGTTTAGGAGGAAAAGGCATGGGTTTCTGAACCCATGGTTCTCTTTCTCTACTGTGCTTCCTAGCAACAAAATCTGTCTTATCGTCACGTTGATTCTTTGATTGTGGGTTATCAAGATCAACAGCAGGTTCAATCTCTACATCATTGTTTTTGCTAGATTGAGCATCAACATGAACATTATCATTAACATTATCACTAGGTTCATGTTCATCACCTGATTGTGTTTCAGCATCAGAGATAGAAATATCATTGGGATTCTCAGGTGTGTCTACAGTAGGTTCACTAGAAGCATGCAAAGTTCTATCATTTTTCTTTTTCTTCTTTCTAGCAGAACTAGGTGCCTCTAAATTATTTTTATGAGAATCTTGCTCGATTCTCTTAGGGTGGCCTTCAGGATACAAAGGTTCCTGAGTCATTCTACCAGTTCTAGTAGCCACTCTAACAGCAAAGTCATTTTTATTATTTAATTCATCAAGCAAATCATTTTGAGCTCTGGGTACTTGCTCAGCTTGAGTAGCAACCATAGAAGTATATTTGCTAATGAGTTTGAGATCATCTTTAACTCTAGCCATATTATCGCTCACGCGTCCTATCTTGAAAGCATTATTCTTTAACTCTCTACCAACATAAGCATTAAAACTTTCTTGTCTAGCCATAAAGTCATCAAATTCATCTAAGCATGGGATATGAAATTTAGTAGAGAGGATTTCAACTTTATCATATCTATAGAGAGAATTTACCTTTACTACCTGTGTCGGGTTATCAAGACAATGTGGTTCTTCAACAGGCGATATATTAAGACCATGTATTTCTTCAATAGGAGGTAAATTCTTAACATCTTCAGCTTTAATACCTTTTTCTTTCATTGATTTCTTTGCCTCTTGCATATCTTCAGGACTGAGAAATAGAACGCCTCTCTTCTTCGGAGTGTGTTTAGGAATAGGCTCAGGACTTGGCTCAATTGATTCAGGAATTGCCTCAGGAATTGGCTCAAGAAGAGTCCAATTATTTTCATTAGTCAACATATTATTCAATAATATTTCAGCTTTGTCGACTGTTCTTTCCTTGAAAACACAACCAGCACAACTATCCAAGTAGTCCTTGGAAGCATCGGTTAGTCCATTATAAAAGATATCAAGTATTTCATTTTTCTTGAGAGGATGATCAGGCAAAGCATTAAGTAACCGGAGAAGCCTCCCCCAAGCTTGTGGGAGACTCTCTTCTTTGATTTGCACTAAGTTATATATTTCCCGCAAGGCAGCTTGTTTCTTATGAGCAGGGAAATATTTAGTAGAGAAGTAATAAATCATATCCTGGGGACTACGCACACAACCAGGAGCAAGAGAATTATAACAAGTCTTAGCATCACCCTTTAATGAGAACAAAAATATCTTAAGGATATAAAAATAGCGAGATCTCTCATCATTAGTAAACAGGGTAGCCATATCATTCAACTTGGTAAGATGTGCCACAACAGTTTCAGATTCAAGGCCATAAAAAGGATCAGATTCAACTAAAGTAATAATCTCAGGATCAACAGAGAATTCATAATCCTTATCAGTAACACAGATAGGTGAAGTAGCAAAAGCAGGGTCAGGTTTCATTCTAGCATTAAGAGACTGCTGCTTCCATTTAGCTAATAATTTCTTAAGATCATATCTATCGTTGCAAGCAAAGATTTCCCTAGTAGCTTCTTCATTCATAACATAACCCTCAGGAACAACAGGCAATACATAATCATTGGGAGAATTTTCATCATCACTATCATCAATAATAGCATCTTCAATATTTTCATCCCCCCTAACTCTAGCAAGTTGTTCATCAAGAAATTCACCTAATGGCAAAGTAGTATCATGCACAGAAGTAGTTTCATCATGCATAGCAGAAGTGGCATCATCAATAACATGCGACATATCAGAATTCATAGCAGTAGCAGGTTTAGGTGCCACAAGTTTACTAATAACGGAAGGAGAATCTAGTCCAGAGCTAGATGGCAGTTCCTTACCTCCCCTCGTAGTTGAGGGCAAAAACGTAGTTCTGTCGTCTTTCAAGTTCTTCATAGTGATCAACAGATATAAATCCCAAGTGACTCAGAGAATAGAGCTATGCTCCCTGGCAACGGCGCCAGAAATTAGTCTTGATAACCCACAAGTGTAGGGGATCGCAATAGCTTTTGAGGGTCAAGTATTCAACCCAAATTTAGTGATTCGATACAAGGGGAGCCAAAGAATATTCTTGAGTATTAGCAGTTGAGTTGTCAATTCAACCACACCTGGATAACTTAGTATCTGCAGCAAAGTATTTAGTAGCAAAGTAGTATTATAATAAAGGTAACGGTTGCAAAAGGAAAGATAATAGTTTTTGGGTTTTTGTAGTAGTTGTAACAGTAGCAACGGAAAAGTAAATAAGCGAAGAACAATATGTGAAAAGCTCGTAGGCAATGGATCAGTGATGGATAATTATGCCGGATGCGATTCCTCATGTAATAGTTATAACATAGGGTGACATAGAACTAGCTCTAGTTCATCAATGTAATGTAGGCATGTATTCCGTAAATAGTCATACGTGCTTATGGAAAAGAACTTGCATGACATCTTTTGTCCTACCCTCCCGTGGCAGCGGGGTCCTAGCGGAAACTAAGGGATATTAAGGCCTCCTTTTAATAGAGAACCGGAACAAAGCATTAGCACATAGTGAATACATGAACTCCTCAAACTATGGTCATCACCGAGAAGTATCCCGATTATTGTCACGTCGGGGTTGTCGGATCATAACACATAATAGGTGACTATAGACTTGCAAGATAGGATCAAGAACACACATATATTCATGAAAACATAATAGGTTCAGATTTGAAATCATGGCACTCGGGCCCTAGTGACAAGCATTAAGCATAGCAAAGTCATAGCAACATCAATCTCAGAACATAGTGGATACTAGGGATCAAACCGTAACAAAACTAACTTGATTACATGGTAAATCTCATCCAACCCATCACCGTCCAGCAAGCCTACGATGGAATTAATCACGCATGGTGGTGAGCACCATGAAATTGGTGATGGAGGATGGTTGATGATGACAACGGCGATGAATCCCCCTCTCCGGAGCCCCGAACGGACTCCAGATCAGCCCTCCCGAGAGATATTAGGGCTTGGCGGCGGCTCCGTGCCGTAAAACGCGATGAAACTTTCTCTCTGATTTTTTCTCCCTGAACATGAATATATGGAGTTGGAGTTGAGGTCGGTGGAGGTCCAGGGGGCCCACGAGATAGGGGGCACCCCCCTGTCTCGTGGATAGGGTGTGGGCCCCCTGGTGTATTTCTTTCGCCCAGAAATTCTTATTAATTCCAAAAAGTGCCTCCGTGGATTTCTAGGACATTCCGAGAACTTTTCTTTTCTACACATAAAACAACATCATGGTAGTTCTGCTGAAAACAACGTCAGTCTATGTTAGTTTCATTCAAATGATGCAAGTTAGAGTCCAAAACAAGGGCGAAAGTGTTTGGAAAAGTAGATACGTTGGAGACGTATCAAGTTTCTTCATGCGCTTTACACCGATATGACCCAAATGGCAGTGCCACAAATAAGTTGCACTATCATTATCAACTTTGCATCTTTTGGCATCAATATTATGAATATGTGTATCGCTACGATAGAGATCCAACAAACTATTTTCATTGGGTGTATGACCATCGAAAGTTTTATTCATGTAAACAGAACAACAATTATTCTCTGACTTTAAATGAATAACCGTATTGCAATAAACATGATCAAATCATATTCATGCTCAACGCAAATGCCAAATAACATTTATTTAGGTTTAACACTAATCCCGAAAGTATAGGGAGTGTGCGATGATGATCATATCAATCTCTGAACGACTTCCAACACACATCGTCACTTCACCCTCAACTAGTCTCTGTTTATTTTGTAACTCCTGTTTCGAGTTACTAATCTTAGCAACCGAACAAGTACCAAATACCCAGGGGCTACTATAAACACTAGTAAGCTACACATCAATAACCTGTATATCAAATATACCCTTATTCACTTTGCCATCCTTCTTATCTACCAAATATTCAGGGCATTTCCGCTTCCAGTGACCATTTCCTTTGTAGTATAAGCACTCAGTTTCAGGCTTTGGTCCAGCTTTGGGCTTCTTCACGGGAGTGACAACTTGCTTGTCATTCTACTTGAAGTTCCCTTTATTTCCCTTTGCCCTTTTCTTGAAACTAGTGGTCTTGTCAATCATCAACACTTGATGCTTATACTTGATTTCTACGTTCGTCGATTTCAGCATCACGAAGAGTTCGGGAATCGTTTTCGTCATCCCTTGCATATTATAGTTCATCACAAAGTTCCAGTAACTTGGTGATGGTGACTAGAAAACTCTTTCAATCACTATCTTATCTAGAATATTAACTCCCACTTGATTCAAGTAATTGTAGTACCCAGACAATCTAAGCACATGCTCACTTCTTGAGCTATTCTCCTCCATCTTTTAGATATAGAACTTGTTGGAGACCTCATATCTCTCAACTCGGGTATTTGCTTGAAATATTAACTTCAACTCCTAGAACATCTGATATGGTCCATGACGTTCAAAACATTTTTGAAGTTCCGATTCTAAGCCGTTAAGCATGGTGCACTAAACTATCAAGTAGTCATCATATTGAGCGAGCCAAACGTTCATAACGTCTGCATCTGCTCCTGCAATAGGTCTGTCACCTAGCGGTGCATCAAGGACATAATTCTTTTGTGCGGCAATGAGGATAGACCTCAGATCATGGACCCAGTCCGCATCATTGCTACTATCATCTTTCAACTTAGTTTTCTCTAGGAACACATATAGAACATAGGGAAGCAACAACGCGAGCTATTGATTTACAACATTATTTGCAAAATACTATCAGGACTAAGTTCATGATAAATTAAAGTTCAATTAATCATATTACTTAAGAACTCCCACTTAGATAGACATCCCTCTAATCATCTAAGTGATCACGTGACCCAAATCAACTAAACCATGTCCGATCATCACGTGAGATGGATTAGTTTTCAATGGTGAACATCACTATGTTCATCATATCTACTATATGATTCACGCTCGACCTTTCGGTCTCAGTGTTCCAAGGCCATATCTGCATATGTTAGGCTCGTCAAGTTTAACCTGAGTATTCTGCGTGTGCAAAACTCTCTTACACCCGTTGTATATGAACGTAGAGCTTATCACACCCGATCATCACGTGGTGTCTCGACACGAAGAACTTTCGCAACAGTGCATACTCAGGGAGAACACTTATGTCTTGAAATTTAGTGAGAGATCATCTTATAATGCTACTGTCAATCAAAGCAGAATAAGATGCATAAAAGATAAACATCACATGCAATCAAAATATGTGACATGATATGGCCATCATCATCTTGTGCCTTTGATCTCCATCTCCAAAGCATCGTCATGATCTCCATCATCACCGGCATGACACCATGATCTCCATCATCTTGATCTATATCAATGTGTCGTCACATGGTCGTCTCACCAACTATTGCTCTTGCAACTATTGCTATCGCATAGCGATAAAGTAAAGCAATTATTTGGTGCTTGTATCTTATGCAATAAAGAGATAACCATAAGGCTTCTGCCAGTTGCCGATAACTTCAACAAAATATGATCATCTCATACAACAACTAATATCTCATCACGTCTTGACCATATCACATCACAATATGCCCCACAAAAACAAGTTAGACGTCCTCTACTTTGTTGTTGCAAGTTTTACGTGGCTGCCACGGGCTGAGCAAGAACCGTTCATACCTACACATCAAAACCACAACGATATTTCGTCAAGTTAGTGTTGTTTTAATCTTCTCAAGGACCGGGTGTAGCCACATTCGGTTCAACTAAAGTTGGAGAAACTGACACCCGCCAGCCACCTATGTGCAAAGCACGTCCGTAGAACCAGTCTCGCGTAAGCGTACGCGTAATGTCGGTCCGGGCCGCTTCATCCAACAATACCGCCGAACCAAAGTATGACATGCTGGTAAGCAGTATGACTTGTATCACCCACAACTCACTTGTGTTCTACTCGTGCATATAACATCTACGCATAAACCTGGCTCGGATGCCACTGTTGGGGAACGTAGTAATTTCAAAAAAATTCCTACACACACGCAAGATCATGGTGATGCATAGCAACAAGAGGGGAGAGTGTCGTCCATGTACCCTCGTAGACCGTAAGCGGAAGCGTAATGACAACACGGTTGATGTAGTCGTACGTCTTCACGATCGACCGATCCAAGTACCGAACGTACGGCACCTCCGCGATCTGCACACGTTCAGCTCGGTGATGTCCCACGAACTCACAATCCAGTAGAGCTTCGAGCGAGAGTTCCGTTGATAACCCAAAAGTGTAGGGGATAATTGTAGCCTCTTTCGATAAGTAAGAGTGTCGAACCCAACGAGGAGCTAAAGGTAGAACAAATATTCTCTCAAGTCCTATCTGCAACTGATACGACTCTACGCACACTTAGTGTTTGCTTTACCTAGAACAAGTATGAAACTAGAAAGTACTTTGTAGGAGTTGTTGGATAGGTTTGCAAGATAATAAAGAACACGTAAATATAAACTAGGGTCTGTTTAGATAAATATGCAATAAAGTAAATATAGCGAGTGTGGAAAAGTGGTGGTAGGAGTTGTGAAATTGTCCCTAAGCAACTGACTACTTTACTAGACCGATAGGAAGTTTTATGTGGGAGAGGCATAAGCTAACATACTTTATCTTCTTGGATCATATGCACTTATGATTGGAACTCTAGCAAGCATCCGCAACTAGTAAAAATCATTAAGGTAAAACCCAACCATAGCATTAAAGCATCAAGTCCCCTTTATCCCATACGCCACAATCCCCTTACTCGGGTTTAAGCTTTTGTCACTCTAACAACCCACTATAAGCGAATCATGAACATATTGCAACACCCTACAGCGGGAATCCCTCATGCTTGCGCGACACGGAGGGCACAATAGGACAGCAACATAACCACAAGAAAATTAAACCAATCATAGCAATTCATCAATCACCAATAGGACAATGAAAATGTACTCACACATCATAGGATGGCAACACATCATTGAATAATAATATGAAGCATAAAGCACCATGTTCAAGTAGAGGGTACAGCGGGTTGCGGGAGAGTGGACCGCTGAATATAGATGGGGGGAGGTGATGGAGATGTTGGTGAAGATGATGGAGGTGTTGGTGAAGATCGCGGTGATGATGATGGCCCCCCGGCAGCGCTCCGGCGCCACGGGAAGCAAGGGGGAGAGATCCCCCCTTCTTCTTCTTCTTCTTCCTTGACCTTCTCCCTAGATGGGAGAAGGGTTTCCCCTCTGGTACTTGGCTCCCATGGCATGGAAGGGGCGAGAGCCCCTCCGAGATTGGATCTGTCTCTCTGTCTCTCTCTGCTTCTGCGTTCCCAGATTCTGCCCCTTCACCGTTTCTTTTATATCCGGATATCCGTAACTCCGATTGGGGTGAATCTTTTGCCCAGATTTTTCTCATAAAATTAGCTTTCTTCCGGCAAAAGAAGAGTGTCAACTGCCTTACGGGGTGCCCACGAGGGTCCAGGGCGCGCCTGCCTCCCTGGGGCGCCCCCCCCCCCCCCCCCCCGTCTCGTGGCCCCCTCGGCCACCGTCTCGCGTTGATTCTTCCTCCCAAAAATCACAAATATTCCAAAATAATTCTCTGTCCGTTTTTACCCCGTTTGGACTCTGTTTGATATTGGGTTTCTGTGTAACATAAAACATGCAACAAACAGGATCTGGCACTGGGCACTGGATCAATATGTTAGTCCCAAAAAATAGTATAAAAAGTTGCCAAAAGTATATGAAAGTTGAATAATATTGGCATGGAACAATCAAAAATTATAGATACGACAGAGACGTATCAGCATCCCCAAGCTTAATTCCTGCTCATCCTCGAGTAGGTAAATGATGAAAAAGATAATTTTTGATGTGGAATGCTACCTAGCATAATCTTGATCATATGTCTAATCATGGCATGAATATTAAGACACGAGTGATTCAAAGCAATAATCTATCATTTGACATAAAAACAATAATACTTAGGGCATCCCAACAAACAATCATGTCTTTCAAAATATCAATGCTTCAGAATGTTATCCCTACAAAATCATATAGTCTTGTATGCTCCCTTTTCTTAACACAAGAGGTACCCCTCATGCCTATCCTGGTGTCAGCCAAGCAATTGTTTCATACTTTAGTATTCTCAAACTTTTTCAACCTTCACGCAATACATGAGCGTGAGCCATGGATATAGCACTATAGGTGGAATAGAATATGATGGTGGGGGTTATGTGGAGAAGACAAAAAAGGAGAAAGTCTCACATCGATGCGTCTAATCAACGGGCTATGGAGATGCCCATCAATTGATGTCAATGCAAGGAGTAGGGATTGCCATGCAATGGATGCACTAAGAGCTATAAGTGTATGAAAGCTCAAACTGAAACTAAGTGGGTGTGCATCCAACTTGCTTGCTCATGAAGACCTAGGGCATTTGAGGAAGCCCATCGTTGGAATATACAAGCCAAGTTCTATAATGAAAAATTCCCACTAGTATATGAAAGTGATAACTCAAGAGACTCTCTATATGAAGAATATGGTGCTACTTTGAAGCACAAGTGTGGAAAAGGATAGTAACATTGCCCCTTTTCGTTTTTTTTCTTTTTTTCTTTTTTTGGGGTAGGCTTCTTTGGCCCCCTTTTTTTTATTTAGGCTTCTTTGGCCTCTCTTTTTTATGGGGCAATGTTCTATAATGATGATCATCACACTTTTATTTACTTACAACCAAATATTACAACTCGATACTAGAACAAAGATATGACTCTATATGAATGCCTCCTGCGGTGTACCGGGATGTGCAATGATCTAGCGTAGCAATGACATCAAAAAATGGACAAGCCATGAAAACATCATGCTAGCTATCTTACGATCATGCAAGACAATATGACAATGAATCCTCAAGTCATGTATATCATGATGATGGAAGTTGCATGGCAATATATCTCGGAATGGCTATGGAAATGCCATGATAGGTAGGTATGGTGGCTGTTTTGAGGAAGATATAAGGAGGCTTATGTGTGATAGAGAATATCGTATCACGGGGTTTGGATGCACCGGCGAACTTTGCACCAACTCTCAAGGTGAGAAAGGGCAATGCACGGTACCGAAGAGGCTAGCAATGATGGAAAGGTAAAAGTGCGTATAATCCATGGACTCAACATTAGTCATAAAGAACTCACATACTTATTGCAAAAATTTATTAGCCCTCGAAACAAAGTACTACATGCATACTCCTAGGGGGGAGGTTGGTAGGAGTTAACCATCGCGCGCCCCCGACCTTCACGCAAAGATAAACAATCAAAATACAATGCGCGCCAATTTGGTTACATAGATAGTAGACCATACGTGCATGCTTCGGGAATCACAAACCTTAACACCAATATCCTTACTAAACACAACCATATACTAGTACCTCCTACATATTATCATCTCTATATCGCAAAACTATTGCAAGGAATCAAACATATCATATTCAGTGATCCACAAGTTTTATGTAGGATTTTATGACTAACCATGTGAATGACCAATTCCTGTCATCTCTCTAAATAGATATAAGTGAAGCAAGAGAGTTTAATTATTTCTACAAAATGTATGCCCACGCTCTAACAAATATAAGTGAAGCAAAAGAGCATTCTACAAATGGCGGTTTTCTATGTGACTAGAAACATGCAATCCAAACTTCAAATGATATAAGTGAAGCACATGAAGCATTCTATAAAGCCATACTCAAAAGATTTAAGTGAAGTGCAATGAACATTCTATAAATCAACCAAGGACTATCTCATACCAGCATGGTGCATAAAAGAAAAATGAAAACTAAATGCAAAAGACGCTCCAAGACTTGCACATATCACATGAACGAAACGAATTCAAAAACATACCGATACTTGTTGAAGAAAGAGGGGATGCCTTCCGGGGCATCCCCAAGCTTAGACGCTTGAGTCTCCTTGAATATTTACTTGGGGTGCCTTGGGCATCCCCAAGCTTGAGCTCTTGCCTCTCTTCCTTTTGCTCATATCGAGACCTCCTCGATCAAACACTTCATCCACACAAAACTTCAACAGAAAACTCGGTAAGATCTGTTAGTATAATAAAGCAAATCACTACTCTAAGTACTATTGCAAACCAATTCATATTTTGTTTTTGCATTGTATTTACTGTAATATAACTCTTCCATGGCTTAATCCACTGATAGAAATTGATAGTTTCATCAAAACAAGCAAACTATGCATCAAAAACAGAATCTGTCAAAAACAGAACAGTCTGTAGCAATCTGAACATTCACCATACTTCTGGTACCCCAAAAATTCTAACAAAATTAGGAAAACAATTTGTACATAAAGGCAGTGCAAAATCAATTAGAATCATTTTACGTTCCAGTAAAAAATGTAAAATCGCGCACTACAGCCAAAGTTTCTGCCCTGCACCGTACAAACCAACAAGCATTGTAAACATCCTAAAGGCAAACATTGGCACATTATTTTTATAATACAATGGAATTTTACAAGGGGATAATTATTTTTGATGAAAATTTTCTGTAATTAAGATTCACAAAGTTTCCATGAGCATGAACAAAGTTCAAGGAGCTCTCCCACTTCAACAATGCTTGTCTCTCTCACTTTCACTTTCCTTTTTGAAAAGTTTTGGGTTCCCCTCTTTATTTATTTTTGTTTTTAAACTATATGAAAGCACACAATAGAAATAAATGACTCTCTAAAACATCTGGGTTGTCTCCCTGGCAGCGCTTTCTTTAAAGCCATTAAGCTAGGCATATAGTGCTCAAGTAATGGATCCACCCGGATCCCAAGGTATATCAAAGCCAATTTTAATTAACAATGATTTGTGATTTCGTAGTGAGCACAAAGTAACATATATCATGCAACAATGAAGTCTAACTCTCTTCCTATGCATCGGCATGTCATAAAAGAACAATTCATGCACACATAGTAAAGGCCAATGCACAGTATAAGCAGTTTCTTGCAATTTCATCGTATTGGAAACATAGAGAGGTGGAGATATAGTTCCTCTCTCATAATAATTGCAAGTAGGAGCAGCAAGCACATGCATATTATATTCATCAAAATTATCATGTGCAATGGTAAAAGGCAACCCATCAATATAATCCTTAATAAGCACAAACTTCTCCGATATAGTGTAGTTTGAACAATTCAAAACGATAATAGGACTATCATGCATGGGTGCAATAGCAACAATTTCATGTTTAACATAAGGAACTATAGCAAGTTCATATCCATAAGCATAATTCATATTGGCATCTTGGCCACAAGCATAGCAAGCATCATCAAAAAGGGATATTTCAAGAGAATCAACGGGATCAAAGAAATCATCCTTCGTTAAGCATGAAGGGGAACTAAATAATGCATGAGTTGAAGAGTTACTCTCATTAGAAGGTGGGCACGGGTAGCTAATCCGCTCTACCTCCTTTTGTTCTTCGCTCTCCTCATCATCTTTTTCATCCAATGAGCTCACAGTTTCATCAATTTCTTCTTCCATAGCTTCCTGCAAAATGTTAGTCTCTTGGACAGCGGAGGAGTCCTCAATATATGGTTTAACATAGGCATTAGAAGCATAATTATCATAACAATATTCAAGTATGGCAAAATTTTCAGATTTGTAAAGAGTAGCATCATACTTTTTAATCAAAGAAGCAATTTCATAAGCACCCTTAAAAGCAACAAATTCTTCAATTTGTTGAACATCATAGTAATTATAAACACCCTTAGCATACGAAGATACAATTCCATTATCAATAACCTCACATTGGTAGGGAAGGTGTTTCTTAGGGTTTTCAGAACAACAAGTAACATCATATATTTCACATAAAGTCCAAGAATAGCATTGCAAACGATGAATTTGATCCAGTAAAAGTTTCCCTTTTTCAGATATACGGTGTCACACATAACAAGCATGCTCATCTAAAGATTTGCCCTCAACTAAGCTAGTGGGGGTTTCAGCACGAGCACAAAGGGATCGAAGATGATCCAAGTAAAAAGCTTCAGGAGTGTGATAGATTTTGAGTGGTTCTTCAACCATTGGTTCCGTAGGTACAACTAATTTTTTTTGGTATTTTGCATTTCCTACCCATAACTAAAGATAAAAAACAACTAAGAACAACAAATAAAAATTACTTAGTGATAAAGCAAACAAGCACACACGAGAATATTCACCCCACGCTATGACTCCCCGGCAACGGCGCCAGAAAAAGGTCTTGATAACCCACAAGTGTAGGGGATAATTGTATCCTCTTTCGATAAGTAAGTGTCAAACCCAACGAGGAGCTAAAGGTAGAACAAATATTCTCTCAAGTCCTATCTGCAACTGATACGACTCTACGCACGCTTAGTGTTCGCTTTACCTAGAACAAGTATGACACTAGAAGTTCTTTGTAGGTGTTGTTGGATAGGTTCGAAAGATAATAAAGAACACGTAAATATAAACTAGGGGCTGTTTAGATAAATATGCAATAAAGTAAATATAGCGAGTGTGGAAAAGTGGTGGTAGGAGTTGTGAAATTGTCCCTAAGCAATTGACTACTTTACTAGACCGATAGGAAGTTTTATGTGGGAGAGGCATAAGCTAACATACTTTCTCTTCTTGGATCATATGCACTATTGGAACTCTAGCAAGCATCCGCAACTACTAAAGATCATTAAGGTAAAACCCAACCATAGCATTAAAGCATCAAGTCCCCTTTATCCCATACGCCACAATCCCCTTACTCGGGTTTAAGCTTCTGTCACTCTAGCAACCCACTATAAGCGAATCATGAACATATTGCAACACCCTACAGCGGGAATCCCTCACGCTTGCGCGACACGAAGGGCACAATAGGACAGCAACATAACCACAAGCAAATTAAACCAATCATAGCAATTCATCAATCACCAATAGGACAATGAAAATGTACTCAGACATCATAGGATGGCAACACATCATTGGATAATAATATGAAGCATAAAGCACCATGTTCAAGTAGAGGGTATAGCGGGTTGCGGGAGAATGGACCACTGAATATAGATGGGGGAAGGTGATGGAGATGTTGGTGAAGATGATTGAGGTGTTGGTGAAGATCGCGGTGATGATGATGGCCCCCCGGCAGCGCTCCGGCGCTACGGGAAGCAAGGGGGAGAGAGCCCCCCTTCTTCTTCTTCTTCCTTGACCTTCTCCCTAGATGGTTGAAGGGTTTCCCCTCTGGTCCTTGGCTCCCATGGCATGGGAGGGGCGAGAGCCCCTCCGAGATTGGATCTGTCTCTCTGTCTCTCTTTGCTTCTGCGTTCCCATATTCTGCCCCTTCACCGTTTCTTTTATATCCGGAGATCTGTAACTCCGATTGGGGTGAATCTTTCGCCCAGGTTTTTCTCATAAAATTAGCTTTCTTGCGGCAAAAGAAGAGCATCAACCGCCTTACGGGGTGCCCACGAGGGTCTAGGGCGCGCCTGCCTCCCTGGGGCGCGCCCCCTGTCTCGTGGCCCCCTCGGCCACCGTCTCGCATTGATTCTCCTCCCAAAAATCACAAATATTCCAAAATAATTCTCTGTCCATTTTTATCCCGTTTGGACTCCGTTTGATATTGGGTTTCTGCAAAACATAAAACATGCAACAAACAGGAACTGACACTGGGCACTGGATCAATATGTTAGTCCCAAAAAATAGTATAAAAAGTTGCCAAAAGTATATGAAAGTTGAATAATATTGGCATGGAACAATCAAAAATTATAGATACGACGGAGATGTATCATTCGTCAGCACGACGGTGTGATGACGGTGTTGATGAAGCTATCGACGCAGGCCTTCGCCTAAGCACCGCTACGATATGACCGAGGTGGATTATGGTGGAAGGGGGCACCGCACACGGCTAAAGATCAATGATCAACTTGTGTGTCTATGGGGTGCCCCCCTCCCTGTATATAAAGGAGTGGAGGAGGGGAGGGGCCGGCCCTCTCTATGGCGCGCCCTGGGGAGTCCTACTTCCACCGGGAGTAGGATCCCCCCTTTCCATGTAGTAGGAGTAGGAGTCAAGGAAAGGGAAGAGAGAAGAGAAGGAAGGAGGGGGCGCCGCCCCCCTAGTCCAATTCGGACTAGGCTTTGGGGGGCGCGTGGCCTGCCTCTCTCTCTCCCTTAAAGCCCAATAAGGCCCATATACTCCCTGGCGAATTCCCGTAACTCTCTGGTACTCCGATAAATACCCGAATCACTCGGAACCTTTCCGATGTCCGAATATAGTCGTCCAATATATCGATCTTTACGTCTCGACCATTTCGAGACTCCTCGTCATGTCCTCGATCTAATCCGGGACTCTGAACTACCTTCGGTACATCAAAACACATAACTCATAATATAAGTCGTCACCGAATGTTAAGCGTGCTGACCCTACGGGTTCGAGAACTATGTAGACATGACCGAGACACGTCTCCGGTCAATAACCAATAGCTGAACCTGGATGCTCATATTGGCTCCGACATATTCTACGAAGATCTTTATCGGTCAAACCGCATAACAACATACGTTGTTCCCTTTGTCATCGGTATATTACTTGCCCGAGATTCGATCGTCGGTATCTCAATACCTAGCTCAATCTCATTACTGGAAAGTCTCTTTAATCGTTCCGTAATACATCATCCCACAACTAACTCATTATTCACATTGCTTGCAAGGCTTATAGTGATGTGCATTACCGAGAGGGCCCAAAGATACCTCTCCGACAATCGGAGTGACAAATCCTAATCTTGATCTATGCCAACTCAACAAGTACCATCAGAGACACCTGCAGAGCACCTTTATAATCACCCAGTTACGTTGTGACGTTTGGTAGCACACAAAGTGTTCCTCCGGTAATCGGGAGTTGCATAATCTCATAGTCATAGGAACATGTATAAGTCATGAAGAAAGCAATAGCAACATACTAAACGATCAAGTGCTAAGCTAACGAAATGGGTCAAGTCAATCACATCATTCTCTAATGATGTGATCCCATTAATCAAATGACAAAGCATGTCTATGGCTAGGAAACTTAACCATCTTTGATTCAACGAGCTAGTCAAGTAGAGGCATAGTGATACTCTGTTTGTCTATGTATTCACACATGTACTAAGTTTTCGGTTAATACAATTCTAGCATGAATAATAAACATTTATCATGAAATAAGGAAATAAATAATAACTTTATTATTGCCTCTAGGGCATATTTCCTTCATCCCTCAACTTCTCCTTCCCCCTTGCTGGATCAAGAAGGAGGAGATGTCCCCGGGCTGTGTGTGTGTTGAATGCGGAGGCGCCATCCGTTCGGCGCTAGATTGGATCTTCCGTGATTTGAATCACTGCGAGTATGACTCCATCATCCGCGTTCTTGTAATGCTTCCACTTAGCGATCTTCAAAGGTATGAAATTGCACTTCATCTCTCTCTCTCTCTTGTTGCTAGAATCTCCTAGATTGGTCTTGGTGATACGTAGGAAAATTTTGAATTATTCCTATGTTCCCCAACAGACCCTTGCCGTGAAGGAGCACGAAAATGAGAACCGAAAGAGGCGCTGAGGATCGACCGTCGGCCGTCTTTGCATTCCTTGAAATCGCCATCTCGGGAACAAGATGTTGATGCAAGACTACTTCATGGAGAATCCAACATATCCACTGCACCTCTTCCGGAGAAGGTACCAAATGCGTCGATCTCTCTTTGTGAAAATTGTTCAAGCTTGCGAGGCCAATTGTTGGTATTTTACTCAAAGAAGAAATGCTGCAGGATTGAAGGGACTTAGTGTATATCAAAAAATCTTGGCAGCTATGCGGGTGATTGCATACGGCGTGTAGGCTGACTATGCCGATGAGTACCTTCGCATTGGTGAAGATACCACAATTGAGTCAGTGCGTAGCTTTGCCAAAGTGATCATCCGTGTCTTTTGTTCTGAATATCTTCGAGCACCAAACAAGGAAGACACAAAAAAATCGATGGCATCTAATGAGAGAAGAGGTTGGCCTGGCATGCTAGGTAACATTGACTGTATGCATTGGAATTGAAAAAATTGTCTGAAGGCAGGGTATGTATTGTGGCAAGTCTCATGATGCAACAATTGTGGTAGAGGCCGTAGCATCCGTGGATTTATGAATTCAGCATTGCTTTTTTGGTATGCCGGGTACTCTCAATGATATCAATGTGTTGCAACGGTCTTATTTGTTTGCTAGACTTGCTAGTGGTGATGCTCCTGCTTGCAACTACACTATCAATGGGCATGAATACACAAAGGGGTACTATCTTGCAGATGGTATATACACTCCTTGGTGCACATTTGTCACGAGCATCAACGAACCCAAAACTAAGAAACAATGTGAATTTGGAAGGGTGCAAGAGGCGGCCCGAAAAGACATTGAAAGAGCATTCAGGGTTTTGCAATCTAGGTTTGCAATTGTTCGTGGTCCTGCTCATTTTTTGGATAAACGAACCTTGAAAAACATCATGACATGCTGTGTTATTCTTCACAATATGATTCTCGAAGATGGGAGAGGCATGAACTTGGAGTTCTTCTACGACAATGTGGGTAGCCGTGTCAAACCAGCTAGAGACCCTAACCGCATTAGAGCTTTTCTTCAAACCTACAAAGGAGATTGAAAATGCAAACACCCACTTTCAGCTTAGGATCTCATTAAGCACCATTGGCAAAGGGCTGGGCAGTAACAAAATTCATTTTTCTATTCATGTTCATTTAATTCATGTGTGATTTGCATTCGAGATAAGTTTTATATTGAATTATTTAGTTTGCTTCGGTGATTTGAATAATTATTGTAATGTGGATGATTGTTGTATTGTGGTATTGATATTTTTTCTGAATATGTGCATATGTGTCAAATACAGATAAAACCACATCTGTTTTGCGGGCTGGTGCGGGCGAAGGCCGAGCAGACCCCGCATAGCAGGACTGTAAAATGGAATATTCATGAATATTCCGTTTTACAGTTCCTCTATGCGGGGTCTGCTCGGCCTTCGCCCGCCCACAAAACCGTTTTTCCGCGAACTGTAAACGAGTTTTGCGGGTCAGCGATATACGGGGTCTACTAGAGATGCTCTTACTAGAGAGCGGTTCGTGTAGTTTGCATAAGAAGAGGCAACCAAGCCGGCGACTTTGTCTCCTCTGGCAAGCCCTTCTCTCCCCCTCATGGTAGCCTTGGGCTGCCGGAGGGGGGTCGGCTCGCCGGATGGATCTGTGTACAGGTAGGCTGTCTAGGTGTTGGGGTGGGCTCCTGAGCATTATTCTTAGTTCCGGCTGGGAGGCGATGGTGGCGGAGACAATCTTGATTTGGTTATGCATCTGGTCCTGCATCGTTTCGTCGGCTTCATCGACGTGGGTTGTTACAGTTAGTTTGCTTTTGTGTGCTCTTTTTTTTAAAAGGAGGTAACCCCTGGCCTCTGCATCAATCGATGCATGCAGCCATATTATTAAATAAAAATGTAACAAAGTCTTAAGGTCCAAAAAAGCTCATAGTATGAGCTTAAAACGAAACACAAAGGAGAAGGGCCACATTCGGCGATAAAGAATAGACTATGATGCCTACACACCTAGCCTATTATTAGCTCGCCATCAAAATCGGCTGAAGATAGCCCGTGCTACCATTTCCCAATGGTTGCACCTAATAGCCAAAAACTCTCTAAAGTCTGCATGATTTTGTAACGACCACATTTGGATCCAGGTTGTAGCTTTGTAGATAACCTGCAAAAAATTAGTGAATTTTGTTCCATTAAAAATCAAATCATTTCTAGTATTCCAGATAGCCCAAAATAAAGCGTGCTCTGGATCGAGCCTTCGATCAGGTAGCTTGATCTTCGGTGTGGTTGATGCCACTCGTGAATAAATTGCCATGGTCTTCTTCTTTGGCGTCGTGCCCTCTTTGGACGCGGCGATGGCAAAGCTCGGTGGCTGCCTTGGTTTGTCGTTCTTCTTCAAGTGACTTGAGATCTGTCTACCTCTTGTCCGCCGGCGAGGGAGATATTGGAGTGTTGCCGGTGATGCCTGTGTCCTGCCTCCTCGCGGACACGCTTGTCCATTTGGACCTTAGCTTGAAGACTTCCTACTTGCAAATGGTCCGCAAGCAGATTCCAATGTCACGCTCGCTCTGTGAGAGCGGCGGCGGCGGCTCGCCCTCAACTTGTATTTTATTTCTTTTGGGGGGTTTATTGTATCACTGGTAATATTTTATGGATCTGGAGTGCTTTTCGCAAAAAAAATGGATACCGTGCAATACACATACATATTTGATTATGTGTCTAGGGCACATCTAGATGTGCGATAGTTATTGCACATCTAAGTGACTTAAGTAAGCATAAAAAGAAAAAGAAAAGAGAATAAAAATACACACACGAATCTTCACGTAAGATCAATGATACATGACTTAGTGTGTAATACTTATGACACAATACTTATGGCACATTTAGATGTGTTTTAGCAAAACTGTTGATCATATCTCCTCGAGCTGATGACCAGCCTTCGTAGAAGAAACATAAATCTTCAGTAACGTGCTCTGCTCTATGCTCTCTGCCGGTCATACTGCGCGGCGGGCTACAAGCCATTGATTCCCTGTGCAAAGCCCGTGTGTGCGGTGGAGATTCTGTATCAGCTGATTGCCCGGCGAGGTGCCAACGTCCGCATGGTACACCGTGTCAAGTGTCCAAAATCTTAAAACACATACTCCCTTCGTCTAGGTGTGCAAGTCATCTTATGAAAACCAAATAATCCCAAAACACTTAGGCGTGGTGCATTAACTTCTACCTTGTTTCTTGTTTCTTGAAATATCAACCAATAAGAGATGAGGGGTGTGCATGCTTTTAATGACTTGAGACTACCAAACACGACATGCAGTGGTTAGTTCATTGCATGCAATGCTATTAATTAGCAAATAAACATTAAGGTCTCTCATTTTTCCCTCCTCCTTGGTCACGGCGCACAACCTAAGATGACTTACTCACCTAGACGGATAGAATACTAGTAAAGTAGGAGTACTTAGCAAACAAAGTTATTTAATTTTCCAGTAAAGTGTTATCATTTTTCCAATTTCAGGTATGAATAATGTATTAGTGCATGAAGGCAATACAATAGTACTCACAATCGGCATATGATTTTCTCAATTGATTCCAAGAGATCTTATGTGTTGTCCGGATTTTCTGAAGTATTTGTGCCGCCTATGTTATTTTCTCAAATATTCCTATTGTTTTATTCCTTAAATCTTTTTTGAGACGTCGTGACGTGAGGCGTTTGAAACAGCCTTTTCAGAATAAGTATCCGTCAACCATTCTAGAAACCCATACTCGTATAGACCCAAACTTGAACCAGCCACAAGTCCATTAGAAAAACAAATCAACACACTTTCTTGCAATTCAGTCAGATTCTCTCTTCAATTACTTTTTTCATTTTTGAGAATAAGCAGACTTTGTTCCTCAAATGTTCCCCCTTCAACTACTTTGTAAAACAATAGACAAGCACAAGTTGCAAGAAATTACAATACCGCTTCAAAGCACTGCAAACAATTTTGTACACTCACTTCATATCCTCAATAATTATAGAGCCAAAATTGACAAGGCGCAGCAAGGTGTGAAGGAAATATGCCCTACCGGCAATAATAAAGTTGTTATTTTATATTTTCTTATTTCATGATAAATGTTTATTGTTCATTCTAGAATTGTATGAACCGGAAACTTGATACATGTGTGGATACATAGACAGAATATTGTGTCCCTAGTAAGCCTCTACTAGACTAGGTCGTTGATCAAAGATGGTTAAGTTTCCTAACCATAGACATGTATTGTCATTTGATAAATGGGATCACATCATTAGGAGAATGATGTGATGGACAAGACTCATCCATTAGCTTAGCATAATGATCGTTCAGTTTTAATGCTATTGCTTTCTTCATGTCAAATACATATTCCTCTGATTATGAGATTATGCAACTCCCGAATACCGGAGGAATGTCTTGTGTTCTATCAAACGTCACAATCTAACTGGATAATTATAAAGATGCTCTACAGGTATCTCCGAAGGTGTTTGTTCGGTTGGCATAGATCGAGATTAGGATTTGTCATTCCGAGTATCGGAGAGGTATCTCTGGGCCCTCTCAGTAATACACATCATAAGAAGCCTTGCAAGCAAAGTAACTAATGAGTTAGTTGCAGGATGATGTATTACGGAACGAGTAAAGAGATTTGCCGGTAACGAGATTGAACTAGATATGAAGATACCGACGATCGAATCTCGGGCAAGTAATGTACGATAGACAAAGGGAATTACGTATGTTGTCATAAGGTTCGATCGATAAAGATCTTCATAGAATATGTAGGAGCCAATATGGGCATCCAGGTCCCGCTATTGGTTATTGACCGGAGAGGTGTCTTGGTCATGTCTACATAGTTCTCGAACCCGTATGGTCCGCACGCTTAATGTTCGTTGACGATATAGTATTATATGAGTTATGTATGTTGGTGGCCATGTTCAGAGTCCCGAATGAGATCACGGACATGACGAGGAGCTCTGGAATGGTCCGAAGGTAAAGATTCATATATTGGATGATATGGTTAGGCCAAGAGGTCACACCCACGGAGCTGTAGGTCGGTGCAAAAGAAAGTTTTGCGGAGGTCAGAGGCCAAACGCCGGAGACCCTGGCGTCTGGCCCTGGGTCAGACGCCGAGGCCCATGGCGTTTGGGCCAGACACCAAGGATTGTGACGTTTGGTCCTGGAGTCCGAGTGGGACTCTTGCCTTTCGGGCAATACCGACTTTGCGAAGGCTTTTGCTCCAATTTCGACCGCAGGGCTCAACATATAAATAGAGGGGCGGGGCTAGCACCAAAGACACATCAAGATTCATCAAGCCGTGTGTCGGCAACCCCATCCCCTCTAGTTTATCCTCTGTCATAGTTTCCGTAGTGCTTAGGCGAAGCCCTGCGGAGATTGTTCTTCACCAACACCGTCATTACGCCGTCGTGCTGCCGGAACTCATCTGCTACTTCACCCGTCTTGCTGGATCAAGAAGGCGAGGACGTCATCGAGCTGAATGTGTGTTGAACGCGAAGGTGTTGTACGTTCGGTACTTGATCGGACGGATCGTGAAGGTGTACGACTACATCAACCGCGTTGATAAACGCTTCCGCTTAGCGATTTTTAAGGGTATGAAAATGCTCTTCCCCTCTCGTTGCTATGCTTCTCCTAGATAGATCTTGCATGTGCGTAGGAAATTTTCAAAATTGCATGCTACGTTCCCCAACAAGGTGCGCTTTCAACGATCTAGTGGATCGGAAGTTTTTCCGCAAAAAAAATTACACTTGATGAATTACTGCTATTCATGGCCTCTCTCCTTCATACTCAAACAAGGTCAAAGAACAAAGCTCTATATGCACGCAATAGCCATCGTTTCGGTACACAAGCTCATCAACACTTGGTCAAAAAAAATCACAAACAATTCAGAAAAATTGTAAATAAAAGATATATGAGTAGCTCTCAGCAAAAAAGACAAATCGAATCAGAACAAACTGAACAGTGCATAAATAGTAAACTTTTTTACAGACCCCGAATTTGAGAGATGCTCAGATGTCCAAATGATTTGAAAATTGAAGCGGACCTCACGCATCAAATTATCTATCATGATTTTTCTTTTGATGTCCAAATGATTTAAAAATCAAAGCGGACCTCACGCATCAACTTATCTATCATAATTTTTCTTTTGATTTTTTAAAAAATCTAGTATTTGTTTTGATTTTTTTTTTCTTCAGCAGGGGTGCAGATGAGGCTGGGCTTAGAAGTAGATTGTCGCCGGTGATGTTGTTTACATTGTTTCGTGCCAGCAACGTTGTTGTATGATGACGCACAGTGGAATGTGGAATCAAAGTGGGTCACCCCTCTAGAGATCGATAGAATTTAATGTCCACCTTTCGATCGGATCGCTCATACTTCCAAAGTGCGCCATGTATGCTGGTATTAAACTAATGCCTTTTTAGTTTACTGTGTAGAAATTTGACCTTGCGAGATTTCTACTACTACGTGAGATCTATAAATTGAGGTGCCGTACCGCTGTGTTCAGCCTGTACCACCATGGCATCTCTCAAGGAAAACCTGCAGCTGGAAGAACCACTTCTTGAGGTCAGTTTCTCTGCTGCTTCTTCTACGTCCATGTCGAGTTCAGTAGCTTGATTTTCTAAAGCGATTCTTCATTTTTATGTGCTTCGACGTCCTACGCAGTACGAACATATATGTTTCTTGATAAATTTGGAGAGATTTAGCTTGTTTTGCTGCCCAAAGTGCCATATGATGGGTAGCATATGGATGTCATATCGATCCTTGGACACTGAAATATATATAGGAAACAAACGGATCTGTTTTCCTTTAACCGTCACAGATTAGCGCATTATGATCTGCATATTGCTGTGCTGAGATGTGCAAAATGCTGGCTGTTACATGCCTGATGCAATACTGATTTTTCTCATAATATTGTCCCTGAAAAAGGATGTTCTGTTTGGCAAAATCATTGGCAATTAACTTGGCACCAGTTTTTGTCTTCTATTCACATTCTGATCCCAGATCCCAGCCTCTGTTTTTCTATCATGTACTCCATATACAGTTACTTCATGCTTTTGCAGAAAGATACATACTGGTACTTCTACTAAAGAGTATCAGGCTTGTCTTATACAGGGTTCTGTGGTACACACAGGGGACCAAGTTGTTGACATCAAAGGAACAACAACTCCTGGAGCGAAGCACCGTACCGGCAGTTGGAAAGCATGCAAGTTTATCTTAGGTAAACGGGAACCTCAAGTTTTCATGCAGATCCAGTAGAAAAACATCAAGGGTACTTCATTTCAGTTCAGTTTGTTCCTTTTTGTGCTCAGAGTGCACAGATGCATGACTTTTTCCATGAACAACACTGCTGCTTCTCTGTGCTGCCCAATAATTATTTGGAGTTTGCTTGAGAAATACTACTAACTACTCCGTAGATCTGAGTTCCGGCTTGCACTACTGCAGTGACTGAATGTTTTTTTTTAATAACAGTGACTGAATGCTTCGAGGAGCTAGCATACTACGGGATCCAGTTCAACCTGGTAACTTTCCTCAAGACGATACTGCACGAGAGCAATGTGTCCGCGGCGAGGAACTACACCAACTGGCAGGGCACTTGCTACATCGCCCCCCTCGTCGGAGCTATCGTCGCCGACTCCTATCTCGGCAGATACCTCACCACGCTGGCCTTCTTCGCAGTTTACCTAATCGTAAGCACACACGAGCTGTAATCCCTTCGATGCCATGCATACACACTGTACAATCATCCTTAAAAAACGGAGCTAGTTTCTTAGCAATTCAACGTCTTTTTTGGCGCGACACAAGGGAATGGCCGCGATGTCAGTTTCAGCGTCGTTCCCGGCGGCGTGCACCGGGCTCGACTGCCCGCAGGACGTTGGCTCGTCGTCCTCGTCCTCGTTCCAGTCAACCGTGTTCTTCCTCGGCCTGTACATGATGGCCATCGGGGCGGGCGGCATCAAGCCCTGCGTCTCCTCCTTCGGCGCCGACCAGTTCGACGACGGCGCCCCGGCGGAGAGGCTGAAGAAGAACTCCTTCTTCAACTGGTTCTTCTTCTCCATCTACATCGGCAGCTTCGTCTCCGGCACCGTCGTCGTGTGGGTGCAGGACCACTGCGGGTGGGTCGTAGGCCTCTGGATCCCCACCCTGTTCATCGCGCTGGCCATCGCGAGCTTCTTGCTGGGCTCCAGCTCGTACAGGGTGCAGAAGCCTCTGGGAAGCCCGCTGGCAAGAGTTTCCCAGGTCGTCGTCGCGGCCGTGCGGAAACGGAATGTAGGTCTCCCGCGTGATGCTTCTCTCCTCCACGAGCTATCCGAGGTTGAATCAATGGCGGCGTCGGACGGTGCCAAGAAATTGCAGCATACACCAGTGCTCCGGTAATTACTACTAGCTTTCTTAATAATTTTCACAGGCTGAATCTAAAAAGTTAAAAGTTAAAAACTGATTGAGAGTGTTTCTTGCCCAGTTTCCTGGACAAGGCTGCAGTGATCTCTTCGGCCGAGGAGCTTTACTCGGATCCATGGAGGCTTTGCACTGTCACGCAAGTCGAGGAGCTCAAGATCGTGATCGGCATGCTCCCGATCTGGGCCACCGGGATCGTGTACTTCTCCGTCCTCGCGCAGTTCTCCTCGACGTTCCTGGAGCAAGGGAGGATGATGGACACGGCGGTCGGCGCCTTCGCCATCCCTCCGGCGTCCCTGGCCTCCTTCGACGCCGTCAGCGTCATCCTCTTCGTGCCCGTCTACGACAGGGTGCTCATCCCGGCGGCGAGGAGGTTCACCGGCAACGAGCGGGGGTTCTCGGAGCTGCAGCGGTTCGGCGTCGGCCTGTTCCTCTCCGTGCTGGTCATGGCGGCCGCGGCGGCGGTCGAGACGCAGCGGCTGGCGCTGGACCGGGTGGCGGCGGCGCCGATGTGCATCCTGTGGCAGGTGCCGCAGTACCTCCTGGTGGGCGCCAGCGTGGTGTTCGCGTGCGTGGGGCAGTCGGAGTTCTTCTACAACGAGGCGCCGGAGTCCATGCGGAGCCTCTGCTCCGCGCTGGGGCTCCTCACGGTGTCGCTCGGGAGCTACCTGAGCTCGCTCGTGGTGACCGTCGTGTCCGGCGTCACGACGCGGGGCGGCGGGCCCGGGTGGATACCGGATGACCTCAACGAGGGCCACCTCGACCGGTTCTTCTGGCTCATCGCTGCGCTCAGCACGCTCAATCTCGCGGTTTTCGTCTGGTGTGCCAAGAGATACAAGTGCAAGAATGTCTCTTGATCGTAGAAATGCTCTAGATTTTATTTTTTGGTGTCCTGGAGTCTGCACACGCATGTAAATTCCTAAACGTGGGATGATTGATTTTTCGTTAATTCCAAGACTGGATTGTTTCTTCGGTTTCCATTGATTGAATCATACCGGCATAAGGGCATCTTTAGCCGATCCTCTAAAAACAACGCACCTAGCCAAAGTCTCAAATTGGTTAGAGAGTAGTAAAAGATTTACTCCTCCGCCGAAAACTTGACCCGCGACACCAGAATACACTGATCACCCACCTGGCCGAGTACCACCCCCCCCCCCCCCACCTCTTTCTCCCTCTCGCGTCGTGCCATAGCTAGTTCCCGCCGCCGCCTCCCCACGCACCACCATCGGCGCCGATGACCGCAACTCCGGCCGGAATGGTTCCCAAGATACTTCTGCCACGATGCTCTGAACCTTTGAAATTCATCCAGCAGGAGGCTCATAGCAGGAAGAGGAGCCACGATGCTCTGCTGTTCAGTAAGACTGAAGGTG
Organism: Triticum timopheevii; assembly: GCA_963921465.1. NCBI lineage: Eukaryota > Viridiplantae > Streptophyta > Magnoliopsida > Poales > Poaceae > Triticum > Triticum timopheevii. Next base: position 474,320,450 of record OY997268.1, read on the forward strand.
AAGGAAAATTAATGATGTGCTACAGAATTCACATTACTCCATCCAGAATATACTGCTTGGGACCTGAGGAAGAAGTTACAAATTATGTGGTTAAGCATCATAAAAAGTATGCTTCTAACTTTGCCGTAGTTACTTTTGTCGACGAAGACTGGAGTAAACTTTTTCCAGATGCTATCTCAGCTAGAACTGGACGAGGGTTCTTTTCCCAACCCTTGAAAACTGGCCTGTATTATCGCATTTTATCCATCCTGAAAGAAGGATTTTCCATTGGTCCAAAGTGTTAAACATGTGACATTGGCTGCAGTTGGCGCATATACCTGAGGAGTGCGCCAGAGGTTAGGAGATAGACATTGTGCTGTTTATTTAACTCTGTATCTTATCTCTACTTATCTCCCCCTTGTAAATCTCCTCACGGTTAATCTCTATAACAACCGAGGCATCCTTGTAACACAAGCAATGATCAATACAAATACGCGGGCTCCCATGTATGGGAGTTTGAGACGCTTCATACAATCTAACATGGTATTCAGAGCCCACCTCTTCCCCAGCATCTAGATCCTCCATCCTCCTCGACGCAAACATCCTCAACCTTCGACCACCACCTTCCCCATCGCACCACCATGTCCACATCCAACCAGCTCGTCTCCTCCGGTCTCAACTACACCATCTCTGAACCCCTTACCAGGAACAACTACATCCTTTGGCGAGCCCAAGCTCGCTCCCAGATCATGGGGGCGGGACTATATGGGTATGTCGACAAAACAATCCCCGAGCTATCCAAGACCATCACCACCAAAACCTCCAACGGGAAAGACCAGATCGGTCCCAACCCTGCCCACAACCCTTGGTTAATCCAAGATCAACAGATAGTCGCCTACTTGCTCCGAAATCTCTCCAAGGAGGTCTTGGTTCAGGTTACTTCCTTAGAAACCTCTTCTGCCATATGGTCGGCTCTCGCAAACATGTTTGCAGCCCAATCACGATCTCGTGAAAACAACTGCCGCATTGCCCTCTCCAACGCCCAGAAGGGCACCCAATCTGCAGCCACCTTCTTCGGTCATATGCGATCTCTCTCCGACGAACTAGCAGCAGCCGGCAAACCCATCACTGAGCAAGAGCTCATCTCCTTCATCATAGCCGGGCTCGATATGGACCATCAGCCCCTCATCTCTGCTCTCGATGTTCGAACCGATCCTGTCTCCGTTGACGATCTGTTTGGTATGGTGGCCAACTTCGATCGGCGAATGGAGATGTTCCAGGGCACCGGTGCAGGCGCCTTCTAGTCCTCTGCAAACGCTGCCACTCGGGGGCGTGGCGGCTTCTCCAAGGGCTCCCGCTACCCCCCCCCCCCCCAAGAACGGCGGCAGTGGATCTCGTGGTGGCAGCAATCAGGGTGGCGGCGGCTACCACAATGGTGGTGGCGGCGGCGGCCAATACAACAGCAGCGGTGGTGGTGGTGGTGGCGGCGGCCACTACCAGAACTCCGGCGGCGGCGGTGGCCACTACCACAACTCCGGTGGGGGCAACAATCCTCGGCAGTGCCCCTTCTCTAACAACAACAGCGGGCGCATTTTTCAGGGGTATGATGGTTATGAAAATAAGTGTCAGATTTGTAAAAAAATAACCACATTGCTAAGGATTGTCACTGGCGCTATGCCGACACAACTCCCAACGCAAGAAAGTTGCAGCTGCTGTGGACAACTCCTATGGTGTTGACACAAATTGGTATGCGGACTCCGATGCCACAAACCACATCACCCATGAACTCGAGAAGGTGACGATGCACGAGAAATACAATGGTCATGATCAGATCCACAATGCCAATGGAGAAGGTATGGATATAGATCATGTTGGTCATTCAATTATCAAAACCCCTCATCGTGATATCCATCTTAGAAATATCTTGCATGTTCCTGACACTTCTAAGAACCTTCTTTCTGTTCATCGCATTGCTCTTGACAATCATGTGTTCTTAGAATTTCACCCCTATTTCTTTTTGATTAAGGATCAGGTCACGAGGAGGGTTCTCTACTGAGGTAGATGTGTGCATGGGCTATATCCGTTGATCCCACAGTTTAGAAGCTTCAATAAACAAGTGTGCGGTGTCATCAAACTATGGTCGGAACGGTGGCATGCACGCTTAGGACACCCTTCGTTTTTTTATTGTTCAACAAGTGCTTAGAAATAATCAGCTCCCGTGTGTTGGTGAGCGTAGTCCTGAAACTATTTGTGATTCTTGTCAGCAAGCAAAATCTCATCAATTACCCTACCCTGTTTCCACTAGTGTTTCTACCAAAGCTTTGCAACTCATTTTTTCTGATGTATGGGGTCCGCCACCCTCTTCTGCTGGTAGACACACCTACTACGTTAGTTTCATTGATGATTTCAGCAAATTCACTTGGATCTATCTCCTTAAAAAACGCTCCGACGTTTTCCAAGTTTTTAAGAATTTTCAAGCACTTGTTGAACGACAATTCGACAGCAAAATTCTTGTCGTCCAGTCTGACTGGGGCGGCGAATATGAGAGACTCAATGCGTTCTTTCAGACCCTTGGTATTTCTCATCACGTCTCATGCCCGCATGCACACCAACAAAACGGTTCTGCCGAACACAAGCATCGTCACATTGTTGACGTTGGGCTTGCCCTTCTTGCGGGCGCCTCCATGCCTCTCAAGTTTTGGGATGAGGCGTTCCTCACCGCCGTTCATCTCATCAACATGCTGCCTAGCCGTGTTATCAACAATGAGACACCCATGCAACGCCTTCTTCATACTCGTCCTAATTATCATTCCCTCCGTGTGTTCGATTGTGCCTGTTGGCCTAATCTTCGTCCTTATAACACTACAAAACTCATGTTTAGATCTAAGCAGTGTGTTTTTTTAGGCTACAGTGCACAACAAAAAGGTGTCAAGTGTCTTGATGTATCCTCTGGTAGATTCTATATATCTCGTGATGTTGTCTTTGATGAGACCGTTTTTCCTTTTGCGCACCTTCATCCTAATGCTGGTGCTCTCTTGCGCAAGGAGATTCTTCTTCTTCCTTCTCATCTCTCCGGTATAGATAGTGGGGATGATAATTTGAATGATCATGTGACTAATCCTTCTAACCATGCATCTGAGAATCATGTTACAGGGCAAGGCAATGCAGCAGCAGAAAAAAATCTGGCAGCAAATCATCAAGAAAACGTCACACATGGGCCATATTTTATGTGTCCCCTCGGTGGTGGCAGCTCTGCTGCCAAATCCCCCTCGGGATCGGTCCCGCCAGACCTAGCGCGATAATCCTCGGATCCGCCGCCCTGCCAGGCGGGCAGGGGCAGTGGATCGGCGCCTGGATCCGCGCCTGACGCGCCGCATCAACCTGCTCCCGACACGCGGCAGCGGCCCGCTCCGTCTCCCCCCGGTGCGCCTGTGACAGGCCAATCATCGCACGGGGACGCGCCCACGCGGTTTTCCACCGAGCCGCGGGTCTTTGTCAGGCGGGGCCCACGTCCATCGGCGGCTGGGGACACGGGTTCCCAACCTGATCCGTTTGGACCGCTCGGATCTTCTGCGCCGAGCCCATTGTCTTCAGCTGCACCCTCGGCCACACCTGATCCGGTCGACCCTGCATGCGACAGGATCCCCTCGGGATCGCCGGGATCTTCTGCTCCGGAGCAGCAGCCTGGATCCTCTGCGGCTGGGTCTTCTGCAGCGACTCAGTGATACGTCTCCGTCGTATCTTGTTCCATGCCAATATTATTCACTTTCATATACTTTTGGCAACTTTTTATATTATTTTTGGGACTAACATATTGATCCAGTGCCCAGTGCCAGTTCCTGTCTGTTGCATGTTTTTTGTTTCGCAGAAACCCAATATCAAACGGAGTCCAAACGGGATAAAAACGGACGGAGATATTTTTGGAATATTTATGATTTTCTGGAAGTAAAATCAACGCGAGACGGTATCCGAGGTGGGCACGAGGTAGGGGGCGCGCCCTACCCCCCCCCCCCCCCCCAGGCGCGCCCCTGCCCTCGTGGTCCACCTGTAAGGCGGTTGATGCTCTTCTTCTGGCGCAAGAAAGATAATTTTATGACGAAGATCTGGGCGAAAGATTCACCCCAATCGGAGTTACGGATCTCCAGATATAAAGGAAATGGTGAAGGGGTAGAATCAGCCAATGCAGAGAACGCAAAAACAGAGAGATAGATCCAATCTCGGAGGGGCTCTCGCCCCTCCCAAGCCATGGGAGCCAAGGACCAGAGGGGAAACCCTCCTCCCATCTAGGGAGGAGGTCAAGGAAGAAGAAGAAGAAGAAGGGGGGCTCTCTCCCCCTTGCTTCCGGTGGCGCCGGAACGCCGCCGGGGGCCATCATCATCACCGCGATCTTCACCAACACCTCCGCCATCTTCACCAACACCTCCATCACCTTCCCCCTTCTATCTACAGCGGTCCACTCTCCCGCATCCCGCTGTACCCTCTACTTGAACATGGTGCTTTATGCTTCATATTATTACCCAATGATGTGTTGCCATCCTATGATGTCTGAGTAGATTTTCGTTGTCCTATCGATGATTGATGAATTGCTATGATTGGTTTGAGTTGCATATTTTATTATTGGTGTTGTCCTATGGTGCCCTCCGTGTCGCGCAAGCGTGAGGGATTCTCACTGTAGGGTGTTGCAATACGTTCATGATTCGTTTATAGTGGGTTGCTAGAGTGACAGAAGCTTAAACCCGAGTAAGGGGATTGTTGCGTATGGGATAAAAGGGGACTTGATACTTTAATGCTATGGTTGGGTTTTACCTTAATGAATCTTTAGTAGTTGCGGATGCTTGCTAGAGTTCCAATCATAAGTGCATATGATCCAAGTAGAGAAAGTATGTTAGCTTATGCCTCTCCCTCAAATAGAATTGCAATAGTGATTACCGGTCTAGTAACATAGTCATTTGCCTAGGGATAATTTCGCCACACCTACCATCACTTTTCCACACTCGCTATATTTACTTTAGTTGTGTCCTTATCTAAACAGCCCCTAGTTTATATTTACGCGTTCTTTACTTTCTTGCAAGCCTATCCAACAACACCTACAAAGTACTTCTAGTTTCATACTTGTTCTAGGTAAAGTAAACATTAAGCGTGCGTAGAGTTGTATCGGTGGTCGATAGAACTTGAGGGAATATTTGTTCTACCTTTAGCTCCTCATTGGGTTCGACACTCTTACTTATCGAAAACTGTTGCGATCCCCTATACTTGTGGGTTATCAAGACCTTTTTCTGGCGCTGTTGCCGGGGAGTCATAGCGTGGGGTGAATATTCTCGTTTGTGCTTGTTTGCTTTATCACTAAGTAATTTTCATTTGTTGTTCTTAGTTGTTCTCTATCTTTAGTTATGGATATGGAACACAAAATACCAAAAAAATTAGGTGTAGTGGCTACTCATGAGGATGGGGTAACTCCTAAAACCCTCGATTCTCATTATGCGAGAGATATTATATACTACTTTGATAATCCTGAGAAAACCCCATTCAACTTTATAATGGGAGTAACGTTGGATCAACGTGAATACTTTATGGATTATCGCTTAACATAAAAAGGAAAACTATTATGGGATCAAATTCATTTATTGAAGTGGTATGCTTGGAAACTATGCGTGGAGTATGATTATACTTGTTGCTCTAGGATGAATTCTCCGCACCTTCCCTTTTCATGCAAATTTAATGATAATAAAACCTTAGCTTCTTATGCTAATGGTATATATGATTACTATGATGTGGAACAAATAGAAGAATTTGTTGCTTTTATGGGTGCTTTTGAAATTGAAGCTATGTGTAAAGAGTTTGAGGATTATGATGATGTTGTTAATAGATCTGAAAATTTAGCTATCCTCAAATATTGCTATGAGAATTATAAATACAATTATGCAATTGATGCACTTATTGAGATAGTCTCCGCTGTCCAAGAAGAGACTAATATTTTGCAGGAAGTTATGGAAGAAGAAATTGATGAAACTATGAGCTTATTGGATGAAAAAGATGATGAGGAGAGCGAAGAACAAGAGGAGGAAGAGCGGATTGATCACCCGTGCTCACCTTCTAATGAGAGTAACTCTTCAACTCATACATTGTTTAATTCCCCTTCGTGCTTACCGAAGGATGATTGCTATGATGACTATTATGATCCCATTGATTATCTTGAAATATCCCTTTTTGATGATGCTTGTGGCCAAGATGCCAATATGAATTATGTTTATGGAGATGAACTTGCTATAGTTCCTTATGTTAAACATGAAATTGTTGCTATTGCATCCACGCATGATAGTCCTATTATCTTTTTGAATTCTCCCGACTACACTATATCGGAGAAGCTTGCACTTATTAAGGATTATATTGATGGGTTGCCTTTTACCGTTACACATAATGATTTTGATGAATATAATATGCATGTGCTTGCTGCTCCTACTTGCAACTATTATGAGAGAGGAACTACATCTCCGCCTCTTTATGTTTCCAGCACGATGAAATTGCAAGAAACTGCTTATACTATGCATTGGCCTTTACTTGGTGTGCATGAATTGTTCTTTTATGACATGCCGATGCATAGGAAGAGAGTTAGACTTCATCATTATATGATATATGTTACTTTGTGCTCACTACTAAATTACAAATCATTGTTAATTAAAATTGGCTTTGATATACCTTGGGATCCGGGTGGATTCATTACTTGAGCACTATATGCCTAGCTTAATGGCTTTAAAGAAAGCGCTGCCAGGGAGACAACCCGGAAGTTTTAGAGAGTCATTTATTTCTGTTGAGTGCTTTCATATAGTTTAAAAATAAAAAAATAAAGAGGGGAAACCAAAAACTTTTCAAAAAGGAAAGTGAAAGTGAGAAAGACAAGCATTGTTAAAGTGGGAGCTAGCCTTGAACTTTGTTCATGCTCACGGAAACTTTGTGAATCTTGATTACAGAAACTTTTCAACAAAAATAATTATCCCCTTGTACAATTCCATTGTATTATAAAAATAATGTGCCAAGGTTTGCCTCTAGGATGTTTACAATGCTTGTTGGTTTGTACGGTGCAGGACAGAAACTTTGGCTGTAGTGCGCGATTTTACATTTTTAGCTGGAACGTCAAATGGTTCTGATTCTTTTTGCATTGTCTTGATGTACAAATTTTTTATTTTTCCTAATTTTTGTAGAATTTTTGGGGTACCAGAAGTATGATGGATGTTCAGATTGCTACAGACTGTTCTGTTTTTGACAGATTCTGTTTCTGATGCATAGTTTGCTTGTTTTGATGAATCTATCAATTTATATCGGTGGATTAAGCCATGGAAAAGTTATATCACAGTAGACACAATGCAAAAACAAGATACAAATTGGTTTGCAATAGTACTTAGAGTGGTGATTTGCTTTATTATACTAACGGATCTTATCGAGTTTTCTGTTGAAGTTTTGTGTGGATGTAGTGTCTAATCGAGGATGTTTCGATGTGAGAAGAAGGAAGAGAAGCAAGAGCTCAAGCTTGGGGATTCCCGAGGCACCCCAAGTAAATATTCAAGGAGACTCAAGCGTCTAAGCTTGGGGATGCTGGGGAGGCATCCCCTCTTTCTTCAACAAGTATCAGTATGTTTTCGTATTCGTTTCGTTTATGCATTATGTGCAAGTCTTGGAGCGTCTTTTGCAATTAGGTTTTTTTATGCACCATGCTGGTATGAGATAGTCCTTGGTTGATTTATAGAATGCTCATTCCACTTCACTTATATCTTTTGAGTATGGCTTTATAGAATGCTTCATGTGCTTCACTTATATCATTTGAAGTCTGGATTGCATGTTCCTCTTCATATAGACAACCGCCATTTGTAGAATGCTCTTTTGCTTCACTTATACTTGTTAGAGCGTGGGCATATCTTTTGTAGAAAGAATTAAACTCTCTTGCTTCACTTATATCTATTTAGAGAGATGACAGGAATTGGTCATTCACATGGTTAGTCATAAAATCCTACATAAACTTGTAGATCGCTGAATATGATATGTTTGATTCCTTGCAATAGTTTTGCGATATAAAGATGGTGATATTAGAGTTATGCTAGTGGGTGGTTGTGGATTGTAGAGACACTTGTGTTGAGGTTTGCAAGTCCCGTAGCATGCACGTACGGTAACCGTTGTGTGACAAATTTGAAGCATGGGGTGTTTCTTTGATTGTCTTCCTTATGAGTGGCAGTCGGGGACGAGCGATGGTCTTTTCCTACCAATCTATCCCCCTAGGGGCATGCGTAGTAGTGCTTTGCTTCGAGGGCTAATAAACTTTTGCAATAAGTATATGAGTTCTTTATGACTAATGTGAGTCCATGGATTATACGCACTCTCACCCTTCCACCTTTGCTAGCCTCTCTTGTGCCGCGCAATTTTCGCCGGTACCATACACCCACCATTTACCTTCCTCAAAACAGCCACCATACCTACCTATCATGGCATTTCCATATCCATTCCGAGATATATTGCCATGCAACTCCATCATCATCATATACATGACTTGAGCGTTCATTGTCATATTGCTTTGCATGATCGAAAGATAGCTAGCATGATATTTTCATGGCTTGTCCATTTTTTGATGTCATTGCTACGCTAGATCATTGCACATCCCGGTACACCGCCGGAAGCATTCATATAGAGCCATATCTTTGTTCTAGATATCGAGTTGTAATATTGAGTTGTAAGTAAATAAAAGTGTGATGATCATCATTATTAGAGCATTGCCCCAGTGAGGAGAGGATTATGGAGACTATGATTCCCCCACAAATCGGGATGAGACTCCGGACGAGAAAAAAAATTAAAAAAATATATAAAAAAAGAGAAAGGCCAAAAAAAAGGCCCAAAAAAAAGAAAAAAAATTAGAGAAAAAGAGAGAAGGGGCAATGTCACTATCCTTTTTCCACACTTGTGCTTCAAAGTAGCACCATGTTCTTCATGTAGTGAGTCTCATATCTTGTGCTTCAAAGTAGCACCATGTTCTTCATATAGATTGTCTCCTATGTTGTCACTTTCATATACTAGTGGAAATTTTCATTATAGAACTTGTCTTGTATATTCCAACGATGGGCTTCCTCAAATGCCCTAGGTCTTCATGAGCAAGCAAGTTGGATGCACACCCACTTAGTTTCTTTTGTTGAGCTTTCATACACTTATAGCTCTAGTGCATCCATTGCATGGCAATCCCTACTCACTCACATTGATATCTATTGATGGGCATCTCCATAGCCTGTTGATACGCCTAGTCGATATGAGACTTTCTCCTTTTTTTTGTCTTCTCCACATAACCTCCATCATTATATTCTATTCCACCTATAGTGCTATATCCATGGCTTGCGCTCATGTATTGCGTGAGGGTTGAAAAAGCTGAAGCGCGTTAAAAAATATGAACCAATTGCTCGGCTCGTCATCGGGGTTGTGCATGATGGGAGCATTTTGTGTGACGAAAATGAAGCATGGTCAAACTATATGATTTTGTAGGGATAAGCTTGCTTTGGCATTGTTGTTTTGAAAAGACATGATTGCTTTATTGGTATGCTCAAAGTATTATTGTTTTTATGTCAAATGATAGACTATTGTTTTGAATCACTCGTGTCTTAATATTCATGCCATGATTAGACTTATGATCAAGATTATGCTAGGTAGCATTCCACATCAAAAATTATTCTTTTTATCATTTACCTACTCGAGGACGAGCAGGAATTAAGCTTGGAGATGCTGATACGTCTCCGTCGTATCTATAATTTTTGATTGTTCCATGTCAATATTATTCACTTTCATATACTTTTTGGCAACTTTTTATATTATTTTTGGGACTAACATATTGATCCAGTGCCTAGTGCCAGTTCCTGTCTGTTGCATGTTTTTGTTTCGCAGAAATCCAATATCAAACGGAGTCCAAACGGGATAAAAACGGACGGAGATTTTTTTTGAAATATTTATGATTTTCTAGAAGTAAAATCAATGCAAAACGGTATCCGAGGTGGGCACGAGGTAGGGGGGGCGCCCTACCCCCCCAGGCGCGCCCCTGACCCTCGTGGTCCACTCGTAAGGCGGTTGATGCTCTTCTTCTGGCGCAAGAAAGATAATTTTATGACGAATATCTGGGAGAAAGATTCACCCCAATCAGAGTTACGGATCTCCAGATATAAAGGAAACGGTGAAGGGGTAGAATCAGCCAACGCAGAAATAGAGAGATAGATCCAATCTCGGAGGGGCTCTCGCCCCTCCCAAGCCATGGGAGCCAAGGACCAGAGGGGAAACCCTCCTCCCATCTAGGGAGGAGGTCAAGGAAGAAGAAGAAGAAGGGGGGCTCTCTCCCCCTTGCTTCCGGTGGCGCCGGAACGCCGCCGGGGGCCATCATCATCACCGCGATCTTCACCAACACCTCCGCCATCTTCACCAACACCTCCATCACCTTCCCCCTTCTATCTACAGCGGTCCACTCTCCCGCATCCCGCTGTACCCTCTACTTGAACATGGTGCTTTATGCTTCATATTATTACCCAATGATGTGTTGCCATCCTATGATGTATGAGTAGATTTTCGTTGTCCTATCGGTGATTGATGAATTGCTATTATTGGTTTGAGTTACATGTTTTATTATTGGTGCTGTCCTATGGTGCCCTCCGTGTCGCGCAAGCGTGAGGGATTCTCGCTGTAGGGTGTTGCAATACGTTCATGATTCGTTTATAGTGGGTTGCTAGAGTGACAGAAGCTTAAACCCGAGTAAGGGGATTGTTGCGTATGGGATAAAAGGGGACTTGATACTTTAATGCTATGGTTGGGTTTTACCTTAATGAATCTTTAGTAGTTGCAGATACTTGCTAGAGTTCCAATCATAAGTGCATATGATCCAAGTAGAGAAAGTATGTTAGCTTATGCCTCTCCCTCAAATAGAATTGCAATAGTGATTACCGGTCTAGTAACATAGTCATTTGCCTAGGGACAATTTCGCCACACCTACCATCACTTTTCCACAGTCGCTATATTTACTTTAGTTGTGTCCTTATCTAAACAGCCCCTAGTTTATATTTACGCGTTCTTTACTTTCTTGCAAGCCTATCCAACAACACCTACAAAGTACTTCTAGTTTCATACTTGTTCTAGGTAAAGTAAACATTAAGCGTGCGTAGAGTTGTATCGGTGGTCGATAGAACTTGAGGGAATATTTGTTCTACCTTTAGCTCCTCGTTGGGTTCGACACTCTTACTTATCGAAAACTGTTGCGATCCCCTATACTTGTGGGTTATCACTCAGCAGCTTGCTTCTCCTCCTCATACACGTCTTCGAGCAGGGGTAATCCAGCCGGTTAATTATAAAGTTAAATTTGGTTTAGCTTGCTCAGCAGGAGAACCAACCACCTTTCGTGAAGCATGCACTGATTCAAGGTGGAAACGGGCTATGGAAGAAGAGTTTCAGGCCCTTAAGAGAAATAAAACATGGCACTTGGTCCCTGCTCATTACGGTAAAAAATTGATTGATTGCAAATGGGTGTTCCGGATAAAGAAAAAGGCAGATGGTACGATCGATCGCTACAAAGCCAGACTTGTTACCAAAGGATTCAAGCAAAGGTATGGCATTGATTATGAGGACACCTTCAGTCCTGTTGTCAAAGCTGCTACTATTCGTCTCGTTTTATCTATTGTTGTCTCTAGAGGATGGAGTCTCAGGCAACTAGATGTGCATAATGTGTTTCTTCATGGTGTTCTGGAAGAGGAGGTATATATGAAACAACCCCCTGGTTTTGAGGACAAAAATAAACCCTTTCATGTGTGCAGACTTGACAAATCCTTGTATGGACTGAAGCAGGCTCCACGGGCATGGTATTCTCGTTTGAACTTAAAACTTCAAGCACTTGGTTTCACTCCATCTAAATCTGATACATCGTTGTTCATCTATAATGAGTCAAATACGTCCATATTTGTACTTATATATGTTGATGATATTATTGTCACAAGTTCCTCAAATGATGCAATCACAGCCTTGTTAAAAGACTTGAATTCAGAGTTTGCCCTCAAAGATTTAGGGGATTTGCATTTCTTTCTTGGTATTGAGGTAAAGAAATTGAGGGAGGGCAGTATTCATATTTCTCAGGAAAAATATGCAACTGATCTTTTGAGCAGAGTTGGATTGAAGGGTTGTAAATCGTCACCAACACCATTGTCTAGCACAGAAAAATTATCTCTTGCAGAAGGTGAAGTCTTGAGTCAAGAAGATGGCACTAAATACAGGAGTTTGGTAGGTGCTCTGCAATACTTGACATTCACCAGGCCTGATATTTCCTTTGCTGTCAACAAAGTATGTCAGTTCCTTCATGCACCCACCTCATCACACTGGACAACGGCAAAACGTATACTCAGATATATACATGGTACCTTGAGTGTTGGTCTAACCTTTAATAAGTCTGCCTCCACTCTTGTTAGTGCCTTCTCTGACTCTGACTGGGCAGGATGTTTGGATGATCGACGATCAACAGGTGGCTTTGCAGTATTTTTTGGACCAAACTTGATATCTTGGTGTGCACGGAAACAGGCCACAGTTTCAAGATCCAGTACTGAGGCAGAGTACAAGGCTTTAGCAAATGCTACAGCCGAGGTTATTTGGGTAAAGGCTATGCTTAAGGAACTTGGAATAAAACATATCCAAACTCCGTGTCTTTGCTGTGATAATCTTGGTGCCACCTATCTGTCAGCTAATCCTGTTTTTCATGCATGAACTAAGCACATTGAGATTGATTATCACTTTGTCAGAGAAAGAGTTGCCAACAAAGAATTGGACATACGGTTTGTGCATTCCAAAGATCAAGTTGCAGATGGCTTCACAAAAGCATTGGCTACAAGACCATTTGAGGAGTTCAAGCGTAATCTTAACTTAGTAAAGTTATGATTATGGGAGGGTGTTAAACATGTGACATTGGCTGCAGTTGGCGCATATACCTGAGGAGTGCGCCAGAGGTTAGGAGATAGATATTGTGCTGTTTATTTAACTCTGTATCTTATCTCTACTTATCTCCCCCTTGTAAATCTCCTCACGGTTGATCTCTATAACAACCGAGGCATCCTTGTAACACAAGCAATGATCAATACAAATACGCGGGCTCCCATGTATGGGAGTTTGAGACGCTTCATACAATCTAACACAAAGAAGTATGAATTCTTGGCCTTCTCAGCAAGTCAACTTCGTGGAAGTTCTGTTTGGATGTTTGCTTCTAATGATTCCCTGAAGACCGAGGATATAAGAAGGTGGATGGGTCACTTCAAAGAAATTCATTCAGTATCTAAGTGTGCGGCTAGAATGGGTCAGTTGTTCAGCTCCTCCAGACAAAAAATTGAAATCCTACCTCAGGATGTGGAAAAGATTCCAGATATTGAAGTCATACCTGATGGCACTAAACACATATTTTCTGATGGTGTCGGGAAGATTTCTGAGAAATTTGCCAAAGATGTGGCTTACGAAATTGGATTAGACCCTACAAACCCTCCTTCAGCTTTTCAAATAAGGTATGGTGGCTACAAAGGAGTTGTTGTTGTCGACCCTGATTCCTTTTGTCGTCTTTCTCTGCAACCTAGTATGAAGAAATTTGAATCAAAGAGCACAATGTTTAACATTACAAGTTGGAGCAAACCCCAGCCATGCCATATGAATCGTGAAATTATCTCTCTCCTTTCGACTTTGGGGATAAGAGATGAGATATTTGAGTTGATGCAACAATATGATATGTGTGAATTAGATGAAATGCTGACCAACAGAGAAGCTGCTCTCTCTGTTCTGGAGAAAATTGGTTGTACCGAAACAAAGACAGCATCGAAAATGTTACTACAAGGTTATGAACCAAGTTTAGAGCCTTACCTGTTGATGATTCTTAAGGCCCATCAGGATAATAGACTGACTGCTATAAGAACTAGATGTAAGATTCATGTTCCAAAAGGCCGTGTTCTTATTGGTTGTTTGGACGAAACATGCGAATTAAAATATGGTCAAGTGTACATCAGAATTACAAAGAACAACAAAGAGCAGAAGGATAATGGTCAACCATATTTTTCTAAAGATAACGGGAAAGACAAAACAACAGTTGTTGTTGGAAAAGTTGCAATATTGAAAAATCCTTGTCTCCATCCTGGTGACATAAGAGTACTTGAAGCTGTCTATGACCATGGATTGTATGCTAACAACCTGGTTGATTGTGTTGCCTTCCCTCAAAGAGGAGAAAGGTAATGTTGTATGTTATACTGAAACTGAAAGACAACCTATTGAGCTCTGTCAATGCCTTCAGAGGAGCTCAAATATCTATTGAAGTGTTTGTCAGCGTTAGTTTTCATGTTATACTAAAACTGTACTTTATAGTTTATATTGCTCTGTTATTGCCTTCAGAGGAGCTCAAATATCTATTGAAGTGTTTGTCAGCGTTAGTTTCCATGTTAGATTGATATCCAATCATGTTACATACTTACATCTCCCTATTGATGGATGTTGCCAATCTTTGCTTTCTCCTTAAATTAATCTTTGATGTTTAATAGGCATCATCCATATAGACTTTAATCTTTGATGTTAATCAGGCCTCATCCAAATGAATGCTCCGGGGGCGATTTGGACGGTGACCTCTATTTTATCACTTGGGATGAGAAAGAGAAACTGATTCCAGAGAAGGTTGATTCACCTATGGACTACACTGCAGCAAGGCCACGCATAATGGATCATGTTGTCACACTCGAGGTATATTCCTGACTGTTTAGTCATTTTAATCCCCCTTCCTAGGTTGTTGCTGCTACTTTTTTACCAAAGATTGTTTTATTGGACTAATATCAATTTTATACTTGCAAATATAATCAAAATATCAGTATTTTTACAAACTGTAGCATTTCAATAATATTTATTATCTCAAGGCACCTCACATCTTTCTAAAACATTTCTTTGCATGGCAAAAACTGGGAAAATGCCTAAGGACTTCATATAACATGCGATAGAGCAACGTGATCAGAGAGAACTGGCTATGAGTGTCAAACTCAACCAGGATGACATAACAACCAACACAAAATTTTGAATGCTTTGAACCAAATATATGCTCGCCATGCACAATTAATAGCGTTCTTTAGAAATGTGGGTACATTTTTTGCTGTTCTCTAATGAAAACAGCTGTGCATGATTTGAGTTTTAAAGTGGTCTTGGCTTTAAAATGCTCTTGAATGAATATCTCTAACCTTGTTAGGTTCGCAACTACTCCCTCTGTAAACTAATATAAGAGCATTTAGATCACTAAAATAGTTATCTAAACGCTCTTATATTAGTTTACGGAGGGAGTACTATTTACCGGTTAGCTCGAGTAAGCAGTTCAGAGTCGTCTTTTGGACAAGCAAACGTATTTTCCTCGCCCGACATGTTTATACCCAAAATCTTACAAACATATGTGATGAACTGCAGGAAATCCAGAAGTACTTTGTCGATTACATGATAAATGACTCGCTCGCTGCAATCTCAACTGCGCACTTGGTCCACGCAGACTGTCATCCAATGAAAGCTCGGAGCCCTGAGTGCCTCCAGCTAGCTGCTTTGCATTCAATGGCAGTCGACTTCGCCAAGTCAGGAGCTCCAGCTGAAATGCCGCGGTCACTGAGACCAAGGGACCCTGACTTCATGGAACGCAGGGACAAACCAACGTACATCTCCAATGGAGCTCTCGGCAAGCTCTACCGAGCGGCTGCTAGTCGGATGCAGAGCTCTCCTGCTCCATC
Source organism: Triticum timopheevii (assembly GCA_963921465.1). NCBI lineage: Eukaryota > Viridiplantae > Streptophyta > Magnoliopsida > Poales > Poaceae > Triticum > Triticum timopheevii. The sequence goes on from OY997268.1 coordinate 474,336,193, forward strand.
CTTTGCTCAGCCAAATCCTGTGTTCGATCCTGACCTCGAGGTCCCTGGCTTTGAGGAGTTCCTGGAGTCCGCAGAGGAGTTCTACGACCTGTACGTGGAGAAGCTGACCGCCCTGAAGGGCCACTACGGCGCGGAGCACGGACAAGATCCTGACCGGCAACATCCAGAACAGGCTCCTGTACCTGAAGAAGGACAACAAGCGGTACTTTGAGATGAAGGACCGCATCATCGACTCGGTCGAGGGCCTGCACAAGGAGGCGAGGGGCTGGTTCACGTCCCGCCCAAAGGCGGAGGCGTCGAGGAGGGCGTCGGCGTGGTACCGCGTGACCTATCACCCCGACCACCGGCGGCGGGAGAAGAAGCGGTTCTGGAGCTTCCCGTGGATCATCTGCGACGAGCTGTTGAAGATCAAGGAGTCGAATAACGGCGATGGACTTCAGCGCCGCCTGACTCGTCCGCCAAGTAAGTGGACCTTGGCAAGAAGGCAGGCAGGCAGGCAAAGTGTTGGATGATTGCACTGCCGCTATGTACTGTGAATTGTACAACTATCACAATGCCACTGCTTTGCATTAGTGGTAGACTTGTGCTTACTGTATAAATTGTAGATGAACAAATGATGGATTGGAATACATTGGCATGCCTCAGTTAGTAGGCACAAAGTAAAGAGACCCGGTTTCATCAATCAATCAAATCAAATATATTAAAGCATATAATAACAGTAGGCTTTCAGCATTCATGCATCAGATATACTGTACTACTACCTTGCTTCCACCCAATCTTATCACAATGCTACTGCTTTGCATTGCACAAACCTTGGTTATTTCTTCCAGTTAACACTTCAGGGCCTCTTTGATTCGTAGGATTTTGAAAACGTAGGAATAGGAAAAGTATAGGATTGGAGTGGCATGCCCACTTGAATCTCATAGGATTAGCAATGAGTGTTTGATGGCACAGGAAAAACAAAGGAATTGTAAAAAGAGGTTGGAGTGGATGTTAGATTTTCTATGAAATGTAGTACAAAAGATTCCATAGGAAAGATTCCTATGGGATTCAATACTATGAATCAAAGGACCAACCTAGGAAAAAATCCTAAGGATTTCAATCCTCCAGTAATCTTATAAAGTTCCTTTGAATCAAAGGAGCCCTCAAAGTTTGAGACTGTACAAATGTATATTTCTACTATAAAGCTTGGACCACACTGCTCCCTACAGAACAGGACAGAGATGGAGCAGCGGAAGGGGGTGGCGTGCTGTGGCTGTACTCCTACCTGACAGAGACATTCCAGAGTTCTACGCCCACTACGGTGACAAATAAATAAATACAAGGGCCTGACAGCGAAAGACCACAATAAGCACTCACTTCTCCACCTCCAGTCAACCCAGCACAATACTTGTTGATTAGCTGATTCGGTCTCCGCGACGGAGCCCCTCCATCTCCATGGACGCAGCAGAAGAGACGAGACTGCTGCTCCAAGAGGATGGGGATCAGGTAAAATTTACTGCTTTCTTCTTTTCTGAAATTCCATTGCAGAGACTGTATACAGTTCATCCTAGGTAGTTGTAGGCTTGTAGCCTGTAGAATTCAACTTTTATTCTATGATGTATATGGTCGTCCCCTTCTTTTTCCTTGAGAGACTAGTGAGCTGATAAAATCCTTCGTCCTCTTGGGCCCAAACTGAAACTGGAGGCAGCAAGATGGGGATCGGATGCCATCTCCTGAGCTCTGCTGCAGTGATATTGAAAATTTGACTGACGCACACCACTTTCTCTAATGCATAGTAGTAATATTTTAATCCTTAGTAGGAGTTCAGGTTTCTCACAGGAATTAGTACGAAATCGCTATATAATCCCTTCTACCCGTCCATGTTAGGAAAATTAAGGTTGCAGCTTGGTACCCCTTTTTCAGTATGTCTCTAGGTGGTTAAGACTGGATCTGAGTGCTGCTATTTCTTAATTAGCAGGATGCAAGTCTTTACACAGGTGATGGGTCCGTTGACATCAAAGGCTGTCCCGCAACAAGGCGCGACACAGGCAATTGGCGAGCATGCGTCTTCATCCTAGGTAATATATATACAGGGCCGTTTGATCCAATTCGGCTAGCACTGACCATAGTTGCAGTTTTACAAAGTTTTGAAGAATAATCAAATTGAGTGCCAAATTGCTTCATTATGTCGGCCTTTTACATGGTTTGCTAAAATCCGTGTTGAATGACGCCTCCCACAAATTTTGGCAAAGTGTTTGTTCACTGAAGAAACTCCTTACTTTCTCATAACAGATCATTATTGTACCAGCAAGCTATTTCCTTAGTAAGCACGTCCCCAGTACATGTTTTCTTTTTTTCTGGACGATTAAACATTTGAACTATTTGGTGCTGCCTGTAAGTTAGTACAATAGTACGTCGGCTTCTTGAAATTTGAATTATAGAAACTATAAGATCCTTTATTTAGAGATATATGGTACGAATCTGTATTAGCTTGCCTAGCACACTATTGGCCATGTGGTACAAAGCATTTGGGGACCCTTGTGCATATTTTGTATATACAGCAACGAGCTTTGGCAAGTTCCAATGATGCTAGTCTGGTGACAGGAAATGAGTGTTGTGAGCGTCTGGCCTACTATGGAATTGCAAAAAACCTAGTCACTTATCTCAAAATAAAGCTTCATCAAGGCAATCTTGAAGCTGCAAGAAATGTTACCACTTGGCAAGGGACATGCTATCTGTCTCCCCTCATTGGAGCCATCCTAGCAGATTCTTATTGGGGAAAGTACTGGACTATTGCTGTTTTCTCATCAGTTTATTTCATCGTAAGTACAAGATAAAGTTGACCAACTTTTGTCTACCTCCTTTGCTCCATAAGGCTCCATACTGGCATAGAAAACAATGTTGCACATTCAACTTGGTAATTTCTGGGCATTTTAACATTTGAAGCCAAAATATTTTTACTTTTCAGTAAATATAATGAACATGCGGGTCTTGTTATATACAATTTGATTTTAGTGAACCATCAATCCGTGCATCTCAATATCTTCAATCGCCCATATTAATCATGTATTCCTTTTTCCCTGAAGGGCCTGGCTGTTTTAACGCTTTCAGCATCACTTCCAGCACTTCAACCACCTTCATGTTTTGGATCTGTTTGTCCAGAATCAAGCTTACTTCAGAATGGCACCTTTTTCCTGGGTCTCTATATGATTGCCCTAGGGACTGGAGGTATTAAACCATGTGTGTCATCCTTTGGAGCTGATCAATTTGATGACAGTGATCTGACAGAGAGAGTAAAGCAGGGTTCCTTCTTCAATTGGTTCTATTTCTGCATAAATATCGGTGCTCTCGTAGCAGGCACTGTTATTGTCTGGATACAAGATAACTCAGGTTGGGGAATAGGGTTTGCCATTCCTACTGTATTTATGGCATTGGCTATTGCAAGTTTCTTTTCAGCCTCAAATATGTATAGATTTCAGAAACCCGGTGGGAGTCCAGTTACAAGAGTGTGCCAGGTTGTTGTCGCAGCATTCCGTAAGTGGCGTATTGAATTGCCACTCGATGCTTCTCTTCTGTATGAAGTTGATGGTCAAAGTTCAGCAATAAAGGGAAGCCGGAAGCTGGAGCACACAAGTGAACTTGAGTAATAATCCTTATTCTGCATCTTTCTTTTACTTTTAGTATCATATGTATTATGAAAACAACACAGGTTACTTATTTTCTTATAACAATGAATGGGGGGGGGGGGCTTTAGTAAGTTTTCAATTTGAGGTTAACGGAAAATTAATACCTAAATGCAACAAAAGGAATATGGATAGGGGGCATCCATGCCAAAATGTATGGCCCTAGTTCATGGTGGGTACTGGGTACATAATGCAATAGGAGTATAATGAGTGCTACTGGTGTGCTAGGGCTCAATCTGATATAACTTCAGGATAAAGATGGATTTTTTTCTTTTTCAATGTGATACTCGTCTTTCTCTGGGTGTATTACTTTTCTAGGTGGCTTTCGTGTTAACTGCTTTGCTGTACTTTTTTTTTTTGCGCAAAACTACTTCGTTGTATTACTATTAAAACTTTTCATCTATTTCCCTGTTGCATAGATTCCTTGACAAGGCTGCCATCATCTCATCTACTGATGCCAAGAGTGACTTTTCTGCAAACCCATGGAGGCTATGCACTGTCACCCAAGTGGAAGAACTGAAGATCCTAGTAAGAATGTTCCCAGTTTGGGCGACTACTATCATATTCAGCGGGGTATTTGCTCAGAACTCCGTATTCGTGGAACAGGGAATGGTTCTCGACAAACGGGTTGGATCTTTCGATGTTCCTCCTGCATCCCTATTAACTTTCGACGTAATCAGTGTCATGATCTGGATTCCAATTTATGACCGTGTTCTCATACCCATAGCTAGAAAGTTCACTGGAAGGGAGAAGGGTTTCTCTGAGCTACAGCGAATGGGCATTGGATTAGTCCTTTCCATTGCGACGATGGTATCTGCAGCTCTTGTTGAGTTGAAGCGCTTAGAGGTTGCCAGGACTGAAGGCCTTATCCATGAGAATGTTGTTGTTCCAATGAGCATTCTTTGGCAAATACCACAGTATTGCTTTGCTGGTGCTGCCGAGGTTTTCACCGCTATAGGTCAAGTCGAGTTCTTCTACGGTCAGGCCCCAGATGCCATGAGGAGCTTATGTGCTGCATTGGCACTTGTTACGGTCACGTTGGGAAGCTATTTAAGCTCAATCATATTGACCTTGGTGTCATACCTTACAACTCAAGGAGGGGATACAGGATGGATCCCAGATAACTTGAATGAAGGCCATCTCGACCGGTTCTTTTGGTTGATGGCAGGGATCAGCTTTGTAAATTTGCTGGTTTACATTGGTTGCGCAATGAGATACAAATATAAGAATGTGTGATGGTTATGGTTACTGTAAAAATCAGCTTTCTGTACTTTCAGATTCATATTCATGGAGGCAATGCATTGTATAGACTGAACTGAGAGCTACCCCCCTCAGCAAGTTTTCAAGAAAAGACTTACAGTTGGGTATCTCTTGAAATTCTTCTAGTGATCTTTTTATACTTTGGTGGTTCGGTTTTGTATGAAATGAGTACCATGAGAGTTATACCTGTTTCAAAGCATCATATTGTTCACTGATGTAATGATAATTGTGGGTAGCATGCTTGTGTAAGAGGGAAACATTGCATATGGGAAATTTAGAGCATCCACAATTCTGAAATTAAATCCAACTTTATGAAGTATAATTTCCTTCTGATTTGCCAAACAATGACAGGGTTTTTGTTGGTTGATCATTTCTAGCAAACCAGTTGTACAAAATGCTCATCTTTACAAAATATGTTAATACGAGAAAGCAAACATGTAGGCATATAACTTAACCTTTGAACAGAGCAGAAAAATTGTCCAAGCTATCGGAGCTACAAAATTTGGAGGCCATTTTCCTAATAGCAGCTTGATAAGGAGTCTTGGAGCCTGGATTGCAATAACATCATGTAACACCAGCTGCTAAATCAATAGATAATGCACATTGACTTTAGCCATGAAATAATGGATAATGCCTATATACCAGAAGTCAAACCTATCCGCATATGCAGCATAGATTACCAATAGTCTCTGCAAGAACAAACCCCGTTCTTGAAGTGATGAAATATATTTGAGTCCCTTACAATGATCTCTCTATGAGCAATCTGCGATATAAGCTTAATAGCAGTGTGACAGTCCCCACAGATCCGCAGATTCTTGAAAATCTTGATAGGGGAACCCTCGGGGGTAGCAATGATCCCAAATGCAACAGCAAGTCGTTCGCTGTGGTAGCCAATGTCGTGCTCCTTCTGCTCATCCTCAACATCATGGAGAACAAATCCGGTGTCCGCTACATACCCTTCTTCCCTCATTTTCCCATAAAGCTTCTTCAGAAGCGCGTAGATTTCTTCAGTTCGAGGATGTGACTTATCACCAACCAGAAATACATGCACCCTTCTTCCAACTTCAATCCAACTTGAGGCTGGCATTTTCGTTATGCCCTTTGTCTCCATGATCTTTCTTACACCCTCAACTTCATCAAACAGACCGACCGATGCATAAATATTAGCTAGAGTAACATAGGTTGCAGGATTTTCAGGTTCTAGTTCGAACAATGCTTCCGCTGCCCGCCTAGCTAAGCGGACATTCTTGTGAATCCGGCAGCCACCAAGCAAGGATGCCCACAGGAACTTGTTAGGCTTGACAGCCATCCTGTTGATCATCTCCTCTGCCCGTTCAAACTTGCCCGATCGGCTGAGGAGATCGATCACGCAAGCATAATGATCAGCGGTGTGCGCAATGCCATACTTATCCTCTATCAAATGGAAGACCTCCAGACCTTTGTCGACCAGACCAGCATGAGCACACGCAGAGAGAACACCAACGAACGTGACATGATCAGGCCTGATTCCTGACCTTAAGAACATGTCGAAGTAGCGCAACGCCTCCTCTGGCTGACCATTCTGTGCATAGCCAGAGATCATCGCCGTCCACGACACCAGGTCTGCCTTTGGCATCCCCTCGAATACACGCACCACACTGGCCATGTCCCCGCACTTGGAGTACATGTGCAGGAGCGCACTCTCTGCAAAGCACGAGTCTCCGATGCTGCTCTTTGACATTCGACCATGCACCTGTCTCCCGAGGCTCTCGACGGCGAGCTCTGCGCAAGCACGCAGAACCCCCGCGTAGGTGAACTCATTCGGTCGAACACCTCCGGCCCTCAGCATCTGGAGGAACAGCCTGAATCCCTCCCCGGCGCGCCCGGCGTCGAAGTACCTCTCCACCATTGCCGTCCAAGAGACGACGTCCCGGACCGGCATCCCGTCGAACACCCTCCTGGCGTCGTCCAGCCGGCCGCACTTGGCGTACATGTCCACGAGCGCGCTCCACATGACGGCATCGCCCGCGCCGATCCCTCTCCTGGCCACGTGGCAGTGCAGCTCCCTGCCCACGCGGGCGCACCGGGCGGCGGTGGCCGCGGCTAGCGCGCTGGACGCGGTGAACTGGTTGTCGACGCCTGCGTTCCCGGGCTCCTCCTGCATCCGGCGGTAGAGCGCGAGCGCGTCGAGGGGCCGGCCGTGGCGGGAGTAGGCGGAGACGATGGCGGACCAGGAGAAGTGGTCCCTGTGGGGCATTCGGTCGAACAGCGCGCGCGCGGAGGCGAGGTGGCGCGGCGAGCGAGAGAGCGCGGCGATGAGGGTGTTGTAGGAGCAGCGGTCGGGGCTCGGGGTGGAGGAGAGGAGGGAGAGGGCGTCGGGGAGGGAGGCGGCGTTGGAGGAGAGGAGGTGGAGGAGGCGGTTGGAGAGCAGCGTGGAGGGCGGGAGCGAGGCGGCGGCCGCGGCCAGCGCGCGCGCGGCCGGGGCGTGGGCGGCGTCGGCGCGGAGCAGCGGGAGGAGGCGGTCGATGGCGTCGTGGAGCTGGGACGCGGTGGTGACCGAGAAGGTCGGGGGCTTGGTCCTCATCTCATGGATGAGTAGTGGCAATGGCGTCGGCATGCATGGTGGCGGCCGCGAGACTGCACTGCACTTACGTCTACTCCCTCCGTTCGGAATTACTCTGGCAGAAATGGGTGTATCTAGACGTATTTTAGTTCTAGATACATCCATTTTCAAAACAAGTAATTCGAAACGGAGGGAGTAGCTCTCTACGAACTGTCCAAAACTTGTTTTACCAAATGATGGCACCGACGTTTTTACAACTAAAATTAGTATAAAAAACAGAAAACCGTCATGCTTCACAACTAAAGTTACCATCCTCGGGTAACTAAACTTTTCCTCAAAAAACGTCAAGGCTTCGTGCCACACATGTGGCACTTATCAGGGTCCTTCAAATAAGATACTCCCTCGGTTTGAAAATGTGCGACGTCCCATTTTCAACGGTATTTGGTACAGATTTGAATAGTAGTATGATTTTTCACTTATGGTATGCCTATGAAACCAGTAAAATTAATAACACTAGCATCATCCCAGGTATTCCAGCAGAACACATGAATGGTGTGTAACACATTATCGCCAATAATTGAACGACACATAGTTTGTAAACAACAATCAAATGCAACATTTATCTCTGTTTTCAAAAAAAAATGACAAGAACAACCTATACAACAGGAGAGAGCAAGATTATCTATCTGATGTTCTTTTTTTTTTTTTTGCATTAAGCTAGAACACTGATGAAACAAACAACAGACCTACGACAGAGAGTGTACATGCAGACATGGCTGCTGGTGCCTAAGCTCCGTAGTCAACACTCGGACACTTTGGGCGCAGCTCATATAGCTGGATCTTCCAGTGCGGCGGTGGACAAGTTATTGATTCGGGGATATGCCGCCTTTTCGTTCAGCTGGTTTTGAGTCCAAATCAGCATCTTCAACAGACTGGGGAGCTTTGGATCTGTTATATGCAACAAACATAAGGATCAAGGACCTCCGATGAAAGCAAGTTTGAAAGGGCCCAGACACAAAAGGCAAAACTTTCATTCCGTTAACATTGAAATTCATGTTTTTTTTTTCAATGGCACATTCTCAAAATGATTTTCAAGCAGCAGCCCTATGCAATTAACTTGACTCATGCTTATCAGTATTTCCATTTATATCACCAGTCACATATAATCAGCTTAAGCGTTACCAGTATTAAACATGGCCATGTCTACTTATATTTATATGTAGTTATGTGACATTCTGGCAAAATTCAGTATTAGCTTTGCTTTGAGGTACAAAATGAGAATAAATGTATCATGTTTCTATCCATTGTTCTAGATAGGGTATACACTTGTTAGTTTCAGATTCTTTTACCAAAAGGCAGCATATTCCAAAATAAGATATTTGATATCAGTTGTTCATATGTCACATGGATGCAGGTACACCTCAGTCTCACTAAATTACGAAATAGACAAACGGATAAATATTAGGCATCACAAGTACGCAACATTCACATCCTCGTGGTACTGACCTTTCTCGTGACTTTGGCTTGTGAGAATGGCAGCATTAACTTCACTTGCCGTCTTTAAGCGTTGAGAAACGTCCAACAGTTCACCATATGGGCAATTTTTTACATCTTCAAAAACCAACAGTGCTACAGTTTTCTCTATTTCCTCCAGAAAGGCTTGCTGCAACATTTCAATAACGTAAAATAATGTCACAACATGGTCTTAATATCCGTGGTATTGCCAAGAAATATTAGTGCGTAGTGATTAATATAGATTGGTTTGAACTCTTGAGTCCTAACTAAAGTAATAGAGACACTACAACTCACATTTTCTTCGCCTCTTGGTGCAAGTTCTTCTTGAGCAAACTCCAAAGCTTCATTTATCTTCCCCGAACGAATCAACTCTATTAGTTTTTGCTGCTGGAGATGGAAGTATAATTCGGGATTTGTATCCAGAATCTGCATATCAAAATTGAAACCAGGATAAGAAGTCAAAATCTAATTAAGGCAAGCTTTATATAGTAATCACTTCAAAATATACACATGGGTGCAGCCACACCCAATTGTGAAAAATGCACAATAAAAACCCTACACCGGTTTTATATTACCACACAGAACTTCCCTCAGAAGTATACACAAAATAGCAACATACTATTGGATAAAATAAACAGAGCAGGAGTGGTTTTCTAGTTACCAACCAAAGATTTAATTTCTGGTACACACATATCTAAGTTGCATGCAGAAAAAGAGCTAACTTCTAATGAAAAAAACAAACATGGTTCAAAGAGAAACCTCATAACTCGCACACTATTGGGTTAACACTCTGCTCCACTGTGCTACAGGGTATTTATGAAAAGATGAGAAATCGGTTGCCACCTCATCAATCACCAGCATTGGGTTAAACAATGGTGAACCCAAAGTTTACAACTAATCAATGCCATGTCATATGCTAGTCTGATTGCAGTTGTTCTGCTTAAAGTACCAGGTTCTAAGTTCCAACCATGAAACTGGCATACAATTTTAGGGTTATATGAGAAGATTGTGCAATCCGTTCAGTTGGAAGCACCCTTCTCTTCTTTGTACTATTAGCTGTATCCAAAAATCCAAACAAAGACTAGTAACCTGAAGAGCAATAAGTTTCTAGTTCAAAATATTAGTTAACTCAAATTGCCTGGCATATTTCCAGATTGTTCGCATTGCCAGCTACCACAAGGTACTCATACAGCAAAACATCAGAACAGCAGGACCATCCTAACTTTCCTGATAATCCAATTTCCAAATCCAAAATAAAAATTGCGAGGCGACAGAACCGAACCGTGGGGTTGAGATCGTTGATCTTCTCAATTGCCTCCTGAACATTCCCTGACTGAACCGCTTTTTTCACCTCCATCCGATCCGTGATGGTGGCCAGGTCGATGTCCGCTGCAAACAAAACCGCAGAAACGCCGATTCAGTGTCCACAGACCTCGAGCATCACGAGAGATGGATGATTCTGGACCCGTGTGGCGGCAAGGCGGGCGGTACGTTGGGTGCCGGACTCGACGCGGAACTTGTCGGCGGCGTCGACGAAGCCCTCTGTGACGAGGAAGTTCATGACGAGGCGGTTCATGTCCTCCTTGCGGATCTTGACGTCGCGGAGCTTGCGCTCCCACTCGTCGCGCGTCACCACCTTCTTGGAGGTCGCCATGGAGGCGGGGGAGTCGATGGAGTCCAGGTCGCGCAGGACGATGCGGGAGAGGAACATCAGATGCGGGGCTGAGGGCGGGAACGGGGTGCTGTCCGCGCCGGTCACGCCTTCGCCATCCGCCAGCGGCCTCGACGGGGGTGGCTCGGGGGCTAGGGTTTCGCGGCGGGGAGGCTGGTGGATTGGAAGGCTTGGAGAAGGAGAAGAGTGTGGTCGAGGTCGGGGCCTGTGGAACGAGGGAGGGGAGCTGTGGGGAGAGTAGTTCTTGTTTTCTTAAGCAACCTAGCGAATTTCCTGAATTCCCCACAGTTTAAATAACCGTCAAGGGATATAAAGGGGAAGAGGAAATGTGCCCCTAATTATTTAGGCGTATAAGAGCATCTCCAACAGCCGCGCTAAACTAGCACCGCGCCGCAAATTAGTCTGTTTTAGCACGCGCGCAACGCGGCGGGTCGCTCCAGCGGGCGCGCAAAAACGGCGCGCGCGCTATAACGAGTTGGGCGCGCGGTCGAAAACACTGTCCCGCCCGGTGTATTTCCGGCGCCCGCTACAGCGTGCGGCACACTCGAGCGCTCGCGCCGCACTCTCTCCTCTCCTCCTCCTACGCCCTGCCACCCACCCATGGACGCGCACACCGGCACCCCGCTCACCCCGTTGTACAGCCGCGACCCCCCCCCCCCCCCCCCCCCCCCGCCCGCCGTCGCCGGAAACCCTAGCGCGGGAATCGTTGGCGTCCCCATCGCCGGAGCTCCGCCGAGCGTCGGCCTCGCGCGCAGCCTCTTCTTGCCGCCGCGGATGACCACGGCGCCGGGTGGCGTCGCGCCGGCGCCTTCCCGTGCCGCCGCCGCCGCACCGTCGAAGGTCCCCAATGCGGCGCGGCCGAAGAAGGCATGGGTGCACTTTCAGCCGCCATGGAAGGTATGGGTGCATCTCCGGCTGCCATGAAAGGCATGGGTGCATCTCCGGCCGCCATGGGAGGCATTGGTGGCTTTGGAGCACCCTCCGACGCTATGGCCGCCATGGGAGGCATGAGTTTTGCTTCTCTCATGGGAGGCATGAGTTTTGCTTCTCTCATGAGAGGCATGGCTGCACCACCAGCCGCCATGGGTGGAATGTCTTTCAATGTGCCTTCTCACACATATTCCCATGAAGATGCCGTTGAAGATCTTGCCAACACCGTCGGAGCTTCACGTGATGCGGTGCGTGATGAGGAGAGGAAGGAAGATTCATCTTCGGAGGCGGAAGAATCGTCTTCGGAAGATGATTGATGTGTCTTTCATATGTCTTGAACTTAGTTTGCATTTGAACTTGGTTGGATGAACTTGTGGGCATGATTTTGAACTTGTGGGCATGAACTTTTATTCATCAACTTGTTTGTGTCAAATTTCACATGTTCATTGCATTTTGATGAATGTTTCAAACTCATTTTGTGTCCAAAATATCATATATGTTTATATGCCCGGCGAGTCGCGCGCGCTCTATTTTGCGCATTGTTGGAGCGGCGCGTGCGCTGCATTATAGCGCGGCTGCTGGAGCCAGCGCTGGCGACCGCGCTAAACAAGCCGAAACGCGCGCGGCAAACAGGTTTTTTGCGCGCGGCGCTTAGCGCGGCTGTTGGAGATGCTCTAAGCTTTTGGCAGAAAATTAGCTAAATCGCCAAGCCAGCCCAACGAAGCACCGTCAGAGCACGGATGAAGGATGCTAGATTATTATAAACATGGCAAATTTATGGCAATTGCCATAAAAAAAGTTTGATTTGCCATGCTTAAAAATGCTCGCGACACATAATTTACCGGTTTGCCATGCTCAAAAGTCTAATGTCAGTTTTTTAGCATTTTCGAATATATATCTTCGCTGTTTTATTAGAACTAAGCATATCCTTGTTGGCTTCATCTACTTCAACACACATGTTCACAAATTAGAAAAAAAAATCCTACCACAAAAGAATCTTAAAAACAAGAGAATAAAATTCCTTGGTTAAAAAAACCCTTAACCTCACAGGAAGGATATTACCACTGTTTCGGTTCTCAACGGACATCGTGTAAAGATTTTCATACATGTACCTTAACATCGGCCATCCATTTGATCTTTCTAACAAATGGACCCTCACAACCATTTACTCCCTCCGTTCCTAAATATAAGTCTTTTTAGACATTTCAAATGGACTACAACATACGTGTATGTAGACATATTTACTACAACATACGGATGTATGTAGATATATGTTAGAGTGTAGATTCACTCATTTTGCTCCATATGTAGTCACTTGTTGGAATCTTTAAAAGACTTGTATTTAGGAACGGAGGAAGTATATCATTACATATCGCAAAAGAATATTCATTTCTTAAGTGAAAGCACCATTCTCATGAAGCACAAAGTTTTTGTGAGGGAAAAAAGCATAGTAAGAAGGTTTAAATGCATTGTAGAAATATTTTTATTGATCAACTGATCCATCATGGGAAACATGAAGACCAACAAAATAATCAAGAGTTAAAAACACTAGCAGCACAGACAAGCTGGTTGATGATTGTAAGAACTCCGTGATTGAGTAATACGAGCTTTCTATCCGCACAAAAAAAAAAAGCTACGGCATGTGATCAAATCATCAAATCAAACTCACATTACAGACAAAACCCCCCTGAAAATAACAGAAATTCAACCGTGCTTTCCTTCACAGCCATGAGATCAAAATCCTAATCTTGACATCGTCCAGGCATTGTGCTGGCAGAGTTGGCCTCTAGCTTCCCTCATGCCAAATTCGTATTTTGACTCAAACGACTCTAATACACGCGCAATATACTAAAGGTCTCCATCAACATTTCCAGAATGTGTTCAGATTTGAGTCCAAGGAGTTACAATTTAAAATAACAACTCGATATTCCAGTGCATGAATACTAGTCATGGTAAGTAACACTGCCACAATTTCACTCCACTGTAACTAGTAACTACGGAGTACATCAATGGTGTGAAGACTGAAGATGCATGGCATTATGGAAGCAACAAGTTAAGTTCAACAGTTAGGGCATCACTTCCAAATGCATAGCGACCTTTCTCCAAATCCAGCACTAAGCTACTGATCATTGAACACAATATAATACTCCCTCTGTATCAAAATATAAAACATTTTTTGATACTCCCTTTGTATCAAAATATAAAACGTTTTTTCATACAGAGGGACTTATATTTGATACAGAGGGAGTACTATGTTCTCAGTTGTAAGTAGATACTACCATAACTAATGTTCCTTTGCAAACTGCAGTCAACATGACTGAAATCTTTTCATACAAGACAACTTTCATGCATGACAGTGTTCAGTTTTTCAATAATGCCTACGATGCCAACAAAGCATGAGTGAATCTGCTGCAAACATCAGCAAGATAACTCGGCATACAAAAAAAACCAAAACTACAGAAGATGAATCACCAACATGTGGTCAAGGAGGGTATATGCCTTTCTCTGCATATAAACTAACAGTAGACAAAAGTTAGGAGCAGCTTATAGGACAATCACCTCAACAATGGGACAAAAACAACATAGTAACATCAGCTCCAGATCACAATCTACAACTGCACGACTGAAAAAATTCTTCAGAGCATAATTGTGATACCCTAAATTCCGGCAACGAAGACAGTACATAGCAATAATGATAATATAATAGTACTGTGTTCTCAGCTGTAAGTAAATACTACCATAACTAATGTTCTTTTACCTATTGCAGTCAACATGCCTAAAATCTTTTCATACAAGACAATTTTCAGGCATGACAGTGTTCAGTTTTCAACAATGCCTACGATGCCGACAAAGCATGAATGAATCTGGTGCAAACATCAGCAAGATAACTCGCAAGACAAAAATTCAAGAATATAGAAGATGAATCACCACCATGTAATCAAAAAGGTGCATATATGCTTTTCCGAATGTAACACTAACAGTAGACACAATTAGGAGCAGCTTATAGAACAATCACCTCAACAATGGGACAAAAACAACATAGTAGCACCAGCTCCAGATCACAATCTACAACTGCAACCACTGAAAAAAGAATTCAGAGCATAATGATGATACCCTAAATTCTGGCAACAAAAACAGTACATAGCAATGGTATATCCGTATCAGAAACAAGTTCGATAACAGCAATCATGACCTGCAGGTATATCATCCGATATGATGCCCAAGCCATTCGAAATCATGTTTAGAACACATGCAATTCGTTCAAAATCCATGTTATGGGAAACATGCAATATCCAACATACATTGTACTGAAACATAACACGAGATAATTGCACAGACTACAAGAAACCCCTGCTGTCATATTAAAAGAGAAAGAAGGAATCACTCAATATCTGTGAACCTCTGTCACCGCTGCGCGAATCATGAATGGGACAAACTGTTCAAATAGGTCAAAGTGATCAGAAGAAGCTAATCAGCTTGAGTTTCATCACCAGAGATTGCAGTATCCGAGCCATCAGCGAACTCGACCTCGGAGAACCATTCACAGGCACCATCATTCCGCTGCGTCTGAAGGAACTCATGGAGGACAAGGTTTTCTTTGAGCATATGTGGAGTAACTCTGGTGCCCCCAGCAGAGCAGTCAACAGGCCCCTGCGATTTACCTGTCTTATCACAATGCAACACCTTGTCAGAGACTTCCTCGGACACCAGCATATCCCCCTCTTGATACAGGACAATCGGACAAAGTGGCAACGGTATAGGTTGATAAGCAAGCTTGAAGGACAGCTTAACCCAGTACTTGCAGATCCAGCGCATCTCCTTGTAGTCATCCATGAACCAAACCGCCATGCTCTTTGCGAATTGGGGCGAGCAGAACATGGCAAGCTTGCCCTCCATCTCAAACAGCTGCGTGTGGTCGTCCTTGGTCAGGCTCGCCTCCGCGGGAGGAGAGATCCGCCTGAATGACTCAGCAGCCTGGTCGAACACCAGTATGTCGCCCCCTTGGCTCTGTTGCGGCGACCAGTGCAGGCTGCCATGGAGAAGGACGGGCGGCGATGTGCGAGAGCTCTCCAGCCCTCCCATCAGCCCAGCGCCCACTTCAGCCGACGACGTGCGAAGGTCGATGCTCCTGGCCTGCGGGGATCCCACCGTGAGGACGTAGTAGGTGTGAGACATCTGGAGGCCCAGGCCCCCAGCCTCGTGGTACAGCACCCGGTACTCCCCGGAAGCGGCGTGCTGGTAGAACCCCACGACATGTCGGCCATCCTGAAGCAGCAGCGGCAGGCGAGCGCCTTGGCGCGTGGCAGGGTTGCAGACGAAGAAGGACCTGTTGAAGCTGAGGAGGAGCAGGCCGTTGCAGGAGCCGTGGACCATGAGTGCGCCGCGGCCGTCGTCGGCGAAGGGGCGGGGCACGGGCACCCTCTGGATAACCCGCAGGACCGCCCGGCGCTTGTTGGTGGCGAGGTCGACGGCCTGGAGGCAGCCGCCGACGTCGTAGGTGAAGACGAGGGGCTGCCGTGGCTGGAAGGAGTGGTGCCTGCCGATGAAGGCGGGGTTGGTGGCGAGGTTGCGCCAGGCCTTGCAGGCGGCGCGGGAGCGGAGGAGGTGCTTGGGCGGCAGGCGGGCGAGGATCTCCGGGATCATGTCGTCGGGGAGGCCGTCGGAGGAGCCTCGCTCGGTCTCCCTCGTCGCCATGGGAATGGGACGGGACGGGAGGGGGCGAGGTCGGAGGGGTTCGCGAACCTTCTGACGGTGCCTGCGAAAATTCCCCAGATCCGGATGAGCGAGCAAGAGATGGTTGGAACCCCAGCACGTGAAGACGCAAACGAGATGGCGGGTGCGAGCGGACGCACCTGTTCTTCGATTTCCCTTGGTCTCTCTCGCCGCGGAGTCGACCCGCTAAAGAACTCGAGAACACCATATCCCCTTTCGGCCGTTGGAACAAGAAAGTGGGGATGGAGACGCTGCGGTGCGGGAATTGCCGGATTGGGGATTCTAGAGGGTTCCTGGTCTTCCGGGCTTTTTCATCTGGGCCTGGCCTTAGGCATGACCACTTTGCAAATTGGATCCAGAGCAAATTGGTCACATTCCACCCAATGAGAGTACCCATTGGGTACTCTAAAAAAACCAATGACAGTATCCGTGTCTAAAAAAAAAAAAACTCAATAAGAGTATCCCTAAGAAAACCAATGAGAATGTTCCCCCAAAAACAACCAATGAGAATGTACGTGTAGTTGTTGCACCCTCAGCACCTTCGGTAAATCATATTTTGTTTGTGGATGATAGCTTAGTTATGTTCAAAGCAAATGAAGAAGCCGCTACAATCATTAAAGATACTGCAAGTCTACAACAATATTGTGATGCTTATGATCAGAAAATTAACCTGTCAAAGTCCTCTATTTTTTCTTTGGGTAAGGGCTGCCCAGAGTTGTGAAGGAACTCTATCAAAGTTGTTCTTACAGTCCCCAATGAATCCTTGAATAAACGATGCCTTGGGTTACCATCAAGTATGAGGAAGAGTAAATAACGGATATTTGGATAGGCTTTGGTCAAAAGTTCAGTGTTGGATTGAAAGGTGTATCGCCTCTTCTGGGAAGGAGAGTCTATTGCACCGGCGATCCCGACTTATTGTATGTCATGTTGTTTGCTACCTCGCGGGCTATGCAATCAGCTAAATACCATGGTTTGGAAGAAAAAAAATTGGGGCTGTAAACATGGAAAGAGAAACACGACGTGGGTGTCTTGGGATGATCTGACAATGCCTAAGTACACATGGGGGTTTGGGGTTCCGGGATACGGATATTTTCAACCTTGTAATGTTCGAAAAGCAAGGTTGGAGGGTTCTTCATGAGTCGAATCGCTGAGTGCGCGGATTCTCAAAGCAAAGTACTTCCCATCTCCTGACTTGCTGGAATCGGAGCTTGGATCCCAACCATCTCAAGTGTGGTGAATTGTTCATGGCTTCATGCAGGCCTAGAAGTTTTGAAACAGGGACTTGTCCGGCGAATTGGAGATGGGGAAAACAATGCATGTTTGGAATCAAAACAAGGAATTTGGACAATTCCCCTGTTCTTCTCATGGGATTGATCGACAGTACATCTAGACATTGGAACCGGACTGCTGTTTGTCAGCATATGAATCCCGTTAATGTCAACGTTGTTATGAATATTACGCGCAGTACCATGACGTCTAGCGATTGGTGGGCATGGCACTATGAGTGATCGGGCATTTTTTCGGTTAGGTCAGCCTACAGTCTTTTGGTTGATACGAAACGGAGGAGGAATGACGGTTGGAGCATTGTGGAAGCATGTCGGACACAACAACGGTTCAGAAACAATAGCAAAGTTTATGAAATATAGGTCAAAAACATTGCATGGAGGCTAGCAAAAAACTCTATTCCGACTGGTGAAAGTTCAATGCAGCATCACATATCAGAATTGAATACTTGCTTTCATATGTGTTAATACAGGACAATAAAAGATCTCTAGAGGATTTTGTCAAAAAGCCATTCATTCGTGTTGTCACAACTAAACATATATCCCTGATATTTTATTAGAACTAAACACATCCATGTTGCCTAGTCTATTCCAGCACACATGTTCACGAATTAGATAATAAATTCCTACCACATGGCAGTAAAAAAGAGAATAAAATTCCTTGGTCTAACATAAATCCTTAACCTCACATGAAGGAGAATATACCACTGCTTCGACTTACGTCATCGTGTAAGCTAGATCTCCTTACTTGTACCTTAGCATCTGCCATCAACAAATTTCAGCCACTAGTTCTTCATACATGTACCTTAACATTGCATCCATCTGATCTTTTTAACAGACGGATCCTCAGAACCATTTACCAATACATAGTGTCAAAAGAATATTCATTTCTTAAGTGAAAGCACCATTCTCATGAAGTAGGAGGGTTTTGTGAGGGAAAAGCACGGTAAAAAGGTTCAAATCCACTGGAAAAATATTTATTATTGATCAACTGATTCATGAGGGGGAACATGAAGGCAAAAGAAATAATCAGGAGTTAAAAACACCAGCAGCACAGACGTGCGACCGCAAGTGATCAAATCATCGAATCGAACTCACATTAAAGACATAAATCCCCTGAAAAGAATAGAAATTTAACCGTGCTTTCCTTCACAGCCATGAGATCAAAATCCTAAGCTCGACATCGGCCAGGCACTGTGCTCAGTGGCGGAGCTTTGTGTAGACCAACGGGGGCAATGGCCCCCCCTTAACTTCTACAACCATTGAAGAATATGCTCTATTTTAGGCCTAACTAGTGTTTGAACTAGAGATTAGCCCCTCCTTCTCTATTAATTTGCCTCCCTTCAGCTAATGGCCCCGTCTTGGATTATGCTCAAGCTCCGCGCTCTGACTGTGCTGGCGGAGTTGGCCTCTAGCTTCCCTCATGCCAAATCCCTATTTCGACTCAACGACTCTAAATCATGCCAAATCCGTGTTTCGACTCACTCAACGACTCAAAATCATGCCAAAATCGTATTTCGAGTCAACGACTCTAAAACACGCACACTATACTAAAAGTCTATCATCGTTTCCCAAAATATGTTCAGATTTGAGTCCAAGGAGTTATAGTTTTAGATAACAACTCCATATTCCAGTTCATGAATACCAGTCATGGACTCATGGTATGTAACACTGCCACATTCCACTCACTGTAACTAGTAACTACATCAATGGTGCGAAGATGCATGGCATTATGTAAGCAATAGTGTAAGTTCCAAATTTATAGCGATCTTTCTCCAAATCCATCACTAAGCTACTGATAATTGAACATAATATAATGCTCCTATGTTCTCAGCTTTAAGTAAATACTACCATAACTAATGTTCTTTTGTCTATTGCAGTCAACATGCCTAAAATCTTTTCAAATGCACAGATAGCTAACATGCTGCATGAAGAGGAACGCAAATGGTACCAACATTCTAACTCTCAATTTATCCTGAAAGGTGATTCAAATACTAGATATTTCCATGGAGTCGCCAATGGCAGACACCGGAAGAAAATTATTCATTCCCTACAGCAGGATGAGGGAGTGATGAGGGGCATGAGCAACTTAAATCTTATATCACTAATTATTATAAAAACTAGATGATTCCCCGCGCGTTGTTGCGGGTATTTGAGGACTAATTTTAGAGAACCAATGCGTTAACCATTCAGAAGAATGAAATACTTGATATTCGTAGAGAACCATAGTATGTTAGCAGTGCAAATTACAATGGCTTGAGTTGAGAGAGGAAATTTAAGAAGTGTATAGTAACAAAAGGTATATTGAATGCAAGTACGTAGTACAATATATTTACAAATGCGGTACATGTAGAAATAAATCTGTTGTTTATAAATATTATTTGTTAATAAGCAGAGGAACTAATATGTATCAATTTCTGTTTGCTGGGGTCCATGTTGCTGAAAATGTCTTGAGGTGTGAAAGGATCGTTATGGTTGACTAGAGGGGGGGGGGGGTGAATAGGCAACTAACAATTTTTAAGCTTTTCTTTACCAAATTAAACTTTGCAACAAAATAGGTTGTCTAGATGTGCAACTAAGTGAGCAACCTATATGATGCAATAACAACTAGCACATAAGCAAGCAAGGGATACAACACAAGTAGGCTTGCAAAAGTAAAGGCACGAGATAACCAAGAGTGGAGCCGGTGGAGACGAGGATGTGTTACCGAAGTTCCTTCCTTTTAAGGGGAAGTACGTCTCCGTTAGAGCGGTGTGGAGGCACAATGCTCCGCAAGAAGCCACTAGGGCCACCGTATTCTCCTCGCGCCCTCACACAATGCGAGATGCCATGATTCCACTATTGGTGCCCTTGAAGACGGCGACCAAACCTTTACAAATAAGGTTGGGGCAATCTCCACAACAATTGGAGGCTCCCAACAACACCACGAAGCTTCACCACAATGGAGTATGGCTTCGAGGTGACCTCAACCGTCTAGGGTGCTCAAACACCCAAGAGTAACAAGATCCGCTAGGGATAAGTGGGGGGAATCAAATCTCTCTTGGTGGAAGTGTAGATCGGAGCCTTGTCACCCAATCCCGAGCAAATCAACAAGTTTGATTGGCTAGGGAGAGAGATCGGGCAAAAATGGAGCTTGGAGCAACAATGGAGCTTAGAGATGGAATAGGTAGTCCACTAGAGGTAGGAGACGCCCCTTTTATAGTCATGGGAAATATCCAACCGTTATCCACATGTTCAGCCTGCGACACGCGGTACTACCGCAAGGCCGCGCGGTACTACCGTGGCGAACCACGGTACTTCCGCAGCAGCAGCAGAGGCCGGGACTTGCCTGACTTGGGTGCAGTACTACCGCTTGCGCGGTACTACCGCAAGGCAGGAAAGTCATTGCCTACGAAGAGCGCGGATGAAATAAATTACATCCGTGCCTACTTCCGCTGAAAATGAGGCAGTGCAAAAATCCGACGCAGTACTACCATTGAGGCGCGGATGTAAAAAATTACATCCGCTCCTACTACCGTGACGCCGCGGTACTAGGTAGGAGGGCCATGGTACTACGACTCCCGGGGAGCGGTACTACCGTGGGCTCCTGCGGTACTACCGCGCAGGACGAGCGGTACTACCGTGGGTGCGTGGATGTAAAAAATTACATCCGCCCCTACTACCGTACCGGAGCGGCACTAGGCCTGGGAGCCACGGTACTAAGGCTCCAGAGGAGCGGTACTACCGTGACCCACAGCGGTACTACCGCTGGTGCTTGCGGTACTATCACAAGTACAGCAGTAGCCGTCAGATTTTCGGCACAACTAGGATAACAAAGAGATGCTCCAAAGTGCAAGGAAAGGTAGGACAAGTGTACGTGTTGATTCCACCTAAACCTTTCCGACGCGGACCCCCTCTTAATAGTATGGCTCTCCTACGACTCAAATCCACCAAAGAGAAACGTAGAACAACGCCGACTTCGATAGTCTCCGAGGGGCACCGAATCGTCTCGTGCCTAGTGATGAAGTATCTGAGAAACTCAAGGCACACGATTAGTCCGCAAAAGCATTGTCATCAATCACCAAAACACTTGAGGGATACAAATGCCCTTACAATCTCCCCCTTTTTGGTGGATTGATGACAATACGGGATTTGCACATAGATGAGATAATATTGAGCAAAGACAAACCCCTCCTCTCTAAAATATAGACGGGCTCCCCCTAGATGTGTGCAATCTAGATGAATGCTTTGGACTGCATAGCACACAAACTAGGATCAACACTCCCCCTATATTTTAGAGACCAAGGCATGATAATCATCATCGAAGTAGAGCATAGCATAAAGGTAGCACAATATATCACAAGCTCGCTAGGATAGATAGAGTGCATAAGTCTTACACCATAAGAAGTAAAGCAACCGAGGTTCAAACGAGAAAGCAGCAAATAGTTCAAACGAGATAGCAGCAAACACACGAACACGACGCAAATCCCTACTCTCTCACCCCCTTTGGCATCGAGACGCCAAAAAGGCAGAGAGGACACCTACACACAAGCGGTGGCTCAAGCAGGGAACTCGTCCCAAGCCTCCTCGTCAGACTCCTCGGCGACAGGGATGGTCTCCTCCACGTCCTCCTCAGAATCAGTCCATTTGTAGCCTTGCTTCTCCATCCACTCGGCCTCTGGGGTGATGCGATCCTCAGAACCACCAGACACTTCCTCGCCATACAGCTGCTGTTGGGGAACATAGTAATTTCAAAAAATTTCCTACGCACACGCAAGATCATGGTGATGGCATAGCAACGAGAGGGGAGAGTATTGTCCACGTACCCTCGTAGACCGTAAGCGGAAGCGTTATGACAACACGGTTGATGTAGTCGTACGTCTTCACGATCCGACCGATCCAAGTACCGAACGTACGACACCTCCGAGTTCAGCACATGTTCAGCTCGATGACGATCCCCGGACTCCGATCCAGCAAAGTGTCGAGGATGAGTTCCGTCAGCACGACAGCATGGTCACGATCTTGATGTCCTACCGACGCAGGGCTTCGCCTAAGCACCGCGACGATATGATCGAGGTGGAATATGGTGGGGGGGGGGGGGGGCACCGCACACGGCTAAGGAACGATCACGTAGATCAACTTGTGTGTTCTAGGGTGCCCCCTGCCCCCGTATATAAAG
Organism: Triticum timopheevii; assembly: GCA_963921465.1. NCBI lineage: Eukaryota > Viridiplantae > Streptophyta > Magnoliopsida > Poales > Poaceae > Triticum > Triticum timopheevii. The sequence continues at coordinate 474,358,931 of OY997268.1, forward strand.
GAGCAAGGGGGGAGGCCGGCCGGCCCTAGGGGGCGCGCCAAGGAGGGGGGAGTCCTCCTCCTAGTGGGAGTAGGACTTCCCTTTCCTAGTCCCACTAGGAAGGAGGAAGGGGGAAGGAAAGAGAGGGAGAGGGAGAGGGAAAGAGGGGCCGCGCCCCACTCCCCTAGTCCAATTCGAACTCCCCATGGGAGGGGGCGCGCCACCTCCTGGGCTGCTGCCCTCTCTCTCCCCTCAGGCCCACTAAGGCCCAATACTTCCCCGGGGGGTTCCGGTAACCCCTCCGGCACTCCGGTTTTCTCCGAAATCACCCGGAACACTTCCGGTGTCCGAATATAGTCGCCCAATATATCAATCTTTATGTATCGACCATTTCGAGATCCTCGTCATGTCCGTGATCACATCCGGGACTCCGAACAAACTTCGGTACATCAAAACTTATAAACTCATAATAAAACTGTCATCATAACGTTAAGCGTGCAGACCCTACGGGTTCGAGAACTATGTAGACATGACATAGAACTATTCTCGGTCAATAACGAATAGCGGAACCTGGATGCCCATATTGGCTCCTACATATTCTACGAAGATCTTTATCGGTCAAACCGCATAACAACATACGTTGTTCCCTTTGTCATCGGTATGTTACTTGCCCGAGATTCGATTGTAGGTATCCAATACCTAGTTCAATCTCGTTACCGGCAAGTCTCTTTACTCGTTACGTAATGCATCATTCCGTAACTAACTCATTAACTCGGTATGTTGTCTTTTCTCTTTTTCTTTTTGGGTCTTTTAGACCTTGTAAATTGTGTACATTTGTAACCTTTTTATGAGAGCAATAAAATTACTGTGGGGTCAATACCCTACAGTTTCAGGTCAAAAAAAAACTCATTAGCTACATTGCTTGCAAGGATTATAGTGATGTGCATTACCGAGAGGACCTAGAGATACCACTCCGACAATCGGAGTGACAAAACCTAATCTCGAAATACGCCAACCCAACATGTACCTTTGGAGACACCTGTAGTACTACTTTATAATCACGCAGTTACGTTGTGACGTTTGGTAGCACCCAAAGTGTTCCTCCGGTAAACGGGAGTTGCATACTCTCATAGTTAAAGGAACATGTATAAGTCATGAAGAAAGCAATAGCAACATACTAAACGATCAAGTGCTAGGCTAAGGGTCATGCCAATCACATCATCTATAATACCTAAATAGTTCATCCCCACTATCTATTTCTCTTGACATGCAGCCTATCCACCTCACCATATGTGCCCCACACATGCCACCTCATCTTTAAAAAAATATTTTTTATTCTATTTGTCTTTGTCAAGAGCTATATTATTCTCAGTGGCATGAGTAATCACGGAGAACTATTCGTCTTCGTCTTCTGTTTACATACTAACAGGAGAGACAACAGTTCATGACCGTTAATTTCCTCCGCAAACTGACGGAGATGGAACAATCCGTTCATCACCTTCGCCCATATATACTCCATCCAGACGCCCTCAACACATGGACTGGGATGCAGGCCTCCATGCTCCTCCATACCACAGCCTTGAACTGAAGGCCCGCCCCACCATCTTGCGCTACAACGTGAGCTGCAGTCGCTTTCCTCTGTATTCTCCTTCTGATTCCTTTCACATGCAACATCTCTCCGTTTTGACCTCCACTATCTCTGCTTCTCTGTATTTTTTGTCGGCGTTCAACACAAATTGGTAGATCTGAGTGACCTGTCACAGTTTGGTTAGTCCATGGTAATCCCATCTTATTCTCCTTTTCTCTAGCAAGGGGACTCAGAGTTTTTGTTTCTTCATGTTTTTCAATGAATGCCGATCTTCTCCTCCTGTAGTTTTCATGTGCACCCTTTGTTGGCTGTATTAATTCTGACTATTATGCTAACACTCCTTTGTGATGATGCAGCGGAAGGACAATTGCATAGATGAAGTGGTTGCTATGCTAATACACTTCTTGCTGGCGTTCTTTACTCAACTTTTAATATAGCACGTTAGACAAGGCATCTTCTATTGGTATGCACATATTCAGTTTCTATTTTATTTTATTTTTGCGTGGATGTTCATTGACAGATGAAAAATGCACAATATCTTAAAAGCTATATTTTCTTCCGCTAGCTACTATATTAGTGTCATTTAGCTTTTTTGGTTGTTTCCCATATACAGTTGCATCCAAGGCTATACCATTAACAGTTAATATTTCTGGATTTCTTTTATTCTTTGGAATGTGTAATCAAATTTCTTATTGTTGGAAACCCAATTAACAATCTTTACGAATTTCTTGAGTGATTTCCTTGCTTCCCGGCATATTGTTTCAAACAAAATATATCGAAGGCAACAACCCTCTAGATTAACTAATTAATTATTTTTCTTAGCGTATAGTATATTGTATATTGGGAATTATAGCTGGTGTAATTCAGATTTGTAAACAATTTGTTGGTGCATACATACACCAGTAGCCAGTTTCCAGTATGTGTATCCCTGATGTCTGAATCTCCATGAAGTATTAATAAATAAATAAAGATGTAATTGCTTTTCTTCATATGCTCACACCGGGTCAGATGTTTAGTGGATCTTACAATTTGAAATGTGTTTTCACAACATGTGTTCTTACTGACTCGGATGTTTATTGGAGCTTACAGTTTAACACGTGTGTCCGCAGCAACGCGCGGGGTATCTTCTAGTTCTCCTAATGATGTGATCCCATTAATCAAATGACAACACATGTCTATGGTTAGGAAACATAACCATCTTTGATTAATAAGCTAGTCAAGTAGAGGCATACTAGTGACTATATGTTTGTCTATGTATTCACACATGTATCATATTTCCGGTTAATACAATTCTAGCATGAATAATAAACATTTATCATGATATGAGGAAATAAATAATAACTTTATTATTGCCTCTAGGGCATATTTCCTTCAGTCTCCCACTTGCACTAGAGTCAATAATCTAGATTACACAGTAATGATTCTAACACCCATGGAGTCTTGGTGCTGATCATGTTTTGCCCGTGAGAGAGGCTTAGTCAATGGGTCTGCAACATTCAGATCCGTATGTATCTTGCAAATCTCTATGTCTCCCACCTGGACTTGGTCCCGGATGTAATTGAAGCGTCTCTTGATGTGCTTGGTCCTCTTGTGAAATCTGGATTCCTTTGCCAAGGCAATTGCACCAGTATTGTCACAGAAGATCTTCATTGGTCCCGATGCACTAGGTATGACACCTAGATCAGAAATGAACTCCTTCATCCAGACTCCTTCATTTGCTGCTTCCGAAGCAGCTATGTACTCCGCTTCACATGTAGATCCCGCCACGACGCTTTGTTTAGAACTGCACCAACTTACAGCTCCACCGTTTAATAAAAACACGTATCCGGTTTGCGATTTAGAATCGTCCGGATCAGTGTCAAAGCTTGCATCGTCGTAACCATTTACGACTAGCTCTTTGTCACCTCCATATACGAGAAACACATCCTTAGTCCTTTTCAGGTATTTCAGGATGTTCTTGACCGCTGTCCAGTGATCCACTCCTGGATTACTTTGACACCTTCCTGCCAAGCTTATTGCTAAGCACACGTCAGGTCTGGTACACAGCATTGCATACATGATAGAGCCTATGGCTGAAGCATAGGGAACATCTTTCATTTTCTCTCTATCTTCTGTTGTGGTCGGGCATTGAGTCTGACTCAACTTCACACCTTGTAGTACGGGCAAGAACCCTTTCTTTGCCTGATCCATTTTGAACTTTTTCAAAATTTTATCAAGGTATGTGCTTTGTGAAAGTCCTATTAAGCGTCTTGATCTATCTCTATAAATCTTGATGCCCAATATGTAAGCAGCTTCACCGAGGTCTTTCATAGAAAAACTTTTATTCAAGTATCCCTTTATGCTATCTAGAAATTCTATATCATTTCCAATTAATAATATGTCATCTACATATAATATCAGAAATGCTACAGAGCTCCCACTCACTTTCTTGTAAATACAGGCTTCTCCAAAATTCTGTATAAAACCATATGCTTTGATCACACTATCAAAGCGTTTATTCCAACTCCGAGATGCTTGCACCAGTCCATAAATGGATCGCTGGAGCTTGCACACTTTGTTAGCACCTTTTGGATCAACAAAACCTTCTGGTTGCATCATATACAATTCTTCTTCCAGAAATCCATTCAAGAAAGCAGTTTTGACATCCATTTGCCAAATTTCATAATCATAAAATGCAGCAGTTGCTAACATGATTCGGACAGACTTAAGCATCACTACGGGTGAGAAAGTCTCATCGTAGTCAACCCCTTGAACTTGCCGAAAACCTTTTGCAACAAGTCGAGCTTTATAGACAGTTACGTTACCATCAGCGTCAGTCTTCTTCTTAAAGATCCATTTATTCTCAATGGCTTGTCGATCATCGGGCAAGTCAACCAAAGTCCATACTTTGTTCTCATACATGGATCCCATCTCAGATTTCATGGCCTCTAGCCATTTTGCGGAATCTGGGCTCATCATCGCTTCCTCATAGTTCGTAGGTTCATCATGGTCAAGTAACATGACTTCCAGAATAGGATTATCGTACCACTCTGGTGCGGATCTTACTCTGGTAGACCTACGAAGTTCAGTAGAAACTTGATCCGAAGTTTCATGATCAATATCATTAGCTTCCTCACTAATTGGTGTAGTTATCACAGGAACTGGTTCTTGTGATGTGCTACTTTCCAATAAGGGAGCAGGTACAATTACCTCATCAAGTTCCACTTTCCTCCCACTCACTTCTTTCAAGAGGAACTCCTTCTCTAGAAAGGATCCGAATTTAGCAACGAAAATCTTGCCCTCAGATCTGTGATAGAAGGTGTACCCAACAGTCTCTTTTGGGTATCCTATGAAGACACATTTCTCCGATTTGGGTTCGAGCTTATCTGGTTGAAGTTTCTTCACATAAGCATCGCAACCCCAAACTTTAAGAAACGAAAACTTTGGTTTCTTGCCAAACCACAGTTCATGAGGCGTCGTCTCAACAGATTTTGATGGTGCCTTATTTAACGTGAATGCGGCCATCTCTAAAGGATAACCCCAAAACAATAGCGGTAAATCAGTAAGAGACATCATAGATCACACCATATCTAGTAAAGTACAATTACGACGTTCGGACACACCATTTCGGAGTGGCGTGAGTTGTGAAACTATTCCACATTGTTTCAAATGTAAACCAAACTCGTAACTCAAATATTCTCCTCCACGATCAGATCGCAGAAATTTTATTTTCTTGTTACGATGATTTTCCACTTCACTCTAAAATTCTTTGAACTTTTCAAATGTTTCAGACTTGTGTTTCATTAAGTAGATATACCCATATCTGCTCAAATCATCTGTGAAGGTGAGAAAATGTAAGTGCATCTAGTGCCCCTTAGTGATTTTGGTGTATTGAAGACTTATAGGTTAAGGGACTAATGCGTTTGTGAGTGTACATAGGTCTATAAGTCTATGAGGAGTTTGATATTTATAGAGGAAGTCGACCCCTAAAAATGAAGTTCTTCGACTGAAGACTTTGATATTCTGAAGACTTTCTGAAGACTTTGAAAGTGAAGAAATTGGTGTGACCTTGAAGACTTGGTATTCATTTGAGGAACATGAAGCGTGAAGACCTTTGTTTTTGTAGTTTCATTTTCTCTTTCTTGAGTCATAGGAAACACCGTACTGTTAAAGGGGGTTGAGGAAATACTAAGGAAAAATTTCCATGTGATGCTCAACTCAAAACCCTACACCTACCAATCCCTTCGAGTGAAGCCTTTGGAAATCTCATACAGTTCAGTCACTTTCTTCAGTGACAGAGACGAAGTTCTTCTGGTCGCTGATGAATTTGTTCTGATTGAGGAGTTAGGAATTCGCTAGTGCGAATTGCCTACATAGTGAGGAACATGATAGCCCTGAGGAATTTGAGAGTCAAATTTCCGACCGTTGCTGTGCTGCGCGCCAGCTGCCCCAAAATATCTTATCCACCTAACGGTCATATCATTGAAGGGCATTTATGTCTTATCATGTCAGGCTGCTCCCTAGGCTATAAATAGCCGCCCCCTACAACCACTAGCTAGTTGGCAGCTCCGAGAGAACTTGACACTTGTCATTTGAGAGCAACCCATCCTCCGAGGACTTTGAGCAAAAATCATCAAGTGAGGAAAACCCAAAACCAAACCCCCACAAACCCAAAGTGATTGAGCATCACTGAAGAAATTGATCCTGTATGGATCCGACGCTTGTTACCTTTGAAGACTGTGCTTCTTCCAGATGGTTAGGTGTCATGGTCTAGAGCATCCAAGAGGAATTGTGGATCGCCGAGTGACCAAGTCTGTGAAGGTTTGGAAGTCGCCTGAAGACTTACCATGAGTGATTGGACGAGGTCTGCGTGACCTTAGTTCAAGGAGAATACGGTGAGGACTGGGTGTCCTGAGCTGCGTGCTCAGTGACTGGGTGTCCGGGACTGTGTGTCCTCGAGTTTAAATACTCAGCCGCTCCAACCAGACGTACAACTGAGACAGCAGTTGGAACTGGTCTACCAAATCATTGTCTTCACCAACTTAACTGGTTCTATTTCCTCAACCCTTTCATTTCCTCATTACTGTGTTGAGTGTTTGTTCATATCTGTGTTTGAAGACTTTGACTGAAGACTTTCTCAATTTCCTCAGTTCAATTTCTTCAGTCTGTTTGTCTTCATCTTGTGTTATCCTGTGATTACGCTTTCTGTACTCTGTGCTAGTCTTCATTTCATCATGATGACCATGCGTGTATTCTGTTATGCTTACTTCTGAGTACTTATTTCGCTGCTAGTAGTTCTTCGCTAAGGAATTTCCTCACCGGCAAATTCCTCAGTGAAGAATTCATAAAAATCGCCTATTCACCCCCCCTCTAGTCGATATAACACACTTTCAATTGGTATCAGAGCAAGGTACTCCCTTATTCTGTGTGATTTTGGTTTAACCGCCTGGAGTTTTAGTTATGTCGACCACAGGTATGATCAAGGTCTCGGCTGGGTGTCCTACCTTTGATGGGATGGACTACCCCTACTGGAAAAACAAGATGTGAATGCATCTTGAGGCAATTGACAACGATCTCTGGTATGTTGTGGAAAATGGTGTTCCCTCTGTCTCACCCTCACTGAACGCTACCGATGTGAAGAGATTCAAGCAACTCGATTCTCAAGCGAAGAATATCATATGTGGCCATCTGAGTAAAGGACAGTATGGAAGAGTGAGTGCTTTGAAACTGCTAAGCTTATCTGGGATAGGCTGTCCAAAGTGAATGAAGGAGTCTCAATTCAGCGTGACTCTCGAGTTGATGTTCTTCGGAATCTCTTCAACCGCTTCAAAATACTCGACAATGAAAATGTTCAACAAACCTTTGATCGCCTCACTGACATCTCAAATGAGCTTCAAGCCCTCGGTGCCACTGACATCACTGATCATGAGGTGGTGAAGAAACTGTTGAGATCGCTTGATTCCTCATTTGATACTCTGGGACTGATGATACAAGAACAGGCTGACTACAAGTCTCTTGATCCTGCCGATATCCTCGAAAGGCTAAATACTCACGAGTTCCAGCTTGCTGAAAAGAGAGATCTCTATGGTTCAAGCTATGGCAAACCACGTGCCCTGAAGGCCAAGGCTGTGTCTGACTCTGAATGTGAGGATTCTGGTAGTAGCCTTGGTGATCCTGAAGAATTGAGCCAGGAGCTAGCACTGCTCGTGAAGAAATTCCAGAAGTTCTCAAGACGTGGTCGCTTTGGAAAATCCTCAAGAAGCAGTGATTCCTCATCAAGTGACTATAAGAGAAGGTTGTGCCACAAATGCAAGAAACCTGGTCACTATATTCAAGATTGTCCTCAGTGGGAAAAGGAATTGAAGAAGAAGAAATACAAGGATTACAGTTCTGATGATGCAAAGAAGAAGAAGAAATCGTCAAAATCTTCATCATCAAAATCCTCGAAGTCTTCATCTCACAAGAAGAGCAACTCCAAGAAGGCTCGGGCATTCATTGGCAAGGAAATGGACTCTGAAGCTGAATCTAAGGAAAATGAGGAAGAGGAGGCGTCTGAAGAATCTAAATCTGGTGTGGCGAGTCTGGCCTTCGCTACTGCTTTCGTTAGCAAGTCCATCTTCAACACTGAAGAAACTGACCCCACCGACAAGCCTGATGAAGATAATGATGACTACGCTCCCACCTATTGCTTCATGGCGAAAGGTGCAAAGGTACTCAAATACACATCCTCTGAATCTAGTGAAAATGAATCTGATGAGGATCTCAAGCCCAGCTACTCTAAACTTGCTAAGATTGCTGTAAAATAACAAAGGGCTTTTGAAAAGGTTCAAAACATGCTAGACAAAAGTGATTATATGTTGGGTGAAGAAATGGATCGCACTAAAACCCTGACTGAAAATCTTCAAAGACTTCAGTCTAGGTTTGATAACCTTCAAAGTCATCATAACTCTCTCTTATCTGATCATGAGAAACTTTCTTATGAATTTCTTCAAAGAAAGCAAGATCTTGAGAAGCTAAGAGTGAGTTATGAAGATCTTCAGAAGGAGCGTGATTCATTACTTGCTCAACAAATCAGCGCTTCTCAGGAAGAATTTGTTCCTCCATGCTTAAAGTGCATTGAACGTGAATCTGCTAATTCTTCACCTGAATGTTCAAATGCTTCAACTGTTACAAATTCTTCACCTGCCTCTGCTATCACTAATTCCTCATCTGAGGACATTGCTAGTATCACTGACAATGCAGGGCTGAAGGAATTGTACATGACAGGCATGTACAAAAGCCTCAAAGGGCATTAGACTCTCTGTGATGTGCTTAAAAAGCAGATCCTCAACAGAAACCCTAGGAAAGAGGGTATTGCCTTTAAAAGGAAACTTAATGCTGATGGAACATATTGGAAGCCTGAGCAGTACCCAAAAACCTCATGGGTTGCTGCAAAGGGACCTCCATTTGATTCATCTAACTTATCTGGCTTTACATGTGAATCTCCTCATTCTTCTGATGAGTCATTTGACTCCAACTATAAACTGTTCAAAAATCAGAATGGTGAAGTATTTGCTAGATATGTTGGCACTAACTGCAGGAATGGGTCTCCTATGAAGAAAATCTGGGTTCCCAAGAAGTGCCTCGAAAGTCTTCAGGTGAATGTCCTCATGACACCACCTGTGAAGGACAGGAACCCCAGATCAAATTCTTCATATGGACCAAATTCTTCATATGGATCCAAGTCCTCATACAGACCAAATTCCTCACGTGGATCAAATTCCTGAAAAGGATCAAAGTCCTCATATGATTATCATCGTGCTAACAACTCTATCTCGCAGGGTAGAGCTAAGGGCTATGAATATGTGCATTATTCTTCAAACCATTATGTTCATAAGTCCTCGAAGAATTTCTCTGCTTATTCATATGCTTACCCTAACCCCTCTTATGTGAAACGAAATGGTTTGGCCTCTATGCCACCATTCTCGTATGGTGCTCGCAGAGTGATGAACTCTTTGCCGCCCCTTCAGATGTGGGTGGTGAAGAAAAAGAACTAATCTCTTCTGCAGGGTCAGGTCTCCAGACGTGCTTTAATGTCTGAAGTATTTGCTGGGGACCTGACAAAATTGCCTGAAAGGACGCAGGCGAATCATGATGAAATGAACCTTCATTTCACACGTCCTCATACTGCTATATCTGTTTATTGATTGATGAAATTCATCTGATGAACTTGATATCATATTCTTCACTGATGAAGCATATGAGATTGTAAGTTACGCTAATTCATCTGCAAGATGATCAACCCAAAACTACAGAGTGGGTCCTCGATAGTGGATGTACGAATCACATGACTGGTGACAAGAATCTATTGATGGATGCTCCCTTATCACCTTCACATCTGAAGCATATCATCTTTGCTGACAAAGGCAAAAGTCAGGTATTAGGTCTTGGTAAGGTTGCAATCTCTAAGGGTAAACACATGGACAAAGTCATGCTTGTTGAGTCCTTAGGATACAACCTCGTGTCAGTCTCAATGCTTTGTGATCTTGATATGGTTGTTGTCTTTGGCAAGTATCGCTGTGTTGTGATCATGGAAGCTGACAATTCCAAAGTCTTCGAAGGCTTTAGGAGAGGAGATCTGTATATTGTTGATTTCTCTACAGGACCACAACCAGCCGTGTGTCTACTTGCAAAAGCTTCAGAAGGCTGGCTATGGCATCGACGACTTGGTCACGCAGGCATGAGGAATTTGCACACGCTTGCGAAGAAGAAGCATGTCATTGGCATTGAGAATGTCAAATTCCTCAAGGATCACTTATGCGGAGCCTGTGAAGCTGGAAAAATGACCAAGGCCAAGCATCCAGCAAAGACTATCATGACCACTACTCGTCCATTCGAATTGCTTCACATGGACCTCTTCGGACCCAATCATTACTCAACAGTCACTAATGATGCATCTCTATATGGTTTTGTCATTGTTGATGATTACTCTCGATATACATGGGTACACATTGTTACTTACAAACATGAAGTGCAGGAAGTCTTCAAACAATTTTCCTCGAGGGCTTCAACCAACTTTGGTGTGAAGATCAAGCACATCAGAAGTGACAATGGAACTGAGTTCAAGAATTCCGGTCTTGATGACTATCTTGATGAACTTGGTATTACTCATGAGTTATCTGCTCCCTATACTCCTCAACAAAATGGCGTCGTGGAGCGCAAGAACAGAACTCTTGTTGAGATGGCTCGCACTATGCTTGATGAATACAAAACGCCTCATCGTTTCTGGATTGATGCAATTGATACTGCGTGCCACATCTTCAACAGAGTATATCTTCACAAATTCTTTAAGAAGACGGCCTATGAACTCCTCACTGACAAGAAACCCAATGTGAGTTATTTCAAGGTCTTCGGTGCTAAATGTTGGATTAGAGATCCTCACCACAATTCTAAATTTGCACCGAAAGCACATGAAGGTTTTATGCTTGGTTACGGAAAGGACTTGCACACCTACAGAGTCTTCAACATTGTTCTTCACAAGATTGTTGACACTGTAGATGTGCGGTTCGATGAAACCAATGGCTCGCAAAGAGAGCACCTACCTTCTGTGTTAGATGAACCAGCACCTGAGGATTCTATCAAGTTCAACGCAACTGAGGATGTCATTCCTACTGAAGAATCGGCTGAAGAATTCATTCCAGTTCATGAAGAACGTCGAGCTGATGCACCTGAAGAAAATGCTGAGGAAAATGATGCTGAAGAGAATGTTGATCAAAATCCTCAGCGACAACCAGCTCATCCTCGCGTTGCAAAAGAAGTGCAAGTGGAGAAGATCATCGATGACATTAGCGCACCAGGTCCTCTCACACGCTCAAAAGCTTCACATTTATCTAACTTTTGTGGGCACTATGCTTTTGTCTCTATCACAGAGCCCACTAAGGTAGATGAAGCATTTCTGGAGCCGGAGTGGATTCAGGCTATGCAAGAAGAATTACATCAGTTCGAGCTTAACAATGTCTTGGAACTGGTCAACCGTCCAGATCCTCGCAAGCATAATATCATTGGCACAAAGTGGATCTACCGCAACAAGCAAGATGAAAATGGCCTTGTGGTGAGGAATAAGGCACGACTGGTAGCTCAAGGCTACACACAGGTTGAAGGAATTGATTTCGATGAAACTTTTGCACCTGTTGCTAGACTTGAGGCTATTCGCATATTACTTGCTTATGCTAACCATCATGATATCATCTTATATCAAATGGATGTGAAAAGTGCATTCCTCAATGGTAAGCTTGAGGAAGAAGTATATGTTGCTCAACCCCCAGGTTTTGAAGATCCAAAGAATCCTGACAAAGTCTTCAGACTTAATAAGGCCCTCTATGGCCTCAAGCAAGCCCCTCGGGCGTGGTATGATACATTGAAGGAATTCTTCGTGAAGAATGGCTTCACACCTGGTTCACTCGACCCTACTCTCTTTACTAAATCTTATGATGGTGAACTGTTTGTGTGCCAAATATACGTTGATGATATTATCTTTGGCTGTACTGACCAACGTTATAGTGATGAATTTGCCTATATGATGAGTGAAGAATATCAAATGTCTATGATGGGAGAGTTGAAATTCTTCTTAGGTCTTCAAATTCGTCAGCAGCAAAATGGCATATTCATATCTCAGGAGAAATACCTCAAAGATGTACTGAGGAAATTCGGCATGCAAGATTGCAAAGGCGTCAAAATTCCTATGCCCACAAATGGCCATCTATGCACTGATGAAAATGGTATTGACTTCGATCACAAGGTATACCGCTCCATGATTGGTTCTTTATTGTACTTATGTGCATCTAGGCCAGATATAATGCTTAGTGTTTGCATGTGTGCCCGATTTCAAGCTGCACCAAAGGAATCACACCATAAGGCTGTGAAGCATATTCTTCGATATCTAGCTCACACACCAACACTAGGATTATGGTACCCCAAGGGCTCTGCTTTTGATCTCATTGGATATTCTGACTCTGACTATGCTGGTGATCGTGTGGACCGCAAGTCAACATCTGGCACTTGTCATTTCCTCGGACGATCTTTGGTCTGTTGGTCCTCGAAGAAACAGAACTGCGTATCACTGTCTACTGCGGAAGCTGAATACATTGCTGCTGGCTCTTGCTGTGCTCAACTGCTTTGGATGAAGCAAACTCTCAAGGACTATGGCGTCAACGTGAAGAATGTGCCTCTCCTCTACGACAAGATTGCTCACAACCCAGTTCAGCACTCGAAGACAAAGCACATTCAGATTCGTCATCATTTTCTTCGTGATCATGTGTTGAAGGGCGACATCTCCATCGAGCACGTGAGGACTGAAGAACAGCTAGCTGATATCTTCACTAAGCCCTTGGATGAGAAGAGATTTAGCAAGTTGTGGTGTGAGCTAAATATCTTAGAGTCTTCGAATGTTCCTTGAAAAGGACACACATCCTAACACTTATGCAAAATTGATGACTTAGATGTGCAACACATGAAGAAACGTTTTTCTTCAATCAATGAAGAATAACACTCTAGGTGTGAAGAAATTAATGAAGAATTTGATTCTCAGAACCCTACGACAATTGTACGCGGTGTCTGAAATCATCATTCTTATACGGTGGGTCACGCCACCACAAAAAGTTGAAAATCTTCAACTTGAGTTTTTCCTCGTTTTTTAAATTCTTCAGTTTTTCAAATTCTTCAACTTTGTAAAATCTTCACTGTGTCCGTCGTTTTTCTTCATTGGCTATATATATATATGAGTTTATGTCCTCTACAGCATTCACTTATGGCTATTTCTTCAAGTTGTTTTTTCTGCTAAGTGAATGTGATGGACCCTTCCCCCTCTATGCTATACTCAACCCAATCTATTCACAAATTCTTCATGTGCGTTCTATTTGAAACTCGTTCAAAATCTTCACTGTGTCCTTGTCAGCTGAAGAAATTGCGGACGAAACTTTAAAACAAATCTTATCCAAATTTTTGGTTTTGCCGCTCAAACCGTTCCGCATCCCACGATGCATTATTTTATTCACCCACAATAATACACGATCTCAACTAGACAGAACGTGGGTGACACATGTCGCGTGAAGGAGAAAGGGCAGGGGCATGTTCGTCCCAGAATCTTTGGGCAAACAGTTTTTCACTGTGTCTATAAATACCCCTCTCCCCTTCCTCACTTCATTTACTCCGCTCGATCGCTACTCTCTCGCTCGAGCTCCTCAAACCCTAGTGCCGCCGCTACTCCATCGTCGCCGGTGAGGAAGAGCTTCGCTGCCTCGACCTCGTCGCCGTCGTACTCGCGCCGGTTGCGGAAATCTTCACTCCGCCGCCACCATAGCTGTCTCCCTCTGCCAAGTTAGGGCGTGGGAGATCTAACCTGACAAACTTCACATCTGTTCTTATCAGTTCGTCGTGTTCTTCACTTCGGGTAATTAAAAGTTACTTTTATTACTCACTTTGATTCTCAAACTTTCTTGAAAATCTTCAAAGGTGTTTATTCTTCAAATCTTCACACATATGAACACCTCACAGATCATATGATCTTGAACTGTTTCTCTAAGCAATCATTTTCTTCAAGATTCCCTAATTGTGTGGATCTTCGATCTGTACAAATCTGGAACCTAAGACAAGAACGCTTAGTGAAATTCCTCAAGGTTCATCTGGTCAAATTCCTCAAAACTTGTTCTTTTCGAAAAACCTTCTGAGAACGCATATGACCTCTCCAAATTCCTCGCACCTATACTCTGTTCACAGGTACTCATGTCTGCTGCTGAATCACTAGGTTCTCATCAACTTAACTCATTTGCAGCGTTCCTCGAAGAAAAATTGCATACTTCTTCAGAGTGTTCAATTGTTCAAATTCCTCATCTGAAGAATATGGCTGAAGGTAAGAGACCGCAGAAAGGAGGAAAGAAACCTGAGGTCATGACTGCTTTCGAGATCCCTGATGACATTTATAAGGACTATTGCACACCTGATGAAGCCAAATTCGGCAAAGTAAACAAAAATCAGCGTAAGGTGCGCATTCAGAGGATTGAAAGAAGATGGGCAAGAGAATGGAGGGAGTACAGATATGTTACTCCAAAGTATATGAAGAAATTTGCTTCAAATCCTCCATGCCCAAGAGCTCCATTGGCACCTGGCCAAGTAGCTGACCCCACCAGCATCAAGAGTGGTGAGGACTTTCCTGAAGAATGGGCTAAGCGCCAAGCTAAATTGGCAAGACAAGCCAAGGAGGCAGTGAAGAAATTCAATGAGGATTCTGCCACTGCTGCTGCTATTGAGGCCTCGGTCAGGCCGAGGAAATCTATGCCAAAGAAGCCTGCTCGTAAGCCAAGTGCTTCACCAACAGCGCCCTCACGGCCAAGTTCCTCAGCAATGCCCTCATGGCAAATTCCTCACACTGCTACTGCTCCACCAAAGTCCTCAGCAGCTCCTTCAAAGTCCTCAGCTCCTGTGCATCTGGCTACATGTCAAAGGACTGTTGGTTTCTCGATTGCCTCTGGTGTCTCAGCAAGTTCCTCAGCTGCACCAATTTCCTCATCAGGCCCCACACTGTTGAAGACTAAAGCAACAGCTGGACGCGGTCCTCGGCCAAGTCCAAAGAAGAAACAGGTGGCATTCCATGTGCCCTCTGATGATGAAGCTTCTGACGATGGACTTGCAAAAATCATCAGAGACAGACAGGTGAAGGCCGCTAGAGCCAAAGGCACATCTGTGCCTCTGCTTTTGGATCCGAAGAAAATCCTCGATTACATTGATCTCTGGCACAAGGATCCAAATACCCCTATGCCTGATTTTCATCTGACTCCTGGTCAAAGTCACATGTTGACCCATTTCATCACTCAAGAGAAATTGAAGTTTGAAAAGGCAAGAGAGATCAAGAAAGCGCAATACAGAAATGAGAAGCTCCTGAAGAAAAATGTTGTCAGAATGACACCTGAGGAACTTCTCCAGGCTTAGTCTGAAATTCAAGCCCTCAGCAAAGACTTTGATGCCTACTATGCTGATTGGCAAGGAGCTAAAGTGAGATTCGTCAATCTGATGAAGAAAATCACAAATGTTGCAGCCCCAACGCAACAAGAAAACCCTCAGGTTGCAGACTCTGCTCAGCCTGCTGGAGAACATGCCAGCACCGCTGATGACTTTCAGCCTGCTGAAGAAAATGCTAGTTCCAGGGCTGGTGAAGAAATTCCAATCGCTGAAGAAATTGCCAGGGCATCCACTAGTGGTGCGCCTGAAGAAACTGAAGAAATCAGGGCAACTACATCAGTTGCGCCTGAAGAAAATCAACCAGATTCCACAACTCCTCCCGCGCCTACACCAACTCCAATTCTTCCATCTGCCTATGAGGTGAAGAAGACCAAGGCTGCAGAGCGAGTTGCAGTAAAGAAAAGGAAGGCATCAGCTGCGTCAAATTCTTCGGCTACGAAGAAAATGAAGCCAATGACCAGCTCACTCGAAAATCCGATTGATGCTGTTCCAATTTCCTCCATGCCATCAAAGGACCTTGTTCCTTTTGGAGAAGACTATGTGATCCCAAGCGGATCTGATGAAGAAAATCATTCTGCCGCTACGTCAGAGCAGCTTGATGAAGAAATTGAAGTGGATGCAATCCCTTCAACGCCAGTCATTTCCTCACCTATGCCTCAGTTCATAGCTGAAGAGGCTGGTGTTGAGGAAATTGAAGACGAAGATGTGGATATAGGATGCACCACGCCTGTGATGAATGATGACTTTTGGGAAAGTCAGCATCCCAATACTCCTCTCTTGACCCCTATCCAACAGATTCCTCAGTCCCCTGCCACAACAGTTCAACTAGGCTCTGAAGAAACTCATCCCACTCCCTCTATGCATGAAGAAATTCCAGCCACTAGTGCTGAAGAACCTGCTGCTGCTGATACTCCGGTTGCACAAGAAGAGGAACCAGAAATTCCTCAGCCCGAAGAACCTGAGCTCGCGATTCCTGAGGTTGTGATGCAACTCACTGACATCCCTCTGCCAAAACCGAAGAATCCGTTCTCAAGCAAACAGAAGTTCAAGGCTGAAGACTTCTTTTCCGAGCATGTATTCTTCACTGACTACAACCCCTATGACTCTGCTCGCATAAGGAAGAGGCGTTTCTGGACTGCTAGTCAAGCCAACTTCTATTCCTCAATGTTGTTTGCAAAGAAAAAATCTTTGATCATGAACATATTCCTCACATGGACATGGAATCTCTGCCATGCTTCGAGCCAGTCCTTAGTGTTCTTCACGATGCAGGATTACTAAATTTCTGCACTGACATTTGCGATTGGAATGAAGAACTCATTCTTCAGTTCTAGGCGACACTGCATATCACTGGAGACGCTGAAAATGTCAACTCATGGGTGTTGGATTGGATGACTGAAAACACTCACTACAAGGCACCGACAACTGAATTGCTTCGTGTCCTTCCTCTCGATCCTCCCCATGACAGTGCACGTTGCATCTACAGTGACCCTGAACTGACAAATCACTATATGCAAGTGCTCATGAAGCCTTTGAAGCCTGGGCAGGCCCCATGAACCAAATTCCCCGTCAAGGAATTACTCTTTGTGCCTCGGACTACCTATCGCATTCTGACGAAGACAATGAGTCCTATCAAAGGCCACGACTCAAATGATGAAGAAGTCGTTGGCATCATGAAGAATATGCTTTTCAACATCATTCATGGCGTTCCCGTCAACTTCCATGATTTCTTCATGAGGACTCAGGCCAACGTTGCTATGTCACCATTCGAGCTGAAGCCCTATGCGCCTTGGATTATGAGATTCATCAGGGCAAGATCTTCACTGAATTACAAAGCTGACACTCTGAACCACGGTAGCTACTTGCCTCCCATTGAAGTCCTCAAACGGACAGTTTCATCAGCTGATGATAAAGGCAAGGCAGCTGCTGTGATCGATGAAGGCATTCGTCCATTGGATGGTCAATTTCGCCTAGCTGCATCTTACTCTACCAATGACGACTCTGCCATACATGACACTGCCGCAAATACCTCAGCTAAGCAAAATCCTCAAGCCACAGCACCCAGGGTGATGACTGACCGTGAGTTACTCCTCAGTCTTCATCAGAAGGTTGATCGCAATCACAAATGGGTAAAGCGTCAGTTTGGTGCACTTCTTCACAATATGACCTCAACACACAATGCGGTGAAGAAGAACCATTACTACCTTCATAAAACCCTCAATCACACCTGGGCTGTCCTCACTCATGTCTATAGCGCTGAAGAACTGGAGACTATGGGTCTCAAGGAAGAATTTGACTGGTCTGCACCTCCTCCGAAGAAATTCAAGAGGGTCAAAGTTCCTGAACTGGTGGCCAGCTCTTATTCTTCATCGCGTGACACTGATGAGTATGAAGATTTGGACGACACTGCGGCAGGCCCTACTACAACAAACAACCCCGACAATGCTGGCGCTCCTCCATCGACTTGAAATTCCTCAGGGGCGTTAGTCCTTAGTTTCAATCCTTTTGGTCATTTGATGACAAAGGGGGAGAAATCTGGGTTAGTCTTCAAGCGGGTCTATATTAAGGGCATTTTTTTAAGTTACAACTCTCGTTCTTCTGAAACTTTTATTTGGATCGAGTTGTAATCTTAAACCCGATGGTGCGCTGATACTTTTGTTGCACTTGCTCTGATACTTTTGATGCTTTATTCGGCATGCTTATTCCGCGTTAATATTATTGCACGCATGTTGAATTTCATCAGGCACCATATTTCATCATGCATTTCAAATTCTTCATATTATATATCAACTGCGTGTATGAATTACAAGATATAGGGGGAGATCTCCATGATTCAACTCTTCCAATGTGCATTGCCTCAAACGCAAATTCCTCACTATGCACACCTTCAGGGGGAGTTCTTCTATATCTTGCAATCAAATTCCTCAATATCAGTATTTACACTTCATATGCTTATCCCCGTTGAAAACTTAACCTATATTGTCATCAATCACCAAAAAGGGGGAGACTGTAAGTGCATCTAGTGCCCCTTAGTAATTTTGGTGTATTGAAGACTTATAGGTTAAGGGACTAATGCATTTGTGAGTGTACACAGGTCTATAAGTCTATGAGGAGTTTGATATTTACAGAGAAAGTTGACCCCTAAAAATGAAGTTCTTCGACTGAAGACTTTGATATTCTGAAGACTTTCTGAAGACTTTGAAAGTGAAGAAATTGGTGTGACCTTGAAGACTTGGTATTCATTTGAGGAACATGAAGCGTGAAGACTTTTGTTTTCGTAGTTTCATTTTCTCTTTCTTGAGTCATAGGAAACACCGTACTGTTAAAGGGGGTCGAGGAAATACTAAGGAAAAATTTCCATGTGATGCTCAACTCAAAATCCTACACCTACCAATCCCTTCGAGTGAAGCCTTTGGAAATCTCATACAGTTCAGTCACTTTCTTTAGTGACAGAGACGAAGTTCTTCTGGTCGCTGATGAATTTGTTCTGATTGAGGTGTTAGGAATTCGCCAGTGCGAATTGCCTACACAGTGAGGAACATGATAGCCCTGAGGAATTTGAGAGTCAAATTTCCGCCCGTTGCTGTGCTGCGCGCCAGCTGCCCCAAAATATCTTATCCACCTAACGGTCATATCATTGAAGGGCATTTATGTCTTATCATGTCGGGCTGCTCCCTAGGCTATAAATAGCCGCCCCCTACAACCACTAGCTGGTTGGCTGCTCCGAGAGAACTTGACACTTGTCATTTGAGAGCAACCCATCCTCCGAGGACTTTGAGCGAAAATCATCAAGTGAGGAAAACCCAAAACCAAACCCCCACAAACCCAAAGTGATTGAGCATCACTGAAGAAATTGATCCTGCGTGGATCCGACGCTTGTTAGCTTTGAAGACTGTGCTTCTTCCAGATGGTTAGGCGTCATGGTCTAGAGCATCCAAGAGGAATTGTGGATCGCCGAGTGACCAAGTTTGTGAAGGTTTGGAAGTCGCCTGAAGACTTACCACAAGTGATTGGACGAGGTCTGCGTGACCTTAGTTCAAGGAGAATACGGTGAGGAGTGGGTGTCCTGAGCTGCGTGCTCAGTGACTGGGTGTCTGGGACTGTGTGTCCTCGAGTTTAAATACTCAGCCGCTCCAACCAGACGTACAACTGAGACAGCAGTTGGAACTGGTCTACCAAATCATTGTCTTCACCAACTTAACTGGTTCTATTTCCTCAACCCTTTCATTTCCTCATTACTGTGTTGAGTGTTTGTTCATATCTGTGTTTGAAGACTTTGACTGAAGACTTTCTCAATTTCCTCAGTTCAATTTCTTCAGTCTGTTTGTCTTCATCTTGTGTTATCCTGTGATTACGCTTTCTGTACTCTGTGCTAGTCTTCATTTCATCATGATGACCATGCGTGTATTCTGTTATGCTTACTTCTGAGTACTTATTCCGCTGCTAGTAGTTCTTCTCTAAGGAATTTCCTCACCGGCAAATTCCTCAGTGAAGAATTCATAAAAATCGCCTATTCACCCCCCCTCTAGTCGATATAACGCACTTTCAGAAAATAACGATACTCGCCGCGAGCCTCAACATTCATTGAACCACAAACATCAGTATGTATTATTTCCAACAAATCAGTTGCTCGCTCCATAGTTCCGGAGAACGGCGTTTTAGTCATCTTGCCCATGAGGCACGGTTCGCAAGTACCAAGTGATTCATAATCAAGTGATTCCAAAAGCCCATCAGTATGGAGTTTCTTCATGCGCTTTACACCGATATGACCTAAACGGCAGTGCCACAAATAAGTTGCACTATCATTATCAACTCTGCATCTTTTGGTTTCAACACTATGAATATGTGTATCACTACTATCGAGATTCAATAAAAATAGACCACTCTTCAAGGGTGCATGACCATAAAAGATATTACTCATATAAATAGATCCAGATATATTGTTCATGCTCAACGCTGGCACCAAATAACAATTATTTAGGTCTAAAACTAATCCCGATGGTAGATGTAGAGGTAGCATGCCGACCGCGATCACATCGACTTTGGAACCATTTCCCACGTGCATCGTCACCTCGTCCTTAGCCAATCTTCGCTTAATCCGTAGTCCCTATTTCGAGTTGCAAATATTAGCAACAGAACCAGTATCAAATACCCAGGTACTACTGCGAGCATTAGTAAGGTACACATCAATAACATGTATATCACATATACCTTTGTTTACTTTGCCATCCTTCTTATCCGCCAAATACTTGGGGCAGTTCCGCTTCTAGTGTCCAGTCTGCTTGCAGTAGAAGTACTCAGTTTCAGGCTTAGGTCCAGACTTGGGTTTCTTCTCTTGAGCAGCAACTTGTTTGTTGTTATTCTTGAAGTTCCCCTTCTTCTTCCCCTTGCCCTTTTTCTTGAAACTGGTGGTCTTGTTGACCATCAACACTTGATGCTCCTTCTTGATTTCTACCTCCGCGACTTTTAGCATCGCGAAGAGCTCGGGAATAGTCTTGTCCATCCCTTGCATATTATAGTTCATCATGAAGCTCTTGTAGCTTGGTGGCAGTGATTGAATAATTCTGTCAATGACACTATCATCAGGAAGATTAACTCCCAGTTGAATCAAGTGATTATTATACCCAGACATTTTGAGTATGTGTTCACTGACAGAACTATTCTCCTCCATCTTGCAGCTATAGAACTTATTGGAGACTTCATACCTCTCAATCCGGGCATTTGCTTGAAATATTAACTTCAACTCCTGGAGCATCTCATATGCTCCATGACGTTCAAAACGTCGTTGAAGACCCGGTTCTAAGCCGTAAAGCATGGCACACTGAACTATCGAGTAGTCATCAGCTTTGCTCTACCAGACGTTCTTAACATCGTCAGTTGCATCAGCAGCAGGCCTGGCACCCAGCGGTGCTTCCAGGACATAATTCTTCTATGCAGCAATGAGGATAATCCTCAGGTTATGGACCCAGTCCGTGTAATTGCTACCATCATCTTTCAACTTTGCTTTCTCAAGGAACGCATAAAATTCAACAGAACAACAACACGAGCCATCTATCTACAACAAACATAGACAACCAAAATACTATTAGGTACTAAGTTCATGATAAATTTAAGTTCAATTAATCATATTACTAAAGAACTCCCACTTAGATAGACATCCCTCTAATCCTCTAAGTGATTACGTGATCCATATCAACTACACCATGTCCGATCGTCACGTGAGATGGAGTAGTTTCAACGGTGAAATCAATATGTTGATCATATCTACTATATGATTCACGCTCGACCTTTTGGTCTCTGTGTTCCAAGGCCATATCTGTTATATGCTAGGCTCGTCAAGTTTAAACTGAGTATTCCGCATGTGCAACAGGTTTGCACCCGTTGTATTTGAACGTAGAGCCTATCACACCCGATCGTCACGTGGTGTCTCAGCACGAAGAACTTTCGCAACGGTGCATACTCAGGGAGAACACTTCTTGATAATTTTAGTGAGAGATCATCTTAAAATGCTACCGTCAATCAAAGCAAGATAAGATGCATAAAGGATAAACATCACATGCAATCAATATAAGTGATATGATATGGCCATCATCATCTTGTGCTTGTGATCTCCATCTCCGAAGCACCGTCATGATCACCATCGTCACCGGCGCGACACCTTGATGTCCATCATAGCATCGTTGTTGTTACGCCATCTATTGCTTCTACGACAATCGCTACCGCTTAGTGATAATGTAAAGAAATTACAGGGCGTTTGCATTTCATACAATAAAGCGACAACCATATGGCTCTTGCCAGTTGCCGATAACTTCGGTTACAAAACATGATCATCTCATACAATAAAATATAGCATCATGTCTTGACCATATCACATCACAACATGCCCTGCAAAAACAAGTTAGACGTCCTCTACTTTGTTGTTGCAAATTTTACGTGGCTGCTACGGGCTGACCAAGAACCGTTCTTACCTACGCATCAAAACCACAACGATAGTTCGTCAAGTTAGTGTTGTTTTAACCTTCGCAAGAACCGGGCGTAGCCACACTCGATTCAGCTAAAGTGAGAGAGACAGACACCCGCCAGTCACCTTTAAGCACGCGTAATGTCGGTCCGGGCCGCTTCATCTCACAATACTGTTGAGCCAAAGTATGGCATGCTGGTAAGAAATATGACTTGTATCGCCCACAACTCACTTGTGTTCTACTTGTGCATATGACATCTACGCATAAAACCTGGCTCGGATGCCACTGTTGGGGAACGTAGTAATTTCAAAAAAATTCCTACGCACACGCAAGATCATGGTGATGGCATAGCAACGAGAGGGGAGAGTATTGTCCATGTACCCTCATAGACCGTAAGCGGAAATGTTATGACAACGCGGTTGATGTAGTCGTACGTCTTCACGATCCGACCGATCCAAGTACCGAACGTACGGCACCTCCGAGTTCAGCACACGTTCAGCTCGATGACGATCCCCGGACTCCGATCTAGCAAAGTGTCGGGATGACTTCCGTCAGCACGACGGCGTGGTGACGATCTTGATGTACTACCGACTCAGGGCTTCGCCTAAGCACCACGACGATATGACCGAGGTGGAATATGGTGGAGGGGGGCACCGCACACGGCTAAGGAATGATCACGTAGATCAACTTGTGTGTTCTAGGGTGCCCCCCTGCCCCCGTATATAAAGGAGCAAGGGGGGAGGCCGGCCGGCCCTACGGGGCGCGCCAAGAAGGGGGGAGTCCTCCTCCTAGTGGGAGTAGGACTCCCCTTTCCTAGTCCCACTAGGAAGGAGGAAGGGGGAAGGAAAAAGAGGGAGTGGGAGAGGGAAAGAGGGGCCGCCCCCCTCCCCTAGTCCAATTCGGACTCCCCATGGGAGGGGGCGCGCCACCTCCTGGGCTGCTGCCCTCTCTCTCCCCTCAGGCCCACTAAGGCCCAATACTTCCCCGGGGGGTTCCGGTAACCCCTCCGGCACTCCGGTTTTCTCTGAAATCACCCGGAACACTTCCGGTGTCCGAATATAGTCGCCCAATATATCAATCTTTATGTCTCGACCATTTCGAGACTCCTCGTCATGTCCGTGATCACATCCGGGACTCCGAACAAACTTTAGTACATCAAAACTTATAAACTCATAATGAAACTGTCATCGTAACGTTAAGCGCGCAGACCCTACGGGTTCGAGAACTATGTAGACATGACCTAGAACTATTCCCGGTCAATAACCAATAGCGGAACCTGGATGCCCGTATTGGCTCCTACATATTCTACGAAGATCTTTATCGGTCAAACCGCATAACAACATACGTTGTTCCCTTTGTCATCGGTATGTTACTTGCCCGAGATTCGATCGTCGGTATCCAATACCTAGTTCAATCTCGTTATCGGCAAGTCTCTTTACTCGTTATGTAATGCATCATTCCGTAACTAACTCATTAGCTACATTTCTTTCAAGGCTTATAGTGATGTGCATTACCGAGAGGGCCCAGAGATACCTCTCCGACAATCGGAGTGACAAAACCTAATCTCGAAATACGCAAACCCAACATGTACCTTTGGAGACACCTGTAGTACTCCTTTATAATCACCCAGTTACGTTGTGACGTTTGGTAGCACCCAAAGTGTTCCTCCGGTAAACGGGAGTTGCATAATCTCATAGTTAAAGGAACATGTATAAGTCATGAAGAAAGCAATAGCAACATACTAAACGATCAAGTGCTAGGCTAACGGAATGGGTCATGTCAATCACATCATTCTCCTAATGATGTGATCCCATTAATCAAATGACAACACATGTCTATGGTTAGGAAACATAACCATCTTTGATTAATGAGCTAGTCAAGTAGAGGCATACTAGTGACTATATGTTTGTCTATGTATTCACACATGTATCATGTTTCCGGTTAATACAATTCTAGCATGAATAATAAACATTTATCATGATATGAGGAAATAAATAATAACTTTATTATTGCCTCTAGGGCATATTTCCTTCCGCTGCAAGATCTTCTTGTCCCTGCGGCGACTCTCCTTAGATGCCACGTGTGTCCTTTACTGCCCCTTGACTTGCATGCAGAAAAGAGTCTTCATCTTTTCCTTCAGCTTCTTGGCCCACGATGGCATAGAGGAACTCTGGGAAGGCCTAGCAGCACGGCCCTCAGCAACATCCTCGGTGCCAGCATCCTCCTCATCAACAGCAGCCCTAGCAGCAGACGCCTCAGCACGAGTAGTGGTGCTGGCTCAGTTGGGTTTGACACGCAGACATATGGGATCATGACGAATCCAGTCTGGAGCAAGGAACTCCTCACCAGGGAACATCTTCTCCCAAGTCTCCGAGATCAGCAGAAACAGATAGGGCCCATAGATAGGCACCTTGCGGTTGAA
This sequence comes from Triticum timopheevii, assembly GCA_963921465.1. NCBI lineage: Eukaryota > Viridiplantae > Streptophyta > Magnoliopsida > Poales > Poaceae > Triticum > Triticum timopheevii. The sequence continues at coordinate 474,383,850 of OY997268.1, forward strand.
CACTGCAAACCGAAGCTCACACCACATGATGTGTGAGATATCAAGTGGCTGAGACTGAGACAAACGAGCCTCCTCGCAAATGAGCATCATATACACCATATAGGCATGAACTTTGTCTTTGTCACCAATGCGAGGGAACAAGGAGTTGCAGAAGATGCAATACATGATATCCAGAAGAGAGTTGAGCACCAATGTTGTCTTGCCATTGACGAGCGCCTTCTCAACAAGGTATGGTGCAAGCTTGTCCTTGTTGGCAGAGTCAGCATTGGCATGGGGGCGAACACCCACTGGAGTGTCGAGCCCATCATCAGGAACCTGGAGCAAATCCATGAACTCCTTCCAGATAGCAGTCAGCTGACGACCATTGGTCATCCAGGTCATCCTCCGCTCCTCATTAGAGTGAAAGTAAACTGATGCAAAGAACTGACAGATAAGCTCAGGGTCATAGTCAAGGTGAAAGGATATCACATGCTCAATGCCAAACTGCTCCACCAAGTCCAGAGCCTCTCCAAAGTAGTCACGGAACTTGTCCTTCCTCATGTGATGCATTTCAATCCATTTCACATCCACGTAGGTATTCTGCTTGTTTTTGATGACATCCAGATAGATGAGAGTCTGTTGCTTGTTCCAAAACAGCTCACAACCTCTGACAGAAGAACGAGGGTGCACATACGGGTGGAGTTGCCTGAGACGGACGTACTCTGACTGGGATATCTCATCCATGCCCTTAGCGGGCTCTTTGTGCTTGCTAGCTGATGTCTTGACATTGCGCTTGGGGGCAGAAGAGCCCTCTGGTGCTTCACCTGGGTTGCATAGAGGCTTGGAGCCAGTGTCACGACTGGGATTGGACCGGCGAGAGCCACCACCTGAGACACACACGCAAAACACCAACGAACGCGAAGAAGATCAATGCAAAGACCACGGCAAAGCACAAGAAAAACATATTGAAACGCTTTTGCAAGGTGGATATCATTACATCAACATTACATAATAGATGGGGATACATACAAAAGGGCATACAATGCCACATGAATACAACATCATACATAAGATGAACATCCGACTATGGATGAAACACAAATAGAAGCTCAAACGACATCCACCCTGCTAGCCCAGGCTGCCGACCTGGAACCTATCCCCTGATCAAAGAAGAAGCAGAAGAAGAACTCCAAAACAAGTAAACATCGCTCTCGCGTCATGATCATCGCATAACCTGTACCTGCAACTGTTGTTGTAGTAATCTGTGAGCCACGAGGACTCAGCAATCCCATTACCATGGGTATCAAGACTAGCAAAGCTTAATGGGAAAGGAAGGGGTAAAGTGGTGAGGTTGCAGCAGCGACTAAGCATGATATGGTGGCTAACATACGCAAATAAGAGCGAGAAGAGAAGCAAATGAACGGTCGTAAAGCTAGCAATGATCAAGAGGTGATCCTAAACTCCTACTTACGCCAAACATAACCCAAAAACCGTGTTCACTTCCCGCACTCCGCCGAGAAGAGACCATCACGGCTACACACGCAGTTGATGCGTTTTAATTAAGTCAAGTGTCAAGTTATCTACAACCGGACATTAACAAATTCCCATCTGCCACATAACCGCGGGCACGGCTCTCGATAGTTTATACCCTGCAGGGGTGTCCCAACTTAGCCCATGATAATCTCTCGCGATCAACGAAGGATATTCCTTCTCCCAGGAAGACCCGATCAGTCTCGGAATCCCGGTTTACAAGACATTTCGACAATGGTAAAACAAGACCAGCAAAGCCGCCCGATGTGCCGACAAATCCCGATAGGAGCTGCACATATCTCGTTCTCAGGGCACACCGGATAGGTCAGCCTACGAGTAAAACCAGACCTCGAGTTGCCCCGTGGTGGCCCCGCAATCTGCTCGTTTCGGACCAACACTCGAAGGAGCACTGGCCCGGGGGGGCTAAAATAAAGATGACCCTCGGGCTCCGGAAACCCAAGGGAAAAAGGGCTTGGTGAGGCAAATGGTAAAACCAAGGTTGGGCCTTGCTGGAGGAGTTTTATTCAAAGCGAACTATCAAGGGGGTCCCATAAATCACCCGACCGCGTAAGGAACGCAAAATCCAGGAACATAACACCGGTATGAGGGAAACTAGGGGGCAAGAGTGGAACAAAACACCAGGCATAAGGCGGAGTCTTCCACCCTTTACCAAGTATATAGATGTATTAATTAAATAAGAGATATTGTGATATCCCAACATAATCCTGTCCGTCATGGGGCAATCTTCAACTTCACCTGCAACTAACAATGCTATAAGAAGGGCTGAGCAAAGCAGTAACATAGCCATGCAACGGTTTGCTAGGAAGGGTGACAAAGGTTAGAGGTTCATGGCAATTTGGGAGGCTTGAAGAGCAATTGATAGGTAGCGCAGCAAAGCGATAGAACGAAGCAACTAGCATAGCAATGATAGTAGTGAGATCCAGGGTAGCGGTCATCTTGCCTGAAATCCCGCTAGGAAGAAGAACGAGTCCATGAAGAAGATGAAGCCAGAAAGACGAACCAAGCGTAGACGAACGAATCCTCACGATCGCAACGAAACGGGAACTATCGAGAAGAAGCACACAACATGGTAAACACACCACACGTAGACAAGACATGATGCGCAACCAAGCATGATGCAAGACAAGACTACATGAAGCTACTCATGGCAAGAGATGATGCAAACAAGAACAACACATCAAAACAAGTTTAAATGAGGCCGGGAACAACATATAACAATTCCGGTAAGTCCTCATATGCAAATTTAGAAGTTGTTCCAGAACTAAATAAACCTTAGTTAAAGTTGTTAAACAGCAATTTAAGATGCACCAAGATGATCTACACGAGATTCTAGTCAAGTTACATATAAAGTTCATTTAATTCGGAGCTACGGCCTAGAAGATATGAGCAAAACAAGTTAAACATGGCATTGATGCTAAATGCATCCAAACATCAAGCAAACACTCTCAAAACATGGATGCAACATGATAATATGAAACTACATGCAAAATCAAGCAAGTTTCATATAAGGCACACTCAAAACGGAGCAACGGTTCAACACATACAGTATACAAGATTAAAGGACAAGCTGTCCAAAACAGCAACTAGGCATATAGCAAGCATCACAACAATATGCTGAAGCATCCCAACATAAGGACAAAAGGCATGGGCGGGAAGTACAGGTAAAGCACAACAAATCATGAACACTGAGCTATTTCCAGAAATCACGAGAACATGCTCAAAAGGACATGGCAAGATTGCAAATAATAACAGTTTCAGGCTTAACAGAAATAACATCAGGTTGCAATGTCTATAGCTATCAAACAACATGCTACAGGAACTTATGATGGCAAACAAAGGCATTACATGAATCTACTAATTTCATAAAACAAAAGTCCCTTACTGACCATGAGCCAAAAAGGCACAGAAAATATGATGGCACCCATGTAAACATGGCGAAAGATATGACAGATTCATACATGGCAGGAACAACAATAAGTAGGCATGTTGGTGAGCTTGAACCACTCACCACAGAGCAATACATGGTATGGAAAGGTGACCAACAGCAAGAAGACATGTTTATGAAGCTAAGCATAGCAAGAACAAGTTTATAGGGTGCATGGATCACTAGCAACAATCATGGCAACATTGAACTTAATGTTAATAGGCTGACATCAACATTATTTAGCAATTTTGGAGCAAGCTAACAACAAGCTACAGCAGGCTATAATTCACCCAGGGGCATGAATGGATAGAGCATGACATGTATAACAAAACATCCTTAGTGAACATCTCCAGATTATGCATAGAATGACTTGTAGCAGCAGGTTTACATAGCATCATAATATAACATATTCAGACTAGCAAAACAGCAATAACAAGTACCCTAATTCACGAGCTCGATTCACTCTGTACAAGACTCAAAAAAATACATGGATGGCACCACTGTGAAGATGGCATGACATAGTTCAAAACACATGTAGGGCTCAAGCTCATAAGATGCACACCTCAAATGCAACAAAAATGACAAATCATCAAGTTATAACAGTTTCAACAGGTTAACATCATATAGCACTCTTGCAACAAATATTCAGGCATCAAGATGGACTCGAATGAACATGATGCAATGGAATGAAATGAAGAGCATTTCATGATGGACATTTTGACATATCACACGCACAAAATGGAGCTACAGACATGGAGTTATGGCATGATGAACAGGGCATAACAATGATGAAAAACTTCGGGACGGTGAAAAAAACCGGGGGAGGGAAAGGCAACCTCAGACTAGGGTTTGCATGGGTCCCGAGGTTCAGCGGAAGCTTCGCCGGAGTTGGTCACTGCGGGGGAGGAGGAAGGGCGGCGAGGAGCTCCCGGGCCGGATCTCGCCGGATCCGGCCGGCGGCGAGCCGGAGGGGCGACGGGGGAGGCGCGGCGGGGCGGCACAGCCCCGGCGAGGCGAGGCCGGCAGGCGGCGGCGGCGGCCACCGGCGGCGAAGGAGGCGGCTGGAGGCCGCGGGCGCGGGGGGGCGCGGGGTAGCGCCCGCGGGCGGGGACGGCGGCCCCCGGCGAGCGGCGCGGCCGGAGCGGAGGGCGGCGGGGTCGCGACGGGAGGCGGCGGCTCGGGGCGCGGGAGGCGGCCGGCGCCGGAGGAGGCGGCGGGTCCGGCGGACGGCGTGGCGACGGGCGCTGGCGGCAAGGCGCGGGCTCCCTCGGGCCCGGCGCGGCTCGGGGCGGGCCAGATCTAGGCCTCACGGGCCCCGGCGGCGGGGAGGAGAGAGAGGGCGCGGGAGGCGACGTGGCGCGCCCCGATTGGACGAAGGCGGCGGCAGGATTTCTGTCCGGCCGGATCGAACGTGTCCGGTGGCGCGGGGTGGAAGAAGGCTAGGGTTAGGGGTGGAATCATATGCGAATTTGGACGAGGAGCACATATTTATAGGTAGAGGGAGCTAGGAGACTCCAAATGGAGTGCGGTTTTCGCCCACACGATCGTGATCGAACGACCGAGAGCATGGAGGGGGTTTGGATGGGTTTGGGCCACTTTGGAGGGGCGTTGGGCTGCAACACAAAGAGGGCTTTTACGGTTACCCAGTTAACCGTTGGAGTATCAAACGACCTCCAAATGGCACGAAACTTGACAGGCGGTCTACCGGTGCTATACCAAGGCCGCGTGGCAAACCTAGGTCCATTCCAAGAACGTATAACACCTGCTCACAAAAATAGACAAGAAGGGGACACCGGGTGACATAGGAGTGCTGGATTGCAAAACGGACAACGGGGAAAATGCTCGGATGCATGAGACGAACACGTATGCAAAATGAGATGCACATGATGACATGATATGAAATGCAGATGATGACATGGCAAAATGCAACACGCAAGAACATGACATGGCAAGGACGGCAAATAACTGGAAGGCACCTGGCGCATCGGATCCGGGGCGTTACAACTCTCCTCTACTAACGAGAGATCTCGTCCCGAGATCTTAGGACCGAGACGGGGAGGAAAAGGGGATGAGGTGAAATAGGAACAGAAGAGAGAGGGTGAGCAAAGTTGAGAACACTCGAGTAGGAAAAGAAACAACGAATATGACGAGAATCAAAGCTCCGAAACAAAAGTGAGTTCAAAACCACTCCGGTTAGAACAAGATAGAAGCAGAATAAGGATGACAGAATTTAGGCAGAACTCCAGCTGAACATAGAAAGATTAGAACATGAACTTGAGAAGATGGAACGATACTTGACTTGAGGAACAACACAAAACCTCCGGAAGACTTGAAAAAGTGGAATGAGAAGAATGGGGAGGGAGATGATAACTTCTATCACGAATGCATTTGAAAGCATCCTTGAAAGGAAGGATTGAATGGAGTTGTTGAGAAAATCAACAACGAAAAGAATTGCTTGTTGTGGACTTATGGATAACATCTCAAAATTATGAGGTGATCTCCGACCACAAGCGGAAATGATTGGATAGCTGAGAAGAACAAAGAAATGCAAAACTCCAATTCGAAAGAATACGGAGAATTAATTACACTTCAAGACGCAAGAGGAAAAGATATTTGGACTCCACCAACAAAATCTTGAAACTCTTTAAGAATGAATTAAATCATGAAGAACCACCATGAAGAACTCCGGTGACAAAAGGATGGTGAGATAGAATGAAGGATGAAAGAATAAGACGAGCCTTGCGGTGATATAGATGGAGGTTCCGACGAAATGACCAAGGAAATATGAACTCCAGAAAAGAAAAGATGAAAAACACTTGGAACTAGAATTTATTCATCAAGAACAAACTCCAAAGGAAGGGATTAATCACTTTGCGGAAATAAGAATAAGATTTATTGTATGCTCATCCTTCATCAAATTAAATTGATGACAAGCAATGGATTTTGCATATTACTTATTCTTCTTGAAAAGGATTGAGAACTGACATATCGCAAACTTGAGAAGGTCTTCATGAACCACCGGTAGGATTGAAAGAACGAATGAATTAAAATGATAAATAAAGGAAAAGGAATCTTGAACGAACCACCGTAAGAATTAGAAAATGACTGATGAAAGAGAATGAATCACCGGGAAGGATTAGAAAAGCAAAAAGATACTTGAGGGAATTAAGAGACAAGAGAACAAAGAGATCGCGAACTGATTGAAGAATACTTGAACGAAGCACCAGAATAAATAGAGAATGATAACTGGAATGATGGCCTCCGGTGAAAAGAAATGGAAAAACAACTCCTGACATACTCCAGATGGGTAAGAACAGAATATCTGACGATTGGAATAATTCGAGAGGATAACATGAACTAGAACCACGAATCTTCGAGAGAATGGACAAGACTTAGAGGAAAAACTCTTCTTCGATCTTAAGATGACGACGGAAAACACCACCAAAAATTACCGAGATACTCCGGAAGAATGAAAAAGAGGAAGGGTTGAACCAAAGATGAAAAGAATTTGAAAGCGATCTTGGAGATGGCATCTGATTGATGAGATTCATACTTACGTCAAACTTGAAAAGAATTGAGAATAACTCTAGGGAAATTAGAAGAGTCGGGTAAGATCCTAGGAAAAGACATGTGGGTTAGGGCCCACTAAAGAGAAAACCGTTGGAAAGGTTTGTTGAAGAGGTAGATGATGCACCGGAACAAATGGAATATTCGAATGAGGTGATAACCTCGAATTAATTCGAACACAGACGAATCTCCTGAGAAGTCTAGAACTCCGGAATGATTGAATGGCGAGAGCCAAACGAGTAAGGATAACACTTTAACCAAGGAAAAGAATGTGATCAACCCAAAAAACTTGAATTGAAATCCACCGGAAAAGAAAGGGATGAATAATGACGAACGAGACGAGAATCCACCGGTTGAAATGATTGAGGGAAGACTGAAGAGACTCCGTATGAATGAAAATTGATGCTTGAAAGAGACTCAAACTCCGGGAAGAAGAGGGTGGGAGGGCGGGAAAACAAAGGCAACTTGGAAGGAGAAACCGATGAATATCTTGAAGAGAAAACACAGGTTGAAATCATTGAGGAAAGAAAGCAAAGACTTCGCGTGAGTAGAATGGATACTCGATTACGGACTCCGGCTATGAGAAGAAAAAGGGGTGGGCGGGTGGGAAAGAAAACAACTGAGGATTGAACTTGGCAAAGATGAAGAGGCTCGAGTCAACTTGACGAGAAATGCACCAGATCAAAAGAGCTGAGAACCAACGATCGGAAAACCAACTGCGTGAGCCTAAAGAAAAATTTGAAGGGGAAGAGGAGTAGTTCAAAACACCTACGTCAAGATTCCTTACCAGAGCGACGAAGGGGCTGAGGAGTAAAAAGAATTCCTACTCTCCGATATAACTAGACTCCAAAAAAGTTTTCTTCTAGACTCAACAACGGCCAACAATCAAGGGGGCTCCTATGGTCGGTCGAGGCTCTGATACCAACTTGTCACACCCAATATGCGACCCTATCCAAAAGGAACTCGAAGGTCCCACCAAGGATAGACCCGCATATTGAAATGCTTTTGCAAGGTGGATATCATTACATCAACATTACATAATAGATGGGGATACATACAAAAGGGCATACAATGCCACATGAATACAACATCATACATAAGATCAACATCCGACTACGGATGAAACACAAACAGAAGCTCAAACGACATCTGTTGGGGAACGTAGTAATTTCAAAAAATTTCCTACGCACACGCAAGATCATGGTGATGATATAGCAACGAGAGGGGAGAGTGTTCGTCCACGTACCCTCATAGACCGTAAGCGGAAGCGTTAGCACGACACCATGATCTTCATCATCTTGATCTATATCAATGTGTCGTCACATGGTTGTCTCACCAACTATTGCTCTTGCAACTATTGCTATCGTATAGCGATAAAGTAAAGCAATTATTTGGCACTTGCATCTTATGCAACAAAGAGACATCCATAGGGCTTCTGCCAGTTGCCGATAACTTCAACAAAACATGATCATCTCATACAACAACTTATATCTTATCACGTCTTGACCATATCACATCACAACATGCCCTGCAAAAACAAGTTAGACGTCCTCTACTTTGTTGTTGCAAATTTTACGTGGCTCCTACGGGCTGAGCAAGAACCGTTCTTACCTACGCATCAAAACCACAACGATAGTTCGTAAAGTTAGTGCTGTTTTAACCTTCGCAAGGACCGGGCGTAGCCACACTCGATTCAACTAAAGTTGGAGAAACTGACACCCGCTAGTCACCTGTGTGCAAAGCACGGCAGTAAAACCAGTCTCGCGTAAGCATATGCGTAATGTCGGTCCGGGCCGCTTCATCCAACAATACCGCCGAACCAAAGTATGACATGCTGGTAAGCAGTATGACTTGTATCGCCCACAACTCACTTGTGTTCTACTCGTGCATATAACATCAACACATAAAACCTAGGCTCGGATGCCACTGTTGAGGAACGTAGTAATTTCAAAAATATTCCTACGCACACGCAAGATCATGGTGATGATATAGCAACGAGAGGGGAGAGTGTTCGTCCACGTACCCTCGTAGACCGTAAGAGGAAGCGTTAGCACAACGCGGTTGATGTAGTCGTACGTCTTCACGATCCGACCGATCCAAGCACCGAACGTACGGGGCCTCCGAGTTCAGCACACGTTCAGATCGATGACAATCTCCGGCCCTCCAATCCAGCAAAGGCTCCGGAGATGAGTTCCGTCAGCACGACGGCATGGTGACGATGATGATGTTCTACCGGCGTAGGGCTTCGCCTAAACTCCGCGACGATATGACCGAGGTGGAATATGGTGGAAGGGGGCATCGCACACGGCTAAGGAACGATCCGTAGATCAACTTGTGTGTCATGGGGTGCCCCCTGCCCCCGTATATAAAGGAGCAAGGGGGGAGGAGGCCGGCCCTAGGAGGGGGCGCGCCAAGTGTGGAGTCCTACTAGGACTCCCTAGTCCTAGTAGGATTCCACCTCCCTTGTTGGAGTAGGAGAAGGGGAAAGAGGAGGAGAGGAGGAAGGAAAGGGGGCTGCGCCCCTTGTCCAATTCGGACCAGAGGGGGGGGGGGGGGGGCGCAGGCCTCCTTCCTTTTGGCCTCTCTCCTCTATTCCCGTATGGCCCAATAAGGCCCATATACTCCCCGGCGAATTCCCGTAACTCTCCGGTACTCTGAAAAATACCCGAATCACTCATAGTTCACATCGTTATTTAACACCAACATGACCATGTGATTTAACACCAATATTCATATATGTATATGATTAACACCCATAGTTCACATCGTCATGTGACCAACACCCAAAGGGTTTACTAGAGTCAATAATCTAGTTCACATCGCTTATGTGATTAACACCCAAAGAGTACTAAGGTGTGATCATGTTTTGCTCATGAGAGAAGCTTAGTCAACGGGTCTGTCATATTCAGAGCCGTATGCATTTTGCAAATATTCTATGTCTACCATGTTCTGTACGGAGATACTCTAGCTAATTGCTCCCACTTTCAATATGTATCCGGATTGAGACTTAGAGTCATCTGGATCGGTGTAAAAGCTTGCATCGATGTAACTCTCTACGACGGGCTCTTTTATCACCTCCATAATCGAGAAATATTTCCGTAGTCCTTACTAAGGATATTCTTGACCAATGTCCAGTGATCTACTCCTAGATCACTATTGTACTCCCTTGCCAAATACAGAGCAAGGTATACAATAGGTCTGGTACATATCATAGCATACTTTATAGAACCTATGACTGAGGCATAGGGAATGACTTTCATTCTCTTTTCTATTTTCTGCCGTGGTCGGGCTTTGAGTCTTACTCAATTTCACACCGTGTAACACAGGCAAGAACTATTTATTTGACTGTTCCATTTTGAACTACTTCAAAATCTTTGTCAAGGTATGTACTTACTGAAAAAACTTATCAAGCGTCTCGATCTATCTCTATAGATCTTGATGCTTAATTTGTAAGCAGCTTTACCGAGGTCTTTCTTTGAAATACTCCCGTCAAACACTCCTTTATGCTTTGTAGAATAATTCTACATTATTTCCGATCAACAATATGTCATTCACAAATACTTATCAGAAATGTTGTAGTGCTCCCACTCACTTTCTTGTAAATACAAGCCTTTCCAAAAGTCTGTATAAAACCATATGCTTTGATCAACTCATCAAAGAGTATATTCCAACTCCGAGATGCTTGCACCAGTCCATTGATGGATTGCTGGAGCTTGCACACTTTGTTAGCATCTTTAGGATTGACAAAACCTTCTGGTTGCATCATATACAACTCTTCTTTAATAAATCCATTAAGGAATGCAGTTTTGACATCCATTTGCCAGATTTCATAAAATGTGGCAATTGCTAACATGATTCGGACACACTTAAGCATCGATACGAGTGAGAAAATCTCATCGTATTCAACCCTTGAACTTGTCGAAAACCTTTTGCAACAAGTCGAGCTTAGTGGATAGTAACACTACTATCAGTGTCCGTCTTCCTCTTGAAGATCCATTTATTTAACATGGCTTGCTGATCATCGAGCAAGTCAATCAAAGTCCATATTTTGTTCTCATACATGGATCATATCTCAGATTTTATGGCCTCAAGCCATTTCGCGGAATCTGGGCTCATCATCGCTTCCTCATAGTTCATAGGTTCATCATGGTCTAGTAACATGACTTCCAGAACAGTATTACCGTACTACTCTGGTGCAGACTGTACTTTGGAAGACCTACGAGGTTTTGTAGTAACTTGATCTGAAGTTTCATGATCATCATCATTAGCTTCCTCACTAATTGGTGTAGGAATCACTGGAACTGATTTCCGTGATGAACTACTTTCCAATTCGGGAGAAGGTACAAATTACCTTATCAAGCTCTACTTTCCTCCCAGTCACTTCTTTCGAGAGAAACTCCTTCTCTAGAAAGGATCCATTTTTAGCAACGAATATCTTGCCTTCGGATCTGTGATAGAAGGTGTACCCAACAGTTTCCTTTGGGTATTCTATGAAGACGCACTTCTCCAATTTGGGTTCGAGCTTATCAAGATGAAACTTTTTCACATAAGCATCGCAGCCCCAAACTTTAAGAAACGACAACTTGGGTTTCTTGCTAAACCACAGTTCATATGCTGTCGTCTCAACGGATTTAGATGGTGCCCTTTTAACGTGAATGCAGCTGTCTCTAATGCATAACCCCATAAATCAGTAAGAGACATCATAGATCGCACCATATCCAATAAAGTGCGGTTACGACGTTCGGACACACCATAACATTGTGGTGTTCCAGGTGGCGTGAGCTGTGAAACTATTCCACATTGTTTTAATTGAAGACCAAACTCATAACTCAAATATTCGTCTCCACGATCAGATCGCAGAAACTTTATTTTCTTGTTACGATGATTTTTTCACTTCACTCTGAAATTCTTTGAACCTTTCAACTATTTCAGACTTATGTTTCATCAAGTAGATATACCCATATCTGCTCAAATCATCTTGTGAAGGTTAGAAAATAACGATACTTGCCACGAGCCTTCATACTCATTGGTCTGCATACATCAGCATGTATTATTTCCAACAAGTCAGTAACTCATTCCATTGTTCCGAAGAACGGAGTTTTAGTCATCTTGCCCAAAAGGCACGGTTCGCAAGCATCAAATGATTCATAACCAAGTGATTCCGAAAATCCATCTTTATGGAGTTTCTTCATGCACTTTACACCGATATGACCCAAACGGCAGTGCCACAAATAAGTTGCACTATCATTATTAACTTTGCATCTTTTGGCATCAATATTATGAATATGTGTATCACTACGATCGAGATCCAACAAACTATTTTCATTGGGTGTATGACCATTGAAGGTTTTATTCATGTAAACAGAACAACAATTATTCTCTGATTTTAAATGAATAACTGTTTTGCAATAAACATGATCAAATCATATTCATGCTCAACGCAAACGCCAAATAACATTTATTTAGGTTTAACACTAACCCCAAAAGTATAGGGAGTGTGCGATGATGATCATATCAATCTTGGAACTACTTCCAACACTCATCGTCACTTCCCCTTCAACTAGTCTCTGTTTATTCTGTAACTCCTGTTTCGAGTTACTAATTTTAGCAACTGAACAAGTATCAAATACTCAGGGGCTACTATAAACACTAGTAAGGCACACATCAATAATCTGTATATCAAATATACCCTTGTTCACTTTGCCATCCTTCTTATCCACCAAATATTCAGGGCTTCCAGTGACCATTTCCTTTGCAGTGCAAACACTCAGTTTCAGGCTATGGTCCGGCTTTGGGCTTCTTCGCAGGAGTGACAACTTGCTTGTCTTTCCACTTGAAGTTCCCTTTCTTTCCCTTTGCCCTTCTCTTGAAACTAGTGGTCTTGTCAATCATCAACACTTGATGCTCTTTCTTGATTTCTATCGTCGTCGATTTCAACATCACGAAGAGCTCGGGAATCGTTTTCGTCATCCCTTGCATACTATAGTTCATCACGAAGTTCTAGTAACTTAGTGATGGTGACTAGAGAATTCTGTCAATCACTATCTTATCTGGAAGATTAACTCCCACTTGATTCAAGCGATTGAAGTACCCAGACAGTCTGAGCACATGCTCACTAGTTGAGCGATTCTCCTCCATCTTTTAGCTATAGAACTTGTTGGAGACTTCATATCTCTCAACTCGGGTATTTGCTGGAAATATTAACTTCAACTCCTGGAATATCTCATATGGTCCATGACGTTCAAAACGTCTTTGAAGTCCAGATTCTAAGCCATTAAGCATGGTGCACTAAACTATCAAGTAGTCATCATTTTGAGCTAGCCAGACATTCATAACTTCAGCATCTGCTCCTGCAATAGGTCTGTCACCTAGCGGTGCATTAAGGACATAATTCTTCTGTGCAGCAATGAGGATAAACCTCAGATCACGGATCGAATCCGCATCATTGCTACTAACATTTTTCAACACAATTTTCTCTAGGAACATATCAAAATAAACATATGAAAGCAATAACGCAAGCTATTGATCTACAACATAATTTGCAAAATACTACCAGGACTAAGTTCATGATAAATTTAAGTTCAATTAATCATATTACTTAAGAACTCCCACTTAGACAGACATCTCTCTAGTCATCTAAGTGATCACATGATCCAAATCAACTAAACCATAACCGATCATCACGTGAGATGGAGTAGTTTTCAATGGTGAACATCACTATGTTGATCATATCTACTATATGATTCATGCTCGACCTTTTGGTCTCCGTGTTCCAAGGCCATATCTGTATATGCTAGGCTCGTCAAGTTTAACCTGAGTATTCCGCGTGTGCATCTGTTTTGCACCCGTTGTATTTGAATGTAGAGCCTATCACACCCGATCATCACGTGGTGTCTCAGCACGAAGAACTTTCGCAACGGTGCATACTCAGGGAGAACACTTCTTGATAATTAGTGAGAGATCATCTTAAAATGCTACCGTCAATCAAAGCAAAAATAAGATGTATAATAGATAAACATCATATGCAATCAAAATATGTGACATGATCATCTTGCGCCTTTGATCTCCATCTCCAAAGTACTGTCATGATCTCTATCGTCACTGGCACGACACCATGATCTTCATCATCTTGATCTATATCAATGTGTCATCACATGGTTGTCTCACCAACTATTGCTATTGCAACTATTGCTATCGTATAGCGATAAAGTAAAGCAATTATTTGGCACTTGCATCTTATGCAACAAAGAGACATCCATAGGGCTTCTGCCAGTTGCCGATAACTTCAACAAAACATGATCATCTCATACAACAACTTATATGTTATCACGTCTTGACCATATCACATCACAACATGCCCTGCAAAAACAAGTTAGACGTCCTCTACTTTGTTGTTGCAAATTTTACGTGGCTCCTACGGGCTGAGCAAGAACCGTTCTTACCTACGCATCAAAACCACAACGATAGTTCATAAAGTTAGTGCTGTTTTAACCTTCGCAAGGACCGGGCGTAGCCACACTCGATTCAACTAAAGTTGGAGAAACTGACACCCACTAGTCACCTGTGTGCAAAGCACGGCGGTAAAACCAGTCTCGCGTAAGCGTACGCGTAATGTCGGTCCGGGCCGCTTCATCCAACAATACCACCGAACCAAAGTATGACATGCTGGTAAGCAGTATGACTTGTATCGCCCACAACTCACTTGTGTTCTACTCGTGCATATAACATCAACACATAAAACCTAGGCTCGGATGCCACTGTTGGGGAACGTAGTAATTTCAAAAAAATTCCTACGCACACGCAAGATCATGGTGATGATATAACAACGAGAGGGGAGAGTGTTCGTCCACGTACCCTCGTAGACCGTAAGCGGAAGCGTTAGCACAACGCGGTTGATGTAGTCGTACGTCTTCACGATCCGACCGATCCAAGCACCGAACGTACGGGGCCTCCGAGTTCAGCACACGTTCAGCTCAATGACGATCTCCGGCCCTCCGATCCAGCAAAGGCTCCGGAGATGAGTTCCGTCAGCACGACGGCGTGGTGACGATGATGATGTTCTACCGGCGCAGGGCTTCGCCTAAACTCCGCGACGATATGACCGAGGTGGAATATGGTGGAAGGGGGCATCGCACACGGCTAAGGAACGATCCGTAGATCAACTTGTGTGTCATGGGGTGCCCCCCTGCCCCCGTATATAAAGGAGCAAGGGGGGAGGAGGCCGGCCCTAGGAGGGGGCGCGCCAAGTGTGGAGTCCTACTAGGACTCCCTAGTCCTAGTAGGATTCCACCTCCCTTGTTGGAGTAGGAGAAGGGGAAAGAGGGGGAGAGGAGGAAGGAAAGGGGGGCTGCGCCCCTTGTCCAATTCGGACCAGAGGGGGGGGGCGCAGGCCTCCTTCCTTTTGGCCTCTCTCCTCTATTTCCGTATGGCCCAATAAGGCCCATATACTCCCCGGCGAATTCCCGTAACTCTCCGGTACTCTGAAAAATACCCGAATCACTCGGAACCTTTCAGAACTCCGAATATAGTCGTCCAATATATCGATCTTTACGTCTCGACAATTTCGAGACTCCTCGCCATGTCCCCGATCTCATCTGGGACTCCGAACTCCTTCGGTACATCAAAACTCATAAACTCATAATATAACTGTCATCGAAACCTTAAGCGTGCGGACCCTACGGGTTCGAGAACTATGTAGACATGACCTAGAACTATTCTCGGTCAATAACCAATAGCGGAACCTGGATGCTCATATTGGCTCCTACATATTCTACGAAGATCTTTATCGGTCAAACCGCATAACAACATACTTTGTTCCCTTTGTCATCGGTATGTTACTTGCCCGAGATTCGATCGTCGGTATCTCAATACCTAGTTCAATCTCGTTACCGGCAAGTCTCTTTACTCGTTCCGTAATACATCATCCCGCAACTAACTCATTAGTTACAATGCTTGCAAGGCTTAAGTGATGTGCATTACCGAGAGGGCCCAGAGATACCTCTCCGACAATCGGAGTGACAAAACCTAATATCGAAATACGCCAACCCAACATGTACCTTTGGAGACACCTGTAGTACTCCTTTATAATCACCCAGTTACGTTGTGACGTTTGGTAGTACCCAAAGTGTTCCTCCGGTAAACGGGAGTTGCATAATCTCATAGTTACAGGAACATGTATAAGTCATGAAGAAAGCAATAGCAACATACTAAACGATCAAGTGCTAGGCTAACGGAATGGGTCATGTCAATCACATCATTCTCCTAATGATGTGATCCCGTTAATCAAATGACAACTCTTTTGTCCATGGTTAGGAAACATAACCATCTTTGATTCAACGAGCTAGTCAAGTAGATGCATACTAGTGACACTAAGTTTGTCTATGTATTCACACTTGTATTATGTTTCCGGTTAATACAATGCTAGCATGAATAATAAACATTTATCATGAAATAAGGAAATAAATAATAACTTTATTATTGCCTCTAGGGCATATTTCCTTCAACATCCACCCTGCTAGCCCAGGCTGCCGACCTGGAACCTATCCCCTGATCGAAGGAGAAGCAGAAGAAGAACTCCAAAACAAGTAAACATCACTCTCGCGTCATGATCATCGCATAACCTGTACCTGCAACTGTTGTTGTAGTAATCTGTGAGCCACGAGGACTCAGCAATCCCATTACCATGGGTATCAATACTCGCAAAGCTTAATGGGAAAGGAAGGGGTAAAGTGGTGAGGTTGCAGCAGCGACTAAGCATGATATGGTGGCTAACATACGCAAATAAGAGCGAGAAGAGAAGCAAAGGAACGGTCGTGAAGCTAGCAATGATCAAGAGGTGATCCTGAACTCCTACTTACGCCAAACATAACCCAAAAACCGTGTTCACTTCCCGCACTTCGCCGAGAAGAGACCATCACGGCTACACACGCAGTTGATGCGTTTTAATTAAGTGAAGTGTCAAGTTATCTACAACCGGACATTAACAAATTCCCATATGCCACATAACCACGGGCACGGCTCTCGAAAGTTTATACCTTGCAGGGGTGTCCCAACTTAGCCCATGATAAGCTCTCGCGATCAACGAAGGATATTCCTTCTCCCAGGAAGACCCGATCAGTCTCAGAATCCCGGTTTACAAGACATTTCGACAATGGTAAAACAAGACCAGCAAAGCCGCCCGATGTGCCGACAAATGCCGATAGGAGCTGCACATATCTCGTTCTCAGGGCACATCAGATAGGTCAGCCTACGAGTAAAACCAGACCTCAAGTTGCCCCGAGGTGGCCCCGCAGTCTGCCCGTTTCGGACCAACACTCGAAGGAGCACTGGCCCGGGGGGGGGGGGCTAAAATAAAGATGGCCCTCGGGCTCCGGAAACCCAAGGGAAAAAGGGCTAGGTGAGGCAAATGGTAAAACCAAGGTTGGGCCTTGCTGGAGGAGTTTTATTCAAAGCGAACTGTCAGGGGGGTCCCATAAATCACCCGACCGCGTAAGGAACGCAAAATCCGGGAACATAACAACGGTATGACGGAAACTAGGTCGGCAAGAGTGGAACAAAACACCAGGCATAAGGCAGAGTCTTCCACCCTTTACCAAGTATATAGATGTATTAATTAAATAAGAGATATTGTGATATCCCAACATAATCCTGTCCGTCATGGGGCAATCTTCAACTTCACCTGCAATTAACAATGCTATAAGAAGGGCTGAGCAAAGCAGTAACATAGCCAAGCAACGGTTTGCTAGGAAGGGTGACAAAGGTTAGAGGTTCATGGCAATTTGGGAGGCTTGAAGAGCAACTGATAGGTAGCGCAGCAAAGCGATAGAACGAAGCAACTAGCATAGCAATGATAGTAGTGAGATCCAGGTTAGCGGTCATCTTGCCTGAAATCCTGCTAGGAAGAAGAACGAGTCCATGAAGAAGATGAAGCCACGAAGACGAACCAAGCGTAGACGAACGAATCCTCACAATCGCAACGAAACGGGAACTATCGAGAAGAAGCACACAACATGGTAAATGAAGGAAATATGCCCTAGAGGCAATAATAAAGTTATTATTTATTTCCTCATATCATGATAAATGTTTATTATTCATGCTAGAATTGTATTAACCGGAAACATGATACATGTGTGAATACATAGACAAACATATAGTCACTAGTATGCCTCTACTTGACTAGCTCATTAATCAAAGATGGTTATGTTTCCTAACCATAGACATGTGTTGTCATTTGATTAATGGGATCACATCACTAGGAGAATGATGTGATTGACATGACCCATTACGTTAGCCTAGCACTTGATCGTTTAGTATATTGCTATTGCTTTCTTCATGACTTATACATGTTCCTGTAACTATGAGATGATGCAACTCCCGTTTATCGGAGGAACACTTTGGGTGCTACCAAACGTCACAACATAACTGGGTGATTATAAAGGAGTACTACAGGGGTCTCCAAAGGTAAATGTTGGGTTGGCGTATTTCGAGATTAGGTTTTGTCACTCCGATTGTCGGAGAGGTATCTCTGGGCCCTCTCGGTGATGCACATCACTATAAGCCTTGCAAGCAATGTAGCTAATGAGTTAGTTACGGAATGATGCATTACGTAACGAGTAAATAGACTTGCCAGTAACAAGATTGAACTAGGTATTGGATACCGACGATCAAATCTCGGGCAAGTAACATACCGATGACAAAGGGAACAACGTATGTTGTTATGCGGTTTGACCGATAAAGATCTTCGTAGAATATGTAGGAGCCAATATGGGCATCCAGGTTCCGCTATTGGTTATTGACCGAGAATAGTTCTAGGTCATGTCTACATAGTTCTCGAACCCGTAGGGTCCGCACGCTTAACGTTACGATGACAGTTTTATTATGAGTTTATAAGTTTTGATGTACCGAAGTTTGTTCGGAGTCCCGGATGTGATCACGGACATGACGAGGAGTCTCGAAATGGTCGAGACATAAAGATTGATATATTGGACGACTATATTCGGACACCGGAAGTGTTCCGGGTGATTTCGGAGAAAAACGGAGTGCCGGAGGGGTTACCGGAACCCCCCGGGGAAGTATTGGGCCTTAGTAGGCCTGAGGGGAGAGAGAGGGCAGCAGCCCAGGAGGTGGCGCGCCCCCTCCCATGGGGAGTCCGAATTGGACTAGGGGAGGGGGGCGCGGCCCCTCTTTCCCTCTCCCTCTCTTTCCTTCCCCTTCCTCCTTCCTAGTGGACTAGGAAAGGGGAGTCCTACTCCCACTAGGAGGAGGACTCCCCCCCCCTTGGCGAGCCCCCTAGGGCCGGCCGGCCTCCCCCCTTGCTCCTTTATATACGGGGGCAGGGGGGCACCCTAGAACACACAAGTTGATCTACGTGATCATTCCTTAGCCGTGTGCGGTGACCCCCTCCACCATATTCCACCTCGGTCATATCGTCGCGGAGTTTAGGCGTAGCCCTGCGCCGGTAGAACATCATCATCGTCACCACACTGTCGTGCTGACGGAACTCATCCTCGACACTTTGCTGGATCAGAGTCCGGGGATCGTCATCGAGCTCAACGTGTGCTGAACTCGGAGGTGCCGTACGTTCAGTACTTGGATCGGTCGGATCGTGAAGACGTACGACTACATCAACCGCATTGTCATAACGCTTCCGCTTACGGTCTACGAGGGTACGTGGACAATACTCTCCCCTCTCATTGCTATGCCATCACCATGATCTTGCGTGTGCGTAGGAATTTTTTTGAAATTACTAAATTCCCCAACAGTGGCATCCGAGCCAGGTTTTATGCGTAGATGTCATATGCACGAGTAGAACACAAGTGAGTTGTGGGTGATACAAGTCATACTGCTTACCAGCATGTCATACTTTGGCTCAGTGGTATTGTGAGATGAAGCGGCCCGGACCGACATTACGCGTACGCTTACGCGAGACTGGTTTCACCGTTATGAGCACTCGTGCTTAAAGGTGACTGGCGGGTGTCTGTCTCTCTCACTTTAGCTGAATCGAGTGTGGCTACGCCCGGTCCTTGCGAAGCTTAAAACAACACTAACTTGACGAACTATCGTTGGGGTTTTGATGCGTAGGTAAGAACGGTTCTTGCTCAGCCCGTAGCAGCCACGTAAAATTTGCAACAACAAAGTAGAGGACGTCTAACTTGTTTTTGCAGGGCATGTTGTGATGTGATATGGTCAAGACGTGATGCTATATTTTATTGTATGAGATGATCATGTCTTGTAACCGAAGTTATCGGCAATTGGCAGGAGCCATATGGTTGTCGCTTTATTGTATGAAATGCAAACGCTCTGTAATTGCTTTACTTTATCACTAAGCGGTAGCGATAGTCGTAGAAGCAATAGATGGCGTAATGACAACGATGCTACGATGGAGATCAAGGTGTCGCGCCAGTGACGATGGTGATCACGACGGTGCTTTGAAGATGGAGATCGCAAGCACAAGATGATGATGGCCATATCATATCACTTATATTGATTGCATGTGATGTTTATCCTTTATGCATCTTATCTTGCTTTGATTGACGGTAGCATTTTAAGATGATCTCTCACTAAAATTATCAAGAAGTGTTCTCCCTGAGTATGCATCGTTTGCGAAAGTTCTTCGTGCTAAGACACCACATGATGATTGGGTGTGATAGGCTCTACGTTCAAATACAACGGGTGCAAAACAGTTGCACACGCGGAATACTCAGGTTAAACTTGACGAGCCTAGCATATAACAGATATGGCCTCGGAACACGGAGACCAAAAGGTCGAGCATGAATCATATAGTAGATATGATTAACATATTGATGTTCACCGTTGAAACTACTCCATCTCACGTGACGATCGGACATGGTGTAGTTGATATGGATCACGTAATCACTTAGAGGATTAGAGGGATGTCTATCTAAGTGGGAGTTCTTTAGTAATATGATTAATTGAACTTAAATTTATCATGAACTTAGTACCTGATAGTATTTTGCTTGTCTATGTTTGTTGTAGATAGATGGCTCGTGCTGTTGTTCCGTTGAATTTTAATGCGTTCCTTGAGAAAGCAAAGTTGAAAGATGATGGTAGCAATTACACGGACTGGGTCCGCAACCTGAGGATTATCCTCATTGCTGCACAGAAGAATTACGTCCTGGAAGCACTGCTGGGTGCCAGGCCTGCTGCTGATGCAATTGATGACGTTAAGAACGTCTGGCAGAGCAAAGCTGATGACTACTCAATAGTTCAGTGTGCCCTGCTTTACGGCTTAGAACCGGGTCTTCAACGACGTTTTGAACGTCATGGAGCATATGAGATGTTCCAGGAGTTGAAGTTAATATTTCAAGCAAATGCCCGGATTGAGAGATATGAAGTCTCCAATAAGTTCTATAGCTGCAAGATGGAGGAGAATAGTTCTGTCAGTGAACACATACTCAAAATGTCTGGGTATAATAATCACTTGATTCAACTGGGAGTTAATCTTCCTGATGATAGTGTCATTGACAGAATTCTTCAATCACTGCCACCAAGCTACAAGAGCTTCGTGATGAACTATAATATGCAAGGGATGGACAAGACTATTCCCGAGCTCTTCGCGATGCTAAAAGCCGCGGAGGTAGAAATCAAGAAGGAGCATCAAGTGTTGATGGTCAACAAGACCACCAGTTTCAAGAAAAAGGGCAAAGGGAAGAAGAAGGCGAACTTCAAGAAGAACAGCAAACAAGTTGCTGCTCAAGAGAAGAAACCCAAGTCTGGACCTAAGCCTGAAACTGAGTGCTTCTACTCCAAGCAGACTGGACACTGGAAGCGGAACTGCCCCAAGTATTTGGCGGATAAGAAGGATGGCAAAGTAAACAAAGGTATATGTGATATACATGTTATTGATGTGTACCTTACTAATGCTTGCAGTAGTACCTGGGTATTTGATACTGGTTCTTTTGCTAATATTTGCAACTCGAAACAGGGACTACGGATTAAGCAAAGATTTGCTAAGGACGAGGTGACGATGCGCGTGGGAAATGGTTCCAAAGTCGATGTGATCGCGGTCGGCACGCTACCTCTACATCTACCATCGGGATTAGTTTTAGACCTAAATAATTGTTATTTGGTGCCAGCGTTGAGGATGAACATTATATCTGGATCATGTTTGATGCGAGACGGTTATTCATTTAAGTTTGAGAATAATGGTTGTTCTATTTATATGAGTAATATCTTTTATGGTCATGCACCCTTGAAGAGTGGTCTATTTTTATTGAATCTCAATAGTAGTGATACACATATTCATAGTGTTGAAACCAAAAGATGCAGAGTTGATAATGATAGTGCAACTTATTTTTGGCACTGCCGTTTAGGTCATATCGGTGTAAAGTGCATGAAGAAACTCCATACTGATGGGCTTTTGGAATCACTTGATTAGGAATCACTTGGCACTTGCGAACCGTGCCTCATGGGCAAGATGACTAAAACGCCATTCTCCGGAACTACGGAGCGAGCAACTGATTTGTTGGAAATCATACATACTGATGTTTGTGGTCCAATGAATGTTGAGGCTCGCGGCAAGTATCATTATTTTCTCACCTTCACAGATGATTTGAGCAGATATGGGTATATCTACTTAATGAAACACAAGTCTGAAACATTTGAAAAGTTCAAAGAATTTCAGAGTGAAGTGGAAAATCATCATAACAAGAAAATAAAATTTCTGTGATCTGATCGTGGAGGAGAATATTTGAGTTACGAGTTTGGTTTACATTTGAAACAATGCGGAATAGTTTCACAACTCACGCCACCCGGAACACCACAACGAAATGGTGTGTCTGAACGTCGTAATCGTACTTTACTAGATATGGTGCGATCTATGATGTCTCTTAGTGATTTACCGCTATTGTTTTGGGGTTATGCTTTAGAGATGGCCGCATTCACGTTAAATAGGGCACCATCAAAATCCGTTGAGACGACGCCTCATGAACTGTGGTTTGGCAAGAAACCAAAGTTGACGTTTCTTAAAGTTTGGGGTTGCGATGCTTATGTGAAGAAACTTCAACCTGATAAGCTCGAACCCAAATCGGAGAAATGTGTCTTCATAGGATACCCAAAAGAGACTGTTGGGTACACCTTCTATCACAGATCTGAGGGCAAGATTTTCGTTGCTAAATTCGGATCCTTTCTAGAGAAGGAGTTTTCTCTCGAAAGAAGTGAGTGGGGGGAAAGTGGAACTTGATGAGGTAACTGTACCTGCTCCCTTATTGGAAAGTAGCTCATCACAAGAACCGGTTCCTGTGACAACTACTCCAATTAGTGAGGAAGCTAATGATATTGATCATGAAACTTTGGATCAAGTTTCTACTGAACTTCGTAGGTCTACCAGAGTAAGATCCGCACCAGAGTGGTACGGTAATCCTATTCTGGAAGTCATGTTACTTGACCCTGATGAACCTACGAACTATGAGGAAGCGATGATGAGCCCAGATTCTGCAAAATGGCTAGAGGCCATGAAATCTGAGATGGGATCCATGTATGAGAACAAAGTATGGACTTTAGTTGACTTGCCCGATAATCGGCAAGCCATTGAGAATAAATGAATCTTTAAGAAGAAGATTGACGCTGATGGTAATGTAACTGTCTATAAAGCTCGACTTGTTGCAAAAGGTTTTCGGCAAGTTCAAGGGGTTGACTACGATGAGACTTTCTCACCCGTAGCGATGCTTAAGTCTGTCCGAATCATGTTAGCAATTGCTACATTTTATGATTATGAAATTTGGCATATGGATGTCAAAACTGCATTCTTGAATGGATTTCTGGAAGAAGAATTGTATATGATGCAACCAGAAGGTTTTGTTGATCCAAAAGGTGCTAACAAAGTGTGCAAGCTCCAGCGATCCATTTATGGACTGGTGCAAGCATCTCGGAGTTGGAATAAACGCTTTGATAGTGTGATCAAAGCATATGGTTTTATACAGACTTTTGGAGAAGCCTGTATTTACAAGAAAGTGAGTGGGAGCTCTGTAGCATTTCTGATATTATATGTAGATGACATATTATTAATTGGAAATGATATAGAATTTCTGGATAGCATAAAGGGATACTTGAATAAAAGTTTTTCTATGAAAAACCTCGATGAAGCTGCTTACATATTGGGCATCAAGATTTATAGAGATAGATCAAGACGCTTAATAGGACTTTCACAAAGCACATACCTTGATAAAATTTTGAAAAAGTTCAAAATGGACCAGGCAAGGAAAGGGTTCTTGCCCGTACTACAAGGTGTGAAGTTGAGTCAGACTCAATGCCAGACCACAGCAGAAGATAGAGAGAAAATGAAAGATGTTCCCTATGCTTCAGCCATAGGCTCTATCATGTATGCAATGCTGTGTACCAGACCTGACGTGTGCTTAGCAATAAGCTTGGCAGGAAGGTGTCAAAGTAATCCAGGAGTGGATCACTGGACAGCAGTCAAGAACATCCTGAAATACCTGAAAAGGACTAAGGATATGTTCCTCGTATATGGAGGTGACAAAGAGCTAGTCGTAAATGGTTACGACGATGCAAGCTTTGACACTGATCCGGACGATTCTAAATCGCAAACCGGATACGTGTTTTTATTAAACGGTGGAGCTGTAAGTTGGTGCAGTTCTAAACAAAGCGTCGTGGCGGGATCTACATGTGAAGCGGAGTACATAGCTGCTTCGGAAGCAGCAAATGAAGGAGTCTGGATGAAGGAGTTCATTTCTGATCTAGGTGTCATACCTAGTGCATCGGGACCAATGAAGATCTTCTGTGACAATACTGGTGCAATTGCCTTGGCAAAGGAATCCAGATTTCACAAGAGGACCAAGCACATCAAGAGATGCTTCAATTCCATCCGGGACCAAGTCCAGGTGGGAGACATAGAGAATTGCAAGATACATACGGATCTGAATGTTGCAGACCCGTTGACTAAGCCTCTCTCATGAGCAAAACATTATCAGCACCAAGACTCCATGGGTGTTAGAATCATTACTGCGTAATCTAGATTATTGACTCTAGTGCAAGTGGAAGACTAAAGGAAATATGCCCTAGAGGCAATAATAAAGTTATTATTTATTTCCTCATATCATGATAAATGTTTATTATTCATGCTAGAATTGTATTAACCGAAAACATGATACATGTATGAATACATAGAAAAACATATAGTCACTAGTATGCCTCTACTTGACTAGCTCATTAATCAAAGATGGTTATGTTTCCTAACCATAGACATGTGTTGTCATTTGATTAATGGGATCACATCATTAGGAGAATGATGTGATTGACATGACCCATTCCGTTAGCCTAGCACTTGATCGTTTAGTATATTGCTATTGCTTTCTTCATGACTTATACATGTTCCTGTAACTATGAGATTATGCAACTCCCGTTTATCAGAGGAACACTTTGGGTGCTACCAAACGTCACAACGTAACTGGGTGATTATAAAGGAGTACTACAGGTGTCTCCAAAGGTACATGTTGGGTTGGCGTATTTCGAGATTAGGTTTTGTCACTCTGATTGTCGGAGAGGTATCTCTAGGCCCTCTCGGTAATGCACATCACTATAAGCCTTGCAAGCAATGTAGCCAATGAGTTAGTTATGGAATGACGCATTACGTAACGAGTAAAGAGACTTGCAGGTAACAAGATTGAACTAGGTATTGGATATCGACGATCGAATCTCGGGCAAGTAACATACCGATGACAAAGGGAACAACGTATGTTGTTATACGGTTTGACCGATAAAGATCTTCGTAGAATATGTAGGAGCCAATATGGGCATCCAGGTTCCGCTATTGGTTATTGACCGAGAATAGTTCTAGGTCATGTCTACATAGTTCTCGAACCCGTAGGGTCCGAACGCTTAACGTTACGATGACAGTTTTATTATGAGTTTATAAGTTTTGATGTACCGAAGTTTGTTCAGAGTCCCGGATGTGATAACGGACATGACGAGCAGTCTCGAAATGGTCGAGACATAAAGATTGATATATTGGACGACTATATTCGGACACCGGAAGTGTTCTGGGTGATTTCGGAGAAAACCGGAGTGCCGGAGGGGTTATCGGAACCCCCCGGGGAAGTATTGGGCCTTAGTGGGCCTGAGGGGAGAGAGAGGGCAGCAGCTCAGGAGGTGGCGCGCCCCCTCCCAAGGGAAGTCCGAATTGGACTATGGGAGGGGGGCGCGGCCCCTCTTTCCCTCTCCCTCTCCCTCTCTTTCCTTCCCCCTTCCTCCTTCCTAGTGGGACTAGGAAAGGGGAGTCCTACTCCCACTAGGAGGAGGACTCCCCCCTCCTTGGCGCGCCCCCTAGGGCCGGCCGGCCTCCCCCCTTGCTCCTTTATATACGGGGGCAGGGGGCACCCTAGAACACACAAGTTGATCTACGTGATCGTTCCTTAGCCGTGTGCGGTGCCCCCCTCCACCATATTCACCTCGGTCATATCGTCGCGGAGTTTAGGCGAAGCCTTGCGCCGGTAGAACATCATCATCGTCACCACGCCGTCGTGCTGACGGAACTCATCCCCGACACTTTGCTGGATCGGAGTCCGGGGATCGTCATCGAGCTGAACGTGTGTTGAACTCGGAGGTGCCGTACGTTCGGTACTTGGATCGGTCAGATCGTGAAGACGTACGACTACATCAACTGCGTTTTCATAACGCTTCTGCTTACGGTCTACGAGGGTACGTGGACAATACTCTCCCCTCTCGTTGTTATGCCATCGCCATGATCTTGCGTGTGCGTAGGAATTTTTTTGAAATTACTATGTTCCCCAACAGTAAACACACCACACGTAGACGAGACATGATGCACAACCAAGCATGACGCAAGACAAGACTACATGAAGCTACTCATGGCAAGAGATGATGCAAACAAGAACAGCACATCAAAACAAGTTTAAATGAGGCCGGGAACAACATATAACAATTCCGGTAAGTCCTCATATGCAAATTTAGAAGTTGGTCCAGAAATAAATAACCTTATGTTCAAGTTGTTAAACATCAAGTTAAAATGCACCAAGATGATCTACACGAGATTCTAGTCAAGTTACATATAAAGTTCATTTAATTCGGAGCTACGGCCTAGAAGATATGAGCAAAACAAGTTAAACATGGCATTGATGCTAAATGCATCTGAACATCAAGCAAACACTCTCAAAACATGGATGCAACATGATAATATGAAACTACATGCAAAATCAAGCAAGTTTCATATAGGGTACACTCAAAACGGAGCAACGGTTCAACACATACACTATACAAGATTAAAGGACAAGTTGTCCAAAACAGCAACTAGGCATATAGCAAGCATCAAAACAATATGCTAAAGCATCCCAACATAAGAACAAAAGGCATGGGCATGAAGTACAGGTAAAGCACAACAAATCATGAACATTGAGCTATCTCCAGAAATCATTAGAACATGCTCAAAAGGACACGACAAGATTGCAAATAATAACAGTTTCAGGCTTAACAGAAATAACATCAGGTTGCAATGTCTAGAGCTATCAAACAACATGCTACAGGAACTTATCATGCCAAACAAAGGCATGACATGAATCTACTAATTACATAGAACAAAAGTCCCTTACTGACCATGAGCCAAAAAGGCACAGAAAATATGATGGCACCCATGTAAACATGGCAAAAGATATGACAGATTCATACATGGCAGGAACAACAATAATTAGGCATGTTGGTGAGCTTGAACCACTCACCACAGAGCAATACATGGCATGGAAAGGTGACCAACAGCAAGAAGACATTTTTATGAAGCTAAGCATGGCAAGAACAAGTTCATAGGGTGCATGGATCAATAGCAACAATCATGGCAACATTGAACTTAATGTTAACAGGCTGACAGCAACATTATTTAGCAATTTTGGAGCAATATAACAATAGGCTACAGCAGGCTATAAATTCACCCAGGGGCATGAATGGATAGAGCATGACATGTATAACAAAACATCCTTAGTGAACATCTTCATATTATGCATAGAATGACTTGTAGCAGCAGATTTACATAGCATCATAATATAACAGATTCAGACTAGCAAAACAGCAACAACAAGTACCCTACTTCACGAGCTCGATGCACTCTGTACAGGACTCACAAAAATACATGGATGTCACCACTGTGAAGATGGCATGACATAGTTCAAAACACATGTAGGGCTCAAGCTCATAAGATGCACACCTCAAATGCAACAAAAATGACAAATCATCAAGTTATAACAGTTTCAGCAGGTTAACATCATATAGCACTCTTGCAACGAATATTCAGGCATCAAGATGGGCTCAAATGAACATGATGCAATGTAATGAAATGAAGAGCATTTCATGATGAACATTTTGACATATTACACGGACAAAACGGAGCTACGGACATGGAGTTATGGCATGATGAACAGGGCATAAAAATGATGAAAAACTTCGGGACTTGGTGAAAAAAACTGAGGGAGGGAAAGTCAACCTCAGACTAGGGTTTGCACGGGTCCCAAGATTCACCGGAAGCTTCACCGGAGTTGGTTGCTGCGGGGGAGGAGGAAGGGCGGCGCGGAGCTCCCAGGCCGGATCTCGCCGGATCTGGCCGGCAGCGAGCCGGAGGGGCGACGGGGGAGGCGCGGCGGGGCGGCACAGCCCCGGTGAGGCGAGGCCGGCAGGCGACAGCTAGAGGCCGCGGGCGCGGGGGGGGGGGGGGGGCGCGGGGTAGCGCCCGCTGGCGGGGACGGCAGCCTGCGGCGAGCGGCGCGGCCGGAGCAGAGGGCGGCCGGGTCGCGACGGGAGGCGGCGGCTCGAGGCGCAGGAGGCGGCCGGCGCCGGAGGAGGCGGCGGGTCCGGCGGACGGCGCGGCGGCGGGCGCGGGCTCCCTCGGGCCCGGCACGGCCCGGGGCGGGCCCGATCTGGGCCTCATCGGCCCTGGCAGCGGGGAGGAGAGAGAGGGCGCGGGAGGCGACGTGGCGCACCCTGATTGGACGAAGGCGGCGGCGGGATTTCTGTCCGGCCGGATCGGACGTGTCCGGCGGCGCGGGCTGGAAGAGGGCTAGGGTTAGGGGTGGAATCATCCGCGAATTTGGACGAGGAGCACATATTTATAGGTAGAGGGAGCTAGGAGACTCCAAATGGAGTGCGGTTTTCGCCCACACGATCGTGATCGAACGACCGAGAGCATGGAGGGGGTTTGGATGGGTTTGGGCCACTTTGGAGGGGTGTTGGGCTGCAACACAAAGAGGGCTTTTACGATTACCCAGTTAACCGTTGGAGTATCAAACGACCTCCAAATGGCACGAAACTTGACAGGCGGTCGACCGGTGCTATACCAAGGCCGCGTGTCAAACCTCGGTCCATTCCGATAACGTATAACACCCGCTCAAAAAAAGAGACAAGAAGGGGACGTCGAGTGACATAGGAGTGCCGGATTGCAAAACGGACAACGGGGAAAATGCTCGGATGCGTGAGATGAACACGTATGCAAAATGAGATGCACATGATGACATGATATGAAATGCACATGATGACATGGCAAAATGCAACACGCAAGCACATGACATGGCAAGGACAGCAAATAACTGGAAGGCACCTAGCGCATCGGATCCGGGGCGTTACAACTCTCCTCTACTAACAAGAGATCTCGTCCCAAGATCTTAGGACCGAGACGGGGAGGAAAAGGGGATGAGGTGAAATAAGAACAAAAGGGAGAGGGTGAGAAAAGTCGAGAACACTCGAGTAGGAAAAGAAACGACGAATATGACGAGAATCAAAGCTCTGAAACAAAAATGAATTCGAAACCACTCCGGTTAGAACAAGATAGAAGCAGAATAAGGATGACAGAATTTAGGCAGAACTCCAGCTGAACATAGAAAGATTAGAACATGAACTTGAGAAGATGGAACGATACTTGACTTGAGGAACAACACAAAACCTCCGGAAGACTTGAAAAGGTGGAATGAGAAGAACGGGGAGGGAGATGATAACTTCTACCACGAATGCATTTGAAATCATCCTTGAAAGGAAGGATTGAATGGAGTTGTTGAGAAAATCAACAACGAAAAGAATTGCTTGTTGTAGACTTATGGATAACATCTCAAAATTATGAGGTGATCTCCGACCACAAGCGGAAATGATTGGATAGCTGAGAAGAACAAAGAAATGCAAAAACTCCAATTCGAAAGAATACGGAAAATTAATTACACTTCGAGACGCAAGAGGAAAAGATATTTGGACTCCACCAACAAAATCTTGATGAACTCCTGAAGAATTAATTAAATCATGAAGAACCACCATGAAGAACTCCGGTGACAAAAGGATGGTGAGATAGAATGAAGGATGACAGAATAAGACGAGCCTTGTGATGATATAGATGGAGGTTCCGACGAAATGACTGAGGAAATATGAACTCCGGAAAAGAAAAGATGAAAAACACTTGGAACTAGAATTTATTCATCAAGAACAAACTCCAAAGGAAGGGCTTAATCACTTTGAGGAAATAAGAATAAGATTTATTGTATGCTTATCGTTCATTAAATTAAATTGATGACAAGCAATGGATTTTGCATATTACTTATTCTTCTTGAAAAGGATTGAGAAGTGACATATCGCAAACTTGAGAAGGTCTTCATGAACCACCGGTAGGATTGAAAGAACGAATGAATTAAAATGATAAATAAAGGAAAAGGAATCTTGAACGAACCACCGTAAGAATTAGAAAATGACTGATGAAAGAGAATGAATCACCGGGAAGGATTAGAAAAGCAAAAATATACTTGAGGGAATTAAGAGACAAGAGAACGAAAAG
Source organism: Triticum timopheevii (assembly GCA_963921465.1). NCBI lineage: Eukaryota > Viridiplantae > Streptophyta > Magnoliopsida > Poales > Poaceae > Triticum > Triticum timopheevii. The sequence continues at coordinate 474,414,656 of OY997268.1, forward strand.
ATCGCGAACTGATTGAAGAATACTTGAACGAAGCACCGGAATAAATAGAGAATGATAACTGGAATGATGGCCTCCGGTGAAAAGAAATGGAAAATCAACTCCTGACATACTCCAGATGGGTAAGAACAGAATATCTGACGATTGAATAATTCGAGAGGATAACATGAACTAGAACCACGAATCTTCGAGAGAATGGACAAGACTGAGAGGAAAAACTCTTCTTCGATCTTCAGATGACGACGGAAAACACCACCAAAAATTACTGAGATACTCCGGAAGAATGAAAAAGAGGAAGGGTTGAACCAAAGATGAAAAGAATTTGAAAGCGATCTTGGAGATGGCATCTGATTGATGAGATTCATACTTACGTCAAACTTGAAAAGAATTGAGAATAACTCCGGGGAAATTAGAAGAGTCGGGTAAGATCCTGGGAAAATACATGTGGGTTAGGGCCCACTAAAGAGAACACCGTTGGAAAGGTTTGTTGAAGAGGTAGATGATGCATCGGAACAAATGGAATATTTGAATGAGGTGATAACCTCGAATTAATTCGAACACAGACGAATCTCCTGAGAAGTCTAGAACTCCAGAATGATTGAATGGCGAGAGCCTAACGAGTAAGGATAACACTTTAACCAAGGAAAAGAATGTGATCAACCCAAAAAACTTGAATTGAAATCCACCGGAAAAGAAAGGGATGAAGAATGACGAACGAGATGAGAATCCACCGGTTGAAATGATTGAGGGAAGACTGAAGAGACTCCGTACGAATGAAAATTGATGCTTGAAAGAGACTCAAACTCCGGGAAGAAGAGGGTGGGAGGGCGGGAAAACAAAGGCAACTTGGGAGGAGAAACCGACGAATATCTTGAAGAGAAAACACCGGTTGAAATCATTGAGGAAAGAAAGCAAAGACTTCATGCGAGTAGAATGGATACTCGATTACGGACTTTGGCTCCGAGAAGAAAAAGGGGTGGGCGGGTGGGAAAGAAAACAACTGAGGATTGAACTTGGCAAAGATGAAGAGGCTCGAGTCAACTTGACGAGAAATGCACCAGATCAAAAGAGCTGAGAACCAACGATCGGAAAACCAACTGCGTGAGCCTAAAGAAAAATTTGATGGGGAAGAGGAGTAGTTCAAAACACCTACGTCAAGATTCCTTACCAGAGCGACGAAGGGGCTGAGGAGTAAAAAGAATTCCTACTCTCAGATATAACTAGACTCCAAAAAAGTTTTCTTCTAGACTCAACAACATCCAACAATCAAGGGGGCTCCTATGGTCGGTCGAGGCTCTGATACCAACTTGTCACGCCCAATATGCGACCCTATCCAAAAGGAACTCGAAGGTCCCACCAAGGATAGACCCGCATATTGAAACACTTTTGCAAGGTGGATATCATTACATCAACATTACATAATAGATGGGGATACATACAAAAGGGCATACAATGCCACATGAATACAACATCATACATAAGATCAACATCCAACTATGGATGAAACACAAACAGAAGCTCAAACGACATCCACCCTACTAGCCCAGGCTGCCGACCTGGAACCTATCCCCTGATCGAAGAAGAAGCAGAAGAAGAACTCCAAAACAAGTAAACATCACTCTCGCGTCATGATCATCGCATAACCTGTACCTGCAACTGTTGTTGTAGTAATCTGTGAGCCACGAGGACTCAGCAATCCCATTACCATGGGTATCAATACTAGCAAAGCTTAATGGGAAAGGAAGGGGTAAAGTGGTGAGGTTGCAGCAGGGACTAAGCATGATATGGTGGCTAACATACGCAAATAAGAGCGAGAAGAGAAGCAAAGGAACGGTCGTGAAGCTAGCAATGATCAAGAGGTGATCCTGAACTCCTACTTACGCCAAACATAACCCAAAAACCGTGTTCACTTCCCGCACTCCGTCGAGAAGAGACATCACGGCTACACACGCAGTTGATGCGTTTTAATTAAGTCAAGTGTCAATTTATCTACAACCGGACATTAACAAATTCCCATCTGCCACATAACCGCGGGCACGGCTCTCGAAAGTTTATACCTTGCAGGGGTGTTCCAACTTAGCCCATGATAAGCTCTCGCGATCAACGAAGGATACTCCTTCTCCCAGGAAGACCCGATCAGTCTCGGAATCCCAGTTTACAAGACATTTCGACAATGGTAAAACAAGACCAGCAAAGCCGCCCGATGTGCCGACAAATCCCGATAGGAGCTGCACATATCTCGTTCTCAGGGCACACTGGATAGGTCAGCCTACGAGTAAAACCAGACCTCAAGTTGCCCCGAGGTGGCCCCGCAGTCTGCCCGTTTCGGACCAACACTCGAAGGAGCACTGGCCAGGGGGGCTAAAATAAAGATGACCCTCGGGCTCCAGAAACCCAAGGGAAAAAGGGCTAGGTGAGGCAAATGGTAAAACCAAGGTTGGGCCTTGCTGGAGGAGTTTTATTCAAAGCGAACTGTCAAGGGGGTCCCATAAATCACCCGACCGCGTAAGGAACGCAAAATCCGGGAACATAACACCGATATGAAGGAAACTAGGGCAGCAAGAGTGGAACAAAACACCAGGCATAAGGCCAAGTCTTCCACCCTTTACCAAGTATATAGATGTATTAATTAAATAAGAGATATTGTGATATCCCAACATAATCCTGTCCGTCATGGGGCAATCTTCAACTTCACCCGCAACTAACAACGCTATAAGAAGGGCTGAGCAAAGCAGTAACATAGCCAAGCAACGGTTTGCTAGGAAGGGTGACAAAGGTTAGAGGTTCATGGCAATTTGGGAGGCTTGAAGAGCAATTGATAGGTAGCGCAGCAAAGCGGTAGAACGAAGCAACTAGCATAGCAATGATAGTAGTGAGATCCAGGGTAGCGGTCATCTTGCCTGAAATCCCGCTAGGAAGAAGAACGAGTCCATGAAGAAGATGAATCCAAGAAGACGAACCAAGCGTAGACGAACGAATCCTCACGATCGCAACGAAACGGGAACTATCGAGAAGAAGCACACAACATGGTAAACACACCACACGTAGACAAGACATGATGCACAACCAAGCATGATGCAAGACAAGACTACATGAAGCTACTCAGGGCATGTACAATGCATAGCCTCAAGGTGATGCCTCGCATGCCATGTAGGATCGGATATGACATAAAGTAGGTTTGGATTGGGAAGCGGGATCCTCTCCAGGAGGCGGGTGCTTGAAGAGAAAAAGTGTGGTCCGGTGACAAAAGCTGAAAAGGTTGGAGTGAAAAGTAGAGTTGCATGTGTACTAGAGTCTTTATTTTCTATTTCTTAATTAGGCCACTAGTGGTAGCTTGCATTGGGGAGAAAAAATAAATATAGATGCCTCAAATTACTTTTTGTCATGAGGCACATGTATCCATATGCCACCATTGTACATGCCCTCATGGCAAGAGATGATGCAAACAAGAACAACACATCAAAACAAGTTTAAATGAGGCCGGGAACAACATATAACAATTCCGGTAAGTCCTCATATGCAAATTTAGAAGTTGGTCCAGAACTAAATAAACCTTATGTTCAAGTTGTTAAAAAGCAAGTTAAGATGCACCAAGATGATCTACATGAGATTCTAGTCAAGTTACATATAAAGTTCATTTAATTCGGAGCTACGGCCTAGAAGATATGGGCAAAACAAGTTAAACATGGCATTGATGCTAAATGCATCCAAACATCAAGCAAACACTCTCAAAACATGGATGCAACATGATAATATGAAACTACATGCAAAATCAAGCAAGTTTCATATAGGGCACACTCAAAACGGAGCAACGGTTCAACACATACACTATACAAGATTAAAGGACAAGCTGTCCAAAACAGTAACTAGGCATATAGCAAGCATCACAACAATATGCTGAAGCATCCCAACATAAGAACAAAAGGCATGGGCGTGAAGTACAGGTAAAGCACAACAAATCATGAACACTGAGCTACCTCCAGAAATCACTAGAACATGCTCAAAAGGACATGTCAAGATTGCAAATAATAACAGTTTCAGGCTTAACAGAAATAACATCAGGTTGCAATGTCTATAGCTATCAAACAACATGCTACAGGAACTTATGATGGCAAACAAAGGCATTACATGAATCTACTAATTACATAGAAAAAAAGTCCATTACTGGCCATGAGCCAAAAAGGCACAGAAAATATGATGGCACCCATGTAAACATGGCAAAAGATGACAGATTCATACATGGCAGGAACAACAATAAGTAGGCATGTTGGTGAGCTTGAACCACTCACCACAGAGCAATAAATGGCATGGCAAGGTGACCAACAACAATAATACATGTTTATGAAGCTAATCATGGCAAGAACAAGTTCATAGGGTGCATGGATCACTAGCAACAATCATGGCAACATTGAACTTAATGTTAACAACCTGGCAGCAACATTATTTAGCAATTTTGGAGCAAGCTAAAAACAAGCTACAACAGGCTATAAATGCACCCAGTGGCATGAATGGATATAGCGTGACATGTATAACAAAACATCCTTAGTGAACATCTCCATATTATGCATAAAATGACTTGTAGCAGCAGGTTTACATAGCATCATAATATAACAGATTCAGACTAGCAAAACAGCAACAGCAAGTACCCTACTTCACGAGCTCGATGCACTCTGTACAGGACTCACAAAAATACATGGATAGCACCACTGTGAAGATGGCATGACATAGTTCAAAACACATGTAGGGCTCAAGCTCATAAGATGCACACCTCAAATGCAACAAAAATGACAAATCATCAAGTTATAACAGTTTCAGCAGGTTAACATCATATAGCACTCTTGCAACGAATATTCAGGCATCCAGATGGACTCAAATGAACATGACGCAATGTAATGAAATTAATAGCATTTCATGGTGAACATTTTGACATATTACATGCACAAAACGGAGCTACGGACATGGAGTTATGGCATGATGAACAGGGCATAAAAATGATGAAAAACTTCGGGACGGTGAAAAAAAACGGGGGAGGGAAAGTCAACCTCAGACTAGGGTTTGCACGGGTCCAGAGGTTCACCGGAAGCTTCGCCGGAGTTGGTCGTTGCGGGGGAGGAGGAAGGGCGGCGAGGAGCTCCCGGGCCGGATCTCGCCGGATCCGGCCGGCGGTGAGCCGGAGGGGCGATGGGGGAGGCGCGGCAGGTTGGCACAGCCCCGGCGAGGCGAGGCCGGCAGGCGGAGGCGGCGGCCACCAGCGGCGAAGGAGGCGGCTGGAGGCCGCGGGCGCGGGGGGGCGCGGGGTAGCGCCCGCGGGCAGGGACAGCGGCCCGCGGCGAGCGGCGCGGCCGGAGCGGAGGGCGGCAGGGTCGCGACGGGAGGCGGTGGCTCGGGGCGCGGGAGGCGGCGGGTCCAGCGGTCGGCGCGGCGGCGGGCGCTGACGGCGAGGCGCGGGCTCCCTCGGGCCCGGCGCGGCCCGGGGCGGGACCGATCTGGGCCTCACGGGCCCCGGCAGCGGGGAGGAGAGAGAGGGCGCGGGAGGCGACGTGGCGCGCCCCGATTGGACGAAGGCGGCGGCGGGATTTCTGTCCGGCCGGATCGGACGTGTCCGGCGGCGCGGGGTGGAAGAAGGCTAGGGTTAGGGGTGGAGTCATCCGCGAATTTGGACGAGGAGCACATATTTATAGGTAGAGGGAGCTAGGAGACTCCAAATGGAGTGCGGTTTTCGCCCTCATGATCGTGATCAAACGACCGAGAGCATGGAGGGGGTTTGGATGGGTTTGGGCCATTTTGGAGGGGTGTTGGGCTGCAACACAAAGAGGGCTTTTACAGTTACCCGGTTAACCATTGGAGTATCAAACGACCTCCAAATGGCACGAAACTTGATAGGCGGTCTACCAGTGCTATACCAAGGCCACGTGGCAAACCTCGGTCCATTCCGAGAATGTATAACACCCGCTCACAAAAAGAGACAAGAAGGGGACGCCGGATGACATAGAAGTGCCGGATTGCAAAACGGACAACGGGGAAAATGCTCGGATGCATGAGACGAACACGTATGCAAAATGAGATGCACATGATGACATGATATGAAATGCAGATGATGACATGGCAAAATGCAACACGCAAGCACATGACATGTCAAGGACGGCAAATAACTGGAAGGCACCTGGCGCATCGGATCCGGGGCGTTACACCTGCGGTACTAAAATTTTAGTACCGCTCCAGGATGCGGAAGTACCGTGCGAGGCACAGTAGTACCGTGGTTGGAGCGGTAGTACAGTTTTAGTGCCGCAGTGGGTGCGGTAGTACCGCGCCAGAGGGTGGTAGTACCGGACGAGCGGTAGTACCACGCCTGTTGGGCGGTAGTACCGCACCGCGTCAGATCCAAACGACGGTTTGAATATGAAAAGAACCGCGAAATCCCGGCAGTGCTACGGTGATCAAATCTAGCACAGGACAAAGTACAAGTATAATTCCTACGCAAAACTACGCTCCTTCATCCTACTCTTGCACAGATTAAGCCTAGAAATCTCAAGAACACACAAGTCTCCCCCAAAACCTAGAAACAACAAACGCAAACAACAAGGAGAGGGAGTTGGGGAAAGACCTTGGTCCATAGCAAGAGCACGTGATGGGGAACGATCCCACCGGACGGAATCACGGGAGGGCAGCCGGAGGCGAAGATCCGGCGACGAACGCCGGCTCCGTTCTTGAGCGAGAGAGAGAGAGAGAGAGATGAGATGGGGAACGGGCGAATGGGTATGGGGGAGTTAGAACTCCCCCTGTCCGTCCTTATCCCCACGCGCCTGAGTCGTCGCGGTAGTACCGCAGGTCATTGCGGTAGTACCGCTTGGGCGGAAGTACCGCACCGAAGCGGTAGTACCGCTCTCCCAGGCGGCAGTAAAAAATTACTGCCGCGTGGGGGCGGTAGTACCATGCTCCCCTCACACGGTAGTATCGTAGAAGGCTGCGGTAGTACCGTGAGCTCAAGAAAATGCATGTTTCAACACACGAAAAGAGGCCTTTGCAAAGAAAGTTTTAGCACAAAAGACACCACAAGAACACAAACAACCTAAGGGCAGAAAGACAACAAGAAGCAGCCGCGCAACCCAACCTCTCAAAAGGAGAGGGCGGTGGCCGGAGCCACCTACGTTTGAGTTAGTTGGTATGGCATCGCGAAGAATTATCCTTGGGCCCATGACCAAAACTCGTCTTTGAAGCACAAGTACCATCAAAAATGGCTAATGTGAAAGAGGTGATCGATTTATGCATAATGGGGGAGGGAGAGTTCATCGAGAGAACAACACTCCCCCTATGTCCATGCCTACACCTAAACTAGACACCAAGTTGAGTGTGGTGGGGGGTGGACGGGTTCAAGTCACATTGCTCAAATCAATGATATTTAACTCATGCCTTAACTCGCGAAATCTTGCTTCATCCAAGGGCTTCGTGAAAATATCTGCAAGGTTATTATGAGTGTTGACATACTTGAGCTCGATCTCCCCTCGCCTAATGTGATCCCAAATGAAATGATACCGAATCTCAATATGCTTCGTCTTGAAGTGTTGCACCGGGTTGAGAGAAATCTTGATGGCACTTTCGTTGTCACACCAAAGAGGCACTTTGTCACAAATGACACCGTACTCCTTTAAATTTTGCCTCATCCATAGGAGTTGTGCACAACAACTACCGGCCGCCACATATTCCGCTTCGGTGGACGAGAGAGATACACAACTTTGCTTCTTGGAAGACCAACTCACCAAAGAGCACCCAAGAAACTGGCACCCTCCGGAAGTGGACTTCCTATCCACTTTGTCTCCCGCCCAATCGGAATCCATAAAACCTTCAAGCTTGAAGTTTGCCCCTCTTGGGTACCATAAGCCAAAGTTTGGGGTATGAGCCAAATATCGAAAGATTCGCTTGACCGCCACATAGTGACTTTCCTTTGGTGCGGCTTGAAACCGTGCACACATTCCCACACTCAACATGATATCCGGTCTAGATGCACAAAGGTAAAGCAAGGAGCCAATCATGGAGCGATATACCTTTTGATCCACCGCTTTACCATTGGGATCGATGTCAAATTGGCACTTGGTAGGCATTGGTGTAGTAGCCGGCTTGACATCACTTAGCTTGAATCTTTTAAGCATGTCTTGAGTGTATTTGGCTTGGTTGATGAAGGTTCCTTCTCTTCTTTATTTGATGTCAAAACCAAGAAAGAACTTCAACTCTCCCATTGAAGACATCTTGAACTTGGAGGTCATGAGAGCGGCAAATTCCTCATTGAAAGCTTTGTTAGGGGAACCAAAGATAATATCATCAACATATAATTGGCATACAAACAACTCCCCTTTGACCTTCTTAGTAAAAAGAGTGGGATCGATTTGTCCCACTTCAAATCCACGATCTTGTAGCAACTCGGTAAGGTGGTCATACCACGCACGTGGGGATTGTTTAAGGCCATAGAGTGCCTTATCGAGTTGTTACACATGATCCGGGAAGTAGGGGTCCTCGAACCCGGGGGGTTGCTTGACATAGACCAACTCATTAATAGGACCATTAAGAAAAGCACTTTTCACATCCATTTGTTGCAACTTAAAGTTGTGATGGGAAGCATAAGCAATCAACAAATGAATGGATTCAAGACGAGCAACGGGAGCAAAGGTTTCACCGTAGTCGATACCCTCGACTTGGGAGTAGCCTTGAGCTACCAATCTTGCCTTGTTGCGAACGATGTTCCCATGAGCATCTTGCTTGTTCTTGAAAATCCACTTGGTTCCAATGACGTTGTGGTTCCCCGATGGCCTTGGCACCAATCTCCACACTTTGTTGTACTCGAAGTTGTTGAGTTCTTCATGCATGGCATTGAGCCAATCCGAGTCTTCGAGCGCCTCATAGACCTTTTGGGGTTCAACACAAGAGACAAACGCGTGATGTTCACAATAGTTTGCTAATTTTCTACGAGTGCTTACCCCCTTTCTTAGGCTTCCAACCATGTTTTCCATGAGATGGCCTTGGGTGGTGAGCTTGGAAGAAATCTTCACGGCACGACGCTCTAATTCCTCCTCCGGTGTGGAAGGAGGAGGGTTAACTTGATCATCTTGAGCGCCGTCTTGAGCTTGTTCTTGATCTTGAGCTTGCTCATGATCTTGAACTTGCTCGAGGGGGAGAACTTGACCTTGGGCATCATTTAGAGGTTCACCACCATCTTGAGGTTGATCTTGCCCTTGGTCTTGTTCACGAGGATGAGGGCCTTCACTTTGTTCTTCGGAAGCGTGTGGGTCTTGGGGAGGTGATGGCTCCACTTGAGTGGAGCATTGTCCTTCTCCTTCAGCCACAAGGGGTTCCTCAATGGGTAGAATTTGACCAATACCCATTCTTCTTATGGCTTGGGGAGGAATTTCATCACCTACATCACAAGTACCACTTTGCTCCACTTGGGAGCCGTTATTTTCGTCAAACTCCACGTTACACGTCTCCTCAATGAGTCCGGTGGACTTGTTGAGAACACGGTAAGCATGAGAGTTTGTAGCATAACCAACAAATATGCCCTCATGAGCTCTAGCCTCAAATTTAGACAAACGAACACCTTTCTTGAGAATGAAACACTTACAACCGAACACCCGGAAGTACTTGAGGTTGGGCTTGTTGCCGGTGAGTATCTCATAAGGAGTCTTGTTCAAGCCTTTGCGGAGATAGAGCCGATTGGATGCATGACATGCGGTGTTGATGGCTTCGGCCCAAAAGTTGTATGGAGACTTGAACTCCGCCATCATGGTCCTAGCCGCATCCATCAACGTCCGGTTCTTCCTCTCCGCAACACCATTTTGTTGAGGGGTATATGGAGCAGCATATTGGTGCTTGATCCCCCAATCACTAAGGAACTCATCCAAGGTGTAGTTCTTGAACTAGGTGCCGTTGTCACTTCTGATTGTCAAGATCTTTGCATTATGTTGACGTTGAGCTTCATTTGCAAAGTCGATGACGGTTTGTTGAGTCTCACTCTTCCTCTTGAAGAAGTATACCCAAGTGTATCTTGAATAATCATCCACAATTACCAAGCAATACTTTCTACCTCCAAGACTATCAAAAGATGGAGGCCCAAAGAGATCCATGTGAAGGAGCTCCAAGGGTCTCTTCGAGTAGATGATGGTTGAGGGAGGGTGAGCCTTCTCATGAAGCTTTCCTTCAATACAAGCACTGCAAGCACGATATTTGGCAAAACTAACATTTGTTAGTCCACGGACATGGTCCCCCTTGAGAAGACTTTGCAAATATCTCATATTGACGTGAGCTAAACGGCGATGCCAAAGCCATCCCACGTCAACTTTAGCCATTAGGCATGTCGCGGTCTTAGTGGGTCGCTCCGAAAATTTAATCACATAGAGATCGTTCTCGACATGCCCAACAAAGGCTACTTTAAGAGTCTTGCTCCACAAGAGGGCCACGGTATCAATGTCAAAGAAAGTAGCAAAACCCATGAGTGCAAGTTAACGAACGGAAAGCAAATTGTATGCAAGGGACTCAACAAGCATGACTTTCTCGATCATTAGATCATGAGAAATGACAACCTTGCCGAGACCCAATACCTTAGAATGTGATGCATCACCCCACTCGACATTGGTGGGCATAGATGGAATCTCTTGCACGTTCACCACCAAGTCCTTGCTCCCGGTCATATGATTTGTTGCTCCACTATCGAGCAACCATGATCCCCCACCGGAAGCAAACACCTACAAGAGATCAATGCTTGGTTTTAGGTACCCATTTAGTAATGGGTCCTTTGATGTTAGTAACAAGGGTCTTGGGAACCCAAATAGACCATTCAATGTACTCATAAGGAGAACCAACAAATTTAGCATAAACAGGTCAATCACTAGCACGACACAACACATATGACGGGTTAAAGTCGCCGGCTTTGTTTGAGGGAATGCTTTTGGCCTTTTGGACATCAACTCCCTTCACGTTTTCCTTCTCCTTAGGAGCACCCTCTCCCTCTTTCACAAACGTTTGCTTGAGAGGAGGAGGACGTTTGGTCTTGTTGTTCTTCTTCTTCTTGCTCTTGGACTTGGGTGCAAACCCAATTCCTTCCTTGGCCACAACTTCCTTTTGATTGCTCAAAAGGTCGTTGAGGATCTTCTCACCTTGAATGCATGTCACAAGGCCTTTCTCAAGTTGATCCTTCAATTTGGCATTCTCCTCCACAAGATGCACATGCTCACAACATGGGTTAGTAGCACATGCATTATCAACTAATACCATATGGGGGAAGGTGGCCTTTTCCTTGGTTAGCTCAACTTGGAGTTGAGCATGAGACTCCTTGAGGTTAGCATGAGCACCCTTCAAGACCTTGTGGGCCTTTTCAAGTATCTCAAACTCCTCTTTGAGTCTAGCATGATCAATGCCAAGTTTAGCCTTCTCGGAAGTTAGCACACGAGACACGACAAGAGCATGATCAAGATCTTTCTTTAACTTAGCATGGTCATCGTTGTGTGACTCCTCAAAAGTCAAACGATGAACACGCTCTTGCTCAAGAGCATTAGAGAGATCCGATATCTCATCGGCATAGTCACGACTATGACCTTCCATCTTAGAGATGGTTTCTTCGTGAGCCTCGATCATGTCATTGGCCTCACCAAGTTGTTCCAAGAGAGCAACAAAGTGCTTCTTGGACTTTCCCTTGAGCTTACTCATAAATGACTCAAATTCATTCACTTCCTCATTAGACCTATCATGTTGATCAATGCAATCCTCCAAGGAGGGATTAGTAATGATGGTGGTTGTGATGTTGGGGGTTACCTTGTTTGAAGCTTTAGCCATGAGGCACTTGGCGGTGATATTTTCGTTGGGTGAATCAAAAAGAGACACCGGGGGAGTAGTAGCAATGGCAACGGATGCCATGGCCATTGCTTCTCCACTTTCATCATCATCGTCATCCTATTGGTATTCTTCTTGAACCACCAACCCACGAGTTGGAGTCTTCTTGGCAAAGTTGTTCTTGTTGGGGAAGGACTTGGCTTTGTCTTTTCAGATGAATTTGCCACCATTGTCTTCCCGCTTCTCGTAAGGACAATCTGCAACGAAATGGCTCACATTGCCACAGTTGAAGCAAGTTCTAACTCGTTGCTTGCCCTTGACGCCACTTGAGTTGTTCTTGTTGAAGTTGGGTCTTGTATTCTTCTTGCTCCAAAATTGTCTTGAAGCAAGGGCCATGTGCTCATGATAATCATACTTGGTGTCTTCCGAATTGCTCTCCTCATCTTCCACTTCTTCCTCTTCTTCCATAATAACCTTGGCCTTCAAAGCGAGGTTGGGCTTCTTTGCCCTTTGAGAACGAAGCACCGCATTGTCGGCGGTCTTGTCCAAGATGCTCATTGCAACGAACTCATCCAACACTTCACTTGAGGTCATGGAGTGGAAGTCCGGTCTTTGACGAATGACGGAGGACATGGCCTTGTTGTAGGGCATCATGGCCTTGAGGAACTTGCGCTTGATCCAATTGTCATCCTTGTCCTTGCTTGCATGATCTCGTAGTGAGACCGCGAGTTTGGTCACTCTTCGAAAGAGCTCACGAGGTTCTTCATCTTCTTTCATTGCAAACTCATCGGCTTCATCTTGCACCACTTCATAGTTGGAGCGTTGAATTCTAGCACTCCCTCGATAGAGAGACTCAACACATTTCCATGCTTCTTTAGCCATGGCATGAGGTCGAAGATGAGGGAGATCTTTGGGAAGGATTGCATCTTGGATGATGAAGAGAGCACTCTCATTGAATTGATTGTCCACGGCTTCTCGAGGGGTGAAGTTGCTTGGGTCATGAGGATAGAAACCTTCTTCAATGATTCTCCAAAGGTTAGTGTTCACATGTTTTAAATGACGCTTGAAGCGATAAACCCAAGAATCAAAATCTTCATGTTTCTCATATTTAGGAGGAGGACCGGCATGATTCAAATGAGTGGAGGGGATCGGCCCTCCATAAACTGGGGGTTCCACATGAGCAAAGATGTCGGTGCCATTTCTACCACTAGTAGAAGGACTCTTTTCACTGTTAGCTTCCCCCTTGTCGGAGGTAGCATCCGTCACCTTGTTAGTGAGATCACCCACTTTTATCGGCGAGGTAGATTGTTTAAGTCCTTCTAGGAATTCAGTAAACATGCTTTTAACCTCGTCCGTCATGGAGGTTTTCAATGTGTCTAAAGCCACACTGAATTCCTCACGTGAGACCGAGGTTCCCTCTTCGGCCGACGACGAGATGGGATTCACACCGAAGTGCTCCTCCACACCGTCGTTGGTGTCAACCATACTCTTCGGACGACAAAGTCCTTAATAAAGAGACGAGGCTCTAATACCAATTGAAAGGATCGATATGGTTGACTAGAGGGGGGTGAATAGGCAACTAACAATTTTTAAGCTTTTCTTTACCAAATTAAACTTTGCAACAAAATAGGTTGTCTAGATGTGCAACTAAGTGAGCAACCTATATGATGCAATAACAACTAGCACATAAGCAAGCAAGGGATACAACACAAGTAGGCTTGCAAAAGTAAAGGCATGAGATAACCAAGAGTGGAGCCGGTGGAGACGAGGATGTGTTACCGAAGTTCCTTCCTTTTAAGGGGAAGTACGTCTCTGTTAGAGCGGTGTGGAGGTGTTGGGGAACGTAGTAATTTCAAAAAATTTCCTACGCACACGCAAGATCATGGTGATGACATAGCAACGAGGGGAGAGTGTTGTCTACGTACCCTCGTAGACCGAAGCGGAAGCGTTGACGCAGCGTAGAGGAAGTAGTCGTACGTCCTCCCGGTTCGACCGATCCAAGCACCGTTACTCCGGCACCTCCGAGTTCTTGACACACGTACAGCTCGATGACGCACCCTCGATCTCCAATCCAGTAGAGGCTTCAAGGGGAAGTTCCGTCAGCACGACGGCGTGGTGACGATCTTGATGTTCTCCTGTCGCAGGGCTTCGCCTAAGCACCGCTACAATATGATTGAGGTGTAATATCGTGGAGGGGGGCACCGCACACGGCTAAGGAACGATCAATGATCAACTTGCATGTTCTAGGGTGCCCCCTTACCCCCGTATATAAAGGAGGGAGGGAGGAGGTGGCTGGCCCTAGGGGGGCGCGCCATGAGGAGGGGGAAACCTACTCGGTTTCCCTCTCTTTTCTTATCTTATTTGGAGGGGGAAGGAAGGAGTACTAGTATTAGGAAGTAGTACTAGTAGTAGGAAAGGAAGAGGGGGAAGGAGAGAGGAAAGGGGGGGCCGGCCCCCCTCCCCAATTCGGATTGGGCTTGGGGGGGCGCGCCCCCCTCCCTTGCTCCTTCTCCCTTCCTCCTACATGGGCCCAATAAGGCCCATATACCTCCCGGGGGGTTCCGGTAACCTCCCGGAGCTCCAAATTCTTCCGGAACCTTTTCCAGTGTCCAAATATATCCGTCCAATATATCAATCTTTATGTCTCGACTATTTCGAGACTCCTCGTCATGTCCGTGATCATATCCGGGACTCCGAACAACCTTCGGTACATCAAAATACATAAACTCATAATATAACTGTCATCGAAACCTTAAGCGTGCGGACCCTACGGTTCGAGAACAATGTAGACATGACCGAGACATGTCTCTGGTCAATAACCAATAGCGGGACCTGGATGCCCATATTGGTTCCTACATATTCTACGAAGATCTTTATCGGTCAAACCGCATAACAATATACGTTATTCCCTTTGTCATCAGTATGTTATTTGCCCGAGATTTGATCGTCGGTATCCAATACCTAGTTCAATCTCGTTACCGGCAAGTCTCTTTACTCGTTCCGTAATATGTCATCTCATAACTAACTTATTAGTTACATGCTTGCAAGGCTTAGGTGATGAGTATTACCGAGAGGGCCCAGAGATACCTCTCCGACAATCGGAGTGACAAAACCTAATCTCGAAATACGCCAACTCAACATGTACCTTCGGAGACACCTGTAGTACTCCTTTATAATCACCCAGTTACGTTGTGATGTTTGGTAGTACCCAAAGTGTTCCTCCGGTAAACGGGAGTTGCATAATCTCATAGTTACAGGAACATGTATAAGTCATGAAGGAAGCAATAGCAGAATACTAAACGATCAAGTGCTAAGCTAACGGGATGGGTCAAGTCAATCACATCATTCTCCTAATGATGTGATCCCGTTAATCAAATGACAACTCTTTTGTCCATGGCTAGGAAACATAACCATCTCTAATAAACGAGCTAGTCAAGTAGAGGCATACTAGTGACACTATGTTTGTCTATGTATTCACACATGTATTATGTTTCCGGTTAATACAATTCTAGCATGAATAATAAACATTTATCATGAAATAAGGAAATAAATAATAACTTTATTATTGCCTCTAGGGCATATTTCCTTCAGTCTCCCACTTGCACTAGAGTCAATAATCTAGTTCACATCGCCATGTGATTTAACACCAATATTCATATCTGTATATGATTAACACCCATAGTTCACATCATCATGTGACCAACATCCAAAGGGTTTACTAGAGTCAATAATCTAGTTCACATCGCTATGTGATTAACACCCAAAGAGTACTAAGGTGTGATCATGTTTTGCTCGTGAGAGAAGCTCAGTCAACGGGTCTGTCACATTCAGAGCCGTATGTATTTTGCAAATATTCTATGTCTACAATGCTCTGCACGGAGCTACTCTAGCTAATCGCTCCCACTTTCAATATGTATCCAGATTGAGACTTAGAGCCATCTGGATCGGTGTGAAAACTTGCACCGAGATAACTTTTACGACAGGCTCTTTTATCACCTCCATAATCGAGAAATATTTCCTTAGTCCTCACTAAGGATATTCTTGACCAATGTCCAGTGATCTACTCCTAGATCACTATTGTACTCCCTTGTCAAATACAGAGCAAGGTATACAATAGGTCTGGTACATAGCATAGCATACTTTATAGAACCTATGACTGAGGCATAGGGAATGACTTTTCATTCTCTTTCTATTTTCTGCTGTGGTCGGGATTTGAGTCTTACTCAATTTCATACCTTTGCAACACAGGCAAGAACTCTTTCTTTGACTGTTCCATTTTGAACTACTTCAAAATCTTGTCAAGGTATGTACTCATTGAAAATCTTATCAAGCGTCTTGATCTATCTCAATAGATCTTGATGCTCAATATGTATGTAGTTTTACTGAGGTCTTTCTTCGAAAAACTCTTATTCAAGTATCCTTTCATGCTTTGCAGAATAATTCTACATTATTTCCGATCAGCAATATGTCATTCACATATACTTATCAGAAATGCTGTAGTGCTCCCACTCACTTTCTTGTAAATACAGGCTTCACCGCAAGTCTGTATAATACTATATGCTTTGATCAACTTATCAAAGCGTATATTCCAACTCTGAGATGCTTGCACCAGTCCATAGATGGATCGCTGGAGCTTGCACATTTTGTTAGCACCTTTAGGATTGACAAAACCTTCTGGTTGTATCATATACAACTCTTCTTTAATAAATTCATTAAGGAATGTAGTTTTGACATCCATTTGCCAAATTTCATAAAATGTGGCAATTGCTAACATGATTCGGACAGACTTTTAAGCATCGATACGAGTAAGAAAATCTCATCGTATTCAACACCTTGAACTTTGTCAAAAACCTTTTTCGACAAGTCTAGCTTTGTAGATAGTAACACTACTATCAACGTCCGTCTTCCTCTTAAAGATCCATTTATTCTTAATGACTCACCGATCATTGGGCAAGTCAATCAAAGTCTACACTTTGTTCTCATACATGGATCATATCTCAGATTTCATGGCCTCAAGCCATTTCGTGGAATATGGGCTCATCATCGCTTCCTCATAGTTCGTAGGTTCATCATGGTCTAGTAACATGACTTCCAGAACATGATTACCGTACCACTCTGGTGCGGATCTTACTCTGGAAGACCTACGAGGTTTGGTAGCAACTTGATCTGAAGTTTGATGATCATCATCATTAACTTCCTCACTAATTGGTGTAGGAATCACTGGAACTGATTTCTGTGATGAACTACTTTCCAATAAGGGAAAGGTACAATTACCTCATCAAGTTCTACTCTCCTCCCACTCACTTCTTTCGAGAGAAACTCCTTCTCTGGAAAGGATCCATTTTAGCAACGAATGTCTTGCCTTCGGATCTGTGATAGAAGGTGTACCCAACAATTTCCTTTGGGTATTCTATGAAGACGCACTTCTCCGATTTGGGTTCAAGCTTATCAGGATGAAACTTTTTCACATAAGCATCGCAGCCCCAAACTTTAAGAAACAACAGCTTAGGTTTACTGCTAAACCATAGTTCATACGGTGTCGTCTCAATGGATTTAGATGGTGCCCTATTTTAAAACGTGAATGCAGCTGTCTCTAATGCATAACCCCAAAACGATAGTGGTAAAGAGACATCATAGATCGCACCATATCAAATAAAGTGCGGTTACGACGTTCGGACATACCATAACGATGTGGTGTTCCAGGTGGCGTGAGCTGTGAAACTATTCCACATTGTTTTAGTTGAAGACCAAACTCGTAACTCAAATATTTGTCTCCGCGATCAGATCGCAGAAACTTTATTTTCTTGTTACGATGATTTTTTCACTTCACTCTGAAATTCTTTGAACCTTTCAACTATTTCAGACTTATGTTTCATCAAGTAGATATACCCATATCTGCTTAAATCATCTTGTGAAGGTCAGAAAATAACGATACTTGCCACGAGCATCAGCACTCATTGGATCGCATAGATCAGTATGTATTATTTCCAATAAGTCAGTAGCTCGTTCCATTGTTCCGGAGAACGGAGTTTTAGTCATCTTGCCAAAAAGGCACGGTTCGCAAGCATCAAATGATTCATAACCAAGTGATTCCGAAAATCCATCTTTATGGAGTTTCTTCATGCGCTTTACACCGATATGACCCAAACGGCAGTGCCACAAATAAGTTGCACTATCATTATTAACTTTGCATCTCTTGGCATCAATTTTATGAATATGTGTATCACTACGATCGAGATCCAACAAACTATTTTCATTGGGTGTATGACCATTGAAGGTTTTATTCATGTAAACAGAACAACAATTATTCTCTGACTTTAAATGAATAACCATATTGCAATAAACATGATCAAATCATATTCATGCTCAACGCAAATGCCAAATAACATTTATTTAGGTTTAACACTAATCCCAAAAGTATAGGGAGTGTGCGATGATGATCATATCAATCTTGGAACTACTTCCAACACTCATCGTCACTTCCCCTTCAACTAGTCTCTGTTTATTCTGTAACTCTTGTCTCGAGTTACTAATCTTAGCAACCGAACAAGTATCAAATACTCAGGGGCTACTATAAACACTAGTAAGGCACACATCAATAATCTGTATATCAAATATACCCTTGTTCACTTTTCCATCCTTCTTATCCACCAAATATTCAGGGCATTTCCGCTTCCAGTGACCATTTCCTTTGCAGTGTAAACACTCAGTTTCAGGCTATGGTCCAGCTTTGGGCTTCTTCGCAGGAGTGACAACTTGCTTGTCTTTCCACTTGAAGTTCCCTTTCTTTCCCTTTGCCCTTTTCTTGAAACTAGTGGTCTTGTCAATCATCAACACTTGATGCTCTTTCTTGATTTCTACCTTCGTCGATTTCAACATCACGAAGAGCTCGGGAATCGTTTTCGTCATCCCTTGCATACTATAGTTCATCACGAAGTTCTACTAACTTGGTGATGGTGACTAGAGAATTCTGTCAATCACTATCTTATCTGGAAGATTAACTCCCACTTGATTCAAGCGATTGAAGTACCCAGACAATCTGAGCACATGCTCACTAATTGAGCGATTCTCCTCCATCTTTTAGCTATAGAACTTGTTGGAGACTTCATATCTCTCAACTCGGGTATTTGCTTGAAATATCAACTTCAATTTCCGGAACATCTCATATGGTCCATGACGTTCAAAACGTCCTTGAAGTCCCGATTCTAAGCCGTTAAGCATGGTGCACTAAACTATCAAGTAGTCATTATATTGAGCTAGCCAAACGTTCATAACGTCTGCATCTGCTCCTGCAATAGGTCTGTCACCTAGCGGTGCATCAAGGACATAATTCTTCTGCGCAGCAATGAGGATAAACCTCAGATCACGGATCCAATCCGCATCATTGCTACTAACATCTTTCAACATAGTTTTCTCTAGGAACATATCAAAATAAACATATGAAAGCAACAATGCGAGCTATTGATCTACAACATAATTTGCAAAATACTACCAGGACTAAGTTCATGATAAATTTAAGTTCAATTAATCATATTACTAAAGAACTCCCACTTAGACAGACATCTCTCTAGTCATCTAAGTGATCACGTGATCCAAATCAACTAAACCATGTCCGATCATCACGTGAGATGGAGTAGTTTCAATGGTGAACATCTCTATGTTGATCATATCTACTATATGATTCACGCTCGACCTTTCGGTCTCCGTGTTCCGAGGCCATATTTGTATATGCTAGGCTCGTCAAGTATAACCTGAGTATTCCGCGTGTGCAACTGTTTTGCACCCATTGTATTTGAACGTAGAGCCTATCACACCCGATCATCACGTGGTGTCTCAGCACGAAGAACTTTAGCAACGGTGCATACTCAGGGAGAACACTTCTTGATAATTAGTGAGAGATCATCTTAAAATGCTACCGTCAATCAAAGCAAGATAAGATGCATAAAGGATAAACATCACATGCAATCAATATAAGTGATATGATATGGCCATCATCATCTTGTGCTTGTGATCTCCATCTCCGAAGCACCGTCGTGATCACCATCGTCACCGGCGCGACACCTTGATCTCCATCGTAGCATCATTGTCGTTACGCCATCTATTGCTTCTACGACTATCGCTACCGCTTAGTGATAAAGTAAAGCAATTACAGGGCGTTTGCATTTCATACAATAAAGCGACAACCATATGGCTCCTGCCAGTTGCCGATAACTTCGGTTACAAAACATGATCATCTCATACAATAAAATATAGCATCACGTCTTGACCATATCACATCACAACATGCCCTGCAAAAACAAGTTAGACGTCCTTTACTTTGTTGTTGCAAATTTTACGTGGCTGCTACGGGCTTAGCAAGAACCGTTCTTACCTACGCATCAAAACCACAACTATAGTTTGTCAAATAGACTCCATTTTAACCTTCACAAGGACCGGGCGTAGCCACACTCGGTTCAACTAAAGTTGGAGAAACTGACACCCGCCAGCCACCTGTGTGCAAAGCACGTCGGTAGAACCAGTCTCGCGTAAGCGTACGCGTAATGTCGGTCCGGGCCGCTTCATCCAACAATACCGCTGAACCAAAGTATGACATGCTGGTAGGCAGTATGACTTATATCGTCCACAACTCACTTGTGTTCTACTCGTGCATATAACATCAACGCATAAAACCTAGGCTCGGATGCCACTGTTGGGGAACGTAGTAATTTCAAAAAAATTCCTACGCACACGCAAGATCATGGTGATGACATAGCAACGAGGGGAGAGTGTTGTCTACGTACCCTCATAGACCGAAGCGGAAGCGTTGACGCAGCGTAGAGGAAGTAGTCGTACGTCCTCCCGGTTCGACCGATCCAAGCACCGTTACTCCGGCACCTCCGAGTTCTTGACACACGTACAGCTCGATGACGCACCCTCGATCTCCAATCCAGTAGAGGCTTCAAGGGGGAGTTCCGTCAGCACGACGGCGTGGTGACGATCTTGATGTTCTCCTGTCGCAGGGCTTCGCCTAAGCACCGCTACAATATGATTGAGGTGTAATATCGTGGAGGGGGGCACCGCACACGGCTAAGGAACGATCAATGATCAACTTGCGTGTTCTAGGGTGCCCCCTTACCCCCGTATATAAAGGAGGGAGGGAGGAGGTGGCCGGCCCTAGGGGGGGCGCGCCATGAGGAGGGGGAAACCTACTCCAAGTAGGTTTCCCTCTCTTTTCCTTATCTTATTTGGAGGGGGAAGGAAGGAGTACTAGTATTAGGAAGTAGTACTAGTAGTAGGAAAGGAAGAGGGGGAAGGAGAAAGGAAAGGGGGGCCGGCCCCCCTCCCCAATTCGGATTGGGCTTGGGGGGGCGCGCCCCCCTCCCTTGCTCCTTCTCCCTTCCTCCTACATGGGCCCAATAAGGCCCATATACCTCCCGGGGGGTTCCGGTAACCTCCCGGAGCTCCAAATTCTTCCGGAACCTTTTCCGGTGTCCAAATATATCCGTCCAATATATCAATCTTTATGTCTCGACTATTTCGAGACTCCTCGTCATGTCCGTGATCATATCCGGGACTCCGAACAACCTTCGGTACATCAAAATACATAAACTCATAATATAACTGTCATCGAAACCTTAAGCGTGCGGACCCTACGGTTCGAGAACAATGTAGACATGACCGAGACATGTCTCTGGTCAATAACCAATAGCGGGACCTGGATGCCCATATTGGTTCCTACATATTCTACGAAGATCTTTATCGGTCAAACCGCATAACATACGTTATTCCCTTTGTCATCAGTATGTTACTTGCCCGAGATTTGATCGTCAGTATCCAATACCTAGTTCAATCTCGTTACCGGCAAGTCTCTTTACTCGTTCCGTAATACGTCATCTCATAACTAACTTATTAGTTACATGCTTGCAAGGCTTAGGTGATGAGTATTACCGAGAGGGCCCAGAGATACCTCTCCGACAATCGGAGTGACAAAACCTAATCTCGAAATACGCCAACTCAACATGTACCTTCGGAGACACCTGTAGTACTCCTTTATAATCACCCAGTTACGTTGTGACGTTTGGTAGTACCCAAAGTGTTCCTCCGGTAAACGGGAGTTGCATAATCTCATAGTTACAGGAACATGTATAAGTCATGAAGGAAGCAATAGCAGAATACTAAACGATCAAGTGCTAAGCTAACGGGATGGGTCAAGTCAATCACATCATTCTCCTAATGATGTGATCCCGTTAATCAAATGACAACTCTTTTGTCCATGGCTAGGAAACATAACCATCTCTGATAAACGAGCTAGTCAAGTAGAGGCATACTAGTGACACTATGTTTGTCTATGTATTCACACATGTATTATGTTTCCGGTTAATACAATTCTAGCATGAATAATAAACATTTATCATAAAATAAGGAAATAAATAATAACTTTATTATTGCCTCTAGGGCATATTTCCTTCAGGAGGCACAATGCTCCCCAAGAAGCCACTAGGGCCACCGTATTCTCCTCACGCCCTCACACAATGCGATATGCCGTGATTCCACTATTGGTGCCATTGAAGGCGGCGACCGAACCTTTACAAACAAGGTTGGGGCAATCTCCACAACAATTGGAGGCTCCCAACAACACCACGAAGCTTCACCACAATGGAGTATGGCTTCGAGGTGACCTCAACCGTCTAGGGTGCTCAAACACCCAAGAGTAACAAGATCCGCTAGGGATAAGTGGGGGGATCAAATCTCTCTTGGTGGAAGTGTAGATCGGAGCCTTGTCACCCAATCCCGAGCAAATCAACAAGTTTGATTGGCTAGGGAGAGAGATCGGGCGAAAATGGAGCTTGGAGCAATAATGGAGCTTAGAGATGGAAGAGGTAGTCCACTAGAGGTAGGAGACGCCCCTTTTATAGTCATGGGAAATATCCAACCGTTATCCACATGTTCAGCCTATGACACGCGGTACTACCGCTCCAGGGGCGCGGTACTACCGCAAGGCCGCGCGGTACTACCGTGGCGGACCACGGTGCTTCCGCGGCAGCAGCAGAGGCCGGGACTTGCCTGACTTGGGTGCAGTACTACCGCTTGCACGGTACTACCGCTCCCCCTTGCGGTACTACCGCAAGGCAGGAAAGTCATTTCCTACAAAGAGCGCGGATGAAATAAATTACATCTGTGCCTACTTCTGCTGAAAATGAGGCAGTGCAAAAATCCGACGCGGTACTACCGCGCACGAGGCGCGGTACTACCGTTGAGGCGCGGATGTAAAAAATTACATCCGCTCCTACTACTGTGACGCCGCGGTACTAGGTAGGAGGGCCACGGTACTACGACTCCTGGGGAGCGGTACTACCGTGGGCTCCTGCGGTACTACCGCGCAGGACGAGCGGTACTACCGTGGGTGCGCGGATGTAAAAAGTTACATCCGCCCCTACTATCGTACCGGAGCGGCACTAGGCCTAGGAGCCACGGTACTAAGGCTCCAGAGAAGCGGTACTACCGTGACCCACAGCGGTGCTACCGTTGGTGCTTGCGGTACTACCGCAAGTACAGCAGTAGCCGTCAGATTTTAGGCACAACTAGGATAACGAAGAGATGCTCCAAAGTGCAAGGAAAGGTAGGACAAGTGTACGTGTTGATTCCACCTAAACCTTTCTGACGCGGACCCCCTCTTAATAGTACGGCTCTCCTACGACTCAAATCCACCAAAGAGAAACGTAGAACAACGCCGACTTCAATAGTCTCCGAGGGGCACCGAATCGTCTCATGCCTAGTGATGAAGTATCTGAGAAACTCAAGGCACACGATTAGTCCGCAAAAGCATTGTCATCAATCACCAAAACACTTAAGGGATACAAATGCCCTTACAAGGTGTCACTCACCTTTTTGATGTAGCCAACAGTGATAAATGTGATGTTCATGCGGTAGTTGGATACTGTAGTCTTCACCCTGAGATTTCCTTGTGATAGAATCCTTGATCCGATTCATTGCATGCATGTATCTGCTGTGTGCCTTTTTGGCGGAACTGATGGAAGAGTGACGTGAGGATTGCAGAGGAATCCTGGAGTGCAAGTGTTAGAAGAGCAGATGATGGAAATAAAAAGATAGAGCATCCGGCATCTCAGCAATTTTGTCTAGTGAGATTGTGCATAGTATTGTTCACGCTGTTGATCACTAAAGAATTTGTATTGGCAGCTAGCATTTTCCGTGGAGTTAACGGCTAGCAATGGACTCTTAAGATATATTTTTTTTGAGGAAAAACAATACTCTGAAGATATATAATCTGTGGATATATACTTGATATTAATATATTCCTCTTAAAAAAATATGGAATTCTGCTACCATTGAGAAAACATATTCTGAACACAATCTGCAGTGGCCTATTGGTATATCAAGAATAAACATGTGTGGCCTATTGGTATATCAAGAATAAACATGTGTAGAATTGCACGGGTGTAAAAGGAGTGAGCAAAAGTCAAGTGCACATTCCCGCAAAAAAAATAAAAGTCAAGTGCACATGTTATTTTGGAATGACACCGAATTGGTAGTATGCTGCGACACACGTACTTCCGGTTAAACTCAGATGAATAAGATTAAGTTAAGTACCTGCCTAAAAGTGACTGAATTTTCTTCAACGATAAATATTAGCTGGATTCAACAATAGAGAAAAAAATCTTTTGTCCGTCAGCCATATTTTATATCCTGATTCAAGGGCAGAGAGGTTATTAGGGTCAGTGTTTTGTGTGTCATATTGATATGGAATTAATATAAAAATGCCTAGAGTACATTGTATACATGCAAGCATAAACAAATAAACCTTGTTATTGCTAGAACACCCTGATGATAGGATAGTATAGAGATAATACCACAACCAATCTCTACTTCAGTGACATAATTGATGAATGATGCGTTTGAAAATTAAAACAATTTAAAAATTAAAAAAAATAATAGGCGTGAGAAGTTGAAGCAGCAAACCTGGAAGTGATCAAAGTTTTGCAATTATAAAGATTAGACCCAATCAAGATTAGAGAAAAAAATTGCCAATCATTCGCATCTAAGATTATGATTCAATAGCAGCCCACTGTTGTGTGAGGTCATATTGATTTGGGTAAAATATAAAAGAAAGTTTAGGCTGAACTGTATACCTGCATGCATAAACATACAAACCATGTTATTGCTAGAACATCTTGATAGTACTGTTGTACAGAGATAATTACCAAGTAGCTACATTAGCCGTAAGACACATACACCAACATGATGTTGAAGACTATGGAAGGGATGCCGCTCCACTGTCTGAAAGGGAATTTTTGCGGGAGCACGTGAAGTCACCGAGAGGTGGCGCCGTCGTCGCATTCTGGGCAGAAAGGAGGTGGTGGAGGTCGTCCTTCAGGAGACGGAGTCGTCGAGGTGGCCGGGGTTGGGTGCCTAAAGTCTGCAGCGTGGTGGTCCTGCACCAGATCTCCCTCTCCCCTACCTCCGCCGTCCCCACCCCTCACCATCTCCCCCAGATCAGATCAAGCCGCAGGTGAGGCGGCGGCCAGATCAACGCGACGGAGGTCGCTATCCTCGGGCGCTAGGAGAAGGAAAGGAGGAGGTGGCGGCTCAGGGTGCCTCTGCTCGCCCGCATGGAGACGCATGGACTGGATGAACGCCGGAGCGGACGGCTGCTGGGCATGGATGGTGCATGGGTGGTGATTGACGGCATCGCCCGTTCTGCTGCCACGAAGAGTAAGAGATAAGAAGAGATATACGGATAGGCTTCTCTTTCTCAGCTATTACGCTGCCTCATCAGTTACAGAAGCCCAAAGAGGCTCGCTTCGGCTGCCAGCGTGAATTTGTTACCCTTAAAAAACGACTTGTTGGAAACATATGCTGATGTGGCGAGCTGGCAAGTGAAGATAAATAAAAGTAATTGCTGATGTGGCAAGGCTGCTGAGTTGGATACCTTGCATGTCTAGAGAAATAAGGTAGTGGGGATGAACTATTTAGGTATTATAGATTTGTTCGGAGCCCCAGAGGAAGGAAACTTCTCGATGGATGAGAACCAAACAAATGACATCCTCCGGTCTCTGATGAGGAAAACAACCTTCTAACAGCCTCATACTCCAAGGAGGAAGTTACAAAGGCGGTTTTCCTAATGGGGCATAACAAAGCCCCGGGTCCGGATGGTTTTCCCGCTGAGTTCTATCAGAAATTCTGGGAAGTCATCAAACCAGATCTCCTACTTTTGTTTATCGACCTACATGCTGGCCAACTAAAATTGTTTCGCTTAAACTTCGATGAGATTATTTTATTACTTAAAGTTAATGAGGCTGAACGGATATAACAATATAGACCTATTTGCCTCCTTAATGTTAGTTTTAAAATATTCACGAAGGTTGCGACTATTAGGCTAAATTCGGTTGCTGAACATGTGGTTCGGCCTTCACAGACAGCTTTTATGCAAGGCAGACACATCCTAGATGGAGTTGTTATCCTTCATGAAACAGTCCATGAATTACACCGCAAAAAGTTAAATGGGGTCGTACTCAAAATAGACTTTGAAAAGGCTTATGACAAAGTCAAGTGGCCTTTTCTTCAACAGACTCTCAGAATGAAAGGATTTTCTACAGAGTGGTGCGCTATGATCCATAGTTTTGTTTCTGGAGGTCGTGTTGCCATTAAGGTCAATGATGATGTTGGACACTATTTCCAAACAAAGAAGGGATTGTGACAAGGTGACTCGGTATTGCCCATGCTATTCAATATAGTGGCGGATATGCTAGCGGTTATGATTGAGCGTGCCAAGGTTGATGGCCAAATTGATGGGGTAGTAAATCATCTAGTTGATGGTGGTCTCTCTATACTTCAATATGGCCGATGATACGATTCTCTTCATGGATCATGACCTCGAGAAAGCAAGAAATCTGAAACTGATTTTATCAGCATTCGAGCAACTCTCGGGGTCTAAAGATCAATTTTCATAAAAGCGAGTTGTTTTGCTTTGGCGAGGCTCAAGACGAGGCCCACCTGTACGCTGAACTGTTCGGGTGCGGATTGGGTCAGTTTCCGATCACATATTTGGGGATACTGATACATTATCGAAGACTCACAAATGTTGAATGGAAACACTTCGAGGAGAGACTGCAAAAAAGACTTAGCAGTTGGAAAGGTAAACTGTTGTCTTTGGGTGGAAGATTGGTCCTCATAAATTCAGTACTTAGTAATATGGTACTATGTATGATTTCCTCCTTCCAGTTACCGAAAGGAGTTTTACATAGATTGGATTACTTCCAATCAAGATTCTTTTGGCAAGGAGATAGCGCGAGAGAGAAATACCGAATGGCTAAATGGAGTGTGGTTTGTCGTTCCAAAGACCAAGGCGGGTTGGGCATTCATGACCTTGAGGTTAAGAATAGGGCCCTCCTCGGCAAATGGTTGTTTAAATTACCAACGAAAGATGGTGTATGGTAAACCCTCCTAAGGAGAAAATATGTGGGTTCCAAGGCGGTATCCCAAGTATATTGGAAGCCTGGGGATTTCCACTTTTGGGCAAATCTTATGGCTACGAAGAAATATTTCTTTTGCTATGGATCCTTCTCGATTAAGGACGACTCGGAAATTAGATTCTGGGAGGACAAGTGGCTAGAAAATGCCACACTCCAAGAACAATATCCGGCTCTATACAACATTGTGCGCCACAAAGGTGATACTATCGCCATGGTAATGGAATCATTTCCGCCAAATGTGACGTTCAGAAGAGACTTAATTGGACCCAGACTCCAATGGTGAAATATCCTGCTCCAACGGTTGTCCACGATGCAATTGTCACATGGGTCTGATGTATTCCGATGGAACCTCCATAGGAATGGACAATTCTCAGTGGATTCTATGTATAGAGCGTTAATCCAGTCCGATGTGCCAGTTGTTAATAACAAGAAGATCTGGAAGATGAAGATACCTCTCAAGAATAGAATCTTTGCATGGTATCTTCGTCGCGGAGTCATTCTTACTAAAGATAACCTTACTAAGAGAAATTGGCATGCAAGCCCGCAATGTGTATTTTGTCACCATGAGGAGACAATAAAATATTTATTCTTTCAATGTAAATTGGCTCATTCTATATGGTCAGTCATCCAAATAACTTCTAGCTTGTATCCTCCCTGTAGTGTTGCTAATAGCTTGTATCCTCCCTGTAGTGTTGCTAATATATTTGGCAACTAATTACATGGGATTGATCACAGGTTTAGAACTCTTCTCAGGGTGGGAGCGCTTGCCGTTATTTGGTCGCTTTGGCTATATAGAAATGATAAGGTTTTTAACGATAAAAGTACTTCTCTGTTGCAGGTTATCTACAGATGTACCGGGACTCTTCGTTTATGGTCCTCTCTATAACGCGTGGAGAATCGAGGCCTGTTTACGAAGGTGTGTACACGATTAGAGGCTACAGCTAGGGATACTTTTACCCAACATGGGTGGCAGCATGATCTAAGGATTGACTCCCCTCCACATTAGGCGTTATACGGACTCTACATGTTTCGTTCTAATTCGCCTTTTTATTTTTATTTTGTGTGAGAGGATCTTATTTGGCTATGTGCATCTTAGTTATGCAGAGGCTGGGTGTAATGCTTAAATCTTTTAAGTAATAAAACGCCCCTTTTTGAAAAATGACAGTGTTCAGTTTTCAACAGTGCCTACGATGCCAACAAAGCATGAATGAATCTGGTGCAAACATCAGCAAGATAACTCACCAAACAAAAATTCAGAAATGTAGAAGATGAATCACCAACATGTAATCACGAAGATGCATATCTGCTTTTCTCTGAATGTAACTCTAACAGTAGACAAAATTAGGAGCAGCTTATAGAACAATCACCTCAACAATGGGACAAAAACAACATAGTAGCATCAGCTGCAGATCACAATCTACAACTGCACGACTGAAAAAAATTCTTCAGAGCATAATGATGATACCCTAAATTCCGGCAAAGAAAACAGTACATAGCAATAATGATTATACAATACAGTACTTACTATGTTCTCAGCTGTAAGTAAATACTACCATAACTAATGTTCTTTTGGATATTGCAGGCAACATGCCTAAAATCTTTTCATATCAGAAACAAGTTCAATAAAAGCCATCATAGCCTGCAGGCATACCATCCAATATGATGCACAAGCCTCTCGAAATCATGTCCAGAACACATGCAATTCATTCACAATTCATGCAATGAAATTTTGCAATTTCCAACATACAGTGTACTGAAACATAATAGAGGATAACTGCACAGATTAAAAGGAACCCCTATTGTCGTATCAAAAGAGAAAGAAGGAATCAACATCGTCCATGCACTCTACTCGAAGAGTTGGCCTCTAGCTTCCCTCATGCCAAATCCGTATTTCGACTCAATGACTCTAAACAAGCGCAATATACTAAAAGTCAGCATCATCATTTCCCAAAAATGTGTTCAGATTTGGGTCCAAGGAGTTATAGTTTAAGATAACAACTTCATATTCTAGTGTATGTATTCCCCGCAAAAAATAATATTCTAGTGTATGAATACTAGTCATGGTAAGTAACACTGCCACAGTTTCACTCCACTGTAACTAGTAACTACATAAATGGTCTGAAGATGCATGGCATTATGTAAGCAACAATTTAAGTTCAACACTTGGGCATCACTTCCAAATGTATAGGCGTATAGCGACCTTTCTCCAAATCCAGCACTAAGCTACTGACCATTGAACATAATATAATACTATGTTCTCAGCTGTAAGTAAATACTACCATAACTAATGTTCTTTTACCTATTGCAGTCAACATGCCTAAAATCTTTCATCGAGGGAAAAGCACATTAAGAAGGTTCAAATCCACTGGAGAAATATTTTTCATCGATCAACTGATCCATGAGGGGGAACTTAAAGACAAAAATGATAATCAAGAATTAAAAACACTAGCAGCACAGAATGCTAGTCCATATTCCAGTGCATGAATACAAGTCATGGTAAGTAACACTGCCACAGTTTCACTCCACAGCAACTAGTAACTTCATCAATGGTGTGAAGATGCATGGCATTTGCAAGCGACAATTTAAGTTCAACAGTTGGGCATCACTTCCAAATGTATAGCGCCCTTTCTCCAAATCCAGCACTAAGCTACTGTCATTGAACATGATATAAAACTATGTTCTCAGCTGTAAGTAAATACTACCATAATTATTTTCTTTTGCATATTGCAGGAAACAAGCTTAAAATCTTTTGATACAAGAAAATTTTCATGCAAGCATCAGCAAGATAACCTAGCAGACATAAATTCAGAAATATAGAAGATGAATCACCAAACATGTAATCAAGAATGTGCATATCCTGCTTTTCTCTGAATGTAACAGTAAAGTAGACAAAAATTAGGAGCAGCTTATAGAACAATCACCTTGACAATGGGACAAAAACAACATAGTAGCATATATGTTTTTTCAAACATCAGCAAGATAACTCGGCAGAAAAATATTCAAAAATATTGAGGATGAATCACAAACATGTAATCAAGAAGGTGCATATATGCTTTTTCGCTGAAGGTAACAGCAACAGTAGACAAAATAAGGAGCAGCTGATAGAGCAATCAGCTCAACAATGGGACAAAAACAACATAGTAGCATCAGCTGGGGATCAGAATCTACAACTGCAACCACTGAAAGAAATCTTCAGAGCATAATGATGATACCCTAAATTCCGGCAACGAAAACAGTACATAGCAATGGTATCCATATCAGAAGCAAGCTCGATAACAGACATCATGACCTGCAGGTATATCGTCCAATATGATGCCCAAGCCATTCGAAATCATGTTCAGAACACATGCAATGGAAATTTTGCAACATACAGTGTACTGAAACATAACGGGGGATAAATGCACAGACTAAACCCCTGCTGTCGTATTAAAAGAGAAAGAAGGAATCAATATCTGTGAACCTCTGTCACCGTTGTGCGAATCATGAAAAGGCTAACCAGTTTGAGTTTCATCACCAGAGACTGCAGTATCCGAACCGGAACCATCAGGGAAACTCAAGCTCGGGGAACCATTGGCAGGTACCGTCAATCTGCTGCTTCCGAAGGAACTCAGGGAGGATGAGGCTCTCTTTGAGCACATGTGGAGTAATTCTGAGGCCCCGAGCAAAACAGTTGACAGATCCCTGAAGTTTATCCATCTTATCATAATGCGACAGCTTGCCGGGGCTTTCAAACACCAGCATATCCGATTCCAGCACCAGCACATCCCCCCCTTGATACAGGACAGCCGGATCATAAGCAGGTGTGAGGGACAGCTCAACCGGGTGCTTGACCCAGTTCATCTGCTCGTAGTCCTCCATGAACCAGATGACCGACTTCTGTGCAGATTGGTGGCAGCAGAACATGGCAAGCGTGCCGTCCATCTCAAACAGCTGCGTGTGGTGGCGCTCGCCCAGCATCGCCTCCGCGGGAGGAGGGATCCAGCTGAATGACTCGGCATCGGTGTCGAACACCAGAATGTTGCCCTCTTGGCTCCGTTGCGGCCGCCAGTGCAGCCTGCCGCGGAAGAGGACGGGCGGCGATGTGCTGGAGCTCTCCAGCCCTCTCGCCAGCCCTGCGGCCACGGCGGCCGACGACGTGAGCAGCTCGATGTCCCTGATCGCCTGCTGGGATCCCAGCGAGAGGACGTAGTAGGAGTACTCCCCGTCGAGGCCCTCGACCAGGTGGTACAGCACCCGGTACTCCCCAGAAGCGGCGTGCTTGTAGAACCCCACGAATTCCGGGCCATCACGAAACAGCAGACGCAGGCGAGCACCTTGGCGCGTGGCGGGGTTGCAGACGAGGAAGGTCTCGCGGAAGCCGAGGAGGAGCAGGCCGTCGCAGGAGCCGTGGAGCGCGAGCGCGTCGGACCCGATGGAGGGCACGCGGCCAGACACCGTAACCCGCATGACCGCCCGGCGCCTGTTGGTGCTGAGGTTGACGGCCTCGAGGCAGTGCTCGTCGTAAGCCAAGAGGAGAGGCTGCGCTGGCTGGCGGGAGTGGTGCTTGCGGATGAAGGCGGGGTCGGCGGCGAGGTCGCACCAGGCCTTGCAGGCGGCGCGGAAGCGGAGGAGGTGCTTGGGCGGCACGCAGGCGAGGATCTCCGGGATCAGCTCCTCGGGGAGGTCGCCGAAGGAACGTCGTTCGGTCTCCTTCGCCGCCATGGGAAGGGAGGGGTTCGAGAACCTTGAGAAATGCCTGCGAATTCCCCAGATCCGAATGAGCGGGCGAGAAATTGCGGGAATCCCAGCGCGTGAGGACGCGATCGACTCAAGAACGACTGGTGCGAGCTCACCTGTTCCTCGATTTCCCTTGATCTCCCTCGATCTCGCCGCGGACTCGAGCCGCTCAAGAAGTCGAGAACACCACCCTTTCGGCCGTTGGAAGAAGGTGGACGACGCAAGATAGGGGGATGCAAACGCTGCGGTGCCGGAACCGGACATTCTAGAGCGTTCCTGGCCTTCTGGGCTTCCTTTTTGGGATCCCTTCCTTTTTATCTGGGCCTGGCCTAGGCGTAAACTGGATCGAGCCAAACCTCCAAAAACAAAAAGTAAACTGGAACGAGCCTATGCTAACCAATCGCTGCCCTATGTTTCAAAAAAAAAAAAAAAAAACAATCGCTGCCCTAAATATCTGAAACTAATTGAGCAGTACTTCTCGCAAAGATCACTCCCACTTTCCCGGGTTGCGACAAGTGGTGCGCCGCGTGTGCGCTACTTGTCGTAACATGTGTGTTTTTCCTTTTTTTTCGTAGATCCTTTTATTCAAAACGTTTTAATCGTGCGTCCAAATCTCGAACCGTTTTCATCGTTGGATTCATCGCGTCGAGATCTTTAAAACTAGATCCCATGTTTATAGTTTTGACGAACTTTTTTCACAAAAAAATTGATCGAAAAAAACCGAACCAGGAGCATGTATTTTCCCTTTTCGAAAGAGACACGGCCATGCCTCTCACGAAATCATACTCGTGCCTCTCGCGAAAACAAAACCGTGCCTCCCGTGAAAAAAAAAACAAAAAACACATATTTTTTCATTTCCGAGAGGCACGGTCGTGCCTCTCGCAGAAACAAAATCGTGCATCTCGCGAAAGAAAAAAAACAGAACATGTATTTTTTTTTGTTTCCGAGAGGCACGGTCGTGCCTCCCGCGGAAGCAAAATCGTGTCTCACACGGAAGCAAAACCGTGCCTCTGGCGGAAGAAAAAAACAGAAAACATGTTTTTTCTGTTTCTGAGAGGCATGGCTGTGCCTCTCTCAAAAGCAAAACCGTGCCTCTCACGGAAGCAAAACGTGACTCTCGCGGAAGAAAAAAAAAACTCGTTTTTTCATGAAAAATATTTTTTTCCCAAATTTTTTTTGTCCAAAAGCTAAGGAAGATTGGTGGAAAACCAAAAATTAGAAAAAACAGAAAAAACCTTTTAAAAAGTCAAAAACGCGTGCGAAAAAATAAAAAAATAAAATCCGGAGCTCCTGAAGGAGCGCTTGTCAACTAGTTGCTCCCCTAAATATCTACTGCTTTATTGTTCAAAAAAAATCTACTGCTTTCTTTTATGGAAATGATAAATCTTGAACGTTCGAATTTTAAGCATGGCAACCTGAATATTTTTCATGGCAACTTTAGTTCACGCGAGGTTAGCAAACATGGCAATTTTATGACAAAAAAACGAACTAGGACAAAGTTGCCATGTCTTGACAACTAAACTTGCCACCTCGCGTCAACTAAAGTTGCCGTGAAAAAACATTCAGGATGACATGCTTAAAGTCCGAACGTTCAGGATTTATCGAGGTCCCTTTTACCGAAACTAAATATCTATTTATACATATATACTTAATTAAAAAGAACTAAGAGCCTCTCCAGCAATTCCCCAATACCATTTATTGGGACTCCCCAAAAATTCTTCCCCGATAATCAATATGACATACCGAGTACCCACATGTCAATCAGTAGGCAATGACGCGGCAGTGCTTCGGCAGCTATATACCGAGTCCATATATGAAAGGTTGAACCGGAACCATAAAAGATAAAACAACATGAGTTAACAACGATTTATTGAATGTCACTGAGTACAGACGAATATCATCATTAAACTGTACAACGGCTCAGTAGCATATAGCAGCATATACATCATGACTCGAATACGCAACACCCAGAACAAGTAAAAACCAAACCATCGAAAAGAAAAAGAAAACCAAAGAAACCCTTGCTACCTCTTGAGCACTGTGTTGGATTTCCCCGAAGAGGAGAGGATGATGCAGCAAAGTAGCGTAAGTATTTCCCTCAGTTTTTGAGAACCAAGGTATCAATCCAGTAGGAGACCACGCACAAGTCCCTCGTACCTATACAAAACGATAGTAACTCGCAACCAACGCTTAGGGGTTGTCAATCCCTTCACGATCACTTACGAGAGTGAGATCTGATAGAGATAATATTTTTGGTATTTTTGATAGATAGATGCAAAGTAAAAAGTAAAAGGCAAAGTAAAAACAAAGCAAGTAAATAAAATGATAGAGATTGATATGATAAGAATAGACCTTGGGCCATAGGTTTCACTAGTGGCTTCTCTCAAGAGCATAAGTATTCTACGGTGGGTGAACAAATTACTGTTGAGCAATTGACAAAATTGAGCATAGTTATGAGTATATCTAGGCAATGATCATGTATATAGGCATCACGTCCAAAACAAGTAGATCGAAACGATTCTGCATCTACTACTATTACTCCACTCATCGACCGCTATCCAGCATGCATCTAGAGTATTAAGTTAAAAACAGAGTAACGCCTTAAGCAAGATGACATGATGTAGAGGGATAAATTCATGCAATATTATAAAAACCCCATCTTGTTATCCTCGATGACAACAATACAATACGTGCCTTGCTGCCCCTTCTATCACTGGGAAAGGACACCGCAAGATTGAACCCAAAGCTAAGCACTTCTCCCATTGCAAGAACTACCAATCTAGTTGGCCAAACCAAAAAGGATAATTCGAAGAGACTTGCAAAGATAACTCAATTATACATAAAAGAATTCAGAGAAGAATGAAATATTTTCCATAGATAATACTGGATCATAAACCCACAATTCATCGGTCTTAATAAACACACCGCAAAAAGAAGATTACATCGAATAGATCTCCACGGGAGAGGGGGAGAACATTGTATTGAGATCCAAAAAGAGAGAAGAAGCCATCTAGCTACTAGCTATGGACCCGAAGGTCTGAAGTAAACTACTCACACTTCATCCGAGGGGCTATGGTGTTGATGTAGAAGCTCTCCGTGGTGGATGCCCCCTCCGGCGGAGCTCCGGAACAGGCCCCA
Organism: Triticum timopheevii; assembly: GCA_963921465.1. Taxonomy (NCBI): domain Eukaryota; kingdom Viridiplantae; phylum Streptophyta; class Magnoliopsida; order Poales; family Poaceae; genus Triticum; species Triticum timopheevii. The sequence continues at coordinate 474,449,791 of OY997268.1, forward strand.
AGATGGGATCTCGTGGATACAGAAGGTTGCGGCGGTGGAATTAGGTTTTTGGCTCATGTTCTGATCGCTCGGGGATACGTAGGTATATATAGGAGGAAGGAGTACGTCGGTGGAGTGTCGAGGGGCCCACGAGGTAGGCGGACGCGCCCAGGGGGGCGCCCTCCACCCTCGTGACCGCCTCTGGCACTGCTTGGAGTAGGGTCCAAGTCTCCTGGATCACGTTCAGTTGGAAAATCACGATCCCGAAGGTTTCATTCCATTTGGACTCAGTTTGATATTCTGTTTCTTCGAAATACTGAAAAAGGCAAAAAACAGCAATTCTGGGCTGGGCCTCCGGTTAATAGTTTAGTCCCAAAAGAAATATAAAAGTGGAAAATAAAGCCCAGTATAGTCCAAAACAGTAGATAAAGTAGCATGGAGCAATCAAAAATTATAGATACGTTGGAGACGTATCAAGCATCCCCAAGCTTAATTCCTGCTCGTCGTCGAGTAGGTAAATGATAAAAAAGAATTTTTGATGCGGAGTGATACTTTGGCATAATTTCAATGTAAAACTTCTAAATTGCGATGTGAATATTCAGATCCGAAAGATTCAAGACAAAAGTTCATATTGACACAAAAATAATAATACTTCAAGCATACTAATCAAAGCAATCATGTCTTCTCAAAATAACATGGCAAAAGAAAGTTCATCCCTACAAAATCATATAGTTAGGCTATGCTTCATTTTCGTCACACAAAGATTTTTCCAACTTCTATACCCCCCGATGATAAGCCAAGCAATTGTTTCATACTTAAATAATCTCAAACTTTTTCAACCTTCACGCAATACGTGAGCGTGAGCCATGGATATAGCTGAACGAAATATGCCCTAGAGGCAATAATAAAGTTATTATTTATTTCCTTATATCACGATAAATGTTTATTATTCATGCTAGAATTGTATTAACCGGAAACATAATACTTGTGTGAATACATAGACAAACAGAGTGTCACTAGTATGCCTCTACTTGACTAGCTCATTGATCAAAGATGGTTATGTTTCCTAGCCATAGACATGTGTTGTCATTTGATTAACGGGATCACATCATTAGAAGAATGATGTGATTGACTTGACCCATTCCGTTAGCTTAGCACTCGATCGTTTAGTATGTTGCTATTGCTTTCTTCATGACTTATACACGTTCCTATGACTATGAGATTATGCAACTCCCGTTTACCGGAGGAACACTTTGTGTGCTACCAAACGTCACAACGTAACTGGGTGATTATAAAGGTGCTCTACAGGTGTCTCCGAAGGTACTTGTTGGGTTGGCGTATTTCAAGATTAGGATTTGTCACTCTGATTGTCGGAGAGGTATCTCTGGGCCCACTCGGTAATGCACATCACTTTAAACCTTGCAAGCATTGCAACTAATGAGTTAGTTGCGGGATGATGTATTATGGAACGAGTAAAGAGACTTGTCGGTAACGAGATTGAACTAGGTATTGAGATACCGACGATCGAATCTCGGGCAAGTAACATACCGATGATAAAGGGAACAACGTATGTTGTTATGCGGTTTGACCGATAAAGATCTTCGTAGAAAATGTGGGAGCCAATAAGGGCATCCAGGTCCCGCTATTGATATTTACCGGAAACGTGTCTCGGTCATGTCTACATAGTTCTCGAACCCATAGGGTCCGCACACTTAACGTTTCGTTGATGATATAGTATTATATGAGTTATGTATGTTGGTGACCGAATGTTGTTCGGAGTCCCGGATGAGATCATGGACATGACGAGGAACTCCGAAATGGTCTGGAGATAAAGTTTGATATATGGGATAACAGTGTTTGATCTCCGGAAGGGTTCCGGAATTCACTGAAAGGGGTTCCGGATGTTTCCCGAAATGTTTGGGTACGAGAACACGTCATTTGGGCCAAAGGGGAAAGCCCACGAGGCTTTTGGAAAGTGCAAAAGGAAGTTTTGTGGACATGGTTTAGTTGATTTGGATCACGTGATCACTTAGATGACTAGAGAGATGTATGTCTAAGTGGGAGTTCTTAAGTAATATGATTAATTGAACTTAAATTTATCTTGAACTTAGTCCTGGTAGTATTTTGCAAATTATGTTGTAGATCAATAGCTCACGTGTTGCTTTCATATTTTTATTTTGATATGTTCCTAGAGAAAACTATGTTGAAAGATGTTAGTAGCAATGATGCGGATTGGATCCGTGATCTGAGGTTTATCCTCATTGCTGCACAGAAGAATTATGTCCTTGATGCACCGCTAGGTGACAAACCTATTGCAGGAGCAGATGCAGACGTTATGAACGTTTGGCTAGCTCAAAATGATGACTACTTGATAGTTTAGTGCACCATGCTAAAACGGCTTAGAATCGGGAGTTCAAAGACGTTTTGAACGTCATGGACCATATGAGATGTTCTAGGAGTTGGAGTTAATATTTCCAGCAAATACCCGAGTTGAGAGATATGAAGTCTCCAACAAGTTCTATAGCTAAAAGATGGAGGAGAATCGCTCAACTAGTGAGCATGTGCTCAGATTGTTTGGGTACTTCAATCGCTTGAATCAAGTGGGAGTTAATCTTCTAGATAAGATAGTGATTGACAGAATTCTCTAGTCACCATCACTAAGTTACTAGAACTTGGTGATGAACTATAGTATGCAAGGGATGATGAAAACGATTCCCGAGCTCTTCGTGATGTTGAAATTGACGAAGGTAGAAATCAAGAAAGAGCATCAAGTGTTGATGATTGACAAGACCACTAGTTTCAAGAAAATGGCAAAGGGAAAGAAAGGGAAACTTCAAGTAGAATGGCAAACAAGTTGTCACTCCCGTGAAGAAGACCAAAGCTGGACCAAAGCCTGAAACTGAGTGCTTACACTACAAAGGAAATGGTCACTGGAAGCGGAAATGCCCTGAATATTTGGTGGATAAGAAGGATGGCAAAGTGAACAAGGGTATATTTGATATACAGGTTATTGATGTGTGCCTTACTAGTGTTTATAGTAGCCCCTGAGTATTTGATACTTGCTCGGTTGCTAAGATTAGTAACTCGAAACAGGAGTTACAGAATAAAAAGAGACTAGTTGAAGGGGAAGTGACGATGAGTGTTGGAAGTAGTTCCAAGATAGATATGATCATCATCACACACTCCCTATACTTTCGGGATTAGTGTTCAACCTAAATAAATGTTATTTGGCGTTTGCATTGAGCATGAATATGATTTGATCATGTTTATTGCAATACGGTTATTCATTTAAAGTCAGAGATTAATTGTTGTTCTGTTTACATGAATAAAACCTTCAAATGGTCATGCACCCAATGAAAATAGTTTGTTGGATTTCGATCGTAGTGATACACATATTCATAATATTGATGCCAAAAGATGCAAAGTTAATAATGATAGTGCAACTTATTTGTGGCACTGCTGTTTGGGTCATATCGGTGTAAAGCGCATGAAGAAACTCCATAAAGATGGATTTTCGGAATCACTTGGTTATGAATCATTTGATGCTTGCGAACCATGCCTTTTGGGAAAGATTACTAAAACTCCGTTCCCCGGAACAATGGAACGAGCTACTGACTTATTGGAAATAATACATACCAATGTATGCGATCCGATGAGTGTTAAGGCTCGCGGCGTGTATCGTTATTTTCTGACCTTCACAAATGATTTGAGCAGATATGGGTATATCTACTTGATGAAACATAAGTCTGAAACATTTGAAAAGTTCAAAGAATTTCAGAGTGAAGTGGAAAATCATCGTAACAAGAAAAATAAAGTTTCTACGATCTGATCGTGGAGACGAATATTTGTACGAGTTTGGTCTTCATTTGAAACAATGTGAAATAGTTTCGCAACTCACGCCACCTGGAACACCATAATTTAATGGTGTGTCCGAATGTCGTAATCGTACTTTACTAGATATGGTGCGATCTATGATGTCTCTTATCGGTTTACCACTATCTTTTTGGGGTTATGCATTAGAGACAGCTGCATTCACGTTTAATAGGGCACCATCTAAATCCGTTGAGACGACACCGTATGAACTATGGTTTAGCAGTAAACCTAAGCTGTCATTTCTTAAAGTTTGCATTTGCGATGCTTATATGAAAAAGGTTTTCAACCTGATAAGCTCGAACCCAAATCGGAGAAGTGCGTCTTCATAGAATACCCAAAGGAAACTGTTGGTTACACCTTCTATCACAGATCTGAAGGCAAAAAAATTGTTGCTAAGAATGGATCCTTTCTAGAGAAGGAGTTTCTCTCGAAAGAAGTGAGTGGGAGGAAAGTAGAGCTTGATAAGGTAATTTGTACCTTCTCCCGAATTGGAAAGTAGTTCATCACATAAATCATTTCCAGTGATTCCTACACCAGTTAGTGAGGAAGCTAATGATGATGATCATGAAACTTCAGATGAAGTTACTACAAAATCTCGTAGGTCTTCCAAAGTACAGTCCGCACCAGAGTGGTACGGTAATCCTGTTCTGGAAGTCATGTTACTAGACCATGATGAACCTACGAACTATGAGGAAGCGATGATGAGCCCAGATTCCGCAAAATGGCTTGAGGCCATGAAATCTGAGATGGGATCCATGTATGAGAACAAAGTGTGGACTTTCGTGGAGTTGCCCGATGATCGGCAAGCCATATTGTATAAATGGATCTTCAAGAGGAAGACAGATGCTGATAGTAGTGTTACTATCTACAAAGCTCGACTTGTCGCAAAAAGGTTTTCGACAAGTTCAAGGTGTTGACTACAATGAGATTTTCTCAACTGTAGCGATGCTTAAGTCTGTCCGAATCATGTTAGCAATTGCCACATTTTATGAAATCTGGCAAATGGATGTCAAAACTGCAGTCCTTAATGGTTTTCTTAAAGAAGAGTTGTATATGATGCAACCAGAAGGTTTTGTCAATCCTAAAGGTGCTAACAAAATGTGCAAGCTCCAGCGATCCATCTATGTACTAGTGCAAGCATCTCAGAGTTGGAATATACGCTTTGATAAGTTGATCAAAGCATATAGTTTTATACAGACTTGCGGTGAAGCCTGTATTTACAAGAAAGTGAGTGGGAGCATTACAACATTTTTGATAAGTATATGTGAATGACATATTGTTGATCAGAAATATTGTAGAATTATTCTGCAAAGCATAAAGGAGTGTTTGAAAGGAGTTTTTTCAAAGAAAGACCTCGGCAAAGCTACTTACATATTGAGCATCAAGATCTATTGAGATAGATCAAGATGCTTGATAAGTTTTTTCGATGAGTGCATACCTTGACAAGATTTTGAAGTAGTTCAAAATGGAACAATCAAAGAAAGAGTTCTTGCCTGTGTTACAAGGTGTGAAATTGAGTAAGACTCAAAGCCCGACCACGGCAGAAGATAGAAAGAGAATGAAAGTCATTCCCTATGCCTCAGCCATAGGTTCTACAAAGTATGCTATGATGTGTACCAGATCTATTGTACCTCTGAATTTGGCAAGGGAGTACAATAGTGATCTAGGAGTAGATCACTAGACATTGGTCAAAATTATCCTTAGTGGAATAAGGATATGTTTCTCGATTATGGAGGTGATAAAAGGTTCGTCGTAAAGGGTTACGTCGATACAAGTTTTGGCACTGATCCAGATGACTCTAAGTCTTAATCTGGATACATATTGAAAGTGGGAGCAATTAGCTATAGTAGCTCCATGCAGAGCATTGTAGACATAGAGTATTTGCAAAATACATACGGCTCTGAATGTGACAGACCCGTTGACTAAACTTCTCTCACGAGCAAAACATGATCATACCTTAGTACTCTTTGGTTGTTAATCACATAGCGATGTGAACTAGATTATTGACTCTAGTAAACCCTTTGGGTGTTGGTCACATGAAGATGTGAACTATGGGTATTAATCACATACAGATGTGACTATTGGTGTTAAATCACATGGCAATGTGAACTAGATTATTGACTCTAGTGCAAGTGGGAGACTGAAGGAAATATGCCCTAGAGGCAATAATAAAGTTATTATTTATTTCCTTATATCATGATAAATGTTTATTATTCATGCTAGAATTGTATTAACCGGAAACATAATACTTGTGTGAATACATAGACAAACAGAGTGTCACTAGTATGCCTCTACTTGACTAGCTCGTTGATCAAAGATGGTTATGTTTCCTAGCCATAGACATGTGTTGTCATTTGATTAAAGGGATCATATCATTAGAAGAATGATGCGATTGACTTGACCCATTCTGTTAGCTTATCACTCGATCGTTTAGTATGTTGCTATTTCTTTCTTCATGACTTATACATGTTCCTATGACTATGAGATTATGCAACTCCCGTTTACCGGAGGAACACTTTGTGTGCTACCAAACGTCACAACGTAACTGGGTGATTATAAAGGTGCTCTACAGGTGTCTCCGAAGGTACTTGTTGGGTTGGCGTATTTCGAGATTAGGATTTGTCACTCCGATTGTCGGAGAGGTATCTCTGGGCCCACTCGGTAATGCACATCACTTAAATCCTTGCAAGCATTGCAACTAATGAGTTAGTTGCGGGATGATGTATTATGGAACGAGTAAAGAGACTTGCCAGTAACGAGATTGAACTAGGTATTGAGATACCGACGATCGAATCTCGGGCAAGTAACATACCGATGACAAAGGGAACAATGTATGTTGTTATGCGGTTTGACCGATAAAGATGTTCGTAGAATACGTGGGAGCCAATATGGGCATCCAGGTCCCGCTATTGGTTATTGACCGGAAACGTGTCTTGGTCATGTCTACATAGTTCTCGAACCCGTAGGGTCTGCACGCTTAACGTTTCGTTGACGATATAGTATTATATGAGTTATGTATGTTGGTGACCAAATGTTGTTCGGAGTCCCGGATGAGATCATGGACATGACGAGGAGCTCCGAAATGGTCCGGAGATAAAGTTTGATATATGGGATAATATTGTTTGATCTCCGGAAGGGTTCCGGAATTCACCGGAAGGGGTTTCGGATGTTTCCCGAAATGTTTGGGTACGAGAACACGTTATTTGGTTCAAAGGGGAAAGCCCACGAGGCTTTTGGAAAGTGCAAAAGGAAGTTTTGCAGAGACTAGAGGCTAGACACCAGGAACCCTGGCGTCTAGGGTTAGACGCCGGGAACCCTGGCGTCTAGCCTTGGAGTCCGTGTAGGACTCTTACCTTTCAGGCAAAACCGACTTTGAGGAGGCTTTTACTCCAAGTTTTGACCCCAGGGCTCAACATATAAATAGAGATACATGGCTAGCACCAAAGATACATCAAGAAACACCAAGCCGTGTGCCGGCAACCCCGTCCCCTCTAGTTTATCCTCCGTCATAGTTTCCGTAGTGCTTAGGCGAAGCCGTGCGGAGATTGTTCTTCACCAACACCGTCACCACGCCGTCGTGCTGCCGGAACTCATCTACTACTTCGCCCGTCTTGCTGGATCGAGAAGACGAGGACGTCATCAAGCTGAACGTGTGCAGAACTCGGAGGTGCCGTGCATTCGGTACTTGGATCGGTCGGATTGTGAAGACGTACGACTACATCAACCGCGTTTATAAATGCTTCCACTTAGCAATCTTCAAGGGTATGAAGATACACTCCCTCTCTCATTGCTATGCATCACCATGATCTTGCGTGTGCGTAGGAATTTTTTTGAAATTACTACGTTCCCCAACAGTGGCATCCGAGCCTGGTTTTATGCGTAGATGTCATATGCACGAGTAGAACACAAGTGAGTTGTGGGCGATACAAGTCATACTGCTTACCAGCATGTCATACTTTGGTTCAGCGGTATTGTGAGATGAAGCGGCCCGGACCGACATTACACGTACGCTTACGCGAGACTGGTTTCACCGTTACGAGCACTCGTTGCTTAAAGGTGACTGGCGGGTGTCTGTCTCTCTCACTTTAGTTGAACCGAGTGTGGCTACGCCCAGTCCTTGCGAAGGTTAAAACAGCACTAACTTGACGAACTATCGTTGTGGTTTTGATTCTTAGGTAATAAACGGTTCTTGCTAAGCCCGTAGCAGCCACGTAAAATTTGCAACAACAAAGTAGAGGACGTCTAACTTGTTTTTGCAGGGCATGTTGTGATGTGATATGGTCAAGACGTGATGCTATATTTTATTGTATGAGATGATCATGTTTTGTAACCAAGTTATCGGCAACTGGCAGGAGCCATATGGTTGTCGCTTTATTGTATGAAATGCAAATGCCCTGTAATTGCTTTACTTTATCACTAAGCAGTAGCGATAGTCGTAGAAGCAATAGATGGCGTAAACGACAATGATGCTACGATGAAGATCAAGGTGTCGCGCCGGTGACGATGGTGATCATGACGGTGCTTCGGAGATGGAGATCACAAGCACAAGATGATGATGGCTATATCATATCACTTATATTGATTGCATGTGATGTTTATCTTTTATGCATCTTATCTTGCTTTGATTGACGATAGCATTATAAGATGATCTCTCACTAATTATCAACAAGTGTTCTCCCTGAGTATGCACCGTTGCGAAAGTTCTTCGTGCTGAGACACCACATGATGATCGGGTGTGATAGGCTCTACATTCAAATACAACGGGTGCAAAACAGTTGCACATGCGGAATACTCAGGTTAAACTTGACGAGCCTAGCATATACAGATATGGCCTCGGAACACGGAGACCGAAAGGTCGAACATGGATCATATAGTAGATATGATCAACATAGTGATGTTCACCATTGCAAACTACTCCATCTCACGTGATGATCGGACATGGTTTAGTTGATTTGAATGACGTGATCACTTAGATGACTAGAGAGATGTATGTCTAAGTGGGAGTTCTTAAGTAATATGATTAGTTGAACTTAAATTTATCATGAACTTAGTCCTGGTAGTATTTTGCAAATTATGTTGTAGATCAATAGCTCGCATTGTTGCTTCATATGTTTATTTTGATATGTTCCTAGAGAAAACTATGTTGAAAGATGTTAGTAGCAATGATGCGGATTGGATCCGTGATCTGAGGTTTATCCTCATTGCTGCACAGAAGAATTATGTCCTTGATGCACCGCTAGGTGACAAACCTATTGCAGGAGCAGATGCAGACGTTATGAACGTTTGGCTAGCTCAAAATGATGACTACTTGATAGTTTAGTGCACCATGCTAAAACGGCTTAGAATCGGGACTTCAAAGACGTTTTGAACGTCATGGACCATATGAGATGTTCTAGGAGTTGGAGTTAATATTTCCAGCAAATACCCGAGTTGAGAGATATGAAGTCTCCAACAAGTTCTATAGCTAAAAGATGGAGGAGAATCGCTCAACTAGTGAGCATGTGCTCAGATTGTTTGGGTACTTCAATCGCTTGAATCAAGTGGGAGTTAATCTTCCAGATAAGATAGTGATTGACAGAATTCTCTAGTCACCATCACTAAGTTACTAGAACTTTGTGATGAACTATAGTATGCAAGGGATGATGAAAATGATTCCCGAGCTCTTCGTGATGTTGAAATTGACGAAGGTAGAAATCAAGAAAGAGCATCAAGTGTTGATGATTGACAAGACCACTAGTTTCAAGAAAATGGCAAAGGGAAAGAAAGGGAAACTTCAAGTAGAATGGCAAACAAGTTGTCACTCCCGTGAAGAAGACCAAAGCTGGACCAAAGCCTGAAACTGAGTGCTTACACTACAAAGGAAATGGTCACTGGAAGCGGAAATGCCCTGAATATTTGGTGGATAAGAAGGATGGCAAAGTGAACAAGGGTATATTTGATATACAGGTTATTGATGTGTGCCTTACTAGTGTTTATAGTAGCCCCTGAGTATTTGATACTTGCTCGGTTGCTAAGATTAGTAACTCGAAACAGGAGTTACAGAATAAAAAGAGACTAGTTGAAGGGGAAGTGAGTTACAGAATAAAAAGAGACTAGCTGAAGGGGAAGTGACGATGAGTGTTGGAAGTAGTTCCAAGATAGATATGATCATCATCGCACACTCCCTATACTTTCGGGATTAGTGTTAAACCTAAATAAATGTTATTTGGCGTTTGCGTTGAGCATGAATATGATTTGATCATGTTTATTGCAATACGGTTATTCATTTAAAGTCAGAGAATAATTGTTGTTCTGTTTACATGAATAAAACCTTCAAATGGTCATACACCCAATGAAAATAGTTTGTTCGATCTCGATCGTAGTGATACACATATTCATAATATTGATGCCAAAAGATGCAAAGTTAATAATGATAGTGCAACTTATTTGTGGCACTGCTGTTTGGGTCATATCGGTGTAAAGCGCATGAAGAAACTCCATAAAGATGGATTTTCGGAATCACTTGGTTATGAATCATTTGATGCTTGCGAACCGTGCCTTTTGGGAAAGATGACTAAAACTCCGTTCCCCGGAACAATGGAACGAGCTACTAACTTATTGGAAATAATACATACCGATGTATGCGATCCGATGAGTGTTAAGGCTCGCGGCGTGTATCGTTATTTTCTGACCTTCACAAATGATTTGAGCAGATATGGGTATATCTACTTGATGAAACATAAGTCTAAAACATTTGAAAAGTTCAAAGAATTTCAGAGTGAAGTGGAAAATCATCGTAACAAGAAAAATAAAGTTTCTACGATCTGATCGTGGAGACGAATATTTGAGTTACGAGTTTGGTCTTCATTTGAAACAATGTGAAATAGTTTCGCAACTCATGCCACCTGGAACACCACAATGTAATGGTGTGTCCGAACATCGTAATCGTACTTTACTAGATATGGTGCGATCTATGATGTCTCTTATCGGTTTACCACTATCGTTTTGGGGTTATGCATTAGAGACAGCTGCATTCACGTTTAATAGGGCACCATCTAAATCCGTTGAGACGACACCGTATGAACTATGGTTTAGCAGAAAACCTAAGCTATCATTTCTTAAAGTTTGCAGTTGCGATGCTTATATGAAAAAGGTTTTCAACCTGATAAGCTCGAACCCAAATCGGAGAAGTGCGTCTTCATAGAATACCCAAAGGAAACTGTTGGGTACACCTTCTATCACAGATCTGAAGGCAAAACATTCGTTGCTAAGAATGGATCCTTTCTAGAGATGGAGTTTCTCTCGAAATAAGTGAGTGGAAGGAAACTAGAGCTTGATAAGGTAATTTGTACCTTCTCCCGAATTGGAAAGTAGTTCATCACATAAATCAGTTCCAGTGATTCCTACACCAATTAGTGAGGAAGCTAATGATGATGATCATGAAACTTCAGATGAAGTTACTACAAAACCTCGTAGGTCTTCCAAAGTACAGTTCGCACCAGAGTGGTACGGTAATCCTATTCTGGAAGTCATGTTACTAGACCATGATGAACGTACGAACTATGAGGAAGCGATGATGAGCCCAGATTCCGCAAAATGGCTTGAGGCCATGAAATCTGAGATGGGATCCATGTATGAGAATAAAGTATGGACTTTGGTGGAGTTGCCCGATGATCGGCAAGCCATATTGTATAAATGGATCTTCAAGAGGAAGACAGATGCTGATAGTAGTGTTACTATCTACAAAGCTCGACTTGTCGCAAAAAGGTTTTCGACAAGTTCAAGGTGTTGACTACAATGAGATTGTCTCAACTGTAGCGATGCTTAATTCTGTCCTAATCATGTTAGCAATTGCCACATTTTATGAAATCTGGCAAATGGATGTCAAAACTGCATTCCTTAATGGTTTTCTTAAAGAAGAGTTGTATATGATGAAACCAGAAGGTTTTGTCAATCCTAAAGGTGCTAACAAAATGTGCAAGCTCCAGCGATCCATCTATGTACTAGTGCAAGCATCTCAGAGTTGGAATATACGCTTTGATAAGTTGATCAAAGCATATAGTTTTATACAGACTTGTGGTGAAGTCTGTATTTACAAGAAAGTGAGTGGGAGCATTACAACATTTTTGATAAGTATATGTGAATGACATATTGTTGATCAGAAATATTGTAGAATTATTCTGCAAAGCATAAAGGAGTGTTTGAAAGGAGTTTTTTCAAAGAAAGACCTCGGCGAAGCTACTTACATATTGGGCATCAAGATCTATTGAGATAGATCAAGACGCTTGATAAGTTTTTTCAATGAGTGCATACCTTGACAAGATTTTGAAGTAGTTCAAAATGGAACAATCAAAGAAAGAGTTCTTGCCTGTGTTACAAGGTGTGAAATTGAGTAAGACTCAAAGCCCGACCACGGCAGAAGATAGAAAGAGAATGAAAGTCATTCCCTATGCCTCAGCCATAGGTTCTACAAAGTATGCTATGCTGTGTACCAGATCTATTGTACCTCTGAATTTGGTAAGGGAGTACAATAGTGATCTAGGAGTAGATCACTGGACATTGGTCAAAATTATCCTTAGTGGAATAAGGATATGTTTCTCGATTATGGAGGTGACAAAAGGTTCGTCGTAAAGGGTTACGTCGATACAAGTTTTGGCACTGATCTAGATGACTCTAAGTCTTAATCTGGATACATATCGAAAGTGGGAGCAATTAGCTATAGTAGCTCCATGTAGGGCATTGTAGACATAGAATATTTGCAAAATACATACGGCTCTGAATGTGACAGACTCGTTGACTAAACTTCTCTCACGAGCAAAACATGATCATACCTTAGTACTCTTTGGGTGTTAATCACATAGCGATGTGAACTAGATTATTGACTCTAGTAACCCTTTGGGTGTTGGTCACATGAAGATGTGAACTATGGGTATTAATCACATACAGATGTGACTATTGGTGTTAAATCACATGGCGATGTGAAATAGATTATTGACTCTACTGCAAGTGGGAGACTGAAGGAAATATGCCCTAGAGGCAATAATAAAGTTATTATTTATTTCCTTATATCATGATAAATGTTTATTATTCATGCTAGAATTGTATTAACCGGAAACATAATACTTGTGTGAATACATAGACAAACAGAGTGTCACTAGTATGCCTCTACTTGACTCGCTCGTTGATCAAAGATGGTTATGTTTCCTAGCCATAGACATGTGTTGTCATTTGATTAACGGGATCACATCATTAAAAGGATGATGTGATTGACTTGACCCATTCCGTTAGCTTAGCACTCGGTCGTTTAGTATGTTGCTATTGCTTTCTTCATGACTTATACAGGTTCCTATGACTATGAGATTATGCAACTCCCGTTTACCGGATGAACACTTTGTGTGCTACCAAACGTCACAACATAACTGGGTGATTATAAAGGTGCTCTATAGGTGTCTCCGAAGGTACTTGTTGGGTTGGTGTATTTCGAGATTAGGATTTGTCACTCCGATTGTCGGAGAGGTATCTCTGGGCCCACTTGGTAATGCACATCACTTAAAGCCTTGCAAGCATTGCAACTAATGAGTTAGTTGCGGGATGATGTATTATGGAACGAGTAAAGAGACTTGCCAGTAACGAGATTGAACTAGGTATTGATATACCGATGATCGAATCTCGGGCAAGTAACATACCGATGACAAAGGGAACAATGTATGTTGTTATGCGGTTTGACCGATAAAGATCTTCGTAGAATATGTGGGAGCCAATATGGGCATCCAGGTCCCGCTATTGGTTATTGACCAGAAACGTGTCTCGGTCATGTCTACATAGTTCTTGAACCCGTAGGGTCCGCACGCTTAATGTTTCGTTGACGATATAGTATTATATGAGTTATGTATGTTGGTGACCGAATGTTGTTCGGAGTCCCGGATGAGATCATGGACATGACGAGGAACTCTGAAATGGTCCGGAGATAAAGTTTGATATATGGGATAATAGTGTTTGATCTTCGGAAGGGTTCCGAAATTCACCGGAAGGGGTTCCGGATGTTTCCCGAAATGTTTGGGTACGAGAACACGTTATTTGGGCCAAGGGGGAAAGCCCACGAGGCTTTTGGAAAGTGCAAAAGGAAGTTTTGCGGAGACTAGAGGCTAGACGCCGGGAACCCCGGCGTCTAGGGGGTAGACGCCGGGAACCCTGGCATCTAGCCTTGGAGTCCGTGTAGGACTCTTACGTTTTGGGCAAAACCGACTTTGAGGAGGCTTTTACTCCAAGTTTCGACCCCAGGGCTCAACATATAAATAGAGGGACATGGCTAGCACCAAAGATACATCAAGAAACACCAAGCCGTGTGCCGGCAACCCCGTCCCCTCTAGTTTATCCTCCGTCATAGTTTCCATAGTGCTTAGGCGAAGCCCTGCGGAGATTGTTCTTCACCAACACCGTCACCACGCCGTCGTGCTGCCAGAACTCATCTACTACTTCGCCCGTCTTGCTGGATCGAGAAGGCGAGGACGTCATCAAGCTGAACGTGTGCAGAACTCGGAGGTGCCGTGCATTCGGTACTTGGATCGGTTGGATCGTGAAGACATACGACTACATCAACCGCGTTGATAAACGCTTCCGCTTAGCGATCTTCAAGGGTATGAAGATACACTCCCTCTCTCGTTGCTATGCATCACCATGATCTTGCGTGTGCGTAGGATTTTTTTTGAAATTACTACGTTCCCCAACAATAGCACTCTAGGTGGAATAGAATATGATGATGGGGGTTGTGTGGAGAAGACAAAAAAGGAGAAAGTCTCACATTGACGAGGCTAATCAACGGGCTATGGAGATCCCGATCAATTGATGTCAACATGAGGAGTAGGGATTGCCATGCAACGGATGCACTAGAGCTATGAATGCTCAACAAAATAAAACTAGTGGGTGTGCATCCAACTTGCTTGCTCATGAAGACCTAGGGCATTTGAGGAAGCCCATCGTAGGAATATACAAGCCAAGTTCTATAATGAAAAATTCCCACTAGTATAAAAAGACAACTTATGAGACTCACTACATGAAGAACAAGGTGCTACTTTGAAGCACAATATATGAGACTCACTACATGAAGAACAAGGTGCTACTTTGAAGCACAAGTGTGGAAAAAGAGATAGTAGCATTGCCCTTTTTTTGGGCCTTACTTTTTTTGACCCTTCTCTTTTTTTGGGGGGGGGGGGGCAATGCTCTAATAATGATGATCATTACACTTCTATTGATTACACATAAGGATTACAACTCGAAACTTAGAACAAGATATGACTCTATATGAATGCCTCCGGCGGTGTACCGGGATGGTGCAATGAATCAAGAGTGACATGTATGGAAAATAATGCATGGTGGCTTTGCCACAAATACGATGTCAACTACATGATCATGCAATGGCAATATGACAAAAGTAATGTATGTCATGATGATGATGATGGAAGTTGCATGGCAATATATCTCAGAATGGCTATGGAAATGCCATAATATGTAGGTATGGTGGCTGTTTTGAGGAAGATATAAGGAGGTTTATGGGTGATAGAGCGTATCCTATCACGGGGTTTGGATGCACCGGTGAAGTTTGCACCAACTCTCAAGGTGAGAAAGGGCAATGCACGGTACCGAAGAGGCTAGCAAAGGAGGAAAGGTGAGAGTGTGTATAATCCATGGACTCAACATTAGTCAAAAGAACTCATATACTTATTGCAAAAATTTAGAAGTCATCAAAAATCAAGTACTACGTGCATGCTCCTAGGGGGATAGATTGGTAGGAAAAGGCCATCGCTCGTCCCCGAACGCCACTCATAAGGATACACAAGCCAAGTACACTTCATGTTTCAAATTTGTTACATAACTTTAACCATACGTGCATGCTACGGGACTTGCAAACTTCAACACAAGTATTTCTCAAATTCATAATCACCCAACTAACACGACTTTGATATTATCACCTCCATATCTCAAAACAATTATCAAGCATCAAACTTATCTTAGTATTCAACGCACTCAAAAGAAAGGTTCACATATCTTGAACACCAAGTATATTAACATTAAGCAAATTACCATGCTATTAATGACTCTCAAAATAATCTAAGTGAAGCATGAGAGATCAATAGTTTCTTTAAAACAAATCCACCACCGTGCTCTAAAAGATATAAGTGAAGCACTAGAGCAAAAATTATCACGCTCAAAAGATATAAGTGAAGTACTATGAGAAAAACTATCAAGCTCAAAAGATATAAGTGAAGCACATAGAGTATTCTAACAAATTCTAATTCATGAATGGCTCTCTCAAAAGGTGTATACAGCAAGGATGATTGTGGTAAACTAACAAGCAAAGATGCAAATAACACAAGACGCTCCAAGCAAAACACATATCATGTGGTGAATAAAAATATAGCTCCAAGTAAATTACCAATGGAAGTGGACAAAAGAGGGGATGCCTTCTGGGGCATCCCCAAGCTTTGACTTTTTGGTGTCCTTGGATTATCTTGAGGGTTCCATGGGCATCCCCAAGCTTAGGCTCCTGCCACTCCTTGTTCCATAATCCATCAAAAGAATTCACCCAAAACTTGAAAACTTCATAACACAAAACTCAACAGAAATCTCGTGAGCTCCGTTAGAGAAAGAAAACAAAAGACTACTTCAAGGTACTATAATGAACTCATTCTTTATTTATTTTGGTGTTAAAACTACTGTATTCCAACTTCTCTATGGTTTATAAACTATTTTACTAGCCATAGATTCATCAAAATAAGCAAACAACACACGTAAAATAGAATCTGTCAAAAAGAGAACAGTCTGTAGCAATGTGTAACTAACGCAAACTTCTGGAACTCTAAAAATTCTGCCAAAATAGGAAGTCCTGGAAAATTGGTTTACTGAACAGCAAAAATAATCAACGCAAAAGAACGTTCCTGTGATTTAACATAACTAAATTCGTGCGTGCAAAGTTTCTGTTTTTCAGCAGAATCAAATCAACTATCATCGTAGGTTATCCTATAGGTTCTACTTGGCACAAACACTAATTAAAAGATAAAACCACATCCAAACAGAGGCTAGATGGATTATTTATTCCTAAACAGAAGCAAAAACAAAAAACACAAAATAAAATTGGTTGCCTCCCGACAAGCGCTATCGTTTAACGCCCCTAGCTAGGCATAAAAGCAAAGATAGATCTAGGTAGTGCCATCTTTGGTAGTGAATTCTTCAATGAGGCATCTACATCCTTTAGAATTTTCTTTCTTCCTAGTAATTGTCAAATTTTCAGGCAAAAGATCGAAAAATTCATCTATAGCAAATGGTTCCTTAATGATGGTAAAAAGATTGGGATGAACACTTATAGATTTAAGATCTGCGGTTTCCGTACTAGATGATTCACCCTTATTCTTAGGAACATACATAAGCTTAGTATTTTTAGTAGAAGAACTTGGAGTGTTTTGAACGGAAGAAAAAGTGGTTCCCAAGTTGGTAATGATACCCTCAAGTTTATCGATTCTTGTAGAGTCTAGATTTATTTTTTCATTAACTATGGATTATTTTTCTTTAATATTTTTCAAAGTCATTCCTACTTTAGATCCATATTGGGTAATTTGATGGTGGATCTTTTTATCAAGATTTTCAATTGATTCAACGGTAGCAACTTTATTTTCAATAGCTTCAAGCCTTTGCATAACATGCTCCAAAGTTAACGTAGTTCCATTAATCAAAAGGGGTGGTGAGCCAAATATATCTATTAAAGCATTATAAGAATCAAAAGTATGGCTACCCAAAAAATTCCCTCCGGTAATGGTATCAAGGATATATCTATACCAAGGATTAGCACCTACGTAAAAATTGCGAAGAAGAACTGAAGTAGATTGCTTCCTGGTAGATCTATTTTGAGCATTGCAAATTCTATACCAAGCATCTTTTAGATTTTCTCCCTCCCTTTGCTTAAAATTTAGAACTTCATTCTCGGGAGGTAACGGAGAAGATAAGAGACTAGTCATGATGACAAGCAAGCAAACTAGCACACGAGCAAACAGAAAGGCAACGGGAAAAAGGCAAACGGGAAAGAGAGGAGGAGATTGGGAAAGAGAGGGCAAATAAAACGGCAAGGGTGAAGTGGGGGAGAGGAAAACGAGAGGCAATTGGCAAATAATGTAATGCGAGAGATAGGGATTGCGATGGGTACTTGGTATAGTTGACTTGCTTGCGTGAGCCTCCCCGGCAACGGCGCCAGAAATTCTTCTTGCTACCTCTTGAGCACTGCGTTGGATTTCCCCGAAGAGGAGAGGATGATGCAGCAAAGTAGCGTAAGTATTTCCCTCAGTTTTTGAGAAACAAGGTATCAATCCAATAGGAGACCACGCACAAGTCCCTCGTACCTACACAAAACGATAGCAACTCGCAACCAACGCTTAGGGGTTGTCAATCCCTTCACGGTCACTTACGAGAGTGAGATCTGATAGAGATAATATTTTTGGTATTTTTGATAGATAGATGCAAAGTAAAAAGTAAAAGGCAAAGTAAAAAACAAAGCAAGTAAATAAAGTGATAGAGATTGATATGATAAGAATAGACCCGGGGGCCATTGGTTTCACTAGTGGCTTCTCTCAAGAGCATAAGTATTCTACGGTGGGTGAACAAATTACTGTTGAGCAATTGACAGAACTGAGCATAGTTATGAGTATATCTAGGCAATGATCATGTATATAGGCATCACGTCCAAAATAAGTAGATCGAAACGATTCTGCATCTACTACTATTACTCCACTCATCGACCGCTATCCAGCATGCATCTAGAGTATTAAGTTAAAAACAGAGTAACACCTTAAGCAAGATAACATGATGTAGAGGGATAAATTCACACTACTAGGGAAAAGCCTATACACAGAATCTTAGCAGCAGCGCGGCTCAAAAAGGAGCACTGCTGCTAATTAGTAGTAGCGCATGTGCGGGAAACTCGTTGCTGATAAGTTTTTAGCAGTAGTGCGCTCGGTGTAAACCTCGCTGCCACAAATATCGACCGGCGGTGTTCACCTAACTCCATTTAGCAGTAGCGCGGTGGCGCGAACCGCGCTACTGCTACGGATGTAGTAGTAGCGCGCTTTTTCTGAGATCGCTTCTGCTAAATTTCAAATTGGCACACTTTTTTGTCCCTGTTAGCAGTAGCGCCGTCGCCCAAAGCGCGCTGCTGCTAATTCCTTAGCAGCAGTGCGTTTTAGCTCCCGCGCTACTGCTAACCCGCACCAACCCACCGCCTTTTCCCCACCCATCCCTCCCCTCCCCCCCTCTCTTCCCTTCCCCCTACCTCCCCCACATGCTCCCACTCTCACTCTTCTTCTTCCTCAATACTTCGCCCCCATTACTCTCTTTCTTCTATCCACCTTTCTCTCTCTTCATTACTCCTACCTAACTACACCACCTCCATTAATGCATCTCCTTTCTCTTTTTCCTTTCCCCTCCACTAGTTGAAGTTGTCTCCTCCCAAATTAGGTAGCTAGGTAGATGTAGGATTTAGTTAAGTGACCTATTTGCCCCCTAACTAGATCTATCTTTGTCAAGAAGAGCTTTGTGCACTTTTGATCTCCCTACAACATCATCTCCACCATGTGCTCGATCTTGATCGAGATAGAGGTGATGAAAATTTCATGCTTTTGCTAAATGGAAATATGTTTATGTGTGTGTGATATGTTTGTGGAAATTGTGTGTGTGGCATGAGTTGATGCCAAATTGTGCTTTTGAGTTGCCTATGTTTTGCCGAAATGTCGATTTATTTTCGTTTCGGCGAATTCCGGGCAAACTCTAGATCCATATATGTCCTATTTTTAGGGAAGGTCATGCCAAATTTTTGTATGAATTTGATGCATGCATACATTTTTATAATCAATTTTTTTATTATTACCGTGCAGAGTTGACGATGGTCAGTGGAACGATGGTGGACAGGTGGTTGCGGTCGGCGGTGCAGGACATGAAAGTGAATAACCGGACAAAGGTTTTATGTCCGTGTCGAAAATGCAAAGGAATAGTTTGGCTCGACCCCCATGACGATGGTCGTGTCGAAGCGCACCTGCTCATGACTGGTTTCATGGATGGCTATACTCAGTGGATAATTGAAGATGAGGATGATGATGTTGAGGATGCCGACGGGGCAGGCAATGATGACACAGGGCAAGACGAAGAGATGATCGATTTTGGCAGCGGGGAAGAGGCCGGACATGGCGGCGGAGAAGGGGCCGGACATGGCGGAGGAGAAGGGGGCGGACATGGCGGCGGAGAGAATGACATGGACTCCATGCAGCAGAGTTCGTCAGTACTAAGTTCAATCGTGCGGGACCCTCATGTTCAAGCATTGCTTCACAAGGAGACGAGTACTGAGAGAGCTCCTTCTAGAGAGGAGGCTAAGCTGGAGCAACTGGTGGTAGACTCGAACACTCCATTGTATGATGGTTGCAATCCTAAGGTGACCCGCTTGAGTTTCACGCTCCAACTCCTGAAGACGAAGGCTAAAAACAAATGGACCGACACTAGCCTCGATGAGCATCTCAAGTACCTAAAGGATGTTCTTCCCGCGGGTAATCTTTTTCCTACTAGTGTTGATGAGGCCAAGAAGATTGTGTGCCCTCTTGATCTGCCACACGTTAGATACCATGCATGCATCAACGATTGCATAATTTATCGGAAGGAGCACGCGGAAAAAACAAGTTGTCCGGTGTGCAATGCTTCTCGATACAAGAAGGCCGGGAAGAAATGTCCCCAGAAAGTTGTATGGTACTTACCGATCACTCCCCGTCTCTAGAGGTATTTTGTAGATCCCAAGGAAGCAAAGCTAATGTGCTGGCACGCGGAGAGGAAGAAGCCTGATGATGGAGATGATCCGAAGCTGAGACACGTGAAGGATGGAAGCCAGTGGAGAGCGTTGAACAGCTTCTATCGGTATTTTGAATGTGATGCAAGGAACATAGTGCTCGGAGCGTGTACCGATGGCATGAATCCGTTTGGCAACCAGAACACCAACCATAGCACATGGCCCATGTTTGTATGGATGTACAACCTCCCCCTGGTTGTGCATGAAATCGAAGTACATTCACATGAGCATGCTTATTCAAGGGCCGAAACAACCAGGAAATAATATTAATTTGTATCTGAAGGTACTTCAAGAGGAGTTAGACACGTTATGGAAAACACCGGCCAAGACATGGGAAGCCAGCAAAGGTGAGTGTTGGTGTCAAAACCGGCGGATCTCGGGTAGGGGGTCCCGAACTATGCGTCTAGGCGGATGGTAACAGGAGACAAGGGACACGATGTTTTTACCCAGGTTCGGGCCTCTCGATGGAGGTAAAACCCTACTCCTGCTTGATTGATATTGATGATATGGGTAGTACAAGAGTGGATCTACCACGAGATCAAGGAGGCTAAACCCTAGAAGCTAGCCTATGGTATGATTGTTGTAATGGTTGTGTTGTCCTACGGACTAAAACCCTCCGGTTTATATAGACATCGGGGAGGGCTAGGGTTACACAGAGTCGGTTACAATGGTAGGAGATCTACATATCCGTATTGCCAAGCTTGCCTTCCACGCCAAGGAAAGTCCCATCCGGACACGGGACGAAGTCTTCAATCTTGTATCTTCATAGTCTTAGAGTCCGGCCGATGATGTTAGTCCGGCTATCCGGACACCCCCTAGTCCAGGACTCCCTCAGTAGCCCCTGAACCAGGCTTCAATGACGATGAGTCCGGCGCGCATATTGTTCGGCATTGCAAGGCGGGTTCCTCCTCCGAATAATTCATAGAAGATTGTGAACACCAGGATAGTGTCCGGCTCTGCAAAATAAATTCCACATTCCACCGTAGAGAGAATAATATGTACACAAGTTCAATCTGCTGACGTATTTTGTGGCATGACGTCACGCCACTACCAGGCCTTTACTAGAATCGTTTTTTATTATACCACCTCAGTGCGTTTAGCGAAGCGGTTTCCCTGGCACGTCTTGTCGAAGCAGAGATCGTGTTCCCCTTATTCCGGGATTCCCATCAATACGGATGTGGGTAACCCAACCGCGCCATTGATGGTGGCGCTTGGGAGATAAGCGAGTTTTACCAGGCCGGTGGGGACGCATAGTCTTCGTCCGCCCATATATAAGGGGATAAGGATCCACCTTTTTTACCTACGCCTTCTTCCTCCTTTGCTTATCCATCTCCGCGCACTCGAGCTCCAGCGCCCAAGTTCGCACATCTCGCCTCAACCTTCTCCAACCATGTCCGGAGCGGGAGGCAAGTGGTTGGCCTCCTCCGTCATGGAGGGGCACATCGAAAAGCTGTGCGGCGCCGGATACCTTTCCAGCGACATCGCGCACCGGCTGCCCGACAAGGGGCAGCTCATCCCCACCCCCAGGCCCCATGAGAGGGTCGTGTTCCTTCCCCACTTCCCTCATGGACTGGGCTTCCCACTTCATCCCTTCGTCCGGGGGCTCATGTTCTACTACGGCCTGGACTTCCACGATCTGGCGCCAAACTTCATCCTCAACATCTCGGCGTTTATCGTCGTGTGCGAGGCCTTCCTCTGCATCCAGCCCCACTTCGGCTTGTGGCTCAAGACCTTCAATGTCAAGCTGAAGGTAGTGAAGGGCGTCCAAGCGGAGTGCGGAGGCGTGATGGTGGGCAAAATTCCCAACGTCACTTGGCTCGAGGGGGCCTTTGTGGAGTCCGTCAAGGGGTGGCAATCGGGGTAGTTCTACATCACCGAGCCGCGTGACCCCAAATGGGCAGCGGCCCCCGAATTCAGATCTGGTATCCCCATGCAGCTCACCTCCTGGAAAGAGAAGGGCTTGCTATGGGGTAGTTCGGAGGAGCTGGCAGGACTCCAGTCCTGTCTCCAGACCTTGGTGAACAAGAAGCTTAGGCTTGTCAATGTGATCCATGTCATGCTTGTCCGCCGGATTCTCCCCTGCCAACAGCGGGCCTTCAATCTGTGGGAGTTCGATTCGGCACAGCACCGGACTCTGAGCGGACTCTTCGACACGATGTACGAAGCCGTCTGGAGGGTGCTGTTCAAGGGCGGAGAAGCCCCCGCGTCCGCGACCGAAGATCGCGGATTCAGCACCAAGCGTCTGGCCGGTGAGGTAAGCTTTGTTATCCTTTACAGGACACTTATTTCTTTCATAGTTTGACTCTATGTGGGATCTAAACTCCCCATGCCTTTAACAGGACTGGCAGAGGACGTCCGGAAAGGTAAACTGTCCGGCTCCCCTTCCCGAAGACCCAGCGGACGCCCGTTTAACGGGGCTGCTGGTTCCGGCACTTTATGTGGTGCCGGAGAAGGCCAAGAAGAAGGCCACGGGAACTCGAAGGAGTTCCCGACGCCAGGTGATATCGGACTCATCGTCCGATGGCTCCGAGGCGGACTCCTCCCCCGAAGACGAGGAGGAGAAAGAAGACTCTCCCCAGGAGGGGGGAGAGAGGAAGAGGAAGGCTTCCCCGACGGGGAAGGCCGAAGGGTCCAAGAAGGGAAGGACCCTTCCTCCGGACGGCTCTGCCAACGCCGACGGCGGCGACGAGGAGTGGCCCTCAAGGGTCAAGCCCCTGGCGAGATCGTAAGTATCCGGGTTCCTGAGTGATTTATAATTTCTCTTTTGTGTCACGTAGTGTCCTTCTAATGCCGCACACTACCTGTAGTCCGGCCGATGATGATCTTCCCGCTTCATCAAGCGGGTCATTGGCTCCGTCGGACGTAGATTCCATTCCGACTGCCTCTACCCCGCGCGACGCTGAAGACGCCGAGGTGGGATCCCAGGAGGGGATCCATCAGGAGGAGGCTCCGGAGGTGCCACAAGTCAGCCTCCCGGACTTTGCGCCGGACTCCATGCCAGAACACGCAGTGGTTCCGGAGTCCGGCAGGCGGCCCCTTTGCAAGAAGGGCAAGACCGTGACGCCGGCGGCCTCCGTCCACCCGGAGGCGCCGGACAATTTGTTGGAGGCGCTCAACGGCACTTCCATCGAGGAAGAACACTGCACTATCATGAGTGCGGTGATTCAGAAGGTTCAGCTCGCCAAGAGCGGGCTGACTGAAGCCTGCAGCAGCCTTCTAACAGGCTTTGAGGTAAGAAGTTTAAAATATGTAATGTAGTACCGCATAGACAGTAGCCCCTGATGCTCGGTTCGGTGTTCGGAAAGAAAAACCAGATTGAGGATCTAAAAAAGATATACACAGGAGTGCTAAGAATTATGTCAATATGGGTATGCAGGCTGCGCTGCTGACCTCTGCCGCACTGACTGCGGAGGTCGGTGCTTTGAAGCAGAGCCTCGAGCAGTATGAGAACGAGCTCGGCCTTGCCAAGAAGCAGCTCGAGGACAAAGAAGGTGAGTAACACCACTTTTAAATTTGTACCTTATAGAAAAGGATTTTGGTTGCAATGGAAATAACAAGGATAACGTGGGTACTGCAGGGGCCACGAAGGAGGTGGCAACCCTAAAGGAGGCCGTGTCCGTGGCCGAACGCAATGCGGCCGCAGAACGGACGGAGCGAGAGAAGCAGGAGGTGCGGGTGGCTGAGGTGCGGCAAGAGCTCCAGGCTCTCATGGAAAAGCATGAGAGTTTGGAGCGCGACTCGAAGACACGAGAGTCCGAGCTTGCCTCGGCTCTTGAAAGTGCCAAAGCTGCTAAGGCCGAGGCCCATAAGGTCCTCCAGGAGATTGAGGCGGTGAAGAAAATAGCGGCGGGTAAGGCATTTTTCATGCAAAGCAAGCATGTGAATGTAAATTACCTGACACTTACCCGAATTCGGAGCTCTCCAGGGGCGTTTGCAGATCTGCCTCGTAGCGTGTCCGATGCCGCCGCATTCTACCGGGCCGAGGAGGGGAGCTCAATGGAGAAGGTCTTCTGGTCTCAGTATGCTGAGGCCGGACACCCGGTGCCCCCTAGTGACCAGCTAAAGCAGCTGGTCGAGCTCCACAAGGTAGCCAAGCAGGCCATGAAGGGCCTCATAGTCCGGCTGTGGCCTGGAGAGGCCATGCCTGGGAGCTACTTCGGCCTCGTGCGGCGGCTGGTGGATGCGTGCCCCTGGGTGGAAGTCATCAAGCGCTCCGCCTGCATTGAAGGTGCCCGTCGGGCCCTTGCCCGCGCAAAAGTGCATTGGGGCAGGCTGGATGCTGAGAGGCTTATCACGGACGCGCCGCCGGCGGGCAAGGAGTATCGTACGCCCGAAATGTACTATAAGAGTGTCCTGAAGGGTGCCCGCAAGATTGCGGATGAGTGCCCCAAAGATGTAATCATTGAGTAAACTCGCAATGTGTTATCCTGTGCGGTGAAAACTTTGTTCATATGTGCTGAGCAACGCTTATTGATTTAAAATATTACCTTCTGTGCGGCCGTTTATTAAATCTGGGAGATGGCAAGTCGTCGGCTTCAGCCCCCATGCCACTAGTGCTGGGGTGTTCGGGATAAACTTGAGCACTCTTGTTCCCATATTTGGGTTCATCTAGGGAGGCGCTCAACACAATGAACAAGGCAACCGGACTTATAATGCTTGAACACTCTCACTTAGCCATAGAATTCTATAATTTTAAATTTCGGCGAAGCCCCTAGTATTCGGAAGACCGAGTTCGGGGCGCTATCCACGCCTGGGCCGGACACTATCCGGTTCCTCGCTCTAAGCGGCATAAGTCTTTAGGGACCCGAAAAGATCTCTCGAACAGCGACCAGTCTCTCGCCTTATCATGATAGTCAGTTTTAGCTTTCTCCACTGAGGTGCTCGCCCAGCTCAATCGGGGCGCAATCGCAGTGGTTCTCCCAGTGCTACCTTAGCCGACAGAACGGAACATAAGGTACCAAAACATGGGAGCCGGGCAAACCCAACTATTGACCCAAGACATGATTCGGAGCCGATGCATATAATGCTATAAGTTTGGGGTGCCGCACTTGTGAAAGTGTTCGGACTTATCACACCATAATGCGGGGAACACAAGCCCCTGGTGTATTCTGCCGTACCAAAGTGTACGGTTGCGAGATGTCATTAATGAACATATATGTAAAAAAAAGTAATGCAATTATAGGCAAAAAGTGATGCATTGTTTATTCAAAGAATTCTGCTATGAGTGTAGAACGATACAAATAGTGCGGTAAGCAAGGGTTGGACTATTAGAAGTGTCTCCCTCCAGGGGTAGGCTGCGGAATGGTGTATTTAACAAATATAATGCTCATAATGGAGACCACCTGAGTGTTCGTCGCAGCCTTTGTCCCTCCCTGGCTGTTGCATCGTGCGTTCGGCAGGTTCGCCGCCGAACAGGGCCTCTGGTGAACGGAGTCCTGTGTATGAAAAGAAGAAAAATAAAAATAAAAAGAGCAACACACTTGGGAGCCCCTGGTGTGGTTGAGCCGCACTCTGGGCCTGTCGTGGTCGTGTCCCTCCTCCTATGCCCATGGTATCTCCAGAGCGTAATGATGTATGCGGAGAGCTGGTCTTGCAATCATGCGAGGGCTGGGGTTGGGGCCGCATTGCTACGCATGCTCGGAACATGCC
Source organism: Triticum timopheevii (assembly GCA_963921465.1). Classification (NCBI taxonomy): domain Eukaryota; kingdom Viridiplantae; phylum Streptophyta; class Magnoliopsida; order Poales; family Poaceae; genus Triticum; species Triticum timopheevii. Next base: position 474,476,141 of record OY997268.1, read on the forward strand.
AGATGGTCTTGGTTGATGTTACTCCGGGCGCGTTTGGCCATGTCCGGTCGTTTAATGGCCAGACTCGAAAATTGCCTTAAAAGGCTGCTCTGTACTTCTGCCGCAAGAGCCACTGTGTGTTCCTCCATTCGGAGGGAGCGTTTAGTATTTCCGTTGACCGTGATGACTCCACGAGGGCCTGGCATCTTGAGCTTGAGGTATGCATAATGCGGCACCGCGTTGAACTTTGCAAACGTGGTTCGCCCGAGCAGAGCGTGATAGCCGCTGCGGAACGGGACTATGTCGAAGATTAACTCCTCGCTTCAGAAATTATCCGGGGATCCGTAGACCACCTCCAGTGTGAATGAGCCTGTACAATTGGCCTCAACACCTGGTATGACGCCTTTGAAGGTCGTCTTTGTAGGTTTAATCCTTGAGGGGTCTATGCCCATCTTGCGCACTGTGTCCTGATAAAGCAGGTTTAGGCTGCTGCCGCCGTCCATCAGGACTCTAGTGAGGTGAAATCCATCGACGATTGGGTCTAAAACCAATGCGGCGAATACGCCATGGCGGATACTGGTCGGGTGGTCTCTTCGATCGAAAGTGATCGGGCAAGAGGACCATGGATTGAACTTCGGGGCGACTGGCTCCATCGCATATAGGTCCCTAAGTGCACGCTTCCGCTCCCTCTTGGGTATATGGGTTGCGTATATCATGTTTACCTTCCGCACTTGTGGGGGGAAACCCTTCTGTCCTCTACTGTTCGGCGGCCGGGTCTCTTCCTCGTCGTCGTTGTGCAGCCCCTTGTCATTGTTTTCGGTAATTAACTTGCCTGTCTGCTTGAATACCCAACAATCTCTGTTGGTGTGATTAGCTGGCTTTTCGGGGGTGCCATGTATCTGGCAAGAGCGGTCGACTATTCGGTCCAAATTGGACAGACCCGGAGTAGTTCTTTTGAATCGATTCTTCCGCTGACCGGGTTTAGAGCCTCTGAATCCGGCGTTGACTGCCGTATCCTCATTGTTATCGCCGTTAACGCGGTGTTTGTTTTTGTTTCGACGCGACCTGCCATTGTGGTCCTTAGTATCCGGACTGCCAGCATTTTTGCTAAGGTTGTTGCTGTGGGCTAGCCAGCTGTCCTCTCCCGCACAGAAGCGGGTCATTAGTGATGTGAGGGCTGCCATGGATTTCGGCTTTTCCGGTCCTAGGTGCCGAGCCAGCCACTCGTTGCGGATGTTGTGTTTGAAGGCTACGAGGGCCTCTGCATCCGGACAGTCGATGATTTGATTTTTCTTTGTTAAGAACCATGTCCAGAACTGTCTGGCCGATTCGTCTGGCTGCTAAATTATGTGGCTTGGGTCATCGGCGTCTGGTGGTCGCACATATGTGCCCTGGAAGTTGTCAAGGAATGCGGCTTCCAGGTCCTCCCAACACCCAATTGACTCTGCGGGTAAGCTGTTAAGCCAATGCCGAGCTTGTCCTTTAAGCTTGAGTGGGAGATATTTGATGGCGTGGAGATCGTCGCCGCGGGCCATATGGATATGAAGGAGATAATCCTCGATCCAAACCGCGGGGTCTGTTGTGCCATCGTAGGATTCAATGTTCACGGGTTTAAACCCTTCAGGGATTTGATGATCCATTACTTCATCTATGAAGCATAGTGGGTGTGCGGCGCCTCTATATTGAGCAATATCATGACGTAGCTCAAGGGAGCATTGTCTGCTGTGTTCGGCCCGGCCGGAGTTGCTGTATCCGGCGCAACGGTATTCATCGTGGGTCGTGGGGCGCCCACGTGATCCATAGATAGATCTGGATTGTCTTGCCTTGTCCTCCAATATATCCCGCAAGTCCGGCGCATTCTCCCGTGGCTTCGTACTTTTCAAGCGGTGCCGGGGTACGGTCCTGGTGGAGGGCCTAGATGCCTCTCTGTCGCGGCCACGAGGTGGTCGGTCTGCCGTATTGTGCGCTGGTGATGAAGGTTTATATGCCTCCTCCTCTAATCGGGGGAGCAACTTGCGTTTTGGGTAGCTTTTGGAGGGGCGTTCGAGTTCACACTCTTCGGCCGCGAGGACCTCGGTCCATCTGTCAGCCAGCAGGTCTTGATCAGCTTGAAGCTGTTGCTGCTTTTTCTTTAGGCTATTTGCCGTGGCCATTAGCCTGCGTTTGAAACGCTCTTGTTCGACGGGATCCTCAGGCATGATGAATTCGTCGTCGTCGAGGCTTGCCTCGTCTCTGGAGGGAGGTATGTAATTATCATCCTCGACCTCTTCGTCTGCCGCTCTCTCGTGAGGGCTGGCTTCTGCGTCCTCCTGCGCTGAATCTTGCTGGAGGGGGTTGCCTTTGGCACTTTCTGGTGTCTTATTATCTCCTGTGCCGGAATCTCCATTCTTGTTGTGGCGGGATTTAGAGCGGCGCCGCTGACGTCGGCGCTTGGGCTGTTTCTTAGAGGAATCTGCCTCTGCTGCTTCTCCGCCGTCCCCATCCTTTGGGGTGTCCACCATGTATATGTTGTATGACAAGGTGGTCTTCCAGTGCCCTGTAGGTGATGGTTCTTGATCGTCTCTGGCATCGTCGTCCATACCGTCGATGTCTTCGGAGTCGTAGTATACCATGTCGGTTAGATCGTCGACAGTGGCTACAAAGTGGGTGGTGGGTGGGCCTTGAATTTCTTCGTCGTCCGCATCCCAACCGTCCTGACCGCAATCCTGCCAGGGCTCTCCTGATAGCGAGAGATGCTTTAGCGAATTTAGGATGTTGCCAAAGGGTGAGTGCTGAAAGATGTCCGCGGCAGTGAACTCCATGATCGGCGCCCAATCGGATTCGGTTGGCAGGGGCGCAGGAGGCTCGGAGTCCGGCAGGGAGTCTGGCACCTCGGAGTCACGAGCTTTATAAGGGACAAGGTCAGTGTTCGACTCCATCGCCGTGGAAGTTGCAGCTCCCGAGGTGGTGTCCAGCCACCTGTCCTCGATCTGCGTGGTCGGCTCCGGACTATGGGTCGGAGCGGATTCGTGTGCGGCCTCCAGGGTACTGTCCGGCGGCAGACTTAGATCATGCCCATCGTGACAGTGCGGCACGCTTGGCTGTGGCTCGAATCCGTCGAAGATCAAGTCTCCGCGGACGTCAGCCGTGAAGTTTAGGCTTCCGAATCTGACCTGATGGCCAGGGGCGTAGCTTTCGATCTGCTCCAAATGGCCAAGTGAATTGGCCCGCAGTGCGAACCCGCCGAATACGAAGATCTGTCCGGGGAGAAAAGTCTCACCCTGGACTGCGTTGTTGTTGATTGAAGAATCCATCAAGCCTATCGGTGACGACACAGAGGAACTCTCAATGAAGCACCAATGTCGGTGTCAAAACCGGCGGATCTCGGGTAGGGGGTCCCGAACTGTGCGTCTAGGCAGATGGTAACAGGAGACAAGGGACACGATGTTTTTACCCAGGTCCGGGCCCTCTCGATGGAGGTAAAACCCTACTCCTGCTTGATTGATATTGATGATATGGGTAGTACAAGAGTGGATCTACCACGAGATCAAGGAGGCTAAACCCTAGAAGCTAGCCTATGGTATGATTGTTGTAATGGTTGTGTTGTCCTACGGACTAAAACCCTCCGGTTTATATAGACACCGGGGAGGGCTAGGGTTACACAGAGTCGGTTACAATGGTAGGAGATCTACATATCCGTATTGCCAAGCTTGCCTTCCATGCCAAGGAAAGTCCCATCCGGACACGGGACGAAGTCTTCAATCTTGTATCTTCATAGTCTTGGAGTCCGGCCGATGATGTTAGTCCGGCTATCCGGACACCCCCTAGTCCAGGACTCCCTCAGTGAGTATTTCAACATGAGAGCCACGCTGATCACGACAGTGCAGGACTATCTCGGTTACGGATATGTAGCAGGCCAGGTGTGCCATGGATATTGCGGATGCACGCGGTGCATGGATGATACGACGTCTCAGCGGCTAACGTCAAGGAAAGATGGTGGGTCTGGGAAAATCGTGTACATGGGGCATCAAAGATGGCTTGAACAGGACGACCCATGGAGAAACCATGGAGATCTATTCAATGGTCACGCTGAGCATCGAGGACCTCCACGTAAGCGGAGCGGTGCCGAAATCGATGAGCTGTTGAAAAACTGGAAGGAGTGCCCCGCGCCGGAAAAGACGATGAGAAAGGCGCTGGAGCCGCTGCTGAAGGTATGGAAGATGAGGTCTGTGTTCTGGGACTTGGAGTACTGGCACAAACTCGATACACCTCATTGCCTTGATCAAATGCATATCTGTAAGAATGTCCTTGAGAGCTTGCTCGCAACACTGATGAACATGCCGGATAAGACCAAGGATGGGCCGAGGGCAAGAAAAGACTTGCAAGATTTGAAAATCAAGGAAGATCTGCACATGCCGCCACGTAAAATGTCAGACGAGACAGAGACGGAGATAGAGGCACGGGAGAAGAAGGGCAAGAAAATAAAGAAAGAGGATTATTGCCCCCCTTCTTGCTTCACCTTAAGTCAGGCTGAGATCAATCAATTCTTTAAGTGCCTTACCGGAGTCAAAGTTAGTTCCGGTTAATGTGGCAAGATAAGCAGATATCTAGACACGGACAAGAAAAGGTTCAGCGGGATGAAGTCTCATGACTGTCATGTGATGATGACGCAGATACTACATGTTGCCCTTAGAGGGATAATGGACAAGCACGTCCGTGACATGCTTATTGGTCTCTGCAACTTTTTCGATGTCATCTCTCGAAAGTCGATCAGTGTGAAGCAGCTCCAAAGGCTACAGGAAGAGATCGTTGTGATACTGAATGAGCTTGAGATGTACTTCCCGCCCGCGTTCTTTGACGTGATGGTGCATCTGTGTGTCCATATTGTGGATGACATAATAGACCTTGGGCCGTCATTCCTGCACAACATGATGTCGTTTGAGAGGATGAATGGGATCATCAAAGGATTCGTTCGTAACATGTCCCGTCCGGATGGAAGCATCATCCAGGGCTATTTGGCACAAGAGTGCATCTCTTTCTGTGAGAATTTTCTATATGGCGCAGACCAGCCGCCTGGTGTTAGTGTTTGTTTGCCCGTTAACAAGCACGATGGGAGGCTCGAAGGAGATGATCACTGCAACGGTCGCAGGGAACTACACGTGGCATACTCAGATTGACGCAGCGACTTTGACAGAGCAAACTTGGTAGTGCTACAACACCTAGACAAGGTAGATCCTTTCGTGGCACTGCACAAAGAAATTATCGCAAAGAAGTATCGTGACCGGGGGGTATGCAGGACGGACGCCGAAGTTACTAGAGAGCACAACTCAACTTTCCTGCATTGGTTCAAAGAGCATATTATTGCTAATCCCCCGGAGGAGGGCTCTAAGGACGGATTGCTCATATACGCCTTAGCACATGGCCCCTCGCCCAACCTCGTAACCTATCAGGCATATGATAACAACGGATACACGTTCTACACGGAGGCCAAAGATATGGACAGTGATGACCAGAACTCAGGGTTGATGATGGAATGCATGACCGGCAGCGACAACGGCGCAACTGAACGATTTTATGGAAGGGTCGTGGAGATCTAGGAGCTTGACTACTTTGGACTGCACAACCCGACGATGTTCCGTGTCAGATGGGCTAAGAATGTCGAAAGAGAAAGCCGAATTTTCACTACCATGACAATACCCGACGCCAAGAGCGCTACCGTGAACGCTATCACAAAAAACGAGCCATGGGTACACGCTAAGCACGTGACACAATGCTTCTTCATAACTGACCCACGCAATCCCAGCCGTGTTGTCGTGAGGAGAGGCAAAAGGAACATCATTGTAATGGATGGAGTCGCCAACGAGGAAGACTCTGATCAGTACGGCAACCCAATGAGGGAAGATGACGATGATGATGATGAAGGAAATATGCCCTAGATGCAATAATAAAGTTATTATTTATTTCCTTATATCATGATAAATGTTTATTATTCATTCTAGAATTGTATTAACCGGAAACATAATACATGTGTGAATACATAGACAAACATAGTGTCACTAGTATGCCTCTACTTGACTAGCTCGTTTATCAAAGATGGTTATGTTTCTAGCCATGGACAAAAGAGTTGTCATTTGATTAACAGGATCACATCATTAGGAGAATGATGTGATTGACATGACCCATTCCGTTAGCCTAGCACTTGATCGTGTAGTATGTTGCTATTGCTTTCTTCATGACTTATACATGTTCCTGTAACTATGAGATTATGCAACTCCCGTTTACCGGAGGAACACTTTGGGTGCTACCAAATGTCACAACGTAACTGAGTGATTATATAGGAGTACTACAGGTGTCTCCAAAGGTACATGTTGGGTTGGCGTATTTCGAGACTAGGTTTTGTCACTCCGATTGTCGGAGAGGTATCTCTGGGCCCTCTCGGTAATGCACATCACTATAAGCCTTGCAAGCAATGTGACTAATGAGTTAGTTGTGGGATGATGCATTACATAACGAGTAAAGAGACTTGCCGGTAACGAGATTGAACTAGGTATTGGGATACCGACGATCGAATCTCGGGCAAGTAACATACCGATAACAAAGGGAACAACGTATGTTGTTATGCGGTTTGACTGATAAAGATCTTCGTAGAATATGTGGGAGCCAATATGAGCATCCAGGTTCCGCTATTGGTTATTGATCAAGAATAGTTCTAGGTCATGTCTACATTGTTCTCGAACCCGTAGGGTCCGCACGCTTAAGGTTTCGATGATAGTTATATTATGAGTTTATGAGTTTTGATGTACGGAAGGAGTTCAGAGTCCCGGATGAGATCGGGGACATGACGAGGAGTCTCGAAATGGTCGAGACGTAAAGATCGATATATTGGACGACTATATTCGGAGTTCGGAAAGGTTCCGAGTGATTCGGGTATTTTTCGGAGTACCGGAGAGTTACGGGAATTCCCCGGGGAGTATATGGGCCTTATTGGGCCATACGGGAATAGAGGAGAGAGGCCGAAAGGAAGGAGGCGCGCAGCCCCCCTCTGGTCCGAATTGGACAAGGGATGCGGCCCCCTTTTCCTTCCTCCTCTCCCCCTCTTTCCCCCCTTCTCCTACTCCAACAAGGAAGGAGGGAGTCCTACTCCCGGTGGGAGTAGGACTCCCCTTGGCGCGCCCCTCCTAGGCTGGCCGCCCCTCCCTCCTTGCTTCTTTATATACGGGGGCAGGGGGGCACCTCTAGACACAACAACAATTGATCCCTTGGATCTCTTAGCCGTGTGCGGTGCCCCCCTCCACCATAATCCACCTCGATAATATCGTAGCGGTGCTTAGGCAAAGCCCTGCATCGGTAGTACATCAAGATCGTCGCCACGCCGTCGTGCTGACGCAACTCTCCCTCGACACTCGGCTGGATCGGAGTTCGAGGGACATCATCGAGCTGAACGTGTGCTAGAATCGGAGGTGCCGTAGTTTCGGTGCTTGATCGGTCGGGCCGTGAAGACGTACGACTAGATCAACCGCGTTGTTCTAACGCTTCCGCTTACGGTCTACGAGGGTACGTGGACTATACTCTCCCCTCTCGTTGCTATGCATCACCATGATCTTGCATGTGCGTAGGAATTTTTTTGAAATTACTACGTTCCCCAACAGTGGCATCCGAGCCCAGGTTTTATGCGTTGATGTTATATGCATGAGTAGAACACAAGTGAGTTGTGGGCGATACATATCATACTGCTTACCAGCATGTCATACTTTGGTTCGGCGGTATTGTTGGATGAAGCGGCCCGGACCGACATTACGCGTACGCTTACGCGAGACTGGTTCTACCGACGTGCTTTGCACACAGGTGGCTGGCGGGTGTCAGTTTCTCTAACTTTAGTTGAACCGAGTGTGGCTATGCCTGGTCCTTGCGAAGGTTAAAACATCACCAACTTGACGAACTATCGTTGTGGTTTTTGATGCGTAGGTAAGAACGGTTCTTGCTCAGCCCGTAGCAGCCACGTAAAATTTGCAACAACAAAGTAGAGGACGTCTAACTTGTTTTTGCAGGGCATGTTGTGATGTGATATGGTCAAGACATGATGAGATATAAGTTGTTGTATGAGATGATCATGTTTTATTGAAGTTATCGGCAACTGGCAGAAGCCCTATGGTTGTCTCTTTGTTGCATAAAGATGCAAGTGCCAAATAATTTCTTTACCTTATCACTAGCGATAGCAATAGTTGCAAGAGCAATAGTTGGCGAGACGACCATGTGACGACACATTGATATAGATAAAGATGATGAAGATCATGGTGTCGTGTCGGTGACGATAGAGATCATGATAGTACTTTGGAGATGGAGATCAAAGGCGCAAGATGATCATGGCCATATCATGTCACATATTTTGATTGCATACGATGTTTATCTGTTATACATCTTATTCTGTTTTGTTTGACGGTAGCATTTTAAGATGATCTCTCACTAATTATCAAGAAGTGTTCTCCCTGAGTATGCACCGTTGCGAAAGTTCTTCGTGCTGAGACACCACGTGATGATCGGGTGTGATAGGCTCTATGTTCAAATACAACGGGTGCAAAACAGTTGCACACGCGGAATACTCAGGTTAAACTTGACGAGCCTAGCATATACAGATATGGCCTCGGAACACGGAGACCAAAAGGTCGAGCGTGAATCATATAGTAGATATGATCAACATAGTGATGTTCACCATTGAAACTACTCCATCTCACGTGATGATCGGACACGGTTTAGTTGATTTGGATCACGTGATCACTTAGATGACTAGAGAGATGTCTGTCTAAGTGGGAGTTCTTAAGTAATATGATTAATTGAACTATAATTTATCATGAACTTAGTCCTGGTAGTATTTTGCAAATTATGTTATAGATCAATAGCTCGCGTTGTTGCTTTCATATGTTTATTTTGATATGTTCCTAGAGAAAATTGTGTTGAAAGATGTTAGTAGCAATGATGCGGATTGGATCCGTGATCTGAGGTTTATCCTCATTGCTGCACAGAAGAATTATGTCCTTAATGCACCGCTAGGTAACAAACCTATTGCAGGAGCAGATGCAGACGTTATGAACGTTTGGCTAGCTCAAAAGGATGACTACTTGATAGTTTAGTGCACCATGCTTAACGGCTTTAGAATCGGGACTTCAAAGATGTTTTGAACGTCATGGACCATATAAGATGTTCCAGGAATTGAAGTTAATATTTCAAGCAAATACCCGAGTTGAGAGATATGAAGTCTCCAACAAGTTCTATAGCTAAAAGATGGAGGAGAATCGCTCAACTAGTGAGCATGTGCTCAGATTGTCTGGGTACTTCAATCACTTGAATCAATTGGGAGTTAATCTTCCAGATAAGATAGTGATTGAAATAATTCTCTAGTCACCATCACTGAGTTACTAGAACTTCGTGATGAACTATAGTATGCAAGGGATGACGAAAACGATTCCCGAGCTCTTCGTGACGTTAAAATCGACGAAGGTAGAAATCAAGAAAGAGCATCAAGTGTTGATGATTGACAAGACCACTAGTTTCAAGAAAAGGGCAAAGGGAAAGAAAGGGAACTTCAAGTGGAAAGACAAGCAAGTTGTCACTCCTGCAAAGAAGCCCAAAGCTGGACCATAGCCTGAAACTGAGTGTTTACACTGCAAAGGAAATGGTCACTGGAAGAGGAAATGCCCTGAATATTTGGTGGATAAGAAGGATGGCAAAGTGAACAAGGGTATATTTGATATACAGATTATTGATGTGTGCCTTACTAGTGTTTATAGTATCCCCTGAGTATTTGATACTTGTTCGGTTGCTAAGATTAGTAACTCGAAACAGGAGTTACAGAATAAACAGAGACTAGTTGAAGGGAAAGTGACGATGAGTGTTGAAAGTAGTTTCAAGATTGATATGATCATCATCGCACACTCCCTATACTTTCGGGATTAGTGTTAAACCTAAATAAATGTTATTTGGCGTTTGCGTTAAGCATGAATATGATTTGATCATGTTTATTGCAATACGGTTATTCATTTAAAATCAGAGAATAATTGTTGTTCTGTTTACATGAATAAAACCTTCAATGGTCATACACCCAATGAAAATAGTTTGTTGGATCTCGATCGTAGTGATACACATATTCATAATATTGAGGCCAAAAGATGTAAAGTTAATAATGATAGTGCAACTTATTTGTGGCACTGCCGTTTGGGTCATATCGGTGTAAAGCGCATGAAGAAACTCCATAAAGATGGATTTTCGGAATCACTTGGTTATGAATCATTTGATGCTTGCGAACAGTGCCTTTTGGGCAAGATGAATAAAACTCCGTTCTTCGGAACAAGGAACAAGCAACAAACTTGTTGGAAATAATACATACTGATGTATGCAGACCAATGAGTATTAAGGCTCGTGGTGGGTATCGTTATTTTTTGACCTTCACAGATGATTTGAGCAGATATGGGTATATCTACTTGATGAAACATAAGTCTGAAATAGTTGAAAGGTTCAAAGAATTTAAGAGTGAAGTGGAAAATCATCGTAACAAGAAAATAAAGTTTCTGCGATCTGATCGTGGAGATGAATATTTGACTTACGAGTTTGGTCTTCAATTAAAACAATGTGGAATAGTTTCACAAACTCACGCCACCTGGAACACCACAATGTAATGGTGTGTCTGAACATCGTAATCGGACTTTACTAGATATCGTGCGATCTATGATGTCTCTTATCAGTTCACCACTATCATTTTGGGGTTATGCATTAGAGACAGCTGCATTCACATTTAATAGGGCACCATCTAAATCCATTGAGACGACACTATATGAACTGTGGTTTAGCAAGAAACCCAAGTTGTCGTTTCTTAAAGTTTGGGGCTGCGATGCTTATGTGAAAAAGTTTCATCCTGATAAGCTTGAACCCAAATCGGAGAAGTGCGTCTTCATAGAATACCCAAAGGAAATTGTTGGGCACCTTCTATCACAGATCCGAAGGCAAGATATTCATTGCTAAAAATGGATCCTTTCTAGAGAAGGAGTTTCTCTCGAAAGAAGTGAGTGGGAGGAAAGTAGAGCTTGATAAGGTAATTTGTACCTTCTCCCGAATTGGAAAGTAGTTCATCACGGAAATCAGTTCCAGTGATTCCTACACCAATTAGTGAGGAAGCTAATGATGATGATCATGAAGCTTTAGATCAATTTACTACAATACCTCGTAGGTCTTCCAAAGTACAGTCCGCACCAGAGTAGTATGGTAATACTGTTCTGGAAGTCATGTTACTAGACCATGATGAACCTACGAACTATGAGGAAGCGATGATGAGCCCAGATTCCGCGAAATGGCTTGAGGCCATAAAATCTGAGATATGATCCATGTATGAGAACAAAGTATGGACTTTGATTGACTTGCTCGATGATCAGCAAGCCATGTTAAATAAATGGATCTTCAAGAGGAAGACGGACACTGATAGTAGTGTTACTATCCACTAAGCTCGACTTGTTGCAAAAGGTTTTCAACAAGTTCAAGGGGTTGAATACGATGATATTTTCTCACTCGTATCGATGCTTAAGTCTGTCCGAATCATGTTAGCAATTGCCACATTTTATGAAATCTGGCAAATGGATGTCAAAACTGCATTCCTTAATGGATTTATTAAAGAAGAGTTGTATATGATGCAACCAGAAGGTTTTGTCAATCCTAAAGATGCTAACAAAGTGTGCAAGCTCCAGCAATCCATTTCTGGACTAGTGCAAGCCTCTCGGAGTTGGAATATACGCTTTGATGAGTTGATCAAAGCATATGGTTTTATACAGACTTTTTGAGAAGCCTGTATTTACAAGAAAGTGAGTGGGAGCTCTGTAGCATTTCTAATATTATATGTGGGTGACATATTGTTGACTGGAAATGATATAGAAATTCTGGATAGCATGAAAGGATACTTGAAAAAGAGTTTTTCAAAGCAAGACCTCGGTGAAGCTGCTTACACATTGAGCATCAAGATCTATATAGATAGATCAAGACGCTTGATAAGATTTTTCAATGAGTACATACCTTGATAAATTTTTGAATAGTTCAAAATGGAACAGTCAAAGAAGGAGTTCTTGCCTGTGATGCAAAGGTGTGAAGTTGAGTAAGACTCAAGACCCAACCATGGCAGAAAATAGAAAGAGAATGAAAAGTCATTCCCTATGCCTCAGTCATAGGTTCTATAAAGTATGCTATGCTGTGAACCAGACCTATTGTATACCTTGCTCTGAGTTGACAAAGGAATACAATTTTGATCTAAGAGTAGATCACTGGACAACGGTCAAGAATATCCTTAGTGAGAACTAAGGAGATGTTTCTCGATTATGGTGGTGATAAAAGAGCCCGTCATAAAAAGTTACAACAATGCAAGCTTTTACACCAATCCAGATGACTCTAAGTCTCAATCTGGATACATATTGAAAGTGGGAGCAATTAGCTAGAGTAGCTCCGTGCAGAGCATTGCAGACATAGAATATTTGCAAAATACATACGGCTCTGAATATGACAGACCCATTGACTAAACTTCTCTCACAAGCAAAACATGATCATACCTTAGTACTCTTTGGGTGTTAATCACATAGCAATGTGAACTAGATTATTGACTCTAGTAAACCCTTTGGGTGTTGATCACATGATGATGTGAAATATGGGTATTAATCACATACATATGTGAATATTGGTGTTAAATCACATGGCGATGTGAACTAGATTATTGACTCTAGTGCAAGTGGGAGACTGAAGGAAATATGCCCTAGAGGCAATAATAAATGTATTATTTATTTCCTTATATCATGATAAATGTTTATTATTCATTCTAGAATTGTATTAACCGGAAACATAATACATGTGCGAATACATAGACAAACATAGTGTCACTAGTATGCCTCTACTTGACTAGCTCGTTTATCAAAAATGGTTATGTTTCCTAGCCATGGACAAAAGAGTTTGTCATTTGATTAATAGGATCACATCATTAGGAGAATGATGTGATTGACATGACCCATTCCGTTAGCCTAGCACTTGATCGTTTAGTATGTTGCTATTGCTTTCTTCATGACTTATACATGTTCCTGTAACTATGAGATTATGCAGCTCCCGTTTACCGGAGGAACACTTTGGGTGCTACCAAACATCACAACGTAACTGGATGATTATAAATGAGTACTACAGGTGTCTCCAAAGGTACATGTTGGGTTGGCGTATTTCGAGATTAGGTTTTGTCACTCCGATTGTCGGAGAGGTATCTCCAGGCCCACTCGGTAATGCACATCACTATAAGCCTTGCAAGCAATGTGACTAATGAGTTAGTTGCGGGATGATGCATTACATAACGAGTAAATATACTTGCCGGTAACGAGATTGAACTAGGTATTGGGATACCGACGATCGAATCTCGGGCAAGTAACATACCGATGACAAAGGGAACAACGTATGTTGTTACGCGGTTTGACCGATAAAGATCTTCATAGAATATGTGGGAGCCAATATGAGCATCCAGGTTCCGCTATTGGTTATTGACCAAGAATAGTTCTAGGTCATGTCTACATTGTTCTCGAACCCGTAGGGTCCGCACGCTTAAGGTTTTGATGACAGTTATATTATGAGTTTATGAGTTTTGATGTACCGAAGGAGTTCGGAGTCCCGGATGAGATCGGGGACATGACGAGGAGTCTCGAAATGGTCGAGACGTAAAGATCAATATATTGGACGACTATATTTGGAGTCCGGAAAGGTTCTGTGTGATTCGGGTATTTTTCGGAGTACCGGAGAGTTACAGGAATTCGCCGGGGAGTATATGGGCCTTATTGGGCCATACGGGAATAGAGGAGAGAGGCCGAAAGGAAGGAGGCGCGCAGCCCCCCTCTGATCCGAATTGGACAAGGGGTGCGGCCCCCTTTTCCTTCCTCCTCTCCCCCTCTTTCCCCCCTTCTCCTACTCCAACAAGGAAGGAGGGAGTCCTACTCCCGGTGGGAGTAGGACTCCCCTTGGCGCGCCCCTCCTAGGCCGGCCGCCCCTCCCCCCTTGCTCCTTTATATACGGGGGCAGGGGGCACCTCTAGACACAACAACAATTGATCCCTTGGATCTCTTAGCCGTGTGCGGTGCCCCCTCCACCATAATCCACCTCGATAATATCATAGCGATGCTTAGGCGAAGCCCTGCGTCGGAAGTACATCAAGATCGTCACCACGCCGTCGTGCTGACGGAACTCTCCCTCGACACTCGGCTGGATCGGAGTTCGAGGGACGTCATCGAGCTGAACGTGTGCTAGAACTCGGATGTGCCGTAGTTTCGGTGCTTGATCGGTCGGCCCGTGAAGACGTACGACTACATCAACCGCGTTGTTCTAACGCTTCCACTTACGGTCTACGAGGGTACGTGGACTATACTCTCCCCTCTCGTTGCTATGCATCACCATGATCTTGCATGTGCGTAGGAATTTTTTTGAAATTACTACGTTCCCCAACAGATGAAGTATACGTCAAAAGAAGAATCAATACTACATTATCTAAGAAAAATCGTACTCCATGGAAAAGGCAAAATCACAATGAGGGACTCAATTATTCTTCGACAAACAAGAAGGGAAAGAAGCTGACTCAAAAACAAAAACGTCAGCACTGAGGAAACGTATGTTATCGGTCAAATGATCTAATATATATATATATATATATATATATATATATATATATATATATATATATATATGTTCCTATTTTGTATACACACTTAGCCATTACTATGCATGGGTCCAATGATGTGTAATTTATATGTTCCTATTTTGCATACATATTTAACCGTCAAATGATGCAATATATATCGCCCTCCCTTCGTTCACTGCCCTCGGGAAATAAAAGTGGGATAAAATAAAGGAAAATAAAAAGGGAAACTGACAGTAGTGAAGGTAGTAGGAGCGCGTTTTGCCTAAACCGCTACAGCTACTGAAGTTAGTAGGAGCGAATTTCGTATAAAGCGCTACAGCTACTGAAGGTAGTAGCAGCGTGTTTTGTCCAAATGCGCTACTGCTACGTCCACTTAACCCAAAATTCTCACTCGCCCTGGTTCATCCCGCCTTTTCCCCCCAAATCCCCACTCTCTCTTCCCCCGTCGCACCGCCGCGCCCGACCCGGCCCCAGCGCTCGCCCCCGACTCCGGCGCCGGCGCTAGCCCCCGACCCCGGCGCTCGCCCCGACCCGGCCCTCGCCCCCGACCCCGACCCCGGCGCTCGCCCCCGACCCGGCCCTCGCCCCCGACCCCGGCGCCGGCGCTCGCCCCCGACCCCGGCGCGCTCGCCCCCGACCCGTCGGCCCTCGCCTCCCTCCTCTCCCCTCCCAGCCGTCGTCAGTCCTGCCTCCTCGCCCCTGCACCCTCTGTAAACCCCCCCTCTCTCTCTGCTAGGGTTCTTCGGTTAATTTACTTAGGTTTTAGTTAGGACAGTATGTTAATTAGGTTATCTATTTAGTTATGAATTTAGCTAGGTTTCAAAATTAGCTGAATTTATATGCAAATTTGAACTGGACATGTGATATGTGCATATGTCATGTTTTGGACATGTCATGTTTGGAAAATGATCCGAGTGCCTATGTTACGCCAGAATGTTGATTCATTTCCGTTCCGATGAATTTCAGGCGCTCGATATGTCCATTTTTTAGCAAAGGTCATGCCGAAATTTCTCGTGAATAAAGGCATGATTTGTGCTACATAGTTGGCATATCGAATGCTGGCACATAGATTTCTTTTTATGTCATTTCTCATTTATTCATACTTTTAGAAATAAATGAGGACACTTAATCATAGGAAACATGTCAAACAACGAAGAAACTGGGCCTTCTGACCAAGATGCAGACGAGATGGATTATGAGGGTGAACAAGAGTACCTCGACTATTTGACTGCTAAGCAAGGTTTGCAGGTCGGCCTCGATGATGGTACTGACGCCGACATCGACACCGACGGCGCCGGCACCGATGGCGGCATCGAGACCGGTGGGGAAGGTACCGGCGGGGAAGGTACCGGCCCCGATGCCGCTACCGAAAAGAGGAAGCATAAGAAGCAGAGGATACGAAAACCTAACAAACTAGGGATTGGACGACTTGTGGTCACAAAGATGGCACCTGGCAAGTTTGAGCCGTTAGAGCTGGAAGAACCTCGCAAGTGCTATGGGAACCAAGTAGGATGCATCCTACGGGAATGCGTGAGCATCAACGATGATGACTTAAGGAGTAAAGAACATTTGACGCAGTTGCTTCTAACGAAGTTGCACAAGAGATTCAAGTTCCTCGACCGGGATGATAACATAGAACAACCGTGGGATGATCCGAAGATGAAAAAGATTAACAATCACGCCATGGGCATGTCCAGCAATGATTTGGCCTCCTGGAAAGGAAGGGTGAAACGACCTATTGAGGATGATGAACCCCTGTCCAAGATTCTGGAGGAAAATCCGACACTTACGAAAGAGGAGTTCAAAAAGTTCAAGGACACTTGCGCTACCGAGGCAGCCAAGGCTAAGGCTGCAAAATTCAAGAGCCTTCAACAAAGGAACACGGGGAAGCATCGCCTCGGAAGCCATGGCTACCTCGGTAAAAGGCCCATATGGGATAAGGAGGACGCGGAATGTGAAGCCGCGGGTCTCCCAGACCCCTTCGCGAAGTTCACCAACCCCTTGGAGCATGACTTCATCAGGGCCCGCTACAAGTGGGACAAGGAGAAAAAGGTTTTTACACGGACAAGATCACGAGGAAATCGATTAGACTACTGGAGAAGCAACATCAGCTTGCAGCCGAAAGCCCTACTTCTCCGATGAGGCCCAAGTGGGACATCCCTCTCAACCGGGCCTTGAACGAACTTAAGGGACTCCCTTTGGACCAGCGGCCGCAATATGGTCGTGTGCACGGCGCTGGAGGTGGCGCCACGTGGAAGGTGTTTTACAACGAGGGCCCGGAGGCCAAGAAGCAGAAAAAGAAGTTTAGTCAGGCGGACATCAACGCGAAGGTGAAGCTTGCGGTTGAGAAAAAAGCAGCTGAGAACGCGAAAAAAGCAGCCGAGAACAAATATGAGTTGCTACAGCAGGCAGTCAATGCAGCTGTAACTGCCTGCAGAAATGATTTTGCTACTAACTTGGTTCCAGTTATCATCAACTGGGCGAAGGAAAATCCAGACAAGACGGTACATGATTTCCCGTTGCCCAGTTTCGTCGGGAGCAACTCCATGAACAACAACACCATCGCACCATCACTTGCTCACGCAACCGGGCCTCCTCTCGCAGCCGCTCCCGCTCATAGCAGCCCGTCCTCAGTCTCAAGCGCACTAGGTGGGCCTTCGTCTTTGGCTGAGCTCGATGCCATCACGGTAATTACATGTCGCACCAACATATATATATATATATATAATATTCCATTTTTGTTGCCTTTCGGTTGTTTTACGCCACAGACATATGTGTTTGCATGCGAAAGAAACCCCGTGCACCATACTCTACTTGATCAAAGGCCAGAAGGTGGACGTGGGAAAGGGGATGATAATGGACCCCTCTCAACGCAAATTCCACAACCAGCCGATCCCCGCTGGGCACTTCAGGGTTAGGTTGACCAGTGTGAAATCGGGGCACGAGGATTTGCCTCCTCCAGTACAGCATGTGGGAGCGGACGACGAGACCCCGCCGTGGATTGGAAGCTGCAAGAATTGGGTGCTGCTATGGCCGAAGAATCTTATTCGTCTGGAGCCGGCCGAGAGCACACCAATAACTACCACACATCAACAAGCATGTGCGGAGACCACCACCCCGCCTACGCAATTACCAACTCCTGTAGTGCCGGGTGAGAGCGGCGGACGACATGATGAAGGGGGTGCAATAGTACTGGCTGATGTAATTTCTCCTGTAGAATAGAGAATGGATGATGAGACGGAGGTCGACCCTATGGATTACCTCAATACAACGCGTATGACTGTGACATAGATATGATGAGTCAACCATATGACGAATCGGGCTATCAGTTTGCTAATGAGGATATGGATGATATGCCCGGGCAGGGTCGTAGCATGGATTGCAAAAAGTCTCTCTTCATGAAATCCTCACAGGACACGCCTGAAGATGCCACCTCAACACAGGCTCAACTAGCCGGGCGCGAGGGTCGTACAGTACTTAGCCCGGGAACACTAGGGTAGGGGTTAAGGAAGGGTCTGGAAGGTGTGCCCAAGAAAAAGGAGAGGAAGAGATCGGGGAAGGTAACTGCCTCCAAACAAGCCAGAGCACATAGCAGCCAGACGATGCATTCTGAAGAGCGTGTACCCGTGAAAGGTGCGGTCATGTTCCATCTGACGGGTGAGCCGATGCTACCGCCAAAACCGCTGGAGGCACTATCAGGGGATCTCACGAGACTGCACGACCATGTGCTGTCGACTGAGAAAAGCCTACTAGCCTCAAAGGATCCAGGATATCCGACATACGCGACTCGTGTGCCTGAGGGGAAGTGCTACATTGACACACGGCCCACGGAGGTGTTCTTCCTGCGGTTTGACCATATCTTTGAGATGTTTCTAACAAGGCGGCTTGATTTTACTATCGTCCGCTTTTTTGCGCTACATATGAGCTCCGTCATGAAGAGTGAAGAAGTCTCGCAAATCTGTGTGGCGGATCCGTACTACATGCATGAGTCTTTCTTGAGTCTCGGCGACTTTGAGCGTGAAACTGCTAGGGAGTACCTCCAAAACTTCATGGTACAGAATAAGGACCGGGAAATTGTCCTCGTGCCTTATCATCCAAAGTAAGTCAGTTCCAGACAACCCTTTCATACATTTATATCATTCCTTCTCTCTCATATGGGGAATAATTTGAGGTGTCTTTTCCCCGCAGCAACGGGCGCGCCGTCCTTATCGTTCTTTACCCGCAAGTCTCCCACGCCGTGTATTTTGACCCTTCCAATGACTACGAGAAAAAAGACTACACCCACATAATGAATATTCTAGATGATGCTCTCCAAGGCTTCAGCTTTAGAGGTGGCCACGTGCAGATCAATAAACAAAGGAACAAGAAGATGGGTTTTGTGCACAAAACTAACTTCTCCTGCATCCATGTCCCAAAACCAAGCAAGAAGGATGGATTCTACATCGTCCATCTCATGATTCAGTTCAACACGGATCACCAAAAGCTTCGCATTAACAGCAGAAATGATGATCATATCCACAAGTGGCTAGAATCTCATGGAGAAGCGGATTATAAACTTAGAGATGACTTCTTTCGCATCCAAAGCGACATTGCGACGATCATCATGAAAGAAGTCGTCGATGAGAAGGGGATGTTCCACCACGGCCCTATATCGCGAGCTGACGTCCGAACTCGCATAGGCATGCAACGTCTAGACCTCACTCCGTTCAAGAAGCTAGGGTTCATCCTCGATGATATGGAAGGATGGAACTTCTAGTGATTTATGATGCCGATGATGATGATATGTGTGTCGGTTGAACTTGTATACTTTTTGTAGCGACGAAACTTTGTGATGTCCACGGTCCCTGCCGAACTTGCGTAACGCTACTTTGTTAGTTTGCGTACGATGACCTGCGTACCTCTAGTTAATTAATTTGCGTACTGTATGTTGCATCTAGTTGCTAACCCTTTCTTTTTCGGTGTTGCTCTAGTATATTTTGTTGCATATATATGATTGTACATCCTCTTCATGAACATCCATCTCTAACAGGTACCTAGTTTCTTGATGGCGAGATGGAATTGCTATGTCATGTACAAAGGGAAGGTTCCGGGGGTGTACAACGAGTGGCATGAGTGTCAGGCGCAAGTGAATGGGTTCACGGGCGCCAGACATAAAGGCTTCAAAAGCAGACAAGAAGGAGAAGCTAGTTACTTGAGGTTCACGCTAGCGCAAGAGAGGACTCGTAACCGCCACCTCATGTACTGCATAGTTCCGCTCTCACTCATAGTGATAGCACTTCTTGCGTATACCTTTATTTAGATGGATGACGTTGTTGTAGTTGCAAGTATTCGAGACTTGCATGTATCGCTATTTTCGAGATGATGACAAGATATCACTTTGTGTTGGATGATGATTATAATGAGACTATTTGTATGTACATGCTATGATTACATTTGTGGTCTCGCAGGCATTTGTATGTGTATTATGATGACATTTCTATGTGCTAAAGATTCTTCTATAAAGCCTGTTCAAATACAAAACAAATATGCCAAAAAAAACTACTTAAATTAGCAGTAGCGAGTGTATAAAAGTTAGCAGCAGTGCCGCGGTAGCAGTAGCGCGTCCAGGCAAAGCGCGCTAGAGCTACTAGCAGTAGCGAGCTTCGGCTAACAGCACTGCTGCTACACTTGTGTAGTAGTAGCGCGGGTGAGCACGCGCTATTGCTATGTGTTAGCTGTAGCGCCTTATTAGTAGCGCCTATCCCCGTGCTACTGATACATCTAAAACCCGCGCTGCTGCTAGCCTTTTCCCTAGTAGTGTCATGCAATATGATAAAAAAACCATCTTGTTATCCTCAATGGCAACAATACAATACGTGCCTTACTGCCCCTTCTGTCACTCGGAAAGGACACCGCAAGATTGAATCCAAAGCTAAGCACTTCTCCCATTGCAAGAACTACCAATCTAGTTGGCCAAACCAAAAAGGATAATTCGAAGAGACTTGCAAAGATAACTCAATCATACATAAAAGAATTTAGAGAAGAATCAAATATTTTCCATAGATAATCTGGATCATAAACCCACAATTCATCGGTCTCAACAAACACACCGCAAAAAGAAGATTACATCGAATAGATCTCCACGAGAGAGGGGGAGAACATTGTATTGAGATCCAAAAAGAGAGAAGAAGCCATCTAGCTACTAGCTATGGACCCGAAGGTCTGAAGTAAACTACTCACACTTCATCGGAGGGGCTATGGTGTTGATGTAGAAGCCCTCCGTGGTGGATGCCCCCTCCGACGGAGCTCCGGAACAGGCCCCAAGATGGGATCTCGTGGATACAAAAGGTTGCGACAGTGGAATTAGGTTTTTGGCTCCTGTTCTGATCGTTCGGGGATACGTAGGTATATTTAGGAGGAAGGAGTACGTCGGTGGAGCGTCGAGGGCCTACGAGGTAGGGGGCGCGCCCAGGGGGCGCGCCCTCCACCCTCGTAACCGCCTCTGGCACTGCTTGGAGTAGAGTCCAAGTCTCCTGGATCACGTTCGGTTGGAAAATCACGATCCCGAAGGTTTCATTCCGTTTGGACTCCGTTTGATATTCTGTTTCTTCGAAATACTGAAAAAGGCAAAAAATAGCAATTCTGGGCTGGGCCTCCGGTTAATAGGTTAGTCACAAAAGTAATATAAAAGTGGAAAATAAAACCCAATATAGTCCAAAACAGTAGATAAAGTAGCATGGAGCAATCAAAAATTATAGATACGTTGGAGACGTATCAACCCTACACTGGTGCTATAAAGCACATGCCTCGCCCATGATCAATCCCTCCTCCACGACCATCACCCCTCTCACCCGCCATACAAACACTCCCCTAGACAACAACACACCCATAGGCAAGAGCTCCACTATACGATAGCATGGCAATCCAAGACTGAACAATACGAAACAACAAAGATGCAAACATCACCATCCAGATAGGCCGCAAAATAAAGCATTGTTAGTAAGATCAACACATATCCATACATCACCATGCAGATAGTCCGCAGAATAAACCAAGGCAGCATGGAGCATCTGCTGCTGTGCCACAACATCAATGTCACCCACAACGACAGACCCATCGGCATGGGTAACAGGCGGTGTGGTCTGGACCAACGACGCATCCAGAACTACCGCAGAGCAAGCAAGCTCTCGATAAGTAGACATACTCCTATAAATGTAATCCAACACAACAAACCCATACATCCCCTACAGAAAACAAATTGCCTGGAAAGCAGAATTTTCATAAATGGACAGGCCCACGCTAGCCTGGGCCCAGAAAAACCTCCTGACTGTCAATGCATCACTCCCAGGAACATCAACCTCAATCTCAACACCACCGAGCAAATCACCATCTTCCATAACCTCTCGCAGGTGCAGGTGAAATGGCAAACGACATCGAGAGGCGACGACATCCAACAAATGCGCATACGAACAACTCACATCAACCATCCCGTCATAGACAATATCCATCAAAAAGTAAGCCCACCCCACACAAGAAAGAGAACAAAAAACAAGGAACAAATGTTAGATCCTCTGGTTCAGAAAACCAACACAAAGCACCCAGACAGGAACAAAACATATAAGAGAAGTGGACCACACAAACAGAAAACCCCAGAACCATGAATTAACACACCAAGAAATAGAACGCATAATTCACCCGATTGTCTTCAGTACGCTGCACCTTTAGAATTTGACAATCGTTCATCCTATCTATTCTGTCAGCACACATGAATTCAAACATCAACTGACGTGCTCACTATACCCCAGAACACGACACATAAACTAAAATATCAGTCAGGCTGTTCAGGCATACAATCGGGACAAGCTTCAAGAAGCAAACCTTACAGACTGAAAATAGACTCCAGTCAAAGCAAAATCCCATATTTAAGCCCGAACCACTCTATCTAAACATACGACCAGCTCAAATCCATAGCCAAAATTAGCCTAAAATGAATCATCAGCTTTAACTACCAAAGCCTCTGAACCACGGCCACAAATAGAAAGAACCGTCAAAGGCCACCAATCAACACAAGTAAATCATAACCAATTAACATATGAACCACCTATATCTGGATCCTCATGACCCAAGGCTTAAAATAGAGACCCACAACCTCTGTCAATGGCACAAAGCATCACAACCAGCAAACAATAGGCCTACTAAAATATCCTATCCGTACGAAGTCCATCTACTAACACAGATCGAAGCCATGACCATCTACTCATACAACAAAGCATACCCACACATAACACTCCTATGGAACAACCAAACCGACCATTACAACCAACACGACGAGCATAGAAGCAGACAGGCGGCAAAAAAAAAAGAAATCCAGAAAAGTACCTGCCCCAGGACCATCGACAGACACCCCAACAAGAAACACCCACACCAGATCCAATCCCTTGGAAGCCAAAGACAAGGATGACGCGACAACCGAAGACCAAGAGTCAAATTTTAGCAAACCCTAACCCCAATCATGCACATCGACTGAAAAAAATTCAAGCAATCAACATGGGATTATGAATCGAGCGTAAATGAGAGCACAACGTGACAAATTACCACATCCATCACAATCAACCAGGAGAGGCCGAGAGGCATAGTCCACAGCAGAAATCCAACCCTAGCTGTCAGTTGAAGCTACAAACAACACCATCGCATCAGAAGACATGCACGCACGTCTTAACCAAGAGATGACATGCGGAGACGTGGACCAGACTTGAGGATCGACGGCGGGAGAGGCAGTGAGACAACGGCGCCCGGATGCAAGAGAGGAAGGGGAGAACGACGAAATAGAGAGGAAGGCTAGGGTTCTGGCTCAGCTAACCGGGCTCCTCGCCTTTACCCCCAAAAGTCAGCCACAGGCGCAGCGCCATGCAAGGGCGAGCACGTGAAATACCAAAAGTGCCCTAGGCGGCCACCGAAAATCATAGGTGGCAAACCCATCGTGCACACAAGAACCAGCACCGGGTGCAGCTTACCCCCGCGGTCGCTGACGACCGAGCCCCACCTCGCCTGGGCCCGCCTATCATTGTGTATGAGGGTGGTGGACCGGGGAGGAATGGCAGACACTATTCATTGGGTGTCACATCACTGAAGATCTGACGGCTAGGATTATTCCATCTTAAGATCTGACAACCAGGGTATGTTTGGACAGCCAATCCAACGACCCAAAATCATGACGCCCTGAGAAGGCTTCATATTGCTTCAGACTCTACAATGGGATGGTCAGGCCCCAACTCTCATCTCAAACGTAATCTGATCCCATTCATGTCAATCTTGCTGAGGCCCCATAGTTCACTCACAAGTGCACGTCTCTGCCTAACACACCAACACCAGTGCTCGCATGCATGCCGCATCTCTGTCACGCTCCACCGTACGGCTGCCGCAGCTAGCTAGCTAGATGCATGCACCGCAGGTTAATTGTAGACTTGCATCGGCGAAACGTGCAACGTATACAGCGGCTGCACCTAATTAATTGGGTTGGTGCTCCACTATGCATGCACCACTTGGGTTT
The DNA here is from genome assembly GCA_963921465.1 of Triticum timopheevii. Taxonomy (NCBI): domain Eukaryota; kingdom Viridiplantae; phylum Streptophyta; class Magnoliopsida; order Poales; family Poaceae; genus Triticum; species Triticum timopheevii. The sequence goes on from OY997268.1 coordinate 474,500,314, forward strand.
CAGAACAGAAAATTAGCAGCGGCAAGTGCGGCCAGTGCACGTTTAGTCAGCCAGTTGAGCCATGCGCGCAGTAAAAAGCGCACAATCGCAGTAATCCATAGGTAAACTAATACTCCCACTGTATGGCGACGCACTATGCATGCTGACGACACATTGGCACGTTGCCATTTACTCGACGAACAGTCAAACGATATGAATAATCATACGAGTCCAACTAGCTAGTATCACTCATCACCTTTAACCTGTCTATATAATCTTGCATTAAGCAACGGAGAGATCGATCAAACAGGCACGTACGTAGTACAGAGTACGGACATTGATCCGGTGGCAGTGCGTGCTGGGATATTTTGTACCATCAAAGTATCAGAAATGGAGCCTCTCAGAGATCATGGCGCGAGCTGCTTGCTGATGATCATCATGGTGGTGCTGTGCCTGGCCGCCCCGGCTCAGGGCCAGCTGAGCGACGACTTCTACGACGACAGCTGCCCCAAGCTGGAGAGCATCGTGCAGGCGCGCGTGGCCGCCGCGATGAAGGCCGAGCTACGGATGGGTGCCTCCCTGCTCCGGCTCCACTTCCATGACTGCTTCGTCAACGTACGTCCGTCTCCGTAACACACACTTGGCACGTATTCTTTTCTTAGACTCTCACTCAAGTGAACACCGTTATTGTTGGCTACATGCATGCATGCAGGGGTGTGACGGGTCGATCCTACTGGACGGGGCCGACAGCGAGAAGCTGGCGGCGCCGAACCTCAACTCGGTGAGGGGGTACGAGGTCATCGACGCCATCAAGGCCGACCTCGAGAAGGCCTGCCCGGGGCTCGTCTCCTGCGCCGACGTCGTCGCGCTCGCCGCTAAATACGGCGTACTCCTCGTACGTTCCTTCCTTCCTTCCCTCGATCGAATTCACAACCACTCCAACATAACTAACCAACTAGACTAACTACCAAATAATTCAGTTGTGCACCCGAAAGAACTGTTTGAGAACCGTACTACCAGTACTGCTTTACTGAGTGTAGTACGTAGTAGTAGTACTAATTTTGTTGGCATGGCAGAGTGGAGGGCCTGATTATGACGTTCTTCTGGGAAGAAGGGACGGGCTGGTGGCGAACCAGACCTTGGCCAACAACAACCTGCCAAGCCCGTTCGACAACATCACCGTCATCATACAGAGGTTCAAGGACGTCGGTCTTAATACAACAGACGTGGTCATCTTATCAGGTACTGTACTAGACTGAGCACCACTGTATATAGTACACGTTGTATTGTACGCAACGAAAGCCAGGCAATCCAACCATGCATGCATGCATGAACCGCATGCAGGAGCCCACACGATCGGCCGGTCCCGGTGCGTGCTCTTCAGCAGCCGGCTGGCCAACTTCTCGGCGACCAACTCGGTGGACCCGACGATGGACCCGGCGCTGGCGTCCAGCCTGCAGCAGCTGTGCCGGGGCGGCGACGGCAACCAGACGGCCGCGCTGGACGCCGGCTCCGCCGACGCCTTCGACAACCACTACTTCAAGAACCTGCTGGCCAAGAAGGGCCTCCTCTCCTCGGACCAGGGCCTCGTGTCCAGCCCCGACGGCGCCGCCGCCACCAGGGCCCTCGTGCAGGCCTACAGCTACAACAGCCAGCGCTTCCTCTGCGACTTCGGCGACGCCATGGTCCGGATGGGCAACATCGCCCCCCTCACCGGCTCCGCCGGCCAGATCCGCAAGAAATGCAGCGCCGTCAACTGAGCCGGCGCCACTGCATCTAGCTAGTCACTGCATCGTGCGTTTGGGTGTGTACATGTACGTTGGTGTGAAAGTTGTCCTCTCGTGTTGTGTACTGTTTCGTCGGGTTCAAGCTAACCAGGATTCTCCAGCCGGGAGTAATAATTAAGCTGGCTCGTCCTCTAAAACCTGCAGTTGCATCGCAGTGGGACAGACAGTGTGTCGGTTGACGGGTGAGTGGTACTAGTACCTATCAGGGCTATGTGATAGTAGCGCGCAAAATGAATAATGGAATCTGTAGCCGCATGAAGTCTGCATCGTGCCCTACTTCCCTGAATGATGTGCACTTGAAGTCTTGAACAAGCAAGTTCAGTTAAATGCCGACGGCTCCTTAAGTTTCAAGGACTTCCAGGTCCTGCGTCCCTGTAAGGCAGGAACTTTTCTTACTTTTTTTTGAGGGAAAGGCAGGAACTTTTCTTACTTATTTTTGAGGGAAAGGCAGGAACTTTTTGGTTCCTGCAGTGACCAGCGGGTAGCAACAGCGCCGATCGCATCAACGTGGCTAAAATGGTAGGCATGCATCAACCGATCGACGTTACCGTACTGTGGCGAATGCGATCTGGCGCTCTGGTTGGGGAGCAAAAGACCGTACGTGCAGCGGTTATCATCTTGCTGCTGAATTTGACAGGCATATGCCAAGGTGGAGTACTTCAGAGTTCAGCTTGTCCGGTGTTCACTGAAGGGCGTGGCTACGTCCCAGTCGCCTAATTTTTTTTTGGGTCAGTTTATTTCAACCGCCCGATGTGAAATCAACGGCCCCGCTTCTTTCTTCAACCTCCCGCTTCCTTCTCCCCCGCTGCCGTTGGTCGAACCGCCTGCGATCGCCACAAGCAGCCCCCCTCCCCCCTCCCGTGCAGCCTAACCGCCCCGCCCTTCCTGGAACCGCCCTCACCGCCGGTCTTGCCGCCGCCGGCCAAACCGCTTGGGACCATCACCCACGGCCGTTGGCGCTCCCGCGCAACCTCGCCGCCCCACCCTCCCTGGAGCCGCTCCCCACTGCGCCGCGTCGACGGAGATTTTCACCAACGAAGTTGCACCACTGCGCCACCACCGCTCCCAAACCCCCACCTTAAGATAGATAATAGGGTAGCCCTCTAGTGAGCTCCTTCCTTGCATCCGGCCTTCCTCCGACGAACTCTCGAAATCGACTGACCCCAAAGCAAAGTCAGTCGACTGCCATTTAGCTAATGTGTTCATTGATTGAAGGGCAGTATCTTCATCACTTTGGTGATTACCGACCGGTGGAGAGTGTAGTACTAAACTTGTAGGAGTAACTGACAAGAACGCCGTACGAGATGATGAGTAGGCGTTGAATTATTTGTTTGCGTACTGTCTTTGCTGTACTAGCGACTACCCGTAAAATGTAGCATTTCTCCAGGATTTTCACTATTTGTCCGCACATGCACTGTAGATTCACCTACCACCAACTATATCCAGGGCCCGGTTTGTTGGCACTGTATTTATTCAAAAGTGCAAAGGCCGGCAAGTTTGTTGGCCAGTTTTGCTGGACGTAAGTCGGCTGAATTTACAATTTGAGGTCAGTTGATTCGGTTGAAAAGGAAGCAGCGGCTGCAGAGCATCGAAGCCGGCCGCCGACAGCACGATTGATCTCGTCTATCTTAGGGTGCAAGAAAAGAAAAAGGCTTCTTGTTTATCTTAGAGCATCTTCCGTTGAGCCACCCAGAGGCATTTTTTTGCTGCTTGTAGGGCTGCCGACGAGAATTTTAGCCTGGGACGAAAAAAATCTCCAGCTGTTTCCACCCCTAAGCGGGGCCGTCGTCCTCGCCGCGTCACCATGCCGCCCCGTCCTTCCAGCAGCGCGAACTCGCCTCCGCTAGCCGCTACTGCCCCCGCTTGCCATGGCCGCCGCTGCTCGCGCCCGCGCCTGCTGCTCGCCACCCGCGCCTGGCCGCTGCTGCTCGCACCCGACGCCGCCGCCTCGGAGAGGAGGAGAAGATGAGGGGGGGGGGGGGGGGGGGCGCCCCGGCAAGCCACGCCCGGACCAGCCCGGCCGCCCCATGCGCTGCCCGGCCTTCCGCCCTGGCCGGCGCGCCCGGTGCCGGGGCCGCCACCAATCGTGCCCGTGCGAGGGCTGCGCCCGCCGGTGTGTGGCTCGTCGTGGGCGGGGCTGTTAGGGAACGCGGTAATTTCAAAAATTTCCTACGATCATGCAAGATCTATCTAGGAGATGCATATCACCGAGAGGGGAGAGTGTGTCCAAGTACCCTCGTAGACCGAAAGCGGAAGCGTTTCAATAACGCGGTTGATGTAGTCGAACATCTTCACAATCCAACTGATTCAAGTACCGAACGTACGGCACCTCCGCGTTCAGCACACGTTCAGCTCGATGACGTCTCTCGTACTCTTGATCCAGTTGAGGCCAAGGGTGAGTTCTGTCAGCATGACGGCGTGGCGACGGTGATGATGATGCTACCGGCGCAGGGCTTCGCCTAAGCTCCACAACGGTATGATCGAGGTGTGTAACTGTGGAGGGGAGCACCGCACACGGCTAAAAGATCAACTTGTGTGTCTATGGGGTGCCTCCTGGCCACGTATATAAAGGAGGGAGGAGGACGAGGACGGCCTAGGAGGGGCGCGCCTATAGGGGGAGTCCAACTAGGATTCCCAATCCTAGTTGGAGTCCCCTTCTTTTTTCCAAGAGGGGAGAGAGGGAAGGAGTAGGAGAGGGAGAAGGAAAGAGAGGGGGTGCCGCCCCCTCCCTAGTCCAATTCGGACTTGCCATGGGAGGGCGCGCGGCCACCCCTTGAGGCCCTTCTCTCCTTTCCCGTATGGCCCATTAAGGCCCACTACTTCCCCCGGCGAATTTTGTAACTCTCCGGTACTCCGAAAAATACCCGAATCTCTCGGAACCTTTCCGATGTCCGAATATAGATTTCCAATATATCGATCTTTACATCTCGATCATTTCGAGACTCTTCGTCACGTCCGTGATCTCATCCGGGACTCCGAACAAACTTCGGTCATCAAATCACATAACTCATAATACAAATCGTCATTGAACGTTAAGCGTGCGAACCCTACGGGTTCGAGAACTATGTAGACATGACCGAGACACATCTCCGGTCAATAACCAATAGCGGAACCTGGATGCTCATATTGGTTCCTACATATTCTTCAAAGATCTTTATCGGTCAGACCGCATAACAACATACGTTGTTCTCTTTGTCATCGGTATGTTACTTGCCCGAGATTCGATCGTTGGTATCATCATACCTAGTTCAATCTCGTTGCCGACAACTCTCTTTACTCATTCCATAATACTTCATCCCGCAACTAACTCATTAGTCACAATTCAAGGCTTATAGTGATGAGTATTACCGAGAAGGCCCAGAGATACCTCTCCGAAACACGGAGTGACAAATCCTAATCTGGATATATGCCAACCCAACAAACACCTTCGGAGACACCTGTAGAGCACCTTTATAATCACTCAGTTACGTTGTGACGTTTGATAGCACACAAGGTGTTCCTCTGGTATTCGGGAGTTGCATAATCTCATAGTATGAGGAACATGTATAAGTCATGAAGAAAGCAGTAGCAATGAAACTGTAACGATCATAATGCTAAGCTAACGGATGGGCCTTGTCCATCACATCATTCTCCTAATGATGTGATCCCATTCATCAAATGACAACACATGTCTATGGTTAGGAAACATAACCATCTTTGATTAACGAGCTAGTCAAGTAGAGGCATACTAGGGACACTATGTTTTGTCTATGTATTCACACATGTACTAAGTTTTCGGTTAATACAATTCTAGCATGAATAATAAACATTTATCATGAAATAAGGAAATAAATAATAATTTTATTATTGCCTCTAGGGCATATTTCCTTCAGGGGCCGCCCGTGGAGCGCGCGAAGGAGTTGCCGCCGCCCTTGCCCCCGGAGCTAGGCGGTGCGGGCGAGCACTGGCCCGAGGGCCGCAGCCCCAGCGTCGGCGTCTGCGGTCGCGCCGCTGGCGGGACAGGGACGGCGTTCTGCGACGACGCTGGTGCTGGCGTCTTGCGGGAGGAGGTGGTGGAGAAGATCTTGGGCGTGGCCGGGCGACCACTTCCTCCCTCGACGCCAGTGGCCGGGGATGCCGCGTCGGGGACGACGGCGTCGACGAGGACTGGACGCACCGCGGCGGCCGACAGGGGCGAGCTGGAGAGGAGGCATGCGCGGCGACGAGAGGAGGAAAAGGTGGGAAGAGAGAGACAAAAAGGTGGGGAGAGAGAGACGAAAAGGTGGGGGAGAAAGGAGATATGTCACTGCAGGTGGGGGCGGCGCCTGCAAAACGGCGAAATTAGCCCCTCCAGGTGCCTAGGTTTGGGTTGGGGCTGCCGGCGCCGATTTTTTTGCTTCATCGGTGAAAAAAGAGGCTTTGGGGGCACGAGTGGGAAGATTTTTATCCGCCGGCGCGCAAAAACGTGCTTGGGGGGGGGGGGGGGGGGGCGGCTGGAGATACTCTTAGGGTGCAGGGGGTGTCAGTTCGCTGGGGAAATCGGGTAATTTGTCGGCTTTAGAGGGATGGCCTCGGGCGGCGGCAAGCCTGGCGGGGGGGGGGGGGGGGGGAGGGGAGGTCGCGGGGAAGGGGGGCGGCGAGGCGGTCGCGGGAGCGCCGGTGACCGCGGGCGGAGGAGGCAGGCGGTTCGGCCTAGGGTGGAGGGCGGCCAAAGGAAGAGCAGGTTGAGATCGTGTGGAGGAAGATGATGAACAGTTTTCGGTCAATTTGATCCCAGCTGTTCAATGAAAAAGTAGCGTCTCATTGCCCGGTTAAATTTCTGGCGCGTCGACAGTAAACCGGGCATGCTGCATGCATGCATGCAAAGTGCTTTTGTTGGCATATAGGCATGTCCCACCTGCATGAATTGGCCTCTGAAAACGACGCCTTGACGGACTCCAATGAACAGCAAATGATTGATTGAGCCATCCTTCGGATCCAAGCAAAGGGCCTCTCCGTGTCCGTGAGCACCAGGCCTAGCTATAAAGCCCGTGCTCTTCAGCTCGTGGGACTCCTCAGACCAGCCGTGAACCACCTAGTCGGCACATGCACACACACTGAGCCCCGCAAACACGTACGACGTGCTCGCCGACAGAGCCTACCAAGGCAGGCAAAGATGGTTCGCGGCGTCCATTACGGCGGTGCGTGCGCCGTCCTCCTGGCCGCCGCCGTCGCGCTCGGCCTCGGCGTCCGCGGCGGCGCGGCGCAGCTGGACGACAAGTTCTACGACGGGTCGTGCCCCGGCGTCCACAAGATCGTGCGGCGGGTGCTGAGGGAGGCGCACAAGGCCGACGTCCGCATCTACGCCAGCCTCACGCGCCTCCACTTCCACGACTGCTTCGTCCAGGTAAGCCACCAGCTGCATGCATGCTCCATGCAAACCTTTCGGCGTTCGTCTGGGCCGTGCGTCGTCCAAGGTTCTGACGCGTCCGTCTTTGCGCGCGTGTGTTTTCAGGGGTGCGACGGGTCGATTCTGCTGGACAACAGCACGAGCATCGTGTCGGAGAAGTACGCCAAGCCGAACAACAACTCGGCGCGCGGGTTCACGGTGGTGGACGACGTCAAGGCGGCGCTCGAGAAGGCCTGCCCCGGCGTCGTCTCCTGCGCCGACATCCTCGCCATCGCCGCCAAGGTCTCCGTCGAACTGGTACGTGCATACAGGTGCTAGTGTACCGGACGGAGTACGTGTAACATGCATGCATGTGTTCTTTTCACTGCTGTCGTTCATCGTTGTTCACGGACCAGGCGCTGCCAATGTGGCAATGTGGCTGGCAAGGTACTAGCTAAATGGTGCAGTAGGTATAGCCTAGCTCATATATGCGCGAGCCCGTGGCAATAATTCAGAAACCGTCGGTGCAAAATAATTGAGCTGCATGCAAACCATGGCTTACGTAGACTGGAGAGATCGACAGCATCATTGCCTGAAGTATGTTGCTAGTTGTAAAGCGGGCTGGCACGTGGTTCCATATCAATCAAAAACCGTAAAAGACAGAGGCTAGCTAGTACGAGGTGGGGATATGGCTAAGTCCACATCGCACCGGCTGTCGATCGATCACACCAACCCTTCACTTCGTGCCTCTCTTTAATCCAACAAGCATGGTCACATGCACGACGAACGTCCCCCTCGTTGCTAACGCGCGTTTGTTCCCATGCGCGCATGCATGCAGTCCGGAGGCCCCCGGTGGCGCGTCCCGCTCGGCCGCCGCGACGGCACCACGGCCAACCTCACCGCCGCCAACAGCCTCCTCCCGAGCCCCCGCAACAACCTCACCATGCTCCAGCGCAAGTTCGCCGCCGTTGGCCTCGACGACACTGACCTCGTCGCCCTCTCAGGTATGTAGAACGCCCAAACTTCTCGATCATCACCATCCTATCCGTCGAACTCGACGTGCTCCGTGGTTGACCCAGGATCTTGTTTGGATCGTGGATTGCAGGCGCGCACACGTTCGGGCGCGCGCAGTGCCAGTTCGTGACGGACCGGCTCTACAACTTCAGCAAGACGGGCATGCCGGACCCGACGCTGGACGTGGGCTACCGGGCGCAGCTCGCCGGGAGCTGCCCGCGGCGGCACGGGAACAGGTCGGCGCTCAACGACCTCGACCCGACCACGCCCGACGCCTTCGACAAGAACTACTTCACCAACCTCCAGGGCAACCGCGGGTTCCTCCAGTCCGACCAGGAGCTGCTCGCGGCGCCCGGCGCGCCCACGGCGGCGATCGTCGGCCGGTTCGCGAGCGACGAGAAGGCTTTCTTCAGGAGCTTCGCCGCGGCCATGATCAACATGGGGAACATCAAGCCGCTCACGGGTGCGCAGGGTGAGGTTCGGAGGAACTGCAGGAGAGTCAATGGAAGCTAGAGTGACCGAGCGAGGAAGCGTGGCTTATCTCTGTCATGCATGCAAGCATGTACGTACTACATTGTTGAACCTCTTTAATTCATTCGAAAAGTCTATTGTAAACAATACTTCAGTTTATGAATTTGTATGTGATTTACGCCCGAGATACTAACATGGGTCATGTATTAACAAGTATTGCATATTTATAGCTAACTGCTTTGCAAGCTAAGGGCGTCTTCCACGCCTATCCATAAACCTCTCACAACCGTCCGAACCGCGTTGTCCATATCATGAAAGACATCCAATGCTGACCTGCATCGGTCCGCGGGGCGGTCCGGACGTGATTTCTCTCGCAAACCGGAGACAAAGGTGGAGAAAGTTTGTGGGAGTCCGGACCGATCACAAGCCCCCTTCTGACCGTCCTGGCCCACCAAAAACCCCTCCACCTCCCGCGCGCGCATCCCTCCCGACGCAGTTGCCCGCATTCATGCTGCTATAGAGCGCGCCGCTCTGCATTGAAGGCAGCTCAGGGCGGACGAGATGTCTCACTGCCTCCGCCATCGAAGCAGCTCGCCGGTCGAGTGCGCCGCCCACTGCACGTTCGGCTCAACACGCCTCCTCGCTCCATTCATACGCCTCCATTAACCCCGCGTGGAAGTCGAGAAACCTACTCCGTCCACACGTCCGTTCATGAGCGGGCCGACATTAAACGCAACAACGGCTGAGCTCCTCCCGTCTACCCTCTATTTAAACGAGGCCAGACGCCGGGCAAAAACCACAACCCTCTGTCGCTCCCCCCATCTCCTCCTTCACCACTCTTCTGATGGATTACGAAGAGTAGTTCTCCAGCATACAAGCCGGCTGGGTGGCCCGCCGAGCCGGCCGGATATGAGCGAGGCAGCTCGCTGCTCCACCTCTTCCGCCTGACCCGCCAGAGCAAGCTGCCCCTCCAAGCCGACACATGGTTCAGCAACTCGTTGCTCCAGACCCATCCGATGAGAGTGTCGAATTGATCCACGTCGACACGGCAGGGAGCAGGGCAGCACGGGCGTCATCGCTGCCGTCGACAATGGCGCGCCATACCGTGCCGCCTGTGTCTGCGACCGCGCCATGCAGGCAGAGACAAAAGTCGGGTGCGCGAAGAGCGACGAGTCGGTGGTGGCGCCTCCGCGTCCGCCACCATCATCGAGGAGAAGTAGAACACGGGGGTCCACCGCAGCTTGGGTCCCATGAAGGCCACAGCCTACGCAACGCCGGTGTACTACTACTTGTGACTTGCGTTAGGATTTTTCTCGAAGAGGAGAGGAGATTCAGTACAGTAAAGATAATTATTTTCCTCAGTTAAGAACCAAGGTTATCAATCCAGTAGGAGAATCACGCAAAGCCTCGTGAACAACACCTGCACATACAAAAGCAAATACTTGCACCCAACGCAAACAAGAGGGTTGTCTTGGCGGTTACTTGCAAGGATTAAATCTCATAGTGGTAGATAGTAAAGTAAATTGCAAAACAAAAGGAAAAAAATAAAATTTTGTGTTTTTATATATGATAAAATTAGACCCATGGGCCATATTTTTCACTAGAGGCTTCTCTTGGGTGAACAAATTACTGTTGGGCAATTGATAGAAAAGCGCATAGTTAAGACGATATTCAAGGCAATGATTATGCATATAGGCATCACATCTGAGATAAGTAGACCGACTCGTGTCTGCATCTACTACTATTACTCCACCCATCGACCGCTATATATCCAGCATGCATCTAGGGTATTAAGTATAAAACAGAGTAATGCCTTAAGCAAGATGACATGATGTAGACAAAGTAAATCCAATCAATATGAATAAACCCCGTCGTATTACCCTTAATGGCAACAATACAAATATGTGTCTTGTCCCTTTCTATCACTGGGATAGAGCACCGCAAGAATGAACTATCACAAAGCACCTCTCCCACTGAAGATAAATCAATCTAGTTGGCCAAATCAGACAGATAGATCGGAGAGAAATACAAAGTTATAACAATTATGTATAATAAAGTTCAGAAAAGACTTCATTACTTCTCATAAATATTCAGATCATAAACCCACAATTCATTTGATTCCAACATCGGAATATACAACCCAAGTTCTATAATGAAAAATTCCACGAGTATATGAAAGTAACAACATAGGAGACTCTCTATATAAAAAACATGGTGCTACTTTGAAGCACAAGTGTGGAAAAAGATAGTAGCATTGCCCCTCCTCTCTTTTTTCCTCACTCGGACAATGCTCTAATAATGATGATCATTACACTTCTATTTACTTACAACTCGATAAAACTGGAACATATGACTTTATATGAATGCCTCTGGCATTGTACCAAGATGTGCAATGATGCTAGCATAACATGTATGATAATGATGAACGATGGCTGAGCCACAAATACTATGTCAGCTATATGATCATGCAAATCAATATGACAATGAAAGTGTATGTCATAATAACGGAACGATGGAAGTTGCATGGCAATATATCTCGGAATGGCTATGGAAATGCCATGATAAGTAGGTACGATGGCTGTTTTGAGGAAGATATAAGGAGACTTATGTGTGATAGACGCATCATATCACGGGGTTTGAATGTATCAGCAAAGTTTGCATCAACTCTCGAGGTTAGAAAGGCAATGCACTTTACCGAGGAAGCTAGGAAACTACGGAAAGGTGAGAGTGCGTGTAATCCATGGACTCACATTAGTCATAAAAACCCACATACATAATGCGAAAGTGTATTAGGCCTCGAAGCAAAGTACTACTACGTGATACGTCTCCAACGTATCTATAATTTTTTTATTGTACCATGCTATTATAGTATCAATCTTGGATGTTTTATATGCAATATTATGCAATATTATATAATTTTTTGGACTAACCTATTAACTTAGTGCCAAGTGACGGTTGTTGTTTTTTTTTGCCTATTTTGGTTTTCTAGGAAATCAGTACCAAATGAAGTCCAAATGCCACGAAACTTTTCGATGATTTTTTTGGACATAAGAGACCCTAGAAGTTTCGGGAGGAGGCCGGACGGCTAAGGAGTAGGCCACAAGGCACATGGGCGCGCCTATGTGGCTTGTGGGCCCCTCGTTCCTTTGTTTGACCTAATTCCAACTCTATAAATTCTATAAAATCAGGAAAGCAATAGAGAGTGACCCAAAATACTTTTTGTGCTGCCACAATCCTCTAATCTTGCGAGATCCCATCCGGAGGCCTTTTCCGATACTCTGCCGGAGGGGGAATTGACCATGGAGGGCTTCTACATCAACCTTGCTGCCAATCCGATGATGCGTGAGTAGTTTACCACAGACCTACTAGTCCATAGCTAGTAGCTAGATGGTTTTTTCTCTCTTTGATCTTCAATACAATGTTCTCCTCGATGTTCTTGGAGAACTATTCGTTCTAATCTTCTTTTGCGGTGTGTTTGTTGGGATCCGATGAATTGTGGGTTTATGATCAAATTGTATATGAATATTATTTGAGTCTTCTCTGAACACTTTTATGCATGATTATTATAGCTTTGCATTTCTCTCGATCTATCCATTTAGTTTGGCCAACTAGATTGATTTATATTGCAATGTGAGAGGTGCTTTCTGATGGGTTCAATCTTGCGATGCTCTATATCCTAGTGATAGAAAGGGACAAGACACGTATTTGTATTGTTGCCATTAAGGATCAAATTGTGGGATTTATTCATATTGATTGAGTTTACTTTAGCTACATCATGTCATATTGCTTAAGGCGTTACTTTTTCTTTATGAACTTAATACTCTAGATGCATGTTGGATAGCGGTCGATGTGTGGAGTAATAGTAGTAGATGCGGGCAGGAGTCGGTCTACTTGTTGGAAATATGCCCTAGAGGCAATAATAAAATGGTTATTATTATATTTCTTTATTCATGATAATTGTCTATTGTTCATGCTATAATCGTATTATCCGAAAATCGTAATACGTGTGTGAATACATAGACCACAACAAGTCCCTAGTAAGCCTCTAGTTGACTAGCTCGTTGATCAACACATAGTCATGGTTTCCTAACTATGGACATTGGATGTCATTGATAACGGGATCACATCATTAGGAGAATGATGTGATGGACAAGACCCAATCCTAAGCATAGCACAAAGATCGTGTAGTTCGTTTCGCTAGAGTTTTTCCAAATGCCAAGTATCATTTCCTTAGACCATGAGATTGTGCAACTCTCGGATACCGTAGGAGTACTTTGGGTGTGCCAAACGTCACAACGTAACTGGGTGGCTATAAAGGTGCACTGCGGGTATCTCCGAAAGTGTCTGTTGGGTTGGCACGAATCGAGACTGGGATTTGTCACTCCGTATGACGGAGAGGTATCTCTGGGCCCACTCGATAATGCATCATCATAATGAGCTCAATGTGACCAAGTGTCTGGTCACAGGATCATGCATTACGGTACGAGTAAAGTGACTTGCCGATAACGAGATTGAACGAGGTATTGGGATACCGACGATCGAGTCTCGGGCAAGTAACATACCAATTGACAAAGGGAATTGTATACGGGATGGATTGAATCCTCGACATCATGGTTCATCCGATGAGATCACCGAGGAGCATGTGGGAGACAACATGGGTATCCAGATCCCGCTGTTGGTTATTGACCGGAGAGGCGTCTCGGTCATGTTTGCATGTCTCCCGAACCCGTAGGGTCTACACACTTAAGGTTCGGTGACGCTAGGGTTGTAGAGATATGAATATGCAGTAACCCGGAAGTTGTTCGGAGTGCCGGATGAGATCCTGGACGTCACGAGGAGTTCTGGAATGGTCCGGAGGTGAAGAATTATATATAGGAAGTGCAGTTTCGGCCATCGGGAAAGTTTCGGGGGTCACCGGTATTGTACCGGGACCACCGGAAGGGTCCCGGGGGTCCACCAGGTGGGGCCACCTATCCCGGAGGGCCCCGTGGGCTGAAGTGGGGAGGGGACCAGCCCCTGGTGGGCTGGTGCGCCCCCCCTTGGCCCCCCTGCGCCTAGGGTTGGAAACCCTAGGGAGGGAGGGGGGGGGGGCGCCTCCACTTGCCTTGGGGGGGCAAGCCTCCCCCTGGCCGCCGCCCCCCCTTGGAGATCCCATCTCCAGGGCCGGCACCCCCCCGTGGGGACCCTATATAAAGAGGGGGGAGGGAGGGCAATCGCACCCCTTGCACTTGGCGCCTTCCTTCCCCCTTGCTACACCTCTCCCTCCCGCAGACGCTTGGCGAAGCCCTGCCGGGATCCCTGCTGCATCCACCACCACGCCGTCGTGCTGCTGGATCTTCATCAACCTCTCCTTCCCCCTTGCTGGATCGAGAAGGAGGAGACGTCACGCTGACCGTACGTGTGTTGAACGCGGAGGTGTCGTCCGTTCGGCGCTAGGATCTCCGGTGATTTGGATCACGACGAGTACGACTCCCTCAACCCCGTTCTCTTGAACGCTTCCGCTCGCGATCTACAAGGGTATGTAGATGCACTCCTCTCTCTCGTTGCTGGATGAACTCCTAGATTGATCTTGGTGAACGTAGGAATTTTTTTATCTTATGCAACGTTCTCCAACAGTGACATCATGAGCTAGGCCTATGCGTAGTTCTCTTTGCACGAGTAGAACACAATTTGTTGTGGGCGTAGATGTTGTCAACTTTCTTGCCACTAGTAGTCTTATTTTGCTTCAGCGGTATTGTGGGATGAAGCGGCCCAGACCGACCTTACACGTACGCTTACTTGAGACAGGTTCCACCGACTGACATGCACTGAGACACGTTCTTGCTAGATCACCTATAGAAGCCACGTAAAAACTTGCAACAACAATTAGAGGACGTCTAACTTGTTTTTGCAGCAAGTGTTTTGTGATCTGATATGGCCAAAGGATGTGATGAATGATATATGTGATGATCATGTTCTTGTAATAGGAATCACGACTTGCATGTTGATGAGTATGACAACCGGCAGGAGCCATAGGAGTTGTCTTTATTTTTTGTATGACCTGTAGGGGAATGTTGCAGAAAACAAAATTTTTCCTACGGTTTCACCAAGATCCATCTATGAGTTCATCTAGCAACGAGTGATTAGATGCATCTACATACCTCGTAGATCGCGAGCGGAAGCGTTCAAAGAACGGGGATGATGTAGTCGAACACGACGTGATTCGAATCACCGGAGATCCTAGCACCGAACGGACGGCACCTCCGCGTTCAACACACGTACGGAACAGCCACGTCTCCTCCTTCTTGATCCAGCAAGGGGGGGAGGAGAGGTTGAGGGAGATGGCGCCAGCAGCAGCACGACGGCGTGGTGTTGATGGAGCTGCAGTACTCCGGCAGAGCTTCGCTAAGCACTATGGAGGAGGAGGAGGTGTTGGAGAGGGAGAAGGAGGCAACCAAAGGCCAAGGTATGAAGTCCCTCCTCTCCCCCGCTATATATAGGAGGGCCAAGGGGGGTGGCCGGCCCTAGGAGATCCAATCTCCTAGGGGGGCGGCGGCCAAGGGGGGTTTCCCTCCCCCCCAAGGCACCTAGGAGGTGCCTTCCCCTCCTAGGACTCTTCCCCCTTAAACCCTAGGCGCATGGGCCTATGTTGGGGCTGATGCCCTTGGACCATGTAGGCCAAGGCGCACCCCCTACAGCCCATGTGCCCACCGGGGCAGGTGGCCCCACCCGGTGGACCCCCGGGACCCTTCCGGTGGTCCCGGTACAATACCAATAACCCCGAAACTTGTCCCGATGCCCGAAACAGGACTTCCCATATATAAATCTTTACCTCCGGACCATTCCAGAACTCCTCGTGACGTCCAAGATCTCATCCGGGACTCCGAACAACATTCGGGTTACTGCATATACATATCCCTACAACCCTAGCGTAACCGAACCTTAAGTGTGTAGACCTTACGGGTTCGGGAGACATGTAGACATGACCGAGATCGCTCTCCGGTCAATAACCAACAGCGGGATCTGGATACCCATGTTGGCTCCCACATGCTCCACGATGATCTCATCGGATGAACCACGATGTCGAGGATTTAATCAACCCCGTATGCAATTCCCTTTGTCAATCGATATGTTACTTGCCCGAGATTCGATCGTCGGTATCCCAATACCTCGTTCAATCTCGTTACCGGCAAGTCACTTTACTCGTACCGTAATGCATGATCCCGTGACCAGACACTTGGTCACTTTGAGCTCATTATTATGATGCATTACCGAGTGGGCCCAGTGATATCTTTCCGTCATACGGAGTGACAAATCCCAGTCTCGATCCGTGTCAACCCAACAGACACTTTCGGAGATACCAGTAATGCACCTTTATAGTCACCCAGTTACGTTGTGACGTTTGATACACCCAAAGCACACCTACGGTATCCGGGAGTTACACGATCTCATGGTCAAAGGAAAAGATACTTGACATTAGAAAAGCTCTAGCAAACGAACTACACGATCTCACGCTATGCTTAAGATTGGGTCTTGTCCATCACATCATTATCCTAATGATGTGATCCCGTTATCAATGACATCCAATGTCCATAGCTAGGAAACCATGACTATCTATTGATCAACGAGCTAGTCAACTAGAGGCTTACTAGGGACATGTTGGTGTTTGTTATTCAGACATGTATTACGATTTCCGGATAATACAATTATAGCATGAATAAAGACAATTATCATGAACAAAGAAATATAATAATAATGCTTTTATTATTGCCTCTAGGGCATATTTCCAACAGTCTCCCACTTGCACTAGAGTCAGTAATCTAGTTACATTGTGATGAATCGAACACCCATGGAATTCTGGTGTTGATCATGTTTTGCTCTAGGGAGAGTGTCAGTGTCAAAACCGGCGGATCTCGGGTAGGGGGTCCCGAACTGTGCGTCTAGGCGGATGGTAACAGGAGACGAGGGACACGATGTTTTTACCCAGGTTCGGGCCCTCTCGATGGAGGTAAAACCCTACGTCCTGCTTGATTAATATTGATGATATGGGTAGTACAAGAGTAGATCTACCACGAGATCAAGGAGGCTAAACCCTAGAAGCTAGCCTATGGTATGATTGTTGTAATGTATGTTGTCCTATGGACTAAAGCCCTCCGGTTTATATAGACACCGGACAGGGCTAGGGTTACACAGAGTCGGTTACAATGGTAGGAGATCTACGTATCCGTATTGCCAAGCTTGCCTTCCACGCCAAGTAAAGTACCTTCCGGACACGAGCCGGAGTCTTCAATCTTGTATCTTCGTAGTCTTGGAGTCCGGCGGATATTGATAGTCCGGCTGTCCGGACACCCCCTAGTCCATGACTCCCTCAGTAGCCCCTTAACCAGTCTTCAATGACGATAAGTCCGGCGTGCATAATGTTCGGCATTGCAAGGCGGGTTCCTCCCTTGAATAATCCAGAGAAGATCATGAACACCAGGATAGTGTCCGGCTCTGCAAAATAAATTCCACATTCCACCGTAGAGAGAATAAAATGTACACTTAGTTCAATCTGCTGACGTATTATGCGGCGTGACATCACACTGCCACCAGGCTTTTGTTCGAATCATTACACCACCTCAGCATGTTTAGCGAAGCGGTTTCCTTGGCACGTCTTGTCGAAGCAGAGATCGTGTTCCCCTTATTCCGGGATTCTCATCAATACGTGCGTGGGTAACCCAACCGCTCCCGTCGCCACACCTCCTCTATCGAAGGGGAATCCCAAATGGTCACGGAGACGGCTCTTGGTATTTCTTCCCCTTTATAAGAGGATCAAGGCTTGCCATTGTTCTTCAATCTCGCATCGAATCTCTTCCCCGCTCCTAGTTCCAACACCCAGAGCCTCAGATTCGAGCGCTTCGGATCCTTAATCATGTCCGGCTCCGACCTCCAGGGCCGGTGGATTCCCTCCTCCGTCACGGAGGAGGACATATTGAAGTTGCGTGAGGCCAAGTACCTGGCATACGAGGTTTTGCACAGGTTGCCTGCTCAAGGGCAGGCCGTGCCAGCCCCCGAGCCCGGTGAATACGTCGTTTTCGTATCCCACCTCCGTCGGGGTTTAGGCTTCCCGACGGATCCCTTCGTGAGAGGGCTCCTATTCTACTACGGGCTGGACTTTCACGACTTGGCTCCGGAGTCCATCCTCCATATCTCCGCATTCATTATCGTCTGTGAAGCCTTCCTCCGTGTCATTCCCCACATCGGCTTATGGCTGAAGACCTTCAAGGTGGAGCCGAAGATGATCGGGGGGCGTCAAGCGGAGTGCGGCGGGGCGACCATAAGCAAAAAGGTCGATGCCCCGTGGCCCGTGGGTTCCTTCCAAGAGGAACTCGGACTGTGGCAGCAGGAGTGGTTCTATATCACCGCTCCAAGGGGCAGCAGGCAAAAGCCGCCACCCTTATTCCGCCCGGGACCTCCACGCCAACTGATGTCGTGGGTCAACCAAGGGCTCAACTGGGGGCCGTCCGAAGACGTGCCTTCACTGCAGGGCCGGATTCGAGATCTCCAAACGAGGAAGATCGACCTGATCAAGGTGATGTAGGTTATGCTAATCAGGCATCTTCTGCCCTGCAAACGCCGTCCTCTCCGTCTATGGGATTTCAACCCGGAGGGACCTCAGATTCTCCAACACTTCATGGGTGCAACACCCGTGGAGATGTACAAGTTGTTCTTCGGACCGCAGGTGGCGTGTCCGGATTTAGCCGAGGATGCAGGTCTAAGCCGTGATCATCCGGATACTCAGGTAGGTAGCTCAGAGTCCGGACATTCTGTTTATGTGCCTTTCTAGAGTTCGCCTCTTGACCCTTTGTTCTTTACAGGAATGGGTGGCGCGATCAAGGCTGATAAGGTGTCCGGCCCCCCTCCCAGAGACCGCACCGGAGCCCGTGCTGGTCAGAATGTTGGAGGTTGCGCCCGCAGAAGGGGGCGACGGGGAAAATAGAGGAGCTAATATTTCGCCCAAAGGGGCGACTGAAGAGGGGGAAACCAAAAGCCCCTCCCTTCAGGGGGAGAAGAGGACTGCCTCCGAAGATCCGGAGGCCAAAGCCCCTAAGCGTGGGAAGAGATCTTCCCCGGGGGGTCCGGCACCCGGAAAGAATCCGGACGCACAATCATCATCAAAGGATCGGCCCTCCAGCGAGCCGTGAGTATGAAAGAGGGAGTTAATTAGTAAGGAAATACCTTCATTTGTGCTTCTGTAGATAACCAAAATATTTATATTGCAGTTCGGATCTGCAGCCTTCTCAGATGAGTTCATCTTCGGGGGACCTTCTTCCGGAGATGATGGAGAGCGATACGCCTCCATCCGCAGCACCGCCAGACGAGGCAGGCGAACCCGAAGTGTCATCACGGAGGGTATCCCCGAGTCCGGAGGGGCCAGAGAGTTCGGCACCTACTAGTATCCGGCCAGGAGAACTGAAGAATCTGCTTGAGAGGGCGTCAATTTCAGAAGGTCACCGTGCGTTAATGCGTATGGTGATTGGAAGGATTTCGTCCGCTGAAAGCGAATTGCGTAATGCCGCCATGAGTTTGCTGGCGGGATTTGAGGTATGCGAGAATAACGCACCCCTTTGTCTTGTAACAGTTTTGCATATAAAAAATGCGCCCTGTATAGATAGTAGCCCCTGAGATTCGGTAGGTTGTCAGAAACGACAGCGTACCGAGGATTGAAATCTAAAGAAATGAGTTCCGTCGTTCCTGTACAGGTGGCGGATAGTCCGAGGGCTAGCCGGACTAGTGAGTTTGCCGAGTTAAATCGGCAATTGGACTTGGCAGATGCGGACATCGCACTTGTCAACAGGCGACTTGACGAGTCGCAAGGTAAAAGAATTCTCCGCAGTCGCTTTATTAAGGGGGTCAAAGCCCTCTTTTGATAAATTATATGCTGTTTATACAGACGGTGCTGCTGCTGTGGAGGGCCTTCGGGCCGAACTTGCTCGAGCTAAGGAGCAAGCCCGAAGGAGTGAAGCGGCTGCCTCGAGGGCGGTCGAGGAGTTGAAAGCCGAAAAGGCTGCGCACTGCCTAAGCAGGGCCGAGGTGGCCGAATTGGCCATAAAGGTAAAGGATGCTGCCGACCGCAATGAGGCTCTTGAAAAGGAGCGCTTATCGGAGCGGGAAGACCTGAAGAAGGCCACCGCCGAAGCCAAGGATGCCCGCTCTGCAATGCGGGCTATGAAGGAGGAACTGCGCCAGGCCGGAGAGATCGTGGCTGGCAAGCTTTTTCTGCTGCGTCGCCGGTTTATGGATGGAAAGTATGCTCAATTAGAGCGGCTGTGGAGTCCGGAGGATCCGTATATGGACTTAGCTGCAAGTGCGGCCGATGCCGTTAAACACTTCGGGGGCCAGAAGGATCACGAAACGGAAGAGCTATATTGGTCTCAATTCCACAGTCCGGATCACCCACTTCCATTGACAGACCGGTTGGCCGAATGGGCCGAGCTAAATAGACTGTCCGGACTTGCCATGACTGACATCGTGGCCCATGTCTGGCCAGAGAGGTCCAAGGCGACGAGCTACTTTGGCTTATTGCAGCAATTCCTTGGAGCGGTGCCGCATATAAAGGAGATGAACCGGTCGGCCTGTATAGAGGGCGCGCGGATGGCTCTTGCCCGTGTAAAGGCGCATTGTCCAGAGATGGACGCCACCGCTGTTGCTGCCCAGGGTTCGGATGAAAACCGGCTCCCTGCCGAGCACTATTTCGGGGAAGTTATGTGTGGCGCTCATGTAATAGAGTCGCAATGCTCGAAGAATGTAACGTTCAAATGAACGCATTAGCTTATAAATCAATGATTATGTTATAACTGCTTTTTATACTTGTGCGTCCAAGTAGTAAAACTTCTCCTGTGCAGCCGTTTACGTATACTTGTGTATAACTTGAAAGATGGCAGTCTTCGGCTTCAGCCCCCACGCACAAGGTGCTGGGGTGTTCGCAAAAATAGCGCATTTTCACTCTTAATCCGACGCCTCGGTCCTGTTATAAGGAGGTGGTAGCGTAGCGAACGAGGCAATCCGGACTATAATGCTTTATCACTTTCACTTAGCGTGTGGAGCTCGAGGGTGGGGATACGACATAGCCCCTGGTGGCATCGCCCTTCTCCGAAATCGGAGCGCGTGTGCCTGACCGGGAAACGGCCCTTCGTCAAAGCGGGGAATTCTAAACATTCCGATAGTCGATCGAGGGCTGACCAGTCTCTCGCTGTATCATGACAGTCAGTTTTCGGCTTTCTCTACTGAGGTGCTCGCCCAGCCGAACTGGGGCACAATCGCAGTAGTTCTCCTGGTGCCGCGTTAGCCGATGATACGGAACGTAAGGAAGCAAAACACAGGAGCCGGGCAAACCCAACATTTGACCAAAGACATGATTCGGAGCTGATGCATATAATGCCTAACTCGAGACGCCGAACACTCCCTAAGGTGTTCGGTCTTTATAATAATGGGCAGAACGATGCCCTAAGCCCCTAGTGTCCAGGTACGGGCATGGTCTTCTGACGCGGCCGATGCCAAAGCGTCAGGCTCCGCTTTGGCTATAGGAAAAAACCAAGGGAGAATAACAACAAGAGACAGTAAAAAAGGTCTACGCAGGGTCTTAATCTGAAAAGAATCCTCACAACGGGTCCCTACTACACGTCTGCGCCTGTGTCTCCGTTGCGCCGTTATCCTGGACGGGTATGCACGTTGTTCATCTGTAAAAAGAGAGGAACGTTTAGTTAAAAAACAATTCGTCCAAAAAAATATTAGAAATATAAATAATTAAAGCGGGGTTTGTATGAACCCACGGTTATTTGTGCGCGCAGCCCCCTGTGAAGGGGTATGCGGCTAGGGAGCCCCTAGCCTACTGACACCGGATTCGTCTATCCAAGTCCGGGGTCTTTAAGTGACCCTCGCACTAAAATTACGCCACGCAGTCCAGGCATCTTGAGTGTAAGGGATGCGTAATGCGGTATGGCGTTGAAGCGGACAAAAGCCTTTCGTCCCAAGAGTGCTTGATATTCACTTTCAAATGGGACGATGTGAAAAATTAATTTTTCGCGTCGAAAATTGTTCGGCAATCCGAACACGACTTCTAGTAATATGGAGCCTGTGCACTTGGCGTAATGGGCCTGGCGTCACTCCTTTGAAGGAAGTGCGGCTATGTCGAATTTTGGTAGGGTCTATCCCCATCCTACGGATTGTGGTTGAATATAGCAGGTTTAAGTCACTGCCTCCGTCCATTAGGACGTTAGTAAATTGCAATCCGTCTATTATAGGATTTAATATCAGGGGAGTCCGTCCCGCATTTCGAACGCTTCTGGAATAATCCAGGTGGTCGAAGGTGATTGGTTTTGATATCCAATCTCTACGGTCTGCTAGGTTGGACCGTGCGAAGCTCTTTTTAGAAAGTGCCGCACTATTTTTCCGTATTATCACATGAAGTGAGTTTACTGTTTTGACCCCTAGTGGGAAAGTCTTTTGTTTTCCAGTGCTCTGCTGGTGGGGTTTATCTTCTTCGCTTGACGCGTCGAGCCCCTTGTGTTCGGCATTTAGTCGGCCGGACTGTTTAAAAACCCAACAATCCCTGTGGGTGTGATTTGCAGGCCTTCCGGGGGTACTGTGGATTTGACATATCCGACCCAAAATTTTGTTTAAGTTGGTCAATTCGTCACTGTCATCCTTAAGAGGCTGTGTTTTATTATTGGGCCGCGAGCTTTTGAATCCGGCGTTGACTGCCGCGCTCTTTGGGCTTTTCTCTTTATTCCGGCGCTGCTCTTTTCTGCGCCGTGATTTTCTATTTCCATCTCTTATCTCTGATGTACTTGGGTCGCTGGTGCTGCATCGTGCTAACCAGCTATCCTCGCCCGCACAGAAGCGGGTCATGAGGCTTGTCAGTGCGGACATTGTCCTCGGTTTCTCTTGACCGAGGTGCCTGGCGAGCCATTCGTCTCGGACATTGTGCTTGAAAGCTGCTAAGGCTTCGGCGTCCGGACAGTCGACTATTTGGTTCTTTTTAGTAAGGAACCTGTTCCAGAATTTCCGCGCTGACTCTCCGGGCTGTTGAGTTATATGAATTAGGTCATCTGCATCCGGAGGGCGGACATAAGTCCCTTGAAAATTTGCTCTAAACGCGTCCTCGAGCTCTTCCCAACTTCCAACAGTATTTTCTGGGAGGCTTTTAAGCCAATGACGGGCTGGCCCTTTGAGCTTGAGGGGTAGGTATTTTATGGCGTGGAGATCATCTCCTCTGGCCATATGTATATGTACTATATAATCTTCTATCCAGACTCCAGGGTCTGTTGTTCCATCGTAGGCTTCTATGTTTATGGGTTTAAACCCTGCTGGGAATTCATGGTCCAGCACCTCGTCAGTGAAACATAGTGGGTGTGCGGCGCCCCTGTATTTGTGTGTGCCGCTATTATCGGACACTTGACGTGTTGTCTTGCTTCCTGGGGCCTTCTCCTTTGGCCCATAGATGGATCTGGCTGGGCCATCTATCCTTCCAAGTTCGTTGGTTGGTTTATGTGGGGCGCCGCTGTCAGAATTTGGCCTATCATCTGGCCGTCTATCCAGCCAGGCAGCCTCTTTATTTTTGGATGGTGGGGGCTCTATGGCCTCCTCGTCGAATTCTGGTAGCAGCTTGCGCTTCGGGTAGCTCTTTGATTGGTGGCCATTGCCGTACTTATCTGCGGTTTTGAGCACTTTGCTCCATCTCATTCTGAGTGTGTCTTCCGCTATTTTGAGCCTCCGTTTTTCCTTCTTCAGGCTTTTTGCTGTGGCGATAAGCCTGCGCTTGAAGCGCTCTTGTTCGACGGGATCCTCGGGTACGACGAATTCGTCATCGTTGAGGCTTGCTTCGTCTTCGGAGGGAGGCATATAATTATGATCCTCAACCTCTTCATCTGCCGCCCCCTCATGAGGGCTTGCTTCTGCGTCCTCCTGCGCTGAGTCTTGCTGGAGGGGATTGTCTTCGGCATTCTCTGGAGTATTATTATCTCCTGTGCCGGAATCTCCATTCTTGCTGTGGCAAGATTTAGAGCGGCGCCGCTGACGCCGGCGCTTGGGCTGTTTCTTTAAGGGATCTGCCTCCGCTGTTTCTTCGCCGTCCCCATCTTTTGGGGTATCCACCATGTACACGTCATATGACGAGGTGGCCTTCCAGTGCCCTGTGGGCGCTGGTTCCTGTTCGTCTCCGGCATCGTCGTCCATAGCGTCGATGTCTTTGGACTCGTAGTCTAGCATGTCGGTTAGATCGTCGATAGTGGCTACAAACTGGGTGGTGGGTGGGCTCTGAATTTCTTCGTCGTCCGCATCCCAACCATCCTGGCCATAATCCGGCCAGGACTCTCCTGATAACGAGAGATGTTTTAGTGAATTCAAGATATCGCCGAAAGGCGAGCATTGGAAGATGTCCGCGGCGGTGAATTCCATAACCGGCGCCCAATCCGGATCGATTGGTAGGGGCGCGGGAGGTTCGGAGTCCGCCTCGGAATCACGAGTTTCGCAGGGGACAAGATTAGTGTTCGGCTCCATCGCCGTGGATGTTGAAGCCCCCGGGGCGGCGTCTATCCACCGGCCCTCGATCTGGGCGATCGGCTCCGGGTCAATGGCCGGGGCGGATCCGTGTGCGACCACCAAGGCACTGTTCGGCGGCAGAGCTAGATCACGCCCATCGTCACAGTGCGGCGCGCTTGGCTGTGGCTCGAGTCTGTCGAGGATCAAGTCTCCTCGGACATCGGCCGTGAAGTTTAAGCATCCAAATCTGACCTGACGGCCAGGGGCGTAGCTTTCGATCTGCTCCAGATGGCCAAGTGAATTGGCCCGCAGGGCGAAGCCGCCGAATACGAAGATCTGTCCGGGGAGAAGAATCTCTCCCTGGACAGCGTTGCAGGTTGAAGATGCCATCAAGCCTATCGGTGACGACACAGAGGAACTCTCAATGAAAGCACCAATATCGGTGTCAAAACCGGCGGATCTCGGGTAGGGGGTCCCGAACTGTGCGTCTAGGCGGATGGTAACAGGAGACGAGGGACACGATGTTTTTACCCAGGTTCGGGCCCTCTCGATGGAGGTAAAACCCTACGTCCTGCTTGATTAATATTGATGATATGGGTAGTACAAGAGTAGATCTACCACGAGATCAAGGAGGCTAAACCCAAGAAGCTAGCCTATGGTATGATTGTTGTAATGTATGTTGTCCTATGGACTAAAGCCTTCCGGTTTATACAGACACCGGAGAGGGCTAGGGTTACACAGAGTCGGTTACAATGGTAGGAGATCTACGTATCCATATTGCCAAGCTTTCCTTCCACGCCAAGTAAAGTACCTTCCGGACACGAGCCGGAGTCTTCAATCTTGTATCTTCGTAGTCTTGGAGTCCGGCGGATATTGATAGTCCGGCTGTTCGGACACCCCCTAGTCCAGGACTCCCTTAGAGAGGTTTAGTCAACGGATCCGCTACATTCAGGTCCGTATGTACTTTACAAATCTCTATGTCTCCATCTTGAACATTTTCACGAACGGAGTTGAAGCGACGCTTGATGTGCCTTGTCTTCTTGTGAAACCTGGGCTCCCTGGCAAGAGCAATAGCTCCAGTGTTGTCACAGAAGAGCTTGATCGGCCCCGACGCATTGGGTATGACTCCTAGGTCGGTGATGAACTCCTTCACCCATATTGCTTCATGTGCTGCCTCCGAGGCTGCCATGTACTCCGCTTCACATGTAGATCCCGCCACGACGCTCTGCTTGCAACTGCACCAGCTTACTGCCCCACCATTCAAAATATACACGTATCCGGTCTGTGACTTAGAGTCATCCAGATCTGTGTCGAAGCTAGCGTCGACGTAACCCTTTACGACGAGCTCTTCGTCACCTCCATAAACGAGAAACATTTCCTTAGTCCTTTTCAGGTACTTCAGGATATTCTTGACCGCTGTCCAGTGTTCCTTGCCGGGATTACTTTGGTACCTTCCTACCAAACTTACGGCAAGGTTTACATCAGGTATGGTACACAGCATGGCATACATAATAGAACCTATGGCTGAGGCATAGGGGATGACACTCATCTCTTCTATATCTTCTGTCGTGGTCGGACATTGAGCTGAGCTCAATTTCACACCTTGTAAAACAGGCAAGAACCCTTTCTTGGACTGATCCATTTTGAACTTCTTCAAAATCTTATCAAGATATGTGCTTTGTGAAAGACCTATGAGGCGTCTCGATCTATCCCTATAGATCTTGATGCCTAATATATAAGCAGCTACTCCAAGGTCCTTCATTGAAAAACTCTTATTCAAGTAGGCCTTAATGCTGTCCAAAAGTTCTATATCATTTCCCATCAAAAGTATGTCATCTACATATAGTATGAGAAATGCTATAGAGCTCCCACTCACTTTCTTGTAAACACAGGCTTCTCCATAAGTCTATGAGAACCCAAACGCTTTGATCATCTCATCAAAACGAATGTTCCAACTCCGAGATGCTTGCACCAGCCCATAAATCGAGCGTTGGAGCTTGCACACCTTGTCAGCATTCTTAGGATCGACAAAACCTTCCGGCTGCATCATATACAATTCTTCCTTAAGGTAACCATTAAGGAATGCCGTTTTGACGTCCATTTGACAAATTTCATAATCATAAAATGCGGCAATTGCTAACATGATTCGGACGGACTTCAGCTTCGCTACCGGTGAGAAAGTCTCATCGTAGTCAACCCCTTGAACTTGTCGATAACCCTTAGCGACAAGCCGAGCTTTATAGATGGTCACATTACCATCCGCGTCTGTCTTCTTCTTAAAGATCCATTTATTTTCTATGGCTCGCCGTTCTACGGGCAAGTCAGTCAAAGTCCATACTTCGTTTTCATACATGGATCCTATCTCGGATTTCATGGCTTCTAGCCATTTGTCGGAATCCGGGCCCGCCATCGCTTCTTCATAGTTCGAAGGTTCACTGTTGTCTAACAACATGATTTCCAAGACAGGGTTGCCGTACCACTCTGGTGTGGAACATGTCCTTGTGGACCTTTGAATTTCAGTAGGAGCTTGATCAGAAGTATCTTGATCATTATCATTAACTTCCTCTCTTGCCGGTGCAGGCACCTCCGGAACATTTTCTTGAGTTGCGCCATTTTCCGGTTCAGGAGGTAATACTTCATCAAGCTCTACTTTCCTCCCACTTACTTCTTTCGAGAGAAACTCTTTCTCCAGAAAGGACCCATTCTTGGCAACAAAGATCTTGCCTTCGGATCTGAGGTAGAAGATATACCCAACAGTTTCTTTAGGGTATCCTATGAAGACGCATTTTTCCGATTTGGGTTCGAGCTTTTCAGGTTGAAGTTTCCTGACATAAGCATCGCATCCCCAAACTTTTAGAAACGACGGCTTAGGTTCCTTCCCAAACCATAATTCATACGGTGTCGTCTCAACGGATTTTGACGGTGACCTATTTAAAGTGAATGCGGCAGTCTCTAAAGCATAGCCCCAAAAAGATAGTGGTAAATCGGCAAGAGACATCATAGATCGCACCATATCTAATAGAGTGCGATTACGATGTTCGGACACACCATTACGCTGAGGTGTTCCAGGCGGCGTGAGTTGTGAAACTATTCCACATTTTCTTAAGTGTGTACCAAACTCGTGACTCAAGTATTCTCCTCCAAGATCTGATCGTAGAAACTTGATTTTCCTGTCACGTTGATTCTCAATTTCACTCTGAAATTCCTTGAACTTTTCAAAGGTCTCAGACTTGTGTTTCATTAAGTAGACATACCCATATCTACTCAAGTCACCAGTGAGGGTGAGAACATAACGATAGCCACCGCGAGCCTCAACACTCATTGGACCGCACACATCAGTATGTATGATTTCCAATAAGTTGGTTGCTCGCTCCATTGTTCCTGAGAACGGAGTCTTGGTCATTTTACCCATGAGGCATGGTTCGCACGTGTCAAATGATTCGTAATCAAGAGACTCTAAAAGTCCATTAGCATGGAGCTTCTTCATGCATTTGACACCTATGTGACCAAGGCGGCAGTGCCACAAGTATGTGGGACTATCACTATCAATCTTACATCTTTTGGTACTTACACTATGAATATGTGTAGCATTACGCTCGAGATTCATAAAGAATAAACCATTCACCATCGGAGCATGACCATAAAACATATCTCTCATATAAATAGAACAACCATTATTCTCGGATTTAAATGAGTAGCCATCTCGAATTAAACGAGATCCTGATACAATGTTCATGCTCAAACATGGCACTAAATAACAATTATTGAGGTTCAAAACTAATCCCGTAGGTAAATGTAGAGGTAGCGTGCCGACGGTGATCACATCGACCTTGGAACCATTCCCGACGCGCATCGTCACCTCGTCCTTCGCCAATCTCCGTTTATTCCGCAGCTCCTGCTGTGTGTTACAAATATGAGCAACGACACCGGTATCAAATACCCAGGAGTCACTACGATTACTGGTAAGGTACACATCAATTACATGTATATCAAATATACCTTTGGTTTTGCCGGCCTTCTTGTCCGCTAAGTATTTGGGGAAGTTCCTCTTCCAGTGACCACTTTCCTTGCAATAAAAGCACTCAGTCTTGGGCTTGGGTCCATTCTTTGGCTTCTTCCCGGCAGCTTGCTTGCTGGGCGCGGCAACTACCTTGCCGTCCTTCTTGAAGTTCTTTTTACCCTTGCCCTTCTTGAACTTAGTGGTTTTATTGACCATCAACACTTGATGTTCCTTCTTGACTTCTACCTCTGCTGATTTCAGCATAGCAAATACTTCAGGAATGGTCTTTTCCATCCCCTGCATATTGAAGTTCATCACAAAGCTCATGTAGCTCGGTGGAAGCGACTGGAGGATTCTGTCAATGACCGCATCATCCGGGAGATTAACTCCCAGCTGCGTCAAGCGGTTATGTAACCCAGACATAGTGAGTATGTGCTCACTGACAGAACTATTTTCCTCCATCTTACAGCTGAAGAATTTGTCAGAGACTTCATATCTCTCGACCCGGGCATGAGCTTGGAAAACCATTTTCAGCTCTTCGAACATCTCATATGCTCCATGTCTCTCAAAACGCTTTTGGAGCCCCGGCTCTAAGCTGTAAAGCATGCCGCACTGAACGAGGGAGTAGTCATCGGAACGTGCCTGCCAAGCGTTCATAACGTCTTGTTCTGCAGGGAGAACAGGTGCATCACCTAGCGGTGCTTGTAGGACATAATCTTTCTTGGCAGCTATGAGGATGATCCTCAGGTTCCGGACCCAGTCCGTATAGTTGCTGCCATCGTCTTTCAGCTTGGTTTTCTCTAGGAACGCGTTGAAGTTGAGGACTACGTTTGCCATTTGATCTACAAGACATATTGTAAAATATTTAGACTAAGTTCATGATAATTAAGTTCATCTAATCAAATTATAATGAACTCCCACTCAGATTTGACATCCCTTTGGTCATCTAAGTGTTACACGATCCGAGTCGACTAGGCCGTGTCCGATAATCACGTGAGACGGACTAGTCATCGTCGGTGAACATTCTCATGTTGATCGTATCTTCCATACGACTCGTGTTCGACCTTTCGGTCTCTGTGTTCCGAGGCCATGTCTGTACATGCTAGGCTCGTCAAGTTAACCCTAAGTGTTTTCGCTGTGTAAAACTGTCTTACACCCGTTGTATGTGAACGTAAGAATCTATCACACCCGATCATCACGTGGTGCTTCGAAACGACGAACTGTAGCAACGGTGCACGGTTAGGGGAGAACACTTCTTGAAATTTTGTAAGGGATCATCTTATTTACTACCGTCGTCCTAAGTAAACAAGATGCATAAAACATAATAAACATCACATGCAATTATATAAAGTAGTGACATGATATGGCCAATATCATATAGCTCCTTTGATCTTCATCTTCGGGGCTCCATGATCATCTTGTCACCGGCATGACACCATGATCTCCATCATCGTGTCTTCATGAAGTTGTCACGCCAACGACTACTTCTACTTCTATGACTAACGCGTTTAGTAATAAAGTAAAGTAGTTTACATGGCGTTCTTCAATGACACGCAGGTCATACAAAAAAATAAAGACAACTCCTATGGCTCCTGCCGGTTGTCATACTCATCGACATGCAAGTCGTGATTCCTATTACAATAGCATGAACATCTCATACATGACATATAGATCATTCATCATTCATCACAACTTTGGCCATATCATATCACAAAGCACCTGCTACAAAAACAAGTTAGACGTCCTCTAATTGTTGTTGCATGTTTTACGTGGCTGAAGTAGGGTTCTAGCAAGAACGTTTTCTTACCTACGTGAAAGCCACAACGTGATTTGTCAACTTCTATTTACCCTTCATAAGGACCCTTTTCATCGAATCCGCTCCAACTAAAGTAGGAGAGACAGACACCCGCCAGCCACCTTATGCAACTAGTGCATGTTAGTCGGTGGAACCGGTCTCACGTAAGCGTACGTGTAAGGTTGGTCCGGGCCGCTTCATCCCACAGTACCGCTGAAGCAAGATAAGACTAGTAGCGGCAAGAAAGCTGACAAATCTACACCCACAACAAATTGTGTTCTACTCCTGCAAGAAGAACTACGCATAGACCTAGCTCATGATGCCACTGTAGGGGAACGTTGCAGAAAACAAAAATTTTCCTACAGTTTCACCAAGATCCATCTATGAGTTCATCTAGCAACGAGTGATTAGATGCATCTACATACCTCGTAGATCGCGAGCGGAAGCGTTCAAAGAACGGGGATGATGTAGTTGAACACGACGTGATTCGAATCACCGGAGATCCTAGCACCGAACGGACGGCACCTCCGCGTTCAACACACGTACGGAACAGCCACATCTCCTCCTTCTTGATCCAGCAAGGGGGGGAGGAGAGGTTGAGGGAGATGGCACCAGCAGCAGCACGACGGCGTGGTGTTGATGGAGCTGCAGTACTCCGGCAGAGCTTCGCTAAGCACTATGGAGGAGGAGGAGGTGTTGGAGAGGGAGAAGGAGGCAACCAAATGCCAAGGTATGAAGTCCCTCCTCTCCCCCACTATATATAGGAGGGCCAAGGGGGGTGGCCGGCCCTAGGAGATCCAATCTCCTAGGGGGACGGCGGCCAAGGGGGGTTTCCCTCCCCCCCCCCCCCCAAGGCACCTAGGAGGTGCCTTCCCCTCCTAGGACTCTTCCCCCTTAAACCCTAGGCGCATGGGCCTATGTTGGGGCTGCTGCCCTTGGCCCATGTAGGCCAAGGCGCACCCCCTACAGCCCATGTGGCCCACCGGGGCAGGTGGCCCCACCCGGTGGACCCCCGGGACCCTTCTGGTGGTCCCGGTACAATACCGATAACCCCGAAACTTGTCCCGATGCCCGAAACAGGACTTCCCATATATAAATCTTTACCTCCGGACCATTCCGGAACTCCTCGTGACGTCCGGGATCTCATCCGGGACTCCGAACAACATTCGGGTTACTGCATATATATATCCCTACAACCCTAGCGTAACCGAACCTTAAGTGTGTAGACCCTACGGGTTCGGGAGACATGTAGACATGACCGAGATCGCTCTCCGGTCAATAACCAACAGCGGGATCTGGATACCCATGTTGGCTCCCACATGCTCCACAATGATCTCATCGGATGAACCACGATGTCGAGGATTTAATCAACCCCGTATGCAATTCCCTTTGTCAATCGATATGTTACTTGCCCGAGATTCGATCGTCGGTATCCCAATACCTCGTTCAATCTCGTTACCGGCAAGTCACTTTACTCGTACCGTAATGCATGATCCCGTGACCAGACACTTGGTCACTTTGAGCTCATTATGATGATGCATTACCGAGTGGGCCCAGTGATATCTCTCCGTCATACAGAGTGACAAATCCCAGTCTCGATCCGTGTCAACCCAACAGACACTTTCGGAGATACCTGTAATGCACCTTTATAGTCACACAGTTACGTTGTGATGTTTGATACACCCAAAGCACTCCTACGGTATCCGGGAGTTACACGATCTCATGGTCAAAGGAAAAGATACTTGACATTAGAAAAGCTCTAGCAAACGAACTACACGATCTCACGCTATGCTTAAGATTGGGTCTTGTCCATCACATCATTATCCTAATGATGTGATCCCATTATCAATGACATCCAATGTCCATAGCCAGGAAACCATGACTATCTATTGATCAACGAGCTAGTCAACTAGAGGCTTACTAGGGACATGTTGGTGTCTGTTATTCACACATGTATTACGATTACCGGATAATACAATTATAGCATGAATAAAGACAATTATCATGAACAAAGAAATATAATAATAATGCTTTTATTATTGCCTCTAGGGCATATTTCCAACATGACCTGCGTGTCATTGAAGAACGCCATGTAAATTACTTTACTTTATTGCTAAACGCGTTAGCCATAGAAGTAGAGGTAGTCGTTGGCGTGACAACTTCATGAAGACACGATGATGGAGATCATGATGATGGAGATCATGGTGTCATGCCGGTGAAGAAGATGATCTTGGCGCCCCGAAGATGGAGATCAAAGGAGCAATATGATATTGGCCATATCATGTCACTATTTGATTACATGTGATGTTTATCATGTTTTTCATCTTGTTTACTTAGAACGATGGTAGTAAATAAGAAGATCCCTCATAATAATTTCAAGAAAAGTGTTCCCCCTAACTATGCACCGTTGTGAAGGTTCGTTGTTTCGAAGCACCACATGATGATCGGGTGTGATAGATCCTAACGTTCGAATACAATAGGTGTAAGCCAGATTTACACACGCAATACACTTAGGTTGACTTGACGAGCCTAGCATGTACAGACATGGCCTCGGAACACGGAAGACCGAAAGGTCGAACATGAGTCGTATAGAAGATACGATCAACATGAAGATGTTCACCGATGATGACTAGTCCGTCTCACGTGATGATCGGACACGGCCTAGTTGACTCGGATCATGGATCACTTAGATGACTAGAGGGATGTCTATCTGAGTGGGAGTTCATTATTTGATTAGATGAACTTAATTATCATGAACTTAGTCTAAAATCTTTGCAATATGTCTTGTAGATTAAATGGCCCACGCTAATGTTGCCCTCAACTTCAACGCGTTCCTTGAGGAAACCAAACTGAAATATGATGGCAGCAACTATACGGACTGGGTTCGGAACTTGAGGATCATCCTCATAGCTGCCAAGAAAGCATATGTCCTAGATGCACCGCTAGGTGAAGCACCCGTTTTCCCAGCAACTCAAGACGTTATGAACGCCTGGCAGTCGCGTAGTGACGATTACTCCCTGGTTCAATGCGGCATGCTTTACAGCTTAGAACCAGGGCTCCAAAAGCACTTTGAGCAGCACGGAGCATACGAGATGTTCCAAGAGCTGAAAATGGTTTTCCAAGCTCACGCCCGGGTCGAGAGATATGAAGTCTCCGACAAGTTCTACAGTCGTAAGATGGAGGAGAATGGTTCTGTCAGCGAGCACATACTCAAAATGTCTGGGTTGCACAACCGCTTATCTCAACTGGGAGTTAATCTCCCGGATGACGCGGTGGTCGACAGAATCCTCCAGTCCCTCCCACCAAGCTACAAGAGCTTTGTGATGAACTTCAATATGCAGGGGATGGAAAAGACCATTCCTGAGGTATATTCAATGCTGAAATCAGCGGAGGTGGAGATCAAAAAGGAACATCAAGTGTTGATGGTGAATAAAACCACTAAGTTCAAGAAGGGCAAGGGTAAGAAGAACTTCAAGAAGGACGGCAAGGAGGTTGCCGCGCCTGGTAAGCCAGTTGCCAGGAAGAAGTCAAGCAATGGACCCAAGCCTGAGACTGAGTGCTTTTATTGCAAGGGAAGCGGACACTGGAAGCGGAACTGCCCCAAGTACTTAGCGGACAAGAAGGCCGGCAAAACCAAAGGTATATGTGATATACATATAATTGATGTGTACCTTACCAGTGCTCGTAGTAGCTCCTGGGTATTTGATACCGGTGCGGTTGCTCATATTTGTAACTCAAAGCAGGAGCTGCGGAATAAGCGGAGACTAGCAAAGGACGAGGTGATGATGCGCGTCGGGAATAGTTCCAAGGTTGATGTGATCGCCGTTGGCACGCTACCTCTACATTTACCTACGGGATTAGTTTTGAACCTCAATAATTGTTATTTAGTACCAGCTTTGAGCATGAACATTGTATCAGGATCTCGTTTAATTTGAGATGGCTACTCATTTAAATCCGAGAATAATGGTTGTTCTATTTATATGAGTGATATGTTTTATGGTCATGCCCCGCTGGTGAATGGTTTATTCTTAATGAATCTCGAGCGTAATGTTACACATATTCATAGTGTGAATATTAAAAGATGTAAGGTTGATAACGATAGTCCCACATACTTGTGGCACTGCCGCCTTGGTCACATTGGTGTCAAGTGCATGAAGAAGCTCCATGCTGATGGATTTTCAGAGTCTCTAGATTATGAATCGTTTGACACATGCGAGCCATGCCTCATGGGCAAGATGACCAAGACTCCGTTCTCTGAAACAATGGAGCGAGCAACCAACTTATTGGAAATCATACATACTGATGTGTGCGGTCCAATGAGCGATGAGGCTCGCGGAGGATATCGTTATGTTCTCACTCTCATTGTTGACTTGAGTAGATATGGGTATGTCTACTTTATGAAACACAAGTTTGAGACCTTTGAAAAGTTCAAGGAATTTCAGAATGAGGAAGAGAATCAACGTGACCGAAAGATAAAGTTCTTACGATCAGATCGTTGGGGTGAATATTTAAGTCACGAATTTGGTACGCACTTAAGGAAATGTGGAATCGTTTCACAACTCACGCTGCCTGGGACACCTCAGTGAAATGGTGTGTCCAAACGTCCTAATCGCACTCTATTGGATATGGTGCGATCTATGATGTCACTTACCGATTTACCGCTATCATTTTGGGGATACGCTCTAGAGACAGCTGCATTCACTTTAAATAGGGCACCGTCTAAATCCGTTGAGACGACACCGTATGAATTATGGTTTGGGAAGAAACCTAAGCTGTCGTTTCTAAAAGTTTGGGGATGATATGCTTATGTCAAGAAACTTCAACCTGAGAAGCTCGAACCCAAGTCAGAAAAATGTGTCTTCATAGGATACTCTAAGGAAACCATTGGGTATACTTTCTACTTAAGATCCGAGGGCAAGATCTTTGTTGCCAAGAACGGGTCCTTTCTGGAGAAAGAGTTTCTCTCGAAAGAATTAAGTGGGAGGAAAGTGGAACTTGATGAAGTACTACCTCTTGAACCGGT
The DNA here is from genome assembly GCA_963921465.1 of Triticum timopheevii. Lineage (NCBI taxonomy): Eukaryota > Viridiplantae > Streptophyta > Magnoliopsida > Poales > Poaceae > Triticum > Triticum timopheevii. The sequence goes on from OY997268.1 coordinate 474,535,231, forward strand.
AAGTAGCGCAGCTCAGGAAGATGTTCCTGTGGTGCCTGCACCGACAAGAGAGGAGGTTAATGATGATGATCAAGATACTTCGGATCAAGCTCTTACTGAACTTCGAAGGTCCACAAGGACACGTTCCGCACCAGAGTGGTACGGCAACCCTGTCTTAGAAATCATGTTGTTATACAACGGTGAACCTTCAAACTATGAAGAAGCGATGGCGGGCCCAGATTCCAACAAATGGCTTGAAGCCATGCAATCCGAGTTAGGATCCATGTATGAAAACAAAGAGTGGACTTTTACAGACTTGCCCGATGATCGGCGAGCAATAGAAAACAAATGGATCTTTAAGAAGAAGACGGACGCAGATGGTAATGTTACCATATATAAAGCTCGACTTGTCACTAAGGGTTATCGACAAGTTCAAGGGATTGACTATGATGAGACATTCTCTCCCATAGCGAAGCTGAAGTCCGTCCGAATCATGTTAGCAATTGCCGCATACTATGATTATGAGATATGGCAAATGGACATCAAAACGGCATTCCTTAACGGTCACCTTAAGGAAGAACTGTATATGATGCAGCCGGAAGGTTTTGTCGACCCTAAGAATGCTGACAAGGTATGCAAGCTCCAGCGCTCCATCTATGGGCTGGTGCAAGCATCTCGGAGTTGGAACATTCGCTTTAATGAGATGATTAAAGCGTTTGGGTTTATGCAGACTTATGGAGAAGCCTGCATTTACAAGAAAGTGAGTGGGAGCTCTGTAGCATTTCTCATATTATATGTGGATGACATACTTTTGATGGGAAATGATATTGAACTTTTGGACAGCATAAAGGCCTACTTGAATAAATGTTTTTCAATGAAGGACCTTGGAGAAGCTGCTTACATATTAGGCATCAAAATCTATAGAGATAGATCAATACGCCTCATAGGTCTTTCACAAAGCGCATACCTTAATAAGATATTGAAGAAGTTCAATATGGATCAGTCCAAGAAGGGGTTCTTGCCTGTGTTGCAAGGTGTGAAATTGAGCTCAGCTCAATGCCCGACCATGGCAGGAGATAGAGAAAAGATGAGTGTCATCCCCTATGCCTCAACCATAGGGTCTATCATGTATGCCATGACCTGTACCAGACCTGATATAAACCTTGCCGTAAGTTTGGTAGGAAGGTACCAAAGTAATCGCAGCATGGAACACTGGACAGCGGTCAAGAACATCCTTAAGTACCTGAAAAGGACTAAGGACATGTTTCTCGTATATGAAGGTGACGAAGAGCTCGTCGTAAAGGGTTACGTTGACGCTAGCTTCGACACAGGTCTGGATGACTCGAAGTCACAAACCGGATACGTGTATATTTTGAATGGTGGGGCAGTAAGCTGGTGTAGTTGTAAGCAGAGCGTCGTGGCGGGATCTACATGTGAAGCGTAGAACATGGCAGCCTCGGAGGCAGCACATGAAGCAATCTGGGTGAAGTAGTTCATCACCGACCTAGGAGTCATACCCAATGCATCGGGGCCGATTACACTCTTCTGTGACAACACTGGAGCTATTGCACTTGCCAAGGAGCCCAGGTTTCACAAGAAGACCAGGCACATCAAGCGTCGCTTCAACTCCATTCGTGAAAATGTTCAAGATGAAGACATAGATATTTGTAAAGTACATACGGACCTGAATATAGCAGATCCGTTGACTAAACCTCTCCCTAGAGCAAAACATGATCAACACCAGGACGCAATGGGTGTTTGATACATCACAATGTAACTAGATTATTGACTCTAGTGCAAGTGGGAGACTGTTGGAAATATGCACTAGAGGCAATAATAAAATGGTTATTATTATATTTCTTTATTGATGATAATTGTCTATTGTTCATGCTATAACCGTATTATCCGGAAATCGTAATACGTGTGTGAATACATAGACCACAACAAGTCCCTGGTAAGCCTCTAGTTGACTAGCTCATTGATCAACATATAGTCATGGTTTCCTAACTATGGACATTGGACGTCATTGATAACGGGATCACATCATTAGGAGAATGATGTGATGGACAAGACCCAATCCTAAGCATAACACAAAGATCGTGTAGTTCGTTTCACTAGAGTTTTTCCAAATGTCAAGTATAATTCCTTAGAACATGAGATTGTGCAACTCCCGGATACCGTAGGAGTGCTTTGGTGTGCCAAACGTCACAACGTAACTGGGTGGCTATAAAGGTGCACTGCGGGTATCTCCGAAAGTGTCTGTTGGGTTGGCACGAATCGAGACTGGGATTTGTCACTCCGTATGACGGAGAGGTATCTCTGGGCCCACTCGGTAATGCATCATCATAATGAGCTCAATGTGACCAAGTGTCTGGTCACAGGATCATGCATTACAGTACGAGTAAAGTGACTTGCCGATAACGAGATTGAACGAGGTATTGGGATACCGACGATCGAGTCTCGGGCAAGTAACATACCAATTGACAAAGGGAATTGTATACGGGATTGATTGAATCCTCGACATCGTGGTTCATCCGATGAGATCATCGAGGAGCATGTGGGAGCCAACATGGGTATCCAGATCCCGCTGTTGGTTATTGACCGGAGAGGCGTCTCGGTCATGTCTGCATGTCTCCCGAACCCGTAGGGTCTACACACTTAAGGTTCGGTGACGCTAGGGTTGTAGAGATATGAATATGCAGTAACCCAAAAGTTGTTCGGAGTCTCGGATGAGATCCTGGACGTCACGAGGAGTTCCGGAATGGTCCGGAGGTGAAGAATTATATATAGGAAGTGTAGTTTCGGCCATCGGGAAAGTTTCGGGGGTCACCGGTATTGTACCGGGACCACCGGAAGGGTCCCGGGGGTCCACCGGGTGGGGCCGCCTATCCCGGAGGGCCTTGTGGGCTGAAGTAGGGAGGGGACCAGCCCCTGGTGGGCTGGTGCGCCCCGCCTTGGGCCCCCCTGCGCCTAGGGTTGGAAACCCTAGGGTGGGGGGCGCCTCCACTTGCCTTGGGGGGCAAACCTCCCCCCTGCCCCCCCTTGGAGATCCCATCTCCAGGGCCGGCGCCCCCCTAGGGACCCTATATAAAGAGGGGGTGAGGGAGGGCAGCCGCACCCCTTGCACTTGGCGCCTCCCTTCCCCCTTGCTACACCTCTCCCTCCCGCAGACGCTTGGCGAAGCCCTGCCGGGATCCCTGCTCCATCCACCACCACGCTGTCGTGCTGCTAGATCTTCATCAACCTCTCCTTCCCCCTTGCTGGATCAAGAAGGAGGAGACGTCACGCTGACCGTACGTGTATTGAACGCGGAGGTGTCGTCCATTCGGCGCTAGGATCTCCGGTGATTTGGATCACGACGAGTACCACCCCGTCAACCCCGTTCTCTTGAACGCTTCCGCTCATGATCTACAAGGGTATGTAGATGCACTCCTCTCTCTCGTTGCTGGATGAACTCCTAGATTGATCTGGGTGAACGTAGGAAATTTTTTATTTTATGCAACATTCTCCAACAGTGGCATCATGAGCTAGGTCTATGCGTAGTTCTCTTTGCACAAGTAGAACACAATTTGTTGTGGGCGTCGATGTTGTCAACTTTCTTGCCACTACTAGTCTTATTTTGCTTCAGCGGTATTGTGGGATGAAGCGGCCCGGACCGACCTTACACGTACACTTACATGAGACAGGTTCCACCGACTGACATGCACTAGTTGCATAAGGTGGCTAGCGGGTGTCTGTCTCTCCCACTTTAGTTGGAGCGGATTCGATGAAAAGGGTCCTTATGAAGGGTAAATAGAAGTTGGCAAATCACGTTGTGGCTTTAACGTAGGTAAGAAAACGTTCTTGCTAGATCACCTACAGAAGCCACGTAAAAACTTGCAAGAACAATTAGAGGACGTCTAACTTGTTTTTGCAGCAAGTGTTTTGTGATGTGATATGGCCAAAGGATGTGATGAATGATATATGTGATGTATGAGATGATCATGTTCTTGTAATAGGAATCTCGACTTGCATGTCGATGAGTATGACAACCGGCAGGAGCCATAGGAGTTGTCTTTATTTTTTGTATGACCTGCGTGTCATTGAAGAACGCCATGTAAATTACTTTACTTTATTGCTAAATGCGTTAGCCATAGAAGTAGAAGTAGTCGTTGGCGTGAAAACTTCATGAAGACACGATGATGGAGATCATGGTGTCATGCCGATGACGAAGATGATCTTGGCGCCCTGAAGATGGAGATCAAAGGAGCAATATGATATTGGCCATATCATGTCACTATTTGATTGCATGTGATGTTTATCATGTTTTTCATCTTGTTTACTTAGAACGACGGTAGTAGATAAGATGATCCCTCATAATAATTTCAAGAAAAGTGTTCCCCCTAACTATGCACCATTGTGAAGGTTCGTTGTTTCGAAGCACCACATGATGATCGGGTGTGATAGATCCTAACGTTCGAATACAACGGGTGTAAGCCAGATTTACACACGCAATACACTTAGGTTGACTTGATGAGCCTAGCATGTACATACATGGCCTCGGAACACGGAAGACCGAAAGGTCGAACATGAGTCGTATAGAAGATACGATCAACATGAAGATGTTCACCGATGATGACTAGTCCGTCTCACGTGATGATCAGACACGGCCTAGTTGACTTGGATCATGGATGACTTAGATGACTAGAGGGATGTCTATCTGAGTGGGAGTTCATTATTTGATTAGATGAACTTAATTATCATGAACTTAGTCTAAAATCATTGCAATATGTCTTGTAGATCAAATGGTCCACGCTAATGTTGCCCTCAACTTCAACGCGTTCCTAGAGAAAACCAAACTGAAAGACGATTGCAGCAACTATACGGACTGGGTCCGGAACTTGAGGATCATCCTCATAGCTGCCAAGAAAGCATATGTCCTAGATGCACCGCTAGGTGAAGCACCCGTTTTCCCAGCAACTCAAGACGTTATGAACGCCTGGCAGTCGCGTAGTGATGATTACTCCCTGGTTCAATGCGGCATGCTTTACAGATTAGAACCAGGGCTCCAAAAGCGTTTTGAGCAGCACGGAGCATATGAGATGTTCCAAGAGCTGAAAATGGTTTTCCAAGCTCACGCCCGGGTCGAGAGATATGAAGTCTCCGACAAGTTCTACAGTTTTAAGATGGAGGAGAATGGTTCTATCAGCGAGCACATACTCAAAATGTCTGGGTTGCACAACCGCTTATCTCAACTGGGAGTTAATCTCCCGGATGACGCGGTGGTCGACAGAATCCTCCAGTTGCTCCCACCAAGCTACAAGAGCTTTGTGATGAACTTCAATATGCAGGGGATGGAAAAGACCATTCCTGAGGTGTATTCAATGCTGAAATCAGCGAGAGATCAAAAAGGAACATCAAGTGTTGATGGTGAATAAAACCACTAAGTTCAAGAAGGGCAAGGGTAAGAAGAACTTCAAGAAGGACGGCAAGGAGGTTGCCGCGCCTGGTAAGCCAGTTTCCAGGAAGAAGTCAAGCAATGGACCCAAGCCTGAGACTGAGTGCTTTTATTGCAAGGGAAGCAGACACTGGAAGCGGAACTGCCCCAAGTACATAGCGGACAAGAAGGCCGGCAAAACCAAAGGTATATGTGATATACATGTAATTGATGTGTACCTTACTAGTGCTCGTAGTACCTCCTGGGTATTTGATACCGGTGCGGTTGCTCATATTTGTAACTCAAAGCAGGAGCTGCGGAATAAGCGGAGACTAGCGAAGGACGAGGTGACGATGCGCGTCGGGAATGGTTCCAAGGTCGATGTGATCGCCGTTGGCACGCTACCTCTACATTTACCTACGGGATTAGTTTTGAACCTCAATAATTGTTATTTAGTACCAGCTTTGAGCATGAACATTGTATCAGGATCTCGTTTAATTCGAGATGGCTACTCATTTAAATCCGAGAATAATGGTTGTTCTATTTATATGAGTGATATGTTTTATGGTCATGCCCCGCTGGTGAATGGTTTATTCTTAATGAATCTCGAGAGTAATGTTACACATATTCATAGTGTGAATACTAAAAGATGTAAGGTTGATAACGATAGTCCCACATAATTGTGGCACTGCCGCCTTGGTCACATTGGTGTCAAGCACATGAAGAAGCTCCATGCTGATGGACTTTTAGAGTCTCTAGATTATGAATCGTTTGACACATGCGAGCCATGCCTCATGGGCAAGATGACCAAGATTCCGTTCTCCGGAACAATGGAGCGAGCAACCAACTTATTGGAAATCATACATACTGATGTGTGCGGTCCAATGAGCGTTGAGGCTCGTGGAGGATATCGTTATGTTCTCACTCTCACTGATGACTTGAGTAGATATGGGTATGTCTACTTGATGAAACACAAGTCTGAGACCTTTGAAAAGTTCAAGGAATTTCAGAATGAGGAAGAGAATCAACGTGACCGAAAGATAAAGTTCTTACGATCAGATTGTGGGGGTGAATATTTAAGTCACGAATTTGGTACGCACTTAAGGAAATGTGGAATCGTTTCACAATTCACGCTGCCTGGAACACCTTAGTGAAATGGTGTGTCCGAACGTCATAATCACACTCTATTGGATATGGTGCGATCTATGATGTCACTTACCAATTTACCGCTGTCATTTTGGGGATACGCTCTAGAGACAGCTACATTCACTTTAAATAGGGCACTGTCTAAATCCGTTGAGACGACACCATATGAATTATGGTTTGGGAAGAAACCTAAGCTGTCGTTTCTAAAAGTTTGGGGATGTGAAGCTTATATCAAGAAACTTCAACCTGAGAAGCTCGAACCCAAGTCAGAAAAATGCGTCTTCATAGGATACCCTAAGGAAACCATTGGGTATACTTTCTACTTAAGATCCGAGGGCAAGATCTTTGTTGCCAAGAACGGGTCCTTTCTGGAGAAAGAGTTTCTCTCGAAAGAATTAAGTGGGAGGAAAGTGGAACTTGATGAAGTACTACCTCTTGAACCAGTAAGTAGTACAGCTCAGGAAGATGTTCCTGTGGTGCTTGCACCGACAAGAGAGGAGGTTAATGATGATGATCAAGATACTTCGGATCAAGCTCTTTGTAACATCCCAAATTTCCAATTTGGCATGTTATACATAGATCATCCATGCATATCATATTTCATTGCTTTTTCGTTTGCAATCCTCGAAATCCTAAGCAACTCAAGGACCTTCGGAGAGAGTTGGGGATTTTCTAATTTTCATATTTGAAATTCTTATCAAATAATGAAGACGAGGATTTGATTTTAATTATTTTCTCTCTGGAAAATATTTCATTTTAAAATATTTAAAAGAGGGGAGATAACATGACTTCTCCAAAATAATTGAAATATCCGAGGAAAAATGTTAAAATCATTTTCGGGATTTTATTGCCCTAGAAAAAAATGTTGCATGTTTTAAAATTTTCATTTTAGGGGCCAAGAAAAGTTCATCTTGTTCTAAATATTTTATTTAGACGGAGAAACCTTGTTTTGGAATTTTTAGGTTTTTATTTATTTTTCTAGGGATTTTTCTTCGGCGGAATGCTTTTTTTAAAAAAAAATAACCTCGCGCCCGACTGGGCCGAAGGCCCAGCCGAGCAGGCCGGCCCAGCCAGCGACCGCCGCCTTCCTCGCGCGCGCGCCGTGCGCGGCACGGACGCCGAGGGCGGGTCCGAGCCGGACTCCACCCCGGGCGCCCCCTTCCCCAAGCCGAGCCGCCCCGTGCACCTATAAAGCAGCCGCCCCCGCCGCCACACCGCCGCCACACCACCACCCGCCGCATCGCCGCCGCCGTCGGAGCCCGAGCCCCGAGCCCCGATCCGCCGCCGCCGGAGCCGCCGCCGGAGCCCCGCGTCACTGCCGCCTCCCGCCGCAGCCCCGCAGCCCCGTCGCCCGTCGCCAAGCCCCGCCGGAGCCGCCGCCCCGCCGGACGAGCCTCGCCGGAGGTACCCGACCCGCCGCCGTTTTTTTTAAATAAACCATTCGGTTTTTTTTAAAACCCTAGATCATTTTTTTCTAGATCGGTTTATTTTATTTTCTTCGGTTTATTTACTAAGCGAACGTCCGTTCGTCCGGTCGTTTTAACAAACGCGTTCACTGTTTAGTTTCTGTTAACAAACGTTCGTTCGTTTAGCAGTTCGTCGTTTTTCTTTCATCGGATTTATTCCGCGATTATTCTGATCGCGATTTCTGATCCGATTTTCAAATATGTTTATCTTTTTGCTCGTTTATCGGAATCAGGCTATTCAAGCGCCTGGAGTTTCATCTCGAAACCCTCTTTCCGAATAATCAACTCAAACAAGATTTTTCTTCTGTAAAATTTGACCTAGATCCAGAATAGCAAAACGAAGTTGTTTCTTTTGCCGTTTGGGCTTCGTCGCTTTGTTTGATTTGATTCTTTTTGCAAACCGGAGTTCTTAATTTGAACTCTCCGGTCAGAATCTTTTATTTGGAGTTCTACTTGTGCATCTTTGATTGTTGCTTATGTATGTTATTGTTTGCTTGCGCTAGAATTCCCGGAGTGCGAAGCGTGTTACTACGAGTCTCTAGGATACCCGGATCGTCAGCAAGGCAAGTAACACATTGATAATACTCTTTTCATACCCAGTTTTTATGCATTAGATTCAATCCTCAAACATTGCATGATTAGGATGCTTTAACATGTGGGTATTGGGAAGTAGTTGATGAGGTAGAACCTATTACCCTGTTTTATTATCAAACCCTTGGGAGTTACTTTTACGTTATGCTTATATTGCCATGCTATGCTCGTAGACGTGGATTGGGTTTGAGTGATATCCATGACAGATGTGAGATTGATAATTAATGGTTTACTTAAGGTGGCAACTTTAATACACATCTGGGTGGATTGAGGCACCCGGGGTTACCAGTGATTGCCTGTTTTATTTTTGGAAATCCCGGGGTTACCGTGTGATTCTCCTATGGACCGCCACCCAGGCTCAAAGGGAACTGAGTCTATTCATGCTAGAAACTTCCGTGTGCAGCCGCAAGCTATTATGGGCTCTAGCATAGTTTGAGTAAGTTGCGTGAAGCTCTTGAAGAGGTGGATCAGCAGGTAGTGGGTTTGTAGGTTTGGTATGGTCTGCCCGGAGTAGAGAGTTAATGCTTCTGAAAGACTGTGTCTTGGCCATCCGTCTCTCAAACACCATGCAGTGCGAGAATCAACGGAGGCGATCAGGTCTTGCCGGGAAAAGTGCGCAAACCTCTGCAGAGTGTACAATCTAATCATGGTTAGCCGTGTCCCCGGTTATGGACAATTCTGAGTATCTAGTCCTTGAGTATTCGCATGTATCTCAACACTCTTAAATTAATTTTGCTTGGGTTGTTAATTACTTTTAATTGGGATCATTGAGTTGGGGTTTACCTTCTCAAATGATGTTTCAACTACCATGATAGTTAAATTAAAATTGATTCCTTTGAAGTGGGAAAAATTGGCTTTTCGCAAAAACTGTAACCATAGAGCTTTCCACCAGCCAAATATGCATGTAGTGGTAGCATTATTCTGTTATTGCTCTTTTGTGTTACATTGCCAGCATATTCCATGTGCTGACCCGTTCTCGGGCTGCAACGTATTATGTTGCAGACTTTTTAGACGAGGAGTAAGGTTCGTAGGTCGTTGCCGTGCAGCTCAGTTATGCCGTTGGAGTTGATGGACTCACTTTATCTTCCAAGCCTTCCGCTGTTATCGCATTAGATGGCCATAAGCCATATTATTGTAATAAGTTCTCTTTTGAGACATTTGATGTAATAAGTGTGTGATTGCTACTCTGTTATAAATCCTTCGAAGTACTGTGTGGTGTCAGCATTACTGATCCAGGGATGACACCTGAGCACAGAGACTTGACCATCTGAGGTCGGGTCGCTACAAGATGGTATCAGAGCACACGCTGAGTGTAGGACACGACCACTAAGATAAACCATAGGTCACACTTCTCTTCTCATTTCTGACTCCTCTTCTCTTTCCACTCTTTAGGATGAAGGAGATGAAGACCAAGTTTGCACAGCCGGATGAAGACACACCTTTTGGACGCCACTTGAAGGAAGTCACTAGGTACTTGAATATTGGAATACCAAGTTTCACTGGGACGAACAACGCCACCCTACCAGAAGAAGAGCGCTGGATGATTCAAGTACGAGTTCCAGGAAGGACGTTCTCGCCAAATTCTAAACCCATAGAATTTTCTTTCGAAGCACCCACTTGGAGCCTTTGCAAGAGTATGGCAGCTCATATTACCATGGGACGCATTGGAGAAATCTACAACAAGGAACTTGAGAATACCACCTATCAAATATGTGGGCGCCGAGATGAACAATGGGAGATGATCAGCACCAGAAAGGATAGATCTGTCGCAGCCTTTATCCAGGAGCAAAACCAGCACATTCGATGTCAGGAGAACCAGATGTGCGCAGACATGATCGAGCTGAAGAAGGCGAAGACCAGGATCATTGAGCTGGAGGAGGAACTTAAGTTCACACGCGATGGATATGAGCAGGAAATCAAGACGCTATTGGAGAAGAATGACGACCTAGTGGAGAAGATCGGAATCTTTATGGGAGGACCAGTTCCGAAAGAAGACCTCATACGTCCGGACAACTACATCATCATCGAGGACACCGACTCGGATTCAAGTGATGATGATTACGAAGATGAAGCTGGAGTAGACATCATGGAGTCTTCCACCGATCAAAATTTCTAGATGACCACCATATGATAATAGTAATTTCCCCCATGTAACTAGTAGTAGTGAGCACTTTTGCGATAGTCCTAGACCGTTTTGTATGCCCTTGCTTGTTTGATTGAATGAATGCTTGTGTTTGTCTCATATACATATGGGTAGTGTTTCTTCCCTAGTTCTTTTCTATTCTAAATCTCTTCCATCTAAACCCATCAGATTCCTCCGAGGAGAGACCCCGAGTTTGTTTTCCCACCGGAGATCACCCAGTTGATCCAGCAACAGAATGCCCTAATGCAGTTGTTAGTTCAGAACCAGGGCAATGCCAATAACAACAATGCCAACAACAACAACCCGCCGCTAGTGGATAACCTTGCCCGTTTTCTAAGGTTACAGCCGCCGGTGTTCTCCAGTAGCATCGAGCCAATAGTTGCAGATGATTGGCTACGTCGTATTGGAAGGGAGTTAACCACCGCTGGATGCACAGATGCTGAGAAGGTGCGTTTTTCCACACACCAACTGGATGGACCTGCAGCAGCATGGTAGGAGAATTTCACAGCCACCTATCCTATCGACACTGTCACATGGGCTCAGTTTCAGCAGGCTTTTCGCACTGCCCATGTCTCGACTGGAGCTATGAAGATGAAGAAGCGTGAGTTTCGCAACCTATGCCAGGGGAATCGTACTGTTGGCTAGCACGTGGATGAGTTTAGCAAGTTGTCGCGTTATGCCCCTGATGATGTGGCCACAGACGCCGCGAAGCAAGAGAAGTTTATGGAAGGGCTGAATGATGAGATGAGTATGCAGTTGATGGTAGCAACCTTCAACAACTACCAGGAGTTGGTAGATAAGGCCCTGATGATTGAAGGGAAGCAGTAACAGATTGATAATCGTAAGAGGAAGTATGGACAAGGAAAATACAATTCAGGAGCTCACCAGAAGCCTCGTTTGACCCCAAACTCAGGAGGACTTGTTCATAACCATGGAGGACATAACCATGCTGGAGGAGGATCGCATAACCATAATGGCGCGAAGAACGGGAATGGGAATGGAGCCAACAATAACCAGAACCGCTCTAACCCATCCACACCCGCAAAGAGGGACTTAAGCCAAGTTGTTTGCTACAAGTGCAGGAAGACAGGGCACTACGCCAATGACTGCTCTGAAGGAAAGAATGGGAATGGAAACGGGAGCGCAGGGAAGAAGCCCAATCCATTCAACAAAGGACAAGTGAACCACGTTAACGTGGAGGAGGTTGAAGAGCAGCCGGACGCGGTAATAGGTAAGTTTTTGGTTCAGTCATTTACCGCTATTTTTCTTTTCGATACTGGTGGATCGCATTCATACATATCAAGGGGATTTGTGGAAAAGTTTAAGTTGCCAGCCCAAACCCTTAGGACACCCCTCTTAGTGAACTCGCCAGGATCAGAGTACATGGCTAGCAGATGGTGCACCCAGATACCCCTAATCATTGGCACACATGTGTTTCTGTCTGACCTAATTATCTTGGAGTCGCAAGGATTGGATGTGATATTAGGTATGGACTGGATGTCAAACTATGAAGGAAGTATTGACTGTGCTAGTAAGTCAATTTATCTTACTACCCCGGAGGGAAAAAGGATTAAGTATGTATCTAGGCATGTGCCTAGGAGGAGCCAAGTAAACGCCCTCACGGGAGTTGTACAGGAGGAAGTACCTGTAGTAAAGGATTGCCCGGATGTTTTCCCCGAAGAGTTACCTGGTATGCCACCGGACAGAGACATCGAGTTTTTGATAGAGCTATTGCCAGGAACATGACCGATATCTAAGAGACCCTATCGGATGCCAGCAAATGATCTGGAGGAAATTAAGAAGCAGATTAAGGAGTTGTTGGAGAAAGGTTACATTCGTAGAAGTTCGTCACCTTGGGGAGCCCCAGTACTTTTGGTGGAGAAGAAGGATAAATCCCTAAGGATGGTTGTTGACTATCGAGCTCTGAATGAAGTAACGATAAAGAACAAGTATCCCTTACCAATGATCAACGATCTGTTTGACCAGTTACAAGGAGCTAAGGTGTTTTTGAAGATTGATCTGCGATCGGGATACCATCAGTTGAAGATCCGAGAGCAGGATATACCCAAGACAACGTTTACCACACGGTATGGATTATATGAGTATACGGTCATGTCATTTGGACTAACTAACGCCCCTGCCTATTTCATGAGTATGATGAACAAGGTGTTCATGGAGTATTTGGACAAGTTTGTTGTGGTATTCATTGATTACATTATGATATACTCGAAGAACGAAGAGGAGCACGCGGAACACTTGCCTTTGGTTCTCAAGAAACTCAGGGAACACCAGTCATACGCCAAATTCAGCAAGTGCGAGTTTTGGTTGAAGGAAGTTGGATTTCTTGGGCATGTTATATCAGGAGAGGGTATAGCAGTGGATCCCAGTAAGGTTCAGTCAGTCAATGAATGGTTGGCACCCACTTCAGTTGGCGAGATCCGCAGTTTTCTTGGACTAGCAGGATATTATCGGAGGTTCATTGAGAATTTTTCCAAGATTTCTAAACCAATGACGGAATTGCTAAAGAAGGATACTAAGTTCAAATGGACGGAGGAGTGCGAGACAAGTTTTCAAGAGCTGAAGGAGCGATTGACTACAGCTCCAGTGCTGACCTTGCCAGATATACATAAGGAGTTTCAAGTATATTGTGACGCCTCTCGCTTGGGACTTGGATGTGTGCTTATGCAGGAAGGAAAGGTTGTTTCGTATGCCTCATGACAACTGAAGCCACACGAATTGAACTATGCCACGCATGATTTGGAGTTAGCAGCCGTAGTGCATGCACTAAAGACCTGGAGACATTATCTTATTGGAAACCGTTGTGATGTGTACACGGATCATAAGAGCTTGGGGTACATTTTCACACAGAAGGAGTTGAACCTCAGGCAGAGGAGATGCTTGGAACTTATAAAGGATTACGACATGAAGCTACACTACCACCCAGGAAAAGCCAATGTCGTAGCAGACGCTTTGAGCCAGAAGAGTTACGCTAATGTTCTTGTGAGCAATGGAATGCCAAAGGAGTTAGCTGCAGAGATCATGGAACTGCGATTGGAGATTGTTCCAAGAGGTTTTCTTGCAACAATGGAAGTTCAGTCAACACTGTTGGAAAAAATTCGAGAAGCTCAGAAGGACGACAAAGAGATTGCTGAGATAAGAGAGAGAATGGTCGAAGGTAAAGCCAAAGGTTTTCGTGAAGATGAGCACGATACCTTATGGTTTGAGGACCGAATTTATGTGCCCAACAATTCGGAGATCAGGAAGTTGATACTTCAGGAGGCCCATGACTCATCATACTCGATTCACCCTGGAAAAACCAAGATGTATTTGGACTTGAAGGAACGTTTCTGGTGGACTGGAATGAAGAAGGATATTGCCGAGTATGTAGCCATATGTGATGTATGTCAGAGAGTGAAGGCAGAACATCAAAAGCCAGCAGGACTGTTACAGCCTATGCCAATACCCGAATGGAAGTGGGATAAACTTGGTATGGACTTTATTACCGGATTACCCAGAACCAAGGCAGGATATGATTCTATATGGGTAGTTGTGGATCGATTGACTAAAGTAGCTCATTTCATCCCGGTGAAAACAACGTATACAAGCGCAAAGTTGGCCAAGATATATATGACCAGGATCGTATGTTTACATGGAGTTCCGAGGAGCATCGTATCAGATAGAGGAACCCAGTTTACTTCAAAGTTTTGGCATCAGCTACACCAGACTTTGGGGACCCGATTGGAGTTCAGTACAGCTTTTCACCCACAGACAGATGGGCAGATAGAGAGAGTCAATCAGATTTTGGAGGACATGTTGAGAGCCTGTGCGCTAGATTATGGATCTAGTTGGGATGATAATTTGCCGTACGCAGAGTTTTCATATAACAACAGTTACCAGGCCAGTTTGAAGATGGCACCATTCGAAGCTCTGTATGGACGTAGATGTAGGACACCATTGATGTGGGACGAGGTAGGAGACCGTCAGTTGTTTGGACCAGATTTGATCAAGGAATCAGAAGAGAAGGTTAAACTGATCAGAGACAGACTAAAGGTTGCTCAGTCCAGCCAGAAGAGTTACACAGACTCAAAACGCAAGGAAGTAACTTATGAAGTTGGAGACAGAGCCTATCTAAGAGTATCGCCCTTGAGGGGAGTAAAACGATTTGGAGTTAAGGGAAAGTTAGCCCCGAGATTTGTAAGACCGTATCGTATTTTGGAACGGATGGGAGAAGTTGCCTACAAACTGGAGTTACCAGAAGGATTGTCAGGAGTTCACGATGTGTTTCACGTATCACAGCTGAAGAAGTGCCATGCTGAGATGGCAGATATACCGTTGAATGATACAGTACCTTTGGAGGCGATTCAGCTGGATAATAATCTGACTTATGAGGAGAAGCCAGTTAAGATTCTTGAGTTTGATAGTCGAGTCACTCGCAACAAGGTGATCAAGTTTTGCAAAGTTCAGTGGAGTCATCATACTGAGGAGGAAGCCACCTGGGAGCGAGAGGAGGATATTCGCAAGGACCATCCGCACCTATGTTCTAGCCAACCCGAATCTCGAGGGCGAGATTCATCTTAAGGGGGGTAGGTTTGTAACATCCCAAATTTCCAATTTGGCATGTTATACATAGATCATCCATGCATATCATATTTCATTGCTTTTTCGTTTGCAATCCTCGAAATCCTAAGCAACTCAAGGACCTTCGGAGAGAGTTGGGGATTTTCTAATTTTCATATTTGAAATTCTTATCAAATAATGAAGACGAGGATTTGATTTTAATTATTTTCTCTCTGGAAAATATTTCATTTTAAAATATTTAAAAGAGGGGAGATAACATGACTTCTCCAAAATAATTGAAATATCAGAGGAAAAATGTTAAAATCATTTTCGGGATTTTATTGCCCTAGAAAAAAATGTTGCATGTTTTAAAATTTTCATTTTAGGGGCCAAGAAAAGTCATCTTGTTCTAAATATTTTATTTAGATGGAGAAAACTTGTTTTGGAATTTTTAGGTTTTTATTTATTTTTCTAGGGATTTTTCTTCGGCGGAATGCTTTTTTTTTTAAAAAAATAACCTCACGCCCGACTGGGCCAAAGGCCCAGCCGAGCAGGCCGGCCCAGCCAGCCACCGCCGCCTTCCCCGCGCGCGCGCCGTGCGCGGCACGGACGCCGAGGGTGGGTCCGAGCCGGACTCCACCCCGGGCGCCCCCTTCCCCAAGCCGAGCCGCCCCGCCCACCTATAAAGCCGCCGCCCCCGCCGCCACACCGCCGCCACACCACTACCCGCCGCATCGCCGCCGCCGTCGGAGCCCGAGCCCCGAGCCCCGATCCGCCGCCGCCGGAGCCGCCGCCGTCGCCCCGCGTCACCGCCGCCTCCCGCCGCAGCCCCGCAGCCCCGCCGCCCGTCGCCAAGCCCCGCCGCCCCGCCGGACGAGCCACGCCGGAGGTACCCGACCCACCGCCTGTTTTTTTTTAAAATAAACCCTTCGGTTTTTTTTGAAAACCCTAGATCGTTTTTTTCTAGATCGGTTTATTTTATTTTGTTCGGTTTATTTACTTAGCGAACGTCCGTTCGTCCGTTTGTTTTAACGAACGCGTTCACTGTTTAGTTTCTGTTAACGAACATTCGTTCGTTTAGTAGTTCGTCGTTTTTCTTTTATCGGATTTATTCCACAATTATTCTGATCGCGATTTCTGATCCGATTTTCAAATCTGTTTATCTTTTCGCTCGTTTATCGGAATCAGGCGATTCAAGCGCCTGGAGTTTCATCTCGAAACCCTCTTTCCGAATAATCAACTCAAACAAGATTTTTCTTTTGTAAAATTTGACCTAGATCTAGAATAGCAAAATGAAGTTGTTTCTTTTGCCGTTTGGGTTTCGTCGCTTTGTTTGATTTGATTCTTTTTGTAAACCAGAGTTCTTAAGTTGAACTCTCCGGTCAGACTCTTTTATTTGGAGTTCTACTTGTGCATATTTGATTGTTGCTTATGTATGTTATTCTTTGCTTGCGCTAGAATTCCCGGAGTGCGAAGCGTGTTACTACGAGTCTCTAGGATACCCGGATCGTCAGCAAGGCAAGTAACACATTGATCATACTCTTTTCATACCCAGTTTTTATGCATTAGATTCAATCCTCAAATATTGCATGATTAGGATGCTTTAACATGTGGGTATTGGGAAGTAGTTGATGAGGTAGAACCTATTACCCTATTTTATTATCAAACCCTTGGGAGTTACTTCTACGTTATGCTTATATTGCCATGCTATGCTCCTAGACGTGGATTGGGTTTGGGTGATATCCATGACAGATGTGAGATTGATAATTAATGGTTTACTTAAGGTGGCAACTTTAATACACATCTGGGTGGATTGAGGCACCTGGGGTTACCAGTGATTGCCTGTTTTATTTTTGGAAATCCCGGGGTTACCGTGTGATTCTCCTATGGACCGCCACCCAGGCTCAAAGGGAACTGAGTCTATTCATGCTAGAAACTTCCGTGTGCAGCCGCAAGCTATTATGGGCTCTAGCATAGTTTGAGTAAGTTGCGTGAAGCTCTTGAAGAGGTGGATCAGCAGGTAGTGGGTTTGTAGGTTTGGTATGGTCTGCCTGGAGTAGAGAGTTAATGCTTCTGAAAGACTGTGTCTCGGTCATCCGTCTCTCAAACACCATGCAGTGCGAGAATCAACGGAGGCGATCGGGTCTTGCGGGGAAAAGTGCACAAACCTCTGCAAAGTGTACAATCTAATCATGGTTAGCCATGTCCCCGGTTATGGACAATTCTGAGTATCTAGTCCTTGAGTATTCGCATGTATCTCAACACTCTTAAATTAATTTTGCTTGGGTTGTTAATTACTTTTAATTGGGATCATTGAGTTGGGGTTTACCTTCTCAAATGATGTTTCAACTACCATGATAGTTAAATTAAAATTGATTCCTTTGAAGTAGGGAAAAATTGGCTTTTCGCAAAAACTGTAACCGTAGAGCTTTCCACCAGCCAAATATGCATGTAGTGGTAGCATTATTCTGTTATTGCTCTTTTGTGTTACATATCCAGCATATTCCATGTGCAGACCCGTTCTCGGGCTGCAACGTATTATGTTGCAGACTTTTCAGACGAGGAGTAAGGTTCGTAGGTCGTTGCCGTGCAGCTCACTTATGCCGTTGGAGTTGATGGACTCACTTTATCTTCCAAGCCTTCCGCTGTTATCGCATTAGATGGCCTTAAGCCATATTATTGTAATAAGTTCTCTTTTGAGACATTTGATGTAATAAGTGTGTGATTGCTACTCTGTTATAAATCCTTCGAAGTACTGTGTGGTGTCAGCATTACTGATCCAGGGATGACACCTGAGCACAGAGACTTAACCATCTGAGGTCGGGTCGCTGCACTCTTACTGAACTTCGAAGGTCCACAAGGACACGTTCCACACCAGAGTGGTACGGTAACCCTGTCTTAGAAATCATGTTGTTAGACAACAGTGAACCTTTGAACTATGAAGAAGCGATGGCGGGCCCAGATTCCAACAAATGGCTTGAAGCCATGCAATCCGAGATAGGATCCATGTATGAAAACAAAGTGTGGACTTTTACAGACTTGCCCGATGATCGGCGAGCAATAGAAAACAAATGGATCTTTAAGAAGAAGACGGACGCAGATGGTAATGTTACCATATATAAAGCTCGACTTGTCGCTAAGGGTTATCGACAAGTTCAAGGGATTGACTACGATGAGACATTCTCTCCCGTAGCGAAGCTGAAGTCCGTCCGAATCATGTTAGCAATTGCCGCATACTATGATTATGAGATATGGCAAATGGACGTCAAAACAACATTCCTTAACGGTCACCTTAAGGAAGAACTGTATATGATGCAGCCAGAAGGTTTTGTCGACCCTAAGAATGCTGACAAGGTATGCAAGCTCCAGCACTCCATCTATGGGCTGGTGCAAGCATCTCGGAGTTGGAACATTCGCTTTAATGAGATGATTAAAGCGTTTGGGTTTATGCAGACTTATGGAGAAGCCTGCGTTTACAAGAAAGTGAGTGGGAGCTCTGTAGCATTTCTCATATTATATGTGGATGACATACTTTTGATGGGAAATGATATTGAACTTTTGGACAGCATAAAGGCCTACTTGAATAAATGTTTTTCAATGAAGGACCTTGGAGAAGCTGCTTACATATTAGGCATCAAAATCTATACAGATAGATCGAGACGCCTCATAGGTCTTTCACAAAGCACATACCTTGATAAGATATTGAAGAAGTTCCATATGGATCAGTCCAAGAAGGGGTTCTTGCCTGTGTTGCAAGGTGTGAAATTGAGCTCAGCTCAATGCCCGACCATGGCAGAAGATAGAGAAAAGATGAGTGTCATCCCCTATGCCTCAGCCATAGGGTCTATCATGTATGCCATGACCTGTACCAGACCTGATATAAACCTTGCCGTAAGTATGGTAGGAAGGTACCAAAGTAATCCCAGTATGGAACACTAGATAGCGGTCAAGAACATCCTTAAGTACCTGAAAAGGACTAAGGACATGTTTCTCGTATATGGAGGTGACGAAGAGCTCGTCGTAAAGGGTTACGTCGACGCGAGCTTCGACACAGATCTGGATGACTCGAAGTCACAAACCGGATACGTGTATATTTTGAATGGTGGGGTAGTAAGCTGGTGCAGTTGCAAGCAGAGCGTCGTGGCGGGATCTACATGTGAAGCAGAGTACATGGCAGCCTTAGAGGCAGCACATGAAGCAATCTGGGTGAAGGAGTTCATCACCGACCTAGGAGTCATACCCAATGCATCGGGGCCGATTACACTCTTCTGTGACAACACTGGAGCTATTGCACTTGCCAAGGAGCCCAGGTTTCACAAGAAGACCAGGCACATCAAGCGTCGCTTCAACTCCATTCGTGAAAATGTTCAAGATGGAGACATAGATATTTGTAAAGTACATACGGACCTGAATATAGCAGATCCGTTGACTAAACCTCTTCCTAGAGCAAAACATGATCAACACCAGGACGCAATGGGTGTTCGATACATCACAATGTAACTAGATTATTGACTCTAGTGCAAGTGGGAGACTGTTGGAAATATTCCCTAGAGGCAATAATAAAATGGTTATTGTTATATTTCTTTATTCATGATAATTGTCTATTGTTCATGCTATAATCGTATTATCCGGAAATCGTAATACTGTGTGAATACATAGACCACAACAAGTCCCTAGTAAGCCTCTAGTTGACTAGCTCGTTGATCAACAGATAGTCATGGTTTCCTGACTATGGACATTGGATGTCATTGATAACGGGATCACATCATTAGGAGAATGATGTGATGGACAAGACCCAATCCTAAGCATAGCACAAAGATCTTGTAGTTCGTTTCGCTAGAGTTTTTCCAAATGTCAAGTATCATTTCCTTAGACCATGAGATTGTGCAACTCTCGGATACCGTAGGAGTGCTTTGGGTGTGCCAACCATCACAACGTAACTGGGTGGCTATAAAGGTGCACTGCGGGTATCTCCGAAAGTGTCTGTTGGGTTGGCACGAATCGAGACTGGGATTTGTCACTCCGTATGACGGAGAGGTATCTCTGGGCCCACAAGGTAATGCATCATCATAATGAGCTCAATGTGACCAAGTGTCTGGTCACAGGATCATGCATTACGGTACGAGTAAAGTGACTTGCCGATAACGAGACTGAACGAGGTATTGGGATACCGACGATCGAGTCTCGGGCAAGTAACGTACCAATTGACAAAGGGAATTGTATACGGGATTGATTGAATCCTCGACATCGTGGTTCATCCGATGAGATCATCGAGGAGCATGTGGGAGTCAACATGGGTATCCAGATCCCGCTGTTGATTATTGACCGGAGAGGTGTCTCGGTCATGCCTGCATGTCTCCTGAACCCGTAGGGTCTACACACTTAAGGTTCGGTGACGCTAGGGTTATAGAGATATGAATATGCGGTAACCCGAAAGTTGTTTGGAGTCCCGGATGAGATCCTGGACGTCACGAGGAGTTCCGGAATGGTCCGGAGGTGAAGAATTATATATAGGAAGTGCAGTTTCGGCCATCGAGAAAGTTTCGGGGGTCACCGGTATTGTACCTGGACCACCGGAAGGGTCCCGGGGGTCCACCGGGTGGGGCCACCTATCCCGGAGGGCCCCGTGGGCTGAAGTGGGGAGGGGACCAGCCCCTGGTGGGCTGGTGCGCCCCCCCTCGGGCCCCCCTGCGCCTAGGGTTGGAAACCCTAGGGTGGGGGCGCCTCCACTTGCCTTGGGGGGCAAGCCTACCCCCTGGCCGCCGCCCCCCCTTGGAGATCCCATCTCTAGGGCCGGCGCCCCCCCTGGGGACCCTATATAAAGAGGGGGAGGGAGGGCAGCCTACCCCTTGCACTTAGCGCCTCCCTTCCCCTTGCTACACCTCTCCCTCCCCGCAGACGCTTGGCGAAGCCCTGTCGGGATCCCTGCTGCATCCACCACCACACCGTCGTGCTGTTGGATCTTCATCAACCTCTTCTTCCCCTTGCTGGATCAAGAAGGAGGAGACGTCACGCTAACCATACGTGAGTTGAATGCGGAGGTGCCGTCCGTTTGGCGCTAGGATCTCCGGTGATTTGGATCACGACGAGTACGACTACCTCAACCCCGTTCTCTTGAACGCTTCCGCTCGCGATCTACAAGGGTATGTAGATGCACTCCTCTCTCTCGTTGCTGGATGAACTCCTAGATTGATCTTGGTGAACGTAGGAATTTTTTTATTTTATGCAACGTTCTCCAACACTACTTGTCTCGGACGTGATGCCTATATACATGATCATTGCCTTGGATATTGTCATGATTATTGGCTTTTCTATCAATTGCCCAACAGTAATTTGTCTACCCACCGTATGTTTTTTGTTCGAGAGAAAAGCCTCTAGTGAAAACTATGGCCCTGGGTCTATCTTTATCGTATATTAAAATATAAAAATACCTTGCTGCAATTTATTTACCATTATTTTGTTTTGTGTTTTGTTTATCTATCTATCACTGCGAGATTTGATCCTTGCAACTAACCGTCAAGGGATTGACAACCCCTTGTTTTCGTTGGGTGCAAGTATTTGTTTTTTTTGTGTGTAGGTGTTGTTCACGAGGTATTGCATGGTTCTCCTACTGGATTGATGATGACCCTTAAGTATATGGGGTCAATTGTAGATTTTTTCGATAAGTAAGAGTGTCGAACCCAACGAGGAGCAAAAGGAAATGACAAGTGGTTTTCAGCAAGGTAATGTCTGCAAGTGCTAAAATTTTGAGTAGGTGAGTAGTTTGATAGCAAGATAATTTGTATGGACCAAGTAACAATAGTAGTAACAAAAGTGCAACAAGGTAGCCCAATCCTTTTGAGGCAAAGGATAGGCCAAAACGGTTTCTTATGATAAGCAAAGTGTTGTTGAGGTTACACGGGAATTTCATCTAGTCACTTTCATCATGTTTGCTTAATTCATGTTCGGTACTTTGATAATTTGATATGTGGATGGACCGGTACTTAGGTGTTGTTCTTACTTGAACAAACCTCCTACTTATGATTAACCCTCTCGCAAGCATCCGCAACTACGAGAAAAGTATTAAGAATAAATTCTAACCATAGCATTAAACTTTTGGATCCAGTCGGTCCCTTACGGAATAGCGCATAAACTGGGGTTTAAGCTTCTGTCACTCTCACAACCCACCATCTAATAACTACTCCACAATGCATTCCCTTAGGCCCAAATATGGTGAAGTGTCATGTAGTCGACATTCACATGACACCATTAAGAGAATGGCAACATACATACCATCAAAATATCGAACACATATCAAGTTCTCAATATTACTTGCATCATGATTTCTCCCGTGACCTCAAGAACGAAAGTAACTACTCACAAATGATAAACATGCTCAAGATCAGAGGGGTATTAAATAGCATAATGGATCTGAACATATAATCTTCCACCAAATAAACCATGTAGTAATCAACTACAAGATGTAATCAACACTAATAGTCACCCATAAGCACCAATCTATAGTTTTGATAAAAAGATTGAACACAAGAGATGAACTAGGGTTTGAGAGGAGTTGGTGCTGTGAAGATGTTGATGAAGATAGACCTCCCCAAGATGGGAGAGTTGTTGGTGATGATGATGACGATGATTTCCCCCTCCGGGAGGGAAGTTTCCCCGGCGAATCGCTCCACCAGAGGGCGAAAGTGCTCCTGCCCAAGTTCTGCCTCAAGGCAGCGGCGCTTCGTCCCGAACGTCCTCCTCTTATTTTTTTCTAGGTCAAAATGACTTATATACCAGAATATGGGCACCGGAGGTGGGACGAGGAGGGCAGCACCCACCAGGGCGCGTGTCGGTGTCAAAACCGGCGGATCTCGGGTAGGGGGTCCCGAACTGTGCGTCTAGGCGGATGGTAACAGGAGACAAGGGACACGATGTTTTGACCCAGGTTCGGGCCCTCTCGGTGGAGGTAAAACGCTACTCCTGCTTGATTAATATTGATGATATGGGTAGTACAAGAGTAGATCTACCATGAGATCAATGAGGCTAAACCCTAGAAGCTAGCCTATGGTATGATTGTTGTTCGTCCTACGGACTAAAACCCTCCGGTTTATATAGACACCGGAGAGGGCTAGGGTTACACAGAGTCGGTTACAATGGTAGGAGATCTACATATCTGTATTGGCAAGCTTGCCTTCCACGCCAAGGAAAGTCCCATCCGGACACGGGACGGAGTCTTCAATCTTATATCTTCAAAGTCTTGGAGTCCAGCCAAAGATGATAGTTCGGCTATCCGGACACCCCCTAGTCCAGGACTCCCTCAGTAGCCCCCGAACCAGGCTTCAATGACGATGAGTCCGGCGCGTGGATTGTCTTCGGCATTGCGAGGCGGGTTCTTCTCCAAATTCCATGTACCTATCGATTAGTGTCCGGCTTCTTATAAATGTTGCGCTCCTTGGCTTCCACGCCCAATAATGGCCATCTTCCACGTGTCGAACGAATGCGAAAAGCCAGGGTATTTTCACACTTTCCCCCCTAGCTGCGCAAATGAGCCGCCTATAAAAGGGACGGGGATCTAGATCCGAATCACACATCCTCCCTCCGCGAGCATTCATTGGAGCGCCTCTGACAAAAAATCCATTCCATCATGGACAGTCGACGCGGCTCCTCCTCTCGCGCTCCCAGCCCTCAGCCTGGAGATTGGGAGAGATGCTCGGTCCCGCACAGCGAGCTAGCGACGCTTCAAACCAAGGGATTTCTTCCCCCGGCCTTCATGGTTCCGGTTTGAGCCGGACTCTCCACCTACAAGGGTAGAAAGCAGGCGGAGAGCGTCCCCAATCCCTCCAAAGGAGAGCGGGTATGCTTTGTGTCTTATCTAATAAGAGGGCCTGGATTCCCAATACATCCGTTTCTCCGGGGGCTCCTGGAGTTCTATGGACTCTAGCTGCACCACCTTACGCCTGCGTCCATTCTGCAGATCGCGGGCTTCGTGGCCCTTTGCGAGCTGTTCTTGGGCGTCGAGGCTCATTTTGCGCTGTGGAAGAGATTATTCTGCCTTGTACCCCGTTCTCATGAGGGGTCAATATATCAAGTGGGCGGAGCCGAACTATGGCGCATCGTCAGGACTGGATATCTATCCGGAACCCCGAAGAAGGCGTTCGAAGACTGGCCTTCGGAATGGTTTTATATAGAGGATGCCCCGCTACCAGACCCAGTTCGGATCGGCCTCCCAGAGTTCAGTAATGCTCCTCTGAAGAAACGCCTAAGTTGGCGTCCGTGGAGCCCTCAACGGGAGAATGACAGGGACGTCCTTTACCTGATGGGCCAAATAAGATTATTGGCTCATTCCAGATTGACCATGATCGGAGTCATGGCCACATGCATTATGCGGGGGGTGCAGCCGCTCCAGTATAGGGGCCACCCCATGTGGGATTTCAACGGGGAGGATGATGCCACCCGCCACGGCCGTAAGGGGCCGGGATTGGTCACCGATCTGGTGAAGATTTTGTCCGGCCTGTACAAAGGAGAGAAGGAGGATTTTCTCCGTGTTAGTCCACTGAGTGGATTTTCTATGAACATTCCTCGAAGCTGGGGAAGCGGACATTTCTTTTTTTCCTATCCGATCCCCATTCCCATGGTTAAGTATCTCATTTTGTGATTTCGATGCAGGAACTGCGCCGGGCTGTAGAGGACATACACAGCCCGCCTCCACAACCCGAGGACCCAGAACGGTCCTTCGATCCGGCCTCCGAAGAGGATCCGGATATAAAGGTGGAGCTGATCGATGGGGTGTTCCACCAACTTAGCATCGACAATGCTTTGGTCGCCATTACGGCTGACTACCCTGGGATATTTCCAGCTTCCCATGTAACTGTGACCGAAGTCTTGATACCATGATCCATCCGCTCTTATTTTTTATCACCGCATACTAATGGTGTTCCGCAGGAGGTGCCTTTAAGGCGGGAAGCCGAGCCCGTGGCGGCTGTCCAACAAGGGGCAGCTCGGTCCAGCAGGCGGAAGAGAAGTGTGGTGCGGATCGAGACTTCGCCGCAATGGTATGGCGCGCCACCGTGTTTCAAGGAAAGATTCCTGGAAGGCATATTAACGTTCGTGACCTTTTCAGGAAAAAGAGCGCTCGCCGGACTGTGTCCGGAGAGGTTGCCAATCGAGCCTCCGGCAGCCAGGCTCCAACACCGGGTCCGGAGGGGGAGGCTAACACAAGGCGCGCGTCGGATGCTCCTCCAACGGAGGATGCCGACAGGTTGTCCACCACCCGATCTGAGGTGGAGAGCGCCATGAATCACAGGCACCGCCGGACAGTTCTTCGTGACGCGTGTTTCTCCTCAGAGGCATTGAAATGCCTTTAATTCGGGAGATGCACACCTCCGTGCCGCTCAAGATGGTCTAGCCAGAGCCACGGAGCAGTATGTGAAAGACATACGGGTGAGGAATTTTGACAGTTATATATGCCAATAGCCCCCGAGACTTAAAATAGTTAGAATAACTGATTTAACGATCATTTGTTATGCAGGATCTTACAGAAAAGAATACCCAAATGTCCCAGGAGCTGCAAGAGTGCAAGGCCCAACTTGAGGCTGCGCTAGCCGCAGCAGGGGAAGCCACAGAGACCCCCTCTGGTAATATATGCTTCTAGAGAGAAGTAATTTGCTAAATGCGGCATGTTTATAAGTCTGACAATAATTTTGCAGATGGCGCCGGACTAGATCCGAACAAGCAACAGCTCCTGCACCGGCTAAGAGCTGGCGAGAAAGTGCTTACAAGGGTGCGGCAAGAGAAAAATAACCTCCAAGATGCCAACACCCAGCTGGGCGAGGAACTAAAAGATGTTCGGGCCCAGCTGTCGGACTCCGTCAAGGAGAATTGGCGGCTTCGTCGCGCCATTTATAGTAAGTGCTTGAGCGAACCTCAAAAAAGAGTTCGGCGAGGAAGTCGACTAACAGAAATATGTCTGTAGGTATGCTCACAGGTCGTCCTGCGGAGGAAATGCCCGGTTCAACGGGTGACCTTCTTCCCAAGCTGCTGCAACTGCACGAACGAGTTTGACAGGCGATGAGGGGCGTCGCCCAGGCCTTGTGGCCATCCATCTCCCTACCCGAAGGCCTTGGAGAGCTTGCAGAGAAGCTTCAGGGAGCATGGCGGCGCTTTCGGCTATGGAAGATATCGGCCTGCCGTCAAGGCGCCAGGGAGGCCTGGGCCATGGTGAAGACGCGGTACACGAAGGCTGACCCAAACCACATGGCCGAGGTCGGACCTGTGGGGCCCGATGGGAAGGAGATCCCTGTGAGCTTAGTGTACGGCCAAGTAGAGTTGGCCGCAAAGTATTCCCAGCGGGACTGTAAGCTAGACAGCATGTTAGATGGTATTGAGGAGGAATACAATGAGTCGATTTAACTTATGAAATTTGAAATGACATGTAAAATGCCTTCTAGCCGGATTGTAGATCGTTTGTAGTAGCGGACCTTTTCGCTTCAACCTCGGGACCCGACAGTCCTGAGTGTGTCCGAATACCCTCGCGGTTATATAAAGAACCATGGCATGCGTGGAGACCAGGCATAGGGGTCATTAGTGCTTTATCAGACAAGTGCCCAACTAGTTATGTTATATTACATGGTTAGTAAGAAACATCTTCCAGGGAGAATAGTTCCGTTAGGGGTTCCTTTCCCTGGGAGGCATGCCCTAAAGTGCATGTCCGGACTGCGAAAAAAGTAGGAAAGCATCTGGGAGCAGATAAATAGATAGGTAAGAAATCGTCTTTTAGTTCACCGACCGAATATTCCCTTAAGAACGCTAGCTTTCGGCTTCACCCAGTCTGAGGTACACATTCGGCTGACCCGGCAGTAACAATCGCAGAGGTGCTCCCTTTACCACCTAGCCGAACGATCGGGGACATAGGGGTAAGCACAGGAGCCAGGCAACCCAGCCTGGCCAAAACTTAAGTCATATCGATGCATATAATGGTGAATAAAAGGTACATGTGGAAGTGTGACACATGTGTTGGGCATAAAGCCCGTATAAATAAGCTTCTGTTAAAGAAGCCCCCAGGTATAATGAGTGCGAGTAGCACATCAAGTGTGTGCGAACAATGCACAGACAAGCCTTCAAAGGCTTTAAGAAAAAAGGAGGGATAAGGAGAGAAATAAAAAGGCAGTTAAAGTATAAAATGTAGACGGGGGAAGGAGACGAACTCAGAGTCCGGCGCTAGGCGTAGAATCTTCGGAGATGGGCTGTGTTCCATGGGTTCGGCTCGAGTCGGTTATCCGATGCGTTTTGCAGACGGTACGCTCCGCCTGTCAGGACTTGGTCGATGATGAAGGGACCTTCCCATTTGGGCTTGAGTTTGTCCTTTTTCTTGTCTGGCAGACGTAGAACTAGTTCGCCAACATTGTAAGTTTTGGCCCGTACTTCTCTGCTTTGATATCTTCGAGCCTGCTGTTGATAGAATGCGGAACGAGCTTTTGCCACGTCGCGCTCCTCCTCTAAGATGTCCAAATTGTCCTGCCGATCCAGCTCGGCTTCTCTTTCTTCGTACATGCACACGCGAGGTGAGTCATGAATTATGTCGCAGGGCAAAACTGCCTCTGCGCCGTATACCATAAAAAATGGTGTGAATCCGGTAGTGTGATTCGGCGTGGTCCGCAGCCCCCAGAGTACAGAGTCGAGCTCCTCTACCCAGTGCGTGTTAGATTCCTTGAGGGACCACACTAGTCTGGGTTTAATGCCACTCATGATTAGACCATTTGCTCTCTCGACTAGACCGCTGATTTGAGGGTGATAGACTGAAGCGTAGTCGAGCTTAATGCCCATGTTTTTGCACCAGAGTTTAACCTCGTCGGCCGTGAAGTTTGTGCCGTTATCAGTGATGATGCTATGGGGGACGCCGTAACGGTGTACTACCCCTGATATGAAGTCTATCACGGGTCCGGATTTGGCCGTCTTGACTGGCTTGGCCTCTATCCATTTGGTAAATTTATCTACCATGACCAATAGCTATTTTTGCTTGTGGGTTCCTCCTTTAAGGGGTCCAACCATGTCAAGCCCCCCACACCACGAACAGCTAGGTGATGGGTATAGTTTTGAGGGCGGTGGGTGGCATGTGGCTTTGATTAGCAAAGAGCTGGCAACTGACGCATCGTTGGACTAAGTCCTGAGCATCTGCCCGGGCCGTCGGCCAATAAAATCCTGTACGGAAGGCCTTGCCTACAAGGGCCCGGGCTGCGGCGTGGTGCCCACCGAGTCCGGCATGAACTTCAGCCAGGAGATCTCTCCCTTCCTCTTCGGAGATACACCTTTGAAGGACTTCGGTTGTGCTTTTTTATAAAGCTCTCCCTCATGGACCTTATAGGCTTTAGATCGCCGTACTATGCAGCGGGCCTCGTTTTGGTCCTCGGGAAGTTCCTGCCTAGTTAAGTAGGCTAGGAATGGTTCCGTCCACGGGGCAATGACTGCCATTATTTCGTGGGCTGAATGTATTTTTTCATTGGCAGAACCACCGATCGTGTCAGAATGTTCGGTGTCGGGCGGTGCGGTTGGGTCCGGATTGTTGTTTCCGGACTCCCCTTCCCATAGTACGGATGGCTTGAAAAGCCGTTCCAGGAAGATGTTGGGAGGGACGGCATCGCGCTTTGCGCCGATCCGTGCCAATACGTCTGCCGCCTGGTTATTATCCCGGGCTATATGGTGAAATTCGAGCCCTTCAAACCGAGCTGACATTTTTAGGACGGCGTTACGGTAAGCTGCCATTTTCGGATCCTTGGCGTCGAAGTCTCCATTTATTTGGGATATTGCGAGGTTTGAATCCCCGCGCACCTCTAGGCATTTAATGCCCATGGAGACCGCCATCAGGAGGCCATGCAGAAGGGCCTCGTATTCGGCTGCGTTGTTGGAGTCCGTGTACATTATCTGGAGTACGTATTGGACTGTGTCTCCGGTTGGGGATGTCAGGACGACGCCAGCCCCCAGGCCGGCCAACATTTTGGAGCCGACGAAGTGCATAATCCAATTGGAATACGCGTCGTACTCTTTAGGGAGTTCGGCTTCAGTCCATTCGGCGACGAAGTCAGCCAAAACTTGCGACTTGATAGCTCGCCGTGGTTTATTGGTTATGTCGAATGGGAGGAGCTCAATGGCCCATTTTGCAATACGGCCAGTTGCGTCGCGGTTGTTTATAATATCATTAAGAGGTACTTCGGAGGCTACTATTATTGAACACTCTTGAAAGTAGTGTCGCAGCTTCCGGGATGCCATGAACACCGCGTACTCTATCTTTTGATAATGTGGATACCGAGACTTGCATGGAGTTAGGACAGTGGACACGTAGTAAACTGGTTTTTGAAGGGGGAACTTGTGTTCGTCCGTTTCTCGTTCGACGAGGAGCACCGCGCTTACAACTTGATGTGTTGCCGCGATATATAATAACATTGGTTCGCCCATATTGGGCGCGGCCAGGACCGGATTTGTTGCCAATATGGCTTTTATTTCTTCGAGTCCGGCCGTGGCGGCATCCGTCCACTCGAAGTGTTCGGTGCGCCGGAGGAGGCGATAAAGGGGTAATGCCTTTTCACCCAAGCGGGAGATAAAGCGACTTAGAGATGCCACGCATCCTGTCAATTTTTGAATTTGTTTGAGGTCTTTTGGGATATCCAATTGTGACAGAACTTGGATTTTGGCTGGGTTTGCTTCAATTCCTCTACCGGATACAATGAAGCCCAAGAGCTTTCCGGCTGGTACGCCGAAGACGCATTTTTCCGGATTCAGCTTAGTGTCGTATGTTTGGAGATTGTCGAATGTGAGTCTCAAGTCGTCTACTAGAGTTTCTACATGCTTGGATTTGACGACCACGTCATCTACATATGCCTCCACTGTTTTGCCGATCTGGTTTGCCAGACATGTCTGAATCATGCGCTGATATGTTGCGCCGGCGTTTTTGAGCCCGAAGGGCATTGTGTTGAAGCAGAATGGGCCGTATGGAGTGATGAATGCCGTTGTGGCTTGGTATGGTTCCGCCATCTTGATTTGGTGGTAGCCGGAGTATGCATCGAGGAAGCACAATGAATCGTGCCCAGCGGTAGTGTCGATAATTTGACTGATGCGGGGGAGAGGGAAGGGATCCTTTGGGCAAGCCTTGTTAAGGTCCTTGAAGTCGACACATAGGCGCCAGGATTTATCTTTCTTTGGTACCATCACCAAGTTTGCCAGCCAGTCCGGATGTTTTATATCTCTGATGAATCCGGCTTCCAATAGTTTGGCTAGCTCCTCTCCCATTCCCTGTCTCTTGGGTTCAGAAAATCGCCGAAGAGCCTGTTTGACTGGCTTGAATCCTTTTAGGATGTTTAGGCTGTGCTCGGCCAGCCGGCGTGGGATTCTTGGCATGTCTGAAGGGTGCCAGGCAAAAATGTCCCAATTTTCCCGTAGGAATTCTCGTAGTGCGGAGTCTACGTCGGGGTTTAACTGTGCCCCGATGGATGCCGTCTTTGTAGGGTCCGTTGGATGGACTTGGAATTTGACTATTTCATCCGCTGGCTTAAAAGAGGTGGACTTGGATCTCTTGTCGAGTATCACATCGTCCCTGTTCACCGTGGAGCGTAGCGCAGTGAGTTCTTCGGCCGCTAGGGCTTCGGATAGTGCCTCGAGGGCTAGTGCGGCTGTCTTATTTTCGGCGCGGAGTGCTATGTCCGGATCACTAGCAAGAGTGATGATTCCGTTGGGACGGGGCATTTTGAGCTTCATGTACCCGTAATGGGGTATAGCTTGAAAAATTGTGAATGCCTCTCGCCCTAATAAAGCGTGATATCCGCTGCTGAACGAGGCCACTTGGAACGTGACCTCCTCGGACCTGTAATTGTCCGGCGAGCTGAACACCACATCCAGTGTAATTTTTCCTGTGCAGCATGCTTCCCAACTAGGGATTATTCCTCTAAAGGTTGTGCTGCTTCGCTCAATGCGGCTCCAGTCTATTTCCATTTTTCGAAGGGTTTCCTCATAAATGATGTTTAATCCGCTGCCGCCATCCATGAGTACCTTGGTAAGACGAAAGCCGTCCACTATTGGACTGAGGACCAATGCGGCTGGTGCTCGGGCTGTTTGGAATTTAGGTTCGTCACTGGCGTTAAAGGTGATAGCCGTGTCACTCCATGGATTTATTGTTGCTACTTGGTAGACTTCGGCAAGGCTGCGTAGTGTTCGTTTCCACATATTATTTGATGCGAAAGTCTCGAAGACTGTTAATACCGTACTGGTGTTGCTGGGCTGGCTCTCTGGGGCTAGAAGCTCTTCGCCACTTTTGGCCACCTGCCGTAGTATCCAACATGCTCGAAGGCTATGAGTTGGAGTGGCGCCCTCTGTACTATCAATTTTGTAGGGTCCATTGAGCCATCCCTCCAGTACGGTTTCGTGCCCTTTAGGGGTTTTTTGCTTTTTGGTATTTAACCCAGGGGTCTGGCGATGATGCACCCTTTGATTTCGGACTAGGGTTGTATTCGGGGCCGGATTATCCCAAAATTTGGTTTCGGTTTTCCAGGCGCTCTCCATCGCACAGTACTTTCGTACTATGGACGCCAAGTCGGCAAAACGTGTAATTTCATGACGACTTATGGTGTTTAGGATTCCCTTGTCCGTGCAATTATTGCAGAAAAGTGAAATTGCGTCTTCCTCGCGGCAGTCCTTTATCCTGTCCATAACCAGGAGGAATCTGGCCCAGTAATGGTGTACTATTTCGGCGGGCTCTTGCCAGATTCGGGATAGATCGCTTATGTTTGGGTGGGCGGGTGGAATAAAGTTCGGAACCCCGTCCAATCTAAGACTCAAGGGCCGAAAAGTTTCCGAACTTGGAAGCTTGGGTTTTTGGATATTGTCCAATGAATCCAGCCCGCTGCCTGACTTTAGGTTTAGGACTTGATCGACGTCCGTCCCTCCGCGAAAGTCCGGCATGGAGGGGTCGAGAATCCGGACATAGCTAGTCCTTAATATAGAAGAGGGGTCACCGTACTGTTCCTCTACCACAGCAACGTGGTGGGTAGCCTGGGAGAGTTGATCTCTCTTAGATCGGTTTTAGCCCCAATCTGGTCGTAGTCTGTAGCGACTCCCAGGGCGGCGATGCGATCCAAGAGCTCGTTTAAGGAGGAGAGCTCCATCGGATCTAGCTGCTCGGCAAGTTCCGAGTTAACGTGAAGATTGCTTTTGATGACCCGAGAAGTCATCGTTGGCGCGGGGGCCGAACAGGCAGTCATAAGAAAACCGCCTAGTCGGAGAGTTTGGCCGATGGCCAAAGTTCCTTTAGCAATGGTGTCGTCTTTAAAGACGGGACGAGGCATCCTTCCTGATGGCGACGGCACAGAGGAACTCTCAATGAAAGCACCAATGTCGATGTCAAAACCGGCGGATCTCGGGTAGGGGGTCCCGAATTGTGCGTCTAGGCGGATGGTAACAGGAGACAAGGGACACGATGTTTTTACCCAGGTTCGGGCCCTCTCGATTGAGGTAAAACCCTACTCCTGCTTGATTGATATTGATGATATGGGTAGTACAAGAGTAAATCTACCACGAGATCAATGAGGCTAAACCCTAGAAGCTAGCCTATGGTATGATTGTTGTTCGTCCTACGGACTGAAACCCTCCGGTTTATATAGACACTGGAGAGGGCTAGGGTTACACAAAGTCGGTTACAATGGTAGGAGATCTACATATCCGTATTGCCAAGCTTGCCTTCCACGCCAAGGAAAGTCCCATCCAGACATGGGACGGAGTCTCCAATCTTGTATCTTCAAAGTCTTGGAGTCCGGCCAAAGATGATAGTTCGGCTATCCGGACACCCCCTAGTCCAGGACTCCCTCGGCGCGCCTGGGCCTCCTGGCGCGCCCAGGTGGGTTGTGCCCACCTGGTGGCCCTCCTCTGGTACTTATTTGCTCCAATATTTATTAAATATTCCATAAAAATTCCTCGAGGAGTTTCAGCTCATTTGGAGTTGTGCAGAATAGGTAGCTTGACGTAGCTTTTTCAGGTTCAGATTTCCAGCTGCCAGAATTCTCCCCCTTGGTGCATACCTTGCAAATTATGAGAGAAAAGGCATTATAATTACTCCAAAAAGCATTATTATACAATAAAACAACATAAATAACAGTAGGAAATCATGATGCAAAATGGACGTATCAATTGATAACCTTGGTTCTTAACTGAGGGAAATACTTAACTCTATTGTACTGCATCATCCTCTTCTCTTCGAGGAAATCCCAACGCAGCTCACAAGTAGCAGGAAGAATTTCTAGCGTCATTTCCAGGGAAACATCACCAACACCTATCAAGTACTATCACATAAACTTTCATCTCCTTTCACTTTATTTGCCATTTGCCTCTCGTTTTCATCTCCCCCACTTCTAAAGTTTTTTTACAAAAAAACACAAAACATTTTCCGTTTGCCTTTTTTCTTGTTTGCTTGTTTGCTTGCTTTGTCACGATGTTTCAAGAAAATACAAAGTTGTGTGACTTTTTCAATACTAATAATAATGATTTTATTATTACTACAATTGCTCCTCCCGCCAGTTTTGCGGAGTCATGTGATATTAATGCCGCTTTGCTAAATCTTGTTATGAAAGAACAATTTTCTAGTAGTCCTAATGAAGATGTTGCATCCCATCTTAACTCTTTCATTGAATTGCGTGATATGCAAAATAAAAAGATGTGGATAATGATATTGTCAAATTAAAATTATTTCCGTTCTCACTATGAGATCATTCTAAAACTTGGTTTTCATCCTTGCCATGAAATAGTGTTGATTATTGGGACACGTATAAGGATGCTTTTATTGCCAAGTATTTTCCTCCCGTGAAAATTATTTCTCTTAGAAATAAAATCATGAATTTTAAGGAAATTGAGCATGAACATGTTTTCCAATCTTGGGAGAGGATGAAATTAATGATAAGAAATTGCCACACTCATGGTTTAAGTTTATGGATGATCCTACAAAAAAATATGTGGGATTGAACTTTGTTTCTAAAAATCTTTTATATGCCGACGTGGGAGGTACCTTTATAGAAATCGAACTAGGAGAAGCTACAAAATTGCTTGATAATATTATGGCAAATTATTCGCAATGTCATACTGAAAGAAACTCCTACAAGTAAAAAAGTGAATTCTGTTGAGGAAATTAGTACTTTAAGTGATAAAGTAGATGCGCTTATGAAAATGCTTGCTAGTAAGAGTGCTCCTGTTGATCCTAATGATGTGCCATTGTCTACTTTAATTGAGAAAAATAATGATCTCGTAGATGTGAATTTTGTCTCACGAAACAATTTCGATAGTAATGCTTATAGAGGTAATTTTAATCCTAGGTTGTTTCCTGGCAATTCCTCTAATACTTATGGCAATTCCTATGGTGATTCTTATAATAATAATAATAATAATAATAATAATAATAATAATAATAATAATAATAATAATAATAATAATAATAATAATAGGATGCCATCTGATCTTCAAATTAATATTGAATAATTTATTAATTCTTAAAAAGTTTTCAATACTATGATAGAAGAAAAAAATGAGTAAAGTTGATGATATGTCTAGGAGCATGGATAGAATTGTTCATGATGTGGAAAATCTCAAAACTAAAATTTTGCTACACAAACTTGATATTAATGAGTCCATTAAAACTCTCTATGTTTCCATTGATGAAAGTAAAGAAAGAACCGCTAGGTTGAGGGCTAAGCAAGAATTCCTATAAAAAGCGATTTCGCCTGGTTTTTATCGTAATAATGATGAATATATTAAAATTATTGGTGTTACACCCATTGAATATTTGTTTAGCAATATAAAACTTGATGAAAAGGGGACTTAAGATGAGTCAACTTTAGGTAGAAGGCGTCCCATTGTTCGGAGGGTGATGATCTTAATGAAATAAAAGTGGGTTTGGAGAGGTCAAAACTGTAAATAGTGATGTGCCCACTACTTTGGATTTCAAGGATTTCTATTATGATAGTTGTTCTTTAATTGAGTGTATTTCCTTGTTTCAATCCATAATAAATTTGTGCAATGTTTATGAAAAAAATAAAGCTTTTAGTAAACATATTGTAGAAGCTATGATGAAAGCTTTAGAAGAAAAGCTAGAATTGGAGGTTTCAATACCTAGAAAATTATATGATGAATGGGAAACTACTATTAAAATAAAGATAAAAACTATGAGTGTAATGCTTTATGTGATTTGGGTGCTAGCGTTTCCACTATACCAAAATATTTATGTGATGGGCTAGGCCTTCATGATTTGGACGAATGTTCTCTGAATTTGCACTTAGCGGATTCCACTATTAAGAAACCTTTGGGTAAATGATGTTCTTATTCTTGCAAATAGGAATTATGTGCCCGTTGATTTCATTATGCTTGATATTGATTGCAATCCGTCTTGTCCCATAATACTTGGTAGGCCTTTCCTACGAACCATAGGTGCTATTATTGATATGAAAGAAGGGAATATAAAGTTTCAGTTTCCATTAAAGAAGGGTATGGAACACTTCCCTAGAAAGAGAATTAAGCCACCATATGAATCTATTATTAGGGCCACCTATGTAATTAATTTGAAGGATGGCAACACTTGAAACTATGCATTACGCCTATTTAGGGCGTAAAACAATAGCGCTTGTTGGGAGGTGATACGCCTCAAACGTATCTATAATTTTTTATTGTTCCATGTTGTTATATTATCATTCTTGTATGTTTTACAATCATTTTATAATCATTTTATATCATTTTTTGGTACTAACCTATTGACATAGTGCCCGGTGCCAGTTGCTCTTTTCTGGTTGTTTTTTACATCGTAGGAAATCAATACCAAATGGAGTCTAAACGCAACGAAACTTTTTGTGGATTTTTTCTGGACCAGAAGACACCTGTTGGGCCAAAGAAGTAGCAGAGGGGTGCTCCGAGGGGAGCACAACCCACCAGGGCACGCCTGGGGGCCCAGGTGGGTTGTGCCCACCTCGGTGGCCTCCCGCACCACCTCTTTGCTCTATAAATACCCCAAAATTCCAGAAGCCCTAGGAGAGTCGACGAAAATCAATTCCAGCCGCCGCAAGTTCCAGAACCACCAGATCCAATCTAAATACCATCATGGAGGGGTTCATCATCCTCATTGGTGCCTCTTCGATGATGCGTGAGTAGTTCATTGTAGACCTCCGAGTCCGTAGTTAGTATCTAGATGGCTTTCTCTCTCGTTTGCTTCTCAATACAATGGTCTCTTGGAGATCCATATGATGTAACTCTTTTTGCGGTGTGTTTGTTGGGATCCGATGAACTTTGAGTTTATGACCAGATCTATGTTTTTATCCATGAAAGTTATTTGAGTCTTCTTTGATCTCTTATATGCATGATTGCTTATAGCCTCGTATTTCTTCTCCGATATTTGATTTTTTTCTGGCAACTTAATCTATTTAGCTTGCAATGGGAAGAGGTGCTTTGTGATGGGTTCGATCTTACGGTGCTTGATCCCAGTGACAGAAGGGGAACCGACATGTATGTATCGTTGCCATTAAGGATAACAAGATGGGGTCTATTTCTACATAAATAGATCTTGTCTACATCATGTCATCATTCTTATTGCATTACTTCGTTTCTCCATGAACTTAATACTCTAGATGCATGCTGGATAGCGGTCGATGTGTGGAGTAATAGTAGTAGATGCAGGCAGGAGTCAGTCTACTAATCTTGGACGCGATGCCTATATAATGATCATTGCCTGGATATCGTCATGAGTATTTGAAGTTCTATAAATTGCCCAACAGTAAAAATAATTATCCACCGTTTGCTATTTTTCTTGAGAGAAAGCCACTAGTGAAACCTATGGCACCCGGGTCTCTTCTTTAATATATTTTTCTTCGCGATCCATTTTTATTTGCTATTATTTCAGATCTATTAAACCAAAAATACAAAAATACTTTGTTGCACTTCATTTTATTTGCAATCTATTTATCCAATCTATTACAACTTTCTCCCATCCACTTGCCAATTTCTGGCGCCGTTACCCGAAAGGGATTGACAACCCCTTTAACACGTCAGGTTGCGAGTATTTGTTATTTGTGTGCAGGAGCTGTTTACGTTGTGTTGCGTGGTTCTCCTACTGGTTCGATAACCTTGATCTCATCACTAAGAGAAATACCTACTGTCGTTGTGCTGCATCATCCCTTCCTCTTTGGGGAAATACCGATGTAGTTCTAGCAGACATCAAAAGGAATTTCTGGCGTCATTGTCGGGGAGACATCAACATCAACCAGGTTCCTAATCACAAATACCATCTCCTTGCAATTTACATTATTTGCCATTTGCATCTCGTTTTCCTCTCCCCCGCTTCACAAAAAATTGCCATTTTATTCGCCCTCTTTTTCATTCGCCATTTTCCCGTCAGATCTGTTTTTGAGTGCAATCTTGTTGTGTAGTCACCATGACTCAAGAGAACACCAAGTTGCGTGATTTCTCAAATACCAACAACAATGATTTTATTAGAACTCCTATTGCTCTTCCCGCCACTAGTGCAGAGTCTTGTGACATTAATACTGCTTTGCTGAATCTTGTTATGAAAGATCAATTTTTTGGTACTCCTAATGAGGATGTCGCGTCCCATCTTAACACATTCGTGGAATTATGCGATATGCAAAAGAAAAAGGATGTGGACAATGATGTTGTAAAGTCTTGTAAAGTTCAAATTATTTCCGTATTCTTTGCGAGATCGCGCAGAAATTTGCTTTTCTTCTTTGCCTCGCAATAGTATCGAATGAGTGCAAGGATGCTTTTATTACTAGGTATTTTCCGCCCACAAAAATCATTTCCCTTAACCCAGATCATGAATTTCAAGCAACTCGAACATGAGCATGTTGCACAATCTTGGGAAAGGGTGAAATTGATGCTAAGGAATTTCCCAACTCATGGGTTAAATCTTTGGATGATCATACAAAAAATTTATGTGGGGTTGAATTTCGTTTCTCGTAATCTTTTAGATTCCGCCGCGGGTGGTACTTTTATGGAAATTACTTTGGGTGAAGCTACTAAATTGCTTAATAATATTATGGCAAATTATTCACAATGGCATACCGAAAGAGCTCCTACTAGTAAAAAAGTCAATTCGGTAGAAGAAATAAATTCTTTGAGTGAAAAAGTTGATGCTCTTATGAAGTTGGTTGCTAATAAAAATACTCCTATTGATTTTAATGATGTGCCTTTGTCTACTTTGATTGAGCAAAATAGTGATGCCATAGATGTGAATTTTATCTCGCGAAACAATTTCAATAACAATGCTTATAGAGGTAATTTTAATCCTAGGCCTTTTCCTAGTAATTCCTCTAATAATTATGGTAATTCCTATGGTAATCATGCTAGAAGCCCGTAGCAGCCACTTAAAACTTGCAACAACAAAGTAGAAGACATCTAACTTGTTTTTGTAGGGCATGTTGTGATGTGATATGGTCAAGACATGATGAGATATAAGTTGTTGTATGAGATGATCATGTTTTGTAAAAGTTATCGGCAACTAGCAGGAGCCATATGGTTGTCGCTTTATTGTATGAAATACAAACGCCATGTAATTGCTTTACTTTATCACTAAGCCGTAGCGGTAGTCGTAGAAGCAATAATTGGCAAGACGACCACGACGCAACAATGGAGATCAAGGTGTTAAGCTGGTGACGATGGAGATCATGACATTGCTTTGGTGATGGAGATCAAAAGCACAAGACGATGATGGCCATTTCATGTCACGTATTTTGATTGCATGTGCTGTTTATCTTTATGCATCTTATTTTGCTTAGTACGGCGGTAGAATTATAAGATGATCCCTTACTAAAATTTCAAGGTATAAGTGTTCTCCCCGAGTATGCACCGTTGCAAAAGTTCTTCATAATGAGACACCACGTGATGATCGGGTGTGATAAGCTCTACGTTCAAATGTAATGGGTGCAAGCTAGTTTTGCACATGCGGAATACTTGGGTTAAACTTGACGAGCCTAGCATATACAGATATGGCCTCGGAACACTGGAGACCAAAAGGTCGAATGTGAATCATATAGTAGATATGATCAACATAGAGATGTTCACCATTGATGACTACTCCATCTCACGTGATGACCAGACATGGTTTAGTTGATTTAGATCACGTAACATTTAGATGACTTGAGGGATGTCTATATAAGTGGGAGTTCTTAAGTAATATGATTAATTGAACTTAATTTATCATGAACTTAGTCCTGATAGTTATTTTGCATATCTATGTTGTAGATCAATGGCCCGTGCTACCGCTCCCTTGAATTTTAATGCGTTCCTAGAGAAACCTAAGTTGAAAGATGATGGTAGCAACTACATGGATTGGGTCCGTAACTTGAGGATTATCCTCATTGCTGCAGAGAAGAATTATGTCCTTGATGCACCGCTAGGTGTACTACCTGCCCTAGCAACTGCAAACATTGTGAATGCCTGGCAGTCGCGTGGTGATGACTACTCATTTGTTCAGTGTGCCATGCTTTACGGCTTAGAATCGGGACTTCAAAGATGTTTTGAACATCATGGACCACATGAGATGTTCCAGGAGTTGAAGTTAATATTTCAAGAAAATGCCCGAGTTGAGAGATATGAAGTCTCCAACAAGTTCTATAGCTGCAAGATGGAGGAGAACAGTTCTGTTAGTGAGCACATACTCAGAATGTTTGGGTACCATAATCACTTGACTCAGCTGGGAGTTAATCTTCCAGATGATTATGTCATTGACAAAGTACTTCAATCACTGCCACCAAGCTACAAAGGCTTCATGATGAACTAGAATATGCAAGGGATGGAAAAGACTATTCCCGAGCTCTTTGCAATGCTAAAGGATGCGGAGGTATAAATCAAGAAGGAGCATCAAGTGTTGATGGTTAACAAGAGCACTAGTTTCTAGAAGAAAGGCAAGGGTAAGAAGGGGAGCTTCAAGAAGAATGACAAGCAAGTTGTCACTCCCGGGAAGAAACCCAAAGCTGGACCCAAGCTTGAAACTGAGTGCTTCTGCTGCAAAGGGACTGGTCACTAGAAGCGGAACTGCCCCAAGTATTTGGCGGATAAGAAGGATGGCAAAGTGAACGAAGGTATATTTGATATACAAGTTATTGATGTGTACCTTACTAATTCTCGTAGTAGTGCATGGGTATTTGATACCGGTTCGGTTGCTCATATTTGTAAATTGAAGCAGGGACTACGGATCAAACGAAGATTGGCTAAGGACGAGGTGACGATGCGCGTCGGAAACGGTTCCAAGGTCAATGAGATCGCCGTCGGCACGCTACCTCTACATCTACCTTTGGGGTTAGTTTTAGACCTGAATAATTGTTATTTGGTGCCAGCGTTGAGCATGAACATTATATCTGGATTTTGTTTAGTGTGAGACGGTTATTCATTTAAATCAGAGAATAATGGTTGTTCTATTTATATGAGTAATATCTTTTATGGTCATGCACCCTTGAAGAGTGGTCTATTTCCGTTGAATCTTGATCATGATGATACACACACTCATAATATTGATGCCAAGAAGATGCAAAGTTGATAATGATAGTGCAACTTATTTGTGGCACTGCCATTTGGGTCATATCAGTGTAAAGCGCATGAAGAAACTCCATAAAGATGGACTTTTGGAATCACTTGATTATGAATCATTTGATACTTGTGAACCGTGCCGTATGGGCAAGATGACTAAAACTCCGTTCTCCGGAACAATAGAACGAGCTAATGACTTATTGGGAATAATACATACCAATGTATGCAGTCCAATGAGTGTTGAGGCTCGTGGCGGGTATCGTTTTTCTAACCTTCACAAATGATTTGAGAAGATATGGGTATATCTACTTAATGAATCACAAGTCTGAAACATTTGAAAAGTTCAAAGAATTTTAGAGTGAAGTGGAGAATCATCATAACAAGAAAATAAAGTTTCTACGATCTGATTGTGGAGGAGAATATTCGAGTTATGAGTTTGGCGTTCATCTAAAACAATGTGGAATAGTTTCACGGCTCACGCCACCTGGAACACCACAGCATAATGGTGTGTCTGAACGTCGTAACCGCACTTTATTAGATATGGTGCGATCTATGATGTCTCTTACCGATTTACTGCTACCTCTTGAGCATGCGTTGGTTTTTCCCTTGAAGAGGAAAGGGTGATGCAGCAAAGTAGTGTAAGTATTTCCCTCAGTTTTGAGAACCATGGTATCAATACAGTAGGAGGCTCCTCAAAAGTCCCACACACCTACACAAACAAACAAGAACCTCGCAACCAACGCGATAAAGGGGTTGTCAATCCCTTCACGGTAACTTGCAAAAGTGAGATCTGATAGAGATGATAAATATTTTTGGTATTTTTATGATTTAGATTGGAAAGTAAAAGATGCAAATAAAAGTAGATGGAAAACTTATATGATAAAAGATAGACCCGGGGGCCATAGGTTTCACTAGTG
This sequence comes from Triticum timopheevii, assembly GCA_963921465.1. Taxonomy (NCBI): domain Eukaryota; kingdom Viridiplantae; phylum Streptophyta; class Magnoliopsida; order Poales; family Poaceae; genus Triticum; species Triticum timopheevii. The sequence continues at coordinate 474,576,973 of OY997268.1, forward strand.
GCTTCTCTCAAGATAGCATAAGTACTATGGTGGGTGAACAAATTACTGTCGAGCAATTGATAGAAAAGCGCATAGTTATGAGATTATCTAGGCATGATCATGTATATAGGCATCACGTCTGCAACAAGTAGATCGAAACGATCCTGCATCTACTACTATTACTCCACACATCGACCGACTCCTGCTTGCATCTAGAGTATTAAGTTCATAAGAACAGAGTAACGCATTAAGAAAGATGGCATGATGAAGAGGGATAAACTCATGCAATATGATATAAACCCCATCTTTTATCCTCGATGGCAACAATACAATACATGCCTTGTTGCCCCTGCTGTCACTGAGAAAGGACACCGCAAGATTGAACCCAAAGCTAAGCACTTCTCCCATTGCAAGAAAGATCAATCTAGTAGGCCAAACCAAACTAATAATTCAAAGAGACTTGCAAAGATAACTTAATCACACATAAAAGAATTCAGAGGAGACTCAAATATTCCTCATAGATAAACTTGATCATAAACCCACAATTCATCGGATCTCGACAAACACACCGCAAAAAGAGTTACATCGAATAAATATCCAAGAAGATCAAGGAGAACTTTATATTGAGATTCAAAGAGAGAGAAGAAGCCATCTAGCTAATAACTATGGACCCGAAGGTCTCTAGTAAACTACTCACAACTCATCAGAGAGGCCTTGGAGATGATGTAGAGGCCCTCCATGGTCGATTCCCCCTCCGGTGGAGCGCCGGCGAAGGCTCCAAGATGGGATCTCGCGGATACAGAAGGTTGCGGCGGTGGAATTAGGTTTTCGTGGTGCTCTCCGATGTTTTCAGGGTACGGGAGTATATATAGGTGAAAGAAGTATGTCGGTTGACACTCGAGGGGCCCACGAGGGTGGGGGGCACGCCCATCCCTAGGGGGCACACACCCTCGTGGACGCCTCTTTTGTTGCTTGACGTCCACTACAAGTCTCCCGGTTGGCATTTGTTCCAAAAAGATCGCTCCCGAAGGTTTCATTCCGTTTGGACTCCGTTTGACATTCCTTTTCTTCGAAACACTGAAATAGGAAAAAAACAGCAATTCGGGCTGGGCCTTTGGTTAGTAGGTTAGTCCCAAAAAATGATATAAAAGTGTAAAGTAAAGCCCATAAACATCCAAAACGGGTAATATAATAGCATGGAACAATAAAAAATTATAGATACGTTGGAGACTTATCAAGCGTCCCCAAGCTTAATTCTTGCTCGTCCCCGAGTAGGTAAATGATAAAAACAGAATTTTTGATGTGGAATGCTACCTAGCATAATCCTTAATGTAATTTTCTTTATTGTGGCATGAATGTTCAGATCCAAATGATTCAAAATAAAAGTTCATATTGACATAAAAATAGTAATACTTCAAGCATACTAACAAAGCAATCATGTCTTCTCAAAATAACATGGCTAAAGAAAGTTCATCCCTACAAAATCATATAGTTTGGTCATGCTCCAGTTTCGTCACACAAGAGTGCTCTCATCTTGCACACCCCCCATGACAAGCCAAGCAATTGTTTCATACTTTAGCAATCTCAAACTTTTTTCAACTTTCACGCAATACATGAGCGTGAGCCATGGATATAGCACTATGGGTGGAATAGAATATGATGATGGAGGTTGTGTGGAGAAGACAAAGAGGAGAAAGTCTCATATTGACGAGGATAATCAACGGGCTATGGAGATGCCCATCAATTGATGTCAACATGAGGAGTAGGGATTGCCATGCAACGGATGCACTAGAGCTATGAATGTATGAAAGCTTAACAAAAGAAACTAAGTGGGTGTGCATCCAACTTGCTTGCTCACGAAGACCTAGGGCATTTTGAGGAAGCCCATCGTTGGAATATACAAGCCAAGTTCTATAATGAAAAATTCCCACTAGTATATGAAAGTGACAACAAATGAGACTCTCTATATGAAGAACATGGTGCTACTTTGAAGCAAAAGTGTGGAAAAAGATAGTAACATTGTCCCCCCCCCCCTTTTTCTTTTCCTTTTTTTTGGGCCTTTCTTTTTTTTTCTTTGGCCTTTCCTTTCTTTTTGGCCTTTCTTCTTTTTTTTTATAAGGGACAATGCTCTAATAATGATGATCACCACACTTCTATTTATTTACATCTCATGAATTACAACTCAAAACTAGAACAAGGTATGACTCTATATGAATACCTCCGGTGGTGTACCGGGATGGGCAATGAATCAGGAGTGACATGTATGAAAATTATGAAGGTGGCTCTGCCACAAATACGATGTCAACTACATGATCATGCAAGGCAATATGACAATGATGATGCGTGTCATGATGAATGGAACGGTGGAAAGTTGCATGGCAATATATCTCGGAATGGCTATGGAAATGCCATGATAGGTAGGTATGGTGGCTGTTTTTAGGAAGATATAAGGAGGTTTATGTGTGATAGAGTGTATCGTATCACAGGGTTTGGATGCACCGGCGAAGTTCGCACCAACTCTCAAGGTGAGAAAGGGCAATGCACGGTACCGAAGAGGCTAGCAATGATGGAAAGGTAAGAGTGCGTATAATCCATGGACTCAACATTAGTCATAAAGAACTCATATACTTATTGCAAAAATCTACAAGTCATCAAAAACCAAACACTATGCGCACGCTCCTAGGGGGATAGATTGTTAGGAAAAGACCATCGCTCGTCCCCGACCGCCACTCATAAGGATGACAATCTAAGAACACCTCGTGTTTCAAATTTGTTACACAACGGTTACCATACGTGCATGCTACGGGACTTGGGAACTTCAACACAAGTATTCTTTAAATTCACAATTACCCAACTAGCATGACTCTAATATCACCACCTCCATAGCTCAAAACAATTATTAAGTATCAAATCGATCATAGCATCCAATTCACTTCCTATGATAGTTTTTATTATACCCAACTTGGATGCCCATCATTCTAGGACCAATTTTATAACCATAGAAAATACCATGCTGTTCTAAAAGACTCTCAAAATAATATAAGTGAAGCATGAGAGATCAACAATTTCTACAAAATTAAACCACCGCCGTGCTCTAAAAGGTATAAGTGAAGCACTAGAGCAAAATTACTTAGCTCAAAAGATATAAGTGAAGCACATAGAGTATTCTAATAATTTCCAAATCATGTGGGTTTATCCCAAAAGGTGTGTATAGAAAGGATGGTTGTGGTAATCTAAAAATCAAAGACTAATATCATACAAGACGCTCCAAGAAAAACACATACCATGTGGCGAATAAAAATATAGCTCCAAGTAAAGTTACCGATAGACGAAGACGAAAGAGGGGATGCCTTCCGGGGCATCCCCAAAATTAGGCTTTTAGTTATCCTTGAATATCTTGGGGTGCCATGGGCATCCCCAAGCTTAGGCTCTTGCCACTCCTTATTCCATAGTCCATCAAATCTTTACCCAAAACTTGAAAACTTCATAACACAAAACTCAACAGGAAATCTCATAAGCTCTGTTAGTGCAAGAAAGAAAAACACCACATAAGGTACTGTAATGAACTCATTCTTTATTTATATTGGTATTAAACCTACTGTATTCCAACTTCTCTATGGTTCATACCCCCTGATACTAGCCATAGATGCATCAAAATAAGCAAACAACACACGAAAAACAGAATCTGTCAAAACCAGAACAGTCTGTAGAAATCTGTAACTTTCGAATACTTATGGAACTCTAAAAATCCTACTAAAATAGTATGTCCTTGGAAATTTGTCTATTGATCTACATAAAAAGGAATAAACGCAAAATCACGTTTCTGTGATTTACTAAAATTATTTTCGTGCGCATAAAAGTTTCTGTTTTTCAGCAGAATCAAATTAACTATCACCGTAGGTTATCCTATAGGTTCTACTTGGCACAAACACTAATTAAAACATGAAAACACATCTAAACAGAAGCTAGATGAAATATTTATTACTAAACAGAAGCAAAAAAGCAAGAAACAAAAATAAAATAGGGTTGCCTCCCAACTAGCGCTATTGTTTAACGCCCCTAGCTAGGCATAAAAGCGAGAATAGATCTAAGTAGTGCCATCTTTGGCATTCAATTCATAAGTAGCTCGCATGATTGATTCATAAGGTAATTTAAATTTCTTTCTTGGAAAGTGTTCCATGCTTTTCCTTAATGGAAATTGGAATCTAATATTCCCTTCCTTCATATCAATAATTGCACCAACCGTTCTAATGAAAGGTCTACCAAGAATAATAGGACATGGAAGATTGCAATCTATATCAAGAACGATAAAATCTACGGGAACATAATTCCTATTTGCAACAATAAGAACATTATTGATCCTTCTCATAGGTTTCTTAATGGTGGAATCCGCAAGGTGCAAATTTAAAGAGCAATCATCAAAATCATGGAAACCTAGCACATCACATAAAGTTTTCGGGATCGTGGAAACACTAGCACCCAAATCACACAAAGCATAGCACTCATGATCTTTAATTTTAATTTTTATAGTAGGTTCCCACTCATCATAAAGTTTTCTAGGTATAGAAACTTCCAATTCAAGTTTTTCCTCATAAGATTGCATCAAGACATCAACAATATGTTTGGTAAAAGCTTTATTTTGACTATAAGCATGAGGAGAATTCAGCACGGATTGCAACAAGGAAATACAATCTATTAAAGAACAATTATCATAATTAAATTACTTGAAATCCATAATAGTGCGTTCAATGCTATTTAAAGTCTTGACCTCTCTAATCCCACTTTTACCAAATTTAGCATCAAGATCTAAAAACTCCGAATTATTGGGACGCCTTTTAACTAAAGTTGACTCATCTCCAGTCCCATCATTATCAAGATTCATATTGCAAAACAAGGATTTAATAGGGGATACATCAATAACTTCTAGATCTTCATCATTATTTTCATGGAGACTAGAAGAACACCCTTTTACAAAGCAATCTTTCTTAGCACGCAATCTAGCGGTTCTTTCTTTGCACTCATCAATGGAAATTCTCATGGCTTTGAGAGACTCATTGATATCATGCTTAGGTGGAATAGATCTAAGTTTCAAAGAATCAACATCAAGCAAAAGTCTATCAACGTTCCTAGCCAATTCATCAACTTTAAGCAATTTTTCTTCAAGCAAAGCATTAACATTCTTTTGAGAGATCATAAATTCTTTAACGCTATTCTCAAAATCAGAGGGCATATTATTAAAATTTCCATAAGAGTTGTTGTAGGGATTACCATAATTATTAGAGGAATTACTAGGAAACGGTCTAGCATTAAAGTTTCCTCTATAAGCATTGTTACCAAAATTATTCCTACCAACAAAATTCACATCCATAGATTCATTATTATTCTCAATCAAAGTAGACAAAGGCATATCATTAGGATCAATAGGAGAAATCTTAGTAGCAAACAATTTCATAAGTTCATCCATCTTTCCACTCAAAACATTAATTTCTTCTATAGCATGCACTTTTTTACTAGTAGATCTTTCGGTGTGCCATTGAGAATAATTAGCCATAATGTTATCAAGGAGTTTAGTAGCTTCTCCTAAGGTGATTTCCATAAAAGTGCCTCCCGCGGCTAAATATAAAAGATTTCTAGAAGCAAAATTCAATCCGGCATAAAAATTTTGTATGATCATCCATAAGTTCAAACCATGAGTAGGGCAATTGTGAATCATTAATTTCATTCTTTCCCAAGATTGGGCAACATGCTCATGATCAAGTTGTTTAAAATTCATAATATCGTTCCTAAGAGAGATGATCTTAGCGGGAGGAAAATACTTCGAGATAAAAGCATCTTTGCACTTATTCCATGAATCAATACTATTCTTAGGCAAAGACGAAAACCAAGTTTTAGCACGATCTCTAAGTGAAAATGGAAATAACTTCAATTTAACAATATCATTATCCGTATCTTTCTTCTTTTTCATATCACACAAATCAACAAAGTTGTTTAGATGAGTAGCGACATCTTCACTAGGAAGGCCAGAGAATTGATCTTTCATAACAAGATTCAACAAAGTAGCATTGATTTCACAAGATTCAACAAAGTAGCATTGATTTCACAAGATTCAACATCATTAAGAGGAGCAATCGGAGTGCTAAGGAAATCATTATTATTGGTATTGGAAAAGTCACACAATTTGGTATTATCTTGCGCCATCGTGACAAACAATCCAACACACAAGCACACACAAAAAAGTCAAGCAAAAGAGAGAGGAAATTGGGAAAGAGAGGGCGAATAAAACGGCAAGGGTGTAGTGGGGGAGAGGAAAACGAGAGGCAAATGGCAAATAATGTAATGCGAGGGAGATGAGTTTGTGATGGGTACTTGGTATGTCTTGACTTGAGCGAAGACCTCCCCGGCAACGGCGCCAGAAATCCTTCTTGCTACCTCTTGAGCATGCATTGGTTTTTCCCTTGAAGAGGAAAGGGTGATGCAGCAAAGTAGCGTAAGTATTTCCCTCAGCTTTGAGAACCAAGGTATCAATCCAGTAGGAGGCTCCTCAAAAGTCCCACGCACCTACACAAACAAACAAGAACCTCGCAACCAACGCGATAAAGGGGTTGTCAACCCCTTCACGGTAACTTGCAAAAGTGAAATCTGATAGAGATAATAAGATAAGATAAATATTTTTGGTATTTTTATGATACATATTGGAAAGTAAAAGATGCAAATAAAAGTAGATGGAAAACTTATATGATAAAAGATAGACCCGGGGCCATAGGTTTCACTAGTGGCTTGTCTCAAGATAGCATAAGTATTACGGTGGGTGAACAAATTACTGTCGAGCAATTGATAGAAAAGTGCATAGTTATGAGATTATCTAGGCATGATCATGTATATAGGAATCACGTCCGCAACAAGTAGATCGAAACGATCCTGCATCTACTACTATTACTCCACACATCAACCGACTCCTGCCTGCATCTAGAGTATTAAGTTCATAAGAACAGAGTAACACATTAAGAAAGATGACATGATGTAGAGGGATAAACTCATGCAATATGATATAAACCCCATCTTTTTATCCTCGATGGAAACAATACAATACGTGCCTTGCTGCCCCTGCTGTCACTAGGAAAGGACACCGCAATATTGAACCCAAAGCTAAGCACTTCTCCCATTGCAAGAAAGATCAATCTAGTAGGCCAAACCAAACTACTAATTCGAAGAGACTTGCAAAGATAACTTAATCACACATAAAATAATTCAGAGGAGATTCAAATATTTCTCATAGATAAACTTGATCATAAACCCACAATTCATCGGATCTCGACAAACACACCGCAAAAAGAGTTACACGGAATAGATCTCCAAGAAGATCGAGGAGAACTTTGTATTGAGATTCAAAAAGAGAGAAGAAGCCATCTAGCTAATAACTATGGACTCGAAGGTCTGTGGTAAACTACTCACAACTCATCAGAGAGGCCTTCGAGATGATGTAGAGGCCCTCTGTGCTTGATTCCCCCTCCGGCGGAGCGCCGGCGAAGGGTCCAAGATGGGATCTTGCGGATACAGAAGGTTGCGGCGGTGGAATTAGGTTTTTGTGGTGTTCTCCGATGTTTTCAGGGTACGGGAGTATATAGGCGAAAGAAGTATGTCGGTTGACGCTCAAGGGGCCCACGAGGGTGGGGGGCGCGCCCACCCCCAGGGGGCGCGCCAGGCACCTTCGTGGTCGCCTCTTTTGTTGCTTGACGTCCACTCCAAGTCTCCCGGTTAGCATTTGTTCCAAAAAGATCGCTCCCGAAGGTTTCATTCCGTTTGGACTCAGTTTGATATTCCTTTTCTTCGAAACACTGAAATAGGCAAAAAAAAAACAATTCGGGTTGGGCCTCTGGTTAGTAGGTTAGTCCCAAAAAATGATATAAAAGTGTAAAGTAAAGCCCATAAACATCCAAAACAGGTAATATAATAGCATGGAACAATCAAAAATTATAGATACGTTGGAGAAGTATCATTTACCACTATCGTTTTGGGGTTATGCATTAGAGACAGCTGCATTTACTTTGAACAGGGCACCGTCAAAATCCATTGAGACGACTCCGTATGAACTGTGGTTTGGCAACAAACCTAAGCTATTGCTACCTCTTGAGCATGCATTGGTTTTCCCTTGAAGAGGAAAGGGTGATGCAGCAAAGTAACATAAGTATTTCCTCAGTTTTTGAGAACCAAGGTATCAATCCAGTAGGAGGCTACACTCAAATCCCTCGTACCTACACAAACAAATAAGAACCTTGCAAACAACGCGATAAAGGGGTTGTCAATCCCTTCACGGCCATTTGCAAAAGTGAGATATGATAGAGATAATAAGATAAATATTTTTGTTATTTTTATGATATAGATTGGAAAGTAAAGATTGCAAAATAAAATAGATCGGAAACTTATATGATGGAAAATAGACCCGGGGTCCATAGGTTTCACTAGTGGCTTCTCTCAAGATAGCATATCTTATGGTGGGTGAACAAATTACTGTCGAGCAATTGATAGAAAATTGCATAGTTATGAGAATATCTAGGCATGATCATGTATATAGGCACCACGTTCGCGACATGTAGATCAAAACGATTCTGCATCTACTACTATTACTCCACACATCGATCACTATCCAGCATGCATCTAGAGTATTAAGTTCATAAGAATAGAGTAACACATTAGGCAAGATGACATGATGTAGAGGGATAAACTCAAGCAATATGATATAAACCCCATCTTTTTATCCTCGATGGCAACAATACAATATGTGCCTTGCTGCCCCTGCTGTCACTAGGAAAGGACACCGCAAGATTGAACCCAAAGCTAAGCACTTCTCCCATTGCAAGAAAGATCAATCTAGTAGGCCAAACCAAACTGATAATTCGAAGAGACTTGCAAAGATAACAAATCATACATAAAAGAATTCAGAGGAGATTCAAATATTGTTCATAGATAATCTTGATCATAAACCCACAATTCATCGGATCTTGACAAACACACCGCAAAAAGTATTACATCGAATAGATCTCCAAGAAGATCGAGGAGAACTTTTTGTATTGAGATCCAAAGAGAGAGAAGAAGCCATCTAGCTAATAACTATGGACCCAAAGGTCTGATATAAACTACTCACAATTCATCGGAGAGGCTATGGTGTTGATGTAGAAGCCCTCGATGATCGATTCCCCCTCCGATGGAGCACCAAAAAAGGTCCCAAGATGGGATCTCACGGGTACAGAAGGTTGTGGCGGTGGAAATAGGGTTTCGTGGTGCTCCTGGATGTTTTCAGGGTATATGAGTATATATAGGCGAAAGAAGTCGGTCAGGGGAGCCACGAGGGGCCCATGAGGGTGGGGGGCGCGCCTCCCTGCCTCATGGCCACCTTGTTGCTTCCTTGACGTCCACTCCAAGTCTCTTGGATTGTGTTTGTTCCAAAAACGATTCTCCCAAAGGTTCATTCTGTTTGGACTCCATTTGATATTCCTTTTCTGTGAAACACTGAAATAGGCAAAAAACAGCAATTTGGATTGGGCCTCCGGTTGGTTAGTCCCAAAAATAATATAAAAGTGTATAATAAAGCCCATTAAACATCTAAAACAGATAATATAATAGCATGGAACAATAAAAAATTATAGATACGTTGGAGACGTATCAAGCATCCCCAAGCTTAATTCCTGCTCATCCTCGAGTAGGTAAATGATAAAAACTGAATTTTTGATGTGGAATGCTACCTAGCATAATTCTCAATGTAATTTTCTTTATTGTGGCATGAATGTTCATATCCGAAAGATTCAAGACAAAAGTTTAATATTGACATAAGAGTAATAATACTTCAAGCATACTAACAAAGTAATCATGTCTTCTCAAAATTACATGGCCAAAGAAAGTTATCCCTACAAAATCATATAGTCTGGCTATGCTCTATCTTCATCACACAAAATATTTAAATCATGCACAACCCCAGTTTTAGCCAAGCAATCGTTTCATACTTTAGTATTCTCAAAGTTTTTTCAATCTTCACGCAATACATGAGCATGAGCCATGGACATAGCACTATAGGTGGAATAGGATGGTGGTTGTGGAGAAGACAAAAAAGGAGAAGATAGTCTCACATCAACTAGGCGTATCAAAGGGCTATGGAGATGCCCATTAATAGATATCAATGTGAGTGAGTACGTATTGCCATGCAACGGATGCACTAGAGCTATAAGTGTATGAAATTTCATCAAAAGAAACTAAGTGGGTGTGCACCCAACTTGCTTGCTCACGAAGACCTAGGGAAATTTGAGGAAGCCCATCATTGTCACGGGGAACGAGCACCTATGGGGCAGGGCCCCTTTTCGGTCCGGCAAGGGGGCGGAGGGCGCACGAAGAGCAGATCGAGGCGAAGCACGCGAGGGATTTTACCCAGCTTCGGAGCTCTCCGGAGAGATAAAACTCCTACTGCTGCTTTGTGTTTCTATTTTGTTCTTGCTTGAGAGTGTGGGTGCCCTAAGTCGCTAACCCTCTAAGTCGCTAACCCCCCTCTACGTTGCACACGGGCCTCCTTTTATATGCTCAAGGGGTTACCCACAGGTGGCAACGGAGGGAAAGGGCAAAAATGGAAGAGTGGTGGTTGGTACAGCTACCTGTACAGTGTTATCATACCTAACCCTGGCGGCAGGGGACAAGGGCATTAATTGCCCGTCTGTGTCGCCTAAACAGTACCGAAAGGGACCGCTAGGGACGCCACCGTTTGCCACGATGGTTATCTTGCCAGCGCCTGCTTGCCACCTCGCACCCCTAGCTGCACGGCCTCCTGCCACGTGTGATAGGGAGGGTCCTAGAGCGACACGTTGGCAGGTGTGCTGGAGCTCGGGCGCGAAGTGGGGGTTTCCCGCGGCAAGCTCCTTGCCGCGGTCGTCGTCTTGTCGTGTTCGGGAGCTTGTCGCTCACCGGGCCTTGCCGGGGCGCGCGGTGCGTCGCGGCAAGTTTTCTTGGAACGCCTTGAGTGGCCTTCCCAGCAAGCTCCTCTTGCCGGGGTCTTGTCTTCTTCCCAGCCAGCTTCTCTTGCCGGGGCCTTGGTTGGCCTTCCCGGCAAGCTCCTCTTGCCGGGGCCTTGGTTTGAGTACTTTGTTCTTGAATGGTCTTCAATATGAGCTACGGAGGATCTTGGCGGACACCCGGCAAGCCTTGCCGCGGGGCGCTGCGACTGCCCGTGCACAAGTTCGGGGTACTAGGGTACCCCTACTCAAGTACACCGATAGGAGCCCCCGGGCCTGGGCCATACACGGTGCCGAGCGCTGTTGGGCCAGACCCAAAACAGTGCACGGGCACGCGCGGCCTAGGTCATACCTCATATCTCTCCGCTTCCACCGCGCACGCCCAGAACGGCACGCGTCAAACGCGGCATCGTGGGTGACGTGGGCGGCGTGCGCGGGGCTAAGCCCCGTGAGCATGCGTCAAGCCATGATGAAGGGGACGGTTCACGCCCTCCTACCTAAACGGAGGTAGGCGTGGGGGCGTGGTGCATTTACTGGACGGGGCCGGTGCGCGGTTTTTCGAGGCGTCCACTCCCACGATCACGGGGTGGGGCGAGGCCGCCTCATCCGTCGCCTCGGCTCTGCATCCCCGCCACGCGGCTCCCATGCGCTTGGGGTCGCGGACGGTGGGAGTGGGAATCTGGGCCGTCGCGAGCAGAGGCAGCGGGTCGGCCCCGACTCCCTGCTCTTCCCGTGCCTTGATTCGCTGAGCGGGGCGGCCGAGCCCCCACCTCGCTCCTTTATAAAGAGCAGGAGGGGAGCACAGAAGCCCGCACTCTCTCATCTCCTCCTTTCTTCAGCTTCTGCTCCCCTTTCTCCCATTCGCCATGGAGAAAGGGAACTGTGGCCCTTCATCGGTGGCGGTGAGGGTCGCTGCCAGACAGCGCACCTCTCCCTCTCTCGCGCCCGTGGTGGCAGAGCCGGCCATAAGGGGAAGAGGGAGGGGGCGAGGTCGCGGACGAGGTCGAGGACGAGGTCGAGGCGCTCGGGGAAGAGGCGGACGGGGCGGCGCGCCAGCTTCGCCTCCGCCGGCGGTTCCTCCCCCCATAGCGGTCCATATAGGGGACGACCCTTGCGAGTTCTTCGTCAGGCTGCGCCGGGCGCCTCATCGTCGCCTCCGGCTTCCAGCTCCATTCACGAGCGCGATGGAGTCGGACCCGCCCGAGACACTGAGACTGCAGATGAGGGGCTGTGGGATCAGCGGCACGCGAGTCCGCGTTGTATTCCCAGCCCCTAATGTGATGTATCTTGATCGAGGGTGGAAGACGTTCGCCCGTATCCACAGCCTGATGGAGGGGTTCACCCTCCATTTTAAGTTGATGGAGGGCGATCTCCTCTCCGTCAAGGTCTTCGGGTGCTTCGGCACTCGGGCGAAGTGCTGCGTGGACAGCTCCTCCGATAGCGAAGGCTCTCCCTCGAGCGAGAGTGGCGAGGAGGGGAGCGACAGCGACGATGAGGGTAGCGGGCGGCGGGATGGCGGGTCCGACTAGGTGTCGGGCGCCGCTTTGCGCGGCACCGGCGACCCCATCATCCGTGTCGCCGGCTCCTTGAACTCCCCGGGATCGTCTCCTTTGGCGGCTGGCATAGGGAGGCTGCGGAAGGGAAAGAGGGCTGGCGACAAGGCCGTCAGGTCGGAGTACGAGGGCGTGGTGCCCTCGACAGTGTGCTAACGTCCTGCCGCCCCGTCTTCGAGCCCCGCTTCCGGCGCCGCCATCACCGTCCAGCCTTCGGACGGCCCCCGGGGTGTTCTCTTGGTGTCTTCTGGCACCCGTAGCTCGTCTAGGCGCTCCCTTTGCCCTTTTCGCCTCCTTGACCTACCTCCTGAAGAAAGGGACAGGAAAGGGATTACGGGCATCTTATCTTTTTAATTTGTAAGCCTTCGGGCCTTAGCTGCATCTAAAACTTGTAATCCTCTCTTTCATGTTTTTCATCCTCCATGGACTGTACCTGAGTGGGATGTTTTTTAATGAAAAGGGGATGCTTGCCGGGTTATTTGTCTCGCGGGTTGAACCCACACCAAGGAGCAAATCCTTGGTATCCCTCGGACAGACAGTTCGCCTCCCGGCAACAGGCCCTGCCGCCTTCCCACGTTGCTCGACCTTTCTCACGCCTTTGACGGAGGCGGGAACGAGGTGGGTGCGGCCTCCTCGTTTCATCCCTTCGCTGCCGCAACTACGACCAAACTTGGCCCCGGGAATGGGCCCAGGGCCTAGAGTTGAGGGAGCACGGCAGTTTTCGGGAAGAAACGCAGTTTCGCATTCCCCAGTCCATAAGAGGATGCATGAAGAGGGACGAAAGACTTATCTGATATTGCAGCCCCCGGCAACTCTGGCTTGCCGCGGACGAATCTTGGCACTCGCAGCCCCCAGCGATACTGGCTTGCCGGGGCCTAGGTGCCGGCGCGCCCTTCTTCTCCTTTTCATCCTCAAGCGGTCTGGCCAGGATATGTGAGCCCTGCGAACGAAGGAAAAGCAAAAGGACGGACTCTCGACCTCTAAGCTAGGGGTTAGCTGCTGTTAGGCACTATCAACCCTAACCAAGGACGAGACTCGACCTAGCATGCATGCTATAACCCCGGGGTGTCAGCGCTTCATTTACTTGTGCTCAGGGTCTGCGCCTGGCTCTGTACAAAGGATTACATGCAACAGCGGCAAGACTTGTACAGAAAGGTGGTTGCCGGACAGGGTCCGACAACCGCGCCTTACGGATAAAACTTACGAAGATGCTCAAGGCGGATAGCGCCAGGCCTAGTGACTCGTTTCACCCGATAAGGGCCTTCCCACTTCGGCATCAACTTGTTGGAATTCTTGGCGGATTGAATGCGCCGAAGAACAAGGTCGCCTTCCTCGAAGCTTCTGGCATTAACTTTGCGGCTGTGGTAGCGGCGCAAAGCTTGCTGGTAGCGAGCAGCTCATACAGCAGCCTGAAGACGATCTTCCTCGAGGAGCAGCGTGTCATCTTGCCGCAGCTGCTCTTGCTCAAGCTCATCATAAGCGAGCACTCGAGGCGATCCGTATACGAGTTTCGTGGGGAGAACTGCTTCTGCTCCATATACTAGAGCAAAAGGTGTCTGGCCAGTGGCTCGATTTGGCGTCGTTCTGATCGACCAAAGAACCACCGGCAGCTCCTCGATCCAATTTCTTCCGCACTTGTGCAGCCTGTTGAAAGTTCTGGTCTTGAGCCTGTGCAGCACTTCAGCGTTTGCCCTCTCCGCTTGACCGTTGCTTCTCGGGTGAGCAACAGAAGCGAAGCAGATCTTGGCGCCAAGATCTTGGATGTACTGCATGAAGGTGCGGCTCGTGAATTGTGTGCCATTATCGGTGATGATCCTGTTAGGGACTCCAAAACGGCAAACAATTGACCTGAAGAACTTGACTGCTGACTGTGCTGTCACCTTCCTCACTGCTTCCACTACTGGCCACTTTGTGAACTTGCCAATTGCGACGTACAAGTACTCAATGCCCCCAACAGCTCGGGGAAAGGGGCCGAGGATGTCGAGCCCCCAGACCGAAAATGGCCAGGATAAAGGGATTGTTTGGAGAGCTTGAGCTGGTTGATGTATCTGTTTGGAGTGGAACTGGCACGCTTCACACTTGGTTACTTGTGCAGTTGCATCCTGGAGGGCTGTCGGCCAAAAGAAACCTTGCCGGAAAGCTTTGCCGGCAAGTGCTCTTGCGCCAATGTGGTGGCCACATATGCCTCCATGTATCTCCGCCAACAGCTCCTGTCCATCTTCCCGGGAAATGCACTTCAATTTCACTCCGTTGAATCTTCTTCTGTATAGTATGTCATCGACAAACTGGTACATACTTGATTGCCGGGCTACTCTCTCCGCTTCTTCTTGCTCTTCGGGAAGTTCTCCTGTTTGAACGAAATGGACAATCTGCTGTGCCCATGCCGGAGCCTGTGGCTCAACGACAAGGACTAGAGGCGCAAATGCTGCTGCGGGAACATCTGCTTCCACGGCAAGAATCTGTGATTCAGCCGAAGCATGATGCTCCCCGGCAAGCGTGTCGGGACACAGCTTGTCGGGAGCGTCTGCTTCAACGAAACAAACCCTGGGGCTTGTCGGAGCAGACTGCCCCTCAGCATTCTTTGTGTTGATCTTGGGGACCTTCTTGACGGCGGCTTCGGAGAGCTCTGCCGGAAGGTAGTCGCCAGTAATCAACTTCCTCTTCTTGCTCTGTCCAGTTGATGGTGTTACAGATGGTTGAGTTAGCTTGAGCACAAAAATTCCTGGTTCCACAGGTAACTTGAGTGCGGCGCATTTTGACAGGCCGTCTACAATGTCATTTTGAGCTCTTGGAACATGTTCCATTTGCAGGCCGTCAAAATGCTCTTCCAACTTCCTCACCTCATCGATGTAGGCTTCCATCAACGGACTCTGATAATCTTTGTTTACTTGATGGACGACAAGCTGTGAGTCACCCCTGACAATAAGCTTCCTGATCCCAAGGTCTGCCGCGATCCTGAGTCCGGCAAGCAAGCCTTCATACTCTGCAGTATTTTTTGTTGCTTGCTCCTTGGGAAAGTGCATCTGGACCACGTACTTGAGGTGCTCTCCGGTGGGTGCGACAAGTAGCACGCCCGCACCGGCGCCTTGCAGCGAGAAGGCACCGTCAAAGTACATGATCCATTCTTTGCTTGCTTCCTTGACGGGGATGCTCCTCTCCGGAGTTTCTTCATCAGGTGTTGGCGTCCATTCTGCTATGAATTCTGCCAATGCTCGGCTCTGGATAGTTGAAGTGCTCTCAAACTTGAGGCCAAAGCTTGACAATTCCAGCGCCCACTAGACAATCCTGCCTGTTGCTTCTGGATTCTGCAATATCCTCTTCAACGGAAAGCGAGTGACAACTATGATTTTGTGCGCTTGAAAGTAATGGCGCAGCTTCCTCGAGGCCATGAGAAGGCCGAAAAGCAATTTCTGCACACCAGAGTACCTTGATCTAGCCCCCTGCAGAAAGGAACTGACAAAGTAAACTGGGCGCTGCACCATCTTCTTCTGTTTCTCTTCTTGTGGCTGCGTAGATCTATCCTTGTCGGAACCAGAACTTGTCGGGGAAGCCCCCTGCTTGTCGCTGGACTCGCTTGCCACGGTCGCTGGCTCATCATCCGCCTCCCTCTCCGCTACTAACGCAGCACTAACCACTTGATTGGTTGCCGCCAGATATAGCAGCAACTTCTCTTGTGGCTTAGGTGCGACAAGTATTGGAGTGGAGGATAGGTATCTCTTCAAGTCCTTCAGCGCGGCCTCCGCTTCCGAAGTCCATTTCATTGGACCTGCCTTCTTCAAAAATTTGAAGAATGGCAGGGCGCGCTCGGCAGACTTAGAGATGAACCTACTGAGAGCAGTGACGTAGCCGGCAAGCCTTCGCACATCCTTGATGCGCTTCGGTGCTTCGATCTTGTCGGGATTGGCTTCGATCCCCCGCTGGGACACAAAGAATCCGAGAAGCTTGCCGGAAGGAACTCCAAACACGCACTTCTCGGGATTCAACTTGAGATTGATCTTGCGCAGATTTGCAAAAGTCTCATCCAGATCTTGGATCAAAGTTTCTTTGTCCTTGCTCTTGACCACTATGTCATCCATGTAAGCTTCTACATTTCTATGCAGCTGTGGCTCAAAAGCATGACTGACTACTCTTGCAAATGTTGAACCAGCATTCTTTAGTCCGAAAGGCATCCGTACAAAGCAGTACGTGCCACATGGAGTAATGAACGCGGTTTTCTCTTCATCCTCTTCCGCCATGAAGATCTGATGATATCCTGAGTATGCATCAAGGAACGAAAGCAGATCACATCCTGCCGTGGAGTCGACAATCTGGTCAATGCGCGGCAAGGGAAATGGATCCTTGGGACAAGCTTTATTAACATCAGTGAAGTCAATACAAAGCCTCCACTTCCCGTTTGCTTTGCGCACGACTACTGGATTGGCTAACCACGTTGGATGGAGTACTCCTCGGACCAAGCCTGCTGCTTCCAACTTCTTGATCTCCTCTGCAATGAACTCTTGGCGTTCTGCTGCTTGTTTTCTGACTCACTGCTTGACGGGCCGCGCGTGAGGGCAGGCGGCAAGGTGGTGCTCAATTACTTTCCTGGGAACACCGGGGATGTCAGATGGTTGCCATGCAAATACATCGACATTCGCCCGCAGGAAAGCAACGAGCACGCTTTCCTATTTATGGTCAAGCATGGCACTAATGGTGAAGGTACCACCAGTGTCGTCCTCCTTGGCGGCCACTTTCTTGGTCTGTGGTGAAGCTGTCTTTGCCTTCTTGCACTTGCCGGTAGAGCTCGATGGTGCGTCCTCGACGGTAGCGCAGTACTCCGAAGAGGTGCGCTTGCCGGAGTGGGCATCAGAGCTACTCTTGCCGGACTTGGTCTCCTTCTTCCCCCCGGGAGCTTCAGCGGCAAGTGGTTTGTGTTCTGCTGCGGTTGCTGCTTCCCGGTAGATTTTGTCGGTACAGATAAGTGCATCTTTCTTGTCGCCATGGACAGAAATGACACTTATCGGACCGGGCATCTTGAGCATGTTGTAGGCGTGATGAGAGGCTGCCATGAACTTGGCAAGCGCTGGACGGCCAAGTATCCCATTGTAGGGCAATGGAAAATCAGCAACGTCGAATGTGACTCTCTCTGTCCTGAAGTTCAGCTCACTGCCAAACGTTACTGGCAGCGTGATCTTCCCCTTCGGCTTGCTCCTTCCCGGGTTGATTCCTTGAAAGGTGCCGGTCTCTTCGAGCTCGCTGTCGGGGATCTGGAGCTTCTTGAGTACCACGGAAGAGATCAGATTCAGGCCGGCCCCGCCGTCAACCAGCATCTTCGTGACCTTGAGGTTGCGGATTGTTGGCGAAACCAACATCGGCAAGCACCCGACCACAGTTATGCGGTCAGGGTGATCCTCAACGTCGAAGATGATGGGCGTGCTGGACCACTTCAGGGGCTTGCGCGACTCAACGGACGGTTCTGCTGCGTTCACTTCCCGCATCCACTATTTGAGTTGGCGGTGCAAGGTGTGCAGAGAGGCACCGCCGTCAACGCACAAAACGTCCGTTGCCTTCTGAAACTCCTGCTCATCGGCCTCATCTTCCTCCATCTCATCATCTTCGTCCTCATCTTCGTCCTTGTCGCGGCCGCGGGGAGGCCTGTCTCCTTGCCGCTGCTTGGCCTTGCCGCAGCGCCCTCCCCGGTCGGGACGCTTCTTGCCGGATCCTCCGCCACCTTCCTGGGCCTTCTCCTTGTTGCGGCACTCGTATTCAGCTTTCTGCAGCTCTACGAGCTGCTCAACCTTCTTGCAGGCCTGGAGGTCATGGCCCTTGGTGCGGTGGATCTTGCAGTACTGCTTGCCGGAGCCGTCCTGCTTGTCGGCGGCCACCACAGCCTCGCCAGAGTCACCAGCTTTGGCCTTCTCGGCGCCACCTCCATTGCCAGACTGCTCGACAACTAGCACATCCTTAGCTCTTCTCTTTCTGTTGTTCCGCCTCCGGTTCTTCTTCGCCGGGGCGGCATCCTCACTGTCAGATCCTTTTGCTCCTGCGTTCTCTCCGGGGAGTTTCCTCCCCTCCTCAGCACGTGCACACTTGTCGGCTAGAGCATATAGCTCGCTGACATCTCTGATTTTGCACATCGCCATCTCCTCCCTCATCCTGCGGTTACGCACGTTCTGATGGAACGCGCTGATAACCGCGGCAGGGTGGACGTCTGGGATGTTGCGCTGCACCTGGCTGAATCTCTGTATGTACTTGCGCAGGAGTTCTCCTTCCTTCTGGGTGAGCAGATGAAGATCGCTCTCCTGGCCATGGGGTTTGTGGCCGCCTGTGAAGGCGCCGACAAACTGATGACACAGGTCCGCCCACGAGGAGATGGAGTTGTCCGGCAAGTGCATTAGCCAAGATCTGGCGTTGGGCTTGAGCACCAGCGGGAAGTAGTTGGCGAGGATCTTCTCGTCGCGCCCCCTGGCAGCCTGCACCGCGATGGTGTAGACGCTGAGGAACTCCGACGGATGTATCCTGCCATCGTACTTCTCGGGTACATCTGGCCTGAAGTTTTTGGTACTGGGCCACTGGACCTGCCGCAGCTCATGGGTGAACGCAGGGCAACCTACCGCGTATGGCAAGTCGCCTGGTTCCCCTGGCGCATGCACATCAATAGTGGGCCCAGCGCGCTGGTCTGACTGACGCCGCGCTTCTCTTCGGCGCTCGATGCGAGTACGAGCGTCTTCTTGTCGTCGTTCTTGGAGAACTTGGCGTTGATCGCGGCGAGCTCGTGGGTCTGACGACGCGGTGGAGTCGGTGTCGAGGTTGGCCCGGCGAGTCGGCGATCTTGGCCTTCGTGGTGGGGAGTGCATGGTGGTGGCACCCCCAGCGGTCTTATCGGCGTCGGCTTGCGCCTGGGCGTCTTTCCGGGGCTTCGATGTTGCTCGGTTGCCAGGGCTTGTCGCCGTTGGCGAAGCCGATGAGGCTCTGAATGGTGGCCCTCCAGTCGTCGATCTTGTCTGGCGTTGGAGGGTAATCTAGCAGCAGCTGGGCTCGGGCCAGCGCTTCCTCTGGAGTCTTGGGTGGCGGTGGCGAGCGGCGCGAGGTGCGGGATATGCTCAGGCTTCTAACATTGTTAGAAGGAGCAACATCTCGTCCAGGCGACCGTCCCGCGCTCGTGCCAGCATGTTGACGCGCATGTTGGCCTTGAGCGTCCCGCGACCCACCAGCTTGGCCTTGTTCTAACGCGAGTATGGTGCCAGGAGCACCATGGCGTTGTCGATCCTGCACCTCCTGGGAGGGGTGCGGCGGATGTACAGACGCTGAAGCTTGCGGGGCCCTGTCCTTGGACCGAGTGACGATGTGAGTCCCTCCGCCGGCGCCCGCCCCTCCGCCGGCGTCCACCCCACCGCCCGTTTGCTCCGGTGGCGGTAGGATAGACGTGGACGGAGCGGCCACCTCCGAAGCCTTCTTCTTCGGTGGCATGTCGATGAAGATGTTGATGTAGCCCGCGCAAACGCCGGATCAGGTTCGCACAACCTCGACGCACCCCTACCTGGCGCGCCAGAGATGTCGCGGGGAACGAGCACCTATGGGGCAGGGCCCCTTTTCGGTTCGGCAAGGGGGCGGAGGGCGCACGAAGAGCAGATCGAGGCGAAGCACGCGAGGGATTTTACCCAGCTTCGGAGCTCTCCGGAGAGATAAAACTCCTACTGCTGCTTTGTGTTTCTATTTTGTTCTTGCTTGAGAGTGTGGGTGCCCTAAGTCGCTAACCCCCTAAGTCGCTAACCCCCCTCTACGTTGCACACGGGCCTCCTTTTATATGCTCAAGGGGTTACCCACAGGTGGCAATGGAGGGAAAGGGCAAAAATGGAAGAGTGGTGGTTGGTACAGCTACCTGTACAGTGTTATCATACCTAACCCTGGCGGCAGGGGACAAGGGCATTAATTGCCCGTCTGTGTCGCCTAAACAGTACCGAAAGGGACCGCTAGGGACGCCACCGTTTGCCACGATGGTTATCTTGCCAGCGCCTGCTTGCCACCTCGCACCCCTAGCTGCACGGCCTCCTTCCACGTGTGCTAGGGAGGGTCCTAGAGCGACACGTTGGCAGGTGTGATGGAGCGCGGGCGTGAAGTGGGGGTTTCCCGCGGCAAGCTCCTTGCCGCGGTCGTCGTCTTGTCGTGTTCGGGAGCTTGTCGCTCACCGGGCCTTGCCGGGGCGCGCGGTGCATCGCGGCAAGTTTTCTTGGAATGCCTTGAGTGGCCTTCCCGGCAAGCTCCTCTTGCCGGGGTCTTGTCTTCTTTCCGGCCAGCTTCTCTTGCCGGGGCCTTGGTTGGCCTTCCCGGCAAGCTCCTCTTGCCGAGGCCTTGGTTTGAGTACTTTGTTCTTGAATGGTCTTCAATATGAGCTACGGAGGATCTTGGCGGATGCCCGGCAAGCCTTGCCACGGGGCGCTGCGACTGCCCGTGCACAAGTTCGGGGTACTAGGGTACCCCTACTCAAGTACACTGACACATTGTAATATACAAGCCAAGTTCTATAATGAAAAGTTCCCACTAGCATAGGAAGGTGATAACATAGGAGACTCTCTATCATGAAGATCATGGTGCTACTTCGAAGCACAAGTGTGGTAAAAGGATAGTAACATTGTCCCTTCTCTCTTTTTCTCTCATTTTTTTGGTGGGCTTCTTTGGCCTCCTTTTTTTACTTGGGCTTCTTTGGCCTCTTTTATTTTTCATAAAGTCCGGAGACTCATCCCAACTTGTGAGGGAATCATTGCTTCCATCATCCTTTCCTCACATGGGATAATGCTCTAATAATGAAGATCATCACACTTTTATCTACTTACAACTCAAGAATCTTAGAACAAAATATGACTCTGTGTGAATGCCTCCGGCGGTGTACCGGGATAATGAATCAAGAGTGACATGTATGAAAGAATCATGAATGGTGGCTTTGCCACAAATATGATGTCAACTACATGATCATACAAAGCAATATGACAATGGAGGAGCGTGTCATAATAAATGTAATGGTGGAAAGTTGCATGGCAATATATCTTGGAATGGCTATGGAAATGCCATAATAGGTAGGTATGGTGGCTATTTTGAAGAAGGTATATGGTGGGTGTATGATACCGGCGAAAGTTGGGCGACACAAGAGAGGCTGGCAATGGTGGAAGGGTGAGAGTGCGTATAATCCATGGACTCAACATTAGTCATGAAGAACTCACATACTTATTGCAAAAATCTACAAGTTATCAAAACAAAGTACTACACGCATGCTACTACGGGAAGGGTTGGTAGGAGTTAACCATAGCGCGATCCCGACCTCCACACATAAGGAAGACAATCAATAAATAAATCATGCTCCAACTTCATCACATAACGGTTCACCATACGTGCATGCTACGGGAATCACAAACTTTTAACACAAGTATTCCTCAAATTCACAACTACTCAACTAGCATGACCCAAATATTACCATCCTCATATCTCAAAACAATCATCAAGTATCAAACTTCTCATAGTATTCAATGCACTTTATATGATAGTTTTTATTATACCTATCTTGGATGGTCATCATTTTAGGACTAAAATTCTAACCAAAGCAATTACCATGCTGTTCTAAAGGACTCTCAAAATAATATAAGTGAAGCACTAGCGCAAAATTGTCTAGCTCAAAAGATATAAGTGAAGCACATAGAGTATTCTAATAAATTCTGATTCATGTATGTCTCTCCAAAAGGTGTATACAGCAAGGATGATTGTGGTAAACTAACAAGCAAAGACTCAAATCATACAATACGCTCCAAGCGAAACACATATCATGTGGTGAATAAAAATATTGCATCAAGTAAAGTTACCGATGGACGAAGACAAAAGAGGGGATGCCTTCCGGGGCATCCCCAAGCTTAGGATTTTGGTTGTCCTTGAATTTTACCTTGGGGTGCCTTGGGCATCCCCAAGCTTAGGCTCTTGCCACTCCTTATTCCAAAATCCATCAAATCTTTACCCAAAACTTGAAAACTTCACAACACAAAACTCAACAGAAAATCTCGTGAGCTTCGTTAGTGCAAGAAAACAAACCACCATTTTAAGGTACTGTAATGAACTCATTGTTTATTTATATTGGTTTTAAACCTACTATATTCCAACTTCTCTATGGTTCATATCCCCCCGATACTAGCCATAGATTCATCAAAATAAGCAAACAACACACAAAAACATAATCTGTCAAAAACAGAACAGTCTGTAGCAATCTGTAACACTCGAATACTTCTGGAACCCCAAACATTCTACCAAATTAGTAAGTTCTAGGTAATTTGTTTATTAATCTTCTGCAAAAAGAATCAACTAAAAATCACGTTTCTGTGATTTATGAAAATTATTCTTGTGCGTGCAAAAGTTTCTGTTTTTCAGCAAGATCAAATTAACTAACACCGTAGGTTATCCTAAAGGTTTTACTGGCACAAACACTAACTAAAACACAAAACCACATATAACCAGAGGCTAGATGAATTACTTATTACTAAATAGGAACAAAAAGCAAAGAACAAAAATAAAATTGGGTTGCCTCCCAACAAGCGCTATCGTTTAACGCCCCTAGCTAGGCATTAGATTTCAACGATGCTCACACGAAAGATAATAATTGAAACACGAAGAGAGCATCATGTAGCATATGAAAATCACATCTAAGTCTAGCATACTTCCTATGCATAGGCATTTTATAGGAAAACAAATTAGCAAGACAAGCAAGATCTAGCATATGTAAGGAAGAAGAAAGAAACATTAACAATCTCAACATAACGAGAGGTAATTTAGTAACATGAAAATTTCTACAACCATATTTTCCTCTCTCATAATAATTACATGTAGGATTATAAGAAAATTCAACAATATAGCTATCACAAAACATATTATTAACACGATCCACATGTATTCGAAGTTGACACTCTTCCAAAATAATGGGATTAACATTAACTAAAGTCATGACCTCTCCAAACCCACTTGTATCAAAAACTTCATAAGATTGAACATTCTCCAAATATGTGGGATCTAAAGTTGACACTCTTCCAAACCCACTTTCAATATTATTGCAAACATTATTATCAATCTCATATTCATCATGGAGCTTAAATAAATTTTCAAGATCATAAGAAGAATCACCCCAATCATGATCATTGCAGCAAGTAGTAGACATAGCAAAACTAGCATCCCCAAGCTTAGGGTTTTGCATATTATTAGCACAATTAACATCAAGAGAATTTATAGTAACATCATTGCAATCATGCTTTTGATTCAAGGAACTATCAAGTATGGGTGCAATAGCAACGATCTCATGTTTAACATAAGGAACTATAGAAAATTCATCTTCATAAATATTGGCATCATGGCCACAAGAATAGCAAGCATCATGTTCACCAAGGGATATTTCAATCAAATCATTGGAATCATAATTATGTATTGTTGGGGAACGTAGTAATTTCAAAATTTTCCTACGCACACGCAAGATCATGGTGATGCATAGCAACGAGACGGGAGAGTGTTGTCCACGTACCCTCGTAGACCAAAAGCGGAAGCGTTAGTGCAACGCGGTTGATGTAGTCGTACGTCTTCACGATCCGACCGATCCAAGTACCGAACGTACGGCACCTCCAAGTTCAGCACACGTTTAGCTCGATGACGTCCCATGAACTCCGATCCAGCAGAGCTTTTGCGGGAGAGTTCCGTCAGCATGACGGCGTGATGACGGTGTTGATGATGCTACCGACACAGGGCTTCGCCTAAGCACCGCTACGATATTACCGAGGTGGAATATGGTAAAGGGGGGCATCGCACATGGCTAAGATATCAATGATCAATTGTTGTGTCTAGAGGTTCCCCCTTGCCCCCATATATAAAGGAGCAAGGGGGGGCGGCCGGCGGGAGTCCTACTCCCATTGGAAGTAGGACTCCTCCTTTCCATGTTGGAGTAGGAGAGGGGAAGGAAGGGAGAGAGGAGAGGAAGGAAAGGGGGGCACCGCCCCGCCCCCCTCCTTGTCCAATTCGGACTAGAGGGGGATCGGGTGTGCGGCCTGCCCTGGCCGCCCCTCCTCTTATCCACTAGGGCCCATGACGCCCAATAAACCCCCGGGGGGGGTTCCGGTAGCCCCCCGGTACTCCGGTATATGTCTGAAACCTTCCGAAATTATTTTGGTGTCCAAACATAGTCATCCAATATATCGATCTTTACGTCTCGACCATTTCGAGACTCCTCGTCATGTCCATGATCATTCCGGGACTCCGAACTACCTTCGGTACATCAAAACACAAAAACTCATAATACCGATCGTCACCGAACTTCAAGCGTGCGGACCCTACGGGTTAGAGAACTATGTAGACATGACCGAGACACGTCTCTGGTCAATAACCAATAGCGGAACCTGGATGCTCATATTGGCTCCCACATATTCTACGAAGATCTTTATCGGTCAAACCGCATAACAACATACGTTGTTCCCTTTGTCATCGGTATGTTACTCGCCCGAGATTCGATCGTCAGTATCTCAATACCTAGTTCAATCTCATTACCGGCAAGTCTCTTTGCTCGTCACGTAATGCGTCATCCCGTAACTAACTCCTTAGCTACATTGCTTGCAAGGCTTATAGTGATGTGCATTACCGAGAGGGCCCAGAGATACCTCTCCGACAATCGGAGTGACAAATCCTAACCTCGAAATACGTCAACTCAACAAGTACCTTCGGAGACACCTGTAGAGCACCTTTATAATCACCCAGTTATGTTGTGATGTTTGGTAGCACACAAAGTGTTCCTCCGATAAGCGAGAGTTACATAATCTCATAGTCATAGGAACATGTATAGGTCATGAAGAAAGCAATAGCAACATACTAAATGATCAAGTGCTAAGCTAACGGAATGGGTCAAGTCAATCACATCATTCTTCTAATGATGTGATCCCATTGATCAAATGATAACTCATATCTATGGTTAGGAAACTCAACGATCTTTGATCAATGGGCTAGTCAAGTAGAGGCATACTAGTGACACTATGTTTGTCTATGTATTCACACATGTATTATGTTTCCGGTTAATACAATTCTAGCATGAATAATAAACATTTATCATGATATGAGGAAATAAATAATAAACATTTATCATGACACGTCGGTAGAACCAGTCTCGCGTAAGCGTACGTGTAATGTCGGTCCGGGCCGCTTCATCCAACAATACCGCCGAACCAAATTATGACATGCTGGTAAGCAGTATGACTTGTATCGCCCACAACTCACTTGTGTTCTACTCGTGCATATAACATCTACGCACAAAATCTGGCTCTGATACCACTGTTGGGGAACGTAGTAATTTCAAAATTTTCCTACGCACATGCAAGATCATGGTGATGCATAGCAACGAGAGGGGAGAGTGTTATCCACGTACCCTCGTAGACCCAAAGTGGAACTGTTAGCACAACGTGGTTGATGTAGTCATACATCTTCACGACCCGAACGATCCAAGTACTGAACGTACGGCACCTCCGAGTTCAGCACACGTTCAGCTCGATGACGTCCCACGAACTTTGATCCAGCAGAGCTTTGCAGAAGAGTTCCTTCAGCACGACGGCGTGATGATGGTGTTGATGATGCTACCGATGCAGGGCTTCGCCTAAGCACCGCTACTATATTACCGAGGTGGAATATGGTGGAGGGGGCACCACACACGGCTAAGAGATCAATGCTCAATTGTTGTGTCTAGAGGTGCCCCCCTACACCCGTATATAAAGGAGCAAGGGGGGAGGCGGCCTACCAAGGAGGAGGGCGCGCCAAGGGGGGAGTCCTACTCCCACCGGGAGTAGGTCTCGTCCTTTCCTTGTTGGAGTAGGAGAGGGGAAGGAAGGGAGAGAGGAGAGGAAGGAAAGGGGGGGCGCCGCCCCCCTCCTTGTCCAATTCGGACTAGAGGGGGAGGGGGCGCGCGGCCTGCCCTGGCCGCCCCTCCTCTTCTCCACTAGGGCCCATGAGGCCCAATAAACCCCCGGGGGGGTCCGGTAACCCCCCAGTACTCCGGTATATGTCTGAAACCTTCCGAAACTATTCCGGTGTCCAAACATAGTCATCCAATATATCAATATTTACGTCCCAACCATTTCGAGACTCCTCGTCATGTCCATGATCATATCCGGGACTCAAAACTACCTTCGGTACATCAAAACACAAAAACTCATAATACCGATCATCACCAAACTTTAAGCGTGCGAACCCTATGGGTTCGAGAACTATGTAGACATGACCGAGACACGTCTCCGGTCAACAACCAATAGCGGAACCTGGATGCTCATATTGGCTCCCATGTATTCTACGAAGATCTTTATCGGTCAAACCGCATAACAACATACGTTGTTCCCTTTGTCATCGGTATGTTACTTGCCCGAGATTCGATCATCGGTATCTCAATACCTAAATCAATCTCGTTACCGGCAAGTCTCTTTACTTGTTACGTAATGCATCATCCCGTAAATAACTCATTAGCTACATTGCTTTGCCGGCTTATAGTGATGTGCATCACCGAGAGGGCCCAAAGATACCTCTCCGACAATCGGAGTGACAAATCGTAATCGCGAAATACATCAACTCAACAAGTACCTTCGGAGACACCTGTAGAGCACCTTTATAATCACCCAGTTACGTTGTGATGTTTGGTAGCACACAAAGTGTTCCTCCGGTAAACGGGAGTTACATAATCTCATAGTCACAGGAACATGTATAAGTCATGAAGAAAGCAATAGCAGCATACTAAACGATCAAGTGCTAAGCTAACGGAATGGGTCAAGTCAATTACATCATTCTTCTAATGATGTGATCCCATTGATCAAATGATAACTCATATCTATGGTTAGGAAACTCAACCATCTTTGATCAATGAGCTAGTCAAGTAGAGGCATACTAGTGACACTATGTTTGTCTATGTATTCACACATGTATTATGTTTCCGGTTAATACAATTCTAGCATGAATAATAAACATTTATCATGAGAGGAAATAAATAATAACTTTATTATTGCCTCTAGGGCATATTTCCTTCAGTCTCCCACTTGCACTAGAGTCAATAATCTAGATTACACTGTAATGATTCTAACACCCATGGAGCCTTGGTGTTGATCATGTTTTGCTCGTGGAAGAGGCTTAGTCAACAGGTCTGCAACATTCAGATCCGTATGTATCTTGCAAATCTCTATGTCTCCCACCTGGACTTGGTCCCGGATGGAATTGAAGCGTCTCTTGATGTGCTTGGTTCTCTTATGAAATCTGGATTCCTTTGCCAAGGCAATTGCACCAGTATTATCACAAAAGATTTTCATTGGACCCGATGCACTAGGTATGACACCCAGATCGGATATGAATTCCTTCATCCAGACTCCTTCATTTGCTGCTTCCGAAGCAGCTATGTACTCCGCTTCACACGTAGATCCCGCCACGACGCTTTGTTTAGAATTGCACCAACTAACAGCTCCATCGTTTAATATAAACACGTATCCAGTTTGCGATTTAGAATCGTCAGGATCAGTGTCAAAGCTTGCATCGACGTAACCATTTACGACTAGCTCTTTGTCACCTCCATAAACGAGAAACATATCCTTAGTCCTTTTCAGGTATTTCAGGATGTTCTTGACCGCTGTCAGTGATCCACTCCTAGATTACTTTGGTACCTCCCTGCTAAACTAATAGCAAGGCACACATCAGGTCTGGTACATAGCATTGCATACATGATAGAGCCTATGGATGAAGCATAAGGAACATATTTCATTTTCTCTCTATCTTCTGCAGTGGTCGGGCATTGAGTCTAACTCAACTTCACACCTTGTATTACAGGCAAGAACCCTTTCTTTGCTTGATCCATTTTGAACTTTTTCAAGACTTTATCAAGGTATGTACTTTGTGAAAGTCTAATTAAGTGTCTTGATCTATCTCTATAGATCTTGATGCCCAATATATAAGCAGCTTCACCGAGGTCTTTCATTGAAAAACTTCTATTCAAGTATCCTTTTATGCTATCCAGAAATTCTATATCATTTCCAATCAATAATATGTCATCCACATATAATATCAGAAATGCTACAGAGCTCCCACTCACTTTCTTGTAAATACAGGCTTCTCCAAAAGTCTGTATAAAACCATATGCTTTGATCACATTATCAAAGCGTCTATTCCAACTCTGAGAGGCTTGCACCAGTCCATAAATGGATCGCTGGATCTTGCAGACTTTGTTAGCACCTTTTGGATCGACAAAACCTTCTGGTTGCATCATATACAACTCTTCTTCCAGAAATCCATTCAGGAATGTAGTTTTGACCTCCATTTGCCAAATTTCATAATCGTAAAATGCGGCAATTGCTAACATGATTCGGACAGACTTAAGCATCGCTACGGGTGAGAAAGTCTTATCGTAGTCAACCCCTTGAACTTGTCGAAAACCTTTCGCAATAAGTCGAGCTTTGTAGACAGTAACATTACCATCAGCGTCAGTCTTCTTCTTGAAGATCCATATATTCTCGATGGCTTGCCGATCATCGGGCAAGTCAACCAAAGTCCACACTTTGTTCTCATACATGGATCCCATCTCAGATTTCATGGCCTCAAGACATTTTGCGGGATCTGGGCTCATCATCGCTTCCTCATAGTTCGTAGGTTCACCATGGTCAAGTAACATGACCTCTAGAATAGGATTATCGTACCACTCTGGTGCGGATCTTACTCTGGTTGACCTACGAGGTTCGGTAGTAACTTGATCTGAAGTTTCATTATCAATATCATTAGCTTCCTCACTAATTGGTGTAGTCGTCATAGAAACCGGTTTCTGTGATGAACTACTTACCAATAAGGGAGCAGGTATAGTTACCTCATCAAGTTCTACTTTCCTCCCACTCACTTCTTTTGAGAGAAACTCCTTATCTAGAAAGGATCCAAATTTAGCAACAAATATCTTGCCTTCGGATCTGTGATAGAAGGTGTACCCAACAATCTCCTTTGGGTATCCTATGAAGACACATTTCTCCGATTTGGGTTCGAGCTTATCAGGTTGAAGTTTTTCCACATAAGCATCGCAGCCCCAAACTTTAAGAAATGACAACTTTGGTTTCTTGCCAGACCACAGTTCATAAGGCGTCGTCTCAATGGATTTTGATGGTGCCCTATTTAACGTGAATGCAGCTGTCTCTAAAGCATAACCCCAAAATGATAGCGGTAAGTCAGTAAGAGACATCATAGATCGCACCATATCTAGTAAAGTACGATTACAATGTTCAGACACACCATTACGCCATGGTGTTCTGGGTGGCGTGAGTTGCGAAACTATTCCGCATTGTTTCAAATGTAGACCAAACTCGTAACTCAAATATTCTCCTCCACGATCAAATCATAGAAACTTTATTTTCTTGTTACGATGATTTTCCATTTCACTCTGAAATTCTTTGAACTTTTCAAATGTTTCAGACTTATGTTTCATTAAGTAGATATACCCATATCTGCTCAAATCATCTGTGAAGGTGAGAAAATAACGATACCCGCTGCGAGCCTCAATATTCATTGGACCACATACATCAGTATGTATGATTTCCAATAAATCTGTTGCTCGCTCCATAGTTCCGGAGAACGGCGTGTTAGTCATCTTGCCCATGAGGCATGGTTCGCAAGTACCATGTGATTCATAATCAAGTGATTTCAAAAGTCCATCAGTATGGAGTTTCTTCATGCGCTTTACACCAATATGACCCAAACGGTAGTGCCACAGATAAGTTGCACTATCATTATCAACTCTGCATCTTTTGGCTTCAACATTATGAATATGTGTATCACTACTATCGAGATTCAACAAAAATATACCACTCTTCAAGGGTGCATGACCATAAAAGATATTACTCATATAAATAGAACAACCATTATTCTCTGATTTAAATGAATAACCGTCTCGCATCAAACAAGATCCAGATATAATGTTCATGCTCAACACTGGCACCAAATAACAATTATTCAGTTCTAAAACTAATCCTGAAGGTAGATGTAAAGGTAGCGTGCCGACCGCGATCACATCGACTTTAGAACCATTTCCCACGCGCATCGTCACCTCGTCCTTAGCCAATCTTCGCTTAATTCGTGGTCCCTATTTCGAGTTGCAAATATTAGCAACAGAACCAATATCAAATACCCAGGAGCTACTGCGAGCATTAGTAAGGTACACATCAATAACATGTATATCACATATACCTTTGTTCACTTTGCCATCCTTCTTATCCGCCAAATACTTGGGGCAATTCCGCTTCCAGTGACCAGTCCCTTTGCAGTAGAAGCACTCAGTCTCAGGCTTAGGTCCAGACTTAGGTTTCCTCTCCTGAGCGGCAACTTGCTTGCCGTTCTTCTTGAAGTTCCCCTTCTTCTTCCCTTTACCTTTTTTCTTGAAACTGGTAGTCTTGTTGACCATCAACACTTGATGCTCCTTTTTGATTTCTACCTCCGCAACTTTTAGCATTGCGAAGAGCTCGGGAATAGTCTTGTTCATCCCTTGCATATTATAGTTCATCACGAAGCTCTTGTAGCTTGGTGGCAGTGATTGAAGAATTTTGTCAATAACACTATCATCAGGAAGATTAACTCCCAGCTGAATCAAGTGATTATTATACCCAGATAATTTGAGTATATGTTCACCGACAGAACTATTCTCCTCCATCTTGCAGCTATAGAACTTATTGGAGACTTCATATCTCTCAATCCGGGTATTTGCTTGAAATATTAACTTCAACTCCTGGAACATCTCATATGCTCCATGACGTTCAAAATGTCGTTGAAGTCCTGGTTCTAAGCCGTAAAGCATGGCACACTGAACTATCGAGTAGTCATCAGCTTTGCTCTGCCAGATGTTCTTAACGTCGTCAGTTGCATCTGCAGCAGGCCTAGCACCCAGCGGTGCTTCCAGGACGTAATTCTTTTGTGCAGCAATGAGGATAATCCTCAAGTTACGGACCTAGTCCGTGTAATTGCTACCATCATCTTTCAACTTAGTTTTCTCAAGGAACACATTAAAATTCAACGGAACAATAGCACGGGCCATCTATCTACAATAACATAGACAAGCAAAAATACTATCAGGTACCAAGTTCATGATAAATTATAGTTCAATTAATCAGATTACTTAAGAACTCCCACTTAGATAGACATCCCTCTAATCATCTAAGTGATCACGTGATCCAAATCAACTAAACCATGTCCGATCATCACGTGAGATGGAGTAGTTTTCAATGGTGAACATCACTATGTTGATCATATCTACTATATGATTCACGCTCGACCTTTCGGTCTCAGTGTTCCTAGGCCATATCTGCATATGCTAGGCTCGTCAAGTTTAACCTGAGTATTCTGCGTGTGTAAAACTCTCTTACACCCGTTGTATTTGAACGTAGAGCTTATCACACCTGATCATCACGTGGTGTCTTGGCACGAAGAACTTCCGCAACAGTGCATACTCAGGGAGAACACTTATACCTTGAAATTTAGTGAGAGATCATATAATGCTACCGTCAATCAAAGCAAAATAAGATGCATAAAGGATAAACATCACATGCAATCAATATAAGTGATATGATATGGCCATCAGCATCTTGTGCTTGTGATCTCCATCTCCGAAGCACCATCATGATCACCATCGTCACCGGTGCGAAACCTTGATCTCCATCGTAGCATCGTTGTCGTCTCGCCAACTATTGCTTCTATGACTATCGTTGCCGCTTAGTGATAAAGTAAAGCAATTACAGGGCGATTGCATTGCATACAATAAAGCGACAACCATATGGCTCCTGCCAGTTGCCGATAACTCTGTTACAAAACATGATCATCTCATACAATAAAATTTAGCATCATGTCTTGACCATATCACATCACAACATGCCCTGCAAAAACAAGTTAGACATCCTCAACTTTGTTGTTGCAAGTTTTACATGGCTGCTACGGGCTGAGCAAGAACCGTTCTTACCTACGCATCAAAACCAAAACGATAGTTCGTCAAGTTAGTGTTGTTTTAACCTTCTCAAGGACCGGGTGTAGCCACACTCTGTTCAACTAAAGTTGGAGAAACTGACACCTGCCAGCCACCTATGTGCAAAGCACGTCGGTAGAACCAGTCTCGCGTAAGCGTACGTGTAATGTCGGTCCGGGCCGCTTCATCCAACAATACCGCCGAACCAAAGTATGACATGCTGGTAAGCAGTATGACTTGTATCGCCCACAACTCACTTGTGTTCTACTCATGCATATAACATCAACGCATAAAACCTGGGCTCGGATGCCACTGTTGGGGAACGTAGTAATTTCAAAAAATTTCCTACGCACATGCAAGATCATGGTGATGCATAGCAACGAGAGGGGAGAGTGTTATCCACGTACCCTCGTAGACCCAAAGTGGAACTGTTAGCACAACGTGGTTGATGTAGTCATACATCTTCACGACCCGAACAATCCAAGTACCGAACGTACGGCACCTCCGAGTTCAGCACACGTTCAGCTCGATGACGTCCCACGAACTCCGATCCAGCAGAGCTTTGCAGAAGAGTTCCTTCAGCACGACGGCGTGATGATGGTGTTGATGATGCTACCGATGCAGGGCTTCGCCTAAGCACCGCTACTATATTACCGAGGTGGAATATGGTGGAGGGGGCACCACACACGGCTAAGAGATCAATGCTCAATTGTTGTGTCTAGAGGTGCCCCCCTGCACCCGTATATAAAGGAGCAAGGGGGGAGGCGGCCTACCAAGGAGGAGGGCGCACCAAGGGGGGAGTCCTACTCCCACCGGGAGTAGGTCTTGTCCTTTCCTTGTTGGAGTAGGAGAGGGGGAGGAAGGGAGAGAGGAGAGGAAGGAAAGGGGGGGCGCCGCCCCCCTCCTTGTCCAATTTGGACTAGAGGGGGAGGGGGCGCGCGGCCTGCCCTGGCCGCCCCTCATCTTCTCCACTAGGGCCCATGAGGCCCAATAAACCCCCGGGGGGGTCCGGTAACCCCCCGGTACTCCGGTATATGTCTGAAACCTTCCGAAACTATTCCGGTGTCCAAACATAGTCATCCAATATATCAATCTTTACGTCTCGACCATTTCGAGACTCCTCGTCATGTCCATGATCATATCCGGGACTCAAAACTACCTTCGGTACATCAAAACACAAAAACTCATAATACCGATCATCACCAAACTTTAAGCGTGCGAACCCTATGGGTTCGAGAACTATGTAGACATGACCGAGACACGTCTCCGGTCAACAACCAATAGCGGAACCTGGATGCTCATATTGGCTCCCATGTATTCTATGAAGATCTTTATCGGTCAAACCGCATAACAACATACGTTGTTCCCTTTGTCATCGGTATGTTACTTGCCCGAGATTCGATCATCGGTATCTCAATACCTAAATCAATCTCGTTACCGGCAAGTCTCTTTACTTGTTACGTAATGCATCATCCCGTAACTAACTCATTATCTACATTGCTTTGCAGGCTTATAGTGATGTGCATCACCGAGAGGGCCCAAAGATACCTCTCCGACAATCGGAGTGACAAATCATAATCGCGAAATACATCAACTCAACAAGTACCTTCGGAGACACCTGTAGAGCACCTTTATAATCACCCAGTTACGTTGTGATGTTTGGTAGCACACAAAGTGTTCCTCCGGTAAACGGGAGTTACATAATCTCATAGTCACAGGAACATGTATAAGTCATGAAGAAAGCAATAGCAACATACTAAACGATCAAGTGCTAAGCTAACGGAATGGGTCAAGTCAATTACATCATTCTTCTAATGATGTGATCCCATTGATCAAATGATAACTCATATCTATGGTTAGGAAACTCAACCATCTTTGATCAATGAGCTAGTCAAGTAGAGGCATACTAGTGACACTATGTTTGTCTATGTATTCACACATGTATTATGTTTCCGGTTAATACAATTCTAGCATGAATAATAAACATTTATCATGATATGAGGAAATAAATAATAACTTTATTATTGCCTCTAGGGCATATTTCCTCCATCTATAGATTCATGCATATCATTATTTTCTTCCAAAGCAACAATCATTCTCTCAATAAATTCCTTAACATTGGCATTATGAGCATAGTTTTCATAGCAATTTTTAAGTATGTCGGAATTTTCAGATTTGTAGATAGTAATATCATACTTTTCAATCAAAGAAGCAACTTCATGAGCACCCTTAAAAATGACAAATTCTTCAATTTGTTCGATATCATAGTAACTATAAACACCCTTTCCATAAGAAGATAAGATTTCATTATCATTAAACTCACATAGGTAGGGAAGGTGTTTTTTAGGGTTCTTAGAGCAACAAGTAAAATCATAAATTTCACAAAGATTCCGAGCATAGCATAGCAAACTATTTATTTGATACCATAAGAGCTTCCCCTTTTCAGACAAACAATGACGCACAAAATGAGCATGCTCATCTAAAGATCTTCCCTCAACTAAACTAGTTGGGGTTTCAGCACGAGCACAAATAGATCGAAGATGATCCAAGTAGAACACTTTAAGTGGATCCATAACAATAGATTTTTAGCAAGCAAAGATGCAAGCACATATAAGGCACATGGAGACACAAGCAAACATAGGATCGAACAGAAAAAAAGGGCGAATAAAATGGCAAGGGTGAAGTGGGGGAGAGGAAAACGAGCGGCAAATCGCAAATAATGTAATGTGAGGGATAAGAGTTTGTGATAGGTACTTGGTATGTCTTGACTTGTGCGTAGACTCCCCGGCAACGGTGCCAGAAATCCTTCTTGCTACCTCTTGAGATTGCGTTGGTTCTCCCTTGAAGAGGAAAGGGTGATGCAGCAAAGTAGTGTAAGTATTTCCCTCAATTTTTGAGAACCAAGGTATCAATCCAGTAGGAGGCTACACTCAAATCCCTCGTATCTACACAAACAAATAAGAACCTTGCAACCAACTCGATAAAGGGGTTGTCACTCCCTTCACGGCCACTTGCAAAAGTGAGATCTGATAGAGATAATAAGATAAATATTTTTGGTATTTTTATGATATAGATTGGAAAGTAAAGATTGCAAAATAAAATAGATACGAAACTTATATGATGGAAAATAGACCCGGGGGGCATAGGTTTCACTAGTGGCTTCTCTCAAGATAGCAAGATAGCATAAGTATTATGGTGGGTGAACAAATTACTGTCGAGCAATTGATAGAAAAGTGCATAGCTATGAGAATATCTAGGCATGATCATGTATATAGGCATCACGTCCGCGACAAGTAGATCGAAACGATTCTGCTTCTACTACTATTACTCCACTCATCGACCACTATCCAACATGCATCTAGAGTATTAAGTTCATAAGAACAGAGTAACGCATTAGGCAAGATGACATGATGTAGAGGGATAAACTCAAGCAATGTGATATAAACCCCATCTTTTTATCCTCGATGGCAACAATACAATACGTGCCTTGCTGCCCCTACTATCACTGGGAAAGGACACCGCGAGATTGAACCCAAAGCTAAGCACTTCTCCCATTGCAAGAAAGATCACTCTAGTAGGCCAAACCAAACTGATAATTCGAAGAGACTTGCGAAGATAACAAATCATACATAAAAGAATTCAGAGGAGATTCAAATATTATTCATAGATAATCTTGATCATAAACCCACAATTCATCGGATCTCGACAAACACACCGCAAAAAGTATTACATCGAATAGATCTCCAAGAAGATCAAGGAGAACTTTGTATTGAGATCCAAAGAGAGAGAAGAAGCCATCTAGCTAATAACTATGGACCCGAAGGTTTGAGATAAACTACTCACACTTCATCGGAGAGGCTATGGTGTTGATGTAGAAGCCCTCCGTGATCGATTCCCCCTCTGGCGGAGCGCCGGAGAAGGCCCCAAGATGGGATCTCACGGGTACAGAAGGTTGCGGCGGTGGAAATAGGGTTTCGTGGTGCTCCTAGATGTTTTCAGGGTATATGAGCATATATATAGGCGAAAGAAGTCAGTCAGGGGAGCCACGTGGGGCCCACGAGGGTGGGGGCACGCCTGCCCCCCTGGGCGCGCCTCTCTACCTCGTGGCCGCCTCGTTGCTTACTTGACGTACACTCCAAGTCCCCTGGATTGCGTTTGTTCCAAAAAATGATCCTCCCGAAGGTTTCATTCCTTTTGGACTCCATTTGATATTCCTTTTCTGCGAAACACTGAAATAGGCAAAAAAACAGCAATTTGGATCGGGCCTCCGGTTAATAGGTTAGTCCCAAAAAAATATAAAAGTGTATAATAAAGCCCATTAAACATCCAAAACAGATAATATAATAGCATGGAACAATCAAAAATTATAGATACGTTGGAGACGTATTAGCTGTCATTTCTTAAAGTTTGGGGATGCGATGCTTATGTCAAAAGGCTTCGGCCTGATAAGCTCGAAGCCAAATCGGAGAAGTGTGTCTTCATAGGATACCCTAAGGAAACAATTGGGTACTCCTTCTACCACAAGTCCAAAGGCAAGATTTTTGTTGCTAAGAACGGAACTTTTCTAGAGAAGGGGTTTCTCTCAAGAGAAGTGAGTGGGAGGAAAGTAGAACTTGATGAGGTAATTGTACCTACTCTCAATTTGGAAAGTAGCTCATCTGAGAAATATGTTCCCGTGATGCCTACACCAACTAGAGAGGAAGATAATGATAAAGATCATGAAACTTTAGATCAAGTTGCTATAGAATCTCGTAGGTCAAATAGAGCACGATTCGCACCAGAGTGGTACGGTAATCCTGTTCTGGAGGTCATGTTACTTGACCATGACGAACCTGCGTACTATGAAGAAGCTATGATGAGCCCATATTCTGAAAAATGGCTTGAGGCCATGAAATCTGAGATAGGATCCATGTACGAGAACAAGTGTGGACTTTGGTGGACTTGCCCGATGATTGGCAAGTGATACGTCTCCAACGTATCTACTTTTCCAAACACTTTTGCCCTTGTTTTGGACTCTAACTTGCATGATTTAAATGAAACTAACCTGGACTAATGCTGTTTTCAGCAGAACTACCATGATGTTGTTTTATGTGTAGAAAACTAAAGTTCTCGGAATGTCCTGAAAATCCACAGAGGCACTTCTTGGAAAATATAAAAATACTGGCGAAAGAATCAAGACCAGGGGGCCCACACCCTCTCCACGAGGGTGGGGGCGCGCCCACCCCCCTGGGCGTGCCCCCTATCTCGTGGGCCCCCTGAGGCTCCGCCGACCTCAACTCCAACTCCATATATTCCGTCTCGCGGAGAAAAAAATCAGAGAGAAAGTTTCATCGCGTTTTACGATACGGAGCCACCGCCAAGCCCTAATCTCTCTCGGGAGGGCTGATTTGGAGTCCGTTCGGGGCTCCGAAGAGGGGGGTTCGTCGCCGTCGTCATCATCAACCATCCTCCATCACCAATTTCATGATGCTCACCGCCGTGCGTGAGTAATTCCATCATAAGCTTGCTGGACGATGATGGGTTGGATGAGATTTACCATGTAATCAAGTTAGTTTTGTTAGGGTTTGATCGCTAGTATCCACTATGTTCTGAGATTGATGTTGCTATGACTTTGCTATGCTTAATGCTTGTCACTAGGGCCCGAGTGCCATGATTTCAGATCTGAACCTATTATGTTTTCATGAATATATGTGTGTTCTTGATCCTATCTTGCAAGTCTATAGTCACCTATTATGTGTTATGATCCGACAACCCCGAAGTGACAATAATCGGGATACTTCTTGGTGATGACCGTAGTTTGAGGAGTTCATGTATTCACTATGTGTTAATGCTTTGTTACGGCTATCTATTAAAAGGAGGCCTTAATATCCCTTAGTTTCCGCTAGGACCCTACTGCTACGGGAGGGTAGGACAAAGATGTCATGCAAGTTCTTTTCCATAAGCATGTATGACTATATTCGGAATACATGACTACATTACATTGATGAACTGGAGCTAGTTCTGTGTCACCCTATGTTATAGCTATTACATGAGGAATCGCATCCGACATAATTATCCATCACTGATCCAATGCCTACGAGCTTTTCACATCTTGTGTTTCGCTTATTTACTTTTCCGTTGCTATTGATACAAACACTACAAAACCCAAAAACATTACTTTTGTTATTGTTACCTTTATTATCATACTACTTTGCTACTAAACACTTTGT
Source organism: Triticum timopheevii (assembly GCA_963921465.1). Taxonomy (NCBI): domain Eukaryota; kingdom Viridiplantae; phylum Streptophyta; class Magnoliopsida; order Poales; family Poaceae; genus Triticum; species Triticum timopheevii. Next base: position 474,615,686 of record OY997268.1, read on the forward strand.
TGCAGATACTAAGTTATCTAGGTGTTGTTGAATTGACAACTCAACTGCTAATACTTAAGAATATTCTTTGGCTCCCCTTGTGTCGAATCAATAAATTTGGGTTGAATACTCTACCCTCGAAAGCTGTTGCGATCCCCTACACTTGTGGGTTATCAAGACTAATTTCTGGCGCTGTTGCCGGGGAGCATAGCTCTATTCTTTGAGTCACTTGGGATTTATATCTGTTGATCACTATGAGGAACTTTAAAGACAAAAGAACCAAGATTTTTTTCCCTCAACTACGAGGGGAGGTAAGGAACTCCCATCTAGCTCTGCACTAGATTTTCCTTCTGTTTTGAGTAAGCTTGCGACACCTAAACCTGCTACTTCTATGAATTCTGATATGTCGCATGTTATTGATGATGCCACTTCTGCTATGCATGATACTTATGATGAAACTACTTATGTGCGTGATACCACTTTGCCATTAGGTGAATTTCTTGATGAACAACTTGCTAGAGTTAGAGAGAGTGAAATTATTGAAGATGCTATTAATGATGATAGTGATGATGAAAGTTCTCCCAATGATTATGAATTGCCTGTTGTTCCTGAGGGTTATGTTATGGAAGAGGAAGCCACTAGAGCTATCTTTGCCTGTAAAGATAGATATGATCTTAAAAAGTTATTAGCTAAATGGAAGCAGCAATCTCTTAATGCTAGAATGAAACCTGACCCCGCTTTTGCTACTTCACCTATCTGTGTTACTGATAAGGATTATAAATTCTCTGTTGATCCTGAGATTATTACTTTAGTTGAATCTGATCCTTTTTATGGCCTTGAATCTGAAACTATTGTGGCACATCTTACCAAGTTGAATGATATAGCCACCCTGTTTACTCATGATGATAAATCTCGCTATTATTATATCCTTAAGATATTTCCGTTCTCATTAAAGGGTGATGCTAAGACTTGGTATAATTCTCTTGCTCCTGGTTGTGTGCGTAGTCCCCAGGATATGATTTATTACTTCTCTGCTAAATATTTCCCTGCTCATAAGAAACAAGCTGCCTTGCGGGAAATATATAATTTTGTGCAAATCAAAGAAGAGAGTCTCCCACAAGCTTGGGGGAGGCTTCTCCGGTTACTTAATGCTTTTCCTGATCATCCTCTTAGGAAAAATGAAATACTTGATATCTTTTACAATGGACTAACCGATGCTTCCAAGGACTACTTGGATAGTTGTGCTGGTTGTGTTTTCAGGGAAAGAACAATCGACAAAGCTGAATTACTATTAAATAATATGTTGGCTAATGAAAATAATTGGACTCTTCCTGAGCCAGTTCCTGAGGAAATTCCTGATCCAATTGAGCCAATTCCTGAGCCTATTCCTAAACCCACTCCGAAGAAGAGAGGTGTTCTATTTCTCAGTCCTGAAGATATGCAAGAGGCAAAGAAATCAATGAAAGAAAAAGGTATTAAAGCTGAAGATGTTAAGAATTTACCACCTATTGAAGAAATACATGGTCTTAATATACCGCATGTTGAAGAACCACATTGTCTTGATAACCCAACACAGGTAGTAAAGGTAAATTCTCTCTATAGATATGATAAAGTTGAAGTTCCCTCTACTAAATTTCATAGCTCATGCTTAGATGAATTTGATGACTTTATGGCTAGACAAGAAAGTTTTAATGCTTACGTTGGTAGAGAATTAAAGAATAATGCTTTCGAGATAGGACGCGTGAGTGATTATATGGCTAGAGTTAAAGGTGAACTTAAACTCGTTAGCAAATATGCTTCTATGGTTGCTACTCAAGCTAAGCAAGTACTTAAAGCTCAAAATGATTTGCTTGATGAATTAAATAATAAAAATGACTTTGCTGTTAGAGTGGCTACTAGAACTGGTAGAATGACTCAGGAACCTTTGTATCCTGAAGGCCACCCTAAGAGAATCGAGCAAGATTCTCAAAGAAATAATTTAGAGGCACCTAGTTCTTCTAAAAAGAAGAAAAAGAAAAATGATAGGACTTTGCATGCTTCTAGTGAACCTATTGTAGACACACCTGAGAATCCCAAGGATATTTCTATCTCTGATGCTGAAACACAATCAGGTGATGAACATGAACCTAGCGATAATGTTAATGATAATGTTCATGTTGATGCTCAACCTAGCAAAAACAATGAAGTTGATTGAACCTCCTGTTGATCTTGATAACCCACAATCAAAGAATCAACATTATGATAAGAGAGAGTTTGTTGCTAGGAAGCACTATAGAGAAAGAGAACCATGGGTTCAGAAACACATGCCCTTTCCTCCTAAACCATCTGAGACAAACGATGATGAGGATTTTGAGCGCTTTGCTGAAATGATTAGACCTATCTTCTTACGTATGCGCTTAACTGATATGCTCAAAGTAAATCCTTATGCTAAGTATACGAAGGATATCATTACAAACAAAAGAAAGATACTGGAAGCTGAAATTTCCACCATTCTTGTTAATTACACTTTTAAAGGTGGAATAACAAAGATACCATGCTCCATTAAAAGAAATTATGTTAGAACTGCTTTATGTGATCTTGGAGCCGGTGTTAGTGTTATGCCTCTCTCTTTATATCGTAGACTTGAATTGAATAAGTTGACACCTACTGAAATATCTTTGCAAATGGCTGATAAATCAACTGCTATACTTGTCGATATTTGTGAGGATGTGCCTGTTGTGGTTGCAAATGTCACTATCTTAACGGACTTTGTTACTCTTGATATTCCCGAGGACGATAGTATGTTGATTATCCTTGGTAGACCCTTTTTGAATACTGCAGGGGCTGTTATTGATTGCAACAAAGGCAATGTCACTTTTCATGTTAATGGTAATGAGCATACGGTACACTTTCCGAGGAAACAATCTCAAGTTCATAGCATAAATTATATTGGAAAAGTTTCAACTATTATTATTGGAGGTTTTGAATATCCTCTTCCTACTGTCAAGAAAAAGTATGATATTCTTATTGTTGGGGATGTTCATATCCCCGTTGAGGTAACTTAGTATTATTCGAAATTTCTCCGGTTCTGTGTTATTCGGAATGTGTTTGTTAACAAGACTTGATCAACCTTGTTAGTGGATTCATTTTGATGATCATGAGATGGATGAAACTAGAAGGCACAACCTTCTGTACCCACTTTTTACTTTCTGTTATTTAGAATAAATAAAGCAAAAATAGTATTATCTGTCTGTTTTCTGAATTATCCGTGCAATAAAAAATATCCCAAAAATAAAAGTGCTCCAAATGCCCTGCAAATTTAGTATGATTTTTTATGGAATATTTGAGGATTTTAGGCACTGAAGTCACTGCAGGAGGGGCAAGCACGAGGCCACGAGAGTGGAGGGCGCGCCCCCTGTCTCGTGGGCCCCTGGTGGCCCCCCTCCACTTATGCCAGCACCCACACACTCCATCTTCTTCCCAAAAAATCCCCCATCCAGCTCAAGCACGAGTTCTAGCTCATTTTGCTGCGATTTTCGATCTCCTTGCTCAAAGCTCCATTCACAAAACTGCTTTGGGAGATTGTTGCTTGGTATGTGACTCCTCCATCGGGCCAATTAGTTTTTGTTCTAGTGCTTTATTCATTGCAAATTTTTGTTGCATAGGCGACCATGTTCTTGAGCTTGCGTGTTAAATTTATGAGGTCCCAAGTAATTCTAATGCATGATATAGGCTCTAGGCACTTGTAGGAGTAGTTGCTACCAATCTTGTTTAGTTTTATTCACTTTTATTTTGAAGTTACTAAAATTTTAGAAATTTTTCAGAAAAAGAATTATGTCTAGGAGAATGTACCAAGGTGGTTCCTCGGTAAAGAAAGGACCCAGGATAGCTATACGTGAGCAACATGTTGAATTACCGAGGGACGCAGATGTACGAGCTTGTGAGTGGCCATTAGACGATTTTATGGTCGAAGCAGGCTTTAAGGAGGAATTTGATGCATATGTGCGTAATGCTGATCTAGAGGACTTCTTACAAGATAAGTGTCCTCGGTACTATCAATTGACTGATTCCTTTGTACGGAGGTTTAAATATAATTGTACACGTAATTCTCCTAGTGTCCTATTTGATATCTATGATACATCTTATACCATGGAGTTAGAGGATTTTACAACTGCTTGCAAACTTCCGCATTGGGGTAACATTAATGATCCCCATAAATCTGAATTTAGAGATTTCCTTGCTAGTATTACTGGTGGAGAATCCAGGGATATTGCACAAGCTACCATAGGGAGCATTCATTTTCCTGCTATACATTATCTTGCTCTCTTCATTGGTAGATGCATTAACGGTAAAGATGAAGCATGTCATATGTATGTCCCTGATTTTTGTGTCCTCAAGAGTGTTGTGTTAGGTTATAAAGGTTATAACTTGGGGGCAATAGTTACACGTAGGTTGCATAATAATGGTAGAGCTGGAGATTTATTTGGAGGAATTTATGTGACCCGTGTGGCTAATTATCTTGGAATAGCCCCACGAGAGGGGGATATGATGTTTTCTCCTGCTTATTTAGATTATGACGCTATAGTCCAACATCATTTCCTTAAGAGGAATGAACAATTCCTCCAATATCGACTAATCTATGACAGACGCAATGTCGTCCATGTTACTCTTCCTGCTCCTCTCCTTTTTGATTACCAGGCGAAAGGAAGATATGTTGTTACCAGGGAGGAAGCAGCTGAACACGAGGGGAGAGCGGAGGCGGCTCGCCAACATGCCGCAGCTCAGGAGGCAATTGCTGCTGCAGCTCAGTATGACCCCAGTTACAACTACGGATATCAGCCAGGCGGTCCTTGGCATTAGACCAACTTAGTCCAAAAGCCTAAGCTCGGGGGAGTACGTATTTCTCACCGACTTTACATTCATGTTCACACACTATCCTAGTCGTCGGTGCTCATACTCTTTCATTGTATTATCCATGCTAGTTTAAATTTCTTTTTCTAGTTTTCTTCTTGTGTGTTTGATAAACCTTAAGAAAAACCAAAAAATTAGTTAGTTTAATTTCCATGCTTGTAGTAGAAATTAAAATGAAAACCCAAAAAGATTTCTCGTTCTTGTTCTTACTTGTTGGGAGCTTTCCCGTGTAAATAGCTTTATTTTATTTTCTTTCCTTTGGGGGTCGAGAGTAGAAGACCATATTGAAAATGTATAGTGGCTCTCATATGCATGATTGATTATTTAACTTAGAGCCCATATTACTTTGTCTTCTCTCTTGAGTTGAATGCTTGCAGATTCCAGCTTAGTCCAATGCACGTGCACTATTATTATTATACACATCGTTCGGTCGTGCAAGTGAAAGGCAATAATGACGATATATGATGGACTGATTGAGATGAGAGAAGCTGGTATGAACTTGACCTCTCTTGTTTTTGTAAATATGATGAGTTCATCGTTCCTGATTCAGCTTATTATGAGGTAAACATATTTGCAATGACATTTAGAGATTATAGTTGCTTGTACCATGCTTGATTAGCTATGAGTTATAGTGGTTTACCTTGCGTGCCAACATGCTATTAGAATGATTATGATGTGGTATGATGGGATGGTATCCTCCTTTGAATGAATTGAGTGACTCGACTTGGCACATGTTCACGCATGTAGTTGAAACAAATCAACATAGCCTTCATGATATTTATGTTCATGGTAGATTATATCCTACTCATGCTTGTATTTGGTGTGAATTAATTTTAATGCATGTTCATGACTGTTGTCGCTCTCTCAGTTGGTCGCTTCCCAGTCTTTTGCTAGCCTTCACCTGTACTAAGCGGGAATACTGCTTGTGCATCCAAACTCCTTAAACCCCAAAGTTGTTCCATATGAGTCCACCATACCTTCCTATATGCGGTATTTACCTGCCGTTCCAAGTAAATTTGTATGTGCCAAACTCCAAACCTTCAAATGAAATTTTGTTTTGTATGCTCGAGTAGCTCATGTTTCAACTAGGGCTGCCTATATCTTCCATGCTAGGTGGGTTATTCTCAAGAGGAGTAGACTCCGCTCCTCATTCACGAGAAAGGGCCGGTAACCGGGATGCCCAGTCCCATGATCCAAAAATATCAAAGCAAATCAAAATAATTAAACAAAACTCCCCCAGGGCTGTTGTTAGTTGGAGGCACTCGTTGTTTCAAGCAAGCCATGGATTGATGCTTGTTGGTGGTTGGGGGAATATAAACCTTTACCATTCTGTTTGGGAACTACCTATAATGCATGTAGTATGGAAGATACAGCCATCTCATATTTGTTGCGTTGACAGCAAAAGTATGCCGCTCAAAATGTTATTCAATCTCTATTTTAAAATCGAGCTCTGTCACCTCTACAAATCCCTGCTTCCCTCTGCGAAGGGCCTATCTATTTACTTTTATGTTGAGTCATCATCCCTCTTATTAAAAAGCACCCGCTGGAGAGCACACTGTCATTTGCATTCATTACTATTGGTTTATATTGGGTATGACTTGACTGGATCTCTTTTTCCATGAATTACAATGTTTAGTCAGACCTTGATCTTTAAAGGTGCTCTGCATTTATGTTTTGCGGTCTCGGAAAGGGCTAGCGAGATACAGTTTTGTTATATCATGTTATGATTGTTTTGAGAAAGTGTTGTCATCCGAGTTTTGTTATTATGGCTCGCTAGCTGATTATTCTATTGATATGAGTAATTGTGAGACCTAAGTGTTATTGTGAGTATGGTTAGCTTATAATATTTGCTGAAACCTGAATGATGGATTTGCATGTTTACAACAACAAGAGCAAACAGAGTTTGTAAAAGTTTTACTTTATCACTTTCAGTTTATCAACTGAATTGCTTGAGGACAAGCAAAGGTTTAAGCTTGGGGGAGTTGACACGTCTCCAACGTATCTACTTTTCCAAACAGTTTTGCCCTTGTTTTGGACTCTAACTTGCATGATTTGAATGAAACTAACCCGGACTGACGCTGTTTTTAGCAGAACTGCCATGATGTTGTTTTATGTGTAGAAAACAAAAGTTCTCGGAATGTCCTGAAAATCCACGGAGGCACTTTTTGGAAAATACAAAAAATACTGGCAAAAGAATCAAGACTAGGGGGGCCACACCCTGTCCACGAGGGTGGGGGCGCGCCCATCCCCCTGGGCGTGCCCCCCTGTCTCGTGGGGCCCCTGAGGCTCCGCCGACCTCAACTCCAACTCCATATATTCTGTCTCACGGAGAAAAAAATCAGAGAGAAAGTTTCATCGCGTTTTACGATACAGAGCCGCCACTAAGCCCTAATCTCTCTCGGGAGGGCTGATCTGGAGTCCGTTCGGGGCTCCGGAGAGGGAGATTCGTTGCCATCGTCATCATCAACCATCCTCCATCACCAATTTCATGATGCTCACCGCCGTGCGTGAGTAATTCCATCGTAGGCTTGCTGGACGGTGATGGGTTGGATGAGATTTACCATGTAATCAAGTTAGTTTTGTTAGGGTTTGATCCCTAGTATCCACTATGTTCTGAGATTGATGTTGCTATGACTTTGCTATGCTTAATGCTTGTCACTAGGGCCCGAGTGCCATGATTTCAGATCTGAACCTATTATGTTTTCATGAATATATGTGTGTTCTTGATCCTATCTTGCAAGTCTATAGTCACCTATTATGTGTTATGATCGGACAACCCCGAAGTGACAATAATCGGGATACTTTTCGGTGATGACCGTAGTTTGAGGAGTTCATGTATTCACTATGTGTTAATGCTTTGTTCCGGTTCTCTATTAAAAGGAGGCCTTAATATCCCTTAGTTTCCGCTAGGACCCCGCTGCCACGGGAGGGTAGGACAAAAGATGTCATGCAAGTTCTTTTCCATAAGCACGTATGACTATATTCGGAATACATGCCTACATTACATTGATGAACTGGAGCTAGTTCTGTGTCACCCTGTGTTATAGCTATTACATGAGGAATCACATCCGACATAATTATCCATCACTGGTCCAATGCCTACGAGCTTTTCACATCTTGTGTTTCGCTTATTTACTTTTCCGTTGCTATTGTTACAATCACTACAAAACCCAAAAACATTACTTTGTTATTGTTACATTTATTATCATACTACTTTGCTACTAAACACTTTGCTGCAGATACTAAGTTATCCAGGTGTGGTTGAATTGACAACTCAACTACTAATACTTAAGAATATTCTTTGGCCCCCCTTGTGTCGAATCAATAAATTTGGGTTGAATACTCTACCCTCGAAAGCTGTTGCGATCCCCTACACTTGTGGGTTATCAGCAAGCCATAGAGAATAAATGGAGCTTCAAGAAGAAGACTGACGCTGATGGTAATGTTACTATCTACAAATCTCGAGTTGTCGCAAAAATTTTTCGACAAGTTCAAGGAGTTGACTACGATGAGACTTTCAAACCCGTGGCGATGCTTAAGTCCATCCGAATCATGTTAGCAATTGCCGCATTTTATAATTATGAAATCTGGCAAATGGATGTCAAAACTGCATTCCTTAATGGATTTCTTAAAGAAGAGTTGTATATGATGTAACCAGAAGGTTTTGTCGATCCTAAAGGTGCTAACAAAGTGTGCAAGCTCCAGCGATATCTACGGACTGGTGCAAGCATCTTGAAGTTGGAATATACGCTTCGATGAGGTGATCAAAGCATATGATTTTATACAGACTTACGGTGAAGCCTGTATTTACAAGAAAGTGAGTAGGAGATTTGTAGCATTTCTGATTTTATATGTGGATGACATATTACTAATTGGAAATGATATAGAATTTCTGGATAGCATAAAAGGATACTTGAATAAGAGTTTTTCAATGAAAGACCTCGGTGAAGCTGCTCATATATTGGGTATCAAGATCTATAGGGATAGATCGAAACTCTTAATAGGACTTTCACAAAGCACATACCTTGGAAAAGTTTTGAAGAAGTTCAAAATAGATCAGTCAAAGAAAGGGTTCTTGCCTATGTTGCAAGGTGTAAAGTTGAGTCAGACTCAATGCCCGACCACTGCAGAAGATACAGAGAAAATGAAAGTCATTCCCTATGCTTCAGCCATAGGTTCTATCATGTATGCTATGTTGTGTACCAGACCTGATGTGTGCCTTGCTATAAGTTTAGCAGGCAGGTACCAAAGTAATCCAGGAGTGGATCACTGGACAGCGGTCAAGAACATCCTGAAGTACCTGAAAAGGACTATGGATATGTTTCTCATTTATGGAGGTGACTGCTACCTATTGAGCTTGCGTTGGTTTTCCCTTGAAAAGGAAAGGGTGATGCAGCAAAGTAGCATAAGTATTTCCCTCAGTTTTTGAGAACCAAGGTATCAATCCAGTAGGAGGTTACACGCAACTCTCCTTGTACCTGCACAAACAAATAAGAACCTTGCAACCAACGCGATAAAGGGGTTTGTGAAAGTCTCCTTGTACCTTCACGACCACTTGCAAAAGTGAGATCTGATAGAGATAATAAGATAAATAATTTTGGTATTTTTGTTGAATAGATTGAAAAGTAAAGATTGCAAAACTGTAAACGAGATGCAATGTAAATAAAAGAGATATAATACGATGGAAAAGAGATCCGGGGGCCATAGGTTTCACTAGTGGCTTCTCTCAAGATAGCATATCTTATGGTGGGTGAACAAATTACTGTCGAGCAATTGATAGAAAATTGCATAGTTATGAGAATATCTAGGCATGAACATGTATATAGGCATCACGTCCATGACAAGTAGATCAAAACGATTCTGCATCTACTACTATTACTCCACACATCGACCGCTATCCAGCATGCATATAGAGTATTAAGTTCATAAGAACAGAGTAACGCATTAAGCAAGATGACATGATGTAGAGGAATAAACTCAAGCAATATGATATAAGCCCCATCTTTTTATCCTCGATGGCAACATTACAATACGTGCCTTGCTGCCCCTGTTGTCACTGGGAAAGGACACCGCAAGATTGAACCCAAAGCTAAGCACTTCTCCTATTGCAAGAAAGATCAATCTAGTTGGCCAAACCAAACTGATAATTCGAAGAGACTTACAAAGATATCAAATCATGCATATAAGAATTCAGAGAAGAATCAAATATTGTTCATAGATAATCTTGATCATAAACCCACAATTCATTGGATCTCGACAAACACACCGCAAAAAGTATTACATCGAGTAGATCTCCAAGAAGATCGAGGAGAACTTTGTATTGAGAATCAAAGAGAGAGAGAAGAAACCATCTAGCTAATAACTATGGACCCGAAGGTCTGTGGTAAACTACTCACACATCATCGGAGAGGCTATGGTGTTGATGTAGAATCCCTCCATGCTCGATTGCCCCTCCGACGGAGCACCAGAAAAGGCCCCAAGATGGGATCTCACGGGTACAGAAGGTTGCGGCGGTGGAAATAGGGTTTCGTGGTGCTCCTGAATGTTTTCGGGGTATATGAGTATATATAGGCGAAAGAAGTAGGTCAGTGGAGCCACGAGGGGCCCACGAAGGTGGTGGGCGCGCCCTCCTACCTCGTGGCCGCCTCATTGCTTCCCTAACGTCCACTCCAAGTCTCTCGGGTTGCGTTTGTTCCAAAAACAATTCTCCCGAAGGTTTCATTCCATTTGGACTCTGTTTGATATTCCTTTTCTGCGAAACACTGAAATAGGCAAAAAAACAGCAATTTGCACTGGGCCTCCGGTTAATAGGTTAGTCCCAAAAATAATATAAAAGTGCATAATAAAGCCCATTAAACATCCAAAACAGATAATATAATAGCATGGAACAATCAAAAATTATAGATACGTTGGAGACGTATGAGTGACAAAGACCAAAAACATCAAGAGACGCTTCAACTCCATCCGAGATTTGGTCAAGGATGGAGACATAGATATTTTCAAAATACATACGGATCTGAATGTGGTAGACCCGTTAACTAAGCCTCTTCCATGAGCAAAACACGATCAACACCAAGACTCCATGGGTGTTAGATTCATTACAATGTAATCTAGATTATCGACTCTAGTGCAAGTGGGAGACTGAAGGAAATATGCCCTAGAGGCAATTATAATGTTGTTATTTTATATTTCCTTATATCATGATAAATGGTTATTATTCATGCTAGAACTGTATTAACCGGAAACTTGATACATGTGTGAATACATAGACAAAACACGGTGTCCCTGATGACCCGCAAGTATACGGGATAGTTGTAGCCTCTTTCAATAAGCAAGAGTGTCGAACCCAACGAGGAGCTAAAGGTAGAACAAATACTCTATCAAGTCCTATCGGCCACTAATACGACTCTACGCATGTTTGACGTTCACTTTACCTAGAACAAGTATGAAACTAGAGGTACTTTGTAGGTGTGATAGGATAGGTTTGCAAGATAATAAAGAGCACGTAAGCATAAACTAGGGGCTGTTTAGATAAAGATGCAATAAAGTAAATATAGCGAGTGTGGAAAAGTGGTGGTAGGAATTGTGAAATTGTCCCTAAGCAATTGACTACGTTACTAGACCGGTAATCACTATTGCAATTCTATTTGAGGGAGAGACATAAGCTAACATACTTTCTCTACTTGGATCATATGCACTTATGATTGGAACTCTAGCAAGCATCCGCAACTACTAAAGATTCATTAAGGTAAAACCCAACCATAGCATTAAAGCATCAAGTCCCCTTTATCCCATACGCAACAATCCCCTTACTTGGGTTTGTGTTTCAGTCACTCACACAACCCACTATAAGTGAATCATGAACGCATTGCAACACCCTACAGCGGGAATCCCTCATGCTTGCGCGACACGGAGGGCACCATAGGATAGCACCAATAATAAAACATGCAACTCAAACCAATCATAGCAATTCATCAATCACCGATAGGACAATGGAAATCTACTCAGACATCATAGGATGGCAACACATCATTGGATAATAATATGAAGCATAAAGCACCATATTCAAGTAGAGGATACAGCGGGTTGCGGGAGAGTGGACCGCTGGATATAGATGGGGGAGGGTGATGGAGATGTTGGTGAAGATGACGGCGGTGTTGGTGAAGATCGCGGTGATGATGATGGCCCCCGGCAGCGTTCCGGCGCCACCAGAAGCAAGGGGGGGAGAGCCCCCCTTCTTCTTCTTCTTCCTTGACCTTCTCCCTAGATGGGAGAAGGGTTTCCCCTCTGGTCCTTGGCTCCCATGGCTTGGGAGGGGCGAGAGCCCCTCCGAGATTGGATCTATCTCTCTGTTTCTGCGTTCTCAGATTCTACCCCTTCACCGTTTCTTAAATATCTGGAGATTCGTAACTCTGATTGGGGTGAATCTTTCGCCTAGATCTTTCTCATAAAATTAGCTTTCTTGCGCCAAAAGAAGAACGTCAAACGCCTTACTGGTGGCCCATGAGAGTCCAGGGCGCGCCCAGGGGGGAGGGCGCGCCCCCTATCTCGTGGCCACCCCAGACACCGTTTCGCGTTGATTTTACTTCCCAAAAATCATAAATATTCCAAAAAAATCTCCGTCGGTTTTTATCCCGTTTAGACTCCGTTTGATATTGGGTTTCTGCGAAACAAAAAACATGCAATAGACAGGAACTGGCACTGGGCACTGGATCAATATGTTAGTCCCAAAAAATAGTATAAAAAGTGGCCAAAAGTATATAAAAGTTCAATAATATTGGCATGGAACGATAAAAATTATAGATACGACGGAGACGTATCAGCATCCCCAAGCTTAATTCCTGCTCGTCCTCGAGTAGGTAAATGATAATAAAAGATAATTTTTGATGTGGAATGCTACCTAGCATAATCTTGATCGTGTATCTAATCATGGCATGAATATTAAGACACGAGTGACTCAAAGCAATAGTCTATCATTTGACATAAAAACAATAATACTTCGAGCATACCAATAAAGCAATCATGTCTTTTCAAAACAACATGGCCAAAGAAAGTTATCCCTACAAAATCATATAGTCTGGCTGTTGCTCTATCTTCATCACACAAAGTATTTAATCATGCACAACCCCGATGACAAGCCAAGCAATTGTTTCATACTTTAATAATCTCAAACATTTTCAACTTTCACACAATACATGAGGATGAGCCATGGACATAGCACTATAGGTGGAATAGAATATGATGGTGGGGGTTATGTGGAGAAGACAAAAAAGGAGAAAGTCTCACATCGACTAGGCGTATCAACGGGCTATGGAGATGCCCATCAATAGATATCAATGTGAGGAGTAGGGATTTCCATGCAACGGATGCACTAAGAGCTATAAGTGTATGAAAGCTCAACAAAAGAAACTAAGTGGGTGTGCATCCAACTTGCTTGCTCATGAAGACCTAGGGCATTTGAGGAAGCCCATCATTGGAATATACAAGCCAAGTTCTATAATGAAAATGCCCACTAGTATATGAAAATGACAACATAGGAGACAATCTATATGAAGAACATGGTGCTACTTTGAAGCACAAGTGTGGAAAAAGGATAGTAACATTGCCCCTTCTCTCTTTTTCTCTCATTTTTTATTTTATCTCTTTTTTCTCTTCTTTTTTTTATTTTTTCTAGTGGGCTTCTTTGGCCTCCTTTTTTTTATTTGGGCTTCTTTGGCCTCTTTTATTTTTCATAAAGTCTGGAGTCTCATCCCGACTTGTGGGGGAATCATAATCTCCTTCATCCTTTCCTCACTGGGGCAATGCTCTAATAATGATGATCATCACACTTTTATTTACTTACAACTCAATATCTAGAACAAAGATATGACTCTATATGAATGCCTCCGGCAGTGTACCGGGATATGCAATGATCTAGCGTAGCAATGACATCAAAAAAATGGACAAGCCATGGAAACATCGTGCTAGCTATCTTACGATCATGCAAGGCAATATGACAATGAATGCTCAAGTCATGGATATGATGATGATGGAAGTTGCATGGCAATATATCTCGGAATGGCTATGGAAATGCCATGATAGGTAGGTATGGTGGCTGTTTTGAGGAAGATATAAGGAGGCTTATGTGTGATGGAGCGTATCGTATCATAGGGTTTGGATGCACCGGCAAAGTTTGCACCAACTCTCGAGGTGAGAAAGGGCAATGCACGGTACCGAAGAGGCTAGCAATGATGGAAGGGTGAGAGTGCGTATAATCCATGGACTCGATATTAGTCGTAAAGAACTCATATACTTATTGCCAAAATCTACAAGCCATTGAAAACAAAGTACTACGCATATGCTCCTAGGGGGATAGATTGGTAGGAAAAGACCATCGCTCGTCCCCGACCGCCACTCATAAGGAAGACAGTCAATAAATAAAATTGTGCTCCAACTTCATCACAAAGCGGTTCACCATACGTGCATGCTATGGGAATCACAAACCTCAACACAAGTGTTTCTACTAATCCACAGTCACCCACTAGCATAACTCTAATATCACCACCTTTATATCGCAAAACTATTGCAAGGAATCAAACATATCATATTTAGCGATCAACAAGTTTATGTAGGATTTTATGACTAACCATGTGAATGACCAATTCTTGTCATCTCTCTAAATAGATATAAGTGAAGCAAGAGAGTTTAATTCTTTCTACAAAAGATATGTCCACGCTCTAACAATTATAAGTGAAGAAAAGAGCATTCTACAAATGGCGGTTTTCTATGTGAAGAGAAACAGGCAATCCAGACTTCAAATGATATAAGTGAAGCACATGAAGCATTCTATAAAGCCATACTAAAAAGATTTAAGTGAAGTGCAATGAGCATTCTATAAATCAACCAAGGACTATCTCATACCAGCATGGTGCATAAAAGAAAAGTGAAAACTAAATGCAAAAGACGCTCCAAGACTTGCACATAATGCATGAACGAAACGAATCCGAAACATACCGACACTTGTTGAAGAAAGAGGGGATGCCTTCCGGGGCATCCCCAAGCTTAGACGCTTGAGTCTCCTTGAATATTTACTTGGGGTGCCTCGGGCATCCCCAAGCTTGAGCTCTTGCCTCTCTTCCTTTTCCTCATATCGAGACATCCTCGATTAGACACTACATCCACACAAAACTTCAACAGAAAACTCGGTAAGATCCGTTAGTATAATAAAGCAAATCACCACTCTAGGTACTGTTGCAAACCAATTCATATTTTGTTTTTTCATTGTTTCTACTGTAATATAACTTTTTCATGGCTTAACCCACTAATATAAATTGATAGATTCATCAAAACAAGCAAACTATGCATCAAAAAACAGAATCTGTCAAAAACAGAACAGTCTGTAGCAATCTGAACATCCACAATAGTTCTGGTACCCCAAAAATTCTACAAAAATTAGGAAAAATAAAAAAGTTGTATAGAAAGACAGTTAAAAAGGAATCAAAACCAATTGATGTTCCAGTTAAAAATGTAAAATCTCACACTACAGCCAAAGTTTCTGTCCTGCACCGTACAAACCAACAAGCATTGTAAACATCCTAAAGGAAAACCTTGGCACATTATTTTTATAATACAATGGAATTATAAAAGGGGATAATTATTTTTGATTAAAAGTTTCTGTAATCAAGATTCACAAAGTTTCCGTGAGCATGAACAAAGTTCAAGGAGCTCTCCCACTTCAACAATGCTTGTCTCTCTCACTTTCACTTTCCTTTTTGAAAAGTTTTAGGTTCCCCTCTTTATTTTTTTGTTTTTAAACTATATAAAAGCACTCAACATAAATAAATGACTCTCTAAAACTTTCGG
This sequence comes from Triticum timopheevii, assembly GCA_963921465.1. Taxonomy (NCBI): domain Eukaryota; kingdom Viridiplantae; phylum Streptophyta; class Magnoliopsida; order Poales; family Poaceae; genus Triticum; species Triticum timopheevii. Next base: position 474,631,397 of record OY997268.1, read on the forward strand.
GTTGTCTCCCTGGTAGCGCTTTCTTTAAAGCCATTAAGCTAGGCATAAAGTGCTCAAGTAATGAATCCACCCGGATCCCATGGTATATCAAAGCCAATTTTAACTAACAATGATTTTTAATTTAGTAGTGAGCACAAAGTAACATGTATCAAGCAACAACGAAGTCTAACTCTCTTCCTATGCATCGGCATGTCATAAAAGAACAATTCATGCACACCAAGTAAAGGCCAATGCATAGTATAAGCAGTTTCTTGCAATTCTATCGTGTTGAAAACATAGAGAGGTGGAGACATAGTTCCTCTCTCATAATAATTTCAAGTGGGAGCAGCAAGCACATGCATATTACATTCATCAAAATCATCATATGCAATGGTAAAAGGCAACCCATCAATATAATCCTTAATAAGCACAAACTTCTCCGATAAAGTGTGGTAGGGAGAATTAAAAAAGATAATAGGACTATCATGCGTGGGTGCAAGAGCAACAATTTCATGTTTAACATAAGGAACTATAGCAAGTTCATCTCCATAATCATAATTCATATTGGCATCTTGGACACAAGCATAGCAAGCATCATCAAAAAGGGATATTTCAGACAAATTCAAGGGATCATAGCAATCATCATAGCAATCATCCTTCGATAAGCACGAAGGGAAATTAAACAACGTATGAGTTGAAGAGTTACTCTCATTAGAAGGTGGGCACGGTAGCTAATCCGCTCTTCCTCCTTTTGTTCTTCGCTCTCCTCATCATCTTTTTCATCCAATGAGCTCACAGTTTCATCAATTTCTTCTTCCATAGCTTCCTGCAAAATATTAGTCTCTTCTTGGACAGCGGAGAATTTCTCAATATATGGTTTAACATAGGCATTAGAAGCATAATTATCATAACAATATTCAAGTATGGCAAAACTTTCAGATTTGTAAAGAGTAGCATCATACTTTTCAATCAAAGAAGCAATTTCAAAAGCACCCTTAAAAGCAACAAATTCTTCAATTTGTTGAACATCATAGTAATTATAAACACCCTTAGCATACGAAGATACGATTCCATTATCAATAAACTCACATTGGTAGGGAAGGTGTTTCTTAGGGTTTTCAGAAAAACAAGTAACATCATATATTTCACATAAATTCCAAGCATAGCATTGCAAACATTGAATTTGATCCCATAATAGTTTCCCTTTTTCAGATATTCGGTGTCGCACATAACAAGCATGCTCATCTAAAGATTTGCCCTCAACTAAACTAGTGGGGGTTTCAGCACGAGCACAAAGGGATCGAAGATGATCCAAGTAAAAAGCTTCAGGAGTGTGATAGATTTTGAGTGGTTCTTCAACCATTGGTGTAGTAGGTACAACTAATTTTTTTGGTATTTTGCATTTCCTACCCATAACTAAAGATAGAAAACAACTAAGAACAGCAAATAAAAATTACTTGGTGATAAAGCAAACAAACACACACAAGAATATTCACCCACGCTATGACTCCCCGGCAACGGCGCCAGAAAAAGGTCTTGATGACCTGCAAGTATATGGGATAGTTGTAGCCTCTTTCGATAAGTAAGAGTGTCGAACCCAATGAGGAGCTAAAGGTAGAACAAATACTCTCTCAAGTCCTATCGTCCACTGATACGACTCTACGCACGCTTGACGTTCGTTTTACCTAGAACAAGTATGAAACTAGAGGTACTTTGTAGGTGTGATAGGATAAGTTTGCAAGATAATAAAGAGCACGTAAGCATAAACTAGGGGCTGTTTAGATAAAGATGCAATAAAGTAAATATAGCGAGTGTGGAAAAGTGGTGGTAGGAGTTGTGAAATTGTCCCTAAGCAATTGACTACGTTACTAGACCGGTAATCACTATTGCAACTCTATTTGAGGGAGAGGCATAAGCTAACATACTTTCTCTACTTGGATCATATGCACTTATGATTGGAACTCTAGCAAGCATCCGCAACTACTAAAGATTCATTAAGGTAAAACCCAACCATAGCATTAAAGCATCAAGTCCCCTTTATCCCATACGCAACAATCCCCTTACTTGGGTTTGTGTTTCACTCACTCACGCAACCCACTATAAGCAAATCATGAACACATTGCAACACCTTACAGCGGAAATCCCTCACGCTTGCGCAATACGGAGGGCACCATAGGATAGCACCAATAATAAAACATGCAACTCAAACCAATCATAGCAATTCATCAATCACCGATAGGACAATGGAAATCTACTCAGACATCATAGGATGGCAACACATCATTGGATAATAATATGAAGCATAAAGCATCATGTTCAAGTAGAGGGTACAGCGGGTTGCGGGAGAGTGGACCGCTGGATATAGATGGGGGAAGGTGATGGAGATGTTGGTGAAGATGACGACGGTGTTGGTGAAGATCGCGGTGATGATGATGGCCCCCGGCAGCGTTCCGGCGCCACCGGAAGCAAGGGGGAGAGAACCCCCCCCTTCTTCTTCTTCTTCCTTGACCTTCTCCCTAGATGGGAGAAGGGTTTCCCCTCTGGTCCTTGGCTCCCATGGCTTGGGAGGGGCGAGAGCCCCTCCAAGATTGGATCTATCTCTCTGTTTCTGCGTTCTCAGATTCTACCCCTTCACCGTTTCTTAAATATTCGGAGATCCGTAACTTCGATTGGGGTGAATCTTTCGCCCAGATCTTTCTCATAAAATTAGCTTTCTTGCGCCAAAAGAAGAACGTCAACCGCCGTACGGGTGGCCCATGAGAGTCCAGGGCGCGCCCAGGGGGAGGGCGCGCCCCCCTGTCTTGTGGCCACACCAGACACCGTTTCGCGTTGATTTTACTTCCCAAAATCATAAATATTCCAAAAAATCTCCGTCCGCTTTTATCCCGTTTGGACTCTGTTTGATATTGGGTTTCTGCGGAAAAAAACATGCAAGAGACAGGAACTGGCACTGGGCACTGGATCAATATGTTAGTCCCAAAAAATAGTATAAAAAGTTGCCAAAAGTATATAAAAGTTGAATAATATTGGCATGGGATGATCAAAAATTATAGATACAATGAAGATGTATCAGTCCCTAGTATGCCTCTACTAGACTAGCTCGTTGATCAAAGATGGTTAAGTTTCCTAGCCATGGACATGAGTGGTCATTTGATGAATGGGATCACATCATTAGTGGAATGATGCGATGGACAAGACCCATCCGTTAGCTTAGCATAATGATCGTTCAGTTTTATTGCTACTGCTTTCTTCATGTCAAATACATATTCCCTAGACTATGAGATTATGCAACTCCCGGACACCGAAGGAATACCTTGTGTGCTCTCAAACGTCACAACATAACTGGATGATTATAAATATGCTCTATAGGAATCTCCGAAGGTGTTTGTTGGGTTGGCATAGATCGAGATTAGGATTTGACACTCTGAGTAACAAAGAGGTATCTCTGGGCCCTCTCGGTAATGCACATCATATGAAGCCTTGCAAGCAATGTGATTAATCAGTTAGTTGCAGGATGATGCACTACAAAACGAGTAAAGAGACTTGCCGGTAACGAGATTGAACTAGGTATGAAGATACCGATGATCGAATCTCGGGCAAGTAACATACAGATGACAAAGGGAATAACATATGTTGACATTGCAGTTTGACCGAAAAAGATCTTCATAGAATATGTGGGAACCAATATGAGCATCTAGGTTCCGCTATTGGTTATTGACCAGAGAGGTGTCTCGGTCATGTGTACATAGTTCTCGAACCCGCATGGTCCGCACGCTTAACGTTCGATGACAATATGTATTATATGAGTTATGTGTTTTGGTGACCGAAGGTTGTTCGGAGTCCCGGATGAGATCACGGACATGACGAGGAGTCTCGAAATGATCGAGAGGTAAAGACTGATATATTGAAAGGTGGTATTCAGACACCAGAATGGTTCCGAAGTGTTTTCGGAATTTATCAGAGTACCGAGGGGTTACCGGAACCCCCCCCCCCCCCGGGGGGGGGGGGGAAGTAATGGGCCTCATGGGCCATAGGGGAGAGGCAAGGCAGGCCACAAGGAGGTGGCGCCCCCCCATGGGGAGTTTGAATTGGACTAGGGGAGGGGGTGCGACCCCCCTTTCCTTCCCCCTCTCCCTCTCCTACCCCTTCCCCCTTCCATTAGATGGAAGGGGGGTGACTAGGACTAGGAGCCCTAGTAGGACTCCCCCCCATGGCGCGCGCCCTAGGTCCAGCCTCCTCCCTCTCCCTCATTTATATACGGGGGCGGGGGCACCTCTAGGCACATAAATTGTTCTTAGCCGTGTGCGGTGCGCCCCTTCACCGTTTACTCCTCCGATCATATTGTCGTAGTGCTTAGGCGAAGCCCTGCGCGCATCACATCACCATCACCGTCATCATGCCGTCATGCTGATGGAACTCATCTACTCCTTCGACCCTCTGCTGGATAAAGAGCTCGAGGGACGTCATCGCGTTGAACGTGTGCAGAACTCGGAGGTACCGTACGTTTGGTGCTTGATCGGTTGAATCGAGAAGACGTTTGACTACATCAACCGTGTTAACCTAACGCTTCCGCTTTTCGTCTACGAGGGTACGTAGACACACTCTCCCCCTCTCGTTGCTATGCATCTCCTAGATAGATCTTGCGTGAGCATAGGAAATTTTTAAAAATTTCATGCTACGTTTCCCAACAATAGTATTTGTGGCTCAACCACCATTCACCATTTTTTATACATGTTACGCTAGATCATTGCATGTCCTGGTACACTGCCAGAGGCATTCATATGGAGTCATATTTTGTTCTACTATCGAGTTATAATTCTGAGTTGTAAGTAAATAAAAGTGTGATGATCATCATTATTAGAGCATTGTCCAAGTGAGGAAAGGATGATGGAGACTATGATTCCCCCACAAGTCGGGATGAGACTCCGGACGAATAAAAAAGAGAGGACAAAAATGGCCCAACAAAAAAAGAGAAACAAATAAAAAATAAATGAGAGAAAAAGAGAGAAGGGGCAATGTTACTATCCTTTTTCCACACTTGTGCTTCAAAGTAGCACCATATTTTTCATTTAGAGAGTCTCCTATGTTTTCACTTTCATATAACTAGTGGGGATTTTTCATTATAGAACTTGGCTTGTACATTCTAGTGATGGGCTTCCTCAAATGCCTGAGGTCTTCATGAGCAAGCAAGTTGGATGCACACCCACTCAGTTTTCTTTTTGAGCTTTCACGGACTAATAGCTCTTAGTGCATCTGTTGCATGGCAATACCTACTCCTTGCATTGGCATCAATTGATGGGCATCTCATAGACCGTTGATTAGCCTCGTTGATGTGAGACTTTCTCATTTTTAGTCTTCTCCATCTTAATCTCTACCAACATATTCTCTTCCACCCATAGTGCTATATCCATGGCCTATGCTCATGTATTGCGTGGGGTTTGAAAAAGTTGAAGCGCGTTAAAAAGTATGAACCAATTGCTCGGCTTGTCATCGGGTTCTGCATGATAAATACTATGTGTTAGTAAGATGGAGCATTACAAGGCTATATGATTTTGTAGGGATAACATTCTTTAGCATTGATATTTTGGAAGACATGATTGTTTGTTGGGATGCCTGAGTATTGATGTCTTTATGTCAAATTATAGACTATTGCTTTGAATCATTCAAATCTAAAATATTCGTGCCATAAAAGAAAGATTACATGATGAACATGTTAGGTAGCATTCCACATTAAAAATTCTATTTTTATCATTTACCTACTATAGGACGAGCATGAATTAAGCTTGGGGATGCTTGATACGTCTCCAACATATCTATAATTTTTTATTGTTTCATGCTATTATAGTATCAATCTTGGATGTTTTATATGCAATTATATGCAATATTATATCATTTTTGGGACTAACCTATTAACTTAGTGCAAAGTGTTGTTTTTGCCTGTTTTGGTTTTTCTAGGAAATCAGTACCAAACGAAGTTCAAATGCCACAAAACTTTTTTACGATTTTTTCTGGACATAAGAGACCCTAGAAACTTCTGGAGGAGGCCAGAAGGCGAAGAAGTAGGCCACAAGGCACATGGGCGCGCCCAGGGGTAGGCATGCCCATGTGGCTTGTGGGCCCCTCGTTCCTTTGTTTGACCTAATTTCAACTCTCTAAAATCGGGAAACCAACAGAGAGCCACCCAAAATACTTTTTCCGCTACCGCAAGCCTTTGTTCTTGCGAGATCCCATCTAGAGGCCTTTTTCGGTACTCCGCCGGAGGGGGAACCGACCATGGAGGGCTTCTACATCAACCTTATTGCCCTTCCAATGATGTGTGAGTAGTTTACCATAGACCTACAGGTCCATAGCTAGTAGCTAGATGGCTTCTTCTCTCTCTTTGATCTTCAATACAATGTTCTGCTCGATGTTCTTGGAGAATTATTTGATGTAATCTTCTTTTGCGGTGTGTTTGTTGGGATTCGATGAATTGTGGGTTTATGATCATATTACCTATGAATATTATTTGAGTCTTCTGTAGACTCTTTTATGCATGATTATTATAGCTTTGTATTTCTCTCTGGTATATCCATTTGGTTTGGCCAACTAGATTGATTTATCTTGCAATGTGAGGGGTGCTTTTGATGGGTTCAATCTCGTTGTGCTCTATATCCCAGTGACAAAAGGGACAAGACATGTATCTGTATTGTTGCCATTAAGGATAAAACAATGGGGTTTATTCATATTGGTTGAGTTTACTTTGTCTACATCATGTCATCTTGCTTAAGACGTTACTCCGTTCTTTATGAACTTAATACTCTAGATGCATGCTAGATAGCGGTCGATGTGTGGAGAAATAATAGTAGATGCAGGTAGGAGTCGGTCTACTTGTCTCGGACGTGATCCCTATATACATGATCATTGCCTTGGATATCGTCATAATTATTGGCTTTTCTATCAATTACCCAATAGTAATTTGTCTACCCACCGTATGCTTTTTGTTCGAGAGAGAAGTCTCTAGTGAAAACTATGGCCCACGGGTCTATCTTTATCATATATTAAAATCCAAAAAATACCTTGCAGCATTTTTTTACCGTTATTTTATTTTGTGTTTTTGTCTATTGCTACGAGATTTGATCCTTGCAATTAACCGCCAAGGGATTGACAACCCTTGTTTGTGTTGGGTGCAAGTGATACGTCCATTTTGTATCATGTTTTCATATTAATATTTATTGCATTATGGACTATTATTTCACTCTATGATACAATTCTTATGCCTTTTCTCTCTTATTGTGCAAGTTTCACATGAAGAGGGAGATTGCCGACAGCTGGAATTCTGCACCGGAAAGGGCTATATCGGAGGCATTTATTCTGACTGAAACTTTTGCTGCCAATGACATGATGTAGACAAAGTAAACCCAATCAATATGAATAAACCCCGTCGTCTTACCCTTAATGGTAGCAATACAAATAAGTGTCTTGTCCCTTTCTGTCACTGGGATAGAGCACCCCGAGATTGAAACCATCACAAAGCACTTCTCCCACTGAAGATAAATCAGTCTAGTTGGCCAAACCAAACGGATAGATCGGAGAGAAATACAAAGCTATAACAATCATGCATAATAAAGTTCAGAAAATACTCCATTACTTCTCATAAATATTTAGATCATAAACCCACAATTCATCGGATCCCAACAAACACACCACAAAAGAAGATTACATCAGATAGAACTCCAAGAACATCGAGGAGAACATTGTACTGAAGATCAAAGAGAGAGAGAATAAGCCATCTAGCTATTAGCTATGGACCCGTTGGTCTGTGATGACCTACTCACGCATCATCGGAAGGTAGCAAGGATGATGTAGAACCCTTCCGTGATTGATTCCCCCTCCAGAAGAGTACCGGAAAAGGCCTTTAGATGGGATCGCGGAAGAGCAGAAGTTTGCGGTGGCGGAAAAAGCGTTTCGGGCGGCTCTCTGGTATATTGGGAATATTTGGAAGTTAATAGAGGCGGAATTACCTCAAGAGGAGCCACGAGGGGCCCACAAGCTCAAGGGGCGTGCTTGGTGAGCTTGTCGCTCCCTCCTGACTCTTCTGGTCTTCTCTCAAACCTTCATGGGTCCCTTCTTGTCCAGAAAAAAATAATCCAAAGATTTTCTCCGTTTGTACTCCTTTTGATATTAATTTTATTAAAAGCCAAAAACAAGCAAAAAAAATAGCAACTGGCACTGGGCACTAGGTTAATAGGTTAGTCCCCAAAAAAGATATAAAATAGCATACAAATGCATATAAAACATCCAAGATTGATACTATAATAGCATGGAACAATAAAAAATTATAGATATGTTGGAGAAGTATCACGTACACAACTTGTGTCTTGCCCGGTTCTTCTCTTGCGAGGACCTCTGCCGATCCCACATGGGCTCCATGGAAGAGGAGGTGCCGCCTTCCACTCCCGCTGAAGCATCGGCTGGGGGTTCCACTACGATGAGTGGTGGGGAAGCAAGCTGTCCATTGCGCTGAAGCATATACCTCTGGGGCTCCCGGCATTCCGGTGATCAGGCTGCCAGACATGAGGAAGACAAAGGGATCTGCGGGCGGCGATTTAGATTAGGTATTATACCTCCAAAGCCGGACTAGCACCGCTTATTGATGTAAATGTAATGAAATCTGTCATGTTTATATGAAAATCTGGCATTTTTATATGAAATATGCCATGTGTATATGAATTCCGGCCGTGTTTGCATGAATTTCGTTCGGCTGATTCGAGTTGTTGTGAAAATGTATGCGACTACAGTTGGATGGCTGCCTCCTGCATCCGTGTCCACGGACTGATCCCCCCTGTCCGTGGACGGATGCAGGAGGATTTTTGCGGATTGCCCTTGGAGATTCCCTACTATTAGATTGACTATATGAGACGTGGCAAGAAGATATAACAAACAATTGACTCTATTATTATCCTTGCTCTAGAAAAGGTTACATCTCTCTAACATAGTTAGTCATTGATTTAATGTTAATTGTAACATAGCCTCACTATTAAGGCTAACTCTGCAGATGACTGAGTATCTCGCACGACTCATGACCAAGACAATGTAGATTTTAGCCTAGTTTTCCCCTATTGCTAACCTTTATAGCTAGTTGGGCCCGCCCACCCCCGGGCTAGAGAATGTATCGTAGAAATTTTCCTAAGTGTAATCCATGTACTTGAGGTCAAATACATTGCTAAGGGTATCAAAAATATATATGAATAACTAATAACATAGAAATTATGTATATGCCACATCCCAATAACCCAATTTCAAATTATAACACGGGGAGTTCTAAAAAACTTATAGCCCGATTTAGATTTACTATTATTCATAACATGATTTTATCTTTAGTTTATTGAGTTTGTGGGTTGGATTTAAAACAAATATTTAGTACATTATATGTGAGCCATATACTCATATCCATGTGCTCAGATGTTTTCAGAGTTTTTTACATATAGCAACGAATCTGGACCTCGGGTGCTCCGATTGCATCGCATGGTTGGTCCACAAGATACATCATGCATCAAATATACTTGAGCATGCCCACTGTCTAGACAAGCATTCTTCCATGAGGGAATCCTCTACAAAACATGAAAGATGGGGTGTAAGTTGAGTTGTCTTAGTTGACTCGTCATGCTGTCATGTAGCTGTGAACATTTTTTAACACGTGGATGCCTTTACTTGAAATAGTGTGTTGTTGGTGTGTGTGTGTGTGTGTGTGTGTGTGACTCTTTAGAAAATTTTAAAATATAGTGGAAACAACTATGTACCACCTTTTGGAAAATATATCATTTACTTTTTTTTCTATTTGATTTGTTTGATATTGGAAGGGGTTTAAAACTAATTTCATTGCAAACATGGACTAAGTGAAAAAACATGCCAAAGGGCCATTCTATTTTTCGATGTCTCTGCTGTCAGGTGGGTCCACCTTAGTGTATATGTTCATCCCCCACACCCTCTAATGTGTCCCGTACCCTGCTATATATAAACTACCTGGCCCTGATTTGAACCAACCTAGATCTCATCCCCTTTCCCCCTCTACCAAGTGGCGGCGGTAGGCAAGGCATGGGAGAATCATGGTAGGAAAGGGCGACCAAGGAATAGCTCCACTTGACGGGTCTGGGATCAAGTTGCAACCACCGGGTCAGGCAACGAAGATCTAGCAACGAGTACGCGTTGAAAAAACAAGCACCAACGAATCTCAACACGGTAAGCAACTTGGCTCTAATGTCATCAAGTGGATCTGGTCGTGGCTATAACTCCCATAGTAGCGGTGATGAGTGGGTACCAAGAAGTCAACGACCACGACAACAGAAAGGGCGAGCAAAGAAGGCAACACCTATAGAGGTTGGTCTGCTTGAATCCTTCAACCCCTCCCCACCCCTTTTCATCGCCTCTAATGCAGACATGAGACCAAAAGTGCTAGGGGATTTTGCTCCTCGTGTGAGCTTTAGGTGGTTTATCTTCTTTATCTCATACCTTTCAAATCTCGTGTTACTTTTAAATAATATGAATAACATCAAACATTTGCGTCGATGAGTGCGCCAATTAATGTTCCTTCTTACCCTTGACATATCTCCTTTGAACATGGGGTATGGATATAGATCTAGATTGGTCTGGTATATATGAAAACATTTTTTTTGGTTTAAAGGGTGGAATGCCTGGCACACCATTAAGGAATCATTTCAAAAGAGTCTTAGGTACATCATCAGATCTTAGGTAAGTGTACTGTCAACTGTTGGCATACACCCAATTTGCATTGCATCGTATGGATGAAAGTGGTCCCCATGATATTGGTTAATGATGTGTGTGGCATTGCAAATAATGGGCTTTCATAGGGGCGGTGACTTTCCTCACCAATGGGGAGCGCCTCTTTCTCAATGGCAGTTATTTTTTGGCACGATAAGGCCACATCACCCTCCATCCTCGGTGTTGTGCCACGAGTAGTGGTGGCAGGTGTGATGTCATGTCCCGAGCAACCTCCCCGAGGGGTTCCCATAGCTCTGTATCCTATCTCAAGGTGAATAGCTAGGTTTCTCGCCCTAAGGTTTTTGGATCTCACTATTTGGATGCCTAGTTAGTAACGTGCTAGTGTTTTATGTGCATGGTCATGCACTGGTGATTTATAGACTGTGAAATCACTAATAAAAATCGTAGTATCTTGTTGTCTAAGCACGTGTTATCCTATTTTACATAGTGATGATTTGTGCTCTGTTATACCATTTTAGGCATTGTGCTGATTAGGATATTCCTCAGTTGTAAATTATGATGTCAGGACTTTGAGGTTCTCTTATAATGTTTGTTTTTTTGGTTAATTTAGGTTACTCCAATTCTAGTTGTTGCTTCAGCTCCTCAAGAGCATGTCAACACAAAGGAAAGGTAAGGAATAAAACTACAAGTGTATTATCTATCTTCCATGACAAAAAATTGGAAGTGAAAATTGTAATCTTGAATTCATTGCAGAGAAGGTACTAAAGAAGATTGTACAACTATGGTGATCAATGATCGCAAAGTAAGTGCACATTTATTAACACCTCCTCTTTAGACATAAAGTTGAGAGTTGCAGTATCTTGTACTCCCTCCATCCAGAAAAACTTGTCCCAAGCTTATTCCTCAAATGGATGTATCTAGCACTAACTTGGTGCTAGATACATCCATTTGAAGGACAACCTTTTTCGGACGGAGGGAGTTACTATGATTAATGGTCTAGTAAGAGAGAATACTTATACTTTTTGACTACTTTACATGTTAATCGCTATTTCAAATGCAACCGGGTCTTTAGATATATGTATATTTATCACATACATTGGAAGTGTGGGTGACATGAGCTTGCAATACCCGACATGCCATTTTGAAATCATTCCAAAAGAGTCTTAGGTATATCATAAGACCATAGGCAAAATATACTATCAATTATTGGCATACATTCGATCTGACTTGTGTCATATGGATGAAAGTGCTCTTGAAGATATTGGTCTATAACATATGTAGCTAGCGTTAAAAATCACGAGCTGCTAGCAAATAGTTGACTTCCTCATCAATGGGGGGCATCCTGGTTTGCCCCTCACTCGTAGTAGACTTGGTCCTTTTCTCAATGGCGATCATTTTCTTTTTGGCACGACAAGGCACGACTAGTTGGGCGAGTGTTTGTTGGGAGTAGTCAAACTCACTTGCTTTTTATTATGTCTTATACCATTTTACGCACTTTGTGAATTAGGATATTCCTTAGCCATACATTTTGCCATATAAGACTTGTGAGGTTCTCTTGTAACATATTTTTTTGGTAATTTAGGTTACTCCGGTTCCAAGTGTTACTCCATATGTAGTTGTTACTCCATCTCCTCAACAACATGCTATCACAAAGGAAAGGTAAAGAACAAAACTAAAAGTGTATAATTTGTCTTCCCTAATGACAATTTATAACAGAAAAATTGTAATCCTAAATTTTTTGTAGAAAAAGTACTAAAGAAGATGGTACAACTATGGTGACCAATGATCGCAATGTAAGTGCATTAAAACCTTTCTCCGGGCATATACTTGAGAGGTTCAGTATCTCGTACTATGGTTAATGGTCCAGTAAGAGTAAAGGAATGCTACTTTTCACTAGTTTACACGTCCAATTATTGTTTCAAATGCGACAAAATATTGAGTTACCTATATATATATATGCACGTAAGATGTGTGGGTAGCATGGGTTTGAAATACATGGAGGGCCATTGTGAAATCATTCCAAAAGATTCATATGTACATAGTAAAATCATATGTAAAGTGTATTTTCAATTGTTGGCATGTACCTGATTTGCCTCATGTTGTATGGATGAAAGTGCTCCCAAATATATTGGTCGGTGACGTGTCTAGCGTTGCAGACAATGAGCTTCTAGCCGAAAGTATACTTCCTAACCTATGAGGGCATCCTGTTTTGCTCGTATCTCATAGTAGACTTGCCCTCTTTCTCAATGACAAACATTTTTCTTTTTGGCATGACAATGCAATGAATAGCAGGCGAGTGTTTCTTGGGAGTAGTCGAACTCGCTTGATATATATTTGTATTTTGTACAATTTTAGGCATTGTGTTGATTAGAATATTCCTTAGCCATAAATTCTATTGTATAAGACTTGTGAGGTTCTTTCCTAACAACTATTATTTTGGGGTAATTTAGGTTACTCTAGTTCCAACTGTTACTTCATATGAATTCATTACTCCGTCTCCTCAAGATCATGCCAATAGAAAGGGAAGGTAAGGAACAAAACTACAAGTGTATAATATGTCTTCCGTGAACATGTATAATCTTGAATTCATTGCAGAGAAAGTACTAAAGAAGATGCTACAACTTTGGTGATTAATGATCGCAATGTAAGTGCATTAAAACCCCTTTGCAGACATATAGTTGAGAGGTGCAATATCTCGTACTATGGTTAATAGTCTAGTAAGAGGAAAATAATTCTAATTTTTAGTAGTTTACATGTCCAGCTACTATTTTCAAATGCCGCATGATCTGAATTACCTGTATATTGTCATGTACGTAAGATTTGTGGGTGCCATGGGTTTGGAATACATGGAACGCCATTGTGCAATCATTCCAATATATTCATAGGTACATCATAAGGTCATAGGTAAAGTGTACTGTCAATTGTTGGCATACACATGATTTGCCTCACATCGTATGCATGAAAGTGCTCCCAAAGATATTGGTCGGTGACTTGTCTAGCGTTGCAAATAACGAGCTTCTAGCGGAGAGTACTTCCTTGCCAATGGGGGGATACTATTTTGCGCCTCTCTCATAGCAGACTTGGCCTCTTTCTCAGTGACGATCATTTTTCTTTTTGGCACGACAAGACGATGATTACGGCGCGAGTGTTTCTTGGGAGTTGTCGAACTCATTTAATCTACATTCTGATATATAATATTTTCAATAGTGTGTTGATTAGGGTATTCCTTAGCCATAATTTTTGTTGTATATAACTTGTGAGGTTCTCTTATAAGTTTTTTGTGTGTGGGTAATTTAGGTTACTCCGATTCCAACTATTACTCCACATATAGCTGTTACTCCATCTCCTCGAGAGCATGCCAACACAAAGGAAAGGTAAAGAACATAACTATAAGTGTATAATCTGTCTCTCGTGATGAAGATTTTCAAGCAAAAATTTATAATCTTGAACCCATTGTAGAGAAAGTAACAAAGAAGATGCTACAATTGTGGTGATCAATGACCTCAATGTAAGTGCACTAAAACACCTCTTTAGACATAGAGTTGAGAAAGTGCACTATCTTATGGCTAATTTTCTAGTAAGAGGAAGATAATTATACTTTTGGCAGTTTACTTGTCTAGTTACTGCTCAAATGCAATTAGATCTTTAGTTACCTATATATTTGTCACCACGTAAGGTGCATGTGTGACATGAGTTTGCAGTGCCTGTCACATCATTGTGTAATTATTCGAAAAGAGTCTTATGTACATTGTAAGGGCATCTCCAATGCGAACCCTAAAAATGCCCACATTCGTCTGGACGTAGCGCCAGGGTAGTTTACCATCCAATGTGGTATCCCCTCGGTCTATAGACCAGTCCGAAATCCCTCAAATCCGACAAAAACCAGGGGGCTTTGCGTGTGTCCAGACCACTGCCACCTACACGTTCGCCACCCCGCACCCACTCAAATCCTCACCCATGCCCTCTCTCGCATGAAGCGGTTGTCACACATTCATGCTGGTGAGCGTCGCCATGATGGCCCAGAGCGGACGTGACCTCTCACTGGACCCGACATTGAAGTGGCACACCGTCAGAGAGCGCCACCTGCGACGTGTCCCAGTCTCCACGCCTATTCAATACCGTAGCGATGTTACTTGTAGTGACCCGACCTCAAACGGTCAAGTCTCTGTGCTTACGTGTCATCCCTGGATCGGTATGCTGACACACACAGTACTCGAGGATTTATAACAGAGGTAAATCACATGTATAAAATAACATAAATACTATTACCTCAATCTAAAATAGCGGAAGCAACAAGGTTGTGGATTCCCATCAACACCAACGACAAAGTTGAGTATAGGAAATCGTAACCCTAACGTATCACTTACTCGTCGTAAGATCCTGCAACATGAGACGTTGTAGCCACAGAGGGTCAGTACATTGAATGTACTGGCAAATTCACACCATAGAGCAATGATGAATAAAGGCTATCACTACATGCATATTTGGCTGGTGGAAAAGCTCTATGGTTATAATATTTTTGCGAAAAGCCAATTTTTCCCTACTGCAAAAGGAATAAATTTATTTAACTATCATGGTGGTTGTTAAACATTGAGAATGGTTGAAAGCATTCTCAATCCCAATTAAAAGTACTCATTAAAACCCAACAATATTAATTAAAGTAACATGTTGAGATTCACAGGAAAATCAAGTACTAGATACTCAAGATGTCCATAACCGGGGACACGGCTAATCATGATTAGTTTGTACACTCTGCAGAGGTTTGCGCACTTTTCCCCACATGACTCGATCGCCTCCGCTTGGTTTCTCGCACTACATGGTGTTTGAGAAACGGATGACCGAGACATAGTCTTTCAGAAGCACTTGCACCTTACATGAGGGGTAGACCGTACCAACCTACATCCCCTACATTTGCTAGTCCACCCCGTAAGAGTTCGCACAACTTAGTCAACTATGCTAGAGGCCATAATAGCATGTGGCTGCACACGGAAGTTTCTAGTTTGAATAATCTCATGATCCCTTTGAGCCTGGGTGGCGGTCCTAGAAATACAGGCAAGTCCTGCTAGAAAACAGGTGCCTCAATCCACCCAGATGTGTGTTTAAGTTGCCACCTTAAATAAACCATTAATTAACAACCTCACATCTGTCATGGAAATTCACTCACCCAATCCACGTCTACTAGCATAGCATGGCATAAAAGCAAACGTAGAAGTAACTCCCAAGGGTTTGAAAATAAAACAGGTAATAGGTGCTACCTCAATCTACTTCCCATAACCCACAATTTAATTAGATCCTAATCATGCAATGTTTGAGGATTGATCTAATGCATAAAAACTGGGTATGAAAAAAGGTATGATCAAAGTGTGAACTTGCCTGCAAGGTTGATGAAGATGATTCGCACTCAAAACTCTTGATAGTTCTACTCGTCACACTCCGGTCAATCTATCGTGAGCAAGCAATGGTAACCACACATAAGCAATCACTCAAAAGATCGGAAAGAACGAGGAAAACAATTCGGAAAACATCAAAACCAAGCAAATAACTCTTGCAACATAAAACAATTTCTAACAGTACCAAAATTATGTGAATTTGGCCTTATCAGAAAGTTTAGGTCAAGAGCTTCGATTTGCAAAAAGAATCAACTCAGACGGAGTTATAAAACTCAAGTTACGATCAAACAAAGTCAAATTCAAATCTGGTCTAATTCAAATTTTAAATTTTTAAAAACATGTTTGAGTTGGATTACTGGATAGAGGAGATCGTAATGAAGAAGTAGGCATTGGTTTCGTCTAATTTGGACAAACGAGTAAAAAGTTGTGAGTGTTTGAAGTACAGGGACTAATCTGTGAAGAAAATTATCATGAATAGGTCCCTGGCCGAAATCTAAAATAAAAGAAAAAGACTAAATAGTGAATGTTCGTTACCGATCGCTACCGAATGAAAATCGTTCACTACCGAACCCTAGCTAATGAACGCTCGCAAAATAAACTAATCTAAATATAAAAACCGAACTAGAAACTATAAAGAAAAACCAGGCGGGTCAACGGTTTATACCGGTTCACCGAATAAAACCGGCGGTGGCGGCGAATGAACTCCGGCGAAGTGTGGCGCGGCTCCGGCGTTGGGCGGCGATGGCAGCGGCGGGCGATGGCGCGACTACGCGGGGCGACGCGGTGCGGGACGGAGTGCGGCGACGAACAGCAGGCGACGGAGCGACAAGGCGGCGGCGGTGAGGCGCGGCTGCGGTAGATCTCGCTGCCGGCGGCGGTTACGGCGAGTCAGGGAGCGGCGGCGGCGAAAACGGGACCCAGGGGCCCCGAGGTGGCCTTTATAAGAGGAGGGGAGGCGAGGGCTTGGCGTGCGCGAGGGGTAGGCAAGGAGACCGGGGCGGAGACGGCGTCGCCGGCGATACGTGCGGGCGGCGGACTCCGCTTGGGGTCGGGGACGGCTGCGCGCGTGGGTGGGCTGGCTGGGCCTTGGCCTGGCCTGGGAGCTGGGCCGGCCCAGTCGGCGAGAAGGTTTTTTTTAAAAAAAAAGACAAATATAAAGAAAATAAAATAAAACCGAAATAAATAAAAAAAACATATAGGCATATAATATATCAAAATTTGCAGAAAAAGATTTCCTACAAGCTGAACATTTTTGTATGATCAAATAAAATACACACAAATTTATTAAAACAAAGAGTGCTTCTGCCCTAGTAAAATCCAATAAAAATCATTTTTAAAATACCAAAATTAATTCAATTTATTTCTCTCCAATTTTCTGATGTAGGGAATCATGTTACCCTATTTTCCATATATTTTATTTTTGGAGAAAATAATTTGAATAAAACTCGAATAATTCCAAATTGAAAATAAATCCAAACGAACTTTGAATTTAATTCTTTGAAACTCCCAACTCATATTTCATATGTTTTGAAGAAGTCATTTTATCTTCTCTCATGAAAATCATTGAGTTGCATAAAGTTTCTGAATTTGAAATATTTCCAGGTGAAATTCAAATATTTTCAAAAACCCTCTTCATTTATTAAAATGGAAGAAGTCATGTCATCTTCTCTCTAGGGTTTTGTATTTGAAAAGAATTTGAACTCACGGAGATCATAAAAGCAAGATGAAGTTTGGGAAAGTCCTTTTATTCCCTCTCATTTAACTTTCAAAAAGTTACGAATTTCACTCAATTTCAGTCAATCAATCAAACAATCAATCAAAACTATCTATTTGTTTATAACATTCCAAAATTTAGAATTTTGGGATGTTACAAACCTACCACCCTTAAAATGAATCTCGTCCTCGAGATTCGGAGAGGCTAGCAAGAAATAGGTTAGGGTTGGGGGTCTTCAAAAAATCCATCGATCGCCTCAGGGGGTCTGGGGTGCTACCACCCTTAGAACCATTGATACGGTTCCATCAAAACTCATATACTCCATCCTTATTGTTGACAGTGTCGGTCTCTTTAGATCTCGGGAAAATTCCTTCTCTGGGCTCTTTTGGTGGTGGCATAACCTTTTCCTCATTACTCATGTCCTTTCATCTTCGTACGGTTATTCCGAGACTGGTCTTCTTAGCTGACGGGTCTGGCGCCAATACTAAAAAACTATCGATATCTCATGGTGGTCGACAATTTATGGTATCTCCTGCAGGAAGCGGGTCTGGGTTGAACCTCACCGTATGACCTACGTTTGGCAACAACTGCCTTGTACAAGGGAAAAGTACTTATACCATTCTAAGGTTTAAACAAGGTTTTGATCGTCGTCTCTCTACTATAGGTAAGTCACTCAGATTTACCATCCCATATAGCAAGGCGAATAATAAGAGTAAGTCGGTATGGTGATCAATCCATCCCGCACCCAAATCATTACCTTGTATATGTTTTAGCGAATCTCGCATGCTAACACTCGGTCATCCTCACAGGCATTGCAGAGTTTCTCTTGTCGACGAACCACGTTTGGATAAATCCATTGATTCTGCAAGCCAAACAAACATCTATCGTTCCTTAACAACTCCCAGGTTTTGCGTTGCTCCTATAAAATCGTCGGTTGATAAAGGCATATCCTCTTCTAAGGGTTTTCCTTCAGCAAGAGTGTGCTTGCTTCTTGGCAGGTCCTGGGGCCTATGGGTTATGGTCCATCTCATCACTTGTAAACCTTGAACTCATTATCTGGGCATCTGATCATTACTCCAACATTCAGCTTCCTAGCATTCTTAAATCCATCCAATGGTACTGTCTCCAGCTTCATTCTGTTGGCACCAAACTAGGACATGATTACTCAGACTCATCATGGAATTTCCATTGATCCTTATTTCCAACATCATACCTCCTTTATATCCAATAGTAATTCATCTCTTCATCCTCGTGGGATATCCCACATACCGAGATAAAAACTTATAATTATGAAGTCCATACTCCACTTCGTGGAACATCATTATCCTTTCCAGGGTCAAGGCATCCTTATAGGGGAATATTGGCCATCTCTGCATGGCACTTCTTCAACTGGGAAACGTGAAACACATCATAAACTCCTGACAGTCCTTCGGGTGACTCCAATTTGTTGGCCACTTCTCCCATACGCTCAACACTCGGTATGGTCCTACAAATCTCGGGGCTAACCTTCCCTTAACTACAAAGCGTTTAACTCCTCACAGAGGGGACATACGAAGACATGCTCTGTCTCCAATTTCACAGACTTCCTCCTTGCATTTTTTGAGTCTGCATAACTCTTCTGCTAGGACTGAGCTTCCTTCAGTCTATCTCGAAGCAACTTAACATTCTCTTCTGACTCCTTGACCATATTTGGTCCAAACGACTGACGATCTCCAACTTCATCCCACATCAATGGTGTCTGGCTCCTTCTTCCATATAAAGCTTCAAAAGGGGCCATCTTCAAACTGGCGGGGTAACTGTTGTTGTATGAGAACTCAGCGTAAGGTAGATTATCATCCCTACTAGATCCATAATCTAGCGCACACGCTCTCACATGTTCTCCAGAATCTGATTGATTCTCTCGGTCTATCCATTTGTCTGCGGATGAAAGGTTGTACTGAACTCTAGCCTAGTACCCAAAGTGTGGTGCAGCTGATTCCAAAACTTTGAGGTAAACCGTGTTCCTCTATCAATGGTCCTCGGAACTCCATGCAGACATACATCCTGGTCAAATATATCTTGGCCAACTTCGCACTTGTATAGGTGGTTTTCACTGGGATAAAGTGAGCCACTTTGGTCAAGCGAATCAACTACTACCCAAATAGAGTCATATCCCGTTCGGGTTCTGGGAAATCCGGTAATGAAATCCATGCCAAGCTTATCCCACTTCCATTCGGGTATTGGCATAGGCTGTATTAATCCTGCTGGCTTTTGATGCTCTACTTTTACTCTCTCTGGCATACATCACCTACGACTACATACTCCGTAATATCCTTCTTCATACCAGTCCACCAAAAACACTCCTTCAAATCCAAATACCTCTTGGTGTTTCCAGGGCAAATCGAGTATGGTGAGTCATGAGCCTCTTGAAGTATTTACTTCCTGATCCTTGCATTATGGGGAACATATACACGGTCCTCGAACCATAAGATGTCGTGCTCATCCTTACGAAAACCTTTGGCCTTTCCTTTGCTTATCCTCTCTTTTATCTCAGCAATCTCTTTGTCATCCTTCTGAGCTTCATAGATCTTTCCCAACAATGTAGACTGAACTTCCATTGCTGCAACAAAACCTTTGGGAACATTCTCCAACCGAAGTTCCCTGAAAATCCTCGGCTAACTCCTTTGGTAATCCTCCGCTTATGAGGGTATTCGTCCTTGTTTTCTTTATGGTTGTGTCCTATTTCTCCACAAAGCTTGTATACACAAGGTTTCTTCATATCACTTCCATAAGGCTTCAACTTCTGGGACACAAACTAAGACTTTAGCAAGGTCAACTTAAATTCCTTCCAAGTGGTTACTCTTTGCCATCCATTGATGTTTTGGTACATCCTCCACCAAGTTGCAGCACCTCTTTCAAAGCACTGAAGAGCATGCTGGGTCATATCCTTTTTGGCTATAGTGTCATTCTCCATATGATCCTCCATGTTCTGAATCCATTGGTCCGTCTCCAATTGACCCATCGGTCCAGAAAATATGATTTCATCTCCATTCATCCTCTATTGGGTCCATGGGTTTGGGGTGGGATAAGAGAGATCGAGAGGGATGCACACAATACAAACAAAAGTTTTGAAAAGGCAGATTTTATTGTGGCTGTCGGAAAAACAACAAACAAATGACAGCTCACAATCATCGTATCTAACGTAAGTATATAACAGGGGTTTGGTCTTCTAAAGGTCAATAAATCTCAACGTCATCAAACTCTTCAAGTCTTGTTTCATGTCTCTGATGGCTTCTTCTGATCATGCTTGTCCTTCTCAAGTTCTTTTGCCAAATCATCTCTGTTGTCGCAAAGTCTATCATGACGTCCTTTAATATTTCTGGGGTTGCATTCCAAACTTCTGGGTTTCAACATCCTTGGCATGAACCGTGGCCTACTGTCCTTCAGTTCCTGATGAATCTCTGGTATCTAGAGGTTTTGTTCCTCCAGTTTGGCTACTTCAGCTTCTGGTTCCTGAGTTCTTCACGAACTGCTTCCTTATCAAATACAGCTTCCCGAAGGTCCATCTTAAACTTCCTGATGTAACACTCCAGATCCTAGTGATACACCAGCTAAGGTTAAAACTTCATCCTTTGCTGACAGATGCTCCATTAGTCCTTTTGTCATCCAAATTTTCTGAAAGATGCTTGCTTAACACCTCACGGTGACAATAGCATGAGCGAGCGATAGCATCATGGATATCCATGTTTATGACTATGTCTCTGTCATGAGCTATCATTCCATAGTTGATATTTCCTGTCTTGGGGCTTTCTTGACAAAACTTTGAGTTCTAATGCTCCATGTTTCGGTCTTTCTTCGATACACCTTGATCTCGGGTATTGACAGCTTCCATAGTCTGCCAAGTTCCATAAGGTTAGCCTTTCTAGGTTATACTAAATCTGGAAATTCTTCATAGCCTCCAATTCCTCATAGTCTTCGGAGTTTCAACTGTTGCAGTTTCCGTCATTGTAATGCACGGTAAAAATCCTCTTCATTCCGAAGTGGTCTTAGTGGTCCGATATCTGGTCCTTCTTGGAGTGGTCTCATCAGTCGAATCTTCGAGGGGTCAAAAGGGGAAAGGGGTATGGTCTCACTAAAAGGGAATATTTGAATAAGCTCAGAAGAGAAGAGAGGTAAAAGATTCTTTTGAAAAGAAAGTTGTAGAGGAAAATCTTTCCTATGGGCTTGCCAGTTTCTAGGGTCACGTCCTACAGTCAACATGTGCTCTGATACCATCTTGTAGCGACCCGACCTCAGACGGTCAAGTCTCTGTGCTTACGTGTCATCCCTGGATCGGTATGCTGACACACACAGTACTCGAGGATTTATAACAGAGGTAAATCACATGTATAAAATAACGTAAATACTATTACCTCAATCCAAAATAGCGGAAGCAACAAGGTTGTGGATTCCCATCAACACCAACGGCAAAGTTGAGTATAGGAAATCGTAACCCTAACGTATCACTTACTCGTCGTAAGATCCTGCAACATGAGACGTTGCAGCCACAGAGGGTCAGTACATTGAATGTACTGGCAAATTCACATCATAGAGCAATGATGAATAAAGGCTATCACTACATGCATATTTGGCTGGTGGAAAAGCTCTATGGTTATAATGTTTTTGCGAAAAGCCAATTTTTCCCTACTAGAAAAAGAAATAAATTTATTTAACTATCATGGTGGTTGTTAAACATTGAGAATGGTTGACAGCATTCTCAATCCCAATTAAAAGTACTCATTAAAACCCAACAATATTAATTAAAGTAACATGTTGAGATTCACAGGAAAATTAAGTACTAGATACTCAAGATGTCCATAACCGGGACACGGCTAATCATGATTAGTTTGTACACTCTGCAGAGGTTTGCGCACTTTTCCCCACATGACTCGATTGCCTCCGCTTGGTTTCTCACACTACATGGTGTTTGAGAAAGGGATGACCGAGACATAGTCTTTCAGAAGCACTTGCACCTTACATGAGGGGTAGACCGTACCAACCTACATCCCCTACATCTGCTAGTCCACCCCGTAAGAGTTCGCACAACTTAGTCAACTATGCTAGAGCCCATAATAGCATGTGGCTGCACACGGAAGTTTCTAGTTTGAATAATCTCATGATCCCTTTGAGCCTGGGTGGCGGTCCTTAGAAATACAGGCAAGTCCTGCTAGAAAACAGGTGCTTCAATCCATCCAGATGTGTGTTTAAGTTGCCACCTTAAATAAACCATTAATTAACAATCTCACATCTGTCATGGAAATTCACTCACCCAATCCACGTCTACTAGCATAGCATGGCATAAAAGCAAATGTAGAAGTAACTCCCAAGGGTTTGAAAATAAAACAGGTAATAGGTGCTACCTCAATCTACTTCCCATAACCCACAATTTAATTAGATCCTAATCATGCAATGTTTGAGGATTGATCTAATGCATAAAAACTGGGTATGAAAAAAGGTATGATCAAAGTGTGAACTTGCCTGCAAGGTTGATGAAGATGATTTGCACTCAAAACTCTTGATAGTTCTACTCGTCACACTCCGGTCAATCTATCGTGAGCAAGCAATGGTAACCACACATAAGCAATCACTCAAAAGATCGGAAAGAACGAGGAAAACAATTCGGAAAACATCAAAACCAAGCAAATAACTCTTGCAACATAAAACAATTTCTAACAGTACCAAAATTATATGAATTTGGCCTTATCAGAAAGTTTAGGTCAAGAGCTTCGATTTGCAAAAAGAATCAACTCAGACGGAGTTATAAAACTCAAGTTACGATCAAACAAAGTTCAAATTCAAATCTGGTCTAATTCAAATTTTAAATTTTCAAAAACATGTTTGAGTTGGATTACTGGATAGAGGAGATCGTAACGAAGAAGTAGGCATTGGTTTCGTCTAATTTGGACAAACGAGTAAAAAGTTGTGAGTGTTTGAAGTACAGGGACTAATCTGTGAAGAAAATTATCACGAATAGGTCCCTAGCTGAAATCTAAAATAAAAGAAAAAGACTAAATAGTGAAAGTTCGTTACCGATCGCTACCGAATGAAAATCGTTCGCTACCGAACCCTAGCTAATGAACGCTCGCAAAATAAACTAATCTAAATATAAAAACCGAACTAGAAACTATAAAGAAAAACCAGGCGGGTCAACGGTTTATATCGGTTCACCGAATAAAACCGGCGGTGGTGGCGAACGAACTCCGGCGAAGTGTGGCGCGGCTCCGGCGTTGGGCGGTGATGGCAGCGGCGGGCGATGGCGCGACTACGCGGGGCGACGCGGTGCGGGACGGAGTGCGGCGGCGGCGGCGGTGAGGCGCGGCTGCGGCAGATCTCGCCGGCGGCGGCGGTTACGGCGAGTCGGGGAGCAGCGGCGGCGAAAACGGGACCCAGGGGCCCCGGGGTGGCCTTTATAGGAGGAGGGGAGGCGAGGGCTTGGCGTGCGCGAGGGGCAGGCAAGGAGACCGGGGCGGAGACGGCGTCGCCGGCGATGCGTGCGGGCGGCGGACTCCGCTCGGGGTCGGGGACGGCTGCGCGCGTGGGTGGGCTGGCTGGGCCTTGGCCTGGCTTGGGAGCTGGGCCGGCCCAGTCGGCGAGAAGGGTTTTTTTTTTAAAAAAAGACAAATATAAAGAAAATAAAATAAAACCGAAATAAATAAAAAAACATATAGGCATGTAATATATCAAAATTTGCAGAAAAAGATTTCCTACAAGCTGAACATTTTTGTATGATCAAATAAAATACACACAAATTTATTAAAGCAAAGAGTGCTTCTGCCCTAGTAAAATCCAATAAAAATCATTTTTAAAATACCAAAATTAATTCAAATTTATTTCTCTCCAATTTTCTGATGTAGGGAATCATGTTACCCTATTTTCCATATATTTTATTTTTGGAGAAAATAATTTGAATAAAACTCGAATAATTCCAAATTGAAAATAAATTCAAACGAGCTTTGAATTTAATTCTTTGAAACTCCCAACTCATATTTCATATGTTTTGAAGAAGTCATTTTATCTTCTCTCATGAAAACCATTGAGTTGCATAAAGTTTCTGAATTTGAAATATTTCCAGGTGAAATTCAAATATTTTCAAAAACCCTCTTCATTTATTAAAATGGAAGAAGTCATGTCATCTTCTCTCTAGGGTTTTGTATTTGAAAAGAATTTGAACTCACGGAGATCATAAAAGCAAGATGAAGTTTGGGAAAGTCCTTTTATTCCCTCTCATTTAACTTTCAAAAAGTTTCGAATTTCACTCAATTTCAGTCAATCAATCAAACAATCAATCAAAACTATCTATTTGTTTATAACATTCCAAAATTTAGAATTTTGGGATGTTACATTACTGGACATGATGACTATGTACCACATTCAAGCTGGTTGCCCGTCCACCAGCCAACCAACATTAAATAGGCACGACGGCCAAGAAACCCACTCCAAGGCTCGCATTGACACGATCCACCGCTTGGCCTTGCCGGTACCCGCTATTTGAACATGGCCTCGCCCGATACCATTCGCACCACACTACGTCTGCTTCCAATCCTCCTTCGTGCACCACCTCCGCCATGATCGCCAGCTCTCTAAAGCAATGAGGAAAAGCACGAGGTG
This sequence comes from Triticum timopheevii, assembly GCA_963921465.1. Taxonomy (NCBI): domain Eukaryota; kingdom Viridiplantae; phylum Streptophyta; class Magnoliopsida; order Poales; family Poaceae; genus Triticum; species Triticum timopheevii. The sequence continues at coordinate 474,656,825 of OY997268.1, forward strand.
GCCGGCCTTGTGATTGGCTGGCAGGGACGTCATGCACGGTGGATACAAGCAAGCATGCCGGCGACCTTGCCGAAGGTGAGCGACGACGTCCGGAAGATGAGCTGGCACCCCTGCCCGCGCCGATCCATGCCAGCCTCACCATGGAGGAGGAGTAGGCACACTTCGCCACCGTCATGGCGGAGGAGCAGCCGGCACCGTGTGTCAGCATTCCAACTAGCACAGGAGGAGCAACACTATAACCTCTCACTCCTCGCGCATCAACGGCTGGTGGAGGGCCAAATCTATGGTGAGTTCATGAGCGAGGAGGCCGTGGCATCCATGGCCGTGGTGAACCCAAACTTCGTCGAGTAGCAGCGGACGCTCGACGAGGCCACATGCAGCGGTCGCGCGGTGGCATCAAAAGTGCAAGCGGTATGCAACGGGAACGCCAAACAGTTGTGTGCCATTGGCACCACTACAACCATGAGGCTGGCCCGTTGATGTCCAATGTTGACCTCATCTCCAACGGCGATGGTCAAGCCGCAGACTCTAATGAGGAAGGGTAGGACATGGGATACGGCGCTGCCTTGTGTCCCATGTGGGCCAGTCCGTGTCCCATGTTTCACTCTTCCTTGCCAAAGACTGCAACTTTACTTCGCGCGGCTCATGGCTGCCGGACAAGGACATGAAGGGAAACAACAAGGACTTGGAGGATGGACTCCGGTGAAGATTTAGACTAGGTTAACTTTTGGACGCTTTGGTTTAGTGATTTTTTTGAGAAAGGATGGGATTTATTGACTCGAAATGAAGCATCGAGGGCTTCACAAATTGACCAACCAATCCTTTTTTATTTTACGCTCTTGGTAACATTTCGGCAGCCAGCTTGTACTGTTTCTTTGACGTTGTTAGGCTGGCCATAGTGGTGATATCTTAGCCGGTATCATGCACTCGGGAATAGCAAACATGCTGATGTGATAGTGAATTAAAGAAGAGAGGGTTAGAGTAACAAGATAGATACCTTATCATGTTAAATGTTATGCTACTTTGTATTATGCATGTCAATAAATATGATCATATATGATACTACTTTATGGTACTATGTACCATAAAGGTAGTGCATGATACTAGTATATGATACTTACCACCATGAGTAGCCTTAGAGCATGGTTAATAGTATAGCCAACTGTTAGCTATATGATCTTGCCAAGTCATCCCTTACAGCCGGCAAGTACAACAGATGCATATAAATTTATACTGCTTTGTTGATACATGGCCTACCTCCCTTTTTCATAGAGCGTCTAGGAGCACGTGCTACAACTGGCTGTTATAGTGAGGGCATCCATAATGTATGCCAAATAGCATTGCCAAATTGATTTTTGGCTTTTGGCACCACATGTACACATTGCGAAGACTAGTGTCATAGCCAAATGAATGGGAACCGATGCTTCTTCAGGCTTCGATGCCCCACTTCTCTAGGTAATAAAATAGTATATGAATCTCAGGAAACTGGTGCAAGCAATGCGGGGTGGGCATGCATGTAGCAATTTTCTAACCCATTCTGTTCTGCAGTGGGGCCTACCGTACATAATATGAGAACCATGTACATTGTGGAGAAATGAGCTATTTGACGTCGATGCCAAAGTTCTGACATCATCACAAATTTGGCATCATCACATTGTGGATGCCCTGAGTAGCCCGCTTCTTTTCTCTTCTCTCTTCGCCAACTCATCAAAAATATAATATTTAAAATCTTACCGCTCGTCTATGTCGTCCTATTGTATTTGCTCTTAGAACCCGCGGGCTTCACAACTGGACCAACCAATCCCTTTTTATTTTACCGAAGAGAAGCTTCTGTCTTTCTTTTTTTCGAGAAATAGAGAAGCTTCCGTGTGTCCACGCTACAGAACATTCGGCCGCGCGCGAACCAACCTGTGATTGGATGGTTAGAGCGACTGTGGTATCCCCAGCCCATCAGGATTCAAATCCTGATGCTCGCATTTATTCCTGGATTTATTTCAGGATTTCCGACGATGCCCTTTCAGTGGGAGGAGACGTTCCCGTCGACGACGAGGCGCCTACGGTGACTTCGTAAATCTCAAGATATGCCGACTCAGTCTTTCGAAGGTGCTCATAAGGATAGGGTGTGCGTGTGTGCGTTTATAGGGGTGAGTGTATGCGCGTGTATATGAGCACTTGTGTATGTACTAATGTTAAAAAAAAAACATTCGGCCGCGCCGCCTAACTCAAGACTACGACGGGGCCAGCCAGGAGGGGAGGAGCGCCGCAAAGCGGCCCGCCCCCGCCCAGCCCAAAAATTTCGAAATAAAATCCCCAGCCGAGAGGCGCGTGTCAGTTTTGAAAGCCATTTTTCAAAGCGGAGACCCCACCAAACCCCTGTCTCTCGATCCTCGCGAGTCAGCGCCATGTCGTCCCCACCAACACAGCGGCCACCAACCACCACCACTGCGCCCCCGCCTACCGCCACGCCCCCTCCTCCGGCCACCGCCTCGCAGCCCCTGCCGCGCGCCTTCCTCGCCACCTCCACCGCGCCGCAGCGCGCCGCCAACTCGACCCCCACGCCGCCGCTGCTCTTCACCGGCCGCCCGCTCAACCCTAACCCTAGCCACCCCTCCCCCGCGCACGGCATCCTCTACCCCGTCGCCACATCATCCTCCACCCCCGCCGCCGCGGCGGCGGCGGCGGCGAACCATCGCCGCGCTCCCCCCATCGGCGTCGCGTACCCGCGCGCCCACGCCATCGCTGTCCCCGTCACAGCGCCGTCTCAGCAGCCCCAGGCGCCAACGCAGCAGCGGTCCTACGCCGCGGTGCCTCGGGCGGTGGTGGCGGGCGTGACGCCGCGTCCAGAGCACCCTCCCCGAGGGGTTCCAATAGCCCCGCATCCTCAGCTCAAGGTGAATGCCTATTTTTTAGTTTACGGGCTTCGACTGGAAGGGAATTATACTAAACCTCGACCCTTCCCTTAATTCTCACCCCAAGGCTTTTGGATCTCGCCTACTGAATGCCTAATCGGTAATGTGGCTAGGGTTTCATGCGTAGATTGAGGTTTATTGCACTCATTTTGGCAATCTGATGAAGTATTGTTGTTGAGATAGGGCCACCTTGTGAATGGGCAGGCGCTGGTGATTTATAGACTGTGAAATCATCAGAGGAAGAATATCATAGTATCTTGTTGTTTGAGCACATGTTATTTGATTTTACACAGTGCTGTTTCGTGTTCTGATTTATGGCCTTTCAGGCATTGTGCTGATTAGGATATTCCTTACCTGTAAATTATGCTGTCAAGATTTGTGAGGTTCTCTTGTAACATTTGTTTTTTGGGGTAATGTAGGTTAATGCTGTTCCAGCTGTTACTCCATCTCTGGCTGTTACTCCATCTCCAGCTGTTACTCCATCTCCAGCTGTTACCCCATCTCCAGCTTTTACTCCATTTCCTCAGGAGCATGTCACCACAAAGGAAAGGTAAATAACGAAACTGCAAGCTTATAGTTTGTCTCTCGGACTGAAAGTTTGAAGTGAAATTTTGTAACTTGGATTCATTGCAGAGAAAGTACCAAAGAAAACGCTTCAACTGTGGTGATCAATGACCGCAAAGTAAGTCCATCTTTATTAAAACTTCCTCATTACACATAGAGTTGAGAGATGTGATATCTTGTATTATGGTTAACACTCTAGTAAGAGGACAACGGTTCTACTTTTTGACTAGTTTACATGTCTAGTTACTGTTGCAAATGCAAATAGATCTTCAGTTACCTGTATATTTGTGATGCACGGAAGATGAATGGTTATACACTTATACTATTTGTCTAGTTTTAACATGTCCAGTTACTACTGCAAATGCAAACGGATCTGTTGTTTCCATTAAATTTCTGACACTCATAAGATGTGTGCATGACATGAGTTTGTACTTTGTACTGATTATTGATATGCTATTTCAGTTCCTATGTTAATATGACCTCATGGGGTGTAGTCTTTACCATAGAGATGAAAAATGATATAAAAATATTCCACTTCAAGCAAGCTCCTAATTCATTTTATAAAGGGGTTATGAGGCTGAGATTATATGGCTGGGTACTAATCAGATACTTCCATTTAAGTGGCTGAGCTTAGTACCTGAGTCGTAACAAAGTAGACCTTCGGCTCAGGAAGGACAAATATATGTTGATCAAATTTCTCAATTCCTTGTTTGTCATCTAGATAGGCGAGTTCGATATCGTACTAGAACTGACATTTCTTCTGATTTTTTTTATTGTTCCAAAGGTTAATGTGTTAGACAGTGAGTCAGGATCCTTGTATGCTCTTTGTCGATCTTGGCTACGCAATGGCGTTCCACATGAAATTCAGGTTGGCATACTTCCATTCTTTCACGTTACCTGCTTGTTGAACATTTTCTTTACTCTGGCATTCTCTGCATCAGCTCCTTTTATGTTTGAACATGCTTCAGATGTCTTTCTGGTGGTTTTTGCACTTTATTTTTTTTCTTTGATTCCTTGATTAAATCTATGGATGTTCTTTAGATAAATATACTATATGCTATCTGAGAAAGAAAACATGTTATTAGTTAGGTAATTTTGTGTTAGGAAATTTGGTCTATGGGTATTGGTCAAAGTAAATCTAAGGATTTTTATTCTAGGACCCATATATCTTCTGGAAATTATTGTTCGTTAATCCTGGTAACGCTCACTCTTATTTGCTTTAATTGCATCTATGTATTCTGTACTCCAAAACATGATTTGAGTTAAACAGGACCTTCACTTTCTGTCCACAAAGATCATCCATAGATATCTGTGTCCTACTGTAGTGTGGCTGGATTTATTGTTGTGTGTTTTGGGGTTCCCCTCATACTACTTTCAGAGGTTATATATTTGTATTTTCTTATTCAAATTTCTTATCACTTGTGTCATTTTTGTTTTCAGCAAAGCTTTGCTGGAAACGTTGCACCACTTCTTCCAAGACCTTTGCCTGCTTCAGTTGTAGGTTCTAGGATGTCAGAAAAGGACAATGATGTTGAAGATCAAGTTTCAGAAGAAGAGCAGGTATCTTGTAAAAATCATCTTTACAACATTGCTACGTCGATTCGACATACCTCTTAGTTATAATATTTTCCTGGCAATTCTGGATTGTAAATGACACCTATATTTTCCAAATCCTATAGCCAGTTTTAGGTTTTTGAACACTTACAGTTAATAAGCTTCCATCAGTAGCAATGTCTGTTTTCTGAAACATTCCTTTATAGAGAGGGGAGGGTATTTGCTAATTCGTTGTCAATACCACTGAATAGTGGGTCAATTGGCGCAGTTTGTTTCACACTCTGATACAAGTTCTATGTTCTGTCAAAAAGAGGATTGATGGAGCTATAGCTTCATTTATTCATGTTTTGATCCATTTTCCTCTACCCAAGTACAGAGTTCCCTTCCACTTTCTTGTTTGGGACTCGAATAGATTAGAGCAGGAGTTTCAGTTCTGGCTTGTTTCATTCATTGTAAAGGACAGAAGGAGAGGCTCCTACTGTCTTGTATTTAAATTTCTGTATTACATGCACAACAAGCCACTGCATCATCCACCTACATCTCCCGTTCCGGAGAAGGGAGTGAGAGAGACATTGGTTGGATGGTAGGGGAAGGGGGGCTAAAAGAGGGAAAACAGTGAAGGGGGAGATGCCGCCTACACAAGGGTGCTAATCAAAGAATCAATAAAAGGCCCAAGTCTAGACTTAGCTCTATGGGCTAAGAGGGCAAAGTCTAGCTTGAATCTGTTGGTCCAGGATCTATGAGTTGGGGGGGATTCGTTGGAAAATTTTGCCGTCCCTCTCTTTCCAAATACCCTACGCGGCTGCCGTGAAAACTTCCATGAACATTGGTCTCGACCATCCATCCGTAGCGGAGTGAATCAATTTTTAGTCTGTTGCCATCTGAGAGCCAGGTAATTTGCAGGTCTTCCCAACACTTCTTGTTGAATGGGCACGTGAAAAACAAGTGCTCCACCATTTATTCAGACCCCGAGTCACATAGGACACAGTCAACGTTGTCGTCCACATTGAAGTGCCTATGGCTCAGCATGTTTTTCGTATTGATTCTGTCAGCTAGAATCAGCCATGCGAACACCTTGAGCTTCATTATACAGGCCGACTTCCAGATCCACACGAACTCCTTGTCGGCTGTGACGTCCTTGAAATGGAATTTCTAGTATTTGGCAGACTAAAAGCTCTCCCCCAGTACAGGCCCATTTGTCTTTTGTTGCGTTATCGGGTGACGTCAAGGCAGTCAACAGTTGCATGTCTTGGACCTCGTCGTACGCTTGCACAGAGAGGGGCAGGTGGAATCCTTGATTGGTGTCCTCAATACCAAGTAATTCTGTCACAGAGGCGTCTTCGGTTTTATTGTAAGAGAATGCTCGGGGGTGTGTATCAGCAATGATCTCGTCTAGCGATAAATCCTTCCAAAACAGAGCAGTGGATCCATCCCCGATCTGAACTCTCGTGATCCCTCTGTAAATATTATTCAGCTGCATTATGTCTTTCCACCAGAACGAGCCGTAAATTTCCAAAGCGTGAGGGACCTTGTCAGCATAGTACGTAGCCCACTAGGTCGACCCAAGGCACGCCCTTTTTGTTGTAGAAGTTGTGTAGGTGTTTGAGAAGCAGACCCGTGTTTTGCACCTGAAGATTTATTATGCCAAGGCCCCCTTTCTTCGGGCGACAAACAATGTCCCACGCAGCAAGAGAGTTGCATGATTCTCCATTTCCCATATTCTTACGCCAAAGACATATTCGGATCTTGTCGAGGTGCTCAATCAGCTTTGGAGGGAATTTAATAATAGTGCACATCGGGTAGATTATCATAGAGGTCAGGACTGAATTCAGGAGCTGAAGTTTGCTGCCATGAGAGAGCATGCTGAGCGATGAAGACAACCGCCTCTCAACACTGTTCACCACTGTCATAAGATCTATGATCGTTGGTCTGGTAGTTCCCATCGGCAATCCCAGATAGGTGAATGGCTTTGAACCAATCGAGCACTGAAACATTTGTGCTAAATTCAACAGCCAGAGGTCCAGTAGTATTGATGGGTACTAGGACAAATTTCTGAAAATTAATTTTCAGATCAATGGAATCAGCATAGTCCATGAGGAGTTGCTTCATTTTGCTAGCTTGGGTAGGGCATGCTGGCATGGCAAGTATCGTGTCATCAGCATACTGTATCACTGGGTAATCTGGTGATCCTCGTGCAGGGATAGGGAGTTCAATTATGTTGGGCCGATGTGCTTCGTTGATAGCCGACTGGAGAAGATCTGCCGCAAGAACGAAAATGAGGGGGGAAAGAGGATCCCCCTGACGGACACCGCGTTGACAGATGAATTGTCTACCGGGCACGCCATTCAACAGCACCGACGACATCCCAGAGTTGAAGATACACTCAATCCACCCAAGCCAGCGAGCGTCGAAGCCCATGTTCTTCATAATTTTCAGCATAACAGAGTGTTCAATTATATCGAAGACTTTGGCAAAATCCAGCTTCAACAGAACGATTTCTTTTCCCAAGTTTTGACATTGAAAGATGCACTCCTGGATTGTGCGGTCGCGTAGGAAGCCGTACTGGTTCCCGATGAACAATTTTCAGTATCAATTTTTGGAGTCTATTTGCAAGGAGTTTTGTAATGATTTTCAAACAGCAGTTCAATAGTGTAATTGGCCTGTAGTCATTTGTTGTTTGAGGCAATCCGGTTTTCGGGATAAGAGTAATGAATCCTGAATTGATGCTTTTCAGATTGAAGGTTCCATGGTAAAAATCACCACACAGCTGATAGAAATCGTTTCTGATGATGTGCCAGCAGGTTTTCAGAAACATGCCATTGAACCCGTCTGGTCCAGGTGCGCGATCAGCAGGCTTTTTTTTGACAACCTCGTCAATTTCCTTATGTGTGAAAGGTTCAGACAATGTTTCTGAACCATGTACCTTTTGGATTATGGATGGTAAATCAAATTTCATAGCCTGAGGGGATGATTCACCTAGTCGCTGTTTAAAGGCTTGGGAAAGGACAGCCTCTTTGGCAGTATGATCATGCACTTCAGTGCCATCAGGGAGCTTGAGAGATGCAATTGAGTTTTTTCTGTACCGTTCAGTTGCCAAGGCTTGAAAAAGCTTGGTGTTCGAATTTAATCCATCGAATAGTGCAACGCTTCTTCCAATAGGCGTTTTGGTGCTGCAGGAGGGTGAGGAGATGGGCTTTGACAATCCTTCTGAAGTTCTTCTCCGGGGTAGATAGTGGCTGCAGGTCTTCAAGCCCATCTAGCCCAACCAGGGCCTCATTGCAGTTTTGAATCAGAATTGAGAGGCGGGAAATCCCCTTACTCCAAGTCTTGAGCTCATATCTCAGAGCTTTGAACTTTCTGCATATGAGGGCAGCACTATTTGTGGTGTAGCAAGGACTGTTCCAAGAGTTTGCGACCACATCGAGAAAACCTTAGTGGTTGATCCAATAATTTTCAAAGCGGACGATTTTGCTCTTTGGGGATCTTTGTTTCAATGGTAACAACATAGGGGCAGTGATCGGAGGCAGGTTTTCCTAGAGCCGTCGCCGCAGTGTTTGGACACAAGAGAGTCCAATTACTTGAAGAGAAAACCCAATCAAGTTGTTCCAGCAAGGGATCCTCTTGCATATTGCTCCAGGTGAATGAGCGCCCTTTTAGGGGAATTTCAACTAGTGCCTGACTGCCGATTATGTCATTGAATAAAATAATATCATTTAGGTCTCCTCCAGGTTTATTCCTGTAACTTACAGATCTTATGAAATTAAAATCGCCCAAGAGGAGGCAGTCTTCAGAGTTCTGGATGTTCAGGATAAAGCCAAGAAGTGAAAGAATTCCTGTCTTCGCCACGACATGGGCCATATATATTGAAAAGCTTCCAAACATTTCCAGATAACTTAGAAGTAAATTCAATACCCAGTGCGAAAATATCAGAGAAAGTAGTTACTCCATCAAAGACTATTCCACACCGAAAGAATACCACCAGAGGCCCCACGAGATGGCACGAAAGCAAATTTATCGAATCTTCGGGGACAAAGGTCTTGATGAAGTTCAAATCAAAGTGCAAGTGCTCGGTCTCTTGCAAACATATTACATCACAACCACTGATAGAAATGGCGTTTCTTATAGCTAGTAGCTTATCATCTGAATTTATTCCGCGCACATTCCAAACAAGCACCTTCCATTGTTTCTTACCAGACATAGATGATTATGCAGTGGAGGAGGAAGAAGTCTCTTCCTGCGGCTCAGCTGTCAACTTGGAAGTGGAGAGCTCTTCGGCTGGAATCCCACGTCTGTCAGTCCCAGTGTACTGGAAGCGGGGCAGGATCAGCCGCTGTCTTGGCGATGGGAGCAGCAGCAGAGGTGGTGTTGGCCTGGTTGGGATCATCCTAGGCTTGACTTTGCTTTTGGTGGTACGAGTCTTTGCCAGGGAGGGGGCCTTGAATCCGTTGTACTTGTTCGCCCGGTCACTACGACGAAGCTGGGTAGTAACAATTTCAGCAACTATCTTAGTCTTGCGTCCCTCGCGTGCAGTGGGTCTGTCAGAGATCATTGCAGTGGTGTCACTCATTACAATCCCCAGGCTATCAGACTGTATATCTGTAGCAACAGGTTCGGTATCTAATCCATGACAAGCTTCATCAGAGTATGATAGAGTAGCAAAGGCAGTGTTCCAATTCGTTTTGTCAACTCTAACCACTTCCATGATGTTCAGAGGGACCAGTATCGGCCAGGTGGTCTTCAGAGCATGAGCTACAAACGAGAACTGCAGTTTCTTGCAGAAAAGAGTAGCATTCTGATCCATACCTGGTTTATAAGTGATCATCAAAGGCATAGCTTTATAGATGTAAGACCTGAAGAAATCAATGAGCTGGTTGAAGGGCAGTACCTGAAGTTCCTGTGTTCGATGACCTGGTTGAAAGGCCCGGGGAAGAATTGGTAGGGTGTCACAGGAAAGATGGCCATGGCTTGCAAGCTTTGTGGTGGTGGTGGTGTGCTGGAGGAGCTCATTTCTCTGCCTCCGATACTATCATTTCTTTCCTGAACCCCACGATTTGGTTCTCTGTAGGAATCTGTTGCCTATTCATTTTGGGTTGCCAAATCAAATGTTGACGATCCGCCCTGAAATTACATTGAGATGTATAAATCTGTTTTTTCTTCCATATCAAAGATCCTTGAACATTTCCTTGCTTGTTGTGCTCATATATCCTTCCTTTCATGGACTGATTGGCATTCACTTTAGAAATATGTATCTTAGGCTTCCAGAAATATTTGGCAGTATTAATCCCCTCACAATTTGCAGAGACATGCCCAAGAAAGGAACACCCTGTGCACCAGAGACGCGTTGGACAGAGCATTGACCAATGTAATGTGGATGAGCAGTGTTTCATTCATTCCTTACCTTTTACCTTTCTTTTCTGTTTATATAAGTGTTTGAAGCCTTATATCCTGCATATGCTAACTGTTGCTTGTGATTGCTTTTAATCCTTATTACTGGTCCATTGTTTGTCTGTTCTGGAAAGTGAAAACTTGTGTCTCATTTGCTCATGTTGAAGGTTTAAATTGGGTTGGTGAGCATTGCATTAAATAGCATCTTGCTAAACATTCCACACCTAACCTGTTGGCAAGATTGGGCACATCTGTTGTACCTTACCAAAATATGTTAAATTCCGTAGATTATTTCTCATTTGTTGAGAACAAATGGATGAAGGATCAATTTTAAAATGTGACTTTAGGATGGAATTTACTTGTTTTATGACCTTTTGTTACCCAATATGTGTACCCTGCTTTGGTTAATTTTACCTCTTATCTTATTTTTCTATCACCAAAAACACTAGTTGGGGTGTTTAGACTCTGATACCATTATATTTGATGTTCTATTGTGCAGAATGATACTAGTGAATATACCGCGGCTGACTTGTTGAGGGAGCATGTAACTCGTGCAAAAAATATACGTGCCAAGTATGTACTTCTCCCAGACCTCTTCTGTCTTTTTAATAGAGGTTGAATCAATCACCAGAAGAAGATTAGGCCAATAATATTGTGCAGACAGTAACAATTTCCAAAATATGACCAATGTAATCGTTTTCGTCTTTGTCGAGTTGTCATTAGGTTTGATAATTAGGTGTGCCTTTCCATGTTCAGATCTGTCAGCTTGTTGCATTGGCAAGCTCTCAAGCATGCATTAAAAATGTGAACATGCGAATATGACCTTGGCTGGATTTTGAGTTGGTCTTTCATTTTAACATAATTTTGTTTGGCAGATTGCGCAAGGAGCGGCAAGTCCGGATCGAGAGATACAAGCAGCGCCTTGCACTTCTTTTGCCTCCACCACCACCCCCACCTAGCGAGCCATGATGGACTTATATACAAACCAACTGATGAGATTGGAAGTGCCATGGCTTCCATGTTGCCTTTGTGTTGTCATGTTAAGTTACAGTAGAAGCGGAGACAATTCCAGATGTTGTACTGTTACTCTGTTTTAGAATTCGTTCCAGCCGCCAAATAATCAACATTAAACTCTGCATCTTTACTTGGAATGTTTTTCTTCCGGAGATTTTAGCATTTTTCTTTTTGGAACATTTGCTCCATGTAAATGTTTGTCGAGAATCTTTTTAGACCAACAATTGAACTATTTGTAGCATGGTACAATTTCTGCTCTTTATGTAGTTATTAGAGTTGTCATCTGTCAGCTAATTAAGTGTGACAATTGAGATGTTATCAGCCATTAGAAACATGAGATTTAGACTCTAAGCATGCCTAGCTAGGGTATGAGCTCAACGTAAGGGGAACCCTTGGCTTGAGTTTCTCTTGCTTAGCTAGGATAAGTAACATATTGTTGGCAGGTACCCCCTCCGTTCCAAATTACTTGTCGTGGTTTTAGTTCAAAATCACATTTGAGCTAAAACCACGACGAGTAATTTGGAACGGAGGGAGTAGTTCGTATGCACATCCTAGGTGACTAGTTATTGTTTTTGAGCGGGTTTCACTGACTACTCTTCAGAAAATTTGTGAGACAGTTATTGTATTTGTGCAAGTTATTTCTCCCAGAGTTGGGATATTTATTCAGAACATTTTGAGACGCCTTATGAATATTTTTTTACATGAACTCTTCTACGACCATTCGTGAAAAAAAATGAATTCCTTCAAAAGGAAAAATAAAAAAAATAATCAAATGAATGACTCCTTTGAACAACAAACAGCACCGGTGCGATCAGCTTCTGTTCACCACCCTGCAGTTCCTCCTGACCTCCCCCATGCTTCCGGTCAGCGGGGCGATGTTGCCCATCTTGATCATCGCCGTGGCGAAGCTCCGGAAGAAGTCGGCCTGGCTGGCAGCGAACCCCTCGACGATGGGCGCCGTGGAGGCCGCGGCACCTTCCGGCGCGGAGAGCATCACCTGGTCGGACCGGAGCAGGCCGCGGTTGCGCAGGAGGTTGTGGTAGTAGCTGTTGTCGAACGCGTCCGGCGTGGCCGGGTCGAGGTTGTTGAGGCGCTCGTCGGCGCCCGCCGCCGGGCAGCTCTGTCGCAGGGTGGACAGGTACGCCCCGTCCAGCGTCGGGTCCGGCTGCCCGGTGCCGGCGAAGTTGTCGAGCCTGTCCTGGAAGAACCTGCACTGCGCCCGGCCGATCGTGTGTGCTCCTGGAAGATGAAGCGAGACGTACGTGTCATTTGAACCGCTCCAGTCGTGTCATAACATATAGAAACCGAGGTTTGATCCGAGGAGCTGATGGTGGATCAGTAATGGAGTACATCGTAGTACCTTGGAGGGCGACGAAATCGGTGTCGTCGAGGCCGACGTCGGCGAACTTCTGCCTAAGGACGTTGAGGGCATCCGTGGGTGCGGGGAGGTTGTTGGCGGCGTCGAAGTTGGCCGTCGTGCCGTCCCTCCGGCCCAGCAGCACCCTCCAGTAGGGCCCTCCCGCCAGCTCGACGGAGACTACGGCGGCGAGCGCGACGATGTCGGCGCAGGAGACGACGCCGGGGCACGCACTCTCCAGGGCGGCCTTGATGTCGTCCACCACCGGGAACCCGCGCGCCGAGTTGTTGTTCGGGGCGGCGTTCTTTTCGCTGTTTATCGCCGGGCCGTCGTCCAGCAGCAGCGACCCGTCGCAGCCCTGCACGCACACGTACGTTAGCTTCAGCTCAAATTTTATAGCAGCGGCGGCGCATGCACACCAGGACGGCAGGCATGCACGCATGGTAGACGGTATAGTACGGTACGCACGTTGACGAAGCAGTCGTGGAACTGGAGGCGGACGAGGCTGGCGAGGATGCGCGGGTCGGCGGTGCGCGCCGCCTGGATGACGCGCCGCACCGTGTGGTAGACGTGCGGGCACGACTCGTCGTAGTAGGCCGGGCTCAGCTGCTGCGCACGCGCGCCCTGGAAGAGCGCCATGGCGGCGAGCAAGGCGCACACGGCTAGCAGCGCCGCCGGCCGGGGAGAAGGAGACGCCATCTTGATTTGCTACCGAGTAGTAGTCAAGTAGAACCAACAAGATCAATCAATTCGATCTTGATCTCTCTTTTGCTTGCTCGGTCGCGCGCGCTAGCTAGCTTGTTGGTGTGCTGATCTGCTCTGCTTGTGCTTGTGATTCTTGGGAGCGGGCAATACCGATACGGCGGTACTTATAGCAAAGCTACCGCGAGGCTTCTTGGAATGATGAGTGGACTCGCTCCCGCGACGCAACGCGGAGGTTGATCTGGTAGTTTTTGGCACTCTGGTTGAAAGGGTCTTGACTACTGAGGTTTCGAGATATGCAGAGGCGGGCGGGAAATGGTCTGTAATAAAACCATAAAACTATGTGCTGATACGGTTTAGCACTGGGTCCACACTCAACTAACCCCGTAATTTATACTCTTAAAAAAGGGTATATTCAGAAAGGCGCGTGTAGGAGTACGTTTATATGTTGAGGATGCGGCTGGGCGGTGCTTTTTCTTTGACACGTTAATTGTTCCTGATGCTAGCTGCTTAACTCGTGAATTAGTCTATGGGAGTGAATTTTCGAGATACAGAATTAGTCTGTATACCACGAGGGAGGCGCAGGTAACGGATAGAAGTATGCTCCTCAGGGGGATGGAATTCTATCGTTTGATGTCATCTGCAAGGAGAACTTTGCAGGAAAGATCACACGTGATCAAAGTGAAGCTAGCCATCACCGTGTGCTGGGAAACTTCCAACGAGGATCGAGTTAGTGCAGGTTGATTGTACTTTTTGATAAATGGTGGATTTTATTTACTCAAAATGAAACATCAAGTGCATATAAACACAGTGAGCAAACGCATGCTTCTGAATAGTTAGAATGAACACAACCAACACTAACACACATACACATACAAATGCCGACAAATAGCAAAGTCATACAAGAACAAAGCTATGACTAAGCCAGAAAAAAAAACCCGAAGCGATCAAACCAACGGTCGACAAACTAGTACATCGACCATATCCGCACCAACCATCTCTGGACACTACAAGGACCACGAGGTTCTTCAACAACAACCTCATTTCTTCATCAACAATGCCTCTCGGAAGGAAACGACGTCCAAGCGTCGCTGTCACCGGATTCGACCATCAAAGGCCAAATTCTAGGTTTTCACTCTGAAGTACAGGTCTTAATCTATGAAATCGTCATGAGGAGGGGGGGGGGGGGGGGGGGGGGGGGAGGGGGGGGGGGGAGGGGGGAGGGGGGGGGGGGGGGGCGTTAAGTAGACATCTTCGTCACACTGACGGTCACATCGGAGGACCTTAGGTTCCAACTGCGTACTACTGGTATCTCCAAAATTGAGGTGATTGCATCCCATCGGGAGCTTAATAAACTTACATGAGCTAGCTCGGATTGACAGTAAGTACTCCAATAAAGGATCCTAGAGTACTCGTATCCTGGGGTCTCTTGGGGGCTTCGGTGTGCGAGGCCTCGCGCCGATGCCTTTCTGGTGATCTCTCGGCCGTCCGATGTGCGCCGATGCCTCATGCTCAGTCGAATTTCCTTGCAGGTCCATTACGTGTGAGCCGCGTGCGCGACCGGGGCCACCTTTTAGAGGGGCTTTTCGACATGCCGTCGTGCGTCGAGTGAGGCCAGGTGTCGGTGCTAAAACCGGCGGATCTTGGGTAGAAGGTCCCGAGCTGTTGATCTAGGAACGATGGTAACAGGGGGAAACAGAAGACGATGTTTACCCAAGTCCGGGCCCTCTCGAAGAGGTAAAATCCTACGTCCTGCTTTGATTATATTGATGTGATGGAGTATCAAGTACAAGATGATCTACCTCGAGATCGTATGTTGTGTTCTAAAACCTAAGGCTAGTGATCGTGTCCCTAAAGACTAGACCCCATGGCTTATATATGCATTGGGGGTACCTAGGTTACACATATGGTCGGTTACCAATCACGCCGAGGTCTATAGCTTTTGGAATCCTTCCTTGTGGAGATCGGTGGGTCGTAAGCTCGCCCCGTGGACTATGGGCCGTATAGGTTAGTACCCCTAGTCCAGGACACCGTCAGTGGCCCCTGAACTTGTCTTTGAAGTCGAGGATGGCAACTCCATCCTCGGACCAATGTCTTCGCCTTAAAGTCTTCGGCTTGGCAGGTGAGTTGTTCCTTTATCAGCTTATGCTTGAATCTGAAGAGTACAATTATCGGGTCTCCCTTTACAATTTTGACCCTTCCGACCATATGTTAGAAACCCTAGCCTCAGTGAGGGAAGTAAAGGATCCCTTTTTTTTACAAAGGTATTCCCCCGTTCTCGTGGTCCTGAGGTGGCTTAGCCTCAAAGGCTTGCCACGTAAGCATAACCAGTGACAGGACGCTGAACTCCTGACAGTTTTTCGAACCGTCAGTGCCTATAATGCTAATTGAACCAGTTATTGCAAATCGAATCACGGCCCGAGGCAGCTTTCCCATTGGCACGTCCTATCAATGCAGAGATCGTGCTCCATTTTTCAAGGGATATCATTAACGAATCATTTTTATTGATGTGCGCCTAATGGCACAAAGGGTTGGAAAGTGGCGATTCATGCGACACAGTAAGGGGACTCTTGATTTTTCCTGACCTATAAGAGCAAAGGGGGGCAATTCAATTTCCCTCACGTTTCCATCTGCTGCGCCATTGCCTATAGCCTCCAAAGCTCTACCGCCCTAGGTCCATTCCAAAGCCTCCAAACTTCACATGCGCTTGCATTTTCTCATCAACATTGGTCGATGTTGAGCTGAAGGGCAAGTGGGTGCCCTCAAATGTCACATAGGGCACCGGCATGAGCTACGGGCGACGGGGTACATACCCATCGAAGCCAATTGCCAGGTCCTGGAGCCTGGTTACCCGATCCCTACTTCCAGTGAAGGGGAGAGGGTTGTCTTTGTTCCCCACCTCACCAGGGGCATGTGCTTTCCTCTTCACCTTTCGTGAGGGGGCTATTATTCTTTTACATGCCAGATTTTCATCATCTAGCCCCGAATTCAATTATCCACATAGTGGCCTTCATCACTGTCTACGAAGCATTCCTCCGTGTCGAACCGCACTTTTGCCTTTGCCCGAAGATCTTCAGCGTCAAGCCAAAGAGTAATGGCTTCCGACTTGCTGAATGCGGCGGGGCCATGATAAGCAAGCTCCCAAAGGTGTCCTAGCTAGAGGGCACCTTTGTGGAGACAATCAAACTGTGGCAATGGGAGTGGTTCTATATCACCGAGCTGCCCGCCGAAGACCAGACGGAGATCCCCGCCTTTACGGCCGAGCCTCCAAAAAGGATGGTCTCTTGGACGAAGAAGAGCCTCGATTGGTGATAACCCACAAGTATAGGGGATCGCAACAGTTTTGAAGGGTAGAGTATTCAACCCAAATTTATTGATTCGACAGAAAGGGAGCCAAAGAATATTCTCAAGTATTAGCAGCTGAGTTGTCAATTCAACCACACCTGAAAGACTTAATATCAGCAGCAAAGTATTTAGTCGCAAAGTAGTATGGAAGTAGCGGTAACGGTGGCAAAAGTAATAGTAGCAGTTTTATATCAATCGTGATAGTGGCAACGGAAAAGTAACTAAGCAAAGATCAATATGAAATGAGCTCGTAGGCAATGGATCAATGATGGATAATTATGTCGGATAGCATTCATCATGCAACAGTTATAACATAGGGTGACACAGAACTAGCTCCAATTCATCAATATAACGTAGGCATGTATTCCGCATATAGTCATACGTCCTTATGGAAAAGAACTTGCATGACATCTTTTGTCCTATCCTCCCATGGCAGCGGGGTCCTATTGGAAACTAAGGGATATTAAGGCCTCCTTTTAATAGAGTTCCAGACCAAAGCATTAGCACTTAGTGAATACATGAACTCCTGAAACTACGGTCATCACGGGAAGTGTCCTGACTATTGTCACTTCGGGGTTGCCGGATCATAACACGTAGTAGGTGACTATAACTTGCAAGATAGGATCAAGAACACTCATATATTCATGAAAACATAATAGGTTCAGATCTGAAATAATGGCACTCGGGCCCTAGTGACAAGCATTAAGCATGGCAAAGTCATAGCAACATCAATCTTAGAACATAATGGATACTAGGGATCAAACCCTAACAAAACTAACTCGATTACATGTTAAATCTCATCCTACCCATCACCATCCAGCAAGCCTGCGATGGGGATTACTCAGACACGGCAGTGAGAATCATGAAATTGGTGATGGAGGATGGTTGATGATGACGCTGCCGATGGATTCCCCTCTCTGGAGCCCCGAACGGATTCCAGATCTGCCCTCCTGAGGAAGAACATGGCTTGGCGGTGGCTCCGTATCGTAAAACACGATGAATTCCCTCTCTCTGATTTTTCTCCCCGAACGTGAGTATATGGAGTTGGTGTTGAGGTTGGTGGAGGTCCAGGGGGCCCACAAGACAGGGGGCACACCCAAGGGGTAGGGCGTGCCCCCCACCCTTGTGGCTTGGGTGTGGGTCCCCTTCGGCTGATTCTTTCACCAATATTTTTTATTAATTCCAAAAGTTATCTCCGTGAAGTTTCAGGTCATTCCGAGAACTTTTATTTCTACACAAAAATAACACCATGGCAGTTCTGCTGAAAACAGCGGCAGTTCGGGTTAGTTCCATTCAAATCATGCAAATTAGAGTCCAAAACAAGGGCAAAAGAGTTTGGAAAAGTAGATACGTTGGAGACGTATAAACTCCCCCAAAATTAACCCATTGCTTCTCCTCAAGCAATTCAATTGATAACTGAAAGTGATAAAGAAAAACTTTTACAAACTCTATTTGATCTTATTGTTGCAAATATTTAAAGCCAACATTCAAGTTTTCAGCAAAGATTATGAACTAACCATATTCACAATAACATTTAGGTCCCACATTCACTCATATCAATGGCATAATCAACTAGCGAGTAATAGTAATAAATCTCGGATGACAAGACTTTCTCAAAACAATCATGATATGATATAACAAGATGGTATATCGCTAGCCCTTTCTGAGACCGCAAAACATAAATGTAGAGCACCCTGAAGATCAAGGACGGACTAGACATTGTAATTTTTGGCAAAAGAGATCCAATCACAGTCATACTCAATATTAATTAATAACAATGCATACAAATGACGGTGGTGCTCTCTAACTGGTGCTTTTTATAAGGGGATGATGACTCAGCATAAAAGTAAATAGATAGGTGTCGTGGTTCTAAGTCTGACAGTAGAGTGGGGGGTAGGTATGGAGAGGCAAGGTCCTAGCTATGGAGAGGTTGTAAACACAAGCGATGTACGAGTTCAGGCCCTTCTCGGAGGAAGTAAAAGCCCTACATCTCGGAGCCCTGAGGCGGTCGAGTGGATTATGTGTATAGGTGTTACAAGAGTGCGAACCCTTCTGCCTGTGGAGGGGGGTGGCTTATATAGAGTACGCCAGGACCCCTGCCAGCCCACGTAATGGAGGGTTTAAAGTATATTAAGTCTGGGGCGTTACTGGTAACGCCCCACATAAAGTGTCTTAACTATCATAAAGCCTATTCAATTACAGGCCGTTGCAGTGCAGAGTGCCTTCTGACCTTCTGGTGGTCGAGTGAGTCTCCATGGTCGAGTCCTTCTAGTCAGTCGAGTGGGTTCTTCGTTGGTCGACTGGAAGGTGATCTCTTCTAAGGGTGTCCTTGGGTAGGGTATCTAGGTCAGGCCTATGACCCTACCCTAGGTACATGAATCCATCATTAGCCCCCGAATGCATTGAGGCTTGAATGAGGAAGGAGTTGATGCTGTTTCCGATTGACTTTTGCATACTGGCTATGCGTTGTTCTGGAGTAAGATCTTCTTTGCTGATAACGAGCAACTTTTCTTCAGTCGGCTCGATCCATTCTTGTCTTTCGTCGAGTGACTTTTCAGAGCTCACCGGTTCCCGAGCGACGGATCGCAGGAGATCCCGCGTCTGACAGACTGATCTGCCGTTCGCGGATTCCACGGGATACAAAATTTGGGGAAGCGCGCGAAGCGGAACGAACCGTGGCGCTCGGACGGGACAGGACATAGACGCCTCGATCTCCGTGCCGCTTTTTCCGCCACGTATCGTGTCGATGCAACTGTTTCGGGATATGATTAGATTTACCGGGTCCACCTGTCATCCACTCGGAAGGGATGTTATAAATGCGACTAGTGAGGGTTTCTGAACAGTGCTCCATTCTTTCTCCTCTGCTCTCCTCGTCTCCGTCCAACGCACCCGCTTTTGCCTCCGCAAAGCTATTCTTCGCGCACCTCGCTGGCAGCCATGGTCAAGGAGAAGACGGCGGCGCTGGAGCGCGCAAAGAAGGCGTCGGCGGCGGAGAAGGCGCCGGCGGCGGAGAAGGCGAAGGGGAGATCCACCAGCCGCAGCGGGTCTTCGTCGAGATCCCGCCTGCCGAAGGGCTGGGTCCAGGGAGATTGGATCCAGTCGACCATCAGGGAGAAGGATCTCCTCGACATGGCCGACGACGGGCTGATCCCCCACGGCGCCACAAGACTTCCAGGAAAAGAGTGGCAACCCCAGCCGGAAGAGGGTGAGTGTGTGCTCCTGGCCACTCATGTCGATCGAGGATTTTCTCTGCCACCGAGCGTTTTCTTTCGTGGTTTTTTGAACTTCTTTGGAGCCCAACTCCACCACTTTACTCCGAACTCCATCGCGTATCTTGCTGCGTTTGTATCCATGTGCGAGAGCTTCCTGGGCTGTCGACCGCACTGGGGCTTGTTCAAGCACATCTTCACGTGTCGTTCTCAGACCGTGAAGAAGGCGAGTCCAGGCGATGAGAAGACCCAAGTTGTCCAAATGTGCGGGGGCCTGGGAATTCAAGTGAGGAATAAGAGCACCTTCCCAGCTATGACGTTTCCCGAGTCGGTCAGGGGCTGGCAGTCGACCTGGTTCTACTGCCAGAATGAGCCGACGCCGGGGCAGTCGAGTGGACTCCCTCCATTCACCATGAGCCGAGTGAACAAGCCCTCCTCTCTGAAGGTGGTTCCGGAGGAGAGAGCCGATGTGAAGATGTTGATGGATCGCGTGGTGCAGTTGGTTCGGGACGGCGTGACTGGCATGGACCTTCTGGAGGTTTTCCTTCGGCGGCGTATCCAGCCTCTTCAGTTCTGGAGCCATTGCATGTGGTTGTACTGCGGAACTGAAGACGAGACTCGAGTCCACCCGGAAGCAGTCGACGACGCCACGGTGGAAAGATGGATGGCCGCGGTCACTGGGAACAAAGATAATCCCCGTGGATCCAGGAGGGTTCCTCCACTCGACCATCACAGCGTTCCAGACAAGGTACATTTGCTCTGCCTTCTATTGTATATTTGTTGAATTTGTTTCTGTATGTTTTGCAACTTGGTCGATTGATCTCTGTCTTGACGTCTTCCAGGCCCTTACCGAGCTGTATTCGATGCCCAATGGAGCTCAGGCTCCGACTGAGGAGGGAGAAGCCAGCAGGGGCGAGAGCCAGGATGAGTGGGATTCAGGCGCTGCCGAAGATGACGATGATGACGACGACGATGATGAGGACGAAGAAGAGGAGGAGGAGGATGTTGCACCACCGCGCTCGGAAAGGCGGTCGAAACTTGTCCATGACCCCGCGACTGAACGCGGTAAGGGGGTTGCGACTGCCCCGCAGTCGACCAAACGCCCTCGGACCGCTTCTCCGGTGCCGAGTGAAAAGGCGCCGAAGCAGTCGAAGGTGGCTCCGTTGAAACCCACCAAGCTCCTGCCGAAGATGAAGGTGTCCATCCCCACTATATCTGGGTAAACATGTTACTTGAGTCTCCTTGTTTCGTATAAGCTTTATCTCTGGTTGATACTTGAGTTAGTCGACTGATTCTTTGGAACTTCAGTGCTGCAACTTCTGAGACCTCAGGCAAGGCTGACGACCATGAGATGGAGGACGCAGCAACCTCAAATCCTGGTACTATACTCTCAATTCTGTCCTTAGTCGACTGACTCATGATTTCTAACTTTGATTCTTTTTCTGAAGCTCCACCCAATGACATTATCACCCTTCCTGAAGATGATGATGATGAGGATGAAGAACCGCTGAGGCACAGGAGGAGCAGGAAGGCGTCTACTGGTACGGCAACCCAGGATGCAACGGCGCCCGAGACTGTGGTCACGGAGGGGGAGAACCTCACTCGACACACCGTGTCTTTCGCGGTGCCGTTGACGAGTGCTCATCCCACTTCGTCGAGTGATGCCCAACCTTCGCTCTTCACAACGCATCACGTCCCAGAGGACTAGGCCAGTGCTGCTAAGGAGGCGATACGCCAAGCGGGGATCATGATGGAGCAGGTGAAGATCATCCGGGATGCAAGCCAAGCAGCTTATGACGCTAGCTCCGCCCTTCAAAGCAATGTTCAGGTCAGTCGACCACCACCTGTTCTGTTAGGATATGCTATCAAAACTTTTTCTTTCTGAAATCCATAGCAATCACCCAGTGGGTGTGTCGATAAAAAACTCCGTGTTAGCGGGGGCACGCTGAGTGCACCCGCTGGGTGTAGTCCCCAAGGCTAAGGTCGACTGCTGGCAGTCGGCCTTAGGCTTTATAAGTAAAGGTTGTTCATCATTCGATTGGATCAAATGGTTTTCTGAAACCGGTGGGGGCACGCTGAGTGCACCCACTGGGTGTAGTCCCCGAGACTGTGGTCGATTGCTTGCAGTCGATTACAGTCTGAAGAGCACGTCTTTTTTTTTGGTCGACTGGTCGACTCTGTCTTGAACAGAATTAGTGGGGGCACGCTGAGTGCACCCACTGGGTGTAGTCCCCGAGACTACGGTCGAATGCTTGCATTCGACTGTAGTCTTAGAAACGTATGATTTTTCCCTATCCACTCGGAAGTGAATCATCTTTGATATTTTGTCGATTGGTTCTTCGTAGAAATCCTGTGACCTTGCGGCTCGCTATACGGAACTGGAGCAGAAGCACATTCAGCTCGAGCTGGATCTGAAGCTGGTGCAGGAGAATCTGACGAAGGCGAAGGAGGAGACCAAAGGTATGTTCGGTGAGACCTCGACGACTCCTTTTTCCTTCCATTTGTTTCAAAATCTGACTTTGCTGTAACTTGCAGGCAAGGTGAAGGAGGCCCAGAAGAAGAAGGACCTTGAGCTAGCTGAGAAGACCAAGCTTGCTGACGAGAAGTTAGCTTCAGTCACCAAGCTTGAACAGGAAAATACCAATCTGAAAGCTGCTCTGGCGATTGCCACCAAGGATGTCGACCGACTGAAAACTGACAAGACTACCTTGACCGAGAAGATCAACCAGTTGATTGGGAAGAAGAATGACCTGGAAGGCTTCCTGGGTGGTCTTGCCAAGAAATTGTTCCTTATGCTCGAAGGTAATCTTTTACACTCGACCAACATTTTCAACTGTGATGTTTCCATTCGACCATTGTCTTGATTCGGCGTTTTGTCCTTGCAGAATTCTGTCGAAACTTTGAAGAAGAGACTAGCCAGTTGGAGCCGAACCTTGACCCTGTCAATTCTCCGGTGAATGATGAAGTTGCCATGAATGTCTTCCGACTGGAGTCCCGCGTTGCAGCTATCGTGGACTATCTTGCAAGGCTGAAGGCCGCCACTTCTCGCATCGACTCGACGCTTTGGCCCGGGGCGACACTTCAGAATGACCTCGAGTCGTTTATGTCTCGACTAAACGCGGTCCCCAACCGTGTGCAAGAGTGGAAGAAGTCCTCGGCTCGGTGTGGCGCAGATGTTGCCCTGTGTCTGGCCCGAGTCCACTGCAAGGACGCGCGAGAAGAGAAGCTGGCGGCTCTCCGAGTGGCCAACACCAAGAAACACGACTTCAGGTCCTTCATGGAAACTTTCATCGCTGCTGCTACCCGGATCGCAGACGGGATCGACCTCGACGAGTTCGTTGCTCCTTCCAGCCCTCCACATGAGGGGTAAAAAACTTTCTTTAAGCCCGACACTTTAAATTTGCCTCGGTATGCCGAGTGGAATTGTAACCGATAAACCTTAATAGGCTTAGTGCCTGAGCACTCTCGGTTCCTTTAGGTATCGACCTAAACTTGTATTTGATGTTTGGATATGATTGCTCTTGGCTCGAATTGTCCTCTGCAGGTTCACAGCAAGATGCCCACTGCAGTCGACTTATTCCTTAGGCGAGCACTGGGCTGCAGCTAAGCCCCCGAGTGAGAGGTTTGCTCTTCACTCGGTAGGATTTCTCATACCTTAGGCGAGCACTGGGCTGCAGCTAAGCCCCCGAGTGAGAGGTTTGCTCTCCACTCGGTAGGATTTTTTATAACTTAGGCGAGCGCTGTGCTGCAGCTAAGCCTCCGAGTGAGAGGTTTGCTCTTCACTCGGTAGGATTTTTTATAACTTAGGCGAGCGCTGGGCTGCAGCTAAGCCTCCGAGTGAGAGGTTTGCTCTTCACTCGGTAGGATTTTTTATAACTTAGGCGAGCGCTGGGCTGCAGCTAAGCCTCCGAGTGAGAGGTTTGCTCTTCACTCGGTAGGATTTTTTATAACTTAGGCGAGCGCTGGGCTGCAGCTAAGCCTCCGAGTGAGAGGTTTGCTCTTCACTCGGTAGGATTTTTTATAACTTAGGCGAGTACTTGGACTGCAGCTAAGCCTCCGAGTGAGAGGTTTGCTCTTCACTCGGTAGGATTTTAATCACTTAGGCGAGCGCTGGGCTGCAGCTAAGCCCCGAGTGGAAGTCTGGCTTACCACTCGGTAGGATTTTTATAACTTAGGCGAGCACTGGGCTGCAGCTAAGCCCCCGAGTGGAAGTCTGGCTTACCACTCGGTAGGATTTTTATAACTTAGGCGAGCACTGGGCTGCAGCTAAGCCCCCGAGTGGAAGTCTGGCTTACCACTCGGTAGGATTTTTATAACTTAGGCGAGCACTGGGCTGCAGCTAAGCCCCCGAGTGAGAGGTTTGCTCTTCACTCGGTAGGATTTCTTTATAACTTAGGCGAGTACTTGGACTGCAGCTAAGCCCCCGAGTGGAAGTCTGGCTTACCACTCGGTAGGATTTTTACAACTTAGGCGAGCACTGGGCTGCAGCTAAGCCCCCGAGTGGAAGTCTGGCTTACCACTCGGTAGGATTTTTATAACTTAGGCGAGCACTGGGCTGCAGCTAAGCCCCCGAGTGGAAGTCTGGCTTACCACTCAGTAGGATTTTTATAACTTAGGCGAAACGGATTCGCGGCTAAGCCTCCGAGTGGAAGTCTGGCTTACCACTCGGTAGGATTTGTACAAACTTAGGCGAGCACTGGGCTGCAGCTAAGCCCCCGAGTGGAAGTCTGGCTTACCACTCGGTAGGATTTTTATAACTTAGGCGAAACGGATTCGCGGCTAAGCCTCCGAGTGGAAGTCTGGCTTACCACTCGGTAGGATTTGTACAAACTTAGGCGAAACGGATTCGCGACTAAGCCACCCACTGGGGGAAAAAGTGACAAAAATTATGAAGGAATTATGGCACTATTATTTCGAAATCCATGAACTACAGAAGTATTTTATTATGACTCATCCGAGTGAAAAACTTTAAGTGTAAAATGGGCGGAGCAGATCCGCATTCCAAGCTCGGGGCTCTTCGATATTGTGTTCGACGTTGTAGAGACGATATGCCCCGTTGTGGAGGACTTTGGTGATGATGAAGGGTCCTTCCCAAGAAGGAGCGAGCTTATGCTGTTTCTGTTGATCCACTCGGAGAACTAGATCTCCTTCTTGGAAGGCTCGACCCCTCACATTCCTGGCGTGAAAGCGACGCAAGTCCTGTTGATAGATGGTCGATCGGATCAGAGCCATCTCCCTTTCTTCCTCTAGAAGGTCGACTGCGTCCTGACGCGCTTGCTCAGCTTCTGCTTCGTTGTAGAGTTCAACTCGAGGAACATTGTGAAGAAGATCACTCGGCAAGACTGCTTCAGCTCCATAGACCAAAAAGAATGGAGTTCTTCCGGTCGACCGATTGGGTGTGGTCCGCAAACCCCAAAGCACCGAAGGGAGTTCGTCGACCCATGCTCCAGCCGCGTGCTTGAGATCTCGCATCAGTCGGGGTTTTAAACCCTTGAGGATTAAGCCATTGGCTCGCTCTGCTTGTCCATTCGACTGCGGATGAGCGACCGAAGCGTAGTTGACTCATGTGCCTTGAGCGTTGCAGAAATCCTTGAATTCTTCCGAGTCAAAGTTTGACCCATTATCCGTAATGATGCTGTGCGGGACTCCATATCTGAACGTCAGCTCTCTGATGAAGGTAACCGCAGTACCGGCGTCAAGATTTTTGATTGGTTTAGCCTCAATCCACTTCGTGAACTTGTCGACTGCGACCAGTACGTGCGTGAAACCACTTCGACCTGTTCTCAAGGGACCGACCATGTCCAACCCCCATATTGCAAACGGCCAGACGAGTGGAATGGTCTTCAGAGCTGACGCGGGCTTGTGTGACATACTGGAGTAGAACTGACATCCTTCGCACTTGTCCACTATTTCCTTTGCCATCTCATTCGCCCTTGGCCAGTAAAATCCGGCTCGGTATGCTTTGGCTACAATGGTCCAAGAGGACGCATGGTGACCACAGGTCCCCGAGTGGATATCATTAAGAATGATTCGACCTTCTTCTGGCGTTATGCATTTTGACCAACCCCAGTCGGGCTTTCTCTATACAGCTGTCCTTTGATAACGGTAAAGGCTTTGGATCGACGGACGATCTGCCGAGCCTCTTCCTCATCCTCTGGGAGCTATTTTCTCAGGATATATGCGATATAGGGAATTGTCCAGTCGGGAGTGACCACTAAAACCTCCATGACCAAGTCGACCACTGCTGGGACCTCAACCTCGGTCGGATCTGTGGAACTCTTGGGCTGTGGAGCTTCCTCTGTGAAGGGATCCTCTTTAACTGACGGAGTGTGTATATGCTCCAAAAACACACCACTCGGAATGGCTTCTCTTTTGGAACCTATCTTTGCCAGATCATCTGCTGCTTGATTTTTCAGTCGGGGGATGTGATGGAGCTCCAACCCCTCGAACTTCTTTTCCAGCTTCCTCACTGCATTGCAGTATCCAGTCATGGCTGGGCTTCTCACGTCCCACTCCTTCATCACCTGGTTGACCACTAAATCTGAATCGCCATAAACCATCAGGCGACGGACGCCGAGTGAGATGGCCATGCGTAATCCATATAAAAGGGCCTCATACTCTGCCTCATTGTTGGAGGAATCAAAGTGAATCTGGAGTACATACCTAAGCTTATCTCCTCTGGGGGAAACTAAAACAACCCCAGCACCAGAACCATTCAACATCTTAGAGCCATCGAAGAACATGGTCCAATGCTCCGAGTGAACTTCAGTCGGCTGCTGTTGTTCAATCCACTCGGCGAGGAAATCTGCTATTGCCTGGGACTTAATGGCTTTCTTTGCCTCAAACTTGATATCAAGGGGAAGAAGTTCAATCGCCCATTTCGCCACTCGACCAGTCGCATCTCTATTGTGCAGAATCTCTGATAGTGGGGCGTCGCTGACGACTGTGATAGAATGATCAGAGAAATAATGAGCAACCTTCTTCGTGGTCATGTATATTCCATACACAAGCTTCTGATAATGAGGATATCTCTGCTTGGATGGAGTCAAGACTTCAGACAAATAATACACCGGGCGCTGAACTTTGAAGGCTTTTCCTTCTTCTTCCCGCTCGACCATAAGTACTGTACTGACGACTTGTCCTGTGGCTGCAATATAAAGCAACAGAGGCTCTTTGCTGATTGGAGCAGCAAGCACCGGCTGGGTGGAGAGCAGAGCTTTTAGCTCGGCAAACGCTGCATCAGCTTCTGGAGTCCACTCGAACTTGTCTGCCTTCTTCATCAGTCGGTAAAGAGGCAATGCCTTTTCACCGAGTCGTGAGATGAATCGACTTAATGCGGCCAAGCATCCAGTAAGCTTCTGGACATCGTGCACTCGCACAGGGCGTTTCATTCGGAGAATAGTGCCGATCTTCTCTGGATTAGCGTCGATCCCTCGCTCGGAAACGAGAAAACCGAGTAACTTTCCACCAGGAACTCCGAATGTGCACTTCGATGGATTGAGCTTGATATCATACCTTCTGAGGTTGGCAAATGTTTCGGCGAGGTCAGCAAGCAGGTCGGAACCTTTTCGCGACTTAACGACGATATCATCCATATACGCTTCCACATTCCGACTGATTTGAGTGAGAAGACACTTCTGAATCATTCGCATAAATGTGGCTCCCGCATTCTTGAGGCCGAATGGCATAGTGATATAGCAGAAGCACCCGAATGGAGTGATGAAAGCTGTTTTTTATTTCGTCGGGTCCATACAGACGGATCTGATGATACCCGGAATATGCGTCTAGAAAAGACAATCTCTCACATCCCGCGGTCGAGTCAACAATTTGATCTATGCGAGGGAGAGGAAAATGATCTTTCGGGCAGGCCCGATTGATGTGCTTGAAGTCAATGCACATGCGGAGTGAGTTGTCCTTCTTGGGAACCATGACGACATTAGCGAGCCACTCGGAGTGGTATATCTCTCGGATAAATCCTACCGCCAACAGTCGAGCCACTTCCTCACCAATAGCTTTTCTCTTCTGGACGGCGGACCGCCGAAGATGCTCTTTGACTGGTTTTACTGATTTGTCGACTCTGAGGCGATGCTCAGCCAGTCCCCTGGGAACACCTGGCATGTCAGCTGGCTTCCATGCAAAAATGTCCCAGTTCTCATGGAGGAACTGGATGAGCGCTTCTTCCTATTTCGGGTCGAGTGTCGTGGAGATGTGGGTCGGGGCTGCATTGGGGTCGGTCGGATGAATGTGAACAGGCTTCGTCTCACCAGACGACTGAAATGCAGATTCTGTGGCTGGTTTCTTGGATCGCAACAAATCACTCGGATCTGCGTTTTGCTTGTATTCTTCGAACTCGATCGCTGTCACCTGGGAATCGGCAATCTTCGAGCCCTTCTGAAAGCAATCTTCTGCCTTTTTCCGATCGCTAGTGATAGTGATCACTCCTTTGGGACCTGGCATTTTCAGTTTGAGGTACACGTAACATGGTCGAGCCATGAACCGTGCATAGGCGGGCCTCCCCAAAATGGCGTGGTACGCGCTCTGAAAATCCACAACCTCAAAGGTCAACTTTTCCTTGCGAAAATGCTTTGAGTCGCCAAAAACCACGTCCAGAACTATTTGGCCGAGTGAGTTGGCTTTCTTCCCTGGTATGACTCCGTGGAAACTCATGTTGCTGGTGCTCAGTCGGGACATCGGGATGCCCATTCCTTTCAGTGTGTCTGCATACAACAAGTTCAGCCCACTACCACCGTCCATCAGCACTTTCGTCAGTCGAGTGCCTTCGACAACTGGATCGACCACCAAAGCTTGCCTCCCAGGGGTGGCAATATGAGTCGGATGATCAGATTGGTCGAATGTGATGGGCATTTGGGACCATCTCAGATAACTTGGTTTTGCTGGGGCAACCATATTCACCTCACGGTTAATGACTTTCAGTCGACTCTTGCTTTCCACATCCGCGAAGATCATCAGAGTGGAGTTGACATGCGGATATTCTTCCTCACTGTCCTCTTTGTCTCCGGCCTTGTCTGACTCCTTCTCCTTGTCCTTAGACTGTTTTCCCTGAAACTGCTGGATTAGGAGTCGACACTGGCGAGTGGTGTGCTTTGGGTAAATGATGTTGCCCTCTTCATCTTTCTTCGTGTGGATGTGGCATGGCATATCCATCACGTCGTTTCCTTCTTTATCCTTTACTTTCTTAGGATTCCAGGATCCTTTTGGCTTCCCTTTGAACTTTCCCTGAGTCACGGCCAGGGCCTCTCCAGGAGCTGCTGGCTCAGCTTTCCGCTTCTGTTTCCGACTGGAATTTCCCTTCTCCGACTGACTTGGCCTATG
Source organism: Triticum timopheevii (assembly GCA_963921465.1). Taxonomy (NCBI): domain Eukaryota; kingdom Viridiplantae; phylum Streptophyta; class Magnoliopsida; order Poales; family Poaceae; genus Triticum; species Triticum timopheevii. Next base: position 474,686,197 of record OY997268.1, read on the forward strand.
CTTGCCGCTTCGGAGTCGGTCCTCTTCCTCGCCATTGGCGTACTTGGTAGCAATCTCCATCATTCGACTCAGGGTCATGTCCCCGGTTCGACCAAACTTCAGACTCAATTCCCTGTTCTTGACGCCATCTTTGAAGGCGCAAACTGCTTGATGATTAGATACATTTTCCACAGTATGGTGCAGAGTGATCCACCTCTGAATGTACTCTCTGAGAGTCTCATTGGTCTTCTGCACACAAACTTGCAGCTCTGTCAAACCAGCTGGTCGCTTGCAAGTTCCTTCAAAAGTTCTGATGAACACAAGGGACAAATCTTCCCAAGTGTAAATACTGCTAGGAGGTAACTGATTCAACCACGCTCTGGCCGAACCTTCCAGCATGAGGGGCAAATGCTTCATGGCCACCTCGTCATTCCCACCACCAATTTGAACAGCCACTCGGTAGTCCTCAAGCCAAGTTTCAGGCTTGGACTCCCCAGTGAATTTGCTGACTCCTGTCGCCAACCTGAAATTGGGGGGAATCACTGCGGCTCTGATAGCCCTGCTAAAACACTCTGGACCAGAAACATGCACTCGACTGCTCGTGGGTGCATCTCTCTTGGGTCCACCTCGATGGGCTCTGTTCCGGTCGACCAAGCCTTGCACGATAATGGATCGCGCGTCGAAGCCTGGTTCCCTGGGGTCGACTGGAACTCTTTGCCCCGCACTGAACTGACGCCTGTCATCCTGTCGCCGAGGAGCGTAAGACCCTTCCCTCGGAGGGGAAACGGGCACTCGACGCCTATCATCTCGGTCGTATCGGTCTCCATACTGATCTCGCTGGTTGTTGCGCCCTTCCCGCCGCGGAGGCGATCTGAGACTGTGAGTCGACTGAACCGTATTCGCAGCGACGGATCGACTATGAATTCTGTTGCGCGACTGCGACACGGCTGAGTTCTGGTCCCCTGCTGCTCGGAGCAAATCTCTGATCTGCATCAAGCCTCTCCCAGCTTCCGACTGTGAAGGCTGGATGGACTCTGCTATACGGGTTGCAGCTGCTAAATTCTGAATTGGCGTGCGGTATACCTGAGTCGGCGGGAAGAGTCGACGTTGACTGGCTTCGGGAACTCGTCGCCGCGCGCGCTCGTCGAGTGCTCGCTGAAGGTTCTCCAGACGAGCGCGTTCAGCCACATTGGCCGAACGTGCCTCCTCCAAGGCGCGAGCCTCGGGGGTTTCTCCCGTAATGGGAGTATGCAGGGCATCCAAGTTCCTGCGGCGAAGCTCTTCTCTCTGCAGAGAGTCGAGTGTCTCGGGCTGGTACTCCTCGTGGTCCTGTGCGGGGTCACCTCCACCGCCCGCTCCGCCACCATGGGCGAAGCCGGGAGGACTGCGGGGCCCGTCGACCATGAGAATTTCTGCCGCTGGATCACTGCTATCGCATTCGGATGCAGTCTCTATGGAGCCAGTCGACAGATTGAACAGGCCGTACAGAGATTCGTCGGGCTCGATTGCCGCAACTTGTGCGATGGCCGTCTGGCGAGCCACCGCGTGCTTCACCCACCGCTGAAGCCTCGCCCGACCAGAGCGCTTGCGCTGGTGGGAGACCGGACGGGTGACCGATAAAGGAGTCGACCGATAAGGGGCCGACGGTTGCCGCAGTAGAACGCCGCGGACACATGCGCGAAAATGCGTTGCACCGCGGACGGGGAGCGCATCAACGTCGAGTGGAGCCTCCTGGAGCCACGCGGAGTCGTCAGCAACAAAGGTGAGAGCGCCAAGACGGATCTCGCGCCCCTCGACCAAAACTCCAGCAGTCATCATGATGAAAGTACTCGAAAATACTGCAACTTCTCCACAAAATCGCTAAAACACCGCCCCAAGGTGGGCGCCAACTGTCGTGGTTCTAAGTCTGACAGTAGAGTGGGGGGTAGGTATGGAGAGGCAAGGTCCTAGCTATGGAGAGGTTGTAAACACAAGCGATGTACGAGTTCAGGCCCTTCTCGGAGGAAGTAAAAGCCCTACGTCTCGGAGCCCTGAGGCGGTCGAGTGGATTATGTGTATAGGTGTTACAAGAATGCGAACCCTTCTGCCTGTGGAGGGGGGTGGCTTATATAGAGTATGCCAGGACCCCTGCCAGCCCACGTAATGGAGGGTTTAAAGTATATTAAGTCTGGGGCGTTACTGGTAACGCCCCACATAAAGTGTCTTAACTATCATAAAGCCTATTCAATTACAGGCCGTTGCAGTGTAGAGTGCCTTCTGACCTTCTGGTGGTCGAGTGTATCTTCATGGTCGAGTGAGTCTCCATGGTCGAGTCCTTCTAGTCAGTCGAGTGGGTTCTTCGTTGGTCGACTGGAAGGTGATCTCTTCTAAGGGTGTCCTTGGGTAGGGTATCAAGGTCAGGCCTATGACCCTACCCTAGGTACATGAATCCATCAATAGGCCCTTCGCAGAGGGAAGCAGGGTTTTGCAGAGGTGCCAGAGCTCGAGTTTTGAAATAGAGATAAATAATATTTTGAGCGGTATACTTTGATTGTCAACATAACAACCAAGATATCTCAGTATCTTCCATGCTACATACATTATAGGCGGTTCCCAAACAGAATGGTAAAGTTTATACTCCCCCACCACCAACAAGGACATTCCACGGCTGGTCTGAAACAACGGGTACTTTCCAACTAACAACAATCCTGGGGGAGTGTCAGGACCCCGACTCAATGTCACATCGATCTAGCCTGTAACACCTCATATCACTTTGCGGCCTCACGCACGGTATCCCCACGGGTGTCGCCTTACCTTTGCCCGGGACCGTTTGCGCCTTTTGGCACACGTATATGATAGTGTCGCTAGCATCCATATGAAAAGGAGCCCGGGCTGACATGGCTAGTTGTAAACCCAAAGTGGCACAGACTTACAGGGACAGGCATCCATGGCCCAGCATCGAACGTGTCGGTCATCAGCAAGTAAGTTCCGGGCTGTAGCACTGGGCCAGCAGGACTCCGGTAAACCGGGCTGTAGCGGGCTAACAGGACTCCGGTACTCTATGCGTGACATTTCCCCGAAGGGACAGACACAGGAACGAAGAAGGACACATGCCGGCCAGCCAAGTGTTCCGGAGCAGTAGCAAGCTACCATGGCTCAGTGGAATCACTAGGAGACATTTCCCGGTAAGAGAGGCTACTAAAGATAAACAACTAGATAGTCAGATCCCACACATACCAAGCATTTCAATCATACACACAATATGCTCGATATGTGCAAATACAACAAGGCATCACAACATAACTCTATGACACAAGTACTTTATTTAAAGGCTCAGAGAGCCATACATAGCATACACACAAGTACGGGTCACACGACCCAGCATTCAAGTCATACAGTCATACAAACCAGCAGCGGAAGTAACTTGTCTGAGTACAGACAACTAGTAAAATAAAAGAGGCTTGGAAAGCCTAGCTATACTACGTGGTCCTTCACAAGCTCAGGATCACCACCTGGGCCTTAGCCTACTCATTGATGTCAACGTCTACGAAGAACCCATCAGAAGGGGTTGCAGCGTCTTCTGTAAAAATGTAAATTATAGCAACATGAGTACAAAGGTACTCAGCAAGACTTACATCAGATCCTACATACATGCACATTATCAAGAAGGGTTGGTGGAGTTATTGCAGCAAGCTAGCTTTGACTCTTGGCTAAGCTATCCTACGAGACTCCAACTTGAAATGGTTTTGCGCACACGAGTCCACTACTCACCACTCAATACTCTACCGAGGATCCACCTCCGTCTTCCTACGGAAGAGCCATCCTCGTCACTCACGCTTATCTTGAGGCTTTTAGTAGTTTCCATTTACTTGTCTATGAACTGTATAGGCAACCAAGTAGTCCTTTACCGCGGACGCGGCTATTCGAATAGATCATGATAACCCTGCAGGGGTGTACTTCTTCATACACGCTCTCACCACTTACCGTCGTTTACACGACATGTACTCGGCAACCTTCAAGCGGAAGCCCAACGTGGGTGTCGGCCACGACCTACCTAAACACCTAAGTCTCTAGTCCAGGTTTATCGCCTATTTGGGTTCCATCCATGAGGAGATCCGGCCGAAGTTTCGCTCACGGCCCCAAACGATGTGAACAGGGTTCCCGAGATACCAAACGGGCATCCGGTACACCCGGCCACGTACCTACCGCATCACAGCCCACCCCTACGGTCAGCGCTGTCCACGGCCTCCAGTAGGCTACAAACACTAGAAACTACTTGCAACTCCTGGACAGAAGACTAGGGTGAATAAGAAGCCGAGAGGGTCCATTGGTTTCGGGCCCAATGCATGGTAGTAGCTGAATCTTAAATCACCCATACAGATCTCAGTGCTTAAGGACGGCCTCAATGAAACAACCCACCATGTACTCCTACATGGCCTCTCATCGATACCTTTACCAAATCGTGTTCAACACACCACTCTCAAAACTGATATGATCATTTCACTCTAGCCCATCACCCAGATGAACCAGACCTGACATGACTCTAAGCATAGCAGGCATAGCAAGGTAGGAACAACACATACATATGGCTCAAACAACTCCTACACATGCTAGTGGGTTTCATATAGTTACTGTGGCAATGGCAGGTCATGCAGAGGAAATGGGTTCAACTACCGAAGCACACAACAGTTTGAAACGCGTTGTCTTAATGCAGTAAAAGAGAGCAAGAGCGAGAACATGGGATTGTATCGATATGATCAAACGGTTGGTTGCTTGCCTGATGGGTCAATGCACTGATACGGTTCTTCGCTAGGGTAATCACGGTACTCCTCGGAGGCAGAACCTGCCGCAAAGAACACCGATACACAGCCATCACCAAACAATGTGCGACAATATGATGCATGCATGAAACATGGCAATATGAGTGTGTTGGGCTAATGCAACTAAGACCAGAAGGGTTTGAACCAATTTGAACCAAAGATTCAAATTTCAAACTCATACATGGCCCTTTAAAGTGTTTTATCTTGTTCTACATTAAACATCAAGTTAACTTGTTTAGTCATGCATGGAAACAGTACAGATGGATAGATTGGATTTTTCTGATCATTTTTCATATATAAATTGTTTGATTTGGAGTTACAGATTAAAAGTTATGAATTTTTGAAGTTTAAACTATATTCTGGAATTTCCTATATTAGAATAAATCCAGAAATGATTTCTGCATCAGCATTGCGTCACGCTGACCTCAGCAGGTCAACAGAGACGTCCAGGTCAAACCTGACAGTGGGTCCAGGGTGTCAGGGTCATTAGTTTAGTTAAAGTTTAATTAAAACTAAACCTATTTAGTTAACAGGGCTGGGCCCCACCTGTCAGCGACTCAACGGAGTCAACCAGGGCCCACCCGTGGTCAAAACAGGTCAGCTGCGCCGGCGTTTAGCCGCCGGCGAGCCCGACGCGGCGGCGGAAAGTGGTTTTGGCCGTTCCGGCCACCAAATGGGTCGCGGAGGGCATCGGGATGGAGCTGAGGACGAGCTGGAGCTCTTGGCGGAGTCAGTTGGGGTCGGGGTGGCCGGAGTTGGCGCCGATGACGACTTTGGCGGCCGCCGGAGTTCGGGTGGAAGCGAACTCGGGCTAGGGTGTGCGGAGAGGTGCGGGGAGTGCACGTTTGGGTCCAACGCAACGTGGTGAGTGCGATGGACACCGTGAGGTGGCCGGAGGATGGCCGGGAGCACGTCGGCGACGAGATCCGCGGCGGCGAGTGCGGGTGAGCTACGTGTGCTCGCTGTGGTGCACGAGAGCGAGAAAGAGAAGGAGGGGAAGATGGCTAAGCTCACAGGGAGTTCGACGAAGCACTTGGTGCGGCTGGGGATGGGCCGGAGCGTCGACGACGTTGAAGGGGATCTCCGGCGACGGCGGTTCGGTCGAGGTCGATGCGGCGGCTTTGGGGCACGCGAGCGCTCGGGGCTCGGCTAGCTCGAAGGAGAGGAGGGTGGCGGAGCCTCTGGACACGGTGGCACGACGTGAAGATGACGGAGAGCACGTCTACGGCGGCGGAACGGCGACGGTGGCGTCGGTCATGGCGTGGGAGCGCGAGGGAGAGGAGTTGGGGAAGAATGGAGGTGTCCGGGGGGTTCACGGCTCAACGTGGAGCTCATCCAGGCCGGCTAGGCGGCGAGAGGAGGAAGCAGGGCGGCGTGCAGCTGCGTGGCGTGCTGCGGTGCTGCCGTCGAGCACCTGCCTGCCTGCCTGGCCGGCAAGCAGCTCGTTGGCGCGGCGCTGGGCTGGGCCGGTAGGTGGGCCGGGTGCTGGGCGCCAGGTAAGTTTTCCCTTTCCTGTTATTTTCTTTTTTCTATTTTTCTGCAACTTTGTTGAATTAATAAAAATACTTAGGTAACTCCTAAAATCACCAAACTGCACCTGGTCCATAGTTGGATTATTTCCAACATGAAACATTTTAGTTTGGAGATATTTGCGCATTTGAAATATTTTATATAATTTTAGATGCCCAAATTCAAATATTTATGATTTAATTCAGAGACCCTAAGATGACCTAGGAAATTGTGCATCACTTTTGGCAGAGGTTCTGAACCAAGACAAAAATGATGGACATTTTAGAAGGGCATTTCAGGTTCATTGAAAAAGTTTTTAGTAAACCCTAGTTGGTTTCAGAGGGGGCTGGGGGTTCTGTCATCCCCATTTCAAGTTTCTGATGAAAAAAATAGACATGATGCAACACTCTAATGCATAACTAGCTAGGGTGTGACAACTCACCCCCACTCAAAAGAATCTCGTCCCGAGATTTGGGTTCCTCCGGAAAGAAGGCGGGATACTCAAGTCGAAGACGATCCTCCCTTTCCCAAGTTGCTTCCTTCTCAGAATGGTGCGACCATTGAACTTTGAGAAACTTGATATTATGACGTCGAGTGGTACGCTCGGCCTGATCGAGAATACGAACGGGGTACTCTCGATACGTGCGATTATCTTGGAGATCAAGCGTTTCGTGGTCCACTCCACGGATAGGATCCGAGAAGCAACGCCTGAGTTGAGAAACGTGGAAGACATCATGGACTCTGGAGAGATGCGGAGGTAGTTCCAATTGGTAGGCAACTTCTCCTCGTTTAGCGAGAATGCGAAAAGGTCCAATGTAACGAGGAGCCAATTTGCCTTTGATACCAAAACAATGGGTTCCCTTCAGAGGAGTAACCCGAAGGTAAGCCTTCTCGTCAACCTCGAAAGTCATAGCCTTATGTTTTCGGTCATATTGACTCTTTTGACGAGATTGGGCTGTTTTCAACTTTTCACGAACGATGCGAACTTGCTCTTCTGCTTCCTGGATCATATCCGGGCCAAAGAATTGTCTTTCCCCGGTTTCTGACCAATTAAGGGGTGTTCGACACCGTCGTCCATAAAGAACTTCAAAAGGGGCTTTACCCAAGCTAGACTGATAGCTGTTGTTATAAGCGAATTCGGCAAATGGAAGGCATTTCTCCCAATCCATTCCGAATGAGATAACAGAAGCTCGAAGCATGTCTTCTAGAATCTGGTTGACGCGTTCTACTTGACCACTTGATTGAGGGTGAAAAGCGGTGCTAAAAGAAAGGCGAGTTCCCATAGCGTTTTGGAAACTTTCCCAAAATCGAGAGGTGAAAAGACTTCCTCGATCCGAGTTAATTTCCAACGGAACACCATGGAGAGACACTATTCGGGAGATGTACAAGTCTGCTAACTGACTAGCAGTTATACTCTCACGAACAGGTAGGAAATGGGTCACTTTGGAAAGACGATCGATAACGACGAAGATAGCATTATTCCCTCTCTTGGTCCTGGGAAAACCGGTGATGAAGTCCATACCAATTTTATCCCATTTCCATTCAGGAATAGCTAGGGGTTGAAGGGTGCCAGCAGGCCGTTGATGCTCTGCTTTTACACGACGGCAGACGTCGCAATTAGCAATATACTGAGCAATTTCTCTCTTCATCCTAGTCCACCAGAACCTCTGGCGTAGGTCCTGATACATCTTAGTGCTACCGGGATGAATGGTGAGAGGAGATTCATGAGCTTCCTTAAGGATCAATCGCCTCAGGTTTCGCACCTTGGGAACCACTAGCCGATTCCCGAAGTATACGACCCCTTGATCATCAATGGAGAAACAATTCGCAACTCCTTTCTGGATGTTTCTCTGGATGCGGGAAATTCCCGGATCTACTTTCTGTGCTTTGATGATCTGATCCGTAAGGGTAGGTTTCGCCACCAAGGTGGAAAGGAATCCTTGAGGAACAATGTGAAGGTTAAGTTTCCGAAATTCCTCATGGAGAAGTGGTTGACTTTGTTGTAACATCAGGTTGTTACAATAAGATTTACGACTTAGCGCATCAGCCATGACATTGGCTTTCCCTGGGGTGTAAGTTATTCCTAAGTCGAAATCTGTGATCAACTCGACCCAACGTCTTTGCCTGAGATTCAAATCCGGTTGGGTGAATATGTACTTCAGACTTTGGTGATCAGTGTAAATCTCGCAACGATTACCGAGGAGGTAATGTTGCCAGGTTTTAAGTGCATAGACTACAGCTGCAAGCTCTAGATCATGAGTAGGATAATTCTCCTCATGTGGGTGCAATTGCCGTGAAGCGTAAGCAATTACGTGTCGATCTTGCATGAGAATACAGCCTAGTCCTTGTCGCGAGGCGTCGCAGTAGATAACAAAGTCCTTAGAGAAATCTGGCGGTACCAGTACGGGAGCAGATGTCAGGCGTCTTTTCAGCTCCTGAAAGCTGTGCTCACATTGTGGAGTCCATTCGAACTTTTTATCTTTCTTGAGGAGTTCGGTTAGAGGTTTAGCAACTTTGGAGAAGTTCTCGACAAAGTGACGACAATAGCTCGCCAAGCCCAGAAAACTCCGAACTTGCTTGACCGATTCAGGTGGAGTCCAATTAAGGACGGCTTGAACTCGCTCAGGATTAACAGCAATACCTTTACCAGAAATTACATGTCCCAGATAGGTCACTTCTGACAACCAAAATTCACATTTAGAGAATTTGGCATAAAGGCGATGCTCTCGAAGTTTCTTCAACACTAGCCTTAGATGTTCGGCATGTTCTTCCTCGTTCTTGGAGCAGATGAGTATATCATCGAGGTAAACCACGACGAATTTATCCAAATACTCCATGAAGATTGAGTTCATTAACCGAGAAAAGGTGGCTGGAGCGTTGGTTAAACCGAAGGACATGACGGTGTACTCGTATTGGCCATAACGAGTAACAAAGGCCGTTTTCGGAATGCCCCCGTTCCTGATTTTGATTTGATGGTAGCCCAACCTCAAATCCATTTTAGAAAAGACTGAGGATCCAGCGAGCTGATCATACAGGTCGTTGATCCTGGGGAGCGGATACTTGTTCTTAATTGTGACCAAGTTAACCGGTCGATAATCTACAACCATCCGGTCCGTACCATCCTTCTTCTTGACGAAGAGGACGGGGCAAGCCCAAGGAGATGAACTAGGTCGGATGAAACCCCTTTTCAAGGACTCATCAAGTTGTTTCTTAAGCTCGGCTAGTTCTAGTGGTGCCATCTTATAGGGTCTTCTAGCAATCGGGACGGTTCCTGGAATGAGGTCTATTACGAACTCAACATCCCTGTCGGGTGGAACACCTGGCAATTCCTCTGGGAAGACATCCGGAAAGTCACGGACTACCGGAACGTCCTCAAGGTCTGGCAAAGGGCTGGCGTTAAGAGAATATAACTGTTGCTTGGCTATTCGGGTCAAGACATTGACTATCTTCCCCGAAGGATGGGTGAGTTGAACAGTCCTAGAGAAGCAATCAATTTTGGCATGATGGGCTGACATCCAGTCCATACCCAAGATGATGTTAATATCCGAAGATTTGAGAGCTATCAAAGATGCAAGGAAAACAAGTCTGTCGACTTGGATTTCATTTCCATGGCTTACTCTAGAAGTTTGCCATCTAGAACCAGGAGTGGAAATTTCCATGGTGGAAGGCATGTCACAGAAGGCGGTGTTATGCAAACGAGCATAGTTTTCGGATATGAATGAATGAGATGCTCCAGTATCGAAAAGAACAGATGCCGGGTGGCAATTAACAAGGAGCGTACCGAGAACGACGTTGGGATCCTCTTGAGCTTCTTCCGCAGAGACACAATTAACATGGCCACGTGCAGTGGTGGCCGGCTTGGCGTAGAACACCTTCCCTGTCGGCTTGCCACGACCAACAGTTTTTGCTGTCTGGTTGGGGTTGGTTTGGGGGCACTCGCGCATATAGTGGCCTGATTCCCCACACTTGAAACAAGTCACGGAACCAGTGCGTGGAGGAGCATTGTTGGTTGGACCACCATAGGGCTTGGCTGGTGCAAACTGTTGAACGAGGCGAGGCGCCTGGAAGGATGGCCTTGGTGTGAACCTGGGTGGCAGGGCAGTGTTAGGCACCCACACGCGGCGCTTCTGAGGACCAGCACCGGATGAGGAACCCAATTCACGGCCATGCTTGCGTGATGCATCGAAATCAGTCTGTCCCGTCTCAGCACTGATGGCTTTATTCACAAGCTTCTGAAAAGAGGTGCACTCATGCAGACGGAGGTCACGACGGAGCTCAGGACTAAGTCCCTTACGGAACCTTGCCTGCTTCTTGGCATCGGTAGAAACTTCCTCAGTTGCATAACGTGCAAGGTTACCGAACTCCCTGCTGTAAGCATCAACAGAGAGTCGACCTTGAGTGAAGCTACAGAACTCCTCGCGTTTACGATCCATGAGACCCTCCGGAATGTGGTGTTCACGGAAAGCCTCGCTGAATTCAGCCCAAGTAGTGACATGGTCCGCTGGGCGCATAGCTTCATAATTTTCCCACCAGAGACTGGCGGGGCCTTCGAGATGATATGCAGCAAAGGTGACCTTATCAGCCTCAGCTACCAGCGCAGAACGCAGTTTGTGAGTAATGCTGCGAAGCCAGTCATCAGCGTCGAGAGGCTCGACGGAGTGGTGGAAGGTAGGCGGGTGTAACTTGATGAAATCACTGAGTGACACCAAGTTATTCCTCTGATGGTGTGTTGTGTTCTGTTCGATGCGCTCCGACAAACGGTTGGTCTCCCGCTTGTTTCTCTCGGCTTCCAGCATAACTTCGGCTAGGGAAGGAGGGTGAGGCAGATTTGCATTCCTGACTTCACTGCCTTCGGCCTGCTCTTGGGGAGCAGGGTTTTTGCGCGTGTTAACCATCCTAGGAAAAACAAGACAATGGTTAAGTCCAAAATGCTAAGATTCCGACATATAATGTAGAACGTAACGGAAAACTCAGAATGCAAGATGATCATCCGTATGACATGGTAGATACAGAAACTACTTCTTTATTCCATCGTCATACACACCATACAAGGTTTAGTACAAGACCAAACAAAGTACTAGTATGGTGAAAGGGAGATTACATCCCATCGGAGGCATTCCAAGCTCCTATACATTATTTTTCATACACCTCCGGAATGATACACACAAAGTCGTATTCCACAAGTCACGCAGGACAGTGGAAATACAACTGTTATAGTACTAGTGGAACTACTACTAACTCAGACGTCTCCGTAGTAGTCCTCGTAGAAGTCACCTCCATAGCCTGGAAGTTCAACATGAGCATCCGGAAACAGACGATCTCGCGGAGCTTGTGGACCAAAAGGGCTAGGGTGAGGTCTTGGACCAACAAACGGTGGCCTGCGGGGACCATGAGGTGGGGTGATGCCTCCCACATCACGCCAATCCATCATGTCCGGCAGAGCAGACCTAACAGGATACAGATCTCTCATATCCATGTATCCAGCTTGCACAGCCGGTGCAAACCGAGTCAAGGTGGCCCAATGATCAGCGCGGGTGTTGAAGAGCTCCATTCTCAAGGCCCGGTTTTCACGGTCCTTATCCTCGAGCAACTCAGCAGTGGTGCGAGTTAGTGAATCCTCCTGAGTGGGGTCAGCATAGATAGCCTGGAGATACCCTTGTGCTCCCGGAACTGATGCTGGCATATACCGGAAATTATATTCCCGAAATAGGCCAGTCCTGACTCGCATGATGGTCATCATAGAATAAGCCGCATCTTGCACGGCCATCTCAATAGTAACACCGAGCCCGTAGGAACAGTGAAGAGCCTCGGTAGATCCAGGATAAGATGGAAATATCCTGGCAGTGCAAAGATACTGGCTTTGATTAAAATATCGAAATTGCTCTTCGACCGTGTACTCAGGATACCAACGGTATCCAGCCTCAGTCATTACCCTGGCCAACATAGCAGTATGGCCGGGTACATCTAGGCATCGAGTCAGGCGAACCACTTGATTTTGGTCGCGAGTGGCCATCTGAAAGCACAACCATAATGCAAAGGCATTAGAATTTCTAGCAAAATTTTGACAGCATAACAGCTGTAAATGCTCTAAAAGGATTTTGAGACATTTGACAAGGATTTCATACACACTCAACAACATCATATCAAAGTTCCAGGTCCAACTTAGCAACATAATGTGGTAGTAGAACTGAACTAGGCTTGTATCCATCAAACCTATAAGGTACTACTGATTAGTAACACGTGAACCTGATAGAGAGAAGAGATCCTAATTCCTTAACCCCCGGTGGAAGAATAGACTGACTCAGATCAGAATGTCATAAGATAAAGGAGTAAAAAAAGAGCCTTACGTTCCAACCCACAAACAATTCCCCTACATATAACTAAAGAATTTCTAGACTCAACATCGACCAGTTTGGCTTGGAGAACCTACAGGCAGTCCGGCTCTGATGCCAACGCTGTCAGGACCCCGACTCAATGTCACATCGATCTAGCCTGTAACACCTCATATCACTTTGCGGCCTCACGCACGGTATCCCCACGGGTGTCGCCTTACCTTTGCCCGGGACCGTTTGCGCCTTTTGGCACACGTATATGATAGTGTCGCTAGCATCCATATGAAAAGGAGCCCGGGCTGACATGGCTAGTTGTAAACCCAAAGTGGCACAGACTTACAGGGACAGGCATCCATGGCCCAGCATCGAACGTGTCGGTCATCAGCAAGTAAGTTCCGGGCTGTAGGACTGGGCTAGCAGGATTCCGGTAAACCGGGCTGTAGCGGGCTAACAGGACTCCGGTACTCTATGCGTGACATTTCCCCGAAGGGACAGACACAGGAACGAAGAAGGACACATGCCGGCCAGCCAAGTGTTCCGGAGCAGTAGCAAGCTACCATGGCTCAGTGGAATCACTAGGAGACATTTCCCGGTAAGAGAGGCTACTAAAGATAAACAACTAGATAGTCAGATCCCACACATACCAAGCATTTCAATCATACACACAATATGCTCGATATGTGCAAATACAACAAGGCATCACAACATGACTCTATGACACAAGTACTTTATTTAAAGGCTCAGAGAGCCATACATAGCATACACACAAGTACGGGTCACACGACCCAGCATTCAAGTCATACAGTCATACAAACCAGCAGCGGAAGTAACTTGTCTGAGTACAGACAACTAGTAAAATAAAAGAGGCTTGGAAAGCCTAGCTATACTACGTGGTCCTTCACAAGCTCAGGATCACCACCTGGGCCTTAGCCTACTCATTGATGTCAACGTCTACGAAGAACCCATCAGAAGGGGTTGCAGCGTCTTCTGTAAAAATGTAAATTATAGCAACATGAGTACAAAGGTACTCAGCAAGACTTACATCAGATCCTACATACATGCACATTATCAAGAAGGGTTGGTGGAGTTATTGCAGCAAGATAGCTTTGACTCTTGGCTAAGCTATCCTACGAGACTCCAACTTGAAATGGTTTTGCGCACACGAGTCCACTACTCACCACTCAATACTCTACCGAGGATCCACCTCCGTCTTCCTACGGAAGAGCCATCCTCGTCACTCACGCTTATCTTGAGGCTTTTAGTAGTTTCCATTTACTTGTCTATGAACTGTATAGGCAACCAAGTAGTCCTTTACCGCGGACGCGGCTATTCGAATAGATCATGATAACCCTGCAGGGGTGTACTTCTTCATACATGCTCTCACCACTTACCGTCGTTTACACGACATGTACTCGGCAACCTTCAAGCGGAAGCCCAACGTGGGTGTCGGCCATGACCTACCTAAACACCTAAGTCTCTAGTCCAGGTTTATCGCCTATTTGGGTTCCATCCATGAGGAGATCCGGCCGAAGTTTCGCTCACGGCCCCAAACGATGTGAACAAGGTTCCCGAGATACCAAACGGGCATCCGGTACACCCGGCCACGTACCTACCGCATCACAGCCCACCCCTACGGTCAGCGCTGTCCACGGCCTCCAGTAGGCTACAAACACCAGAAACTACTTGCAACTCCTGGACAGAAGACTAGGGTGAATAAGAAGCCGAGAGGGTCCATTGGTTTCGGGCCCAATGCATGGTAGTAGCTGAATCTTAAATCACACATACAGATCTCAGTGCTTAAGGACGGCCTCAATGAAACAACCCACCATGTACTCCTACATGGCCTCTCATCGATACCTTTACCAAATCGTGTTCAACACACCACTATCAAAACTGATATGATCATTTCACTCTAGCCCATCACCCAGATGAACCAGACTTGACACGACTCTAAGCATAGCAGGCATAGCAAGGTAGGAACAACACATACATATGGCTCAAACAACTCCTACACATGCTAGTGGGTTTCATCTAGTTACTGTGGCAATGGCAGGTCATGCAGAGGAAATGGGTTCAACTACCGAAGCACACAGCAGTTTGAAACGCGTTGTCTTAATGCAGTAAAAGAGAGCAAGAGCGAGAACATGGGATTGTATCGATATGATCAAACGGTTGATTGCTTGCCTGATGGGTCGATGCACTGATACGGTTCTTCGCTAGGGTAATCACGGTACTCCTTGGAGGCAGAACCTGCCACAAAGAACACCGATACACAGCCATCACCAAACAATGTGCGACAATATGATGCATGCATGAAACATGGCAATATGAGTGTGTTGGGCTAATGCAACTAAGACCAGAAGGGTTTGAACCAATTTGAACCAAAGATTCAAATTTCAAACTCATACATGGCCCTTTAAAGTGTTTTATCTTGTTCTGCATTAAACATCAAGTTAACTTGTTTAGTCATGCATGGAAACAGTACAGATGGATAGATTGGATTTTTCTGATCATTTTTCATATATAACTTGTTTGATTTGGAGTTACAGATTAAAAGTTATGAATTTTTGAAGTTTAAACTATATTCTGGAATTTCCTATATTAGAATAAATCCAGAAATGATTTCTGCGTCAGCATTGCGTCACGCTGACCTCAGCAGGTCAACAGAGACGTCCAGGTCAAACCTGACAGTGGGTCCAGGGTGTCAGGGTCATTAGTTTAGTTAAAGTTTAATTAAAACTAAACCTATTTAGTTAACAGGGCTGGGCCCCACCTGTCAGCGACTCAACGGAGTCAACCAGGGCCCACCCGTGGTCAAAACAGGTCAGCTGCGCCGGCGTTTAGCCGCCGGCGAGCCCGACGCGGCGGCGGAAAGTGGTTTTGGCCGTTCCGGCCACCAAATGGGTCGCGGAGGGCATCGGGATGGAGCTGAGGACGAGCCGGAGCTCTTGGCGGAGTTAGTTGGGGTCGGGGTGGCCGGAGTTGGCGCCGGCGACGACTTTGGCGGCCGCCGGAGTTCGGGTGGAAGAGAACTCGGGCTAGGGTGTGCGGAGAGGTGCGGGGAGTGCACGTTTGGGTCCAACGCAACATGGTGAGTGCGATGGACACCGTGAGGTGGCCGGAGGATGGCCGGGAGCACGTCGGCGACGAGATCCGCGGCGGCGAGTGCGGGTGAGCTACGTGTGCTCGCTGTGGTGCACGAGAGCGAGAAAGAGAAGGAGGGGAAGATGGCTAAGCTCACAGGGAGTTCGACGAAGCACTTGGTGCGGCTGGGGACGGGCCGGAGCGTCGACGGCGTTGAAGGGGATCTCCGGCGACGGCGGTTCGGTCGAGGTCGATGCGGCGGCTTTCGGGCACGCGAGCGCTCGGGGCTCGGCTAGCTCGAAGGAGAGGAGGGTGGCGGAGCCTCTGGACACGGTGGCACGGCGTGAAGATGACGGAGAGCACGTCTACAGCGGCGGAACGACGACGGTGGCGTCGGTCATGGCGTGGGAGCGCGAGGGAGAGGAGTTGGGGAAGAATGGAGGTGTCCGGGGGGTTCACGGCTCGACGTGGAGCTTATCCAGGCCGGCTAGGCGGCGAGAGGAGGAAGCAGGGCGGCGTGCAGCTGCGTGGCGTGCTGCGGTGCTGCCGTCGAGCACCTGCCTGCCTGCCTGGCCGGCAAGCAGCTCACTGGCGCGGCGCTGGGCTGGGCCGGCAGGTGGGCCGGGTGCTGGGCGCCAGGTAAGTTTTCCCTTTCCTGTTATTTTCTTTTTTCTATTTTTCTGCAACTTTGTTGAATTAATAAAAATACTTAGGTAACTCCTAAAATCACCAAACTGCACCTGGTCCATAGTTGGATTATTTCCAACATGAAACATTTTAGTTTGGAGATATTTGCGCATTTGAAATATTTTATATAATTTTAAATGCCCAAATTCAAATATTTATGATTTAATTCAGAGACCCTAAGATGACCTAGGAAATTGTGCATCACTTTTGGCAGAGGTTCTGAACCAAGACAAAAATGATGGACATTTTAGAAGGGCATTTCAGGTTCATTGAAAAAGTTTTTAGTAAACCCTAGTTGGTTTCAGAGGGGGCTGGGGGTTCTGTCATCCCCATTTCAAGTTTCTGATGAAAAAAATAGACATGATGCAACACTCTAATGCGTAACTAGCTAGGGTGTGACAGGGAGTTTTGTTTGCAATTATTTTGATTTGATTTGAGCATGGGACCGAGCATCCCAGTTACCGGCCATTTTCTCGTGAATGATGAGCGGAGTCCACTCATCGTGAGAATAACCCACCTAGCATGGAAGATATAGACAACTCTAGTTGCTACATGAGCAACTCGAGCATACAAAACAGAATTTCATTTGAAGGTTTAGAATTTTGCACATGCAAATTTACTTGGAACGGCAGGTAAATACCGCATATAGGTAGGTATGGTGGACTCATATGGAACAACTTTGGGGTTTATGGAAGTGGATGCACAAGCAGTATTCCCGCTTAGTACAGGTGAAGGCTATAAAGAGACTAGGAAGCGACCAACTAGACAGCGACACAGTCATAAATATGCATTAAGATTAACCAACACTGAGTGCAAGTATTAGTAGGATATAAATCACCATGAACATAAATATCGTGGAGGCTATGTTGATTTTGTTTCAACTACATGTGTGAACATGTGCCAAGTCAAGTCACCTGAATCATTCAAAGGAGGATACCATCCTATCATACTACATCACAACCATTTTAATAGCATGTTGGCACGCAAGGTAAACCATTATAAGCTCTCAACTAATTAAGCATGGCATGAGTAACTATAATCTCTAATGGTCATTGCAAACATGTTTCATTCATGATAGGCTGAATCAGGAACGATGAACTAATCATATTTACAAAAACAAGATAGAGTTCATACCAGCTTTTCCTCATTGCATCATATATCGTCATTATTGCCTTTCACTTGCACGACCGAACGGTGTGAATAATAATAAGCATGCACGTGCATTGGACTAAGCTGGAATCTGCAAACATTTATTCAAAGGAGAAGATAAGGTAATACAGGCTCTTTGCTAGCTCAACAATAATGCACATGAGAGCCACTCATCATTTTCATCGTGGTCTTCTCCTCTCGACCCCCAAAGAAAAGGAAAGAATTTCAAAGAACACACTGAAATATTTTTGGAGTTTTTGTTTTTCTGAAGGAACTAAAACAAGAACGAGAAAAACTATTTACACAGGAAAGCTCCCAACAAGCAAAACAAGAACGAGAAATCTTTTTGGGTTTTCCTTTTAATACTACTACTAAGAATGCATGAAAAGTACACTAGCTAGAAGCTACAACTTTTTTTTAGTTTTTCTCAAAGTTATTCAAACACACAAGAATAAAACAAGAAAAGAAAATAAACTAGCATGGATATTACAATGAAAAAGTATGAGCACCGACAACTAGAATAAGTGTGTGAACATGAATGTAATGTTGGTGAGAAATACGTATTCCCCCAAGCTTAGGCTTTTGGCCTAAGTTGGTCTAAGCCCATAGATCAAAGTAGCCCTCTTCGGTGTACTGAGGAGGACCCTGGGGGTTCCACTGGTTAGCGAGTTCCTACGGATCACACTAATAAATAGACACCTGATATGGATCAGGTGATGGCTCTGGCTGCGGATCTAGGGATTGTGCTCCCCTCCAATATGCGTGAATATCCATGGGCAAAACAAAGTACCTGCCTGAATGAAGATCGAACAAAGTAGGTGCAGTCAAGGTAACAATCTGAAAATTATCCTCGTCAAATATCAGGTTATAAATGAGTCTCTTTTCCTTATCATAGTGAAGAAAATCATGCGCTACCATACTCTAGTGGGCAGCAACTTCTCTTCTTTTCCATGGTGTCTAATATGTATCTCAAAATATTTGGCAAGACGAGAGGCATAGATACCTCCAAAGATAGTATCCTTCGTACGGTTTAAACTCAACCGTTTAGCAACCATAGCGCCTAAACTGAAAGTTTTATCACGACGTAAAGCATGGCGCAAAATGGCAAGGTCAGGAGCACTAAGGCCCCCACTGTCCCCGCGACCAATTAAACATCTACTAGCAAATAATGAGTAGTAGGCGCATGACAGGAAAATGTATACTAGATGTTCTTGCTGCTGACACCTTTCTCCTCCCCCCTACAGTAATTTCATAAATAAAAGCTCCCACATCACATGGACGTGGTTCCTCGATGCTGTCCTCAAAAGGTAACTTGCAAACCTCACAAAAATCATAGAGCGAAATCTCCTTATACTCATCATATGAATAAAACTCTACCGCAGGTGGTGTTCTCCTAGCATGAAAATGAAAATTTTGCACGAAAGTATTAGTGAGTAGGAGATATTGTTCACACTGGTCATGGAGGAAGTCGGTGATGCCCGCATTCAGCCAAATAATAGAAATCCTCATAATTCCGTCTGCCTCCGAGAATGCATCACTTGGCCATTCACACGGCCGGACCTCCGCGGTGCGAGGAAGGTTGTACTTGGGTTTTTCATTCTCTTCATTCTCCTTTTCCTTCGAACCCCGGCTCGAGGAGCCTCTCAACAATCTCCTCAAAATTTTCTTCCTATGAAAATTTCTAAAATTTTTAGTGACTCAAAATAAAAGTGAACCAAACTCGACAAAATTGATAGCAACTACTCCTACAAGTGCCTAGAGACTATATCATTCATCAGAACTACTTGGGACCATATAAATTTGACATGCAAGCCCAAGAACAGGGTCACCACAGCAATTTTTTTTTGCAATAAATAAAGCACTAGAACAAAAACTAATTGGACCATTGGAGGAGTCACATACTGAAGAACAATCCCCCACATCAGTTTTTTGAATGGAGCTTTGAGCAAGGAGATCGAAAATGGCAGCAAAATGAGCAAGAACACGAGTTTGAGCTACGGGATGATTTTTTCTGGAGGAAGACGAAGTGGATGGGTACTAGAATAAGTGGAAGGGGCCACGTGGGGACAAGACAGGGGGCACGCCCAGGGGGGTAGGATGCACCCTCCAACATTGTGGCTAGCTGGTGTGGCCCCCTGGTATGTTCTAAGTGCCAGAAATTCTCAAATATTCTACAAAAAATCATACTAAATTTTCAGGGCATCTGGAGAACTTTTATTTTTGGGGTATTTTTTATTGCATGGATAATTCAGAAACCAGACAGAAAAATAATATTTTTGCTTTATTTAACCTAAATAACAGAAAGTAAAAGGAGGGTACAGAAGGTTGTGCTTCCTAAATTCACCCATCTCATGCTCATCAAAAGGAATCCACTAACAAGGTTGATCAACTCTTGTTAACAAACCTCTTTCGAATAACATGAAACCGGAGAATTTTTGAATAACACTAAGTTACCTCAACGGGGATATGCATGTCCCCAATAATAAGAATATGATATTTCTTTTTGACAGTAGGAAGAGGGAATTCAAAACCTCCAATAGTAATAGTTGAAATTTTTCCAATAGAATTGATACTATGAACTTGAGATTGTTTCTTCGGAAAGTGTATCGTATGCTCATTACCATTAACATGAAAAGTTACATTGCTTTTGTTGCAATCAATAACAGCCCCTACAATATTCAGAAAGGGTCTACCAAGGATGATCGACATACTGTCATCCTCGGGAATATCAAGAATAACAAAGTCCGTTAAAATAGTAACGTTTGCAACCACAACAGGCACATCCTCATAAAGACCGATGGGTATAGTAGTTGATTCATCAGCCATTTGCAAAGAGATTTCAGTAGGTGTCAACTTATTCAAATCAAGTCTACGGTATAAGGAGAAATGCATAACACTGATACCGGCTCCAAGTTCACATAAAGCAGTTTTAACATAGTTTCTTTTAATGTAGCAGGGTATGGTTGGTACTCCTGGATCTCCAAGTTTCTTTGGTATTCCACCCTTAAAAGTGTAATTAGCAAGCATGGTGGAAATTTCAGCTTCCGGTATCTTTATTTTATTTGTAACAACATCTTTCATATACTTAGCATAAGGAGGCATTTTAAGCATATCTATTAAACACATACGCAAAATATAGGTCTAATCATTTCAGCAAAGCGCTCAAAAAGGCATGGGTTTCAAAACCCATGGTTCTCTTTCTTTACCGTGCTTCCTAGCAACAAAGTCTCTCTTATCATAACGTTAATTCTTTGATTTTGGGTTATCAAGATCAACAGCAGGTTCAACTTCTACATCATTATCATTACTAGGTTGAGCATCAACATGAACATCATCATTAACATTATCACTAGGTTCATGTTCATCACCAAATTGTGTCTCAGCATCAGAAATAGAAATATGATTGGGATTCTCAGGTGTGTCAACAACAGGTTCACTAGAAGCATGCAAAGTCCTATCAGTATTCTTTTTCTTTTTATTAGTAGGACTAGGTGCATCAGAATTATTTATCTGAGAATCTTTCTCAGCCCTCTTAGGATGGCCCTCATGATATAAAGGTTCCTGGGTCATTTTACCACCTCTAGTCATAACCCTAACAGCATTATCATTGTTCTTATTATTTAACTCATTGAGCAAATTATATTGTGCCTTAAGTACTTGTTCTACTTGAGTTGTAACCATGGAAGCATGTTTACTAATAATCTTAAGATCACTTTTAACTCTAGACATATAATCACTCAAGTGTTCAACCATATAAGCATTACGTTTCAATTGTCTAACAACATAAGCATGGAAGTTTCTTGTTTAACAATAAAATTATCAAACTCATCCAAGCATTGACCAGCAGACTTATTATATGGGAATCAATGGCAGGTGTAGGTGTCGCAAGTTTACTCAAAACATGAGGTGAATCAAGTGCAGAGCTAGATGGCAGTTCCTTACCTCCCCTTGTAGTTGAGGGAAAAATCTTGGTTCTTTGATCTTTCAAATTCCTCATAGTGATCAACAGATATAAATCCCAAGTGACTCGGAGATTACAGCTATGCTCCCCAGCAATGGCGCCAGAAAAAGGTCTTGATAACCCACAAGTATAGGGGATCGCAACAGTTTTCGAGGGTAGAGTATTCAACCCAAATTTATTGATTCGACACAAGGGGAGCCAAAGAATATTCTCAAGTATTAGCAGCTGAGTTGTCAATTCAACCACACATGAAAGACTTAATATCTTCAGCAAAGTATTTAGTAGCAAAGTAGTATGGAAGTAGCGGTAACGGTGGCAAAAGTAAAAGTAGCAGTTTTGTAGCAATCGTGGTAGTGGCAACGGAAAAGTAAGTAAGCAAAGATCAATATGAAATGAGCTCGTAGGCAATGGATCAATGCTGGATAATTATGTCGGATGGCATTCATCATGCAACAGTTATAATATAGGGTGACACAGAACTAGCTCCAATTCATCAATATAATGTAGGCATGTATTCCGAATATAGTCATACGTGCTTATGGAAAAGAACTTGCATGACATCTTTTGTCCTACCCTCCCGTGGCAGCGGGGTACTATTGGAAACTATGCGATATTAAGGCCTCCTTTTAATGGAGTACCGGACCAAAGCATTAGCACTTAGTGAATACATGAACTCCTCAAACTATGGTCATCACCGGGAAGTGTCCCAACTATTGTCACTCCGGTGTTGCCGGATCATAACACGTAGTAGGTGACCATAACTTGCAAGATAGGATCAAGAACACTCATATATATATATATATATATATATATATATATATATATAATAACACTCATATATATATTCATGAAAACATAACTTGCTCAAGTTATGGTCACCTACATATATAATAACACTCATATATATATTCACGTAGTAGGTGACCATAACTTGCAAGATAGGATCAAGATCTGAACCCTATAGAGGGGGGGTAAAAACAGTTTATTTATGTTGTTATCCTTTCAATATATTCTGACTTTTAATACAGTAATCATGGTCACCCTCCCTTAATTAGAATTGGTGCAAAAAGGCTTGAAAGATGAAGTGCCCAGCGCCATTGCACAAATAAGCCAGGGCTCCCGAGCTCGAAACCCTTTTGGCCGAGGAACCATACGTGGTCCTGGTCAAGGAGAAGAAGGAGCCGAAGAAAAAGAGGGAGGGTCTGTGCATCTGAGGTCCTTCTGATGCTAGGTCCGAGGGCACTCATTCCTTTTCCATCCATGAGGAGGAAGAGGAGAAAGAGGAGGAGAAGGAGGATGAGGGGGAGGAAGAGGTATCTTCCCCTAAATGGAAAAGGGCGGTGTCCGAGGATGTTGAAGAAGATGCATGACCCTCCTCAATTTTGCAGAAGGCTTCGGAAAGCCTCTACGAGCCAGCCTGGCCAATCTTCTGCCCCTGCCGAGGACGTGCCCTCCGAGTCCTTTGAAGACGTGCTGCCAGGGGCGTGCCCAGGAATTGAGGGTTGTGTATTCAAAATTTGAAAACTTTTTTGAAAGTCTATATCCTTCCTTTTGGCGCGTATAACTGATTATAGCAGCATATTGTACTAGTTCTAAACGATACATGATATCTCATAATATATTATATTGATAAAAGTTGATCATAACTTGCAAGACTGAATCCCTGTCGGCCTGCCTAAATTCAGTTTTGATAGTGACAGATAAATTCAGCTAGAACACCTGAACTTTGAATCGGCGTGAGAGGAGAGAATCCAATTTTCAGGGTCAAAGAATTAGTACATCTAATTAGCCATTATACCTTCAACGGTTGAATTCGGGTTGTGGCTTTGAAATTGAACTGATTCCTACAATCCTGCTATCGGCCACCTACAGCAAAGATCAGAAAGTTTAGAACCAAACGGAGGCGAGGGATCATAGATGTATTCGTCATGCGCGTCCCGCAATCGATCGCCATGGGTACCTGCAGTCGATCGCCATGGATACCTGCAATCGATCGCCAATCAAGCTTCGGCAGCTTTGAACCCTGCCCCTAGCCGCCGTGCAGTGCCCATCAGGCGGTTCGTGGCTTGGGTCGCGTGCGATGAGTAGAGAAACAGGGTAAGTGTGCCGCTCCAGGTTCGTGTCCTCTGATCGATGCGTGGACGATGAATGTGTGCGACTGCAGGCTGCTGTGAGCTTGTGACTTGGGCCAATGGGCTTTGTTGGGGTGGTGGGGTAAAACAGAAGATGGGCTGCCTCTATTTTGGGGCTGAAAAACTAAACTAGCACGCTCTGGAGTATCCTTAGGCCTTGTACAAAGGAAGGTGCTTAGGGAAGGTGCTTAGAGAAATAAACCAGGCTTTCTTTAAGCAATGGTGCTTATTTGTACAGGATAGACGCTTAACTAAGCATCTCTCCTATAGAAATAAGCACCGGTGCATCAGAAAAACTCGGTTTATTTTCCTAAACACCTTCCTAAGCATCTCCCATTATACAAGGCCTTATCGTTTTTTCTTGTAACTCAGTATATGTACTATATATGTACCTAGTTTTTTGACAAAAATAATGGGTATTCAAGTGTATACCCTTGAATTGAGCTGGGCCCGCCCCTGCATGCTGCATTTGCAGCACAGGGAGAAGCCGCCGCCGAAGAGGTACTCCATTTAGTGTGTTTTATATGACATGTTTTTATTAACATACTCTAGACTTTTGGTGCACTGTCTGCTTTCACAGCCTACAACGTGCTTTCTCTAGCGACAGATAATTAGAGGATGAGCTCCCTCTGGCTGAAATGGCTGAGAGTGGAATAGGCGCGTGTGGATCTCTCTCCTCTGCTCACACGAGCTAGGGGAGGTGTCATCACACCTAGGCCCTTCTGTGTTAAACACAGAAGGTGGCACCGGTGTTCCTATGGCCGAGGTTCTAACCTTGATCACCGAGAACCAAGGGGAGAAAACCCCTTTGGTTGAAGGAGTGGGGCTTGGTCGCCCTGAGTCCTCGGCCCCGACTGCCCTAGAGCCATGACGGTATCTGGAGACGTTCATCCCTTCCTCAACGGGGGGAGGAGCCGAGGTGATTCCTCCATCTCCACTTGTTCTAGGATAGGCCCTCGTGGGGGTGGCAAGAGGAGATAGAGGCGGCTATGACGAGCTCTTCCTGTTGGAAAACGTAGTGGAAAACAAAAAAAATTGTGCCTACGATCACCCAAGTTCAATATGAAGATGCATAACGGGTTTGGATCACGATCGTTTCTGTCACCGAGTTTCATTGGAAGAAGAATGTGTCGGTGTAGATTGTACTTGGAGTCCCTTGAACCATAGATGAACAACCCCTCTTACCGCCTACAAACAGTCCCTCGAACTGAAGGCCAAAAGCACGCCCTCTCTACTTGGTTGTGAGCGTGCAACCTTCATAATCTGGCAGCGCTTCGCTATCCAGAGCTAATTGTCACTGGAGAATTAGAGGAAGGATATTAGAACCACATAGGGCTTCCAATTATGAGGACAAGAGGATTAGTCTAGCTCTAATTAGTCAACTAGGACCAACTAGAACTTGAAGTAGATGAACTAGAGGAGGCTCCAAAACTTGTGTGAACAAAAGAGCACAAACCCTCAAGTATATATAGATTAGAGGGGAGAGGGAGGGCTGCCACCAAGGAGGTAAAGCCTCCTTGGGGTGCCGGCCAAGGGGGAGCAGGAGTTGGACTCGCCACTTACTCCTATTCGGCCTCCTTCCTTAGGGAAGGGAGACGCCTTCCCACTTGGCTCCAGTTGCCTTCCACCTCTTGGACTTTTTAGGCTCGTTGATATTCAATTAAATAAGAAATTGTTCTAAATACTTCTAGACCATTATATATATAAATTAATATCCTCGAAAACATTTTCCACATATATATATTTATCGGTAATACCTGGTATTACCCGATATTCACCAAAACCCTTTCGGTGACCTCGAAACGCTTCTGGATCCTCTCGGAACTATTCCGAATATTAATGAAACAATTCCACAATTATATTCTCATAACTCCCATCCTACCACATTCAGCAGATTGTGATTTCTTTAAGCTTGTGACTCCGTAGGTTCGGTAGCTCATAGACATGAACAAAACCGTTCGTTCAATGACTGACAGCGAGACCGTGGGCGTCCATATCGATCTATATGAGTGCACGAATGATATTCGAGTGAACCTATGGTTATCATGTGATGTTCCCTTTGCTTCTCGGTATTTCATAAAACCCAGGATGCGTTGGTATCCTCCTGAGTCATCACCATGCTCACTATACCGAAATCCTCATTACCGTTTTTGTTCTTTTTTCTTGTTATTGTGTTCTGGCATCCCTGTGACGTAGTCACCAATGTCTGGCCAGACAATGATGGATGCCGTCACACCGAGAGGGCCCTAAGAATATCTCTCCATCATCGGAGGAGCAAGTCCCACTCTCAAGATATCCGGCCACTTGTCAAACTTTTCGATGAACCTCTAAGTTCTTGTTATGATCACCGTGTTGATGTCAAAACCTGCATACCTCGGGGTAGGTGATACGTCTCCAATGTATCTACTTTTCCTCTTGTTTTGGACTCTAATTTGCATGATTTGAATGAAACTAACCCGGACTAACGCTGTTTTCAGCAGAAGTACCATGGTGTTGTTTTTGTGCAGAAATAAAAGTTCTTAAAATGGAACGAAACTTTGCGAGGATTTTTTATATCAATAAAGAGAATTTCTGGAGCCAAGAGGTACCTGAGGGGGGCACCCGGGTGGGCACAACCCACCAGGGCGCGCCTGCCCCCCAGGCGCGCCCAGGTGGGTGCTGCCCACCTAGTGGCCCCGCTAACCCTAAAACCGACGCTATAAAATCACATTACTCCAGAAAAATCAGGGGGAAATAATTATCAAGTTTCATGAGATGGATCCACCGCCGTCTCCTGTTCTTCATCGGGAGGCTAGATCTGGAGTCCGTTTGGGGCTCCGGAGAGGGGGATCTTCGATCTTCGTCATCACCAAAACATCTCCATCGCCAATTCCATGATGCTCCCCGCCGGGATTGAGTAATTCCTTCGTAGGCTCGCTGGTCGGTGAGGAGTTGGATGAGATTCATCATGTAGTAGAGTTAGTTTTGTTAGGGCCTGATCCCTAGTATCCACTGTGTTCTGAGATTGATGTTGCTATGACTTTTCCATGCTTAATGCTTGTCACTTTGGGCCTGGGTGCCATGATTTCAGATCTGAACCGTTTATGTTATCACCTTTATATCCATGTTCTAGATTCGATCTTGCAAGTTATAGTCACCTACTATGTGTTATGATCCGGCAACCCCGTAGTGACAATAGTCGGGACCACTCCCAGTGATGACCGTAGTTTGAGGAGTTCATGTATTCATCATGTGCTAATGCTTTGTTCCGGTTCTCTATTAAAAGGATGCCTTAATATCCCTTAGTTTCCAATAGGAACCCACTGCCACGGGAGGGTAGGACAAAAGATGTCATGCAAGTTCTTTCCATAAGCACGTATGCCTATTTACGGAATACATGCCTACATTATATTTATGAACTGGAGCTAGTGCCATATCGCCCTAGGTTATAACTGTCTCATGATGAATATCATCCAACGAGTCACCGATCCAATGTCTATGAATTTATCTTATATTGTTTCTGCTAAGTTACTACTGCCACTGCTATCATTCTTACCTTTACTATTGCTGCTGCTACTATCATCATAACTATCATATTACTGTGCTACTAATCACTTTGCTGCAGATAATTAATCTCTAGTTGTGGTTGAATTGACAACTCAGCTGCTAATACCTTCAAATATTTTTCTTTGGCTCCCCTTGTGTCGAATCTATAAATTTGGGTTGAATACTCTACCCTCGAAAACTGTTGTGATCCCCTATAGTTGTGGGTTATGAAGACCTTTTTCTGGCGCCATTGTTGGGGAGCATAGCTATATTTGTTGAGTCAGTTGGGATTGTTATCATATTATCACTATGAAGAATCTGAAGGATGCGAAGACTAAGATTTTTTTCCTCTAAGACGAGGGGAGGTAAGGAACTGCCATCCAGCTCCGCTTTAGATTCGCCTTCTGTTATAAGTAAACTTGCAACACCACAACATGCTATTAATTCTGATATGTTGCAAGTTATTTATGATGCTACTTCTGCTATGAATGCTACTCATGATGATACTAGTACCTTGCTTGATGATGATGTGCCACTAGGTGAAATTTCTTGATGAACAAATTGCTATAGTAAGACAACATGATATTGTTGAATCTGATGATGAACTTGAAACTGGAAATCTTGAGACACCTACTAGATCTAGTCCTCCTAGATATGAATTGCCAAAGGTACCGGAAGGTTATACTATGAGTGAGGAGGCAACTAGAGATATTCTTGCTTGTAAGGATAGTGATGATCTAGAGAAATTATTATGCAAGCATAAAGAAAGATCTCTAAATGCTAAAATGAAATGTGATACTGAGTTTTTTACTTCACCTATTTTTATTGATGATAAGGATTATGAATTCTCTGTCGACCTAGAGTTAATCACTTTGGTTGAATCTGATCCTTTCCATGGTTATGGAACTGAAACGGTTGTGGCACATCTTACTAAGTTGAATGATATAGCTACCCTTTTTGCTCATGGTGAGAAGATTCGCTATTACTATATTCTCAAGTTATTTCTGTTCTCATTAAAGGGTGATGCTAAAGCTTGGTACAATACTCTTGCTCCTGGTTGTGTGTGTAGTCCCCAGGATATGATTTATTACTTCTCTAAAAAATATTTCCCTGCTCATAAGAAACAAGCTGCCTTGCAGGAAATATTTAACTTTGTGCAAATTGAAGAAGAGAGTCTCCCACAAGCTTGGGGGAGGCTTCTCCAATTGCTTAATGCTCTGCCTGATCACCCTCTTAAGAAAAATGAAATACTTGATATCTTCTATAATGGACTAACCGATGCTTCTAGGGATTTCCTAGATAGTTGTGTTGGTTGTGTTTTCAGGGAACGAACTATTGGGAAAGTTGAAGAATTATTGAATAACATATTGAAAAATTATGATGATTGGACTCCTCCTGAAACACCTATTAAACCCACTCCAAAAAAGAGGGGTATCTTATATCTCAGTCCCGAAGATATGCAAGAGGCAAAGAAAAGTATGAAGGAAAAGGGTATTAGAGCCGAGGATGTTAAAAATTTACCACCTATTGAAGAAATACATGGACTTGAAGCACCACCACCACCTAAGGTGGTAGAGGTAAAATATTTAATGAAATTCAATGATAGTGATGCTCCTCGTAATAAACATCCTAGTCAATGCCTTTATGAGTTTGATAATTACATTAGAAAGCAAGATCACTTCAATGCAAATGTTATGAAACAATTGAAATACAACTCTGATACGATTGCTCACTTAAGTGACTTGTTATTTAGAATGTCAAATGATGCTAGAGGTATAGGAAAGCATTCCTCTATTGTTCAAACTCAATTAGAACAAGTTGCTAAATCTCAAAGAGAGTTACTTGATGAAATGAACAATAATATAAGTGATTTTGCTGTTAGAGTAGCTACTAGAGGAGGTAAAATGACTCAGGAACCACTTTATCCAGAGGGACACCCAAAGAGAATTGAACAAGACTATCAAATAATTAACACTGATGCACCTAGTCCTTCTAAAAAGAAAAAGAAGAAGAAAAATAATAGGACTTTGCCTGCCTCTAGTGAACCTGAAATAGAAAAACCTCCTGATAATGATAATGAAGTTTCTATCTCTGATGATGGAACTCAATCTGGTAATGAACACTCACCTTCTAATAATGAAAAAGATAATGATGAGGTTCATGAAGACACTCAGACAAATGATAAAGAACCAGATAATGATGTTGAGATAGAACCAGCTATTGATCTTGATAACTCACAACCTAAGAATAAAAGATATGATAAAAGAGACTTTGTTGCTAGAAAACATGGAAAGGAAAGAGAACCGTGGGTTCAAAAGCCTATGCCCTTTCTACCTAAGTCAACTAAAAAGAAGGACGATGAATAATTTGAACGCTTTGCTGAAAAGTTGAGGCCAGTCTTTTTGCGAGCTCCCTTAACTTATATCTCCCTTAACTGATATCTTAAAAATGCCTCCTTATGCAAAGTATATGAAAGATATCATCACTAATAATATAAAAATACTGGAAGCTGAAATCTCCACTACGCTTGCTAATTATACTTTTAAAGATGGAGTACCTAAAAAACTTGGAGATCCGGGAATACCAACTATACCTTGCTCCATCAGAAGAAACTATGTGAAAACTGCTTTATGTGATTTGGGAGCTGGTGTTAGTGTTATGCCTTTCTCTTTATATAAAAGACTTGATTTGGATAAACTCACACCTACTGAAATATCTTTGCAAATGGCTGACAAATCAACTGCCATACCTATCGGTATTTGTGAGGATGTGCCTATTGTTGTTGCTAATGTTACTATTTTGACTAACTTTGTTATACTTGAGATGCCCGAGGATGACAACATGTCGATTATCCTTGGTAGACCCTTCTTGAATACTCCAAGGGCTGTTATTGATTGCAATAAAAGCAAGGTCACTTTTCATATCAATGGTAATGAGCATACGGTGCACTTTTCGAAGAAAAATTCCAAGTGAATGGTATTAATGTTATTGAAAAATCTCCGATAATCACTATTGGAAGTTTTCAACTACCTCTACCTGCTGTTAAAAAGAAATATGAAATGCTTATTGTTGGGGACATTCATATCCCCATTGAGGTAACTTAGGATGTGTTCAGTTGCTGTCATCAGGTGGAATGTCATGGGTCCGTCCGGTTCCTATAGCCCATTCCCATGTTCAGTTAGTCGAACGGGCCGGAACCCACTAATCCCAGAAAACAGAATATTCGCTCTATATGTGGAACCAAGGGATACCTTCGATTCGGGCGGACGACAGGGAACGAGCCCCTCGCACGCACCCAAACCCTATCCTCTCGCGACTCTCTCTCTCTCTCTCTCTCTCTCTCAGCGCCGCCAACCCTCCCGCATCGGCCCCCGATCTCGATCTGCCCCCTCTCTCCCTTTCCAGCGTCGCAATCCCTCTCATCCCCATCTTCTTTCCACCGTCATGGCCCGCATCAGGATCTTGGTGGCGGCCTAGCAGAGGGTGGGGACTGGCGGCGTGGCGGGGGACTGGCAGGGGCGGCCACTTGCAGCGGGGAGGCAACTGGCGGCACGACGGCGACCTAGCAGGGGTGGCCGCTTGCAGCGGGGCGGCAACTGGCGGCCTGATGATGACCTAGCAGGGGTGGGCACTTGCAGCGGCGAGGCGACTTGCAGCAGGACGCCGGGAGAGCAAGGAACGATCGGTGCGGCTGGTTCTACTGCCAGCAGTAGACGAGCAGTGCAGGCGGCAACTAGCTGCTAGCTAGCAGTGAACTTGGCATGGATGGATGTAGCGCACTTGTTGCTGGATGATTTGGTATTGTGAACTCATGTCAATGAACTTGGCATGGATGGATGTAGCGCATTTGTTGCTGGATGATTTGGTATTGTGAACTCATGGCAATGAACTTGGCATATATGCATGTATGGATATATTCTTATGTTGTTTGTCTTCGAAATACAGTTGAAATCCTGCCAAAATTTCGGATTTTATGGGGTTTCATTTTTCATTCCATCTCTCCAACCAAACACAAGAATGGAACCAACCCGTTTCGCTTTTTTGTTGGTACCAAACACAGGAATGGAACGGACCTATTCCTGTGGAACGAAACCATTCCATTCCGTTCCACTTGGTTCCTCAACCAAACACACCCTTAGTGATTTACAAAAGTTCTTCGGTTTCATGCTAATTGAAAGTGGTTGTTAATAAGACTTGATCAACCTTATTAATGGATCATTTTTGAGAGGTATGAAGTTGATGAATTCAGTGAGCACTACCTTCTGTCCTTACCTTTTGTTTTCTGTTTTACTAGTTAAATAAAATAAAATGCCATGATTTGTCTGTTTTCTGAGTTTTCCGTGCAATAAAAAAATGACCCAAAAATAAAAGTTCTTAGAATGCTTTAAAAATTGAATACGATTTTTTTTCTGAAAATTTATGAATTTCTGGTGCAAATAATATCAGAGGGAGGTGCACTAGGTGGGCACAACCCACCTAGGCGCGCCAGGACCCCTAGGCACGCCCTCGTGGGTTGTGGTCCTCACGTGGGCCCCCTCACCTACTTCTTCTTCCCACATCACCACATTCACCCAGAAAAAATCACCATTGCTCTCTCTCTCTCTCTCTCTCTCTCGTGTTCTTGCTCCCGAAACCGTGGATTTTGATCTCTTTGCTCGAAGCTCCGTTTCCAAAACTGTTTCAGGGAATTGTTGCTTGGTATGTGACTCCTCCATATGTCCAATTAGTTTTTGTTTTAGCGGTTTATATTTTGAATAATTAGCTACTCTTGGTGCTGCTGTAGATGAGCTTGCATGTTGAATTCTTAGAGTTCTAAGTAGTTTGAATGCTTGCTATGGCCTCTATGCATCCCTATGAGTAGTTGCTATCATTTTTGCGAAGTTTTGTTGAGAAAAAATTTGTGGACTAAAAACTCGTGATATTATTTCCTTGCCTGCACCTCCTTTCTTTGATCATGTTGCCAGGGGCAGATACACGATTATGCCTGAGGACATTGTCGCTTACCGGAACAACCTGGCTGCGGCACAGGAGGAGCCTCAGCAGTGGGACCCTTAGGTGCCAGCTCCCCAGCACCTCAACATTGGACCTCACGGTTTTTACGACTGGTGATTACCAAAGTTAGGCCAAAAGCCTAAGCTTGGGGGAGTATGTATTTCCACCGACATTACATTCATGTTCACACATTTCATTTCTGTTGTCAGTGTTCACACTTTTTCGTTGCATTATCCATGTTAGATTTATTTTCTCGCTTTCTTCTTGTGTGTTTGAAAAACCTTGAGAAAATCCAAAAATATGTTTCTTGCTTCTTTTTGATTTTTTCTTCCTAGTTTAAATTATTGTAGCACTAAAAAGAAAAACCAAAAAGATTTCCTTGTTCTTCTTTTACTTGTTGGGAGCTTTCCCGTGTAAATAGTTTTTCTTGTTTTTGCTTTTCTCTTTCCATTTGCTTGTTTATGAAAAAACAAAAACTCTAAAAACATTTCGGTGTGTTTCTTTCAATTTCTTTTCTTTTTACCGAGTCATATCGAGGAGAAGACCACGATGAAAATGTTGAGTGGCTCCCATTGGTATTATTGTTGATCTAACGAAGAGCCCATATTACCTTGTCTTCTCCTTTTGAATAAAATGTTTGCATATTCCAGCTTAGTCCACGACACTCTTGCGCTATTATTATTTTCAAATTGTTCAGTCGTGCAAGTGAAAGGCAATAATGACGATATCCGATGAACTGGCCGTGGCAGAGAGAAACGGGTATGAACTCGACTTGTTCTATTTTTGTAAATATGTTTAACCTAGTATCCATGATTCAGCCAATTATGATCAAACATGTTTGCAATGACAATTAGAGATTGTAGTTTCTCATGCCATGCATAAGTAGCTAGGAGTGAATAATGATTTATGTTGGATATCAACATTGCATTAAAATGATTGTGATGTAGTATGATGATATGGTATCCTCCTCTCAATGTTCGAGTGGCTTGACTTGGCGCATGTTCATGCATGTAGTTGAATCAAAACCAATATAGCCTCTATGATATTTATGTTCATGGTGTTCATATCCTACTCATGCTAGTATCCAATGTTACTTATGCATAATGCATGTTCATGACCGTTGTTGCTCTCTAGCTGGCTGCTTCTCAACCTATTTGCTAGCCTTCGCCTGTACTAAGTGGGAATTCTGCTTGTACATCAAAAACCTTGAACCCAAGTTATTCCAGATGACTACACCATACCTACCTATATGCGGTATTACCCTGCCGTCCTAAGTAAATTTGCATGTGCCATCTCTAAAAACTTAAAATAAATATCCTTTTTGTGTGCCTGGATCATTCATGGAACGACAGGAGGTAGTCGGTATCTTCCTTGCTAAGCGGGTTATTCTTAGGTCGAGTGTTTATTCACTCGCCATCACACGAGAAAACGGCGGTAACAGGGATGCCCAGTCCCAAACTGAAAAAAGAATTGATCTCTCAAATAATCAAACAAAAACTCCCAATGGAGTCATAACTTTTACTTTTCCGCTTGGGAACCGCCACTAGTGTGCTTAGCATGGGAGATATTGATAACCGATAGTCATGAAGTAAATGAGAAGGGTGCATGTCTCAAAATTTCATTTACCTCTGTTTTAAAAACTTGAGCTCTGGCACCTATGCAAATCACTGCTTCCCTCTGCGAAGGTACTATATATTTACTTTTATGTTGTGTCATCACCTTCTCAAATAAGCGCTAGAACCTGAGAGCACTGTTGTCATGCTGATGCATTGTGTGTAGCTAATGTTGGGTGCATCGTCGGCATCCTGGCTCAGAGAAACCAGAACGCCCCGTATTCCAGCCCAGAGATCGAGGAGAAGTCTTCTGGAATACGACACTGCTTAGCATAGAACAAACCAGCTCTTTATTACAATCTATTTGGGCACAAGGGGTTTTGATATAACGGGGAATTACATCGGCACGGCGACACTATGCCTGCCACTGTTGCTCTATGCAAGCAGCAGAACAACTCGAAGCAGCGGAATAACTTCTAGCAGCGGAACAACAACGACGGTGGTGAACTGCACTCCGCAGGGACTTTGGCTAGAACGCTTATCCTAGCTTGCAAACAAGGACTCCTAGGCAAACAAGCAATCAAATCCGGAATGACCTGCAAACTGGCGTGACACGCCAGGTCAGTACATTGAATGTACTTGCAAGCTCACAATAATCCAGAAGCATTCAAGACAAACAATAGCATGGCAATTACAGGTTAAGTAGGGATTATCATGATATCATTAGAACAACATAGCATGAACAACATGAACATGATACAGCTAGAACAACATGAACATGGGATGAACATATGAATCTGATGATACTAGCATGCAACATGATGACACTATCATGCACCATTTATTCTGTTTGGGTTACCTCAAGACCATCACATGCACAAACTTACCAACCTTGGACATCATACGATCATCTCAGGATCAAATCAAGCTTGGTATAAACAATACCACAGTAGTCATTACATGACCACAAGGAGCTTGATCTTTACCCACGATTCTCACACAACATCATGAATATCCAACAACTTGGTATCCTCGATACCACGGTGATCATTCACGGATCACAAACGGAACCACTCTTGGTTCAATGGGTTACCTCGTAACCAAACGGTGATCATTCACGGATCACAAAAGGAACCACTCTGGGCTCAACGGGTTACCTCATAACCAAACGGTGATCATTCACGGATCACATAACCAACTTATCTCATCATCGAACTGGAGTTGTTAGTAAGCACATCATTATTATTACTGTTGACCCATAGTGTGACCTACTATGAACTGGGCCTTTATCCGCGGGCACGGCTATCGGTAGATTTAGTATACACTCTACAGAGGTAGTGCATCGTACCCACACCATGGAACCCATGGCCTCGCGCTCCCGTTCGGGTGGACCAACGGCGTTTTGACAAAACCGTCCTACTGCCATGATACTCTCCCAGCCACTCCGACTCACTCCCCACTGAGCTAAGTCCTGGGTGGCCCCGTGCCTACCAAAGGCACCAACGGCCACCATCGTGGCAAAACAAAATGGTCCCAAATAGGGACAATCCAGATATAACAACAACGAGCACACAAGGCTTATGTCCGCCTACCTGATCAGGGTAGTGCGCGCCCATAACCTTCCCTCGTGGGAGGCACCAGCGAGAGGCACGACAATAGACCCAGTTAGGACCCTCCCATAAAGGCAAGTGTGGTTGCACCGGTCAGCTTGATATGGTGGCACCATGACTCAGCCAACAGTTGTTCAAGTTCAATTAAGTCTAGTTAAACTTGAATGCAATAAGCTGAGCCATATTAAAATAACATGATGCAACTACAATGAATGAGCATGGATCAACATAAGCAGGGAAGTGCAACATAACTTCTCAACATATCAACAACAACAAAGCATATATCCGACTAAGCATGACATACTGACTAGCAAATGGACATCACAAGTACGTACTTATTAGAAACATAGCATAACCACTAGCATCAATAATAAATAGCATGCAAGAACATATCAACAATGCTACCATGCAAGCATTTAACCAACTGGATGCAATGGAACATGCATAACAACGAGACTCGAAACAGACAACAGTCATGCACCGAAGGCCATCACCAACATCAACATGTACTACTAGCAAGCATAAGCATAAGAAAGAAATACTAGCAACTAGTACATGATAACCAGGTGCATAACAACATAGCAAGAAATTAAACACAAACCCATAAGCATCACCGAAACAACGATAACCATATTCTCAACAGGCAAACATTTAATAAAGATTCAAGTTGAAAACCATGGCTACTGCATGAATATCATGCAAGTGGGTATTGTGGCTTGCCTGGGGATGAAGAAGGCACCAGGGAGAAGTGCAGAAGGATCGCGAAAAGATTCGCCGGAAATAGTCCTCTCCCGGAGGGGGCTGTTTACGTGCAAGGGCAAAATGAGCATTTTCAATATGTCAAACCACAATGAGAATAATGTAAACAGAACGGGCTTGACGAGACGAAGATGTGAGTTTTGGAATCACCTTATTTGGAGTTAGGATCAAAATGATATGAGTGTTTGACTGCCAGGGACCTATCTATGAAAAGTTTTCTGCAAACAAGCCACTGACTAAGAAAACTGAAAACACATTCGGTCGAAATACGCTTTCTGCAAAAGGAAACGCACTTTCAGCCAAAGTTCAACAAAAACACGCTTTCTGACCAGGAAAACGAACTTTAGGCAGTACGTTTCCACTTACCACGTCATCCGGGCAGGGTCAACGCACAGAGGGGCCGACAGGTGGGGTCGCGCATGGTGGTGGGGCCCGCCTGGCCAGTTGGCAAGGGCGGCACCATCTCCTTCCTCTCGCCCGTGCCTGGCCATGGCAGAGCTGGCCCCGACGAGGCCTGCTGGTGCTACCGGCCACCGCAGGCGGCGCACGACCTACCCATGGATGCAGGAGAGCGAGACGGAGGCGTCCCTGGGCATTGCAGTCAACGGGGAGATCGAGATATGCCGGAATGTTGGTCGCAGCAGATAGAGGCATCGGGCACTGGCGGGACTCATGGCCAAAGGCCACCGGAGGAGTAGGCGAAGGGTGGAGGGGCTTGGGTGGACTGCGAGAGTTGCTCTGGTGGAGGAAGGAAGTGGAGTGGGGCTCGGCTTCAAGCCAATTTAGGAGGTCAGGGCGGCGGCCATGGTGGTAAATCACGAAGAGGAGAGGCTCCGGGGCTCGGGCAAGGCATTGGGGAGGACTAGAGGAGCGACATGAGGTCGATGGTGAATGGGAACGGCATCGGGGTGGCTTTATATAGCCGGAGCAGGGTGGTGCCGCGCTGGCATTGCCGCGGACGCGTGGCTGTCGCCACGGACGCATGTGCTCATGCATGAGCTCGAGGGAAGACGATGGGGAGACACGGGGAGGAGCTCACAAGGCAGAGAGAGCCAACAGAGCACGGGGAGGAAGAAGACGGCAACGAACAGAGCCAAATGGCCACTGTTCGCCCGTGGGCACGCGACGGCGAGTGTCGGTGAGGAAGATGACGGAGGGGGAGAGGGGTCCAGGGAGTGGGCGACGACGAGGGCTATCTGCTGGGCACTTTGGACTAGGCCCCAAGTAGGATTCCTCCTACTTGGGGCGCCCCTAGGCCATTCCCCTCCCCCAACCACCTATATATACGTGGGGAGGGGGCACCTAGAACACACATCAACTATTGTTAGCCGTGTGCGGCGCCCCCTCCACAGTTTATGCCTCCGGTCATATTCTCGTAGTGCTTAGGCGAAGCCCTGCGCGGATCACTTCACCATCACCATTACCGCGCTGTCATGCTGACGGAACTCATCTACTTGCTCGGCACTTTGCTGGATCAAGAGTTCGAGGGACGTCATCGAGTTGAACGTGTGCAGAACTCGGAGGTGCCGTACGTTCGGTGCTTGATAGGTCGGAACAAGAAGAAGTTCGACTACATCAACCACATTGTCCAACGCTTCTGCTTTCGGTCTATGAGGGTACGTAGACTCACTCTTCCCCTCCCGTTGCTATGCATCTCCTAGATAGATCTTGCGTGAGCGTAGGAATTTTTTTGAAATTTCATGCTACAGTCCCAACACGACCTACTTCTTCGTCCTATATATCCACATATATCCCTAAACCACCAAAAGCATCCACGAAAACACTTTTCCATTGCCGCAACCTTTTGTTCTTGTGAGATCCCATCTAGGGGCCCTTTTCGGTAGCCTGCCGGAGGGGGATTCGATCGCGGAGGGCTTCTACATCAACTCGATTGCCCTTCCAATGAAGCATGAGTAGTTTACCTCAGACCTACGGGTCCATAGCTAGTAGCTAGATGGCTTCTTCTCTCTCTCTCTCTGATTCTCAATACCATGTTCTCCTCGATGTTCTTGGAGATCTATCCGATGTAATCTTCTTTTGCGGTGTGTTTGTCTTGATCCGATGAATTGTGGATTTATGATCAGCATATCTATGAATATTATTTGAATCTTCTCTGAATTCTTATATGCATTATTTGATATCTTTGTAATTCTCTTCGAACTATCGGTTTAGTTTAGCCAACTAGATTGGTTTTTCTTGTAATGAGAAGTGCTTAGCTTTGGGTTCAATCTTGCGGTGTCCTTTCCCAGTGACAGTAGGGGCAGCAAGGCACGTATTATATTGTTGCCATCGAGGATAAAAAGATGGGGTTTACATCATATTGCTTGAGTTTATTCCTCTACATCATGTCGTCTTACTTAATGCATTACTCTATTGTTCATGAACTTAATACTCTAGATCCAGGCAGGAGTCGGTCGATGTGTGGAGTAATAGTAATAGATGCAGGCATGAGTCAGTCTACTTGATACAGATGTGATGCCTATATTTCATAATCATTGCCTTAGATATCATCATAACTTTGCGCTTTTCTATCAATTGCTCGACAATAATTTGTTCACCCACCATATTATTTGCTGTCTTGAGAGAAGCCTCTAGTGAAACCTATGGCCCCCGAGTCTATTTTCCATCATATTAATTTCCGATCTACTATTTTGCAATCTTGTACTTTAGGTTCTATAAATCAAAAAACCCAAAAATGTTTCACCTTTTGTTTATCTATCTCTATCAGATCTCACTTTTGCAAGTAGCCGTGAAGGGATTGACAACCCCTTTATCGCATTGGGTGCAAGTTGTTTGATTGTTTGTGCAAGTATTGGTGATTTGTGCGTTATCTCCTACTAGACTGATATCTTGGTTCTCTAATTGAGGGAAATACTTATCTCTACTTTGCTCCATCACCCTTTCCTCTTCAAGGGAAAATCCAACGCAAGCTCAAGAAGTAGCAGATACCGCAAGATCGAACCCATCACAAAGCACCTCTTCTCATTGCAGGAAAAATCAATCTAGTTGGCCAAACCAAACTAAAGTTTCGGAGAAGAAATACGAGGCTATAACAATCATGCATAAGAGATTTCAAAAAAGACTCAAATAATATTCATAGATAGATCTGATCATAAGCTCGCAATTCATTGGATCCCAACAAACACACCGCAAAAAAAGTTACATCAAATAGATCTCCAAGAACATCGAGGAGAACATTGTATTGAGAATCAAAAATAGAGAAGAAGCCATCTAGCTACTGCCTATGGACCCGTAGGTCTATGGTAAACTACTCATGCATCATCATAGGGGCAAGGGTGTTGATGAAGAACCCCCCCTCCCGTGATCATTGACCCCTTTGACAAGGTGCCGGAAAAGGCCTCTAGATTGGATCTCGTGGTTCTGGAACTTGTGGCGGTGGAAACTCTGATCCCTCTGGTCCCCTAGGGTTTTGGGGATTTTATAGTATTTATAGAGCTGATAGGCAATGGAGAGGGGGTTTGTGGGCCCCCACCAGGGCGCGCCAGGGACCCATGGCTCGCCCTGGTGCCTTGTGGGCCCCACGGGCCTCCCCTCGGGCACTTCCTTGGCTCCCAAGTTGTCTTCTGTCCAGAAAAAATCACTAAAAAGTTTCGGGCATTTGGACTTTGTTTGGTACTGATATTCTGCGAAGTAAAAAACAAGCAAAAAAATAGCAACTAGCACTGGGCACTATGTCAATAGGTTAGTCCCAAAAAATGATATAAAGTTGCTATAAAATGAATAATAAACATCCAAGATTGATAATACAACATCATGGAACAATAAAAAATTATAGATGCGTTGGAGACGTATCAACATCCCCAGGTTTAATTCCTGCTCATCGTCGAGTAGGTAAATGAAAAAAAATTGATGTGGAATGCTGCCTAACATGTTCATAACATAAGTTTTTCTTTGGTAGCATGGACATTTGGAATTTTAGATGATTCAAAGCAATAGTCTATATTTGACACGAAGACATCAATACTCAAGCATATCAACAAGCAACCATGTCATTCAAAATATCAACGCTAAAGAAAGCTATCCCTAGCCCATTATGTTCAATCATTGATCCATTC
Organism: Triticum timopheevii; assembly: GCA_963921465.1. NCBI lineage: Eukaryota > Viridiplantae > Streptophyta > Magnoliopsida > Poales > Poaceae > Triticum > Triticum timopheevii. Next base: position 474,726,344 of record OY997268.1, read on the forward strand.
ATGAAACACACTCAAATATTAACTATGCCCAATGCACAAGCATGATAATAGTGTTCCCTAGTTGGTGCTTTATAAGGGAAGATGGAGACTCAATAAAAAAATGCATAAAGTAAATAGACAGGCCCTTCGCAGAGGGAAGAAGAGATTTGTAGAGGTGCCAAAGCACAAGGCTTAAATTGAGAGATAAAATTATTTTGAGTGGCATGCTTTTCCCTTTAATGAAAACGACCGAGAATTCCCAATACTTTCCGTGCTAGATAGATCATAGGCAGTTCCCTAACAGAAAATAAAGTTTATTATTGAACAACATAAATGGCTAGCCGTATCCACAAACCCTAATTAGTTTGGTCTTACCAATAGGGATCTCGGTCTCACCGAGATGGGAATGCAAACTCTATGTTTCCCTTCGTAACATTTCGGTCTAACCGAAGTAGCGATTGGTCCCACCGAGTTGGCATTGCAAACTCTCTGTTTCCTTTTCCTAACGTTTTGGTCTAACCGAGATGAGCGATCGGTCCCACCGAGTTTGCCTGACCAAGTCTCTGTTTGCTTATTACTGAAATCGGTCTCACCGAGTTCATGTGATCGGTCTCACCGATATGAGGTTTTGCCCTAACCCTAGCGCATCGGTCTCACCGAGTTGATGTTGTCGATCACACCGAAATGCCAAACATTCACATTTTGAACCAAGTCGGTCTGACCGAGTTTAACCATTCGGTCCCACCGAGTTTGGGAATTTGTGTGTAATGGTTAGATTTTGTGTGGAGGCTATATATACCTGTCCACCCCCTTCTCCATCCGTGAGAGAGCCATCAAAACATGCCTATACTTCCACTACTCATTTTCGAAGAGAGAACCACCTACTCATGTGTTGAGACCAAGACATTCCATTCCAACCACAAGAATCTTGATCTCTAGCCTTCCCCAAGTTGCTTTCCACTCAAATCATCTTTCCACCATAGCCAAATCTGTGAGAGAGAGAGAGTTGAGTATTGGGGAGACTATCATTTGAAGCACAAGAGCAAGGAGTTCATCATAAACACACCATCTATTACCTTTTGGAGAGTGGTGTCTCCTAGATTGCTTAAGTGTCACTTGGGAGCCTTCGTCAAGATTGTGGAGTTGAACCAAGGAGTTTGTAAGGGCAAGGAGATCACCTACTTCGTGAAGATCTACCCTAGTGAGGCAAGTCCTTCGTGGGCGATGGCCATGGTGGGATAGACAAGGTTGATTCTTCATGGACCCTTCATGGGTGGAGCCCTCCATGGGCTCACGCAGCTGTTACCCTTCGTGGGTTGAAGTCTCCATCAACGTGGATGTACGATAGCACCACCTATTGGAACCACGCCAAAAATCTCTGTGTCTACATTGCATTTGCTCCCTCCAAACTCCTCCCCTTTACCTTCATATGCAATGATTTACATTCCGTTGCTATACTCTTAGAATTGCATGTGTAGGTTGATTGCTTGACTTGTGTTAAGTTGCTAAAATCTACCAAGATATAAAATTGGGAAAAGGCTAGATTTTTATTTGGTCAAGTAGTCTAATCACCCCCCTCTAGACATACTTTCGATCCTACAAGTGGTATCAGAGCTTTGGTCTCTATTTGCCTTGATTTCCATATCTTTGGTGATCATAGTCTTGGTTTCACAACCTAGGAGAGTATGGCGTCTAGCGAGGGAAATTACCACCGTAGAGGTCCTTAATTTGATGATACTAATTTTGCTAGTTGGAAGCATAAGATGAAAATGCATATTCTTGGACATAACCCTGCCGTTTGGGCTATTGTGTGCATTGGTTTGCAAGGTGATTTCTTTGATGGGAGAGAACCGAATTGTGAAGCAACTGCGTAAGAGTTGAAGATGCTGCAATACAATGCTCAAGCTTGCGATATCCTTTTCAATGGATTGTGCCTTGAAGAATCCAACAAAATCAGCCGTCTTGAGAATGCAAAGGAAATTTGGGATACTTTTATTGATATGCACGAAGGTACCGAGTCCTTCAAGGAATCCAACTTGGATGTGCTTCAAAGTTAACTTGACAAGTTCAAAATGAAGGATGGTGAAGGTGTCGCTGAAATGTACTCTAGGCTTCTCTCATCACAAATGAGATTGCCGGCTTAGGAAGTGAAGAGATGACTGACAGATTCATCATCAAGAAGATCCTAAGAGCCTTGGATGGAAAATATGATACCGTGTGCACATTGATCCAAATGATGCTCAATTACAAAAATCTCAAGCCAACAAAAGTCATTGGAAGAATTGTTGCTCATGAGATGTCACTCAAGGATAAAGAATAGCTGCCCAAGAAGTCCAGTGGTGCATATAAATCCTCATGTGATGCTCCTGCAACAGCAAGTGAAAAACAAGTCTTCACTGAGGAATTGAGCTTAATGGTGAAGAACTTCAACAAATTCTACAAGAGTAGAAGCAAATAAAGAAGTTCCAAGTCAAGATCCTACCATGACAAAAGATCTTCTAGTCGTGAGCGGATTTGCTACAATTGTGGAAGACCCGGACACTACTCCAGTGAGTGTACGACTCCCTACAAAAGAAGATAAGACTCAACTAAAAGAAGAAGTAGAAGAGAAGAAGCACCTCCAAGAGAGAGAAGGAGTAGAGATGATCGTTATGAATGAAGAACCTCTCGTAGAAGCAAGGATTCAGAAAGAAAGGACAAGTCATCAAAGATCTACACAAAACAAAGACATCAAGCTCATGTTGGTCAATGGGTATCCGGTTCTGACTCCGACCACCACTTCGAGAGAAGTTATCACTCCGACTCCGAATATACTCAAGATGAAGGTGTTGTCAGTCTTTAACTTGTGTCAACCAACTCCTACAACATATTTGAGTCACCAAATGAAGGAATTGGAATATGCTTCATGGCTAAAGGCCCCAAGGTATGACACCTTGAGTATTTTGATTTCAATAGTGATGAAGATGATTTGCTAGGTGATGATGATTTACTTGTTGACAATGCTAGTGATAAAAACTATGATGAAATTGCTATTAATCATGCTAATCAAGATGAAACGAATGATAATGATAAGAAGGAGATTGAGCATCTAATAAAGAACTAAACACTCTTAAGTTAGCTCATGAAACTACTCTAGAAGATCATCGAGAACTTTTAAAAACTCATGAGAAGCTACGCTTCGAGAAGCTCAACCTAGAGCAAGAACATGGGTTCTTAAAAGCCATCAATGATGATCTTCGGAAGAAAAGTTCTTCTTACATTGCCAAGTGTTTACTCTTGTCTACTACATGCCACAAGTAAAATCTAGCAACAAGAGTAAGAAAGATTCTTCTTCTAGTAGTAACAATAACATGCTAAATCCAATATTGTTGCTTCTAGTAGTTCTCTTGATTCCACTAATGATTCTCTTAGCCAAGTCACGCTTGAGCAAGAAAATAGCTTATTTAAGGGAATTATAGAGAAATGTGTTTACAAGAGCCTTGCCGGAAGTAAGCAATTTGAGGAAATTGTACGCAAGCAAGGAAGGCACCGAAAGAATCAAGGTGTTGGTTTTGAACGAAAGTTCAATGCTAATGGAGTTGAGTGGGAAGAAGATCAATACCCCAAGACGAAGTTTGTTCCTTAACAAGAGAAGTATGATCCTACTTCCTTCAAGGGGACACAAGCTCAAGATGATCTTCCACCACAAGACCACAAGCTAAAAGGCAAGGACAAGCTTCAAGAGGAGATTGATGCATTTGAAGATGCTCCAAAGGCCTTGGTCAAGTGGGTTCCCAAGTCTACCTCAAGTTCAACTTCATCAAGTACATCTACAACCCCAAGGATTCCCATCGAGATGATGTGGATCCCAAAGAAGAAGAACTAGAGAGTTCTTGAGGGTGACTCCGCCAACATACTTCACTCATATTCATATTGGCAAGAACAAGTGCAAACAACTTCCTCATCTTGCACTAGTTCAAGGAGTCACAAACCCTCTTGTTAGTAAGTCAAGGGACAAGGTAACCTAATGCTTTCATGGACATCATCTTGTGTGTACTTCACTCTATGTCTATGGATATCTTGTTGGGGAATGTAGTAATTTCAAAAAAATTCTACGCACACGCAAGATCATGGTGATGCATAGCAACGAGCGGGGAGACTGTGTCCACGTACCCTCGTAGACCGAAAGCGGAAGCGTTAGCACAACGCGGTTGATGTAGTTGTACGTCTTCACGATCCGACTGATCCAAGTACCGAATGTACGACACCTCCGAGTTCAACACACGTTCAGCTCGATGACGTCCCGCGAACTCCGATCCAGCAGAGCTTCATGGGAGAGTTCCATCAGCACGACGATGTGATGACAGTGATGATGTTGTTAACGACGCAGGGCTTCGCCTAAGCACCGCTATGATATGACCGAGGTGGAATATGGTGGAGGGGGGGCACCGCACACGGCTGGGAGAGATCAACAGATCAACTTGTGTGTCATGGGGTGCCCCTAGCCTCAGTACATAAAGGAGGAGAGGAGGGGAGGGGCCGGCCCTCTCTATGGCGCGCCCTAGGGAGTCCTACTCCCACCGGGAGTAGGATTCCCCCCTTCCATGTAGTAGGAGTAGGAGTCAAGGAAAGGGAAAAGAGAAGAGAAGGAAGGAGGGGACACAGCCCCTCCCCCTAGTCCAATTCGGACTAGGCCTTGGGGGCGCGCAGCCTCCCCTCTCTCTTTCCCCTAAAGCCCAATAAGGCCCATATACTCCCCGGCGAATTCCCGTAACTCTCCGGTACTCCGATAAATACCCGAATCACTCGGAACCTTTCCGATGTCCGAATATAGTCGTCCAATATATCGATTTTTACATCTCGACCATTTCGAGACTCCTCATCATGTCCCCGATCTCATCTGAGACTCCGAACTACCTTCAGTACATCAAAAAATATAACTCATAATATAAATCGTCACTGAACGTTAAGCGTGCGGACCCTACGGGTTCGAGAACTATGTAGACATGACCGAGACACATCTCCGGTCAATAACCAATAGCGGAAACTAGATGCTCATATTGGCTCCCACATATTCTACGAAAATCTTTATCGATCAAACCGCATAACAACGTACGTTGTTCCCTTTGTCATCGGTATGTTACTTGCCCGAGATTCGATCATCGGTATCTCAATACCTAGTTCAATCTCGTTACCGGCAAGTCTCTTTACTCGTTATGTAATGCATCATCCCGCAACTAACTCATTAGTCACATTGCTTGCAAGGCCTATAGTGATGTGCATTACCGAGAGGGCCCAGAGATACCTCTCTGACAATCGGAGTGACAAATCCTAATCTCGAAATACGCCAACTCAACAAGTACCTTCGGAGACACCTGTAGAGCACCTTTATATTCACCCAGTTACATTGTGATGTTTGGTAGCACGCAAAGTGTTCCTCTGGTAAGCGGGAGTTGCATAATCTCATAGTCATAGGAACATGTATAAGTCATGAATAAAGAAATAGCAACATACTAAACAATCAAGTGCTAAGCTAACGGAATGGGTCAAGTCAATCACATCATTCTCCTAATGATGTTATCCCTTTAATCAAATGACAACTCATGTCTATGGTTAGGAAACTTAACCATCTTTGGTTAACGAGCTAGTCAAGTAGAGGCATACTAGTGACACTATGTTTGTCTATGTATTCACATATGTATTATGTTTCCGGTTAATACAATTCTAGCATGAATAATAAACATTTATCATGAAATAAGGAAATAAATAATAACTTTATCATTGCCTCTAGGGCATATTTCCTTCATATCCTTGTTTGTTCCTTGTGGGACTAACCCATGTAGGTATTGAAAGTGCAACTCACTCCAGTGGATTGCTCCAAATGATCTATATCAACATTGAGCATCCACATCTTCAACATCTACATGAAGTCATCATCGACAAAACCCAAGGTTAGTTCATCCCTCTAAAAGGGGATATCACATCTAGGGGGAGCTTTACTCTAAGAATTGAGCTAAAGCAACTCTAATGGTATGAACACAACAATGCTTTATGTAAAAGTGGTAACCCCACTTGAGCTTAAACGATGAGTATGACCTATGATCAAATGTTCTCATTTGACTCCTAAGTCAATATACTCATATATAGATGACCTAGTCATCGCCAATTGCTTGATAGATGCTAGAGTGTTTGTGTATGTTTGCCACATATTTCAGTTGCTATATTATTGTGTGAGCATGTTGGTTGCATAATTTTCTCCATTCGAGGACATCCATTTGTTGTTTTTATTGTTTGGTCTTTTCTTTTGCCAAATGGATGGATAAGAATGCCTAAGTACTCCCTCTAGCTATCTATGCTTTTCTCGTCTCAAACTCTATTCATGCTACATCACAAAGTTTGATCAAGTCAGATTCGAACCCTTTGGGTGAGGAGCACTCGGAGCCACCGATTCGTCATAGACTTAAACTTCCAAAACCTCTCGAAGCATCTCGGTCTGACCGATTCATTCCTTTCGGTCAAAACTAGTTCATTAAGTTGATCTTGGTTTCAATCTTGGTGCAACCGATTTGAACACTTCGGTCTCACCGAGTTGCAGTAACCGCTTGCGATTCTGCACCTCGGTGCCACCGAGTTGTTCCACTCGGTCTCACCGACAGGGTCTGGATATATATACTCACATGTCGAATTTTTGGAAATTTCTCCAAAAACCCTTCGCTCGCGTTGCCCAGCTCTCCCGCCTCCAGGTCCTTGGATTGTCTCCTCCATCGCTAGCATCCTCCTGCCTCTAGTCTCTGCCGCCATCAACGGGATCTCCTCCGCCGTTGTCGCCGTAGCGAACTCACCGCCAAGTTAGGGTATGAGTTCAATCCTTTGTGCTTTCTCACTCCGATTCTTAGCACAAAGATAATGCCCTGATTCTTGCCACGAATGAAACTATTCTATCCAGCAAAAACTCCCTTTAGATTAGTTTTGATTCAAAAATTTAGGGTTAGGTTTCCGCCGATTTCATCTCGGACCGACCGAGTTGTAGAAATCGGTCCCACCGATTTTGCCTAGGCCATTGCACTGTGATTTTTGGTCTGACCGAAACTCGCAAATCAGTGTGACCAAGTTCAGAACTTTGTGAAACCCTAGCAATATTGGTGTCACCGAATTGTGCCTCGGTCTGACCGAGTTCACTAGTTTAGACACTGAATGTTGCTTCGGTGTCACCAAGTTCAGCAAATCGGTAGCTCCAAAATGACTTTAGTAGAAAACTAAAACTAAGTGTTTGGCTCATTTGTTTTGCAAAATCTCTGCACTTTGTGGTGTTCATCCACTCTATCTCATCTATATCTATTCACAGGGTTAGCTTTTAGCTTGCAGCATGTCTGACAACAGTGACAGCCAGAATATGTCAGAGGAACAGGTTCGGATGAGTGAGGGCACTAGTCCCTTTGAGAACAGTCAAGATGATGGGAGCAGAAGCACTCCCAGCAACCTTCCAAAAGCTGCAACTAGGCAGAGGAAGAAGAAGACTTTAGATTCTAAGGATGAGGATTTTGTGATTGATGAGGAAGTCTCTTCCAAGAGGAAAGGAGACAAGAAGGAAACTAGCACTGCTGCAAATCTCAAGCCGAGATCAAAGACAAAAGCTCCAGCAAGAAGGATTCCCATGCCCAAAGCTAGAGCCTCAACCCAAGAAACCATGGTGTTCACTCTTGAACCCAAAGAGGGTGGTGAGGGCAAGAAGAGGAAGGAGAGGGTCAAGAAAACAATGGCCAGAGTCATTGGGAGATCTTCAATGATCAAAGACCCAACTAAAGATGAAGAGCAATAGGCACCTCCTGCCAAGACTCAAAAACTGATGGGGGATGAAATCGGATTAGGGGTCGCTCCTTCAAAGCCCAAATCTACCCCCAAGGCTGCGCTCCAGCCCCAAAGAGATCCACCAGAAACATATCAACTGCTGAAAAGAACAAGGCCCCAGTGCCTGAAATGGAAGAAGAAGATGAGCAAGTGCTCAGAAAGTTGAAGCCCAAGATTCCTCATCACGATGACACTCACCCTGTTGCTGAAAATGTGAAGCTCGGGAAGGATGCAAGTCTCAGGATATGGAGGAAGAATGACCCATAAGCCATTAGAAGGATAACAGTTGTTGACTACAGGTTCCACACAAAGGAACAACAAGACTTCTATGGACTGTGCTTCTTGACAAGAAGCCAATAGTCAGTGACAGGAGATGGGTTGACTGGGAGTACATTGATAGAAATGAAGATCACTTCCCAGGAGCCCATGAGAGCTTCAGATTAATAGGGGTTCCTGCATTTGTTGGCTAGAAGTTAACAAAATGGAATGATGAGTTGATCACACTACAAAAAAAAGACACATCCGTGACATTTTGGGCCGAACGAATTTTTTCTGTCATACTTATGACACTTCTATGACGATAATTGTGACAAAACCCGGTATCATCATAGATGTGGTGGGCTCCTACTTCTGTGACAAAAAATCATGACAGAAAATGGGCTTTTCATCCTGGGCGGGCCGGAGACGCAGCTGCATGACATTCTTTGGGTCGTCCATGACGGAAAAAACCATGGTAGAAGTGAGGGCGAGGAAAATTTCGGCGAGTTCCCGGCTATGGTGGGTGGTCGGGGGCCGAGCGATGCGCATTTCTCTCGTACACGTACGCGTGTGTGTGCGAGGTGTTGGGCTCTAACTGAACCGGAGCGAGGCGTTGGGCTCTAACTGAACCCGAGCGATTGCACTGCAGGCTACGCGTTACTGAACCCGAACGATCGATCGATGGCTGTTAACTGAACTCGATCGAGCGATTCCTTCGCTACTACTGCTAACTGAAGTCGATCGATGTTGCCTCTGGATGAACACTGAGTGTTGCGTGTGGGGGGGAGGGGGGGTGGATGAACAGTGAGCGGTGGGGGTAGATGAACAGGACCCCATGGTGTTGCCTCTAGATGAACAGGACCCCGATCGATCGAGACGGTTGGGGCTGGATGAACATGACCCCGTGGAGGGCTGGATGAACAGGACGGCCCCGTGGAGGGCTGGATGAACAGTAGACTGTGTAGGGGTGGATGAACAGTAGCCCATGGAGGGTGGTTGAATAGGAGCCCGTGGAGAGGGGTGGTTGAACAGTAGGCGGTGGAGTAGCGCGCGGTGGAGGCTGGATGAACAGGAGCCCGTGGATGAACAGTCGCAGGTGGAGGGTGGAGGAGGTCGACGGTGGATGAACAGTAGCCCGTGGAGGCTGGAGGAGGTCGACGGTGGAGATGAACAGTATCCCGTGGAGTCCCGTTTTGCAGTACGCCACATTCCTCCCGATGAACAAGACCCCGTTTCGACCGTAGCGCTCCAACACAAGTCCGTTTCCTCCGTTTTGCGGTACGCCACACCCCTCCCGATCAACAGAACCCCGTTTCGACCGTAGGAGGTCCAACACAAGTCCGTTTCCTCCGTTTTGTGGTACGCCAGACCCCTCCCGATTAACAGGATCCTGTTTCGAACGTGGCCGGTCGAACCAAGGCCGTTTCCTCCGTTCTGTGGTAGGCCAGGCCTCGTTTCCATCGCCTGTTGTCACATCCCTAGTTCTATTAAGGCCTAGTGCTAGCATCTGGTGTTGCATCATGTTTAAATTTTAGTTAAACCTGAAATGGGGATTGCCTAAACCCTAGCATCAAAGGAATTCACTAGGTTCAACTAAAATAATTTCAGTGAATTCAAATGGCTTTAAAAAATGTCCATCATTTCTGGAAAATGCTAGAAACATTAACCAGAGGTGTTGCACCTTTTTCCATGTCATATTTGGGCTCTGGATCAAATCATATGCTATTTGCAATTGGGCATTTAAATGCTATATAATATTTTAAATGCTCAGTTAATTCTGAACTTAAGTGAGGGCTGTTGGGTATATTCCAAATAGAGCCCACAATTATCTTCAGGATTTTTGAAAACGTTTTTGTATTTTAAATAAAGCGCAACAGTTGCAGAAAATTAGCAAACAAAAAACAATTTAGAAAGAGAGAGAGAGAGAGAAAGGCCAGAGGCCACTTACCTGGCTGGCCCGGCCCATCTGGCCTGTGCCAGTCATCACCTACCTCTGCCAGTAGGCAGAGGAGGGACACCGCAATGCCGCCGCACTCGCCACGCCACCACCCCGCCTGTCTGCCGTCGCTCGCACCAGCGCGACGCCTCGAAGCACCTCTGCGGCACCGCCCCGACCCCGTGGACACCTCACACGCGCCCATGCCTATCTCCCTCGCTCTCTCCCATGATGGCCGACGCTGCCGTAGTTGCACCATTGCCATAGCCGTGCCCTCCGTTGTCTCCGTGCCACGCCACCGTGTCCAGGAGCTCCGCCGCCCTACTCTCCGTCGAGCAGACCGAGCCCCGAGCGCTTGCTCGCCCTGGAGTTACCGCCTCGTCCTCGTCTTTGCTGATCGCCGCTGGAGATCCCTTTTGCCGTCACCACTGCTTCAGCTCGTCCCTGACCTCGCCGTCTAGCTCGTCGCAACCGCTGTGAGCTCAGATACATCCCCATCCTCTACGTTCTTGCTGTCGTCCCCTGCATCAACTGCACGAAGCTCAACCGCATGCACCGCCACCTGCATCATCCCGGTCATGCTCCGGTGACCATATGGTCCCGGGATTGTGTCCAACGCACTCCCCGCAACGCGTAGGAGCCGTAGATGCTAGCGCCGCCCTGCCTAGGCCACTACAGCAACGAGCCCGAGCTCACCCAAGCTCCGGCGACCGCCAAGGTCGTCGCCGGCGTCATTTCCGGCCACCCCGAGCCCAACCACTACCACCAAACGTCGCGGCTTGCTCCCAGCTACGCGTAGATGCCCTCCGCCGTTCATTTGGTCGTTGGAACGCGTTAATGCACTCTCACCGCCGCGTCTGGCCTCGCCGGCGGCTAAACGCCGGCGAGTTTGACCCGTTGACCTTGACTGGGTGGGCCCGGGTTGACTCCCCTAAGTCTATGACAAGTGGGACCCTCCCTCTGTTAATTAACTTAGATTAGAACTAACTAAATTTAGTTAGTTTAAATAACTGCTGACACGCGGGACCCACTGGTCAGGTTGACCTGGACGTCCCTTTTGACCACTGACGTCACCCTGACGCACTGCTGACGCAATAACTAATTTTCTGGATTTATTCTTTTACAGGAAATTCCAAAAAATGCCCAAAACTTCTAAAATTCATATAAATTCAACCGTAACTCCAAATGAGATAAATTATATATGAAAAATTATCAGAAAAATCCAATCTATCCATCTGCACTGGTTTCATGCATGTTAGAGCAACTTAACTCTGCTGTTTAGATGAAACAAGTTAATGCACCTTTAAGACTTCATATAATGGGTTTGCATTTGAATCTTTGGTTCAAATGGACTCATTTCAATCTGTTCTAGCTTGCATTAGCCCAAAACACATTCATATTGCCATGTCATAGCATGCATCATATTATGCATTGCATTGATCGTGTTTCTTCTCTGTTTGCCGGTGTTGTTCCCCCTCGGTAGACGTTGTACCGACGTTGTGATCGTTGACACTGATGAAGACTCAATGCTATCTTCAGAAGTGCCAGGCAAGCACAACCCCCTTGTTCATTCTGATACAATCCTACTCTCTTGCTCCTACTCTCTTTTATTGCATTAGGAGAACAATGAATCATCTATTACTTGTTGCAGTAGCTGAACCCCTTTATCCTTTGCATGACCTGTCATTCCACAGTAAATAGATGAAACCCACTAGCATGAGTAGGAGTTGTTTGAGCCCTATTGTGCCTACTCATTCATGCTTGTTTGTCATGCCTGCTACTGCTTAGAGTTGAGTCAGGTATGATTCATCGGGGATGAATCAGAGGTGTGTGAACATGTCCTACTATGTGTGAGCTAAGTGTGTGAACACGATTTGGTAAAGGTAGCGGTGAGAGGCCATGTAGGAGTACATGGTGGGTTGTCTCATTGAAACCGTCCTCAGGAACTGAGTTCTGTGTTTGTGATCCATGAAACAGATACTACCACGCATTGGGCCCGAAACCAATGGACCCTCTCTGCTTCTTAATCACCCTTGTCCTCTGTCCAGGAGTTGCAAGTAGTTTCTGGTGTTTGTAGTATGCTGGAGGCCATGGGCAGCGCTGACCGGAGGGGTGGGCTGTGATGCAGTAGGCACGTGGCATGGTGTACCAGGCGCCCGTTTGGTGTCTCGGGAACCCTGCACACGTCATTCGGGGCCGTATGTGGAAACCTCGGCCGGACTCCCTGCGGATGGAACCTGAATAGGCGATAAACCTGGACTAGAGACTTGAGTGTTTAGGTAGGTCGTGGCCGACACCCTCGTTGGGCTTCCGCTTGAAGGTTGCCGAGTACATGTCATGTAAACGGCGGTAAGTGGTGAGAGCGTGTGTGAAGAAGTACACCCCTGCAGGGTTAACATCATCTATTCGAATAGCCGTGTCCACGGTAAAGGACTTATGGGTTGCCTGTAAAGTTCATAGACAAGTGAAAGTGGATACTCTAAAATACGCAAGATAAGCGTGAGTGCTATGGATGGCGTTCTCGTAGGGAGACGGGAGCAGATCCATAGTGGGGTATTGATATGGTGAATATGTGGACTCATGTGCGCCACCTCAAAAGAGTTACTTGCAGTCGTAGTTTAGGATAGCCACCGAGTCAAAGCTGGCTTGCTACAGTTAAACCCCACCATCCCCTTTGTTGATAATGATGCATATGTAGTTAGTTCTGATGTAAGTCTTGCTAGGTATGTTTGTACTCACGTTTGCCTATTTTATGTTTTTGTAGAAAGACTTCGGTCTCGTTAGTAGTTCCGCATGGACTTCGACGTTTAGCTTGTTACCTCAGCTATGATCTTGTGCCCTCGGCATGATCTAGTAGATAGTCAGGCTTCTCAGCCTTTTTATTTGTAGATGTCTGTACTCAGACACGTTAAGCTTCCGCTTGTGCTTTGACTTGTATGCTCTAAATGTTGGGTCATGGGACCCATGTTTGTAATATCTCGCTCCTCGGAGCCTATTGAATAAAATACTTGAGTTGTAGAGTCATGTTGTGATGCCATGTTGTATTTGCACATATCGAGCATATTGTGTGTATGTTATTGAAATGCTTGGTATGTGTGGGATCTGACTATCTAGTTGTTTATCCTTAGTAGCCTCTCTTACCGGGAAATGTCTCCTAGTGCTTCCACTGAGCCATGGTAGCTTGCTACTGCTCTGGAACACTTAGGCTGGCCGGCATGTGTCCTCCTTCGTTCCTGTGTCTGTCCCTTCGGGGAAATGTCACGCGATGAATACTGGAGTCTTGTTAGCCCGCTATAGCCGGGTTTACCGGAGTCCTGCTAGCCCAGTGCTACAACCCGGATTCACTCGCTGATGACCGACACGTTTGATGCTGGGTCATGGATGCCTGTCCCTGTAAGTCTGTGCCACTTTGGGTTTACGACTAGCCATGTCAGCCCGGGCTCCTTATCATATGGATGCTAGCGACACTATCATATACGTGTGCCAAAAGGCGCAAACGGTCCCGGGCAAAGGTAAGGCGACACCCGTGGGAATACCGTGCGTGAGGCTGCAAAGTGATATGAGGTGTTACATGCTAGATCGATGTGGCATTGAGTTGGGGTCCTGACAGCTTTGGTATCAGAGCCTGGCTGCCTGTAGGATTACCAAGCCAAACTGGTCGATGTTGAGTCTAGAAATGCTTTAGTTATATGTAGGGGAATTGTTTGTGGATGGTACGTAAGGCTCTTTTTACTCCTTTACCTTATGCCTTCTGATCTGAGTCATCCTATCTTTCCTACGGGGTTAAGAAATTAGGCTTTCTCTTCTTTCTATCAGGATCACGTGTTACTAATCCATAGACTTATAGAATTGTTGGACTTAAGCCTCGGTTCAGTTCCTACTACTTCCGTATGTTAACTGTTGACCTCGAAAACCTTGATATTGTGCTTCTGAGTGGCTATGCCACCATTTTTGTAGCATGTCTCCAATCATTTTGAGCATTTACAACCGTTATGCTGTCCGAGTCATCCCAGGTTTCTAAATAGTCTGATGAATTTGCAAATCCTTTCTTTCCGTTCCCGGTGTCCTTTATGGTCAGAATAAGCACACTAACCGGTGCATTGAGGTAATTTATTGCCTTGACATATATGTTGGAGCTATTATTATGACCCTAGGCGTCTTACGAAACCATCTAGTAATCTAGCCATGTATTGTGTTCCCAGTGTGATGATTCTGGCCTTTATTCTCGGAAGCATCCCGTGCTGCCATTTAGTAGTAGGTATTCTATCCCTGGGTTTTGAACCCAAGACTCACCCTACTTACCTCATGTTGATAGTGTTTGCTAGTTCCTTTAGGATATTACTACCTTTGTCTCGGTGAGTAAGTCATTCGCGTAGTTCTAGGTCGACGATTTAACTATCTAAATATGTATTATATGTGACAAAAATTATATATTTAGAAACTACATCCGTGTAGAAATCTAGTGATATAATTTTCATGACATATAACACATATTTAGTTCTTCAAAATGATGACCTAGAACTACGCGAATGACTTATTCACCTAGATGGAGGTAGTAGTAACCTTTGCATTAGTCCTCGAGGTCCGTGGTATTTCCTTCTGAAGGAAATATGCCCTAGAGGCAATAATAAAGTTATTATTTATTTCCTCATATCATGATAAATGTTTATTATTCATGCTAGAATTGTATTAACCGGAAACATGATACATGTGTGAATACATAGACAAACATATAGTCACTAGTATGCCTCTACTTGACTAGCTCATTAATCAAAGATGGTTATGTTTCCTAACCATAGACATGTGTTGTCATTTGATTAATGGGATCACATCATTAGGAGAATGATGTGATTGACATGACCCATTCCGTTAGCCTAGCACTTGATCGTTTAATATATTGCTATTGCTTTCTTCATGACTTATACATGTTCCTGTAACTATGAGATTATGCAACTCCCGTTTACCGGAGGAACACTTTGGGTACTACCAAACATCACAACGTAACTGGGTGATTATAAAGGAGTACTACAGGTGTCTCCAAAGGTACATGTTGGGTTGGCATATTTCGACATTAGGTTTTGTCACTCCGATTGTCGGAGAGGTATCTCCAGGACTTCTCGGTAATGCACATCACTATAAGCCTTGCAAGCAATGTAGCTAATGAGTTAGTTATGGAATGATGCATTACGTAACGAGTAAAGAGACTTGCAGGTAACGAGATTGAACTAGGTATTGGATACCGACGATCGAATCTCGGGCAAGTAACATACCGATGACAAAGGGAACAACGTATGTTGTTATGCGGTTTGACCGATAAAGATCTTCGTAGAATATGTAGGAACCAATATGGGCATCCAGGTTCCGCTATTGGTTATTGACCGAGAATAGTTCTAGGTCATGTCTACATAGTTCTCGAACCCGTAGGGTCCGCACGCTTAACGTTACGATGACAGTTTTATTATGAGTTTAAAAGTTTTGATGTACCGAAGTTTGTTCGGAGTCCCGGATGTGATCACGGACATGACGAGGAGTCTCGAAATGGTCGAGACATAAAGATTGATATATTGGACGACTATATTCGGACATCGGAAGTGTTCCGGACATTTTCGGAGAAAACCGGAGTGCCGGAGGGTTACCAGAACCCCCTGGGAGAAGTAATGGGCCTTATGGGCCTTAGTGGAGAGAGAGGGGGGTGGCCAGGGTGGGCCGCGCGCCCCCTCCCTCTCTGGTCCGAATTGGACTAGGAAGGGGGGGGGCGGCGCCCCCTCTTTCCTTCTCCCCTTCCCCCTTCCTTTCCCCTCCTAGTAGGAGTAGGAAAGGGGGAGTCCTACTCCTACTAGGAGGAGGACTCCTCCTCCTGGCGCGCCCTCTAGGGCCAGCCAGCCTCCCCCTTGCTCCTTTATATACGGGGGCAGGGGGGCACCCTAGTACACAGAAGTTGATCTACTGATCGTTCCTTAGCCGTGTGTGGTGTCCCCTCCACCATATTCCACCTCGGAAATATCATCGCGGAGTTTAGGCAAAGCCCTGCGCCGGTAGAACATCAACATCGTCACCACACCATCGTGCTGACGGAACTCATCCCCGAAGCTTTGCTGGATCGGAGCCCGAGGATCATCATCGAGCTGAACGTGTGCTGAACTCGGAGGTGCCGTACGTTCGGTGCTTGGATCGGTCGGATCGTGAAGACGTACGACTACATCAACCGCGTTGTCATAATGCTTCCACTTACGGTCTACGAGGGTACGTGGACAACACTCTCCCCTCTCGTTGCTATGCCATCACCATGATCTTGCGTGTGCGTAGGAATATTTTGAAATTACTACGTTCCCCAACAGTGGGATCCGAGCCTGGTTTTATGCGTAGATGTCATATGCTAGAACACAAGTGAGTTGTGGGCAATACAAGTCATACTGCTTACCAGCATGTCATACTTTGGTTCGGCGGTATTGTGAGATGAAGCGGCCCGGACCGACATTACGCGTACGCTTACGCGAGACTGGTTTCACGGTTACGAGCACTCGTGCTTAAAGGTGGCTGGCGGGTGTCTGTCTCTATCACTTTAGCTGAATCGAGTGTGGCTGTGCCCGGTGCTTGCGAAGGTTAAAACAGCACTAACTTGACGAACTATCATTGTGGTTTTTATGCATAGGTAAGAACGGTTCTTGCTAAGCCCGTAGCAGCCACGTAAAACTTACAACAACAAAGTAGAGGACGTCTAACTTGTTTTTGCAGGGCATGTTGTGATGTGATATGGTCAAGACGTGATGCTATATTTTATTGTATGAGATGATCATGTTTTGTAACCGAAGTTATCGGCAACTGGCAGGAGCCATATGGTTGTCGCTTTATTGTATGAAATGCAAACGCCCTGTAATTGCTTTACTTTATCACTAAGCGGTAGCGATAGTCGTAGAAGCAATAGATGGCGTAACGACAACGATGCTACGATGGAGATCAAGGTGTCGCGCCGGTGACGATGGTGATCACGATGGTGCTTCGAAGATGGAGATCACAAGCACAAGATGACGATGGCTATATCATATCACTTATATTGATTGCATGTGATGTTTATCCTTTATGCATCTTATCTTGATTTGATTGACGGTAGCATTTTAAGATGATCTCTCACTAAAAATTATCATGAAGCCCTGAGTATGCACCGTTGCCAAAGTTCGTCGTCCCCAGACACCACGTGATGATCGGGTGTGATAAGCTCTACGTCCATCTACAACGGGTGCAAGCCAGTTTTGCACATGCAGAATACTCAGGTTAAACTCGACGAGCCTAGCATATGCAGATATGGCCTCGGAACATGGAGACCGAAAGGTCGAGCGTGAATCATATAGTAGATATGATCAACATAGTGATGTTCACCATTGAAAACTACTCCATCTCATGTGATGATCGGTTATGGTTTAGTTGATTTGGATCACATGATCACTTAGATGACTAGAGAGATGTCTGTCTAAGTGGGAGTTCTTAAGTAATATGATTAATTGAACTTAAATTTATCATGAACTTAGTACCTGATAGTATTTTTCTTGTCTATGTTTGTTGTAGATAGATGGCTCGCGCTGTTGTTCCGTTGAATTTTAATGCGTTCCTTGAGAAAGCAAAGTTGAAAGATGATGGTAGCAATTACACGAACTGGGTCCGTAACTTGAGGATTATCCTCATTGCTGCACAGAAGAATTACGTCCTGGAAGCACCGCTGGGTGCCAGGCCTGCTGCTGATGCAACTGACGACGTTAAGAACGTCTGGCAGAGCAAAGCTGATGACTACTCGATAGTTCAATGTGCCATGCTTTACGGCTTAGAACCGGGTCTTCAACGACGTTTTGAACGTCATGGAGCATATGAGATGTTCCAGGAGTTGAAGTTAATATTTCAAGCAAATGCCCAGATTGAGAGATATGAAGTCTCCAATAAGTTCTACAGCTGCAAGATGGAGGAGAAAAGTTCTGTCAGTGAGCATATACTCAAAATGTCTGGGTATAATAATCACTTGATTCAACTGGGAGTTAATCTTCCGGATGATAGCGTCATTGACAGAATTCTCCAATCACTGCCACCAAGCTACAAGAGCTTCGTGATGAACTATAATATGCAAGGGATGAACAAGACAATTCCCGAGCTCTTCGCAATGCTAAAAGCTGCGGAGGTAGAAATCAAGAAGGAGCATCAAGTGTTGATGGTCAACAAGACCACTAGTTTCAAGAAAAAGGGCAAAGGGAAGAAGAAGGGGAACTTCAAGAAGAACATCAAGCAAGTTGCTGCTCAAGAGAAGAAACCCAAGTCTGGACCTAAGCCTGAAACTGAGTGCTTCTACTACAAGCAGACTTGACACTTGAAGCGGAACTGCACCAAGTATTTGGCGGATAAGAAGGATGGCAAGGTGAACAAAGGTATATGTGATATACATGTTATTGTTGTGTACCTTACTAGAGCTCGCAGTAGCAACCGGGTATTTGATACTGGTTCTGTTGCTAATATTTGCAACTCGAAACAGGGACTACGGAATAAGCGAGCACTAGCCAAGGACGAGGTGACGATGCGCGTGGGAAACGGTTCCAAAGTCGATGTGATCGCGGTCGGCACGCTACCTCTACATCTACCTTCGGGATTAGTTTTAGACTTGAATAATTGTTATTTGGTGCCAGCGTTGAGCATGAACATTATATCTGGATCTTGTTTGATGCAAGACGGTTATTCATTTAAATCAGAGAATAATGGTTGTTCTATTTATATGAGTAATATCTTTTATGGTCATGCACCCTTCAAGAGTGGCCTATTTTTATTGAATCTCGAAAGTAGTGATACACATATTCATAATGTTGAAGCCAAAAGATGTAGAGTTGATAATGAGAGTGCAACTTATTTGTGGCACTGCCGTTTAGGTCATATCGGTGTAAAGCGCATGAAGAAACTCCATACTGATGGACTTTTGGAATCACTTGATTATGAATCACTTGGTACTTGCGAACCGTGCCTCATGGGCAAGATGACTAAAACACCGTTCTCCGGTACTATGGAGAGAGCAATAGACTTATTGGAAATCATACATACAGATGTATGTGGCCCGATGAATGTTGAAGCTCGTGGCGGATATCGTTATTTTCTCACCTTCATAGATGATTTGAGCAGATATGGGTATATCTACTTAATGAAACACAAGTTCGAAACATTTGAAAAGTTCAAAGAATTTCAGAGTGAAGTGGAAAATCATCATAACAAGAAAATAAAGTTTCTACGATCTGATCGTGGAGGAGAATATTTGAGTTACGAGTTTGGTTTACATTTGAAACAATGCGGAATAGTTTCGCAACTCACGCCACCTGGAACACCACAAAGAAATGGTGTGTCCGAACGTCGTAATCGTACTTTACTAGATATGGTGCGATCTATGATGTCTCTTACTGATTTACCGCTATCATTCTGGGGTTATGCTTTAGAGATGGCCGCATTCACGTTAAATAGGGTACCATCAAAATCTGTTGAGATGACACCTTATGAACTGTGGTTTGGCAAGAAACCAAAGTTGTCGTTTCCTAAAGTTTGGGGCTGCGATGCTTATGTGAAGAAACTTCAGCCAGATAAGCTCGAACCTAAATCGGAGAAATGTGTCTTCATAGGATACCAAAAAGATACTGTTGGGTACACCTTCTATCACAGATCCGAAGGCAAGACATTCGTTGCTAAGAATGGATCCTTTCTAGAGAAGGAGTTTCTCTCGAAAGAAGTGAGTGGGAGGAAAGTAGAACTTGATGAGGTAACTGTACCTACTCCCTTATTGGAAAGTAGTTCATCACAGAAATTGGTTCCTGTGACACCTACACCAATTAGTGAGGAAGCTAATGATACTGATCATGAAACTTCAGATCAAGTTTCTACTGAACCTCTTAGGTCTACCAGAGTAAGATCCGCACCAGAGTGGTACGGTAATCCTATTCCGGAAGTCATGTTACTTGACCATGATGAACCTACGAACTATGAGGAAGAGATGATGAGCCCAGATTCCACAAAATGGCTAGAGGCCATGAAATCTGAGATGGGATCCATGTATGAGAACAAAGTATGGACTTTGGTTGACTTGCCCGATTGTCGGCAAGCCATTGAAAATAAATGGATCTTTAAGAAGAAGACTGACGTTGATGGTAATATAACTGTCTATAAAGCTCGACTTGTTGCGAAAGGTTTTTGACAAGTTCAAGGGGTTGACTACGATGAGACTTTCTCACCCGTAGCGATGCTTAAGTCTGTCCGAATCATGTTAGCTATTGCTGCATTTCATGATTATGAAATTTGGCAAATGGATGTTAAAACTGCATTCTTGAATGGATTTCTGGAAGAAGAGCTGTATATAACGCAGCCAGAAGGTTTTGTTGATCCAAAAGGTGCTAACAGAGTGTGCAAGCTCCAGTGATCCATTTATGGACTGGTGCAAGCATCTCAGAGTTGGAATAAATGCTTTGATAGTATGATCAAAGCATATGGTTTTATACAGACTTTTGGAGAAGCCTGTATTTACAAGAAAGTGAGTGGGAGCTCTGTAGCATTTCTGATATTATATGTAGATGACATATTATTAATTGGAAATGATATAGAATTTCTGGATAGCATAAAGGGATACTTGAATAAAAGTTTTTCAATGAAAGACCTCGGTGAAGCTGCTTACATATTGGGCATCAAGATTTATAGAGATAGATCAAGACGCTTAATAGGACTTTCACAAAGCACATACCATGATAAAATTTTGAAAAAGTTCAAAATGGATCAGGCAAAGAAAGGGTTCTTGCCTGTGCTACGAGGTGTGAAGTTGAGTCAAACTCAATGCCCGACCACAGCAGAAGATATAGAGAAAATGAAAGATGTTCCCTATGCTTCAGCCATGGGCTCTATATGTATGCAATGCTGTGTACCAGACCTGACGTATGCTTAGCAATAAGCTTGGCAGGAAGGTACCAAAGTAATCCAGGAGTGGATCAATGGACAGCGGTCAAGAACATCCTGAAATACCTGAAAAGGACTAAGGATATGTTTCTCGTATATGGATGTGACAAAGAGCTAGTCGTAAATGGTTACGTCGATGCAAACTTTGACACTGATCCGGACGATTCTAAATTGCAAACCGGATACGTGTTTTTATTAAACGGTGGAGCTGTAAGTTGGTGCAGTTCTAAACAAAGCGTCGTGGTGGGATCTACATGTGAAGCGGAGTACATAGCTGCTTCGGAAGCAGCAAATGAAGGAGTCTGGATGAAGGAGTTCATTTCCGATCTAGGTGTCATACCTAGTGC
The DNA here is from genome assembly GCA_963921465.1 of Triticum timopheevii. NCBI lineage: Eukaryota > Viridiplantae > Streptophyta > Magnoliopsida > Poales > Poaceae > Triticum > Triticum timopheevii. The sequence continues at coordinate 474,747,644 of OY997268.1, forward strand.
ATCGGGACCAATGAAGATCTTCTGTGACAATACTGGTGCAATTGCCTTGGCAAAGGAATCCAGATTTCACAAGATGACCAAGCATATCAAGAGACGCTTCAATTCCATTCGGGGCCAAGTCCAAGTGGGAGACATAGAGATTTGCAAGATATATACGGATCTGAATGTTGCAGACCCGTTGACTAAGCCTCTCTCACGAGCAAAACGTGATCAGCACCAAGACTCCATGGGGTTAGAATCATTACTATGTAATCTAGATTATTGACTCTAGTGCAAGTGGGAGACTGAAGGAAATATGCCCTAGAGGCAATAATAAAGTTATTATTTATTTCCTCATATCATGATAAATGTTTATTATTCATGCTAGAATTGTATTAACCAGAAACATGATACATGTGTGAATACATAGACAAACATATAGTCACTAGTATGCCTCTACTTGACTAGCTCATTAATCAAAGATGGTTATGTTTCCTAACCATAGACATGTGTTGTCATTTGATTAATGGGATCACATCATTAGGAGAATGATGTGATTGACATGACCCATTCCGTTAGCCTAGCACTTGATCATTTAGTATATTGCTATTGCTTTCTTCATGACTTATACATGTTCCTGTAACTATGAGATTATGCAACTCCCGTTTACCGGAGGAACACTTTGGGTACTACCAAACGTCACAACGTAACTGGGTGATTATAAAGGAGTACTACAGATGTCTCCAAAGGTACATGTTGGGTTGGCGTATTTCGAGATTAGGTCTTGTCACTCCGATTGTCGGAGAGGTATCTCCAGGCCTTCTTGGTAATGCACATCACTATAAGCCTTGCAAGCAATGTAGCTAATGAGTTAGTTACGGAATGCTGCATTACGTAACGAGTAAAGAGACTTGCCGGTAACGAGATTGAACTAGGTATTGGATACCGACAAAGGGAACAACGTATGTTGTTATGCAGTTTGACCGATAAAGATCTTCGTAGAATATGTAGGGACCAATATGGGCATCCAGGTTCCGCTATTGGTTATTGACCGAGAATAGTTCTAGGTCATGTCTACATAGTTCTCGAACCCGTAGGGTCTGCACGCTTAACGTTACGATGACAGTTTTATTATGAGTTTATAAGTTTTGATGTACCGAAGTTTGTTCGGAGTCCCGGATGTGATCACGGACATGACGAGGAGTCTCGAAATGGTCGAGACATAAAGATTGATATATTGGACAACTATATTCGGACACCGGAAGTGTTCCGGACGTTTTTAGAGAAAACCGGAGTGCCGGAGGGTTACCGGAACCCCCCGGGAGAAGTAATGGGCCTTATGGGCCTTAGTGGAGAGAGAGAGGGGCGGCCAGGGTGGGCCGTGCGCCCCCTCCCCCTCTGGTCCGAATTGGACTAGGAAGGGGGGGGGCCCTCTTTCCTTCTCCCCTTCCCCCTTCCTTTCCCCTCCTAGTAGGAGTAGGAAAGGGGGAGTCCTACTCCTACTAGGAGGAGGACTCCTCCTCCTGGCGCGCCCTCTAGGGACGGCCGGCCTCCCCCCTTGCTCCTTTATATACAGGGGCAGGGGGGCACCCTAGTACACAGAAGTTTATCTACGGATCGTTCCTTAGCCGTGTGCGGTGCCCCCTCCACCATATTCCACCTCGGTCATATCGTCGTGGAGTTTAGGCGAAGCCCTGCGCCGGTAGAACATCAACATCGTCACCATGCCGTCGTGCTAACGGAACTCATCCCCGAAGCTTTGCTGGATCGGAGCCCGGGGATCATCATCGAGCTGAACGTGTGCTGAACTCGGAGGTGCCGTACGTTCGGTGCTTGGATCGGTCGGATCGTGAAGACGTACGACTACATCAACTGCGTTGTCATAACGCTCCCTCTTACAGTCTACGAGGGTACGTGGACAACACTCTCCCCTCTCGTTGCTATGCCATCACCATGATCTTGCGTGTGCGTAGGATTTTTTTTGAAATTACTACGTTCCCCAACACCTTCTTCCAAATACTATGAACCACTTATGGCAGAAGTTTGTTGGATCAAAGGATCACAACGGGAGTGCTCTCGATGAGTTCCCCATGCTATATTATGACTCTGCCAGTTCTACCTTCTACATGGGTTATCTGGAAGAAACGTTGAGCTTTGCTCGACATACTAATATGTGCATCCACAACTCAGAAAATCGTATCTTCTTTTTGGTTGTCCCTCTTTAGTTGTATCCTGATCCCCGTCTATCAATTGATAGTAAGAAATATTCGTGCACCCGTGTTCATCGGTGCCTATTATTCTTGTGGTCCGTCAAGCCATTCTATTCCGGAATGACTAGGAGAAACAAACTCCAGTACCTCATCCATATCCAGGATTGGGTCAAAGCAATTGTACTTCGCAGATCAAAATGCTAATCCAGCTTTTGTTCTGTTCTACCTTGGAGTGTTACCCTCTTTACGTCAGAATCGTCATGGGAATTGCACACCATTCTATGAACTCTTGATGCAGTGATACTTCTTGCCATCATTATTCATTCCTCGGTCCCCGTGTTACTGTAACCGAAACACCGACAAGTGAATCGTGATGTGTGAAATCAATACTCCTAGCAACTTTGTTGCTCGGTAGCTAAAGGACAATAATTTCATCATTAGCATGTTGGTTATTGAATCACCATCCTAAGGTTGGTCGTGCTACCTAGTCCTTATTCTGGTGCACTCTTCGATCAATGAGTTAGGATTGTGTCAAACCCTCGCTCTTTTGATCATATCATCTTGCCCTGAAAAGCAAGATTGTTCTCCAGCTTAGTAACATATCGGTGGTTCGTGATTTTCCGAATATCTGCTCGGAAGTATCACCAGATCATCACCTGACCGCTATGTTGAGTTCGTGATCAAGTTGGTTTCATATAAACCACCCCTTCTCCAAGAATCTGTGTTGCATACCCCTGAGCTGTTTGGTCAAGCTAAACAACAACTTGGAGAGCTGGAAGATAAAAGCTCGTCCGACTTAGTTCATGTTAAGGGATATCTTGCATGTGTGTTGAAGAAAGATGATATCTTCATCGATTGATCTCCATGACCAATTGCTGGATCTGTTGTCTTATCAGAACTTTGATTTGAGTGTGGGCTATCATCAAATCGAAATCAGCACCAACAAAGTTTGTAATGTTGTCTTACTCGTGGATTTTCCTCGAGTATACACTGTTATACCTCTTGGTTCTGACCAATGCTATCACTTGTTCTCATAATTATGGAATTCCATCTTCATGGAAAACCGGGATGAATTGTTGTCGAGCCCATCGACAACAACCTTATCTCCTACATGATTTTGTTGAACATTAAGCTAGTGTTGGAAACTTTATAAGCAATGTCTTCATGTCCCGTCCATGAAGCATGTGTTGGATGAAAGAAGTGACTTTCTCAGATTCACGTGCATTTGGTGCAAGTTGTCGCCATGAATTCGAGAAAGCATGTTTTTACCTCCTCTGGACTCATCCCAAGTCAGTCATGCATGTGCGAAGTATGCTATGGTTTGACAGGCTCGCTACCTCCATTCCACATGTATTCCCTAGCACACCAAGCCACTGATTGATTTGTTCAAGGAGAAGAAGTTCCTTCTTAAGAGCAAGACTTATGCAAGGACTTCGATATCCTCAATGATGGTTCCCCTTCTGATCTCGGTAGTGTTTAATTATAAGACTACTACATGGCCATGCTTGTCTGGGACAACGTGTTCACATGTTTATAGCAGAACCAGCTCATGTTTTGGAGCTTGCTATCGTAGTTCATTCCCTGAGGTTCTCGCAACGTCATCTCATCGATTTGTGTTGCAAACTTTCATTTTACTTTCTAGACTCGATGAGTCTGAATTATTCTGACACCAACCAGATCTGAATCTCAGGTAGATATGATGGTTGGAACATTTCCCAAGAACTATAATATTGGTCTCGCGATAACCGGTAAAGTGGATGTCGTGGCCAACACACCCCGCCGGAAGACCTATTATTGTAGTATCTTGATTGAAGAAGTTGGCCACCTCCCCATAAGGACTTCGTAGGATTTACTTCCTAGCTGTGCCTTATGATTTTTTTGTTTCCGAAGTTCGACCTTTACTTGATGTTCTAGATACCAGACCATTTCAATGAATGGGATATGCTAGTACATCAAGGAGAACATTAGAAGCGGAGTGCTAAATGTCTCTCGGTCGATCATCCAGATTTCGTCCCCTTGGCCTCGCTAAGGTGAAATATGAGAAAGTGCTATCCTCCTTTGCATCTGCATCGTCCATCGCTATTCATCATGGTAGTATGTTGTGTTGTCAGCACCCTTGACATGGATGTTGGTAAAACCTTGATGATGGAAATGCTCAAGTTCTTGAGAGCATGCACAAGCGCTAGGTGTTACGATCGGCACTAACTGGGATTGCTCTCAGTTTCCTCAGTTATGCTATAACTTTTCAAATAGTGGACTCACTCTCTACTGTTGAGTTTCTCCCCAGTTACTAAAATCATCCCTTGTGTTGTTTTCAACAAGGTAATCCACATCATCCATTCTAATCCGGGTATGCCATTCTACCAAACCCCTCTAAACGATCGCTCGAGAATTGCCTTAGGCTGGTATAAAGACTTTCAATGATATTTGAATCAAAGGTAATTCTTTTTGCCACTTAAGGGGATATTTCTATGAGTCACCTTCCCTAAAGTGCATCGTTATGGTTTCATGGCAACTCAACTCCTCGCTACGTTGACAACTGTTCATCACCTTATTAAGTGTGAAATTGTTGTCTACCTAGTGAACCCTCGTCATAGGTTCCACTCCATCCCTCTAGATGTGTGCTTCGTGTCTCAGCTCAAGAGATGTTGCTATCTCTCATTCCGTGAGTTAATCCTGAGTTGTTCGACCTTCGAGAAGATCGATCCTTCTAGAGTTTTCTTCCTCCTCTCATTGTCATGTCGGTTGGAGTTCTCGGAGCAAGACATCAAGATAAAGATGGTGATTGAGTCAACGTCCTTATGAAGTGCAACATGGATCGTGAAGATCGTGTTAGCTTGTGTCCCTATGTCTTCTTACCCTACGCTTGAATCTCGGGACGAGATTCTTGTTTAGTGGGGGTGAGTTGTCACATCCCTAGTTCTATTAAGGCCTAGTGCTAGCATCTGGTGTTGCATCATGTTTAAATTTCAGTTAAACATGAAATGGGGATTGCCTAAACCCTAGCATCAAAGGAATTCACTAGGTTCAACTAAAATAATTTCAGTGAATCCAAATGGCTTTAAAAAATGCCCATCATTTCTGGAAAATGCTAGAAACATTAACCAGAGGTGTTGCACCTTTTTCCATGTCATATTTGGGCTCTGGATTAAATCATATGCTATTTGCAATTGGGCATTTAAATGCTATATAATATTTTAAATGCTCAATTAATTCTGAACTTAAGTGAGGGCTGTTGGGAATATTCCAAATAGAGCCCACAATTATCTTCAGGATTTTTGAAAACATTTTGGTATTTTAATTAAAGCGCAATAGTTGCAGAAAATTAGCAAACAGAAAACAATTTAGAAAGAGAGAGAGAGAAAGGCCAGAGGGCACTTACCTGGCTGGCCCGGCCCATCTGGCCTGTGCTAGTCATCACCTACCTCTGCCAGTAGGCAGAGGAGGGACACCGCGATGCCGCCGCACTCGCCACGCCACCACCCTGCCTGTCTGCCGTCACTCGCGCCAGCGCAACGCCTCGAAGCGCCTCTGCGGCACCGCCCCGACCCCGTGGACACCTCACACGCGCCCCTGCCTCTCTCCCTCGCTCTCTCCCACGATGGCCGACGCTGTCGTAGTCGCACCGTCGCCATAGCCGTGCCCTCCGTCGTCTCCATGCCACGCCACCGTGTCCAGGAGCTCCGCCGCCCTCCTCTCCATCGAGCAGACCGAGCCCCGAGCGCTCGCTCGCCCTGGAGTTACCACCTCGTCCTCGTCTTCGCTGATCGTCGCCGGAGATCCCTTTCGCCGTCACCACTGCTTCAGCTCGTCCCCGACCTCGCCGTCTAGCTCGTCGCAACCGCTGTGAGCTCAGCTACATTCCCATCCTCTCCGTTCTTGCTGTCGTCCCCTACATCGACTGCACGAAGCTCAACCGCACGCGCTGCCGGCCGCGTCGTCGCCGGTCATGCTCCGGTGACCATATGGTCTCGGGATTGTGTCCAACGCACTCCCCGCAATGCGTAGGAGCCGTAGATGCTAGCGCTGCCCTGCCTAGGACGCTACAGCAACGAGCCCGAGCTCACCCAAGCTCCGGTGACCGCCAAGGTCGTCGCCGACGTCATTTCTGGCCACCCCGAGCCCAACCACTGCCACCAAACGCCGCGGCTTGCTCCCAGCTACGCGTAGATGCCCTCTGCCGTTCATTTGGTCGCCGGAACGCGTTAATGCACTCTCACCGCCGTGTCTGGCCTCGCCAGCGGCTAAACGCCGGCGATTTTGACCCGTTGACCTTGACTGGGTGGGCCCGGGTTGACTCCCCTGAGTCTATGACAAGTGGGACCCTCCCTCTATTAATTAACTTAGATTAGAACTAACTAAATTTAGTTAGTTTAAATAACTGCTGACACGCGGGACCCACTGGTCAGGTTGACCTGGACGTCCCCTTTGACCACTGACGTCACCCTGACGCATTGCTGACGCAATAACTCATTTTCTGGATTTATTCTTTTACAGGAAATTCCAGAAAATGCCCAAAACTTCTAAAATTCATATAAATTCAACTGTAACTCCAAATGAGATAAATTATATATGAAAAATGATCATAAAAATCCAATCTATCCATCTTCACTGGTTTCATGCATGTTAGAGCAACTTAACCCTGCTGTTTAGATGAAACAAGTTAATGCACCTTTATGACTTCATATAATGGGTTTGCATTTGAATCTTTGGTTCAAATGGACTCATTTCAATCTGTTCTAGCTTGCATTAGCCCAAAACACATTCATATTGCCATGTCATAGCATGCATCATATTGTGCATTGCATTGATTGTGTTTCTTCTCTGTTTGCCGGTGTTGTTCCCCCTCGGTAGACATTGTACCGACGTTGTGATCGTTAACACTGATGAAGACTCAATGCTATCTTCAGAAGTGCCAGGCAAGCAAAACCCCCTTATTCATTCCGATACAATCCTACTCTCTTGCTCCTGCTCTCTTTTATTGCATTAGGGCAACAACGAATCATCTGTTACTTGTTGCGGTAGTTGAACCCCTTTATCCTTTGCATGACCTGTCATTCCACAGTAAATAGATGAAACCCACTAGCATGAGTAGGAGTTGTTTGAGCCCTGTTGTGCCTACTCATTCATGCTTGTTTGTCATGCCTGCTACTGCTTAGAGTTGAGTCAGGTCTGATTCATCGGGGATGAATCAGAGGTGTGTGAACGTGTCCTACTATGTGTGAGCTAAGTGTGTGAACACGATTTGGTAAAGGTAGCGGTGAGAGGCCATGTAGGAGTAGATGGTGGGTTGTCTCACTGAAACCGTCCTCAGGAACTGAGTTCTGTGTTTGTGATCCATGAAACAGATACTACCACGCATTGGGCCCGAAACCAATGGACCCTCTCGGCTTATTAATCATCCTTGTCCTCTGTCCAGGAGTTGCAAGTAGTTTCTGGTGTTTGTAGTATGCTGGAGGCTGTGGGCAGCGCTGACCAGAGGGGTGGGCTGTGATGCGGTAGGCACGTGGCACGGTGTACCGGGCGCCCGTTTGGTGTCTCGGGAACCCTGCACACATCGTTCGGGGCCGTATGTGGAAACCTTGGCCGGACTCCCTGTGGATGGAACCTGAATAGGCGATAAACCTGGACTAGAGACTTGAGTGTTTAGGTAGGTCGTGGCCGACACCCTCGTTGGGCTTCCGCTTGAAGGTTGCCAAGTACATGTCGTGTAAATGGCGGTAAGTGGGGAGAGCGTGTGTGAAGAAGTACACCCCTGCAGGGTTAACATCATCTATTCGAATAGCCGTGTCCGCGGTAAAGGACTTATGGGTTGCCTGTACAGTTCATAGACAAGTGAAAGTGGATACTCTAAAATACGCAAGGTAAGCGTGAGTGCTATGGATGGCGTTCTCGTAGGGAGACGGGAGCGGATCCATAGTGGGGTATTGATATGGTGAATATGTGGACTCGTGTGCGCCACCTAAAAAGAGTTACTTGCAGTCGTAGTTTAGGATAGACACCGAGTCAAAGCTGGCTTGCTGAAGTTAAACCCCACCATCCCCTTTGTTGACAATTATGCATATGTAGTTAGTTCTGATGTAAGTCTTGCTGGGTACATTTGTACTCACGTTTGCCTATTTTATGTTTTTGTAGAAAGTCTTCAGTCTCATTAGTAGTTCCGCGTGGACTTCGACGTTTAGCTTGTTACCTCAGCTACGATCTTGTGCCCTCGGCAGGATCTAGTAGATAGTCAGGTTTCTCAGCCTTTTTCATTTGTAGATGTCTGTACTCAAACACGTTAAGCTTCCGCTTGTGCTTTGACTTGTATGCTCTGAATGTTGGGTCATGAGACCCATGTTTGTAATATCTCGCTCCTCGGAGCCTATTGAATAAAATACTTGAGTTGTAGAGTCATGTTGTGATGCCATGTTGTATTTGCACATATCGAGCATATTGTGTGTATGTTATTGAAATGCTTGGTATGTGTGGGATCTGACTATCTAGTTGTTTATCCTTAGTAGCCTCTCTTACCGGGAAATGTCTCCTAGTGCTTCACTGAGCCATGGTAGCTTGCTACTGCTCTGGAACACTTAGGCTGGCCGGCATGTGTCCTTCTTCGTTCCTATGTCTGTCCCTTCAGGGAAATGTCACGCGATGAATACCGGAGTCCTGTTAGCCCGCTACAGCCCGGTTTACCGGAGTCCCGCTAGCCCAGTGCTACAGCCCTAATTCACTCGCTGATGACCGACACGTTCGATGCTGGGTCATGGATGCCTGTCCCTGTAAGTCTGTGCCACTTTGGGTTTACGACTAGCCATGTCAGCCCGGGCTCCTTATCATATGGATGCTAGCGACACTATCATATACATGTGCCAAAAGGCGCAAACGGTCCCGGACAAAGGTAAGGCGACACCCGTGGGAATACCGTGCGTGAGGCCGCAAAGTGATATGAGGTGTTACATGCTAGATCGATGTGGCATTGAGTTGGGGTCCTGACACCTGTTCTGTCCAAGCCCTCCCGATGAACACGATGACGCATTCCGCTCAGACCCAGCCGGTTGGCTCCCCATGAACATGACGACGACGTTGTTTCTCCGTTCCGACCCAGCCATGTACACGAGCCCTGGCCGTACATATGCGCGAGTAGGCGTTTGAGACCCCGCCCATATGTATGTACGTGGCCGTATTTACTTTCTTGCACCCTGGCCGTTGTACATACGTGTACATGCTATGTGCGCGCCTTGAAGGAAATATGCCCTAGAGGCAATAATAAAGTTATTATTTATTTCCTTATTTCATGATAAATGTTTATTATTCATGCTAGAATTGTATTAACCGGAAACATAATACATGTGTGAATACATAGACAAACAGAGTGTCACTAGTATGCCTATACTTGACTAGCTCGTTAATTAAAGATGGTTATGTTTCCTAACCATAGACATGAGTTGTCATTTGATTAATGGGATCACATCATTAGGAGAATGATGTGATTTACTTGACCCATTCCGTTAGCTTAGCACTTGATCGTTTAGTATATTGCTATTGCTTTCTTCATGACTTATACAAAGTTCCTGCAACTATGAGATTGTGCAACTCCCGTTTACTGGAAGAACACTTTGTGTGCTACCAAACGTCACAACGTAATTGGGTGATTATAAAGGTGCTCTACAGGTGTTTCCGAAGGTACATGTTGGGTTGGCATAATTCAAGATTAGGTTTTGTCACTCCGATTGTCGGAGAGGTATCTCTGGGCCCTCTCGGTAATACTCATCACCTAAGCCTTGCAAGCATTGTAACTAATGAGTTAGTTATAAGATGATGTATTACAGAACGAGTAAAGAGACTTACCGGTAATGAGATTGAACTAGGTATTGGATACCGACGATCAAATCTCGGGCAAGTAACATACCGATGACAAAGGGAACAACGTATGTTGTTATGCGGTTTGACCGATAAAGATCTTCGTAGAATATGTAGGAACCAATATGGGCATCCAGGTCCTGCTATTGGTTATTGACCGAGAGTGGTTCTAGGTCATGTCTACATAGTTCTCGAACCCGTAGGGTCTGCATGCTTAACGTTATGATGACAGTTATGTTATGAGTTTATGAGTTTTGATGTACCGAAGGTTGTTCGGAGTCCCGGATGTGATCACGGACATGACGAGGAGTCTTGAAATGGTCGAGACATAAAGAATGATATATTGGAAGCCTATGTTTGGACATCGGAATGGTTCCGGGTGAAATCGGCATTTTACCGGAGTACCGGGAGGTTACCGGAACCCCCCGGGGGTTATTGGGCCTACATGGGCCTTGAGGGAGAAGAGGGAAGGAAACAGGAGGGGGCTGCGCGCCCCTCCCCTTCCTAGTCCGAATAGGACAAGGGAAGGGGCGCGGCGCCCCCCCTTTCCTTCTCCTCTTCCTCCTCTTTCCCCCTTCTCCTACTCCTACTTGGAAAGAAGGGAGTCCTACTCCCGGTGGGAGTAGGACTCGCCCCTTGGCGCGCCCTCTTGGCCGGCTGCCTCCTCCCCCCTGGCTCCTTTATATACGGGGGTGGGGGGCACCCCATAGACACACAAGTTGATCTACGGATCGTTCCTTACCCGTGTGCGGTGCCCCCCTCCACCATATTCCACCTCGGTCATATCGTCACGGAGCTTAGGCGAAGCCCTGCGCCGGTAGAACATCATCATCGTCACCACGCCGTCGTGCTGACGGAACTCATCTCCGGAGCTCGGCTGGATCGGAGGCCGGAGATCGTCATCGAGCTGAACGTGTGCTGAACTCGGAGGCTCCGTACGTTCGGTGCTTGGATCGGTCGGATCGTGAAGACGTACGACTACATCAACCGCGTTGTGCTAACGCTTCCGCTTACGGTCTACGAGGGTACGTGGACGAACACTCTCCCCTCTTGTTGCTATACCATCATCATGATCTTGCGTGTGCGTAGGATTTTTTTTGAAATTACTACGTTCCCCAACAGTGGTATCAGAGCCTAGGTTTTATGCGTTGATGTTATATGCACGAGTAGAACACAAGTGATTTGTGGGCGATACAAGTCATACTGCTTACCAGCATGTCATACTTTGGTTCAGCGGTATTGTGAGATGAAGCGGCCCGGACCGACATTATGCATACGTTTACGCGAGACTGGTTTCACCGTTACGAGCACTCGTGCTTAAAGGTGGCTGGCGGGTGTCTGTCTCTCTCACTTTAGCTGAATCGAGTGTGGCTATGCCCGGTCCTTGCGAAGGTTAAAACAGCACCAACTTGACGAACTATCGTTGTGGGTTTTGATGCGTAGGTAAGAACGGTTCTTGCTAAGCCCGTAGCAGCCACGTAAAATTTGCAACAACAACGTAGAGGACGTCTAACTTGTTTTTGCAGGGCATGTTGTGATGTGATATGGTCAAGACGTGATGCTATATTTTATTGTATGAGATGATCATGTTTTGTAACCGAAGTTATCGGCAACTGGCAGGAGCCATATGGTTGTCGCTTTATTGTATGAAATGCAAACGCCCTGTAATTGCTTTACTTTATCACTAAGCGGTAGCGATAGTCGTAGAAGCAATAGATGGCGTAAACGACAACGATGCTACGATGGAGATCAAGGTGTCGCGCCAGTGACGATGGTGATCACGACGGTGCTTCGGAGATGGAGATCACAAGCACAAGATGATGATGGCCATATCATATCACTTATATTGATTTCATGTGATGTTTATCCTTTATGCATCTTATCTTGCTTTGATTGACGGTAGCATTTTAAGATGATCTCTCACTAAAATTATCAAGAAGTGTTCTCCCTGAGTATGCACCGTTGCCAAAGTTCGTCGTGCCCAGACACCACGTGATGATCGGGTGTGATAAGCTCTATGTCCATCTACAACGGGTGCAAGCCAGTTTTGCACACGCGGAATACTCAGGTTAAACTTGACGAGCCTAGCATATGCAGATATGGCCTCGGAACACGGAGACCGAAAGGTCGAGCGTGAATCATATAGTAGATATGATCAACATAGTGATGTTCACCATTGAAAACTACTCTATCTCACGTGATGATCGGTTATGGTTTAGTTGATTTGGATCACGTGATCACTTAGATGACTAGAGAGATGTCTGTCTAAGTGGGAGTTCTTAAGTAATATGATTAATTGAACTTAAATTTATCATGAACTTAGTCCTGGTAGTATTTTGCAAATTATGTTGTAAGATCAATAGCTTGCGTTGTTGCTTTCATATGTTTATTTTGATATGTTCCTAGAGAAAATTGTGTTGAAAAATGTTAGTAGCAATGATGCGGATTGGATCCGCGATCTGAGGTTTATCCTCATTGCTGCACAGAAGAATTATGTCCTTAATGCACCGCTAGGTGATAGACCTATTGCAGGAGCAGATGCAGACATTATGAACGTTTGGCTAGCTCAATATGATGACTACTTGATAGTTTTGTGCACCATGCTTTATGGCTTAGAATCGGGACTTCAAAGATATTTTGAACATCATGGACCATATGAGATGTTCTAGGAATTGAAGTTAATATTTCAAGCAAATACCCGAGTTGAGAGATATGAAGTCTCCAACAAGTTCTATAGCTAAAAGATGGAGGAGAATCGCTCAACTAGTGAGCATGTGTTCAGATTGTCTGGATACTTCAATCGCTTGAATCAAGTGGGAGTTAATCTTCCAGATAAGATAGTGATTGACAGAATTCTCTAGTCACCATCACTAAGTTACTACAACTTCGTGATGAACTATAGTATGCAAGGGATGACGAAAAAAATTCCCGAGCTCTTCGTGATATTGAATCGACGAAGGTAGAAATCAAGAAAAAGCATCAAGTGTTGATGATTGACAAGACCACTAGTTTCAAGAAAAGGGCAAAGGGAAAGAAAGGGAAACTTCAAGTAGAATGGCAAACAAGTTTTCACTCCCGTGAAGAGGACCAAAGCTAGATCAAATCCTTAAACTGAGTGCTTACACTGCAAAGGAAATGGTCACTGGAAACGGAAATACCCTGAATATTTGGTGGATAAGAGGGATGGCAAAGTAAAACAAGGGTATATTTGATATACAGGTTATTGATGTGTGCCTTACTAGTGTTTATAGTAGCCCCTGAGTATTTAATACTTGTTCGGTTGCTAAGATTAGTAACTTGAAACAGGAGTTACAGAATAAACAGAGACTAGTTGAAGGGGAAGTGACGATGAGTGTTGGAAGTAGTTCCAAGATTGATATGATCATCATTGCACAGTCCCTATACTTTCGGGATTAGTGTTAAACCTAAATAAATGTTATTTGGCGTTTGCGTTGAGCATGAATATGATTTGATCATGTTTATTGCGATACAGTTATTCATTTAAAGTTAGAGAATAATTGTTATTCTATTTACGTGAATAAGACCTTCGATGGTCATACACCCAATGAACATAGTTTGTTGGATCTTGATTGTAGTGATACACATATTCATAATATTGATGCCAAAAGATGCAAAGTTAATAATGATAGTGCAACTTATTTGTGGCACTTCCGTTTGGGTCATATCGGTGTAAAGCGCATGAAGAAACTCCATAAAGATGGATTTTTAGAATCACTTGGTTATGAATCATTTGATGCTTGCGAACCGTGCCTTTTGGGCAAGATGACTAAAACACCGTTCTGCGGAACAATGGAACAAGCTACTGACTTATTGGAAATAATACATATCGATGTATGCGATCCAATGAGTGTTGATGCTCGTGGCAAGTATCGTTATTTTCTGACCTTCACAAGATGATTTGAGCAGATATGGGTATATCTACTTGATGAAACATAAATCTGAAATAGTTGAAAGGTTCAAAGAATTTCAGAGTGAAGTGGAAAAATCATCGTAACAAGAAAATAAAGTTTCTATGATTTGATCGCGGAGATGGATATTTGAGTTATGAGTTTGGTATTCAATTAAAACAATGTGGAATAGTTTCACAGCTCATGCCACCTGGAACACCACAACATTATGGTGTGTCCGAACGTCGTAACTACACTTTATTGGATATGGTGCGATCTATGATATCTCTTACTGATTACCACTATTGTTTTGGGGTTATGCATTAGAGACAGCTGCATTCACGTTAAAAGGGCACCATCTAAATCCGTTGAGACGACACCATATGAACTGTGGTTTAGCAAGAAACCCAAGTTGTCGTTTCTTAAAGTTTGGAGTTGCGATGCTTATATGAAAAAGTTTTCAACCTGATAAGCTCGAACCCAAATCGGAGAAGTGCATCTTCATAGAATACCCAAAGGAAACTGTTGGGTAATCCTTCTATCACAGATCCGAAGGCAAAACATTCGTTGCTAAGAATGGATCCTTTCTAGAGAAGGAGTTTCTCTCGAAAAAAGTGAGTGGGAGGAAAGTAGAACTTGATGAGGTAACTATACCTTCTCCCATATTGGAAAATAGTTCATCACTGAAATCAGTTCCAGTGATTTCTACACCAATTAGTGAGGAAGGTAATGATGATGATCATGAAACTTCAGATCAAGTTACTACAGAACCTCGTAGGTCTTCCAGAGTACGGTCCGCACCAGAGTGGTACGATAATCCTGTTCTGGAAGTCATGTTACTAGACCATGATGAACCTATGAACTATGAGGAAGCAATGATGAGCCCAGATTCCGCAAAATGGCTTAAGGCCATGAAATCTGAGATGGGATCCATGTATGAGAACAAAGTGTGGACTTTGGTGGAGTTGCCCGATGATCGGCAAGCCATATTGTATAAATGGATCTTCAAGAGGAAGACGGACGTTGATAGTAGTGTTACTATCTACAAAACTAGACTTGTCACAAAAAGGTTTTTGACAAGTTCAAGGTGCTGACTACAATGAGATTTTCTCAACTGTAGCGATGCTTAAGTCTGTCCGATTCATGTTAGCAATTGCCACAATTTATGAAATTTGGCAAATGGATGTCAAAACTGCATTCCTTAATGGTTTTCTCAAAGAAGAGTTGTATATGATGCAACCAGAAGGTTTTGTCAATCCTAAAGGTACTAACAAAATGTGCATGCTCCAGTGATCCATCTATGGACTGGTGCAAGCATCTCGGAGTTGGAATATACGCTTTGATGAGTTGATCAAAGCATATAGTTTTACACAGACTTACGGTGAAGCCTGTATTTACAAGAAAGTGAGTGGGAGCACTACATCATTTTTGATAAGTATATCTGAATGACATATTGTTGATCGGAAATAATGTAGAATTATTCTGCAAAGCATAAAGGAGTGTTTGAAAGGAGTTCTTTAAAATAAAGACCTCAGTAAAGCTACTTACATATTGAGCATCAAGATCTATAGAGATAGATCAAAGAGGCTTGATAAGTTTTTTCAATAATTACATACCTTGACAAGATTTTGAAATAGTTCAAAATGGAATAGTCAAAGAAAGAGTTTCTTGCCTGTGTTACAAGGTGTGAAATTGAGTAAGACTCAAAGCCCGACCACGGCAAAAGATAGAAAGAGAATGAAAGTCATTCCCTATGCCTCAACCATAGGTTCTATAAAGTATGCACTTTGTACCAGATCTATTGTATACCCTACACTGACTTTTGCAAGGGAGTACAATAGTGATCTAGGAGTAGATCACTGGACAACTGTCAAAATTATCCTTGGGGGAATAAGGATATGTTTCTCGATTATGGAGGTGAAAAAAAAGGTTCGTCGTAAAGGGTTACGTCGATGCAAGTTTTTGACACTAATCTAGATGACTCTAAGTCTCGGTCTAGATACATATTGAAAGTGGGAGCAATTAACTAGAGTAGCTCCGTGCAGAGCATTGTAGACATAGAAATTTGCAAAATACTTACGGATCTGAATGTGATAGACCCGTTGACTAAAATTATCTCACAAGCTAAACATGATCACACCTTAGTACTCTTTGGGTGTTAATCACATAGCGATGTGAACTAGATTATTGACTCTAGTAAACCCTTTGGGTCTTGGTCACATGACAATGTGAACTATGGGAGCTAATCACATGGTGATGTGAATTATTGGTGTTAAATCACATGGCGATGTGAACTAGATTATTGACTCTAGTGCAAGTGGGAGACTGAAGGAAATATGCCCTAGAGGCAATAATAAAGTTATTATTTATTTCCTTATTTCATGATAAATGTTTATTATTCATGCTAGAATTGTATTAACCGGAAACATAATACATGTGTGAATACATAGACAAACAGAGTGTCACTAGTATGCCTCTACTTGACTAGCTCGTTAATTAAAGATGGTTATGTTTCCTAACCGTAGACATGAGTTGTCATTTGATTAATGGGATCACATCATTAGGAGAATGATGTGATTGACTTGACCCATTCCGTTAGCTTAGCACTTGATCGTTTAGTATATTGCTATTGCTTTCTTCATGACTTATACAAAGTTCCTGCAACTATGAGATTGTGCAACTCCCGTTTACCGGAAGAACATTTTGTGTGCTACCAAACGTCACAACGTAACTGGGTGATTATAAAGGTGCTCTACAGGTGTTTCCAAAGGTACATGTTGGGTTGGCATAATTCGAGATTAGGTTTTGTCACTCCGATTGTCGGAGAGGTATCTCTGGGCCCTCTCGGTAATACTCATCACCTAAGCCTTGCAAGCATTGTAACTAATGAGTTAGTTATAAGATGATGTATTACAGAACGAGTAAAGAGACTTACCGGTAACAAGATTGAACTAGGTATTGGATACCAACGACCAAGTCTCAGGCAAGTAACATACCGATGACAAAGGGAACAACGTATTTTGTTATGCGGTTTGACCGATAAAGATCTTCGTAGAATATGTAGGAACCAATATGGGCATCCAGGTCCCGCTATTGGTTATTGACCGAGAATGGTTCTAGGCCATGTCTACATAGTTCTCGAACCCGTAGGGTCCACACACTTAACGTTACGATGACAGGTATACTATGAGTTTATGAGTTTTGATGTACCGAAGGTTGTTCAGAGTCCCGGATGTGATCACGGACATGACGAGGAGTCTCGAAATGGTCGAGACATAAAGAATGATATATTGGAAGCCTATGTTTGGACATCGGAATGGTTCCGGGTGAAATCGGCATTTTACCGGAGTACCGGGAGGTTACCGGAACCCCCCCGGGGGTTATTGGGCCTACATGGGCCTCGAGGGAGAAGAGGGAAGGAACCAGGAGGGGGCCACGTGCCCCTCCCCTTCCTAGTCCGAATAGGACAAGGGAAGGGGGGCGGCGCCCCCTTTCCTTCTCCTCTTCCTCCTCTTTCCCCCTTCTCCTACTCCTACTTGGAAAGAAGGGAGTCCTACTCCCGGTGGGAGTAGGACTCCCCCCTTGGCGCGCCCTCTTGGCCGGCCGCCTCCGCCCCCCTGGCTCCTTTATATACGGGGGCAGGGGGCACCCCATAGACACACAAGTTGATCTACGAATGGTTCCTTAGCCGTGTGCGGTGCCCCCCTCCACCATATTCCACCTCAGTCATATCGTCGCGGAGTTTAGGCGAAGCCCTGCGCCGGTAGAACATCATCATCGTCACCGTGCCGTCGTGCTGACGGAACTCATCTCCGGAGCTCGGCTGTATCGGAGGCCGGAGATCGTCATCGAGCTGAACGTGTGCTGAACTCGGAGGCTCTGTACGTTCGGTGCTTGGATCGGTCGGATCGTGAAGACGTACGACTACATCAACCGCGTTGTGCTAATGCTTCCGCTTACGGTCTACGAGGGTACGTGGACGAACACTCTCCCCTCTCGTTGCTATACCATCATCATGATCTTGCGTGTGCGTAGGAATTTTTTTGAAATTACTACGTTCCCCAACACGCCTCTACTACAACACGTGCGCGCCTCTACTACGACAGGTGCGCACCTCTACATCGACCAATATGTACATACACGTTGGCGACCAGAATGACAACGCTACGTACACTTCGACCAGGTGGGTCCCAACTGTCAGGCACTTCCGTGCGTGTGAAGATGTAGCTGGTGGGTCCTAGTAGTCAGCGGGCGAATCATTTTTTTGCCTAGACGCACTTCCTTGCGTGCGAAGATGTAGCTGGTGGGTCCCAGCAGTTAGGGGGGAAATGTTTTTTTCACGAAATACAGTGGCCCATTTGGTGGGTCCCTGCTGTCAGGTGGAGGAATCATTATTTTCCGCATAATAAGGAGGCACTTCCTTGCTGCCAGCTGTCAGCCTCTCCACGTACAATCCATGTCCGATGGAAGTCGTTCCTTGACCACGCCACGTTGAGAGCATCATGGCGGTGGACGACGGCAAGGCCTAGGAAGGGGACGACGCGGAGCCGGGGAAGATGCGGTAGTGGATGCCCACGCGTAGAGGAGTATGAGGGTTCACTGGTTCGAGTGCGGTGTGAGGCTGTCGTCGCCGCAAAATAACATGGGGTGTGGGTGAGTAGAGGATGGCCTGGCCAGCGGTGGGAGTAGTAGGGGGCGGTGAAGCCTCCGCGGCATCACAACCGGCCACGGGAGGCAGGAGCATGCGGCACGACCGGCGCTGCTTTGGGCGGCTAGAGCAAGAAGACCAGAGGTTGAAGAAGCACTGCGGCTGTTGGATGGACATCGTACAGTCACTGGAGCTTGAATCATTCATATTGACTAAGTTGACAAAGGCCTCCATCCCAGTCAACTTAATAGGCCCACAAGTCAGTCTCCCACCAAGGTGGGTCCCAGCTAGCAGGGGGAGTATTCATTTTTTGTGCGTAATAAGGAGGCGCTTTCGGTGGGTCTGAGCTGATAGCGGGGGGAACGTTTTTTTGTGAAATACGATGGCCCGTCCGGTGGGTCCCAGCAGTTAGGGGGGAAACGTTTTTTCGCGTAATATGGTGGCCCATCTGGTGGGTCCCTGCTGTCAAGTGGAGGAATAATTATTTTCCGCGTAATAAGGAGGCACTTCCTTGCGGCTGCCATGGACCCAGCTGTCAGCCTCTCCACGTACAGTACTCTTCTGATGGAAGTCGGTCGTTGACCACATTGACCACGCCGTGCCGAGAGCACCAGGGCGATGGACGACGACGAGGCCTAGGAAGGGGACGACGCACGACAGTGGAAGCCCGCACAGAGAGGAGTACAAGGGTTCACTGGTTCGGCTGCGGTGTGAGGCTGTCGTCGCCGCAGAATAACAGGGGGTGTGGGTGAGTAGAGGGATGCCCTGGTCAGCGGTGGGAGTAGTAGGGGGCGGTGAGGCCTACGCGGCAGCACAACCGGCCATGGGAGGCGGGAGCAGGCGGTCCCGCCGACGCTGCTTTGGCGGCTGGAGCAAGAAGATGAGAGATTGAAGAAACATGACGGCTGTTGGATTGACTTCCAACGGTTACGTCTGCTCGAATCGTTTGTTGACGTATATAATAACTAAAAAAATCTTGCATACGCGTCAACTTAACAGGCCCACAAGTCAGACCATTCCCTCTTTTTTATAATAATTTATATATAGCTCATTGCAACCTCTTATGCAATTTATTGCAGTCCTTTTTTTGGTTGGCCAGGGCCAATTTCACATATTTCTGTGGGTTCCAAACTATTTTTAATACCGAAATGTCAAGCCAGATTTAAAGTACTTTGAAGATATATTTAAATTAGGTTAATGCCCAATGAAATAGGAATTTGAAAATGTGAAAAATTCAGAAATTATAAAGTAATTGCCAATTTGTCATCTGTTTTTATATTTACAACCCATTTCATATTACTTTCAAGATTTGCAGGCGTCTTGAAAGAGTTGCAGCCCATCAGGGCGTAGAAAAATAAGTAGGCTTGGATTGGGTATTCTTCAAAAAAATAAACTGGGCTCATTTTCACAAAGAAAAAATAGCTTGGTTGGTCACATGGTGAACATAAAATATAAGCCTGGGCTAGACGGGCCACAACCCAGTTCAAACCCTGCTCCGTCTCAACAATAACAAAAAAAAATACTGCTCAAGCAGCTAAGTCCCAGGTGTCAGCCGATCTTGTGCTGTTCTATTGTCTATTGACTATATACGCTCACAATGTCGTGGGTCCCCTACTGTCATCCTCTCCACGTACTTCTGCCGATTCCTGTTGTTTGTTGACCATGTTGACAACACTAGAGGGTGGCACCGCGGCGAGTCTACCAAAGCGCGCGGAGGACGGCGAGGCCTCGGATGTTGGTGTTAATGATTTAGGAGACGGTGGAGCGGCGATGCGTGCGCTGAGGCGCAGCCAGCCGTGGGAGGCGGAAGCAGGCGGCCCCGTTGGCGCTGGCTTGGTTTTGGCGGCTGGAGGAAGACAGGACTGAAGAAACATGACAAACTTTAGAAGCAGCAGGAGTACTTAACAAACTTAACTGAAACCAGCAGGGGCACTTAACAACCAAAGCTGAAAGCAGTATGAGTACTTATACAGGTTCAACCATACAAAGCACGCCTCGAACAATACTACTTTGCCTACAGTTAACCAAGGGTGAGGCCGCCAAGCCCCAGGACAAGGCCCAGGTGCCACCCCGCGCATCCACAACCTTCTGAAAGCAGCTTCATCTCGCAATGTGGTCAATAAACAGGATATTCGCTTTAGAGCCGTGGAAAAGCATGAACATAATCTTTTGTCCTATTCTCCAAGATGGACGGGCCTTCATTATATGTGACCACCCATGAATAAGTATCTTTTCACCTCCAAGGGGAATGGAGTAGGTCGACATAAACATCATGTTGTGACCAAGCGCAAGTCTGACCTGACCATGGTCAGGCATCTCTATAGGAAAAATAGAACTGGGCAGTTTCTATTTCAAGAAGATCACGGCTGTAAAACTGTGTATAAGCAATAGTTTATGAACAACATATATAACAGAAAACAACTCGTACCATAAGTTTCTTGACACAGTTGGACCTATTCAACGAGTGCAGCAGTGGCACACATATCCCACGTGGCCTTCCACCATTGAAACGCCCCACAAGGACCTCAAGACGATCAATAAAGTGTAGGAACTTGTGGATGTCGTCCCAGTCAACTTCAGTGCCATCAATAAGAGCCGAGTTATTACAGAATAACAAACGAGCAGCCTGCTTAACTCTGAAAAAACCTACACGTGCCACCAATTATAAGAAAATATTAGTTAGAAGTAGCATCTTCGTAAGAGATTTGTTGCTACTTCTAAAGTTAAATTGTGATTAGTTAGACGGAATAGGTGGATTAAGAAGTAATCTAGGCAACAAGCAAGAACCAGATACAAAACTAACATGGATGAACAATTGGAACGACGTCGGGGTGGAAGATTGCAGTGAAGATGAGACCAGGTTCTGCTATTTCCATCAACATTCATGCGCCAACTTTCAGTCTGTAACACTTGAGAAAGTTTATCCAAGTTCGGCCATAAAAAGCAGCGATCTTCTTGGTTCATGAACCCAACTCAGAACTTATATCCATGGCTTGTCTTCACTGTGACCATTAAACTGGTGTATTCAGTTATGGCAAGGCCGAGCGTCTTGAGTACATGTGTTCTGGCAGAGCAAATAATGCACTGTAGGAAAAATAATATGAGAACACAATGTATTCCCTATCCAAATCTAGAAATAACTTCCTCCTTCATGTCAGTGTTGACCATCGTACTAGTAGTACCTTTTATCCAAATATAGAAATCCAAATTTCCAAATTAGTCGACAGCATGCTAAAAAAAACCCATCCTCCCGGATAGAAAAGAGGATTCTAGGAACATAGTGTGCGCGTCTTAAAATCCTGTGTTAGGATGAGAAGGAACAAGTGTGGTGTCTCGCCGAGGGCGCAGAAACCTGTAGGGTCCTCGCACTTTGGGCACTGCAAATGAAACACACTAGATTCAGTAGGAAGAAAAATGCATCAACGGCGGCGGCTGCCATCCTAGGATTACCTGCGACCAAGGGACTTGGATTTATCGAGGATGGATGAAGAATTCGTACCTGGTTCTCCATGAGAAAACCCTATGCAATCGCCAAGAGGGGGTTTTCTCTGAACAAGCAGACTAGGGAGAAGGGGATTCAGGCCCAGTGAAATATTGCCGCTTCGTCTTACTGCTAAAGTTGGAAAGGGGGGGGGGTTGTGATTTGACGGCTCATTGGGCATTACTGCGACGCTACGACCGGGGTGTGTCTACCGTACAGTTGTGCACTCTAATTTGTGCATATGGTATGTGGACCCCATTGCCGGATGCCCCACATATCAGCGAAAGGAAGTAGAAAGACAGGAGTAACTAGTTACACATAAATATATTTTTGACAGAGAGATACTCCCTCTGTAAAGAAATATACAAATCTTTTATATCACAACTTTATACATAAGAAAAATCAAGGGGAATATATATAACATATATAATTATAAAAACAGAGTTGTTTTTAACACAGTATAGACGAATTGGTGATGATGGTACTGCCATCCTGCAATATAGGCCGTCCGATTTATATCTGACGGATAGGAAGGAAACTATGGCAATTTTGCAAAAAGGTACCTACACACCTCTCCACATTTGCAAATAATGCCTTCCATCGTTCATCCATTTCTCTCACAAGATAAAATACTCATACAAATGCATCTTGATGTTACGTGCAACGCACGGGCATTATGGGGGTTCAGCTGAGAATATAATACTCAGACAGGCTCACGGTTCTGGACTTTGGGCCATAGGCCCACCCTACATGTTTGGGGGCCCATGTGTTCTACCTCAGCGCTTTTCATATTACAAGCGATTGGTACGGAGCTGGTTTTAGATGCTGTCGCAAGGCGAATACACAAAATTGAATAAAGCACGACAACTGTTGGAATGAAATTGAACGACAGTTCCTAACCAGCAATGAGAGTTGTAATTCTATCAATAATATACCATGTGATAAATAATACTGTCGTACTACTTATACACACAGGACACTTGTTTCACAATGCCAGATTATTATATCAAAATCTCTCGGAGGATAGATCAGTTCGGCAGTTGTGTGCTGCTACTGAAGAATTTCAAAGTTGATTTGGACCAGCTCTCCTTGCCGAGAAAGTTCGATTTTGACATCATCCCCTACCGCAAGATATGATTTTGATTTGAAACTTGACCATCATTTAGAATCAATCATCATGCGACCTTCCTTTGTACTTACGATATATTGAGAAGGTTCATTCACACCAAGGCTGCACGTGGTAAGAGAAACTTGGCCGTGGTCGCCTGGATTGTTGAACGACTCCCTCGTTGCTCTAGGAATTCTCTGTTTGCAAACAAGAAGACATACCCAAACGGTTAGATAAACAAAGTGAATCATGTGAAACAACATGGAAAGAAAAAAGAACGAAGCACTTGGGCGGCCAATGCTTACCAAGAAGGTGGACATGTCGGTTTTTGTCAGGACTTTGGTATATGAAGTGTGAACTGCAGCCCATTCTGTTGCCGGTGCAACTGCTCGTTTGGTTGCCACTGCACGGGCCGGAGTAGATGCAAGTACAAGTGTTGGTGCAGGTGCCAAATCCGTTGCTGCTGCCGGAGATGGTGCTCCTTGTAGAGCTGGTGCCGGTGTCGGAGCAGGTGTCGGTGTCGATGCCCGATCCTCCGGTAGATCAGCCTGATCCGCTAACACGGTTGGTGCCCAATCCTCTGCTGGATCAGGCTGAGCTGCTGCGGCTATCAGTGCTAGAGCAACTGCCGGTGCTCGATCCATTGCTGAAGGTGGTACCGATGTGCGAGACAGGGCGATCGTGTCTGGTCTGCTATGATCATTTTTCTAACTTGACTAGGATCCATGACCGTGATACAGTTTTTTTCTTCATTTCTTTTAAACGCGAGAAGGACTAATTGTGGCGCTTTTGTTAAACCAAACTGCAGTTCATCATAGGGATTCAGCTTGTACTCAGACAACAGATTGATCCAATTTTTTCTAGTAATATAAGTGATGGACAGTGCCTTCGTTACTGACATGACATAAGAAGTGAAACCTGCAAAAATAGCCATCGTAGAGCAAACCAAATGGTTTATTCTGTGATGAATGTCACATGGGAAAACCTGCATCGTAAAATTGTAGGAAAAGAAAGAAAACATGACATTTAATCAATAAGATTTAGACAGTAAATCAATAAGATTTACTTGATGTGACACGAGTGGATCCTTGTCAGAAAATCACTATGCTGAAGTACTAAACAAAAGATTGATTGTCCAACTACGGGTGGCATGCATGGGCCTCGCCTACTCCCACAAGCAGGACAGTCCAAAGGTCGTGACAAATCGTATGGACCGAACATCCATGGGACTGGAAATCCTGGTGGGTGCGATAAACGCTGAAATGCATGCAGATATTGGAGTGTAACCATAATTCATAAACCATCCTCACAAAAAATATGATCTGGATACTTGAAAATATACAGACTGAATTGAGTGGACAGACATTAACATAGACCGTTCTCAGGACTGACCACACACCAAAAGTGATAGTACTAATAAACAATACAGGGTTCACAAACACAAATCAAGTACTGAAGAATAGTACTTACTACAGACAAGCAAATTTGCACTAATTAAACTCTGCAGACTATTTCTTGCCACCGACCTACGGGATGAACCCCGCATAACTGACTAGGCCATGGACTTCGTGAGAGATGTCTACATGCACCATCACCATCTCGTCAACCTTAGAGAACCTAACAGAGTGGTCTTTCCACTCATAAACATGATGATGAAGACAAGCCGCATCAGATTTGTTGGGAAGCTTTACAAGAACCACACCCTTCATAATCGAAGGCACAGCCAGGAAATTGTTGTGGTCAAGTACAGCCTCGAGAACACGCCTGACAACAATGCTACAGGAAAACACTAGTTCAGGACACATGGCAACAAGGACACAGCAGCTGGATAGTTTAGTAGTAGAACTCATCCTCAGGTCTTCCAGTTCACACGGCATGACTTTGAGAACTTCATCTCCACTGCGGACCTAGTTCTAATTCAAACAGAAACTGTATTTTATTACTACCTCCATTTAGAAATATAAGATGATTTTCGATATTATACTCCATATATGACTACATATACGCACAGAAATGAGTGAACAAAGACACTAGAACATGTCTTCAAAGGCATGAGAGCAGAGGGATTACTTGCAATATCCATAACACAAGTTACTGAGGCAAATATACCCTCTTCAAAGGTAGCATTGATGTTCATAAAGTACTCCCTCCGTCCCAAAATTCTTGTCTTAGATTTGTCTAGATATGGATATATCAAGTCACATTTTAGTATTAGATACATCCGTATCTAGACAAATCTAAGACAAGAAATTTGGGACAGAGGGAGTAGTTGAAAGTAATCTATAAGAAACTGGTGTCAACCTCTCGCATGTTTTGGTCAAAAGAGGAATTTAGAACCGTCATTTGGCACACTAAAATCACATGCAAGATCACCCATAAAGTTGTACTACTAGTACTAGTACTGCGTGTTAGATTAAAAAACACGATCAAGATCGAGAAAAAGATCGTCAAGAAGAGATATTACCTAGACTTGCTTAATGAGGGATCCCGGAGAGGGGGACTTGGACAGGGCGATGGCTTTGAGCTTGTCTGTGGTAGTCTCGGCGGGGTGCTTGCACTTCTTTGTACCATGAGCCTCGACGGTTTTGGCCAGAGCCATAGACATCACGTCGGCCGGTGCTCCTGCATCCATCCAAGAGAGGAAGCTGAGAGAGAAGAGTGAAATGAGGAACGAGATGAGGGAGAAGCAAAGCGAGTGGGGGTTTTCTTCAAGAGAGGAAGCTGAGAGAGAAGAGTGAAATGATGGTTGCTTCGTCCGTCCAACTTACTGCTGGAAAGGAGGGGTTTTTGTGATTTGAGGGCTCATTGGGCATTACTGCGGCGCTTCGATCGGGGTAGTCTACCGTCACTCTACTACGGAGTAATTTAGTGCATGGTTGGTGGACCCAGATGCTGGCTGTCCCACACGTCGGTGAAAGTGAGTAATTTAGTGCATGGCTGGAGGAGGATCCGCATGGTAGAGGGTGTCCACTTTTTTTCTGAAGAAAAAATGATTACAGCAAGCGTTTCCACTCTTACGACGGAGGAGTGTGAAACACGGCAACCACTTGAACGTACACAGTGCTCCTACTACTAGGCATGTGCAGTGGTTCATACATTAGTACTACATAATCTTGTTGCTAGTGTAGTAAGATATGACGATAACAAATGATGTTGTGTGCATGTCAACTATATGAACAATAATGTAGTAACATAGTACCGCTTTTTCGACTGTCCGGTCGAGAATGAATGGTGAGATCAATGTTAACAGAACTAGGTCTACAGCGCACGGAAAGTATGCTGCTACAGTACTCCACGAAACATGAACCATATGAAGCACGAATAGTGTTAGGCAGGGTGTATGAAGGGTGCACGGGATGGGAGCAAAAGTTCCCTTCTTGACCCACTTTTGGGTGTTTGGCAGAGTGCATGAAGGGTGCATGAGTCCACTCTAGTAGGTTAACACAAATACACAAAGAGGAAACAACTATATTGAGATGAGAATGCAACCAAACACACCCACACGCTTTATGCTACAGTGACTGATCTGCATCGTCTGAGTTTGATCCAACCGTCATGTTGCGTCAAGACATGGACATGCCCATGCAGAGGGTGCCTAAACACCACCGAAGTCCCTCTGCTTCTCGAGGCACACGACGTTGGTGATGCAGGGTGCAACCGCCCGCAGAGCCCGCTCCTGATCGACGGGAGCCAGCTCGTCAAAGACGGCGTCCAATGGCACGAATGGATTCCGGTGACGGAGCCCTGAAAGGATTCGCCTGGCAACGGCGATGGCAACCCGCAACCCCTCCTTGTCCAGCTCCGCCCCCACCATCGCGTGGATACGGCTCAACTCCTCAGAGATATAGGTGAAGGAGACTAGGTCAGGAAGCCGTAGCTCGTTAAAGTCGACCGGGTGGTCGAACGGGTTTAGCCCGACGGCCGACATGGTCGCGCTGGCACGACGGTAGGCATCGAGCAGCTGCAACACGTGCGTGGCAACTTGGTTCACCAAGTGGCTGTGGCGATCCTGGACCTCGTCACGATCGGCCCGCTCGCGCTCCAGCCGGCTCCCCTGACGGCCTATCGTATCTCCCGCTTTCTGCAGCAACGCTGCCGATGCCTCGAGCATCTTTGTGGTGGACGCCTGCCACTTTTGAAGCTCTGTGAACTCCCGCACATAACGGAGGAGCATGGCACTCCTCTCCTCCTTGAGCTCACGGAGCTCCACGTCCTTGGCCCTGAGCTCCGCATCCTTATCCTGGAGCTCCTGTGTCAGGCTTCTCACCTCGGACTCCATGATCTGCTGCGCCGCCATGGCACCAGGTAGAAGCAATGGGGAGAGGAAGCAAAGGGGGCAAAACGGCTGAAAGGCAATGCAATGTACGGGAAAGTGGAGGGAGCCAGCCGAGAAGCGGGGAATCTTTTGGTTTTCACCATGGTAAAACACCAGTCGACGACTTCTCACATCAGGGAGCAGTGGGTTTTACAGGCGGAGTCATCGTGACTAGTTGCTGCTGTGCCTGCTCCCGTCAATCAAAAAATTAATAATCCTATCGCGCCTGCTCCCGTCAATCAAAAAATTAAAAATCCTGCCGCACCCAAACACCAGAGCAATGCCGCTGTGGATATTTAAATTTACCTGCCGGCAAGTAGATAAAAAAAGGGGTGAAAAAACAAATGTGGCGGCGGCCTAGCTAATCGGTCGAACTAGCCCAACTAGCTAGCCACCGTGCTTCACTGATGTACTTGGTGGGAAAGGTGGTCTTTCGTGATTTGACGACTCATGAACTTTCTTCAGCGCTACGACCGAGGAGGACCCAGAAAACACGCGGTAGGGCGTCCCGCGTCAGGAAGAATATATGCGTGCACCACCCGGGAGGACCCCGAAACCGCGCGGTAGGGTGTGCCACGTCTCGGCACGGAGGAAAAATGTGTGTGTTAAAATATACCTATGGTTCAACCTCGGGACCCAGCCAGTCGGTCGAAACACCCCACTATCCACACAACTTCATCATGCTAACGTGGCATGGAGGATAGATGTGGTTAGCTCCGTCTCGACCAGCCACAACGTCTCTTGTTCTAGGTGATTCTTCTATTTTCCAAGCTTTTTTTAGTTGTAATAACACCACGGCAAGCTAGCACCGCTCTTCGTGTCTGCCCGTGCAAAGGTTAGACGATGGAGAGAAGAGAGAGATCACACACTTGGGACCCACCAGTAAGTGAGTCAACGGTCATGCTCGTGTTGACGAGGCACTCCCTCTACTCTACTCAACGCAATACTGTATAAAATCAAGTTATGGGACAAAGCCAACAATTGTTGTTGTTTCAGGCTATCAACTTACAGTTTGTAGTCCAGGTTGCCAGTTCGAATCTTGTCTTTCAGATTTGTTAGTTTTAGGTCCAAATTTGATTAATGACAAGTGGGACCCCCGTGTGTTGTTCCGACATTTCAGTGTAGGATGGTTTTTTTGAACAAACACTTTGCGTGGTTAGACAAGTAAAGACACGAGTTACATGTATTTTGCAAGTTTATGAACAAAAATGACAACGACATAGAATATCACATCCACCCCGTAGCTTAGATGCTATGGTGATACGAGTTTTTACACCATTGGAAGTGAGATCCAATGGCTTGGGAGTAGTCTTTGTAATTATGCGCAATTTCCAAACTCTCCAAAGGTCTTTTTGCAAATAAAACATTCAGGCCTCGTGTGTGCTGCTGCATCTTGGATCCAACGGCTCCCCGTTGCTCATATTAGGTGCTCTCCGTAGCTTAATTACCTGCTACGGTGATATGAGCATCTAGGTCGTATGATCAGTGATCAGATGGCACATGCGTAGTGTTGGCATTCTGGGAACGGGGGTCACCAGACTTGCCTGCCTGCGGCCTGTGGCGTGGCTCAAGTGGGGGCCCAGTGCGGCCCAGCTTCATCATCTCAAACTCAAGACCCTCGCGAGGGGCCAAGCCTCGCGGGGTGGGCGGCAGGAAGCTTCCTCAGGAGCGGCCTCATCAGGCAGGCTCGCGAGGAGGCGGAGAGATCAAGGCAGGGTACCTCACGAGGAACCCGTGACGCAAGCCATGACGATCGAGGCCAGGTGGGCGCCGGCCTGTGCAGTGTCCTTGTTTCCCCTTCGGTGCAAAGGGGGCAAGCACAGGCCAAGGCATCAGGCAAAGGTTACCGTTTCGGTGCAACAAGACCAAGACCAACAGAAAGGTAGGATGGAGGTAATCGTGGAGCCCAGGACGGCGTCATTGTCAGAACCTTTGGCAGCTGAAGACCAACTTTAGTCAGGATAAGTGTACTAGATGTTCTCCTTCAAAATGGCCAATTGTTGGCGCCCTTCCCGCTCATTATTTGGGAAGAGGCCCAGGACCTCCCTCTATAAATAGGACTAGCCACCACAGGGGGGAGATAGATCGAGAACTAGAGGGAGAATCCAGAGAGAAGCGACTGAACTCACCCAAGCAGTTCATCGCACCAGCTCAAGAACAGCCCCTCGCGAGGCTGTTCCCCTTTGTACTGTTCATCATTAGCCCCTGAGGCAATCCACCACACCACACACTGGAGTAGGGCATTACACCACAATGGTGGCCTGAACCAGTATAAATCTTGTGTCCCTTGTGTGTTCTTCCTTCTAGCTTAGATTCCTTGCGAGTATCAAAATGTGAGCTGGTAGGGGAGAGATCTTCGTGCGCACCCCAGTGTTTGAACCTCAAGGGTCTGCCGGAACCCGAAATCCAACATTTGGCGTGCCAGGTAGGGGTGCGCCGGAATGCTTCTTCCATCGCCTCGCGTTCCGTCGCCTTGCCGTTCTGATGTCAAGTGACCCGACAGCCAACGCCGACCACTGGGCAGCGTGGCCTGCCCACGCCGTGCCGTCGGCCCAGGGCGACCTCAACCCCGCGCCTTAGGCAGCTCGCGCTCCGCAGGGCACTGCAGGGCACGGGCGACGTGGCCAAACGCCGCCTGCCCTCACACCGCGGCAGGTGCGGTCAGCAGCAAGAGCCTCAAACCATGTCGCGGCCACAGCACCGCACACTCGACGGGAGCAGGCAAACTCCAGGGCCACGCTCACGGTGGCCCGAGAGCTGCTACGATGCCGACTGCTGGAGGGTGGCCGTGGCGTGTTGTTAGAGCGAGTGGCTGAGCTCCTGGATGCCACCGCCTAGGGAGCACCTTCTTTCTGTGTCCAGCTGTCGCCCTAGGATCCAGAGTGGGCCGTATGGCGGCCCCATACACGCCCATGCAACTCCAAGCGGGCTCCAGGGCCTACTCAACGCCAACCTGGCTGGCAACACCCGGCGGCAAGTCATGCCAACCCCATCTCCGGCTGGTGAAGGAGCGCATGCCGCGACCTTCGGCCTCGGCGGACCACCACGCCACCACCCTCAAGACAACGCTCCAGGCCGGACTGCATGGCATGTGGGGCACTACGGCGAGACCCGCGGGGCGGTGGCCCCAGAAGCTTACATGCCCCACATGGTGGATCGAGAGTGCACACTGGAAGAAGACCATGGCTCATTCCTCGGGCCAGGCTGGGGCAAGGAGACACCATAAGCTGATCTCTTTCAAGAACCCCAAGAGGGCCACGAAGACCGCGCCGGTGGCAACAACTATCTGGTACCGCTAATTCCTCTGGAGCAAGGTTATGCTAACCATGGGTCGCAGGAGGTACAGGTCGCCGCAGCAGATGGCTGCCCCAATCCTGCAGCCCCTTACCCCTTGGGAGGAGGACACCGGGGGCTGCAGGAGAGGGGCCGAGATCCGGGTTCGTCCCCGCGGCGCTCGACGCAAGGCGTTCTCGGGAGGTAGGCCCTCTGCCGGGGAGGTGCCTTAGGGCCTTCCCCTAGCAGAGGACCCGTGGTCGTCGGGGGAACCGCTGGCGACCGCTCTATCCCATTGGCGTCGTCCTTGGTCTCCGGCCGCCGTCAATGGCGGTAGAGTGTGGCGCAAGGCGGGGCCCTCGTCTGGCGATATGAAGCAAGGCCGGTACCTGTGAAGAAGGCCCAGTGCCTGTGAAGCTCGCCGCCCCGTGACACTCTCACGTAATAATGAGTGGGGCTGTACACGCCCCGGAGTCTCCGGATAGCCGCCCTCGGGCCTCGGGGGCTCCCGCCCACGCCCAGTGGCAGCACTTAGCTCCATGCTGGTGAGAAGACGTCGAAGACTAGACTAGGTGCCGGACGCAGCTTTTTGCTTTTTGCCTTTTCCCCTGTTGACAAGTTTCTTCGATTTGGATTTAAGTTGGATTTGAGCTTGAGACTTGTGTGCATTTGGGGAAGGGGTGATTAGTCTCGTTCAAGCAATCTCTCGCGTTCTGGTTTCGACTTTGCATCCAAAGTTAGCGTCAGCTGCCACCCCTTGCGAGCCCCTCGCGAGCCAGGCCGGGCCAAGCACGTCTACAATCCGGACCGCTATCGCCGCACCCTCTCTGGAGGTTTTCATCACAGGATCAATGAGTTCACCCAGAAGACACTCGAGGCGGCGCGGCCCCCACAGGCCCACTCGGGGCTCGTCGGGGTCAAAAGGTAAACAAGTTGGCCGACCCATCACCGGGCCAGCATCCAAACTTGCATACAGCATCATGCTTACCGGGGTACCGATTACAAAACCTTTACATGAGGGGCTTCCCCTCCCAAAATGCTCTTAGAACTTTTTGGGCCGAGCCCGAACTTTCCCCATGCAGGGTAAATAGTGGAGGTATGCGATCAGTCGGACATATCACTCACCGCGTCTTCCGGGGCACCTCCGGAGGCGTCACTGACATCGTCACCACCACCGCCAACACCTCCGTCAGCGCCGGGCTCATCCACGGCACCGCCTTCGGCGGCGGCTACGATCACGCTGTCATCATCAGACGCGAAGGCCCTGACGAGGGCGTCCACGTTGTCCTCCACCCATTGCGCCAGGTCGCCCCGGATGGCTATGGGCACAAGAGCGATGGCGGCATCGAAGTCAAAGTGGGGATCCCTGTTTTGCAGATAGCTGAAGACACGGGAGAAGGCACGCCCGAGCAAGGCTCGGGTCCTCTCCTCGACAAGCCAACGAGACCTCTCAGAGCGGTTCTCCAGAAGCGTCACCACGTCGGTGAAGAACTGGAGGTTGCCAGCATAGTTGGTCTCATGCTGCTCTTTGGCGGTGGCCTCGCAAATGTTGCTCAAGGCTGTGTTTGCCCTTTCCCTAAGCGTTTGGAGCATGGGGGCATGCTCGTGCTCCAGGGTCCGCCGCTGACGGATCTCGTGCTCATCCCACCGCACGATGTCCTCGGCACCATCGACCCTCTATTGGAGAAGAAGCAGCTCGGCACGAGAAGGGGCCAGCTCCGCCCGTGCCGCGCCAAGGGCGGCTGCGGAGGAATCTGCCCTCCGCGTCATTTCATCCAGCTTGGCCCTGAGGGCAGCGGTCCTGCCCCCAGCTTCGGCCCCGATCAGCCCCAGCTTCTCCTCGTATTCGCGCTCAAGACTCGAGCGAGCTTCTGCCACGCGGCGGTCAACCTCCTCTTGGAATCGGGCTTCCCGCACGGCGACATCATCCTCCGCCTGAGTCACCAGGCGCTTCCTCGTCTCCAACCGCTCGAGGTCGAGGACGCGCTCAGCGGCCTCCAGCGTCAGCGCCTCCTCACTCTTCTGGAGCTCCACCTGGTCGACGGAAGCCTCCTTCATCGACACAAGGGCTGCCTGACGCAGCTCCACTTGCTGCTCTAGAGAGTTGCTCCAGGCCTGGAGCTCCCACGCGCGCTCCTCTGCAGCCTTGAGTCGTCGTTCTGCTTCCCGAGCCTCCTCGACGGCTTGGGAGCAGGCCTCTCGCGAGGCCGCTAGCGACGCTTCGGCCTTCACGTTGTCAAGGTCACGGTGGTGACGCGCAAGGGCGACGGCTACCTTCAGCTTGCGCCTCTCCCCGGCGAAGCGCAGGCCCTTGGCCTCAAGGCGCACATCCTCGCCAGCAAGCTCCGCCCCGATCCGGCTCACCGCATCCGCCGCCCCCTGGAGGAACTCTTGACGAAGGGCATGACGTTCGCGGGCACGCCTGAGCACGTCTTCCGCGTCACCCTCTGCAACTGACGTATGCGGAGGGCCCAGAGGCGGCACGCCCCCTCCCGGCGCGGGGCTGGGGGCTGGTGCCCCAGCAATCGCCTGACGGACCTCGCCAAGGGCTCGGCCTGGTGCCGGTATGTCCCCAGAAGAAGAGCTCAAGATTGACTTCAGCCAGTCGCCATCCATGACCAGGGAAGGAGCACGTGGCATGCTAGCTGCGCCCCAGGAGAACTCGTGAAGGGAGGACAACAGGCGCGCAGGCTCAAGGTGCCCAGCGAGACGGGCCACTTCTCCGACGAACCAAGAGGCAGGGGCGCTGCTCGAGCTCGGCGCGCCAAGGGTCAACAGTGAGGACGAAGCTTGGAGGGATGGCTCCTTGGCCGTCCCCGTGAATTCGGCAGGAGGGGCCCTGAAAGGCCACGGTCAGTTGCAAGGATAGAGAGGTAAAGGAGCAAGGAGAGAAGAGGACTTACTCGTCCATGGCAAAGTACTTCCTGCGCTTCAATAGGCGGCAAGGGCGATCGTTGCCACCCGAGGCCTCCTTCCTCTTGCGGAGGGCCTCGAAGTCTACACGGAACCGACCTAAGCGCTCGGTGCAAGGGTCGGTCTGTGGCATGGAAGAGGCATCGAGCTGATCAACATCGAGGGAACCGGCCTGGGGAGCGTCACAAGGTGCCGCCTCGCGAGGGACGGCCGGGGCTTCGGGAGCCCCGGCCTCAGGAGTCGTAGGCCGCAACTCCACGCCTGCCACTGCTCCAGGACAGGCTTCGGGATATGCCGCCTTCGGGGCGCCGTGCAGCGTCAACGTCTCGACATCAGCCCCTTCAGCTCTCGGCGGGTCTCGTCTCCCTGCTCCATCTCCTGAGACAGAGCCGCTTTGAGCGACCGAGAGAGCAACCACAACGACTGGATTCTCACGGGGCCCCGTAAGGCCAGCCCGGCGCAGCCCCCACTCGTCAAAGCTGGGCATCTGCCTCACAAAATCGGCCCTGCCCGAGCAAAGATACAGGAGGGCAGCATCCTGCCGAAGGCTGCCTGGGAAGGATCCCCAGTCAGGACCCTGAGCACCATCTTCAGCACTTCAGGCGCCAGATCCTCCTCCTGGAGCCGCATGCGGTCCTTGTACCCCGCAAAGTCCCACATCCGACGGGAGTGGCACTGAAGAGGAGCAATGCGGCGTTGGAGGAACTCTTTCATGATGACCCACAAGTATAGGGGATCTATCGTAGTCCTTTCGAAAAGTAAGAGTGTCGAACCCAACGAGGAGTAGAAGGAAATGATAAGTGGTTTTCAGTAAGGTTTTCTCTGCAAGCACTAAAATAGTAGGTGATATATAGTTTTGTGATAAGATAAATAGTAACGAGCAAAAGTAAATAAAGTAAATAAAGTGCAGCAAGGTGGCCCAATCCTTTATGTAGCAAAGGATAAGCCTGGAAAAATTCTAATAATGAAGAAGGAGCTACCGAGGACGCATTGGGAATTATCGTCAAGCTAGTTTTCATCACGTTCATAAGATTCGCGTTCGGTACTTTGATAATTTGATATGTGGGTGGACCGGTACTTGGGTACTGCCCTAACATGGACAAGCATCCCACTTATGATTAACCCCTATTGCAAGCATCCGCAACTACAAAAAGGAGTATTAAGGTAAACCTAACCACAACATTAAACATATGGGTCCATATGAACCCCTAACGAAGCAACACATAAACTAGGGTTTAAGCTTCTGTCACTCTAGCAACCCATTATCTACTTATTACTTCCCTATGCCTTCCTCTAGGCCCAAATAATGGTGAAGTGTCATGTAGTCGACATTCACATAACACCACTAGAGGAGAGACAACATACATCTCATCAAAATATCAAACGAATACCAAATTCACATGACTACTAATAGCAAGACTTCACCCATTTCCTCAGGAACAAACGTAACTACTCACAAAGCATATTCATGTTTATAATCATAGGGGTAATAATATGCATAAAGGATCTGAACATATGATCTTCCACCAAGTAAACCAAATAGCATCAACTACAAGGAGTAATCAACACTACTAGCAACCCACAGGTACCAATTTGTGGTTTTGATACAAGATTTGATACAAGAGATGAACTAGGGTTTTGAGATGAGATGGTTCTGGTGAAGATGTTGATGGAGATTGACCCCCTCCCGATGAGAGGATCGTTGGTGATGACGTTGGTGATGATTTCCCCCTCCCGGAGGGAAGTGTCCCCAGTAGGACAGGTCCGCCAGAGCCCTAGATTGATTCCGCCAAGGTTCCGCCTCGTGGCGGCAGAGTTTCATCCCATAAGCTTGCCCACAATTTTTTCCAGGGGAAAACCCTTCATATAGCAGAAGATGGACGTCGGAGGCCCACCAGGGAGCCCAGGAGATAGGGGGTGCGCCCTGGGGGGGCATGCCCCCTGTCTCCTAGACAGGGTGTGGGCCACCTGGCCTATTTCTTTTGCCCAAAAATTCTTATTAAATCTAAAAAGTTGTTTCATGGAGTCTTAGGTCTTTTGGAGTTGTGCAGAATAGATTTCCAACGTTTGCTCCTTTTCCGGCCAGAATTCCAACTGCCGTCATTCCCCCTCTTCATGGTAAACCTTGTAAAATAAGGGAGAATAGCCATAAATATTGATATATAATGTGTAATAACAGCCCATAATGCAATAAATATTGATATAAAAGCATGATGCGAAATGGACGTATCAATTCCCCCAAGCTTAGACCTCGCTTGTCCTCAAGCGGAAGCCGAAATCGAAGAATATGTCCACATGTTTAGAGATAGAGGTGTCGATAAAAATAAAATACAGACATGAGGGCATCATGATCATTCTAATAACAGCAACATATATGGATTTTGTCATATGATTTCCTATGTTCAAGTAATAAGCAATTCACAATGTTAAGTATGGTTCAAAAACTTCAATGGGAACTAACAAACTATAATCTCAGTCACTGAAGCAATTGCAATTTATCATAACATCAGAAAGTGTCAATAATAGAGCTTTTCAGCAAGCTCACATACTCAACTATCTCGTAGTACCCTATAATTGTTAACACTCACGCAATACTTGTGGTTATAGAGTTTCAGCCAGACACTGAGAAAGATAGGGGCTTATTGTGTTGCCTCCCAACATATTCACCTTTAGGTGATGTCAACAATAATAGCTTATGCCAACTTACATCCAATTGGATATATGTATCATGATCTTT
Source organism: Triticum timopheevii (assembly GCA_963921465.1). Lineage (NCBI taxonomy): Eukaryota > Viridiplantae > Streptophyta > Magnoliopsida > Poales > Poaceae > Triticum > Triticum timopheevii. Next base: position 474,784,061 of record OY997268.1, read on the forward strand.
CAAACATGAGGAGCTTGCCAAAGGATAAAAATAAAAAGGGAAAGGTGAGAATCACCTTGACTCAAGCATAAAGTAAAAACATAAAGTAAAAGATAGGCCCTTCACAGAGGGAAGCAGAGGTTGTCATGTGCGTTTAGGGTTGATGCACGAAAGCTTAATGCAAAAGAACGCCACTTTATATTGCCCCTTGTATGTGGACCTTTATTATGCAATCCGCCGCTTTTATTACTTCCACAACAAGTTTGTACAAAGCTTATTTTCTCTGCACTAATAAGTCATACATATTTAGAGAGCAATTTTTATAGCTTGCACCGATGACAACTTATTGAAGGATCTTACTCAATCCATGGGTAGGTATGGTGGACTCTCATGGCAAAACTGGGTTTAAGGATATTTGGAAGCACAAGTAGTATCTCTACTTGGTGCAAGGAATTTGGCTAGCATGAGGGGAAAGGCAAGCTCAACATGTTTGGAAGGTCAATGACAATATACTTTAACTGAGATGTCGGAAAACATAAACCATTACATTGTCTTCCTTGTCCAACGTCAACTCTTTTAGCATGTCATACTTAATGAGTGCTTCACAATCATAAAAGATGTCCAAGATAATATATTTATATATGTACCCCTCTTTCCTTATCACTTCCTATTAATTGCAACGATGACCAAGGCTACGTTCATCAACTCTCAACAATTTTTATGCCTCATACTTTCTATGTGTGAAGTTATCACTATCCATAAGATCAATATGAACTCTTTTGTTCTTTCTACTTTTTCAAGATCATAGCAACATAGCAAGCCCTTGACTCAACACTAATCTTTATTATAGATAGCGCACGGACTCGATTACAAAAAGAGGTCACAAAGCAAAACTCAAAACTACTTGATATCAAAACTTCAAGTACTAATAGATCAAGATACTACTAAAAGGATTGAACTAAATAAAGCGGTAAAGATAGGAGTGTGATGGTGATACGATACCGGGGCTCCTCCCCCAAGCTTGGCAGTTGCCAAGGGGAGTGCCCATACCAATGTGATTATTTCTTCGGAGGTGGTGAAGTAGGAGTTGTTGATGATGTAGGCTTGCCGTCCGTCTTCCAAGGCATAGGCTCTCCATCATAAAAGGATGGTCGAGTCTCCGGGATCCTTAAATCTGCAGCTATACTCATTCGCTTGAATCTATATTCATACTCACAGTTCTGGTTTTGCAGGTCATAAATCTGGACATGGAGGTGCTCAATTTTCTCTTGAAGCTTGAAGATGGTCTCCCCAATGACTTTGGCATCCAGCTTGTGGTTGTTGGTGAATTCCGTGATCATCATCTGGTTGGCGTTGAGTCCATGCTCCACCATCCCTTGACACTTGAAAACTTCTTGCTCCATGGCTTCGAGCTTTGTCTCCACGCTCCCGGTACGCCTTTGTCCCTCCACATCGCGAATGTGCAACACCCCCTCATGCATCTCAATGGTTTGAGGGTGATGCAGCACCTCCACAAGATAGGGGTTGATAACCCTCTCGAAAAACTTGTCCTTGGGAGCGCTTGGACACGACATGATGTTCTAGATCTGAAACAGAAACAGCTTGAAACGAAAACAGAGGATATTTGCATGATACGGTGGTCAAAACCTTCAGGAGTATATATAATGAATTTTTACCGACCAAAATACGTAACATACAAGAAAACGGAGTCCGGGAGGCACATGAGGTGCCCACGAGATAGGGGGCGCGCCCTGCAGGGGGGGCGCGCCCTCCTCTCTCGTGGGAGCCTCGTGTCCCTTTCGGACTACTTCTTTCTTCCTAAAATCCTTAAATAATCCAAAATTGATAAAAATTGCCATTAGAGTTGTTTTGGAGTCGGTTTACTTACCGTACCACATACATATGCCTTTTCGAAGTCTGGAACATTCTGGAAAGTGTCTCTTATGTATTCCTCAGGGGTTATGGTTTCAATAATACTAGTTTCAACATTGATAGGATTACCTAAAATATAGTGTTTAATTCTTTGACCATTTACCACCCTCCGGTTTGTGCCTTCGAAGTTGTTGATTTTTATAGCACCAGAACGATAGACCTCCTCGATAACGTAGGTTCTTCCCATTTTGAGATAATTTTTCCTGCAAAAAATCTTAAAGGAGAGTTGAACAATAACACATAATCTCCTACGTTAAACTCACGCTTCTGTATCCTCTTATCATGCCAGCGTTTGACTTTTTCTTTGAAAAGCTTAGCATTCTCATATGCTTTGGTTCTCCATTCATCAAGTGAGCTAATATCAAATAACCTTTTCTCACCAGCAAGTTTGAAGTCATAATTGAGCTCTTTAACAGCCCAATATGCTTTATGTTCAAGTTCAAGAGGTAATTACATGCTTTTCCATAAACCATCTTATATGGAGACATACCCATAGGATTTTTGTATCCAGTTCTATAGGCCCATAATGCATCATCAAGTTTTTTGGACTAATTCTTTCTAGATCTATTCACAGTCTTTTGCAAAATTAATTTGAGCTCTCTATTGCTCAACTCTACTTGACCACTAGACTGCGGGTGATAAGGAGATGTGATTCTATGATTGACATCATACTTAGCAAGCATCTTACGGAATGCACCATGAATAAAGTGTGAACCACAATCAGTCATAAGATATCTAGGGACTCCAAACCTCGGGAAAATAACTTCTTTAAGAATTTTAATAGAAGTGTTATGATCAACACTACTAGTTGGAATAGCTTCTACCCACTTAGTAACGTAATCAACACCAACTAAAATATGTGTATAACCATTGGAGGCAGGAAAAGGTCCCATATAATCAAAGCCCCAAACATCGAACGGTTCAATAACAAGAGAATAATTCATAGGCATTTCTTGACGTCTACTAATGTTACCTATTCTTTGACATTCATCACAAGATACGACAAACTTACGAGCATCTTTGAAAAGAGTAGGCCAATAAAAACCAGATTGTAGTACCTTGTGTGCAGTTCTATCTCCAGCGTGGTGTCCTCCATAGGATTCAGAGTGACACTTGCGTAGGATTTGTTCCTGTTCATGCTCAGGCACACAACATCTAATAATACCATCTACTCCTTCTTTATAAAGGTGTGGATCATCCCAGAAGTAATGTCTTAAATCATAAAAGAACTTTTTCTTTTGCTGGTATGTGAGACTAGGAGGTATATATTTAGCAACAATGTAATTAGCGTAATCAGCATACCAAGGAGCAGTACGAGAAGCATTGACAACCGCTAATTGTTCATCAGGAAAACTATCATTAATAGGTAGTGGGTCATCAAGAACATTCTCTAGCCTGGACAAGTTGTCTGCAACGGGGTTCTCAGCTCCCTTTCTATCAATAATATGCAAGTCAAATTCTTGGAGCAAGAGAACCCATCTAATGAGTCTAGGCTTAGCATCTTTATTTTCCGTAAGATATTTAATAGCAGCATGATCAGTGTGAATAGTAACTTTGGAATCAACAATATAAGGTCTAAACTTATCACATGCAAACACAACTGCTAAGAATTCTTTTTCAATGGTAGCATAATTTATCTGGGCAGTATCAAGAGTCTTACTAGCATACTTGATAACATTCAATTTCTTATTGACTCTTTGCCCTAAAACAGCACCTAAGGCATAATCACTAGCATCGCACATAATTTCAAAAGGTAAATTCTAATCATGTGGCTGAACAATTGGTGTAGTGATCAAAGCCTTCTTAAGTGTTTCAAATGCTTCTACACAATCGTCATCAAAGACAAAAGGAATATCTTTTTGCAATAAATTAGTCAGAGGCCTAGAGATTTTAGAAAAGTCCTTAATGAACCTCCTATAAAAACCGGCATGACCAAGGAAACTTCTTATACCTTTTATGTCCTTGGGACATGGCATCTTTTCAATAGCATCAACTTTGGCTTTATCAACTTCAATACCTCTCTCGAAGATCTTGTGCCCCAAGACAATGCCTTCATTAACCATAAAGTGACACTTTCCCAATTCAGGACGAGACTAGTGTCTTCGCATCTCTGCAAAACTCGATCAAGGTTGCTCAAACAATCATCAAAAGAGGATCCATAAATGGAGAAGTCATCCATGAATACCTCACAAATCTTTTCACAAAAATCAGAAAATATAGCCATCATGCATCTTTGAAAGGTAGCAGGTGCATTACATAAACCAAAAGGCATACATCTATAAGCAAAGGTACCAAAAGGGCAAGTAAAAGTAGTTTTAGATTGATCCCCCGCTGAAACAGGTATCTAAGAGAAACCAGAATAACCATCTAGAAAGCAAAAATGTGTGTGTTTGGATAGCATTTCTAGCATTTGATCAACAAAAGGTAAAGGGTAATGATCTTTCTTAGTGGCTTTATTTAACTTGCAGAAATCAATTACCATCCTATAACCTGTAATAATTCTTTGCGGCATCAATTCATCTTTATCATTGGGAACAACAGTAATACGTCCCTTTTTAGGGACACAATGGACAGGGATTACCCATTCACTAGCAGCAACGGGATAAATAATACCTGTCTCAAGGAGTTTTAGTATCTCCTTTCTTACCACTTGTCGGTGTACTAAAGTAGGGGTACCTTAGTACCCCGAACTTGTGCACGGGCAGTCGCAGCATCCCGCGGCAAGGCTTGCCGGGCGTCCGCCAAGATCCTCCGCTATTCCTATTTACTGCCATTCAAGAACAAAGTGTTAGCTGAGAAGACAGAACCCCGGCAAGAGGAGCTTGCCAGGAAGGACAAGACCCTGGCAAGAGGAGCTTGCCGGGGAGGCCAACCAAGACCCAGCGAGCGGCAAGCTCGCGGGTGCGACAAGACAGCGACCGCGGCAAGGCGCTTGCCGCGGCGAAGCCACCACTCTGCTCCACGCTCCAGCACATCCGACGACGTGTCGCCGCAGGATCGCTTCTGGTGTACGTGGCGGGTAGCTGTGCAGCCAAGCGCTACGAGGTGGCAAGTAAAGATGACTAGAAGGCCATCGTGGCGATCGGTGGCGCTCCTAACGGTCGTTTCTTACACTGTTTGGGCGACCGGACGGGCATTAAATGCCCTTGTCCCCTGCCGTCAGAGTTAGGTAGGGGGCACTGTTGATAGCGGTTGTACCAACCCCCGTTTTTACTTTTTTACCCCTCTCTCTACGCTGCCACCTGTCGGTGACCCCTTTAGCCTATAAAAGGAGGCCCATGCGCAACATAGAAGGGGTTCGGTTCGACTCATTCGAAACTACAACACACCTACGCTCTCGAGCAAGAACAGAATAAGAACACAAAGCAGCAGTAGGAGTTTTATCTCTCCGGAGAGCTCCGAAGCTAGGTAAAATCCCTCGCGTGCTTCGCCTCGATCTGCTCTGCGCTCGCCCTCCGCTCCCTTGCCGGACCGAAAAGGGGCCCTGCCCCATAGGTGTTCGTTCTCCACGACATCTTTGGCGCGCCATGTAGGGGGGCGTCGAGGTCGTGCGTATCTGATCCGGCGTCTGCGCGTGCTACATCAACATCTTCATCGACATGCCACCGAAGAAGAAGACTTCGGAGGTGGCTGCTCCGTCTGCGACTATCCTGCCGCCACCGGAGCAAACGGGCGGTGGGGTGGACGCCGGCAGAGGAGCGGGCGCCGACGGTGGGACTCACGTCGTCACCAGGTCCAAGGACAAGGCCCCGCAAGCTTCAACGTCTGTACATCCACCGCTCCCCTCCCAGGGGGTGCAGGATCGACAACGCCATGGTGCTCCTAGCACCGTACTCGCATTGGAACAAGGCCAAGCTGGTGGGTCGCGGGACGCTCAAGGCCAACGTACACGTCAACACGCTGGCACGAGCGCAGTGCGGTCGCCTGGACGAGATGTCGCTCCTTCTAACACTGTTAGAAGTTTGAGCGTATCCCGCACCTCGCGTCGCTCGCCACCGCCACCTAACACTCCAGAGGAAGCGCTGGCTCGAGCCCAGCTGCTTCTAGATTATCCTCCAGCGCCAGACAAGATCGACGACTGGAGGGCCACCATTCAGAGCCTTATCAGCTTCGCCAACGGCGACAAGCCCCGGCAACCGAGCACATCGAAGCCCCGGCAAGACGCCCAGGCGCAAGCCGACGCCGACAAGACCGCTGGGGGTGCCACCACCGTGCACTCCCCACCCCGAAGGCCGAGATCGCCGACTCGCCGGGCTAACCTCGACACCGACTCCACCGCGTCGTCGGACCTGCGAGCTCGCCGCGATCAACGCCAAGTTCTCCAAGAACGACGACACGAAGACGCTCGCACTCGCATCGAGCGTCGAAGAGAAGCGCGGCGTCAATCTGACCAGCGCGCTGGGCCCACTGTCGATATGCATGCGCCAGGGGAACCTGGCGACTTGTCGTACGCGGTAGGTTGCCCTGCGTTCACCCGTGAGCTGCGGCAGGTCCAGTGGCCTAGTACTAAGAACTTCAAGCCAGACGTGCCCGAGAAGTATGATGGCAGGATACATCCGTCAAAGTTCCTCAGCGTCTACACCATCGCGGTGCAGGCTGCCGGAGGGCGCGACGAGAAGATCCTCGCCAACTACTTCCCGCTGGTGCTCAAGCCCAATGTCAGATCTTGGCTCATGCACTTGCCGGACAACTCCATCTCTTCGTGGGCGGACCTCTGCCATCAGTTTGTCGGTGCCTTCACAGGCGGCCACAAACCCCATGGCCAGGAGAGCGACCTTCATCTGCTCGCCCAGAAGGAAGGAGAACCCCTGCGCAAGTATATACAGAGATTCAGCCACGTGCAGCGCAACATCCCAGACGTCCACCCTACCGCGGTTATCAGCGTGTTCCATCAGAACGTGCGTAACCGCAGGATGAGGGAGGAGATGGCGATGTGCAAAATCAGAGATGTCAGCGAGCTATATGCTCTGGCCGACAAGTGTGCACGGGCTGAAGAGGGGAGGAGACTCCCCGGAGAGAACGCAGGAGCAGAAGGATCTGACAGTAAGGACGCCCCTCCGGCAAAGAAGAACCGGAGGCGGAATAACAGAAAGAGGAAGGCTAAGGATGTGCTAGTTGTTGAGCAGTCCGGCAACGGAGGCAGTTCCGAGAAGGCCAAAGCTGGTGACTCCAGCAAGGCTGTGGTAGCCGCCGACAAGCAGGACGGCTCCAGCAAGCAGTACTGCAAGATCCACCGCACGAAGGGCCACGACCCCCAAGCTTGCAAGAAGGTTGAGCAGATGGCAGAGCTACAGAAAGCTGAATACGAGCGCCGCGACAAGGAGAAGGCCCAGGAAGGTGGCGGAGGATCCGGCAAGAAGCGTCCCGCCCGGGGAGGGCGCCGCGGCAAGGCCAAGCAGCGCCAAGGAGATAGGCCTCCCCGTGGCCGCGACAAAGACGAAGACGAAGATGAAGATGATGAGATGGAGGAGGATGAGACCGATGAGCAGGAGTTCCAGAAGGCAACAGAGGTTTTGTGCGTCGACGGCGGTGATTCTCTGCACACCTCGCACCGCCAACTCAAACAGTGGGTGCGGGAAGTGAACGCAGCAGAACCGTCCGTTGAGTCGCGCAAGCCCCTGAAGTGGTCCAGCACGCCCATCATCTTTGATGTTGAGGATCACCCTGATCGCATCACTGCGGTCGGGTGCTTGCCGATGTTGGTCTCGCCAACAATCCGCAACCTCAAGGTCACGAAGATGCTGGTTGACGGCGGGGCCGGCCTGAATCTGATCTCTTCCGCGGTGCTCAAGAAGCTCCAGATCCCCGACAGCGAGCTCGAAGAGACTAGTACCTTCCAAGGAATCAACCCAGGAAGGAGCAAGCCGAAGGGGAAGATTACGCTGCCAGTGACGTTTGGCAGCGAGTTGAATTTCAGGACAGAGAGAGTCACATTTGACGTTGCTGATTTCCCATTGCCCTACAATGGGATACTTGGCCGTCCAGCGCTTGCCAAGTTCATGGCAGCCTCTCACGACGCCTACAATGTGCTCAAGATTCCTGGTCCGATAAGTGTTATTTCTGTCCTTGGCGACAAGAAAGATGCACTTATCTGTACCGACAAGATCTACCGGGAAGCAGCAGCCGCAGCAGAACGCAAACCACTTGCCGCTGAAGCTCCCGGGGGAAGAAGAAGACCAAGTCCGGCAAGAGTAGCTCTGATGCCCACTCCGGCAAGCGCACCTCTTCGGAGTGCTGCGCTACCGTCGAGGACGCACCATCGAGCTCCACCGGCAAGTGCAAGAAGGCAAAGACAGCCTCACCAGAGACCAAGAAAGTGGCCGCCAAGGAGGACGACACTGGTGGTACCTTCACCATCAGTGCCACGCTTGACCCTAAATAGGAAAGCACGCTCGTTGCTTTCCTGCGGGCGAATGTCGATGTGTTTGCATGGCAACCATCTGACATCCCCGGTGTTCCCAGGAAAGTAATTGAGCACCACCTTGCCGTCTGCCCTCACGCGCGGCCTGTCAAGCAGAGAGTTAGGAAGCAAGTAGTGGAGCCACAAGAGTTCATTGCTGAAGAGATCAAGAAATTGGAAGCAGCAGGCCTGGTCCGAGGAGTACTCCTTCCAACGTGGTTAGCCAATCCAGTAGTCGTGCGCAAGGCGAACGGGAAGTGGAGGCTTTGTATTGACTTCACTGATGTTAATAAAGCTTGTCCCAAGGATCCATTTCCCTTGCCGCGCATTGACCAGATTGTCGACTCCACGGCAGGATGTGATCTGCTTTCATTCCTTGATGCATACTCAGGATATCATCAGATCTTCATGGCAGAAGAGGATGAAGAGAAAACCGCATTCATTACTCCATGTGGCACGTACTGCTTTGTACGGATGCCTTTCGGACTAAAGAATGCCGGTTCAACATTTGCAAGAGTAGTCAGTCATGCTTTTGAGCCACAGTTGCACACAAATGTAGAGGCTTACATGGAGGACATAGTGGTCAAGAGCAAGGACAAAGAAACTCTGATCCAAGATTTGGACAAAACTTTTGCAAATCTGCGCAAGATCAATCTCAAGTTGAACCCCGAGAAGTGCGCGTTTGGAGTCCCTTCCGGCAAGCTTCTCGGGTTCTTTGTATCCCAGAGGGGGATTGAAGCCAATCCCGACAAGATCAAGGCCATCGAGCAAATCAAAGCACCGAAGCGAGTCAAGGACGTACGAAGGCTTGCCGGCTGTGTTGCTGCTCTCAGTAGGTTCATCTCTAAGTCTGCTGAGCGCGCCCTGCCGTTTTTCAAAATTTTGAAAAAGGCAAGTCCAATGAAATGGACTCCGGAAGCGGAGGCTGCACTGCAGCACTTGAAGAGATACCTATCCTCCACTCCAATACTTGTCGCACCTAAACCACAAGAGAAGTTGCTGCTATATCTGGCGGCAACCAATCAAGTGGTTAGTGCTGCGTTAGTAGCAAAGAGGGAGGCGGATGACGAGCCAGCGACCGCGGCAAGCGAGTCCAGCGACAAGCAGGGGGCTTCCCCGACAAGTTCTGGTTCCGGCAAGGATGGATCTGCGCAGCCACAAGAAGAGAAACAGAAGAAGATGGTGCAGCGCCTAGTTTACTTTGTCAGTTCCCTTCTGCAGGGGGCTAGATCAAGGTACTCTGGAGTGCAGAAGTTGCTTTTCGGCCTTCTCATGGCCTCGAGGAAGCTGTGCCATTACTTTCAAGCACATGAGATCACAGTTCTCACTCGCTTTCCGTTGAAGAGGATACTGCAAAATCCAGAAGCAACAGGCAGGATTGTCGAGTGGGCACTGGAATTGTCAAGCTTTGGCCTCAAGTTTGAGAGTACCTCAACTATACAAAGCTGAGCATTGGCAGAATTCATAGTAGAATGGACGCCAACACCCGATGCAGAAACTCCAAAGAGGAGCATCCTCGTCAAGGAAGCGAGCAAAGAATGGATCATGTACTTTGACGGTGCCTTCTCGCTGCAAGGCGCCGGTGCGGGCGTACTACTTGTCGCGCCCACCGGAGAGCACCTCAAGTACGTGGTCCAGATGCACTTTCCCAAGGAGCAAGCACCGAACAATACTGCAGAGTATGAAGGCTTGCTTGCCGGACTCAGGATCGCGGCAGACCTTGGGATCAGAAAGCTTATTGTCAGGGGTGACTCGCAGCTTGTCGTCCGTCAAGTTAACAAAGATTATCAGAGTCCATTGATGGAAGCATACATTGATGAAGTGAGGAAGCTGGAAGAGCATTTTGACGGCCTGCAAATGGAACACGTACCCAGAGCTTAGAACGACATTGCAGACGACCTGTCAAAATGCGCCGCACTCAAGTTACCTGTGGAACCAGGGATTTTTGTGCTCAAGCTGACTCAACCATCTGTAACACCATCAACTGGACAGAGCAAGAAGAGGAAGTTGGTTACTGGTGACTACTTTCCGGCAGAGCTCCCCGAAGCCGCCGTCAAGAAGGTCCCCAAGATCAACACAAAGAGTGCTGAGGAGCAGTCTGCTTCGACAAGCTCTAGGGTTTGTTTCGTTGAAGCAGACGCTCCCGACAAGCTGTGTCCCGACACGCTTGCCGGGGAGCATCATGCTCCGGCTGAATCACAGATTCTGGCAGTGGAAGCAGATGTTCCCGCAGCAGAATTTGCGCCTTTAGTCCTTGTCGTTGAGCCACAAGCTCCGGCATGGGCACAGCAGATCGTCCATTTCCTTCAGACAGGAGAACTTCCCGAAGAGCAAGAAGAAGCGGAAAGAGTAGCCCGGCAATCAAGTATGTACCAGTTTGTCGATGACATACTGTACAGAAGAAGATTCAACGGAGTGAAATTGAAGTGCATTTCCGGGAAGATGGACAGGAGCTGTTGGCGGAGATACATGGAGGCATATGTGGTCACCACATTGGCGCAAGAGCACTTGCCGGCAAAGCCTTCCGGCAAGGTTTCTTCTGGCCGACATCCCTCCAGGATGCAACTGCACAAGTAACCAAGTGTGAAGCGTGCCAATTCCACTCCAAGCAGATACATCAACCAGCTCAAGCTCTCCAAACAATCCCTTTATCCTGGCCATTTTCGGTCTGGGGGCTCGACATCCTCGGCCCCTTTCCCCGAGCTGTCGGGGGCTTTGAGTACTTGTACGTTGCAATCGACAAGTTCACAAAGTGGCCTGAAGTGGAAGCAGTGAGGAAGGTGACAGCACAGTCGGCAGTCAAGTTCTTCAGGTCAATTGTTTGCCGTTTCGGAGTCCCTAACAGGATCATCACCGACAATGGCACACAATTTACGAGCCGCACCTTCATGCAGTACGTCCAAGATCTTGGCACCAAGATCTGCTTCGCTTCTGTTGCTCACCCGAGAAGCAACGGTCAAGCAGAGAGGGCAAACGCTGAAGTGCTGCGCGGGCTCAAGACTAGAACTTTTGACAGGCTGCGCAAGTGCGGAAGAAATTGGAAAGGTTTGGACCGGGCGTCGTTCAAAGAAGTACAGCCTTGCCGGGACACAGACGACAGAAAAGCTAAGTTGTCATAGTCTGGACACAATCAGTTTTAAATTTTTTAAGTTATACTCCTGGAACGACCGTGCCTTGTATGGAAAACCTGTGCGCGGAGGAATCGACTCGTGGCTAAGTTGCGCCCTTAATTTGTTTCGAGTCCGCTCAACAATGAAAGTGTGCTGCAACTAGCCCTGACAAGGTTTCTTGCCGGAGGCAACACCGCCGGCAGGCTGCTGATGTTCCGCACTCAGCGCTCGCGGCAAGTGTGTTCCCACCGGCAAGTTCCCTAAAAGCGTAGGGTAAAAACATACAAAGGATGGAATTGAGTAAAGGATATAACATAACAAGCATCCCCTTTTCATTAAAAAACATCCCACTCAGGTACAGTCCATAGAGGATGAAAAACATGAAAGAGAGGATTACAAGTTTTAGATGCGGCTAAGCCCCGAAGGCTTACAAATTAAAAAGATAAGATGCCCGTAATCCCTTTCCTGTCCCTCTCTTCAGGAGGTAGGTCAAGGAGGCGAAAAGGGCAAAAGGGGCGCCTAGGCGAGCTACAGGCGCCAGAAGACACCAAGAGAACATCCCGGGGGCCGTCCGAAGGCTGGACGGTGATGGCGGCACCGGAAGCGGGGCTCGAAGACGGGGCGGCAGGACGTCAGCACGCTGTCGAGGGCACTACGCCCTCGTACTCCGATTTGATGGCCTTGTCGCCAGCCCTCTTCCCCTTCCGCGGCCTCCCTACGCCAGCCGCCCAAGGAGACGACCCCGGGGAGTTCAAGGAGCCGGCGACACGGATGATGGGGTCACTGGTGACGCACGAAGCGGCGCCCGACACCTAGTCGGGCCCGCCATCCCGCCGCCCGATACCCTCATCACCGCTGTCGCTCTCCTCCTCGTCACTCTCGCTCGAGGGGGAGCCTTCGCTATCAGAGGAGCTGTCCACGCAGCACTTCGCCCGAGTGCCGAAGCACCCGAAGACTTTGACGGAGAGGAGATCGCCCTCCATTAACTTAAAATGGAGGGTAAACCCCTCCATCAGGCTGTGGATACGGGTGAACGTCTTCCACCCATGATCAAGATACATCACATTAGGGTCTGGGAATACAACGCGGACTCGCGTGCCGCTGATCCCACAGCCCCTCATGTGCAGTCTCAGTGTCTCGGGCGGGTCCAACTCCATCACGCTCGCAAACGGAGCTGGAAGCCGGAGGCGACGACGAGGCGCCCGGCGCGGCCTGACAAAGAACTCGCAAGGGTTGTCCCCTGTATGGACCGCCGTGGGGAGAGGAACCGCCGGCGGAGGCGGAGCTGGCGCGCCGCCCCGTCCGCCTCTTCCCCGAGCGCCTCGACCTCGTCCACGACCTCGCCCCCTCCCTCTTCCCCTTATGGCTGGCTCTGCCACCACGGGTGCGGGATAGGGAGGGGTGCGCTGTCTGGCGGCGACTCTCGCCGCCACCGATGAAGAGCCAGGGTTCCCTTCCTCCATGGCGAATGAGAGAAAGGGGAGCAGAAGCTGAAGAAAGGAGAATATGAGAGAGTGCGGGCTTCTGCGCTCCCCTCCTGCTCTTCTTAAAGGAGCAAGGTGGGGGCTCGGCCGCCCCGCTCAGCGAATCAGGGCACGGGAAGAGCAGGGAGTCGGGGCCGACCCGCTGCCTCTGCTTGCAACGGCCCAGTTTCCCGCTTCCACCGTCCGCGACCCCAAGCGCATGGGAGCCGCGTGGCGGGGATGCAGAACCAAGGCGAATGTTACGCATTTCCTGGATTTAAGTATTGCCCACGATCTCTCCCACGATGCCGCGATTGACGCGTGCCGTTACAGGAGGATGTGGTGGATACGGAGTGGATTTGGTTTGGACCCAGGCCGCGCGTGCCCGTGCCCCATTTTGGGCCTGGCCCAACAGCGCTCGGCACCGTGTATGGCCCAGGCCCGGGGGCTCCTGTTGGTGTACTAAAGTAGGGGTACCTTAGTACCCCGAACTTGTGCACAGGCAGTCGCAGCGTCCCGCGGCAAGGCTTGCCGGGCGTCCGCCAAGATCCTCCGCTATTCCTATTTACTTCCATTCAAGAACAAAGTGTTAGCTGAGAAGACAGAACCCCGGCAAGAGGAGCTTGCCGGGAAGGACAAGACCCCGGCAAGAGGAGCTTGCCGGGGAGGCCAACCAAGACCCAGCGAGCGGCAAGCTAGCGGGTGCGACAAGACAGCGACCGCGGCAAGGCGCTTGCCGCGGCGAAGCCACCACTCTGCGCCCACGCTCCAGCACATCCGAAGACGTGTCGCCGCAGGATCGCTTCTGGTGTACGTGGCAGGTAGCTGTGCAGCCAAGCGGTGCGAGGTGGCAAGTGAAGATGACTAGAAGGCCATCGTGGCGATCAGTGGTGCTCCTAACGGTCATTTCTTACACTGTTTGGGCGACCGGACGGGCATTAAATGCCCTTGTCCCCTGCCGTCAAAGTTAGGTAGGGGGCACTGTTGATAGCGGTTGTACCAACCCCCGTTTTTACTTTTTTACCCCTCTCTCTACGCTGCCACCTCTTGGTGACCCCTTTAGCCTATAAAAGGAGGCCCATGCGCAACGTAGAAGGGGTTCGGTTCGACTCATTCGAAACTACAACACACCTACGCTCTCGAGCAAGAACAGAATAAGAACACAAAGCACCAGTAGGAGTTTTATCTCTCCGGAGAGCTCCGAAGCTGGGTAAAATCCCTCGCGTGCTTCACCTCGATCTGCTCTGCGCGCGCCCTCCGCTCCCTTGCCGGACCGAAAAGGGGCCCTGCCCCATAGGTGTTCGTTCTCCACGAAACCACTTCCTTCATTTTGGGATTTAATCGTCTTTGAGGATCTGTAATTGGTTTGGCATCTTTTTCCACTGAGATTTTGTGTTGACATAATGTGGGACTAATGCCCTTAAGATCATCAAGAGTATATCCAATAGCAGCTCGATGCTTCTTCAGAGTTTTCAATAATCTTTCTTCTTCTTTCTCTGAAAGGTTAGCACTAATAATAACAGGATATATTTCTTTTTCATCAAGATAAGCATACTTAAGATTATCAGGTAATGGTTTGAGTTCAAACATGGGATCACCCTTGGCTCGAGGGGGATCCCCAAGAATTTCAACGGGAAGGTTATGTTTCAGCATAGGTTCTTGTTTAAGGAACACTTCATCTATTTCTTCCCTTTCCTTCATAAACATATCATTTTCATGGTCTAGCAAATATTGTTCTAACGGATCAGTTGGAGGAACAACAATGGAAGCAAGACCAATAATTTCATCCTTACTAGATGGTTCCTCTTCACAGTGTTGTCTATGAAACTTAGAAAAGTTGAACTCATGAGACATATCACCTAGACCAATAGTAACTACATCCTTTTCGCAATCTATCCTTGCATTAACGGTGTTCAAGAAGGTTCTACCAAATATAATGGGACAAAAGCTATCTTGTGGGGAGCCAAGAACAAGAAAATCAGCAGGATATTTGGTTTTCCCAAACAAGACTTCAACATCTCTAACAATTCCCATTGGTGAAATAGTATCTCTATTGGCAAGTTTAATGGTGACATCAATATCTTCTAACTCAGCAGGTGCAATATCATGCTTAATTTCTTTGTATAAGTCAATAGGTATTGCACTAGCACTAGCACCCATATCACATAAGCCATGATAACAATGATCTCCTATTTTAACAGAAATAACAGGCATGCCTACCACAGGTCTATGTTTATCTTTAGCACAAGGTTTGGCAATTCTAGCAATTTCATCACAGAAATAAATAACATGTCCATCAATCTTATCAGAAAAGAGATCTTTAACAATAGCAACATTAGGTTCAACTTTGATTTGCTCAGGAGGTGTATAAGTTCTAACATTGCTCTTACGAACAATAGTCGAAGCTTTAGCATGATCTTTTATCCTAACAGGAAAAGGAGGTTTTTCAACATAAGCGGTAGGAATAATAGGATCACTATATGTAATAGTCTTCTCTTCGACTGTAATAGGTGCAACTACTTTCACTTCAACAGGAGGATTATATTTAAACCACTTCTCTTTAGGGAGATCAACGTGAGTAGCAAAAGTTTCACAAAAAGTAGCTACTATCTTAGAGTCAAGTCCATACTTAGAGCTAAATCCGCGGAAAGCATCGGTATCCATAAAAGATTTAACACAATCAAACTTAGGTGTCATACCTGACTCCTTACCATCATCGGAACCCCAATCTTCAGAGTTGCGTTTAATTCTTTCCAATAAGTCCCATTTGATATCAATAGTCTTCAGCATATAGGAACCAGCACAGGAAGTATCAAGCAGGTTGCGATTATCAAGAGAAAGCCGAGCATAAAAATTCTGAATAATCATTTCCCAAGAGAGCTCATGATTGGGGCATGAATACAACATTGACTTAAGCCTCCCCCAAGCTCGAGCGATGCTTTCTCCTTTGCGAGGCCAGAAATTATATATGTAATTGCGATCACAATGAACAAGATGCATAGGATAGAACTTCTGGTGAAATTCCAACTTCAATCGCGTATAATTCGAATATCTCGTAGCATCACATAGCCTATACCATGTTATTGCATCTCCCTTCAAATATAAAGGGAAGACCTTCCTTTTGACAACATCATCGGGAATATCTGCAATCTTAAATAATCCACAAACTTCATCCACAAAGATGAGGTGTAAGTCGGGATGCAATGTTCTGTCTCCTGCAAAAGGATTAGCTAGCAATTTTTCTATCATACCCGAAGGAATCTCAAAGTGAATATTTTCATAAGGTTCAGTAGGTTGAGGAGCATCTCTTTGCTCTTCTGGTTGGGGTGAAGATACCCCAAACAAGCCCCTCAAAGGATTAGTTTCCATAGTGACAAGTAACAGAAAATTTCAGCACACTATATAAATGTTTCCTTACCAAGTTCCACTCACCAAGAGCGCTACGCTCCCTGGCAACGGCGCTAGAAAAGAGTCTTGATGACCCACAAGTATAGGGGATCTATCGTCGTCCTTTCGATAAGTAAGAGTGTCGAACCCAACGAGGAGCAGAAGGAAATGATAAGCGGTTTTCAGTAAGGTTTTCTCTGCAAGCACTAAAATAGTAGGTGATAGATAGTTTTGTGATAAGATAAATAGTAACGAGCAGAAGTAAATAAAGTAAATAAAGTGCAGCAAGGTGGCCCAATCCTTTATGTTGCAAAGGATAAGCCTGGACAAATTCTAATAATGAAGAAGGAGCTCCCGAGGGCACATTGGGAATTATCGTCAAGCTAGTTTTCATCACGTTCATAAGATTCGCGTTCGGTACTTTGATAATTTGATATGTGGGTGGACCGGTACTTGGGTACTGCCCAAACATGGACAAGCATCCCACTTATGATTAACCCCTATTTCAAGCATCCGCAACTACAAAAAGGAGTATTAAGGTAAACCTAACCACAACATTAAACATATGGGTCCATATGAACCCCTAACGAAGCAACGCATAAACTAGGGTTTAAGCTTCTGTCACTCTAGCAACCCATCATCTACTTATTACTTCCCTATGCCTTCCTCTAGGCCCAAATAATGGTGAAGTGTCATGTAGTCGACGTTCACATAACACCACTAGAGGAGAGACAACATACATCTCATCAAAATATCGAAGGAATACCAAATTCACATGACTACTAATAGCAAGACTTCATCCATGTCCTCAGGAACAAACGTAACTACTCACAAAGCATATTCATGTTCATAATCAGAGGGGTAATAATATGCATAAAGGATCTGAACATATGATCTTCCACCAAGTAAACCAAATAGCATCAACTACAAGGAGTAATCAACACTACTAGTAACCCACAGGTACCAATTTGTGGTTTTGATACAAGATTGGATACAAGAGATGAACTAGGGTTTTGAGATGAGATGGTGCTGGTGAAGATGTTGATGGAGATTGACCCCCTCCTGATTAGAGGATCATTGGTGATGACGTTGGTGATGATTTCCCCCTCCTGGAGGGAAGTGTCCCCGGCAAAACAGCTCCGCCAGGGCCCTAGATTGATTCCGCCAAGGTTCCGCCTCGTGGCGGCGGAGAAGCTTGCCCATGATTTTTTCCAGGGAAAACCGTTCATATAGCAGAAGATGGACATCGGAGGCCCACCAGGGAGCCCAGGAGATAGGGGCGCGCCGTGGGGGGGGGGGCTGTCTCCTGGACAGAGTGTGGGCCCCCCTGGCCTATTTCTTTTTCCCAAAAATTCTTATTAAATCTAAAAAGTTGTTTCGTGGAGTCTTAGGTCTTTTGGAATTGTGCAGAATAGATTTCTAACGTTTGCTCCTTTTCCAGCCAGAATTCCAGCTGCCGGCATCCCCCCTCTTCATGGTAAACCTTGTAAAATAAGGGAGAATAGCCCTAAGTATTGATATATAATGTGTAATAACAACCCATAATGCAATAAATATTGATATAAAAGCATGATGCAAAATGGACGTATCACTTCACCACCTTGGGTGCCATCACGTCGAGCGCCCTCAAACTCTCGAAGCGGCGCCAGACGAAGGCGAGCCGGGGGTTCACGAGCATCTCATGATCCCAACCTGATTTGGGAACAACAGGCAAGGTTGGGTGCGAGAGCAGGGGGCTGGGCACTCCGACATCCACAAACAGCCACCGCTCTCTGAACCTGGCCTCAAGAGGAGAAAAGGCTGAAATCGATCCCTTAAGCAGCCGTCTCAGGCACGGCGAGGAAGCTCACACACCCCGAGCATTGAGCGGGGTCGCTCAGGCGCAAAGAGAAGAAATGGCGCAGCAGGGCAACGGAAGGAGGAATGCCCACCATTGCCTCGCAAACAAAAGCGAAGATAGCCAGGAGGGTAATGGACTCAGGCCCGAGGTGCATCATATGGATCTGATAATGAGAGAGCACCGCATTGAAGAAGGCGGAAAAGGGGGGAACCAAACCCGCCCACAGGGCATCGGCGAAGAACCGAACCTCCGTGACGACCCTATCGAAAGAGGCATGGGACGCAGGCTAGACCGTGGTCATGCCGCACTCGTTGAAGATGGTGGCAAGAGCGGAGCGGACCTTGTTCAAGGCTTCGGGATTGAGTATGATTGACCAGTCAATGGCGGGGGCCACCGCCAGAGTGAGCGGGACGGAGGCGCGGGCTTCTTCCCCTTTTCCTTCTTCGTTGGTGCCATGGCGATGGAAAGAGGGGAGAGCTCGAGTTGGATTGGAGGCGGAGGTTGGAGCCTGAGGGAGAAGGAAGGACAGGAAGCACGCAGGCGGCGAAAGGGGAATGGCTATGTGCAACCATGGGTCCGCCTAGCCGGGCACGTAATGAGGCATCATGGGGAAGCGGAGACGCCCACGTCCAATCAATCTCCACGCGGCGCCCAAGGCCGCAGGCTATTGGGGCCCGCGTCGCTTCACACTTGCCCCTTCGCTTCTCTGCTAAGCCAAGTCCGGGCGCGCCTTGGGCCCGGGGCTACTGTCGGCGTTCTGGGAACGAGGGTCCCCAGACTTGCCTGCCTGTGGCCTGCGGCATGGCTCAAGTGGGGGCCTAGTGCGGCCCAGCTTCATCAGCTCGAGCTCAAGACCCTCGCGAGGGGCCAAGCCTCGCGGGGTGGATGACAGGAAGCTTCCTCAAGAGCGGCCTCATCAGGCAGGCTCGCGAGGAGGCGGAGAGATCATGGTAGGGTACCTCGCGAGGAACCCGTGACGCAAGCCATGACGATCGAGGCCAGGCGGGCGCCGGCCTGTGCAGTGTCCTTGTTTCCCCTTTGGTGCAAAGGGGGCAAGCACAGGCCAAGGCATCAGGCAAAGGTTACCGTTTCGGTGCAACAAGACCAAGACCAACAAAACGGCAGGATGGAGGTCATCGTGGATCCCAGGACGGCGTCATCATCAGAACCTTTGGCAGCCGAATACCAACTTTAGTCAGGATAAGTGTACTAGATGTTCCCCTTCAAAATGGCCAATTGTTGGCGCCCTTCCCGCTCATTATTTGGGAAGAGGCCCAGGGCCTCCCTCTATAAATAGGACTAGCCACCACAGGGGGGAGATAGATTGAGATCTAGAGGGAGAATCCAGAGAGAAGCGACTGAACTCACCCAAGCAGTTCATCGCCCCAGCTCAAGAACAGCCCCTCGCGAGGCTGTTCCCCTTTGTACTGTTTATTATCAGTCCCTGAGGCAATCCACCACACCACACACCGGAGTAGGGTATTACACCACAATGGTGGCCTGAACCGGTATAAATCTTTTTGCTTGTAAGTAGTGGCCGAACTCTTTGGGGGCTTTTCTGCAAAAAATCATTCGAACCACCGAGGTGGTGTTGGGTCACAAATCTAATGGTTCCGAAGAGCTTGTATCACCAAAGCATCTGAGGTGTGGTAGCACATGATATTCTTACATACAGGAGAATATGATGTCCTCCTTCATCTTAGATGCTACAGTGATATGTGCTTCGTGGTCGTTGGATATGGGATCCAAGGGCATCTGAGTAGTTTTTGTACAAATTGTGTGCAACTCTCAAACTCATCAAGGTTTCCTGTAAAAATATTAAGACATCATGTGAGCTGATATATCTCAGATCTACAAGCTCCAAGCAACTCGTATCGGCATATAGCATCTAAGGTATGGAGGCACATGATATTCTCCCGATGAGGAGGGGTGGGGGTGCACAATCAATCAGTGGTTGAGAGGGTGGGGACAAATATAATCGAAACAACCCTAAACAGAGCCTCGCAATTTTATCTAAGGTCGAGGGGTTGACCCCCGACAATCATAGCTCCGCCTAAACACAACATTTGCATGTACTGTAGTACTAGGCTTAATATTCATGTTTCCGTTTCATGTTCATTTTAAATATTGAACTGAGGACCATGCATGTCTTACATTTTACTCCCTTCATTCCTAAATATTAGTCTTTTAGAGATTTCAAATGGACTGGCACATACGGATGTATATAGACATATTTTAGAGTGTAGATTCACTCATTTTGCTCCGTATGTAGTCACTTGTTGAAATCTCTAAAAGACTAATATTTAGGAATAGAAGGAGTATTTTTGAATTCGTGTCATACATGCATGGTTTGGAAAAATAGATGCACTATAATTATTGGACTGTTGTTGTATTCGTGCGTGTGTGTCTCTCTCTCTCTCTGTGTGTGGTCATATGCTTGATACATACAAAGTTTTCTCACCTCTATATTGGTCATCTTTTAAATTTGAATTTGCATTGAAAAACTTACTAGGGATACCATGAAATGTGAAATCCACGTTGAGATCACTATATCACAAACTCGCTCTAATTCAGCAACTCGTCATAAATCAATTACCACGTTGAGATTAGTATTTGCAAGGAAAATACGGGCATTGTAATACACATAGATTCGTTCGGCAATTTAAAAGGTTCATTTCGTATTCTCGAATGGTAGGACCCAACGGCATACCAGCCATACATTGGTTCGTGTTGATCCTAAAAAAAATAAAAAAACTGGGCTCGTGTCCTTCTGGTGGCGTCCGTGGTATGCACATTAGGCAACCCCAACCAGTCGAGCCTCAGCGTTTCGAGTCGAAATATATGGTGGCCAGAATTCCAGACCTAGGAAATTCCCCTCATGTCCCAGGTCCAGAATGACTACTGATGAACAACGGAGGGACGCTTTAGTAACTAGACAACGTTACCTACCGTGCTGAGCACGGTTCAATTCCCTCGGTTGCCGCTCGCCAAGGTCACCCGTCAACTGCATTGCCTAGTACTACTACTACTACACCAAGATGAGCACAGAATTGAGCCTGTTTGTTCGTGCCTAGTACTTGAGTTAATATATCAGGCAATGCACTGGTACGGAGGGCTTTTACTCTGCATATATAACTTGTCTGAAGTCTAACTAAGCAAAATGTTTGACCAAATCCTTTCTTAAGAAATACAACAGGAGAGATGTATGGCATGAAAATTTATTGCATGATGCAGGTTATGATATTGTTTCGAATCATGGATCTTAAATTTCGGAAAATCCAAAAGTGACCATAAATTCTTGAAACTGAGCATGGTCACGTGATATGGCACAAATATTACCTCGTAATTTTTTTCTTCAATTTAAGACAAGTTGCTTATGACAAGTTGCACAAATGAAGCGCCAAGGTATTTTGGAACAAAGACCTGTCATGTTAAGGCGAACACTTTCACTATTGAAACCGTGGGCGTTTACGTGCCGCCACGAGTCCCGCGTCTCATCGGCAGGTCCCGTCCGAGCAAGCGTGTGAGTCGACGGGAGGCATGCGAGCAGACCGTTGCACCGGCTGACAGAGAGGCGTGCGAGCAGACCGCTGTGTAGGCTCATCGGGAGGTGAGCCCTTTGACCAAGCTCCGCCACCCACCTTTGTCCCAACTGCTCCCACTTTTAATGTCGCCAGCGCTGCAGTTTAAAATCAACCCCTTACTACGCGGTATCGCTACAATCTTCTCTATTCCTCTCCGATTCTCATGTCATCTACCTCCAACTAGCCAGACCTAAATGTACGCTATGCCGCATCACGATGGTCTGCCCTTAGTCTTCCAATTTCCTGAGGAAGACACCCAGCCAGAGTCTCAAGAACATAAGGCGCTTTGGGACGAGCTTGAACTGGCCTTGCGGGAAGACGCCGCGCCTGTCCCTACTACCGTTCCGGCTCCCGTCGCCCCGACTGTGCCAGCACCCATCCCCGTGGCATTGATGGGCTGGGAGCCGCACATTGTCGCCGAGCTTGATGCCACGGGGTTCCACGAGGTCGCCGCCGACTTTCACACGCCCGTGCTCCTGCGTGTGCACTGACGCGCACGCCTGTGCCGGTGCCCGTGCACCTGCCAGCGCATGCGCCTGTGCATGCACTGATGTGCACGCTCGTGCCGGTGCCCGTGAACACGAATGTCTCTGTTGCACCGTTGACAGCGCCTGTCCCCGCGCGGGAGCCAGTGCCCCCCCTCGGCGGCATGGATGGCTGCCGTCGACAGCTTCCTTGCACCAACTCTAGTCGCCTCCTCCCGCCAATTGACTCGCTCCAAAGTCCAGAACATTTTGGCCTTCCTTGAAGCTAGGCCAACGTCTAGGAGTACGCCAAAAACGGTGCAAGACACCACCGTCGCCATCGGTCAGTGGCCCGACGACACACATAGCACGGTAGAGGAGCCGCTTCCCACTGCAAGATGCCCCCGCCGCCGCCACGTAATCTAAATTTGCCATGAAAAATGTTTGAATTGCCATGCTTAAAATCCGAACGTTTATCATTTCCGTTTATTTTATATCGATTGTCGTATAATTTAAAGTCGGAGTCAGACTGAACGAAATCTATGGTTTGATCAATTGAATGTTCTGCTAGAGCCGTATCAAATTAAATATAAAACGTCATCAAGCCACACATATTCCTTGTCATCCAACGACCTAGACTGCTTCAATGTCGAGCGCTCAACACGTTTAGCGTGCAGTTAATTTCATGCCAAAAATAGTGCTAATCACATAATAACACGCAAATAATTATCCTACTTAATATACGCATGCACTTAATATATTTCCAAATTAACGTGCATTGCACGTACACACTGACTAGTGCTGCTAGTACGTGAAACTGGTGCCGTAACTTGTGAACGCGTCCAGATATTGTCAACGGCAATATCGCCCGCGAGTTCTTCGTGTTTTCCCGTGCATTTAAACGCAGAAGGGGAGGACAGAGAGAGCACACATGGAACCCACCAGTAAGTGAAGGTGGATAGTACTAAAAATAATATTACTTGTTATCCATTAAATAGGCTGTGGTAATATAAAAACATTATGTGAACAAAGGGGGTACAACAAACATTGTTGTTCTACGTATGTTGCCTATTGACGTGCGGGTTGAAGGCCCTGGTCGCATGTTCGATCCTCGTCCTTTATTTTTTAATTTGTATATGGGTCCAAATTTGTTTCTTGACATGTGGGCCCCTTGGTGTGTAGTTTTTAGCACTTTAATTTGTGGGTCGAAATTTGTTCCATTCCAAGTGGACTATTGGTGTGTAGTTTTGTAGCTTATTTATAATAATTTTTTTGCAATAATACCATGGTGTTATGTTGAAGGCGAGAAAGGACGTGCGAGAGAGCAATGACCGAGCCAGAGGGAAATCAACTAGGGGAGTTGCGGGGGTTGCAACGGTGTTTGGAGTGGTTGTAGACCGAATGCTACGAAAATATAATCTAAACCGACCGGAATAAATGCCTACACAAATTAATCCAAGGTTGGAGTGCCCCTCGCAATGTAAATAGCTCCGGCTTTGTGAGGGATGGAGAGGCAGCTTCAATGCGTGGAAGATACGGTGTGAAAAAGCGAGGACAATCGAGAGACATATAGATAGAGAGACAAAGCGAGTGTGGTACGACATTCATTGAATAGATATATATGCTCTGGAGAGATATTGTCCGATTGAGCTTTTGGCAAGGGTGAGGGCTGTAAGATAGAGCTTGAGAGATGATCCAGTCACAGACGTGTAGATATATTTTGTGCGTGGGAGGAAGCAAGGTCAACCGATCACATAGGGTCGCCGTGCGATCGAAAGAGTGAGACGGGTTGGAGAGAGTGACCTAGATAGACAATGTGCGTGAGAGAGTATACAATGTGAATAGATCAAACTGGTCTCAAACATGGTGATATATCGTTTTTGTTCGAGAAAGAGCAAGGTCAATCGAGACATACAAAGAGAGAGAGAGAGAGAGGGATATATATATATATATATATATATATAGAGAGAGAGAGAGATTGAGCGAGCGTGGCCCGCCATGAGGTCAAAAGAGTGGGGGCGGCTTGGATGGACTGACCTACATAGACAATCTGCATGAGAGAGTATAGAGTGTGTTGATCGAGGCCCGAACAGGGGGAGATATCATTTGTGTGTGAAAGAAAACAAGGTTAAACGAGACTTAGATAAAGAGAGCGAGATTGAGCGAGTGTGGACCGCCGTGCAAAAGAAAGAGTGAGACAGTCTCGAGGGAGTGACCTAGATAGACAACGTGTGTGCGTGCGCACGAGAGATTGGGGGGGGGGCTAGATAGGCAATGCATGTATTATTTAGCGTGAGAGGGTGAGAGGGAGAGGGAGAGAGAGAGCTCGGCATGGGGTGCAATGGCGGGTGTGTGAGGTAAATACATTTGGTAACAGAGTGAAAAAGGGGGGTTGTGTAGTTGAGAGAGTTAGAGATCGAAACATGGAGAGAAAGAATGAATGTGTGTTGGAAACCGATAGCTTCCTAAGGTGGTTAGGAGAGGAAGATTGACCGATACAGGAAGTATGTAGCATGTGTGCGGGGGGGGGGGGGCTAAAAACAACATTTGAATGTAGATAGTACGAGACTTAATATCGATGTTTCAATTCGGTGTACATTGTACGATTTGAACTGAGGACCATGCATATGGGTAATTATTTTGAATTCGTGCCATACTAGGTTTCGAAAAGTTGACATTGACTCGATTTGTTGTGCTATTTTTGTAGGTCATATGTTTGATTCCATCCAAAAGTTTTCTCACTACCATGGTGTTCATCATATACATATGAATTTGTATTAAAAAAGTAGCATGGATACAGTGAAATGCGAAATCCACGTTAGAATTGGAGACCGCTACGTGACACACACTCTAATTCAATAACTAATTATGTGACACACACTCTAATCCACGTTAGCGTGGATACCGTGGATACCTTTTTGATTTATTTTTTCAAATAACTCCTCATTAATTAATTTATAGTACTCCCTCTGTTCACTTTAATAAGACCTTGAAGACATTTCGGACAATGTGCAAAACAGTTCATTTTAAGTTGTCTGAAACGACTTACAAAAGTGAACGGAGGGAGTATCTCGTTTTGAATGACTAATTATTGCAAGGAAAACATGGGCATGGTAATACATACAGATTCGTTTGCAAATGAAAGAAGATTCATTTGCATTCTCAAATGTAGGCACACCAGGCAGACCATGGTCGTGTCGTGGTGGTCGCGTATGTCGGACGGATGCGTAGCACCCAACCACGCACGCCCCTCCCTCCCTCCCCCCCTCCCCCCCCCCCCAAAAAAGGACGACGACAAAATAAGTTCGCGCTTCCACGTTACGGATTGAAATATATGGCGGCCCCAATTCCAGCCCCGCAAAATCTCCCTTCTCCATCGTCCCCTTCCGCGCCCAGATTGCTCAAATCCCTAATTCGCCGCCAAACCAAGCAAAGCTCAAATTGCCCCTCGTCTCGTCTCTTTCCCCACCTCTGTGCCAGACGACAATGACAAAGACGACGGTCACGCTTCACCACCGCACCGGAGCTACCTCATCTACGCCCTCGTCCATCGCACAGGGTGGTCCACCGACAACATCGGCCGCCGCAACCGACGTGCCTCACAAACACCGACTTCCACCGCATCAGGTGCGCTTCACCGACGTCGTCTCCCAGATCACCGGGGCTACTTCATCGAGCACATCGTCACACCTCCGCCCCCCGAGGTCATTGGAGCTTCACCAACGGTCTCGTCCACTGTATCGTAGCGCTCTGCTGTCACTCAAGATCAGCATCCGTGCACGGCCAGCCAACGTCAGCGCATCACCCTCAACGGCTCTGAAGTGACCCGCACTCTAGCTAGGCGAGCATGCCCAAACGCCGGCCCGAACTAGGTATCCACACATCACTCCCTTGTGCACTGTTCCGACGATGTTTGGATATCCTTTCACTGCTCTCTTAGCTTACACGCCTATGCAACTCTGACTTTAACTCTTATTTCTTCTGGAGATATCATCTGAAACAAGCAAATCCATTTTTTAGCGAAGCATGACAGTGCTACGGGATCTGGTACACATCCTGCACACCCGTATAACCTTGTAAGTATCTGTCCTCCGGTACAACATCAAGGTCAATTCCTCTTATTTGATCAACCATTCGCCGTGTCAAAAATGCAGAGGGGGATGCAAGGAGCACAAGGCCTGCACATCCAAGCAAGTGGTAACATGGACTTGTACATGGAACATCCCAAGCGCAAGCAGAGCTGTAGTGAGCCTGTACAATGAGCTAGCGTAAGTCCCTGCATTTCATTTAATTTGTACTTGCATTCATGTATGATTTGTGTGCAGTGGCGGATCCACGAATTCAAGTTACCAGGGGCGAACATTTAACTTCAAAAATACGAAGGCACTTGCACTCCGGAAATCAACATAACTTGAGAAATGTGAAGCTACACTCACTTTGAAAACCAGCTAATGATCCAAAGTAGTTCAGATTATAAACACTAAATGATGCAAGCACCAAAAAACACAAAATGCAACATGGTGTACAAGGACTACAAACATGGTCTGTACCTGCTTGAATTATTCGCTCTCTGGCTGAAAACATCGAAGTGTAATTGCACCTATAACCAGTGTGCAAACTGCATATCAATATATCTATCCTGCACAAGTATGCCAATAGTTTCAAACAACAGATTAGAAAAGTATTTATTCTATGTTGTCATGATACGGGGACTTTCTGGTAGATGGCCTTGACGTTTCATCAAGCTATGAAAATGCACTATAATTTGCTTGTCATCAATGCCTGCAAATCTCTATGTCTCTCTCAACATAGCAGATCATCATTAGACACTAAATCCTTCAATGAGCTTGCAAAATGCTTTCATTAGATCCCTCATTAGACACTATATGTTCATCACCAGGAGCATGTAAAATGTTTGCATCAAATTCTTCATTAGCAGTCTGTTCATTAGACACTTCAGGCTCAAGAACAACATGATCTTGTATGTTTGCACTGGAAACTTGATTAGATACATCAGATTCAGTCAGTTCAGTATTGATTGGGGGAGTTATAAAATAAGTAGAAATTGGTTTCATTTTCTCATAGATTCCCTACATACAAGCAGTTTTACAAAACCATCAGGTTTAACTATTGGCCAGAAATTGAAGAGATGTGATGTACCTGCTTGTTGTGCATGCTAATCTTGCAAGCTGCGACTATTCGTTTGCGCAAGCTCGATGCCATGCCCATGTTGCTGCCGCTGCCTCCCACACAGGCTACACCCAAGGTTGGATCTTCATCTTCTTGTCCTTTCGTTCGCTTGAAGCCCGGCGACCGCCCTCCAATGAGGGCGCGAGGAAGTGCTGTGTTGGTCTGTTCAGCGGTGGCTAGGTTAGGAGCAAACCAGACTGGAGGCTGGAGCGAATGAATTGGGATTTTTCCTGTTGTCGATCGATATGGGAGGCGCTCGTTTGGGCCGCGAGCCTGTAGGGCCTGCCTTGCACTTATGTTATTGGCCCATCCAAATTGAAACATTTTTCTTAATTTTTTACATAGCCTGCTCGTGCGTTGGGAGGAACAAAACTAGCCTTGGCCAACCTGGACGACTCAAACTAGGTGCACACTTGCCAGCCACCCGAGGCGGCCACCAATACTAGCTCCTATGGTGGCGTCGCCCCTTTTTGCGTGTATGATTGGGGTAGTGAAAAATATTCTAGTGGCGCTTTTGATTTACCCACAGAATGGTTGAATTGCTTGTTTCTATGAACTGAGTTCGCCAATAATGTGAAGGATGTCAGTCTTTTCATCCTATTGTAGATTGCTTAGATCTCGATATGCCAAAAGTAATCGCATGAAACATACAGTAAAAGCCAGTGTGATGTGTGTGGCTACAACTAGTCTGACTACACGTCCTCATATAACATATCAAGGACGCACCATCTTACCAGATTAACCATTCGACTTACCAATGCAGCGTGGGAAGAAAGAAGTATTGGGACTGCGTATCGAAGCAATTTATGCCATGGACTCCTTCGTACAACCTTGTAAGCGAAAAAGAAGTTGCAGTGTGCCTGTACAAAGAACTAGCGTAAGTTCAGTCACCTACTTCTCGGAATTTTAGTTAGCCACTTATTGCAAAATTGTTCAATTACATTGCTTGGCTTAATTTAGTTTGCTACTGATTACATAATGCCATAGCCTGTTAATCCTATTATAGAAGACCTTAGTTGAATTGCCTATCTATGTGTTTGATACTTACTGTTAAGAATTACCTGTTTGCCTGAACTTAAATAGCTACTTGTTTGTTTAACTGCTTTGCTGCTGCAACAACGGGTTACAATGATGTTAATAACTACTTTTCAGCATCCAATTGAAATTCTTTAATTCCTTGTTTGTTTAACTGGTTTGCTGTTATAACTTCCAGTTGAGATGTATTGCTAACTTCAACTTTTCTGAATCCAATCGGAACTTTAATGGCAAAATAGGTTAGCGCAAGATCAAAGAGCGAGGTCCCCATGGACGTTGTATCATCCCACAGCAGTGGCACCGGCCCAATCGTGCATTATGAATTGCCAACTGCTGATGCTCTAGAGGCTAAACTAGTGGTAGAAAGAGATTCTGCTTCTGCACTTAGAGATGAAGTTGACATGTTGAGGAAGCAAACAGCACAATCACAAGCAGTACTCAAGACAACCATTAAATATTTGGTGGATTTCAAAACGAAGCAAGCTGAGACTGACCACATTGTTAAGGTCCTGAAGGAAAAAAGGAAATTAAATTCCCACTTGGTAAATCATAGGTGAAATGTTCTTTCCATCGTTGAATAACCTTTGTGTTGTTTGTTCATGTAATCAATCAAACCATTTGTTTTAGAGATCATGTAATAATTGTTTTTTGTTTTTTGTTTTTTGGTTTGTACATTTATTTGAGCACAAGTCTGTATTAACTGATAAGACTCGGAGACATTTCATTTTGATTGATGTGCCAGACGTACAAATATGCCAATCGGGCTGAATGTGCATTCAGAAATAATAGTAGTATAGATGGACCATAAGTGGCACGCATCGGAAAGGGCCAAGATGATGTAGTAGCTTGGCTAAAATAAGGATGTTGTTGTAGCAAAAAAAGTACAGCAGCCTGGCTTATGTATGTTAGTTGATATTATTGATCCATATACTCTAGAAGTGTTTATATGTCTGTTAGTTCTGTACATTCTTGGTTGATTGACTCGGTATTTGAATCTTGATAAATCGCTTTTGTACATATCTAAATGGGAGTACACATTATGTTGCGTGTGACATTTGAGCTGGACATGAAGTGTTCCAAATATTCGAATTCACCTTAAACTAGATTCTAGCTTCTGAATTTGAGTATCGGCATTTGTAAACCATATTCATATATGACAGTGGAATACATCTTTGTCGTCCTTTTGAAGATACATAAGAACACATAGAATGATTTATAAAGATTCGTATAGGAATACAAAATGGATTCGAATTTAGTTGCCAGGGTAAACATGGATGCTTATTGTCCCAAAATTCGAAAGAAGCAGCAAAATGTCCACTCCCATGTCGGCTGCCCGAAGCCAAGTGTTTGGGAGATGGAAATTACTGTCTACCCGTTACACGGACAATCCATCGGCCTGATTTTCAATTAGACGTGACACGACCGCCTGTGAGCCCATTCCGACATGGTGGGCGTCAAACATGGGCAGCAAAACACATTTGATTCAAGCTCGTCCGAAAGACCTCTGTTTCTCCCTCCATTTCCCCATTCATACACGGTGGGTGGCAAAACAAACTCGACTCGACCGAAATCGATGTAGGCAAATATTTTCAATAAGGGCAGGTTTGTAACTTCACTCAAACGTGACACAACCGCCCTACCTGTCAGCCCCGTTCATACACTATGGGCACCAACCATGGGCGCCAACCACCCTCTCCTCGCCCAAAATCGCTCTGGGCAAATATTGGCGAGATGCGAGATTACCGTCCTATCCCCAACCGATGAGATGTCCAAATTTTAAACGGGGGCAAAGTTCGTAACTTTCCCATATTTCAGACAGGCGCGTCCCAAAAACATGGTTCCCCATACCTCTCCCTCCATTTTCCCATTCATCCACCGTCCGTGTTAGAACACCATCCCCGCACCAGCCTCCGTCCGCCACACCATCCATCACCGTCTTCCACCCCATCCATCGTCGCCGTCCTCCACCACATCTATCGCCACCGTCCTCCACCATGCCAGAGCGCCTACCAAGACCGCGTCGTCCACTGCTAGAGACGGACGTTTCTCATCCACGGCGACGGACCAATAGCCTTGCATCGCGTCCTCTCGCTTCATCGGCACCGTCGTCCTCTATGCCGAGGCCGCTCACACAACCTTCTCTTCCACCGCAACGGGACTTATCCCCTGATGCACCCGTCTACCGTCACAGATCTGCTTCAACGCCACCGACAGCCATCGCACCCCCGATGCCTACACGGCACCGCAAGAGAGGTGGTACTTCATATCTCCTCAACTTTTTGATCTCAACCAGAAAATAGATCTTATCTTGGTTACTCGACTTTCTTTTCGGCT
This sequence comes from Triticum timopheevii, assembly GCA_963921465.1. Lineage (NCBI taxonomy): Eukaryota > Viridiplantae > Streptophyta > Magnoliopsida > Poales > Poaceae > Triticum > Triticum timopheevii. Next base: position 474,814,779 of record OY997268.1, read on the forward strand.
CTTAGAATTTAGTTCTTAGTTCGAAGCAAAGAATGGATGCTAAATATCATTTCTCCGGTTTGCAGATTCAAATCTGCCATGGCACAGTCATAATACGGTTTAATTGATCATGCTTAGGGTTTAATTGATCATGTTGGTCCGTGGTGGTTTCTTTAATAGAAATCGGAGGGGAAACCCTCTTCGTGTCATAATAGCACTGCTCCACCCATCAAGCTAAACAAGCTTAGTTGTTCAAATACGAATCTGATATTATTAAAACAGAGTCATTTAATTGGTTAGCTAAATGTTCCTAAATTAGTTTCGAAAATGCATGTTCGCCGCTCGGGTGTGTAGCTCTACAGGGTGACCACGGTGGGTCGGCCCACCCTGGGATTTTGGGTCATCCCAGGCCCCGATTCCCCTCTGTTCTGCTACATGCTTCTGATCTCTACTCGCCCACAGCCACCTGCCTCGCCGGCGACTTGCCGTCCCCGGACGGCATGACTCTAGGAGGAGACGCTGGACTAACAGGAGGTTAGGAGCCACTTGCCCAACAGCGTCACCGCTGCCCGGGCGTGTCGCCGTGCCTACCTTCCCAGTCCGTTCAGGGCTCAGGCGTGCAGCACCCACCAAGCCAACCTAATTTATCCTGAGATACATCCTCAACACTCAGCAGCCACTCCTCATCACCCATTTTCTAATTGATTCATTACTCATTAGGCAGGACTGTCATTAGGGTTTGTTGTGTGCTTAGTGCTACCTACACTTAATGGTTCAGATGTATTTTGGTAATCTTTAGTACCTCTAAAGTTCACAGGGTTTTCAAAATTCCGGCCCTCGGAACAGACACTAGTCATTTTGGATTGTTGGTCATAGTGACATTGACCCAGATTACTACTGCAAGCCAGGTTTGTTGACAATTTTATCTATCTTTCTTAATCATTTGATATAATATCCAATTATTCACGTCAAGTAGTTGCAAACAATAAGTGCTAGACAAACTTCTTGATTCAGATTTTGGACGGTCTCTTACTACTGTTACAATTGTGCATACTTGTCCTAGTAAGCTGACAAGTAAATGATTGATTCACTACATCTATGCTTGCCTTGTCATATTTGTTGTCAATATTCTTTTAGCGTGGACCACCCTGTTTCTAAATACTGGAACCATAGACATGAGTGAATAGTATTTCTCTATGTGATCTCTTCCATCATGTGTGGGCAACGAACACTGCATTGTATAGAAAGAAAGTGTCATTTCCAGCTTTTACATAGGTTTCGATCTTTTACATGGAATACAACCTGCTTACTTGCTTTGTGCCGCACTACCCACACTCCACCCTTGAAGCTAAACATTATGCCACTCATAATTCCTTAGTTTATTTGTTCAAATACGAATTTCATATGATTCTAATGTTCCTACTTTAGTTTTGAAATGGGTGTCTGCCTGTTATAGAGACATAAGGGGTTTGTATTTTTGTGTGTGGTCTGGTCAGCACGGTTGGGGTGAACTTTGCATATGCAGGGGTTTATAGGGAGACACTCTTCGAGTTGAATCTGCAATGCATTCCATAGATAATCTGACTACTTTTTATGTTTTCATGAATCTCAGATTCTGAACAGCATCATAATGATTATGAGCTTGTGCGCATGAAAATAATAAAGCAGAACAATGCCATGGCTGTCAAACTTGGCATTAAGGGACTGAAATCAAGTCTGGATGCAATGCAATGCAAACGCTCTCCACCTACAGATTCATGCTCAAAATATGATCCTAACAGTGATTATGAGCTAGAGGGAAACCTAAGTCAATGTAGCTCCCTAGTGGAGGAGTCAGAGGAAGATGCCCTATCTTATTCACCCATCAAGGTGCTTGCTCTAACTTTCCAAGGTTACATTGGTCGCACATATCTTGCAACTGATGCTTTGCATTGCTTCTACTTTATTGAACTGCGATTAGCTTAGTTCACACATCGTGTATGTGAATACGCTCTGTCTATCCATTTTCAGTACATATTCCATATGTCATCATACCATATTTATCCATTCAAATGTTGTTCTTGTGTATCAGACGTTCAAAAGGAAGAGGGCGATTGCTAATCATGGAAAAGGTAGTGGCACCTAATAAATCAAATAGCCCATTAGGTGTAGTTGCAATATCACCTGACCCACAAAACACCCCAACTCTAGCAGACTCTAGCCCTACTACACTGGTAATTTCTGATGCCCCAACTTAGCAGACCCCAACTGCAGCAAACAGTATGATTATGCTAGTTGACGTAGCACTAGCTCTACGACGCAAAACCCCCCATTCCAGCAAAGAGTACACCAAATCTAGTTGCCAAATCCCTTTTCGAACTAGAGAGAGCCCCAATTGCAGCAAATAGGACCCCTGTTCCATTTCTTCCCAGTTTAGAAGATGAAGCTTATATTGTTGTCAGGAACTTTGTGCGCATCTTTCCTTCATGGAAAGATTATACCGTAGACACAGAACAATTTCCAGTCTTCCTCCGCAACTTACGCGTAAGTAATGTACTAATGTTAGGGTGAAATTACTACATATGTTTCTGCTGACAGAAGACACAAGATTTCATTCTTTTAAATAGGCGAGGAGCAAACTGGATAGTGAAGACGAGCAAGGGTTGGTTGCACTTTTCAAGCACTCGTTGATGAAGTACCGTTCCTACCTGAGGCAAGCGCACTTCGATGGCAAGCCTATATATGAAATTTCTATAAAGTCTCCAGTGCTACATTTATACGACGGTCACTGGAATAATCTTGTTACACATTGGTCTCGGCTGCAGCGTAAGGTACTGTCTATGATATCACATCACAATTTGAACTACATTTCTGCATTTGCCTTAATGTCTCACTTGTACGAAAACTGTTAGCAGAAGAACATTCATTCTCAAGGGACCACAGAATCTCACAACTATACTGCAAGCTGCATTGCTCTTGTGAGTACCTCTTGCCCTGTATGACCATACTTACTTTCATAGTTGTTTGATTATGTAGCATCACTGTGCATGTTAGCCTCGTAATCGTCCATTTGGTGGTCATTATAAGATCCGTATGGACTCTTACATAAATTTAGAATCAACCCAATGCTTTTGAAGAGGTTTAGCTCTGCAGTCCTCTTGTAAGGACTGAACGTCGTCTATCACTGTGCTTACATTAACATCTACTCCCTCCATCCCATAATATAAGAACGTTTTGTACAGTACACCAGTGTTCAAAACACTCTTGTATTATGGGAAGAGGGATTGGTTCATTGTGTAGCATTCTGCATCTTATATCCCTCGCCACCATTTACTAAAAAAGATCAGATCTATATTTAATCTTACCAACAAGTAGAATACACAGACAATGCCAGTGCAGAAGTGTAGCCCATTGCTCTTGTTAGTACATATTGTCCTGTAACACTTGTACTTACAAGGATTGGTACTTGATTATGTAGCATCTATCCGTGTTCTGGGAATGGGGGTCCCCAGACTTGCCTGCCTGCGGCCTGCGGCGTGGCTCAAGTGGTGGCCCAGTATGGCCCATCTTCATCAGCACAAGACTCAAGACCCTCACGAGGGGCCAAGCCTCACGGGGCGGACAATGCAATGCTTTCCTCAGGAATGGCCTCGCCAGGCAGGCTCACGAGGAGGCGGAGAGATCAAGGCAGGGTACCTCACGAGGTGCTCGTGATGCAAGCCATGACGATCAAGACCAGGCGTGCGCCAGGCGGGCGCGGGCCTGCGCAGTGTCCTTGTTTCCTCTTTGGTGCAAAGGGGGCAAGCATAGGCGCGGGGTACCAAGGCATCAGGCAAAGGTTGCCATTTCAGTGCAACAAGACCAAGGCCAGCGGAGCGGCAGGATGGAGGTCACCGTGGAGCCCAAGATGGCATCATCGCCAGTGCTTTTGACAACTGAAGACCAACTTTAGTCAGGATAACTTGTACTAGATGTTCCCCTTCGAAATGGCCGTTGTTGGCGCCCTTCCCACTCAATATTTGGGAAGAGGCCCAGGGCCTCTGTAAATAGAGCTAGCCACCACAGAGTAGAGGGGATCGAGACTTAGGAAAGATCGAGAGAGAGAGGCGATCGGACTCACCCAAGAGGTTCATCACACCAGCTCAAGAACACCTCTCGCGAGCCGTTCTTCCCTTGTACTGTTCATCATCAACCCCCGAGGCAATCCACCACCCCACACACTGGAATAGGGTATTACAACACAAGGATGGCCCGAACTAGTATAAATCTTGTGTCTCTCATGTTGTTCATCATTTCCAGCTTAGATCTCACGTGGCGATCGGACGTAGATCGGTAGGGGAGAGATCTCCGTGCGCACCCCAGAGTTCGAACCTTAAGGGTCTGCCGGAACCCAACATCTGACATTTGGCACGCCAGGTAGGGGTGCGCCGGAATCTTTCTTCCGCTGTTTCATGTTCGATCTTCCGTCGTGTCCATAGCTGACGCTCGTCGGGCTCGTGCCGAGCGCCGGGCTGCCCTCGCCGCCCGCGTCGCCCAGACGGCTCCCGTCGGCAGGTGTCCCCGTCGTTCCCCATTGCCTGCTGCCAACGCCGCCATCGGCCCAGCAGGGAACAAGCAGCAGGCCTCGTCTCTGCATCCTTCGGTGCGGCGGGAAGGCCGCACCGCCACCCCGTCGCTGACTCCAGCCGGTTCGTCGTCACACGCCCGTCGCGCCCCCTCGAACGCGCACGCCACGTTGCTCCTGGCGCGTGAGTTCCTGCACTACCGCCCCGTCGACAACCTCTACGAGGACTGGCTCGCTCGCATCACCGAGCTCGTCAGCGCTGCAGGGGACTCTCCCATGTCGTCCCTCTCGCAACCTCACCCTCCGTCCTGCGCAGGAGGCGCAGACTAGGAGGTGCCTCCATCGCCTCCTCCCCATGGAGGCGCCCTAGCTCCAAGGCGCGCGGTCCCAGGACGAGATCCAGCGCGTCCAGCGCCCGCGCGACTAGAGAGGAGCTGTCAAGAAATCCCTCGTCCCCAAGACGGTGCTCACGTGCTCCCGACACCGGTGCGCCATGACCACATTCCTGCACCACCATGTCAAGACCCGGTGCTGCTCCAGGCAGTGGTGCGCGGGAATCCCCAGGAGCAAGCCCAGCATCAGCAGAGGGCTCCGGTGGCCACCGCAGGCTGCCGCGCCTTCACCCCCGAGCTACGCAGTGTCGCCTGGCCAGGCAAGTTCAAGCCTGACCTGCCTCCTCGCTACGATGGCACTGCGAACCCCGCGGAGTTCCTGCAGCTTTACGAGTTGGGGATCGAAGCCACCAACGGGGACGAAAAGGTCATGGCGAACTGGTTTCCCATGGCACTCAAGGACGGCGCCCGCACCTGGCTCCTGAACCTGGCTCCTGGCATGATCTCCTCCTGGGACGAGATGCGCACCCGCTTCATCGCCAACTTCCAGGGCACTCGCGACCGTCCGCCGGCCGTGGGTGACCTGCGCCGCTTCAAGTAGCAGCCCGGAGAGACCTTGTAGAAGTACATCCAGCGCTTCAACAACGCTCGCCTCAAGATTCCCAGGGTGACTGAGGAGGCCATCATTTCTCCGTTCTATGATGGTGTCCGCAACGTCAAGATGAAGGAGGAGCTGGAGATCCATAAAGATCTGTGTATGTCGCTGGAGCTGTTCGACCTGGCGACAAGGTGTGAAAGGGTTGAGGAAGGACTCCTCTCCCTTCTCGAGCTCCCAGAAGCAGACCCAGGAGAGAAGAGAGCCAAGGCCAAGGATGTGAAGCGCAAGGGAGCGGCTGTTCTCATAGCGGAGCCGGACACAAAGTGCGGAAGGGACCAGCCGGAGTCATCCAAGGGTAGACGGTACTGTGTGTACCACGACCTCCATACTCACAACACCAACGAATGCCAAGAGCTCAGGGCCGTGCGCGAAGGCCGCATCGGTCGACGCCCCGAGCGCAACGATCGGGGCTACGGCTGAGGCGGAGCAAGAGGTGGAGGACGATGGGACGACCGTGGCCCTCCCAAAGGGTGGCGCGACCGACCTCGCGAGGACCGCTGGCAGGACCATCCTCGCAAGGGAGCTTGGAGAGATCAGCCTCGTGGGGATCTGCCGCAAGGCAATGTAGGCCTTCCTCCTCTGCCACCACCACCACCACCAAGAAGGAATGAAGACCATGTTGGAAATATGCCCTAGAGGCAATAATAAATTAGTTATTATTATATTTCCTTGTTCATGATAATCGTTTATTATCCATGCTATAATTTTATTGATAGGAAACTCAGATACATGTGTGGATACATAGACAACACCATGTCCCTAGTAAGCCTCTAGTTGACTAGCTCGTTGATCAATAGATGGTTATGGTTTCCTGACCATGGACATTAGATGTCGTTGATAACGGGATCACATCATTAGGAGAATGATGTGATGGACAAGACCCAATCCTAAGCCTAGCACAAAGATCGTGTAGTTCGTATGCTAAAGCTTTTCAATGTCAAGTATCTTTTCCTTAGACCATGAGATCGTGCAACTCCCGGATACAGTAGGAATGCTTTGGGTGTACCAAACGTCACAACGTAACTGGGTGGCTATAAAGGTGCACTACAGGTATCTCCGAAAGTGTCTGTTGGGTTGGCACGAATCGAGACTGGGATTTGTCACTCCGTGTAAATGGAGAGGTATCTCTGGGCCCACTCGGTAGGACATCATCATAATGTGCACAATGTGACCAAGGGGTTGATCACGGGATTTTGTGTTACTGAACGAGTAAAGAGACTTACCGGTAACGAGATTGAACAAGGTATCGGTATACCGACGATCGAATCTTAGGCAAGTACAATACCGTTAGACAAAGGGAATTGTATACGGGATTAATTGAGTCCTTGACATCGTGGTTCATCCGATGAGATCATCGTGGAACATGTGGGAGCCATCATGGGTATCCAGATCCCGCTGTTGGTTAGTGACAGGAGAACGTCTTGGTCATGTCTACATGTCTCCCGAACCCGTAGGGTCTACACACTTAAGGTTCGATGACGCTAGGGTTATAAAGGAAGTTTGTATGTGGTTACCGAATGTTGTTCGGAGTCCCGAATGAGATCCCGGACGTCACGAGGAGTTCCGGAATGGTTCAGGGGTAAAGATTTATATATGGGAAGTCCTATTTTAGCCACCGGAAAATGTTCGAGATTTTTCGGTATTGTACCGGGAAGGCTCTAGAAGGTTCCGGAGTGGGGCCCACCTGCATGGGGGGACCCACATGGACGTGGGTAGTGGGGGAAAGGCCCCACACCCCTGGTCAAGGCGCACCAAGATCCCCCCTTAGAAGGAATAAGATCATATCCCGAAGGGATAAGATCGAGATCCCTAAAAAAGGGCGATAACAATCGGTGGGGAAGGAAATGATGAGATTTCTTTCTTCCCACCTTGGCCAACGCCCCAATGGACTTGGAGGGCAAGAAACCAGCCCCTCCACCCCTATATATAGTGTGGAGGCGCATGGGATCTACACACGATGTTCTGGCGCAGCCCTCCCCCTCTCCCAAGTCCTCCTCCTCTCCCGCGGTGCTTGGCGAGGCCCTGCAGGATTGCCACGCTCCTCCACCACCACCACGCCGTCGTGCTGCTACTAGATGGAGTCTTCCTCAACCTCTCCCTCTCTCCTTGCTGGATCAAGGCATGGGAGACGTCACCGGGCTGTACGTGTGTTGAACGCGGAGGTGCCGTCCGTTCAGCACTAGGATCTCCGGTGATTTGGATCACGACGAGTACGACTCCTTCAACCCCGTTCTCTTGAACGCTTCCGCTTAGCGATCTACAAGGGTATGTATATGCACTCTCCTTCCCCTCGTTGCTGGTTTCTCCATAGATAGATCTTGGTGACACGTAGGAAAATTTTGAATTTCTGCTACGTTCCCCAACAGTGGTATCAGAGCCAGGTTTATTGCGTAAATTCTTTGCACGAGTAGAACACAAAGTAGTTGTGGGCGTTGATTTTGTTCAATATGCTTACCGTTACTAGTCCAATCTTGTTTCGATGGTATTGTGGGATGAAGCGGCCCGGACCGACCTTACACGTACTCTTACGTGAGATAGGTTCCACCGATTGACATGCACTTGGTGCATAAGGTGGCTAGCGGGTGCCAGTCTCTCCCACTTTAGTTGGAACGGATTCGATGAAAAGGGTCCTTATGAAGGGTAAATAGCAATTGGCATATCATGTTGTGGTTTTGCGTTGGTAAGAAACGTTCTTGCTAGAAACCCATAGCAGCCACGTAAAACATGCAACAACAATTAGAGGACGTCTAACTTGTTTTTGCAGGGTATGCTATGTGATGTGATATGGCCAAGAAGAATGTGATGAATGATATGTGATGTATGAGATTGATCATGTTCTTGTAATAGGAATCACGACTTGCATGTCGATGAGTATGACAACCGGCAGGAGCCATAGGAGTTGTCTTTATTTATTGTATGACCTATGTGTCATTGAACAATGCCATGTAATTACTTTACTTTATTGCTAACCGGTAGCCATAGTAGTAGAAGTAATAAGTTGGCGAGACAACTTCATGGAGACACGATGATGGAGATCATGGTGTCATGCCGGTGACGATGATGATCATGGAGCCCCGAAGATGGAGATCAAAAGGAGCAAAATGATATTGGCCATATCATGTCACTATTTGATTGCATGTGATGTTTATCATGTTTATGCATCTTGTTTACTTAGAACGACGGTAGTAAATAAGATGATCCCTTACAACAATTTCAAGAAGTGTTCTCCCCTAACTGTGCACCATTGCTAAAGTTCGTCGTTTCGAAGCACCACGTGATGATCGGGTGTGATAGATCCTTACGTTCACATACAACGGGTGTAAGACAGTTTTACACATGCAAAACACTTAGGGTTAACTTGACGAGCCTAGCATGTACAGACATGGCCTCGGAACACAGAGACCGAAAGGTCGAGCATGAGTCGTATGGAGGATACGATCAACATGAAGATGTTCACCGATGATGACTGGTCCGTCTCACGTGATGATCGGACACGACCTAGTTGACTCGGATCATGTAATCACTTAGTTGACTAGAGGGATGTCTATCTGAGTGGGAGTTCATAAGATGAACTTAATTATCCTGAACATAGTCAAAAGATCTTTGCAAATTATGTCGTAAGCTCGCGCTTTAGTTCCACTATTTAGATATGTTCCTAGAGAAAATATAGTTGAAAGTTGACAATAGCAATTATGCGGACAGTAGAAAGCTTATGTCCTTAATGCACCGCTCAGTGTACTGAACCCCAAATGTCGTTTGTGGATGTTGCGAACATCAGACATACACGTTTTGATAACTACTTGATAGTTCAGTTAAACAGTTTAGAGTTGAGGCACCAAAGACGTTTTTGAAATGTCGCGGAACATATGAGATGTTTCGAGGGCTGAAATTGAGATTTCAGGCTCGTGCCCACGTCAAGAGGTATGAGACCTCCGACGATTTTCTTAGCCTGCAAACTAAGGGAGAAAAGCTCAATCGTTGAGCTTGTGCTCAGATTGTCTGAGTGCAACAATCACTTGAATCGAGTGGGAGTTAATCTTCCAGATGAGATAGTGATGTTTCTCCAAAGTCATTACCACCAAGCTGCTAGAGCTTCGTGATGAGCTATAACATATCAGGGATAGATATGATGATCCTTGAGGTATTCGCAATGTTTGACACCGCGAAAGTAGAAATCAAGAAGGAGCATCAATTGTTGATGGTTGGTGAAACCACTAGTTTCAAGAAGGGCAAGGGCAAGAAGGGATACTTCATGAAACGGCAAATCAGCTGCTGCTCTAGTGAAGAAACCCAAGGTTGAACCCAAACCCGAGACTAAGTGCTTCTATAATAAGGGGAACAACCACTGGAGCGGAATTACCCTAGATACTTGGTAGATGAGAAGGCTGGCAAGGTCGATAGAAGTATATTGGATATACATTATGTTAATGTGTACTTTACTAGTACTCCTAGTAGCACCAGGGTATTAGATACCGGTTCGGTTGCTAAGTGTTAGTAACTCGAAATAAAAGCTACGGAATAAACGGAGACTAGCTAAAGGTGAGCTGACGATATGTGTTGGAAGTGTTTCCAAGGTTGATGTGATCAAGCATCGCACGCTCCCTCTACCATCGAGATTTGGTGTTTTGCGTTGAGCATAGACACGATTGGATTATGTCTATAGCAATACGGTTATTCATTTAAGGAGAATAATGATTACTCTATTTATTTGAATAATACCTTCAATGGTCTTGCACCTAAAGGAATGGTTTATTGAATCTCGATCGTAGTGATACACATTTTCATGCCAAAAATATATAAGATAGTAATGATAGTACCACTTACTTGTGGCACTGCCATGTAAGTCATATTGGTGTAAAACGCATGAAGAAGCTCCATGTTGATGGATCTTTGGACTCACTCGTTTTGAGAAGTTTGAGACATTCGAACCATGTCTATTGGTGTATACGCATGAAGAAACTCCATGCAGATGGATCATTTGGACTCACTTGTTTTTGAATCACTTGAGATATGCAAATCATACCACATGGGCAAGATGACTAAAAAGCCTCGTTTTTCAGTAAAATGGAACAAGATAGCAACTTGTTGGAAGTAACACATTTTGATGTGTGCAGTCCAATGAGTGCTGAGGCATGCAGTGAATATCGTTATGTTCTTACTTCACAGATGATTCGAGTAGATGTAGAGTATATTTACTTGATGAAACACAAGTCTGAATTATTGAATGATTCAAGTAATTTCAGAGTAAAGTTGAAGATCATCGTGACAAGAGGATGAAATGTCTATGATATGATCATAGAGATGAATATCTGAGTTACGAGCTTTGGCACGCAATTAGGACATTGTGGAAATTGTTTCACAATTAATACCGCCTGGAACACCATAGTTTGATGGTGTGTCCGAACATCATAGTTGCACCCTATTGGATATGGTGCGTACCATGATGTCTCTTATCGAATTACCACTATCGTTTATGGGTTAGGCATTAGAGACAACCACATTCACTTTAAATAGGGCACCACGTAATTCCGTCGAGATGACACCGTATGAACTATGGTTTAGAGAAACCTAAGCTGTCATTTCTTAAAGGTTTGGGGCTGCGACACTTATGTGAAAAAGTTTCAGGTTGATAAGCTCGAACCCAAAGCGGATAAAATGCATCTTCATAGGACACCCAAAACAGTTTGGTATACCTCCTAATTCAGATCCGAAAGCAATAGGGATTGTTTCTTGAATCGGGTCCTTTCTCGAGGAAAAGTTTGTCTCGAAAAGTTGAGTGGGAGGATGGTGGAGACTTGATATGGTTATTGAACCGTCACTACAACTAGTGTGTAGCAGGGCATGGGAAGTTGTTCCTGTGGCGCCTACACCAATTGAAGTAGAAGCTTATGATAGTGATCATGAAGTTTCGGATCAAGTCACTGTCGTACCTCGTAGGGTGACAAGGATGCGTACTGCTTCAGAGTGGTACAGTAATCCTGTCTTGAAGGTCATGTTGCTAGACAACAATGAACCTGCGAGCTATGGAGAAGCGATGGTGGGCCCAAATTCTGACAAATGGTTAGAAGCCATGAAATCCGAGATAGGATCCATGTATCAGAACAAAGCATGGACTTTGGTGGACTTGCTCGATGATCGGCAAGCCATTAAGATAAATGGATCTTTAAGAAGAAGACGGACGTGGACGGCAATGTCACCGTCTATGAAGCTCGACTTGTGGCGAAGAGTTTTTCACAAGTTCAAGGAGTTGACTACGATGAGATTTTCTCATCCGTAGCGATGCTTAAGTCCGTCGGAATCATGTTAGCATTAGCTGCATTTATGAAATCTGGCAGATGGATGTCAAAATGAGTTTCATTACCAGTCTTCGTAAGGAAAGGTTGTATGTGATACAATAAGAAAGGTTTTGTCGATCCTAAGGATGCTAAAAGGTATGCTGGCTCCAGCGATCCTTCTAAGGACTGGAGTAAGCATCTCGGAGTTGGAATGTGCGCTTTGATGATCAAAGATTTTGAGTTTATACAAAGTTTATGATAAACTTGTATTTCCAAAGAAGTGAGTGGGAGCACTATAGAATTTCTGATGAGTATATGTTATTGACATATTGTTGATCAGAAATGATGTAGAATTTCTGGAAAGCATATGGGGTTATTTGAAAAGTGTTTTTCAATGGAAAACCTGGATTAAGCTACTTGAACATTGAGCATCAAGATCTATAATGATAGATCAAAAACGCTTAATGGTACTTTCAAAATGAGCACATACCTTGACATGATCTTGAAGGTGTTCAAGATGGATCAGTCAAAGAAGGAGTTCTTGCCTGAGTTGTAAGGTATGAAGTTAAGACTTAAAGCTCGACCACGGCAGAAAAGAGAGAAAGGACGAAGGTCGTCGCCTATGCTTTAGACGTAGGCTCTACAATATGCTATGCTGTGTACCGCACCGGAAGTGTGCCTTGCCATGAGTCAGTCAAGGGGTACAAGAATGATCCAGGAATGGATCATTGGACAGCGGTCAAAAATTGTCCTTGGAGTAAATAAGGACATGTTTCTCGATTATGGAGGTGATAAAGAGTTCGGCGTAAAGGGTTACGTCGATGCAAGATTTAACACCTATCCGAGTGACTCTGAGTAGCAAACCGGATACGTATAGTGGAGCGACCATTTGGAATAGCTCCAAGTGGAGCGTGGAAGCAGCATTTATAGAATGACCTAGAGATTTGCAAAGTACAAACCCGTTGACTAAAACCTCTCTCACAAGCAAAACATGATCAAACCCCAGAACTCATTGAGTCTTAATCACATGATGATGTGAACTAGTTTAATGACACTAGTAAACTCTTTGGATGTTGGTCACATGGCGATGTGACGTGTGAATGTTAGTCACATGACGGTGTGAACTAGATTATTGACTCTAGTGCAAGTGGGAGACTGTTGGAAATATGCCCTAGAGGCAATAATAAATTAGTTATTATTATATTTCCTTGTTCATGATAATCGTTTATTATCCATGCTATAATTGTATTGATAGGAAACTCAGATACATGTGTGGATACATAGACAACACCATGTCCCTAGTAAGCCTCTAGTTGACTAGCTCGTTGATCAATAGATGGTTATGGTTTCCTGACCATGGAGATTAGATGTCGTTGATAACGGGATCACATCATTAGGAGAATGATGTGATGGACAAGACCCAATCCTAAGCCTAGCACAAAGATCGTGTAGTACGTATGCTAAAGCTTTTCAATGTCAAGTATCTTTTCCTTAGACCATGAGATTGTGCAACTCCCGGATACCGTAGGAATGCTTTGGGTGTACCAAACGTCACAACGTAACTGGGTGGCTATAAAGGTGCACTACAGGTATCTCCGAAAGTGTCTGTTGGGTTGGCATGAATCGAGACTGGGATTTGTCACTCCGTGTAAATGGAGAGGTATCTCTGGGCCCACTCGGTAGGACATCATCATAATGTGCACAATGTGACCAAGGGGTTGATCACGGGATGATGTGTTACAAAACGAGTAAAGAGACTTACCGGTAACGAGATTGAACAAGGTATCGGTATACCGACGGTCGAATCTCGAGCAAGTAGAATACCGTTAGACAAAGGGAATTGTATACGGGATTAATTGAGTCCTTGACATCGTGGTTCATCCGATGAGATCATCGTGGAACATGTGGGAGCCATCATGGGTATCCAGATCCCGCTGTTGGTTATTGACCGGAGAACGTCTCGGTCATGTCTACATGTCTCCCGAACCCGTAGGGTCTACACACTTAAGGTTCGATGACGCTAGGGTTATAAAGGAAGTTTGTATGTGGTTACCGAATGTTGTTCGGAGTCCCGAATGAGATCCCGGACGTCACGAGGAGTTCCGGAATGGTCCGGAGGTAAAGATTTATATATGGGAAGTCCTATTTTGGCCACCGGAAAATGTTCGGGATTTTTCGGTATTGTACCGGGAAGGTTCTAGAAGGTTCCGGAGTGGGGCCCACATGCATGGGGGGACCCACATGAACATGGGTAGTGGGGGAAAGGCCCCACACCCCTGGTCAAGGCGCACCAAGATCCCCCCTTAGAAGGAATAAGATCATATCCCGAAGGGATAAGATCGAGATCCCTAAAAAAGGGCGATAACAATCGGTGGGGAAGGAAATGATGAGATTTCTTTCTTCCCACCTTGGCCAACGCCCCAATGGACTTGGAGGGCAAGAAACCAGCCCCTCCACCCCTATATATAGTGTGGAGGCGCATGGGATCTACACACGATGTTCTGGCGCAGCCCTCCCCCTCTCCCAAGTCCTCCTCCTCTCCCGCGGTGCTTGGCGAGGCCCTGCAGGATTGCCACGCTCCTCCACCACCACCACGCCGTCGTGCTGCTACTAGATGGAGTCTTCCTCAACATCTCCCTCTCTCCTTGCTGGATCAAGGCATGGGAGACGTCACCGGGCTGTACGTGTGTTGAACGCGGAGGTGCCGTCCGTTCGGCACTAGGATCTCCGGTGATTTGGATCATGACGAGTACGACTCCTTCAACCCCGTTCTCTTGAACGCTTCCGCTTAGCGATCTACAAGGGTATGTAGATGCACTCTCCTTCCCCTCGTTGCTGGTTTCTCCATAGATAGATCTTGGTGACACGTAGGAAAATTTTGAATTTCTGCTACGTTCCCCAACAGACCATCATCAGGACGAGGGGGCTCAGGCTTCCAGGTGCCACATGCAATCGCTTGCATCCTGGGCGGCGCTCAGGGCCCAGCCTCACAGTGCATCTTCAAGCAGTTTGCTCGCAAGGTGAATGCAGTCCTCCCCAAGCTTGAGGCCACGCGCCCTCTCAGGTGGTCTGCGTGCGCCATCACGTTCAGCTCAGTGGATCAGCTCAAGTGTGCGGCAACGGCCGGTGTCCTCCCAATGCTCTGTTCTCCAGTCATCAGCAACGTGCAAGTTACCAGGACCCTCATCGATGGCGGGGCAGGGCTCAACGTCCTGTCCGTCGAGACGTTCAACAATCTCCAAGTGCGATATGATCAGCTTCAGCCAACCAAGCCTTTCTCAGGAGTCACTGATGGTTCCACTGTCCCGATAGGGCAGGTCCGCCTTCCTGTCACCTTTGGACAGTGCAACAACTACCGCACCAAGCTCATTGACTTTCACGTCACCCAAATTCGCCTGCCATACAATGCCATCCTCGGGTACCCAGCCCTGGCCAAGTTCATGGCAGTGGCTCACCATGGCTACAACGTCCTCAAGATGCAAGGAAGCGGTGGGGTCATCACGGTCCCATGTGAAGAGAAGGATGCGGTGTGCTCCCTCGAGCGCGCCTTCCAGGCCGCGTCGATCGAGGACCCAGACAGCAAGAGCGGAAACCTCCCTGGAGCAGCTCCCAAGAAGAAGAAGACATCACCTGGTTCAAGGCCTCAGGAGGCAGGCACCTCTGGAGGCGCCACATCTGGACATGTGCCCGCTCAAGGGGCTCCACCCTCCATCGCATAAGGAAAGAAGGACCCAACCCTCAGGAGTTCATCACCAAGGCCACTCAGGAGTTGGAAGAATCAAGATTCATGCGCGGCAACCGCCGCCTGCCCAGCGTAGCTCCCCATCCAAGCGAGGATGGCGGGTTGTGCGTCTGCATCGACTACCCAGGGCTCAATCGAGTCGCTTCTCAGGAGTGCTTCTGGCCTTCGCGCGTGGGGTGTTGCGCGGGTCACCGCACAGCTTCGTCTGCATGCCCTTCGGCTTGCCGAATGTGGCTGCAGCCCACCAGCGCTTGATGAGAAGCATTCTTGAAGCTCAGGTGGCCAAGCATCACGCATTCCTGGAGGAGATGGAGATGGACCTCAGCGGGCCGCTCGGACCTCCTGAGCCTCCCGAGGCTTGGAGTCCCGAGGGCTCGTGAGGATCGCCTTCTTCACCCTGCACCGCCAGCTGCTCCGACAATCATTCTGCAACAGCACCAGGTGACTTCTTTTCAGTTTTCATTTCAGCTGGGAGCGCCCTCAGGGCTGCATCATTCCCAGGTCACTTGGGTTCGTCCCTGCGGCATGTATCCGTTTTGCTTATCTCTTCTGCTTACCTTGTTGGGTGCGCCCCTCGGGCTGCATCATCCCCAAGCTGCTCGGGCCTGACCCGGTGGCGTTTGCTTTCTCCGCATCTATCTAAGTGGATTTGCTTCCTCATGATTAACCTGCTTGAGATAATCGCCTGCTCGATTGACACCTACCTTTGGAGCCGCTCGCTCTGGCACGGCGCTTGCGCATGGGTCCGTCCCTGCAACACCGACAAATCTGAGTGGTCGAGCTCTGGCCATGGCAGCCCTGCATAGCGCTACCTCGCCAGGCCCTCAGTGCCTCAATCACTCCCTCGGAGCAACCAATGGCTGGCTGGCAACCGTAATGGCAGACCTTGTTTTCCCTCATGTTTGGTGTGCATGATCCGCTTCAAGAATAGCACGGGGGGCGTCGCGAGATCTCTCTCCCTCTCTCCCGTATGATCCGCTCGCACGTTAAAAGGGGGGCGCCTAAGCATCGCGACTCATGGGCTCTTACTGGCTCTCCAGCCCTCACCCCCTGGCCTTGACCCACGGCATCGCGACCTGTCATACCAGCAGCGGCTGAGCTCACTCGAGGGCCGGGACCTGAGGACGTAGAGCATGAAGGAAAGTGCAGGGCAGAGGGGAGAAGCTCACGAGGGCCTGACCCAGCAACACCTCAGCTGCCGGCACGCAGGCTCGCACCTCGTCGGAGAGCTACTCCAAACCTATGAGATTTGTCATTCAAAAGCTAAATCAACTCAACGCCAAACCCTCGCCTATTGCATCTCTGTCACGGCAATGTTGCCTGCCTTTCTCGCCTAGCGGAGGCTGCTTGAGTGCTAAAGGGGACCTCCTGAGCATCGCGACTCAGGGGCTCTTACTGGACCTTGGGTCGCTCACCTCCTGGCCTTGACCACGGCATCGCGACCTAGCATACCAGCGACGGCTGAAGCCTGCTTGGGGACCGGGACCTGTCAGCGTAGAGCACCAAGCCCTCGTGAGGAAAGAAAGGGGGAGCTGAGCCGGGACAGAGCACGCATCTCGCATCGATTCACGATAAGGATGTACAATCCACAAAAGACATGCCAGGCAACTTACATACCCTCGGGGGGTGCTACTATGATTCTTCGCACGGAACAAAAGGTGCTAATCCTAAGGAGCGTTAACTATGCGCGCCTCCGCGGGAGATGCCATCATCAACAGTGGACCATCAGGCGCCGACGCCAACCCCATCCAGATCAGTGGCGCCGACGGCCTGACGCGGCTACCCTGCTCCGAGCGCGATGCGAGCTCGGGGGCTCGTAGCTGTCGTCGCTCGTCTCCGGAATCGCATGAAGCTCAGGGGACTCCTGGATTCTCCGGTTCCTCCGCTGCTGCCTAAGGAGCTGTTGGGGAGGCAATTGGCCGGCCCGGCCCTCGCCACGTTGGTACCCCGGCCGCTTTCCTTGGGGCAGCACTCCAGCCGGCGCCCTTCCGTGTCGAAGACTTTGAAGAACATCAAGGAGGCGCCATCGTATTCCAGATGAATTACGAGGGCACCACCTGTCCAGCAGACCCGGGCGATCTCGCCCCAGCCCCGGGTCATGAAGACCTTGCCCGGAGCGACGACCGCAACCTCCGCTCCGGTCGCAAGGGTGCTGCAATCAGTGTGCTGCAGCCAGAGCTCCAGAGACCCACTCGGCGGCATCTCAAAGGCGAAGGAGGGAGGAAGGCGAATCCAAGAGCGCGGGGGCATGGCGGCGTGAAGCACAAACTCACGGGAAGAGCCCTTGGCATGGACGCCAGGGGTGACGACGCGAACCGCCGTGACTCGCCGGCGTCGCTGTCAGCATCGTCGGTGTTGCTCGGCATCTTCTCCTCCAGGGCCCTCAATTCGGGCGTACAAGAGAAGAGGAAACACAGGCGGCGACCGCTCGTACCAGGGCCGCGACGTCTCCAGCCATGCGGTCGCGCTGCAGCAGCCGGGGACGGGACACTTCTTCGGCGGGAGAGGATCGGGACCCTCTCGGGGAGCCTTCCCCTTCTCTTCCATAGAGAACCGGCGGATCAGCGCCATTGGCGTAAGGAGGAGCAAGGGCGAGGAAGAAGAAGAGTAGCAGGAAGGGATGGACTACGGGGGCTCTCGCCCGTCCGTACTTATAGTCCGGAGGAGGCCAACCATCGGCCACCATGATCTCAGGTAATCATGACCCATTTTTGCATGCAGGGACTTTTCAAGTTGAGCGGTTGCCGAGGCAGCATGGGAAAGTGGGGACGCCCATGTCCAATCACCCGCCACGCGGCGCCCAAGGCCGCAGGCTGATGGGGCTCGCAGCGCTCCGCACTTGCCCCTTCGCTTCTCCGCTAAGACAAGTCCGAGCGCGCCTTGGGCCCGGGGGCTACTGTCGGCATTCTGGGAACGGGGGTCCACAGACTTGCCTGCTTGCGGCCTGCGGCGTGGCTCAAGTGGTGGCCCAGTACGGCCCATCTTCATCAGCACAAGACTCAAGACCCTCGCGAGGGGCCAAGCTTCGCGAGGGGCCAAGCTTCGCGAGGCGGACGACGCAATGCTTTCCTCATGAACGGCCTCGCTAGGCAGGCTCGCGAGGAGGCAGAGAGATCAAGGCAGGGTACCTTGCGAGGTGCTCGTGACGCAAGCCATGACGATCAAGACCAGGCGGGCGCCAGGCGAGCGCCGGCCTACGCAGTGTCCTTGTTTGCTCTTTGGTGCAGAGGGGGCAAGCACAGGCGCGGAGTACCAAGGCATCATGCAAAGGTTGCCATTTCAGTGCAACGAGACCGAGGCCAGCGGAGCGGCAGGATGGAGGTCACCATGGAGCCCAAGACGGCGTCACCGCCAGTGCTTTTGACAGCCGAAGACCAACTTTAGTCAGGATAACTTGTACTAGATGTTCCCCTTTGAAATGGTCGTTGTTGGCGCCCTTCCCTCTCAATATTTGGGAAGAGGCCCAGGGCCTCTATAAATAGAGCTAGCCACCACAGAGTAGAGTGGATCGAGACTTAGGAAAGACCGAGAGAGAGAGGCGATCGAACTCACCCAAGCAGTTCATTGCACCAGCTCAAGAACACCTCTCACGAGGCTGTTCTTCCCTTGTACTATTCATCATCAGCCCCTGAGGCAATCCACCACCCCACACACTGGAGTAGGGTATTACACCACAACAGTGGCCCGAACCAGTATAAATCTTGTGTCTCTCATGTTGTTCATCATTTCCAGCTTAGATCTCACATGGCGATCGGACATAGATCGGTAGGGGAGAGATCTCCGTGCGCACCCCAGAGTTCGAACCTTAAGGGTCTGCCGGAACCCAACATCCGACAGCATCAGTCTGGATCTTATCTTCATTATCCTCTATCCCTTCCAGTATTATCATATGTATAATTACTCTCTACAAAATGTAGAGTACAGGCAATGCTTATGAAGAAGATTCTGTGCTGAAATTCTTGAGTTATCATTCCCTTGACACGGAGAAGGGCATTATAAAGTCGGTGTTAACTACTAATGTAAGTCAGTCCTTCTAAAGCCTTTATCCTCAACTGTTGTTTAATTTGCTCATACTCCCTATCGTTTACTGCTGTTTAGTTTGCTGTTTCTACCAAAATGCATGTTCGCAAGAACCGTAAGTTCTAAGTTTTACTTGTAAAACCAAATTCCTTATTCATACCATGCACATTACTCAATACTCCCTATATGTATGCTTGTTTTTGTGGATCTATAATCCAGTGTGTGGTGAAGCAGCCCACGTTTGCACCTTGTCATCTCCTGTTTTATCTTACTGATGTGGCTGATGATATGTACAACATGCCATGCACATTAACCAAAATAGATACAATGATTTTCTTTGCCCTTCATCTATGCTTGTTATGTTGACATGGTAATCTAGTAGTGTGGTGAAGCTCCCCGCATTATGAACAATGCCAAATTATGCTATTGATATTTTGAACTTACTCTTTATTTTCTAATTTGAAATTGGATGGAATTGGCAGCACAGTTATCATCTTTGTTTATACACGTGCAAAACCTGTCATCTCTCTGATTTGTTTCAGGGTGATATGCCTGATGGCATGCACAAGTCTGCTGAAGGCTGTGAGACAAACCCAACATATATTGCAGCAAAGAAGGCAAAACATCTTGAAGATAGCAAGACAACCCCAATGTCTTGTCTTGATACAGTGTTCAAGTTACTTGAGACTAGTAGTCAGACAAGCTCACAGAATTCGTTGTCTGAATCAGTTCGACTTCTTCAGTCCCAAGTTCTAGTAGAAAGGCATTCTGCAACTCAACTTTGACTTGAAGTCCTATCTCTAAGAAAGATTGCGGAGAACACCAATGAGAACCTCATCGCTAAACAGCTACACCTGGAAGCTATGACCGACATGCTAGGCCGGTCTCACAGCCTTGCTCAGCAGCTTGCGCAGCAGTTCCCCCGCAAGGCTAACCTTTCTTGAACTGTCTTGGAAGTGGTCTCAGTTCAGTATTATTTTGTTACGTGCAATGGTGCCCAGTTTTTGTAATCTTCTTCTTCGTTGCGCTTTTATGATCACTGGTGCCGAACTTCGATGCCCAGTGGATGTAATATACCTTAAATCCTTTATTGTATAGTGTAGGTTTATTCTTAGTTACTATGCCATAATTTCTTTATTGTATAGAGTAGGTTTGTTCTTAACTCCTACTAGTTACTACCATCATTCGCTATCTGAAAAAAAAATCAGATGTAGTCGACCGGGCCAAAACATTCGACTCTAACGGGCCTGGTTTTTAGCGGGCCATAATTGGGCCAGCCTATGTCTTTCTTGGGCCCGAATGATTGGGGCCTTCACACTTTGTGCCAGGCCCACAACTTACACCGGCCTATATTTTAGTTGGGCCTTTTGTGGACCCAGCGGTTAGTTTGGCCCAGGTAGCGTTGGGCCATTAACAGGTTGAATATTGTACTGGCCCGTTATGGCCCAGATGAAACCATGGGCCTTTAGCAGGCCGAAATGCATGTTGGGCCTCAGTTTTCACTAGTCGTCGACAGGCCTTCAGTAGGCTGAAATGTAGACTGGGCCTTTTTGGGCCCAGTTAGGTCATGGGCTGTTACTAGGTCGAAACATATCTCAGGCCTTAGTCTGCCCACTGATATCATGGGCCTTTAAGAGGCCGAAAGCTTAGTATAGGCATCAACGGGCTGAATTATGCGACAGGCCTTTAATAGGCCCAAAGTCACGTTGGGCTTAACTGTTGCCACCTTTATCATGGGTCGTTAGTGGGCCCGATGTCCCGTTGAACCATATATGGCCCATGGGCAGCACGGGCCATTCTGAGGCCGAAAGTCACACCGGGCTAAAATGGGCCCATGTCTACACCGGGCCTCTAATAGGCCGAAGTCACTGGGCTGTAATTGGGCCCAAATATTCGACGAACAATTAACAGGCTAGATCTGGCTTCGTGCCGTAAATGGGCCCAAATATTCGGTGAAATTAACGGGTCAGATCTGGCTTCGGGCCATAAATGGGCCTTTATTAAGCAGGCCGTTATTGGGCTGGCCCACTAGTACCTAAGTAAGTACTATAGGCCTTTGACTGGGCCAGCCTTTTTAACCTATATGGGCCTCTATTGGGCCCAGCCATGTGTCGACGTATCATAGGCATGTCTCCTCCAATGGACGGGTGACATCTGGCCCACTGACGAGCTGACAGGTGTTCCCTCCGGCCAATCAGAATTTTACACGTGGAAATTTCCCATTGGTCCGGGCTGTTAACGGGTTATCAGATCCAAAACCCGACCCGAAAGCTTAACGGCATTCCGTTACGGTGGATGCCACGTGTCGGTCACCCTTGATGAAAGCACTTCTGTGACGATAAATTTGGTAATGTCATGGCACACTTCTACGACAGCACAGGTATGACTATCTTGATTCTGTCATAAAATCATCATGGATGTACATGCATGACAAAAAACGCGACCTACTATGACAAACACGTATCATTACGGAAGTGTATTTTTTGTAGTGTCATGCAGTTCTACTCCATAGCACACTTTTACCCTGATGGTAAAATTGTGTGGATGACAGAGGGTACCAGGTACCAATCAACTGTGGCTGAGTGGGCAAAGCTGATAAATGCCCCAGAAGAGCTTGAGGATGATACAGATGTATATGCTAAGCCAAGGAAGGGACATGACTCCATGGCACATATGTACAAGGAAATACCAGTTGCTGCCTTGGACACCCACAAGTTTGGGTATGTTTATTATCTGCTGCCAGGTTTACCAACCATCAACACTATTCTCAGACACACCTTGCTGCCCAAGTCTGGAGATGACAGGATGATCAGAGGGCACTCAATAAATCTGCTGCACATGTTTGATGTGCCTGAAAAGTTCAAGGTGATGACATTGATTGTTGAGACAATCAAGAGGACTACTGCAGATCAGAAGAGATCATGTGGTTATGCTTGATAATCCCCAAGTGCAGGGAATCATCGTAGCAATTTCCAAAGGTGGAAGTGATAAGTATGGAGTGTCGAACCCACAAGGAGCTAAAGGTAGGATCAATATTCTCTCAAGTCCTATCTGCCACTGATACGACTCTATGTACACCGAACGTTTGCTTCCAACTAGATACGAGAAATAAAACTACGTTGTGGGTATGAAGAGGATAACTTTGCATGATATCGGAGAGCTAAAATATAAAAGTAGGTGTTGTTATCATAAAGTTAGAATATATTACTAAATATTATAAATAGCGAGTGTGGAATAATGATGGATCGGTGTGCGGAATTATCCTAGTCAATTGTTAACAAGACCGGTAGTCGTCATTGCAATTTCATATGAGGGAGAGGCATAAGCTAACATACTTTCTCTTCTTGGATCATATGCACTTATGATTGGAACTCTAGCAAGCATCCGCAACTAGTAAAGATCATTAAGGTGAAACCCGACCATAGCATTAAAGCATCAAGTCCCCTTTATCCCATATGCCACAACCCCCTTACTCAGGTTTATGCTTCTGTCACTCAAGCAACCCACTATAAGAGAATCATGAACGTATTGCAACACCCTACAGCGGGAATCCCTCACGCTTGCGCGACACGGAGGGCACCATAGGACAGCACCAAAGTAAAACATGCCACTCATACCAATCTAGATCATCAATCAACCCAAAGACAAAAGATATCTACT
Organism: Triticum timopheevii; assembly: GCA_963921465.1. Taxonomy (NCBI): domain Eukaryota; kingdom Viridiplantae; phylum Streptophyta; class Magnoliopsida; order Poales; family Poaceae; genus Triticum; species Triticum timopheevii. The sequence goes on from OY997268.1 coordinate 474,837,988, forward strand.
CAAAACATCATAGGATGGCAACACATCATTGGATCATAATATGTGGCATAAAGCACCATGTTCAAGTAGGGATTACAGCGGGATGCGGGAGAGTGGACCGCGTAAAAGAGATGAGGATGGTTATGATGATGGTGATGTTGATGAAGATGATCACCACGACGATGATTCCCCTCCCCATGGCACTCCGGGGCCACCAAGAGAAAGGAGGAGAGGTCCTCCCCCTTGTACTTCCTCCTCCATGGCCCCCCCCCTGGATGGGGAGAGGTTCTCCCTCTGGTCCTTGGCATTCATGGCGATGATGGCCCCTCCTGGATCCTCCTCCATGGCCTCCGTTGATGATGGTCCCCTCCGGTAGGATGCCAAAGAGGGCCTAGATAGATTTCTCGTGGCTACAGAGGCTTGTGGCGGCGGAACTTCCGATCTAGGTTATTTGCCGAAGGTTTCTGTATTTATAGGAGAGATTGGCATTGATTTCACGTCAGGGGGGTCTCCGGGCAGTCCACGAGGCAGGGGCGCACCCCAGGGAGGTGGGCGCGCCCCCCACCCTCGTGGGCAGCTCGGGACTCTTCTGGCCCAACTCATTCACTCCAGGGGCTTCTTTTGGTCCATAAAAAATCATCAAAAATTGGCACGTCGATTGGACTCCGTTTGGTATTCCTTTTCTGTAAAACTCAAAAACAAGGAGAAAACAAAAACTGGCATTGGGCTCTAGGTTAATAAGTTAGTCGCAAAAATCATATAAAATAGCATATAAATGCATATAAAACATCTAGATGGATAATATAATAACATGAATACTTCAAAATTATAGATACGTTGGAGACGTTTCAACATCCCCAAGCTTAATTCCTGCTCATCCTCGAGAAGGTAAATGATAAAAGAAATAATTTATGAAGTGTGAATTCTAGCAGGTGCACAAGTTTGATCAATGATTATTTCAATCACCTTTTCTAGCATCATTATATGTCATAACAGTAGCTCATCTCATAAAACTTCTCATGATCAAGTAACAAGCTATTCACATGTTAAAGTATATATCATAAACTTTCTTGAAACTAACAAACTATATTCTCAGTCATCAAACAATTGCAATTCATCTTATTTTCAGGAAGGGTCTATGTCAGAGCTTTGATTCAGCAAACTCCACATACTCAACTATCATTTAATCTTTCACAATTGCTAACACTCACGTCATATTTATGGATTCAAAATTTTAATCGGACACAGAGAAAGATAGGGGCTTATAGATTCGCCTCCCAACCTTTTACCTCAAGGGTAGAGTCAACAATAATAGTTCATGATAACTTACATCCAATTGGATATATATAGCAGGATCTTTCCAACACAATGCGCTCGCCAAAGGACAAAATGTAAAAAAGGAAAGGTGAAGATCACCATGACTCTTGTATAAGGTAAAAGACAAGAACAAAAGAGAGGCCCTTCGCAGAGGGAAGCAGAGATTGTCATGTGCTTTTAAGGTTGGATGCACAAAATCTTAATGCAAAAGAACGTCACTTCATATTGCCTCTTGTGATACAGACCTTTATTATGCAGTCTGTCGCTTTTATTTCTTCCCTATCACAAGTTCGTATAAAGCTTATTTTCTTCGCTCTAATAGATCATACATATTTAGGGAGCAATTTTTATTGCATGCACCGATGACAACTTACTTGAAGGATCTTACTCAATCCAATGGCATGTATGGTGGACTCTCATGGCAAAACTAGTTTAAGGGATTTTCGGAAGCACAAGTAGTATTTCTTACTTGGTGCAAAGAATTTGGCTAGCATGAGGGGGAAAGGCAAGCTCAGCATGTTGGATGATCCATGACAATATACTTTATTTAGGATTTAAGAAAACATAACCCATTACGTTATCTTCTTTGTCGAACATCAACCTTTTAGCATGTCATATTTTAATGAGTGCTCACAATTACAAAAGATGTCAAATATAGTATATTTATATGTGAAATCTCTCTTCCTTCAATATTCTTTCATGAATTGTTCAAGTGACCAATTTTGCGTTTGCTAACTTTCAATAAGTTTACTACCTATAATTATTAGGTGTGAAGTCATTACTCCCCATGGTATAGGTATATGAAACATATATAAATTCAGATTTATGATATTCAATTCATTCAACCATTTACTCATAGGATATACGTGAAACACGTGAGTAAATGACAAACTACTCCGAAAGATATAATTGAAGAACACTGAGTAGTCAAATAATTAACTAGCCATGGGAGGATTCTTTTTCATTCAAGATTTCAGATCCAATGATTTTATTCAAACATCAAGTAAAATTGAAAATATGCTCCAAGCAAAATACATGGCATGTGACGAATAAAAATATAGCTCCGAGTAAGGTATACCGATAGTTTTGAAGACGAAAGAGGGGATGCCTTCCGGGGCATCCCCAAGCATAGGCGCTTGAGTCTTCCTTGAATATTACCTTGGGGTGCATCGGTCATCCCGAAGCTTAGGGTCTTTCCACTCCTTATTCTCCTCATATCGATATCTCACCCAAATCTTGAAAACTTCAATCACACAAAACTTAACGGAACTTCGTGGGATAGGTTAGTATGATAAAGAGCAAACCATTCACTTTTGTACTGTCAAAGACAAGGTTCATAATTGTTCTCACACAATTCCTACTGTATCATACCATTTATACAATTTATATTGAGAAATATAAGCAATAGAAACTAGAAATCAAGCAAACTATGCAATGAAAACAAAATCTATCAGAAACAGAACAGTCTGTAATGATCTGAACAGCAACCATACTTATGCTACTCAAAACATTATGAAATAAATTTGTGTACGTGAGGAATTTTTCTATTAATCATATGCAAAAAGAATCAACCTAAAATCACTCTCCAGTAAAAAATTGCATCTATTCTCGTGAGCGCAAAGTTTTTGTTTTTTACAGCAAGATTGCAAAGACTTCACCCATGTCTTCCCAAAAGGTTCTACTTGGCACAACACTAATTAAAACATAAAACCGCATCTAACCAGAGGCTAGATGAATTATTTATTACTAAATAGGAACAAAAGGCAAGAAACAAAAATAAAATTGGGTTGCCTCCCAACAAGCGCTATCGTTTAACGCCCCTAGCTAGGCATGATGATTTCAATGATGCTCACATAAAAGATAATTATTGAAACATAAAGAGAGCATCATGAAGAATATGACTATCACATTTAAACCTAACCCACTTCCTATGCCTAGGTATTTTGTGAGCACACAATTTAGGGGAAGAAGAATCAACTAGCATAGGAAGGCAAAGCAAGAATAACTACAAAACTTTAAGCACATAGAGAGGAAACTTGATATTATTGCAACTACTACAAGCATATGTTCCTCCCTCACAATAATTTTCAGTAGCATCATGAATGAATTCAACAATATAACCATCACATAAAGCATTCTTTTCATGATCTACAAGCATAGGAATTTTTCTACTCTCCACATAAGCAAAATTCTTCTCATTCGGAATAGTGGGATCACTAATTCCTAAAGTTGACACTCTTGCAAACCCACTTTAGATGATAGTATTATTCATACTCCAAAATATATAAGTGAAGTTCATGGAGCATTCTTCAATTAATATAGACTAACCAATATCCAAGATCAAAATATGTAAGTGAAGCACACGAAGCATTCTATAAAACCATACTCAAAAGATTTAAGTGAAGCACAAAGAGCAATTCTATAAAATCATACTTAAAAGATTTAAGTGAAGCACAAAGTGCAATTATATAAAATCATTGAAGGGCTATCTTATACTAGCATGGTTCTTAAGAAAAAACAAAAACACAAAGGACACAAATCATGTGAACAAAACAAAAACCGAGGTATACCGATATTTGTTGAAGAAGAAAGATGGGATGCCAACCGGGGCATACCCAAGCTTAGATGATTGAGTATCCTTTGAAATATTTACTTGGGGTTCCTTGGGCATCCCCAAGCTTGAACTCTTGCCTCTCTTTATTCTTCTCATATAGATAGCTCCTCGATCTTCGAACACTTCATCCACACAAAACTTTAACAAAAACTTTGTGAGGTCCGTTAGTGTAATAAAGCAAACTACCACTTTAAGGTACTGTAATGAACTCATTATTTATTTATATTGGTGTTAAACCTACTGTATTACAACTTCTCTTTGGTTCATACCCCCCGATACTAGCCATAGATTCATCAAAATAAGCTAACAACACGCGAAAAACAGAATCTGTCAAAAACAGGACAATCTGCAGTAATCTGGAAGTTTAGTAAACTTCTGTAACTCCAAAAATTATAAAATAAATATGAAAATGTGAACAATTTGTACAGAAGTAATGTGCAAAACTTTTTAGACCCATTTTACCTTCCAGTAAAAAATGAAAAATCACGCGCTACAGCCAAAGTTTCTATTTTTATTCTGCACATAGTAAACAAGCAATCTAATCATCCTAAAACCAAATCTTGGCACATTATTTTTATAATACAATAGATATATAGAAGGGGATAATTATTTACAGAGAAACTTCCATGAAAAATTCTACATTGTTTCCGTGAGCATGTGTTGACGCTGGAACGTGTCACACGAACACGTCGATGTGTACCTGCGGCACCGAGGGAGATGCTCCGCAACTCACACCGCGGGAGGCCGACTTCCAGCGCGATACGCAAGACAGCAAGCCGGCACTTTTGGGACCCGAAACCCCACACGCCCGGGAGGGACCCCGTCTGGGCGCGTGGCAGCTATGGGCTTCCCTAGGTCGACCTGATCGCCCCTAGGGCCTCGAGGTTTGCCGCCCTGCAATGAAGAAGAACGAACGAAGAATGAGGAAGAAGAAGAACTAGGGTTAAGGAGAAAAGATAAAAGATAAAAAGTGGTAGATTGATTGATCGATTGTGTGTTGTTCAATTGGCCATCACCCCTCAGGTATATAAGAGGCAGCTGGACTTCCCATGCAAGGAAAAGTCTTGGATTCACGTCCAAAACCCAAGTCAAATTCGGATTGGTTTTGTCCGAACTTTCCAAAACTGTTCGGTTTAAACTGGCTGCACCTTGCGGGTAACTTTTGAGGTGGTAAACTACCTCGGATGGAAACGAGCCCAAAAGCAATCTTGACCGTTTAGACGAGACGAACAACTTTTATGTTGAACGTTTTTTGATTAGAGTTCATCTTGAGGGTCAAATCGCTCGTGCAACACAGGCTGTTATTCGCGCTACCCATCAGACAGGGTGTCTGGTGGGGCGCGCCATTTTTGGCTCGTGATAGTGTTGTATTCGGATTGCTCTAACTTTTCCATACGAACTCGGATTGGAACGATTCTTATATCAAAATCGATCGTTTCAACGAGACGAAGACAATCCATGTAGATCATTTTTCCATACGAGGCAGTCTCGGGGGCGTAATGTGCCGAATAGTGTTCTGAATACAAAATCTCAGTATTTCGAACACAACTTTGGCCTTCGAGATGAGATCAGATGGTGATGTCCCAAACTTCAAAGATGTTCGTATCGACAATACGAAACTTTTTCATGTAGAACACTTCTCCATTTGAGGCCATTTTAAATAAGTTCTTGACTGTGTCAAAATCTGTTGTCAACACATGCCCCCCTGTTTTTCGGCAAAGCCTGTGTGCCGAAAAATAACTTGCACATAGCTTGCTCTACGGACGATGTCAACACTCCATCGGCCATTCTGGCATATTCTTAGGACGATAAGTTTATATCGGCCATTGCTTGTGTGAATATTTTGACGCAAGCTTGGGTGAAACTTTCTCAACTTCCTTAACAATCCGATGATAAAGTCCCATAGATATGTATCTCAAGGTCATCCTCGGAACCATATTATTCACCCTTTTGCTAGGATTTTGCTGATAATCAATAATAAACTTTCTCCAATCCTTATTTTTGCCTGTATAAGAAAAATTCATTAGTGGCCGAAGCGGTGGACTTCGGTTCGGCCTTACCTATTCTGACGAGACTAAGCATCGGCTATTGATAGAAATGCAACACACCATGATTAACATAGTAGTCGGATGCTTGCTGTGCCAACTCTTTCAAATTGTCATGTCTAGAAATATGAACAATTTTATAGCAACCCAAGGTAATTTTGCATCTAGACATACCTTAAGATAAACTATAAGTGACTCGTCAAAACATTGATAACCCTTGGATATTTGTTGCACTACTTATGATGAATCAATGAAAGCCTCAATCTGTATAGCACCTATAGCAAAGCTCCAAACCGAATAAATTTCATATTCGGCTTTGATTATTGTGTAAAAATATTTTAAGTGACATAAGGCTTGTTTTGGTCTCCAATTTAACTAATGACGATGTTAGGATACTACACCGGCCATGCTTTGACATATTCTTAGGGCAATAGATAAATATCAGCCATTAACATGAGGTCCATGTAGAATTGACCCACCAAAGTATGTATAGCCGAAATAAACAAATAAAATAGGAATCAAATATTTCGGCCCCTTTGTATTAGCAACAATGTAATTAACCAAATGTATGGTAATTTGGTAATACTCTCTCATGATATAGAAAATTATGTTGCATCCATGGATCAAAATAAATCAATGGAGGGTAATTGATCATACCTAGGGATGAATTCCATGGCAAAGGCATCAACGACATGGTTGAAGAAAATGGATGATGTGCTAACCAAAGATTTTGATGTTGTGATGCGCACCTTCGGCTTAATTGTTTGTTGCTTTCATTATTTTCCTTCTTCTCTTTTATTGTACTTGTTGCAACAGAAGCATGCACATCATTTTTGTGTTGATTGATCTTCTTGGGAACCCATGCCATGTTCTTCTTTTTCAGCTCTTGTGCACTAAGATTTTGTAATTTTTTCTTTTGCCAATATGATAAACCGAGTGGGCATCTCGGCTGTGATTTTGTTTCAACCACTGGCAACTCTTTTTGGGCCTTGTGCACCCTCAACTTCTTTTCTTTAGATTTGGCACTCTGATTTTTATCAGTTGATTCTTCACTTCTTTGCCTTTTGTAGCCAATGTCAACACTTTAATTGGCTCTTTGTTATTTGAGATCAAATCTGAAGCAGCACATTACGACCATCTCTTTTCACGCGGTAAACTTGCTTTACCACCTCTTTCTTCTTTCTTGAGCTCTGGACCGATTCCTTATGATTGAAATGGTCTTTGACGCGTGATTGTTCAAATATTGATCTCCTTGGAGCTGCATAGTATTTGTGAGATGGTCTAGAATAAGATGGAGAATTTACCCTTGTATCATACCTGTCCCATGATGAATATGTATCTATATGAGCATAGGGAGGTATCCACGGCATTGGCATCGGCGGCCCAAAATAAGGATATGAATATGTTGCATTAAAATTATCACTTTGCCAATACCGATCCTCATATTTGCGCCTTGGGGGTGATCTTGGTTTCTTTGCATGATTTGGCCGATAAGCATTCTTCTCTTCATTCTTCTTTTGATATTTATCCAATACTTCAGCAAAGGTGATTTTTGATCTCTTACACTTGCGCTTATTCCGGCCTTTGTTTTCTTTTGGTTTGCTTTCATCGATCATTAGATTTGCTTGCTGCCCCCCAGTCCTTGGCGTCTCTATTGTAGCTTCGATGGAACTCCCGCCCTCAAGATTATGCTCGTTATGCTCTTCAACAACTTCTTTACTTGAAAGCTTGATCCCATCACCTGCATCTTTTACATTCTTTTTAAATGGATCGGCTTGAAGCAGCCGATGTAAAAACTTTTTGCCATCGGGACCAATCAGAATAGACTGGTCATCTCTTGGTGTTTCAACAAACTTCAATCGTCCTTTTTCAATGGCCGATTTAACTATTTGATGAAACATGTTGCAATCCTCAAAATTATGCTTGGACGAATCATGCAACTTACAATACATTCGTCCTTGGATTGATAGCTTAACATGGTGATCAAGAATTGTAATGTAATTATTTTTCAGCAACAAATCAAATATTTTATCACACATGCTTGAATTGAAAGTATACTTCTTGTTTCCTAGCCGATCTTGCTGTTTGAACGGCTTTGGAGATAAGCAAACAAATGGTTCAGATTTGGAATCTCCCCGTTCGGCTATCATTGTGTTTTCCACTCTATCTTCGATGTCTTTGGATATGATATTATATTAGCATCGGTTTTCTCAATAGAATTTAACCTTGGCTTTAAATTTCTGAAATGAAGATATTTAGAACATACATGTCTCAGTTGAGACCAAGTGTAAGCCAAGTAAGAAATAAGCAAAGCTACCCAACTAGATATGAACTTTAGATAAAGCAACGGGAAAAGCTTTGGCTGTAACAATAAGTCATTATCGGTCTTTATAAATGGTGCAATGGGTTGACCAATATGTTCCATAACAATTTTACTGCTAACAAGTAAATTACCCTTCCTCATTGGTCTTTCAAAATTACTTATGAGAATATTTCTTATAGATGCATCAATAATGAAGTTGCGACCAAATCTGATAATAGGTAAATTACTCGCTATGCATACCTCTTCAAATATGTTGGGAGAGCATGATAGTGGTGCCATTTGAAGAACATCTTGCTCCGTCTTTGGATGGATCCCCAACACCTTGTCATCATCTTTTTCTTGAATCCATGCATCATTGCTTTGAAGATTTTTGTCGGCCGAACTTTGTTCGGCTACTTGTTCTTGTCCTTGAAGCTTGTCAATTTCTACGGCACGGAACTCATAGGGCAGGAAGTAGGTTCCATTAACTTCAAAAAAATCAAGCACCGTTGTTTTCCTATGCTTGCCATGCCCTTTCTCAATAATGCTTGCCTCGCTGGATTTGATGGATTCAGAATATATACTACTTGATTCGGCTTTTTCAACCGAAGCACTTTCATCTTCCGAATCATCCTTCTTTTCATTGATAGTACCAATTGGCAATGCTTCTTTTATCTGAGCCAATTCTTTTTCTATTTGTTTCTGATGGCGAGCGGCAAAATTAGCTTTAAGCTTTTTCTCAATTTCAGCCCACTCCGGATATGATTGCCCCCTAATTCTTTTAGATTCTTTCGGCAATGACACACGGGTGTTGCCGAAATTTTGCAATTGTGTAGGGGGTGTATAATATGATGTAGTACTAGGTGAAGGCATATGTAGTGTTGTAAGACCATACTTTTGCTCGCTAATTTTATCAATTGGCAAAGATTCATCTTCTTGCAAAACTCTAGCTTTTATTGCGGCATAATCAGGAAATAGCCCCTTTTCATGTTGTTCAAGGCAAAGAGCACTAATTCTCTTATTTTGGGATAAACTCTTCAATGCAGCCACCACTACCTCATCTTCTACAATGTTGGGCACAACCGCTCCTGTAAAATTTACATTCATTCGGCTATAACCAGGAAGGTGTGAAGCCGAATTATGAGCATCTACAGTTGTGTATGGTGCCGAAGAATTACTAACATGAGGTGTAGCATATGACGGTTGAGAGTAACTGGCCAAATAGCCATTAGTAGCATGGCCAATTCTCTCATTCATCGGCATGGTTGGATTACTATATTGCACATTAGCTGCCGGTGAATAAAAGGGTGAAACACTTTCTTGTATGCCATTGGAAATTCTAACTTGGGCTGTTTCAAATTGATTAATCGAACTCATCATGTTGCTCATCGGCATATGAATTTGTGGGGTTGCCGATGCATGGGAGTTGGGATACATATGTTGCATGTTGCTAAATTTATAAGAATTTGAAACATGAAGATTGTTTTGCATCGGCCCTTGCACATAATTAGATGCATGATTGATAAAACTAGGGCTAGCCGATACATTATGCTCAATAGGTGATCCAGCAACAACATATGGATTATTTGCATCTACAAAGGGGAATTGGGTATTCATATTACCTTTGTAGATTGCAGCAACTTTATGACGATCTCTTCGTAGCAAGAACGGGCTGGAGACCGTTCAAAGCTTCGTCCCCAGCGGAGTTGCCAAAAAGTGTGTTGACGCTGGAACGCGTCACACGAACACGTCGATGTGTACCCGCAGCGCCGAGGGAGATGCTCCGCAACTCACACCGCGGGAGGCCGACTTCCAGCGCGATACGCAAGACAGCAAGCCGGCGCTTTTGGGACCCGAAACCCCACACGCCCGGGAGGGACCCCGTCTGGACGCGCGGCAGCTATGGGCTACCCTAGGTCGACCTGATCGCCCCTAGGGCCTCGAGGTTCGCCGCCCTGCAATGAAGGAGAACGAACGAAGAACGAGGAAGAAGAAGAACTAGGGTTAAGGAGAAAAGATAAAAGATAAAAAGTGGTAGATTGATTGATCGATTGTGTCTTGTTCAATCGGCCATCACCCCTCAGGTATATAAGAGGCGGCTGGACTTCCCGTGCAAGGAAAAGGCTTGGATTCACGTCCAAAACCCTAGTCAAATTCGGATTGGTTTTGTCCGACCTTTTCAAAACTGTTCGGTTTAAACTGTCTGCACCTTGCGGGTAACTTTTGAGGTGGTAAACGACCTCAGATGGAAACGAGCCCAAAAGCAATCTTGGCCGTTTTGACGAGACGAACAACTTTCATGTTGAATGTTTTTTGATTAGAGTTCATATTGAGGGTCAAATCGCTCGTGCAACACAGACTGCTATTCGCGCTACCCATCAGACAGGGTGTCTGGTAGGGCGCGCCACTTTTGGCTCGTGATAGTGCTGTATTCGTATGGCTCTAACTTTTGCATACGAACTTGGATTGGAACATTTCTTATATCAAAATTGATCATTTCGACGAGACGAAGACAATCCATGTAGATCATTTTTCCATACGAGGCAGTCTTGAGGGCGTAATGTGCAAAATAGTGTTTTGAATACAAAATCTCAGTATTTCGAACACAACTTCGGCCTTCGAGATGAGATCAGATGGCGATGGCCCAAACTTCTAAGATGTTCGTATCGACAATACGAAACTTTTTCATGTAGAAACTTCTCCATTTGAGGCCATTTTAAATAAGTTCTTGACTGTGCCAAAATCTGTTGTCAACAGCATGAACACAAGTGCTCAAGGTCGACCCTCACTTCTTCAATGCATAACTTTCCAATCACTTCTCTATTTGAAAAACCTTTTTAGGCATGAGAGGCAAGTATTTTTTTGGTATTTTCATTCTTTAAATATTTTTTATGTTTCACCCACAACTAAACAGAAACAAAAAGGAAAAACAAAAGCTACTTAGTGAAGAAAGCAAACAAGCACACACGAGAATATCAACCCCACGCTATTGCTCCCCGGCAACGGCGCCAGAAAAGAGCTTGATAATCCCCAAGTGCAGGGAATCATCGTAGCAATTTCCAAAGGTGGAAGTGATAAGTATGGAGTGCCGAACCCACAAGGAGCTAAAGATAAGATCAATATTCTCTCAAGTCCTATCTGCCACTGATACGACTCTACGTACACCGAACGTTTGCTTCCAACTAGATACGAGAAATAAAACTACGTTGTGGGTATGAAGAGGATAACTTTGCATGATATCGGAGAGCTAAAATATAAAAGTAGGTGTTGTTATCATAAAGTTAGAATATATTACTAAATATTATAAATAGCGAGTGTGGAATAATGATGGATCGGTGTGCGGAATTATCCTAGGCAATTGTTAACAAGACCAGTAGTCGTCATTGCAATTTCAAATGAGGGAGAGCCATAAGCTAACATACTTTCTCTTCTTGGATCATATGCACTTATGATTGGAACTCTAGCAAGCATCCACAACTACTAAAGATCATTAAGGTAAAACCCAGCCATAGCATTAAAGCATCAAGTCCCCTTTATCCCATACGCCACAACCCCCTTACTCGGGTTTATGCTTCTGCCACTCAAGCAACCCACTATAAGCGAATCATGAATGTATTGCAACACCCTACAGCGGGAATCCCTCACACTTGTGCGACACGGAGGGCACCATAGGACAGCACCAAAGTAAAACATGCAACTCATACCAATCTAGATCATCAATCAACCCAAAGACAAAAGATATCTACTCAAAACATCATAGGATGGCAACACATCATTGGATCATAATATGTGGCATAAAGCACCATGTTCAAGTAGGGATTACAGCGGGATGCGGGAGAGTGGGCCGCGTAAAAGAGATGAGGATGGTGATGATGATGGTGATGTTGATGAAGACGATCACCACGGTGATGATTCCCCTCCCAATGGCACTCCGGCGCCACCAAGAGAGAGGAGGAGAGGTCCTCCCCTTGTATTTCCTCCTCCATGGCCTCCCCCCTGGATGGGGAGAGGTTCTCCCTCTGGTCCTTGGCCTTCATGGCGATGATGGCCCCTCCGGGATCCTCCTCCATGGCCTCCGGTGATGATGACCCCATCCGGCAGGGTGCCAGAGAGGGCCTAGATTGATTTCTCGTGGCTACAGAGGCTTGCGGCGGCGGAACTTCCGATCTAGGTTATTTCCCGGAGGTTTCTGTATTTATAGGAGAGGTTGGCATTGATTTCACGTCAGGCGGGTCTCCAGGCAGTCCACGAGGACCCTCGTGGGCAGCCCGGGACTGTTTTGGCCCAACTCTTTCACTCCAGGGGCTTCTTTTGGTCCATAAAAAATCATCAAAAATTGGCACGTCAATTGGACTTCGTTTGGTATTCCTTTTCTGTAAAACTCAAAAACAAGGAGAAAACAGAAACTGGCACTAGGCTCTAGGTTAATAGGTTAGTCCCAAAAATCATATAAAATAGCATATAAATGCATATAAAACAGCAACGATGGATAATATAATAGCATGAATACTTCATAAATTATAGATACGTTGGAGACATATCAATGCTCCACAAATTCATATGCTCATCAACTCCAAAATGGGCAAGAGCATGTATCTTCTGGACAAGGAACATCTTCCCCTGCTGCCAGAGTTTGCAGATAATGTGGTTGTCATGGATCCATCACATCCCACATCTGTGCAGGCTCGGGAGAAGAAAGACAAAGCTAGAGCTGAGAAGGCAGCCAAGATTCCAAGTGCAGAAGAAGCTTCTCAACTATTCCTGAAATCCAAGCAAGATCAACTGGGCTATCTCATTCAAGCAACCTTGAGGATTGAGAAAGGGTTGGCAACCCTAACTCGAAACCAAGAGAGTCTAGAGAGGATCATTGAGACAAAATTCTATGATCTAGACTTGAAGGTCACAAAGATTCACAATGCAGTTGAGAAACTCCAGGATGAAGCAGAAGAGAGAAGAGGGAGAGCTACTACAGATGTCTTTCAGAGAGTGACAAGGGGACAAAGGTCTGAAGCTGTGCCAGCCATTGACACCAGGGCAACTACATCAACATCAGCAGCTACAGCCTCTGTTGTTCCTCCAGTTGCAACTCCACCAACTCCTCAGACCTCTTTGGATGCATTCGTCGCAGGACTCCTCTCCATGCCACCTTCGCACTCCGGAGCTCCCAGAGATCGTGCTTAGAGCCGCATAGCACTATGCATTTACAAGCTTTTTGGTAACTTGTTGCCAAAGGGGGAGAAAGTTATAGATCATAGGCTGAGAGAGAGAGAGTGCTTGGTTATTTTGCCTCTTTTTGCTACTCTATTTGCTTTGCTTGTTTGGGTGAAACAATATTTTATGCTTGTGTGTGAGATAGTCTTATGATCATATGTTTGATCATATCATACTTTAATGCTTGTGCTTAATGATGATATTCTTATCTTATGTATGATCATTCATATCTTATTCTGGTGATGAGTGCATATTCCATATTCTATCATTTTGAGCGCTCCACCAAGATGTATGTGACATGGAAGAGTGACCCATAATCCTAATTGATTGTGCATTTTCATTCAAAAGCAAATCTAAATAATGCACAAATTTAAGGGGAGCTCTTGCTTATCACATACTTCTCAAAGCGACGATGTACTTCATTTATATTATCATTTGTCGAAGCTTTGATCTATATGTTTTCATCAATTACCAAAAAGGGGGGGATTGAAAGTGCAACTAATCCCCATGTGGTTTTGGTAATTCATAAAAACATATAGCTCATTCAACTAATACTCTTTCAAGATCAATGTTTCAGAAAGTTCAATGATTGGTATGGCATGGACTAGAGATGTGGACCCCTCAAAATGCTAAGGACACATATTGGCAAAAGCTCAAGACTACCTTTTTCATTTTAGTGATCAAGATTACATTGAGTCTATAGGAAAGCCAATACTATTAGAAGGGGATGAGGTGTTGCTTAATGGCTTGCTTGCTCAAAATGCTTAGTGATATGCTCCAAAATCCCTCAACCACTTTCTCATTTCCACATATGTCCTAAACCTGAAGTCGATTTGATCAATCTGGCGCCACCAAGTTCACTTGACATAGCCCTATCCACAAACCCTAATCAGTTTGGTCTTACCGATAGGGAGGTCTCACCGAGATGGGAATGCAAACTCTTTGTTTCCCTTCGTAACTTTTCGGTCTAACCGAAGTGATCGATCGGTCACACCAAGTTGGCATTGCAAACTCTCTGTTTCCTTTTCGTACATTTTAGTCTAACCGAGATGAGCGGTCGGTCCCACCGAGTTTTCCTGACCAAGTCTCTATTTGCTTATTACTGAAATCGATCTCACTGAGTTCATGTGATCGGTCTCATCGAGATGAGGCTTTGCCCTAACCCTAGCGCATCAGTCTCACCGAATTGATGTTGTCGGTCCCACCGAAATGCCTAACGTTCACATTTTGAACCAAGTCGGTCTGACCGAGTTTAACCATTCTGTCCCACCGTGTTTGGGAATTTGTGTGCAACGGTTAGATTTTGTGTGGAGGCTATATGTACCCCTCCACCCCCTTCTCCGTCCGTGAGAGAGCCATCAGAACGTGCCTACACTTCCACTATCCATTTTTTGAGAGAGAGAACCACATACTCATGTGTTAAGACCAAGACAATCCATTCCAACCACAAGAATCTTGATCTCTAGCCTTCCCCAAGTTGCTTTCCACTCAAATCATCTTTCCACCATAGCCAAATCTGTGAGAGAGAGCTGAGTGCTGGGGAGACTATCATTTGAAGCACAAGAGCAAGGAGTTCATCATCAACACACCATCTATTACCTTTTGGAGAGTGGTGTCTCCTAGATTGCTTAGGTGTCACTTGGGAGCCCCCATCAAGATTGTGGAGTTGAACCAAGGAGTTTATAAGGGCAAGGAGATCGCCTACTTTGTGAAGATCTACCCTAGTGAGGCAAGTCCTTCTTGGGCGATGGCCGTGGTGGGATAGACAAAGTTGCTTCTTCATGGACACTTCGTGGGTGGAGCCCTCCGTGGACTCGCGCAGCCGTTATCCTTCGTGGGTTGAAGTCTCCATAAACATGGATGTAAGATACGTATCCAACGTATCTACTTTTCCAAACACTTTTGCCCTTGTTTTGGACTCTAACTTGCATGATTTGAATGAAACTAACCCGGACTGACGCTGTTTTCAGCAGAACTGCCATGATGTTGTTTTATGTGTAGAAAAGAAAAGTTGTCGAAATGTCCTGAAAATCCACGGAGGCACTTTTTGGAATTAATAAGAATTTCTGGGCGAAAGAAATACACCAAGGGGCCCAGGGCCTGTCCACGAGACAGGGGGCGCCCCCTTGTAGGGCGCGCCCCCCTATCTCGTGGGCCCCCTAGACCTCCACCGACCTCAACTCGAACTCCATATATTCACATTCGGGAGAAACAGAGAGAAAGTTTCATCGTGTTTTACGACACGGAGCCACTGCCAAGCCCTAATCTCTCTCGGGGGGGCTGATCTGGAGTCCGTTCGGGGCTCCGGAGAGGGGGATTCGTCGCCGTCATCATCATCAACCATCCTAAATCACCAATTTCATGATGCTCACCGCCGTGCGTGAGTAATTCCATCGTAGGCTTGCTGGACGGTGATGGGTTGGATGAGATTTACCATGTAATCAAGTTAGTTTTGTTAGTGTTTGATCCCTAGTATCCACTATGTTTTGAGATTGATGTTGTTATGACTTTGCTATGCTTAATGCTTGTCACTAGGGCCCGAGTGCCATGATTTCAGATCTGAACCTATTATGTTTTCATGAATATATGTGTGTTCTTGATCCTATCTTGCAAGTCGGTAGTCACCTATTATGTGTTATGATCCGACAACCCCGAAGTGACAATAATCGGGATACTTCTCGGTGATGACCGTAGTTTGAGGAGTTCATGTATTCACTACGTGCTAATGCTTTGTTCCGGTTCTCTATTAAAAGGAGGCCTTAATATCCCTTAGTTTCCGCTAGGACCCCGCTGCCACGGGAGGGTAGGAAAAAAGATGTCATGCAAGTTCTTTTCCATAAGCACGTATGACTATTTACGGAATACATGCCTACATTACATTGATGAATTGGAGCTAGTTCTATATCACCCTATGTTATAACTATTGCACGAGGAATCGCATCCGGCATAATTATCCATCACTGATCCATTGCCTACGAGCTTTTCATATATTATTCTTCGCTTATTTACTTTTCCGTTACTACTGTTACAACTACTACAAAAACCCAAAAACAATTATCTTTACTTTTGCTACTGTTACCTTTATTATCATACCACTTTTGCTACTAAACACTTTGCTGCAGATACTAAGTTATCCAGGTGTGGTTGAATTGACAACTCAACTGATAATACTCAAGAATATTCTTTGGCTCCCCTTTTGTCGAATCAATAAATTTGGGTTGAATACTTTAACCTTGAAAGCTGTTGCGATCCCCTACACTTGTGGGTTATCAAGACTAATTTATGGCGCCGTTGCTGGGGAACATAGCTCTATTCTCTGAGTCACTTGGGATTTATATCTGTTGATCACTATGAAGAACTTGAAAGACGACCGAACTACTATTTTGCCCTCAACTACGAGGGGAGGTAAGGAACTTCCATCTAGCTCTGCACTAGATTCTCCTTCCGTTATTAGTAGGCTTGCGACACCTAAACCTGTTACTGCTATGAATTCTGATATGTCGCATGTTATTGATGATGCCACTTCTGCTATGCATGATGAAACTACTTCTGTGCGTGATACTACTTTGCCATTAGGTGAATTTCTTGATGAACAACTTGATAGAGTTAGGGGGAATGAAAATATTGAAGATGCTATTATTGATGATAGTGATGATGAAGGTTCTCCCAATAATTATGTATTACCTGTTGTTCCTAAGGGTTATGTTATGAATGAAGAAGCTGCTAGGGAAATCTTTGCTTGCAATGATAGATATGATCTTAAGAAATTATTAGCTAAATGGAAGCAGCAGTCTCTTAATGCTAGAATGAAACCCGATCCTGCTTTTGCTACTTCACCTATCTGTGTTACTGATAAGGATTATGAATTCTCTGTTGATCCTGAAATTATTACTTTAGTTGAATCTGATCCTTTTTATGGCCTTGAATCTGAAACTGTTGTGGCACATCTTACCAAGTTGAATGATATAGCTACCCTATTTACTAATGATGAGAAGTCTCGCTATTTTTATATCCTTAAGATATTTTTGTTCTCATTAAAGGGTGATGCTAAGACTTGGTATAATTCTCTTGCTCCTGGTTGTGTGTGTAGACCCCAGGATATGATTTATTACTTCTCTGCTAAATATTTCCCTACTCATAAGAAACAAGCTGCCTTGCGGGATATATATAATTTTGTGCAAATCAAAGAAGAGAGTCTCCCACAAGCTTGGGGGAGGCTTCTCCGGTTACTTAATGCTTTGCCTGATCATCCTCTCAAGAAAAATGAAATACTTGATATCTTTTATAATGGACTAAGTGATGCTTCCAAGGACTACTTGGATAGTTGTGCTGGTTGTGTTTTCAGGGAAACAATAGTCGACGAAGCTGAAATATTATTGAATAATATGTTGACTAATGAAAATAATTGGACTCTTCCTGAGCCAATTCCTGAGGCAATTCCTGAACCAATTGAGCCAACTCCTGAGCCTATTCCTAAACCCACTATGAAGAAGAGAGGTGTTTTATTTCTCAGTCCTGAAGATATGTAGGACGCAAAGAAATCAATGAAAGAAAAAGGTATTAAAGCTGAAGATGTTAAGAATTTACCTCCTATTGAAGAAATACATGGTCTTAATATACCACCTGTTGAAGAACCACATTGTCTTGATAAACCACGGGTAGTAAAGGTAAATTCTCTCTATAGATATGATAAAGTTGAAATCCCCTCTACTAAATTTCATAGCCCTTGCTTAGATGAATTTGATGACTTTATGGCTAGACAAGAAAGTTTTAATGCTTATGTTGGTAGAGAGTTAAAGAATAATGCTTTCGAGATAGGACGTGTAAGTGATAATCTGGCTAGAGTTAAAGATGAACTCAAACTCGTTAGCAAATATGCTTCTATGGTTGCTACTCAAGCTGAGCAAGTACTTAAAGCTCAAAATGATTTGCTTGATGAATTAAATAATAAAAATTACTTTGTTGTTAGAGTGGCTACTAGAACTGGTAGAATGACTCAGGAACCTTTGTATCCTGAAGGCCACCCTAAGAGAATCGAGCAAGATTCTCAGAGAAATAATTTAGAAGCACCTAGTTCTTCTAAAAATAAGAAAAAGAAAAACGATAGAACTTTGCATGCTTCTAGTGAACCTACTATAGACACACCTGAGAATCCCAATGATATTTCTGTTTCTGATGCTGAAACTCACTTAGGTGATGAACAAGAACCTAGTGATAATGTTAATGATAATGTTCATGTTGATGCTCAACCTAGCAAAAACAATGATGTAGAGGTTGAACCTGCTGTTGATCTTGATAACCCACAATCAAAGAATCAACATTATGATAAGAGAGGATTTGTTGCTAGGAAGCACGGTAAAGAAAGAGAACCATGGGTTCAGAAACCCATGCCCTTTCCTCCTAAACCATCCAAGTCAAAGGATGATGAGGATATTGAGCGCTTCGCTGAAATGATTAGACCTATTTTCTTATGTATGCGCTTAACTGATATGCTGAAAGTAAATCCTTATGCTAAGTATATGAAGGATATCATCACAAATAAAAGAAAGATACCGGAAGCTGAAATTTCCACCATGCTTGCTAATTACACTTTTAAGGGTGGAATACCAAAGAAACTTGGAGATCCGGGTGTACCAACTATACCATGCTCTATTAAAAGAAATTATGTTAGAACTGCTTTATGTGATCTTGGAGCCGGTGTTAGTGTTATGCCTCTCTCTTTATATCGTAGACTTGAATTGAATAAGTTGACACCTACTGAAATATCTTTGCAAATGGCTGATAAATCAACTACTATACCTGTCGGTATTTGTGAGGATGTACCTGTTGTGGTTGCAAATGTCACTATCTTAACGGACTTTGTTATTCTTGATATTCCCGAGGATGATAGTATGTCTATTATCCTTGGTAGACCTTTCCTTAATACTGCAGGGACTGTTATTGATTGCAACAAAGGCAATGTCACTTTTCATGTTAATGGTAATGAGCATATGATACACTTTCCGAGGAAACAATCTCAAGTTCATAGCATCAATTCTATTGGAAAAGTTTCAACTATTATTATTGGAGGTTTTGAATTTCCTCTCCCTACTATCAAGAAAAAGTATGATATTCTTATTGTTGGGGATTTTCATATCCCCGTTGAGGTAACTTAGTGTTATTCGAAATTTCTCCGGTTCCGTGTTATTCGGAATGAGTTTGTTAACAAGACTTGATCAACCTTGTTAGTGGATTCATTTTGATGATCGTGAGATGGATGAAACTAGAAGACACAACCTTCTGTACCCTCTTTTTACTTTCTGTTATTTAGAATAAATAAAGCAAAAATAGTATTATCTGTCTGTTTTCTGAATTATCCGTGCATTAAAAATAGTCCGAAAATAAAAGTGCTCCAAATGCCCTGCAAATTTAGTATGATTTTTTTCTAGAATATTTGAGGATTTTAGGCACTGAAATCACTGCAGGAGGGGCAAGCACCAGGCCACGAGAGTGGAGGGCGCCCCCCTATAGGGTGCGCCCCCTGTCTCGTGGGCCCCTGGTGGCCCCCCTCCACTTATGCCAGCACCCACACACTTCATCTTCTACCCAAAAAAAATCCCCATCCAGCTCAAGCACGAGTTCTAGCTCATTTTGCTGTGATTTTCGATATCTTAGCTCAAAGCTCCATTCACAAAACTGCTTTGGGAGATTGTTGCTTGGTATGTGACTCCTCCATTGGTCCAATTAGTTTTTGTTCTAGTGCTTTATTCATTGCAAATTTTTGCTGCATAGGTGACCATGTTCTTGAGCTTGCATGTTAAATTTTTGAGGTCCCAAGCAATTCCAATGCATGATATAGGCTCTAGGCACTTGTAGGAGTAGTTGCTATCAATCTTGTTTAGTTTTATTCGCTTTTACTTTGAAGTTACTAAAATTTCAGAAATTTTCAGAAAAAGAATTATGCTTAGAAGAATGTACCAAGGTGGTTCCTCGGCAAACAAAGGGCCAAGGATTGCTATACGTGAGCAAGATGTTGAATTGTCGATGGACGCAAATGTACGGGCTTGTGAGTGGTCATCTGATGATTTTATGGTCGAAGCAGGCTTCAAGGAGGAATTTGACGCGTATGTGCGTAATGCCGAGCTGGAGGACTTCTTACAAGATAACTGTCCTTAGTACTATCAAATGACTGATTCCTTTGTGCGGAGGTTCCAATATATCTATGCGAGTAATTCTCCCAGTGTCATGTTTGATATTTATGATACATCTTATACCATGGATTTAGAGGATTTCACAACTGCTTGCAAACTCCCGCGGTGGGGTAATATTAATGAGCCTCACAAATCTGAATTTAGAGATTTCCTTGCTAGTATTACCGTGGGAGAATCTAGGGACATAGCACAAGCTACCATAGGGAGAATTCATTTTCCTGCTATACATTATTTTGCTCTCTTTATTGGTAGATGCATTAACGGTAAAGACGAATCTTGTCACATGTGTGTCCCTGATCTGTGTGTCCTCAAGAGTGCTGTTTCAGGTTATAAAGGTTATAACTTGGGGGCAATAGTTGCACGTAGGTTGCAGAATAATAGTAGAAAGGGAGATTTATTTGGAGGAATTTATGCAACCTGTGTGGCTAATTATCTTAATATAGCCCCATGAGAGGGGGATATGATTTTACCTCCTATTTATTTGGATAAAGAAGCTATGTTTAATCATCATTTTCTTGAGAGGAATGAACAATTCCTCCATTATCGACTAATCTATGACAGACGCAACGTCGTCCCTTGTCGTGGGAACGAACACCTATGGGGCAGAGCCCCTTTCGGTCCGGCGGGGGGCAGAGACCGCACGAAGAGCGGATCGAGGCGAAGCACACGAGCGATTTTACCCAGCTTCGGAGCTCTCCGGAGAGATAATACTCCTACTGCTGCTTTGTGGTTGTATTGTGTTCTTGCTCGGGAGCGCTGAGAGTTACAGTACACTCTAGCTGCTAACGAGACCGAGCGTGAGTGTTTTCTGGTTTCGAACCCCACTCTACGTTGCGCATGGGCCTCCTTTTATATGCTAAAGGGGTCGCTGATAGGTGGCAACGCATGCAAGGGCAAAAATGTAAAAGAACTGCGGTTGGTACACCTACTTGTACAGTGTATCCTACCTAACCCTGACGGCAGGGGACAAAGGCATTAAATGCCCGTCTGTGTCGCCCAAACAGTGCAGAAAAGGACCGTCAGGGGCGCCACCGCTTGCCACGATGGCTATCTTGTCAGCGCCGCTTGCCACCTCGCACCGCTGGCTGCACAGCCTCTCACCAGGCGCGTCTGGAATGGTCCCGGGGCGACACGTTGGTGGATGTGCTGGAGCGCGGGTACAGAGTGGTAGCTTTCCGTGGCAAGCGCCTTGCCGCGGTCGTTGTCTTGTCGCGCCCGGAAGCTTGTCGCTCACCGGGCCTTGCCGGAACGCGTGGCGCGTCGCGACAAGTTCCTTGAGATGCCTCGGTTGGCCTTCCCGGCAAGCTCCTCTTGCCGGGGCCTTGTCTCCTTGACTTGAGATGCCTTGGCTGGCCTTCCCGGCAAGCTCCTCTTGCCGGGGTCTTGTCTCCTTGGCTTGAACACTTTGTTCTTGAATGGCTCCAAAGGAACCACGGAGGATCTTGGCGGTCACCCGGCAAGCCTTGCCGCGGGGCGCTGTGACTGCCCGTGCACAAGTTCGGGATACTAGGGTACCCCTACTTTAGTACACCGACAGGAGCCCCCGGGCCTGGGCCACACACGGTGTCGAGCGCTGTTGGGCCAGGCCCAAAACAGGGCACGGGCACGCGCGGCCTAGGTTATGCCGTATCTTACTCCGTATCCACCGCGCCCTCCCCTAACGACACGCGCGAATGCGGCGTCGTGGGAGAGATCGTGGGTGGTTTCTTTATTCGGAAAAAGCGTAACGTTCGTCTCCTCCCTCTTTATAAGCAGGGAAACAGGGGCAGTTCCCCCACCTCGCCAGTTGCCGTTTCCAATCTCAGAAATCCTCCGCCGCTCCCCCCCTTCTTCCAAAGCCGAAGGAGAGCAGCGCTCCGCCCCCCATCGCCACCGGCGCCACCAACACCGTCGATCTCCCCCACCACCTCCGCCATGGCTCCGAAAGTCGGGAAGGGCGTGAAGTCAGCCGAGGCGCTGCGGCTCGAGGCGCTGCGAAAGGAGCGGGCACTCTCCCCCCCCCCCCCCGAGCTCGCCGCGAAGGAGCTGAGAGAGTGGTACTACCTCTTCTAGTCGACGGGGACGTGAGCGCATCCGCGCACGAAGGTACTCTCCGCCGCCGCTTCGGAACGGGCTCCGAACGGATACCCATTCTTCGCACTGTTCTTCTACTGCGGGCTCTGCCCACCTTTCTCTGAATTCTTCTGTGACATCATGAACACCTACGGGTTCCACCTCCTTGATTTCACCCCCAACGCTGTTCTGACCATGGCAGTTTTCACGCATCTCTGCGAAAACTTTGTCGGAGTCCACCCAAACGTAGCTCTATTCTGCCACTTTTTTATGCCCCGGGTTGAGAGAGGGGAACCCCTATCCGGCG
Source organism: Triticum timopheevii (assembly GCA_963921465.1). Lineage (NCBI taxonomy): Eukaryota > Viridiplantae > Streptophyta > Magnoliopsida > Poales > Poaceae > Triticum > Triticum timopheevii. The sequence goes on from OY997268.1 coordinate 474,861,005, forward strand.
GGATCGCCTGGATCTCGAGGGCCGGCAAGAAAGAGGCCTATCTGGAGGGGGAGCTCCGCAGCAAATGGGAGGAGTGGAGAGTGGACTGGTGCTGGATCGTCGAGGAGAACCCACAGCCGTTCACCGCCCAGCGCCAAACCCCAGCAGCGCGCGGTAACGATTGGAGCAGCTTAGCGCCAGAAGATGATAGGCTGAAGATTGCCGTCACCCGGATCTTGCGCCTCAGGCTTGCCGGGCTTACTGTAGGCGCCGTTGGCGCAGATTTCCATCGCCGCCGCATCACCCCCCTGCAGGAGAGGAGGAGACCCGCCTGGCTGTTCAGGGGTTCGGCGGACATCATGAGGCTGCGCCCGGGCCTCAACTTCAACTTCACTGTCCTGGAGCTGGACGCGATGCTCAAGGAGCTGTTCAAGCACGACCCTCAGCATCCCGAATGGTTCAGGCTGCCGCAGAGCGTCGTCCCACTGTGCAACAATTCCTCGCTCGATCGCATCCGTGCAATGATGCCTTTGTGCGACTCGCATGGAATTGTTCCAACTTGGCAAGAGCCCGCGGACGATGTTGTGCGGGAGTTCTTCGACGGCCTGGTATAGGTAGCGGTCCGCTCCGATGAACAGAAGAGCCTCACCCGCGACACCACCGATGCGGAGATGCAGCGCATCGCCACCAGGGCGGAAGAGGCGGCGGCAGCCGCTGCCGCGGGCGAGTTTGGATTCACCGTGGAGGAGGCAGAGGCAGCAGAGGCGGCAAGCCTTGCCAATCGAGATGAGCTTGCCGGAGAGCTTGCCGGCGAGGGAGAGCTTGCCGAGCCTGAAGCCGAGTCGAGCGAGCCCGCCGAGGGTGCGAGCGGCCTGCCATCTTCAAGCAGCTTGCCGCAAGCAGAGCCCCCAGCTCCACCAAGAAGGCGTCTCTGCAAGGCTGGGGACGTAGCAGGGCGGCAGACGGGTCAACAGCCGTCGCGCCGCGCGACACGCTCCGCCGCGAAAAGCACTGTTGCCGCGGGAGCGTCTCACGCTACTGCGCCAACTGGAGAGGGGTCCTCCCGGACCGCCGCTTCTGGTTCTGCCGCTGCCCCCGCCAAGCGGTCAAGGGAACCTACTCCTCCGCCTCGTCGTGCCGGAGGTGGGCCGGACTTCGACCTCTCCGCACTCAGCTCCGACGAGGAAGAAGAAGAGTAAGATTCTTTGATGTACTTGTAGTTCTTCAACTCTTGTTGTTTTGTCTTGTATCTGATTTGCTTCACTCTGAACCCATTCCATTTCAGGACCCTGGCCCAGAGAGCAGCGAAGAGAGCCAAGGCTCCGGTGATTGTCATCGAGGACGAGCCTACCGCGACAGCAGGGGGCGCGCCCGAGACCACCTTGCCGGACCCGACAATCATTCCCCAAAACAGCCCCCGGCGTAAGTATATAGTTTACTTCCCGCTGTTAGGCGCGCATGGGTGTTCTTTTCTTTTGCTGATATCTGAATGTTGGTTTGTGTAGGAGCAGAACAGCCTCACTAAGAGCAACCGGAAGCTGCCCCCGAGACGCTATCTGCTTCGACTACACCGCCAAGGGAGGATTCCCCGGCAAGGGAGCGTTTTCCGGCAAGGGAGAAGTCTCCGGCAAGGGACAGTTCTCCGGCAAGGGACGGTACCAGCGACCCCCCGGTGGTGGAGCCCATGACTGCAGATCCCAGCACAGGTAATCCTCTTGCTTGAAAACTTCCCTTTGGTTTTTCTTCTGATTTCCTTTTTGGATATTTGCTTGACTTTTATCCCTCTCCCGGCCTTCAGATCCACCTTCCGCGGAGCCGATGGAGACCGAGGCCACCGGCGAGGAGAACGCGCGCGGCAACACTGATGACGCCGCCGCCACCGAAGAAGAGGCCGGCGCTGATGATCCCGCCGGCGAAGAGGCCGCCAAGGCTGCCGCTGCAGGAGCGGGCGAGGGGTCCGGCGATCGCACTGATGACCCTGAGGCCGCAGGAGCGCAAGGCGCTACACCGACCGCCGATCCCTCCGCTGCCACCGCAGCGTCAGGCTCCGAAGAGCCCCAGCCCGGCGCCTACTTGAAGGCTGGCGATGGCGTCTTCATCAAGCTCCCCTGGGCATCAAGCTCCAGGGCACCGGTCAAAGGAGAAGTCTTTGACGGAGAGGTGCTCGCCTCTACTGGGCTGACACTGGTTGACGCGCCGAGCAGCAGCGGCGCCGAGCCTGAGGAGGAGCAGCTGCTGCGGAAGCTGTTGTCGCTCTACCGCGCCCGACAAGCCAAGCTGGAATCCCGAGAAGCGCTTGTCGTGAGGGCGGGAGTGGATATTGAGAAGCATGCGGAGGAGCTCCGAAGTCGCAATCAGGAAGCCCTCCGGTCCACTGCAGAGGAGCGGGCGCAGCTCGTCGAGGCGCGGAAAGCCTTCCTTCTCGAGAAGGCTAAAGCTGAAGAGCAACAGCGGCTTGCCGCCGAGGAGCTGTCTGCGCGGGAGGGCGAGTTGACGCAGCGGAAAGTCAACCTTGACAGCCACGAGGAGGAGCTTGCCGCGCGGGAGCGAACTTTCGGCGGGGCTCTCAAGGAAGCAAAGGACGCGGCCGCAGCTGCCGAGGCCGCCAAGAAGGAACTGGAAACGAAGGTGGTGCAGCTGGAGGCCGATCTCAAGACGAGCGGCGAAGAGCTTGCCGCGCTCAAGCGTGAGCGCGAGAAGGATGCCCTCGCCCATGGCGAGCTGCAGGGCCGTCTCGTCGAGAAGGGCAAGGAGCTGAGCGCCGCCAAGGACTCCAACGCTGATCTTGAGTTGAAGCTGGCTACTTTGACCAAGACGCTGGACAACGCCAAGGAGCAGGAGGTGGCCTTGAAGAAGGAGATCAAGGCCAACGAGGAGCTGCTGGCGAGTGCTGCCGCCACCCAGAACACCTTCAGGGAGAATGTGGAGCACTGGACGGAGGGTCTCGTGGATGTTGCTGCCGCCATCGGCGGAGAGCTGGCGCAGCTGGGGATGGAGGATTTCGAGTATTCCTCTGATGAGAACCTCCAACCCAGCGCCAAGCTCACTTTGTTCTTCAAAGGCGTGGCGACGGCCCTCCAGCGACTCCGGGAGAAGATCCCAAAGCAGCTGGCCGACGAGTCGCGCACAATCTGTGCGAGAGTTCTGCAAAAGGTGTTTGTGAAGGTGGCCTTCCGCAACTCAAGCCTCAACCTCACCAATGTCCTCAAGAAGCTGCCTCCGGATGCTGATCTGGAAGCGCTCAAGGCCCTTGTCGCACCCATTGTGGACAAGGTGAACGAGGTCAAGAGGGTTGATGGCGACCGCGTAGATTAGGCTGCCCGTTTCCTCCTTTCCTTGTCGCTGCTAGTCATGTTGCGAGAACAATCCATTAGAGCTGCGACAAGCTATCTTGTAATATAACTTTATTCTGGGTATCGATTGCTATGTTATTTCCTTTACTTGATTCCCTCCTTTGTATGTTTTTGCCCTACGCTTTTCGGGAACTTGTCGGCGCAGGCACCCTTGCCGCGAGCGCTGAGTGCGGGACATCAGCAACCTGCTGGCGATGCCGCTACTGACAAGAAACCTTGTCGCAACTAGTCGCAGCTCACTTAAGTTGTTGAGCGGACTCGAAACAAAGTAAGGGTGCAACTAGCTACGAGTTGGTTCCTCCGCGCACAAGTTTGTCATACAAAGTACGGTCGTTCGAGGAAAATAACTTAAAATTTTTAAAACTAATTGCTCAAACTTTGGCAACTTAGCTTTTCTGTCGTTTGCTTCCCGGTAAGGCGACACTTTCTTGAACGACGCCTGGTCCACACCATTATCTCCTCCTTTCCCCCCGGCAAACTTGTGGGCGAGGGAACCTTCCTTTTCTTTGCGAAAAAAGAAAGAAGAGAAAATAAAGATATGGAGCCTTATGGCTCGTCATCGCTTACCGGAGTAGGTGCTGCACAAAGTGTCAGATAACACATGCAAAAAATAGAAAGCATGAAATTGACAAGATGTACGGAGCACATGAGCTTTATTTATGCACGGGGTCTGCGCCCGGCTTGGTACAAAGGATTACATGCAACAGCGGCAAGACTCGTACAAAAGGTGGTTGCCGAAACAGGTTCCGGCAACCGCGCCTTACGGATAAAACTTACGAAGATGCTCAATGTTCTAGGAGTTGCTCACCGGAAAGCCATCTTCGGTCTCAAGGTGGACAACGCCAGGCCTAGTGACTCGTTTCACCCGGTAAGGGCCTTCCCACTTCGGCGTCAACTTGTTGGAATTCTTGGCGGAATGAACACGCCGAAGAACAAGGTCGCCTTCCTCGAGACTTCTGGCATTAACTTTGCGGCTATGGTAGCGGTGCAAAGCTTGCTGGTATCGAGCAGCTCGTACAGCAGCCTGAAGACGGTCTTCCTCAAGGAGCAGCGCGTCATCTTGTCACAGCTGCTCTTGCTCAAGCTCATCATAAGCGAGCACGCGAGGCGACCCGTATACAAGTTCCGTGGGGAGAACTGCCTCTGCTCCATAGACTAGAGCAAAAGGTGTCTGGCCAGTGGCTCGATTTGGCGTCGTCCTGAGCGACCAAAGAACCACCGGCAGCTCCTCAATCCAGTTCTTTCCGTACCTGTGCAGCCTGTCGAAAGTCCTGGTCTTGAGCCCGCACAGCACTTCAGCATTTGCCCTCTCCGCTTGACCATTGCTTCTCGGATGAGCAACAGAAGCGAAGCAGACCTTGGCGCCAAGATCTTGGACGTACTGCATGAAGGTGCGGCTCGTGAATTGCGTGCCGCTGTCGGTGATGATCCTGTTAGGTATCCCGAAACGGCAAACAATCGACCTGAAGAACTTGACTGCTGACTGTGCTGTCACCTTCCTCACTGCTTCCACTTCCGGCCACTTTGTGAACTTGTCGATTGCGACGTACAAGTACTCAAAGCCCCCAACAGCTTGGGGAAAGGGGTCGAGGATGTCGAGCCCCCAGACCGAAAATGGCCAGGATAAAGGGATCGTCTGGAGAGCTTGAGCTGGCTGGTGTATCTGCTCGGAATGGAACTGGCACGCTTCACACTTGGTTACTTGTGCAGTTGCATCCTGGAGGGCTGTCGGCCAAAAGAAACCTTGCCGGAATGCTTTGCCGGCAAGTGCTCTTGCGCCAATGTGGTGGCCACATATGCCTCCATGTATCTCTGCCAACAGCTTTTGTCCATCTTCCCGGTGAATACACTTCAATTTCACACCGTTGAATCTTCTTCTGTACAGTGTGCTGTCGACAAACTGGTACATACTTGATTGCCGGGCTACTCTTTCTGCTTCTTCTTGCTCTTCGGGAAGTTCTCCTATCTGAAGGAAACGGACAATTTGCTGTGCCCATGCTGGAGCTTGCGGCTCGACAACAAGGACTAAAGGCACATATGCTGCTGCGGGAACATCCGCTTCTACGGCGAGAACCTGCGACTCAGCCGGAGCTTGATGTTCCCCGGCAAGCTTGCCGGAGCAAAACTTGTCGGGAGCGTCTGCTTCAACGGAACAAACCCTAGGGCTTGTCGGAGCAGACTGCTCCACAGCACCCTCGGTGTTGATCTTGGGGACCTTCTTGGCGGCGGCTTCGGGAAGCTCTGCCGGAAAATAGTCACCAGAGATCAACTTTCTCTTCTTGCTCTGTCCAGTTGATGGCGTTACGGATGGTTGAGTCAGTTTGAGCACAAAGATCCCTGGTTCCACAGGTAACTTAAGTGCGGCGCACTATGACAGGCCATCGGCAATGTCGTTCTGAGCTCTCAGAACATGTTCCATCTATAGGCCGTCAAAGTGCTCTTCTAACTTTCTCACTTCGTCAACGTAGGCTTCCATCAACGGACTCTGATAATCCTTGTTCACTTGGCGGACGACAAGCTGCGAGTCACCCCTGACAATGAGCTTCTTGATCCCAAGGTCTACTGCGATCCTGAGACCGTCAAGCAAACCTTCATACTCTGCAGTATTGTTTGTTGCTTGCTCCTTGGGAAAGTGCATCTGGACTATGTACTTGAGGTGCTCTCCGGTGGGTGCGACAAGTAGCACACCCGCACCGGCGCCTTGCAGTGAGAAGGCACCATCAAAGTACATAAGCCACTCTTTGCTTGCTTCCTTGATGGGGATGCTCGTTTCTGGAATTTCTTCATCTGGTGTTGGCGTCCACTCTGCTATGAACTCTACCAATGCTCTGCTTTGGATAGTTGAAGTACTCTCAAACTTGAGGCCAAAGCTTGACAGTTCTAGTGCCCACTCGACAATCCTGCCTGTTGCTTCTGGATTCTGCAGTATCCTCTTCAGCGGGAAGCGAGTGACAACTGTGATCTCATGTGCTTGGAAGTAATGGCGCAGCTTTCTCGAGGCCATGAGAAGGCCGAAAAGCAATTTCTGCACACCAGAGTACCTTGATCTAGCCCCCTGCAGAAGGGAACTGACAAAGTAAACTGGGCGCTGCACCATTTTCTTCTGCACCTCCTCCTGCGCCTGCGCAGATCCATCCTTGTCGGGACCAGAGCTTGTCGGCGAAGCCCCCTGCTTGTCACTGGATACACCTGCCGCGGTTGCTGGCTCATCATCTGCCTCCCTCTCCGCTACTAACGCAGTACTAACCACTTGATTGGTTGCCGCTATATATAGCAGCAACTTCTCTTGTGGCTTAGGTGCGACAAGTATTGGAGTGGAGGACAGGTATCTCTTCAAGTCCTGCAGCGCAGCCTCCGCTTCCGGAGTCCATTTCATTGGACCTGCCTTTTTCAATATTTTGAAAAATGGCAGGGCGCGCTCAACAGACTTAGAAATAAACCTGCTGAGAGCAGCCACGCAACCGGCAAGCCTTCGTACATCCTTGACGCGCTTTGGTGCTTCAATCTGCTCAATGGCCTTGATCTTGTCGGGATTGGCTTCAATTCCCCGCTGGGACACGAAGAACCCGAGAAGCTTGCCGGAGGGGACTCCAAACACACACTTCTCGGGGTTAAGCTTGAGGTTGATCTTGCGCAGATTTGCAAAGGTCTCATCTAATCTTGAATCAGAGTTGCCTTGTCCTTGCTCTTGACCACTATGTCATCCATGTATGCTTCCACATTTCTGTGCATTTGTGGCTCAAAAGCGTCGTGGACTACTCTTGCAAATGTTGAACCAGCATTCTTCAAACCAAAGGGCATCCGTACAAAACAGTACGTGCCACATGGGGTGATGAATGAGGTCTTCTCCTCATCCTCTTCTGCCATGAAGATCTGATGGTATCCTGAGTATGCGTCAAGAAATGAAAGCAAGTCACATCCGGCCGTGGAGTCAACAATCTGGTCAATGCGCGGCAAGGGAAATGGGTCTTTGGGACAAGCTTTATTAACATCGGTAAAGTCGATACAAAGCCTCCATTTCCCGTTTGCCTTGCGCACGACTACAGGATTGGCCAACCACGTAGGATGGAGCACTCCTCTGACAAGGCTTGCTGCTTCCAACTTCTTGATTTCTTCTGCAATGAATTCTTGGCGCTCCACTGCTTGTTTCCTGACTTTCTGCTTGACGGGCCGCGCATGAGGACAAACGGCAAGATGGTGCTCGATTACTTTCCTGGGAACACCGGGGATGTCAGACGGCTGCCATGCAAACACGTCGACGTTCGCCCGCAGGAAAGTAACGAGCGCGCTTTCCTATTTAGGGTCGAGAGTGGCACTGATGGTGAAGGTACCACCAGTGCCGTCCTCCTTGGCGGACACCTTCTTGGTCTCTGGCGGAGCTGCCATTGCCTTCTTACACTTGCCGGTGGAGCTCGATGGTGCGTCCTCGACGGTAGCACAGCACTCCGAAGAGGTGCGCTTGCCGGAGTGGGCATCAGAACTCTTGCCGGACTTGGTCTTCTTCTTCCCCCCGGGAGCTTCAGCGGCAAGTGACTTGCGTTCTGCTGCGGCTGCTGCGTCCCGGTAAATCTTGTCGGCGCAGATAAGAGCATCCTTCTTGTCGCCAGGGACAGAGATGACACTTATCGGGCCTGGCATCTTCAGCACATTGTATGCATAGTGAGAGGCAGCCATGAATTTGGCGAGTGCTGGACGGCCGAGTATCCCATTGTAAGGCAATGGAAAATCAGCAACGTCAAAAGTGACCCTCTCAGTCCTGAAGTTCAACTCGCTGCCAAATGTCACCGGCAACGTGATCTTTCCCTTCGGCTTGCTCCTTCCCGGATTGATTCCTTGGAATGTGCCGGTCTCTTCGAGCTCGCTGTCAGGGATCTGGAGTTTCTGGAGTACCGCGGAGGAGATCAGGTTCAAGCCGGCCCCACCGTCAACTAGCATCTTAGTGACCTTGAGGTTGCGGATAGTTGGTGAAACCAACATCGGCAAGCACCCGACCGCAGTTATGCGATCAGGGTGGTCCTCAATATCAAAGATGATAGGCGTGCTGGACCATTTCACAGGCTTGCGTGACTCGATGGGTGGTTCTGCCGCATTGACTTCCCGCACCCACTGCTTGAGCTGGCGGTGTGAAGTATGCAGAGATGCACCACCTTCAACGCACAGGACCTCTATGGCTTTCTGAAACTCCTGCTCATCGGCCTCGTCATCATCCATGTCTTCATCGTCGTCTTCATCTTCGTCCTTGTCGCGACCGCGGGGAGGTCTGTCTCCTTGCCGCTGCTTGGCCTTGCCGCGGCGTCCTCCCCGGCCGGGACGCTTCTTGCCGGATCCTCCAGTACCTTCTTGGGTCTTCTCCTTGTCGCGTCGCTCGTACTCAGCCTTTTTCTGCTCGACAAGCTGCTCGACCTTCTTGCAGCTCTGGAGATCATGGCCCTTGGTGCGGTGAATCTAGCAGTACTGCTTGTCGGAGCCGTCCTTCTTGTCGGCGGCCGCCACAGCTTCGGCTTCCTTGGCGTCACCTTCGTTGCTGGACTGCTCAACGACTAGCACATCTTTGCCTTTCTTCTTCCTGTTGTTCCGCCGCCGGTTTTTCCTTGCCGGGGCGGCATCGTCGCTGTCAGATCCTCCTGCTCCTGTGTTCTCTCCGGGGAATCTCCTCCCTTCCTCAGCACATGCACACTTGTCGGCCAGGGCGTATAGCTCACTGACGTCTCTCATCTTGCACATCGCCATCTCCTCCCGCATCCTGCGGTTATGCATGTTCTGATGGAACGCGCTGATGACCGCGGCAGGGTGTACATCTGGGATGTTGCGCTGCACCTGGCTGAATCTCTGAATGTACTTGCGCAGGGGTTCTCCTTCCTTCTGGGCGAGCAGATGAAGATCGCTCTCTTGGCCATGAGGCTTGTGGCCGCCTGTAAAGGCACCGACAAACTGATGGCATAGATCTGCCCAGGAGGATATGGAGTTGTCCGGCAAGTGCATGAGCCAGGACCTGACATTGGGCTTGAGCACCAGCGGGAAGTAGTTGGCAAGGATCTTGTCGTCGCGTCCCCCAGGAGCTTGCACCGCGATGGTGTAGATGCTGAGGAACTCCGACGGATGCAACTTGTCGTCGTACTTCTCTGGTACGTCTGGCTTGAAATTCTTCGTGCTGGGCCACTGGACTTGCCGCAGCACACGAGTGAACGCAGGGTAACCTACCGCGTACGGCAAGTCTCCTGGTTCCCCTGGCGCATGCATGTCGACAGTGGGCCCAGCGCGCTGGTCTGATTGACGCTGCGCTTCTCTTCGACGCTCGATGCGAGTACGAGCGTCTTCTTGCTGTCGTTCGTGAAGAACTTGGCGCTGATCGCGACGAGCTCGTGGATCTGACGACACGGTGGAGTCGGTGTCGAGGTTGACCCGGCAAGTCGGCGATGTTGGCCTTCGGGGCGGAGAGTGCACGATGGTCGCACCCCCACCGGTCTTGTCGCCATCGGCTCGCGCCTGGCAATCTTGTCGCGGCTGCGATGCATTCGGCTGCCGTGGAGTGTCGCCGTTGGCGAAGCCGATGAGACTCTGAATGGTGGCCCTCCATTTGTCGATCTTGTCCGCTGTTGGAGGGTAATCCAGGAGTAGTTGAGCTCGTGCCAAAGCTTCTTCCGAAGTTTTGGGTGGTGATGGCGAACGGTGCGAGGAGCGGGATATGCTCGGACTTCTAACTATGTTAGAAGGAGCAGCATCCCGTCCGGGCGACCGTGTCTTGCTCGTGCCAGCATGTTGGCGCGCATGCTGGTCTTGAGCATCCCGAGATCCACCAGCTCGATCTCGGTCCAACGAACATATGGTACCGCGAGTACCATGATGCTGTCGGTCCCGCGCCTCCTGAGATGGGCGCGGCGCATGTACGGACGCCGAGGTCTGCGCAGCCTTGTCCTTGGACTTGGTAGCATCTCCCTCGTCGACGCCCGTTCTTCCGCCAGCGTCTACCCCACCACCTGTTTGCTCCGGTGGCGGTGGGATCGACGTGGACGGAGCAGCCACCTCCGAAGCCTTCTTCTTTGGTGGCATGTCGATGAAGATGATGAAGAAGATGAAGATCTAGCTCGCGTGAATGCCGGATCGGGTTCACACAACCTCGACGCCCCCTACCTAGTGCGCCAAAGATGTCGTGGGAACGAACACCTATGGGGCAGAGCCCCTTTCGGTCCGGCGGGGGGCGGAGATCGCACGAAGAGCGGATCGAGGCGAAGCACATGAGCGATTTTACCCAGCTTCGGAGCTCTCCAGAGAGATAATACTCCTACTGCTGCTTTGTGGTTGTATTGTGTTCTTGCTCGGGAGCGCTGAGAGTTACAGTACACTCTAGCTGCTAACGAGACCGAGCGTGAGTGTTTTCTGGTTTCGAACCCCCCTCTACGTTGCACATGGGCCTCCTTTTATATGCTAAAGGGGTCGCCGACAGGTGGCAACGCATGCAAGGGAAAAATGTAAAAGAACTGCCGTTGGTACACCTACTTGTACAGTGTATCCTACCTAACCCTGACGGCAGGGGACAAAGGCATTAAATGCCCATCTGTGTCACCCAAACAGTGAAGAAAAGGACTGTCAGGGGCGCCACCGCTTGCCACGATGGCTATCTTGTCAGCGCCGCTTGCCACCTCGCACCGCTGGCTGCACAGCCTCTCACCACGCGCGTCTGGAATGGTCCCGGAGCGACACGTTGGTGGATGTGCTGGAGCGTGGGTACAAAGTGGTAGCTTTCCGCGGCAAGCACCTTGCCGCGGTCGTTGTCTTGTCGCGCCCGGAAGCTTGTCGCTCACCGGGCCTTGCCGGGATGCGTGGCGTGTCGCGGCAAGTTCCTTGAGATGCCTCGGTTGGCCTTCCCGGCAAGCTCCTCTTGCCGGGGCCTTGTCTCCTTGACTTGAGATGCCTTGGCTGGCCTTCCCGGCAAGCTCCTCTTGCCGGGGTCTTGTCTCCTTGGCTTGAACACTTTGTTCTTGAATGGCTCCAAAGTAACCACGGAGGATCTTGGCGGTCACCCGGCAAGACTTGCCGCGGGGCGCTGCGACTGCCCGTGCACAATTTTGGGCTACTAGGGTACCCCTACTTTAGTACACCGACATCCCTATTACTCTTCCTGCTCCCTACCTTTTTGATTACCAGGCAAAAGGAAGATATGTTGTCACCAGGGAGGAAGCGGCTGAATACGAGAGGGGAGTGGAGGCAGCTCGCCAACACGCTGCAGCTCAGGAGGCGGTTGCCGCTGCATCTTAGTACGACCCCGGTTTCACTTATGGATATCAGCCAGGCAATCCTTGGTACTAGACCAACTTAGGCCAAAAGCCTAAGCTTGGGGGAGTACGTATTTCTCACCGACTTTTACATTCATGTTCACACACTAGTCGTCGGTGCTCATACTCTTTCATTGTTTTATCCATGCTAGTTTAAATTTCTTTTTCTAGTTTTCTTCTTATGTGTTTGATAAGTCTTAAGAAAACCAAAAAAATTAGTTTAATTTCCATGCTTGTAGTAGAAATTAAAATGGAAACCCAAAAAGATTTCTAGTTCTTCTTCTTACTTGTTGGGAGCTTTCCCGTGTAAATAGTTTTATTTTCTTTTCTTTCCTTTGGGGGTCGAGAAGACCATATTGAAAATGTTTAGTGGCTCTCATTTGCATGATTGTTTATTTAATTTAGAGCCCATATCACCTTGTCTTCTCTCTTGAGTTCAATGCTTGCAGATTCCAGCTTAGTCCAATGCACGTGCACTCTTATTATTATACACATCGTTCGGTCGTGCAAGTGAAAGGCAATAATGACGATATATGATGGACTTATTGAGATGAGAAAAGCTGGTATGAACTCGACCTCTCTTGTTTTTGTAAATATGATGAGTTCATCGTTTCTAAGTCAGCTATTATGAAGTAAACATATTCGCAATGACATTTAGAGATTATAGTTGCTTGTGCCATGCTTGATTAGCTATGAGTTATAATGGTTTACCTTGCGTGCCAACATGCTATTAGAATGATTATGATGTGGTATGATGGGATGGTATCCTCCTTTAAATGAATTGAGTGACTCGACTTGGCACATGTTCACGCATGTAGTTGAATCAAATCAACATAGCCTTCATGACATTTATGTTCATGGTAGATTATATCCTACTCATGCTTGTACTCGGTGTAAATTAATTTTAATGCATGTTTATGACTGTTTTCGCTCTCTCAGTTGGTCGCTTCCCAGTCTTTTGCTAGCCTTCACCTGTACTAAGCGGGAATACTGCTTGTGCATCCAAACTCCTTAAACCCCAAAGTTGTTCCATATGAGTCCACTATACCTTCCTATATGCACTATTTACCTGCCATTCCAAGTAAATTTGGATGTGCCAAACTCCAAACCTTCAAATGAAATTCTATTTTGTATGCTCGAGCAGCTCATGTTTCAACTAGGGCTGCCTATATCTTCCATCCTAGGTGGGTTATTCTCAAGAGGAGTGGACTCTGCTCCTCATTCACGAGAAAGGGCCGGTAACCGGGATGCCCAGTCCCATGATCCAAAAATATCAAAGCAAATCAAAATAATTAAACAAAACTCCCCAGGGCTGTTATTAGTTGGAGGCACTCGTTGTTTCGAGAAAGCCATGGATTGATGCTTATTGGTGGTTGGGGGAGTACAAACCTTTACCATTTTGTTTGGGAACTGCCTATAATGCATGTAGTATGGAAGATACAGCCATCTCTTAGTTGTTGTGTTGACAGTGAAAGTATGCCGCTCAAAATGTTATTCAATCTCTATTTTAAAATCGAGCTCTGTCACCTCTACAAATCCCTGCTTCCCTCTGCGAAGGGCCTATCTATTTACTTTTATGTTGAGTCATCATCCTTCTTATTAAAAAGCACCCGCTGGAGAGCACACTGTCATTTGCATTCATTACTATTGATTTATATTGGGTATGACTTGACTGGATCTCTTTTACCATGAATTACAATGTTTAGTCAGTCCTTGATCTTTAAAGGTGCTCGACATTTATGTTCTGCGGTCTCAGAAAGGGCTAGAGAGATACCATTTTTTTATATCATGTTATAATTATTTTGAGAAAGTGTTGCCATCCGAGTTTTATTATTATGGCTCGCTAGCTGATTATGCTATTGATATGAGTAATCGTGAGAACTAAGTGTTATTATAAGTATGGTTAGTTCATAATATTTGCTGAAACTTGAATGCTGGCTTTTCATGTTTACAACAACAAGAGCAAACAGAGTTTGTAAAAGTTTTTCTTTATCACTTTCAGTTTATCAACTGAATTGCTTGAGGACAGGCAAAGGTTTAAGCTTGGGGGAGTTGATACGTCTCCAACGTATCTACTTTTCCAAACACTTTTGCCCTTGTTTTGGACTCTAACTTGCATGATTTGAATGAAACTAACCCGGACTGACGCTGTTTTCAGCAGAACTGCCATGATGTTGTTTTACGTGTAGAAAAGAAAAGTTCTCGGAATGTCATGAAAATCCACGAAGGCACTTTTTGGAATTAATAAGAATTTCTGGGTGAAAGAAATACACCAGGGGGCCCAGGGCCTGTCCACGAGATAGGGGGGCGCCCCCCCCCCCCCTCCTGTAGGGCGCGCCCCCCTATCTCGTGGGCCCCCTGGACCTCCACCGACCTCAACTCCAACTCCATATATTCACGTTTGGGGAGAAAAAAATCAGAGAGAAAGTTTCATCGCGTTTTACGACACGGAGCCGCCGCCAAGCCCTAATCTCTCTCGGGAGGGCTGATCTGGAGTCCGTTCGGGGCTCCGGAGAGGGGGATTCGTTGCCGTCGTCATCATCAACCATCCTAAATCACCAATTTCATGATGCTCACCGCCGTGCGTGAGTAATTCCATCGTAGGCTTGCTGGACGGTGATGGGTTGGATGAGATTTACCATGTAATCAAGTTAGTTTTGTTAGTGTTTGATCCCTAGTATCCACTATGTTTTGAGATTGATGTTGTTATGACTTTGCTATGCTTAATGCTTGTCACTAGGGCCCGAGTGCCATGATTTCAGATCTGAACCTATTATGTTTTCATGAATATATGTGTGTTCTTGATCCTATCTTGCAAGTCTGTAGTCACCTATTATGTGTTATGATCTGACAACCCCGAAGTGACAATAATCGGGATACTTCTCGATGATGACCGTAGTTTGAGGAGTTCATGTATTCACTATGTGCTAATGCTTTGTTCCGGTTCTCTATTAAAAGGAGGCCTTAATATCCCTTAGTTTCCGCTAGGACCCCGCTGCCACGGGAGGGTAGGACAAAAGATGTCATGCAAGTTCTTTTCCATAAGCACGTATGACTATTTACGGAATACATGCCTACATTACATTGATGAATTGGGGCTAGTTCTATATCACCCTATGTTATAACTATTGCATGAGGAATCACATCCGGCATAATTATCCATCACTGATCCATTGCCTACGAGCTTTTCATATATTGTTCTTCGCTTATTTACTTTTCCGTTGCTACTGTTACAACTACTACAAAAACCCAAAAACAATTATCTTTACTTTTGCTATTGTTACCTTTATTATCATACCACTTTTGCTACTAAACACTTTGCTGCAGATACTAAGTTATCCAGGTGTGGTTGAATTGACAACTCAACTGCTAATACTCAAGAATATTCTTTGGCTCCCCTTGTGTCGAATCAATAAATTTGGGTTGAATACTTTACCCTCGAAAGCTGTTGCGATCCCCTACACTTGTGGGTTATCAATGTACGATAGCACCACCTATCGGAACCACGCCAAAAATCTCCGTGATTTAGAGTCCTTTTACCAACCAGTCAGAACCAATATGTCTACATTGCGTTTGCTCCCTCCAAACTCCTCCCCTTTACCTTCATATGCAATGATTTACATTCCGCTGCTATACTCTTAGAATTACATGTGTAGGTTGATTGCTTGACTTGTGTTAAGTTGCTAAAATCTGCCAAGATATAAAATTAGGAAAAGGCTAGATTTTTATTTGGTCAAGTAGTCTAATCACCCCCCCCCCTCTAGACATACTTTCGATCATACATATGCACATTACTAGCATCACAACAAAGCCAACAATGTTGTTGTACATGTAAAGGTATGGTACCCATCTGAAATCTAGTTGTGTCGTGTAGTTTCCCAGACTTGTATTCTTTCAATGTTACTTTGTCTTGAACCGATATTATTTGAACTATGTCTCAATTTTGATTTGGCAAGACAATGTAGTGAACATATGACATAGATATATGTTTGTTTGATGCTTTTATTATGTACTACTCCCTCTGTTCCTAAATATAAGTCTTTTTAGACATTTCAAATGGACTAGAAGTTACATATGTATGTAGACATATTTTTTTTGACCTTGTATGTAGACATATTTTAAAGTGTAGATTTACTCATTTTACTCCGTATGTAGTGACTTGCTGGAATCTCTAGAAAGACTTACATTTGGGAATGGAGGGAGTACTTGGCAATAGAAGACTTGGTAGTTTAATCCTGTCCACCTTACTACTTTTAGAATGTTGATAGAATATTGGGGAAGAGTACCGTATTAAGCAATGGTAAAGGAAGTAATGCATATAAGGTTCAGGATAGTGAGACATCCTTGTTGGTCTCCAACAAAGCTGATAAAACAGCTAAGGAAAACTATCTCGAAGATAGTAAGACAAACCCAAAACCCTGTCTTGATGTAGTGTTCGAGTTATTGGGCACTACCGTTGGCACAACCTCTTCGCACTCACTGTCTGAATCAGTTCGGTTTCTTGAGTCTCAACTACAAGCTTAAAGACATCGATCAGCTGTGCTGCGTCAAAAAGTCGAGGAACTACGGAAGTCCCTGGAGAATTCAGATGCATACTTTCTGGTGCAACAGCAAGCGTTGCAGTATTTTGGCGCCAAACAAGAGAAAGCTAATAAGCTTGGTGGATACCCACGATAACGTTTCTTGAGCTCTTCTGAAGTTGTTTCAGTTATGGACTTGTTTTGCTTCCACGTTTATTTGTACTAGTGGCCAATTTAGACGGCCAGTGTATGTAATATGTTGCTTTGTTCCCTATATTTGCACTGGTGGCGAACTTTGATGCCCAGTGGGTGTAATATGTGTAATAGTCGTAATAGCCTAGCGTAAGTTGCTTGCTTATTTATTTCCCTATTATCTTGTTTATTTGTTTGCTTGTAGTCACTGCAGTTCTTTTTCTGCGGTTTGTTAGTGGCCACAATAACCTAATTTTTAAAACTAGGCCACAATAACCATGGGTAACATACGGACCATTGTAACCATGGTCCTACTACCTGCTGTAGACCATGGGCCTCCTACGGGTTGAAGGATCCATGGGCCTTCTACGGGATGTACAATCAATGGGCCTTATACAGGTCGTATGATCGATTGGCCAAACATAGGCCGTACAATTCATGGACCAATAATGTACCGCAATATGGGCCGTAAACGGGCTAGAATAGGAATCGTTTGCTTATGGGCCGACCATAACGGGTCGTTAATAGGCCGATATGTTTAACAACCTTAATTATATCGACGGGCATAACAGGTTGAAAATGGGTCATATTTGATGATGCTATGAAAATGACCCAGCGGATTAACAGGCCACAAACGGACCGACTGTAACCACGGACTGAATTTGGCCCATAAGCAGAACTGGCCAATAACGGACCGTAAGTAATCGAATGCTGGAAATGAGCCCAAGAATAAATGGGCCCTTAGAAGGCTGAAAGCTAACACGGGCTAGAAATAGCCCAATGGAATAATGGGTCGTTAATGGGTATACAATGACATACTGTTCATTATGGGCCAGTTTCACCACTAGTCGTTAATGGGCCGAGGGTTACAAAGGGCCTCATATGGGCTGAAAGATGTCATGGGCCATACATGGGCCGGAAGTTACAATGGGCTGAAATCATATTGGACGGCCCAGATGACGCTACTGAACCTAATTCAGATATGCCATAATGGGCCATGAGTTAGCGGGCTATAAATGGGCTATATGCGAACAAGCCGTTAACAGGATTTCCGTTGTCCAGCCCGCTACCTTTTGACCAAGTCAAATGGGTCGGCCTTTTGACCTAAATGGGCCACTGTTAGGCCGAGCCAAACGTGTCGATGTATCATAGGCGCATCCCGTCCATTCGCTAGATGACATCTGTCCCAACGGGGAGTTGGCACGTGGTTCTTTTGGCCAATGAGAATTTTACACGTGGAAAATTGCCATTGGTCATTGCTGTTAACGGGTTATCGGATCCAAAATCAAACCCGATAGCTTAACAGCGCCCCGTTACAGTCGATGCCACGTGTCGGTTACCCTTGAGGAAAACACTTCCATGACGCGTCATTTATCGTCATGGAAGTGGACACTTCCATGATGATAATTTGAGTATTGTCATGGAACACTTCTATGACAGCACAAGTATGACTATCTTGATTCTGTCATAAAATCGTCATGGATGTACATGCATGACAGAAAATGTGACAAACATGTATCATCACGAAAGTGTTTTTTTGTAGTGTCCTTCTTCATCATTGGCCTCCCCCTCGATTGGAGGAGGGTTCCCCTCTGGTCCTTAGCCTCCATGGCTCCCTAAGGTCAGGATCACCTCCAAGATTGGACCTCTCTCTCTGTTTCTCTTCTGTTTTACATTCGTGTTTTCTGGCCTTTCACCGCTTCTTATATCCCCGAAGATCCGTAACTCCATTTGGGATGAAATTTTAACAGTTTTTCCCAGATATTAGCTTCCTTGCGGCAAAGGAAGGACCCCAACCGACTTAATGAAGGAGTCACGAGCTCACACGACGCACCATGGGGGATAGGGGGCGCCCCCTGAGCTCGTGCCTCCCTCGAGCATTGATGTCTACTACACAACCTTCTTCTTGTAGATGTTGTTGGGCCTCCAAGTGCAGAGGTTTGTAGGACAGTAACAAATTTCCCTCAAGTGGATGACCTAAAGGTTTATCAATCCGTGGGAGGAGTAGGATGAAGATGGTCTCTCTCAAACAACCCTACAACCAAATAACAATTTGTAATCTGAAAATATAAAAACAGCAAGGTAACTAATGACAAAAGTGAGCACAAACGGTATTGCAATGCTAGGAAACAAGGCCTAGGATTCATACTTTCACTAGTGCAAGTTCTCTCAACAATAATAACATAACCGGATCATATAACTATCCCTCAACATGCAACAAAGAGTCACTCCAAAGTCACTAATAGCGAAGAACAAATGAAGAGATTATTGTAGGGTACGAAACCACCTCAAAGTTATCCTTTCTGATCGATCTATTCAAGAGTCCGTAGTAAAATAACAAGAAGCTATTCTTTTTGTTTGATCTATCATAGAGTTCATACTAGAATAACACCTTAAGACACAAATCAACCAAAACCCTAATGTCACCTAGATACTCCAATGTCACCTCAAGTATCCGTGGGCATGATTATACGATATGCGTCACACAATCTCAGATTCATCTATTCAACCAACACAAAGTACTTCAAAGAGTGCCCCAAAGTTTCTACCGGAGAGTCAAGACGAAAACGTGTGCCAACCCCTATGCATAAGTTCATTGAACCCGCAAGTTGATCACCGAAACATACATCAAGTAGATCATGTGAATATCCCATTGTCACCACAGATAAGCACGGCAAGACATACATCAAGTGTTCTCAAATCCTTAAAGACTCAATCCGATAAGATAACTTCAAAGGGAAAACTCAATCCATTACAAGAGAGTAGAGGGGGAGAAACATCATAAGATCCAACTATAATAGCAAAGCTCGTGATACATCAAGGTCATGCCAAATCAAGAACACGAGAGAGAGAGAGAGAGAGAGAGAGAGAGATCAAACACATAGCTACTAGCACATATCCTCAGCCTCGAGGGTGAACTACTCCCTCCTCATCATGGAGAGCGCTGGGATGATGAAGATGGCCACCGGTGAGGGATCCCCCCTCCGGCAGGGTGCCGAAACAGGGTCCCGATTGGTTTTTGGTGGCTACAGAGGCTTGCGGCGGCGGAACTCCCGATCTATTGTGATCCTCGATGTTTTTAGGGTATATGGACATATATAGGTGAAAGAAGTCGGTCAGGGGAGCCACGAGGGGCCCACGAGGGTGGGGGCGCACCAGGGGTTAGTGCGTGCCTCCCTGCCTCATGGCCACCTCGAAGCTTCCCTGACTTCAACTCCAAGTCTCTTGGATTGCTTCCGTTCCAAAAATAACTCTCCCGAAGGTTTCATTCCGTTTGGACTCCGTTAGATATTCCTTTTCTTTGAAACACTGAAATAGGCAAGAAAACAGCAATTTGGGCTGGGCCTCTTGTTAATAGGTTAGTCCCAAAAATGATATAAAAGTGTTTAGTAAAGCCCATAAACATCCAAAACAGGTAATATAATAGCACGGAACAATCAAAAATTATAGATACATTGGAGACGTATCAAGCATCCCCAAGCTTAATTCCTGCTCGTCCTCGAGTAGGTAAATGATAAAAACAGAATTTTTGATGTGGAATGCTACCTAGCATATTTCTCAATGTAATTTACTTTATTGTGGCATGAATGTTCAGATCCAAATGATTCAAGATAAAAGTTTAATATTGACATAAAAATAGTAATACTTCAAGCATACTAACAAAGTAATCATGTATTCTCAAAATAGCATGGCTAAAGAAAGTTCATCCCTACAAAATCATATAGTTTGGTCATGCTCCATTCTCGTCACACAAGAATGCTCTCATCTTGCACACCCCCGATGACAAGCCAAGCAATTGTTTCATACTTTAGTAATCTCAAACTTTTTTCAACTTTCACACAATACATGAGCGTGAGCCATGGATATAGCACTATGGGTGGAATAGAATATGATGATGGAGGTTGTGTGGAGAAGACAAAAAAGAAGAAAGTCTCATGTTAACGACGCTAATCAACGGGCTATGGAGATGCCCATCAATTGATGTCAACATGAGGAGTAGGGATTGCCATGCAACGGATGCACTAGAGCTATAAATGTATGAAAGCTCAACAAAAGAAACTAGTGGGTGTGCATCCAAATTGCTTGCTCACGAAGACCTAGGGCATTTTGAGGAAGCCCATCGTTGGAATATACAAGCCAAGTTCTATAATGAAAAATTCCCACTAGTAAATGAAAGTGACAACAAATGAGACTCTCTACATGAAGAACATGGTGCTACTTTGAAGCACAAGTGTGGAAAAAGATAGTAACATTGTCCACCTTTTTTATTTTTTATTTTTTTGGGCCTTTCTTTTTTTATTTGTCCTTTGTTTTTTTTTCTTTGGCCTTTCTTTTTTTTCTTTTTGGCCTTTCTTTTTTTTATAAGGGACAATGCTCTAATAATGATGATCATCACACTTCTATTTATTTACAACTCATGAGTTACAACTCAAAACTAGAACAAGATATGACTCTATATGAATGCCTCCGGCGGTGTACCAGGATGGGCAATGAATCAAGAGTGACATATATGAAAAATTATGAAGGTGGCTTTGCCACAAATACAATGTCAACTACATGATCATGCAAGGCAATATGACAATGATGAAATGTGTCATGATGAACGGAACGGTGGAAAGTTGCATGGCAATATATCTCGGAATCGCTATGGAAATGCCATAATAGGTAGGTCTAGTGGCTGTTTCGAGGAAGATATAAGGAGGTTTATGTGTGATAGAGCGTATCATATCACGGGGTGTGGATGCACCGGCGAAGTTTGCACCAACTCTCAAGGTGAGAAAGGGCAATGCACGGTACCGAAGAGGCTAGCAATGATGGAAGGGTAAGAGTGCGTATAATCTATGGACTCACATTAGTCATAAAAAACTCATATACTTATTGCAAAAATCTACAAGTCATCAAAAACCAAGCACTGCACGCATGCTCCTAGGGGGATAGATTGGTAAGAAAAGACCATCGCTCATCCCCGACCTCCACTCATAAGGACGACAATCTAAGAACACCTCATGTTTCAAATTTGTTACACAACGGTTACCATACATGCATGCTACGGGACTTGCCAACTTCAACACAAGTATTCCTCAAATTCACAACTACTTTAACTAGCATGACTCTAATATCACCATCCTCATATCTCAAAACAACTATCAAGCATCAAATTGATCATAGCATCCAATTCACTTTCTATGATAGTTTCTATTATACCCAACTTGGATGCCCATCATTCTAGGACCAACTTTATAACCATATCAAATACCATGCTATTCTAAAATACTCTCAAAATAATATAAGTTAAGCATGAGAGATCAACAATTTCTACAAAATAAAGCCACCGCCGTGCTCTAAAATATATAAGTGAAGCACTAGAGCAAAAATTATCTAGCTCAAAAGATATAAGTGAAGCACATAGAGTATTCTAATAAATTCCAAATCATGTGTGTCTCTCCCAAAAGGTGTGTACATCAAGGATGATTGTGGAAAACTAAAAACAAAGACTCATATCATACAAGACGCTCCAAGCAAAACACATATCATGTGGTGAATAAAAATATAGCTCCAAGTAAAATTACCGTGGATGAAGACGAAAGAGGGGATGCCATCCGGGGCATCCCCAAGCTTAGGCTCTTGGTTGTCCTTGAATATTACCTTGGGGTGCCTTGGGAATCCCCAAGCTTAGGCTCTTGCCACTCCTTATTCCATAGTCCATCGAATCTTTACCCAAAACTTGAAAACTTCACAACACAAAACTTAACAGAAAACTCGTAAGCTCTGTTAGTATAAGAAAATAAAATACCACTTAGGTACTGTTATGAACTCATTCTAAATTCATATTGGTGTAATATCTACTGTATTCCAACTTCTCTATGGTTCATACCCTCTGATACTACTCATGGATTCATCAAAATAAGCAAACAACACAAAGAAAACAGAATTTGTCAAAAACAGAACAGTCTGTAGTAATCTGTAACTCTCGAATACTTATGTAACTCCAAAAAATCCTACCAAATTAGGAAAGCCTGAGAAATTTGTTTGCCAATCCATATCAAAAAGAATCAGATCAAAAGTACATTTTTGTGAATTATCAAAACTAATTTACTGGATGCAAAAGTTTCTGATTTTCAGCAGGATCAACACAACTATCACCGTAAGCTATCCTAAAGGTCTTACTTGGCACTTTATTGAAACAAAAGCTATAAAACATGATTACTACAGTAGCATAATCATGTGAACACACAAAAACAGTAAAGTTAAATATGGGTTGTCTCCCAACAAGATCTTTTCTTTAATGCCTTTTAGCTAGGCATGATGATGACAATGATGCTCACATAAAAGATAAGAATTGAAATATAACGGGAGAATCATGAAGCATATGACTAGCACATTTAAGCCTAACCCACTTCCTATGCATGGGTATTTTGTGAGCAAACAACTTATGGGAACAATAATCAACTAGCATAGGAAGGCAAAACAAGCATAACTTCAAGATTTTAAGCACATGGAGAGGAAACTTGATATTATTGCAATTCCTACAAGCATATGTTCCTCCCTCATAATAATTTTCAGTAGCATCATGAATGAATTCAACAATATAACCAGCACCTAAAGCATTCTTTTCATGATCAACTTGCATAGAAAATTTACTACTCTCCACATAAGCAAGTTTATTCTTTATGACATACGTATCATCACAATAATCATCATAAATAGGAGACATGGTTTCATCATAATAAATTTGCTCATTAAAACTTGGGGGACAAAAAATATCATCTTCATCAAACATATCTTCCCCAAGCTTGTGGCTTTGCATTTCATTAGCATCATGGATATTCAAGGAATTCATACTAACAACATTGCAACCATGCTCATCATAAAAAGATCTAGTACCAAACATTTTAATGCATTCTTCTTCTAGCAATTGAGCACAATTTTCCTTTTCATCATTCTCACGAAAGATATTAAAAAGCTGAAGCGTATGAGACAAACTCAATTCCATTATTTTTTATAGTTTTCTTTTATAGACTAGTGATGAAACAAGAAACTAAAAGATTCGATTGCAAGATCTAAAGATATACCTTCAAGCACTCACCTCCCCGGCAACGGCGCCAGAAAAGAGCTTGATTCTACTACACAACCTTCTTCTTGTAGACGTTGTTGGGCCTCCAAGTGTAGAGGTTTGTAGGACAGTAGCAAATTTCCCTCAAGTGGATGACCTAAGGTTTATCAATCCGTGGGAGGCGTAGGATGAAGATGGTCTCTCTCAAACAACCCTGCAACCAAATAACAAAGAGTCTCTTGTGTCCCCAACACACCCAATACAATGGTAAATTGTATAGGTGCACTAGTTCGGCGAAGAGATGGTGATACAAGTGCAATATGGATGGTAGATATAGGTATTTGTAATCTGAAAAATATAAAAACAGCAAGGTAACTAATGACAAAAGTGAGCACAAATGGTATTGCAATGCTGGGAAACAAGGCCTATGTCGGATTTCGGGTTCTGGCAGACCCTTGAGGTTCAAACACTGGGGTGCGCGCAGAGATTTCGCCCTCTACCTACCTGCTCCTCGCCGACTCGCTAGGATCTAAACTACGAAAGGAACAACACAAGAGACACAGAGTTTATACTAGTTCAGGCCACCATTGTGGTGTAATACCATACTCCAGTGTGTGGTGTGGTGGATTGCCTCTTGGGATGATGCTAAACAATACAAGGAAGAACAGCCTCGCGAGGGTCTGTTCTTGGCTGGTGCGATGAACTGCTAGGAGGAGTTCAGTCGCTCTCTCTACTGGTTTCTTGGTGAGGATTCTCTTCTCCCAGATTCTCGATGCCCT
Source organism: Triticum timopheevii (assembly GCA_963921465.1). Taxonomy (NCBI): domain Eukaryota; kingdom Viridiplantae; phylum Streptophyta; class Magnoliopsida; order Poales; family Poaceae; genus Triticum; species Triticum timopheevii. The sequence continues at coordinate 474,885,155 of OY997268.1, forward strand.
ACCCTGGGGGTGGCTAGTCCTATTTATAGGCAAAGGCCCTGGGCCTCTTCCCAAATATTGAGCGGGAAGGGCGCCAACAATTGGCCATTTTGAAGGGGAACATCGGGTACACTTATCCTGACTAAAGTTGGTCCTCGCCTGTCAAAGGCTCTGGTGATGACGCCTGCTTGGGCTCCACAATGACTTCCTTCCTGCCGTTGGGCTGGTCTTGGTCTTGTTGCACCGAAATGGATGCCTTTGCTTGATGCTCTCGCCTGCGCTTTCTCCCTTTGCACCAAAGAGGAAAGGAGGACACTGCGCGGGCTGGCGCCCGACTGGCGCCCCTGGTCGTCATGGCTTGCGTCATAGGCACCTCGTGAGGTACCCCGCCTTGAACTCTCCGCCTCCTCGCGAGCCATCCTGATGACGCCGTGCCTGAGGAAGCTCCTGGTCGTCCGCCCCGCGAGGCTTGGCCCCTCGCGAGGGTCTTGAGCTTGTGTTGGTGAAGATGGGTCGTGCTGGGCCCCCCTTTGAGCCACGCCGCAGGCAGGCAAGTCTGGGGACCCCTGTTTCCAGAACGCCGACAGTAGCCCCCGGGCCCAAGGCGCGCCCGGACTTGGCTGAGCAGAAAGGCGAAAGGGCAAGTGTGAAGTGCTGCGGGCCCTAATAGCCTGCGGCCTTGGGCGCCGCATGGCGGTTGATTGGACGTGGGCGCCTCAGCAACCGCGCGAGTTGATAAAGGAGCGGCATCTGTCTAGGCTTTGCCTCCTTTGCTTTCTCCGGTTGCTGCTCACATCCCCTTTCTTGCGCCTCTCCTTCCTGCCTCCGTAATCTTCAGATCTACTTCATCCGCGCGCCCTAGCAAGACATGGCGCCTCGCTAGGCCCCGGCCGGAGCTTGGTATCTGTCCGCCTTGGACTCGCCGAACGTGTCAGAGGCGAGCCTTGCCCGGGTGCGCTAGATGGCGGCGGCCCAGGGCATCGACAGGGTGAAGGTGTTCAAGGCCGGCTCTGCCCTCCCTGAGGGCCAAGGGAGCACCTTCTATCCGCTCTTTGTGAGCGCCATTGTTGCCGGCCTGGTGCCTCCCTTTTCTGAGTTCTTCTTCTCTGTCCTCCGCCATTACAAGCTTCAAGCTCTGCATCTCCACCCCAACTCTGTCCTTCTTCTAGCAATCTTCGCCTACTATTGTGAGGCTCACGTAGGGGTGAAGCCCTCAGTGGCCTTGCTGCGCCACTACTTCTCCCCCCGGACCTCTCGTGGTCCCATCTCTGCGTGCATGAGCTTCGTCGCGTACGGTAGCTCCATCGCCATTTCGAACCCCGGGAAGAGGATTGAGGGCTTCAGGAGTAAGTGGGTCTTGGTAGATGCTGGGCGCATCCACCCTCGGCTGATCTTGCCCACGGGGCACCCCTCGAGCTCCGACGACTGGTCTCGAGTGGAGCTTGTGGACCCCCGCGCGAGGCTGGTGTTGGAGAAGATGGATGTGGATCTGAGGCCGGCTAGCATGGCGGCGGCGAAGCTGACTGGCGCATCGCTGTTGAGGGAATTCCTGGAGCACCAGCTGGCTCCGCTTCGTCAGTACTCACTTCCGATGTGGAGGCCCCACCCGAGCCCCGCGGTCTTGGCCGACGAGGATCTGGCTGCGGTTCTCCAGTCTTTGGTCGGGGGCGACGTGGCAAGGTTGGAGGGCGCTCCTACGCCCCTGTTCCTCTGCGAGGACTGGGAGCAGGTAGTGGAGTCCATGCCCGTCTTCAGCAGGGATGAGCCCGTGCCTGCGGAGGCTCCCGAGGACCCGGTGGACGTGTCCTCCGGCGACTCCAGCGAAGAGAAGGAAGAAGGGGAGCGGGAAAAAGGGCCTGACTCCGAGGCGACCGACGGAGAGTCGAGGGCTCCCCCCTCCGGAGTAGGTCCCGCGCTCTCCGCCTCTCTCTGAGTGATGATGACGAGGATGATGACGAGCAGGGTGGCGGGAGCCTACCCCCGATCCCGAAGAAGGACCGGACCGGGCTGATCCCCCGCGGGTTTGCCCCGGCCCCGAGGCGATCCGCGGACGTGCCTCCTGCTCCCGAGCTCCTTGAGGCTGATCCTTGCAGCCGGCTCTCGGGCTTCAAGTACGGCCGGAGGCTGCTCGAGCTCGCGAGCGATGACCTGTAAGTGCTTGATTCATGTCTTATTTCTTGTTCTGTTGTTGAGGCTTGACGTTCGTATCTCCCGGCTAGGCTGGCGCCCGCGGCAAAGAAGTCGAAGGGAGCTCCTGAGGTTCCATCCGGGGCAGCGCCTCTGCCCACGAAAGAAGGTGACCGTGACGCACGGGCCTCTCCTGCCCGGGCGTCCTCGCGAGGCCTGGCTGAGCCGGCTGGGGCGAGCTCAGCCCCCACGGCCCAAGCGACTCCCGAGGTGCCCTCGCCTGATGCCGCCACCACAGCCGTCTTCTCCTGAGGATACTGTGGTCACGCTGCCGTCTTCTCCTCCTACTCCACCGACTGTTGTTTCCCCGATTCCTCCTACTATTATGGATCGTGCTGCTGCCGAACTGGACCATCTGCGGCAGGATCTTCTGGGCGCCGACCCTCGTTTAGTGGCCGGGCGCTTGGAGCTGGCTTCCGGCTGGATTTGCTCCGACGCTTCGATTCGGGCGGCGCTGGTTCAGGCCTCGACGGCTTGCGACGAGGAGAAGCAGGCCATCCTTGGGGCGAAGGTTGCTCGCGACGCCGCCTTGGGGGAGGTGGCTAATGTCCGAGGTCGCTGCAAGGCGCTGGAGAGCGAGCTGCAGGGCCTGCAGGACCAGCTCGCCGTGGAGACCCGCCTTCACCAAGAGCAGGAGGAAGGCATGAAGGCTCGCGAGGCAGCCGTCAAGGACCGGGACGCCAAGCTCAAGAAGCGTCGTGACCGCCTAGGCACACTGGAGCAAGAGTTGGAGGCGAGGAAGGTCGAGCTGGACGGCAAGGCATGGGTTCTTACCGAGGATCGCATGGCCTTCGTGGAGATGGAGGAGAAGGCTCGCACCTTGCTGAAGACGCTTTATGACAGCGGCCTGGAGATCCCGCTGGCCGGCGCCGAGGACGGCCCCGCCAAGTTTCTTCCCTTCCTGGTTCGTGCTCTTAAAGATGACACCCTTGGCCTTGGCCCTACGGCTGAGGCCGAGGCGCGTGCCTTGTCTTCTGCAGTGCTGACGCGGGTCCTTACCCACATCTATCTTCGCGACCCCAACGTCAACCTCGACAGCCTGCTGGAGCCAGCGAGCGGCAAGCTTGCCGCTGCCGCTGCTGAGGCCGTGAAGGGTCGCGCGGAGGCTCTGCTGGGGAAGTTCCGGGCCTTCAGCACCAAGCCGAAGCGGGGCGCTGCCGGCCCTGCAGCTCCACAAGGCGAACCCGCTCCGCGCAGCTCCACCACCGGCAAGTGACTCCATCGTGGCTCCCATCCTGCTTTTAATTCCTGCACATGTACCATGCCTCGGGGAGGCGTTAAAACTTGCATTTGGTGTTGTGATAACAGTATGGACTGTAATATTTGCTTTTGAATTCCTTGAAATTTGCGCTATTTCCTTCCTACTTGCTTATGTTCTACGCCGGCAGAGCCCGGCCCCGCGCATACCTCAGCCGCCGTTAGCCCCGACCGGAAACCCGGACGGGACCAAGGAGTGAGGGGCTACGTGACAAGTTAGGCTCCTAAGTCGCGATACTCAGGAGTCCCCCTTGGCACTCGAACAGCAAGTAGGGAGGTGAGATGTGGGGGTGACTCCTTAGGGAGGTGAGATGTGGGTGGATCTACCGTTCTACGTCTGTAGAGCCCGGCCCCGCGCATACCTCAACCGCCGTTAGCCTTTCAGAACTAAGGAGTGAGGGGCTACGTGACCAGTTAGGCTCCTGAGTCGCGATGCTCAGGAGTCCCCCTTGACGCTCAAACGGCCTTCATACCTTGGCTCCACTCGGGGAGGGACGTGCGATGAACCAGGCCCAGGGGGCCTGGCTGGGTGGCGTGTGTCTGGGCGTGACCCAGGCGCAGCCCCCGTGCCCAGCCCCCTCGTGCCGCACTCCCGAGGGGAGGCGTTGCGATGAGGCTAGACACTGAGCTCTAGGCTCCCTGAGGTTGATGCGGCCCAGGGGCCACCCTCAGTTGTTTATCACCAGCGCGGAGCATAGCGCTTCCGTATGTGTACGGACATAGCCGCTCCTCGGCAGTGTCGTAGCCAGCGCGGAGCATGGTGCTTCCACTGGTGCGTGGGAGGGGCCTCCCCTCTGGGAGGAGCCCCCGAGGCGTGTACAGCCCCGCCCTGACACGTGGCTGGCATGGTAGGGCCTGACGAGATGTATCTGGGCACCTGTGAGCCAGCGCGGGACTCACGGGGCCCTACCTCAAGGCGGGTTGCGCCTGGCACTGGGCCTTATCTTGGGGTGTGTTCCTGCAAATTTGGTTAGATGTCGAAGCTCTACGTCCTCGGGTCCTGGCCCTCGAGCTGGTCTCAGCCGTCGCTGGTATGCCAGGCCGCAATGTCGTGGACAAGGCCAGAGGGTGAGGGCTGGACAGCCGGTAGGAGCCCTGAGTCACGATGCTCAGGTACCCCCCCCTTTAACGCGCAAGCTTGGTTAGATGTCAAAACTCTGCGTCCTCGGGTCCCGGCCCTCGAGTTGTTCTCAGCCGTCGCTGGTATGCCAGGTCGCGATGCCGTGGACAAGGCCAGAGGATGAGGGCTGGAGAGCCGGTAGGAGCCCTGAGTCGCGATGCTCAGGTACCCCCCCCCCCCTTTAATGCGCAAGCTTGGTTAGATGTCTAAACTCTATGTTCTCGGGTCCCGGCCCTCGAGCTGGTCTCAGCCGTCGCTGGTATGCCAGGTCGCGATGCCGTGGACAAGGCCAGAGGGTAGGGCTGGAGAGCCGGTAGGAGCCCTGAGTCGCGATGCTTAGGTACCCCCCCCCCCTTTAACGTGCAAGCTGCCGACATCAAGGAAGAAAAGGTGCCACGGACAGGCACCAAATAACAAGCATGATGGGTCGAATGCATGGCCCGAAGATAAATGCAAAAGGGGTACACGCCGCTGGGTCTGACCCGAGCGACTTAGGGATGATGCAGCCCGAGGGGCGCCCCCAACAAAGTAAGCTAAAAAACACAAGCAAAAGGGATACATGCCGCAGGGACGGACCCACGCGGCCTGGGAATGATGCAGCCTTGAGGGCGCTCCCAGCTGGAAATGAAACTTGAAAGATGTCACCTGATAGTGTTGACAATGAAGGGGTGTTGGTGTAGCAGACTCGGCGGGCTGTGGGAGCTGATCCTCACGAGCCCCCAGGCCCAGGGGCCTCGAGTGGCTCCGGAGGCGCTGGTGGCTCCTCGCGGACCATCTCCATCTCCGCCAGGGCTGCGGAATGCCTGGCCTCTTGTGCCTCCAGGATGCCCCTCATGAGGCGCTGGTACGTGGCAGCCGCGTTCGGCAAGCCATAAGGCATGCAAATGTAGCTGTGGGGTGGACCTTCGCAGCGCACCACTTGCGAGGGCCAGAGGAGCTCCTGAGAGGCGGCTCGGTTGAGCCCTGGTATGTCGATGCAGATGCGCAGCCCACCATCCTTGCCTAGATGGGGGGCCACAACGGGTAAGCGGCGGCTGCCTCTCATGACTCTTGACTCCTGTAGCTCCTGAATGGCCTTGCTGACGAACTCCTGAGGGTTTGGCCCTCCTTGCCTTGCTCCTTCTTGAGGGAAACGCGCTTCGAAACACGCCTCCAAGTGGTTCCCAAGCGCCTCCCTCATGACCTTGGCGAGGTCGGCGACCCTCCAGGGGAGAGCCCCTGAGCCCTGCCTGAGGACGGCGCCGGGAGCGCTTCCCTATGCAATGGAAGGAGGTTCCCCTTGGGCAGGTGTGGGCCCTGAGGGGCCTGCCTCCTGAGGGACTGGGCTGGACAATGTCTTCTTCTTCTTGGGGGCGGTCTCGGGAAGCCTCCTGCTTCCGCGATCCGGGTCTTCCAGTGATGCGGCCTGAAAGGCTCATTCCAGGGAGCACATCGCGTCTTTCTCTTCGCAGGGCACCGTGATGACTCCGCCACTTCCTGGCATATTGAGGATGTTGTAGCCGTGGTGGGTTATGGCCATGAACTTGGCCAGCGCTGGGTACCCGAGGATGGCGTTGTATGGCAAGCGAATGTGGGCGACGTCGAAGTCGATGAGCTCAATGCGGTAGTTGTCGCGCGCCCCGAAGGTGACAGGGAGGCGGACCTTCCCAATCGGGACCGTGGAGCCATCGGTGACTCCGGAGAAAAGCTTGGTTGGCTGAAGCTGATTGTAGGGCACCTAGAGATTGTTGAATGTTTCCACGGACAGGACGTTGAGCCCTACCCCGCCATCGATGAGGGTCCTTGTGACTAGCACGTTGCTGATGATTGGGGAACAAAGCATTGGGAGGACCCCGGCTGTGGCCGCGCACTTGAGCTGATCCGCTAGCTGAACGTGATGGTGCACACCGACCACCTGAGAGGGCGCGTGGCCTCGAGCTTGGGGGGGCTGCATTTACTTCGCAGGCGAACTGCTTGAAGATGCGTTGAGAGGCTGGGGCTTGAGCTCCGCCTAGGATGCAGGCGATCGCACGTGGCTCCTGTAAGCCCCCAGCTCCCTCGTCCTGATGACGGTCCTCATTTCTCCTTGGCTGCGGCGGCAGTGGAGGGAGGCCTACGTTGCCTTACGGGCAATCCTCGCGAGGCTAATCCCTCTAGGCTCCCTCGCGAAGCGGGTCCTGCCAGCGATCCTCGCGAGGTTGGTCGCGCCACCCTTAGCGAGGGCCGCGGTCTTCCCAGCATCCTGCATTCCTTCCTCCTCCTCGACCGTACCCCGGTCGCTGTGGTCGGGACATCGGCCGATCCTTCCTTCACGCATGGCGCGGAGCTCTTGGCATTCATTGGTGTTGTGGGTGTGGAGGTCGTGGTACACGCAGTACCGACTGCCCTTGGAAGATTCGGGCTGATCTCTGCCCTGCTTGGTGTCTGGTTCTGCCGCGAGCATGGCAGCCCCCTTGCGCTTCACATCCTTGGCCTTGGGTTTCTTCTCTTCTGGGTCTGCGGCAGGCAGCTCGAGGAGGGAGAGACGCCCTTCCTCAGCCCTGGCGCACTTGGTCGCCAAGTTGAACAGCTCCAAGGAAGTGCACAGGTCTTCATGCATCGCCAGCTCCTCCTTCATCTTAATGTCGTGCACGCCGTCGGAGAAGGCTGAGATGATGGCCTCCTTGGTCACCTTAGGAATCTTGAGGCGTGCGTTGTTGAAGCGCTGGATGTACTTCTGCAGGGTTTCCCCTGGTTGCTGCTTGATACGGCGCATGTCGCTCACGGCGGGTGGCCGGTCGCGAGTACCCTGGAAGTTGGCGATGAAGCGTGTGCGCATCTCGTCCCAGGAGGAGATCGTGCCTGGAGCTAGGTTCAGGAGACAGGTGCAGGCCCCGTCCTTGAGCGCCATGGGAAACCAGTTCGCCATGACCTTCTCGTCTCCGTTGGCAGCTTCGATGCCCAGCTCGTAGAGCTGGAGGAACTCTGCAGGGTTAGCCGTACCATCGTAGCGTGGAGCCAGGTCTGGCTTGAACTTGCTGGGCCACGCGACGCTGCACAGCTCGATGGTGAAGGCGCGGCAGCCCGCCGTGGACACGGGAGGCCTTGGGTGATGAAGAGCTTGGTCCTGCGGGTCCACATGCGCTGCAGCGGGGAGCAGCGCGGGGTCTTGACGTGCTGGAGCAGGAGCGTGGTCGCGACGAGCCGGAACAGGGAGAGCTCGGGCGGCTTCTCGCGGGCGAGGGACTTCTTGGCAGCTCTGCTCTTGCCGCGCTGGCGCCTGACGGAGCGGGTTCCGCCCAAGGGCCACGCACCTTGGGGCCAGGGCGCCTTCTTGAGGGGGAGGCGGCTGAGGCGCCCCCGGAGCTTCATCGCACGCGCAGGGCGGGATGCGGTGCAGCGGGGCGGACGGCGCAGGAGAGCCCCCTGCGGCACGGACGAGCTCGGCGACGCGGTCGAGCCATTCTTCGTAGACGTCATCGACGGGACGGTAGCGCAGGAGCTCGTTTGCTGCGATGAGCGCAGCCCTAGCCTCCATGGGTGCGCGGAACGCGCGAGACGAAGAACCAGCTGGGGTGAGCGAGGGTGTAGCAGTGTGGCCGTCTTGCCTCACGGAGGGATGCTGGGACGATGCTTGCTGCTCATTCCCCGCCGGGCCGGTGGCGGCGTTGACGGCAGGTGACGGGGAATGACGAGGGCGCAAGCTGACGGGAGCCGTCTGGGCGACGCGGCAAGCGAGGGCGGCTCGGCGCTCGGCGCGGGCCCGACGAGCGTCAGACATGGATGCGATGGTCGGAGAAGAACAGGACGACGGAAGACGAATTCCGGTGCACCCCTACCTGGCGTGCCAAATGTCGGATTTCGGGTTCCGACAGACCCTTGAGGTTCAAACACTGGGGTGCGCGCGGAGATTTCGCCCTCTACCTACCTGCTCCTCGCCGACTCGCTAGGATCTAAACTACGAAAGGAACAACACAAGAGACACAGAGTTTATACTGGTTCAGGCCACCATTGTGGTGTAATACCCTACTCCAGTGTGTGGTGTGGTGGATTGCCTCTTGGGCTGATAATGAACAATACAAGGAAGAACAGCCTCGCGAGGGTCTGTTCTTGGCTGGTGCAATGAACTGCTAGGAGGAGTTCAGTCACTCTCTCTACTGGTTTCTTGGTGAGGATTCTCTTCTCCCAGATTCTCGATGCCCTGCCCTGGGGGTGGCTAGTCCTATTTATAGGCAAAGTCCCTGGGCCTCTTCCCAAATATTGAGCGGGAAGGGCGCCAACAATTGGCCATTTTGAAGGGGAACATCGGGTACACTTATCCTAACTAAAGTTGGTCCTCGCCTGTCAAAGGCTCTGGTGATGACGCCTGCTTGGGCTCCACAATGACTTCCTTCCTGCCGTTGGGCTGGTCTTGGTCTTGTTGCACCGAAATGGATGCCTTTGCTTAATGCTCTCGCCTGCGCTTGCTCCCTTTGCACCAAAGAGGAAACGAGGACACTGCGCGGGCTGGCGCCCGACTGGCGCCCTTGGTCGTCATGGCTTGCGTCATGGGCACCTCGTGAGGTACCCCGCCTTGAACTCTCCGCCTCCTCGCGAGCCAGCCTGATGAGGCCGTGCCTAAGGAAGCTCTTGGTCGTCCGCCCCGCGAGGCTTGGCCCCTCGCGAGGGTCTTGAGCTTGTGTTGGTGAATATGGGTCATGCTGGGCCCCCCTTTGAGCCACGCCACAGGCCGCAGGTAGGCAAGTCTGGGGACCCCCGTTCCCAGAATGTCGACGGCCTAGGGTTCATACTTTCACTAGTGCAAGTTCTCTCAACAATAATAACATAACCGGATCATATAACTATCCCTCAACATGCAACAAAGAGTCACTCCAAAGTCACTAATACCGGAGAACAAACAAAGAGATTATTGTAGGGTACGAAACCACCTCAAAGTTATCCTTTCTGATTGATCTATTCAAGAGTCCGTGGTAAAATAACACGAAGTTATTCTTTCCGTTTGATCTATAATAGAGTTTATACTAGAATAACACCTTAAGACACAAATCAACCAAAACCCTAATGTCACCTAGATACTCCAATGTCACCTCAAGTATCCGTGGGCATGATTATACGATATGCATCACACATTCTCATATTCATCTATTCAACCAACACAAAGTACTTCAAAGAGTGCCCCAAAGTTTCTACTAGAGAGTCAAGACAAAAACGTGTGCCAACCCCTATACATAAGTTCATTGAACCTGCAAGTTGATCACCAAAACATACATCAAGTAGATCACATGAATATCCCATTGTCACCACAGATAAGCACGACAAGACATACAACAAGTGTTCTCAAATCCTTAAAGACTCAATCTGGTAAGATAACTTCAAAGGGAAAACTCAATCCATTACAAGAGAGTAGAGGGGGAGAAACATCATAAGATCCAACTATAATAGCAAAGCTCGCGATACATCAAGATCGTGCCAAATCAAGAACACGAGAGAGAGAGAGAGAGAGAGAGATCAAACACATAGCTACTGGTTCATACCCTCAGCCCCGAGGGTGAACTACTCCCTCCTCATCATGGAGAGCGATGGGATGATGAAGATGGCCACCGGTGAGGGATCCCCCCTCCGGCAGGGTGCCGGAACAGGGTCCCAATTGGTTTTTGGTGGCTATAGAGGCTTGCGGCGGCGGAACTCCCGATCTATTGTGGTCCTCGATGTTTTTAGGGTATATGGACATATATAGGCGAAAGAAGTCGGTCGGGGGAGCCACGAGGGGCCCACGAGAGTGGGGGCGTGCCCAGGGGGTAGGGCGCGCCTCCCTGCCTCGTGGCCACCTCGAAGCTGCCCTGGCTTCAACTCCAAGTCTCCTGGATTGCTTCCGTTCCAAAAATAACTCTCCCGAAGGTTTCATTCCGTTTGGACTCTATTTGATATTCGTTTTCTTCGAAACACTGAAATGTGCAAGAAAACAGCAATTTAGGCTAGGCCTCCGGTTAATAGGTTAGTCCCAAAAATGATATAGAAGTGTTTAGTGAAGCCCATAAACATCCAAAACAGGTAATATAATAGCATGGAACAATAAAAAATTATAGATACGTTGGAGACGTATCAAGCATCGTCTCACGTTGATTAATTTTCCCAAAAATCACATATGTCCAAAAAAATCCCCATAAATTTTAATCTTGTTTGGATTTTGTTTGATATGGATTTTCTTCACAACAAAAAAACATGCAACAAACAAGAAGTGGCACCGGGCATCATATCAATATGTAAGTCCAAGAAAATCATATAAATTATTGACAAAGGTATGTGAAAGTTGTAAAATAATGGCATGAGACAAAATAAAGTTATAGATACGACACAGGCGTATCATTGACCAGGCAGAAATATTTGATGGGGTTCACAATCATAAAAGATGTCCAAGATAGTGTATTTATATGTGAATACTCTCTTCCTTTATTAATCTTTCATGAATTGCATCAATGACCAATGCTATGTTTGTTAATTTCCAATAAATTTTATCAACCATACTTTACTTTATGTGAAGTCATTACTCCCCATGGGGTTAACATATGATCCTTTATTATTTTCATTGCTAAGATTGGACCAAGAAGGCAAAGCAACAAGACTCAAACTACACTTTATTATATATATCTCACACACGATTACATAGATAGATAGACCACTAAGCAAACACTCGGAACTAATTCATAATAAATTTTTATTCTTCTAAATCATGAAGTAACTAAAGATCGAACTAAGATAGATAATGATGCTCATACGATACCGGGACACCTCCCCCAAGCTTGGAACAAGCCAAGGGTGGTGCCCATACCCGTGTACTCAAGTTTCTTTCTTTGGTGTTGGTCGTGATGAAGTATAGTGGGCTTGTCTTCCGCTTACAAGGCATGGGCTCTCCATCAAAGAAAGAAGAACAAGTCTCTGAAATCCTGAAATCTGCAGCTAAGCTCATCCTTTTAATCTGGACTCATAGTCACAATTTTGATTTTGTAGGTCATAAATTTGTGCTTGAAGATCACAGCCAGATCATGAAGCTAGAAGATGGCCTCTCCAATACCCTTGTTGTGCCACTTGTGCTCACGGATAAATTCTGTATCATGGAGTGGTTGGCATTGTATTAGCGCTCTACCATCCCTTGACACTTGAAGATTTCCTGCTCCACCGCCTCAAGCCTGGCCTTCTCGCTTCCCTCCTTCTTGGGCCCTTGAGTGTCCCAAATGTCGGGATGTGAAGCACCCCCTTCACGCAACTCCATGGTTTGAGGGTGTTTCATCACCTCCAGAAGGTAGGGGTTGATGACCTTCTCGTAGAACTTGTCCTTGGACGAACTTGGAGGCGACGTGGTGATCTAGATCTGTCAGAAAAACAACCTGAAACAAGAACAGAGGAAAAACTTGTGATATGGTGGTCAAAAAATTTGGGAGTATATATAATGAATTTTTATCTTGCGAAACAAATATTCGGGAAGAAAACAGAGTCAGGAAAGCACACGAGGTGCCCACAAGGCAACATGACGTGCCTAGGGGGTATGGCACGCCCAGTTGCCGTGTGACCTCCTCATGGGTCCTCTCAGTTGTTTCTTATTTTTATATATTTTTTCTAATATTAAAAAACAAACAAAAATAATTTTTATGGAAATTTTGGAGTCGGTTTACTTACCGTATCACATACCTATTCCTTTTTAGGGTTCTAGAGCATTCCGAAAGGTCTCATTTATGCGTTCTTCCGGTGTCATCATTAAAATAATATTATTTTCAACATTAATGGGCGTACCTCAGATATAATGTTTAATTCTTTGCCCATTAACCACCTTCATATTAGTGCCCTCGGCATTATTAATTTCGATAGATCCGGAGCGGTAAACTTCTTCAATGATGTATGGTCCTTCCCATTTAGAGAGAAGTTTTCCTGCAAAGAATCTGAAATGAGAATTGTACTATAGAACTTGATCACCAATTTTAAGTTCCCACTTTGTATTCTTTTGTCATGTCATCTTTTAATGTTTTCTTTAAACAACTTGGCATTTTCGTAAACTTGTGTTCTCCATTCATCTAGAGAGCTAATATTAAATAACTTCATTTCACTGGCAAGTTTAAAATCATAGTTAAGTTCTTTAATTGCCCAATAAGCTTTATGTTCTAATTCAAGAGGTAAATGATAGGCTTTTACATAGACCATTTTATATGGAGACATACCCATAGGATTTTTATAAGCAGTCATGTATGCCCACAGCGCATCATCAAGTTTTTTAGACCAATTCTTCCTAGATCTATTAACGGTCTTTTGCAAGATCAATTGTATTTCTCTATTGTTCAATTCAACTTGACCACTAGACTAAGGATGATAAGGTGATACAATTCTATGGATGGCATCATATTTAGCTCGAAGTTTATAGAATGCACCATGAATAAAATGTGAACCACCATCAGTCATTAAATATCTAGGGACTCCAAACCTCGGAAAGATAACTTCTTTAAGCATTTTAATATATGTGTTGTGATCAGCACAACTAGTTGGAATAGCTTCTAACCACTTAGTAACATAATAAACAACAACTAAAATATGAGTGTACCCGTTAGAGGAAGGAAAAGGTCCCATATAATCAAAGCCCCGAACATCAAATGGGTCAATAACAAGTAAATAATTCATAGCATTTCTTGACGTCTACCAATATTACCAATTCTTTGGCATTCATCACAAGAAAAGACATACTTATGTGCATCCTTAAAGAGAGTAGGTCAATAAAAACCAGACTATAATACCTTATGTGCAATTTTGTCTCCAGCGTGGTGCCCTCCGTATGCCGCGGAATGACACTTCTCGGATTTGTTCATGTTCATGCTCAGGTACACAACGTCTAATAACACCATCTACTCCTTCTTTATATAAATGTGGATCATCCCAAAAGTAATGCCTCAAATCAAAGAAGATATTTTTCTTTTGTTGATATGTGTAACTAGGTGGTATATATTTAGCATCAACGAAATTAGCATAGTCCGCATACCAAGGACTATTAAAAGAATTAGAAGCATTTATAACAGCTAATTGTTCGTCAGGAAAACAATCATCAATAGACAGTGGGTCATCAAGAACATTTTCCATCCTAGACAAGTTATCTGCTACAAGATTCTCAGCTCCTTTTCTATCAATAATATGCAAATCAAATTCTTGTAATAGTAGAACCCACCTAATCAATCCATGTTTAGCATCTTTCTTTTCCATAAGATATTTAATAGCAACATGATCGGTGTGAATAGTAACCTTAGAATCAACAGTGCAGGGTCTGAATTTATCACATGCAAACACAACTACTAATAATTCTTTCTTAGTAGTAGCATAATTTCTTTTAGCGCTATCCAAAGTCATACTAGCATAATGAATAACATTTAATTTTTTTATCATCTCTTTGACCTAGAACAACACCAATAGCATAATCACTAGTGTCACACATAATTTGAAAGGGTAGGTTCCAATCAGGTGGTTGAACAATAGGTGTAGAAATTAAAGCTTTCTTGAGCATTTCAAAGGCTTCTACACAATCATCATCAAAAACAAATGGAACATCTTTTTGCAAAAGATTATTAATAGGCCTAGAAATTTTAGAGAAGTCTTTAATGAACCTCCTATAGAAACCAGCGTGACCAAGGAAACTTATTAAACCTTTAATATCTTTAGGGCATGGCATTTTCTCAATCGCATCAACTCTAACTCTATCTAACTCAATACCACTTTTAGAAATTTTATGACCAAGGACTATACCTTCATTCACCATAAAATGGCACTTCTCCCAGTTCAAGACAAGATTAGTCTCTTCACATCTCTGCAAAACTCGGTCAAGATTGCTTAAGCAATCATCATAAGAGGTCTCGTAAATGGAAAAATCATCCATGAATACCTCAATGATCTTTTCACAAAAATCAAAGAATATAGCGGTCATACATATTTGGAAGGTAGCACATGCATTGCATAAACCAAAAGGCATACGTCTATAAACATAAGTTCCATAAGGACAAGTAAAGGTAGTTTTCTCTTGATCTTCTTGTGATACAGGTATTTGAGGAAAACCAGAATATCCATCTAGGAAGCAGAAATGTGTATGCATAGATAATCTTTCTAACATTTGATCAATAAAAGGCAGGGGTAATGATCTTTCCTAGTAGCTTTGTTTAATTTTCTAAATCAATTACCATCCTATAGCGGGTTATAATTCTTTATGGGGTAAGTTACTTTTTATCATTAGGAACAACACTAATGCCTCCTTTCTTAGGGATATAATGAACAAGACTTACCCATCTACTATCAGCTATATGATAAATTATACATGCTTCCACAAACTTTAATTATTTCAGTTCTTACCACATCCTTCATTTTAGGATTCAGACGATGTTGATGATCAACCATGGGTTTAGCATCAGGCTCCATATTAATCTTGTGTTGACATAACATTGGCCTAATGCCCTTGAAATCATCCAAAGTATACCCAATTGCAGCACAATGCTTTGTCGGAGTTTTAAGTAGTATCTTTTCTTCATGCTTTGAAAGTTTTGCATTGATAATAACAAGTTATATCTTCTTTTCATCAAGATAAGCATATTCAATGTATCGGGGAGTTTCTTTAATTCAAACACAGGATCACCCTTAGGTGGGAGAGGATCTCTCAAAGTTACAAAAGGTAAAATATGCTTAAGGATAGGTGCCTATTTAAAGAATATCTCATCAATTTTATTTCTTTCATTCATGTGCATATATCATTTTCATGATCTAGCAAATATTTTTCTAATGGACCGATAGGAGGTACAATAATAGAAGCTAGACCAATAATTTCATCTTTACTAAGGCAATTCCTTATCATGAGGTTGTTTACGGAACTTAGCGAACTTAAATTCATGAGATACATCACCAAACTTAACCCTAACATTTTCTTTAACACAATCAATTTCAGCATTAACGGTATTCAGGAAGGGTCTACCGAATATAATGGTGAAAAAATCATCTTGTAGTGATCCAAGTACTAAGAAATCATTAGGGTATTTAACCTTACCACACAAGACTTCAAAATCTTTAACAATTCCAAGTGATTAAATAGTATCTCTATTTGCAAGCTTAGTAGTAACATCAATGTCTTCTATCTCAGCAAGGGAAATATCATTCGTAACTTCTTGATATAAAGAGAATGAAATTGCACTTACACTAGCACCCATAGCACATAAACTGTGGTAGACATGACCTCCAATTTTAACATAAACAACAGGCATGCCAACTAGAGGATTTTTCTTAACACATCTTGTTCATTTCTGGTAGGTTTAGTAATTCTAGCAGCAGTAGAACAAAAGTAAATAACATGCCCATCATATCGGCTAATAGATCTATAGTCATTGCAATATTAGGTTCCACTTTAATTTGTTCAGAAGGTTTAGGTGCTCTAATATAACTTTTATTAACCACAGTTGTAGCTTTAGCATGTTCCTTAATCTTATCAGTGAAAGAAGGTTTCTCAATATAAGTAGTAGGCACAAGTGGATCGACATTATAAATGATTGTTTCATCTTCAAATACAAAAGGTTCCTTACAAATTTATTCAATAAGTGGATGAAGTTTAAACCAATTCTCCTTAGGGTGATCAACATGAGAAGCAAATGATTCACAGAAAGTAGATACTATCTCATAGGCAAGTCCATACTTGACACTAAACTTATGAAAATCATCTGTTTCCATAAAAGATTTCACACAATCAAACTCAAGATTTATACCTGACTCATTACCTTTGTCGACTTCCCTATATTCAAAGTTGCTTTTAATTCTTTCCTAGAGATCCCATTTGAATTCAATAGTTTTCTTCATAAAAGAACCAATAGAAGAAGTATCGATCATTTATTGATCATTATGAGAAAGTCGAGCATAAACATTTTGTGTAATTATCTCTCTTGAAATCTCATGATTGGGGCATGTGTGCATCATATATTTAAGCCTCCCCCAAGCTTGAGTGATTCTTCCTCCTTCACAGGGCCAAAAATTATATATATAACTACGATCACGATGAACCAAATGCATAAGATAAAATTTCTGGTGGAATTCCTGCTTCAACCGGTTCCAGTCCCATGTTCCGTTATCATTCAATAGCCTATACCATTCTAATGTCTTTCCACCCAAATATAAAGGGAATACTTTCTTCTTAACTCCATCCTCGGATAAACATGCGAGCTTAAACAATCCACAAGTTTCATCTATATAGATCAGACGCATATCAGTGTGTATTGTTTCATCTCCTGCATAAGGATTAGCTAGCAATTTCTCCAACATACCCGAGGAAATTTCATAGTAAATATTTTCAGTAGGTTAAGTAGGTTGAGGGGAAAATCTTATTGCTTCTGGTCGAGGTGAAGATACCTTGAGCAAGCCCCTCAAAGGATTATTTTCCATAGTGACAAGTGACAGTAAATTTCAGCACGTAATAAAAATGTTTCCTTACCAAATTCCACTTACCAAAGGCGCTTCACTCCCCGGCAATGGTGCCTAAAAAGAGTCTTGATGACCCACGAGTATAGGGGATCAATTTTAATCCTTTCTATAAGTAAGGGTATCAAACCCAACAAGGAACAGAATGAAATGACAAGTAGTTTTCAGCAAGGTATTCTCTGCAAGTACTGAAAGTAGCGATAACAAGTTGTTTGGTAGCAAGATAATCCCTAACAAGTAGCAAGTAACAATTGTAACAAAGGTTGAGCAAGATGGCCCAATCCTTTTTATAGCAAAGGACAAGCCAAAAAGTTCTCTTATAGTAAGCGAAGCGTTCTCAAGGACACAAGGGAATTCTCATCTAGTCACGTTCATCATGTTTAGTTGATTCACATTTGCTACTTTGATAATTTGATATATGGGTGGCCTGGTGCTAGGCTGATGTTCTTACTGTTGGAAATATGCCCTAGAGGCAATAATAAAATGGTTATTATTATATTTCCTTGTTCATGATAATTGTCTATCATTCATGCTATAATTGTATTGACCGGAAACCATAATACATGTGTGAATACATAGACCACAACATGTCCCTAGTGAGCCTCTAGTTGACTAGCTCATTGATCAACAGATGGTCATGGTTTCCTATGGACATTGGATGTCGTTGATAACGGGATCACATCATTAGGAGAATGATGTGATGGACAAGACCCAATCCTAAGCATAGCACAAGATCGTGTAGTTCGTTTGCTAAAGCTTTTCTAATGTCAAGTATCATTTCCTTAGACCATGAGATCGTGCAACTCCTGGATACAGTAGGAATTCTTTGGGTGTACCAAACGTCACAACGTATCTGGGTGGCTATAAAGGTGCACTACAGGTATCTCTGAAAGTGTCTATTGGGTTGGCACGAATCAAGACTGGGATTTGTCACCCCGTATGACGAAGAGGTATCTCTAGGCCCACTTGGTAATGTATCACCATAATGAGCCCAATGTGACTAAGTAGTTGGTCACAGGAACATGCATTACAGAATGAGTAAAGTGACTTGCCGGTAACGAGATTGAACGAAGTATTGGGATACCTTCAATCGAATCTCGGGCAAGTAACGTACCGATTGGCAAAGGGAATTGTATACGGGATTACTTGAATCCTCGACATCGTGGTTCATCCGATGAGATCATCATGGAACATGTGGGAGCCAACATGGGTATCCAAATCCTGCTGTTGGTTATTGGCCAGAGAGCTGTCTCGGTCATGTCTGCATGATTCCCGAACCCGTAGGGTCTACACACTTAAGGTTCGAGGACGCTAGGGTTATAAGGAAGATTTGTATGTGATTACCGAATGTTGTTTGGAGTCCCGGATGAGATCCCGGACGTCACGAGGAGTTCCGGAATGGTCCGGAGGTGAAGATTTATATATGGGAAGTCATCATATGGTCACCGGAAATATTCGGGGGTATACCGGTATTATACCGGGACCACCGGAGGGGTTCCGGGGTCCACCGGGAGGGTCCACCTGCCCCGGAGGGCCTTATGGGCTGTAGGTGGAACGGAACCAGCCCCTAAGTGGGCTGAGCGCCATCCCCCCCTAGGGCCCATGCGCCTAGGGTTGGGGGAACCCTAAAGGGGGCGCCCCCCTTGTTTGGGGGGCAAGCCCCCTCCCCCTTGGCCGCCGCCCCCCTCTAGATCTCATCTAGAGGACCCGGCCCCCTTCCCCCTTCTCCCTATAAATAGAGGGTGGAGGGAGGGGTGCAGCACCACATCCAAGGCGCAGCCCCTCCCCTCCCCAACACCTCTCCTCCTCCGCGTGAGCTTGGCGAAGCCCTGCCGGAGAACTGCCACTCCATCACCACCACGCCATCGTGCTGCTGCTGGAGCCTTCTTCCTCAACCTCTCCCTCCTCCTTGCTGTATCAAGGCGTGGGAGACGTCACTGGGTTGCACGTGTGTTGAACGCGGAGGTGCCGTTGTTCAGCGCTTAGATCGGAATCCACCGTGATCTGAATCG
Source organism: Triticum timopheevii (assembly GCA_963921465.1). Taxonomy (NCBI): domain Eukaryota; kingdom Viridiplantae; phylum Streptophyta; class Magnoliopsida; order Poales; family Poaceae; genus Triticum; species Triticum timopheevii. The sequence goes on from OY997268.1 coordinate 474,904,139, forward strand.
CTACGAGTATGACTCCTTCATCCGCGTTCTTGTAACGCTTCCGTCTCGCGATCTTCAAGGGTATGAAGATGCACTCCCCTCTCTCTCGTTGCTAGTTACTCCATAGATTGATCTTGGTGATGCGTATAATTTTTTTTAATTTCTTCAATGATCCCCAACAGTGGCATCATGAGCTAGGTCTATGCGTAGTTTCTATGCACGAGTAGAACACAAGTTGTTGTGGGCGTCGATTTTGTCAATTTACTTGCCACTACTATTCTTATCTTGATTCGACGGCATCATGGGATGAAGCAGCCCGGACCGACCTTACACGTACACTTACGTGAGACAGGTTCCACCGACTGACATGCACTAGTTGCATAAGGTGGCTAGCGGGTGTCTGTCTCTCCCACTTTAATCCGATCGGATTCGATGAAAAGGGTCCTTATGAAGGGTAAATAGCAATTGGCATATCACGTTGTGGTTTTGGCGCAGGTAAGAAATGTTCTTGCTAGAAACCTATAGCAGCCACGTAAAAACTTGCAACAACAATTAGAGGACGTCTAACTTGTTCTTGCAGCATATGTCGTGTGATGTGATATGGCCAAAAGGATGTGATGAATGATATATATGTGATGTATGAGATTCATCATGTTCTTGTAATAGGAATAAAAAATTGCATGTCGATGTCTTAATTTATTGTATGACCTGCGTGTCATTGAATAATGCCATGTAATTACTTTACTTTATTGCTAAACCGTTAGCCATAGTAGTAGAAGTAATAGTTGGTGAGACAACTTCATGAAGACACGATGATGGAGATCATGATGATGGAGATCATGGTGTCATGCCGGTGACGATGATGATCATGGCGCCCCGAAGATGGAGATCAAAAGGAGCAAAATGATATTGGCCATATCATGTCACTATTTGATTGCATGTGATGTTTATCATGTTTTACATCTTATTTGCTTAGAGCGACGATAGCATAAATAAGATGATCCCTCATAAAATTTCAAGAAAGTGTTACCCCTAACTGTGCACCATTGCGAAGGTTCGTTGTTTCGAAGCACCACGTGATGATCAGGTGTGATAGATTCTAACGTTCGCATACAATGGGTGTAAGCCAGATTTACACATGCAAAACACTTAGGTTGACTTGACGAGCCTAGCATGTACAGACATGGCCTCGGAACACAAGAGACCGAAAGGTCGAACATGAGTCATATAGAAGATACAATCAACATGAAGATGTTCACCGATGATGACTAGTCCGTCTCACGTGATGATCGGACACGGCCTAGTTGACTCGGATCATGTATCACTTAGATGACTAGAGGGATGTCTACCTGAGTGGGAGTTCATTAAATAATTTGATTAGATGAACTTAATTATCATGAACTTAGTCTAAAATCTTTGCAATATGTCTTGTAGATCAAATGGCCCACGCTAATGTTGCCCTCAACTGCAACGCGTTCCTAGAGAAAACCAAGCTGAAAGACGATGGCAGCAACTATATGGACTGGGTCCGGAACTTGAGGATCATCCTCATAGCTGCCAAGAAAGCATATGTCCTAGATGCACCGCTAGGTGAAGCACTCGTTTTCCCAGCAACTCAAGGCGTTATGAACGCCTGGCAGTCGCGTAGTGATGATTACTCCCTGGTTCAGTGTGGCATGCTTTACAGCTTAGAACCGGGGCTCCAAAAGCGTTTTGAGCAGCACAGAGCATATGAGATGTTCCAAGAGCTGAAAATGGTTTTCCAAGCTCATGCCCGGGTCGAGAGATATGAAGTCTCCGACAAGTTCTATAGTTGTAAGATGGAGGAGAATGGTTCTGACAGCGAGCACATACTCAAAATGTCTGGGTTGCACAACCGCTTATCTCAGCTGGGAGTTAATCTCTCGGATGACGCGGTCGTCGACAGAATCCTCCAGTCGCTCCCACCTAGCTACAAGAGCTTTGTGATGAATTTCAATATGCAGGGGATGGTGAAAACCATTCCTGAGGTATATTCAATGCTGAAATCAGCGGAGGTGGAGATTAAAAAGGAACATCAAGTGTTGATGGTCAATAAAACCACTAGTTTCAAGAAAGGCAAGGGTAAGAAGAACTTCAAGAAGGACGGCAAGGGAGTTGTCGCGCCCGGTAAGCTAGTTGCCGGGAAGAAGCCAAAGCATGGACCCAAACCTGAGACTGAGTGCTTTTATTGCAAGGGAACTGCCCCAAGTACTTAGTGGACAAGAAGGCCGGCAACACCAAAGGTATATGTGATATACATGTTATTGATGTGTACCTTACCAGTACTCGTAGTAGCTCATGGGTATTTGATACCGGTGCGGTTAATCATATTTGTAACTCAAAGCAGGAGCTGCAGAATAAGCAGAGACTAGCGAAGGACGAGGTGACGATGCGCGTCGGGAATGGTTCCAAGGTCGATGTGATCGCCGTCGGCACACTACCTCTACATTTATCGACGGGATTAGTTTTAAACCTCAATAATAGTTATTTAGTGCCAGCTTTGAGCATGAACATTGTATCTGGATCTCGTTTAATGCGAGATGGCTACCCATTTAAATCCGAGAATAATGGTTGTTCTATTTATATGAGAGATATGTTTTATGGTCATGCCTCGCTGGTCAATGGTTTATTATTAATGAATCTCAAACATGATGTTACACATATTCATAGTGTGAATACCAAAAGATGTAAGGTTGATAACGATAGTCCCACATACTTGTGGCACTGCCGCCTTGGTCACATTGGTGTCAAACGCATGAAGAAGCTCCATGCAGATGGACTTTTGGAGTCTCTTGATTACGAATCATTTGACACATGCGAACCATGGCTCATGGGCAAAATGACCAAGACTCCATTCTCCGAAACAATGGAGCGAGCAACCAACTTATAGGAAATCATACATACTGATGTGTGCATTCCAATGAGCGTTGAGGCTCGCGGAGGCTATCGTTATGTTCTCACCCTCACTGATTACTTAAGTAGATATGGGTATGTCTACTTGATGAACACAAGTCTGAGACCTTTGAAAAGTTCAAGGAATTTCAGAATGAGGTAGAGAATCAACGTGGCAGAAAAATAAAGTTCTTACGATAAGATCGTGGGGGAGAATATTTGAGTCATGAATTTGGTACGCACTTAAGGAAATGTGGAATTGTTTCACAACTCATGCTGCCTAGAACACCTCAGCGTAACGGTGTGTCCGAACGTCGTAATCGCACTCTATTGGATATGGTGCGATCTATGATGTCTCTTACCGATTTATCGCTATCATTTTGGGGATACGCTCTAGAGATAGCTACATTCACATTAAATAGGGCACCGTTCAAATCCGTTGAGACGACCCGTATGAATTATGGTTTGGGAAGAAACCTAAGCTATCGTTTCTAAAAGTTTGGGGATGCGATGCTTATGTCAAGAAACTTCAACCTGAAAAGCTCGAACCCAAGTCGGAAAAATGCGTCTTCATAGGATATCCTAAGGAAACCATTGGGTATACCTTCTACCTCAGATCCGAAGGCAAGATCTTTGTTGCCAAGAACGGGTCCTTTCTGGAGAAAGAGTTTCTCTCGAAAGAAGTAAGTGGGAGGAAAGTAGAACTTGATGAAGTACTGCCTCTTGAAGCGGAAAGTAGCGCAGCTCAGGAAGATGTTTCTGTGGTGCCTGCACCGACTAGAGAGGAAGTTAATGATGATGATCAAGGTACTTCGGATCAAGTTGCTACTGAACTTCATAGGTCCACAAGGACATGTTCCACACCAGAATGGCATGGCAACCCTGTCCTGTAAATCATGTTGTTAGACAATGATGAACCTTCGAACTATGAAGAAGCGATGGCGGGCCCAGATTCCAACAAATGGCTTGAAGCCATGCAATCTGAGATAGGATCCATGTATGAAAACAAAGTATGGACTTTGACAGACTTGCCCGATGATCGGCGAGCGATAGAAAATAAAAGGATCTTTAAGAAGAAGACGGACGCGGATGGTAATGTTACCATCTATAAGGCTCGGCTTGTCGCTAAGGGTTATCGACAAGTTCAAGGGGTTGACTACGATGAGACCTTCTCACCCATAGCGAAGCTGAAGTCCGTCTGAATCATGTTAGCAATTGCCGCATTCTATGATTATGAGATATGGCAAACGGACGTCAAAACGGCATTCCTTAACGGCTTCCTTAAGGAAGAATTGTATATGATGCAGCCGGAAGGTTTTGTCGATCCTAAGAATGCTAAGGTATGCAAGCTCCAGCGCTCCATCTATGGGCTGGTGCAAGCATCTCGGAGTTGGAACATTCACTTTGATGAAATGATCAAAGCGTTTGGGTTTATGCAGACTTATGGAGAAGCCTACGTTTACAAGAAAGTGAGTGGGAGCTCTCTAGCATTTCTCATACTATATGTGGATGACATACTATTGATGGGAAATGATACAGAACTTTTGGAAAGCATAAAGGCCTACTTGAATAAGTGTTTTTCGATGAAGGACCTTGGAGAAGCTGCTTACATATTAGGCATCAAGATCTATAGAGATAGATCGAGACGCCTCATAGGTCTTTTACAAAGCACATACCTTGATAATATATTGAAGAAGTTCAATATGGATCAGTCCAAGAAGGGGTTCTTGCCTGTATTGCAAGGTGTAAAATTGAGCTAGGCTCAAAGCCCAACCACGGCAGAAGATAGAGAAAAGATGAGTGTCATTCCCTATGCCTCAGCCATAGGGTCTATTATGTATGCCATGCTGTGTACCAGACCTGATGTAAACCTTGTCGTAAGTTTGGTACGAAGGTACCAAAGTAATCCTGGCATGAAACACTGGACAGCGGTCAAGAATATCCTGAAGTACCTAAAAAGGACTAAGGATATGTTTCTCGCTTATGGAGGTGACGAAGAGCTCGTCGTAAAGGGTTACGTTGACGCTAGCTTCAACACAGATCTGGATGACTCCAAGTCACAAACCGGATACGTGTATATTTTGAATGGTGGGGCAGTAAGCTGGTGCAGTTGCAAGCAAAGCGTCATGGCGGGATCTACATGTGAAGCGGAGTACATGGCAGCCTCGGAGGCAGCACATGAAGCAATTTGGATGAAGGAGTTCTGAAAGTGCGTTATATCGACTAGAGGGGGGTGAATAGGCGATTTTTATGAATTCTTCACTGAGGAATTTGCCGGTGAGGAAATTCCTTAGCGAAGAACTACTTGCAGTGGAATAAGTACTCAAAAGTAAGCATGACAGAATACACACATGGTCATCATGATGAAATGAAGACAAACACAGAGTATAGAAAGCGTAAACACAGGATAACACAAGATGAAGACAGACAGACTGAAGAAATTGAACTGAGGAAATTGAGAAACTCTTCAGTCAAAGTCTTCAAACACAGATATGAACAATCACTCAACACAGTAATGAGGAAATGAATGAGTTGAGGAAATAGAACCAGTAAGGTTGGTGAAGAAAATGATTTGGTAGACCAGTTCCAACTGTTGTCTCAGTTGTACGTCTAGTTGGAGCGGTTGAGTATTTAAACTCGAGGACACACAGTCCCGGACACCCAGTCACTGAGCACGCAGCTCGGGACAACAAGTCCTCACCGTATTCTCCTTGAACTAAGGTCACACGAACCTCGTCCAAACACTCGTGGTAAGTCTTCAGCCGACTTCCAAACCTTCACAGACTTCGGTCACTCGGCGATCCACAATTCCTCTAGGATGCTCTAGACCATGACGCCTAACCGTCTGGAAGAAGCACAGTCTTCAAAGGTAACAAGCATCGAATCCACGCAGGATCAATCTCTTCAGTGATGCTCAATCACTTTGGGATTGTGGGTGTTCGGGTTTGGATTTTCCTCACTCGATGATTTTTGCTCAAAGTCCTCGGAGGATGGGTTGCTCTCAAATGACAAGTGTCAGTTTCTCTCGGAGCAGCCAACCAGCTAGTGGTTGTAGGGGGCGGCTATTTATAGCCTAGGGAGCAGCGCGACATGATAAGACATAAATGCCCTTCAATGATATGACCATTATGTGGATAAGATATTTTGGGACAGCTGGCGCGTAGCACAGCAACGGTCAGAAATTTGACTCTCAAATTCCTCAGGGCTATCATGTTCCTCACTGTGTAGGCAATCCGCACTAGTGAATTCCTAACTCCTCAGTCAGAACAAATTCCTTAGCGACCAGAAGAACTTCGTCTCTGTCACTGAAGAAATTGATTGAACTGTATGAGATTTCCAATGGCTTCACTCGAAGGGATTGGTAGGTGTAGGATTTTGAGTTGAGCATCACATGGAAATTTTTCCTTAGTATTTCCTCGACCCCCTTTAACAGTACGGTGTTTCCTATGACTCAAGAAAGAGAAAAACAAAACTATGAAAACGAAAGTCTTCAAGCTTCATATTCCTCGCATGAATATCAAGTCTTCATGGACACACCAATTTCTTCACTTTCAAAGTCTTCATGAAAGTCTTCAGGAATACCAAAATCTTCAGTCGAAGATATTCATTTTTAGGGGTCGACTTTCTCTGTAAATATCAAACTCCTCATAGACTTATAGACCTGTGTACACTCATAAACACATTAGTCCCTTAACCTATAAGTCTTCAATACACCAAAATCACTAAGGGGCACTAGATGCACTTACGATCTCCCCCTTTTTGGTGATTGATGACAATATAGGTTAAGTTTTCAACGGGGATAAACATATGAAGTGTAAGTACTGATATTGAGGAATTTGATTACAAGATATGGAAGAACTCCCCCTGAAGATGTGCATAGTGAGGAATTTGCTTTTGAAGCAATGCATACTTGAAGAATTGAATCATTCGGTATCTCCCCCTATATCTTGTAATTCATACATGCATTTGACATATAATATGAAGAATTTGAAATGCATGATGAAATATGGTGCCTGAAGAGATTCAGCATGCGTGAAATAATATCAACGAGGAACAAGCATGCAGAATCAGAGCACAGTGCATCAAAAGTATCAGAGCACCCTTGGTTTTAAGATTACATCGATCCAATAAAAGTTTCAGAAGATCGAGAGTTGTAACTTAGCAAAAAAACGCCCATATAATAGACCCGCTTGAAGACTAACTCAGATTTCTCCCCCTTTGTCATCGAATGACCAAAAGGAACGAAACTGAGGACTAACGCCCCTGAAGAATATCAAGTTGATGGTGGAGCGCCAGCGTTGTCGGGGTCGGTTGTCATAGTAGGGCCTGCCGCAGTGTCGTCCAAGTCTTCATTTTCATCAGTGTCACGCGATGAAGAATAGGAGCTGGCCACCAAGGAAGGAACCTTGACCTTCTTGAATTTCTTTGGTGGAGGTGCAGACCAGTCAAATTCTTCCTTGAGACCCATGCTCTTCAGATCTTCGGCGCTGTAGATATGAGATAGAACAGCCCAGGTACGGTTGAAGGTTTCATGGAGGTAGTATAGGTTTTTCTTCACAGCATTGGGCGTTGAGGTCATGTTGTAAAGAATGGAACCAAACTGGCGCTTGACACATTTATGATTGCGATCAACTTTCGGATGAAGACTGAGGAGTAACTCACGATCAGTCATCACCCTGGGTGCTGTGGCTTGAGGATTTTGCTTAGCAGAGGTGTTGGCGGCAGAATCATGTGTGGCAGAGTCGTCATTGGTGGAGTAGGATGCAGCCTTGCGAAATTGACCATCCAATGGACGAATGCCTTCATCTATCACAGCAGTTGTCTTGCCTTTGTCATCAGCTGAGGAAAATGTCCGTTTGAGGACTTCAATTGGAGGCAAGAAACTGCCATGGTTCAGAGTATCAGCCTTGTAGTTGAGTGAAGACCTTGTCCTGATGAATTTCATAATCCATGGTGCATAAGGCTTCAGCTCAAATGGTGACAAGCAATATTTGCCAGAGTCCTCATGAAGAAATCATGGAAGTTCACGAGAACGCCATGAATGATATTGAAAAGCATATTCTTCATGATGCCAACGACTTCTTCATCATTTGAGTCGTGGCCTTTGATAGGACTCATTGTCTTCGTCAAAATGCGATAGACAGTCAGTGGAACATACAGTAATTCCTTGACAAGGAATTTGGTTCGTGGGGCCTGCCCTGGCTTCAAAGGCTTCATCAGTACTTGCATGTAATGATTTGTAAGCTCAGGTTCATTGTAGATGCAACATGCACCGTCAAGGGGAGGACTGAGTGGGAGGGCATGAAGCAATTCAGTTGCTGGTGCCTTGTAGTGAGTATTTTCTGACATCCAGTCCAGCACCCAAGTGTTCACATCTTCAGAATTTCCTGTGATGTGCAGCGTCGCATAGAATTGAAGAATGAGTTCTTCATTCCAATCACAGATGTCAGTGCAGAAATTCAGTAATCCAGCATCGTGAAGAACACTGAGGACTGGCTCAAAGCACGGCAGAGATTCCATGTCCATGTGAGGAATGTGTGCATGATCGAAGACTTTGTCTTTGTCGAATAGCACAGAGGAATAAAAGTTGGCTTGACTAGCAGTCCAGAAACGCCTCTTCCTTATACGAGCAGAATCATAGGGATTGTAGTCAGTGAAGAACACATGCTCGTTGAAGAAATCAGCAGCCTTGAACTTTTGCTTCTTTGAGAATGGATCCTTTGGCTTGGGCACAGGAGTGTCAATGAGTTGCATCACAACCTCAGGAATCACAATCTCCGGTTCTTCAGGCTGAGGAATTTCTGGTTCCTCTGCAGTGGCAGTCTGCATGTTCAAGGTATCAGCAGCAGCAGTTTCTTCAGCACTAGTGGCTGGAATTTCTTCATTCACAAATGAGTTCGAATGAGTTTCTTCAGAGCCCATTTGAATGGTTGGTGCAGGGGACTGAGATATTTGCTGTAGTGGGGTGAAGTGTGGAGAATTGGGATGCTGACTTTCCCAAAAGTCATCATTCATCACAGGCGTGGTGCATCCAATATCCACGTCTTCATCTTCAAGTTCTTCAACGCCAGCCTCTTCAGCTGTGAACTGAGGCATGGGCGAGGAAGCAACAGGTGTTGAAGGGATCGCATCCACTTCAATTTCTTCATCAATCTGCTCTGACGAAGCAGCAGAATGATTTTCTTCATCAGATCCGCTAGGGATCACATATTCTTCACCATAAGGAACAAGCTCCTTTGATGGCATGGTGGAAATCGGAACAGCATCAATTGGATTCTCAAGTGAGCTGGTCAGAGTCTTCATTTTCTTCGGAGCTGAAGAATCTGAAGCAGATGATGCTTTCCTTTTCTTCACTGCAGCTTTCTCTGTAGCCTTGGTCTTCCTCACATCTGATGCAGATGGAAGGGTAGGAGTTGGGGTAGGCGCATGAGGAGCTGAGGAATCTGTTTGTATTTCCTCAGGCGCAACTGATGCAGTTGCCCTGACTTCTTCATTTTCTTCAGGTGCACCACTAGTGGATGCCCTGGTAGTTTCTTCAGCGGCTGGAATGGAGTCATCAGCCCTGGAACTAGCATTTTATTCAGCAGACTGAAAATCATCAGCGGTGCTGGCATGTTCTTCAGTTTGCTGAACAGAGGCTTCAGCTTGAGGAATTTCTTGTTGCGATGGGGCTGCAACATTGGTGAACTTCTCAGTCAGTTTAACAAACTTGACTTTGGCTCCTTGCCAATCAGCATAATAAGCATTGAAATCATCGCTAAGGGCTTTGATTTCAGACTGGATCGTGAGGAGTTCATCAGTTGTCATTTTGACAACGTTGTTCCTCATGAACTTCTCTTTCCTGAACTGAGCCTTCTTGATTTGCATGGCCTTCTCAAATTTCCATTTCTCTTCATTGATGAAATGGGTTAGCACGTGACTTTGGCCAGGAGTCAAATGAAAATCAGGCATAGGAGTGTTTGGGTCCTTGTGCCAGAGATCAATGTAGTCGAGGATCACCTTTGGATCCAAAAGTAGTGGCACATTTGTGCCTTTGGCTCTAGCGGCCCTTTCTTGCATATCTCTGATGATTTCTACAAGTTCATCATCATCAGCTTCATCGTCAGATGGCACTTGGAAGGTAACTTGTTTCTTCTTCGGACTAGGCCGAGGACCTCGTCCAGCAGTGGCCTTGGTCTTCAGCAGAGTGGGGCCTGATGAAGACTTTGGTGCAGCTGAGGAACTCGCTGAGACACCAGAGGCAATGGAGATGCCTACAGTCCTTTGGCATGTGGCCAGGTGTACAGGTGTTGAGGACTTTGCCGGAGCAACTGAGGACTTTGGAGGAGCAGGAGCAGCTTGAGGAATTGGCCGTGAGGGCTTTGAAGAAATTGGCTGTGAGGGCTTTGAAGATTCTGGCCGTGAGGGCATTGCTGAGGAACTTGGCGGTGAGGGCACAGTTGATGAAGCACTTGGCTTGTGAGCAGGCTTCTTTGCCATTGATTTTCTTGGCTTGTCAGAGGCCTTTGTGGCAGCAGCAGCAGCAGAGTCTTCATTAAATTTCCTCACTGCTTCTTTGGCTTGTCTTGCCAACTTGGCTTGGCGTTTGGCCCATTCTTCAGGAAAATCTTCACCGCGCTTGATGCTGGTGGGATCAGCTTCTTGACCAGGTGCCAATGGAGCTCTTGGGAATGGAGGATTTAGAGCGAATTTCTTCATATACTTTGGAGTTACATATCTGTACTCCCTCCATTCTCTTGCCCATCTCCTTTCAATCCTCTGTATGCACACCTTGCGCTGATTTTTGTTCTCCTTTCCAAACTTGGCCTCATCAGGTGTGCAATAGTCAGCATAGATGTTGTCAGGAATTTCAAAAGTAGTCATGACCTTAGGCTTCTTTCCTCCTTTCTGTGGTTTCTTACCTTCTGCCATATTCTTCAGATGAGGAATTTGAACAATCGAATTCTCTGAAGAAGTATGCAACTTTTCTTCGAGGAATGCTGTAAATGAGTTAAGTTGATGAGAACCTAGTGATTCAGCAGCGGACATGAGTACCTGTGAACTAGTTGCGAGGAATTTGAAGAGGTCATATGCGTTCTCAGAAGGTTTTCAAAATGAACAAGTTTGAGGAATTTGACCAGATGTGTCTTAAAGAATTTCACTAAGCGTACTTTGTCTTAGGTTCTAGAGTTGTATAGATCAATGATCCACACAATTGAGGAATCTTGAAGAAAAATGATGCTTAGGGAAACGAATCAAGAACAGATGACTAGTGAGGTGTTTTGTGTGTGAGGATTTGAAGAATAAAACACCTTTGAAGATTTTGTGGGGAAAATTTGAATCAAAGAGGGCAGTAAAAGTAACTTTTAATTACCCTGATTGAAGAACACGATGAACTGAGAAGTGTATATTTAAAGCTCGTCAGTTCAGATCTTCCATGCCCTAACTTGGCGGAGGAAGACAGCTACGGCGGCAGCGGAGTGAAGATTTTCGTGGTCGGCGTGAGTACGACAACGACGAGGTCGAGGCAGTGAAGCTCTTCCTCACCGGCGACGATGGATTAGCGGCAGCGCTAGGGTTTGAGAAGCTCGAGCGAGAGAGAGAGCGGTCGAGCGGAGTAAAGGAAGTGAGGAACGGTGAGGGGGTATTTATAGTCGCAGTGAAAAACTGTTCGCCCGAAGATTTAGGACGAACGTGCCCCTGGCCCTTCTCATTCGCTTGACATGTGTCACCCACATACTGAATAGTGGAGATCGTGTTAGATCGTGGGTGAATAGATAAGTCTATCGTGGGATACGGGACGGTTTGAGCGGCAAAACCAAAAATTTGGATCAAATTAGTTTTAAAATTCCGTTCGCAATTTCTTCAGCTGACAGGACACAGTGAAGATTTTGAACGAGTTTCAAATAGAACGCATATGAAGAATTTGTGAATAGATTGGGTTGAGTATAGCATAGAGGGGGAAGGGTCCGATCACATTCACTTAGCAGAAAATGCAACTTGAAGAAATAGCCATAAGTGAATGCTGTAGAGGAATTTGAAAAACTGAAGAATTTCAAAACTGAGGAAAAACTCAAATTGAGGATTTTCAACTTTGGTGGTGGTGTGACCCACCGTATAAGAATGATGATTTCAGACACCGCGTACAATTGTCGTAGGGTTCTGAGAATCAAATTCTTCATTAATTTCCTCACACTTAGAGTGTTATTCTTCATTGATTTAAGAAAAACGTTTCTTCATGTGTTGCACATCTAAGTCGTCAATTTTTCATAAGTGTTAGGATGTGTGTCCTTTTCAAAGAACATTCGAAGACTCTAAGATATTTAGCTCACACTACAACTTGCTAAATTTCTTCTCATCCAAGGGCTTTGTGAAGATATCGGCTAGCTGTTCTTCAGTCTTCACATGCTCAATAGAAATGTCGCCCTTCAACACATGATCACGAAGAAAATGATGACGAATCTGAATGTGCTTTGTCTTCGAGTGCTGAACTGGGTTGTGAGCAATCTTGATGGCACTCTCATTGTCACAGTAGAGAGGCACATTCTTCATGTTGATGCCGTAGTCCTTGAGAGTTTGCTTCATCCACAGCAATTGAGCACAGCAAGAACCAGCAGCAATGTACTCAGCTTCCGCAGTTGACAGTGATACGCAGTTCTGTTTCTTCAAGGACCAACAGACCAGAGATCGTCCGAGGAAATGACAAGTACCAGATGTTGACTTGCGGTCCACACGATCACCAGCATAGTCAGAGTCAGAATATCCAATGAGATCAAAGGTAGAGCCCTTGGGGTACCATAATCCTAGTGTTGGTGTGTGAGCTAGATATCGAAGAATATGCTTCACAGCCTTATGGTGTGATTCCTTCGGTGTAGCTTAAAATCGGGCACACATGCAAACACTAAGCATTATATCTGGCCTAGATGCACATAAGTACAATAAGGAACCAATCATGGAGCGGTATACCTTGTGATCGAAGTCAATACCATTTTCATCAGTGCATAGATGGCCATTTGTGGTCATAGGAATTTTGACTCCTTTGCAATCTTGCATGCCGAATTTCCTCAGAACATCCTTGAGGTATTTCTCCTGAGATATGAATATGCCATTGTGCTGTTGATGAATTTGAAGACCTAAGAAGAATTTCAACTCTCCCATCATAGACATTTGATATTCTTCACTCATCATATAGGCAAATTCATCACTATAAGGTTGGTCAGTACAGCCAAAGATAATATCATCAACGTATATTTGGCACACAAATAGTTCACCATCATAAGATTTAGTAAAGAGAGTAGGGTCGAGTGAACCGGGTGTGAAGCCATTCTTCACAAAGAATTCCTTCAAAGTATCATACCATGCCCGAGGGGCTTGCTTGAGGCCATAGAGGGCCTTGTTGAGTCTGAAGACTTTGTCAGGATTCTTTGGATCTTCAAAACCTGGGGGTTGAGCAACATATACTTCTTCCTCAAGCTTACCATTGAGGAATGCACTTTTCACAACCATTTGATATAAAGTGATATTATGATGGTTAGCATAAGCAAGTAATATGAGAATAGCCTCAAGTCTAGCAACAGGTGCAAAAGTTTCATCGAAATCAATTCCTTCAACCTGTGTGTAGCCTTGAGCTACAAGTCGTGCCTTATTCCTCACCACAAGGCCATTTTCATCTTGCTTGTTGCGGTAGATCCACTTTGTGCTGATGATATTATGCTTGCGAGGATCTGGACGTTTGACCAGTTCCCAGACATTGTTGAGCTCGAACTGATGTAATTCTTCTTGCATGGCCTGAATCCACTCAGGCTCCAGAAATGCTTCATCTACCTTAGTGGGCTCTGTGATAGAGACAAAAGCATAGTGCCCACAAAAGTTAGATAAATGTGAAGCTTTTGAGCGTGTGAGAGGACCTGGTGCTTCAATGTCATCGATGATCTTTTCAACTTGCACTTCTTTTGCAAGGCGAGGATGAGCTGCTTGTCGTCGAGGAATTTGATCAGCATTTTCTTCAGCACCATTTTCTTCAGCATTTTCCTCAGGTACATCAGCTCAACGATCTTCGCGTTCTGGAATGAATTCTTCAGTAGATTCTTCGGTAGGAATGACATCCTCAGTAGCCTTAAACTTGATAGAATCTTCAGGTGTTGGTTCATCTATCACAGAAGGTAGGTGCTCTCTTTGCGAGCCATTAGTTTCATCGAACCGCACATCTATAGTTTCAACAATCTTGTGAAGAGCGATGTTGAAGACTCTGTAGGTGTGCGAGTCCTTTCCGTAACCAAGCATAAAACCTTCATGTGCTTTCGGTGCAAATTTAGCATTGTGATGAGGATCTCTAATCCAACATTTAGCAACGAAGACTTTGAAATAACTCACATTGGGTTTCTTGTCAGTGAGGAGTTCATAGGCAGTCTTCTTGAAGAATTTGTGAAGATATACTCTGTTGATGATGTGGCACGCGGTATCAATTGCATCAATCCAAAAACGATGAGGTGTTTTGTATTCATCAAGCATAGTGCAAGCCATCTCAACAAGAGTTCTGTTCTTGCGCTCCACGACGCCATTTTGCCGAGGAGTATAAGGAGCAGATAACTCATGAGTAATACCAAGTTCATCAAGATAGTCATTAAGACCGGAATTCTTGAACTCAGTTCCATTGTCACTCCTGATGTGCTTGATCTTCACACCAAAGTTGGTTGAAGCCCTCGAGGAAAATCGTTTGAGGACTTCCTGCACTTCATGTTTGTAAGTAACAATATGTACCCATGTGTAACGAGAGTAATCATCAACAATAACAAAGCCATATAGAGATGCATCATTAGTCATAGCAGAATAATGATGAGGACCGAAGAGATCCATGTGAAGCAATTCAAATGGACGAGTAGTGGTCATGATAGTCTTCGCTGGATGCTTGGCCTTGGTCATTTTTCCAGCTTCACAGGCACCACACAAGTGATCCTTGAGGAATTTGACATTCTCAATGCCAATGACATGCTTATTCTTTGCAAGCGTGTGCAAATTCCTCATTCCAGCATGACCAAGTCGTCGATGCCATAGCCAGCCTTCTGAAGTTTTTGCAAGTAAGCACACGGCAGGTTGTGGTCCTATGGAGAAATCAACAATGTACAAGTCTCCTCTCCTAAAGCCTTCGAAGACTTTGGAATTGACAGCTTCCATGATCAAAACACAATGATACTTGCCAAAGACAACAACCATATCAAGATCACAAAGCATTGAGACAGACATGAGGTTGTATCCTAAGGACTCGACAAGCATGACTTTGTCCATGTGTCAATCCTTAGAGATCGCAACCTTACCTAGACCCAATACCTGACATTTGCCTTTGTCAGCGAAGATGATATGCATCAGATGTGACGGTGTTAAGGGAGCATCCATCAATAGATCCTTGTCACCAGTCATGTGATTTGTACATCCACTATCGAGGACCCACTCGTTTGCTTTGGGTTGATCATCCTGCAGATGAATTAGTGCAGCTTACAAACTCATATACTTCATCAGTGAAGAATATGACATCAGTATCATCAGTCCAATTTCATCAAGCAATAGCACAGATAAGCAGTGTGAGGACGTGTGAAATGAAAGTTCATTTCATCATGATTCGCCTACGTCCTTTCAAGCACTGTTCAGGTCTCCAGCAAATTCTTCAGACGTTAAAGCAAGTCTGGAGACCTGATCCTGCAGAAGAGATTAGTTCTTTTTCTTCACCACCCACATCTAGAGGGGTGGCAAAGAATTCATCACTCTGCGAGCACCATATGAGAAAGGTGGCAAAGATGCCAACCATTTTGTTTCACATAAGAGGGGTTAGGGTAAGCATACGAATAAGCAGAGAAATTCTTCGAGGACTTATGAACATAATGATTTGAAGAATAATGCACATATTCATAGCCCTTAGCTCTACCCTGCGAAACAGAGTTGTTAGCACGATGATGATCATATGAGGATTTTGATCCATGTGAGGAGTTTGATCCACGTGAGGAATTTTGTTCGTATGAGGACTTGGATCCATATGAAGAATTTCGTCCATATGAAGAGTTTGATCTGGGGTTCCTATTCTTCACTGGTGGTGTCATGAGGACATTCACCTGAAGACTTTCAACATAACTTTTGGGAACCCAGATTTTCTTCATAGGGAAACCGTTCCTGCAGTTAGTGCCAACATATCTAGCAAATACTTCACCATTCGGATTTTTGAACAGTTTATAGTTGGAGTCAAATGACTCATCAGAAGAATGAGGAGATTCACATGTAAAGCCAGATAAGTTAGATGGATCAACTGGAGGTCCCTTTGCAGCAACCCATGAGGTTTTGGGGTACTGCTCAGGCTTCCAATATGTTCCATCAGCATTGAGTTTCCTCTCAAAGGCAATACCCTCTTTCCTAGGGTTTCTGTTGAGGATCTGCTTTTTAAGCACATCACAGAGAGTCTGATGCCCTTTGAGGCTTTTGTACATGCCTGTCATGTACAATTCCTTCAACCCTGCATTGTCAGTGATACTAGCAATGTCCTCAGATGAGGAATTAGTGATAGCAGAGGCAGGTGAAGAATTTGTAACATTTGAAGCATTTGAACATTCAGGTGAAGAATTAGCATATTCACGTTCAATGCACTTTAAGCATGGAGGATCAAATTCTTCCTGAGTAGCGCTGATTTGTTGAGCAAGTAATGAATCGCGCTCCTTCTGAAGATCTTCATAACTCACTCTTAGCTTCTCAAGATCTTGCTTTCTTTGAAGAAATTCATAAGAAAGCTTCTCGTGATCAGTTAAGAGGGTTTTATGATGACTTTGAAGGTTGTCAAACTTAGATTGAAGTCTCTGAAGATTTTCAGTTAAGTCTGTAGTGTGGTCCATTTCATCACCCAACGTATCATCACTTTTGTCTAGCATGTTTTGAAGTTTTTCAATAGCCTTTTGTTGTTTCACAGCAATCTTAGCAAGTTTAGAGTAGCTAGGCTTGAGATTTTCACCAGATTCATCCTCACTTGATTCAGAGGAGGGGTATTTAGTTACCTTAGCAGCCTTTGCCATGAAGCAATAGGTGGGAGCGTAGTCGTCATTGCCTTCATCAGCGTTGTTGGTGTTGCTATTTTCTTCAGAGTTGAAGATAGACTTGCTGACAAATGCGGTAGCAAGAGCTAGACTTGCCACACCTGATTCAGACTCCTCGGATGCCTCCTCTTCCTCATTATCCTCAGATTCAGCATCAGAATCCATTTCCTTGCCAATGAATGCCCGAGCCTTCTTGGAGCTGCTCTTCTTGTGGGATGAAGACTTCGAGGATTTTGATGATGAAGACTTTGAAGATTTCTTCTTCTTCTTGGCATCATCAGAACTATAATCCTTGTATTTCTTCTTCTTTAATTCCTTGTCCCACTGAGGACAATCTTGAATGTAGTGACCAGGCTTCTTGCATTTGTGGCATAGCCTTCTCTTATAGTCACTTGATGAGGAATCACTGCTCCTTGAAGATTTCCAAAGCGATCACGTCTTGAGAATTTCTGAAACTTCTTCACGAGCAGTGCTAGCTCCTGGCTCAATTCTTCAGGATCACCAAGGCTACTACCAGAATCTTCACATTTAGAATCAGACACGGCCTTGGCCTTCAGGGCACGTGTTTTGCTATAGCTTGAACCATAGAGATCTCTCTTTTCCGCAAGCTGGAACTCATGAGTATTTAGCCTCTCGAGGATATCAGCGGGATCTAGTGACTTGTAATCAGCACGCCCTTGAATCATTAGTGCCAGAGTGTCAAATGACAAATCGAGTGATCTCAGCAATTTCTTCACCACCTCATGATCGGTGATGTCATTGGCACCGAGCGCTTGAAGCTCATTTGAGATATCAGTGAGGCGATCGAAGGTCTGCTGAACATTTTCATTGTCGAGTCTTTTGAAGCGGTTGAAGAGATTGCGAAGAACGTCAACACGAGAGTCACGTTGAGTTGAGACTCCTTCGTTTACTTTGGAGAGCCTATCCCAAATAAGCTTAGCAGTTTCCAAAGCACTCACTCTACCATACTGCCCTTTACTCAGATGACCACATATGATATTCTTCGCTTGAGAATCGAGTTGCTTGAATCTCTTCACATCAGCAGCATTCAGGGAAGGTGTGACTGAGGGAACACCATTTTCCACAATGTACTAGACATCATTGTCAATAGCTTCAAGATGCATTCGCATCTTATTCTTCTAGTAGGGGTAGTCTGTGCCATCGAAGGTAGGACACCCAGCGGAGACCTTGATCATACCTACGGTCGACATAACTAGAACTCCAGGTGGTTAAACCAAAATCACACAGAACAAGGGAGTACCTTGCTCTGATACCAATTGAAAGTGCGTTATATCGACTAGAGGGGGATGAATAGGCAATTTTTATGAATTCTTCACTGAGGAATTTGCCGATGAGGAAATTCCTTAGCGAAGAACTACTTGCAGCGGAATAAGTACTCAGAAGTAAGCATGACAGAATACACACATGGTCATCATGATGAAATGAAGACAAACACAGAGTACAGAAAGCGTAAACACAGGATAACACAAGATGAAGACAGACAGACTGAAGAAATTGAACTGAGGAAATTGAGAAAGTCTTCAGTCAAAGTCTTCAAACACAGATATGAACAATCACTCAACACAGTAATGAGGAAATGAATGAGTTGAGGAAATAGAACCAGTAAGGTTGGTGAAGACAATGATTTGGTAGACCAGTTCCAACTGTTGTCTCAGTTGTACGTCTGGTTGCAGCGGCTGAGTATTTAAACTTGAGGACACACAGTCCCGGACACCCAGTCGCTGAGCACGCAGCTCAGGACACCAATTCCTCACCGTATTCTCCTTGAACTAAGGTCACACAGACCTCGTCCAAACACTCGTGGTAAGTCTTCAGGCGACTTCCAAACCTTCATGGACTTCGGTCACTCGGCGATCCACAATTCCTCTTGGATGCTCTAGACCATGATGCCTAACTGTCTGGAAGAAGCACAGTCTTCAAAGGTAACAAGCGTCGGATCCACGCAGGATCAATCTCTTAAGTGATGCTCAATCACTTTGGGATTGTGGGTGTTTGGGTTTGGATTTTCCTCACTCGATGATTTTCGCTCAAAACCCTCGGAGGATGGGTTGCTCTCAAATGACAAGTGTCAGTTTCTCTCGGAGCAGCCAATCAGCTAGTGGTTGTAGGGGGCGGCTATTTATAGCCTAGGGAGCAGCCCAATATGATAAGACATAAATGCCCTTCAATGATATGACCGTTATGTGGATAAGATGTTTTGGGACAGCTGGCGCGTAGCACAGCAACGGTCGGAAATTTGACTCTCAAATTCCTCAGGGCTATCATGTTCCTCACTGTGTAGGCAATCTGCACTGGCGAATTTCTAACTCCTGAGTCAGAACAAATTCCTCACCGACCAGAAGAACTTCGTCTCTGTCACTGAAGAAATTGACTGAACTGTATGAGATTTCCAATGGCTTCACTCGAAGGGATTGGTAGGTGTAGGATTTTGAGTTGAGCATCACATGGAAATTTTTCCTTAGTATTTCCTCGACCCACTTTAACAGTACGGTGTTTCCTATGACTCAGAAAGAGAAAAACAAAACTATGAAAACGAAAGTCTTCAAGCTTCATATTCCTCGCATGAATATCAAGTCTTCACGGACACACCAATTTCTTCACTTTCAAAGTCTTCATGAAAGTCTTCAGGAATACCAAAATCTTCAGTCGAAGATATTCATTTTTAGGGGTTGACTTTCTTTGTAAATATCAAACTCCTCATAGACCTATAGACCTGTGTATACTCATAAACACATTAGTCCCTTAACCTATAAGTCTTCAATACACCAAAATCACTAAGGGGCACTAGATGCACTTACAAGTTCATTACCGACCTAGGAGTTATTCCAATGCGTCAGGCCCGATGACTCTCTTCACTGGAGCTATTACCCTTGCCAAGGAGCCCAGGTTTCACAAGAAGACCAGACACATCAAGCGTCGCTTCAACTCCATTCGTGAAAATGTTCAGGATGGAGACATAGATATTTGTAAAGTGCATACGGATCTGAATGTCGCAGATCCGTTGACTAAACCTCTTCCACGAGCAAAACATGATCAACACCAGAACTCTATGGGTGTTCGATTCATCACAATGTAACTAGATTATTGACTCTAGTGCAAGTGGGAGACTGTTGGAAATATGCCCTAGAGGCAATAATAAAATGGTTATTATTATATTTCCTTGTTCATGATAATTGCCTATCATTCATGCTATAATTGTATTGACCAGAAACCATAATACATGTGTGAATGCATAGAACACAACATGTCCTAGTGATCCTCTAGTTGACTAGCTCGTTGATCAACAGATGGTCATGGTTTCCTGACTATGGACATTGGATGTCGTTAATAACAGGATCACATCATTAGGAGAATGATGTGATGGACAAGACCCAATCCTAAGCATAGCACAAGATCATGTAGTTCGTTTGCTAAAGCTTTTCTAATGTCAAATATCATTTCCTTAGACCATGAGATCGTGCAACTCCCGGATACCGTAGGAATGCTTTGGGTGTACCAAACGTCATGACGTAATTGGGTGGCTATAAAGGTGCACTACAGGTATCTGTGAAAGTGTCTGTTGGGTTGGCACGAATCAAGACTGGGATTTGTCACTCCGTATGACGGAGAGGTATCTCTGGGCCCACTCGGTAATGCATCATCATAATGAGCTCAATGTGACTAAGTAGTTGGTCATGGGATCATGCATTACGGAACGAGTAAAGTGACTTGCCGGTAACGAGATTGAACGAAGTATTGGGATACCTGAGGGAGTCCTGCATTTGGTGGTATCCGGACAGCCGGACTATATACATCGTCCGGACTATTGAAGCATGAAGATACAAGACTCAAGACTTTGGCCCGTGTCCGGATGGGACTCTCCTTTGCATGGAAGACAAGCTTGGCGATCCGGATATTATATTTCCTTCCTTGTAACCGACTCCGTGTAAACCCTAGCCCTCTCCGGTGTCTATATAAACCGGAGAGGTTGGTCCTTAGAAGACCGATCACAGTTACAATCATACCATCATAGGCTAGCTCTTAGGGTTTAGCCTCTACGATCTTGTGGTAGATCTACTCTTGTACTACTCATATCTTCAATATTAATCAAGCAGGAAGTAGGGTTTTACCTCCATTGAGAGGGCCCGAACTTTATTTCATTTCGGGGCTGGGCCCACCTACCATAGACACAGGGGGGCGGGGCCCAGCTGTGATTGGCCCCGAGGGGCTTAACAGGCGCGGGCGCAGCCCGGCTGGGCACCCGAGCGGCGCGGACATGGGCGGAGGCCAACGGGGAGCCACGGGTCGCCGACGGGTGGGCGCCCGACGGCGTGGGCGGGGCGAGTGGCGGGCGGCCGGCAGCGAGCGGCGATGCTACGCGGGGAGAAGCGAAGCACCGTCGCGAGGTCGTAGCAAGGAGGCGGTGGCTGCAGTGGAGCAGGGGGTGTGCACTCGCGGGGACGGTTGACGAGCGCGGCGAGGATGGCGACTGCGGGGCCGACGGCGAGTGGGCGAAGTGGAGGCGGCCAGTGCGGCGGAGGGGGCAGCGGTGACGCTAGGCGAGCGGCGACGCGGTGCACGGTTGCGGAAGCAGGGGCAGCACGGGGAAACGGCCACGGGCGCAGCGAGCGACAAGGTGTTGGGGGCGAGGCCACGACGAGGCAGGCTCGATCAGGATGACAGATGGCGCGGCAGGGCGAGGTAGGCGGAGCGGGAGCGGGGCTGGCCGCTGCGGTTGGCGGGCGCGGGGTATGGCGACCGAGCGTGAGGGCGTGAGCGGCGGAGCGAGCGCGTGTGCACGCAGTGGTGCACCGAGCATGGCGAGCAGGGCTGCAACGCGGCCAGCGACGACTATGGGGCGAGGCGTGCGCGGTGGGGCACTGCGAGCCCTGGGTGCCGTATCTGCGGGTGAGGGTCAGGGGCGCGCGACGGCGCGGTGGCCAGAAGGGGCGACGGGGACGGGTAGATGGGGAGGCGCTCACGGACGATGCAGGGGATCTGGGAGGGAGGCGCGATGGCGACCAGCGAGGAGGAGGGATGAGGAGGCGAAGAGGCAGTCCGGCGAGGTGGCTCCGGCGGCGGCGGTCCGGCGATGGGATCCGGGTGGCACCAAGTGGCGGCGTCGGGGCGATGCGTGAGTGCCCCGATGTAATCTGAATCGGGGGGAGAGCTACGTGGGGGGGAGTGGAAGCGAGTGGTTAGGGTTTCAGTAGTGGGGGGGGGGGGGGGGTAGGCGCGGTTGCGCCGGGGGAGAGCTGGACCGGCCTGGGGGTTGGCCAGCTGGCCCACTTGGCCCAAGGAAGAGGGGGTCTTTCATTTCTTTTGTTTTGTTTTTACTTTTTTATTTTTCTTTTCTGTTTTCTTTTAGTTTTCTTTTGTTTTTGTTTTAGCAAAATACCAAAATGGCACCTAATTTGATGTTACCAAAAATGCCACTGCCACATTAACTTGCTACCCAAACTAAAATAGTTTCGTAATTATTTAATATTTAGAAGTATTTAAATAATAGTTTTGGCTACTATTTTATTCATCTTATAGTAGTTAAATGTTTTATAAAGGTGTGGTTTCTCCATCATAATTACCTATGCATTATTTGGTTCACTCCGAACATTTTAGTTTTAATATTTGAAATTTGTTATTGTTTGCTTGATTTTGAATTTGAATTTGAATCGGTTTTGAATCAACGCGAGTTTATCAATAGTAACCGAGGTGACGTGGCATCATTAGCAGAGGTTCACTATAGCTTAATTATCCGGGTGTCACAAGGTACCAATCTGAGGCTCTCAGACAACGATTGAATACAAGAGATTAACTAGGGTTTGATATGTGATGGTGATGGTGAAGATGTCGATGAAGATTGGTCCTCCCACGATAAGAGGATCGTTGGTGATGTCGATGGCTTTGATTTCCCCCTCCCGAAGGAAAGTATCCTTGGCGGAAGCGCTCCGCCGGAGAGCAAAAGTGCTCCTGCCTAGGTTTCGCCTCGAGACGGCGACGCTTCATCCGCAAAGTCTTCTCTTATCTTTTTCTAGGGCAAAAGGCTTCATATAACATAAGGAGGGGCGGAGGATTGTTGTGGGGCCCACAAGGCATCAGGGCGCGCCCGGGGGTAGGTGCGCCCTGTTGCCTTGTGAGCAGCAGGCGGCCCTCTCTGGTGGATCTTCATTCTTGTATGTTTTATATATTCAATAAAAAGTCACCGTAAAGTTTCAGGTCATTTGGAGCTCCGTAGAATAGCTATCTCTGTTGTAGCTCTTTTAGGTCTAGAATTCCAGCTTCCGGTAATTCTCCTCTCCATGTAGATCTTGCAAATTAAGAGAGTAAAGGCATTAAAATTGCATCATAAAGTGAAATAATGAGCCAAAACATTATAAATAGTAGTAGAAAAACATGACGCTAAATGGACGTATCAGAGCCATCAATTCTTTTTGACCACACAGCGGGACCTGTATGTGCTACCAATATCGGTGCTAAAACCAGTGGATCTTGGGTAAGGGGTCCCGAGCTGTTGATCTAGGAACGATGGTAACAAGGAGGAAACATGAGGCGATGTTTACCCAGGTTCGGGCCCTCTCGAAGTGGTAAAACCCTACGTCATGCTTATATTGATGTGATGAAGTATCAAGTACAAGATGATCTACCTCGAGATCCTATGTTGTGTTCTAAACCCCAGGGCTAGTAATCGTGTCCCTAAATACTAGACCGCACGACTTATATATGCACCGGGTACCTAGGTTACACATATCGTTGGTTGCCAATCACGCTGACTAGCAAGCTATTCTTGAAGTACATGCCAGTGTTGGCATTTCACGGACCCGGGCCGCTTCTACTCTTGCCGTGTCAGCTGGATGCGTGGCCAGCTAGGTGGTCGACAGTGGAGGAACGTGACAAAATCAACCAAGGAGGGGTCAATTTCTAACTAGAAGTAAAATATGCATGACCATTCGCAACACAAATTACCAATTCCATCAACATTAGGAGTTTTCCTTAATGAAAAGAGCATCAAGAGCCGTTAGTTGTAAAAGGACAACTATATAATCAGTATGAATTTAGTGGTTGACGTCAACAGACAAAGGTTAGGGACAACAACAGATGTCGATGGATCAGAAGAACTGCAACGATGGAGAAATAGTTGTCAAGAAGCTCCCTCTGTCGCACTGGCATGGGATAGGAGTGAGCCGGTAGGTTGCTTGCGGCCACGGATCTGTCGTCGATCTGGATTTGGGTGCAGGCCAGAGGAGGAAGATAAGTGAGCAGGGCGGGATGAGGTTCCTCCGGCAACGGCGTTGTCGCCGCTTGCTTGCGGCCATTGTGTGGTCGTGTGGGGTGCGTGGGAGCAGAACTAGTCTAGGGTTGGGCGGCAAAGCGGTGAGGGTATGGCGCCTTGGACGAGGCCATGCCGCCGTGGCCGCTGTGCACTGCTGGCCGTTGTGGCTTGGCGCTGCTACTGCCTCGCGATGCACTGCTCCTATCTCCCTCTCTTAGTACTCAGTCCAATGGACTATTACCTTCTGATAAGCTGACCAGAACGATTAGTATACATAGTAAATTTTCTATTGCACTTTTGGAGGGGCGCTCGTGGCCCCCTTTGGCCTCCACGAGGCTCCGGCAATGGTGGTCGACGTCATGTTTGCTCGGTTCATCCAGTCTTCTGGTGTTAGGCCAACTCCAAGCGCGCGACCCCATCCCGTTCGGTCCCGTTCGTTTGGGGTAAAACGGACAAACCAGACGGCCCAGCGCGCGACGGCCTGGACCTATCTGGTCCGTTTTATGTCTGGACCGATCCATTTCGAGCGCAAACATGCATGCGGTTTGGGTCGCGGTGGATGGCAAACGGACACCTCGCTCGTCCGCGTCGGGGCCGCGTGGCAGGCGGCCACCTACCTCCCACCGCCCGACATAAATGCGCACGGGTGGTCGACCCCACCTGTCATCCGCCCAGCGAACGGTCGCTTTCCTTCTTAAATGGGAAAGTCATGGACCGGCCGTCGTCCACACTCCCTAGTCGAGCCCTTCCTGCCTCCTCGAAACCAACAACAAAACCCTAGCCTCTCCCCGTCCCCGATCTCGCCGGCCGGCCACCTCGCAGCCATGGGCTTCTAGAACCACGACCGCAAGGGGAAGCACGACCGTGAGGCGTCCTCATCGACGGGCCGCCGCTGCAGCTCAGTGAAGGAGGAGCCCGCAACACCACCACCACGTCGGTCCCCCGCGCCTGCCCCATTCACCATCGGCCCTACGGTCGACGGCGAGCGCGACCGGCAGTACATCGTCGTGGATGTATGTCGGCATTATTGGGAGACGAGGATGCCGCTCCCGTCGAGCGACGTGCACCTCCCCAATAACTTGCACCACTCCGCCGACCGGGTCCCGATCCCACCGGTCCCGATGAGCGGTCATGCGCGCCGCGAGGAGATCTAGCACCGCCTCCTGCCGACTCTAGGACACGTGGCTCCAGGACGAGCACGACATGCGGCACGTGTCATTCTTTGTCGGCACATCGTCGGGGCCGCGACGGCCATGTCCAGAGCGCGCAATGCATGCTCCCCAGGTGCGCGGGTGTACACGGGTGCGCGGCCTGACGCCCACGCCGTGGCCCTCACCGTCTCTGTCTTCGTCTCCATCATCACCACCTCGCATGACAGCAGAGGAGGAGGCCCGGCTCATGCAGCGTGTCATGGAGGACTCCATGCGCACACACGATGAGCGCTAATGGGAGGGCCTCAAGGAGATGATGGCACTCTCTGTGGCCGGCGACGTCACCATCCCCGAGCTGGAGATGGTGAAGGCGGAGGAGGTGATGGAGGAGGATCCAGTGGTCGCATTCCACCCGGGCCTGGTGGGCCAGTAGTGGAGCTGGTCGTGCACGACTCCGGAGATGGTCGAGGCCGTGGGGGGCGTGAACTGGTGCCCCACGCTGTCGCGGTCACCGGAGCGGGAGGCCTCGCCACGGGAGGAGGTGGTGCAGGCACCTCCGGCCTTCCAGCCCGCCCCCGTGTACCACGGGCCGCCGTCCCACCTCTGGACGCCGCCGGACTACGTCGACCTCGTCAGCGACGACGACGACAACGGCGGCCACTGAAGACGGCCATGGCCACGGCATCGACGGGCACGGCAGGAGCGTGCGGGCAGCGTTTTTTTGTTTTTTATGTTAATTATGTCAATGTGAACCGTGGAACTGGGTCGTTTTGTGGCCGTAAACCCCCTAATTATGTTTATGTTTTTATGTTTGCACTTATTTTATATTTTTCTGCATTTTATTTTAGTTTTTTGGCTTTTTTAATCATGTCCACCCGGGACATGATTTGGGGTGCGGCCGCGTGTTGGGCGCACCGACAATCCAAATGACCCAACCGGACATGGGCCGCCCCATTGTTGCCGCAAACGGATGAAATCCGGCCAAACCGGACGTCCATTTGGAGTCGTGCGCTGGAGTTGGCCTTATTGCGTGGTCTGGATACCCTATGGGGGCTTGCTTGGCCGGACATGTTTGCAATTGTTTTTTTGAAAGATCCAGACTTGCTGGCTTTTCATTGGCTTTGCAGGGGAGAGCTACAAAATTGTGATCAAGTGATCAAGCAAGAGAAGATGTTTTTCAGAGGTGTAGGAGGAGGGAGCTCACAGGAACCCTCATACTCACCACTGCAGAACAAAAACAAGGCATATTCCTCACGTTATTTGCCCGAAAGGGGGAGCCATGGCATGGGCTCCGGCGAGTCTCCATTGCTCAATATCTCTCCGACAGGCTTCTATCATGCTAAGCACATTCAACGTCTTTCCTCTGAATGTGCATCTGTTTCTCTCCAGCCAGATTTGCCAAGCGATCATGGCCACCATGGTCTTGACTCCTCTTTTTTCCCTTGGTGCCGCGGAGTTGAAGATTGTGGTGACAACCTCGGTTGTTGTTTTGCTT
The DNA here is from genome assembly GCA_963921465.1 of Triticum timopheevii. NCBI lineage: Eukaryota > Viridiplantae > Streptophyta > Magnoliopsida > Poales > Poaceae > Triticum > Triticum timopheevii. The sequence continues at coordinate 474,930,992 of OY997268.1, forward strand.
GAGCTCCAGGAGGCCGGTGAGAGTGCCGCACAGCACCCCCAGGTGGCTGCTTTTGACCAAACTTCCCACGAGGTGTTGCACTCCCATAGCAGGTGGAAAGAGGACTCGAGGTTACGGCAGCATAGTTGACAGAAATATGGATTTTTCCCATTCCCTATGTTGCAGGCGGTCATTGCACCAGAGCCGGTTGTGGTGGAGCAGCCAAAGATAGAATTTGATCTTCCCAGGAGCCCAGATCTTCCACACCAATCTTTTCATGGTCGAAGTTGGTTGCGAAGGGAATTGAGAGTTGTATGCTAACCTTGCTGTGTAGTGGCCACCGGCTTTCCATGTGATCTCGTCTTCGATTCTTCCCACAACACCAAGTTTGCTTCTCTAAAGCGGCGCTGCAACAGCACGGCCTGGAGGACGATTTCCAAGTTGTTACCGCGCATGAGGCCCGTGATCCATCTGTCATCGCGTATTGGGTTCGCCACCGTGCGGTTCTTCCTAGTTGAGCGCCTGGACAGGTCGGGGTAGTCTTGCCGTAGAGGTTGCTCGCCGAGCCAGGAGCAGTGCCAGATGAGGGCTCTGTTGTAGTCGCCCACCATCCCCGTCGTCGCCGAGGCGAATAGTGCTCTATCCTTGTCATCACAAGGCGTCCCCCATGCCTGCCCATGGCCTGGCCGGGTCCATCCATGCCAGCCACAACCATCGGAGGCACAATGCACGTGCAAACTACTCCATGTTGGGGATGCCGAGGCCGCCGTGATTGATCGGGGACGTGACTAACCACCAGTTTACTTTGCATCTACCGTTGGTGACCTCGTCATCGTGCACCCACAGGAACCACCGTCGTGCCTTGTCGATGTCCTTGTAGAATCTTTTCGGGATGTGCAGGACAGCCATGGCGAAGGCAGGCAATGCGGACAAGACACACTTGACCGGCATGCGGTGTCTTGTGATCGGCAAGAGACGGCCTTTCCAAGCCGCCAACCTTGCGCGGATGCGGTCGAGAAGATACTGGATGTGTACGAGCCGGAGTCTGCCGATGCAGAGCGGAAGACCTATGTACCTGATCGGGAAGCCTACTCTAGTGCCGCCAAAATTTTGAAGGATGTCTATGAGGTCTATACTACCGCATCTTAGGGCTGCCGCAGACATTTTTTGGGGGTTTCTGCGCAGTCCTGTCGCCTCTCCAAACCCTTCAAGGAGCTACATGATGGTATCTACTGTTGGAAATATGCCCTAGAGGCAATAATAAAAGCATTATTATTATATTTCCTTGTTCATGATAATTGTCTTTATTCATGCTATAATTGTGTTATCCGGAAATCGTAATACATGTGTGAATAACAGACACCAACATGTCCCTAGTGAGCCTCTAGTTGACTAGCTCGTTGATCAATAGATAGTCATGGTTTCCTGACTATGGACATTGGATGTCATTGATAACGAGATCACATCATTAGGAGAATGATGTGATGGACAAGACCCAATCCTAAACATAGCACAAGATCGTATAGTTCGTTTGCTAGAGTTTTCCAATGTCAAAGTATCTTTTCCTTAGACCATGAGATCGTGTAACTCCCGGATATCGTAGGAGTGCTTTGGGTATACCAAACGTCACAACGTAACTGGGTGACTATAAAGGTAGACTACGGGTATCTCCGAAAGTGTCTGTTGGGTTGACATGGATCAAGACTGGGATTTGTCACTCCGTATGACGGAGAGGTATCACTGGGCCCACTCGGTAATGCATCATCATAATGAGCTCAGAGTGACCAAGTGTCTGGTCACGGGATCATGCATTACGGTACGAGTAAAGTGACTTGCCGGTAACGAGATTGAACGAGGTATTGGGATACCGACGATCGAATCTCGGGCAAGTAACATATCGATAGACAAAGGGAATTGAGTACGGGGTTGATTGAATCCTCGACATCGTGGTTCATCCGATGAGATCATCGTGGAGCATGTGGGAGCCAACATGGGTATCCAGATCCCGCTGTTGGTTATTGACCGGAGAGTCGTCTCGGTCATGTCTGCTTGTCTCCCGAACCCGTAGGGTCTACACACTTAAGGTTCGGTGACGCTAGGGTTATGAAGATATGTATATGCAGAAACCCGAATGTTGTTCGGAGTCCCGGATGAGATCCCGGACGTCACAAGGAGTTCCGGAATGGTCCGGAGGTAAAGAATTATATATAGGAAGTGCTGTTTCGGCCATCGGGACAAGTTTCGGGGTTATCGGTATTGTACCGGGACCACCGGAGGGGTCCCGGGGGCCCACCGGGTGGGGCCACCTGTCCCGGGGGGCCACATGGGCTGTAGGGGGTGCGCCTTGGCCTTCATGGGCCAAGGGCACCAGCCCCTATAGGCCCATGCGCCTAGGGTTCCCTCCATGGAAGAGTCCATGTGGTGGAAGGCACCCCTAGGTGCCTTGGGGGGGAGGGAAACCTCCCCTTGGCCGCCGCCCCCCCTAGTAGATCTCATCTACTAGGGCCGGCGCCCCCCCCCCATGGCACCCCTATATATAGTGGGGGGGGAGAGGAGGGAAACAGACCAGCCCCTAGCGCCTCCCTCTCTCCCCGTTACGTCTCTCTCTCGTAGTCTCGGCGAAGCCCTGCTTCTGTGACGCCCTGCATCCATCACCACGCCGTCGTGCTGCTGGATCTTCATCAACCTCTCCTCCCCCCTTGCTGGATCAAGAAGGAGGAGACGTCTCCCGTCCCGTACGTGTGTTGAACGCGGAGGTGCCGTCCGTTCGGCGCTTGGTCATCGGTGATTTGGATCACGTCGAGTACGACTACATCATCACCGTTCTTTTGAACGCTTCCGTGCGCGATCTACAAAGGTATGTAGATGCATCTAATGACTCGTTGCTAGATGAACTCCTAGATGATCTTGGTGAAACGAGTAGGAAAATTTTTGTTTTCTGCAACGTTCCCCAACATCTACCTCCTGGCGCATCGGATTTGCAAAGAAGATCGCGTCGTCAGCGTATAGCGTGACATGCAGGCGAGCAGTGCCAGTTGGCAGGGGAGCGATGGCACTGGCCTGCTGCGATGCCTCTAACAGCCGATGAAGGGAATCGATCGCCAGGATGAAGAGGATAGGTGAGAGGGGATCCCCTTGTCACAGTTCCCTCTGATGGAGAATCGCAGGACCCGGGTCTCCATTGAGCAGACAGGCGGAGGACACGGAGGAGAGGAGCAACGTGGTCTAGTCTCTCCAATGCGCCGGGAAGTTCATGCGCTGCAGCAGCCCGAGGATATATTCCCATGAAACCGTGTCGAAGGCCTTGGCAATGTCGATCTTTAGCAGGAGCATCAGCGATTTTTTCCTCTGAAACAGCCACAATGCGCTCTGAACGTAGAGGAAGCTGTCATGTATGCCCTTCTTCTTCTGGAAAGCACGCTGGGCCGGGGAGATGAGTTGATCTAGCACACCCATTAGCCTGAGCGAGAGGACTTTGGCGATTAGCTTGGCTGTCGAATGGATTAGACTAATTGGGCGGAAGTCAGACAATTTGGTTGCGCCATCCTTTTTTGGCAGTAGGACGATCATAGCACAGTTCAAGGCTGCAAAGTCGCCCCCGATGAGCTCATAAAATGCATGGAAAACTGACATGGTGTCCATCTTGATCATTTGCCAGCAGGCACAAAAGAAGGCACCGCTGAAGCCGTCGGGTCCTAGCGCCTTCTCGGCCGGAGACGCACAGATTGCCGCCCATACTTCTTCTTGTGTGAAGGGATTTTTGAGGCCTTCCCCTGTTTGCAGACGAGGTAGCTGAATCCTATCCCAGTCGATTGTTTTTGTCTGTCTCTCCTTATTGCCCAGGAGGGCTATGAAGTGGTCATGGATCATGCTCGCCTTCTCTTTGTGATCTGTTGCTTGCTTGCTCTCTGACTCTAGGCAGTGGATGTAATTTTTCCTCTGCCGGGAGTTGATCTTAGCCTGGAAAAATGTTGTTTTTGCATCGCCCGCTTTGAGCTAGGTAGTCCGTGCAGCTTGCCGTTTCCTGACCCGCTCAATAGCCGCAAGCCCAACAATCTTCAGTTTCGGAGTTTTCCTCAACCAGAATTCTCTTGGGGTTAGTTGGCGTCTCTCCTGTGCCACATCTAACCTCAGCACCACCTCTGATGCAATGTGAAACTGCAGTTTTATGTTACTGAAAATGCTCTTAGCCCAAATCTTCGGGTCTGCCGCTGTTCATTTTAACTTGATCTTCATCCTAGTGAATGGGCAACAGTGATTTACTGGCCTCTGCCATGCCCTCTGGACTGTCTGCTGGAAGTGCGGGAACTTTGGCCAGAAGTATTCAGATCTGAAAACTGCTTTGCGCGGCGGCGCCGCGGCATTTGTGAGTAACAAGGGGCAGTGATCAGAGCAAGATGTGGATGCAGCCGTAAGGGTGTAGGAGGGAAAAAGTGTCTCCCATTCTTGGTTGAAGAACACTTAGTCGATGGCGACAAAAGTTGGGTTCTCCCTCTCATTGCTCCAGGTGAAGTGCCTGTTTTTGCATTTTATCTCTTGCAAACAAGCCCGGTCGATTGCATCTCTGAATCTGCCCATCATCCTTCTGTTGATGTTATGGTTGCTCTTGTCTCTTGCCTCATAGATGATGTTAAAGTCACCGTTTATCAGCCACGGATCACCAAGGGGTGGCCTGCTTCTGCTCAGCTCATCGAGGAATTCATCCTTTCTGGTGTCGTCGGTCGGGCCATACACAATTGTGATCCAGAAGGAGAGGCCACCGTGTGGGAGGAATGCTCTGACGATTATGGAGAATTGTCCTACTGACTGAGTGACAATCGTAATCTTGGTGGAATCCCAAAAGATTGCAGTGTCGCCGCGAGTGCCCAACGCCGGCAGCACAACACAGTTTTCTAGTATGTGGCCTCCAATCTCCCTGACGATCTCTGGTGACCAGGCATCGATCTTTGTCTCTTGCAAACATAGCAGAGCTAGGTTGTGGGCGTCAGCCACCTCGAAGATGGTGGCCCTCTTCGCCGATGAATTCAGTCCGCGGACATTCCAGTTCGTGATTGGGATGGTTGTGTTACTCATAATGCAAACAGATGTGCTCCGGCGACGAACATGTTACTACTGAAGAGATGAAACAACTACAATGACACCACCGATCAACCGGGGAGAGCCAACGTCCACCAATAGGCCCCAAATCACACTGGCATCTAACTAAGCACCGCAACACTACAGTAATCATAAGATAAGAACCTAGCTCAGACTGACTGAAAGTCAGCCACCACCAGAGGCTAAATAATCTAACATCTAACATGGACTAATCTTGCGCTGCATCGTCCGGGCCGGCCAGGCTGGCCATGGTGTGCAGCGCCTCGACGTCGAGGCGTGTGAGCTTGGCGATGCAGTCGATGTCGCCTTTCGATAGTGGCTCGTCGAAACACCGCAGCAGCGCCTCCGCCGCCTTCACCGCCATCCGCTCCCTTGGACCCAGAACGCCGAGCTCCTTGACCAGGCGCGGGGTGGCCCGTTGCGTGACCGGGGTGGAGGAAGGGTTGGCCGCCTGTCGGGCGCTGTGTCTGACGGGGGCCGAGGGAGCGCGTGTCTTGAGTGGAGCGGATGGCCTGCGAGTTGGTGGCGCGTTGGCGACGAGAGGCGCCGGGGCATCGCGGAAGAGGAGCCGAGTGGCGGTGCCGCCTTTCCCAATCTGCATCTGCTGCACCTGGTGCATCACCGCCCCGAGCTCGGTCGTGGTTTCGGCTGGGGGAGCCGTGGTCTTGCACGCGTGGACCGAGTCGGATTGCATGCATGCAATGGGCCCACCGGTGGTCAACGCCTTTGCACCGCTGGTGTCTGTGTGGTCGTCATCGAACTCGAGCGGGGCGGCGAGGGCGCCCGTGATGGCCTCTTCCAACTCTGTTTGTTCGAGCTCGATGCGCGGCGGGGGTGGGAGCTGAGTGTCTCCGTTGATGAAGAACTCGACGACGGGGTCACCATGGCCGCGGCTCCTTTGTGCTGGTGGCGGCGGGGGTGGTGGCGGCGGGGAGGGTGCTCGACGCAGCGGCAGAGGGGGAATGGCGCGGATGGCGACCTCACGCCCATGACAACCCTTGCTGCGGTGCCGGCTGGTGGGGGTACGGCTGCACCAGGGCCGGCCCTGGAGTTTTGAGGGGCCCAGGGCGAACTCCATTAGTGGGCCCAGCGGCTGCGATGAAGGAAAAAAAGGAATTCCAAATTTGATATGGAAAAATTCTTGTAAAGTCATAAACCATGATATATTGTTGTAAATAGTACTCTGTCCCTTGTCTAGGTACATAAGTATGTACACAAATTTAAGACAGGTAATTTGAAACGGAGGATGTACCTGATAATAATATGTTGCGGTGCTTCAATAATATTGGCATCTAATTGCTTTAGATTATCAGTAGTGTCACTTCAAAAAATAAATTGACTCACAACCTCCTTCTAAAATTTAGTTAACTGATGTGCTCATCTTCTCTTTTTCTTTTCTCGGAACTAGATAAATGTTTTTAGGCAACATATTTGTAAAAACAAAAAGGAGCACACCTCAGCTTTGGAGTAAATAAGACGCAATAATATGTGTGCTCCAACGCTCGTGTGCTCTTCAGATATCCAAGTCCAAAACATTGAGACTCGGCGACCAAGTGTACCTGTTATCTCCTCCAAGAATGCAAGGTTTATAAAAATAGAATACAACTTAATTATAATCAACCGGATTAAAATTGACGGCCAAAATAATTCATAAATTTTTTTTTCTCTGTCGTCTGGTTGTTCCTCACCCTAGGCGCAGCCGGCAGCCGTTGCAACGCTCCAGCCTTCGGCAGAGTTGCACGGCGTTTGCCGCTCCGTCCTCCGTGTGTGACGGGAAACAAAGCCATGGGCCCCGAGCGAGTGAAGATTGCTAGAATTGAGCTATGGATTTGGAGAATTGAAGAAGCAATCAAACTAACAGCCACGGGGAAGGTTCTTCCCTCACAAGAAAAAAAAACAGCCACGGCTTCGCGCACACATCCCAGACACGTACAGCCGATCCGTATTCTGGAACGAATTAGCTATGTGTGCGTTCTTTGGGCTTCTAATCTATTACATGTCACGGATGGGCTTCTCAGGCCTTTTTTGTTTTCCATAAATACTGGGCTTGTACGGCTGTACCCAATCCTTTAGCATACATACATATGGCCTGGATTGGGGCCCCTGGTTCGGCTGGGCCCCAGGCCGTTGCCCCTGCTGCCCTGGCCCAGGGCCGGCCCTGGGCTGCGCTGACGTGGTAGTTGGGTGCGCTCCTTTGCCACCGTCGGGGCCCGGCTGGAGTGCCCGCGGCCCAGCAGCGTGTCCGCCCAAGAACGCCGGCCGCCGCGCTCACTGTCGTGGTCGTCGTGGTCCCTTCGACCGCCCCCCCGTTGTAGACCGTGGCAGCCCGAGGAGGCCACCGTGGGTGGCTGGCGGCACCCTTGGCCATCTTCAATGTGCCTGGTCCACGTCGCCGGGTACACCGCCAGGAAGGGTGCGTCGTCACCCGACTCCGACGAGGGGAGACCGCTCTGGCGCGAGCGGGAAGATTGTGACGTGCGGGGAGTCCAGTCTTCGATCCTGTCGACGTGCACCAGTAGCTCGCGGCGCCTGATGCCGGGGGGGGGGGGGGCACCTGGCGGCTCGGCGGCGAGAACCCCAGCATGGCCTCAACCCGGCCCGCTCCACGGGCCGCGCGCCAGATCTCGCGCTTGGTGGGGATGCGCGCGATGTCAGTCGTCCAGACCCAGCATGCGAAGGACTTGGTGTGTCCATGCTCGTGGGTCCGGCTGTCCAGGCGATCGACGATGCAGAGGTCGCCGAGGACTTCCTCCGCGCCCGCAGCGACCACAATTGCATGGGCATCCGCTCGATGACGACGCGGACGTGGAGGGTGCAGTCGTCCGACATCTCGTGGTCGTCTTCATGTCATCCCTTGACCGTGAACTCGACGCCGACAGCCTTGATGATGCCGCGGCGGACGGCATTCTCCTTGTGCGCCGGAAGCTTGAAGTGGACCAGGAAGTCCTCTGGGTCGTGGCTGGTGATGCGCAGCAGGTGGGGCGGCATGTGGAGCTGCTCCTCGATGGCGTGGCCAACCGACATGGGGTTGGCGGCGTGCTGCGGCGTCGCGGCCGTGAGGAGCACGACGTGCTTCCGGAGCAGGAGCTCCTGGTGCTCCATGGCCGGAGTGGCGACCACCACCTTGTGGCTCGATCTGGGGCGGCGAGAAGGGTCAGGGGGGGAAGGCCTGGCGATCCATGTCGGCGGGGCGCGCGGCCGGTGGCGGCAGCGGCGACGGGAAACGCAGCCGTTCCCTCACCGGGCCGCGGGTGGCGCCGTCCGCCCCGCGTCTATTCTTTGGATTCTATGGGCAATCTCTACCGTAGTGGCCCTGCAGCTTGCAGATGATGCAGCGGAGTGGATCTCGACAATCAACGCGGCGGTGTTCGCTATTGAGGCATCTGAAGCAGCAGCCAGCGAATTGGCTTAAGAAGGCAACGCGGCCAACGTCCTCCTTAATGGCGGAGCGGTTGCCCATTCGCCCTGACTGGCGCCGCCTGGAGTTCCCCGAAGATCTACTAAGTGCGCGTCGTTGCTGCTTTGATTTGACCTCCATCCATCCCCTCTCGCCCGAAGAGGAAATGGACGGTGCAGGGGAAGGCACTACCATGATGGATTTCAGCCTGCAGCTCCCAGGGCAGGGGTGCTCCGCTTGGACCGCTGGCCCGCGCGTGGCTCCCGCCTTGGAGCTCTCGCCCCGCAACAGGAAATGTGTTGGGAAGCCGGGGCGGGCCGTTGACGCCGGAGGGAGCGGCAGAGAGACCGACACTTGCAATGGACCGCTGGATCTTGGCAGATCCGCTGCGGTCGCTGGGGCGCCCCGCTCTGACCGAGCGTTGTGCGAGGAGCGAGGCGAGGGGTGGGATCCAGCAGGGGACGGGCGGGCGCATGGCCGGCAGATTTAGTGGCGCCCCGGCCCGGGCGGGCAGGGACGGAGGCTGGTGGCCGGAGCGGCGCGCGGCGCGGGGGGGGGGGGGGGGGGGGGAGCGCTCCTTTTTCCAAGGGAAAACCTATGAAATTTGTCCACCTTGTCCTCCTTTTTTTTTCCTTTTACCGATCCTGTTTGCGATTGTTGGTGGTATGTCTCAGTTTTTTTTCACGATTTTAGAAATTAATCAACTCATCAATTATCGGTTGCAAAACCAGCCCGACCTAAAATCGCCTGCGGTCCACGCTTCTGTAGATTTCTTTCCACGAGTCTGGCCTTTTTTTTTTGAAACGAGCCTATCCATTTCTTCACTCCTTTTTTGTTTTTTGAGGGAGTCCATTTCTTCAGTCTTTTTTTTTTGAGACAAACCCACTCACTGGGCCTAACAATGAATTCATCTCCGGTTAGCAGCCCAGCCCACTCCCCACATACCCATAACCCATCTCCCTCAGACCAAACCCTAGCTTCCCAGACCCCTATAAAATGCCTCACCCGCCGCCGCCGCCGCCTCATCACCCTTTGCCAAAATGCAGATCTTCGTCAAGACCCTCACGGGGAAGACCATCACCCTCGAGGTTGAGAGCAGCGATACCATCGACAATGTCAAGGCCAAGATCCAGGACAAGGAGGGTGAGTATCTCCTCCTTTCCTTTCCTTTTTTGTTTCCCTTTCTGCCGGCCGCTGTGGTTAATCTCTGCTTCGTTCCGGCAGGGATCCCGCCGGACCAGCAGCGGCTGATCTTCGCCGGCAAGCAGTTGGAGGACGGCCGCACCCTTGCCGACTACAACATCCAGAAGGAGTCGACCCTCCATCTCGTCCTCAGGCTCCGTGGAGGCATCATCGAGCCATCCCTGCAGGCGCTTGCCCGCAAGTACAACCAGGAGAAGATGATCTGCCGCAAGTAAGTGTAGTCGTCGACATGCTAGCTCGTTTATTTACGTTTAACCGCATGTAATTTTAGACTTAATTCATCTCTCTGTTAGATCTAAATTTCTCTTATGAATGATTCACATATAGTGAGATTTGATATCATTCATGGAAAAGAAGAAGCTAGTCTAAGATTACAATCACTAGAATATGTTTTTAGATGGCTTGCAACGCAGTTGTTTCCAAGAATAAGAATAGAAATATGTCCGATTTTTCTGTTGAGCTCACGTTTTCATCGTATAAACTCCTGTTAGCTATTGTGGCGGCTTACTTTTGGAAGTGAGTTAGTCATCGCAGCATGATGTGTCAGGATACATAGTTTTAGTTTTGTTTTATCATGCTGTGCTGACTTTTAAATTGGTAAAATAAACCCCATAATGTACTCTTTAGCTACCTAGATGTAGCACTCACTTCAATCTTCTCATCAAGAAAAACATATACCCATCGCTTTCATTATTCTTTTTGCTGTTTTATTTGTGAACTTGTACTTTATATCATGTCCTTTTGTTATATTTTTGGAATTGGGTATTGTAATGAGATAACCTAGAGCATTCTTCAATAAAGAGTTCAAGTGGGCATTTCTTGCGGGCTCTTGCATGTTTTGCTGCTCAGATTTCGGCATTCATGACAATGAATTATTGGCTCGATGATGACTACTCTTGCTTTAACCACACTGAATTTGAAGACTGGATGAAGTGATTTCTCCTTCCCTCTTTTACTGTATGGTCTTTTCTCTCTCGGTGGTTCCTTGTGAAGTCTATTCCTTTGGGTGAGAACTAAGCGGGATTTAGTTTCTGCAAAACTTTGTTCTTCATCTAAAGGTTGAGATAGAAGGATGCGTTGAGATTGGGGATCATACTGGGAGGCGTGAGGGGTCTCTTCTGAAGGATCTTCCCATGTGGAAAAAACTGGCCTTCACTGAGAGCCTCAATGGAATCCTTGTTTCATGCTGAATTCTGATTGATAATGTTATTGTTTGGGTTTTAGGTCGGTTTGTCTGCCCTTTCCAACCTTTTCAATTCTGCTGGTTATTTTACTTCCTTGATCGCCTTCTATAGATAAATTTAGCAACCTGTAACCTTGCGTACAGTCTAGTCTAATACAGTAACACTTATCTGCAGATCTTACATGTTCTAATGTTCTCACTTATCTGCAGATGCTATGCGCGCCTGCACCCTAGGGCTGTCAACTGCCGCAAGAAGAAGTGTGGCCACAGCAACCAGCTGAGGCCCAAGAAGAAGATCAAGAACTAGAGTGCCACTAGTCAGTTTCATGGACCGGAGTTTATGCTATTATCGTCTCGTTGTTGTTGAACCTTATATTACTTTGCTTTCAGCCTCCTATCGTTGTGGTGATAATTGACAGTATTGGTATATGGTAGCAGACCAATAATTTTGCCGTATCTCCTCTGTTTGTTCTGCGTTCTGTTTAATTCTTCACTGGTTGGTAATCTCTCTGCCAACGCTTGTGGTTTCCTCTCTGCATCGGGGCCACTGGACAGGAGTTGGCTGTGTTTAGATTGTCCACTCTTCGGCTGATATCATGCCAGATTGCTGATGCTCAAATGCTGACACTAGTCTGTTTTGTGTTTGAGTTTTGGTTCAGTGGATGTCAAACTTCGCCGTGCCAGTTTAGCGCTTTAGCTGCTCCCTGTCCGTGGCTTCCCTAAATTTTGAATGTGTTTAACCAGGGGAGTTACAATCATGTTTCATAGTACAATATTGGAGAATCGCTGAAACAAAATTGATCCACAGACACCTTCTAACGTCTGCATGGGCAAATACAATTGCCGCATTGTGCATCCTATTTGGTTGGCATGTCCCTCTACCGACATAGGGCGGGTTTGTAACGGGGTGCACAGAGTTCGCCACGTTATCACACTGCATCTGCTTGCAACGGCCTTGGCCTCCTGCGCCATCCTTTTCGGTCCGGATCCAGAGCGAGTAAGTTCATTGATCCACGCTGCAATGTGCCCTGGCAAGCCGAGAGGGCCGAGGAGCAGCAACCCGCCGCCCAAGGTCCTGCCCATCGACGTGCTGGCCTGGCCATCTACGTGGACGAGCTGAACAGCATCACCGGCAACTTCAGCAGAAGGCCCTGGTCGGAGAAGGCTCCTACGGCCATTTGTTCGTTCTCGTGTATACCAACCAAGATCGAGCCACATTCGTACTGAGTTGCTGTAAATGTTTCTTCTCCTGGCATAAAAACAACGCACGAAGACGACGCCGAGGCTGAGCGTGGACAAGGTGAAGCAGTGCGCGGATTCCAAGCTGGGGAACGACTATCCACCCAAGGCTCATGAACTCTTTGTGGGTAACATTTCTGCCATACTACTCCCTCCGTTTCTAAATATAATTTTTTTGAGAGATTCCACTATAGACACGTACGAAGCAAAATGAATAGACCTATAATCTGAAAGACGTCTATATACATCCGAGTGTAGTCTCTACAATGAAACCTCTAAAAAAACATATATATTTAGGAACAGAGGGAGTAGATCATAGTAAATGTTTACAAGCTGGAATATGCATGTCAGATGGCAGCGGTTGGCGGCGTTGTGCGTGCAGTACGAGTCGGACTTCCGGCCGAACATGACCATCGTGGTGAAGGGCTGAAGGCGCTGCAGCCTCTCCTCAGCAAAGCCAGCCGCGGCCAGGGGGCCTCCATCCTCCTCATCCTAGTGCACAACAACACAACGAGTCACCGGCGTCTCTGAAATGTTAGCATCCGACATGTGACAACAAGCACCTTCCGATTGAGCATAGAGAAGCTAGGTAGGGGCACACCCCGCCGACCGCCGCCCCGGCGCCGGCTGCCACCCCAACGCCGTCTCCACCCCCGGAGGCGGCGTCCACCTTTCTCGTCCCGCGCTACTTCAGCCACGGCGACCACCCAGCCCGGTGTGCCCCGCAACGGCTTGGAAGCTAGAGCACGGCCGCCACGTTCACGGTTTTTCTCCTTCGCCTACGGCTGGTTTCTTTCTATCTCGGCTCTCTCCGATCTTTTGGTTGCTACTACCTGTTCCTTTTGATGCATGCCGCCCCTCCCACCTTGATGCATTCTAGTTCTTCTTTTTTTTGCTTACTTTGCTAGTTCTCTGTGTCTGCCCCATGGAAGGTGATCGGTTTCAGGATGTCATGCTCTCGCGTTATGGCTGCGCCACTGTCGAGGCGATAGCTGGCCGGCGACGCCCCGCCGGCGTGCGTGCCGTCGTCCTCAACGACGGCGTTTTTCTCTCGCCGGACTTCTTTGCCTCCCTCCTGGTCAGTTGGTTTGGTGGGTTTGCCAACGGCTACGAGGTCAGATGCTGTCAGCCTGGCTGTTTTTTCTTCCGTGTCGCTCATGAATGCATCGCCAAGGAGATAGTTCTCCGCGATTGCTGGGCGTCCGGTTTGCTTTGTGTCAGGATGTCCCTTTCCTGCTTGTCTTTTCCTGCCCCAGCCTTGTCCTTTCCGCCCGTCCGTTCTAACACCTGGGTCTCTAACACTGCCCTGCCTTCTATCCTAGGACCCCACCCCATGCACGCTTCTCGTGCCCAGGTTTCCAGGGATCCTGGGTCAGACTCGCAGGTTTCCCTCCTCTCTCTACAGCATGCGCACGATGGCAATCAAGTGCCTGGCGGTTTAGATACCCCATATCCCCCCTCTCGCTGTCGCACCGGCCAGCTGCCCTATTGGGGGATGATCGAGGCCGCTCTCCTGTCGCTTCCCCTCCCCCTGTTGCGCCTCCTGCCCGCCCCTCTACCTCCCCTGCCACCTCGCACGTCTCCCTATCCGATAGTCCAACCTCACCACGCCATGCAACCTATAGAGACGCCCTGCTCTCGCGTAAACCGGGGTTATCAGGATCATTACGTGCCTCGTGCTCCGTAGCGTATCGCTTTCTTAGATACGGTAAGCCTGCTGACCTCCACCGGCGGTGCTACCGCTGCCTCTCCTATAGCCACAAGAGGCGTGACTGCCGAGATGCAGCCGTTTGCTGGCTTTGCCGTCGGGTTGGCCACCTTAGCTTCCAATGCGACCTACGCGTATACTCATCTAACCCTAAGCCGCCATCCACCACTACTAATACCAGCCCTCTCCCATCGCCACCCTCCACTGCCCTCACCTCAAATCAGGCTCCTCCTTCCTCTCTTGCCATCGTCCCCTTCTGCCCTAGCTTGCCTAACCCTGCACCAGCCAGCCCCATGGAGCCTGTGATCCAAGGTCGACCCACGTCGCTAGACGTCCACTTCCCCCTCAACCCCGACCAAAACACCCTTGTTTGCCTCATCAACATTTAGCCACCCAAAACCAACTTTCTGCCCTGGCTCCGGCGGGTGTTCCGGCAGAGGCTTGGGATTGCCGCAGTGCGCTTCGCTGGCTCCGCCGTGGGCACTGCCATTGCTGTTTTCCAACGCGAAGAGGAGCAGGCCGCGGCCTTCCGCACGAGCCCTCTCTACGTCGGCTCCCACACTGTCTGAATCCTTCCACACGACGCGGGGGACAACGCCTTCTCCTTCTCCTATCGCCACATCGTCAGCCTTTCGCTGGAAAAGCTACCCCTCGAGCTATGGAACAGGCGCGGTGTGGCCGCCTCCGTCGCCGGCTTCGCATGCCTTCTGCGGGTTGAGCATGCCTGCCTACACGGCAACGACTTCGCCGACATCTTTGTCCTTGCCAAGGTCGAGGCTCTGCAACACATCCCCCACCACTTCGCCTTTCACCGCTTCGACGGAGCCGGCGCGTACGTCGACGTGCCGATCAACGAAATCTGGGACGTCGCGCGGTCGCTGGGGTCCCCGTCTGCACCTCCTCGGCCCCCATCCACACGCCGCTACGGGGAGGGAGGGGGTTTTGGCGCTGGACGTGCTCTTCCTCGTACCCTGCCTCGCCAGGGCCACTCCATGACCCGGGGCTCCGGCTCAGCTCCAGGTGGCCAGGTTGAAGACGAGGGCATGGCCACCCAGGCATACTGCGCCTTCCCGCAACCCCAGATCGCCTCCGACCAAGACTTCATGTCCATGCTGAAGATCTCTTACAAGCCCAAACTCATCAAGGGGGCTCCTTTCTCGCTCCCCACGGTCGAGCAGCTTGTGCACGAGGACGAGATGCGTGGATGCCTGCGATCCTCCCTGCTCGCTGCGGAATGCGCTCGGCCATGCGTCACCGTCTCCTTCGACCCGGATACCATGGCCTTCTCCTTCGATTTACAGCTTAGCAACTGTCGAGCTGCTAAAGGGACGATCCAGGTGCGAGCGATTGCACTGGACGACGGCTTCTTCCCTTGCTTCGACTTGCGCTCTGAGGCTGTGGTGCGGGAAAGCTGCCGATCCCTGCTGTTTAAATTCTGGCCACAGGATGAGGCCGGCCTCATGTGCTCCCGCGCCCTCCCCCTCCTTCCATCTGTGGATAACACTCACCCTCCCAAGCCTGTTGTGCCACATGGGATTCTGCCCACTGTCGGCCCGCCGCTCTCTGCTCGCAATAATGCCATCCTGCCTGCTGAAGCCTACTTTCCAGCCCACGCGCGTGTTCAGGCCCACCAAGTTCTCGCCACCAGGCCCATCTGCCCCAGGCCACTCCGGCACGCCCCTGCTTTGGGCGACGACTTTCTTAGCTGTGACCGCTCTCCTGTTGCAAACTCTAACCTGCTGCACGGGGCGTGTTCCCTGCCGCCCGCGCATATCGCCACCACTTTCTGCTCCTGCTGCACGCCACCGCCGGAGCCTCGAGCTGAGGATCTCCGCCCCTTCCCACCAACACTCCGACTCTTTGATGCCCCTGCGCCGCCGCTCCAGCTGGGCTCCAAAACTCCTGCCCCCTTTGGGGCCATATCTGGAGTAGATCTCGATCTCGGTGTCGGCTCCACCATGCTCTCCGAGAGGCTGACCCGCCAGATGCCTGCAGAAGACGTTGGCACTGGCCTTGCTGCCCAGCCTATGGCAGCTGGCGCTGGCCTTGCTGCCCAACCTCTGGTGGCTGCTGGGCAGGCCGAGCTATGCGCTGGCGATGGCCCTGTGGCCGTCCCTACTGTTCAAGATCTGAACGCGCCCCCCTTCTGCCACACGCCGCAGCCCTTGTATCATGATGATGTATGATGGGGAGCGCGTCGGCTCCGTCGAGCGCGCTTCCAAGCGCAAGGCGGCTTCCGCTGGCTCCAGCCACGGCGGCTCCAAGCGACGGCCCACCTCGTCTGCTGCCAAGCGCAAGAAAACCAAGGTCGTGCATGTTTCTGAATTGCTGGATCTTCAGTTCAACAGCACTCCAAGGCCAATGACCAGGGGCAAGCTCAAGCAAATCGCCAAATGCTGCGACCTCAACGTGGACGCCATCCTCGCTCAAGCTTCATCCTCCTCCACGGCCGGGATTGGCTGCTCTGGCCAATCCGACGGCTCCTCTGCTTCTTCCATGGGCGCACACTTTGTTGCTGATGTCTAGATGCCTTTCAGATTTGCTCTTGCACCTCCCAGGGTTAGCTGGCATCTTCTATGCCCTTCTTTGCATTAGTTGTAGTCCCAGAGCATGTTTAGTTTCTGTTATCCAAGCTCATTGCCAGTTTGTTGGCTTAGTAATGTACTTGGCCAGGGTCTCTTTCTGTCTTTATGATCTGTTAAGTCTAGTTTCTAGGCCAAGTTGTATCCCCTGTTATGCATCAATGTTATCCACCTTATGCTACTTTTTGTTGCATCCTTCCTCTCATGCGCATGTTTTTTTCCTTTTTGCACGGGCAGTACCACCATGATCTATGAAGCTTGTTGATTGGAATGTTCGTGGCCTAGGCGATGAGAGTAAGTGTTCTTTGGGCCGTGATGTTCTAACTTCCTGTCGGCCTAGCATTGTTTGTTTTCAGGAAACAAAGCTGGAAACAGCCACCACCACAAAGCTCAAGAGTTTCTTGCCAGTCTACTTCGACAACCATGCCATCATGCCCTCGACGGGCTCCTCAGGCGGCCTGTTAGTTGCTTGGGATTCCTCTGTCTTCTCTGGGCAGGTCATTGCATCACACAGTTTTCACCTCACTGTCAGATTCTCATCAGCAACGCCAGAGACAACTTTTGTTGTCACTACAGTTTATGCTCCCTGCGTTCACCAAGAAAGACAACTCTTCTTGAACGAGATCGATGCTGCGGCAGCCCTGATAACTGATCCATGGATTGTTATCGGTGACTTCAATATGTACCGATTCAAAGAGGAGAAATCGAGGGGCAGAGTCAATTGGGCCATGATGGAGATGTTTAATGACTGGATCAGAGCTCATGGGCTTGATGATGTGGACATTTGCAACCGAAAGTTCACCTGGTCGAACAAACGAGTGGATCCCACCATGGCACGGCTTGACAGAGTGCTGATCAACACTACCTGGTTATTATCCTTCTCCCAAACCTCAGCGATGGTGACACCTTCTGCCACATCAGATCATGTGCCTCTCTTGGTCCAGTTTGGCAACGCTAAGGTGAAAAGCAATCTCTTCAGGATGGAGAATCACTGGCTGCTCTTAGAAGAAACAAGAGCTATCATTCAAAACTGCTGGAACCAAAGCACCAGAACAACTAACTCAGCCGCTTCTCTCTTTAACTTGAAGTTCAGACATATCCGAGCTGCTTTATGGAGTTGGAAGAGGAACAGAGCCAGTCTGGATATGCTCATCTCGAACAATAAACAAGTGATACTATACCTTGACACTGTCGAAGAACGGAGACCTCTTTCTCTGTTAGAGAGAGTGCTTAGAGTTTTTGCCACACAAAAAACAGAGCAGCTCATTTTGTGGCAAACTGCTGCATGGAAGCGAAGAGCTAAGCTACGTTGGTGTATATCCGGAGATGAGAATTGCAATTTCTTCCATGCTGCTGCTTCTGGCCATGCCAGGAGAAACAAAGTCAGGGTTCTCGTCAAAGATGGAGTGGAGTTTTTTGAAAATCAGCAGAAACTACAGTTAGCGACTGAATACTTCTCTGCTCTTTTGGGTCAGCCATCACGCTTGGAACCTATAGTGGAGCTTGATCAACTTTATGAGCAAGTTGACCTATCCTGCCTTGCAAGGGAGTTCACTTGGCAGGAAATTGTCGAAGCTATCAACCACTCTCCCAACTACCGCAGCCCCGGCCCGGATGGTTTCACAAATGAATTTTACAAAGCCTTCCATGGTGTCATCAAGGACGACCTGCAACCGTTTTTCTCCCAGTTGTATCAGAATCAGTTGGACATGTCTGGCATCAACCTGGCTCACATCTCTCTCAAAAAAGACACACCGCTTGAACTAAAGGATTTCCGGCCTATATCCATAGTTCGCAGTGTGCCCAAACTTGCAAGCAAAGTCCTAACCAGGAGGCTGCAAGCCCAGATCCCGAGCCCCATCCACTCATTGCAATTTGGCTTTATCAAGGGCAGAGCCATCGTCAAAAACTTTGCCTTAGCTGCAGATATGATACAAACGGCACATAAGAGGAAATTGCCCATGGTAGCCCTGAAGTTAGACTTTAAAAAAGCCTTTGACTCCGTCAGTTGGTCTTGCCTGCACAGTGTCTTGGCTGCCCGTGGCTTCCCTCAGCGATGGATTAGCTGGGTTGAGTGCTTACTTTCTTCGGCAACATCCCGAGTCTTACTTAACGGGGAGCTGGGTGACTGTTTTGCGAATAAAAGGGGGTTCAGGCAGGGCGACTCCATCTCACCATATCTCTTCATTCTGGTGGCTGATGTCCTGCAACGACTGTGCTGCTC
Source organism: Triticum timopheevii (assembly GCA_963921465.1). NCBI lineage: Eukaryota > Viridiplantae > Streptophyta > Magnoliopsida > Poales > Poaceae > Triticum > Triticum timopheevii. The sequence continues at coordinate 474,949,604 of OY997268.1, forward strand.
CGCTTTTGATTCCGGCAGCTCGATTCACCCTCTTGGATCGGACAGGATGTTCCCTATTCTACAATACGCTGATGACACCTTAATCCTCTTCCACGGCTCCGTCCAAAAAGCTACCATCATCAAGCGGATCCTGTCAGACTTCCCTGCTTTCTCTGGGCTACAGATCAACTACCACAAGAGCACTCTCATCCCCATATGCATCGATAACTCTACCACTGATGAGATCGTTGGTGTGTTCGGCTGCTCAGCGTCAAGCTTCCCCTGCACATACTTAGGTTTGTCCCTCTCTCTGCACAAGATTAGACATGACTTGCTGCTCCCAGTCATTCATAAAGTGAACAAGAGGTTATCGGGATGGCTGGCTACTCTTTTGTCCTGGGGAGGCAGGTTAACGCTGATCAACTCTGTCCTGGCTAGCATACCAAGTTACTTCATGACATGTTTTCGCTGGCCTAAAGAATCCATCCATAAGCTCGAGAGTTTGTTGAGATCTTTCCTATGGCAAGGAGCGAGTGCAGCAAAGGGAGGCCAATGCTTAGTTGCCTGGCACTATGTCACTATGCCACGATCTACTGGTGGCCTAGGTGTTAGAGACCTATCTGCTCACAATCAGGCCCTGTTGACAAGTTTTACAGCCAAGGTTCTTCAACACTCCTGCGTACCTTGTTATCAATGGTTTGCCCAACAATATTGCCATGGCTCTATAACCAGGAGAACTTGTGCTCGTGACACTGCGATCTGGAGTGGTTTCAAGCAATCCATCCCCTTGGTTCTGGCCTCCTCAAGATGCTCCTTAGGCTCTGGGAAGCTTATTTCTTTCTGGCACGACTGCTGGCTCACAGCAGGACGACTCAGCTCTACTCTGCCCACCCTTTACACTTTTGCAAGGGATCAGGACTGCTCTGTGACCTCACAGCACCACCAGGAATCATGGCAACCGCAGCTTCATCCAAACCTGTCAGCAACAGCCATGTATGAACTTCAGCTACTACTCTCTTTTCTAGCTCCAATCACGCCAACATCAGAAAGTTCAGACTCCAGGGTTTCTACGATCTACAACAAGGCCATCACTACAGCCCGTATGTACGAGCTGCTCACTTTCCGCGGTGCATCCTGTGCTTATGGTTCTTGGAATTGGGACGGGATCATCCCCCTCAAGCATCGTGTCTTCTTATGGCTGCTTTTCTGCGATCGGTTGAACACTAGAGACAACATGATGAAGAAACATTGGACTTCTGTTACAGCACACCTAGAATGTGATATCTGTCCTGCTCCTGAATCTACTTCACATATGCTGCTACATTGTGCTCCAGCTTCTGTGATCTGGGACATGTTCGGCCTCACAGACCTTGCCTCCAACTCTCTGGATCTCGTCAGCTTTGTTGAGAGAGCCGAACAGCTGTGGTCGGACCCGGGTAAATTCCACCTCCTCTTCGCTGCAGCAGCTGTCACAGCATGGCACGCCCGGAATGACAGGATTTTTAACTCGAAGCGATGGCCCTCGTCTTATATCAAACAATAGCAAAGCAGCAGCTACATCTTTGGCGAAACCGGAGCCATAAACAGGACGACAATGATGTTATCGATGCCTGGATCAATCTCTTAGTCTAAGTCTTTTAAGTGTTTCTTCTCAATTTTGACTCTCTTGCTGTTTCTCTCCTCTTCTCAGACTACAACTTGGCGGCTTACAGCCAGGGCACCATTGGTGCTAAATGTAAGCTTCATGTAATCGGCCCCTTCTCCAGGCTCCTAGCCTGTTTTGAAATATATAAGGTAGACCATATCTACCTTTCATTTCAAAAAAAAGTTAGCATCCAAAAAGGTGGTGATGGGCTGATGCAGAGATGCACGTACTCTCTTGGTGGTTGTTCTTGTGTAAATGGCCGATTCACGTGTGTACAATTGCCAAGATGCCAGCGGTTGGCAAGTAGAGATCGATCTGTCTGCAAAGGGCCCAAATGTTCCTAATTTCTAAGACCACGACGAGTTTAGGGCAGCTCCGATGGTGATGATCAGATGGCGGCCTCTACTTGTCCATCGCAAACCGCTTTTTACCGGCGCCGGGATCTACCGGAGGTTCTTTGACCAATAGAATCTCACCACCTCAAAAGTTGTCATAAATTGCACGTCTGTATTTCACACATTACTTCATTTAGTCTGCTGTATTTCACTAGCTGGACCCCACCCACGTGATTTGGCCAACTGGGCTTACCCACGCTATTCCTTTTGAGTATCGTGATTATTAGGAAAGACGAGATAGACTAGGATTGGTCCTGCCTTGTCTTGTACTTCAAGTTGGTCTTTGTACTCCTATTTATATGCCCACGAGGCTCAAGCAATACAACAAACAATTCCACCAAACCTCTCTCTCCCTTCTAACATGGTATCAGCCTAATCGACCTAAACCCTAGCCGTCGCCGCTTCTGCACCCGCGCGCCACCCCCGGGGTGGTCGGCCTCCAGGACCGCCGCCGGGGGCCGCGCCGCCCGTACCTAGGGTTCATCCGCCGGTCGTGTTGACCGGCTGCCCTAGAGAGTATTTTTCCCAATCCCTTGATCCGGGTTTCTCTCTCCCGCCGATCATCTTCATCAGCGGTTCCTTTTTGGTTTTCCGATCTAAGATCGGTTTGCATCGCCCGCAGCCGCCGTCAACCCTCGTGCGCCTCTACTCCAACCCCGGCGAGACCAGTAATGACCCACAAGTGTAGGGGATCTATCATAGTCCTTTCAATAAGTAAGAGTGTCGAACCCAACGAGGAGCAGAAGGAAATGACAAGCAATTTTCAGTAAGGTATTCTCTGCAAGCACTTAAATTATCGGTAACAAATAGTTTTGTGATAAGGTAATTTGTAACGGGTAACAAGCGATGAAAGTAAATAAGGTGCAACAAGGTGGCCCAATCCTTTTTGGCGGCAGAGGACAAGCCTGGACAAGTTCTTATATAGAGAAAAGCGCTCCCGAGGACATATGGGAATTATCGTCAAGCTAGTTTTCATCATGCTCATATGATTCGCGTTCGTTACTTTGATAATTTGATATGTGAGTGGACCAGTGCTTGGGTACTGCCCTTTCTTGGACAAGCATCCCACTTATGATTAACCCCTATTGCAAGCATCTGCAACTACAAAATAAGTATTAAGGTAAACCTAACCATAGCATGAAACATATGGATCCAAATCAGCCCCTTACGAAGCAACGCATAAACTAGGGTTTAAGCTTCTGTCACTCTAGCAACCCATCATCTACTTATTACTTCCCAATGCCTTCCTCTATGCCCAAACAGTGGTGAAGTGTCATGTAGTCGACATTCACATAACACCACTAGAGGAGAGATGATGACCCACAGGTGTAGGGGATCAATCGTAGTCCTTTCGATAAGAGTGTCGAACCCAACAAGGAGGAGAAGGAAATGATAAGTGGTTTTCAGTAAGGTTTTCTCTGCAAGCACTGAAATTGTAAGTGATAGATAGTTTTGTGATAAGATAAATAGTAACGAGTAACAAGTAAATAAAGTGCAGCAAAGTGGCCCAATCCTTTATGTAACAAAGGATAAGCCTGGACAATTTCTAATAATGATAAAGGAGCTCCCGAGGACACATGGGAATTATCGTCAAGCTAGTTTTCATCACGTTCATATGATTCGCGTTCGGTACTTTGATAATTTGATATGTGGGTGGACCGGTACTTGGGTACTTCCCTAACTTGGACAAGCATCCCACTTATGATTAACCTCTATTGCAAGCATCCACAACTACAAAAGAAGTATTAAGGTAAACCTAACCACAACATTAAACATATGGATCCATATCAACCCCTAACGAAGCAACACATAAACTAGGGTTTAAGCTTTTGTCACTCTAGCAACCCATCATCTACTTATTACTTCCCCATGCCTTCCTCTAGGCCCAAATAATGGTGAAGTGTCATGTAGTCGACGTTCACATAAAACCACTAGAGGAAAAGACAACATACATCTCATCAAAATATCGAACAAATACCAAATTCACATGACTACTAATAGCAAGACTTCACCCATGTCCTCAGGAACAAATGTAACTACTCACAAAGCATATTCATGTTCATAATCAGAGGAGTAATAATATGCATAAAGGATCTGAACATATGATCTTCCACCAAGTAAACCAATTAGCATCAACTACAAGGAGTAATCAACACTACTAGCAACCCACAGGTACCAATTTGTGGTTTTGATACAAGATTGCTTACAAGAGATGAACTAGGGTTTTGAGAGGAGATGGTGCTGGTGAAGATGTTGATGGAGATTGACCCCCTCCCGATGAGAGGATCGTTGGTGATGACGTTGGTGATGATTTCCCCCTCCCAGAGGGAAGTGTCCCCGGCAGAACAGCTCCGCCGGAGCCCTAGATTGATTCCGCAAAGGTTCCGCCTCGTGGCGACGGAGTTTCGTCCCATAAGCTTGCCCATGATTTTTCCAGGGTAAAAGTGATGATATAGCAGAAGATGGACGCCGGAGGCCCACCAGGGGGCCCAGGAGATAGGGGGGCACGCCCTACAGGGGGGGGGGGGGCGCCCTCCTGTCTCCTGGACAGGGTGTGGGCCCCCTGGTGTATTTCTTTCGCTCAGAAATTCTTATTAATTCCAAAAAGTTGTTTCGTGGAGTTTCAAGACTTTTGGAGCTGTGCAGAATAGGTTTCCAACATCTGCTCCTTTTCCAGCCACAATTCCAGCTGCCGGCATTCCCCCTCTTCATGGTAAACCTTGTAAAATAAGAGAGAATATCCATAAGTATTGAGATATAATGTGTAATAACAGCCCATAATGCAATAAATATTGATATAAAAACATGATGCAAAATGGATGTATCAACTCCCCCAAGCTTAGACCTCGCTTGTCCTCAAGCGGAAGCCGAGATCGAAAAATATGTCCACATGTTTAGAGATAGAGGTGTCGATAAAAATAAAGTACGGACATGAGGGCATCATGATCATTCTAATAACATCAACATATATAGATTTTGTTATATGATTTCCTATGCTCAAGTAACAAGCAATTCACAATGTCAAGTATGGTTCAAAAACTTCATTGAGAACTAACAAACTATAATCTCAGTCATTGAAGCAATTGCAATTTATCGTAACATCAGAAAGAGTCAATAATAGAGATTTTCAACAAGCTCACATACTCAACTATCTCGTAGTCTCCTACAATTGCTAACACTCACGCAGTACTTGTGGTTATAGAGTTTTAGCCGGACACTGAGAAAGATAGGGGCTTATTGTGTTGCCTCCCAACGTATTCACCTTTAGGTGATGTCAACAATAATAGCCCATGCTAACTTACATCCAATTGGATATATATATCATGATCTTTCAAACACGAGGAGCTTGCCAAAGGATAAAATGAAAAAGGGAAAGGTGAGGATCACCTTGACTCAAGCATAAAGTAAAACATAAAGTAAAAGATAGGCCCTTCACAGAGGGAAGCAGAGGTTGTCATGCGCGTTTAGGGTTGATGCACAAAATCTTAATGCAAAAGAACCTCACTTTATATTGCCCCTTGTATGTGGACTTTATGATGCAATCCGTCGCTTGTATTACTTCCACAACAAGTTCGTACAAAGCTTATTTTCTCTGCACTAATAAGTCGTACATATTTAGAGAGCAATTTTTATTGCTTGCACCGATGACAACTTACTTGAAGGATCTTACTCAATCCATAGGTAGGTATGGTGGACTCTCATGGCAAAACTGGGTTTAGGGATATTTGGAAGCACAAGTAGTATCTCTACTTGGTGCAAGGAATTTGGCTAGCATGCGGGGGAAAGGCAAGCTCAACATGTTTGGAAGGTCAATGACAATATACTTTAACTGAGATGTCGGAAAACATAAACTATTACGTTGTCTTCCTTGTCCAACGTCAACTCTTTTAGCATGTCATACTTAATGAGTGCTCCCAATTGTAAAAGGTGTCCCAAATAATATACTTATATATGAACCCCTCTTTCCTTATAACTTCCTATTAATTGCAACGATGACCAAGGCTACGTTCATCAACTCTCAACAATTTTATGCCTCATACTTTCTATATGTGAAGCTATCACTATCCATAAGATCAATATGAACTCTTTTATTCTTTCTACTTTCTCAAGATCATAGCAACATAGCAAAGCCCTTGACTCAACACTAATCTTTATTATAGATAGCTCACAGACTTGATTACAAAAAGAGATCACAATGCAAAACTCAAACTACTTGATATCAGAACTTCAATCTACTAGATCAAGATACTACTAAAAGGATCAAACTAAATAAAGCGGTAAAGATAAGAGTGTGATGGTGATACGATACCGGGGCACCTCCCCCAAGCTTGGCAGTTGCCAAGGGGAGTGCCCATACCCATGTGATTATGTCCTCGGAAGTGGTGATGGTGGAGTTGTTGATGATGTAGGCTTGTCGTCCATCTTCCAAGGCATAGGCTCTCAATCATAGAAGGATGATCGAGTCTCCAGGATCCTTAAATCTACAGCCAAAATCATCCTCTTGAATCTATATTCATACTCACAGTTCTAGTTTTGCAGGTCATAGATCTGGGCTTGGAGGTGCTCGATTTTCTCTTGAAGCTTGAAGATGGTCTCCCCAATGACTTTGGCATCTAGCTTGTGGTTGTTGGTGAACTCCGTGATCATCATCTGGTTGGCGTTGAGTCCGCGCTCCACCATCCCTTGACACTTGAAAACTTCTTGCTCCACGGCTTCGAGCTTTGTCTCCACGCTCCCGGTACGCCTTGGTCCCTCACATCGCGGATGTGCAGCACCCCCTCACGCATCTCAATGGTTTGAGGGTGTTGCAGCACCTCCGCGAGATAGGGATTGATAACCCTCTCGAAAAAGTTGTCCTTGGGAGTGCCTGGAGACGCCATGATGCTCTAGATCTGAAACAGAAACAGCTCGAAATGAAAACAGAGGATATTTGCGTCATACGGTGGTCAAAACCTTCGGGAGTATATATAATGAATTTTTACCGACCAAAATACGTAACATACAAGAAAACGGAGTCCAGGAGGCACACAAGGTGCCCACAAGACAGGGGGACGCGCCCTACAGGGGGGGGGGCGCCCTCCACTCTTGTGGGAGCCTCGTGTCCCTTTCGGACTACTTTCTTCCTAAAATTCTTAAATATTCCAAAACTGATAAAAATTGCCATTGGAGTTGTTTGGGAGTCGGTTTACTTACCGTACCACATACCTATACCTTTTCGGAGTCTAGAACGTTCTGGAAAGTGTCCCTTATGTATTCCTCAGGGGTTACAGTTTCAATAATATTAGTTTCAACATTGATAGGATTACTGAAATATAATGTTTAATTCTTTGACTGTTTACCACCCTTGGACTTGTGCCTTCGAAGTTGTTGATTTTTATAGCACCAAAACGATAGACCTCCTTGATAACGTAGGGACCTTCCCATTTTGAAAGAAGTTTTCCTGCAAAAAATCTTAAATGAGAGTTGAATAATAACACATAATCTCCTACGCTAAACTCACGCTTTTGTATCCTCTTATCATGCCAGCGTTTGACTTTCTCTTTGAAAAGCTTGGCATTCTCATACGCTTGGGTTCTCCATTCATCAAGTGAGCTAATATCAAACAACCTCTTCTCACTGGCAAGTTTGAAGTCATAGTTGAGCTCTTTAATAGCCCAATATGGCTTATGTTCAAGTTCAAGAGGTAAATGACACGCTTTTCCATAAACCATCTTATAAGGAGACATACCCATAGGATTTTTGTATGCAGTTCTATAGGCCCATAATGCATCACCAAGTTTTTTGGACCAATTCTTTCTAGATCTATTCACAGTCTTTTGCAAAACTAATTTGAGCTCTCTATTGCTCAACTCTACTTGACCACTCGACTGCAGATGATAAGGATACGCGATTCTATGATTGACATCATACTTAGCAAGCATCTTAGGGAAAGCACCATGAATAAATGTGAACCACCATCAGTCATAAGATATCTGGGGACTCCAAACCTCGGAAAAATAACTTCCTTAAGCATTTTAATAGAAGTGTTATGATCAGCACTACTAGTTGGAATAGCTTATACCCACTTAGTAACGTAATCAACAGCAACTAAAAGATGTGTATAACCATTAGAGGCAGGAAAAGGTCCCATATAATCAAAGCCCCAAACGTCAACCGGTTCAATAACAAGAGAATAATTCATAGGCATTTCTTGACGTCTACTAATGTTACCTATCCTTTGACATTCATCACAACATAAGACAAACTTACGAGCATCTTTGAAGAGAGTAGGCCAATAAAAACCAGATTGTAGTACCTTGTGTGCAGTTCTATCTCCAGCGTGGTGTCCTCCATAAGATTCAGAGTGACACTTACGTAGGATCTGTTCCTGTTCATGCTCAGGCACACAACGTCTAATAACACCATCTACTCCTTCTTTATAAAGGTGTGGATCATCCCAGAAGTAAAGTCTTAAATCATAAAAGAACTTTTTCTTTTGCTGGTATGTGAAACTAGGAGGCATAAATTTAGCAACAATATAATTAGCATAATCAGCATACCAAGGAGCAGTATGAGAAGCATTGACGATTGCTAATTGTTCATCAGGAAAGCTATCATTAATAGGCAGTGGGTCATCAAGAATATTCTCTAACCTAGACAAGTTATCTGCAACGGGGTTCTCAGCTCCCTTTCTATCAATAATATGCAAGTCAAATTCTTGGAGCAGGAGAACCCATCTAATGAGCCTAGGCTTAGCATCTTTCTTTTCCATAAGATATTTAAGAGCAGCATGATCAGTGTGAACAGTAACTTTGGAATCAACAATATAAGGTCTAAACTTATCACATGCAAACACAACTGCTAAGAACTCTTTTTCAGTAGTAGCATAATTTCTCTGGGCAGTATCAAGAGTCTTACTAGCATACTGGATAACATTCAATTTCTTATCAACTCTTTGCCCTAGAACAACACCTATAGCATAATCACTAGCATCGCACATAATTTCAAAAGGTAAATTCCAATCAGGCGGCTGAACAATAGGTGCAGAGATCAAAGCTTTCTTAAGTACTTCAAATGCTTCTACACAATCATCATCAAAGACAAAAGGAATATCTTTTTGCAATAAATTAGTCAGAGGCCTAGAGATTTTAGAAAAGTCCTTAATGAACCACCTATAGAAACCGGCATGACCAAGGAAACTTCTTATACATTTTATGTCCTTGGGACATGGCATCTTTTCAATAGCATCAACTTTGGCTTTATCAACTTCAATACCTCTATCGGAGATCTTGTGCCCCAAGACAATGCCTTCATTAACCATAAAGTGTCACTTTTCCCAATTCAGACGAGACTAGTGTCTTCGCATCTCTGCAAAACTCGATCAAGGTTGCTCAAACAATCATCAAAAGAGGATCCATAAACGGAAAAGTCATCCATGAATACCTCACAAATCTTTTCACAAAAATCAGAGAATATAGCCGTCATGCATCTTTGAAAGGTAGCAGGTGCATTACATAAACCAAAAGGCATACATCTATAAGTAGAAGTACCAAAAGGGCAAGTAAAAGTAGTTTTAGATTGATCCTTCGCTGACACAGGTATCTGAGAGAAACCAGAATAACCATCTAGAAAGCAAAAATGTGTCTGTTTGGATAGCCTTTCTAGCATTTGATCAATAAAAGGTAAAGGGTAATGATCTTTCTTAGTAGCTTTATTTAACTTACGGAAATCAATTACCATCCTATAACCTGTAATAATTATTTGCGGGATCAATTCATCTTTATCATTAGGAACAACGGTAATACCTCCCTTTTTAGGAACACAATGAACAGGGCTTACCCATTCACTATCAGCAACGGGATAAATAATACCTGCCTCAAGGAGCTTTAGAATCTCCTTTCTTACCACTTCCTTCATCTTGGGATTTAATCGTCTTTGAGGATCTCTAACTAGTTTGGCATCGTCCTCCAATGTAATCTCGTGTTGACATAACGTGGGACTAATGCCCTTAAGATCATCCAGAGTATATCCAATAGCTGCTCGGTGCTTCTTCAGAGTTTTCAATAATCTTTCTTCTTCTTTCTCTGAAAGGTTAGCACTAATAATAGGATATATTTCTTTTTCATCAAGATAAGCATACTTAAGATTATCAGGTAATGGTTTGAGTTCAAACACGGGATCACCCTTGGGTGGAGGGGGATCCCCAAGAATTTCAACAGGAAGGTTATGTTTCAGCAGAGGTTCCTGTTTAAGGAACACTTCATCTATTTCCTCCCTTTCCTTCATAAACATATCGTTTTCATGGTCTAGCAAATATTGTTCTAACGGATCGGTTGGAGGAACATCAATGGAAGCAAGACCAATAATTTCATCCTTACTAGGTGGTTCCCTTTCACGAGGTTGTCTACTAAACTTAGCGAAATTAAACTCGAGAGACATACCATCAATGCCAACAGTGACAATATTCTTTTCACAATTAATCTTAGCACTAGCTGTATTCAAGAAGGGTCTACAAAAAATAATGGGACAAAAATCATCTTGTGGGGAACCAAGAACAAGAAAATCAGCAGGGTATTTAACCTTCCCACACAAAACTTCAACATCTCTAAAACAATACCAATAGGTTTAATGGTATCCCTATTAGCAAGCTTAATAGTAACATCAATGTCTTCTAGTTCAACGGGTGCAATGTCGTGCGTAATTTCTTTATAAAGATCATAAGGTATTGCACTAGCACTAGCACCCATATCACATAAGCCATGATAACAATGATCTCCTATTTTAACAGAAATAACAGGCATGCCTACGACATGTCTACGTGTCTTAGTATCAGGTCTAGCAATATTGGCAGTCTCACCCAAGAAAGAAATAACATGCCCATCTAAATCCTCATCCAAGAGATCTTTAACCATAGCAATACTAGGTTCAACATTAATTTGCTTAGGAGGTGTATAAGTCCTAGTATTACTCTTACGAACAACAGTTGAAGTTTTAGCATGATCCTTTATCCTAATAGGAAAAGGAGGTTTTTCAACATAAGCAGTAGGAACAATAGGATCACTATAGGTAATAGTCTTTTCTTCGACTGTAATAGGTGCAACTACTTTCACTTCAACATGAGGATTATATTTAAACCACTTCTCTTTAGGGAGATCAACGTGAGTAGCAAAAGATTCACAGAAAGTAGCTACTATCTCAGAGTCAATTCCATACTTAGAGCTAAATCCACGGAAAGCATCGGTATCCATAAAAGATTTAACACAATCGAACTTAGGTGTCATACCTGACTCCTTACCATCGTCGGAACCCCAATCTTCAGAGTCGCGTTTAATTCTTTCCAATAAGTCCCATTTGAAATCAATAGTCTTCAGCATATAAGAACCAACACAGGAAGTATCGAGCAGGTTGCGATTATCAAGAGAAAGCCGAGCATAAAAATTCTGAATAATCATTTCCCGAGAGAGCTCATGATTGGGGCATGAATATAACATTGACTTAAGCCTCCCCCAAGCTTGAGCGATTCTTTCTCCTTTGTGAGGCCAGAAATTATATATGTAATTACGATCACGATGAACAAGATGCATAGGATAGAACTTCTGGTGAAATTCCAACTTCAATTGCTTATAATTCCAAGATCTCGTATCATCACATAGCCTATACCATGTCAATTCATCTCCCTTCAAAGATAAAGGGAAGACCTTCCTTTTGACAACATCATCGGGAATACCTGCAAGCTTAAATAATTCACAAACTTCATCCACAAAGATAAGGTGTAAATCGGGATGCAATGTTCCGTCTCCTGCAAATGGATTAGCTAGCAGTTTTTCTATCATACCCAAAGGAATCTCAAAGTGAATATTTTCATAAAGTTCAGTAGGTTGAGGAGCAACTCTTTGCTCTTCTGGTTGGGGTGAAGATACCCCAAACAAGCCCCTCAAAGGATTAGTTTCCATAGTGACAAGTAACAGAAAATTTCAGCACACTATATAAATGTTTCCTTACCAAGTTCCACTCACCAAAAGCGCTACACTCCCCGGCAACGGTGCGAGAAAAGGGGCTTGATGACCCACAAGTGCAGGGGATCAATCATAAGTAAGAGTGTCGAACCCAACGAGGAGCAGAAGGAAATGATAAGCGGTTTTCAGTAAGGTTTTCTCTACAAGCACTAAAATTGTAAGTGATAGATAGTTTTGTGATAAGATAAATAGTAACGAGTAACAAGTAAATAAAGTAAATAAAGTACAGCAAGGTGGCCCAATCCTTTATGTAACAAAGGATAAGCCTGGACAATTTCTAATAATGATAAAGGAGCTCCCGAGGACACATGGGAATTATCGTCAAGCTAGTTTTCGTCACGTTCATATGATTCACGTTCGGTACTTTGATAATTTGATATGTGGGAGGACCGGTACTTGGTACTGCCCTAACTTGGACAAGCATCCCACTTATGATTAACCCCTATTGCAAGCATCCGCAACTACAAAATAAGTATTAAGGTAAACCTAACCACAACATTAAACATATGGATCCATATCAACCCCTAACGAAGCAACACATAAACTAGAATTTAAGCTTCTGTCACTCACCCATCATCTACTTATTACTTCCCCATGCCTTCCTCTAGGCCCAAATAATGGTGAAGTGTCATGTAGTCGACGTTCACATAACACCACTAGACGAAAAGACAACATACATCTCATCAAAATATCGAACAAATACCAAATTCACATGACTACTAATAGCAAGACTTCACCCATGTCCTCAGGAACAAACGTAACTACTCACAAAGCATATTCATGTTCATAATCAGAGGAGTAATAATATGCATAAAGGATCTGAACATATGATCTTCCACCAAGTAACCCAATTAGCATAAACTACAAGGAGTAATCAACACTACTAGCAACCCACAGGTACCAATTTGTGGTTTTGATACAAGATTGCTTACAAGAGATGAACTAGGGTTTTGAGAGGAGATGGTGCTGATGAAGATGTTGATGAAGATTGACCCCCTCCCGATGAGAGGATCGTTGGTGATGATTTCCCCCTCCCGGAGGGAAGTGTTCCCGGCAGAACAGCTCCGCCGGAGCCCTAGATTGATTCCGCCAAGGTTCCGCCTCATGGCGGCGGAGTTTCGTCCCATAAGTTTGCCCACGATTTTTCCAGGGTAAAAGTGATGATATAGTAGAAGATGGACGCCGGAGGCCCACCAGGGGGCCCAGGAGATAGGGGGGCGCCGTCCTGTCTCCTGGACAGGGTTTGGGCCCCATGTTGTATTTCTTTCGCTCAGAAATTCTTTTAATTCCAAAAAGTTGTTTCGTGGAGTTTCAGGACTTTTGGAGCTGTGCAGAATAGGTTTCCAATGTTTGCTCCTTTTCCAGCCAGAATTCCAGCTGCCGGCATTCCCCCTCTTCATGGTAAACCTTGTAAAATAAGAGAGAATAGCCATAAGTATTGAGATATAATGTGTAATAACAGCCCATAATGCAATAAATATTGATATAGAAGCATGATGCAAAATGGACGTATCAAGAGACAACATACATCTCATCAAAATATCGAACGAATACCAAATTCACATGACTACTTATAGCAAGACTTCTCCCATGTCCTGAGGAACAAACGTAACCACTCACAATTCATATTCATGTTCATAATCAGAGGGGTATTAATATGCAAAAAGGATCTGAACATATGATCTTCCACCGGACAAACCAACTAGCATCAACTACAAGGAGTAATCAACACTACTAGTAACACACATGTACCAATCTAAGGTTTTGGGACAAAGATTGAATACAAGAGATGAACTAGGGTTTCCCCGGCAGAACAGCTCCGCCGGAGCCCTAGATTGGTTCCGCCTCATGGCGGCGGTGTTTCGTCCCGAAAGCTTGCTTATGATGTTTTCCAGGGTAAAAGACTTCATATAGCAGAAGATGGTCACCGGAGGCCTGCCAGGGGGCCCACGAGGCAGGGGGGCGCGCCCTCCACCCTCGTGGACGGTGGGTGGCCCCCCTCTGGTATTTCTTCCGCTCAGTATTTTTTATTAATTCAAATGACTTTCATGGAGTTTCAGGACTTTTGGAGTTGTGCAGAATAGGTCTCTAATATTTGCTCTTTTTCCAGCCCAGAATTCCAGCTGCCGGCATTCTCCCTCTTCATGCAAACCTTGTAAAATAAGAGAGAATATGCATAAGTATTGTGACATAACGTGTAATAACAGCCCATAATGCAATAAATATCAATATAAAAGCATGATGCAAAATGGACGTATCAACTCCCCCAAGCTTAGACCTCGCTTGTTCTCAAACGGAAGTCGATATCGAGAAATATGTCCACATGTTTAGAGATAGAGGTTTCGATAAAATAAAATATGGACATGAGGCATCATGATCATTCTTATAACAGCAACATATATATATTGTCATATGATTTCTTATGCTAAAGTAACAATCTATCCACAATGTCAAGTATGAATTAGAAACTTCATTGAAAACTAACAAACTATAATCTCACTCATTGAAACAACTACAATTTATCATAACATCGGAAAGAGTCAATATAAGAGCTTTTCAGCAAGTCCACATACTCAACTATCATTTAGTCTTTCACAATTGCTAACACTCATGCAATACTTATGGGTATGGAGTTTTAATCGGACACAGAGAAAGATAGGGGCTTATAGTGTTGCCTCCCAACCTTATACCTCAAGGGTAATGTCCACAATAATAGTTCATGCTAACCTACATCCAATTGGATATATATATATCAGGATCTTTCCAACACAAGGTGCTTGCCAAAGGATAAAATATAAAAGGGAAAGGTGAAGATCACCATGACTCTTGCATAATGTATAAGTCAAGAATAAAAGATAGGCCCTTCGCAGAGGGAAGCAGAGGTTGTCATGTGCTTTTATGGTTGGATGCACGAAATCTTAATGCAAAAGAACGTCACCTTATATTGCCACTTCTGATATGGACCTTTATTATGCAGTCCGTCGCTTTTATTGCTTCCATATCACAAGATCGTATAAATCTTATTTTCTCCACACTAATAAGTCATACATATTTAGAAAGCAATTTTTATTGCGTGCAACATGACAATTTACTTGAAGGATCTTACTCAATCCATAGGTAGATATGGTGGACTCTCATGGCAAAACTGGGTTTAAGGATACTTGGAAGCACAAGTAGTATCTTTACTTGGTGCAAGGAGTTTGGCTAGCATGAGAGGGAAAGGCAAGCTCAACATGTTGGATGATCCATTACGTTGTCTTCCTTTCGAATATAAGAAAACATAACCCATTACGTTGTCTTCCTTGTCCAACACCAACTCTTTAGCATGTCATATTTTAATGAGTGCTCACAATCATAAAAGATGTCCAAGATAGTATATTTATATGTGAGAACCTCTCTTTCTTTATTACTTCCTATTAATTGCAACGATGACCAAAACTATGTTTGTCAACCCTCAACAACTTTTATTCATCATACTCTTTATATGTGAAGTCATTACTCTCCATAAGATCAATACGATCTCTTTATTTCTTTTTGTTCTTTCTTTTTCTTCCCTCATGATCATAGCAAGATAGAAAATCCCTTGACTCAACACTAATCTTTATTATATAGCTCACGGACTCGATTACATAAAAGGATCATAAGGCAAAACTCAAAACTAAATCATACCAAAACTTTATTCTACTAGACCAAGATATTACTAAAAGGATCAAAGTAAGAAAAACGATAAAGATAGGAGTGTGATGGTGATACGATACCGGGGCACCTCCCCCAAGCTTGGTAGTTGCCAAGGGGAGTGCCCATACCCATGTGTTCAGTTCTTCGAAAGTGGTGATGATGGAGTTGTTGATGATGTACGCTTGTCGTCCATCTTCCAAGGCATAGGCTCACCATCATAGAAAGATGATCGAGTCTCCGGGATCCTCAAATCTGCAGCTAAACTCATCCTCTTGAATCTATATTCATACTCACAGTTTTGGTTTTGCAGGTCATAGATCTAGGCTTGGAGGTGCTCGATTTTCTCATGAAGCTTGAAGATGGTCTCCAAAATGTTCTTGGCATCCAACTTGTGGTTGTCGGTGAACTCCGCGATCATCATCTGGTTGGCGTTGAGTCGCATTCCACCATCCCTTCACACTTGAAAACTTGTTGTTCCATTGCTTCGAGTCTTGTGTCCGCGCTTCCGGTCCTCCTTGGTCCCTCAACATCACGGATGTGCAGCACCCCCTCATGCATCTCTATGTTTTGAGGGTGTTACAACAGCTCTATGAGGTAAGGGTTGATGACCTTCTCGAAAAACTTGTCCTTGGGGGCGCTTGGAGACGTCATGGTGATCTAGATCTGTCATAAAAACAGCTCGAAACAAAGACAGATGATATTTGCATGATGCGGTGGTCAAAACCTTCAGGAGATTATATAATAAATTTTTACCAACAAAAAGAAGTATCGTGCAAGAAAACGGAGTCCGGAGAGCACACGAGGTGCCCACGAGGCAGGGCGCGCGCCCAGGGGGGTAGGGCGCGCCCTCCACCCTCGTGGATGCCTCATGTCCTTCCCGGACTACTTCTTATTTTTCCTATTTTCTTAAATATTCCAAAACGGAGAAAAATTGCTATTAGAATTGTTTTGGAGTCAGTTTACTTACCGTACCACATAACTATTCCTTTTTGGAGTCTGAAACGTTCTGGAAAGTGTCGCTTATGTATTCCTCCGGGGTTGCAGTTTCAATAACATTGGTTTCAACATTTATAGTCTTACCTGAGATATAATGTTTGATCCTTCGACCATTTACCACCTTTGGACTTGTGCCTTCGAAGTTGTTGATTTTTATGGCACTGGAACGATAGACCTCCTCGATCGTAAGGGACTTTCCATTTAGAGAGAAGTTTTCCTGCAAAAAATCTTAAACGAGAGTTGAAAAGCAACACATAATCACCTACATTAAACTCACGCTTTTGTATCCTTTTGTCATGCCATCTTTTAACTTTTTATTTAAACAGTTTGGCATTCTCATAGGCTTGAGTTCTCCATTCATCAAGTGAGCTAATGTCAAATAACCTCTTCTCACCGGCAAGTTTGAAATCATAATTGAGCTCTTTAATGGCCCAATATGCCTTATGTTCTAGTTCGAGGGGTAAGTGACATGTTTTCCATAGACCATTTTATATGGAGACATACCCATAGGATTTTTATATACAGTTCTCTAAGCCCATAATGCACCATCAAGTTTCTTGGACCAATTCTTTCTAGATCTATTAACAGTCTTTCACAAAATTAATTTAAGCTATCTATTACTCAATTCTACTTGACCACTAGACCGTGGGTGATATGGAGATGCAATTCTATGATTAACATCATACTTAGCAAGCATTTTACGAAAAGCACCATGAATAAAATGTGAACCACCATCAGCCATTAAATATCTAGGGACTCTGAACCTCGGAAAAATAACTTCTTTAAGCATCTTAGTAGAGGTGTTATGATCAGTACTACTAGTTTGAATAGCTTCTACCCACTTAGTAACGTAATCAACATCAACTAAAATATGTGTATACCCATTAGAGGAAGGAAATGGTCCCATATAATCAAAGCCCCAAACATCAAATGGTTCAATAACAAGAGAATAATTCATAGGCATTTCTTGACGTCTACTAATATTACAAATTTTTTGGCATTCATCATAAGACAAGACAAACTTACGGGCATCTTTGAAGAGAGTAGGCCAATAAAACCGGATTGCAATATCTTATGCGCACTTCTATCTCCAGCGTGGTGTCCTCAATAAGCCTCGGAGTGACACTTGCGTAGAATCTGTTCCTGTTCATGCTCAGGTACACAACGTCTAATAACACCATCTACTCCTTTATAAAGGTGTGGGTCATCCCAGAAGTAATGCCTTAAATCATAGAAAAACTTTTTCTTTTGCTAGTATGTGAAACTAGGTGGTATGAATTTAGCAACAATGTAATTAGTATAATCAGCATACCATGGAGCAGTATGAGAAGCATTTATGACAGCTAATTGTTCATCAGGAAAGCTATCATCAATAGGTAGTGGGTCATCAAGAACATTCTCTAATCTAGACAAGTTGTCCGCAACGGGGTTCTCAGCTCACTTTCTATCAATAATATGCAAATCAAATTCTTGTAGTAGGAGAACCCATCTAATAAGTCTAGGTTTAGCATCTTTCTTTTCCATAAGATATTTAATAGCAGCATGATCAGTGTGAAAAGTTACTTTAGAATCAACGATATAAGGTCTAAACTTATCACAAGCAAATACAACTGCTAAAAATTCTTTTTTAGTAGTAGCATAATTTCTGTGGGAACTGTCTAGAGTTTTACTAGCATATTGAATAACATTTAGTATCTTATCAACTCTTTGTCCTAGAACAACACCTACAACATAATCACTAGCATCACACATCATATCAAAGGGCAAATTCCAATCAGGTGGCTGAACAATAGGTGTAGAAATCAAAGCTTTCTTAAATATTTCAAATGCTTCTACACAATCATCATCAAAGACAAAAGGAATATCTTTTTGTAAGAGACTAGTAAGAGGCCTAGAAATTTTAGAGAAGTCCTTAATGAACCTCCTATAAAAACCGGCATGACCAAGGAAACTTCGTATACCTTTAATGTCCTTGGGACACGACATCTTTTCAATAGCATCAACTTTATCTTTATCAACTTCAATACCTCTTTCAGAAATTTTATGCCCCAAGACAATGCCTTCATTAACCATAAAGTGGCACTTTTCCCAATTCAAGACAAGATTAGTATCTTCGCATCTCTGCAAAACTCTATCAAGGTTGCTCAAGCCATCATCAAAAGAAGATCCATAAATGGAGAAATCATCCATGAAAACCTCAACAATCTTTTCACAAAAGTCAGAGAATATAGCCATCATGCATCTTTGAAAGGTAGCAGGTGCATTACATAAACCAAAAGGCATACGTCTATAAGCAAAAGTACCGAAAGGGCAAGTAAAAGTGGTCTTTTCTTGACCCTCTGCTGACATAGGTATTTGAGAGAAACCAGAGTAACCATCTAGAAAGCAAAAATGTGTGTGTTTGGATAATCTTTCTAGCATTTGATCAATAAAAGGCAAAGGGTAATGATCCTTTTTAGTAGCTTTATTTAATTTGCGGAAATCAATTACCATCCTATAACCTGTAACAATTCTTTGCGGGATCAATTCATCTTTATCATTAGGAACGACAGTAATACCTCCCTTCTTAGGGACACAATGGACATGACTTACCCACTGACTATCAACAACGGGATAAATTATACCTGCCTCCAGGAGCTTTAGTATTTCCTTTCTTACCACTTCTTTCATCTTAGGATTTAACCATTGTTGGTGATCAATAACTGGTTTGGCGTCTTTCTCCAATTTTATTTTGTGTTGGCATAGAGTGGGACTAATGCCCTTAAGATCATCAAGAGTATATACAATAGCAGCACGATGCTTCTTCAGAGTTTTCAATAATTTCTCCTCTTCCTGCTTCGAAAGGTTAGCACTAATAATAACAGGATATATTTTCTTTTCATTAAGATAAGCATATTTAAGAGTATCAGGTAATGGTTTAAGCTCGAACACGGGATCACCCTTGGGTGGAAGAGGGTCCCCTAGAATTTCAATAGGCAAGTTGTGTTTCAAAATAGGTCCCTGTTTAAAGAATACTTCATCTATCTCCCTTCTTTCATTCATAAACATATCATTTTCATGGTCTAGCAAATATTGTTCTAAAGGATCAGTACGAGGCACGACAATAGAAGCAAGACCAATAATTTCATCCTTACTAGGCAATGCTTTATCATGGGGTTGTCTACGAAATTTAGCAAAATTAAACTCATGAGACATATCCCCCAAACCAATAGTAACAACATCCTTTTCGCAATCTATCTTAGCATTAACAGTATTCAAGAAGGGTCTACCAAATATGATGGGACAAAAGCTATCCTGTGGGGAACAAAGAACAAGAAAATCAGCAGGATATTTAACTCTCCCACACAAGACTTCAACATCTCTAACAATCCCAACTGGTGAAATAGTATCTCTATTGGCAAGCTTAATTGTAACATCAATTTCTTCTATCTCAGCAGGTGCAATATCATGCATAATTTCTTTGTATAGGGAATGAGGTATTGCACTTGCACTAGCACCCATATCACACAAGCCATTCTAACAATGATCTCCTATTTTAACAGAAATAACAGGCATGACAACAACAGGTCTATGTTTATTCTTAGTATCTGGTCTAGCAATTCTAGCAGCTTCATCACAGAAGTAAATAACATGCCCATCAATATTATCAGCCAAGAGATCTTTAACCATAGAAATACTAGGTTCAACTTTAATTTGTTCAGGTGGTGTAGGTGTTCTAGTATTACTCTTACGAACCACAGTTGAAGCTTTAGCATGATCCTTTATCCTAATAGGGAAAGGTGGTTTCTCAATATAGGTAGTAGGAACAATAGGATCATTATAATTGATAGTCTTTTCTTCAACTTTAATAGGTGCAACTACTTTTACTTCAGTGGGAGGATTATATTTAAACCACTTCTCCTTAGGGAGGTCAACATGAGTAGCAAATGATTCACAGAAAGAAGCTACTATCTTAGAGTCAAGTCCATATTTAGTGCTACATTCACAAAAAGCATCGGTATCCATAAAAGATTTAACACAATCAAACTTAGGCGTCATACCTGACTCCTTACCTTCGTCGAGATCCTAATCTTTAGAGTTGCATTTAATTCTTTCCAATAAATCCCATCTGAATTCAATAGTCTTCATCATAAAAGAACCCGTACAAGAAGTACCGAGCATGGAGCGACTGTTGAGAGAAAGCCGAGCATAAATTTTTTGAATAATGATTTCCCTTGAGAGCTCATGATTGGGGCATGAATATAACATTGACTTAAGCCTCCCCCAAGCTTGAGCGATGCTTTCTCCTTCGCGAGGCCAAAAGTTATATATGTAATTACGATCATGATGAACAAGATGCATAGGATAAAACTTCTGATGAAATTCCAATTTCAATCGGTTGTAGTTCCATGACCCCATATCATCACATAGCCTAAACCATGTCAATGCCTCTCCCTTCAAAGATAAAGGGAAGACCTTCTTCTTGACAACATCATCGGGCATACCTTCAAGCTTAAATAATCCACAAACTTCATCCACATAGATTAGGTGCAAATCAGGATGCAATGTTCCATCTCCTGTAAAAGGATTAGCTAGCAGTTTCTCTATCATACCCGAAGGAATTTCAAAGTAAACATTTTCAGTAGGTTCAGTAGGTTGAGGAGCAACTCTTTTCTCTACTGGTCAGGGTGAAGATACCCTGAACAAGCCCCTCAAAGGATTATGTTCCATAGTAACAAGTGACAGTAAATTTCAGCACACTATATGAATCTTTCCTTACCAAGTTCCACTTACCAAAGGCGCTACACTCCCCGGCAACGGCGCCAGAAAAGAGTCTTGATGATTCACAAGTGTAGGATATCTATTGTAGTCCTTTTGATAAGTAAGAGTGTCAAACCCAACGAGGATCAGAAGGAAATGACAAGCAGTTTTCAGTAAGGTATTCTCTGCAAGCACTGAAATTATCGGCAACAGATAGTTTTGTGATAAGGTAATTTGTAATGGCTAACAAGCGATGAAAGTAAATAAGGTGCAGCAAGGTGGCCCAATCCTTTTTTGTAGCAAAGGACAAGCCTGGACAAGTTCTTATATAGAGAAAAGCGCTCCCGAGGACACATGGGAATTATCGTCAAGCTAGTTTTCATCACGCTCATATGATTCGCGTTCGTTACTTTGATAATTTGATATGTGGGTGGACCAGTGCTTGGGTACTGCCCTTTCTTGGACAAGCATCCCACTTATTATTAACCCCTATTGCAAGCATCCGCAACCACAAAAGAAGTATTAAGGTAAACCTAACCATAGCATGAAACATATGGATCCAAATCAGCCCATTACGAAGCAACGCATAAACTAGGGTTTAAGCTTCTGTCACTCTAGCAACCCATCATCTACTTATTACTTCCCAATGCCTTCCTCTAGGCCCAAACACTGGTGAAGTGTAATGTAGTCGACGTTCACATAACACCACTAGAGGAGAGACAACATACATCTCCTCAAAATATCGAACGAATACGAAATTCACATGACTACTTATAGCAAGACTTCTCCCATGTCCTCAGGAACAAACGTAACTTCTCACAATTCATATTCATGTTCATAATCAGAGGGTTATTAATATGCACAAATAATATGAACATATGATCTTCCGCCGGGCAAACCAACTAGCATCAACTACAAGGAGTAATCAACACTACTAGTAACACACAGGTACCAATCTTAGGTTTTGGGACAAAGATTGAATACAAGGGATGAACTAGGGTTTGAGAGGAGATGGTGCTGGTGAAGATGTTGATGGAGATTGACCCCCTCCCGATGAGAGGATCGTTGATGATGACGATGGTGATGATTTCCTCCTCCCAGAGGGATGTTTCCCCGACAGAACAGCTCCGTCAGAGCCCTAGATTGGTTCCGCCAAGGTTCCGCCTCGTGGCGGTGGTGTTTCGT
This sequence comes from Triticum timopheevii, assembly GCA_963921465.1. Classification (NCBI taxonomy): domain Eukaryota; kingdom Viridiplantae; phylum Streptophyta; class Magnoliopsida; order Poales; family Poaceae; genus Triticum; species Triticum timopheevii. The sequence continues at coordinate 474,972,217 of OY997268.1, forward strand.
CCCAAAAGCTTGCTTATGATTTTTTCCAGGATAAAAGACTTCATATAGCAGAAGATGGTCATCGGAGGCCTGCCAGGGGCCCCACGAGGCAGGGGGGCGCACCCTCCACCCTCGTGGATGGGGGGTGGCCCCCTCTGGTATTTCTTCCGCTCAGTATTTTTTATTAATTCAAATGACTTTCGTGGAGTTTCCGGACTTTTGGAGTTGTGCAGAATAGGTCTCTAGTATTTGCTCCTTTTCCAACCCAGAATTCCAGCTGCCGGTATTCTCCCTCTTCATGCAAACCTTGTAAAATAAGAGAGAATAGGCATAAGTATTGTGACATAACGTGTAATAACAACCCATAATGCAATAAATATCAATATAAAAGCATGATGCAAAATGGACGTATCAACTAGCCGGCGTCTCCTTCGACCCGGTGGCCACGCGCGTCGAGGTGGTCCATCAGGGCCAGCCGCCGTCTGCGCGTCGGACCGCCCTTCGCCCTGCATCGGCCGTCACCGCCCGGCTCCAATCGGGAAACCTGCATCGCCCCTACTCGGCGGCCTCGCGCCATGCGATGGCCAATCATAGCCATCGCTCGCGTGCCGGTCCGCCCATCGATCCATGTCACCCGCCTTCACCGCGTCTGCGCGGCGGCTCGGCGGTCTACCTCGCCGGCCTAGTCCTCGGTTGCGTCGGGACGGCTGCGTCAGGCTCATCGACTGCCTCAACTTGGGTGCCACTATTCCGTTGGTCGCTGGCCTCGCTGTCCGGGCGCCGGCACTGCTTTGGCAGCTAGGGTGCCGGTGCTGACAAGCTCGTCCGCACGACGTCCCATGCCGTCCATTGTCGCCGGCCTCATCTCGGCCTCTGCTGCCACTCCGCCTCCACCGAGCGGCGTCCCAACCTCGCGCGCAATCGGCTTGATCACCCACTCGCCGCCGCGACCGACCTGGCATGTTGGTTACGCACGCCTCCGCAGGTCCCGTGAAGATCATCCCCGAGTTCAGCGCGCCCCTCCACTGGTAGAGCAACGGGCTGCCATTGCGCCCCTCGTCGGGCCGCAGCGCCACCGCCCCGTGGTTCTCCTTGCAGCTGCATCGACTCGCGCGTCACCACTCCATCGCCCCTACAGGCATAGTGCCATGATATGCGGTCCCAACCAGCCACGAGGCCGTCCCCGCGGTTGCATCGGCCCGCGCTCTACTGCTGCACCGCCCCTTCGGGCCATAGCGCCACGGCCCGTGGTCCCTGCCGCCGCCCCGAGGTCTTCCTGCCGTCGCCCCGACCTGCCCGCCGCCGCTGCGTCGCCCCTTCGGGCTGTAGCGCCGCGGCCCATGGTCCACTCCTCCGTCACCGCGTGTCGACCTCCGTGGTATGCGCCGCGCCGTATTCCTTGGCATGGGAACGCCACCATCTGCGCCGGTCTTCGTCACGTTGTCAGGGTTTTTCGCCTACTTCGAGTACCGCCACCACGCTCCTAACCTAGCCACCGCCACCGCCGTTAGGCCGCCGCCACCGCTCTTCTTTGGCCACCGCCGCCGCTACCCCCGTAGCTGCTGCAATCGCCTTCCACCTCCTTCGTCTTCGTCCAGCACTAGCCCGCCGTCAGCATCACCGTCATCTACCCCGACCACTTCGTCTACTCTGACCACTTCGTCTACTCCGACCATCATTGGTGACATTGGCCCCGCGCCTATGGACGCCGCAACCGCCGTCGAGTTCTTATCTGCTGGCCCCTCTGACTTTTTCGACATGGCGTACAACTCGTGCAGGTCCCTCGTCTACGCATGCCGGGTGCTGGCAACACCGATGCATGCCTTCGTCCACGATGTGTCCCCGGGCCTGGCAAGCCTGGTGCGGCACTTCATCAACTTCTTCTTCGTCCGTATACGCATGTCCGATGCTGGCAACACCGGTGCGTGCCTTCATCCACGACGTGTCCCGGGCTTGGCAAACCCGCCGCGACACCTCGTCAACACCATCTTCTCTCTGGCGCACCCCTAATTCGACATCACTGCGCCCATGCTAACTCAGCGCCTCCTTGCGCCCGCGGCTCCACGGTGACTTCCCCGACACTAGCTACCCCGAATCGACATCGACCACGACATTCTTCTCACGGCTACCTCGACCACAGCTCCACCACCCACGCTCTCGGCTACCTCGACAAACGGCACAAAGGGCTACCGCCTTGCTTGAGCAACCTCGTCGGTTTCCACTCCAGCCACGACTCTGCGATGCATCGACCGTTACGACTGTGGGGGGGTGTCCGTCGGCTTGCCTTCGGATTCTTATCTAGTCTCACCGTCTGCGTCACTACCGTTGTGACTGCAGGGGGATGTTGAGTACCGTGATTATTAGGAAAGACGAGATAGACAAGGATTTGTCATGCCTTGTCTTCTACTCCAAGTTGGTCTTTGTACTCCTATTTATATGCCCACGAGGCTCAAGCAATACAACAAACAATTCCACCAAACCTCTCTCCCCCTTCTAACAATTCCAGCTACGGCCCTACATGTGTCTGAAGCCAGTCTCACTTCACATTTCACACACATACAGAAATGTCAGCTTATTTTTCAAAGGATCAACCTCTCTCACTCTAAATGTCAGTTTCATATATTATTTTTAAACAACCCAGCTACATATAGCTATTTCAATTCACACCTAACTGAAATATCATTTCAACTCTTTCAAAAAACATTGCAATCATTTCAAGTTTCTGATTTCAATAGTTTCATACATTGATTTTCATTTTTTTGAATCTAATTCCACACCATCTAAAAAATTTGATATCATTTCAAAATCATTTTCATTTAAAATAAGAAGTGAAACTGATTATTTCATATTTGAAAAAAAATCTAATTCAATTTATTTAAAAGGTGATTTCAGCTATTAAAATTTCATATTTTTTCAAAAAAGATTGAAATTGAATTTTCTAAAAGTGGCCAAACAATTTCAGTTTCTATTAAAAAATCTATTTCAATACATATCTCATTCATATAACATGTTACAGATATATGAAATAGCAGTTTCATATATTTCAGGGAAGTAATTTCATATTTCAAAAGAGTGAAACTTAGAATTCAAAAGAGTGGCATTCATTTTTTTACCAAGTTATTTTAGTTATTCCAATGCCAATGTCAATGCCATATTTCACAACGAATGAAACTCATTACTCAGTCATCAAATTGATTTCAATCCTTTCTAAAACAAATTTCACTAGCATATTTTTACAAAAGACTATAACTTCATATTTCAAAAGAGTGGAAAAAGCATTTTTTTTATTTTTTACAAAGTGATTTCAATTATTCCAACTCAAATTTCATATTTCACAACAAGTGAAACTGGTTAGTTACATTATCAAAGAGTAACTGATTTCAGTTCTTTAAAACGTACATTTCAATCAATTAATAAACATATGTCATTGTGATTCAATGTCATTTCATAAACTTATCAAAGTTCAAGTATTTCAAAGAACACAGAGTATCAATTTCGCATATGTGCACACTATTTTGTACAATTTTAGATCACAAAACCAAATGACACAAAAATTGATTCATTCATCTTTTGAATTATATCAAATGATTCCACTGGATCCCACAATGTATTTCACACACATTCCACAACAATAACCGATGCTCTCTCTCACAAACATACAAACACTTGAAATTGAAGGAGCAAGGGGAGGCCAACCATCTGGTAAAGAAGCAAGGGATGTTCAAATCATGCAAAATAAAAACGGAAATCGTTAAGTACAGATGGAGAGAGGTTAGGGGAGATGGGATTCATTACTCACCAGATCCGGTTTCGGTCATACATAGAGTCGCCGGATCCAGCGACGCTAGTGCGCGGTGACCCGTCGTGGTGGGTGGCCTTCATGGTGGAACCTTGCCGGAGCAGCTCCACCCAATGCCCACTGCAGCGTATTCATCGTCCGCCGGCGTAATTTGGCGTCGCTCCTCGCCGACCTCGTGGTACAGCCGTGCCACCGGTCTTGCATGTGTTCCCCCATGGTAGGTGACAGCCACGGAAGCCGGATTCGCTACCGGAGGTTGATTGAGAAGCCAGATCTACTGGCGGCGGTGGCCGGCGTGGAACTCAGGAGAGAGAGGGGGAAGAGAGCTCGATGTGGGAAGGAAACAACGATGGGGGCTTGATATTTCTCTGTCCTGGGGTCCATCTCGTATTGCATCTGTATAGGTCTGGCATCCTGAATCAGAGGTGGAAAAAGAAAGTTTGTGGGGTCCACCCGCATGCATCTAGAAGCATTGATGGATGGTGGATTTCCCACCTATACATACTGGTTCCGGTAAAAAAAACTTATTCGACTTGTCCATGGACACGTCTGGATGAGGTGTGGTGCAATGTGAATGGCGCCAAAGCCGTTCTTAAATAGGTGAGTCCATGCGAACGAGCGAGAAGCCGACTTCAAAGTGGCATCAGATCAGGCTACTCCGTCGTTGCGTCGGCATTGAAGCGGCGCTGCCCGCTCGTCCGGTCATGTCGCCTTGATCGACATTAATGCGGCGTGGAGTCACAACCGCTTTGGAGCTGCCTGACCGGCATGAACATGTGGCGACCGCTTCGCGTAGAGAGGATTTTTCGGACGGAGAGGGTTTTGGGGTGAGACTAGACGGTCACACATTGACATTGCAATGGTCCAGACGCCCGCAAAGCTGCCCTCATTTGAGTCCCGTTTGCTGGAACAGACCGATTGGTACCGCGTTGGATAAGGGCGCCACGCCCTCGACCCCTTGGGCTCCTTCCCCCACCGACCTCCACTCCCCCTCGTCCTCTCATCCCGCTCCCCCTCGCCAGATCCGCCCCACACCGACCACTCCTGTTGCGGCCTGCTATCATCCGCCATGGCGACCGACGTTCCCATTCCATATCACCGTATCCACGGGGTCCACCTCGACCTCATCCTCCTCCCTGACGAGTCGCAGGATGTTGGACGCTGCCAAACGTCGCCCCGGCCTCTTCTTCCACCTCGGACCGCGCTAGCGTCTTCTTTAACTCCGGCGACCCGGCTGCTCCTAAACCTCCCATCGTGCCTCCGTGAGCCTGCTCGGTGAACCTCGCCTCTTTCCCCTCTTTTTCCTCATTGTTTCCGCACACTTAGCCATCATCCCCAACACAACCAAGCTCGCCGCAGCGCAAGCTCGTCGACGACACGTCTCCGGTGACCTTTTGGTCATGCGCGTGCGCCCGTTGGCTTCGTCGCGTCGAGTTGACCCGCCCTAGCCGCTTCATTTGCATGTTTGCGCGCCGCACCACCGTTTCCACCCGCTCCCGACTCCGGCCGCTGCTTCACGTCGCTGTTGCTCTGACCACCCCCGCCCAAACCAATGCCACAGGCGACGCGATGTGCAATGCCCGTTCAAAAACACCCGGCCGTGCGGTAAACGAGGCTCTGTGCGGGTTTTTCGACTAGCTCCAGCGCGTCTCCACCGCGGGAATGGTCGTCGGAGCCCTCTCTAGCGCCGCGCCGACATGGCGCTGCTGGGGCCACCCCCAGGGTCAATGATCCAGGAAAGTGTGTTCTGCCGGAGTTAATCGAGCATGTTGGGTAAGTTTGTGCACCCCTACAGGGAAGTGAATCTATTCGAATAGCCGTGTCCACGGTAACTGGCACTCGAAGTTGTATCCTAATCTATACAACTAGAACTGGATACTGGAGATGTGAAATGGATACGATGGCTCCGGGATTGCTTCCTCGCAGGGAGTCGATGAAGAATCTCTAGGCGTTACTACAACATACTTGTTAGTTAAGCTATGCTAATCTGCACTCTTCTAATGCTACAAGATGCTTCAAGATGCTAGTCTTTAATAGGCTAGGATTTCCCTTCTCTTCTGGCATTTCTGCAGTTCAGTCCAAAGATATAGACTCATTCCTTTGATACTGATGCATACTTAGTTTAGTTCTGATGTAATTTTTGCGAGAACTTTGGATGAGTACTCACGGTTGCTTTGCTACCCCTTTTCCTCTATAGCCGATTGCTTCGATCATTTGACGGATCCTAGGAGCCAGATGCCACCACCGACGACTACTACTACCCCGAGGGTGCCTACTACACTAGAAAAAAAAGACACATCCGTGACATTTTGGGCCGAACAATTTTTTGTTCTGTCATACATATGACACTTCTATGACGATAATTGTGATAAAACTCGGTATCATCATAGATGTGGTGGGATCCTACTTCTATGACAAAAAATCATGACAAAAAATGGGCTTTTTGTCCTGGGCGGGCCGGAGACGCAGCTGCATGACATTCTTTGGGCCTTCCATGACGAAAAAAACTGTGGTAGAAGCGAGGGGGAGGAAAATTTCGGGGAGTTGCCGGTTACGGTGGGAGGTCGGGGGCGGAGCGATGCACGTTTCTCTCGTACATACACGCGTGTGTGAGAGGCGTTGGCTCTAACTGAACTCGAGCGAGGTGTTGGGCTCTAACTGAACCCGAGCGATTGCACTGCAGGCTACGCGTTACTGAACCCGAGCGATCGATCGATGGCTGTTAACTGAACCCAATGGAGCGATTCCTTTGCTACTGCTGCTAACTGAAGCCGATCGATGCTGCCTCTGGGATGAACAGTGAGCGTTGCGGGGGGGGGGGGGGGGGGGGTTGGATGAACAGTTAGCGGTGGCGTTGCCTCTGGATGAATAGGAACCCGTGGTGTGGAGGGCTAGATGAACAGTAGACGATGGAGGGGTGGCCGTGGAGGGGTGGTTGAACAGGACCCCGTGGTGTGGAGGGCTGGATGAACAGTAGACGGTGGAGGGGTGCCCGTGGAGGGGTGGTTGAACAGTAGTCGGTGGAGTAGCGCGCGGTGGAGGCTGGATGAACAGGAGCCCGTGGAGGCTGGAGGAGGTCGACGATAGCCCGTGGAGGCTAGAGGAGGTCGACGGTGTAGATGAATGGTATCCCATGGAGCCTCATTTTGCGGTACGCCACACCCCTCCCCCCCGTTTCGACCCTAGCGCTCCAACACAAGTCCGTTTCGTCCGTTTTGCGGTACGCCACACCCCTCCCGATGAACAGGACCCTCGTTTCGACCGTAGCGCTCCAACACAAGTCCGTTTTGTCCGTTTTGCGGTACGCCACACCCCTCCCGATCAACATGGCCCCCGTTTCGACCGTAGGAGGTCCGTTTCCTCCGTTTTGCAGTACGCCAGGCTCCTCCCGATCAATAGGACCCCGTTTCGAACGTGGCCGGTCGAACACAAGGCCGTTTCCAACGTTATGCGGTACGCCAGGCCTCGTTTCCATTGCCTGTTCCGTCCAAGCCCTCCCGATGTACACGACCATGCATTCCGTTTCGACCCAGCCGGTAGCTGTACGTACGTGTACATGCTACGTGCGTGCCTCTACTACGACACGTGCGCGCCTCTACATCCACCAGTATATATGTACGTACACGATCGCGACCAGAATGACAACGGTACATACGCTTCGACCAGGAGGGTCCCGACTGTCAGGCACTTCCTTGCCTGTGAAGATGTAGCTAGTGGGTCCCAGCAGTCAGGGGGGCGAATCGTTTTGTTTTTTGTTTTTTTGCCCGGACGCACTTCCTTGCGTGCGAAGATGTAGCTGGTGGGTCCCAGCAGTCAGGGGGGCGAATCGTTTTTTTTGCCCGGACACAATTCCTTGCGTGCGAAGATGTACCTGGTGGGTCCCAGCTGTCAGGGGGGCGAATCGTTTTTTTTGCCCGGACGCACTTCCTTGCGTGCGAAGGTGCAGCTGGTGGGTCCCAACAGTCAGGGGGAAGACGGTTTTTTTCGCGAAATACTGTGGCCCGTCCGGTGGGTCCCCGCTGTCAGGTGGAGGAATAATTATTTTCTGCGTAATAAGGAGGCACTTCCTTGCTACGGCCATGGACCCAGCTGTCAGCCTCTCCACATACAGTCCACGTCCGATGGAAGTCATTCCTTGACCACGTTGACCATGTCGCGCCGAGAGCACCAGGGCGGTTTACGATGGCGAGGCCTAGGAAGGGGACGACGGGGAGCCGGGGAAGACGTGGCAGTGGAAGCCAGCGCGGAGAGGAGTACGAGGGTTCACTGGTTCAGTTGCGGTGTAAGGCTGCCGTCACCGCAGGGCCTGGCCAACGGTGGGAATAGTAGGGGGCGGTGAGGCCTCCGCGGCAGCACATCCGGCCACGGGAAGTAGGAGCATGCGGCACGACCGGCGCTGCTTTGGGTGGCTGGAGCAAGAAGACCAGAGGTTGAAGAAGCACTACGGCTGTTGGATGGACATCGTACGGTCACTGGAGCTAGAATCGTTTATATTGACTAAGTTGACAAAGCCCTTCATCCCCGTCAACTTAGTAGGCCCACAAGTCAGCCTCCCACCAAGGTGGATCCCAGCTAGCAGGGGGGTATTCATTTTTTTTGTGCGTAATAAGGAGGCACTTCCGGTGGGTCTGAGCTGACAGCAGGGGGAACGTTTTTTCGCGAAATACGGTGGCCCGTCGGGTGGGTCCCAGTAGTCAGGGGCAAACGTTTTTTTTTCGCGAAATACTGGTGGCCCGTCCGGTGGGTCCCTGCTGTCAGGTGGAGGAATAATTATTTTCCGCATAATAAGGAGGCACTTCCTTGCGGCTGCCGTGGACCCAGCTGTCAGCCTCTTCACGTACAGTATTCTTCCGATGGAATTCGGTCGTTGACCACATTGACCACGCCGCGCCAAGAGCACCACGGCGGTGGACGACGGTGAGGCCTAGGAAGGGGACGACACGGAGCCGGGGAAGACACGGCAGTGGATGCCCACGCGGAGAGGAGTACGAGGGTTCACTGGTTTGGCTGCGCTGCCGTCGCCGCAGAATAACAAGGGGTGTGGGTGAGTGGAGTGGAGGGATGGCCTGGCCAGCGGTGGGAGTAGTATGGAGGCGGTGAGGCCTCCGCGGCAGCACAGCCGGTCATGGGAGGCAGGAGCAGGCGGCACGATCAGCGCTGCTTTGGGCGGCTGGAGCAAGAAGACCAGAGGTTGAAGAAGCACTACGGCCGTTGGATGGACATCGTACGGTCACTAGAGCTAGAATCGTTCATATTGACTAAGTTGACAAAGCCCTCCATCCCCGTCAACTTAGTAGTCCCACAAGTCAGCTTCCCACCAAGGTGAGTCCCAGCTAGCAGGGGGAGTATTCATTTTTTTGTGCATAATAAAGAGGCACTTCCGGTGGGTCCGAGCTGACAGCGGGGGGAACATTTTTTTCGCGAAATACGGTGGCCCGTCCGGTGGGTACCAGCAGTTAGGGGGGAAACATTTTTTCGCGAAATAAGGTGGCTTGTCCGGTGGGTCCCTGCTGTCAGGTGGAGGAATAATTATTTTGCACGTAATAAGGAGGCACTTCCTTGCGGCCGCCGTGGACCCAGCTGTCAGCCTCTCCACGTACAGTACTCTTCCGATGGAAGTCGGTTGTTGACCACGTTGACCACGCCGCACCGAGAGCACCAGAGCAGTGGATGACGGCGACGCTTAGGAAGGGGATGACGCGGAGCCGGGGAAGACGCAGCAGTGGAAGCCCGCGCGAAGAGGAGTACGAGGGTTCACTGGTTCGGCTGCGGTGTGAGGCTGCCGTCGCCGCAAAATAACAGGGGGTGTGGGTGAGTGGAGGGATGGCCTGGCCAGTGGTGGGAGTAGTATGGGGGCGGTGAGGCCTCCGCGGCAGCACAACCGGCCACGGGAGGCAGGAGCAGGCGGCACGACCGGCGCTGCTTTGGGCGGCTGGATCAAGAAGACCAGAGGTTGAAGAAGCACTACGGCCGTTGGATGGACATCGTACGGTCACTGAAGCTAGAATCGTTTATATTGACTAAGTTGACAAAGCCCTTGGTACGCTCCAACTTAGTAGGCCCACAGGTCAGCCTCCGAAATGGTCCGCCCCAGATGTCAGGGGGATGAATCATTTTTTGGGCGGCCGAAGCTAAGAATATCCGAGATTGAAGAAGAAGCACGACATCCGTTGGATAGACATCCAACAGCCATGAGGGAGTCCTGGACTAGGGGGTGTCCGGATAGCCGGACTATCAATGTCCGCCGGACTCCAAGACTACGAAGATACAAGATTGAAGACTCCGGCTCGTGTCCGGATGGTACTTTCCTTGGCGTGGAAGGCAAGCTTGGCAATACGGATATGTAGATCTCCTACCATTGTAACCGACTCTGTGTAACCCTAGCCCTCTCCGGTATCTATATAAACCGGAGGGCTTTAGTCCGTAGGACAACATACATTACAACAATCATACCATAGGCTAGCTTCTAGGGTTTAGCCTCCTTGATCTCGTGGTAGATCTACTCTTGTACTACCAATATCATCAATATTAATCAAGCAGGACGTAGGGTTTTACCTCCATCGAGAGGGCCCAAACCTGGGTAAAAACATCGTGTCCCTCGTCTCCTGTTACCATCCGCCTAGACGCACAGTTCGGGACCCCCTACCCGAGATCCGCCGGTTTTGACACCGACATTGGTGCATTCATTGAGAGTTCCTCTGTGTCGTCACCGATAGGCTTGATGGCATCTTCAACCTGCAATGCTGTCCAGGGTGAGACTTTTCTACCCGGACAGATCTTCGTATTCGGCGGCTTCGCCCTGCGGGCCAATTCACTTGGCCATCTGGAGCAGATCGAAAGCTACGCCCCTGGCCGTCAGGTCAGATTTGGAAGCTTAAACTTCACGGCCGATGTCCGAGGAGACTTGATCCTCGATGGACTCGAGCCATAGCCAAGCGCGCCGCACTGTGACGATGGGCATGATCTAGCTCTGCCGCCGAACAGTGCCTTGGTGGCCGCACACGGATCCGCTCCGGCCATTGACCTGGAGCCGATCGCCCAGATCGAGGGCCGGTGGATAGACGCCGTCCCGGGGGCTTCAACATCCACGGCGATGGAGCCGAACACTAATCTTGTCCCCTGCGAAACTCGTGATTCCGAGACGCCGGACTCCTCGCCGGACTCCGAACCTCCCGCGCCCCTACCAATCGATCCGGATTGGGCGCCGGTTATGGAATTCACCGCCGCGGACATCTTCCAATGCTCGCCTTTTGGCGATACCTTAAATTCACTAAAGCATCTCTTGTTATCAGGAGAGTCCTCGCCGGATTATGGCCAGGATGGTGGGGATGCGGATGACGAAGAAATTCAGAGCCCACCCACCACCCACTTTGTAGCCACTGTCGACGATCTAACCGACATGCTAGACTACGACTCCGACGACATCGACGCTATGGACGACGATGCCGGAGACGAATAGGAACCAGCGCCCACAGGGCACTGGAAGGCCACCTCGTCATATGACGTATACATGGTGGATACCCCAAAAGATGGAGACGGCAAAGAAACAGCGGAGGCAGATCCCTTAAAGAAACAGCCCAAGCGCCGGCGTCAGCGGCGCCGCTCTAAATCTCTCCACAGCAAAAACGGAGACTCCAGCACAGGAGATAATAATACTCCAGAGAGTGCCGAAGACAATCCCCTCCAGCAAGACTCAGCGCAGGAGGATGCAGAAGCAAGCCCCCATGAGAGGGCGGTAGACGAAGAGGTTGAGGATCATAATTATATGCCTCCCTCCGAAGACGAAGCAAGCCTCAACGATGACGAATTCGTCGTACCCGAGGATCCTGTCGAACAAGAGCGCTTCAAGCGCAGGCTTATTGCCACAGCAAACAGCCTAAAGAAAAAGCAGCAGCAGCTTCAAGCTGATCAGGACCTGCTGGCCGATCGATGGACCGAGCTCCTCGCGGCCAAAGAGTATAAACTCGAACGTCCCTCCAAAAGTTACCCAAAACGCAAGCTGCTCCCCCGATTAGAGGAGGAAGCATACGTACATCCATCACCAGCGCATGATATGGCTGACCGACCACCCCGTGGCCGTGACAGAGAGGCATCCAGGCCCGCAGCCAAGACTATACCCCGGCATCGCTCCAGAAATACGAAGCCAAGAGGGAACACGCCGGACTTGAGAGACATATTGGAGGACAAAGCAAGGCAATCCAGATCCATCTATGGATCACGTGGGCGCCCTACGACCCACGACGAATACCGTCGTGCCGGATACAATAACCCCGGCCGGGCCGAACACAGCAGACAGCGCTCTCTCGAGCTGCGTCGCGATATCGCTCAATACAGGGGCGCCGCACACCCGTTATGCTTCACTGACGAAGTAATGGATCATCAGATCCCCGAAGGGTTTAAACCCGTAAACATCGAATCTTACGATGGCACAACAGACCCCGTGGTGTGGATCGAAGACTACCTTCTCCACATCCATATGGCCCGCGGCGACGATCTCCATGCCATAAAGTACCTCCCACTCAAGCTTAAAGGACCAGCTCGGCATTGGCTTAACAGCTTGCCCGCAGAGTCAATTGGGTGTTGGAAGGACCTGGAGGCCGCATTCCTTGATAACTTCCAAGGCACATATGTGCGCCCACCAGACGCTGATGACCTAAGCCACATCATTCAGCAGCCAGACGAATCGGCCAGACAATTCTGGACACGGTTCTTGACGAAGAAAAATCAAATCGTCGATTGTCCAGACGCAGAGGCCCTTGCAGCCTTCAAACATAACATCCGGGACGAATGGCTAGCCCGGCACCTGGGGCAGGAAAAGCCGAAATCCATGGCAGCCCTCACATCGTTAATGACCCGCTTTTGTGCGGGAGAGGACAGCTGGCTAGCCCGCAGCAACAATCTCCGTAAAAATTCTGGCAGTCCGGATACTAAGGACAACAACGGCAGGTCACGTCGAAACAAAAACAAGCGCCGAATTAATGGCGACGATAAGGAGGATACGGCGGTCAATGCCGGATTCCGAGGCTCTAAACCCGGTCAACGGAAGAAGCCATTTAAAAGAACCATTCCGGGTCCGTCCAACTTGGACCGAATACTCGACTGCTCATGCCAGATACATGGCACCTCTGAAAAGCTAGCTAACCACACCAATAGAGATTGCTGGGTGTTCAAGCAGGCCAGCAAGTTAATTGCCGAAAACAATGACAAGGGGCTAAATAGCGACGACGAGGAAGAGACCCGGCCGCCGAACAACAAAGGACAGAAGGGTTTTCCCCCACAAGTACGGACGGTGAATATGATATACGCGACCCATATACCCAAGCGGGAGAGGAAACGCGCACTAAGGGACGTCTATGCGATGGAGCCAGTCGCCCCAAAGTTCAACCCATGGTCCTCTTGTCCGATCACTTTCGATCGAAGAGACCATCCGACCAGCATACGCCATCGCGGATTCGCCGCATTGGTCTTAGACCCAATCGTCGATAGGTTTCACCTCACGAGAGTCCTGATGGACGGCGGCAGTAGCCTGAACCTGCTTTATCAGGATACAGTGCGCAAAATGGGCATAGACCCATCAAGGATTAAACCTACAAAGACAACCTTTAAAGGTGTCATACCAGGAGTGGAAGCCAATTGCACAGGCTCAGTCACACTGTAAGTGGTCTTCGGATCCCCGGATAATTTCCGGAGCGAAGAGTTAATCTTCGATATAGTCCCGTTTCGCAGCGGCTATCACGCTCTTCTCGGACGAACCGCGTTTGCCAAATTCAACGCGTTGCCGCATTATGCATACCTAAAGCTCAAGATGCCAGGCCCTCGTGGAGTCATCACGGTCAATGGGAATACGGAACGCCCCCTCCGAACGGAGGAACATACAGCGGCTCTCGTGGCAGAAGTACAGAGCAGCCTTCTAAGGCAATTCTCGAGTCCGGCCGTTAAACGGCCGGATACAGCAAAGCGCGCCCAGAGCAATATCAAACAAGACCACCTGGCGCGATCAGAGCACGCGTAGCAATGCGGCCCCAACCCTCGCCCGCGTATGATCGCAAGAATAACACTCCGCGTACATTATTACGCTTTGGAGATACCATGGGCACAGGGGAGGGGGCACGATCACAACGGACCCAGAGTGCGGTTCGACCACACCAGGGGCTCGCAAATGTGCCTCTCCTTTATTATTATTATTATTATTATTATTATTATTATTATTATTCTTTTTTGTACATAGGACTCTATTAACCAGAAGCCCTGTCCGGCGGTGAACCTGCCGAACTCATGATGCAACAGTCATGGACTAAAGAAGGCCGCGTCGAACACTCAGGTGGTCTCAATTACGAGCATTAAATTCAATTATATACACCAAATCCGCAGCTCATCCCTGGAGGGGGACATGTTTATTTAGTCCAAATCCCTTGCTTACCGCACTATTTGTATCAGTCCGCTCTTCTAGCAGACTTTTTCTTTCATTAATAATGCAGCGCCTTTATGATCGCAATTGCATTACATTATATATATATATATATATATATATATATATATATATATATGCTCATTATATGACATCTGGCACCCGTATATTTTGGTACGGCATAATACACCAGGGGCTTATGTTCCCCACTCTATGGTGTGATGAAGTCCGAACACTATCACAAGTGCGGCACCCCGAACTTATAGCATTATATGAATCGGCTCCGAATCATGTCTTGGGTCAATAGTTGGGTTTGCCCGGGTCCCACGTTTTGGTGCCTTACGTTCCGTTCTGTCAGCTAAGGTGGCACTGGGAGAACCACTGCGATTGCGCCCCGGTTGAGCCGGGTTAACGCCTCAGTGGAGAAAGCTAAAACTGACTGGCATGATAGGGCGAGAGACTGGTCGCTGTTCGAGAGGTTTTTTCTGGTCCTTAAAGACTCACGCCGCTTCGAGCGAAGTTCCGGATGATGTCCGATGAAGGCGTGGATAGCGCCCCGAATTCGGTCTTCCGAATACCAGGGGCTTCGCTGAAATTTAAAATTATAGAATTCTATGGCTAAGTGAGAGTGTTCAAGCATTATAAGTCCGGTGCCTTGTTCGTCGTGTTGAGCGCCTCCCTAGATGGACCCAAAAATGGGAACAAGAGCGCTCAAGTTTATCCCGAACACCCCAGCACTTGTGGCTTGGGGGCTGAAGCTAACGACTTGCCATCTCTCAGATTTTATAAACGGCCGCACAGAAGGTAATATTTTAAATTAAACAAGCGTTGCTCATGGCGCATATGAACGAAGTTTTCAGCGCACAGGATAAATAAACAGCGAGTTCACTCAAAGATTACATTTCGGGAGCACTCATTTGCAATACTGCAGGCTCCCTTCAGGACAATTTTACAATACTTCTCCGGCGTGCGATACTCCTTGCCCGGTGGCGTGGGTCGGTGAGAAGCTTCTCCGCTTCCAATTTGCCCCATTGCACCTTTATGCGGGCAAGGGCCCGACGAGCACCTTCGATACAAGCGGAGCGCTTGACTACATCCAGTCTAGGGCATGCATCCACCAGCCACCGCACGAGGCCAAAGTAGCTACCAGGCATGGCCTGTCCAGGCCACAGCCGGACTATGAGGCCCTTCATGGCCTCCTCAGCTACCTTGTGGAGTTCGACCAGCTGCTTCAGCTGGTCGCTTGGGGGCACCGGATGGCCGGCCTCAGTATACTGAGACCAGAAGACCTTCTCCGTCGAGCTCCCCTCCTCGCCGTGATAGAATGCGGAGGCATCAGACGCACTACGCGGCAGATCTGCAAACGCCCCTGGAGAGCTCCGAATTCGGGTAAGTATCAGGTAGTTCACATTAACATGCCTGCTTTGCATGAAAAACGCCTTACCCGCCGCTATCTTCTTTATGTCCTCAACCTCCTGAAGGGCCTTATGGGCCTCGGCCTTGGCGGACTTGGCACTTTCGAGAGCCGAGGCAAGCTCGGACTCTCGAGTCTTGGAGTCACGCTCCAAACTCTCATGTTTTTCCATGAGAACCTGGAGCTCTTGCCGAACTTCCGCCACACGTGCCTCTTGCTTTTCTCGCTCAGCCCGTTCCGCGGCCGCACTGCGTTCGGCCGCGGACACAGCATCCTTCAGGGCTGCCACCTCGTTAGTGGCCCCTGCAATGCACATATTATCCTTGTTAATTTTATTTGCAACCAAAATCCTTTTCTGTAAGGTACTTATTCAAAGAGGTGTTACTCACCTTCTTTTTCCTCGAGCTGCTTCTTTGCATGGCCGAGCTCTTGCTCGGACCGCTCGAGATCCTTTTTCAGCACGTCAACCTCCGCCGTTAGTGCGGCAGAGGTCAGCAGTGCAGCCTGCAAACCCATATTGACATATTTTAGGCAACCCTGCGTATATCTTGTTATAGATCCTTAGTCCGGCTTTTCTTTCCGAACACCGAACTAAGCATCAGGAGCTACTGTCTATGCGGTATTATATTACATTATTTTAACTTTTTACCTCAAAGCCTGTTAAAAGGCTGCTGCAGGCTTCGGTCAGCCCGCTCTTAGCGAGCTGAACTTTTTTAATCACCGCACTCATGATAGTGCGGTGTTCTTCCTTGATGGAAGCGCCTTTAAGCGCCTCCAGCAGGTTATCCGGCGCCTCCGGTTGGATGAAGGCCGCCGGCGTCACGGTCCTGCCCTTCTTTCGAAGGGGCCTCTTGCCGGACTCTAGAACCACTGCGGGTTTCGATGTAGAGTCCGGCACGAAGTCCGGGGGGCTGCCTGACGGCGCCTCCGAAGCCTCCTCCTGATGGGTCCCTCTCTGGGATCCCACCTCGACGTCCTCGTTGGCGCGTGGGGTGGAGGCAGTCGGGATGGAATTCACATCCAACAAGGCCAATGACCCGCTCGATGAGTCGGGGAGATCATCATTGGCCGGACTACGGGCAGAATGCGGCGTTAGAAGGATACTACGTGACATAAAAGAAATTACACATCAAGGATCCGGATACTTACGATCTTGCCGGACGCCTGTCCCTTGGAGGCCGCTCATCCTCACCAACGCTGATGTTGGCGGAACTGTCCGGCGGGATAGTTCTCCCCCTCTTGGACCCTTCGGCCCCCCCGATGGGGGAAGCCTTCCTTTTCTTCTCTCCCTCCTCTGGGAGAGAGTATTCCTCCTCCTCGTCTTCGGGAGAGGAGTCCTCGTCGTCGTCAGACGCCTGATTGCGGGAACTCTTTCGAGTCCCTGCGACCACCTTCTTGGCCTTCTTCTCTGGCACCACGTGCGGTGCCGGAACCAGCAGCCCTGTTAAGCGGGCATTCGCTGGGTCTTCGGGCATGGGAGCCGGGCTGATAAGCAGCTTGGCCTTCTCCATCCATTCCTGTCAAAGGAAGAGGCAGAATGAAACCTCACTAGAGTCAATCTAATTATCACAAGTGTCCTGTAATGGGGTTGAATCACTTACCTCGTCAGTTGGATTCTGCGAGTTGAATCCGCGGTCTTTGGTCGCGGACGCGGGGGCTTCGGCGCCCTTGAACAGCACCCTCCAGGCGCCTTCGTATGTTGTATCGAAGAGCCCGTTTAGCGCCTGGTGCTGTTCCGGATTAAACTCCCACAAATTAAATGC
The DNA here is from genome assembly GCA_963921465.1 of Triticum timopheevii. Taxonomy (NCBI): domain Eukaryota; kingdom Viridiplantae; phylum Streptophyta; class Magnoliopsida; order Poales; family Poaceae; genus Triticum; species Triticum timopheevii. The sequence continues at coordinate 474,989,580 of OY997268.1, forward strand.
CCGTTCTTGGCATGGGAGGATCCGCCGGATGAGCATGACTTGGACCACGTCGACGAGCCTGAGCTTATTGCTCACCATCTTCTTGATACATGCTCGGAGTCCCGTCACCTCCACCGGATTCCCCCACTGCAAGCCCTTCTGTTTCCAGGAGGTGATCTGCGTGGGGATGCCAGATCTAAACTCGGGGGCCGCCGCCCATGTGGATTTGCGCGGCTCGGTGATGTAGAACCACCCCGATCTTCTCTGAATTATTCAAGGGAGGAACCCGCCTTGCAATGCCGAACATTATGCACGCCAGACTTATCGTCATTGAAGACTGGTTCAGGGGCTACTGAGGGAGTCCTGGACTAGGGGGTGTCCGGATAGCCGGACTATCAATGTCCGCCGGACTCCAAGACTACGAAGATACAAGATTGAAGACTCCGGCTCGTGTCCGGATGGTACTTTCCTTGGCGTGGAAGGCAAGCTTGGCAATACGGATATGTAGATCTCCTACCATTGTAACCGACTCTGTGTAACCCTAGCCCTCTCCGGTATCTATATAAACCGGAGGGCTTTAGTCCGTAGGACAACATACATTACAACAATCATACCATAGGCTAGCTTCTAGGGTTTAGCCTCCTTGATCTCGTGGTAGATCTACTCTTGTACTACCCATATCATCAATATTAATCAAGCAGGACGTAGGGTTTTACCTCCATTGAGAGGGCCCGAACCTGGGTAAAAACATCGTGTCCCTCGTCTCCTGTTACCATCCGCCTAGACGCACAGTTCGGGACCCCCTACCCGAGATCCGCCGGTTTTGACACCGACAGGCCACTGCTGCTAGAACCGTGTGTTGACTATAATAAGTTGACAAAGCCTTGCATACGCGTCAAATTATTTTTTTAGGGGACGCGTCACATAGTAGGCCCACAAGTGTGTGGCAGAGAACTTATAGCCCATTTGCGTTTTGTAAGAATCTACAGCCCATTTTTGAATTCTAATGGAATTTACAATAGCCCATTTACAGTTTATTAAAAGTACATCCCATTTTCTAGCTAGGACAATGATTATTAATTTCAACCAACCGTTGAAGACAGAATTCAATTAAATTTCCCACATTTTGATGGGATCCGAAATATTTTTATCCTGAAATTTCTATTCAGATTAAATATAAATTTGTATTACATGAAAATCCAACGAAACATTGCGCGCGCAAGAATGAAAATTTAAGATTTTCAAAATCCATAAATAATATCTTTTAAACTAATTTCGTGTTTGGTGCATTTTTATAGTTACTGCCCAGTTTTTATAATTACATCCTGTTTATTATTTTTAAAGCCCATTTTCCTGTTAAGCCTAATGCATCCCTCCTAGGAAAGATTTGCAGCACAACGGGGCGGAGAATAACAAGTTGACCTTGCCTGGGTATTCCTCAAAAAGACGTATAGCTGGGCTAGCCATTTTCATCTTGAAAAAAGTAGTATCTGGGCTGGATATCTGGCCTGGGCTAGACGGGCCACAGCCCGCCCAGTTAATACCCTGCTCTCCTCTGAACAACAACAAAATCATCGCCAAGAAAAACTCTGCAGTGCTCACGCCTCAAAAACACAAATACTGCTCGAGCTGCTTGGTCCCAGCTATCGGCCGCACCTTGTGCAATTCTCTCGTTTATATTGACTACATAGGTTGACAATGGTGTGGGACCGTGATGTCAGGAAACCAGGAGAAAGTAAAAAAAATATAGTTGTACATAATAAGGAGGCACTTGCGTACGTACGGCTATGGCCCTAGTGGGTCCCTAGTGTCATCCAGTGAAAATAAAGTCATCTCCTGAATCCTCATGTTTGTTGACCATGTTAACAATGCTCGGCGCCACGGCGAGCGCAACAACTCGAAGGACAACGGAGAGGGCCTCGCGGGCCCTACGGAGGTCTGATACAGTGCCCGCTGCTCATTCAGGAAGCCAGGATCATCATACACCTATGAGCACCTTCGAGAAACTGAGACGACATGAAACGGTAATGCCGCGCTTGGAAGCTCTGGTTTATTTCAAACTTGTATTAACATACAAGTATAATTTACTCGTCATCGGAAGGCCCGAGGTCTGTAAGTAAAACCAGTGGGTTACGCGTGTAATTTAAGAGACCAGTGTATATTTTACGAGCATTGCTATATGGACGACATTACCAGACGATACATGCATGACGTGCGTATCATGCCATCCATGGGCAAGGCTGAAACAGTAGCTAACGGCTGGATTAGCAATCGTCGGAGTGTCGTTCAGCGTTTTTGTCATGTGTGAAGTACTTCCTATATTTTACTAGTCGAAATCGACCAACCAAGCGCCTTCGCCCGAGACCATCTGCTTTAATTTACAAGCGTCAGTTTTACAAGCGGTTTTGGTTGGAAAACGACTATCCAATCACGGCCTAATATCATGAGTTGGTCAGAAGATCATATGGTTTCACGTCTAACCTACCCGACATGTTGTATAGGCTATGAATGAAACATCAGACGATGAACTTCATACGCACGGAAACAACAGAAGAGGATGATCTTCTTAACAAGCAAATCACTGGCATTAGATCGACATGCAAAACAATACGAAGCATTATTCTCAGGAGGCACGGTGAACAGCTCGTGATGCCGCATGCCACAACATTCCAAGCTCAACTTTGCAATCAAACACAAGGCCTGGCATTACATAGACAATATTCAGAACAAACTCTTAACACACGAATATCTCAGCAGAGTAACTATTTACTTCTAAACTGAACACAGGAATAGGGAAAAACACTCGACGCTGCTCACAGCAAGGGCGTCCCACTCAAAAATATCAAATGCATGTCTTCTGGCTAACATCAATGAGCAAATTTTGACAAGGTTTTCCAATTCCAATATATTAAACTAACGTCTTCTTGCTAACATCAATGAGCAAATTTTGACAAGGTTTTCCAATTCCAATATATTAAACTAACGTCTTCTTGCTAACATCAATGATTAAACTTTGACAAGCTTTTCCCATTCAAAATATGTAATGCCTATGATCGTGTCCTTTCTTAGTTTCTTGTACTTGTTTGGGCACTTTTTGCCCAGGGCACTCCACGTGTTGTTAAGTTGCCAATGGTCTCTGCAGACTAGTCATGTCACCGGTGTCTAATAATACTCTGTAAAGCTTCTCGGTCATTCCTTCTATAATGTACCGCATCCAGTGACTGCTTCTTTCTGCAAAGTGGAACGACCAACTGGACCCAGTAACGCAGCAGTTTGCCTTGGACATATTGGCTCCTTTTGTGCAGTTCAACTAAAATCGAAGTCGGAATAAAATCGAGCTTTAATTTTGATATCCCTATAAGCAACAATAGGTATAAGGGAAACAATTACTGAGAAATAATGGTTGATGACTTGTCTTAATGGGAAACAAAGCAGGAGAGGAGCAATTCTCCATTAGTGTGATTCATTCATATTGACTGAGATATTATCTTAACAATGCCTTCGTTCAACATGTATAAAGAACGACAAAGTAGAAAAGTACCATTCCTAAAACAATGCAACTGATTCATTTTTAAAGAGACATTATCTTAACAATACCTTGGTTAAACATGTAGAAAGAACTACAAAGCAGGATAGTACCATTCCTAACAAGTGTTTCAGTTTTGAACTAAGATTCAGTAGTTAATTAATTCTGAGAGTGGCATTGCTTAATTTTACCAGCGGCATTAGATTAACGAAAAGCATAACCAGTTCCAGGGAGAGTGGGCGCAACAACAATATGTGCTTCCATCTACTTATAAAGGGGGTGATGCAGAGTTTGTTGTAACAAAGCAACAAGCATCATGTCTGGGTTGGTCCCATTTTTGTTCACTACTTAATGGGAAAAGACAGCAATGCAATAGCTTCAATTCAACATTTATTTAAAACAGAACCAATACAAGTAGCACAACATCTCAAAGCACACTGCACAATCATGTGGATGAAGGCCTGTACTGACCTTTCATGACAACACCAGGATAAAATACGAATCTGCTAACACGAATAGGAAATCCAATCTCATTTTGTGCAGTTGCACTGAAATCAAGCAAAGTGTTTCGTGTAGCGAAGCAAAATGTCGCAATAGCAACAAGTTGAATAGATATCATGTGGTTGAGACCAAGATTTGAAACAACTCGACAGGAACACTGGAAACAAATCTCGATCTCCTTTTGTGCAGTTCCACCAAAATTAAGCAAAGTCACCGGTGTGACATTCAAGTTGAACTGCACAAAACACTCTTAAAACATAAGTATTTCGAGTAGCGAAGCAAAATGTCGCAATAGCAACAAGTTGAATCGATACCCCTGTTTTAACAGAGGCAAAAAAGGAAACAATTACTTGTCGATAAAGGAGGATGAAACAAACGGTGACAGAAAGAAGCATCTAACTTATCTTGGATGGAAAACAAAGTAGGATAGTAGCATTTCTAAAACGGTAGCATTAATTCATATTAACAGAGACATTCTCTTGAAACAACATTCGTTAAAAAATGTAATTTACTTTTAACAGTGGCATTGCTTCAATTTTCCGGCGGCATTCTTAGATTAACAACAACAAAATAGCTGTATGGGACATGCTAGCACCATGTGCGTCCACACGTATAAATGGGTGATGCAGAGTATGTAGCCAAGCAGCATATCTGTGTTGGTCCCACATTTGTTCTCTTTGAACTTTTTTCCTATGTGAGGGCAGCAAATCTAGTCCTGCACAAACTACCCGACCCCGCCAGTTTCTTTCCCTTTTCAACAAAGAGATCGGTTCCTTACAGATGTGTGTACTGGGTTACCCCCCTTTTCCCTTTTCGACCAACAAAGCGGCTGGATAGCCAGTCTATACTACTTTTCCTCCCTCCTTTCCTCATTGAACCACGTCCTAGATTCATGCTCCACCCCACCGCACCTTTCTTTCCTCTTTGAACCAAGACCTAGATTCGACTACAGATCGAAAAAGATCCACATGCAGCTACAGCAACGACGGTTTCAAAGAAACTTATACCTTAGGGTCGTCGGGATGTGGCAAGGCATGCGGCGAGAGGCCGGATCTGCCCACACTACATATGGCAGCGAGGAAGAAGGGGTCGGTGGACCTCCCCCACAGGCGCTGGGTGAAAGAGAACAGCGCAGCCGGCAGTGGATTGCCTCCCTCGCCGAAGGCGATAGAGTTAACGCTGCACCTCCTCCCCTTCCCGGTGCGACGGGATACGGATGCCTCCTTCACCAGCTGTGAGGGGGGGGGGGAGAGAGACAAGAGGCCAATGCAGTCTTGTTTAGATCTGGTGAAGAGAGGGTGAGAGACTGTGAATATAGCAAACCCTAGCAAATGAACGCTGAGCCTCCAGCGTGTAACATATATGTATTGCGGCGAGCGTGTGGAGAGTGCAAACCCTAGCGAACAAGCGCTGAGGCTCCCGCTTATATATATACTAATGTAGTACGGACTGAGCTTCGGTGCCTTCACTCCATCTGCTTTTGGCTGTATGACAGGTGAGCCAGCCACATTTTGGTCCCACCTGTCATAAACCCAAAGGCAGGTGCACTAAGTCAATGAAGCTGCGTCCATATAGTACTCTCGTGTGTATACGACTAATATATAGTGGAGTGGTTTTCTTATTCTCTCCATAACAATCGTTTTAAATTGTGTAAGTACGAAACGAAACTCTTTATTTAATGTACAGAGGGAGTACTACTCCGATGAACTAACAATCCACGCCCACGCGTCCTGGTCGCACTTCCTGTCCTTCACGTGTGGTACACTACCCTCCCTTAAGTGAACAACCACACATGCGCCAAATTATCGGAAACGTGTGAGAGTGTATACAAAAAAAGAATTTTAATTTCAATTATCGGAAAGGTTTGAGAGTATTACAAAGTTTGACTTCAGTCAAATCTAATATGCGGAGTAAGTAAAAATGGAGGGCTACTACGTCCATCCGGGTTTTTAGTCCACACCATTTTTTAAATCAAAGTTAATAGGTGCACAAATAAAATTACAGGGGAGCTGGAGACAAAGTTGTGAGCAGGCTTAGAAATCAATAAAAAACTTATGCTCTTAGTACCAACGTCGATCCTTCTTCGAGGAAACATTTGGTTCATAGCCAATTGTGTGATAAAATTGCACCAACGTGAAATACGACCGCGTCTCCAACGCAACCAAGGTGAACTGACGAAGGATATCATCTTTGTGCGTAACAAGCAAAGAGCACTGATGGAAGACATCTTGTTTTTCATTGAAAATCGATCAGCTTCACCAGCCGACGCAACCATGAGGCGCGACTGAGGGAGTCCTGGACTAGGGGATGTCCGGACAGCCGGACTATCATCGTCAGCCGGACTCCAAGACTATGAAGATGCAAGATTGAAGACTTCGTCCCGTGTCCGGATGGGACTTTCCTTGGCATGGAAGGCAAGCTTGGCGATACGGATATGTAGATCTCCTACCATTGTAGCCGACTCTTTGTAACCCTAGCCCTCTCCGGTGTCTATATAAACCGGAGGGTTTTAGTCCGTAGGACAACATAACCATTACAACAATCATACCATAGGCTAGCTTCTAGGGTTTAGCCTCCTTGATCTCGTGGTAGATCCACTCTTGTACTACCCATATCATCAATATCAATCAAGCAGGAGTAGGGTTTTACCTCCATCGAGAGGGCCCGAACCTGGGTAAAAACATCGTGTCCCTTGTCTCCTGTTACCATCCGCCTAGACGCACAGTTCGGGACCCCCTACCCGAGATCCGCCGGTTTTGACACCGACATTGGTGCTTTCATTGAGAGTTCCTCTGTGTCGTCACCGATAGGAAGGATGTCTCTACCCGTCTTCAAAGACGGTATCTTCGTCAAAGGAGCCTTGGCCACCGGCCAAACTATCCGGCTAGGTGGTTTTCTCATGACCGCCAGTTCGGCCACCGCTTCGACGATGACCTCTCAGGTCGTTAAAAGCAATCTTCACGTCAGCTCGGAATTCGCCGAGCGGCTGGATCCAATAGAGCTCTCGTCCATAAACGAGCTCTTGGATCGCATCGCCACCCTGGGAGTCGCTACAGACTACAATCAGATTGGGCTTAAAACCGATCTGAGAGAGATTAACTCTCCCCAGGTCACCCACCACGTTGCAGTGGTAGAGGAACAACGCGGCGACTCTTCTCCTGTATTGAAAACTAGTCATGTCCGGGCTCCCGAACCCTTCATGCCGGATTCCCGCGGAGGGACAGACTTCGATCAAGCACTGAACCTAAAGTCAGGCATCAGACCGGACTCGTTGGACAACATCCAGCAATCCAAGCTTCCAAATTTGGAAACTTCTCGGCCCTTGAGCCTCGAGATGGCTAGGGTTCCGGACTTAATTCCACCCGCCCGCCCAGACATATGCGATCTATCTCTAATCCGGCAAGAGCCCGCTGAAACAGTACATCACTACTGGGCCAGATTCCTCCTGGTTATGGACAGGATAAAAAACTGCTGAGAGGAAGACGCAATCTCAATTTTTTGCAATAACTGCACGGACGAGGGAATCTTAAATGCCATCAGCCGTCGTGAAATTACACGCTTCGCCGACCTGGCGTCCATAGTACGAAAGTATTGTGCGATGGAGAGTTTCCGGAAAACCGAAAATAAGTTTTGGGATAATCCGGCCCAGAATACAACCCTAGTCCGCAACAAAAGGGTGCATTACACTCAGGCACCAGGTACAAAAACCAAAAAGCAAAAACCCCACAAAGGGCATGGAACCGTACTGGAAGGATGGCTTAGCGGACCCTGTAAAATTCACAGTACAGAGGGCGCCATCCCAACACATAGCCTTCGAGCATGTTGGATATTACGGCAGGTGGCCAAAAGTGGCGAGGAGCTTCTAGCCCCGGAAAACCACTCAAACAATACCGGTACGGTATCAACAGTCTTCGAGACTTTCGCATGAAATAATATGCGGAAACGAACAATCCGCAGCCTCGCCGAAGTCTACCAAGTAGCAACAGCAAATCCATGGAGCAACACAGCCATCACCTTCAACGCCAGCGATGAACCTAAATTCCGAACGGCCCGAGCACCAGCCGCATTTGTCCTTAGTCCAATAGTGGACGGCTTTCGACTTACCAAGGTACTCATGGATGGCGGCAGCGGATTAAACCTCATCTACGAGGAAACTCTTCAAAAAATGGAAATAGATTGGAGCCGCATTGAGCGAAGCAACACAACCTTCAGAGGAATAATCCCTAGCCGGGAAGCGCGCTGCACCGGAAAAATCACACTCGATGTGGTGTTCGGCTCGCCGGACAATTATAGATCCGAAGAAGTCACGTTCCAAGTGGCCCCGTTCAACAGCGGATATCACGCTATATTAGGACGAGAGGCATTCACAATTTTTCAAGCCGTACCCCATTACGGGTACATGAAACTCAAAATGCCTGGGCCCGGCAGAATAATCACTCTCGTTAGTGATCTGGACATAGCACTCCGCGCCGAAAACAAGACAGCCGCATTAGCCCTGGAGGCACTATCCGAAGCCCTAGCGGCAGAAGAACTCACTACGCTGCGCTCTACTGTGAATAGGGACGACGTGATACTCGATAAGAGATCCAAGTCCACCTCCTTTAAACCAGCGGACGAAATAGTAAAATTCCAGGTCCATCCAACGGACCCGACAAAGACAGCTTCCATCGGGGCACAGTTGCACCCTGATGTAGACGCCGCACTGCGAGAATTCCTTCAGGAAAATTGGGACATTTTCGCCTGGCACCCTTCGGATATGCCCGGAATCCCACGCAGATTGGCAGAACATAGCCTAAACATCCTAAAAGGATTCAAGCCAGTCAAACAGGCTCTTCAACAATTTTCCGAACCCAAAAGATAGGCAATGGGAGAAGAGCTAGCCAAACTATTGGAAGCCGGATTCATCAGAGACATCAAACATCCGGATTGGCTAGCAAACCTGGTAATGGTACCAAAGAAGGACAAATCCTGGCGCCTATGTGTCGATTTTAAAGACCTCAACAAGGCCTACCCAAAGGGTCCCTTCCCCCTCCCCCGCATCGACCAGATAATCAACGCTACCGCAGGACACGATTCATTGTGCTTCCTTGACGCATACTCCGGCTACCATCAAATCAAGATGGCGGAAGCGGACCAAGCCGCAACGGCATTCATCACTCCATATGGACCATTCTGCTTCAACACGATGCCCTTTGGACTTAAAAACACCGGTGCAACATATCAGCGCATGATTCAAACATGTCTAGCCACCCAGATCGGCAAAACAATAGAGGCATACGTAGACGATGTAGTCGTCAAAACCAAACACGTCGAAACTCTAGTAGACGACTTGAGGCTCACATTTGACAACCTCAGAGCATACGACATCAAGCTGAATCCGGAAAAATGCGTTTTCGGCGTACCAGCCGGAAAGCTCCTGGGCTTCATTGTATCCGGCAAAGGAATCGAAGCGAACCCAGCCAAGATCCGAGCTCTGTCACAGCTGGATATCCCAAAGGACCTCAAACAAATACAAAAATTGACTGGATGCGTGGCGGCTCTAAGCCGCTTTATCTCCCGTTTAGGAGAAAAGGCATTGCCCCTCTATCGCCTCCTTAGGCGCACCGAACACTTCGAGTGGACGGATGCTGCCACTGCCGGACTCGAAGACATAAAAGCCATACTGGCAACAAATCCGGTCCTGGCTGCGCCCAACTTGGGCGAACCAATGTTGTTATACATCGCGGCAACACATCAAGTTGTAAGCGCGGTACTCGTCGTCGAACGAGAGACAGAAGGGCATAAATTCCCTCTTCAAAAACCAGTGTACTACGTATCCACTGTGTTAACCCCCTGCAAGTCCCGTTACCCGAAGTATCAAAAGATAGCATACGCGGTGTTCATGGCATCCCGGAAGCTCTGACACTACTTTCAAGAGTGTTCGATAACAGTGGCCTCCGAAGTACCCCTCAATGACATTATAAACAACCGCGACGCGACGGGCAGGATTGCAAAATGGGCCATCGAGCTCTTACCATTCGATATAACTTACAAACCTCGGCGAGCTATAAAGTCGCAAGTTGTGACTGACTTTGTCGCTGAATGGACCGAAGCCGAACTCCCTAAAGAGTACGGCGCATACTCCAATTGGATTATGCACTTCGACGGCTCTAAAATGTTGGCCGGATTGAGGGCTGGCGTCGTATTGACGTCCCCAACCGGGGACACAGTCCAATACGTACTTCAAATAATGTACACAGACTCCAACAACGCAGCCGAATACGAGGCCCTTTTACATGGCCTCCGGATGGCAATCTCCATGGGCATTCAACGCCTAGAGGTGCGCGGGGATTCAAACCTGGCAATATCCCAAGTAAATGGAGACTTTGATGCCAAGGATCCGAAAATGGCAGCCTATCGTAACGCTGTCCTAAAAATGTCAGCTCGGTTTGAAGGACTTGAATTCCACCACGTAGCCCGGGATAATAACCAAGCAGCGACATATTGGCACGCATTGGCGCGAAACGTGACGCTGTCCCTCCAAACATCTTCCTGGAACGGCTCTTTAAGCCATCCGTACTATAGGAAGAGGAGTCCGGAAATAACAAACCGGAAGCAGTCGCACCAACCGAGAAAAAACAATCTGACATAATCGGTGACTCAGCCGATGAAATAACACCTTCAGCCCACGAAATAATGGCAGTGATCGCCCCGTGGACAGAGCCATTCCTAGCCTACTTGCTTAGGCAGGAACTCCCCAAAGACCAAAATGAGGCCCGCTGCATAGTTCGGCGATCTAAAGCCTACAAGGTCCATGAGGGAGAACCTTATAAGAAAAGCACAACCGGAGTCCTTCAAAGGTGTATCTCCGAAGAGGAAGGGCGAAACCTTCTGGCTGAAATTCATTCCGGACTAGGCGGACACCACGCCGCAGCTCGGGCCCTTGTAGGAAAGGCATTCTGAACAGGATTTTATTGGCCGATGGCACGGGCAGACGCTCAGGACTTAGTCCAAAGATGCGTCGGTTGTTAGTTCTTTGCTAATCAGAGCCATATGCCACCCACCGCCCTCAAAACTATACCCATTACCTGGCCGTTCGCGGTCTGGGGGCTTGACATGGTTGGACCCCTTAAAGGGGGAACCCACAAGCAAAGGTACCTATTGGTCATGGTGGACAAATTCACCAAATGGATAGAGGCCAAGCCAGTTAAAACGGCAGATTCCGGACCAGTGATAGACTTTATATCTGGGGTAGTACACCGATATGGTGTCCCCCACAGCATCATTACCGATAACGGCACGAACTTCACCGCCGACGAGGTTAAATTATGGTGCAAAAATATGGGCATTAAGCTCGATTACGCTTCAGTCTATCATCCTCAAACCAACGGTCAAGTGGAGCGAGCAAATGGTCTAATAATGAGCGGCATTAAACCCAGGCTAGTGCGGTCCCTGACGAAATCGGACACGCACTGGGTAGAGGAGCTCGACTCCGTACTCTGGGGGCTGCGGACGACGCCCAACCGTACTACCGGATTCACACCATTCTTTATGGTATACGGCGCAGAGGCAGTTCTGCCCTGCGACATTATTCATGACTCACCTCGAGTGCGCATGTACGAAGAAAGAGAAGCCGAGTTGGATCGGCAGGATAGCTTGGATGCATTGGAGGAAGAACGTGACGTTGCCAAGGCTTGTTCCGCATTCTATCAGCAGCAGGCTCTAAGATACCAAAGCAGAGAAGTACGGGCCAAAACCTACAATGTTGGCGAACTAGTTCTACGCCTGCCGGACAAGAAAAAGGACAAGCTCAAGCCCAAATGGGAAGGCCCCTTCATCATCGACCAAGTCTTGATCGGCGGGGCGTACCGTCTGCGAAACGCGTCAGACAACCGACTCGAGCCGAACCCATGGAACGCAGCCCGCCTCCGAAGATTCTATGCCTAGAGCCGGACTAAGAGTTCGTGCCCTTCCCCTGTCCAAATTTTTACACTTTAGCTGCCTTTTGTTTCTCTTTTCTCTCAACCCTATTCATAAAAGCCCTAAAAGGCCTACTTGCGCATTGTTCGCACACAATTGATGTGCTATCCGCACTCATTATACCTTGGGGCTTCTTTACAAGAAGCTTAATTATAAGGGCTTCATGCCCAGCACACGTGTCACACTTCCACGTGTCCCTTTTATTCACCACTATATGCATCGATATGACTTAAGTTTTGGCCAAGATGGGTTGCCTAGCTCCTGTGCTTACCCCTACATTCCCGATTGTTCGGCTAGGAGGTAAAGGGAGCACCTCTGCGATTGTTACTGCCGGGTCAGCCGGATGTGTACCTCAGACTAGGTGAAGCCGAAAGCTAACGTTCTTAAGGGAATACTCGGTCGGTGACTTGAAAGATGATTTTTTACCTATTTATCTATCTGCCCCCAGATGTTTTCCTGCTCTTTTCGCAGTCTGGACATGCACTTTAGGGCATGCCTCCTGGGGAAAGGAACCCTTAACGGAACTATTCTCCCTGGAAGATGTTTCTTACTAACCATGTAATATAACATAACTAGTTGGGCACTTGTCTGATAAAGCACCAATGACCCCTACGCCTGGTCTCCATGCATGCCCCGGTTGTTTCTTAACCGAGAGGGTATTCGGACACACTCCGGACTCTAGGGTCCCAAGGTTGAAGCGAAAAGGTCGGCAAAGACAAACGATCTACAATCCGGCTAGAAGGCATTTTACATGTCATTTTACAATACATTGTCAAATCGACTGACTGTATTCTTCCTCGATCCCGTCTAACAGGCTGTCTAATTTACAGTCCCGTTGGGAAAATTTCGCGGCCAACTCTACTTGGCCGCACACTAAACTCACAGGGATCTCCTTCCCATCGGGCCCCACAGGTCCGACCTCGGCCATATGCTTGGGATCCGTCTTCTTGTACCGCGTCTTTACCATGGCCCAGGCCTCCCTGGCACCTTGGCGGCAGGCCAAAATCTTCCATAAACGGAAGCGCTGCCGCACTCCCTGAAGCTTCTCCGCAAGCTCTCCAAGGCCCTCGGGTAGGGAGAGGGACGGCCATAAAGCATGGACAATGCCGCTCATCGCCTGCCGAACTCGTTTGAGCAGTTGCACCAGCTTGGGAAGCTGATCACCCGTTGATACGGGCATCTCCTCCGCAGGGCGACCTGTGAGTATAGCTACAGACATATTTTGTCAATTGACTTCCTCGCCGAACTCTTCTTTTCAAAGGAGTTCGCTCAAGCACTTACCATAGATGCCGCGACGAAGCCGTTGATTCTCCTTAACGGAGCTAGACAGCTCGGCCCAAACGCCTTTCAGCTCTTCTCCAAGCTAGGCGTGGGTATCCTGGAGCTTGTTCCTTTCCTGCTGCACCCTCGTCAGCACTCTCTCGCCGGCCTTCAGCTGGCGCAGTAGTTCTTGCCTGTCCGGATCCTGTCCGGCAGCACCTGCAAAGTCACTTTTAGACTTGCGCGCACGCTGCACACCACTTATCTTTTTAACAAAAAATATATATATTAATGTGTTACCAGGAGGGGTCACTGTGTCTCCTCCTGCGGCAGCTAGTGCGGCCTCAAGTTGGGCCTTACACTCTTGCAGCTCCTGGGACAGTTGGGTATTCTTCTTCGTAAGATCCTACATTTCCACTGATCCTTAAATCAGTTAGTACAACTACTTTAAGTCTCGGGGGCTACTGACATATACAACTATTAAAATCTCTTACCCGTATGTCTTTTACATACTGCTCCGTGGCTCTGGTCAAACCATCTTGAGTAGCACGGAGGTGCGCGTCCCCCGCGTTAAAGGCATCCAACGCCTCAGGGGAGAAGCACGCATCACGAAAGACTGTCCGGCGGCGCCTGTGGTTCATGGCGCTCTCCACCTCAGACTTGGTGGCGGACAGTCTATCGGCATCCTCCGTTGGAGGAGTATCCGGCTCGCGCCTTGCGCTCGCCTCCCCCTCTAGACTAGGTGCTGGAGCTTGGCTGCTAGAGGTTGGGTTGGCAACTTCTATGCCCGCAGTCCGGCGGGCGCTTTTTCTCCTACAAAAGTCATGAGCGTTTAAACACTTCCTAGGAACGTTGCTCTAAATAACGAACTGTTAGCTATACCTTTGCGGCGACGTTTCAATCCGCGCCGCGCTCCTCTTCCGCCTACTGGGCCGGACTGACCCTTGTTGGTCAGCCGCCGTGGGCTCGGCTTCCCGCCTTGAAGGCGCCTCCTGCAAAACACCATCGTATACGGTGGTCAGAAACGAGCAAGGGAGAAATAATGGTGCCAGGACTTCGGTCACAATCACCTGGGAAGCCGGATATAGTCCGGGGTAGTCAGCCGTAATGGCGACTAAAGCATTATCCATGCTGAGCCGGTGCAACATCCCGTCGATCAGCTCCACCTTTATGTCCGGGTCCTCTTCAAAGGCCGGATCCTGGGATCTCTCTGGATCCTCGGGTTGCGGAGCTGGGCTAAGCATGCCCTCCACAATCCGACGCAGCTCCTGCGTTGAAAGCATAATATAAGAAACTTAAACTTTGAAAGCATGGGTCGGGCACACAAAGTGTTCGCTTACCCAACGCCGAGGGTTATTCATGCAGAACCCGTTTAACGGGCTCGTCTGGAGGAAATCCTCCTTATCCCCCTTGTACAGGCCGGACAGGATCTTCGCCAGGTCTTCGGCCGATCCCGGCCCTTTGCGGCCATGACGGGTGGCATCGTCCTCCCCGTTGAAATCCCACATGGGGTGGCCCCTATATTGCAGCGGCTGCACCCCCCGCATAATGCACGTTGCCATGAATCCAATCATGGTCAACCTGGAATGGGCCAGTAACCTTATCCGGCCCATCAAATAATGGACGCTCTTGTCTTCCTCCAGTTGGGGGCTCCATGGGCGCCAGCTAAGGCGTTTCTTCAAAGGAGCATTACTGAACTCCGGGAGGCCGATCCGAACAGGGTCCGGCAGTGGAGCGTCTTCTATGTAAAACCATTCCGAGGGCCAGTCTTCGGACGCCTTCTTAGGGGTTCCGGATGGATATCCGGTCCCGGTGATGCGCCATATTTCGGCACCGCCCACTTGATATATGGAACCCTCATGAGAGCGGGGTACAAGGCAGAACAACCTCTTCCACAGTGCAAAATGGGGCTCGACGCCCAGAAATAGCTCGCAAAGAGCTACGTAACCCGTGATATGCAGGATAGAGGCGGGCGTGAGGTGATGGAGCTGGAGTCCGTAGAACTCCAGGAGCCCGCGGAGGAACGGATGTGTAGGAAATCCGAGCCCCCTTATCAGATAGGGGACGAAGCATACCTGCTCCCCTTTGTTGGGACTTGGGGTAGCCTCCGCTTGCTTCCCACCTTGGTAGGTGGCCAGCCCAGCTCGAACCGGGACCATGAAGGCCGGAGGGAGATATCCCTCCGCTTGGAGCGTCACCAGCTCGTTGTGCGGGATAGAACATCTCCGCCAATCTCCCGGCAGAGGGCTGGGAGCGCGAGAGGAGGAGCCGCGTCGACGGTCCATGATGGAATGGATTTTTGGTCAGAGGTGCTCCGATGAATACTCGCGGAAGGGGGATGGTGTGATTTGAATCTGGATTCTTGCCTCTCTTATAGGCAGATTATTTGCGCAGCTAGGGGGTAAAACACAAAAGATACCCTGGCTTTTCACATTCGTGCGACGTGTGGAAGAAGGCCATTATTGGGCGTGGAAGCCAAGAAGCGCAACATTGATGAGGAAGCCGGACACTGTTCGGCAGGTACATGGAACTTAAAGGAGAACCCGCCTTGCAACGCTGAAGATTACATATGCGCTGGACTTATCGTCATTGAAGCCTGGTTCAGGGGGCTACTGAGGGAGTCCTGGACTAGGGGGTGTCCGGACAGCCGGACTATCATCGTCAGCCGGACTCCATGACTATGAAGATGCAAGATTGAAGAATTCGTCCCGTGTTCGGATGGGACTTTTCTTGGCGTGGAAGGCAAGCTTGGCGATACGGATATGTAGATCTCCTACCATTGTAACCGACTCTTTGTAACCCTAGCCCTCTCCGGTGTCTATATAAACCGGAGGGTTTTAGTCCGTAGGACAACATAACCATTACAACAATCATACCATAGGCTAGCTTCTAGGGTTTAGCCTCCTTGATCTCGTGGTAGATCCACTCTTGTACTACCCATTTCATCAATATCAATCAAGCAGGAGTAGGGTTTTACCTCCATCGAGAGGGCTCGAACCTGGGTAAAAACATCGTGTCCCTTGTCTCCTATTACCATCCGCCTAGACGCACAGTTCTGGACCCCCTACCCGAGATCCGCCGGTTTTGACACCGACATTGGTGCTTTCATTGAGAGTTCCTCTGTGTCGTCACCGATAGGAAGGATGTCTCTACCCGTCTTCAAAGATGGTATCTTCGTCAAAGGAGCCTTGGCCACCGGCCAAACTATCCGGCTAGGTGGTTTTCTCATGACCACCAGTTCGGCCACCGCTTCGACGATGACCTCTCAGGTCGTTAAAAGCAATCTTCACGTCAGCTCGGAATTCGCCGAGCGGCTGGATCCAATAGAGCTCTCGTCCATAAACGAGCTCTTGGATCGCATCGCCACCCTGGGAGTCGCTACAGACTACAATCAGATTGGGCTTAAAACCGATCTGAGAGAGATTAACTCTCCCCAGGTCACCCACCACGTTGCAGTGGTAGAGGAACAACGCGGCGACTCTTCTCCTGTATTGAAAACTAGTCATGTCCGGGCTCCCGAACCCTTCATGCCGGATTCCCGCGGAGGGACGAACTTCGATCAAGCACTGAACCTAAAGTCAGGCATCAGACCGGACTCGTTGGACAACATCCAGCAATCCAAGCTTCCAAATTTGGAAACTTCTCGGCCCTTGAGCCTCGAGATGGCTAGGGTTCCGGACTTAATTCCACCCGCCCGCCCAGACATATGCGATCTATCTCTAATCCGGCAAGAGCCCGCTGAAACAGTACATCACTACTGGGCCAGATTCCTCCTGGTTATGGACAGGATAAAATACTGCCGAGAGGAAGACGCAATCTCAATTTTTTGCAATAACTGCACGGACGAGGGAATCTTAAACGCCGTCAGCCATCGTGAAATTACACGCTTCGCCGACCTGGCGTCCATAGTACGAAAGTATTGTGCGATGGAGAGTTTCCGGAAAACCGAAAATAAGTTTTGGGATAATCCGGCCCAGAATACAACCCTAGTCCGCAACAAAAGGGTGCATTACACTCAGGCACCAGGTACAAAAACCAAAAAGCAAAAACCCCACAAAGGGCACGGAACCGTACTGGAAGGATGGCTTAGCGGACCCTGTAAAATTCACAGTACAGAGGGCGCCATCCCAACACATAGCCTTCGAGCATGTTGGATATTACGACAGGTGGCCAAAAGTGGCGAGGAGCTTCTAGCCCCGGAAAACCACTCAAACAATACCGGTACGGTATCAACAGTCTTCGAGACTTTCGCATCAAATAATATGCGGAAACGAACAATCCGCAGCCTCGCCGAAGTCTACCAAGTAGCAACAGCAAATCCATGGAGCGACACAGCCATCACCTTCAACGCCAGCGATGAACCTAAATTCCGAACGGCCCGAGCACCAGTCGCATTTGTCCTTAGTCCAATAGTGGACGGCTTTCGACTTACCAAGGTACTCATGGATGGCGGCAGCGGATTAAACCTCATCTACGAGGAAACTCTTCAAAAAATGGAAATAGATTGGAGCCGCATTGAGCGAAGCAGCACAACCTTCAGAGGAATAATCCCTAGCCGGGAAGCGCGCTGCACCAGAAAAATCACACTCGATGTGGTGTTCGGCTCGCCGGACAATTATAGATCCGAAGAAGTCACGTTCCAAGTGGCCCCGTTCAACAGCGGATATCACGCTATATTAGGACGAGAGGCATTCACAATTTTTCAAGCCATACCCCATTATGGGTACATGAAACTCAAAATGCCTGGGCCCGGCAGAATAATCACTCTCGTTAGTGATCTGGACATAGCACTCCGCGCCGAAAACAAGACAGCCGCATTAGCCCTGGAGGCACTATCCGAAGCCCTAGCGGCAGAAGAACTCACTGCGCTGCGCTCTACTGTGAATAGGGACGACGTGATACTCGATAAGAGATCCAAGTCCACCTCCTTTAAACCAGCGGACGAAATAGTAAAATTCCAGGTCCATCCAACGGACCTGACAAAGACAGCTTCCATCGGGGCACAGTTGCACCCTGATGTAGACGCCGCACTGCGAGAATTCCTTCAGGAAAATTGGGACATTTTCGCCTGGCACCCTTCGGATATGCCCGGAATCCCACGCAGATTGGCAGAACATAGCCTAAACATCCTAAAAGGATTCAAGCCGGTCAAACAGGCTCTTCGACGATTTTTCGAACCCAAAAGACAGGCAATGGGAGAAGAGCTAGCCAAACTATTGGAAGCTGGATTCATCAGAGACATCAAACATCCGGATTGGCTAGCAAACCTAGTAATGGTACCAAAGAAGGACAAATCCTGGCGCCTATGTGTCAATTTTAAAGACCTCAACAAGGCCTACCCAAAGGATCCCTTCCCCCTCCCCCGCATCGACCAGATAATCAACGCTACCGCAGGACACGATTCATTGTGCTTCCTTGACGCATACTCCGGCTACCATCAAATCAAGATGGCGGAAGCGGACCAAGCCGCAACGGCATTCATCACTCCATATGGACCATTCTGCTTCAACATGATGCCCTTTGGACTTAAAAACGCCGGCGCAACATATCAGTGCATGATTCAAACATGTCTAGCCACCCAGATCGGCAAAACAATAGAGGCATACGTAGACGACGTAGTCGTCAAAACCAAACACGTCGAAACTCTAGTAGACGACTTGAGGCTCACATTTGACAACCTCAGAGCATACGACATCAAGCTGAATCCGGAAAAATGCGTTTTCGGCGTACCAGCCGGAAAGCTCCTGGGCTTCATTGTATCCGGCAGAGGAATCGAAGCGAACCCAGCCAAGATCCGAGCTCTGTCACAGCTGGATATCCCAAAGGACCTCAAACAAATACAAAAATTGACTGGATGCGTGGCGGCTCTAAGCCGCTTTATCTCCCGTTTAGGAGAAAAGGCATTGCCCCTCTATCGCCTCCTTAGGCGCACCGAACACTTCGAGTGGACGGATGCTGCCACTGCCGGACTCGAAGACATAAAAGCCATACTGGCAACAAATCCGGTCCTGGCTGCGCCCAACTTGGGCGAACCAATGTTGTTATACATCGCGGCAACACATCAAGTTGTAAGCGCGGTACTCGTCGTCGAACGAGAGACAGAAGGGCATAAATTCCCTCTTCAAAAACCAGTGTACTACGTATCCACTGTGTTAACCCCCTGCAAGTCCGTTACCCGCACTATCAAAAGATAGCATACGCGGTGTTCATGGCATCCCGGAAGCTCTGACACTACTTTCAAGAGTGTTCGATAACAGTGGCCTCCGAAGTACCCCTCAACGACATTATAAACAACCGCGACGCGACGGGCAGGATTGCAAAATGGGCCATCGAGCTCTTACCATTCGATATAACTTACAAACCTCGGCGAGCTATAAAGTCACAAGTTGTGACTGACTTTGTCGCTGAATGGACCGAAGCCGAACTCCCTAAAGAGTACGGCGCATACTCCAATTGGATTATGCACTTCGACGGCTCTAAAATGTTGGCCGGATTGGGGGCTGGCGTTGTATTGACGTCCCCAACCGGGGACACAGTCCAATACGTACTTCAAATAATGTACACAGACTCCAACAACGCAGCCGAATACGAGGCCCTTTTACATGGCCTCCGGATGGCAATCTCCATGGGCATTCAACGCCTAGAGGTGCGCGGGGATTCAAACCTGGAAATATCCCAAGTAAATGGAGACTTTGATGCCAAGGATCCGAAAATGGCAGCCTATCGTAACGCTGTCCTAAAAATGTCAGCTCGGTTTGAAGGACTTGAATTCCACCACGTAGCCCGGGATAATAACCAAGCAGCGACATATTGGCACGCATTGGCGCGAAACATGACGCTGTCCCTCCAAACATCTTCCTAGAACGGCTCTTTAAGCCATCCGTACTATAGGAAGAGGAGTCCGGAAATAACAAACCGGAAGCAGTCGCACCAACCGAGAAAAAACAATCTGACATAATCGGTGACTCAGCCGATGAAATAACACCTTCAGCCCACGAAATAATGGCAGTGATCGCCCCGTGGACAGAGCCATTCCTAGCCTACTTGCTTAGGCAGGAACTCCCCAAAGACCAAAATGAGGCCCGCTGCATAGTTCGGCGATCTAAAGCCTACAAGGTCCATGAGGGAGAACCTTATAAGAAAAGCACAACCGGAGTCCTTCAAAGGTGTATCTCCGAAGAGGAAGGGCGAAACCTTCTGGCTGAAATTCATTCCGGACTAGGCGGACACCACGCCGCAGCTCGGGCCCTTGTAGGAAAGGCATTCTGAACAGGATTTTATTGGCCGATGGCACGGGCAGACGCTCAGGACTTAGTCCAAAGATGCGTCGGTTGTTAGTTCTTTGCTAATCAGAGCCATATGCCACCCACCGCCCTCAAAACTATACCCATTACCTGGCCGTTCGCGGTCTGGGGGCTTGACATGGTTGGACCCCTTAAAGGGGGAACCCACAAGCAAAGGTACCTATTGGTCATGGTGGACAAATTCACCAAATGGATAGAGGCCAAGCCAGTTAAAACGGCAGATTCCGGACCAGTGATAGACTTTATATCTGGGGTAGTACACCGATATGGTGTCCACCACAACATCATTACCGATAACGGCACGAACTTCACCGCCGACGAGGTTAAATTATGGTGCAAAAATATGGGCATTAAGCTCGATTACGCTTCAGTCTATCATCCTCAAACCAACGGTCAAGTGGAGCGAGCAAATGGTCTAATAATGAGCGGCATTAAACCCAGGCTAGTGCGGTCCCTGACGAAATCGGACACGCACTGGGTAGAGGAGCTCGACTCCGTACTCTGGGGGCTGCGGACGACGCCCAACCGTACTACCGGATTCACACCATTCTTTATGGTATACGGCGCAGAGGCAGTTCTGCCCTGCGACATTATTCATGACTCACCTCGAGTGCGCATGTACGAAGAAAGAGAAGCCGAGTTGGATCGGCAGGATAGCTTGGATGCATTGGAGGAAGAACGTGACGTTGCCAAGGCTTGTTCCGCATTCTATCAGCAGAAGGCTCTAAGATACCAAAGCAGAGAAGTACGGGCCAAAACCTACAATGTTGGCGAACTAGTTCTACGCCTGCCGGACAAGAAAAAGGACAAGCTCAAGCCCAAATGGGAAGGCCCCTTCATCATCGACCAAGTCTTGACCGGCGGGGCGTACCGTCTGCGAAACGCGTCGGACAACCGACTCGAGCCGAACCCATGGAACGCAGCCCGCCTCCGAAGATTCTATGCCTAGCGCCGGACTAAGAGTTCGTGCCCTTCCCCTGTCCAAATTTTTACACTTTAGCTGCCTTTTGTTTCTCTTTTCTCTCAACCCTATTCATAAAAACCCTAAAAGGCCTACTTGCGCATTGTTCGCACACAATTGATGTGTTATCCGCACTCATTATACCTGGGGGCTTCTTTACAAGAAGCTTAATTATAAGGGCTTCATGCCCAGCACACGTGTCACACTTCCACGTGTCCCTTTTATTCACCACTATATGCATCGATATGACTTAAGTTTTGGCCAAGATGGGTTGCCTAGCTCCTGTGCTTACCCCTACGTTCCCGATTGTTCGGCTAGGAGGTAAAGGGAGCACCTCTGCGATTGTTACTGCCGGGTCAGCCGGATGTGTACCTCAGACTAGGTGAAGCCGAAAGCTAACGTTCTTAAGGGAATACTCGGTCGGTGACTTGAAAGATGATTTTTTACCTATTTATCTATCTGCCCCCAGATGTTTTCCTGCTCTTTTCGCAGTCTGGACATGCACTTTAGGGCATGCCTCCTGGGGAAAGGAACCCTTAACAGAACTATTCTCCCTGGAAGATGTTTCTTACTAACCATGTAATATAACATAACTAGTTGGGCACTTGTCTGATAAAGCACCAATGACCCCTACGCTTGGTCTCCATGCATGCCCCGGTTGTTTCTTAACCGAGAGGGTATTCGGACACACTCCGAACTCTAGGGTCCCAAGGTTGAAGCGAAAAGGTCGGCAAAGACAAACGATCTACAATCCGGCTAGAAGGCATTTTACATGTCATTTTACAATACATTGTCAAATCGACTGACTGTATTCTTCCTCGATCCCGTCTAACAGGCTGTCTAATTTACAGTCCTGTTGGGAAAATTTCGCGGCCAACTCTACTTGGCCGCACACTAAACTCACAGGGATCTCCTTCCCATCGGGCCCCACAGGTCCGACCTCGGCCATATGCTTGGGATCCGTCTTCTTGTACCGCGTCTTTACCATGGCCCAGGCCTCCCTGGCACCTTGGCGGCAGGCCGAAATCTTCCATAAACGGAAGCGCTGCCGCACTCCCTGAAGCTTCTCCGCAAGCTCTCCAAGGCCCTCGGGTAGGGAGAGGGACGGCCATAAAGCATGGACAACGCCGCTCATCGCCTGCCGAACTCGTTTGAGCAGTTGCACCAGCTCGGGAAGCTGATCACCCGTTGATACGGGCATCTCCTCCGCAGGGCGACCTGTGAGTATAGCTACAGACATATTTTGTCAATTGACTCCCTCGCCGAACTCTTCTTTTCAAAGGAGTTCGCTCAAGCACTTACCATAGATGCCGCGACGAAGCCGTTGATTCTCCTTAAAGGAGCTAGACAGCTCGGCCCAAACGCCTTTCAGCTCTTCTCCAAGCTAGGCGTGGGTATCCTGGAGCTTGTTCCTTTCCTGCTGCACCCTCGTCAGCACTCTCTCGCCGGCCTTCAGCTGGCGCAGTAGTTCTTGCCTGTCCGGATCCTGTCCGGCAGCACCTGCAAAGTCATTTTTAGACTTGCGCGCACGCTGCACACCACTTATCTTTTTAACAAAAAATATATATATTAATGTGTTACCAGGAGGGGTCACTGTGTCTCCTCCTGCGGCAGCTAGTGCGGCCTCAAGTTGGGCCTTACACTCTTGCAGCTCCTGGGACAGTTGGGTATTCTTCTTCGTAAGATCCTACATTTCCATTGATCCTTAAATCAGTTAGTACAACTACTTTAAGTCTCGGGGGCTACTGACATATACAACTATTAAAATCTCTTACCCGTATGTCTTTTACATACTGCTCCGTGGCTCTGGTCAAACCATCTTGAGTAGCACGGAGATGTGCGTCCCCCGCGTTAAAGGCATCCAACGCCTCAGGGGAGAAGCACGCATCACGAAAGACTGTCCGGCGGCGCCTGTGGTTCATGGCGCTCTCCACCTCAGACTTGGTGGCGGACAGTCTATCGGCATCCTCCGTTGGAGGAGTATCCGGCTCGCGCCTTGCGCTTGCCTCCCCCTCCAGACTAGGTGCTGGAGCTTGGCTGCTAGAGGTTGGGTTGGCAACTTCTATGCCCGCAGTCCGGCGGGCGCTTTTTCTCCTACAAAAGTCATGAGCGTTTAAACACTTCCTAGGAACGTTGCTCTAAATAACGAACCGTTAGCTATACCTTTGCGGCGACGTTTCAATCCGCGCCGCGCTCCTCTTCCGCCTACTGGGCCGGACTGACCCTTGTTGGTCAGCCGCCGTGGGCTCGGCTTCCCGCCTTGAAGGCGCCTCCTGCAAAACACCATCGTATACGGTGGTCAGAAACGAGCAAGGGAGAAATAATGGTGCCAGGACTTCGGTCACAATCACCTGAGAAGTCGGATATAGTCCGGGGTAGTCAGCCGTAATGGCGACTAAAGCATTATCCATGCTGAGCTGGTGCAACATCCCGTCGATCAGCTCCACATTTGTCCAACTGGCACATTATTTACGTTGTTAATTATATACGCAACAATATTAACGTACAACATCTCTTGTTTGCGCACATCCGGACCGCTGCCACGGCCGATCCTGACCAACCCAAACCCTCTTCATCACCCGTGCGTGCTTCCCGCCCGAAACGGTCAGTGCCGCATTCATGCCCGGCCAGAGCGGACGCGACCTCTCACTGGCGCCGGCATTGAAGCGGCGCGCCGGCCGAGAGAGCATCGCCCGCGCCGCTTCCGGGTGCACGCGGCTGCTACAACATGCATGTAAAAAGTTTTTGGGAGTCCATGCTACAGCTAGTTGTCCTCCCCCAACTCGTCAATCTCTTCCAGTAGTGCTAGTAGTACTCCATGGCGCGATCCATCGACAAGCAGGTGAGAAAGTTATCGTATACTCGGTTTGCAGTGAGTGGCATGCCGAGCGACCGTGTGGGGTCGAGCCGTGGAGGAGGGTGAGACACGAACACGACAGACGTGATTTAAATGTTTGTTTTGCTCGATGGCGTGATCCAACGAAACGAAACGTTGGTTTCTCTCCGTTTCCATTTTTCTCCGGAAAAACGAAAACTTTCCACTCCATTTTCATTCCTATTCCAAGGTTGCCCCGTTACAACATTCCATCAAATACAAAGGAAAACTAACACGCATGCTGATGCATCTCAATGATTCACAGATCATAGCCAATATTTACTTCACAACTAAAGAAAAAAGTTGTGAGAGCGTGTACGAAAGAAAAACTGCTGATGGGGTCACTACGACTTAAACCCTAAACCCTAAACATGATTTAATTCCCTAGCCAGGTAGAACCTGTCGAAGGAAAGACGGCTGGCACCCTCGGATCATACGATGCTTTTGTGCAGTTCCACTAAAATCGACCTGAGCATCCCTGATGGCAAAGATATTGAAGAAGTGCTATTAGAATAATAGTACTAGCACTAGTTCATGAGACATAAACTCATCACAAGTAGAAGCCGGTAGAAGTAGAGAACAATCCACATGGAGATGGAGCTACGGCAGTGGAGCAAGCCGGCTCCAAAAGGAAGATGGACTACCTGGGACGTCGGGCTGTAGCTAGAAGGGCGGTTCGGACGCGGCATCGGCCCAAACCGCGGTGACCCCCGATTGGGACGCACCGACTATGGGTTTTCTCCCTCGCCGATGTCGACTGCGTCTACGCAGAACATTGTTCCCTTCCCCCAGCTGCGGGATCAGGCTCGTCGTTCTATGCTTATGAAGAGAGCAACCTTAGCAAGCAGGCTTGTAGCTTAGGCTCCTGCTAGTGTATATATAGTGGTTTTCTTTTTCTCTCCATATCAACCATTTTATATTGCGTACGTGTCATTCAAGAGTGAAATGATGGTTGCTTCTTCCGGCTAACTTACTGTGTGATTTGACTGCTCCTTAGTGGCCCCTACACGTACTCCCCCTACGTGTATGCAACAGTCACACGTACACATCGACACAAAAATGCGCGCGACGCCCTAATGCATGCATGTCTGAGCACATGACAGAACACACACGGTCACGCTAAGTGCTCAACCTACACGTGCATGCACACACATACTCAGTCAGGGTGAGCTAGTGACCGTATAAACACCGGAAAATATATATATTGAGCGCAATGAGCGTCTTATGAAGTCCACTGACCGTATTTTTACAAATATACAGTGACAAACAGTGTATTTATCTCGTTTGAAATTAATCCATATTAACTGGAGAGGAGGCAGTATGGACTAGCATTACTTGCGCGCGGTGGCTCGCAGGACAAGTAGAAACTTTTGACTAATGCAAGCTCTCCCTCGCTCAGGCGGTGGACGTGCAACAGTTAATTCAGTGTCAGATTGCCAGAAGCATACACTATACTACTAGTGCTACTATTGTTCGACTTCCCGAATAGGCGAACAGCCAAGCGCAAAGTTTACTAATATAATCTATAAAGGTACATACTATACTAGTACTAGGAACCAGATGGAGGAGCGTCTGCACTCCTATTATAATTTTAAAATGTGATAAAGCAATCTTCAACACATTTGGTTCTCTTCGAGGGTTCTCGCATGTGATAATGGAAGTTGATTGCATGGAACACTCGCCACAATTCTCGCTTAATTCTGGCTCATATCCTGTTACAAATAGTAGCGCTCGGTAATATTTCCTCTTTTTTGTTATTCAGCATGTAAACAGGTCAGCAAACCTTGCGGCGCATCTTCGTGCGAACCGTGCTTGCTGCACTTTGAATGTGGCCGAGAGCTGGCTCGATGAAACACCTCGCTTCCTACTTCTTTTTTTGCGGGGTACCTCGCTTCCTAGTGACCAGTGTCTTGGCTGATCGTCCTAAGAATGCTTATATATGAATAAAGCTCTCTCATTTACCCGCAAAAAAGATTGAGCCATATTAACTGGAAAGGAGGGAGTATGGACTAGCACTACTTTTTGGTGTGTCCCGTCAACTCGCGGAACGAGGAGAAGCTTGCAGGACAAGGTGAAGCTCGCTGACGCCTTTTGACTAATGCAACCTACCCTCGGTGGACATGCATCAGTCCATTCGGTGTTAGATTATCAGAGGCATACACTGTACTACCCAACATGCGGAGTACCATCATTGTTCAACTTCACGAAGAGGCGAAGAGCCAAGCGCAGTAGTACAAGTAGTACTACTACTAGAACCGCATGGTGGAGCGTTTGTACTCTTATTTCTTTTTATCTCTGATAAAGTACACGTTTATTCCGGAGAACGGCGGAAAATGGCAGCTCAACATGTAATGAATGATATCGATCAACCAACCATGCTCAAATATATCTTGGCCTCCATGCAAACCCGTCTGTGTGTTCTCGCTCCTCGTCTCTCTCAAGGAACGGCGGGTTGGCTCTTTGCCGTCAATTGAGATCGGTTTGCTCACACTCCTGTCACACATGTCAGTGATATGCCAAGAGGAGGTGCGTTGACCGACTGGCCATACGCATACTTGGTTTTGAACCTTCATACTACTCCTCCCTCCATCACAGTTTACAGGGCGCGCTTCATTATGATGCATTTCTCTCAATGCATTTCCACCACCAGAGAGACTTTAGACGCGTTTGGTTTAATGCTCAATTAATTAGGGCGTGGTAACCGCAATCAAGTCCACAATTTTCTCTCCATGTAACTACGGAGTGGAGTAAGTGCATGCATGTGTGTACCCGGGGTGGAAGCACTGCATGCATGTGTGTTCGCATTATTCCCTCTACTAGTAATAGACGTCGTGCTATAACTACCAATGCTATTTTTTAGGCTGATCACTAGTCGCCTTGGTCCCACAGATCTTTTTTCTTTTTTCTGAAGCGCGCTATATAAACAGTGGCGGATGGAGTAGTATGAGCGGATTCAAAGAAGAGCGTATTGATGGTTGCTTCTTCAGAGCAACTTACAATGGGAAAGGTGGGGCTTACGATTTGACTACCCATTACTCACTATTAATGCGGCACAACGACCGGGCTGAGTCTCCCATGTGGTTGTGCACTACCCCCTCGGTTCTTAAATATACTCCGGAATATATTTGTCTTTCTAGAGATTTCAACGAGTGACTACTCAAATATTTGTCTTTTTAGAGATTTCAAAAGGACTGGCACATACGGATGTATATACATATTTTAGAGTGTAGATTCTCTCATTTTGATCCGTATGTAGTCACTTGTTGAAATCTCTAGAAAGACGAATAGAATATTTAGGAACGGAGGGAGTACACATACGAAGCAAAATGAGTGAATCTACACTCTAAAATAGGCCCATTTGAAATTTGTAAAAAGATAAATATTTAGGAACGAAGGAGTATAATTTTGTGCATGGCACATGGACCCGGATGATGAAGAGGCTTCTGGCAATGCTATCAAGCTTCCATCATTTGTTTACATAATTGACGTACTATACAAATAATTTTCCAGCAAGACATGAAATTGTACAATGGTGTGAGCTTTCAGCTTCTGTTTCGCGTGTCTTGCCATCGATCCTCTTTCGGAAACAATAAAAAACTAACTTCCTTGCTAATGCATGTCAATTATTAGCAGATCAGAGCTAATAATTACATCACAACTGAAGACAGAGTTGTGAGAAGGTGTTAAATTAAAATTGATCCATGCTTTCATTGGCAACAACGTCCCCCAGCTCTGTCTAAATCAACAAGGCATGTTGGGAAAAAAGTAGCTGTCTGGAGCATGCAACATTCCGATCATTTCGTGCAGTTCCACTAAAATAGAGCTGAGCGTGCCTGTTCCAAAGATATTAAGTGTGATTACGATAATAGAGGACTGCTGATGAAACAATAAACACATAAATAGAAGTTGGTCACCTTTGCAGTCTCTTTTAAGACTAACTAGTTGGAGAAGATTAGGCTCGGAGTTGGATGAGGAGGATAGAGAAAAACCAATCTCCCTTTGTGCAGTCGCACTGAAATGTAGAGACGTTGCCCATGTGGCATTTTAGTACAACTATGCAAAACACTCTTAAGAAAAAAGTGATTTGTGCAGTTCACCAAAAGGTCGCAACAGCAACGAGGTGAAATGGATAGCCCTATTTGCAAAAAAGAGGTAGAAAGGAAACAATTACTGGCCAATAACAGTTGATGACACATGCGACGACAAAAAAGAAGCATATTCCTTGCCCTAAGGGAAGATAACAACACGGTTGTGTTTGTCTAAAATGGTGTGAGGACGAGAATGCAATATGGAAAGTACGCTGGACGAGCTACGTTTTGGGCAAAGAACTATGGAAGATCCACATGCAGCGACGTCGGAAGACGGGCAGTGGAGCAAGGCCGGAGGGGATACCTGGAGGTCGTCCGGATGTAACTAGGTGAGCGGCGGCGGGCGGAATCTGCGAGCAGGTGGCATAGGCCCTGCCGCGCCGGAGCTTGGTCAGAGAGAACGGCGTGTATCACAGATCGCGACGTGCTGCCTCGGTGCCGTCAAACGGAGAAATGATGCACTTCCTCCCTTTCCCCGGCGGACGAGATCCGGCCGGATCAGTGACCAATGGTGAGAGAGAGAGAGAGAGAAAGAGGCCACCGCACTCCCTTTCCCCCGGCGGACGGGATGCGGCCGGATTAGTGACCAACGGTGAGAGAGAGAGAGAGGACACCGCACTCCCTTTCCCCCGGCGGACGGGATGCGGCCGGATCAGTGACCAACGGTGAGAGAGAGAGAGGCCACCACAGCCTTGTGTGAGATACTCTGAAGAGCGACAAACCAGGCACGCAAGGCTCCATTGTATATAGTGAGATACTCTGAAGAGCGACAAAATCGTTTTATATTCTGTGTACGTGCCATTGAGCGCTATAACTTTATTTAAAAATAACGCGGCAACGCGTCAAGTCGAACTTTGTTTCGTGCAGGCGTGGTACACGACCTCCCTAGGTAAACAACCGCTACATGCGTTCAAATTAGCACGTGGGCTGCCATTTCGTAAAGAAATGAGCTCCACCGTGTACCCGCGCGGGTGTGGCTGGGCACGAAGCGTGAGTACGTGCACGGTGCACCTATTCTCTTCTTGTATACGTACACCACCTACGTGGGGTTGGTGAGAGAGATACAAACCTAGAGAGATATAGTGTGTGTGTTCTCGAGAGTTTTTTTGGGGGGGGGGGTCAATCAAAAAATGTAACATATGCAACGTGTGTGAAATAGAGTCCTGGATATAACATATATATAGATGAAGGAAATATGCCCTAGAGGCAATAATAAAGTTATTATTTATTTCCTCATATCATGATAAATGTTTATTATTCATGCTAGAATTGTATTAACCGGAAACATAATACATGTGTGAATACATAGACAAACATATAGTCACTAGTATGCCTCTACTTGACTAGCTCATTAATCAAAGATGGTTATGTTTCCTAACCATAGACATGTGTTGTCATTTGATTAATGAGATCACATCATTAGGAGAATGATGTGATTGACATGACCCATCCCGTTAGCTTAGCACTTGATCATTTAGTATTCTGCTATTGCTTTCTTCATGACTTTTACATATTCCTGTAACTATGAGAATTGTGTAACTCCCGTTTACCGGAAGAACACTTTGGGTACTACCAAACGTCACAACGTAAATGGGTGATTATAAAGGAGTACTAAAGGTGTTTCCGAAGGTACATGTTGAGTTAGCATAATTCGAGATTAGGTTTTGTCACTCCGATTGTCGGAGAGGTATCTCTGGGCCCTCTCGGTAATACTCATCACCTAAGCCTTGCAAGCATGTAACTAATAAGTTAGTTATGAGATGATGTATTACGGAACGAGTAAAGAGACTTGCCGGTAACGAGATTGAACTAGGTATTGGATACCGACGATCAAATCTCGGGCAAGTAACATACCGATGACAAAGGGAATAACGTATGTTGTTATGCGGTTTGACCGATAAAGATCTTCGTAGAATATGTAGGAAGCAATATGGGCATCCAGGTCCCGCTATTGGTTATTGACCAGAGACATGTCTCGGTCATGTCTACATTGTTCTCGAACCGTAGGGTCCGCACGCTTAAGGTTTCGATGACAGTTATATTATGAGTTTATGTATTTTGATGTACCGAAGGTTGTTCGGAGTCCCGGATATGATCACGGACATGACGAGGAGTCTCGAAATGGTCGAGACATAAAGATTGATATATTGGACGGATATATTTGGACACCGGAAAGGTTCCGGAAGAATTTGGAGCTCCGGGAGGTTACCGGAACCCCCCGGGAGGTATATGGGCCTTATTGGGCCCATGTAGGAGGAAGGGAGAAGGAGCAAGGGAAGGGGGCGCGCCCCCCCAAGCCCAATCCGAATTGGGGAGGGGGCCGGCCCCCCCTTTCCTTTCTCCTTCCCCCTCTTCCTTTCCTACTACTAGTACTACTTCCTAATACTAGTACTCCTTCCTCCCCCCTCCAAATAAGATAAGGAAAAGAGAGGGAAACCTACTTGGAGTAGGTTTCCCCCTCCTCATGGCGCGCCCCCCCCTAGGGCCGGCCACCTCCTCCCTCCCTCCTTTATATACGGGGGTAGGGGGGCACCCTAGGACACACAAGTTGATCATTGATCGTTCCTTAGCCGTGTGCGGTGCCCCCCTCCACGATATTACACCTCAATCATATTGTAGCGGTGCTTAGGCGAAGCCCTGCGACAGGAGAACATCAAGATCGTCACCACGCCGTCGTGCTGACGGAACTCCCCCTTGAAGCCTCTACTGGATTGGAGATCGAGGGTGTGTCATCGAGCTGTACGTGTGTCAAGAACTCGGAGGTGCCGGAGTAACGGTGCTTGGATCGGTCGAACCGGGAGGACGTACGACTACTTCCTCTACGCTGCGTCAACGCTTCCGCTTCGGTCTACGAGGGTACGTAGACAACACTCTCCCCTCGTTGCTATGTCATCACCATGATCTTGCGTGTGCGTAGGAAAATTTTGAAATTACTACGTTCCCCAACAGTGGCATCCGAGCCTAGGTTTTTATGGTTTGATGTTATATGCACGAGTAGAACACAAATGAGTTGTGGACGATATAAGTCATACTGCCTACCAGCATGTCATACTTTGGTTCAGCGGTATTGTTGGATGAAGCGGCCCGGACCGACATTACGCGTACGCTTACGCGAGACTGGTTTTACCTCCGTGCTTAGCACACAGGTGACTAGCGGGTGTCTGTTTCTCCAACTTTAGTTGAACCGAGTGTGGCTACGCCCGGTCCTTGTGAAGGTTAAAACGGAGTCTATTTGACAAACTATCGTTGTGGTTTTGATGCGTAGGTGAGATTGGTTCTTGCTTAAGCCCGTAGCAGCCACGTAAAATTTGCAACAACAAAGTAGAGGACGTCTAACTTGTTTTTGCAGGGCATGTTGTGATGTGATATGGCCAAGACGTGATGCTATATTTTATTGTATGAGATGATCATGTTTTGTAACCGAAGTTATCGGCAACTGGCAGGAGCCATATGGTTGTCGCTTTATTGTATGAAATGCAAACGCCCTGTAATTGCTTTACTTTATCACTAAGCGGTAGCGATAGTCATAGAAGCAATAGATGGCGTAACGACAACGATGCTACGATGGAGATCAAGGTGTCACGCCGGTGACGATGGTGATCACGACGGTGCTTTGAAATTGGAGATCACAAGCACAAGATGATGATGGCCATATCATATCACTTATATTGATTGCATGTGATGTTTATCCTTTATGCATCTTATCTTGCTTTGATTGACGGTAGCATTTTAAGATGATCTCTCACTAATTATCAAGAAGTGTTCTCCCTGAGTATGCACCATTGCGAAAGTTCTTCGTGCTGAGACACCACGTGATGATCGGGTGTGATAGGCTCTACGTTCAAATACAACGGGTGCAAAACAGTTGCACACGTGGAATACTCAGGTTATACTTGACGAGCCTAGCATATACAGATATGGCCTCGGAACACGGAGACCGAAAGGTCGAGCGTGAATCATATAGTAGATATGATCAACATAGAGATGTTCACCATTGAAACTACTCCATCTCACGTGATGATCGGACATGGTTTAGTTGATTTGGATCACGTGATCACTTAGATGACTAGAGAGATGTCTGTCTAAGTGGGAGTTCTTTAGTAATATGATTAATTGAACTTAAATTTATCATGAACTTAGTACCTGATAGTATTTTGATTGTCTATGTTTGTTTGTAGATAGATGGCTCGTGCTGTTGTTCCGTTGAATTTTAATGCGTTCCTTGAGAAAGCAAAGTTGAAAGATGATGGTAGCAATTACACGGACTGGGTCCGTAACCTGAGGATTATCCTCATTGCTGCACAGAAGAGTTACGTCCTGGAAGCACCGCTGGGTGCCAGGCCTGCTGCTGATGCAACTGACGACGTTAAGAACGTCTGGCAGAGCAAAGCTAATGACTACTCTATAGTTCAGTGTGCCATGCTTTACGGCTTAGAACCGGGTCTTCAACGACGTTTTGAACGTCATGGAGCATATGAGATGTTCCAGGAGTTGAAGTTAATATTTCAAGCAAATGCCCGGATTGAGAGATATGAAGTCTCCAATAAGTTCTACAGCTGCAAGATGGAGGAGAACAGTTCTGTCAGTGAGCATATACTCAAAATGTCTGGGTATAATAATCACTTGATTCAACTGGGAGTTAATCTTCCGGATAATAGCGTCATTGACAGAATTCTCCAATCACTGCCACCAAGCTACAAGAGCTTTGTGATGAACTATAATATGCAAGGGATGAACAAGACTATTCCCGAGCTCTTCGCAATGCTGAAAGCCGCGGAGGTAGAAATCAAGAAGGAGCATCAAGTGTTGATGGTCAACAAGACCACTGGTTTCAAGAAAAGGGGCAAAGGGAAGAAGAAGGGGAACTTCAAAAAGAACAGCAAACAAGTTGCTGCTCAAGAGAAGAAACCCAAGTCTGGACCTAAGCCTGAAACTGAGTGCTTCTACTGCAAGCAGACTGTACACTGGAAGCGGAACTGCCCCAAGTATTTGGCGGATAAGAAGGATGGCAAAGTGAACAAAGGTATATGTGATATACATGTTATTGATGTGTACCTTACTAATGCTCGCAGTAGCACCTGGGTATTTGATACTGGTTCTGTTGCTAACATTTGCAACTCGAAACAGGGACTACGGATTAAGCGAAGATTAGCTAAGGATGAGGTGACGATGCGCGTGGGAAATGGTTCCAAAGTCGATGTGATCGCGGTCGGCACGCTACCTCTACATCTACCATCGGGATTAGTTTTAGACCTGAATAATTGTTATTTGGTGCCTGCGTTGAGCATGAACATTATATCTGGATCTTGTTTAATGCGAGACGGTTATTCATTTAAATCAAAGAATAATGGTTGTTCTATTTATATGAGTAATATCTTTTATGGTCATGCACCCTTGAAGAGTGGTCTATTTTTATTGAATCTCGATAGTAGTGATACACATATTCATAATGTTGAAGCCAAAAGATGCAGAGTTGATAATGATAGTGCAACATATTTGTGGCACTGCCGTTTAGGTCATATCGGTGTAAAACGCATGAAGAAACTCCATACTGATGGACTTCTGGAATCACTTGATTATGAATCACTTGGTACTTGCGAACCGTGCCTCATGGGCAAGATGACCAAAACACCGTTCTCCGGATCTATGGAGAGAGCAACAGATTTGTTGGAAATCATACATACAGATGTATGTGGCCCGATGAATGTTGAGGCTCGTGGCGGATATCGTTATTTTCTCACCTTCACAGATGATTTGAGCAGATATGGGTATATCTACTTGATGAAGCACAAATCTGAAACATTTGAAAAGTTCAAAGAATTTCAGAGTGAAGTTGAAAATCATCGTAACAAGAAAATAAAGTTTTTATGATCTGATCGTGGAGGAGAATATTTGAGTTACGAGTTTGGTTTACATTTGAAACAATGTGGAATAGTTTCGCAACTCACGCCACCTGGAACACCACAACGAAATGGTGTGTCCGAATGTCGTAATCGTACTTTACTTGATATGGTGCGATCTATGATGTCTCTTACCGATTTACCGCTATCGTTTTGGGGTTATGCTTTAGAGACGGCCGCATTCACGTTAAATAGGGCACCATCAAAATCCGTTGAGACGACGCCTTATGAACTGTGGTTTGGCAAGAAACCAAAGTTGTCGTTTCTCAAAGTTTGGGGCTGCGATGCTTATGTGAAGAAACTTCAACCAGATAAGCTCGAACCCAAATCGGAGAAATGTGTCTTCATAGGATACCCAAAGGAGACTATTGGGTACACCTTCTATCACAGATCTGAGGGCAAGATTTTCGTTGCTAAATTCGGATCCTTTCTAGAGAAGGAGTTTCTCTCGAAAGAAGTGAGTGGGAGGAAAGTAGAACTTGATGAGATAACTGTATCTACTCCCTTATTGGAAAGTAGTTCATCACAAGAACCGGTTCCTGTGACAACTACACCAATTAGTGAGGAAGCAAATGATATTGATCATGAAACTTCAGATCAAGTTTCTACTGAACCTCGTAGGTCTACCAGAGTAAGATCCGCACCAGAGTGGTACGGAAATCCTATTCTGGAAGTCATGTTACTTGACCATGATGAACCTACGAACTATGAGGAAGCGATGATGAGCCCAGATTCCGCAAAATGGCTAGAGGCCATGAAATCTGAGATAGGATCCATGTATGAAAACAAAGTATGGACTTTGGTTGGCTTGCCCGATGATCGGCAAGCCATTGAGAATAAATGGATCTTTAAGAAGAAGACTGACGCTGATGGAAATGTTACTGTCTACAAAGCTCGACTTGTTGCAAAAAGTTTTCGACAAGTTCAAGGGGTTGACTACGATGAGACTTTCTCACCCGTAGCGATGCTTAAGTCTGTCTGAATCATGTTGGCTATTGCTGCATTTCATGATTATGAAATTTGGCAAATGGATGTCAAGACTGCATTCTTGAATGGATTTCTAGAAGAAGAGTTGTATATGATGCAGCCTGAAGGTTTTGTTGATCCAAAAGGTGCTGACAAAGTGTGCAAACTCTAGCGTTCCATTTATGGACTGGTGCAAGCATCTCGGAGTTGGAATAAACGCTTTGACAGTGTGATCAAAGCATATGGTTTTATACAGACTTTTGGAGAAGCCTGTATTTACAAGAAAGTGAGTGGGAGCTCTGTAGCATTTCTAGTTTTATATGTTGATGACATATTATTAATTGGAAATGATATAAAATTTCTGGATAGCATAAAGGGATACTTGAATAAAAGTTTTTCAATGAAAGACCTCGGTGAAGCTGCTTACATATTGGGCATCAAGATCTATAGAGATAGATCAAGACGCTTAATAGGACTTTCACAAAGCACATACCTTGACAAAAAATTTAAAAAGTTCAAAATGGATCAGGCAAAGAAAGGATTCTTGCCTGTGCTACAAGGTGTGAAGTTGAGTCGAACTCAATGCCCGACCACAGCAGAAGATAGAGAGAAAATGAAAGATGTTCCCTATGCTTCAGCCATAGGCTCTATCATGTATGCAATGCTGTGTACCAGACCTGACGTATGCTTAGCAATAAGCTTGGCAGGCAGGTACCAAAGTAATCCAGGAGTGGATCACTGGACAGCGGTCAAGAACATCCTGAAATACCTGAAAAGGACTAAGGATATGTTTCTCGTATATGGAGGTGACAAAGAGCTAGTCGTAAATGGTTACGTCGATGCAAGCTTTGACACTGATCCGGACGATTCTAAATCGCAAACCGGATATGTGTTTATATTAAACGGTGGAGCTGTAAGTTGGTGCGGTTCAAAACAAAGCGTCGTAGCAGGATCTACATGTGAAGCGGAGTACATAGCTGCTTCTGAAGCGGTGAATGAAGGAGTCTGGATGAAGGAGTTCATTTCCGATCTAGGTGTCATACCTAGTGCATCGGGACCAATGAAGATCTTCTGTGACGATACTGGTGCAATTGCCTTGGCAAAGGAATCCAGATTTCACAAGAGGACCAAGCACATCAAGAGACGCTTCAATTCCATTTGGGACCAAGTCCAAGTGGGAGACATAGAGATTTGCAAGATACATACGGATCTGAATGTTGCAGACCCGTTGACTAAGCCTCTCTCACGAGCAAAACATGATCAGCACCAAGACTCCATGGGTGTTAGAATCATTACTGTGTAATCTAGATTATTGACTCTAGTGCAAGTGGGAGACTGAAGGAAATATGCCCTAGAGGCAATAATAAAGTTATTATTTATTTGCTCATATCATGATAAATGTTTATTATTCATGGTAGAATTGTATTAACCGGAAACATAATACATGTGTGAATACATAGACAAACATATAGTCACTAGTATGCCTCTACTTGACTAGCTCATTAATCAAAGATGGTTATGTTTCCTAACCATAGACATGTGTTGTCATTTGATTAATGAGATCACATCATTAGGAGAATGATGTGATGGACATGACCCATCCCGTTAGCTTAGCACTTGATCGTTTAGTATTCTGCTATTGCTTCCTTCATGACTTATACATATTCCTGTAACTATGAGAATTGTGTAACTCCCGTTTACCGGAAGAACACTTTGGGTACTACCAAACGTCACAACGTAACTGGGTGATTATAAAGGAGTACTAAAGGTGTTTCCGAAGGTACATGTTGAGTTAGCATAATTCGAGATTAGGTTTTGTCACTCCGATTGTCGGAGAGGTATCTCTGGGCCCTCTCGGTAATACTCATCACCTAAGCCTTGCAAGCATGTAACTAATAAGTTAGTTATGAGATGATGTATTACGGAACGAGTAAAGAGACTTGCCGGTAACGAGATTGAACTAGGTATTGGATACCGACGATCAAATCTCGGGCAAGTAACATACCGATGACAAAGGGAATAACGTATGTTGTTATGCGGTTTGACCGATAAAGATCTTCGTAGAATATGTAGGAACCAATATGGGCATCCAGGTCCCGCTATTGGTTATTGACCAGAGACATGTCTCGGTCATGTCTACATTGTTCTCGAACCGTAGGGTCCGCACGCTTAAGGTTTCGATGACAGTTATATTATGAGTTTATGTATTTTGATGTACCGAAGGTTGTTCGGAGTCCCGGATATGATCACGGACATGACGAGGAGTCTCGAAATGGTCGAGACATAAAGATTGATATATTGGACGGATATATTTGGACACCGGAAAGGTTCCGGAAGAATTTGGAGCTCCGGGAGGTTACCGGAACCCCCCGGGAGGTATATGGGCCTTATTGGGCCCATGTAGGAGGAAGGGAGAAGGAGCAAGGGAAGGGGGCGCGCCCCCCCAAGCCCAATCCGAATTGGGGAGGGGGCCGGCCCCCCCTTTCCTTTCTCCTTCCCCCTCTTCCTTTCCTACTACTAGTACTACTTCCTAATACTAGTACTCCTTCCTTCCCCCTCCAAATAAGATAAGGAAAAGAGAGGGAAACCTACTTGGAGTAGGTTTCCCCCTCCTCATGGCGCGCCCCCCCTAGGGCCGGCCACCTCCTCCCTCCCTCCTCTATATACGGGGGTAGGGGGCACCCTAGGACACACAAGTTGATCATTGATCGTTCCTTAGCCGTGTGCGGTGCCCCCTCCACGATATTACACCTCAATCATATTGTAGTGGTGCTTAGGCGAAGCCCTGCGACAGGAGAACATCAAGATCGTCACCACGCCGTCGTGCTGACGGAACTCCCCCTTGAAGCCTCTACTGGATTGGAGATCGAGGGTGCGTCATCGAGCTGTACGTGTGTCAAGAACTCGGAGGTGCCGGAGTAACGGTGCTTGGATCGATCGAACCGGGAGGACGTACGACTACTTCCTCTACGCTGCGTCAACGCTTCCGCTTCGGTCTACGAGGGTACGTAGACAACACTCTCCCCTCGTTGCTATGTCATCACCATGATCTTGCGTGTGCGTAGGAAAATTTTGAAATTACTACGTTCCCCGACAATAGGGGGGGGTGATCCACGAGAAGAGAGTGGAGGTATCACCGGCTTGAGGTGTCCATAGAATCGAAAAGAGGGATGATGTGTGTGTGTGTGCGCGCGCAATCGATAAAGAGTGCCATCGAATTTGTGTGTGCCCGCTTCAAAGATATAGAGTGGCTGGCCTACAGGAACGTGAGAGGGGACATGTGCAGTTTGTCTCTGTGGCATGGATACCTACATGCAGCGCTCGACTATCGGTGTGTGGTGGGGGAAGAGGGAGGCCCAATTAACTATAGAGGTACAATGGCTGGTATATGTGTGGAGGAGGAGAGTGGCCTACCTCATGTATTAAGGAGATCGATCTGCCTCATGTATTAAGGGAGATCGATCGGCATCCATGCATATGTGCATGAGAGGAATAAGGTTGGGAGAGAGACAGAGCTAGAGTGTTGGAGGGGGTGGTAGTGGAGTTGCTTCTAACAAATGGTGGGATAGGCTTGCTCGACAAACGGAGGGCACGCCCGCAATATCAATAAGAGAGGAGATGGTTGCTTGTTGTCTGTGCACGTGCATGTGAGAGACGGGTCAGGAGGCATGCACGAATGATGAGGGGGGACGATGTGGTTGTGGTAAGCAGACATAACTACATAGGAAGATCAATCACCCTTTGTTAGAGAAAGGAGAGACATAACTTGTGAGGTACGTCGATCGATGGGGGGTAGTTAAAGTCGATCCGGGTATATGTTGGGAGATCGATCGGTATACATGCATGTGTGTGTTAGAAGCAAACGAGGCACGAGGAGAAGGATAGAGATAGAGGGATGCATGTAGGAGGTGGTACGAGAGGCATACTATATTGAGCGGGGAGGAGTGTGCGAGTACAAGAACAATGAAAAGAGTGGTGGGAGTGAGGCATGGACGGTGACAAGAGAAGAGGAGAAGCTTGTGTTTGTGCTAGGCACACCTGGCTAGAGAGGCATATCAATCGATGTGTGCTGTAAAGAAGGAGCTGGGGGGCCTACACACACCGTGGGTGAACGACCTAAAGTGAAAAGACGAATTTGCGCGATGGAGCTAGAGAATGCTGAGGGAGGGTGAGAGGGATGATGGCATGTGCATGCACAAGAGAAAGTTAGCGCTAGCTACAAAGATAAGAGGGTTGTGTGGGTGTAAAAGACGAATAGAGATCATATATACTTCATTATAAAAAGCGAATTTGGGTATTTGAAGAATTTATCATAGTGTTTTAAACCGACGTATGTGTGAATATATATAACGGTGATACACATGGTGTGTTTATGAACATGTTATACTACATTATATATATTTTATCTCTACTCTTATAAAAAATGGAGTTGTTGATGATGGTGTGCCTGCCATCCTGCATTATAGGCCGTCCGATTTATATCTGGCGGATAGCAAGGAAACTATGATGGTTGAAGTTGGCAACAATCATGATTGTAGATTCTTATTGAAATAGAGAAACAAATTCAAATTTAGTTCTAATTGCAGCGGTAGTATAGACATTTGGAATGCACTAAAATGTTGGTATGAGTAGGTTACATGCATTATACAGCAAAGCAAAAAAATTTAATCGGACATAACATGGATTCATACTCCCTCCTTCCATCTATATAGGGCGTAATGAGATTTTTAAGACCGCCTTTGACTATTGACAAGATTAATAGTACATGACATGCACAATGTGAAAATTGTATCATTGAAAGAACCTTTCACAGACGAAGTTAACGGTGTGCTTTGTGTAAGTTGCATGTCATATATCATTGCTCTAATATTTGGTCAAAGTTAGCATCGAAAAATGCATTAGGCCCTATATAGATGGAAGGAGGGAGTAGCTTTGGATAGCATTTGTATAGTAAAACGGGGCAAGACTCTCTCTTTGTGTGGTGAATGGTTTTATTTTTTTGTTTTCTTTTTGGTTGAGGGAAGTGCGAATTGATTTGGTACGTACAAGTACAATATTACTACACGTTAGGCTTGTCCCTAAAATTCATCCTGCGTCTTGTTATATCTCGAAAATTCAGATATCGTGCTCCCAAAACTGGCGCCTTCACAACCCGCACCTTGCTATCCCGAAATTACAACGCGCGCGAAACTCCCTCCAGCTGCCAAATCCCGACACGCGAAATCCCCCTTCTAACCATGAGCCGAAAGGGCTGCTAGTTCAATCGGTGGGGGGTACTTTTGTAACACACCCTACATTTTGGACAAGCGCGTCCCTAAGTCATGCTTCACCCCCTCCCATCGCCCCCTTTTCGCCATTCGAAATCCCAGGCCGCCATAACCTCTCCGCTCCAGCCGCGAAACCCCACCCTCCTCCGTCCTCCACGTCACCGATGCCCAGCCAGAGCCTCTTCCCCAACGACGTCGTCCACCGCAACAGCTCGATGTCCCTCGTCCACCTCCCCGGATGAGGATCCGTTGTCCATCTCGTCGTCCCGCCGGTTCAGCTGCCCCGTCCTCCACCTCCAAGGACATGCTCCGACGATCGCCTCGTCTATTGCGGCTGCTCCATCCCCACAGCGCCGCCTTAACCTGCTCCACCGGAACCCCAACATCCTCACCGACTCCTCGGACGAAGCCGAGGCCTACTCGGTGCCATCAAATAGGTTGTACACTCATCGCATCGCACCTTCTCCTTAACTCGACCTACCGGCACCGATGGTGCTCCATCCCGCACCCCCATGGAGCGGCTACCTTGAAGCCGGTGCCGCGGGCGACATCTCCATGGCGGTTCTCCCCCGGTGCGAGGCCCCTTCGGCGGCGGTGTCCATACCAGCCGGATCTGCTGATGATGCTCCGGCTCTCGCTCGCTCGCTCGCGCTGCTGCTGCTGCTTCGGCTCTCGCTTGCTCGCTTGCGTTGCTGCTGCTGCTCTGGCTCTCGCTTGATCGCTTGCTCGCCCAGCTGCTGCTGCTGCTCTCCCCCTCGCTCGTGCTGCTGCTCTGCTCTGATTAAGCCACACTTCAGTCGACTGAATCGACTTTTGGGTCAGTCGATTTTCAGGGGTTGGGGGGCTTGCCGGAGTTAAGGAATAACCACCCGCAACGGGGACGGGGGCTCCCCGGAGAGGTACCCCACTATCTATCTTAGGATTCAGGGTGGGGGGCCTAGAGGGCTGGCCGGGGCGGCGGTGGCGAGTTGTTTCGGGGCGGCGAGGTGGCGCTGGGGCCGGCGGCGAGGCCGATGGTGGCAGGCGGCTCAGGGGTGTGCAGGTTGAAGATGAACTGCAGGCCCTTCCTAAACTACATGTCAAGTGCCTCTCTGCTACCATTGCGTTCAGTTTCGACAGTAGCATTCAGATTCCACAGTAAATTTCAGTTTCGACAGTTAAGTTCAGAGTCAACAGTTTTTACCTCATCTGTTGTAGTCAGTTGGTTTTTGGTGATGTTAATTTTACATCCATTTTTCATCATCTATTGGAGATGCTATTAGAATCCCACTTGAGATTGACTATGTCTGTCTTGTGCTGCTTCAGCCTTGACGTCTTACGGCTCACCGGAGTTGCTCCAATGACATAACGATCCATCACAACAGAGCAGTGCCCTGGACGCCGTCTATAGATAACTCAGATCTTCCTCCACACCTCCGACAGTCACCTCTGCCTCAACTGCTTCAACGACCAACCCAATGATGCTGAGGTCGACACGGCTATGGCAAAGAGGTTGTACACTTGTTGCATCACTTATTACTATACATTCACGTCGATCCATTAGGGCTATTTTGGTTCAACGGAAAAACGTCGATCCACTGGTTGTTACCATCACTCTAAATTTTTGCATGCTCTCCTTACATAATCTCACCATATTTTTTTCGTATGCATGTCAGATATTGTACACAGTCATGTTGAACATGTAGAGAAAAAGAGAAGAGTTTTGCGTGGCAATACAATGTCATGCAGACATCGCTCCATGGTGGGTTCAATGGCAAACCCTCCCCATCCCTCTCCAGATTGTAATCCAGAGGAAGATATCTGTTCTGAGGCGTATTCAGACGCCACTGACCACTCCTATTTACCCCCCAAGGTGTTTGCTCTACCTTGGCATGATGATGTTAGTCATATCATGCATATGTTGCCTTGGAGTGCCTACTTTTGACATCATATATGTCATCTTCTTAGTTTAGACATGTTCTGTAATGCCACCTGTTTAGTTTCTATATCATATATGGGAATTATGTAGTCTCATGTCTTTTAGCCAGCCATAATATATGTGAAATGTGCAATGCCATCCTGTTTAACCAGGCATCATATATTTGAATGATATCTTGCCCATCCTTTTCTTCATTACATTTCCATTTGTCGACAATGTTTGTACATTAAACTACTCTTCCTGTGAATCAGCCATTTGGGTGGGAGATGGAAAAATCTGGAGTGAAAACAAGGACTTCAGAGCAGACAGTGCTACCTGTCGAAGCAGATCTCTTGTTGGGTCCCGATAGCTCCTCAGAGATGGATTCAGAGACAGATGACCAGTCCTATTCCCCCACTGAGGTGTATGCTCTAACTTGGCACGGTTATACTGCTCATATCATGCATACGGTGTCTTGCATTGCATAGTTTAGACATCATATACACAATATTCAACACCATGTTCTTAGTTCAGACATCATATCGAATGCCCTCTGTTTAGCATATAAATCACATATGTGAATTAAATGATGTGATCCTGATTACTTAGATAACATGTAGGTGAATTATGTCATGCGATCCTGTTTAGTTATTCATCATATCTTTGAATTATGTTATGCTATGCTATCCAGTTTAGATAAACATCATATATGTGAAATTATGTCATGTTATCCGTTTTAGTTAAACAATATACATGTAACTATTTCATGCCCTCTTTTTTCCACACTATCTATTGCATCTGTTTCTCATACAATGTCTGTACATTCAACTATGTTTCATGTTTATCAGTCATTTGAATTGGAGCGGGT
The DNA here is from genome assembly GCA_963921465.1 of Triticum timopheevii. Classification (NCBI taxonomy): domain Eukaryota; kingdom Viridiplantae; phylum Streptophyta; class Magnoliopsida; order Poales; family Poaceae; genus Triticum; species Triticum timopheevii. Next base: position 475,032,931 of record OY997268.1, read on the forward strand.
GATGCCAGTATCTAGCGGAATAAAAACACAGTATTCAAATAAAAGAGTGCTACCTCTTGGTGGAGATAGCACTGTTGGGGAACGTAGTAATTTCAAAAAATTTCCTACGCACACGCAAGATCATGGTGATGACATAGCAACGAGAGGGGAGAGTGTTGTCCACGTACCCTCATAGACCGTAAGCGGAAGCGTTAGCACAACGCGGTGGATGTAGTCGTACGTCTTCACGATCCGACCGATCCAAGCACCGAACGTATGGCACCTCCGAGTTCAGCACACGTTCAACTCGATGACGATCCCCGGGCTCCGATCGAGCAAAGCTTCGGGGATGAGTTCCGTCAGCACGACGGCGTGGTGACGATGATGATGTTCTACCGGCGCAGGGCTTCGCCTAAACTCCGCGACGATATGACCGAGGTGGAATATGGTGGAGGGGGGCACCGCACACGGCTAAGGAACGATCCGTAGATCAACTTGTGTCTATGGGGTGCCCCCTGCCCCCGTATATAAAGGAGTGGAGGAGGGGGAGGGCCGGCCCTCTCTATGGCGTGCCCTAGGGGAGTCCTACTCCCACCGGGAGTAGGATTCTCCCTTTCCTAGTAGAACTAGGAGCCCTTCCATGTAGTAGGAGTAGGAGAGAAGGAAAGGGAAGAGAGAAGGGAAGGAAGGAGGGGGTGCGGCCCCTCCCCCTAGTCCAATTCGCACTAGGCCTTGGGGGGGCGCGCGGCCTGCCCTAGGCAGCCCCTCTCTCTTTCCCGTATGGCCCAATAAGGCCCAATACTTCTCCCCGACGAATTCCCGTAACTCTCCGGTACTCCGATAAATACCCGAATCACTCGGAACCTTTCCGAAGTCCGAATATAGTCGTCCAATATATCGATCTTTATGTCTCGACCATTTTGAGACTCCTCGTCATGTCCCCGATCTCATTCGGGACTCCGAACTCCTTCGGTACATCAAAACTCATAAACTCATAATAAAACTGTCATCGAAACCTTAAGCGTGCGGACCCTACGGGTTCGAGAACTATGTAGACATGACCTAGAACTATTCTTGGTCAATAACCAATAGCGGGACCTGGATGCCCATATTGGCTCCTACATATTCTACGAAGATCTTTATCGGTCAAACCGCATAACAACATACGTTGTTCCCTTTGTCATCACTATGTTACTTGCCCGAGATTCGATCGTCGGTATCCAATACCTAGTTCAATCTTGTTACCGGCAAGTCTCTTTACTTGTTACGTAATGCATCATTCCATAACTAACTCATTAGCTACATTGCTTGCAAGGCTTATAGTGATGTGCATTGCCGAGAGGGCCCAGAGATACCTCTCCGACAATCGGAGTGACAAAACCTAATCTCGAAATACGCCAACCCAACAAGTACCTTTGGAGACACCTGTAGTACTCCTTTATAATCACCCAGTTACGTTGTGACGTTTGGTAGCACCCAAAGTGTTCCTCCGGTAAACGGGAGTTGCATAATCTCATAGTTACAGGAACATGTATAAGTCATGAAGAAAGCATTAGCAACATACTAAACGATCAAGTGCTAGGCTAACGGAATGGGTCATGTCAATCATATCATTCTCCTAATGATGTGATCCCATTAATCAAATGACAACACATGTCTATGGTCAGGAAACATAACCATCTTTGATTAATGAGCTAGTCAAGTAGAGGCATACTAGTGATGTTATGTTTGTCTATGTATTCACACATGTATCATGTTTCCGGTTAATACAATTCTAGCATGAATAATAAACATTTATCATGAAATAAGGAAATAAATAATAACTTTATTATTGTCTCTAGGGAATATTTCCTTCAAGCACCCCGGTTGTACATGCACAAGAACCAACCCTACCACACATAACCCAAACTCTCGTAGATTGTACCCCTACTGCGATGGACAGAGAACCAGCTTCACCCAATCTAACCCCAACCCCAGTCGATAGTAACCCAGTTCCTGTTGACATAGCACCATCTCCACCACAGAGCTCCCAAACAACAGCAGTTAGTAAGGTAGCTCCAGTGCCCAAAGGGCCAGTACTATCACAGCGAACCCCAACTCCACCAGTTAGTACGCCTATTCCTGTGGAGGAAGCACAACCAGCCAGTCGTAGTTTAGCATCTATCGCATTTGATTTTGTTAAATCGTATGTGCGTATCTTCCCATCTTGGAAATATTATACTGAAGATGAAGGAAAATGCCAGTTGCAGGTGTTTGTCCAGGAGTTATGTGTAAGTAATGTTATTCATGGCAATTACTTTGCTTCGTCCCATACATCCTACCTCCATGATGGTTATAATACAGCAAATTTTCCCATTTTTCTCTATAGAGAAGGACCGATTTGGAAACTCAGGATGAGGTAACCTGTGCTAATACGTCTGCTATCTTCAAGAATGCTTGGTGGCAGTATGGGAATTACTGGAAGAAAACGTACTTCACCGGCAAAGAAACTCATCAAATTCCCTTACGTTCTCCTGAGACACATTTACTGGACGATGACTGGGAACGCCTTGTTCTATACTGGTCCCGAACCAAGAATGTGGTAAGGTCTATGAGCTCATTTTCTATTTTTAAGTATTTTATTCTTGTGTCTTACTGTACTCTGTTCATGTAGAACAAGTGCCTAAACCTGAAGAACAACTGTTCTAATTTAAGATTCCATTGCTATCATAGTTGAAAAAAGCGCTAGGCGTTAATTGTGCGTTTTGCCACCGCCTTGCGCTTTACTGACCAAAGCGCATGCTTATGCGCAGTTATGCACAGATTATGCGTAGTTATGCACAATGCGTTTTGCCAACGCCTAGAGCCTAGGCGCGCTTAAGCGCTCGCTTAGGCGCGCCTTTTTAAACTATGATTGCTTTGCTCTTGTATCACTTTATTTACTGATATGAACTTATTTTTAAATTGAAGGATCCAATCGAAACTCCAATGGCACAGCAGGTATGTTCATGCATGTTTCTTTAACAGGTTTGCTCTTATCAATAGCTCTGTTGGTTTCAATTTCAATTGTGTATACAGTTGACTTTCATATCATTCACATTACTAGCATTACAACAGAGCCAATAGTGTTGTCGTACATGTAGACCCGTGGTACCCATCTGAAATCTTGTTGTGCCATGTAGTTTCCCACGCTTTGTATTCTTTCACTGCTGCTTTGTCTTGAATAGATATGATTTGAACCGTGTCTCTATTTTGATTTGGCAAGACAATGCAGTGACCATAGGACATAGATATATGTTTGTTTGATGCTTTTATTATGTACTAGTACTTGGCAATAGAAGACTTGGTAGTTTAATCCTGTCCACCTTACTAATGAACTGGTTCAACAGAATGAGTTTCATATACTAGTACATGCTAAACTTGTTATGTGTCGGCTTGTTTCTTCTTTTAGAATGCTGACAAAATATTGGGGAAGAGTGCCTTATTAAGCAATGGTAAAGGAAGTAATGCAGATAAGGTTCAGGATAGTGACACATCATTGTTGGTCTCCAACAAAGCTGATAAAATAGCTAAGGAAGACTATCTTGAAGACAGCGAGACAATCCCAAAGTCCTGTCTTGGTTTAGTGTTTGAGTTACTGGCCACTACCGCATGCACAAGCTATTCAAACTCACTGTCTGAATCAGTTCGGTTTCTTGAGTCTCAACTACAAGCTGAAAGACATCGATCAGCTGTGCTGCGACAAGAAGCGGAAGGACTGCGAAAGTCCCTGGAGCATTCAGATGCATACTTTCTGGTGCAACAGCAAGCGTTGGAGGATTTTAGCGCCAAACAGGACAAAGCTAATCAGCTTGCTAAGCTTATTGCCAGCATGGTGGATACCCAGGATAACATTTCTTGAGCTCTTCTGAAGTTGTTTCAGTTATGCTCTAGTTTTGCTGCCGCATTTATTTGCACTGGTGGCCAATTTTGACGGCCAAGTGTATGTAATATGCTGCTTTGTTCCCTATATTTGCACTGGTGGCGAACTTTGATGCCCAGTGGATGTAATATGTGTAATAGCGGTAATAGGCTAGCCTTAATTGCTTTCTTATTTATTTCATTATTGTCTTGTTTAGTTGTTTGCTTGTAGCCACTGCAGTTCTTTTTCTGTGTTTTTCTAGTGGCCACAATAGCCTATTTTTGGTAACTAGGCCAAAATAATCATGGCAACACACGGACTATTGTAACCATGGGCCTCCTGAGGCCGTATGATCCATGGGCCTTCGTTCAGCCGTAGGACCATTGGCCTTCTATACAGGCCGTAGGATCCATCGGCCTTCTATACGGGCCTTAGGGCTCTTTGGGACTTCTATGGGCCGTAGGGTCCATGGGCCTTCTACGGGCCGTACTATCCATGGGCCTCATATGGGCCGTAGGATCCATGGGCCTTCTACGGGGCGTATCATCATTTCGCCAATCATGGGCCATACTATTCGTGGAGCATAACGGGCCATTAATAGGCCGTATTTGATAACTCTATGAAAACAGCCCAACGGTTTTTTTGACATGAAAACGGCCCAACGTATTAACGGTCCGCAAACGGGCCGACTGTAATGATGGGCTGAATTTGGCCCACAAGCAGAAAATGACAGTAACGGGCCGTATGTAACCGAATGCTGCAAATGAGCCCAAGAATCAGTAGGCCCTAAGAAGGCCGAAAGATAACTTGGGCTGGAAACGGCCCAATGGAATAACGGGCTGTTAATGGGTATAAAGTGATACACTGTTCATTACAAGCCAGTTTCACCACGGGCCGTTAATGGGCCAAGAGTTACAAAGGTCCTCATATGGGCCGAAAGAAGTCATGGGCCACACATGGGCCGGAAGTTAAAACGGGCTGAATCATATTAGACGGCCCAGATGACGCTACTGGGCCTAATTCGGATAGGGCGTAACGGGCCCTGGGTTAGCGGGCTGTAAATGGGCTATATGCGAACAGGTCGTTAACAGGCTTTCCGTGGGCCAGCCCGCCACCTTTTGACCAAGTCAAACGGGCCGGCCTTTTCACAGGAATGGGCCTCTGTTGGGTCGTGCCACGTGTCGCCGTATCATAGGCGCCTTCGGTCCAATGAGCATATGACATCTGTCCAATGGTGAGCCAACACGTGTTTGCTCCAGCCAATGATGATTTTACACGTGGAAAATCCCCATTGGTCGGGGTTGTTAACGGGTTATCGGATCCAAAAACCGACCCGATAGCTTAACGGCGTTCCGTTACGGTGGATGCCACGTGTCGGTCACCCTTGACGAAAGCAGTTCTATGACGCGTGATTTATCGTCATGGAAGTGGACACTTCCGTGATGATAATTTTGGTAATGTCATGGAACACTTCTATGACAGCACAGGTATGACTATCTTGATTCTGTCATAAATTTGTCATGGATGTACATGCCTGACAAAAAACGCGACCTACTGTGACAAACACGTATCATCACGGAAGTGTATTTTTTTTTGTAGTGCTACTACGTGGAGGCCAATGACGATCATTAGTAGTTAGGAGGCTCCCAGGTAGGAGGCCTTGCCTTTTCAATCCATGTTGATGTTTGTGCTAGTCTTCTTAAGGCGGACTTGTTTATCTTATGTCTGTACTCAGATATTGTTGCTTCCGCTGACTCGTTTGCATTCGAGCTTATGTATTCGAGCCCTCGAGGCCCCTGGCTTGTAATATAAAGCTTGTATGACTTTAATTTGTGTCTAGAGTTGTGTTGTGATATCTTCCTGTGAGTCTCTGATCTTGATCATGCACATTTGCGTGTATGATAGTGCACGATTAAGTCGGGGTGTCACAATCCCCCTCTGGTATTTCTTTCGTCAATAATTTTAATACATTACAAAATAATTCTCCATCAATTTTCAGCTCATTTGGAGATGTTCAGAAAAAGTGTCTCCCATGTAGCATTTTCCAGTCCAGAATTCCAGTTGTCGGCAATCTCCCTCTTCATGTGGAACTTGCAAAATAAGAGAGAAAAGGCATAAAAATTGTATTATAAAGTGAAATAACAGTCCATAATGCAATAAATATCGACATAAAAACATGATACAAAATGGACGTATCAGTGCTCAACATGGAAGTTATGCATATGATCGAGACGCACAACTTTGATTTTGAAATCAGCCCATCCGATTTAGTATGCAACCTACATGGTCTTGACATGACTCGGACAACCCAGCCCGCCGCTTGATGAATTTGGAGAATTGTACTAGATTGCCTTATATGGAAAAGTGATTAACACGAGAATTGTTCGTCTCGTTGAGACACACAAATTTGATGTTTGGACCATCTCGATCCAAGTTTGTATGCAATCTCGACAACCAAAACAAGGAGCAGGACAGAAGTATGGCGCAGATCCAAACTGAGTCCAGAATTGGACTAGAACTAGGGCTTTATGACGTAAATTGATGTATTTTTTGTAAGGAAAGCCTAAATGAGTCCTTTGCTTGTATGAAAAGTTCAGCCGCCTCATATATATGTAAGAGGCGACAGCCGATTGAACAACACCAAGCCTATTGAAAAACAACAATCGATCCAATCTATCAATATTTTTATCTTGTACCCTTGTATCATGCTTCTCGTTCCTTCGTAAGTCCTCCTCGTCGGAGGGCTACGAATATAAGAGGTTGTAGGGGCGACCGAATCGACCTGGAGCATCCCATATCCGTTGCGAGCCCTGATGGGGTCCCTCCCGGGCAAGTGGGGCTTTGGGTGTATGAAAGTGCCCGCTGGATGTCCTGCATATCGCACTTCTGGTCGGGTTTCACCTCCAGTGTTGAGGGTACACGGTGACGTGTTCATGTGCGAACAACTTGCAGCATCAGACACCTATGTTTGCGGGCAATTTGAGGGTCCACCTTGTATATGCCTGAGTGAGGCTGTCAAGGTACGACAATCTATGGGACCGGCAAAGGTCCCTTTGCGGTTCGGCTGTGAGGATCAACAATGTACAAAGAGCAGATCCAGCAGAGACACACAGAGTTTACCCAGGTTCAGGCCATCGTGAGGTGTAAAACCCTACTCCTTCTATTGCGAATTTATGTGTATGAGCTCATATTACAAAGGAGCGCAGCTTGCCGGCAAGGTGCGCGCGAAGTGGAGCTACTACGCGTAATTGAGTAAAGTGTTGACCTTTGGAAAGGTAGCCATGGGCCTCCTTTTATAGACTAATGGGTCACCATAATGGCAAAACAGTAATTACATCTGGTGAATAGTGGCTACAGTGCTATCATACCTAAGCCTGCCGGATTAGGATAAAAGCAATAAATGCGCCGTGAGGGGTCATGTTGGGGGTGATCTCCGGCAAGGAAGTGCCTCTCCTTCTGTGTCGTTCACCGAGCTACCTTCTATTCCTTTGCCATGCGCCTGGGACAGATGGCAATAAAGTTGGTCTTCGGCGGTGAGCTGACACGTGCTCCGACAAGTCTCACCTAACTGCATTGCCCGCTCGACACCTATTTGACAAGCGACTAGCTAGTCGCTAAGGTGGAGCGGTGGAGACAGAGGAAGCTTGCTGATACGTCTCCAACGTATCTATAATTTTTTATTGTTCCATGCTATTATATTACCCATTTTGGATGTTCATGTGCTTTACTTTACACTTTTATATCATTTTTGGGACTAACCTACTAACCGGAAGCCCAGCCTGAATTGCTGTTTTTTTGCCTATTTCAGTGTATCGAAGAAAAGGAATATCAACGGAGTCCAAACGGGATGAAACCTTCGGGAGCGATCTTTTTGGAACAAACGCAATCCACGGGACTTGGAGTGGACGTCAAGCAACATAGGAGGCGGCCACGAGGGTGCCCGGCGCACCCCCTAGGGCTGGGCGCGCCCCCCACCCTCGTGGGCCCCTCGAGCATCCATTGATACGTCTCCAACGTATCTATAATTTTTGATTGCTCCATGCTACTTTATCTATTGTTTTGGACTATATTGGGCTTTATTTTTCACTTTTATATTACTTTTGGGACTAACCTATTAACCGGAGGCCCAGCACAGAATTGTTGTTTTTTGCCCTTTTCAGTATTTCGAAGAAACAGAATATCAAACGAAGTCCAAACGGAATGAAACCTTCGGGATCGTGATTTTCCAACCGAACGTGATCCAGGAGACTTGGACCCTACTCCAAGAAGCTTCCAAGGAGGTCACGAGGGTGGAGGGCGCGCCCCCCCTGGGCGCGCCCCCTACCTTGTGGGCCCCTCGGAGCTCCACCGACGTACTCCTTCCTCCTATATATACCTGCGTATCCCCGAACGATCAGAGGGGGAGCCAAAAAACCTAATTCCACCGCCGCAACCTTCTGTATCCACGAGATCCCATCTTGGGGCCTGTTCCGGAGCTCCGCCGGAGGGGGCATCCACCACGGAGGGCTTCTACATCACCACCATTGCCCCTCCGATGAAGTGTGAGTAGTTTACTTCAGACCTTCGGGTCTATAGCTAGTAGCTAGATGGCTTCTTCTCTCTTTTTGGATCTCAATACAATGTTCTCCCCCTCTCTTGTGGAGATCTATTCGATGTAATCTTCTTTTTGCGGTGTGTTTGTTGAGATCGATGAATTGTGGGTTTATGATCCAGTATTATCTATGGAAAATATTTGATTCTTCTCTGAATTCTTTTATGTATGATTGAGTTATCTTTGCAAGTCTCTTCGAATTATCCGTTTGGTTTGGCCAACTAGATTGGTAGTTCTTGCAATGGGAGAAGTGCATGGCTTTGGGTTGAATCTTGCGGTGTCCTTACTCAGTGACAGAAAGAGTTGCAAGGCACGTATTGTATTGTTGCCATCGAGGATACCAAGATGGGGTTTTTATCATATTGCATGAATTTATCCCTCTACATCATGTCATCTTGCTTAAAGCGTCACTCTGTTTTTAACTTAATACTCTAGATGCATGCTGGATAGCGGTCGATGAGTGGAGTAATAGTAGTAGATGCAGAATCGTTTCGATCTACTTTTCACGGACGTGATGCCTATATACATGATCATTGCCTAGATATAATCATAACTATGCTCAATTCTGTCAATTGCTCAACAGTAATTTGTTCACCCACCGTAGAATACTTATGCTCTTGAGAGAAGCCACTAGTGAAACCTATGGCCCCCGGGTCTATTCTCATCATATCAATCTATATCACTTTATTTACTTGCTTTGTTTTTACTTTGCCTTTACTTTTTACTTTGCATCTATCTATCAAAAATACCAAAAATATTATCTCTATTAGATCTCACTCTCGTAAGTGACCGTGAAGGGATTGACAACCCCTAAGCATTGGTTGCGAGTTGCTATCGTGTTGTGCAGGTACGAGGGACTTGTGCGTGACCTCCTACTGGATTGATACCTTGGTTCTCAAAAACTGAGGGAAATACTTACGCTACTGTGCTGCATCATCCTCTCCTCTTGGGGGAAAACCAATGCAAGCTCGAGACGTAGCAAGAAGAATTTCTGGCGCCGTTGCCGGGGAGGCTTACGCAAAGTCAACATACCAAGTACCCATCACAAACCCTATCTATCGCATTACATTATTTGCCATTTGCCTCTCATTTTCCTCTCCCCCACTTCACCCTTGCCGTTTTATTCACCCTCTCTTTCCCAATCTCCTCCTCTCTTTCCCGTTTGCCTTTTATCGTTGCCTTTCTGTTTGCTTGTGTGTTGGATTACTTGTTGCCATGGCGCAAGATAATACCAAATTGTGTGACTTCTCGAATACCAATAATAATGATTTCCTTAGTACTCCGATTGCTCCTCTTAATAATGATGAGTCTTGTGAAATCAATACCGCTTTGCTGAATCTTGTTATGAAAGATCAATTCGCCGGCCTTCCCAGTGAAGATGCCGCTACTCATCTAAACAATTTTGTTGATTTGTGTGATATGCAAAAGAAGAAAGATACGGATAACAATATTGTCAAATTGAAGTTATTTCCGTTTTCACTTAGAGATCGTGCTAAAATTTGGTTTTCGTCTTTGCCTAAAAATAGTATTGATTCTTGGAACAAGTGCAAAGATGCTTTTATCTCTAATTATTTTCCTCCCGCTAAGATCATCACTCTTAGGAACGATATTATGAATTTTAAACAACTTGATCATGAGCATGTTGCCCAATCTTGGGAAAAAATGAAATTGATGCTTCGCAATTGTCCTACTCATGGTTTGAATTTATGGATGATCCTACAAAATTTTTATGCCGGATTGAATTTTGCTTCTAGAAATCTTTTAGATTCGGCCGCGGGAGGCACGTTTATGGAAATTACGTTAGGAGATGCTACAAAATTGCTTGATAATATTATGGCTAATTATTCTCAATGGCATACCGAAAGATCTTCTAGTAAAAAAGTGCATGTTATAGAAGAAATCAATGTTTTGAGTGAAAAGATGGATGAACTTATGAAGATGTTTGCTCCTAAAAATACTCCTCTTGATCCCAATGATATGCATTTATCTACTTTGCTTGAGAATAATAATGAATCTATGGATGTGAATTTTATTGGTAGGAATAGTTTTGGAAACAACGCTTATAGAGGCAATTTTAATCCAAGGCCTTATCCTAGTAATCATTCTAATAATTATGGAAATTCCTACAACAACTCTTATGGAAATTTTAATAAGATGCCCTCCGAATTTGAGAGTAGTGTTAAAGAGTTTATGAATTCACAAAAGAATTTTAATGCTTTACTTGAAGAGAAATTGCTTAAAGTTGATGATTTGGCTAGGAACGTTGATAGAATTTCTCTTGAAATTGATTCTTTAAAGCTTTGATCTATTCCTCCTAAGCATGATATCAATGAGTCTCTCAAAGCCATGAGAATTTCCATTGATGGGTGCAAAGAAAGAACCGCTAGGATGCGTGCTTCCAAAGATGCCTTTATTAAAGCGTGTTCTTCTAATCCCTATGAAAATCAAGATGAAGATCTAAAAGTTATTGATGTGTCCCTCATTAAATCTTTGTTTTGCAATATGAATCTTAATGAATCTGAAGATTATCTTCCTTTACCTAGAAGGCGTTCTAAGAATTCGGAGTTTCTAGATCTTGATGATGAAATTGATGAAAGTGGGATTGAAATAAATAGAAACCGTGATGTTGCTAAAACTACTATTTTGGATCTCAAGGAATTTAATTATGAAAATTGCTCTTTGATTGTTTGTATTTCCTTGTTGCAATCCGTGCTAGAATCTCCTCATGCTTATAGTCAAAATAAGGCCTTTACCGAACACATTGTTGATGCCTTGATGCAATCTTATGAAGAAAAACTTGAGATGAAAGTCTCTATCCCTAGAAAACTCTATGATGAGTAGGAACCTACTATTAAAATTAAAATTAAAGACTTTGAGTTTCATGCTTTGTGTGATTTGGGTGCTAGTGTCTCTACTATTCCCAAAACTTTATGTGATTTGCTAGATTTCCGTGATTTTGATGATTGCTCTCTAAACTTGAATCTTGCGGATTCCACTATTAAAAAGCCTATGGGAAGAATTAATGATGTTCTTATTGTTGCAAATAGTAATTATGTGCCCGTAGATTTTATCGTTCTTGATATAGATTGCAATCCTTCATGTCCTATTATTCTTGTTAGACCTTTCCTTAGAACAATTGGTGCAATTATTGATATGAAGGAAGGGAATATTAGATTCCAATTTCCCTTAAAGAAGGGTATGGAACACTTCCCTAGAAAAAAATAAAATTAGCTTATGAATATATCATGAGATCCACTTATGGATTGCCTACCAAAGATGGCAATACCTAGATCTATCCTTGCTTTTATGCCTAGCTAGGGGCGTTAAACGATAGCGCTTGTTGGGAGGCAACTCAATTTTATTTTGTGTTTTTTGTTTTTTCTTCTGTTTAGAAATAAATAATCCATCTACCTTCTGTTTGGATGTAGTTTTATGTTTTAATTAGTGTTTGTGCCAAGTAGGACCTATAGGATAACCTACGATGATAGTTGATTTGATTCTGCTAAAAAACAGAAACTTTGCACGCACGAATATAATTATGATAAATTACAGGAACGTGCTTTTGCGTTGATTCTTTTTTATTCTGATCAATAAACAAGTTTTCCAGAACTTCCTATTTTGGTAGAATTTTTAGAGTTCAGAAGTTTGCGTTAGTTACAGATTACTACAGACTGTTCTGTTTTTGACAGATTCTGTTTTTCGTGTGTTGTTTGCTTATTTTGATGAATCTATGGCTAGTAAATTAGTTTATAAACCATAGAGAAGTTGGAATAAAGTAGGTTTAACACCAATATAAATAAAGAATGAGTTCATTACAGTACCTTGAAGTAGTCTTTTGTTTTCTTTCTCTAACGGAGCTCACGAGATTTCTGTTGAGTTTTGTGTTGTGAAGTTTTCAAGTTTTGGGTGAATTCTTTTGATGGATTATGGAACAAGGAGTGGCAAGAGCCTAAGCTTGGGGATGCCCCATGGCACCCCCAAGATAATCCAGGGACACCAAAAAGTCAAAGCTTGGGGATGCCCCGGAAGGCATCCCCTCTTTCGTCCACTTCCATCGGTAATTTACTTGGAGCTATATTTTTATTCACCAACATGATATGTGTTTTGCTTGGAGCGTCTTGTATTATTTGTGTCTTTGCTTGTCAGTTTACCACAATCATCCTTGCTGTACACACCTTTTGAGAGAGCCATACATGAATTGAAAATTGTTAGAATACTCTATGTGCTTCACTTATATCTTTTGAGCTTGATAGTTTTGCTCATAATGCTTCACTTATATCCTTTTGAGCTTGATAATTTTTGCTCTAGTGCTTCACTTAGATCTTTTATAGCATGGTGGTGGATTTGTTTTAAAGAAACTTGATCTCTCATGCTTCACTTAGATTATTTTGAGAGTCTTTAATAGCATGGTAATTTGCTTAATGTTAATATACTTGGTGTTCAAGATATGTGAAACTTTCTTTTGAGTGAATTGAATACTAAGATAAGTTTGATGCTTGATAATTGTTTTGAGATATGGAGGTGATAATATCAAAGTCGTGCCAGTTGGGTGATTATGAATTCAAAGAATACTTGTGTTGAAGTTAGCAAATCCCGTAGCATGCACGTATGGTTAAAGTTGTGTAACAAATTTGAAACATGAAGTGTACCTGGCTTGTGCATCCTTATGAGTGGCGGTCGGGGACGAGCGATGGTCTTTTCCTACCAATCTATCCCCCTAGGAGCATGCGTGTAGTACTTGATTTTTGATGACTTCTAAATTTTTGCAATAAGTATATGAGTTCTTTTGACTAATGTTGAGTCCATGGATTATACGCACTCTCACCTTTCCGCCTTTGCTAGCCTCTTCGGTACCGTGCATTGCCCTTTCTCAACTCGAGAGTTGGTGCAAACTTCGCCGGTGCATCCAAACCCCGTGATACGATACGCTCTATCACACATAAACCTCCTTATATCTTCCTCAAAACAGCCACCATACCTACCTACCATGGCATTTCCATAGCCATTCCGAGATATATTGCCATGCAACTTCCACCATCATCATCGTGACATGCATTACTTTTGTCATATTGCCATTGCATGATCTTGTAGTTGACATCGTATTTGTGGCAAAGCCACCATGCATTATTTTTCATACATGTCACTCTTGATTCATTGCACCATCCCGGTACACCGCCGGAGGCATTCATATAGAGTCATATCTTGTTCTAGTATTGAGTTTTAATTCATATGTTGTAATGAAAGTGTGATGATCATCATTAGAGCATTGCCCAAAAAAAAGAAAGGCCCAAAAAAGGGGAAAGACCAAAAAAAAGAAAATAAAAAAGGGCAATGCTACTATCTCTTTTTCCACACTTGTGCTTCAAAGTAGCACCTTGTTCTTCATATAGTGAGTCTCATATATTGTGCTTCAAAGTAGCACCTTGTTCTTCATGTAGTGAGTCTCATAAGTTGTCTTGTTCATACTAGTGGGAATTTTTCATTATAGAACTTGGCTCGTATATTCCTACGATGGGCTTCCTCAAAATGCCCTAGGTCTTCATGGGCAAGCAAGTTGGATGCACACCCACTAGTTTTCTTTTGTTGATCATTCATAGCTCTAGTGCATCTGTTGCATGGAAATCCCTACTCCTCATGTTGACATCAATTGATGGGCATCTCCATAGCCCGTTGATTAGCCTCATCAACGTGAGACTTTCTCCTTTTTTTTGTCTTCTCCACACAATCCCCATCATCATATTCTATTCCACCCATAGAGCTATATCCATGGCTCACGCTCATGTATTGCGTGAAGGTTGAAAAAGTTTGAGATTATTTAAGTATGAAACAATTGCTTGGCTTGTCATCGGGGGTATAGAGTTGGGAACATCTTTGTGTGACGAAAATGAAGCATAGCCTAACTATATGATTTTGTAGGGATGAACTTTCTTTTGCCATGTTATTTTAAGAAGACATGATTGCTTTGATTAGTATGCTTGAAGTATTATTATTTTTGTGTCAATATGAACTTTTGTCTTGAATCTTTCGGATCTGAATATTCATATCACAGTTAAGAAGATTTACATTGAAATTATGCCAAAGTATCACTCCGCATCAAAAATTCTTTTTTTTATCATTTACCTACTCGAGGACGAGTAGGAATTAAGCTTGGGGATGCTTGATACGTCTCCAACGTATCTATAATTTTTTATTGCTCCATGCTACTTTATCTACTGTTTTGGACTATATTGGGCTTTATTTTTCACTTTTATATTACTTTTGGGACTAACCTATTAACCGGAGGCCCAGCCCAGAATTGCTGTTTTTTTATCTTTTTCAGTATTTCGAAGAAACATAATATCAAACGGAGTCCAAACGGAATGAAACCTTCGGGGTCGTGATTTTCCAACCAAATGTGATCCAGGAGACTTGGACCCTACTCCAAGAAGCTTCCGAGGAGGTCACGAGGGTGGAGGGCACGCCCCCCTGGGCGCACCCCCTACCTTGTGGGCCCCTCGGAGCTCCACCGACGTACTCCTTCCTCCTATATATACCTGCGTATCCCCGAACGATCAGAGGGGGAGCCAAAAAACCTAATTCCACCGCCGCAACCTTCTGTATCCACGAGATCCCATCTTGGGGCCTGTTCCGGAGCTCTGCCGGAGGGGGCATCCACCACGGAGGGCTTCTACATCACCACCATAGCCCCTCCGATGAAATGTGAGTAGTTTACTTCAGACCTTCGGGTCCATAGCTAGTAGCTAGATGGCTTCTTCTCTCTTTTTGGATCTCAATACAATGTTCTCCCCCTCTCTTGTGGAGATCTATTCGATGTAATCTTCTTTTTGCGGTGTGTTTGTTGAGACCGATGAATTGTGGGTTTATGATCCAGTATTATCTATGGAAAATATTTGATTCTTCTCTAAATTCTTTTATGTATGATTGAGTTATCTTTGCAAGTCTTTTCGAATTATCCGTTTGGTTTGACCAACTAGATTGGTAGTTCTTGCAATGGGAGAAGTGCATGGCTTTGGGTTCAATCTTGCGGTGTCCTTACTCAGTGACAGAAAGAGTTGCAAGGCACTTATTGTATTGTTGCCATCGAGGATAACAAGATGGGGTTTTTATCATATTGCATGAATTTATCCCTCTACATCATGTCATCTTGCTTAAAGCGTTACTCTGTTTTTAACTTAATACTCTAGATGCATGCTGGATAGCGGTCGATGAGTGGAGTAATAGTAGTAGATGCAGAATCGTTTCGATCTACTTGTCACGGACGTGATGCCTATATACATGATCATTGCCTAGATATACTCATAACTATGCTCAATTCTGTCAATTGCTCAACAGTAATTTGTTCACCCACCGTAGAATACTTATGCTCTTGAGAGAAGCCACTAGTGAAACCTATGGCCCCGGGTCTATTCTCATCATATCAATCTATATCACTTTATTTACTTGCTTTGTTTTTACTTTGCCTTTACTTTTTACTTTGCATCTATCTATCAAAAATACCAAAAATATTATCTCTATCAGATCTCACTCTCGTAAGTGACCGTGAAGGGATTGACAACCCCTAAGCGTTGGTTTCGAGTTGCTATCGTGTTGTGCGGGTACGAAGGACTTGCGCGTGACCTCCTATTGGATTGATACCTTGGTTCTCAAAAACTGAGGGAAATACTTACGCTACTGTGTTGCATCATCCTCTCCTCTTTGGGGAAAACCAATGCAAGCTCGAGACGTAGCATCCATCGACCTACTTCTTCCTCCTATATATACACCCGTACCCTGAAACCATCAGAGACGACCATGAAAACCTAATTCCACCGCCGCAACCTTCTGTATCCGTGAGATCCCATCTTGGAGCCTTCGCCGGCGCTTTGCTGGAGGGGGAATCGACCATGGAGGGCCTCTACATCATCTCCAAGGCCCTTCCGATGAGTTGTGAGTAATTTACCACAGACCTTCGGGTCCATAGTTATTAGCTAGATGGCTTCTTCTATCCCTTTGAATCTCAATACAAAGTTCTCCTCGATCTTCTTGGAGATCTATTCGATGTAACTCTTTTTGCAGTGTGTTTGTCGAGATCCGATGAATTGTGGGTTTATGATCAAGTTTATCTATGAGAAATATTTGAATCTCCTCTGAATTCTTTTATGTGTGATTAAGTTATCTTTGCAAGTCTCTTCGAATTATCAGTTTGGTCTGGCCTACTAGATTGATCTTTCTTGCAATGGGGGAAGTGCTTAGCTTTGGGTTCAATCTTGCGGTGTCCTTTCCCAGTGACAGCAGGGGCAGCAAGGCACGTATTGTATTGTTGCCATCGAGGATAAAAAGATGGGGTTTATATCATATTGCACGAGTTTATCCCTCTACATCATGTCATCTTTCTTAATGCGTTACTCTGTTATTTATGAACTTAATACTCTAGATGCAGGCAGGAATCGGTCGATGTGTGGAGTAATAGTAGTAGATGCAGGCAGGATTCGATCTACTTGTCACAGACGTGATGCCTATATACATGATCATGCCTAGATAATCTCATAACTATTCGCTTTTCTATCAATTGCTTGACAGTAATTTGTTCACCCACCATAATACTTATGCTATCTTGAGAGAAGCCACTAGTGAAACCTATGGCCCCTGGGTCTATATTTTATCATATAAGTTTTCCATCTACTTTTATTTGCATCTTTTACTTTCCAATCTATATTATAAAAATACCAAAAATATTTATCTTATCGTATTATCTCTATCAGATCTCACTTTCGTAAGTGGCTGTGAAGGGATTGACAACCCCTTTATTGCGTTGGTTGCAAGGTTCTTGTTTGTTTGTGTAGGTGCGTGGAACTTTTGAGGAGCCTCCTACTGGATTGATACCTTGGTTCTCAAAAACTGAGGGAAATACTTACGCTACTTTGCTGCATCACCCTTTCCTCTTAAAGGAAAACCAACGCAAGCTCAAGACGTAGCACTTGCCGGCACGGAGCTTAGCGGGTCTTCTTTTGCCGGTGTGTAGCTTGCCGGCAACCAGGATCTTGATCTTCAGTACTTCCTTAGTACTTCTCGATCACCTGCGTGAAGGTCTTCTTCATGGTTTTGTTAACTTAGTGTTGTGTCTTGGGCATAGCTATTCTTCGACAAGCCCTTGCAGCCTGTTTGGTAAACACTCGGGCAGAGGAATGGGAGTTTGCGCATGGGTATTATGAAGGGATTAGGCACGAGAAGTAGATTTTTACTCCCATTTCCTTGTTTGGCATATGATGGGAATTGGCATGGGATATAACTCTGCTCATGAATTAACAGGGTACCCTCCGGGAAGAAATCGGTGGGCATTGGCTTCCTCAACTCCCAGTCCCCGTCCCACTTAAACTCCCAATCCCTCTAATCAAACAGTGAACTTTTAATCTCCTTACCCCTCAACTCCCATTCCCCATCTCTAATTCCCCCGAACCAAACACATTGTTACTGTCAGGAAGGCTACTACCGTCTGTGCATAAGTCAGGGTATTAAAGCACTCATGTTTTAGTACACCGACAGAGGCCGCCCTCATTTTATTTTTAAACCTTTTGCAGAGAGAGTCTTGGCTCAGTGGTTGGGTATGTGGTTGTGCAACCCAACGACCCGAGTTCAATTCCCAGAATTGACAGGTGATGCATAGGGGTTTTCCCCCGTTTATTGAGGATCAAGCTTGCTGTGTGGTGGAACCACTCATCAAGAAATATCTTGATACTCATTAAAAAAAATCTAAGGACCATGTTTATCTTGGTACTCATACAAAAATGGCCATATGCATCCTTAGTTGGTGCAGAGACCGGGAAGTGAAAATCTCCCCATTTTTAAGGCTCTTAGCTGTCAGATATTTGTCCAAACGGATAACAGGAAACTCCCCCCCCCCCCCCCCCCCGCGTCGCTTCCCGAGGGCGACTCGGGGGCGACCTAGGGTTCCCTCGCGCCGCCACCTCCCCCTTCCCCTCCTCCTCGCCGCTGCCGGAGGCGGTCGCCGGGGCCCCCGCGCGGCTACCTGTGAGGGCGGCGGCGAGGCCTCTGGCCGCTCCCTTTCGGTGGTGAGGGCCCGGATCTGAGGCGGCGGCCTCGCTGGTGCGGACGGCGCTCCTCCGACGGCGGGGAGTGCTCGTCGGTGAGGTTGGCCGGGTCCCCTCGGCTGCGCGGGCAGCGAGGTCCCGGTGGGCGCTGGTCGTGGCGCGGGGAGGCCCCGGGCTCCCCTCGTCAGATTTGAGGCGTTCTGGTCCGCTCGTGATGCATGACCTCCGGCCGGCCTGGATCTCCGGCGTGCACGCGCCTGCTGATGCTGTGGCTGGTTTAGAGGTGGCGGCAGGGTGCTTGGCCGGGGGGAAACCCTTGGCCGCCGATGGCGGTCACGGCGTCGATGGCGTCCCGGACGCCATTCCCTACTTGGTGGCGGCGCCGAGGCTCAACCTCCCCTGCCTCCCCCCTTCCCCTACGCCCGGGTGAAAACCCTAGCCCCGGTGGCTAAGCGGCGGCGGCGCCACAGCGTCGTCACTTCTTGAAGGCGCCGACTTGGGCATGGGGATGCTGGGCATGCATGGCGAGTTTGTCTAGTTCCTGGTGGCGGCCCGTCTGATTTACCGCGTCGCAACTCCGGGCAGTTATGTCTCGTGGCTGCGGTGCTCCTCTTCCGGCCGTGTCTCCCATGGGGACCTCGCCCTTCCTCACCTTGTACATGCTGTGGTGGAGCGGTACTTCATCTCACTCATTGATGGCGGCGGAGATCGGCGGCATGGCGCTGTGGAGGCTCGGCGTCCGATGCGCGGAGATGGACTCGCGCAGGAGGAGGTAGCTGTCTGGCGTCATGGTGACGTCGATGGCAGAGTGGCCAGACAAGGTAGAAGACTCAATATAATCTGAAGATGAACCTGTGGAAGATGGCTGCGACCACACAAGGGTGCGTCTGACCGGATTGTGCCCCAGACCCGATATGTGGCTCGGCTGGGGCTTTCGGCTTTTGATGTTAGGTTTAGCTGAGTGGTTTGGGTAGTGGCCCAGCTAACATCCCTTCATCATATGGATAGGGTAGCGGCATATGTTGCCAAGATGGTGGATTCAGATATATTGTTTGTAATACTTTGTAAGGTCCTCGAGAATAATTAATAAAGTGGTCGTATGCATCTCCCAGATGCAGAGCCCTGGGGTCATCCTCCTTTTCTAAAAAAAAAGCAGACGATTTAAGCATAATTTGATGTTAATGAGGCTAGCCATGAGGTCTTCCCATCAAAGGAAAAAAAAACTAGGAGCAGATATTTTCCTTGTCTCCGTTGGTGGGGACGAAAGGGACCGGGCTACATGCGCCCTTCTTATCTTGACGCAAGTAACAGCGGTGGGCGACAACCGCTAGTACTAGTCTGCACAAGGATTCAGTAAGAAACCATATCATCAAAGATTCGATTCAGAGACTAAACGTCAAGGTATCTGTTTCAGAAGAAAACGTTAGCACATGCGAAAGGAGACAATGCTTTCAGTTTGATTGCCTTGCCCATCGATTTGCACCCCAACTACTCAGTCATCCATCTTCTCTTCAGACTGCCTTCCGTTTATGAGGCAGCCTTGAGCCTCAGGATACTAAACATCGCACTACGGTCGTATCGTATATCTGGAAATTGCGTCTCAGGAAAAGCAGTCGGCAACATCACGCGTCCCTTTCGGAATTGGAATTTCCCTCCAGCGTCGGAACAAGAGGAAGGATGATGAAGCAAAACATCCATCAGACGGGCCTGCAACTGCATGCGTTGGACTCATGCGCGCGTGGTGCACCGGCGAGGCGTCCGCGCCTCTTGCTCATATGATTGGGATCTCCGCGGTGACGCACATTGCGTGGGTATCGCCGCCGCCGTGTCTACGGATACTACGACTAGCTAGAGGTTTTCACCGATCTTCCTCTCCTTTCTTTCCTGTGGATCCCATCGTTTCAGGCTTGCAGGCAGCGAAGAAAAGCGCAAGAGAACAAGCAGAAATGGACAAGGGGAAAATGGCCGCTTAGCCCAAGTTGGGTAATTCGATCGCAGCAGAAAAGCGCCAAAACTTTTCTTTCACCGTTTGATCGAGGAGGCGATGCGTATCTTATCTACTGTATGTGCCATTCGCAGCCTGAAAGATTTCATCATTTTGATGCTGCGCTGAAAAATAGCAGGCCTGCTAGCTAGCTACAGGGAAAACGAACAGCTTGGAGGCCACACTAGTTTTTCTCTTCTTCGTCATTATTTTCCTCCTTGTCGCGGTTCATGCCCGCAGCGGCATGTGTTAGGTGACAAGGCCGGCTGGATCATGCTGCGCGCGTGTCGATCACAGGCTCACAGCAAGTTCGCGGTGGAAGGCATGTGAGGTGCCGAGCTAGCACGTAGATCCCGATCTGCATATAAATAAACCTGCATAAATACTCCACTTATACTTGTCCAATGAGATACCTATGCATGGTAAGCACATCTTTGAGCCTCAAAAAAGATATCCAATTCACCAAACCATGGACGTTTGTTGTATTTTGTCGCGAGATACAACTCTCACTGACGAAACCAAACTTGTCTTCGTGACTTTTGTTTATAGATTATATACTTATATATATACTGCCCAACTCCTAGATGAACTTCGCTGGGGTTTCCTTTTTGAAACGGGAAAATTTTGTTTTTGCCACTCTAGATTTTGCCGATTTTCCTTATGCCACTCTAGATTTTGACATTTCATTTTTGCCGCTCTTTGTTTTTGACAATTATTATAATTGCCATTTTGTGGCAAAAGCAGAATAATTTTATTTCATTTTTGCCATTTTTAGCTTTTGATAATTATCACAATTACCACTCTAAAAATTTTGCTTTTGCCACGGGAAAGGCAATTATGATAAT
Source organism: Triticum timopheevii (assembly GCA_963921465.1). Lineage (NCBI taxonomy): Eukaryota > Viridiplantae > Streptophyta > Magnoliopsida > Poales > Poaceae > Triticum > Triticum timopheevii. Next base: position 475,054,238 of record OY997268.1, read on the forward strand.
TGTCAAAAACTAAGAGTGGCAAAAGTGAAATGTCAAAATCTAGAGTGCATAAGAAAAATTGGCAAAATCTAGAGTGGCAAAAACAAAATTTTCCCTTTTGAAACCGGAGGGAGAGCTTCTCTGGTTTTATACAATATAAGTAGCACGACGAGAGAGCTGAGAAATGATCCCTCTGACCTGCTGCAAACTGTATCTTCTTTTAGTTTTCTTTTCAGAACGACTCCCCGTTCTTGTTTTAGCTCTAGTTCTAGTTTAAGCCAGGTCACTGTCTGTCCGTCCCGGTCTCCTAGAGTTTCAGGGTTCCTGTCAACAATAGCTGTCAGCGATGGATTTTTCTCATAACCAAGAGTCCACTGCCATCTCAGGAGGTGTTGTGCAAACAGATGGATCGATGTGAAATGAAACCCAGCCCCCGGTTTTACTTAATCGGGAGGAGTTTTTGCTGACACTAACCGCACGTGATGTTGAGATTTTGGTGACCCTGCCGTCCAATGAAGAGTTGAAGAATGTCCTAGATGAACATATTGCTAGATCGACCTGGACAAATCCTTTTCCTATTTCTTTTTTCAGACTAGTTTCCACATGTTTTTCTTTTGAGAACTTATTTATTTATTTCTGCCGATTATAAGGTTGCACTCAAGACAAGACCAGGACCAACGGCCTGATGCCATCCACACAATGGTATAAGACACAAATTCCTCAAAAAAAAAAAGAGAAATCCAACTCTGCAAAGAATGGAGGAGTTGACGCTGAGCGTATTCGAGAAAAAAAGAGTGACGAAGTTTGGTGCTTCTGCTTTGGGAGAGAAAAAAATTTAATGACATCGTGACCGCCGGCTTCGGAACCACACGCCACTCGCATCATTAATGGTGCACCACCGGTACACCGCCACATCCCTTGCCGGTCGTAACATAAGGGCATCTCCAACACTAACCTTTAAACCGGACACCGCATCCGTCCGGCGGACCAGGGGTCAGGCCGTTGACATTGATGCGGAAGTCGGCCATCCAACCGTAGTCAACCGTAGTTGCATATGTTCAGTTACGTTTTGGAAGAAATTTAACAAAAGTGAACAAATATTATGGATATTTAAACAAATCGAACGATACTCATTCGTACTTGGATAATTTGTACATAAAACTGGGTGCTTTTCGATACACATAAAATATCACCCAACCACCACAACTGAGGTGCTTGTGGTGATTTCTACAATCTCAAGGTCTATCGGCACATCCTCTAGGAGGTGTTCACAGAGATAGAATGTGTGTGTGCACGTTCATAGAGATAGAGATTAATGTGCATGCATATTGTCAGCATCTGCGTTTGTACCGTGTTTCTAAAAAATATATTACATGTAGTGTATTTTTTACACATTTTGAACCAATGTGTTGAAATTATATAGTCTATAAATTGTACTCCCTCCGTCCCATAATATAAGAACGTTTTTGCCACTAGTGTAGTGTTAAAAACGTTCTTATATTTTGGGACGAAGGGAGTATATGTAAATTGTGGCACTCTAGAGGTGAGATCTTATATCCGCCACTTAGAGCATCTTCAATTGGACTGGACTAATTTGACTCCTTCTATGTTCACAAACACATCTGGACATGTCCACGGATAGGAGCCGACCGTGACTTGTTTGTTCGCCCGAGCAACAGTGGGCCCCATATCCAAAATCTTATTTCCATGTATTCCCATGCGCGTAGATCATTCAAATGATAGGAATAATTCAAACAATGAAAATATCACACACTAATTCAATAATACATATTTCAAATTAAAAAAATCAAAACATAAAACTAATGATTTATAACATGAATCCACACATGCTCCACAAGATCATTGAATTTGTACATGCACATGTTGATCTTGAAGTTGTCGATGCATCTCTAGAAAGTTGACAACATACTCTACATCTTGTTACGCGAGCAGGACATGTACTCAAGGCCTCTAAAAATCAGAAGTATGGTGAGAACAGTCACCCTCATCCTCCATAACCATGTTCAAGATCACACACCCAAAAAAAGATACACAAAAGTTCATCACCTCCAACAATGTCTCGCAAGCTTAGATCACTCAAAAGTCCCTCTCCACATACTTCCTAACAGCTTCTTGCGTTTGTGCAAAGAGACATTTTGTTACCTTGGGGCTTGAGAATAGTCTTCATAAACTCGGCCCACCAAGGATAGATACCACCTGCAAGGTAGTACACCATGGTGTAGTCATGCCCGTTGATGGCGTAACTGCACGACGGGACATCCCATCACAAAGTCTCTTAAACAACAAATCGCTGGGGCACATTGATGTCGTTCTAAGATCCTGGCATGTCAAATCCACAAGTCTTTTGATGCCACCGCTTCTAAGTCTGGTAGTGAGGTATTGCCCGCACAAACCTATCGGCCACTTCTGCCATTGCCACCTCATGCAATCAACTGAACCGAGCATACTAGGAAAGCTTTCTGTTGCTCCAATTGCCAAATGTCTTTTTGTATCCTCGACAATTGGTTCTCTCAAGTACTTCGATCCAAACACCTTCACCACCACAAAGACAAATCTCACCATCACGTCGATGCATGTTCTCACTCCCATCTAAACAATCTCATCAACTACATCTCCAGTTATACCATATTTGTTTGAGGATGCTCATCATCATCAACCCTTCACTGCCGTCATCATTGATGCCCTCCGGCAACAATTCAATGAACTCCTTGGACATGAACTCCTCAACATTCAGGGTGAACAAACTCATTCTCCAACGAATCCATCTTGTCCCTACAAATGTACCAAAAAATCTAAAAAGAAACTTGGACATTTCCTCGAACAAATGGTAGGCAAGGTGTAGGGCGGGCGGAGTAGGACATACCAGGACAGCGATCGTGTTCAAGGCAGACGGGGGACAATAGCGGAGTTGGGGTAGAGGGTGGGCAGGGTGCGACGTGGACGAGGACAGAGCAGAGAATAAGCGGGCGGGCCTGGGGAGAGGGGGTGAGGATCGATTTGGGACGATTTGGGATGGGTTCAATGTGTCGGGTCCGACGTGACAACGGGTTCAAACGCTCCATTTCTGCTTCACATATGAGCTTGATTTGAGGCGCGGAACATATCAGACAATTGCGGTTTAAAGGGTCCTATTAAAAGAAATGTTTGGATAATGTCTGAACTCTCCGTCTCCGGACAAATGGAGTAATTTGGAGAGGCCCAACTGAAAATGCTCTCACGGCCGCCTCTCGACTAACGCGCACGAGCCAGGGCACCTAGGCGGTGCTGCTCACCCCGACGACCGAAGGTCCCTCAACCAACCAGTAGACGCTAGCAGCGCACGGCACAGCGACGCGGTCGACGCGCAGCCGGCGGCAAAACAACGGAAGAAACCGCGAAAAGACACGTCCTTGCACCACCACGAGGATGGGCTCCCGCCACGATCACCACGGGACGACCGGAGCTGGCAGCCAAGCGCCCGGCCACGCCAGCCCCAGACCACCCCGGCTGACACTAACTGCACGTGATGTTGAGATCTTGGTGACGCCGCCGCACAAGAGAAGTTGAAGACTGTACTAAATGAACATGGCTAGATCGACCTGAATAAATCCGTTTTTCCATTTTCAGGCTAGTTTCCACCTTTTTTTTAATTCATTTCTGCCGATTATAATAAGGTTGCACGTGAAAGCTTACCGGAGCATTTGTGCCTCCTGTGTCCATTTGGCTCTCGATCTCTTCTCTCCCTCTTTTCCAGTATATTTCAGGTCTAAGGGTTAGATGCAAAAAATAAATCGGGGTAGCAAATTCAGCGAAAGAAATGCAATGCCTGAACCTATTACGAAAATGCGCCTGCAAATCGACAGTGACAAGGAAATATAGAAGAAACTCTCATTTCGGACAAGGCGTGCAGCAGACGGCAAGGACGTGCGTTGCCATCGCCGAATCTTTTCTTCCGTACTATATACCTACAGCTACAGGGCTACCACCTGTGGGCATATGCAAACAACAAATTGCTGGACCAGCTTGGGATAAACTCGAGTACAATCATTAAATGAATCAAATTAATGTAGCTCATCCACTTGAGGAGTATTTTCTCATAGCAACATAAACCGGCCAAACAATTGAAGAATGAAGGGAAAAAAATCTATATTGTTCATTCTGAGGGGTGTCATTATGAAGTTTGCGGTTGCCAGAAGTTCAATTAGCTTGTTTTGCTACTCTCCCCGGCCAGGTTTACTAGTCCATTTGTATTTTGTGTCGAACTTTGAACGTAAATTTAACTAATAAAATATACGTCTTGTTTATTAAAAATAATATCATTTGAAACTTCTTTCAAATATACGAATCCAAATATATAGATTTTGTGGTTTATAGCTTATATTTGGCTAATCAAATCAATGTTCAAAGTTTGACCAAAATACAAGGGGGACTTATAAACCCGAACTGAGGAAGTACTATCCATTGTTTGGTCAAAGAAGGCCTCGACAAGCCATCTATTGCCAGTGGGTGATTGCGGAAAATTCAACCCGAATATTACACATTAAGAAGAGCAAAAAGACGAGCAAGACATTTCGGTTACAACTAACTAACAGAAATAATGAAGTATGCGCCTTGTCAAATCCGGATACAATGGTGTCGAGGCCTACCTTTACCAAAGATCAACTTCATTCTCAATGGTTGGGAGGATATCCTGTGTTGGAAAAATGGTTGAAAGGATATCAATGGTAGATTGTTACCAATGTTGGAAAATTCACCTTCCTAGAGGGAGGAGGAAGAACATCGAGGCAACCCGCTTCTTCTTTTGCGTGCCCGTCATGTTTTCGCCCTAAAGTTGGAGATGCAACCACATGTTTTCACATCCATGAACTCAACAGTCAATTCCCCGAATAGAAGCAACCCAATTTGGTCCGGAAGCCACCTTAGACCATATTTCACACGAGGATCAATTCACCAAAGAGGCGCAACCCATCTCGCAGAAGCTCACTGTTAAACAGAAGTTATCCAAATATGCAAATGTCATGGGAGGGCCAGGGTCGGTCAAATCATTTGTAGGCACATAAACAACTTGAATCAAAGATGTAGATCCTTTTTTATTATAAATAATTCTTTCTTGCAAGAGCCCATTAACAGTAGCTTGATAACCCACGTGCCCTCCCTAATAAAAAGAGGATAGCTTTGATCCCGCTTTAATAAAACGAAAGATATTATTGACAAATAAGAGCATGCATTTCTTATTAACATCTCGGAGATATTTTTTCATAGTTAGGACGGTTAAACCAACTCTCATACGAGCTCCGAGTGGTCCATTCGACCATAGACTAGAGCTACCTTTGATTCCTAAATATATATTTTTCATCAATTACTCCTAGCTCACTGTTAATGGTAGATGCACCTTTTTCCACATGAAGAGTGGCCTAATGTTGGCTATTGGACAAAAACTTCACATGAGAAGGTCAAGCTCTATATAGTTTAAGATTTTGATGTCCGTTCTAATTAGTTAAATTTTCAGTCATTTCATGTTTAATGGTCAAAGAAAAAAAACTTCCAAAGCACCTTTTAGGATGCAACATCAAAGGCCAATGGTCCTCTCTCATTTTAAAAAAGAGACAAACATCAAATGCATCATCATAATATAGCTCAATAAATAGCACTACATGACAACTCTGGCTTGATGATGACCACATGTCACGTGATGAGTATAGCTCTAGTTCATTCAACAGAATGAACTACAAAGTTTTATTATGTAGAAAATAACGAGTCCATTCAAACATGATGTAGGCCAAGTTATTTTGTCGGCTTCTTCTACAAGCCACACTCTCCCCAACTTCTTCCATAGACCTAATATCCACGCAACCAAAAAATCAAGGAGAGGCATAGAATAAAAGGGCATAATATTATTTTTTTTGGTTCTGTGTGAGATGACCGTCAAATTCCTCCAGAAAAATGTTGTGTAGGAAGCTCTTCCAGCCCTATCTCATTACCATTCACAAGTGTCGAAACAACGTCTTAATTTGTAAATCTAAACCAAATATTCAAGCAAAGACACATGTGAAGTGTTAGTTTTCTTGAGTATCTGATGCTCTAGTAAACTTTGATACAAAATCCACACTTTAATATAATGACATGTGCATATTAAATGACACGTGTTGGCTGAGGTGTTAGGGCCCATTCGGGCTTTCAGTTTTTGTAAGGCTAACAACAAAAAGAGAAACAATGCACTTAAACATACCACTTGTGGCTAGGCATAATGTGAAATTTTCACTCAACCTTAGTCATAGGCAATAATGAACTACCTAGTCAAGATATATATATATATATATATATATATATATATATATATATATATATATATATATATATATATACGTGTCTATATCTTCTATTTCAACCTTATACACCCATTTATCCTTGTTGTATGTTTGAAAAACCAGACAATTCGGGTGCATTATTCATCACTGCAGCACCTAAATAAACCTGTCACTCACGGAAAATGTCCTTGTGATGTAACTTGAATCAATAACTTTTGCCCGAAAAGGGAAGTTTAAGACATCTCTATGCATGCCATTCTACATGCGCCCAATCGAAATAATTGAAATCGTAACAAGTAAATACACCATTTAGAAGAGAGACAAAAAACACCATTTGCATGCATTTTATAGGCTGTTGCATCACCTAAGGCTGAGATGTGCCTTTTTGCTCTAAGCATTGTTTAGCATGACTCAGTTTACCAAAATGAATGACCTAAGGGAGGTAAGCCTTTTGGCATTTGCAAGTTAAGTGGCACTGGTTCACATGCATGAGTCAACAACAAAACCACCAGCTGCCCATATGGTAGCATAAAAAACACTACACACACATACAAAGTTTATGGATGAAGCGAAGGTCAAAAGAAAGTTGTTATTAGATTCAAAAAAAGGCACAGATATGTCAAGTACCCATTTTTAGAATTTGGAACGAATACAACATTTGTCTCGGCAGATAAAACACTAAAGACTGGATTGGAAACTTACAACATCTGGCCAAACAAAGACTAAGAAAATGAATAGAGGTATAGCATGCATTATATCCATGATTTAGCCGAAAATAGCATTAGCTTCGGGCAATTTGGCAAAGAAAAAAAAGTGAATAAGAAAACATAACGAAACATATTCGATTAAAACCCCACAAAAACATATTCAATTAAACTAAGTATATTAGACATAACAAGTATTTAAAGAAATCAACCTTTTCCAAACATAAAATACATCTTTGTATTCTCACTATTAAATGAGAGTGGAATAAATTTGAGTTTCATAATACAATATCTCAATAGAAACACAAGGTGGAATGTCATTTTAGCAGTTAGGTTAAGAGGTCTTGTAAGATGCCCCCTCTTAGCCGAACAGGACCGATGGTCTGGAGCTGTTCTGTAGGCCATAGCTGGTGTTAGCTGAAGCATTTCCCTCGTTTTAATGACGTGATCTGAGCCGTCGATTTCGCAGCCGCATACAACGTCGATCACGGCCGTAGACGGTACGTTCTCCGCTTATAATTGCGGCCGCACCGCACAGGCCGCAGAGGCAGAGACAGAGCAGCACGCAGGCAGGCGAGTCCTAGAGGGGCAGACGAGACGCCAAAAATAAGAAGCGGCGAAGGGGACGATCAAATCGGCAGAGAGAGGGAGGGAGGGAGGGAGGGGGAGGAGCGGAGGAGGCGGCTTCGACCCGCGCCGCGGTCCGGGGGGAGGCATGGAGGCGAACGGGCGCGGCGGGGGCAATGACGCCGCGAGGGCGCCGCTCCTGGCGGGGCGGCGGAACTCGGTGGGGTCGATGCGCGGGGAGTTCGTGTCGCGGCTCCCCAAGAAGGTGCTCGACGCCGTCGACCCGGAGAGGCCGTCCCACGTCGACTTCTCCCGCTCCAAGGGCCTCCTGGAAGGTTCGGCAGGCCATCCTCCTGACCTCGCATTACTTCTTCTCTCCTTCCTTTTCTTGATTGATTGATTGATTCATCTGTACGTATTTGGCAAGCATTCTGCTGGCGTTTGGCTTCCGTCGTCGTCATGTTAGCAGCATGTTAGTTACGGGGGGAGGTGGCACTTTTGTGGGTTTTCTTGTTGGAGTCTCGTGGGGTGAACTGGTGCTGATTGGCTGAATGGTTGGTGGCTGTGCTTGTGATTCTGGATTCCGGAATCCCATGGGTAATTCGATGCTTTTTTGGTCATCACCTTCCCGTTATCATGGCGGTATTGCTTGGACCAAAGGAGGTGTTTATTATGTACTACTCCCTCCGTTCCAAATTACTCGTCGTGGTTTTAGTTCAATTACTTTGTGATGGACACACGAGTTCTCTATGTTTCGGTGCTTTGTGGTTGTTTCCTATGCTTGCAACTTGTAAACGCAAGTTATGTTTGTGTACTGGGTGACATTTCCACCTTTCTCTTTTGTTGCCTTGGTCCTAGGCACCAGGCCATGCTGTTTAAGATTGGGCAAATATCCCTTCTGTGTCCGTCTGGTCAATACTCATTCGAATTATTTTAATTCTTTCTGGAAAAACACTTCAGGCATATAAAAATGAGCAGATGCAGTATGGCGTGGCGTGCCTCTGTTTACAGTTAACCTGAAACTGTATTGTGATTTTAGCTGTGCTAGCTAGCTAGCACATTGCTCATTTCCATTTTGTTGCCTGTAATCTCTACTGACTTGCCAAACTTTGTTCCTCTCTCTGGATCTTACGGAGTAGTTCAGATACCAAAACATCAAGACAAAACAATCACTTTTCAAAGGGAGGGAACATCTAGAATCTACAATAGCGGCCGGCGTTGGTTTTTAATACCAACATCTCTGTCAGGATGTTCTGCATCCGCTGATGTGCTCTTTTCTATGTGTATCTTTGTGGGAAACTGGAAATTTTGGACTTGTCTTCATTGAGATTATTTTTTCAAGGCTGGAGGAATGAGACTTGAACCTCGCAACCTTGTGCGCAATCCTACACCCCTGTTCTTGGATTAGATACTGAATGCGCACCTCTTTGAGACAGAACAGTGTTGCAAATTTTCAACCACATAAAATAAATTATTTGTGAGGTTCCATCGGCTGTACACTTTGATTCTTTAGTAGTTGTTGTGTTCTTTCTCTGTTTCTTTGAAACAAATGGGAGAGTTCTTTTTACTTCTATGAGTTGTTGGATCCAATCCAATCTTAGCTGTCTCAAGACTGTCCTTGTCTGTCCTTGTTGTTTCTTGGGACAAAATAGATGTTGAACAGTGGGTGAGATTATCTCATTCATAGGCTGCTAAAAGAAAATTGCACAGTTGAAATTCATTATTTTCTGATACTATTCCTGTTTTTAACTTTTTAGCTGGTTTTGCTCCCATTTGTATTTGTTTTCCAGATGTTCCAATTTTTACCTGCCAGATATTTTTTACCTAGAAACCATTAGTATATTTTTACTGATAAGATAAGTATGCAAAGATGTGTATGCTGTAGCTTACTACGGTGGAATCTGCAAGTATATCACATATGAACTATTCCTAATATTTCATAGTTATTTGATGGTTCCCCACAAAAGTGGTATATGACCCAATCATTTTCTCTTTCTATATGCACAATATGAACTTTTTTATTAAGTTACTGATTTAGTGTGATTACCTTTTGGGCTTATATAGGAGAGAAAGAATACTACGAGAAACAATTTGCCACCTTGAGATCCTTTGAAGAAGTTGACTCTATAGAAGAATCCAATGTAATAAGTGAAGAGGAAGAGCTCATGGAGCAAAGGCAGAGTGAATTTGCTATGAAGATATCAAATTATGCAAATGTTGTTCTCTTGGCATTGAAGGTTGGTATTTCCCCTCTGTATTTAGTAAATTTGCTTAGACTCCTTTAGGTTGACTATACAATTCATGCTCTCTCGTTTTCTTCAGATATATGCCACTGTTAAAAGTGGGTCAATTGCTATTGCCGCATCAACACTTGATTCATTGCTCGATCTCATGGCTGGTGGTATCCTTTGGTTCACACATCTCTCAATGAAGAGCATCAATGTCTACAAGTATCCCATTGGTAAACTGAGGGTGCAGCCGGTAGGCATTATCATCTTCGCAGCTGTTATGGCTACTTTAGGTATGTTTTCTCAAGTCATGTCCTTGTTTACTTCTCGTTAGACTATTACCGCTGTCTTCAAGTTTTAAAGAATAATTATTTTGCATTTTCAGGATTCCAAGTATTTCTTCAAGCAGTTGAAAAGCTGGTGGTGAACGTGACTCCAGATAAATTGTCCCCACCACAACTCATGTGGCTATATTCAATCATGATCTTTGCAACAGTAGTCAAGCTAGCCCTGTGGTTCTACTGCCGGACATCTGGTAACAACATAGTCCGCGCCTATGCTAAGGTTTATATCTGTTTCTCAATTTGACTAGATTCAAATGAACAAATGAACATAGTTTACCAGAAGTAATGGGCTATTTTTCACAGGATCATTATTTTGATGTGGTCACGAATGTCGTTGGTTTGGCTGCTGCTGTTCTCGGTGACATGTTCTACTGGTGGATTGACCCAGTTGGTGCAATCGTCCTTGCAGTCTATACAATTACAAACTGGTCTGGAACAGTGTGGGAAAATGCAGGTTTGCAGTACTTGCTATAACATTAAAATTTGACATATGAAACACCAATTTCAGTATATAGTTCTCCAATCATATAAATAATCTGATGCCACAAGAAAATGTTTCGTACAACAAGAACATCTGTTAGGACAAATTGATTGTAGGCCTACTGGACGTGGATGTCTCAAAGACTCAGACACTATGAAACATGTTATTTTATTATATAAAGTTGAAGAATCAGGCCCTCCCATTGATTTCCATTAAAGAAACCGCCAACAGTTTTAACATAGTCTGTTTTTATATATAATTAATTAATAGAAATACATAACTTGAATCCACTGATTTCTCTCACAGATTTAGGACTGATATATAAGTAAAATTGCTGCATGTTGCAGTTTACAGATGACGCTAGCCTGACATATGGTTATTTATTAACACATATTGGTATCCTTGATGCAGTATCACTAGTAGGTGAATCAGCTCCCCCGGAAATGCTGCAGAAGTTGACATACCTAGCTATCAGACATGACCCTCAAATTAAGCGTGTTGATACAGTTCGGGCATACACCTTTGGGGTGCTTTACTTTGTTGAGGTTAGTATATCCTAGATCTATTTCCGTTATTTTTCATGCTCTTCTTTTAAGTGAATATATATTCCCTTCCCTGCAATATTAACCAAGATATTTGTACTATATCACGCATCTGTTTGAGACCCTGGGTGCTGCACTGATTCTAAATGAACACTTATTACTGCTTTATTTATTACCATGTGTTTTCCATAGCATTTGTTGAAAGTAGTAGTTGACACAATACTGCATAAACGAATGAGATGTGCACGGTGGGTTAAGAACTGGATTCAGTAGCTTCATACATACAGATAGTACAGAACATTTAAGTACTTGTATGAACTTCACAACTCATGCTATCAGTGGACTGGCAGGTCGATATTGAGCTCCCCGAGGACTTGCCACTCAAGGAGGCGCATGCCATTGGAGAATCGCTCCAGATAAAGATCGAGGAACTTCCAGAAGTTGAGCGGGCATTCGTTCACCTTGATTTCGAGTGTGACCACAAGCCAGAGCACTCGATCCTCAGCAAGCTTCCTAGCAGCCAGCCTTGATTACCATCTGAATTCACCGTGGAAAACGCAAGATGTTGGCTATTTTGCTTGCCGTGCAGGATTCGCTACAGTACATTGTTGGCCATCTAAATGAGATAAGAACCAGCGTTGGAGACTGTATAGACTTGTTTTGCGGAGCCCTCTAAGTGTCATGTTTCGAGTAAAAGTAGGTTACTTTTGCTTCTTGAAGCTGTCATTGTTTGTCTGCCACGAGAGCTGCAATGTGGAAACGTTTGCCAAAAAAGAAAGCAAGCGATTTTTGTGTGCTCAAAGTCAGTTTTGTGAACTTAGTATGCCGCTTGAGAAACCCTGTTGGCTAGGGTGGCAAGGAGCGAGCTAGCCCACCCGGGCTCGAGTCCTAAGTGGACCGTGGTGCTTAGAGATTTCTGCTATAAAAATATGACTTCAAGGGTTGGTTCTGAAAGATTTTTTTAGTATGCCGCTTTTTTACCTGTGTGGTTTGTTCTGAAAAAACATTTTTTTATTCGAAGGGCTCTGAAAAAAAAAACATTTGAAAAATGATACACTAACTTCGTTTGTGGGCCATGTTTTAGACCTTTACATGGTATACAACATGTTTTTATGAAAATTTGTATGTTTGCTAAATTTTCCTCAACTTACACTTTATGAATATCCCGCATAACACATACTGTATAACACTATTTTCACCTGACTAATGTGAATATTTTTTATATATTAGCGCTCGATGTTTGCAAAGTTTGTACACTTGCTATGAAATCATCTATTTACGGCTCAACTACTAATCTATGCATTGGTCCACTTTTTATTGACGGTAATCTATTCGTTGGTACTTCGCAGTTAGCGAAGGTCCACAACGGGTGCGGCTATGTGCCGCTTAGAGCATCTCCAGCCGTGCCCCCAACAGGCCCCCCCCCCCCCCAGGCGACTTTTTCGGCGCCGGCGACAAAAAAACGGCCCAGTCGCGCCCCCAGGACGACGAAAAACGCTGGTTGGGCCCTTTTTTTTCGCCCGACGGCCGCAGGCCGAACCCGGCGCGCTGGTGGGCGCTTGGGGGCTCCGACGCAAGGGAAAAGCGCGGCTGGCCCACGCCGTCGGGTGAAAAGTCAAGATTTTCTTCCCCGACTCGCCTCCCACCCCCCGCGCTCTCGGCCGCCACTAGGTATATCCCGGCGCCGCCCCGCCGCCCTTCACCGGTAGATAGCCATTCCCCGTCGGAAAAATAGCAGAGGTTCGCCGCGGCAGCCCCTCCGACACCAGCTGGGCGTTTCCGGCCGCCGTTTTCGGCCGCGGAGGGCAGTTTAGCGGCGGGTGCACGCCCACCGCGCGCAAGGTGTTCGGCGATTTGCCTGACTCGGCGATGAACTTGGATGACGAGGAAGTGCTAGCCGCGCTGCTGGAGGAGGAAGCCGAGGCCGACGTCCAGGAAGAAGAGCATCTCATGGTGCTCGCCGCCCTCGCCCAGCTGCTGGCGAGCAATGAAAAGCCGCGCGCGAGGTGGCTCGGCGCCGGGGCGGGTGAAAGGAAAGAACCGGCATCGTCTCGAAGGCTACCGCATGCTCTACTCCGACTACTTCGCCGATGCTCCACTTCACGGCGACAGAACATTTCGGCGCCGTTATCAGATGAGCAGAAAGCTTTTCCACCGGATTGTGAATTCCATCCGGGAGTTCGACAACTACTTCAAATGCAAGATGGATTGCACCGGCAAACTTGGATTCACCTCCATCCAGAAATGCACGACAGCGATGAGGATGCTTGCATACGGAGCTCCCGATGACTCACAGGACGACTATGGGCGCATGGCCGAGTCCACCAGCCTAGAGTGTTTCTACAAGTTCTGTCGGGCAGTGGTGGCAGTGTTTGGACCGCAATACTTGAGAACACCCAATGCGGAAGACACTGCTCAGATCCTAGCATAGAATGCAGCAAGAGGATTTCCTAGGATGCTTGGAAGCATCGACTGCATGTATTGAAAATGGAAGAATTGCCCATTTGCTTGGCAGGGGATGTACAAAGGCGCCAAAGGCGGTTGCAGTGTGGTACTTGAGGCGGTGGCCACACAGGACCTCTGGATTTGGCACTCCTTCTTTGGTATGCCAGGAACTCACAGTGACATCAACGTACTTCAGTGCTCTCCTGTCTTTGCCACGCTTGTTGAAGGTCATTCTCCTCCGGTGAACTTCGAGATCAATGGGCGGCACTACAACAAGGGGTACTATCTAGCTGATGGCATCTATCCGAGATGGTCGACATTCGTGAAGACCATCAAAAACCATGTGCCTGGAGGCAAGAACGCCTGGTTTGCGAAGATTCAGGAGGCTTGCAGGAAGGATGTCGAGCGGGCATTTTGTGTGCTCCAATCTCGATTTGCTGTTGTTCGGTACCCCGCTCAGACCTGGTCGAAAGATCAAATGTGAGAGATAATGACCTGCTGTGTCATCTTGCACAACATGATCATTGAGAGCGAGCAGGAAGAGCCAGTGTTTGACACTGAACCATACCACAGGCAGGGTCCTCCTGCCCAAGTTGATCACCAGCTACTGACAACCTGGACTGCCTACCTCAGTATGCGTCAGGAGATCCAAGACCCACAGGTGCATCATCAACTGTAGCAAGATCTGATAGAGCACCTATGGAGGCTCAAGGGCGACACCGGGCGCGACGTGTGATGAAATATGAGTTTTTATTTGTTGAACTATATAATTTGTATTGAACTATTTGTTGTTCTACTATTTTATTGAAGTATTTGAATTTTCTGTGATGAAATATGTGTAAAAAATATATTTATGTTGATAATTGAACGCCGAGCCACGGCGAACCATGCCGAATATGAGCCTATTCTCGCCAATATGGTCCTTTTTTGCTGAAATGGGGCTTCAAAAGTGGGCCAAAATCGGCGACTGGGGGCGACGACTGGGCGCAAAACCGGCCCCAGCGCCGAACGAGTCGCCGGCTCGCCCGCAGGGGCGATTTTTATGCGCCCTGGGGGGCCGAACGGCTGGAGATGCTCTTACTGCAAGACACACGGCTGCCTCCCCTAAAGCGCCCAGTGGTGGGCCGGCCCGACAGGACATAGGTCATCATGCTGATGTCACTCTTTTTCCCGCTTTCCCCTTTTATTTATATTTAAAATGCATATATATCAATAACTTGAATTTACTTAAGAATTTTTAAACCACGATTTTGAAATTGTTAACATAGAATAAATCTTTTATTAGCACATTATTAAAAATTGTTCATAACTTTCAGAAAAAATGTTTGTGGCAATGAAAAATTGTTCCCCATTTAAAAAAAAAATCGGTGTGACGTTTTTAAAACATGTGTGTGCAATTGTAAAAACAATATCTGTGTAATGTAAAAAGGAATTTGCAATATTAAAAGATGTACATGACATTTTATGAAAATATTCCTGCATTTCAAAAGAATGTTATATATAATGTAAAAAATGTCCACATAGGTTAAAAAAGGTTTACTTCCATTAAAAAGATATACGTGACATTTCAAAAAGATATACGTTTTCCAAAAAACTGTCCGTCGAATTTTCAAAATATTTATACAATGTGAAAAAAATGTTTGCGTTGTCAAAAAAAGTTTATTGCCACTATAAAATGTACAGTATGTATTTGGAAAATGTTGCCATGTATTCAAAATGTTCAAAATATGCATTTAAAAAGTGTACAATGTGTATCTTAAAAAAGTTATCATGTATTCAGAAAGTGTTTAAAAAAAGGCTGGCGTGTCAGAAAAATGTTTCATGTTTGCTCTAAAAGAATACTTTGTGTACTGAGAAAAGGTAGAAATGTGTTGAAAAAAAGTAAACAAAGAAACGCAGACAAAGAAAAAAAAGAAAAGTAAAAGGTAACCAAAGAAAAACCAAGAACACCAAGAAAGAAACAAATAAAATCAAACTATGATGAAGAAAGAAAAAGCCAAAAAAAAGAAAGCAAAGTAAAATAAACAAGGAAACAAAAATCAAAGAAAACCGATGATAAAACAAATAAACTAGAGAAGAATCAAAAGAAAAGAAAAACAGAGTAAGAAAAACTAGGGCAGAGCGAACCTACAACGCGGTACGAGTGGCAAACGAGCAGCCGCGCTCATGGGCCGGCCCGCTAGTTGTTCCCTTAGGCGATTCCTATAGAAATCTGTGCGGGTGACATATAACATTTGCGTACTCCAACCAACGGTTACCCCTCGCGAGGTTCCCACAAAGGGTCATTCTTTTTGGCCTGGGAGCGCGCCACGCGGGGTGCCCAACCGCCGGCACGTGTTGTGTAAAGGAGCTCCCTCTGGATTGCAATTTTTCTTTCTTTTTCTTTATGTGTCTCGGGGTTGTGTTTTTTTTTTTGGCTTTTCATTTTTTGGCTGTTTTTTCCTAGGCTTTGAAGGTTTTTTTTAATTTATTTTGCAAAGCATAATTGTGCTTCTTGAAAATAAAAGCAAATTTATGCTTCCACGAGAATCATAGTTGGGTTTTTTGTGGACTTTGTGCTTTCACGAGAGGCAAATATGTGCTTCTTTCTTGAGAAGCACAACCATGCGTTCGGGCTCTGTGTGTTTTCTTCCTTTCTTTTCGTTTGCTAATTTTTTGGTATTTTGTTATTTCCTTTTTTAGCAAAAAAAGTGTCGAAGCCTATTAACATGAGATCTAGTTTTGAAGATCTCAACCCAAAAAATCTAACGATGAAAACAATTTGATATTTGGACTCATTGTTTAAAAGATAAAATGTTTTAAATAAACGAATCTACGAAAAAAAAAAACTTCAAGGTTGCCACAAGTGATGCATACGTTATGCGTCATTTGTCAGCACTTGAGAAGGTGGAGAGTAACCTTAACCGGTGATTTTGGCATTATATTATCGTGATGAGCGGGCCACAGTTGTGTGGCTTGGTCAAGGATCTCCTTATATAGAGCAATTACTGCCTCTGAATTGTAACCCTATCAATATGGAGTAAAACACCCTTTTATCTAAAAAAACAGATTCTTTTTTTTAGGGGTTACCACCACTTTATTAATCAGGAATCAAACAGATTCTTTTGTGTGTGAAGAAAACACGCTGCTCACATTTTCTCGTTTCAGCCCATGATCCAAACATATGGTCCAGGTACTGAAAGAAGATTCGGCTCGTTAAGCAGAAGCAGACCAACGGTGAGCAGTAAACCAGACCTACTACATGAGACGTCAGGATTCAACTCATCATAAAAAAACAAAGATGACACGTCAGGATCGACCGTGCCGGACGTTTCCAAATTGCAGTGCTACACGTCAACTAGGTCGAGATCTCTGCCACGTGAGGTTTTGGCCTAGACAGAGTAAAGATCAGCTTGATGCCAGGCTAGTGTATGTTTTTTTCTCCCCATATAAAGAAACAAAGAGAGAGTGATGATTAACATGTGGCCCGTACGCGAAACGAGAATCCAGCACATGGCCTCTTTTTTTTATGGTAATACATGTCTCATTTATATCATAAGGATCATAGTACAAGTCACGTACATACCGACCTGACAATACTGAAAAGACAGCAGAACACTAGCCTTTGCACATAGGAGCACCAGCCAAGAAGTAAAATTACAAACAGGACTGAAGAATCCTCTGAGCTTGGCACCAACGTCCGTCACCTGCCTCTGGCACCACCATAACAGCCACCAAAGGAGAAAATGACGGATCACCTTCACACCCGAGCTCGACGCGGCTCCATCGCTGATATGCAGCTTTGCGGACCTCCAAGGTGGCTTGTCAATAAAGGCGAAGCCATTGCCGTTGAACGAATCAGACCGAGGCAACACCCCGGACACGCCATCGAACTCCAGATCTGGCACCCCTGCCCAACTAAGACGTTGGAGGAGAAAACCATACCTGCCTACCACAAACCACGAACCCAGATCCACCATCTTCCAGATGCCGTCGATGCAGACCACAATCTGCATCCGCTCCTGGAATACCTCCCAAACTCCGCGTCGGCGCTGAGCAAACGCCGTCGCAGCGGCGGAGCCCGAGGACAAAGGTCCACCACAAGGATGCCGCCGCCGCCGCGCCATCCTTGCTTGAACAGTCTGGTTTCCAAATCCACCCCAAAAGCGGATCACCTCGTTGAGGAAGGATCTGAAGATTTATTAGTCGGCGCCGTCATCACCATCACCGAAGCCATGACGATGAACAATCCAAAACCCTAAGAAACTAATGCCTAAAACAAACCATACGCGTGGATCCGGCGACTCCCCTCACCACCAACGACCGAGATCGTCGGCGAAGGGGAGCCGCCGGAGAACGGCGGCGGAGTAAGGCGCCCTGGCGGCGGAGGCGAGATCGCCTTTCTTTCTTCTTCTGGAAGAAAGGAAGCGAACGACTTCTCCTCGTTTTCTCCAGCACATGGCCTCTGGACTGGACACGCATTCGCATTGAAGAGATATACATATGCGTATACGTACGTATGTGCCCCTCGCTTCCAGATGCCTGCGTACGAAATCCGTGCGACGGAGATATTCTTTCATGTAGAAGCGTTTCTCCTCATCATCATAAATAAAAAAGCGGAGCAACTTATGGCAACGTTGTGATTGCTGTGAAGTACTAGTAGGTAGTTAACAGCATCTCCAGCCGTTGAGCCCTAGGAGGCATTTTTTTTCGCCGTATGGGAAGCTGTCGGCGAGAATTTTAGACTTGGGATAAAAACTCTCCAGCCGTTGAGCCTCCCAAGCGAGGCCGTCGTCCTCACCGCGCCGCCGCGTCCGAGACCGCGCCCGCCGCCACCGCGCCGCCCCGTCCGTGCCCGCGCCTGCTGTGCTCGCTCCCGCGCCTAGCCGCCACCGCGCCGCCCCGTTCGAGGCCGAGCCTGCGCTTGCTGCTCGCGCCCGTGCCTGGCCGTGACCGCCCTCCGCTGCTGCCCACGCCCGCTATGGCCGCTGCTGCCTGCGCGAGGACGTCGTTGGCGGCTGCTTGCGCCTGCGCCAGCTGGCATTGGACCAAGGTGGGGGTGACATGCGGGCGCTCCTTCGAGCCTGCGAAGAGGACGGAGAGGAGGAGGAGGAGGAGGAGGAGGAGGAGGAAGGGGGGCGCAAACGCGGTGGTCCGGATGGGATCTCCAGGGAGGACCTCGGCTGCGTGCGTGCCCCGTCGGCTCCGTCCCCCGGTGACGAGGCTAAGGCGGCCGGGCTACAGGGAGCACCGCGGCGAGGTTGAGGTGGCCGGGCGGCTGGGCGTGGGCGGCCCTTCGGCGATGGACACGAGAGCGGAGCGGCGTCCCAGGCGGCGGGGAATGGAGCGGATGGCTTACATGATGTGTCCGTGCGTGCGTGGAGGGAGAGAGAGAGGAGAGAGCGGATGCGCCGTTTTTTGCTTTTGTCGGCGAAAAACGAGCACTTGGGGGCCTGTCTGGGGCATTTTTTGCCCGCCGACGCTCAAAAAATGGCTCGGGGAAGGGGGAGGGGGGCTTCTTGGGGCCCTAGTGGAGATGCTCTAACTGGACCGTACCGTGGCTTTCATCGTGGAGTTTTGAGACGGTCATGCGCACCATGTAGTTTCCACCATCTTCACTCCATATCTTGTGGTACTAGCAAATTTTAGAACACGGCGACCATTACCATTGGTGTCGCTTTGCTGATCGCTAACGAGACAGTGTCGTCACTCCTGTGAGGACGAAAAAATATTAAGGTGTGGCGGAGTCTTAAGCAAAGATTTATTTTTATGCAAACCAAAAGAGTCAATACACACTAACATTGCACACCACAAACGAATAACCAAATACAATGAAAATGTAGACATGTTTCAATAGAAAAACAACCTAAAATATACCGATAATGAAGGTTTCAATGGCGTCTAGAAGACCCAGGCAATGGCAGCGCCCTACCCTCCTGCAATTCACAATTTCACATCATTAAATTATCACTACATTGCATTGCTTTCAAGATGTCAAAAAAATGTTCTCCAAAAATGATTTAAAAGTCAGAAAATATACATGCATCTAATCTGAATAATAACAACCCATACAGTACCAAAAGTGATTTCCATTTGCAATAGAAGAGATAAATCATTGGAATTGGAACTACTGATTGCTGCAGATTACAAGGTATCGAAAAATGCTACAAAATTCAGAAAATATACCTCTCCCGTTTCGCCCCTTCCCCTTACTCTCCATCTTCTGCAGGCCGAGACGAGAAGGACGCGAAGCTGGGCAACTGGCTGCCGCCGCGCTTGCTGCCGCACCGCCCGCTAGGCCCAGCCGCAGTTGCCGCTCCCCGCGTGCCCACGTCCATGTCTCGGCATCGCCCAGCCACGCCTCATGCTTGCCCGACGAGTGCTCGACGCCACAGCCGCCGACCCGTCGTCCGCCACTCAGCCTACTCCTGGCCACCGCCGCCATGCTAGGGTTCGCTGCTTGCTGCGTGCGTATGCCGGTCTGCGGGAGTGGCTGCGTCGCGGTTTGCCTGGCTCGAACCGCTCGATGCGTCGTTCGTGTGCGATGTATCGCTAGAAGGCCCAAATAATGGGCTGGCTAAGGCTGCCTGGCCCAATAAAATGAATGGCCTCTCTCTCTCTCTATAATATCTCTACTTAACGATTCCCAGCCATTAGCGAACGAAGCGTATATGTATAAAAAAAATTGGACCAAATCAAGGTGTGGCGGCTGCCACACCTTGCCCACCGGGGTCCTCCGCCACTGTCCTAGATCATCTACAGTCAGGATCACCTAAGAGCATCTACAGCCGCACCTCAAACTGGCCTTAAATGCCCGGGTGATCCGCCCGATCACTAACTGTTCATAATTTTTTAATCCAGACAAACGTCTCAAACGGCCTCAAATACTCGGGCTGGCCAACACCCCACATATCCAGCCTAAATATGAGGCGGATGTGGGGTGGCCCGGGCACGTCCGGACGCATCCGCCTGACAAGTCCGGCCCATCATCGACCCCACGGTTGTCCCACAAAAAACCTCATCCGGCTCACCGCTCTGAAACCCTATCTTACCCGCTCTCCTTTCTCGCTCCGTCCTCTCCTCTCCTCGCACTGATTCCGATCAAATCCGGCGCAATATCAAGCTCCGGCAGCCACTCCGACTCCGAGCTGGATCCGGACTACTAGCTTGCCCTCCACATCGCCTTGGAGCGGTCTAAGGTGGAGACCTGGGGCAGCTCCGGGATATGCTACCTCGCCGCAGACGCAGCTTCCCTGCCGATGCAGCTCGGACGCCGGCGATGGCCCCTCCCGGCCCGTGCGCAGCTCCGACAGGCGGCCTGCGCAATCCGCGCCTCCCCTACACCGTTCCCTGCCCCCGTCGACTGCTGCTCCCCACGTGGGGAGCGATGGGTGCTTGTGCCCGCCCCGCCGCTCCGGACGCGCACGCCGGAATCAGAGGCGCGTGCCGCCCGCCGCGAGCGGCAGCGGCAAAGGGAGAGCAGGGAGGCGGAGCAGTCCGTGCACCGTCGCCGCGGGATGGAGGCGGAGCCCGACGAGGGCACGCGGCTCCAAGAATGGGTCTACTGTCGGTCGCTTACGACCGCGGAGACGGACGCGTGGCGTCTCCGCTGGAAGAACGCCAAGGTGCTCCGGATTGTCATCGAGTAGTCCGAGTGCGAGGCGGCGGAGGTAGCGGCGGAGGCGGCTCGGCTCGCGAAGCTAAAGTGGCAGCAGGATAGGAAGGTCCGGCGGCTAAAAGGGCTCGTCATCCTCTCCGTCACCTCCGACGATGACGACGACCACGGCTCCTCGTCGGATGACTCGGACAATCTGCCAACAGCCGCCTACGCCTACAGATGCGCCGACGACCGGGAGGGCAAAGGGCCAGCGAGGAAGTGGTGAATCTCCGTCGTTTCCGTCTTCAATTTCAAATTTTGTAATCTAGTTTAAATTTGTTTGTCGTTTTATGTGCATTATGTGAACTGTGGCGATCTTTTGGACATCCATCGGTGATCTTTTGGTGATCGGAATGTGCATTCCAGTGTCAGATTCTATATTTGTGTCATGATCTACGTTGTTTTTATCTATGTTGCATGCTAGTATGGATATGAGGGACCGGTATGAGATATACGAATGTGGACGACAAGATTTGAGGAGTGCCCGGTTAGTGCCCGCGGATGCGCCCGGGTGCGTCCGCGGGCATTTGAGGGACCGGATTTGTCAAGTTTGGCTTTAGATGCTCTAATTTGGAGCCCTATGTGCCCGTGGGTGTGTCCAGCCGTGTCTGCTGGCATTGTCCGGACAGTACCCAAATTTGAGGAGTGTAGGGTTTGGGAGGAAGCGGAGGAGACGATGAGAGCGGAGGAGACGAGTGTGAATTGAGGTGAAACTAGTGTTCGTCGGATGGGATGATTTTTTTTGGGGCGCCGCGGTCCCTAGCGGGCTGATTCTACGTGGCGCCTACGTACAAGTGTCCCATCGCCCCATATATGGGTAGCTGGATATTGGGTTGCTGGTTAGTCCGCACAATTTGAACCGAATTTAAGGCGCCCGGTTGGTGCCGCTTTTACGTCTAGTCACAGATCATGCAACTCGTCCAGGCGTTTGGAACGAGTATGGTATGGACATAGATGCTCTTAGAGCATCTACAACCGAGCACTCTATATCCGTCTCATACGCCCGAGCAGGTCGTCCGATCACTGACTGGTCAGAAAAAACCAATCCACCAAAGCTCTCAAACGGGCCTCAAACGCCCGGTCTGACTGGTACCTCTTGATGTCTACTATACAACCTTTTTCTTGTAGACATTGTTGGACCTCCAAGTGCAGAGGTTTGTATGACAGTAGCAAATTTCCCTCAAATGGATGACCTAAGGTTTATCAATCCGTGGGAGGCGTAGGATGAAGATGGTCCCTCTCAAGCAACCCTGCAACCAAATAACAAAGAGTCTCTTGTGTCCCCAACACCCAATACAATGGTAAATTGTATAGGTGCACTAGTTCGGCGAAGAGATGGTGATACAAGTGCAATATGGATGGTAGATATAGGTTTTTGTAATCTGAAAATATAAAAACAGCAAGGTAACAAGTGGTAAAAGTGAGCGTAAATGGGATTACAATGCTAGGGAACAAGGCGTAGGGTTCATACTTTCACTAGTGCAAGTTCTCTCAACAATAATAACATAAATGGATCATATAACTATCCCTCAACATGCAACAAAGAGTCACTCCAAAGTCACTAATAGCGAAGAACAAACAAAGAGATTATGGTAGAGTACGAAACCACCTCAAAGTTATCCTTTCTGCTCGATCTATTCAAGAGTCCGTAGTAAAATAACACGAAGCTATTCTTTCCGTTCAATCTATCATAGAGTTCATACTAGAATAACACCTTAAGACACAAATCAACCAAAACCCTAATGTCACCTAGATACTCCGTTGTTACCTCAAGTATCCATGTGCACGATTATACGATATGCATCACACAATCTCGGATTCATCTATTCAACCATCACAAAGTACTTCAAAGAGTGCCCCAAAATTTCTACCGGAGAGTCAAGACGAAAACGTGTGCCAACCCCTATGCATAAGTTCATTGAACCCGCAAGTTGATCACCAAAACATACATCAAGTAGATCACGTGAATATCCCATTGTCACCACAGATAAGCACGACAAGACATACATCAAGTGTTCTCAAATCCTTAAAGACTCGATCCGATAAGATAACTTCAAAGGGAAAACTCAATCCATTACAAGAGAGTAGAGGGGGAGAAACATCATAAGATCCAACTATAATAGCAAACTCGTGGTACATCAAGATCGTGCCAAATCAAGAACACGAGAGAGAGAGAGAGATCAAACACATAGCTAATGGTACATACCCTCAGCCCCGAGGGTGAACTACTCCCTCCTTGTCATGGAAAGCGTCGGGATGATGAAGATGGCCACCGGTGATGGGTTCCCCCTCCGGCAGGGTGCCGGAACGAGCTCCCGAGAGGTTTTCGGTGACTGCAGAGGCTTGCGGCGGCGGAACTCCCGATCTAGGTTATTTTCTGGAGGTTTCAGTATTTATAGGAATTTTTTGCGTAGGTTTCACGTCAGAGGGGTTTCCGAGCTGTCCACGAGGCAGGGGGACGCGCCCGGTGGAAGTGGGCGCGCGGGCCACCCTCGT
The DNA here is from genome assembly GCA_963921465.1 of Triticum timopheevii. Classification (NCBI taxonomy): domain Eukaryota; kingdom Viridiplantae; phylum Streptophyta; class Magnoliopsida; order Poales; family Poaceae; genus Triticum; species Triticum timopheevii. The sequence goes on from OY997268.1 coordinate 475,077,968, forward strand.
GGGCAGCCCGGGACTCTCCTGGCCCAACTCTTTCACTCCAGGGGCTTCTTTTGGTCCACAAAAAATCGTCAAAAATTGGCACGTCGATTGGACTCCGTTTGGCATTCCTTTTTTGTAAAACTCAAAAACAAGGAAAAAACAGAAACTGACACTAGGCTCTAGATTAATAGGTTAGTCCCAAAAATGATATAAAAGTGTAAATTAAAGCCCATAAACATCTAAAACGGGTAATATAATAGCATGGAACAATAAAAAATTATAGATACGTTGGAGACATATCACCTCTCATATCCGTCCCAAATGTAGGGTGGATATGAGGTGGTCGGGGCACGCTCGAGCGCGTCCGCCACGTCATCCTGGCCCACGTTGGCCTGACCCCACAAAAAACCCCGTTCGGCAGAAACCCTAACTCACTTCGCTCCGCTCCCCTACCATAAGCTCCCATTTCCCCAATCCGCCAAATCCCTAGCGCAGGCGAGCGTGTCCAGCACCGGCAGACACTCCGACGGCAGCTCTGGAGACGAGGGGTTGGCGCTCCGTATCGCGCTCGAGCGCTCGGGGGTCGATACGGGCGGCAACTCCTGGTCCGGTGCGACGCCACCTGTCGCTCGTCGCCGTAGCGCCGACGCCGGCGTCGGCCCTTCCCGCCCCGCGCGCGGATCCGCGAGGCTTGCCCGATCTGGTTCTCCCGCCCGACGGCCTCCTCCACCTCCGGCCGCTGCTCCGCGTGGGCAGCGCTGGGTTCTATTATGATACTTGAATACTTGATGAATATTGTACTTTATATATCTTCTTTTATCCATTTTGATGACAAGTGTTTCCGGACGGAGGGATTACATCCTGATTTATAGACCAACAGTGACTACAAGCACAGCTTCGCTGATTTTGCAAATTGTCCAATAGCTCCTCTGTTGGTGTTCTGGTTGTTGCTGCCTTGTTCCGCCCCAAATTACCCCAGGCTATTGGTACAACATTTTCAAGGAAAAAAAATGAGTGCTACACAAATGTGAAAATGACATGCAATTCTTGGCTCACTGGACTAAGGGCCACATAAATAAATAAAAATGCATGATCGGCATGCCATCTTGAATCCTCTGCGATTGAAATGATATACTTAAATGTGTACGGAAAAAACGTTGTTCTTTTCAGTAGATTGGTAGATGCAAAATTTCTTTTGGAATCTAGTGTTAATAAATCATGAGTAGAAATTCCTGTGGCTATGTAGTAAATAAAAATCCTAGGAATTATGGAGCTGCTTTATTTGAGGTCAAATGATAATCGTTAGCAAGTCTGAATTGGCTAACCATTGGTTCTTGTCAATCTGTAAAAAGTTGTCAATTATGACAACTTTTGGTTTCTGTGTGTCAAATATTGACATCAAATTGTCAAACCAACCGGCATCTAATTTTTATTAAACATTATTTGGAAATCCTTTAAATCAAAGAAGACATAAGTATTTATCTAAGGCAGAAAGACATCACGTGCCTTTCTTTCTTTAATGCAAAGACACTGCACACTAGCGCGATTCCTTCGCTTCAAAAAGTAGGTCACACATCCCTCAAAAAAAAAAAAAAGGGAGTAGGTCACACCTTTCTGCACGGGCACTATTTGGACTCGCTTTTACCGTCCAGAGAACCAACCGAGGAGGGAAACGAGCGCCCGACGACGAGGAGGACTAGCGGCTCCATCAAGCAAGGGGAGCAGCAGTGCCCGATCCAGAAAAGCGTGCCCTTTTCGCTCTCGCTTGATCTCTGCTGTCCTTCGTACTTGGGTAATGTTTGGAGACGGTGCGCCGGCGAAGCGTTGCGCCGGTCGCTCATGTGCTTAACGCGTGTCGCGGGTCCCACGCGCCGCTCGAGCCCTCCCCACCTTATCCTTCCACGCAAAGCTGCTCTAGGCCACTCGTTTCTATCCAGACGCATCCCTCCTCTGCTTTTCTTCTCCCCAAATCTAGCAGCCCACTCAATCTCTATCCCATACACATCCCTCCTCTTGCTTTTCTTCTCCCCAAATCCATGGCACCTCGTACTGCATCGAGGAGACAGGCGGGTGCTGGAGGGGCGCCGCTGTTGTGCTACCGCAGATCGATGGAGGCGCCGTGCCGTGCGGTGTGCTACTGCAAGCCTGCACCATGGTCGGTGGATGCCATGGTGGAATGAGCCACCGTCGATTTTGCTGCGCGCGGCGGCAAGGAGCTGCAAACCCCTGTTGGGTGTAGCCGCAAGCCCGTTGTTGGTTTTAAGCTGCATCCGATGGCGCCACACCGACAGGAAAGCTACAACCGGCTACCACAGGAGCTACAACCATCGGTGGCAGAGCTGCAACCGGCTGCCAGAGAAGTTGCCGCCGCGGGGGGCCACTGGTGCTGGAACCGGCTCACCGTTTTGCTGGAAGCGTATGCCGGAGATGTTGGAACCAGCGCCCAGATTTGCTACAACCATGACAATGAAGTGTGGCCGGCGACGATAACGCCGTGTTTTTTGCTGCAACTGGCAATAGGAAAGCTACAACCGGCGCCCAAATTTGCTACAACTAGCTACCACCATGTCTTTTGATTTTTTTGGCCGGATCCATCTTTTTCTTACTTTGGAAACACTCCAAATTTGCTACCACCGTCTTTGTTTTTTGCTTCCACTGTATTTGAGTTTTGCTACCATCCCCTTTTTTGGCTGGAACCAACGATTTTTTTGGTTGGAACTGATGTTTTGTTTGCTACTACCCTCATCTGCAAACAGCCACAACGACGACTTTCACTGAAAAGCTGCAATCGGAGGTCGATTTTGTTGGATCTGGCACCACATTTTTGCTGCATTGGGTGGACTAGCGAGCACCGGTGTTGCAACCGGCTCCTGGAACTGCGGCTGTTCGGGGTCGAGAATGGCGAGCAGCGACGAGCTGGCGAGGTCATCGGCGCTGGGGTCGTCGGGGAGGGGCGAGGAGATTCTCTCGTGCGTGCTGTTTTTGTTTGGGCTCTGGTGCGCTAGAGAAAAAAAAGAATCGAGAGGATGGAGCAAGGCGACACAGGTGACAGATCTGACGGCTGCCCACAAATATATCGTGGGGCTACGGTGCGACCGGCCCAAATTTGGGCCGGTGCGCCGGCGCCTATCAGTGCCCTTCGTACTTTCAGTTTTTTGGTGCCTCCTCTTTTCCAGTACTTTCCATGCTTCTGTGCAGCTTTTTCGTAATTGCGGAAAAAAGAAAAAATGGCATAGTTGTGTTGGCACCAGATTTTGCTACAGTCAAGAACTTATTTAAAATGGCCTCAAATGGAGAAGTGTTCTACATGAAAAAGTTTCGTATTATCGATACGAACATCTTTAAAGTTTGGGCCATCGCCATCTGATCTCATCTCGAAGGCCGAAGTTGTGTTCGAAATACTGAGATTTTGTATTCAAAACACTATTCGGCACATTACGCCCCCAAGACTGCCTCGTATAGAAACATGATCTACATCGATTGTCTTCGTCTCGTCGAAACGATCGATTTTGATATAAGAAATGTTCCAATCCGAGTTCGTATGCAAAAGTTAGAGCCATCCGAATACAGCACTATCACGAGCCAAAAGTGGCGCGCCCCACCAGACACCCTGTCTGATGGGTAGCGCGAATAACAGCCTGTATTACACGAGCGATTTGACCCTCAATATGAACTCTAATCAAAAAACGTTCAACATAAAAATTGTTCGTCTTGTCGAAACGGTCAAGATTGCTTTTGGGCTCGTTTCCATCCGAGGTCGTTTACCACCTCAAAAGTTACCCGCAAGGTGCAGTCAGTTTAAACCGAACAGTTTTGGAAAGTTCGGACAAAACCAATCCGAATTTGACTAGGGTTTTGGACGTGAATCCAAGCCTTTTCCTTGCACGGGAAGTCCAGCCGCCTCTTATATACCTGAGGGGTGATGGCCGATTGAACAACACACAATCGATCAATCAATCTACTACTTTTCCGTGTTCATCTACTTTTATCTCTCCCCTTGTATCTTTCTTCTCGTTCTTCGTCGTTCTTCAAGATTGGAGGCTGCGAATCCACGAGGCTCTAGGGGCGGTAAGACCGACCTCGAGCAGCCAATCGTCGCTATGAGCCCTGACGGGGTCCCTCCCGGGCGAGCGGGGCGTCTGGTCCCAAAAGCGCCGGCTTGCTGTCTTGCGTATCGCGCTGGAAGTCGGCCTCCCGCGGTGTGAGTTGCGGAGCATCTCCCTCGGCGCCGCGGGTACACATCGACGTGTTCGTGTGACGCGTTCCAGCGTCAACACACTTTTTGGCGACTCCGCTGGGGACGAAGCTTCGAACGGTCTCCGGCCTGTTCTTGCTACGAAGAGATCGTCATCTAGGGTTTGCAATCTACAAAGGTAATATGAATACCCAATTCACATATGTAGATGCAAATAATGCATATGTTGTTGCTAGATCATCTAATGAGCATAATGTATCGGCTAGCCCTAGCTTTATCAATCATGCATCTAATTATGTGCAAGGGCCGATGCAACAAAATCTTCATGATTCTACTTCATATAATTTTAGCAACATGCAACATATGTATCCCAACTCTCATGCATCGGCAACCCCACAAATTTATATGCCGATGAATAACATGATGAGTTCAGTTAATCAAGTTGAGACACCCTATGTAGGAACTTCCAATGGTATGCAACAAAGTGTTTCAAGTTTTTATTCATCGGCAAATAACTTGCAGTACGTTAATCCAAACGTGCCGGTGGATAGGGGAATTGGCCATGTTACTACTAGTTATTTCGCCAGTTACCCTCAAACATCATATGCTACACCTAATGCTACTAATTTTTTGGCACCATATACTACTGTTGATGTCCATAATTCGGCTCCGCACCTTCATGGTCATGGCCGAATAAGTGAAACTTCTGCAAGAGCACAAATGCCTTCATCTACTACCATGGCATATCATGTACCCCCTACACAATTACAGAATTTCGGCAACATCTCATTGTCGAAAGAGTCTAAAAGCATTGGGGGGCAACCATATCCAGACTGGGTAATTGAGAACAAGCTTACATTCTCTTGGGATTTGTGCAACTCTATTCGCCAGGAACTAATAGATGGCGGCAAGCCTCATGATTTTGCTGCTGTAAAAGCTAGAGTTGTGCAAATGATGCAGTCGCCCAGTGTTGTACCATCCAGTGTACCACCTAAACAATCGCAAAGTTTTGGCACCTCATTGCCGAAAGCGTCTCAAAGTATTGGGGGGCAATCTCATGACGAGTGGATGGAAATTGAGATGAAAAAGTTTAAAGCTCGCCAAATTGAGATGTGGGCTAAAATTAGACGAGAGCGAGAAGCTTTGCAAATTCAAAAAGATAAAGTTATTGATTCACGTAACAAAGAAAATCCGGTAATTAGAAAAGCCGAATCAAGTAGTATATATTCTGAGTCCATCAAATCCAAAGAGGCAAGAATTATTGAGAAAGGGCATGGAAAGCATAGCAAAACAGTCATACTTGATTTTTCCGAGGTCAATGGAACCTACTTCCTGCCCTTTGAGTTCCGTGCCATAGAAATTGACAAGCCTCAAGGACAAGAACAAGTAGCCGAACAAAGTTCGGCTGACATGGATCTTCAAGGTAATGATGCATGGAATCAAGAAAAAGATGATGAAGAGGCGTTGGGGAGCCATCCAAAGGCGAAGCAAGATATTGTTCAAGTCACACCACCATCATGCTCTCCCAACATATTTCAAGAGGTATGTTTAGCAAGTAATTTACCTATTTTCAGATTTGGTCAGAACTTTATTGTTGATGCATCTATTAGAAAAATCCTCATAAGTAATTTTGAAAGACCAATGAAGAAGGGTAATTTACTTGTTAGCAATAAAATTGTTACGGAACATATCGGTCAACCCATTGCACCATTTATAAAGACCGATAATGATTTATTGTTGTGGCCAAAGCTTTCCCCGTTGCTTTATCTAAAGTTCATATCTAGTTGGGTAGCTTTGCTTATTTCTTACTTGGCTTGCACTTTGTCTCAATTGAGACATGTGTGTTCTAAATATTTTCGTATCAGAAGTTTAAAGCCAAGGTTAATTTCTTTTGAGAAATCCGATGCTAATATAATACCTTATCCAAAGTCACCGGAGATAGAGTGGAAAACACAATGCATAGCCGAATGGGGAGATTCCAAATCTGAACCATTCATTTGCTTATCTCCAAAGCCGTTCAAACAGCAAGATCGGCTAGAAAACAAGAAGTATACCTTCAATTCAAGCATGTGTGATCAAATACTTGATTTGTTGCTGAAAAATAATTACATTACAATTCTTGATCACCATGTTAAGTCATCAATCCAAGGACGAATGTATTGTAAGTTGCATGATTCGTCCAAGCATAATTTTGAGGATTGCAACATGTTTCATCAAATAGTTAAATCGGCCATTGAAAAAGGACGATTGAAGTTTGTTGAAACACCAAGAGATGACCAGTCTATTCCGATTGGTCCCGACGGCAAAAAGTTTTTGCATCGGCTGCTTCAAGCCGATCCATTAAAAGAGAATGTAAAAGTTGCAGGTGATGGGATCAAGCTTTCAAGTAAAGAAGTTGTTGAAGAGCATAACGAACATAATCTTGAGGGCGAGAATTCCATCGAAGCTACAATAGAGACGCCAAGGACTGGGGGGCAGCAAGCAAATCCAATGATCGATGACAGCAAATCAAAAGAAAACAAAGGCCGAAATAAGCGCAAGTATAACAGATCAAAAATCACCTTCGCTGAACTATTGGATAAATATCAAAAGAAGAGTGAAGAGAAGAATGCTTGTCGGCCAAATCATGCAAAGAAACCAAGATCACCCCCAAGGCGCAAATATGAGGATCGGTATTGGCAAAGTGCGAATTTTAATGCAACATATTCATATCCTTATTTTGGGCCGCCAATGCCAATGCCGTGGATGCCTCCCTATGCTCATATAGATACATATTCATCATGGGACAGGTATGATACAAGGGCACATTCTCCATCTTATTTTAGACCATCTCACCAATATTATGAAGCTCCAAGAAGATCAACATCTGAACAATCACATGTTAAAGACCGTTTCAATCATAAGGAATCGGTCCAGAGCTCAAGGAAGAAGAAAGAGGTGGTCAAACAAGTTTACCGCGTTAAAAGAGATGGTCGTAAGAGTGCTACTTCAGATTTGATCTCAAATGAAAAGGAGCCAATAAAAGTGTTGACATTGGCTACTCAAGGCAATAACATAAAGCAACCAATTATTGAGAGTCAAAATGCCAAATCTGAATAAAAAAAGTTGAGAGTGCACAAGGCCAAGAAAGAATTGCCATTGGTCAAAACAGAATCACAGCCGAGATGCCCGCTTGGCTTATCGTATTGGCAAAAGAAGAAATTACAAAAACTTAGTGCACAAGAACTTGAAGAAAGGAACATGGCATGGGTTCCCAAAGGAAGTGCTCAAAATAAGAATTATGCGCAAGCTTCCATTACAAGAAGTGCGGCAAAGGTGAAGAAGGAAAAGTGTGAAAACTACGAAGGACCAAGCCGAAGGTTTCAACATCTTTGGTCTACACATTATCCATATTCTGCAACTATGCCATTAATGCCTATGCCATGGAATTCGTCATCAAGCATGATTGGTAACCCTCAATGGGCTTATTTTAATCCATGGATGCAATATAATTTCTTACATCATGAAAGGGTATTGCCAAATGACTATACATTTGATTAGCTACAAGTTTGTTGCTGATCCAAAGAGCTGAAATACTTGATTTGTCATTTCGTTTGTTTATTTCGGCTATATGTGCTTCGAATGAAGTTTACATGGTAATGGCCGATATTTATTTATCGTCCTAAGATTATGTCAATGCATGGTCGGTGTGGTATCCAAACATCGTCCTTAGTTCAATAGGAGACCAAAACAAGCCTCATACAACTTAAAATATGTTTGCACAATAATAAAAGCCGAATATGAAAATTTATTCGGTTTGGAGTTTTTGGTTGCTGTAGGTGCTATACAGATTGAGGCTTTTAGTGATTCGTTATAAGTAGTGCAACAAATATACAAGGGTTATCAATGTTTTGACGAATCACTTATAGTTTATCTTGGGATATGTCTAGATGCAAAATTTACCTTGGGTTGCTTTAATATCCTTCATATATCTAGATATGACAATTCGAAAGAGTTGGCACAGCAAGCATCCGGCTACTATGTTAACCATGGTGTATTGTATTATTTCTATCAATAGTCGATGCTAGGTCTTGTCAACATAGGTAAGGCCGAACCGAAGCCCACCGCTTCGGTCACTAATGAAACTTTTATGCAGGCGAAGTAAGGATTGGAGAAAATTTATTATTGATTATCAGCAAAATCCTAGAAAAAGGGTGAATAATATGGTTCCGAGGATGACCTTGAGATATATATCTATGGGACTTTATCATCGGATTGTTAAGGAAGTTGAGAAAGTTTCACCCAAGCTTGCGTCAAAATATTCACACAAGCAATGGCCGATATAAACTTATTGTCCTAAGAAGATGCCAAAATGGCCGATGGAGTGTTGACATCGTCCTTAGAGCAAGCTATGTGCAAGTTATTTTTCGGCACACAGGCTTTGCCGAAAAACAGGGGGGCATGTGTTGACACCAGATTTTGGCACAGTCAAGAACTTATTTAAAATGGCCTCAAATGGAGAAGTGTTCTACATGAAAAAGTTTCGTATTATCGATACGAACATCTTTAAAGTTTGGGCCATCGCCATCTGATCTCATCTCGAAGGCCGAAGTTGTGTTCAAAATACTGAGATTTTGTATTCAGAACACTATTCGGCACATTACGCCCCCAAGACTGCCTCGTATGGAAACATGATCTACATTGATTGTCTTCGTCTCGTCGAAACGATCAATTTTGATATAAGAAACGTTCCAATCCGAGTTCGTATGCAAAAGTTAGAGCCATCCGAATACAGCACTATCACGAGCCAAAAGTGGCGCGCCCCACCAGACACCCTGTCTGATGGGTAGCGCGAATAACAGCCTGTGTTGCACGAGCGATTTGACCCTCAAGATGAACTCTAATCAAAAAACGTTCAACATAAAAGTTGTTCGTCTTGTCGAAATGGTCAAGATTGCTTTTGGGCTCGTTTCCATCCGAGGTCGTTTACCACCTCAAAAGTTACCCACAAGGTGCAGTCAGTTTAAACCGAACAGTTTTGGAAAGTTCGGACAAAACCAATCCGAATTTGACTAGGGTTTTGGACGTGAATACAAGCCTTTTCCTTGCACGGGAAGTCCAGCCGCCTCTTATATACCTGAGGGGTGATGGCCGATTGAACAACACACAATCGATCAATCAATCTACTACTTTTCCGTGTTCATCTACTTTTATCTCTCCCCTTGTATCTTTCTTCTCGTTCTTCGTCGTTCTTCAAGATTGGAGGCTGCGAATCCACGAGGCTCTAGGGGCGGTAAGACCGACCTCGAGCAGCCAATCGTCGCTGCGAGCCCTGACGGGGTCCCTCCCGGGCGAGCGGGGCGTCTGGTCCCAAAAGCGCCGGCTTGCTGTCTTGCGTATCGCGCTGGAAGTCGGCCTCCCGCGGTGTGAGTTGCGGAGCATCTCCCTTGGCGCCGCGGGTACACATCGACGTGTTCGTGTGACGCGTTCTAGCGTCAACAAGTTGGAATACATCGATCCATATTAACAGGAAAAAAATAATCCCAAACATTACCTAGGGTGCGTTTGATTACCTGAACCGTTTTCTGCCCCTTTGCATATTTGTACGGTTGTCCTAGTTGAGTCTGGTTGAGCATATACGCGGAAAAAACATCATTTTTATGTTGATTGGTTGTCTAGACTCTCCCTGCATCATAGCAACACCTCTACGCACTGTGTTTGGTTGCTCGCATTGGTTGTGCTCATACTAGTGCACGTTGTTTAGTTGCACACACTAAACATGATTAAGTGTTAACAGCTACACATAACACACAATATTACACTAGAGTGCCTCGGTGACAGCGCAGGACGGTGGTCGCGGCACCGCGTCTGACACGAAGAGCACGGAGTCGCGGGCGAGCGATCCCATCGACGACATGGTAAACTAGTTTCTAGTTCGTCGCCGCAGATAAAGTCCGTGTGAAGTAGCGAATAGGAGGGCGCTTTAAGTTTCTAGCTGGTGTTGGTGTCCTGGATTAGGGGGTAGTTTCCAAGGTAGGCCCGCGCCGGATGTTTTGGCATGTTTGGTTGCCTGGGTCACGTTGAAAAATTTGCTCGCAGGAAACTTAAAAGCGCCTCTGGGCTGCATCCATAGGAATGCTCAAATCAAAGTTATTGTTTAGTATTTTGCAGTGAGAACATCACTTATTATGTATGTTGATTTGTGTTTGATCATTGTATGATGACTGAAACATGATGACAATGTTGTTTAGTAGTACTCGCATTTGCTGTGAGAACATCATTTATTTTGTATGTGAATTTGTGATTGGTGAGTGTACGACGACTTGTCGTCAACCTCACAGTGAGAACCTCACTCATCTTTGTGGAACTTGTACTTGATCATTGTACAACCACAATTTAGTTGATGGCAGTTTGTTATTGGACCGCAATTCATTGTTTGTCTTGTTTCCTATATACATTGTCATATTAGTATGTACAACAACTTGATTCGTTGGCTGTATAATCATATTCGGCTGACACCCAAACATGCACATTTGACACCTCAACTTGGTTAAGTCGGTAGGCAGGGTTTTCATACAAAAGATGGTCGTGTGGCCAAATCCCTTGCCTTAGTCCACAGGTACATGGGTGATGACTTGAGAGCGGCAGAGGGGGCACCTGATGTTGGAATCAAACCACCGAGAGATGCACTGGTTGTGGTAAGGATGCCTGCATCCTGGGAGTTCGACCACAGTGTGCCCGGTCAGTGCGTCGAGGCATACGACGCAGGCCTCGGCCGGCATTGCAGGAACCTCCTCGCAAGTGTCAAGAAACGTCGACACGTTGACGATGAGCCGGCGGTCCACACGGAGTGTGAGGTGGAAGTGGCATCCCTGCTTTGACCGTGACCACACTTGTGACCAGATGTAGGATCGAAAGGACGTCTAGAGGGGGGGGGGTGATTAGACTACTTGACCAAATAAAAACTTATCCTTTTTGCAATTTTAGTTGTAGGCAAGTTTTAGCAATTCTACCAAGTCAAGTACACCCTACACATGCAAGTCTAAGAGTTGAGCAGCAAAAAGTAGAGACTTTGCATGTGAATGTAAAGGAGAGATTGGAGATATCAAACGCAATGAAGACACGATGATTTTTGTCGTGGAACTGATAGGTGGTGCTATTGTACATCCACATTGATGGAAACTTCAACCCACAAAGGGTAACGGTTGCGCGAGTCCACAGAGGGCTCCACCTACGAAGGGTCCACGAAGAAGCAACCTTGTCTATTCCATCATGGCTTACACCCATGAAGGACTAGCCACACTTGGGTAGATCTTCATGAAGTAGGCGATATGCTTGCCCTTACAAACTCCTTGGTTCAACTCCACAATCTCTTGAAGGCTCCCAAGTGACACCTAACCAATCTAGGAGACACCACTCTCCAAAAGGTAATAGAAGGTGTTGTTCATGATGAATTCCTTGCTCTTGTACTTCAAATGATAGTCTCCCCAACACCCAAACACTCTCACAGATTTTGCTTTGGTGGATGAGAGGTGAGGGAGTCCTGGACTAGGGGGTGTCCGGATAGCCGAACTAACATCATTGGCCGGACTCCAAGACTATGAAGATACAAGATCGAAGACTTCGTCCCGTGTCCGGATGGGACTTTCCTTGGCATGGAAGGCAAGCTTGGTGATACGGATATGTAGATCTCCTACCACTGTAACCGACTCTGTGTAACCCTAGCCCTCTCCGGTGTCTATATAAACCGGAGGGTTTTAGTCCGTAGGACGAACAACAATCATACCATAGGCTAACTTCTAGGGTTTAGCCTCCTTGATCTCGTGGTAGATCTACTCTTGTACTACCCATATCATCAATATTAATCAAGCAGGAGTAGGATTTTACCTCCACCGAGAGGGCCCGAACCTGGGTAAAAACATCGTGTCCCTTGTCTCCCGTTACCATCTGCCTAGACGCACAGTTCGGGACCCCCTACCCGAGATCCGCCGGTTTTGACACCGACATTGGTGCTTTCATTGAGAGTTCCTCTGTGTCGTCGCTCATAGGCCCGATGGCTCCTTCGATCATCAACAACGCGCAGTCCAGGGTGAGACTTTTCTCCCCGGACAGATATTCGTATTCGGCGGCTTTGCACTGCGGGCCAATTCGCTTGGCCATCTGGAGCAGATCGAAAGCTACGCCCCTGGCCATCAGGTCAGATTTGGAAGTTTGAATTATACGGCCGACATCCGCGGAGACTTGATCTTCGATGGATTCGAGCCACAGCCGAGCGCGCCGCACTATCACGATGGGCATGATTTAGCTCTGCTGCCGGACAGTGCCCTGGAGGCCGCACGAGAGTCCGCTCCGACCCTTAACTCGGAGCCGACTGCGCCGGTCGAGGATGGGTGGCTAGACACCGCCTCGGGGGCCGCTACCTCTACGGTGATGGAGCCGAATACCGACCCTGTCCCTTGCGAAGCTCGTGACTCCGAGGTGCCGGACTCCTCACTGGACTCCGAACCTCCCGCGCCCCTACCAATCGAATCCGATTGGGCGCCGATCATGGAGTTCATCGCTGCAGACATCTTTCAACACTCGCCTTTTGGCGACATCCTGAATTCGCTAAAGTATCTCTCTTTATCAGGAGAGCCCTAGCCGGATCACGGTCAGGACGGTTGGGATGCGGACGACGAAGAAATTCAAAGCCCACCCACCACCCACTTTGTAGCCACTGTCGACGACTTAACCGACATGCTAGACTTCAACTCCGAAGACATCGACGGTATGGACGACGATGCCGAAGACGACCAAGAACCAGCGCCTACGGGGCACTGGAAAGCCACCTCGTCATACGACATATACATGGTGGACATCCCAAAGGATGGGAATGGCGATGGAACAGCGGAGGATGACCCCTCCAAGAAACAGCCTAAGCGCCGGCGTCAGCAGCGCCGCTCTAAATCTCGCCACAGCAAAAATGGAGATTCTGGCTCCGGAGACAATAAAACCTCGGACAGTGCCGAAGACAACCCCCTCCAGCAAGATTCAGCACAGGAGGATGGAGAAGTCAGCCCTCGTGAGAGAGCGGCAGACAAAGAGGAAGAGGACGATAATTACATGCCTCCCTCCGGAGACGAGGCAAGCCTCGACGACGACGAATTTGTCATGCCTGAGGATCCCGTCGAACAAGAGCGTTTCAAACAAGCAGCCTCAAGAAAAAGCAGCAACAGCTTAGAGCCGACCAAGATTTGCTAGCCGACAGATGGATTGAAGTCCTTGCGGCCGAAGAGTACGAACTCGAACGCCCCTCCCAAAGCTACCCCAAACGCAAGCTGCTACCCCGATTAGAGGAGGAAGCATATAAACCTACATCACCAGCGCACAATACGGCCGACCGGCCACCTCGTGGCCGCGACAGAGAGGCCTCTAGGCCCTCCACTAAAGCCGCACCCCGGCATCGCTTGAAAAGTACAAAGCCACGGGGGAATGCGCTGGACTTGCGAGACATATTGGAGGATAAGGCAAGACAATCAAGATCGATCTACGGATTGCGAGGGTGCCCCATGATACGCGACGACAACCGTCACGCCGGATATAGCAATTCTAGCCGGGCCGAACACAGTAGACAAAGCTCGCTTGAGCTACGTCGTGATATAGCCCAATATAGAGGCGCCGCACACCCACTATGCTTCACGGATGAAGTAATGGATCATCAAATCCCCGAAGGGTTCAAACCCATGAACATTGAATCCTACGATGGCACAACAAACCCCGCGGTTTGGATCGAAGACTATCTCCTTCATATCCACATGGCCGGCGGTGATGATCTTCACGCCATCAAATACCTCCCACTCAAGCTTAAAGGACTAGCTCGGCATTGGCTTAACAGCTTGCCAGCAGAATCAATTGGGTGTTGGAAGGACCTGGAAGCCGCATTCCTTGATAACTTCTAGGGCACATATGTGCGACCACCAGACGCCGATGACCTAAGCCACATAATTCAGCAGCCAGACGAATCGGCCAGACAATTCTGGACACGGTTCTTAACCAAGAAAATCAAATTGTCGACTGTCCGGATGGAGAGGCCCTTGCAGCCTTCAAACACAACATCCACGACGAGTGGCTTACCCGGCACCTATGACAGGAAAATCCGAAATCAATGGCATCCCTCACATCACTCATGACCCGCTTCTGTGCGGGAGAGGACAGCTGGCTAGCCCGCAGTAACAACCTCACCAAAAAATCTGGTAGTCCGGATATCAAGGACATCAATGGCAGGTCGCGTCGCAATAAGCACAAGCGCCGCATTAACGGCGATAGTACTGAAGATACGGCAGTCAATGCCGGATTCAGAGGCTCTAAACCAGGTCAGCGGAAAAAGCCTTTCAAAAGGACCACTCCGGGCCCGTCCAATTTGGACCGGATACTCGATCGCTCGTGCCAGATACACGACACCCCCGAAAAGCCAGCTAATCACACCAACATGTATTGTTGGGTATTCAAGCAGGCAGGCAAGTTAATTGCCGAAACAATGACAAGGGGCTGCATAGCGATGACGAGGAAGAGACCCGGCCGCCGAACAATAGAGGACAAAAGGGTTCCCCCCCACAAGTACGGACGGTGAACATGATATACGCAACCCACATACCCAAAAGGGAGCGGAAGCGTGCGCTCAGGGATGTATACGCGATGGAGCCAGTCGCCCCAAAGTTCAATCCGTGGTCCTCCTGCCCGATCACTTTTGATCGAAGGGACCATCCCACTAGCATCTGCCATGGTGGATTCGCCGCATTGGTTTTAGACCCAATTGTCGATGAGTTTCACCTCACTAGAGTCCTGATGGACAGCGGCAGCAGCGTGAACCTGCTTTATCAGGATACAGTGTGCAAGATGGGCATAGACCCCTCAAGGATTAAACCCACAAAGACGACCTTCAAAGGCGTCATACCAGGTGTAGAGGCCAACTGTACAGGCTCAGTTACACTTGAAGTGGTCTTCGGATCCCCGGATAACTTCCGAAGCGAGGAGTTAATCTTCGACATAGTCCCGTTCCGCAGCGGCTATCATGCACTGCTCGAACGAACCGCGTTTGCAAAGTTAAATGCGGTGCCGCACTATGCATACCTCAAGATCAAGATGCCAGGGCCTCGAGGAGTCATCACGGTCAACAGAAACACTGAACGCTCTCTCCGAACGGCGGAGCACACAGCGGCTCTCGCGACAGAAGTGCAGAGCAGCCTCTTAAGGCAATTCTCGAGTCCGGCCGTTAAGCGACCGGACACCGTCAAGCGCGCCCGGAGTAACCTACAACAAGACTACCTGGCATGTTCCGAGCACGCGTAGCAATGCAGCCCCAACCCCAGCCCTCCCAAAATCGCGAGACCAGTACCACGCGTACATCACTACGCTCTGGAGATACCATGAGCATAGGGGGAGGGGCACGACCACGGCAGGCCCAGAGTGCGGCTCAACCACACCAGGGGCTCCCAAATGTGTCATCCTTTTTTCTTTTATTTTCTTATCCTCAGGACTCCGTTTACCAGAAGCCTGTCCGGCAGTAGACCCGCCGAACTCACGATATAATAGCCAGGGAAGCAGAAAAGCTACGACGAGTATCCAGGTGGTCTCCATTACGAGCATTATACCTGTTTTATACACCATTCCGCAGCCTACCCCTGGAGGGGGGCATGTTAAATAGTCCCACCCCTTGCTTATCGCACTATTTGTATCATTCTGCATTCATGGCAGTATTTTTTGAATAAACAATGCATCACTTTTTTCCTACCATTGCATTCCTTTTTTATACATATGTTCACTTACGACATGTTGCATCCGTACACTTTGGTACGGCTAAATACACCAGGGGCTTAAGTTCCCCATATTATGGTGTGATAAATCCGAACGCTTTCACAAGTGCGGCACCCCGAACTTATAGCATTATATGCATCGGCTCCGAATCATGTCTTGTGTCAATAGTTGGGTTTGCCCGGCTCCCATGTTTTGGTACCTTACGTTCCGTTATATTGGCTAAGGTAGCGCCGGGAGAACCACTGCGATTGTGCCCCAGTTGAGCTGGGCAAGCACCTCAGTGGAGAAAGCTAAAACTGACCGTCATGATGGGGCGAGAGCCGGTCGCTGTTCGAGAGGTTTTTTCGAGTCCCTAAAGACTTATGCCGCTTAGAGCGAGGAACCGGCTTTGTCCGGCCCAGGCGTGGATAGCGCCCCGAATTCGGCCTTCCAAACACTAGGGGCTTCGCCGAAATTTAAAATTATAGAATTCTATGGCTAAGTGAGAGTGTTCAAGCATTATAAGTCCGGTTGCCTCGTTCGCTGTGTTGAGCGCCTCCCTAGAAGGACCCAAAAATGGGAACAAGAGCCCTTAAGTTTATCCCGAACACCCCAGCACTCGTGGCATGGGGGCTGAAGCCAACGACTTGCCATCTCTCAGATTTGATAAACGGCCGCACATAAGGTAATATTTTAAATTAACAAAGCGTTGCTTAGCGCATATGAACAAAGTTTTCAGTGCACAGGATGACAAAACGCGAGTCTACTCAAAAATTACATCTTTGGAGCATTCACCCGCAATAATGCGGGCATCCTTCAGGACACCCTTATAATACATCTCAGGCGTGCAATACTCCTTGCCCGGCGGTGGCGCGTCCGTCACAAGCCTCTCGGCGTCCATCCTGCCCCAGTGCACCTTAGCGCGGGCAAGGGCCCGACGGGCACCTTCAATGCAGGCGGAATGCTTGATGACATCAACCCATGGACAGGCGTCCACCAGCCGCTGCACCAGACCGAAGTAGCTCCCAGGCATGGCTTCTTTGGGCCACAGCCGAACTATGAGGCCCTTCATGGCCTGTTCGGCCACCTTGTGGAGCTCGACCAGCTGCTTCAGCTGGTCGCTCAGGGGCACCGGATGTCCGGCCTCAGCATACTAAGACCAGAACACCTTCTCCGTCAAGCTCCCCTCCTCGGTTCTGTAGAATGCGGCAGCATCGGACACGCTACGGGCAGATCTGCGAACGCTCCTGGAGAGCTCCGAATGCGGGTAAGTAATAGGTAATTCACTTTTACATGCTTGCTTTGCATGAAGAATGCCTTACCCGCCGCTATCTTCTTTACTGCCTTGATTTCCTGGAGGGCCTTTTGGGCTTCGGCCTTAGCGGCTTTGGCACTCTCAAGAGCCGACGCAAGCTCGGACTCTCGAGTCTTCGAGTCACGCTCCAAACTCTCGTGTTTTTCCACGAGAGCCTGGAGCTCTTACCATACCTCCGCCTCCCGCGCCTCCTGCTTCTCTCGCTTGGCGCGTTCCGTGGCCGCATTGCGTTCGGCCGCGGACACCGCCTCCTTCAGGGTCACCACCTCGTTCGTAGCCCCTGGAATACCCACGTTATTCCTGTCATCTTTTTTGCAACCAAATCCTTTTCTATAAGGTATAACTTTCATAAGGTGTTACTTACCCTCCTTGTCCTTGAGCTGCTTCTTGGCACGGCCGAGCTCGCTCTCGGACCGCTCGAGGCTCCGCTTCAAGGAATTGACCTCCGCAGTCAGTGCGGCAGAGGTCAGCAGGGCAGCCTGCATTCCCATATTGACATATTTGTATTAGACTCCTGTGTATATCTTTTTAGATCCTCAGTTCGGCTTTTCTTTCCGAACACCGAACCGAGCATCAGGGGGTACTGTCTATGAGGTACTATTTTACATATCTTAAAAATTCTTACCTCAAAGCCTGTTAGAAGGCTGGTGCAGGCTTCGGTCAGCCCGCTCTTGGCGAGCTGAACCTTCTGAGTCACCGCACTCATGACAGTGCGGTGTTCCTCGTCGATGGAAGCGCCGTTGAGCGCCTCCAGCAAGCTATCCAGTGCCTCCGGTTGGACGGAGGCTGCTGACGTCGCTGTCTTGCCCTTCTTACGAAGGGGCCGCCCGCCGGACTCCGGAACCACCAAAGGTTCCGGTGCGGAATCCAGTCCAAAGTCCGGGAGGTTGCCCTGCGGCACCTCCGGGGCCTCCTCCTCCTGGCGGGTCCCCTTCTGGGACCCTACCTCGGCGTCATCTGTGTCACGGGGGGAGGAGGCGGTCGGAAGTGAAGCGCTATTCACATCCGACGAACCCAAGGACCCGCTTGACGAAGCGGGGAGATCGTCCTTGGGCAGACTACAGGGTTGTATGCGGCATTAGAAGACACTATGTGACAAAAAGAAAAATTATGAGTTATTCAGGAGTCCGGACACTTACGATCTCGCCAGGGGCTTGGCCCTTGAAGGCCACTCCTCGTCGCCGTCATCGGCATTGGTGGAACAGTCCGGGGGAAGGGTCCTTCCTTTCTTGGACCCTTCGGCCTCTCCCGTTGGGGAAGCCTTCCTCTTCTTCTCTCCCCCATTGGGGGAGAGGCCTCTTTCTTCTCCTCCTCATCTTCATGGGAGGAGTCCGCCTCGGAGTCATCGGACGATGAGTCCGATAACACCTGGCGCCGGGAACTGCTCCGGGTTCCCGTGGCCTTCTTCTTGGCCTTCTTCTCCGGCACCACATAAGGCGCCGGGACCAGCAGCCCTGTCAAACGGGCGTCCGCTGGGTCTTCTGGAAGGGGAGACGGACAGTTAACCTGTCCGGATGTCTTCTGCCAGGCCTGCTAAAGGCAATGGGAGTTTAGATCCCACATAGAGTCAAACTATGAAAAACAAAGTGTCCCGTAGAGGATAATATAGCTTACCTCGCCAGCCAGACGCTGCGAGCTGAATCCGCGATCTTCGGTAGCGGATGCGGGAGCCTCGGCGCCCTTGAGCAGCACCATCCAGGCCTCTTCGTACGTAGTGTCAAAGAGCCCGCTCAAAGTCTGGTGCTGTGCCGGATCGAAGTCCCACAAGTTGAAGTCCCGCTGTTGGCAGGGGAGAATCCGGCGGATGAGCATGACCTGGATTACGTTGACAAGCTTGAGCTTCTTGTTCACCAGGGTTTGGAGACAGGATTGGAGTCCGGTCAGCTCTTCCGAATCGCCCCACAACAGGCCCTTCTCTTTCCAGGAGGTGAGCCGCGTGGGGATGCCAGATCTGAATTCTGGGGCCGCTTCCCATTCGGGGTCACGCGGCTCGGTGATGTAGAACCACCCCGATTGCCACCCTTTGATGGTTTCCACGAAGGATCCCTCGAGCCAGGTGACATTGGGCATCTTGCCCACCATGGCGCCTCTGCACTCCGCTTGGCTGCCCCCCACTACCTTCGGCTTGACATTAAAAGTCTTTAGCCACAAGCCGAAGTGGGGCTGGATGCAGAGGAAGGCCTCACACACGACGATAAACGCCGAGATGTTGAGGATAAAATTCGGGGCCAGATCATGGAAATCCAGGCCATAGTAGAACATGAGCCCCCGGACAAAGGGGTGGAGTGGGAAGCCCAGTCCACGGAGGAAATGGGGAAGGAATACACCCTCTCATGGGTCCTGGGGGTGGGGATGAGCCGCCCCTCGTTGGGGAGCCGGTGCGCGATATCGCTGGACAAGTATCCGGCCTTGCGCAGCTTTTTGATGTGCCCCTCCGTGACGGAGGAGGCCATCCACTTGCCTCCCGCTCCAGACATGGTTGGAGAAGGTTGAGGTGAGATGTGCGGGCTTGGGCGCTGGATCTCAAGTGCGCGAAGATGGATAAGCAAAGGAGGAAGAAGGCGTAGGTAAAAAGGTGGATCCTTATCCCCTTATATATGGGCGGACGAAACTATGCGTCCCCACCAGCCCGGTAAAACTCGCTTATCCCCCAAGCGCCGCAATCAATGGCGCGGTTGGGTTACCCACGTCCATATTGATGAGAATCCCGGAATAAGGGAACACGATCTCTGCTTCGACAATACGTGCCAAGGAAATCGCTTCGCTAAACGCGCTGAGGTGGAACAATAAAAACGATTCAAGTAAAGGCTTGGCCGTGGTGTGACGTCATATCACGAAATACGTCAGCAGATTGAACTTGTGTAAATATTATTCTCTCTACGGTGGTATGTGGAATTTATTTTGCAGAGCCGGACACTATCCTGGTGTTCACGATCTTCTATGAATTATTCGGAGGAGGAACCCGCCTTGCAATGTCGAAGACAATATGCGCGCCGGACTCGTCGTCATTGAAGCCTGGTTCAGGGGCTACTAAGGGAGTCCTGGACTAGGGGGTGTCCGAATAGTCGAACTATCATCATTGGCCGGACTCCAAGACTATGAAGATACAAGATTGAAGACTTCGTCCCGTGTCCGGATGGGACTTTCCTTGGCGTGGAAGGCAAGCTTGACGATACGGATATGTAAATCTCCTACCATTGTAACCGACTCTGTGTAACCCTAGCCCTCTCCGGTGTCTATATAAACCGGAGGGTTTTAGTCCGTAGGACGAACAACAATCATACCATAGGCTAGCTTCTAGGGTTTAGCCTCCTTGATCTCGTGGTAGATCTACTCTTGTACTACCCATATCATCAATATTAATCAAGCAGGAGTAGGGTTTTACCTCCACCGAGAGGGCCCGAACCTGGGTAAAAACATCATGTCCCTTGTCTCCTGTTACCATCCGCCTAGACGCACAGTTCGGGACCCCCTACCCGAGATCCGCCAGTTTTGACACCGACAAGAGGATTGAACGGAAATCAATTGGGAAAGGCTAGAAATCAAGGTTCAAATGGTTGGATTGGAATCTCTTGATTTCAACACATGTGTAGGTGGTTCTCTTCTCAGAAAATGAGTAGTGGAAGTTGTGGTTCGTTCTGATAGCTCTCCTAGAGAGTAAGTGGTGGTGGAGGGGTATAAATAGGCAGCACCAAAAATCCAACCATTACAAGTCTTTGACCCAACTCAGTGACACCGACATGAAAATCTCAGTGAGACCGACTAGTTAAGTCAGACCGAACAAAACATCTTAGTGAGACAAAAGTGCAATGGCTAGGGAAAGACCTCATTTTGGAAATGTCGATTGGTTCATCTCGGTGATTTTTAAATGAGGCAACTTCGTCACAGAAACTTGGTCAGGCCATCTTGGTGAGACCGAGATCCATTTCGGTTGTACCAAAGTGTTAGGGTTTCACATGTGGCAATATATGGGATCATCTCAGTGGGTCCGGATGGGAACTTTTCGGTGCGACCGAGTTGGACATTTAGGGTTTTGTATAGGAATGAAGTGGAGAAGTAGTTGAGGATTTTGGAGCAATACCACTAAGCACTTGAGCAATTGAGTCATGATCAAAACCTCACCGCCTTTAATAGTATTGACTTTCCTATGGACTCAATGTGATCTTCGATCACTTAACCAAAAATGCGGAGTCTTGGAGCTTTGCCAATCTTCATCCTTAGCATTTCGAGGGGGTCCACATCCACTAGTCTTTGCCATGCCAATCATTGATCTTCTTTGAAATATATTATCAATAAGCATTAGATCAATGACTTATATGTTGTTATTAATTACCAAAACCACCCGGGGATTAGTTGCACTTTCAATCTCCCCCCTTTTGGTAACTGACTACAACATCTAGGTCAAAGCTTCGACAAATGATATAATCAATGAAATACATTGTCGCTTTGAGAAGTATGTGATAAGCAAGAGCTTCTCCTAAATTTGTGCATTATTAAAGATTTGTGTTTGAATGCAAATTCACAATCGATTAGGATCATGGGCTACTCTTCCATGTGACATACATTTTGGTGGAGCGCCCAAAATGATAATATGATTGCAAAATAATTAGCACTCATCACCAATCAAACAAGTGAAATATCATAAAAAGAGCATATGAATAGATATTCAAGCAAGCATAGCATAAAAGTATGGTATGATCAAACACATAATGTAATGTGGTCTCATACATGCATCAAGCAAAAGTATCTCAAAGTAGCACAAAATCCAAAGAGAAAACCAAATGAGAAAAGCAAAAGCACTCTCTCAAAGCCTAATGATCTATACTAATTCTCCCCCTTTGGCAACAAGTACCAAAAAGTTTGAAGAAGTATAGAGATAAACGTCGCTCTAGGCCTGATCTCCAGCAGCTCCTGGTGGTGAAGTCCTCGAACTTGCAGCGCCATCATGCCTAGACGTCGGAGTGGAGAGAAGAGTGTATGTGAATATCTCTACGGAGGCCTGCTATGCTAGAGGAGTGGAGACAGCTGGAGGCACTACGGGAGCAACGGTAGATGCAACAGCTGGAGCTGATACTGTAGCTCTAGAAGTGACTGGTATTGCAGCTAATATGGGCATCATCTGGAACTGAGTGGTCTTCTAAAGACATGTGACCTAGTGCTCTTCATCATCACTAGAGGACCGTGCCTTGTCTTCATCCACCTCCCGCTGCAGGCTCTCAGCTGTGGTCTAAACCTATGTAACCTTGACATCCAGATCATGAAATTTTGTTTCAACAATCATCTCAAGACTTTTCTAGTTCTCTGCGAGGTTGGCCAAACTTTGCTCGATCCTCCGAGTAGGTTGAATGAGATTGTTCATCTGATTAGTGTTGGTTTTAAGTGATGATGCAGTAAGAGCACGTGGCCGCAGCCCTGGAAGCCTCTGCCTTTACCTCTGCTGCAGCTGAGGTGGGATGGGATGGATCCATCATCACAGTGCTATCCTCAAACTTCGGCTGTAGCGGCAGATGCTCACGATCTAGCAGAAATGATTGTGTACACCCTTGGAGTTGATAAGCACCAAAATGTGTGTTGTGAATCCACAAGACCTCTTCTAATCAGCAGCAATCCTCTTGATGGTTTCCACTGTGAGATCCATTACTTTGAATTTCTGATGGTGGCCAATGTGATGCAGCATATTGATGGAGTGACCTCAAATCATTTTCTCATTGCCTGACTTGGGAATCAAAGTATGCCTCATGATAGTATTGGAGGTAGCAAGACCTGCCAATAAGTGATAAACTGAGCTAAGCTTGTGAGAATCCTTATACTTGTCAGGGACCTCCGCGTACATGTGAGCCGTGGAATTGTGCACTGGTACAGCGAGCTGCTATACAAACGGGTTTAACCCCTTTTTGTGACAACATTTTAAACCACCTCCTTGTTTGTGCGTGTGCGACAGGAGGGTCCTTCCCACACGACTCAGAAACTACGGGGACAGGGAGCAAGAATGCATACGTTTTCCATAACTAAGCGTATGCGTTGCGGCATCTATCCCAAACGCGAGTCTTCAGACATCTATTTGTGATATGTCGAATATCCCAAACGCTCCATCCTTGCTACTCGTTTGTTCTTGCATTACCATCGGAGTCGGTATTCTATGGTGCTACGTCTATGATGCACGTCCCATCACAAACAGT
Organism: Triticum timopheevii; assembly: GCA_963921465.1. Lineage (NCBI taxonomy): Eukaryota > Viridiplantae > Streptophyta > Magnoliopsida > Poales > Poaceae > Triticum > Triticum timopheevii. The sequence goes on from OY997268.1 coordinate 475,101,387, forward strand.
TCACGAGTATAGAACGTGTATGATAAGCAGACAATCACACACATTCACTTCTCCCGAACAGGATGCGATATATAATTAACAAGATTAGCTAATCATCTTAAGGGTGTCGGATAGGATTACGAAATGTCGGGCCGTCGTACTAATGTCGTACAGGATAACTATCACACACGCTATTCTATGGTGCAACATTTACAATGCGTACGACATTAGAAATATTTCATAATTGTAAAGCGTGTACGATAAGGCGACTATCACAGACATTTAGTTTGCTTGCACCATTTGTGATATTGACTGACATCACACACGTTTTGCAAACGACAACTGTGTGCATGGTTACATACCTTTCCTCTCTATAAATTGTGTCGGATTATGATGTATATCACACACGTTGTGCATTACAGACTGTGTACGTCGTAATGACATGCAGAGCGTATTTTCACCCTAATTTAATTGCTGCTATTTAAAATTGTACCAAATTTTAATTTGAAAGTAGGCTATAACTTTATTCATATCCATCAGTTCAACAACCAATGCATTATTCGATTCATAGGTACATATGTTAAAAAATTACATAAAAAAGAATTACATAAGCACCAAATTAAGAATGATGAACCAGGGTTGTATACTTGTACTATTAAAGATAGTAAAAAAGAGGCGAAAGACATTCTGGTTGCTGAACAAGGTGAAGCGGAATGCTCATATTGTGCCCTCCTCTATGCAGAAGGCACGCACGACTCTAGTCCAACCCCTTGTGATGGCCGACCGCCCATCATTCACTGTCTTCATCGAGTTCTGGTAGAAATACTTTAACCTTTGCATGCCCAAAAATCATGTAGTTTGAGAGGTAATCTTGAGTAAACTGCTTTTGGAACCACTGCAAGGGAAAAAGATTCACACATTGTCATCTAACACAACTCATTATGGGCAGTAAAAAGAAGGCTGCAGAGTTCTTACTTACCATCCTACAGTTCACTGTTGTCATGAGTAAAGTGTAAACAAATAGTTTAATTGCCATCTTTTGACCCATTTTACTAACAATATTTATCAGTTTCCTCACTTGATGCTGGTTCATGAATATCTCATTTCCCCATACGCAAAAAGGGTCGAAGCGCAGATCTTTACCAATGACATATGTACCTAAAAGCACCAAGTTAATATTGGAAGCTAAACATCAATTGCACCATGATGTAGTACAACACTCCCTCCGTACAATTATATAAGATCTTACTACATCCAATATACTCACATTTTGGATGAATTAACATCTTATGGGGTGGAGGGAGTTTATTACATTGTTACAAATATCAGTCAATTAACTGTAGTTAACTGCCGCTGTGTTGTTGTTGCTGCTCTTCCACGAATATCTAGACATCATCAGAACATTAAGGTAACACTTCTCCTTGTTGCATGTAGCCTAGGATTGCATATTTAGATATTCAGTACAACACATATTGCTGTGTAGCCTCAGATATACTAGGTATGACCCTAGTTAACCTACCGATAAATGAGTTACAAATATATTCAGTTAAATGTTTGATTCGTCAATTAATCCCTTATCAGCCCCTGTCCTTTATGGTACCAGCTACTCCTGAACGGTGAGTATATATAAGCCATGGGATGAAATTAACCTCGATGGAAAACAACAGTGGTTCCCAATATTGTCCTGTGTAAGTACATTGAAACACATGTTAAGCACAACAGGCTAAACATCAACCAAATATATCCATGGTAGACAACATAATCTCCAAATGATAGCTTCATTGTGCAGGTTTAAGCATGCTAGTTAAGCCAAACAAGAAATGGAAAGGTGTGTTAACTACAACATGCCTAACATTTAACAACAAGCAACTATAGTCATGCAAACTGGTATTGTGCAGGTCTAAGTACATTAGTTATTGTTAAATAAAAATGGAAAGGCGTGTTAACTACAACATGCTTAACAACAACCAAATGTAGTCATTCATAGTGGTATTGTTGAAACTGGTATTGATGAAACTGAACTGCACAGTTCATACTTGCACCTATAGGGCATCACATTGTGAATAACTGAAATAAACAAGGCATACTCTGAACAACCAAAGATAGCAATTGAAACTGGACATATGCTAAGTACAAACAGCCAAACAACCTAAAAATGTTAAAAGAGGCATATGCTCGCTACAATAGGCTTAACAACAACCAAATACAGTCATTCCTATTGGTATTGTTGAAACTGGTAATGATGAAATTGTACTACATAGTAAATAGTTGCACAAATAGAGCATCACTTTGTGAATAACTGAAATAAAAAAGACATACTAGGAACAACCAAATATAGCAATTGAAACTGGACATATATTAACTACAAACAACCAAACAACCAAAACACGTTAAAAGAGGCATATGCTAGCTATAACAGGCTTAACAACAAGCAAATATAGTCATTCCTATTGGTATTGTTGAAACTGATATTGATGAAATTGTGCTGCACAGTAAATTGTTGCACATATAGAGCATCACATTGTGAATAACTGAAATAAACAAGGCATACCACAAACAACCAAATATAGCAATTAAAACTGGACATATTATCACTACACTACAAAAGGGACTCGACAAAACATATCATAGCCCCCCTGTGAAGAGGCACAACAAAACAAATCATGGGTTTCCTCACTTGTCACAGACGGGCTCGTTCCCATGGGAAGAGCACACACTCTCGGTGCGCTCCATGTTATCGCGGATGGGCTCCTTCCGCTTGGAAGAGCAGGCTGTAGGCTGCCCTCCCTGATGTCGCAGACGGGATCTTTCCCTTGGAAGAGCCAGAGAGGGTTCCCTCCTTGTGGTCACTGTCGATGAGGTCTCACTACAAAAAAAATACACTTCCATGATGATACATGTTTGTCACAATTGGTCACGTTTTCTGTCATGCATGTACATCCATGAAAATTTATGATAGAATCAAGATAGTCATACCTGTGCTGTCGTAGAAGTGTTCCATGCCAATACCAAAATTGTCATCACGGAAGTGTTCATTTCCATGACGATAAATGACGCGTCATGGAAGTGCTTTCGTCAGGGGTAACCGACACGTGGCATCGACCGTAATGGATCGTTGTTAAGCTATCGGGTCCGGTTTTGGATCCGATAACCCGTTAACAGCAACGACCAATGGCGATTTTCCACGTGTAAAATTCTCATTGGCCGAAGGAAACATGTGTCAGCTCGTCATTGGGTCAGATAGGCGCCTATGATATGTCGACATGTGGGACGGCTCAACACTGGCCCATTTAGCTTACAAAGGCCGACCCGTTTGACTTGGTCAAAACCTAGCGGGCCGGCCCAAGGAAAGCATGTTAACGGTATGTTCACATATAGCCCATTTTACGGCCCGGTAACTCACGACCCGTTATGGCATTCCCGAAATCTGCCCAACAACGTCATGTGGGCCGTCCAGTATAATACCAGCCTGTTTCATTTTTGGCCCATGTATGGCCACGACGTCTTTCGGCCCATATGAGGCCTTTCCTATCTTTGGGCCCTTTAGCGGGCCGCGGTGACTCTGGCCCATAATAAACAGTAAATTTCTTTATGCCCAGTAATGGCCCATGATTCACATGGGCCGTTTCTAGCCTGCGTTAGCTTTTAGCCTACTGATGGCCCATACATTCTTGGGCTCCTTTCTGGCCCTCGATTACTTCCGGCATGTTACTATCATGTTCCCCTAATGGGCCAAATTTTGCCCGTGGTTAGAATCGGCTCGTTTGTGGCCTGTTAACCCGTTGCGCTGTTTCCACCCCGTCCTATATTCTGGCCCATTAACGACCTGTTATGCCTGTGCCAGAATTAAGCCTTTGCTGTCTTCCGGCCTATTAATGGCCTGTTACCGTGTTGGCCCGATACCAATTACGCCCGTTTATGGCCCATGTTGGCCCATTTATCCGATGGCCCGAGGCCCACTGATTCTATGGCTTGTTGGAGGTCCATTTATCCGACCCATAGGAGGCCCATGGAACCTACGGCCCATAGCAGGCTCAAGGCTACCACGGTCCGTATATGACCCATGGTTGTTGCGGTCACTAGCAAACCAAGGAAAAAGAATACTAGGGAAATAAATAAGCCAGAAACAAACACTAGGCTATTAAGGCGATTTCACAGATTACATCCACTAGGCATCAAAGTTTGCCACCAGTGCAAATATAGGGAACACCCTACACTATACAAAAATGGTTGCTCTTTTCTTGAGCCGATCGCTGCACATTAAGAACAAATTTTGTATCGCAACAAAGCAAATTACAGGCATAAAACAAAAGGAAGGTTGGCATAAAAGTTAACAGTCCGGCAGATAAATGCACCACCAGAAGTTCAGAAGCTTAGTTCATTTGACCTGCCTGTTATGTTTTCATGTTGTACTATCCGATGGAGCACCATAACCTTCTCATTCATTTCTCCTAGGCTCCTGAACAACATAGCAAATGTTTGTTAGTCTGGTTCAAAACCATGCATATCTTGACGACATCGAACAATGGCCGTCCTTGTTTCACAAAGAGTCTCTGTTAGGGAATGGAGTGTCTGGAGCGCTGATGTCTACTACACAACTTTATTCTTGTAGAATCGTGTTGGGCCTCCAAGCGTAGATTTTGTAGGACAATAGCAATTTTCCCTCAAGTGCATGACCTAAGGTTTATCAATCCGTGGGAGGTGCAGGATGAAGATAGTCTCTCTCAAGCAACCCTACAATCAAATACAAGAAATCTCTTGTGTCTTCGACACACCCAATACAATGGCAAATTGTATAGGTGCACTAGTTCGGTGAAGAGATGGTGATAAAAGTGTAGTAATGATAGTAGATATTGATTTTTGTAGTGTGAACAATAAAAAACAGCAAGGTAGTAAGTAGTAAAACGGAGCACAAACGGTATTTCAATGATGGAAAATGAGGCCTAGGGTGCATACTTTCACTAGTGCAATCTCTCAACAATGCTATCACTCCTGAGTTCCTATTAGCGGAGAACATAAGATAGAAATTGTTTGTAGGGTACAAAACCACCTCAAAGCTATTCTTTCCGATCAATCTATCCTAGAGTTCGTGCTAAAATAACACAAAGCTATTCTTTCTGATCAATCTAACCAAGAGTTCGTACTAAAATAACACCATATGACACACATCAACCAACTCTAATGTCACCTAGATACTCCAATATCACCACAAGTATCCGTGAGTTAATTCTATGATATGCATCAAACAACTTCATGATCATAATACTCAATCCACACAAAAAACTACAAGGAGACCCCAAAGTTTCTATAGGAGAAAAGATAATAAAAACATGCATCAACCCCTATGCATAGATTACCCCAAAGTCACCTCGGGAATCCGCAAGTTAAGTGCCATAATATATATCAAGTGAATCAGAATAATACCCCATTGTCACCACGGGTATTCATAGGCAAGACATATATCATGTGTTCTCAGATCTGAACATTCAATCCAACAAGATAAAACTTCAAAGTGTAAAGATTCAATTCATCACAACAAGAGTAGATAGAGGAGAAACATCATATGATCCATCTATGTTACCGAAGCCCATGATATATCAAGATCGTGACATCTCAAGATCACGAGAGAGAGAGAGAGAGAGAGATTAAACACATAGCTACTGGTACAAACCCTCAACCCCAAGGGTGGACTACTACCTCCTCATCCTGGTGGCCGCCGGGATGATGAAGATGGCCACCAGTGATGATCTCCCCCTCCGGCAGGGTGCCGGAACGGGCTCCTGATTGGTTTTCGGTGGCTACAGAGGCTTGCGGCGGCAGAACATCTAATCTAGGGTCTCCGTGAGGGTTTTTGGAATATTTGAGAATTTATAGGGCGAAGAAGGGGTACGGGAGGCCACCGAGGTGGGCACAACCCACCGGGGCGCGCCTGGGGGCCCAGGCGTGCCCTGGTGGGTTGTGCCCCCCTCGAGGCACCCCCAGGTGCTGCTCTAGCCCATTGGTTCTATTTTGGTCCATAAAAAATGCACAAAAAGTTTCGTGGTGTTTGGACTCCGTTTGATATTGATTTCCTGCGATTTAAAAAACAAGCAAAAACAGCAACTGGCACCGGCACTGGGTTAATATGTTAGTCCCAAAAATGATATAAAATTGCTATAAAATGATTGTAAAACATCCAAGAATGATAATATATCATCATGAATACTTCATAAATTATAGATACGTTGGATACATATTAGCATCCCCAAGCTTAATTCCTACTCGTCCTCGAGTAGGTAAGTGATAAAAGAAATAATTTATGAAGTGTAAATGCTAGCAAAGTGCACAAGTTTGATAAATGACAATTTCAATCACTTTTCCTAGCATCATAATAGCAATCCTTTCTTATAAATATACTCATGTTAAAGTAGCAACCAATTCACATGTTAAGGTTCAAACGATGAATTTTCTTGAAACTCAACAACCTATGTTCTCAGTCACCAAGCAATTGCAATTCAACTTATTCAACAGAGTCTAAGTAAGAGCTCCACATACTCAACCATCATATAGTCTTCTATGATTGCTAACACTCACCGCATACACATGAGCAAAACGTTTCAAGCGGACACATAGAAAGATAGGGGCTTATCATTTCGCCTCCCAACGTATTCACCTCAGGGGTGACGTCAACAATAATAACTCATGCTACCCATATTCAATTGGACATATGTGCCTAGATCTTTCCTCACCACATGATGTTTGCCAAAAGAGAAAAATAAAAAAGAATAGAGAGAAAAACTTTGACTCTTTGCATAAAAGTAAATACTGAAAACTAAAAGATAGGCCCTTCGCAGAGGGAAGCAGAGGTTGACATGCGCTTATTTGTTTGTATGCTCAACCCCTTAGTGCAAAAGAACATCATGTTATATTGCCCCTTATGGTAGCAACCTTTATTATGCAGTATGTCGCTTTTATTCTTTGCCATCACAAGTTCGTACAACGCTCAATTTTCTCTTACACTAAATGATCTAACACTTTGAAGCAATTTTTATTGCCTTATTGCACTGATGACTACTTACTTGACGGATCTTGCTCAATCCTTAGGTAGGTATCGTGGACTCTTGAAGATAAGATTTGGGTTTAAGGGTTTTTTGGATGCACAAGTAGTATCTCTACTTGGTGCGGAATTTTTGGCTAGAAAAGATGGGGGAAGGGGGGCAAGCACCACATGTTGAAGGATCTATGACAATATAACTTCTATGTGAATATGAACAAACATAAATCATTACATTGTCCTCCTTGTCGAATGTCAACAATTTTGGCATATAATATTTTGATGGGGGCTCACAATCACAAAAGATTTCCAGGATAGTGTATTTGCATGTGAAAGTTCTCTTCCTTCTAATAATCATTCATGAATTGCTTGTATGACCAATATTGTGATTGTCAAGCCTCAAAATATTTCACTTTCTAAACCCAATGTAAAGCTACCACTAGGCAAGATATGATTTCAACTTCATGATATTCAATTCATTCAACAATTTACTCATAGGGTATAAGTAAAGCACGAGAGTAAATGACAAACTACTCCAAAAAGATATAAGTGAAGATCAAACGAGTAGTTATGTAGATGGGTAGCTATTTGAGGACTCTATTTTATTTAAAACTTTTAGATCTAATTATTTTATTAAAATAAGAAGCAAAACAAAACAAAATGACATTCCAGGGATAGCACACATCTTGTGAAGAAGCAAAAACTTAGGCTCAACCGATACTAACCGATAATTATTGAAGAAGAAAGGTGGGATACCTACCGGGGCATCCCCAAGCTTAGATGCTTGAGACTTCTTGGAATATTAGCTTGGGATGCCTTGGTCATCCCCAATCTTGAGCTTTTGTGTCTGCTTAATTCCTTTTATATCACGGTTTCCCTAAATCTTAAAAACTTCATCCACACAAAACTCAACAAGAACTCGTGAGATAAGTTAGTATAAATCAATGCAAAACCTTATCATTCTATACTGTAGAAAATCAATAAAATTATTATTCAACATTGCAACTAAATGCCTCTGCATATTTAACACTGCTATCCTCAAATAGAATCATTAAACAAGCAAACATATGCAAACATAACAACAATCTACCAAAACAGTATAGTTTGTAAAGAATGCAAGAGTATCAATACTTATTCAACTCAAAACATTCTAAATATTTAAAACATTGTAGAGAATTTATCAAAGCTTATTTTGCAAAAAGTTTCAACATTTTATCACATTCTTACTTTTCTCGGGAATTTTGGCAACACCGACAAACTTTCTGTTTTGAAACAACAACTCATATACTTGCAAAATAAGCATGATAAAGGCTATCCTTGCCCCTTTTATTGAAAAGAAAGATGCAAAACATCACTCTAAATAACATCAAGATAATACTAACAAAATAAAATGACGCTCCAAGTAGAACTCATATCATGTGACGAATGAAAACATAGTTCCAAGTGAGGTTACCGATAATGTTGGAGATGAAAGAGGGGATGCCTTCCAGGGCATCCCCGAACTTAGTTGCTTGGATATTCCTTGAATATTACCTTGGGGTGCCTTGGGCATCCCCAAGCTTAGGGTATTGTCACTCATTATTCTCCTCATATCGACATCTCATCCAAAACTTGAAAACTTCAATCACACAAAACTTAACGGAACTTCGTGAGATAGGTTAGTATGATAAAGAGAAAACCATTTCACTTTGGTACTGTCTAAGACAAGATTCATAATTGTTTCCACACAATGCCAACCGTAGCATATCATTTCCGCAATTTATATTGAGCAATATAAGCCATAGAAACAAGGAAACGAGCAAATTATGCATTGAAAATAGAATCTGTCAAAAACAGAATAGTCTGTAGAAATCTGTACTCCAACCACACTTATGCTACTCCAAAAATTCTAAAAAATTATGTCAAAGTAGAGAATTTGTATATGTATCACATGTAAAAATTTCAGATCAAAATCACATTCCAGTGAATTTTCGAAATTCCTGGACTGGGCACAAGAGTTTATGAATTTGTACAGAATCAAGTCAACTACCATCCACACTATCCCAAAGGCTTTACTTGGCACTTTATTGAAAAAAAGCAATAAAACATGATTACTACAATAGCATAATCATGTTAACACACAAAAACAGTAGATAAAAGTGTTGGGTCACACATAAGTTCCCCTCTCATAATAATTTTCAGTAGCATCATGCATAGATTCATCCATATAACCATCACGTAAAGAATTCTTTTCATGAATCAAAAACATAGAAGATTTATCACTCTTTGTGGCATACATGTCATCATAATAATCATCATAAGTAGCAACTTTGTTCTCATCATAGTCAATTGAAACCTCTTCCAAAATAGTGAATGTATCACTAAATAAAGTCATGACCTCTCCGAATCCACTTTCATCAATATCGTGAAAAGATTCAACACCCTTAAAAATAATGGGATCATTACCTAGAGTTGACATTCTTCCAAACCCACATTCATCATTGTAATCATCATAAATAGGAGGCATGCTACCATTATAACAAATTTGCACATCAAAACTTGGGGGAATAAAAATATCATCTTCATCAAACATAGCATCCCCAAGCTTATGGCTTTGCATATCATTAGCATCATGGATATTCAAAGAATTCATACTTACAACATCGCAATCATGCTCATCATTTATACCAAACATTCTATTGAATTCTTCTTCTATCAGTTGAGCACAATTTTCCTTTCCATCATTTTCAAGAAAAGACATTATAAAGATGAACAATATGATGCAACCTCAATTCCATTTTTTGTAGTTTTCTTTTTATAAACCAAAATAGCGATAAAACAAGAAACTAAAAGATTCAGTTGCAGGATCTAAAGATATACCTTCATGCACTCACCTCCCTGGCAACGGCGCCAGAAAAGAGCTTGATGTATACTACACAACTTTATTCTTGTAGACTCGTGTTGGGCCTCCAAGCACAGAGTTTTGTAAGACAACAACAATTTTCTCTCAATTGGATGACCTAAGGTTTATCAATCCGTTGAAGGTGTAGGATGAAGATAGTCTCTCTCAAGCAACCCTGCAATCAAATACAAGAAATCTCTTGTGTCCCCAACACACCCAGTACAATGGAAAATTGTATAGGTGCACTAGTTTGGCGAAGAGATGGTGATAAAAGTGTAGTAATGATAGTAGATATTGATTTTTGTAGTGCGAACAATAAAAAACAGCAAGGTAGTAAGTAGTAAAACGGAGCACAAACGGTATTGCAATGATGGAAAATGAGGCCTAGGGTGCATACTTTCACTAGTGCAATCTCTCAACAATGCTAACATAGTTGGATCATATGATTATCCCTCAAAGTGCATTAAATATTCACTCCCGAGTTCCTATTAGCGGAGAACATAAGATATAAATTGTTTATAGGGTACGAAACCACCTCAAAGCTATTCTTTCCGATCAATCTATCCTAGAGTTCGTGCTAACACAAAGCTATTCTTTCTGATCAATCTAACCAAGAGTTCGTACTAAAATAACACCATATGACACACATCAACCAACTCTAATGTCACCTAGATACTCCAATATCACCACAAGTATCCGTGAGTTAATTTATGATATGCATCAAACAACTTGATGATCATAATACTCAATCCACACAAAGAACTACAAGGAGACCCCAAAGTTTCTATCAGAGAAAAGATAATAAAAACGTGCATCAACCCCTATGCATAGATTACCCCAAAGTCACCTTGGGAATCCACAAGTTGAGTGCCATAATATATATCAAGTGAATCAAAATAATACCCCATTGTCACCACGGGTATTCATATGCAAGACATATATCATGTGTCTCAGATCTGAACATTCAATCCGACAAGATAAAACTTCAAAGGGTAAAGATTCAATTCATCATAATAAGAGTAGAGAGGGGAGAAACATCATATGATCCATCTATGTTAACAAAGCCCATGATATATCAAGATTGTGACATCACAAGATCATGAGAGAGAGAGAGAGATTAAACACATAGCTACTGGTACAAACCCTCAGCCCCGAGGGTGGACTACTCTCTCCTCATCGTGGTGGCCGCCGGGATGACGAAGATGGAAACCGGTGATGATCTCCCCCTCCGACAGGGTGCCGGAATGGGCTGCTGATTGGTTTTAGGTGGCTACAGAGGCTTGCGGTAGCGAAACTTCTGATCTAGGGTCTCCGTGAGGGTTTTGGGAATATTTGAGAGTTTATAGGGCGAGGAAGTGGTACGGGAGGCCACCAAGGTGGGCACAACCCACCAGGGCGCGCCTGGGCCCCCAGGCGCCCCCTGGTGGGTTGTGCCCCCCCTCGGGGCACCCCCAGGTGCTGCTCTGGCCCATTGGTTCTCTTCTGGTCCATAAAAACCCACAAAAAGTTTCAGGGTGTTTGGACTCCGTTTGATATTGATTTCCTGCGATGTAAAAAACAAGCAAAAAAACAGCAACTGGCACCGGGCACTGGGTCAATAGGTTAGTCCCAAAAAAATGATATAAAGTTGCTATAAATTGATTGTAAAACATCCAAGAATGATAATATATTAGCATGAATACTTCATAAATTATATATATGTTGGAGACGTATCAAGCGCAGATATAACATTGTTTTGAGCTTCCATATCTTGATCATGAGGCAGTTTGGATGAGATTGCCTTAACAACCAACCCAGCATTACGCAGGAACGTGCTTTTGGCACTACTAGTGGCAGGTACTGACCCACTATAGTAAGAGGTGACATAGCGGTTATAGTTGCCTCGTCACCTTCAGAATGTGACGGTTCCACCATTTGTTCCATAGCTTTGTGAAAAGTTGAGTTTTTACATTAGTAGTACCATAACAGAAGATATTAGGGAGGAAGCAAAACCCAAAAAATAGCTTTGGTATATATACAAAACTTATTCTGGTGAACCCGTGTAAAATATTAGTTGTATTTTACTGCAAAGTACACAATAAAACCAGGTTCCAAACATATGACCATGTACCATGGCTAATGTATTGTCTATTTCTTCACATTTTATTGACAACTAAGGATAAAGAGACAAAGTTTATAATATGGTAAGCATAGTATGACATCATTCATATCACAAAACAACTGAGAATAAACAAACAGGCAATTGTAACATTGTGTAGACAAGTCCAGCAAGGAACTAGATTACAGATCAAGATCAATGGAACATCACGCCTCTCTTTTAAACCTTGTAAGGTGCAATGATATGCTAATACTATTGTGTATACAATTGAAAAGAGTAATAGACATTGGTTGCAAACCATGCAGTTCAATGCACAAGTCAGAGTAAGTAGTAGTTAAAAGGCTTGAGGATTAAGGACTTACAACAACGGCTTTGACTGGTGTAGTCATGCCCTTCGTCTTGCTGGTGTGATAGTCCTTGAAGATTTCCACAACATTTGGTTCAGGTACTTTTTGGTCCTTGCGGGCTTTCCTATACATTTGGAACAAGTTGATATATATCTGATAATATGGCACAGCGAAAAGAGTGAAACAACAACTAATTACAAGAGCCTTGCAATGTGCAATATAGCTACGAGATCCTGTCATCTGTTGGAATTTCACTTTTGTATGGTTGGCATTGTTCTTTGAACAATTCACCTACAAGAAGATAGATTTGTGAGGCACATGCGTAAGTAGGAGTTCAACATGTGATCTGATCACATATATATATAACATACTTGATATTTTGGATCAGACCAGTGTTTAACAAGGCCTCTCTAGTCTTCATCCGATATATTTTCCCCTTGAGATGTTTGGGCAAGTTCATTATTAGCCTTGCCTTCAAAGTGAGTTTTCCTCAAGTTATACTGATACTATCACAGAGCAGACTTGAAAACATGGGTGCACGCTTGTCTGGTTGCATCATCTTGGCTATGCAACTTGAACCTCATCTGTTGAAAATTATGGGAGTCTCATTACCAGCAACCTAGAAAGTATGGGACAGAGCAAGACGACATTACTAATTTCCATACATAACCATACTTACAGATAAATGGTCGAGGAAGGTGTTGAACTGGATTTCGTCTTTGTCATTTCTGTACTGAATCCATGTTGGAAGGATACGTGCATGACACCTAATGGCAACCGCTGCCTCTGATACTAACTTGGCTAACTCTGTAGCACCACATGGCCTTTTTAAACCTGCCTCAAAACGGATCTCCATTCTCCCTCCTCTAGATTTAGTTAACCTATCTTCCATTATCCCTGATGTCTGTTTCCTCTTGCGCCTAGGTGCTAGTCCAACAACGAACATAGGAAGTGTTAGTGTACATCAAACTGTGAGACTACATATAAAGAATCATGCAATTGTAACTTGACTCCAGCAACTACCTTCTTGCTGTTGAAGCTCACAAGGTTTATCTGATCTTGCCAACTCGTCTTGTGTCAAGAGTGCTTTGGAAGTAGTGTTAGGTGCCAAGGGAGCTTGTGAACTTGCTGCTAGCTGAGTTGACAAACGAGTAACTCATGCAGCTGTTGGTACTATGGAAGGTGTCGCAACAACTAGGGCTATCGCTACTTGTTTTGTGGCAGCTATGAGTTTCTGTTTGGATTGTTTTGCAGCTGTTGTAGCACGGGATACCGTGTTTGTACAATTTTCTGGCGGACTTTGACCTTCTATTGCACCATTAGTACCAGCAGAATCTGCATAATTCTTCTGCTTCCGCTTCCGTGCGTCCTGAGTACTAACACCATCCCCTTCCATTCTGTGTTCCTTCCTCTTTCTCTGTGCCATGTCAAGTCAAGCCAACAAGAAAAAGGAATAAAAATTTAGCTTTTCAGAACAAATTGATGCGTGATACAGACGAACTGAACTTTGATGTTAGACAACCGCATGATAGGAGGATGTAATATGTACGAAAAACAGGACTACATGAGATAATCAGAACTATGATGTGTAAACTAAGCAGAAGGCATTTCAGTAAATTAGAAGCAATGGAATGGAAGGTTGACACCATATGAAATATGCTACAAATATCGCTCTGCCATGTTAACAGTGTCTCATCATAACTGGCATTTAAACAAATGTGAAACTGTACAAGAAAAATAAATCATATGCAAGATGCAAACGACATCACACTACCAAGTTAAAGGTCTCTCGTCATTAGTGCCATTGCATATTCACAACATTGCATATTCACAGCTATGATATGTAAACTAAGCATGAGGCATTTAAACAAATTAGAAGAAATGAAATCTAGACACCATATGTAAAACACAACGAATATCACTCTACCAAGTTAAAACTGTCTCATCATTAGTGCCATTTCAACAAATTAGTAGTACAACCTAGAAAATAATGCGAGATGTAAACTATATCAGACTCCCAAGTTAAACGTGTCTTGTGAAAAATGATCATTGCAGGTTACACAACAGTAGTGTAGGATCGAAAGTAGGTCTAGAGGGGGGGGGGTGATTAGACTACTTGACCAAATAAAATCTAACCTTTTCCCAATTTTAATTGTTGGCAGATTTTAGCAACTAGTACAAGTCAAGCAATCAACCTACACATGCAATTCTAAGAGTGTAGCAGCAGAAAGCGAAACATTGCATATGAAGGTAAAGGGAAGGGTTTGGAAAGGGAAAACGCAATGTAGACACGGAGATTTTTGGCGTGGTTCCAATAGGTGGTGCTATCGTATGTCCACGTTGATGGAGACTTCAACCCACGAAGGGTAACGGCTGCGCGAGTCCACGGAGGGCTCCACCCACGAAGGGTCCACGAAGAAGCAAACTTGTCTACCCCACCATGACCATCGCCCATGAAGGACTTGCCTCACTCGGGTAGATCTTCACGAATTAGGCGATCTCCTTGCCCTTACAAACTTCTTGGTTCAACTCCACAATATTGTTGGAGGCTCCCAAGCGACACCTAACCAATCTAGGAGACACCACTCTCCAAAAGGTAATAAATGGTGTGTTGATGATGAAGTCCTGTCTCTTGTGCTTCAAACAATAGTCTCCCCAACACTCAACTCTCTCTCACAGATTTGGATATGGTGGAAAGAAGATTTGAGTGGAAATCAACTTAGGGAAGGCTAGAGAATAAGATTCTTGTGGTAGGATTGGTATATCTTGGTCCCGACACATGAGTAGGTGGTTCTCTCTCAGAAAATGTGTAGTGGAAGTGTAGGCACATTCTGATGGCTCTCTCTCAAATGGAGAAGGGGTTGGAGGGGTATATATAGCCTCCACACAAAATCCAACCGTTACACACATTTGACCCAACTCGGTCAGACCGAATAGAAGAAGTCGGTGAGACCGATTCAGTTCAAAATGTGAACCTTAAGAATCTCGGTGGGACCGACTGGAACAACTCGGTGTGACCGATGTGCTAAGGCTAGGGCAAAACCTCATCTCAGTGAAGCTCATTGCTTGAACTCGGTGATACTGATTTCATCAAACACAAAATAGAGAGTTGGTCAAGAAAACTCGGTGGGACCAATAACTCATTTTGGTGAGACCGAAATGTTACGAAGGGAAACAGATAGTTTGCAGGGCCATCTCGGTGAGACCGAGATCCGTATCGGTGTAACTGAATTGCTAGGGTTTTTGGCAGTGACTATGTCAAATGAACTCGATGGCGCCGGATGGATCATTTCGGTGGGGCCGAGTTTGACTTTGAGTTTTGGACATATTTGGAAGAGAAAGTGGCTGAGGGTTTTCGAGCTATATTACCAAGCACTTTGAGTAAGTAGACCATTAAGCAACACCTCATCCCCTTTTAATAGTATTGGCTTTCCTATGGACTCAACGTGATCTTGGATCACTAAAATAGAAATGAAGAGTCTTGAGCTTTTGCCAATCTTTTTCCTTAGCATTTTGAGGGGTCCACATCTCTAGTCCATGCCATGCCAATCATTGAACTTTTTGAAATAATTTACTTGAATGGATATTAGTTCAATGAGTTATATGTTGTTATGAATTACCAAAACCACCCGGGGATTAGTTGTACTTTCAATCTCCCCCCTTTTGGTAATTGATGACAACATATAGATCAAAGCTTCGACAAATGATAATATGAATGAAATACATCGTCACTTTGAGAAGTATGTCATAAGAAAGAGCTCCCCCTAAATTTGTGCATTATTTAAAATTTTGCTTTTGAATGCAAATGCACAATCAATTAGGATCATAGGTCACTCTTCCATGTCACATACATCTTGGTGGAGCGCTCAAAATGATAAGAGTTAAATAACATGCACTCATCACCAAGGGCAGAAGTGACTTAGCATACACAAATTCATGGATATAAGAATGCAAGCACACATTAAGCAAGGTATGATGAAACACATGATCACGTAAGTATCTCATGAGCATAACACAAATTGTAGCATCGAAAACAAACAACCAAAGGACCAAAGTAGCAAGAGAAGCAAATAAAACCAACAAAAGAGCAAGACTCTCTTTCTCTCTCTTGAAGCCTATGATCTATACGTTTTCTCCCACTTTGGCAACAAGTTACCAAAAAGCTCGGAAACATATAATGCTATGCGGCACTCTAGGCACGATCTTCGGGAGCTCCTGAAGGGGTCTTCTGGCTTGTCGCTCCAGTGTGCGTAGACGGCGTGGAGAGGAGGGCATCTGTAAATGCTTTGGCTGAAGTCTGTGGAGCTGGAGGGGTTGACATTGGAGGTACAACCGTGGTAGTTGCTGCAGGTGCTGAAGTAGTAGTCCTGGAGTATCTGACAACTGGCACTGCTGAATGCTAATGACCTTTGTACCCTTGGCACTCTCTAGAAAGTATTTGTAGTTGGTCTATCCTCCCTGTCCTCAGCATCTTCTTGGAGCTTCTCCACAATAGTTTGTATCTCAATGACCTTCACATCTAGGTCATGAAATTTTGTCTCAATGATCCTCTCAAGACTTTCCTGATTTTGAGTCAGGGTGGCCAAGCCCTTATCAATTGTCACTGTAGACTCAAGCAGATAACTGAGTTGATCTTGCTTGGTCTTGAGCATTACTGTGGAGGCATCTGGTGCACTTGCTGCTTTTGCAGCCTTTGCTTTCTCTCTCATCTCCTTGGCTTCTGCATAGGTAGGATGGGATGCATCCATGAATACCTCGTTGTCCTCAAAATCTGGCCTCAGGGGAAGATGCTCTCTGCCAAGAAGATATGTCATGATTCCTGTCTTGGAATTGATCAACATTTGAATGTGAGGGCATATCCACAAGATCTCTTCTAATCAGCAGCTGTTCTCTTCACAGTTTCTACAATCAAGCTCATCACCTTGAACTTATGTGGCACATCAAATAAGTGAAGCAAATTGATTGAGTGACCACTGATCATTCTATGATCTCCTGACTTGGGCAAAAGAGTGTGCCTCAATATAGTGTTCATTGTGGTCAAGCCAGACAGCCGATAGCATATAGATCCAAGCTTGTGAGTTTCTAAGGCTTTGTCAGGAATTGGCTTGTACATGTTAGCCATGGAGTTGTGATCCTTTCTAGGCTTAGCATATACATCAATGTCATCTTCCTCTTCTTCTGGGGCATTGATCAGCTTGGCCCATTCTGAGATAGTAGATTGATATCTTCTTCCTTCAGTCATCTATACAGTCTTTCCATCAGGGTAGAAGTGAGCAGTGGAGTAGAATTGCATTGTCATCTCATCATTCCACTTAGTCAACTTCTGACCAACAAACTTGTCAACACCATTCGATCTAAATCTCTCATGCACACCTGGGAAGTAATCTTCATTGTCATCAATGTATTTCCAGTTAACCCATTTCATATCACAAACAATGGGCTTCTTGTCCAATAGGACATTCTCATAGAAATCTTGTTGTTCCTTGGTGTGAAAGCGGTAGTCCATAGCAGTTCTTCTCCTAGTGGCATATGGATCTGTCTGTCTCCATAGTCTTAGGCCAGCATCCTTCCTCTCTTTCATGTTCTCTGCCACAGGATGATCATCACTATGATCTGGGATCTTGGGCTTCAACTTTCGGAGCACTTGTGACTCTTCTTCTTCTTGAGCTTCAGGCACTGGGGCCTTGTTCTTTTCAGCAGCAGAAATATTCCTAGTTGATCTCTTAGGTGCAGATGGCTTGGGGGCTTGAGCTTGAGCTGAAGGCTTGGGGACTGTCTTGGGCTTAGATGGAGTAGCCCCAGTCCTTATGGCATCCCCCATAAGCTTCTGAGTCTTAGGTGGAGGTGCAACTGGCTCTTCCTCCACCTCTTCTTCTTCTTTAGAATCTCTCATCATAGAAGGTTTGTCAATGACTCTAGCAATGGTCTTCCTGACTCTCTCCTTCCTCTTCTTTCCACCTGCAATCTCTTCCTCTCTTGGTTCAAGAGTGAATTTCATGGTTTCTTGAGTTGAGGCTCTGGCCTTTGACATTGGAGCTCTCTCAGCAGGAGCCTTCTTCTACATTCTAGGCTTGGTAGCACCAGCAACATACTCCTTTTTGAGCACCTTCTTCTTGGAGGCCACTTCCTCCTCAACAACAAAATCATCATCCTCAGATTCAGATGTTTTCTTCTTCCTTTGCCTGGTAGCTGCCTTAGGCACGTTGCTGGGAGTGGTTTTGCTTCCATCATCATAGCTGCTTGAGGGACTAGTCCCCTCACTGAGGTTGACCTACTCTTCAGACTTGTTCTGACTATCACTGCACTCTGACATTGCTGAAACTAACCCTGTGAATAGTTGGGTGTAGATAGAGTAGATGAGAACAACAAAGTACAACTTTTTTTGTAAAAATATTGAGACAAAAACTTAATTTTAGTCTTCCGAGCTACCAATTTCAGAGCTACCAATTTGACAAAGTAGATGAGAAAGCATTTCAGAGCTACCAATTTGTAAAAATATTGAGACAACAAAGTAGATGAGAAAGCATTTCAGAGCTACCAATTTGACAAACTCGGTGACACCGAAGCACTAATAGAGTCTAAACACACAGTTTCGGTTAGACCAAAATGCAGTTCGGTGACTCCGAGATGCTAGGGTTTCACACAAAATGTCACTACTGCAGAATGCTGCTAATGCGACACTACGATCAGAGACCCTTTGAGAAACTATGTGCGATGTAATACTCGCAAACGGTGGTGTCAGAGAACCGTCAAAAATGTTCAAAACATTTGCGATAAAGGATGCATAAAAAACGGTTCAGATTTTAGTTGCGTGTGCAATGCAGGGCATATGGTTCAGTTCAATTAACTATTTGCGATGTGACAAAAGAAATGGCCAGCCAGATGAAGGTGTGTGCAATATACAACATACAGTTCATGGATGAACTGTTTGTGATTAGGCAACACAAAAGAAACGGTCAGCCAGATGAAGGTGTGTGCGATATATAGCAAACGGTTCACTCGGATGAATTGTTTGTGATTAGGCAACACAAAAGAAACGGTCAGCCAAATCAAGGTGTGTGCAATATATGCATGCGGTTCACGCGGCCCTTGTCCTCAGTGTGTGACCTCTGTGGCAACCGTTCGCTCCCCACTTCCCTAGGCGCCTCTTCGTGTACCGTGGTAACCGTCCACCGGCTCTTCACCTTTCCCTCTCGATTTGGAACTGCTATCGCATGCTCTTCCTCCCTCCATTTGCCTTCACCCTTCCTTCTGCCATTGTTCGATCATCATCTCCATGGAGGGAATAAGCTGGAAACAACCCTGTTATTCTTGCCCCGATCTGAAAGATGACATGGTGGAGGAACTCATTGATCGGTGCGACATCATCACCTCGGCTAGCATGGCAAGTTCATTCAAGACCATTCTCAACTCAACTAATAACATCATTACAAGGAACCCAAGGGTCCAGCAGCGGTTTGATCTCCCCTATCTTCTTTGCCGTGACCCTGCTGACTGGTGCGGGGACGAGGGAAGCCTCACCTTGTGCAAGTTGATGCCGCTTAATAATGATACGCATGATGTTAAGATGCCATCGCTTGAGGGCGAGGCTTGGGCATGCACAAATGGAGATTGGGTTGTTTATATTGGGTACAACTACGAGTGGGAACTTGTGAATGTGTACACTCATCACCGGGTTCCACTTCCAAAAATCTCAGACGACTGCCTAGAGGTTGAGTACACCGGTATTCTACGTGAGTTCAAATACGATCATGGTGACTATTGTCTATGGAAGATAGCAATTTGTCAAGTTCCCAACTGCTCTTGGGATTACACGAACTATGAAGTTGTTGCTATCTTCGACAAGCTTGTTGTCGTCCTTACTTCCACGCCTCGATGGACATTGCTCAAAAATTAGTTTCTGTACACGGATGAGTACTGTGATGCAATTCAATATGAGGGTCTTGTGTTTGCTGCCACCACTCGTGGCACTATTTTTGCATGGAATCCTGATGCTTTCGGTACGTTTGTCTTCCACCGTAATTATAATTGTTTCGTCCACATGCATGCGGGTTAGCTAGTTTCTCTTTACTAATTAAACTTCTTGTGTTTCCAAGGTCCTATGAACATTCCACCACCTATACTTGAAAAATTTTATAACCAAGGGGAAGATGACGATGCTGATGATCACGAGCATGAGGATGAGTAGGACCCATATACTTAGTGGTGCCTGGCAACTTATTTCGATGGATCACCTCTTCTTGTCTGTATATAGGGCACTACTGATGTTACTAAGGAAGCAGGTGTTGTCTCACATGGTCGCACTCTCCGGACCTATTCCAACATCCGTTGGGTATTCGGGATGGATACTAGTGTACTAGTGCCAACACCTTCTCCCTGGTTCAGTATTGAAAGTCTTGGAGGAAACTCGCTCTTCCTTGGACAAACCTATCCAATGATGGTGGAAGGCGATCCAGCTGTTGTTGACACAACATTACTACCATTTATGGGAAGCAACTGTATCTATACCTTGGACATTGCTATGCTTCCCTACCGTCCCAATATGGGTCCTGACATAGGCCGCTTCAGCCTGGATGATTAGTCCTGCGTTGGTCTCGAGATTGACAGTAGCTGGCCCTTCCCAGAGAATCACTTCTGGTTCAAAGCAAGCGTTTCCAACACCGACGAGTGGTTGAGCTGAAGTTCATTTCATCACTTTGTTATTTGTTGTGTGATAAAAACGTTACTAGAATGTTTTGTTGGAAATGATCTATAATCCAACGTGTATCCTCGTTGTCGTTGTGGACTGATGACTTGTTGTATGTAATCAATGGTACATTTGCATATGCGTCCATCAACTCATGCCTGCTAGTGGTGTCCATATGAACAGTGCTAGTGATTTTAGTTGCAAAAATTAGATAGTGCTAGTGATTTCTAGCTGCATATTTTGACAAATCGCAGTGTTACAAGGTCAACAAATGGCAATGTTACTAGATAAACAAATGTCAATCTTTCCAGTTTGACAAATGGCAACATACCCAAAATGATAGGTATGCAAATCTTACCCAATTGTTTGTACGTGGTTGCACATGGGTCATGCAAAACAACCGTTTGCATTGAAGGGATGCAGAAATCCTGCTCGACACATATTCCCTTGGCTTCCTGGGGAAGCTGTCGGTTTGCATACGGGTGTTCTAACTAAAACTTTTGCAATGAGTGTTTTATATTTAAAAACCATTCACGTTTTTTTCAAAAGAAAATTGTTTGATAAGTCGGTACATTAAGAGAGAAAAATGCAAGTTCGTTCAAACCATATCTTTCATTCAGTCACACATCAAATTTATATTCATATGATCGAGAATTCGAGATACAGTATTAAACCCCAAAAAACTATTTCCGGTGGCGGCGGAGGTGGCGTGCCGCGCCGTTGTTGTTGTTGTCGTCCTCCGGGACGCCAATGTTGAAGTCTTCAAGGCAGCACAAAATGTTCTTCACTTGTAAATCAAACATCATGTCGTTGCGCGATCGAAGGGCGGGGCGTGGGAGGACGACAACTGGCGCCGGTGAGAGGTAGCGGGTTGACGACAGCGTCCCATGGAAGTCAAAGGGCTCGCTTCCTAGTGAGCCTGCGCAGCATACAACTCGCATGCTTCCCGGTGATCCTGCGCACTAGAGGACAGCTTGCACGCCTCTCGATCAGCCTGCACACCGGACTGCGCTCACACGCCTCCCGTTCAGTCAAGGTCAAGCAGCTGTCCGCACGACACCTCCTACAGCCATTAAAACCAAGACACGTGGTGTCACGTGAATGGTTAATAGAACACACACGGTTTGAATTATACAAACATTTGAGATATTAAAGTGGTAGCTATTTTTTCAAAATGCCTTTGTTGGCTGTCATTATTCGAGTGCGCCTTCTCTCAAAATGGACATGAAAAATGCCACAGCATGTCAGGTGCCATTCCATGATAGCATGCCAAGTTTCATGAATTTCAGACGAGTTTTGTATTTACTAGAATTTAAAAACCAGGCATCTCAATGTTTTGCCGGCAATAAACGGTGCCCTGGTGTTTGAAATTCATTCCCATTTCTTGCATGGGACCTAAGCATGCACCCAAGGACACAGATTTGATTTTTCAACCAATTCATATGCACTGGAGCATGTGCATGTGGTTCAAATTTGAATTATGCACATAAATGCATTGACAACTCAGTTAATGCATAAAAATGTCCATACGAACCCCGAAAAATCCCAAAAATTGACAGAACACTCCTGTTGTTCTATGTTGACATGAGATTTTTTTTGAAAGCAATAAGAGGCAATGGATATCATTTCGTCCCCAAAGGTGGGGCGTTCCCTACCGAAACCATCATGCTTGTTGTGAGAAGCTCTGGTTTGTGTGAAGCATATACCCGAACCTGCCCCAAATGGGACAAATTTTTTACCACAGCATGTTGATGCCGCTCCATGATAGCATGCCAAGTTTCATGAATTTCAGACGATTTTTGGATTTACTAGAATTTAAAAACCAGGCATCTCAACGTTTTGCCGGCAATCAACAATGCCCTGGTGTTTGAATTTCATCCCCATCTCTTTCATGGGACCTAGAAATTCACCCAAGGACAGAGATTAGATTTTTCAACCAACTTTAGTGCATTGGAGCATGTGTTTGTAGTTCAAATTTCAATTATGCACATAAAATGCCTAGAAAACCCAGTTAATGCATAAAAATGTCCAAACAAACCCCGAAAAATCACAAAAATTGACACAACACTCCTGTTGTTCTATGTTGACACTAGAAATTTTTTGAAAGCAATAAGATGCAACGGATATCATTTCGTCCGCAAAGGTGGGACGTACCCTATCGAAAACCATCATGCTTGTTGTGAGAAGCTTATACCCGAACCTGCCCCAAATGGGACAATTTTTTTACCACGGCATGTTGATGCTGCTCCATGATAGCATGCCAAGTTTCACAAATTTTAGACGAGTTTTGTATTTACTAGAATTTAAAAACCAGGTATCTCAATGTTTTGCCGGCAATCAACAGTGCCTGGTGTTTGAAATTCATTCCCGTCTCTTGCATGGGACCTAAGAAATGCACCCAGGGACACACATGTGATTTTGAACCAACTTTGGTGCATTGGAGCATGTGCTTGTAGTTCAAATTTGAATTATGCACATAAAATGCCTAGAAAACCGAGTTAATGCATACAAATGTCCAAACGAACCCTGAAAAATCACAAAATTTAACACAACACTCATGTTGTTCTATGTTGTCACTAGAAAAAGAATTGGAATCAAGAAGAGGCAACGGATATCGTTTCGTCCAGAAAGGTGAAACGTTCCCTACCGTAACCATGAGGCTTGTTGTCAGAAGCTCTGGTTTTTGAGAAGCTTATATACCCCAACCTGCCCCAAATGGGACAATATTTTTACCACTGCATGTTGATGCCATTCCATGCTAGCGTGTCAAGGTTCATAAATTTCAGACGCATTTTCGATTTACTAGAATTTAAAAACCAAGTATCTCAATGTTAGCGGCCGATCGATGATGGCAAGGTGTTTGACATTCATTCTCATTTCTTGCATGGGACTTAAGCATGTAACCAAGGACACACATTCCAATTCTGAACCACTTTATATGCACTGGAGCATGTGCATGTAGTTCAAATTTGAATTATGCACATGAATGCATAGAAAACGCAGTTGATGTATAAAAATGTCCAAGCTAATCCCGAAAACTCCCAAAAAATGACACAACACTCGTGTCGTTCTACGTTGACACGAGAAAAATTCACAAAGTAAGAAGAGGCAACATATATCGTTTGTCCGCCAAGGTGGCATGTTCCCTACCGAAACCATCTGGCTTGTTGTGAGAGAAGCTCCGGTTTGCGAGAAGCTTATACCCGAACCTGGCCCAAATGGGAATTTTTTTACCACGGCATGTCGATGCCTTCCATGATATCATGTCAAGTTTCATGAATTTCAGCCGAGTTTTTGATTTACTATAATTTTAAAACCATGTATCTCAATGTTAGCGTCTCAGCGACAATGTCAAGGTGTTTGACATTCATTCTCATTTCTTGTATGTGACCTAAGCTTGCAATCAAGGACAAACATTTGATTTTGCAATCCATTTTTAGGAACCGGAGCATGTGCGTTGATTTTGAATTGTGCACCTGAAATTGCTAGAAGACCAATTTAATGTATAATTTTTCCAAACGAACCCTGAATAATTCCAATTTTTTTACGACACACATATAGTTGCATGTCCACTGCAGTTAAAAGGTCTAGCAATTCAAACACTGTCCATTGCCACTGTGACCCCTTTATGTAATTCAAATCAAAATGAAAAATCAAGTAGATCCCACACAGTTTATTGTCACCAACCGTGTGAGATGCAGTACAAAATATCCTGGAGCACCGTTGGTGTATAGTACGCATATGGATTACGCGAGAAGGTGCGTCGGCTATAGTCCACAGCCGGTATGTCAAGCACACTAGCTCGCTACCCAAATACTCCCCCTCTGCATCCCTCGCAATCTCAAAAATATCTGCTCGCCCTTATCCAAATTTTCAGTAACCCCGCCGTGTTACTCCTGCCTTGTAAAATTTTCGGTTGCCGCGGTATTTCCTCAAGCACCACCTTACCCCCCCACACACATCACACACTCCACAAAACCTGCGCTCAGCGACACACACCACCCCCGTAACCATTGGTAGGTCGCCGCCGTCGCCACTGCCTCCATCTTCAACCTTCGCCTATGTGCTGGGGAGCTCGAGGAGCCAACGGCCCAAGAGAGGTTTATCGCGGCCTCTTTGCCCAACGCCGGCAAAGTGGCCGCCGAGGTGTCCTCGTCGTCCTCCGCGGGCTCTTTATCAATCCGGCGTCACAGGTCCCCCGTCCGCCAACAGCCGCGCCCCTACGCTTGTTCGAGGACTTCCTCGACATCCCTCGGACCCAGCAGCCGACGAGGTCCTACCTCGGGGTCCGGCAGCGGCGGTGGGGGACGTGGGTCGCCGAGGTTACAGATCGGGAGACCTACACCTATAGGTGGCTTGGTAGATTCCACACGGCCGAGCTTGAGGCCATGGAGTACGACCGCTGGCAGGTCCTCTATCATGGCACGACGGCTAGGCTCAATTTCCCCTTCGGCACACGTCCGGTCCACCTCGTTCTGCCAGAGCCAGGGTGGTGAGCTCGGCTGTGGCGTGGGAGGACCGCGAGGCATGGGAGCGCCCCGAGGCCGAGGCCGCCGCCGAGGCCTACATGCAAGAGCTCCGCCGACAGCACCCGGAGCTCATGGAGGCGGAGCGGTTGATCTTTGCTGGCACGGAGGGCGGGGAGGTTATCGCGCTCTCCTCCGATGATGAGGTCGAAGGCGGCGAGGACGGCGGCGGACGGCGGCAAGATTATCACGCTCTCCCCCGATGACAAGGTCGAAGGCGGCAAGGACGGCGGCACGGAGGGCGGCAAGGTTATCGCGCTCTCCTGCGATGACGAGGTCGAAGGCGGCGAGGACGGCGGCATGGAGGGCGTCCAGGTGGGTGGCGAGGATGAGGAGATCGATGTTGACAAGTGGAGGAGTGCCATCCCCAACGACCCCGATGACATCACTGGCCCATACCCGGCTTGTGGCACAACATACCTGACGAGGAAGGATTGGCTCGACCTCTACTTCAACCGAAAGAAGTTTAGCTTAGTTTAAATTTATGTTTTATGTTCGGTTATGCAAAACTATCTATGTTTATGTTTGAATGCATGCTACTTTCGGTTGAGCCTACTTTGAACTTGATCAAATTGAAGTTTACAACATTAAGTTTAGGCGATCGACTAGAAACGGCCAAAAATTGCTGGAGTATATATATATATATATATATATATATATATATATATATATATATATATATATATATATATATATATCCACTAATTGTTTTAGTCCTTTAACTTTTAAAGGATCGGCTAGAGATGGCCTTATGCCTTGTTTATTTCAGTTCTTCACAATGTGATGCTCTATATGTGCAACTATTTGCCGTGCAATTCAATTTCATCAATAACAGTTTCAACAATACCACTCTGAATTACGATATTCGGTTGCTGTTAAGGATATTGTAGTTAACAAGCCTTTTCGTTTTTTAACAATAACTAGTGTACTTTAGACCTGCACAATACCAATTTGAATGACTATTTGCTTATTTGTAAATGTTATGCCTGATGTAGTTAACACACCTTTCCACTTCTTATTTTGCTTAACTAGCATGCTTAAGCCTGCACACTGAAGCTATCATTTATAGATCATGTTGTCTACCATGGATATATTTGGTTGATGTTTAGCCTGTTGTGATTAACATGCCTTTATATGTACTCATACAGGACAATATTTAGAACAATGCTGTTTTTTCCATCGAGGTTAGTTTCATCACATTGCTTATATGTACTCACTGTTCAGGATCTCGATAGATGGTACCATATAGCCTAGGGGCTGACAAGGGATTAATCATCGAATCAGACATTTCACTAAATATATTTGTAACCCATTTATCTGTAGGTTAACTAGGCCATATTTAATATATCCGAGGCTACATAGCAACATGCATTGTAATGAATGACTAAATATGCAATCCCAGGCTATATAGCAACAAGGAAGAGTGTTACCTTAATGTTCGTGTTACCTTAATGTTCTGATGATGTCTAGATATACCTGTATAAAATTGTATATAATGGGATGGAGGGAGTATTGTACTACATCATTTTGCAATTGATATTTAGCTTCTAATATTAACTTGGTGCTTTTAGGTACACATGTCATTGCCAAAGATCCACACTTCGACCCTTTCTGCGTATGTGGCAATGAGATATTCATGAACCAACATCAAGTGAGGAAACTGATAAAGATTTTTATTAAAATGGGCTAAAAGATGTCAATCGAACTATATGTTTGCACTTTATGCAAGACAACAATGAACTGCAGGATGGTAAGTAAGAACCCAGTAGCCTTCTTTTTACTTTGTCTTAGATGACAATGTCTGAATCTTTTTTCCTTTGCAGTGGATCCTGAAGCAGTTTACTCAAGATTACCTCTCAAACTACATGATTGGCGGCCGACCATCACAAGGGGTTGGACTAGAGTCATGCATGCCTTCTGCATCCAGGAGAGCACAATAGGGCATTCCGCTTCACCTTGTTCAGCAACCAGAATGTTTTTCACCTCTTTCTTTACCATCTATAATAGTACAAGTATAGAACCCTGGTTCATCATTCTTTATTTGGTGCTTATGTAATTCTTAAACATATGTACCTGTGAATTGAATAATGCATTGGTTGTTTGAACCCGATGGTTATGAATAAAGCTATATCCTACTTTCAAGTTTAAATTAGGTACAATTTTAAATAGCAGCAATTAAATTAGGGAGAAATTATGGTGTGCAAGTCATTACGGCGCACACGGTTAATAAAGCACAGCGTGTGCGATATACATCATAATCCTACATGGTTCAAGGAGTGAAAACGTGTGTAACAATGCATAGTTGCTGTTTGCAAAGCATGTGTGATGTCAGACACTATCACATATGGTGCGGGAAAACTAAATGTGTGTGAATGTCTACCTATCTTACACGGTTTATAATCATGAACTGTTTGTGATGTGCCAGGCATCGTAAACGTAGAGCCGTGCCTAGAAACTCCCGTGCCTGGAATTTGCCTGGGCCTGGAATCTACCTCGGTTTAGGTAAAAACCACAAAACTCCAACTGCGATGGCAATGCTAGCACACACGAGTAGCAAGGATGAATCGTTTCGGATATGTGAGACATCGGAAACGGTTATAGAGGGGCAACTGCATGCATCAAGGCTCCCTATTCCCCACGGTTTCTGGGTTATGTGGGAAGGACCCCCTAATCTCCCACACTCACTAGGCGGTTCCAAATGCCGCCGCGGAAAGGGGTTTTAAACCATTTGTATAGCACCGACGCGTACCAGTGTGTGATTTTGGTTGCACCGATCAGTACACTTCGGCCAGACCGAGTTGTACTTGTGCAATGGCCAGGGCCAATCGGTGTGACCGAGATCCTCAGATCGGTCGGTCCGAGATGAGTTCGGCGGAAACCTAACCCTAAGTTTTTGCATCAAATCTATTCCAAGGAGTTCGTTTGGTGGATAGATCAATCTCATACATGGGAAGGCCATAGGCATTATACTTTGTGCAAGAGTCGGAGTTATGGAAAGCACAAAGGGTCAAATCTGTACCCTAATTTGGCAACTTGCTACGGCACCAACGATAGTGAGGATTCCGTTGACGGCGGCGGATACCAGTGGTAGGAGGTCACTGGCAACGACGATAATGATCCGGAGACCAGGGGTGGCAGTGCTGGGGCGCGGGCTCGTGTAGTTGAAGTGATTTTCAACCGTACGGGTACGCAGAGTATAAATACCCAGGCGTTGTCAGTGTGACCGAGCGGAACTACTCGGTGGCACCGAGATGCAAAACTGCTAGCAGTTGCTGCAACTCGGTGTAACCGAATGGTTCTAATCGGTTGCACCGAGATTTAAAACCTAGATCAACTTAATGAGTTCGGTGAGACCGAGTAGGAGTGAGTTGGTCTAACCGAAAGGTATTAAGAGGTTTTGGAAGTTAATCCCTTGACGGACCGGTGACTCCGAGTGCCCGGAGGGTCCGAATTCGACTTGTTCAAACTTTGTGATGTAGCATGAATAGAGTTTGAGATGAGAAAATGCATAGATAGCTAGAGGGAGTACTTAGGCATTCTTGTACATCCATTGGGCAAAAAGGAAAAAAACCAAACAATCAAAGCAACAAATGGTGTGTGCGGTATACGACATACAGTTCAATCAGATTAACTGTTTGTGATGAGGCGGAACAACAAAAACGGACAACTAGATAAAGGTGTGTGCGATTGAGGGCATACGCTTCAGAAGGATTAACTATTTGTGATTAGGAAACAAAATAGAAACGGTCAGCTAGACCAAAGGTGTGTGTGATTGATGGCATACACTTCACATGGATGAACTGTTTGCGATTAGCCACAACAAACAGAAACAATGCGTGATGGTAATAACGAGCGCACACGGTTCTTGGAACAAGACGTGTGCTGACATTGCCTATTACGGTGCACCAAATGCCACGTACGCGGCCGAGAAAGTGTGCCCATGTTACGCCGTCCAAGAATAGTGCCACACTTAGAAATTATAGAACCGTCAATAAATTTTGAGCCTGCGTCCCATCACCTTCCAAATTGCAAAGCTGTTCACAACGATCAAAACCTAAACGGTTTCCCACTTAGGAGTGTATTAATACTCGGTTATAAATACTACTACTCCAATGTGACGCCCCGAGACCGACGCTCTAGATGCCTTCCATATTCTTTTTTGTCATCATGTGTTTTATTTGTTTGTTGCATTCTTCATCGCATCATCCGCATTGCATCATCGTTCATGGTTGCCGCTTATCTCTTTGTCTCCATTGACCTTTTGTCATGCCTCTTTGTCTTTGTCAACCTTTGTCAGACCCCTTGCACGCGTCCGAAACTTCCCGAACCCGTAGCGGGCTGTCGTTACCGTTGGATTCAGATCATCTCCAAACATCCCTCTGATATCTTTGGTTTATTATTTGATCTCTCTTAACCTTTTTATTCTCAACTGCCCGATTTCGATCGGAGGGATGGATTAACTCTTCCCCTAATCCCCTACCTATATAAAGTGTCGAACCCTAAAACCTAGGGACCTTGTCCCATCCACTCGTCGCCGCAGCCACTTCACTGTCTCCTCCTTCCTCGGGATCTTTCCGATCCGAACCCGCAGCCACCTGCCTCCCTATTCGGTTCAGCCACCACCCAATCCCTCCATCGATCCAACCAGCCAACCACCTCCCTCCTGCAACCACCACCAAGGCCACCCCTTCCTCGCATCGATCTGGAGCCCGACGCTCTTTGCGCCCGAGCGCCCCCCCTCGAGCAACGCCGCCACCAAGCCGCTCCCTCGCCTGCGCCCCGATCCCCTGCACCACCTCGCTGGAGCTCCTCTCCAGCATGCCGCCTGCAAGCAGCAGCAGCAACCAAGCCGACCCCGCGACCTCTTCTCCTCCTGTTGGTCCCTCTATCTCTCTGTCACGGTGACCCCTCTCTCACCTCGCTCTCTCGTCGTTGTTTTTCCATGGAAACCAGGAGCTCAAGCCCCTCCATGGCCGTGCCCTACATGCGCAACCCCGCCGTCTGGACTTGCAGTTTGTCGCCTTGGTCGCCGCCTTGCCAAGCTCTGCCGCCGCCGGAATCTGCTTGCTCTGCTGCCTTCGCGTCTTCCCTGTCGCTGGAGGATGTAGCCCCGCCGCCTCCAAGTCCTCTGCTTTGCTACTTCTTGAGCACTGCGTTGGTTTTCCCTTGAAGAGGAAAGGGTGATGCAGCAAAGTAGCGTAAGTATTTCCCTCAATTGTTCAGAACCAAGGTATCAATCCAGTAGGAGGCTCCACACAAGTCCCTCGTACCTACACAAACAAACAAGAACCTCGCAACCAACGCGATAAAGGGGTTGTCAATCCCTTCACGGCCACTTCGAAAGTGAGATCTAATATAAGATAAGATAAATATTTTTGGTATTTTTATGATATAGATTGTAAAGTAAAGATTGCAAAATAAAGTAGATCGAAAACTTATATGATGGAAGATAGACCCGAGGGCCATAGGTTTCACTAGTGGCTTCTCTCAAGATAGCATAGGTATTACGGTGGGTGAACAAATTACTGTCGAGCAATTGATAGAAAAGTGCATAGTTATGAGAATATCTAGGCATGATCATGTATATAGGCATCACGTCCGCAACAAGTAGACCGAAACAATTCTGCATCTACTACTATTACTCCACACATCGGCCGCTATCCAACATGCATCTAGAGTATTAAGTTCATATGAACAGAGTAACGCATTAGGCAAGATGACATGATGTAGAGGGATAAACTCAAGCAATATGATATAAACCCCATCTTTTTATCCTCGATGGCAACAATACAATACGTGCCGTTCTGCGTCTGCTGTCACTGGGAAATGAAACCACAAGATTGAACCCACAGCTAAGCACTTCTCCCATTGCAAGAAAGATCAATCTAGTAGGCCAAACCAAACTGATAATTCGAAGAGACTTGCAAAGATAACCAATCATACATAAAAGAATTCAGAGGAGATTTAAATATTTCTCATAGATAAACTTGATCATAAACCCAGAATTCATCGGATCTCGACAAACACACCGCGAAAAGAGTTACATCGAATAGATCTCCAACAAGATCGAGGAGAACTTTGTATTGAGATTCAAAGAGAGAGAAGAAGCCATCAAGATAATAACTATGGACCCGAAGGTCTGTGGTAAACTACTCACAACTCATCGGAGAGGCCTTGGCGATGATGTAGAAGCCCTCCATGATCGATTCCCCCTCCGGCGGAGCGCCGGAAGAGGCTCCAAGATGGGATCTCACGGGTACATAAGGTTGCGGCGGTGGAAATAGGGTTTCCTGGTGCTCCTGGCTGTTTTATGGGTACGTAGATATATATAGGAGGAAGAAGTAGGTCGGTGGAGCCATGACGGGCCCACGAGGGTGGGGGGCGTGCCCACCCCCTAGGGCGCGCCTTGCACCCTCGTGGACGCCTCGTCTGCTTTTTGATGTCCACTCCAAGTCTCCTGGATTGCGTTTGTTCCAAAAATACCACTCCCGAAGGTTTCATTCCGTTTGGACTCTGTTTGATATTCCTTTTCTTTGAAACACTGAAATAGGCAAAAAAAACAGCAATTCGGGCTGGGCCTCCGGTTAGTAGGTTAGTCCCAAAAATGATATAAAAGTGTAAAGTAAAGCCCATTAACAACCAAAACGGGTAATATAATAGCATGGAACAATAAAAAATTATAGATACATTGGAGACGTATCAAGCATCCCCAAGCTTAATTCCTGCTCGTCCTCGAGTAGGTAAATGATAAAAACAATTTTTTTGATGTGGAATGCTACCTAGCATTTTTCTCAATGTAATTTTCTTTATTGTGGCTTGAATGTTCATTCAAATGATTCAAGACAAAATTTCATATTGACATAAAAATAGTAATACTTCAAGCATACTAACAAAGCAATCATGTCTTCTCAAAATAATATGGCTAAAGAAAGCTATCCCTACAAAATCATATAGTCTGGTTATGCTCTATCTTCATCATCACACAAAGTATTTAATCATGCACAACCCTGATGACAAGCCAAGCAATTTTTTCATACTTTTATGTTCTCAATTTTTTTCAACTTTCACGGAATACATGAGCGTGAGCCATGGACATAGCACTATATGTGGAATATAATGGTGGTTGTGGAGAAGACAAAAAAGGAGAAGATAGTCTCACATCAACTAGGCGTATCAACGGGCTATGGAGATGCCCATTAATAGAAATCAATGTGAGTGAGTAGGGATTGCCATGCAACGGATGCACTAGAGCTATAAGTATATGAAAGCTCAACAAAAGAAACTAAGTGGGTGTGCATCCAACTTGCTTGCTCACGAAGACCTAAGGCATTTTGAGGAAGCCCATCATTGGAATATACAAGCCAAGTCCTATAATTAAAAATTCCTACTAGTATATGAATGTGACAACATAAGAGACTCTATATCATGAAGATCATGGTGCTACTTTGAAGCACAAGTGTGGAAAAAGGATAGTAACATTGTCCCTTCTCTCTTTTTCTCTCATTTTTTTATTTTGTTTTGGTGGGCTTCTTTGGCCTCTTTTGCATTATTATTATTTGGGCTTCTTTGGCCTCTTTTATTTTTGATAAAGTCCGAAGTCTCATCCCGACTTGTGGGGGAATCATAGTCTCCATCATCCTTTCCTCACTTGGGACAATGCTCTAATAATGAAGATAATCACACTTTTATTTACTTACATCTCAAGAATTACAACTCAATACTTAGAACAAAATATGACTCTATGTGGATGCCTCCGGTGGTGTACCGGGATATGCAATCAATCAAGAGTGACATGTATGAAAGAATTATCAAGGTGGCTTTGCCACAAATACAATGTCAACTACATGATCATGCAAAAGCAATATGACAATGATGGAGCGTGTCATAATAAACGGAGCAGTGAAAAGTTGCATGGCAATATATCTCGGAATGGCCATGGAAATGCCATAATATGTAGGTATGGTGGCTGTTTTGAGGAAGGTATATGGTGGGTGTATGGTACCGGTGAAAGTTGCGCGGCACAAGAGAGGCTAGCAATGGTGGAAGGGTGAGAGTGCGTATAATCCATGGACTCAACATTAGTCATAAAGAACTCATATACTTATTGCAAAAATCTACAAGTTATTGAAACAAAGTACTACGCGCATGCTCCTAGGGGGATTGATTGGTAGGAGAAGACCATCACTCGTCCCCGACCGCCACTCACAAGGAAGACAATGAATAAATAAATCATGCTCCAACTTCATCACATAACGGTTCACCATAAGTGCATGCTACGTGAATCACAAACCTCAACACAAGTATTCCTCAAATTCACAACTACTCAACAAGCATGACTCTAATATCACCATCCTCATATCTCAAAACAATTATCAAGCATCAAATTGATCATAGCACCCAATTCACTTTCTATGATAGTTTTTATTATACCCAACTTGGATGCCCATCATTCTAGGACCAATTTTATAACCATAGTAAATATCATGCTGTTCTAAAAGAATCTCAAAATAATGTAAGTGAAGCATGAGAGATCAATAATTTCTACAAAATAAAACCACCGTCGTGCTCTAAAAAGATATAAGTGAAGCACTAGAGAGAAATTTTCTAGCTCAAAAGATATAAGTGAAGCACATAGAGTATTCTAATAAATTCCGAATCATGTGTGTCTCTCCAAAAATGTGTGTATAGCAAAGTTGATTGTGGTAAACTAAAAAACAAAGACTCATATCATACAAGAGGGCCCCAGAATCCAGCGTGGTGACTTCGGTAGGCGGCCTGGACTGCAGCCATCGCACCCGGCCCGGGGACTACAGAACCCGGCCCGGGGACTGCAACAGTCGGCCCGTGGACTCCTTCAACTCAGCAGGCGGCAGCCAACTCCAACCCGCCGCCTCCCAGCCGAACCGCCCTTGTACAAGTTGCAGTCGTGGCAGTCGAAGAAATAGCAACACCTTCATGGGCCTAACCCATCCTCAACTTCCTGGTGAACAAAGAGCTGCCGACTGATGAGATCCTAGCTCGACAAGTGCAACAGCGGGCAGCAGCATACACCATAGTCAACAAAGAACTGGTACGGCGCAGTGTCACTGGTTTGTACCAGTGCTGCATGGAGCCGGACCAGGGTCAAGCAATCCTCAAAGATATCCACCAAGGCAAATGTGGTCACCACACGGCTTCAAGATCACTTGTTGCCAAAGCTTTCCGCCATGGTTTCTTCTAGCCGACTGCTCTAGAAGACGCCAAAGAATTAGTCTAGAAGTGTAAAGGGTGCCAGAAGTTCTGTTCCAAGCCACACTTGCCGGCTTCTGCACCCAAGACCATTCCCATTGCCTGGCCCTTTGCCGTTTGGGGGCTGGACATGGTGGGTCCATTCAAGATGGCTCGTGGCAGCATGACTCATTTGCTTGTCGCTGTGGACAAGTTCACCAAGTGGATAGAGGCAAAGCCAATCAAGAAGCTGAATTGGTCGACTGCCATGACTTTCATCACTGACATCACCACTCGGTACGGCATACCACACAGCATCATCACCGACAACGGCACAAACTTCACCAAAGGAGCCTTGGCTCATTTCTGCGCGATGCAGGGCATCCGACTGGACTTAGCATCCGTTGCCCATCCGCAGTCAAACGGCCAAGTAGAGCGTGCAAACGGCCTCATTTTGTCTGGCATCAAGCCCCGACTGGTCGAGCCTCTAGAGCGGTTGGCCGGCTACTGGCTCGATGAGCTGTCGGCCGTCCTCTAGAGCTTGCGCACAACTCCGAACAAATCGACTGGCTTCACGCCCTTCTTCCTTGTCTACGACACTGAAGCCGTCATCCCAACGGACATATAGTTCGAATCCCCACGAGTTACCATGTACACCGAGGCGGACGCCAAGGAGGCACGAGAAGACGGTGTCGATCTGCTGGAAGAGGGCCGGTTGTTGGCACTCAGCCGGTCTGCCATCTACCAGCAGAGTCTGCACCGATACTACAACCGCAAGGTGAAACCAAGATCCTTCCAAAAGGGAGACCTTGTGCTCCGGCTGATCCAGCAAATAGCCGGCCAGCACAAGCTCTCGGCACCTTGGGAAGGCCCTTTCATCATCAGCAAAGTGCTGGGCAACGGTTCCTACTACTTGATCGACGCTCAGAAGCCCAGAGCATGCAAAAGAGATGACTCAGGCAAGGAGACATAGAGGCCATGGAACGCAAACCTCCTCTGGAGATTTTACAGTTGAAAGCAGTATGTATCGCACTACCTTTTGTACTAAGTACGAAGACTCCGGGTCCCCCGAGAAGAGCTCGGGGACTACCCGTTTTTATCTATATGATAAGTGTTATGCCTATGAATGTGTTGTTTTATTATTCCGCCTGGCACCGGGCTCGACCAGTCGGCCCGGAGGCTTGCCACCTTCTGCTATATGCCGCCTCCTGCAGCCAAACAAGTAGTGTGTCGGCACCAAAAAACCTCTCCCGTCAGAAGCCGCAGCTCGCAGAGCGACTGTACAGTGGGCAGGAGTTGCAAAGCAATGTCCACACGAAAAATGGCTAAGGAAAAATGCGCATATAGCTTGGGCCGGCATCCCGCCCTTTCGGCCGGCTGCCGAGCAGCCGGCTGGTCAGCTTCTGCTGCAACCGGCTGGTCAGCTTCTGCTTACCTTGCCAACACTCCAAACGGCTAAGTACTTGCCCTCCCATAAATAGCTAAGTACTCAAACCCAGCCGCAGTCCGCAGAGCGGCTGCTTGGCTGGCAAGAGGATAGTCAAGGGAGGGCGACAAAGGAAAAAAGCAAAGAGCAGAAGGCAAGAAAAGCCAGAAGTTGGCAAATAAAGCTTAAGTTGCGACAAAGCATATTTACATAGCAAAAGGCCCATTGGCCAGCATTCAACAGAGTTTGATATACACCCCGCGGGTGGAATTGTGCAAATTTAATCAAAGTTTGTTGAGACTAACAAGCAAAAAAGTAAAGATAACACCCTAAGGAGCGGCGGAGGGTTCCGGCTGGACGGCGGGGTCGGCTGCGCCGGTTGGAGCAGCTGAGGGTTCCGGCTGGACGGCGGAGTCGGCGGCACCGATCGGAGCAGCAGACGGCTGGACGAAGAGTCGGCGGTGCTAGTCGGTGGAACGGGCGGCTGGTCAGTCTCCGCCTGGCCGCCTCCAGCAGCAGTCGACGCACTTGAGCGCGGGTCGTTGCTCGAGCCATGGTCAGGTTGAGGCTGGCCATCCGCTCCGACCTCCGGCGTGTCCTCCTCGCTGTCCTCGTCCTCCGCCTCCTTCCCTTCGTCACTAGAGTCGATCACCTCGGCCGAGTCCTCACTGTCCTCTGGGTTCAGCCCGAACCACTCCAGCGGCGCCTCGGCGCCTTCATCAACCACCTCCCGGACGAAGACGGTGGTGTCGGTGTAGTCGGCAATCGCCGCCGCTCTCCTGACAAGGTCGCCTTCCACCGCCACCAGCTCCTCCTGCGTCTCCAACCGAAACGTGGTCAGCTAGGCTAGATCTAGCCCAGGGTACCATGCCTTGACGAACTGTAGGGCCCATCGTGCTCCAGCCCGGGCCGAGGAGCCCTTCCAGGCCTCCAGGCGGCTAGCCGCCACCTCCAGCCAGTCGGCAGTCCGACTGGGAGTGCGCGGAGCCTACATGCCTGGCCAGAGGGCAGAGATTGTCTGAGCCCCGACGCGCTGAAGACGGTGCAACATCTGATGGGCCGGCTGAAGGCAGGCCTGGATGCTAAGGAGCTGCTCGTTGAGGGTCCGGGGGCGTCGATTGCAATCTGCATGCCTTCCGCCTTCCGCTCCTGGCGTTGAGCCTCGGTGGCCTGGTTCGCGGCAACGGAGTGGCCTGGGAAGAAGTTTGTTTTGAATGAAGGGCAAGATAGCCACAGGTCAGAAGCCAGTAGTCGGCCTGAATAGGGGCGGGCGATTCAAAGAAAGAAAAAAGAAGAGGCCTACCGTCGACCAAGTCCTCAATGCTGCCGAAGCAGGCGGTCAGCTGCGCCTCCTTATCAGCCCAGGCGGAGCGCTCGATCTCGAACTCAGCGAGGAGGTTGGTCTCCTTCGTCTTCGCCTCCTTCTGAGCCGTCTTGAGGGCCTCCGACTGCTCCGCGAGCTGCGTGACCAGTCGGTCACGCTCGTCGGCCAGTTTGCCGCACTCCGCCTTCTTGCCGCGCAGTGCGGTGTTGGCTTCTTCCAGCTGCTGTTGCAAGGCAGCGTTGGCTTCTGCAAAGAGAAAAGAAGAAAGGACGTTAGTCAATCAATAGAGAAGGGACACAGTTGCCGGGGAGGTCCGGCCTGACTGCTCAGCAGTCGGCCCGAATCTCGGGGACTACAGCCCGCGGGTGCGCTATCGCGCCCCCGCAGAGAAAGAAGTTATTTACAGTCAACAAGAGAAATACAGTTGCTAGTGAGATCCGGCCCGACTGCTCAACAGTTGGCCCGAATCTCGGGGACTACAGCTCGCGGGTGCGCCAGCGCGCCCCCATGGAGAAAGGAAGCCAAAACTTACTCCGGCTCTTGGGCAAGTGGGCGGTCTGCCTCTGCAGCTCCCTGACTCCGGAGTTGAAGGTAGCCGCACGAAGATTATGATAATCCTGCAGTAGGGATGTCAGAAGGAGTTAGCGTTCGATGCTCGCAAGTTAAAGTTCCGGACCGCCTGCTCAGCAGCCGGCCCGAAACTTGTGGACTACACCCAGTGGGTGCGCTGGCGCGCCTCCACCAAGAAACAAGAATATCAAAAATAAAAGAAGAGATAAACTTACCCGGATGGCTGCTCGCAAATCCAGGAACGCCTCGTTGCACCGCTTGAGGGCGTCGGCTTCATCCCGGAGCTTTGCCTGGACGACGAGGGCCACCTGGTTCAAGGCTCCCGTTCCGCCTCCGCGTACCCAGCCGGCGGGCACGGCGCTAGTCGCCTCGGTGTCAGGAAGCGATGAGCTCGCGGCACCAGCCTCCAGCGATCGCGGTGCTGAGGCCGCCTTCGAGAGACGGCATCGCACGGGTGTGCGGATCTCAGGAGTTGGGCCCATCACCACTTTGTTCCCGGCGGGTGGCACCAGCGGGGCGGCCGGCTGCCTGTATGGCGTCCTGCTGGTCGGCGATGGCGGAGGCACGATGACGTCCGGCATGGCCACGTCGCCGCCCTTCCTCTCCATGACCGGCTGCTCGTCGCCGGCTCCCCCAGTCGTCGCCACAAACTCTGGCAGAGGGGGCACGGAATTCAGGCGAGCCACGAGCAGCGGCTCCTGGCGGCGCGCGGCTTCCATGAGCTGCTCCTTTGCCACAGCATCAGCCTCCGCCTGTGCCAGCTTCCTCGCTGCGGACGCCGCCGCCTTGTCAGCCTCCGCCTTCTCCATGCGGGCGGCTTCTTTCTCCTCGTGCACCACCCGTGCATTTTGCTCCTGCGCCTCCCGGAGATCGGCGGCTGATGACCCACAAGTATAGGGGATCTATCGTAGTCCTTTCGATAAGTAAGAGTGTCGAACCCAACGAGGAGCAGAAGGAAATGATAAGCGGTTTTCAGCAAGGTATTCTCTGCAAGTACTGAAATAAGTGGTAACAGATAGTTTTGTGATAAGATAAGTGGTAACAACCAACAAGTAACAAAAGTAAATAAAGTGCAACAAGGTGGCCCAATCCTTTTTGTAGTAAAGGACAAGCCTGGACAAACTCTTATAATAGGAAAAGCGCTCCCGAGGACACATGGGAATATCGTCAAGCTAGGCTTCATCACGCTCATATGATTCACGTTCGGTACTTTCATAATTTCATATGTGAGTGGACCGGTGCTTGGGTACCGCCCTTACTTGGACAAGCATCCCACTTATGATTAACCTCTATTGCAAGCATCCGCAACTACAACAAAAGTATTAAG
The DNA here is from genome assembly GCA_963921465.1 of Triticum timopheevii. Lineage (NCBI taxonomy): Eukaryota > Viridiplantae > Streptophyta > Magnoliopsida > Poales > Poaceae > Triticum > Triticum timopheevii. The sequence goes on from OY997268.1 coordinate 475,140,791, forward strand.
GTAAACCTAACCATAGCATGAAACATGTGTGTCGTGGAATTAACACGTCAGATGTCCTTAGTGCCAGGACTTAGTCGCGAGGCCAACGCATCTATGTGGTAGCTTGAGAGGGGTTGAGCGGAATCGAGAGACGCAACACGAGACAGGGATTTAGACAGCTTCGGGCCCCGGGAAACATCCTTCGGTAAAAACCCTACATGCTGTTTGAGGCTAGGTCTCATTATCATCACGAGGGAATCGCCGTAAACCGGCTCTCCTCTTTGTGTCTAGCCCTAGAGATTATTGCTTGTCGCTTGTAGCTTCTAGCTTCTAACTTGTCCCTCTTTGGGGAGCCCTGCCCCTCCTTATATATGTTGAAGGGGCGGTTTAGATGTGGAGTCCTATTAGGATTAGGACTAGTCTATCTCTAATACAAACCGGATACAAGTCCTGGTCTTAACTCTTTGTAAGGTAAATATTCCTTTCCTCTTAAACCGGCCCACAATAGTTGAACTGGCCTTCTGGGCCTTGGGCCTTGTCATCCGTCTGATCCGCCCGCCGGGTTACCAGTGAGTCATAACGACCAAGCGGGTTGCTTGTAAACCGCCAAGGTTAGGGCGGGTCTTCAGATAAACCACCAAGTCCGGCCGGGTTAACTTCCGGCCGGTTTACGCCGCGGGGTATATCCCCGACATTAGCCCCCAAGTTTAGCTTGGATTTATCCATGGTAAACTTATGCTGCAAAATAAACACAAGAACAAATTTGACAGGTTGCGCTCCAGGTTAAGAATTCTTGAAAACCGGCACCTGATCATCCTTAAGTCCTTATCATTCCTCCTCCTAGAAAATCTGGGTCAATAACCAGCTTCATACTCAAATTGCTGATGTTGGCTTCTCATAGAAAAATATTGTGAAGAATAATCCTCTTGAACCGGCTTCCAAAACGCTGGTTTAAGAAATATTGGTCTTGAAATACTCATCTGATATTCAGCCGGCTTGAAGATGCAGAACTTGCCGGTTTATCATTGCCAAGAATTGTCGGGTTATAAAAATTGATAATTCCAGGTCATGATTGTTGCAGACACCGGTTCATGATTGTTGCCAACACTGGTTTATAATTATTGATGACACCGGGTTGCAGCCACAGGGTCATAATGATTGGTGACGCCGGGTCAATCTAGTTTGCTCAAACAGAGAATTTGAAAATATTTCTTGGATAATAATATAATACCTGTAGCCCCCAAGTCTTGAGTAGAAAAAAGTGATGGCTTAAGACTTGCTTCAATATAAATACTGTCACTACCGAAGAAATCCATGTTGTTCATCCCAGTCACTAGCAAAAACTGAATACTCCATATTATGTAGCCCCCAAGTGCCGGGTTGTCCTGCTTGCAGCAACCTGGGACTTGTAATTTCCTGATGCTCATAAAAACTTCAACCAGTGTAGCCCCCAAGGGCCGGGTCATTATGCAATAATGAGCAGGGACTTTGATATATACTTCAATGAAAATAGCATCATATAATGTAACCCCCATCATGGGGCTTGAATTCACGTCCACAAGGTTAAGAGCCTTGTGCTTTACCAACTGAGTAGTGGACCCTTCAATATAATGAATAAAAAGCTTTATACCTTGAATTGTTTAACAGGAGCAATTGGTAGCCCCCAAGGGCCGGCTCATTATAATGTGATGAGTCGGGTCTTCAATAAGATGAACAAAGAATGACTTTGCATTAGCCCCCAAGTGTCATGGTGCATGCTTGCAGCGACATGAGACTTACATATTTGATGTAATCTGAACTTTAATAGTGTAGCCCCCAAGTGCCGGGTTGTAAGCCTGCCGCAACTCGGGACTATTCCTTCAATTGTAGAATAAAAGCCATATCCATTGATAACATAATATCCATTGCGCTAAAGCGACTTTGAAAACCTCAGTCATAATATTAATAACCATAATAAAAATCCAGCCATGTTGGCTATTCAAGATAATATAATCCGGTATGAAACCTTATTCATCCAATATCATAATGAAAATTCAGCCAATTTTGGCTATTTGAATAATATAACCCAATCATTTATAAGCGCACGATTCCAATGGCGCAATCCAAATATATACTGGCGACGTATAGTCCAAAGCCAGGCTGGTTTAACAAACACCGGATAATTTCTCATCATATACAGGCGACTTATCGTCTTAAAGCCAGACCGGTTTAATAAACACCGGATAATTTATCATCATGCTTTATTCAACCTGTTTCTGCATACAACAAGTTTAATCCTGGCGGTTTACCGCCGGACGGGTCATAATGCCCAACATATAACCCAGGTTTATAACCAAGGCTGCACTTAAGAATAATTAAATATGAAATATATCATACCTCCGCAGACCCGTTAGATCAGCGCTAACTGATTCGTGACCGCATCGTTGGTTTACCAACTTTTTGTAGTAAGGGTGATAACCACAATCTTGAGTAATGATAACTCCTTTCATACTGTGACGGTTTATGATAAAACCGTACCGGGTTGTGATAAACACCGGATTAACCATATAAAATACTGGCGACTTATAGTCGAAACCAGACCGGGCTGATAGTGTCCGGATTATGATTTGATCATGTACTGACAACTTGTAATTGAAAGTCAATGAACACCGGTTTACTCCATAATAAGATGGTAACATAAAATCAAAAAATCAAACCGGGCAAATAGTCTCCGGATTAAAGATTGACCGTGTTCCGTCAATTGACAGTCGAACCGGTCTGCGAATTTTGTCGGTTTAAGAACGCAACAAAGAAGAAATATTTATTAAAGAAAATTTCAAGCAAAGGCAATGATAAAAACCGTTTGCAAAAATATGCTATACTGAGCTGATCAGATGGTGTTACCATGGTCGGACAGGACCAAGCCCCCAATAGGAGTGACAATGATTCAAGTCAGCCATGGTCCCCAAATAATTCGTGGCATATATGCCAGATCAAGAGGCGTGGCAATGGTTCGGGTTCGACCAAGCCCCCAAGTGATTTTGTGGCCTTAGGCCGACCAAGAGGCGTGACTGGTTCAGACTTGACCATGTCCCCAAATGATCTAGTGGCTGTCACCTATCAAAAGGTGTCGCGTTGGTTCGGACACGACCAAGGCCCCCAGTGATATATAAAAATCAAATGTCAAGGGGTAAACCGGAGGCCGCTTTAAGACAGAACCTCCGTGTAACCACGCATGATGTAAAAAAGAACAGAGACCCCGCTTTATGAAGCAGAAGCCCCTATGTGATCAATATGTTAGGCCAATAAGGCAGGATATCCATGTTTGAACCGCGCATCATGGCAGCAGGTCCTCTTCGGTAATTTTTAACCTTTTTGCAAGAGATAAATTCTTCTTGAACCGGGATCTTGAACCGGATATGGAGAGCTTCAAAGCTTTGTGGTAGACATTTTTCCCTTGAACCGGATTGTAAACCGGAATCTTCATTTTCAACCGGAGATTTTCTGACGGCCTTTAAACTCGAACTTGCGAGAAGCTAATTCCTTTTTGAATCGGACATTGTTAAACCGGATTTGGGCACTTCAGAGCTTTGTGGGAGAACAGATTTCCCTTGAACCGGATTGTAAACCAGATATTTGAGAGCTTCAATGAGACTGACTTCCCTTGAGCCGGATGTTAAACCGAAATCCTTTCTGATGTCCCGGATCTTCTTCTTTGAGCCGGGATTTTGTAACTGTCACATACTTTCTAAGCCGGAAATTTTCTGACGGCCTTCAAATAACAGTAGCCTCCGGGACCGGGTTATCTTTCCCTCCATTGTCCTGGGGTTTTTAAATTTTCTGAAACTGGCAAGACTTGTTGCGTCATATCATCGTAGCCCCCGAGTCTCAAGGTGACTCGAAGAGCTGGCTTGAGATTCTCCATATTTGACCGTGATATAAACCGGCATAACTTGTATATCATTGGTGTTGATAGCATGATGTGAATCCACAGAAGGTTGAGGTGACTATGGTGGGTTATAAATGATCCCGTATGAGCCGCGTCAGCAACTCGGCCAATGGTTCCTTCCAACTGGTGATTTGAAGTTAACCAAACTGTAGTGGCAGCGACTTGCGTGCCCAATAAACAACTCATGCAGACAGGTGCGGCCCGGTGTGTTGATGTAGACCAGGCCGCGAGAGGCGGACGGAAAAGATGACCTCAACATCAAAGGTGGCTCAAACAGATGAACCGGCCGCGATATTGTAAACCGGCGCGGACGGGGCAAGCTAACCACGTCGTTTTGATGTAGTGAACAATTGTCCTGCATCCACAATATTGCAAACCAAGGCAAAGATAAACTCCTCTTTGAAAAAAATAATAATTGCCCATAAAATATATTTAAAATGGATATCACCTGATGTGTCAGGCCAGAAATAATCCGCCATGAAGTTGATGATCACTAGGTTAAGTTGAAATCACTCACGGGTGAGTCGGTCGCGGGAGCAGACAGATGAATCATCCGCACCTTTTGTAAACCGGTGCGGACGGTCGAGTCGTCCTCCTTGTTGTAAGCCGGTGCGGACGCGAGAGACGGCCACGGCGTTGTAAACTGGCGCGGTCGCAAGAGACGGCCACGGTGTTGTAAACCGGTGGGGGAATCCGTTGAGTAAGGACAACCACCTGTGCCAAATAATGTTTGGCGTGTCTTCATCTCCGCGTTATAATACCACTTTGTGATGGATAATTTTCCTGCATATAAAATACAACAGGGCAAAGTAGGTCGTGCGGACGGCGAGTCAATTGCGGGCACGGTCCCGATTAGTTGATGTAAACCGGGTCACAAGGACGGCGACTTGCACACGTTCGTTCACCGGGTAGTATGGTATGGACGAAACGCCGGTACAAGAACATTGCCAGTGCGTTCCATACCCGCAGTATAACACCTCATCTAAGGTGAACAATTGTCTGCGAAACAATATTACATGCCAAGTAATTGTTCTTAGACAAATTGAAATACTGATAAAATACAGAGGAAAGATATCACCTGATGTATTTTGATGAAAGATATCACAAGGCCACAGGGGCGACTCAACCAGGGGCGAGTCATCCACGGAGAAGGTTGAACGGATTGAAACAAAATGATGCCTGGGCAACAGTAGGGCTGCTAGGCAACTCACAGGTGGCCGTAGCAGAGGCGGCAAGCCGGCTTGAACGGGGATCACGATGGAGACCACGGCAGTGTCAACTCGTGGTGGCGGAGCGGCGGCTCGCTGGAGACCGCGACAGCGACTTGCCAGCAGTGGCTACGGCCGGGTTACACGGATGCAGCCAGCAGCGGCGACTTGCCCGGGCGCGCGGGCGGCTTAAATCGTCAAAGACGGGCGGCTCGGGCCAGCCGCAGTACGTCCGCTTCCGGGTCGTTGTTTCCTTTTCCCATATGTATCGTAGCATATAATATCCACCCTTGACACAAGTAAAAACACGATGGCTCGGGCGCGGTTATGGCAGAGGCGAGCCTCTGGACATTTTGACTCGCCGTTGTTTGTTGATGTAACACCTGAGAGTATCTCCTGGGCAGATGTAGTAAGAAAGAACAAAATCTGAACCATCAGTAACCTTCACGTTTTAGTAGACTTCTCCAAAATTAATTAGTACATACGCACTAGTACTTGAGGATGTGCCCCACGTTTCCACTAGTATTTGAGGATGTGCTACTTCACCCAAGAGATAGTGATTGCCTCGGTACTTGACCCACACAATTTTTTCTTGATGGGAGTGGATGAGTGGAGGAGCAGCATCAGTCAGCCGGTCAGGTATGCGCATGACGCTGCGTCCGTACACCAAGGAAGCGAAAGTCTCTCAGGCCTTGATCCGCCCGAGAAAAAGAATACGCAGTCGTGCATCCAAACCTGGCCGACACACAGTCAGTTTTGGTGACACGGGGTCGTGGCAAGGCGAGGAATTGATGCGGCAACCCAGCAGAGTTGAAGTCGGTGGGCCATGGCCTTGGCGGTTCAGCGGGAGCCCACAGCAAAGCACAGCGAAGTTGGTCGATCGTGGCAAAAATGGTGATTTTAGAAAGCCGGCTGCGAGACAGAAGCAACATACCACCAGGCAAAACCAGTAGCATTTAGTAATCCTCGGCTCCACACGCAGCAACTAGCATTTAATTAATATTTGTTTGATCTCCCAGACCGAGTAGTACTAGGATTGTCCGTTTGTGGCATACCAATACCAATTGGTTTCTCCACCACGATGAGTATATCCAAATAGCACTGCAGATCGCCTTTGGTTCGCCTCCAGCCGCCGCTTTGGAATTTCTTGGGAAACTGAAACGTACATGGGTAGCAACCATGCGGACGCGTGAGTCGGACAGCAGCATCAGTAATAATCAGACCCGGCCGCTGAACCTGTAGCAGATATCTGCGATGATTTCCGTGAAAAAACTTTCGTCGAACTTGGCTGAATCTTATAGACGGATCGTACGAACGCAGATGCACAGATAAACATAACCCTAGCTTCCCTTGAATTTGTCAGCTGTGCCCAGGGTTGTCTTATGCCGGGTTATCCAGCGCGATTGTTCCATGCAAGTTCTTCTTCCCCCCGGTACATCGTGAGCTTCTTGATCATTGAAGAAATCCCTCCAAGAACTCAACACCACCGTGCGCTTGGCCCCACGGTGGGCGCCAACTGTCGTGGAATTAACACCTCAGATGTCCTTAGTGCCAGGACTTAGTCGCGAGGCCAACGCATCTATGTGGTAGCTTGAGAGGGGTTGAGCGGAATCGAGAGACGCAACACGAGACAGGAATTTAGACAGCTTCGGGCCCCGGGAAACATCCTCCGGTAAAAACCCTACATGCTGTTTGAGGCTAGGTCTCATTATCATCATGAGGGAATCGCCGTAAACCGGCTCTCCTCTTTGTGTCTAGCCCTAGAGATTATTGCTTGTCGCTTGTAGCTTCTAGCTTCTAACTTGTCCCTCTTTGGGGAGCCCTGCCCCTCCTTATATATGTTGAAGGGGCGGTTTAGATGTGGAGTCCTATTAGGATTAGGACTAGTCTATCTCTAATACAAACCGGATACAAGTCCTGGTCTTAACTCTTTGTAAGGTAAATATTCCTTTCCTCTTAAACCGGCCCACAATAGTTGAACCGGCCTTCTGGGCCTTGGGCCTTGTCATCCGTCTGATCCGCCCGCCGGGTTACCAGTGAGTCATAACGACCAAGCGGGTTGCTTGTAAACCGCCAAGGTCAGGGCGGGTCTTCAGATAAACCGCCAAGTCCGGCCGGGTTAACTTCCGGCCGGTTTACGCCGCGGGGTATATCCCCGACAATGTGGATCCAAATCAGCCCCTCACGAAGCAACGCATAAACTAGGGTTTAAGCTTCTGTCACTCTAGCAACCCATCATCTACTTATTACTTCCCAATGCCTTCCTCTAGGCCCAACGAATGTTGAAGTGTTATGTAGTCGATGTTCACATAACACCACTAGAGGTTAGACAACATACATCTTATCAAAATATCGAACGAATACCAAATTCACATGACTACTAATAGCAAGACTTCTCCCTTGTCCTTAGGAACAAACGTAACTACTCACAAAGCATATTCATGTTCATAATCAGAGGGGTAATAATGTGCATAAAGGATCTGAACATATGATCTTCCACCAAATAAACCAACTAGCATCAACTACAAGGAGTAATCAACACTACTAGCAACCTACTAGCACCAATCCCGGACTTGGAGACAAGAATTGGATACAAGAGATGAACTAGGGTTTGGAGATGAGATGGTGCTGGTGAAGATGTTGATGGAGATTGCCCTCTCCTGATGGGAGGAGCGTTGGTGATGACGATGGTGATGATCTCCCCCTCCCGGAGGGAAGTGTCCCCGGCAGAACAGCTCTGCCGGAGCCCTAGATTGGTTCCGCCAAGGTTCCGCCTCGTGGCGGCGGAGTCTCGTCCAGAAAGGTTGCTTATTATTTTTTTTCTCATCGAAAGACTTCATATAGGAGAAGATGGGCATCGGAGAGCCACCAGGGGGCCCACGAGGTAGGGGGGCGCGCCCAGGGGGAGGGGCGCCCCCCCACCCTCGTGGGCAGGGTGTGTGCCCCCTGGCCTTCATCTTTGGCGACGATTTTTCTTTATTTATTTTAAGATATTCCGTGGAGTTTCAGGACTTTTGGAGTTGCGCAGAATAGGTCTCCAATATTTGCTCCTTTTCCAGCCAGAATTCCAGCTGCCGGCATTCTCCCTCTTCATGGTAAACCTTGTAAAATAAGAGAGAATAACCATAAGTATTGTGACATATCGTGAAATAACAGCCCATAATGTGATAAATATCGATATAAAAGCATGATGCAAAATGGACGTATCAACTCCCCCAAGCTTAGACCTCGCTTGTCCTCAAGAGAAAAGCCGATAGCAATAAATATGTCCTCATGTTTAGAAGTAGAGGCGTCGATAAAAATAAAATACGGACATGAAGGCATCATGATTATTTTCATAACAACAACATATATAGATTTGTCATATGATTACTTATGTTCAAGTGATGATCTTTTCGCAAAGCCAAAGTATGAATCATAAACGTTATTGAGCACCAACAAATTATACCCTCAGTCATTGAAGCAATTGCAATTTATCATAACATCAGAAAGAGTCTATGTCAGAGCTTAAAAGCAAGTCCACATACTCAACTATCACTTAGTCCTTCATAATTGCTAACACTCACGCAATACTTGTGGTTACGGAGTTTTAACCGGACACAGAGAAAGATAGGGGCTTGTAGTTTTGCCCCACAACCTTTTACCTCAAGGGTAATGTCAACAATAATAATTCATGCTCCCCCACATCCAATTAGATATATATATCATGTTCTTTCCAACATGCTGAGCTTGCCAAAGGATAAAATGAAAAAGGAAAGGTGAAGATCACCGTGACTCTTGCATAAAGTAGAGGATAATAATAAAATATAGGCCCTTCGCAGAGGGAAGCAGAGGTTGCCATGCGCTTTTATGGTTGGATGCACAAAATCTTAATGCAAAAGAACATCACTTTATATTGCCCCTTGTATGTGAACCTTTATTATGCAATCCGTCACTTTTATTGCGTCCACAAAAAGTTCGTACAAAGCTTATTTCTCTGCACTAATAAGTCATGCATATTTAAAGAGCAATTTTTATTGCTTGCACCGATGACAACTTACTTGAAGGATCTTACTCAATCCATAGGTAGATATGGTGGACTCTCATGGCTAAACTGGTTTAAGGGTATTTGGAAGCACAAGTAGTATCTCTACTTGGTGCTGAGAATTTGGCTTGCATGAGGGGGAAAGGAAAGCTCAACATGTTAGAGGAACCATGACAACATACTTTATCTCAGATGTAAGAAAACATAACTCATTATGTTGTCTTCCTTGTCCAACATCAACTCTTTAGCATGTCATATTTTAATGAGTGCTCCCAATCATAAAAGATGTCAATGATAATATTGTTGGGGAACGTAGCAGAAATTCAAAATTTTCCTACGTGTCACCAAGATCTATCTATGGAGAAACCAGCAACGAGGGGAAGGAGAGTGCATCTACATACCCTTGTAGATCGCTAAGCGGAAGCGTTCAAGAGAACGGGGTTGAAGGAGTCGTACTCGCCGTGATCCAAATCACCGGAGATCCTAGTGCCGAACGGACGGCACCTCCGCGTTCAACACACGTACAGCCCGGTGACGTCTCCCACGCCTTGATCCAGCAAGGAGAGAGGGAGAGGTTGAGGAAGACTCCATCCAGCAGCAGCACAACGGCATGGTGGTGATGGAGGAGCGTGGTAGTCTAGCAGGGCTTCGCCAAGCACCGCAAGATATGAGGAGAAGGGAGAGAGGTAGGGCTGCGCCAAGAGGAGAAGGGAGAGATTCTCGTGTCTTGGGCAGCCCCCAGACCTCTAGTATTTATAGGGGGAGGGGAGGGGGCTGCGCCCCCTCTAGGGTTCCCTCCCCAGGGGTGGCGGCAGCCCCCAGATCCCATCTGGGTGGCGGCCAGAAGGGGAGAGGGGGGAGGCGCACCCAGGGTGGGCCTTAGGGCCCATCTGCCCTAGGGTTTGCCCCCCTTCCCCACTTCCTGCGCCTTGGGCCCCTTGTGGGGGGCGCACCAGCCCACATGGGGCTGGTTCCCTCCCACACATGGCCCATGCAGCCCTCCGGGGTAGGTGGCCCCACTTGGTGGACCCCCGGGACCCTCCCGGTGGTCCCGGTACGTTACCGATAAAACCCGAAACTTTTCCGGTGACCAAAACAGGACTTCCCATATATAAATCTTTACCTCCGGACCATTCCGGAACTCCTCGTAACGTCCGGGATCTCATCCGGGACTCCGAACAACATTCGGTAACCACATACAAACTTCCTCTATAACCCTAGCGTCATCGAACCTTAAGTGTGTAGACCCTACGGGTTCGGGAGACATGTAGACATGACCGAGACGTTCTCCGGTCAATAACCAACAGCGGGATCTGGATACCCATGTTGGCTCCCACATGTTCCATGATGATCTCATCGGATGAACCACGATGTCAAGGACTCAGTCGATCCTGTATACAATTCCCTTTGTCTAGCGGTATTTTACTTGCCCGAGATTCGATCGTCGGTATGCCGATACCTTGTTCAACCTCGTTACCGGCAAGTCTCTTTACTCGTTCCGTAACACATCATCCCGTGATCAACCCCTTGGTCACATTGTGCACTTCATGATGATGTCCTACCGAGTGGGCCCAGAGATACCTCTCCGTTTACACGGAGTGACAAATCCCAGTCTCGATCCGTGTCAACCCAACAAACACTTTCGGAGATACCTGTAGTGCACCTTTATAGTCACCCAGTTACGTTGTGACGTTTGATACACCCAAAGCACTCCTACGGTATCCGGGAGTTACACGATCTCATGGTCTAAGGCAGAGATACTTGACATTGAAAAAGCTCTAGCAAACGAACTACACGATCTTTGTGCTATGCTTAGGATTGGGTCTTGTCCATCACATCATTCTCCTAATGATGTGATCCCGTTATCAACGACATCCAATGTCCATAGCCAGGAAACCATGACTATCTGTTGATCTCAACGAGCTAGTCAACTAGAGGCTCACTAGGGACATATTGTGGTCTATGTATTCACACGTGTATTACGATTTCTGGATAATACAGTTATAGCATGAATAAAAGACAATTATCATGAACAAGGAAATATAATAATAATACTTTTATTATTGCCTCTAGGGCATATTTCCAACAGTCTCCCACTTGCACTAGAGTCAATTATCTAGTTCACATCGCCATGTGATTAACACTCACAGGTCACATCACCATGTGACCAACATCCAAAGAGTTTACTAGTGTCATTAAACTAGTTCACATCATCATGTGATTAAGACTCAATGAGTTCTGGGGTTTGATCATGTTTTGCTAGTGAGAGAGGTTTTTAGTCAACGGGTCTGCAACATTCAGATCCGTATGTATTTCGCAATTCTCTATGTCATATTGTAAATGCTGTTTCCACGCTTCACTTGGAGCTATTCCAAATGGTTGCTCCACTATACGTATCCGGTTTGCTACTTAGAGTCATTCGGATAGGTGTTAAAGCTTGCATCGACGTAACCCTTTACGCCAAACTCTTTATCACCTCCATAATCGAGAAACATGTCCTTATTTACTCCAAGGACAATTTTGACCGCTGTCCAATGATCCATTCCTGGATCATTCTTGTACCCCTTAACTGACTCATGGCAAGGCACACTTCCGGTGCGGTACACAGCATAGTATACTACAGAGCCTATGTTTGCAACATAGGGGACGACCTTCGTCCTTTCTCTCTTTTCTGCCATGGTCGAGCTTTGAAGTCTTAACTTCATACCTTACATCTCAGGCAATAACTCCTTCTTTGACTGATCCATCTTGAACACCTTCAAGATCCTGTCAAGGTACGTGCTCATTTGAAAGTACTATTAAGCATTTTGATCTATCTTATAGATCTTGATGCTTATTATTCAAGTAGCCTAATCCAGGTTTTCACTTGAAAAACATTTTCAAATAACCCTATATGCTTTACAGAAAACTCTACATCATTTCTGATCAACAATATGTCAACAACATATACCCATCAGAAATTCTATAGTGCTCCCACTCACTTCTTTGGAAATACAAGTTTCTCATAAACTTTGTATAAACAAAAATCTTTGATCATCTTATCAAAACGTACATTCCAACTCCGAGATGCTTACTCCAGTCCTTAGAAGGATCGCTGGAGCCAACATACCTTTTAGCATCCTTAGGATCGACAAAAACTTTCGGATTGTATCACATACAACCTTTCCTTATGAAGACTGGTAAGGAAACTCGTTTTGACATCCATCTGCCAGATTTCATAAATGCAGCTAATGCTGACATGAATCCGACGGACTTAAGCGTCTCCACGGATGAGAAAATGTCATCGTAGTCAACTCCTTGAACTTATGAAAAACTCTTCGCCACAAGTCGAGCTTCATAGTCGGTGACATCACCGTCCACGTCCGTCTTCTTCTTAAAGATCCATTTATCTCAATGGCTTGCCGATCATCGGGCAAGTCCACCAAAGTCCATGCTTTGTTCTGATACATGGATCCTATCTCGGATTTCATGTCTTCTAACCATTTGTCGGAATTTGGGCCCACCATTGCTTCTCCATAGCTTGTAGGTTCATTGTTGTCTAGCAACATGACCTTCAAGACAAGATTACTGTACCACTCTGAAGCAGTACGCATCCTTGTCACCCTACGAGGTACGGTAGTGACTTGATCCGAAGTTTCATGATCACTATCATAAGCTTCTACTTCAATTGGTGTAGGTGCCACAGGAACAACTTCCTGTGCCCTGCTACACACTGGTTGAAGTGATGGTTCAATAACCTCATCAAGTCTTCACCATCCTCCCACTCAACTTTTCGAGACAAACTTTTCCTCGAGAAAGGACCCGATTCAACAAACAGTCCCTATTGCTTTCGGATCTGAATTAGGAGGTATACCCAACTGTTTTGGGTGTCCTATGAAGATGCATTTTATCCGCTTTGGGTTCGAGCTTATCAACCTGAAACTTTTTCACATAAGCGTCGTAGCCCCAAACTTTTAAGAAATGACAGCTTAGGTTTCTCTAGACCATAGTTCATACGGTGTCATCTCAAACGAAATTACGTGGTGCCCTATTTAAAGTGAATGTGGTTGTCTCTAATGCCTAACCCATAAACGATAGTGGTAATTCGATAAGAGACATCATGGTACGCACCATATCCAATAGGGTGCAACTATGATGTTCGGACACACCATCAAACTATGGTGTTCCAGGCGGTATTAATTGTGAAACAATTTCCACAATGTCTTAATTGCGTGCCAAAGCTCGTAACTCAGATACTCATCTCTATGATCATATCATAGACATTTCATCCTCTTGTCACGATGATCTTCAACTTCACTCTGAAATTACTTGAACCATTCAATAATTCAGACTTGTGTTTCATCAAGTAAATATACTCTACATCTACTCGAATCATCTGTGAAGTAAGAACATAACGATATTCACTGCATGCCTCAACACTCTTGGACTGCACACATCAAAAAGTGTTACTTCCAACAAGTTGCTATCTTGTTCCATTTTACTGAAAAACGAGGCTTTTTAGTCATCTTGCCCATGTGGTATGATTTGCACATCTCAAGTGATTCAAAATCAAGTGAGTCCAAACGATCCATCTGCATGGAGTTTCTTCATGCGTATACACAATTAGACATGGTTCGCATGTCTCAAACTTTTCAAAACGAGTGAGTCCAAAGATCCATCAACATGGAGCTTCTTCATGCGTTTTACACCAATATGACTTACATGGCAGTGCCACAAGTAAGTGGTACTATCATTACTATCTTATACCTTTTGGCATGAAAATGTGTATCACTACGATCGAGATTCAATAAACCATTCCTTTAGGTGCAAGACCATTGAAGGTATTATTCAAATAAATAGAGTAATCATTATTCTCCTTAAATGAATAACCGTATTGCGATAGATATAATCCAATCATGTCTATGCTCAACGCAAACACCAAATCTCGATGGTAGAGGGAGCGTGCGATGCTTGATCACATCAACCTTGGAAACACTTCCAACATATATCGTCAGCTCACCTTTAGCTAGTCTCCGTATATTCCGTAGCTTTTATTTCGAGTTACTAACACTTAGCAACCGAACCGGTATCTAATACCCTGGTGCTACTAGGAGTACTAGTAAAGTACACATTAACATAATGTATATCCAATATACTTCTATCGACCTTGACAGCCTTCTCATGTACCAAGTATCTAGGGTAATTCCGCTCCAGTGGTTGTTCCCCTTATTACAGAAGCACTTAGTCTCGGGTTTGGGTTCAACCTTGGGTTTCTTCACTAGAGCAGCAGCTGATTTGCCGTTTCATGAAGTATCCCTTCTTGCCCTTGCCCTTTTTGAGACTAGTGGTTTCACCAACCATCAACAATTGATGCTCCTTCTTGATTTCTACTTTCGCGGTGTCAAACATCGCGAATACCTCAAGGATCATCATATCTATCCCTGATATGTTATAGCTCATCACGAAGCTCTAGCAGCTTGGTGGCAATGACTTTGAAGAAACATCACTATCTCATCTGGAAGATCAACTCCCACTCAATTCAAGTGATTGTTGCACTCAGACAATCTGAGCACAAGCTCAACGATTGAGCTTTTCTCCCTTAGTTTGTAGGCTAAGAAAATCGTTAGAGGTCTCATACCTCTTGACGTGGGCACGAGCCTGAAATCTCAATTTCAGCCCTCCAAACATGTCATATGTTCCGCGACGTTTCGAAAAATGTCTTTGGTGCCTCAACTCTAAACCGTTTAACTGAACTATCACGTAGTTATCAAAACGTGTATGTCCGATGTTCGCAACATCCACAAACAACGCTTGGGGTTCAGCACACTGAGCGGTGCATTAAGGACATAAGCTTTCTATTGTCCGCATAATCGCTACTGTCAACTTTCAACTATATTTTCTCTAGGAACATATCTAAACAGTGGAACTAAAGCGCGAGCTTACGACATAATTTGCAAAGATCTTTTGACTATGTTCAGGATAATTAAGTCCATCTTATGAACTCCCACTCAGATAGACATCCCTCTGGTCATCTAAGTGATTACATGATCCGAGTCAACTAGGCCGTGTCCGATCATCACGTGAGACGGACTAGTCATCATCGGTGAACATCTTCATGTTGATCGTATCTACTATACGACTCATGCTCGACCTTTCGGTCTCCGTGTTCCGAGGCCATGTCTGTACATGCTAGGCTCGTCAAGTTAACCCTGAGTGTTTCGCGTGTGTAAATCTGTCTTACACCCGTTGTATGTGAACGTAAGAATCCATCACACCCGATCATCACGTGGTGCTTAGAAGCGACGAACTGTAGCAACGGTGCACAGTTAGGGGAGAACACTTCTTGAAATTGTTGTAAGGGATCATCTTATTTACTACCGTTGTTCTAAGTAAACAAGATGCATAAACATGATAAACATCACATGCAATCAAATAGTGACACGATATGGCCAATATCATTTTGCTCCTTTTGATCTCCATCTTCGGGGCTCCATGATCGTCATCGTCACCGGCATGACACCATGATCTCCATCATCGTGTCTCCATGAAGTTGTCTCGCCAACTATTACTTCTACTACTATGGCTACCGGTTAGCAATAAAGTAAAGTAATTACATGGCGTTGTTCAATGACACGCAGGTCATACAATAAATTAAGACAACTCCTATGGCTCCTGACGGTTGTCATACTCATCGACATGCAAGTCGTGATTCCTATTACAAGAACATGATCAATCTCATACATCACATATCATTCATCACATTCTTCTTGGCCATATCACATCACATAGCATACCCTGCAAAAACAAGTTAGACGTCCTCTAGTTATTGTTTGCATGTTTTACGTGGCTGCTATGGGTTTCTAGCAAGAACGTTTCTTACCTACGCAACACCACAACGTGATATGCCAATTGCTATTTACCCTACATAAGGACCCTTTTCATCGAATCCGTTCCGACTAAAGTGGGAGAGACTGGCACCCGCTAGCCACCTTATGCACCAAGTGCATGTCAATCGGTGGAACCTGTCTCACGTAAGTGTACGTGTAAGGTCGGTCCGGGCCGCTTCATCCCACAATACCGTCGAAACAAGATTGGACTAGTAACGGTAAGCATATTGAACAAAATCAACGCCCACAACTACTTTGTGTTCTACTCGTGCAAAGAATCTACGCAATAGACCTAGCTCATGATGCCACTGTTGGGGAACGTAGCAGAAATTCAAAATTTTCCTATGTGTCACCAAGATCTATCTATGGAGAAACCAGCAACGAGGGGAAGGAGAGTGCATCTACATACCCTTGTAGATCGCTAAGAGGAAGCGTTCAAGAGAATGGGGTTGAAGGAGTCGTACTCGCCGTGATCCAAATCACCGGAGATCCTAGTGCCGAACGGACGGCACCTCCGCGTTCAACACACGTACAGCCCGGTGACGTCTCCCACGCCTTGATCCAGCAAGGAGAGAGGGAGAGGTTGAGGAAGACTCCATCCAGCAGCAGCACAATGGCGTGGTGGTGATGGAGGAGCGTGGTAGTCTAGCAGGGCTTCGCCAAGCACCGCGAGATACGAGGAGAAGGGAGAGAGGTAGGGTTGCGCCAAGAGGAGAAGGGAGAGATTCTCGTGTCTTGGGCAGCCCCCAGACCTCTAGTATTTATAGGGGGAGGGGAGGGGGCTGCGCCCCCTCTAGGGTTCCCTCCCCAGGGGTGGAGGCAGCCCCCAGATCCCATCTGGGTGGCGGCCAGAAGGGGAGAGGGGGGGAGGCGCACCCAGGGTGGGCCTTAGGGCCCATCTGCCCTAGGGTTTGCCCCCCTTCCCCACATCCTGCGCCTTGGGCCCCTTGTGGGGGGCGCACTAGCCCACCTGGGGCTGGTTCCCTCCCACACATGGCCCATGCAGCCCTCCGGGGTAGGTGGCCCCACTTGGTGGACCCCCAGGACCCTCCCGGTGGTCCCGGTACGTTACCGATAAAACCCGAAACTTTTCCGGTGACCAAAACAGGACTTCCCATATATAAATCTTTACCTCCGGACCATTCTGGAACTCCTCATGACGTCCGGGATCTCATCCGGGACTCCGAACAATATTCGGTAACCACATACAAACTTCCTTTATAACCCTAGTGTCATCGAACCTTAAGTGTGTAGACCCTACGGGTTCGGGAGACATGTAGACATGACCGAGACGTTCTCCGGTCAATAACCAACAGCGGGATCTAGATACCCATGTTGGCTCCCACATGTTCCACGATGATCTCATCGAATGAACCACGATGTCAAGGACTCAGTCGATCCCGTATACAATTCCCTTTGTCTAGCGGTATTTTACTTGCCCGAGATTCGATCGTCGGTATGCCGATACCTTGTTCAATCTCGTTACCGGCAAGTCTCTTTACTCGTTCCGTAACACATCATCCCGTGATCAACCCCTTGGTCACATTGTGCACTTCATGATGATGTCCTACTGAGTGGGCCCAGAGATACCTCTCCGTTTACACGGAGTGACAAATCCCAGTCTCGATCCGTGTCAACCCAACAAACACTTTCGGAGATACCTGTAGTGCACCTTTATAGTCACCCAGTTACGTTGTGACGTTTGATACACCCAAAGCACTCCTATGGTATCCGGGAGTTACACGATCTCATGGTCTAAGGAAGAGATACTTGACATTGGAAAAGCTCTAGCAAACGAACTACACGATCTTTGTGCTATGCTTAGGATTGGGTCTTGTCCATCACATCATTCTCCTAATGATGTGATCCCGTTATCAACGACATCCAATGTCCATAGCCAGGAAACCATGACTATCTGTTGATATCAACGAGCTAGTCAACCAGAGGTTCACTAGGGACATATTGTGGTCTATGTATTCACACGTGTATTACGATTTCCGGATAATACAGTTATAGCATTAATAAAAGACAATTATCATGAACAAGGAAATATAATAATAATACTTTTATTATTGCCTCTAGGGCATATTTCCAACAAATATATCTATATGTGAAACCTCTCTCTACTTATTACTTCCTATTAATTGCAACGATGACCAAAGCTATATTTGCCAACTCCTAACAACTTTTAATCATCATACTCTTTCTATGTGGAGTCATTACTTTCACTAAGATCAATATAAACTCTTTGTTTCTTTTTATTCTTTTCTTTATTCACCCAAGATCATGGCAAAGTAATCAAGCCCTTGACTCAACACTAATCTTTATTATATATAGCTCACGGACTCGATTGCATAGAGGGATCATAAAGCAAAACTCAAGACTAGATCGTGCCATGACTTTATTCTACTAAATCAAGATACTACTAATAGGATCGAACTAAGAAAAACGGTAAAGATAGGAGTTGTGATGGTGATACGATACCGGGGCACCTCCTTCAAGCTTGGCAGTTGCCAAGGGGAGTGCCCATACCCATGTGATTATATTTCCTTCTTTGTTGTTGGCGGTGGAGGTGTTATTGATGATGGAAGCTTGTCGTCCACCTTCCATGGCATAGGCTCACCCTCATAGAAGGATGATCGAGTCTCCGGAATCCTCAAATCTGCAATGGAAACAGTTCGAAACAAAACAGAGGATATTTGCGTGATACGGTCGTCAAAACCTTCGGGAGAATATATAATGAATTTTTACCGACCAAAATACGTATCATGCAAGAAAACAGAGTCCGGACGGCACACGAGGTGCTCACGAGGTAGGGGGCGCGCCCAGGGGGGTAGGGCGCGCCCTCCACCTTCATGGATGCCTCGTGTCCTCCCTGGACTGCTACTTATTTTTCTATTTTTCTAAATATTCCAAAACAGAGAAATATTGCTTTAAAAATTGTTTTGGGGTCGGTTTACTTAACGTACCACATACCTATTCCTTTTCGGAGTCTGGAACATTCTGGAAAGTGTCCCTTATGTATTCCTCCGGGGTTATGGTTTCAATAATATTGGTTTCAACATTTATGGGATTACCTGAGATATAATGTTTGATTCTTTGACCGTTTACCACCTTTGGATTTGTGCCTGCGAAGTTGTTGATTTTTATGGCACCGGAACGATAGACCTCCTCGATAACGTAAGGACCTTCCCATTTGGAGAGAAGTTTTCCTGCAAAAAGTCTTAAACGAGAGTTGTATAGCAATACATAGTCACCTACATTAAACTCACGCTTTTGTATCCTTTTATCATGCCACCTTTTAACTTTTTCTTTAAACAGCTTGGCATTTTCATAAGATTGGGTTCTCCATTCATCAAGTGAGCTAATATCAAACAACTTCTTCTCGCCGGCAAGTTTGAAGTCATAATTGAGCTCTTTGATAGCCCAATATGCCTTATGTTCTAGTTCAAGAGGTAAATGACATGCTTTTCCATAAACCATTTTATACGGAGACATACCCATAGGATTTTTGTACGCAGTTCTATAGGCCCATAATGCATCATTCAATTTTTTGGACCAATTCTTTCTAGACCTATTGATAGTCTTTTGCAAAATTAATTTGAGCTCTCTATTACTCAATTCTACCTGACCACTAGACTGCGGGTGATAAGGAGATGCAATTCTATGATTAACATCGTATTTAGCGAGCATCTTACGGAAAGCACCATGAATAAAGTGTGAACCACCATCAGTCATTAAATATCTAGGGACTCCAAACCTCGGAAAAATAACTTCCTTAAGCATTTTAATAGAAGTGTTATTATCAGCACTACTAGTTGGAATAGCTTCTACCCACTTAGTAACATAATCAACAACAACTAAAATATGAGTGTAACCATTAGAGGCAGGAAAAGGTCCCATATAATCAAAGCCCCAAACATCAAATGGCTCAATAACAAGTGAATAATTCATAGGCATTTCTTGACGTCTACTGATATTACCAATTCTTTGACATTCATCGCAAGATAAAACAAACTTACGTGCATCCTTGAAGAGAGTAGGCCAATAAAAACCAGATTGCAATACCTTATGTGCAGTTCTATCTCCAGCGTGGTGTCCTCCATAGGCTTCGGAGTGACACTTGCGTAGGATCTGTTCCTGTTCATGCTCAGGTACACAACGTCTAATAACACCATCTACTCCTTCTTTATAAAGATGTGGGTCATCCCAAAAGTAATGTCGCAAGTCATAGAAAAACTTTTTCTTTTGTTGGTATGTGAAGCTAGGCGGTATAAATTTAGCAACAATATAATTAGCATAATCAACATACCACGGAGTGCTACAAGAAGTACTTATGACATTTAGTTGCTTATCAGGAAAGCTATCATCAATAGGTAGTGGGTCATCAAGAACATTCTCTAGCCTAGACAAGTTGTCTGCAACGGGGTTCTCAGCTCCTTTTCTATCAACGATATGCAAATCAAACTCTTGGAGCAAGAGAACCCATCTAATAAGTCTAGGTTTTGCATCTTTCTTTTCCATAAGATATTTAATAGCAGCATGATCTATGTGAATAGTTACTCTAGAATCAACAATATAGGGTCTGAATTTATCACAAGCAAATACAACCGCTAAAAGTTCCTTTTCGGTAGTAGCATAATTTCTTTGAGCATTGTCTAGAGTCTTACTAGCATAATGGATAACATTCAATTTCTTATCAACTCTTTGCCCTAGAACAGCACCTACAACATAGTCACTAGCATCACACATAATTTCAAAGGGTAAATTCCAATCAGGTGGCTGAACAACAGGTGCAGAGACTAATGCTTTCTTAAGTATTTCAAATGCTTCTACACAATCATCATCAAAGGCAAATGGTACATCTTTTTGTAATAAATTAGTCAGAGGCCGAGAGATTTTTGAGAAGTCCTTAATGAACCTCCTATAAAATCCGGCGTGACCAGGGAAACTTCTTATACCTTTGATGTCCTTGGGAGATGGCATCTTTTCAATAGCATCAACCTTGGCTTTATCAACTTCAATACCTCTTTCAGAAACTTTGTGCCCCAAGACAATGCCTTCATTAACCATAAAGTGGCACTTTTCCCAATTCAAGACAAGATTAGTTTCTTCACATCTTTGCAAAACTCGAGCAAGATTGCTCAAGCAATCATCAAAAGAGGAACCATAGACGGAAAAGTCATCCATGAAAACCTCACAAATTTTCTCGCAAAAGTCAGAGAATATAGCCATCATGCATCTTTGAAAGGTAGCAGGTGCATTACATAAACCAAAAGGCATACGTCTATAAGCAAAAGTACCAAAAGGGCATGTAAAAGCAGTCTTTGATTGATCTTTAGCCGACACAAGTATTTGAGAAAAACCAGAATAACCATCTAGAAAGCAATAATGTGTATGTTTGCATAATCTTTCTAGCATTTGATCAATAAAAGGTAAGGGGTAATGCTCTTTCTTAGTAGCCTTATTTAATTTGTAGAAATCAATTACCATCCTATAACCTGTGATCATTCTTTGCGGAATCAATTCATCTTTATCATTAGGGACAACAGTAATACCTCCTTTCTTAGGGACACAATGGACATGACTTACCCACTGACTATCAGCAACGGGATAAATTATACCTGCCTCCAGAGGCTTGAGTATTTCTTTTCTTACCACTTCTTTCATTTTAGGATTTAAACATCGTTGAGGATCACGAACTGGTTTGGCATCCGCTCCAAATTTATTTTATGTTGACATAGAGTGGGACTGATGCCCTTAAGATCATCCAGAGTATATCCAATAGCAGCACGATGCTTCTTCAGAGTTTTCAATAATCTTTCTTCTTCATGCTCTGAAAGGTTAGTGCTAATAATAACAGGATATATTTTCTTTTCATCAAGATAAGCATATTTAAGATTATCAGGCAACAATTTGAGCTCAAACACGGGATCACCCTTGGGTGGAGGAGGATCCCCTAGAATTTCAACAGGCAAATTGTGTTGCAGAATAGGTTCCTGTTTAAAGAATACTTCATCTATTTCCCTTCTTTCATTCATGAACATCTCATTTTCATGGTCTAGCAAATAGTGTTCTAAAGGATCACTAGGAGGTACGACAATAGAAGAAAGACCAATAATTTCATCCTTACTAGGCAATTCTTCCTCACGATGTTGTTTACCAAATTTAGAGAAATTAAACTCATGAACCATATCATCCAAGCCAATAGTAACAACATACTTTTCACAGTCTATCTTAGCATTAACAGTATTCAAGAAGGGTCTACCAAATATAATGGGACAAAAGCTATCTTGTGGAGAACCAAGAACAAGAAAATCAGCAGGATATTTGGTTTTCCCACACAAGACTTCAACATCTCTAACAATTCCCATTGCAGATATAGTATCTCTATTGGCAAGTTTAATTGTAACATCGATATCTTCTAACTCAGCAGGTGCGATATCATGCATAATTTCTTTATATAAGTCAATGGGTATAACACTAGCACTAGAACCATATCACATAAGCCATGATAACAATGATCTCCTATTTTAACAGAAATAACAGGCACGCCTACCACGGGTCTATGTTTATCTCTATCACAGGGTTTAGCAATTCTAGCAGTCTCACCAGAGAATTCAATGACATGCCCATCAATATTATCGGACAAGAGATCTTTAACAATACCAATATTAGGTTCTACTTTGACTTGCTCAGGAGGTGTATAAGTTCTAGTATTGCTTTTACGAATAACAGTTGAAGCTTTAGCATGATCCTTTACTCTAGCAGGGAAAGGTGGTTTCTCAACATAAGAGGTGGGAACAATAGGATCATTATAAGTGATGGTCTTTTCTTCAACTTTATAGGTGCAACTACTTTTACTTCTATGGGAGGATGATATTTAAACCACTTCTCCTTGGGGAGATCAACATAAGTAGCAAAAGATTCACAGAAAGAAGCTACTATCTCAGAGTCAAGTCCATATTTAGTGCTAAACTTACGGAAAATATCGGTATCCATAAAAGATTTAACAC
This sequence comes from Triticum timopheevii, assembly GCA_963921465.1. Lineage (NCBI taxonomy): Eukaryota > Viridiplantae > Streptophyta > Magnoliopsida > Poales > Poaceae > Triticum > Triticum timopheevii. Next base: position 475,163,812 of record OY997268.1, read on the forward strand.
AATCAAACTTAGGTGTCATACCTGACTCCTTACCTTCGTCGAGGTCCCAATCTTCAGAGTTGCGTTTAATTCTATCCAATAAATTCCATCTGAATTCAATAGGCTTCATCATAAAAGATCCAGCACAAAAAGTATCGAGCATGGTTTGATTATTATCAGAAAGCCGAGCATACAAATTCTAAAGAATTGTCAATTTTGAGAGCTCATGATTGGGGCATGAATATAACATGGATTTAAGCCTCCCCCAAGCTTGAGCGATGCTTTCTCCTTCGTGAGGCCAAAAATTATATATATAATTGCGATCACGATGAACAAGATGCATAGGGTAATACTTCTAATGAAATTCCAATTTCACTCTTTTATAGTTCCATGATCTCGTATCATCACATAGCCTATACCATGTCGATGCGTCTCCCTCCAAAGATAAAGGGAAAGCCTTCTTCCTAACAACATCATCGGGTATACCTACAAGCTTAAATAATCCACAAATATCATCCAAATAGCGTAGATGCTCGTCGGGATGCTTTGTCCCATCTCCTGTAAAAGTATTAGCCAACAGTTTTTCCATAATACCCGAAGGAAATTCAAAAGGAGTTTCATTTTCAATAGGTTCAGTAGGTTGAGGAGCAACTCTTTGCTCTACTGGACGGGGTGAAGATACCTCGAACAAGCCCCTCAGAGATTCACTTTCCATAGTAACAAGTGACAGAAAATTTCAGCACACTATATAAATTTTTCCTTACCAAATTCCACTTTCCAAAGGCGCAACACTCCCCGGCAACGGCGCCAGAAAAGAGTCTTGATGACCCACCAGTATAGGGTATCTATCGTAGTCCTTTCGATAAGTAAGAGTGTCGAACCCAACGAGGAGCAGAAGGAAATGATAAACGGTTTTCAGCAAGGTATTCTCTGCAAGTACTGAAATAAGTGGTAACAGATAGTTTTGTGATAAGATAAATGGTAACGAGCAACAAGTAACAAAAGTAAATAAAGTGCAGCAAGGTGGCCCAATCCTTTTTGTAGTAAAGGACAAGCCTGGACAAACTCTTATAATAGGAAAAGCGCTCCCGAGGACACATGGGAATATCGTCAAGCTAGGTTTCATCACGCTCATATGATTCGCGTTCGGTACTTTGATAATTTGATATGTGGGTGGACTGGTGCTTGGGTACTGTCCTTACTTGGACAAGCATCCCACTTATGATTAACCTCTATTGCAAGCATCCACAACTACAACAAAAGTATTAAGGTAAACCTAACCATAGCAGGAAACATGTGGATCCAAATCAGCCCCTTACGAAGCAACGCATAAACTAGGGTTTAAGCTTCTGTCACTCTAGCAACCCATCATCTACTTATTACTTCCCAGTGCCTTCCTCTAGGCCCAAAGATTGGTGAAGTGTTATGTAGTCGACATTCACATAACACCACTAGAGGTTAGACAACATACATCTTATCAAAATATCAAACGAATACCAAATTCAAATGACTACTAATAGCAAGACTTCTCCCTTGTCCTCAGGAACAAACGTAACTACTCACAAAGCATATTCATGTTCATAATCAGAGGGGTAATAATGTGCATAAAGGATCTGAACATATGATCTTCCACCAAATAAACCAACTAGCATCAACTACAAGGAGTAATCAACACTACTAGCAACCTACTAGCACCAATCCCGGACTTGGAGACAAGAATTGGATACAAGAGATGAACTAGGGTTTGGAGATGAGATGGTGCTGGTGAAGATGTTGATGGAGATTGCCCTCTCCCGATGAGAGGAGCGTTGGTGATGACGATGGTGTTGATTTCCCCCTCTCGGAGGGAAGTGTCCCCGGCAGAACAGCTCTGCCGGAGCCCTAGATTGGTTCCGCCAGGGTTCCGCCTCGTGGCGGCGGAGTCTCGTCCCGAAAGGTTGCTTATTATTTTTTTCTCATCGAAAGACTTCATATAGGAGAAGATGGGCGTCGGAGAGCCACCAGGGGGCCCACGAGGTAGGGGGGTGTTCCCAGGGGGGAGGGGCGCGCCCACCACCCTCGTGAGCAGGGTGTGGGCCCCCTGGCCTTCATCTTTGGAGATGATTTTTCTTTATTTATTTTAAGATATTCCGTGAAGTTTCAGGACTTTTGGAGTTGCGCAGAATAGGTCTCCAATATTTGCTCCTTTTCCAGCCAGAATTCCAGCTGCCAGCATTCCCCCTCTTCATGGTAAACCTTGTAAAATAAGAGAGAATAGCCATAAGTATTGTGACATATCGTGAAATAAAAGCCCATAATGCGATAAATATCGATATAAAATCATGATGCAAAATGGATGTATCAGCGGCCGGATCGATTCGCCGGGTGGTGGTGGATGTCTCCGCCGACCTGATGACCGAGGCGGCAGCCGACTTTTCGAGGGTGAGCGGGGCCCTGAGATAAGAAAGCAAGATAAAAAGTTTTTTAGGCCAGATCGGCATGAAAGGGGAAGCATAAGAGAGTACTTATGCCGACACCATGGGCGGCGCCTTCGGCTGCCTCTGGAACTTGGCCACCTTCTCCACGGCCTCTTTCCGCCTGGTCGCCGCGGCCGGGTTCTTGGGATTCTTTGGTGCGCTGCCAAACAGGGCGGTGCCCTGTTTCCACTTGCGCTTGCCGCCTCGAGCAGACGGCCCGGTGGAGGGGCCTGCGCCGGTGTTAGCGGTGCTCCGGGAAGGGTACGGCTCGTCTTCATCGTCATTGTTATCGGGCCAAGTCTGCACGCCGCCCCCTTCTTCGGAGCCGCCCGCTCCGTTGCCGCCGCCTACGGCGTCGTCCTCCAAGGCGGCTGCCCCCAAGTCGGAGTCGTCCTCGTCGCTCATCTCCTGGTCCGACTGGTAGTCACCACCCGGCCCCATGATGGCGGCCGTCGCCGCAGACATATAAATCTGCGCTCCAGAGAAGGAACCACTTCATATCAAGATCAAGATTAAAGCAAGAGCTAAAAAAGTAGAAGCTAAGAAACTTACGGCAGGCGGTGGGTCATCGCGGGAGTACGTCCACTTCCCGAACCGCCTGGATCCCTCCGACACCTTTAGGTCGGAGATCTCGTTCACCATCCTCGCCACCTCGGCAGTTAGCATCTCCTTCGTGCACATCCTTCTCGGGTCGCGGTGACCGCTCATCCGACAGATCAGATGAGGGCGGCCTTGGAGCGGGAGAACCCGGCGCTCGATGAAGGTGATCAGCTGGTCGGACGCCACGAGGCCCTCCGACTCCGTCAGCACCCGGAGCCGGCTGATGGCGGTGGCCGTGTCAGCCGACACGGGCTTTGGCTTGTAGCCCAGTTGGGCCGAAGTCCAACAGGGGGGCCGTCCTCGTAAGCTGGCAGGTTGAGGAAGTCGACTGACGGGTCGACATTCTCTATGTAGAAGTAAGATTGCTGCCACAGTTTCACCGACTGTGACAGCTTGATGACCGGGAAGGCATTCTTCTTCGACGGTCGGCGCACGGCGACGTAGGCGCCGCACTCGGCCACCGTCTCCTTGGCGGAGGTGCCCAGTTTGCCGTAGAAGAAGGCGGCCCACAGCTTGATGGTGGGGAGGATGCCGAGGTAACCCTCGCACGCCATTACAAAGGCGGAGAGCAGCGTCATGGTGTTGGGCGTCATGTGGTGCGGCTGGATGTGGTTGAAATCCATGAACGATCGAAGAAACCCGCTCACCGGAAGGGCAAAGCCGCGGAGGAAGTGCGAGCGGAAGACGACCCGCTCGTCCCCCTGCGGCGCCGGCGAGATCTCCTCCCGCAGCGGCACCCGCACCTTGACGAAGGCCGCGTTGGGCATTCGGCGTGTTGCCCGTAGGAAAGTGAGGTGATCCTCGATCACCGTCGAGCCGTCCCAGTCGCCTCCCTTCTCGCGCGCCATGGCGTCCAAGAAGAGCTGCGTGGACATGAGGAGCTCGACAACGGCAAGCTGCGGCAGCGCTACGGCAAGCACTAAGCAGCGGCAGCAGAGAGCGAGAGCAGGAAGAAAGAATGGGGAGGAGGGCACGCGTGCTCCGCTGCTCCGCTGCTCCCCTGCCTCCCCCTATTTATAGCCCTCGGGCTGCAAAGCCTAGGTGGCGGGACGTGGGATTGTGGGATTAACTGCGCCCATGACCCCACGACCCCCCGATAATCGCGCAGAGTTACTACGCAGTAACTTGCGGGAATCACAACCGCCTGCCTCGGCCGCAGCGGATCTGCCCGCGTGCCGAGGCCCGATGGTGGCGGGCCCGGCCCCCTGTCACGTCTCATCGAGAGTGTGGGGTGGCAGGCTGGCCAGGCTGACATGCGCCGTGTGGCGTGCTTGTGGCGGGCGGCAGGCCTGGGGAAGCTTAGCAGGCACGCCACCTGTTTCCCGCCTTGATGTTGGAAATTGATGGACGAGCCCGCCTTGTCAAAACAACTCCGGCAGTCGGCGTGTCGCAGGGCGGACCGAGCGTTCGGAGCGCAGCAAGAGAGGAAGCTGCTGAGACTTCACGGACCGTCGACCACGACGCCTCACCAGCTTCGGGGACTACTGTCGGAGTAATAGGCCACGGGTAGCCCCACCCGAGTCCCTGAACCCTTCAAGACTTTGGGCCGACTTCGCCCCACAAGACCTCAGAATGAAATGCCGCCCTCCGGGGGCCGGCTGGGTGTAACGCCCCGGATTTGATGCACCAGGTGTCTACCAGTTGTTTGTCGGCATTGCCATGTCATTTGCTTGTGTGTTGCATTTTGCCATGTCATCATGTGCATCTCATTTTGCATACGTGTTCGTCTCATGCATCCGAGCATTTTCCCTGTTGTCCGTTTTGCAATCCGGCACTCCTATGTCATCCGGCGTCCCCTTCTTGTCTCTTTCGTGAGCAGGTGTTAAACATTCTCAGAATGGACCGAGGTTTGCCAACGACCTTGGTACACCTCCGGTAGACCGCCTGTTAAGTTTCGTGCCATTTGGAGGTCATTTGATGCTCCAACGGTTAACTGGGGTACCGTAAAAGCCTCTTTTGTTGCAGCCCAACACCCCTTCATAACAGCCCATGAGCCCATCCAAACCCCCTCCATGCTCACGGTCGTTCGATCACGATCGTGTGGGCGAAAACCACTCCTCATTTGGAAACTCCTAGCTCTCTCGACCTATAAATATGTGTGCCTCCCCCGAAATTCTCGGTCTAACCCTAACCTCCTTCCACCTCGCGCCGCCGGACAAAATCCCCGCCGCCGGACATGTCCGCGCCGCCGTCCCGGGCCAATCACACCTCGCCACATCACCCCGCCGGCCTCCTCTCTCTCCTCCCACTGCGGCCCGCCCGGCCCACTGCCGGCCCTCCCCGGGCCGCGCCGGGCCCGACCGCGCCCCGCGCCGCGCCTCCGCCGCCGCGAGCCCCGCTCCTGTCCCGCCGCAGCAGCGCTTCGCCGGCTGCCGCCGCCATCGCCGGCGCCGCCCGCCTCCGCCGCCCGCCGACCTGTGCCCTACGCCCGGCCTCCCCGCCGCCCGACGCCACCTCCTGCCTCGGCACCGCCGCCCGACGCCACCCCGGCCTCCTCCCGGCCCGAGCCGCCTCGTCGCCCGCGCCCACTGCCTCCGCGCCAGCGGACGCCGTCCCCGCACGCCGCCTCGCCCGCCGCCTTGTCAGCACCGCCGCCCGGTGCCCTGCTCCACCGCCTCCGTGCCGCGCCACTCCGGCGTCCCCGCGGCCCGGATCCAGCCGAGCCCCACTCCGGCGAGCTCCCTGGCCGACCCTCTCCTCTCCAACTCCGGTGAACCTCGAAGTTCGTGGCGGACGAACCCTAGATCTGGATCCAGGTCGACCCCGATTTTCTTCCAAGTCTTTTTCTGCTAGATATTTTAGCCCCTGTTCATTGCATCATAACTCTGTCATCATAACTCCGTTTCGTGCGTGTAATATATCGAAATGTTCGTTGCGAGGTGCTTTTCATTTCATTACATTGTGTCATGCTTGTTTGAGTTAGTCTTGATGCCTAAATCATTGTTGCAAGAGTGCTATATGATGTTAACCTGCTGAAACTGTTATAACTTGATGATTTGTCATTTTTGTTACATTTTGTGTGTGCATCCTATAAGCTTGATGTCTACATGAGTTTTGAGATACACCATGCCATCTTTACAGAGGTGCAATCCAAGTAGTTTTGTGAGACATCTAGCGAGTGTATCGAGCTCATGAAGTAGGGTACTTGCTGTTACTGTTTTGCTAGTCTGAATCTGTTATATCATGATGCTATGTAAACCTGCTGCTACAAGTCATTCTATGCATAATCTGGAGATGTTCACTAAGGATGTTTTGTTATACATGTCATTCTATATCCATGCATGTCCCTGGTTGCATTTATAGCCTGTTGTAGCTTGTTGTAATCTTGCTCTAAAACTAGTAAATAATGTTGCTGTCAGCCTGTTAACATTAAGTTCAGTTTTGCCATGAGCTTTGCTTGTGATCCATGCACCCTATGAACTTGCTCTTGCCATGTTTAGCTTCATAAATATGCCATATTACTGTTGGTCACCTTCCATGCCATGTATTGCACTGTGGTGATTGGTACAAGCTCACCAACATGCCTACTTATTGTTGTTCCTGCCATGTATGAATCTGTCATATCATTTGCCATGTTTTCATGGATGATACCATCTTTTCTATTGATCTTTAGAATTAGTTAAGTAAGGTAGTTTTGTTCTTTGTCTTGAGTATTAGCATGCCATGCCTTTGTTTGCCATGATAAGTTCCTGTAACATGTTGTTTGATTGCCCTAAACATTGCAACCTGATGTTATTTCTGCCAAGTCTGAAACTGTTATAATTTGCAATCTTGCCATGTCCTTTTGAGCATGTTATATTGTTTTCTGGAGATAGCTCAGTGTTCATGTTTTGTCATGCTTTACCTGTACTTCATTCCCATGCCTTTTGTTTTCATGTTGAGATGATGTAGCATATTGTTTTGATGCTTGCAATTTGCCTAGTCGCTGTTTTGGACATCTTGTCCTTTAAACTTGTATTGTGTGTGTGTTGAACCGTTGCTCCGTTTTGAGTGCGCTCTATATGAAACTTGCTTAGTTTTGCATGAAGTTTCATATTACCTTGTTGCATACATGTTTTGAGAGTGTTTGCTTGGTGTTTGTATGCATTTTGCATCAATGCCATGTTTAACTTGTTTTGCTCATATCTTCTAGGCCGTAGCTCCGAATTAAATGAACTTTATATGTAACTTGACTAGAATCTCATGTAGATCATCTTGGTGCATATTAACTTGCTGTTTAACAAATTGAACATAAGGTTTAGTCAGTTCTGGACCAATTTCTAAATTTGCATATGAGGACTTACCGGAATTATTATATGTTGTTTCCGGCCTCATTTAAACTTGCCTTAATGTGTTGCTCTTGTTTGCATCATCTCCTGCCATGAGTAGCTTCATGTAGTCTTGTCTTCCATCATACTTGGTTGAGCATCATGTCATGTATATGTGTGGTGTGTTTACCATGTTGTGTGCTTCTTTCCGATAGTTCCCGTTTCGTTGGGATCGTGAGGATTCGTTCGTGTACGCTTGGTTCGTCTTCGTGGCTTCATCTTCTTCATGGACTCGTACTTCTTCCTTGAGGGATTTCAGGCAAGATGACCGTCACCTTGGATCTCACTACTATCATTGCTATGCTAGTTGCTTCGCTCTATCGCTTTGCTGCGCTACCTATCACTTGTTCTTCAAGCGTCCCAAATTGCCATGTCACCCGCTAACCTTTTCACCCTTCCTAGCAAACCGTTGTTTGGCTATGTTACCGCTTTGCTCAGCCCCTCTTATAGCGTTGTTAGTTGCAGGTGAAGTTGAAGATTGCTCCATGGTGGACAGGATTATGTTGGGATATCACAATATCTATTATTTAATTAATGCATCTATATACTTGGTAAAGGGTGGAAGACTCGGCCTTATGCCTGGTGTTTTGTTCCACTCTTGCCGCCCTAGTTTCCGTCATACCGGTGTTATGTTCCTTGATTTTGCGTTCCTTACACGGTTGGGTGATTTATGGGGCCCCCTTGATAGTTCGCTTTGAATAAAACTCCTCCAGCAAGGCGCAACCTTGGTTTTACCATTTGCCTCACCACCACCTACTTTTCCCTTGGGAGTCGCTCTCTCGAGGGTCATCTTTATTTTAGCCCCCCGGGCCAGTGCTTCTCTAAGTGCTGGTCTGAACCGAGCTGCCTGCGGGGCCACCTCGGGGAAACTTGAGGTCTGGTTTTACTCGTAGCTAGTCTCATCCGGTGTTGCCCTGAGAACGAGATATGTGCAGCTCCTATCGGGATTGTCGGCACATCGGTCGGCTTTGCTGGTCTGGTTTTACCATTGTCGAAATGTCTTGTAAACCGGGATTCCGAGACTGATCGGGTCTTCCTAGGAGAAGGAATATCCTTCGTTGACCGTGAGAGCTTGTGATGGGCTAAGTTGGGACACCCCTGCAGGGTATAAACTTTCGAGAGCCGTGCCCGCGGTTATGTGGCAGATGGGAATTTGTTAACGTCCGGTTGTAGACAACTTGACACCAGATACGAATTAAAACACATCAACCGTGTGTGTAGCCGTGATGGTCTATTTTAGGCGGAGTTCGGGAAGTGAACACGGTTTTGAGTTATGTTTGACGTAAGTAGGAGTTCAGGATCACCTCTTGATCATTGCTAGCTTCACGACCATTCCGTTTGCTCTCTTCTCGCTCTTATTTGCGTATGATAGCTACCATACTTGCTTAGTCGCTGCTGCAACCTCACCACTTTACCCCTTCCTTTCCTATTAAGCTTTGCTAGTCTTGATACCCATGGTAATGGGATTGCTGAGTCCTCGTGGCCCACAGATTACTACAACAACAGTTGCAGGTACAGGTTATATGATGATCTTGACGCGAGAGTGATGTTACTTGTTTTAGAGTTCTTCTTCTTCGATCGGGGGATAGGTTCCAGGCCGGCAGCCTGGGCTAGCAGGGTGGATGTCGTTTGAGCTTCTGCTTGTGTTTCATCCGTAGTCGGATGTTGATATTATGGATGATGTATTGTGATGTTGTATTCGTGTGGCATTGTATGCCTTTTGTATGTATCCCCATCTATTATGTAATGTTGATGTAATGATATCCACCTTGCAAAAGCGTATCAATATGCGGTTCTATCCTTGGTGGGACCTTCGAGTCTCTTTAGGATAGTATCGCATATTGGGCGTGACAAGTTGGTACCAGAGCCTCGACTGACCATAGGAGCCCCCTTGATTGATCGTGTAGTTTGGCCGTTGTTGAGTCTAGAAGAAAAATGTTTTTGGATTTTAGTTATATCGGAGAGTAGGAATTCTTTTTACTCCTCAGCCCCTTCGTCGCTCTGGTGAGAAATCTTGACGTAGGAGTTTGAATTCCTCCTCTTCCCTTTCAAACTTTCTTTAGGATCACGCAGTTGGTTTTCTGATCGTTGGTTCTCAGCTCTTTTCATCCGGTGCATTTCTCGTCAAGCTGACTCGAGCCTCTTCATCTTTGAGTTCAATCCTTAGTTGCTTTCTTTTTCCCACCCGCCCACCCCTTTTATTCTTGGAGCTGGAGTCCAAAATCGAGTATCCATCCTACTCGTGCGAAGTCTTTGCATTCTTTCCTCATCTATTTCAACCGGTGTTTTCTCTTCAAGATATTTGTCGGTTCCCCCTTCCAAGTTGCTTTTGTTTTTCCCGCCATCCCACCCTCTTCTTCCCGGAGCCTGAGTCTCTTTCGAGCATCAATTTCATTCATGCAGAACCTCTTCAGTCTTTCGTAAATTATCTCAACCGGTGAATTCTCGTCTCATTTGACATTCATCATCTCTTTTTCTTCTCCGGTGGACTCAATTCAAGTTTTTCGGGTTGATCTTATTCTTTTCCTCGGCTCAACTGTTTTCCCTGCTCGTTCGCCTCTCGCCAGTTTATCCTTCCGGAGTGTTCAAGACATCTCAGGAGATTCGTCTGTGTTTGAATATAGTCTAGGTTGTCTCCTCATTCAAATATTTCAATCATTCCGGTGCATCATCTACCTCTTAAACAACCCTTTCCAACAATGTTTTTTAGTGGGCCCTAACCCACATGTCTTTTCCCAGGATCTTACCTGACTCTTCTAATTATTCTGGAGCCATTCCTAATTCTTTTCGAGTTTGACGTAAGAATGAATTTCATCAGTCAGATGCCATCTCCAAGATCGCTTTCAAATTCTTTTCATCTTTGGTTCTACCTTTCCTCTTTTTCATTATTTCGGAGTTTCTCAACAAATTTTGGTGGTGTTTCTCGTCGTCATTTGAAGACTGAAGAAGAATTTTTCCTCTAAATCTTGTCCGTTCTCTCGAAGATTCGCGGTTCTAGCTTCTTGTTATCCTCTCGAATTATTCCATTTGTCAGATATTTCTTTTCTTACCCATCCAGAGTATGTCAGAAGTTGTTTTCCCATTTCTTTTCACCGGAGGCCATCGTTCCAGAAGAATTCTTTGTCCTCACATTTTAGCTACCGTTATCCAATTATCCCGGTGCTTCGTTCAAGTGTTCTTTAATCAGCTCATGATCTCTTTATTCTTTTGCATCTAAATCCCCCTCAAGCATATTTGTTCTTCCCCGGTGATTCATTCTCTTTCGTCATTCAATTTTGAATTCTTACAGTGGTTCGTTCAAAATTCTTTTTCTTTGATTATCATATTAATTCATTCGTTCTTTCCAATCCTACCGGTGGTTCATGAAGACTTTCTCAAGTTTTGTGCTATACCCCCCCTAATCCTTTTCAAGAAGAATAAGTAATATGCAAAAATCCATTGCTTGTCATCAATTTAATTTGATGAAGGATAAGCATACAATAAATCTTATTCTTATTTCCCCAAAGTGAGTAATCCCTTCTTTAGAGTTTGTTCTTGAGGAATAAATTCTAGTTCCAAGTGTTTTCATCTTTCGTTTCCCGGAGTTCAAATTTCCTCAGCCATGTCGTCGAAACCTCCATCTAAATCATCACAAGACTCATCTTATTCTTTCATCCTTCATTCCTATCTCATCATATTTTTGTCACCGGAGTTCTTCATGGTGATTCTTCTTGATTTAATTCATTCTTCAAGTGTTCATCAAGATTTTGGTGGTGGAGTTCAAGTATCCTTTTCTTCTCACGTCTTGAAGTGCAATTAATTCTCCATATTCTTCTGAAGTGGAGTTTTGCATTTCTTCGTTCTTCTCAGCTATCCAATCATTTTCGTTTGTGGCCGGTTATCACCTTATGATCTTGAGATGTTACCTATAACACCACAAGAAGCTTATCTTTTTCGTTGTTGAATTTTCAACAACTCCGGTCTAATCTTCCTTCTAAGGATGCTTTCAAACTCAATTGTGGTAGATGATATCTTTTTCTTCGTCTTTCCTTTCATTCAACTCTTTCAAGCTTTCTGGAGGCATTGTGTCATTCCTCTCGTCAAGTATCGTTCCATCTTCTCAAGTTCATGTTCTATTCATTCCATGCTCAGCCGAAGTGCTGCATAAATTCCTTCGTTATCATTCCTTTTCTATCTTGTCCTAACTGGAGTGGTTTCAAATTCAGCCTTATGCCGTGAGCTTTTGCTTCTTGTCTCATTCAACATTCCTTATTCCTACTCGAGTGTGCTTGACTTTGTTCATTTTCCCTCTTGCATTTTTGTTTCACCTCATCCTCTTTCCCCTGTCTTGTTCCTAAGATCTCGGGACAAGATCTCTTGTTAATGGAGGAGTGTTGTAATGCCCCGGATTCGATGCGCTAGGTGTCTGCCAGTTGTTTGTCAGCATTGCCATGTTATTTGCTTGCGTATTGCATTTTTCCATGTCATCATGTGCATCTCATTTTGCATATGTGTTCGTCTCATGCATCCAAGCATTTCCCCGTTGTCCATTTTGCAATCCGGCACTCCTATGTCATCCGGCGTCCCCTTCTTGTCTCTTTCGTGAGCGGGTGTTAAACATTCTCAGAATGAACCGATGTTTGCCAAGCAGCCTTGGTACACCACCGGTAGACCGCCTGTCAAGTTTCGTGCCATTTGGAGGTCGTTTGATGCTCCAACGGTTAACTGGGGTACCATAAAAGCCTCTTTTGTTGCAGCCCAACACCCCTTCATAAAAGCCCATGAGCCCATCCAAACTCCCTCCATGCTCTCGGTCGATCGATCACGATCGTGTGGGCGAAAACCGCTCCTCATTTGGACACTCCTAGCTCCCTCTACCTATAAATATGTGTGCCTCCCCCGAAATTCTCGGTCAAACTCTAACCTCCTTCCACCTCGCGCCGCCGGACAAAATCCCCGCCGCCGGACATGTTCGTGCCGCCATCCCAGGACAATCACACCTTGCCACGTCACCCCGCTAGCTTCCTCTCTCTCCTCCCACCACGGCCCGCGCGACCCGCGGCCGGCCCGCCCCGGGCCACGCCGGGCCCGACCGCGCCCCGCGCCGCGCCTCCGCCCCCGGGAGCCCCGCGCTTGTCTCGCCGCCACAGCGCTTCGCCGGCCGCCGCCGCCATTGCCGGCGCCGCCCGCCGACCCGCGCCCTGCGCCCGGCCTCCCCGCCGCCCGGCGCCACCTCCCGCCGCGGCTCCGCCGCCCGGCGTTGCCCCGGCCGCCTCCCGGCCCGAGCCACCTCGTGGCCCGCACCCACCGCCTCCGCACGCTGCCTCGTCAGCGCCGCCGCCCGCCGCCCTACTCCACCGCCTCCACACCGCGCCACTCTGGCGTCCCCGTGGCCCGGATCCGGCCAGGCCCCACTTCGACGAACTCACTGGCCGATCCCCTCCTCTCCAACTCCGGTGAACCTCAAAGTTCGTGGCGGACGAACTCACTAGCCGATCCCCTCCTCTCCAACTCCAGTGAACCTCGAAGTTCGTGGCGGACGAACCCTAGATCTGGATCCAGGTTGACCCCGATTTTCTTACAAGTCTTTTTCTGCTAGATATTTTAGCCCCTGTTCATTGCATCATAACTCTGTCATCATAACTCCGTTTCGTGCGTGTAATATGTCGAAATGTTGGTTGCGAGGTGCTTTTCATTTCATTCCATTGTGCCGTGCTTGTTTGAGTTCGTCTTGATGCCTAAATCATTGTTGCAAGAGTGCTATATGATGTTAACCTGCTGAAACTGTTATAACTTTGACGATTTGTCATTTTTGTTGCATTTTGTGTGTGCATCCTATGAGCTTGATGTCTACATGAGTTTTGAGCTAAATCATGCCATCTTTACAGAGGTGCAATCCATGAATTCTGTAGGTCTTGTAGTCAGTTCATCGAGCTCGTGAAGTAGGGTACTTGCTATTACTGTTTTGCTAGTCTGAATCTGTTATATCATGATGCTATGTAAACCTGCTGCTACAAGTCATTCTATGCATAATCTGGAGGGATTCACTAAGGATGTTTTGTTATACATGTGTAACGCCCCGGGCACACCCGCCGGTGGTCGTTACTCCTGGCGTGATCTAGACTGGCCCCACAGATGAATACTAGTCTTTTCTGCGCACTTTGTCCTCACTCGTGCGCACCCGGGAGCAACTTCCCGATCGGTCACCCATCCTGAAATTACTCCAAGCTGAGCATGCTTAACTTTGGAGTTCTGTCTGAATGGGCTTCCAGAAAAGAAGGAATTCCTTATTGATATGAGTAGTCTATCATCCCTAATAAGCCAGGCTATCACATACACCCCCACTCAGAGGAACCAACGTCCTCGTCGGGCCACAGGAACGTTCCCTCTTGGCACATACGTCTATGCATTCAGTCTGGTACATGTGCCATGCCGTGTGCCACGACGGGTCACAAAAGTCATGAACAACATGACCGCACACCTGTCCGCAACCATCCGTGTAACCGTGAGGGTCGGCTTTGGTACCAACTTGTAACGCCCCGGGCACACCCGCCGGTGGTCGTTACTCCTGGCGTGATCTAGACTGGCCCGACAGATCAATACTAGTCTTTTCTGCGCACTTTGTCCTCACTCGTGCGCACCCGGGAGCAACTTCCCGATCGGTCACCCATCCTGAAATTACTCCAAGCTGAGCACGCTTAACTTTGGAGTTCTGTCTGAATGGGCTTCCGGAAAAGAAGGAATTCCTTATTGATATGAGTAGTCTATCATCCCTAATAAGCCAGGCTATCACAACATGTCATGCTCTATCCATCAATGCCCCTGGTTAACCTTATAGCCTGCTGTAGCTTGTTGTAATCTTGCTCTCAAATTGGTAAATAATGTTGCTGTCAGCCTGTTAACATTAAGTTCAGTTTTGCCATTAGCTTTGCTAGTGATCCGTGTACCCTATGAACTTTCTCTTGCCATGTTTAGCTTTAGAAATATGCCATCTTACAGTTGATCACATTGAAATGCCATGTATTGCTCTGTGGTGGGTGGCACAAGCTTACCAATATGCCTACTTATTGTTGTTCCTGCCATGTATGAATCTGTCATATCATTTGCCATGTTTGCATGGATGATACCATCTTTTCTGTTGATCTTTAGAATTAGTTCAGTGAGGGAGTTTTGTTCTTTGTCTTTAGTATTAGCATGAAATGCCTTTTTTTGCCATGATAAGTTCCTATAACATGTTGTTTGATAGCCCTAAACATTGCAACCTGATGTTATTTCTGCTAAGTCTGAAACAGTTATAATTTGCAATCTTACCATGTCCTTTTGAGCATGTTATTTTGTTTTATGGAGATATCTCAGTGTTCATGTTTTATCATTCTTTACCTGTACTTCATTCCCATGCCTTTTGTTTTCATGTTGAGATGCTGGAGCATATTGTTTTGATGCTTGCAAGATGCCTAGTTGCTGTTTTGGACAGCTTGTCCTTTAAACTTGTATTGTGTGTATGTGTTGAACCCTTGCTCCGTTTTGAGTGTGCTCTATATGAAACTTGCTTAGTTTTCCTTGAAGTTTCATATTACCTTGTTGCATCCATGTTTTGAGAGTGTTTGCTTGATGTTTGTATGCATTTTGCATCAATGCCATGTTTAACTTGTTTTGCTCATATCTTCTAGGCTGTAGCTCCGAATTAAATGAACTTTATATGTAACTTGACTAGAATCTCATGTAGATCATCTTGGTGCATCTTAACTTGCTGTTTAACAACATGAACATAAGGTTTAGTCAGTTCTGGACCAATTTCTAAATTTGCATATGAGGACTTACCGGAATTGTTATATGTTGTTTCCGGCCTCATTTAAACTTGCCTTGATGTGTTGCTCTTGTTTGCATCATCTCTTGCCATGAGTAGCTTCATGTAGTCTTGTCTTGCATCATACTTGGTTGAGCATCATGTCATGTATATGTGTGGTGTGTTTACCATGTTGTGTGCTTCTTCTCGAAAGTTCCCGTTTCGTTGCGATCGTGAGGATTCGTTCGTCTATGCTTGGTTCGTCTTCATGGCTTCATCTTCTTCATGGACTCGTACTTCTTCCTTGAGGGATTTCAGGCAAGATGACCGTCACCTTGGATCTCACTACTATCATTGCTATGCTAGTTGCTTCGCTCTATCACTTTGCTGCGCTACCTATCACTTGTTCTTCAAGCCTCCCAAATTGCCATGCCACCCTCTAACCTTTTCACCCTTCCTAGCAAACCGTTGTTTGGCTATGTTACCGCTTTGCTCAACCCCTCTTATAGCGTTGTTAGTTGTAGGTGAAGTTGAAGATTTCTCCATGGTGGATAGGATTATGTTGGGATATCACAATATCTCTTATTTAATTAATGCATCTATATACTTGGTAAAGGGTGGAAGACTCGGCCTTATGCCTGGTGTTTTGTTCCACTCTTGCCGCCCTAGTTTCCGTCATACCGGTGTTATGTTCCTTGATTTTGCGTTCCTTACACGGTTGGGTGATTTATGGGACCCCCTTGATAGTTCGCTTTGAATAAAACTCCTCCAGCAAGGCCCAACCTTGGTTTTGCCATTTGCCACACCACGACCTACTTTTCCCTTGGGAGTCGCTCTCTCGAGGGTCATCTTTATTTAGGCCCCCCGGGCCAGTGCTTCTCTAAGTGCTGGTCCGAACCGAGCTGCCTGCGGGGCCACCTCGGGGAAACTTGAGGTCTGGTTTTACTCGTAGCTAGTCTCATCCGGTGTTTCCCTGAGAACGAGATATGTGCAGCTCCTATCGGGATTGTCGGCACATCGGGCGGCTTTGCTGGTCTTGTTTTACAATTGTCGAAATGTCTTGTAAACCGGGACTCCGAGACTGATCGGGTCTTCCTGGGAGAAGGAATATCCTTCGTTGACCGTGAGAGCTTGTGATGGGCTAAGTCGGGACACCCCTGCAGGGTATAAACTTTCGAGAGCCGGGGCACCCCGTGTGTGTAGCCGTATGGTCTCTTTCCGGCGGAGTCCGGGAAGTGAACACGGTTTTGAGTTATGTTTGACGTAAGTAGGAGTTCAGGATCACCTCTTGATCATTGCTAGCTTCACGACCATTCCGTTTGCTCTCTTCTCGCTCTTATTTGCGTATGATAGCCACCATACTTGCTTAGTTGCTGCTGCAACCTCACCGCTTTACCCCTTCCTTTCCCATTAAGCTTTGCTAGTCTTGATACCCATGGTAATGGGATTTCTGAGTCCTCGTGGCTCACAGATTACTACAACAATAGTTGCAGGTACAGGTTATATGATAATCTTGACGCGAGAGCGATTTTACTTGTTTTGGATTTCTTCTTCGTCGATCGGGGGATAGGTTCCAGGTCGGCAGCCTGGGCTAGCAGGGTGGATGTCGTTTGAGCTTTTGTTTGTATTTCATCCGTAGTCGGATGTTGATCCTATGGATGATGTATTGTGATGTTGTATTCGTGTGGCATTGTATGCCTTTTGTATGTATCCCCATCTATTATGTAATGTTGATGTAGTGATATCCACCTTGCAAAAGCGTATCAATTTGCGGTTCTATCCTTGGTGGGACCTTCGAGTCTCTTTAGGATAGTATCGCATATTGGGCGTGACACTGGGTCAACGGCCGGCTGCCCGAGGACGGCCAAGCACTGGCAGACGGCACCAAGACCGGCCAGCTCCTAGGAGACGGCCTCCGGAGAGGCCGGCATCTAGCAGGCGGCCACCCGGCGCCCTTAGAGTCTATGCCCCTCATCAAGAGGACAAGACCGGGCGAGGCTACAGTGTAGCCCCTCACCCTCGAATCCTGGGTTTGGCATGGCTACAGTGCCCCATACAGACGGAGATCTTCGCACGATGTGGCACTGTAGCCACTTCCCCCTTGATGTCATTTCGGACAGGCAGAGCCCTGTTCCCATGACGGCCTGTCGGTACGGCCCGCAGGCGGCGGGCCCTACCAGGCAGTGAGAGCCCGGAAGACGGTGACGGCCGGACCAGCTGGACCCGAGGGAGGCCGGCTTCCAGCAGGCGGCCGGTCCCTCCCTCGAGGTCCGTGCACCATTAACCAGATAATACATGGTGTGGCTACAGTGAACTTCCGCCAGGCGGCGAGACTGTAGCCACGCTCCCCTGACCAAGCCTGCGTCATTAGCCACACGACTATAGTGATCAGCCACCAACCAGACCCGCCAGCGGCGGGGACGGCCTGTCAGCTCCGTACCAGACCAGCCGGCAGGGCCCACTAGGTGGCGGGCCCAGCTGCCGGCGGAGAAGTCTGCAACCAGAGACACTAACAGCCGGGTCCAGCACCTGGCCAGATTACCATTGTACCCCTAGGGAGTAGGCCTATATAACCCCCCTAGGGCACCCATGCAAAGGGTTCCAACCCAGTTAGGACTAGCTTCCCCCCAGTGGAAGAAGAGAGCTAGCCCTGCCTCCTTCTACCTCTAGCATACAGCTCGAGGAGCACCATTGTATTCACTAGTGCCTTAGTGATCATGCGGAGACCGCGTAGAGCAGGACTAGGGGTGTTATCTCCCAGGAGAGCCCCGAACCTGGATAAAGTACGCCGGCGTTCGTGTCTACGCCTCATCCCGCTTCCTGGCACCGGCGACGTTCTACTCGCTCCCACCATGATAAGCCATCCTTTGGCATATGTTGCACCCAACCCCCGACACAAACAAAATTAGATTCTACTCCGTATGATTTTGTAATATATGAGCACAAAGATGGCTGGAAAATGCAGGTACTCCTCCAGCACACGACCACATGTGGTCCTATCAAAATATCAGTCGACTGAAAATAAATAGGCCAGTCGACTTTTTTTATGAACCGTCCAATCTATAAGGAACAGGCAGATGGCCATCGTCTACCTCCTGCCAGTCACTGTTTACGATCTTTCTCGAACCACCAGCGACCACCAGCCGAGACCCCTGCCTCTGCTGCCCCACCCTCCCCTTGACCTCACACCACCGCCATGCTTGGCAGCGCCCCCCTACCATCCCTTTATGCCCGGTCAACCTCCGGATCAGGTGCCAGCAGCTCCTAGGCCCCAAACACTCCTAAGATAAACACTGAGGCACTGCTTCCCCAACGTAATAGGTAGACTAGTGCCTGTTACGCCGAGGAATGCTTCCTTTAATTGGGAATCAACTGACCAGGAATTGAAATCTAGGGGGCGACGGACCTCTAGCTAAGGTGAAATAGTATATGAGGAGAAACCTTGTGCAGCGCAAGTTACTAGGAACATCTAGTATCAGGAAGAAGGTGTAGGAAGAAGTGGTCAACTGGTGTCTTTTGTGGGATGAATACCGTGCCAGCAGACACGTAAGATTTGCACGAATAAGGAAAGAGGAGTACCAGTTCCGGTTGCCAGTGTTGTGCCATCCTTATTTCGCGGTGATGTTCTTATTTTTACTGGGGGAACCGATGTTTGGGAGGAGGTTGGAGCCCTGGACGAACC
Source organism: Triticum timopheevii (assembly GCA_963921465.1). Taxonomy (NCBI): domain Eukaryota; kingdom Viridiplantae; phylum Streptophyta; class Magnoliopsida; order Poales; family Poaceae; genus Triticum; species Triticum timopheevii. The sequence goes on from OY997268.1 coordinate 475,182,601, forward strand.
CATGGAAAAATTGTTGACTGTGTTGCAATGACCGTTTGTCGACGAAGGGGAAGCAGATCCGAGGCGATGAAGGATGGCGTAGTGGGAACAACTCCAGTGCGGTGTACGGTGCCAACGTTAGAGCAACGGAGGTGAGGCACAGGACGGCGTGGTTGAACTGGCTCGGGTACGGTGCACTTCGGTGTCTTGGAGGCAGCTCGGCTTTGGCTTCAACTACTAGTCGTGGAGGGCGTTGCGGTTGCGGTGGACGACGACGTCGGGGTGTCGGCTCCGGCCTGATGTAGGAGGGTGACGGTTGATGGGTGGGATGGGGTGGCAGACGGAGGGCGCCGGGGTTTCGCGGCTGGTGGAGAGGTAGTTTTGGCGCCCGAGGAGTACGAATGGGGAATCGTACGAGGGGAGCTATGGGGAAACCATGTTTCGGTCTAGGACGCGCTTGTTTTTGTTTTTTTAATAGATGGGACGCTCTTGTTTGAAATTTGGGGAAAGTACAAACTTTGCCCCCTCTTAAATTTCGGACCTACTGTAGGTCGGGGGTAGGACGGTAATCCTAGGTGTCCAAAATAGTGGGCGGCAGCGATTTCGGCTGAGCGCATGTGTGTTTAGCCGACCATGGTGTATGAATGTTTTTCGGAGGCGGTTGCGTGGCGTCTAGATGAAGTTACAAACCTACCCCAGTTTAGACCTTTGGACATCAGGCCGGTACATTTCTCGGGTCGGAGTTAGAAAATTAATTTCCTTCTACCAAACATTGGTCTCACGCGGTTTCAGGCGAGTAGAGGCTCTTTTGGCGCTTCGTTCGAAATTTTGAAACAGAAGTATTCATGTTTAGAGTACTCTTAAACTTTGAGGATTGACCTAAATAGACAACATTAAATTTGACCTTGTATGTTTGAAAACCTCTTTAAATTATGCACTTCTTTTTGAAATTTTGGCACTTTAAAATCCTATAACTACAATTATTTTGAAATGGAGAAGCTAAATTTGAATCTATTTTGTAGACGACTATATATGCTATTATGTTTAAAAGCAGAGCAAAGATTGGTGCCCCCATAATTTAGGTATGATTTACAAATGCCATGATCTCGAGTTCAAATAATTGAATGGACTTCATGTTGAATTCGAATTTTTAAGCCACCTTAAGTTTAATTCAAATGTATGCTAGTTCATAGCTAGGTATTTATAATGTTCATTGTGTAACTTTTGTATGTATAATGTGCTTTACACACACAACATGAACTATACTCACGTTTATATTCGAATTGCTAAAGCAATGCATTGTCTAGAGTTCAAAATACTGACTCTATGGATCAATTATGTGGAATAATAATAGGGGCATGCTCAAATTTGATGGAATATAGATGTGATGGATCAATGACTGTTCCTTATGCGAATTGCAAATATCATGATCCCATCCTAATATTTGGATACAATTTATATTTTTAATCAATGTGTACATCAGTCTTTTATGTGTAGTTTCACTCTCATAGGCCCCTCCTCACACACATGCTAACTTTCTCTCTCGCACATACACGCACATGATGCATAACCATAGGTGGTCTCTCACACATGCTCACACCCTCTCTCCTGAGGTGTCTTTCTTGCACACATGCTCTCGATATCACCCTCCCTCCCTCTTGCAACCATTTATGACTGTTTTCACTAACCTTTATCACAAGCACTCTTCCTCTCACACGCATACGCACACACAATCTCCATCGACCCTTTCTCTATACATAGACCTGCCTATGTGTCTCCTGCATGCACATTATCTTTAGGCCTATCTCACACGCATTGTCTCCACCTCTCTTCCTAATTGACAGATATGATTCCAGCAGAGCATTCTGTAGGATGCCCCTTAAAGTTAGGTTGGATTAATGGTAATATCAGAGAGAAGGGGTTACCTTAGTCTGAGGACCTAGGGTTACAAATCCTAGCCAGCTTTGTCATTGGACACAGAGTCCCTGATGACTCTGGTATCTTTGTCTTGTAAAACTAGTCCTCCATGGGTCTCCCTGAATGCGTCACGGGCCAACCAATGTGGCGCAGGACATAACCGACCCAAGGGCAACACCTCGGCCACTGGACCTTACGCGGTGACACACCCTCTACCCCTAGGTCTCGTTATCTTCTCACACCCACACATACCAACACAGACACCACACAAAATATTTTTTCCTCATGCCTCTATCCCCTCCCCCCTTGCATGTACACACTCAAGGGCATCTCTCACCATGACATACTATTCGTCTATCTCTCTCTAGAACTCTCTCATTTCTCATGATATCTCTCACACGTCGCCCCCCCCACCGGCCCCTCTATCCATGCCTCTCTCAAATACGTACACATACCCTCTCTAGGCCCTGCCAAATACGTCAACTACACATTCACACATGTTACATCTTATCATGTACCCCATTGATCTAAAAAGCCCTCTCTTCGCATACAACATTCCTTTTGAATAAAACCACACAAAGTGTGGCCAAAAATTTATTTTAGAATTTCTACACATATACAACATTACAAAGTTATATGGAGTATGAAAGTTAATTTGCATTGCATGGTGCGCCCAATGATATTTGTTCCGCACTATGAATTTTTATATTTTTATGCTATATATAAAGTTAATCATAATAAAGAGAAATGAAGTATGCACCCTCTACGCCCCCCCTCTACGCCCTTTCACGTACGCACACAAACTATCTCCAGGTCCTCTAAAAGTATGCCCCCAGCACATTCACGCATGTTTCATCTTTCTCTCGTGATATATACAGTGACGATCATTGTATTTGAAGAGAAAGCACGATACATACATTGGACTTCAGAATCCACTCATTACGGTCACCATTTATGTTTTGTGGTTATTATACAGTCACGGGCTCACCATACAAATCTGTATTTGTTCAAGACACGACTAGTTGACAAGTTAAATGGTCCACGTGGCACCTCTAGTGTTGCATCACATTATCTCACTACCATTGGGCCCACCTGTCAGCATGTATAAGAATGAAAACAAATGATAAAAAAAATATTGTACGGTGGTTCGAAGTCATGACCACGGGCACGACGACAAGGTGGCCTTGTATTGGTATGCTGAGCCGTCTGTTTTAACACACATGAGCTGGTGTGCTGATTATACACACATGCACACATGCACATGAACTGCATGCACGCAAACCTCACACATACACACACATCCATGCGTGCACACAACACTCACACGCACACATGCACGCATGCACGCACACACGACACGACCAACACACACACTCACACTCAAGTGCTCAACCTACATGTGCATGCGCACACATCAGGCCCTGACAGACACATACACAACCAGGTGGTTCACGTGCACGGGTTAGAGTTCGTAAATTTGTGTTTATCTTACTTTTTTCCTATGTGAACTGATAGGTGGGACCCACAAGGAACATGGTTAATTTAACCAGTCAACATAGTGGTACGTTGAAAGTGCAACTATCCCTGGGTGGTTTTGGTAATTCCTAACAACATATATCTCATTGAGCTAATGCTACTTCAAGATAAATATTTCAGGAAAGCTCAATGATTGGCATGGCATGGATGAGAAAAGTGGATCCCTCAAAATGCTAAGGACAAAAGGATTGGCTCAAGCTCAAAGCACAAGACTCTACATTTTCTATTTTAGTGATCCAAGATCACATTGAGTCTATATGAAAATCCAATACTATCAAGGAGGGATGAGGTGTTGCTTAATGGCTTTCTTGCTCAAAATGCTTAGTGATATGCTCCAAAGCCCTCAACTACTTTCTCACATCCACATATGACCCAAACCAAAAGTCAAACTCGGCCCCACCGATTTTTCCTATCCGGTGCCACCGAGTTCAGATGTCATAGCCACTGCCACAAACCGTAGTCAAATCGGTCTCACCGATAGGGATCTCGGTCTCACCGAGATGGGATTGTAATCTCTCTATTTCCCTTCATAACGTTTTGGTCAAACCGAAGTGAGCGATCGGTCCCACCGAGACTGCAATGCAAACTCTCTGTTTCCCTTTCATAACGTTTCGGTCTCACCGAGATGAGTGAATCGTTCCGACCGAGTTTCCCTGACCAACTCTCTGGTTAGCTTATTACCAAAATCGGTCTCACCGAGTATGTGTAATTGGTCGCACGGAGATTACGTTATGCCCTAACCCTAATCATATCGGTCCTATCGAGTTGCATGTCGGCCCACCGAAAATCCTAACGGTCACATTATTTGCTAAATCGGTCTGACCGAGTTTCACAATTCGGTCCCACCGAGATTGGTAAGTTGTGTGTAACGGTTAGATTTTGTGTGGAGGCTATATATACCCCTCCACCCACTCTTCATTCGTGGAGAGAGCCATCAGAACGTGCCTACACTTCCAACATACATTTTCTGAGAGAGAACCACCTACTCTTGTGTTGAGACCAAGATATTCCATTCCTACCATATGAATCTTGAACTCTAGCCTTCCCAAGTTGATTTCCACACAAATCTTCTTTCCACCAAATCCAAATCCTGTGAGAGAGAGTTGAGTGTTGGGGAGACTATCATTTGAAGCACAAGAGTAAGGAGTTCATCATCAACACACCATTTGTTACTTCTTGGAGAGTGGTGTCTCCTAGATTGGCTAGGTGTCACTTGGGAGCCTCCGACAAGATTGTGGAGTTGAACAAAGGAGTTTGTAAGGGCAAGGAGATCGCCTACTTCATGAAGATCTACCCTAGTGAGGCAAGTCCTTCGTGGGCGACGACCATGGTGGGATAGACAAGGTTGCTTCTTCGTGGACCCTTCGTGGGTGGAGCCCTCCGTGGACTCGCGCATCCGTTATCCTTCGTGGGTTGAAGTCTCCATCAATGTGGATGTACGATAGCACCACCTATCGGAACCACGACAAAAACATCTGTGTCTCCAATTGCGTTTGCCTTCTCAAACTCCTCCCCTTTACCTTCATATAAAATTGTTTTACATTCCGCTGCTATACTCTTAGAATTGCATGTGTAGGTTGATTGCTTGAATTGTGCTAAGTTGCTAAAATCTGCCAAGAACTAAAATTGGGAAAAGGCTAGATTTTTATTTGGTCAAGTAGTCTAATCACCCCCCCTCTAGACATACTTTCGATCCTACAACTGGTATCAGAGCTTTGGTCTCCATTTGCTTTGATTTCCATAGCTTGGTAGTCATAGCCTTGGTTTCACAACCTAGGAGAGTATGGTGCCTAGCGAGGGAAATTACCATCATAGAGGTCCTTACTTTGATGGTACTAACTTTGCTAGTTGGAAGCATAAGATGAAAATGCATATTCTTGGACATAACCCCGCCGTTTGGGCTATTGTGTGTATTGGCTTGCAAGGTGAATTCTTTGATGGGAGAGAACTGAACCATGAAGCTACCGTAGAAGAGTTGAAGATGCTGCAATACAATGCTCAAGCTTGTGATATCCTCTTCAACGGATTGTGCCCCGAAGAATCCAACAAAATCAGCCGTCTTGAGAATGCAAAGGAAATTTGGGATACTTTGATTGATATGCACAAAGGTACCAACTCCGTTAAGGAATCCAAGTTGGATGTGCTTCAAAGTCAGCTTGACAAGTTCAAAATGAAGGATGGTGAATGTGTCGCTGAAATGTACACTAGGCTTGCTCTTATCACAAATGAGATTGCCGGCTTAGGAAGTGAAGAGATGACCGACAAATTCATCATCAAGAAGATCCTAAGAGCTTTGGACGGAAAATATGATACCGTGTGCACATTGATCCAAATGATGCCCAATTACAAAGATCTCAAGCCAACAGAAGTCATTGGAAGAATTGTTGCTCATGAGATGTCACTCAAGGATAAGGAGGAGCTCCACAACAAGTCAAGCGGTGCTTAGAAAGCCCCATGTGAAGCTCCCACATCATCAAGTGAGAAACAAACCTTCAATGAAGAATTGAGCCTAATGGTGAAGAACTTCAACAATTTCTACAAGAGTAGAAGCAAGGAAAGAAGTTCCAAGTCAAGGTCCTACAATGACAAAAGATCTTCTAGTCATGGGCGTAATTGCTACAATTGTTGAAGACATGGACACTATTCCAATGAGTGTACGACACCCTACAAAAGAAGAGAAGATTCTCCAAAAATAAGAAGTAGAAGAGAAGAATCACCTCCAAGAGAGAGAAGGAGTAGAGATGATCGTTATGAACGAAGACCCTCACGGAGAAGTTAGGATTCGGAAAGGAAGGACAAGTCATCAAAGAGCTATACAAAACGAAGACATCAAGCTCATGTTGGTGAATGGGTATCCGGCTCCGACTCCGACAATCACTCCGAGAGAAGCTATCACTCCAACTAAGAATATACTCAAGATGAAGGTGTTGCCGGTCTAGCACTTGCGTCAACCAACTCCTACGACATATTTGATTCACCAAATAAAGGACTTGGAAGATGCTTCATGGCTAAAGGCCCAAAGTTATCACACCCCGAGTATGTTGATTTCAATAGTGATGAAGATGACTTGTTAGGGTGATGATGATTTACTTGTTGACAACTCCAGTGATGAATACTATGATGAAACGTCAATTAATCATGCTAATCAAGATAAAACGAATGACAATGATAAGGATAAGATTGAGCTCCTAACTAAAGAACTAAACACCCTTAAGTTAGCTCATGAAACTATCTTAGGAGATCATCGAGAACTTTTAAGGACTCATGAGAAGTTACGCTTTGAAAAGCTCAACCTTGAGCAAGAACACGAGTTTTTTAAAAGCAATCAATGATGATCTTCGCAAGAAAAGTTCTTCTTACATTTCCAAGCGTTTACTCTTATCTACTTACATGCCTCAAGTCAAGTCTAGTAACAAGAACAAGAAAGATTCTTCCTCTAGTAGTAACAATAATCATGCTAAATCCAATGTTGTTACTTCTAGTAGTTCTCTTGATTCCACTAATGATTCTCTTAGCCAAGTTGCACTTGAGCAAGAAAATAGCTTATTGAAGGGAATTATAGAGAAAGGTGTTTACAAGAGCCTTGCCGGGAGTAAGCAATTCGAGGAAATTGTACGCAAGCAAGGAAGGAACCGGAAGAACCAAGGTGTTGGTTTTGAACGAAAGTTCAATGCCAATGGAGTTGAGTGGAAAGAAGATCAATACCCCAAGATGAAGGTTGTTCCTCAACAAGTGAATTATGACCCCACGTCCTTCAAAGGAACACGAGCTCAAGATGATCTTCCACCACAAGACCACAAGCTAAAAGGTAAGGACAAGCTTCAAGAAGAGATTGATTCATTTGAAGAAGCTCCTAAGGCCATGGTCAAGTGGGTTCCCAAGACTACATCAAGTTCTACTTCATCAAGTACGACTACAACTCCAAGGATTCCCATCAAGTTGATGTGGATCCCAAAGAATAAGAACTAGAGAGTTCTTGAGGGTGACTCCGCCAACATACTTCACTCTTATCATTATGGCAAGGACAAGTGCAATCAACTTCCACATCTTGCACTAGTTCAAGGAGTCACAAACCCTCTTGTTAGTAAGACAAGGGACAAGGCAACCTAATGCTTTCATAGACATCATCTTGTGTGTGTGTGCATCACTCTATGTCTATGGATATCCTTGTTTGTTCCTTGTGGGACTAACCCGTGTAGGTATTGAATGTGCAACTCACTCCAAAGGATTGCTCCAAATGATCTACATCAACATTGAGCATCCACATCTTCAACACCTACATGAAGTCATCATCGACAAAACCGAAGGTTAGTTCATCCCTCTTAGGGAGGATCTCACATCTAGGGGGAGCTTTACTCAAAGAATTGAGCCAAAGCAACTCTAATGGTGTGGACACAGCAATGCTTTATGTAAAAGTGGTAACCCCACTTGTTCTTAAACGATGAGTATGGCCTATGATCAAATGTTCTCATTTGACTCCCAAGTCAATATACTCATATATAGATGACCTAGTCATCGCCAATTGCTTGATAGATGCTAGAATTGGTTGTGCATGCTTTGCCACATATTTCATTTTATTTTGTGAGCATGTTGGTTGCATAATTTACTCATTCCAGGACATCCACTTATAGCTTTGATTGCTTGGTTTCTTTTCTTTTGCCAAGTGGATGGACAAGAATGCCTAAGAACCTTCTCTAGCTATCTATGCTTTTCTTGTCTCAAACTCTATTCATGCTATATCACAAAGTTTGATCAAGTCAGATTTGAACCACTCTGTGTGAGGAGCACTCGGAGTCCCCGATTCATCATAGACTTAAACTTCCAAAACCTCTTTGTGTGTTTCGGTCTGACCGATTCAACCTTTTCGGTCATACCGAGATCACTAAGTTGATCTAGGTTTTCAATCTCGGTGCAACCGATTTGAACTTTTCGGTCACACCGAGTTGCAGTAACTACTTGCAGTTATGCATCTCAGAGCCACCGAGTTGTTCCACTCGGTCACACCGACAGTGCCAGGCTATATATACCCCTAGGCCAAAATTTGGAAATTTTCCCGAAACCCTTCGCCCGCACATAGCCTGCTCTGGCTCTTTGGGTCTTCGGATCATCCTCCTCGTCGCCAACGACCTCCCGCCGCTGGTCTCCGTCACTGTGAACGGGATTCTGCTCCGCCGTTGTCGCTGTAGCAAATCCATCGCCACATTAGGGTATGGATTTGAACTTTGTGCTATTCCTAACTCCGATTCCTAGCACATTGCATTGCCATGAATCTTGCCACGTTTGAAATCACTATATCCAGCGAAATCACTTCGTAGATTAGTTTTGGATTGAAAATTTAGGGTTAGGTTTCCGCCGAATTCATCTCGGACCGACCGGGTTGTAGAAATCGGTCTCAGCGATTTGGCTCAGGCCATTGCACATGTGATTCTCGGTCTGACCGAGAATTGCAAATCGGTGCGACCGAGTTCGATTCTTTGTGAAACCCTAGCAGTCTCAGTGCCACCGAACTGTGACTCAGTCTCACCGAGTTCATTAGTTTAGGTTCCAAAAGCTGCTTCAGTATCACCGAGTTTACAAATTGGTAGCTCTAAAATGCTTTCTGTGGAAAACTAAAACTAAGTTTTTGACTCATTTTTTTGCAAAAACCTTTGTGCTTTGTGATGCTCATCTACTCTACCTCATCTACATCTATTCACAGGGTCTACTATTAGAGTTTGCATCATGTCAGATCAGAGTGACAGTCAGAACAAGTCTGAGGAGCAAGTTCATATGAGTGAGGGCACTAGTCCTTCCAGCAGTTATGATGAGGGTAGCTGGAGCACACCCAGCAATTTGCCCAAGGCAGCCACCAGGGCAAGGAAGAAGAAAATCTTAGATTCTGAAGATGAGGACTATGTGGCTATTGAGGATGAGGCCACTTCCAAAAAGAAGGTGCCGAAGAAGGAATATGGCACAACTGCATCCACTAAGCCAGCAATGCACAAGAAAGCACCTGCCAGGAGAATTCCCACTTCCAAACCTAGGAAGGTTACACTGGTGAAACAATGAAGTTCACCATTGAGTCTGATGATAAAGCTGCTGGCCAAGATAAGAAGAAGAAGAGAGTCAGAACTACTACTGCCAAAGTACTTGGCAAGCCCTCTATGAGGAGAGACTCCGAAGAAGAAGAGGAAGAGGTTGCTGCACCAGCACCTAAAGCTCAGAAGCTGATGGGAGATGCTATAAGATCAGGGGCTGCTCCATCTAAGCCCAAATATGTTCCCAAGGCTGCTGCTCCAAAGCCCAAGTCTGCACCTAAGAGGAATACCAGGTGTATTCCAGCTGAAGAGAAGAACAAGGCCCTAGTGCCTGAAGCTGCTGATGAAGAAGATGAAGATTCACTTGTCTTGAGAAAGTTGAAGCCCAAGATTCCTGATCATAATGATGCTCATCCAGTTGCAGAAGATATGAAGCTCAAGAAGGATGCAGGTCAGAGACAGTGGAGACAAACTGATCCCTATGCTGTCAGAAGAAGAACTGCAGTGGACTACAGGTTCCACACTAAGGAACAACAAGATTTCTATGAGACAGTGTTGCTTGACAAGAAGCCCATAGTATGTGACAAGAGATGGGTTGACTAGGATTACATCAAGAAAAATGAAGAGCACTATCCAGGAGTTTATGATAGTTTCAAGTTTTGTGGAGTAGATGACTTTGTTGGCCAGAAGCTCACCAAGTGGAATGATGAGCTCATCATGCAATTTTACTTCACAGCTCATTTCTACCCAGATGGGAAGATAGTCTGGATGTCAGAGGGTACCAAGTACCAATCAACAATTGAGGAATGGTCTGTGTTGATAAATGCTCCAAAAGAGAATGAGGATGACTTGGATGTCTATGCCAAGAAGAAGAAAGACCACAACTCTATGGCTGACATGTGCAGAGAGATCCCAGATGCTTCACTAGAGACACATAAGTTTGGATCTGTACATTACCCGTTGTCCGGATTGCCTACTATCAACTGGATATTAAGGCACACTTTGCTGCCCAAGTCAGGTGATCACAAGATGATCAGAGGCCATGCAGTCAACTTGCTGCATATATTTGATGTGCCTCAGAAATTCAAAGTCATGAGCCTGATTGTGGAACAATCAAAAGGACTGCTGCTGATTAGAAGAGGAGTTGTGGGTATGCCCCACACATTCAGGATCTGATAAACTCCAAGATGGGCACTGGCACATATATTTTGGACAAGGAGCACCTTCCCATCTACCCTGATTTCGAGGACAACACCATTGTGATGGATGAAAATGAACCATCATCTATGCAAGCACAAGAGAAGAAGGAGAAAGCAAGGGCAGAGAAAGCTGCTAAGATGCCAACTGCTGAAGAGGCATCTCAGATTTTCTTGAAGAGCAAGTAAGATCAGCTTGGCTACTTGATTGCCTCCACCTTGAGGACTGAGAAGGGTTTGGCCACGCTGACTCAAAACTAGGAGAGCTCGGAGAGAATCATAGAGCAGAAGTTTTATGCTCTTGATGTCAAAGTGACTGAGATCCAAACTGCAGTTGAGCAACTTAAGGAGGATGTGGAGGAGAAGAAGGGCAAGTCAACTACTGATGCTTTTGCTAGAGTGCCCAGAGGACAGAGATCTGCTGCAGTGCCTGTTCTAGACACCAGAGCAACATCATCTGCACCAGCTACAGCTTCAGTGCCTCCAGCACTAGCACCCACTCCACCAGCTCCAGCTACATCAACAGAAGCCTTCGTCCTTGGAGCCATCTCTACACCATCACATGAAGACCAAGCCTAAGAGTCGTTTAGCACTATGCACTTTTTATGAACTTTTTGGTAACTTGTTGCCAAAGGGGGAGAAAAATGTATAGATCATAGGCTTCAAGAGAGAGTGTTGCTTTTGATCTCTCTTGTCTTTTTGGTGGTTGAACTTCGTTATTCGTGTGTTTGCTTGTTTGCTTGATACATTATGTCCTTTGTGAGATTCTTGGATGATCATGTGTGTCACGCCCAATATGCGATAATATCCTAAAGAGACTCGAAGGTCCCACCAAGGATAGAACCGCATATTGAAACGCTTTTGCAAGGTGGATATCATTACATCAACATTACATAAAAGATGGGGATACATACAAAAGGCATACAATGCCACATGAATACAACATCATAATACATAAGAACAACATCCGACTACAGATGAAACATGAACAGAAACTCGAACGACATCCACCCTGCTAGCCCAGGCTGCCGACTTGGAACCTATCCCCTGATCATAGAAGAAGCAGAAGGAGAACTCCAAAGCAAGCAAACATCGCTCTCGCGTCATGATCATCGCAAAACCTGTACCTGCAACTGTTGTTGTAGTAATCTGTGAGCCACGAGGACTCAGCAATCCCATTACCATGGGTATCAAGACTAGCAAAGCTTAATGGGTAAGGAAGGGGTAAAGTGGTGAGGTTGCAGCAGCAACTAAGCATGATATGGTGGCTAACATACGCAAATAAGAGCGAGAAGAGAAGCAACAGAACGGTCGTGAAGCTAGCAATGATCAAGAGGTGATCCTGAACTCCTACTTACGACAAACATAACCCAAAACCGTGTTCACTTCCCAGACTCCACCGAAAAGAGACCATCACGGCTGCACACACGGTTGATGCGTTTTAATTTGTATCTGGTGTCAAGTTATCTACTACCGGACATTAACAAATTCCCATCTGCCACATAACCGCGGGCACGGCTCTCAAAAGTTTATACCCTATAGGGGTGTCCCAACTTAGCCCATCACAAGCTCTCACAATCAAAGAAGGATATTCCTTCTCCCAGGAAGACCTGATCAATCTCGGAATCCCGATTTACAAGACATTTGGACAATGGTAAAACAAGAGCAGCAAAGCCGCTCGAATGTGCCGACAAATCCTGATAGGAGCTGCACATATCTCGTTCTCAGGGCACACCGGATAAGTCAAGCTACGAGTAAAACCAGCCCTCAAGTTTCTCCGAGGTGGCCCTGCAGGTTGCTCGGTTCGGTCCAACACTCGAAGGAGCACTGGCCCGGGGGGGGGGGGGGGTTAAATAAAGATAAACCTCGGGCTCCGGAAACGCAAGGGAAAAAGGCTTAGGTAGGCAAATGGTAAAACCAAGGTTGGGCCTTGCTGGAGGAGTTTTATTCAAAGCGAACTGTCAAGGGGGTCCCATAAATCACCCAACCGCGTAAGGAACGCAAAATCAAGGAACATAACACCGGTATGACGGAAACTAGGGCGGCAAAACACCAGGCATAAAGCCGAGCCTACCACCCTTTACCAAGTATATATGTGCATTAATTAAATAAGAGATATTGTGATATCCCAACATAACCCTGTCCATCATGGAGCAATCTTCAACTTCACCTACAACTAACAACACTATAAGAGGGGCTGAGCAAAAGCGGTAACATAGCCAAGCAACGGTTTGCTAGGAAGGGTGAAAAGGTTAGAGGCTGACATGGCAATTTGGGGAGGCTTGAAGAACAAGTGATAGGAAGCGCATCATAGCGATAGAACGAAGCAACTAGCATAGCAATGATAGTAGTGAGATCCAGAGTAACGGTCATCTTGCCTGAAGTCCCGCAAGGAAGAAAAATGAGTCCATGAAGAAGATGAACGGGCGAAGACGAACCAAGCGTAGACGAACGAATCCTCACGATCGCAACGAAACAGGAACTAACGAGAAGGAGCACAACCGGAAAGAAGCAAACACACGGTAAACACTCAACACATAAACATGACATGATGCACAACCAAGCATGATGCATAACAAAGGCTAAATTAAGCTACTCATGGCAAGAGATAATGCATACAAGAGCAACACATCAAAGCAAGTTTAAATGAGGCCGGAAACAACATATAACAAATCTTGTAAGTCCTCATATGCAAATTTCGAAATTGGTCCAGATCTGAACAAAAATTAAGTTGAAGTTGTTAAACAGCAAGTTAAGATGCACCAAGATGATCTACACGAAAATCTAGTCAAGTTACATATAAAGTTCAATTAGTTCGGAGCTACGACCTAGAAGATATGAGCAAAACAAGTTAAACATGGCATTGATGCAAAATGCATACAAACATCAAGCAAACACCTCAAAACAAGGATGCAACATGATAACATGGAACTACATGCAAAACTAAGCAAGTTTCATATAGAGCACACTCAAAACGGAGGAACGGTGCAACACATACACATGAAACAAGTTTAAAGGACAAGCTGTCCAAAACAGCAACTAAGCATCTAGCAAGCATCAAAACAATAGGCTAGAGCACCTGAACATGAAGAAAAAAGACATTGGCCTGATGTACAGATGAAGCATGAAAAAACATGAACACTGAGCTATCTCCAGAAATCACTAGAACATGCTCAAAAGGTCATGGCAATATTGCAAATAATAACAGTTTCACAGACTTAGCAGAAAACACTGAGCATGACAGAAACAACATCAGGTTGCAATGTTTAGAGCTAACAAACAACATGCTATAAGAACTTATCATGACAACCAAAGGCATGGCATTCTAATACTAAAGACAAAGAACAAAACTCCCTTACTGAACTTATTCCAAAGATCAACAAAAAAGATGGTAGCATCCATGCAAACATGGCAAATGATATGACAGATTCAGACATGGCAGGGACAACGATAAGTAGCCATGTTGGTGAGCTTGTACCACTCACCACAGAGCAATACATAGCATGAAAAGGTGACCAGCAGTAATAAGACATATTTATGAAGCTAAGCATGGCAAGAGCAAGTTCATAGGGTGCATGGATCACTAGCAAAACACATGGCAAAACTGAACTTATTGTTAACAGGCTGAGAGCAACATTATTTAGCAAGTTAGAGAGCAAGATAACAACAAGCTACAGCAGGATATAAATGCAAACAAGGGAATAGATGGATAGAGCATTACATGTATAACAAACCGTCCTTAGTAAAATATCTCCAGAAAATGCATAGAATGACTTGTGGCAGCAGGTTTACTTGCCATAATGATGTAACAGATTCAGCCTCGCAAAACAGTAACAGCAAGTACCCTACTTCACAAGCTTGATACACTCACTACAAGGCTCACAAAAATACATGTATTGCACCACTATAAATATGACATGATGTATCTCAAAACTTATGTAGACATCAAACTCATAGGATGCACACACAAAATGCAATGAAAAAGACAGATCACCAAGTTCTGTTAACAGACAGCATTTAACATCATATAGCATTCTTGCAATGATGATTCGGGCATCAATATGGACTCAAACAAACATGTTAGAATGGAACGAAATGAAGAACATCTCACAATGAACATTTTGATATATTACATGCACAAAATGGAGCAACGCACATGAAGTTATGGCATGAAGAACAGAGCATCAGAAAGCAATATTTTCGGGACTTGAAAAAAAAAACCTCGCAAAAACTGGACAGAGGGATATGGGGACGAGGAGATCTGGACTCGGGCGTGGGCGTTTGGTTGGTGGGATGGGTGGATCTTATCCACCCCGACCCGATCCGGCGAGGAGGCGGCGCCGGCGAGCTCCTCCGGCGAGGCGAGCAGCGACCGGAGGTGAGGGCGCGAGGGAGAGACACGGGGACGCGGATCCGGCCGGGGCGACGCGCTGGGCCAGCGGAGGCAGGCGGCGGCGCATCGGGCCAGGAGGGCCGCGGTCGGGCCCCGGCGGGCTTGCGCGGGCGACGCTGAGGGGAGGTGGCTCCGGGTGGCGATGTGGCGGCGCGGGATTGGGCGCGGGGCGACGAAGGCTGAGGTGTCGCCCTCTAATTGGCCCTGGTGATGCGTCCGGCAGACACATCCGACGCGGGTGGACTTGTCCGGCGGCGCGAGGTGGAAGAAGACTAGGGTTTGGACCGCGGGATTTCGGGGGAGGGGACTAATTTATAGGTAGAGGGAGCTAGGAGAGTCCAAATGAGGAGCGGTTTTCGCCCACACGATCATGATCGAACGACCGAGAGCATGGAGGGGGTTTGGATGAGCTCATGGGCTGTGGTGAAGAGGGGCTGGGCGGCAAAGAGAGAGGGGTTTCGGGCTACGCGGTTAACCATTGGGGCATCAAACGAGCTCCAAATGGAACGAAATTTGACGGGCGGTCTACCGGTGCTATACCAAGGCCACTCGGCAAACCTCAATCCATTCCGAGAACTTTTTTATCCCGCTCGCGAAACAAGGTCTGAGAGGGGCGACGGGGCATGGCGAGAGTGTCGGATCGCGAAACGAACAACGGGGAAATAGACCGGATGCAAGTTTTGAAAAACATGCAGATGAAATGCAGATGATGACATGGCAAAATGCAACACACAAGCAAATGACATGGAAACAACGGTGAATAACTAGAAGACACCTGGCGCATCGGATCTGGGGCGTTACAACTCTCCTCCACTAACAAGAGATCTCGTCCCGAGATCTTTGGAACGAGACGGAAGAGAAAGAGGAAGAGGTGAAGTAAGAATGCAAGAGAGAAGATGAACAAAGTCGAGAGCACTCGGTTAGAAAAGATGAACGACGAATATGACAAGAATCAAATGCTCATGGAAATAAGATAGACTCTGAAACCACTCCGGTTAGAATAAGATAGAAAAGGAATGAATAAAAGAATTTAGGCACCACTTCGGCTGAAAATGGAAGGATTGGAGACATGAACTTCACCCAATGGGATGACACTTGACGAGATGAACAACACAATGCCTCCGGACGAATTGAGATAGAATGAAAAGAACTTAGAATGAATGATTGAATGGAGTTGTTGAGAAAATCAAAAACGAAAGAATAAGCTTGATGTGGACTTATAAAAAACAACTCAAAACTTGAGGTGAAATTATCCCACAACCAAATGTGTGAAAAGCTGAGAAGAAAGAAGAAATGCGAAACTCCACTTCAGAAGAAAAGGAAGAATTAATTGCACTTCAAGACGTGAGAAGAAAATATACTTAAACTCCAAAAAAATCTTGATAAACTCTTGAAGAATGAATTAAATCATTAAGAACCACCATGAAGAACTCCAGTGACGAAAAGGTGATGAGATACAATGAAGAATGAAAGAATAAGATTAAAGCTTGCGATGATTTAGGTGGAGGTTCCGACTAAATGACCGACGAAATTTGAACTCCGAAAAAGAAAAGATGAAAACACTTGGAACTAGAATTTATTCACCAAGAACAAACTCTGAAGAAAAGGATTAATCACTTTGAGGAAATAAGAATAAGATTTATTGTATGCTTATCCTTCACCAAATTAAATTGATGACAAGCAATGGATTTTGCATACTACTTATTCTTCTTGAAAAGGATTAAGGGGGTATAGCACAAAACTTGAGAAAGTCTTCATGAACCACCGGTAGGATTGGAAAGAACGAATGAATTAAAATGATAATCAAGGAAAAAGAATCTTGAATGAACCACCGTAAGAATTCAAAAATGACTGCCGAAAGAGAATGAATCACCGGAAAGAATTAGAAGAACCAATATGCTAGAGGGGATTTAGATGAAAAAGAACAAAGAGATCATGAGCTGATTAAGGAACACTTGAACGAAGCACCGGAATAATTGGATAACAGTAACTGAAATGTGAGGACGAAGAATTCTTCTGGGACGATGGCCTCCGGTGAAAATAAATGGAAAAAACAACTCCTGACATACTCCGGGTGGGTAAGAAAACAATATCTGACAAATGGAATAATTCAAGAGGATAACATGAAGCTAGAACTGCGAAACTTCGGGAGAACGGGCAAGATTGAGAGGAAAACTCTTCTTCAATCTTCAAATGACAACGAGAAACACCACCAAAATTGTTAAGGCACTCCGGGGAACGAAAAGCGAAGAGGTTGAGGCAACAATGAAAATGATTTGAAATCAATCTTGGAGAAGGCATGTGACTGATGGAATCCATTCTTATGTCCCACTTTGGAAAGAATTTGGGAATAACTCCGGAATAATTAGAAGAGTCAGGTAAGATCCTGGGAAAAGACCTGTGGGTTAGGGCCCACTAAAAGAAAACACCGTTGGAAAGGGATGTTGAACAGATAGATGATGCACCGGAACAATTGAAATATTTGAATGTGGTGACAACCTCGAATTAATTCGAACACAGACGAATCTCCTAAGATGTCTTGAGCACTCCCGAAGGATAAACTGGTGAGAGGCGAACGAACAAGAGGAAACATTTGATCCAAGGAAAAGAATAAGATCAACCCGAAAAAAAACTTGAATTTAATCCACCGAAAATAAAAAGAGATGAAGAATGTCAAACAAGACGAGAATTCACCGGTTGAAATAATTTACGGAAGACTGAAGATGTTCCGCACGAATGAAATTGCTTCTCGAAAGAGACTCAAGCTCCGGGAATAAGAGGGTGGTCGGGCGGTAAAAACAAAGGCGACTTGGAAGGTAGAACCGACGAATAACTTGAAGAGTTGAAATAATTGAGACAAGAATGTAGAGACTTCGCACGAGTAGGATGGATACTCGATTACGGACTCCGGCTCCGAGAAGAAAAGGGGTGGGCGGGTGGGAAAAAGAAAACAATTGAGGATTGAACTTGGCAAAGAAGAAGAGGCTCGAGTCAACTTGACGAGAAATGCACCGGATAAAAAGAGCTAAGAACCAACGCTCGGAAAACCAACTGCGTGATCCTAAAGAAAAATTTGAAGGGAAGAGGAGTAAGTCAAAACACGTACGTCGAGATTCCTCACCAGAGCAACGAAGGGGATGAGGAGTAAAAAGAATTCCTACTCTCTGATATAACTAGACTCCGAAAACAGTTTTCTTCTAGACCCGACAACGGCCAAACGACCCGATCAATCAAGGGGACTCCTATGGTCGGTCGAGGCTCTGATACCAACTTGTCACACCCAATGTGCGATACTATCCTAAAGAGACTCGAAGGTCCCACCAAGGATAGAACCGCATATTGAAACGCTTTTGCAAGGTGGATATCATTACATCAACATTACATAAAAGATTGGGATACATACAAAAGGCATACAATGCCGCATGAATACAACATCATAATACATAAGAGCAACAACCGACTACGGATGAAACACAAACAGAAACTCGAACGACATCCACCCTGCTAGCCTAGGCTGCCGACCTAGAACCTATCCCCTCATCAAAGAAAAAGCAGAAGGAGAACTCCAAAGCAAGCAAACATCGCTCTCGCGTCATGATCATTGCAAAACCTGTACCTGCAACTGTTGTTGTAGTAATCTATGAGCCACGAGGACTCAGCAATCCCATTACCATGGGTATCAAGACTAGCAAAGCTTAATGGGTGAGGAAGGGGGTAAAGTGGTGAGGTTGCAGCAGCGACTAAGCATGATATGGTGGCTAACATACGCAAATAAGAGCGAGAAGAGAAGCAACGGAACGGTCGTGAAGCTAGCAATGATCAAGAGCTGATGCTGAACTCCTACTTACATCAAACATAACCCAAAACTGTGTTCACTTCCCGGACTCCGCCGAAAAGAGACCATCATGGCTACACATGGTTGATGTGTTTTAATTTGTATCTGGTGTCAAGTTATCTACTACCGGACATTAACAAATTCCCATCTGCCACATAACCGCGGGCACAGCTCTCGAAAGTTTATACCCTGCAGGGGTGTCCCAACTTAGCCCATCACAAGTTCTCACGGTCAACGAAGGATATTCCTTCTCCCAGGAAGACCCGATCAGTCTTGGAATTCCGGTTTACAAGACATTTCGTTCATGGTAAAACAAGACCAGCAAAGCCGCTCGAATGTGCCCTGATAGGAGCTGCACATATCCCGTTCTCAGGGCACACCGGATAAGTCAAGCTACGAGTAAAACCAGCCCTCAAGTTTCCCCGAGGTGGCCCCGCAGGTTGCTCGGTTCGGACCAACACTCGAAGGAGCACTGGCCCGGGGGGGTGGGGGGGGGGGGGGTTAAATAAAGATGACCCTCGGGCTCCGGAAACCCAAGGGAAAAAGGCTTAGGTAGGCAAATGGTAAAACCAAGGTTGGGCCTTGCTGGAGGAGTTTTATTCAAAGCGAACTGTCAAGGGGGTCCCATAAATTACCCAACCGTGTAAGGAACGCAAAATCAAGGAAAATAACACCGGTACGACGGAAACTAGGGCGGCAAGAGTGGAACAAAACACCAGGCATAAGGCCGAGTCTTCCACCCTTTACCAAGTATATAGGTGCATTAATTAAATAAGAGATATTGTGATATCCCAACATAACCCTGTCCATCATGGAGCAATCTTCAACTTCACCTGCAGCTAACAACGCTATAAGAGGGGCTGAGCAAAAGCGGTAACATAGCCAAGCAACGGTTTGCTAGTAAGGGTGAAAAGGTTAGAGGCTGACATGGCAATTTGGGGAGGCTTGAAGAACAAGTGATAGGATGTGTAGCATAGCGATAGAACGAAGCAACTAGCATAGCAATGATAGTAGTGAGATCCAGAGTAACGAGTCCATGAAGAAGACGAACGGGCGAAGATGAACCAAGCATAGACGAACGAATCCTCACGATCGCAATGAAACAGGAATTAACGAGAAGGAGCACAACCGGAAAGAAGCAAACACACGGTAAACACTCAACACATAAACATGACATGATGCACAACCAAACATGATGCATGACAAAGGCTAAATTAAGCTACTCATGGCAAGAGATGATGCATACAAGAGCAACACATCAAAGCAAGTTTAAATGAGGCCGGAAACAACATATAACAAATCTGGTAAGTCCTCATATGCAAATTTCAAAATTGGTCCAGATCTGAACAAACATTAAGTTGAAGTTGTTAAACAACAAGTTAAGATGCACCAAGATGATCTACATGAAAATCTAGTCGAGTTACATATAAAGTTCAATTAGTTCGGAGCTACGGCATAGAAGATGTGAGCAAAACAAGTTAAACATGGCATGCAAAATGCATACAAACATCAAGCAAACACCTCAAAACAAGGATGCAACATGATAACATGAAACTACACAAAACTAAGCAAGTTTCATATAGAGCACACTCAAAACGGAGCAACGGTGCAACACATACACATGAAACAAGTTTAAAGGACAAGCTGTCCAAAAGAGCAACTAGCCATCTAGCAAGCATCAAAACAATAGGCTAGAGCACCTGAACATGAAGAAAAAAGACATTGGCCTGATGTACAGATGAAGCATGAAAAAACATGAACACTGAGCTATCTCCAGAAATCACTAGAACATGCTCAAAAGGTCATGGCAATATTGCAAATAATAACAGTTTCACAGACTTAGCAGAAAACACTGAGCATGACAGAAACAACATCAGGTTGCAATGTTTAGAGCTAACAAACAACATGCTATAAGAACTTATCATGACAACCAAAGGCATGGCATTCTAATACTAAAGACAAAGAACAAAACTCCCTTACTGAACTTATTCCAAAGATCAACAGAAAAGATGGTAGCATCCATGCAAACATGGCAAATGATATGACAGATTCAGACATGGCAGGAACAACAATAAGTAGGCATGTTGGTGAGCTTGTACCACTCACCACAGAGAAATACATGGCATGAAAAGGTGACCAACAGTAGGAAGACATATTTACGAAGCTAAGCATGGCAAGAGCATGTTCATAGGGTGCATGTACCACTAGCAAAACACATGGCAATACTGAACTTAATGTTAACAGGCTGACAGCAACATTATTTAGCAAGTTGAGAGCAAGATAACAAAAAGCTACAATAGTCTATAAATGCAAACAAGGGCATGGATGGATAGGGCATGACATGTATAACAAAACGTCCTTAGTAAACATCTCCTGAAAATGCATAGAATGACTTGTGGCAGTAGGTTTACATGGCATCATGATGTAATAGATTCAGCCTCGCAAAAAAGTAACAGCAAGTACCCTACTTCACAAGCTTGATGCACTCACTACAAAGCTCAAAAAAAAGCATGGATTGCAGCACTTTAAATATGACATGATGTATCTCAATACTCATGTAGACATAAAACTCATAGGATGTACACACAAAATGCAATGAAAAAGACAAATCACCAAGTTCTGTTAACACACAGCAGTTAACATCATATAGCTTTCTGGCAACAATGATTCAGGCATCATGATGGACTCAAACAAACATGGCACAATGGAACAAAATGAAGAGCATCTCACAATGAACATTTTGATATATTACACGCATAAAATGGAGCAACATGCATGAAGTTATTGCATGCAGAACAGAGCCTCAAAAAGCAATATTTTCGGGACAGGAAAAAAACAACCTCGCAGAAACTGGACGGAGGAGTACGGGGACGAGGAGATCTGGACTCGGGTGTGGGCGTTTGGTTGGTGGGATGGGTGGATCTCATCCACCCCGATCTGATCCGGCGAGGAGGCGGCGCCGGCGAGCTCCTCCGGCGAGGCGAGCAGCGACCGGAGGTGAGGGCGCGAGGGGGAGGCGTGGGGACGCGGATCCGGCTGGGGCGACGCGCTGGGCCAGCGGAGGCGGGCGGCGGCGCACCGGTCCAGGAGGGCCGCGGTCGGGCCCCGGCGGGCCCGCGCGGGTGACGCGGAGGGGAGGCGGCTCCGGGTGGCGACGTGGCGGCGGGTGCTGAGGTGTCGCCCTCCGATTGGCCGGGGTGACGCACCCGGCGGACACGTTCGGCGCGGTGGACTTGTCCGACGACGCGAGGTGGAAGGAGCCTAGGGTTTGGACTGCGGGATTTCGGAGGAGGGGGCTAATTTATTTGTAGAGGGAGCTAGGAGAGTCCAAATGAGGAGCAGTTTTCTCCCACACGATCGTGATCAAACGACCAAGAGCATGGAGTGGGTTTGGATGGGCTCATGGGCTGTGGTAAAGAGGGGCTGGGCGGCAAAGAGAGAGGGGTTTCATGCTACGCGGTTAACTGTTGGGGCATCAAACGACCTCCAAATGGAACAAAATTTGACGGGCGGTCTACCGGTGCTATACCAAGGCCACTCGGCAAACCTCGGTCCAT
The DNA here is from genome assembly GCA_963921465.1 of Triticum timopheevii. Taxonomy (NCBI): domain Eukaryota; kingdom Viridiplantae; phylum Streptophyta; class Magnoliopsida; order Poales; family Poaceae; genus Triticum; species Triticum timopheevii. The sequence goes on from OY997268.1 coordinate 475,205,031, forward strand.
TCCGAGAGTGTTTTTATCCCGCTCACGAAACAAGGTTTGAGGGGGGCGACGGGGCACGGTGAGAGTGTCGGATCGCGAAACGGACAACGGGGAAAAAGACCGGATGCAAGTTTTGAAAAACATGCAAATGAAATGCAGATGATGACATGGCAAAATGCAACACGCAAGCAAATGACATGGCAACAATGGCGAATAACTGAAGACACCTAGCACATCGGATCCTGGGCATTACAATGTGTTTGATCATATGCTATGCTACATTAATGCTTGTTGGACGATATTATCTATTATATCCTCATATGATCATTCACTTTGCTTGGTGATGAGTGCATGTGTTTAATTATTATCATTTTGAGCGCTCCACAAAGATGTATGCGACATGGAAGAGTAACCCATAATCCTAACTCACTATGCATTTGCAGTCCAAAGCAAATTTTAAATAATGCACAAATTTAGGGGGAGCTCTTACTTTTCACATACTTCTCAAAGCGACAATGTTTTTCAATCTTATTATCATTTGTCGAAGCTTTGATCTATATGTTGTCATCAATTACCAAAAAGGGGGAGATTGAAATGGCAACTATCCCTGGGTGGTTTTGGTAATTCCTAACAACATATATCTCGTTGAGCTAATGCTACTTCAAGATAAATATTTCAGGAAAGCTCAATGATTGACATGGCATGGATGAGAAAAGTGGATCCCTCAAAATTCTAAGGACAAAAGGATTGGCTCAAGCTCAAAGCACAAGACTCTACATTTTATATTTTAGTGGTCCAAGATCACATTGAGTCTATAAGAAAAGCCAATACTATCAAGGAGGGGTGAGGTGTTGCTTAATGACTTTCTTCCTCAAAATGCTTAGTGATATGCTCCAAAGCCTTCAACTACTTTCTCACATCCACATATGACCCAAACCAAAAGTCAAACTCGGCCCCACTGATTCTTCCTATCCGGCGCCACCGAGTTCAGATGTCATAGCCACTTCCACAAACCCTAGTCAAATCGGTCTCACCGATATGGATCTCGGTCTCACCGAGATGGGATTGTAATCTCTCTGTTTCCCTTCGTAACGTTTCGGTCAAACCAAAGTGAGCGATCGGTCCCACTGAGACTGCAATTCAAACTCTCTGTTTCCCTTTCATAACGTTTCGGTCTCACCGAGATGAGCGAATCGGTCCCACCGAGTTTGCCTGACCAACTCTCTGGTTAGCTTATCACCAAAATCGTTCTCACCGAGTTTGTGTAATCGGTCTCACTGAGATTACGTTATGCCCTAACCCTAATCATATCGGTCCAACCGAGTTGCATGTCGGTCCCACCGAAAATCCTAACGGTCACACCGAGCTTCACGATTCGGTCCCACCGAGATTGATAAGTTCTGTGTAACAGTTAGATTTTGTGTGGAGACTATATATACCGCTCCACCCACTCTTCATTCGTGGAGAGAGCCATTAGAACGTGCCTACACTTCCAACATACATTTTCTGAGAGAGAACCACCTACTCATGTGTTGAGACCAAGATATTCCATTCCCACCATATGAATCTTGATCTCTAGCCTTCCCAAGTTGCTTTCCACTCAAATCTTCTTTCCACCAAATCCAAATCCTGTGAGAGAGAGTTGAGTATTGGGGAGACTATCATTTGAAGCACAAGAGCAAGGAGTTCATCATCAACACACCATTTGTTACTTCTTGGAGAGTGGTGTCTGCTAGATTGGCTAGGTGTCACTTGGGAGCCTCCGACAAGATTGTGGAGTTGAACCAAGGAGTTTGTAAGGGCAAGGAGATCGCCTACTTCATGAAGATCTACCCTAGTGAGGCAAGTCCTTCGTGGGCGACGACCATGGTGGGATAGACAAGGTTGCTTCTTCGTGGACCCTTCGTGGGTGGAGCCCTCCGTGGACTCGCGCAGCCGTTACCCTTCGTGGGTTGAAGTCTCCATCAATGTGGATGTACGATAGCACCACCTATCGGAACCACGACAAAAACATCTGTGTCTCCAATTGCGTTTGCCTTCTCAAACTCCTCCCCTTTACCTTCATATGAAATTGTTTTACATTCCGCTGCTATACTCTTAGAATTGCATGTGTAGGTTGATTGCTTGAATTGTGCTAAGTTGCTAAAATCTGCCAAGAACTAAAATTGGGAAAAAGCTAGATTTTTATTTGGTCAAGTAGTCTAATCACCCCCCCTCTAGACATACTTTCGATCCTACACACGTAGACTATTTGGCCGGTCAATAGAGTGCAATCCGATGCTAAACGGTGAGCAAGTGACTGTATAATCACCAAAAAAACATAAATAGTGACTGTAATGAGCGTATTCTGAAGTCCGGTGGCCGTATTACGCTTTTCGCTTGAATTACACCGCCCGCTAGTGTATTTATCTCTTCTCTCGCTCTCTCCATGGAGCTGAGTAGGCCAACGTGCCAGTGCCTAAATTGGTGCACGCCATCCCATTATTGTTGTACTAGTTTCGTAAGAGTGAACAAGCATTCATGTCTACCGTACAAACTGTAGATATGAGTTACAAATGCTATGAAGACGAATAAAAATATTTGAGTCCACTTTATGCCCACTTTCTCTCTGTAGGCCCTCCAAAAGTACATCTCTACACGTTCTCACACAATACATCTAACAACTATGCAATACAACACTACTACTACACTAACACAATAAATCATATGTGTTTTAGTTTTACTAGATCTCATATTGTTACTTAATTATTCAGTTTGCATACATTAAAATTGCCTTTGAAATGTATGGCTAGTATCATCTACCGCGCGGGAAAAATCCCGCCCTTGCCTGTTTAATCGGGTTTGTATTGATGGATTGTGCGAAACAACAAAACTATCATAGTACTACAGTACAAGTAATAGTTCACTGGGCCGCCGTGTTGTGTACTCCTCCGTCGTAAGAGTGGAGCGCTCACTTTCATAAATGTTCTAGTCCCTTTTGCCAACATGTGGGAGATCAAGCAACTGGGCCCACGTGCCATATCGAAATTACAGTGCAGAGTAGCCGGGGTGAAGCACCCCGTTCATGGCACCGGCGTAGTAATGAGCAATGGGGCATCAAATCACAAAGATGCACCTTTCCCGTAGTTAAGTTGGAGGGACGAATTGATGCTAAAAAAATAAGTTCGAGGGACGAAGCAACCATCATTTCACTCATTGTTGAATCCGCTTCTCCCTCATCTTCTTCAAGTTAACCACGTGTTGCTTCTGTCGTTGTTCTGCCTCATGTCGGATGCGGATCGGCTTGGAACTTCACTGACATGTGAGACCGCATGTTAGCAAACCGCCAGACCAACGTCCTATGAAACTAAGAAACCTCCCATGCCTTCCGCTTGGCAAAATCACCTCCTTTTTACTAATCTTGATACAATTTTTTAGATCAATATAATCAAGATTTGTATAGATAGCACACAGGAGCGAAACCAAGTGGTACGATTAAGGGCATCCACAATGTGTAGCCAAATGTGAAAATAGCTTTTGGCATCGTTGGGAACCATTGTGGAGGGTGTTGCCAAAGCCAAAAAGAGGGAACCGAAGCTCCCTAATTGATTGATTGAAGGAATAGAAAAATGAAACTTCTCTCCTCTTTCTCCCGTGCTTGGACGCATGTACAGTATAGAGCATAAAGTTTACTCCCCTGTCCCTTCTATCACAAATCATGAAGAAGTGAGGCATCAAATCACAAAGCACGGACGAAGCAACCATCATTTCACTCTTCGTTGACTCTGCTTCTCCATCATCTTCTTCGAGAAACCACCTTACCGCACTAAGCTGGACGGACAAAGCTATTGTGTAGTAGTACATTTATGCCTCCTTTGGTTCAATGGACTTCCTCGATGCAAAGAAGGTCATTGTCTCGGCTTGTAGGCAACACTTGTGAACGACTCGCCCTCAATGGTGTGCTGCGTCAGACGCACTTTGCCAAAGCCACAACGTTCAAGATATCATCGACGTCACCGCAATGGGGAAGGAAGTCAAATAGTTACTTCCTCCATTTTTTTGTATATAAGGCCAGTACCAAAATTACAATTTGTAGAAGGCCACTAACACTAATCGAGGCAAAATTGATGGGGTTTGCCTCGTACTAGCAACCAAGGACATTAATATACCCTTGCATGCATGTGTAAGTGAGAAGGTTGGTTTGCATGGCACTTCATTAATCAAGCAACGAGGAGTGGGATGGTTAGCTCTTTGGGCGTTGGAGAAAAAATACGCATTAATTGACACGTCAAACGAGGATTTATATCGATCAATCCTGTGAAGGAAAACCCCGCCTTTGTTTTTTAACACAAGTAGTACGTACTTGTATCCTGGTTGGGTCTAGGCCTTGCATTTCCATGCTTTGCCACACATTTTTGCCAAGCTTGCCTAAAGTTTTTCAAAATGAAAAAGGAGGTACAATTGCGCATGGCTGGCGTGGTCGCACCGCGCCCTCACACAGTCACTCCTGCACGCCGCAAACCCAACCAAGGGAATGCACCCTCACTAACACGTGCTACCGCACGTGATCAAACCAAACTTAGCCATCCTACCGCTAACACATAATTTTCATTCATACAATATGTTTATCCAACTGCATGTTGGGAAGATCCGTGTGGCCCGTGCGATGATCTGTTGGGGAAGAAGAAGAGGTGACGAAGAAGAAGGGATAGGAGATGCAAGATATTCATCCAACCGCCTAAAATGTTCGACTGACCCAATGATGAAAGTCAGATGACTTGCATAAATGTATGTTTTTACATAGCAAAACATCCCTAAAAACAACAACATAAAGAAAAACTTTCATTGCTCGCAGAATGAGACGGCCATGTCATCTTTGGCTATCGCCACGAACCAGCCGAAGCTGCTAACGTGTGTCTCCGCATAGTGGTTGTCCTCGGCCTCCAGCTACTCGTTCACGCGGAGCGTGCGGGCGCCCTGCACGGAAGCGAGCACCGCTTGGTTCATGCCCAAGAGTTCGGTTCCGCCTGCAGGAGGGCCTCGATGGCAACGGCATCCGCGTGCTAAGCGTCGAGTTGAGCCTCCGCCGCCCGGTTCAAGTCCATGACGTCCAGTTCCGCTTGCAAGAGGCCTCAATGGCACCGGCATCCGTGCGATCCGCGTCAAGTTGAACCTCCGCCGCATGGTTCATGTCCGCGACATTTGGTTCCGCCTGAAGGAGGGCCTCGATGGCAGCGGCATCCGCGCACTCCGCGTCAAGTTGAGCCTCAGCCTCCCGGTCCCCCTTTAGGATCGCCAGGTTGAACCGCTGGTCCGCCTACACCATGGGGGACCCAGACGCCAACAGAAAGTCGACGTCCATCGTCTCATATGCTGTCAGATTTCCGTTTCCCCAAACCCTTGAGAGGTTCGAACTCTAGGGCGCGTGCGGAGATCTCAACCTACCCAGCATACTACTCGCGAAACCTCACAGCCTAGCGCGTCGAGCTCAAGGGGAAAGGGAGACACAACAGTTTATCCTGGTTCGGGCCACCTTGCGGTGTAATACCCTACTCCAGCTTTGTGGTGCATTGCCTCGAGGGGCTGAGGATGAACTAGTACAATGGTTGAACAACCTCAGGAGGTGAGGTGTTCTTGAGCTCAAGTGAGCTGGTGAGATGTTGAGAGTGGAATGGATTCGATCCCCCTCTATGGTGGTAGCTAGGTCCTATTTATAGTGGCCTTGGTCCCCTTCCCAAATGTTGGCGGGAAGGGATCCCACAACGGCCAGATTTGAAGGGAGAAAAGAAGTACATCCTATCCTGACTAAAGTGGTCTTCACCTACAAAAGCCTATGGTCGTGACGCTGCGGTGGGCTCAACATGACATCCGTCCCGCCATCCTGGCGGTCTTTGGTCTTGTTGCACCAGAATGGAAACCTTTGGCTGATTCCTCGGGACTCCACGCCTGCTGCTTGCGTCCTTTGCACCGAAGAGGAAACTGGTACACTGCGCCCGCTAGCACTCACTTGGCACCCGCCTGGCCTTGGTCGTCATGGCTCACCTCAGCTAAGCCTTATAAGGTGCACCTTGCATACAAATCTCTGCTCCGTGGGAGCCAGCCTGACGAGGCTGATCCCCTTGATGGTCTTGGTGTCGTCCGCCTCGCGAGGGTCTTGAGTTGTTGGTGTTGAAGATGGGTCGTACCAGGCCGTCAATGGATCCACGCAGTGGGCCGCAGGCAGGCAAGTCTAGGTACCCCCGTATCCAGAATGCCGACAGTAGCCCCCGGGCCCAAGGCACGCTTGGACTTGGCTTCTAGGCGAAGCCAAAGCGAAAGTGCGGAGCACCACGGGCGCTAACCGCCTGTGGCCTTGGACGACATGTGGCGATTGATGGGACGTGGGCGTCTCCACTTCCCCATGCTGCCTTGAAATCCGTCCAACTTGACAAGTTGACATTTCATGCAGAAGATCATCATTACGCGGGATCGTGGAGGCCGGCGGTTGGCCTCCCTCTGGCTATAAATGAGGGGAGGGGCAGAGCCCCCCTCGCTCATCCCTTTCCTCGTCTTCGCTGCTTGCCCCTTCTTCTTCTCCATCTTGCCATAGCACCCATGGCGACGACGAGGAGGTTCTCGGCTGCTGAGAAGGGGAAGGCCCCTAAGGAGGAGCCATCTTCTCCACCACCCAAGATGGGTCGCAGCCATCCCCGCAAGCACACCGCGACCCCAGTGGTGGCCCCCAGGGGGCACGGGCGCGCATCTCCAAGGGTCGGCGCCTCCCTTGGCATCCACGATGGTGCTTCTTCTCGTGGCGGGGGCCACCGGCCACGGGGCAGCCCCTGCGACGAGGGGAGGCGTGCTATGGTTGCTCGCCCTCCTCGGCCGCGCCTCCTCGCTGGATGTGCTCCCGGAGTTCATGGTGTGGTCGGACAGACCCGCTGGCACCTTGTTCTGGCTCCCATGCTTTTTCACCGACGAGCTGGCGACCCCGGGGCTTGACAGCCTCTGGCTGCAGGCCGATGGCTGCTGCAACAGGGCCTCGTGGGTGGGGACCAAGGTTGCCACTACGGGCAGCGTGGTCCTAAACCGCGGCTGGCAGGCGTTTGCCCGCGCACGAGGCGTGAGCGGGAGGTGCACCCTCCACTTCAAGGAAGATGGCCTGGCGACCCTCTTCGTGAGGATGTTCGGGGAAGACGGCCTCCGCATGGGGTGCTTCCCAGAAGACAGCATCGACGATGAGCTAGGCCTTGACAACGTCCGTGCCAGCGGCGGGGGTGAGCTTGGCCTTGATGACGTCCACTCCTCCTCCCACAGCGGCAACTCCTCCTTAGGCGAGAGCTCGAGTAGCGGCAACTATGATCACACTCCACGCCGCCCAGCTCGGATTGAGGGGGGCAGCGGATCATCTCGCCGCCATGCCCCGGTCAAGCAGGAGGAGAGCCCGGTGTAGGACCTTGAGAAGAGGTGTCTAGAGTGGGGGGGTGATTAGACACTAAGTATCAAAGTTGCAATTTTTAACTTCTTTAAGTTTAAGTGGAGTTTAGGCACAAGTTTAACATTCACAATACATAACAAGCAAGCATGCAAAGAGTATATGAGCAGCGGAAAGTAAAGCATGCAACTTGCAAGAATGTAAAGGGAAGGGTTTTGGAGGATTCAAATGCAATTGGAGACACGGATGTTTTTGTCGTGGTTCCGATAGGTGGTGCTATCGTACATCCACGTTGATGGAGACTTCAACCCACGAAGGGTAACGGTTGCGCGAGTCCATGGAGGGCTCCACCCACGAAGGGTCCACGAAGAAGCAACCTTGTCTATCCCACCATGGCCGTCACCCACGAAGGACTTGCCTCACTAGCGGTAGATCTTCATGAAGTAGGCGATCTCCTTGCCCTTACAAACTCCTTGGTTCAACTCCACAATATTGTTGGAGGCTCCCAAGTGACACCTAGCCAATCTAGGAGACACCACTCTCCAAGAAGTAACAAATGGTGCGTTGATGATGAACTCCTTGCTCTTGTGCTTCAAATGATAGTCTCCCCAACACTTAACTCTCTCTCATAGGATTTGGATCTCGTGGAAAGAAGATTTGAGTGGAAAGCAACTTGGGGAAGGCTAGATATCAAGATTCATATGGTAGGAATGGAATATCTTGGCCTCAACACATGAGTAGGTGGTTTTCTCTCAGAAAATGTATGTTGGAAGTGTAGGTTCAGTCTGATGGCTTTCTCCACGAATGAAGAGTGGGTGGAGGGGTATATATAGCCTCCACACAAAATCTAACCGTTACACACAACTTGCCAAACTTAGTGGGACCGAATTGATAAACTCGGTCGGACCGATTTAGCAAATCTAGTGACCGTTAGGATTTTCGGTGGGACCGACATGCAACTTGGTAGGACCGATATGGTTAGGTTTAGGGCATAATGTAATCTCGGTGAGACTGATTACACAAACTCGGTGAGACCAATTTTGGTAATTAGCTAACCAGAGAGTTGGTCATGCAAACTCGGTGGGACCGATTACTCAAACTCGGTGGGACCGATTTTGGTAATAAGTTAACCAGAGAGTTTGCATTGTAATCTCGGTAGTACCGATTGCTCAAACTCGGTGAGACCAATTTTGGTAATGGGCATACACAGAGAGATTACAATCCCATATCGGTGAGACCGAGATCCCTATCGGTGAGACCGATTTGTCTAGGGCTTGTGGCAGTGGCTAAAACATCTGAACTCGGTGGCGCCGGATAGAAAGAATCGGTGGGGCCGAGTTTGACTTTAGGTTTAGGTCATATGTGTGGAAGTGGCAAAGTAGTTGAGGGTTTTGGAGCATATCACTAAGCATTGTGGAGCAAGAAACTCATTAAGCAACACCTCATCCCTTCTTGATAGTATTGGCTTTTCCTATAGACTCAATGTGATCTTGGATCACTAAAATGTAAAATGAAGAGTCTTGAGCTTGAAGCTTGAGCCAATCCTTTGTCCTTAGCATCTTGAAGGAGTTCCCACATCCTTTAGTCCATGCCACTCCATTGTTGAGCTTATCTGAAACATACTAGATAAAAGTGTTAGTCCAACAAGATATATGTTGACATTAATTACCAAAACCACCTAGGGAGCACTTGTGCTTTCAATCTCGCCCTTTTTGGTAATTGATGACAACATACATCAAAGCTTTAGATAAAGATATAAAGAATAGCAAGTAAAGCTTTGGAAAGGCATGTAACAAGCATAGGCTCCCCCTACATGTATGCACTCATGTGAATATGGAATATAGAAGCATGTGAGAGCATAACCATGATAGAGTAGGCAATGTGTTACATGTATCTTGGCCATATGCATCAGAGCAAAGAATATTAAAGAAAATACCTTCATGCCCATGAGTCCTTCTTGTAAACAGTATGTACATCAGCAAGAATTCCTCATACACATGATTGTGATGCATATACTTACCTTGTAGTCTTGAGTTGGCTTAGGATGGAATGAACCTGCGTCAACAAGGTTAGATAACATAGGTACATCTACTAGCCAGAGCAAACAGAAGAAACCACAAGAATACCAAGACTTGGATGACATGTAGAGAGTTAGTACTAAGTACCACATTGGATTAGACATGTCCCCAAAGGTAAAGATATGCAATGAATTTAAATGATTTCTTTCCCTTAGATGTCTTGCTCCCCCTGAATCTAGCATGGGATACTGGGAGAAGATAGGGAACAGAAAATCAGAGCTGAAAGATATAAATGAACAGAACTAATGCAAATAAGCACATATGAACATGTCTTTCCCCTCAAGAAGACATGTGGCATCTCTCCTCTTGACCACCAAGCATCTGGGATCCTTGAGAAATACTTTCTACTTGAGTATTCTCTCCCCCTGGAGATCTCTTTCTCCCCCTGAGGAGGTGATACTCTCTCTCTCTCTGATGTGATCTCTCTAAGTGATAAGCTTTGATGTGATCTCTCTCTCCCCCTTTGACATCAATTTCCAAGAAGGGTTTGATCCTTGAGTCACAGCACAAAGCATTTATATAAATGTGATGCCTGTAGAGGACAAGATTCATTGAGTGGAGCTGGATCAGAAGAAACACAGATTAAGTGGCAAACTATTTTCCCTGTTGTGAAATCAGTGGCATCGAGTGGTATGCTTCGGTTGTACCAAAAGGATTCAGTTGGACGGAAAACAACAAATCGGTGAAACCGAGTTCATCGCAGAGAAAACACTTGTCACCTCAGCTCACTAGACTAGTAAGATCTCACAAAGATTTGCAAGGAATTTACTGAATGATATGCAATGAATTGGATGCAGAAAACGCAGAGCAAACAGAAAGAAATCTAGATGAATTTTTTTTGAAAGGGGAAACAAATATGCATGAGACAAATGCAAAAACACAGAAAAGAACACAAGAGAACTTCATCTAGAGATGGTTGGCGACAAAGTCACCTATGTTAGAGTATATTGACTTAGGAGTCAAGTGAGATCACTTGATCATAGGTCATACTCATCGTTTAAGCTCAAAATGGGGTTGCCATTTTTCGTTTAAGCATCTTGATGTATTCACATCTTGTCGAGTTGCTTTAGCTCATGACTTGGAGTAAAGCTTCTCTAAGATGGAATAACATACCTTGGTTGGTGGTGTTGAACATGTAGTTGAACTTGTGTGGGTTGCTCAAGGTTGATGTAGCTCATCAAGAATTGGGAGCACCACTTGGAATTTGAGTCCATCTACCTACATGGGTTAGTTCTTGCAAGGAAGAGCACTTGTGTATCCAAAAATGACAATCATGAAGCTCAACATAGAATTTGTCAAAGGATATGTTCGAATGGTTCCGTGCTTCCTTGTCTTCAACCACCATAGTGTAGAAACTTGGCGATGTAGAGATTGCTCAAGATGTGAGTAGATTACAATCTCATGGAATTTGATTCAACCAAGTACCTACATAGGTTATATAACATGCAAGATGCAAATATATCCAAGACATAAGATCTTCATCATAAGAGAAATATCAAGGATTAGTCATAAGCTCATGTCTTGCATGTGTCCAATGGAGTTTCTGTCGGATTTCGGGTTCCGGCAGACCCCTGAGGTTCGAACACTGGGGTGGGCGCGGAGATTCAACCCTCTACCGTCTCGCACCTCGCCGAATCGCTGGGACCTGAACTACTAAACATAACAGCACAAGGGACACAAGATTTATACTGGTTCAGGCCACCATTGTGGTGTAATACCCTACTCCAGTGTGTGCTGTGGTGGATTGCCTCTTGGGCTGATGATGAACAATACAAGGAAGAACAGCCTCGCGAGGGTCTGTTCTTGGCTGGTGCGATGAACTGCTAGGAGGGAGTTCAGTCTCTCTATCTACTGATTTCTTGATGAGGATCCAGATGCCTCTACCCTGGGGGTGGCTAGTCCTATTTATAGGCAAAGGCCCTGGGCCTCTTCCCAGAGCGGGAAGGGCGCCAACAGTTGGCCATTTTGAAGGGGAACATCGGGTACACTTATCCTGCTAAAGTTGGTCCTCGCCTGTCAAAGGCTCTGGTGATGACGCCGGCTTGGGCTCCACGATGACTTCCTTCCAGCCGTTGGGCCGGTCTTGGTCTCGTTGCACCGAAATGGACGCCTTTGCTTGATACTCTCGCCTGTGCTTGCTCCCTTTGCACCAAAGAGGAAAGGAGGACACTGCGCGGGCTGGCGCCTGACTGGCACCCTTGGTCGTCATGGCTTGCGTCATGGGCACCTTGCGAGGTACCCTGCCTTGAACTCTTCGCCTCCTCATGAGCCAGCCTGACGAGGCCGTGCCTGAGGAAGCTCCTTGTCGTCCGCCCCGCGAGGCTTGGCCCCTCGCGAGGGTCTTGAGCTTGCGTTGATGAAGATGGGCTGTGCTGGGCCTCCTTTGAGCCACGCCGCAGGCCGCAGGCAGGCAAGTCTGGGGACCCCCATTCCCAGAACGCCGACAGTAGCCCCCGGGCCTGCGGCGCGCCCGAACTTGGCCGGGCAGAGAGGCGAAAGGGCAAGTGCGAAGCATCGCGGTCCCTAATAGCCTGCGGCCTTGGGCGCCGCATGGCGGTCGATTGGTCGGGGGCGACTCCGCTTCCCCATGATGCCTTGGTAACCGCACGGATTCGACAAGTCCCTGCATGCAAAGCGGGTCATGATTGCCTGTGATCGTGGAGGTCGACGGTTGGTCTTCGCCGGCTATAAGTACGGAATGGCATGCGCCCTTCCAGCCTATCCCCTCTTGCTTCTCCTTTTTCTCCATGGCTCCACCAAGGAAGTTTTTGGCCGCAGAGAAGGGGAAGGCCCGCCAGGTCGAGTCTTCCTCTCCCCCGCCCAAGCGCGGTCGAGGTCGCCCTCGCAAGCATCCTGTGGCCTCCATGGAGGTCCCCCGTGGTCGCGGAGGTGGCTCTCAGCATGGCGACGAGCGGCTTGCCATGGTCAGAGGGCGTGCCCCGGCCGTGCAACCCCAGAGGCCGCGTCTCCACGCTGCGGAGGCGCTGCCGGAGTTCGTGGTGTGGGCGGTAGAGCCGTCCGGCACCCGGCTTCAGCTCCCTCGCTTCCTCCTAGGTGAGCTCCCAGATGGCGCCCAGGGTGGCCTCTGGCTCCAGGCGGACGGCTGCTGCAGCCGGGCTTCGTGGGCTTCTCTGGAGGTCTCTACTATGGGGAACCTGTTCCTGACCCGCGGCTGGCAGACGTTCGCTCACGCGCGTGGTCTTCGCCGCCGGTGATCCCTGCACTTCAAGTACGACGGCGACGCCACCCTCTACGTGAGGGTGTTTGGGGAAGATGGTCGCCGCATGGGGTGCTGCCCTGAAGACGACGACTGCAGCCGAGGACTCAGCCCCGGCGTGGATGGAGAGGGCAGCGCGCGGGCGGCTGGCGACGCCCGTGACTCCTCAAGCTTCACCAGCTCTTCTTCGGGTGGTGACTCTTCCAGCAGCGGCCGCAGCCAGCCCCCACGCCGCCGCGCCTGCTTGGAGGGTGGCTGCAGGTCTGCTCGCCGCCGCGCCCCGGTGAAGCGCGAGAGGGAGTCCGCCTGAGCTCCGGAGGCGGCTCGAGTCTTCCAAGAGGGCCGGCACGGGACATGCTTCGCCTGCTTTTGTACTTTTCCTTTCTTTTCTCCTGCGCAAAAAAGACAGCAATGTGTGGCCCCGTGGGGGCGTGTTTGGGTTAACACCGTTAATTATTGTACTCCTTTTGTTATCCTGATACTGTTCTTTTCTGCTGTACGCCCATTCGCAAGTAAACCCCGGCCTTGGCCGCGGGGGCGACCGATCCAGGCCCCATGTTCGCGTCGTGCTGCCCGTGAGGCATGGTCCGGAGGGGTGCTCCGGCTGTGGACAAGGGCCGTGAAAACTTGAGCGATTGGGGTAGGAGCGCTCGCGAGGGCTCCCGGGGCTTCTGCCTCGCGAGACCCCGTGCAAGAGAACCGCAAAAAGCAAGTGGAAAAACCGCGTCCGACACCTAGTCTAGTCTTCGACGTCTTCTCACCAGCATGGAGCTAAGTGCTGCCACTGGGCGTGGGAGGGAGCCCCAGGGCCTGAGGCCGGCACTCCTAAGACTCCGGGGCGTGTACAGCCCCAACTCATTATTACGTGAGAGTGTCACGAGCGGCGAGCTTCACAGGCGTTGGCCTTCTTCACTGGCTCCGGGCCTTTCTTCGAGGAAGCAAGCTTCACGGGCGTTGGCCCTCTTCACAGGCTCCGGGCCCTTTCCAAAATGCGACAGCTTCACAGGCATTCACCTTCTTCACAGGCTCTAGGCCTTTTCCAAAATGATAAGCTTCACAGGCATTCCCTTCTTCACAGGCTCTGGGCCTTTTCCAAAAAGATAAGCTTCACAGGCATTCGCCTTATTCATAGGCTCTGGGCCTTTTCCAAAAAGATAAGCTTCACAGGCATTCGCCTTCTTCACAGGCTCTGGGCCTTTTCCAAAAAGATAAGCTTCACAGGCATTCGCCTTCTTCACAGGCTCTGGGCCTTTTCCAAAAAGATAAGCTTCATAGGCATTCGCCTTCTTCACAGGCTCTGGGCCTTTTTAGGGGTAAAACCTCCGGAGGTGCTGGATGTTCCATGCGTTCTGTATAGGTACTCCCTCCTGAGTCTCCAAGTGCACGGAGGCGGGCCTGGAAACATGAACAACCTTGAACGGGCCCTCCCACATGGGAGAGAGCTTATGCAGTCCCTCCCTGGAGAGGACCCGCCGGAGCACGAGGTCCCCTACCTCGAGAGTTCTGGGGCGGATGTTGCGGCAGTGGTATCGCCGGAGTGCCTGCTGGTACCTTGCCGCTCGCAGCGCAGCTTCTCGATGACGCTCCTCCCCCAGCACAAGGTCCATCCCCCGCATGGCGTCCTGCAGTGTCTCATCGAACGCCAGGACCCACGTGGATCGATGCTTGACCTCCTGAGGGAGGACCGCTTCGGCTCCGTAGACCAGGAAGAAGGGGGTCTCTCCAGTCGGCTTGGTCGCGGTTGTGCGGATGGACCACAACACGGACTGAAGCTCGTCATACCAGCCTCTGCCGCAGGCCTCCAGTTTCTTCTTGAATGTCCTGGTCTTGAGGCCCCTCAGGACCTCTGCATTGGCCCGCTCGGCCTATCCGTTGCTTCGGGGGTGCGCCACCGAAGCGTAGCATATCTGCGTCCCAAGGTTAGCACAATATGTTTTGAAAAGGTTACTGGTGAACTGCGAACCGTTGTCGGTCTTGCTACGGTTCGGCACTCCGAACCGGCTGACGATGCCCTTGATGAACTTGACCGCAGAACCAGCAGGGATGGTGCGGATGGCCTCAACTTTGGCCCACTTGGTGAATTTGTCCATGGCGACGTAGAGGTAGCGATAGCCCCCTGGCGCCCGAGGAAAAGGGCCCAGGATGTCCAGCCCCCAGACCGCGAATGGCCAAGTGAGGGGGATGGTTTGCAGACCTCCTGCCGGCTGGTGGGTCTGCTTGGCATGGAATTGGCAGGCCTCGCAAGCCTTCACAAGTTCAACAGCGTCATTGAGCGCAGTGGGCCAATAGAAACCGCTGCGGAACGCCTTGCCGACGAGGGTCCGTGACGACGAATGATGCCCACAATCTCCAACATGTATATCTGCCAGCAGTTCGTTCCCCTGTTCCCTGGTGATGCAGCGCAGGGACACATCGTTCGGTCATTTCCGGTAGAGCTCTCCATCCATGATGCTGTACGCTGTGGCTTGCCGCGCCACACGCTCTGCCTCCTCCTCCTTCTCCGGCAAGGTCCCTTGCGTTAAGTAACTCTTGAGCTCTGTGATCTAGCACCCCTCTTGAGGTTCCATCGTTAGGAGCAGTCGTGCTCCTGAGGCCGGGCCACAGGCTGGGGCTCCCGAGGCAGGTGGCCGAGGGAGCTCCACCCGAGGCTGTGCTGTGCTTGACAATGGCGGTAGGGCTAAAGGCTTGAAGAGCCGTTCCTCAAAGACGCCCAGCTCCTGGGGTAACCTCCTGGAGGCTCGTTTGGTGATGTCGTCGGCCTCTTGATTAGTGCCGCGGAGCACGTGCTGCAGCTCCAACCCCCAGAACTGCTTCTCCATCCTGCGGACCTCCGCGAGGTAGGCCTCCATGTGCTCATCTCTTGGCTCGTACACCTTGTTGGAGAAATTAACGAGGATCTGCGAATCGCCCTTGATAGTAAGACGCTTCACTCCCAGGGCAGCGGCGTCCTTCAAGCCCGCTATCAGTCCCTCGTATTCTGCTATATTGTTGGAGACCTTTTTGCCTTGCTGGAAACAGAGCTGCACGGCATAGTAGAGCTTGTCCTGAGCGGGAGATATGAGCACCGCCCCAGCTGCAGCGCCCTGCCCGGAGAATGCTCCGTCGAACTACATGACCCAGCCTTCTGGCGCTTCGCTTCCTAGGGAGAGGGATCGATCCTCGCCGGACCTGAGGCTCGGTGCCTCTGTCCATTCGGCCATGAAATCCGTCAGCGCGGACCCCTTGATGAGTCTGGTTGTGCTGAACTCGAGCTGGAATGCTTGCAGTTCAATGTTCCACTCGGCGACCCTTCCGGCTGAGTTGGGGCTCCTGAGCACCCTCTCCAAGGGGTATGCCGAGACGACCTTGATTGGATGACCCTGGAAGTAGTGCCGTAGCTTGCGCGAAGCCACCAGTAGCGCGAGGAGGAGCTTCTGCGGCATGGGGTACTGTGCCCTCGCATCCCGTAACACTGTGCTGATGAAGTACACCGAGTGCTCAACGAGGCTAGGGGCGTCGGTGCTGGTGGCGTCTTCCGGAAGCCGTGGTGCCTCCTGAGGTGGCGGAGCCTCCAGAAGCTGGGTGCCTGGAAGGAGGGCCTCTCCCGCCCCTGGTGTGCTCTGCTGCGACGGCTGATCTTCTTCAGTCGCGGTGGTGGCTTCTGCGAGTTCCTTCTGATTCAGGCTTG
This sequence comes from Triticum timopheevii, assembly GCA_963921465.1. Classification (NCBI taxonomy): domain Eukaryota; kingdom Viridiplantae; phylum Streptophyta; class Magnoliopsida; order Poales; family Poaceae; genus Triticum; species Triticum timopheevii. Next base: position 475,221,365 of record OY997268.1, read on the forward strand.
CCTTGGCTCATGTGGCCGCTGTGGTCTTGGCCCGACGCTCCTCTCTAACTGCCACCAGGGCTGCGCTAGCGGAGTAGGGAGTGTCGGCGAGGTAGAGTACCAGGGGCTCCTGAGGGCGCGGGGCCACCATCACTGGAGGGCTGGTTAGGTACCTCTTGAGGTCTTGGAATGCTTTGTCGGCCTCTTCAGCCCATTCGAAGGGCCCCTTTTTCTTCATCAGCTAGAAGAAAGGTAGCGCCCGCTCCCCCAATCGGGAGATGAAACGCCCCAGCGCCGTCACGCGCCCCGTGAGCTTCTGCATTTCCCTGAGGGTCTTTGGTGGGCTCATGTCCTCAACTGCCTTGACCTTTTCTGGGTTGGCCTCGATGCCTCGGTGGGATACGAGGAAACCCAGGAGCTTGCCCGAGGGAACTCCAAACACGCACTTCTCCGGGTTGAGTCGCGGCCATGAATTTGGCCAATGCTGGATAGCCAAGGATGGCATTGTAGGGGAGGCCGATGGGGGCGATGTCGAAGTCGACCAGTTCCGTGCGGAAGTTGTCGTAGGTGCCGAAGGTAACCGGAAGCCGGATTTGTCCCAAGGAGCTGGATGACCCGCATCCTACGCTCGAGAAAGGCCGGCTGGGCTGCAGCCGCTCCCGGGGTATGCAGAGGAGGTTGAAGGCCTCAACTGAGAGTACGTTGAGGCCGCGCCTCCATCGATGAGGGTCCTGGTGACAGCCACCTGGCAGAAGGTGGGTGTGCAGAGCAGGGGGAGCGCACCCGAGCCGGCCGAGTTGATGGGGTGGTCCCCAGAGTCGAAGGTCAGCCCGGCCAACGGCTCCGTCCGGCCCGAGGGAGCCCCCTGCCGCGTGGAGGCGGCGCCGACCCGGCGGACGAATGTCTTGACGTGGCGGCTAGAGGACGGCGCCTGTGAGCCGCCTAGGAGGGCCGCGACGACCAAAGGAGCCGGCGCGACAGAGTGGGTGATGAAGCAGCTGCGCGGCTCCTCCCCAGAGGCCGCTGGGGAGCGCAGGGGCGATGCTTGCTGCCCGTTCCCCACCGGGCCGGTGGCGGTGTTGACGGCGGGCGACGGGGAACGACGAGGGCGCCCGCCGACAGGAGCCGTCTGGGTGACATGGGAGGCGAGGGCGGCTCGGCACCCGGTGCGAGCCCGATGAGCGTCAGACATGGTTGCGATGGTCGGGGAAGAACGAGGCGACGGAAGGCAGATTCCGGCGCACCCCTACCTGGCGCGCCAAATGTCGGATTTCGGGTTCTGGCAGACCCCTGAGGTTCGAACACTGGGGTGCGCGCGGAGATTCAACCCTCTACCGTCTCGCACCTTGCCGAATCACTGGGACCTAAACTACTAAACAGAACAGCACAAGGGACACAAGATTTATACTGGTTCAGGCCACCATTGTGGTGTAATACCCTACTCCAGTGTGTGGTGTGGTGGATTGCCTCTTGGGCTGATGATGAACAATACAAGGAAGAACAGCCTCGCGAGGGTCTGTTCTTGGCTGGTGCGATGAACTGCTAGGAGGGAGTTCAGTCACTCTATCTACTGATTTCTTGATGAGGATCCAGATGCCTCTACCCTTGGGGTGGCTAGTCCCATTTATAGGCAAAGGCCGTGGGCCTCTTCCCAAATATTGAGCGGGAAGGGCGCCAATAGTTGGCCATTTTGAAGGGGAACATCGGGTACACTTATCCTGACTAAAGTTGGTCCTCGCCTGTCAAAGGCTCTGGTGATGACGCCGGCTTGGGCTCCACGATGACTTCCGTCCAGCCGTTGGGCCGGTCTTGGTCTCATTTCACCGAAATGGACGCCTTTGCTTGATACTCTCACCTGCGCTTGCTCCCTTTGCACCAAAGAGGAAAGGAGGACACTGCGCGGGCTGGCGCCCGACTGGCGCCCTTGGTCATTATGGCTTGCGTCATGGGCACCTCACGATGTACCCTGCCTTGGACTCTCCGCCTCCTCATGAGCCAGCCTGATGAGGCCGTGCCTGAGGAAGCTCCTTGTTGTCCGCCCCGCGAGGCTTGGCCCCTTGCGAGGGTCTTGAGCTCGCGTTGATGAAGATGGGCTGTGCTGGGCCTCCTTTAAGCCACGCCGCAGGCCGCAGGCAGGCAAGTCTGGGGACCCCCGTTCCCAGAACGCCGACAGTTTCTACTCCAAGTTTGAAGCATCTATGATGTTCAATTCTCCTCTCAACCTGCAAAACACTTTCTCATCAAGAGGTTTAGTGAATATATCCGCTAATTGCTTTTCGGTGCGAACATGCTTAAGATTAATGTCACCCTTAGCAACATGATCTCGAATGAAATGATGACGAACTTCAATATTCTTAGTTCGAGAATGTTGTACGGGATTATGACCAATTTTGATAGCACTTTCATTGTCAGAAAGCAATGGAACATGTTTCACATATATCCCATAATCTTTAAGAGTTTGGGTCATCCAAAGTAATTGAGCACAACATGAACCAGCGGCAATGTATTCCGCTTCGGCGGTGGATAAGTTCATCAAGTTTTGTTTCTTGGAGGACCAAGACACAAGAGATCTACCAAGAAATTGACAAGTACCCAAAGTGGACTTTCTATCAACCTTGTCTCCGGCATAGTCCGAGTCGGAGTAGCCAACAAGATCGAAAGAGGCCCTCCTAGGATACCAAATGCCAAAATTTGGTGTATGGATTAAGTATCTCACTATCCTTTTCATGGCCTTAAGATGACATTCTTTAGGAGCAGCTTGATATTGTGCACACATGCACACACTTAGCATGATATCGGGACATGAAGCACATAGATATAACAATGAACTAATCATAGAGCGATAAACCTTTTGATCAACCGGTTCACCATCTTTGGTCAAGTCAAGATGTCCACTAGTAGGCATGGGTGTAGTCATACCTTTGCATTCTTTCATATTGAACTTCTTTAATAAGTCCTTGGTGTACTTCATTTGAGAAACAAAAGTACCTTCCTTAGTTTGCTTGATTTGCAAACCAAGAAAGAATTTGAGTTCACTCATCACAGACATCTCAAACTTCTCCGACATTAGCTTCCCAAACTTTTCACTAAAATAAGGGTTAGTTGAACCAAATATAATATCATCAACATAGATTTGGCACACAAATAGTTCTCCATTAACCCTTTTAGTAAAAAGTGTGGAATCAATTTTCCCAATTTCAAAGCCTTTTTCAATGAGGAACTTGGTCAAGCATTTATACCACGCTCTAGGAGCTTGTTTAAGACCATAAAGGGCTTCGTGAAGTTTGTAAACATGATTTGGTTTCTTAGGATTGACAAAGCCGGGAGGTTGCTTAACATAAACTTCCTCCTCTATTTCACCATTTAGAAAAGCACTTTTAATGTCCATTTGGTAAAAGGTGATATCATGGTGATTAGCATAGGCAAGTAAGATGCAAATGGACTCAAGTCTAGCAACGGGAGCGTAAGTCTCACCATAGTCCATACCTTCGACTTGTGTGTAGCCTTGGGCGACGATACGTGCTTTGTTGCGAACTACTTGTCCATCTTCATCTTGCTTGTTGTGAAACACCCATTTGGTACCGATGATGTTGTGGTTGTTGTCGGGCTTCTCAACCAATGTCCAAACTTGGTTCCTCTCAAAGTTGTGTAGCTCTTCATGCATAGCATTTATCCAATCCGGATCTTCCAATGCTTCTTCGACCTTCATAGGTTCAATGCTAGAGATGAAAGAATAGTTTTCACAAAAGTTAGCTAAACGAGTTTTAGAGCGAGTGATTCTCCCGGTTTGAATATCGTTGTAGATTTGCTCGACGGGATGGTCTTTAGCAATTCTTGCTCGAACTCGTGAAAGCTTTTGCTTGGTTCTTGGTTGAACTTCTTCATCTTGTTCTTCTTCTTGGCCTTCTTCATTGTTGGCGTTGACGTTCTCTTATCGTGGTGGAGAAGGAGGTTGTTGACGTTCATCTTGATGCACTTCCTTGTTTTCTTCATCTTGGTGTGTCCCACTTGTGGATGCTTCCGTATCAACTCTTGGTTCACCTTGTCGTGAAGTAGAAGCTTCCACTTGGATGGGCGAGGTACTCTCCCTCACCTCCGTTGGACGTACCTTGCCAATAGACAAGTCTTGGATTGCTTCCGAAGGATCTTTGTCTCCTACATCAATTGGCAATTGCTCTACTTGCGAGCCGTTAGATTTATCAAACTTCACATCTACCATCTCTTCAACCTTTTGGGTGAGATTGTTGTAGACACGGTAAGTGTGAGAGTTTGAGCCATAACCTAGTAGGAAACCTTCATGAGACTTAGGAGCAAATTTAGAACGATGATGCTTATCAAGAATGTAGCACTTTGAGCCGAATACTCGAAAGTATCCTACTTGGGGTTTGTTACCGGTGAGGAGCTCGTATGTCGTCTTGCCGAGTAGCTTGTGAAGATACAAGCGATTTGTTGCATGACAAGCTGTCTCAACCGCTTCTGCCCAAAAGTGCTTCGGTGTCTTGTACTCATCAAGCATCGTTCTCGCCATTTCGATGAGCGTCCGGTTCTTCCTCTCAACAACTCCATTTTGTTGAGGTGTGTACGTAGCCGAGAACTCGTGTGAAATCCCTTCTTCATCAAGAAAGGTGTCCACGTTTGCGTTCTTGAACTCCGTTCCGTTGTCGCTGTGAACCTTCTTGATCTTCACTTCAAATTGATTTTGGGCCTTCCTAGCGAAGTTTTTGTAGATCTTTTGGACCTGCGATTTATCATCGAGAAAGAACACCCACGTAAATTTTGAAAAATCATCAACTATAACTAGACCAAAAGAATTTCCGCCGAGACTCTTGTAAGAGTTGGGACTAAAAAGATACATGTGAAGTAGCTCGAGTGGCCTCCTTGTGGTCATGATGTTCTTCACGGGATGCCTTCCTCCAACCTGTTTACCTGCTTGACAAGCACGGCAAAGTCTATCCTTATCAAATATCACATCGTTAACACCAAGGATATGATTCCCTTTAATAAGCTTGTCAAGGTTTCTCATGCCAACGTGACCTAGTTGTCTATGCCATAACCAACCTTTTGAGGATTTAGCAATGAAGCCAGTTTTAGGTTGAGCCTTTTTAGAGAAATCAACAATGTAAAGATCACCTCTACGTATACCAGTAAAGACCATTTTATGATTGTCTCGACGAAACACTTGGCAATCTACTTCAGTAAATAGGACATTGAAACCGAAATCAGCAAGTCTAGATACTGAAAGTAAGTTGTAGCCAAGAGATTCAACAAGCATAACATTCTGAATGGATCTATCATGTGATATGGCCACCTTACCGAGGCCAACCACCTTACCCTTTGAGTTGTCACCGAAAGTGACATACTTTCAAGGACCATCGTTTTCAGCAAGCTCACGAAACATGTCTTTATCTCCGGTCATGTGATCGGTACATCCACTATCAAGAACCCATTCCTTTCCTCCTGCCATATATCCCCGAAGATTTGCCATAAGACCAAAGTGTCTCATTGCATCATCAAGATCAAAGTCACTATCATCATCCTCATCATAGTATCCATGTTCAACATCGTTATGTGGTGGATCAAATCCTAGAGATGGTGATTCGTTAGAGTGAGTTTGATAATGATCTTGCTTATGAATTTTTATAGCTTTAGAAATAATATCACTAATAATTCCAACATCTCCTTTGGCACGCATAAGGGTTGTAAGCTCAAACAAACAATCACCAAACATAGGATCACTAGAATTCATCTTACTCAAGGCAATAGACTTATGGAGAATTTCATCAAGATTTTTCAAGGAATAATTTGGAAAGCGTTCCTCAAGAAATTTCCATATAGTGTAGGCACACTTAAGAGTAGGCAAACATCCAATCAAGTTTCTAGGCAATCCTCTAATGATAAGTTCGGCAGTTCTAAGATTGCGGATCATGTCAATTGACTCATCAAGGGTAGGATGCAAAGGATCAACATGAGGTGCACAAGGGCTAGCAATGTACTTGTTCAAATGATATTCATTGAAGATTACAAGCATCTCATTTTTACACTCATGAAAATACTCGCCATCAAGTATACGCACTCTATGTCTAAGACTCCCCAAAGTAGACTCATCCATCTTCCTCCAATGGTGATTAAACCAAGGCAATGGAGACCAAAGCTCTGATACCACTTGTAGGACCTTGAGAAGAGGTGTCTAGAGGGGGGGTGATTAGACACTAAGTATCAAAGTTGCAGTTTTTAACTTCTTTAAGTTTAAGTGGAGTTTAGGCACAAGTTTAACATTCACAATACATAACAAGCAAGCATGCACAGAGTATATGAGCAGCGGAAAGTAAAGCATGCAAATTGCAAGAATGTAAAGGGAAGGGTTTTGGAGGATTCAAAGGCAATTGGAGACACGGATGTTTTTGTCATGGTTCCGATAGGTGGTGCTATCGTACATCCACGTTGATGGAGACTTCAACCCACGAAGGGTAATGGTTGCGCGAGTCCACGGAGGGCTCCACCCACGAAGGGTCCACAAAGAAGCAACCTTGTCTATCCCACCATGCCCGTCGCCCACGAAGGACTTGCCTCACTAGTGGTAGATCTTCACGAACTAGGCGATCTCCTTGCCCTTACAAACTCCTTGGTTCAACTCCACAATATTGTTGGAGGCTCTCAAGTGACACCTAGCCAATCTAGGAGACACCACTCTCCAAGAAGTAACAAATGGTGCGTTGATGATGAACTCCTTGCTCTTGTGCTTCAAATGATAGTCTCCCCAACACTCAACTCTCACTCATAGGATTTGGATCTGGTGGAAAGAAGATTTGAGTGGAAAGCAACTTGGGAAAGGCTAGAGATCAAGATTCATATGGTAGGAATGGAATAACTTGGCCTCAACACATGAGTAGGTGGTTCTCTCTCAGAAAATGTATGCTGGAAGTGTAGGTTCAGTCTGATGGATTTCTCCATGAATGAGGAGTGGGTGGAGGGGTATATATAGCCTCCACACAAAATCTAACCGTTACACATAACTTGCCACTCGGTAGGACCGAATTGATAAACTCGGTCGGACCGATTTAGCAAATCTAGTGACCGTTAGGATTTTCGGTGGGACCGACATGCAACTCGGTAGGACTGATATGGTTAGGGTTAGGGCATAATGTAATCTCAGTGAGACCAATTACACAAACTCGGTGAGACCGATTTTGGTAATTAGCTAACTAGAGAGTTGGTCAGGCAAACTCGGTGGGACCGATTACTCAAACTCGGTGGGACCGATTTTGGTAATAAGTTAACTAGAGAGTTTGCATTGTAATCTCGGTAGTACCGATTGCTCAAACTCGGTGAGACCGATTTTGGTAATGGACATACACAGAGAGATTACAATCCCATCTCGGTGAGACTGAGATCCCTATCGGTGAGACCGATTTGTCTAGGGTTTGTGGCAGTGGCTAAGACATCTGAACTCGGTGGCGCCGGATAGAAAGAATCGGTGGGGCCGAGTTTGACTTTAGGTTTAGGTCATATGTGTGGAAGTGGGAAAGTAGTTGAGGGTTTTGGAGCATATCACTAAGCACTGTGGAGCAAGAAACTCATTAAGCAACACTATCGGTGTCAAAACCGGCGGATCTCGGGTAGGGGGTCCCGAACTGTGCGTCTAGGCGGATGGTAACAGGAGACAAGGGACACGATGTTTTACCCAGGTTCGGGCCCTCTTGATGGAGGTAAAACCCTACGTCCTGCTTGATTAATATTGATAATATGGGTAGTACAAGAGTGGATCTACCGCGAGATCAAGGAGGCTAAACCCTAGAAGCTAGACTATGGTATGATTGTTGTAATGTATGTTGTGTCCTATGGACTAAGCCCTCCGGGTTATATAGACACCGGAGAGGGCTAGGGTTACACAGAGTCGGTTACAATGGTAGGAGATCTACATATCCGTATCGCTAAGCTTCCCTTCCACGCCAAGGAAAGTCCCATCCGGACACGGGACGGAGTCTTCAATCTTGTATCTTCGTAGTCTTGGAGTCCGGCGGACGATGATAGTCCGGCTGTCCGGACACCCCCTAGTCCAGGACTCCCTCAGTAGCCCCTGAACCAGGCTTCAATGACTATAAGTCCGGCGCGCATAATGTTCGGCATTGCAAGGCGGGTTCCTCCTTTGAATAATCCAGAGAAGATTGTGAACACCAGGATAGTGTCTGGCTCTGCAAAATAAATTCCACGTTCCACCGTAGAGAGAATAATATATACACAAGTTCAATCTGCTGACGTATTTTGCGGCATGACATCACACCACTACCAAGCCTTTACTTGAATCGTTTTTTATTATACCGTCTCAGCGCGTTTAGCGAAGCGGTTTCCTTCGCACGACTTGTGGAAGCAGAGATCGTGTTCCCCTTATTCCGGGATTCTCATCAATACGGATGTGGGTAACCCAACTACGCCATTGATAGTGGCGCTTGGGAGATAAGCGAGTTTTACCAGGTCGGTGGGGGAGGCATAGTCTTCGCCCGCCTATATATAAGGGATAAGGATTCACCTTTTCACCCACGCCTTCTTCCTCCTTTGCTTATCCATCTCCGCGCACTCAAGCTCCAGCGCCCAAGTTCGTGCATCTCGTCTCAACCTTCTCCGACCATGTCCGGAGCGGGAGGCAAGTGGTTGGCTTCCACCGTTAAGGAGGAGCACATCACAAAGCTGCGCAGCGCCGGATACCTTTCCGGCGCCATCGCGCACCGGCTGCCCGACGAGGGGCAGCTCATCCCCACCCCCAGGCCCCATGAGAGGGTCGTTTTCCTTCCCCACTTCCTCCGCAGACTGGGCTTTCCACTTCACCCCTTTGTCCGGGGGCTCATGTTCTACTACGGCCTAGATTTCCATGATCTGGCGCCGAACTTCATCCTCAACATCTCGGCGTTTATCATCGTGTGCGAGGCCCTCCTCTGCATCCGGCCCCACTTCGGCTTGTGGCTCAAGACCTTCAATGTCAAGCCGAAGGTAGTGAAGGGCACGTAGGCGGAGTGCGGAGGCGCCATGTTGGGCAAGATGCCCAACGTCCTCTGGTTCGAAGGGGCCTTTGTGGAATCCGTCAAGGGGTGGCAGTCGGGATGGTTCTATATCACCGAGCCGCGCGACCCTACATGGGCGGCGACCCCCGAGTTCATATCTGGTATCCCTACGCAGCTCACCTCCTGGAAAGAGAAGGGCTTGCTGTGGGGTAATTCGAAGGAGCTGACGGGACTCCAAGCCTGTATACAGAAGCTGGTGAACAAGAAGCTCAGGCTTGTTGACGTGGTCCAAGTCATGCTCGTCCGCCGGATTCTCCCATGCCAAGAACGGGCATTCAATCTGTGGGAGTTCGATCCGGAACAGCACCAGGCGCTGAGCGGGCTCTTCGACACGACGTACGAAGGCGCCTGGAGGGTGCTGTTTAAGGGCACCGAAGCCCCCGCATCCGCGACGGAAGATCGCGGATTTCACTCGCAGCGTCCAGCTGATGAGGTAAGTGATTCTACCCCTTTACGGGACACTTGTTGTTAATAGTTTGTTTCTAAGCGGGTTTTAATCTCCCTTTTCCTTTGACAGGAATGGATGAAGAAGGCCGAGCAGCTCATCTGCCCGGCTCCCATGCCAGAAGACCCAGTGGACGCCCGTCTAGAGGGGCTGCTGGTTCTGGCACCGCACGTGGTGCCAGAGAAGAAGGCCAAGGAGGTGGCCACGGGCACTCGAAAGAGTTCCCGTTTTCAGGTGTCCGATGACTCCGAGGCGGATTCCTCCCCTGAAGATGAGGAGGAGGAAGAAGACTCTCTCCCGGAGGAGGGAGAAAGAAAGACGAAGGACTCCCCAACAGGGGAGGCCGAAGGGTCCAAGAGGGGAGGAACTATTCCCCCGGACAGCTCCGCCAACACCAACGTTGGCGGTGAAGAGTGGCCCTCAAGGGCCAGACCTCAGGCGAGATCGTAAGTATCCGGATTCCTGAATGATCTGCAATTTCTTTTGTGTCACATAGTGTCCTTCTAATGCCGCATACTGCCTGCAGTCCGGCCGACGATGATCTCCCTGCTTCGTCGAGCGGGTCGTTGGCTGCGTCGGATGTGGATTCCATTCCGACTGCCTCCACCCCTCGCGCTGCCGAGGACGCCGAGGTGGGATCCCGGGAAGGGACCCATCAGGAGGAGGCTCCGGAGGCGCCGCAAGGCAGCCTCCCGGACTTTGCACCGGACTCTACGCCAGAACCTGCAGTGGTTCCAGAGTCCGGCAGGCGGCCCCTTCGCAAGAAGGGCAAGACCGTGACACCGGTGGCCCCATCCAACCGGAGGCGCCGGACAATTTGTTGGAGGCGCTCAAAGGCGCTTCCATCGAGGAAGAACACCGCACTATCATGAGTGCGGTGATTCAGAAGGTTCACCTCGCCAAGAGCAGGCTGACCGAAGCCTGTAGCAGCCTTCTAACAGGCTTTGAGGTAAGAAGTTAAAATTATGTAATGTAATACCGCATAGACAGTAGCCCCTGATGCTCGGTTCGGTGTTCGGAAAGAAAAGCCATACTGAGGATCTAAAGAATATATACGCAGGGTTGCTAAAAATTATGTCAATATGGGTTTGCAGGCTGCGCTGCTGACCTCTGCCGCACTGACTGCGGAGGTTGGTGCATTGAAGCAGGATCTTGAGCGGTCCGAGCAAGAGCTCGGCCATGCCAAGAAGCAGCTCGAGGACAAAGAAGGTGAGTAACACCACTTTGAAAATTTACCTTATAGAAAAGGATTTAGGTTGCAATAAAAATAACGAGGATAACATGGGTACTGCAGGGGCCACGAACGAGGTGGCTACCCTGAAGGAGTCTGTGTCCGCGGCCGAACGCAATGCGGCCGCAGAACGGGCAGAGCGCGAGAAACAAGAGGCGCGGGTGGCGGAAGTGCGGCAAGAGCTCCAGGCTCTCATGGAAAAGCATGAGAGTTTGGAGCGCGACTCAAAGACTCGAGAGTCCGAGCTTGCCTCGGCTCTCGAAAGTGCCAAAGCCGCCAAGGCCGAGGCCCATAAGGCCCTTCAGGAGGTTGAGGATGTGAAGAAAATAGCGACGGGTAAGGCATTTTTCATGCAAAGCAGGCATGTTAATGTAAACTACCTGACACTTACCCGAATTCGGAGCTTTCCAGGGGCGTTTGCAGATCTTCCTCGCAGTGTATCCGATGCTGCCGCTTTCTACCGTGGGGAGGAGGGGAGCTCAACAGAGAAGGTCTTCTGGTCTCAGTATGCTGAGGCCGGCCTTCCGGTGCCCCCTAGCGACCAGCTGAAGCAGCTGGTCGAGCTCCACAAGGTAGCCGAGCAGGCCATGAAGGGCCTCATAGTCCGGCTGTGGCCTGGAGAGGCCATGCCTGGGAGCTACTTCGGCCTCGTGCGGCGGCTGGTGGATGCGTGCCCCTTGTTGGAGGTCGTAAAGCGCTCCGCCTGTATTGAAGGTGCTCGTCGGGCCCTTGCCCGCGCAAAAGTGCACTGGGGCAAGCTGGATGCGAAGAAGCTTATCACTGACGCGCCGCCAGCGGGCAAGGAGTATCGTACGCCGGAGATGTACTATAAGACTGTCCTGAAGGGTGCCCGCAAGATTGCGGATGAGTGCCCCAGAGATGTAATTATTGAGTAGACTCGCTATGTATTATCCTGTGCGCTGAAAACTTTGTTCATATGCGCTAAGCAACGCTTGTTTGATTTAAAATATTACCTTCTGTGCAGCCGTTTATAAATTCTGAGAGATGGCAAGTCGTCGGCTTCAGCCCCCAAGCCACGAGTGCTGGGGTGTTCGGGATAAACTTGAGCACTCTTGTTCCCATTCTTGGGTCCATCTAGGGAGGCGCTCAACACAACGAACAAGGCAACCGGACTTATAATGCTTGAACACTCTCACTTAGCCATAGAATTCTATAATTTTAAATTTCGACGAAGCCCCTAGTATTCGGAAGACCGAGTTCGAGGCGCTATCCACGCCTTGGCCGGACATTATCCGGTTCTTCGCTTGACGCAGCATAAGTCTTTAAGGACTTGAAAAGACCTCTCGAACAGCGACCAGTCTCTCGCCTTATCATGACAGTCAGTTCTAGCTTTCTCCACTGAGGCGCTCGCCCAGCTCAACCGGGGCGCAATCGCAGTGGTTCTCCCAGTGCCACCTTAGCCGATAGAACGGAACGTAAGGTACCAAAACATGGGAGCCGGGCAAACCCAACTATTGACCCAAGACATGATTCGGAGCCGATTCATATAATGCTATAAGTTCGGGGTGCCGCACTTGTGAAAGTGTTCGGACTTGTCACACCATAATGCGGGGAACATAAGCCCCTGGTGCATTCGGCCGTACCAAAATATACGGGTGCAAGATGTCATTAATGAACATATGTGTAAAGTAATGCAATAACAGGCAAAAAATGCTGCATTATTTATTCAAAGAATTCTGCTATGAGTGCGGAATGATACAAATAGTGCGGTAAGCAAGGGATTGGACTAATCAAACATGTCCCCCTCCAGGGATGGGCTGCGGACTGGTGTATAGAATCAAATTTAATGCTCGTAATGGAGACCACCTAAGTGTTTATCGCAGTCTTCTTTCTTCCCTGGCTGTTGCATCGTGAGTTCGGCGGGTTCACCGCCGGACAGGGCCTCTCGTGAACGGAGTCCTGTGTACATAAAGAAAGAAAATAATAACAAAAAAGAGTGACACACTTGTGAGCCCCTGGTGTGGTCGAGCCGCACTCTGGGTCTGTTGTGGTCGTGCCCCTTCCCCTAGGCCCATGGTATCTCCAGAGCGTAATGATGTACGCGGAGGGTAGGTCTTGCCCGCATTGCTACGCATGCTCGGATCGTGCCAGGTGGTCTTGGTTGATGTTGCTTCGGGCGCGTTTGGCCGTATCCGGCCGTTTAACGGCCGGACTCGAAAATTGCCTTAAAAGGCTGCTCTGTACTTCTGCCGCAAGAGCCGCTGTGTCTTCCTCCGTTCGGAGGGAGCGTTCCGTATTTCCGTTGACCGTGATGACTCCACGAGGGCCTGGCATCTTGAGCTTGAGGTATGCATAATGCGGCACCGCGTTGAACTTTGCGAACGCGGTTCGTCCGAGCAGAGCGTGATAGCCGTTGCGGAACGGGACTATGTCAAAGATTAAATCCTCGCTCCGGAAATTATCCGGGGATCCGAAGACCACTTCCTGTGTGACTGACCCTGTACAATTGGCCTCCACACCTGGTATGATGCCTCTGAAGGTCGTCTTTGTAGGTTTAATCCTTGAGGGGTCTATGCCCATCTTGCGCACTGTATCCTGATAAAGCAGGTTCAGGCTACTGCCGCCGTCCATCAGGACTCTTGTGAGGTGAAATCCATCGACGATTGGGTCTAAAACCAATGCGGCGAATCCGCCATGGCGGATACTGGTCGGATGGTCTCTTCGATCGAAAGTGATCGGGCAAGAGGACCATGGATTGAACTTAGGGGCGACTGGCTCCATCGCATATACGTCCGTTAGTGCACGCTTCCGCTCCCTCTTGGGTATATGGGTTGCGTATATCATGTTCACCGTCCGCACTTGTGGGGGGAAACCCTTCTGTCCTCTACTGTTCGGCGGTCGGGTCTCTTCCTCGTCGTCGCTGTGCAGCCCCTTGTCATTGTTTTCGGCAATTAACTTGCCTGCTTGCTTGAATACCCAACAATCTCTGTTGGTGTGATTAGCTGGCTTTTCGGGGGTGCCATGTATCTGGCATGAGCGGTCGAGTATTCGGTCCAAATTGGACAGACCCGGAGTGGTTCTTTTGAATGGCTTCTTCCGCTGACCGGGTTTAGAGCCTCGGAATCCGGCGTTGACTGCCGTATCCTCCTTGTCGTCGCCGTTAATGCGGCGTTTATTTTTGTTTCGATGCGACCTGCCATTGTGGTCCATAGATAGATCTGGATTGTCTTGCCTTATCCTCCAATATGTCCCGCAAGTCCGGCGCGTTCCCTCGTGGCTTCGTACTTTTCGAGCGATGCCGGGGTACGGTCTTGATGGGAGGCCTGGATGCTTCTCTGTCGCGACCACGGGGTGGTCGGTCGGCCATATTGTGCGCTGGTGATGATGGTATGTATGCTTCCTCCTTTAATCGGGGGAGCAACTTGCGTTTTGGGTAGCTCTTGGAGGGGCGTTCGAGTTCATACTCTTCGGCCGCGAGGACCTCGGTCCATCTGTTGGCCAGCAGGTCTTGATCAGCTTGAAGCTGCTGCTGCTTTTTCTTTAGGCTATTTGCCGTGGCCATTAGCCTGCGTTTGAAAAGCACTTGTTCGACGGGATCCTCGGGCACGACGAATTCGTCGTCGTTGAGGCTTGCCTTGTCTTTGGAGGGAGGTATGTAATTATCATCCTCGACCTCTTCATCTGCCGCTCTCTCATGAGGGCTTGCTTCTGCATCCTCCTGCGCTGAATCTTGCTGGAGGGGATTGTCTTCGGCACTTTCTGGGGTGTTATTATCTCATGTGTCGGAATCTCCATTCTTGCTGTGGAGGGATTTAGAGCGGCGCCGCTGACGACGGCGCTTGGGCTGTTTCTTTAGGGAATCTGCCTCCACTGCTTCTTCGCCGTCCCCATCTTTTGGTTGTCCACCATGTATATGTCATATGATGAGGTGGTCTTCCAGGGCCCTGTAGGCGCTGGTTCTTGTTCATCTCCGGCATCGTCGTCCATACCGTCGATGTCTTCGGAGTCATAGTGCATCATGTCGGTTAGATCGTCGACAGTGGCTACAAAGTGGGAGGTGGGTGGGCTTTGAATTTCTTCATCGTCCGTTTCCCAACCATCCTGGCCATAATCCGGCCAGGGCTCTCCGGATAGCGAGAGATGCTTTAGCGAATTTAGGATGTCGCCAAAGGGCGAGTGCTGAAAGATGTCCGCAGCGGTGAACTCCATGATCGGTGCCCAATCGGATTCGATTGGCTAGGGCGAAGGAGGTTCGGAGTCCGGCAGGGAGTCCGGCACCTCGGAGTCACGAGCTTTATGGGGGACAGGGTCAGTGTTCGGCTCCATCGCCGCGAAAGTTGCAGCCCCCGAGGCGGTGTCCAGCCACCGGTCCTCGATCTGGGCGATCGGCTCCGGACTGAGGGCCAGAGCGGATTCGTGTGCGGCCGCCAAGGCACTGTCCGGCGGCAGAGCTAGATCATGCCCATCGTGACAGTGCGGCACGCTCGGCTGTGGCTCGAGCCCGTCGAAGATTAAGTCCCCGCGGATGTCGGCCGTGAAGTTTAGGCTTCCGAACCTGACCTGACGGCCAGGGGCGTAGCTTTCGATCTGCTCCAGATGGCCAAGCGAATTAGCCCGCAGTGCGAAGCCGCCGAATACGAAGATCTGTCCGGGGAGAAAAGTCTCACCCTGGACAGCGTTGTTGTTGATTGAAGAAGCCATCGGGCCTATCGGTGACGACACAGAGGAACTCTCAATGAAAGCACCAATGTCGGTGTCAAAACCGGCGGATCTCGGGTAGGGGGTCCCGAATAGTGCGTCTAGGCGGATGGTAACAGGAGACAAGGGACACGATGTTTTACCCAGGTTTGGGCCCTCTTGATGGAGGTAAAACCCTACGTCCTGCTTGATTAATATTGATAATATGGGTAGTACAAGAGTGGATCTACCGCGAGATCAAGGAGGCTAAACCCTAGAAGCTAGCCTATGGTATGATTGTTGTAATGTATGTTGTGTCCTACGGACTAAGCCCTCCGGTTTATATAGACACCGGAGAGGGCTAGGGTTACACAGCGTTGGTTACATTGGTAGGAGATCTACATATCCGTATCGCCAAGCTTGCCTTCCACGCCAAGGAAAGTCCCATCCGGACACGGGACGGAGTCTTCAATCTTGTATCTTCGTAGTCTTGGAGTCCGGCGGACGATGATAGTCCGGCTGTCCGGACACCCCCTAGTCCAGGATTCCCTCAAACACCTCATCCCTTCTTGATAGTATTGGCTTTCCCTATAGACTCAATGCGATCTTGGATCACTAAAATGTAAAATGAAGAGTCTTGAGCTTGAAGCTTGAGCCAATCCTTTGTCCTTAGCATCTTGAAGGAGTTCCCACATCCTTTAGTCCATGCCACTCCATTGTTGAACTTATCTGAAACATACTAGATAAAAGTGTTAGTCCAACAAGAGATATGTTGACATTAATTACCAAAACCACCTAGGGAG
This sequence comes from Triticum timopheevii, assembly GCA_963921465.1. Taxonomy (NCBI): domain Eukaryota; kingdom Viridiplantae; phylum Streptophyta; class Magnoliopsida; order Poales; family Poaceae; genus Triticum; species Triticum timopheevii. The sequence continues at coordinate 475,237,517 of OY997268.1, forward strand.
CACTTGTGCTTTCACCCGGCCTGAGCCCGGGGCTGCCGAACTCGGACTCAAGACCTGCCGCGGTGTTGCGGCCACTTTTGTTTAACCTTTCCTTTCTTATGCAATTTGAAAAAAAGTAGGGTGCCCCGCTAGGGTGTGTAATCAACTATGGCAGTATGCCCCTTTATGCTATGCTTATTATCTTAATGTTGTGCCATGATGTCTGTATTCTGAGTAGGCAAGGGTACGACAACTTAGCTTGACATGTTTGCAGTTAGCCTCCCACCTCACGAGGGCGAGACCCTTGACACCTAGCGAAGCCCCATTCCCGGTGACTCCGGGGCCACTGGCCTCGGGAGGTGTTTAAGGTCTCGAAAAACGCTGTAGATCTGCTGCAGGGCTGTTTAGAGAAAAAGAAAACCTATCAAGCACCTCATTCCTCCTTGCACAAGCCCCATGTCATAGGTTAGCTATGGCTTAATTCACCACGTCATGCTTCCCGAGGGGCACAGACATGAGAGGGTGCTAGTGCCCGTGAGCTTGATCAAGGGCTCCTCGCGAGGATAAAGCCGAAGCACTGGGGCAACGGGGTTCGGTGAGGTGTGCTTGTGCGAGGGCGGGCCCGTGCGGACACACCTGCATAGCCCCCATGCGCTGGGCGTGCGAGGAAGAGCGACGGGCAACTGGTGCCCTTTCCTGACCCAGGCCAAGAACGAACGAAAGGCCAGGAGAGAAAATCCAACTTGGCGAACCAAAGCATGAAAACTTTGAACTGCATTAAAGATCACCAAAAGGTTGCAAATCAACTTCGAACAGCAAATGAACAGCCGCGTCTGGCACCTAGTCTAGTCTTCTCACCAGCACGGAGCTAAGTGCTGCCACTAGGACGTGGGAGGGAGCCCCTGTGAGGCCCCGGGAGGCTCTCAGGAGACTCTGAGGCGTGTACATCCCCACTCATTATGACGTGAGAGTGTCACGAGCGGAGACCTTCACAGGCCGGAGCCTTGCTTCATGGGTAGAACTTCCGGAGGTGCTAGATGTTCCAGGTGTTCTGGATGGGGATCCCGTCCTGTGTCTCCAGGCGCACGGCGCCAGGCCTGGAGACACGGGCAATCCTAAATGGGCCCTCTCACATGGGAGAGAGCTTGTGCATCCCCTCCCTAGAGAGCACCCGCCTCAGGACGAGATCGGCCACCTCCAACGTCCTGGGGCAGACGCTGCGACAGTGGTACCGCCGCAGCGCCTGCTGGTACCTTGTCGCTCGGAGCGATGCTTACGGGTGGCATTCCTCCCCCAACATGAGATCCATCCCCCGCGTGGCGTCCTGATGTGCCTTGCCGAATGCCAAGACCCGCGTGGAGCAATGCTTGACCTCGTGTGGGAGAACCGCTTCAGATCTGTAGACGAGGAAGAATGGTGTGTTGCCCGTCGGCTTGGTCGCGGTGGTGCGGATGGACCACAGCATGGACTAGATCTCGTTGAGCCATCCCCTGCCATCGGCCTCGAGCTTCTTTCTTGAAGGTCCTTGCCTTGAGGCATCTCAAGACCTCTGTGTTGGCGCGCTCGGCCTGGCCGTTGCTCCTGGGGTGCGCCACTGAGGCGTAGCATATCTATGTTCCAAGGTTAGCACAGTATGTTTTGAAAAGGTCACTAGTGAGCTGTGAGCCGTTGTCGGTGATGATGCAGTTGGGGACCCCAAACCGGCTCACGAGGCCCTTAATGAACTTGATAGCTGATCTGGCTGGGATGGTGCGGACGGCTTCTACCTCTGCCCACTTGGTGAACTTGTCAATGGCGACGTAGAGGTAGCGGTAGTCCCCTAGCGCTCGAGGAAATGGCCCCAAGATGTCCACCCCCCAGACCGTGAACGACCACCTGAGCGGGATAATCTGGAAGCCTTCGCAGGCTAGTGGATCTGCTTGGCATGGAACTGGCAGGCTTCACATGAGCGCACCAACTCGGTGGCGTCGTTGAGTGTCGCGGGGCCAATAGAACCCACTGCGGAATGCCTTGCCAATGAGGGTGCGTGATGAAGAGTGGTGTCTGCAGTCCCCACCATGTATGTCTGCCAGTAGCTCGAGCCCCTGCTCCCTGGAGATGCCTCGCAAAGAAACGTCATTGGGCCTTTTGTGGTACAGCTCACCGCCCCGGATGCAATATGTGATGACCTGATGAGCCACGCGCTCGGCGTCCTCCTCCTTCTCCGGCAAGGTCCCCTAAAGCAGGTACGTCTTGAACTCCTCGGTCCAGCACCCCCCCGAGGCTCAAGCGCGAGGAGCAGGCGAGCCCATGAGGATGGGCCGCAGGCCAGGGCGCCGGTTGCTGGTGCTTGCGGTAGGTCCTCCTGAGGTGGTGCTGGTGCCACAGTGGGGGGAGCCGCCGACGGCTTGAAGAGCCGTTCTTCAAATACTCCTGTCTCTTGAGGTAGCTGCCTGGATGCCCTCTTGGCGATGTCGTCTGCCTCCTTGTTCATGCCTCATGGCACGTGCTACAATTGCAAGCCCAAGAATCGTTTATCCATCCTATGTACCTCTTACAGGTATGCTTCCATGTGCTCGTCCTTGGGGACATACTCTTTGTTGGAGAAGTTGATGAGGAGCTGGGAATCGCCCCTGATGGCAAGGCGTTTCACTCCCAACACCGCCACAGCCTTGAGGCTGGCGAGTAAGCCTTTGTATTCCTCGATGTTGTTGGAGACCTTTTCGCCATGCTAGAAACAGAGTTGTATAGCGTAGTAGAGCTTGTCCTTGGCGGGTGAGATGAGGATGGCTCCAGCCCCCGCGCCCTGTCGTGCGAACGCGCCGTCAAAGTATATGATCCACCCGTCTGGCACCTCGTCCCCGGGCAAGAGGGAGTGATCCTCGCATATTCCATAGTCAGGGACGTCAGTCCACTCGGCCACAAAATCTACGAGGGCCGCGCCCTTGATGACCCTATTGGTGCTGAGCTCACCAGCGCGGAGCTAAATGCTGCCACCAGGACATGGGAGGGACCCCCCATGAGACCCAGGGCGGCTCTCAGGAGACTCCGAGGTGTGTACAGCCCCACTCATTATTACGTGAGAGTGTCATGAGTGGATACCTTCACAAGCCGGAGCCTTGCTTCATGGGTACAACTTTCGGAGGTGCTGGATGTTCCAGGCGTTATGGATGGGGATCCTGTCCTGCGTCTCCAGATGCGCGGCCCCAGGCCGGGAGACACGGGCAATCCTAAACGGGGCCTCCCACATGGGAGAGAGCTTGTGCAGCCACTCCCTAGAGACCACCCGCCTCAGGACAAGATCGCCCACCTCCAACGTCCTGGGGCAGACGCTGCGGTAGTGGTACCGCCGCAGCGCCTGCTGGTACCTTGTCGCTCAGAGCGAGGCTTGACGGTGGCATTCCTCCACCAGCACGAGATCCATCCCCCGCGTGGCGTCCTGATGTGCATCGTCGAACGTCAGGACCCGCGTGGAGCGATGCTTGACCTCATGTGGGAGAACCCCTTCAGATTCGTTGACAAGGAAGAATGGTGTGTCGCCCGTCGTCTTGGTCGCGGTGGTGCGGATGGACCATAGCACGGACTGGAGCTCATTGAGCCAGCCCCTGCCGCAGGCCTCGAGCTTCTTCTTGAAGATCCTTGCCTTGAGGCCTCTCAAGACCTCTGTGTTGGCGCGCTCGGCATGGCCGTTGCTCCTGGGGTCGCCACTGAGGTTTAGCATATGTGCATTCCAAGGTTAGCACAATATGTTTTGAAAAGGTTGCTAGTGAACTATGAGCCGTTGTTAGTGATGATGCGGTTAGGGACCCCAAACCGGCTCACGAGGCCCTTGATGAACTTGATAGTTGATCCAACTGGGATGGTGTGGATGGCTTCTACCTCCACCCACTTGGTGAACTTCTCAATGGCGACTTAGAGGTAGCGGTAGTTCCCTGGCATTCGAGGAAATGGCCCCAAGATGTCCAGCCCCCAGACCGTGAACGGCCACATGAGCGTTATAGTCTGGAGGCCCTGTGCAGGCTGGTGGATCTGCTTGGCGTGGAACTGGCAGGCTTCACATGAGCGCACCAACTCGGTGGCGTTGTTGAGTGTCATGGGGCCAATAGAACCCACTGCGGAACGCCTTGCCCACGAGGGTGCGTGATGAAGAGTGGTGTCCGCAGTCGCCACCATGTATGTCTGCCAGCAGCTCGAGCCCCTGCTCCCTGGAGATGCATCGCAAAGAAACATCATTGGGCCTTTTGCGGTACAGCTCACTATCCCAGACGCAGTATGTGGTGGCCTAACGAGCCACGCGCTCGGCGTCCTCCTCCTTCTCCGGCAAGGTCCCCTAAAGCAGGTAAGTCTTGAACTCCTCGGTCCAGCACCCCTCCTGAGACTCGAGCGCAAAGAGCAGGCGAGCCCCTGAGGATGGGCCACAGGCCAGGGCGCCGGTTGCTGGTGCTTGGGGTAGGTCCTCCTGAGGTGGTGCTGGTGCTGCAGTGGGGGGAACCGCGACGGCTTAAACGGTCGTTCTTCAAATACTCCTGGCTCCTGAGGTAGCCGCCTGGATGCCCTCTTGGCGATGCCGTCTGCCTCCTTGTTTGTGCCTCATGGCACGTGCTATAATTCCAAGCCCAAGAATCATTTCTCCATTTTGCATACCTCTTCCAGGTATGCTTCCATGCGCTCGTCCTTGGGGACATACTCTTTGTTGGAGAAGTTGATGAGGAGATGGGAATCGCCCCTGATGGTGAGGCATTTCACTCCCAGCGCCGCTGTGGCCCTGAGGTCGGTGAGTAATGTTGGCATTCTGGGAACGGGGGTCCCCAGACTTGCCTGCCTGCGGCCTGCGGCGTGGCTCAAGTGGTGGCCCAGTACGGCCCATCTTCATCAGCACAAGACTCAAGACCCTCGCGAGGGGCCAAGCTCGCGGGGCGGATAGTTCAAGGCTACATCAGGAACAGCCTCGCCAGGCAGGCTCGCGAGGAGGCGGAGAGATCAAGGTGGGGTACCTCGTGAGGTTCTTATGACGCAAGCCATGACGATCGATACCAGGCGGGCGCCAGGCGGGCGCTGGCCTGCGCAGTGTCCTTGTTTCCTCTTTGGTGCAAAGGGGGCAAGCACAGGCGTGGAGTACCGAGGCATCAGGCAAAGGTTGCCATTTCAGTGCAACGAGACCAAGACCAGCAGAGCGGTAGGATGGAGGTCATCGTGGATCCCAAGACGGCGTCATCACCAGTGCCTTTGGCAACCGAAGACCAACTTTAGTCAGGATAACTTGTACTAGATGTTCCCCTTTGAAATGGCCGTTGTTGGCGCCCTTCCCGCTCAATATTTGGGAAGAGGACCATGGCCTCTATAAATAGGGCTAGACACCACAAATAAAGGGGGATGGACTTATCGAGAGCTCATTAGAGAGAGAGAGAGAGGCGATCGAACTCACCCAAGCAGTTCATCGCACCAGCTCAAGAACACCTCTCGCGAGGCTGTTCTTCCCTTGTACTGTTCATCATTAGCCCGTGAGGCAATCCACCACACCACACACTGGAGTAGGGTATTACACCACAACGGTGGCCCGAACCAGTATAAATCTTGTGTCCCTCATGTTGTTCATCGTTTTTAGCTTAGATCTCACGAGACGATCGGACGTAGGTCGGTAGGGGGGAGATCTTCGTGCGCACCCCAGAGTTCGAATCTTCAGGGTCTGCCGGAACCCAACATTCGACATTTGGCACGCCAGGTAGGGGTGCGCCGGAGCTCTCCCTTTCGTCGACCCGCTCCCCATCAGCACCGCGCTCTGCCCTCATGGCGGCCAACGCACTGTCTGCTTTGGCTGTCGACGCCGGCGCGGAAACCAGGGGACTCCGAGCCCTGGCCCCCACCTTGTGACAGGTGCGCTGGCCGAACAAGTTCAAGCGGGACATGCCGCCGCGCTACAACGGCACGGCCGACCCACTGGCCTTTCTGCTGGCATATGAAGAAACCGTCCTCAAGGCCGGAGGCGACGACAAGGTCATCGCAAACTGGCTGCTCCTGGCCCTCACCGGCGTCCCGCGCATGTGGCTGCTCCACTTACCAGCGGCTTCTGTGGCCTCCTAGGAGGAGTTGCGTGACCTCTTCCTCGCCCATCATGCTGCGCCGGCACCCCCAGTCATCGCAGCCATCCTGGGCGGACCGCAGGCACCACCTTCGAGCCACCACGTCAAGCCGTTCACTCGCCAGATCGGTGCCGTCCTCAAGTGCCGAGAAGCCCCCCAGGCTGGGTGGCACCCAAGGCTGATTTGACCTTCAGCTCAGACGATCACCCCTCTAACACCGCCTGCTCGGGCGCGCTCATGATACTATGTACCCCCACCATCTGCCAGGTGGCCGTCACCATGACCCTCATCGACGGTGGTGCCGGCCTCAACGTGCTCTCGGTGGAGGCCTTCAGCCTCCTCCACGTGCCGCTAGAGCGGCTTCAGCCCAACAAGCCCTTCTCGGGCGTTGGGGGCAGTTCCACCGGCTCTCTGGGGCAGATCCGCCTCCCGGTGACCTTTGGCACCCACGACAACTTCCGCACGGAGCTGGTTGACTTCGACATCGCCCCCATCGACCTCCCGTACAATGCCATCCTCGGCTACCCAGCCTTGGCTCAGTTCATGGCAGCGACTCACCCGGCGTACAACCTCATGAAGATGCCCGGGAGCAGCGGCATCCTTACCGTGTCCGGAGACACAAGGGACGCACTGCAGGCGCTCAAGCTCGCTTTCAGGACGGCCGTGGTGGCATAGCCTGCTAGCGCAGATACCATTGAGCCCAAGGGGGCTGCACCGGCCAAGAAGAAGCAGTTGTTCACCCAAGACAAGGCGGAGACCAAGCAGGTACCGGTCAACGAGGATGGACCCTCTGGCGCCACCTTCACCATAGGCGCCAGCCTCGATCCTGAGCAGGAGGGGGCCTTGGTGAAGTTCCTGCGCGCAAACAAGAAGGTGTTTGCGTGGGAACCTAATCAACTGGCAGGGGTCCCAAGGGATGTGATTGAACATCATCTCAACATGTGCCCCAACGTGCGCCCCGTGAAGCAGAAGGCAAGGTGACAATCCACTGAAAAGCAGGGCTTCATCATCCAAGAAACCCGCAAGTTAGAGGCAGCAAGCGTCATTCACGAGGTTCGCTACCCTGAATGGCTGGCCAACCCAGTCGTTGTGCCAAAAAAGGGAGGAAAGGAATGTATGTGTGTCGACTTCACCAACCTCAACAAGGCCTGCCCACAGGATCCATTGCCGCTCCCTCGCATCAACCAGATCGTCGATTCTACCACCGAGTGTAACCTATTGTGCTTCCTGGATGCCTTCTCGGGCTATCACCAGATCAAGATGGCGGTAGAAGATGTGGAGAAAACAACCTTCCTGACCCTGTGTGGAGTATACTGCTATACCTGTATGCCATTCGGGTTGCGCAACGCAGGCGCAACCTTTCAACGACTGATGCACATCGCCTTGGGCCGGCAGCTCGGGAGGAACGCCGAGGCCTACGTCGATGACATTGTTGTAAAGTCTCGGGAGGAGAAAACCCTGATATAGGACCTGGAAGAAACCTTTGCGAGCCTCCGCGAAGTGGATCTGCGACTCAACCCAGAGAAGTGCGTATTTGGAGTTCCCTCAGGCAAGCTTTTAGGCTTCCTCGTATCCCACAGGGGCATCGAGGCTAACCCAGAGAAGGTCAAGGCAGGCAAAGACATGAGTCCACCAAAGACCCTCAGAGAAATGCAGAAGCTCACCGGGCGAGTAACCACGTTGGGACGCTTCATCTCCAAGCTTGGAGAGCAGGCACTGCCATTCTTCAAGCTGATGAAGAAGAAGGGCCCGTTCGAATGGACTGAAAATGCCAACAAGGCATTCCAAGATCTCAAGAAGTACCTCACCAGCCCTCCGGTGATGGTAGCTCTGCGCCCTCGGGAGCCCTTGGTGCTCTACCTTGCAGCCACACCCTACTCTGCCAGCGCAGCCCTGGTGGCGGTTAGGGAGGAGCGTCGGGCCAAGGTCGCGCCTGCCGCGGCCCCGGCTGAGGCGGAGCAAAGCCAAGAGGGCCTCGTGAAGACCACGGCCGCAGCAGATGGGGATCAGCCTCAGCAGGGGGACGCACCCGGAGTGGAGGAGGCCTCGCCAGGCGACCAAATGCTGGGGGCTCCGTCGTCTTAGGAGGCGCCTCAACCTCCGGAAGGCGCAGGCTGCGCCAGCACCCTCAACCTCGTCGAGCATCCTGTGTACTTCTTCAGCACGGTGCTACGGGACGCAAGAGCACGGTACCCCATGCCCCAAAAACTCCTCCTTGCACTGCTAGTGGCTTCACGCAAGCTGCGGCACTACTTTCAAGGCCATCCCATCAAGGTCGTCCTAGCATACCCCTTGGAAAGGGTACTCAGGAGCCCCAACTCAGCTGGAAGAGTTGCTGAATGGAACATCGAGTTGCAAGCGTTTCAGCTGGAATTCAGCACAACCAGAGTCATCAAGGGGGCCGCACTTGCAGATTTCGTGGCAGAATGGGCAGAGGCACCAGGGCTCAAAGCAGGCGAGGATCGGTCGCTTTCCCTAGGAAGTGAAGCGCCGGACAGCTGGATCATGTACTTTGTCGGGGCATTCTCGTGGCACGGCGCGGGGGCTGGCGTGGTGCTCATATCTCCCACTCAGGACAAGCTTTACTACGCCGTGCAACTCTGCTTCCAGCATGGAGAGAAGGTCTCCAACAACATAGCAGTGTACGAGGGCCTGATAGCGGGCTTAAAAGCTGCGGCCGCCTTACGGGTAAAGTGCCTCATCATCAAGGGCGATTCACAACTCCTCGTCAATTTCTCCAACAAGATGTACGAGCCGAAGGGCGAACACATGGAAGCATATCTTGCGGAGGTCCGTAGGATGGAGAAACAGTTTTGGGGGCTGGAGTTGCAGGATGTGCCTCGCAGCACCAATCAAGAGGCTGCTGACATCGCCAGGAGGGCATCCAGGCGGCTGCCTCAGGAGCCTGGCGTCTTCGAGGAACGACTCTTCAAACCTTCAACAGCACCTTCACTATCGAGCACAACACAGCCTCGGGAAGAGCTCTCTCAACCACCTGCCTCGGGAGCCCCGACCTGTGGCCCGACCTCAGGAGCGCGCCTGCTCCTGGCTCTGGAGCCTCAGGAAGGATGCTGGACCGTGGAATTCAAGGACTACCTGATACAGGGGATTCTACATGAGAAGGAGGAGGACGCGGAATGCGTGGCACGGCAGGCCACGACCTACTGCATCCAAGACGGAGAGCTCTACCAGAAGCGGCCGAATGACGTTACTATATGTTGCATCTCCAGGGAGCAAGGGAAGGAGCTACTGGCAGACATTCACGATGGATACTGCGGGCAGCACTCGTCTTCGCCCACACTCGTCGGCAAGGCGTTTTGCAGCGGGTTCTATTGGCCAACAGCACTCAACAACACAGTCAAGCTCGTGAAAGCTTGTGAAGCCTGTAAATTTCATGCCAAGTAGATTCATCAGCCAGCTCAGGGCCTTCAGACCATTCCCTTCTCGTGGTCGTTCGCTGTTTGGGGACTGGACATCCTTGGCCCATTTCCTCGGGCGCCAGGGGGCTACCGCTACATCTACGTCGCCATTGACAAGTTCACCAAGTGGGCAGAAGTGGAAGCCGTCCAAACCATCCCAACTGGCTCAGCAGTCAAGTTCATCAGGGGCCTCGTGAGCCGGTTTGGGGTACCTAATCGCATCATCACCGACAACGGTTCGCAGTTCACCAGCAATCTCTTCAAAACATATTGTGCTAACCTTGGAACGCAAATATGCTACGCTTCGGTGGCACACCCTCGGAGCAGTGGTCAAGCTGAATGCGCCAACGCGGAGGTCCTGAAGGGCCTCAAAACTCGGACCTTCAAAAAGAAGCTGGAGGCCTGTGGCAGGGGCTGGCACGACGAGCTTCAGTCCGTGCTGTGGTCCATCCGCACCACCGCTACCAAGTCGACCGGTGAAACCCTATTCTTCCTTGTCTATGGTGCTGAGGCGGTCCTTCCTCACGAGGTCAGGCATCACTCCAAGCGGGTCCTGGCTTTCGACGAAGCACAGCAGGACGCCACGCGGGGGTAGACCTCGTGCTTGGGGAGGAACGCTGTCGGGAGGCTGTGCTTCGGGCTGCGAGATATCAACAAGCACTACGGCGGTACCATTGCCGTAGCATCTGCCCCAGGGCCCTCGAGGTAGGTGACCTCGTGCTCAGACGGGTGCTCTCCAGGGAGGGGCTGCACAAGCTCTCGCCCATGTGGGAGGGCCCGTTCAAGGTTTTTCATGTCTCTAGGCCTTGCGCCGCACGCTTGGAGACCCAGGAGGGGGTTCCCATCCCGAACGCGTGGAACATCCAGCACCTCCGGAAGTTCTACCCCTGAAGAAAGGCCTAGCGCCTGTAAATAAGGCCCGGCGCCTGTGAAGCTAAACGAACCAAGAAAGTCCCGGTGCCTGTGAAGAAGGCCAATGCCTGTGAAGCTCATCGCCCCGAGAAAGGCCCGGAGTCTATGAAGAAGGCCAATGCCTATGAAGCTCGCCGCCCGTGACACTCTCACGTAATAATGAGTTGGGACTGTACATGCCCCGGAGTCTCCGGAGAGCCGCCCTCGGGCCTCGGGGGCTCCCGCCCACACCCAGTGGCAGCACTTAGCTCCGCACTGGTGAGAAGACGTCGAAGACTAGATTAGGTGCCGGACGCGGATTTTCCATTTGCTTTCCGCAGTTGTCTCATTCGTCCCAATTTGGAGTTTTATTGGAGTTGCTTTAAGCATTGTTGCCGTCCTTGACTTGTGACCCTCTACCTTTTTCGCCTGCTTGACTCGTTCTCTCTCGCGCAAGTCTGGCGAGGGGGCTACGCGGGCGCCCTCGCGAGTGTTTTCTGCCCCAGTCGTGTGAGGCTTTCCTATCCAAGTCCACAACGGGAGCATCCCTCCCAGTCCATGCCCCTCGGGCATCGCGACATGAACACAGGACCTGAGTCGGTTGCCCTAGCGACCAAAACTAGAAGTATCTCTCCTAACCAATTCTTGTATGTCCTGAAGCGCGCGACGAGGCCCCAGCCTCGAGGAGCGAGGGTTACAGCGAGCTCCCCCCCCCCCCCCCCCCCGAGTTAAGTAATTCCTACACACAAGCACGCGGCGCCGAAACACAGCACAAGAACGACGAAGATAGCATAACAGTTAACAACGACAGTCCAGCACACCCCTGTGGGGCCATACAATACTCTTTCTTTGCGCAGGAAAGGGAGGAAAACAAAATAAAGACGCGGCTCGCTCGGCACCGACTCGTGGCAAGGGCTCGTACTGCCTCCGGAGCTCAGCCGAACCCCTCCTCGCGCTTCACCGAGGCATGGCGGCGGGTTGACCCGCTACCTCCCTCAAGGCGAGCGCGACGGCGCGGGGGCTGGTCGCGGCCACCGCTGGAGGAGCTGCCGTCCGAAGGGGAGTCACCGAGGCTTGGAGAACTGCGGAAGCCGCCAGCCCCACGCCCGCCTTCCTCTTCGTCTCGGCCATCGCCGAGGCGGGCCGCCTGGCCGCCGTCGTCGTCTTCGGAGAAGCACCCAACGCGGCGGCCGTCTTCTCCGAACACCCTCACGTAGAGGGTGGCGTCTCCATCAAACTTGAAGTGTAGGGTGCATCGCCGGCTCAGGCCACGCGCGCGGGCGAATGTTTGCACTACAAAAAAAGACACATCCGTGACATTTTGGGCCGAACGAATTTTTTTTCTGTTATACATATGACACTTCTATGACGATAATTGTGACAAAACCCGGTATCATCATAGATGTGGTGGGCTCCTACTTCTATGACAAAAAATCATGATAGAAAATGGGCTTTTCGTCCTGGGCGAGCTGGAGACGCAGCTGCATGACATTCTTTGGGCCGTCCATGACGGAAAAAACCGTGGTAGAAGCGAGGGGGAGGAAAATTTCGAGGAGTTGCCGGTTACGGCGGGAGGTCGAGGGCCGAGCGATGCGCGTTTCTCTCATACGGGTACGCACGTGTGTGTGAGGCGTTGTCTCTAACTGAACCCGAGCGAGGCGTTGGGCTCTAACTGAACCCGAGCGATTGCATTGCAGGCTACGCGTTATTGAACCCGAGCAATCGATCGATGGCTGTTAACTGAACCCGATCGAGCGATTCCTTGGCTACTGCTGCTAGCTGAAGCTGATCGATTGGATGAACAGTGAGTGTTGCGGGGGGGGGGGGGGGGGGGGGGGGGTTGGATGAACAGTGAGCGGTGGCGTTGCCTCTGGATGAACAGGACCCCGTGGAGTGGAGGGCTTGATGAACAGGAGACGGTGGAGGGGTGCCCGTGGAGGAGTGGTTGAACAGGACCCCGTGGTGTGGAGGGCTGGATGAACAGTAGACGGTGGAGGGATGGTTGAACAGTAGCCGGTGGAGTAGCGCGCGGTGGAGGCTGGATGAACAGGTGCACGTGGAGGCTGGAGGAGGTCGACGGTAGCCCGTGGTGGCTGGAGGAGGTCGACAGTGGAGATGAACAGTATCCCGTGGAGCCCCGTTTTGTGGTACGCCACACCCCTCCCGATGAACAGGACCCCCATTTCGACCGTAGCGCTCCAACACAAGTCCGTTTCGTCCGTTTTGCGGTACGCCACACCCCTCCCAATCTATAGGACCCCCGTTTCGACCGTAGGAGGTCCGTTTCATCTATTTTGCGGTACGCCACACCCTTCCCGATCAAGAGGACCCCCGTTTCGACCGTAGAAGTTCCGTTTCATCCGTTTTGCGGTATGCCACACCCCTCCCGATCAACAGGACCCCCGTTTCAACCCTAGGAGGTCCGTTTCCTCCGTTCTGCGGTACGCCAGGCCTCGTTTCCATCGCCTGTTCCGTGCAAGACCTCCCGATGAACACGACGACGCATTCCGTTCCGACCCAGCCGGTTGGCTCCCACACGTTCTGTTGCCTCCCGATGAACACGACGCATTCCTTTGCCTCCCCATGAACACGATGCATTCTGTTGCCTTCCCATGAACACGACGATGATGCTGTTTCTCAGTTCCGACCCAGCCATGTATGTATGCGCGAGTAGGCGTTCGAGACCCTGCCCGTACGTACGTACGTGACCGTATTTTCTTTCTTGCACCTTGGCCGTTGTACGTGCATGTACATGCTACGTGCGCGCCTCTACTACGACACGTGCGCGCCTCTACATCGACCAGTATATACGTACACGTTCGCGACCAGAATGACAACGCTACGTACACTTTGACCAGGTGGGTCTCGACTGTCACGCACTTCCTTGCGTGCGAAGATGTAGCTGGTGGGTCCCAGCAGTCAGGGGGGCGAATCGCTTTTTTTGGCCCGGACGCACTTCCTTGCGTGCAAAGATGTAGCTGGTGGGTCCCAGCAGTCAGGGGGAAACATTTTTTTCGTGAAATACGGTGGCCCGTCCGGTGGGTCCCCGCTGTCAGGTGGAGGAATAATTATTTTCCGTGTAATAAGGAGGCACTTCCTTGCTGCGGCAATGGACCCAGCTGTCAGCCTCTCCACATACGGTCCATGTCTGATGGAAGTCGTTCCTTGACCACGTTGACCACGCCGCGCTGAGAGCACCAGGGTGGTGGAAGACGGCGAGGCCTAGGAAGGGGACGATGGGGAGCCGGGGAAGATGCGTCAGTGGAAGCCCGCGCGGAGAGGAGTACGAGTGTGAGGCTATTGTCGCTGCAGGGCCTCCGCGGCAGCACATTCGGCCATAGGATGCGGGAGCATGCGGCACGACCGGCGCTGCTTTGGGCGGCTGGAGCAAGAAGACCAGAGGTTGAAGAAGCACTACGGCCGTTGGATGGACATCGTACGGTCACTGGAGCTAGAATCGTTTATATTGACTAAGTTGACAAAGCCCTCCATCCCCGTCAACTTATTTGGCCCACAAGTCAGCCTCCCACCAAGGTGGATCCTAGCTAGCAAGGGGTATTGATTTTTTTGTGCGTAATAAGGAGGCACTTCCGGTGGGTCTGAGCTGATAGCAGGGGGAACGTTTCAATAACATACACACAATATGCTCGATATGTGCAAATACAACATGGCATCACAACATGACTCTACAACTCAAGTATTTTATTCAATAGGCTCCGAGGAGCGAGATATTACAAACATGGGTCTCATGACCCAACATTCAGAGCACACAAATCAAAGCACAAGCGGAAGTTTAACATGTCTGAGTATAGACAACTATAAATGAAAAAGGCTGAGAAGCCTAAATATCTACTAGATCCTGCCGAGGGCACAAGATCGTAGCTGAGGTAACAAGCTAAATGTCGAAGTCCAAGCGGAACTACTAGCAAGACTGAAGTCTCTCTGCAAAAACATAAAATAGGCAAACGTGAGTACAAATGTACCCAGCAAGACTTACATCAGAACTAACTTCATATGCATCATTATCAACAAAGGGGATGGTGGGGTTTAACTGCAGCAAGCCAGCTTTGACTCGGTGGCTATCCTAAACTACGACTGCAAGTAACTCTTTTGAGGTGGCGCACACGAGTCCACATATTCACCATATCAATACACCACTATGGATCCGCTCCCGTCTCCCTACGAGAAGGCCATCCATAGCACTCACGCTTATCTTGCGCATTTTAGAGTATCCACTTTCACTTGTCTATGAACTGTTATAGGCAACCCAGAAGTCCTTTACCGCAGACACGGCTATTCGAATAGATGATGTTAACCCTGCAGGGGTGTACTTCTTCATACATGTTTCCACCACTTAGCGTCTGCACAGGACATGTGCTCGGCAGACTTCAAGTGAAAGCCGACATGGGTGTAGACCACGACCTACCTAAACACTCAAGTCTCTAGTCGAGGTTTATCGCCTATTCAGGTTCCATCCGCAGGGAGTCCAGCCGAAGTTTCCACATACGGCCCCGAACGATGTGTGCAGGGTTTCCGAGACACCAAACGGGCGCCCGGTACACCATGCCACGTGCCTACCGCATCACAGCCCACCCCTCCGGTCAGCGTTGCGCATGGCCTCCAGCATACTACAAACACCAGAAACTACTTGCAACTCCTGGACAGAGGACAAGGGTGATTAAGAAGTCGAGCGGGGTCATATTTCAGGGCCCAATGCATGGTAGTAGCTGTTTCATGGATCACAAACACAAAACTCAATTCCTGAGGAAGGCTTCAATGAGACAACCCACCATGTACTCCTACATGGCCTCTCACCGCTACCTTTACCAAATCGTGTTCACACACTTAGCTCACACACAGAAGGACATGTTCACACACCTCTGATTCATCCCCGATGAATCAGACCTGACTCAACTCTAAGCAGTAGCAGGCATGACAAACAAGCATGAATGAGTATTCACAACAGGGCTCAAACAACTCCTACTCATGCTAGTGGTTTCATCTATTTACTGTGGCAATGACAGGTCATGCAGAGGATAAAGGGGTTCAGGTACAACAGCAAGTAACAGTTGAATCGTTGTTGTCCTAATGCAGTAAAAGAGAGCAGGAGCGAGAGAGTAGGATTACATCGGAATGAACAAGGGGGTTTTGCTTGCCTGGCACTTCTGAAGATAGTATAGTTCTTCATCGGTGTCATCAATCTCATCGTCGGAATCATGTCTATCGAGAGGGGACAAAGACCGACAAACAAGGAAGAACACAATCAATGCAATGCACAATATGATGCATGATCATGACATGGCAATATGATGTGGTTTGAACTAATGCAACTAGCAGCAGGTTAAATGAAGTTGGTTTGAACCCTAGGTCCAAATTCAAACTCCATATGTGAAGGTTTAAATGCCATTATAAGATTTGGCCTTAACAGCAGCCCTAAGTTGTTCTATCATGCATGAAAATGGTATAGATGGATAGATTGGATTTTTCTGATCATTTTTCATATATAATTTATTTAATTTGGAGTTACGGTTTTGAATTTCTATGAATTTTAGAAGTTTAGATCATTTTTTGAAATTTATAAATCATTTCTGATTTATTTTAATACCAAAAAATGTTTACTACGTCAGCATTAGGTCATGCTGACCTCAGCAGGTCAACAGCGCCAGCCAGGTCAAACCTGACGGCTGGAACCCACGGGTCAGTGTAACAGGGCTGGTTTGGGTGGATGACAGGTGGGACCAGGTCAACGCTGACTGGGCAGGTCAACCCTGACAGTCGGGGCCCACTTTACTTAATCTAATCCTAAACAGAAATAATCTTATAATTAATTATTGTGGTGGGGTCCACTGTCAGTGTCTGTGGATGGTTTAGCTGGCGGTGATTAGCACTAAACACGCGGCCACGTCGGCACGCTGGAGTTTGGCCGGCGGCGACCTCAAGCCGCGGCAGAGGCGCACTGGAGTGGCTCGGGTTTTGCACACAGTCAACCAAATCGACCGTGGTTTGGTCCTATGCATAGCTGGGGCTCGCGCGCATCCAGCAGGGCAAGCAGGAAGAGCTGGGGTGGCCGGAGGCGACGGCAACCACGACGACGGCGGCGGCCGGAGTTCGGGGTTGGTGTGGGTTAGTGCTAGGAAGCACGGAAGGGGGAGCTACTGGTGGCTACGGACTCCTGGAGTTGCACTGAGCTTGGCAGTGTGCTCGGCTTCGGGCCACTATGGCTCTGGCGACGACGGCGACGAGGCATGGCGGCGGCGAGCTTCGGCCGTGGTGGAAGACGGATCTAGGGGGACGGAAATGGAGGGGGCGAGCGAAGGGGAAACAACAGGAGCTCACAGCGGATCCGTAGGGATGGTTAGCAGCCTCGGGGACGCTCGGGAGGCGGCGAATCAACAATGACGATCTTCGGTAGCCGACGAGGGAAACGGCGGCGGTGGCGGCCTTGCGGCGCGTCCGGGGCCTCGTGGATCGTCGAGAAGGCCGGGGACGTCGAGACGGAGCTCACAGGCATGGCGAGGGGTCGAGGGGGAGGCGGTGGCCGCGGGAGCACCAAGCAGCGGCGACGGTGGCGCTCGGGTGAGCTCGGGAAGGAGCTAGAGGGCGAGGGAGAGAGCAGAGAGTGAGGGGAGAGGCAGAGGGGGCTGCGGGGTGTCTCCGGACACGTCGGGGGCACGTCGGTGGCAAGCAGGAGGTGGAGCTCGGGCACGTGCGCTGTTGACACGCCTCTGCCTACTGGCAGAGGTTGAAGACAACCGCTTCAGGCTAGTGGGCTGGGCCGCCAGTGGGTCTGCCAGGTGGGTCGGCCAGGTAGGTGGCCCAGGTAAAAATCTCTCTCTCTCTCTCTCTTTCATCTATTGTTTCTGTTTTTCTGTTTTTCTGTAGTCTTTAGGGTTTTATTCAAAATACTTAAACCAATCCAAAAATCATGAAACTAATCATGGCTACTGTTTAGAATATATCCAACAGTAAACATTTTAGTTTATGATTATTTAAGCATTTAAAATATTTTATAGTATTTAAATGCCCAAATGAAAATACCATATGATTTAATTCAGAGCCCAAATATGACATGGAAAAAGGTGCAACACCTCTGGTTAATGTTTCTAGCATTTTCCAGAAATGATGGACATTTTTGAAAGCCATTTGGATTCACTGAAAATATTTTAGTTGAACCTAGTGAATTCCTTTGATGCTAGGGTTTAGGCAATCCCCATTTCAGGTTTAACTGGAATTTAAACATTATGCAACACCAGATGCTAGCACTAGGCATTAATAGAACTAGGGATGTGACATAAAGCGTATCTTTTTTCACATCAATTAGCTGCCTTAATTACGGCCGGCTACATGCAGACACTCAGAATCGCTCGCAGGCAGTACGCGAAGCAGCATGCAACGAGTCGCAGCCGAGGGCACGCATGCAGCCACTTAAATCGCTGAAATTAATTAGGCTTAAACTTCTGCATGCCGTTAATTATTGCCATGCCTTGGTCTTGCTGCTTTGCTCACGGGACTAATAAACCCGTATGGAGGGAGTACCTTGGTTGGTGAGAGGTTTGAATTAAGCCCTGCAAACCGGAAAGGAGGTACTAGTACGTGCGTGCTCCGCTATTTATTCGTGTAGGATTGAGTAGGTCGTTTCTTGAATTGAGCCCTGCAAACCGGAAAGGAGGTAGTACGTGCGTGATCCGATATTTATCCGTGTAGGATCGATAGTGTAGCTTGTTAGTTTCTTCAGAGGTAGGCATTTTTACCCGTGTAGGATCGATAGTGTAGCTTGTCAGTTTCTTCAGAGGTAGGCATTTTTATTCAAAAAACTGCCACTTTGCATCTTGCGTCGCAAATAAAACTGCCAGGAGCACATTTGTAGGCTAGCTAGTGATCTATCAGTAACTTGTAAACACTAAGCGAAGAGAAATAAGTAACTGTTAATGCATCTCAATGATTCACAGATCATATACAAATATGTAGCTCCAGAAGCAAAGATCAGCCACTTCGGATCTTGCATCGCAACTAAAACTAACTAGTACGATTCCCATACATAAGATCAACATGTTAATGCATCTCAATGATTCATAGATCATATACAAATATGTAGCTCCAAAAGCAAAGATCTAGAAAAAACATCTGTTCTTCCTACTAACATGGATGCTTCTCTTGGCCAACATTCAGTACAGACTGAAAGACAAATTGGTTTGTGAAGTCTACAATTCCTCTTGCAAACGTAAGTGGTTCCACCAACAGCTAGAACCATGAGAATGAACCACACATGATGTAGGAACATCCACTGCAATATGATTTGGTCTTCTCTCGATCACACCGCGAGACTATTTTTGGAATACAAACTTTAACTTAGGCAAAATGATGCCCATTGTATAATCAGACCAAAACAATGAAGCACCTAGTGTTGGCTAGTAAATAGTATAGTACTACTTTTCTGCAGTCCATGAAGTGACTACCCAATCTTTGTGTCTATTTTCAAATGGCACTCCATGCAGTGACTATACTTTTCTCTTGTGCAGTTCAACCAAAATTGCGGACACTTTTTTGTTTGTTTGCCAAATAGCAACGGGCAGACATCTCCAATGTAGGTCCACCCTGCCAATAAATTCACATGCAAACCACTAGTATTACTATCTAACGACAGTACAAAAAGAGTAGCAAGATAGTAGCAAACCATGTACCTTCATAATGAACAGCTCATAGTGCCACCAATTGGATATAAAGGTTTGGAAAAAACATGCTCCTAATGTTGAACTAGTTGGACTTTTTGTGCAGTTCCACTAAAATCGAGCATCCCTGTTTGCATAGATATTGAAAGTGTGATTAATATAAAAGTGGCACTAGTTGAAGCATAGACTCACAAATATAAGCATTCCAATTTCTTAATGGGAAAAGGTAGCAAGACTGTTTCTAACCACCTGTTTGAAGGAATAAATAAAGCAACAACAGCTGATGTCAGGAAGGCATACATAGTTTTTTCTGAAAAACTGAGCCATTCCTGACCTTTCCTCTTCTTTTAAGCAAATTTTGTGCAGTTCTACTAAAATAAAATGCCATCACCGCCTTGACAATTCAGTGACACTGTACAAAAGGAAATGACTTAACATTACATCATGATGTCAGGTATGTAGTCGACAGGCATTAGAGACAAACATACAGACCTCCTCCGACAACATAATGAACATTAATTTTAACAAAGGTGTGACTAGCTTTACCGGGATAATTTCAGTGAACTCTACACCCTCTGTTCCTTAATATAAGACGTTTTCGCGGTTCAATTTAAAGTACCCAAACGTCTAGTATTTAGAAAAACAGGTAGTAGTTTTCTTGAGCACATATCTGGGAAAGCTTGCCACACTTTATTTATGTCCATATGCTAATGCAACACCATTCGAATACTACAAATATACACTAATCCAGTGGCTAGTGCAACAGTAGAGTAGTTAGTTTATTACAGGGTACAGTACAATGGTTTTACTGAACAGATTTCAATAAACTCTAGCACTGGAAGGTTTCTATAAGAATTAACAAGACAAAATGTAAAGGTAACAAGTTTCAGCATTGGTATACTAGCTGTGCATGAGCATTAAACCAAATACAAAAGTCTGAAGGTAACTAGCCTTATTACTAATGATAGTATAAAAAATTTGCAAACCATGTACCTCCAAGGTAAATATCATTTCGAACTCGGGGGGACCTTAAAAATTGCTATCCCAATCTTGATAATCGATCAAACATAAATACTTGATCGAACGAATCAAGAGAACAGCCGGAGGAGGAGGTGCCCACTCTTGACCTTTCCTCTTGTATTCATAATTGTCTGTGCAGTTTAACCAAAATAAAATGACATCAGCGCCTTGGCATTTTGGTGACACTGTACAAAAAAATTAACTTATCTCATGAAAGTGAGGTATGTAATCTATAAACATTAACAGTGCAAAAATCTGAAGGTAGTAACAAGTTTCATCGTTGGTATACTGGCTGTGCAACAACATTAGAATGCCTTAGCTGAAAAATCTTTAATACATCCACAATCAACAGCTAACCCTGAAATAATCCAGTGACATTAAATGGCATCGCTTAAATTTATCGGTGGCATTAGACCGAGAGCGGCATTAGCTAAATGTGGCATCACTTTAGTAGTAGCATTGCTTGACTTGACTGCTGGCGTTATACTAACAAGAAAAAAAGTGGCAATAAGAGCATGGGAGGCCCATTCGGACAGTGGGGGCACCAGTATGATGTACCTCCACGGACGCAGAGTGGTGAGGGAGGTATGGTTGTCCAGAGCAACAAATATCCAGGCAGCATATGTGGATTACGTCCCATTTTTGTTCTCTTTAGCCACCTTTTTCCTATGTGAGGACAACAAACCGATCGACCTGGTCATTCTCTATTGTGTTATCATGCCTTTCTACCCTTCTTCAACCAAGAGACATGAGACTCGTTCCTTAGCTACTGATTTTCCCCTTTTCAACCTAGATGCGGGTTTGATGCCTACTCTCTTGGACAGTATAGTCTCCCTTCCTTTCCTTATTCAACCCAGACATGGATTAGTCTACCTGAAGTAGGGTTTCCTTTAATAGTGCAAATTATGGTTTTCGTCTGTGTGGCCAGCAGAGCAGAGGATAGCAAATTGGGAAGATGGTGGAGTGGAAAAAGATCCGCATGCAACGACGTGCCAGATGGGGCAATAGAACAAGGGTATGGTTCGAAAAGAGGTAGCATACCTGAGGGTCGGTGGGAAGTGGCTTCGCTCGTGGCCGTCGTCCTCGGCACACACTACGGCAGCGAGCTTGGGGACGGAGGCCATCCCACGCGGGCGCTAGGTCTGAGAGGACGGCCTTGTTGTCAGTGGGTGACCTCGCTCGCCGACGACGAGTGCGTCAACGCTGCACGTCCTTTTCTTCCCCGGCGGATCTGTGACCACCGGTGAGGAGGGAGAGAGGGGCCGTCTTTTTTAGATCACGGGAGAGGGTGGTAGTGTGAGAAGCAAGTGGGCAGCCCTTGGCAAGAAAGCGCCGAAGCTCCAGCCTATATATCTTTTTTATACTACTAGTACTAGAGGTGGAGTAGTGGTAGAGTAGTTTATATTTTCTCTGCGTACAGTACCAGTTAGTCATGCTTCAAAACTGAACGGCACGCAATTAAAAAATAAAGGTCGATAACTAATGCAGCACCTCGGGCCAACGTGGCCAGATTGCATTTTGCACGAGAAATTACACACGATGTTTCGTTGACATGTGGTCCCATTCCAACATATCAGTGAGACGACAGCGAGTAGTAGGAGTATTTCTGAACCGACGTGTAGGCCGGGGCGCCCCTTCGTGAACCGTGGCAAACTGGCAACCGTCCACCGACTCTTCGCCTTTGCCTCTCGATTTGGAACTGCTGTCGCACGCTCTTCCTCTCCCTCCTCCATTTTCCTTCAGCCCTTCACCCTTTCTTATGCCATTGTTCGATCGTCTTCTCCATGGAGGGAACAGGACGGAAACAACCCCTTTATTCTTGCCCCGATCTGAAAGATGACGTGGTGGAGGAAGTCATTGATCGATGTGACGTCATCACCTCGGATAGCATGGCAGGTTCGTTCAAGCCCATTCTCGACTCAACTAATAACATCATTACAAGGAACCCAAAAGTCAAGGAGCGGTTTGATCTCCCCTATCTTCTTCGCCGTGACCCTGATGACTGGCGCTGTCATGACGGAGGCCTCGCCCAGTGCAAGTTGATGCCGCTTGATAATGATACGTATGATGTTAAGATGCCATCGCTTGAGGGAAAGGCTTGGGCAGGCGCAAATGGAGATTGGGTTGTTTATATTGGGTCCAACTGCGAGTGGGAACTTGTGAATGTGTACACTCGTGACTGGGTTCCACTTCCAAAAATCTTAGCAGACTGCCCAGAGGTTGAGCACACCGGTACTATACGCACGTTCAAATACAATCATGGTGACTATCTTCTACGGAAGATAGCAATTTGTCGAGTTCCCAACCGCTCTTGGAATTACAACAACTATGAAGTTGTTGCTATCTTGGACAAGCTTGTTGCCATCCTTGGTGGTTTGACTCGATGGATATTGCTCAAAAATCAGTTTCTGTACACGGATGAGTACTATGATGCAATTCAATAGGAGGGCCTTGTGTTTGCTTCCACCACTTGTGGCACTGTTTTTGCATGGCATCCTCGTAGTTTCGGTACGTTTGTCTTCCACCGTAATTATAATTGTTTCATCCACATGCATGCGGGTTAGCAAGTTTCCCTTTACTAATTAACCTTCTTCTTGTGATTCGAAGGTCCTATGGACATTCCACCACCTATACTTGAAAAATTTTATAACCAAGGGGGAGATGACGATGGTGATGATCATGAGCATGAGGACGAGCAGCGCCCATATACACTTTGGCGCATGGTAACTAATTCCGATGGATCACCTCTTCTTATGTGTATACAGCCCACTGATGATGTTACTGCTAAGGAAGCAGGTGTAGTCTCCCATGGTCGCACTCTCCGGACCTATTCCAAAACCCGTTGCATGGTATTCAGGATGGATACTAGTGTGCTAGCGCCAACTCCTTCTCCCTGGTACAGAATTGATAGTCTTGGAGAAAACTCGCTCTTCCTTGGACAAAACTATCCAATGATGGTGAAAGGCGATCCAACTGCTGTTGACACAACATTATTACCATTTATGAGAAGCAACTGTGTCTATACCTCGGACATTTGGGTGGTTCCCTACCCTGGTACCGATATAGTAGGCCGCTTCAGCCTGGATGATCAGTGTTGCGTTGGTCTCCAGATCGACAATGGATGGCCCGTCCCAGAGAATCACTTGTCGTTCAAAGCAAGTGTTTCCAACACCGAGGAATGGTTGAGTTGAAGTTCATTTCATTGCTTGTTATTTGTTGTGTGGTGAAAACTTTAGTATTTATAATGTATCCTCATTGTCGATGTGGGTTGATGACCTGTTGTATGTAATAAAATGATATGCCTGTGATAAACTTACTAAATTTATGAATGGCTTTCGAGTCGCTTCTCTGAGTGAGTGATGCGACGAGGCAAAAAAATATTTTCTGAATACATAATTGTACGTGCATTGCAACAGATTATTGGATGAGGCCAATCAACAATAGCAGTACACTATTTGTACTAGCTTCACATGCTTCACGCGTGGTGCGGGTGTTCTTACTATAGCCATATTGTACTACGTAACCAACACCTCGAATCCTCGATACTAGTACTATATAGTAAGTAGTAGGAGTAGTAGGGTGGCATGGGCCAGAACAAGCATTCACGTCCAAGAGTACGGCACACGCCACTAGCACGACTTCCATCTGGCACCATATTTCTTGGAGTCCGTGCTAGAGCAATCTCTTCAACCTCATCGTTTCTCTAACTCAACCATCGCGCGGCGGGCGAGGTGGGGGTTTGCCGATGTTGGGGAACGTAGCAGAAATTCAAAAAAATTTCCTACGTATCACCAAGATCTATCTATGGAGAGACCAGCAACGAGTAGAAAGGAGAGTGCATCTACATACCCTTGTAGATCGCTAAGCGGAAGCGTTCAAGTGAACGGGGTTGATGGAGTCGTACTCGTCGTGATTCAAATCACCGATGATCAAGTGCCGAACGGACGGCACCTCCGCGTTCAACACACGTACAGCCCGGTGACTTCTCCCACGCCTTGATCCAGCAAGGAGAGAGGGAGAGGTTGAGGAAGACTCCATCCAGCAGCAGCACAATGGCGTGGTGGTGGTGGTGGAGGAGCGTGGCAATCCTGCAGGGCTTCGCCAAGCACCGCGAGAGAGGAGGAGCACTTGGGAGAGGGAGGGCTGCGCCAGGGGCAAGGGTTGAAGCTCCCATGCGCCTCCCCACTATATATAGGGGTGGAGGGGGCTGGTTTCTTGCCCTCCAGGTCCATTGGGGCGTTGGCCAAGGTGGGAGGAAAGAAATCCCATCATTTCCTTCCCCACCGATTGCTATCCCCCCTTTTTAGGGATCTTGATCTTATCCCTTTGGGATATGATCTTATTCCTTCTAAGGGGGGATCTTGGTGCGCCTTGACCAGGGGTGTGGGGCCTTTCCCCCACTACCCACGTTCATGTGGGTCCCCCCATGCAGGTGGGCCCCACTCCGGAACCTTCTAGAACCTTCCCGGTACAATACCGAAAAATCCCGAACATTTTCCGGTGGCCAAAATAGGACTTCCCATATATAAATCTTTACCTCCGGACCATTCCGGAACTCCTCGTGACGTCCGGGATCTCATCCGGGACTCCGAACAACATTCGGTAACCACATGCAAACTTCCTTTATAACCCTAGCGTCATCGAACCTTAAGTGTGTAGACCCTACGGGTTCGGGAGACATGTAGACATGACCGAGACGTTCTCTGGTCAATAACCAACAGCGGGATCTGGATACCCATGTTGGCTCCCACATGTTCCACGATGATCTCATCGGATGAACCACGATGTCAAGGACTTAATCAATCCCGTATACAATTCCCTTTGTCTAGCGGCATTGTACTTGCCCGAGATTCGATCGTCGGTATCCTTATACCTTGTTCAATCTCGTTACCGGCAAGTCTCTTTACTCGTTCCGTAACACATCATCCCGTGATCAACTCCTTGGTCACATTGCGCATATGATGATGTCCTACCGAGTGGGCCCAGAGATACCTCTCCGCTTACACGGAGTGACAAATCCCAGTCTCGATTCGTGCCAACCCAACAGACACTTTCGGAGATACCTGTAATGCACCTTTATAGCCACCCAGTTACGTTGTGACATTTGGTACACCCAAAGCACTCCTACGGTATCCGGGAGTTGCACAATCTCATGGTCTAAGGAAAAGATACTTGACATTATAAAAGCTCTAGCAAACAAACTACACGATCTTTGTGCTATGCTTAGGATTGGGTCTTGTCCATCACATCATTCTCCTAATGATGTGATCCCGTTATCAATGACATCCAATGTCCATAGCCAGGAAACCATGACTATCTGTTGATCACAACGAGCTAGTCAACCAGAGGCTCACTAGGGACATATTGTGGTCTATGTATTCACACGTGTATTACGATTTCCGGATAATACAGTTATAGCATGAATAAAAGACAATTATCATGAACAAGGAAATATAATAATACTTTTATTATTGCCTCTAGGGCATATTTCCAACAGTCTCCCACTTGCACTAGAGTCAATAATCTAGTTCACATCGATATGTGATTAACACTCAAGGTCACATCCCCATGTGACTTACACCCAAAGAGTTTACTAGAATCAATAATCTAGTTCACATTTACCATGTGATTAACACTCGATGAGTTCTGGGTTTGATCATGTTATGCTTGTGAGAGAGGTTATAGTCAACGGGTCTGAACCTTTTAGATCCGTGTGTGCTTTACAAATCTCTATGTCATCTCCTAGATGTAGCTACCACGCTCTATTTGGAGCTATTCCAAATAACTGTTCTACTTGGAGCTATACTAAAAGTTGCTCCATTATACGTATCCGGTATTTCTACTCAGAGCTATCCGGATAGGTGTTAAGCTTGCATCGACATAACTCTTTACGTCGAACTCTTTATCACCTCCATAATCGAGAAAATTCCTTAGTCCACTAGTTACTAAGGATAACTTTGACCGCTGTCCTGCGATCCATTCTTGGATCACTCTTGTACCCCTTGACTGACTCATGGCAAGGCACACTACAGGTGCGGTACACAGCATAGCATACTGTAGAGAGCCTATGATAAAAGCATAGGGGACGACCTTCGTCCTTTCTCTCTATTCTGCCGTGGTCGAGATTTTAAGTCTTAACTTCATACCTTACATCTCAGGCAAGAATTCCTTCTTTGACTGATCCATCTTGAACACCTTCAAGATCATGTCAAGGTACGTGCTCATTTGAAAGTACTATTAAGCATTTTGATCTATCTTATAGATCTTGATGCTTATTGTTCAAGTAGCCTAATCCAGGTTTTCCATTGAAAAACAGTTTTCAAATAACCCTATATGCTTTCTAGAAATTCTACATCATTTCTGATCATCAATATGTCAACAACATATACTCATCAAAAATTCTATAGTGCTCCCACTCACTTCTTTGGAAATACAAGTTTCTCATAAACTTTGTATAAACCCAAAATCTTTGATCATCTTATCAAAGCGCACATTCCAACTCCGAGATGCTTACTCCAGTCCATGGAAGGATCGCTGGAGCTAGCATACCTTTTAGCATCCTTAGGATCGACAAAAACTTTCTGATTTGTATCACATACAACCTTTCCATACGAAGACTGGTAAGTAAACTCATTTTGTCATCCATCTAACAGATTTCATAAATGCAGCTAATGCTAACATGAATCCGACGGACTTAAGCATCGCTACGGATGAGAAAATCTCATCGCAGTCAACTCCTTGAACTTGTGAAAAACTCTTCGCCACAAGTCGAGCTTCATAGATGGTGACATTACCATCCACGTCCGTCTTCTTCTTAAAGATCCATTTATCTCAATGGCTTGCCGATCTTTGGGCAAGTCCACCAAAGTCCATGCTTTGTTCTGATACATGGATCCTATCTCGGATTTCATGGCTTCTAACCATTTGTCGGAATTTGGGCCCACCATCACTTCTCCATAGCTCATAGGTTCATTGTTGTCTAGCAACATGACCTTCAAGACAGGATTACTGTACCACTCTGAAGTAGTACGTATCCTTGTCACCCTACGAGGTACGGTGGTGACTTGATCCGAAACTTCATGATCACTATCATAAGCTTCTACTTCAATTGGTGTAGGTGCCACGGGAACAACTTCCTGTGCCCTGATACACACTGGTTGAAGTGATGGTTCAATAACCATATCAAGTCTCCACCATCCTCCCACTCAACTTTTCGAGACAAACCTTTTCTCGAGAAAGGACCCGATTCAAGAAACAATCCATATTGCTTTCGGATCTGAATTAGGAGGTATACCCAACTGTTTTGGGTGTCCTATGAAGATGCATTTTATCCGCTTTGGGTTCGAGCTTATCAATCCTGAAACTTTTTCACATAAGCATCGCAGCCCCAAACCTTTAAGAAACGACAACTTAGGTTTCTCTAAACCATAATTCATACGGTGTCATCTCAATGGAATTACGTGGTGCCCTATTTAAAGTGAATGTGGTTGTCTCTAATGCCTAACCCATGAACGATAGTGGTAACTCGATAAGAGACATCATGGTATGCATCATATCCAATAGGGTGCAGTTATGATGTTCGGACACACCATCAAACTATGGTGTTCCAGGCGGTATTAATTGTGAAACAATTTCCACAATGTCATAATTGTGTGCCAAAGCTTGTAACTCAGATACTCATCTCTAGTGATCATATCATAGACATTTCATCATCTTGTCACGATGATCTTCTACTTCACTCTGAAATTACTTGAACCATTCAATAATTCAGACTTGTGTTTCATCAAGTAAATATTCTCAACATCTACTCGAATCATCTGTGAAGTAAGAACATAACGATATTCACTGCATTCCTCAGCACTCATTGGACTGCACACATCAAAATGTGTTACTTCCAACAAGTTTCTATCTTGTTCCATTTTACTGAAACCGAGGATTTCAGTCATCTTGCCCATGTGGTATGATTTGCATGTCTCAAGTGATTCAAGATCAAGTGAGTTCAAACGGTCCATTTGCATGGAGTTTCTTCATGCATATACACCAATAGACATGGTTCGCATGTCTCAAACTTTTCAAAAATGAGTGAGCCCAAAGATCCATCAACATGGAGCTTCTTCATGCGTTTTATACCGATATGACTTACGTGGCAGTGCCACAAGTAGGTGGTACTATCATTACTATCTTTTGGCATGAACATGTGTATCACTACGATCGAGATTCAGTAAACCATTCATTTTAGGTGCAAGACCATTCAAGGTATTATTCAAATAAACAGAGTAATCATTATTCTCCTTAAATGAATAACCGTATTGCGATAGACATAATCCAATCATGTCTATGCTCAACGCAAACACCAATCTCGATGGTAGAGGGAGTGTGCGATGCTTGATCATATCAATCTTGGAAACACTTCCAACACATATCGTCAGCTCTCCTTTAGCTAGTCTCCGTTTATTCCGTAGCTCTTTTATTTTGAGTTACTAACACTTAGCAACCGAACCGGTATCTAATACCCTGGTGCTACTAGGAGTACTAGTAAAGTACACATTAACATAATGTATATCCAATATACTTCTATCGACTTTGCCAGCCTTCTCATCTACCAAGTATCTAGGGTAATTCTGCTCCAGTGGTTGTTCCCCTTATTACAGAAGCACTTAGTCTCGGGTTTGGGTTCAACCTTGGGTTTCTTCACTAGAGCAGCAACTGATTTGCCGTTTCATGAAGTATCCTTTCTTGCCCTTGCCCTTCTTGAAACTAGTGGTTTCATCAACAATTGATGCTCCTTCTTGATTTCTACTTTCGCGGTGTCAAACATCGTGAATACCTCAAGGATCATCATATCTATCCCTGATATTTTATAGTTCATCACAAAGCTCTAGCAGCTTGGTGGCAATGACTTTGGAGAACCATCACTATTTCATCTGGAAGATCAACTCCCACTCGATTCAAGTGATTGTTGTACTCAGACAATCTGAGCACAAGCACAACAATTGAGCTTTTCTCCGTTAGTTTGCAGGTTAAGAAAATCGTCGGAGGTCTTATACCTCTTGACGTGGGCACGAGCCTGAAATCTCAATTTCAGCCCTCAAAACATCTCATATGTTCCGCGACATCTCGAAAAACGTCTTTGGTGCCTCAACTCTAAACTGTTTCACTGAACTATCACGTAGTTATCAAAACGTGTATGTCTGATGTTCGTAACATCCACAAACGACGTTTGGGGTTCAGCACACTGAGCGGTGCATTAAGGACATAAGCTTCCTACTGTCCGCATAATAGCTACTATCAACTTTCAACTATATTTTCTCTAGGAACATATCTAAACAGTGGAACTAAAGCGTGAGCTACGACATAATTTGCAAAAGGTCTTTTGACTATGTTCAGGATAATTAAGTTCATCTTATGAACTCCCACTCAGATAGACATCCCTCTGGTCATCTAAGTGATTACATGATCCGAGTCAACTAGGCCGTGTCCGATCATCACGTGAGACGGACTAGCCAACGTCGGTGAACATCTTCATGTTGATCGTATCTACTATACGACTCATGCTCGACCTTTCGGTCTCCGTGTTCCGAGGCCATGTCTGTACATGCTAGGCTCGTCAAGTTAACCCTAAGTGTTTTCGCTGTGTAAATCTGTCTTACACCCGTTGTATGTGAACGTAAGGATCCATCACACCCGATCATCACGTGGTGCTTAGAAACGACGAACTGTAGCAACGGTGCACAGTTAGGGGAGAACACTTCTTGAAATTTTTGTAAGGGATCATCTTATTTACTACCGTCGTCCTAAGTAAACAAGATGCATAAACATGATAAACATCACATGCAATCAAATAGTGACATGATATGGCCAATATCATTTTGCTCCTTTTGATCTCCATCTTCGGGGCTCCATGATCATCATCGTCACCGGCATGACACCATGATCTCCATCATCATGATCTCCATGAAGTCGTCTCGCCAACTTATTACTTCTACTACTATGGCTACCGGTTAGCAATAAAGTAAAGTAATTACATGGTGTTGTTCAATGACACGCATGTCATACAATAAATTAAGACAACTCCTATGGCTCCTGCCGGTTGTCATACTCATCGACATGCAAGTCGTGAATCCTATTACAAGAACATGATCAATCTCATACAACACATATCATTCATCACATTCCTGTTGGCCATATCACATCACAAAGCATACCCTGCAAAAACAAGTTAGACGTCCTCTAATTGTTGTTGCATGTTTTACGTGGCTGCTATGGGTTTCTAGCAAGAATGTTTCTTACCTACGCAAAACCACAACGTGATATGCCAATTGCTATTTACCCTTCATAAGGACCCTTTTCATCGAATCCGTTCTGACTAAAGTGGGAGAGACTGGCACCCGCAAGCCACCTTATGCACCAAGTGCATGTCAATCGGTGAACCTGCCTCACGTAAGAGTACGTGTAAGGTCGGTCCGGGCCGCTTCATCCCACAATACTGTCGAAACAAGATTGGACTAGTAACGGTAAGCATATTGAACAACATCAACGCCCACAACTACTTTGTGTTCTACTCATGCAAAGAATCTATGCAATAGACCTGGCTCATGATGCCACTGTTGGGGAACGTAGCAGAAATTCAAAAAAAATTCCTACGTATCACCAAGATCTATCTATGGAGAGACCAGCAACGAGTAGAAAGGAGAGTGCATCTACATACCCTTGTAGATCGCTAAGCGGAAGCGTTCAAGTGAATGGGGTTGATGGAGTCGTAATCGTCGTGATTCAAATCACCGATGATCAAGTGCCGAACGGACGGCACCTCCGCGTTCAACACACGTACAGCCTGGTGACTTCTCCCACGCCTTGATCCAGCAAGGAGAGAGGGAGAGGTTGAGGAAGACTCCATCCAGCAGCAGCACAACGGCATGGTGGTGGTGGAGGAGCGTGGCAATCCTGCAGGGCTTCGCCAAGCACCGCGAGAGAGAAGGAGCACTTGGGAGAGGGAGGGCTGCGCCAGGGGCAAGGGTTGAAGCTCCCATGCGCCTCCCCACTATATATAGGGGTGGAGGGGGATGGTTTCTTTCCCTCCAAGTCCATTGGGGCGTTGGCCAAGGTGGGAGGAAAGAAATCCCATCATTTCCTTCCCCACCGATTGCTATCCCCCCTTTTTAGGGATCTTGATCTTATCCCTTTGGGATATGATCTTATTCCTTCTAAGGGGGATCTTGGTGCGCCTTGACCAGGGATGTGGGGCCTTTCCCCCACTACCCACGTTCATGTGGATCCCCCCATGCAGGTGGGCCCCACTCCGGAACCTTCTAGAACCTTCCCGGTACAATACCGAAAAATCCCGAACATTTCCGGTGGCCAAAATAGGACTTCCCATATATAAATCTTTACCTCCGGACCATTCCGGAACTCCTCGTGACGTCCGGGATCTCATCCAGGACTCCGAACAACATTCGGTAACCACATGCAAACTTCCTTTATAACCCTAGCGTCATCGAACCTTAAGTGTGTAGACCCTACGGGTTCGGGAGACATGTAGACATGACCGAGACGTTCTCTGGTCAATAACCAACAGCGGGATCTGGATACCCATGTTGGCTCCCACATGTTCCACGATGATCTCATCGGATGAATCACGATGTCAAGGACTTAATCAATCCCGTATACAATTCCCTTTGTCTAGCGGCATTGTACTTGCCCGAGATTCGATCGTCGGTATCCTTATACCTTGTTCAATCTCGTTACCGGCAAGTCTCTTTACTCGTTCCGTAACACATCATCCCGTGATCAACTCCTTGGTCACATTGCGCATATGATGATGTCCTACCGAGTGGGCCCAGAGATACCTCTCCGCTTACACGGAGTGACAAATCCCAGTCTCGATTCGTGCCAACCCAACAGACACTTTCGGAGATACCTGTAATGCACCTTTATAGCCACCCAGTTATGTTGTGACGTTTGGTACACCCGAAGCACTCCTACGGTATCCGGGAGTTGCACAATCTCATGGTCTAAGGAAAAGATACTTGACATTATAAAAGCTCTAGCAAACGAACTACACGATCATTGTGCTATGCTTAGGATTGGGTCTTGTCCATCACATCATTCTCCTAATGATGTGATCCCGTTATCAACGACATCCAATGTCCATAGCCAGGAAACCATGACTATCTGTTGATCACAACGAGCTAGTCAACCAGAGGCTCACTAGGGACATATTGTGGTCTATGTATTCACACGTGTATTACGATTTCCGGATAATACAGTTATAGCATGAATAAAAGACAATTATCATGAACAAGGAAATATAATAATACTTTTATTATTGCCTCTAGGGCATATTTCCAATAGTCGATAGTCAGTTTCCTTAACTGCGGTCCCACTTGTAAGGCCAACTACAACGCATGACCCCAAACGGACCTCTGTTTTGCACGAACTCCAACGATAATTTTGACTAGAAAAGCAAGACCAAAGAAAACAAGAACCACAAGAATACATTTTACTATTCCTGTAAGTTGGATTAGTGCCTTCTCGATGCATTCATTGTTGATCTGCAGAGGCTCGATGTTGCATGCTTCTTTCTTCTTCGAGTGTAAAGAAGTAGATGTTGCTTCCTCGCATCTAGTCTCATGTCTAGCCTCTATTCTAGTAGGAGTATCAACAAGTGCACTAATATCATCTCTAGCCTCTGTGCTAGCTAAAAGTGATAGAACATCTACTAAATTGCGCTCTATCAATATGTGGATGTACTCTTCTTCCCAATACAAAAACTTGCATCCATTCTACTCCCTCCGTTGCACAATACATGCCTTCTATTTGTCAAAATATATATGTATCTAGACATGTTTTAGTATATAGGTACATCCATTTTTGGACAAATGGAAGTCAAGTATTTTGGAATGGAGGGAGTACACAATAAATTTTTTAAGTTAGCACAACTAGTCTAATCCGAGAGCACAACCGAAGATTTGGTCGGGTTCTTCCTCCTTTTGCCGACACGTGGGACATCCAGCATCCAGGTCGTGTCATGAAAGAAAATAGAGTGGTAGTTGAAGCCACGAGATGTGCATCTTGGGTTAAATTGTAAATAGAATCTTACTACTCTTGAGTAACTCCAAAAGCGGCCACCGAAGATCTTTCTTGGATTTGTTTTTCATCACCAGCACGTCGAGGTGAAAGATGTGCAGGTTCGGTGGGTCCGCTTGCGTTTTCACTGACATGTGGGACCGCATGTGAGAAAACAGACGATGGGCTCCACGCGTCCGCTGGCTGGCTGAGAAGAGAGATAGAGGAGGGCTGAGCACGGACTGTAGAAAATTTGTTCTACGTACCTCGATATAGGCTCGATATAGTGGGGTGGCATGGGCCATAACTAGCATTCACGTCTAGCAGTACGGCACACGCCACCCACACGAGTCCCATCGGACACCAATTTTCTTGGAGTCCATGCTACAACTATCTCTTCTCCCTCCTGTTTTCTCAGCCACACGGTGGGCGGGGTGGGGGTTTGCCGATAGTCGGTGTGCTCTACTGCGGTCCCACTTGTAAGTGAAAATGCAACACCGCACGCATTCCCGCTTGAGCGGCGTGCCGGACCAACCGTGTGGGGGTGCGACGCGAACATGGAAGGCTTTTCCGTTTGAACTTGTAACTTGTAAAATTTGGTTCTACTCCATGGCACGACCGATAGATAGAAAATAACGATTTTGCCTAGAGTAATGAGAAGTTTGGTTCTGGCGCCGTTCATGCATGGAGTACGTACAAAAATTACGAAGTTGATGCGAAAGGTAACATAATTACTGTAGTATCATATACAACTACATGGATTTGACGGAAAGATAAAAGTACATACAGATCCATCAACGACATCCTCACGCCCTAGTGCGTCGGATCACCAACCGACGTGTGAGGAGCAGCGGCATTGGCGGCGAGCTCAACGTGCTTCTGAACAGTGCCGTCCAAGGTTGCCCTGCGGTCCAAGAAGGCCAGCGTCCTATCGTCCTCCTCTTGCATGTAGTAGTCCTTGTGGATGATTTGCGCGTAGACATGGGTGATTATGTCGATGGTGTCTTGCTGCGCCAGGCGCTGCGCGGCGAGTGCGACCTCGAGGTGGACATTCTTCGGCGCGACAGTGGGTAGTCGCAGGGCCACCAGTGCATCGAAGAGGTTGTCACCATAGTGGCCGTTGAGGGTGGCGGGCATCGCAGAGCTTGGGCGCGTCGGCTGGAGGCTTACGTCAAAGTCTTCCACGAGCTTCTTGACGACGGTGAACTTGTCGAGGAAACCGACGAGGACCTCGTCGAACAAGGAGACGAAGCTGTCGTACAAGCGGCCCCTCGCCCTGGCGGCCTCAAGCAATACTACCTGGAGATGTTCCTCGGTTCCGGGCCACAGGCCCGCATCATGGACCATCTGGCACAGCCGGCTGATGCTCGCGCTCATCGCCTCCATGGGTCTAGCTTAGCTTCTAGTCAACTGATCTTGCGATTCGAGTGATCACTCTTGCCCTTGGTTAGTGTGCGCAGGTGCGTAGGATTTCATACTACTCCTCGGCCCTCTACTGCACCTGCCTTTGGCTGTATGATAGGTGGGCCAGCCACCCCCTGGGCCCACGTGTCATTCACCCAAAGGCAGTTGTCGTAAGTCAATGAACCTGCGTCCCCCTCCGTGCCGGTGCAGTATAGTCATCTCACCGGACCTCTAGTTGTGGCCAAACGAGAGAAGTTTGATGTTTACTGGTTTATTGGTCCCCTTTGCATTTTGCGCCAAGTTTTGACCTTTGATTTAACTAATAAAATGTTAATGCATGTAAACAAAAATGTTGTGTAAGTCACCTTACGAAAACCAAATAATCCCAAAACACTTAGGCACGGTGCATTAACTCCCTCCTTGTTTCTTATTTCGTGATATATCAACCAATGAGAGATGTGGGTCGTGCATGCTTTCAATGACTTGAGACTACCAAACATGACATGCAGTGTTTAGTTCATTGCATGTAATCCTATTAGTACTCTAGTTAGCAAAAAAATTAAGTTCTCTCGCCGATAGGAATAAAACACCATGTATTTATTTACAGAGGGAGTAGTACATTTTTTGTGACATGCATTACTAGATATTGCTAGTCAAATACTAAAATCCAGATGGACATGGTAGTACTCCTAAATCCAGACGATGGTGCTACTAGTACTAGTAGTAGTACCACCAATGTAGTAGTAGGAGTACTAGCACTGTACTACCCGTTGGTCAAATTATTACGTGCTGCTCCTCACAGTGAAGTGACAAGACCCTGCGCCGGAGATGACACCTGAGTATAGGCGCCATGTTCGGCATACCATAGTCAGCCTCACTATCTGCAGTCACTATCATCATGGCTGTAGAGCTAGCCTGCTTACAACTAGCCCTGTTCAACCTAATTTACCATGCGTAGATGCCCATGCATTGCACGGAACACCAAGATTGGGGGTGGACGGCTCCGGCAGCGGCCATCGCGCCAGATTTTTCCATGGACTTCTAGATGTGGTGGGGAGGAGATAAGGCTGATTGTGAGAGATAAGGAGTTGTTTGTAAATAGGGAGCAAGTGCGGGCATCTTTTTGCAAAAATGGAGAAGCTTGGTTTGTATGTGTCATATCTAGATCCGACGGCTATTGGTGAAAGATGGGAGGCACAACATCATCACCAACTCAGGACCTGTTTGATTTGTAGGATTTTGAAGACGCGGGAATATGACACGACAATATTACAAGTTTCAAACTAATATTACAAATGTTAGGAGTAATGCTGCACCTACAAAGAGGGAATTACTAGGAAGTTTATGTAAGAACTTTCGTTATTTTAGGTGGATGTAGCATTATCATACAAACTAAAATCCACTGCCCTGACACGTCACTAATGGGCCAATAAGTTTTCGAGTCTCTGGCCACTTGATGTTTCAAAAACAAATTCAGCTTCTGCAGAGACTTTGTCATTTAGGCTTAGACGCTTTCGGTGATCAGCACGCCATTCATTGTTGCGCCAGAGAATGCCAAACCTCATTACCTTGAGAATACTTGCCTCCAGAACAAAGAACCTAGCCAATTTAATCTCAGATGTGTTGCCTCGGTAGTTGATCAAATCAATTTCTGTAAGATGGAGATCAAGGCATTCGATGAGATTGTTATAGTGCAGCACATTTTTCACTTTCAGGTCTTTTTTATCTGCAAAAGAAGAGAACATATTAGAGCAGCTGGCTGCATAAGATTGCCATGTCATCAAGAGGTACCAATATCATTCGCTCATACGATAGGGTTGGCTGGCTAGTGATATTCTCTCTCTCTCGCGCGCGTTCTGTTTCCTCTCATTTAACTAGGAGCACGTGAAGAGCTTGGGCATTTGTTGCCTTCCACTATGTGGTCGATGCCATATTTCGCAAAAGTATGCCACATAATACGCATCGATGTCAAATCAAAAGATTTTGACACCGCTCTCGCAATGTGAGAGACTTGGCACCGCTGTGCACACAGACCCACATGTATAAACAAATCAATCAAACCAACTACACCAGCCTCTCACTCTCCCAAACAAGTGTTTTTTTATTGCCTCAGTCCTCTCTCTCTCCCACACAGTGTTTTTCATTGCGTGAGTTAATTTGGCACCAGGTGAGCAATGGAGGGGCATCGATGCCAAATGCATCACAAGTGAATTTGGCACATGTTTTGGCCTACATAGCCCACTTTTGTACTCCCTCCGTCCCAAAATTCTTGTCTTAAATTTGTCTAAATACGGATGTATCTAGTTACATTTTAGTGTTAGATACATCCGTATCTAAACAAATGTAAGACAAGAATTTTGGGATGGAGGGAATACTACCTCGTATTTAGTATAAAATTTTGACCATAGATTTACCTAAGAAAATGCCAATGCATGTCACTAAAAATTACACCATTTGAAATTATGTTCAAATACGAATCCAATGATATAGTTCTTAGTGGCATGCATTAACATTTTGTCAGTTAAATCTATGGTCAAATTTTGATACTACAAAATTGGAAGAGTAAACCAGGACGGAGGTAGTACTTGCTCTTAGGGTAACCATAGAGTTACTGGAGTAGTCTAAGTTACTTTCCACTATGACTAGCCTAGGCTACTATAGTAGTACAACATAAAAACGATGCAGGTGATCACGTGAGAAAAAATACTAAAAACATTTCTTTCGGTGTAGTGCGTAGATGCAGTTTTGAACACTACACTTGTCATCGTAATTTGGGAAAATTACGAAAAAATTGAGCTACGTTGTGATTACCGTTTACTTATAGGAAAGAAGTTTCACCTCGATGAGTAGCTTCTCCGTGCACGGAAAGCACGTAAGGAATCCAACAACTTGATCTAGATATGGGCCGATAGATTTTAGTGCTAAGATCTTCACTGTGCGCATGGACTGGGTCAAGCTTGTGGGAATCATTTTCTGGAAGACGGTCGTAAATACACCAAGAAGAAATTTAAAAATTTGAATTTCAAGAAGACGGAGAAGAAGATGAGTGCTGTACCTGAACGATTACGGATCCAATAAAGAGTTCGGAGAATTTGGCAGACGAGTACACCAACGCTGTCAATTTCGGCGCGTCAATGACCCTGATTTTTGTTGGACCTTCTAGATCTGATACAAGCAGTCTCTCAAGGAAAGGCGCATTCTCAATGGCCATAATGTGGAACAGCTGGAGTGATCTCTTCCCAATTGATGTCTTGTTGCGGGGCCAGCAAGACACATAAATCCATCAGAGATTCGTCGAGGCGATGTGGAGTCTAATGAACCCGTGGATCTGCTCAAGACGAATGTACTCGAACGTAGTACAGCTGCGGAGCAGGTGCTCCATAGCCCTCTTCAAGATGACAACGTCGAAGAGGTCGAGCTGCTTGAGTTGAGGGAGAAGAAGGGCGGGTGCGGCATTAATCTAGGGAAGATAGCAGGAGCTGAAGCTGGCGCGGCTCAGTGTTGGCGTGAGGCGGAGCGCGGACGGCGGCAGAGAGCGACATCGTCCAGCTTCAAAGCTGAGCTCCTCGAGCTGATCTAGGGCGGGGGATAAGAACCACTCGTCGAACTTGGGTTGGACCTTATAGTTGGTACTGAACATGCGGATGTCAAGGCATCTGGCTGGCCTAGGGTGTGATGAAAGGATCTTGGAGACTGCGGCCATGCGTTTGCAATCCCCGTCGCGGAGGCAGCTGTCGACGGTGAGGTTGAGGGGGACGCAGCGCCAGAGGGGGGCCACCGCCGGGAGAGCAGGGCGGTCCGCACGGCAGATTTGGTGGGGAGGAGGCCCATGATGACGTGCAGCATGTCGTCGGGGAGGCTGCTGATGAAGTCCAGGTTCGCCGGATGCGGTTTTGGCTCGAGCCGCCTCCGCTTGTTCGCTGCCTCGCCGTCCATCTCAACCGGCGGCGACGCCGGTGTACACGTGTGCTTGTGTGTGTTGTGTGCTGGGTGTGCGCGAGTGCGTCCTTCTGTGCATGCCGCCGCGCAGTGGTGAATTGTGCACGAGTGCGTCCTTCGCACGCAGGAAGTTTGTCCTCAATGCGACCTCAATTTACTAGCGTGCGGGGTGCTACCCCGAGTGGTTTCAACTTTGTTTACTTCACCGCATGTCAGGTGGGCCTCTAGTTTACTTATTTTCACCCACTGCCACATGGGCCAGCACACGAAGATACAGAACACGAGCTGACAAGGCAGCATGTGGATTGGTTGACCGGTCAACTAAACAATATACGGAGCTATACGCTAACACAGTGAGCGTATAATCTGTCGGTATAGAGAGTTCGAGTGAGAGGGAAGGCCCGTGAGAGATAGTAGAGCGAGAGAGAAAGAGCTACTCCCTCCGTTCGATAATGTAGTTCCAACATTTTTTTAAGTCAAACTTTTGAAACTTTGACCAAGTTTATAAAGAAATTACTTATATCTACAATACCAAAGATAAACGATAGTATGAAGTAAGTACTCGTTGTGATGAATCTAATGATCGTTCCAGATGTAAATGTTTTTCTCCACATATACCTGGTCAAACTTTTCTGAGGTTTGAATTTTCAAAACATCCATATGCTTGTGGACGTGACAGAGTCCCTAACTAGAGAGAGAGAGAGAGAGAGAGAGAGAGAGAGAGAGAGAGAGAGTGAAAAAAGTGTGTGTGCGTGTGTGAAAGAGAGATAGACAACACACGATAAAAGTAGAGAAAAAGCGTGTGTGTCTTATGCAAACATATCACACATGCATCTTCGACAACGGAGGCAAGGTGAGGAGATAGTGTGTGGTTGTTTGGAACCGAGAGAGCAAGACCCCTAGCACGTGGCCAAGAGGGGTCTGACAAACAAGGGAGAGAGGTCGAGAGAGACGTACGGAGAAAATGCAGACATGGGGAGGAGAGAGTGTATGTTTGTCATAGAGAGATCCCCTGGAGATCGTGATGGGACTACATGGGTGGGAGATCGAGTGACAAGGTGTGTGCGCGATAGAAGATGCCCCGAGAGATGTCGAGATAGACTTATGGATGGAAGGAGACAATACGTGTGTTCCTGATGGCTAGTAAGAGATAATCATACTTAGGAGGGGGGGAGTGCTTGCGCCTATGATGAAGTGAGGGATTATGGTACTTAGGGGGGTGCGTGTCACATGGAGAGAGAACAAGGGCGGAGAGTGTTGGATGGGTCTATATGTATAACGCGAGCGAGACATGTGTATGTGTGAACCAGGGAGATATAAGGCCAGTTTGGCTTGCGTCCTGAGCATCTTTTGCCTGGCCTGGGGTTGTGGATGGATTTCATGCATGCTTGTTTGATTGCTACCCTGTGAAAAAGAAAGCTCGCCTGGCTTGGGTTCCCTTGCACTTTAATTGGCCTTGCTGAACTCCAGACACTGCAAGTAGCCTGGCCCAGGCGACCGATTTCGAACGCCTGGCCGTGCCTGGTCGTGCGGCCACGAGGCTAATAGAAACATGGATGGATATTAGCATTAAATAATTGATGCACAGATTGATTGATGGGACGTTGATGCTTTGCCTGGCCCAGGCATGAACCAAACGCTTCAGCACCACACAAGCCTAGCCAGGCAGAAATATTTTACATCTCACGTCCACACCAGGAAGTACCGGCCATCAAGGCATGAGGGTCAGGTCACGAACCAAACTGACCAATAAAGTTTGAGAGAGATTGAGGAGCCCCGATAAGGCTGAGTTGTGCGTCAGATAGCTGAGAATGGGAAAGAGATATTCCATACGCTCGATAATGCAG
Organism: Triticum timopheevii; assembly: GCA_963921465.1. NCBI lineage: Eukaryota > Viridiplantae > Streptophyta > Magnoliopsida > Poales > Poaceae > Triticum > Triticum timopheevii. The sequence goes on from OY997268.1 coordinate 475,277,809, forward strand.
TGCATGTAAATTTTTTAGAAGTCAAACTTTGGAAACTTTGATCAGGTTTACGCAAATGTTATTTATATCTACAATACCAAAGATACTCATACAAAACTACATCTCATGGTGAATCTAATGGTATATGTTTGCCGTACTAGATGTAATTCTTTTTCTCCACGTACATGGTCAAACTTTGTGATGTTTGACTTTTCAATAAATCTATATGATATGGACCGAGGAGAGTGCCTCAGTCGAGACAAATCAAGTGCATGTGAAGGAGAATGAGTAAGTGTGCAAAAAGAGTATGTGTGTGAAAGATAAAGTGACAACAAACGATAAATTAGAGAGAGAGTGTGTGTTTTTTCGTTTCTTATGCGAACATATCACGCATGCATCTCCGAGATGGAAAAGCGAGGCGAGGAGATACACGAAGATAGCTAGTGTGTGATTGTTTGCAACAGAGAGAGACACCCCTGTAGCACATGTCCAATAGAGGTCTGGCCAGCAAGGAAAAAAGGTCGAGAGGGACACATGGATGGCATGGACGCATGGGGAGGGAGAGAGGGTGTGTTTGTGATATAGAGATCCCCTCGAGATCGTGAGGGGACTATATGGGTGGGAGATCGAGGGAGTGCGTGCGCGATAGAAAGATGCCCCGAGAGAAATCGAGATAGACCATGCACATGTTTGTGATGGAGACTAACATTAGCTAGTCATTTACATATAGGGGGGACTGCGTGTGCCTACAATTGAGTGAGAGACCATCATACTTGGCTAGCTGGGCATGAGATTGTGTGTGTGTGCATGTGAGATGGAGAGAGAACAAGGGAGAGAGATAGAGTTTTAGATGGGCCTATCGAGTGCGAGTGAGATATGCATGTGTATGTGTGACCCAGGTGGATGGAGAGTTTGAGAGAGGGGGGAAGAGCTCCGAGACGACATAGTGGTGCATGAGAGAGTTACGGGCAAAGAGCCAAGGAATTTATGTGCGTACGATGAGTGCACCCAAGATATCTAGCTTGGACTAGCTAGAGTATCATACATAGTGTGCGAGAGAGACCTATAGATGGAGACAAAGGGAGACGGACCAACAAGGTTTTTGTGTCGGATGCGTGTGACAGAATTGAAGATTGTCGGCGAGAGAGAGAGAGAAAAATGGAGAGAAAGGGAGAGGGACCAACAAGGTTTTTGTGTCGGATGTGTGCTTGTCGGCGAGAGAGAGAGAGAAATGGAGAGAAAGGGAGAGGGACCAACAAGGTTTTTGTGTCGGATGCATGCGACAGAATTGAAGATTGTCGGAGAGAGACATAGAGAGAGAGAGAGACAGAGAGAGAGAGAGAGAGAGAGAGAGAGAGAGAGAGAGAGAACAGGAGTCCGGGAGAGGGGGAGGTCGCGTTTTATGCATCAAAGACTGATATAAACCATGTTTCAATATAAACTTGCATTCAAATATTTATACTGGAGAACATGTTGTCTGCAATCCACACATGAACGGATATATTCGTATGTCAAGCAAGTTCATTAATTTGACTTTCAACATGTTCATGGAGTACTATAATATTGTACAACATGCTACTCGATTGAGGTGTTCAAATTTGGATTTAGTTCACTATTTTGACCTACTGAACGAGCTATTTCATTGAATCGAGATATTTCATTTTGGGTTTGATTCGCGTTTGAGTGGGTCAACTATTTGTCATATAGTAAATCGCTAGCAACGAGCATGCAAAAACACATTACTCCCGAGCATCATCTCTCCATCTAAAAAAGAAATGGCAAGCTAATATTTCAAAATTTGATTCGAATCGACTTGGTAAGGTAGACGTGGATGCTCGTTCTCCCAAAATTTGAACGAACCGTTAAACATCCTCTCTGCTCGGTGGAATTCGCCCGAGCAAATACATGGGAGACGCGAAATTACCGTCCTATGTGGGACACACATCAATTGGCCTGTTGTACATCGAGGGTAGGTTCGTAACTTCATCCAAGCGCGCCTTCTCCTCGGCCGAAATGACATGTGCCGAATAATTCATAAACCATGGTCAGCAAAACACGCTCTCCTTGCCCGAAATAGCTCGTGCCCACTATTTCAAAACACGCTCTCCTCGCCCGAAATCGCTCGCGCCCACTATAGTTCAAAACACGCCCTCCTCGCCAGAAATCACTCCCGCCCACTATTTGGGGAGAAGCAAAGTTACTCTACTATCCCCGACCCCTCGAGGCGGCGGAGCTCCTAGGCTGCCGGTTGGCTGGTGTCTAACGTAAGGGTCCGGGGCCGCAAGTTTGCCGCGGAAGCAGTGCTTAGATGGATATCTTTTAGAGTTGCATGGGTTGAAGGTACTGCTGCCGCCGGATCTGGATGACGGGGAGTCTTTGTGGATTGGCCCGGGGGCGGCGCAACCACGGCAGTGTGGTGGGGCGGGGAGCGGGGTTTTGGCCGGGGCCACGGACGGCGGAGGCAGGCTGCTCTGCCATTGGTCGCTGGCTCTTTGGGGAAGATTCCGAACAGTGTCAGCCGGGAGGCACAAGACGGCCATCAAGCCATCCGGCATAGATCGGACAGTACCAAAATAAAATAAAATCGTGTGACCCCAATTTAGTCTTCTGTCAACAGACATGTGACCACTCTCGTACCTTGCTGTTGATCTCTTAGTGTATTTCTTCAGATCAAAGAGACATGTCGTTCTTAACATTATGCGTTATCTGCATCTTCAGACACACCGTCTTCCGACTCACCGCAGCTGCTCCAACAAGGGAAGCATACACCAGAAGGGTGCTATAGTACACACTCAATAGTTCCCTGCATCGAATGCGCGTGCCCGACATGGACAGCCACAACAACTGCAGGGCCATCGACAAGTCAGCACATGATGCTCACTCCTATGGATGGCAGCCAGATAGGTTGTACCCTCATCTTACTTGTGTGCAACATTTATGGCTTTGTTATTCATCTAAGCATGGAAAATAGATCATCACATTTCACTGTATATTCATGTTGATCCCATATGGGTCTTGTTCAGGAGTTCATGTTGTTCCATAGTTCAGCTAAGATACTTGTTATTTAGGTAACGCTGTTCCATAGTTATCATCCATCAGCCAATGTATCCCACAGGCTGGTGATTATAGTATTATACCACTTCTAGTATTACCTATGTTGTTATCTAATACTTTTGTGTGCCATGTAGTTAATCTCGAGTACAAACGATACATATTCTGTAGCTTTCATCTGTGTTCTCCCTTTATTTTATGAGACCTGTTGCTGCTAGTTAACCTCAGTCCTACTATTTATGTTGTCTCCTACAGGCACTCATTACATAAATCTAACTACTAGTTGTCTTCCATGCATGTCAGATATAATTGCACACACTGATATATCCACAAGAACCTCACAGAGCAATGTAAAGGCCAATAAACTTGATGTCAATGATACCCAATGTGATGGAAAATGTAAAGTCAGTTCTTCAGAAGACATGAAGAAAGATGATGAATCCTCTTCACCCCACAAGGTCCTTGCTCTAACTTGGCATGTGATATGGGTACAACATGCATATAATGTCCTGGAGTGTATCTACTCTGTTGCAATGCCATGTGCTTAGCATGCTGATCATGCATGTAAATATGTCATGCCTTCCTGTTTTTCAGTAACTATTCCATTCATGATAACATGTTTTCAAATTCAGGTACTGTCATTTTACTCTATCGTAATGCCATCTGCTTAATTTGGACATCATGCTTCTGAATATCTTATGCATTGTTATTCATCAGTATGTAGTTCATCTGTCTGCCATACCATGTTTTTTTACATTGAAGTGTTGTTCTAGTGCTCTGTTGCAATGCCATCTTATTTTACCAATCATACACGTGTATGTTGCCTTAGTTATATCTGTATGTATTCCGCTAGCATATAGTTTTACATTCAACTAGTGTTTTTTTGCTGTGTTGTCCTGTCGTATCCCTAGCTCTTACACCATACTCCCTCCGTCCAGATTACATGTTGCCAAAATGGATAAAAAAGGATGTATCTAGAACTGAAATACGCCTAGACCCATCCATTTTTTTCCGGATGGAGGGAATACATGTCAACATGTCATGCCTTTCTATTCTTTAGTACCTATTCCATCTCTCTGCTGTCGCATGTTTTATAATTAAAGCACCATTCTTCTATACAAGGTATGCAAGGGGAAGATGACTATGTTAGAATCTGAAGGGTTACAAACAAGGCCTTTGCAGAAGATCCAAATGCCAGGAGATAATAAACCAACTCCAGTTTTTATAGATACTACTCCAGCACAGAGAAACCCAACTCCTACTAATAATAAGCAGATTCCAGTGGCCAAAGAACTAGTCCGCTCCAGTCCAGCAAAAATATGTCAACTCAATTCTAAGAAGCGTGTGCATATCCTTGCATCATGAAATTTTATAGCATGCTGATCATATTTTCTACAAGTTTCTTAGCCATCTCTCTTTTAGAAAATAAGCTTAACAGATAGAAGAATTTCTGCAATGGTATCCTTTACGAGGAAAGATTCTTGCAGGAATTCTCTATGCTCCAATGTAGATGTAAGTACCTGTTATATATCACTATATTTTTACATCAGCATGTATTTTGTTAATCAGCGTGAATCCAACCTTTATCTGATCTAAATTTAGTTGTAGCAAAATGTATGATTAAAGGCCACAATGTTGATTTTTGTAAGGAAAACTGCCTGGTAGTTTTGCATCCTGAGATGCATGAGTGTACTATCTCATATCAGTGGGTTTGAATACTTTGGTTCTGCAGTGGGTTTTTCAGTGCTTTTTTACTGTGTTATCCTGTCGTATCCCTAGCTCTTACATCATACTCCCTCCGTCCGATTTAATGTCGTAGAAATGGATAAAAGTGGATGTATCTAGAACTGAAATACGCCTAGACCCATCCATTTATTTCCGGATGGAGGGAATACATGTCAATATGTCATGCCTTTCTATTCTTTAGTACCTATTCCATCTCTGTTGTAGCATGTTTTATAACTGAATCACCATTCTTCTATATAAGGCATGCAAGGGGAAGACGGCTATGTTAGAATCTGAAGGGTTACAAACTAGGTCTTTGCAAAAGATCCAAATGCCAGGAGATAATAAACCAACTCCATTTTTCATAGATACTGCTCCAGCACAGAGAAATCCAACTCCCACTGATAATAAGCAGATTCCAGTTGCCAAAGAACTAGTCTGCTCCAGTCCAGCAAAAGAATGTCAACTCCATTCTAAGAAGCGTGTGCGTATCCTCGCATCATGAAATTTTATAGCATCCTGATCATATTTTCTACATGTTTCTGACCCATCTCTCTTTTAGAAAATAAGGTTAAACGATAGAAGACTTCCTCCATTGGGATCGTATTCGAGGAAAATATCTTGCGGGAATTCTCTGTGCTCCAATGCTCATGTAAGTACCTGCTGTATATCACTATATATTTACATCAACATGTATTTTGTTAATCGGCGTGAATCTAACCTTTATTTGATCTAAAATTAGTTGTAGCAAAATGTTAAAGGCGCCAATGTTGATTTTTGTAAGGAAAACTGCCTGGTAGTTTTGCATACTGAGCTGCATGAATGTACTATCTCATATCACGCACATTACTGAATTGTAGTGCTTCTCTGATTGCCCATTCATTCATTGTGTCAATGTTGCTTTCGTACTACCTTACCTGGTTGATGATAAGCCATATTGTGTTAATTTGGTGTAGGCTAGTTGCCGAAATGTTCGTTGTGTCAATGTTGCTTTCCTATTATCTGACTTGGCCAATGATAGCAATGCTAGTGTGTTAATTTTGTGCAAGCTGCTGAAGATAAGAAGACAAACTCTAAAAACAGCAAGGCAACTCCATTGTTTCTTTCCAATAAATCTAGGCCAGGTAATATGGCAATAACTCATGATTAATCTGTTTGGTTCCCGTCCTAATTTATGTTATGATGTAGTGGTCGAGACACTCTCCACTATCAATAATACAAGCCTGCCAAAATCGCCATATGAATCTGTTCAGTATCCTCTGTCTTGAATGCAACGGAATAAACGTATGTTTGTGAACCAATTAATGGTTGAAGCAATGATGGAAATGGTGGATGAATCAGAGGTGCAGAGTCGTGCGACACAACAACTAATCAATGTTTTCAGAGACAGTGTAGCAAAGCAGCAAGAACTTGCCCACATGCTTATGGGCGTCATATGTGCTGAGGTTGCAGATTGTGATGTTGTAGATGGTTAGGTTCTGCCCATTTATTTGCACTGGCATCAATCTTTGATTGCCCAGTGGATGTAATTTCCTGTAATATATGCTGGATGTGCAACGTTATTCCCTGTATGCCGTATCTTTGCTTGATTGGTTTTGGTCCTGTGCATAATTGCTCGTCGTAATGGGCTCAAATTATCTAATTTGGCCTAAAGACATGTACGAACTTTAGTGGGCCCATTAAGTTAATGGGCCGTTACTAGGCCGAAAGTTAATGGTCTGCCCTCTTACCTCCCAGGTCGTTAACAGGCCGACATCGAAGCGGGCAACAGGTGGCCCCAATTTATTTCACGGGCCGTTAACAGGCCATTACTAAGTTTGGGCTACATATGGCCCAACTATACTATAGGCCTTTAGCAGGCTGAAAGAGACAGCGGGCTTGTACTAGACCATGAAGAGCATGGGCCGCTAAGAGGCCAAAAGTCAGGTCGTATTGTAAATGGCCCAACTGTGTTGTGGGCCTTTAGCAGGCCGAAAGAGAAACCGGGCTGGTATTGGACCATGAAGGGCATGGGCCGTTAAAAGGCCAAAACTAAGGTCCGACTACAAATGGCCCAATGGTTCGTTAACAGGCCGAAAGGCACACAGGGCCGGGAATTGGCCCAACACTTAAATGGGTCGCTAAAAGGCCAAAACTTAGGTCCGACTACAAATGGCCCAACTGATTTATGGGCCGTCAACAGGCTAAAAGTGACACCGGACCAGAAATTGGCCCAACACTTAAATGGGCCGCTAAAAGGCCGAAACTCAGGTCCAACTACAAATGGCCCATCAGATTTATGGGCATCAATAGGCTAAAAGACACACCGGGCCGGAAATTAGCCCAACATTTAAATGGGTCGCTAAAAGGCCGATAGATGTACATCCTGAAAATTGGCCCATCCATTAAATGGTCCGTTAACAGGCCGAAATCTCATCGGGCCGATATTGAGCCCAAATATATAGCGGGCTGTTAACGGGCTCGAACTGACGATGGGCTGCAATGGTGTCAAATCTTTAACGGGCCGAATTGGCACATCTCGTATGGGCCGCGGGCTTAAATGGACCTGACACAAGTAGGCTTTATATGGGTCGACCTGCTAATTTTTACTGGGCCGGCCTTTTTCACCGGAATGGGCCACTGTTGGGCCGTGCCACGTGTCGACCTATCATAGGCGCATCCTGTCCAATGAGTGGATGACATCTGTCCCAACGGTGAGGCAACACGTGTTTCCTGCGGCCAATGATGATTTTACACATGGAAAATCCCCATTGGTCCGGGCTGTTAACGGGTTACCGGATCCAAAACCGGACCCGATAGCTTAACGGCGTTCTGTTACGGTGGATGCCACGTGTCGGTCACCCTTGACGAAAGCACTTCTGTGACGCGTGATTTATTGTCATAAAAGTGGACACTTCTGTTATGATAATTTTGGTAATGTCATGGAACACTTCTACGACAGCACAGGTATGACTATCTTGGTTCTGTCATAAAATCGTCATGGATGTACATGCATGACAAAAAACGTGGCCTACTGTGACAAAAATGTATCATCACGGAACTGTATTTTTTTATAGTGTTGCCAGCCGTGGGTCAGGTCCACATTCCCGGCGACGGAGATCTCCAGCGAAGCCCAGGAGGCCCTACTGCAGCAACCGTCTGCTTGAAGCCAGAGGCCGCCAGGAGCACCGGCCGGGAGTTCACCTGAAAAGAAGCGGGGAAGCTGGAGCCAGGTGCTGGTTGGGTCCGCCGACCACACGACGAACTCCGGTAGCACTTCCGCCGAGTGGAAGCGCGCCCTGGGGGGCCGCACAGCCATGACGCGCCTACCTTCACCCACCTGGCGCCCATCACTACGCGGGAGATTGCAGCCGCGATCGCGAGGATCCACTGCAGGCGGTGCAGGATGCTTGCGGGGACAACCCCGGCCGCGCTTGGGCAGGGGAGAGTCAGGCCCTTCCCGGCGGGCGTTTCCCTTCTCTATGGCCGAGAACCTCTTCGGTGGTGCCATGGGAGATGGCGAGTAGCTGGGATGGGGTGAAAGAAGGAAGCGAGGAGGAAGATATGCAGCGGAGGCTTGCGCTCTCCCGCCTTTATAGCCAGGGGAGGCCAACCATCGGCCTCCACGATCTCAGGTAATCATGACCCATTTTTGCATGCATGGACCTGTCAAGTCGAGCGGTTGCCGAGGCAGCATGGAGAAGCGAAGACGCCCACGTCCAATCAACCGCCACGCGGCGCCCAAGGCCGCAGGCTGATGGGGCCCGCGGCACTCTGCACTTGCCCCTTCGCTTCTCCGCTAAGCCAAGTCTGAGCGCGCCTTGGGCCCAGGGGCTACTGTCAGCGTTCTGGGAACGGGGGTCCCCAAACTAGCCTGCCGACGGCCTGCTGCGTGGCTCAAGTGGTGGCCTAGTACGGCCCATCTTCATCAGCCAAGCCTCGCGGGGCGGACGACGCAAGGCTACATCAGGAACGGCCTCGCCATACAGGCTCGCGAGTAGGCGTAGAGATCAAGGCGGGGTACCTCGCGACGTTCTTATGATGCAAGCCATGACGATCGAGACCAGGCGGGCTCCAGGCGGGCGCTGGCCTGCGCAGTGTCGTTGTTTCCTCTTTGGTGCAAAGGGAGCAAGCACAGGCGTGGAGTACCGAGGCATCAGGCAAAGGTTGCCATTTTAGTGCAACGAGACCAAGACCAGCAGAGCGGCAGGATGGAGGTCATCGTGGAGCCCAAGACGGCGTCATCACCAGTGCCTTTGGCAGCTGAAGACCAACTTTAGTCGGGATAACTTGTACTAGATGTTCCCCTTTGAAATGGCCGTTATTGGCGCCCTTACCGCTCAATATTGGGAAGAGGACCAGGGCCTCTATAAATAGGGCTAGCCACCACGGAGAAGAGGATGGACTGATCGAGAGCTCATTAGAGAGAGAGAGGCGATCGAACTCACCCAAGCAGTTCATCGCACCAGCTCAAGAACACCTCTCGCGAGGCTGTTCTTCCCTTGTACTCTTCATCATTATCCCCTGAGGCAATCCACCACACCACACACTAGAGTAGGGTATTACACCACAACGGTGGACCGAACCAGTATAAATCTTGTGTCCCTCGTGTTGTTCATCATTTTTAGCTTAGATCTCACGAGACGATCAGACGTAGGTCAGTAGGGGGGAGATCTTCGTGCGCACCCCAGAGTTCGAACCTTAAGGGTCTGCCGGAACCCAACATCCGACAAGTAAGCCTTCCTATTCCGTGATGTTGTTGGAGACCTTTTTGCCCTGCTGGAAACAGAGTTGTATAGCATAGTAGAGCTTGTCCTTGGCGGGTGAGATGAGGATGGCTCCAGCCCCCGCGCCCTGTCGTGCAACGCGCTGTCGAAGTACATGATCCACCAGTCTGGCGCCTCATCCCCAGGCAGGAGGGAGCGATCCTCACATATTCCACGGTCAGGGACGTCGGTCCACTCCGCCACTAAATCTGCAAGGGCCGCGCCCTTGATGACCCTGGTGGTGCTGAACTCGAATGCACAGAGCTAAGTGCTAGCACTAGGACATGGGTGGGAGCCCCCGTGAGGCCCCAGGGTGGCTCTCAGGAGACTCCGAGGCATGTAGAGCCCCACTCATTATTACGTGAGATTGTCACGAGCGGAGAACTTCACAGGCTGGAGCCTTGCTTCATGGGTAGAACTTCCGGAGGTGCTAGATGTTCAAGGCGTTCTAGATGGGGATCCTGTCCTGTGTCTTCAGGCGCGCAGCGCCAGGCCTGGAGACACGGGCAATCCTAAATGGGCCCTCCCACATGAGAGAGAGCTTGTGCAGCCCCTCCCTGGAGAGCACCTGCCTCAGGACGAGATCGCCCACCTCCAATGTCCTAGGGAGGACGCTACGGCAGTGGTACCGCCGCAACGCCTGCTGGTACCTTGCCGCTCGGAGCGAGGCTTGACGGTGGCATTCCTCCCCCAGCATGAGATCCATCCCCCGCGTGGCGTCCTGATGTGCCTCGTCGAACGCCAAGACCCGCGTGGAGCGATGCTTGACCTCGTGTGGGTGAACTGCTTCAGATCCGTAGACGAGGACGAATTGTGTGTCGCTCGTTGGCTTGGTCGCCGTGGTGCGGATAGACCACAACACGGACTGGATCTCATCGAGCCAGCCCCTACCGGAGGCCTCGAGCTTCTTCTTGAAGGTCCTTGCCTTTACACATCTCAAGACCTCCGCGTTGGCGTGCTCGGCTTGGTCATTGCTCCTCGGGTGCGCCACTGAGGCGTAGCATATCTGTGTTCCAAGGTTAGCCCACTATGTTTGAAAAGGTTGCTAGTGAACTGTGAGCCGTTGTCAGTGATGATGCGGTTAGGGACCCCAAACCGGCTCATGAGGCCCTTGATGAACTTGACAGTTGATCCGGCTGGGATGGTGCGGACGGCTTATACCTCCGCCCACTTGGTGAACTTGTCGATGGTGACATAGAGGTAGCGGTAGTCCCGTGGCGCTCGAGGAAATGGCCCCAAGATGTCCAGCCCCCAGACCGTGAATGGCCACGTGAGCGGGATAATGTGGAGGCCCTGCACAGGCTGGTGGATCTTCTTGGCGTGGAACTGGCAGGCTTCGCATGAGCGCACCACCTCGGTAGCGTCGTTGAGTACCGTGTGACCAATAGAACCCACTATGCAACGCCTTGCCCACGAGGGTGCGTGATGAAGAGTGGTATCCGCAGTCCCCACCATGTATGTCTGCCAGCAGCTTGAGCCCCTGCTCCCTAGAGATGCATCGCAAGGAAACGTCATTGGGCCTTTTGCGGTACAGCTCCCCATCCCGGATGCAGTATGCGGTAGCCTGACGAGCCACGCGCTCGGCGTCCTACTCCTTCTCCGGAAAGGTCCCTTGAAGCAGGTACGTCTTGAACTCCTTTGTCCAGCACCCCTCCTGAGGCTTGAGCGCGAAGTGCAGGAGAGCCCCTGAGGATGGGCCGCAGGCCGGGGCGCTGGATGCTGGTGCTTGGGGTAGGTCCTCCTGAGGTGGTGCTGGTGCCATAGTGGGCGGAGCCGCCGCCGGCTTGGAGAGTCGTTCTTCAAATACTCCTAGCTCTTGAGGTAGCCGCCTTGATGCCCTCTTGGCGATGTCGTCCGTGTCCTTGTTCATGCCTCATGGCACATCCTGCAATTCCAAGCCCAAGAATCGTTTCTCCATCTGCGTACGTCTTCCAGGTATGCTTCCATGTGCTCGTCCTTGGGGACATACTCTTTCTTGGAGAAGTTGATGAGGAGCTGGGAATCGCCCCTGATGGTGAGGCGTTTCACTCCCAGCGCAGCTGCGGCCCTGAGGCCGACGAGTAAGCCTTCGTATTCCGTGATGTTGTTGGAGACCTTTTCACCCTGCTGGAGACAGAGTTATATAGTGTAGTAGAGCTTGTCCTTGGTGGGTGAGATGAGGACAGCTCCAGCCCCGCGCCTTGTCAAGCGAAAGCGCCGTTGAAGTACATGATCCACTCGTCTAGCACCTCATCTCCAGGCAGGAGGGAGCGATCGTCACATATTCCGCGGTCATGGACGTCAGTCCGCTCCGCCATGAAATCTGCGAGGGTCGCGCCCTCGATGACCCTGGTGGTGCTGAACTCGAGCTGGAACGCCTGGAGCTCGATGTTCCACTCTGCAACCCGCCCAGTAGCGTTGGGGATCCCGAATACCTTCTCCAGTGGGTAGGCTGAATCGACATTGATGGGGTGGCCCTGGAAGTAGTGGCGCAGCTTTCGGGAGGCGACGAGGAGTGCGAGCAAGAGATTTTGGGGCATGGGGTAGCGTGCTCACGCCTCCCGTAGCACCGTGCTGACAAAGTAGACTGGATGCTCGGCGAGGGAGGAGGAGTTGGTGAGGTCTTGTGTTTCTTGAGGATGCTGACCTTCGGGGGTCACATCACTTGCCACACCAGCTGCGGCTTCATGAGCCTTAGGAGGGATATTGACTGTCGAGTCAGCTGGAGCCTCAGGGCGCCATCCTAAGACTGCTGTGACTTTCTTGGTGGCGAGGCGCCCTTGGTCGGGCGCTCTTCCCTCAGCACCACCAATGCGGCACTTGCGGAGTGAGGGATGGCGGCCAAGTAGAGCACCAAGGGCTCGAGAGGGCGTGGCACCACCATCACCGGCGGGCTGGTTAAGTATCTCTTAAGGTCTTGGAAGGCCGCGTCAGCTTCAGGGGTCCATTCAAACGGCCCCTGCCTCTTCATCAGCTTGAAGAACGGGAGGGCGCGTTCCCCCAGCTTGGAGATGAAGCACCCCAGCAAGGTCACGCAGCCTGCTAGCTTTTGCATCTCCTTGAGCGTTTGCGGAGGGCTCATGTCTTCTATGGCCTTGACTTTCTCCGGGTTGGCCCTGATTCCTCTGTGCGACACCAGGAAACCTGGTAGCTTGCCAGAGGGGACCCCGAATACGCGCTTCTCGGGATTGAGCCGCAAGTCCACCTTGCGCAGCCTGACAAACGTTTCCTCCAGGTCTTCGATCAGGGTCTTCGCCTCCTGACACTTCACCACTATGTCATCAACATAAGCCTTAGCGTTCCCCCCGAGCTGCCAACCCAGGGCAATGTGCATCAGCCGCTAGAAGGTAGCCCCAGCATTGCGCAGTCCGAAAGGCATGCAGGTGTAGCAGTACACCTTGCAGGGGGTCAGGAACAACGTCTACTCTACATCTTGCACAGCCATCTTGATCTGGTGGTAACCTGAAAAGGCATCCAAAAAGCACAGCATGTCGCACTCGGCTATGGACTCGACGATCTGGTCGATGCGCGGAAGCGGGAAGGGGTCCTGAGGGCAAGCCTTGTTGAGCTTGGTGAAGTCGATGCACATGCGCTCCTTCCTTCCTTTATTGGGGACAACGACTGGGTTCGCCGGCCACTCCGGGTACCGCACCTCCCGGATGACTCCAGCATCCTGCAGCTTGCGGTTTTCTTGGATGATGAATGCCTGCTTCTCAGTGGACTGCCGTCGGGCCTTCTGCTTCACTGGGCGCATGTTTGGGCATACCCTTAGGTGGTGCTCGATTATTCCCCTTGGGATCCCAAACAGGTCCTTGGGCTCCCATGCGAACACTTCCTTGTTTTGCGCACAAGAAGCTGACCAACGCTCTCTCTTGAGCCGGGGGGAGGCCAGCTCCTATGGTGAAAGTGACGCCTAATGCCCCATCCTCATCAACTGGCACCTGCTTCGTCTCGGCTCAGTCTTGAGAAAACAATGCTTCTTCTTGGCTGGTGCTGCCCCTGGAGCCTTAGGGCCCTCTTTCTTGCTTGACTGTGCAGAGGCCGCGGTCCTGAAGGCGAGTTTAAGGGTCTGCAGCGCGTCCTTGGTGTCTCCTGCCACTGTGAGGGCACCGCTGCTACCTGGCATCTTCATGAGGTTGTAGGCTGGATGAGTTGCTGCCATGAACTTGGCCAGGGCCGGGTACCCAAGGACGGCATTGTATGGCAGGTCGATCCAGGCGATGTCGAAGTCGATGAGCTCGGTGCGGTAGTTGTCGCAAGTCCCGAAGGTGACGGGGAGCGAATCTGCCCCAAGGGGCAGGCTGAACCATTGCTGACCCCGGATAAAGGCTTGGTGGGACAGAGCTGGCCGTGAGGCATGTGAAGCAAGCCGAATGCCTCCACGGAGAGCACGTTGAGGCTAGATCAGCCGTCGATGAGGGTCTTGGTGACCACCACGTTGCATATGGTGGGGGTGCAAAGCATCGGGAGCGCGCCTGCTCCCGCTACCGTAGCAGGGTGATCTTCTAGGCCGAAGGTGAGGTCGGCCTTGGGCGCCGCCCAGCCCGGGGGAGCCCCCGACTGCACCTGGTGGCGCTTATTTGGCGGTAGAACTGCTTGATGGGGCGGTCGGAGGGTGGCGCCTGCGAGACACCCAGGAGAGCTGCAACGACGGGGGCACCGGCACCGCAAGGTGCGTGATGAAGAGGTCGCGCATCTCCTCCCAGGAGGCCACAGAAGACTCCGGCAGGTTGAGCAGCCAGGCACGCGGCGCGCCTACGAGGGCCCAAACTTGACGTCTCCAGTGGCAGCCCAAACTGTCTCCTCGTACGCCTGGAGGAAGCCATTCGGATCCATTGCACCGTCGTAGCAGGGCGGCATCTCCGGCCTGAACTTGGGTGGCCACTTCACCTGTCGCAAGGTGGGGGTTAAAGCGCGGAGGCCCATGGCTCCCCCAAAGGTGTGCGACGGCCTAGACGATGGAGGAGCACCTGCCGTCGGAGCCGGTGGCGGAATGTGGCAGACGAAGCAGCGGATCTCTGACGCACCCCTACCTGGCATGCCAAATATCGTGGGTGCGTGCGGAGATCTCAACCTACCCATCCTTCTACTCACGAAACCTCACAGCCTAGCACATTGAGCTCAAAGGGAAAGAGAGACACGACGGTTTATCCTGGTTCGGGCCACCTTGCGGTCTAATACCCTACTCCAGCTTTGTGGTGGATTGCCTCGAGGGGCTGAGGATGAACTAGTATAGTGGTTGATCAACCTCAGGAGTTGAGTTCTTCTTGAGCTCAAGTGAGCTGGTGAGATGGTGGGAGTGGAATGGATTCGATCCCCCTCTATGGTGGTCTTTAGGTCCTATTTATAGTGGCCTTCGTCCTCTTCCCAAATGTTGGCGGGAAGGAATCCCACAACGACCAGATTTGAAGGGAGACAACAAGTACATCCTATCCTGACTGAAGTGGTCTTCACCTGCAAAAGCCTTAGGTCGTGACGCTGTGGTGGGCTCGGCGATGACCACCGTCCTGGTGGTCTTTGGTTTTGTTGCACCAGAATGGAAACCTTTGGCTGATTCCTCGGGACTCCACGCCTCCTGCTTGCCTCATTTGCACCAAAGAGGAAACTGGTACACTGCACCTGCTGGCGCTCGCCTGGTGCCCGCCTGGCCTTGGTCATCATGGCTCACGTCAGCTGAGCCTCATGAGGTGCACCTTGCATAGAAATCTTTGCTCCTCGGGAGCCAGCCTGAGGAGGCCGATCCCCTTGAAGGTCTTGGTGTCGTCTGCCTCGCGAGGCTTGGCCCCTCGCGAGGGTCTTGAGTTGTTGGTGCTGAAGCTGGGCCACACCAGGCCATCGATGGAGCCACACAGTGGGCCGCAGGTAGGCAAGTCTGGGTAACCCCGTATCCAGAATGCCGACATACGCATCGGAGGCCTTCTGCGCCGCGACCTCCGCCATGAACATTTGATCGACTTCCTCCTCCTTGGATCTTGGCTACATAGAACTCGAGGATTGGCCTACCGCAAAGCGAGCTTGGGAATGGAGGTCTGTGGCGCCGACCACCGCCGCAATTTCTGCGCAGCGCTTCCGCGTCAGCATCTTGTAGTACGTGATCTTGCGGCGCACCATGGCTTTCTGGTGAACTAGGGGACTGCTGATGCAGGCTAGGGCATCGAACGGTGGGGGAATTTGCTGGAGAGGAGGTTTTGTTTTGGTGCAGTGGTGATCGGCTGGCAAGTAGCTGGCGTAGGCCGAGCAGCGAAGGTTCTGGTGTGAATAGTGGTTCCGGTGATGACCGGTCAATCGGTTTTGACTGTGCGGAGTTTGCAAAGCCCGACGACTGGAGCCTGGGGAGTTGTGGGATGGGATGGGACCAAAGTTTCAGATTTCACGGGGAAGATGTCCAGACCTCCCCATCATTCCTATCGGCGACGAGGCGGTGACTTCGTAAATCTCAAGATGACTAGCAAGATGTCCGTACATTGCATGAAACATCAGGATGCATTTTTTTTACAAAACACCTATTGTGATTGACCCATGCAGGAGTAATCCCATGTGTAAAAGCTAATGATATCTCGAGAATTTCATCAAAAAATGGTATCTCTAGAATTTCATCGAAAAATGATATCTCGAGAAAGATGATAGATAAGGTGAGGAGGAGTGGGGCACAATGGTGATTGGTGGTCGGACTTAGCAGAGGCATGGGGATGGACGATGTCGGCAGCGACCACCATGCCAGATTGTTCCAGAGGCTTCCTTTTTTAATTACTCAACAATGAAGTTGTTGGAGATAAGGATGAACGAGAGAGGTGCGGGTATCGTTTTGCAAAATGGCCATAGTTTGCTTTCTATCCGTCAGATATAGATCGGACGGTCTATATTGCAAGATGGCTTGCACACCATCATCACCGAGAGTAGAGATAAGAGTAGAGATATATCATAGATATGACGGCTCAGTCACTCGAAGGTGCTCATAGGGGTAGGGTGTGCGTGTGCGCGTTCATAGGGGTGAGTGTATGCGCGCATGTATGAGCACTTGCGTCTGTAATGTGTTCAAAAAAGGAGTACTCGAAGTATGCAAGTTCATAAGGAACAGACGGTGTACATCACTCTTGTCGCACTCACGTTGCACCCCGGCACAATGGACCCTGCACATCGCTCACCGAATGGAACACGCTTCGTCTTGCGTTTTCGCTCGTTTGTGGGACTGTAGTTGAGAGCAAACCGATGTCCCTCCCCCTCCCCCGCTCGCATAATTTACTGCTAGACTAGAAGAGAGAGAGGTTGATCGAGTGTTAATGAGGCCATACCGACGCTTGAATTTGGCCGAGAAAACAGGGAAACCGACATGTGGGGCACACCTGTCGGGATGACATGGCGCAAACTAGTCCAATGGAGGAGCTGGCCAATGACCTCCTCGCCACCGACAACCGTTCATGTGGGTCGTGGTGGCCAGCAATGTGGCGTAGCTCCCGCACTGCCTCTGGACACGGAGACCATGGTAAGCGACATGTTCATAGTCACTAGACAAGCTCGGCTTCAGGGTGCCTAATGTGGCGCTATCGCTGTGGCATGACTAGCATATCAACACCCAGCTCGTCGAGGATGCATGGGACACCGAAGTCCGCATGCGTCGCGACGCATCCGCTGGGTGTTCTAGCGCGGCCAACTCGATCCCCAGGACCTGAGACCATGTCGGGTCGTCTTTCAGTGACATGTGGGATCGCATGTGTGCAAAGGCATGTCCAACGCTGCCATGCCCGCAGCTGACTACCCTGGCACACAAAAAACCCTCATCCCTCACGCCGTTGAGCGTGTGTGTTTCTAGCCGGCAACTCCGGCGACTTACTGATGCACCCGGATGCTTGGCCTCACCGAGATGCGCTACTTAAAGCGGCAATGCCCAGCTAAACTCCACACCATAGTGCATCCTCCTACCTGGCACCACATCTACCATGACCGTGAGCGGGAATGCTCTGCGGGAGAGCTTGTCTTCGGGGTTGAAGCTCGAGGTCGCCACCCTCACTAAACTCGCCGCTCACAATGCAATACCGGCTTAGCCGGACACGGATGTGACCGCACAAGCGGTGGCCACGCTGGCGGCCGATGACGAGAGCACCGCCAGCAACGCGTCCTACTTGTCGTCGTCCAATGTTCGGTGGTGCATGTGGCAGGTGTAGCAATGGACTGTCCACGTCCATCATCATTAACTTCACGTCCACCGGCACCGTCGAGGTCGAGGAGTCCTCCGAGGATGAGTAGGGCATGGGAGGCGGAAGGGCATGGTGTGCCAACTGGCAGGCCCGTCTCACGTGTTATACTCTTCCTCACCGGAGACCGCACCTTCACTTCACGGTTCTTGAACCCCGCCACCATCCATGGAGATGGCAGATGGAGGACGTCACCGTCGATGCATAAGTACAAAGGAAAGTGGACATCGGTCGCCGCTGTAGAATAGGTTTAGGGTCGGGTTTCTTTTCTTTTTCTGTCCTATAAAAGTTTGAAATGTAATGAAAATCTGCCGTGTTTGCATGAATCTCGTCCGGCGTATATGAACATTCACAATAATAGTAAGATATATTATATGAAAATATATTGAATGATGATTCGTTTTTGTGTGTATAAACTTGGTCTAAGTTTAGAAGGTTTGACCCGAGACAAAGCTAACATGTGAAGTAAATAAACACATAGGTATACATACACAATTTATCTTAGGCACTCCAATAGTACGTCCACTACACATTCACGCATCTCACATCTTTCTCTTGCTCCGTCTGTCAACCCAACTAAGCCTTGTCCTAAAGAATAAAGTCCTAAAAACCCAACTAGGCCAACCTCCCAGCATATCGCGCGGGAAAAAACCTGGCCGCGCCGTTTTAGTCGGATTACCGGATTACTAGTAGTATCGATGGATCGCAAGAAGCACCAAGTTTAAAAGGAAAAGGCGGTACACTCATAGCACGCTTGTCGCGGTCGCATTGCACCCCTCACACGGTCGGTCCTACACATGGCTCATGCAAATGGAACGTGCTTCGGCTTTCCTCTTCACTAACACGTGGGATCGCATTTCGAGAAACCGACCATGTGCGAAACTTCTCCGCCCACCGCGCGAAAATTCCCCCAACCCCCCCCCCCCCCAATCTCAAATTCAACTGCCCTTTAGCCAACTAGCCAATAATATTCCCCAAACCCCCCTCCTCCTGTCCCCCTCCAATCCATTTGCTCCACCAAAGCCGCCCTCCCCTCTGTGCCAATACGTCAGCATCGTGGTTCGTCGAGGGGACGCACGATGACCCTCCTGCTCCCACACTATGCCCTCATAGACTACCATCCTCCAGTCGCGCCGCCATCGCTGGCGACATTCTTGTGGAGAAGCATAGCGGTCATCTTCTCCCATGGTACACACATTTTATATTGAGGCCTCGTGCATGTCGGAGTAGCGTTGAATGTTAGTTGATAGACGTTGTTAATCTCACTATTTGCCAAAATAGTTTATAGTCAATATGCTCTGCTTAAGAAGCTTCCTTGCCCTGTTCTGCACTCAATCTGCTTTGCTGAGATGGCATGCCATGCCCAATTAGCTGCTCAAATACCCTGCCATATATTTATTGTGAAGTAGATTGCCATGGTCTAGTAGCCAATCTATTAGGTGAAATAACTCGACACGGTTTTATAATCGATCTTTGTTGCTAAGATGGACTTTGATGGCTATGTGCTCGGGCTCATTAACTGCTGAAATAGCCTGCCATAATTTAGAACTCAAATTTGTTTGCTAAATTAGTTTTACATATATTTCATTACTTAGATCTACTTGTACAAATTTCTTGACATGGATTTATACATCGACCTAGGTATTTTTTATTTACTTTATAAAAAAGCATATATGTTTTTCCTATAATATCTAGTAGAAGAACTAATTTGTATGTCTAACAGATGGACATGACTTGGATAACTTCTGCTCGAAGATTCTCCACTGCATATGTCGACGGGATTGAAAACTTCGTGAACTTTATCAGAGCTGAGTACGGTGGTCTGAAATCAGATGTGCTATGCCCATGTAGCAGTTGTATGAATTCAGTTACAAGACCCCATTCAACTATGCAAAATCATCTACACTTGTATGGATTGTCGGTGGCATATACTAGGTGGGTTCATCATGGTGAAGTTGTGAACGTCAATGTTACTGACTATGTGGAAGCAGCAGATCACCATCCTGATCTGCCTGATGCTCAGGTGGAAGAGGAGGAGGAGGAGGTGGTGGCGACGGATCCAGTGAGTTTGACCAACATTAAAACAATGCTATGAAATGCTCGTGCATTTCGTGAACTTTCACCTGTAGAAGAAAAATGGGTGGGCCCGCATGTTGGAACAATAAAACATGGCAGTCACCTCAGGAAATAAGCCGTCAGTATTCTCAGCTATGATCACCTTTCTTCAGGTGAAGACATCTGAGCGTATGACCAACAAATCATTTGATGCGATGTTGGCTGTTTGCCGCAAATCTTTCCCAGATGCATCTGATCTGCCACACACCTATAGCAAAATGAAGAATTTCCTTCGTGTAGTTCGAATTGGATATGATATGATACATGTTTGTAAGAATAATTGTATTTGTTCTGGAAGGATTATGCCAACTTAAGTGAATGCCTAAAATGCAAATCATCAAGATGGAAAGATGGTGATGCTGTGAAGAGGATTCCTCATAATGTTCTGAGACATTTTCCAATTATACCAAGATTGCAGAGGTTGTTTCATGATGCTGAAACAAGAGAGGATGTACTGTGGCATTCTAGGAACTAGGAGTATAGAGACCAGAATGTAATGAGGCATCCATCTCATGGTAGTGACTGGAAAAGCTTCAATCAGAAACAAAAAAAAGTTTGTTGCTGACCCGAGAAACATTAGACTTGACTTAGCTACAGATGGATTTAACACATTTGGCCACCAGAGCACCACATATAACATATGGCCAGTGCTTGTTATCCCTTACAACATGCCACCAAATGTCTGCACCAAAGAATCAAACTACATAATGGCCTTGCTCATCCCAGGTCCAAAATGTCTTGGAAAGGATTTTGATTTATTCATGTAGCCTCTTGTGGAGGAACTTTAACAGCTATGGACGGGTGTTCTCACTCGAGATCTATATAGCAGCCCACCAGCTGATTTATTTCTGCATGCTGTTATAATTTGGTGCATCCATGATTATCCGGCTTTGGGCACTATGTCAGGGGGAACGACACATGGTTACAATGCATGTGTTCGTTGTTACAAAAATATGCTATCATACGCAAAACTTAGCAAGATATGTTATATTGGACACTGTCATTTCCTTGCCAAGTACAAGCCATGTCCTACAAAATACAGAAGACATGTGTTCAATGCAAAGCATGAAAACGATGATGCGGCAAAGAGGCTCACCGGCGATGAGTTGCAAGTGGAATTAGAGAAGGTCATTCATATTACACCAGGAAACCATCCTAATAATGGTAGCAGGAAAAGGAAGCGTGGCAGGGCAGAAGAGAGATTATTGTTTACCCGCAGGTCCACTTTGTGGGACTTGGAGTATTGCAAAGATTTGGATCTGTGGCATAATCATGATCTGATGCACATTGAGAAAAATATATGTGAAAGCACTATCGGCGCACTTCTTAATATTGAAGGCAAGACGAAAGATACCTTAAAATCTAGGATTGATTTGACACACCTAGGTATCAGAAGGGATTTTTCAGGTGGAAGATGATGGTGCATCACGGGATATGGCACCAGCTGTGTACGTCTTGGACAAGGTAAAAAGAAAAGAATTCTACAAGGTCCTGTCACGTGTGAGATTCCCACATGGATTTGCTTCCAACCCCGAAAGGAGAATCCGTGCAGATGGAAACAAGGTACAAGGGTTGAAAACTCATGACTCCCACGTCCTACTTCAAAGGGTTTTACCTGTTATCCTTAGAGGATTTGGCCGCCCTGACTTATACAGAGCTGTTGCAGAGTTAGGACAATTCTTCAGTGTACTCTGCGTAGAAATATCAGGATAGATGCTTTGGAGAGTCTTAGAGACAAGATACCAACTATCCTAGGCGACCTTGAGAAGATATATCCTCCATCCTTCTTTGATGTGATGGAGCATTTGGCTGTTCATCTACCTGATGAGGCACTACTTAGAGGTCCAGAATAGTATGGCTGGATGTACCCTATTGAAAGGCGGCTAGGCACTTTCAAGGGCTATGTTAGGAACAGGGCTAGACTCAAGGGTTCCATTGCATAGGCCTACATTGCTACAAAAGCATTGACATTCTGCTCAGAATACATTGAAACAACTGATCAGCTTAGCAAACAGGTGGGTGAAGACAATCCCGAGCTCAATGTTTTCCATTGTTCTGTTCGAGTTACAGGGAACAGTCGACAAGACGACAAACCTAAAGATTTGGACAAAATGGTTTGGTATGTGTTGAATAACTGCCTTGAGGTTCTACCTTATATCGTGTAAGTGCTAAGTACTACAGCTTATACATCATAATCTACTAAACTTGCAACACATTCTTATATATTTAGATGTTTGATGCGACCACTATGTTGTGAGCATCTACAGAAAGGAGTTACTACCGCAAAACCCAAGAAACATTGACAAATTGGTTATGGTAGGATTTGCGAAATGGTGCAAGAGCCATCTAAGCTTTTGAATTGCACTGTCAGTTTTTTTAATATATTGAGTACATAAGATGATCAGCTTGTATATTTTCTAACCATAGGTTAAGAAGATGCGGGAGGATGGGCAGGCAAATAATGATACCCTTTATGCACTAGCGATGGTTCCTGATACTCGGGTAAGACATTATGAATCTTGCGTTGTTGGAGATGTGCGCTACAACACCCTTGCACGCGACAAAGGCAGGAAGACACAAAACAGTGCCATCATGAGCACGGATAAGTATGGCGAAGAGATAACCAAAATGTATGCTAACATAACAGACATTGTTCAGTTATAGTATATCTCCAGTTTTGAGGTTCATCGATGTGTAGTTCTTGTGTGCTGTCATTGGTATAACCTGTTTTCTAGGATCGCAAAACCCAGAGTTGATGATTATTTCAAATCCATCAATGTCAAGGCAGTGTACCAGACCGATGAGCCTTTCATTTTGGCAAATCAAGCAACACAAATATTTTTCTTGGAAGACACATATGCATGTAGCGATGATTGGAGAGTATTGCAAAGGTTTGAGCAGATGAATTCATTTAATGAAGTTGCACAACAAGATGATGCTTACACTGCTCCTAATGCAGAAGATTCGCTGTCGGGCTATGGACATACGAGAGTTGATCAATAAGACGCCAATGTGAGGATGAAGAAGAAGATGACACTGGGGGGAATTACGATTCAGACTGGTACACATGGCGACGATGTTGACGCTACTGCTGCGGATGATGATTAGATTGCTTTTGTCATATTTGCCTATGAGAAGGCGACTTTTTATCTACTATGTGAAATTATATTTGCTATGACTACTGAAACCTGATGAAATTGTTGTTTAGTATTTTTTTGTGAAAACATCACTTATTATGTATGTTGACTTGTGTTTGGTGATTGTATGATGACTAAAACATGATGACATTGTTGTTTAGTTGTACTCATATTTGGCTATGAAACTTGTATTTGATGACATAGTTTTTTGTTGGACTACAATTTGCTCAAGGTCTTTGAATGGGAACAAAGCTGACCCGACAGGGCCTCTGCTAATTTTTTAGGGTTAAATGACAGTGGGAGAGGCTCCCACTGAATTTGTATTAACTCAGATCACAAGGTTACATACTTTACAGGGTGGGGTTAAGCGCCCCCAAGCCAGAACTAAGACTAACAGAAAACCAGGAAAGATACACTAATCGGTGGAGGGTACAAAAGGCAAATCACAAGCCTTGGAGGAACGTAGAAATGAAGGGGTGTAACTCCTGTTTACAATTGTGAGAAAGTAGCCCCATTAAACTCTTGATGCGCGCCAGCCAGGAGTTAAAAGTGTGCGGCACCCGCCTAAAGTGCTATTTATTTCGTTCCTTCCAAATACTCGAAGAGGACAGCATGAAAATGTACATAATGAGAGGCTGGCTAATTGATCCCCAGCTTGGCCCAACATTGCACACTGAACGTGCAGTGAAAGAAGAGGTGTTCCACCTTCTCCTCCAGGGGTTGACATAATAGGCATCAATAATTGTTGTTTGTGATGTTATAGTGGCGGCGCTCGAGCATGTTTCTTGTGTTCAAGTGAACCACCATCATGAGCCAGCAGAACACTTTGAATTTGATGGGGCTTTTGGCTTTCCAGAGCTAGACAAAGGCCTCATCGACCTCCACCTCTCTGAAGCAGTGCTCATAGTATTTGCTAGAGGAGAATCGACTAGCAATCAAAAGACCCAGACATCACTCTCCTCTGTGTCCA
The DNA here is from genome assembly GCA_963921465.1 of Triticum timopheevii. Classification (NCBI taxonomy): domain Eukaryota; kingdom Viridiplantae; phylum Streptophyta; class Magnoliopsida; order Poales; family Poaceae; genus Triticum; species Triticum timopheevii. Next base: position 475,301,702 of record OY997268.1, read on the forward strand.
GCAAGACATGAGCAAACCATTTTTGTATCTCTCTGATCTCCTCCCGAGCCTGCATAGAGAGTGGGAGTTGGAACAGCTCACTTGGTTCATTGGCCTGCAAAATAGTGTTTACTGTCACGTCTTCATCCGTACAGAAGGACAAAGCTCTGGGGAAAGATTGCATCAAAGAGTGTTCTTCCCCATCACTAAGCCACAAATCTTTCTAGAAAAGAGATGAGGAGCCATCTCCAATCACCACCGACGTGATCCCTCTGAAAATATCACTATGTGACAAAACATCACACCACCAAAACGAGCCAAATTTATTTATTTATTAGCAAAAGGTCCTCTGCTATTTATTTATTTATGAGCAAAAGGGGATACCCCCCCATTTCCGTTAATAGAAATCATTAAATGTTCACAACACTACGCCCATCCTACTAAACAAGTTTCATTCATTACTAGTTTCAGCAAAGTGCTCATGTTATAGCCACTTAATACATCACAAGTCCTACATACACTACAAATAAAGAGACAATCATCCTACAGAGCACAAAGATCTTGCCCATTATCTTCACAAGCTCTTTCATCTCCTCATTGATGTGAAGGTCGTTCAGCAGCTGTTGCTTGGCCATGATCAGATGAACTACATATTTAACCTTCTGCTCTACATCTTCCTCTTCCGCCGTTCCTTCAGTTACTTGTCCAACACCCAAACCTGCTAGTATTGGGATTCCTCAGCTAACCAAATAATCAGCATAGTTCCATTCCCCCACATCAGCAACTTCCCAGAAATACAAATCACACGAATCTTTCCTTTTATGCACGAATCAAATAGGAAGATCATCAACGAAACTATTAAAAAAAGCAGAAATTGAAAGCAGGTGAACAAAACTAAAACATATTATTACCCCATGATTCAGTCATTTATAGAAGACTCCGCTAAAGTTGAGGATTGTAGTTGAGACGCGACAGATGACTCTGCATGACTTGCAGCAGTGGCACCACACCAACAGCAGTGGGTTGCGATGAGCAACTGGCTGCGTTGGGTGTGCTGGCGGGGGTGTGATGAGACCCACAAGGGATGGTACGGGTGGCGACTTGGCGCATATCTACTTGTTGCCTGCTGAAGAGCAGGTGAACGAGCCGCCAGCGGACATTGTTGATGCAGTCGGAGCTTTAATGCTAGGCAGAATAACTAGAGAAGAGGAGAAGCGAACATTGGATATGTTAGTTTGATTACTTGGAGAGTAGCATAGCACTATATATAGTCATAGTCTAGGTTTGGATTCGAACTAGCTACAAGAGCACGTCTCTCTTTTTTCTAAAACTCAGCAACGTCTCTTTACTCGTACACTAGCTTGTTCTGTACACCTTCTCAAGTCTTTGATTTTAAAGAATGTTATGTGGCGAACGTTCCCTGGGAGGAGGACGGCAAACGAACGCATTTTCCTGGCAGTTTTAGTTTCGGGAATGTTATCTGGCGAACGATCCCATTTTTTATTTTCTTCCTATAAAAAAGTATTCTACGTTGTGTCAGCTTAGTGAACAAACGGTTGTGCCAACTTTGATAGTTGGTTTGACATTCAACGTCTATCGTGTTTCTTCAGTCTCTTCTTCCTCTAGCTGCCAAAGCCAAACCAGCGGCGGTGGGACCGCCAGCTCTTGCCTCCCATGGCTGGCTGTGCTGTCGCGCATGCATCGCAGCCACATTGCACCCTAAAACTCTACACATCTTTACTGGCTCCTGTTCGTTCCCGTATGAGGCCTCACCATCGTCCTCCGCCTTGGTTCGCTCACTGCGGCACCGCCCTCCGGTGCTGACAACATGGTCAACAACCGAGAGGAATAAGGAGGTAATTGTACATGGTGAGGATCACAGTAGGGACCCACCAGGATCATGGCGGTAGGCAAGCAAGTGCCTCCTTTATTACAAGAAAAAATGGTTCCTCCTGATGGTTTCCTGACATCTAGGTTGCACGCCACCGTCAACATAGTCAATAAGTGAGATAACTGCACAAGGACCGGCTGACACCCGAGACCCAGCAGCTCACGCAATATTATTATTTTGTTTTCGGGATGGAGCAGGGTATCAACTGGGTTGTGCAGGAGTTGTGGCCCGTCTAGCCCAGGCTTTTATTTCATATGTTTACCACATGACCAGCCTAGTTTTCTTTTTTTCTTTTTGAAAGTAGCTAGCCCAGCTACTTTGGTTTTTGTAGAATAATCAACGAAGGCCTACTTGCTTTTCTATGCCCTGCTGGGCGTGAAATCTTTTAAGATGAGGAGGGATGCATTCGGTTTGCCCGGAAAATGGGCTATAAGTAATAAGAAATGGGTTGTAAAATGAAAAATACAGCAAACCGACAATTAGTTCCGAATTACTTTTTTCTTTTCAATTTTGATATTTTAAGTTTCATTCTTTTTGTGCGGTTAAAATTTCATTGGATTTTACATTAAGGTATGTTTATTTTTTTTATTTATTTGAATCTGGCTAGAAATTTTGGGTTGTATGCTGTTTGGGACAGATTTGGAGGCTGACGTGTGGATCTACAAGGTTGACATGTACGAAAGGCTTTGTAAACTTAGTCCACAAACAATTCTAGCAGCAATTGTCGGCGTTCTGGGAACGGGGGTCCCCAGACTTGCCTGCCTGCGGCCTGCCGCGTGGCTCAAACTGTGGCCCAGTACAGCCCATCTTCATCAACCCAGGTTCAAGACCCTCGCAAGGGGCCAAGACTCGCGAGGCGGACAACACAAGGCTTCCTCAGGGGCGGCCTCATCAGGCAGGCTCGCGAGGAGGCGGAGAGATCAAGGCAAGGAGTACCTGTGCTTGTGATGCAAGCCATGACGATCAAGACCAGGCGGGCGCCAGCCAGCGCAGTGTCCTTGTTTCCTCTTTGGTGCAAAGGGGGCAAGCGCAGGCGCGGAGTACCGAGGCATCAGGCAAAGGTTTCCATATCGGTGCAACGAGACCAAGACCAGTAGAGCAGCAGGACGGAGATCACCGTGGAGCCCAAGACGACATCATCACCAGTGCCTTTGGCAGTCGAACACCACCTTTAGTCAGGATAGCTTGTACTAGTTGTCCCCCCTTCAAAATGGCCGTTGTTGGCTCCCTTCCCGCTCAATATTTGGGAATAGGACCAGGGCCTCTATATATAGAGATAACCACCGCAGTAGAGAGGGGGATCTCAACTAGAGCAGATCGAACCCTTCCCTGGTAGAACACCGCACCAGCTCAGGAACACCTCTCACGAGGTTGTTCTTCCTCTGTATTGTTCATCATCAGCCCAAGAGGCAATCCACCACACCACACACTGGATTAGGGTATTACACCACAATAGTGGCCCGAACCAGTATAAAACTCGTGTCCCTTGTGTTGTTCATCGTGCTAGCTTAGATTCACGGCGAGGTTTTGGGGCGTGGATCAGTAGGTAGAAGATCTTCGTGCGCACCCCAGAGTTCGAACCTTCAGGGTTTTGCCGGAACCCGATATCCGACATTTGGCGCGCCAAGTAGGGGTGCGCCGGAACTCTCCCTTCTGTCGACCCGCTGTCCATCAACACCGCGCTTCGCCCTCATGGCGGCCCAACTCCGGCGGCCGACGCCAGAGCTGGGGCCAGGGGGCTCCGAGCCTTGGCCCCCGCCTTGCGACAGGTGCTGTGGCCGCATAAGTTCAAGCCAGAGATGCCGCTGTGCTACACGGCGCGACGAATCCGCTGGTTTTCCTGCTGGCGTACGAGGAGGCCGAGGCCGGGGGTGACGACAGGGTCACGGCCAACTGGTTTCCCATGGTCCTCACCGGCATCCCACGCGTGTGGCTGCTCCACCTGCCAACGGATTCAGTGGCCTCCTGGGAGGAGCTACGCAACCTCTTCCTCACCCACTACGCTGTGCCGGTGCCCCCGGTCATCGCAGCTCTCCTGGGCAGCTCGCAAGCGCCACCCTCGGGCCGTCACGTCAAGCCGTTCGTTTGCCAGATTGGCACCGCCCTCATGCGGCATGGAGCTCCTCCGGGCTGGGTGGCACCCAAGGTCGACCTGACCTTCAGCTCGGACGATCACCCCGTCAACACCACCTGCTCGGGTGCGCTCCCAATGCTTTGCACGCCCACCATCTGCCAGGTGTCCATCACCAGGACCCTCATCGATGGCGGTGCCGGCCTCAACGTGCTCTCAGAGGAGGCCTTTAGCCTCCTCCATGTACCGCTGGAATGACTCCAACCCAGCAAGTCCTTCTCGGGCGTCGGAGGCGGTTCCTCCGGCTCCCTGGGGCAGATCCGCCTCCCGGTGACCTTCGGCGCCCATGACAACTTTCACATGGAGCTGGTCAACTTCGACATCACCACATCAGCCTCCCGTACAACACCATCCTCGGCTATCCCGCCTTGGCCCAATTTATGGCAACAACCCATCCGGGCTACAACCTCATGAATATGCCCGGGAGCAGTGGTGTCCTCACCGTAGCTAGAGATACCCAAGATGCTCTGCTGGCGCTCAAGTTTGCCCTCAAGACAGCCGCAGCAGCGCAACCTGCCGTCATCGACTCCTCCAAGGCCAAGGGGGCTGTGCCAACCAAGAAGAAGTAGTTGTTCACCCAGGACAAGGCGGAACCAAGCAGGTACCAGTTGATGAGAACGGATCCTCCGGCACCACCTTCACCGTAGGTGCCAATCTCGACCCCGACCAGGAGGAGGCACTGGTGAAATTTCTGCGCTCGAACAAGGAGGTGTTCACATGGGAACCCAAACAGCTAGCGGGGGTCCCAAGGCAGGTGATTGAGCATCACCTGAACGTGTGCCCTAATGTATGCCCCGTGAAGTAGAAAGCAAGGCGGCAGTCCACCGAGAAGCAGGCCTTCATCATCCAAGAAACCCGCAAGCTGGAAGCCGCAGGTGTCATTCGCGAGGTTCGCTACCCCGAATGGCTGGCTAACCCTATTGTCGTGCCGAAAAAGGGGGGAAAGGAGTGCATGTGTGTCGACTTCACCAACCTCAACAAGGCCTGCCCTCAAGATCCGTTCCCACTCCCTCGCATTGACCAAATCGTTGACTCCACCACTGAGTGCGACCTACTGTGCTTCCTGGATGCATTTTCGGGCTATCATCAAATCAAGATGGCGATAGAAGACGTGGAAAAGACGGACTTCCTGACCCCATGCGGGGTGTACTGCTACACCTGCATGTCGTTCGGGTTGCACAATGCGGGTACAACCTTCCAGCGACTGATGCATATCGCCTTGGGCCGATAGCTCGGGAGAAACGCCGAGGCCTACGTCGATGACATTGTGGTGAAGTCTCGGTAGGCGAAGACCTTGATCCAGGACCTGGAAGAAACCTTCGCGAGCCTCCATGAAGTGGACCTGCGGCTCAACCCGAAGTGTGTGTTTGGCGTCCCTTCTAGCAAGCTTCTGGGCTTCCTCATGTCCCACAGAGGAATCGAAGCACACCAGAGAAGGTCAAGGCAATCGAAGACATGAGCCCGCCCCAAACTCTCAGAGAAATGCAGAAGCTCGATGGGCGCTTAACTGCGTTAGTGCGCTTCATCTCGAAGCTGGGGGAGCTCGCCCTGCCTTTCTTCAAGCTGATGAAGAAGATAGTCCCGTTTGAATGGACACAGCAGGCTGACAAAGCGTTCCAAGACATCAAGAAGTACCTGACCAGCCCTCCTGTGATGGTGGCACCGCGCCCTCTCGAGCCCCTGGTGCTCTACCTCGCCGCCACACCCTACTCTGCCAGTGCAGCTCTGGTGGCGGTTTGGGAAGAGCGCCAGGTCAAGGCTGCATCACGACCAGCCATGGCCCCGTCCGCGGCAGCACAAGACCAGGAAGGCCTCGCGAAGACCACGGCCTCAGCAGATGGAGACCAGCCTCAACAGGAAGCCGCCCCCAGGGCTGAAGGGGCCCCACCAGGCAGCCAGGTGTTGGGGCTCCGGCGCCTCAGGAGGCGCCTAACCCTCCGGAGGGCATGGCCCTCGTCAGCACACCCACCCTCGTCGAGCATCCGGTGTACTTCGTCAGCACGGTGCCGCGAGATGCTTGGGCACGGTACCCTATGCCTCAGAAGCTCTTGCTTGCACTGCTGGTGGCCTCGCGTAAGTTGCTGCATTACTTTCAAGGTCACCCCATCAAGGTCGTCTCGGCCTACCCACTGGAAAGGGTACTCAGGAGCCCCAATTCTGCTGGAAGGGTCGCTGAATCGAACATCGAGCTGCAAGCATTTCAGTTGGAATTCAGCACAACCAGGGTCGTCAAAGGAGCCGCACTTGCAGATTTTGTGGCAGAATGGACAGAGGCGCCGGGGCTCAAAGCAGGTGAAGGTCGGTCACTTTCCCCAGGAAGCGAGGCACCAGACGGCTGGGTCATGTACTTCGATGGACAATTCTCGAGACAAGGCGCGGGGGCTGGTGCAGTGCTTATATCCCCCACTCAGGACAAGCTCTACTACGCCGTGCAGCTCTGTTTTCAGCACGGCGAGAAGGTCTCCAACAACATAGCAGAATTCAAGGGCCTTATAGCGGGCTTAAAAGCTGCAGCAGCACTGGGGGTGAAGCGCTTCACCATCAGGGGTGACTCACAACTCCTCGTCAACTTCTCCAACAAAGTATATGAGCCAAAGGATGAGCACATGGAGGCGTATCTTGCGGAGGTGCATAGGATGGAAAAGCAATTTTGGGGGCTGGAGTTGCAGCATGTGCCCCGCAGCACCAACCAACAGGCTGATGACATCGCCAGGAGGGCATCTAGGTGGCTGCCTCAGGAGCCTGGCATTTTCGAGGAACGGCTCTTCAAGCCCTCGGCAGCACCGTCACTATCAAGCACAGCGCAACCTCGGGAAGAACTCCCTGAACCACCTGCCACAGGAGCCCCGGCCTGTGGCCCAACCTCGGGAGCATGCTTGCTCCTAGAGCTGGAGCCTCAGGGGGATGCTGGACTACGGAATTCAAGGACTACCTGATGCAAGGGACTCTACCAGAGAAGGTGGAGGATGCGGAATGCCTGCCCCAGCAGGCCACGGCCTACTGCATCCAAGACGGAGAGCTCTACCAGAAGCGGCCAAATGATGTTTCCCTGTGTTGCATCTCCAGGGAACAGGGGAAGGAGTTGCTGGTTGACATACACGGTGGAGATTGTGGACACCACTCATCGTCATGGACCCTCGTCGGCAAGGTGTTTCACAGCGGGGTTTACTGGCCTACAGCACTCAACGACGCAATCGAGCTGGTGAAGGCTTGCGAAGCCTGCCAATTCCATGCCAAGCAGATCCATCAGCCAGCTCAGGGCCTGCGGACCATCCCACTCTCGTGGCCGTTTGCGGTCTGGGGGCTGGACATCTTGGGCCCGTTCCCTCGGGTGCCTGGGGGCTACCGCTACCTCTACGTCGCCATCGACAAGTTCACCAAGTGGGCAGAGGTGGAAGCTATCCACACCATCCCGGCTGGTTCTGCAGTCAAATTCATCAAGGGCCTCGTGAGCCACTTCGGGGTCCCTAATCGCATCATCACCGACAACGGTTCACAATTCACCAGCAATCTCTTCAAAACATATTGTGCTAACCTTGGAACACAGATATGCTACACTTCAGTGGCACACCCCCGGAGTAACAGCCAGGCCGAATGCGCCAACACAGAGGTCCTGAAAGGCCTCAAAACCAGGACCTTCAAGAAGAAGCTGGAGGCCTGCGGCAGGGGCTGTTACGATGAGCTCCAGTCCGTGCTGTGGTCGATCCGCACTACCACCACCAAGTCGACTGGCGAGACCCCGTTCTTCTTTGTCTACGGAGTAGAGGCGGTCCTCCCTCACGAGGTCAGGCGTCACTCCGCGCGGGTCCTAGCGTTTGATAAAGCGCAACAGGATGCCATGCGAGGGATGGACCTCGTGCTGGGGGAGGAACATCATCGGGAGGATGCACTACGAGCAGCAAGATACCAGTAGGCGTTGTGGCGGTATCATTGCTGCAACATCTGCCCCAGGACTCTTGAGGTAGGTGACCTCGTGCTCAGGCGGGTGCTCTCTAGGGAAGGGCTGCCCAAGCTCTCACCCATGTGGGAGGTCCCGTTCAAGGTTGTTCATGTTTCCAGGCCTGGGGCCACGCGCCTGGAGACTCAGGAGGGGTGCCCATCGCGAACGCTTGGAACATTCAGCACCTCCGGAAGTTCTACCCTTGAAGAAAGGCCCGGTGCCTGTGAAGAAGGCCCAGTTCCTGTGAAGAAGGCCCGGTGCCTGCGAAGAAGGCCCCGTGCCAATGAAGAAAGGCCTAGTGCCTGCAAAGAAGGCCCGGTGCCTGTGAAGCTCGCCGCCCCAAGAAAGGACCGGTGCCTGTGAAGAAGGCCCAGTGCATGTGAAGCTCGCCGCCCGTGACACTCTCACATAATAATGAGTTGGGGTTGTACACGCCCCGGAGTCTCCAGAGTGCCGCCCTTGGGTCTTGGGGGCTCCCGCCCACGCCCAGTGGAAACACTTAGCTCCGCGCTGGTGAGAAGACATCAAAGACTAGACTAGCTGCCAGGCGCGGCTTTTCATTTGCTTTCCGCAGTTGGCTTGTTTACCCTTGTTTGGACCTTTATTGGAGTTGCTTCTAGTGTTGTTTGCCGTCTTCTGCCCCTGTTTTATATCTTTGGCTTTCGCCCAGCTCGCTCTCTCTCTTGCAAGCCTCGCGAGGGGGCTGCATGGGCGCCCTCGTGATTCCCCTCTCGCCTAGTTTTCACGAGGCTCCCTCGCTCCAGTTCACAGCGGGAGCACCCCTCCCAGTTCGTGCCCCACGGGCATCGCGACACAAGGCGCTGAGCCTAAGTCGGCAACCCTCGCGACCAAGGTTCAGAAACTATCCTCCTAATCGATCTTTGCAGATCCTAAGGCACCCGGTGAGGCCTCAAGAAGGTACCTCGCGAGGCGAAGACTACAGCGAACATCCCGAGCTAAGTTGTTCCTACACGCAAGCACATAACCGCAACACCATAACACAGCACAGGGACGATAAAAGTGGCATGATAATTAAGGATCATAGTTTGTTGCATGCCCCCACGGGGCTCCATACTTCTCTCTCAACGCAGGAAAAGGAGAAAAACAAAATAAGCACGGCACGCGCCCTGCGACAGCTCACGAGGAGGGATCTGCACCGTCCTCCCGGGCTCAATCAGACTCCGCCTCGCGCTTCACCGAGGCGCGGCGACGGGATGACCCGCTACCACCCTTGAAGCAGGCGCGGCGATGTGGTGGCTGGTCACAGCCACCGCTAGAGGAGCTGTCATTGGAGGAGGAGCCGCTGAAGCTCGGCGAGCTACGGATGCCGCCGGGAGCGGGTTCGCCTTCACCCTCGTCGCGGTCGTCACCAGGCCAAGCACCTCGTCGCTGTCATCATCTTTAGTGCAGCACCCAGCATGGCGGCCATCTTCTCCGAACACCCTCACGTAGAGGGTCGCGTTGCCCTCAAACTTGAAGTGGAGGGTGCACCGGCGGCCCAGGCCACGCGCACGGGCAAACGTCTGCCAGCCGTGGGCCAGGGCCACGTTCCCGGCGACGGAGATCTCCACCGCAACCCAGGAAGCCCTGCTGCAGCAGTTGTCCGCCTGCAGCCAGAGCCCGCCAGGGCCAGCGACCGGCAGCTCACCAGCAAAGAAGCGAGGGAGCTGGACCCAGTTGCCGACCGGATCTGCCAACCACACCACAAACTCCAGCAGCACCTCCGCCTAATGGAAGAATGGCCGGGGAGGCCGTGCAGCCACGGCACCCCTTCCCCCACTGATCGGACGCCCATCACCGCGTGAAGGTATTGGGAATATGCCCTAGAGGTAATAATAAAATGGTTATTATTATATTTCCTTGTTCATGATAATTGTCTATTGTTCATGTTATAATTGTATTAACTGGAAACCGTAATACATGTGTGAATACATAGACCACAACATGTCCCTAGTGAGCCTCTAGTTAACTAGCTCGTTGATCAATAGATGGTTATGGTTTCCTGACCATGGACATTGGATGTCATTGATAACAGGATCACATCATTAGGAGAATGATGTGATGGGCAAGACCCAATCCTAAGCATAGCACAAGATCGTGTAGTTCGTTTGCTAAAAGCTTTTCTAATGTCAAGTATCATTTCCTTAGACCATGAGATTGTGCAACTCCCGGATAACGTAGGAATGCTTTGGGTGTGCCAAACATCACAACGTAACTGGGTGGCTATAAAGGTGCACTACGGGTATCTCCGAAAGTGTCTGTTGGGTTGGCACGAATCGAGACTGGGATTTGTCACTCCGTGTGACGAAGAGGTATCTCTGGGCCCACTCGGTAATGCATCATCATAATGAGCTCAATGTGACTAAGTAGTTAGTCACGGGATCATGCATTACGGAACGAGTAAAGTGACTTGCCGGTAACAAGATTGAACGAGGTATTGCGATACCGACGATCGAATCTCGGGCAAGTAACGTATTGATTGATAAAGGGAATTGTATACGGGGTTGCTTGAATCCTTGACATCGTGGTTCGTCCGATGAGATCATCGTGGAACATGTGGGAGCCAACATGGGTATCCAGATCCCGCTGTTGGTTATTGGCCAGAGAGCTGTCTCGGTCATGTGTGCATGATTCCCGAACCCGTAGGGTCTACACACTTAAGGTTCGGTGACGCTAGAGTTGTTATGGGAATTAGTGTACAGTTACCTAATGTTGTTCGGAGTCCCGAATGAGATCCCGGACATCATGAGGAGTTCCGGAATGATCCGGAGGTAAAGATTTATATATGGGAAGTCCTATTTTGGCCACCGGAAAATGTTTGGGATTTTTCGGTATTGTACCGAGAAGGTTCTAGAAGGTTCCGGAGTGGGGCCCACCTGCATGGGGGGACCCACATGAGCGTGGGTAGTGGGGGCAAGGCCCCACACCCCTGGTCAAGGTGCATGAAGATCCCCCCTTACAAGGAATAAGATCATATCCCGAAAGGATAAGATCAAGATCCCTAAAAAGGGCGGATAACAATCAGTAGGGAAGGAAATGATGGGATTTCTTTCCTCCCACCTTTGCCAACGCCCCAATGGACTTGGAGGGCAAGAAACCAGCCCCCTCCACCCATATATATAGTGGGGAGGCACATGGGAGCTTCACCCTTGCCCTTGGCGCAGCCCTCCCCCTCTCCAACTCCACCTCCTCCTCAGGAGTGCTTGGCGAATCCCTGCCGGAGAACTACAAGCTCCACCACCATGCCATCGTGCTGCCGGAGCTCTCCCTCCACTTCTCCTCTCCCCTTGCTGGATCAAGAAGGAGGAGACGTCCCCGGGCTGTACGTGTGTTGAACCCGGAGGTTCCGTCCGTTCGGCGTTAGATCGGATCTTCCGCGATTCAAATCGCCACGGGTACGACTCCCTCATCCACGTTCTTGTAACGCTTCCGCGTCGCGATCTTCAAGGGTATGAAAATGCACTCCCCTGCCTCTCGTTGCTAGTTTGTCCATAGATTGATCTTGGTGATGCATAGAATTTTTTTAATTTCTGCAACGATCCCCTACAGAAGGACCACCGCCGCGACCACGAGGAGCCGCGGCGGGAGCCGCGGGGTGCTTACGGGGACGACCACGGCCGCGCTTGGGCGGAGGAGAGCCAGGCCCTTCCTGGCGAGCTTTCCCCTTCTCCGCGGCCGAGAACCTCTTCCCAGGCGCCATGGGAAGCTGCAAGCAACTAGATCAAGGAGAACAAGCAGGCGGGGAGAGGGGAAATGTACAGCGGGGGCTTTCGCCCCTCCACATTTATAGCCCAAGGGAGGCCAACCGTTGGCCTCCACGATCGAAGGTAATCATGACTCTTTTTGCATGCAGTAGGGACTCGTCAAATCGGGCAGTTGCCGAGGCAGCATGGGGAAGCGGAGACGCCCACGTCCCATCAACCGCCACGTGGCGACCAAGGCCGCAGGCTGTTGGGGCCCGCGGCGCTCCACACTTGCCCTTTGGCTTCGCCGCTAAGCCAAGTCCGAGCGCGCTTAGGGCCCAGGGGCTACTGTCGGTGTTCTGGGAACGGGGGTCCCAAGACTTGCCTGCCTCCGGCCTGCGGCGTGGCTCAAACAGTGGCCCAGTATGGCCCGTCTTCATCAACCCAGGTTCAAGACCCTCGCAAGGGGCCAAGACTCGCGAGGCGGACAACACAAGGCTTCCTCAGGGGCGGCCTCATCAGGCAGGCTCGCGAGGAGGCGGAGAGATCAAGGAAAGGAGTACCTGTGCTTGTGATGCAAGCCATGACGATCAAGACCAGGCGGGCGCCAGCCAGCGCAGTGTCCTTGTTTCCTCTTTGGTGCAAAGGGGGCAAGCGCAGGCGCGGAGTACCGAGGCATCAGGCAAAGGTTTCCATATCGGTGCAACGAGACCAAGACCAGTAGAGCAGCAGGACGGAGATCACCGTGGAGCCCAAGACGACATCATCACCAGTGCCTTTGGCAGTCGAACACCACCTTTAGTCAGGATAGCTTGTACTAGTTGTCCCCCCTTCAAAATGGCCGTTGTTGGCTCCCTTCCCGCTCAATATTTGGGAATAGGACCAGGGCCTCTATATATAGAGATAACCACCGCAGTAGAGAGGGGGATCTCAACTAGAGCAGATCGAACCCTTCCTTGGTAGAACACCGCACCAGCTCAGGAACACCTCTCACGAGGTTGTTCTTCCTCTATATTGTTCATCATCAGCCCAAGAGGCAATCCACCACACCACACACTGGATTAGGGTATTACACCACAATAGTGGCCCAAACCAGTATAAAACTCGTGTCCCTTGTGTTGTTCATCGTGCTAGCTTAGATTCACGGCGAGGTTTTGGGGCGTGGATCAGTAGGGAGAAGATCTTCGTGCGCACCCCAGAGTTCGAACCTTCAGGGTTTTGCCGGAACCCGATATCCGACATTTGGCGCGCCAAGTAGGGGTGCGCCGGAACTCTCCCTTCTGTCGACCCGCTGTCCATCAACACCGCGCTTCGCCCTCATGGCGGCCCAGCTCAAGAACACCCCTCATGTAACGCCCCGGATTCAATGCGCCAGGTGTCTTCCAGTTATTCGCCTTTATTGCCATGTCATTTGCTTGCGTGTTGCATTTTGACATGTCATCATGTGCATTGCATTGCATACGTGTTCGTCTCATGCATCCGAGCATTTTCCCCGTTGTCCGTTTTGCAATCCGACACTCCTATGTTCCCCGGCGCCCCCTTTTGCCTCTTTTCGTGTGTGGGTGTTAAACATTCTCGGAATGGACCGTGATTTGCCAAGCGGCCTTGGTACACCACCGGTAGACCGCCTGTCAAGTTTCATGCCATTTGGAGTCCGATTGATACTCCAACGGTTAATCGGGGAACCGTAAAAGCCCTCTTTGTGTTGTAGCCCAACACCCCTCCAAAGTGGCCCATGAGCCCAACCAAACCCCCTCCTTCCTCTCGGTCATTCGATCACGATCGCGTGGCCGAAAACCGCACCCCATTTGGAGTCTCCTAGCTCCCTCTACCTATAAATAGGTGCCTCCCTCTCCAAATTCGCGGATGAACCCTAGCGTCTTCCTCCTCCATGCCACCGGACATTTTCCCCACCGCCGGACATGTCCGCCTCCACCTCTGCAGCCAATCCGGCGCCGCCACATCACCCCGCCCGCTCTCTCTCTCTCTCCTCCGCGCCGCTGGGCCCGTGGGGTCCATCGCTGGCCCGCCCCTGGGCCGAACCGGGCCGCGCCCCGCGCCAGCGCCCGACCGCCCGAGCCTCCCTGGTGCCCGAGCACTTGGCTCCTTGCAGCTCCCGCCTAAGCTCACTCCCGAGCGCCCGACCCCGCCGCCTCGTCGCCGCCCGTCTCCGGCAACCGGACCTTGCCGGAGATGAGTGCTCCGATGCCCTGCCCATGGTCTCCTTCCTCCCTCCGCTCATTATCCTCTCCCTCACCTTCCTCTTCCTCTCCCACAGGATCTCCTGCCATGGCCGTCCCGCCATCACCGTGACCAGATCCCGCCTCCACGAGCACCGTTGTCGACCACCGCAGCCGGATCCGGAGTCCCCATGCCCGGATCCACCCATTCCCGGCCTCCCCGACGCCTACCGGAGCCCGACGCCGCCCCACCGTCGCCGTTGACTTCCACTAGAGTCGTCATGTACGAGAAATGGAGCTCCCCCGATCTGGATCCCGTTTTCGCGCTGGTAGTTTTTCACCAAGTCCCCAGGATTTCTGCTTCATGTGTGCATCTTTGCCATGCCATAACTTCATGCATATAGCTCTGTTTTGAGTGCATGATATATCAAAATGTTCACCAGGAGATGCTATTCATTTTGATCCATAGGGTCATGTTCATTTGAGTTCATCTTGATGCCCAAATCATTGTTGCAGGAGTGCTAAATGATGTTAACTGCTGTCTGTTATCATAACTTGCTATTTTGTCTTTTTCATTGCATTTTGTGTGTACATCCTATGATCTTGATGTCTACATGAGTTTTGAGATACATCATGCCATATTTACAGTGGTGACATCCATGTATTTTTGTGTGCCTTGTGGTGAGTGCATCGAGCTCGTGAAGTAGGGTACTTGTTGTTACTGTTTTGCTAGACTGTTTCTGCTATATGATGATGCTATGTAAACCTGCTGCTACAAGTTATTCTATGCATAATATGGAGATGTTCACTAAGGATGTTCTATTATACATGTCATGGCCTATCCATTTGTGCCCCTGGTTGCATTTATAGCCTGATGTAGCTTGTTGTAATCTTGCTCCAAACTTGCTAAATAATGTTGTTGTCAGCCTGTTAACATTAAGTTCAGTTTTGCCATGAGCTTTTCTAGTGATCCATGTACCCTATGAACTTGTTCGTGCCATGCTTAGCTTCAAAAACATGTCATCTTACTGTTGGTCACCTTGTAATGCCATGTATTGCTCTGTGGTGAGTTGTACAATCTCACCAACATGCCTTATTATTGTTGTTCCTGCCATGTATGAATCTGTCATATCATTTGCCATGTTTGCATGGATCCTACCATCTTTTCTGTTGATCTTTGGAATTAGTTAATTAAAGTTGTTTTGTTCTTTGTCTTTAGTACTAGCACGCCATACCTTTGTTTGCCATGTTAAGTTCCTATAACATGCCGTTTGATAGCTGTCAACATTGAAACCTGATGTTATTTCTGTTAAGTCTGAAACTGTTATTATTTGCAATCTTGCCATGTCCTTTTGAGCATGGTATAGTGTTTTCTGGAGATAGCTCAGTGTTCATGTTTTGTAATGCTTTACCTGTACTTCATGCCCATGCCTTTTGTTCTTATGTTGCGGTGATGTAGCTTGTTGTTTTGATGCTTGCAAGATGCCTAGTTGCTGTTTTGGACAGCTTGTCTTTCAAACTTGTATAGAGTGTATGTGTTGAACCGTTGCTCCGTTTTGAGTGTACTCTATATGAACTTGCTTGATTTTTCATGTAGCTTCATCTTATCATGTTGCATCCATGTTTGAGAGTTTTTGCTTGATGTTTGTATGCATTTGTCCATAAATGCCATGTTTAACTTGTTTTGCTCATATCTTCTAGGTCGTAGCTCCGAATTAAATGAACTTTATATGTAACTTGACTAGAATCGCATGTAGATCGTCTTGGTGCATCTTAACTTGCTGTTTAACAACTTGAACATAATGTTTATTCAGTTCTGGACCAATTTCTAAATTTGCATATGAGGACTTACCGAAATTGTTATATGTTGTTTCCGGCCTCATTTAAACTTGCCTTGTTGTGTTGCTCTTGTTTGCATCATCTCTTGCCATGAGCAGCTTCATGCAGCTTTGTCATGCATCATACTTGGTTGAGCATCATGTATTGTCTATGTGTTGTGTGTTTACCTTGTTGTTTGCTTCTTTCCGGTTGTGCTCCTTTCCGTTAGTTCCCGTTTCGTTGCGATCGTGAGAATTCGTTCGTCTACGCGTGGTTCGTCTTCATGGCTTCATCTTCTTCATGGACTCGTTCTTCCTCCTTGCGGGATTTCAGGCAAGATGACCGTCACCTTGGATCTAACTACTATCATTGCTATGCTAGTTGCTTCGTTCTATCGCTATGTTGCGCTTCCTATCACTTGTTCTTCAAGCCTCCCAAACTGCCATGTCAGTCTCTAACCTTTTTCCCCTTCTTAGCAAACCGTTGTTTGGCTATGTTACCGCTTTTGCTCAGCCCCTCTTATAGAGTTGCTAGTTGCAGGTGAAGTTGAAGATTGCTCCATGGTGGACAGGATTTTGTTGGGATATCACAATATCTCTTATTTAATTAATGCATCTATATACTTGGTAAATGGTGGAAGGCTCAGCCTTATGCCTGGTGTTTTGTTCCACTCTTGCCACCCTAGTTTCCGTCATACCGGTGTTATGTTCCCGGATTTTGCGTTCCTTACGCGGTTGGGTGATTTATGGGACCCCCTTGACAGTTCGCTTTGAATAAAACTCCTCCAGCAAGGCCCAACCTTGGTTTTACCATTTGCTTCACCACCACCTATACCTTTCCCTTGGGTCGGCCAACCCGAGGTTCATCTTTATTTTAGCCCCCCCGGGCCAGTGCTTCTCTATGTGCTGGTCCGAACCGAGCGATGTCCGGCGCCCCTTGGGCAACCAGGGTCTATGCCAACCCGACGTCTGGCTCATCTGGTGTGCCCTGAGAACGAGATATGTGCAGCTCCTATCGGGATTCGTCAGCACATCCGGGCAGCTTTGCTGGTCCTGTTTTACCATTGTTGAAATGTCTTGTAAACCAGGATTCCGAGACTGATCGGGTCTTCCTGGGAGAAGGAATATCCTTCATTGACCGTGAGAGCTTGTGATGGGCTAAGTTGGGACACCCCTGCAGGGTATAAACTTTCGAGAGCCATGCCCACAGTTATGTGGCAGATGGGAATTTGTTAATGTCCGGTTGTAGATAACTTGACCCCAGATCCGAATTAAAACGCATCAACCGCGTGTGTAGCTATGATGGTCTCTTCTCGGCGGAGTCCGGGACGTGAACATGGTTTTTGGGTTATGTTTGACGTAAGTAGGAGTTCGGGATCACCTCTTGATCATTGCTAGCTTCACGACCGTTCCGTTGCTTCTCTTCTCGCTCTTATTTGCGTATGTTAGCCACCATATCATGCTTAGTCGCTGCTGCAACCTCACCACTTTACCCCTTCCTTTCCCATTAAGCTTTGCTAGTCTTGATACCCATGGTAATGGGATTGTTGAGTCCTCGTGACTCACAGATTACTACAACAACAGTTGCAGGTACAGGTTTTGCGATGATCATGACGCGAGAGTGAAGTTTGCTTGTTTTGGAGTTCTTCTTCTGCTTCTTCTTCGATCAGGGGATAGGTTCCAGGTCGGCAGCCTGGGCTAGCAGGGTGGATAGTGGTTGAGCTTCTATTTGTGTTTCATCCGTAGTCGGATGGTGCTCTTATGTAAGGTGATGTTGTATTCATGTGGCATTGTATGCCCTTTTTGTATGTATCCCCATCTTATATGTAATGTTGATGTAATGATATCCACCTTGCAAAAGTGTTTCAATATGCGGTTCTGTCCTTGGTGGGACCTTTGTGTCTCTTTAGGATAGTATCGCATATTGGGCGTGACAAGTTGGTATCAGAGCCTCGACCGACCATAGGAGCCCCCTTGATTGATCGTGTAGTTTGGCCGTTGTTGAGTCTAGAAAAAAAAACTTTTCGGAGTCTAGTTATATCAGAGAGTAGGAATTCTTTTTACTCCTCAGCCTCTTCATTGCTCTGGTGAGGAATCTTGACGTAGGTGTTTTGAATTACTCCTCTTCCCGTTCAAATTTTTCTTTAGGATCATGTGGTTAGTTTCGTGAGCTGTCCATCCTCTTTTGTCCGGTGCATCTCTCGTCAAGTCGACTCGAACCTCTTTGTCTTTCGCGACATCAATCCTCAGTTCTTCCTCCGATGTTGTTGTTTTCCCCATCCGAAGTTGTATTTCTTTTTCCCACCCTCACTCCCTTCTTCTTCTCGGAACCGGAGTCCGTAATCGAGTATCCATTCTACTCGTGTGAAGCTTTTGCTTTTTCTCCTCAATAATTTCAACTGATGTTTTTATCTTCAAGTTACTCGTCGATTCCCCGTCCCAGTTGCCTTGTTTTCCCGCCCTCCCACCCCTTTTATTCCGGAGTCTGAGCCCCTATTTGAGCATAAATTTCATTTGTACGGAGTCTCTTCAGTCTTCCCTCAATCATTTCAACCGGTGAATTCTCATTTTTCTCGACATTTTTCATCTCTTTATCTTCTCTGGTGGATTCAATTCCATTTTTCGGTAGTGATTGTATTCTTTCCCTCGGCTCAAGTGTTTTCCTTGCTCGTTCGCCTCTCGCCAGTTTATCCTTCCAGAGTGTTCAAGACATCTCAGGATATTCGTCTTTGTTCCAATTAATTCGAGGTTGTCACCTCATTCAAATATTTCAATTGTTCTGGTGCATCATCTATCTCTTCAACAATCCCTTTCCAACGGTGTTTTTCTTTTAGTGGGCCCTAACCCACAGGTCTTTTCCCAGGATCTTACCTGACTCTTCTAAGTTTCCCGGAGTTATTCTCAAATCCTTTTCGAAGTTGACGTAAGAATGAATCCCATCAGTCACACGTCTTCTCCAAGAACGCTTTCAAATTCTTTTCATCTTTGTTGCAACCCTACCTCTTTTTCATTCTTCCGGAGTATCTCAGTAATTTTGGTGGTGTTTCTCGTCGTCATTTGAAGACCAAAGAAGAGTTTTTCCTCTAAATCTTGTCTGTTCTCTCGAAGATTCACGGTTCTAGCTTCTTGTTATCCTCGCAAATTATTCCATTTGTCAGATATTCTTTTCTTAACCATCCGGAGTATGTCAGGAGTTGTTTTTTTCATTTCTTTTCACTAGAGGCCATCGTTCTAGAAGAATTCTTCATCCTCACATTTCAACTACCGTTATCCAATTATCTCGGTGCTTCGTTCAAGTGTTCTTTAATCAGCACATGATCTCTTTGTTCTTTTGCATCTAAATCCCCTCTGGCATATTGGTTCTTCTAATTCTTCCCAGTGATTCAGTCTCTTTCATCAGTCATTTTCGAATTCTTACGGTGGTTCGTTCAAGATTCTTTTTCTTTGATTAGCATATCAATTCATTCGTTCTTTTCAATCCTATCCGGTGGTTCATGAAGACCTTCTGAAGTTTGTGATATGTCACTTCTCAATCCTTTTCAAGAAGAATAAGTAGTATGCAAAATCCATTACTTGTCATCAATTTAATTTGATGAAGGATAAGCATACAATAAATCTTATTCTTATTTCATCCAATTGAGTAATCCCTTCCTTCGGAGTTTGTTCGTGATGAATAAATTCTAGTTCCAAGTGTTTTCATCTTTTCTTTTCTGGAGTTCAAATTTTCCTCGGCTATTTTGTCGGAACCTCCATCTAAATCATTGCAAGCTTTAATCTTATTACTTCATCCTTCATTCTATCTCATCATCCTTTTGTCACCGGAGTTCTTCATGGTGGTTCTTCATGATCTTATTCATTCTTCAAGAGCTCATCAAGATTCTTGTTGGTGGAGTTCAAGTATCTTTCTTCTCGCGTCTCGAAGTGTAATTAACTCTCTGTATTCTTTTGAAGTGGAGTTTTGCCTTTCTTCGTTCTTCTCAGCTATCCAATCATTTCCGTTTGTGGACGGTTATCACCTTGTGATCTTGAGATGTTACCACAAGACCACAACAAGCTTATTCTTTTCGTTGTTGATTTTCTCAACAACTCCGTTCAAACCTTCCTTCTGAAGATACTTTCAATTTCATTCGTGGCACAAGTTGTCATTTTCTTCTCCGTTCTTTTCATTCAACTCTTTCAATTCTTTCCAGAGGTTTTGTGTCATGTCCTCATCAAGTATCATTCCATCCTCTCAATCTCGTGTTCTATTCCTCCATGTTTCAGCCAGAGTGCTTCCTAAATCCTTTTAGTCTTATTCGTTTCTTATCTCATTCTAACCGGAGTGGTTTCATAGTCTATCTGATTCCGTGAGCTTTCGATTCTCGTCATTCTCGTCATTCCTCTCTTCTTCTCGAGTGCTCTGGATTCTTTGCTTCTTCTCTTGCGTTTTTGGTTCACCTCATCCTCTTTTCCTCCCCATCTCGGTCCTAAGATCTCGGGACGAGATCTCTTGTTAGTGGAGGAGTGTTGTAACGCCCCAGATTCGATGTGCCAGGTGTCTTCCTGCTATTCGCCGTTATTGCCAAGTCATTTTCTTGCGTGTTGCATTTTGCCATGTCATCATGTGCATTGCATTGCATACGTGTTCGTCTCATGCATTCGAGCATTTTCCCTGTTGTCCGTTTTGCAATCCGACACTCCTATGTTCCCCGGCGCCCCCTTTTGCCTCTTTTCGTGTCCAGGTGTTAAACATTCTCGGAATGGACCTTGATTTGCCAAGCGGCCTTGGTACACCACCGGTAGACCGCCTGTCAAGTTTCGTGCCATTTGGAGTCCGATTGATACTCCAACGGTTAATCAGGGAACCGTAAAAGCCCTCTTTGTGTTGTAGCCCAACATCCCTTCAAAGTGGCCCATGATCCCATCCAAACCCCCTCCTTGCTCTCGGTCATTCGATCACGATCGTGAGGTCAAAAACCGCACCCCATTTGGAGTCTCCAAGCTCCCTCTACGTAGGTGCCTCCCCCTCCAAATTCGCGGATGAACCCTAGCGTCTTCCTCCTCCGCGCCACCGGACATTTTCCCCACCGCCGGACATGTCCGCCTCCACCTCTGCAGCCAATCCGGCGCCACTACATCACCCCACCGGCTCTCTCTCCCTCCTCCGCGCCGCCGGGCCCGCGGGGCCCATCGCCGGCCCGCCCCCGAGTCGAACCGGGCCGCACCCCGCGCCGGCGCCCGACCGCCCGAGCCTCCCTGGTGCCCGAGCTCTCGCCTCCTCGCAGCTCCCGCCTGAGCTCGCACCCGAGCGCCCGACCCCGCTGCCTCATCGCCGCCCGCCTCCGGCGACCGGACCTCGCCGGAGATGAGTGCTCCGATGCCCTGCCCGTCGTCGCCTTCCTCCCTCCGCTCGTTCTCCTCTCCCTCACCTTCCTCTTCCTCTCCCGCAGGAGCTCCTGCCATGGCCGTCCCGCCATCACCGCGACCGGATCCCGCCTCCACGAGCACCGCCGTCGACCATCGCAGCCGGATCCGGAGTCCCCATGCCCGGATCCACCCATTCCCGGCCTCCCTGACACCTACCGAAGCCCCACGCCGCCCACCGTCGTCGTTGACTTCCACCGGAGTTGTCCTGTATGAGGAATGGAGCTCCCCCGATCTGGATCCCATTTTCGCGCTGGTAGTTTTTCACCAAGTCCCCGGGATTTCTGCTTCATGTGTGCATCTTTGCCATGCCATAACATCATGCATATAGCACCGTTTTGAGTGTACGATATATCAAAATGTTCACCAGGAGATGCTCTTCATTTTGTTCCATTGGGTCATGTTCATTTTATTCCATCTTGATGCCCAAATCATCGTTGCAAAAGTGCTAAATGATGTTAACTGCTGTCTGTTATCATAACTTGTTGTTGTCTTTTTCATTGCATTTTGTGTGTACATCCTATGATCTTGATGTCTACATGAGTTTTGAGATACATCATGCCATATTTACAGTGGTGCCATCCATGTATTTTTGTGTGCCTTGTGGTGAGTGCATCGAGCTCGTGAAGTAGGGTACTTGTTGTTACTGTTTTGCTAGACTGTTTCTGCTATATGATGATGCTATGTAAACCTGCTGCTACAAGTCGTTCTTTTCATAATATGGAGATGTTCACTAAGGATGTTTTGTTATACATGTCATGCCCTATCGATTCATGCCCCTGGCTGCATTTATAGCCTGCTGTAGCTTGTTGTAATCTTGCTCCAAACTTGCTGAATAATGTTGCTGTCAGCCTGTTAACATTAAGTTCAGTTTTGCCATGATCGTTTCTAGTGATCCATGTACCCTATGAACTTGTTCTTACCATGCTTAGCTTAAAAAACATGTCATCTTACCGTTGGTCACCTTGTAATGCCATGTATTGCTCTGTGGTGAGTTGTACAATCTCACCAACATGCCTTATTATTGTTGTTCCTGCCATGTATGAATGTGTCATAACATTTTCCATGTTTGCATGGATCCTACCATCTTTTCTGTTGATGTTTGGAATTAGTTCATTAAGGGAGTTTTGTTCTTTGTCTTTAGTACTAGCATGCCATGCCTTTGTTTGCCATCTTAACTTGCTGGTTAACAACTTGAACATAAGGTTTATTCAGTTCTGGACCAATTTCTAAATTTGCATATGAGGACTTACCGGAATTGTTATATGTTGTTTCCGGACTCATTTAAACTTGCCTTGTTGTGTTGCTCTTGTTTGCATCATCACTTGCCATGAGTAGCTTCATGTAGCTTTGTCATGCATCATACTTGGTTGAGCATCATGTCTTGCCTATATGTTGTGTGTTTACCTTGTTTGCTTCTTTCCAGTTGTGCTCCTTTCCGTTAGTTCCCGTTTCGTTGTGATCGTGAGGATTCGTTCGTCTACGCGTGGTTCGTCTTCGTGGCTTCATCTTCTTCATGGACTCGTTCTTCTTCCTTGCGGGATTTCAGGCAAGATGACCGTCACCTTGGATCTCACTACTATCATTGCTATGCTAGTTGCTTCGTTCTATCGCTATGCGCACTTCCTATCACTTGTTCTTCAAGCCTCCCAAACTGCCATGTCAGCCTCTAACCTTTTTCCCCTTCCTAGCAAACCGTTGTTTGGCTATGTTACCGCTTTTGCTCAGCCCCACTTACAGCGTTGCTAGTTGCAGGTGAAGTTGAAGATTGCTCCATGGTGGACAGGATTTTGTTGGGATATCACAATATCTCTTATTTAATTAATGCATCTATATACTTGGTAAATGGTGAAAGGCTAAGCCTTATGCCTAATGTTTTGTTCCACTCTTGCCGCCCTAGTTTCCGAAATACTGGTGTTATGTTCCCGGATTTTGCGTTCCTTACGCGGTTGGGTGATTTATGGGACCCCCTTGACAGTTCGCTTTGAATAAAACTCCTCCATTAAGGCCCAACCTTGGTTTTACTATTTGCTTCACCACCACCTATACCTTTCCCTTGGGTCAGCCAACCCGAGGGTCATCTTTATTTCAGCCGCCCGGGCCAGTGCTTCTCTAAGTGCTGGTCCGAACCGAGCGATGTCCGGTGCCCCCTGGGCAACCAGGGTCTATGCCAACCCGACGTTTGGCTCGTCCGGTGTGCCCTGAGAACGAGATATGTGTAGCTCCTATCGGGATTTGTCGGCACATGTGGGCAGCTTTGCTGGTCTTGTTTTACCATTGTCAAAATGTCTTGTAAACCGGGATTCCGAGACTGATCGAGTCTTCCTGGGAGAAGGAATATCCTTCGTTGACCGTGAGAGCTTGCAATGGGCTAAGTTGGAACACCCCTGCAGGGTATAAACTTTCGAGAGCCGTGCCCGTGGTTATCTGGCAGATGGGAATTTGTTAATGTCCGGATCTGAATTAAAACGCATCAACCGCGTGTGTAGCCGTGATGGTCTCTTCTCGGCGGAGTCCGGGAAGTGAACACGGCTTTTGGGTTATGTTTAACGTAAGTAGGAGTTCGGGATCACCTCTTACTCCAGCCGCCCAAACCATCGCTGGATGTGCCGCCTGCTCCTGCATCCCGTGGTCGGCTGTGCTACCGCGCAGGCAACATCGCCCCACCCTATTCCCATCGCTTGGTTGGCCATCCCTGTGCTCACCCAGACCTCCTATTATTCTTCGGTGATGGCAGCCTCACACTACAGCCGAACTAGTAAACCCTCGTACTCCCGTCCGTGTGGGAAACAACTGTTGGGAAACGTAGCATGCAATTTCAAAAAAATTCCTATGCTCATGCAAGATATATCTAGGAGATGCATTGCAATGAGAGGGGGAGAGTGTGTCTATGTACCCTCGTAGACTGAAAGCAGAAGCGTTTGATAGTGCGGTTGATGTAGTCGAACTTCTTCTCGTTCTGACCGATCAAGTACCGAACGTACGTCACCTCCGAGTTATGCACACATTCAGCTCGATGACGTCCCTCGAACTCTTGATATAGCAGAGCTTTGAGGAAGTAGATGAGTTCCGTCAGCATGATGGCATGGTGACCGTGATGGTGAAGTGATCTGCACAGGGCTTCACCTAAACATTATGAGAATATGACCAGAGGCGTAAACTGTGGAGGGGGGCACCGCACATGGCTAACAATTGTTGGTGTGTGTTCTAGAAGCCCCCTCTCCATGTATATATAGGTGGGAGGGGAGGGGAGCAGCCTTGGTGCGCCCCAAGTAGGAGGAATCCTACTTGGGGCTCTAGTCCAATTCGGCCCCCTTTCCTTATTACCGGAAGGGGGGAAAAGGAAGAGGGAAGGG
Source organism: Triticum timopheevii (assembly GCA_963921465.1). Classification (NCBI taxonomy): domain Eukaryota; kingdom Viridiplantae; phylum Streptophyta; class Magnoliopsida; order Poales; family Poaceae; genus Triticum; species Triticum timopheevii. The sequence goes on from OY997268.1 coordinate 475,326,082, forward strand.
AGGAAGGAAAGGGGGGCCGAACCCCCTCTTCCTTCTCCTATTCGGCCTCCTGCCTTAAGAGGGGTGCTCCACCCCTTATGGGCTGGTGTGCTCCCCTCTTATGGCCCATAAGGCCCATTATTCTGCCAAGGGTTCCGGTAACCACCCGGTAGTCCCATAAATACCCGATACTACCCGGAACACTTCCGGTGTCCGAATACTATTATCCTATATATATCAATCTTTATCTCTCAACAATTTTGAGACTCCTAATCATGTCCATGATCTCATCCGGGACTCCGAACAACATTCATTCACCAAGTCACATAACTCATATAATACAAAATCGTCATCGAACGTTAAGCGTGCGGACCCTACGGGTTCGAGAACTATGTAGACATGACCGAGACACCTCTCCGGTCAATAACCAATAGTGGAACCTGGATGCTCATATTGGCTCCCACATATTTTAGGAAGATCTTTATCGGTCAAACCGTTATGTCAACATACGTTATTCCCTTTGTAATTGGTATGTTACTTACCCGAGATTCGATCGTCGGTATCTTCATACCTACTTCAATCTCGTTATCGGTAAGTATCTTTACTCATTCTGTAATGCATCATCCCGCAACTAACTCATTAGTCACATTGCTTGCAAGGCTTCATATGATGTGTGATGGAGTCCTGAATTAGGGGGTATCTGGATAGCCGGACTATATACATCGTCCGGACTATTGAAGCGTGAAGATACAAGAGTCAAGACTTCGGCCCGTGTCCGGATGGGACTCTCCTTTGCATGGAAGAGAAGCTTGGCGATCCGGATATTGTGTTTCCTTCCTTGTAGCCGACTCCATGTAAATCCTAGCCCTCTCCCGTGTCTATATAAACCGGAGAGGTTGGTCCTTAGAAGGACGATCACAATTACAATCATACCATCATAGGCTAGCTTCTAGGGTTTAGCCTCTACGATCTCGTGGTAGATCTACTCTTGTACTACCCATATCTTCAATATTAATCAAGCAGGAAGTAGGGTTTTACCTCCTTCGAGAGGGCCCGAACCTGGGTAAACATCTGTGTCCCTTGCTTCATGTTACCATCAGCCTAGACGCACAGATCAGGACCCCCGGTGTCACGCCCAAGATGTGACCCTATCCTAAAGGAAACTCGAAGGTCCCACCAAGGATAGAAGCGCATCTTGAAGATGCTTTTGCAAGGTGGATATCATTACATCAACATTACATAATAGATGGGGATACATACAAAAGGCATACAATGCCACACGAATACAACATCATCTTACATAAGAGCACCATCCGACTACGGATGAAACACAAACGGAAACTCAAACGACATCCACCCTGCTAGCCCAGGCTGCCGACCTGGAACCTATCCCCTGATCGAAAACGAAGCGGAAGAAGAACTCAATGCAAGCAAGCATCGCTCTCGCGTCAAGATCATCACACAACATGTACCTGCAACTGTTGTTGTAGTAATCTGTGAGCCACGAGGACTCAGCAATCCCATTACCATGGGTATGAAGACTAGCAAAGCTTAATGGGTAAGGAAGGGATAAAGTGGTGAGGTTGCAGTAGCGACTAAACATGTATGGTGGCTAACATACGCAAATAAGAGCGAGAAGAGAGCAAGCGGAACGGTCGTGAAGCTAGCAATGATCAAGAGGTGATCCTGAACTCCTACTTACGTCAAACATAACCCAAAACCGTGTTTACTTCCCGAACTCCGCCGAAAAGAGACCAACACAGCTACACACGCGGTTGATGCGTTTTAATTCGGATCTGGTGTCAAGTTATCTACTACCGGACATTAACGAATTCCCATCTGCCACATAACCGCGGGCACGGCTTTCAAAAGATAATACCCTGCAGGGGTGTCCCAACTTAGCCCATGATAAGCTCTCGCGATCAACGAAGGATATTCCTTCTCCCAGGAAGACCCGATCAGTCTTGGAATCCCGGTTTACAAGACATTTCGACAATGGTAAAACAAGACCAGCAAGACCGCCCGATGCGCCGACAATCCCGATAGGAGCTGCACATATCTCGTTCTCAAGGCAACACCGGATGAGACATCCTACGAGTAAAACCAGACGTCGAGTTTCCTCGAGGGGGCCCTGCAGTCTACTCAGTTCGGACCAGCACTTAGAGAAGCACTAGCCCGGGGAGGCTAAAGTAAAGATGACCCTCGAGAGAGCGACTCCCAAGGGAAAAGTAGGTGGTGGTGAGGCAAATGGTAAACCCAAGGTTGGGCCTTGCTGGAGGAGTTTTATTCAAAGCGAACTGTCAAGGGGTCCCATAAATCACCCAACCGCGTAAGGAACGCAAAATCCGGGAACATAATACCGATATGACGGAAACTAGGGCGGCAAGAGTGGAACAAAACACTAGGCATAAGGCCGAGCCTTCCACCCTTTACCAAGTATATAGATGCATTAATAATATCAGTGATATTGTGATATCCCAACATAATCCTGTCCACCATGGAGCAATCTTCAACTTCACCTGCAACTAACAACGCTATAAGAGGGGCTGAGCAAAGCGGTAACATAGCCAAGCAACGGTTTGCTAGGAAGGGTTAAAAAGGTTAGAGGCTGACATGGCAATTTGGGAGGCTTGATAAGCAAGAGATAGGTAGCGCAACATAGCGATAGAACGAAGCAACTAGCATAGCAATGATAGTAGTGAGATCCAGGGCAGCGGTCATCTTGCCTGAAATCCCGCTAGGAAGAAGAACGAGTCCATGAAGAATACGAACGGATGAAGACGAACCAAGCGTAGACGAACGAATCCTCACGATCGCAACAAAACGGGAACAATTGGGAAGAAGCACACAACATAGTAAACACACCACACAGAGACAAGACATGATGCACACTCAAGTATGATGCATGACAAAGGCTACATGAAGCTACTCATGGCAAGAGATGATGCAAACCAGAGCAACACATCAAGGCAAGTTTAAATGAGGCCGGGAACAACATATAACAATTCCGGTAAGTCCTCATATGCAAATTTAGAAATTGGTACAGAACTGAATAAACCTTATGTTCAAGTTGTTAACCAGCAAGTTAAGATGCACCAAGATGATCTACACGAAATTCTAGTCAAGTTACATATAAAGTTCATTTAATTCGGAGCTACGGCCTAGAAGATATGAGCAAAACAAGTTAAACATGGCATTGATGCAAAATGCATACAAACATCAAGCAAATACCTCAAAACAAGGATGCAACATGATAATATGAAACTACATGCAATTCTTAGCAAGTTTCATATAGGGCACACTCAAAACGGAGCAACGGTTCAACAAGTTTAAAGGACAAGTTGTCCAAAACAGCAACTAGGCATCTTGCAAGCATTAAAACAATATGCTACGGCACCTCAACATAAGAACAAAAGGCATGGGCATGAAGTACAGGTAAAGCATGACAAAACATGAACACTGAGCTATCTCCAAAAAACATTATAACATGCTCAAAAGGACATGGCAAGATTGCAAATAATAACGGTTTCAGGCTTAGCAGAAATAACATCAGGTTGCAATGTTTAAAGCTATCAAACAACATGCTACAGGAACTTATCATGGCAAACAAAGGCATGGCATGATAATACTGAAGACAAAGAATAAAACTCCCTTACTGAACTAATTCCAAAGATCAACAGAAAAGATGGTAGCATCCATGCAAACATGGCAAATGATATGACAGATTCAGACATGGCAGGAACAAGTAGGCATGTTGGTGAGCTTGTACCACTCACCACAGAGAAATACATGGCATGGCAAAGTAACCAACAGTAACAAGACATGTTTACGAAGTTAAGCATGGCAAGATCAAGTTCATAGGTGTCGGAGTAATGGGCCACGGGTAGGCTGACCCGAGCCCCAGAACCTTTCAAGACATCGGGGCAGACTGCGCCCCTCAAGTACCTACGGCGACTCCAAGATAAGCCAAGTCCCAGGAGGTGACTCCAGGATAAGCCGAGTCCCAGAGGGCGACTCCAGGATGAGCCGAGTCCCAGAAGGCGACTCCGAGACGAGTCGAGTCCCTGAGGCGACTCTCGTCTCGGCCGAGTCCCGGTGCCGACTCCGAAGAAGCCGACTATGAGGAGTCGGCCCGCGACTCCCAACCACCCGGTAATTAAAGACGAGCATGGCCACAGTGCACCGTACCCACGGAGATCTCCGCCCGGCGCGGCACTGTTGCCATGCCAGCCCTGACATCAGCCCCTAGGGCGGGGCCCTGTACCCACGACGCCTTGTCTGTACGGCCTAGTGACGGCGGGGCCTACAGGTCAGCGAGAGTGTTGAAGACGGCGGGCGCGCCGAGAGTCGGACCCATTGGGAGTCGCCCCCCCCCCCCCCCCCCCCGAAGCCGGCCGGCCCCTCCTACGGGCCCCACGCGCCATTAACCAGATGCGACCGGGGAATGGCCACAGTGATCGCCCGTAGGCGGCGGCACTGTTGCCATAACCCCATGACCGAGCCCGCGTCATTAGAAGCACGGCTACAGTAATCCGCAGCTGGCAAGACCCGCCCGCGGCGGGCGCGGGCTGATGCCCTCATACCAGGCCAGTCGGCGGGGCCCCCCATTCGGCGGGCCCCAGGAGTCGGCAGAGAAGGCGGCACCTGAGAGACAGACGGCTGGGACCCGCACCCAGTCGGATTTACCATTGTAACCCTGCGGGGTAGGCCTATATAAACCCCCCAGGGCACCCATGCAAAGGGTTGGCATCCAGTAGCATTAGACAGAATACGAAGTAAGGAGAGAGCTAGCCTTGCCTTCTCCTTCTTCCAGAAACAGCTCTAGGAGCACCCTTGTATTCATTTTGCCTTAGTGATCATGCGGAGACCCCGCAGAGCAGCAGTAGGGGTGTTATCTCCTCGGAGAGCCCTGAAGCTGGGTAAGATCCGTCGGCATGCATGTCTTCGCCTCATCCCGTTTCCAGGCACCGGCGATGTCCTACTCGCCCCCACCATGATAAGCCATCCTCTGGCATATGTCGCACCCAACCCCCGACAATAGGGTGCATGGATCAATAGCGAAACACATGGTAAAACTGAACTTAATGTTAACAGGCTGACAGCAACATTATTTAGCAAGTTTGGAGCAAGATAAAAACAAGTTACAGTAGGCTATAAATGCAACCAGGGGCATGAATGGATAGAGAATGATATGTATAACAAAACATCCTTAGTGAACATCTCCAGATTATGCATAGAATGACTTGTAGCAGCAGGTTTACATAGCAACATGATATAGCAGATTCAGCCTAGCAAAACAGTAACAGCAAGTACCCTACTTCACGAGCTCGATGCACTCACTACAAGGCTCACAAAAATACATGGATTGCACCACAGCAAATATGGCATGTTTTATCTCATAACACATGTAGACATCAAGCTCATAGGATGCACACACAAAATGCAACGAAAACGACAAAACAACAAGTTATAATAGTTTCAGCAACTTAACATCATATAGCACTCTTGCAACGATCATTAGGGCATCAAGATGGACTCAAACAAGCATGGCACAATGGAATGAAATGAATAGCATCTCACAACGAACATTTGGTATATTACACGCATGAAATGGTGCAGTATGCATGGAGATATGGCATGTCAAACATAGCATCAGAAAGTAGGAAAACAGGGACAGACGATTTTTAACCTCGTAGAGAAGTGGACGGTGGGGTACGGGGATGACTAGATCCGGGCCGCGGGAGCGTGTTTGGTTCATTGAGCTGGTGGATCTGGTCCACCTGACCAGATCCGGCGAGGACGGCGGCGCTCTCCGGTGATCTCCCGGCAAGGCGGCGAGGGGAGAGGCGCGGGTCGACGGGGAAGCGGCTGGCGGCGCCCGGCGGCGGCGGTCGCCTGCGGAGGCAGCACAGAGGCCGGCGGCGGAGCTCCGAGGCGGCAGGGAATAGGCGCGCCGGCGGGCGGCGGGGCCTGCGAGGAGGCGACGCTCGACGGGGCGGCGGGGTCGACGAGGGGGCGCCGGCGCTGGAGGCGCGCGATGGCGGCGGGGCCCTCGCCGGTGGAGGGCGGCGAGGCGACGGGGCGACGTTCGATCGCCGGCGAGGAGCGGCGCCGGCAAGGGAGGCGGACGGCGGCGGGGCTGGAGCGGGCTTCGGCGGCGGCGGCGAACGGGCCCGGTCACGGGGCGCGGGCTGGCGGCGGCAGCCGACCGGGCCGGGAGGGCCGCGGCTGGGCCTGGCGGGCCCGCGCGATGGAGGCGCGGTGGAGACGGTGGCGGTGACACATGGTGCTGCGTGGTTGGCTGGGCAGTCGGCGGCGGACCTGTCCGGCGCGGCGCGGACTCATCCGGCGCGCGGAGGAAGAAGAAGGCTAGTGTTAGGGTAGGGTTTGATCCGGAATTTCGGGGAAGGAGGTCTTTATATAGATAGAGGGAGCTAGGAGAGTTCAAATGTGGAGCGTTTTTCGCCCACACGATCGTGATCGAACGACTAAGGGCATGGAGGGGGTTTGGATGGGTTATTGGGCCATTTTGGAAGGGTGTTGGGCTGCACACAAAGGAGGCCTTTGCGGCTACCCGGTTAACCGTTGGAGTATCAAACGGACTCCAAATGACACGAAACTTGATAGGCGGTCTACCGATGGTGTACCAAGGCCGCTTGGCAAATCATGGTCCATTCCGAGAATTTTTAACACCCGCTCACAACAGGAGACAAGAAGGGGAACGCCAGAGGACATAGGAGTGTCGGATTGCAAAATGGACAACGGGGAAAATGCTCGGATGCAAGAGACGAACATGTATGCAAAATGAGATGCACATGATGACATGAAAAAATGCAACACACAAGGAAATGACATGGTAACGACGGCGAATAACTGGCGGACACATGGCGCAACGAATCCGGGGCGTTACACCCGGCCCTACCCGAGATCCGCCGGTTTTGACACCGACATTGGTGCTTTCATTGAGAGTTCCTGTGTGTCGTTGCTGCAGGGCTTGATGGCGCCTTCAATCGTCAACAACATGGTCCAGGGGGAGACTTTTCTTCCCGGACAGATCTTCGTGTTCGGCGGCTTCGCACTGCGGGCCAATTTGCTTGGCCATCTGGAGCAGATCCATAGCTACGCCCCCGGCCACCAGGTCAGGTTCAGAAACTTGAACTACACGGCAAATATTCGCGGAGACTTAATCTTCGACGGATTTGGGCCTGCGCCAGGAGTGCCGAACAGTCACGACGAGCACGGCTTAGACCTGCTGTCGAACAAAGCTCGGGATATCACCCCGGCAGTAGCCTCGGATCTAAATCCGGAGCAAGTTGCATTGTCTAAGGACGGAGGGGTGGACCCCATCCCGCAGGCCGCACACTCATCGGCGGTGTAGCCGAACACAGGCCTCGCATCTGTGGAAGCCTGTAACCCCGGGCCCCCGGACTCGTATCCGGTTGTTGGCTCCAGTCCGCACACCCTCGAGCCAGCCGAGCCAGGTATGGCTCCGGTAATGGAGTTTACCGCTACGGACATCTTCTAGCACTCGCCCTTTGGCAACATGCTGAACTGGTTAAAGTCTCTCTCTTTGTTAGGAGGCTCTGGGCCGAACTATGTCCGGCTTGAGTGGGAAGCAGGCGACGAAGTAATTCACTGCCCACCCACCACCCACTTCATTGTCGTGGTCGATGATTTAACCGACGTGCTTGACTTCGACTCCGAAGACATCGACGGTATGGACGACGATGCAGGAGAATTACAGGAGCCACCGCTCATAGGGTAGTGGACGACCACCTCCTCATATGATATATACATGGTGGACACCCTGAAGAAAACCAATGGCGACGAGGCAACGGAGGATAACCCATCAGGAGGAAAAGCAAAGCATGGGCACCTTCGGCGCCGCTCCAAGCCCCGCCACATCAACACCGGCCCCGGAGATGAAAGCAATACGGATGGTGCCGAAGAGGAATACAGCCCTGATCAACCTACCTTCAAGCAGGCCGGATCGGTCACGATGGGATACTTGGAGAGGGACAACTATACACCCCCCCTCCGACGACGAGGTAAGCCTCGGCGATGAAGAATTCGGCGTGCCTGAAGATCCAGTGGAACAAGTTTGCTTCAAGTGATGGCTCATGGCCACGGCAAGGAGCCTGCAAAGGAAGCAAGAGCAGCTTAAAGCTGACCAAGACTTGTTAGTGGATAGGTGGACCAAGGTACTGGCCACCGAAAAGTATGGACTCGACAGCCCCAACAAAGGGCATACACGGCACAACTGGCTACCTCAACCTAAGCAGGAGAACCCAAGGCACACATCCCGATGTCCACACATCATTATGGCCCAAGACAGTAAGAAGGATACGCGAAGAGGCACCCTCAAGCCTCGGCGCAATGGTCATAAACGTCAAATCAAGAAACCGGTGCCAAGTCCAGCAAATCCTAGTCCGGTCAACGGACAAAGAGCAGCTCAAGCCTATTCGGCCCGAGCCACACGCTCGATCAACCGTGTGAAATTCACGGTACTCCTAGAAGGACGGCAAAGCATACCAATAGAGAATGCCGAATCCTCAAAACAAAATGACCGGTCGTGTGTCGGAAACAATGAGGGAGGCGTCTGGTCAAGAGACCCCCAGAACATAAAGGTACGACCGATCGCCCCTGATCACATCAATCACAGCACTTCAATTGCAGTACCTCTATACCTAGTAGTCCGGGGGCTCCATAACACATAAAGCCCCCACAGGTATGAAGCCACAAATAACATCTTCTAAAAGATGCTAGGCGCAAAGGCCAAGTTTTATTGGCCCACCACTCTAACAGTTGTCTTCGGATCACCACAAAATGCTACGCCAAAGAATAATTCTTCGGCACCTTCCCCTCATACGGTAATTCACCATATGTTAACGGGACGAACCACGTTGACTAGATTCCACGTGATAAACCATCAGGCCAACACTGTGGGATATAATCATGCCCACGGGCAAGGCCGGACCCCGCCCTTAGAGCGGAAATCATACAGCTGCCGGAGTAGCGAGTCGCGCATGCCTATCAATTTTTTTATACGACAGCCAACTATCCGGACACCAACTGAGGAGTCCACACTACTTCACGGTATAACGGCTGGGTTCACCAGGGTCCGATTAGGAACCCTTAGACCAGCCACAAGAGGACGTTCAGCTGCCTCCAAGCATTTGCCTTTACAAACTAACATTGACGCAGAACAGGATTGGCGGCGTGGAATCAACCCGGACACACAATGGCAGGAACATGCAGGTAGAAGGCAGTCTGGATTCACTCTTGACCCACTCACAACTCCCTCCAGTCCGGCCATCACAGGTTCCGCCAAAAAACACCTCTTTTCATACATCGTACTCATATGCATAGACATATCATCCTACTACAATGCGTAGACTTAAATAACACTTACCGGTCGTCGTTTGTCGCCGATGCCTCTTTGCCAAAAATGGAAGCCATGCTTCGTGTTGCGCCCGGTTATGCCAGGGGCTTCACAGTATGGCAATAAAGTTCGACCACCTTTTTGGTCGCTCGGCACCCCGAACTTATAGCACTATATGCAGCAGCTCTGAATCATGTCTTGGGTCATTGGTTGGGTTTTCCCGGCTCCCATGTTTTGGTACCTTACGTTCCGTTCTATCGGCTAAGGTAGCGCTGGGAGAACTACTACGATTGTGTCCCGGTTCAGCCGGATGAGCACCTTAGTAGAGAAAGCCGAAAACCGACTGTCATGATGCAGTGAGAGCTGGTCAGCTGTTCGAGAGGTTGTAAAATCCTTAAAGATTTATTCCGCACAATGCCATTATAAATGCAGAGTGCGACGGATCGGTCTTCTGATCAGGCGCCAATAGAGCCCCTATTTCGGCCTTCCGAACACTAGGGGCTGCGCCGACCATACTCGAATTCCGATGGCTAAGTGAGAGTAATAAAGCCTTATAGTCCGACTGCCTGGTTCGTGGTGAGAGACACCACCTTAAAAGGACCCAACTATGGGATAAAGAGCATTCAGATATACCCCGAACACCCCCGTATTCTTTTTTACGTGGGGGCAGAAGCCGACGACTGGCCTACTCTCAGGATTTACATACAATAAATAGCCGCACAGGAAGAACATATGTTCAAACAAAACAGGCAATATAAAATAAAAATGCCATCATCCCATATTACAAAAAGCGGCACGAATGCCCTCAGGGAAATATAATGTCTTTGGCACACTTATCCGCCGCAAGGCGGGCCCCTTTCAGTACACCTTCATAGTACAGCTCGGGCTTGCGGTACTCCTTACCCACCGGCGGCCCCTTAGTCATCAGCTTCTCCGCGTCAAGCTTCCCCCAATGCACTTTTGCACGGGCAAACGCCATGCGCGCGCCTTCTATACAGACTGATCGCTTGATAGCATCAAGCTGAGGACAGGCACCCACAATCCGCTTCACGAGTCCGAAGTAACTGCTTGGAATTGGCTCCGCAGGCCACAGCCGGACAACCAAGTCCTTCATGGCTAGTTCGGCCGCCTGGTGTAGTTCGACCAGCTGTTTCAGCTGATCGATAAAAGGCACCGGATAGTTCGGCGCCAAATACTACGACCAGAAATCCCTCTCCGCAGACTTCCTCTCCTTGGTCCGGTAAAATGGGGCGGCATCTGATATGATGCGAGGCAGATCCACAAACGCCCCTGCAAAAACAAGAATTCAGCTTGTCGCTTAGAGTTCTCCCTACTATCATGTAAAAACGGCCATGAATACAATAGGCCTTACCAGCCGCAACCTTCCGGGCATCCTGAATGTCCCGTATAGCACCTCGGGCTTCTTCCCGAGCGTCTTCTGCGGCTTGCAGAGCTTGGGCGAGTTCGGATTCTTTCCCTATTAGACTCTGCTCCAAGCCCTCGCTTTTCTTCACAGCCTCCTAGAGCTCCCGCTCGGCTGCGATGACCCTGGCCTCGTGTTTTTCATGAAGCGCCTGCTCGGCGGCCGCCTTCTCGTTGGCATCAACCATAGCCTTCTTTAGCGCCTCATATTCAGCACTTGCTCCTAGAGCATACAACAAAAATACTTTTCAATAGGCACAATTACTCATTCGTGCCTAATGCAAGACAATGTTTCAACATACCTTGCTTATCCTCTAATTGCTTCTTCACATGGCCAAGTTCTTCCTCGTCCCGTTCCAGGCTCTGCTTCAGTTCGGACACTTCCACATTATGAGCGGATGTCTTCTCCGCACACGCCTGTTTTCAAACAAAGAGGTACACGTCATTAACAAAGGATTTGATCCCCTGCCTGGCTTAAACTCTCTTTCGCCGGACAGTGTATCAGGGGCTACTATTCATATTATGACGATTCCTCAAAGGTTTCTTAGGAAACATACCTCAAATGCCTTTATAAGGCCAAGACAGGACTCGTTCAGCCCGCTCTCGGCGGACTGAATCTTTTCAACCACCGCACCCATGAGGGTACGATGTTCATCGATGATAGATGCGTTCTTTAACACTGTCGACAGACTGCCTGGCAACTCTGCTTAGGCAGAGGTTGCCGGCGGAGTAGGCAAGCCTCCCACCATTGAAGGTAGCTGCTCGCCCGATCCGGGAGCCTTGTCTGGCTGTGGGCCGAACCCGAGGTCGCCCCTGCTGTCGGCACACTCAGGGGCCATCGCTCCCGTGTGTCCGGCTCCAGTGATATGCCCCCCTGGTCTGGGTCCCGTTGAGACAACACCTCAGTGTCGCGCCTGGACTTTGGGGAAGGGGCCTCTGGAGGCGTCCGAGCTCAGCGAATCCTCCAATGAGGACTGTCCGGCGCAAGACCTTGTCGGGCTGTGCAAAATATGTAAACAGTTAAAACTATTATACCCAAAAACAATCCCGGACGCATATGTGTGTTCGGATTTCGTATACTTACGACTTTTCTAGGGGCTGGGCCCTAGGATCCCACTCTGGGCTGTTGTCGGCGACCGTGGTGGATGCCTCTAGGTGAGAACCTCTCCCTCTCTTGGGCGATTCGGCCTCCAGGGACCGGGAAGCTGCATGCTTCTTCCCACCTTCAGAGTGAGGCTCGTCCTCCTCTGCTTCCTCCTCTTCATCTTCGGAAGAAGGAGTGTCGCTGGAGTCTTCATATTTTGCGTCCGAAGCCTCGCGGCGACGGATGCCACTCCGGGTCTTCTTGACCTTCTTGGAGGCCTCCGTATTTGGCGCCTCATAAGGCGCGGGGACCAGCATCTTCATCAGAAGAGGTCCGGCTGGTTCCTCCGGCAGTGGAGCCAGACAATGTATCCGCTCTACCTTCTTTATCCATCCCTGAGGATACGATAAAAAACGATTAAAATGTCCCCCTCATGACATGCCAACTGAAGCATGGATGGACAGAGCATGGCCGTAACTTACCGGGCTTGCAGAATGGGATAATTGATACCCACGGTCCTCGGCGGAGTTCGGCCACGATTTGTCGCACTTAAAGAGCACCTTCCAGGTATCCTTGTGGGAGGAATCATAGAGCTCCCGGAGGGTTTGGTGCTCGGTTGGGTCCAACTCCCACAAAGTGCAGGCTCGGCGTTGGCAAGGGAGAACCAGGCGAACTAGCATCACCTGGACTACATCGACAAGTTTGACGTCCCTGTCAATCACGCTCTGAACGCGCGTCTGGGGCAGTGATAGCTCATTGGATGAGGACCAGTTCGGGCCCTTCTTGGGCCAGGACATGAGCCGCAGTGGAGCTCCGGATCTGAACTCAGGAGCTGCAGCCCACTTTTTGCCGCGTGGTTCGGTGATATAGAACCACTGCTGCTGCCACTCCTTGATGGAGTCATTGAAGGCGCCCTTCGGCCAAACGGCTTGGGCATTGCTCACCATGGCGCCACCGCACTCGGTGTGTTCGCCACTCACCACCTTGGACTTCACATTGAAAACCTTCAGCCACAGGCCGAAGTGAGGAGAAATCCGGAGAAAGGCCTCGCACACGACGATGAACATCGAGATATTGAGAAAAGAGTTGGGGGAAAGATCATGAAAATCAATCCCATAGTAATACATGACTCCACAGACAAATGGGTGGAGGGGAAACCCGATCCCACGGGCGAAATGGGGAAGGAACACGACACTCTTGTGAGGGTTCGGAGTGGGGACGGCCTATCCCGCCGGTGGGAGATGGTGGCCGACCCTCTTGGCCAGATACCCGGCTTCCCGGAGCTTCTTGATATCCTTCTCCCGGACGGTAGAGGCCATCCATCTGCTTCCTGCTCCAGATCCGGACATCTCTGGAACACCTCTCTATGATGGAGAAGAAGAGTGCCTGGGCGTTAGGGCTCGAACAGAGGGGAATAAGCTAGCGGAAAGGGAAGGCGTGGGTAAAAAGAAAGAAACCTTATCTCTTTATAGGGGCGGTAAATACTTTTGCGCCTCCCCACTTGCCTGGTGGAACCCGTTCTCCTCCCGCTCGCCGCGATTAGCGCTGTGGTTGGATTACCCATACCCGTATTGATGAAAATCCTGTGATAAGGGGACATGATCTCTGCTTCGACAGGACGTGCCGAGGAAACCGCCTCGCGATATGTGCTGAGGCTGGATGTGGGAAAACGGTTCGGATAATGACTCGACCTTGAAGACATGTCACGTTGTCTAAAAAGTTGTCAGCAGATTGCATTTGTGAAAAATCATTCTCTATACAGTGTCATGTGAAGGTCATTTCGTGGATCCGGACACGATTCAAGTGTTCGATAATTACTTTGGAGTATTCGGAGAAGGAACCCGCCTTGCAATGCCGAAGACAAGACTGCGCGCCGGACTCATCATCATTGAAGCCTGGTTCAGGGGCTACTGAGGGAGTCCTGGATTAGGGGGTATCCGGACAGCCGGACTATATACATCATCCGGACTATTGAAGCGTGAATATACAAGACTCAAGACTTTGGCCCGTGTCCGGATGGGACTCTCCTTTGCGTGGAAGACAAGCTTGGCGATCCGGATATTGTGTTTCCTTCCTTGTAGCCGACTCCATGTAAACCCTAGCCCTCTCCGGTGTCTATATAGACCGGAGAGGTTTGTCCTTAGAAGGACGATCACAATTACAATCATACCATCATAGGCTAGCTTCTAGGGTTTAGCCTCTACGATCTCGTGGTAGATCTACTCTTGTACTACCCATATCTTCAATATTTAATCAAGCAGGAAGTAGGGTTTTACCTCCGTCGAGAGGGCCCGAACCTAGGTAAACATTTGTGTCCCTTGCTTCCTGTTACCATCAGCCTAGACGCTCAGATCGGGACCCCCTACCCGAGATCCGCCGGTTTTGACACCGACAATGTGCATTACTGAGAGGGCCCAGATACCTCTCTGATACTCGGAGTGACAAATCCTAATCTCGATCTATGCCAACCCAACAAACACCTTCGGAGATACCTGTAGAGCATCTTTATAATCACCCAGTTATGTTGTGACGTTTGATAGCACACTAGGTATTCCTCCAGTATCCGGGAGTTGCATAATCTCATAGTCGAACGAATATGTATTTGACATGAAGAAAGCAATAGCAATAAAACTGAAAGATCATAATGCTAAGCTAACTGACGGGTCTTGTCCATCACATCATTCTCCTAATGATGTGATCCTGTTCATGAAATGACAACACATGTCCATGGCTAGGAAACTTAACCATCTTTGATCAACGAGCTAGTCAAGTTGAGGCATACTAGGGACACGGTGTTTTGTCTATGTATCCACACATGTATCAAGTTTCCGGTTAATACAATTCTAGCATGAATAATAAACATTTATCATGAAATAAGGAAATATAAAATAACAACTTTATTATTGCCTCTAGGCCATATTTCCTTCAACAACTGCCTAGTCTTCCCCGACTCCGGGTCATTCCCTTCCTAGGCCTCACCGTCGTCCACCGCCTTGGTGCTCTTGGCGCGGCGTGGTCAACATTGTCAAGGAATGACTTCCATCAGAAGAGGACTATACACGGAGAGGCTGACAGCCGGGTCCATGGCCGTAGCAAGGAAGTGCCTCCTTATTACACGCAAAATAATGATTCCTCCACCTGACAGCAGGGACCCACCCGAAGGCCGCCGTATTTTGCAAAAATAATTTCCCACTGACAGCTGGGACCTACCAGCTACATCTTCGCATGCAAGGAAGTGCGTCCATATTACGGAAAAAATGATTCTTCCCCCTAACAGCTAGGACCCACCAGCTATCACTACAAAAAAGACAAATCTGTGACATTTTGGGCCGAATGAATTTCTTTTTCTGTTATGCTTATGACACTTCTATGACGATAATTGTGACAAATGCACGTATCATCATAGATATGGTGGGATCCTACTTCTATGATAAAAAATCGTGACAGAAAATGGTCTTTCCGTCCTGGGCGGGCCGGGGACGCACCTGCATGACATTCTTTGGGCCGTCCATGACGAAAAACATGGTAGAAGCGAGGGCGAGGAAAATTTTGAGGAGTTCCTGGTTACGGTGGGTGGTAGGGGCCGAGCGATGCATGGAGGGATTGCACGTTTCTCTCATACATGTACGCGCATGGGTGCGGGGCATTGGGCTCTAACTGAACCCGAGCGAGGTGTTCGCTTACTGAACCTGAGTGATTGCACTAGCTACGCGTTACTGAACCCGAGCGATCGATCTATCTCTGGCTGTTAATTGAACTCAATCGAGCGATTCCTTCGCTACTACTGCTAACTGAAGCCGATTGAACCTGATGCCTCTTGATGAACAGTGAGCGTTGTTGGGGGTTGGATGAAGAGTTCCTGGTGGGGGTTGGATGAACAGGACCCCGTGGTAGTAGAGGCCATTGCTGCTGGATGAACATGACCCCGATCGAGAGTAGGCCGCCACACACCCGAGCCGGTTTGGTTAGATGAACAGGACCCCGTGGAGGGCTGGTTGAATAGGACCCCTTGTGGAGGGCTGGTTGAACAGTAGCCGGTGGAGGCTAGATGAACAGGACCCTGTGGTGAACAGCAGCTCGTGGAGGCTGGAGGAAGTCGACAGTGGATGAATAGTAGCAGGTGGATGTCGGCATTCTGGGAACCAGGGTACCCAGACTTGCCTGCCTGCGGACCATGGCATGGCTCCATCGATGGCCTGGTACGGCCCATCTATGACACCAACAAGTCAAGACCCTCGCGAGGGGCCAAGTCTCGCGAGGCAGACGACGCTAAGACCTCCGGAGGTAGCGGCCTTCCTAGGCTGCCTCCTGAGGAGCGGAGATTTCTATGCAGGTGCTCAACCTCATGAGGTTGCAGTGACGCAAGCCATGATGACCAAGGCCAGGAGGGTGCCAGCGGGTGCAGAGGAGAAGGTTTCCTCTTTCGTGCTAAGGAGGCAAGCGTAGGCACGGAGTCCCGAGGAATTAGCCAAAGGTTTCCATTCTCGTGCAATAAGACAAAGACCGCTAGGATAGTAGGACGGATGTCATCGCCGAGCCCACCAGAGCATCACGAGCAGGAGCTTTGCAGGAGAAGACCACCTTTTGTCAGGATAAGATGTACTACTTGTCCCTGTTTGAATTGGCCACTATGGGATCCCTTCCCGCCTATGTTTGGGGGCGAGGACCAAGGCCTCTATAAGTATAAGTTAGTCACCACCGTAGCAAAGGAGAACCCCTTCAGCTCATATCCACACCAGAGCGGACCTCGCGAGGTTTCCTTGTACAAGTTCATCCACAGCCCCTCGTGAGGCAAATCCACCACAAAGGAGGAGTAGGGTTTTACAGCACAAGGTGGCCCGAACCTGGGTAAACTGTCGTGTCCATATTATTCCTTGTTCATCGAGCTAGGCCGTATGGGCGACGAACTGGTTGGCTGAAGGGGTTGAGTTCTTCGCAGACGCCCCAGAGTTCGAACCTTTTCTTGGGTCTGCGGAGCCCGTAATCCTACATTTGGCGCACCAAGTAGGGGCGTGTCGAAGGATGGCTCTTCATCAACTGCGCTTCACCCTCGCCGCTCGGTTCCCATGGCAAGCATCGCCCCTCCCACCGGTCCGTCGAGCGCGTTCAGAGGCATCGCGGGCCTCCGGGCTTTCTCCCCTGCCTTGCGACAGATGCGGTGGCCGCCGAAGTTCAGGCCGGAGCTCCCGCCATGGCATGACGGCGTGGCAGACCCTACGGAGTTCCTCCGAGCATACGCAGAGGCCATCTGGGCGGTGGGAGGAGATGACAAGGCCATGGAAAATTGGCACCCTATGGCTCTCACAGGTGTGCCTCGCTCCTAGCTGCTCAACCTGCCGGAGTCTTCAGTGGCCTCCTGGGAGGAGCTGCGCAATTTGTTTGTCGAGTGCTTCGCGGTTCCGGCGCCCCACACCGTCATGGCCATCCTCGGCGGGTCGCAGGCGCCCGTTTCAAGCCGCTACGCCAAGCAGCTTTTCTCGCAGATGGGGGCGCCCAGTCGCGGTGGGGGGCTCCTCCAGGCTGGGCAGCGCCTAAGGCCGCCCTCGCATTTGACTCCGGGGATCACCCCAAGACCACGGTCGGTGCCGGCACGCTCCCCATGCTCTGTACCCCACCATCTGCAATGTTGCAGTCACGAGGGCCCTCATCGACGGTGGCACTGGTCTCAACGTACTCTCCGTAGAAGCCTTAGGTCTGCTTCATCTGCCTTACAACCGACTTTTCCCCACTAAGTCCTTCTCAATGGTGGGGTACACCAAGGACGTGCTCATGGCCCTCAAGCTCGCTTTCAAGGTTGCGCGAACGGAGGCGGAAAGCGCTCCGGAGATCCTGGAGGCCGCGCCGGCAAAGAAGAAGCAGTTGTTCTCCTAGGACCGGGCTGAAACAAAGCAAGTACCAGTCGACAACAACGGGGAATCAGGCCCCACTTCCACCATAGGCGTCAGCCTCTCCCCGGGCCAGGAAGAGGCGCTGGTTAGCTTCCTCCGTACAAACAATGATGTGTTTGCATGGGAGGCAATAGACTTGGTAGGCGTCCCGCGAGGGGTGATCAAGCACCACTTGATGGTGTGCCCCGGCGCGTGCCCCGTGTAGCAGAAGGTGCGGTGGCAGACCCTGAAGAAGCAACCGTTCATTGTCCAAGAGGTTCATAAGTTGCAAGAGGCCAGCGTCATTCCAGAGGTGCGGCATCCAGATTGGCTGGCGAATCCGGTCATTGTCCCAAAGAAGGGCGGGAAGGAGTGCATGTGCGTCGACTTCACGAGCCTCAACAAGGCTTGCCCTCAGGACCCTTTCCCTCTTCCACGCATCGACCAGATCATCGACTCCACCACTGAGTGTGACTTGCTGTGCTTCCTGGACGCTTTCTCGGGCTACCACCAAATCAAGATGGCGGTGCAGGATGTTGAGAAGATAGCTTTCCTGACCCCGTGCGGGTTGTACTGCTACACTTGCAAGTCGTTCGGGCTACGCAACACCGATGCAACTTTCAGTGGTTGATGCACATCGCCCTGGGCTGGCAGCTCGGGAGGAA
The DNA here is from genome assembly GCA_963921465.1 of Triticum timopheevii. Lineage (NCBI taxonomy): Eukaryota > Viridiplantae > Streptophyta > Magnoliopsida > Poales > Poaceae > Triticum > Triticum timopheevii. Next base: position 475,344,481 of record OY997268.1, read on the forward strand.
CGTCGAGGCGTATGTTGATGACATAGTGGTCAAGTCGCGAGAGGCGAAGACCCCCGTCGGAGATTTGGAAGAAACATTCGCCAACTTACGCAAGGTGAACCTGTGGCTCAATCCGGAGAAGTGCATGTTTGGCGTCCCGTCCGGCAAGCTGCTGGGTTTTCTGGTGTCACACAGAGGGATCGAGGCTAACCCAGAGAAGATCAAGGCAATAGAAAGGATGAGCCCGCTGCAAACCCTCAAGAAGATGCAGAAGCTCGCGGGGTGCGTGACTTCATTGGGGTGCTTCATCTCCGAGCTAGGTGAGCGCGGCATCCCGTTCTTCAAACCGATGAAGAAGAAGGGGCCATTCAAATGGACCCCGCAGGTCGAGGCAGCCTTCCAGGACCTCAAGAGGTACCTCACGTGCCCACCAGTGATGTTAGCACCTCGTCCTCTTGAGCCCCTGGTGCTTTACCTGGCCGCCATACCCCACTCAGCCAGCGCCGCACTCGTGGCAGTCCAGGAAGAGCGCGCGGATGCGGGTGTGCGGCGTAATGCCTGTGCCCAGCCATGACACTACAGACTCAGGACGACGACCCAGAGCCCAGGCTGCCCCATCGGATGGCCACGCTCCCGAGGCTCCCTCGTCTCAGCAGGGGCAGGATGCCGTCGATGCTCCCTTCTTCATTGAGCATCCCATGTACTTCGTCAGCATGATGCTACGCGACGTGCGTTCACGCTACCCATGCCACAGAAGCTCCTGCTCGTGCTCCTCGTCGCCTCCAGAAAGCTGCACCACTACTTCCAAGGCCACCCCATCAAGGTCGTCCCCGCAGACCCCCTGGAGAAGGTGCTCCGAAGCCCTAACAACGTGGGAAGGGTTGCTGAGTGGAACATTGAGCTGCAGGCGTTCCAGCTGGAGTTCAGCACCACCAGAGTCATCAAGGGCGCGACCCTCGCTAACATTGTGGCAGAGTGGACTCCTGCCCCTTACCGAGGGGTGGGCGAGGACCGTTCCCTCACGCCCAGAGATGAAGCACCAGATGGTTGGGTCATGTACTTCGATGACGCGTCCGCACGCCAGGGCACGGGGGCTGGAGCCGTGCTCATCTCGCCTACCCAGGACAAGCTCTACTACACCGTGCAGCTCTGCTTTCAGCATGGCGAGAAGGTCTCTAACAACATCGCCAAGTACGACAGCCTGATCGCTGGCCTAAAGGCTGCCATGGCTCTAGGGGTCAGGCGCCTCACCATCAAGGGCGACTCCCAGCTCCTCGCCAACTTCTCCAACAAGGTGTACAAGCCAAAAGACGAGCACATCGAGGCATATCTTGAAGAGGTACGCAAAATTGAGAAACGATTCTTGGGCTTGGAATTGCAGCACGTACCGCGTGGCACCAACAAGGAGGCGGACGGCATCGCCAAGACGGCGTCCCGGCGCGACCCCCAAAAGCCTGGCATTTTCGAGAAGCAACTCTTTGATACGTCTCCAACGTATCTATAATTTTTGATTGTTCCAAGCTATTATATTACCCATCTTGGATGTTTATGGGCTTTACTTTACACTTTTATATAATTTCTGGGATTAACCTACTAACCGGAGGCCCAGCCCGAATTGCTGTATTTTTGCCTATTTTAGTGTTTCAAAGAAAAGGAATATCAAATGGAGTCCAAACGGAATGAAACCTTTGGGAGCAATCTTTTTGGAACAGACGCAATCCACGGGACTTGGAGTAGGCGTCAAGCAATAGAGGAGGCAGCCACGAGGGTGCCCGGCGCGCCCCCCACCCTCGTGGGCCCCTCGAGCATCCACCGACCTACTTCTTCCTCCTATATATACCCACGTACCCCAAAAACATCCATGAGCACCACGAAAACCTATTTCCACCGCTGCAACCTTCTGTACCCGCGAGATCCCATCTTGGAGCCTTCGCCGACGCTCCGCCGGAGGGAATCGACCATGGAGGGCCTCTACATCATCTCCAAGGCCTCTCCGATGCGTTGTGAGTAGTTTACCATAGACCTTCGGGTCCATAGTTATTAGCTACATGGCTTCTTCTCTCTCTTTGAATCTCAATAGAAAGTTCTCCTTGATCTTCTTGGAGATCTATTCGATGTAACTCTTTTTGCGGTGTGTTTATCGAGATCCGATGAATTGTGGGTTAATGATCAAGTTTATCTATGAGAAATATTTGAATCTCTTCTGAATTCTTTTATGTATAATTTGTTATCTTTGCAAGTCTCTTCGAATTATCAGTTTGGTTTGGCCTACTAGATTGATCTTTCTTGCAATGGGAGAAGTGCCTAGCTTTGGATTCAATCTTGTGATCCTTTCCCAGTGACAGCAGGGGCAGCAAGGCACGTATTGTATTGTTGCCATCAAGGATAAAAAGATGGGGTTTATATCATATTGCATGAGTTTATCTTCTACATCATGTCATCTTTCTTAATGCGTTACTATGTTCTTCTTGAACTTAATACTATAGATGCAGGCAGGAGTCGGTCGATGTGTGGAGTAATAGTAGTAGATGCAGAATCGTTTCGATCTACTTGTTGCGGACGTGATGCCTATATACATGATCATGCCTAGATAATCTCATAACTATGAACTTTTCTATCAATTGCTCGACAGTAATTTGTTCACCCACCGTAATACTTATGCTATCTTGAGAGAATCCACTAGTGAAACCTATGGCCCTTGGGTCTATCTTTTATCATATAAGTTTTCCATCTACTATTATTTGCATCTTTTACTTTCCAATCTATATCATAAAAGTACCAAAAATATTTATCTTATCTTATTATATCTATCAGATCTCACTTTTGCAAGTTACCTTGAAGGGATTGACAACCCCTTTATTGCGTTGGTTGCGAGGTTCTTGTTCGTTTGTGTAGGTGCGTGGGACTTTTGAGGAGCCTCCTACTGGATTGATACCTTGGTTCTCAAAAACTGAGGGAAATACTTACGCTACTTTGCTGCATCACCCTTTCATCTTCAAGGGAAAAACCAACGCATGCTCAAGAGGTAGCACTCTTCAAGCCATCAGTGACTCCCCTTACAACAGGACCAGCGCTGCCTCGGGAGGAGCCGCCCATGGTACCCTCCTAGGGTGCCCCAGTGTGCGGCCCAACCTTGGGGGCCCGCCTGCTTCTCGCGCTCGAGCCTTAGTAGGGGTGATGGACCGAGGAGTTCAAGGCGTACCTTCTCAGAGGTGCCTTGCCAGATAAGGAGGAAGACACAAAACGGGTGGCCCGTTAGCCACCGCGTACTACATGAAGGACGGCAAGCTCTACTGAAGTCGCCTAAATGACGTCTCTCTATGCTGCATTGATACGTCTCCAATGTATCTACTTTTCCAAACACTTTTGCCCTTGTTTTGGACTCTAACTTGCATGATTTGAATGAAACTAACCCGGACTGACGTTGTTTTCAGCAGAACTACCATGATGTTGTTTTATGTGTAGAAAAGAAAATTTCTCGGAATGTCCTGGAAATCCACGGAGGCACTTTTTGGAATTAATAAAAAAAATTGGCGAAAGAATCAATGCCAGGGGGCCCACAGGCTGTCCACGAGATAGTGGGCGCCCCCCTAGGGCGCGGCCTCCTATATCGTGGCCCCTCTGGACCTCCACCGATGTCAACTCCAACTCCATATATTCACGTTCGGGGAGAAAAAATCAAAGAGAAAGTTTCATCGCGTTTTACGACATGGAGCCACCACCAAGCCCTAATCTCTCTCGGGAGGGCTGATCTGGAGTCCGTTCGGGGCTCCGGAGAGGGGGATTCGTCGCCGTCGTCATCATCAACCATCCTCCATCACCAATTTAATGATGCTCACCGTTGTGCGTGAGTAATTCCATCGTAGGCTTGCTGGACGGTGATGGGTTGGATGAGATTTACCATGTAATCAAGTTAGTTTTGTTAGGGTTTGATCCCTAGTATCCACTATGTTCTGAGATTGATGTTGCTATGACATTGCTATGCTTGATGCTTGTCACTATGGCCCGAGTGCCATGATTTCAGATCTGAACCTATTATGTTTTCATGAATATATGTGTGTTCTTGATCCTATCTTGCAAGTCTATAGTAATCTATTATGTGTTATGATCCGACAACCCCGAAGTGACAATAATCGGGATACTTCTCGGTGATGACCGTAGTTTGAGGAGTTCATGTATTCAATATGTGTTAATGCTTTGTTCCGGTTCTCTATTAAAAGGAGGCCTTAATATCCCTTAGTTTCCGCTAGGACCCCTCTGCCATGGGAGGGTAGGACAAAAGATGTCATGCAAGTTCTTTTCCACAAGCATGTATGACTATTTACGGAATACATGCCTACATTACATTGATGAATTGGAGGTAGTTCTGTGTCACTCTATGTTATAGCTATTACACGAGGAATCGCATCCGGCATAATTATCCATCACTGATCCATTGTCTACGAGCTTTTCACATATTGTTCTTCGCTTATTTACTTTTCCGTTGCTACTGTTACAACTACTACAAAAACCCAAAAACATTTATCTTTACTTTTGCTACCGTTACTATTATTGTCATACCACTTTTGCTACTAAATACTTTGTTGCAGATACTAAGTTATCCAGGTGTGGTTGAATTGACAACTCAACTACTAATACTCAAGAATATTCTTTGGCTCCCCTTGTGTCGAATCAATAAATTTTGGTTGAATACTTTACCCTCGAAAGCTGTTGCGATCCCCTACACTTGTGGGTTATCAAGACTAATTTCTGGCGCCGTTGCCGGGGAGCATAGCTCTATTCTCTGAGTCACTTGGGATTTATATCTGTTGATCACTATGAAGAACTTGAAAGACGCTAAAACCAAGATTTTGCCCTCAACTACGAGGGGAGGTAAGGAACTGCCATCTAGCTCTGCACTAGATTCTCCTTCCGTTATTAGTAGGCTTGCGACACCTAAACCTACTACTGCTATGAATTCTGATATGTCGCATGTTATTGATGATGCCACTTCTTCTATGCATGATGAAACTACTTCTGTCCGTGATACTACTTTGCCATTAGGTGAATTTCTTGATGAACAACTTGCTAGAATTAGGGGGAATGAAAATATTGAAGAACCTATTATTGATGATAGTGATGATGAAGGTTCCCCCAATGATTATGTATTACCTGTTGTTCCTAAGGGTTATGTTATGAATGAAGAAGCTGCTAGGGAAATTTTTGCTTGCAATGATAGAAATGATCTTAAGAAATTATTAGCTAAATGGAAGCAGCAGTCTCTTAATGCTAGAATGAAACCCGATCCTGCTTTTGCTACTTCACCTATCTGTGTTACTGATAAGGATTATGAATTCTCTGTTGATCTTGAGATTATTACTTTAGTTGAATATCCTTTTTATGGCCTTGAATCTGAAACTGTTGTGGGACATCTTGCCAAGTTAAATGATATAGCTAACCTGTTTACCAATGATGAGAAGTCTCGCTATTTATATATTCTTAAGATATTTCCGTTCTCATTAAAGAGTGATGCTAAGACTTGGTATAATTCTCTTGCTCCTGGTTGTGTGCGTAGTCCCCAGGATATGATTTATTACTTCTCTGCTAAATATTTCCCTGCTCATAAAAAACAAGCTGCCTTGCGGGAAATATATAATTATGTGCAAATCAAAGAAGAGAGTCTCCCACAAGCTTGGGGGAGGCTTCTCCGGTTACTTAATGCTTTGCCTGATCATCCTCTTAAGAAAAATGAAATACTTGATATCTTTTATAATGGACTAACCGATGCTTCCAAGGACTACTTGGATAGTTGTGCTGGTTGTGTTTTCAAGAAAAGAACAGTCAACGAAGCTGAAATATTATTGAATAATATGTTGACTAATGAAAATAATTGGACTCTTCCTGAGCCAGTTCCTGAACCAATTGAGCCAACTCCTGAGCCTATTCCTAAACCCACTCCGAAGAAGAGAGGTGTTTTATTTCTCAGTCCTGAAGATATGCAAGAGGCAAAGAATCAATGAAAGAAAAAGGTATTAAAGTTGAAGATGTTAAGAATTTACCTCCTATTGAAGAAATACATGGTCTGAATATACCGCCTGAAGAACCATATTGTCTTGATAACCCGACACAAGTAGTAAAGGTAAATTCTCTCTATAGATATGATAAAGTTGAAATACCCTCTACTAAATTTCATAGCCCATGCTTAGATGAATTAGATGACTTTATGGCTAGACAAGAAAGTTTTAATGCTTATGTTGGTAGAGAGTTAAAGAATAATGCTTTTGAGATAGGACGTGTAAGCGATAATCTGGCTAGAGTTAAAGATGAACTTCACCGCGTTAGCAAATATGCTTCTATGGTTGCTACTCAAGCTGAGCAAGTACTTAAAGCTCAAAATGATTTGCTTGATGAATTAAATAATAAAAATGACTTTGTGGTTAGAGTGGCTACTAGAACTGGTAGAATGACTCAGGAACCTTTGTATCCTGAAGGTCACCCTAAGAGAATCGAGCAAGATTCTCAGAGAAATAATTTAGAGGCACCTAGTTCTTCTAAAAAGAAGAAAAAGAAAAATTATAGGATTTTGCATGCTTCTAGTGAACCTACTGTGGACACACCTGAGAATCCCAATGATATTTCTATTTCTGATGCTGAAACTCAATCAGGTGATGAACATGAACCTAGTGATAATGTTAATGATAATGTTCATGTTGATGCTCAACCTAGCAAAAACAATGATGTAGAGGTTGAACCTGCTATTGATCTTGATAACCCACAATCAAAGAATCAACGATATGATAAGAGAGATTTTGTTACTAGGAAGCACGGTAAAGAAAGAGAACCATGGGTTCAGAAACCCATGCCCTTTCCTCCTAAACCATCCAAGTCAAAGGATGACGAGGATTTTGAGCACTTTACTGAAATGATTAGACCTATTTTCTTACGTATGCGCTTAACTGATATGCTGAAAGTAAATCCTTATGCTAAGTATATGAAGGATATCATTACAAATAAAAGAAAGATACCGGAAGCTGAAATTTCCACCATGCTTGCTAATTACACTTTTAAGGGTGGAATACCAAAGAAACTTGGAGATCCGGGTGTTCCAACTATACCATGCTCCATTAAAAGAAATTATGTTAGAATTGCTTTATGTGATCTTGGAGTCGGTGTTAGTGTTATGCCTCTCTCTTTATATCGTAGACATGAATTGAATAAGTTGACACCTACTGAAATATCTTTGCAAATGGCTGATAAATCAAATGCTATACCTGTCGGTATTTGTGAGGATGTGTCTGTTGTGGTTGCAAATGTCACTATCTTAATGGACTTTGTTATTCTTGATATTCCCGAGGACGATAGTATGTCTATTATCCTTGGTAGACCCTTTCTTAATACTGCAGGGGCTGTTATTGATTGCAACAAAGGAAATGTCACTTTTCATGTTAATGGTAATGAGCATACGGTACACTTTCCAAGGAAACAATCTCAAGTTCATAGCATCAATTCTATTGAAAAAGTTCCAACTATCATTTTTGGAGGTTTTGAATTTCCTCTCCCTACCGTCAAGAAAAAGTATGATATTATTATTTTTGGGGATTTTCATATCCTCGTTGAGGTAACTTAGTGTTATTCGAAATTTCTCTGGTTCCGTGTTATTCGGAATGAGTTTGTTAACAAGACTTGATCAACCTTGTTAGTGGGTTCATTTTGATGATCACGAGATGGATGAAACTAGAAGGCACAACCTTCTTTACCCTCCTTTTACTTTCTGTTATTTAGAATAAATAAAGCAAAAATAGTATTATCTATCTGTTTTCTGAATTATCCGTGCATTGAAAAAATAGTCCGAAAATAAAAGTGCTCCAAATGCCCTGCAAATTTACTATGATTTTTTCTGGAATATTTGAGGATTTTAGGCACTGAAAACACTGTAGGAGGGGAAATCACCAGGCCACGAGAGAGGAGGGCGCCCCCCCTATAGGGCGCGCCCCCTGTCTCGCGGGCCCCTGGTGGCTCCCCTCCACTTATGCCAGCACCCACACACTTCATCTTCTACCCAAAAAAATCCCCATCCAGCTCAAGCACGAGTTCTAGCTCGTTTTGCTGTGATTTTTGATCTCTTAGCTCAAAGCTCCATTCACAAAACTGCTTTGGGAGATTGTTGCTTGGTATGTGACTCCTCCATTGGTCCAATTAGTTTTTGTTCTAGTGCTTTATTCATTGCAAATTTTTGCTGCATAGGTGACCATGTTCTTGAGCTTGCATGTTAAATTTTTGAGGTCCCAAGCAATTCCAATGCATGATATAAGCTCTAGGCACTTGTAGGAGTAGTTGCTATCAATCTTGTTTAGGTTTAGTCACTTTTATTTTGAAGTTACTAAAATTTCAGAAATTTTCAGAAAATGTTGAGGAAACTTTTTAGGGGCTCTTCTAGCCAAAGCTCTAAGGAAGAACAAGACAAAGAGAAGGAAAAGGCCAAGTATAACCTTCCTCGCTTAGCGGAAGTACGATCATGTGAATGGCCATGCGAGGATTTGTTGAAAGAAGCTGGAATTCATGAAGACTTTTATGATTTAATCGAGACTGCAGGCCTCACCGGTTTTATCAACAACCGAATCGATCAGTATCTCTTACTTACCAATACTTTCGTGCAAAACTTTTATTATTATCCTAAGAAGTCACCACCTGCAGTATCATTTCATTTATATGATGAATTCAAAGAAATGTCTTTACGTCATTTTTGTGCGGTATGTAGGATACCTTATGAGGGAGAATTAGAGGAACCCCCTCGTGAAGATGTGGGTGGCTTCGTTAAAACTATTGCTATGGAAGAGCCAAAGAAGGGCTCCGAGGCAAAAGTCTCTAGTATACACTTTCCTTTTTTACGCTACTTTGCCATATTTGCTAGTAGATGCTTGATTGGTCGTGGAAATAGCGGAAATTTGAGCGTTCCAGATATTATTATTCTTCAATATGCTTTGCTGGGAGACAATACTTTTAGTATGGGTGTCGTCGTTGCTAAACGGCTAGCCCTGAATCGTACAAAAGGCCCCATTTTTGGAGATATCTGTGCTGCACGTCTTGCTAAACATTTTCAGATACCCATTAGGCACCATGAGGAGGATGAGATAAAATTGCCTCCTCACATCTTAGATTACAAGAGCATGGTAGCACACAAGTTTATTGTTGACAATGAAGAGAAGATGCTCTTGTATAAACATAGATTTAATAAGAAACACATTGAGATTATTATTTTGCTTGCGCCTCTGATGTTTGATTTGCTTGCAGAAAATTGTCTTGTCATGTCGGAAGCGGTGAATAATCATGGAGCTCAAGCTTTTACTCCAGAACCTGAACCTGAGCCGTAACCTGAGCTAGACCCTTATCGTGCATCATCTGTCCAGTGGGATCCGGAGATGACCAGCCAGTGATATCCTGATTATGCCTCCCATTACACCGGGGAGAGCAGCGGTAGTCCTTCGTATTAGACCAACTTAGGCCAAAAGCCTAATCTTGGGGGAGTACGTATTTCTCACCGACTTTACATTCATGTTCACACACTAGTCATCGGTGCTCATACTCTTCCATTGTATTATCCATGCTAGTTTAAATTTCTTTTTCTAGTTTTCTTCTTGTGTGTTTAATAAATCTTGAGAAAAACCAAAAAAATAGTTAGTTTAATTTCCATGCTTGTGGTAGAAATTAAAATGAAAACCCAAAAAGATTTCTAGTTCTTCTTTTTACTTGTTGGGAGCTTTCCCGTGTAAATAGTTTTATTTTCTTTTCTTTCCTTTGGGGGTCGAGAAGACCATATTGAAAATGCTTAGTGGCTCTTATATGCATGATTTTTTATTTAAGTTAGAGCTCATATTACCTTGTCTTCTCTCTTGAGTTGAATGCTTGCAGATTCCAGCTTAGTCCAATGCACATGCACTCTTATTATTACACACATCGTTCAGTCGTGCAAGTGAAAGGCAATAACGATGATATATGATGGACTTATTGGGATGAGAAAAGCTGGTATGAACTCGACCTCTCTTGTTTCTGTAAATATGATGAGTTCATCATTCCTGAGTCAGCTATTATGAAGTAAACATATTTGCAATGACATTTAGAGATTATAGTTGCTTGTGCCATGCTTGATTAGCTATGAGTTATAATGGTTTACCTTGCGTGCCAACATGATATTAGAATGATTATGATGTGGTATGGTGGGATGGTATCCTCCTTTGAATGAATTGAGTGACTCGACTTGGCACATGTTCACGCATGTAGTTCAATCAAATCAACGTAGCCTTCATGATATTTATGTTCATGGTGGATTATATCTTACTTATGCTTGTATTCGGTATAAATTAATTTTAATGCATGTTTACGACTGTTGTCGCTCTCTTAGTTGGTCGCTTCCCACTCTTTTGCTAGCCTTCAACTGTACTAAGCGGGAATACTTCTTGTGCATCCAAACTCCTTAAACCCCAAAGTTGTTCCATATGAGTCCACTATACCTTCCTATATGCGGTATTTACCTGCCGTTCCAAATAAATTTGTATGTGCCAAACTCCAAACCTTCAAATGAAATTCTGTTTTGTATGCTCGAGCAGCTCATGTTACAACTAGGGCTGTCTATATCTTCCATGCTAGGTTGGTTATTCTCAAGAGGAGTGAACTCCGCTCCTCATTCACGAGAAAGGACCGGTAACCGGGATGCCCAGTCCCATGATCCAAAAAGATCAAAGCAAATCAAAATAATTAAACAAAACTCCCCTAGGGATGTTGTATGTTGGAGGCACTCGTTGTTTCGAGCAAGCCATGGGTTGATGCTTGTTGGTGGTTGGGGGAGTATAAACCTTTACCATTTTGTTTGGGAACTGCCTATAATGCATGTAGTATGGAAGATACAGCCATCTCATAGTTGTTGCGTTGACAGGCAAAGTATGCCGCTCAAAATGTTATTCAATCTCTATTTTAAAGTCAAGCTCTGGCACCTCTACAAATCCCTGCTTCCCTCTGCGAAGGGCCTATCTATTTACTTTTATGTTGAGTCATCACCCTTCTTATTAAAAGCACCCGCTGGAGAGCACACTGTCATTTGCATTCATTATTATTGGTTTATATTGGGTATGACATGACTGGATCGCTTTTACCATGAATTACAATGTTTAGTCAGTCCTTGATGTTTAACGGTGCTCTGCATTTATGTTTTGCGGTCTCAGAAAGGGCTAGCGAGATACCATTTTGTTATATCATGTTATGATTATTTTGAGAAAGTGTTGTCATCCGAGTTTTATTATTATGGCTCGCTAGCTGATTATGCTATTGATATGAGTAATTGTGAGACCTATGTGTTATTGTGAGTATGGTTAGTTCATAATATTTGTTGAAACTTGAATGTTCGCTTTTCATGTTTACAACAACAAGAGCAAACAGAGTTTGTAAAAGTTTTTCTTTATCACTTTCAGTTTATCAACTGAATTGATTGAGGACAAGCAAAGGTTTAAGCTTGGGGGAGTTGATACGTCTCCAACGTATCTACTTTTCCAAACACTTTTGCCCTTGTTTTGGACTCTAACTTGCATGATTTGAATGAAACTAACCCGGACTGACGCTGTTTTCAGCAGAACTACCATGATGTTGTTTTATGTGTAGAAAAGAAAAGTTCTCGGAATGTCCTAGAAATCCACGGAGGCACTTTTTGGAATTAATAAGAATTTTTGGTGAAAGAATCAATGCTAGGGGGCCCATATGCTGTCCACGAGATAGGGGGGCGCCCCCCTAGGGCGCGGCCTCCTATCTCGTGGGCCCCCTGGACCTCCACTGACGTCAACTCCAACTCCATATATTCACGTTCGGGGAGAAAAAAAATCAGAGAGAAAGTTTCATCGCGTTTTACGACACGGAGCCGCCGCCAAGCCCTAATCTCTCTCGGGAGGGCTGATCTGGAGTCTGTTCGGGGCTCCGGAGAGGGGAATTCATCACCGTCGTCATCATCAACCATCCTCCATCACCAATTTCATGATGCTCACTGCCATGCGTGAGTAATTCCATCGTAGGCTTGCTGGACGGTGATGGATTGGATGAGATTTACCATGTAATCAAGTTAGTTTTGTTAGGGTTTGATCCCTAGTATCCACTATGTTGTGAGATTGATGTTGCTATGACTTTGCTATGCTTAATGCTTGTCACTAGGGCCCGAGTGCCTTGATTTCAGATCTGAACCTATTATGTTTTCATGAATATATGTGTGTTCTTGATCCTATCTTGCAGGTCTATGGTCACCTATTATGTGTTATGATCCGACAACCCCGAAGTGACAATAATCCAGATACTTCTCGGTGATGACCGTAGTTTGAGGAGTTCATGTATTCACTATGTGTTATTGCTTTGTTCTGGTTCTCTATTAAAAGGAGGCCTTAATAACCATTAGTTTCCGCTAGGACCCCGCTGCCACGGGAGGGTAGGACAAAAGATGTCATGCAAGTTCTTTTCCATAAGCACGTATGACTATTTACGGAATACATTCCTACATTACATTGATGAATTGGAGCTAGTTCTGTGTCACCCTATGTTATAGCTATTACATGAGGAATCGCATCCGGCATAATTATCCATCACTGATCCATTGCCTACGAGCTTTTCACATATTGTTCTTCGCTTATTTACTTTTCCATTGCTACTGTTACAACTACTATAAAAACCCAAAAACATTTATCATTACTTTTGCTACCGTTACTATTATTATCATACCAATTTTGCTACTAAATACTTTGCTGCAGATACTAAGTTATCCAGGTGTGGTTTAATTGACAACTCAACTGCTAATACTCCAGAATATTCTTTGGCTCCCCTTGTGTCGAATCAATAAATTTGGGTTGAATACTTTACCCTCGAAAGCTGTTGCGATCCCCTACACTTGTGGGTTATCATGCATCTCCAAGGAGCAGGGGTGCAAGCTACTAGCCGACATCCACAGTGGGGATGCGGGCATCACTCCTCATCGCGCACCATCGTGGGCAAGGCGTTCTGCAGTAGGTTCTACTGGCCCACGATGCTTAATGACGTCGTTGAGCTGGTGAGATCCTGTGAGGCATGTCAGTTCCATGCCAAGCAGATCCACCAGCCCGCTCAGGGCCTCCAGACCATCCCGCTCTCGTGGTCGTTCATGGTCTGGGGGCCGGATATCCTTGGCCCGTTCCCTCAAGCAGCCAGGGGCTACCACTACCTCTGCGTCGCCATCGACAGGTTCACCAAGTGGGTGGAGGTAGAGCCCGTGCGCACTATCCCTGCAGGCTTGGTCGTCAAGTTCATCAAGGGCCTCGTGAGCCGTTTTGGGGTCCCCAACCATATCATCACTACAATGGCTCTTAGTTCACGAGCAACATTTTCAAAACATATTGTGCTAACCTTGGAACATAGATATGCTATGCTTCGGTGGCACACCCACGAAGCAACAGCCAAGCCAAGCGTGCCAATGTGGAGGTCTCGAGAGGCCTCAAGACGAGGAGCTTCAAGAAGAAGTTCGAGGCATGCGGAAGGGGCTGGCTCCATGAGCTCCAGTCCGTGTTGTGGTCCATCCGCACCACCGCGACCAAGCCCATAGGCGAGACCCCATTCTTCCTTGTCTACGGGGTCGAGGCGGTCCTCCCTCATGAGGTCAAACATCGCTCCCCGTGGGTCTTAGAGTTTGACGATGCACGCCAGGATGCCTCACAGGGGATGGACCTCGTGCTGGGGGAGGAGTGCCGCCTCCAAGCCTCGCTCCGTGCCATGAGGTACCAGCAGGCGCTGCAGCGGTATCACTGCCGTAGCGTCCACTCCAGGGCCCTCGAGGTGTGTTACCTCGTCTTGAGATGGGTGCACTCCAGGAGGGGCTTCACAAGCTCTCGCCTATGTGGGAGGGCCCATTCAGGATCACCCGTCTCTCCAGACCTGGTGTCGCGCGCCTGGAGGCGCAGGATAGGGTCCCCATCCAAAGCACCTGGAACATCCAGCAGCTCCGGAAGTTCTATTCCTGATCAAGGCCCTGTGCCTCTCAAGTCTCCGCTCATGACACTCTCAAGTAATAATGAGTTGGGGCTGTACACGCCCCGGAGTCTCCTGAGTGCCACCCTTGGGCCTCACGAGGGCTCCCACCCACGTCCTAGTGGAGGCTCCATGCTCCGTACTGGTGGGAAGACTAGAAGACTAGTGTAGGTGTTGGATGCAGTTGTTCTTTTGCTTGCTTTCTGCAGCTGATTTGCAACTTCTTGAAATGAAATTTGGAGCTTTCGTGTCTTTTGTTTGAAAGGGTTGGGAAAATTTTCTCTTCTCGCAGCGTTCATTTTTTAGGTCTTGCCTTAGGGAGAGTAACAGTTGTCCGTTGCTCTCCCTCACGCGTCACACACATGGGGGCTGGGCACGGTGTATGCGCTGGGGCGACCCACTAGCACACCTCGCCAAAGCCTTGGTGCCCCAACCTTTGGCGTCTTAATCCTTGCACGACGCTCTCAAATGAGCTTATGGGCACACATGCCCTCCTAAGTCCGTGCTTCGGGCATCGCAACATGACGTACTAGCGGCAAATAGTCCACGCTCGGGGGCTCGCATGAGGTGTGGCACCTCCGGAGGACCGGGCGCCTCTTGAGGCCTGACGACTTCCGAACTCTCAAGAAGGAAACCTCTGGAGGGCCCCTCTGCAACGAAGGATGAGTAGGGATTCCAAGCCCCGGAGAAGCTCGCTCCCACGGCACGGGAGTCTACTGCAAGAACACTAAGCTAAGTCATCCCAATCACAATCAGCGGCAGCATGAATACCAGGATGCAATATGAAAGCGGTAACATAATGGCGCAAGCGTCGTAGTCCATTACATGCCCCAGGGCCTTCCACTCCTTTTTTATGCAGGACAGCCGCGTGACTACAGCGACTCCTAAGACCCGGCCCCAGTAGCGCCCGCGCTCAATCGGAGTCCTCCTCCTGCTTCACTGGGGCACGGCGGTGAGGCAGCCCGTCTCCGTCCCTGGTCCGAGCCTGGCGGCGTGGCGGCTCATTATAGTCGCCATGGCTCATGCTCTCCCTGGAGGAAGAGCCGCCACTGCTGGAGGCACCACGACCGTCGCCAATGGCAAGCTCGCCACCGGGGATGGTGCCGCCCCTCCGGTCGTCGTCGCCGTTGTTGTCGCCATTATCGTCGATGTTGCTCTCAGGGCAGCACCCCAGGCGCCGGCCATGTTCCCCAAAGATCCGGACGTAGAGGGTCGCCGCACCGTCATACCTGAAGTGGAGGGTACACCTCCCCTGCAGGCCACGAGCATGGGCGAATGACTGCCATCTGTGGTCCAGGAACACCTCGCCAGTGGAGGTGACCATGATCTACACCCATGAGGCCCTGCTGCAGCAGCCATCTGCCTGCAACCAGAGGCCGCTGGGTCCCCCGGCCCGCAGTGCACCCGTAAAAAGGCGCGGAAGTAGGAGCCAGATGCCCGCGGGCCTCCCTATCCACACCATGAACTCCGAGGACACGTCGGCGGAATGGGATCACGGGCACGGAAGCCGAGCGGCAACCACGCGCCTCCCTTTGCCGGAGCGTTCACTCCGGCCGCGGCAACTTCCGCCGCGGGAAGGGGCACCCCCACGGCTGCCGGAGGTGGCGTTGGCCTTCGAGTGGGTAAACCCACGCCCTCGGGGAGCTACCGCCAGCGTCGCAACATACTTGCAGGTAGGCCTGGGCATTCGGTCTAACCGAAGCTTTTGGTTTGGTTTTCCCGGGTAAACTTTTTTTCGGTTTCCTAAAAATGCAGACCGATCGGTTCCTGCATAAGTAGGTAACCGATATTATTTTGAACCAAAAACTTGGTTCTCCGATCGGTTCTGACCAAACAGAACCGGAAGTTCAGGTGCAAGTATCTATTTCCTTTTTAGTCAGCCTGTACGTGTCAGTACAAGCAGCGGACGAGACAAATGGCTAGTAGCTGGTACTACCTTATATAGTCTTGCCCATGGTACCTTTCTCCATGACTGCCCGAGGTGGTACTAAACCACAAAAAACTGTAGTGTAATTAGCGTACTTTGCATATATGGGTCGATTGCTATAGAATATTTGGGCCATACCAAACGTGTACGTTGTTAGACTAAAGATGGGCGAGACTTAGAGTGCTCGGCCTACATGGGCCAGCTGGCCCAGCCGGCCGTAGGCATCAACAGGGTGGGTATTCCAGGCGTGTTCTGTAGCTTTGGGTTATTTGGTTATTTCGGTTATCCAGGTGCTAAAACCAAAATTACTGAATAAATTTCGGTTCTGCAAATTTGAAAACCGAAATGGGAACCAAAAAATCGGTTTCGGTCCATTCGGCTTCGGTCCCGGTTATGTCGGTTCGGTACATCGGTCCTTGGTTAATATGCCCACCCCTCCTTACGGGGACGACCGCGGCCCCTCTTGGGCGGCGGCGAGTCCGGCCCCTCCTTGGGAGCCTTTCCCTTCTTCGCGGTGGAGAACCTCCTCACTGGCGCCATGGACGCTCTGGCAAGATGGAGGAGCGAAGAAGAGGGAGAAGCAGGGGCGAGAAGATGAAGATTGGTTGGGGGCTCCGCCCCCTCCCCCCATTTATAGCCAGAGGAAGGCTAATCGTCGGCCTCTCACTGCCCGGGCAATGATGGCTTTTCTGCATGCAACGTGCAGTTGTTAAGTCGGGTTGTTGCCGAGGCAACATGGGAAAGTGGAGACGGCCACGTCCCATCAAGCACCACACGTCAACTCGGTCCGCAGGCGATTGGGGCCCACGGCGTTCCACCCTTGCCCTTTGGCTTCGCCTCGAAGCCAAGTCCGAGCGCGCCTTGGGCCCGGGGGCTACTATCGGTGTTCTGGGAACCAGGGTACCCAGGCTTGCCTGCCTGTGGCCCACGGCTTGGCTCCATCAACGACCTGGTACGTCCCATCTACGACACCAACAAGTCAAGACCCTCGCGAGGGACCAAGCCTCGCGAGGCGGACGAAGCCAAGACCTCCAGAGGAACCAGCCTCCCCAGGTTGCCTCTTGAGGAGTGGAGATTTCTATGCAGGTGCTCAACCTCATGAGGTTGTGGTGACGCAAGCCATGATGACCAAGGCCAGGCGGGTGCCAGCGGGCGTAGAGGAGTAGGTTTCCTCTTTGGTGCTAAGGAGGCAAGCGCAGGCACGGAATCCCGAGGAATCAGTCAAAGGTTAACGTACGGCACCTCCGGTTCAGCACACTTTTAGCTCCATGACGCCCTCGCCTTCTCAATCCAGCAAGATAGGCGAAGTAGTAGATGAGTTTCGGCAGCACGACGGCATGGTGACGGTGGTGGTGAAACTATCCGCATGGCTTCACCAAGCACAACGGACATGGACAAGGAACTAGAACTAAGGGAGACGGGGCGTCGCACACGGCTTGGGGATCGTGGTGTCTGTTTCCCCTCTCCCTCCTCTCGTATTTATAGGTGGAGGGGAGAGGAGGCAGCCCTAGGGCGTGCCTCAAGTGGCCGGCGACTGCCCTAGGCGCCTGCCTAGCCCCCTTCCATATATGGACATGGGGGGAAGGAAAGGGGGGTTGCCTGCCTTAAGGGCGCCTCCCTTTTCCTTCCCTCCCTCCTTGTTGTGTGGGTACGGGTGGAGGGACGGGCCAGCCCCCTTGTGGGCTGGTGTGCTTCCCACCTTTGGCCCATAAGGCACACCACTTACCGGTGGCCTCTCGGAACCCCTTTCGGCACTCCGATAAATACCCGGTATTTTCCGAAACCTTTCTGGTGACCACATAGCATTGTCCTATATATCAATCTTTACCTTCGGACAATTCTGGAGCTCCTCAACATGTCGGTGATCTCATCCGGGACTTCGGACAACATTCGGTGACCAACTCACATAACTCATATAATACTATATTGTCTACGAACGTTAAGCGTCCAGACCCTACAGGTTCGAGAATGTAGACATGACCGAGACGCTTCTCTGGTCAATAACCAATAGCGGGACCTAGATGCCCATATTGGTTCCTACATATTCTACGAAAATCTTTATCGGTCGAATCTTTATGACAACATACGTAATTCCCTTTGTCCGTTGGTATGTTACTTGCCCGAGATTCGATCGGCAGTATCTCCATACCTAGTTCAATCTCGTTATCAGCAAGTCTATTTACTCGTTTCGTAATACATCATCTTGCAACTAACTCCTTAGTCATTTTTCTTCCAAGCTTCTTGTGATGTGTATTACCGAGAGGGCCCAGAGATATATCTTCGATACACAGAGTGACAAATCCCAAGCTCGATCCATGCTAACTCAACAAACACCTTCGGAGATACTAGTAGAGCATCTTTATGATCACCCAGTTACATTGTGATGTTTGATAGCACACAGGGAATTCCTCCGGTATCCGGGAGTTGCATGATCTCATGGTTGAAGGAATATGTATTTGACATTAAGAAAGCAGTAGCAATAAACTGAACGATCATATGCTAAGCTAATAGAGGGGTCTTGTCCATCACATCATTCTCCTAATGATGTGATCCCATTATCAAGTGACAACTCATGTCCATGGTTAGGAAACCTTAACCATCTTTGATCAACGAGCTAGTCTAGTAGAGGCTCACTAGGGACACGGTATTTGTTTATGTATCCACACATGTATTTAAGTTTCCGATCAATACAATTCTAGCATGAATAATAAACCTTTATCATGAATAAGGAAATATAATAATAACAACTTTATTATTACCTCTAGGGCATATTTCCATCAGTCTCCTACTTGCACTAGAGTCAATAATCTAGTTCACATTGCCATGTGATTAACACCCATAGTTCACATCACCATGTGACTAACTCCAAAAGAGTTTACAAGAGTCAATAATCTAGTTCACATCGCCATGTGATTAACACCCGAACAGTACTAAGGTGTGATCATGTTTTGCTTGTGACAGAGGTTTAGTCAACAGGTCTGCCACATTCAGATCCGTATGTATTTTGCAAATTTCTATTTCTGCAATGCTCTGCATGGAGATACTCTAGCTAATTGCTCCCATGTTCAATACGTATCCAGATTGAGACTCAGAGTCATCCGGATTGGTGCCAAAGATTGCATAAACGTAACCCTTTAAGACAAACTCTTTATCACCTCCATAACATAGAAACATTTCCTTAGTCCTCTTAGGTAACTCGGGATAATTTTGACCGTTGTATAGTGATCCACTCCTGGAACACTATTGTACCCCCTAGCCAGACTCATGGCAAGGCACACAACAGGTCTGGTACACAACATGGCATACTTTATAGAACTATGGCAGAGGCATAAGGAATGACTTTCATTCTCTATCTATCTTCTGCCTTGGTCGGGATTTGAGTCTTACTCAACTTCACACCTTAGAATACAGGCAAGAACCCTTTCTTTGACTAATCCATTTTGAACTTCTTCAAAACTTTGTCAAGGTGTGTGCTTTGTGAAAGTCATATTAAGCATCTCGTTCTATCCCTACAGATCTTGATGCCAAATATATAAGCCGCTTCACCGAGGTCTTTCATTGAAAAATTCTTATTCAAGTATCCTTTTATGCTATCCAGAAATTATATATCATTTCCAATCAGTAATATGTCATCCACATATAATATTAGAAATACTACAAAGCTCGCACTCACTTTCTTGTAAATATAAGCTTCACCATAAGTCTGTATAAAACCATATGATTTGATCACCTCATCAAAGCGTATATTCCAACTTTGAGATGCTTGCACCAGTCCATAGATGGATCGCTGGAGCTTGCACACTTTGTTAGCACCTTTAGGATCAACAAAACCTTCTGGTTGCATCATATACAACTCTTCTTCAAGAAATCAGTTTTGACGTCCATTCGCCAGATTTCATAATCATAAAATGCGGCAATTGTAACATGATTCAGACAGACTTAAGCATCGCTACGGGTGAGAAAGTCTCATCGTAGTCAACCCCTTGAACTTGTCGAAAACCTTTCACGACAAGTCGAGCTTTGTAGATAGTGATATTACCATCAGCATGCGTCTTCCTCTTGAAGATCCATTTATTTTCAATGGCATGCCGATCATTGGGCAAGTCCACCAAAGTCCACACTTTGTTCTCTTACATGGATCCTATCTCAAATTTCATGGCCTCAAGCCATTTGTCGGAATCTGGGCTCTGGTGTCGCCATTTTCTAACAACATGACTTCCAGGACAGGATTACCGTACCACTCTGGTGTCGAACATCTTCTGGTCGACCTACGGAGTTCAGTCGTAACTTGATCCAAAGTTTCATGATCATCATCATTAGCTTCCTCTCTAGTTGGTGTAGGCATCACGAGATCAGTTTTCTCTGATGTGCTACTTTCCAATTCGAGAGAATGTACAATTACCTCATCAAGTTTTACTTTCCTCCCACTCACTTCTTTCGAGAGAAACTCCTTCTCCAGAAATGACCCATTCTTAGCAACAAAGATCTTGCCTTTGGATATGTGGTAGAACCCAATAGTTTCCTTAGGGTATCCTATGAAGACACACTTCTCCGATTTGGGTTCGAGCTTATCAGGCTGAAGCCTTTTGACATAAGTGTCACATCCCCAAACTTTAAGAAATGACAACTTAGGTTTCTTGCCAAACCATAGTTCATACGGTGTCGTCTCAACGGATTTAGATGGTGCCCTATTTAACGTGACTGTGATAGTCTCTAACGCATAACCCCAAAATGATAAAGGGAAATTGGTAGGAGACATCATAGAACACACCGTATCTGATAAAGTACGGTTACGACGTTCAGACACACCATTACGCTATGGTGTTCCAGGTGGCGTGAGTTGTGAAACAATGCCACATTGTTTTAAATGAAGGCCAAACTCATAACCCAAACATTTGCCTCCGCGATCATATTGTAGAAACTACATTTTCTTGTTACGATGATTCTCCACTTCACTTTGAAATTGATTGAACTTTTCAAATGTTTCAGACTTGTGTTTCATCAAGTAGATATATGCATACCTACTCAAATCATCTATGAAGGTTAGAAAATAAAGATACCCGCCGCATGTCTCAACACTCATTGGACCACATACATCGGTATGTATTATTTCCAATAAGTCATTAGTTTGCTCCATTGTTCTGGAGAACGGAGTTTTAGTCATCTTACCCATGAGTCATGGTTCGCAAGTATCAAATGATTCATAATCAAGTGATTCCAAAAGTCCATCCGCATGGAGTCTCTTCATGCGCTTTACACCAATTGTTGGGAAATGTAGCATGCAATTTCAAAAAAATTCCTACGCTCACGCAAGATCTATATAGGAGATTCATAGCAACGAGAGGGGGAGAGTGTGTCCATGTACCCTCGTATACCAAAAGTGGAAGTGTTTGCTTAAGACGGTTGATGTAGTCAAACGCCTTCTTGTTCCGACCGATCGAGTACCGAACGCATGACACCTTCGAGTTCTGCACATGTTCAGCGTGATGACATCCCTCGAGCTCTTGATCCAACAGAGGGTCGAAGGAGTAGATGAGTTCCGTCAGCACGACAGCATGGTGATGGTCATGGTGATGTGATCTGCGCAGGGCTTCGCCTAAGCACCGCGAGAATATGATCGGAGGCGTAAACTGGACGGGGGAGCCGCACACGGCTTGGAGCAATTGGTGTGTCTTCTAGGGGCACCCCCTGTATATAAAGGAGGGAGGGAGAGGAGGCCGCTCCTAGACGCGCCCCAAGTGGGAGGAGTCCGACTTGGGCTCCTAGTAGGATTCGCCCCCCTTCCTTTTACCGAAGGGGAAAAGGGGGAAGGGGAAGGAGTAGGAGAAGGAAAGAGGGGGCCCACCCCACCCCTTGTCCAATTCGGACTCCTCCCTCGTGGGGGGCGCGCCTGCTGATGTCTACTACACAACCTTCTTCTTGTAGATGTTGTTGGGCCTGCAAGTGCACAGGTTTGTAGGACAATAGCAAATTTCCCTCAAGTGGATGACCTAAGGTTTATCAATCCGTAGGAGGCGTAGGATGAAGATGTCTCAAACAACCCTACAACCAAATAACAAAGAGTCTCTTGTGTCCCCAACACACCCAATACAATGGTAAATTGTATAGGTGCACTAGTTCGGCGAAGAGATGGTGATACAAGTGCAATATGGATGGTAGATATAGGTATTTGTAAACTGAAAATATAAAAACAGCAAGGTAACTAATGATGAAAGTGAGCGTAAACGGTATTGCAATGATAGGAAAAAAGGCATAGGGTTCATACTTTCACTAGTGCAAGTTCTCTCAACAATAATAACATAACTGAATCATATAACTATCCCTCAACATGCAGCAAAGAGTCACTCCAAAGCCACTAATAGCAGAGAACAAACGAAGAGATTATGGTAGGGTACGAAACCACCTCAAAGTTATCCTTTCTGTTCTATCTATTCAAGAGTCCATAGTAAAATAACATGAAGCTATTCTTTCCGTTCAATCTATCTTAGAGTTCATACTAGAATAACACCTTAAGACACAAATCAACCAAAACCGTAATGTCACCTAGATACTCCATTGTCACCTCAAGTATCCGTGGGCATGATTATACGATATGCATCACACAATCTCAGATTCATCTATTCAACCAACAAAAAGTACTTCAAAGAGTGCCCCAAAGTTTCTACCAGAGAGTTAAGACGAAAACGTGTGCCAACCCCTATGCATAGGTTCATGGGCGGAACCCACAAGTTGATCACCAAAACATACATCAAGTGGATCATGTGAATATCCCATTGTCACCACAGATAAACATGGCAAGACATACATCAAGTATTCTCAAATCATTAAAGACTCAATCCGATAAGATAACTTCAAGAGGAAAACTCAATTCATCACAAGAGAGTAGAGGGGGAGAAATATCATAAGATCCAACTATAATAACAAAGCTCGCGATACATCAAGATCGTGTCATAGAGAGAACACGAGAGAGAGATAGATCAAACACATAGCTACTGGTACATACCCTCAGCCTCGAGGGTGAACTACTCCCTCCTCGTCTTGGAGAGCGTCGGGATGATGAAGATGGCCACCGGTGAGGGATTCCCCCTCCGGCAGGGTGCCGGAACTGGCTCCCGAGAGGTTTTTGGTGGCTACAGAGGCTTGCGGCGGCGGAACTCCCGATCTATATTCGTCCTTCAATTTTTTTTAGGGTATATGGGAATATAGAGGCGAAATAAGTTGGTCGGGGGAGCCTCGAGGGGCCCATGAGACAGGGGGCGCGCCCAGGGTGGTGGGCACGCCCTCCTATCTCCTGGCTTGTACTCCAAGTCTCCCGGATCATGTTTGTTCCAAAAATCATGCTCTCGAAGGTTTCATTCCGTTTGGACTCCGTTTGATATTCCTTTTCTTCGAAATACTGAAACAGGCAATAAAAAAGCAATATGGGCTGGGCCTTCGGTTAATAGGTTAGTCCCAAAAGTAATATAAAAGTGAATAATAAAGCCCATAAACATTCAAAACAGATAATAATATAGCATGAATGCTTCATAAATTATAGATACGTTGGAGACGTATTAGCATCCCCAAGCTTAATTCCTTCTCGTCCTCGAGTAGGTAAATGATAAAAGAAAGAATTTATGAAGTGTGAATGCTAGCAGGTGCACAAGTTTGATCTATGATAGTTTCAATCACCTTTTCTAGCATGATTATATGTCATAACAGTAGTTCATCTCATAAAACTTCTCACGATCAAGTATCAAGCTATTCACATGTTAAAGCATAGACCATAAACTTTCTTGAAAACTAGCAAACTTCATTCTCAGTCATCAAACAATTACAATTCATCTTATTTTCAGGAAGGGTTTATGTCAGGATCTTTCCAACACGAGGTGCTTGCCAAAGGATAAAATGAAAAAGGGAAAGGTGAAGATCACCTTGACTCTTGCATAAAGTAAAAGACATAAAGTAAAAGATAGGCCCTTCGCAGAGGGAAGCATAGGTTGTGATGCGCTTTTATGGTTGGATGCACAAAATCTTAATGCAAAAGAACATCACTTTATATTGCCACTTGTATATGGACCTTTATTATGCAGTCCGTCGCTTTTATTGCTTCCATAACAGGATCATATAAAGCTTATTTTCTTCACACTAATAGAGCATACATATTTAGAGAGCATTTTTTATTGCTTGCATCGATGACAACTTACTTGAAGGATCTTACTCAATCCATAGGTAGGTATGGTGGACTCTCATGGCAAAACTGGGTTTAAGGATATTTGGAAGCACAAGTAGTATCTCTACTTGGTGCAAGGAATTTTGGCTAGCATGAGGGGGAAAGGCAAGCTCAACATGTTTGAATGATCCATGACAATATACTTTAGGTGAGATGTGAGAAAACATAACCCATTACGTTGTCTTCCTTGCCCAACATCAACTCTTTAGCATGTCATACTTAATGAGTGCTCACAATTATAAAAGATGTCTAGGATAGTGTATTTATATGTGAAATCTCTCTTCCTTCAATATTCTTTCATGAATTGTTCAAATGACCAATACAATGCTTTCTAACCTTCAATAAATTTACAAACTCTACTTTCTAGATGTGAAGTCATTACTCCCCATGGGATAAGCAAATGAGACATATATAATTATAGATTTATGACATTCAATTCATTCAACCATTTACTCATAGGATATAAGTGAAGCACACGAGTAAATGACAAACTACTCCAAAAAGATATAAGTGAAGATCAATGAGTAGCTAAATAGTTATGTAACTATGTGAAGACTCTCTCTCATTTAAGAATTTCAGATCTTAAGTACTTTATTCAAACAGAAAGCAAAGCAAGATAAAATGACATTGCAAGTATAGCACAACTCATGTGAAGAAGCAAAAACTTAGGTTCAACCGATACTAACCGATAGTTGTTGAAGAAGAAAGGTGGGATGCCTACTGGGGCATCCCCAAGCTTAGATGCTTGAGACTTCTTGAAATATTGTCTTGGGGTGCCTTGGGCATCCCCAAGCTTGAGCTTTTGTGTCTCCTTAATTCCTCTCATATCATGGTTTCTCTATTTCTCAAAAGCTTCATCCACACCAAACTCAACAAGAACTCGTGAGATACGTTAGTATAAACCAATGTAAAACCTTATCATTTTCTACTGTAAAAAATCACTAAAATTATTATTCAACATTGCATACTAAATGCCTCTGCATATTTAACACTCCTATCCTCAAATAGAATCATTAAACAAGCAAACATATGCAAACAATGCAACCATAACAGCAATCTGCCAAAACAGCATAGTCTGTAAAGAATGCAAGATTCATCATACTTACCTAACTCCAAAAATTATGAGAAAAATACCTTACTGTAGAATATTTATCATAGCTCAATATGCAAAAAGTTTCAACATTATACCATTCTCTGAATTTTCTAGGGAATTTTTGCAACAGCGGTAAACTTTCTGTTTTTAAACAGCAACATGTATACTAGCAAAATAAGCATGGTAAAGGCTATCATGGACATTTTTATTGGAAATAAAGATGCAAAATATTATTTTAAATAACAGCAAGAAAATACTAACAAAATAAAATGACGCTCAAAGCAAAACACATATCATGTGGTGAATAAAAACATAGCTCTAAGTAAAGTTACCGATGAACGAAGACGAAAGAGGGGATGCCTTCCGGGGCATCCCCAAGCTTAGGCTCTTGGTTGTCCTTGAATATTACCTTGGGGTGACTTGGGCATCCCCAAGCTTAGTCTCTTGCCACTCCTTATTTCATAGTCCATCGAATCTTTACCCAAAAACTTGAAAACTTCACAACACAAAACTCAACAGAAAACTCGTAAGCTCCGTTAGTATAAGAAAATAAAACCACCACTTAGGTACTGTAATTAACTCATTCTAAATTCATAATGGTGTAATATCTACTGCATTCCAACTTCTCTATGGTGCATACCCTCCGATACTACTCATAGATTCATCAAAATAAGCAAACAACATATAGAAAACAGAATCTGTCAAAAACAGAACAGTCTGTAGTAATATGTATCAAACGTATACTTCTAGAACTCGAAAAATCCTACCAAATTAGGACGTCCTAAGAAATTTGTGTGTCAATCCAGAGCAAAAAGAATCAGATCAAAAGCATGTTTCTGTAAACTAACAAACTAATTTACTGGGTGCAAAATTTTCTGATTCTCAGCAGGATCAACATAACTATCACCGTAAGCTATCCTAAAGGTCTTACTTGGCACTTTATAATGAAACAAAACCTATAAAACATAATTAATACAGTAGCATAATCATGTCGACACACAAAAACAGTAAAGGTAAATGTTGGGTTGTCTCCCACAAGCGCTTTTCTTTAATGCCTTTTAGCTAGGCATGATGATGACAATGATGCTCACATAAAAGATAAGAATTGAAACATAACGGGAGCATCATGAAGCATATGACTAGAACATTTAAGTCTAACCCACTTCCTATGCATAGGGATTTTGTGAGCAAACAACTTATGGGAACAATAATCAACTAGCATGGGAAGGTAAAACAAGCATAGCTTCAAGATTTTAAGCACATAGGGAGGAAACTTGATATTATTGCAATTCCTACAAGTATATGTTCCTCCCTCATAATAAATTTTAGTAGCACCATGAATGAATTCAACAATATAACCAGCACATAAAGCATTATTTTCATTATCTACAACCATAGAAAATTTACTACTCTCCACAAAAGCAAAATTCTTCTTATTCGGAATAGTGGGAGTATCATAAAAGGCTTGAATACTATAAATTGTTTCCACATTAAAAGAGTAACGTTCAGAAAAAGGGTAGTCATAATCATGACAAGTTTTATAAATATAATCATCACTACTTTTTATAGCATAAGTTTCATCACAATAATCATCATAAGTAGCAACTTCGTTCTCATCATAATCGATTGAAACCTCTCCCAAGATAGTGGAATCACTAAATAAAGTTGACACTCTTCCAAATCCACTTTCGTATTCATCACAATAAAATTCAACATCCTCCAAAATAGTGGGATCACTACTTCCTAAAGTTGACACTCTTCCACACCCACTTTCATCAATATAACCATCATAGGTAAGAGGCATGCTATCATCATAACAACTTTGCATATCAAAACTTGGGATGCTAAAAATATCATCTTCATTAAACGTAGCTTCCCCAAGCTTGTGGCTTTGCATATCATTAGCATCATGGATATTCAAGGAATTCATACTAACAACATTGCAATCATGCTCATCATACAAAGATTTAGTATCAAGCATTTTAATGCATTCTTCTTCTAGCACTTGAGCACAATTTTCCTTTCCACCATTGTCACGAAACATATTAAAAAGATGAAGCATATGAGGCAAACTCAATTCCATTTTTTTGTAGTTTTCTTTTATAAACTAAACTAGTGATAAAACAAGAAACAAAAAGATTCGATTGCAAGATCTAAAGATATACCTTCAAGCACTCACCTCCCCGTCAACGGCGCCAGAAAAGAGCTTGATGTCTACTACACAACCTTCTTCTTGTAGACGTTGTTAGGCCTGCAAGTGAACAGGTTTGTAGGACAGTAGCAAATTTCCCTCAAGTGGATGACCTAAGGTTTATCAATCCGTAGGAGGCGTAGGATGAAGATGTCTCAAACAACCCTGCAACCAAATAACAAAGAGTCTCTTGTGTCCCCAACACACCCAATACAATGGTAAATTATATAGGTGCACTAGTTCGGTGAAGAGATGGTGATACAAGTGCAATATGGATGGTAGATATAGATATTTGTAAACTGAAAATATAAAAACAGCAAGGTAACTAATGATAAAAGTGAGCGTAAACGGTATTGCAATGATAGGAAAAAAGGCATAGGGTTCATACTTTCACTAGTGCAAGTTCTCTCAACAATAATAACATAACTGAATCATATAACTATCCCTCAACATGCAGCAAAGAGTCACTCCAAAGCCACTAATAGCAGAGAACAAATGAAGAGATTATGGTAGGGTACGAAACCACCTCAAAGTTATCCTTTCTGTTCTATCTATTCAAGAGTCCGTAGTAAAATAACATGAAGCTATTCTTTCCGTTCAATCTATCATAGAGTTCATACTAGAATAACACCTTAAGACACAAATCAACCAAAACCATAATGTCACCTAGATACTCCATTGTCACCTCAAGTATCCGTGGGCATGATTATACGATATGCATCACACAATCTCAGATTCATCTATTCAACCAACAAAAAGTACTTCAAAGAGTGCCCCAAAGTTTCTACCAGAGAGTTAAGACGAAAACGTGTGCCAACCCCTATGCATAGGTTCATGGGCGGAACCCACAAGTTGATCACCAAAACATACATCAAGTGGATCATGTGAATATCCCATTGTCACCACAGATAAACACGACAAGACATACATCAAGTATTCTCAAATCATTAAAGACTCAATCCGATAAGATAACTTCAAGAGGAAAACTCAATTCATCACAAGAGAGTAGAGGGGGAGAAATATCATAAGATCCAACTATAATAACAAAGCTCGCGATACATCAAGATCGTGTCATAGAGAGAACACGAGAGAGAGATAGATCAAACACATAGCTACTGGTACATACCCTCAGCCTCGAGGGTGAACTACTCCCTCCTCGTCTTGGAGAGCGTCGGGATGATGAAGATGGCCACCGGTGAGGGATTCCCCCTCCGGCAGGGTGCCGGAACTGGCTCCCGAGAGGTTTTTGGTGGCTACAGAGGCTTGCGGCGGCGGAACTCCCGATCTATATTCGTCCTTCGATTTTTTTTAGGGTATATGGGAATATAGAGGCGAAATAAGTTGGTCGGGGGAGCCTCGAGGGGCCCATGAGACAGGGGGCGTGCCTAAGGGGGGTGGCCCACCCTCCTATCTCCTAGCCTCCTTGAAGCTTCCCTGGCTTGTACTCCAAGTCTCCCGGATCATGTTTGTTCCAAAAATCACGCTCCCGAAGGTTTCACTCCATTTGATATTCCTTTTCTTCGAAATACTGAAACAGGCAATAAAACAACAATATGGGTTGGGCCTCCGGTTAATAGGTTAGTCCCAAAAGTAATATAAAAGTGTATAATAAAGCCCATAAACATTCAAAACAGATAATAATATAGCATGAGTGCTTCATAAATTATAGATACGTTGGAGACGTATCACCTGCCCCTTGTGGGCTGGTGGAGGGCCCATATGGCCCATATCTTTCCCCTGGGGGTTCCGGTAACCCTTCTGGTACTCTAGTATGTACCCGATACATTTCAAAACCCTTCTAGTGTCCGAATACTACCTTCTTGACCATTTCGAGACTCCTCATCATGTCCGTGATCTCATCCGGGACTCCGAACTACCTTCGGTCACCAAAACACATAACTCATATAATACATATCATCATCGAACGTTAAGCGTGCGGACCCTACGGGTTCGAGAACTATGTAGACATGACTGAGACACCTCTCCGGTCAATAACCAACAATAGAACCTAGATGCTCATATTGGTTCCCACATATTCTACGAAAATCTTTATCGGTCGAACCGCTATGTCAACATATGTTATTCCTTTTGTCATCGCTGTGTTACTTGCCCGAGATTCGATCATCGGTATCTTCATAACTAGTTCAATCTCGTTACTGACAAGTCTCTTTACTCGTTTTATAATGCAACATCCCGCAAATAACTCATTAGTCACATTCCTTGCAAGGCTTCATATGATGTGCATTACTGAGAGGGCCCAGAGATACCTCTCCGATACTAGGAGTGACAAATCCTAATCTCGATCTATGCCAACCCAACAAACACCTTCGGAGATACCTGTAGAGAATCTTTATAATCACCCGGCTATGTTGTGACGTTTGATAGCACACAAGTCGCTCCTCCGGTGTCCGGGAGTTGCATAATCTCATAGTCGGAGGAATATGTATTTGACATGAAGAAAGCAGTAGCAATAAAACTGAACGATCATTATGCTAAGCTAATGGATGGGTCTTGTCCATCACATCATTCTACTAATGATGTGATCCCGTTCATCAAATGACAACACATGTCCATGGCTAAGAAAGTTAACCATCTTTGATCAGCGAGCTAGTCAAGTAGAGGCATACTAGGGACACGGTGTTTTGTCTATGTATTCACACATGTATCAAGTTTCTGGTTAATACAATTCTAGCATGAATGATAAACATTTATCATGATATAATAAAAAATAAAAACTTTATTATTGCCTCTAGGTCATATTTCCTTCAGTCTCCCACTTGCACTAGAGTCAATAATCTAGATTACATTGTAATGAATCTAACACCCATGGAGTCTTGGTGTTGATCATGTTTTGCTCGTGGAAGAGGCTTAGTCAACGGGTCTACCACATTCAGATCCGTATGTATTTTGCAAATCTCTATGTCTCCCTCCTTGACCAAATCTTGGATGGAGTTGAAGTGTCTCTTGATGTGTTTGGTCTTTTTGTGAAATATGGATTCCTTCGCCAAGGCAATTGCTCCAGTATTGTCACAAAAGGTTTTCATTGGACCCGATGCACTAGGTATTACACCTAGATCAGATATGAACTCCTTCATCCAGACTCCATCATTTCTTGCTTCCGAAGTAGCTATGTACTCCACTTCACACGTAGATCCCTCCACGACGCTCTGCTTGGAACTGCACCAATTGACAGCTCCACCATTCAATAAAATACGTATCCGGTTTGCGACATAGAGTCATCCGGATCAATGTCAAAGCTAGTGTCGACATAACCACTTACGACAAGCTCTTTGTCACCTCCATAAATTAGAAACATATCCCTAGTCCTTTTCAGGTACTTAGGATGTGCTTGACCGTTGTCCAGTGATCCACTACTGGATTACCTTGGTACCTCCCTGCTAAACTTATAGCAAGGCACACATCAGGTCTGATACACGGCATAGGATACATGATAGAACCTATGGCTGAGGCATAGGGAATGACTTTCATTTTGTCTCTATCTTCTACAATGGTCGGGCATTGAGTCTGACTCAACTTCACCTTGTAAACACAGGCAAGAACCCTTTCTTTGACTGATCCATTTTGAACTTCTTCAAACCTTTATCAAGGTATGTGCTTTGTGAAAGTCCTATCAAGCGTCTTCATCTATCTCTATAGATCTTGATGCCCAATATATAAGCAGCTTCACTGAGGTATTTCATTAAAAAACTTTTATTCAGGTATCCTTTTATGCTATCCAGAAATTCTACATCATTTCCAATCAATAATATGTCATCCACATATAATATTAGAAATGTTATAGAGCTCCCACTCACTTTCTTGTAAATACAGACTTCTGTAAAAGTCTGTATAAAACCATATGCTTTGATCACCTTATCAAAGCGTATATTCCAACTCCGAGATGCTTGCACCAGTCCATAAATGGATCGCTGGAGCTTGCACACTTTGTTAGCCCCTTTAGGATCGACAAAACCTTCTGGTTGCATCATGTACAACTCTTCTTTAAGAAATCCATTAAGGAATGAAGTTTTGACATCCATTTGCCATATTTCATAATCATAAAATGCGGCAATTGCTAACATGATTCGGACAGACTTAAGCATCTCTACGGGTGAGAAAGTCTCATCATAGTCAACTCCTTGAACTTGTCGAAAACCTTTGCAACAAGTCGAGCTTTATAGACAATAACATTACCATCACCGTCAGTCTTCTTCTTGAAGATCCATTTATTCTCTATGGGTCGCCGATCATCGGGAACATCCACCAAAGTCCATACTTTGTTCTCATACATGGATCCTATCTCAGATTTCATGGCCTCAAGCCATTTTTCGGAATCTGGGCTCATCATGGCTTCTTCATAGTTCATAGGTTCGTCATCGTCAAGTAACATGACTTCCAGAATAGGATTACCGTACCACTCTGGTGTGGATCATGCTCTGGTTGACCTACGAGGTTCTGTAGTGACTTGATCTAAAGTTTCATGATCATTATCATTAGCTTCTTCTCTAGTTGGTGTAGGCATCACGGGAACGGATTTTTCGGATGAGCTACTTTCCAAATTGAGAGAAGGTACAATTACCTCATCAAGTTCTACTTTCCTCCCACTCACTTCTTTCGAGAGAGACTCCTTCTCTAGAAAGGTTCCGTTCTTGGCAACAAATTTCTTGCCTTCGGATCTGTGGTAGAAGGTGTACCCAATTATTTCCTTAGGGTATCCTATGAAGACGCACTTCTCTGATTTGGGTTCGAGCTTATCAGGATGAAGCCTTTTGACATAAGCATCGCATCCCCAAACTTTAAGAAACAAAAACTTAGGTTTGTTGCCAAACCGCAGTTCATATGGTGTCATCTCAACAGATTTTGACGGTGCCCTATTTAACGTGAATGCAGCTGTCTCTAATGCATAACCCCAAAACAATAGTGGTAAATCGGTAAGAGACATCATAGATCGCACCATATCTAATAAAGTGCAGTTACGACGTTCGGACACACCATTACGCTGTGGTGTTCCAGGTGGCGTGAGTTGTGAAACTATTCCACATTGTTTTAAATGAAGGCCAAACTTGTAACTCAAATATTCACCTCCACGATCAGATCGTAGAAACTTTATTTTCTTGTTACAATGATTCTCCACTTCACTCTGAAATTCTGTGAACTTTTCAAATGTTTTAGACTTGTGTTTCATTAAGTAGATATACCCATATCTGCTCAAATCATTTGTGAAGGTCAGAAAATAATGATACCAGCCATGAGCCTCAACACTCATTGGACCGCATACATTGGTATGTACTCGTTCCATTGTTTTGTAGAACGGAGTTTTAGTCATCTTACCCATAAGGCACGGTTCGCAAGTATCAAATGATTCGTAATCAAGTGATTCCAAAAGTCCATCTTTATGGAGTTTCTTCATGCGCTTTACACTGATATGACCCAAACGGCGGTGCCACAAATAAGTTGCACTATCATTATCAACTTTGCATCTTTTGGCATCAATATTATGAATATGTGTATCACCATGATCAAGATTCAACAAAAATAGACCACTCTTCAAGGGTGCATGACCATAAAAAATATTACTCATATAAATAGAACAACCATTATTCTCTTATTTAAATGAATAACCGTCTCACACTAAACAAGATCCAGATATAATGTTCATGCTCAACGCTGGCACCAAATAACAATTATTCAGGTCAAAAACTAATCCCGAAGGTAGATGTAGAGGTAGCGTGCCGACAGCGATCACATCGACCTTGGAACCATTCCTGGCGTGCATCGTCACCTCGTCCTTAACCAATCTTCATTTAATCCGTAGTCCATGTTTCGAGTTACAAATATGAGCAACCGAACCGGTATCAAATACCCAGGCACTACTACGAGAATTAGTAAGGTACACATCAATAACATGTATATAAAATATACCTTTGTTCACTTTGCCATCCTCGTTATCCGCCAAATACTTGGGGCAGTTCCGCTTCCAGTGACCAGTCCCTTTGCAGTAGAAGCACTCAGTATCAAGATTGGGTCCAGCTTTGGGTTTCTTCCCGGGAGTGACAACTAGCTTGCTATTCTTCTTGAAGTTCCCCTTCTTACCCTTGCCCTTCTTGAAACTAGTGGTCATGTTAACCATCAACACTTGATGCTCCTTCTTGTTTTCTACCTCCACAGCCTTTAGCACTGCGCAGAGCTCGGGAATAGTCTTTTCCATCCCTTGCATATTGTAGTTCATCACGAAGCCTTTGTAGCTTGGTGGCAGTGATTGAAGAACTCTGTCAATGACAAAATCATCTGGAAGATTGACTCCCAGCTGAGTCAAGTGATTATGGTACCTAGACATTCTGAGTATGTGCTCACTAACAGAACTATTCTCCTCCATCTTGCAGCTATAGAACTTGTTGGAGACTTCATATCTCTCAACTCGGACATTTGCTTGAAACATTAACTTCAACTCCTGGAACATCTCATATGGTCCATGATGTTCAAAACGTCTTTGAAGTCCCGATTCTAAGCCATAAAGCATGGCACACTGAACTATCGAGTAGTCATCAGATCGAGCTTGCTAGACGTTCATAATGTCAGCTTCTGCAACTGCAACGGGCCTTTCACCTAGTGGTGCATCACGGACAAAATTCTTCTGTGCAGCAATGAGGATAATCCTCAAGTTACGGACCCAGTCCGTGTAGTTGCTACCATCATATTTCAACTTAGCTTTCTCTAGGAACGCATTAAAATTCTAGGGAACGGTAGCACGGGCCATTGATCTACAACATAGATATGCAAAAACTATCATGACTAAGTTCATGATAAATTAAGTTCAATTAATCATATTACTTAAGAACTCCCACTTAGATAGACATCCCTCAAGTCATCTAAATGATACGTAATCCAAATCAACTAAGCCATGTCCGATCATCACGTGAGATGGAGTAGTCATCAATGGTGAACATCTCTATGTTGATCATATCTACTATATGATTCACGTTCGACCTTTCAGTCTCCAGTGTTCCGAGGCCATGTCTGTACATGCTAGGCTCGTCAAGTTTAACCCGAGTATTCTGCATGTGCAAAACTGGCTTGCACCCATTGTATTTGAACGTAGAGCTTATCACACCCAATCATCACGTGGTGTCTCAGCACGAAGAACTTTCGCAACGGTGCATGCTCGGGGAGAACACTTATACCTTGAAATTTAGTTAAGGGATCATCTTATAATGTCCGCCGTACTAAGAAAAATAAGATGCATAAAAGATAAACATCACATGCAATCAAAATATGTGACATGATATGGCCATCATCATCTTGTGCTTTTGGTCTCCATCACCAAAGCAACGTCATGATCCCCATCGTCACCGGCTTGACACCTTGATCTCCATCGTAGCGTCGTGGTCGTCTCGCCAACTATTGCTTCTACGACTATCGCTACCGCTTAGTGATAAACTAAAGCAATTACATGGCATTTGTATTTCATACAATAAAGCGACAACCATAAGGCTCCTGCCAGTTGCCGATAACTTTTATAAAACATGATCATCTCATACAACAACGTATATCACATCATGTCTTGACCATATCACATCACAACATGCCCTGCAAAAACAAGTTAGACGTCCTCTACTTTGTTGTTGCAAGTTTTAGTGGCTGCTACGGGCTTCTAGCAAGAACCGTACTTACCTACGGCACAAAACCACAACAATGATTTAGCAAGTTTTCTGTTTTAACCTTCACAAGGACCGGCTGTAGTCAAATTCGATTCAACTAAAGTTGGAGAAACAGACACCCGCTAGCCACCTTTATGAAAAACTAGTTGCATTTCAGTCGGTGGAACCGGTCTCACGAACATGGTCATGTAAGGTTGGTCCGGGCCGCTTCATCCAACAATACCGCCGAATCAAAATAAGACATTGGTGGTAAGCAGTATGACGATCACCGCCCAAAACTCTTTGTGTTCTACTCGTGCATATCATCTACGCATAGACCTAGCTCTGATGCCACTGTTGGGAAACATAGCATGCAATTTCAAAAAAAAATCCTACGCTCACGCAAGATCTATCTAGGAGATGCGTAGCAACGAGAGGGGGAGAGTGTGTCCACATACCCTCGTAGACCGAAAGCGGAAGCGTTTGCTTAACGCAGTTGATGTAGTCGAACGTCTTCTCGTTCCAACCGATCGAGTACTGAACGTACGACACCTTCGAGTTCTGCACACATTCAGCACGATGACGTCCCTCGAGCTCTTGATTCAGCAGAGGGTCGAAGGAGTAGATGAGTTCCGTCAGCACGTCGGCGTGGTGACTGTGATGGCGATGTGATCTGTGCAGGGCTTTGCCTAAGCACCACGAGAATATGATCAAAGGCGTAAACTGTGGAGGGGGGGCCACACGGCTTGGAGCAATTGGTGTGTCTTCTAGGGGCACCCCCCGGTATATAAAGGAGGGAGGGAGAGGAGGCCGACCCTAGGCGCGCCCCAAGTGGGAGGAGTCCCACTTGGGCTCCCAGTAGGATTTGCCCCCCCCTTCCTTTTACCGGAGGGGAAAAGGGGAAAGGAGAGGGAGTAGGACTGTAGGAGAAGGAAAGGGGGGCGTCGCCCGCACCCCTTGTCCAATTCGGACTCCTCCCTCGTGGGGGCATGCCAGTCCCTTGTGGGCTGGTTAGCCTCCCTCCTATGGCCCATATCTTTCCCCGGGGGGTTCCATTAACCCCTCTCGTACTCCGGTATGTACCCGATACATTCTGGAACCCTTCCGGTGTCCGAATAATACCTTCCATTATATCAATCTTTACCTCTCGACCATTTCAAGACTCCTCGTCATGTCCGTGATCTCATCCGGGACTCTGAACTACCTTCGATCACCAAAAACATAACTTATATAATACATATCGTCATCGAACGTTAAGCATGCAGACCCTACGGGTTTGAGAACTATGTAGACATGACCGAGACACCTCTCCGGCCAATAACCAACAGCGGAACCAGGATGCTCATATTGGTTCCCACATATTCTATGAAGATCTTTATCGGTCGAACCGCTATGTCAACATACGTTATTCCCTCATCGGTATGTTACTTGCCCGAAATTAAATCGTCGGTATTTTCATACCTAGTTCAATCTCGTTACCGGTAAGTCTCTTTACTCGTTTTGTAATGCATCATCCCGCAACTAACTCATTTGTCACATTGCTTGCAAGGCTTCATATGATGTGCATTACTGTGAGGGCCCAGAGATACCTCTCCGATACTCGGAGTGACAAATCCCAATCTCGGTCTATGCCAACCCAACAAACACCTTCGGAGATACCTGTAGAGCATCTTTATAATAACACAGTTACGTTGTGAGGTTTGATAGCACACAAGGCATTCCGCCGGTGTCTGGGAGTTGCATAATCTCATAGTCGGAGGTACATTGCCGGAGGCATTCATATAGAGTCATATTTTGTTCTAAGTATCGAGCTGTAATCCTTGAGTTGTAAATAAATAGAAGTGTCATGATCATCATTATTAGAGCATTGTCCTGTGTGAGGAAATAAAAAAAGAGGCCAAAGAAGCCAATGAAAAAAAAGAGGCCAAAGAAGCCAAACAAAAAAAAGAGAGAAAAAGAGAGAAGGGACAATGCTACTATCCTTTTTCCACACTTGTGCTTCAAAGTAGCACCATGATCGTCATAATAGAGAGTCTATTATTTTGCCACTTTCATATACTAGTGGGATTTTTTGGTATAGAACTTGGCTTGTATATCCCAATAAAGGGCTTCCTCGAAATGCCCTAGGTCTTCATGAGCAAGCAAGTTGGATGCACACCCACTTAGTTTCTTTTGTTGAGCTTTCATACATTTATAGCTCTAGTGCATCTGTTGCATGGCAATCCCTACTCACTCACATTGATATCTATTGATGGGCATCTCCATAGCCCGTGGATACGCCTAGTTGATGTGAGACCATCTTCCTCCTATTTTGTCTTCTCTACAACCACCATTCTATTCCACCTATAGTACTATGTCCATGGCACTCGTTCATGTATTGCGTGCAAGTTGAAAAAGTTTGAGAATACTAAAGTATGAAACAATTGCTTGGCTGAAATCGGGGTTGTGCATGATTTGAACATTTTGTGTGACGAAGATGGAGCATAGCCAAACTATATGATTTTGTAGGGATGAACTTTCTTTGGCCATGTTATTTTTAGAAGACATAATTACTTTGTTAGTATGCTTGAAGTATTATTATTTTTATGTCAATATTAAACCTGTCTTGAATCATTCGGATCTGAATATTCATGCCAAAATAAAGAAAATTACATTGATAATTATGTTAGGTAGCATTCCACATCAAAAATTCTGTTTTTATCATTTACCTACTCGAGGACGAGCAGGAATTAAGCTTGGGGATGCTTGATACGTCTCCAACGTATCTATAATTTTTGATTGTTCCATGCTATTATGTTATCTGTTTTGGATGTTTAGTGGGCTTTAATATGCTCTTTTATATTATTTTTGGGACTAACCTATTAACCGGAGGCCCAGTGCCAGTTTCTGTTTTTTTTGCCTATTTTAGTGTTTTACAGAAAAGGAATATCAAACGGAGTCCAAACGGAATGAAACCTTCGCAAGGATCTTTCTTGGACCGAAAGCAATCCAGAAGACTTGGAGTTGAAGTCTGGGACTCTATGAGGAAGCCACGAGGCAGGAGGGCGCGCCCCCACCCTCGTGGGCCCCTCGTAGCTCCACCGACGTACTTCAATGTATCTATAATTTTTGATTGTTCCATGCTATTATATTATCCATCTTAGATGTTTTATATGCATTCATATGCTATTTTATATGATTTTTGGGACTAATCTATTAACCTAGAGCCCAGTGCCAGTTTTTGTTTTCTCCTTGTTTTTCAGTTTTACAGAAAAGGAATACCAAACAGAGTCCAATTGATGTGCCAATTTTTGATGATTTTTATGGACCAGAAGAAGCCCCTGGAGTGAAAGAGTTGGGCCAAAAGAGTCCCGGGCTGCCCACGAGGGTGGGGGCACGCCCACCCCCCCTGGGCGCGCCCCCTGTCAGAGTAAATGACCACGGATAGCCTAACCGGCTCCTTTTGGCCCTCAGAAAAAACAACGGGCCAATCAGA
Source organism: Triticum timopheevii (assembly GCA_963921465.1). Classification (NCBI taxonomy): domain Eukaryota; kingdom Viridiplantae; phylum Streptophyta; class Magnoliopsida; order Poales; family Poaceae; genus Triticum; species Triticum timopheevii. Next base: position 475,382,996 of record OY997268.1, read on the forward strand.
CCTCGAGGCACCTAAGACATGGGGCCGCCTTCCCTCGGCCGGCTATCACCTAGGCCGGCTGGCCGAAGGCGGCCAGGCCGTAAAACAACCTTTGGAGGACGCCACGAACGGGACGACTCTAATAACCCGGCCCATGGAGGACCGACTCCCCGGAGGCGGCCCATGAAGAGCCAACTCCAAGAAGCAAGCGGCCGAACGCCGCCTCCAAAGACCACCACCCATAACGGTGACGGGACAGGGCGTGGCTACAGCAAGCCCTGCCACCCCCAAATCCCGGTGAATGCATGGCTACAGTACGCCGTACGGGGCAGCCATCCCCCGTCCGGCGTGGCACTGTTGCCATGAGAATCACGATGCCATCCACGATGGGTCGCCAGTAGGGCCCGCAGGCGGCGGGCCCCTTAGGTCAGAGAGACATCCGAAGGTGGCCCGGCCTCCCCCAGCCGGCCCAAGGCCGGGCCGGCTTCCAATAGCCGGCTTGCTCCCCCTTGGGGCGCGCTCACCATTAAGCAGATGAGACGCGGTAAGGCTACAGTGGGAGCCCGCAAGGCGGCGGGACTATAGCCATGCTTACCTCGACAAAGCCTTCGTCATCAGAGGTGAGGCCACAGTAACCAGCCCCCGACAAGATCCCCCATGCGGTGGGGCCGGCCTATCGACCAACGGACCGACAGCAGGCGGGACCCACCAGTCGGCGAGCCCCAGAAGTCGGCGGAGATTGCGGCGGTCGCAGACACTGATGGCCTGGGCCACCGCCCAGCCGGATTACCATTGTACCCCCGGGGGGTAGGCCTATATAAACCCCCCGGGACACCCATGCAAGGGGTTGATCTCATAGAGTTTTAGACACTACCATAGGGAGAGAAGAGAGCTAGCCTTGCCCTTCTTCCTCCTCCTACCGAACAGCTCAAGGAGCACCTTGTAGCTACTTGTTGATCTAGTGATCATGCAGAGACCCCGCAGAGCAGCAATAGGGGTGTTATCTCCACGGAGAGCCCCGAAGCTAGGTAAGATTCGCCGGCGTGCATGTCTTCGCCTCATCCCGTTTCCAGGCACTGGCGATGTCTTACTGGCTCCCACAATGATAAGCCATCCATTGGCATATGTCGCACCTACCACCCGACATTTTGCGCCCACCATGGGGCCAGGTGCACCGTCGTCCGGAGACCTGCTCTGGACGGGAACCCTTTTCCTCCCCAGCGAGCGTAGCCAGCCCGGCATGCCCGAGGGCGCTTGCCCCGACGCGCTGCAAGGCGTCGATGACGCTTGCACGGCGAGCTGCCTCGCTAATCTCCTCGGCGAGGTTTGCATCTTCGACGAGCCCGCATCCAACGCGGGCACCGGCTGCCTCGAGAGCCGCCTCGTCATCCTCCTCGACCAACTCCACGTCTCCGGCGAGCCTACCACGGACTTGGAGTCGGTCGGCTCCACCGACCCGATGCTTGTTGACTCCGACACGGCATCGCTCGACGCCTTCCCCACCGACGTGATCGTCTTCGACGACCCTCTCCCGCGAGCTGACAGTGGCGGTGGCACCGTCACCGAGGTGCTGGTGATCAGCCACAGAGCCGTTTCCGACGAGAACACCCATGACGCCCTACAAGCGGTGCTGCAGGACTTGTCCGTCCCCATCCCGGCCGACACCGACGCCGAGGCGCTGGAGGCTCGCCGCCTTGCCCTCGTCGCGGAGGGCCAGAAGATAAACACCATGAGACGCCTCACGGAAGCCCACCAGCGCGAAGTCGACCGCGCCGCCTTTGGCATGCCACCTCCAGAAGGGCCAAGCCGAGTCGGCGCCGTCAAGCAACGCGGTGCGGCCATGGCCAGTATGCTGGGTGTGGACCGCCCGATCTACGCCACGCCCCTCGAGAATCTACGCGCCGCCCAGTCGTTCGTTTACGAGCTCAATGGACTGGGGGCCGACGAGCTCCCCTACATGACCAGACGCATCCAGCAACTGATCGGCCCGGCCGCAGTGCGACACGAAGCCGGCGTCCGAGCTGGAAGCCCCCCTTGCCGAGAACACAGCGCGACGTCACATACGCCGACTGCAGGTGGCGCCCGTGCGAGACAAGAGAAGGAGTCGGCTGCTAGCCACAGCCGGACGCGAATCACCATCGAGCGCGATGCAAAAGGCTGCCCCCGAGGTGTGGAGAGACGAGGCGATCTGCCTCCTCCTCCTCCTCGTGGAGAAAGATATCCCACCCCGCCGCCTATCGAGCATCTGACTCTCAGCGGCTGACTTGGCCGCCGTGAAGGAGTCGGCGAGAATGATGCCCACCATCGGATCGACCGCCTCGCGTGATCCCTAGCCCCGGAAGAAGAAGATGACGTCGGTCCGCCTTGTTTCGGCCCCCGCATCCGCGACGAGCCCTTTCCCAAAGGGTTCTCACACCCAAGAGACACGCCCATGTATAATGGCTCTGTGAAGCCGGCGGACTGGTTGATCGACTACTCCACCGCGGTTCGCATAGCAAACGGCAACTGGCGCGTTGCCGTAAAGTATGTCCCCCTGATGCTCCAAGGCACAGCACGCACCTGGCTCAATAGCCTCAAGCCTTACAGCATCAACAGCTGGCTCGACTTCACGGAAGCCTTCATCCGCAACTTCACCAGCACTTACAAGCGGGCTCCCAAGCCCCGACAGCTCTCCTTGTGCGTGCAAGGACCCAACGAGTCGACCCAGGACTACCTCACGCGTTGGGTCGAGATCTGAAACTCCTGCGAAGGGGTGCACGAGGTTCAGGCAATCGAGTACTTCACAGCCGGGTGCCGAGAGGGCACCCTCCTCAAGCACCGACTCCTATGCGACGAGCCGACTACCCTCGATGAGCTGTTGATCATCGTGGACAAATATGCCACGGCCGACTCCTCCATGAAGAACGAGCTCCGAGTCGACGCTTCTGGGAAAGTGCTTGCGCCGGCTCCCAAGACGCCGGCCGGAGAGTCCACTCGGCGCCTGTACCAGAACGACAACAAGCGCAAGGCCCCGATGCCGCCTTCCACTAGTCGGCAGGTGGCTACGGTCGAAGAAGAGCAGCCTAAGGGACGGCCGGCTCCTAAGAAGCAGAAGGGCGGCAGGGCGGCTTGGCAGCCAGCCTTCTCCTACTAGCAGACTCTCGACGCCCCCTGCAAGTTCCACAGCGGCGTGAAGCCGTCCAACCATACGACCCGGAAGTGCCATTGGCTCACCCAAATCTCCAAGGGCGAGGGGTTGTTGCCGCCTCCGCCTGTAGGCCAGCCGCCTCTTGCCCCCAGCAGCCGGTCGCTTGGCCAGCAGTCGGAGCCGTCCACGACGAGTTCCCTGACGAGCATGCCGCCTACGTCGTCTTCACGAGCCAACCATATGATCGGCGGAGTCAGCGCCGACAACACCAAGAAGTCAATGCGGTCGCCTCCAGTAACCCTGAGTTTATGCACTGGTCGGAGAAGCCCATCAGCTGGAGCCGGGACGACCACACAGAGGTGATGCCATCTCCTGGCTCCTATGCCCTTGTTCTGGACGCTACCCTGGCGACAGAGAGGCGCGCCGCTCGTTTCTCCTGCATACTGATAGACGGCGGGAGCAGTATCAACATACTGTACCGAGACACAATGGAGAAGCTCAACATCAAGCCGAAGCAACTCATGCCTAGCCGGATTGTGTTCCATGGCATCGTACCCGGCCTGTCCTGCTCACCAATCGGCAAGATCAAGATGGATGTCCTCTTTGGAGACAAGGATCATTTCCGCCGAGAGGCAATATGGTTCGAGGTAGTGGATTTGGAGAGCCCGTACCACGCATTGCTTGGCCGACCAGCGTTGGCCAAGTTTATGGCTGTGCCCCACTATGCCTACCTCAAGATGAAGATGCCGAGCTCCAAGGGCATTATCACCATCGCCGGAGACTACAAGAAGTCTTCCGAGTGTGCGGAAGCCAGTAGTCGGCTGGCCGAGTCCCTCGTGATTGCTGAAGAAAAGAAGATGCTGGACCGAGTTGTGGCCCTGGCTGGCAAGCAGCCGGCTTTGTCTCCTAACCCCAAAGAAAGTGAAGCTCAAGGTTCTTTCCAGCCGGCCAAGGAGACAAAGAAGATACCCCTGGACCCGGAGCACCCAGAGAGGCACGCTGTCATAGGCACAGGCCTTGACAGCAAATAGGAAGGCGAGCTCGTCGATTTCCTCTGTGAGAATCGGGACGTCTTTGCATGGTCTCCCAAAGACATGCCAGGTGTCCCGACGGATTTCGCCGAGCACAAGCTACACGTGCGATCTGACGCAAAGCCGGTCAGGCAGCCCTTGCGCCGCCTGTCAGAAGAGAAGAGAAGAGTAGTCGGAGAAGAGATAGCTCAGCTTCTGGCAGCCGGCTTCATTATGGAAGTGTTCTTTCCAGAATGGCTTGCCAACCCGGTTCTCGTGCTGAAGAAGAACAAGCAGTGGCGCATGTGCATCGACTACACCAGCCTCAACAAGGCCTGCCCCAAAGATCCGTTCGCCCTGCGCAGGATTGACCAAGTGATAGACTCCACAGCCGGATGCGAGTTGTTGAGTTTCTTGGATGCCTATTCCGGCTACCACCAGATTAAGTTGAACCCGGCTGATCGCTTGAAAACCGCCTTCATCACCCATTCGAAGCTATCTGTTACCTGACTATGACATTCGGCTTGAGAAATGCCGGTGCCACTTTTCAGCGTTGCATGCAGAAATGCCTCCTCAAGCAACTCGGCAGAAATGCCCACGTCTATGTAGACGATGTTGTGGTGAAGACGGAGAAACGCGGCACCCTGCTGGAAGACCTCAAGGAAACCTTTGAGAACTTGCGCCGGTTTCAGATCAAGCTCAACCCAGAGAAATGTGTGTTCGGAGTACCAGCCGGCCAACTTCTGGGCTTTCTGGTCTCCGAACGCGGCATCGAGTGCAACCCAGTGAAGATCAAGGCCATAGAAAAGAATGAAGGTCCCTACCAAGCTGCGAGACGTCCAAAAGTTCACCGGATGCCTGGCATCTCTGAACCGCTTCATGAGCCGGCTCGGAGAGAAGGCTCTCCAACTCTACCGACTTATGAAGAAGTCCGCTCATTTTGAGTGGAATGACCAGGCGGATCAAGCTTTCCATGAGTTGAAGAAGATGCTGTCCACGCCGCCTGTCTTGGCAGCCCCAACTGAGAAGGAGCCCATGCTCCTCTACATCGCCGCCACCAGCCGGGTGGTCAGCACAGTCATGGTGGTACAGCGCCCAGAAGAAGGCCGAGCTCAGCTAGTTCAGAGGCCAGTGTATTATTTGAGCGAAGTATTATCCACCTCGAAACAGAAGTACCCGCACTATCAGAAAATGTGCTATGGTGTGTACTTTGCCTCCAAGAAACTCAAGCCCTACTTTCAAGAGCATCCCATCACGGTCGTATGCACTGCCCCGCTTGCCAAGATCATAGGCAGCCGGGACGCATCCGGCCGAGTGGCAAAATGGGCCATTGCGCTGGCTCCATACACGATCTACTATCAGCCCTGCACCGCCATCAAGTCCCAAGCACTGGCCGACTTCCTCATCGACTGGGCCGAGACCCAGTACCTGCCGCCGGCTCCAGACTCCACTCATTGGCGGATGCATTTTGACGGATCCAAGATGCGCACCGGCTTGGGAGCCGGCATCGTCCTCACCTCTCCCAAAGGCGACAAACTCAGATACACATTGCAAATCCACTTTGCCGCCTCCAACAATGTGGTCGAGTACGAGGCGCTCATACACGGGCTCCGGCTTGCCAAGGACCTCGGCATCCGCCGGATCCTGTGTTATGGCGACTCGGACTTAGTGGTACAGCAATCATCCGGCGACTGGGATGCCAAGGACGCAAACATGGCGAGCTACCTTTCCTTGTCCAGCAGCTCAGCAGATATTTCGAGGGGTGCGAGTTCCTTCACGTGCCTCGGGCCGATAATGAGCAAGCAGATACCCTGGCACGAATAGGCTCCACCCTACAAGCTATACCAACCGGTGTCGCCCTCCAACGCCTCTTCAAGCCATCTGTCAAGCCGTCTCCGAAATCCAGTTCCATCTTCGTGCCGCCTGACCCCGACGCAGTCGGATCCGACTTTGGGGACCAGGCAGGCGGCCCGGGGACTTCGGCAGCCGGCTCGGGGACTTCCATAGTCGAACTCGGCCCGGGGATTGCCATAGCCGAACCCGGCCCGGGGACTGCAGTGGCACAGCAGGCGGAGGCTGACTCCAACTCCTCACAACCCAGCCCGTCCACCCTGGTTGCAGTAGCCGTCTTGGCAGTGGAAGAAATCACAGATCCATCATGGGCTCAGCCCATCCTCCGGTTTGTGGTGAATGGAGAACTACCGACTGACGAGATATCGGTCAGACAAGTCCAACGCCGAGCCGGAGCCTACACAATAATGAATCAAGAGCTAGTTAGGCGCAGCGCTACCGGAGTCTTCCAGCACTGCGTCGAGCAAGAGAAGGGCCTAGCAATCCTCGAAGACATCCACCAAGGCGAGTGCGGCCACCATGCCGCCTCCAGGGTGCTCGTCGCCAAGGCCTTCCGCCATGGATTCTTCTGGCCAACTGCATTGGAGGATGCCAAGGAACTAGTCAAACATTGCAAAGGGTGCCAAGTCTTCGGCTCCAAGCAACACCTGCTGGCTTCTGCACTCAAGACCATCCCCATCACTTGGCCCTTTGCCGTCTGGGGACTGGACATGGTCGGACCATTCAAGACGGCGCGTGGCGGCATGACACATCTGGTTGTCGCCATAGACAAATTTACCAAGTGCATTGAAGCAAAGCCGATCAAGAAGCTGAATGGGCCGACTGCCGTGACATTCAATGCCGACATCACCACCCATTACGGCATACCACACAGCATCATCACCGACAACGGCATGAATTTCGCCAAGGGAGCATTGGCACGTTTCTGCGCGACACAAGGCATCCGACGGGACTTAGCGTCCGTTGCCCACCCGCAGTCAAATGGCCAAGTCGAGCGAGCAAATGGCCTCATCCTCTCCAGCATCAAGCCCCGACTGGTCGTGCCACTGGAGCGTTCGGCCGGCTGCTGGCTCGACGAGCTACCAGCCGTCCTCTGGAGTCTACGCACTACTCCAAACAAGTCGACCGGCTTCACCCCCTTCTTCCTTGTATATGGTGCTGAGGTTGTCATCCCAACTGACATCGAGTTCGACTCACCTCGAGTCACCATGTACACGGAGGCGGAGGCCAAAGAAGCAAGAGAAAATGGCGTTGACTTGCTGGAAGAAAGCCGGCTGCTAGCCCTCAGTCGGTCCGCCATTTACCAGCCAGGACTACGCCGGTACCACAGGCGGAGAGTGAAGCCAAGAACTTTCCAAGAGGGAGACCTTGTGCTCCAGCTAATCCAGCGAACAGCCGGCCAGCACAAGCTCTCAGCCCCTTGGGAAGGCCCCTTCATCATCAGCCGGGCTCTGGGAAACGACTCCTATTACCTAATCGACGCACAGAAGCCGAAGGCACGCAAGAGAGACAACTCCGGCAAGGAGTCGGAGCGCCCGTGGAACGCCAATCTTCTTCGAAGATTTTACAGTTCAAATGCAGTATGTATCACGCTACCTTTTGTATTCAGTATGAGACAACGGGCCCCTGAGGAGTTCTCGGGGACTGCCCTATTTTATCTATGTATGCCGGGTATCACTCCCGTGATTACCCTACTGCATTTACTTTATCCGTCCGGCACCGGGTCTGACTAATTGGCCCGGGGACTTGCCGCCTTGAGTTATGTCCAAGTTCTACCTGCAGTCAGACAAGTAATGTGCCGGCACACAAGCCCTCTCTTGCGAGAGTCACAGCTCGAAGAATCAGCTGCCCGACTAGCAAGAGCTAAAGGCGGAAAGAATGCCCACATGAAAAAAGGCTAAGGACTAACGAACTTACATAACACAAGCCGGCTTCCCCCCTCGCCAACCGACTATCGAAGCAGTCAGCTGGCCGGCTTCCTTTCCTACTCTGCCAAAATCAAAGAAAGCTTGAACCTTTGCCTTCCTAAAAATGGTCGAATTCCTTACCCGGCCACAGACTGCAGAGCAGTTGTCCGGCTGGGAAGGCGGCAACCAAGGGAAGGCGGCAAAGGAAGAAAGCTGAAAGATAAAAAGCAAGTCGGAATAGAAGCCAAACACATGCATAATAATATTTACATCAAAAGGCCTTCAAAAGGCCGGCATTCAATGAAGTTTGAATACACCCCCAGTGAGTGGAATTGCGCAAAATAACAAGTTTTGTCCAAAGAGAAACTAGCAGGGAAGTAAATGATAAATCAAGCCAAGGGAGCGCTTGGGGCTTGAGGAAGAACAGTGGAGACAGCGGTGTCGGCTAGAGGAGTGGACGGCTGGCAAGTCTCGACCTGCTCGTCGCCGGTAGCAGGCGAAGCGTTCGCGCGTGCCTCGTTGCTGGAGGCACGGTCAGGCTGAGGCTGGCCGGCTCCTCCGACATCCGGCTCCGCATCTTCGCCGTCTTCCTCCTCCTCCTCCTCGCCCTTGTCGCTGGAGTCAATCTCCTCCGCCGAGTCCTCACCGTCAGCCAGGTTCAGCCTGAACCAGTCCTCCGGCTGCGTGATGCCGTCGTCATTCACCTCAGGAGCAAAGGCGCTGGTGTCGGTGAAGTCGGCGATCGCCGAGGCACGCTGGATGATAGCTGGCCGCACTGCCTCCAGCTCCTTGTCGGCCTCCTGCCGCCAGGTGCGCAGCTGATCCAAGTTCATCCCAGGGTACCAAGACCAGACGAACTCTAGCGCCCGTCGAGCGCCGGATCGAGCTGCTGAAGCCTTCCAGGCCTCAAGGCGGCCGACGGCTACCTCCAGCCAGTCGGCAGTACGGCTGGGGGTGCAAGGAATTACCTCACCAGGCCAAAGAGCGGCCAGCACCTGTGCCCCAGCACGCTGAAGCCGGTGGAGCATGCGGTAGGCCGGCTGGAGGTGGGCCTCGATTGCTAGAAGCTGCTCCTCCAGCGACCGGTTGGCATCCGGCGCGATCTCAACCCCAGCCTGCCGTCGGGCCTCTCGGTGGGCTTCAATGGCTTGGTTGGGGGCGACAAAATGCCCAGGAAAGTACTCTTCACAAAGAAGAAGAAACAGAGGAAGTCAGGAGATAAAGCGACTTGCAAGAACAAGCAAAGAGTGAAGAAGAAGGCGTCCTACCGTCAACCAGGTCTTCCACACGGTCGTAGCCTTTGCTCAGAGCTTGCCTTGCCTCGGCCCAGCCCACCGCCTCAGTCTCGAATTCAGCTTTGAGGGCGGCCTCGCTGTCCTGGGCCGCCTTCAGGGCCGCCTGGTGGCTTTCCTCCTGGTCGGCCAGCCTCTTGGCCAGGCGGTCACGCTCCTGGGCCAAGGCATTGAGCTCGCCCTCCTTGGTGCGAGGGGTGGTCTGGGCGATACCCAGCTGCTGCCTTAGGTCGGCGTTAGCTCCTGCCAGCATGGAAACAAGAAAGTTAAGAAAGAAGTCGGTAAGAAAGATCCGATCTGACTGCTCAGTAGTCGGCCCGAATCTCGGGGACTACACCCAGTGGGTGCGCTGACGTGCCCCCACATGAGATGAAAAGACAAGAACACTCATGCCGGCTTTCCGTCAGATCGGCGGCCCTCTTGTCTGCCTCCCGGACCTGGGAGTTGAAGGTAGCGGCGTGGAGGTTGTGGTAATCCTGCAAACATGACGAAGAAGCAAGCAAGGGCAAGTCAGTAAAACAAGTCTTCGAGGAAGTTCCAAGCCGCCTGCTTAGCAGCCGGCTCGGAACTCGGGGACTACACCCACTGGCTGCGCTGACACGCCCCCACGGATAGAAATCAAGAACAAAAGAACGCACTCGAACGACCGCCCGCGTCGCGAGAAATTCTCGGGTACATTGTTGCAGCGCGGTGGCTTGGGCCTGAAGCCGGCTGCGGACGTCTTGCACCGCCAAGTTCAGCGCGGCCATCCCACCGCCCTGCGTCCACCCTGGCGAGCTAGTGGTGGTCGACTCCAGCTCATGCGACAACGAGCTGGAGGCGACCGCCCTCTGCTGATCCGGCTCTGAAGCCGCCCTCGCCGCACGCCGGCGAGCCAGTGATAAGACCACAAGATCCGCCTGCGCAGTCGGCTGCTCAGGCGGCACCTCAGGCTGGCTGCCTTGGCCGGTCCCGGCCGATGGAGGCGGCACCACTCCTCCCTCCAGGACGACTACGTCGCCTTCCTCCCTCGCTGTCAATGGCGGGTCGCGGCTGATCTCCTCTGGCGGGTGTTGCGGGACGTCCGGGGGCGCGGAATGGAGGGGGATGACGAGCCGCGGAGGCTGGTCTCGCAGGGCCTCCGCCGTCTTCTCCGCGGTCTCAGCCTCCGCCCGGGCCCTGGCCGCCGCGTCGGCCTGCGCCTCGACCGATTTCGCCGTCGTCTCCAGGGTCGGCTCGGCGGCGGCTGCCCTTCTCTCCTCTGCCTTCTGTTCCTCTCGCGCTTCCCGCGCGTTACGCTCCGTCGCCGCCTGAAGCTCGGCGCGGGGATCTATGCGATGGGAGCCCACAGACCCTCCCGCACTGCCGACCATGGAGGCGGCGGTAGTCTGCTCAAGAGTGAGCGGGGCCCTGATTGACAAAACAGGAAACAAGACTTAGAAGAACATCAACCGAAGAAAAGAAAGAAAGTTGCGTAAAGACTAGAACTTATGCGGAGACCACCTGCGGCTGCTTTACCACCTTGCGGAAGCGGGCCACCTTGTCCCGCTTGGTTGCCGCCGCGGGAACCTTGGGCCTCTTCGGTCGGCCGCCGAAGGGAGTCGGTGCCGCTCGGCGCTTCAGTACGCCACCTCGTGCGGCCGGCCCGCCGGATGGGCCGGCGCCTTGGGGGTTGGACGCCGGCTGACGGCATGGAGCGAGGTCGGCCTCGTCATCATCGGGCCAGTCTTCAAAGCCAGTGGTGAAGCCGGAGCCGCCTGCCTCGCCGCCGCCCCCCACGGCGTCCTCGTCCAGGGTGGCCCCCCCAAGTCGGCGTCATCCGGATCGTCCGCTGCGCGGTCGGGGGCAAACTCGCGCTCCGGCACCACGGTCCCGGACGGAGGGTGAAGAAGGGGGTTCTGATTAAGGACAGACCAACTGATCAAGAGTCGGCTCGAAAAATGATTTGGCAACAAACAAAAAAATAAAGAAGAGAAAACTTACCATGGGTGGTGGATTGGCGCGAGAGAATGGCGCCATGCCATACTGCCAGTCTCGCTTGCGCCTGCAGTTGGCGATGTAGTTCACCATATAAGACACCTCGTCGTGAGGCATCTCCCTGGTGCTGAGCCGGCTTGGGTCGAAGCGGCCGCTCATCTGACAGATTAGATGAGGGCGGCCTTGGAGCGGAAGGACCCGGCGCTCGACGAAGGCGGCGATCAAGTCGGGCCCGGTCAGGCGGTCCGACTGGATGAGCACCCAAAGTCGGGCGACGGCTCCGGCTCCAGCCGGCGTCAGCGATCTGGCCCGGTAGGACCATGAAGCTGGCCTCCCAGCCGGTGGGCCGGCTACGTAAGCCGGCAAGTTGACGTAATCGCCGTTCGGGGCAACGTTCTTTACATAAAAGTAAGACCATTGCCAGAGCTTCACCGACTGGATCAGCGCGATTGAAGGGAAGGGGTTGTCGGCGGTGGACCACCTCATGGCGATGAAGGCGCCGCTCGGAGCCGGCACACCGGCCGTGACCATGCCGAGCTTGGATTGAAAGAACTCCCCCCAGAGCTCGATGGTGGGGAGGACGCCGAGGAAGCCTTCGCACAAAGAGACGAAGGCCGAAAGTAGCACCACCGTGTTGGGGGTGAGGTGGTGCGGCTGGAGCTGGTAGAAGTCCAGGAACGCGCGGAAGAAGCCACTGGCGGGGAGGCCGACACCGTGCATACAGTGCGACTAGAAGATCACTCGCTCGCCTTCCTCCGGCGCCGGCGAGATCTCCCTCGCTAGCGCGAGGCGGACGTGTATAAGATCCTCGCTCGGCAGCCGACGCGTCTTGCGGAGAAACTCGATGTGGTCGTCGCGGATGGTGGAGCTGTCCCAAGAGCTCGACATCGGGGCCATGGCGGCGAGCGCGACGAAGAGAAGCGCCCGGCGTGGAGGCAGCAAGCCTGCAGCACGCTGGGAGGAAGAATGGACGGCGAGGAGCTACTGCAGCGAGGCAGAAGAAGAAGGAGGCAGGGCGAGGGCGAGCGTGCGAACTACTGCAGCTCCCCCTCTCTGCCCCTACTTATAGCCTCGCACGGCGAAGCCGAGGAGGCGAGGCACGGGGGGCGTGGGATTTACTGCGCCCACTCCCCCACGCCCCACGATTATTGCGCCTTGATGGCGAGTGGGAACCGCCACCGGAAGACGTGCGGTCGGTTAGGGCCACAGAAGATCCGCGCGCGGGCCGAGGCACGGGAGTGGCGGGCCCCGGCCTGCGACGGCGTCCCGTCACGCGCATGGGCTGGCAGGCCTTGCCAGCCGAAGGGTGCCACGCGGCGCACGGAAAGCGGGTGGTCAGCCCGCCGTTTGGCTGGCGCGCCAGCTGGTTCTCGCCTTCGAATTTTGAGGAGGCATCGCCGAGAAGGCACGAGCAAGAAAGGCCGGCTCCTAGCTGCTGGCTCCTCGGGATAGGAAGCTGGCCGAGCTTCTCGATCTTTCCTTCAGCCGCGAAGCCCAACCAGCTTCGGGGACTACTGTCGGAGTAAATGACCACAGGTAGCCTAACCGGCTCCCTTTGGCCCTCAGAAAAAACAACGGGCCAATCGGACCTCGAGGCACCTAAGACACGGGGCCGCCTTCCCTCGGTCGGCTATCACCTAGGCCGGCTGGCCGAAGGCGGCCCGGCCGTAAAACAACCTTTGGAGGACGCAACGAACGGGCCGACTCCAAGAAGCCGGCCCATGGAGGACCGACTCCCCGGAGGCGGCCCATGAAGGGCCGACTCCAAGAAGCAAGCGGCCGAACGCCGCCTCCGAAGACCACCACCCATAATGGTGACGGGACAGGGTGTGGCTACAGCAAGCCCTGCCACCCCCGAATCCCGGTGAATGCATGGCTACAGTACGCCGTACGGGGTAGCCATCCCCCGTCCAGCGTGGCACTGTTGCCATGAGAATCATGATGCCATCCGCGACGGGTCGCTAGTACGGCCCGCAGGCGGCGGACCCCTTCGGTCAGAGAGACATCCGAAGGCGGCCCGGCCTCCCCCAGCCGGCCCAAGGCCGGGCCGGCTTCCAATAGCCGGCTTGCTCCCCCTCGGGGCACGCGCACCATTAAGCAGATGAGACGCGGTAAGGCTACAGTGGGAGCCCGCAAGGCGGCGACACTATAGCCATGCTTACCTCGACAAAGCCTTCGTCATCAGAGGCGAGGCCACAGTAACCAGTCCCCGACAAGATCCCCCATGCGGTGGGGCTGGCCTGTCGACCAACGGACCGACAGCCGGCAGGACCCACCAGTCGGCGGGCCCCAGAAGTCGGCGGAGATGGCGGCGGTCGCAGACACTGACGGCCTGGGCCCCCGCCCAGCCGGATTACCATTTTACCCCCGGGGGTAGGCCTATATAAACCCCCCGGGACACCCATGCAAAGGGTTGATCTCATAAAGTTTTAGACACTACCATAGGGAGAGAAGAGAGCTAGCCTTGCCCTTCTTCATCCTCCCACCAAACAGCTCAAGGAGCACCTTGTAGCTACTTGTCGATCTAGTGATCATGCGGAGACCCCGCAGAGCAGCAGTAGGGGTGTTATCTCCACGGAGAGCCTCGAAGCTGGGTAAGATTCGCCGGCGTGAATGCCTTCGCCTCATCCTGTTTCCAGGCACCGGCGATGTCTTACTGGCTCCCACAATGATAAGCCATCCGTTGGCATATGTCGCACCTACCACCCGACACCCCCTGTCTTGTGGACATCCCGGAGACCTCCCTGACTTGTTCCCGACACCAAAAATTCCTATAAATACAGAAACCTCCCGAAAATAACCTAGATCGGGAGTTCCGCCGCCGCAAGCCTCTGTAGCCACCAAAAACCAATCGGGACCCTGTTCCGGCACCCTGTCGGAGGGGGGAATCATCACCGGTGGCCATCTTCATCATCCTGGCGCTCTCCATGACGAGGAGGGAGTAGTTCACCCTCGGGGCTGAGGGTATGTACCAGTAGCTATGTGTTTGATCTCTCTCTCTCGTGTTCTTTAGGTGGTACGATTTTGATGTACTGTGAGCTTTGCTATTATAGTTGGATCTTATGATGTTTCTCCCCCTCTATCTCTTGTAATGGATTGAGTTCTCCCTTTGAAGTTATCTTATCAGATTGAGTCTTTAAGGATTTGAGAACACTTGATGTATTTCTTCCATGTGCTTATCTGTGGTGACAATGGGATATTCACATGATCTACTTGATGTATGTTTTGGTGATCAACATGCGGGTTCAGTGACCTTGTGAACTTATGCATAGGGTTTGGCACACGTTTTCGTCTTGACTCTTCGGTAGAAACTTTGGGGCACTCTTTGAAGTACTTTGTATTGGTTGAATAGATGAATCTGAGATTGTGTGATGCATATCGTATAATCATCCCCACGGATACTTGAGGTGACATTGGAGTATCTAGGCGACATTAGGGTTTTGGTTGATTTGTGTCTTAAGGTGTTATTCTAGTACGAACTCTATGATAGATTGAACAGAAAGAATAGCTTCGTGTTATTTTACTACGTACTATTGAATAGATCGATCAGAAAGGATAACTTTGAGGTGGTTTCGTACCCTACAATAATCTCTTTGTTTGTTCTCCGCTATTAGTGACTTTGGAGTGGCTCTTTGTTGCATGTTGAGGGATTGTTATATGATCCAATTATGTTATTATTGTTGAGAGAACTTGCACTAGTGAAAGTATGAACCTTAGTCCTTGTTTCCTAGCATTGCAATACCGTTCATGCTCACTTTTACCACTTGTTACCTTGCTGTTTTTATATTTTCAGATTACAAAAACCTATATCTATCATCCATATTGCACTTGTATCACCATCTCTTCGCCGAACTAGTGCACCTATACAATTTACCATTGTATTGGGTGTGTTGGTGACACAAGAGACTCTTTGTTATTTGGTTGCAGGGTTGTTTGAGAGGGACCATCTTCATCCTATGCCTCCCACGGATTGATAAACCTTAGGTCATCCACTTGAGGGAAATTTTCTACTGTCCTACAGACCTCTGCACTTGGAGGCCCAACAACGTCTACAATAAGAAGGTTGTGTAGTAGACATCAGAGAGCCACAAAAACACTTTTCCATCGCTGCAACCTTCTGTACCCGTGAGATCTCATCTTGGGGCCTTTTCGGGTGATCTGCCGGAGGGGGAATCGATCATGGAGCGCTTCTACTCAACACCATTGTCTCTCTGATGAAGCGTGAGTAGTTTACCACAGACCTTTGGGTCCATAGTTATTAGCTAGATGGCTTCTTCTTTCTCTTTGATTCTCAATACAAAGTTCTCCTCGGTGTTCTTGGAGATCTATTCGATGTAATACTCTTTTGCGGTGTGTTTGTCGAGATCCGATGAATTGTGGATTTATGAACTTGATCATCTATGAATATTATTTGGTTCTTCTCTGAATTCTTATATGCATGATTTGATATCTTTGCAAGTCTCATCGAATTATCGGTTTAGTTTGGCCTACTAGATTGATCTTTCTTGCAATGGGAGAAGTGTTTAGCTTTGGGTTCAATCTTGCAGTGTCCTTTCCCAATGACAGTAGGGGCAGCAAGGCACGTATTGTATTGTTGCCATCGAGGATAAAAATATGGGGTTTATATCATATTGCTTGAGTTTATCCCTCTACATCATGTCATCTTGCTTAATGCATTACTCCGTTCTTATGAACTTAATACTCTAGATGCATGCTGGATAGCAGTCGATGTGTGGAGTAATAGTAGTAGATGCAGAATCATTTCGGTCTACTTGACACGGACGTGATGCCTATGTTCATGATCATTGCCTTAGATGTCATCATAATTATGCGCTTTTCTATCAATTGCTCGGCAGTAATTTGTTCACCCACCATAATACATGCTATCTTGAGAGAGCCACTAGTGAAACCTATGGCCCCTGGATCTCTTTTCCATTATATTGAATCAACGTGCCAATTTCTATCATCGTTCCTTTTTCTTGCAATCTTTACTTTCCAATCTATACAAAAAAATACCAAAAATATTTAGTTTATTATCTCTATCCGATCTCACTTTTGCGATTGGTCGTGAAGGGATTGACAACCCCTTTATCGTGTTGGTTGCAAGGTTCTTGATTGTTTGTGCAGAGACTAGGTGACTTGTGTGTCGTATCCTACTGGATTGATACCTTGGTTCTCAAAATTGAGGGAAATACTTACCCTACTTTGCTGCATCACCCTTTCCTCTTCAAGGGAAAACCAACGCATGCTCAAGAGGTAGTAGGTGCATGCCCATAAAAGATATTACTCATATAAATAGAATAACCATTATTCTCCGATTTAAATGAATAAACTTCTCGCAATAAAAAAGATCCAAATATAATGTTCATGCTCAATGCTGGCTCCAAATAACAATTATTGAGGTCTAAAATTAATCTCGAAGGTAGATGTAGAGGTAGCGTGCCGACTGCGATCACATCGTCCTTGGAACCATTCCCGACGCGCATCATCACCTCGTCCTTAGCCAATCTTTGTTTATTCTGTAGCTCCTATTTCGAGTTACAAATATGAGCAAACAAACCAGTACCAAATACCCATGCGCTACTATGAGCATTAGTAAGGAACACATCAATAAGATGTGTATCAAATATACCTTTGTTCACTTTGCCATCCTTCTTACCCGCCAAGTATTTGGGGTTGTTCCGCTTCCAGTGATCATTTGCTTTGTAGTAGAAGCACTCAGTTTCAGGCTTGGGTTCAGCTTTGGGCTTCTTCACGGGAGAGGCAGCTTGCTTGCCATTCTTCATGAAGCTCCCTTTCTTTCCCTTGCCCTTTTTCTTGAAACTAGTGGTCTTGTTAACCATCAACACTTGATGCTCCTTATTGATTTCTACCTTCGCTGATTTCAGCATCGCGAAGAGCTCGGGAATCATTTTTGTCATCCCTTGCATATTATAGCTCATCAAAAAGCCTTTGTAGCTTGGTGGCAGTGACTTAAGAACTCTGACAATAACACTCTCAACTGGAAGATCAATTCCCAGCTGAGTCAAGTGGTTATGATACCCAGACATTTTGAATATGTGTTCACTGACAGAAATGTTCTCCTCCATCATGCAGCTATAGAACTTGTTGGAGATTTCATATCTCTCAACCCGGGAATTAGCTTGAAATATCAACTTTAGCTCTTGGAACATCTCATATGCTCCATGGCATTCAACATGTCTTTGAAGTCCCGGTTCTAAGTCATAAAGCATGGTACACTGAACTATCAAGTAGTCAACAGTCCGTGTTTGCCAGACATTCACAACATCTAGATTAGTGGGAACGGGTTGATTGCCTAGCTGTGCATCAAGGACATAATTCTTCAGTGTAGCAATGAGGATAATCCTCAAGTTACGGACCCAGTCCATGTAGTTGCTACCATCATATTTCATATTAGCTTTCTCTAGGAGCACATTAAAATTCAAGGGAACAGTGTCACGGGCCATTGATCTACAACATAGATATGCAAAAACTATTAAGACTAAGTTCATGATAAATTTTAGTTCAAATAATCAAATTACTAATGAACTCCCACTTAAATCAACATCTCTTAAGTTGTCTAAGTGATACATGATCCAAATCAACTAACCCATGTCCTATCATCATGTGAGATGGGGTAGTCATCAATGGTGAACATATCTATGTTGTATCTACTATATGACTCACGTTCGACCTTTCGGTCTCTAGTGTTCTGAGACCATGTCTGTACATGCTAAGCTCGTCAAGTTTAACCCAAGTATTCTGCATGTGTAAAACTGGCTTACACCCGTTGTATGTGAACGTAGAGTCTATCACACCCGATCATCACGAGGTGCTTCGAAACGACGAACTTTAGCAACGGTGCATACTCAGGGAGAACACTTTTTATCTTGAAATTAAGTGAAGGGACCATCTTATAATGCTACCATCATTCTAAGCAAAATAAGATGCATAAAGAATAAACATCACATGCAATCAAAAATATGTGACACGATATGGCCATCATCATCTTGTGCTTTTGATCTCCATCTACAAAGCATCGGCATGATCTCCATCGTCACTGGCACGACACCTTGATATCCATCATAGCGTGGGGTCGTCTCGCCAACTATTGCTAACGATAGTGATACGTCTCCAATGTATCTATAATTTTTTATTGTTCCATGCTATTATATTATCTGTTTTGGATGTTTTATATGCATTAATATGCTATTTTATATTATTTTTGGGATTAAACTATTAACCTAGAGCCAAGTGCAAGTTTCTGTATTTTCCTTGTTTTAGATTTTTACAGAAAAGGAATATCAAACGGAGTCCAACCGAGCTGAAAATTTCCGGTGATTTTTTTGGACCAAAAGAGACCCCCGAAGCACCGGAGCTGGGCCAGGAGGTGACCAAGGAGGCCACAAACCCTGCGGGCGCGCCCTGAGGGCTTGTGATCCCATCAGGCACCCCCTGGCTTGTTTCCAACGCCAAAAATTCCTATAAATATAGAAACCTCTGAAAAGAACCCTAGATCGGAAGTTCCGCCGCTGTAAGCCTTTATAGCCACGAAGAACCAATCGGGAGCCCGTTCTGGCACCCTGCCGGAGGGGGAAATCATCACCGGAGGCCATCTTCACCATCCCACTGGCGGTCTCCATTATGAGGAGGGAGTAGTTCACAAGTAGCTATGTGTTTGATCTCTCTCTCTCTCTTGTTCTTGATTTGGCACGATCTTAATGTACCGCGAGCTTTGTTACTATAGTTGGATCTTATGGTGTTCTTCCCTCTCTACCTTCTTGTGATGAATTGAGTCTTGCTCTTTAAGGTTTCGTTATGTTGGGTTGAGTATTGGATTTGAGAACACTTGATGTATGTCTTGTGATGGGATATCTGTGGTGACAATGGATGTTCTATTGATTCACTTGATGTATGTTTTGACATTCAACTCGCGGATTCCCGAGGTGACATTGGGGTAATCTATGCATAGGGGTTGATGCACGTTTTCGTCCTACGTTCTTTGATAGAGACTTTGGAGTGATTCTTTGTTGCACGTTGAGGGATTGTTATGTGATCCAAATATGTTATCATTGTTGAGAGAATTTTCACTAGTGAAAGTATGAACCCTAGGCCTTGTTTTCAAGCATTACAATACCATTTTTGCTCACTTTTACTACTTGCTACCTTGTTGTTGTTATATTTTTAGATTACAAAAACCTATATCTACTATCCATATCATACTTGTATCACCATCTCTTCGCCGAACTAGTGCATCTATACAATTTACCATTGTATTGGGTGTGTTGGGGACACAAGAGACTCCTTGTTATTTGGTTGCAGGGTTGTTTGAGAGAGACCATCTTCATCCTACGCCTCCCATGGATTGATAAACCTTAGGTCATCCACTTGAGGGAATTTTGCTACTGTCCTACAAAACTCTATGCTTGGAAGACCAACACGAGTCTACAAGAAGAAGGTTGCGTAGTAGACATCACATGGTGATAAAGTAAAGAAATTACATGGCACTTAGTGATTGACACACATGTCATACAATAATTAAATACAACCCTAAGGCTCTTGCCGGTTGTCGTACTCATTGACATGCAAGTCATGAACTTATTACAAAACATGATCATCTCATACATCAACATATATCACATCATATATTGGCCATATCACATCACAACATGCCCTGCAAAAACAAGTTAGACAACCTCTACTTTGTTGTTGCAAGTTTTACGTGGCTTCTATGGGCAACTAGCAAGAACCATTCTTACCTACGCAGAAACCACAACGGTAATTATCAACTTTGCTGTTTTAACCTTCTTCAAGGACCGGTCGTAGTCAAATTTGATTCAACTAAAGTAGGAAAAACAGACACCCGCCATCCACCTTTATGCAAAACAAGTTGCATGTTAGTCGGTGGAACCGGTCTCATGTGCGTGGACACGTAAGGTTGGTTCGTGCCGCTTCATCCCACAATGCCGCTGAATCAAAATAAGACATTGATGGTAAGCAATATGACCATCACCACCCACAACTCCTTTGTGTTCTACTCATGCATATCATCTAGGCATATACCTGGCTCATGAGAGCATCTCCAACAGCTGCGCCAGAAGACGCGCGCGTGGTAAATTAGCATTTTAGTGTCCAAGGGACGATTTCGCGCGCTCCAACGGAGGCGGGAAATTAGCGCGCATGGGAAATGATTGCGCGCGGGGGAGAAAGTGGGCGGTCGCGCGCTAGATTTGGCGCACCGCTTCCGGTGCGCCTATAAATTGCGGCGCTCGCCACGCGGCCTCCCATAGCTATCCACACTGCCACGCGCGCTCTCCCCCTTCCTCTACCGCTTCCTCACCCCACCACTGATCCGCCACCACCGCGTCACCAAGACGCCGCGCCGCCGGGGGTCTTCAGGCTACCGCGGTGTCCGTGAGTGCCCCTCTGGCGCCTTCTAGTCAGAGATTCGGTCCGACGACGTCCACCTCGGCCTCGGCACGTTCGAGTCCGCGCACGAGGTCGCCCGAGCGTACGACGTGGCGGCGTGGCGCCTCCAGAGGCCTCGCGCGCATATGAACTTCCACGACGTCCACACGTGCAAGCAGGCGTAGGTCGTCGCCCTCCACCTCGTCCTATAATAGAACAAGACCGGGAGGATCATCGTCGGTGGCAGCGCCGCCTCCTCATTGCCGAGCAGGACAAGCGCGCCATAGCGGAGTGTCGCTAGCGCTACCCACAAGACGTCGCCGCCGAGAACACCTTCTAGGCGGAGAGGACGGCAAGGCGCCGCGTGGACCGGGCGGAAAGGCCTCGGCGGAAGGCACTGACCATATCGTAGATCGATCTCGTTAACGCATGTGGGGAGTCGTTCTTTGGCTTAGATGAGGAACGTCGGAAGACGCATGGCTCGATACCTCGGACAACACTAGCGAGAATGATGACTCGCATTAGGTTCTAGTTGCACCGTAGTTTTTATCTAGTTGCACCGTAGTTTTTTTATCGTTTTGGACTATTTTTTTTATCTATCTATGCTATGATGAACTATGTACGCGTTGTGAAATATCTATGTATCGTTTTTTATAAATTTGTAAACTATGCATATGTTTTTTATATTAGTTCAGAGTGCATATGTTGTTTGAGCGAGAGCGTGTGTGCTGCATTTTAGTGCACCTTCTCGAGCTACACGCGCACGCTAAGTTTACAGCGGCCACTGGAGCCAGCGCTCCCCGCCGCGCCAATCAGGCGATCGGCGCGCTGCAAACACATTTTTAGTGTGTCACGCGTTGGGCGGCTGTTGGAGATGCTCTGATGCCACTGTTGTGGAACATTGCATGGAAAACAAAAAAATTCTACGCACACACAAGATCTATTCATGGAGATGCATAGCTACGTGATGCGGAGCATCCCACGTTCATCCCCATGTACACTCCGACTACTCTCCAAGCCCCAAGAGGACATATGATGAGACCTCGAACATACGCCATTGGACATAAGGTGAACTCGCTCCTCTACAAATCATCACTTTCCACATATGAGACATGGCTACTACCTCAAACATATGTGCTATGCATGACCAGGAACCAAGAGGAAGGCCATGGAACAGCTACGAGCATTGGACAAGACAGCGAGGACACCAAGCGCGAGGAACAAGAGGAAGAGCTGCCAGGAAGCTACAGCTCTCGAACGTCCGACGACCTCCGGACGACCGACGATCTTCGGACGTCCGATGCCTGGGGACTTCACCAGCCAGATCGACTCCAGTCGAGGCTACCTATAGCACCCACACGACCGCCCGACACCGAACGTCCGACACTCATCAGCGCCCGGACGACCGACCCCGGTCAGACGTCCGACACCAACAGTCTAGTACTGAAACTTCGGAAGTACGGAGACCTCCGGACGTCCGACGCCACCTATCCAGAGACAAAACGTCGAACATCCGACAGGCACCGGACGACCGGACCCTCGCGAGCCACCGGACGTACGATACCTGTCGGACGACCGACGCCTGTGTGTGTGCAGCTTCGGGCCCGTGGCCCATGTACCCTTTCACTCCACCCTCATTTGCACTTAGACTATAAATAGACCTCCCCCTCCTCCTAGAGAGGGTGATCACAGGTTTAGCTCATTGAGATAGAGCTTTGCTCAACCATACGGATCTACTCCTCGTGAGAGACTGCGGCCTCTTCGGAGAAGATCCATCCTGGATTCAAGACCCCATTCATGGGATGACCCTCAAGACCTCCTCACAAAGATGAACTACTGCCACTTGTATCGTCCTTTGTTGGATTCAGATCTTGTATCACTTTGAGTTTCGAGGATCTAGCATATGTATGACCTTATTCTCATTGGTTGAGTGTTTCCTCTTGTGTTTGCCCTTGTTTTCCCCACGTTCCCCCCTCATGTTCTTCGTGTTCTTGGTAGGATTCCCTCCAAACATGAAAGATAGGGTGTCTAGGGTTCTACCCTACATCATCTTGGTATCATGAGCCACGTTGATCATGTTTTTGGAGCCCCTACCCCTCTTTTTCTAGCCTAATTTTGTTTTGTTCTGCTACCTCTTGAGCATGCGTTGGTTTTCCCTAGAAGAGGAAAGGGTGATGCAGCAAAGTAGCATAAGTATTTTCCTCAGTTTTTGAGAACCAAGGTATCAATCCAGTAGGAGGCTACACTCAAATCCCTCATACCTGCACAAACAAATAAGAACCTTGCAACCAACGCGATAAAGGGGTTGTCAATCCCTTCACGGCCACTTGCAAAAGTGAGATCTGGTAGAGATAATAAGATAAATATCTTCGGTATTCAATTCATAGGTGGCTCTCATAATAGATTCATAAGGTAATTTGATTTTCTTGCTAGGAAAGTGTTCCATGCCTTTCCTTAATGGAAATTGGAATCTAATATTTCCTTCTTTCATATCAATAATTGCACCAATCGTTCTAACGAAAGGTCTACCAAGAATAATAGGACATGAAGCATTGCAATCTATATCAAGAACAACAAAATCTACGAGAACATAATTCCTATTTGCAACAATAAGAACATCATTAATCCTTCCCATAGGTTTCTTAATGGTGGAATCCGCAAGGTGCAAGTTTAAAGAGCAATCATCAAATTCACGGAAACCTAACACATTACACAAAGTTTTTGGAATCGTGGAAACACTAGCACCCAAATCACACAAAACATAGCATTCATGATCTTTAATTTTAATTTTAATAGTAGGTTCTCACTCATCATAAAGTTTTCTAGGGATAGAAACTTCTAATTCAAGTTTTTCTTCATAAGATTGCATTAAAGCATCAACGATATATTTAGTAAAAGCTTTATTTTGACTATAAGCATGATGAGAATTTAACACGGATTGCAACAAGGAAATACAATATATTAAAGAACAAGTATCATAATTAAATTCCTTTAAATCCAAAATAGTGGGTTCATTTCTATGTAAAGTTTTGACCTCTTCAATCCCACTTTTACCAATTTTTGCATCAAGATCTAAAAACTCCGAATCATTGGGATGCCTCTTAACTAAAGTTGACTCATCTCCAGCCGCATCATTATCAAGATTCATATTGCAAAACAAAGATTTAATAGGAGACACATCAATCACTTTTAGATCTTCATCCCTATTATCATGAAAACTAGAAGAACACGCTTTTACAAAGCAATCTTTCTTAGCACGCATCCTAGCGGTTCTTTCCTTGCACTCATCAATGGAAATTCTCATAGATTTGAGAGACTCATCGATATCATGCTTAGGTGGAATAGACATAAGTTTCAAAGAATCAACATCAAGAGAAATTCTATCCACGTTCCTAGCCAACTCATCAATCTTAGGCAATTTTTCTTCAAGCAAAGCATTGAAATTCTTTTGAGAAATCATAAACTCTTTAACACCAATCTAAAAATCAGAGGGCATCTTATTAAAATTTCATAAGAGTTGTTGTATGAATTACCATAATTATTAGAGGAATTACTAGGAAACGGCCTAGGATTAAAGTTTCCTCTATATGCGTTGTTGCCAAAATTATTCCTACCAACAAAATTCACATCCATAGATTCATTATTATTCTCAATCAAAGTAGACAAAGGCATATCATTAGGATCAATAGGAGCACTATTATTAGCAAACAATTTCATAAGTTCATCCATCTTTCCACTCAAAACATTAATCTCTTCTATCGCATGAACCTTTTTACTAGTAGATCTTTCAGTGTGCCATTGAGAATAATTAACCATAATATTATATCGGAGTTTAGTAGCTTCTCCTAAAGTGATTTCCATAAAGTGCCTCCCGCAGCCGAATCTAAAAGATTTCTAGAAGCAAAATTCAATTCGGCATAAAATTTTTGTATAATCATCCATAAATTCAATCCATGTGTAGGGCAATTGCGAATCATTAATTTCATCCTATCCCAAGATTGTGCAATATGTTCATGATCAAGTTGCTTAAAATTCATAATATCGTTTCTAAGAGAGATGATCTTAGCGGGAGCAAAACACTTAGAGATAAAAGCATCTTTGCACTTATTCCATGAATCAATACTATTTTTAGGCAAAGACGAAAACCAAGTTTTAGCACGATCTCTAAGCGAAAATGGAAATAGCTTCAATTTAACAATATCATTATCCACGTCTTTCTTCTTTTGCATATCACACAAATCAACAAAGTTGTTTAGATGAGTAGCGACAATTCACTAGGAAGGCCAGAGAATTGATCTTTCATGACAAGATTCAACAAAGCAGCATTAATTTCACAAGATTCAGCATCGGTAAGAGGAGCAATCAGAGTGCTAAGAAAATCATTGTTGTTGGTATTGGAAAAATCACACCATTTAGTATTATCTTGAGCCATCGTGACAAACAATCCAACACACAAGCACGCAAGAGGCAAGCGAAAAAGAGGTGAATGGGAAAAGGAGGGAGAATAAAACGGCAAGGGTGAAGTGGGGGAGAGGAAAACGAGAGGCAAATGGCAAGTAATGTAATGCGAAGGATAAGAGTTTGTGATGGGTACTTGGTATGTCTTGACTTGTGCGTAGACTCCCCGGCAACGGTGCCAGAAATCCATCTTGCTACCTCTTGAGCATGCATTGGTTTTCCCTTGAAGAGGAAAGGGTGATGCAGCAAAGTAGCGTAAGTATTTCCCTCAGTTTTTGAGAACCAAGGTATCAATCCAGTAGGAGGCTACACTCAAATCCCTCGTACCTGCACAAACAAATAAGAACCTTGCAACCAACGCGATAAAGGGGTTGTCAATACCTTCACGACCACTTGCAAAAGTGAGATCTGATAGAGATAATAAGATAAATATTTTTGGTGTTTTTATGATATAGATTGAAAAGTAAAGATTGCAAAATAAAATACATCGGAAACTTATATGATAGAAAATAGACCTGGGGGGCATAGGTTTCACTAGTGGCTTCTCTCAAGATAGCATAAGTATTATGGTGGGTGAACAAATTACTATCGAGCAATTGATAGAAAAGTGCATAGTTATGAGAATATCTAGGCATGATCATGTATATAGGCATCACGTCCGTGACAAGTAGATCGAAATGATTCTGCATCTACTACTATTACTCCAGACATCGACCGCTATCCAGCATGCATCTATAGTATTAAGTTCATAGAATAGAGTAACGCATTAGGCAATATGACATGATGTAGAGGGATAAACTCAAGCAATATGATATAAACCCCATCTTTTTATCCTCGATGGCAACATTACAATATGTGTCTTTCTGCCCATGCTGTCACTGGGAAAGGACACCGCAAGATTGAACCCAAAGCTAAACACTTCTCCCATTGCAAGAAAGATCAATCTAGTAGGCCAAACCAAACTGATAATTTGAAGAGACATGCAAAGATAAGAAATCATACATAAAAGAATTCAGAGGAGATTCAAATATTGCTCATAGATAATCTTGATCATAAACCCACAATTCATCGGATCTCGACAAACACACCGCAAAAAGAACTACATCAAATAGATATCCAAGAAGATCGAGGGGAACTTTGTATTGAGATCCAAAGAGAGAGAAGAAGCCATCTAGCTAATAACTATGGACTGGAAGGTCTGAGGTAAACTACTCACACTTCATCGGAGAGGCTATGGTGTTGATGTAGAAGCCCTCCGTGATCGATTCCCCCTCCGGCGGAGCGCCAGAAAAGGCCCCAAGATGGGATCTCATGGGTACAGAAGGTTGCGGCGGTGGAAATAGGGTTTCATGGTGCTCTCGGATGTTTTCAGGGTATATGAGTATATATAGGCGAAAGAAGTCGGTCAGGGGAGCCACGAGGGGCCCACGAGGGTGGGGGCACACCTCCCTGCCTCGTGGACGCCTCGTTGCTTCCTTGACGTCCACTTCAAGTCTCCTGGATTGTGTTTGTTGCAAAAACAACTCTCCCGAAGGTTTCATTCCATTTGGACTCCGTTTGATATTCCATTTCTGCGAAACACTGAAATAGGCAAAAAACAGCAATTTGGACTGGGCCTCCGGTTAATAGGTTAGTCCCAAAATAATATAAAAGTGTATAATAAAGTCCATTAAACATCCAAAACAGATAATATAATAGCATGGAACAATAAAAAATTATATATACATTAGAGACGTATCATGTTCTTCCCCAATTTCGAAAATCCCCACCAAAAATAGCCCCAATTTTTTTTGTGATTTGTTGGTTTGATGATGTTCTGTTTATTTTGATCTGTGGATTTGCTTGGTTTCGAGTAAATCTAGCATCTCCCCAAGTTTCCCCATCTTCCATCCATGAAATCTCATCAATTTTGACCCCGAAATCTCCATTTTCCGCCCAAAATCACGTCCCGAAATTCGCATCTCGCGTTGACCCAGACCCACCGGACGACCGACGTTTTTTCGGACGTCCGGACACCCCAGAACCATCGGACGACCGACCAACACCGAACGTCCGAGACCCCCATTCCAGTACCAAAACAGCGGATTTACGGCCATTTCCGGACGTCCGTCCCGCGCTCCAGCCACCGGTCGTCTGACCATCATCGGACGTCCGATACCTGTAGATTCTCACTTCGACTGATTTTTTTTGTCCATAACTAATTCATCCGAACTCCGATTTTGATGTTCTTTAGCTCGTTTTGAAGCTATTGACATCCCCCATTACAAAAAAATATTGCCAACACCATTTGACTCCATCAAATTTTTTAAATTTTGGCATCTTTGCCTAGGGCTTACACCACCGACTTCCGCAACCTAACCCATTTTGCTTGCCATAGCATTAGTGGTTGCTTGATTAGTGATTCGAGTCTCCTAAGGTGTTTCGGCTACTTAGGGATGGTTGCTTCTTCATCAACCACCACCACCACTTCCGCATAACCTTGCCCACCATACACTTCCACCACCCCAACTTAACCCAATTTTGTTTGAGTTTGTTTGAGTTTGTTTGAGTTGTGGCTTGTGTCTCCTAAGGTGTTTCGGCTACTTAGGGACGGCAACTTCAAATCCGACACGTGTATAGCCCATCATTCCACTTTCGCATTGCCGAGTGCAAACCACCACCGCTCTCCCTGCCACCATTTGACATTTGCCTTTGGAGATTTTGAGTTTGTAGTTTTTCCGTTTCCTAGGGTGTTTTGGCTAACTATGAATGGGTCGACATCGGCAACACCGCCTCTCATCATCGCCAAGGACTGTAACCTCGATGACACCATTGTACATTCTCTTTGCCATTACATTGTTAACCCCTAGCCCATTTTGCGTCACTTTCCTATCGAGACTAGCCATTGAGTATTGCCCGGTAACTTTACTTGTGCACATTAGTGATCATACTTCCCATAGCATACATACCATATCATCATGGTGCATATCTAGTGTCACAAGTTTGTTTCCACATATACACTATTGCTATCTTGGTTTGTGCATTGTGCAAAAGTGGTCATACAAAAAAAAGAATATGCTTTTAAGCAAAGCAAAAGAGAGAGCAAAGAAGCTTGTAAGCAAGTGCCATAGCATCATACCACATTGCATATAAGATTGTCGTATCCGATCATCTTGGATCATCTTGAGAGAAACACCGGGAACCATACATACATAGCATACGTGGGATAGAAGTTGCTACATTTTGCATCTTATAGGTTGTGCACAAGTGTCGTATCCGCCTTTTGAGCAATCGTGCTAGCATCTCTCTTGAGTTGTGCAACATGAGCATTTTTCGTGGATTCTACATTTTGTGCTCATTCCTTTGTTGCACAACCCCATTTATCTATCCGTGTGTGTGTTTCTGTGTGCCATTCATTGCTATTGGTCTACTTGTTTCGCTTGCGAATTTGTGAATCTCTTTCAACATTATTGACTCTTGCTAACATTTTGCATCAATTTTTTGTGCCACTATCCTCACCGAGCTCCACCATAAGCCTTATTTGTGTATGTGTGAGAATCGACGAGATCAGTACCAATTGTGTTATTTCCTTGTTACGTCATTGAGTGATCATTGATCCATTTTCAACATCGGTCAAGGTACATTTGGTATAGTTCTATCCTTTCTTCCACTCATATTTGCTCGAGTATTGTGATGGATAGGGAAGGCATTTCATCTCCGGTCCTCGACAACAACAACGGCGTGAACAACTACATCACCAAAGCGTCCTTCTTCGATCTACAATGACAAATGCAAGGCACACAATCAAGATTGCGAGAGCGCATCGAGAACATCTCCACCGACATTCATCACTCCGAAGCAAGGAAAAGGGACTACATCGACAAGAAGCTTTCCGCACAAAAAGAGGAGCAAGATGCAAGGATGGAGGAGATTCGGGCCTTGATCAAGTCTTCTTCCCCTTCGTCATCTTCAAGGCGGTGACGTTCAAGCCACAAGTCTTCGGAGCGCGAAAATGATGCAAGCGCAATTCGTCCATGTCCGCATCTACATGGCGACCACTGTCGGTGTCAAAACCGGCGGATATCGGGTAGGGGGTCCCGAACTGTGCGTCTAGGAGGATGGTAACAGGAGACAAGGGACACGATGTTTTTACCCAGGTTCGGGCCCTCTCGATGGAGGTAAAACCCTACTCCTGCTTGATTGATATTGATGATATGGGTAGTACAAGAGTGGATCTACCACGAGATCAAGGAGGCTAAACCCTAGAAGCTAGCCTATGGTATGATTGTTGTTGTGTCCTATGGACTAAAACCCTCCGGTTTATATAGACACGGAGGGGGCTAGGGTTACACAGAATCGGTTACAATGGTAGGAGATCTACATATCCGTATCGCCAAGCTTGCCTTCCACGCCAAGGAAAGTCCCGTCCAGACACGGGACGAAGTCTTCAATCTTGTATCTTCATAGTCTTGGAGTCCGGCCGATGATGATAGTTCGGCTATCCGGACACCCCCTAGTCCGGGACTCCCTCAGTAGCCCCTGAACCAGGCTTCAATGACGACGAGTCTGGCGCGCATATTTTCTTCGGCATTGCAAGGCGGGTTCCTCCTTCGAATAATTCATAGAAGATTGTGAACACCAGGATAGTGTCCGGCTCTGTAAAATACATTCCACATACCATCGTAGAGAGAATAATATTTACACAAGTTCAATCTGCTGACGTATTTTGTGGCGTGACGTCACACCACAACCAAGCCTTTACTCGAATCATTTTTATTATACCACCTCATCGCGTTTAGTGAAGAGGTTTCCTTGGCACATCTTGTCGAAGCAGAGATCGTGTTCCCCTTATACCGGGATCTTCATCAATACGGACGTGGGTAACCCAACCGCGCCCGTTTCCACGCCTCCTCCATCGAAGGCGAGTTCCAAACGGTCACGGGGACGGCTCTTGGTATTCTCCCTCTTTATAATGAGACCAAGGCCCGTTCCTTTTCTTCAATCCTCAATCGAATCCGCCCCTCGCCCTGAGTTTCAACACCCAGGGCTCCAGATTCGGGCACTTCGGACCTTTGACAATGTTTGGCTCTGACCTACAAGGCCGGTGGATGCCCTCCTCCGTCACGGAAGAGGACGTGCTAAAGCTGAGAGAATCCAGGTATTTAACCTACGAGATTTCGCATAGGTTGCCTGCCCAAGGGCAAGTCATTCCTACTCCCGAGCCTGGCGAGAGTGTTGAGTTCGTGTCTCACCTCTGTCGGGGTTTAGGCTTCCCGATGGATCCCTTCGTGAGGGGGCTCATGTTTTACTATGGGTTGGAATTCCACGACTTGGCTCCGGGTCCATCCTCCACATCTCATCATTTATTGTCGTCTGCGAAGCCTTCCTCCGCACTACCCCTCACTTCGGTTTGTGGCTCAAAACCTTCAACGTGGAGCCAAAGATGGTTGAGGGGCGTCAGGCAGAGTGCGGAGGGGCGGTTATAAGCAAGAGGGCCGATGCTCCATGGCCCGAGGGCTCTTTTCAGGAGGAGCTCGGCTTGTGGCAATAGGAGTGGTTTTATATCACCGCTCCCAGGGCAGTACGCAGAGGCTGCTGCCCGCGTTTCGCTCGGGCCCTCCACAACGGCTGATGTCATGGGTCAACAAAGGGCTTGACTGGGGGCCGTCCAAGGACGTACCCCTATTGCAGGGCCGGATTCGAGACCTCCAAGAGAGGGAGATCAATCTGGTCATAGTGACGCAGGTTATGTTGATTCGGCGTCTTCTGCCCTGCAAACGTCGCCCCCTCCGTCTATGGGAATTCAATCCGGAGGGACCACGAGCTCTCCAACACTTCATGGGT
Source organism: Triticum timopheevii (assembly GCA_963921465.1). Classification (NCBI taxonomy): domain Eukaryota; kingdom Viridiplantae; phylum Streptophyta; class Magnoliopsida; order Poales; family Poaceae; genus Triticum; species Triticum timopheevii. The sequence continues at coordinate 475,413,807 of OY997268.1, forward strand.
ACGACACCCGTGGAGATGTACAAACTGTTCTTCGGATCACAAGAGATGTGTCCAGACTTGACCGAGGACGCTGGCTTAAGCTGCAACCGCCCGGATACTCAAGTAAGTAGCCCTGTGTCCGGACATATCGTCCATTTATTTATCATGGATCTGCCTTTTAACCAGCAATCCCGTGGACATGAGTGGATAGCGCAAGCAAAACTGATACGGTGTCCGGCCCCCCTCCCTGAGACCACGCCGGATCCCGTGTTAATCAAAATGTTGGAGGTAGCGCCTTCGGAGGAGGGCGAAGGGGGGAACAGGGAAACTACCACCTCTGCTAAGGAGGCTCTTAGCAAGGGGGGAATCAAGAATCCCTCCCTCCAGGGGGAGAAAAGGACCGCTTCCGAAGACCCGGAGGCGAAGGCCTCAAAGCGGGGAAAGAAATCTGCACCGGAAGGTCCTGTGCCGGGAGGAATCCCGGCCGCACAGTCTCCCCAAAGGAATCAGCCCTCTAGCGAGCCGTAAGTAGAAAAAGGGGGGGTTTGTAATAAGGGACATTCCTATTTTATTTCTAAGGATAACGAAGTTTTTACCTTGTAGTTCAGATCTCAGCCCTTCTCAGCAGAGCTCATCCTCGGGGGACCTTTGTCCGGAGATGATGGAGAGCGAAACGCCTCCATCTGCCGCCCCGTCAGGCGGGGCGGACGACCCTGAGGTGTCGTCACGGAGGGTCTCCCCGAGTCCGGCGGGGCCGGGGAGTTCGGCACCCACTGGAGTACGGCCGGTGGAGCTGCAGGATCTGCTCGAGAGGGCGTCTATCTCAGAAGATCACCGTACATTAATGAGTATGGTGATTGAAAGGATCTTATCCGCCGAGAGCGGGTTGCATGAGGTCGTCGGAAGTTTACTGACGGGGTTTGAGGTACGCAAAAAATGACATACCTTTTGACAGTTTTGCACATAGAGTGCGCCCTGTATAGATAGTAGCCCCTGAGACTCGGTATGTTGTCGAAAGCGACAACATGCCGAGGATCATAATCTCAGTTATAAAATGTCGCCTTTCCTATGCAGGTGGCGGGTCGTTCGGTGGCCAGCCGGACTGATAGAGTTGCCGAGCTGAAGCGGCAACTCGATGTTGCGGATGCGGACATCGCGCTGGTCAATAAACGACTTGACGAGTCACAAGGTAGGTGGTTTCTCCGTGGTCACCTAGTAAGGGAGCTGATGCCCACTCCTTACAACATGTATGCTTAATGCAGATGGTGCCGCTGCTGTGGAAGACCTTCGGGCAGAGCTTGCTCGAGCCAAGGAGCAAGCCAGAAGGAGTGATGCGGCTGCCTCGAAGGCAGCCGAAGAGCTAAAAGCCGAAAAGGCTGCTCACTGCCGAAGCAGGGAGGAGATGGCCGGAATGGCCGTGAATCTGAAGGATGCTACCGACCGCTGTGAGGTTCTTGAAAGAGAACGCCGAGCAGGGCAAGAGGACCTGAAGAAGGCCACCGTCGAAGCCAAGGATGCCCATTCTGCAATGAGGGCTATAAAGGAGGAGCTGCGTCAGGCCGGAGACATTGCGGCTGGAAAGCCCTTTCTGCTGCGCAGGAGGTTCACGGATCAGAAGTATGCTCAGTTGGGCCAGCTGTGGGGTGCGGAGGATCCTTATCTAGATTTGGCTGCGAGTGCGGCGGACGCAATCGTGCACTTCCGAAGCCAAAAGGATCACGAGATGGAAGAGCTTTTTTGGTCTCAATTCCATAGTCCGGAGCGTCCCCTTCCGTTAACCGATCGGTTGGCTGAGTGGGCTGAGCTGAATAGGCTGTCCGGACTTGCCATGAAGGACGTCGTGGCTCATCTATGGCCGGAAAGGCCCAAGCCAAAGAGTTATTTTGGTTTAGTGCAGCAATTCTTTAATGCGGTGCCGCATATCAAGGCGATGAAGCGGTCGGCATGCATAGAGGGTGCAAGGATGGCTCTCGCCCGTTCAAAACATACTGGGCAGAGATGGATGCCACCGATGTTGCATCCTGGGATTCGGATAGAAGCCGATTACCCGCCGAGCACTATTTTGAGGAAGTCCTGCGGGGCGCTCGTTTAGTAGAGTCGCAGTGCTCGAAAAATGTTATGTTCAAATGACATGTATGATTTGCAAAACCATATTTATAATATAAGGGCTTTTTATACTTGTGCGTTCAAGTATTGAAATTCCTCATGTGCGGTCGTTAATGTATATGTATATATAACCTGAAAGATGGCAGTCTTCGGCTTCAGTCCCCACGCACGTGGTGCGGGGGTGTTTGCAAAAAAGTGCATTTTCACACTTAATCCAACGTTTTGGTCCTGTGAAGGAGGTGGTAGCGTAGCAAACGAGGCAACCGGACTATAATGCTTTATCACTTTCACTTAGCCATAGGAGTTCGAAGGTGGGGCTACGATATAGCCCCTAGGGGCACCGCGCTCTCCGAATTTGGGGCGCGTATGTCCCTGACCGGGAAACGGTCCTTCGTCAAAGCGGAGGAATTCTAGACATTCTGGTAGTCGATCGAGTGGTTGACCAGTCTCTCGCTATATCATGACAGTCAGTTTTTGGCTTTCTCTACTGAGGTGCTCACCTGGCCGAACCGGGGCACAATCGCAGTAGTTCTCCTGGTGCCGCGTTAGCCGATAATACTGAACGTAAGGCAGCAAAACATAGGAGCCGGGCAAACCAAACATTTGACCAAAGACATGATTCGGAGCTGATGCATATAAGGCCTAACTCGAGACGCCGAACACTCCATAAGGTATTCGGTCTTTATGAAAAACTAGCAGGGTCACCCGCGCATTTGCGCGGCTAGATTTATTATCATAATCATGTAGCTATTTTAAATATATGTGAAATTTATTTTTGATTGATAATTAATTATATTATTGTGTAATTTGAATAAATAAATAGAGTATAATTCATCATGCTTCAAAGAATTTTGATTCCTTCACTAATGTATGTTAGAATTAAAAAGTTTAAAATCTTCATTGGCTCAATGTAGTTTTACGCATCGGGAAGCTCGATTAGTTAAATGCTCATGAATTATCAATGATACAATTTTCTTCGCTTAGTGGGGACCACCTTTATATGAAATAGTTGTTTACTTCTTTCTTTGTATTTTATAGATAATTATCTCTCTATAGCTATATTATTACCTAGAAAAAAGATGTTATATTTCATTTGTTTTCTTGCCAATTATCCATAGTCCGAGTTGTACGCTCATCCACCCAACCCACCTTTCTCTTATGTTCCTAACGGAGACACGCTATTTTTTCTGTCTCGTCATAGACAATTTATAATTCGCACAACAAATATCATGTCTTTCTTTCTCTTTGCGACTCCACTCTTTTTTCTCCTTAGCCATATGACATCGTCTAGATCAACCTTCTTCAAATCAAAGAAAATTTGGATTTTCAAGGGTTCAATTGCTTATTATTTTCTCCTATGGGTGGATACACCATATGCTATATAGTTTGACTGTGATGGTTAATATTGCTACAATATGTGATGTCTATCGTTGTTAATTTGACCTACCTAAGGGAAAGCTATTTTGCATTTTTTTCCCGTTTTGTGAGTTATTTCATTGGTTGTGTTGTGTGCATAAGCTAATTTGTTACTTATGAGATGCCCTGTACATTTGGATTCTTCTAATTTTCTTTCCTGGAAAAATTAAATGTTGTGGCTTGATAAAATGTGACATCAAGAATAAAGGTTATAAGCAAGTACATTTCATATGCTAATAAATGATTTTCTTGGTGAAACCTTTTGTAGCTGAAACTTAATATTCATTGATGCAATCTTACTGCTCTATTTTGATTTCGAGCTTGGCCCACATAGTGGTTTCCATTGCGGGCTTGGCTTGCCCATGGAGAGAGCATACTAAAATGTAAACAATGATAGCTCAGATGTCCTTTATATCCGGTTCCTTCCGACACGTTAACACTATCCGTATTGTATATAATCTGCTACGGTATTGAAATATAATGCAAGTATTTAATTTTAATTTATGTGCATGCCTTATTATCTTCAGAGGTGTTTCCTTGTTTTCTCCAGTTCTAGTATGAAAATTATTGTGCGCAAGGAAAAAAACCTTAGCGTGATGCATCATTTTTGTGGAATTTTGCACCGTGAACATATACATTCCTCCAACAATTTTTTTAATCTTAATTGTGTTGCATGTGCATCTAACATTGTGTATTATATTGGTGTGTAGTTACAAAAATCTGATAAACATATTCTCTCCCTTGTGAGTACCATGAATAGGCTGTCAATGGTAATCATGCATGTTAGCCCAGAATGCTTATGATAAACTCACATATGTTTTATTATAACTGAACATATTTATTATACAATTTTACCACTGCACTCGTTGGACATTTTTTGCTTCCTCTCGTTAATGATATAACTTCTTCCTGAAAGACTATTGCTGGACATAAGTTTCTTTTTTCAAGTTTTATGGTCTACATTTACTCTCATTCCCATTGTATGGTTTGTACACAGAGCACACTTAAACCTATGTACTAATCATTTTTGTCGGTCGTCATGCTTACTTCCAATATGGTTTACATGTGTATATCTTTATTAATTGTAGTAATAGATTACCCTTCATCGGTTCAATACATTTTATTCGCAGCAGAGGTGCGTATTGGTTGCTGGCCAGGAATGCATGTGCCGTTTTATGTGTCCATTCCATGCATATATGGCGGACAGTAAAGTTGAGCTAATCCCGCTTACAAATATACATATTTTTAAACTTGCAAGCATGCATGTACTTGTGTTTCTTTTAATCTGCATACACATGTACTGCTATGGTACTACTCGTCCTTCACATGGACGTTTAGGGACCCTAAAAAACACATGGACGTTTAGGTTGCATGCGGGTTTTTTTTTTTCAAAAGTTGCATGCAGTCAGAGGCGGAGGACGAAAAAATATTAAGGTGTGGCGGAGTCTTAAGCAAAGATTTATTTTTATGCAAACCAAAAGAGTCAATACACACTAACATTGCACACCACAAACGAATAACCAAATACAATGAAAATGTAGACATGTTTCAATAGAAAAACAACCTAAAATATACCGATAATGAAGGTTTCAATGGCGTCTAGAAGACCCAGGCAATGGCAGCGCCCTACCCTCCTGCAATTCACAATTTCACATCATTAAATTATCACTACATTGCATTGCTTCCAAGATGTCAAAAAAATGTTCTCCAAAAATGATTTAAAAGTCAGAAAATATACATGCATCTAATCTGAATAATAACAACCCATACAGTACCAAAAGTGATTTCCATTTGCAATAGAAGAGATAAATCATTGGAATTGGAACTACTGATTGCTGCATATTACAAGGTATCGAAAAATGCTACAAAATTCAGAAAATATACCTCTCCCGTTTCGCCCCTTCCCCTTACTCACCATCTTCTGCAGGCCGAGACGAGAAGGACGCGAAGCTGGGCAACTGGCTGCCGCCGCGCTTGCTGCCGCACCGCCCGCTAGGCCCAGCCGCAGTTGCCGCTCCCCGCGTGCCCACGTCCATGTCTCGGCATCGCCCAGCCACGCCTCATGCTTGCCCGACGAGTGCTCGACGCCACAGCCGCCGACCCGTCGTCCGCCACTCAGCCTACTCCTGGCCACCGCCGCCATGCTAGGGTTCGCTGCTTGCTGCGTGCGTATGCCGGTCTGCGGGAGTGGCTGCGTCGCGGTTTGCCTGGCTCGAACCGCTCGATGCGTCGTTCGTGTGCGATGTATCGCTAGAAGGCCCAAATAATGGGCTGGCTAAGGCTGCCTGGCCCAATAAAATGAATGGCCTCTCTCTCTATATAATATCTCTACTTAACGATTCCCAGCCATTAGCGAACGAAGCGTATATGTATAAAAAAAATTGGACCAAATCAAGGTGTGGCGGCTGCCACACCTTGCCCACCGGGATCCTCCGCCACTGCATGCAGTACTGGCGTGCGTGCATTTGACACTTACTTCAACCTGCATGTATTTGTTTTTTTCATCGCATGCATATAGTGCGTTTGACGCTGGCTTGATTGAGTCCTTCACTGGCACTTTCCTCAACCGGAGCGTATTTGTTTTTTTTAGACTGCATTCGTATTGGTGCTAGTAGCTTGATTTATTCCTCCATGAACTCGTGTTGAGTCCAGCCGGCCACAACCTTTTAGGCACACATAAATAAAATAGCAACGGACTAAAGTTGCTACACGTAATATTTTCGTGCACGAATACATCAATTTTTATTAGGTACTTTGTATGCAGACGGGACACCTTTCCTCAACGTATTCTTTTGGGACTTTCCTTTAGCAATGGACACGCACGCTGGCTTTTTTTTGGCTTCTATTAGAATTCAAATCGGAACCGATCACGTCTTGCTTATTTCCACATATAATATACGTATAGATCTTTTTTCCTGGCACGTTGCATATATGTTCAAAAAACTGCACGTACACAATATTTGTATGTAACGTTAGATCTTAAAATCTCGGCCGTTTATATCTAAAATTAATGGTCAAGGTTATTTAATCTGTGTGGACGAACATGATGGCTTATTTGACTTCTGTATTAATTATATAATAGATGGGCCGAACGATGCCCTAAGCCCCTAGTGTCCAAGTACACGCGAAATCTTCTGACGCGGCCAATGCCAAAACGTCAGCCTCCTCCTTGGTTATGATAAGAAACCGGGGGATGTATAGCAACAAGAGACAGTAAAAAAGATTTACGCAGGGTCTTAATCTGAAAAGAATACTTGTAACGGGTCCCTGCTGCACGTCTGCGCCTGTGTCTCCGTTGTGCTGTATCCTGGACGGGTGTAGCATGTTGTTCATCTGTAAAAGAGAAGAACTTAGTTTGAAAAAAAGATCGTGTGAAAAATGCATGTAAAAAAGAGTGTGATTTTAAAAAATGAATAAAATTGAGCTTTATTGGCTCTCATTCTTCATTCGTGCAGCCCCTTGTAAAGGGGTATGCGGCTGGGAAGCCCCTTGTTTGTTTATGCCGGACTCGCCTAGCCGTGTCCGGGGTCTAAATGACCTGTTTTAGGGGCTTCGATCAGCCAGGCCGGATTAGTTTGTGGCTGTCAAGGCAGTCTCACGTTTTTCCGTGGTCGAGGAACACTCTAAGTTACCCTTTAATGAGATGATGCCGCGTGGACCGGGCATTTTAAGTGTAAGAGACGCGTAATGCGGTATTGCGTTAAGTGGGCGAAAGCTTCGCGTCCCAATAGTGCTTGATGGCTACTTTTAAATGGGGCGATATGGAAGATTAGCTTTTCGCGACGGAAGTTGTCGGATGAACCGAACACAACTTCTAGTAGTAAGGAGCCTGTACTATTGGCATAAGGGCCTGGCGTCGCTCCTTTAAAGGAAGTGCCGCTATGGCGAATTTTGGTAGGGTCTATCCCCATTCTGCGGATGGTGTCCTGGTATAACAGGTTTATATCACTGCCGCCGTCCATTAGAACTTGTGTAAATTGTAGTCCATCGATTATAGGATCCAATATCAAAGCAGTCCATCCTGCGTTTCGAATACTTCTGGAGTAATCCAGATGGTCGAAAGTAATTGGTTTTGACATCCAATCTCGGGATTCCGCTGGGGTGGACCGTGCGGCACGTGCTTTGGTAGATGCCGCCCTATTTTTCCTTGTTATCACTTGAAGTGAATTCACTGTTTTGACTTCTTGTGGGAAGTTCTTTTGTTTTCCGGCACTCTGCTTGTGGGGTTCGTCATCGTCCTCGCTTGGTGTATCGAGCCCCTTGTGTTCGGCGTTAAGTCGGCCGGACTGCTTGAAGACCCAACAATCTCTATGGGTATGGTTTGCAGGCTTCCCGGGGGTACTGTGAATTTGACATATCCTATCCAAGATTTTGTTTAGGTTGGATAGCTCATCACTGTTGTCCTTAAGAGGAAGTGTTTTGTTGTTCGGCCGAGAGCTTTTGAACCCGGCGTTGACCGCCGTGTTCTTTGAGCCATTTTCCTTATTCCGGCGCTGATCTTTTCTGCGTCGTGATTTCCCATTTCCATCCCTAACCTCGGATGTACTCGGGTTGCCAGCCAACTATCTTCCCCCGCGCAGAAGCGGGTCATGAGGCTTGTTAGCGCGGCCATTGTTCTTGGTTTTTCCTGGCCGAGGTGTCTGGCGAGCCATTCGTCTCGAACGTTATGTTTAAAGGCTGCTAAGGCTTCGGCGTCCGGACAGTCGACTATTTGGTTCTTTTTGGTGAGGAACCTGTTCCAGAATTTGCATGCTGACTCTCCGGGCTGTTGAGTTATGTGACTTAAATCGTCTGCATCCGGAGGGCGGACATAAGTTCCCTGAAAATTTGCTCAAAATGCATCCTCGAGCTCTTCCCAACTTCCAATGGTATTTTCTGGGAGGCTTTTGAGCCAATGCCGAGCTGGCCCTTTGAGCTTGAGGGGTAGGTATTTTATGGCGTGGAAATCGTCTCCTCTAGCCATATGTATGTGTAGGATATAATCCTCAATCCAGACTCCGGGGTCTGTTGTTCCGTCATATGCCTCTATGTTTACGGGTTTGAATCCCGCTGGAAATTCATGATCCAGTACCTCATCGATGAAACATAGTGGGTGTGCGGCACCCCTGTATTTAGGTGTGCCGTTATCTTCAAACACTAGGTGTGTTGTGTTGCTTCCTGGAGCCTTCTTTTTTGGCCCATAGATGGACCTGACCGGGCCATCCTTTCTGCGAGGATCCTTATGTGGATCGTGTGCCGGCTTGTGTGCGGCGCCGCTTGCCGCTCTTAGCCTGTCATCTGGTCGTCTATCCGGCCAGGCGGCCTCTTTGTTTTTTGACTGTGGGGGCTCTACGGCCTCCTCGTCAAATTCAGGCAACAGCTTGCGCTTCGGGTAGCTCTTTGATTGGTGACTATCGTCGTATTTATCTGCGGTCTTGAGTACTTTGCTCCATCTCATTCTGAGTACGTCTTCCGCTGTATTGAGCTTCCGCTTCTGCTTCTTCAAACTTCTTGCAGTGGCGACGAGCCTTTTGTGAAAGTTCTTATGCTCCGGTGATGTGTCCGGCGTGAAATCATCTGGACTATTGTTTTCGCCGGGGATGGGTTGCTCGTCCAGTTCATCCTGTTCGGATGGTTGCTTGGTCGCATGTTCGTCGTCCACTGGTTCCCCCTGCTCTACGGCTGGGTCAGTATGGGTGTTGTTGTTATCGAGGCGGGACTTTGGGCGGCGCTTGCATCGCCGTTTTGGTTGTTTTTTGGGGGAATTGTCCTTCGCCGCGCCCCGTTGTTCCTCGTTATCGCTTCCTTTTGGTGTATCCACCATGTATACGTCGTGAGTTGAGGTGGCTTTCCAGTGCCCAGTAGGCGATGGTTCTTGGTCGTCTCCGGCATCGTCGTCCATACCGTCGATGTCTTCGGAGTCGAAGTCTAGCATGTCGGTTAGATCGTCGACAGTGGCTACTAAGTGGGTGGTGGGTGGGCTTTGAATTTCTTCGTCGTCCGCATCCCAACCGTCCTGACCGCAGTCCGGCCAGGGCTCTCCTGATAACGAGAGATATTTTAGCGAATTCAGGATGCCGCCAAAAGGTGAGTGCTGAAAGATGTCCGCAGTGGTGAACTCCATGATCGGCGCCCAACCGGATTAGATTGGTAGGGGCGCGAGGGGTTCGAAGCCCGGTGAGGAGTCTGGAACCTCGGAGTCACGAGCTTCACAAGGGACAAGGTCAGTATTCGGCTCCATCGCCGTAGAGGTTGCAGCCCCCGAGGCGGTGTCTAGCCACCCGTCCTCGATCTGCGCAGCCGGCTCCGAATTGAGGGTCGGAGCGGACTTGTGTGCGGCCTCCAGGGCACTGTCCGGCAGCAGAGCTAAATCATGCCCATCGTGACAGTGCGGCGTGCTCGGCTGTGGCTTGAATCCATCGAAGATCAAGTCTCCGCGGATGTCAGCCGTGAAGTTCAGACTTCCAAATCTGACCTGACGGCCAGGGGCGTAGCTTTCGATCTACTCCAGATGGCCAAGCGAATTGGCCCGCAGTGCAAAGCCGCCGAATACGAAGATCTGTCCGGGGAGAAAAGTCTCACCCTGGACTACATCGTTGTCGTTCATGATCGAAGGAGCCATCCAGCCTATCGGTGACGACACAGAGGAACTCTCAATGAAAGCACCAATGTCGGTGTCAAAACCGGCGGATCTCGGGTAGGGGGTCCCGAACTGTGCGTCTAGACAGATGGTAACAGGAGACAAGGGACACGATATTTTTACCCAGGTTCGGGCCCTCTCGATGGAGGTAAAACCCTACTCCTGCTTGATTGATATTGATGATATGGGTAGTACAAGAGTAGATCTACCACGAGATCAAGGAGGCTAAACCCTAGAAGCTAGCTATGGTATGATTGTTGTTGTGTCCTATGGACTAAAACCCTCCGGTTTATATAGACACCGGAGGGGGCTAGGGTTACACAGAGTCGGTTACAATTGTAGGAGATCTACATATCCGTATCGCCAAGCTTGCCTTCCACGCCAAGGAAAGTCCCATCCGGACACGGGACGAAGTCTTCAATCTTGTATCTTCATAGTGTTGGAGTCCGGCCGATGATGATAGTTCGGCTATCCGGACACCCCCTAGTCCGGGACTCCCTCAACCACCATCACGTTCATGATACACATCGTCATGAAGGGCAAGTCACCTCCAAGCATCATGTGCACGACAACAACGAACGCCAAGGAGCTCAAGCACGACAACGACACCATGAAGATGCTCGCCAAGCGCAAATGTACAAGTCCCAACAAGCCCTACTTCATGCCAAGTCCAAGCTTCATGAGAAAAAGAGAAGACCACAAGACGAGAACCACCAAGACGGAGCTACGGCTACCACCACCACTTCGGCAACTTCGCCAAGTGCTATCAAGGCATCTTCGCCTTTGGACGTACGGCATCTTATCCTACTACCCACGAGTACGCCTACAACAACTTCATCAAGTCCAAGGCGACCACCTACGAGCGAGGGCGACACTTCCATCTTCGGAAGCCACCTAAGAAAGATGGCCGAGCATGGGAAATCCCCTTCGATCATGGAGACAAGCTACGAGGTGCCACATCATATGGGCCTCCCACACCAAGGCGGTGACAAGAAGGTCGAGCAAGGGCCATCCCCTTTGACCACGGCGATAGGAGTTGAGCATGGAGATATTTGCACCTACATCTCTCTGAAACCCACATATGTAGAGATGCCCCATTTGTCATGTGAGAAGAGTCACCACCCCATGAGTGAGATGAGTGACTCCACCATATATGACATTGAGAGCATTTCATATGAGAGGATGAGTGTGACCACCACTAGCACCACCCATGAGAGCATGCCACACATCCTATGTGAGGTTGAGTGCCATTTGAGTGATTCCACAAACCATATGAGTGAGAGCATCCTTGAGGGAGTGAGTGAGCCACAACACTTAGCGAGTGAGGTAGTTGACACGGCACGTGAGGCCACTTTGATTTCTAACGACTTAACCTCTACTCCGACTGTGTTTTCTTTGGTGCTAGGTCTCCTACATGACAACATGCCTATCCTCGACGAGTCCATCACTACAATGGAGACGACGATGGCCATGGTGGACGATGATGCACCCCCCACATCGTTCCATCAAGATGAAGATGACAACAAGTGGATCTTCAACACCTCACCTACAACACATGAGCAACGCCCCAAAGGTAACATAGGTGATGGTACTTCTCTTGTCCCACTAGCGGACTATCTTACCAATGATTGCTTGCATGATGTTGACCCACCTATTCCCATGCTTCATGCTAGTGCGACCTCCTCATGTCATGAGTTACCTATTTATGATGAATATGATGATGAGCATGTTGAGTTGCCTAGTTGTGATGCTATGCTCCATAGGATATCATGTGAAAATTCTATTGGTCACATCATGTTTGACAATCCATTGAACTTGTCATATGCTATGAGTGAGATCTCCCATATTGCATCATTTCAATATCAACATAGTAACTATGCATGCCACATTAAAATAAATCCCATTTGCACTTATGGCATAGATGACGAGATGATGGTCATTGGCTTCTGTTTTTCATGTGATGATATTGCCATGCTTCCTTTACATGATTTGCGCAATTCATCTACTATGTCATGCTATGATCACATAGAACTGAATATGCATTATTTTGGATGTTGTCAATATTCTCCATGTGATGCTCCTACTAATGCTCATGAGGAGACACCCATAGTTTCCTCATACATTCTAGGAGATCTTGATGCATTCCATAACTTGCATGATTACTATGATTGCGTGCACCATATGCATTCCATGAATAACAATGCTCTACATATATCTCATGATGCATTACACCCTTTGAGTCTCCTTATGTCATACATAACAACAAACCTATCATGATGGATGACATGTTTCTATATCATGCATCTCATTTATTTGAGCATTGGATATTTTGTGCTAACCAACACAAGCACGTGCGCATCATGATGGATGATGTGTATATATACCACGCACACACAATTTTCCCTTTATCTTTGTTTTGTGTAGGTACTCATGTATACTCATCAATCTCTCAATCCCAAGAGTTGACAAAATGAGCTCTTGAGAGCTACGATGACTTGGGATCTCGTGGACTGTCCTTACCATCGTTCCCTTCACGCAAGGACTACGTGAATCTCTTTTACTTGTCTCTCACACGGCTATGGGCTATTTACCATTTGTCACCTTATGCTCATTTTACCGTGTTCACTCTGCATGTTATACTTGTTTCTATGCCTTTGCCATGCAATTGTGACCCTTGCTTGCATCTACCCATGATTCACCATTATGCTACTTCTATGTGCATTTTCATGCTTGGTGGAGATATTTGTTGCTTTTGCCATGATTTCTTTGTGCCCCATGCTATTGATGCTTGTTGTGTTGGGAGAGTCATGATGTCCCGTTGTTATTTACATATGGCCTCTTGCCAATACATTGATGATATTTTTCTCATATCTTGCTTTCATGCTTGTGCTATGTCATGTGATTTATTCATGCCCACTATTTGCACACATGATATGATTGCCAGGATTCCTTCTAGTACGTTGCATCTTTGCACTACTAGCTTGTTTGACTTGATCACTATGATTGCTTGCTTTGTTGCATCACCCATATTCCACTCTTACTCGCTTTCTTGGGTTGGTGACATATATGCTCATGCCTCTCACATGATATATCTTGCTCATTGTCACTTGCCTCCATTAGTTGCCTCTCTCATATCCACTTGTATTGAGTGCAACTATACTATGCTTCTTGCTCTTGGAGACTTTGACACTTTACTTGTGATGCATGCTTGTTTAATTGAGCCTATTGTATTTGGTTGTTATCGCATCATATGCCTCCATACTATGAAATACTCCCTTGTCCTTTCTTATGATGAGCATGATGCATACACTTGTTTGGTATCTTACCACACGAATGATAGGTCTTGCACTTCCGCTAACCTCATTTGTTTTTCCAAGTGTTTGTCATGTTCTTTCATTTTGAAGGATTCACAAGGCGGTACAATCACAAGACATTTTGGTTATGGGAAGGCATGCTCGATGCGCAACTCCATCATCCTTGAGAAACTCCTAAAGGTGACCTCCTGCCCTTTGAGCCATCATCAAGTACGCATATTGGATGGGTCGCTCTTTCATTGTTGTTTCCTTCTTGTTGTCTACATGATACATCTCGCGAACGGAGGAGCGACATTGGAGATTGGCTCTATGGACCTTCACAGTGAGGAGCGCTTGCACTTATTGGATGCACCTTCGAAACTCCACTCATGCCACGACATCGAGCATTGGTACACCAACACCTCCATATTTGTTGATTGTGCTCACACATGTCATGTTCGATGGACATATCATACTCACCACAAGTTTGCACCCCATGCATGGATTGGCTCACATAATGCTTGTCTTGTTGCATCTATTTTCATGTCATCCATGATATATGATCTTGTGCATTTCCTTAGCAAATTTGTTGTGATCTTTCTTGATGGCATATTCATACATCATGATCATATTGTCCACCATCAATTGCATGATAATATACACATATTGAGCATCCATTGTCATGTTCATGCATTTGATACACCATCCCATTATGACATCATTTGCACTGTGGTTGCATTGCTCATATTCATAACACATTTGTGTGCACAATGATTGCATTTGCTCCCATGAATGCTTTGCATACCATTCTAGATCATCTTGATAAGCTTTATGCGCTTTGTCATGAACAATCTTGCCGCACAGACTCATTCTTACATGATGGACACTTTGTGTGCGCTAACCACTGTATTTCCAAGTGTACTTCGTGTTTGCTCATTTTGCATGTACCACATATCGGAGACACCTTGGAGTACTTGGATTGCGCCATGCCATCAACTATGTCCAACTATAAGTCCGTCCACGACAACCATTTCCATGGTGATGAGGATCACGATCCGAGGTTGGATCTTTCCCAAGGGGGGGAGATGATGCGGAGCATCCCACGTTCATCCCCATGTACACTCCGACTACTCTCCAAGCCCCAAGAGGACATATGATGAGACCTCAAACATACGCCATTGGACACAAGGTGAACTCGCTCCTTGATGTCTACTACACAACCTTCTTCTTGTAGACGTTGTTGGGCCTGCAAGTGCACAGGTTTGTAGGACAGTAGCAAATTTCCCTCAAGTGGATGACCTAAGGTTTATCAATCCGTGGGGGCGTAGGATGAAGATGGTCTCTCTCAAACAACCCTGCAACCAAATAACAAATAGTCTCTTGTGTCCCCAACACACCCAATACAATGATAAATTGTATAGGTGCACTAGTTCGGCGAAGAGATGGTGATACAACTGCAATATGGATAGTAGATATAGGTTTTTGTTATCTGAAAATATAAAAACAGCAAGGTAACTAATGATAAAAGTAAGCACAAATGGTATTGCAATGATAGTAAACAAGGCATAGGGTTCATACTTTCACTAGTGCAAGTTCTCTCAACAATAATAACATAGATAGATCATATAACAAGCCCTCAACATGCAACAAAGAGTCACTCCAAAGCCACTAATAGCGGAGAACAAACGTAGAGATTATGGTAGGGTACGAAACCACCTCAAAGTTATTCTTTCGGATCGATCTATTAAAGAGTTCGTACTAGAATAACACCTTAAGACACAAATCAACCAAAACCCTAATGTCACCTAGATACTCCATTGTCACCTCAAGTATTCGTTGGCATAATTATACGATATGCGTCACACAATCTCAAATTCATCCAACCAACACAAAGTACTTCAAAGAGTGCCCCAAAGTTTCTACCGGAGAGTCAAGAAAACGTGTGCCAACCCCTATGCATAGGTTCATGGGCGGACCGCGCAAGTTGGTCACTAAAACATACATCAAGTGGCACATGATATCCCATTGTCACCACAGATAAACATGGCAAGACATACATCAAGTGTTCTCATCATAAAGACTCAATCCAATAAGATAACTTCAAGAGGAAAACTCAATTCATCACAAGAGAGTAGAGGGGGAGAAACATCATAAGATCCAACTATAATAGCAAAGCTCGCGATACATCAAGATCGTGCCATAGAGAGAACACGAGAGAGAGAGAGAGAGAGAGAGAGAGAGATCAAACACATAGCTACTGGTACATACCCTCAGCCCCAAGGGTGAACTACTCCCTCCTCATCATGGAGAGCGCCGGGATGATGAAGATGGCCACCGGTGATGGGTTCCCCCTCCGGCAGGGTGCCGGAATGGGCTCCCGAGAGGTTTTTGGTGGCTACAGAGGCTTGCGGCGACGGAACTCTCGATCTATCTTCTCCCTGGATGTTTTTAGGGTATGTGGGACTATATAGGCGAAAGAAGTCGGTCGACAGGTGCTCGAGGGGCCCACAAGACAGGGGGCGCGCCCAGTAGGGGGGCGTCTCCCTATCTCCTGGCCTCCTCGAGGATCTTCTGATGTGAACTCCAAGTCTCCAGGATCATATTATTCTCAAAAATCACGCTGCCGAAGGTTTCATTCCGTTTGGACTCCGTTTGATATTCCTTTTCTTTGAAATACTGAAACAGGCAATAAAACAACAATATGGGTTGGGCCTCCGGTTAGTAGGTTAGTCCCAAAAATGATATAAATGTGTAAAATAAAGACCATAAACATCCAAAAGGGGTAATATAATAGCATGGAACAATCAAAAATTATAGATACATTGGAGACGTATCAAGCATCCCCAAGCTTAATTCCTGCTCGTCCTCGAGTAGGTAAATGATAAAAAGGAAACTTTTGATGTGGAATGCTACCTAGCATAATTCTCAATGTAATTTTCTTTATTGTGGCATGAATGTTCAGATCCAAATGATACAAAATAAAAGTTCATATTAACATGAGAATGGTGATACTTCAAGCATACTAATCAAAGTAATCATGTCTTCTCAAAATAACATGGCCAAAGAAAGTTATCCCTACAAAATCATATAGTCTGACTGTTGCTATATCTTCATCACACAAAGTATTTAATCATGCACAACCCCGATGACAAGCCAAGCAATTGTTTCATACTTTAATAATCTCAAACTTTTTCAACGTTCACGCAATACATGAGCGTGAGCCATGGACATAGCACTATATGTGGAATAGAATGGTGGTTGTGGAGAAGACAAAAGGGAGAAGATATTCTCACATCAACTAGGCGTATCAACGGGCTATGAAGATGCCCACTAATATATATCAATGTGAGTGAGTAGGGATTGCCATGCAAGGGATGCACTAGAGCTATAAATATATGAAAGCTCAACAAAAGAAACTAAGTGGGTGTGCATCCAACTTGCTTGCTCATGAAAACCTAGGGCATTTCGAGGAAGCCCATCATTGGAATATACAAGCCAAGTTCTATAATGAAAAATTCCCACTAGTATATGAAAGTGACAACATATGAGACTCTCTATAATGAAGATCATGGTGCTACTTTGAAGCACAAGTGTGGAAAAAGAGATAGTAGCATTGTCCCTTCTCTCTTTTTCTCTCGTTTTATTTTTTTATTTTCTTTTTTTTCTTTTTTTTTCTTTTTGTAAAGTCCGAAGTCTCATCCCGACTTGTGGGGGAATCATAGTCTTCATCATCCTTTCCTCACTAGGACAATGCTCTAATAATGAAGATCATCACACTTTTATGGATTTACAACTCAAGAATTACAACTCAAAGCTAGAACAAGATATGACTCTATATGAATGCCTCCGGCGGTGTACCGGGATATGCAATGAATCAAGAGCGACATGTATGAAAATTATGAAAGTGACCTTGCCACAAATACAATGTCAACTACATGATCATGCAAAGAGCAATATGACAAAAGTAATGTGTGTCATATGAACGGAACGGTGGAAAGTTGCATGGCAATATATCTCGGAATGGCTCTGAAAATGCCATAATAGGTAGTTTTGGTGGCTGTTTTGAGGAAGGTATATGGTGGGTGTATAGTACCGGCGAAAGTTGCGCGGCACAAGAGAGGCTAGCAATGGTGGAAGGGTGAGGTGCGTATAATCCATGGACTCAGCATTAGTCAAAAGAACTCATGTACTTGTTGCAAAAATCTAGAAGTCATCAAAAACCTAAGCACTACGCGCATGCTCCTAGGGGGATAGATTGGTAGGAAAAGACCATTGCTCGTCCCCGACCGCCACTCATAAGGAAGACACTCAATAAATAAAATTGTGCTCCAACCATACGTGCATGATACGGGAATCACAACCCTCAACACAAGTACTTTTCATAATCACCTCAACTAGCATGACTTTAATATCACTACCTCCATATCTCAAAACAATTATCAAGCATCATATTGATCATTGCATCCAATTCTTTTCTATGATAGTTTTTATTATACCCAACTTGGATGCTCATCATTCTAGGACCAACTTTGTAACAAATACCATGCTGTTCTAAAAGACTCTCAAAATAATATAAGTGAAGCATGAGAGACTAGCAATTTCTACAAAATATAACCACCGCCGTGCTCTAAAAGATATAAGTGATGCACTAGAGCAAATGACAAACTACTCTGAAAGATATAAGTGAAGATCAATGAGTAGTCGAATAATTGTGCAACTAT
Organism: Triticum timopheevii; assembly: GCA_963921465.1. Lineage (NCBI taxonomy): Eukaryota > Viridiplantae > Streptophyta > Magnoliopsida > Poales > Poaceae > Triticum > Triticum timopheevii. The sequence continues at coordinate 475,431,941 of OY997268.1, forward strand.
GTGAAGACTCTCTAATATTAAGGAATTTCAGATCTTGGTATTGTATTCAAACAGAAAGCAAAACAAAATAAAATGACATTGCAAGGATAGCACAACTCATGTGAAGAAGCAAAAACTTAGGCTCAATCGATACTAACCGGTAGTTGTTGAAGAAGAAAGGTGGGATGCCTACCGGGGCATCCCCAAGCTTAGATGCTTGAGACTTCTTGAAATATTATCTAGGGGTGCCTTGGGCATCCCCAAGCTTGAGCTTTTGTGTCTCCTTAATTCCTCTCATATCATGGTTTCTCTTTTTATCAAAAGCTTCATCCACAACAAACTCAACAAGAACTCATGAGATAGGTTAGTATAAACCAATGCAAAACCTTATCATTTTCTACTGTAACAAATCACTAAAATTATTATTCAACATTGCATACTAAATGCCTCTGCATATTTAATACTCCTATCCTCAAATAGAATCATTAAACAAGCAAACATATGCAAACAATGCAACCATAGCAGCAATCTGCCAAAACAGTATAGTCTGTAAAGAATGCAAGATTCATCATACTTCCCTAACTCCAAAAATTATGAGAGAAAATTCTCACTGTAGTAAATTTATCAGAGCTCATTATGCAAAAGGTTTCATCATTATATCATTCTCTGAAATTTCTAGGGAATTTTTTCAACAGCGGTAAACTTTCTGTTTTCAAACAGCAACATGTATAGTAGCAAAATAAGCATGGTAAAGGCTATCCTTGACATTTTTATTGAAACTAAAGATGCAAAACACTATTCTAAAAAACATCAAGCAAATACTAACAAGAGAAAATGATGCTCCAAGCAAAACACATATCATGTGGTGAATAAAAATATAGCTCCAAGTAAAGTTTACCGATGAACGAAGAAGAAAGAGGGGATGCCTTCCGGGGCATCCCCAAGCTTAGGCTCTTGGTTGTCCTTGAATATTACCTTGGGGTGCCTTGGGCATCCCCAAGCTTAGGCTCTTGCCACAACTTATTACATAGTCCATCGAATCTTTACCCAAAACTTGAAAACTCCACAACACAAAACTCAACAGAAAACTCGTAAGCTCCATTAGTATAAGAAAATAAAACCACCACTTAGGTACTGAAATGAACTCATTCTTAATTCATATTGGTGTAATATATACTGTATTATAACTTCTATATGGTTCATACCCTCCGATACTACTCATAGATTCATCAAAATAAGCAAACAACACATAGAAAATAGAAACCATCAAAAACAGAACAGTCTGTAGTAATCTGTATCAAACGTATACTTATGGAACTCCCAAAATTCTAACAAATTAGGAAGTCCTAAGCAATTTGTGTACCAATCCAGAGCAAAAAGAATCAGATCATAATCACGTTGATGTGAATTAACAAAACTAATTTACTGGATGCAAAAGTTTCTAATTCTTAGCAGGATCAACACAACTATCACCGTAAGCTATCCTAAAGGTCTTACTTGGCACTTCATTGAAACAAAAGCTATAAAACATGATTACTACAGTAGAATAATCATGTGAACGCATTAAAACAGTAATGGTAAATATTGGGTTATCTCCTGCTACGTCTTGAGCTTGTGTTGGTTTTCCTCGAAGAGGAGAGGGTGATGCAGCAATAGTAGCGTAAGTATTTCCCTCAGTTTTTGAGAACCAAGGTATCAATCCAGTAGGAGGCTCCTCAAAAGTCCCACGCACCTACACAAACAAACAAAGAACTCGCAACCAACGCAATAAAGGGGTTGTCAATCCCTTCACGGCCACTTGCGAAAGTGAGATCTAATAAAGATAGTAAAATAAGATAAATATATTTTTGGTATTTTATAATATAGATGCAAAAAGTAAAGATGCAAATAAAAGTAGATTGAAAGCAAATATGATAAGAGATAGACCCGGGGGGCCATAGGTTTCACTAGAGGCTTCTCTCGAGAGCATAAGTATTACGGTGGGTGAACAAATTACTGTCGAGCAATTGATAGAAAAGCGCATAGTTATGAGATTATCTAGGCATGATCATGTATATAGGCATCACGTCCATAACAAGTAAACCGACTCCTGCCTGCATCTACTACTATTACTCCACACATCGTCCGACTCCTGCCTGCATCTAGAGTATTAAGTTCATAAGAACAGAGTAACGCATTAAGCAAGATGACATGATGTAGAGGGATAAACTCAAGCAATATGATATAAACCCCATCTTGTTATCCTCGATGGAAACAATACAATACGTGCCTTGCAACCCTTTTTGTCACTGGGTAAGGACACTGCAAGATTGAACCCAAACCTAACGATTTCTCCCATGGCAAGAAAGACCAATCTAGTAGGCCAAACCAAACTAATAATTCGAAGAGACTTGCAAAGATAACTCAATCATACATAAAAGAATTCAGAGAAGATTCAAATATTATTCATAGATAAACTTGATCATAAACCCACAATTCATCGGATCTCAACAAACACACCGCAAAAAGAGTTTACATCGAATAGATCTCCACAAGAGAGGGGGAGAACATTGTATTGAGATCCAAAAAGAGAGAAGAAGCCATCTAGCTAATAACTATGGACCCGTAGGTCTGTGGTAAACTACTCACAACTCATCGGAGGGGCAAGGATGTTGATGTAGAGGCCCTCCGTGGTGGATTCCCCCTCCGGCAGAGTGCCGGCGAAGGCTCCAAGATGGGATCTCACGGATACAGAAGGTTACGGCGTTGGAAATTGTGTTTCGTGGTGCTCTTGGATGTTTTCGGGGTATGTAGGTATATATAGGAGGAAGAAGTACGTCGGTGGCCGCCCGAGGGGCCCACGAGACAGGGGGCGCGCCCTACAGGGAGGCGCGGCCCCCTATCTCGTGGGGCCCTCGGAAGCTTCTTGACTTTCACTCCAAGCTCTCCGGATCACGTTCGTTCCAAAAATCATGCTCCCGAAGGTTTCATTCCGTTTGGACTCCGTTTGATATTCCTTTTCTTCGAAATACTGAAATAGGCAAAAAAACAGCAATATGGGCTGGGCCTCCGGTTAGTAGGTTAGTCCCAAAAATGATATAAATGTGTGAAATAAAGCCCATAAACATCCAAAAGGGGTAATATAATAGCATGGATCAATCAAAAATTATAGATACACTGGATACGTATCATCTCCCAACAAGCGCTTTTCTTTAATGCCTTTCTAGCTAGGCATGATGATGACAATAATGCTCACATAAAAGATAAGAATTGAAACCTAACGGGGGCATCATGAAGCATATGACTAGCACATTTAAGTCTAACCCACTTCCTATGCATAGGGATTTTGTGAGCAAACAACTTATGGGAACAATAATCAACAAGCATAGGAAGGTAAAACAAGCATAGTTTGAAGATTTTAAGCACATAGGGAGGAAACTTGGTATTATTGCAATTCCTACAAGCATATATTCCTTCCTCATAATAGTTTTCAGTAGCATCATGAATGAATTCAACAATATAACCAGCACCTAAAGCATTCTTTTCATGATCTACAAGCATAGAAAATTTACTACTCTCCACATAAGCAAAATTCTTCTCATTCGGAATAGTGGGAGTATCATAAGAGACTTGAACACTAAAAATTGTTTCCACATTAAAAGAGTAATGTTCAGAAAAATGGTAATCGTAATCATGACAAGTTTTATAAATATAATCATCACTTCTTTTTATAGCATAAGTTTCATCACAATAATCATCATAAGTAGCAACTTCGTTCTCATCATAATCGATTGAAACCTCTCCCAAGATAGTGGAATCACTAAATAAAGTTGACACTCTTCCAAATCCACTTTCGTATTCATCACAATAAAATTCAACATCCTCCAAAATAGTGGGATCACTACTTCCTAAAGTTGACACTTTTCCAAACTCACTTTCATCAATATAATCATCATAGGTAAGAGGCATGCTATCATCATAACAACTTTGCATATCAAAACTGGATGCTAAAAATATCATCTTCATTAAACATGGCATCCCCAAGCTTGGGACAAACATTAATTTCAGCAAATATATTCTCAAATATTTCATCCTCATCAAACATAGCTTCCCCAAGCTTGGGCCTTTTCATATCATAAGCATAATCACTCTCATCATTAATAGTATGAATAGCACCAATAGTATAGCAATTATCATCATGACAATGAGTAGTAGGAGCAACATCATTTGGAAGGGATACCTTTTTACCTTTGTTGCCCCTTATTTTCCTTTTCTTTTTCACATTATGTGTGGGTTCAACCTTCCTCTTTGAGCTTCTTATTGACAAGATTGGTTGAATAGAAAGCTCCTCCTCGTTACCTGATTCATCATAAGAAATAATAGGAGGATATTGGGAAGTCTCTTCCCTTTCATTAGTATTCTCATCATCTTATATTTGCTTTCTTTTCTTAATGTAATTGGCAATATAAGGATTTTCAATGCAATTCACCGCACAATACAAATAAATCTTCTCTAGATCAATATCAAGGAATTTCTTATGGGCAAATTCTGGAAGGTCCTTAATTAAACGTTTCAATTCTTCATAACCCAAAAGTAAACTAAGTTCATTGTAATGTGCAAGGGAAATCAAATCATCACAATTTTTGGACACGATTCGTTCATGAAACAATTTGCATCGGAGATGTAAATGACCACGTTCATTGCAAAGTTCACAAGTATGGCAAAGGAAATTTAATTTTTTAGCACTCCCATTTAACTTTTCTTGCAACAATTTAGTTTCTAACTGCTTATGCCTCTTGCAATATATATCTTCTCTATTTGGTGTGTTCATGCAAACATGCACTCCACAAAACTTGACATGCTTATAAGAGATATTTTCATCATGACTAGAGCAATCATCATTAGTACTAAGGATATTCAAGGAGTTCATACTAACAACATTGCAATCATGCTCATCATTCAAAGATTCAGTACCAAGCATTTTAATGCACTCTTCTTCTAGCACTTGAGCACAATTTTCCTTTCCATCAAACTCACGAAAGATATTAAAAAGACGAAGCGTATGAGACAAACTTAACTCCATTTTTTTGTAGTTTTCTTTTATAAACTAAACTAGTGATAAAACAAGAAACAAAAAGATTCGATCGCAAGATCTAAAGATATACCTTCAAGCACTCACCTCCCCGGCAACAGCGCCAGAAAAGAGCTTGACGTCTACTATACAACCTTCTTCTTGTAGACGTTGTTGGGCCTGCAAGTGCACAGGTTTGTAGGACAGTAGAAAATTTCCCTCAAGTGGATGACCTAAGGTTTATAAATCCGTGGGAGGCGTAGGATGAAGATGGTCTCTCTCAAACAAACCTGCAACTAAATAACAAAGAGTCTCTTGTGTCCCCAACACACCCAATACAATGGTAAATTGTACAGGTGCACTAGTTCGGCGAAGAGATGGTGATACAAGTGCAATATGGATAGTAGATATAGGTTTTTGTAATCTGAAAATATAAAAACAGCAAGGTAACTAATGATAAAAGTAAGCACAAATGGTATTGCAATGATAGGAAACAAGGCATAGGGTTCATACTTTCACTAGTGCAAGTTCTCTCAACAATAATAACATAGATAGATCATATAACAAGCCCTCAACATGCAACAAAGAGTCACTCCAAAGCCACCAATAGCGGAGAACAAACATAGAGATTATGGTAGGGTACGAAACCACCTCAAAGTTATTCTTTCGGATCGATCTATTAAAGAGTTCGTACTAGAATAACACCTTAAAACACAAATCAACCAAAACCCTAATGTCACCTAGATACTCCATTGTCACCTCAAGTATCCGTGGGCATGATTATACGATATGCGTCACACAATCTCAAATTCATCCAACCAACACAAAGTACTTCAAAGAGTGCCCCAAAGTTTCTACCGGAGAGTCAAGAAAACGTGTGCCAACCCCTATGCATAGGTTCATGGGCGGAACCCGCAAGTTGGTCACCAAAACATACATCAAGTGGCACGTGATATCCCATTGTCACCACAGATAAACACGGCATGACATACATCAAGTGTTCTCATCATAAAGACTCAATCCAATAAGATAACTTCAAGAGGGAAACTCAATTCATCACAAGAGAGTAGAGGGGGAGAAACATCATAAGATCAACCTATAATAGCAAAGCTCGCGATACATCAAGATCGTGCCATAGACAGAACACAAGAGAGAGAGAGAGAGAGATCAAACACATAGCTACTGGTACATACCCTCAGCCCCGAGGGTGAACTACTCCCTCCTCATCATGGAGAGCGCCGGGATGATGAAGATGGCCACCGGTGATGGGTTCCCCCTCCGGCAAGGTGCCGGAACGGGCTCCCGAGAGATTTTTGGTGGCTACAGAGGCTTGCGGCGGCGGAACTCCCGATCTATCTTCTCCCTGGATGTTTTTAGGGTACGTGGGACTATATAGGCGAAAGAAGTCGGTCGGGAGGTGCTCGAGGGGCCCACGAGATAGGGGGAGCACCCAGTAGGGTGGGGGACGCGCCCCCCTATCTCCGGGCCTCCTCGAGGATCTTCTGACGTGAACTCCAAGTCTCCAGGATCATATTCTTCCCAAAAATCACGTTGCCGAAGGTTTCATTCCGTTTGGACTCCGTTTGATATTCCTTTTCTTCGAAATACTGAAACAGGCAATAAAACAGCAATATGGGCTGGGCCTCCGGTTAGTAGGTTAGTCCCAAAAATGATATAAATGTGTAAAATAAAGCCCATAAACATCCAAAAGGGGTAATATGATAGCATGGAACAATAAAAAATTATAGATACGTTGGAGACGTATCACTCCTCTCCGAGTCCTCACTTTCCACATATGAGACTGATACGTCTCCAACGTATCTATAATTTTTTATTGTTCCATGCTATTATATTACCCGTTTTGGATGTTTATGGGCTTTACTTTACACTTTTATATCATTTTTGGGACTAACCAGTTACCGGAGGCCCAGCCCGAATTGTTGTTTTTTTTCTATTTCAGTGTTTCGAAGAAAAGGAATATCAAACGGAGTCCAAACGGAATGAAACCTTCGGGAGTGGTCTTTTTGGAAGAAACGTGATCCCAGGGACTTGGGGTGGACGTCAAGCAATAGAGGAGGCGGCCACGAGGGTGCCCGGCGCGCCCCCTACAGGTGGGCGCGCCCCCCACCCTCGTGGGCCCCTCGAGCGTCCACCGACCTACTTCTTCCTCCTATATATACCCACGTACCCTGAAACCATCGGGGAGCACCACGAAAAACTATTTCCACCACTGTAACCTTCTGTATCCGCGAGATCCCATCTTGGAGCCTTCGTCGGCGCTCCATCGGAGGGGGAATCGACCATGGAGGGCCTCTACATCATCTCCAAGGCCCTTCCGATGAGTTGTGAGTAGTTTACCACAGACCTTCGGGTCCATACTTATTAGCTAGATGGCTTCTTCTCTCTCTTTGAATCTCAATACAAAGTTCTCCTCGATCTTCTTGGAGATCTATTCGATGTAACTCTTTTTGTGGTGTGTTTGTCGAGATCCGATGAATTGTGGGTTTATGATCAAGTTTATCTATGAGAAATATTTGAATCTCCTCTGAATTCTTTTATGTGTGATTAAGTTATCTTTGCAAGTCTCTTCGAATTCTCAGTTTGGTTTGGCCTACTAGATTGATCTTTCTTGCAATGGGAGAAGTGCTTAGCTTTTGGTTCAATCTTGCAGTGTCCTTTCCCAGTGACAGCAGGGGCAGCAAGGCACGTATTGTATTGTTGGCATCGAGGATAAAAAGATGGGGTTTATATCATATTGCATAAGTTTATCCCTCTACATCATGTCATCTTTCTTAATGCGTTACTCTGTTCTTTATGAACTTAATACTCTAGATGCATGCTGGATAGCGGTCGATGTGTGGAGTAATAGTAGTAGATGCAGGCAGGAGTCGGTCTACTTGTCACGGAAGTGATGCCTATATACATGATCATGCCTAGATAATCTCATAACTATGCGCTTTTCTATCAATTGCTCGACAGTAATTTGTTCACCCACCGTAATAATTATGCTATCTTGAGAGAAGCCACTAGTGAAACCTATGGCCCCCGGGTCTATATTTTATCATATAAGCTTTCAATCTACTTTTATTTGCATCTTTACTTTTCCAATCTATATAATAAAAATACCAAAAAATATTTATCTTATCATATTATCTCTATCAGATCTCACTTTCGCAAGTGGCCGTGAAGGGATTGACAACCCCTTTATTTCGTTGGTTGCGAGTTCTTGTTTGTTTGTGTAGGTGCGTGGGACTTTTGAGGAGCCTCCTACTGGATTGATACATTGGTTCTCGAAAACAGAGGGAAATACTTACGCTACTTTGCTGCATCACCCTTTCCTCTTCAAGGAAAACCAACGCAAGCTCAAGACATAGCCGAGACATGGCTACTACGTCAAACATATGTGCTATCCATGACCAGGAACCAAGAGGAAGGCCATGGAACAGCTACGATTATTGGACAAGACAGCGAGGACACCAAGAGCGAGGAACAAGAGGAAGAGTTGCCAGGAAGCTATAGCTCTCGGACGTCCGACAACCTCCGGACGACCAATGATCTTCGGACGTCCGACGCCTGGAGACTTCACCAGCCAGATCGACTCCACCCGAGGCTACCTACAGCGCCTGGATGACCGCCCAACGCCGGACGTCCGACACTCATCAGCGCCCGGACGACCGACCCCGACCGGATGTACGACACCAACAGTCCAGTACGGAAACTTCGGAAGTATGGAGACCTCCGGATGTCCGACGCCACCTGTCCAGAGCCAAAACGTCGGACGTCCGACAAGGACCAGACGACGAGACCCTCGCGAGCCACCGGACTTCCGGTACCTGTCGAACGACCGACGCCTGTGTGTGCGCAGCTTCGGGCCCGAGGCCCATGTACCCTTTCACTCCGCCCCCATTTGCACTTAGACTATAAATAGACCTCCTCCTCCCCCTAGAGAGGGTGAGCACAGGTTTAGCTCATTGAGATAGAGCTTTACTCATCCATACGGATCTACTCCTCGTGAGAGACCGCGGCCTCTTCGGAGAAGATCCATCTTGGATTCAAGACCCCATTCATGGGATGACCCTCAAGACCTCCTCACGGAGATGAACTACCGCCACTTGTATCGTCCTTTGTTGGATTCAGATCTTGTATCACTTTGAGTTTCGAGGATCTAGCATATGTGTGACCTTATTCTCGTTGGTTGAGTGTTTTCTCTTGTGTTTGCCCTTGTTTTCCCCTCGTTTCCCCCTCATGTTCTTCATGTTCTTGGTAGGATTCCCTCCAAACGTGAAAGATCAGGCGTCTAGGGTTCTACCTTACATCACTACAAGAGGGGAGAGTATGTCTACGTACTCTCGTAGACCGTTAAGCGCAAGCGTTTAACAACGCGGTTGATGTAGTCGTACACCTTCACGATCCGTCCCGATCAAGTACCGAACGTATGACACCTCCGCGTTCAGCACACGTTCAGCTCGATGACGTCTTTGACTTCTCGATCCAGCAAGAGAGGCGAAGTAGTATATGAGTTCTGGTAGCACGATCTAGCTAGCATCTCCATCACTGTATCTATCTGTAGTTTCTCTGTCAACATTTCTTTCTTGCACGGAGTCTTGCTTCCTCTCACCCACACTATATATGTCTCTCCATACATATGCATTTATAGGTTGATCTCTTTTGCACAATCGTTGTGCCTCACCCCCTCTGCTCGCCATAGATGCATGCTCCAGCCCACGCCACTATCTCTTAAAGACAAAAACACATGCTCAATTGTCGGGCCTTCTTCCCTGCATTCTCACATGCATGCATATTGTCATACCGATTCGTCTCTCCCATGTCGTTGATCTTATGACTTATGTCTTCTTTCTTTTATCTCGATCATGCGCATGCACACACACACACATCCCATGTATACATGTATACCTCTCACACATGCACGTTCAAGGTCTCTATGTCTCCATAGTAGTTAATTACCCTCAATCCTAACACCACATCAAATCGTTCTCCTCTTTTGTGCACATAACTTCCGCCTGGATGGGTAAAACACACACTCACACTTAACAATCTCCTTCTAGCTACCCCCCCCCCCCCCCGCGCGCCTCTCACTCTTCCCCTATATCCCCGAAACCAATAAGACCATCCCTTTGTTTAATTCCCGCCTACATGCACCATCGATATATAGTAGTCTTCCTCGGTGTCTCTCGAACAAACACGTTCTCTCGATGTCCACTCCTCTCACGCGCACGCACCTTCTCTTCCCTCTCTACGGGCATTTTCTCTCTCGCACCCCATCGTTGGTGGCCTCTGCCATACACATCACCTCTCTATGATGAAGCCATGCACACTTAAATTACATCCGCCACAGAGGACCCCGCGACACACACACACGCACGCACGCACACACACACACACACACACGCACGCACCCCCTCCCCACCCACACACACTAAGACTCCATCTCTCTCTCTCTCTCTCTCACACACACACACACAAACACACACACACACGCACCCCCCCCACACACACACACACTTAGACTCCATCTCTCTCTCTCTCACACACACAAACTAAGACTCCATCTCTCTCTCCTCTTTCTCTCTCACACACACACACACCCCACACACACACTAAGACTCCATCTCACACACACATGCTCTAGGCAGAGCATTTGTTCCTACCACCCTTCATCCAACCTTACCCGTATGATAAACAATCACCTTTATTTACTTGCATAACATGGACAAATTCCACTTTACTTTAGTAGTCAGCAAACTTATCATCTGTACCCTTATAAAAAACGAGTTGGCGATGACATCCGCCACACAGGACCCCGCGACACACACACACACGCACGCATGCATGCACGCACCCCCCCCCCCCACACACACACTAAGACTCCATCTCTCTCTCTCTCACACACACAAGCACGCACCCCCCCCCACACACACACACACTTAGACTCCATCTCTATCTCTCTCTCTCACACACACACACACAAACTAAGACTCCACCTCTCTCTCTCTCTCTCTCTCACACACACACACACCCCACACACACACTAAGACTCCATCTCACACACACATGCTCTAGGCGGAGCATTTGTTCCTACCACCCTTCATCCAACCTTACCCGTATGATAAACAATCACCTTTATTTACTTGCATAACATGGACAAATTCCACTTTACTTTAGTAGTCAACAAACTTATCATCTGTACCCTTATTAAAAAAATGAGTTGGCGATGATGGTGTGCCTGCCATCTTGTAATACAGACCGTATGATCTATATCTGACGAATAGAAAGCAAACTATGATAATTTTACAAAAGATACCCGCACCTCTCTACACATCATTATCTCCCGTAACCTCATTGCTCAGCAATTAAAAAAGGAATAAGTCTCTGGAACAATCTAGCATGCATGGTTTCCGCTGCCACCTGCCGGCGCCGTCCATCCCCATGCCTCCGCCCATTCCGACCACCAGTCACCACCACGCTCCACTCCTCCTCGCCTTATCTCTCATCTTTTATTTTTTCGATGACATTCTCGAGATACCAGTTTTCCGATAAAATTCTCGAGATATCATTAGTTTTTACACATGGAATTACTCCTGCATTGGTCAATCACAACAGGTGTTTTGTAAAAAAATGCATATTGATGTTCCGTGCAATGCACGAGAATCTTGCTTGTAATTATATAACGCAAATCACGAGCAGGAAGTGACATTTTTTTTGACACAACCACGTTAACATGGCCACGTAAATCACTAGCTAAAGTAAATACCATTATACTTATATCCCGATGCAAAAGGCTGAGTACATGTCCGAAGAGTAGAGTCGCATACATGCACTCTGTCTCTCAGAATCTCTCTCTCACACACACACACCAGTTACGTGACGCCCACTAAAGCAGACACGAGTATGTTACAATTTGTGCACCCGCGGGTACACGTGATGTTGCGCATTTATTTAAGCCAGAAGGCGAACCCAAACAGTAGTTGCATTCATTCCCCTCCCGCCGCCTCTTCTCTGGTCGCCGTCGCCCGGTAGCCATGGGCCGGTCGAAGGTAACAACATACGCCATACTCCCGCCGGAGCGGCGCTTTAATATGGAAATTTTAGTGGTCATGCGTGCATCTTTTTGTGCTAGCACTCCTATATAAGGGTTGACCGGTAGCTTCCCGCGGACATGCGCGGGCGGTGGAAGAGGAAGGAGAAGGGAAGCGGGCTGTGGAGTAACATTTTTTACCACAATTTCTTAGGAAACTGAGTGCAGTAATTGAGTAGTTTTGCAAACTACCAGTACTACACCTGAAACACTTCAAAATCTATACCCCCTTGCCAGCGTGTGCTTCCCGCATGAAATGGTCAGCGTCGCCCTGGAGCGTCAGTGCCGCATTAATGCCCGGCCAGAGCGGAGGCGACCTCTCACTGGCACCGGCTTTGAAGTGGCGCGACGGCCGAGAGAGCGTCGCTTCCCGGTGCACGCGACTGCTCCGAGTCAAGACTAGCCATAGGCCCTGTTTGGATCCATCTGATAGAGTTAGTTTGCGCTAGTTGGGGCTCAAATAGCCCTAAAGTATCCAAGCATGAGGGTTTAAATTGGAGCAAGTTGCACCGAACCCACCAAAAAAACTATCCCACCCAAGAGGTGCTAACTGGAGATAGTTCTCATTGGGACCACTGAAAAATCACTTTTCTCTCTCCATGAAGTGCATTTATTGTCAATCTAACCCTGTCACCCAAACACCTCTTTGGCTACAGTTAGTTCAGGGTTAGTCATGAGTTAGTCTAACCTCTAGCTAAGTTAGAGTATCAAACAGGAGTAGTATAGGACATGCAAGTTGCTCAAAGCATACAGGCAAATTTGTACGTGAAAGGATTTTTTTTCTTTTTGAAAACGGAACGTGAAAGGAATTTTTTTAGAATGCTCTTGGCATGTCGCTAACATGTGATAGTTAACCAACCTCAATAGATGGCAGAAACGCCAGCTCACCGCACTTTGATAGAGACGAGGAGGGAGAAGCGATACAGGCTGCTGGATTACTAGAGATAGGTGTCGCACGGAAGCCAAGAAATATGGTGATAGCGTGGGTTAGCCGTGTACTAGTATGATGTAACTACACTGGGCTGCCGTGTTTCGTACTCTTCCAGTCCACTATGGAGATGATTGGTTAATTTTATATCGCTGAATAATATTAAATATTATGAGTGCAGACGCTCCACCACGAGGTTCCTTGCTCCTTCTCGGTGGTCCGGAATCTATGTTCTTCCACTCTATTTTTCTTACATGAGCTTTGTTCATCCTTTTGCCAACACGCGAGACATCTAGCATCAAGGTGCACGTGTTATGCAAGGATCGTTCCATCTATATGAAGAACACGTGGGACTGGAACTATGAGACGGACATGTACCCAGGAGTGGACGTACGAACCTGAGTAATGTAGCGCAGTAAGTGAAGTAGAAAGGCACAAATGGTATGAACATGCGTGGCATACAGGGTGTGTTTGCTTGCGTTCTCGTCTCAGCATAGTTGTTCCCTCTTCATGCATGCTCAACTCAACACCCCTCTTCATGCATGCTCTCTTCATGCATGCTTCTAGTGTATTTGTGCTAAACTAGTGTGGACTCATGCACCCTCCATACACTCTACCAAACACCCAAAAGTAGGTCGAGAAGGGAACTCTTGGGCGGCATTTGTCTCTTACTAGTACTACCACTAAATGTTGTACGTGCAATACACGGTGATGTTATGGAGTACGTGCCTAAGTACTCTACTACTATATTAGTTGGAGGCACATATTAACTTTTATATTTGTTTACGTGTATGCCCCGAGACCTTCCAACTAGGCGTGTCTTTCTCTCCAGGTTGCACTTTGTATCGTTTATACCACCAAGTACTACTACGTGTGGTCTCCGACCCAAAAGTGGAAGAAGTGGAGACGCTCTACCACGCTGTTTTTTTACGCTGGGCTCTACCACGCTGTTCATGTCCCACTCCTTTCGCTGACATGTGGGACATCCAGCACGTGCCGTGTTTGGCACCCTTCATCGTAAGAGTTGAAACGCTAGCATTCATCAGAAATAAAAAATAATTATAAATTGGCAGTGATACTATTTTTTGCGAACCAATCAGCAGTGATACTATACCACGTGATTTCCTTGCTCCTCGATATCGGAAAGAATACTTCCGTTCGCCAACATGTGGGACGTCGACCATCCTGGTCCACTTGCCATGCACACAGAACTCCAAGGGAGAGTCACCCAGGTCGTCGCGCCGCAGTAACAATGACTAATGAGCCGTCAAATCACAGGCCCACTTCCCACTTTGAAGTTGCTCGGACGAAGGAACCATCATGACTTCGTTGAATTCCGCTTCTTGAAGAAAACTACTGTACCGGCAGTACTGCTAGCTATAGTATTTACTCCAACAGAGGCCTCCTTTCGTTCATAGGATAGGAATATGAAAATCATAGGAAGTGAGATGACATGCATCTCAATTCCTATAGAGAAATAGATGCCATTTGATGCTTAGGATAGGAATTTTTTCATTTAGTCTAGGCTAATGTACTGGAAATTTGCTCTAAAAACTATAGTAGTAACTAGTAGTACTGGTACATGCTCGTACTCAGACACAGACACACACACTAACTACAAGTACTACTACTTCTCACATGCTGGCCAGACGTTGTCGTTCTCCTTCCCGGCTTTGTCGGCGACACCCCACCGTGCTTGGATCTCCGCCGACCTCTCCACAGCAGCGCGGGCGTCCTTTTCTTTCTTGCGGTGGCAGGCCTCTCTTTTCTTGAGTGCTTTCTGACTTTTCCGCTCCCTCTGTGCGGCTTTGGCCGCCTCTTGCTCTACCGCCCATTCGGCCTTGGCATCTTCAAATTCCTCCCACATAGTTGTGAGGTCGCGAGCGGCGATGAACTCACGGCGGGATGCCATCACTTCCCTACCATTTTGTGTGCGGTCGTGGGCGGCGAGGAACTCGGCGCGGCGGGATGCCATCGCTGCCTTACCGTTAGTGTGCGGCGCGGTGGCATGAACGACACTTGGTGAGAGCTCTGGGGTGGAGTGGCAGGACAACCATATAGTGCATTGGTTTGTCAAGAGCTCAAGGACAGAAGACGAAGCAAATTAGGATTCCCCTTCAATCCTGGTCATTTATTACCGAGTAAAATGCATTGGCGGTCATCGAACTTGTCTTGATAGCTCATTTTGATCATTGTATACGAGATATGGTGATTATACGGTCATTGGCTCAGCGTATAGATCCGTATTTGTATGGTTGACCAGTCAAACAGTCCGCATGCGCCTCATCAGCTCGTGTTCTTTATCTATCTATGCGGGCCTACCTGTGAATGGAGAAAGAAATACTGTAAAAACCAAAATTATGCGTATGTGGTGAATCAAACCACGGACTCGTCGCTGCAACGCACCCTCGTCAGCCAAATGAAAATGAAATACTTTTCGCGTCAGACACTCACGCTCACGCTGTCAAAGCATGCTAATGCATGCACGTCGCCCTCTAAATCAAAGTCCTGCTCATGGCGCAACGCAAACAGCGAGCCCATCACTTGTGTGCCCAGGCGGTGCCTGACATTACTGTTTAGACGTTTGATGGAGGCCTACGCGAACACCGAGCATGTATTCACCTGGCTCAACACCAACGGTCATACTCGGACCGCCTTGCTCATGTATATCGTCCATCACAACGACAATCTATAAAACAGCCTAAGCTAGAGAGGGTACTGTGGTAGTATGTTACGGAGTGTGTACTATCGTGAGCGACCGATCTTAGTGCCACTGCACACCGAAACCCCTTCCATCGCTAGCGCGCGCTTCCCGCCTGAAACGGTCACCGTCTCTCCAGAATGTCAATGCCGCATTCACCGGACTTAACTACAGGTGCAATTGGTGTGTCACTGACATGCGGGCCAGACGCCCGTTGGGCCCATATGTCAGTAACCCAAACGCATCTGCAGTTAAGTCACTGAAGCAGGGTCCGCATTCACGCCCGACGAACCTACTCCGGCGCCAGTTGTCCATCCGTCTGCCGCGGCTCATTGCCATTCGCCCGCTATATTAACTTGAGCCCCAGCTCCCAGCCATAGCCAAGGACCCACACTTATTCTCCTCCGGTCCCTTCCTTCTGTCGGCACCACTTCAACCATGGCCTCCTGATGCTCCGAAGCTCTCTTGGACGTACCGTCGCAGGAGCAGACGAGGGACATCGGCGGCTCCGCTCCGGGTGACGGTGTCCTGGACTAGGGGGTACTCACCACGTCGTCTCCCGATCAGTTGGATTAGGCCAAGGACCCCATGGCCGTATACTCATGGGCCAGTTCGGACAGTGGCCGCATACAAGGAAGATTCCACAAGACTTGGTGATCAAGACAAGGACTCCTCCCCCACCGGCGTATTCGGCTAGGACTCTTGTTACCGTGGGCCTATGGTACATTATATAAACCGAGGCTAGGCTAGTCGATAGAGGATTATGACATTACTCATCATACCTCTAGGGTTTAGACCACAAGATATGATCTCGAGGTAGATCAACTCGTGTAACCCCTATACTCATTATAGTCAATCAAGCAGCATGTAGGGTATTATCTCATCAAGAGAGCCCGAAGCTGGGTAAAATCCCGTGTTCATGTTACCATTGATCTTAAGACGCACAGCTTGGGACCCCCTACCCGAGATCTGCCGGTTTTGACACCGACAATGGTGCTTTCATTGAGAGTTCCGTTATGTGATCGGCAAAAGGATCAATGGCTCGACTACAGATCCTCGACTTCTTTGTCACCAGCTTGATTGGTTACCTTGGCTTGACCAAGGATTGTGCCCTACCTCCGATCATCATGTTCGGATGAGGGCCTTCATCAAACACCAACTCCGATCTCCATAAAGATCATGGAGGAATCATCCATGGAGCTCGGGGGCTCAACGTCAACATTGCCCTCGGGCGACCGTGTTGTTTTTCTGGACAACAAACTCATATCCGCCGCCACCGCCTCCTCGAGTGTCACTTAAACGATTGCTTCGGTGGAATTATGCGGAATTAAGTCTACAACAATCCTGCAAAATTTCGTCGAGTTCCGATGGAGGAATCTCCGGCAATCTCCGATATACCGGAGCCATGTTGAATCTGGACGACAATCCGGACGAGTTTGGAGCGTGGTGTCTATCATCTAGCTCGGACGTCCTTTGGAAGATCCAACCGTTGATCAGCTGCGGAATTCCTATATCTACCACCTGTCAGAAATTCAGCTGGATCCGACCGTCCAAACTCCGGGAACCTTCCTATTAGTGCGTCACTTTTCGGATCTGTTTTCTACGCGAGAACGAATCCGACCCGAGTTCATCTTCTTTATGAACGGGATTTCGGACATCCTTTTTGAAGGAAGTTTTTGTATGTATTGTGTTTTATTCTCAAATACATCCCACTAACATTATAAGTATTCCCGGTCGCGCCGGTGTCAGACCGGCTTGACAACATCACTCCACGGTGTCCGACCTGCGCTAGACACGTCGTCGCTTTGTTGAGCCGAGCTCAACTTCTTCGGATCATCATCTCGGCCAGCCGAACAATAGTTCGGCATCGCGAAGGATAAATCATCACCAACATCGTCGCTACACGGATTACACGGAGCGGGCACACCGGCATTGCCGCGCGGTCACTTCATCAGGCCAGCACTGACCACGTCACAAGTTACGACCTGGGTCGGCATGGCCGCACTGTTGCCTCTTCGAGCCAATGTCCATCACACTGAACTACTTCAATACCTCGGCTGACATGGCAGGTGCAACAACTCCTCACCAGCCTGCTCCATCACCTCGGCTAGACCGGGGACTTGGCTATTTCTTCATCAACATACTCTGGTGACTTCGGCGTCACCAGCGACCAGCTTCGTCATGTTAGCTGGACCGGGGGCTTCGCCTCGGCAAGCCAACCTTTGCCAGCATCGCCATGTCGTCGCTTTATCGCCCATCAGGCAATGAGTGTGTGGATCGATTCCCAAATTTGGGAGTCGCTTTTCTTTGGACTACTACAACAAATAAACTAGGTGCTATTAATCCTAACAATTTTTGCTTGTTGGGCTTATTTTTCTTAAAGTATTATTACTCTGGTTTGTTCCATCATCTGTACACAGGTCTATCAAATGGCGGCCACATTAAAAACGGTCGCGTGGTGGTTCGGTCAGTTTCGGTACATAGTTCGGCGAATGCCGCATCCAAAACTCAGACCACCCTGCAAATTCAGGCTTTGGCACGCCTTCACTGCGTCACGCCGACGCCCTGCATCGACATTGCCTTCGGCGCTAGGCCACATCTCTTTAAATAAATTATTCTTGCGTAAAGCAATTATTCAAGGATTATATATATTATTATTATTTCCTGGACCACACTGTTTTATCTGTGCAGGTAATTGATTTTGACCGCGTTACATGGTCACTACTCCGGAATACCGAAGTCCTTGCTCGGACACCTCGGGCCTGGGGGCTGGGACCTCGGCCATGCCGAGGACTGCGAACCTTGTCAGTTCAATGGGCGTCTTCGTCCCGCCACAAGCCTGAATCGCATCATCAACACCGAACACATTAACCAGCTAAGTTGCTTTCATGCTCAAAAACTTTCAGTTTTAAATTTTGTTCGGTTCGACCAAGCATTATACTTTTTGGCACAAAGTTGTTTGTGACAAAATTCCTTGTCAAAACTTTGTTTGTGACGCACATATTCAAATACCCCGTTTATTTGGGGGCTCCTTGATGGAGCTTTTCCTCTGGCATATGATTATACTTGTACGGCTTCGTTCCTTGTTCGTGTATTACGCCACAATATGCACCATATTGACTTAAGTGTTCCGCAAGCTGGGTTGCCTTGCTCCTGTGTTTACCCCTACGTTCCCGATTGTTCGGCTAGGGAGTGAAGGGAGCACCTCTGCGATTGTCACGACCGGGTCTTTCGAGCTCTGACCTCAGACTGGGTGAAGCCTAAAGCTAGCGCTCTTATTGTTTTCAATTATGGTCGGCACACAACAGAATTCATGAGTACAAAAAATCTATTGCACAAGTCTCATAGTAACAATTAGCAACCGAAGAAAGGTATTGGTGGGGGTACTATTTTCTTCGAAGATGCTTCTTACACTTCGTCAGTAATATAGCATAAGTTCCCTGAGCGCGCTTTGTCTGTTACAGCCTTATGGCCTGATTGCCTGGTTATCAGAAACACAGTCGATATTCTTGACAAGTGGAGTACATAACACTTTTCGTCCCTTGGCCTAAGAGGGAGAAGCCGACGGTCGGTTAAGACGCGTTTAAAGTACGGGTGAACACATATATGATATAAGTACTTCGGTACATACAATCATTATACATAAGATTCTTTTACCCAAGTCACTCGGGGGCTCTCAAATTTATGTGAGCTGTTTTATAGTAAGCGTTCTTCTTCCTAGTCGTTGTAAAGTCTTTTTTCTATCACTCCTTTTTTCGACGCGAGTGTGTGGTCAATAGCCGGGGGCCTAATTTCCCTCTCATAGCCGCTAAAGTTTGCTAAACTGGCCTAACGAGAAGTACTCCGCCTTCGGGGTAGGAGGTTGAAGCCGTAGGATGACCCGCTTGAAGTCTTGAGATAGGATGTGTCATGATAAAGCACGACAGAAGCACAATTTTTTTCTAAGACCAATTTTCTGATTGGCACCGAACAATTGATCTCGTTCGGACGTCGAGTTTTTACTGACGTTTTTTGGTTTTCCAATCCTATGGCACTTTTCAACTATTTGTGTGTTTCCGCATAAGTCTCGCAGTGCAATGCCGGACACCTTTAGAGATTCGGCAAAAATTCTCGGATATTGCTATATATGCATCAGTTTCGAATTGTGTCTTCGGTCAATAGTTGGGTTGCCCGGCTCCTGTGCTTGCCTCCTATGTTCTGCTTTGTTCGGCTAGGTGTGCAAAGGGAGAACCACTGCGATTGTGCTTCCAGCTCGAATGGTTAAGCACCGCAGTGGAGAAAGCCGAAAACTGACTGTCACAATAAGCGTAAACTGGTCAGCAGTCTGATGACTGTATTAAATGATGAGCCGTTCATAACATTGGCCGAAGTGTTTATGGCTTGACCTCGGCTGTCGCTGAACACTAACCGGGGGGCTACTTGCTGGCCTCCCAACTTTAAGCTCCTATGACTAAGTGAAAGTTCTAAAGCCCGCATATCTGATTGCCTCGTTTCCGCCAACACAACCGCCTTCGGGCACCGAGACGTCGACTAAGGGTTGTTTTGTTATTACGGAAACACCCTGCATAGCATCTACAAGGGGGTAGAAGCCGACGATGGGCCACTTTCAGATCATAAACAGTCGCAACGGAAGTCAATATTTGGGTTCATTTAGACCACAGAGTTTGGAAGCTTTCCCCGAACTAAATCCTCAGTATTTTCCTCCCACATTGATCGGAGCTGAGGTTTCATGATCATGCTTAGCATGACAACCCAAAGAGAGGAACCGATAGCGGGACTATTTTCTTTGGACAATGTTTCTTATGTTAAATAATAATATAACATGTCTCTCTGCGTACCTTCGTTTATAAAACTGTATGGCCGGATTGCCTTGTTTGCCGTAAATCTTTGCCCTCATAAAGGCTTTATAAAGTAGGACAAACACTCCCCAGCTGTTGGCCGAGGAGATTGAAGCCGATGGTCGGTCAACAAAGTTTTGTACAATGCGGATCCGAGCATTAATGACGTAAAGTACTTGGATACTTAGAGTCATTACATATCATTTGTGATTTTACTATGGATGTCGATTCTTAATTCGGCCTCCCGTGCCCACATTAAGGCCCGGGGGCTACTGGGCTTCGGGCTTATTATTTACAACTATTAAAAGGGCACGTCGATCCCCTGATCTGGTATTGCCACCCGACCAGTGTCTCGGGGGCTACTGCATTGGCAATCCAATGCAGAAAATTTAAAGCGCAATATAGTTTTTGAGGAGATTATTATCCTTAGGTTGGTCGGCCGCACCCAACCTAAGTCTCGAGGACTTTGCACACCGCATTTCTATTCCTAAGTATGCTGCCGAGCTGGGAATTTGATCCTCAGGCTGATTTTCTCAATCGACCTGACTCTCGGGGGCTACCAGGGTCAGCGGTTTTGATTTTTTTTCCTTTAGGTGCATCCCAAATATTAGGCCAACATGCACCATGAGGGCTACTCGCTACATCTCGGCAGAGATTACATTGCATAATTCGGAATTAAATTCATAAAAATCAACCCATGGCCGAGGTGGTGCACCACCTCGGACACAGTCCGACGTTGGTGCTCAACTACAATAGACACCCCGGAAGGAGTCCGGCATAAAGCTCGGATGGTAGTGACTGGCTCCGTAGAGGGCATTCCCGACATTAAGCTCGGTTAAACTCCTTCAACTTTTTTGAACCAAGGTGATCTATGACACCTCGGATACAGTCCGGTGTTGGAGCTTGGACATAGTCCGGTGTTGGAGCTTGGACATAGTCCGGCGTTGGAGCTCGGAAGCGGTCCGCGTTGGTGCTCGGCTGCTAAAGATACCTCGAATGCAGTCCGGCGTTGGAGCTCGGACGCAAGAGGACGTTGCTGCTCGGGAACAACTTCAAACCCGAGGTATGGCATAAAAATAACAAGGCATTGATAAAGGTCGAGAACTTAAAGGGGCTCCTCGGATACCCGACGTGTAAACTCTTCGGATTTACTTCGGCGATTCTCAAGATCGAAGATGAGCAGATTTGTTGAACCAGTTTTCAAGACCAACGACCGAAGATGAAGAACAGTTCGGAAGAATCGAGGAGCGTCCCCAACTTGAAGACCGGTTCAGGGGGCTATTGACGGTGTCCTGGACTAGGGGGTACTCACCACGTCGTCTCTCGATCAGTTGGATTGGGCCGAGGACCCCATGGCCGTATACTCATGGGCCAGTTCGGACAGTGGCCGCATACAAGGAAGATTCCACGAGACTTGGTGATCAAGACAAGGACTCCTCCCCCACCGGCGTATTCAGCTAGGACTCTTGTTACCGTAGGCCTATGGTACATTATATAAACTGAGGCTAGGCTAGTTGATAGAGGATTATGACATTACTCATCATACCTCTAGGGTTTAGACCACAGGATATGATCTCGAGGTAGATCAACTCTTGTAACCCCTATACTCATTATAGTCAATCAAGCAGCATGTAGGGTATTATCTCATCAAGAGAGCCCGAAGCTAGGTAAAATCCCATGATCATGTTACCATTGATCTTAAGACGCACAGCTTGGGACCCCCTACCCGAGATCTTCCGGTTTTGACACCGACACCGGGCGTGCTCCAAAGCTCTCTTCGACGTACTGTCACAGGAGCAAACGAAGGAGATCGCCGGCACCCCCCGGTCGCCCTCCGCCGCCACGACCATGAAGCCGGCGCGCGTGCGCGGACGCAGCCGACAGCGAGGAAGAGTAGTACACGGTAGGTCGCCGCCACTCTGGTCCTAGGAAGGCCACCGCTACTCCACTCAGTCGATGCCAAGCTTGGTGGGGTAAACATCGGCGGCCGATTAGCCGCTTGACAGCGATGTGGAGGCGGAAATCTTCAGAACCTTGTGCTCCGGGGGAGGAGGTTATCGAGGCGGATGAGGAGGAGGCAAAGGCAATGGCCAGCTTTCTCGGGTTCATGGCCGGACATGGTGGTCGGGCGCCGACGATCGTTTAGATTAGGTTTACAGTAGGTTTAGTACGGTTTGTGCAAAATATGTAATGAATTTCGTCCAGTTTGTAGGAAAAGTTTTTGAAATGTAATGAATTTCATCCGGTTAATTTGAAATTTGCTTTGTTTGCAAAAATTTCGTCCGGTTAGTTCATATAGTTGTCGAAAGGTATGCGGGCAGCATCGGATGGCATCCATCAGTGTTCTCAGACAAATGCCGGTGTAAATTTGTGGGCAGCACTGGAGATGCCCTAACTATCATGCTATAATCGCTAACAATCCTCCATTATTTGGCAGGGAACAGTTATCCCTCGATCAGAATCAGATCTGTGGTGTTTCACACTCCTCCCGCGTAAGAGTGTAAACTCTTGCTTACATAAAAATGGAGCAAGTGGACGGCACTGTAGCACGTCATATCACTCGAACTAGCCCGCCTAACGAGCGGGAAAGCACCGCCCTCATCATTTTGTTCTGGATTTCTATTGATCGATCGCGCGAAAATGTTACGCTTCGCAAGTTCTAAAGGAAAAGGCGGCACACTTACGACTCGTACGTGTCGCAACCCCGACAGTCCGGCTCGCACGAGGCTCACCAGAGGGGACACGCGTTGTCTTGCAATTTCACTGACATGTGGGACCGTAATTGAATAAATAGTCGATAGCCGAAATCTAATCGCTCGGCGGGCGTCGGCTGAGAAGAGAGAAACGGGGGAGGGAGAAGAGATCGCCCGCCCGCCGTGCACGGACTCCAAGAAATATATGGTGATAATGTGAGGTGGGCCATGCTGGAGTCCAGACCGCTTTCGTAGCCCGCTCTCATCGCCCTGGCCCCTCAAGACGCCAGCTGCCCGCTGCATGCATAGCAAGTAGTCCCCGCTTATGTGGAGGAGAGAGAGGCATTGACAAAGTCAAGGAGTAACAGTGGAGACAATAGCTTTCATCAAAAATAAACAATGAATACTCATTGCTCGTCCTCTATATCAGAAAGAATACTTTCATTCGCCATGTGGGACGTCGACCATCCTGGTCCACCTGCCATGCACAAAATTATCCTAGTCTACCCAGATCGTATCGCAGGCCCAACCTTTCCTACTGTAAGTTGTTCGGACGAAGGAACCGTCATGACTTCGTTGAATTCCGCTTCTTCAAGAAAACTTACTATACCCGCAATACTTCTACCACACGCAAAGACTGAACGGCATTGTACCACGTCATATCACTGAAACCCACTAGGCCAAACTAGCCCGCCTAGGTCATCTATTTTGGAACGGAGGGAGTACGTTTCTGCACTGCTGTGATTTTGTGTTGCACGTTCTCTGTACTTTTGCTACGATTTTCCTACCCTATGAACCAAATGAGGCCTGAATGTATGTCGACTATTGTCTGATCGATCACTAAGCCTACAATTTAGGAGCTAGGGCTATTGGTCGATCGACGAGGGATAAGTATAAGCATACCACAAGCTCATCATCCCCAACGTTTCTCTTCGGTGAGTGTTTTGCAAGTACTATAGCTCGCACAGTAGCTAGCCTACTAACACCAAGAATCATCAAACAAGCCCTGCTGATATGATAAACAGTTCAAACTTACATCTAAGCATGCCATATATTACATCAAAAGCTGGTGAGGATACATCTGTTTCCATAACTCGGAGAGGGTTCGCATGATTCATCGCATGATTCACTATCAAACAAAAGTAGCAAGATCCACCCACACAAGACAGTGCACTAGCCCTAAGATGGTTTGATAACATGCATCGTTCTGGTAATTAAACACAGGGCAATGCAAACTACCCTGAAAGATTAGCGCGACCAACTATTTCTTGTCATCGATCTCTCGGACAATGACCACGGCACAGACAGTGACATGGGAATCGATTTCTAGGGTGATGTCCACAGGACTGACCGCAACATCAAAATCGATCTTTCGGGCGATGTCCACAGGATGGACAGTGGCATCGGAATCGATCTCCGGGGCGATGCCAACAGGACGGGTCACGACATTGGAATCATCAAGGACAACCATCGGCACCTGCACAACCCTAACATATTCGCAAGCACATTGCAAATAATCAAAAACCACAACTATGGTAATAAGCCGTTATTTTTTACCTTGTGCAGCTCACCGGGGGATCTCATCCCTCCGGGGGCCATCTCCTCGTCCTCGATGGGGGCCATCACCTTGCCAAGGGAATACTGCTTCTCAACGGCGACTATCTCCTCAAACTCGGTCTTGAGCCTCACATAGGTGGCAATCAGAGTTCCTGGGGTAGGCACGGTGGGGCCCTTGCTGTTCTTCCAACTTTCTTTGAGGAGTTCGTCCGCCAACGTCCTCAACTCTTCGGCCAGTGCTTGTTTCTTGGAGTTCTTCGTCTCCATGGGTTGGCCCGCCAACATGGTCAACTCGTTGGTCGGTGCTTGCTTCCTGGAGATCGTTGTCTCTAGTGGGTTGTCCGCCGGCAACTCTTTGCCTAGTGCTCCAGGATCCATCAATGAACTGACAAACAAAAAGCAATCGAAAGGAAACCACAATCGCAATGAAAATGGTAAAAGATTAGGATGTGAGAATCGGTCGGTGCTTCGCAAAAAGAAGATTATTGGAATGAAAATATAGCAGCATAACTGATTCGCCCATCTTTCCTTCATCGGTACAGAAGAAAAATGGCAGAAGTGAGTAGCCTGGAGTGAGGTTTTCTTCAAGAAAGGGAAGAAAGGGCTTGAACGAGCGTTCCAATGAAATGATGGTTGCTTCGTCCAGTCCAACTTGGAGGCCACCTTACCACTGCTGGTAAAGGTGTGGGTTTTGTGATATGACGGGTCATGACGGCCACACCGGGGTGACAGGTGAGTCTCGACTTTAGCACCTCGCTGTGATTTGGTGGATGGCACGCGGGCCCGGATGCTTTGAAATGTCCCGCATGTAGATAGAGTGGCTAGTCATATAGGAGTGCTCAATATTGTGCACCGCGACCAAGGCGGAGAGGAAAACGAGAGAACTACGTAATTAATGCATGAGTTTAATTAGGGTAGTTTTGTAAAGTACGAGATATATTCCTCCAATCGCAAAATGCCTTGGTTCATGAGATTTGAGATTTGAGCCCTATAAACCGGAAGGTAGGGGGTACTGCACACGGTGTAGTCTAGTCACTTGTTGAAATCTCCAGAAAGGCAAATACTCCTTTCCGGTTTACAGGTCTATACTACTCCCTCCGTCTAGGTGTGTAAGTCATCTTACGAAAACCAAATAGTCCCAAAACACTTAGGCGTGGTGCATTAACTTCTACCTTGTTTCTTGTTTCTTGACATATCAACCAATAAGAGATGAGAGGTGTGCATGCTTTTAGTGACTTGCAATGGCTAGTTCATTGCATGGAATGCTATTAATTAGCAAATAAACATTGGTGACCCCAGGAGGAAGCGGTGCTAAGCGCGTGGACCTATGCAGAATGAGTATCAACCAATGGATAATGGAGTTTAATTGTTAAACAATAGCAATTTTGTCTCATGCAAGAGCCTGGCTAGTACTCCAAGGAACCGCACCAGCGAGCATTCGCAACTGCCATGCTCGGTTTGCGCCTGGCTCTTCGCCTCTTCGAGAAGACGAACAATGATGTTACTCCTACTTCTACAGTATCGAATCCACTACTGCATGTTCGTCCACCTCGTGCGGGAGGGATAGCGTGTAGCGAATGCTTCTACTTACTGCTCCTGCCTTTGCGTCCATGATAGGTGGGCCCAACAGGTGGTTGGCCCTCCTGTCATGCAGCCAAAGGCAGGTGCAGTTAAGGCACCGGAGCTCAGTCCGCGAGGGAGACGGCGTCGTAGTAATCAAATTTCCCAGTCTTGTACGAGTTGACGCGACACATCAAAGCACTGCACTCGATAAAAGTCTTTTTACACATTTCAAATGGGCTACTTCGTATGTAGGAGTAGACATATTCTGCTTCGTATGTAGTCACTTGTTGCAATCTCTAAAAAGACTTATATTTGGAAACAGAGGGAGTACAACACATGCATGCATGCATGCCGTGACTTTCCTTTTGATACTTGCATGTGTTGATTTGATGCACCTTGCCAAATTTTGACTATAAATTTAACTAACCAAATTTTCATGCATGTCACAAAAAATTGCGGGGCTGTTTGGATTGTGACTATGTTTGTCTTATGTTGCCACATTATTTTTCCCACACTTGCCTAACCCGAGTTGCTCAAATTGTTAGACACACTTTGTCTTGCCTAAGGGAATCTTGCCACAGTTTTTGTGTCTATGACATGTGGGGTTCACTGCTAATAAAAAAAATTCTTGTCTTAGGTGTGGCTAATTAAAAAGACTTATATTTAGGAATGGAGGGAGTAGAAAATATAAATAATAATGCATGTTGGGGCAACCCACATTTCCGCTAATTTTAGCCGTGGGCTTGTTCGCAATTTTTACGAGGGGGTGGTTGTTCATTTAATGGAGGGACTTGTAGTACCAGACTTGAACGATACAAAGTGCGACCTGGCACACCGTAACACCACTTGGAACAAGCGGGTAGCTATCTCAAAAAACAATCAACAACTAAAAAAACCGTGACCTGGCAGGTAGTAGTACACAATTTTAAACGATTGTTTTGATGGAGTGAAAAAGGAAAACTACCCCACTACTTATATATAGGTCGGAGCCTCCACGCTTGCTTGCTAGGGTTGCTCTATTCACACACTCGCATCCTCTCCAGATCTAAACAAGATAGGGGTAGTAACACTGTCTTTCTCCCTTCAAAAAACACTGGCTTTCTATCCTCACTGCTGGTTACAGATCCGGACGTATCCCCCTCCGCCGGTGAAGGGGAGGAGGGGCAGCGTTTAGGCCATCATTGACAGTGAGGGAGGTGACCCACTGCCGGCCGCACCGTTATCTCTGGCCGAGTGCTGGCGCGGGAGGTCCTCCGATCCCTTCGTTGTTGCCTGTGGGCGGATCCGGCCTCTCGCCGCCCACCTATCCACATCCCGACGACCTTCAGGTATGTCTTCGTTTGAAACCGCCTTAGCTCTACTTCCCCAGCTCGCTACGTCGCTGCATGTGCATCATTTTCTACCTCTCAGCCCCTCTCGATCGGATGGTCCAACCTCACCTATTTTTTTTCTTCTATTGTTAGAGGTAAAGCTACTTCATGGAATCGAATCTTGTACTCCCTCCGTCCGAAAATACTTGTCATTGAAATAAAGTGGGGTGGGGGAATTTAGTATGTACATCATACTTGGTACAAACAGGAAGGAAAGGGGATGAAAGTAGTACACACTGGTCATCCAACCGGTCTCTTGGTCGAAAAGGGAAATATAGGGGTAACGTTGTACACAGTGGTATGACCAGGACTAGATTTGCTATCCACACATAGGAGTAGGTGGCTAGAGTGAACAAAAATGGTTCCAACCCAGATATGTTTCTTGGATGTTTGTTTCTCGGGGCAACAAACTATGAATCACCACTTTATGCCCCTGTTTACGTACATGGTGTTGTACTGCTGGTGCACCCACCAATGGCGTAGCTATGTTGAGGCCAGGGGGGCCGCTGCCCCCCAGCCTTGGATAATTTTCTGAAGAATTTTTTTTAAATAGGGCTTAGATTGGAATTATTTTAGCATTTGGCCCCCCAAATACTAGTGATTTCTGTTTCGCGCCCCAATGGATTGTCGGCTAGCTCCGCCACTGGCACCCACTGTCTCATGCCCTTATACCAAATATTTAGGCTCCGGTCGGAATAAAGGGGCAGAAAACATAGGTCTTGATGAAAATAGAGGAATAGGAAAGGAATGTAGGTATAAAACTATGGAACAGCGAACCAGAGGAAACTCTCAAGAGAATGTGTTCGGATGGATTACGAAATGTACAGATTTGTTTTTTTAGAGTAGCATGCTTGGCAGTATGAGATGCTATTTGTTTATTCAGCTGCATAGTGACTACTCTTGTCCTCACCTCACGTACCACACATAGGTTAATTTTTTTATTCCGGCAAACACAGCACAGCAACCTGTCTAACGCATGGCAGCGAGCGCCTACCTCGGGCTTCCGCCCAAAAAATGAGCAGCGCGTGGATGTTTCTAATCCGATGGAATCGGTACTACCAGACCAGCTTTCCTATGAAACACTATTCACCTTTCCCGTGTTCTGAACGGTTGTAAGGGAAAGAATACCGTACAAATTGTGTTCCTACGAAAATCCTGCACCAAACCTGTGAACCGAACGCAGCCTTAGCTGTTCTTAATATAATGTCCCTGGTAAAAATGAAGCCATGCCACTATTTTTGCCTGTAATTGTTTGAGACTCTGACAAGTTTAGCCAAATGTTTTTGCCTGTAATTGTTTGAGACTCTGACTGTTTCCTCTGTGCCTTTTCGTGCAAACAGGGATATCCAATTCACCTGGTTGCTGTTGTGACCTTTTGGTGCACTGCACAAAACACTTTTAAAAGAAGTGACTTTTGTGTTGTTTAACTGGAATGTCAGAATGGAACGGTTGGTTCATTTTGGTGGAACTGCACAAAGGGAGATCTGTGTTCCAATCCTCATCATCCATATTGGCGCCATAACCTTCCTTTAGGTAAGAATGATATTTAATGCATGTGTTCATCTCTATTTTCCGACTGCCATGAGAAAATAATGCTGTTTTTACTAGTACACTTGTACTCCCTCACTGACAAAACCAATTCTGAATTAGAAGGCCAATCATGTACTTGGTTTCACCAACTGGTGAGGAGAAAGAGAAATAGAGCATGAAGAGGAAGAAGAAGAAGAATAAACAGTGCCAAGGCGATCTTGCTGAAGCCAAAGGCCTTAGTCGAGGATATTCAAGGGCTCTGGCAACGACTACCTTACATGTGAGACGATCCTCCAGGGAGTCCTTCCACTTCTGCTGTCTCACTTAATTAATTAGGAGTACTTAAGTACCACTAATTTATTACTACCTAATTTTCCTATTGGAGTTAAACAAATCTTTAGTAGGACCCTATGCTGAATCATGTACGTGTGAATGTTTGTCTATGGAGGTGAATCATGTGGTGGAGCAGGGATGGAATATTATTAGTGTCATGACATAATAGTGCTATTGTTTTGCATGTCAATTTATTGCCATTGGTTCAATGAGGCAATGTTTTGCGTATTGTCCATCATGAATTTGATGCTACTGTTTGAGTAATATGCTAATGTCTTCCTATCCTTTCTCACTAAGACAATGAAGGTTTCACCTTGTTCCTACTTGTGCAAACAGGGATCATGTTGTGCCAATCATACATTTTAGTGGAACTACACAAGACAATACAATGAACTGTATCCCAGCCAGTGCTTTAACTCTGCTGGAAGTTCTTGGTAATCTTTCGATATAATCTCAGCACTGGTAAACAAGAGTGATTTCAACCATACATTTGAAGTGCACAAAAATATATACTATTGTGTGATTCCAGTGAGTGCTTTATCATCTCTTATGGGACTACATGAATAAGCTTTTTTCTCAGGTTGGTACGGGCTTAAGGCCTTCATCCATATTAGTTTGCTGTCATCTTTATTTGTATCATGCTACTATCATGAGAAACTCCTTTATCTTTGCACTTTTAAGTTTTGCAACCTATGATAAATGGCAATGCTTTGAGTGTTGAGTTGAGCTAATTGGCGTTGACTAAATAAACTAATACCTGTCTTTAAGCAAGACTACTATGTTGCTAACTTTACCCATTAAGATAATGAGGGTGCTTCTATTTGTTAGTGTATGTTTCATCAACTAGTCCCACTACTACAGTAAACTCACTCTCTCAATATATGTGCCAACAGGGATGCTCGATTTTGGTGGAACTGCACAAAAACTTTGGGTGCTTCATTGCCTCGACAGCTTCCGTCCTTTCCTATCAGTCGCTAATCTCCGCTTGCTTTCTTCCTTTGCTGTCAGTCGCTTGGCTTATCTCGGCTTCCAATCAAAGGAAATAGTAATTGATATGCTACCTCACACAGGTTGGTACTGGTCTTTATCCTGATTATTGTGCCTGTCATATGTATTGGTAATTAGGTATTGTGCTACTGTTTGCCGATTTCATAAAGGAGTAATTTGGAGATTGAACTCGCAGGCAAATCATTACATCGGGTGATTTCAGTAGAACTGCACAAAATGATCAGATGGACAGGTACTTATGCTGCTGCTATGTACTCCAAAGTTCACTCAGACAAGCATCGATGTTGACAAGAAGTGCCTATATTCATTCGAGTATCAACCAGCGTCAACCAATTGTCAAACTCCAAGTATTAGGAGAGTGAACGCCGAAAATATTGCTTGGTGCATAGCCTAGAAAAACGCAGTCCAGTCTTTGGTCCCAACTTGTGCCTTTTGGTTATCGGCACATATGGTAGCGAACTATATGGCATGGAGTCTAAAGATTCCAGACAAGTTGGTTGACGCGTATATTCATCTGGCACTTAATCAGTCTGCACGCCAAGGATGCTCCATTTCAGTTGAACTGCACAAAAAATTTGGGTGGTTCATTTTCTCAACCGCCTCCTTTCTCGTCTGCAATGTAGAATTTTGGCGAGATACAGGACCAAGATGAGCCAGTAAACTAGTTGGATGAAAGTAGTGGCCAAGTTGCTCAAACCTCCCTCGGCACGAGGCCACTATCTGAGGATAAACCTACAAGCAAAGTTCAGATTGTCTGTGCTGCCTCTTTGTACTCGAAAGTTTACTCGTACAAGAACTAATTTTAGCAAGAAGTACCTCCGATTGAACACCATTTACCAGTCTGTACCCTAGGTAATTAAAGTTCGTCCATGGATCATATTGGCTGTGATCTCAATCATTTGGATGCATAAACATACTGAACATGTGTATATCTGAATCTTTTTGTGAATTATGTATGAATATTATCGTGTGATCTATCAATCATTTGGATGCATAGATATGCTGAGCTTGTGTATATATGAATCTTTTGAGTTGTTGATAGTGAATGTTGGCTATGAATATGAACGTGTCCTGTGAACCTGAGTTTGATATGAATGTTTACCTTTTCTATTGTATTTGTGTGTGAACTTGTTAGTATGCCTACTGTGGGGTATAAAATGTAGGTCTCTTATAAAAGTAATGTTGTGTCCAATTTATGTTTTCCCTTCTAACCACATTATATATATATTTATATTATTACTATTATCGTATATTTTATAGAGACTTATATATACATTATAAAAACATCCCATGTGTTATTAACTAATAAAAGTAAATGTTTAACAGAAAATCCTGGTTGTTTTTGACTCACAGGCAAGGAAAATTCTAGTGATTGCTTACAAAAGCTTGCGAAGATTTTAAGGACCAATTTAATAATAACGCGCTCATTTTTATTTTGAGCAATAACTCGCTAATTTCTTAATTATATATATATATATATATATATATATATATATATATATATAATGTGCCTCTCCGGTTTATTCTTTGATATTAATTGCTCCTTCTAACATAACATTATATATATAACAAGCCCACCTAATACGTGTATTTCAAGGAAGTGCAAATGGGCTGGGATTTCTTAGAAAATATAAATGGGCCTGATTGACGTGAAATTATTTGTTCACCCAGCCTAGCAAATGGACTGTACATTCTAGAAAACATGGGTTAAATATATGCCACATTTTTGCAGGCTGACATGTGGGCCAATAGGTCGAAGCCTATGCAGGGCGTTGTCAACTTGGTCAACAAATGATTGTGTCATCCACATCCATTAGATTTATATCCAACGGCCGGCATGCACCTCCAATCTCTCGTCTTCTTCCTCCAGCATCGCCGGGACTGTCTGGTCCAGCCTCCGGCGGCTAGCGACTCTGCTTAGCACGCATCACTGCGAAGCACTACCCCACCGCCGACCAGGCTATCCCTCCACCCCTCGATACCTCTTGTTATTCTCCATAGACTACAGCCCCACGCTGCAACAGAACCAGTTATAACCCTTCTCCTCCTCTAAGTCTGCGACTCCACTGCCGCGTTTTCCCATCTCCGAGTCGTTCCCATCTGGGGCCTCGCCGTCGTCCACCGCCTCGCTATGTTCGGTGCAGCGTGGTCAACAAACGAGGGTCATCGGAAGAGGACTGTACGTGGAGAGCCTGACGGCTGGGACCCACGAGGTCCATGGTCGCACGCAAGGAAAGTTCCTCCTTATTAAGCTAGAAAAAAATGTTTCCTCCACCTGACAGCTGGGACCCACCGGTTGTATCTTCGCACGGAAGGAAGTGCCTCCTTGTTTTGCGAAAAAAATTATTCATCCCGTTGACAACTGGGACCCGTCAGATTTGGTGACTGACTTGTGGGCCTACTAAGCGGACGTGTACGCACGGCTTTGTCAACTTAATCAACAAATGATTCTAGCAGCTGGACCGTTGGATGTTAATCCAACAGTCGTGCTCCTTCTTCAACCTCTGTTCCTGCTCCTGTCTCCCATGGGCGGCACCGCGGCTGTGCTACCGCGCACCCGAACCAGTGAAGTTTCCCACTCCTCTACATCTGCGACTCCACTGCCCCGTCTTCCCCATCTCCGGGTCGTTCCAGTCTGGGTGCGCTCGGCACGGTGTGGTCAACATGGTCAACAACCGAGAGTCATCGGAAGATGACTGTACGTGAGAGGCTGACAGTGGGGACGCACCACGCCCAAGGACGCGTGCATGCAACGGAACGCGGCGAGGTAGTGGTCAAGGAACGGCTTCCATCGGAAGTATACTGTACGTGGAGAGTCTCAGCTGGGTCCATGGCCGCAACAAGTAAGTGCCTCCTTATTACACAGAAACCAACTGACAGCAGGGCCCCATTGGACGGGTGATAACCCACAAGTATAGGGGTTCACAACAGTTTTCGATAAGTAAGAGTGTCGAACCCAACGAGGAGCTAAAGGTAGAATAAATATTCCCTCAAGTTCTATCAACCACCGATACAACTCTACGCACGCTTGACGTTCGCTTTACCTAGAACAAGTATGAAACTAGAAGTACTTTGTAGGTGTTTTCGGGTAAGCTTGCAAGAAAGTAAAGAACACGTAAATATAAACTAGGGGCTGCTAAGATAAAGATGCAATAAAGTAAATATAGTGAGTGTGGAAAAGTGGTGGTAGGAATTGTGGAATTGTCCCTAGGCAATTGACTATGTTACTAGACCGGTAATCACTATTGCAATTATATTTGAGGGAGAGGCATAAGCTAACATACTTTCTCTACTTGGAGCATATGCACTTATGATTGGAACTCTAGCAAGCATCCGCAACTACTAAAGATTCATTAAGGTAAAACCCAACCATAGCATTAAAGCATCAAGTCCCCTTTATCCCATACGCAACAATCCCTCTTACTCGGGTTTGTGTTTCAGTCACTCACCAACCCACTATAAGCGAATCATGAACGTATTGCAACACCCTACAGCGGGAATCCCTCACGCTTGCGTGACACGGAGGGCACCATAGGACAGCAAGAATAATAAAACATACAACTCAAACCAATCATAGCAATTCATCAATCACCGATAGGACAACGAAAATCTACTCAGACATCATAGGATGGCAACACATCATCGGAAAATAATATGAAGCATAAAGCACCATGTTCAAGTAAAGGGTACAGCGGGATGCGGGAGAGTGGACCGCTGAATATAGAAGGGGGAAGGTGATGGAGATGTTGGTGAAGATGATGGAGGTGTTGGTGAAGATCACGGTGATGATGATGGCCCCCGGCGGCGTTCCGGCGCCACCGGAAGAAAGGGGGAGAGAGCCCCCCTTCTTCTTCTTCTTCCTTGACCTTCTCCCTAGACGGGAGAAGGGTTTCCCTCTGGTCCTTGGCTCCCATGGCTTGGGAGGGGCGAGATTGGATCTATCTCTCTGTTTTTGCATTCTCTGATTCTACCCCTTCACCGTTTCCTTTATATCTGGAGATCCGTAACTCCGATTGGGGCGAATCTTTCGCCCAGATCTTTCTCATAAAATTATCTTTCTTGCACTAGAAGCAGAGCGTCAACCGCCTTACGGGTGGACCACGAGGGTCAAGGGCGCGCATGGGGGGTAGGGCGCGCCCCCTACCTCGTGACCACCTCGGACACCGTTTCGCGTTGATTTTTCTTCCGTAGTTTTCCATATTTTCCAAAAAAATCTCCGTCCGTTTTTATCCCATTTGGACTCCGTTTGATATTGGGTTTCTGCGAAACAAAAAACATGCAACAGACAGGAACTGGCACTGGGCACTGGATCAATATGTTAGTCCCAAAAATAATATAAAAAGTTGCCAAAAAGTATATGAAAGTGAACAATATTGGCATGGAACAATCAAAAATTATAGATACGACGGAGACATATCAGCATCCCCAAGCTTAATTCCTGCTCGTCCTCGAGTAGGTAAATGATAAAAAAGAATAATTTTTGATGTGGAATGCTACCTAGCATAATCTTGATCATATGTCTAATCATGGCATGAATATTAAGACACGAGTGATTCAAAGCAATAGTCTATCATTTGACATAAAAGCAATAATACTTCGAGCATACCAATAAAGCAATCATGTCTTTTCAAAACAACAAGGCCAAAGCAAGCTCATCCCTACAAAATCATACAGTTTGGCCATGCTTCATTTTCGTCACACAAAATGCCCCTATCATGCACAACCCCGATCACAAGCCGAGCAATTGGTTCATACGTTTTAACGCGCTTCAGCTTTTTCAACCCTCACACAATACATGAGCGCAAGCCATGGATATAGCACTATAGGTGGAATAGAATATAATGATGGAGGTTAGGTGGAGAAGACAAAAAAGGAGAAAGTCTCACATCAACGTGGCTAATCAACGGGCTATGGAGATGCCCATCAATTGATGTCAATGCAAGGAGTAGGGATTGCCATGCAACGGATGCACTAAGAGCTATAAGTGTATGAAAGCTCAACAAAAGAAACTAAGTGGGTGTGCATCCAACTTGCTTGCTCATGAAGACCTAGGGCATTTGAGGAAGCCCATCATTGGAATATACAAGCCAAGTTCTATAATGAAAATTCCCACTAGTATATGAAAGTGACAACATAGGAGACAATCTATATGAAGAACATGGTGCTACTTTGAAGCATAAGATATGAGACTCACTACATGAAGAACATGGTGCTACTTTGAAGCACAAGTGTGGAAAAAGAGATAGTAACATTGCCCCTTTTCTTTCTCTTCTTTTTGGTGGGCTTCTTTGGCCCCCTTTTTTATTTAGGCTTATTTGGCCTTTCCTTTTTTTATGGGGCAATGTTCTATAATGATGATCATCACACTTTTTTATTTACTTACAACTCGATACTGGAACAAAGATATGACTCTATATGAATGCTTCCGGCGGTGTACCGGGATGTGCAATGATCTAGCGTAGCAATGACATCAAAAAATGGACAAGTCATGAAAACATCATGCTAGCTATCTTACGATCATGCAAAGCAATATGACAATAAATGCTCAAGTCATGTATATGATGATGATGGAAGTTGCATGGCAATATATCTCGGAATGGCTATGGAAATGCCATGATAGGTAGGTATGGTGGCTGTTTTGAGGAAGATATAATGAGGCTTATGTGTGATAGAGCGTATTGTATCACGGGGTTTGGATGCACCGGCGAAGTTTGCACCAACTCTCGAGGTGAGAAAGGGCAATGCATGGTACCGAAGAGGCTAGCAATGATGGAAAGGTAGAAGCGTGTATAATACATGGACTCACATTAGTCATAAAGAACTCATATGCTTATTGCAAAAGTTTATTAGCCCTCTAAGAAAAGTACTACTACGCATGACCCTAGGGGGATAGATTGGTAGGAAAATACCATCGCTCGTCCCCGGCCGCCACTCATAAGGAAGACAATCAAAGAAACACCCCATGCTTCAAATTTGTCACACAACGGTTACCATACGTGCATGCTACGGGACTTGCAAACCTCAACACAAGTGTCTCTGCAATCCACAACCACCCACTAGCATGACTCTAATATCACCATCTTTATATCGCAAAACTATTGCAAGGAATCAAACATATCATATTCAGCGATCTACAAGTTTATGTAGGATTTTATGACTAACCATGTGAATGACCAATTCCTGTCATCTCTCTAAATAGGTATAAGTGAAGCAAGAGAGTTTAATTATTTCTACAAAAGATATGCCCATGCTCTAATAATTATAAGTTAATAAAAGAGCATTCTACAAATGGCGGTTGTCTATATGAAGAGAAACAGGCAATCCAAACTTCAAATGATATAAGTGAAGCACATGAAGCATTCTATAAAGCCACACTCAAAAGATTTAAGTGAAGTGCAATGAGCATTCTATAAATCAACCAAGGACTATCTCATACCAGCATGTTGCATAAAATAAAAATAAAAACCTAATTGCAAAAGACGCTCAAAGACTTGCACATAATGCATGAACGAAACGAATTCGAAAACATACCGATACTTGTTGAAGAAAGAGGGGATGCCTCCCCAGCATCCCCAAGCTTAGACGCTTGAGTCTCCTTAAATATTTACTTGGGTGCTTCGGGCATCCCCAAGCTTGAGCTCTTGCCTCTCTTCCTTCTTCTCACATCGAAACATCCTCGATTAGACACTACATCCACACAAAACTTCAATAGAAAACTCGGTAAGATCCGTTAGTATAATAAAGCAAATCACCACTCTAAGTACTGTTGCAAACCTTCATATTTTGTTTTTGCATTGTGTATACTGTAATATAACTTTTTCATGGCTTAAATCCACTGATATAAATTGATAGTTTCATCAAAACAAGCAAACTATGCATCAAAAACAGAACAGTCTGTAGCAATCTGAACATACACCATACTTCTGGTACCCCAAACATTCTACCAAAATTAGGAAAAATAAACAAGTTGTAAACCAAGACAGCAAAAGGAATAAGAACCAATTGACGTTCCAGTTAAAAATGTAAAATCGCGCACTACAGCCAAAGTTTCTGTCCTGCACCGTACAAACCAACAAGCATTGTAAACATCCTAAAGGCAAACCTTGGCACATTATTTTTATAATATAATGGAATTGTACAAGGGGATAATTATTTTTGATGAAAAGTTTCTGTAATTAAGATTCACAAAGTTTTGGTGAGCATGAACAAAGTTCAAGGAGCTCTCCCACTTCAACAATGCTTGCCTCTCTCACTTTCACTTTCCTTTTTGAAAAGTTTTAGGTTCCCCTCTTTATTTTTTTGTTTTAAACTATATGAAAGCCCTCAACAGAAATAAATGAATCTCTAAAACTTCCGGGTTGTCTCCCTGGCAGCGCTTTCTTTAAAGCCATTAAGCTAGGCATTTAGTGCTCGAGTAATGAATCCACCCGGATCCCAAGGTATATCAAAGCCAATTTTAATTAACAATGATTTGTAATTTAGCAGTGAGCACAAAGTAGCATAAATCATGTAATGACGAAGTCTAACTCTCTTCCTATGCATCGGCATGTCATAAAAGAACAATTCATGCACACATAGTAAAGGCCAATGCATAGTATAAACAGTTTCTTGCAATTTCATCGTGTGGGAAACAAAGGGAGGTCGAGAAATAGTTACTCTCTCATAATAATTGCAAGTAGGAGTAGCAAGCACACGCATATTATATTCATCAAAATCATCATGTGCAATGGTAAAAGGCAACCCATCAATATAATCCTTAATAAGCACAAACTTCTCCGATATAGTGTAGTTTGGAGAATTCAAAAAGATAATAGGACTATCATGCGTGGGTGCAATAGCAACAATTTCATGTTTAAAATAAGGAACTATAGCAAGTTCATCTCCATAAGCATAATTCATATTGGCATCTTGGCCATAAGCATAGCAAGCATCATCAAAAAGGGATATTTCAAGAGAATCAATGGGATCATAACAATCATCATAGCAATCATCATGGCAATCATCATAGCAACCATCCTTCGGTAAGCACGAAGGGGAACTAAATAATGTATGAGTTGGAGGGTTACTCTCATTAGAAGGTGGGCATGGCTAGCTAATCCGCTCCTCCTCCTTTTGTTCTTCGCTCTCCTCATCGTCTTTTTCATCCAATGAGCTCACAGTTTCATCAATTTCTTCTTCCATAGCTTCCTGCAAAATATTAGTCTCTTCTTGGACAGCGGAGACTTTCTTAATAAATTGTTTAACATAGGCATTAGAAGCATAATTCTCATAACAATATTCAAGTATGGCAAAATTTTCAGATTTGTAAAGAGTAGCATCATACTTTTCAATCAACATAGCAATTTCAAAAGCACCCTTAAAAGCAACAAATTCTTCAATTTGTTGAACATCATAGTAACTATAAACACCCTTAGCATACGAAGATAAGATCCCATTATCAATAAACTCACATTGGTAGGGAAGGTGTTTTTTTAGGGTTTTCAGAACAACAAGTAAAATCATATTCCCAACATAAATTCCAAGCATAGCATTGTAAACGTTGAATTTGACCCCATAATAGTTTCCCTTTTTCAGATATATGGTGTCGCACATAACAAGCATGCTCATCTAAAGATTTGCCCTCAACTAAGCTAGTTGGGGTTTCAGCACGAGCACATACGGATCGAAGATGATCCAAGTAATAGGCTTCAGCAGTGTGATAGATTTTGAGTGGTTCTTCAACCATTGGTTCAGTAGGTACAACTAATTTTTTTTGGTATTTTGTGTTTCCTACCCATAACTAAAGATAGAAAACAACTAAGAACAACAAATAAAAATTACTTAGTGATAAAGCAAACAAGCACACACAAGAATATTCACCCCACGCTATTGCTCCCCGGCAACGGCACCAGAAAAAGGTCTTGATAAACCACAAGTATAGGGGATCGCAACAGTTTTCGATAAGTAAGAGTGTCGAACCCAACGAGGAGCTAAAGGTAGAATAAATATTCCCTCAAGTTCTATCGACCACCGATACAACTCTACGCACGCTTGACATTCGCTTTACCTAGAACAAGTATGAAACCAGAAGTACTTTGTAGGTGTTTTCGGGTAAGCTTGCAAGAAAGTAAAGAACACGTAAATATAAACTAGGGGCTGCTAAGATAAAGATGCAATAAAGTAAATATATCGAGTGTGGAAAAGTGGAGGTAGGAATTGTGGAATTGTCCCTAGGCAATTGACTATGTTACTAGACCGGTAATCACTATTGCAATTCTATTTGAGGGAGAGGCATAAGCTAACATACTTTCTCTACTTGGATCATATGCCCTTATGATTGGAACTCTAGCAAGCATTCGCAACTACTAAAGATTCATTAAGGTAAAACCCAACCATAGCATTAAAGCATCAAGTCCCCTTTATCCCATACGCAACAATCCCTCTTACTCGGGTTTGTGTTTCAGTCACTCACCAACCCACTATAAGCGAATCATGAACGTATTGCAACACCCTACAGCGGGAATCCCTCATGCTTGCGCGACACGGAGGGCACCATAGGACAGCACCAAAAATAAAACATACAACTCAAACCAATCATAGCAATTCATCAATCACCAATAGGACAACGAAAATCTACTCAGACATCATAGGATGGCAACACATCATCGGAAAATAATATGAAGCATAAAGCACCATGTTCAAGTAAAGGGTACAGCGGGATGTGGGAGAGTGGACCGCTGAATATAGAAGGGGGAAGGTGATGGAGATGTTGGTGAAGATGATGGAGGTGTTGGTGAAGATCGCCGTGATGATGATGGCCCCCGGCGGCGTTCCGGCGCCACCGGAAGCAAGGCGGAGAGAGCCCCCCTTCTTCTTCTTCTTCCTTGACCTTCTCCCTAGATGGGAGAAGGGTTTCCCCTTTGGTCCTTGGCTCCCATGGCTTGGGAGGGGCGAGAGCCCCTCCGAGATTGGATCTATCTCTCTGTTTTTGCGTTTTCTGATTCTACCCCTTCACCGTTTCCTTTATATCTGGAGATCCGTAACTCCGATTGGGGTGAATCTTTTGCCCAGATCTTTATCATAAAATTATCTTTTTTGCGCCAGAAGAAGAGCGTCAACCGCCTTACGGGTGGACCACGAGGGTCAGGGGCGCGCCTGGGGGGGTAGGGCGCGCCCCCTACCTCGTGACCACCTCGGACACCGTTTCGCGTTGATTTTTCTTCCGTAATTTTCCATATTTTCCAAAAAATCTCCGTCTGTTTTTATCCCGTTTGGACTCCGTTTGATATTGGGTTTCTAAGAAACAAAAAACATGCAACAGACAGGAACTGGCACTGGGCACTAGATCAATATGTTAGTCCCAAAAATAATATAAAAAGTTTCCAAAAAGTATATGAAAGTGAATAATATTGGCATGGAACAATCAAACATTATAGATATGACGAAGACGTATCAACGGGCCACCATATTTTGCGAAAAAAATGTTTGCCCCCTGACTGCTAGGACCCACCTGACGGGCCACCGTATTTCGCGAAAAAAAGTTCCCCCCGCTGTCAGCTCGGACCCACCGGAAGTGCCTCCTTATTACGCACAAAAAAATGAATACTCCCCCTGCTAGCTGGGACCCACCTTGGTGGGAGGCTGACTTGTGGGCCTACTAAGTTGACGGGGACGAAGAGCTTTGTCAACTTAGTCAATATGAACGATTCAAGCTCCAGTGACCGTACGATGTCCATCCAACGGTCGTAGTGCTTCTCCAACCTCTGGTCTTCTTGCTCCAGCAGCCCAAACCAACACCGGTCGTGCCTCATGCTCCTGCCTCTCATGGCCGGTTGTGCTGCCATGGAGGCCTCACCGCCCCCTACTATTCTGAAAGTGCAACTATCCCTAGGTGGTTTTGGTAATTCATAACAACATATAGCTCATTGAGCTAATGCTATTCCAAGACAAATATTTCAGGAAAGCTCAATGAATGGCATGGCATGGATGATGAAAGTGGATCCCTCAAAATACTAAGGACAAAGGATTGGCTCAAGCTCAAAAGCTCAAGACTCTTCATTTTACATTTTAGTGATCCAAGATCACATTGAGTCTATAGGAAAAGCCAATACTATCAAGGAGGGATGAGGTGTTGCTTAATGAGCCTCTTGCTTCAAGTGCTTAGTGATATGCTCCAAAAACCCTCAACTACTTTCTCACATCCACATATGACCTAAACCCAAAGTTAAAATTGGTCCCACTGATTCTTTCTATCCGGCGCCACCGAGTTCAAATGTCATAGCCACTGCCACAAACCCTAGGCAAATCGGTCTTACCGATAAGGATCTCGGTCTCACCGAGATGGGATTGTAATCTCTTGGTTTCCCTTTGTAATGTTTCGGTCTAACCGAAGTGAGTGATCGGTCCAACCGAGATTACAATGTAAACTCCCTGTTTCCCTTTCGTAACATTTCGGTCTCACCGAAATGAGCGAATCGGTCCCACCGTGTCGGAGTAATGGCCACGGGTAGGCTAACCCGAGTCCCAGGACCTTTCAAGATATCGGGGCAGGCCGCGCCCCTCGGGCCGAGTCCCAGGAGCCGACTCCAAGACAAGCCGAGTCACAGACGGCGACTCCGAGATAAGCCGACTCCAGGCTGGCGACCTCCAGAGAGGCCGACTATGGAGAGTCGGCCCATGA
Source organism: Triticum timopheevii (assembly GCA_963921465.1). Taxonomy (NCBI): domain Eukaryota; kingdom Viridiplantae; phylum Streptophyta; class Magnoliopsida; order Poales; family Poaceae; genus Triticum; species Triticum timopheevii. Next base: position 475,474,246 of record OY997268.1, read on the forward strand.
CTCCTCCCTCATCTCGAAGCACGATGCGGGGTACGGTCATGGCGTGGCCGTTCCCCCCTTCCTACGAAGGACCGGGATGGCTACAGTGAGCCGTATCGCTAGAAGATCTCCGGCGAGGCGCGACACTGTTGCCATGCCTGCCCTGACCTCAGCCACAGTGCGCAACGCACTGTGCCCACGACGCCGGCCTGTACGACCCGAAGACCGCGGGGCCGCCTGTCAGTGGGTGGACCGAAGGCGGCCTGAGCGCCCCGAAGACGGACCTGTGGGAGTCGGCCTCCCTGGAGTCGGCCGACTCCTCCCCAGGGCCCCACGAGCCATTAACCAGATAGGATGGGGAATGGCGACAGTGATCGCCCGATAGACGGTGGCACTGTTGCCACGACCCAATAACCAAGCCTGCGTCATCAGGAGTGCCGCTACAGTATCAAGCCTGTCCGCGGGACCCGCCAGTCGGCGGGCCCCAGAAGCTGGCGGGAAGGACGGCGGTCTGAGAGACAGACGGCTAGGACCCGCACCTAGCCGGATTACCATTGTACCCCCGGGGGGTAGGCCTATATAAACCCCCCGGGGCACCCATGCAAAGGGTTCGGACCTTGATAGAGATAGGCCAGATAGCATAGGGAGGAGAGAGCTAGCCTTGCCCTCTCCTGCCTCCTGATACAGCTCCAGGAGCACCATTGTAGTCACTTTGCCTTAGTGATCATGCGGAGACCCCGCAGAGCAGCAGTAGGGGTGTTATCTCCTCGGAGAGCCCTGAAGCTGGGTAAGATCCGCCGGCGTGCATGTCTTCGCCTCATCTCGTTTCTAGGCACTGGCGATGTTCTACTCGCCCCCACCATGATAAGCCATCCTTTAGCATATGTCGCACCCAACCCCCGACATTTGGCGCCCACCGTGGGGCCTGGTGCACCGTCATCCGGAGATCTGTTCTGGACGGGAACCCTCTTCCTCCCTGGCGAGCGTAGCTAGCCAGGCTCGCCAGATGGAGTCTGCATCGATGCACTGCGCGGCGCTGAGGCCGCCTGTGCAGCAAGCAGCCTCGCCGAACTTGCCGGTGAGGTGCGCCTCTCCGACGAGCCTGCATCCGACGTAGGCACAGGTGGCCCCGAGAGTCTCCTCGCGGGCCTCCTCGACCAACTCCACGTCACCGGCGAGCCTGCCGTGGACTTGGAGTCCGTAGGCTCCATCGACCCGATGCTGGTCGACTCCGACGCTGTGTCGCTTGACACTTTCCCCACCAACGTGGTGGTCTACGATGAGCCGCTTCCTCAAGAGGAGAGTGGTGGAAGCACCGTCACGGAGGTGCTCGTCATCAGTCACGATGAGCGCTCCGGCGAAGAAGCTCAGGACCGCTCGCTGCGGCCCTGCAAGACCTAACGGCGCCCATTCCAGAGGACGCAGACGCCAAGACGCTGGAGACACGCCGCCTTCAGATCATCAAAGGCGCCAAGAGGCTGGCGAGCATGAGGCGCCTGTCAGAAGCATACCAGCGTGAGATGGATCGCGCTGTGGGCGGCTCGCCGGCTCCAACTGGGCCGAGCCGTCTAGGCGCAGTCTGGCAGCGCGGCGCGACCATCGCCGACTTGTTCGGGGCAAAATGCCCCGTATACACCACCCCAGCGGAGAACATCCGCGCTGCCCAAGTGGCGACTGACGAGTTGAATAACTTCGAGGGCGAAGAGCACTGCATGATGACGGAGCGAGTCCAGCAGCTCCTCGACGCGGTTGCTGCGCAGAACGCGGCCGGCGGCCGCGCGGATGCGCTGCAGCAACCGAACGACGACTTGCCTCCCCGCCGAGATCAAGGCGCGACGTCTCGGACGCCGACTGGCGCAGTCCACGGAAGGAAAGAAAAGGAGCCGGCTGTCAGTCGCAGTCGGACTCACATCTCCATTGAGCACAACCAAGACGGCCGTCCGAGAGCAGTAGAGCGGCGGGACGACTACCTGCCTCCCCCACCCAGAAGAGAACGGCGAGTTTCCCCGCCGCCTGTTGAGCATCCGACTCTCGGTGGCCGCCTTGGCCGCCGAGAGGGAGTCGGAGAGAATGACGCCCGCCATCGGATCGACCGACTCCAGCGATCCCTGGCGCTGGAAGAAGAAGACGAGCTGGGTCCGCCTTGTTTTGGGCCCCGCATCCGAGACGAGCCCTTCCCCAAAGGATTCACGCTCCCCCGAGACACACCCAAGTACACCGGCTCTGTGAAGCCGGAAGACTGGCTGATAGATTACTCCACGGCCGTCAGCATAGCGAACGGCGACAAGCGGGTTGCCGTGAAGTACGTTCCACTCATGCTCCAGGGCACGGCCCGGACATGGTTGAACAGTCTAAAGCCCCGCAGCATCAACAGGTGGGTCGACTTCACCGAAGCCTTCATCGCAACTTCACGAGCACGTACAAGCGACCTCCCAAGCCGCGCCAGCTTTCCTTGTGCGTGCAAGGCCCTGATGAGTCGACACGCGACTACCTCACATGCTGGGGCGAGCTTTGGAACTCCTGCGAGGGCGTGCACGAGGTGCAGGCCATTGAGTACTTCACTGCCGGGTGCCGAGAAGGCACCCTCCTCAAGCACAGGCTCCTCTGCGACGAGCCAGAAACCCTCGACGAACTGCTGGTTATAGCAGACAAGTACGCCATGGCCGACTCATCCATGAAGACGGAGATTCAAGTCAATGCGGCTGGCAAGGTGGCCCCTCAGGCTCCCAGGACTCCAGCTGGAGACACCAGTCGGCGCCAACAACAGAGCGACAACAAACGCAAGGCCCAACCGCCGACTTCCAACAGTCGGCAGGTTGTGACAGTCAAAGATCAACAGCCGGAGGGGCAGCCTCCGGCCAAACGGCAGAAAGGCGGCAAATCCAATTGGTTGCCGGCCTTTTCCTATGAGCAGACTCTGGATGGTCCCTGCAAGTTCCACAGTGGCGCGAAGCCGTCAAATCATACCACCAGAAAGTGCCACTGGCTCACCAGAATCGCCAAGGGAGACAGCCTCCTTCCTCCGCCGCCTGCTGGGCCGCCGCCTCCACCGCCGCCCCAGCAGCCGGCCGCTCGGCCAGTCGGCGCAGTGCAAGATGAGTACCCAGAAGAGCATGGAGCTTACGTGGTGTTCACCAGTGTGGCCGATGATCGGCGCAGCAGACGGCAACAGCAGTAAGAAGTAAATGCAGTGGCAACAGATACTCCAGAGTTCATGCACTGGTCCGAGAAGCCTATCAGTTGGAGCAGAGCGGATCACCCAGAGGTGATGCGGAATCCGGGCTCCTATGCCCTGGTCCTAGGTGCCACCTTGGCCACTGATAGGCGGACTGCCCGCTTTTCGAGAGTACTGATAGACGGAGGCAGCAGCATCAACATCCTATACAAAGATACCATGGAGAAGCTAGGAATCAAGCAAAGACAGCTGCAGAGCAGCCGGACTGTGTTCCATGGCATTGTACCCGGCCTTTCCTGCTCACCAATCGGCAAGATCCTGATAGACGTCCTCTTCGGAGACAAAGATCATTTCCGCCGAGAGCCAGTCTGGTTTGAAGTAGTGGACCTTGAAAGCCCATACCACGCACTACTTGGCCGACCTGCCTTGGCCAAGTTCATGGCGGTTCCTCACTACGCCTACCTAAAGATGAAGATGCCGAGTTCCAAGGGAATCCTGACCATAGCCGGCGACTACAGGAAGTCGTCCGCATGTGCGGCCGAGAGTAGCCGGCTGGCCGAGTCCCTGGTGATCGCATGCGAGAAGCGGCTCCTTGATCGGGTCATGGCAATGGCTGGAAAGCAGCCAGAGATGTCGCCTGGCCCCAAGGAGTCGGAAGCTGAAGGTTCGTTCAAGCCGGCCAAAGAGACCAAAAAGATACCCTTGGATGCGGAGCACCCGGAGAGGTACGCTGTCGTGGGTGCAAACCTTGACATCAAATAGGAAGGCGAGCTCGTCGACTTCCTCCGTGAGAATCGAGACATCTTTGCATGGTCCCCCAAAGACATGCCAGGTGTACCGACGGAATTCGTCGAGCACAAGCTACATGTCAGGCCAAATGTGAAACCCGTCAGGCAGCCCTTGCGCCGCCTGTCAGAAGAGAAGAGAAGAGTTGTTGGAGAAGAGATAGCCCGGCTTCTTGCAGCCGGCTTCATCATGGAAGTGTTTTTTCCAGAGTGGCTGGCAAACCCGGTTTTGGTACTGAAGAAAAACAAGCAGTGGCGGATGTGCATTGACTACACAAGCCTCAACAAAGCCTGCCAAAAGGATCTGTTTGCCCTGCCAAGAATCGACCAGGTGATAGACTCCACAGCCGGATGCGAGCTGCTGAGTTTCTTAGATGCATATTCAAGATATCACCAAATCAAGCTGAACCCGGCAGATAGACTGAAGACCGCCTTCATCACACCATTCGGAGCCTTCTGCTACCTGACGATGACGTTCGGCTTGAGGAATGCCGGCGCCACCTTTCAGCGTTGCATGCAGAAGTGCCTCCTCAAGCAACTCGGCAGGAATGCCCACGTCTACGTGGATGATGTGGTGGTAAAGACGGAGAAGCATGGGACGCTGCTAGAAGACCTCAAGGAGACCTTTGAGAACCTGCGCCGATTCCAGATCAAGCTCAACCCTGAGAAGTGCGTTTTCGGAGTACCAGCCGTCCAACTCCTCGGCTTCCTGGTCTCCGAACGCGGCATAGAGTGCAACCCCGTGAAGATCAAGGCCATCGAGAGGATGGAGGTACCCAGCCAACTGTTAGACGTGCACAAGTTCACCGTCTGCTTAGCGTCCATCAGCCGATTCATCAGTCGGCTGGGCGAGAAAGCTCTGCCTTTGTATCAATGATGAAGAAGACCACCTTTTTCGAGTGGAACCACAAGGCGGATGAAGCATTTCTCCAGCTGAAGAAGATGTTGACTACTCCCCCTATGTTGGCGGCTCTGACTCCTAAAGAGCCTATGCTCCTGCACATCGCCGCCACCAGCCGAGTAGTCAGCACAGTCATCGTAGTCGAACGCAAAGAGGAAGGCAAGGTGCTCCCTGTCCAGAGACCGGTATATTACCTAAGCGAGGTACTGTCGACCTCCAAGCAGAACTACCCCCATTACCAGAAGATGTACTACGGTGTGCATTTTGCCGCCAAGAAGTTGAAGCCTTACTTTCAAGAGCATCCAATCACCGTGGTTTGCATGGCTCGCGCTGGCCGAGATCATTGGAAGCTGAGATGCCTCCGGCCGAGTAGCCAAATGGGCCATAGATCTGGCTCCTTACACCATCTACTACCAGCCACGCACCGCCATCAAGTCTCAAGCGATGGCCGACTTCCTCGTCGACTGGGCCGAGACCCAATACCTGCCGCCAGCGCCCGACTCCACCCATTGGCGGATGCATTTTGACGGCTCCAAGATGCGCACCGGCCTGGGAGCCGGCGTCGTCCTCACCTCCCCCAAAGGCGTCAAGCTCAAGTATGTGCTGCAGATCCACTTCACCGCCTCCAACAACGTCGCCGAATACGAGGCGCTCATTCATGGGCTCCGGCTTGCCAAAGAGCTCGGCATTTGCCGGATCCTGTGCTATGGCGACTCCGACTTGGTGGTCCATCAGTCATCTGGCGACTGGGATGCCAAAGATGCAAACATGGCGAGCTACTGCTTCCTGGTGCAGCAACTCAGCGGATACTTTGAGGGGTGCGAGTTCCTTCACGTGCGAAGAAACGACAACGATCAAGCAGACGCCTTGGCACGAGTCGGCTCCACCCGCCAAGCAATACCTTCTAGTGTCGCTCTTCAGCGCCTCCTCAAGCCGTCTATCAAGCCTTCACCAGAATCAGACTCCATCTTTGTGCCGGCTCCTCCCGAAGAAGTCGGATCCGACTCAAGAGCCCCAGCAGACGGCCCCAAGAAAATCACAGTCGAAGCCGGCCCGGGGACTTCAGAACCCGGCCCGGGGACTGCGCCAGTCGGCCCGGGGACTCCGTCAATCCAGCAAGCTGCTGCAGACTCCAGCCCGCCGCCTCCCAGCCCAGCCACCCTTGTCCAAGTCGCGGTGGTAGCAGTTGAAGAAATAGCAGCACCCTCATGGGCACAGCCCATCCTCAAGTTTCTAGTGAACAGAGAGCTGCCAACTGATGAGATCTTGGCTCGGCAAGTGCAACACCGAGCGGCAGCATACACCATAGTCAACAGAGAGCTGGTCAGGCGCAGTGTCACTGGTGTCTACCAGCGCTGCGTAGAGCCAGAACAAGGCCAAGAAATTCTCAGAGACATTCATCAGGGCGAGTGCGGCCACCATGCAGCTTCAAGAGCACTCGTCGCCAAAGCCTTTCGGCACGGCTTCTTCTGGCCGACTACCCTGGAAGAGGCTAAAGAATTAGTCCAAAAATGTAAGGGGTGCCAGAAGTTCCACTCCAAGCCACTTCAGCCGGCTTCCGCGCTGAAGACTATCCCCATTGCCTGGCCCTTCGCAGTTTGGGGCCTAGACATGGTGGGACCATTCAAGACGGCCCGAGGCAGCCTAACTCATCTGCTTGTCGCAGTGGACAAGTTCACCAAGTGGATAGAAGCAAAGCCCATCAAGAAGTTGAACAGTCCGACTGCAGTGACTTTCATCGCCGACATCACGGTGCGGTATGGCATACCGCACAGCATCATCACCGACAATGGCATAAACTTTGCCAAAGGCGCATTGGCCCGTTTCTGCGCGACGCAGGGGCATCCGACTGGACTTAGCGTCCGTTGCCCATCCGCAGTCAAACGGCCAGGTGGAGCGAGCAAACGGCCTCATCCTGTCCGGCATCAAGCCTCGGCTGGTCGAACCACTAAAGCGTTCGGCCGGCTGTTGGGTTGAGGAGCTACCATCCATCCTCTGGAGTCTGCGCACGACTCCAAACAAGTCAACCGGCTTCACGCCTTTCTTCCTTGTCTACGGTGCCGAAGCCGTCATCCCGACGGACATAGAGTTCGACTCTCCACGAGTCACCATGTACACCAAAGAGGAAGCTGAAGAAGCACGCCAAGACGGTGTTGACCTGCTGGAAGAGGGCCGGCTGTTAGCACTCGGCCGGTCTGGCATCTACCAGCAGAGTCTGCGCCGATACTACAACCGAAAGGTCAAGCCGAGATCGTTTCAAGAGGGCGACCTTGTGCTCCGGCTGATTCAGAGAACAGCCGGCCATCACAAGTTGTCGGTGCCTTGGGAAGGCCCTTTCATCATCAGCAAAGTCCTGGGCAACGGCTCCTACTACCTAATCGACACTCAGAAGCCTCGAGCGTGCAAGAGGGACGACTCTGGCAAAGAAACAGAGCGGCCATGGAATGCAAATCTTCTTCGAAGATTTTACAGTTGATGCAGTATGTATCGCACTACCCCCTTTGTATTAAAAGTACCAAAGACCTTGGGCCCCCCGAGACGAGCTCAGGGACTGCCCTTTTTTGTTATCTGTATGATAAGAATTATGCCTTCGAGTACATTACTTTCATTACAAGCCACTTGGCACCGGGCCAGACTAGTCGGCCCGGGGACTCGCCGCCTTGCGCTATGAGGCGCTTCCTGCAGTCAGACAAGTAGTGCGCGGTGCCCAATCTGCCCCCTGCCAAAGCCGCAGCTCGCAGAGCGACTGTGAGGCGGGCAGGAGTGAGGAAGAACGGGCGCCCACACGAAAATGGCTAAGGACCTAAAGCACGAACATAGCGTAAGACGGCCTCCAGCATTTCTGAAACAGAAAGCCAACTCATGAGTAGTCGGCTCGCCGTCTTAGCCTCTATCAAGGACGGCCGACTCTTGGGTAGTCGGCCTGTCGCTTTCTAGCCGACTTGCTAAAGAAACTCTAAACGGCCAAATACTTGCCTTCCCGAAGTAGCCAAGCACTTGACCCAGCGACAGTCCGTAGAGCGGCTATCCAACTGGCAAGGCAGCAACTAAAGGAAGGCGGCAAAGGGAAAAGCCTAAAGAGCAGTAAGCAAGGAAAGACGGAAATCGGATAAATATTTACATAGGCCCTTGGCCGAATCTTCGAATAGAAGTTCAAGATACACGCCGCGGGTGGAACTGTTCGAATCTAACAAAGTTTTCAAAAGATTACTAAGACAGACAAACAAAGGCGGAAAAGGCAGCCTAGGAGGCGGCATCTGGGATCAGAGGATCGGAGGAGACGGCGGTGTCAGGCGTCGGGGCAGTCGGCTAGGCGGTCTCGGTTTGGTCGCCTCCGGCGGTAGTCGCCTTCTCTCCACGCGGCTCGTTGCTGGAGGTGCGGTCGAGCTGAGGCTGGCCGCCTGCTCCGTCTTCTGGCACCTCCGCCTCACCTCCGTCCTCCGCCTTGTCCTCCTCCTCGGTGCTGGAGTCGATCACCTCCGCCGAGTCCTTGCCATACTCCGGGTTCATCCCGAACCACTCTGGCGGCACTTCCTCGCCGCCTTCAGCCCGCTCGGGCACGAAGACACTGTGTCCGTGTACTCGGTGATGGCCGCCGCACGCTCGATAAGGGCGCCCTCCACGACCTCTAGCTCGGCCTGGGCTTCTGACCGGAACGCGGCCAGACGGTCCAGGTCCAGCCCTGGATACCACGCCTTGACGAACTCCAAGGCCCGACGCGCTCTGGCCCGGGCCGAGGAGCCCTTCCAAGCCTCAAGACGGTCGACGGCGACTTCCGGCCAGTCGGCGGTCCGACTGGCGGTGCGCAGAGCCGGCATGTCTGGCCACAGGGCGGCAACCTCCAGGGCACCAGCACGCTGAAGCCGGCGCAACAGCCGGTGAGCCGGACAAAGACGGGCTTCAATGCTCAGAAGCTGCTCATCGATGGTTCGGGGGGCGTTAGCGGCGATCTCCTCACCGTTTGCCCTTCGCGCCTCTCGAGCGGCCTCGATGGCCAGAGGGACTGCCTGCGAGTGACCAGGGAAGAAGTCTGCCAAAAAAAGAAGCAAGTCGAAAAATCAGAAGTCGGCCTGACGCATAGTCGGAAGCCCAAAGAAACGAAAGAAACTTACCATCAACGATATCCTCGATCTCGTGGAAGCCGGAGGTCAGCATTGCCTCCCTGTTAGTCCAGGAGGAGCGCTTGCTCTCAAACTCGGCTAGGAGAGCGGTCTCCCTCTTCTCGGCCTCGTCCTGCGCCTTCTTGAGCAGCTCCTTCTGCTCGGCTAGCTGCGCTGCCAGCAGGTCGCGCTCCATGGCAAGCCTGTCACACTCCTCCTCCTTGGCATGCCGGGCGGTATTGGCCTCGCCTAGCTGCTCCTGAAGAGCGGCGTTGGCGCCTGAAGAACGAAAGAAGAGACAAATAAATCGTCAGCAAAGTAGATCGCTGGGAAGATCCGGCCCGACTGCTCCGCAGTCGGCCCGAATCTCGGGGACTACAGCCCGCGGGTGCGCCAGCGCGCCCCCGCGAAGAAAAGGAAAAAGAGCTTACTCCGGCTTTCCGTCAAGTCGGCGGTCCGCTTGTTCAACTCCTCAACATTGCGGTTGAAGGCAGTGGCGCGGAGGTTATGATAATCCTGCAATAAGTCAATGGAGACAAAGTTAGTATTTGGAAATCGCCAGAGGGAGTTCCGAACCGCCTGCTCAGCAGCCGGCCCGGAACTCAGGGACTACACCCAGTGGGTGCGCTGGCGCCCCCACAGAGAAAAACAAGAATCAAAAAGAAGAGGGAAACATACTCGGACGGATGTCCGCGCGGCCAGATGCGCCCTGGTGCAAGCTTGAAGGGTGTCGCCTTCAGCGCGCAGCTTCGCCTGAACGTCCAGGAGTGCTTGGTTCAGCGGCCCGGTGCCGCCTCCGCGCAACCACCCGGTGGGCGCGGTGCTTGTGGCCTCGGCGTCTAGGGTTGCCGAGCTGGCAGCGCCGGTCTCCCGAGGTCGCGGCGCCGAGGTCACCCTCTCAAGACGGCGGCGCACCGGCGAGGCGACTTGAAGAAGCAGCCGTGACTCGGCCTCGTCCGTGATCGGCGGCTCCGACTGACCCACCGGCTGTTTGCCATGCGGTCTCCCAGACGGCGGCGGAGGCGGCGGTGGCGGCACGAGAGTGTCTGATATAGAAGCCTCGCCGCTCTCCTTCTCCATGACGGGGTTCTCGGTGCCGGCCTCTCCGGTCTGCCCCGTGAACTCCGGAGGCGGCGGCGCAGACGACAATGGGGGGACGAGCATCGCCGATCGGCGACGCGCGGCCTCCTCGGCACGCCGTCTCGCCACAAGGGCGGTTTCGGCATCCTCCAGCCTCTTCTGGGCGTTGGCGGCCGCCTTCTCAGCCTCCGTTTTCTCCAGGTGGTCGGCCTCCTCCTCGTCGCATTTCTCCCGCGCATTTCGCTCCGTCGCCTCCCGGAGGTCGGCGGCGGGATCGGCCCGCCGAGTATTGGCAGACGTCTCTGCCGACCCCGTGACGGAGGGGACGGCGACTCTCTCAAGGGAAAGAGGGGCCCTGAAGGAGAACGGAGGGAGAATAAAAGAAGACTCGGACAAGATTCAACGAAGGAAAATAAAAGAGCATAAAGACTTACGCAAAGACTAGCGGCGGCCTTCTCACTTCCCTTCGGAAGCGGTTGGCCTTCGCGGCCGCCTCCTCCCGTTTGGTCACGGCGGCCGCCCTCTTGAGCTTCTTCAATTTGCCGCCGGGCGCACTCGGCCCGGCGTGACGCCTCTTCGCGCCGCCTTGGCCAGCCAGGCCGGCGGAGGGGCCGGCGCCCGACAAGCCGGCCCTCGGCTGGTGGCGCGGGGCGACTTCCCCTTCGGCGTCGTTGTCAGGCCAGTCGGCGAAGGTGGCCGAGGGCCTGAAGCCGCCTTCTGTTCCTTCTCCCCCGCCTTCGGCGTCGGCCTTCATCGCCGCCGCCCCCAAGTCGGGGTCGTCGACGTCGCTATCCGCACGATCGGGAACATACTCGCGGGGCTGTCTCATGGCGCCAGCTGCAGGCTGCATGAGGGGGTTCTAGCTCAGAAGAAACTGACAAGAGTCAGAAGCCGAAGTCGGCCGCAAAGAAGACAAAACAATAGGGGGACACGACTTACCACTGGCGGGGGGTTGTCGCGTGAGTACGGCTCCTTGCCGAACTGCCAGTCCTCCTCGAACTCGCAGTGCGCGATATGGTTCACCAAGTTCGCCACCTCCTTGCGGGGCATCTCCTTGGTGCTCATCCGACTTGGGTCTCGGAGGCCGCTCATCTGACAGATCAGGTGAGGCCGGCCTTGGAGCGGGAGAACTCGGCGCGCCACAAAGGCGGCCAGCAAGTCGGCCCCGACGAGACCCTCCGATTGCGTCAAGACTCTAAGTCGCGCTACGGCGGCGGCTCCGGCGGGAGTCAATGTCTTGACTCGGTGAGACCAGCTGGGGGGCCACCCAGTTAGGGGGGCGGCGTTGTAAGGCGGCATGTTGACCCAGTCGCCGTCGGAGGAGAGGTTCTTCACGTAGAAATATGAGTGCTGCCACATCTTCACCGACTTGATCAGCGCAATGGGAGGAAAAGGGTTGTCGGCTGTCGAGCGCCGCACCGCGATTTAGGTACCGCACTGAGCCGGTATGCCGGTGACTTGCGTGCCGAGCTTAGAAGAGAAGAATTCTCCCCACAGCTCGAGGGTGGGGAGAACGCCGAGGAAACCTTCGCACAGAGTGGCGAAGGCGGAGAGCAACACCACTGTATTCGGAGTAAGGTGGTGCGGTTGAAGGCTGTGGAACTCCAAGAACAAGCGGAAGAAGCCGCTCGCAGGCAGCCCCAGGCCGCGCATGAGGTGCGAGCGGAAGATGACCCGCTCGCCCTCCTCCGGCGCCGGTCGGGTCTCCCCCCCCGGCGCGGGGCGGGTGCGCACGAGGTCCGCACTGGGGAGACAGCGTGTCTGGCGGAGGAACTCGATGTGTTCCTCTTCTACCTCCGAGCCGTCCCACACGCCGGAGCGCACGGGGGGGAGGGGGGGGGGGCGCAGCGGAGGAAGAGCTCATCACCGTGGTGTGGAGTGCTCTCGCTCAACGGCAGAGGCAGGAGGGAGTGAAGGCAAGATGAGGCGGGGGAATGGGGGAGAAGGGCGCGCGTGCGGTGCCGCCCTGCTCCCCCCCCCCCCCCCCCCCGCCTACTTATAGCCCTATGGGTTGAGAAGCCGAGGGGGCGGGCGTGGGATTAACTGCGCGCGATGCCCCACGCCGCCCCATGATTTACCCCACGAAGTTACTGCACGCAGTAACAACGTGGGAAAACCAACCGTCCACGGCCGCAACGGATCCGTTCATATGCTGAGGCACGGTAGTGGCGGGCCCCGCCTGACGGCCCGTCCCATCGCGCGCGTGGGCAGGCAGACTGTCCTCTCCACGTGGCGCCACGCGATAGGACTGCCCTGATGGCAGCAGGGAAGCGTATCAGGCACGCCGCCTGGTTTCCCGCCGCGACTTTCAAGCTGCGGCTCCTCGCTAGAAAAAATCAGACTCTCGACAGTCAGCCCAAGAGAAGACGACAGCCGAGTTCCAGAGTCCGCTCCGGGGAGGTTGAAACTGTTGAAGCCCCACAATGCAGCGTCCGCTGGGCTTCACCAGCTTCGGGGACTACTGTCGGAGTAATGGGCCACGGGTAGGCTAACCCGAGTCCCAGGACCTTTCAAGATATCGGGGCAGGCCGCGCCCCTCGGGCCAAGTCCCAGGAGCCGACTCCAAGACAAGCCGAGTCCCAGACGGCGACTCCGAGATAAGCCGACTCCAGGCTGGCGACCTCCAGAGAGGCCGACTATGGAGAGTCGGCCCATGACTCCTCCCTCATCTCGAAGCACGATGCGGGGTACGGTCACGGCGTGGCCGTTCCCCCCTGCCTACGAAGGACCGGCATGGCTACAGTGAGCCGTATCGCTGGAAGATCTCCGGCGAGGCGCGGCACTGTTGCCATGCCTGCCCTGACCTCAGCCATAGTGCGCAACGCACTGTGCCCACGACGCCGGCCTGTACGACCCGAAGACCGCGGGGCCACCTGTCAGTGGGTGGACCGAAGGCGGCCTGAGCGCCCCGAAGACGGACCTGTGGGAGTCGGCCTCCCTGGAGTCGGCCGACTCCTCCCCAGGGCCCCACGAGCCATTAACCAGATAGGATGGGGAATGGCGACAGTGATCGCCCGATAGACGGCGGCACTGTTGCCACGACCCAATGACCAAGCCTGCATCATCAGGAGTGCCGCTATAGTATCAAGCCTGTCCGCGGGACCCGCCAGTCAGCGGGCCCCAGAAGCCGGCAGGAAGGACGGCGGTCTGAGAGACAGACGGCTGGGACCCGCGCCCAGCCGGATTACCATTGTACCCCCGGGGGTAGGCCTATATAAACCCCTCGGGGCACCCATGCAAAGGGTTCGGACCTTGATAGAGATAGGCCAGATAGCATAGGGAGGAGAGAGCTAGCCTTGCCCTCTCCTGCCTCCCGATACAGCTCCAGGAGCACCATTGTAGTCACTTTGCCTTAGTGATCATGCGGAGACCCCGCAGAGCAGCAGTAGGGGTGTTATCTCCTCGGAGAGCCCTGAAGCTGGGTAAGATCCGCCGGTGTGCATGTCTTCGCCTCATCCCATTTCCAGGCACCGGCGATGTTCTACTCGCCCCCACCATGATAAGCCATCCTTTGGCATATGTCGCACCCAACCCCCGACACACCGAGTTTACCTGACCAACTCTCTGGAAAGCTTATTACCAAAATCGGTCTCACCGAGTTTGTGTAATCGGTCTTACCGAGATTACGTTATGCCCTAACCATATCGGTCCTACCGAGTTGCATGTCGGTCCCACCGAAAATCCTAATGGTCACTAGGTTTACTAAATCGGTCTGACCGAGTCTGTTGAATCGGTCCCACCGAGTTTGGTAAATTGCGTGTAACGGTTAGATTTTGTGTGGAGGCTATATATACCCCTCCACCTCCTCTTCATTCGGAGAGAGAGCCATCAGAACAAACCTACACTTCCAAGTTACCATTTCTGAGAGAGAACCACCTACTTATGTGTTGAGGCCAAGATACTCCATTCCTACCATATGAATCTTGATCTCTAGCCTTCCTCAAGTTGCTTTCCACTCAAATCTTCTTTCCACTAGATCCAAATCCCATGAGAGAGAGTTGAGTGTTGGGGAGACTATCATTTGAAGCACAAGAGCAAGGAGTTCATCATCAATGCCCCATTTGTTACTTCTTGGAGAGTGGTGTCTCCTAGATTGGCTAGGTGTCACTTGGGAGCCTCCGACAAGATTGTGGAGTTGAACCAAGGAGTTTGTAAGGGCAAGGAGATCGCCTACTTCGTGAAGATCTACCGCTAGTGAGGCAAGTCCTTCGTGGGCGACGGCCATGGTGGGATAGACAAGGTTGCTTCTTCGTGGACCCTTCGTGGGTGGAGCCCTCCGTGGACTCGCGCAACCGTTACCCTTCGTGGGTTGAAGTCTCCATCAACGTGGATGTACGATAGCACCACCTGTGGGAACCACAACAAAAACATTTGTGTCTCCAATTGCGTTTGAATCCTCCAAACCCTTCCCTTTACATTCTTGCAAGTTGCATGCTTTAATTTCCACTGCTCATATACTCTTTGCATGCTTGCTTGATTTGTGTGATGATTGCTTGACTTGTCCAAAGATAGCTAAAATCTGCCAAACTCTAAAATTGGGAAAAGGTTAAGTTTTTAATTGGTCAAGTAGTCTAATCACCCCCCCCCCTCTAGACATACTTCAAGGTCCTACAAGTGGTATCAGAGCTTTGGTCTCCATTTGCTTTGATTTCCATAGCTTTTGGTGGTCATAGCCTTGGTTTCACAACCTAGGAGAGTATGGCGTCTAGCGAGGGAAATTGTCACCGTAGAGGTCCTTACTTTGATGGTACTAATTTTGCTAGTTGGAAGCATAAGATGAAAATGCATATTCTTGGACATAACCCCGCCGTTTGGGCTATTGTGTGTACTGGCTTGCAAGGTGAATTCTTTGATGGGAGAGAGCCGAACCGTGAAGCTAGCGCGGAAGAATTGAAGATGCTGCAATACAACGCTCAAGCTTGTGATATCCTCTTCAATGGCTTGTGCCCTGAAGAATTCAACAAAATCAGCCGTCTTGAGAATGCAAAGGAAATTTGGGATACTTTGATAGATATGCATGAAGGTACCGACTCCGTCAAGGAATCCAAGTTGGATGTGCTCCAAAGTCAGCTTGACAAGTTCAAAATGAAGGATGGTGAAGGTGTCGCTGAAATGTACTCTAGGCTTGCTCTTATCACAAATGAGATTGCCGGTTTAGGGAGTGAAGAGATGACCGACAGATTCATCATCAAGAAGATCCTAAGAGCATTGGATGGAAAGTATGATACCGTGTGCACATTGATCCAAATGATGCCAAACTACAAAGACCTCAAGCCAATGGAAGTCATTGGAAGAATTTTTGCTCATGAAATGTCACTCAAGGATAAGGAGGAACTTCACAACAAGTCAAGTGGTGCTTACAAAGCCTCATGTGAACCCCCCACATCATCAAGTGAGAAACAAACCTTCAATGAAGAATTGAGCTTAATGGTGAAGAACTTCAACAAATTCTACAAGAGTAGAAGGAAAGAAAGAAGCTCTAAGTCAAGGTCCTACAATGACAAAAGATCTTCTAGTCGAGAGCGCAATTGCTACAATTACGGGAGACCCAGACACTATTCCAATGAGTGTACGGCACCCTACAAAAGAAGAGAAGATTCTCCAAAAAGAAGAAGCAAAAGAGAAGAATCACCACAAAGAGAGAGGAGGGGTAGAGATGATTGTTATGAACGAAGACCCTCACAGAGAAGCAAGGATTCGGAAAGGAAGGACAAGTCATCAAGGAGCTACACAAAACAAAGACATCAAGCTCATGTTGGTGAATGGGTATCCGGCTCCGACTCCGACAATCACTCCGAGAGAAGCTACCACTCCGACTCCGAATATACTCAAGATGAAGGTGTTGCCGGTCTAGCACTTGTGTCAACCAACTCCTACGACATATTTGACTCACCAAATGAAGGAATTGGAAGATGCTTCATGGCCAAAGGTCCAAAGGTAACACATCCCGAGTATGTTGATTTCAATAGTGATGAAGATGACTTGCTAGGTGATGATGATTTACTTGTTGACAACTCTAGTGATGAATACTATGATGAAACGTCAATTAATCATGCTAATCAAGATAAAACGAATGACAATGATAAGGAGAAGATTGAGCTTCTAACTAAAGAACTAAACAATCTTAAGTTAGCTCGTGAAACTATCTTCGAAGATCATCGAGAACTTTTAAGGGCTCATGAGAAATTACGCTTTGAAAAGCTCAATCTTGAGCAAGAGCATGAGTTCTTAAAGGCAATCAATGATGATCTCCGTAAGAAAAGTTCTTCTTACATTGCCAAGCGTTTACTCTTATCCACTTACATGCCTCAAGTCAAGTCTAGTAACAAGTACAAGAAAGATCCTTCCTCTAGTAGTAACAATAATAATGCCAAATCCAATATTGTTGTTTCTAGTAGTTCTCTTGATTCCACTAATGATTCTCTTAGCCAAGTTAAACTTGAGCAAGAAAGTAGCTTATTGAAGGGAATTATAGAGAAAGGTGTATACAAGAGCCTTACCGGGAGTAAGCAATTCGAGGAAATTGTACGCAAGCAAGGAAGGCACTGGAAGAATCAAGATGTTGGTTTTGAACGAAAGTTCAATGCCAATGGAGTTGAGTGGGAAGAAGATCAATACCCCAAGACGAAGTTTGTTCCTCAACAAGAGAAGTATGATCCTACTTCTTTCAAGGGAACACAAGCACAAGATGATCTTCCACCACAAGACCACAAGAACAAAGTCAAGGACAAGCTTCAAGAGGAGATTGATGCATTTGAAGAAGCACCTAAGGCCTCGGTCAAGTGGGTTCCCAAGACTACGTCAAGATCTACTTCATCAAGTACAACTACAACTCCAAGGATTCCCATCAAGATGATGTGGATCCCGAAGAAGAAGAACTAGAGAGTTCTTGAGGGTGACTCCGCCAACATTCTTCACTCTTATCATTATGGCAAGGACAAGTGCAATCAACTTCCACATCTTGCACTAGTTCAAGGAGTCACAAACCCTCATGTTGGTAAGGCAAGGGACAAGGTAACCTAATGATTTCATGGACATCATATTGTTTGTGCATCACTCTATGTCTATGGATATTCTTGTTTGTTCCTTGTGGGACTAACCCATGTAGGTATGTTGAAAGTGCAACTCACTCCAAAGGATTGCTCCAAATGATCTACATCAACATTGAGCATCCACATCTTCAACACCTACATGAAGTCATCATCGACAAAACCCAAGGTTAGTTCATCCCTCTAAAAGGGGATCTCACATCTAGGGGGAGCTTAACTCTAAGAATTGAGTCAAAGCAACTCTAATGATGTGAACACAGCAATGCATTATGCAAAAGTGGTAACCCCACTTGAGCTTAAACGATGAGTATGACCTATGATCAAATGTTCTCATTTGACTCCTAAGTCAATATACTCATATATAGATGACCTAGTCATCGCCAATTGTTTGATAGATGCTAGAATCGGTTGTGCATGCTTTGTCACATATTTTATTTGCCATTTTATTGTGTGAGCATGTTGGTTGCATACTTTACTCATTCGAGGACATCCACATGTTGCTTTGATTGATTGGCTTCTTTTTCTTTTTTGCCAAGTGGATGGACAAGAATGCCTAAGAACCTTCTCTAGATATCTATGCTTTTCTCGTCTCAAACTCTATTCATGCTACATCACAAAATTTGATCAAGCCAGATTCGAACCACTCTGTGTGAGGAGCACTCGGAGTCCCCGATTCGTCATAGACTTAAACTTCCAAAACTTCTTTGTGATTCTCGGTCTGACCGATTTCTCCATTTCGGTCCTACCGAGATCACTAAGTCGATCTAGGTTTTCAATCTCGGTGCAACCGATTTGAACTTTTCGGTCACACCGAGTTGCTGTAACTGTATACAGTTATGCATCTCGGTGCCACCGAGTTGTTCCACTCGGTCACACCGACATGGTCGGGCTATATATACTCACGGGCAAAAATTTGGAAAATTTCTCCAAACCTCTTCGCCCGCGCATAGCTCGCTCTGCCTCCAGGGTATCCGGATCGTCTCCTTGTCGCCAGCCGCCTCCTGTCGCTGGTCTCCGCCGCCGTCAATGGAATTCACCCCCACCGTTGCCGCCATAGCGAGTTCATCGCCAAGCTAGGGTATGGACTCGATCACAGTGCTATCCCCGTTCGATTCTTAGCACATTGTGTTCATTATGATTCTTGCCACGATTGAAACACTCCTATCCAGTCAATACAATCCTTAGAATAGATGCGACTTGAAAATTTAGGGTTAGGTTTCCGCCGAAACCATCTCGGACCCACCGGGTTGAAAAACTCGGTCTCACCGATTTGGCTAACGCCATTGCACTAGTAACTCTCGGTCTGACCGAGAATTGCTAATCAGTGTGACTGATTTTAGAACTTTGTGAAACCCTAGCAGTCTCGGTGCCACCGAACTGTGACTCGGTCCGACCGAGTTCACCAGTTTAGGTTCCAATACTGCTTCGGTATCACCGAGTTTGAAAATCGGTTGATCTGAAATGCTTTCTGTGGAAAACTAAAACTAAGTTTTTGAATCATTCTTTTGTAAAAATCTCTGCATTTTGTGATGCTCATCCATTCTATCTTATCTATAACTACTCACAGGGTCAGCAGTCAGTGATTTGCAGCATGTCAGACCAAAGTGATAGTCAGAACAAGTCAGAAGAGCATAATCACATGAGTGAGGGCACTAGTCCCTCTAGCACTTCAGATGATGGCAGCAGGAGCACCCCAAGCAATTTGCCTAAAGCTGCCACCAGGACAAGGAAGAAGAGAACCTCAGAATCTGAGGATGAGGATTATATGGCAGAAGAAGATGAGGCTACTTCCAAGAAGGTAGTGCTCAAAAAGGAGTATGCCTCAGCAAGGAACACAAAGCCTGGACTCAATAGGAAGGTCCCTGCCAAGAGGACACATATGCTGAAGGTTAAAGGATCAACTCAAGTGCCTGAAAAGCCTGATCCCAAAGAGGCACCTGCAAGAAGAGTCACAACTTCCAAACCCAAGAAAGTTCCCACTGAAGAAACTATGAAGTTTACCATTAAATCAGAAGATGAAGTTGCTGGTCAAGATAAGAAGAAGAAGAGAGCCAGAACCACTACTGCCCAGGTTCTTGGAAATCCCTCTACGAGGAGAGACTCTGAAGAGGAAGAAGAGGTTGCTACACCAGCACCCAAGGCACAAAAGCTGATGGGTGATGCTATAAGGTCAGGGGCTGCATCATCAAAGCCCAAAGAAGCACCCAAAGCTGCCTCCAAGCCCAAGATTGCACCAAAGAGGAATACCAGGAGTATTCCAGCTGCTGAGAAGAACACGGCCCCAGTGCCTGAAGTTGCTGATGAGGAAGATGATGAAGGACAAGTCCTGAGAAAGCTAAAGCCCAAGATTCCAGACCACAATGATGCTCATCCTGTGGCTGAGAACATGAAGTTGAGAAAGGATGTAGGACTCAGACTGTGGAGGCTGTCAGATCCATATGCTATCAGGAGAAGGACTGCTGTTGATTACAGGTTCCACACTAAGGAACAGTAAGATTTCTATGAGACAGTGCTGTTGGACAAGAAACCTGTAGTGTGTGATATGAGGTGGGTCGACTGGACCTACATGAAGGAAAATGAAGAACACTATCCTGGAGTGCAAGACAGTTTCATTGCTTGTGGAGTTGCAGACTTTGTTGGGCAGAAGCTCACAAAGTGGAATGATGGGCTCATTATGCAATTCTACTCCACATCACACTTCTATCCAGATGGCAGGATAGTTTGGATGTCTGAAGGTACAAGGTACCAGTCAACAAGTGAGGAATGGGCCAATCCGATCAATGCCCCAAAGGAGAGTGAAGATGACTTGGATGTCTATGCTAAGAAGAAGATGGATCACAATACCATGGCTCATATGTACAAGGAAATCCCAGATGCTGCAGTTGAGACACATAAGTTTGGGTCAGTTCATTTTCTTCTGTCAGGGCTGCCAACGATCAACTGGATCCTAAGGCACACTCTTTTGCCCAAGTCAGGTGACCACAACATGATTAGAGGGCATGCTATCAACTTGCTACACTTGTTTGATGTGCCACAAAAATTCAAGGTCATGAGCCTCATTGTTGAGACCATTAAGAGGACAGCAGCAGACCAGAAGAGAAGTTGTGGGTACGCCCCACAGATTCAGGAGTTGATTAACTCAAAGATGGGCACAGGAACATACTTGCTGGATAAGGAACATTTTGCTATCTATCCAGACTTTGAGGACAATCAAGTTGTGATGAATGAGAATGAACCATCATCAGTGCAAGCTCAAGAGAAGAAGGAGAAAGCAAAGAAAGAGAAGGCTGACAAGATGCTAACTCAAGAGGAGGCATCTGAGTACTTTTTGAAGAACAAGCAGGAGCAGCTTGGTTACTAGATAGCATCAACACTGAGGATTGAGAAGGGGTTGGCCACCCTAACTCAAAACCAGGAGAGCCTGGAAAGAATCATGGAACAAAAATTCTATGATCTAGATGTCAAAGTAACTGAGATTCAGTCAGTTGTGGAGCAGCTACAGGATGACATGCAGTAGAGGAAGGGCAAGACAACCACTGATGCATTTGCCTGAGTGCCTAGAGCTCAGAGGTCAGCTGTAGTGCCTGTGACAGACACCAGAGCCACATCATCTGCACCAGCTACAACTCCTACAGCTCCAGTGCAACCAGCTCCAGCACCAACTCCTCCAGCTCCATCCACATCAACTGAAGCCTTCGTCCAAGAAGCCATCTCTACACCACCACCTGAAGATCAAGCCTGAGAGTTGATCTAGCACTATGCATTTTCTATGAACTTTTTGGTAACTTGTTGCCAAAGGGGGAGAAAAATGTATAGATCATAGGCTTCGAGAGAGAGAGAGAGAGTGTGTGTGTGTTGCTTTTGTTCTCTCTTGCTTTGGTGGTTAAACTTTGTTTGCTTTTGATTGCTTGAGATACTATGCTGTTATCTGTGAGACATTGATGATCATGTGTTTGATCATAAGCTACACTTATGCTTGTTAGATGATATTATCTTACCTATCCTTATATGATCATTCACTTTGCTTGGTGATGAGTGCATGTATTCAATCTTTATTATTTTGAGCGCTCCACAAAGATGTATGTGACATGGAAGAGTAACCCATGAGCCTAATTCCTTGTGCATTTGCAGTCCAAAGCAAATCTTAAACTATGCACAAATTTAGGGGGAGCTCTTGCTTATCACATACTTCTCAAAGCGACGATGTTTTTCAATCTTATTATCATTTGTCGAAGCTTTGATCTATATGTTGTCATCAATTACCAAAAAGGGGGAGATTGAAAGTGCAACTATCCCTAGGTGGTTTTGGTAATTCATAACAACATATAGCTCATTGAGCTAATGCTATTCCAAGACAAATATTTCAGGAAAGCTCAATGAATGGCATGGCATGGATGATGAAAGTGGATCCCTCAAAATACTAAGGACAAAGGATTGGCTCAAGCTCAAAAGCTCAAGACTCTTCATTTTACATTTTAGTGATCCAAGATCACATTGAGTCTATAGGAAAAGCCAATACTATCAAGGAGGGATGAGGTGTTGCTTAATGAGCCTCTTGCTTCAAATGCTTAGTGATATGCTCCAAAAACCCTCAACTACTTTCTCACATCCACATATGACCTAAACCCAAAGTTAAAATCGGTCCCACCGATTCTTTCTATCCGGCGCCACCGAGTTCAAATGTCATAGCCACTGCCACAAACCCTAGGCAAATCGGTTTTACCGATAGGGATCTCGGTCTCACCGAGATGGGATTGTAATCCCTCTGTTTCCCTTCGCAACGTTTCGGTCTAACCGAAGTGAGCGATCGGTCCCACCAAGATTGCAATGTAAACTCCCTGTTTCCCTTTCGTAACATTTCGGTCTCACCGAAATGAGCGAATCGGTCCCATCGAGTTTACCTGACCAACTCTCTGGAAAGCTTATTACCAAAATCGGTCTCACCGAGTTTGTGTAATCGGTCTTACCGAGATTACGTTATGCCCTAACCCTAACCATATCGGTCCTATCGAGTTGCATGTTGGTCATACCGAAAATCCTAACGGTCACTAGGTTTACTAAATCGGTCCGACCGAGTCTGTTGAATTGGTCCCATCGAGTTTGGTAAATTGTGTGTAATGGTTAGATTTTGTGTGGAGGCTATATATACCCCTCCACCTCCTCTTCATTCGGAGAGAGAGAGCCGTCAGAACAAACCTACACTTCCAACTTACCATTTCTGCGAGAGAACCACCTACTCATGTGTTGTGGCCAAGATATTCCATTCCTACCATATGAATCTTGATCTCTAGCCTTCCCCAAGTTGCTTTCCACTCAAATCTTCTTTCCACCAGATCCAAATCCCATGAGAGAGAGAGAGAGCCGAGTGTTGAGGAGACTATCATTTGAACACAAGAGCAAGGAGTTCATCATCAACGCACCATTTGTTACTTCTTGGAGAGTGGTGTCTCCTAGATTGGCTAGGTGTCACTTGGGAGCCTCCGACAAGATTGTGGAGTTGAACCAAGGAGTTTGTAAGGGCAAGGAGATCGCCTACTTCATGAAGATTTACCGCTAGTGAGGCAAGTCCTTCGTGGGCGACGACCATGGTGGGATAGACAAGGTTGCTTCTTCGTGGACCCTTCATGGGTGGAGCCCTCCGTGGACTCGCGCAACCGTTACCCTTCGTGGGTTGAAGTCTCATCAACGTGGATGTACGATAGCACCACCTATCGGAACCACGACAAAAACATCCGTGTCTCCTGTTGCGTTTGAATCCTCCAAACCCTTCCCTTTACATTCTTGCAAGTTGCATGCTTTAATTTCCACTGCTCATATACTCTTTGCATGCTTGCTTGATTTGTGTGATGATTGCTTGACTTGTCCAAAGATAGCTAAAATCTGCCAAACTCTATAATTGGGAAAAGGTTAAGTTTTTAATTGGTCAAGTAGTCTAATCACCCCCCTCTAGACATACTTCAAGGTCCTACATATTCCCACCGCTGTCCAGGCCCTGCGGCGAGACAGCCTCACACCGCAGCCGAACCAGTGAACCCTCGTACTCCTCTCCGCGCAGGCTTCCACTGCCGCGTCTTTCCCGGCTCCGCGTCGTCCCCTTCCTAGGCCTCACCGTCGTCCACCGCCGTGGTGCTCTCCGCACGGCG
Organism: Triticum timopheevii; assembly: GCA_963921465.1. Taxonomy (NCBI): domain Eukaryota; kingdom Viridiplantae; phylum Streptophyta; class Magnoliopsida; order Poales; family Poaceae; genus Triticum; species Triticum timopheevii. The sequence continues at coordinate 475,497,458 of OY997268.1, forward strand.
TGGTCAACGTGGTCAAGGAACGACTTCCATCGGAAGAGTACTGTACGTGGAGAGGCTGACAGCTGGGTCCACGGCCACAACCCAGTTTTTTTGTGATTTGCCAAGTAAGTCGCTTTGTCAGGCCTGTTGGGCTGCACATCTTTCAAGACGAGGAGAGCTTTCATTCGGCTGGCCGAGAAAATGGCCCATCAGTAATGAGAAATAGGCTGTGCATTTTTAAAACACATCAAACCGGCAATTAGTTTCAAATATCTTTTTTTTCATTTCGAGATTTTAAATTACATTAATTTTTATGCGTGGAGAATTTGTTGGATTTTATATTGATATACATTTATTTTTTAAATCAGTTTGAATGTGAGTCGAAATTTCGGGATTAAAAACAGTTCGGACCGCACCGAAATATGCAAAATTTCGTATAATTTTTTAACCGTGGCCACAATATGGGCTGTAATGCTAACAAAAAGAATATGGGCTCCAAAAAAACCTTAAGAATTAGCAAATGGGCTGTAAATTATTAGAAATAATGGCAGATGGGTTGCAGGCTGTTTTCCATAGATTTGAGGCTTTCCTAAAAAAAGGTTGACGCACAAGCAGTGACTGTTGGATGGCCATCCAACGGCCGTTGTGCTTCTTCAGTCTCTGCTCTTCCCGCTCCAGCCGCTCAAACAAGCACCGGCGGGACTGCCTGCTCCCTCCTCCCCGCGGCCGGTTCTGCTGCCGCGCAGGCCTCACCGCCCCACCGTGCTCCCATCGCTGGCCTAGCCATTCCTCTACTCACTCACACCTGCTGTTATTCTCCGGCGACGGCAGACGAACCAGTAAACCCTCGTACAGTCGTACTCCCCTCCGCGTGGGAAACAACTGCCGAGTCTTCCCTGCCTCCGTGTCGTTCCCTTCCTAGGCCTCGCCGTCGTCCACCGCCCTGGTGCTCTCGGCGTGGCCTGGTCAATGTGGTCAATGACCGACATGCATCTGAAGTGGACTGTACGTGGAGAGGCCGACAGCTGGGTCCACGACCGCACGCAAGGAAATGCCTCCTTATTACGCGCACAATAATGATTCCTCCACCTGACATCAGGGACCCACCGAAAAGGGACTCTGTATTTCGTGAAAAAAAGTTACCGCCGCTGACAGCTCGGACCCACCAGCTATATCTTCGCACGCAAGGAAGTGCCTCCTTATTACGCATAAAAAAAATGAATACTCCGCCTATTAGCTGGGACCCAGTATAGTGGCAGGCTGACTGTGGGCCTACTAAGTTGACGGGGACGGAGGGCTTTGTCAACTTAGTCAATATGCACGATTCTAGCTCCAGTGACCGTATGATGTCCATCCAACGGCCGTAGTGCTTCTTCAACCTTTGGTCTTCTTGCTCTAGCCGCCCAAACCAGCGCCGGTCGTGCCTCATGTTCCTACCTCCCGTGGCCGACTGCGATGCGGCGGAGGCCTCACCGTCCCCTACTACTCCCACTGCTGGCCAGGCCATCCCTCTACTCACCCACACCCCCTGTTATTCTGCGGTGACGGCAGCCTCACATCGTAGCGAACCGGTGAACCCTCGTACTCCTCTATGTGTGCGCATCCACTGCCGCGTGTTCCCCTGCTCCGCGTCGTCCCCTTCCTAGGCCTCGCCGTCATCCACCGCCCTGGTGCTCTCGGCGCAACGTGGTCAACATGGTCAAGGAACGGCTTCCATCGGATGTGGACTGTACCTGGAGAGGCTGACAGCTTGGTCCACGTCCGCAGCAGGGAAGTGCCTCCTTATTACGTGCAAAATAATTATTCCTCCACCTGACAGCGGGGACCCACCGGACGGGCCACCGTATTTTGCGAAAAAAACGATTCGCCCCCCTGACTGCTGGGACCCACCAGCTACATCTTCGCACACAAGGAAGTGCGTCCGGGCAAAAAAAATGATTTGCCCCCCGACTGCTGGGACCCACCAGCTACATCTTCGCACGCATGGAAGTGTGTCCGGGCAAAAAAAAACGATTCGCCCCCCTAACTGCTGGGACCCACCAGCTACATCTTCGCACGCAAGGAAGTGCCTGACAGTCCGGACCCACCTGGTCGAAGCGTACGTAGTGTTGTCATTCTGGCCGCGAACGTGTACGTACATATATACTGGTCGATGTAGCGGCGTGCACGTATCGTAGTAGAGGCGCGTACGTGTCGTAGTAGAGGCGAGCACGTAGCATGTACACATACGTACAGCGGCCAGGGTGCAAGAAAGAAAATACGGCCACGTATGTGTACGTAAGGCCAGGGCTCGTGTACATGGCTGGGTCGGAACGGAGAAACAACGTTGTCGTCGCGTTCATCGGGAGTCAACGGAATGCGTCGTGTTCATCGGGAGGCAACGGAACGCATGGGAGCCAACCAACTGGGTCAGAACGGAATGCGTGGTCATGTTCATCGGGAGGGCTTGGACGGAACAGGCGATGAAAACGAGGCTTGGCGTACCGCACAACGGAGGAAACGGACCTCCTACATTTGGAACGGGGTCCTGTTGATCGGGAGGGGTGTGGCATACCGCAAAACGGAGGAAACGGACCTCCTACGGTCGAAACGGGGGTCCTGTTGATCGGGAGGGGTGTGGCGTACCGCAAAACGGAGGAAATGGACCTCCTACGGTCGAAACAAGGGTCCTGTTCATCGGGAGGGGTGTGGCGTACCGCAAAATGGACGAAACGGACCTCCTACGGTCGAAACGGGGGTCCTGTTGATCGGGAGGGGTGTGGCGTACCGCAAAACGGATGAAACGGACTTGTGTTAGAGCGCTACGGTCGAAACAGGGGTCCTGTTCATCGGGAGGGGTGTGGCGTACTGCAAAACGGGACTCCATGGGATACTGTTCATCTCCACCGTCGACCTCCTCCAGCCTCCACGGGGTACCGTCGACCTCCTCCAGCCTCCACGGGCTCCTATTCATCCACACCACACGCTACTCCACCGGCTACTGTTCAACCACCCCTCCACCGTCTACTGTTCATCCAGCCCTCCACATCACGGGGTCCTGTTCAACCACCCCTCCACGGCCACCCCTCCACCGTCTATTGTTCATCCAGCCCTCCACACCACAGGGTCCTGTTCATCCAGAGGCAACACCACCGCTCACTGTTCATCCACCCCCTCCCCCCCCGCAACGTTCACTGTTCATCCAATCAATCGGCTTCAGTTAGCAGCAGTAGCGAAGGAATCGCTCGATCGGGTTCAGTTAACAGCCATCGATCGATCGCTCGGGTTCAGTAACACGTAGCCTGCAGTGCAATCGCTCGGGTTCAGTTAGAGCCCAATGCCTCGCTCGGGTTCAGTTAGAGCCAACGCCTCGCACGTGTACGAGAGAAACGCGCATCGCTCGGCCCCCGACCTCCCACCGTAACCGGGAACTCCTCAAAATTTTCCTCCCCCTCGCTTCTACCACGGTTTTTTCCGTCATGGACGGCCCAAAGAATGTCATGCAGCTGCGTCTCCGGCCCGCCCAGGACGAGAAGCCCATTTTCTGTCATGATTTTTTGTCATAGAAGTAGGAGCCCACCACATCTATGATGATACCGGATTTTGTCACAATTATCATCATAGAAGTGTCATATGTATGACAGAAAAAATTCGTTCGACCCAAAATGTCACGGATGTGTCTTTTTTTGTAGTGCTGGTCAATTAACAATAGTGGGACCTAGATGCCCATATTGGTTCCGACGTATTCTATGAAGATCTTTATCGGTCGAATCTTTATGACAACATACGTAATTCCCTTTGTCTGTTGGTATGTTGCTTGCCCGAGATTTGATCGTCGGTATCTCCATACCTACTTTAATCTCATTACAGGCAAGTCTCTTTACTCGTTCCGTAATACATCATCTTGCAACTAACTCCTTAGTCATTTTGCTTGCAAGCTTCTTGTGATGTGTATTACCAAGAGAGCCCAGAGATACCTCTCCGATACACAGAGTAACAAATCCCAATCTCGATCCATGCCAGCTCAAGAGACACCTTCGGAGATACATGTAGAGCATCTTTATGATCACCCAGTTACGTTGTGACATTTGATAACACACACGGTATTCCTCCGGTATCCGGGAGTTGCATGATCTCATGGTCGAAGGAATATGTATTTGACATTAAGAAAGCAATAGCAATAAACTGAATGATCATATGCTAAGCTAACGAACGGGTCTTGTCCATCACATCATTCTCCTAATGATGTGATCCCGTTATCAAGTGACAACTCATGTCCATGGTTAGGAAACCTTAACCATCTTTGATCAACGAGCTAGTCTAGTGGAGGCTCACTAGGGACACGGTATCTGTTTATGTATCCACACATGTATTTAAGTTTCCGGCTAATACAATTCTAGCATGAATAATAAACCTTTATCATGAATAAGGAAATATAATAATAACAACTTTATTATTGCCTCTAGGGCATATTTCCATCATCTACTTGGTGTCAGACCTAGTATTTGAGGATACTAGTCAATGGAATGTGGAGTTAGTTCTGAGATGCTTCGACTCATCATTCCTTATAATGCAGATGATGCACTTAGTATGCCAAAGCCGAGAAGGAGAATATGAGATTTCTGGGTGTGGCAGAAATCATGCCTCTTTTCAACGAGGTCGACATAACATGCGACAATGTAAAAAGAAGCAAGTAATCACAATGAGCCGTCTAGCTCGTCCAGTGGCTGGGAGACTTGAAAACATTTGTGGGATTACTAGTTCAAGCAAAAAATCCTTGTATTTTGGGGAAGGGTGATCAATAACATGTTACTTTCACATGGGGAGCTGAAGTAGTGACATGTGAGAAAGGATGGTGTTTGTCGTATGTGTGGGAATGAATTTAATGAAATGGTCACATGCAATCGTGCTCTTAGATTCTGAGAACCAATAGAGGATTTTATTTGGTTTGAACTTCCAAAAGTGCACCCGCTGACTTGATCCCGAGATATGCTTGATCCACCTTTTACTAGCAAGGACGAGAGAACCATCACAGTGTTAGTGATGTGGACAATCTAGACAAGTCGAAACAAGTAATCTCACGAGGATCTAATACACCAGCATCACAAGTCCATGGAGATCATTGATGAGCTTATCAAGTCGCTAGATCTACCAGTGTTAGATTCGGTGTCCCATCCGTAGGTAACACAAAGGTGGAAACCACTAGAGGAGGGGTGGATTATGATTAATTTAGATGGACCAGTTTGCTCGGCGAGGAGACTGGGAGGTGATGGCGTTGTGGCGCATGATCACACAGTTTTTAGGGCTAATGTGCTAAACATGAAGACACCCCTGATCGCTTATAGTGGAACTAATGGTAGGCAAGGATGCGATGTTAATGGCAATAGAACAAAACATACGATATGTAGTGCTATACTGCCTGCCAGATGATGTGTGCCCTAATGGCATGCCGAAGATGACTGGTCCATCTGATCACTACTGATTCGTGAGAAGAAACCCTATCTCACAAGCTTCTAGGGACTCATAGTTCTATTCGTGAGGAGAAGTGCAAATGTTCCAACTCACTTGTGTTTCAAGGAAGCACTTAGTTTACCTAATCATTTTGTTGATTTTGATGCAATTCCTCGCTATCTGATTGATGTTGTATAATTAGATATGTGTCCCCTATTTATTGAAGTGCCATGAAGGCGGTTCTAAGAAATCATCGATCCATCACTCGCAAAAACACTTTGGTCCATGTTGGCGTTTTAATTGGTGAGATTACATATCGGTTGCTTACAAAATTACATGTTTACTGAAAAATAGACGCATGCAATTCTCACAAGCTAGAAAATGAATAATGTGCCTCCAAATACTACATACAATGATTTTCATCCTGTATAAGTTGACTACAATGGAGTCAATGTGTTTTCAGTGAAGAAAATCATTCTTTGGAAGCGATCCTAGCAAAAACGACAATACATGAATAATAATAAATAAACACAACACCTATATATTTTATCAAAATCCAACCCCCCTTTCCTTCAAAACCGTATCCGTTTCATGTGAACTTCACACATATAAGAGACTGTTTTACTAAAAAAACATCTTTTGGCGATTCACAATGATCGAAACACATTTTATATCGCATGATAACATTGGAATGGCTTTGGCACTATGCAAGTTGATTTGTAGGGATGTAATTTATCCATATATGATTTCTTCCTTTTGATTTACCAATGACTTCTTTGGATTTCACGATTCATATTTTCTTTGGAAAATTCCGTCCTTATGATTTGCCCATTTGAATCATAGGACTGAAGTTGTCAATCATAGGACCCTAGTTTCATGGGGGACAAAATCAACATGAGCGACATTCCTCCAAAACTCTATATTATGAACTATTCAAATTACGGTTATCAAGTTGATCTGTTTTAATATCTTTTAGGAATTAATCATACATGACATTCCTATCATTTTTCTTATTCTTGTGTTAAATAGAAAGCCCTAACATCCCGCACAACAATCTAAGATGTGATCCACCTGGTTGTCTTGAGAAAATAAGCCTTTGTATTGTGAAAATAAAATGACACAAACATGTTTATGCTGTCTCCATTTTATATGTTCATTGTGTGCCTTCAAGATGAGATCTACTGCTAAACTCATAAACCAAAACTTTGTAATCACCTTTTATAGGCACATATGTGCGATCATTTTCCTTGCAGAGACCAAATCAATCCGAAAAATGCCCTTAAGATTCAAGTGATACCATTCTATTAATTATATCATTCAGGCACATATGATAAATATCAAGTTCAATTCATTTGGCTATTTGTACTATATCTTATATATCAAGCTAATAAGGTTTGATTTATTTCCTTTGAACATCTATAGTTTGATGCTAAGTTCCAAAGGGATGTAAAGTATTTCCATGTTCTCTTGGATTTTTTCACGTTGTTCTAGTGTATGAATCGACACTAGTTGAATTGGGGATGATACCCTCACTTTACAAGTGGCAACTCTGCATAATGACCATTATATCAAGGTCACAAACTACCTATACATACACATTCAAAGTATTCATCGACCTTCGTAAGAGTGCAGCGACAGATCTAAAGAACCTTGGAAAGTACCATGACAAGTAATTTGGAACGGAGGGAGTACCTTTTTAAGAGTACATGAAATAAGATTGCAATTTGTTCTACTAGTATTTTCGTAAATAAAGTTGTAAGTTATTCTACTACTCGGGATTAGTATCTCGGTAAGAATATCATGCATTCTCAAGTTTAGTCATTATGAAATTATGATGACACACCATGTGTTGCCTCCAAAAACAAGTGTCACATCATGTGACACCCATCGACTATGGAACGGGAATTCGGTATTCCACGAGGACCCAAGGACAAAAGCACCTCGCACCACACCAGATTTCGAACGCCTGGAACAATGGTAAACCACGGCGGCTGTTTTAACCAGCCCGTCTAAAAATCCCGAAACCAGTAGAACGGACCCATGAGAAAAGAGAAATCGAACCGCGCGGCCTAGCCTAACCGTGGCGGTTAAAAAACGTACGACGCCGTCGCGTTCCCTCCCCCCTCTTCCTCCTCATCTTCTTCCTTTTACCCCACCCCACCCCCCGCCCCGCCTCACCTCACCTCATCATTCCCCACCTCCCCCCCATCTCGCCCTCTCGCCAGCAAAAACCCCGGTGGCGCCACCACCGCGGCCGATCCGCCCCGGCCCCGGCCCCAGCTCCGGCGACGCGCCCGCCCCCTCGCTCTCCGGCCGCAGGAGTCGCCGCCGGCGTCGGCGGCGGTAGATCGGGCGCGGAGACGTCGTTGCGTGTTGAGGGCCGCGGGGGGACTTGATGGCGGGGGTCGCGGCGGAGACGGCCGTGGCTTCGGCCTCGGGATCGGGGATCTGGTCGCGGCGGCGGGATGAGATCACGTTCGATCGCCTCCAGAAGGTAACGTCGCGTGGGCGTTGATTCCGTACTACGCTGGGGTTTCATTTGAGATGTGAGAATTCGGGTTCGGTGTTGGCGTCCTCGAATCTGTCACTGAGCTGGCTGCCCCGCATCTGCCTTGGATTGGCTCGGTTTTGGTGTGTAATTCACATAGAAAAGGTACCGTGTCGGGAAAACCGAGGCGTTTTAGTTGGTTATTAGGATTCGGCCCCCTCGGCCCCTCCCTACTAAGCTTAGCTTGCTTGGATTTCGATATTTATGTTCCCAGTGAATTCAGGTTCTTAGATTCAACCGGATTACCCATGTGCCCCTGACGAGCATAGTACTAGTTACTCTGTGGGCAGCTAGATTGCATTGACTTTGAGTTGGTGCATTGCTCTTAGGGACTCTAACCCTTGGAGTTGCACATTTGGTTTGGTATGTTTAAATAGGAAAGCAGGATTGGGCCTTATTGATACTTGTCATTATGAGTTTGGTTTGGTGTGGGTTGAATTGGAGTGGTCAGCGATGGAGTCGTCTCGCAAAGGCTTGAGACACTTGATTTACAGCTGGTTTCGAATTCTTCCTGATTCGAGAAGGATATAAAGCAATAATTCTGGCATGTCATAATGCTCGATCGAGTTGGGAAAACAAAATTCTGTAAGAACACTTGAGATGTAAACTATTGGCTCAAAACAGGATATATATTTCTTGAAATTTTCAGCGAGTTGTGATGAGACTGAGTTCATATCAACTAATCATGCACCTCACTCTCCGATCCCAAGTCTTCATACTTTACATCTTTCACTTCCTTCCATGATAGTAGGATGATAAGCTAGCAAGCACAGCAAGTGGAATTTAGATTGGATATCAAATGCTGATATAGGTAGAATAAACAAGCGTGCTTTGTTTTGTATCTCTGTCGTGGAATATTAATATGCCATGTCATTTATTGTTTTAAATTTGTTTACGTTTCTACAATGACCTTTGATTTTCCGTTACAACTCTCTTGAGGCACCTTGACTTTGCCGCACTCCGCCTTGGTTGAAGCTGTAAATGTGCTCAATTTTCCGTTACAACTCTCCCGAGGCACCTTGACTTTGGCGCACTCCGCCTTGGTTGAAGCTGTAAATGTGCTCAATTTTCCGTTACGACTCTCCCGAGGCACCTTAACTTTGCCGCACTCCGCCTTGGTTGAAGCTGTAAATGTGCTCAATTTTTCGTTACAACTCTCCTGAGGCACCTTGACATTGCTGCACTCCGCATCTCCGCCTTGGATGGAGCTGTACATGTGCTGGTGCTGTACTCTTGTGTAAAATCATGATTGATTTCTATTCCATAATAGAGTTTTCTTGTCCCCGCATTTGGAGTATCCGCTTTCCTATGTAATGGAAATAAAACCAGAATGTGTATTTTAAGTGGTATCATATTTTTATCTTGGAAAATGAAGTTATGTGAGTTTCAAGATAACTTTTATGACTATGGATTGAACTTGTTTCAGTTCTGGAATGACTTGCCACCGCAAGCACGGCGGGAGCTTCTAAAATTGGATAAGCAAACCCTCATTGAACAAGCTCGCAAGAATTTCTACTGTTCAAGGTGCAATGGGTTGCTTCTGGAAAATTTCAAGTCACTGCAGCAAGAAGTTTCAGATATTGATTGTCTGAGCTCAAGTGGTGAATCAAAGATTAGGCAGCAAAATGGATCTCAGGATCCATCTGTTCACCCTTGGGGAGGTCTTGCAACAACAAAGGATGGCATCCTTACGCTTATTGACTGCTTTATGAAAGCTAACTCGCTACGGGTGCTCCAGAATGTAAGTGTAAACAATTGTACCATAACTTGTGGTTCATATTTTATTTTGTTCTCTGCATCGGTGAACTAAGATTGATAACTACTTTGATATGTTTGTATACTGAATTAGTGATCCTTTATTTGTCTGAACTAATCGCTCTTTGTTATATCTGAAGCAATCTCAAATCATGCATGTGGCTGTGGCTTTTACTCACAACATTTGATTCTAGATTAGAAATATTTGATCACTCTATTTCCTGATGCACCCGCCATTTGTTTAATCAGGTATTTGACAATGCACGACTAAGAGAAAGGGAACGAGAAATGCTTTATCCTGATGCATGTGGTGGGGGTGGCAGAGGATGGATTAGCCAAGGGATGGCTAGCTATAGCAGGGGGTATGGAACAAGAGAAACATGTGCTCTGCATACTGCCCACCTTTCATGCAATACACTGGTGAATTTCTGGTCAGCATTATGCGACGAAACTAGATCTTCTCTTCTGCAGATGAAGGAGGATGATTTCATTGAAAGACTAATGTTTAGGTGAGCAACTGAGCATAATGGAGAGGCTTTTCGTTTCATGCTAATTCAAGTTAAGAGACATAAAACACTACTCCTTGAACTAGGCATTCAACTTACGGACAAAATAACTGAAACCGAACTCTGCTTATATTCACCACGTGGAAGATGCACTAGAGAACAATCTTAGCAAGTATTTGTAATGTCTTTTTTAGTTCCACTGGATATTGTATAGATATGGTAAGATCCTGACGAGTTTTACTGTCGACCGATCGATTCCATTTAAGCCTGCTGGGAGTTGGAGTAAATTTGTCCTAAAATGCTGACATTTGTTGGTATTTTTTGGCAGCTGCTAATAGAAGCGTTAACAGTTTGGAAATTTTTATTTAACAGGTTTGATAGCAAGAGATTTTGCCGAGATTGCCGAAGGAATGTTATCCGTGAATTCAAGGAGCTGAAGGAACTGAAACGCATTCGAAGGGAACCTCGCTGCACCAGTTGGTTCTGTGTTGCGGACTATGCTTTTCAATGCGAGGTCAGGGTGACTCCTCAATGTTGACCATGCATTAAATTGAGTGGCATATGGTTTAGAATTCCTATAAATTTAATCTGGTTTCTCTTATTTGCAGGTATTTGAGGATTCCGTCATAGCTGATTGGCGCCAATCTATATCAGAGACTGATGGGTCTTATCATCACTTTGAATGGGCTATTGGGACAGATGAAGGACAATCCGATGTTTTTGGCTTTGAAAGTGTTGGGATGAAGACCCAAGTCCAGAGAAGTGGGATTGATCTTGACCAATTTGAAGATTATTTCATAACTCTGAGAGCTTGGAAGCTCGATGGCCGCTATACGGAGATGTGTGTAAAAGCACATGCACTGAAGGGCCAATCTTGTGTTCATCACAGGCTGGTGCTGGGAGATGGCTTTGTGACAATTACAAAGGGTGAAAGTATCAGAAGTTTGTTTGAGCATGCTGAAGAGGCCGAGGAAGAGGATGTACGTGACATATCACTTATGGTAGCTTACATTTTTAGCTAAGATAGGCTTAATTGAGAGCATTTGTAATACTGACTAATGAAAACATGAGCAGGAGGATGATGCCATGGAAAGGGATGAAAATGATCTTGATGGTGATGGCTCTCATCCGCAGAAGCATGCCAAGAGTCCTGAATTGGCAAGAGAATTTCTCTTGGATGCTGCTGCAGTGATATTCAAAGAACAGGTAATTGATTGTCAAAATCGTCTCGAGAGTTATTGGAAGCAGTACTTGTATAATGAATGATTCTGATTGCACAAAGGACAAGAAATATATGTTTACAAATAAATAAATTATGAATAACATCTACCAAATGAAGGTGTCTTAGCAGTATATTCCAGCTTACTAGTTGTTCTTCAGTAAGATACATTATTCCTTGGTTGCAATCTTACAAGGAAACTACAGTAACAGTGTAACACACCAGTTCTTATTATTCCTATGTGATTTGAAGACTTCTAGTGGTGTATGTCATCTGATTTCTTTACCTCAGTATAGAAGTAATAAATGTGTTCTCTTTCTGTTGATCAATGGATTGTCTTGAGGTGATTGATACGTTGGATTTTTTTTTCTTTTGCTTTATTTTTATCTTACAAAGATTGAAAACTTCAGTCGCTACTTGGTTGATATATTTTTTACCTGCCACATACATAGCTTGTGGACAAGCTCTTTTCCTGCCATACTATTGGTGTGACTGTAGTCACCAGCAACTATTCAGGATTTGTTGAGAAATTAGACACTCATACTCCAAGCATTAATTGTATACTAAATATTCTTTGCAGGTTGAGAAGGCTTTTAGAGAAGGCGCAGCCCAGCAAAATGCACAAAGTGTCTTTGTATCTTTGGCACTCAAACTTCTGGAGGAGCGAGTGCATGTAGCATGCAAAGAAATCATTACATTGGAAAAACAGGTATGTGTTATATGTGCAAGTGCAAAGAAATTTTGGGGAAGGTAGTTTCATTTGTATTTGTGAATATCAATTTTGTGGACTCCTTGCAGAACAAGCTTCTCGAGGAAGAGGAGAAAGAGAAGCGTGAAGAACAAGAGCGTAGGATGAGGAGGAGAACAAAAGAGAGAGAAAAGAAGCACAGGAGAAAAGAGAGGCTGAAAGAGAAGGAAAGGGACAAGGGGAAAAGAGATGAGTTCAAAACATCAGACGACATTTCATCCTCAACTCTAAGCAACTCCTCGAGATGTACTAACGATGAATCAGGAAATGCTTTTGGCTCCAGAGCAGCTAGTGAAGAGGAAGATAATTCCACAGCTGTGGCTCTGTGCCATGCCGACATTGAATCTTCATGCATAGAAATTGATGGACAAAACAATATAGACTGCTGTGATACAGTGACCAAATGTCCTCCAGTTAATAGCAGTGAACCTTTCACATCCCAGCAATCAAAACCATCACGAAGAAATCTGAGGTTGAGAAAGGACGTTCCTCAAGACCACTCCTCTTGTTGGTATGATGATGGCCGAGATGAATCTAGAAGTGTTGGAAATCTGCAGTGGCGATCAATGGAAAGGATGAGAAATGGTGATGGAAGTTGTAACTCGGTGTGTAGTACAAATAATAGAACAAGATATAGGCAAGACTACAATTCTTGCAGTTGTGATCATCAGGAAAATTACAAAACAGAGGACAACTGTTTTTTGCCAACAGCTAGAGCAGGTAGGGAGATGAAGATGGCAAAGAAAACAGGAGTTGATAAGCCTTTAGTGCAGTACCGCCGTGTTGGTAGTACACACGAGAGAAATGCAATTCCAAAACAAGTATGGGAGAGAATGGATACTCGGAAGAAGACTGGCTTAAATGACACAGATAATATGTCAGGATCAGTTGCCAATGTCGAGTCACCCAAACCAGTGGAGTGTGATACCAGTGGATGTGAAAAGCTTGACACAGGACGTGAACCACTAGGCCAGGCTTCTGAAAGGTCCACTGATGTTTGTAAATCAGAAACAGATCAGCCATATGGACAACGCGAGGAAAATCAATCTGCTTGTTCTGATGGAACTCCTATGACGAATAAACAAAAATGCCACTCAACAAACAATGAAGGTTCTAAGCCAGACGAAGAGCTCATGACGAACTCTGCCAGTTCTGATGGCTCATCTTCATGTATGAGCGAGGCAGATAGAGAAAGCAGTTCAAGCAGTGTGACGTCTTTGAGCGCTCATACTCCAGAATCATCATCATCTGACTCAGAGGAATCTTCGGAGAGAGTCAACATCATTACAGAAGCTCCATCGACAAGAACTGCTTCACGTTCTTTATTTGAGACGTGTGCAGGAAATGGTTTCAGAGAATACCACCCAAAAGCCACATGCCCGCCTCATAACGGCAGATTTGGATTCAGTGTACTCCCCTTCCAGAATCAGTCATTGCATCAGCAGAACATGCATGCACCACCTGCATATTCACCGACCACAATTGGGCCACACAGTCACTCGTGTGCTGCTCCAACAAATGGATACTTCCAGTATGGTCAGCCACCCAATTTCTTCTCTGGTCCAGTCGGATTCCGAGTACCTGGGAACGGACCTGCTGATTTCTCGGTGCAGTACAACAATGTACATCGCTACCCAGCTCCTGCTTTTAGTTGTATTCACCCAGAGCAAATTCTCAAGACACCGGCCAGCTTCAGAGTCATGCCTCCGCCTCCCCTCCCCGCTTACCGACATGGAACAGCGCCAACTGGTGGTCATCCTTATGGAGGCTTGAATCCAGACAGGCTTAATTCCATGTTGAAGCCGATGGGCCCGAAGGATGCTCCAGATGGTAACAAATTGCCTGACAAGAGTGCATCCTTCTCGTTGTTCCAATTCAACCTGCCGATAGCTCCGCAAGGCCCACCGTCACCCAAAGATGGAAAGAGTGGAGAGTCGGTAGCAAGGATGCCGCCATTTGCTCCGGTTCAAGCGCAGCCATGCTCTAGAGAGCAGACAGATGTGAAGGAGTATAATCTGTTTTCCACCGATCAAAGCGGCTATTTCCCTTTATCCCGTTAAAAGCAACACACAATGGGGGACGTGCTCTTCTCATTTTTACTGTCTACAACTGTATACGGTGAGTGATTGTATCAACCGAACGAAATAAAGGATGTTTTGAGTGGTTTTTCTGTATGCTTACGTGCCTTCAGTTTTGGACTATAGGGCCGGGAACTATATCTTTATACATTTTTTTCTTATATTTTCCCTTTGTGTGTATGAGAAGATAGTGTATCATGTAGCCTTTTTGATTTATAAACGAGGTAAATTTTCCAATTCTCAGTAGTTCCTTTTTCAGAATGCTGATGCTGTCATGTGAATGAGTTGGTTCCTGTGTTTTTGCCTCTTTAATTTTTTTCCAGCTGTTTTATCATCGCTTACTTATTATGCACGGGATGAAACTGCTGGCCGAGAACTATCCCGGTGATCACCTGGAACAAGCAGCGTTATTAGGGATGTAAATGGCATAAAGTTTTTCTTTTCGGGGAAAGTGAACTGTCAGAGCTAAGTAAAACCAACTAAAAGGGCCTGCGCTGTTTATTGTGCCATTTACATCCCTAAGCGTTATGCCGGTGACCTTAGAGAAGTCGTTAGATCATCCCTGTGGCTGTGCCACGATTTGTCTTGGGTATCTATCTCATGTGCTCTGTGGCGCAGAAACGTTTGCGCTGCTCACACCATGCTAATCTACACTTTTTTAGACAAAAGGTTCTAGATTAGCGCCGCTTTGATTTAACGAAGCCATCAACCCGATAGGAATTACAGCACACCAACAGACCACAACGGCCAAACTGATGCAAAGGGGAAAGCTAACAACAACAAAAACCACTACAAGCATCTAGGAGTATTCAAAACAACGAACAAAGCTTGAATGATGATGCACTCCGCACATTGGCACCAAAGAAGGTCATGGCAGATGCAGCAAATCATGGCACACCTATCATCACAGGGGTTTGAAGATCATGGTGTCTAGAACACCGACACCTCCTTCTCTAACACTGAAGGGGAACCTTATCCCTTCTCCTTGGCTCGAAAGGCGCCGTGCCATTGGAGTATAGAGATGCTCGCCCGAGAGCAAGAAGGATGCCAACCTCAAAGCCCGAAGCAGCCTCAGAGCGACCTCGATTCGGGCACACCTTGCCGACAGCACCACTGCTGTCCAAGAACGACCAAGTGGGACTGGAAAGCTTCCAGGAGTAATTGTCGTCGAAGGAGGCAACAGGGCACCGAGGTGAACGAAGAGCAGCAAGGCAACCGACCACAATGGAAAACCGGGAGCCTTCGGCTTCCGCCACTCCACTGCTGCCACAAAGGGGAACCCTATCCCCTCTAACACAAGCAAAACTGAAGTGGTGGCTCTCTGCACATCCTGCTTCCAGGAAACGGCAAGAGAGAACGGACATCTCCTCCCTGTGCATTGCAATTGCAAGCCTTTGCTCTGTGCGGAGCAGGTAGTAGCACAGGTGCAAGACACAGGGATGGTCTCGGCCAGATAGGTTAGGAAACAAAAAGATAAGTAGATAAACACAAGTAATCTTGCAATTTCCTGTGTATCTATGAACAAGCAGCTCGCTTAAACGTGATGCAGATGATACCAGTCTACATAATCTGTCTTACAAAAATGCTTCAACCTTGGAACAGCAGAACGGCAAGGTACAGCGCTGACTCGTCAACGAACTCTGCCATTTCAAACTTGCTCCCATCTGCAGCCTTCTCCAGGGAAGACCTACTGGGCAAGTCGGCGAACACAAGGTCCGGATTCTCCCTGCGGTGTTGCGCCAGGCTCTGCCTACCTTGATCCAAGAAGATGACAACTCTTGCACCTAGGCGAAACGAAAAGAAACCGATCGAATTATACAGCTGAGCAATAAAAAGGTTTTGTGAACCCAAAGTATTTGCACAGAACTAAAACACACAAAACCTTGAGAATTCAAAGCTAAGGAGTTGTTTGGTTCTTGACTAAAACAACCCGCAGTACCCTGATAAACGCCTGAAATTTGCCTGAACTCGAGGTGTGGCAAGGTTGAGGAGTTTTGACTGGTGTCTTATTTGAATAATAATAAGAAGAATTGCATGCAGACAAATCTTACCAACCTGACTGTTATGTGTGAGGTTGTCACCAGACCGTGAGGCAAATTTATATGACAATGAAGCACACGATATATATTACTAACTGAACTAACACACTGATATTATTTGAAGCTTTGACTGAATTCTCAGATGCAAAATATAATGAAACTAATGCCATATTGCATACTGCAAATCACCTGGAGGGAACTCAAGGTTACCCTTGTTTCCAACTGGAACTCTAAGTTGACTTTGCAGCACAAGATTAATCAAACAGAAGTAGGTGGCTGATTTAACTAATGAGTGCTGTGCATCTTGAAGTGGAATGAGCAGCATCCATCAACCAAAATCTGCTACTAACTTAAAGAGTTGCCTAATGACTCAGAGGGACTAAAATAACAAGAATATACTACCCTTCTGAAAAAAAGGTATGGCAACATACTAATGGAAAAAGTTAGTGTGCGGTCCAATACATAATATATCTGTTCAATTAAATTCCTTGAATACTTTCCATGCAAACTAAATTGACAAACCATAAATAGTACTCATTCAACAATTTGTTATCACATCGCAATATAGGATACAGTACATAAACAACAAGTTTATCCAAGCAGTTCATGTAAATGGCAATGCAACATGTTAACTAATAACCCTCCGAACGAACGCAACATGAGAACCCTGGCGGTCTATACCGAACAGCCAGCCCAAACACGTAAGGACTAGGTAGCTTCGATTCTGCCGACGAGCCTCGCAGGAGCCAGGTCGGCCAGGATGCCCATTCTTGTGGGCGTGTTGTAACGTTTTGGCCTGGGCTTCCTCAAATTAACCAGGCAACTCTCTTCTACCTTCTTTTAATGAATCGGAGCCCTAAGGGACACAACTTCAACAAAAACAATGTAACATTGATCTAACAGGCCAATCTGACCATTCAAACCCACCAATTTCTACAAATAATGTGGCTTGTACTGTAACGTGTAAGCATCACATACCACCTCAAAAGCAGTACCCGTTAGTGAATCAATAAGGACGCGGAAATATCCATCTAGTCATATCGGTACAATTTATGGAAGGAAATGCAAAGTAATGTCGTTGATAAACTCAGACTGGAAAATAAGAGACAAAACCTGATAAGGTAGCATTTCAGAAGGTCTCTCTCACCTTTGCAGCACCTTTTCGCGAGCGACCTAAGCAGCGCCGCCGGCGAGACCCCCATCCCGGGGAAGTAGCACACGAACACCACGTCGAACGCGTCGAACCTCCCCGGCACGGCCTCCACCACGCCGCCCCCCTGTCCCCCTCCCCCTCCCTCCAAATGGAAGCACCTCACCTGGTCGTGCTCCTCCTTGATCCCGCCCAGCACGTACAGCGACTCGTGCGCTGCGACCAGGAGCTCGCAGGGGGACTCGGAGAGGAGGGCGCTCACGAAGGACGCGGTGGGCGTCACGGCCAGCACGCGCGACGCCGGCGAGAGCGCCCCCGCGGCGAGCGCGCGGGGGAGGTGGGAGCCGGAGGCGTTGAGGAAGGACCAGTCCCTCTCTATGATATCGTCTATGGCGACGCCGTCGGGGACGGCGGCGAGGGGGGCGGCGCAGGAGAGCGCAGGCGCGAGGCTAAGGCGCAGGGGTTTGGGAAATTTGGGGTCATGGTGCCGCGGCTGGAATTGGGGTTGGGGAGTTGGGCGGAAGAGAGGGCAGAAGGCCAGGGAGAGGGAGGTGGAGGTGGAGGTGGAGGTGGAGGCCATGGCGGGTGGGGGTGGGCGGTGGTGGCCGGAGGATGATGGGGGTGGAAGATGGTCCGCAGCAACGGAGGCGTCGGCCGTGCAGTGGGTGTGGGTGTGGGAGCGCCGGAGCGGAGTAGGCACCAGGATTTTGTGGGCCGGGATGGCGAAAGTATGGCTGTTCCAAAAATCACGGCCTCGGTCTAGCCGGCTGCCGCGGCTCTATGGGTCATTTCCGTTTCAGCTATGTTTTTTTTGAAACTTTTCATCTTTTTCTTTTTTGAGGATCTGTAAACTTTATTAAGTAGCAAAATGTTTAGGGGGATATAGATAATGTCAGACAAAACAGCAAGCCACACATGGCGCCCGATAGAAAAAGAAGAAGTTGCCTTAGCTAACGAATGTGCTTCTATGTTGTGTTCCAGCTTCTCGTGAATGATCTTGAAGCTTCATAAGGATTGGCGCTGGTGGTTGATGTCGCTCAAGATCATAGAATACCGACAAGGTGCTGAATTGGCAATGCTGGCGACCACTTCCGCACAGTCCATGGCGATGCAAATCGAATTCAGATGGAGATTAGTGCCCAGTGTTATGGCTTCATTGCATGGCTGAGCTTCCAGCGTCGCTGGATCGACAACGTCAATGTAAACAACCGCGAATGCAACCAAAAATTGCACTGCACGCACTTGTCCATGCGAAAAGAAGGTAGGTGCAGGATTACACGCACCGGCTCCCTCCTCTTGAGCATGATTTGGGCCGGCCCATGTGCGGGCGCGTTGACCCCCTTTTTTATTTCCTTTTTTTGCTTCATAATGTTCAGGATTTCCAACAAAATTGAATTTCAAAAAAGCTTCAAGAATTTGAAAAATGCTCTCGGATTCAAAAAAAAAACCTCTCGAATTTGGATTTTTTTTGCACAAACACGTTCGTGAATTTGGAAAAAATGTTCGCGCATTTGAAAAATATTCATGAATTCAAAAAAATGATCACGAGTTTCAATTTTTTTGCAAATTCAAAAAAATGTCAGTGGATTCAAAAATTGTTCATGAGTTCAAACAACATTTATGAATTAAAAAAAAGGTCCACAAATTTTGAAAAGATGTCTAAAAATACGAAAAAAGGTGTTCATGAATTTAGAATATGTTCACGGTTTTCAAAAAATGTTCAGAAATTCAAAAAATTCTTATAAAATTCAGAAAGGTTCACATGTTTTAAAAATGTTCATGAATTCCAAAAAATTGTTCGTACATTCCAAAAAACATGAATTCTCAAAATGTTCATGAATTTTCAAAAAATATTGATCAATTTAAAAAAATGTTCGATAGTTTGAAAACAATGTTCACCGCTTTAAAAAATATGTTCACGAGTTTGTAAAAAATGTTCACGTATTTCAATAAATTTCTTAAATTTGTGAATTTCATAAAATTTCATGAATTTAAAAATCATTTGTGATTTTTCTAAAACTTACAGTTTTTTTAAATTCCAATTTGTGAAAAGAAACAAAAATAAGAAAAGGAGGAAAAGCAAAAACTAAAATCATAAAAAAATAAAATAAAAAGTAAAAAGGAAAAAAAGAAAGGAAAAACGAAGAAAATGGTTCAAGGTCTTACAAAGTAAAGACATTTCTCACCTATGTTGTTCAGAATACCACCACATAACCATCATTTTTCGGCCCAATTTGGACTGAACAAAAGCAATTGAGTTAGTCATTTGAATATTTCTCGCCAACCCATGCAAAAAAAACATTGCCAACCAAGAGGTTCTAGAACCTTTCCAAAACCGGTAGGGAAGAATCTGGGAATGTGTCGGCCCATAAAGAGGACAAGACGTGCGAGCGTGTACGTGCTAGGCCGCTATTCAATGACCTACGCTTCAAATATGACTCTGAGTTGTTGTTCTCAACAAAAAACAAAAAAGCTATGCCGTGCTAATCCTACGCCTGTTTTGGTCTTCAGTTAACTTTTCAGTGCGAACCTATGTCAGCGAGGCCTTTGCTAGGCCTTCTGGCCCAGCAAAATTCTCGTTTGCACAAAATAATAAAAATAATGTAAACAAATGTCAAAAATATTTAATATATGAAAGCACATACAAATCACAAAATGGAAACGGGCCCTTCTAAGCAAAAGGTGTCACTGCTTGTGCAAAAAAGAAAGGTCCAAAACCAGTAAGGAAAGAATGTGAAAGACCACCCAGCAGGTTTGACGTATGTTTAAAACAAAAAGATGCAATACATAAAAATGCCATACATCAAAATGTACAAAATTGCCATGCAATACAGGCTAAAACTGCCATTTCTTGTAAACACAAAGGAAAAATCGCATGGTTTATTTCAACAAAAAATGCCATGTTCCAAAAAAGATGGATAAAATTTGTCGTGGTCCATAAAAAATTTGTCGTGCCACAAAAATAAATCTGCCACGGTAAATTAAATTCTAAAAGCGATCCAAAAATAATTTTTTGGGGTCACGAAAAATTGCCAAGTCCATACGCCAAAAATTCCATGATGCATAAAAAATTGTCCTGACCATAAACTAAAATTTCCATTGCCACATAAATAGTAATTGCGCCATGTTGCAAAAAAGAAAAAAAATCATGGTCCTAAAAACACGATGGCAAAAAGACCCTATAATTTTGACATGGTGCATGAAAGGGGTGTGAATTTTCCATGATGCAACCCACATGCTAGCCGTGATGGTTAGAAAAAAGGACTAAATGCAAAAAATGTGTGAAAGTTTATGAAGATGACAAAATTTCGTGTCATTTCTGCCACCATGATGGAAAAAATGATGTAAAATCGCCATGTTACATACAAACCAATTTCCATGATGCTCAAAAAAAATAAAGCATCAACTAAATTGTCATGGTTCAAAAGAAGTGAATATTTTCACGAGAGAAAAAATCTGCCATGAGCAATAAACTAAATTTGCCATGGTAAATTGCTAAATTTGTCATGATACATTAAAAAAAATGTCATGGTTAATTACTAAAATTTGCCATGGGCGGTTACTAAATTTGCCATGGTAAATACTAAAACTTTGTCATGAACATTTTTGCCTTGGCAA
Organism: Triticum timopheevii; assembly: GCA_963921465.1. Classification (NCBI taxonomy): domain Eukaryota; kingdom Viridiplantae; phylum Streptophyta; class Magnoliopsida; order Poales; family Poaceae; genus Triticum; species Triticum timopheevii. The sequence goes on from OY997268.1 coordinate 475,518,528, forward strand.
AATGCTTTTATGGTACCATATGAATTTGCCAATAATTTCATTTTGCACATGGCCAAAAATTTGGAAAACGGAATTCTTTTAAATAGAGGGCAACTATAGAGGTTTTGACCCCTATAGAAATGTAATGGGACGTGCCAATTGTAGTTACATTTTCGACATGGACAAGTCCTAAAATTGTCATGGGTGATCAAACCAAATTGTAATGTGTCACCAAACAAAATTGCCATGTGTTATTCAAATTGTACATGTTTTTATCCCTACGTTTGCCATGACCCATAGACCAGTATTAAAAAATTGCCATGTATATTGTACTTTCTTTTCCTAAAATTGTCATCAACCTTATAACACCAGAAAAATGAAAAAAAATGGCCTGACAAGTTTCAATACCATGCATAATTAGGGGGCACAATTTATGGAGGAGGTATTTTCGCCATGTCAACTTTCAATACCATGCATATATGTGTCCAACATCATTTTTTTGCCATGGCAACCTAAAATGTTCTCCAACCTAAATTGTGTCCCTAATATGATATAGCCATATAGGCATTTAATCTGAATAATTTGCCATGTTTTCTAATTGGTGATTACCAACAAAAAATGGTACTACAATAGAGTGGCATAGGATCAGAGAAGAATGATAGGAAAACATGGCAAAGGGATATCTTGGAGGCATATTGCTTGTTGTCGTTGAAGTCGTTGTTGAGCAACGCCTCCGTTCCGGCCAACCCCATGCAGCGCCGCCTCCACCTCATTGTCTGCACCTCGTCCAACTCAATCGCCCACCACAGCCGAGAGCACGCTCATGGCAGCGATGAGCGTCATCGCTGTGAGAAGTCACAACGCCCTTGTCGCGTTCTATCGGACTACGAGAGGGATCCCCGCACCCAACCGTCGGTGCAGCCCACCTCTACCTCATCTCCACATTAGCATCCCCATCCTCCCCCGCCGGCTTTGTGGCAGGGTGCCACCGCCTGGGCTAACGCGTCACTCGCCTCCCGAACAAGCCCGACTGAAGGGCCAATGTGACGCTTTGCCGCTACCTCCTACACCCTGTCACGTCGGTCTCCTTTTACTCTCCTCCCATGGCTGGTAGGTGCCTCACGCTCGTGATCCTGTAGTCGCCCGAGTTTGCTCCCGACTGATGGTGTCCTAGACTAGGGGTGCTTGCCACGTCGGCTCCCGGACATATGGGTCGGTCCAAGGAACCCGGTGATGATCAACCAGTGGGTAATGTTTGCCGGGCCTAGGAGCACTAAGGTGGATATCTTCCGAAGACTTGGTGCATACTCCAGGACTTAGAGGTCGTCTTCGTCATGATAACCCTTGATGTAACTGACCGATGTGTAAACCCTAGGTACCCTCGGTATCTATATAAATGGAGGGGTGAGGACCGTAGATGACAACCTCATACACACATGATCTAGTAGTAGAGCAACATGTAACTTGTACTCCCTCAAAATCAGTATAATCAAGTAGGACGTAGGGTATTATCTCCTCAAGAGCATGAACCTGGGTAAATCCTTATGTCTCCTGTTACCATCGCGCCAAGGCTACCAGCTCGGGACCCCCTATTGGGTAACGTAGTAGAAAACAAAAAATCGTCCTACGATCGAACCAGGAACACTATGAAGATGCATTAGGTGTTTAGATTGGATCATTACCAACTTCGAGTTGTAGCGGAAAAAAAGTTGGTGTAGACCATTCTTGAAGTCCCTCGAACCGTTCACAAATGATCCCTCTAACCGAGAACCGAAAGCACAACCTCTCTATAGTTTGCGAGCGTACATGCTTCACGATCCGGCAGCGCTTCGCTGTCCAAACCTAACCGTCGCCGAAGAATTAGAGGGAGGAAAAGAGAAGCGCATAAGACTTCTCTATTATGAGGATTAGAGAGATCTAGGTCTAGCCAGAGGCTCCAAAACTTGTGTAACTCAATGGGCAAAGTCCTCTAGTATATATAGGTGTAAGGGAACATGCTACGTAACAAAAAAATTATGCTAGACGATATCACCCAGGATCACTATGAAGATGGTGATAACGATCAGACTCACCGATGGTGCAGAGTAGCGGAGCAGTGACGAGTTGATGCAACTCAATGATTCCGTCGATTCCTGTAGCTAGGTTACACCTCCCAGCTATGAGAAGAGTTCGCCGAGTCGAGCGTCAAAGTAGACGACATCTCCGAGGTATCTACACTTTCCGTGGTAGTAGTCCGGCAGAGCTTCGACGTCCAGGAAGAAGAATTGCAAGAAAATTAGAGACAAAAAAGCCTCGCATTGCTTCTTGTCTAATTAGGAGTCTAATTCACTTAGACCAATTATACCGAGATTAGAGCCCATCTAATTAGGAGCCTAAACACTTAGGCAAATTAGACCAGGAGAGCGTGGAGCTATGCGGGAGAGAGGTCCCCTTGATTTGATGTGCTTCAAGGGGGAGCCCTTCCCACATATACATAGGTGGGAGGAGGAGGGGCGCACCAAGGAGGGGGAATCCTTCCCCTCCTCCACCTGGCGGAGGAGGTAAGGATTCCCCCCCCCCTTCGAATTCAGCCTAGGGCCTACCATAGCCCATGGCACCCCTTGTGGGCCCCCGTGGGCCCACTAGGGGTTGTCTTCTCATGAAGGTCCTTCACTGTTGGGGATCGTTGTAGAAAATAAAAATTTTCTACGCATCACCAAGATCAATCTATGGAGTCATCTAGCAACGAGAGAGAGAGGAGTGCATCTACATACCCTTGTAGATCGCGAGCGGAAGCGTTCAAGATTACGGGGTTGATGGAGTCGTACTCGTCGTGATCCAAATCACCGATGATCCTAGCGCCGAACGGACGGCACCTCCGCGTTCAACACACGTACGGAGCAGAGACGTCTCATGCACCTTGATCCAGCAAGGAGGAGGGAGAGGTTGAGGAAGAGAGCTCCAACAGCAGCACGACGGCGTGGTGGTGGTGGAGAGGCAGTACTCCGACAGGGCTTCACCAAGCTCTTAACGGAGGAGGAGAGGTGTTGGGGAGGGGAGGGGCTGCGCCTTGGATGTGGTGTGCAGCCCTCCCCTCACCCCTCTATTTATAGGGGAAGGGGGAAGGGGGCCGGCCCCCTCTAGATGAGATCTAGAGGGGGGGGGGGCGGCCAAAGGGAGGGGCTTGCCCCCCAAGCAAGGGGGGCGCCCCCTCTAGGGTTCCCCCCAAACCCTAGGCGCATGGGCCCAAGGAGGGGGGTGTGCCCAGCCCTCCAGGGGCTGGTTCCCTGCCCACTACAGCCCATGAGGCCCTCCGAGAGAGGTGGCCCCTCCCGGTGGACCCCCGGAACCCCTCTGGTGGCCCCGGTACAATACCGATATGCCCTCGAACTTTTCCGGTGACCGTATGACAACTTCCCACATATAAATCTTCACCTCCGGACTATTCCGGAACTCCTCATGACGTCCTAGATCTCATCCGGGACTCCTAACAACATTCGGTAATCACTTACAAGTCTTCCTAATAATCCTAGCGTCACCGAACCTTAAGTGTGTAGACCCTACGAGTTCGGGAATCACGCAGACATGATCGAGACAGCTCTCCAGCCAATAACCAACAGCGGGATCTGGATACCCATGTTGCCTCCAACATGTTCCAAGATGATCTCATCGAATGAACCACGACGTCGAGGATTCAAGTAATCTCGTATACAATTCCCTTTGTCAATCGGTACGTCACTTGCCCGAGATTCGATCGTCGGTATCCCAATACCTTGTTAAATCTCGTTACCGGCAAGTCACTTTACTCGTATAGTAATGCATGATCCCGTGACCAACCACTTGGTCACATTGAGCTCATTATGATGATGCATTATCGAGTGGGCCCAGAGATACCTCTCCGTCATACGGAGTGACAAATCCCAGTCTCGATCTGTGTCAACCCAATAGACACTTTCGGAGATACCTGTAGTATACCTTTATAGCCACCTAGTGACGTTTTGACGTTTGGTATACCCAAAGCACTCCTACAGTATCCGGGAGTTACACGATCTCATGGTCTAAGGAAATGATACTTGACATTAGAAAAGCTCTAGCAAATGAACTACACGATCTTGTGCTATGCTTGGGATTGGGTCTTGTCCATCACATCATTCTCCCAATGATGTGATCCCGTTATCAACGACATCCAATGTCCATGGTCAGGAAACCATAACCATCCATTGACCAATGAGCTAGTCAACTAGAGGCTCACTAGGGACATGTTGTGGTCTATGTATTCACACATGTATTACGATTTCCGGATAACACAATTATAGCATGAACAATTGACAATTATCATGAACAAGGAAATATAATAATAATCATTTTATTATTGCCTCTAGGGCATATTTCCAACAGTCTCCCACTTGCACTAGAGTCAATAATCCAGTTACATTGTGATGAATCAAACACCCATAGAGTTCTGGTGTTGATCATGTTTTGCTCGCGGAAGAGGTTTAGTCAACGGATCTGCGACATTCAGATCCGTATGCACTTTGCAAATATCTATGTCTCCATCTTGAACATTTTCATGAATGGAGTTGAAGCGACGCTTGATATGCCTGGTCTTCTTGTGAAACCTGGGCTCCTTGGCAAGGGCAATGGCTCCAGTGTTGTCACAGAAGAGAGTCATCGACCCCGATGCATTGGGAATAACTCCTAGGTCGGTAATGAACTCCTTCATCCAGATTGCTTCATGTGTTGCCTCCGAGGCTGCCATGTATTCTGCTTCACATGTAGATCCTGCCACGACGCTTTGCTTGCAACGACACCAGCTTACTGCCCCACCATTCAAAATATACACGTATCCGGTTTGTGACTTAGAGTCATCCAGATCTGTATCGAAGCTAGCATCGACATAACCCTTTATGACGAGCTCTTCGTCACCTCCATAAACGAGAAACATATCCTTAGTCCTTTTCAGGTACTTCATGATATCCTTGACCGTTGTCCAGTGTTCCATGCCGGGATTACTTTGGTATCTTCCTACCAAACTTACGACAATGTTTACATCAGGTCTGGTACACAGCATGGCATACATAATAGACCCTATGGCCGAGGCATAGGGGATGAGACTCATCTTTTCTCTATCTTCTGCCGTGGTCGGGCATTGAGCCGAGCTCAATTTCACACCTTGCAACACAGGCAAGAACCCCTTCTTGGACTGATCCATATTGAACTTCTTCAATATCTTATCAAGGTATGTGCTTTGTGAAAGACCTACGAGGCGTCTCGATCTATCTCTATAGATCTTGATGCCTAATATGTAAGTAGCTTCTCCAAGGTCCTTCATTGAAAAACACTTATTCAAGTAGGCCTTAATGCTGTCCAAAAGTTCTATATCATTTCCCATCAAAAGTATGTCATCTACATATAATATGAGAAATGCTACAGAGCTCCCACTCACTTTCTTGTAAACGCAGACTTCTCCATAAGTCTTCATAAACCCAAACGCTTTGATCATTTCATCAAAGCGAATGTTCCAACTCCGAGATGCTTGCACCAGCCCATAGATGGAGCGCTGGAACTTGCATACCTTGTTAGCATTCTTAGGATCGACAAAACCTTCCGGCTGCATCATATACAATTCTTCCTTAAGGAAGCCGTTAAGGAATGCCGTTTTGACGTCCATTTGCCATATCTCACAATCGTAGAATGCGACAATTGCTAACATGATTCGGACGGACTTCAGCTTCGCTACGGGTGTGAAGGTCTCATCGTAGTCAACCCCTTGAACTTGTCGATAACCCTTAGCGACAAGTCGAGCTTTATAGATGGTAACATTACCATCCGCGTCCGTCTTCTTCTTAAAGATCCATTTATTTTCTATCGCTCGCCGATCATCGGGCAAGTCTGTCAAAGTCCATACTTTGTTTTTATACATGGATCATATCTTGGATTGCATGGCTTCAAGCCATTTGTTGGAATCTGGGCCCGCCATCGCTTCTTCATAGTTCGAAGGTTCACCGTTGTCTAACAACATGATTTCCAGGACAGGGTTGCCATACCATTCTGGTGTGGAACGTGTCCTTGTGGACCTTCGAAGTTCAGTAGCAACTTGATCCGAAGTACCTTGATCATCATCATTAACTTCCTCTCTGGTCGGTGCAGGCACCACAGGAACATCTTCCTGAGCTGTGCTACTTTTTGGTTCAAGAGGCAGTACTTCATCGAGTTCTACTTCCCTCCCACTTATTTCTTTCGAGAGAAACTCTTTCTCCAGAAAGGACCCGTTCTTAGCAACAAAGATCTTGCCTTCGGATCTAAGGTAGAAGGTATACCCAATGGTTTCCTTAGGGTATCCTATGAAGACGCATTTTTCCGACTTGGGTTCAAGCTTTTCAGGTTGAAGTTTCTTGACATAAGCATCGCATCCCCAAACTTTTAGAAACGACAGCTTAGGTTTCTTCCCAAACCATAATTCATATGGTGTCGTCTCAATGGATTTAGACGGTGCCCTATTTAAAGTGAATGTAGTTGTCTCTAGAGCGTATCACCAAAATGATAGCGGTAAATCGGGGAGTGACATCATAGATCGCACCATATCCAATAGAGTGCGATTACGACGTTCGGACACACCGTTACGCTGAGGTGTTCCAGGCGGCATGAGTTGTGAAATGATTCCACATTTCTTAAGTGTGTACCAAATTCGTGACTTAAATATTCTCCCCCCACAATCTGATCGTAAGAATTTTATCTTTCGGTCACGTTGATTCTCTACCTCATTCTGAAATTCCTTGAACTTTTCAAAGGTCTCAGACTTGTGTTTCATCAAGTAGACATACCCATATCTACTTAATTCATCAGTGAGAGTGAGAACATAACGATAGCCTCCGTGAGCCTCAACGCTCATTGGACCGCACACACAAGTATGTATGATTTCCAATAAGTTGGTTGCTCGCTCCATTGTTCCGGAGAACGGAGTCTTGGTCATTTTTCCCATGAGGTATGGTCCGCATGTGTCAAACGATTCGTAATCAAGAGACTCCAAAAGTCCATCAGCATGGAGCTTCTTCATGCGTTTGACACCAATGTGACCAAGGTGGCAGTGCCACAAGTATGTGGGACTATCACTATCAACCTTACATCTTTTGGTATTCACACTATGAATATGTGTAACATCACGTCTGAGATACATTAAGAATAAACCATTGACCAGCGGGGCATGACCATAAAACGTATCTCTCATGTAAATAGAACAACCATTATTCTCGGATTTAAATGAGTAGCCATCTCGTATTAAACGAGATCCGGATACAATGTTCATGCTCAAAGCTGGCACTAAATAACAATTATTGAGGTTTAAAACTAATCCCGTAGGTAAATGTAGAGGTAGCGTGCCGATGGCGATCACATCGACCTTGGAACCATTCCCGACGCGCATCGTCACCTCGTCCTTCGCCAATCTCCGCTTATTCCGCAGCTCCTATTTTGAGTTACAAATATGAGCAACCGCACCAGTATCAAATACCCAGGAGCTACTACGAGTATCGGTAAGGTACACATCAATTACATGTATATCACATATACCTTTGGTGTTGCCGGCCTTCTTGCCCGCTAAGTACTTGGGGCAGTTCCGCTTCCAGTGTCCGCTTCCCTTGCAATAAAAGCACTCAGTCTCAGGTTTGGGTCCATGCTTTGGCTTCTTGCCGGCAACTGGCTTACCGGGCACGGCAACTCCCTTGCTGTCCTTCTTGAAGTTCTTCTTACCCTTGCCTTTCTTGAAACTAGTGGTTTTATTGACCATCAACACTTGATGTTCCCTTTTGATCTCCACCTTCGCTGATTTCATCATTGAAAATACCTCAGGAATGGTTTTCACCATCCCCTGCATATTGTAGTTCATCACAAAGCTTTTGTAGCTAGGTGGGAGTGACTAGAGGATTCTGTTAATGACCGCGTCATCCGGGAGATTAACTCCCAGCTGAGACAAGCGGTTGTGCAACCCAGACATTTTGAGTATGTGCTCGCTGACAGAACCATTCTCCTCCATCTTACAACTGTAGAACTTGTCGAAGACTTCATATCTCTCGACCCGGGTATGAGCTTGGAAAACCATTTTTAGCTCTTGGAACATCTCATATGCTCCGTGCTGCTCAAAACGCTTTTGGATCCCCGGTTCTAAGCTGTAAAGCATGCCGCACTGAACCAGGGAGTAATTACACGACTGCCAGGCATTCATAACGTCTTGAGTTGCTGGGAAAACGGGTGCTTCACCTAGCGGTGCATCCAGGACATATGCTTTCTTGGCAGCTATGAGGTTGATCCTAAAGTTTCGGACCCAGTCCGTATAGTTGCTGCCATCGTCTTTCAACTTGGTTTTCTCTAGGAACGCGTTGAAGAGGGAGCGTGGGCCATTTGATCTACAAGACATATTGCAAAGATTTTAGACTAAGTTCATGATAATTAAGTTCATCTAATCAAATTTTTTTATAATGAACTCCCACTCAGATAGACATCCCTCTAGTCATCTAAGTGATACATGATCCGAGTCAACTAGGCCGTGTCTGATCATCACGTGAGACGGACTAGTCATCATCAGTGAACATCTTCATGTTGATCGTATCTTCTATACGACTCATGTTCGACCTCTCGGTCTCTTGTGTTCCGAGGCCATGTCTGTACATGCTAGGCTCGTCAAGTCAACCTAAGTGTTTTGCATGTGTAAATCTGGCTTACACCCGTTGTATGTGAACGTTAGAATCTATCACACCCGATCATCACGTGGTGCTTCGAGACAACGAACTTTCGCAACAACGCACAGTTAGGGGGAACACTTTCTTGAAATTATTATGAGGGATCATCTTATTTATGCTACCGTCGTTCTAAGCAAATATGATGTAAAACATGATAAACATCACATGCAATCAAATAGTGACATGATATCGCCAATATCATTTTGCTCCTTTTGATCTCCATCTTCGGGGCGCCATGATCATCATCGTCACCGGCATGACACCATGATCTACATCATCGTGTCTTCATGAAGTTGTCACACCAACGATTACTTCTACTACTATGGCTAACGGTTTAGCAATAAAGTAAAGTAATTACATGGCGTTATTCAATGACACGCAGGTCATACAAAAAATAAAGACAACTCCTATGGCTCCTGCCGGTTGTCATAGTCATCGACATGCAAGTCGTGATTCCTATTACAAGAACATGATCAATCTCATACATCACATATATTTCATTCATCACATCCTTTTGGCCATATCACATCACAAGGCATATGCTGCAAAAACAAGTTAGACGTCCTCTAATTGTTGTTGCATGTTTTTACGTGGCTGCAATAGGGTTCTAGCAAGAACATTTCTTACCTACGCCAAAACCACAACGTCATATGCCAATTTCTATTTACCCTTCATAAGGACCCTTTTCATCGAATCCGATCCGACTAAAGTGGGAGAGATAGACACCCGCTAGCCACCTTATGCAAATAGTGCATGTCAGTCGATGGAACCTGTCTCACATAAGCGTACGTGTAAGGTCGGTCCAGGCCGCTTCATCCCACGATGCCGCCGAAACAAGATAAGACTAGTAGTGGCAAGTAAATTGACAAAATCGACGCCCACAATAATCTTGTGTTCTAATCGTGCATAGAAACTACGCATAGACCTAGCTCATGATGCCACTGTTGGGGATCGTTGCAAAAAATAAAATTTTTCTACGCATCACCAAGATCAATCTATGGAGTCATCTAGCAACGAGAGAGAGAGGAGTGCATCTACATACCCTTGTAGATCGCGAGCGGAAGCGTTCAAGAGAACGGGGTTGATGGAGTCGTACTCGTCGTGATCCAAATCACCGATGATCCTAGCGCCGAACGGACGGCACCTCCACGTTCAACACATGTACAGAGCGGAGATGTTTGGCGCACCTTGATCCAGCAAGGAGGAGGGAGAGGTTGAGGAAGAGAGATCCAACAGTAGCACGACGGTGTGGTGGTGGTGGAGAGGCAGTACTCCGACAGGGCTTCGCCAAGCTCTTAACGGAGGAGGAGAGGTGTTGGGGAGGGGAGGGTCTGCGCCTTGGATGTGGTGTGCAGCCCTCCCCTAACCTCTCTATTTATAGGGGAAGGGGGAAGGGGGCCGGCCCCCTCTAGATGAGATCTAGAGGGGGGGGGGCAAGGGGAGGGGCTTGCCCCCCAAGCAAGGGGGCACCCCCTCTAGCGTTCCCCCCAAACCCTAGGCGCATGGGCCCAAGGGGGGGTGCGCCCAGCCCTCCAAGGGCTGGTTCCCTGCCCACTACGGCCCATGAGGCCCTCCGAGAGAGGTGGCCCCTCCCGGTGGACCCCCGGAACCCCTCCGATGGCCCCGGTACAATACCGACATGCCCCCGAACTTTTCCGGTGACAGTATGACAACTTCCCACATATAAATCTTCACCTCTGGACTATTCCGGAGCTCCTCGTGATGTCCTGGATCTCATCCGGGACTCTGAACAACATTCGGTAATCACTTATAAGTCTTCCTAATAACCCTAGCGTCACCGAACCTTAAGTGTGTAGACCCTACGGGTTCGGGAATCACGCAGACATGACCGAGACAGCTCTCCGGCCAATAACCAACAGCGGGATCTGGATACCCATGTTGGCTCCCACATGTTCCACGATGATCTCATGGAATGAACCACGATGTCGAGGATTCAAGTAATCCTGTATACAATTCCCTTTCTCAATCGGTACGTTACTTGCCCGAGATTCGATCGTCGGTATCCCAATACCTCATTCAATCTCGTTACCGGCAAGTCACTTTACTCGTACCGTAATGCATGATCCCATGACCAACCACTTGATCACATTGAGCTCATTATGATGATGCATTACCGAGTGGGCCCAGAGATACCTCTCCGTCATACGGAGTGACAAATCCCAGTCTCGATCTGTGTCAACCCAACAAACACTTTCGGAGATACCTGTAGTATACCTTTATAGCCACCCAATTACGTTGTGACGTTTGGTATACCCAAAGCACTCCTACGGTACCCGGGAGTTACACGATCTCATGGTCTAAGGAAATGATACTTGACATTAGAAAAGCTCTAGCAAATGAACTACACGATCTTGTGCTATGCTTGGGATTGGGTCTTGTCCATCACATCATTCTCCCAATGATGTGATCCCATTATCAACGACATCCAATGTCCATGGTCAGGAAACCGTAACCATCCATTGATCAACGAGCTAGTCAACTAGAGGCTCACTAGGGACATGTTGTGGTCTATGTATTCACACATGTATTACGATTTTCGGATAACACAATTATAGCATGAACAATAGACAATTATCATGAACAAGGAAATATAATAATCATCCCTTTATTATTGCCTCTAGGGCATATTTCCAACATTCACAACTTTCTTCCACAAATAAAATCCCGAATTCTTCGGATGTCTCCGGAAACCACTCTGATGACCTCGAAAACTATCCATATATAGATTCAGACTTTCAGAAATGATGTTATTGATGAGTGATATTTTTACGCTCATTTCACCTTTGTTTAAACCAATATATTTCATTTGAAAAGAGATATTCGCTCTGATATTGCCACTAATGACTAATGAATGCAAAGGATTGCACAAATCCTCTCTTTGTTGTGTTTCCACAGGAAATGGGCTAAAAATGGAAGAAATCACGTGTGGGAATGGAAAGGAAGGAGAATGTAAGAAGGAGAAAACAACATGATACGTCAACGTGGAACCAGATCAAAAGATAGTGTTCCATACAGGCGCACGCATTCATATGAGCGCCCGTCTGGCATGTATTTTGAGGTAGGTCGTCTACCTATACAACTTCTATAAAGGGGACCCCATCGAAATGTCAACAAAACAACAAGCACGTGAGCAACCAGACCCTCTTCATCATCATATTCATCCACAAGCCCTAGCCACCGCCATTTCCATCTCCATAGCCACAACACCACCATAGTGCTCTCTCATCTAGTTCATATTTGTAATCGTGCATTGCACAAGGCATCCATTGTAAGACATATTTGCAATCAATCAATCTCCAAGATGTTTTATTCTCGCGATATGATCTCCATGTGTGAGTACTTCGGTAAGGTCTGGGCTGTGGCATGAGCCTTGCAACCCAAGGTATTTGTTGAGGGGATCAATGGAAGAATTTGACATAATGTCACGTATGTGTGAAATAAAATTGTTCTGTGAAGATGTCTCTTGTCTTGTCCGCGATCTTCATCCCTGCAGGTACCCAGGATCATGGAGATCGAGCACTGGTGAGGCTAGGAGCAAGGAGACCATGAAGTGTTATACCGAACACCGGTGACAGTAAGGTTCAGTAGGGTAGCATGGATCATATACTTGTGGGTAAATGAGGTCTAGTCATTAAACGCCCAAAGCTCTTGTCTGATTTAATTATCTTAATTACCGAGGCAACCCCGCGTGGCGGATAGGGCTTACTATAGGACAACTGATTCCTGATGCAGGGCTCGTGCTAGTTGGACACATGCCCCACTTCGATCCGTAACAAGCACATCTTGATGGGTGACTTCCAACAACAAATTAATATCCTATTTGATCCCAGCGCAAATATAAGGTTGTAAGCATTACGACATCACACCTATGCCTCTTTTTATTATAAGTGTTTGAATCACTATTTGCTTGTTGATCCGGTCAAAAGCTGGATCTGACACTTTGTCAAAAGCTCGCTAAAGACCATCACTTCAAGGTAATCTTCCAGCAACAACTTCATGCGTGAACCTATAGCACAACCTGAGGTTGCAGCTGCTGAGTATGAGATCAAACGACACTTAGTTTCCATGGTTCAATAGGACTAATTTGGAGGCTCTACTTCTGAGGATGCCGGTATGCACTTGCACAGTTTTATTGAACTATGCAACATGACACGCATTAAAGATTATGGCCCTGATGCTCTAAAGTTGCATCTATTTTCCTTTCTCTCTAAGAGGAAAAGCTAAGGAATGGATTCTAGCTCTACCTAGAGGCAGTATTACTTCTTGGGCAGATTGTTGCAGTAAATTTGTATCTAAGTTTTGTCCACCTGCAAAGACTACGCAATTACGTTCTCAGATTACAGGTTTCAAGCAAGAAGAACGTAAGCCACTAGCGCTTGTGTGGGATAGAACGAAAGAAGCTACAGGGAACTATCACAATAATGGAATGGGGGAGGGGTTAATCCTTCATATGTTTTATAATGGTTTAAATCACATGTCAAAAACTATGCTTGATATAGCTGTAGGAGGAACAATCATTGGAAATCACATAGAAGACGTCAAGAAACTAATAGATGATATGCAAGAGAACCCTTCCCAATGGCATTTTGAAAGAGCCACCACCAAGAGGGTGAATGTCATTGAAGAAAGTAGCACGTCGTTGACAGCCAAACTTGATGAACTTATCTCCGTGATGGAAGGTAAAGAAGATGTAAACGTGCATGCCATCACTAATGAAGAAACCAGTGATGTAAATTTCATTGCTCGTAATAGCTACAATTCTAATTGAAAAAAATAATCGTACGCTCCTAGACTCCCTTATCCTAGTAATGGAGGAGCATCCAACAATTTTAGTGGAGCTAATGGTAGCAATAGAAAAACTCTGGAAGAAACTCTTAAATGTTTTATTGCTGATCAGACTGGGCAAAATGAAAACTTCAAGAATAACTTGAAGAATCATGATAACTTACTTAGTCAATTGACCAGTAAGGTTGTTGGACTAACAAATGATGTGCATATATTTGAAGGAAGATCCAAGAATATGGAAGCACAAGTGGCTAAAATTGCAGAGAGCCAAACATTAATTTTAGCCAAGTTTGCAGTTAAACCAGAGCCTAACCCGGTTAAAGATGTTAAAATGGTGAGAAGCAACGAATAGAAGGCTGATGTGCTTGACACAAGCCATGTGCCAGAGTACAATTATACCATTGCTGATTTTGTAAAGATGATATCCATCACTATAGAAAAAAATACACATCGATGACATTATGGCCCGAACAAAAACTTTTTCTGTCATGCTTATGACACTTCTATGACAATAATTGTTACAAAAACGTGTATCATCATAGATGTGCTGGGATCTTACTTCTATGACAAAAAGTCATGACAGAAAATGGGTTTTTCGTCCCGGGCGGAGACGCACCTGCATGACATTCTCTGGGTCTTCCATGATGAAAAAAATCATGGTAGAAGTGAGGGTGACGAAAATTTTGGGGATTTCCCGGTTACGGTGGGTGGTCGTGACTGAGTGATGTAGTGTGGTTTGCATGTTTCTCTCTCGTACGCGCGTGTGTACGAGGCGTTCTCTAACTGAACCCGAGTGAGGCGTTGGCTTACTGAACTCGAGCGATCGCACTAGCTGAAGCCGATCGACTCCTTCGCTGCTAATTGAACCCGACCGACTCCTTCGTTGCTAACTAAAACTGGCTTGCACCTGTTTTATGTGAATGTAGAGCTTATCACACCCGATCATCATGTGGTGTCTCGGCACGATGAACTGTAGCAACGGTGCATACTCAGGGAGAACACTTATACCTTGAAATTTAGTGAGGGATCATCTTATAATGCTACCGCTGTACTAAGCAAAACAAGATGCATAAAAGATAAACATCACATACAATCAAAATATGTGACATGATATGGCCATCATCATCTTGTGCTCATGATCTCCATCACCGAAGCATCATCATGATCTCCATCGTCACCGGCTTGACACCTTGATCTCCATCGTAGCATCGTTGTCGTCTCGCCAACTATTGCTTCTACGACTATCGCTACCGCTTAGTGATAAAGTAAAGCAATTACATGGCGATTGCATTTCATACAATAAAGCGACAATCATATGGCTTCTGCCAGTTGCTGATAACTCTGTTTACAAAACATGATCATCTCATACAACAATTTGTATCACATCATGTCTTGACCATATCACATCACAACAAGCCCTGCAAAAACAAGTTAGACGTCCTCTACTTTGTTGTTGCAAGTTTTACGTGGCTGCTACGGGCTTCTAGCAAGAACCATTCTTACCTACGCATCAAAAACCACAACGATTTTTGTCAAGTGTGCTGTTTTAACCTTCAACTAGGACCGGCTGTAGTCAAACTCGATTCAACTAAAGTTGGAGAAATAGACACCCGCCAACCACCTGTGTGCAAAGCACGTCGATAGAACCAGTCTCATGAATGCGGTCATGTAATGTCGGTCTGGGCTGCTTCATCCAACAATACCGCCGAATCAAAGAAAGACGTTGGTGGTAAGCAATATGACTATTATCGCCCACAACTCTTTGTGTTATACTCGTGCATATCATCTACGCATAGACCTGGCTCGGATGCCACTGTTGGGAAACGTAGTAATTCAAAAAAATTCCTACGATCACGCAAGATCTATCTAGGAGATGCATAGCAATGAGACAGGAGAGTGTGTCCACGTACCCTTGTAGACCGAAAGCGGAAGCATGATACGTCTCCAACGTATCTATAATTTTTGATTGTTCCTTGCTATTATATTACCGGTTTTGGATGTTTATGGGCTTTACTATACACTTCTATATCATTTTTGGGACTAACCTATTAACCGGAGGCCTAGCCCAAATTGCTGTTTTTTTTGCCTATTTCAGTGTTTCGCAGAAAAGGAATATCAAACGGAGTCCAAACGGAATGAAGCCTTCATGAGAGTTATTTTTGGAAAAATGCAATCCAGGAGACTTGGAGTGGACGTCAAGAAGCAACCGAGGCAGCCACGAGGCAGGGAGGCGCGCCCTAGGGGGGTGGGAGCGCCCCCCACCCTTGTGGGCCCCTCGTGGCTCCCCTAACCGACTTCCTTTGCCTATATATATCTACATACCCTCAAAACATCCAGGAGCACCACGAAACCCTATTTCCACCGCCGCAACCTTCTGTACCCGTGAGATCCCATCTTGGAGCCTTTTCCAGTGCTCCACCGAAGGGGGAATCGATCACGGAGGGCTTCTACATCAACGCCAAAGCCTCTCCGATGAAGTGTGAGTAGTTTACCACAGACCTTCGGGTCCATAGTTATTAGCTAGATGGCTTCTTCTCTCTCTTTGAGTCTCAATACAAAGTTCTCCTCGATCTTCTTGGAGATCTATTCGATGTAACTCTTTTTGCGGTGTGTTTGTCGAGATCCAATGAATTGTGGGTTTATGATCAAGTTTATCTATGAGAAATATTTGAATCTCCTCTGAATTCTTTTATGTATGATTGGTTATCTTTGCAAGTCTCTTCGAATTATCTGTTTGGTTTGGCCTACTAGATTGATCTTTCTTGCCATGGGAGAAGTACTTAGATTTGGGTTCAATCTTGCAGTGTCCTTTCCCAGTGACAGCAGGGGCAGCAAGGCACATATTGTATTGTTGCCATCGAGGATAAAAAGATGGGGTTTATATCATATTGCTTGAGTTTATCCCTCTACATCATGTCATCTTGCCTAAATGCGTTACTCTGTTCTTATGAACTTAATACTCTAGATGCATGTCGGATAGCGGTCGATGTGTGGAGTAATAGTAGTAGATGCAGAATCGTTCCGATCTACTTGTTGCGGATGTGATGCCTATATACATGATCATGCCTAGATATTCTAATAACTATGCACTTTTCTATCAATTGCTCGACAGTAATTTCTTCACCCACTGTAATACTTATGCTATCTTGAGAGAAGCCACTAGTGAAACCTATGGCCCCCGGGTCTATTTTCCATCATATAAGTTTCCAATCTACTTTATTTTGCAATCTTTACTTTCCAATCTATGTCATAAAAATACCAAAAATATTTATCTTATCTTATTATCTCTATCAGATCTCACTTTCGCAAGTGGCCATGAAGGGACTCACAACCCTTTATCGTGTTGGTTGTGAGGTTATTGTTTGTTTGTGTAGGTACAAGGGACTTGCATGTAGCCTCCTACTGGATTGATACCTTGGTTCTCAAAAACTGAGGGAAATACTTACGCTACTTTGCTGCATCACCCTTTCCTCTTCAAGGGAAAACCAACACAGTGCTCAAGAGGTAGCAAGAAGGATTTCTGGCGCCGTTGCCAGGGAGGTCTTCGCTCAAGTCAAGACATACCAAGTACCCATCACAAACTCTTATCCCTCGCATTACATTATTTGCCATTTGCCTCTCATTTTCCTCTCCCCCACTTCACCCTTGCCGTTTTATTCGCCCTCTCTTTCCTGTTCTCCTCTTTTTCGCTACCTCTTGTGTGCCTGTTTGCCCTAATGGCCTTGCCTAAAAACGTTGATCCTCACCTTAGAAGGATGGAAGAGATCGAAAGCAACATTAGAAGCTTTATGACTTTACAATTTGAGCATAATAGTTTCTTTAGAAACGAGCTTAAAGAACAAAAAAGCTTTATGGAATACATGAATAAAGAGCTTGATGATATATCTAAGGAATTTTCTGGTTTGAATTCTCAGTTTGCCCGTCTTGAAAAATCAATAGCCCAAATTTCTGATAAGCAGGCCACTTTAGTTAATAAGATGGCCGCCAAACTAGAAGGGTTAGAAGGAAATAATGATGAAGATCTAAAAGTGATTGATGTGTCCCCTATTAAATCTTTGTTCTGCAACATGAATCTTGGTAATAATGGGACTGGAGATGAGTCAACTTTAGTTAAAAGGCGTCCCAATGATTCGGTGTTTTTAGATCTTGATGCTAAAATTGGTAAAAGTGGGATTGGAGAGGTCAAAACTTTACATAGCAATGAACCCACTGTTTTGGATTTCAAGGAATTTAATTATGATAATTGTTGTCTAGTAGATTGTATTTCCTTGTTGCAATCCATGTTGAATTCTCCTCATGCTTATAGTCAAAATAAAGCTTTTACCAAACATATCGTTGAAGCCTTAATGCAATCTTATGAAGAAAAACTTGAATTGGAAGTTTCTATCCCTAGAAAACTTTATGATGAGTGGGAAACTACTATTAAAATTAAAATAAAGGATCATGAATGCTATGCTTTGTGTGATTTGGGTGCTAGTGTTTCCATGATTCCAAAAACTTTATGTGATGTGCTAGGTTTTCGTGAATTTGATGATTGCTCTTTAAACTTGCACCTTGTGGATTCCACTATTAAGAAACCTATGGGAAGTATTAATGATGTTCGTATTGTTGCAAATAGGAATTATGTGCCCGTAGATTTTATTGTTCTTGATCAATCTTTCATGTCCTATTATTCTTGGTAGACCTTTCCTTAGAACGATTGGTGCAAATATTGATATGAAGGAAGGAAATATTAGATTCCAATTTCCCTTAAGGAAAGGCATGGAACACTTTCCTAGGTAGAAAATCAAATTATCTTATGAATCTATTATAAGAGCCACTGATGAATTGAATACCAAAGATGGCAATACTTAGAACTATTCTCGCTTTTATGCCTAGCTAGGGGCGTTAAACGATAGCGCTTGTTGGGAGGCAACCCAATTTTATTTTTGTTCCTTGATTTTTGCTCCTGTTTAGTATTAAATAATTCATCTAGTTTTTTTAGATGTGGTTTTATGTTTTAATTAGTGTTTGTGCCAAGTAGAACCTATAGGATCATCTTGGGTGATAGTTAATTTGATCTTGCTAAAAAACAGAAACTTTTGCATGCACGAGAATAATTTTAATAAATCACAGCAATGTGATTCTTAGTTTATTATTTTTTCAGAAGATTAATAGACAAATTTCCTAGGACTTCCTATTTTGGTAGGATTTTTAGAGTTCCATAAGTATTCGAAAGTTACATATTACTACAGACTGTTCTGTTTTTGACAGATTCTGTTTTTCGTGTGTTGTTTGCTTATTTGATGAATCTATGGCTAGTATTGGGGGGTATGAACCATAGAGAAGTTGGAATACAGTAGGTTTAACACCAATATAAATAAAGAATGAGTTCATTACAGTACCTTAAAGTGGTGGTTTGCTTTCTTGCACTAACGGAGCTCATAAGATTTTCTGTTGAGTTTTGTGTTGTGAAGTTTTCAAGTTTTGGGTAAAGATTTGATGGACTATGGAATAAGAGGTGTCAAGAGACTAAGCTTGGGGATGCCCAAGGCACCCCAAGGTAAATTTAAGTACAACCAAAAGCCTAAGCTTGGTGATGCCCCGGAAGGCATCCCCTCTTTCGTCTTCGTCTATGGTAACTTTACTTGGAGCTATATTTTTATTCACCACATGATATGTGTTTTGCTTGGAGCGTCTTGTATGATAGTATGAGTCTTTGCTTTTTAGTTTACTACAATCATCCTTTCTGTACACACATTTCGGGAGAGACACACATGATTCGGAATTTATTAGAATACTCTATGTGCTTCACTTATATCTTTTGAGCTAGACAATTTTGCTCTAGTGCTTCACTTATATCTTTTTAGAGCACAATAGTGGTTTTATTTTGTAGAAATTATTGATCTCTCATGCTTCACTTATATTGTTTTTAGAGTATTTTAGAACAGCATGGTATTTACTTTGGTTATGACATTAGTCCTAATATGATGGGCATCCAAGTTGGGTATAATAAAAACTATCATATAGAGTGCATTGAACACTATGATCAATTTGATACTTGATAATTGTTCTGAGATATAGAGGTGGTAATGTTAGAGTCATGCTAGTTGGGTAATTATGAAATTGAGAAATACTTGTGTTAAAGTTGGCAAGTCCCGTAGCATGCACGTATGGTAGAAGTTGTGTAACAAATTTGTAGCATGGGGTGCTGTTTGATTGCCTTCCTTATGTGTGGAGGTTGGGATCACGCGATGATTAACTCTTACCAACCCTTCCCCTAGGAGCGTGCGTAGTAGTAATTTGTTTCAAGGGCTAATAAACTTTTGCAATAAGTATATGAGTTCTTTATGACTAATGTGAGTCCATGGATTATACGCACTCTTACCCTTCCATCATTGCTAGCCTCTATGGTACCGTGCATTGCCCTTTCTCACCTTGAGAGTGTTGGAAATATGCCCTAGAGGCAATAATAAAATGGTTATTATTATATTTCCTTGTTCATGATAATTGTCTATTGTTCATGCTATAATTGTATTAACTGGAAACTGTAATACATGTGTGAATACATAGACCACAACATGTCCCTAGTGAGCCTCTAGTTGACTAGCTCGTTGATCAATAGATGGTTATGGTTTCCTGACCATGGACATTGGATGTCATTGATAACGGGATCACATCATTAGGAGAATGATGTGATGGACAAGACCCAATCCTAAGCATAGCACAAGATCATGTAGTTCGTTTGCTAAGAGCTTTTCTAATGTCAAGTATCATTTCCTTAGACCATGAGATTGTGCAACTCCCGGATACCGTAGGAATGCTTTGGGTGAACCAAACGTCACAACGTAACTGGGTGGCTATAAAGGTGCACTATAGGTATCTCCAAAAGTGTCTGTTGGGTTGGCACGAATCAAGACTGGGATTTCTCACTCCGTATGACGGAGAGGTATCTCTGGGCCCACTCAGTAATGCATCATCATAATGAAATGTGACTAAGTAGTTAGTCACGGGATCATGCATTACGAAACAAGTAAAGTGACTTGCCGGTAACGAGATTGAACAAGGTATAGGGATACCGATGATCGAATCTCGGGCAAGTAACATACCGATAGACAAAGGGAATTGAATACGGGATTGATTGAATCCCCGACATTGTGGTTCATCCGATGAGATCATCGTGGAACATGTGGGAGCCAATATGGGTATCCAGATCCCGCTGTTGGTTATTGGCCAGAGAGATGTCTCGGCCATGTCTGCATGGTTCCCGAACCTGTAGGGTCTATACACTTAAGGTTCGGTGACACTAGAGTTGTTATGGGAAATAGTATGTGGTTACCGAAGGTTGTTCGGACTCCCGGATGAGATCCCGGACATGACGAGGAACTCCGGAATGGTCCGGAGGTGAAGATCGATATATTGGACGAAGGGTATTGGAGTCCGGAAATGTTCCGGGGGTACCGGGTGACGACCAGCGTGTCCGAAAGGGGTTTCGGAGGCCCCGACAAGCGTTGGGGGGCCTTATGGGCCAAGGGGAGGGGGCACATCAGCCCACTAAGGGGCTGAGCGCCCCTCCCACCCCATCTCACGTAACTTGGAGAGGTGGGGGCGCCTCCCCTAGGGCAGCCACCCCTCCCGGCTTGGGGGGCAAGTTTACTAGGGGTGGGGGTGCCCAAACCCATCTAGGGTTTCCCCTGTGGCCGCCTTCCCTCCCCTAGGGAAACCCTAGGGCACCTCCTCCTCCTCCCTTCCCCCTATATATAGTGAGGGAGAGAGAGGGCATCCGCACCCCTTCCCTTGGCCCAGCCCCTCCCTCTCCAACACCTCCTCCTCCTCCGTAGAGCTTGGCGAAGCCCTGCAGAAACACCACAAGCTCCACCACGACGCCGTCGTGCTGCCAGAGCTCTCCCTCAACTTCTCCTCTCCCCTTGCTGGATCAAGAAGGAGGAGACGTCCCCGGGCTGTACGTGTGTTGAACGCGGAGGCGTCACCCGTTCGGCGCTAGATCAGATCTTCCACAATTTGAATCGCCGCGAGTACGACTCCATCATCCGCGTTCTAGTAACGCTTCCGCTTAGCGATCTTCAAAGGTATGAAGATGCACATCCTCTCTCTCTTGTTGCTGGAATCTCCTAGATTGATCTTGGTGTTCGTAGGATTTTTTTTGAATTATTGCTACGTTCCCCAACAGTGGCATCATGAGCTAGGTCTATGCGTAGATTCTATGCACGAGTAGAACACTAGTAGTTGTGGGCGTTGGTTTGTTCAATTTGCTTACTGTTACTAGTCCTATCTTGGTTCGGCGGTATTGCAGGATGAAGCGGCCCGGACCGACCTTACATGTACACTTATGTGAGACAGGTTCCACCGACTGACATGCACTTGTTGCATAAGGTGGCTAGCGGGTGCCAGTCTCTCCCATTTCAGTCAGATCGGATTCGATGAAAAGGGTCCTTATGAAGGGTAAATAGCAATTGGCATATCACCTTGTGGCTTTTGCGTAGGTAAGAAACGTTCTTGCTAGAAACCCATAGCAGCCACGTAAAACATGCAATAACAATTAGAGGACATCTAACTTGTTTTTGCAGGGTATGCTATGTGATGTGATATGGCCAAAAGAATGTGATGAATGATATATGTGATGTGTGAGATTGATCATGTTCTTGTAATAGGAATCACGACTTGCATGTCGAGAGTATGACAACCGAGCCATAGGAGTTGTCTTAATTTATTGTATGACCCACATGTCATTGAAAACGCCATGTAATTACTTTACTTTATTGCTAACCGATAGCCATAGTAGTAGAAGTAATAGTTGGCGATACAACTTCATGAAGACACGATGATGGAGATCATGATGATGGAGATCATGGTGTCATGCCGGTGACGAAGGTGATCATGTCGCGCCTCAAAGATGAAGATCAAACGTGCAAGATGATATTGGCCATATCATGTCACTTTATGATTTGCATGTGATGTTTGTCATGTTTACATCTTATTTGCTTAGAACGACGGTAGCATAAATAAGATGATCCCTCATTAAAAATTTCAAGAAAGTGTTCCCCCTAACTGTGCACCGTTGCGAAAGTTCGTTGTTTCAAAGCACCACGTGATGATCGGGTGTGATAGATTCTAACATTCGCATACAACGGGTGTAAGCTAGATTTACACATGCAAAACACTTAGGTTGACTTGACGAGCCTAGCATGTACAGACATGGCCTCGGAACACAAGAGACCGAAAGGTCAAACATGAGTCGTATAGTAGATACGATCAACATGAAGATGTTCACCGATGATGACTAGTCCGTCTCACGTGACGATCGGACATGGCCTAGTTGACTCGGATCATGTATCACTTAGATGACTAGAGGGATGTCTATCTGAGTGGGAGTTCATTAAATAATTTGATTAGATGAACTTAATTATCATGAACATAGTCAAAAGGTCTTTGCAAATTATGTCATAGCTCACGCTTTGGTTCTACTGTTTTAGATATGTTCCTAGAGAAAATTTAGTTGAGAGTTGACAGTAGCAATTATGCGGACTGGGTCCGTAAACTGAGGATTGTCCTCATTGCTGCGTAGAAGGATTATGTCCTTAATGCACCGCTCGGTGTGTTGAACCTCGAGCGTTGTTTATGGATGTTGCGAACATCTGACATACATGTTTTGATGACTACATGATAGTTCAGTGCGTAATGCTAAACAGTTTAGAATTGAGGCACCGAAGACATTTTTGAAATGTCGCAGAACATATGAGATGTTCCAAGAGCTGAAATTGGGATTTCAGGCTCGTGCCCACGTTAAGAGGTGTGAGACCCCTGACAAGTTTCTTAAGCCTGCAAACTAAGGGAGAAAATTTCAATCGTTTGCTCAGATTGTCTGAGTACTACAATCGCTTGAATCGAGTGGGAGTTAATCTTCCAGATGAGATAGTGATGGTTCTCCATAGTCACTGCCACCAAGCTATTAGAGCTTCATGATGAACTATAACATATCAGGGATAGACATGATGATCCTTGAGCAATTCGCGATGTTTGACACCGCGAAAGTAGAAATCAAGTAGGAGCATCAATTGTTGATGGTTAGTAAAACCACTAGTTTCAAGAAGGGCAAGGGAAAGAAGGGATACTTCATGAAACGACAAATCAGTTGCTGCTCTAGTGAAGAAACCCAAGGTTGAACCCAATCCCGAGACTAAGTGCTTCTGTAATGAGAGGAACGGTCACTGAAGCAGAACTACCCTAGATACTTGGTAGATGAGAAGGCTGGCAAGGTCGACAGAAGTATTTTGGATATACGTTATATTAATGTGTACTTTACTAGTACTCCTAGTAGCACCAGGGTAATAAATACCGGTTCAGTTGCTAAGTGTTAGTAACTCGAAATAAAAGGCTACGGAGACTAGCTAAAGGTGAGATGACGATATGTGTTGGAAGTGTTTCCAAGGTTGATGTGATCAAACATCGCACGCTCCCTCTACCATCAGGATTGGTGTTAAACCTAAATAATTGTTATTTGGTGTTTGCTTTGAGCATAGACATGATTGGATTATGTTTATCACAATACGATTATTCATTTAAGGAGAATAATGGTTACTCTGATTATTTGAATAATACCTTCAATGGTATTGCACCTAAAATGAGAGGTTTACTGAATCTCGATCGTAGTGATACACATGTTCATGCCAAAAGATATAAGATAGTAATGATAGTACCACATACTTGTGGCACTGCCATTTGAGTCATATTGGTATGAAACGCATGAAGAAGCTCCTTGTTGATGGATCTTTGGACTCACTCGCTTTTGAAAAGATTGAGACATGCGAACCATGTCTATTGGTATATATGCATGAAGAAACTCCATACAGATGGATCGTTTGGACTCACTTGATTTTGAATCACTTGAGACATGCAAATCATACCACATGGGCAAGATGATTGAAAGGCCTCATTTTCAGTAAGATGGAACAAGAAAGCAACTTGTTGGAAGTAACACATTTTGATGTGTGCAGTCCAATGAGTGCTGAGGCACGCAGTGGATATCGTTATGTTCTTACTTCACAGATGATTTGAGTAGATGCTAAATATATTTACTTGATGAAACACAAGTCTGAATTATTGAAAGGTTCAAGTAATTTCAGAGTGAAGTTGAAGATCATCGTGACAAGAGGACAAAATGTCTATGATATGATCATAGAGATGAATATCTGAGTTACGAGTTTGGTGCACAATTAAGACATTGTGGAAATTGTTTCACAACTAATACCGCCTAGAACACCATAGTGTGATGGTGTGTCCGAACATCATAACTGCACCCTATTGGATATGGTGCATACCATGATGTCTCTTATCAAATACCACTATCGTTTATGGGTTAGGCATTAGATACAACCGCATTCACTTTAAATAGGGCACCACGCAATTCTGTTGAGATGACACCGTATGAACTATGGTTTATAGAAACCTAAGCCGTCGTTTCTTAAAAGTTTGGGGCTGCGACGCTTATGTGAAAAAGTTTCAGGCTGATAAGCTCGAACCCAAAACGGATAAATGCATCTTCATAGGACACCCAAAAACAGTTGGGTATACCTCTTGTCTCAGATCCGGAAGCAAAAGGGATTGTTTCTAGAATCGGGTCCTTTGTCGAGGAAAAGTTTCTCTCGAAAGAATTGAGTGGGAGGATGGTGGAGACTTGATGAGGTTATTGAACCGTCACTTCAACTAGTGTGTAGCAGGGCACAAGAAGTTGTTCCTGTGGCGCCTACACCAATTGAAGTGGAAGCTGATGATATTGATCATGAAACTTCGGATCAAGTCACTACCAAACCTCGTAGGTCGACAAGGATACGTACTACTTCAGAGTGGTACATAATCCTGTCTTGGAGGTCATGTTGCTAGACAACAATGAACCTACAAGGTATGGAGAAGTGATGGTGGGCCCGGATTTCGACGAATGGCTCGAGGCCATAAAATCCGAGAGAGGATCCATGTATGAAAACAAAGTATAGACTTTGGAAGAACTACTTGATGGTCGTAAGGCTGTTGGGTACATATGGATTTTAAAAGGAAGACGGACAATGATGGTAAGTATCACCATTAATAAAACTCGACTTGTCGTTAAGATGTTTTCCGACAAGTTCAAGGAGTTGACTACGATGAGACTTTCTCACTCGTAGCGATGCTAAGAGTCTGTTGGAATTATATTAGCAGTTTCTGCATTATTTATGAAATCTTGCAGATAGGATGTCAAAACATTGTTTCCTCGACGATTTTCTTGAGGAAAGGTTGTATGTGATACAACCAAAGGGTTTTGTCAATCCTGAAAGATGCTAACAAGTATGCAAAGCTCCAGTAATCCTTCTAAGGATTGGAGTAAGCATCTCGGAGTTGGAATATACGCTTTGATGAGATGATCAAAGATTTTGGGTTTATACTAAGTTTATGAGAAACTTGTATTTCCAAAGAAGTGAGTGGGAGCACTATAGAATTTCTGATGAGTGTATGTTGTTGACATATTGTTGATCAGAAATGATGTAGAATTTCTAGAAAGCATATAGGGTTATTTGAAAAGTGTTTTTCAATGGAAAACCTGGATTAAGCTACTTGAACATTGAGCATCAAGATCTATAAGGATAGATAAAAAGCGCTTAATATTACTTTCAAATGAACACATACCATGACAAGATTTCAAAGGAGTTCAAAATAGATCGGCAAAGGAGTTCTTGGCTGTGTTGTAAGGTGTGAGTATTGAGTAAGACTCAAGACCTGACCACAGCAGAAGAGAGAGAAAGGATGAAGGTCGTCCCCTATGCTTTAGACGTAGGATCCACAGTATGCTATGCTGTGTACCGCACCTGAAGTGTGCCTTGCCATGAGTCAGTCAAGGGGTACAAGTGTGATCCAGGAATGGATCACAGGACAGCAGTCAAGGTTATCCTTAGTAACTAGTGGACTAAGGAATTTTCTCGATTATGGAGGTGGTAAAAGAGTTCATCGTAAAAGGTTACGCTGATGCAAACTTTGACACTAATCTGGATGACTCTGAGTAGTAGACCGGATTCATATAGTAGAGCAGTTATTTGGAATAGTTCCAAATAGCGCGTGGTAGCTGCATCTAGGAGATGACATAGAGATTTGTAAAGCACACACATATCTGAAAGATTCAGACCCGTTGACTAATAACCTCTCTCACAAGCAAGATATGATCAAATCCAATGCGTGTTGGATTCATTACAATCACATAGTGATGCGAACTAGATTATTGACTCTAGTGCAAGTGGGAGACTGTTGGAAATATGCCCTAGAGGCAATAATAAAACGGTTATTATTATATTTCCTTATTCATGATAATTGTCTATTGTTCATGCTATAATTGTATTAACTGGAAACCGTAATACATGTGTGAATACATAGACCACAACATGTCCCTAGTGAGCCTCTAGTTGACTAGCTCGTTGATCAATAGATGGTTATGGTTTCCTGACCATGGACATTGGATGTCATTGATAATGGGATCACATCATTAGGAGAATGATGTGATGGACAAGACCCAATCCTAAGCATAGCACAAGATCGTGTAGTTCGTTTGCTAAGAGCTTTTCTAATGTCAAGTATCATTTCCTTAGACCATGAGATTGTGCAACTCCCGGATACCGTAGGAATGCTTTGGGTGAACCAAACGTCACAACGTAACTAGGTGGCTATAAAGGTGCGTTACAGGTATCTCCGGAAGTGTCTGTTGGGTTGGCACAAATCAAGACTGGGATTTGTCACTCCGTATGACAGAGAGGTATCTCTGGGCCCACTCAGTAATGCATCATCATAATGAGCTCAATGTGACTAAGTAGTTAGTCACGGGATCATGCATTACGGACGAGTAAAGTGACTTGCCGGTAACGAGATTGAACAAGGTATAGGGATACCGACGATCGAATCTCGGGCAAGTAACATATCGATAAACAAAGGGAATTGAATATGGGATTGATTGAATCCCCGACATTGTGGTTCATCCGATGAGGTCATCGTGGAACATGTGGGAGGCAATATGGGTATCTAGATCTCGCTGTTTGTTATTGGCCAGAGAGGTGTCTCGGTCATGTCTGCATGGTTCGCAAACCCGTAGGGTCTACACACTTAAGGTTCGGTGACGCTAGAGTTGTTATGGGAAATAGTATGTGGTTACCGAAGGTTGTTCGGAGTCCCGGATGTGATCCCGGACGTGGTGAGGAACTCCAATATGGTTCGGAGGTGAAGATCGATATATTGGACGAAGGGTATTGGAGTCTGGAATTGTTCCGGGGGTATCGGGTGACGACCAGCGTGTCCGAAATAGGTTTCGGAGGCCCCGGCAAGCGTTGGGGGGCCTTATGGGCCAAGGGAGGGGGCACATCAGCCCACTAAGGGGCTGAGCGCCCCTCCCACCCCATCTCACATAACTTGGAGAGGTGGGGGATCCTCCCCTAGGGCAGCCACTTCTCCCGGCTTGGGGGGCAAGTTTACTAGGGGTGGGGGCGCCCAAACCCATCTAAGGTTCCCCCTGTGGCCGCCGCCCCTCCCCTAGGGAAACCCTAGGGCGCCTCCTCCTCCCCCCTTACCCCTATATATAGTGAGGGAGAGAGAGGGCATCCGCACCCCTTCCCTTGGCGCAGCCCCTCCCTCCCCAACACCTCCTCCTCCTCCTCCATAGAGCTTGGCGAAGCCCTGCAGAAACACCACAAGCTCCACCATCACGCCGTCATGCTGCCTGAGCTCTCCCTCAACTTCTCCTCTCCGCTTGCTGGATCAAGAAGGAGGAGACGTCCCCAGGCTGTATGTGTGTTGAACGCGGAGGCACCGTCCGTTCGGCGCTAGATCGGATCTTCCACGATTTGAATCACCGCGAGTACGACTCCATCATCCGCGTTCTAGTAACGCTTCCGCTTAGCGATCTTCAAAGGTATGAAGATGCACATCATCTCTCTCTCTCTCTCTCTCTCTCTTGTTGCTAGAATCTCCTAGATTGATCTTGGTGTTCGTAGGAATTTTTTTGAATTATTGCTACATTCCCCAACAGAGAGTTGGTGCAAACTTCACCGGTGCATCCAAACCCCATGATATGATACGCTCTATCACACATAAACCTCCTTATATCTTCCTCAAAACAGCCACCATACCTACCTATTATGGCATTTCCATAGCCATTCCGAGATATATTGCCATGCAACTTTCCACCGTTCCGTTTATCATGACACGCTCCATCATTGTCATATTGCTTTTTCATGATCATGTAGTTGACATCGTATTTGTGGCAAAGCCACCTTTATAATTCTTTCATACATGTCACTCTTGATTCATTGCATATCCCGGTACACCG
Organism: Triticum timopheevii; assembly: GCA_963921465.1. Taxonomy (NCBI): domain Eukaryota; kingdom Viridiplantae; phylum Streptophyta; class Magnoliopsida; order Poales; family Poaceae; genus Triticum; species Triticum timopheevii. The sequence goes on from OY997268.1 coordinate 475,547,361, forward strand.
CTGGAGGCATTTGAGGGAGTCCTGGATTAGGGGGTCCTCGGACAGCCAGACTATGTACTTACGCCGGACTTTTGGACTATGAAGATACAAGATTGAAGACTGCATCCCGTGTCCGGGCGGGACTCTCCTTTCCGTGGAAGGCAAGCTTGGCAATTCGGATATGTAGATCTCCTTCTCTGTAACCGACTCTGTGTAACCCTAGCCCCCTCCGGTGTCTATATAAATCGGAGGGTTTAATCCGTAGGACAACAACAATCATAATCATAGGCTAGCTTCTAGGGTTTAGCCTCTACGATCTCGTGGTAGGTCAACTCTTGTAATACTCATATCATCAAGATCAATCAAGCAGGAAGTAGGGTATTACCTCCATCGAGAGGGATGATACGTCTCCAACGTATATATAATTTTTGATTGTTCCATGCTATTATATTACCCCTTTTTGATGTTTATGGGCTTTATTTTACACATTTATATCATTTTTGGGACTAACCTACTAACCGGAGGCCCGACCCATATTGCTATTTTTTTTGCCTATTTCAGTATTTCGAAGAAAATGAATATCAAACGGAGTCCAAACAGAATGACACCTTCGGGAGCGTGATTTTTGGAATGAACGTGATCCAGAGGACTTGGAGTGCAAGTCAAGAAGCAGTCGAGGCCCCCACGAGATAGGAGGCCGCCCCCCTGTAGGGCGTGCCCCCCTGTCTCGTAGGCCCCTCGGGCGGCCACTGACGTACTTCTTCCTCCTATATATACCTACGTACCCCGAAAACATCCAGGGGCACCACGAAACACAATTTCCACCACCGTAACCTTCTGTATCCGCGAGATCCCATCTTGGAGCCTTCGCCGGCACTCTGCCGGAGGGGGAATCAACCATGGAGGGCTTCTACATCAACATCCTTGCCCCTCCGATGAGTTGTGAGTAGTTTACCACAGACCTACGGGTCCATAGTTATTAGCTAGATGGCTTCTTCTCTCTTTTTGGATCTCAATACAATGTTCTCCCCCTCTCTTGTGGAGATCTATTCGCTGTAAACTCTTTTTGCGGTGTGTTTGTCGAGATCCGATGAATTGTGGGTTTATGATCAAGTTTATCTATGAATAATATTTGAATCTTCTCTGAATTCTTTTATGTATGATTGAGTTATCTTTGCAAGTCTCTTCGAATTATCAGTTTGGTTTGGCCTACTAGATTGATCTTTCTTGCCATGGGAGAAGTGCTTAGCTTTGGGTTCAATCTTGCGGTGTCCTTACCCAGTGACAGAAAGGGTTGCAAGGCACGTATTGTATTGTTGCCATCCAGGATAACAAGATGGGGTTTATATCATATTGCATGAGTTTATCCCTCTACATCATGTCATCTTGCTTAATGCATTACTCTGTTCTTATGAACTTAATACTCTAGATGCAGGCAGGAGTCGGTCGATGTGTGGAGTAATAATAGTAGATGCAGGCAGGAGTCGGTCTACTTGTTATGGACGTGATGCCTATATACATGATCATGCCTAGACAATCTCATAACTATGAGCTTTTCTATCAATTGCTCGACAGTAATTTGTTCACCCACCGTAATACTTATGCTATCTTGAGAGAAGCCTCTAGTGAAACCTATGGCCCCCGGGTCTATCTCTTATCATATTTGCTTTCAATCTACTTTTATTTGCATCTTTACTTTTTGCATCTATATTATAAAATACCAAAAATATATTTATCTTATCATACTATCTTTATTAGATCTCACTTTCGCAAGTGGCCGTGAAGGGATTGACAACCCCTTTATCGCGTTGGTTGCGAGTTCTCAGTTTGTTTGTGTAGGTGCGCGGGACTTTTGAGGAGCCTCCTACTGGATTGATACCTTGGTTCTCAAAAACTGAGGGAAATACTTACGCTACTATTGCTGCATCACCCTCTCCTCTTCGAGGAAAACCAATGCAAGCTCAAGACGTAGCAAGAAGGATTTCTGGCGCCGTTGTCGGGGAGGTCTTCGCTCAAGTCAACATACCAAGTACCCATCACAAACCCATCTCCCTTGCATTTACTTTATTTTCCATTTGCCTCTCGTTTTCCTCTCCCCCACTTCACCCTTGCCATTTTATTCGCCCTCTCTTTCCCAATCTCCTCCTCTTTTTCGCTTGCCTTTTTCTGCTTGCTTGTGTGTTGGATTACTTGTTGCCATGGCGCAAGATAATACCAAATTGTGTGATTTCTCGAATACCAATAATAATGATTTCCTCAGTACTCCGATTGCTCCTCTTAATGATGTTGAGTCTTGTGAAATCAATACCGCTTTGCTGAATCTTGTAATGAAAGATCAATTCGCCGGCATTCCTAGTGAAGATGCCGCTACTCATCTAAACAACTTTGTTGATTTGTGTGATATGCAAAAGAAGAAAGATACGGATAACAATATTGTCAAATTGAAGTTATTTCTGTTTTCACTTAGAGATCATGCTAAAATTTGGTTTTCGCCTTTGCCTAAAAATAGTATTGATTCTTGGAACAAGTGCAAAGCTGCTTTTATCTCTAGGTATTTTCCTCCTGCTAAGATTATCACTCTTAGGAACGATATCATGAATTTTAAACAACTTGATCATGAGCATGTTTCCCAATCTTGGGAAAGAATGAAACTGATGCTTCGCAATTGCCCTACTCATGATTTGAATTTATGGATGATCATACAAATTTTTATGCCGGTTTGAACTTTGCTTCTAGAAATCTCTTAGATTCGGCCACGGGAGGCACGTTTATGGAAATCACGTTAGGAGATGCTACAAAACTTCTTGATAATATTATGGCTAATTATTCTCAATGGCACACCGAAAGATCTTCTAGTAAAAAAGTGCATGCTATAGAAGAAATCAATGTTTTGAGTGGAAAGATGGATGAACTTATGAAGATGTTTGCTACTAAAAATACTCCTCTTGATCCTAATGATATGCCTTTGTCTTCTTTGATTGAGAATAATAATGAATCTATGGATGTGAATTTTGTTGGTAGGAATAGTTTTGGAAACAATGCTTATAGAGGAAACTTTAATGCTAGACCGTTCCCTAGTAATTCCTCTAATAATTATGGAAAGTCCTACAATAATGCTTATGGTAATTTTAATAAGATGCCCTCTGATTTTGAGAATAGTGTGAAAGAATTTATGATTTCTCAAAAGAATTTTAATGCTTTGCTTGAAGAAAAATTGCTCAAAGTTGATGATTTGGCTAGGAACAAAGCTTGATGTTGATTCTCTTAAACTTAGATCTTCTCCTCCTAAGCATGATATCAATGAGTCTCTCAAAGTAATGTGAATTTCCATTGATGAGTGTAAGGAAAGAACCGCTAGATTGCGTGCTAAGAAAGATAGCTTTATAAAAGCGTCTTCTTCTAGTTTCCATGAAAATAATGATGAGGATCTTAAAGTTATTGACGCGTCTCCTATTAGATTTATGTTTTTCAATATGAATTTTGATGATTATGGGACTGATGATGAATAAACTTTGCTTAGAAGGCGTCCCAAGAATTCGGAGTCTTTAGATCTTGATGCTAAATTTGGTAAAAGTGAGATTGGAGAGTCCTCAACTTCTAATAACATTGCACCTACTATCTCGGATTTCAAGGAATTTGATTATGATAATTGTTCTTTAAAAGGTTGTATTTCCTTGTTGCAATCCGTTGTTAATTCCCCTCATGCTTATGGTCAAAATAAAGCTTTTACCAAACATATCGTTGATGCCTTGATGCAATCTTATGATGAAAAACTTAATTTGGAAGTTTCTATACCTAGAAAACTTCATGATGAGTGGGAACCTACTATTAAGATTAGAATTAAAGATTATGAGTGTTTTGCTTTGTGTGATTTGGGTGCTAGTGTTTCCATGATTCCGAAAACTTTATGTGATATTCTAGGTTTCCATGATCTTGATGACTGCTCTTTCAATTTGCACCTTGCTTATTCCACCATTAAAAAGCCAATGGGAAGGATCAATGATGTTCTCATTGTTGCAAATAGAAATTTGGTGCCCGTAGATTTTATCGTTCTTGATATAGGTTGCAATCATTCTTGCCCTTTTATTCTTGGTAGACCTTTCCTTAGAACGATTGGTGCGATTATTGATATGAAGGAAGGGAATATTAGATTCCAATTTCCATTAAAGAAAGGCATGGAGAACTTTCCAAGAAAGAAAGTAAAATTACCTTATGAATCTATCATGCGGGCTACTTATGAATTTGGTGCCAAAGAGGGCACTCGTTAGATCTATCTTCGCTTTTATGCCTAGCTAGGGGCGTTAAACGATAGCGCTAGTTGGGAGGCAACCCAATTTTATTTATTTTTTTGTTTTTTCTCCTGTTTAGTAATCAATCTTGCATCTACCTTCTTTTTAGATGTGTTTTTATCTTTTAATTAGTGTTTGTGCCAAGTAGAACCTATACGATAACCTACGATGATAGTTGATTTGATTCTGCTGAAAAACAGAAACTTTTCACGCGCGAATATAATTTTGTTAAATCACAGGAACGTTCTTTTGCGTTGATTATTTTTGATTCTGTTCAATAAACAAATTTTCCAGGACTTGCTATTTTTGTAGGATTTTTGGAGTTCCATAAGTTTGCGTTAGTTATAGATTGCTACAGACTGTTCTGTTTTTGACAGATTCTGTTTTTCGTGTGTTGTTTGCTTATTTCAATGCATCTATGGCTAGTAAATTAGTTTATAAACCATAAAGAAGTTGGAATACAGTAGGTTTAACACCAAAATAAATAAAGAATGAGTTCATTGCAGTACCTTATGTGGTGGTTTTGTTTTCTTTCACTAACGGAGCTTATAAGATTTCCTGTTGAGTTTTGTGTTGTGAAGTTTTCAAGTTTTGGGTAAAGCTTTTATGGACTATGGAATAAGGAGTGGCAAGAGCCTAAGCTTGGGGATGCCCAAGGCACCCCAATATATTCAAGAATAGCCAAAAGCCTAAGCTTGGGGATGCCCCGGGAAGGCATCCCCTCTTTTGTCTTCGTTCATTGGTAACTTTACTTGGAGCTATATTTTTGTTCGCCACATGATATGTGTTTTGCTTGGAGCGTCGTGTATTATATTAGTCTTTGCTTTTTAGTTTACCACAATCATCCTTGCTGTACACACCTTTTGGGATAAGCCTATTTGATTAGAATTTGCTAGAATACTCTATGTGCTTCACTTATATCTTTCGAGCTTGATAGTTTTTGCTCTAGTGCTTCACTTATATCTTTTAGAGCACGGTGTTGTCTTAATTTTGAAGAAATTTTTAGTATCTCATGCTTCACTTATATCTTTTTAAGAGTCTTTTAGAACAGCATGGTATTTGCTATGGTCACAAAGTTGGTCCTAGAATGATGAGCATCCAAGTTGGGTATAATAAAAACTTTCATAGAAAAAGAATTGGATGCTATGATCAATTTGATGCTTGATAATTGTTTTGAGATATAAAGGTAGTAATGTTAGGGTCATGGTAGTGGGTAATTATGAAATTGAGAAATACTTTTGTTGAAGTTGGCAAGTCCCGTAGCATGCACGTATGGTAAAAGTTGTGTGACAAATTTGTTGCATGAGGTGCTCTTTTGATTGTCTTCCTTATGGGTGGCAGTCGGGGACGAGCGATGGTCTTTTCCTACCAATCTATCCCTCTTGGGGCATGCGTAGTAGTACTTTGCTTCGAGGGCTAAGTAGACTTTTGCAATAAGTATATGAGTTCTTTTTTACTAATGTGAGTCCATGGATATATGCACACTCATCCTTCCAATTTGCTAGCCTTTATTATTACCGCGCAACTTTTGCCGGTATCATAAACCCCTTATTTACCTTCCTCAAAACAGCCACCATACCTACCTATTATGGCATTTCCATAGCCATTCTGAGATATATTGCCATGCAACTTTCCACCGTTCCGTCTATTACGACACGTTCCATCATTGTCATATTGCTCTTACATGTTCCGTATATGATCATGTAGTTGACATCGTATTTGTGGCAAGCCACTTTCATAATTTTCATACATGTCGCTCTTGATTCATTGCATATCCCGGTACACCGCCGGAGGCATTCATATAGAGTCATAACTTGTTCTAGCTTTGAGTTGTAATTCTTGAGTTGTAAATCCATAAAAGTGTGATGATCTTCATTATTAGAGCATTGTCCTAGTGAGGAAAGGATGATGAAGGCTATGATTCCCCCACAAGTCGGGATGAGACTTCGGACTTTACAAAAAGAAAAAAAAATTAGAAAAGAAAAAAAAAGAGAAAGGCCAAAAAAAAAGAAAGGCCAAAGAAAAAAAGGGAAAGAAAAAAAGAAGAAAGAAAAAAAGAGAAAAAGAAAAAAAATAAAATGAGAGAAAAAGAGAAAAGGGACAATGCTACTATCACTTTTTCCACACTTGTGCTTCAAAGTAGCACCATGATCTTCATGATAGAGAGTCTCCTATGTTGTCACTTTCATATACTAAGTGGGAATTTTTCATTATAGAACTTGGCTTGTATATTCCAATGATGGGCTTCCTCAAAATGCCCTAGGTCTTCGTGAGCAAGCAAGTTGGATGCACACCCACTTAGTTTCTTTTGTTGAGCTTTCATATATTTATAGCTCTAGTGCATCTGTTGCATGGCAATCCCTACTCACTCACATTGATATCTATTAATGGGCATCTCTATATAGCCTATTAATACGCCTAGTTGATGTGAGACTATCTTCTCCCTTTTTGTCCTCACAACCACCACCATATACCACCATAGTGCTATGTCCATGGCTTACGCTCATGTATTGAGTAAGAGTTGAAAAAGCTGAAGCGCGTTAAAAAGTATGAAACAATTGCTCGGCTCGTCATCGGGGTTGTGCATGATGGGAGTATTTTGTGTAATGAAAATGAAGCATGGCCTAACTATATGATTTTGTAGGGATAAGCTTTCTTTGGCTATGTTATTTTGATAGGACATGATTATTTGTTAGTATGCTTTGAAGCATAATTATTTTTATGTTTTAGAAGCTTTTATTTTGAATCATTTCGATCTGAACATTCATGCCACAATAGAGAAAATTACATTGAGAATTATGCTAGGTAGCATTCCACATCAAAAATTTCTTTTTTATCATTTACCTACTCGAGGACGAGCAGGAATTAAGCTTGGGGATGCTTGATACGTCTTCAATGTATCTATAATTTTTGATTGTTCCATGCTATTATATTACCCCTTTTGGATGTTTATGGGCTTTATTTTACACATTTATATCATTTTTGGGACTAACCTACTAACCGGAGGCCCAACCCATATTGCTGTTTTTTGCCTATTTCAGTATTTCGAAGAAAAGGAATATCAAACGGAGTCCAAACGGAATGAAACCTTCGGGAGCGTGATTTTTGGAACGAACGTGATCCAGAGGACTTGGAGTGCAAGTCAAGAAGTAGTCGAGGCCCCCACGAGATAGGAGGCCGCGCCCCCTGTCTCGTGGGCCCCTCGGGCGGCCACTGACGTACTTCTTCCTCCTATATATACCTACGTACCTCGAAAACATCTAGGGGCACCACGAAACACAATTTCCACCACCATAACCTTCTGTATCCGCGAGATCCCATCTTGGAGCCTTCGGCGGCACTCTGCCGGAGGGGGAATCGACCACGGAGGGCTTCTACATCAACATCCTTGCCCTTCCGATGAGTTGTGAGTAGTTTACCACAGACCTACGGGTCCATAGTTATTAGCTAGATGGCTTCTTCTCTCTTTTTGGATATCAATACAATGTTCTCCCCCTCTCTTGTGGAGATCTATTCGATGTAAACTCTTTTTGCGGTGTGTATGTCGAGATCCGATGAATTGTGGGTTTATGATCAAGTTTATCTATGAATAATATTTGGATCTTCTCTGAATTCTTTTATGTATGATTGAGTTATCTTTGCAAGTCTCTTTGATTTATCAGTTGGGTTTGGCCTACTAGATTGATCTTTCTTGCCATGGGAGAAGTGCTTAGCTTTGGGTTCAATCTTGCGGTGTCCTTACCAAGTGGCAGAAAGGGTTGCAAGGCACATATTGTATTGTTGCCATCGAGGATAACAAGATGGGGTTTATATCATATTGCATGAGTTTATCCCTCTACATCATGTCATCTTGCTTAATGCATTACTCTGTTCTTATGAACTTAATACTCTAGATGCAGGCAGGAGTCGGTCGATGTGTGGAGTAATAGTAGTAGATGCAGGTAGGAGTCGGTCTACTTGTTATGGACGTGATGCCTATATACATGATCATGCCTAGATAATCTCATAACTATGCGCTTTTCTATCAATTGCTCGATAGTAATTTTTTCACCCACCATAATACTTATGCTATCTTGAGAGAAGCCTCTAGTGAAACCTATGGCCCCCGGGTCTATCTCTTATCATATTTGCTTTCAATCTACTTTTATTTGCATCTTTACTTTTTGCATCTATATTATAAAATACCAAAAATATATTTATCTTATCATACTATCTTTATTAGATCTCACTTTCGCAAGTGGCCGTGAAGGGATTGACAACCCCTTTATCGCGTTGGTTGCGAGTTCTCAGTTTGTTTGTGTAGGTGCGCGGTACTTTTGAGGAGCCTCCTACTGGATTGATACCTTGGTTCTCAAAAACTGAGGGAAATACATACGCTACTATTGCTGCATCACCCTCTCCTCTTCAAGGAAAACCAACGCAAGCTCAAGACGTAGCAAGGGCCCGAACCTGGGTAAACATTATGTCCCCCGCCTCCTGTTACCATTAGCCTTAGACGCATAGTTCGGGACCCCCTACCCGAGATCCGCCTTTTTTGACACCGACATTGGTGCTTTCATTGAGAGTTCCACTGTGCCGTCACGGTAAGGCTTGATGGCTCGCCTTGTTGTCAAGGACAAAATCACCTATGGGGGAGCCCTGGCTATAGGCCAAACTCTCCGACTGGGCGGCTTCGTCATGACCGTCCGTTCGGCCGCCGCACCGACGATGACTTCTCAGGTCATCAAGAACAGCCTCCACGTCAGCTCGGAATTCATCGAGCAGATGGATCCAATGGAGCTCTCCTCCCTGAACAAGCTCTTGGATCGCATCGCCGCCCTGGGAGTCGCTACGGACTATGGTCGGATCGGGCTTAAACCCGACCAAAGGGAGATTAACTCTCCGCCGGTCACCCATCAGATAGCGGTGGTGGAGGAGCAATGTAGCGATTCTTCCTCTATTTTGAGGATGAACTATGTCCGGATTCCCGAGCTCTCCGAGCCGGATACCCTTCTATGGGAGGACATGGCCCAAGCTCCGAACCTAGAATCGGACAACGGGCCAGAAAAATTGGGTAACATCCCGGAGCCTGAACTGCCAAGCTCGGAAGCTCCTCTTCCCCTGGGTCTCAGATCGGGTCAGGGTTTGGACTTAAATCTACCCACCCACCCAGATACAAGTGATCTTTCCCACATTAGACAAGTGCCCCAAGAGACAGTACATCACTTCTGGGCCAGATTCCTCCTTGTAATGAGCAAGGTCAAGGACTGTCGCGAGGAAGACGCAATCTCATTCTTTTGCAAAAATTGCACGGACAAGGGAATACTCAACGCCATAAGTCGCCGTGACATAGCACGCTTCACCGATTTGGCGGCCATCATACAGAAGTACTGTGCGATGGAAAGCGCCTGGAAAACCCAAACAAAATTCTGGGATCCTCCGGCTCTCACTAAACCCCTCGTCCGAACTAAAAGGGTGCACTCTCGCAAGTCACCCGATCCAATTACAAAGAAACCAAAGCCCACTACAGGGAGTGGAACCGTATTGGAGGGATGGCTCAATGGGCCATGCAAAATTCACAGCACACACCGGATACCATACCAACACATAGCCTTAGAGCATGTTGGATACTCTGGCAAGTGGCCAAGAGCGGCGAGGATCTCCTCATCAACGATTCCACAAAGCATCATCCCGCAGAAAATAACAATACAGTATTGACAGTCTTCGAGACTTTCGCCTCAAATAACAGGCGCAAGCGAGCACTCCGCAGCCTCGCCGAAGTCTGCCACGTTGCAGAAATCCATGGAACGACATGGCAATAACCCTCAATTCCAGTGACGAACCTCAATTCCGAACAGTTCGAGCACCAGCCGCTTTGGTCCTTAGTCCAATTGTGGACGGCTTCCGGCTTACCAAAGTGCTCATGGACGGTGGCAGCGGATTAAACCTCATCTACGAGGAAACGCTTAACAAAATGGAAATAGCAAGAGCCGCATTGAGCAAAGCAGCACGACCTTTAGAGGAATCATCCCTAGTCGGGAGGCACGATGTGCGGGAAAAATCACACTAGATGTGGTATTCGACACGCCGGAGAATTATAGGTCCGAAGAAATCACATTCTAAGTGGCCCGTTCAGTAGCGGATACCATGCCCTTTTAGGGCGGGATGCATTCACGAGCTTCCAAGCTATACCCCATTACGGGTACATGAAGCTCAAGATGCCCGGGCCCAATGGAATCATCACTCTAGCTAGTGATCCGGACGTAGCACTCCGTGCCAAAAATAAAACCGCCGCACTGGCCCTTGAGGCATTATCCAAAGCCCTCTCGGCCGAAGAACTAACCGCGCTACGCTCCACAGTGGATAGGGACGACGTGATACTCGACAAACGACCCAAGTCCACCTCTTTCAAACCAGCGGACGAAATAGTCAAATTCCAGGTCCACCCAATGGACCCTACAAAAACAGCATCCGTTGGGGCACAGCTGAACCTCACAATAGACGCCACACTGCGAGAATTCTTGTGTGAGAATTGGGACATCTTCGCTTGGCATCCTTCAGACATGCCAGGTATCCCACGCAGGCTGGTCGAGCATAGCCTAAACATACTGAAGGGATACAAGCCGGTCAAGCAGACTCTTCGGCGCTTTTCAGAACCTAAGCGACAAGCCATGGGAGAGGAGCTAGTCAAGTTACTCGAGGCCAGATTCATCAGAGAAATAAAACATCCAGACTGGCTAGCAAACCTGGTGATGGTACCAAAGAAGGACAAATCTTGGCGCCTATGTGTCGATTTCAAGGACCTCAATAAGGCTTGCCCGAAGGATCCCTTCCCCCTCCCCCGCATCGATCAAGTCATCGACACTACCGCAGGACACGACTCATTGTGCTTCCTCGACGCATACTCCGGATACCATCAAATCAAGATGGCGGAGTCCGATCAAGCCGCAACGGCATTCATCACACCATACGGCCCCTTCTGTTTTAACACCATGCCTTTCGGGCTCAAAAATGCCGGTGCAACCTATCAACGCATGATTCAGACATGCCTGGAAAAACAAATCGGCAAAACAGTGGAGGCATATGTAGACGATGTGGTCATCAAAACCAGACACGTCGAATCTTTAATAGACGACTTGAGGCTTACGTTCGACAATCTCCGAACATATGACATCAAGCTCAATCCAAAAAGATGCATTTTTGGCGTGCCTGCCGGAAAGCTCTTGGGCTTAATCGTTTCCAATAGAGGAATTGAAGCAAATCCGGCTAAAATCCAAGCTCTATCACAGTTGGCTACCCCAACAGACCTCAAGCAAACCCAGAAATTAACTGGATGCGTGGCTGCCCTAAGTCGCTTTATCTCCCAAATGGGAGAAAAGGCACTACTGCTTTATCGCCTTCTTCGATGCACCGAACACTTCGAGTGGATGGATGCGGCTACGACTGGACTGGAAGAAATAAAGGCCCTCTTGGCCACCAATCCAATCCTGGTCGCGCGAAATATCAGTGAACCCATGCTGTTATATATAGCTACAACACACCAGGTTGGAAGCGCAGTGCACGTCGTCGAATGAGAGATGGACAGACATAAGTTCCCACTTCAAAAGCCAGTATACTATGTATCCATTGTCTTCACCCCATGCAAGTCACGGTACCCACATTATCAAAAGATAGCATACGCGGTCTTCATGGCATCCCGGAAACTACGACACTACTTTCAAGAGTGTTCAATCACGATGGCCTCTGAAGTATCACTAAAGGATATAATAAATAACCGTGATGCCACGGGATGGATTGCTAAGTGGGCTATCGAGCTCCTCCCATTTGACATCATATACAAACCACGGCGAGCCATTAAGTCGCAAGTACTAGCTGACTTCGTCGCCGAATGGACAGAAGCCGAACTCCCTAAAGAGGATGGCGCGTACTCCAATTGGATCATGCACTTTGACGGCTCTAAGATGCTGGCTGGTGTAGGAGAAGCGTTGTCTTGACATCCCCCACCGGAGACACAGTCCAATATGTACTCCAAATATTATACATAGACTCCAACAATGCAGCCAAATACGAGGCTCTGTTGCATGGTCTTCGGATGGCAGTCTCCATGGGCATTCAACGCCTAGAAGTGCGTGGGGATTCGAACCTTGCAATATCTCAAATAAATGGAGACTTTGACGCCAAGGACCCAAAAATGGCGGCTTACCGCAATGCCGTCCTCAAAATGTCAGCTCAGTTCGAGGGGCTCGAATTCCACCATGTGGTCCGAGAAAACAATCAAGCAGCAGATATCCTCGCCCGCATTGGCGCTAAGCGCGACCCCGTCCCTCCTAATATCTTCTTGGAAAGGCTGTTCAAGCCATCCGTGGTGTGGGAAGGGGAGACCGGCAATACCAGTCCGGATCCAAACACAACTCCAGACCCCGAACACTCTGACGTAATCGGAGGCTCCGCCACCGAAATAACACCTTCGGCCCACGTGATTATGGCTGTCATCGCCCCGTGGACAGAACCCTTCTTAGCCTACCTAAATAGGCAAGAACTCCCTGAGGACCAAAATGAGGCACGTTGCATTGTGCGGCGCTCTAAAGCCTACATGGTTCACGAGGGAGAGCTTTATAAGAAAAGCGCGACCGGAGTGCTACAAAGGTGCATCTCCGAAGAGGAAGGACGGCAGCTACTGGCCGAAATTCACGCTGGACTCGGTGGCCACCACGCGGCAGCTCGGGCCCTTGTAAGTAAGGCCTTCCATACAGGTTTCTACTAGCCGATAGCCCGAGCAGACGCACAGGACCTCGTCCAACATTGCGTCGGTTGCCAGCTTTTTGCAAACCAAAGACATATGCCACCTACCGCTCTCGAAACAATCCCCATAACTTGGCCCTTTGTGGTCCGGGGGCTCGATATGGTCAGACCCCTTAAAGGAGGAAGCCATAAGAAAAAATTCTTGTTGGTCATGGTGGATAAATTCACCAAATGGATAGAAGCCAAACCAGTTAAAATGGCCGAGTCTGAACCAGTGATAGACTTCATATTCGGGGTCGTACACCGTTACGGTGTCCCCCACAGCATCATCACCGATAACGGCTCCAACTTCACAGCCGACAAGGTGAGAACTTGGGCGGCAACATGGGCATTAAGCTCGATTATGCCTCTGTCTATCACCCCCAAACAAACGGTCAAGTCAAACGAGCAAACAGTCTTATTATGAGCGGCATCAAACCCAGACTAGTGCAGTCCTTGAAGGAATCAGATACGCATTGGGTCGAGGAGCTCGACTCTGTACTATGGGGGCTGCGGACCACGCCGAATCGCACTACCGGATACACACCATTTTTTATGGTGTACGACGCAGAGGCGGTATTACCCTGCGATATAATTCATGACTCACCTCGAGTGCGCATGTACGAAGAGAGAGAAGCCGAGCTTGATCGGCAGGACAATTTAGGTGCCCTGGAGGAGGAGCGTGACGTCGCAAAGTCCCGTTCCGCATTCTATCAGCAACAGGCTCAAAGGTATCAAAGCAGAGAAGTACGGGCCAAAACTTATAATGTTGGCGAACTCGTTCTACGCCTACCAGAGAAGAAAAAGGACAATCTCAAGCCCAAGTGGGAGGGTCCCTTCATCATTGATAAAGTTCTCACTGGAGGGGCGTACCGTCTGCGTGATGCATCTGATAATCGACTCGAGCCAAACCCATGGAACGCGGCTAGACTCCGAAGATTCTACGCCTAGTGCTGAACTCTGTGTTTGTCTCCTTACCTCTGCCTTTTTTTTAAGTTATATCCTCTTTCTTTCTTTCTTTCTTTCTTCCTTTTTATAGCCTTATAAGCTTCAAGTGTGGCTCGACTACACACTCTTGCCGCACTATGCACGCTCAATATACCTGGGGGCTTCTTATACAGAAGCTTAATATAATTATCTCCCGGGCTTTATGCCCATTACATATGTGTCGCTTCTCCATATGTACCTTTTTTCGCCATTATATGGATCGATATGACTTAGGTTTTGGCCAAGCTGGGTTGCCTGGCTCTTGTGTTTATGCCCTATGTTCCCGTTAGTTCGGCTAGGGCATAAGGGGAGCACCTCTGCGATTGTTACTGCCAGATCAGCCGGATGTGTACCTCAGACTGGGTGAAGCCGAAAGCTAGCGTTCTTAAGGGAATATTCGGTCGGTGAACAAAAGATATTTCTTAACTATCATGATACATGCCCCCAGATGTTTATATCCTGTGTCTCTTTTTGCAGTTCGGACATGCACATTAATGCATGCGTGCCCAGGGAAAGGAACCCTTAACGGAACTATTCTCCCTGGAAGATGTTTCTTACTATCCATGTAATATAACATAGCTAAGTTGGGTACTTGTCTGTTCAAGCACTTATGACCCCTACGCCTGGTTTCCACGCATACCCCGGTTTTTATATAACTGAGCGGGTATTCGGATACACTCCGGACTGTCGAGTCCGGAGGTTGAAGCGAAAAGGTCTGCCATGACAAATGATTTACAATCCGGCTAGGGACAAAATATGTCATTCGAAGTACACAGTCACTTAGACTGACTAAATTCTTCTTCTATACCATCCAACAGGCTGTCTAGCCTACAATCCTGTTGGGAATACTTTGCAGCTAAGCCTACCTGGTCATATACCAGACTAACGGGGATCTCTTTCCCATCTGGCCCTACAGGTCCGACCTCGGCCATGTGATTCGGGTCAACCTTGGTGTACCGTGTTTTCACCATGGCCCAAGCTTCCCTCGCACCTTGTCGGCAGGCCGATAAGCACCGCCATGCTCCCTTGAGCATCTCTACAAGCTCCTCCATGCCTCTTGGCAGGGAGGCGGATGGTCACAAGGCCTGGGCAATACCCTGCATCACCTGCCGAGCTCCCTCGTGCAGTTGTGAAAGCTCTTGCAAAAGATCGCATGCGGATCCGGGCATCTCCTCTTCAGGGAGACCTGTCAGCATACCTACAGATATAACTCTGTTAGCCCACTTCTTTGCCGAACTATATAAAGGTTCGTTTGAGCACTTACTAAAAATGCCACGTCGAAGCCTCTTATTCTCCTTCACGAAGTCAGCAAGCTGGGCCCGAACATCCTTTAGTTCAATGCCCAGCCGGGTATGGGCATCCTGGAGAACATTTTTCTCTCAAATAACACGTGTAAGCACGTGCTCGCCAGCCTCTAACTATCGTTGAGCATGTTGCTCATCCCCCTGTACGATCTCCGGATTACCTCCGGGATTGTCTGCGGAATCTATTGTTAGATTTGCACTCATGCAGAATATTAATTGGTACATGTCATTACATTCTTTTCGATCAAGACAAGTATTACCAGATGAGGTCTTCTTGGACTCCTCCGTTCTGGCAACTGCGGCCCGTAGCTGGGCTTTGCACTCCTCCAGCTCTTGAGACAACTGGGTATTCTTCTTCGTAAGAACCTATGCATACAATGATCCTTAAATTAGTTGTGCCAACTGTTTCAAGTCTCAGGGGCTACTGATATACATAATTGTCAGATTTTCTTGCCCATATATCCTTTACATACTGGTCCGTGTCTCTAGCAAGACCATCTTGAGTAGCTCGGATGTACGCGTCTCCTGAGTTGAAGGCATTGAACGCCTCTTCGGAGAAATTAGGGTCGCGGAGTACGGCCCGACGACGCCTGTGATTCATGGCGCTCTCCACTTTGGAATTCGTAGCGGACATTCTATCCACATCCTCTGTAGCAGGACCATCCGGCATTGTCCCCGCGTTAGCCTCCGCCCCTAAGTCCGGCTCTGGAGTCCGGCTGGTGGAGGCGTGGCCGGCAGGCTCTCCAGACATAGTCCGGCGAGCATTTTTTCTGCCAGGAACCATGGACATTATTATATTTTAAAGACGATAATCATGGAGCAGGTTTTTAATCATAACTCTACGACGGCGTCTCGGTCCTGACCGCCTTCCTTTTGAGCCTACCCAGCTTCGGTGCCCCTTGTTGACGAGTCACCGCGGGTTCGGCACGGCGCCCCGATGGCCTTCCCTGTAAGACGCAATACATGTGCGGTGGGTAAGGCGCAAATAAGGGATCCTTCTCGGAAGTTGGGACTCTAGTTTTACTTACATGTGATGCAGGGAGTAGGCCAGGGTAATCAGCTATGATGGCCACCAAGGCACCATCACAGCTTAGCTGATAGAACGTCATGTCAATGAGCTCCACAAATACGTCCGGATCTTCTTTGAGTCCGGGGTCGAGGGCCCGGTCAGGGTCCTCTAGCTGTGGAGACGGGCTGTGGACCTCCCTCACAGCTTTTCGTAGTTCCTTATATGAATTAGCAAGGTAACTATTTGTGATGAAGAATGCGGGAATGACTGGAGTAAAAGATAGCAGCTCACCCAGCTTGGGGGGTTGTACATGGAGAATCCAT
The DNA here is from genome assembly GCA_963921465.1 of Triticum timopheevii. Lineage (NCBI taxonomy): Eukaryota > Viridiplantae > Streptophyta > Magnoliopsida > Poales > Poaceae > Triticum > Triticum timopheevii. Next base: position 475,564,012 of record OY997268.1, read on the forward strand.
CTCGTGGCTTAATACAGATAAACTCCTCTTCTTCTCCTTTGTACAAATCGGACAGTATTTTCGCCAGAGCGGTGGCGGAGTCCGGACCCTTACGACCGCTGCGGGTGGCATCATCTTCTCCACTGAAGTGCCACATGGGTTTCCCCCGATACTGAAGTGGCTGCACCCCCCGCATTATACATATTGACATGAACTCGATTATTGTCAGTCCAGATTTGGCCAACATTTTTATCTTGCCCATCAGGTAAAGGACCTCTCTCTTATCTTCCTCCTGGGGGCTCCGGGGGCGCCAGCTGTGGCGTTTCTTCAACGGGGCATTAGCAAACTCAGGAAGGCCCATCTGAATAGGGTCCCGAAGGGGGACGTCCTCCATATAAAACCACTCTGAAGGCCAGTCTTTGGATGTCTTCTTCGAAGTACCGGATAGGTACCCGGTCCCGGCGATGCGCCATATTTCGGCTCCGCCCAGTTGATATGACCCCTCCTGAGTGCGGGGTACAAGGAAGAATAGCCTCTTCCATAGCTCGAAATGAGCTTCGCAGCCCAGAAATAGCTCGCAAAGGGCGACGTAGCTGGCGATGTGTAGTATGGAGGCAGGAGTGAAGTTATGCAGCTGGAGGCTGTAGTACTCCAGGAGCCCGCGGAGGAACGGATGGATTGGAAATCCGAGGACCCTTAGCAGTAGGGACAAGGCATACCCGCTCCCCCTGGATGGGTTGGGAGAACTCTCCGCTTGCTCCCCGCCATTGTAAGTGGCTAGTCCGGCTCGGACAGGGACCATATATGCAGGCGGGAGAAACCCCTGGGTCTGCAACTCTACCAATCGGTCGTGGGAGACAGAACACTTCTCCCAATCGCCCGACTTAGCACTACGGGAGCGAGAGCAGGAGCTGCGATGGCCGGCCATGATGGGATGACCTTTTCCGGGTGCGCTCTGATGGATACTCGCTGGGGGAAGATGGTGTGATTTGGATCTGAGGATCCCCGTCTCTTTAATAGATGATCTACTAACATGGTCAGGGTGGCAAATGTAAAAATGCCCCGACTTCTCGCATTCGCTCGACACGTGGAGATTGCCATTATAAAATTACAGAAGCTGAGGAGTGCAACATTAATGGGAAGCCGGACACTACTCGTTACAACAGGTACTCTGGATTTAGAGAAGAACCCTCCTTGCAATGCCAAAGATAGTCTGCGCACTGGACTCATCATCATTGAAGCCTGGTTCAGGGGCTACTGAGGGAGTCCTGGATTAGGGGGTCCTCGGACAGCCGGACTATGTACTTACGCCGGACTGTTGGACTGTGAAGATACAAGCTTGAAGACTTCGTCCCGTGTCCGTGTGGGACTCTCCTTTGCGTGGAAGGCAAGCTTGGCAATTCGGATATGTAGATCTCCTTCTCTGTAACCGACTCTGTGTAACCCTAGCCCCCTCCGGTGTCTATATAAACCGGAGGGTTTAGTCCGTAGGACAACAACAATCATAATCATAGGCTAGCTTCTAGGGTTTAGCCTCTACGATCTCGTGGTAGATCAAATCTTGTAATACTCATATCATCAAGATCAATCAAGAAGGAAGTAGGGTATTACCTCCATCGAGAGGGCCCGAACCTGGGTAGACACTGTGTCCCCCGCCTCCTGTTACCATTAGCCTTAGATGCACAGTTCGGGACCCCCTACCCGAGATCCGCCAGTTTTGACACCGACAACATTCACATAGAGTCATATTTTGTTCTAAGCATTGAGTTGTAATTCTTGAGTTGTAAATAAATAAAGGTGTGATGATCTTCGTACTTGGTCACTCGGCAATCCACAATTCCTCTTGGATGCTCAGACCAAGACACCTAACCGTCTGGAGGATACACAGTCCTCAAAGGCAACAAGCGTCGGTTCCACACAGGAACAATCTCTTCAGTGATGCTCAATCACTTTGGGGTTTGTAGGTTTGGGTTTGGGATTTGGGTTTTCCTCACTTGATGATTTTCGTTCAAAGTCCTTGGAGGATGGGACGCTCCCAAATAACAAGTGTCAGTTTCTCTCGGAGCAGCCAGCCAGCTAGTGGTTGTAGGTGGCGGCTATTTATAGCCTAGGGAGCAACCCGACATGATAAGACATAAATCCCTTGTCTGATATGACCATTAGGTGGTAGGATATTTTGGACAGCTGGCGCATGGCACAGCAATGGTCGGATTTGAGGTTCAAATTCCTTAGGGCTATCATGTTCCTCACTGTGTAGGCAATCCGCATTGGCGAATTCCTAACTCCCCAGTCAGAACAAATTCCTCAGAGACCAGAAGATCTTCGTCTTTGTCACTGAAGAAATTGACTGAACTGATATGAGATTTCCAATGGCTTCACTCGAAGGATTGGGTAGGTGTAGGATTTTGAGATGAGCATCACTTGGAAATTAGTTTCCTTAGTATTACCTCGACCCCCTTTAACAGTACGGTGTTTCCTATGACTCAAGAAAGAGAAAAGAAACTACGAAAACAAAAGTCTTCACGCTTCAGATTCCTCGCATGAATATCGAAGTTTTCAAGGTCACACCAATTTCTTCACTTTCAAAGTCTTCAGGAGAACCAAAGTCTTCAGCCGAAGACATTCATTTTTAGGGGTTGACTTTCATTGTTAATATCAAACTCCTCATTGACTTATAGAGCTTGTGTACACTCACAAAGATATCAGTCCCTTAACCTATAAGTCTTCAATACACCAAAATCACTAAGGGGCACTAGATGCACTTACAATCTCCCCCTTTTTGGTGATTGATGACAATATAGGTTAAGTTTTCAACGGGGATAAACTTATGAATTGAAAGTACTCAATATTGAGGAATTTGATTGCAAGATACAGAAGAACTCCCCCTGAAGATGTGCGTAGGGAGGAATTTTCTTTTGAAGCAATGCCCATTTGAAGAGTAGAATCATGGAGATTTCCCCCTATATCTTGTAATTCATACAGGCATTTAACATATAGAATGAAGAATTTGAAATGCATGATGAAATATGGTGACTGATGTGATTCAGCATGCGTGCATAGCATTAATGAGGAAATAGCATGCAGAAAAACAGAGCAAAAGTATCAGTTCACCATCGGACTTAAGTTTACAACTCAATTAACAAAAGCTTTAGAAGAGCGAGAGTTGCAACTTAATTAAAAAATGCCCATATATATAGACCCGCTTGAAGACTAACTCAAATTTCTCCCCCTTTGTCATCAAATGACCAAAAGGGACGAAAAGTGAGGACTAACGCCCCTGAAGAATTTCTTCACGGAGTCGATGGAGGAGCGTCAGCATTTTTGGGGTCGTTTGTTGGAGAAGGGCATGCCGCAGTGTCGACCAAATGTTCATTTTCATCAGTATCATGGGATGAGGAATATGAACTGGGCACAAAAGGAGGAACTGCAACTTTCTTGAATTTCTTTGGTGGGGGCTTAGACCATCCAAAGTCCTACTTGAAGCCCATCTACTTGAGATCCTCATCACCATAGAGATGAGACAGAATAGCCCAGGTGCAATCGAAAACTTCATTAAGGTAGTAATGGCTCTTCTTCACTGAATTATATGTGGCAGTCATGTTGTGAAGAATTGAACCAAATTGACGTTTTACCCATTTGTGATTGCAATCCACCTTTTGATGAAGACTGAGGAGAAGCTCATGATCAATCATCACCCTTGGAGCTGTTGCCTGAGGACTTTGCTTGGATACATTGGAGGCAGAGTCATGAGTAGCAGAGTCATCATTGGTGGAGTATGAAGCAGCTTTGCAAAACTGTCCATCCAATGGTAGAATGCCCTCATCAATAATAGCAGTGGCCTTGCCCTTTTCATCAGCTGAGGAAAATGTCCGTTTGAGGACTTCAATTGGGGGCAAGTAGCTGCCATGGTTGAGCATATCAGCTTTGTAGTTGAGTGAAGACCTTGATTTGAGGAATCTCATAATCAAGGGAGCGTAAGGCTTCAACTCAAATGGGGACATTGCAACGTTTGCCAAAGTCCTCATGACGAAATCATGATAGTTCACGGGAATACCGTGCATGATGTTGAAATGCAGATTCTTCATGATGCCAACGTCTTCTTCATCATTCGAGTCGTGGCCTTTGATTGGACTCAATGTCTTCGTCGGAATGTGATAGACTATCCTTGGCACATATTGCAATTCCTTCACAAGGAATTCAGTCCTTAAGGCTTGTCCAGGCTTCAATGGCTTCATCAGCACTTGCATGAAATGATCTGACAGCTCAGTTTCAGAGTAGATGGGACGTGCACCTTCTGGGGAGGACTGCCAGGCATGTCACGAAGCAATTCAGTGGCTGGTGCCTTATATTGTGTGTTCTCTGTCATCTAGTCCAACACCCATGAGTTCACATTTTCAGCATTCCCTGTGATGTGCAGCGTCGCATAAAATTGAAGAATGAGTTCTTCATTCCAATCGCATATGTCAGTGCAGAAATTGAGCAGGCCAGCATCATGACTGGCAGCGAGGACAGGCGTGAATCAAGGCAGTGATTCCATGTCCAAGTGAGGAATATGCTCATGGTCGAAGACTTTATCCTTGTTGAATAGCACTGAAGAATAGAAATTATCTTGACTAGCTATCCAGAAGCGCTTCCTCCTCAGACGAGCAGAATCATAGGGATTGTAATCAGTGAAGAATACATGCTCATTGAAGAAGGCATCAGCCTTGAACTTCGGAGTTTTGGAGAATGGATTCTTCGGCTGTGGCTGAGGGGTGTCAGTGATATGAAGAATAACCTCTGGTATGTCAATTTCTGGAGCCACTGAGGAATTTTAGTTTCTGTTTCATTTGCAGCCTGGGCCTCCATTTCTTCAGCAGCATTTTCATCAGCACTAGTGGCTGGAATTTCTTCATGAATGGAAGGGGCAGTGTGTATTTCTTCAGAGCCCATCTAAACTTCTGTTGGTGCTGGGGACTGAGGAATTTGCTGCAGTGGTGTGAGCAGAGGAGAGTTGGGGTGTTGACTATCCCAAAAATCATCGTTCATCACTGGAGTGGTGCAGCCAATGTCCACATCCTCATCCACTTCCATTTCTTCAACGCTGGCCTCTTCAGCAGTGAACTGAGGCGTTGGCGATGATACCTGGGGATTTGAAGGGAAAGTCTCAACTTCAATTTCTTCATCCATCTTCTCTGTGGAAGCAGCAGAGGGATCTTCTTCAGCAGATTCTTCAGGAATATGATATTCTTCACCATAAGGAACAAGTTCTTTTGATGGCATGCTTGCAATAGGAACAACATCAATGGGATTGTCCATTGAACTTGTCAAAATCTTCGCCTTCTTGGGGGCCGAAGATTCTGAGGCAGCCGATGCTTTCCTGTTCTTCAAAGCAGCTCGCTCCGCAGCTTTGGTTTTCTTCACTTCCAGAGCAGAAGGAAGAACTTGGCTTGATGTTGGTGTAGGCGGAGCAGTGGGAGTAGGATCAATTTCTTCACGCCCAACTGATGCAGTTGGCCTGTCTTGAGCAATTTCTTTAGGCGCAGCAGCAGAGTCTTCAGCTGGCCTGGCAGATTCTTTAGGCGCAAAACTGGTGGTTGCCCTAGTAGTTTCTTTAGAGGCTGGAATTTCTTCAGCAGCTCTGGTGCTTGCAGTTTCATCAGCATCCTGATTTTCATCAACGGTGCTGGCAATTCCTTCAGTGTCTTGTGCAGATGCTTCAGCCGGAATGACTTCAATGTGCACAGGAGCAGCAACACTTGAAATGAATTTCTTCGTCAGCTTGACGAATCTGACCTTGGCACCCTGCCATTCAGCCTTGTAGGCGTCAAATTCATTGTTGAGCTTTTTGATATCATCTTGTAGTGCAATGAGCTGCTCAGGCGAAAGACTGAAGACATTGTCCTTTAGATAGCGCTGCTTCTTGTGCTGTGCTTTCTTAGCCACTCTGGCTTGGTCATACTTCCATTTTTCTTCAGCAATGAACGTCGTCACCATGTGACTTTGTCCAGGAGTGAGGCCCAAGTTAGGCATTGGAGCATTGGGATCTTTGTGCCAAAGATCGCTGAAATCGAGGATCTTCTTCGGATCCAGTGGAAGGGGCACATCACTCCCTTTGGGTCTAGCGGCCCGCTGCTGTCTGTCCTTGATGATATCAGCTAATTCATCATCATCCGCCTCATCATCAGATGGAGTTTGAAAGACCACCTGCTTCTTGTGAGGACTTGGTCTAGTGCCTTGTCCAGCAGTGGCCTTGGTCTTCAGCAGAGTGGGACCGGTTGATGAAGGATGAGCTGAAGAACTTGCTGAAGCTCCTGAGGCAATTGATATGCCAGTGGTCCTTTGGCACGTGGCAAGATGCACGGGTGCTGAGGACTTTGCCGGAGGAGCTGAGGGTTTTGAAACCCGAGGAATTTGTGCAGCTTGAGGAATTGGGGCAGCTTGAGGAATATGCCTTGGTGGCACTGAGGAGATTGGCCATGAGGGCATCGAAGAAGAACTTGGCCGTGAGGGCATTGCTGAGGAAGGTGGTTTCTTGGCTGGCTTCTTTGGCATAGCCTTCTTGCTTGAAGAAGCCTCAGCAGCGGCAACGGCAGCAGCATAATCCTCATTGAATTTCTTCACTGCTTCTTTGGCCTGCTTGGCCAACTTAGCTTGCCGCCTAGCCCATTCATCAGCATAATCCTCACCATGTTTAAGGCTTGTTGGATCAACTCTTTGTCCAGGTGCCAGAGGAGGTCTTGATCATGGAGGGCTAAGAGCGAATTTCTTCATGTATTTAGGAGTGACATATCTGTACTCCCTCCACTCTCTTGCCTATCTTCTTTCAATCCTCCGAATGCGCACTTTGCGCTCATTCTTCGTCTCCTTTCCATGAGTTGCCTCATCAGGCGTGCAGTACCATGCATAGATGTCCGCAGGGATCTCAAAAGCAGTATTAACTTCAAGCTTCTTTCCTCCTTTCTGAGGCCTTTTACCATCTGCCATTTTCTTCAGCTGAGGAATTTGCACAATCGAGTTCTCTGAAGAAGTATGCAGCTTTTCTTCGAGGAACGCTGAAAATGAGTTAAGTTGATGACAACCTAGTGATTCAGCAGTAGACATGTGTACCTGTGAACAAAGTATAGGTGCGAAGAATTTGGAGAGGCCATATGTGTTCTCAGAAGTTTTTGCAAAGCTGAACAAGTTTGAGGAAATTGACCCGATGTGTCTTGAAGAATTTCAAAGCGTTCTTTGACTTAGGTTCCAGAGTTGTGCGGATCGTGAGATTCACATAATTGAGGAATCATGAAGAAAAAACGTCACTTTGAGAAACCGATCAAGAACTGAAGATTTGTGCTAGGTGTTTAGAGTGTGGAGGTTGAAGAATAAACACCTTTTGAAGATTTGATGAAAATCATCAGTAGAATAAATGCGGTAGAAGTAACTTTTAATCACCCTTGATGAAGAACACGACGAACAAGAGGTGTAGATTTAGAAGTTCGTCAGCTCGGATCTTCCACGCCCTAACTTGGCGGAGGAAGACGTCTATGGCGGTGGCGGAGGGAAGATTTCCGCGGCCGGCGCAAGTACGACGGCGATGAGGTCGAGGCAGTGAAGCTCTTCCTCACAGGCGACAATGGAGGTAGCGGCGGTGCTAGGGCTTGAGAACCTCGAGCGAGGGAGTGAGGTCGAGCGAAGTAAAAGTGAAATGAGGAAGGGAAGGGGGTATTTATAGCTGAGGTGAAAAACTGTTCTCCTGAAGAATTTGGACGAACTTGCCCCTGACCCTTCTCATTCGCGCGACATGTGTCACCCACGTACTGAGAGGTGGAGATCATGTGAGATCGTGGGTGAATAGATAAGTTTATCATGGAATGCGTAACGGTTTGAGCGGCAAAAGCCGAAAATTCGGATAAGAATATTTTAAAGTTTCATTCACAATTTCTTTAGCTGACAAGGACAAAGCGAAGAATTTGAACGAGTTTCAAATAGAACGCACATGAAGAATTTGTGAACAGAGTGGGTTGAGTTTACCATAGAGGGGGAAGGGTCCGATCACATTCACTTAGCAGAAAAGTCAACTTGAAGAATTAGCAATAAGTGAATGATGTAGAGGACATAAACTCATATATATATATATATATATATATATATATAAACAACGACGGAAAGAGTGAAGACAATGCAAAGTTGAAGAATTTTAAAAAAACTGAGGAATTTCAAAAATGAAGAAAAACTCAAATTGAAGATTTTCAACTTTGGTTGGTGGCGTAACCCACCGTATAAGAAAGCTGATTTCATACACCGCGTACAATTCTCGTGGGCTTCTGAGAATCAATTTCTTCATTAATTTCGTCACACTTAGAGGGTTAGTCTTCATTGATTGAAGAAAAACGTTACTTCGTGTGTTGCACATCTAAGTCATCAAGTCAGCATAAGTGTTAGGATGTGTGTCCTTTTCAAAGAACATTCGAAGATTCTAGGATATTTAGCTCACGCTGCAACTTGCTAAATCTCTTCTCATCCAAGGGCTTTGTGAAGATATCGGCCAGCTGGTCTTCAGTACTTGCATGGTCGATGGAGATGTCGCCCTTCAACACATGGTCACGAAGAAAATGATGACGAATCTGGATGTGCTTTGTCTTCGAGCGCTAAACTGGGTTGTGTGCAATCTTGATAGCACTCTCATTGTCGCAGTACAGTGGCACATTCTTCATGTGATGCCATAGTCCTTGAGTGTTTGCTTCATCCATAGTAATTGAGCACAGCAAGATCCAGCAGCAATGTACTCAGCTTCTGCAGTGGAGAGTGATACATAGTTCTGCTTCTTCGAGGACCAACATACCAAGGATCGTCCGAGGAAATGACATGTGCCTGATGTTGACTTGTGGTCCACCCGATCGCCAGCATAGTTAGAGTCTGAATATCCAATGAGATCAAAGGAGGAGCCCTTGGGATACCATAATCCAAGTGTTGGTGTGTGAGGTAGATATCGAAGAATATGCTTCACAGCCTTATGCTGTGATTCCTTCTGTGTATCTTGAAATCGGGCACACATGCGAACACTAAGCATAATATCTGGCCTAGATGCACATAGGTACAATAAAGAGCCAATCATGGAGCGGTATACCTTTTGATCAAAGTCTTTACCATTTTCATCAGTGCAAAGATGGCCATTTGTGGGCATAGGAATTTTGACGCCTTTGCAATCTTACATGCCGAATTTCCTCAACACATGCTTGAGGTCTTTCTCCTGAGATATGAATATGCCATTGTATTATTGACGAATCTGAAGACCTAAGAAGAATTTTAATTCTCCCATCATAGACATTTGATATTCTTCACTCATCATATAGGCAAATTCATCACTGTAACATTGGTTAGTACAACCAAAGATAATATCATCAACATATATTTGGCACACAAATAATTCATCATCATATGTTTTGGTGAAAAGAGTTGGGTCAAGTGAACCGGGTTTGAAGCCTTTCTTCATGAGGAATTCCTTCAGTGTGTCATACCATGCCCGAGGTGCTTGCTTGAGGCCATAGAGGGTCTTGTTGAGTCTGTAGACGTGATCTAGAAATTTTGGATCCTCAAAACCTGGTGGTTGAGCAACATATACTTCCTCCTCAAGCTTACCATTGAGGAATGCACTTTTCACATCCATTTGTTGTAAGATGATATTATGATGGTTAGCGTAAGCAAGCAATATGCGAATAGCCTCAAGTCTAGCAACAAGTGCAAAAGTTTCATCAAAATCAATTCCTTCAACCTGTGTGTAGCCTTGAGCTACAAGACGAGCCTTATTCCTCACCACGAGGCCATTTTCGTCTTGTTTGTTGCGGTAGATCCATTTGGTACCGATGATGTTGTGCTTGCGTGGGTCTGGTCGCTTGACAAGCTCCCACACATTGTTGAGCTCGAATTGATGCAATTCATGCTTGAATCCACTCGGATTCCATGAATGCTTCATCTACTTTAGTGGGCTCTGTGATAGAGACAAATGCAAAATGCCCACAAAAGTTAGATAAATGTGAAGCTTTTGAGCACACGAGGGGACCTAGTGCACGAATGTCATTGATGATCTTCTCGATCTGCACTTCATTTGCTATGCGAGGATGTGCGGGTTGACGACTTTTCTTAGGCCTAGCAGTTTCTTCAGGACTAGTTTCTTCAGCAGCACCAGCATGATTTTCTTCACGATCAGGAATGACTTCTTCTGCAGATTCTTCGGTAGGGATGACATCCTCAGTAGCTTTGAACTTGATGGCTTCCTCAGGTGACATTTCATCTAGCACAGGAGGTAGGTGCTCTCTTTGCGAGCCATTAGCATCGAACCGCACATCTACAGTTTCAACAACCTTGTGATGATTGATGTTGAAGACTCTGTAGGTGTGCGAGTCCTTTCCGTAACCAAGCATAAAACTCTCATGTGCTTTCGGTGCAAATTTAGAGTGATGGTGAGGATCTATAATCCAACATTTAGCACCAAAGACTTTGAAATAACTTACATTGGGTTTCTTGTGAGTGAGGAGTTCATATGAGGTCTTTTTGAAGAATTTGTGAAGGTATACCCTGTTGATGATGTGGCACGCAATATCAATTGCTTCAGGCCAGAAATGTTGAGGCATCTTGTATTCATCAAGCATAGTGCAGGCCATCTCATCAAGAGTCCTGTTCTTGCCCTCCACAACACCATTCTGCTGAGGAGTATAAGGAGCAGACAATTTGTGAGTAATACCAAGCATATCGAGATATTCATCGAGGCCAGTGTTCTTGAACTCGGTTCCATTACCACTCCTGATATGCTTGATCTTCACACCGAAGTTAGTGGAAGCCCTTGAGGAAAATCGTCTGAAGACTTCCTGCACTTCATTTTTGTAAGTGATGATATGCACCCTGTCACATCACTAGTTCTGGTATGACCTAGACTAGGTAGTCATGTGTGCATCATGTTTAAATTTCAATGAATTTGAAATGGGGACATGTGAAAGCCTTAGAAAACATTTTTGAAAATGACCAAGATAAAAATTTCTTCAAATAGGTCCAAGAAAATGTTCAGGTTTCTCTCTGAAAATATTGGCCAGAGGTAAAATTCAAACAAATATTTTCAGGAGCTCACAAATATTTATTTTGGACATTTGATTTAATTCAATAATTATTTGCATTAGAGTTATATTTGTTATATATTAAATATAACTCCAATAACTCTGAAAGTTTGTAAGTGGCTTTGAATACTTTTAAAAAGGCCACATAATAATTTTCAGAAGATTATTAAATGATTTGGTATTTAAATAAAATCAAAACCAATTGCAGAAAATAGAAAACATAAATAAATACAAAACCAAAGAGAGAGAAAACCTACCTGGCGCCTACCTGTGCGGCCTGCTGCTGAAGCCGGCCCAGCCCATCTCCACCTCCCCTGTCGTCTTCCTCCTTTAGCCAAGAGGACGAAGGGCGTGTGCCCCGCACGCGCGCACGCGGCCCCGGCCACCTCCTGCTTCTCGCCGCTTCTGGAGGCTGCTAAGGCCACCACGTAGCACCCTGGACCCCCTCGACCGCTCCCCTCTCTCCCTGCCTCGCCTCTCTTGCTCTCTCTCCCGAAGCCGAGCGAAGCCGTCGCCGCCGTTCGCTGCCGCCATGGCAACCACACCCCCCTCGCCTTTCCAACGCGTCCCCGAGCTCCGCATAGTCGTCCTCTTCGTCCACGCCGAGCCAAGCAACCGGGGAAGCACCGCATCACCGTCCCTGACGTCTTCTTCAACCTCGGTGCTAGCGATCCCCGCCGCTTGATTCGTCACGTATAGAGCTTCCCCTGCCCCACCGTCTGCACCGGCCGACTAACCGTGAGCCACTGACCTTCTCCCATAACCCAACATGCTCGCCCCCATGCCTTAGCACCGTTCCCCACAAGCACAGAAGCCGCCATCCGCCATTGCTGCTGCACATGTAGCCTCCATGCTCCCCTGGCCTCACTGTGCTGCTCTTAGTGCTCCCCGTGTCTAGCAGGTGCTGCCCAGCCTCTCCATTTGCTCACAGATGCACCGCAGCGACGCGTCCGTGCACCACCGAACGCCGCCGCCAAAGCTCGTCGCCGGCATGAGTTTCGGTGACCCCGCGACCTCCAACTTGGTCCTCCAGATGCGCGAGAGCAAGGGCTATCCCCTGGTGCCCTCAGCGTGCCAAGATGACGCCTCTAGCGAAACTCCGGCATGCCCCGCCGTGTCCTGTGGTCACTGCTGGCTGGTCTCCAGTGGCTGACGTGGCACCATTAGTTTAGGTGCTAATCGCGTTTAGTTAGTGTCGCGTGTCGATGACATATGAGCCCCACGCCCTTAACTAACCGCGGTTTAACCCCTGTATAGTTTAAGTTAATCACAATGGCCCCACGCATCGGCGTTGACCTCGCTAATGTGGCCGTTGACCGGACCCACTTGTTTGTGTCACTAACTGACGCTGGGTCACTGACCAATGGGTCCCACTGGTCGGGTTTGACCTGGACCGAGTCTGTTGACCTATTGAGGTCAGCATGACGCAATGCTGACGCAGTAATAGGCTTTTCTGGATTTATTCTTATTCAGGAAATTTCAGAAAATAGTTAAAACTTCTAAAAATCATAGAAAACAATCTATAACTCAGAATGAAATAAATTATATATGAGAAATGATCAGAAAAATCCAATATATCCATCTGTACCATTCTCATGCATGTTTGAGCAACCTAAAGCTACTGTATGTGACAATTTGAATTAATGGCATTTGAAATGTCTTATGTGGAGTTTGAATTTGAACCATGGGTTCAAACCAACTTCATTTAAATTGTTGCTAGCTACAATAGCTCAAACCACAGCATATTGCCATGTCACATTCATGCATCATATTGTTGCATTGCATTGATTGTGTTCCTTCTCTGTTTGTCGGTGTTGTTCCTTCTCAGTGGACGTTGTTTCGATGTTGTGATCATTGACACCGATGAAGAGCTATACTATCTTCAGAAGTGCCAGCCAAGCAAAACCCCCCTTGTTCATTCCGATACAATCCCACTCTCTCGCTCCTGCTCTCTTTTACTGCATTAGGACAACAATGATTCAACTATTACATGCTGCGGTAGTTGAACCCCTTTCCTCTGCATGACCTGTCATTGCCACAATAAATAGATGAAACCCACTAGCATGAGTAGGAGTTGTTTAAGCCCTTTTGTGCCTACTCATTCGTGCTTGTTTGTCATGCTTGCTACTGCTTAGAGTTGAGTCAGGTCTGATTCATCGGGGATGAATTGGAGGTGTGTGAACATGTCCGACTGTGTGTGGTCTAAGTGTGTGAACACGATTTGGTAAAGGTAGCGGTGAGAGGCCATGTAGGAGTACATGGTGGGTTGTCTCATTGAAGCCGTCCTCAGGAACTGAGTTCTGTGTTTGTGATCCATGAACACTTACTACCACACATTGGGCTCCGGGCACTCCAAGCTCTCTCGACTTATTAGTCAACTCGATCTCTGTCCAGGAGTTTCAACTAGTTTCTGGTGTTTGTTAGTTGTGTTAGTAGTCTACCAAGTGGCACCCGGGACAGGTGGGCTTGGGTCAGACTAGGCACCATGGCCGGGTATGCCAAGCGCCGCCCGTTTGGTGGGCTTGGACCTGTACACATCGTTTGGGGCCGTGAGCGACACCCCGGCCGGATCTCCTTGCTGATGGAACCCGAATAGGCGATAAACCTGGACTAGAGACTTGTGTGGTTACTCAGGTCGTGGCCGACTCCCTCGCCAGGCTTCCGCTTGAAGGTTGTCGAGGTACACGACGTGTACATGGTGGTAAGTGGAGAGAGCGTGTGTGAAGAAGTACACCCCTGCAGGGTTAACATCATCTATTCGAATAGCCGCGTCCGCGGTAAAGGACTTCTGGGTTGCCTGTACATTTCATAGACAAGAGAAAATGGATACTCTAAAATGCGCAAGATAAGCGTGAGTGCTATGGATGGCGTTCTCATAGGAAGATGGGAGCGGGTCCATAGTGGTGTATTGATATGGTGAATATGTGGACTCGTGTGCGCCACCTCAAAAGAGTTACTTGTAGACGTAGTTCAGGATAGCCACCGAGTCAAAGCTGGCTTGCTGTAGTTAAACCCCACCATCCCCTTTGTTGATAATGATGCATATGTAGTTATTTCTGATGTAAGTCTTGCTGGGTACATTTGTACTCATGTTTGCTTAATTTATGTTTTTGCAGAGAGACTCAGTCTCACTAGTAGTTCCGCATGGACTTCGACGTTTAGCTAGTTACCTCAGCTACAATCTTGTGCCCTCGGTAGGATCTGGTAGATAGTCAGGCTTCTCAACCTTTTTCATTTGTAGATGTCTGTACTGAGACATGTTAAGCTTCCGTTTGTGTTTTGACTTGTATGCTTTGAATGTTGGGTCATGAGACCCATGTTTGTAATATCTCGCTCCTCAAAGCCTATTGAATAAAATACTTGAGTTGTAGAGTCATGTTGTGATGCCATGTTGTATTTGCACATATCGAGCATATTGTGTGTATGTTATTGAAATGTTTGGTATGTGTGGGATCTGACTATCTAGTTGTTTATCCTTGGTAGCCTCTCTTACCGGGAAATGTCTCCTAGTGCTTCCACTGAGCCCTGGTAGCTTGCTACTGCTCCGGAACACTTAGGTTGTCCGGCATGTGTCCTTCTTCGTTCCCGTGTCTGTCCCTTCAGGGAAATGTCACACGGTGTTTACCGGAGTCCTGTTAGCCTGCTACAGCCCGGATTACCGGAGTCCTGCTAGCCCAGCTGCTACAGCCCAGATTCACTCGCTGACGACCGACACGTTCATTGCTGGGTCATGTATGCCTGTCCCTATAAGTTAGTGCCACTTTGGATTCACGACTAGCCATGTCAGCTCGGGCTCCTTGTCATATGGATGCTAGCGACACTATCATATACGTGAGCCAAAAGGCACAAACGGTCCCGGGCCAGGTAAGGCGACACTCGTGGGAATACCATGCATGAGGCCGCAAAGCAATATGAGGTGTTACATGCTAGATCGGTGTGGCATTGAGTCGGGGTCCTGACAGCTTTGGTATCAGAGCCAGGCTGCCTGTAGGACTACCAAGCTAAACTGGTCGAAGCTGAGTCTAGAAATGCTTTAGATATATAAGGGAATTGATTTTGGGATGGAACCTAAAGCTCTTTTTACTCCTTTACCTTATGCCCTTCTGATCCGAGTCATCTTATCCTTCCTACGGGGTTAAGGAACTAGGCTTTCTCTTCTTTCTATCACGATCACTTGTTACTAATCCGTAGACTTATAGGATTGATGGATTCAAGTCTCAGTTCAGTCCCTACTACTTTTGTGTGTTCATAACTAGCCTCAGAACCTTGATATTGTACTTTTGAGTGGCTATGCCACCATTTTGCAGGATGTCTCAAATCTTCTTGAGCATTTATAGTCGTTATATTGTCCGAGTCGTCCCAGGTTTCTAGACAATCTAATGCATTTGTAAAATCCTTTCCCTCTAGTTTTGATGTTCCCTTAAGCCAGTTTAACCACACTAATTAGTGAGTTGATGTACTCTGCCGCCTCGACATATATGTTGGAGCTATTATTATGACCCTAGGTGTCTTAGAGTATCACCTAGTAATCTAGCCATGTTTTGTGTCCCAGTGTGATGATTTTGGCCGTTATTCTCAAAAGCATCATGTGATGTTATTTAGTTAGTAGGCATTCTATTCCTGGGTTCTTGAACCCGAGATTCACTCCACTTACTTCATGTTGATAGTGTTTGCTAGTTCCTTTAGGATTTAGTAACCTTCGCAACAGTCCTTGAGGTTCGTGGTATTTCTTTCTTCCAAATACCATGAACTACTTACGACAGAAGTTCCTCGCTGAACCAAAAGATCACAATAAGAGTGCTCTCTATGAGTTCTCCATTCAATATTGTGAGTCTGCCAGTCCTACCTTTCTGCATGGGTTATCCGGAAGAAATGTTGAGCTCTGCTCGACATACTAATCTATGCATCCACAACTCAGGAAATCGTATGTTCTCTTGAGTTGTCCCTCTTTAGTTGCCTTCTGGACTTTCATCTATCAATTGATAGTTAAGAGTATGCGTGCATTCGTTCATTGATACCTATTACTCTTGTGGTCCGTCAAGCCATTCTATCCCAGAATGACTAGGAGAAACAAAACTCCAGAACCTCATCCATATCCAGGATTGGGTCAAAGAAGTTGTAATCTGCAGATCAAGATGCAGTCCAGCTCTTGTTCTGTTCTACCTTGGAGTATTACCATCTTTATGTCAGGAATGTCATGAGAATTGCACCAGCTCTTATGAATTCTTGATACAATGATACTTCTCGCCCTCATTATTCATTCCTCAATTCCATGTTGTCGCAACCGAAATGCCAACAAGTGAATCGTGATGTGTGAAATCAATACTCCTAGCAACTCTGTTGCTTGGTAGTTAAAGGACAATAATTTCATCCTTGGCGTGTTGGTTATTGAATCCTCATTCTAAGACCGATTGTGCTACCTAGTCCGTTTTCCTGGTGCACCCTTCGATCAATGAGTTAGGATTTTGCCAATCCTTGCTTATTTGAGCACATTGTCTTGCCTGGAAAGCAAGATTGTTCTCGAGCTTAGTAACATATCGGTGGTTCGTGATTTTTCAGATATCTTCTCGGAAGTATCACCGGGTCGTCACCCGATCGTTATGTTGAGCTCGTGATAAAGTTGGTTTCTTGTAACCACCCTTTCTCCAAGAATATGTGTTGGATACCCCTGAGCTAGTTGGATAAGCTGAACAACAACTTGGAGAGTTGGAAGATAAAAGCTTGCCCGACTTAGTTCATTTCAAAGGGATATTCTTGTGCGAGTGTGTTGAAGCAAGATGATATCTTCATTGATTGATCCTCATGGTCAATGGTTGGATCTATTGACTTATCCAAACCTTTGATTTGAGTATGGGCTATTGTCAAATCAAATCAGAACCAACGATATCTATAATGTTGTCTTACTCATGGTTGATTCCTTGAGCATACACCGTTATATCTTTCGAGTCTGACCAATGCTATCACCTTGTTCACATAGTTGTGGAATTCCATCTCCATGGGAATCTCTTAACTTGTTGCCGAGCTCATCAGCATCATTTTTATCCTCTCCATGATTCATGTTGAACATCTAAGTTAGCATTGGAAACTTGTGTAAGCATTTTCTTCATGACCCGTTCGTGAAGCATATGTTTGGACGAAAGAAGTGACTTCCTGTGATTCACGTGCATATGGTGCAAGTTGCCACCGTGAGTTCGAGAAAGATTGTTTTTGTTTCCTTTGGAATCATCCCAAGTCAGTCATGTCTGTGTGAAGTATTCTATGGTCTGATAGACTAATCATCTTCATTCTATATGTATCCCTAGCACACCAAGCCACCGATTGACTTGTTCAAGGGAAATAAGTCTATGATTGGGATCTAATCCATGGACTTGCATAAAGACTTCGATATCCTCGTTGACGGTTCCACCTGAACTCGGTAGTGTTTCGTTGTAAGACTACTATGTGGTCATGTTTGTCTGGGACAACGTGTTCACATGTATGTAGTAGAACCAGCTCATGTTTTGGAGCTTGCTATCACAGTTCATTCCCTGAGAATCTCGCAACGTCATCTCATCGAGTTGTGTTGCAAACTTTCATTTTCTCTCTAGACTTGATGAGTTTGGAATATCCTAACACCAACCAGATCTGAATCTCAGGCAGATATGATGGTTGGAACATTTTCCAAGAACTATAATATTGGTCTCTCTGTAACCCGGTAAAGTGGATGTCATGGCCAACACATCCAGCCGGGAGACCTATTATTGCAGTGTCTTGATTGAGGAAGTTGGCCACCTCCCCATAAGGATTTCATAGGATTTACTCAACTAGTTATTCCTTATGGATTTTTGTGTTTCCGAAGTCCGACCTTTTACTTGATGTTCTAGATAACAAACCATATCTATCAATGGGATGCGCTAGTACATCAAGGAGAACATTAGAAGCGGAGTGCTAAATATCTCTCGGTCGAACATCCAGATCTTGATCCCTTGGCCTCGCTAAGGTCAAATCTGAGAAGGTGTTATCTTCCTTTGCATCTGCACCGTCCATCACTATTCATCATGGTAGTGTGTTGTGTTACCAGGATCCTTGACACGAATATTGGTAAAACCTTGATGAATATGGAAATACTCAAGTTCTTGAGAGCATGCTTAGTCTCTTGGTTAAATCCTCGGTAACAATCGGAATGTGCCTTCCATTGTCGAGTTGTCTCAAAACCCTAGCTCCCTTTTCAAACTGAGTATGACATTTCTTAGAACTCCTTCAAACGGTTGTTGGTGAACTACCTTAGGCTGGTTTAGAGAGTTTCGATGATCCATGTATCAAAAGTAATTCTTTTTGCCACTTAAGGTAATAATTCTACGAGAACCTTTCTCTAAGGTGCTCTGTTATGGAATCATGGCAATTATTTCCTTGCTACTTTGAACTCTTGTACCATCTTACTCAAGCGTGGAATTCTTGCCTACCAAATTGAACTCTCGTCATCTGTTTCCTTTCTTCCCACTTGACATGAGTTAGCGTCTCAGCTCATGAGATGTTTCAATGTCTCACTCCATGAGTTGATCTTGAGTTGCTCAATCTTTGAGAAGATCGATTCCTGTAGAGTTTCTTCTGTCGTCTCTGTGTTGGAAAAAGAACTCGAAAGCAAAGACGTCAAGATCAATTGGAGCAGTGAATCAACGTCTACGAGAAGGGCAATTGGATCATGAAGATCGTGTCAGCTTTGTGTTCCCTCTGTCTTCTTACCTCATGTCTTGAATCTCGGGATGAGATTCTTGTTTAGTGGGGGTGAGTTGTCACATCCCTAGTTCTGGTATGACCTAGGCTAGGTAGTCATGTGTGCATCATGTTTAAATTTCAATGAATTTGAAATGGGGACATGTGGAAGCCTCAGAAATCATTTCTGTATATGACCAAGATAAAAATTGCTTCAAATAGGTCCAAGAAAATGTTCATGTTTCTCTCTGAAAATATTGGCCAGAGGTAAAATTCAAACCAATATTTTCAGGAGCTCAAATATTTATTTTGGACATTTGAGTTAATTCAATAATTATTTGCATTGGAGTTATATTTGTTATATATTAAATATAACTCCAATAACTCTGAAAGTTTGTAAGTGGCTTTGAACACTTTTAAAAAGGCCACATAATAATTTTCAGAAGATTATTAAATGATCTGGTATTTAAATAAAGTCAAAACCAAATGTAGAAAATAGAAAACATAAATAAATAGAAAACCAGAGAGAGAAAACCTACCTGGCGCCTACCTGTGCGGCCTGCTGCTGAAGCCAGCCCAGCCATCTCCACCTCCCCTGTCGTCTTCCTTCTTTTGCCAGGAGGACGAAGGGCATGTGCCCCGCACGCGTGCACGCGGCCCCGGCCACCTCCTGCTTCCCGCCGCTTTTGGAGGCCGCTAAGGCCGCCACGCAGCACCCTGGACCCCCTCGACCGCTCCCCTCTCTCCCTGGCTCGCCTCTCTCGCTCTCTCTCCCTTAGCCGAGCAGAGCCGTCACCGCCGTTCGCTGCCGCCACGGCTACCGCACCCCCCTCGCCTCTCTGACGCGTCCCCGAGCTCCGCATCGTCGTCCTCTTCGTCCACGCCGAGCCAAGCAACCGGGGAAGCACCGCATTGTCGTCCCTGACGTCTTCCTCAACCTCGGTGCCGACGATCCCTTCCGCTTGATTCGTCGCGTACAAAGCTTCCCCGGCCTGCCGTCTGCACCGGCCGACTCACCGTGAGCCACTGACCTTCTCCCTTAACCCAGCATGCTCGCCCCCATGCCTTAGCACCGTTCCCCACGAGCACCGAAGCCGCCGTCCGCCATTGCTGCTCCATGCGTAGCCTTCGTGCTCCCCTGGCCTCACCGTGCCACTCTTAGTGATCCCCGTGTCTAGCAGGTGCTGCCCAGCCTCTCCATTTGCTCACTGATGCACCGTAGCGATGCGCCCGTGCACCATCGAACATCACCGCTACCAAAGCTCATCGTCAGCATGAGTTCCGGTGACCTTGCGACCTCCCACTTGGTCCTCTAGATGCGTGAGAGCAAGGGCTATCCCCTGGTGCCCTCAGCGCGCCAAGCTGACGCCTCTAGCGCAAGTCCAGCGTGTCCCGCCATGTCCTGTGGTCGCCGCCGGCTGGTCTCCGGTGGCTGACGTGGCACCATTAGTTTAGGTGCTAATCGCGTTTAGTTAGTGTTGCGTGTCGATGACATATGGGCCCCACACCCTTAACTAACCACGGCTTAACCCCTGTATAGTTTAAGTTAATCACAGTGGCCCCACGCGTCGGCGTTGACCTCGCTAACGTGGCCGTTGACCGAACCCACTTGTCTGTGTCACTAACTGACACTGGGTCAATGACCAATGGGTCCCACTGGTCGGGTTTGACCTTGACTGTGTCTTTTGACCTGCTGAGGTCAGCATGACGCAATGCTGACGCGGTAACAGGCTTTTCTGGATTTATTCTTATTTAGGAAATTTCAAAAAAAAAGTTAAACTTCTAAAAATCATAGAAAATAATCTATAACTCAGAATGAAATAAATTATATACGAAAAATGATCAGAAAAATCCAATATATCCATCTGTACCATTCTCATGCATGTTTGAGCAACCTAAAGCTACTGTATGTGACAATTTGAATTAATGGCATTTGAAATGTCTTATGTGGAGTTTGAATTTGAACCTTGGGTTCAAACCAACTTCATTTAAATTGTTGCTAGCTACATTAGCTCAAACCATAACATATTGCCATGTCACATTCATGCATCATATTATTGCATTGCATTGATTGTGTTCCTTCTCTGTTTGCCGGTGTTTTTCCTTTTCAGTGGACGTTGTTTCGACGTTGTGATCGTTGACACCGATAAAGAGCTATACTATCTTCAAACGTGCCAGCCAAGCAAAACCCCCCTTGTTCATTCCGATACAATCCCACTCTCTCGCTCCTCCTCTCTTTTACTGCATTAGGACAACAATGATTCAACTGTTACATGATGCGGTAGTTGAACCCCTTGCCTCTGCATGACCTGTCATTGCCACAGTAAATAGATGAAACCCACTAGCATGAGTAGGAGTTGTTTGAGCCCTGATGTGCCTACTCATTCATGCTTGTTTATCATGCTTGCTACTGCTTAGAGTTGAGTCAGGTCTAATTCATCAGGGATGAATTGGAGGTGTGTGAACATGTTCGACTGTGTGTGGTCTAAGTGTGTGAACATGATTTGGTAAAGGTAGCGGTGAGAGGCCATGTAGGAGTACATGGTGGGTTGTCTCATTGAAGCCGTCCTCAGGAACTGAGTTCTGTGTTTGTAATCCATGAATAGTTACTACCACACATTGGGCTCAGGGCACTCCAAGCTCTCTCGACTTATTAATCAACTCGATCTCTGTCCAGGAGTTGGAACTAGTTTCTCGTGTTTGTAGGTTGTGTTACTAGTCTACCAAGTGGCACCCGGTACAGGTGGGCTTGGGTCAGACTAGGCACTGTGGCCGGGTATGCCAAGCGACGCCCGTTTGGTGGGCTTGGAACCCTGTACACATCGTTTGGGGGCGTGAGCGACACCCCGGCCGGATCTCCTTGCGGATGGAACTCGAATAGGCGATAAACCTGGACTAGAGACTTGTGTGGTTAGTTAGGTCGTGGCTGACTCCCTCGCCAGGCTTCCGCTTGAAGTTTGCCGAGGTACACGACGTGTACATGGTGGTAAGTGGAGAGAGCGTGTGTGAAGAAGTACACCTCTGTAGGGTTAACATCATCTATTCGAATAGCCGCGTCCGCGGTAAAGGACTTCTGGGTTGCCTGTACAGTTCATAGACAAGTGAAAATGGATACTCTAAAATGCGCAAGATAAGCGTGAGTGCTATGGATGGCGTTCTTGTAGGAAGATGGGAGCGGGTCCATAGTAGTGTATTGATATGATGAATATGTGGACTCGTGTGTGCCACCTCAAAAGAGTTACTTGCAGTCGTAGTTCCGGATAGCCACCGAGTCAAAGCTGGCTTGCTACAGTTAAACCCCACCATACCCTTTGTTGATAATGATGTATATGTAGTTAGTTCTGATGTAAGTCTTGCTGGGTACATTTGTACTCACGTTTCCTTAATTTATATTTTTGTAGAGAGACTCCAGTCTCACTAGTAGTTCCGCGTGGACTTTGATGTTTAGCTAGTTACCTCAGCTACGATCTTGTGCCCTCGGCGGGATCTGGTAGATAGTCAGGCTTCTCAGCCTTTTTCATTTGTAGATGTCTGTACTCAGACATGTTAAGCTTCCACATGTGTTTTAACTTGTATGCTTTGAATGTTGGGTCATGAGACCCATGTTTGTAATATCTTGCTCCTCGGAGCCTATTGAATAAAATACTTGAGTTGTAGAGTCATGTTGTGATGCCATGTTGTATTTGCACATATCGAGCATATTGTGTGTATGTTATTGAAATGATTGGTATGTGTGGGATCTGACTATCTAGTTTTTTATTCTTGGTAGCCTCTCTTACCGGGAAATGTCTCCTAGTGCTTCCACTGAGCCATGGTAGCTTGCTACTGCTCCAGAACACTTAGGCTGGCCGGCATGTGTCCTTTTTCGTTCCTGTGGCTGTCCCTTCGGGGAAATGTCACACGGTGTTTACTAGAGTCCTGTTAGCCTGCTACAGCCCGGATTACCAGAGTCCTGCTAGCCCAGCTGCTACAGCCCGAATTCACTCGCTGATGACCGATACGTTTGTTGCTGGGTCATGTATGCATGTCCCTGTAAGTTAGTGCCACTTTGGGTTCACGACTAGCCATGTCAGCCCGGGCTCGTTGTCATATGGATGCTAGCGACACTATCATATATGTGAGCCAAAAGGCACAAACGGTCCCGGGCCAGGTAAGGCGACACCCATGGGAATACCGTGCGCGAGGCCGCAAAGTGATATGAGGTGTTGCATGCTAGATCGGTGTGGCATTGAGTCGGGGTCCTGACACACCCATTTGTAATGAGAATAGTCATCAACTATGACAAAGCCATCTAATGATGCAGAACTAGTGAATGTGGCATAATGAGTAGGGCCAAATAGATCCATATGAAGTAATTCAAAGGGACGAGAAGTGGTCATGATAGTCTTCGAGGGATGCTTGGCTCTGGTGATCTTTCCAGCCTCAGAAGCCCCACAAAGATGATCTTTGAGGAATTTGACACCCTCGATGCCAATGACGTGCTTCTTCTTCGCGAGTGTATGCAAGTTCCTCATCCCAGCATGACCAAGTCGTCAATGCCATAACCAGCATTCTAAAGCTTTTGCAAGTAGACATGTGGTAGGCTGTGGTCCTGCAGAGAAATCAACAATATACAAGTCTCCTTTCTTAAAGCCTTCGAAGACTTTGGAGTTGTCAGATTCCATTAGCACAAGGCAATGAAATTTGCCAAAGACAACAACCATATCAAGATCACAAAGCATTGAGACAGACATAAGATTGAATCCTAAGGACTCAACAAGCATGACCTTGTCCATGTGTTTATCCTTTGAGATTGTAACCTTACCTAGACCCAATACCTTGCTTTTGCCTTTGTCAGCATAGGTGATATGCTTCAGATGAGATGGTGACAAATCAGTGTTCATCAACAAGCTCCTGTCACCAGTCATGTGATTTGTACATCCACTGTCGAGGACCCACTCAGTAGCTTTGGGTTGTTCATCCTGCAGATGAATTAGTGCAACTTACGAACCCATATACTTCATCAGTGAAGAATACGATATCAATTTCATCAACAGTAACAGATATAGCAATATGAGGACGTGAGAAATGAAAGATCCATTTCTTCATGATTAGCTTGCATCCTTTCAAGCACATTCAGGTCTCCAGCAAATTCTTCAAACGATCAAGTTCGTCTAGAGACCTGACCCTACATAAGAGATTAGTTCTTTTTCTTCACCACACACATCTAGAGGGGTGGCAAAGAGTTCATCATTATGTGAGCTCCATAAGAAAATGATGGCATAGAAGCCAGTGCACTTTGTTCACAGAAGAGTGGTTAGGATAAGCATATGAATAAGCAGAGAAATTCTTCGAGGACTTATGAACATAATGGTTTGAAGAATAATGCATATATTCATGGCCCTTAGACTTTCCCTGCGAAATAGAGGTGTTAGCACGATGATGTTCATATGAGGATTTTGATCCGCGTGAGGAATTTGATCCATATGAAGATTTTTTATCCATATGAAGAATTTGATTTGGGGTTCCTATTCTTCATGGGTGGTGTCATGATGACATTCACCTAAAGATTTTCAAGGCACCTTTTAGGAACCCAGATTTTCTTCATAGGGGGACCGTTCCTACAGTTAGTTCCACCATATTGAGCAAATACTTCACCATTCTGATTCTTAAACAGTTTATAGTTGGAGTCAAATGACTCATCAGAGGAATATGAAGAATCACAGGTAAAGCCATATAAAGTGCATGGATCTACAGGAGGTCCTTTCGCAGCAACCCAAGAGGTATTGGGATACTGCTCAGGTTTCCAGTAGGTCCCATCAGCATTGAGTTTCCTCTCAAAGGCAATACCCTCTTTCCTAGGGTTCCTGTTCAAGATCTGCTTTTTGAGCACATCACATAGAGTCTGATGCCCTTTTTTTTGACTATTTACTGCAAGGCAATAGCCTCACAGTCCTTTATTAAATAACGAAAATAGTATTAGTTACAACTATACAAATTTACAAGAAAGGAGAAAAGGAAACTTACTAAAGAAAACCTATGTAAGGTCAGCTATCCAAGAAAGAAAACTATCCTTATATTTACATTTAATCCTATGAGATAGAAGAGAGATGTCATGTATAAAGCTCCTCCTCCAAGCTCTAAAAGAAGGTTGCTCATTCCTGAAAATTTTGCCATTCCTTTGTGTCCAAATATTCCAAGTGGCAGTGAAAACCACCTCTGAAAAGAAAGGGTGCCCAAACTCCTTCCTAGTTGCTTGAGCCATATCATATGTGGTTTGGTTTGGTTGTACGGTCCAAGAAATCCCAAGATAGTTCCAAACCCTTTGGCTATAATTGCAAGCAAAGAAAAGGTGAGCCCGATCCTCATGTTGAGCAAGATTGCAAAGCACACAGGTATCATCCTGGATGATCCATTGCCTTCGTTGCATCATATCTCTGGTGTTCAAACGATCCATTAACAGAAGCCAACCAAAAACTTTTATGTTTAGCATGCATGCACTCCTCCAGATCCACTTTGAGGCTTTTGTAAATGCCTGTCACATACAATTCCTTCAGCGCTACATTATCGTCAGTGATACATGTGGTATCCTCAGATGAGGAATTTGTAACCACAGAGACAATTGAAGAATTTGCAGCAATAGAACCATTTGAACATTCAGGTGATGAATTAGCAGATTCACGCTCAATGCATTTCAGACATGGTGGAATAAATTCTTCCTGGGGGAACTGATCTGTTGAGCAAGCAATGAATCATTTTCCTTCTGAAGATCTTCATAACTCGCTTTAAACTTCTCAAGATCTTGCTTTTCTGAAGAAATTCATAAGAAAGTTTCTCGTGATTAGTTAAGAGAGTGTTATGATGATTTTGAAGGTTGTCAAACCGAGTTTGAAGTCTCTGAAGATTATCTGTTAGAGTCTTAGTTCGATTCAATTCCTCACCCAGCAGGTCATCGCTTCTGTCTAGTTGATTTTGAATCTTTTCTAAAGCCTTCTGTTGTTTAACAACAATTTTTGCAAGTTTTGAATAGCTAGGCTTAAGATTGTCATCAGATTCATCCTCACTAGAGTCAGAGGGGGAATGTTTGATTACCTTGGCACCTTTTGCCACGAAGCAATAGGTGGGAGCATAGTCATCATTGCCCTTGTCAGCAGAGTCGGGGAAGTCATTTTCTTCAGTGTTGAAGATGGACTTGCTGACATAAGTAGTAGTGAGGGCTAGGCTAGCCACACCAGACTCAGATTCCTCAGATTCCTCCTCTTCCACATTATCCTCAGATTCCGCTTCAGAGTCCATTTCCTTGTCAATGAATGCCCGGGCCTTCTTGGAATTGCTCTTCATATGAGATGAAGACTTTGAGGATTTTGATGATGAAGACTTTGAAGATTACTTCTTTTTCTTTGAGTCATCAGAATCATCATCTTTGTACTTCTTCTTATTTGATTCCTTTTCCCACAGAGGACAATCGGACAAACCAGGTTTCTTGCATTTGTGGCAAGTTCTGTTTTTGTAGTCACGGGACGGGGAATCATCATTTCTTGAAGACTTTCCAAAACGGCCACAGCGAGAGAACTTCTGGAATTTCCTCACGAGCAATTCTAGCTCCTGGCTCAATTCTTCAGGATCACCAAGGCTGCTACCAGAATCCTCAGCTTCGAACTCAGATACTGCCTTGGCCTTCAGTGCACGTGATCTTCCATAGCTTGGTCCATAGAGATCTCTCTTCTCAGCAAGCTGGAACTCATGAGTGTTTAGCCTCTTGAGGATATCAGCGGGATCAAGTGACTTGTAATCAGCTCGTTCTTGAATCATCAGTGTGAGGGTATAAAATGAGGTGTCAAGTGATCTCAGCAATTTCTTCACCACCTCATGATCGGTGATATCAGTGGCACCAAGTGCTTGAAGCTCATTTGAGATGTTAGTGAGGCGATCAAAGGTTTGCTGAACATTTTCGTTGTCGAGTCTTTTGAAGTGATTGAAGAGATTGTGAAGAACATCAACTCGGGAGTCACGTTGAGTTGAGACTCCTTCGTTGACCTTGGACGGCATGTCCCAAATCAGCTTAGCAGTTTCCAGTGCACTCAATCTACCTTACTGACCTTTGCTCATATGACCACATATGATATTCTTCGCTTGAGAATCGAGTTGCTTGAATCTCTTCACATCAGTAGCATTCAGAGACGGAGTGACTGAGGGAACGCCATTTTCCACAACGTATCAGAGATCCTTATCAATTGCCTCAAGATGCATACGCATCTTGTTCTTCCAGTAGGGGTAGTCCGTCCCATCAAAGGTAGGACACCCAACCGAGACCTTGATCATACCTGCAGTCGGCATAACTACAACTCCAGGCGGTTAAACCAAAATCACACAGAACAAGGGAGTACCTTGCTCTGATACCAATTGAAAGTGCGTTACATCGACTAGAGGGGGGTGAATAGGCGATTTTTATGAATTCTTCACTGAGGAATTTCAGGGTGAGGAAATTCCTAAATGAAGAACTACTTGCAGCGGAATAAGTGCTCAGGTATAAGCATAATAGAGTAACAGCATAGTCATCATGATGAAATGAAAGACAAACACAGAGTACAGAAAGCGTAAACACAGGATAAGCAGGATGAAGACAAAACAGACTGAAGAAACAGGATGGAGGAATTAGAGAAAGTCTTCAGTCAAAGTCTTCAAACAGTAATGATTAGGTACATCAACACATAACTGAGGAAATGAAAGGGTTGAGGAAATAGAACCAGTTGGCTTGGTGAAGATAATGATTTGGTAGACCAGTTACAACTGCTATGACAGTTGTACGTCTGGTTGGAGTGGCTGAGTATTTAAACTCGAGGACACACAGTCCCGGACACACAGTCCTCACCATATTCTCCTTGAGCTAAGATCACACAGACCTCGCCCAACAGTAGTGGTAAGTCTTCATAGGTGACTTCCAAACCTTCACAGACTTGGTCACTCGGCAATCCACAATTCCTCTTGGATGCTCAGACCATGACGCCTAACAATCTAGAGGATACACAGTCCTCAAAGGTAACAAGCATCGGTTCCACACAGGAACAATCTCTTCAGTGATGCTCAATCACTTTGGGGTTTGTAGGTTTGGTTTTGGGATTTGGATTTTCCTCACATGATGATTTTCGCTCAAAGTCCTCGGAGGATGGGATGCTCTCAAATGACAAGTGTCGGTTTCTCTCGCAGCAGCCAACCAGCTAGTGGTTGTAGGGGGGCGGCTATTTATAGCCTAGGGAGCAGCCCGACATGATAAGACATAGATGCCCTTGTCTGATATGACTGTTAGGTGGTAGGATATTTTGGACAGCTGGCGCATGGCACAACAACGATCAGATTTGAGGCTCGAATTCCTCAGGGCTATCATGTTCCTCACTATGTAGGCAATCTGCACTGGCGAATTCCTAACTCCTTAGCCAGAACAAATTCCTCAGAGACCAGAAGATCTTCGTCTCTGTCACTGAAGAAATTGACTAAGCTGATATGAGATTTCCAATAGCTTCACTCGAAGGATTGGGTAGTTGTAGGATTTTGAGATGAGCATCACTTGGAAATTAGCTTCCTTAGTATTACCTCGACCCCCTTTAACAGTACGGTGTTTCCTATGACTCAAGAAAGAGAAAAAGAAACTACGAAAACAAAAGTCTTCACGCTTCAGATTCCTCGCATGAATATCGAAGTTTTCAAGGTCACACCAATTTCTTCACTTTCAAAGTCTTCAGGAGAACCAAAGTCTTGAGCCGAAGACATTCATTTTTAGGGGTCGACTTTCACTGTTAATATCAAACTCCTCATTGACTTATAGACCTGTGTACACTCACAAACATATTAGTCCCTTAACCTAGAAGTCTTCAATACACCAAAATCACTAAGGGGCACTAGATGCACTTAAAATTCCAATGATTGGCTTCATCAAAATGCCCTAGGTCTTCGTGAGCAAGCAAGTTGGATGCACACCCACTTAGTTTCTTTTGTTGAGCTTTCATACATTTATAGCTCTAGTGCATCCGTTGCATGGCAAACCCTACTCCTCATGTTAACATCAATTGGTGGGCATCTCCATAGCCCGTTGATTAGCCTCGTCAATGTGAGACTTTCTCCTTTTTTGTCTTCTCCACACAACCTCCATCATCATATTCTATTCCACCCATAGTGCTATATCCATGGCTTACGCTCATGTATTGCGTGAGAGTTAAATAAAGCTGAAACACGTTAAAAAGTATGAACCAATTGCTTGGCTGAAACCGGGGTTGTGCATGATGGGAGTATTTTGTGTGACGGAAATGAAGCATAGCCTAACTATATGATTTTGTAGGGATAAGCTTTCTTTGGCTATGTTATTTTGATAAGACATGATTACTTGTTAGTATGCTTGAAGTATTACTATTTTTATGTTAATATGAACTTTTATTTTGAATCATTTGGATCTGAACATTCATGCCACAATACAGAAAATTACACTGAGAAATATGCTAGGTGGAATTCCACATCAAAAATTCTGTTTTTATCATTTACCTACTCGAGGACGAGCAGGAATTAAGCTTGGGGATGCTTGATACGTCTCCAACGTATCTATAATTTTTGATTATTCCATGCTATTATATTACCTGTTTTGGATGTTTATGGGCTTTACTATACACTTTTATATCATTTTTGGGACTAACCTATTAACCGGAGGCCCAGCCCAAATTGCTAATTTTTTTTGCCTATTTTAGTGTTTTGCAGAAAAGGAATATCAAGCAGAGTCCAAACGGAATGAAACCTTCGGGGGAGTTATTTTTGGAACAAACGCAATCCAGGAAACTTGGAGTGGACGTCAAGAAGCAACCGAGGAAGCCAGGAGGCAGGAAGGCGCGCCCTAGGGGGGTGGGCGCGCCCCCCACCTTCGTGGGCCCCTCGTGGCTCCCCTGACCGACTTCCTTTGCCTATATATATCTACATACCCTGAAAACATCCAGGAGCACCACGAAACCCTATTTCCACCGCCGCAACCTTCTGTACCCTTGAGATCCCATCTTGGAGCCTTTTCCGGTGCTCCGCCGAAGGGGGAATCGATCACGGAGGGCTTCTACATCAACGCCAAAGTCTCTCCGATGAAGTGTGAGTAGTTTACCACAGACCTTCGGGTCCATAGTTATTAGCTAGATGGCTTCTTCTCTCTCTTTGAATCTCAATACAAAGTTCTCCTCGATCTTCTTGGAGATCTATTTGATGTAACTCTTTTTGCGGTGTGTTTGTCGAGATCCGATGAATTGTGGGTTTATGGTCAAGTTTATCTATGAGAAATATTTGAATCTCCTTTGAATTCTTTTATGTATGATTGGTTATCTTTGCAAGTCTATTCAAATTATCAGTTTGGTTTGGCCCACTAGATTGATCTGCCATGGGAGAAGTGCTTAGCTTTGGGTTCAATCTTGCGGTGTCCTTTCCCAGTGACAGCAGGGGCAGCAAGGCACGTATTGTATTGTTGCCATCGAAGATAAAAAGATGGGGTTTATATCATATTGCTTGAGTTTATCCCTCTACATCATGTCACCTTGCCTAATGCGTTACTCTGTTCTTATGAACTTAATACTCTAGATCCATGTTGGATAGCGGTCGATGTGTGGAGTTATAGTAGTAGATGCAGAATCGTTTCGATCTACTTGTCACGGACGTGATGCCTATATACATGATCATGCCTAGATATTCTCATAACTATGCACTTTCCTATATTTTGCTCGACAGTAATTTGTTCACCCACCGTAATACTTATGCTATCTTGAGAGAAGCCACTCGTGAAACCTATGGCCCCCGGGTCTATTTTCCATCATATAAGTTTCCAATCTACTTTATTTTGCAATCTTTAATTTCCAATCTATATCATAAAAATACCAAAAATATTTATCTTATCTTATTATCTCTATCAGATCTCACTTTCGCAAGTGGCCGTGAAGGGATTGACAACCCCTTTATAGTGTTGGTTGCGAGGCTCTTGTTTGTTTGTGTAGGTACGAGGGACTTGTGCGTAGCCTCCTACTGGATTGATACCTTGATTCTCAAAAGCTGAGGGAAATACTTATGCTACTTTGTTGCATCACCCTTTCCTCTTCAAGGGAAAACCAATGCAGTGCTCAAGAGGTAGCAGAGCATTAAGTAACGCGGTTGATGTAGTCGAACGTCTTCACGATCCAACTGATCCAAGTACCGAACGTTTGAAACCTCTGTGTTCAGCAGACGCCCAACACGATGACGTCCCTCATGCTCTTGATCCAGTTGAGGACGAGGGAGAGTTCCGACAGCATGATGGCATGGTGACGGTGATGATGAAGTTACCGGTGCAGGGCTTCGCCTAAGCACTACGACAATATGAGGTGTTAAACTGTGGGGGGGGGGGCACCGCACACGGCTAAGAGATTGTCTGTTGTGCTTTGGGGTGTCCCCCGGCCACGTATATAAAGGAGGGCAGGAGGAGGTCGGCGTCCAGGAGGGGCGCACCATAGGGGGGGTCCAACTAGGATTCCCAATCCTAGTTGGACTCCCCTTCCTTTTCCAAAAGGGGGGGAGAGGGAAGGAGGAGGAGAGGGGGAAGGAAAGAAGGGGCCCCGCCCCCTCCCTAGTACAATTCAGACTTTCCATGGGGGGGTGGCCACCCTTGCGGCCCTCCTCTCCTTTCCACTAAGGCCCTTGAAGGCCCATTACTTCCCCGGGGGGTTCCGGTAACCTCCCGGTACTCCGAAAAATACCCGAATCACTCCGGAACCATTCCAGAGTCCGAATATAACCTTTCAATATATCAATCTTTACCTCTCGACCATTTTGAGACTCCTCGTCATGTTCGTGATCTCATCCGGGACTCCGAACAAACTTTGGTCATCAAATCACATAACTCATAATACAAATCGTCATCGAACGTTAAGCGTGCAGACCCTACGGGTTCAAGAACTATGTAGACATGACCGAGACATATCTCCGGTCAATAACCAATAGCGGAGCCTGGATGCTCATATTGGTTCCTATATATTCTACGAAGATATTTATCGGTCAAATCACATAACAATATTTGTCATTCCCTTTGTCATAGGTATGTTACTTGCCCGAGATTCGATCGTCAGTATCATCATACCTAGTTCAATCTCGTTACCGGCAAGTCTCTTTACTCGTTCTGTAATGCTTCATCTCGTAACTAACTCATTAGTCACATTGCTTGCAAGGCTTATAGTGATGAGAATTACCGAGAGGGCCCAGAGATACCTCTCCGATACACGGAGTGACACATCCTAATCTCGATCTATGCCAACCCAACAAACACTTTCGGAGACACCTGTAGAGCATCTTTATAATCACCCAGTTATGCTGTGAAATTTGATAGCACACAAGGTATTCTCTGGTATACGGGTGTTGCATAATCTCAGTCAGAGGAACATGTATAAGTCATGAAGAAAGCAGTAGCAATAAAACCGTAACGATCATAATGCTAAGCTAACGGATGGGTCTTGTCCATCACATCATTCTCTAATGATGTGATCCCGTTTATCAAATGACAGCACATGTACATGGTTAGGAAACATAACCATCTTTGATTAACGAGCTAGTCAAGTAGAGGCATACTAGGGACACTATGTTTTGTCTATGTATTCACACATGTACTAAGTTTCCGGTTAATACAATTCTAGCATGAGTAATAAACATTTATCATGATATAATAAAATATAAATAACGACTTTATTATTGCCTCTAGGGCATATTTCCTTCACTTCAGTCACTGGGTTAATCACATGGTTCTGGAGTTGATTCCTCTCCTCCTCCAGCTCTAAGATGAAATGGGTAATGAACATGTATGTCGACAAAGGGCTTTGATTTATCCCTTCATGGATCAGCTTCCGTCTTGCCCACCAAATGGCCCAAAGGGTAACTACTGCTTTGGTAAACTTTTCATGTGAAAGTTGCTCGATCGTAGTGAATAACCACCTCTTTTCGTTATGTTCAATGTTGCTCCGTAATTCATCAATTAGCTCCTGGTCAACCAGTGACCAAACACAATGAGTGGTGGTACACTCAAGCAAACTATGCTTCCATGAGTCCGGAGTTCCACATATAGCACAGGTGCAGCTCATAGTCATACTCTGGTGCATTCTAACGTCCTTTGTTGGGATAGACTGGCGCGCAAGTCTCCACAAGAAAACCCTGATCTTAGCAGGAATAGTAGTTTTCCATATCCGAACCCAGGCTGACTCCTCATCTTTGCGGTTAGACGCACCCGGGCGTGATTCCAACCAATCCTCTCACCTCTTCTTGGTTTCAACTATCATACGATAACATGACCATACACTGAAGATGCTTGATTTATCGAACATCCAAGACTAGTAGTCCACCACATTCCTTTGACAGACCGGGATTTGCAAGATTTCCTGTGCATCAAACGGCATGAACACCTGCTTCACTAGCTCCATATTCCAACGTGAATTGCTTGAGTCAATAAGTTCAGCCACTAGCTGGGGTGGATCTTGCACTCTAGACACAAGTGGCCTCATTAGTTTAGTCCAAGGGATCCAGTTGGTGCTCCATATTTCCATCGATGATCCATCACCAATTCGCCTGATCAGACCCTGCTTCATAATATCCCTCCCCTCCAGAATAGATCTCCAAATCTGGGATGGATGATTTCCAACATTGGCTTCAAGAATTGAGTAATTTGTGAAGTAGACAACTTTTAAAATTCAAGCACTAAGGGAATCTGGGGAGAATAAAATCCTCCATGATTGCCAAGCCAGGAGAGACAAATTAAAAAGTTCAAAGTCACGAAAACCAAGACCACCCATATACCTTGGCATTGTCATGCTATCCCAAGACACCCAATAGGGTTTCCTCTTCCCTTGTTTGCTATCCCACCAAAAGGCTCTTATAGCTAAAGTTAACTTTTCACATAATCCTCTAGGCAGCTTGAAAC
This sequence comes from Triticum timopheevii, assembly GCA_963921465.1. Lineage (NCBI taxonomy): Eukaryota > Viridiplantae > Streptophyta > Magnoliopsida > Poales > Poaceae > Triticum > Triticum timopheevii. Next base: position 475,597,681 of record OY997268.1, read on the forward strand.
AAGACATCAAGAAGACCGGAATGGCTTGTGCTACTAATTTGATGAGCACATCCTTTGCTGCAGCAGAGAGGGTCTTCTCCATCCATCCTCTTATCTTGTTCCATAAGCGATCAATAAGGTACTTGAAAGCTCCATTCTTGGATGAGCCCACGTTCGTAGGCAGCCCCAAGTATTTCTCGCTAAGTTTTTTATTGGGAACTTGCAAGATTTGTTTCACCTGCTCTCGCACTGATTCTGGACATCCTTGCTGAAAAAACATGATGATTTATCTCTGTTTACCCTTTGACTAGAAGCCCTAGCATAGGTTTCCAATAAGAGAGAAACTTCCTCTGCCCCTTCCGAATTTGCTTTAAAAACAGCAGGCTGTCATATGCAAACAATAAGTGGTTTATCAGCGGAGCTGTTGAAGCCACTTTAATTCCTCCGAGATTAAATGACCGAACACAAGTTTTTAAGAGGCATGGAAGGCCCTCTGCTGCCAGCAAAAACAAATAGGGTGAAATAGGATCCCCTTGACGGATGCCACGCGTAGGATTGAACTCTTCTAATTTTTCTCCATTAAACATAACCGAGAAGGAGACGGATGAGACCATCCCCATGACAATATCAACCCAATTCCGAGTGAAAACAAGCTTCAACATGATAGCTCTGAGATAGTCCCACTCGACACGATCATAGGCCTTCATCATATCCAGTTTCAATGCACAAGACCTGTGAACCTGAGCTTTGTTTCTCTTGATAAAATGAAGGCATTCATAAGAAGCAATGAAGTTATCCATAATTAATCTACGTGAGACGAAAGCCGACTGCTCCTCAGAGATGATCTCCGGTAATATTACCTTCAAGCGATTAGCTATCACTTTTGACGCAACCTTATACAATACATTACACAAACTGATTAGACGGAATTGTGTAAGCATAGTAGGGTTTTTTACCTTCGGGGTTAGAACTAGCACTGTGTCATGTTTTGCTGGTGGTATTAGGTTGTTGGATGATCAGTCGATTTCATTCTTGGGCTGAATTTTGGTGCGTGCATGCTTTTTTTCCATGTGTTTGCTTTTGTTTTTTGCACGTGTAGATTTTCTTATTTTTCAGTTGAGTTTCTTTCTTTACATGTATTTTCAGATGTTGAGTGCGCGAAAATGTATACATGTAAGTACTACATGTACAAATTATATTACAGTACGGAAACTTCACTCTTATATATTTATTCTACATATTGTAAAAAGTGCATTTTGTGAAAAAAATAATTGTTTTCTTACTTTCTTTAAGGGTAATGCCAATGCTAATTGCTTTGTGCTATTTTTTTGCTAATTAAATACATTTTTCTATTATTATGTGTATGTATGCATGAAAATACTATACAATATGTGTGTAAATTATACTAGACTGCTAAAGTTGCATTATTATATGTGTATTCACTGCATATTATAAAAAAATGCAATTTCACGCAAAGTTATGTGCAAGTTTTTTCTTTATTTTCTTTCTTCTTAAGAGTAATACCAATGTCGCTAATTATTCCCTCTTAGAAAACTTTATTTGTTTTACCATGTTTAGTTTTTAACTCATTTCCTATTTTCAAGGACAATACAAATGCCACTTATTCGTTCCTTGTTTAAACTTTGTTTTTATGTAAAATTCACTATTATATGTTTATTATTTGATAACTAAAAATGCAATTTATGTTTAAATTGTGTGCAAATTGCATCATTATTAGTTTTGAATTCCTTTCTTATTAAAGGGTGGTACCAATGCCACTATACTTCATTTCTTTTTAGAAAAAAATACTTTTACTTTTGTGTTTGTGAGTAAGTATACATGCAAATATGATACACCATGTGTGTAAATTATAGTAGAGAGCAAAAATTACACTGCATATGTTTATTTTTGGCATATTGCAGAAGTGCAATTTCAAGGCATACTTGTGTGCAAGTTATTTTTTAATTTTCTTTCTTCTCAAGGGGTTTCATTTTGAGTGCGGCTAATCTGCACCCGGGTTCATCTGCACCCACGCTTAGAAAAAAATTCAAAAAAAATACTAGAAAAATTCAAACAATTCCAAATATTTTTGTGGTGGTAGATAATTTGACGCGTGAGGTGCGCCCCAAAATTCAACTCATTTGAGCATCTGAGCAGCTCTCGGCAAAAAAGACAAAATCAGGGTCTGTAAAAATATGTACTGTTCACGTACTGTTTTGACCCGATTTGTCTTTTTTGCCGAGACCTGCTCAGATGTCCAAATAAGTTGAATTTTGGGGCGCCCCTCACACGTCAAATTATCTACCACCACAAAAAAATTTGGAATTTTTTGAATTTTTCTAGTATTTTTTTTGAATTTTTTGCTGAGAGGGAGCAGATGAGCCCGGGCACCGTTTTGAGTTTTTGTTTCATTTTCCCCTATTCCATATTTTGTTTTTTATATTTTCTTTCTTCTTAAAGGGTTTCATTATTGCATAGAAAACTTCATTATTTTGTTTTAGTTTTAGTTTTTGTATTTTGTTTTCTTAAAGGGTTTCATTCTTCCATAGAAAACTTTATTATTTTGTTTTGTTGTTTTTTTATTTATTTTCTTTCTTCTTAAAGGGTTTGAACCTTCCCTAGAAAATATTATGATTTGGTTTCTGATTTATTTTCTTTCTTCTTAAATGGTTTTACTTTTCCCTTAAAAATTTATTATTTTGTTTTCATTTTCATTTTAATTTATTTCATTTTATTTCTTTAACGGCAATACCTTTATTTTTGCATATTGTAACAAAGCGCATTTTTTGTGTAAATTGCATGCAAATATTGCCATTACTTGTTTTTATTGCCTTTCTTCTTAAAGGGTACTGTTAATGTTCAGTATTTTTTTATTTTCTTTCTTCTTCAAGGGTAATATTAAATGCCAATGATTCATTTTAGCTTAGAAGACTTCATTATTATGATTTTTTTTGTTTCTTTCTTCTTTAAGGGCATTATCAACTCCACTAATTCATTTCTTCTGAGAAAACATATTTTTTGCAAAAATTCCACTAACATATGTTAATTCTTGCATATTATAAAAAATCTATACATATTGTGTGCAAGTTTTATCATTATTCATTTTGTTTCTAAGGGTGGTGGTGGTGGGGGTGTATGGTTGATGGTGTAGGACATCTCTACTCCTAATGTCTCAGTTAGTAAGTGGTTCGTTCGTTTCGTTCGTTCCACCCTTCCATCGATCTCTCCCCAGGCGATCTCCCTCCCACTGATTTTTTCCTCCCTCCGGAAACCAAGACCAGTTTTAATTCATGCCCAGAAAAACCAAATCAACCCATCCATCCTTCCATCGATCCCACCCTTCCATATAAAACACCAATCCTTCCCTTCCATATACGACGCCAATCAAATCATATGAGCCACCCACCAATTTTTTATCGTACCGAGATCTCTTCCCGTATCTGGTTTTTGTTGCCTTTTTTGCCATACCAATCGATCATGCAATATTTGTAGATGGATAGATGGAAAATCGCGCTTACATGATGTCAGGTATCTGCTTACGATCCCATCTAATCAATATCTTCCTCCAGAAATTACCCTCGGTGGAGTGCTCCCCCTCTCTCTACGCTCTTGCCTCTCTTCATCTTCCACATGGTGTCATGGGTGCTCTAGACCTAAACCTACTACCGATCCACCATGGAGTCGACGAGTTCAAAGGGCATGTGATCGATCTGGAGTTCTGGACTACAATCAATCTCAGGAGTCATAACACTTTGTTGCCGTCAATTGGCTGTTGGGCCGGTGGGAACTACGATGCCTCGCTGCTGCGTAACGGAGCAGGTGGCAGAGGTGGCTACAGTGGGGCGGATGAAGTGGGAAAGAGGTGTGGCGGGGCGGCTGGGTGTGCTCTTACTGATGTTGTGGTTGGTGGTGTTGTGTCTTATCCTCGCGACGGCAGTGTTCGCATGGACAGATTGCAGCATGCTCTTCTAGCTGGCACTGTTCAGGTTACTGCTTACGGCGATCGTGATTGCGCTGCTCTCCTCATCTCCCTTCCTTTGTCGTGATGCCGCCTAGGCTATGGTGTGGTTTCCACGCCAGATCCCATGGGCATGGGCAGATCAGTGTCGAGAATAGGAACCCAGAGTCAAGCTGAAGCCATGTGTGAGGAGACACAGGGTTGACGGTGTCATGGTGCTGCGTGCGGTGAGGATTGGAGCCAAGCGGCTGCATCGCTGAGTAAGTGGAGTGGTTGGGGCGTCATGGCGTGGGTGGAGGAAGGGCAGACGAACGAGAATGACGGCACTGTGATGATCCGAGCATGGAGGGGTGGGATGGGGTAGGAAGAGCATGTGGTTGAGAAGAAGGAGCGCCGCTGTGGAGAGAAGATGAGACAACACTAGCAACATCCATTTTTCTGTTCTCATGTATGAATGACAAATTGAGTATCGAGTTAATATATTTTCACACGTTTTGGATGGTGGTGTACTATTGAATTTGAGTCAGATGTCAAGTATCCATCCATGAGCGCCTTGAGAAACCAAGTACTACATGGATGCGTTCCTCGTGTTCTTTTTCATCAAAATGTGACAAAGTTTGATTACCTCTAATGTGCATGCCCTTTTCAGTCTTAAGAACATGTAGCCTGCTTATTTGTCCAACATATGGCATTGTGTAAGGGCATATTTATCCCTTAGTAGTGTTGGTGATTGATGACAATGCTTTTGCGGACTATGTGCATTGAGCTTTTCAGATATATCATGACTGAACACAAGATGATTTGGTGCCCCTCGAAGATTATTGAAGACGGTGTTTCTCTACGTTTCTTTTCGGTGGATTTGAGTCGTAGGAAAGCCGTACTATTAAGAGGGGGTCCGCGTTGGAAAGGTTTGGGTGGAATCTCGCATACACACGTTCCTTTTGCACCGCCTTTCCTTTGGCTCTTTGGAGTTTCCTCCGTCTCACCGTATCTCTGCAGAATGAAGGACTCCTAGTGTTGCTGTTCATAGGCTGGCGGTAGTACTGCTCCCCAGAGCGGTAGTACCGCATGCACCAGCAGGAGTACCGGGCCCCGGCACGGTAGTACCATGGGCGCCCACGGTAGTACTGCTCCTTCTGAGCTGTAGTACCGTAAGCTCAGGCCTGGCGCTGCTGCGCAAGCGTTAGTAGGGGCGGATGTACTTTTTTACATCTGCGTCCTACGCGGTAGTACCGTGCGCTGGCGCGGTAGTACCGTGTAGCCTGGCCAGTCACAGCGACATGAGCGGAAGTAGGGGCGGATGTAATTTTTTACATCCACGCCCTACACGGTAGTACCGCACCTAGTTTGTGGTAGTACCGTGTCGTACTTTTGCATAGATAAAATCTCAGCGGACGTAGTCACGGATGTAATTTTTTATATCCGTGCCTACCATGCCTGGACGGTGCCTGCCATGCGGTAGTACCGCACGGGGTCACGGTAGTACCGCACCAGCGGTTCTACTGCACCTTATCGGTGCTCATCTGGTCGGGTCTAGGCCCTGTTGCGCCCACGATAGTACCGCGGGCCACCGTGGTAGTACCGCAGGCCCTTGCGGTATTACCGCCCCTGTGGTGCGGTAGTACCGCGGGTCGCGGGCTGAGTAGTGGGTAACGGTTGGAATTGTCCCCCCACTATATAAAGGGGTCTTATTCCCCAAGAAGACTCACCTCTTCCATCCCCGTGCTCCATTGTTGCTCCAAGCTCCATTTTCACCCGATCTCTCTCCCTAGCCAATCAAACTTGTTGATTTTCTAGGGATTGGTTGAGAAGGCCCCGATCTACACTTCCACCAAGAGAAATTTGATTCTCCCCACTAATACCTTGCGGATCTTGTTACTCTTGGGTGTTTGAGCATCCTAGACGGCTGAGGTCACCGTGGAGCCATAGTCCATTCTGGTGAAGCTTCATGGTGTCGTTGGGAGCCTCCAATTAAGTTGTGGAGATTGCCCCAACCCTGTTTGTAAAGGTTCGGTCGCCGCCTCCAAGGGCACCAATAGTGGAATCACGGCATCTCGCATTGTGTGAGGGCGCGAGGATAATACGGTGGCCCTAGTGGCTTCTTGGGGAGCATTGTGCCTCCACACTGCTCCAACAGAGACGTACTTCCCCTCAAAGGGAAGGAACTTTGGTAACACATCCTCGTCTTCATCGGTTCCACATCTCTTACCTTTACTTGTGCAAGATTTATTGTGGTCTATCCCTTGCTTGCTTGTGTGCTTATTGTTGTTGCATCATATAGGTTGCTCACCTAGTTGCATTTCTAGACAACCTACTTTGATGCAAAGTTTAATTTGGTAAAGAAAAGCTAAAAATTGGTAGTTGCCTATTCACCCCCCTAGTCAACTATATCGATCCTTTCACATTGGGTGCAAATTCTAGACCTACCCGCCTATTTAATAGGCCAATTGTCTATACATAATATCTAGCAAAAATGCATTAATGCGAATGCAGACATCTTTCATTTGTTTGAGAAATTTGCAAGAAGAAAAGTGTAGTGTTGTGAACAAAATATAAGACCGGGATCAGTGTTTCTACAACAACACAGGTGTGTTTCATGTATTTTTTGATCGTATTACCTTTTCTGCCGTTCCCAGTAATCCATGCCTTGCCACATATTCAATTAAATTCTTCTAATTCTGGCTTAGTTGTTTCCTCAGCTTCTGTCTGACGAGAATGCGATGGATCCGAGGAAGTTCCTGATGCAGAGATAGCTTTGGAAGAAATTTTTGCAGCGTGGTGTTTACATGCTGGTGGTACTCTTGGTGGTTTCTATAGTCTTATTGCCAACTGAAAAAAGTAACATAACATTTGTTGGGCTTTATTCATCCATCAATGCCAAAATATAAAAGGCTGAAAAACAAAAATGAATTGTTATGTGGCCTGTTGAAGTAAAATACAAAAGGGAAAAAGATAATAGTATTTCTGAACTCTGAAGGTATTTTTCTGGAAATTCAACAATACCCATTTTATACATTTATTTTGAAAGATTTAAATATATTGACTAGAAGTTTCATATAGAGAACTCTTATAAGATTATATATTTATTTTGAAAGAAGTAAATATATTGATCAAAAGGGTTTGCATGCTAATATACAAGAAGAGGGAAGAAGAATTACAAAGAGGTCAACTACAGGACAAGAGAATCTATTTGGTATTCTTCAAATGTAAAAGATATAAAATAAAGATCCTTCTTAAACATAACCTTTCAATGTGTAATGGAAGGCACCTTCCCCTCCAAGACCAACCAATTCTTCTATGTTTCCAAATATTCCATAGTACACACACAACCACTTCAATAAATCAGGTTCTATTCGTGTTTTCTTCCTTGATTAGATTTTTTTTCATTGTTGCACCTCATTGATATAATTTAAAGAGATAGTTTTTGCCCCCCTTTTTTCACCCTGTTTTCTTTATCTTAAGACAACAGGGGCGCGTAAATACAAGTCACCACAAAATAAGCTTGGCGGTCATTCATCATTCCGATGAGGATCTTGCCATAGTCACCATCATTCTGATGCCAGTTGGTGAGGTTCCTTTCGTTAATGTTTGAGAGATCCTTCAAGAATTTATTTAGTCGAAAAGGATTGGGGTAGTCTCCATCACTAGATGCCCATTTAGTCAGGCTTTTGTGCGGCTTCGCAGTGCTGCATATCGTGATTTGCTGATTACTTCTGGGCCTCATCAGCATGACGATGTCCACTTCGTCTTTCAGAAGCACAATGAGGGGATGAAGTGGAAAAATTTCTCCCTTCACAGAGATGTTTGACTCCTTCTGTTTGGATTCCCAACTGACCTAACATCTTTTCAAGAGTTGTTCAATGCCACATCTAGTTTTGGTGAGCTGCAAGTTTGGGACAGAGTCAAATCCTCAGATGTTGTTATTGCTGTTAAGGTCAAGATTAATGTGCTAAGAGATGTTCCAGCCAGTATTGTTGTCTCCGGGGCCAACAGTCAGAGTGGTCAATCTTGGACCTGTCCTGTGGTCATATTCCAAGATATGCCAGCAGGGGGGCCCCGCCGGATGAAGACCATGTTCCAGCAGATGGCAATCCCCACCCGAGGCCACCAGAACAGTTTCATCACCCTAATCAAAACAATCTGCTTGTAGGGCCTGTTGCTATGCATCTGGTTCAGCAAGACAATGCAGATGTTGATGACTTGGCCATGGAACCTGAGGATGAGGGTTGGGGCCACTGGACATGCCTCAGGTACCTATTGACATGCAAGTGCAGCCAGATGACTTCATTGAGCTTAATGATCTGCTTGCTCCTTTGGATGAGGTACACCCTGAAGTTGCTGACAATGATGGTAGTGGACTCATTATTTCTCTTGGCTTAAATCCATCTGATGGCAATTCAATCAATTCAGTAGGTGGAGTGCCAAATATGCAGCAATTGGAAGAACTTTTAGCACCACTTGTCCTCCCTACTCTTCAACCAGCTCAAGCTAATGCTCTGATTGACTTCAATCAGCCTATTATTCCACCTCTTGAGGAACAGAATGTTCTTCATCCTCTACCTATTCAGCATCATGTTGAAGTACAACAAGCTCCTTTGGTTATGCCAGCTCCAGATGAACATGAGAATGCAGCTCTAGCACCACCAACTCAAGTCAACTTGCCACTTGAGGGCTATGTTCCACTTGCTGCTAGCCCCTGCCTCTGCTTTGCTGCAAGATGCTGCCAAGGATCATGCCTCTACTGCCTTGTTGCAAGAACCTGCTTAGGAGATTATAGTACAAGCTGCAATTGCCTCACCTCAGACTGCTTTGCCAACTGGACAAGGAACCACATTGCCTGGGTCTGACAACCAAGCACCAGAGGATAATCAAAGTAACTCTGAAGGTAATAGTTTGGAAGCCCTACCTGGTTTCCCTCTACCTATCTTCAGAGATAATATCATTGTCAATACAGTTCAGTTGCCAGATTGTGCTGACCCTGTACTCTCCTCTATTTACCCACAAAATATCACAACAAGAGATGGTGCTGATTTCTTATCCAAGGAAGGACTGGAGCTATACAACAAGTACTTTGCACCCTCATCTTGGCAAGAAGATCACATTCAGGTACCTTCAGAATGGTTTAACTTCATCACTCTTGCTTTGGTGACACCTAATAATTTTGATTGGGCTAAATCCCTTCTCACTTCTAAGTTATGGATTTATCTGACTGAGGGCTCTGCATGCAAGAAATGTTTCCCATTTGTTATACCTGAATCTTGTGTCTCTGGTCTGCAACCTGTTTGCTCAAAGATCCTGGCAGAACAAGAAGCCTCCTCTGCTCCCAGCACAGTTTCTCCTGTGACATCAAGCACACCTCCTCAATCTATGCAAACCACTGTCATTGCTTTAGCTGCTACTGGTCAAAGAAAGAGGAAGGACAAAGCACCTATTGTGGAGACACAGGTAAGGAGAAGCTGTAGGTTGAGTAAACTAAATAAGGGCTTTAAGAAACAAATTTGCCAAGACAGAAATTGTTCTCTTGTTCCACCAGTCCTCCTGTAATTCCATCTAAGATCATTAAAAAAACATCTGTTTCCTTTTGCAAGGCTGATGCAAAGGATTGCTCTGAGGGCATGCTTCACCAGCCTAAGAAAAAGAAGGACAACAAGACTGCTAGCAAAGGGAGCAAGCAACAACCTAGGGAGCCTGAGGCTTAAAGGAGGTCACTGTAGTTGAGAGTCCTAGCTATCTTCAGATTGGACTTGGTTAAGATTTTGTGTACCTGAGACTATGTCACTATGATCCACATATTTTCTGTAATGGATTTGTTGGTCCTTGGTCTGTACTTTTGCATGTATGATTGCCTCCTAATCTTCAAAGCCTTTTCTTCTAATCTGGGTTGTGGCATTGGAAGAAAGTTATCTGGTGTGTGGACGATATGTTATCCATATGTCTGTCATCCCTATAATGAGGTTGAATGTCCTAGAGTTTCAAGGAGCACTTCTTTTGTGCAGTATTTTCCTCTGCATTGCTGAGTACTTTTCATCAATTATCAATGAATCAAAACTGGAATATTATAAACTAGAACATCAGGGGTATCAATGATAGTAACAAATGGTTGGCTATTGCAAACAAGATTTCCGAGTCCCATGCAGATATTATTTGTCACCAAGAAACAAAGAAAGAGAATTTTGATCATAGATATCTCAAAAAAATTTGTCCTAGGAGGATAAACAAATTTGGTTTCATTCCCTCAGTGGGTGCTTCTAGTGGTATTCTCATAGCTTGGAATGATTCCCTTTTTGATGGGGAAACTTTGTTGCAAAATGAATTCTCTTTGTCTATCAGATTTACATCAAAAATGTCAGGGGATTCCTGGATTCCTACAAATGTCTATGGGCCTTGTCAAGGAGAAGCCAGAAACACTTTCATTAATTGGCTAAGAAACATCCAAATGCCTGATGACACAAAGTGGTTAATTATGGTAGATTTTAACTATATCAGGTACCCTCATAATAGAAGCAGACCAGGTGGAAACTTTAATGACATGATGCAGTTCAATGAAATGATTAATTCCCTAGCCTTGGTAGAAATACCTCTAAAAGGCAGGAGAGTAATATGCAGACTGCACCACTGTTGGAGAAACTAGATTGGGTTTTCACTTCAGAAGCTTGGACTGCTCATTTCCCAAACACCAGGGTGTTACCCCTTGCTAAACATGTGTTTGATCATGTACCTTGCCTCATTCAAATTGGAATCCACATCCCAAAAGCAAAGATTTTTAGATTTGAAAATTATTGGTTACAAATTCAGGGCTTCAAGGATGTTGTCAAAGCAAATTGGGATCGGAATCTGAATATTATAGACAATGCAAAAAGGATCACTGCCAAGTTCAAAAGACTCGGAAAATGCTTAAAGCAGTGGGCTAAAACTATATCACAGCTCAGCAACACAATCAAATTTACAAATGAAGTTCTTTTGTTCTTGGACACTATTGAAGAGTTCAGGCCTTTACAGGTAGTTGAATGGAATGGCAGGGAATTTTTAAAGCAACACTTCCTGAAATTGTTGGATTTACAGAGAATATATTGGCAGCAGAGGGCTACTATTAGATGGGTTAAATTTGGGGAAGCAAACTCACAATACTTTCAGGCCAAGGCTACACTCCAATATAGAGTTAATCATATTCATAGTATTCAAAATGAGAATGGCCAATCAGTCAAAGATCATAACTCCAAAGCAGATATTCTTCTGAAAGCATTCAAGGACAGATTGAGTAATTCAGTGCCTACTTTTAACATGTTAAACTTGCAGGGGCTCATCAGAAGGCACCCTAACTTATCCATGTTGGAAGTCCCTTTTTATAAAGAGGAAATTGATAATGTTATCAAAGATTTGCCAACTGAAAAGGCACCACGGCCTGATGGTTTCAACACCAATTTTGTTAAACATTGCTGGGACATAATTGCACCAGATTTCTATGCTTTGATTGAGGATTTCTATCATGGAAAGATTAACTTGCAAAGCATAAACTCATCTTTCATCACTCTGATCCCAAAGACTGAGAACCCAACATCTCCAAATGATTTCAGGACAATTTCACCGCTCAACTGTTCCATCAAGATCATCACTAAATTGCTTGCAAACAGACTTTAGAAGGTCATCCTTAAGCTGGTGCACAGAAATCAATATGGCTTCATCAATAATAGATCTATCCAGGACTGTTTGGCTTGGGCCTATGAATATATTCACCAATGCAACTCCTCTAATGATGAAATCTTGGTATTGAAGCTTGATTTCTAGAAGGCTTTTAATCTCACTGAACCTCAAACCATAAAAGAGATACTTATTTTGCCAGAGGGTTTGGTGACAGATGGCTTATGTGGATAGACATGATCTTCAGCTCTAGTTTTTCCTCTGTGTTATTAAATGGGGTCCGAGGTAAATGGGGTCCGAGGTAAACTGTTTCTCTGCAAGAGAGGAGTCAGACAAGGAGACCCACTCTCCCCACTTCTCTTTGTCTTGGCTGCTGATCTACTTCAGTCAGTTATGAATGAGGCCATGAACAACAATCTTATTACCAAACCTCTGCCTGCTCATCCTTGCCCTGATTTTCCAGTCATCCAATATGCTGATGATACGGTTCTTATTATGCCAGCCTGCACTACTCCGTTAGAACAACTCAAGAATCTACTCATGCATTTCACAACATACACTGGCTTGAGAACCAACTTTCAGAAGTCAGCCATGGTCCCAGTTAATACTAGTCCAGCAAAAATGGAGGTTTTGGCTCAAAATTTTGGATGTTGCATTGGAGCTTTCCCCTTCACTTATTTGGGATTGCCTCTCAGCTTGACTAAACCCAAACTGGAAGATTTTGCTCTCATTCTTAACATGATTGACAAGAGGCTATCTGGTTGTTCCACTTTCCTGTCCTATGGAGATAAACTTGTGCTCATCAAATCTGTCTTCACAAGTCTGCCAACCTTCTTCATGAGCACTCTAGATCTCCCTTGTGGCATTGTTGAACAGATCAACAAATTTCTTAGACATTATTTTTGGAGAAAATATGGCATGGAAGACCAAGGCACAACTCTCATTTCATCGAACAAAGTCTGCATTCCAAAAGATCAAGGTGGCCTAGGCGTGCTCAACATTGCAATTCATAACAAATGTCTCTTGATGAAGCATCTCTACTCCTAATGGACGACTTGGTGAATAGTCTCTGCGGTTTATTTTCGCTGGGTTTTTTTCGTCATCCTCCCACCTCCGGGTTTTTTTCGTCGCCCTCCCACCTCCGTTAACTTGCAATCCTCCCACCGACGGAAGACACCTCGCATGAAAATAACCGGATGACGGCTGAGGCCCCCTCGTACGAAAATAAACCGGAAGAAACGGATGAGCCTGGGAACGACGACCCCTCGCACGAAAGAAACCTCACTGTCGGTGTCAAAACCGGTGTATCTCGGGTAGGGGGTCCCGAACTGTGCGTCTAGGAGGATGGTAACAGGAGACAAGGGACACGATGTTTTTACCCAGGTTCGGGCCCTCTCGGTGGAGGTAAAACCCTACTCCTGCTTGATTAATATTGATGATATGGGTAGTACAAGAGTAGTTCTACCACGAGATCAAAGAGGCTAAACCCTAGGAGCTAGCCTATGGTATGATTGTTGTTCGTCCTATGGACTAAAACCCTCCGGTTTATATAGACACCGGAGAGGGCTAGGGTTACATAGAGTCGGTTACAATGGTAGGAGATCTACATATCCGTATTGCCAAGCTTGCCTTCCACGCCAAGGAAAGTCCCATCCGGACACGGGACGGAGTCTTCAATCTTGTATCTTCATAGTCTAGGAGTCCGGCCAACGGTGATAGTTCGGCTATCCGGACACCCCCTAATCCGGGACTCCCTCAGTAGCCCCCGAACCAGGCTTCAATGATGACGAGTCCGGCGCGTTGATTGTCTTCAGCATTGCAAGGCGGGTTCTTCTCCAAATTCCATATACTTGTTGAATAGTGTCCGGCTTCTTATAAATGATGCGCTCCTTGGCTTCCATGCCCAATAATGGCCATCTTCCACGTGTCGAACGAATGCGAAAAGCCAGGGTATCTTTACATTTACCCCCCTAGCTGCGCAAATGAGCCGCCTATAAAAGAGATGGGGATCTAGATCCAAATCACACCATCCTCCCTCTACGAGCATTCATCGGAGCACCTCTGACAAAAATCCATTCCATCATGGTCAGTCGACGCGGCTCCTCCTCTCACGCTCCCAGCCCTCAGCCTGGAGATTGGGAGAGATGCTCAGTCTCGCACAATGAGTTAGTGATGCTCCAAACCAAGGGATTTCTTCCACCAGCCTTTATGGTTCCGGTTTGAGCCGGACTCGCCACCTATAAGGGCGGAAAGCAAGTGGAGAGCGTCCCCGATCCTTCCAAAGGAGAGCGGGTATGCTTTGTCTCTTATCTGATAAGAGGACTCGGATTTCCAATACATCCGTTTCTCTGGGGGCTCCTGGAGTTCTACGGCCTCCAGTTGCACAACCTTACGCCTGCCTCCATTCTGCATATTTCGAGCTTTGGCCCTTTGCGAGCTGTTTTTGGGCATTGAGGCTCATTTCGTGTTGTGGAAGAGATTGTTTTGCCTTGTACCCCATTCTCATGAGGGGTCAATATATCAAGTGGGCGGAGCCGAACTATGGCGCATCGTCGGGACCGGATATCTATCCGGAACCCCGAAGAAGGCGTCCGAAGACTGGCCTTCGGAATGGTTTTACATGGAAGACGTCCCGCTGCGGGATCCTGTTCGGATCGGCCTCCCGGAGTTCAGTAATGCTCCTTTGAAGAAATGCCTAAGCTGGCGCCCGCGGAGCCCTCAGAGGGAAAGTGACAGGGATGTCCTCTACCTAATGAGCAGAATAAGGTTACTAGCTCATTCCGGACTGACCATGATCGGAGTCATGGCCACATGCATTATGCGGGGGGTGCAGCCGCTCCAATATAGGGGCCACCCCATGTGGGATTTCAACGGGGAGGATGATGCCACCCGCCATGGCCGTAAGGGGCCGGGATCGGTCACCGATCTGGTGAAGATCTTGTCCGGCCTGTACAAAGGGGAAAAGGAGGATTTTCTCCGTGTTAGTCCACTGAACGGATTTTCTATGAACAATCCTCGAAGCTGGGTAAGCGGACATTTCTTTTTGCCTATCCGATCCCCATTCCCATGGTTAAGTATCTCATTTTGTGATTTCGACGCAGGAACTGCGTCGGGCTGTAGAGGATATACACAGCCCACCTCCACAACCCGAGGATCCTGAACGGTCCCTCGATCCGGCCTCCGAAGAGGATCCGGACATAAAGGTGGAGCTGATCGATGGGGTGTTCCACCAACTTAGCATCGGCGATGCTTTGGTCGCCATTACGGCCGACTACCCCGGAATATTTCCAGCTTCCCAGGTAATTGTGACCGAAGTCCTGATACCATGACCCATTCGTGCTTATTTCTGATCACCGCATACCAATGGTGTTCCGCAGGAGGTGCCTTTGAGGCGGGAAGCCGAGCCCGCAGTGGCTGGCCAACAAGGGGCAGCTCGGCCAAGCAGGCAGAAAAGAAGTGCGGTGCGGATCGAGACGTTGCTGCAACGGTATGGCGCGCCATCGTGTTTCAAGGAAAGATTCCTGGAAGGCATACTAACGTTCGTGATCTTTTCAGGAAAAAGAGTGCTCGCCGAACTGTGTCCGGAGAGGTTGCCAATCGAGCCTCCGCCAGCAAGGCTCCAATGCTAGGTCCTGAGGGGGAGGCAAACACAAGGCACGCGTCGGATGCTCCTCCAACGGAGGATGCCGACAGATTGTCTGCCACCAAATCTGAGGTGGAGAGTGCCATGAATCACAGGCACCGCCGGACAATTCTTCGTGATGCATGTTTCTCCCAAGAGGCATTGAATGCCTTTAATTCGGGAGATGCGCACCTCCGTGCCGCTGAAGATGGTCTAGCCAGAGCCACGGAGTAGTATGTGAAAGACATACGGGTGAGGGATTTTGACAGTTATATATGCTAGTAGCCCCCGAGACTTAAAATAGTTAGAATAACTGATTTAAGGATCATTTGTTATGCAGGATCTTACAGAAAAGGATACCCAACTGTCCCAGGAGCTTCAAGAGTGCAAGGCCCAACTTGAGGCCGCACTAGCCACGACAGGGGAAGCCACAGAGACCCCCTCTGGTAATATACACTTTAAAAGAGAATTAGTTTGCGAAGTGCGGCGTGTGTATAAGTCTGACAATAACATTGTAGATGGCGCCGGGGTAGATCCGGACAAGCAACAGCTCCTGCGCCGGTTAAAAGCCGGCGAGAATGTGCTTACAAGGGTGCGGCAAGAGAAAAATAACCTCCAAGATGCCAACACCCAGCTGGGCGAGGAACTAAAAGATGTTTGTGCCCAGCAGTCTGACTCCGTTAAGGAGAATCGGCGGCTTCGTCGCGGCATTTATAGTAAGTGCTTGAGCGAACTTATGAAAATAAGAGTTCGGCGAGGAAGTCGATTAACAGAAATATGTCTGTAGGTATGCTCACAGGTCGTCCTGCAGAGGAAATGCCCGGTTCAATGGGTGACCTACTTTCCGAGCTGCTGCAACTGCACGAACGAGTTCGGCAGGTGATGAGAGGCGTCGCCCAAGCCTTGTGGCCATCCATCTCCCTACCCGAAGGCCTTGGAGAGCTTGCAGAGAAGCTTCAGGGAGCACGGCGGCACTTCCGGCTATGGAAGATATCGGCATGCCGTTAAGGCGCCAGGGAGGCCTGGGCCATGGTGAAGACGCGGTATACGAAGGTTGACCCAAACCACATGGCCGAGATCGGACCTGTGGGGCCCGATGGGAAGGAGATCCCTGTGAGCTTAGTGTACGGCCAAGTAGAGTTGGCCGCAATGTATTCCCAGCGGGACTGTAAACTGGACAGCCTATTAGATGGTATTGAAGAGGAATACAATCAGTCAATTTGACTATGAAATTTAAAATGACATGTAAAATGCCTTCTAGCCGGATTGTAGATCGTTTGTCGTAGCGGAACTTCTCGCTTCAACCTCGGGACCCGATAGTCCGGAGTGTGTCAGAATACCCTCGCGGTTATATAAAAAACTGGGGCATGCGTGGAGACCAGGCGTAGGGGTCATTAGTGCTTTATCAGACAAGTGCCCAACTAGTTATGTTATATTACATGGTTAGTAAGAAACATCTTCGAGGGAGAATAGTTCCGTTAGGGGTTCCTTTCCCTGGGAGGCATGCCCTAAAGTGCATGTCCGGACTACGAAAAAAGCAGGAAAGCATCTGGGGCAGATAAATAAATAAGTAAGAAATCATCTTTTAGTTCACCGACCGAATATTCCCTTAAGAACGCTAGCTTTCGGCTTCACCCAGTCTGAGGTACACATCCGGCTGACCCGGTAGTAACAATCGCAGAGGTGCTCCCTTTACCACCTAGCCGAACAATCGGGAACGTAGGGGTAAGCACAGGAGCCAGGCAACCCAGCTTGGCCAAAACTGAAGTCATATCGATGCATATAATGGTGAATAAAAGGTACATGCAGAAGTGTGACACATGTGTTGGGCATAAAGCCCGTATAAATAAGCTTCTGTTAAAGAAGCCCCCAGGTATACTGAGCGCGGATAACGCGTCAAGTGTGTGCGAACAGTGCGCAAACGAGCCTTCAACGGCTTTAGAAAAAAGGAGGGGGAAGGAGAGAAATAAAAGACAGTTAAAGTATAAAATATAGACGGAGGAAGGAGACGAACTCAGAGTCCGGCGCTAGGCATAGAATCTTCGGAGACGGGCTGTGTTCCATGGGTTCGGCTCGAGTCGGTTATCCGATGCGTTTCGCAGATGGTACGCTCCGCCGGTCAGGACTTGGTCGATGATGAAGGAACCTTCCCATTTGGGCTTGAGTTTGTCCTTTTTCTTGTCCAGCAGGCGTAGAACTAGTTCGCCAACATTGTAAGTTTTGGCCCGTACTTCTCTGCTTTGATATCTTCGAGCCTACTGTTGATAGAATGTGGAACGAGCTTTTGCCACGTTGCGCTCCTCCTCTAAGGCGTCCAAACTGTCCTGCCGATCCAGCTCGGCTTCTCTTTCTTCGTACATGCGCACGCGAGGTGAGTCATGAATTATATCGCAGGGCAAAACTGCCTCTGTGCCGTATACCATAAAAAATGGTGTGAATCCGGTAGTGCGATTCGGCGTGGTCCGCAGCCCCCATAGTACGGAGTCGAGCTCCTCTACCCAGTGCGTGTTAGATTCCTTAAGGGACCGCACTAGTCTGGGTTTAATGCCACTCATGATTAGACCATTTGCTCGCTCGACTTGACCGTTAGTTTGAGGGTGATAGACTGAAGCATAGTCGAGCTTGATGCCCATGTTTTTGCACCAGAGTTTGACCTCGTCGGCCGTGAAGTTCGTGCCATTATCAGTGATGATGCTATGGGGGATGCCGTAACGGTGTACTACCCCTGATATGAAGTCTATCACCAGTCCGGATTCGGCCGTCTTAACTGGCTTGGCCTCTATCCATTTGGTGAATTTATCCACCATGACCAATAGGTATTTTTGCTTGTGGGTTCCTCCTTTAAGAGGTCCAACCATGTCAAGCCCCCAGACCACGAACGGCCAGGTGATGGGTATAGTTTTCAGGGCGGTGGGTGGACCTCGCTTCGGAAGTTATCCGGGGATCCGAAGACCACTTCAAGTGTAACTGAGCCTGTACAGTTGGCCTCTACACCTGGTATGACGCCTTTGAAGGTCGTCTTTGTGGGTTTAATCCTTGAGGGGTCTATGCCCATCTTGCGCACTGTATCCTGATAAAGCAGGTTCAGGCTGCAGCTGCCGTCCATCAGGACTCTAGTGAGGTGAAATCCGTCGACGATTGGGTCTAGAACCAATGCGGCGAATCCGCCATGGCGGATGCTAGTGGGGTGGTCCCTTCAATCAAAAGTGATCGGGCAGGAGGACCACGGATTGAACTTTGGGGCGACTGGCTCCATCGCATATACGTCCCCGAGTGCACGCCTCCGCTCCCTTTTGGGTATGCGGGTTGCGTATATCATGTTCACCGTCCGCACTTGTGGGGGGAAACCCTTCTGTCCCCTATTGTTCGGTGGCCGGGTCTCCTCCTCGTCATCGCTATGCAGCCCCTTGTCATTGTTTTCGGCAGTTAACTGTTGGGGAACGTAGTAGAAATTCAAAATTTTCGTACGTGTCACCAAGATCTATCTATGGAGAAACCAGCAACGAGAGGATGGAGAGTGCATCTACATACCCTTGTAGATCGCTAAGCGGAAGCGTTCAAGAGAACGCGGTTGAAGGAGTCGTACTCGTCGTGATCCAAATCACCGGAGATCCTAGTGCCTAACGGACGGCACCTCCGCGTTCAACACACGTACAGCCCGGTGACGTCTCCCATGCCTTGATCCAGCAAGGAGAGAGGGAGAGGTTGAGGAAGACTCCATCCAGCAGCAGCACAATGGCGTGGTGGTGGTGGAGGAGCATGGCAATCCTGCAGGGCTTCGCCAAGCACCGCGAGAGAGGAGGAGTACTTGGGAGAGGGGGAGGGCTATGCCAGAACTTGGGTGAAGCTCCCATGCACCTCCCCACTATATATAGGGGTGGAGGGGGCTGGTTGCTTGCCCTCCCAGTCCATTGGGGCGTTGGCAAAGGTGGGAGGAAAGAAATCCCATCATTTCCTTCCCCACCGATTGTTATCCCCCTTTTTAGGGATCTTGATCTTATCCCTTCGGGATATGATCTTATTCCTTCTAAGGGGGGATCTTGGTGCGCCTTGACCAGGTGTGTGGGGCCTTGCCCCCACTACCCACGTTCATGTGGGTCCCCCCATGCAGGTGGGCCCCACTCCAGAACCCTCTAGAACCTTCCCAGTACAATACCGAAAAATCCCGAACATTTTCTGGTGGCCAAAATAGGACTTCCCATATATAAATCTTTACCTCCGGACCATTCCAGAACTCCTCGTGACGTCCGGGATCTCATCCGGGACTCCAAACAATATTCGATAACCACGTACATCTATTCCCTATAACCCTAGCGTCATCGAACCTTAAGTGTGTAGACCCTACGGGTTCGGGAGACACGTAGACATGACCGAGACAACTCTCCGGCCAATAACCAACAGCGGGATCTAGATACCCATGTTGGCTCCCACATGTTCCACGATGATCTCATCGGATGAAACACGATGTCGAGGATTCAATCAATCTCGTATTCAATTCCCTTTGTCTAGCGGTATAGTACTTGCCCGAGATTCGATCGTCGTTATCCCGATACCTTGTTCAATCTTGTTACCGGCAAGTCTCTTTACTCGTTCCGTAACACATCATCCCGTGATCAACCCCTTGGTCACATTGTGCACATTATGATGATGTCCTACTGAGTGGGCCCAGAGATACCTCTCCGTCACACGGAGTGACAAATCCCAGTCTCGTTTCGTGCCAACCCAACAGACACTTTCGGAGATACCCGTAGTGTACCTTTATAGCCACCCAGTTACGTTGTGACGTTTGGTACACCCAAAGCATTCCTACGGTATCCGGGAGTTGCACAATCTCATGGTCTAAGGAAATGATACTTGACATTAGAAAAGCTTTAGCATACGAACTACACGATCTTTGTGCTAGGCTTAGGATTGGGTCTTGTCCATCACATCATTCTCCTAATGATGTGATCCCGTTATCAACGACATCCAATGTCCATGGTCAGGAAACAGTAACCATCTATTGATCAACGAGCTAGTCAACTAGAGGCTTACTAGGGACATGGTGTTGTCTATGTATCCACACATGTATCTGAGTTTCCTATCAATACAATTATAGCATGGATAATAAACGATTGTCATGAACAAGGAAATATAATAATAATAACTAATTTATTATTGCCTCTAGGGCATATTTCCAACAGTCTCCCACTTGCACTAGAGTCAATAATCTAGTTCACATCGCCATGTGATTAACACTCACAGGTCACATCGCCATGTGACCAACATCCAAAGAGTTTACTAGTGTCACCAAACTAATTCACATCATCATGTGATTAAGACTCAATGAGTTCTGGGGTTTGATCATGTTTTGCTTGTGAGAGAGGTTTTAGTCAATGGGTCTGCAACATTCAGATCCGTATGTACTTCGCAAATCTCTAGGTCATATTGTAAATGCTACTTCCACGCTCCACTTGGAGCTATTCCAAATGGTTTCTCCACTATACGTATCCGGTTTGCTACTCAGAGTCATTCGGATAGGTGTTAAAGCTTGCATCGACGTAACCCTTTATGTCGAACTCTTTATCACCTTCATAATCGAGAAACATGTCCTTATTACTCCAAGGACAATTTTGACCGCTGTCCGGTGATCCACTCCTTGATCACCTTTGTACCCTCTTGCCAGACATGTGGCAAGGCACGCATCAGGTGCGGTACTCAGCATGGCATACCGTATAGAGCCTATGACAAAAGCATAGGGGATGACCTTCGTCCTTTCTCTCTTTTCTGCTGTGGTCGAGCTTTTAGTCTTAACTTCATACCTTACAACTCAACCAAGAACTCCTTCTTTGACCGATCCATTTTGAACACCTTCAAGATCATGTCAAGGTATGTGCTCATTTGAAAGTACCATTAAGCATTTTTTATCTATCCTCACAGATCTTGAAGCTCAATGTTCAAGTAGCTTAATCCAGGTTTTCACTTGAAAAACACTTTTCAAATAACCCTATATGCTTTCCAGAAAATTCTACATCATTTCTGATCAACAATATGTCAACAACATATACTCATCAGAAATTCCATAGTGCTCCCACTCACTTCTTTGGAAATACAAGTTTCTCATGAACTTTGTATAAACCCAAAATCTTTGATCATCTTATCAAAGTGCATATTCCAACTCCGAGATGCTTACTCCACTCAATGGAAGTATCGTTGGAGCTAGCATACCTTTTAGCATCCTTAGGATCGATAAAACCTTTCTGATTGTATCGCATACAACCTTTCCTTACGAAAACTGGTAAGGAAACTCGTTCTGACATCCATCTGCCAGATTTCATAAATGCAGCTTGTGCTAACATGATTCTGACAGACTTTAAGAATCGCTACGGATGAGAAAATCTCATCGCAGTCAACTCCTTGAACTTGTGAAAAACTCTTCGCCACAAGTCGAGCTTCATAGATGGTGACATTACCATCCACGTCCGTCTTCTTCTTAAAGATCCATTTATCTCAATGGCTTGCCGATCATTGGGCAAGTCCACCAAAGTCCATGCTTTGTTCTGATACATGGATCCTATCTCGGATTTCATGGCTTCTAACCATTTGTCGGAATTTGGGCCCACCATCTCTTCTCCATAGCTCGTAGGTTCATTGTTGTCTAGCAACATGACCTTCAAGACAGGATTACCGTACCACTCTGAAGTAGTACGCATCCTTGTCACCCTACGAGGTACGGTAGTGACTTGATCCAAAGTTTCATGATCACTATCATAAGCTTCTACTTCAATTGGTGTAGGTGCCACAGGAACAACTTCATGTGCCCTGCTACACACTAGTTGTAGTGATGGTTCAATAACCATATCAAGTCTCCACCATCCTCCCACTCAACTTTTCGAGACAAACTTTTCCTCGAGAAAGGACCCGGTTCAAGAAAAAATCCCTATTGCTTTCGGATCTGAATTAGGAGGTATACCCAACTGTTTTGGGTGTCCTATGAAGATGCATTTTATCCGCTTTGGGTTCGTGCTTATCAACCTGAAACTTTTTCACATAAGCGTCGCAGCCCCAAACTTTTAAGAAACGACAACTTAGGTTTCTCCAAACCATAGTTCAAATGGTGTTGTCTCAACGGAATTACGTGGTACCCTATTAAAGTTACTGCGGTTGTCTCTAATGCCTAACCCATGAACGATAGTGGTAATTCGATAAGAGACATCACGGTACGAACCATATCCAATAGGGTGCAACTATGATGTTTGGACACACCATCACACTATGGTGTTCCAGGCGGTATTAATTGTGAAACAATTTGCACACTGTCTTAATTGCGTGCCAAAGCTCGTAACTCAGATACTCATCTCTATGATCATATCATAGACATTTTATCCTCTTGTCACGATGATCTCCAACTTCACTCTGAAATCACTTGAACCATTCCATAATTCAGACTTGTGTTTCATCAAGTAAATATACTCAGTATCTACTCAAATCATCCGTGAAGTAAGAACACAACGATATCCACTACGTGCCTCAGCACTCATTGGACTGCACACATCAAAATGTATTACTTCCAACAAGTTGCTTTCTTGTTCCATTTTACTAAAAACGAGGCTTTCAGTCATCTTGCCCATGCGGTATGATTTGCATGTCTCAAGTGATTCAAAATCAAGTGAGTCCAAATGGTCCATTTTCATGGAGTTTCTTCATGCATATACACCAATAGACATGGTTCGCATGTCTCAAACTTTTCAAAAACGAGTGAGTCCAAAGATCCATCAACATGGAGCTTCTTCATGCGTTTTATACCAATATGACTCACATGGCAGTGCCACACGTAGGTGGTACTATCATTACTATCTTATATCTTTTGGCATGAACATGTGTATCACTACGATCGAGATTCAATAAACCATTCATTTTAGGTGCAAGACCATTGAAGGTATTATTCAAATAACAAAGTAACCATTATTCTTAAATGAATAACCGTATTGCGATAGACATAATCCAATCATGTCTATGCTCAACGCAAACACCAAATAACAATTATTTAGGTTTAACACCAATCTCGATGGTAGAGGGAGCGTGTGATGCTTGATCACATCAAGCTTGAAAACAAAACTTCCAACACATATCGCCAGCTCACCTTTAGCTAGTCTCCGTTTACTCGGCAGCCTTTTATTTCGAGTTACTAACACTTAGCAACCGAACCGGTATCTAATACCCTGGTGATACTAGGAGTACTAGTAAAGTACACATAAACATAATGTATATCCAATATACTTCTATCGACCTTGCCAGCCTTCCCATCTACCAAGTATCTAGGGTAACTCTGCTCCAGTGGTTGTACCCCTTATTACAGAAGCACTTAGTCTCGGGTTTGGGTTCAACCTTGGGTTTCTTTACTAGAGCAGCAGCTGATTTGCCGTTTCATGAAGTATCCCTTCTTGCCCTTGCCCTTCTTGAAACTAGTGGTTTCACCAACCATCAACAATTGATGCTCCTTCTTTATTTCTACTTTCGCAGTGTCAAACATCGCGAATATCTCAAGGATCATCATATCTATCCCTGATATGTTATAGTTCATCACGAAGCTCTAGCAGCTTGGTGGCAATGACTTTGGAGAAACATCACTATCTCATCTGGAAGATCAACTCCCACTCGATTCAAGTGATTGTTGTACTCAAACAATCTGAGCACAAGCTTAACGATTGAGCTTTTCTCCCTTAGTTTGCAGGCTAAGAAAATCGTCGGAGGTTTTATACCTCTTAACGTGGGCACGAGCCTGAAATCCCAAATTCAGCCCTCGAAACATCTCATATGTTCCGCGACGTTTTGAAATCGTCTTTGGTGCCTCAACTCTAAACCGTTTAACATTACCGAACTATCACGTAGTTATCAAAACATGTGTGTGAGATGTTCGCAACATCCACAGACGACGTTCGAGGTTCAGCACACTGAGCGGTGCATTAAGGACATAAACCTTCTTCGAAGCAACGAGGACAATGCTCAGTTTACGGACCTAGTCCGCATAATTGCTACTATCAACTTTCAACTGAATTTTCTCTAGGAACATATCTAAACAGTAGAACTAAAGCGCGAGCTTACGACATAATTTGCAAAGATCTTTTGACTATGTTCAGGATAATTGAGTTCATCTTATGAACTCCCACTCAGATAGACATCCCTCTAGTCATCTAAGTGATTACATGATCCGAGTCAACTAGGCCGTGTCCGATCATCACGTGAGACGGACTAGTCATCATCGGTGAACATCTTCATGTTGATCGTATCTACTATACGACTCATGCTCGACCTTTCGGTCTCTTGTGTTCCGAGGCCATGTCTGTACATGCTAGGCTCGTCAAGTCAACCTAAGTGTTTCGCGTGTGTAAATCTGGCTTACACCCGTTGTATGTGAACGTAAGAATCTATCACACCCGATCATCACGTGGTGCTTCGAAACGACGAACTTTCGCAACGGTGCACAGTTAGGGGAACACTTTCTTGAAATTTTAATGAGGGATCATCTTATTTACTACCGCCGTTCTAAGCAAATAAGATGCATAAATATGATAAACATCACATGCAATCAAATAGTGACATGATATGGCCAATATCATTTTGCTCCTTTTGATCTCCATCTTCGGGGCTCCATGATCATCATCATCACCGGCATGACACCATGATCTCCATCATCATGATCTCCATCATCGTGTCTCCATGAAGTTGTCTCGCCAACTTATTACTTCTACTACTATGGCTACCGGTTAGCAATAAAGTAAAGTAATTACATGGCGTTGTTCAATGACACGCAGGTCATACAATAAATAAAGTCAACTCCTATGGCTCCTGCCGGTTGTCATACTCATCGACATGCAAGTCATGATTCCTATTACAAGAACATGATCAATCTCATACATCACATATCATTCATCACATTCTTTTTGGCCATAACACATCACATAGCATACCTGCAAAAACAAGTTAGACGTCCTCTAATTGTTGTTTGCATGTTTTACGTGGCTGCTATGGGGTTCTAGCAAGAACGTTTCTTACGCAAAAACCACAACGTGATATGTCAATTGCTATTTACCCTTCATAAGGACCCTTTTCATCGAATCCGTTCCGACTAAAGTGGGAGAGACTGGCACCCGCTAACCACCTTATGCACCAAGTGCATGTCAGTCGGTGGAACCTGTCTCACGTAAGTGTACGTGTAAGGTCGGTCCGTGCCGCTTCATCTCACAATACCGTCGAAACAAGATTGGACTAGTAACGGTAAGCATATTGAACAAAATCAAAGCCCACAACTACTTTGTGTTCTACTCGTGCAAATAATCTACGCAATAGACCTAGCTCATGATGCCACTGTTGGGGAACGTAGCAGAAATTCAAAAATTTCCTACGTGTCACCAAGATCTATCTATGGAGAAACCAGCAACGAGGGGAAGGAGAGTGCATCTACATACCCTTGTAGATCGCTAAGCGGAAGCGTTCAAGAGAACGGGGTTGAAGGAGTCGTACTTGTCGTGATCCAAATCACCGGAGATCCTAGTGCCGAACGGACGGCACCTCCGCGTTCAACACACGTACAGCCCGGTGACGTCTCCCATGCCTTGATCCAGCAAGGAGAGAGGGAGAGGTTGAGGAAGACTCCATCCAGCAGCAGCACAACGGCGTGGTGGTGGTGGAGGAGCGTGGCAATCCTGCAGGGCTTCGCCAAGCACCGCGAGAGAGGAGGAGTACTTGGGAGAGGGGGAGGGCTGCGCCAGAACTTGGGTGAAGCTCCCATGCACCTCCCCACTATATATAGGGGTGGAGGGGGCTGGTTCCTTGCCCTCCAAGTCCATTGGGGCGTTGGCAAAGGTGGGAGGAAAGAAATCCCATCATTTCCTTCCCCACCGATTGTTATCCCCCTTTTTAGGGATCTTGATCTTATCCCTTCGGGATATGATCTTATTCCTTCTAAGGGGGGATCTTGGTGCGCCTTGACCAGGGGTGTGGGGCCTTGCCCTCACTACCCACGTTCATGTGGGTCCCCCCATGCAGGTGGGCCCCACTCCGGAACCTTCTAGAACCTTCCCGATACAATACCGAAAAATCCGGAACATTTTCCGGTGGCCAAAATAGGACTTCCCATATATAAATCTTTACCTCTGGACCATTCCAGAACTCCTCTTGACGTCCGGGATCTCATCCGGGACTCTGAACAACATTCGGTAACCACGTACATCTATTCCCTATAACCCTAGCGTCATCGAACCTTAAGTGTGTAGACCCTACGGGTTCGGGAGACACGTAGACATGACCGAGACAACTCTCCGGCCAATAACCAACAGCGAGATCTGGATACCCGTGTTGGCTCCCACATGTTCCATGATGATCTCATCGGATGAACCACGATGTCGAGGATTCAATCAATCCCGTATTCAATTCCCTTTGTCTAGCGGTATAGTACTTGCCCGAGATTCGATCGTCCTTATCCCGATACCTTGTTCAATCTTGTTACCGGCAAGTCTCTTTACTCGTTCCGTAACACATCATCCCGTGATCAACCCCTTGGTCACATTGTGCACATTATGATGATGTCCCACTGAGTGGGCCCAGAGATACCTCTCCGTCACACGGAGTGACAAATCCCAGTCTCGTTTCGTGCCAACCCAACAGACACTTTCGGAGATACCCGTAGTGTACCTTTATAGCCACCCAGTTACGTTGTGACGTTTGGTACACCCAAAGCATTCCTACGGTATCCGGGAGTTGCACAATCTCATGGTCTAAGGAAATGATACTTGACATTAGAAAAGCTTTAGCATACGAACTACACGATCTTTGTGCTAGGCTTAGGATTGGGTCTTGTCCATCACATCATTCTCCTAATGATGTGATCCCGTTATCAACGACATCCAATGTCCATGGTCAGGAAACAGTAACCATCTATTGATCAACGAGCTAGTCAACTAGAGGCTTACTAGGGACATGGTGTTGTCTATGTATCCACACATGTATCTGAGTTTCCTATCAATACAATTATAGCATGGATAATAAACGATTATCATGAACAAGGAAATATAATAATAATAAATAATTTATTATTGCCTCCAGGGCATATTTCCAACATTAACTTGCCTTCCTGCTTGAACACCCAACAATCCCTGTTGGTGTGATTGGCTGGCTTTTCGGGGGTGCCGTGTATCTGGCATGAGCGATCAAGTATTCGGTCCAAATTGAACAGGCCCGGAGTATTTCTTTTGAATGGCTTTTTCCGCTGACCGGGTTTAGAGCCTCTGAATCCCGCATTGACTGCCGTATCCTCAGTATTGTCGCCATTAATGTAGTGCTTGTGCTTGTTGCGACGCGACCTGCCGTTGGTGTCCTTGGTATCCGAATTACCAGGGCTCTTGGTCATGTTGTTACTACGAGCTAGCCAGCTATCCTCTCCCGCGCAGAAGCGGGTCATGAGTGTTGCGAGGGCTGCCATGGATTTCGGCTTTTCCTGTCCTAGGTGCCGGGCAAGCCACTCGTCGCGGATGTTGTGTTTGAAGGCTGCAAGGGCCTCTGCATCCGGACAGTCGATGATTTGATTTTTCTTGGTTAGGAACTGTGTCCAGAATTGTCTGGCCGATTCTTCTGGCTGCTGAATTATGTGGCTTAGGTCATCGGCGTCTGGTGGTCAGACATAAGTGCCCTGGAAGTTGTCGAG
Organism: Triticum timopheevii; assembly: GCA_963921465.1. Lineage (NCBI taxonomy): Eukaryota > Viridiplantae > Streptophyta > Magnoliopsida > Poales > Poaceae > Triticum > Triticum timopheevii. The sequence goes on from OY997268.1 coordinate 475,625,560, forward strand.
GAATGCGGCTTCCAGGTCTTCCCAACAGCTGATTGACTCTGCTGGCAAGCTGTTAAGCCAATGCCACGCTGGTCCTTTAAGCTTGAGTGGGAGGTATTTGATGGCGTGTAGATCATCACCGCGGGCCATGTGGATATGGAGGAGATAATCCTCGATCCAGACCGCCGAATCTGTTGTGCCATCGTATGATTCAATGTTTACGGGTTTGAAACCCTCAGGGATTTGATGATCCATCACTTCGTCTGTGAAGCATAGTGGGTGTGCGGCGCCTCTGTATTGGGCTATGTCACGACGCAGCTCAAATGAGCTTTGTCTACTGTGTTCGGCCCGGCCGGAATTGTTGTATCCGGCGTGACGGTTGTCTATCGTGGGGTGCCCACGCGATCCGTAGATCGATCTTGTTTGCCTTGCCTTGTCCTCGAGTATATCCCGCAGGTCTGGCGCATTTTCCCGTGCCTTGGTATTTTTTGAGCGGCGCCGGGGTGCGGCTTGAGTGTAGGGCCGAGAGGCCTCTCTGTCGCGGCCACAAGGTGGCCGGTCGGCCGTATTATGCACTGGTGATGTAGGTTTAGGTGCTTCCTCCTCTAATCGGGGTAGCAACCTGCGTTTTGGGTAGCTCTTGGAGGGGCGTTCGAGTTCATACTCTTCGGCCGCAAGGACTTCAGTCCATCTGTCGGCTAGCAAGTCTTGGTCAGCTCTAAGTTGTTGCTGCTCTTTCTTGAGGCTGCTTGCCGTGGCCATAAGCCTGCGCTTGAAACGCTCTTGTTCGACGGGATCCTCGGGCACGACAAATTCATCATCGTCGAGGCTTGCTTCATCTTCGGAGGGAGGCATATAATTATCGTCCTCTACCTCTCTGTCTGCCTCTCTATCATGAGGGCTGGCTTCTCCCTCCTCCTGTGCTGAATCCTGCTGGAGGGGGTTGTCTTCGGCACTGTCTGGGGTGTTATTATCTCCCGTGCCGGAATCACCGTTTTTGCTGTGGCGGGATTTAGAGCGGCGCTGCTGACGCCGGCGCTTAGGCTGTTTCTTGGAGGGGTCGTCCTCCGTTGTTCCATCGACATTCCCGTCCCTTGGGATGCCCACCATGTAAATGTCGTATGACGAGGTGGCCTGCCAGTGCCCTGTAGGCGTTGGTTCTTGGTCGTCTCCTGCATCGTCGTCCATACCGTCGATGTCTTCGGAGTCGAAGTCTAGCATGTAGGTTAAGTCATCGACAGTGGCTACGAAGTGGGTGGTGGGTGGGCTTTGAATTTCTTTGTCGTCTGCATCCCAACCGTCCTAACCATAATCCGGCCAGGGCTCTCCTGATAAAGAGAGACACTTTAGCGAATTCAGGATGTCGCCAAAGGGCGAGTGCTGAAAGATGTCCGCAGCGGTGAACTCCATGATCGGCGCCCAATCGGATTCGATTGGCAGGGGCGCGGAAGGGGTCGGAGTCCGGCATCTTGGAGTCACGAGCTTCACAAAGGACAGTGTTGGTATTCGGCTCTATCACCGTAGAGGTAGCAGCCCCCGAGGCGGTGTCCAGCCACCTGTCCTCGATTGGCGCAGTCGGCTCCGAGCTAAGGGTCGGAGCGGACATTTGTGCGGCCTCCAGGGCACTGTCCGGCAGCAGAGCTAGATCATGCCCATCGTGACAGTGCGGCGCGCTTGGCTGTGGCTCGAACCCGTCGAAGATCAAGTCTCCGCGGACGTCAGTCGTATAGTTCAAACTTCCAAATCTGACCTGATGGCTAGGGGCGTAGCTTTCAATCTGCTCCAGATGGCCAAGCGAGTTGGCTCGCAGTGCAAAGCCGCCGAATACGAAGATCTGTCCGGGGAGAAAAGTCTCACCCTGGACCGCGTCGTTGTTGATGATCGAAGGAGCCATCGGGCCTAAAGGTGACGATACAGAGGAACTCTCAATGAAAGCACCAATGTCGGTGTCAAAACCGGCGGATCTCGGGTAGGGGGTCCCAAACTGTGCGTCTAGGCGGATGGTAACAGGAGACAAGGGACACGATGTTTTTACCCAGGTTCGGGCCCTCTCAGTGGAGGTAAAACCCTACTCTTGCTTGATTAATATTGATGATATGGGTAGTACAAGAGTAGATCTACCACGAGATCAAAGAGGCTAAACCCTAGGAGCTAGCCTATGGTATGATTGTTGTTTGTCCTATGGACTAAAACCCTCCGGTTTATATAGACATCGGAGAGGGCTAGGGTTACACAGAGTCGGTTACAATGATAGGAGACTACATATCCGTATTGCCAAGCTTGCCTTCCACGCCAAGGAAAGTCCCATCCGGACACGAGACGGAGTCTTCAATCTTGTATCTTCGTAGTCTAGGAGTCCGGCCAACGGTGATAGTTCGGCTATCCGGACACCCCCTAATCCGTGACTCCCTCACTCACGATCGAGGCTGCCCTCATCTATTTGCTACAACGACGGGAGCCATGCCGCCGCCGCCACCGCCACCGCGATCCCTGAAACACCGTCGCCCTCCACTCTCGATCCCCTCCCATCGCCGCCGCCCTCGGCTCTTGATCCCCTCGAGTAAGCTGCGTCGCCGTGGTCTCTCGATTCCCTCGAGATCGTTGCGCCGCCATCCCCTCGAGATCCCCAGATCTCACACCGCCACCGCCGGTGCCTCCTCCTCTGGCGACGCAGCGAACGAGAGCAGGGCCGCAGTAGGGGTGGCTGCCTCGTGCCCCCTATGTCCAGGAGTACGTCTAAGATCGTCATGTGTTCTTCCCCATCGAGTTCGCCTGTTGACTGGTTCGCGAAGGTTTCGGCAGATCCGTTTTCGCCCTGGATGTGAATCGCATACCAGCGACTTTGGCGGTCCGACCTCGTGCACGTCGTCCTCACCATCAACCCCAAGTCCCTCCTCCAGTGGACCATTGAACTCCACAACCAATTTCTTCGACGCTGTCATGCAGGTTCGAGTCCAAACAGTGAGGAGATTGATTCATGCGTGCTTGTTACAGTCCAGATCTCTAAATAAATGTTCCGAACGAGGAAGGTATGGGAGATTGGCAGTGTCAAGCATGTGTTTCCTTACGTCTCCTTCTGTACTCCAGCTGGTACAACTTCCTGTAGTTTCTCATATTTTTTGGTTAATTGTGATATGTATTTATTTCATCTCACACCTCAGTTCCAGTAAGACTTCTGTTCTCTTATTGCATATTTGGGTTGTAGTTTTTGATACTACTCCTATAGGGCATACTTTAGGGTTTTGCAGTTCCGATCAACACTTGAGAAGAAAAATGATGCGAGTAAAGAATAGCTTCAGTGGTCTATTGAATCAGGTGTTCCTTAATCTTGATAAATTCCTATCTATTGGGAAGCTACGATTGTTTTTATGTGTATGCCCACCGCCGTGTTGCCTTTATTCTGATTTTAACTCTGAAGAACTAACATATTATGCATCTGTTCATTCCAACATGACAATACACTGTATAATTTACGAAAGAAGATGGGCATGATAGTCTGTTCTTGGTTCATTAGAACATGGCCTACCAATATGTTGAGGAATTAACGGCATCCTGAATAAAAGATGATTCCTTAATTGTTTGATTTGTTGAGTCTTACATATAAATAGATACTGTGATCCATGGAATTCTTCCATTGTTTGTATTGAAGTTAAATGACAATATGCTCTTCATATATACTTTCAATATAGTAGAATATTCATTTGGGGTAAATTGACTTGTTCTATTTGAAAGTGCTGCACCGGCACTAATAAACAAATCCAATCTCATGTCATCTATTTATTCTGACAATGGTGCCATGTAGACTAGGAATTAGAAAAAAACAAGTACTAGGATACATTGCAAACTATGGAACGAAATAAACCTACCTGAAAAGGCCTCAGCAGTTCTACGCATGAGCCGAGTAATGCAGCATTATAGGATGATCCATTCATATGCATACAAAGGCTTCAATTTTGATTTACATTCAGTTTCGTCCGAATATTGATTTTTCTTTAGTTTAGATCAGCTATGATTTAGGTACTACAGTTGTATAGGATGATCCACTGCCATTCATATAGAGGTTCCAGTCTTGATTATGTTTCGGTTGAATTCAGTTTTTCGAGTCAGCCCATCTCAGCTCTATGTGTGACATTTATAAGATGACCCCATAAAATTCAGAAAAGACGGTATTTTTTCCCATCTCAGCCCCAACTGTTGCTTTCTTTGAGGTTTGGTCGTCTAAGTAGCTTTGCGGTGTTTTGGCCGGTGCAGGCTGGAGGACCCTGACTCGGAGGAGACGACAGAGTTCATGGCGAGCGAGGCGGACTTGGCCGAGTCCATGCTTTCCTGGTTAGGGAGAGCCTCCAACACAAGGTCATGTGTTGCTTCTCTCCTCTATTTGGATTTTATTAATTGGTGTCTTTTTTACTGATTCCTTCACTATTGCTGTGCGTTCCTAGGTTTAGTCCATGTCTCTCTAGATTACTTCTATTTCGTACGGATGGTCTTGAGTTTGCACAATTCCGGGATGTCAGCTCGCCGCACATGTGATACTTATTGTTAATAGTTATAGAATTCCCTGGGTGTTCTTTGTTATTTTTGTGCACAGAAGTTGTTTGTGTCTTTGTCCGAGCCAATTTCAGTTACAAATCCCCGAGTTAAACTACATGTGGCTAACAACATTGCATATGAAGCTCTCGTCTTTGACTATAAGTTTGACATGTGCTAAGAGTTTTTCGGTGGTTGATATCCTGCACCTAGACATGTTTATAGACTTATAGATAGAATATCCTTTCTTATTTATAGTGGATCTGTTGTTGGTACCTTACTACAAAGTACTGGTGTTTTGTGGCCACTACTAATGATAATAGTATTCTTTATGCTAAGGTGCAGATAAAATATTGAAGGGTGGAAGTCTGTTAATCATTCGATTAGCCAATTTTTGTTATTTAGCAACCAGTTTGACTCATACAATTAAAGTCTGATTGTTGTAGTAAATAATGTTGCTAAGAACTTCAAGGTACCACGTTTTTCCAATTGTTGCCACTTGGCAAAAAAAATATTGTTTTTAGAAGTAACAAGTAGTTTAAAAATTGTTGTAGCCCATAGCAACGCACGGGCGTTCTCCTCTTGATTCTCTGTTGTGCGACGTCGCAACTTCTTCTCCAACTCTGCGGGTGTAGGTAAGCCACCGCCTTCCTCTCCTGAGCTTTCTTTTGTGCTCTTTGTGTCCACGCCATGGCCATCTTGCCATGCTAGGTTCTACCCTGTCCATGGAAATTTCTATGATTGGGCTTGTGGTGATGGTCTGCTATGTCACTGTTTCACACAATGCACAGGCATAATGTATGTGTAGAATTGTAAATGTAACATCTCAATGTCACCACACTATGTTTTTGTATCGATTCTGTACATCAATATTTGTGTGTTTGTTTATTTGTTTTCTATGTGCTTCTATTCTGAATAATGCTACTTGCCTGACTATCTATTTTTCTATTCTGAATGCACACAGAGAGAGAGAGCATCATGACTGCCATGGCTTGAACTATTTTGCTGATATCCTAGAAAAATTGATGGTATAATTCTGTTAATTGGGAACCTTGGAATTGATTTTCACCTGAAAAGGTTGGCTATCTCAACCTTCTTAAACAATTCTGTACCACGTCTTTCTCATATGCATGAAACTTGGTTAGATTTGCTTTTTTTAAATCATGGGCCATCCACTAAGTATTATGTTATTCGTTCTGTAGGTGTTTTAATTTAAAAAATCAGCTCTGCACAAGTAACAACATCGCTGAAAGCCTGTTGCTTTTACTTGTGTTGAGGACAATCTGATGGACAACCTCCGACCTACTCGCGCCCCATAGTTAGTGTATAACGGCTGGAGAGAAATTATGCTTTTCTTCATTAGGACTATTCAATAGATGCAACAGTTATAAAAATAAGAATTTTGTAAATCAAAGAGAGATATGCTCTCATCAATTGCTCACCTCTGAAGGTTCAAAACATATGGGCCTGATGAGGCCAGTTTTCTTTTTACAATTTCCTCTAGCAACAACTCCGTGTATAATCCAAAAATGGATCGTTGCTTATTTGTTTTTGAAAGTGTATAATTTCCTTTATGAAAGTGTAATGTTCTCATCTCTATCATGATGTTTCAAGTATACTACTTCTCTCAAGAAGGTTGGAGTCAACGAGGCAGCACATAACTGTGTTTGATCCATTCTTCAGGTTGATCGAGGGTCGGATAATGGACGTAACACAGCTGCTAGAGAAGAGATTATAATATAGAAAACAACAGATGAGGAGGAAGCTGAAGTTGGTAGATCAATTGAGCAAGAGTTCCAGACCTAGGTGCATTTATAATTGAGCTGTTTGTATGAGCAGTGCTACATGCTCCCACTCTGCATCTCTGTAGTTATTTGGCTGAAGGCGTGCTAGAGTTTGAGCTATTAATTATTGTGTAGTTCTTAAGTTTTAACTTCAGAACTATGTAAGTTATTCCCTTCTTTATAAATAACTTCACGTGGAAAAGTATTCTTTGAGGGAAACAAGGTCGAGAGGTTGACAGTGATAATATAATAAGTTTGCATTTTATACCATCTAGCAGGACATCACGGAAGTTTGTTAGATGAATTGCAATAGCCATGATCAAATATTATATTTCTTATTCCTTTTTGGTTTTAGACAAGAAAAGTAGCTCAAACCTTCTACTGTCGCAGTCGCTATAGTAGAGCAATCGCTGCCTCAAACTTCAGAGAAGATGGGCATGAATGGATGTTTTGGTTGCAGGTTACACCAAGAACAAGTGCCTCAGATCATTCATTTTTCAGGCAGCGGAAGGATCACTCCCGCTCCCCTCGCGTCGCCCACCTGAGGGCGACTCGAGGGTACCCTCGCCCTGTCCGCCGTGACCACCCCTCTAAGGATCTCACCGCCTCGACCAAAATGTAAGTATTGTACTTTTGTAGAACAACATTAAGAGGATGTGATATTAGCTAGCTGAATTTTTTCCAACTCCTGCACTAAAAGGATGTAAGTCGCCATCCAAACGATCGAAACACACATGAGCTTGTAATATCATAAGCAATTTGTCTCTCCGGTACATGGTTTTCGACGTGTAGATTTTGGCAAGCTTATATTGTCGATCTTCTGGTAAGGTGGCCCTTTCATACCAGTTTTGTGAGTGCATGCATGTTCTTGTCATCTCAACTAAATCTGGATGGCCAAGTTTCCACAGAATGGCTCAAGATTTTCAGTCATACACTAGCTGTCACACACCCAGACTTTATGAACATGTGATTTGTCATCTCATTTAATCGACGGTTTTTGCTTGACAGGTGATTTGAGGCAAAGTCTGCGTTTGAGGCAAGGACAATAAAAATGATGGAGCTTTTGGTCTTCAGCACCTTGAAATGGAGGATGCAAGCTGTTACTGCTTGCTCGTTTATTGACTACTTCCTTTGCAAATCAATGATCATGACACACCCTCCATGCTCGCATTCTACTGCTCAACTGACCTCATCCTGAGCACAGCTAAGTGTATGAAAGTTAAATCAGATCCCCTTTTTTAGTATTCATCGACCAATGTGTTAAATTAGATCTCACTTTTAGTATCCATGGATCAATGTGTATAATTTGGTGGTGATCAATTATTAAAGTTTCAGAATTTCGATTGCAGGAGCTGATTTTTTGGTGTTCAGACATTCAGAGATTGCTGGAAGTGTTGCACTTCCTTCATTTGGGGAGCACAAGACTTCAGTTGTCGAAATGGCTACAACTAATTGCAAGTATATAAACAAGGTAGTGATCAGCTCTGTGTTATCGTTAACTAAATCATTTGCCCGCATCACATGGTAACCTTTAAATGTAATGGTGCCTCTGTGTAGAAGAAGAATGGGTTATTTGATTAAATTGTAGGGAGGCTTCAGATGTATCCGAGAAAAAGCATAGCACCAACTTTTATAATGGTCCTATGTTTATATCAGAGCAATGCCATTATCCTGCATACATTTTAAAATGCGTTTGAGTTCTAATACATATTGTACATGTACCAACGTTCTTTCCTCTGTTTTTGTTTTTTTGTTGTCCTTAACTGGCATCTCATTTTTACTTTCATTTAGAAAGTGAAGTAACATTAATAACTAATAAGTTCTCGCAATAGTTCTAAGTTTTATAAGGAACCATGTTATATTTGCTTGCTTTTTCTTGTATAACCAACAAATATTTCAAATATTTGTTGTGATTAGAATTATGACAACATCGGTGTTCATCACTATTCTTTTTGGACTTGAATAGATATGTCTAAATTACACATAATGTGTATGAATAATGTGTATGAGCAAAATATTATAGTTTGAATTTCATGTCTTTCTTGGTAGTCACCTTAGTACTATGTTGTTGTCTTCATGTATTTCTCATGGCCTTATTAAAGATCTCTGGTTGATATTTTTGTAGCACATTTCTTACAAGATCTCCTATAAGGCTATAATTTTAAATTCAAAAAGCATTTTTAGTTGGGATAAGGAAGGAAGAAAGAAAATGATAGCGCTTTAACGATAAGTCGCTGATATAGCCCGTGGCAACGCACGGGCGCTTTACTAGTCTCCATAAATTCTTAAATCATCATGACCTACCCTGGGTCCATCTGATTTGAGAATCATATTATCCTCAAGGAGTTATTACCCAAAGACCACATGGATCTTTCTGGTGGAAAAACATTCTCAAGCTGCTCCCCCAATACAATAAGGTTGCTACTGGATCCTTTGGACAAGGGAACTCTATCACCATTTGGGATGATAATTGGGGAGTGGGGATACTCAAAGACAAATTTCCCCAATTATTCTCCTTCTCCACCAAGCACAATTTGACAATCAAAGATTACCTCCAAGCTGATAATGCACTAGAAAATTTTCACATTCCTCTCTCAACTGAGGCACCTCAACAATTTTTTCAACTACAAGACATGCTCCAAACAGCTGGATCTGGACATCAACATGACAAATGGAGTTACCCTTGGGGATCTGATTACTCTTCCATTAAGATGTACAAGTTGATCACAATGAGGAACAAAGCACCACACATCTTTGCAAAGATAAGGAAGAATGCTGCAATGCTGAGATTTTTTTTTTCTGGATGCTCTTACATGACAGAGTCAACACAAGGAATCTCCTGCACAGAAAATCTTTTCACTTACCATCATACAAATGTGAGCTCTGCCACTCCAATGTTGAAGAAACCTCCGTACACTTATTTTGGGACTGTGACTTTGCCTCAAGTTGTTGGGAAACTCTGATTGGTCACAGAAACAGAGGTTTATCACTCTATGGTGAAATTACTCTCTTGGTTAAAGCCCTTCCCACATCAATTGCCATGGAAATCCTCATCATGGATGTTGGAACATCTGGATCCAAAGAAACGGGAAATTTTTCAGAGCAAGGTAGCAGTCCATTCAGGCTTGGAAAGGCCTGCTGAAACATGATCTCCTGCTTCTCAAGCATAGAATCAAGTCCAAGTTTGAAGCCCAACTATCCAACTGGATTGATCAGTTTCTAAATTAAGATTTCATAACATGTTGGGTTTTGATAGAACAGGAGTTGGTTAACTTGGTCCTCTATGGCTTGTAATTTTTTGTAAATACTTTTGTAATATACCGTAGAACGATTGTTCTACGGGTTTCGGTTAAAAAAAAAGCTTGGCGGCATATCGTATTCTCGTCAAAGTGATGTATGCGTTGCAGACCACTTTTTGTCAAGTTTCAAGTCAATGCTTATTCTCAACATAGTTAGACGGGCAAGGACAATAGGCACAATAGGACGAGGTTAACGATCATTCCCTCGAGGACGACCAAGCGTTGACAGTCGAAGGCTCTGGCCGCGCCTTCAAAGATGACGGTGAGGACCGAGGACAATAGGTCACACACCATCACTCTTTAAATATTGTTCAATCCCGTAGCAACGCACGGGTATTTAGCTAGTCAATCATAGTACTCCTGGGCTCAACGATAAAAGCAGGCACACAAAGCAGCATAATATTACCACGTACCACAAATTAGTTTGGATGAAAAGGAGGACGTATGTATCATGCGTCCATGCATATGCATACAGAATACATCACGCGTACATGCATGCATGTGCATATACATATCATGCACGCATGCGAAATGTGTGCATGCATAGCGAATCTGGAATGGGCTGCCTACCAAACACAAGTGTCGTTTGTCGACTGACCCAAAAATAAGATCAGTCGACTTACCCGTAGTCGCTCCCATGAGCTATATGGCACATGTATCATTGGATTTCACATATAAAACAATGTTCAATACGCTGCTTTTGTGTCACATAACTCATACTCAACAGGTTTAATTGTTGATCACATATTAATTCATACTAGAATGTATGTATTTCACAATGCATCACTTTTGTGTCACATAACCCATATACCCAACAGGTTTAATTGTGGATGAGATTTATTTAATCTCAAAATCCATTGGAAGCAGACGATGTGGGAAACATATAAAAATGGAAACTAGTCTCTCTCTTTTTTTGATGACATCATGGAAACTACAGTAGTCTTCTAGTAATAGAGACCAGTAAGGCTAATCGGCAGGCGTGTTCCTTTCCTTGTGCGGGGGCAATCACACCAACGGCTGCCCAGTCATGAGATCCTGCATTCCATAATCACCCAAACCCATTCCATAACCATCGAGACGGCCGGCAACAAACAAACAAACAAACAAACAAACAAACAAACAGTAGGTGGGAGCACATTACGATTGAAGCGGCAAAGAGATAATTGCATCTATAGTCCTCGTACTCGCTGGCTACATCCACTTCAGTCCTGGTACTTGCGTATTGCATCGATACGGTCCCGGTACATGAAAATACGTCGTCAATACGGTCCCTGAGCTTGAAACGCCAGTCCTGGCTCTACACGTGCACGACGTACACCGTACTCCGCTGTATGCCACGTCAGCCAGGGACCCACCAGTCAGCTCGGACCCACCCGTGGGAGTGGATAAGGCTGTAGCCGTTTCGTCCTGGGGCAAAAAATCCCCAATTCCGCTCCCGCAATCCCTAGCATCTCGTCACCCAAATCCTCCGATGGGCGGCGCGAGCGTCACCTCCACCACCCTGTCTGCCGGTTCGGAGAGCGAAGACGGCGGCACCTTCTCTGCAGCGCTCGTCCCCGGAGGTGGATCGAGTCGCAGCTTGCTGGCGCGGGCTTATCCGCAGGAGATTTGGCGTCGGGGCGAGCCTTGTCTCCGGCCGGAGAGGAGCCATGTCATGCTAACGCGCACTCCATCCATGGATGCGTTTGAGGCTCGCCACCGCGGGCTCGTCCTACTGGCCACTGCTGTAGGAGACGGCGAGGAGGCTCTGACGCCGGCCGCACTGCTGGCCGCCATCCAGGAGCGCTTTGGCGTGCTGCCGTCGGAGTTGAGCATCGAGGTGGCCTGCCCCCCTCATGACCTGTGGCTGTTGTTCTCAACGGAGGAGAAGTGCACGGTGGTGCTCCAATCGTCGATGAAGTTGAGGTGCTGCCGCCGGTGGATCAAGTTTGAGCGCTGGGTAAGAGAGATTCGCGGCACTCCGGCTGCTCTGGAGTACAAGTGCAAGCTTAGTTTCGAAGGCCTTCCCGATCAGGCGTGGTCGAAGCAGTCAGTGAAAGGCCTGCTGAAGGACTTGGGCGGAGAGCTGATAGAGATCATACCGCCGAAGAATCGGCGCGAGCTGGAGGTAATGGCGTGGCTCCGTGACCCATCTAAAGTTGGCAAAGTGGTGGACGTGGAGATACCCGAGCCTATGCTGGCATTGTGCACAGATCCTCCTCCACAGTCGCTTGAAGAGTTCGTCGACCGTGAAATGGCCTCGTCCTACGGTCCTTCGTCGCCGAGGAAGAAGAAGACTCTGTTGTATCCTGTGATCTGTCACATGAAGGAGGTGACTGATCGTGGTCCGCTGCTCATCGAAGGCCTGCCTGATGCATGGCTGCCGAATGAAGGGGAGGAGCTGACTCGCAAGCACCGATTCAACACTGTGCTTGGACAAATCGATGGCAGTATCTGTGATTTCTAAGGTGTAAAAGAGTCTGAACCACTATGTATGTCTCAAATGTAGTCTGTGAACCACTATCTATTTTAAGTGTGTCTTTTGTGAACTTGGTATCTAATATTCAGTAATTGTGAGACTATGTAAGACTATCTATGTATTGTTGAGATGATCTTCTAATATTGTACCTGTTGTGTCATTATGTGTTGTGTGAAATATTATGTGCTTTGTCAAAATGTGTTGTATCTTACAAGTACATTACATACAAAAAGTTACTCATCTGGAGCATGATCATGAACACAATCTGCATACATAAGCTGGAGTATAGAATCTGCATATATAAGGTGGAGTACATTCCATACTAAAAGTTACTGATCTGGTGGTAACAACACAAAATACATGATCTGGAGCATGATCATAAGCAGAACACACAAAAAAACCATCTACTTTCCTCGAGCTTGACCTGCATGTCTCCTGTCCTACCTTAGTTCATCGAACATGCTAACTTTTCTAGGTTTTTTAAATCCTCTCATGTTGTTACTTGAACTTGGTGCACTTGAAGTTCCACTTCTCTTCATTTGTGATGGTTTGGACTGGCATGCAAGCATCCTATGTTCCTCTGCCATTGCTTCTCTGATTTGTTGGGCTTCCTTCTTGTTTCTCTCTTGCACACATGCCTCAGATCTTGTTTCTTCCTCTTGGTTTCTGTTGTGCTCCCAAGCTTCCTGCCTTGATGCCTCCTGTGTTTGGAGAAATAATTGCCTTCTTTCCAACTCTTCAGCTTGATTTATAAGGAACATTGCCTCCTCTGCATCATATGCAGTCCTACAAAGTCTCTTCTTCTCCTCAGCTATTCTTTTCTTCTCTTCTGCTCTTTTTCTTTTTGCCTCTTCTGTTATTCTTTTCTTTTCCTCCATAACTTCTCTTCTTTTGTCTGCCATGGCTAGTTTTTCCTCTAGGGCCTTCATTTTCTTCTCCTCACTAGCTTTTTTCTTCATTTCAGCAGCAAGTCTTTTCTGTTCTAGTACAGCTTTCTTTCTCTCCTCAGCAGCATTTTTCTTGGCAAGTAGTTCATCTTTCCTCCTTTGAGCAGATAAAATAATTTTCTCTTCCTCCTCCTTTAATTTTGCCATTGCTGCATCATACTTGGCCTGATCTGCTATTTCCCTTCTCTCAGCTGCAGCCCTAAGTTTGGCAAGTGCTATCACTTCTCTTTTCCTGTGAACATCTCCTCCTTTGGTTGCTGTGCTGTGTTGAACTGGAGGCTGTGAGAGGAATTGCTCCTGTATGAAAGCACTCTGAGGCAGTGGCCCTTGCACAACTTCTTGGACCAGCCTAGACTCTCTCTGCATTAGTGTTAAGGTAGTTGTTAGTGTGTGCAAATTATGTGTACTTGGTTTGGTTTGGTTTGTCACACCTGCTGTTTCACATACCTCTTGTGTCAGTGTAGCTAAAGTCTCTGGCTCATACAATGGTGGGACTTGGTTTGTCACACCTGCTGTTTGAAGATTAATCTCCTGCTCACAAGTAACACATTAGTACACATTAGTAAATTATTCAATGCTATGAGAAGTACATACAGTACTATTTGGAGAAGTAGACACATTACCTGAGTAAGGCCCACAGTTTCTTCATCAGAAGATGTCACATCAGGTTCTGCTCTAACTTTATTTTTTTTTCACTTTTCTTTGGTTTAAGTCCCAACTTCCAGTCCAAACAGCCATTTATGTTATGGCTAGCACCACCACAATAGCCACAGTGTATGACAACACCTGCCCTTGTGATTTGCACTCCTCTTTTTCCTTCCTTCTCTTCTGGTTGTTGTCTTCTGTTTTTTGCCCTTCTTCCTTTCTTCTTTTGAATTGGTGGTGGTAAGATTTTCCTGCCTTTCATCTTTGCCCACTCACTGACATCTTTACAAGGCATAACTATGTGCTCATATGCTTTGCAGTAAGTTGCAATAGAGTAACATGAGTTAACCCTAGACTCGGGTGGAATTTTGTCATACCTAAGAGCAGAAACCCCATGACAGCAAGGTATACCTGACAAATCCCATCTTTTACAACTGCACATTTCCCTTCTTGTGTCCACACTGAAATCAACTCCTCTATCATTCACTACAAACAGTCCTTGTCCAGCTGGTGCAGCTTGACAAGTTCTAGAAAATTCCACACTCTTCTCCAGTTTCTTTCTTATCTTTGGACATATAGCACCATGCCAGTTCAAACTCTCTTGCTGCTTTGCAAAATTCCTTCCCATATTCTGCCCTTTGATCCTTTGGATCATGCTTATGATAGGCATTTCCCTAGCCTCCAAAATATATCTGTTGAACACCTCACAGTTGTTATTTAACAGCACATCACACTTGGGGAAATCAGTCTGGTAAGCCCTAACCCAGGTTTTTGGGTCCAACTCTGCAAGCCAATCATGAGCCTCTTGGCTGAGCACTAACATCTGGTTCATATTTTCCCTAAATCTACCCTCTGTAGTACTCCTAGCACACTTCCATAGTTGATTTTTCAAAGCTTCTCCTTTGAAGTTCTTGTTGAAATTCTGCCACAAATGCCTCACACAAAATCTGTGAGGTGATAAAGGAAACAACTCTTTAACTGCCTTTATTAAACCCTGCATGAAACATATCACAGAATTATTTGACATAAACATAACTCTTTATTTGACAGAAGCATAGCATAGAATTATTTGACAGAAATATAGCACACAATAAATATTTGACAGAATTAAAGACATACTTTTTGCTTGTCTGACATGATTGTCCATAACTCAGTGTTCACAATTCCTAAATCTTGCTTCAATGCAGTTAGAAACCACCTCCAAGCTTTGGTGTCCTCACTCTGCACCACTGCATGTGCAATAGGAATAATGCAATCATTGGGGTCCATTCCTACTGCACTTAACAGAACACCTCCATACTGTGTCTTTAAGTGGCAACCATCTAGGAAAATGATTGGCCTACAAGCACATAAGAACCCCCTCTTGCATGCATCAAAAGAGAAGTAGCACTTCTAAAATTGTCCCTCTTCTGACAGTCCAAGAAGGAAAGTACTTCCAGGGTTTGATCTCCTCAGCTCATTTGCATAGTCCCATAGCAAGTTGTATTGTGCAATCTCATCTCCATATATGATATCATATGCAATCTTCCTAGCTCTCCCCAGCTTGCCCCTTTTAATTGTCATGTTCCAATCATCTTGCACAAAAGCTGCAAAAGCCTTCAATGATAATTTCTCACATGCCCTGATTTTGTCCACATATTTGTGAGCAATGTACCTAGCTGTAAAGGCTGTAACTTGCCACTTTTTCTCACAAGTATGTTCCCCATTAAATGTTTTCACCATGACAGAATTTGTTCTATTATCCCAAGATGCATACATATACCAGGGGCAACCCTTCTCACACTTTGCAGCAAGCCTGATTTTGTCATTCTTTGGAAATGTGATGTTAACTCTCTCTTTGCAACTATACTCTCTCACAGCTTTCCTCAACAGCTCCACAGAAGAGAACAACTGCCCTGCATGGAACTTAGGTTCTTGCATGTCTGCTGCTGTGAAAGACTTGAAATTGAATTTCATCTCATCCTCATCTGAATCTGGAGCATTTAATTCCTCATCTTCTGAGTTGCAATCCTCAACCACCTTCTTCCCTTTCTTGTCATGCATTGGTTGCAACTCCTCCTGTAACAGATCATCATCTCCATCCTCCAAGTCATAGTCACTATCCACAATCTCAGGTACATAATCACTGTCTGAGGAATCTGAGTCTGCATATTGTTCTTCCTCCTCTTCTGTTTTTCTTCCCCTTGGTCTCAACTTCACATAGAACTGTTGAGTGCTCTCAATTTCAACACTTTCATCCACAACACCACAAGAAACATTGCTCTCACAGGGATCTTTGTTCTCAGTTGCATTCATTTCCTTCTTCCTTGGGCTGAAAACGGAGGGATTTGTGCTGCTGGATTAGCCACAACATCATCCCATTCTGCTCCTCCTCCAGAAATGTGGCTATCTAAATGATCCAGGTATATCATTTGAAAGTGGTGCCCTAGATTTATCTTTAGATACATACAGTCCACATCAGTATCATTAGCCAAAAGCCGTGCAGCACCTTCATTTAGCTGACAACCAGGGGGCAACCAATAGATATCTATTCTACCTGACATTTCATAACCCAATTCCTCGACTATTTCTTCAAACATGCTGAAATAGGTGATGTCCTTATGACAGTAATCAAAGCAAACCTTATGGCCATCCAGATAGCACCTATTCTGCCCACTCCCAAAGAAAAAGCCTCCATGGATCACCTCAACAGTGAAATATCCACTTTCTCTATCTGAAAAACAATAAGAACATCAATTATTTCAGATAACTGAACATTAAGAACATAAATAACTCAAATCCTAGAATAATTTCTGCAAATTTGCATACAGTCCACATATTCATAGAACTAGCATGGGCAAAACGGCCTAATCACAGCAAATAAACATTTTTTCACCCCAATTGTACATCAAATCGACCTAAGAACACTGGGTACTGACGTACCGTACGCCGGAGCCGCCTCGCCGTCGGGCCGCCGTCGCCGGACCTGCATCGCCGCCAAACTGCGTCGACTCCTTTCACCGGGCGTCCAACTTGCTTCAGCCGCCGCACGCAATACGAACAGAGGGCGCACGATACGCCGATCATCCGCCGCCGCACACCATGGCCGCTAGGGTTGCTCTCTGCTCGCACTCCTCTGTTTATCGTGGGGGGAGGGGGAGAACAGGGGAGATCGAGACAAGAACAGGGGACAATTTGCGAAATAACAGGTGGGGCTAGAGCTGACTGGTGGGTCCGAGCTGACTGGTGGGTCCCTGGCTGACGTGGCATACAGCGGAGTACGGTGTACGTCGTGCACGTGTAGAGCCAGGACTGGCGTTTCAAGCTCAGGGACCGTATTGACGACGTATTTTCATGTACCGGGACCGTATCGATGCAATACGCAAGTACCAGGACTGAAGTGGACGTAGCCAGCGAGTACGAGGACTATAGATGCAATTATCTCAAGCGGCAAAGGAGGAAATTTGGGTGCATGCAAAAACCTCCCCGCGCTAGCTTTCAAAATTCAAAATTCAAAACCACGGGTGGAAGAGAGGGTCGCGGAACGGTGCACATCCTTCCTCTTTTCCCGTACGCATGCAGCAGGAGAGCACGAGGAGGAACGGCAGCCCCAAAAGCAGCAGAGGAGAAGATTTCGGCGTTTTCCTCAAACAGCCACCTGATCGTATCTGATCGTCGCCAGCCCCTCCG
Source organism: Triticum timopheevii (assembly GCA_963921465.1). Lineage (NCBI taxonomy): Eukaryota > Viridiplantae > Streptophyta > Magnoliopsida > Poales > Poaceae > Triticum > Triticum timopheevii. The sequence continues at coordinate 475,642,868 of OY997268.1, forward strand.
ACGACCGCGGTCAGAAATAGAGGAGCCTCTGAAGGGTGGGCCCAGACGGAAGCCACGGACGGACGTGGGCGTGGGAGAGGTGGGACGGCCGAAACCCGCCCACCACCTCCGCGATCAGCTCGCCGAGCCAGCCAACACAGTGCACAGCGATTCCGCATTCCCGCCCACCTTTTTCCATCGCCAGAGCATCCAACGCCCTTTTTAACCACCCCCTCCCTCCCTCTCCCCCATTCCGATCTCAATCTCGTCTCCAAACTCCAAAGCCTCCGTCCACCTCCGCCTCCACCACTGCCAAACCCAAAACCCTAGCGCTCGCATTCCCCCCACCCCTCGCTCACCAGTGACCACCACCCATGGCGTCCATGTCCCCGGTGACGCCCGCGGCGGCCGAGCCCAGGCGCTCCACGCGCCTGCTGTCCAACACCAAGCCGGCCGACGCCGACGCCGACGCGGAGGCCGAGGTCGACGCCGAGCTCGAGCGCGAGCGCTCGACGTCGCGCGGGGGCAAGCGCCGGCGCAAGGCGGCTGGGAAGAGCACCGGCGCCCGGAAGAGAGCGGCCAAGGGCAAGCGGAAGGAGCCGGAGTCGGCGGGGGCGATGGAGGTGGAGGATGCCGGCAGCGGGATCAACGGCGACATGTACCCGGAGGAGCCGGACTCGGAGGAGATGAAGTTGATCCAGGAGGAGGAGGAGGAGGAGGAGGAGGAGGCCGCGCCCGAAGCGGAGGAGCAGGCCGATCATGGAGGGGAAGGGTCCGCGGAGACGACTGGCGCCACGAAGAGGGTGGCCCCGCCGCGCGCCGAGAGGAGGCCGGACGCCTCGACGGACCACTTAGTGGGCGACCCTGTGCCGGACGACGAGGCCAGGCGACGCTGGCCGGCCCGCTACGCAACCAAGGTATGGCGTCTATCCTCTCTTGTCAGCACGTACATAAGGTGGTAGGCATCATGTTCTTCTTTCATGCACTGGAACTGGAGATGCCGACTGAAATTTTCTTCTACTTTGGCCCGCAGGATTCTGATTCACGCGCTAGGCGGTATGTTTTGTTTCGCTCTTGATCTCACCTTGTTGTAAATGGAGCTCCTTTTGCGCTGCTTTTCATATGTAAACAGGATCTTCCATTTGTGCATGCAGATCTAATGATCGGGAGGAGGAAATTGGCGCTCGATGCCACTACACATCTGCATGTGTGGATGATGCAATCTTCAACCTCAATGATGATGTCTATGTGAAGGTGAACCATTTTTACCGAGTTCGGAGAAATTGTTACTCAGTTCGTTTAAAATATTTATTAGTTGCATTGATTATTCATCGACTGCCATTATCTTCTTAGCTAGAAGGTTAATTTGTACTGTACATGATTGCAGCGTATGAAGATGATTAATACAGTCTGTGTTACTACCGTTTTGCTATGCCAACTGTTGAAGTGTTGTGCTTCTTTTTGTTTCTGGCGTAATGATAGCTTCTAGCCATTCAATTTGTGACTGCAAAATGCTGCACTCACTAGTCACTACTAAAATTTGCATATAAACTAAATTCTATTGGATGATGGTGATTAAAGACGTGCATGTAAATCAACTTCCGAATTTATTGATTGATGATTGTCAAGGTATTGGTTCCTTTTAGCATACTAGGACTAGTACAAGTTTGTCTTCTCGTGTCTCTCTTGCATCATACCGAGAGGCCTTCTCATTTACTCCAAAATATTTTGTCAACCTTCTTCGTGTGTTTGAATTCACTCTGTGGTCCTGTGTTCTTAATTTAAATCAATATCGTTAAAGCTATTAATTGGTTTCTTTTCTTCTTCTGATTTCCCACAGTACAACTCTTTTCTTGTGTTATATCTTCAATTCAAATGTTTAAATTTACTGTCCCATATTATGTATGAATCTGATCTGTGTTACTACAAATTTTAAGAAATGTTGTGGATATAATGTTCAAGCTCTTTTTATTTCGTTTGCATGATGTTTATAGGCAAAATATTCTCTGTTTTTATCTACATTCTTCTTGTTTATAAGCTACTCTCTGTCCCAAAATGTTCATAGTGTCAAAAATGATCTTACATTTTGGGAAGTGTACTAATCATGCTATTATTTTGAGTGACTGCAGGCTGGTCCCAATGAGGAAAATTACATTGGCCGGATTACAGAGTTTTTTGAAGGAACGGATCATGGCTCATATTTCACATGCCGTTGGTTTTTCCGTGCTGAAGATACGGTATGTCATGAAGAAGTTCTTTTTTTCCTAAATGCAATTCAGCATGTGCCTAAGACAAATTTGCAGGTCATCTCACCCAACTTGCTAGAGGTCCATGATCATGAACATGATCAGAAGCGTGTTTTCCTTTCAGAGGAAAAGAATGATAACATGATTGAGTCAATAATATCTAAACTAAATATCATTTATGTTGACCCAAGTGTAAGTTATTTGTTCTTTCTTTCAAGCAAAAGAGTTTTTGCTACATCCTGCTTGCATGCTTCTGCTGATCTTTTTGTTGTTATTTTGTGAAACATTTACAGAAGACACCTCAAGAAAGAGATCAGTTAATATCAAATTCTGATTTGTATTACGACATGTTGTACTCAGTTGCATATTCAACATTTGCAAATATTCCAGCAGGTAACCATTTCTGGATACTTACATCTGTTGCAATCATCATAGGTATATCACCTAGTTTATCTTTTATTCCTTGTAAGCATCTTAAAAGATATATAGACTTGGATGGCGTGATCATGAACTTATGCTGAACTGGTACAGGACAGTACTGATTTAATACATCTCAGATGTACATTCGGCGAAATAAAAGAATGTATTGATCAACATTGTATACCATGAAAATCCTGTCATGTTTATTCTGTTGTAGAAAACGATGGTGCAACAGACAGTGAAGTGGCATCAGATATTTCCTGTGAAGAGGGGAAACCAGTGGCTGACCCTGTGGGATCATCTGGTGCACGAAGGGAAACAGCAACTCTGCTGGATCTTTACTCTGGATGTGGTGCCATGTCAACCGGGCTTTGCCTGGGTGCTGCATTGTCCGGCATCAAACTAAATACTGTACGTTTTGTGCCTATGGTCTTAATACTTTAGCTGACCCTGAAGGTACCATAACTGACAATCTTAATGTTGTTCTCGTGCAGAAATGGGCTGTAGACATGAATGAATATGCTTGCAACAGTCTAAAGCATAACCATCCTGGCACCCAGGTACTAGTTGAAATCGGCAAAGTGCCACTGAGTTGCATTCCCTCCTTTTGACTGTGCTGCATTCCCTCTTTCATCAACAAACTTGCACAATGTTGCTACTGAGTTGTAGGTACGAAATGAGAAGGCGGAAGATTTTCTTGCGCTCCTCCAGCACTGGAATGCACTCTGTAAGAAGTATGTCGTCCACAGTAGCAACTCTTCTGGCTCTGACCTGGCTCAGATGTCAAATGATGACGAAGATGATGAAAATGAAGCTCTACCAAATGATCTATTTGAGGTAGAGAGGCTTCTTGATATATGCTATGGCGATCCTAATAAAACAGGAAAAAATGGCCTGTGGTTCAAGGTACTATAGACTTGATTGCTCAAATAACCTATTTGTGTAGTTCATGTAATCTTTTGTTTCCTTGCTTGTATTATTCTGCACTTGTTACTTAGAACATTAGTTATATGATTTCTGTCTAAAGGTAGGAATTATTTTTATAGGTGCGGTGGAAAACATATGATCCTAGTCATGACTCATGGGAGCCAATTGATGGACTCAGGTTGGTATCTTTTTCATTACATTTATCTTCATATATTTTCGCCAATAGTGCCTCATCCTTGTTCGCATTTCAGCGATTCCCCTGAGTGTATTAAGGAATTTGTTCAGAGAGGATATAGGGAATCTATTTTGCCCTTGCCTGTAAGTAAATTCCTCCTTGTTCCTTTTGGGTTAGTTTTCATGTGGTGTCTAATTTGTTATTTTTCAAAGGGCTCTGTTGATGTTATCTGTGGGGGTCCTCCCTGCCAAGGCATCAGTGGATTGAACAGATTCAGGAATTACAATGAGCCGCTGGAAGATGATAGAAACAAACAGCTGGTTGTCTTTATGGATGTTGTTAACTATCTGCGACCTAAATATGTTCTGATGGAAAATGTCGTAGACATTCTAAAATTTGCAGATGGATTCCTGGGGCGATATGCGCTTAGTCGTCTTGTCTCCATGAGATACCAAGCTAGGCTTGGATTGATGGTTGCAGGATGTTATGGGTTACCTCAATTTAGGATGCGGGCCTTTCTGTGGGGAGCTCTTCCTTCTGGGGTTTGTCTCCTTTCTGTGTTATTTTTTTTACCTTGTGACACTACTGCTGAATAAGAAGGTACACTTGGCAATGTAGGTTCTCCCAAAATTCCCGCTTCCGACCCATGATGTTGTTAAGCGAGGAGTCGTACCCAATGCGTTTTCGGTATGAAAATACATCACTGCCCGCCATGTTTCTGTGATCATTTTTCTTGAACACTATTTTTGCTATTATTTCTTCTAACTAAAACGATGTTCTGTCCTCAGCAATGTCTCGTTGCATATGATGAAGCAGATGACAAACGTTTAAAGAAAGCTCTTGTCCTTCAAGATGCACTATCTGATTTACCAAAGGTTTGCATTATTTTTTTACTCTATTTATTTATTTCTGGAATGCTGCTTGAATTTTGTTATGTCTCTATGAATTATAATGTTGTTTTCTACAGGTTCCAAACTATCAACCTAATGATCTCATGGAAAATCGCATTAACCCCAAAACAGAGTTCCAGCGCTACATCCGGCTCAGCCGTAAAGGTGTGACCTCTTGAGTGTGCAAACTTCATCTTTACTTTTTAATGAAATTTCCTTTCATTTGTTATGCCTTTTGTCTTTCCATACACAGAGTTGCACTTATTTTTTCTGTTTCCAATAATCTGGGTGGCTAAATGATGTCACCTTGCCATAGTTTTCACTATTATAATGTTTGTATGATTTCATGATTATATTACTGTTCTAAGTTATTCTGTTCTGTCATTTATCTGAAGACATGGAGGATTACTCGTTTGGAGATGCTACTCCTAGTCCTAAGGCATGTCAACTGTTTGATCATCAACCGCTAGAGTTAAGCACTGATGATTATCAAAGAGTGAAGCAGATTCCTTTTAGAAAGGCAAGCTAGTGCCGATCAGTCTCATGTTCTTTCTCTTGTTGCCTTATCCTTCTGTTTCTTAGCAATTATTCTATTCCAGGGGGCCAACTTCCGTGATTTGAAGGGTGTCCAGGTTGGGGAAAATAACACTGTTGAGTTTAATCCACACATTCCTCGTGTGTTTCTGCCTTCTGGAAAACCATTGGTACTTGAATCTTTTGTGGAGTAGTTTCATCAGCTGTAATGTATGTATATTTCGCTAGTATTAATAATCCTTGCCTCTCTGCCAGGTGCCTTACTATGCCATGACCTACATCAAGGGGAAATCACCAAAGTAAGTATGCTGATGATCCTTCTGTATTATTTGTAGAACTATACCGTTAACACTTGTCATGTTGCTTCTCAGACCATTCGGACGCCTGTGGTGGGATGAAACTGTTCCGACAGTTGTCACCAGAGCAGAGCCTCACAACCAGGTAAGCCATTAACAAATTTCTGGTCTTTATTATGATTTTATAACTTGCTGATTGCTTTTATTATGACTGAACATGGATGGTGTTTTGCAGATTATCTTGCATCCCAACCAGCATCGAGTTCTGACCGTCCGTGAAAATGCACGGTTACAAGGCTTTCCAGACTATTACAGGCTCTTTGGCCCTATAAAGCAGAAGTAAGTTCTAAGTTGATCAACTCGACATCATCCAGTAGTGCATTGCATTGAAAGGAACTATAACTGTATGGTTTCTGTAAGGCCAGTAGCTCTGAATCTCTGGACCGTCTTTAGTATGAAGCTGATTTGTGTGCTGTGCACGTTTTATGCAGATATATTCAGGTTGGCAATGCGGTTGCTGTTCCCGTTGCTCGAGCTCTGGGATATTCTCTTGGACAGGCTTACCGTGGTGCATTGGTTGGAGGGCAGCCACTGTTCGAACTGCCTGAGAATTTTGCTTCCGTGGGTCAAGCAGCAGCCACAGCATCACCTGTAGGAGTAGTGGAGAAGTAGTGGAGGCCTAATAGTTATTTAACCTGCTGTTGGTTTTGGGTCATATACTTGCGTGAGATGTCGGAACATTGTCATTTATCATGGAAAACTGAGTGGTCCAACTCTTGAAACGTTTGTAACTTAAACTAAGTTCAGTTATTTTCCCATTGTGTGCCTGTCTATTCCTTCAGATTCACAGAGAAAATGGAGGTTCTGATTAAACCCCTATACTGTGGTCTGTTTGTATTTTGCACTTCTGCTAGACCACATCTCTTGCGGTGGAATGAAAAGCTATTGCAGCTTTAGAATCCCCCTTGCCTCTATGCAGAAATGGGACATTCTTGGTGTAGCATCTGCAATATCTTATTTGGTTTATCATCACTCAATAGTAGTAGCAAATAAGATATTGCAGATGCTACACCAAGAATAAGATTGAACTGAAAAAGTACTCCTCAACCTATAATAGAACTCTATTCCTACTGTGTTTTAAAATTTGAGATCCTCAACAAGATTGAAACATATTGTCTCTGTATGTAAACAGTTGTCCTCTTATGTTTTCTTTCAGAGTTCAGTCTGATGATTCTGTACTAGTATATCAGAATCATTTTCACTAATTGTGATTTCAGTGTAGTCGAATATGATTTCAGAAGTTTTAGGTACACAACAGATTGCAACTCTTCATGCTACTTCTGAATGACATGATACCAACACGACGGCCGCTGTACCAGGGACCTGGCTCAGCACATTCACTCAACATGTTTGCCGAAATATAAATTGTTCTCTGTATTATGTGTGTTTTGCCTGAACTTGTTCATGTCCACAAATCCACATTTTATGATTTTATATGATCCATACCTACAGGCAGGTGCATATGTAAAATCTACTGATCCAGGCACTCCCTTGCCCCTTGGTGGGGCCAACTACTGATTGATGCTAAAGGGTGGTGCAGACTACAGTATCCCAAATACTCCAGTGTGTTTTATTTTAGTTTACAGCGCAGTATTTTGTAGTGATTAAAATTACAACTTTGTTAACTGGATTTTTCTACATTAACCCATAACGTGGCAACAGCCAATGTGCCATGATCACCATGGTTGACTGACACTACATTGGAATCGATCCGCGCCTTCATGGATGAGAATGTGGCTGTCAGGCCTAGACCTGACGATATGAATCTGTCAACTTCTCTCAAGAAACCTGAGAGCATCTCCAGCCGTTCGCCCCCCCCCCCCCCCCCCAGGGGCTTGAAATAGCGCCACCTGGGGGCCAACCGGCGGAAAAATCGCCGTGGGGGGGGCGGGGGGGGGGGGGGGGGGGGGTCGGGTTCCCAGCCGACCCCCCCCCCCCCTCAAACCGTCAATTTGGGCCCACTTTCGGCGCAAATTGGACCGATTTCGGTCCATATTTGGCGTGCTTCAGCACAAATTCAACAGAAGCTAATTTTTATTCATCACAGAAATCAATACAAATCAAATAGTTCAACAAATAAAAACTCATATTTCATCACACGCCGAGCTAGGCGTTGCCCTTGAGCCTCCATAGGTGCTCCACCAGATCGTGCTGCAGTTGTTGATGCACCTGTGGCTGTGGGTCCCGGATCTCCTGACACATTGAGGAAGGCAGTCCAGGTTGCCGGTAGCCGGTGATCAACTTGGGCAAGAGGACGCTGCCTGTAATATGGTTCAGGGTCAAACACTGGCTCTTCCTACTCGCTCTCAATGATCATGTTGTGCGAGATGACACAGCAAGTCATGACTTCCCACATTTGATCTTTCGACCAGGTCAGGGCAGGGTACCGGACAACAGCAAATCGAGTTTGGAGCACACCAAATGCCCGCTCGGCATCCTTCCCGCAAGCCTCCTGACACTTGGCAAAGTAGGAGTTCTTGCCTCCTGGCACAGGGTTTGAGATAGTCTTCACAAATGTGGACCATCTCGGATAGATGTCATCTGCTAGGCAGTATCCCTTGTAGTGGCCCACACTGACCTCGAAGTTCACCGGAGCAGCATGACCTTCAACAAGCTTGGCGCCGAGCCAGTCAATCCCGCCCGTCTGTGACGCATCCAACGGCCAACAACAAACTTACTATTTTCGGCACTGTTCACCATCCGGCAAAACACCTTTCTTATGCCGCTTCTCCCATTTGATGTCACTTTTACCGTGGACTGCAAGAGAAGGACTTGGACTCATCAACTGGTTCAGCTATGGCCTGCAAATGGCACGGCAAACACGAGCAGTAATACGGTTTTGACAGCTCCGCTCCAACGGCCTTCAATCCCCCGTTCTGCCTTCAGGCTAAAAATGGAGAAAACATAAAGGACAGCAATGGCGAGTGTCCAAGAAATGTGACGAAACCTAGGCCACCCAAGCCTACTTCCGTTGCCCCGTCTCTCCAGCCCCGTTTCAACCCCTTCTTTCTCTTCTTCTTTCGCGAAAGAACAGGGGGAAAAAGGAAGGTACATCGTCATGGATGCTTCGACTCCCTCGCGTTTTCACGTCTTCGGTTCGAATTTCAGTGTCGCAGAGCCGAAGAATTTAATTTCTTTATACATGAAATCTGGTTTTGCATTTGCGTGGTTACCATTGATCCCTTTTTTTTGCGGGAATTTACGTCGATTGGTGGTTCTCAAATGTGAGCAAAATTGGTGATCAACTTAGGTCTGAAATCTCTAGGTCGCCATGGTTGCAGGGGTTCATTATGGGGAGGGCGACGGCGGCGAGGAGCTAGCGGCGTTCCGACCCAGAGCATCTTCTAGGTGGTGGTGGTGGGGTCATCTTCACCGGGAAGAGCTCCATCGCGGCGAGCTGCGCGGGACGCTAACGAGGAATCCTCCTATCAGCAATGGACGACTCGCCCCTAAGCCGCGGACCCCTGGGCCCCCTGCTAGGTAGTGGTCCACTGGACCCGTCGTCGGCGGCGGCGGCAGATTCGGATGGCTCGGGTGGATCATCGTCGGGAGCTTCGGATAGCTCGGGTGAATCGTCGTCATCGGGATCCCCGCCGTCTCCCTCCGGCTCACAATCGTCCACGCAGTCGACCCCACCGCCAGGGTCCGAGGAGTCGGCGCCGTCGCCGCCCTCGCCGTCTCTGTCACCGCCGCCGGCTACGCCAGCAGGTACCAGCGGGTCGCCCCCGGGTCAATCATCGCCGCCGGGATCAAATGCCATCCCGTCTCCGCAGGCTCCGAAGAGCAACGGGGGCGGCGGCGGCTCCTCGGAGAGCGAGGGCGGTTCCAAGGGCGGGGGCGGTTCCAAGGGCAAGGGCGGGAGCAAGCAAGACGGTTCTCCGCCCGTGGAGGCTGTGGTCGTCGGCGTGGTGATCGGGGTCCTGGTCTTCGCCCTGCTGCTGTGCATCGCCGCGTGCGTGTGCTGCGCCAGGAGGAGGAAGAAGAAGAGGCCGCCCATGGCTATGCCCTTCTACACCGACCAGCATGGTACGGCCGGCGCGCGCGCGCATCGCATCGTGCCCATTCCATTCACCATGGAGATTCTTGGCAGAGATCTAACTATGACCATGGCGGCGCGCGGGCGCGTGCAGGGAACGTGTACTACGCGAATAACATGCCGAGCCCGTGGCAGCAGAGCGGCGGCCCGTCGGACGGGCACGGCGGCGTGGGGTGGCACCTGCAGTACCCGCCGGGACAGGGGCCGCTGAGCGAGGAGATGACGATGAGCGGGTCGCAGGGGTCGGGGTCGTCGATGCCCCCGCCGCCGCCGGCCATCTTCGGGTCGCAGAGCTCGTTCACGTACGAGGAGCTGGCGTCGGCGACGGGCGGGTTCTCCCAGGCGAACCTGCTGGGGCAGGGCGGGTTCGGGTACGTGTACAAGGGCGTGCTGCCGGGGAGCGGCAAGGAGGTGGCGGTGAAGCAGCTCAAGGCCGGCAGCGGGCAGGGCGAGCGCGAGTTCCAGGCGGAGGTGGAGATCATCAGCCGCGTCCACCACCGCCACCTCGTCTCCCTCGTCGGCTACTGCATCGCCGGCGCCTCCCAGCGCCTGCTCGTCTACGAGTTCGTCGCCAACGACACCCTCGAGCACCATCTCCACGGCAAGGGCGTGCCGGTCATGGACTGGCGCAAGAGGCTCACCATCGCGCTCGGCTCCGCCAAGGGCCTTGCGTATCTGCACGAAGACTGTAAGTTTCTTCTCCTCTTCTTTGGCCACATCGATCCATGGCGTTCGTGCTTCTGATGTCGTGCATTATCAAGGCAATCCGAGGATCATCCACCGTGACATCAAGGCGGCCAACATTCTCTTGGATGAAAATTTCGAGGCCAAGGTGATTAATCTGTGAGATGTGTGAATCACAGTGCACGAAATTTGTAAGATTTGGAGTGACAACTCGTCCGAATGTTGGCAGGTCGCCGATTTCGGGCTCGCCAAGCTGACCACCGACAACAACACGCACGTCTCCACGCGCGTCATGGGAACGTTCGGGTGAGCAGAGCACGCACGCACGCACGCTGAGTAGAGCAGAGCAGCAAATGTCGCCATTGCGGCACCATGGGAGCAGAGCGCGAGAAATTGATGTCTTCTCGGCTGTTGGCTCGTGCAGGTACCTGGCGCCGGAGTACGCGTCCAGCGGCAAGCTGACGGACAAGTCGGACGTCTTCTCCTTCGGCGTGATGATGCTGGAGCTCATCACCGGCCGGCGGCCCGTCGACCCCAGCAACTACATGGAGGACAGCCTGGTGGACTGGGCGAGGCCGCTCTTGGCGCGCGCGCTGTCGGAGGGCGGCAACTTCGACGAGGTGGTCGACCCGCGCCTTGAGAACAAGTACGACCGGCAGGAGATGGAGCGCATGGCCGCCAGTGCCGCCGCCGCCGTCCGGCACTCCGCCAAGCGCCGCCCCAAGATGAAACAGGTGGAGACCGATCGATAGATCGACAGCTCTCGATCGATGCTGAGCAACTCGCCGTGAGCTGACAGTGATTCTTGCACCGTTTGTACAGATCGTTCGCGCGCTGGAGGGCGACGCGTCGCTGGACGACCTGAACGAAGGGATGAAGCCAGGGCAGAGCATGATATACAGCTCCGACGAGTCCGGCAGCTACGCGGCTAACATCAACAGGCTGAGGCAGATCGCGTTCGAGAGTAGCGAGGAGTACACCAACGAGTACAGCGGGACGGGGGAGTCGGGGGAGACAACACAACGGCATCACTAACCATTAATCCCCTTCGAGGAGCTCTTCACCGTATGAATCTGTGATGTAAGTTGGCCGTGTAAAGGGAATCGATTGGTGTATATACATACGAGGTGTACACTATGGTTGATGATGATGTAACTGCTTCAATGCTTGTGATGTATCCGTGTACTTACATGATGTAATGCGCAGCTCTTCGGTTGTATTAGCTCAGTGGAAAGAGAACTTCAATGGAGAGCCTCGATATGTGGCATTGTTAGAGCATCCCTGGTCCTGTCCTCAAAATCCTTTGACTCCTATAAAAATTTCTTGTTTGAGGAGTTAGAGCATCTCTAGCCCTTGATGGATGATCTAGCGGCCCATTGGATCGTGCGCTAGATTGAATGTGCATTGTGCACTTTATAGTCGGCCGATCAGGCGCAACCGATCGTATTAGGGTTAACCTTAATGCGTGTGTGAAACACAAAACCTAGCCGCTGCACTCCCTCCACCTAGATCGCGCCTGCGGAGCTAGAATCTTGACGTGTGATCCCCAAATCCTTGTACATGTGGATACCTTGGAGGTTTTGCACATGTGGTGCTTGGGAAAATCGTTCATGGGATATGGTAGGAGTTGTACGTGGGATCGCGGGGAAGAGGAGTGTGACAACATCGGCATTGACGCATGACATCGACAACCTTTTACTGCACTGCGCATCGAGAGATAATTCATGGCTCCATTGTCGATTACTTCCAGGATTTCCTAGGATGAATGCGGTAGAAATTTTTGATTTATGATAGCATAGCCTACCTGTTTCCTACAAGAAAGGCCACGGATGTCCTCGACCACTCCTCCGCGATCGCCCTCCCCCCCCCTCTGATGGCACCGCCCAACAGGAAGAGGCAGCGTCGCTTGACAATGAAGGCAGTGGAGGTCAGGCGAGAAAGCAGAAGTCACCTATTCCGAAGACATCCCCCCCCCCCCCCTAGCCACTTGATGGAAATATGCCCTAGAGGCAATAATAAAATGGTTATTATTATATTTTCTTAATCATGATACATGTTTATTATTCATGTTAGAATTGTATTGACCGAAAACTTAAATACATGTGCGAATACATAAACAAATACCGTGTCCCTAGTGAGCCTCTACTAGACTAGCTCGTTGATTAAAGATCGTTAAGGTTTCCTAACCATAGACATGAGTTGTCATTTGATAACGGGATCACATCATTAGGAGAATGATGTGATGGACAAGATCCATTTGTTAGCTTAGCATATGATCGTTCAGTTTATTGCTACCGCTTTCTTAATGTCAAATACATCTTCGTTTAACCATGAGATCATGCAACTCCCGAATACTGGAGGAATTCCTTGTGTGCTATCAAACGTCACAATGTAACTGGGTGATTATGAAGATGTTCTACAGGTATCTCCGAAGGTATCTGTTGAGTTGGCATGGATTGAGATTGGGATTTGCCACTCCAAGTATCGGAGAGGTATCTCTGGGCCCTCTCGGTAATACACATCATAAGAAGCTTGCAAGCAAAATGACTAAGGAGTTAGTTACGAGATAATGTATTACGGAACGAGTAAAGAGACTTGCCGGTAACGAGATTGAACTAGGTATGGAGATACCGACGGTCGAATCTCGGGAAAGTAACATACCGACAAACAAAGGGAATTACGTATGTTGTCATAAAGGTTCGATAGATAAAGATCTTCATAGAATATGTAGGAACCAATATGGGCATCCAGGTCCCGCTATTGTTTATTGACCGGAAAGGCATCTCGGTCATGTCTACATCATTCTGAACCCGTAGGGTCCACACGCTTAACGTTCATTGACGATATAGTATAATATGAGTTATGTGATTTGGTGACCATATGTTGTTCGAAGTCCCGGATGAGATCACGGACATGACGAGGAGCTCCGGAATGGTCCGGAGGAAAGATTGATATATAGGACGATAGTATTTGGTCACAAAAAAGGTTTCAGAAAGTACCGATTATTTATCGGAGTGCCGGAAGGGGTTCCGGGAGACCACCAAAAAGCGGTGGGCCTTATGGGCCAAGGGGGGAGCACACCAGCCCATAAGGGGGCTGGTGCGCCCCTCCCCCCTAGCCCACACGCCAAGGAAGGGAAGGAAAGGAAGGGGAGGCGCCCAAAGGCAGCCAACCCCCCCCCCCCCATTTGCTTTCCCCCATGCATGTTCAAATAAGGAAGGGGGTGCGACCAGGTAGGCGCCCTACGGCTGTCGCCGGCCACTTGGGGCGCCCTAGAGGCTGCCTCCTCTCCCTCCTCCACCTATATATATATATATGAGAGGAGGGAGAGGGGCAAGACACACAACGATAATCTAGCCATGTGCAGTGCCCCTCTCCCTCCAGTTCATCCTCGGTCATATTTTCGTAGTGCTCGGCATAAAGCCCTGCGGAGATAGTTGCATCACCACCGTCACCACACCTCATGCTACCGAAACTCATCTACTACTTCGCATGTCTTGTTGGATCAAGAAGGCGAGGACGTCATCGAGCTGAACGTGAGCTAAACGCGGAGGTGACGTACGTTCGGTACTTTATCGGTTGGATCGCGAAGGTGTTCGGCTACATCAACCACGTTAATAAACGCTTCCGCTTTACGGTCTATGAGGGAACGTAGACAAACTTTCCCCTCTAGTAGCTATGCATCTCCATGGATAGATCTTGCGTGTGCGTAGAAAGTTTTTTGTTTTCCATGCAACGTTCCACGACAGTGGCATCTGAGCCAGGTCTATGCGTAGATGATATGCACGAGTAGAACACAAAGGAGTTGTGGGCTATGATGGTCATACTACTTACCACCAACGTCTTATTTTGATTCGACGGTATTGTGGGATGAAGCGGCTCGGACCAACGTTGTTGGGGAACGTAGCATGCAATTTCAAAAAAAATCCTACGCTCACGCAAGATCTATCTACGAGATGCATAGCAATGAGAGGGGGAGAGTGTGTCCACGTACACTCATAGACCGAAAGCGGAAACGTTTGACAACGCGGTTGATGTAGTCAAACTTCTTCTCGTTCCAACCGATCAAGCACCAAACGTATGGCACCTCTGAGTTCTGCACATGTTCAGCTCGATGACGTCCCTCGAACTCTTGATCCAGCAAAGTGTTGAGGGAGAGTTTCTTCAGCACGACGGCATGGTGACAGTGATGGTGAAGTGATCCGTGCAGGGCTTCGCCTAAGCACTACGAAGATATGACCGAAGGCGTAAACTTTGGAGGGGGGAGCCGCACACGGCTAACAATTGTTGGTATGTGTTCTAGTGGTGCCCCCCCTCATATATATAGGTTGGAGGGGAGGAGAGGCAGTCAAGTGGGCGCCCCGAGTAGGAGGAATCCTACTTGGGCGCCTCCCAATTCGGCCTCCCCCTTCCATATTCATCTGGAGGAGGAAGAAGCAGGAGGGAGGAGAGAAGGAAGGGGGAGGCAGAATTGCTCCCCTTCCTTTATCTCTTCCCCTCTTTCCTTCCCCCTTATTTTGGCCTACATGGGGCGCACCAGCCCCCTAGGGGGTGGTCTGTCCCCTTCTTGGCCCATTAGGCCCCGGAACTCCTTCCGGTGACCTGATATGTACCTGGTACCCTTGGAACACTTCTGGTGTCCGAATATCATCGTACAATATGAATCTTTACCTCTCGACCATTTCAAGACTCCTCGTCATGTCTGTGATCTCATCTAGGACTCCGAACAACACTCGGTCACCAAATCACATAACTCATATAATACAAAATCGTCATCGAACATTAAGCGTGCGGACCCTGCGGGTTCGAGAACTATGTAGACATGACCGAGACACCTCTCCGGTCAATAACCAACAACAGAAACTAGATGCTCATATTGGTTCCCACATATTCTACGAAGATCTTTATCGGTCGTACCATAATGACAACATACGTTATTCCCTTTGTCATCGGTATGTTACTTGCCCGAGATTCGATCGTTGGTATCTTCATACATAGTTCAATCTCATTACCGGAAAGTCTCTTTACTCGTTCCGTAATACATCATCCCGCAACTAACTCATTATTCACATTGCTTGCAAGGCTTATTATGATGTGCATTGCCGAGAGGGCCCAGAGATACCTCTCCGATACTCGAGTGACAAATCCTAATCTCGATCTATGCCAACCCAACAAACACCTTCGGAGATACCTGTAGAGCATCTTTATAATCACCTAGTTATGTTGTGATGTTTGATAGCACACAAGGTATTCCTCCGGTATCCGGGAGTTTCATAATCTCATAGTCAAAGGAATATGTATATGACATGAAGAAAACAATAGCAATAAAACTGAACAATCAATATGCTAAGCTAACGGTTGGGTCTTGTCCATCACATAATTCTCCTAATGATGTGATCCCGTTCATCAAATGACAACACATGTCTATGGTTAGGAAACTTAACCATCTTTGATTAACGGGCTCGTCTAGTAGAGACTTACTAGGGACACTGTGTTTTGTCTATGTATCCACACATGTATCAAGTTTCCGGTTAATAAAATTCTAGCATGAATAATAAACATTTATCATGATATAAGGAAATATAAAATAAGAACTTTATTATTGCCTCTAGGGTATATTTCCTTCAGTCTCCCACTTGCATTAGAGTCAATAATCTAGTTCACATCGCCATGTGATTTAACACCAATAGTTCACATCTTTATGTGATTAACACCCATACTTCACATCACCATGTGACCAACACCCAAAGGGTTTACTAGAGTCAATAATCTAGTTCACATCGCTATGTGATTAACACCCAAAGAGTACTAAGGTGCGATCATGTTTTGCTTGTGAGAGTAGTTTAGTCAATGGGTCTGATACATTCAGTTCCGTATGTATTTTGCAAATTTCTATGTCTACAATGCTCTGCATGGAGCTACTCTAGCTAATTGCTCCCACTTTTCAATATGTATCCAGATTGAGACTCAGAGTCATCCGGATCGGTGTCAAAGCTTGCATCGACGTAACTCTTTACGAAGAACTCTTTATCACCTCCATAACCGAGAAATGTTTCCTTAGTCCTCTAAGGATAACTTTGACCATTGTTCAGTGATCCACTCCTGGATCACTGTACCCCCTTGCCAAACTCATGGCAAGGTACACAATAGGTCTGGTACATAGCACATCATACTTTATAGAACCTATGACTGTGGCATAGGGAATGACTTTCATTCTCTTTCTATCTTCTGCCGTGGTCGGGCTTTGAATCTTACTCAACTTTACACCTTGTAATACAGACAAAAACTTCTTCTTTGACTGATCCATTTTGAACTCTTTCAAAAACTTGTCAAGGTATTTACTCATTGAAAAATCTTATCAAGCGTCTTGATCTATCTATAGATCTTGATGCCCAATATGTAAGCAGCTTCACCGAGGTCTTTCATTGAAAAACTCTTATTCAAGTACCCCTTTATGCTATCCAGAAATTCTATATCATTTCCAATCAACGATATGTCATCCACATGTAATATTAGAAATGCTACAGAACTCCCACTCACTTTCTTGTAAATACAGGCTTCACCGCAAGTCTGTATGAAACTGTATGCTTTGATCACCTTATAGAACCTATGGTCTGGTATACAACATAGCATACTTTATAGAACCTATGGCTGAGGCATAGGGAATGACTTCCATTCTCTTTCTATTTTCTGCCGTGGTCGGGTTTTGAGTCTTACTCAACTTCATACCTTGCAACACAGGCAAGAACTCCTTCTTTGACTATTCCATTTTCAACTACTTCAAAATCTTGTCAAGGTATGTACTCATTGAAAAAATTTATCAAGCGTCTTGATCTATCTCTCTAGATCTTGATGCTCAATATGTAAGCAGCTTCACCGAGGTTTTTCATTAAAAACTTCTTATTAAATTATCTTTTATGCTATCCATAAATTCTATATCATTTCCAATCAGCAATATGTCATCCACATATAATATCAGTAATGCTACAGAGCTCCCACTCACTTTCTTGTAAATACAGGCTTCACCATAAGTCTGTATAAAACCATATGCTTTGATCACCTTATCAAAGTGTATATTCCAACTACGAGATGCTTGCACCAGTCCATAGATGGATCACTGGAGCTTGCACACTTTTTAGCACCTTTAGGATTGACAAAACCTTCTGGTTGCATCATATATAACTCTTCTTTGATATATCCATTAAGGAATGCAGTTTTGACATCCATTTGCCAGATTTAATAATGTGGCAATTGCTAACATGATTCGGACGAACTTAAGCATCGCTACGAGTGAGAAAGTCTCATCGTAGTCAACTCCTTGAACTTATCGAAAACCCTTTGCAAGAAGTCGAGCTTTGTAGACAGTAACATTACCATCAGCGTCAGTCTTCTTCTTGAAGATCCATTTATTCTCTCAGGCTTGCCGATCATCGAGAAAGTCAACCAAAGTCCATACTTTGTTCTCATACATGGATCCTATCTCAGATTTCATGGCCTTAAGCCATTTTGCGGAATCTGGGCTCATCATCACTTCCTCATAGTTCGTAGGTTCGTCATGGTCTAGTAACATGACCTCCAGAATAGGATTACTGTACCACTCTGGTGTGTAACGTGCTGTGGTTGACCTACGAGGTTCAGTAGTAACTTGATCTGAAGTTTCATGATCATTATCATTAGCTTCCTCTCTAGTTGGTGTAGGCATCACAGGAACGGTTTTCTGTGATGAGCTATTTTCCAATTCGAGAGAAGGTATAATTACCTCATCAAGTTCTACTTTCCTCCCACTCATTTCTTCCGAGAGAAACTCCTTCTCTAGAAAGGATCCATTCTTAGCAACAAAGATCTTGCCTTCGGGTCTGTGATAGAAGGTGTACCCAACAGTTTCTTTTGGGTATCCTATGAGGATGCACTTCTCCGATTTGGGTTTGAGCTTATCAGGCTGAAGCTTTTTCACATAAGCATCGCAATCCCAAACTTTAAGAAATGACAGCTTAGGTTTCTTGCCAAACCACAGTTCATACGGTGTCGTCTCAATGGATTTAGATAGTGCCCTATTTAATGTGAATGTAGCTATCTCTAATGCATAACCCCAAAAAGATAGTGCTAAGTCGGTAAGAGACATCATAGAACGCACCATATCTAATAAAGTACGGTTACGACGTTCGGACACACCATTACGATGTGGTGTTCTAGGTGGCGTGAGTTGTGAAACTATTCCACATTGTTTTAAATGAAGGCCAAACTCGTAACTCAAATATTCGCCTCCGCGCCAGATCGTAGAAACTTTATTTTTCTTGTTACGATGATTCTCCACTTCACTCTAAAATTCTTTGAACTTTTCAAATGTTTCAGACTTGTGTTTCATTAAGTAGATATACCCATATCTTCTCAAATCATCTGTGACGGTTAGAAAATAACGATACCCGCCGCGTGCCTCAACACTCATCGGACTGCATACATCGGTATGTATTATTTCCAATAAATCAATGGCTCGCTCTATTGTTCCGGAGAACGGAGTTTTAGTCATCTTTCCCATGAGGCATGGTTCGTAAGTATCAAATGATTCATAATCAAGTGATTCCAAAAATCCATCTGCATGGAGTTTCTTCATGCGCTTTACACCAATATGACCTAAATGACAGTGCCACAAGTATGTTGCACTATCATTATTAACTTTGCATCTTTTGGCAGTAATATACTGAATGTGTGTATCACTACGATCAAGATTCAGTAAACCATTCACCTTGGGTGTATGACCATAGAAGGTTTTATTCATGTAAACAGAACAACAATTATTCTCTGACTTAAATGAATAACTGCATTGCAATAAACATGATCTAATCATATTCATGCTTAACGCAAACACCAAATAACATTTATTTTAGGTTCAACACTAATCCCGAAGGTAGAGAGAGTGTGCGATGGTGATCGTATCAACCTTGGAATCGCTTCCAACACACATCGTCACTTTGCTCTCAACTAGTCTCTGTTCATTCTGCAACTCCTGTTTCGAGTTACTAATCTCAGCAACTGAACCGGTATCAAATACCTAGGGGTTGCTATGAACACTAGTAAACTACACATCAATAACATGTATATCATATATATCTTTGTTCACTTTGCCATCCTTCTTATCCATCAAGTATTTGGGGCAGTTCCGCTTCCAGTGACCGTTTCCTTTGCAGTAGAAGCACTCAGTTTCAGGCTTAGGTCCAGATTTGGGCTCCCGGGAGTGGCAACTTGCTTGCCATTCTTCTTGAAGTTCCCTTTCTTTCTCTTGCCCTTTTACTTGAAACTAGTGGTCATGTCAACCATCAACACTTGATGCTCTTTCTTGATTTCTACCTTAGCTATTTCAGCACTGCGAAGAGCTCGGGAATCGTTTTTGTCATCCCTTGCATATTATAGTTCATCAAGAAGTTCTAGTAGCTTGGCGATAGTGACTAGAGAACTCTGTCAATCACTATCTTATCTGGAAGATTAACTCCCACTTGATTCAAGCGATTGTAGTACCTAGACATTCTGAGTACATGCTCACTGGCTGAGCTATTCTCCTCCATCTTGTAGGCAAAGTAATTGTCAGAGGTCTCTTACCTCTCGACATGGGCATGAGTATGAAATACCAATTTCAACTCTTGGAACATCTCATATGTTCCGTGGCGTTCAAAACGTTTTTAAAGTCCCGGTTCTAAGTCGTAAAGCATGGCGCACTAAACTATCAAGTAGTCATCATACCGAGCTTGTCAAATGTTCATGACATCTGCATCTGCTCCTGCAATAGGTCTATCACCTAATGGTGCATCAAGGACATAATTCTTCTATGGAGCAATGAGGATAATCCTCAAATCAGGGACCCAGTCCACATCCTTGCTTATATCAACCTTCAACTTAGTTTTCTCTAGGAACATATCAAAAACATAGGGGAGCTACAACGCGAGCTATTGATCTACAACATAATTTGCAAATACTACCAAGACTAAGTTCATGATAAATTAAAGTTAAATTAATCAAATTACTTAAGAACTACCACTTAGATAGACATCCCTCAAGTCATCTAAATGATACGTGATCCAAATCAACTAAACCATGTCCGATCATCACGTGAGATGGAGTAGTCTTCAATGGTGAACATATCTATGTTGATCATATCTACTATATGATTCATGTTCGACCTTTTGGTCTCCAATGTTCCAAAGCCATGTATGTACATGCTAGGCTCATCAAGTTTAACCCGAGTATTCTGCATCTGCAAAACTGTCTTGCACCCGTTGTATGTGAATGTAGAGCCTATCACACCTGTTCATCACGTGGTGTCTCAGCACGGTGAACTATCGCAATGTTGCATACTCAGGGAGAACACTTATGCCTTGAAATTTTAGTAAGGGATCATCTTATAATGCTACCGTCGTACTAAGCAAAATAAGATGCATAAAAGATAAACATCACATGCAATCAAAATATGTGACATGATATGGCCATCATCATATTGTGCCTTTGATCTCCATCTCCAAAGCACCATCATGATATCCATCGTCACCGGCTTGACACCTTGATCTCCATCGTAGCGTCGTGTTCGTCTCGCCAACTATTACTTCTACAACTATCCCGAACGCATAGTGATAAAGTAAAGCAATTACATGGCGTTTGCATTTCATACAATAAAGTGACAACCTTAAGGCTCCTGCCAGTTGCCGATAACTTTTACAAAACGTGATCATCTCATACAATAACGTATATCACATCATGTCTTGACCATATCACATCACAACATGCCCTGCAAAACAAGTTAGACGTCCTCTACTTTGTTGTTGCAAGTTTTACGTGGCTGCTACGGGCTTCTAGCAAGAACCGTTCTTACCTACGCATTCAAAACCACAATGGTGATTTATCAAGTTTGTTGTTTTAACCTTCAACAAGGACCGGCCGCAGTCAAATTAAATTCAACTAAATTTGGAGAAACAGACACCTGCCAGCCACCTTTATGCAAAACTAGTTGCATGTCTGTCGGTGGAACCGTTCTCATGAACGTGGTCATGTAAGGTTGGTCCGGGCCGCTTCATCCAAAAATACCGCCGAATCAAAATAAGACGTTGGTGGTAAGCATTATGATGATCACTGCCCATAACTCTTTGTGTTCTACTCGTGCATATCATCTACGCATAGACCTGGCTCAGATACCACTATTGGGGAACGTAGCATGCAATTTTAAAAAAATCCTGCGCCCACACAAGATCTATCTAGGAGATGCATAGCAATGAGAGGGGGAGAGTGTGTACACGTACCCTCGTAGACCGGAAGTGGAAGCGTTTAACAAAGTGGTTGATGTAGTCGAACTTCTTCTCGTTCCGACCGATCAAGCACCGAACGTACGGCACCTCCGAGTTCTGCACACCTTCAGCTCGATGACGTCCCTCGAACTCTTGATCCAGCAAAGCGTCGAGGGAGAGTTTCATCAGCATGATGGCGTGGTGATGGTGATGGTGAAGTTATCCGCGCAGGGCTTCGCCTAAGCACTATGAAGATATGACCGGAGGCGTAAACTGTGGAGGGGGGCGCCGCACACGGCTAACAATTGTTGGTGTGTGTTCTAGTGGTGCCCCCCGTCATATATATAGGTTGGAGGGGAGGAAAGGCAGCTAAGGGGGCACCCCAAGTAGGAGGAATCCTACTTGGGCGCCTGCCAATTCAGCCTCCCCCCTTCCATATTCATCCGGAGGGGGGAGGAAGGAGGAGGGAGGAGAGAAGGAAGGGGGAGGCCGAATTGCTTCCCTTCCTTTCTCTCTTCCCCTCTTTCCTTCCCCCTTATTTTGTCCTACATGGGGCGCACCAGCCCCTAGGGGCCGGTCTGTCCCCTTCTTGGCCCATTAGTCCCATGTAGTTGTCGGGGGGGATGCCCGGAACCCCTTCCGGTGACCTGATATGTACCCGATACCCCCGAAACACTTCCGATGTCCGAGTATCATCGTCCAATATATGAATCTTTACCTCTCGACTATTTCGAGACTCCTCATCATGTCCATGATCTCATCTGGGACTCCAAACAACATTCGGTCACCAAATCACATTACTCATATAATACAAAATTGTCATCAAACGTTAAGCGTGCGGACCCTACGGGTTCGAGAACTATGCAGACATGACCAAGATGCCTCTCCGGTCAATAACCAATAACGGAACCTGGATGCTCATATTGGTTCCCACATATTCTAATGACAACATACGTTATTCCCTTTGTCATCGGTATGTTACTTTCCCGAGATTTGATCGTCAGTATCTTCATACCTAGTTCTATCTCGTTACCGGCAAGTCTCTTTACTCGTTCTGTAATACATCATCCCGCAACTAACACATTAGTCACATTGCTTGCAAGGCTTATTATGATGTGCATTACTGAGAGGGCCCAGAGATATGTCACACCCAATATGCGACCCTATCCAAAAGGAACTCGAAGGTCCCACCAAGGATAGACCCGCATATTGAAACGCTTTGCAAGGTGGATATCATTACATCAACATTACATAATAGATGGGGATACATACATAAGGCATACAATGCCACACGAATACAACATCATCTTACATAAGAGCACCATCCGACTACGGATGAAACACAAACAGAAACTCAAACGACATCCACCCTGCTAGCCCTGGCTGTCGACCTGGAAACTATCCCCTGATCGAAAGAAGAACTCCAAAATAAGCAGGCATCGCTCTCGCGTCAAGATCATCGCATAACATGTACCTGCAACTCTTGTTGTAGTAATCTGTGAGCCACGAGGACTCAGCAATCCCATTACCATGGGTATCAAGACTAGCAAAGCTTAATGGGAAAGGAAGGGGTAAAGTGGTGAGGTTGCAGCAGCGACTAAGCAAGTATGGTGGCTAACATACGCAAATAAGAGCGAGCAGAGAAGCAAAGGAACGGTCGTCAACTAGCAATGATCAAGAAGTGATCCTGAACTCCTACTTACGTCAATCATAACACAGAAACCATGTTCACTTCCCGGACTCCGCCGAGAAGAGACCATCACGGCTACACACGCGGTTGATGCATTTTAATTCGGATCTGGTGTCAAGTTATCTACAACCGGACATTAACAAATTCCCATCTGCCACATAACCACGGGCACGGCTCTCGAAAGATTATACCCTGCAGGGGTGTCCCAACTTAGCCCATGATAAGCTCTCACGGTCAGCGAAGGATATTCCTTCTCCCAGGAAGACCCGATCAGTCTCGGAATCCCGGTTTACAAGACATTTCGACAATGGTAAAACAAGACCAGCAAAGCCGCCCGATGCACCGACAATCCCGATAGGAGATGCACATATCTCGTTCTCAGGGCAACACCGGATAGGTCAGCCTACGAGTAAAACCAGACCTCGAGTTGCCCCGAGGTGGCCCCGCAGTCTGCCCGGTTCAGACCAGCACTTAGAGAAGCACTGGCCCAGGGGGGCTAAAATAAAGATGACCCTTGGGTTGGCCGACCCAAGGGAAAGGTATAGGTAGTGGTGAAGCAAATGGTAAAACCAAGGTTGGGCCTTGCTGGAGGAATTTTATTCAAAGCGAACTGTCAAGAGGGTCCCATAAATCACCCGACCGCGTAAGGAACGCAAAATCCGGGAACATAACACCGGTATGACGGAAACTAGGGCGGCAAGAGTGGAACAAAACACCAGGCATAAGGCCAAGCCTTCCACCCTTTACCAAGTATATAGATGCATTAATAATATAAGAGATATTGTGATATCCCAACAAAATCCTGTCCACCATGGAGCAATCTTCAACTTCACCTGCAACTAGCAACGCTATAAGAGGGGCTGAGCAAAGCGGTAACATAGCCAAACAACGGTTTGCTAGGGAGGGTAAAAAGGTTAGAGGTTCATGGCAATTTGGGAGGCTTGAAGAGTAAATGATAGGTAGCGCAGCAAAGCGATAGAACAAAGCAACTAGCATAGCAATGATAGTAGTGAGATCTAGGGTAACGGTCATCTTGCCTGAAATCCCGCTAGGAAGAAGAACGAGTCCATGAAGAAGATGAAGCCACGAAGACGAACCAAGCGGAGACGAACGAATCCTCACGATCGCAACGAAACGGGAACTATCGAGAAGAAGCACACAACATGGTAAACACACCACACATAGACAAGACATGATGCACAACCAAGCATGATGCATGACAAAGCTAGATGAGGCTACTCATGGCAAGAGATATGCAAACAAGAACAACACATCAAGGCAAGTTTAAATGAGGCCGGAAACAACATATAACAATTCCGGTAAGTCCTCATATGCAAATTTAGAAATTGGTCCAGAACTGAACAAACCTTATGTTCAAGTTGTTAAACAGCAAGTTAAAGAGCACCAAGAGGATCTACATGAAATTCTAGTCAAGTTACATATGAAGTTCATTAGATTCGTAGCTACGGCCTAGAAGATATGAGCAAAACAAGTTAAACATGGCATTGATGCAAAATGCACCCAAACATCAAGCAACACACCAAAACAAGGATGCAACATGATAATATGAAGCTACATGCAAAATCAAGCAAGTTTCATATAGAGCACACTCAAAACGGAGCAACGGTTCAACACACACACACACACAATACAAGTTATAGCAACAATCTGTCCAAAACAGCAACTAGGCATAATGCAAGCATCAAAACAATAAGCTACAACACCCCAACATAATAAAAAAGGCATGGACATGATGTACAGGTCAAGCATAACAAGACATGAACACTGAGCTATCTCCAGAAACTACTAGAACATGCTCAAAAGGACATGGGAAGATTGCAAATAATAACAGTTTCAGACTTTGCAGAAATAACATCAGGTTGCAATGTTTAGAGCTATCAAACAACATGCTACAGGAACTTAACATGGCAAACAAAGGCATGGCATGAATCTACTAATGACATATAACAAAATTCCCTTACTGACCATGAGCCAAAAAAGCACAGAAAATATGATGGCACCCATGTAAACATGGCAAAAGATATGACAGATTCATACATAGCAGGAACAACAATAAGTAGACATGTTGTTGAGCTTGAATCACTCACCACAGAGCAATACATGGCATGGCAAGGCAACCAATAGTAAGAAGACATGTTTATGAAGCTAAGCATGGCAAGAACAAGTTCATAGGGTGCATGGATCACTAGAAAAGCACATGGCCAAAACTGAACTTCATGTTAACAGGTTGACAGCAACATTATTTAGCAAGTTGAGAGCAAGATTACAACAAGCTACAGTAGTCTATAAATGCAACCAGGGGCATGAATGGATAGAGAATGACATGTATAACAAAACATCCTTTGTGAACATCTCCAGAATAATGCACGAAATGACTTGTAGCAGCAGGTTTACCTAGCAACAAAATATAACAGAATCAGTCAGGAAAACAGCAACAGCAAGTACCCTACTTAACAAGCTCGATGCACTCAGTACAAGATACACAAAAAAAACATGGATGGCACCTATGGAAAGATGGCATGGCATAGATCAAAACACATGTAGAGCTCATGCTCATAGGATGCACGCATCAACCATGGCAAAAATGACAAATGAGCATGTTATAACAGTTTCAGCAGATTAACATCACATAGCACTCTTACAACGATGATTCAGGCATCAAGATGGACTCAAATGAACATGATGCAATGGAATGAAATGAAGTACTCGTCGAGGCGAACAACTTGACATATTACACGCACGAAACGGAGCAGTATGCAGCAAGTTATGATGCGATGAACATGGCATGATTATGCAAAATATTTCGGGACTTAGTGAAAATCTCACCCTGGAGAAAGTCAATGGTGGACAGAGAGATCCGGGACGAAGGGAACCGGGACGCGGGGGCGCTATTTGGATCGGGGGACGGGTGGATCTCATCCACCCGCCCAGATCCGGCGAGGGAGGAGGTCGCGGTGGCTCCGGTGGCCGGATCCGGTGAGCTAGGCGGCGGAACTCGGCGCGGGGGCGACGGAGGAGAGTGCAGGCGGCGCTCGGTCGTCGGCGTGGGAGAGCGGCGCGGCTGTCGGCGGCTTGCGGCGGCGGGCCCGAGGTGTGGCGCCGGCGGGGGAGGTCCGGCGGTGGCGCGGGCCGTTCTGTGGCCGGGGCGGCGCACCGGCGAGGCGGCGGGGTTGACGCGGAGGCGAGCGGGCGCTCGGGCGCGGGCGTCCCGCGGCGGGCGGCGGTCGCGGATGGGCCGGGCGGGCCCCGCCTGGGCCCG
This sequence comes from Triticum timopheevii, assembly GCA_963921465.1. Classification (NCBI taxonomy): domain Eukaryota; kingdom Viridiplantae; phylum Streptophyta; class Magnoliopsida; order Poales; family Poaceae; genus Triticum; species Triticum timopheevii. The sequence goes on from OY997268.1 coordinate 475,669,352, forward strand.
GCGGGCCGCGGCTGCGGGGACGGCGGTGGAGGCCAGGTGGCGCACCGGGATTGGATGGAGCGGCGGCGCGCGGTGGCCGGACATGTCCGGGCGCGGAGAGGGATTTCGTCCGGCGGCGCGAGGAGGAGGGGAGCTAGGGTTTGGACTGCGAGAATTTCGGGGGAGGCACACATATATATAGGTAGAGGGAGCTAGGAGTGTCCAAATGAGGTACGGTTTTCGCCCACACGATCGTGATCGAACGACCGAGAGCATGGAGGGGAGTTTGCTGGGTTTTGGGCCACTTTGGAAGGGATGTTGGGCTGCAAGACCAAAGAGGCTTTTGCGGTTACCCGGTTAACCGTTGGAGTATCAAACGACCTCCAAATGGCACGAAACTTGACAGGCGGTCTACCGGTGCTATACCAAGGCCGCTTGGCAAGACTCGGTCCATTCCGAGAATGTTTAACACCCGCTCACAACGAGAGACAAAAGGGGGACACCGGAGGACATAGGAGTGCCGGATTGCAAAACGGACAACGGGGAAAATGCTCGGATGCATAAAACGAACACGTATGCAAAATGAGATGCACATGATGACATGATAAAATGCAACACGCAAGCAAATGACATGGCAACAACGGCGAATAACTGGCGAACACCTAGCGCATCGAATCTGGGGCGTTACAACACTCCTCCACTAACAAGAGATCTCGTCCCGAGATCTTAGGACCGAGACAGAAGGGAAAAGGGAATGAGGTGAAACAAGAATTCAAGAGAAGAAGCAAAGAACCGAGATCACTCGACAAGAAGAGAGGAACGATGAGAATGACGAGAATCGAAAGCTCACGGAATCAAATAGACTAAGAAACCACTCCGGTTAGAACGGGATAAGAAACGAATAAGACTGAAAGGATTTAGGTAGCACTCCGGCTGAAAAAGGAAGGATTAGAACAAGAACTTGAGAGGATGGAATGATACTTGATGAAGACATGACACAAAAACTCCGGAAAGAATGGAAATAGTTGAAAGAAAAGAACGGAGAAGAAAATGACAACTTGTGCCACGAATGAAATAGAAAGAAACTTTAGGAGGAAGGTTTAAACGGGGTTGTTGAGAAAATCAACAACGAAAAGAATAAGCTTGTTGTGGACTTATAGGTAACATCTCAAGATCATAAGGTGATAACAGGCCACAAACGGAAATGATTGAATAGCTGAGAAGAACGAAGAAATGCAAAACTCCACTTCAAAAGAATACGGAGAATTAAATGCACTTTGAGACGCAAGAAAGAAAGATTCTTGAGCTCCTCCAAAAGAACCTTGATGAACACTTGAAGAATGAATTGAATCATGAAGAACCACCATGAAGAACTCCGGTAAACAAAAGACAATGAGATAGAGTTGAAGGATGAAAGAATAAGATGAGCCTTGCGATTATTTAGATGGAGGTTCCGACAAAATGGCCGAGGAAATTTGAACTCCAGAAAAGATGAAAAACACTTGGAACTAGAATTTATTCATCAGGAACAAACTCCGAAGGAAGGGATAATCACTTGAGGAAATAAGAATAAGATTTATTGTATGCTTATCCTTCATCAAATTAAATTGATGACAAGCAATGGATTTAGCATACTACTTATTCTTCTTGAAAAGGATTGAGAATGGACATAGCGCCACATTTAGGAAGGTCTTCAATGAACCACCGTTGGGATTGAAAAGAACGAATGGATTAATATGATAAACAAGGAAAATTATCTTGAACGAACCATCGTAAGAATTTGGAAATGACTGATGAAAGAGAATGAATCACCAGGAAGAATTAGAAAACCCAATAAGCTAGAGGGGATTTAGATGCAAAAGAACAAAGAGATCATGAGCTGATTAAGAACACTTGAACGAAGCACCGGAAAGATATTGAGACGAATGAAGGGGCACGGATATGGAATAATTGGAGAATGAATTTGAAAACTTAGAATGAAGAAATCTTTCAAAAAGATGGCCTCCGGATGATTGAGAGAGAAAGCAACTCCTGAAATGCTCCGGATGGATGAAAAGAATTTGCATGACTAGAAACAATTTGATAGCATAACATCGAGCTAGGACCGCGAATCTCCGGGGGAACGGACAAGATTTAAGAGAAATTCTTCTACTTTGGTCTTCAAATGATGACGAGAAACACCACCAAAATTACTGAGATACTCCGGGAGAATGAAAAGCGAAGAGGTTGAGTCAACAATGAAAAAGATTTGAAATCGATCTTGGAAAGGCATCTGACTGATGAAATTCATACTTACGTCACACTTGAAAAGAATTTGAGAATAACTCCGGGGAAATTAGAAGAGTCAGGTAAGATCCTGGGAAAAGACCTGTGGGTTAGGGCCCACTAAAAGAAAACACCATAGAAAAGGATTGTTGAACAGATAGATGATGTACCGGAACAATGAAATATTTGAATAAGGTGACAACCTCGGCTTAATTGGAACACAGAAGAATCTCCTGAGATGTCTTCCGAACTCCGGAAGGATTAAATGGTGAGAGGCAAACGAGCAAGGAGAACACTTTAACCAAGGGAAAGAATACGATCAGCACCGAAAAACTTGACTTGGATCCACCGGAAAGAAAATGCGACGAACAAAGATGAACTAGATGAGACTTCACCGGTTGAGACAATTGAGGAAAGACTGAAGATACTCCGCACGAATGAAATTGATTACTCGAATAAAGGCTCAAACTCTGGAATAAAAAGGGTGGGAGGGCGGGAAAACAAAGGCAACTTGGAAGGGAGAACTGACGAATAACTTGAAGAGAAAACACCGGTTGAAAGAATGCAAATGCTTCGCCCGAGTAGGATGGATACTCGATTATGGACTCCGGCCTCGAGAGGAAGAAGGGTGGACGGGTGGGAAAAACAAGGACAACTTCGGGCAGGGAAACAACATCGCTCGAAAAGAGCTGAGGTTTGATCTCCTAAAGAGAGAGAGGTTCGAATCAGCTTGACGAGGAATGCGCCGGACAAAAGAGGATGGACAACGAACAAAAACTAACCGCGTGATCCTAAAGAAAAATTTTAAGGGGAAGAGGAGTAATTCAAAACACCTACGTCAAGATTCCTCACCAGAGCGACGAAGGGGCTGAGGAGTAAAAAGAATTCCTACTCTCCGATATAACTGGACTCCGAAAATAGTTTTCTTCTAGACTCACCAACGTCCAAACTACACGATCAATCAAGGGGGCTCCTAGGGTCGGTCGAGGCTCTGATACCAACTTGTCACGCCCAATATGCGACCCTATCCAAAAGGAACTCGAAGGTCCCACCAAGGATAGACCCGCATATTGAAACGCTTTGCAAGGTGGATATCATTACATAAACATTACATAATAGATGGGGATACATACATAAGGCATACAATGCCACACGAATACAACATCATCTTACATAAGAGCACCATCCGACTATGGATGAAACACAAACAGAAACTCAAGCGACATCCACCCTGCTAGCCCAGGCTGCCGACCTGGAATCTATCCCCTGATCGAAAGAAGAACTCCAAAACACGCAGGCATCGCTCTCGTGTCAAGATCATCGGATAACCTGTACCTGCAACTGTTGTTGTAGTATTCTGTGAGCCACGAGGACTCAGCAATCCCATTACCATGGGTATCAAGACTAGCAAAGCTTAATGAGAAAGGAAGGGGTAAAGTGGTGAGGTTGTAGCAGCGACTAAGCAAGTATGGTGGCTAACATACACAAATAAGAGCGAGCAGAGAAGCAAAGGAACGGTCGTCAACTAGCAATGATCAAGAAGTGATCCTGAACTCCTACTTACGTCAATAATAACACAGAAACCGTGTTCACTTCCCGGACTCCGCCGAGAAGAGACCATCACGGCTACACACGCGGTTGATGCGTTTTAATTCGTATCTGGTGTCAAGTTATCTACAACCGGACATTAACAAATTCCCATCTGCCACATAACCGTGGGCACGGCTCTCGAAAGTTTATACCCTACAGGGGTGTCCCAACTTAGCCCATGATAAGCTCTCGCGATCAACGAAGGATATTCCTTCTCCCTGGAAGACCCGATCAGTCTCGGAATCCCGGTTTACAAGACATTTCGACAATGGTAAAACAAGACTAGCAAAGCCGCCCGATGCGCCGACAATCCCGATAGGAGCTGCACATATCTCGTTCTCAGGGCAACACCGGATAGGTCAGCCTACGAGTAAAACCAGACCTCGAGTTGCCCCGAGGTGGCCCCGCAGTCTGCCCGGTTCAGACCAGCACTTAGAGAAGCACTGTCCCGGGGGGGCTAAAATAGGTAGTGGTGAAGCAAATGGTAAAACCAAGGTTGGGCCTTGCTGGAGGAGTTTTATTCAAAGCGAACTGTCAAGGGGGTCCCATAAATCACCCGACCGCGTAAGGAACGCAAAATCCGAGAACATAACACCGGTATGACGGAAACTAGGGCGGCAAGAGTGGAACAAAACACCAGGCATAAGGCCAAGCCTTCCACCCTTTACCAAGTATATAGATGCATTAATTATATAAGAGATATTGTGATATCCCAACAAAATCTTGTCCACCATGGAGCAATCTTCAACTTCACCTGCAACTAGCAACGCTATAAGAGGGGCTGGGCAAAGCGGTAACATAGCCAAACAACGGTTTGCTAGGGAGGGTAAAAAGGTTAGAGGTTCATGGCAATTTGGGAGGCTTGAAGAGTAAATGATAGGTAGCGCAGCAAAGCGATAGAACGAAGCAACTAGCATAGCAATGATAGTAGTGAGATCCAGGATAATGCTCATCTTGCCTGAAATCCTGCTAGGAAGAAGAACGAGTCCATGAAGAAGATGAAGCCACGAAGACGAACCAAGCGGAGACGAATGAATCCTCAAGATCGCAACGAAACGGGAACTATCGAGAAGAAGCACACAACATGGTAAACACACCACACATAGACAAGACATGATGCACAACCAAGCATGATGCATGACAAAGCTAGATGAGGCTACTCATGGCAAGAGATGATGCAAACAATAACAACACATCAAGGCAAGTTTAAATGAGGCCGGAAACAACATATAACAATTCCGGTAAGTCCTCATATGCAAATTTAGAAATTGGTCCAGAACTGAACAAACCTTATGTTCAAGTTGTTAAACAGCAAGTTAAAGAGCACCAAGAGGATCTACACGAAATTCTAGTCAAGTTACATATAAAGTTCATTAGATTTGGAGCTACGGCCTAGAAGATATGAGCAAAACAAGTTAAACATGGCATTGATGCAAAATGCACCCAAACATCAAGCAAACACACCAAAACAAGGATGCAACATGATAATATGAAGCTACATGCAAAATCAAGCAAGTTTCATATAGAGCACACTCAAAACGGAGCAACGGTTCAACACACACACACACAATACAAGTTATAGCAACAATCTGTCCAAAACAGCAACTAGGCATAATGCAAGCATCAAAACAATAAGCTACAGCACCCCAACATAATAACAAAAGGCATGTACATGATGTACAGGTCAAGCATAACAAGACATGAACACTGAGCTATCTCCAGAAACTACTAGAACATGCTCAAAAGGACATGGGAAGATTGCAAATAATAACAGTTTCAGACTTTGCAGAAATAACATCAGGTTGCAATGTTTAGAGCTATACATCAGGTTGCAATGTTTAGAGCTATCAAACGACATGCTACATGAATTTAACATGGCAAACAAAGGCATGGCATGAATCTACTAATGACATGTAACAAAAGTCCCTTACTGACCATGAGCCAAAAAGGCACAGAAAATATGATGGCACCCATGTAAACATGGCAAAAGATATGACAGATTCATACATGGCAGGAACAACAATAAGTAGACATGTTGGTGAGCTTGAATCACTCACCACAGAGCAATACATGGCATGGCAAGGCAACCAACAGTAAGAAGACATGTTTATGAAGCTAAGCATGGCAAGAACAAGTTCATAGGGTGCATGGATCACTAGAAAAGCACATGGCCAAAACTGAACTTCATGTTAACAGGTTGACAGCAACATTATTTAGCAAGTTGAGAGCAAGATTACAACAAGCTACAGTAGTCTATAAATGCAACCAGGGGCATGAATGGATAGAGAAAGACATGTATAACAAAACATCGTTAGTGAACATCTCCAGAATAATGCACGAAATGACTTGTAGCAGCAGGTTTACCTAGCAACAAAATATAACAAAATCAGTCAGGAAAACAGCAACAACAAGTACCCTACTTAACAAGCTCGATGCACTCAGTGCAAGATTCACAAAAAAACATGGATGGCACCTATGGAAAGATGGCATGGCATAGATCAAAACACATGTAGAGCTCATGCTCATAGGATGCACGCATCAACCATGGCAAAAATGACAAATGAGCATGTTATAACAGTTTCAGCAGATTAACATCACATAGCACTCTTACAACAATGATTCAGGCATCAAGATGGACTCAAATGAACATGATGAAATGGAATGAAATGAAGTACTCGTCGAGACGAACAACTTGACATATTACACGCACGAAACGGAGCAATATGCAGCAAGTTATGATGAGATGAACACGGCATGATTATGCAAAATATTTCGGTACTTGGTAAAAACCTCACCCCGGAGAAAGTCAACGGTGGACAGAGAGATCCGGGACGAAGGGAACCGGGACGCGGGGGCGCTGTTTGGATCGGGGGACGGGTGGATCTCATCCACCCGCCCAGATCCGGCGAGGGAGGAGGTCGCGGTGGCTCCGGTGGCCGGATCCGGTGAGCTAGGCGGCGGAACTCGGCACGGGGGCGACGGAGGAGAGCGCAGGCAGCGCTCGGTCGCCGGCCTGGGAGAGCGGCGCGGCTGTCGGCGGCTTGCGGCGGCGGGCCCGAGGCGTGGCGCCGGCGGGGGAGGTCCGGCGGTGGCGCGGGCCGTTCGGTGGCCGGGGCGGCGCACAGGCGAGGCGGCGGGGTCGACGCGGAGGCGAGCGGGCGCTCGGGCGCGGGCGTCCCGCGGCGGGCGGCGGCGGCGGATGGGCCGGGCGGGCCCTGCCTGGGCCCGGCGGGCCCTGCCTGGGCCCGGCGGGCCGCGACTGCGGGGACGGCGGTGGAGGCCAGGTGGCGCACCGGGATTGGATGGAGCGGCGGCGCGCAGTGGCCGGACATGTCCGGGCGCGGAGAGGGATTTCGTCCGGCGGCGCGAGGAGGCGGGGAGCTAGGGTTTGGACTGCGAGAATTTCGGGGGAGGCACACATATATATAGGTAGAGGGAGCTAGGAGTGTCCAAATGAGGTGCGGTTTTCGCCCACACGATCGTGATCGAACGACCGACAGCATGGAGGGGAGTTTTCTGGGTTTTGGGCCACTTTGGAAGGGGTGTTGGGCTGCAAGACCAAAGAGGCTTTTGCGGTTACCCGGTTAACCGTTGGAGTATCAAACGACCTCCAAATGGCACGAAACTTGACAGGCGGTCTACCGGTGCTATACCAAGGCCGCTTGGCAAGACTCGGTCCATTCCGAGAACGTTTAACACCCGCTCACAATGAGAGACAAAAGGGGGACACCGGAGGACATAGGAGTGCCGGATTGCAAAACGGACAACAGGGAAAATGCTCGGATGCATAAAACAAACACGTATGCAAAATGAGATGCACATGATGACATGATAAAATGCAACACGCAAGCAAATGACATGGCAACAACGGCGAATAACTAGCGAACACCTGGCGCATCGAATCCGGGGCGTTACAAGATACATCTCCGATACTCGGAGTGACAAATCCTAATCTCGATCTATGCCAACCCAACAAACACCTTCAGAGATACCTGTAAAGCATCTTTATAATCACCCAGATACATTGTGATGTTTGATAGCACACAATGTATTCCTCCGGTATCCGGGAGTTGCATAATCTCATAGTCAAAGGAATATGTATATGACATGAAGAAAGCAATAGCAATAAAACTGAATGATCAATATGCTAAGCTAACGGATGGGTCTTGTCCATCACATAATTCTCCTAATGATGTGATCTCATTCATCAAATGACAACACATGTCTATGGTTAGGAAACTTAACCATCTTTGATTAACGAGCTAGTATAGTAGAGGCTTACTAGGGACCTGTGTTTTTTTTATGTATCCACACATGTATCAAGTTTCCGGTTAATACAATTCTAGCATGAATAATAAACATTTATCATGATATAAGGAAATATAAAATAACAACTTCATTATTGCCTTTAGGGCATATTTCCTTCAAACCTTACATGTCCACGCACATGAGACCGGTTCCACCGACTGACATGCAACTTGTTTTGCATAAAGGTGGTTGGCGGGTGTCTGTTTCTCCTACTTTAGTTGAATCGAATGGCTAGGCCGATCCTTGAAGAAGGTTAAAACATCAAACATGATAAATCACAGTTGTGGTTTTGCGTAGTTAAGAATGGTTCTTGCTAGAAGACCGTAGCAGCCACGTAAAACTTGCAACAACAAAGTAGAGGACGTCTAACTTGTTTTTGCAGGGTATGTTGTGATGTGATATGGTCAAGACGTGATGTGATATACGTTGATGTATGAGATGATCATGTTTTGTAAATACCGACATCCGGTAGGAGCCTTAGGGTTGTCTCTTAATTATTGTATGAAATGCAAGCGTCATGCAATTACTTTATCGCTACGCGTTAGCAATAGTTGTAGAAGCAATAGTTGGCGAGACGACCCCTACGCAACAATGGAGATCAAGGTGTCGAGCCGGTGATGATGGATATCATGACAATGCTTTGGAGATGGAGATCAAAAGCACATGATGATGATGGCCATATCATGTCACATATTTCGATTGCATGTGATGTTTATCCTTTATGCATCTTATTTTGCTTAGAACAATGGTAGCATTATAAGATGACCCCTTCTCTAATTTCAAGATAAAAGCGTTCTCCCTGAGTATGCACCGTTGCTAAAGTTCGTCGTTTCAAAGCACCTCCTGATGATCGGATGTGATAGACTCTATATTCACATACAACGGGTGTAAGACAGTTCTGCACAAGCAGAATACTTGGGTTAAACTTGACGAGCCTAGCATGTACAGACATGGTCTCGGAACACTAGAGACTGAAAGGTCGAACGTGAATCATATAGTAGATTTGATCAACATAGAGATGTTCACCATTGATGACTACCCCATCTCACGTGATGATCAGACTTGGGTTAGTTGATTTGGATCATGTATCACTTAGACAACTTGAGGGATGTTGATTTAAGTGGGAGTTCATTAGTAATTTGATTAATTGACCTAAGATTTATCGTGAACATAGTTAAAATGTCTTTTCAAATTATATTGTAGTTCAATAGCTCGCGGTGTAGCTTCCCCATTTTTTATACGTTCCTAGAGAAAACTAAGTTGAAAGTTGATGATAGCAATAATGCAAACTGGGTCCATGATCTGAGGATTATCCTCATTGCTGCACAGAAGAATTATGTCGTTGATGCATCGCTAGGTGACAGACCTATTGCAAAGAGTTGATGCAGATGTTATGAACGTTTGGCAAAGCTCGATCTCATGACTACTTGATAGTTTAGTGCACCATGCTTTACGAATTAGAATTGGGGCTCCAAAGACGTTTTGAACGCCATGGAACATATGAGATGTCCCAAGAGCTGAAATTGGTATTTCAGGCTCATGCCCGTGTTGAGAGGTATGAGACCTCTAACAAGTACTTTGCCTATAAGATGGAGGAGAATAGCTCAGCCAGTGAGCATGTGCCCAGAATGTCTGGGTACTATAATCGCTTGAATCAAGTGGGATTTAATCTTCCAGATAAGATAGTGATTCACAGAATTCTCCAGTCACTATCACCAAGCTACTAGAGCTTTGTGATAAACTATAATATGCAAGGGATGACGAAAATGATTCCCGAGCTCTTCCCGATGTTGAAATCAGTGGAGGTATAAATCTAGAAGGAGCATCAAGTGTTTATGGTTAACAAAATCACTAGTTTCAAAAAAAGGGCAAGGGAAAGAAAGGGAACTTCAAGAAGAATGGCAAGCAAGTTGCCGCTCCTGTGAAGAAGCCCAAAGCTGGACCTAATTCTGAAACTAAGTGTTTCTACTGCAAGGGAAATGGTCACTGGAAGCGGAACTGCCCCAAATACTTGGCGGATAAGAATGATGGCAAAGTAAACAAAGGTATATTTGATATACATGTTATTGATGTGTAACTTACTGGTGCTCATACTAGCCCCTAGGTCTTTTATACCGGTTCAGTTGCTAAGATTAGGAACTCGAAACAGGAGTTGCAAAATAATCAGAGACTAGTTAAGGGCAAGGTGACCAAGGTTATCAGAATCACGATTATGTTATACGATTCTACGACTTTACGATCCAAACTAACCCCTATGATTCCACGATTTTAGTTCTTAGAATCTACGTTTCTACGATCTTGCTAGTGAAGATTCTATGATTTGCGATCCTACCATCGAAGCTCCGATCTGATTCAAGATGGCGATTCTGACAACCTTGGAGGTGACGATGTGTGTTGGAAGTGTTTCCAAGATTGATATGATCACCATCGCACACTCCCTCTACCTTCGGGGTTAGTGTTGAGCCTGAATAAATGTTATTTGGTGTTTGCGTTGAGCATTAACAAGATTATATCATGTTTATTGCAATACGGTTTTTCATTTAAGTCAGAGAATAATTATTGTTCTGTTTACATGAATAAAACCTTCTATGGTCATACACCCAATGTGAATGGTTTATTGAATCTCGATCGTAGTGACACATATATTCATAATATTGATGCCAAAAGATGCAAAGTTGATAATGATAGTGCAACATACTGGTGGCGCTGCCGTTTAGGTCATATTGGTGTAAAGCGCATGAAGAAACTCCATGCCGATGGACTTTTGGAATCACTTGATTATGAATCATTCGATACTTGCGAACCATGCCGCATGGGCAAGATGACAAAAAACTCCGTTCTCCGGAACAATGGAGCAAGCTAATGACTTATTGGAAATAATACATACCGATGTATGCGGTCCGATGAGTGTTGAGGCACGCGGGGGGTATAGTTATTTTCTAACCTTCACAGATGATTTGAGTAGGTATGGATATATTGTGTGTCCAAACATCGTTACCGTACTTTATTAGATATGGTGTGTTCTATGATGTCTCTTACCAATTTACCAATGTCGTTTTCGGGATATGCATTAGAGACAGCCGCATTCACATTAAATAGGGCACCATCTAAATCCATTGAGACGACACTGTATGAACTATGGTTAGGCAAGAAACCTAAGCTACCGTTTCGTAAAGTTTGGGGAAACAACACTTATGTCAAAAGGCTTCAACCTGATAAGCTCGAACCCAAATCGGAGAAGTGCGTCTTCATAGGATACTTTAAGGAAACTACTGGGTACACCTTCTGCCATAGATCCGAAGACAAGACCATTGTTGTCAAGAATGGATCCTTTCTAGAGAAGGTGTTTCTCTCGAAAGAAGTGAGTGGGAGGAAAGTATAAATTGATGAGGTAATTGTACCTTCTCTCGAATTGGAAAGTAGCACATCTGAGAAAACCATTCCCATGATGCCTATACCAACTAGAGAGGAAGATAATGATGATGATCATCAAACTTCGGATCAAGATACTACTAGAACTCGTAGGTCGACCAGAACACATTCCGCACCAGAGTGGTATGGTAATCCCGTCCTGGAAGTCATGTTATTAGACCATGGCGAACTTACGAACTATGAAGAAGCTATGATGAGCCCAGATTCTGATAAATGGCTTGAGGCGATGAAATCTGAGATAGGATCCATGTATGAGAAACAAGTGTAGACTTTGGTGGACTTGCCCGATGATCGGCAAGCCATTGAGAATAAGTGGATCTTCAAGAAGAAGACAGATGCTGATGGTAATTTCACTATCTACAAAGCTCGACTTGTCGCAAAAGGTTTTCGACAAGTTCAAGGGGTTGACTACGATGAGACTTTCTCACCCGTAGCGATGCTTAAGTCTGTCCTTATCATGTTAGCAATTGCTGCATTTTATGATTATGAAATCTAGCAAATGGACTTCAAAATTGCATTACTTAATGGAATTCTTAAAGAAGAGGTGTACATGATGCAGCTAGAAGGTTTTATCGATCTTAAAGGTGCTAAAAAAGTGTGCAAGCTCCAGCGATCCATCTATGGACTGGTGCAAGCATCTTGGGGCTGGAATATACGCTTTGATGATGTGATCAAAGCATATGGATTTATACAGACTTATGGTAAAGCCTGTATTTACAAGAAAGTGAGTGGGAGCTCTGTAGCATTTCTAATATTATATGTGAATGACATATTGTTGATTGGAAATGATATAGAATTTATTGATAGCATAAAAAGATACTTGTATAAGTTTTTTTCAATGAAAAACCTCGGTGAATCTACTTACATATTGGGCATCAAGATCTATAAGGATAGATCAAGACACTTAATAGGACTTCCACCAAGCACATACCTTGGCAAAAGTTTTTGAAGAAGTTCAAAATGGATCAGTCAAAGAAAGGGTTCTGGCCTGTGTTGCAAGGTGTGAAGTTGAGTAAGACTCAAAGCCCGAACGCGATAGAAGATAGAGAGAGAGAGAGCGAAAGCCATTCCCTATGCCTCAGCCATAGGTTCTATAAAGTATGCCATGATGTGTACCATTTATGTCTGCTAGAACTACGTCGGTATTTCCCCAAAGAGGAAGGGATGATGCAGTATAGCAATGGTAGGTATTTCCCTCGGTGATGATACCAAGGTTATCGAACCAGTAGGAGAACATCCTCACACCACGTAAACAACACCTGCACACAAATAACAAATACTCGCAAACAACGTGTTAAAGGGGCTGTCAATCCCTTTCGGGTACGACGCCTCAAGATAGGCAAATAACATGAGGTAAAAGTGGTAGATAGGATAAATAGATCGCGGAACAAATAAATTGTAGCAAGGTATTTTTGTATTTTTGGTTTAATAGATCTGAAAATAAATGCAAAGGAAAAATATCACAAAGGCAAATATGATGAAAATAGACCCGGGGGCCGTAGGTTTCACTAGTGGATTCTCTCGAGAAGAATAGAAAATGGTGGGAAAACAATTACTGCTGGGCAATTGATAGAACTTCAAATAATCATGACGATATCTAGGCAATGATCATTATATAGGCATCACGTCCATGATTAGTAGACCGACTCCTGCCTGCATCTACTACTATTACTCCACACATCTGTCGGTGGGAAATGACACCTATGGGATCACAATAATCCCTACTACGGTTGCGGGACGCGGGGTTGTGAGAAGAGCAGGTTTAGTGGTTGAAACGATGATCGTTTACCCAGGTTCGGGCCGCGAGGATGCGTAAAACCCTAGTCCTGCTTGGTGGATGTATTGAGTGTTCTTGAGCTCTCGAACTAGCTACGGATGCTGCGTGGTTCGAAAGAGCCGAATCCTTTTCCTGTATGCTATAGGCATCCTTTTATAGGTGAAAGGGGCTGCCACAGTGGCACACAGGAGGTGGAAAGAGCCTACAGTGTTGCGAGCTTATCGCTCGTATTACAGGACAAGATGCATTTAATGCATGGCTTAGGTGTCCCTTCACTTTATCGGGGACGGGAGCGAGGCCCGTCCTATCTGTCACCGCTCCTCCTCGCTTTGACACGCGCCCTGGCCAGCGATGCATGCGGTGCCATGTAGGCAGGCAAGCAGCTGAGGTGGCGTGGTGGTGGAGCCTCCACGAATATTTGCATGCCGCCATGCAGGTGTGTGCTGAGTTGGCCTGGAAGCTACATGTTGCCACACAGGTGCCTACCCAGCTGGTTGGGCTGGCAGCTGCATGCGAACGGCGGCGGGAATGTGGTTGGTGCGGGCCTGGCAGTGGCCCTGCTGTCGCCTCTAGCAAGGGTCTTGTCGGGTGGCCCGGCAAGGGTCTTGTCGGGTGGCCCGACAAGGGTCTTGCCGGGTGGCCTGGCAAGGGTCTTGCCGTGGCGCGCTGGCGTCCCCAGCAAGGATCTTGCCGGGGGTCTTGTGGGTTTCTTCAGTAGGGATCTTGACAGGGAGTGTTGCCTTCCAATCCTCATCCAATCTTGAGCATTCTATGTCTTCACAAAGATCTGCATGCCACCATGGAGGTGCCTCCCGAGCCCTGGTCCAATCATGGTTGTTGGTGTTGGAGATCGTGGCTCGAGGGTGGCCCGCTCCGCTGGTGTGGGCGAGCTGCCCTCGCAAGGGGCTTGCCGGGGCTGCGGAGGCTGCCCCCGGCAAGAGTCTTGCCGGGGAAACCTGCTTTGCCCATCTGCACTTTGTGGCATTGGTCCTTGATGTTGCCTTGTTCGTCTCGAACCTTCGGGTTCTCTCCGGCTTCCCTCCTTTTCCCTAGTATGTGTGGTCATGGCGCGTGGCTTCGACTGCCCGTGCACAAGTAAAGGGGTCAAAAGGAGAGCCCCTACTTTTGTACACCGACAACATCGACCGCTATCCAGCATGCATCTAGTGTATTAAGTTCATGGAGAAACGGAGTAATGCAATAAGAACGATGACATGATGTACACAAGATATTTTTATGTAGAAATAAACCCCATCTTATAACTTAATAGCAATGATACATATGATAAGGAGCCCGGGATGACATGGCTAGTCGTAAACCCAAAGTGGCACAAACTTACAGGGACAGGCATCCATGACCCAGCATTGAAGGTGTCGGTCATCAGCGAGTGAATCCAGGCTGTAGCACTGGGCTAGCAGGACTCTGGTGAACCGGGCTGTAGCGGGTTAACAGGACTCCGGTATTCATCGCGTGACATTTCCCCGAAGGGACAGACACAGGAACGAAGAAGGACACATGCCGGCCAGCCTAAGTGTTCCGGAGCAGTAGCAAGCTACCATGGCTCAGTGGAAGCACTAGGAGACATTTCCCGTAAGAGAGGCTACTAAGGATAAACAACTAGATAGTCAGATCCCACACATACCAAGCATTTCAATAACATACACACAATATGCTCGATATGTGCAAATACAACATGGCATCACAACATGACTCTACGACTCAAGTATTTTATTCAATAGGCTCCGAGGAGCGAGATATTACAAGCATGGGTCTCATGACCCAACCTTCAGAGCATACAAGTCAAAGCACAAGCGGAAGCTTAACATGTCTGAGAACAGACAACTAAAAATGAAAAAGGCTGAGAAGCCTGACTATCTACCAGATCCTGCCAAGGGCACAAGATCGTAGCTGAGCTAACAAGCTAAACGTCAAAGTCCATGTGGAACTACTAGCGAGACTGACGTCTCTCTGCAAAAACATAAAATAGGCAAATGTGAGTACAAATGTACCTAGCAAGACTTACATCAGAACTAGCTACATATGCATCATTATCAACAAAGGGATGGTGGGGTTTAACTACAGCAAGCCAGCTTTGACTCGGTGGCTATCCTGAACTACGACTGCAAGTAACTCTTT
Organism: Triticum timopheevii; assembly: GCA_963921465.1. Taxonomy (NCBI): domain Eukaryota; kingdom Viridiplantae; phylum Streptophyta; class Magnoliopsida; order Poales; family Poaceae; genus Triticum; species Triticum timopheevii. The sequence goes on from OY997268.1 coordinate 475,684,839, forward strand.
GAGGTGGCGCACATGAGTCCACATATTCACCATATCAATACACCACTATGGATCCGCTCCCGTCTCCCTACGAGAACGCCATCCATAGCACTCACGCTTATCTTGCGTATTTTAGAGTACCCACTTTCACTCCGGATACGAATAGAGAGAGGTGAACGATTATGAGATGCACCGGCATGGGATAGCATCTGAAACGAGGAAAGGAATATGATGAATATCGAAAGCTTGAATTGGATCCACCGGAGAAGAAAGAACAATGAAGGATGATGAACTTGAAATTGTTGAGCATTTTCATGGAAAATCACCGGATAAGAACATTGAAAGAAAAGAATGAAGAGACTTCACATCCATAAGATGGATACTTGATTAAGATATCTGAGTCCTTGAAGAAAAAGGGTGGGAGGGCGGGAAAACAAAGGTAACTTGGGAAAGATGGAACAAACACTGTTGAGAAAACTTAGAATTGATCTTGCGGATGTTGAAAATGATCGGATCCACATGAAGAGAAGCACACCGGTTGGAAAAGAATTAACATGACGACCTCGATGATCAAGAAGGATTAGTATTCACATAGCAATATGAGAACACCGTTTAGGAAAGGTATGGACTCAACATTTGACTTCAAAGCAACTCGAATACCACAAATAAAACAAAACAAAGGATTTGGCTTGCAGAATAAGCCGGAACAAATACATATGATAGAGATTTACCCAATCCCATATCAGGCATCTGTCGGAAAGATATTCTAGGAGCTACTTGAATTCCCACCTATAAAACTCCCGAAACTTTCTGGTTATGCAATCTGGTGTTGGGGATACAGGGGAAGCAATATATCTCACCCAAACTAACAATCCCTACATCCAGCTGTATCCATCCGTCAACACATAACCAAGAAAACTCCTGAAATCGTGTACCTCAACCTTAGAAAAGCATCCGTTATACGAGCTATGGCAATACTCCCGAACTCCACAGTACTGGGTGACGTCGAGGTTATCTCACCAACAACTGCATAAAAGAGATTTTCGATGTCGGCAAAACTCAGGTATTCCAGAACTGCAATGATAAAATTATGACGACAACACCTCGGAGCTCAACTCCCCGGGACACTGCCACAACCCCTAAATGTCAGGAGGCACCAAGAACAATGTTCTCGTCACAAGACTATCGGAACGATTCCAAGATACCCGCGTGATCCTAAAAATATTTTAGTGAAATTTGAGGAGAGGAAAGACAAAACATCTACGTCAGGAGTCCTCACCAGAGAGACGAAAGGGGCTGAGGAGTAAAAAGAATCCTACTCTCCAATATATATAATCCTAAGACTCAAAATAGTTTTCTTCTAGACTCAACAACGGCCAACAATCAAGGGGACTCCTATGGTCAGTCAAGGCTTTGATACCAACTTGTCACGCCCAATATGCGACCCTATCCTAAAGAGACTCGAAGGTCCCACCAAGGATAGAACCGCATATTGACATGCTTTTGCAAGGTGGATATCATTACATCAACATTACATAATAGATGGGGATACATACAAAAGGCATACAATGCCACACGAATACAATAATACATCATACATAAGGGCAACATCCGACTACGGATGAAACACAAACAGAAGATCAGACGACATCCACCCTGCTAGCCCAGGCTGCCGACCTGGAACCTATCCCCTGATCAAAGAAGAAGCAGAAGAAGAACTCCAAAACAAGCAAACATCGCTCTCGCGTCAAGATCATCGCATAAACCTGTACCTGCAACTGCTATTGTAGTAATCTGTGAGCCACGAGGACTCAGCAATCCCATTACCATGGGTATCAAGACTAGCAAAGCTTAATGGGAAAGGAAGGGATAAAGTGGTGAAGGTTGCAGCAGCGACTAAGCATATATGGTGGCTAACATACGCAAATAAGAGCGAGAAGAGAAGCAAAGGAATGGTCGCCAACTAGTAATGATCAAGAGGTGATCTTGAACTCCTACTTACGTCAAACATAACCCAAAACCATGTTCACTTCCCGGACTTCGCCGAGAGAGACCATCACGGCTACACACGCGGTTGATGCGTTTTAATTCGGATCTGGTGTCAAGTTATCTACAACCGGACATTAACAAATTCCCATCTGCCACATAACCGCGGGCATGGCTTTCGAAAGATAATACCCTGCAGGGGTGTCCCAACTTAGCACATGATAAGCTCTCGCGTTCAATGAAGGATATTCCTTCTCCCAGGAAGACCCGATCAGTCTCGGAATCCCGGTTTACAAGACATTTCGACAATGGTAAAACAAGACCAGCAAAGCCGCCCGATGCACCGACAAATCCCGATAGGAGCTGCACATATCTCGTTCTCATGGCACACCGGATAGGTCATCCTACGAGTAAAACCAGACCTCGAGTTGCCCCGAGGTGGCCCCGCAGTCTGCCAGTTTCGGACCAACACTCGAAGGAGCACTGGCCCGGGGGGGCTAAAATAAAGATGACCCTCGGGCTCCGGAAACCCAAGGGAAAAAGGGCTAGGTGAGGCAAATGGTAAAACCAAGGTTGGGCCTTGCTGGAGGAGTTTCATTCAAAGCGAACTGTCAAGGGGGTCCCATAAATCACCCGACCGCGTAAGGAACGCAAAATCCAGGGACATAACACCGATATAACGGAAACTAGGGCGGCAAGAGTGGAACAAAACACCAGGCATAAGGCCAAACCTTCCACCCTTTACCAAGTATATAGATGCATTAATTAAATAAGAGATATTGTGATATCCCAACATAATCCTGTCCATCCTGGAGCAATCTTCAACTTCACCTACAACTAACAACGCTATAAGAGGGGCTGAGCAAAAGCGGTAACATAGCCAAGCAACGGTTTGCTAGGAAGGGTGAAAAGGTTAGAGGCCGACATGGCAATTTGGGAGGCTTGAAGAGCAAAAGATAGGTAGCGCAGCAAGCGATAGAACGAAGCAACTAGCATAGCAATGATAGTAGTGAGATCCAGGGTAGCGGTCATCTTGCCTGAAATCCCACTAGGAAGAAGAACGAGTCCATGAAGAAGACGAACGGGAGTAGTCGAACGAATCCTCACAATTGCAACATTACTGGAACTAAGAAACAACACCGGAAAGAAACATACAACATGGTAAATGCACAAGCATAAACATGGCATGATGCACAAGCAAGTATGATGCATGTCCGGTTTAATGAGGCATGGCAAAGTGCAACAAACAATACTACAAGTTAAGTGGAGCTCAATATGCAACTCGTTGCATATTGACGAAACACCACATCCATTAGTTAGTTCTCTCTCATTTAGGAACACAACAATATTACATGTTGTTATAAACATGGCAAGAGGTGAAACATAATTAAACTACCTATCTAGGCAAGTTTAAGTGAGGCCGGAAACAAGAAACAACAATTCCGGTAAATCCCCACATGTCAATTAGCAATTTAATGCAACAACAATTTTAAGCATTTAAATGTTGTTAACATGATGCAGATGACATATGCAAGTTTTAAGCAATTTTATGAAAATGTTGACATGAGCATGATATGAAGCATTTTGTCACCATGGCGGAAAGAAGGGGTGTCACGGCAACATATCTAAAAATGATGCCACGGCAACATATCGGTTCCGGTAGTTCATGGAGATACCGGTGCAAAAGGAGGCGTGTGGATGTGCGCAACATGCTAGAGATGGTGGGGTGCTCCCGACTACCGGGTTCCCACGGGTTAGTGGCATGGAAAACGAGTGACAATTCGGACACGGTGCAAACGGTGAATCTCATTCAACACATGCATTCGGTCTCGGATGGTCGTTTCGGGATTATACCTTCGAAGCGTGCATTTTCAGGGCGGAACTAGTTCAAAGCGGTGTAGATGGAGGTAGACGTTCTCGCAGCGGTCGTAGTGGAAGTAGTTGTACTCGTGTCGTAGTGGGAAGTAGTGGTGCTATCAGTCATCGGCGACGGTAGTAGAAGTAGTGGTTCACGGACGTCGTGGAAGTAGTCGTTCACGGCGACGGTAGAGGTACTCGCGATCTTGGCGACGGTAGTGGAAGTAGTGGTACATGTCTCGAAGAGGGACTTGACGCATCCGATGTCTCCGGGGTCGATGGTAGTGGTACACGGTCGTCGTGGTACTTGGCGAGTCCGCGTAGTCGTAGACGTTCCAAGGTACTTGACGCATCAGCAGGTGTAGTCGTACATGTTCCGAACGGAACTTGGCGTATCCATGTACTTGGCAGTCTCCAAGTGGCACCAGGCACATGACCACGGTCAACCCCACACGAGTGTACAGAGGCAAAACTTGGCGGTGCTGCACATACGCGGTTGCTAGAGGATGTATGACGCCGGGTCGAGGCTGCGTCATGGCTGCACAACGAGGGTCGAATAGGAGCAAGGCGGAGCTCGTGATGGACGGGGAGCGCAGCCAGGAGGCAGCAGCAGCGGTTGGTGGCGTGTGCGGGCGGCTTGTGGAGGCAGAGCAGGGAACTTGGCGTGGCGATGGCTTCACCTTGCAGCGGAGGTCGAGGCAGTCGAGGGAGGCCGTCGTGGTGGAGCAGCAGCGACGAGCAGGCCAAGCGGCCCATGCCACAGACGTGGTTGGACTGGCAGCAGAGGGAGGCGGCCATGGCGCGGCCGTGAGCGCATAGCTCGGGTCGCGAGCGAGGAGGAGAAGGAGAGATGGGGCACAGAGGAGGTCCGGCTGGTCCACTTCTCCAGCGAGGGCGGAACACGGGGTCTGGCGCTGGAGGCGCAGGCGTGCAAGCGTGGGGATCGGGACAAGGGCGCGGCGCTGCCCTCTCTCTATGGTGGCGTTAGGAGGAAGGAGGGGATCGAGGGGAATGGCCATGGGAGCGAGGGTAGGTGACGGCGCTGAGGGAAAAACGAGAGGGAGAGATTGGATCGGGGAATTAGGCTAGGGTTAAGGAGAGTTGGGCTTAGGTGGGCCGGCGTTGCGGGCTAGGCCGAGCTGCGGACTGGTGGGCTGGCTGCATCTCTCTCTCTCTAAACACTTAGCAGAAAAGAAAAAAAGGAGAAGAAAAGAAAGGCTAGGAGGAGAGTTTGGGCATGGGGATTATTTTCCCGAACTCGCAAATATGAGCTCGATCCAGGAAAATAAAAGAGGGATGATTGAAAGATTTAAATCCAAAACCATTTGAATTTAATTCGGATGGTATGGACTAGGATAACGTTTTGGAAGAGTACAAAAATGTTGAGAATTTAGGAGGAGCCTCGATAAAAGAGGTAAGAATTGTTGGCAAAGCTTGGGGACCAAACTTGAAGTAGAAAGGGCATGGGAATTTTGCAAGTGTGTTACGGTTAATTCCAAGCTAATGGAATATTTTATAGTAGCTCCCTAAATATTGGGAGGATATGTTATAAAGAGAAATCACCATTGTGAATATCCCTCGATTTAAATGGATCGAAGATCCATATGATTTTATTTAGATGAGTTTTAAAATTAATGATATGATGGCATGATGACATGATCCAATGCAAGAGATGGCATGATGAATGCACAAACAAAACAAATCACACGACAAAACTCGGAATAGCTGGAAGTCTTCTGGGGTGTTGGTCTCGGGGCGTTACAACACTCCACCACTACAAGAGGATCTCATCCCGAGATCTAGAATGGCACCGGAGAGAAACGGAAGAGGAAAAGAAGAGGTAAAACTAAGTTGCTTCTTCGACCAATGAGTGAAACCAAAGAACCTTGAGAAGTTGAGCAATTTAAAAGAAAGAGTACAATAGAGATGAACGAGATTGCGAACAATCCGTTAGAAAAGAGGAACAAAGAACATTAGAACTTGAAGGTTGCAAAGACATGAATCAAGAGTTTAATGGACAAGATAGAATTCGAAACCACTCCGGTTAAAACAAGATGAGAGAGGAAGAATTCGGGCAGCACTCCGATTGAACATGGAAGGAATAGAACATGAACTTGAGAAGATGGGATGATACTTGATGAAATCAACAACACACTGCCTCCGGAACTATTGAAAGAATGGCACAAGGGGTAAGAAGGATTTCAGACGGCAATCCGGTTGAAAAGAGAGGCAAAACTTGATAAGATGAAAAGAACTTGAAGAGATGACACAACACTTCGGTTAAATGGATAAGCATGAAAAGAACACGATCCTCACAATTCGAGATGATGAGTGAAAAGAGCAACATCACAATGCCTCCGGAAGAAAGAATAGAAGATAAGTCATTGGAATAACAGAATGGAGAAGAAAATGCCAACTTCTGCCACAAATAAGCTTGGAAAGCACCCTTCCAAGAAGGTTATAACAAAGTCATTGGAAAAGCAACAACGAAACGAATAAGCTTGTAGTGGGCTTATGGAAAACTTCTCAAAATTGAGGCGAAATTCTGCCACTACGTAAACAAATAATATAATTGATAACACCGACGAGATGAAAAACTTCTTCCACCAAGATGATAGAGAGATAACTTGGACCATTGATAATCACCACAATAGCAACATTCCTTAGGGAAGGCTTTAGGTGAAATATGACACAAGATAACTCCAACGAAGAGATTTATGGATTTAAAATATCTCATTCTTGATAACATGTGAATCACGAAACATGAATGGAAATTATCAAGAATGATATAACACCACCTCAAAAGATAAGGTAGAAAGAATTGCACTTCAAAATGCAAGAAGAAGAATACTTGAACTTCTCAAAACAAAACATGTGTTGAGCACCCTGTTTAATTTTTGAGTATAGCTTGGCGGATCATAACCTCGAGAGAAATCTTGAAGAACAATTGAAGAATGAAAAGAATCCTTGACGACCCACCATGTAGAGCCTCCATGAAGAACTCCGGTAAAGAAAAATGGTAGAAAGAAAGAGAGGTTGAAAACACAAGGTGAAGCCTTGTAATGAATTAGATGGCGCTTCGCGACGATATAACCGAGAAAACTTGGAACTCCGGAAAAAGAAAAGATGAAACACTAGAAACAAGAATTACTTCAACATGAACAATCTCCGGAAGAAAAATAATTGAATCACCTCGAGGAAATAAGAATAATATTTATTGTATGCTTATCCTTCATCAAATTAAATTGATGACAAGCAATAGATTTGGCATACTACTTATTCTTATTGAGGGATTAAGGATAGATATAGCGCAAACTTGAGAAGGTATTGATGGAACCACCGGTGGGATTTGGAAACAACGAATGAATTAATATGATAACGAAGGAAGTGAAATCTTGAACGAACCACCGTAAGAATTGGAAAAGTGAGTAGCAAGGGCACAATTCACCGAAAAGAACTTGAAAACGAATGCAGATACTTGAAGGGATTTAGATACATGAGAACGAAGAGGCCATGAACTGATTTGAGGTTATTTGAACGATGCACCGGTAAGATTTGGAGAATGAGATCTGAAAGCTGAGAATGAATAATACTGAGATGATGGGCTCTGGAGAATCAAAATGAAAAGACTCCTAAATTGCTTCGGATGGGTGAAAAGAATTTTCGCAATCGAAAACAATTATGAGAGGATGGCATCAAGCTAGAACCATGAATCTTGAAGAGAATGGAGCAAGATTTAAGAGAAATCCTTCTTCGGTCTTCAAATGTTGAGAATGAAGATGAGAACCACCATGACAATTTGTGAGACACTCCGGAGCAATGAAGAATAGAAATGTTGAACCAACGATGAAAATGTTTTAAAAGCGATCTTGGAGAAGGAATATGACTGATGATAATTAATTTTTACGTCAAACTTCAAAAGACCTTGGAAATCGCTCCGGATAAATTAGAAGAGTCAGGTAAGATCCTGGGAAAAGACCTGTGGGTTAGGGCCCACTCAAAAGAAAACACAGTTGGAAATGGTTTTAAAGAGAGATTGCACCGGTTGAATTAAATGACTTGAAAGAGGTAATAATCTCTAAATAGCTTGAACGGATTGATAATGGAGACACAAATCTTCTGAGATATCTTTAGCACTCCGGATACGAATAGAGAGAGGTGAACGATTATGAGATGCACCGGCATGGGATAGCATCTGAAACAAGGAAAGGAATATGATGAATATCGAAAGCTTGAATTGGATCCACCGGAGAAGAAAGAACAATGAAGGATGATGAACTTGAAACTGTTGAGCATCTTCATGGAAAATCACTGGATAAGAACATTGAAAGAAAAGAATGAAGAGACTTCACATCCATAAGATGGATACTTGATTAAGATATCTGAGTCCTTGAAGAAAAAGGGTGGGAGGGCGGGAAAACAAAGGCAACTTGGGAAAGATGGAACAAACACTGTTGAGAAAACTTAGAATTGATCTTGCGGATGTTGAAAATGATCGGATCCACATGAAGAGAAGCACACCGGTTGGAAAAGAATTAACATGACGACCTCGATGATCAAGAAGGATTAGTATTCACATAGCAATATGAGAACACCATTTAGGAAAGGTATGGATTCAACATTTGACTTCAAAGCAACTCGAATACCATAAATAAAACAAAACAAAGGATTTGGCTTGCAGAATAAGCCGGAACAAATACATATGATAGAGATTTACCCAATCCCATATCAGGCATCTGTCGGAAAGATATTCTAGGAGCTACTTGAATTCCCACCTATAAAACCCCCGAAACTATCTGGTTATGCAATCTGGTGTTGGGGATACAGGGGAAGCAATATATCTCACCCAAACTAACAATCCCTACATCCAGTTGTATCCATCCGTCAACACATAACCAAGAAAACTCCGGAAATCGTGTACCTCAACCTTCGAAAAGCATCTGTTATACGAGCTATGGCAATACTCCCAAACTCCCCAGTACTGGGTGACGTCGAGGTTATCTCACCAACAACTGCATAAAAGAGATTTTTGATGTCGGCAAAACTCAAGTATTCCAGAACTGCAACGATAAAATTATGACGATAACAGCTCGGAGCTCAACTCCCGGGGACACTGCCACAACCCCTAAATGTCAGGAGGCACCAAGAACAATGTTCTCGTCACAAGACTACCGGAACGATTCCAAGATACCCGCGTGATCCTAAAAAAAATTTAGTGAAATTTGAGGAGAGGAAAGACAAAACATCTACGTCAGGAGTCCTCACCAGAGCGACGAAGGGGGCTGAGGAGTAAAAAGAATCCTACTCTCCGATATATATAATCCTAAGACTCAAAATAGTTTTCTTTTAGACTCAACAACGGCCAACAATCAAGGGGGCTCCTATGGTCGGTCGAGGCTCTGATACCAACTTGTCACGCCCAATATGCGATCCTATCCTAAAGAGACTCGAAGGTCCCACCAAGGATAGAACCGCATATTGACACGCTTTTTCAAGGTGGATATCATTACATCAACATTACATAATAGATGGGTATACATACAAAAGACATACAATGCCACACGAATACAACAATACATCATACATAAGGGCAACATCCGACTACGGATGAAACACAAACAGAAGATCAGACGACATCCACCCTGCTAGCCCAGGCCTGGAACCTATCCCCTGATCAAAGAAGAAGCATAAGAAGGACTCAAAAACAAGCAAACATCGCTCTCGCGTCAAGATCATCGCATAAACCTGTACCTGCAACTGTTGTTGTAGTAATCTGTGAGCCACGAGGACTCAGCAATCCCATTACCATGGGTATCAAGACTAGCAAAGCTTAATGGGAAAGGAAGGGATAAAGCGGTGAGGGTTGCAGCAGCGACTAAGCATATATGGTGGCTAACATACGCAAATAAGAGCGAGAAGAGAAGCAAAGGAATGGTCGCCAACTAGTAATGAGCAAGAGGTGATCCTGAACTCCTACTTACGTCAAACATAACCCAAAACCGTGTTCACTTCCCGGACTCCGCCGAGAAGAGACCATCACGGCTACACACGCAGTTGATGCGTTTTAATTCGGATCTGGTGTCAAGTTATCTACAACCGGACATTAACAAATTCCCATCTGCCACATAACCGCAGGCACGGCTTTCGAAAGATAATACCCTGCAGGGGTGTCCCAACTTAGCCCATGATAAGCTCTCGCGATCAACGAAGGATATTCCTTCTCCCAGGAAGACCCGATCAGTCTCGGAATCCTGGTTTACAAGACATTTCGACAATGGTAAAACAAGACCAGCAAAGCCGCCCGATGCACCGACAAATCCCGATAAGAGCTGCACATATCTCGTTCTCAGGGCACACCGGATAGGTCAGCCTACGAGTAAAACCAGACCTCGAGTTGCCCCGAGGTGGCCCCGTAGTCTGCCCGTTTCGGACCAACACTCGAAGGAGCACTGGCCCGGGGGGGCTAAAATAAAGATGACCCTCGGGCTCCGGAAACCCAAGGGAAAAAGGGCTAGGTGAGGCAAATGGTAAAACCAAGGTTGGGCCTTGCTGGAGGAGTTTCATTCAAAGCGAACTGTCAAGGGGGTCCCATAAATCACCCGACCGCGTAAGGAACGCAAAATCCGGGAACATAACACCGGTATAACGGAAACTAGGGCGGCAAGAGTGGAACAAAACACCAGGCATAAGGCCAAGCCTTCCACCCTTTACCAAGTATATAGATGCATTAATTAAATAAGAGATATTGTGATATCCCAACATAATCCTGTCCATCCTGGAGCAATCTTCAACTTCACCTGCAACTAACAATGCTATAAGAGGGGCTGAGCAAAAGCGGTAACATAGCCAAGCAACGGTTTGCTAGGAAGGGTGAAAAGGTTAGAGGCTGACATGACAATTTGGGAGGCTTGAAGAGCAAAAGATAGGTAGCGCAACAAGCGATAGAACGAAGCAACTAGCATAGCAATGATAGTAGTGAGATCCAGGGTAGCAGTCATCTTGCCTGAAATCCCGCTAGGAAGAAGAACGAGTCCATGAAGAAGACGAACGGGAGTAGTCGAACGAATCCTCACAATCGCAACATTACCGGAACTAAGAAGCAACACCAGAAAGAAACAAACAACATGGTAAATGCACAAGCATAAACATGGCATGATGCACGAACAAGTATGATGCATGTCCGGTTTAATGAGGCATGGCAAAGTGCAACAAAACAATACTACAAGTTAAGTGGAGCTCAATATGCAACTCGTTGCATATTGACGAAACACCACATCCATTAGTTAGTTCTCTCTCGTTTAGAAACACAACAATATTACATGTTGTTATAAACATGGCAAGAGGTGAAACATAATTAAACTACCTATCTAGGCAAGTTTAAGTGAGGCCGGAAACAAGAAACAACAATTCTGGTAAATCCCCACATGTCAATTAGCAATTTAATGCAACAACAATTTTAAGCATTTAAATGTTGTTAACATGATGCGAATGACATATGCAAGTTTTAAGCAATTTTATGAAAATGTTGACATGAGCATGATATGAAGCATTTTGTCACCATGGCGGAAAGAAGGGGTGTCACGGCAACATATCTAAAAATGATGCCACGGCAACATATCGGTTCCGGTAGCTCATGGAGATACCGGTGCAAAAGGAGGCGTGCGGATATGCGCAACATGCTAGAGATGGTGGGGTGCTCCCGACTACCGGGTTCTCACGGGTTAGTGGCATGGAAAACGAGTGACAATTCAGACACGATGCAAACGGTGCATCTCATTCAACACATGCATTCGGTCTCGGAAGGTCGTTTCAGGGTTATACCTTCGAAGCGTGCATTTCCGGGGCGGAACTAGTTCAAAGCGGTGTAGGTGGAAGTAGACATTCTCGCTGCGGTCATAGTGGAAGTAGTTGTACTCGTGTCGTAGTGGGAAGTAGTGGTGCTATCAGTCATCGGCGACGGTGGTGGAAGTAGTGGTTCATGGACGTCGTGGAAGTAGTCGTTCACGGCGACGGTAGAGGTACTCGCGATCTTGGCAACGCTAGTGGAAGTAGTGGTACATGTCTCGAAGAGGGACTTGACGCATCTGATGTCTCCGGGGTCGACGGTAGTGGTACACGGTCGTCGTGGTACTTGGCGAGTCCGCGTAGTCGTAGACGTTCCAAGGTACTTGACGCATCAGCAGGTGTAGTCGTACATGTTCAGAATGGAACTTGGCGTATCCATGTACTTGGCAGTCTCCAAGTGGCACCAGGCACATGACCACGGTCAACCCCACACGAGTGTACAGAGGCAAAACTTGGTGGTGCTGCACATACGCGGTTGCTAGAGGATGGATGACGCCGGGTTGAGGCTGCGTCATGGCGACACAACGAGGGTCGAATAGGAGCAAGGCGGAGCTCGTGATGGACGGGGAGCGCAGCCTGGAGGCAGCAGCAGCGGTTGGTGGCGTGTGCGGGCGGCTTGTGGAGACAGAGCAGGGAACTTGGCGCGGCGGTGGCTTCACCTTGCAGAGGAGGTCGAGGCAGTCGAGGGAGGCCGTCGTGGTGGAGCAGCAGCGACGAGCAGGCCAAGCGGCCCACGCCACGGACGTGGTTGGACTGGCAGCACAGGGAGGTAGCCATGGCGCGGCCGTGAGTTCATAGCTCGGGTCGCGAGCGAGGAGGAGAAGGAGAGATGGGGTGCAGAGGAGGTCCGGCTGGTCCACTTCTCCGGCGAGGGCGGAACGCGGAGTCTGGCGCTAGAGGCGCAGGCGTGCAAGCGTGGGGATCGGGACGAGGGCGTGGCGCTGCCCTCTCTCTATGGTGGCGTTAGGAGGAAGGAGGGGATCGAGGGGAATGGCCACGGGAGCGAGGGTAGGTGACGGCGCTGAGGGAAAAATGAGAGGGAGAGATTGGATCAGGGGATTAGGCTAGGGTTAAGGAGAGTTGGGCTTAGGTGGGCCGGCGCTGTGGGCTAGGCCGAGCTGCGGACTGGTGGGCTGGCTGCATCTCTCTCTCTCTAAACTCTTAGGAGAAAAGAAAAAAAAGGAGAAGAAAAGAAAGGCTAGGAGGAGAGTTTGGGCATGGGGATTATTTTCCCGAACTCGCAAATATGAGCTTGATCCAGGAAAATAAAAGAGGGATGATTGAAAGATTTAAATCCAAAACCATTTGAATTTAATTCGGATGGTATGGACTAGGATAATGTTTTGGAAGAGTCCAAAAATGTTGAGAATTTAGGAGGAGCCTCGATAAAAGAGGTAAGAATTGTCGGCAAAGCTTGGGGACCAAACTTGAAGTAGAAAGGGCATGGGAATTTTGCAAGTGTGTTACGGTTAATTCCAAGCTAATGGAATATTTTATAGTAGCTCCCTAAATATTGCGAGGATATGTTATAAAGAGAAATCACCATTGTGAATATCCCTCGATTTAAATGGATCAAAGATCCATACGATTTTATTTAGATGAGTTTTAAAATTAATGATATGATGGCATGATGACATGATGCAATGCAAGAGATGGCATGATGAATGCACAAACAAAACAAATCACACGACAAAACTCGGAATAGCTAGAAGTCTTCTGGGGTGTCGGTCTCGGGATGTACTTCTTCACACACGCTCTCGCCACTTACCACCATATACACGTCATGTATCTCGGCAACCTTCAAGCGAAAGCCTGGCGAGGGTGTCGGCCACGGCCTACCTAAACACTCAAGTCTCTCGTCCAGGTTTATCGCCTATTCGGGTTCCATCCGCAAGGAGATCCGGCCGGGGTGTCGCTCACGGCCGCAAATGATGTGAGCAGGGTTCCCAAGCCCACCATCTGGGTGCCACTTGGTACACCGTGCCACTACACTTAGTCTGTCCCAAGCCCACTTGTACCTGGTGCCACTTGGTAGACTACTAGCACTACCTACAAACACCAAAAACTAGTTTCAACTCCTGGACAGAGAACAAGGGTGATTAAGAAGCCGAGAGGGTCAATTAAGGATCCCAATGAGTGGTAGTAGCTGTTCATTGATCACAAACACAAAACTCAGTTCCTGAGGACGGTTTCAATGAGACAACCCACCATGTACTCCTACATGGCCTCTCACCGCTACCTTTACCAAATCGTGTTCACACACTTAGCTCACACACAGTAGGACATGTTCGCACACCATTCCAATTCATCCCCGATGAATCAGACCTGACTCAACTCTAAGCAGTAGCAGGCATGACAAACAAACATGAATGAGTAGGCACATCAGGGCTCAAACAACTCCTACTCATGCTAGTGGGTTTCATCTATTTACTGTGGCAATGACAGGTCATGCAGAGGAAAGGGGTTCAGCTACCGCAGCATGTAACAGTTGAATCGTTATTGTCCCAATGCAGTAAAAGAGAGCTGGAGCAAGAGAGTGGGATTGTATCGGAATGAACAAGGAGGTTTTGCTTGCCTGGCACTTCTGAAGATAATATAGTACTTCATTGGTGTCATCGAACTCATCGTTGGAACCAAGTCTATCGAGAGGGGACAAATACCGGCAACACAGGGAAAACACAATCAATGCAATGCAACAATATGATGCATGAATATGACATGGCAAAATGAGTGTGTTTTGGCTAATGCAACTTAGAATAGATTAAATGAAGTTGGTTTGAATACAAGATTCAAATTCAAACTCCATATGTGATTATTCAAATGCCATTTAATTGATTTGACCTAAACAGTGAACAAAAGTTGTTCTAACATGCATGAAAATGGTACAGATGGATAGATTGGATTTTTCTGATCATTTTTCATATATAAATTATTTCATTTGGAGTTACGGTTGAATTTCTATGATTTTTAGAAGTTTATACTATTTTCTGGAATTTCCTGGTTATTTTAAATTAGGCTTAAACCAGAAAATAGTTTACTGTGCCAGCATGACATCATGCTGACGTCAGCAGGTCAACGGGCGGCCCAGGTCAAACTGACCAGTGGGCCCGCGTGTCAGTTACTAACCTAACTAACTGGGTTAATTAGCGTTTTAACTTAAGCTAACCTAGATTAATTAGGCGGGCTGGTCCCACATGTCATAGACCCAGGGGAGGTCAAATCCCTGGTCAACCGGGGCTAAACCACCGGCGTTTAGCCATCGGCGGCAGCTGACACGATGGGGCACTTGGGAACGGGCTGTGGTGCCCCGTTCGCAGCGTGGCTCGGCTCGTTTGAGAGCCCAGACCAGCGCGCGTCGGGTGGTGGAGCCAGCCGGGCTTGGGGCGGCCGGAGGCGACGGCGAGGAGCTCGGCCGCGGCGGCTGGAGCTCGGGTGAGGCGCGAGCGGTGGCTACGGTGCACAGGGAGGAGAACAGAGAGGGGGAGGACGGGCAAAAGCTCACGGTGATCTTCTTGGAGTGGACGGCGAGCTCAGGGAGGGCCTGAGGCACTCGGGGCGTCGAGGGGGATCTCCGGCGACGGCTGTCGGGGACAAGCTCGATGAGTGCAGAGGGGCGCGTCCGTCTATGTGTGGCGAACCGAGGAGGTCGAGGACGTCGAGGCGAAGCTCGCAGGCACGGCGAGGGGTCGAGGGAGAGGCAGTGGCGTCGACTACAGCGGCGGCGACTTACGGGGGAGTCGGCCATAACGGGAGAGGACGAGGGAGAGCCAGGGGAGAATGGGGTGTCGGCGGGGTCGGGGCAGCAGCGAGGAGTGGCTTCGAGGCATCGCCACGCTGTCCAAGCGAGGCAGGCAGCTAGGGAGCTACGTGGCGAGCTCGGCGTGCGCGGGCGCGCTCCTCTCTGCCTGCCTGGCGAGAGGAAGCAGGTGGCTGGCACGGGCCAGCACAGTGCTGGGCCGGCCAGTGGGCTGCCAGGTGGGCTGCGTCAGGTAAGTGGCTAGGTATTTCTCTCTCTCTCTCTCTATTTTAGTTTATGTTTTCTATTTTTCTGCTGCTGTTTTGGCTTTAGTAAAAATACTAAAGCATTTTGTAAAATGCCGGAATAATTTGTGGACACTCTCTGGATTATTCCAGTGGCCCACATATAATTCCAACATTATTTGAGCATTTAAATTATTTATAGTGTTTAAATGCCCAAAGTCAAATACGATATGATTTAATTCAAAAATACAAAAATGATCTAAGGATATATTCATCATTTTTGGCAGAGGTTTCCACCTTAACCAGAAATCATGAACTTTTCTTAGGAACTTTTTGGGTTTATTGAAAATGATTTTAATCCACCCTAGTTGAGTTGATTTAATGCTAGGGTTTTAACATCCCCATTTCATATTTAAATGAAATTTAGACATGATGACATGATGATCATGCAAGGACAAGCAAACGCTAAGCTAGGGCTATGACAACTCACCCCCACTAAACAAGAATCTCGTCCCGAGATTCAAGACGTGAGGTAAGAAGACAGAGGGGACACGAAAACTACACAATCTTCATGATCCAATTGCTCTTCTCGAAGATGTTGATTCATTGCATCATCTTGATCTTGACATCTTGCTTTGAGAACTCCATTCAACATGACCACGAGAGGAAATGGAAACTCTAGAAGAATCGTTCTTCTCGAGGATCGAGCAACTGATGATCAACTCACGGAATGAGGCATAGAACACCTCTTGAGCTGAGATGTTCAAACACACTTTAGGAGGGACGGAAGAACAGATGACGAGGGTTCAATTTGGTAGGCAACAATTCCACGCTTGAGGAGATGGTGAATGGTTTCAAGATAGCGATGAAATAATTGCCATGATTCCATAACGGGGCACCTTAGAGAAGGTGACTCGTAGAATTATTCCCTTAGGTGGCAAAAGGAATTACTTTTGATACCTAGATCATTGAAACTCTTTTATACCAGCCTAAGGCAAATCACAATCGACCATTTGAATGAATTCAAAAGAATGGCATACTTAGTTTGGAAGGAAACTAGAGTTATAAGATAACTCGACAAACGGAAGGCACATTCCAATTGATACCGAGGATATAACCTAGTGTCTGAGCATACCCTCAAGAACTTGAGCATTTCCATATTCATCAGGGTCTTACCAACATCCATGCCGAGGATCTTGGTGACACATAATACTACCATGATGAACAGTGGTGGACGATGCAGATGCAAAGGAAGATAACACCTTCTCAGATTTCACCTTAGCGAGGCCAAGGAAACAAAATCTGGATGATCGACCGAGAGACATTTAGCACTCCGCTTCTAATGTTCTCCTTGATGTGCTAGCATAATCCATTCATAAATATGGTTTGATATCTAGAACATCAAGTAAAAGGTCGGACTTTGGAACACCAAATCCATAAGGAACAACTTTTGGAGTGAATCCTACGAAATCCTTATGGGGAGGTGGCCAACTTTCTTCGATCGAGATACTACAATAATAGGTCGTCCGGCTGGGTGTGTTGGCCACGAGATCCACTTTACTGGTTATCGAGAGACCAATATTATAGTTCTTGAAAAATGCTCCAACCATCATATCTGCCTGAGATTCAGATCTGGTTGGTGTTAGGATATTCCAGGCCCATCAAGTCTAGAAAGGAAAATGAGAGTTTGCAACACAAATCGACGAGACGGCGTTGCGAGATTCTCGGGGAATGAACTGTGATAGCAAGCTCCAAAACATGAGTTGGTTCTGCTACAACATGTGAACACGTTGTCCGAGACAAGCATGACCACGTAGTAGTCTTATAATAAAACACTACTGAGTTCAGGTGGGGAACCACCATCGAGGACATCGAAGTCCTTGTGCACTTATCGACGAACTTCTTATCCTTGAACAAATCAATCAGTGGCTTAGTGTGCTAGGGACACATATAGAATGAAGGTTGCAAGTCTCCAAACCACAGAGTACTTCGCACGTATGCATGACTGATTTGGAGTGATTCCAAAGGAGGCAAAACAAACTTTGTCGAATTCATGGCGGCAACTTTCACCAAATACACGTGAATCGGAGGTAGTCACTTCTTTCATCCGAACATATGCTTCATGAACGAAACACGAAGAAATGTTTACACAAGTTTCCAACAGTAGCTGGATGTTCAACACGGATCATGGAGAAGATAACAATGTTGTTGATGGGCTCAATAACAATTCATCTATGTTCCCATATAAATGGAGTTCCACAATTATGTGAACAATGTAATAGCATTGGTCAGACCCAAAAGATATAATGGTGTATGCTCAAGGGATCAACCACGAGTAAGACAACATTACGAATATCATTGGTTCTGATTTGATTTGACGATGGCCCACACTCAAATCAAGGTTTGGGCAAGGCGATAGGTTCAACAACTGATCGTGAGGATCAATCGATGAAGAAATCATCTTTCTACAACAAACACACAAACACAAGATATCCCTTTGGAAATGAACTAAGTTGGGCAAGCTTTTATCTTCCAACTCTCCAAGTTGCTGTTCAGCTTAACCAACTAGCTCAGAGGTATCCAACACAGATTCTTGGAGAAGGGGTGGTTTACAAGAAACCAACTTGATCACGGGCTCAACATAGTAGTCAGGAGACAACCTGGTGATACTTCCGAGAAGATATTCAGAATATCACGAACCACTGATACGTTATTAAACTCAGGAGCATTCTTGCTTTTCAGGGCAAGACGATATGATCAACAGAGCGAGGGATTGATACAATCCTAACTCATTGATCGGAGGGTGCACCGGAAATATGAACTATGTAGCATGATCAATCTTAGAATGATGATTCCATAACCAACACACTAAGAATGAGACTTTCGTCCATTAACCACTAAGAAACATGGTTGCTAGGGGTATTAATTTCACACATCATGATCCACTTGTCGGCGTGCCGGTTACAATAACACGGGGATCGAGAAATGAATAATGATGGCGAGAAGTATCACTGCGTCAAGAGTTCATAGGATGGTGTGCAAATCTCACGATACTCTTGCTATGAAAGAGGGTGATACTCCGAGGTAGAACAGGACAAAAGCTGGATTGGCATTTTGATCTACGGAATACAACTACTTTGACCAATCCTAGAAATGGACAAGGTACTGGAGTTTGTTTCTCCTAGTCATTCCGGAATAGAATGGTTTGACGGACCACAAGGGTAATAAGCATCGATGAACGAATGCATACATACTCTTGACTATCAATTGATAGACGAAGGTCAGAAGACAAGTAAAGAGGGACAATTCAAAGGAACATATGATTTTCTGAGTTGTGGATGCATGGACTAGCATGTTGAACGAATTCAACATATTTCTTCCGGATAACCCATGCAGAAAGGTAGAACTGGCAGAGTCACAATATAGAATCGAGAACTCATCAGGAGCACTCTGATTGTGATCTTTCGATCAGCGAGGAACTTCTGCCATAAGCAGTTCATGGTATTTGGAAGAATGATATACCATGAACCTCGAGAACTATAGCAAGGTTACTAATAACCTAAAGGAACTAGCAAACACTATCAACATGAAGTAAGTAGGGTGAATCTCGGGTTCAAGAACCTAGGAATAGAATGCCTACTAACTAGGTGGCATCACGGGATGCTTTCGAGAATGATGGCCAGAATGATCACACTGGAAACACAAAACATGGTTGGGTTACTAGGTGATCCTCTAAGACACCTAGGGTCATAATACTAGCTCCAACATATATGTCGAGGTAACAGAGTACCTCAACTCAGCAATTTAGTGTGGTTAGCCTGGCCTAAAAAGACATCGGAACAAAAAGAAGGGATTTGCAAATGCATCAAACTATTTAGAAACCTGGGATGACTTAGACAGCATAACGGCTGTAAATGCTCGAAAAGATTTGAGACATCCTGCAAATGGTAGCATGACCACTCAACATCACCATATCAAGGTTCTGGGACCAGCTATGAACATACGGAAGTAGTAGGAACTGAACCGGGGCTTAAGTCCAACAATCTTACAAGTCTACAGATTAGTAACACGTGATCCTGATAGAAAGAAGAGAAAGCCTAGTTCCTTAACCCCATAGGAAAGATAGGATGACTCAGATCAGAAGGTCATAAGGTAAAGGAGTAAAAAGAGCCTTACATTCCAACCCACAATCAATTCCCTTATATAACTAAAGAATTTCTAGACTCAACTTCGACCAGTTTGGCTTGGTAAACCTACAGGCATTCAAGCTCTGATACCAAAGCTGTTAGGACCCCGACTCAATGCCACATCGATCTAGCATGTAACACCTCATATCACTTTGCGGCCTCACGCACGGTATCCCCACGAGTGTCGCCTTACCTTTCCCCGGGACTGTTTGCGCCTTTTGGCACACGTATATGATAGTGTTGCTAGCATCCATATGATAAGGAGCCCGGGCTGACATGGCTAGTCGTAAACCCAAAGTGGCACAAACTTACAGGGACAGGCATCCATGACCCAACATTGAACGTGTCGGTCATCAGCGAGTGAATCCAGGCTGTAGCACTGGGCTAGCAGGACTCCGGTGAACCGGGCTGTAGCGGGCTAACAGGACTCCGGTATTCATCGCGTGACATTTCCCCGAAGGGATAGACACAGGAACGAAGAAGGACACATGCCGGCCAGCCTAAGTGTTCCGGAGCAGTAGCAAGCTACCATGGCTCAGTGGAAGCACTAGGAGACATTTCCCGTAAGAGAGGCTACTAAGGATAAACAACTAGATAGTCAGATCCCACACATACCAAGCATTTCAATAACATACACACAATATGCTCGATATGTGCAAATACAACATGGCATCACAACATGACTCTACGACTCAAGTATTTTATTCAATAGGCTCCGAGGAGCGAGATATTACAAGCATGGGTCTCATGACCCAACCTTCAGAGCATACAAGTCAAAGCACAAGCGGAAGCTTAACATGTCTGAGAACAGACAACTAAAAATGAAAAAGGCTGAGAAGCCTGACTATCTACCAGATCCTGCCGAGGGCACAAGATCGTAGCTGAGGTAACAAGCTAAACGTTGGAGTCCATGTGGAACTACTAGCGAGACTGACGTCTCTCTGCAAAAACATAAAATAGGCAAACGTGAGTACGAATGTACCCAGCAAGACTTACATCAGATCTAGCTACATATGCATCATTATCAACAAAGGGATGGTGGGGTTTAACTGCAGCAAGCCAGCTTTGACTCGGTGGCTATCCTGAACTATGACTGCAAGTAACTCTTTGAGGTGGCGCACACGAGTCCACATATTCACCATATCAATACACCACTATGGATCCGCTCCCGTCTCCCTACGAGAACGCCATCCATAGCACTCACGCTTATCTTGCGTATTTTAGAGTACCCACTTTCACTTGTCTATGAACTGTACAGGCAACCCAGAAGTCCTTTACCGCGGACACGGCTATTCGAATATATGATGTTAACCCTGCAGGGGTGTACTTCTTCACACACGCTCTCGCCACTTACCGCCATATACACGTCATGTATCTCAGCAACCTTCAAGCGGAAGCCTGTCGAGGGTGTCGGCCACGGCCTACCTAAACACTCAAGTCTCTCGTCCAGGTTTATCGCCTATTCGGGTTCCATCCGCAAGGAGATCCGACTGGGGTGTCGCTCACGGCCGCAAACGATGTGAGCAGGGTTCCCAAGCCCACCATCCAGGTGCCACTTGGTACACCGTGCCATTGCACCTAGTCTGTCCCAAGCCCACCTGTACCGGGTGCCACTTGGTAGACTACTAGCACTACCTACAAACACCAGAAACTAGTTTCAATCATGGACAGAGAACAAGGGTGATTAAGAAGCCGAGAGGGTCAATTAAGGATCCCAATGAGTGGTAGTAGCTGCTCATGGATCACAAACACAGAACTCAGTTCCTGAGGACGGATTCAATGAGACAACCCACCATGTACTCCTACATGGCCTCTCACCGCTACCTTTACCAAATCGTGTTCACACACTTAGCTCACACACGGTAGGACATGTTTGCACACCATTCCAATTCATCCCCGATGAATCAGACCTGACTCAACTCTAAGCAGTAGCAGGCATGACAAACAAACATGAATGAGTAGGCACATCAGGGCTCAAACAACTCCTACTCATGCTAGTGGGTTTCATCTATTTACTGTGGCAATGACAGGTCATGCAGAGGAAAGGGGTTCAGCTACCGCAACATGTAATAGTTGAATTGTTGTTGTCCTAATGCAGTAAAAGAGAGCAGGAGCGAGAAGGTGGGATTGTATCGGAATGAACAAGGAGGTTTTGCTTGCCTGGCACTTCTGAAGATAATATAGTTCTTCATTGGTGTCATCGAACTCATCGTCGGAACCAAGTCTATCGAGAGGGGACAAATACCGGCGATAGAGAGAAAACACAATCAATGCAATGCAACAATATGATGCATGAATATGACATGGCAAAATGAGTGTGTTTTGGCTAATGCAACTTAGAACAGATTAAATGAAGTTGGTTTGAATACAAGATTCAAATTCAAACTCCATATGTGATTATTCAAATGCCATTTAATTGATTTGACCTAAACAGTGAACAAAAGTTGTTCTAACATGCATGAAAATGGTACAGATGGATAGATTGGATTTTTCTGATCATTTTTCATATATAAATTATTTCATTTGGAGTTACGGTTGAATTTCTATGATTTTTAGAAGTTTATACTATTTTCTGGAATTTCCTGGTTATTTTAAATTAGGCTTAAACCAGAAAATAGTTTACTGCCCCAGCATGACATCATGCTGGCGTCAGCAGGTCAACGGGCGGCCCAGGTCAAACTGACCAGTGGGCCTGCGTGTCAGTTACTAACCTAACTAACTGGGTTAATTAGCGTTTTAACTTAAGCTAACCTAGATTAATTAGGCGGGTTGGTCCCACATGTCATAGACCCAGGGGAGGTCAAATCCCCTGGTCAACCGGGGCTAAACCACCGGCTTTAGCCGTCGGCGGCAGCTGACACGACTGGGCACTCGAGAACGGGCTGTGGTGCCCCGTTCGCAGCGTGGCTGGGCTCGTTCGAGAGCCCAGACCAGCGCGCATCGGGTGGTGGAGCCAGCCGGGCCTGGGGCGGCCGGAGGCGACGGCGAGGAGCTCGGCCGCAGCGGCCGGAGCTCGGGTGAGGCGTGAGCGGTGGCTACGGTGCACAGGGAGGAGAACAGAGAGAGGGAGGACGGGCAAAAGCTCACGGCGATCTTCTTGGAGTGGACGGCGAGCTCAGGGAGGGCCTGAGGCACTCGGGGCGTCGAGGGGGATCTCCGGCGACGGCTGTCGGGGATGAGCTCGGTGAGGGCAGAGGGGCGCGTCCGTCTACGTGTGGCGAACCGAGGAGGTCGAGGACGTCGAGGCGAAGCTCGCAGGCACGGCGACGGGTCGAGGGAGAGGCGGTGGCATTGACTACAACGGCGGCGGCTTACGGGGGCGTCGGCCATAACGGGAGAGGACGAGGAAGAGAGCCAGGGGGAAAATGGGGTGTCGGCGGGGTCGGGGCAGCGCCGAGGAGTGGCTTCGAGGCATCGCCACGCTGTCCAAGCGAGGCAGGCAGCCAGGGAGCTGCGTGGCGAGCTCGGCGTGCGCGAGCGCGCTCCTCTCTGCCTGCCTGGCAAGAGGAAGCAGGTGGCTAGCACGGGCCAGCATAGTGCTGGGCCGGCCAGTGGGCTGCCAGGTGGGCTGCACCAGGTAAGTGGCTAGGTACTTCTCTCTCTCTCTCTCTCTCTCTCTATTTTAGTTTATGTTTTCTATTTTTCTGCTGCTGTTTTGGCTTTAGTAAAAATACTAAAGCATTTCGTAAAATGCTGGAATAATTTGTGGACACTCTCTGGATTATTCCAGTGGCCCACATATAATTCCAACATTATTTGAGCATTTAAATTATTTATAGTGTTTAAATGCCCAAAGTCAAATACGATAT
This sequence comes from Triticum timopheevii, assembly GCA_963921465.1. Classification (NCBI taxonomy): domain Eukaryota; kingdom Viridiplantae; phylum Streptophyta; class Magnoliopsida; order Poales; family Poaceae; genus Triticum; species Triticum timopheevii. Next base: position 475,708,483 of record OY997268.1, read on the forward strand.
GATTTAATTCAAAAATCCAAAAATGACCTAAGGATATATTCATCATTTTTGGCAATGGTTTCCACCTTAACCAGAAATCATGAACTTTTCTTAGGAACTTTTTGGATTTATTGAAAAATATTTTAATCCACCCTAGTTGAGTTGATTTGATGCTAGGGTTTGAACATCCCCATTTCATATTTAAATGAAATTTAGACATGATGACATGATGATCATGCAAGGACAAGCAAAGGCTAAGCTAGGGCTGTGACAGGAGGCTGCCCCTGGCAAGAGTCTTGCCGGGGAAACCTGCTTCGCCCATCTGCACTTTGTGTCCTTGGTCCTTGATGTTGCCTTGTTCGCCTCGAACCTTCAGCTTCTCTCCGGCTTCCCTCCTTTGCCCTGCTATGTGTGGTCATGGCGCATGGCTTCGACTGCCCGTGCACAAGTAAAGGGGTCAAAAGCAGAGCCCCTACTTTTGTACACCGACAGGAGTCCCCGGGGCTAGGCCATACATAAGCGCGACATGGTGTTGGGCCAGGCCCAGAACGGTGCGCGGGCAGGCGGGGTGCATTTTACCGCGGTAGCTGCTCCGTCTGCTACGCTTCCCATGACCTGCGTTGAACGCGCGACGTGGAGTCATGCACGTGTGTGTGACGGAAGCATGCTGGCGTCATCCTGTGGTGGACAGTAAAGAGGCGGCTTGCGTGTCTCTTCGAGACCGCAGGGCCGCTGCTCATTTACTGCCCTCACTTGGGAATCGTCGCTCCACGCGTACTACTGTGCCCATCCCTCGCGCCATGTTCGTTGCATGCACGATGCAGAGTAAATGACAGGCGCGCGAGATGTGAGAAGTTGCGCGCGCGTGGGTCGATTCCCACGCGCCTTCAATGGAGCAGGGAGGGCGGTCGACGGCCCTGCTTGCTGTCAGTTCAACGGGCCGGATTGGCCGAGAGGGGGCAGTCGAGCCTCGCCCCCGCCCCTTTATAAAGAGGCGAGCGGGAGGAACGGCGCCTCTCAATCCTTCATCATCTGCCTCTCCTCATTGTCGCTTCCTCCTTTCTTCTGCCATGGCGAGGGGGCGTGGCGACGCTTCATCGGTGGCGGCGAGGGTCTCGGCTAGACAACGCATCGCTCCTCCCCAAGAGCTCATAGCGGCGGAGCCGGCCACTAGATGGAGGGGGAGGGGCGAGGTCGAGGCCATCGTGGCGGTCGAGGGAGAGGAGGACGGGGCGGCAGATCGGCCTCGCCTCCGCCAACGGCCCCTCCTCCGATGGAGGGCCACGTCGGGGACAACCCTTGCGAATTCTTCATCAGGCTGCGCCAGCCACCGCGCCATTATCTTCGCCTACCGACTGCATTTGCGCGGGAGATGGAGCTGGATCCACCGCAGGCATTGCGGCTGCATATGAGGGGTTGCGGGAATAGCGGCACATGGGCCAACATCGAGTTCCCCGCCCCTCACATCATGTATCTCCGCCGAGGGTGGAAAACTTTCGCTCGCATCCACGGCTTGACGGAGGGGCTCACTCTCCATTTAGAACTAATGGAGAGTGGCCTCCTCTCCGTCAAGATCTTCGGGCACTTCGAGACTCGCGTAAGGTGCTGCATGGAGTGCTCTTCTGACGAGGAAGACTCCTCCTCGAGCAAGAGTGGCGAGGAAGACAACGGCAGCAACGATAAGGGTAGCAGGCGGCAGGATGACGGGTCCGACTAGGCATCGGGCGCCGCTTTGGGCAGCACCGGCGACCCCATCATCCGTGTCGCCGACTCCTTGAACTTCTCGGGGTCGTCTCCTTGGGTGGCTGGCGTTGGGAGGCTGTAGAAGAGGAAGAGGGCGGCGGCAAGGCCGTCAAGTCGGAGTACGCGGGCACTAACGCCTTCGTCACGTATTGACGTCCTGCCGCCTCATCTTCGAGCTCTTCCTCCGGCGCCGCCATCACCATCTAGCCTTTGGACGGCCACCGAGATGTTCTCTTGGTGTCTTCTGCCACTCGTAGCTCGCCTAGGCGCCCCTTTTGCCCTTCTGCTTTCTTGTTTCATTTCCTGAGGAGAGGGACAAGAAAGGGATTACGGGCATCTTATCTCTTTTTAGTCTTGTAAGCCTTCGGGCCTTTGTTATCTTTAGAACTTGTAATCCCCTTGCTCATGTTTTTCATTTCGTATGACTGTACCTGTACGGGATGGTTTTTTAATGAAAAAGCGATGTTTGCCGGGTTTTTCGTTCATGGGTGGAACCCACGACAAGGAGCGAATCCTCGTTATTTTTCAAGATAAATATTTTTTCGCCCGGCAACAGGCCTTGACGCCCCCCCACTTCACTTGACCTTTCTCAGCTCTTGGCGGAGGCAGGGATGAGGTGAGCTTAGGCTTCTCGTTTCATTTCCTTGCTGCCGTGACTACGACCAAATTCGGCCCCAAGAGATAGCCCTAGGGTACGGAAAGAGGGGAGCACGGTAGCCTAGGGATAAAATGAGGTTTCACATATCCCAGTCCATAACAAAATGCATGATAGAGGATAGAAAACTTATCTGGATTTGCAGCCCCCGGCAACCTTGGCTTGCCGTGGATGGATCCTTGTTCTTGCAGCCCCCGGCAACTTTGGCTTGCCGGGGCCCGGACGCCGGTCCGTCCCCTTTCTTCCAAAATAGCTCGGCAAGAATACTTATGTGCCCTGCGAACCAAAGAAGACAGAGAAGAACAGAGAGACGCGCACTCGACCTCTAAGCTAGGGGTTAGCCGCCGTCAAGCACTATCAACCCTAACCAAGGAAGAGACTCAACCTAGCATGCATGCTATAACTTAGGGCACCAGTGCTTCATTTATTTATGCTCAGGTTCTGCGCCTGGCTTTGTACAAAGGGTTACATGCCTTGCTGGCAAGGCTTGTACAAAAGGGTGGCTTGCCGGGAGGCCCGGCAGCCGTGCCTTATGGGTAAAACTTGTGAAGATGCTCGATGTTCCAGGAGTTGCTCACTGGAATGGCATCCTCGGTTTCCAGTCGGACTGTGCCGGGCCTGGTGACTCGTGTTACCCGATAAGGCCCTTCCCACTTTGGCGCCAACTTGTTGGAATTCTGGGCAGACTGAACGTGCCGAAGAACAAGGTCGCCTTCCTCAAAGCTTCGGGCATGAACCTTGCGGCTATGGTAGCGGCGCAAGGCTTGTTGGTAGCGTGCTGCTCTCACAGCCGCCCTGAGACGATCTTCCTCAAGGAGCTTTGCGTCATCTTGCCGCAATCGCTCTTGCTCATGCTCATCATAAGAGAGCACTCGACGTGACCCATATATGAGTTCCATGGGGAGAACTGCTTCTGCCCCGTAGACCAGGGCAAAGGGTGTCTGGCCGGTGGCTCGATTTAGTGTCGTTCTGGTCGACCAAAGAACTGCCGGCAACTCATCAATACAGCGTCTTCCACTCTTGTGCAGCCTGTCAAAAGTCTTTGTTCTTAAGACTCGCAGGACTTCAACATTTGCTATCTCCGCTTGGCCGTTGCTCCGTGGATGTGCCACAGAGGCAAAACAGACCCTGCTGTTGAGATCCTCAATGTATTGCATGAAGGCATGGCTTGTGAACTGTGTGCCGTTGTTGGTGATGATCTTGTCGGAAGGAATGGTCCGGAGGTGAAGAATTATATATAGGAAGTGTTGTTTCGGCCATCTGGAAAGTTTCGGGGGTCACCGGTATTGTATCGGGACCACCGGAAGGGTTCCAGGGGTCCACCGGGTGGGGCCACCTATCCCGGAGGGCCTCGTGGGCTGAAGTGGGGAGGGAACCAGCCCCTGGTGGGCTGGTGCGCCCCCCCCCCTTGGGCCCCCTACACCTAGGGTTGGGAACCCTAGGGGAGGGGGCGCCTCCACTTGCCTTGGGGGGGCAAGTTCCCCCCTTGGCCGCCGCCCCCCCTGGGGACCCTATATAAAGAGGGGGGAGGGAGGGCAGCCGCACCCTTGCCCCTGGCGCCTCCCTTCCCCCTTGCTACACCTCTCCCTCCCGCAGACGCTTGGCGAAGCCCTGCCGGATCCATGCTGCATCCACCACCACGCCGTCGTGCTGCTGGAGCTTCATCAACCTCTCCTTCCCCCTTGCTGGATCAAGAAGGAGGAGACGTCACACTGACCGTACGTGTGTTGAACGCGGAGGTGCCATCCGTTCGGTGCTAGGATCTCCGGTGATTTGGATCACGACGTGAACGACTCCCTCAACCCCGTTCTCTTGAACGCTTCCGCTTGCAATCTACAAGGGTATGTAGATGCACTCCCCTCTCTCGTTGCTGTATGAACTCATAGATTGATCTTGGTGAATGTAGGAAATTTTTTATTTTATGCAACGTTTCCCAATAGTGGCATCATGAGCTAGGTCTATGCGTAGTTCTCTTTGCACGAGTAGAACACAATTTGTTGTGGGCGTAGATGTTGTCAACTTTCTTACCACTACTAGTCTTATTTTGCTTCAGCGGTATTGTGGGATGAAGCGGCCCGGACCGACCTTACACGTACGCTTACGTGAGACAGGTTCCACCGACTGACATGCACTAGTTGCATAAGGTGGCTAGCGGGTGTATGTCTCTCCCACTTTAGTTGGAGCGGATTCGATGAAAAGGGTCCTTATGAAGGGTAAATAGAAGTTCACAAATCACGTTGTGGCTTTAACGTAGGTAAGAAAACGTTCTTGCTAGATCACCTATAGAAGCAACGTAAAAACTTGCAACAACAATTAGAGGACGTCTAACTTGTTTTTGCAGCAAGTGTTTTGTGATATGGCCAAAGTTGTGATGAATGATGAATGATATATATGTGATGTATGAGATCATGTTCTTGTAATAGGAATCACGACTTGCATGTCGATGAGTATGACAACCGGCAGGAGCCATAGGAGTTGTCTTTATTTTTGTATGACCTGCATGTCATTGAGGAACGCCATGTAAATTACTTTACTTTATTACTAAACGCATTAGCCATAGTAGTAGAAGTAATAGTTGGCGAGCAACTTCATGGAGACACGATGATGGAGATCATGATGATAAAGATAATGGTGTCATGCCGGTGACGAAGATGATCATGGAGCCCTGAAGATGGAAATCAAAGGAGCTATATGATATTGGCCATATCATGTCACTATTATGATTGCATGTGATGTTTATCATGTTTTTCATCTTGTTTACTTAGAACGACGGTAGTAAGTAAGATGATCCCTCATAATAATTTCAAGAAAAGTGTTCCCCCTAACTGTGCACCGTTGCGAAGGTTCGTTGTTTTGAAGCACCACGTGATGATCGGGTGTGATAGATCCTAACGTTCAAATACAACGGGTGTAAGCTAGATTTACACACGCAATACACTTAGGTTGACTTGACGAGCCTAGCATGTACAGACATGGCCTCGGAACACGAAAGACCGAAAGGTCAAGCATGAGTCATATAGAAGATACGATCAACATGAAGATGTTCACCGATGTTAACTAGTCCGTCTCACGTGATGATCGGACACGGCCTAGTTGACTCGGATCATGTTTCATTTAGTTAACTAGAGGGATGTCTGTCTAAGTGGGATTTCATTAAATAATTTGATTAAGATGAACTTAATTATCATGAACTTAGTCTAAAATCTTTACAATATGTCTTGTAGATCAAATGGCCAACGCTCATGTCCACCTGAACTTCAACGCGTTCCTAGAGAAAACCAGCTGAAAGACGATGCCAGCAACTATACGGACTGGGTCCAGAACCTAAGGATCATCCTCATAGCAGCCAAGAAAGATTATGTCCTAGAAGCGCCGCTAGGTGAAGCACAAATCCCAGGGAACCAAAACGTTATGAACACTTGGCAGCCTCGTGCTGATGATTACTCCCTCATTCAGTGCGGCATGCTTTACAGCTTAGAACCGGGGCTCCAAAAGCGTTTTGAGCAACACGGCGCATATGAGATGTTCGAGGAGCTGAAAATGGTTTTCCAAGCTCATGCCCGGGTCAAGAGATATGAAGTCTCCGACAAATTCTTCAGCTGTAAGATGGAGGAAAATAGTTCTGTCAGTGAGCACATACTCAAGATGTCTGGGTTGCACAACCGCCTGACTCAGCTGGGAGTTAATCTCGCGGATGATGCGGTCATTGACAGAATTCTCCAGTCGCTCCCACCAAGCTACAAGAGCTTTTTGATGAACTTCAATATGCAGGGGATGGAAAAGACCATTCCTGAGGTATATTCAATGTTGAAATCAGCTGAGGTAGAGATAAAAAAGGAACATCAAGTGTTGATGGTGAATAAAACCACTAAGTTCAAGAAAGGCAAGGGTAAGAAGAACTTCAAGAAGGATGGCAAGGAAGTTTCCGTGCTTGGTAAGCCAGTTGCCAGGAAGAAGTCAAGCAATGGACCCAAGCCTGAGACTTCTATTGCAAGGGAAGTGGTCACTGGAAGCGGAACTACCCCAAGTACTTAGCGGACAAGAAGGCCGGCAAAACCAAAGGTATATGTGATATACATGTAATTGATGTGTACCTTACCAGTGCTTGTAGTAGCTCCTGGGTATTTGATACCGGTGCGGTTGCTCACATTTGTAACTCAAAACAGGAGCTGCGGAATAAGCGGAGACTGGCGAAGGACGAGGTGACGATGCGCGTCGGGAATGGTTCCAAGGTCGATGTGATCGCCGTCGGCACGCTACCTCTACATTTACCTACGGGGTTAGTTTTGAACATCAATAATTGTTATTTAGTACCAGCTTTGAGCATGAACATTGTATCAGGATCTCGTTTAATTCGAGATGGCTACTCATTTAAATCCGAGAATAATGGTTGTTCTATTTATATGAGTGATATGTTTTATGGTCATGCCCCGCTGGTGAATGGTTTATTCTTAATGAATCTCGAGCATAATGTTGATAACGATAGTCCCACATACTTGTGGCACTGCCGCCTTGGTCACATTGGTGTCAAACGCATGAAGAAGCTCCATGCTGATGGACTTTTAGTGTCTCTAGATTATGAATCGTTTGACACATGCGAGCCATGCCTCATGGGCAAGATGACCAAGACTCCGTTCTCCGGGACAATGGAGCGAGCAACCAACTTATTGGAAATCATACATACTGATGTGTGCGGTCCAATGAGCGTTGAGGCTCGCGGAGGATATCGTTATGTTCTCACTCTCACTGATGACTTGAGTAGATATGGGCATGTCTACTTGATGAAACACAAGTCTGAGACCTTTGAAAAGTTCAAGGAATTTCAGAATGAGGTAGAGAATCAACGTGACCGAAAGATAAAGTTCCTACGATCAGATCATGAGGGAGAATATTTAAGTCACGAATTTGGTACGCACTTAAGAAAATGTGGAATCGTTTCACAACTCACGCCGCCTGGAACACCTCAGTGAAATGGTGTGTCCGAACATCGTAATCGCACTCTATTGGATATGGTGCGATCTATGATGTCACTTACTGATTTACCGCTATCATTTTGGGGATACGCTCTAGAGACAGCTACATTCACTTTAAATAGGGCACCGTCTAAATCCATCGAGACGACACCGTATGAATTATGGTTTGGGAAGAAACCTAAGCTGTCGTTTCTAAATGTTTGGGGATGCGATGCTTATGTCAAGAAACTTCAACCTGAGAAGCTCAAACCCAAGTCGGAAAAATGTGTATTCATAGGATACCCAAAGGAAACCATAGGGTATACTTTCTACTTAAGATTCGAAGGCAAGATCTTTGTTGCCAAGAACGGGTCCTTTCTGGAGAAAGAGTTTCTCTCGAAAGAATTGAGTGGGAGGAAAGTAGAGCTTGATGAAGTACTGCCTCTTGAAACGGTGAGTAGCGCAACTCAGGAAGATGTTCCTGTGGTGCCTGCACCGACAAGAGAGGAAGTTAATGATGATGATCAAGATACTTCGGATCAAGCTCCTACTGAACTTTGAAGGTCCACAAGGACACGTTCCGCACCAGAGTGGTACGACAATCCTGTCTTGGAAATCATGTTGTTGGACAAAGGTGAACCTTCGGACTATGAAGAAGCGATGGCGAGCCCAGATTCCAACAAATGGCTTGAAGCCATGCAATCTGAGATAGGATCCATGTATGAAAACAAAGTGTGGACTTTGACAGACTTGCCCGATGATCGGCGAGCGATAGAAAACAAATGGATCTTTAAGAAGAAGACGGACGCGGATGGTAATGTTACCATATATAAAGCTCGACTTGTCGCTAAGGGTTATCGACAAGTTCAAGGGATTGACTACGATGAGACATTCTCTCCCGTAGCCAGGGGTGGGCATTTAAACCGAAGACCGAACTACCGAACCGAAAGAACCGAGACCAAAGCCGAATAGACCGAAACCGAAAATATTAGTACAAAATTCGGTCAGCAACTCTATGAAACCGATATTACATCAGTCGTTTCGGTTATTACCTCGACTACCCGAAGTACCGTAAGGAACCGAGAAAAATAGTAACAACCCAACTCAATGCATTAGGCCCATAGCCCACTATATCAGCTAAACTTGTGGATGCGTCCGTTTAAGCCTTCACGAGGATTTACCTCTTCAGGTTGACCTCACCTCAAAGCTTCCCGTGAAAAAAGAAAACTCACTTCAACGCTAAAAAAGGGGCTGCCACCACCGCACGTCTGCACCTTATCCACATCCAAGGCGCCGCCAGATCTAAGCAGCCGCCAACCGATGGCGCCGGCGCCGGCGCCGCAACATCTCCTCCCTCTTGCTCGTATTTCTTCCCCACAGAGATCGCCTCCAATAGAAATTTCCACCAGCGCTCCATCCTTCATGCCTACGGCTACGGGGACATCTGCTTCCCGACCACCGGCCTGCAATTTTTTTTCTTGAAGTTACAGGTCTGCTAGCTGAATCTGTCTGCTGAGATGCTCCTGTAGGATGCAACTGCATCTCCTCTCCCCATTCCCTTCTGTCATACATGTATTTCTTGAAAAAAAATTCTACTGGCAAGTGGTTGATTCCACTGACGACTAGTGCCTGTGTTCTTCCATGTGGTGTTTCATTTTTGTTTGGCTTCTTCGGTCTGAAACCGACAACCGAACCGAAGTCTCGGTCCATCGAACTCTCGGTTAGCAGAGTTTTGGAAGACCGATCGGTCATCAAATTTGTAAAACCGAAATTCTTGTTGAGCCGAAGAACCGAACCGATCGGTTCGGGTTAACCGAATGCCCAGGCCTACCCGTAGCGAAGCTGAAGTCCGTCCGAATCATGTTAGCAATTGCCGCATACTATGATTATGAGATATGGCAAATGGACGTCAAAACGGCATTCCTTAACGGTCACCTTAAGGAAGAACTGTATATGATGCAGCCGGAAGGTTTTGTCAACCCTGAGAATGCTAACAAGGTGTGCAAGCTCCAGCGATCCATTTATGGGCTGGTGCAAGCATCTCGGAGTTGGAACATTCGTTTTAATGAGATGATTAAAGCGTTTGGGTTTATGCAGACTTATGGAGAAGCCTGCGTTTACAAGAAAGTGAGTGGGAGCTCTGTAGCATTTCTCATATTATATGTGGATGACATACTTTTGATGGTAAATGATATAGAACTTTTGGACAGCATAAAGGCCTACTTGAATAAGTGTTTTTCAATGAAGGACCTTGGAGAAGCTGCTTACATATTAGGCATCAAAATCTATAGAGATAGATCGAGACGCCTCATAGGTCTTTCACAAAGCACATACCTTGATAAGATATTGAAGAAGTTCAATATGGATCAGTCCAAGAAGGGGTTCCTGCCTGTGCTACAAGGTGTGAAATTGAGCTCAGCTCAATGCCCGACCACGGCAGAAGATAAAGAAGAGATGAGTGTCATCCCCTATGCCTCAGCCATAGGGTCTATCATGTATTCCATGACCTGTACCAGACCTGATATAAATCTTTCCGTAAGTTTGGTAGCAAGGTACCAAAGTAATCCCGGCAAGGAACACTGGACAACGGTCAAGAACATCCTTAAGTACCTGAAAAGGACTAAGGATATGTTTCTCGTATATGGAGGTGACGAAGAGCTCGTCGTAAAGGGTTACGTCGATGCTAGCTTCAACACAGATCTAGATGACTCTAAGTCACAAACCGGATAAGTGTATATTTTGAATGGTGGGGCAGTAAGCTGGTGCAGTTGCAAGCAGAGCGTCGTGGCGGGATCTACATGTGAAGCGGAGTACATGGCAGCCTCGGAGGCAGCGCATGAAGCAATCTGGGTGAAGGAGTTCATCACTGACCTAGGAGTCATACCCAATGCGTCGGGGCCGGTCACACTCTTTTGTGACAACACTGGAGCTATTACACTTGCCAAGGAGCCCAGGTTTCACAAGAAGACCAGGCACATCAAGTGTCGCTTCAACTCCATACGTGAAAATGTTCAAGATGGAGACATAGATATTTGTAAAGTTCATACGGACCTGAATATAGCAAATCCGTTGACTAAACCTCTCCCTAGGGCAAAACATGATCAACACCAGAACTCAATGGGTGTTTGATTCATCACAATGTAACTAGATTATTGACTCTAGTGCAAGTGGGAGACTGTTGGAAATATGCCCTAGAGGCAATAATAAATGGTTATTATTATATTTCTATGTTCATGATAATTGTCTATTATTCATGCTATAACTGTGTTATCCGGAAATCGTAATACACGTGTGAATACATAGACCACAACAAGTCCCTAGTGAGCCTCTAGTAGACTAGCTCGTTGATCAACAGATAGTCATGGTTTCCTGACTATGGGCATTGGATGTCATTGATAACGGGATCACATCATTAGGAGAATGATGTGATGGACAAGACCCAATTCTAAGCATAGCTCAAAGATCGTGTAGTTCGTTTAGCTAGAGCTTTTCCAAATGTCAAGTATCATTTCCTTAGACCATGAGATTGTGCAACTCCCGGATACTGTAGGAGTGCTTTGGGTGTACCAAACGTCACAACGTAACTGGGTGGCTATAAAGGTGCACTACGGGTATCTCCGAAAGTGTCTGTTGGGTTGGCACGAATCGAGACTGGGATTTGTCACTCCGTATGACGAAGAGGTATCTCTGGGCCCACTCGGTAATGCATCATCATAATGAGCTCAATGTGACCAAGTGTCTGGTCACGGGATCATGCATTACGGTACGAGTAAAGTGACTTGCCGGTAACGAGACTAAACGAGGTATTGGGATACCGACGATCGAGTCTCGGGCAAGTAACGTACCGATTGACAAAGGGAATTGTATACGGGGTTAATTGAATCCTCGACATCGTGGTTCATCCGATGAGATCATCGAGGAGTATGTGGGAGCCGAGATGGGTATCCAGATCCCGCTGTTGGTTATTGACCGGAGAGGCGCCTCGGTCATGTCTGCATATCTCCCGAACCCGTAGGGTCTACACACTTAAGGTTCGGTGATGCTAGGGTTGTAGAGATATTAGTATGCAGCAAACCAAAAGTTGTTCGGAGTCCCGGATGAGATCCCGGACGTCACGAGGAGTTACGGAATGGTCCGGAGGTGAAGAATTATATATAGGAAGTGCTGTTTCGGCCATCGGGAAAGTTTCGTGGGTCACCGGTATTGTACCGGGACCACCGGAAGGGTCCCGGGGGTCCACCGGGTGGGGCCACCTATCCCGGAGGGCCCCATGGGCTGAAGTGGGGAGGGAACCAGCCCCTGGTGGGCTGGTGCGCCCCCCCCCTTGGGCCCCACCTGCGCCTAGGGTTGGGAACCCTAGGGGAGGGGGCGCCTCCACTTGCCTTGGGGGGCAAGTTCCCCCCTTGGCCGCCGCCCCCCCTAGGAGATCCCATCTCCTAGGGCCGCCCCCCCTGGGGACCCTATATAAAGAGTGGGGAGGGAGGGCAGCCGCACCCTTGCCCCTGGCGCCTCCCTTCCCCCTTGCTACACCTCTCCCTCCCGCAGACGCTTGGCGAAGCCCTGCTGGATCCCTGCTGCATCCACCACCACGCCGTCTTGCTGCTGGATCTTCATCAACCTCTCCTTCCCCCTTGCTGGATCAAGAAGGAGGAGACGTCACACTGACCGTACGTGTGTTGAACGCGGAGGTGTCGTCCGTTCGGCGCTAGGATCTCCAGTGATTTGGATCACGACGTGAATGACTCCCTCAACCCCGTTCTCTTGAACGCTTCCGCTCGCGATCTACAAGGGTATGTAGATGCACTCCCCTCTCTCGTTGCTGGATGAACTCATAGATTGATCTTGGTGAACGTAGGAAATTTTTTATTTTATGCAACGTTCCCCAACAATTGGGCACCCCAAAACGGCACACTAGTCCCTTGAAGAACTTGATGGCTGACTGTGTCGTCACCTTCCTCATTCTTCCACCTCTGGCCACTTTGTGAACTTGTCGATTGCAACATACAAGTACTCAAAGCCCCGACAGCACAGGGGAAGGGGCCCAATATGTCGAGCCCCCAAACCAAGAAGGGCCAGGAGAGAGGCATAGTTTGAAGGGCTTGAGCTGGTTGATGAAGCTTCTTCGAATGGAACTGACACGCTTCACACTTGGTTACTAGTGCCGTCGCATCCTAGAGGGCGGTGGGCCAGAAGAAACCTTGCCGGAAAGCCTTGCCGGCAAGGGCCCTTGACCCTATGTCGGAGCCACATATGCCCCATGTATCTCTGCCAACAGCTTTAGTCCTTCCTCCCGGGAGATGCACTTCAATTTCACCACATTTAGTCTTTTTCTGTATAATACATTATCAACGAATTGGTAAAGAGAAGACCGGCGGGCTACTCTTTCTGCCTCTTCCTGCTCTTCAGGAAGCTCTCCTTTTTGGAGGAATCGGACGGTGTGTTGCGCCCATGCTGGAGCCTATGGCTCGACGAGAAGGACCAAAGGCATCTCTTCTGCCACAGGAGCGGTCGTTGTCGGGGGTTGGGTGCGACATATGCCAAAGGATGGCTTATCATGGTGGGGGCGAGTAGAACGTCGCCGGTGCCTGGAAACGGGATAAGGCATAGACATGCACGCCGGTGAATCTTACCCAGCTTCGGGGCTCTCCGGGGAGATAACACCCCTACTGCTGCTCTGCGGGGTCTCCGCATGGTCACTATAGCAAGGTGACTACAATGGTGCTCCTAGAGCTGTGTCGGGAGGCAGGAGAGAGCAAGGCTAGTTCTCTCCTCCCTGAGCTATGTGTCTATCTCTATCAAGGTCCGAACCCTTTGCATGGGTGCCCCGGGGGGTTTATATAGGCCTACCCCCTGGGGGTACAATGGTAATCTGACTGGGCGTGGGTCCCAGCCGTCTGTCTCTCATGTCGCCGTCCTTCCCGCCGGCTTCTGGGGCCCGCCGACTGGTGGGTCCCGTGGACAGGACGAACACTGTGTGGCGCTCCTGATGACGCAGGTTTGGTCATTGGGTCGTGGCAACAGTACCGCCGTCTATCAGGCGATCACTGTCGCCACTCCCCATCCAATCTGGTTTATGGCTTGTGGGGCCCTGGAGGGGAGACGGCCGACTCTAGGGAGGCCGACTCCCACAGGGCCGTCTTCGGGCGCTCTGGCCGCCTTCGATTCACCCACTGACAGGCGGCCCCGCGGTCTTCGGGCCGTACAGGCCGGCGTCGTGGGCACAGTGCGTCGCGCACTGTGGCTGAGGTCAGGGCAGGTATGGCAACAGTGCCGCGCCTCGCCGGAGATCTCCCAGCGATACGGCTCACTGTAGCCATGCCAGTCCCTCGTAGGCAGGGCGGGACGGCCACGTCGTGACCGTACCCCGCATCGGGCTTCATGAAGTGTCATGGGCCGACTCCCATAGTCGGAACTCCTGGAGGTCGCCAGCTTGGAGTCGGCTTGTCTTGGAGTCGGCTTTCTGAGATCGCCAGCTGGGACTCGGCCTCTCTGGAGATCGCTTGCTGGGACTCGACCTCTCTGGAGGTCGCCAGCTGGGACTCGGCTGAAGGGGCGCGGCCTGCCCCAATGTCTTGAAAGATCTAGGGTCCCGGGTCAGCCTACCCGTGGCCCATTACTCCCACAGTAGTCCCCGAAGCTGGTGAAGCCCTGCGGACGCCGCCTCGTGGGGCTTCAACAGTTTCAAACTTCCCAGCGCAGACTCTGAGATTCGGTCATCGTCTTCTTCTTGGCCGACTCACCGAAGTCGGATTTGCTCGCGAGGGGTCGCCGTTGGTAAGTCGTGGCGGGAAATCAGGCGGCGTACTGGATACGCTTCCCTGCTGCCATCGAGGCGGTCCTATCGCGCGGTGCCACATGGGGAGGATAGTCTGCTCACCCACGCGCGAGACGGAACGGGCCGCCAGGCGGGGCCCGCCACTACCGCGCCTCGGCTTCCGAACGGATCCGCTGTGGTCGCGAACGGTTTGCTTCCCCATGTTGTTACTGCGCGCAGTAACTTCGTGGGGTAAATCGTGGGGCGGCGTGGGGCTTCGTGCGCAGTTAATCCCACGCCCGCCCCCTCGGCTCCTCAGCCCATAGGGCTATAAATAGGCAGAGAGGAGCGGGGCGGTATTGTACGCGCATCCTCTCCCCCACTCTCCTGCCTTCTCTTCTTCCTCCGCTGCGAGCAAGAGCACTTCACACCACGGCAATGAGTTCTTCCTCCGCCGCGGCCCCTGCCACACGCTCCGGCGTGTGGGACGGTTCGGATGTGGAGGCGGAACATATCGAGTTCCTTCGCCGGACCCGCCATCTCCCCAGCGCGGACCTCATGCACGCCCGTCCTGCACCGGCGGGAGAGATCCGGCCTGCGCCGGAGGAGGGCGAGCGGGTCGTCTTCCGCTCGCACCTCATGCGCGGGCTGGGGCTGCCGGCGAGCGGCTTCTTCCGCTCGTTCCTGGAGTTCCACAGCCTTCAACCGCACCACCTCACCCCAAATGCGGTGGTGTTGCTCTCCGCCTTTGCCACTCCGTGCGAAGGTTTCCTCGGCGTTCTCCCCACCCTCGAGTTGTGGGGAGAATTTTTCTCTTCGAAGCTCGGCACGCAGGCCGCCGGCACGCCTACTCAGTGCGGCACCTACATCACGGTGCGGCGCTCGATGACCGACAACCCTTTCCCTCCCATCTCGCTGATAAAGTCGGTGAAGATGTGGCAGCGCTCCTACTTCTATGTGAAGAACCTCTCCACCGACGGCGACTGGGTCAACCTGCCGCCCTTCAACCCTGCTCCTTTAACTAGGAGGCTTCCTAGTTGGTCTCACCGGTCCAAGTCGCTGACTCCCTCTGGAGCCGCCGCCGTAGCGTGACTCCATGTTCTGCTGCAGCCGGAGGGCCTCGTCGGATCCGACCTTCTGACCGCCTTCGTGGCGCACCGAGTCCTCCCACTCCAAGGCCGGCCTCACCTCATCTGTCAGATGAGCGGCCGCCACGACCCGAGCCGGCTGTGCACCAAGGAGATGCCCCGCAGGGAGGTGGCGAACTTGGTGAACCACATCGCGCACTGCGAGTTCATGGAGGACTGGTAGTTCGGCAAGGAGCCGTACTCGCGCGACAGCCCCCCTCCAGTGGTAAGTCGCATCTTTATGTAGTTTGGTCTTCTTTGCAGCCGACTCCGGCTTCTAATCGTTGTTGGTTCCTTCTGGGCAGAACCCCCTCATGGAGCCCGCAGCCGGCGCCGTGAGAGAGCCCCGCGACTACGTCCCAGACCGCGAGGATAGCGACGTCGACGACCCCGACTTGGGGGCGGCGGCGCTAGAGGCCGACGCCGAAGGCAGCGGAGAAGGGGCAGACGGTGGTTTCAGGCCCTCGGCCACCTTCGCCGACTGGCCCGAAGACGACGCCGATGTGGAAGTCGTCCCACGCCACCAGCCGAGGGCCGGCCACTCCGGCCAAGGCGGCGCGAAGAGGCGTCACGCCGGGCCGAGCGCGCCCGGCAGCAAGCCGAAGAAGTTCAAGGGGGTGGCCGCCGCGACCAAACGGGAGGAGGCGGCCGCGAAGGCCAACCGCTTCCGAAGGGAAGTGAGAAGGCCGTCGTTAGTTTCCGCATAAGTCTTTATGCGCTTTTATTTTCTTTGTTGGATCTTGTCCGAGTCTTGTTTGATTTTCCCTCCATTCTTCTCCAGTGCCCCCCTCTCACTTGAGAGAGTCGCCGTCCCCTCTGTCATGGGGTCGGTAGAGACGTCCGCCAACACCCGGCGGGTTGATCCCGCCGCCGACCTTCGGGAGGCGACAGAGCGGAACGCGCGGGAGAAGCGCGATGAGGAGGAGGCCGACCGCCTGGAGAAGGCGCAGGCCGAGAAGGCGGCCGCCAACGCCCAGAAGAAGCTGGAGGAGGCCGAAACCGCCGCTGCGATGAAACGGCGTGCTGAGGAGGCCGCGCATCGCCGATCGGCGATGCTCGTCCCTCCGTTGTCGTCGGCGCCGCCGGCTCCGGAGTTCACGGGGCAGACCAGAGAGGTCGGCACCGAGAACCCCCTCGTGGAGGAGGGCGGCGAGGCTTCAGGCTTGGACACCCTCGCGCTGCCTCCGCCGCCTCCGCCACCGTCTGGGACGCCGCACGGCAAACAGCCGGTGGGCCCGTTGGATCCGCCAATCACGGACGAGGCCGAGGCGCGGCTGCTTCTTCAAGTCGCCGCGCCGGCGCGCCGCCGGCTTGAGAGGACGACCTCAGCGCCGCGAGCTCGGGAGACCGGCGCAGCTAGCTTGGCGACTCTGGACGTCGAGTGTCGGTGTCAAAACCGGCGGATCTCGGGTAGGGGGTCCCGAACTGTGCGTCTAGGCGGATGGTAACAGGAGACGAGGGACACGATGTTTTACCCAGGTTCGGACCCTCTTGATGGAGGTAAAACCCTATGTCCTGCTAGATTAATATTGATGATATGGGTAGTACAAGAGTGGATCTACCACGAGATCAAGGAGGCTAAACCCTAGAAGCTAGCCTATGGTATGATTGCTGTAATGTATGTTGTCCTACGGACTAAAGCCCTCCGGTTTATATAGACACCGGAGGAGGCTAGGGTTACACAGAGTCGGTTACAATGGTAGGAGATCTACATATCCGTATCGCCAAGCTTGCCTTCCACGCCAAGGAAAGTCCCATCCGGACACGGGACGGAGTCTTCAATCTTGTATCTTCGTAGTCTTGGAGTCCAGCGGACGATGATAGTCCGGCTGTCTGGACACCCCCTAGTCCAGGACTCCCTCAGTAGCCCCTGAACCAGGCTTCAATGACGATAAGTCCGGCGCGCATAATGTTCGGCATTGCAAGGCGGGTTCCTCCCTTGAATAATCCAGAGAAGATCATGAACACCAGGATAGTGTCCGGCTCTGCAAAATAAATTCCACATTCCACCGTAGAGAGAACAAAATGTACACTAGTTCAATCTGCTGACGTACCATGCGGCGTGACATCACACCGCTACCAAGCCTTTGTTTGAATCGTTTTTTATTATACCACCTCAGCACGTTTAGCGAAGCGGTTCCCTTGGCACATCTTGTCGAAGCAGAGATCGTGTTCCCCTTATCCCGGGATTCTCATCAATACATGCGTGGGTAACCCAACCGTTCCCGTCGCCACGCCTCCTCTATCGAAGGTGAATCCCAAACGGTCACGGAGACGGCTCTTGGTATTTTCCCCTTTATAAGAGGACCAAGGCTCGTTCTTGTTCTTCAATCTCGCATCGAATCTCCTTCTCGCTCCCAGTTCCAACACCCAGAGCCTCAGATTCGAGCGCTTTGGATCCTTAACCATGTCCGGCTCCGACCTCCAGGGCCGGTGGATGCCCTCCTCCATCACGGAGGAGGACATATTGAAGTTACGTGAGGCCAAGTACCTGGCCTACGAGGTTTCGCACAGGTTGCCTGCCCAAGGGCAGGCCGTGCCCGCCCCCGAGCCCGGCGAATACGTCATCTTCGTATCCCACCTCCGTCGGGGTTTAGGCTTCCCGACGGACCCCTTCGTGAGAGGGCTCATGTTCTACTACGGGCTGGATTTTCATGACTTGGCTCCGGAGTCCATCCTCCATATCTCCGCATTCATTATCGTCTGCGAAGCCTTCCTCCACGTCACTCCCCACTTCGGCCTGTGGCTGAAGACCTCCAATGTGAAGCCGAAGATGATCGGGGGGCGTCAAGCGGAGTGCGGCGGGGCGGCCATAAGCAAAAAGGCCGATGCCCCGTGGCCCGAGGGTTCCTTCCAAGAGGAACTCGGGCTGTGGCAGCAGGAGTGGTTCTATATCACCGCTCCGAGGGGCAGCAAACAAAAGCCGCCGCCTTCATTCCGCCCGGGACCTCCACGCCAACTGATGTTGTGGGCCAACCAAGGGCTCAATTGGGGGCCGTCCGAAGACGTGCCCTCACTGCAGGGCCGGATTCGAGACCTCCAAGCGAGGGAGATCAATATGGTCGTGGTGATGCAGGTTATGCTAATCAGGCATCTTCTGCCCTGCAAACGCCGTCCTCTCCGTCTATGGGAGTTCAACCCGGAGGGACCTCGGATTCTCCAACACTTCATGGGTGCAACACCCGTGGAGATGTACAAGTTGTTCTTCGGACCGCAGGTGGCGTGTCCGGAATTAGCTGAGGACGCAGGCCTAAGCCGCAATCGCCCGGATACTCAGGTAAATAGCTCAGAGTCCAGACATTTTGTTTATATGCCTTTCTAGAGTTCGCCTCCTGACCCATTACTCTTCACAGGAGTGGGTGGCGCGATCAAGGCTGGTAAGGTGTCCGGCCCCCCTCCTAGAGACCGCACTGGAGCCCATGCTGGTCAGAATGTTGGAGGTCGCGCCCACAGAAGGGAGCGAAGGGGAAAATAGAGGAGCTAATATTTCGCCCAAAGGGGCGTCTGGAAAGGGGGGAATCAAGAACCCCTCCTTCCAGGGTGAGAAGAGGACCGCCTCCGAAGATCCGGAGGCCAAAGCCCCTAAACGGGGGAAGAGATCTTCCCCGGGGGGTCCAGCGTCCGGGGAGAATCCGGACACACAATCATCGCCAAAGAATCAGCCCTCCAGGGAGCCGTGAGTATGAAAAGGGAATTTCATCAATAAGAAAATACCTCCATTTATGCTTCTGTGGGTGACCAAAATTTTCATTTTGCAGTTCGGATTTGCAGCCTTCGCAGATGAGTTCGTCTTCGGGGGACCTTCTTCCGGAGATGATGGAGAGCGAAACACCCCCGTCTGCTGCGCCATCAGATAAGGCAGACGAGCCTGAAGTATCGTCACGGAGGGTATCCCCGAGTCCGGAGGGGCCGGAGAGTTTGGCGTCCGCTAGTATCCGGCCGGGAGAACTGAAGAATCTGCTTGAGAGGGCGTCCATCTCAAAAGATCATCGTGTGTTGATGCACATGGTGATTGGAAGGATTTCGTCCGCCGAGAGCAGATTGCGTAACGCCGCTATGAGTTTGCTGGCGGGATTTGAGGTACGCGAAAATGACACACCTTCTATTTTTGACACTTTTACACATAAAAGTGTGCTCTGTATAGATAGTAGCCCCTGAGACTCGGTAGGTTGTCGAAGACGACAGCGTGCCGAGGATCAAAATCTCAGGAAATTAATGTCGTCGTTCCTTGTAGGTGGCGGATAGTCTGAGGGCTAGCCGGACTAGTGGGGTTGCCGAGTTAATGCGGCAACTTGACGTTGCGGATGCGGACATCGCACTTGTCAACCGGCGACTTGATGAGTCGCAAGGTAAATGAGTTCTCCACGGTTACTTTATTAATGGGGTCAAAGCCCTCCTCTTGATAAATTATATGCTGTTGTACAGACGGTGCTGCTGCCGTGGAGAGCCTTCGGGCCGAACTTGCTCTAGCTAAGGAGCAAGCCCGAAGGAGTGACGCGGCTGCCTCGAGGGCGGCCGAGGAGTTGAAAGCCGAAAAGGCTGCTCACTGCCTAAGCAGGGAAGAAGTAGCCGAATTGGCCGTAAAAGTGAAGGATGCTGCCGACCGCAATGAGGCTCTTGAAAAGGAGCGCTTATCGGAGCGGGAAGACCTGAAAAAGGCCACCGCTGAGGCCAAGGATGCCCGCTCTGCAATGCGGGCCATGAGGGAGGAGCTGTGCCAGGCCGGAGATATCGTGGCTGGCAAGCCTTATCTGCTGCGTCGCCGGTTTATGGATCAAAAGTATGCTCAATTTGATCGGCTGTGGAGTCCGGAGGATCCGTATATGGACTTAGCGATGAGTGCGGCTGATGCCATTGAGCACTTCCGGAGCCAGAAGGATCACAAGACGGAAGAGCTATTTTGGTCTCAATTCCATAGTCCGGATCGCTCACTTCCGTTGACCGACCGGTTGGCCGAATGGGCCGAGCTAAATAGGTTGTCCGGACTTGCCATGACTGACATCGTGGCTCATGTCTGGCCAGAGAGGCCCAAGGCGACGAGCTACTTCGGCTTACTGCGGCAATTCCTTGGAGCGGTGCCGCATATCAAGGAGATGAAGCGGTCGGCCTGCATCGAGGGCGCGCGGATGGCACTTGCTCGCGTCAAGGCGCATTGGACAGAGATGGATGCCGCCGCTGTTGCCGCCCAGGGCTCGGATGAAGACCGGCTCCCCGCCGAGCACTATTTCGGGGAAGTTATGCGTGGCGCTCGTGTAATAGAGTCGCAGTGCTCAAAAAATGTCACGTTCAAATGAACGTTTTAGCTTGTAAAACAATGACTATGCTATAACTGCTTTTTATACTTGTGTGTCCCAAGTAGTAAAACTTCTCCTATGCGGCCGTTTACGTATACACTTGTATAACCTGAAAGATTGCAGTCTTCGGCTTCAGCCCCCATGCACAAGGTGCGGGGGTGTTCGCAAAAATAGCGCGTTTTCACACTTAATCCAACGTCTCGGTCCTGTTAAGGAGGTGGTAGCGTAGCGAACGAGGCAATTCGGACTATAATGCTTTATCACTTTCACTTAGCTAGTGGAGCTCGAGGGTGGGGCTACGATATAGCCCCTTGGGGCACCGCACTTCTCCGAGTTCGGGGCGCGTGTGTGCCTGACCGGGAAACGGTCCTTCATCAAAGCGGGGAATTCTAAACATTCCGGTGGTCGATCGAGTGGTTGACCAGTCTCTCGCTATATCATGACAGTCAGTTTTTGGCTTTCTCTACTGAGGTGCTCGCCCAGCCGAGCTGGGGCACAATCGCAGTAGTTCTCCTGGTGCCGCGTTAGCCGATGATACGGAACGTAAGGCAGCAAAACACAGGAGCCGGGCAAACCCAACATTTGACCAAAGACATGATTCGGAGCTGATGCATATAATGCCTAACTCGAGACGCCGAACACTCCCTGAGGTGTTCGGTCTTTATGATAATGGGCAGAACAATGCCCTAAGCCCCTAGTGCCCAAGTACGGGCATGGTCTTCTCACGCGGCCGATGCCAAAACGTCAGGCTCCGCTTTGGCTATAGGAAGAAACCAAGGGAGAATAACAACAAGAGACATTTAAAAAAGGTCTACGCAGGGTCTTAATCTGAAAAGAATCCTTGCAACGGGTCCCTACTGCACGTCTGCGCCTGTGTCTCCGTTGCGCCGTTATCCTGGACGGGAATGCACGTTGTTCATCTATAAAAAGAGAGGAACGCTCAGTTTGAAAACGATGTGTGCGAAAAATATATGTGTAAAAGAAGAAATATAAATAAGTAAAGCGGGGTTTGTATGAACCCGCGGTTATTTGTGCGCGCAGCCCCCTGTGAAGAGGTGTGTGGCTAGGGAGCCCCTGGTCTGCTGAAGCCGGACTCGTCTATCCGAGTCCGGGGTCTTTGAGTGACCCTCGCACTGAAATGATGCCATGCGGACCGGGCATCTTGAGTGTAAGAGACGCGTAATGCGGTATGGCGTTGAAACGGACAAAAGCCTTTCGTCCCAATAGTGCTTGATATCCACTTTTAAATGGGACGATGTGAAAAAATAGTTTTTCGCGCCGAAAATTGTTCGGTGATCCGAACACAACTTCTAGTAATATGGAGCCTATGCACTTGGCGTAAGGTCCTGGCGTCACTCCTTTGAAGGAAGTGCGGCTGTGTCGAATTTTTGTAGGGTCTATCCCCATCTGACGGATTGTGTTTGAATACAGCAGGTTTAAGTTGCTGCCTCCGTCCATTAGGACTTTAGTGAATTGTAATCCGTCGATTATGGGATTCAATATCAGAGCAGTCCGTCCCGCGCTTCGAATGCTTCTGGAATAGTCCAGGTGGTCGAAAGTGATTGGTTTTGATATCCAATCTCTATGGTCTGCTGGGTTGGACCGTGCGAGGCTCTTTTTAGGAAGTGCCGCACTATTTTTCCGCATTATCACATGAAGTGAGTTTACTGCTTTGACCTCTTATGGGAAAGTCTTTTGTTTTCCGGAGCACTGCTGGTGGGGTTTATCTTCTTCGCTTGACGCGTTGAGCCCCTTGTGTTCGGCATTTAGTCGGCCGGACTGTTTAAAAACTCAACAATCCCTGTGGGTGTGATTTGCAGGCCTTCCGAGGGTACTGTGGATTTGACATATCCGACCCAAGATCTTGTTTAAGCTGGACAATTCATCGCTGTCATCCTTAAGAGGCTGTGTTTTGTTGTTTGGCCGCGAGCTTTTGAATCCGGCGTTGACTGCCGTGCTCTTTGGGCCTTTCTATTTATTCCGGCGCTGCTCTTTTCTGCGCCGTGATTTTCCGTTTCCATCTCTTATCTCGGATGTACTTGGGTCGCTGGTGCTGCATCTTGCTAGCCAGCTATCCTCTCCCGCACAGAAGCGGGTCATGAGGCTTGTTAGTGCGGACATTGTCCTCGGTTTCTCTTGGCCGAGGTGCCTGGCAAGCCATTCGTCTCGGACATTGTGTTTGAAAGCTGCTAAGGCTTCGGTGTCCGGACAGTCGACTATTTGGTTCTTTTTGGTGAGAAACCTGTTCCAGAATTTCCGCGCTGACTCTCCGGGTTGTTGAGTTATATGACTTAGATCATCTGCGTCCGGAGGGCGGACATAAGTCCCTTGAAAATTTGCTCTAAACGCGTCCTCGAGCTCTTCCCAACTTCCAACAGTGTTTTCTGGGAGGCTTTTAAGCCAATGACGGGCTGGCCCTTTGAGCTTGAGGGGTAGGTATTTTATGGCGTGGAGATCGTCTCCTCTGGCCATGTGTATATGCAGTATATAATCTTCTATCCAGACTCCAGGGTCTGTTGTTCCATCGTAGGCCTCTATGTTTATGGGTTTAAATCCTGCTGGGAACTCATGGTCCAGCACCTCATCGGTGAAACATAGTGGGTGTGCGGCGCCCCTGTATTTGTGTGTGCCGCTATCTTCGGACACTTGATGTGTTGCCTTGCTTCTTGGGGCCTTCTTCTTTGGCCCGTAGATGGACCTGGCTGGGCGATCTGTCCTTCCAAGTTCGTTGGTTGGTTTATGTGTGGCGCCGCTTTCAGAATTTGGCCTATCATCTGGCCGTCTATCCAACCAGGCAGCCTCTTTATTTTTTGACGGTGGAGGCTCTATGGCCTCCTCGTCGAATTCTGGTAGCAGCTTACGCTTCGGGTAGCTCTTTGATTGGTGGCCATTGCCGTATTTATCTGCGGTTTTGAGCACTTTGCTCCATCTCATTCTGAGTGTGTCTTCCACTGTTTTGAGCTTCCGCTTTTCCTTCTTCAGGCTTCTTGCAGTGTTGACGAGTCTTTTCCGAAGGTTTTTGCTCTCAGGCGGCGTGTCCGGCATCAGGTCGTTCGGACTGTCGTTTTCGCCGGGCCTGTACTGATTATCTGACTCGTCATGTTCGGACGGTTGCTTGTCTGCATGTTCGTCGTCCAATTGTGAGCCCTGTTGTATTATGGGCTTATTGGGAGCGTTGTTGTCGTCGAGGCGGGACTTAGGGCGGCGTCTGCGTCGCCGTTTTGGTTGTTTATCAGCGGGGTTATCTTCTGCCGCGGCCCGTTGGTCCTCGTCATCGCTCTCCTGTGGGGTATCCACCATGTATATGTCATATGACGAGGTGGTCCTCCCGTGCCTTATAGGCTCTGTTTCTTGTTCGTCTCCGGCATCGTCGTCCATAGTGTCGATGTCGTCGGAGTCGTAGTCTAGCATGTCGGTTAGATCGTCGACAGTGGCTACAAAGTGGGTTGTGGGTGGGCTCTGAATTTCTTCGTCGTCCGTACCCCAACCATCCTGGCCATAGTACGGCCAGGACTCTCCTGATAACGAGAGATGCTTTAGTGAATTCAGGATATCGCCAAAAGGCGAGTATTGGAAGATGTCCGTGGCAGTGAATTCCATAACCGGCGCCCAATCCAAATCGATTGGTAGGGGCGCGGGAGGTTCGGAGTCCGGCAAGGAGTCCTGCGCCTCGGAATCACGAGTTTCGCAGGGCACAAGATTAGTGTTCGGCTCCATTGCCGTGGATGTTGAAGCCCCCGAGGCGGTGTCTATCCACCGATCCTCTATCCGGGCGATCGGCTCCGGACTAATGGCCGGAGCGGATTCGTGTGCGGCCACCAAGGCACTGTTCGGCGGCAGAGCTAGATCATGCCCATCGCAACAGTGCGGCGCGCTTGGCTGTGGCTCGGGTCCGTCGAAGATCAAGTCTCCGTGGACATCGGCAGTGAAGTTTAGGCTTCCGAATCTGACCTGACGGCCAGGGGCGTAGCTTTCGATCTGCTCCAGATGGCCAAGCGAATTAGCCCGCAGTGCGAAGCCGCCGAATATGAAGATCTGTCCGGGGAGAAAAGTCTCACCCTGGACAGCGTTGTTGGTTGAAGATGCCATCAAGCCTATCGGTGACGACAAAGAGGAACTCTCAATGAAAGCACCAATGTCGATGTCAAAACCGGCGGATCTCGGGTAGGGGGTCCCGAACTGTGCGTCTAGGCGGATGGTAACAGGAGACAAGGGGCACGATGTTTTACCCAGGTTCGGGCCCTCTCGATGGAGGTAAAACCCTACGTCCTGCTAGATTAATATTGATGATATGGGTAGTACAAGAGTGGATCTACCACGAGATCAAGGAGGCTAAACCCTAGAAGCTAGCCTATGGTATGATTGTTGTAATGTATGTTGTCCTACGGACTAAAGCCCTCTGGTTTATATAGACACCGGAGGAGGCTGGGGTTACACAGAGTCGGTTACAATGGTAGGAGATCTACATATCCGTATCGCCAAGCTTGCCTTCCACGCCAAGGAAAATCTCATCCGGACACGGGACGGAGTCTTCAATCTTGTATCTTCGTAGTCTTGGAGTCCGGCGGACGATGATAGTCCGGCTGTCCGGACACCCCCTAGTCCAGGACTCCCTCATCGAGGCCTCCAGTGCCGCGCCCACCGGGTGGTTGCGCGGAGGTGGCACCGGCCCGCTGAACCAAGCCCTCCTGGACGTCCAGCGAAACTGCACGCGGAAAGCGACGCCCTCCAAGTCTGCACCAGAGCGCATCTGGCCGTGCGGACATCCGTCCGAGTATGTTTCCTTCTTCTTTTTTGACTCCTGTCTTTCTCTGTGGGGGCGCGCCAGCGCACCCACTGGGTGTAGTCCCCGAGTTCCGGGCCGGCTGCTGAGCAGGTGGTTCGGAACTCCCTCTGGCGAGTTCCGAATACTAACTTTGCCCTTGTCGGCTTTTTGTAGGAATATCATAACCTCCGTGCCACTGCCTTAAACCGTAATGTTGAGGAGCTGAACAAGCGGACCGCCGACTTGGTGGAAAGCCGGGGTGAGCTCTTTTCTTTCTTTTTCACGGGGGCGCGCTGGCGCACCCCCGGGCTGTAGTCCCCGAGATTCGGGCCGACTGCTGAGCAGTCGGGCCGGATCTCCCCGGCGATCTAATTTACTGATGACTTTCTTGTCTCTTTCTTCGTTCTTCAGGCACCAACGCCGCCCTTCAGGAGCAGCTGGGCGAGGCCAACACTGCTCGGCGTTCCAAGGAAGAGAAGTGCGGAAGGCTCGCCAAAGAGCGTGATTTGCTGGCGACGCAGCTGGCCGAGCAGAAGGAGCTGCTCCAGAAGGCGCAGGACGAGGCCAAGACACGGGAGGCCGCCCTCATGGCCGAGTTCGAGATCGAGCGCTCCGCTTGGACTGATAGGGAGGCGATGCTGACCTCTGGCTACCACGAGCTCGAGGACATCGTTGATGGTAAGTCTCTTTCGTTTCTTTGGGCTTCCGACTATGTGTCAGGCCGACTTCTGATTTTCCGACTTTTCTTCTTTCCTGTCTTGGCAGACTTTTTTCCTGGTCATTCACAGGCAGTCCCTCTGGCCATCGAGGCTGCTCGGGAGGCGCGAAGGGCGAAGGGTGAGGTGATCGCCGCCAATGCCCCCCGAACCATCGGCGAGCAGCTCCTGAGCATTGGGGCCCGTCTTCGTCCGACTCACCGGCTACTGCGCTGGCTTCAGCGTGCCAGTGCCCAGGCGGTTGCCGCCCTGTGGCCGGACGTGCCGGCTCTGCGCACCGCCAGTCGGACCGCCGACTGGCTAGAAGTCGCCGCCGGCCGTCTTGAGGCTTGGAAGGGCTCCTCGGCCCGGGCCGGAGCACGCCGGGCCTTGGAGTTCGTCAAGGCGTGGTATCCGGGGCTGGACCTGGACCGTCTGGCCGTGCTCCGGTCAGAAGCCCAGGCCGAGCTGGAGGCTGTAGAAGGCGCCCTTGTCGAGCGCGCGGCAGCCATCGCCGAGTACACGGACACCAGCGTCTTCGTGCCCGAGCGGACTGAAGGCGGCGAGGAAGTGCCGCCGGACTGGTTCGGGATGAACCCGGAGTATGACGAAGACTCGGCGGAGGTGATCGACTCCAGCACCGAGGAGGAGGACGAGGCGGAAGACGGAGGCGAGGAGGAGGCGCCAGAAGACGAAGCAGGCGGCCAGCCTCAGCCCGATCGCGCCTCCAGCAACGAGCCGCGCGGAGACAAGGCGACTGCCGCCGGAGGCGATCAAGCTGAGACCGCCCAGCCGACTGCCCCGGCACCCGACACCGCCGTCACCTCCGATCTTCCGGCCCCGGAGGCCGCCTCCTAGACTGCTTTTTCCGCTTTTGTTTATCTGTCTTCAGTAATCTTTTGAAAGACTTGTTAGGTTCGAACAATTCCACCCACTGGGTTTATCCTCAATTTCTATTCGAAGATTCGGCCGAGGGCCTATGTAAATATTTATCTGATTTCCACCTTTCCTTGCTTATTGCTCCTTAGACTTTTTTCCTTTGCCGTCTTCCTTTAGTTGCCGCCTTGCCGGCTGGACAGCCGCTCTGCGGACTGTCGCTAGGTCAAGTGCTTGGCTACTTCAGGAAGGCAAGTACTTAGCCGTTTAGAGTTTCTTTAGCAAGTCGGCTAGAAAGCGACAGGACGACTATCCGAGAGTCGGCTGTCTTTGATAAAAGCTAAGATGACGAGCCGACTGCTCATGAGTTGGCTCTGTGGGGGGAGGCTGGTAGCCGGCTTGAGCTATGCATAAGCTTTTAGGTCCTTAGCCATTTTTTCATGTGCGCGCTCGTTCTTGCTTGTTCTCTGCCTACCGGCAGTCGCTCTGCGAGCTGCGGCTTTCGACAGGAGACGGCTTGAGCGCAACACATTACTTGTCTGACTACAGGAAGTATTTCATAGCGCAAGACGGCAAGTCCCTGGGCCGACTAGTCGGACCCGGTGCCAGACAGTATGATAAAAAGGAGTAGCATATTCGGAAACGCAATTCTTATCATACAGATAACAAAAAGGCTGTCCCCGAGCTCATCTCGGGGGGCCTAAAGTCTTAGTACTTTAATACAAAGGGGGTAGTGCGATACATACTGCATCAACTGTAAAATCTTCGAAGAAGATTTGCGTTCCACGGGCGCTCTCTTTCTTTGCCGGAGTCGTCCCTCTTGCGCGCTCGAGGCTTCTGAGTGTCAATCAGATAGTAGGCGTCGTTCCCTAGCACCTTGCTGATGATGAAGGGACCCTCCCAAGGTGCCGATAACTTGTGCTGGCTGGCTGTTCTCTGAATCAGCCGGAGCACAAGGTCGCCCTCTTGGAACGATCTCAGCTTGACCTTGCGGTTGTAATATCGGCGCAGACTCTGCTGGTAGATGCTGGACCGACTGAGTGCCAACAGTCGGCCCTCTTCCAGCAGATCAACGCCGTCCTGGCGTGCTTCTTCGGCTTCCTCGTCGGTGTACATGGTGACTCATGGAGAGTTGAACTCTATATCCGTCGGGATGACAGCTTCGGCACCGTAGACGAGGAAGAAAGGCGTGAAGCCGGTTGACTTGTTTGGAGTCGTGCGCAGACTCCAGGGGACGGCTGGCAGCTCCTCGACCCAACAGCCGGCCAAACGCTCGAGTGGTTCGACCAGTCGAGGCTTGATGCCGGACAGGATGAGGCCATTGGCTCGTTCCACCTGGCCGTTTGACTGCGGATGGGCAACGGACGCTAAGTCCAGTTGGATGCCCTGCGTCGCGCAGAAACGAGCCAAGGCGCCCTTGGCAAAGTTTGTGCCATTATCGGTGATGATGCTGTGCGGTATGCCGTATCGCACCGTTATGTCGGCGATGAAGGTTACTGCAGTCGGCCCGTTTAACTTCTTGATGGGCTTTGCTTCCACCCACTTGGTGAACTTGTCCACCGCGACAAGTAGATGAGTTAGGCCGCCTCGGGCCGTCTTGAATGGTCCTACCATGTCCAGGCCCCAAACTGCGAAGGGCCAGGCGATGGGGATTGTCTTCAGCGTGGAAGCCAGGTGAAGTGGCTTGGAGCGGAATATCTGGCACCCCTTGCATTTTTGGACTAGCTCTTTAGCTTCTTCCAGGGCAGTCGGCCAAAAGAAACCGTGCCGAAGGGCTTTGGCGACGAGTGCCCTTGAAGCCGCATGGTGGCCGCACTCGCCCTGATGGATGTCTCTGAGAATCGCTTGGCCTTGTTCTGATTCTACGCAGCGCTGGTAGACACCAGTGACACTGCACCTGACTAGCTCTCTGTTGACTATGGTGTATGCTGCCGCTCGGCGCTGCACTTGCGAAGCCAGGATCTCATCTGTTGTCAACTCTTTGTTCAGTAAAAACTTGAGGATGGGCTGCGCCCATGAAGGTGCTGCTATCTCTTCAGCTGCTACTACAGCGACTTGGACAAGGGTGGCTGGGCTGGGAGGCGGCGGGCTGGAGTCTGCGGCCGTTTGCTGGATTGATGGAGTCTCTGGGCCGACTGGCGCAGCTCCCGGGCCGGGCTCTGAAGTCCCCGGGCTGACTGGCACAGTCCCCGGGCCAGGCTCTGAAGTCCCCGGGCCGGTTGGCGCAGTCCCCGAGCCGGGCTCTGAAGTCCCCGGGCCGGTTTCAACTGTGGTTTTCTTGAGGCTGTCTGCTGGGGCTTTGGAGTCGGATCCTACTACTTCTGGAGGAGCCGGCACGAAGATGGAGTCTGACTCTGGTGAAGGCTTGATAGACGGCTTGAGGAGGCGCTGAAGGGCGACGCCGGAAGGTATCGCTTGGCGAGTGGAGCCGACTCGTGCCAAGGCATCTGCTTGATCATTGTCATTTCTTGGCACGTGAAGGAATTTGCACCCCTCGAAGTATCCGCTGAGTTGCTGCACCAGGAAGCGGTAGCTCGCCATGTTTGCGTCTTTGGCGTCCCAGTCGCCGGATGACTGCTGAACCACCAAGTCGGAGTCACCATAACACAGGATCCGGCGAATGCCGAGTTCTTTGGCAAGCCGGAGCCCATATATGAGCGCCTCATATTCGGCAACGTTGTTGGAGGCGGCGAAGTGGATCTGCAGCACATACTTGAGCTTGTCGCCCTTAGGGGAGGTGAGGACGACGCCGGCTCCCAGGCCGGTGCGCATCTTGGAGCCATCGAAATGCATCTGCCAATGGGTGGAGTCAGGCGCTGGCGGCAGGTACTGGGTCTCGGCCCAGTCGACAAGAAAGTTGGCCAGCGCCTGCGACTTGATGGCGGTGCGGGGCTGGTAGTAGATGGTGTAAGGAGCTAGATCTATAGCCCATTTGGCAACTCGGCCGGAGGCGTCTCGGCTTCCAATGATCTCGGCGAGTGGGGCAGTGCAAACCATAGTGATTGGATGTTCTTGAAAGTAGGGCTTTAGCTTCTTGGTGGCAAAATGCACGCCGTAGCACATCTTCTGGTAGTGAGGGTAGTTCTGCTTGGAGGTCGACAGTACCTCGCTCAGGTAATATACCGGTCTCTGGACAGGGAGCGCCTTGCCTTCCTCCTTGCGCTCGACTACAATGACTGTGTTGACTACTCGGCTGGTGGCGGCGATGTACAAGAGCATGGGCTCTTTGGGAGTCGGAGCCGCCAACACGGGGGGAGTAGTCAACATCTTCTTCAGCTGGAGAAATGCCTCATCCGCCTTGTGGTTCCACTCAAAAAAGGTGGTCTTCTTCATCAAGTGATACAAGGGCAGAGCTTTCTCGCCCAGCCGACTGATAAATCGGCTGATGGACGCCAGGCAGCCGGTGAACTTCTGCACATCCAACAGTCGGCTGGGTACCTCCATTCTCTCGATGGCCTTGATCTTCACGGGGTTGCACCCTATGCCGCGTTCGGAGGAAGCCAAGGAGCTGGCCGGCCGGTACTCCGAAAACGCACTTTCAGGGTTGAGCTTGATCTGGAATCGGCGCAGATTTTCAAAGGTCTCCTTGAGGTCCTCCAGCAGCGTCCTACGCTTCTCCGTCTTCACCACCACATCATCCACATAGACGTGGGCGTTCCTGCCGAGTTGCTTGAGGAGGCACTTCTGCATGCAACGCTGAAAGGTGGCGCCGGCATTCCTCAAGCCGAACGTCATTGTCAGGTAGCAGAAGGCTCCAAATGGTGTGATGAATGCGGTCTTCAGTCTGTCCGCTAGGTTCAGCTTGATCTGGTGGTATCCTGAGTATGCGTCTAGGAAACTCAGCAGCTCGCATCCGGCTGTGGAGTCTATCACCTGATCAATTCTTGGCAGAGAAAACGGGTCCTTTGGGCAGGCTTTGTTGAGGCTTGTGTAGTCGATGCACATCCGCCACTGCTTGTTCTTCTTCAGTACCAAAACCGGGTTTGCCAGCCACTCTGGAAAAACACTTCCATGATGAAACCGGCTGCCAGGAGCTGGGCTATTTCTTCTCCAACAACTCTTCTTTTCTCTTCTGATAGGCGGCGCAAGGGCTGCCTGACGGGCTTCATATCTGGCCTGACGTGTAGCTTGTGCTCGGCGAATTCCGTCGGTACACCCGGCATGTCTTTGGGGGACCATGCAAAGATGTCCCGATTCTCACGGAGGAAATCGACGAGCTCGCCTTCCTATTTGCTGTCAAGGCCCGTGCCCATGACAGCGTACCTTTCTGGGTGCTCCGGGTCCAAGGGTATCTTCTTGGTCTCTTTGGCCGGCTTGAATGATCCTTCTGCCTCCGACTCCTTGGGGTCGGGCGACATCTCTGGCTGCTTTCCGGCCATCGCCACGACTCGGTCAAGGAGCCGCGTCTCGGCCGCGATCACCAGGGACTCGGCCAGCCGACTGCTCTCGGCCGCGCAGGCGGACGACTTCTTGTAGTCACCGGCTACGGTCAGAATCCCCTTGGAACTCGGCATCTTCATCTTGAGGTAGGCGTAGTGGGGAACCGCCATGAACTTAGCCAAGGCAGGTCGGCCAAGCAGAGCGTGGTACGGGCTCTCTAAGTCCACCACCTCGAACCAGACCGGCTCTCGGCGGAAGTGATCTTTGTCTCCGAAGAGGACGTCTATCAGGATCTTGCCAATCGGTGAACAGGAGAGGCCGGGTACAATTCCATGGAACACGGTGCGGCTGCTCTGCAGCTGTCTTCGCTTGATTCCTAGCTTCTCCATGGTGTCCTTGTATAGGATGTTTATGTTGCTGCCTCCATCTATCAGGACCCGCAAAAAACAGGCGGCCCGCCTATCAGTGGCCAAGGTCGCACCTAGGACCAGGGCGTAAGAGCCCGGACTCGGCATCACCTCTGGGTGATCCGCCCGACTCCAGCTGATAGGCCTCTCGGACCAATGCATGAACTCTGGAGCATCTGTTGCTACTGCATTTACTTCTTCTTGCTGTTGGCGCCTGCTGCGCTGGTCATCTGCCACACTGGTGAACACTACGTAGGCTCCATGCTCTTCTGGGAACTCGTCTTGTACTGCGCCGACCGGCCGAGCCGTCGGCTGCCTGGGCGGCGGCGGAGGCGGCGGCCCAGCAGGCGATGGAGGAGTGAGGCCATCTCCCTTGGCGATCCTGGTGAGCCAGTGGCACTTTCTGGTGGTGTGGTTTGACGGCTTCGCGCCGCTGTGGAACTTGCAAGGACCATCCAGAGTCTGCTCATAGGAGAAGGCTGGCAACCAGTTGGATTTGCCGCCCTTCTGCCGCTTGGCCGGAGGCTGCCCTTCCGGCTGCTGATCTTCGACTGCCGCGACCTGCCGACTGTTGGAAGTCGGCTGCTGGGCCTTGCGTTTGTTGTCGTTCTGTTGCTGTCGTCAACTGGTGTCTCCAGCCGGAGTTCTAGGAGCCTGGGGAGTCACCTTGCCAGCCGCGTTGACTTGAATCTCCGTCTTCATGGAAGAGTCGGCCATGGCGTACTTGTCTGCTATGACTAGCAGTTCATCGAGGGTTTCTGGCTCGTCGCAGAGGAGTTTGTGCTTGAGGAGGGTGCCCTCTCGGCACCCGGCAGTGAAGTACTCGATAGCATGCACCTCGTGCACGCCCTCGCAGGAGTTTCGAAGCTCGCCCCAGCGCGTGAGGTAGTCGCGTGTTGATTCTTCAGGGCCTTGCACGCACAAGGAGAGCTGGCGCGGCTTGGGAGGTCGCTTGTACGTGCTTGTGAAGTTGCGGATGAAGGCTTCGGTGAAGTCGACCCAGCTGTTGATGCTGCGGGGCTTCAGGCTGTTCAGCCATGTCCGGGCCGTGCCCTGGAGCATGAGAGGAACGTACTTCACGGCAACTCGCTTGTTGCCGTTTGCTATGCTGACGGCTGTGGAGTAGTCTATCAGCCAGTCCTCCGGCTTCACGGAGCCGGTGTACTTGGGTGTGTCTCGGGGGAGCGTGAACCCTTTGGGGAAGGGCTCGTCTCTGATGCGGGGCCCGAAGCAAGGCGGACCCAGCTCGTCTTCTTCTTCCAGCGCCAGGGATCGGTGGAGTCGGTCGATCCGATGACGGGCGTCATTCTCTCCGACTCCCTCTCGGCGGCCAAGGCGACCTCCGAGAGTCGGATGCTCAACAGGCGGCGGGGAAACTCGCCGCTCTCTTCTGGGCGGGGGAGGCAGATAATCGTCCCGCCGCTCTACTACTCTCGAACGGCCGTCTTGGTCGCGCTCGATGGTGATATGAGTCCGACCGTGGCTGACAGCCGGCTCCTTCTCTTTCCTTCCGCGGACTCCGCCAGTCGGCGTCCGGGAGGTCGCGCCTTGATCTTGGCAGGGAGGCAAGTCGTTGTTCGGCTGCTGCAGCGCATCTGCGCGGCCGCCGGCCGCGTTTTGCGCAGCAACCGCATCAAGGAGCTGCTGGACTCGCTCCGTCATTACACGGCGCTCTTCGCCCTCGAAGTTCTTCAGCTCGTCAATCACCGCTTGGGCGGCGCGGATGTTCTCCGCTGGGGTGGCGTACACGAGGCGTTTTGCCCCGAGAAAGTCGGCGATGGCTGCGCCGCGC
Source organism: Triticum timopheevii (assembly GCA_963921465.1). Lineage (NCBI taxonomy): Eukaryota > Viridiplantae > Streptophyta > Magnoliopsida > Poales > Poaceae > Triticum > Triticum timopheevii. The sequence continues at coordinate 475,741,902 of OY997268.1, forward strand.
TGCCGGACCGCACCTAGACGGCTCGGCCCTGCCGGAGCCGGCGAATCACCTACGGCACGATCCATCTCGCGCTGGTATGCCTCTGACAAGCGCCTCATGCTTGCCAGCTTCTTGGCGCCTTTGATGATCTGAAGGCGGCGCGCCTCCAGCGTCTCGGCGTCTGCGTCCTCTGGAATGGGCGTGGTTAGGCCTTGCAGGGGCGCAGCTAGCGGGTCCTGGGCTTCTTCGTCGGAGTGCTCGCCGTGGCTGATGACGAGCACCTCCGTGACGGCGCTTCCGCCGCTCTCCTCGTACGGAAGCGGCTCGTCGTAGACCACCACGTTGGTGGGGAAAACGTCAAGCGACACGGCGTTGGAGTCGACCAGCATCGGGTCGGAGGAGCCTACGGACTCCAAGTCTACGGCAGGCTCGCCGGCGACGTGGAGTTGGTCGAGGAGGCCCGCGAGAAGGCCAAGGCTCTCGGGGCCACCCGTGCCTGCGTCGGATGCAGGTTCGTCGGAGAGGCGCACCTCGCTGATAAGTTCGGCGAGGCCGCTCGCGACGCAGGCGGCCTCAGCGCCGCGCAGCGTGTCGATGCAGACTCCATCAGGCGAGCCTGGCTGGCTGCGCTCGCCTGGGAGGAAGAGGGTTCCCGTCCAGAACAGATCTCCGGACGACGGTGCACCTCGCCCCTCGGTGGGCGCCAAATGTCGGGGGTTGGGTGCGACATATGCCAAAGGATGGCTTACCATGGTGGGGGCGAGTAGAACGTCGCCGGTGCCTGGAAACGGGATAAGGCGTAGACATGCACGCCGGCGAATCTTACCCAGCTTCGGGGCTCTCCGGGGAGATAACACCCCTACTGCTGCTCTGCGGGGTCTCCGCATGGTCACTATAGCAAGGTGACTACAATGGTGCTCCTAGAGCTGTGTCGGGAGGCAGGAGAGAGCAAGGCTAGTTCTCTCCTCCCTGAGCTATGTGTCTATCTCTATCAAGGTCCGAACCCTTTGCATGGGTGCCCCGGGGGGTTTATATAGGCCTACCCCCCGGGGGTACAATGGTAATCCGACTGGGCGTGGGTCCCAGCCGTCTGTCTCTCATGTCGCCGTCCTTCCCGCCGGCTTCTGGGGCCCGCCGACTGGTGGGTCCCGCGGACAGGCCGGACACTGTGCGGCGCTCCTGATGACGCACGTTTGGTCATCGGGTCGTGGCAACAGTACCACCGTCTATCAGGCGATCACTGTCGCCACTCCCCATCCAATCTGGTTTATGGCTTGTGGGGCCCTGGAGGGGAGACGGCCGACTCCGGGGAGGCAGACTCCCACAGGGCCGTCTTCGGGCGCTCTGGCCGCCTTCGATTCACCCACTGACAGGCGGCCCAGCGGTCTTCGGGCCGTACAGGCCGGCGTCGTGGGCACAGTGCGTCGCGCACTGTGGCTGAGGTCAGGGCAGGCATGGCAATAGTGTCGCGCCCCGCCGGAGATCTCCCAGCGATACGGCTCACTGTAGCCATGCCAGTCCCTCGTAGGCAGGGCGGGACGGCCACGTCGTGACCGTACCCCGCATCGGGCTTCGTGAAGTGTCATGGGCCGACTCCCATAGTCGGCACTCCTGGAGGTCGCCAGCTTGGAGTCGGCTTGCCTTGGAGTCGGCTTTTTGAGATCGCCAGCTGGGACTCGGCCTCTCTGGAGATCGCCTGCTGGGCCTCGGCCTCTCTGGAGGTCGCCAGCTAGGACTCGGCTGAAGGGGCGCGGCCTGCCCCAATGTCTTGAAAGATCTAGGGTCCCGGGTCAGCCTACCCGTGGCCCATTACTCCGACAGTCGTCTCTACGGGCATGACCTGAGGCCCTGCCGGAGTCGGTTGCCCCATGGCAGGATCGGCATCCATGGCAACATCTTCGTCGGCGGCTCCGGGGAGCTCGGTGGGGAAGTACTTGCCGGTGTACTTTTCGCCAACGTCGGGCTTGAACGTGCAGTGGGAGGGCCACTGGAACTAGGCATGGGCGTTCGTTAGACCGACCAAATCGGTTCGGTGTCTCGGGTTTTTTTGAATTTCGGTTTTCAGATTTTCCTGACCGATCGGTCGGCGGAGAAATCTAAGACCGAGAGTTCGGTCCACTGAGAAATCGGTTCGGTCCACCGTTCTAACCGAAGTGACCTGATGTTTTTGGGAGGAAGAAATCGTGAGCCAAAGCTTGGGCAAGGAAATACGAACTGAACAAATCAATCGTAAGTGGAAATGACGCATCCTCGGAACTCGGAAGCGGGCAGCCTGCCGTGAAGCAATGATGGCCACGAGCACACAACCGAAGAGGGATGGACGTCGTTGTCCACGGCTGAACCATGGGCGCCGCCGGCCACCACCGCGCAGGACCCATCAGCGCAGGTCCGCAGCTGGCCGCCACCGTGCAGGACCCATCAGCGCAGGTGCGCAGCTGGCCGCAGCGCAGGTGAGTTGAGAAAATGGAGGCGGCGGCGTGCGATTTGCATGTGGGAAGCCTCGAGCATATCCAGGAAACAGGATAAGGTTTGGGGGCTGCGTTTGTGGCTGAGAAAAAAAGGGTGGAAAAAGGCTTCATGTAGTTGCTGCATTAACATGGATGGGCCATTGGGCTTAATTAGCTGGGATTAATACAGTGTATTTTCGGTTAGTTCGGGAATTCGGTCAGCAAGCTACAATGACCGAACTCACCGAAGTATTTTCGGTTTCTACCGTTCACTAACCGAGTGAACAACCGAAGGGTCGGTCCTCGGTTCTTTCGGCTTCGGTCACGGTTATTTCAGCTCCGGTTTTCGGTTGTCGGTTTTTATGCCCACCCCTAACTGGAACTGTCACAGCTCACGGGTGAAGGCCGGACAACCTACCTCGTAAGGTAGGCCACCGTAGCCTCCCGGTGCTGGGTGGTCCGTAGTGGGCCCTGCCTGCCTGTCCGACTGGTGGCGGGCATCACGCCGGCGCTCGATGGTGGTTCGAGCGTCTTCATGAACTCTCTCCTGAAGAACTTGGCGTTGGTTGCGGTGGGTTCGCGAGTCGGACGACGCTATGGAGATATCATCACGAGCATCGTCGCGACGGACCGACACCCGCGGTGGTCGGGATGGAGGAGGGGAGTGCACCGTGGCCGCATCGCCTCCGACCCGGCCTCCGCTGGCATGCGGTGGCCCGACGGAGCGACGGCCTACGGGTCCCACTGGTCACAACTCATCATTGTTGGCGATGCCGACGAGGCTCCGGACGGTGGCCCTCCATTCGTCGAGCTTCTCCGCGGCGAGAGGAAAATCGAGGAGCAGTTGCGCGCGTGCTAGGGCTTCTACTGGCGTGGGTGGTGGCGAAAGCTGTGTGGACTGCGATGCGCCTCGACTTCTAACCGCGTTAGAAGGAGCCGCATCACGGCCCCGCAGTTGTTCGCCATCCCCGTCGGCACCTCGGCGCGCATGTTGGCCCTCCTCATCATGTGAAGGGCGCATGGGACTCTTCCCAGGACGGCGCCCAGGGTCACCAGCAGGGCGGCGCTGCTCGTCACGCACAACCTGAGAAGAGTGCACCGTGGGCGTCGGTGTTGGCGTCTTGGAGGCCGCCGCGCCACCGTGTGGCGGGATGACGGCGCCCCTGGAGGGCCTCGCGCCGCCTGCGGGGGGCCTGACTCCTCTCTGGAGCCCGCGACTGGTGGCTCGTCGCCTGGTGCGCGAACGACGCCGCTCGCCAGGCCTGGACCGCCAGGGTGATGTGGATGTTCACGGGCCACGCCAGGGGTTCTCTCCTGGTCCGCTACTGGTCCGCACCAGTACTGGCAATCCGGTCCCGGACGAACCGATCGCCGTGGTCGTCTTCTTCTTAGGAGCCATGGCGATGAAGAACGGCTAGGTCAACTGCTAGACCAGATTCTCACAATTGCGCCTCCTACCTGGCGCCCCAAAGATGTCGGTGGGAAATGACACCTATGGGATCACAAGAATCCCTACTGCGGTTGCAGGGCGCAGGGTTGTGAGAAGAGCAGGATTAGTAGTTGACACGAGTATCGTTTACCCAGGTTCGGGCCGCGAGGATGCGTAAAACCCTAGTCCTGCTTGGTGGATGTATTGAGTGTTCTTGAGGTCTCGAACTACCTACGGATGCTGCGTGGTTCGAAAGAGCCGAATCCTTTTCCTGTATGCCATGGGCCTCCTTTTATAGGTGAAAGGGGCTGCCACGGTGGCACACAAGAGGTGGAAAGAGCCTACAGTGTTGCGAGCTTATCGCTCGTATTACAGGACAAGATGCATTTAATGCATGGCTTAGGTATCCCTTCACTTATCGAGGATGGGAGCGAGGCCCATCCCGTCCGTTGCCGCTCCTCCTCGCTTTGACACGCGCCCTAGCCAGCGATGCATGCGGTGCCATGTAGGCAGGCAAGCAGCTGAGGTGGCGCGGTGTGGAGCCACCACGAAGATCTGCATGCCGCCACGCATGTGTGTGCTGAGTTGGCCTGGAAGCTGCATATTGCCACGCAGGTGCCTACCCAGCTGGTTGGGTTGGCAGCTGCATGCGAACGGCGGCAGGAATGTGGTTGGTGCGGGCCTGGCAGTGGCCCTGCTGTCGCCTCTGACAAGGGTCTTGTCAGGTGGCCCGGCAAGGGTCTTGCCAGGTGGCCCGGCAAGGGTCTTGCCGTGGCGCGCTGGCGTCCCCGGCAAGGATCTTGCCGGGGGTCTTATGGGTTTCTTCGGTAAGGATCTTGACAGGGAGTGTTGCCTTCCAATCCTCATCTGATCTTGAGCATTCTATGTCTTCACAAAGATCTGCATGCCACCATGGAGGCCTCCCGAGCCCTGGTCCAATCATGGTTGTTGGTGTTGGAGACCGTGGCTCGAGGGTGGCCCGCTCCGCTGGTGTGGGCGAGCTGCCCTCGCAAGGGGCTTGCCGGGGCTGCGGAGGCTGCCCCCGGCAAGAGTCTTGCCGGGGAAACCTGCTTCGCCCATCTGCACTTTGTGGCATTGGTCCTTGATGTTGCCTTGTTCGTCTCGAACCTTCGGGTTCTCTCCGGCTTCCCTCCTTTGCCCTAGTATGTGTGGTCATGGCGCGTGGCTTCGACTGCCCGTGCACAAGTAAAGGGGTCAAAAGGAGAGCCCCTACTTTTGTACACCGACAACATCGACCGCTATCCAGCATGCATCTAGTGTATTAAGTTCATGGAGAAACGGAGTAATGCAATAAGAACGATGACATGATGTACACAAGATATTTTTATGTAGAAATAAACCCCATCTTATAACTTAATAGCAACGATACATACGTGTCGTTTCCCTTTCTGTCATTGGGATCGAGCACCATAAGATAGAACCCATCACAAAGCACCTCTTCCCATTGCAAGATAAATAGATCAAGTTGGCCAAACAAAACCCAAATATTGGAGAATAAATATGAGGCTATAACCTATAATCAATCACACATATAAGAGATCAAAGAAGACTCAAATACCTTTCATGGATAAAAACATAGATCTGATCATAAACTCAAAGTTCATCGGATCCCAACAAACACACCGCAAAAAGACACCATTGTATTGATAATCAACAGAGAGAGAGAGAGAGAGAGGAATCCATCTAGTTACTAACTGCGGACCCGTAGGTCTACAAAGAACTACTCACGCATCATCAGAGAGGCACCAATGGAAGTGGTGAACCCCTCCATGATGGTGTCTAGATTGGATCTGGTGGTTCTCGACTCTGCGGCGGCTGGAATTGATTTTCGTCGACTCCCCTGGGGCTTCTGGAATATTGGGATATTTAAAGAGCAAAGAGGCGGTTCAGGGGGTACCCAAGGTGGGCACAAACCACCTGGGCGCGCCTGGGCCCTGGTGGGTTGTGCTCCCCTCAGGGGGTACCCGAGGTGGGCACAAACCACCTGGGAACCCCTGGGCCCTGGTGGGTTGTGCTCCCCTCGGAGCACCCCCCTAGGTGCTTTCCTGTCCCACTGGATGTCTTCTGGCCCAAAAAAATCCTCAAGAAGTTTCGCTGTGTTTGGACTCTGTTTGATATTGATTTCCTGCAATGTAAAAAACATGCAGAAAACAGCAACCGACACTGGGCACTATGTCAATAGGTTAGTACCAAAAAATGATATAAAATGACTATAAAATGATTGTAAAACATCCAAGAATTAATGATAATACAATAGCATGGAACAATCAAAAATTATAGATACGTTGGAGACGTATCAGCATCCCCAAGCTCAATTCATGCTCATCCTCGAGTAGGTAAATGATAAAAACAGAATTTTTCATGTGGAATGCTGCCTAACATGTTCATCACATTTCCTTTCTTTATAGCATGGACATTTGGACTTTTATATGATTCAAAGCAATAGTCTATTTCGACATGAAGACTTTAATACTCAAGCATATCAACAAACAACCATGTCTTCCAAAATATCAACACTAAAGCAAGTTATCCCTAGCCCATTATGCTTGATCATTGATCCATTCATGAAACACACTCGAATATTAGCTACACCGAATGCTCAAATACGATCATAGTGCCCCTTAGTTGGTGCTTTATAAGAGAAGATGGAGACTCAAATTCAAAAATAAAAATTGCGTAAGTAAAAGAAAGGCCCTTCGCGGAGGGAAGTAGGGACTGTAGAGGTGCCAGAGCTCAAAGCTTAAATTGGGAGATAAAAATATTTTTGAGAGGCATACTTTTCCCACCAACGAAAACGACTTAGAGCTCCCAAGACTTTCCATGCTAGATACATCATAGGCGGTTCCCAAACAGAAAATAAAGTTTATTCCTTTTTCCACCATTACTTTCACTTTCCATGGCTAGCCGAATCCATGGTTGCCCTCCATGCCAACATTTTCCAAGGAATTTATTATTTGACAACATAAAGTAGATTCATTTTTCACTTCGGGACTGGGAATCCCTAATACCTTTGTCGTACTCTCGTGCAATGACAAGTGAATAAACACTCATCATGAGAATAACACATCTAGCATGGAAAATATCGGCCACCCTTCACCGCATCGCGAGGTAGAGCACACAAAAGAGAAATTTATTTTGAAAATTAGAGATGGCACATGCAAATTTGCTTAGAATGGCATGGAAATACCACATATAGGTAGGTATAGTGGACTCATATGGCAAAACTGGTTTAAAGGGTTTTGGATGCACAAGTAGTGATCATACTTAGTGCAAAATGAAGGATAGCAAAAAGATTGAGAAGCGACCAACAAAAAGCGAAAAATCTCGTACCCAAGCATTAAGCATAAGTAACACCGAATAATGCACCATAAGTAGGATATAAATTTCATTGCATAACTATTGACTTGCGTGCTTGCATAGGGAATCATAAACCTTAACATCAATATTCTTACTAAAGCACAATTACTCATCAGCATGACTCACATATCATATCGTCATATCTCAAAACCATTACTAAGAAACAAATTTATTTTGTCCAATGATCTTCATGAAAGTTTTCATTATATCCTCCTTGGATATCTATCACTTTGGGACTATTTTCATATGTTGCTTTTGATAAGCTCAAACAAATTTAAGTGAAGAACATGAGCATAATTTTTCTTTCTCTCAAAATAATCTAAGTGAATCAAGAGAGAATTTCTTAAAAATTTACTAACTCCCAAATAAATCTAAGTGAAGCATGATAGCATTTCTTCAAAAATAAAAAATCACACCATGCTCAAAAAGATATAAGTGAAGCACTAGAGCAAATCCACGGCTCTAAAAATTTAAGTGAAGCATAGGAGCAAGCATAACTAATTTTTGGCTCTCTAAAAAAGGTGTGTTCAGCAAGGATTCAACACTTAAAACACAAAGCAAAACAAGCAAAGACTCATATCATACAAGATGCTCCAAGCAAAACTCATAATATGTGAAGAATAAAAATATAGCTTCAAGTGAAATACCGATGGTTGTTAGAAAAAAGCGGGGATGCCACTCGGGGGACATCCCCAAGCTTAGTTGCTTGCTAAGTCTTTGAATATTATCTTGGGTTGCCTCGGGCATCCCCAAGCTTAGATTTTTGCTAATCCTTATTCCTTCATCCATCATAAGATCACCCAAAACTTGAAAACTTCAATCACACAAAACTCAACAAAACCTTTGTGAGATCCGTTAGTATAAGAAAGCAAACCACTACTATAAGTATTGTTTCAAACCTATTCTTATTTTGTTTTCTGCATTATATCTACAGTATTCCAACTTTCTATGGCAAAAACTCATCAAATAAAACCATAGAATCATCAAAACAAGCACACAACGCAAAGAAAACAGAATCTGTCAAAAACAGAATAGTCTATAGCAATCTGAATATTTCGAATAATTTTGTAACTCCAAAAATTCTGAAAAACTTGGATTGTAGTGAGAAATTTGTCTATTAATCTTCTGCAAAAAGAATCAACTCAAAATCACTCTTCTGTTAAAAATGACAAATAATCTCGTGAGCATAAAAGTTTCTGTTTTTCAGCAAGATCAAATCAACTTTCACCCAAATCTTCCCAAAGGCCTTGCTTGGCACAAACACTAATTTAAACAACAAAAACACATCTAATAATAGGATAGATGATTTATTTATTTCAACACAGCAAGGAAAAATATTGGGTTGTCTCCCAACAAGCGCTTTTTCTTTAAATCCTTTTAGCTAGGTATTGAGATTTCAATGATGCTCACATAAAAAAGAAGAATTGAAGCACAAAGAGAGCGTCATAAAACACGTGAAAAACATATCTAAGTCTAAAATACTTCCTATGCATAGGCATTTTATAAGCAAACAAATTATCAAGGCAAGCAAAAACTAGCATATGCAAGGAAAAAGAAAGGGATGATAGCAATCTCGACATGAAGAGAGGTAAATTAGTAACATGAAAATTTCTACAACCATATTTTCCTCTCTCATAATAATTACATGTAGAATCGTAAGAAAATTCAACAAAATTGCTATCACATAACACATTCTCAACACGATCCACATGCATGCAAAGTTGTCACTCTTCCAAAATAGTGGGATTAACATTAACTAAAGTCATGACCTCTCCAAACCCACTTTTATCAAAAATTTCATAGATTGAACATTCTACAAATATGTGGGATCTAAAGTTGACACTCTTCCAAACCCACTTTTAATATTATTTCAAACATTGTTTTCAATCTCATATTCATCAGGGACTTAAATAAATTTTCAAGATCATAAGGAGAATCACCCCAATCATGATCATTGCAACAAGTAGTAGACATAGTAAAATTAGCATCCCCAAGCTTAGGATTTTGCATATCATTAACACAATTGACAATAATAGAATTTATAATAGCATCATTGCAATCACGCTTTCCATTCATGGAGCTATCATGAATCACTTCATAATTTTCTTCTTTCAACACTTCATCACAATTTTCATATTCACGAATTTCAAGCAAAACCACATAAAGATAATCCAGTGCACACAACTCACTAGCAATTGGTTCATCATAATTGGATCTCTTAAAAAGATTAGCAAGTGTATGAGGATCCATAAACTTTTTGGTCCTTGATTTTCAACAAACACGCAATTATGCCAAGCAAGCAACCAAACAAGCCAAGTAAGACATAAAGGGCAAATGAAAAGATGAACGAATAAAGGGCGAATAAAACGGCAATTTTTTGTGAAGTGGGGGAGAGGAAAACGAGAGGAAAATGGAAAAAAAATGTAAATTGCAAGGAGATGAGATTTGTGATTAGGAACTTGGTTGATGTTGAAGATCCTCCCCGGCAACGGCGCCAGAAATTCCTTTTGATGTCTGCTAGAACTACATCAGTACTTCCCCAAAGAGGAAGGGATGATGCAGTATAGCGACGGTAGGTATTTCCCTCAGTGTTGAGACCAAGGTTATTGAACCAGTAGGAGAACCTCCTCACACCACTGATAATCCACAAGTATAAGGGATCGTTTGTAGCCTTCTTCGATAAATAAGGGTGTCGAACCCAACGAGGAGCTAAAGGCAGAACAAATATTCCCTCAAGTTCTATCGACCACCTATACAACTCTACTCACACTTGACATTTGCTTTACCTAAAACAAGTATGAAACTATTTTGCAAGAATAAAACTATGAGTACTTTGCGAGAATAAAACTACGAATAAATTGCAAGGCAATAAAAATGGATAGCTTTTGTCAATAAGAAAGTCATTTGTCCCTAGGCAATCAACAACAAGTACCGGTAATCGTTCTTGTAATTTTTATGAGGGAGAGGCATGAACTAACATACTTTCTCTACTTGGATCATATGCACTTACGATTGGACCTCTAGCAAGCATCCTAAACTACTAAAGATCATTAAGGTCATGAAACCAAACCATAGCATTCAGTATCAAGTCATCTTTACTCCCATACGCCATAACCCACTTATCCGCGTTTATGTTGTTGTCACCCCCGCAACACTGATAATAAGCAAACCATGAACATATTGCAACACCCTACAGCGGGGGGCCCTCACATTTGTGCGAGAACAGAGGGCACTGTAGGACATCACCATAAATAAAATATACAATCATACCAACCCAGATCACGATTAACCCATACGACAAAACAAATCTACTCAAACATCATAGGATAACCATAGATCATCGGGAAATAATATATGGAGTTGAGTGTAACACCCCTGTGTAATGATGCTACAGTAACCTCTGGGGTCAAGTTAATCATTTTGCTAAACAAGTGTTTGATCATTCTTGGTTCTCTCTCATTTCAAAATCCAGTTGAATTCAATTTCAAATTCTGAGTGAAATTTAAAATTGCTCAAACATGAAAAATAAAATGTTCATCATGTGCCAAATAATCCATAACAAATATTGGTGGTGAAACAACATTTTTTGCAAAATGTTTAAGTGGCCTAAACTACTTAAAATAGTGGCCTAAATAATAAATTAAATGCCTTTTTTTATTTATAAAAATTGCAAACTATTTCAAAAGCCTCACAATATTTTTGTGGCAGTGCCAACTATTGCAATATAATTATGTGGCCAAGTCCCACATTTTCGGAATCATTTTGGCAGCTCAAATATTGCGAAGCAATTTCTGTAAAAACAAAAGAGCGAAAGTATATGAACAAGGGAAAATGAGAAAGAGGCCCCCTGCCCCTACTGGGCCTTAACCCACCCCAGCTGGCCGGCCCAGCCAACCCCTGAGTCGTCTTCCCTATTTGACCGACCCCGTCGCTACAGGGGCGTGGTCGCCCCGGACCGCCTCGCCGTCGATGACAAGGGAGGGGATAAGAGCACCCCCTCTGGCTCCTTGAGTCCTCCCCCACCTACCTCCACCCCCTCCGCGATTCCCCTCGCCCTCTCCGCCCGCTCCTCCTCTCCACCCTCACCCAGCTTCACCTCACACGAACAGCCATCATCGCCGGCCAACATGCTCCGGTCACGCGGCCACCGTGCCTTCCTCACGACCTCATCGAGTCCAACCGCTCCGCCTCCCTTGACTACGTCTCCCCGACGAGCCGCAGGATGTCGGGCGCCCCTGAACGCTGCCCCGGCCTCATCTTCCACCTCGGATCACAGGAGCTCGCCGGCGTCGATCCACTGCACAGCAGCTCCTAAACCTCCCACAGGCCTTTCTTGTGCCACGCGGTGAGCCCCTCATCCTCTCCCCTCACTCCCCTGGCCTCTTGCGCTCCTGTAGCCACCGCGTCCGTCATGGCCAAGCTTGGCTCCGCCGTGCAGCTAGTCGTCATCGTTGTAGTCATTGCCAAGGCCGGGCAAGCACGGCAACATGCTCAGGGCGCCTCCCTGGTGCCGCCTGAGCCTCTAGCTCGTCTCCTCGTGCCCTCTGGCTGCGTACCGCACCTCGACCGAATTCCGACGCTGCTATTGACTCCGTCTGTTTTAGACCGCGTGTGTGCCGTAGATCGACGCGGATCAATTCCCTCGTTCAAACACAAGCAAAACCGCGCGAAACGGTGCCATGTAGTGGTTTTCCGAGCGTCTCCGGCAAGCTCGCCATCGCGGGAGGCCACCAGAGCAACTCCGGCGTCGCTGACGTGGCTGTCCACGTGGACCTCCCTACAGCCACTGCCACTGGCCCCCCTGGGTCCTGTTGACCCAGTCAGATGCTGATTGGGCAACGTCCTGTCATCGCCAGTGGGCCCCGTTGACCAGTCAACTGGTCTGTTGAGTGCTGACGCAGGGCTGATGCCAGGATGACACCATAATTCTTTTTCTGACGAATTTAGTAATTAAAACAAATTCAGAATATTGCTAAATCTTTGAAAAATCATAGAAAATAAACCGTAGGTCAGATCGAAAAAATTTATATATGAAAGTTGCTCAGAACGACGAGAAGAATCTGATCGTGTTGTCTGTTTCTATGTTGGAACCCTCTAAGGAGGTGAACCTGTAACTTTTAGCCCATTTCCGATAGATGAATAGTGCATATATACCGGTTATTAAATCTAACTTTAATCCTAAAGTAATTAAATGACTTAGACATATCATTAGGTAACCCTGCACTGCACGTTAGCATAGCATACTCTGTGTTGCATATGATTACTATGTATTTATCTGTTTCTTCCCCCTCTTATCTCCGATAGACCCAGAGACCGATGTTGTTCCTGTGATCGACTACATTACCGACGACACCACTGACGACCCTGCCTTTGCTGTTGAGCAACCAAGCAAGCAAACCCCCCTTGTTCATTCCGATATCGCCTATTCTCTTCTCTCTGATACTTGCATTAGAAATTGTTTTTGCTACTGCTTTACCTATTCTGATGCATAGCCTGATCTTGTAACCTGCTATTATTACCTGCCTGTTTATCCTAAACTGCTTAGTATAGTCTGGTTAGAGACCCATCAGAGACCCCATGTTGACCCAACTGCCCCGCTGGATTATCAGAAGACCCGATCAACGGGATTGAAGACCAGGCCCCGGCACCGCACAACACTCCCCTTAGTTGTACGACACCGCAACATTACTATCGAGTGACGAGGGTGATACCTCGTTAGCACTTCTGATGCTAACTCTATGGAGTAGTTACCCGGTCATGGTCATCGAGGGTTATTCCTCCTTTTCCACTTCCGATAATGACACTGTCGTGCAACCCCTCAGTGTGAACCTTGAGGGTGGTTCCTCCTATGTTCACCTTGATGATTACATCGAGTGGAATCCATCGAGGGTGATTCCTCGGGGTTTCCCCTGGTGTTTGGACACATGGATACTTGGACTTTACAACTGTTACTTGGAAAGGCGGGTCGACCCTGAGGGGTACCCGCGAGTGATGTGGAGACGGGTTGACCTGGAGGGTACCCGAGAGTTGAATACGAGGCGTGACCGGGCATTCTTAGCCCTTGCTGCAAGCCCTAGAGATGGGGTGACGGGGTCACATCTTTCCTGAGTCTCTGCTCGTGACCGCACTACCAACACACTAACAGTTTGGACATTTGATCCGAGAAGCATCTGGCCTGATAACACTAACCATCACGTGGGCATAGTATGGGCGTTCTGCATCGTATGCATCAACCGAAGCTTAATAGACGTCAATGATTGTGCGACGCGCGCCAGGTTGGACTGGAACGCCTCACCTTGTATAAGGGGGGCTAGGTCTACTCACCAGCCACGTACGCAACATGCAGGAGTTCAAAGGGTGATGGGCCCGAGACCCCTGCACACTTAGGATGTAGACTGGCGTGTTGACCTCTCTATTAATCCTAGGTCAGGTTGCGGCGTATCGTTTGGCCGAGGCCGGGCATGACCCAGTAAAGTGTGTTCGGCCGGAGTTAAGCGAGTGTGGTGGGTAAGTTCATGCACCCCGCAGAGAAGAAAACATCTATCCATAGCTTATCCTACGGTAACAGACACTCGGAGTTGTATCCCGATCGATACAACTAGAACTGGATACTTGAGATGAGAAATGGATAGTATGGCTCTAGGATTGCTTTCTCGCAGGGAGTCGAGGAAGGATCTCTGGGCGAGGTTGATGACACTACTACTACTTTATTTTATGCTAGTCTACACTCTTCTAATGCTGCAAGACCGCTGAAGATGCTGAAGATGCTAATCTTCTATAGGACTAGGCTCTCCCCTCTATTCTGGCATTTCTTCAACCCAGTCCACATATACAGCCTTCCTTTGATAATGTTGCATATGTAGTGTAGATCCTTGCTTGCTGAGTACTTCGGATGAGTACTCATGTTTGCTTTGCTTTCTTTTCCCCCCATATCCGTTTGATGCAACCAGATGACGGAGCCCCTGAGACTGCTGCCACCGCCGATCACTACTACTACCCCGAGGGTGCCTACTACCACGTGACGGACGCCGACGACCAGGAGTAGTTAGGAGGCTCCCAAGAAGGAGGCCTTGCCTTTTTGATCGTTGTTACTTTTGTGCTAGCCTTCTTAAGGCGGACTTGTTTAACTCATGTATGTACTCAGATATTGTTGCTTCCGATGACTCATTGGTATTCGAGCTTATGTATTTGAGCCCTCGAGGTCCCTGGCTTGTAATATAAAGCTTGTATTATTTTAATTTGTGTCTAGAGTTGTGTTGTGATATCTTCCTGTGAGTCCCTGATCTTGATCGTACACATTTGCGTGTATGATTAGTGTACGGTTGAATCCGGGGCGTCACATTGAGCACCATGTTTAAGTAGAGATTACAGCAGAGAGAAGGGGTGTTACACCGCTGCATAGAGGGGGAGAGAGTTGGTGTTGGTTAGCAAGATTGTTGATGTAGATCGTCGTCACGATCCTAGCCCCGGCGGTGTTTCGACGCCACTGAGAGAGAGGGGGAGAGAGCCCCCCTCCTTCTTTTTCCTCCTTGGACTCCCCTAGATGGGAGAAGGGTTCCCCCTCTGGTCCATGGTCTCCATAGGGGCGGAGGGGCGGGAGCCCCTCCGAGATTGGATCCCCCTCTCTGTTCTCTTCTATTTCGCTCTCCCTAGATCTGGCCGAAAACCGTTTCTTATATTCCCGGAGATCCGTAACTTCGATTACGTTGATCTTTTTACACGATTTTTTCCAGATATAAGCTTCCTTGCGCCCAAAGTATAGATCCAACCGACGTTCGAGGAGGGCGCGATACACGAGGGCGCGCCTAGGCCTGGTGGCACGCGCTGGTGGGTTGTGGTGGCCTCGGGCCTCCATTTATGTTGATTCCACCTCCTAAAATTCACAAATATTACAAAATCATTCTCCGTAGTTTTTTATTGCATTTGGACTTCGTTTAATATGGATTTTCTGCGATACAAAAACATGCAACAAACAGGAACTGACACTGGGCACTGGGTAAGTAATTTAGTCCAAATAAGTCATATAAAAAGTTGCCAAAAGTATGTGAAAGTTTTATAATATTGGCATGAAACAATCAAAAATTATAGATACGATGGAGATGTATCAGCATCCCCAATCTTAATTCCCGCTTGTCCTCGAGTAGGTAAATGATAAAAAAGATAATTTTTGATGTGGAATGCTACCTAGCATAAACTTGATCATATATCTAGTCATGGCATGAATATTAAGACATAAGTGATTCAAAGCAATAGTCTATAATTTGACATGGACATCAATACTCAGGCATCCCAACAAACAATCAGGTCTTTCAGAATATCAACGCTAAAGAAAGCTATCCCTACAATATCATATAATCTTGTCATGCTCTGTCTTCCTAACACAAAGTGTAAATCATGTACTACCCGGTGTCAGCCAAGCAATTGGTTCATACTTTTTAACGTGCTTCAGCTTTTTCAACCCTCACGCAATACATGAGCGCAAGCCATGGATATAGCACTACCGGTGGAATAGAGTATGATGATAGGGGTAAAATAGAGAAGACAAAAAAGTAAGAAAGTCTCACATCGATGCGGCTAACCAACAGGCTATGGAGATGCCCATCAATTGATATCAACATGAGGAGTAGGGATTTCCATGCAACGAATGCACTAAGAGCTGTAAGTGTACGAAAGCTCCATATGAAAACTAAGTGGGTGTGCATCTAATCCTATAATGAAATATTCCCACTAGTATATGAAAGGGACAACATAGGAGACTCTCCATATGAAAAACATGGTGCTACTTTTAAGCACAAGTGTGGTAAAGGATACTAACAATGCCCCTTATCTCTTTGTTTATTTTTGTCTTTCTTCTTTTTTCTTTTTTCTTTTTTTTCTTTTTTTTATCTTTTTTCTCATTGTCCGGAGTCTCAACCCGACTTGTGGGGGAATCATAGTCTCCATCACCCCTTCCTCACTGGGGCACTGCTCTAAAAATGATGATCATCACACTTCTATTACTTATAACTCAAAAGGAATAAAAATTACAACTCGATACCTATAACAAAATATGACTCTATACGAATGCCTCTGGTAGTGTACCAGGAGGTGCAATGATCTAGCGTAACGTGTATAAAAAATGATGCACAGTGGCTGAGCCACAACTACTATGTCAGCTATATGATCATGCAAAACAATATGACAATGAATGCTCAAGTCATCAAAACGGAAGCGGTGGAAGTTGCATGGCAATATATCTCTGAATGGCCATGGAAAAGCCATAATAGGTAGGTATGGTGGCTGTTTTGAGGGAGATATAATAAGGCTTATGTGTGATAGAGTGTATCATCTCACAGGGTTTGGATGCACCTGCGAAGTTTGCACCGAGTCTCGAGGTGAGAAAGGGCAATGCACGGTACCGTAGAGGCTAGCAATTTGAGGAAAGGTAAGAGTGTGTATAATCCATGGACTCACATTAGTCATAAAGAACTCATATACTTATTGCAAAAGTTTATTATCCCTCGAAGCAAAGTAATACTACGCACGCCCCTGGGGGGGGGGTTGATAGGAGTTAACCATCGCGCGCCCCCGATCTTCACACAAAGATAGACAATCAAGTATAAATTGTGCTCCAACTTCCCGGCATAACAAGAGACTATGCGTGCATGCTTCAGGAATCACAAACCTTAACACCAATATTCTTACTAACCACAACCGTTTACTAGTACTTCCCACATATTCCATCTCTATATCGCAAAACTATTGCAAGGAATCAAACATATCATATTCAGTGATCCATAAGTTTTATGTAGGATTTTATGACTAACCATGCAATTGACCAATTCCGTTTGTCTCTCTAAATAGATATAAGTGAAGCATGGGAGCTTAATTCTTTCTACAAAAGACCATGCTCTAACAAATATAATTGAAGCAAAAGAGCATTCTACGAACATCAGTTTTCTATGTAAAGAGAAACAGGCAATCCAAACTTCAAATGATA
Organism: Triticum timopheevii; assembly: GCA_963921465.1. Taxonomy (NCBI): domain Eukaryota; kingdom Viridiplantae; phylum Streptophyta; class Magnoliopsida; order Poales; family Poaceae; genus Triticum; species Triticum timopheevii. Next base: position 475,759,114 of record OY997268.1, read on the forward strand.
TAAGTGAAGCACATATGAAGCATTCTATAAGGCCATACTCAAAAGATATAAGTGAAGTCCAATGAGCATTCTATAAATCAACCATGGAAGATATCTCATACCAGCATGGTGCATAAAAGAAAAATGAAAACTAAATGCAAAAGACGCTCCAAGATTTGCACATATCACATGAACGAAACAAAGAAGAAAACATACTCATATTTGTTGAAGAAAGATGGGATGCCTTACGGGACATCCCCAAGCTTAGACGCTTGAGTCTCCTTGAATATTTACTTGGTGTGCCTTGGGCATCCCCAAGCTTGAGCTCTTGCCTCTCCTCCTTCTCCTCATATCGAGACCTCCTCGATCTTTGCTCACTTCATCCACACAAAACTCAACAAAAAGCACGGTAAGATCCGTTAGTATAATAAAGCAAATCACTAATCTAAGTACTGTTGCAACCCAATTCATATTTTGTTTTTTCATTTTAGCTACTGTAATATAACTTTTCCATGGCTCATACCACGGATAAAAATCGATAGTTTCATCAAAACAAGCAAAATAATGCATCAAAAACAGAATATGTCTTAAACAAGACAGTCTGTAGTAATCTGAACATCTACCATACTTCTGGTACTCCGAAAATTCTGAAAAAATTATGAAAAAATAAAAAATTTGTGCAAGTCTGTGCAAAAAGTTTCAGAAACGTTTGACGTTCCAGTAAAAAAATGTAAAATCGCGCGCTACAGCCAAAGTTTCTGTTTCTGCACCGCACATACCAACAAGCAATCTACTCATCCTAAAGGCAAATCTTGGCACATTATTTTTATAATACAATGGAATTGTACAAGGGGATAACTATTTTTGTGAGAATCTTCATGAAAAATTCTACATTGTTTCCATGCGCATGAACGCAAGTGTTCAAGGTCGACCCTCACTTCTCCAATGCATAACTTCCAACCGCTTCTCTTTTGTCGAAAAGTTTTAAGTTCCCCTCTATAATTTTTTGTTTTTAAACTTTATAAAATCACTCAACTAAGTGACTCTCTAAAACTTCTGGATTGTCTCCCTGGCAGCGCTTTCTTTAAAGCCATTAAGCTAGGCATAAAGTGCTCAAGTAATGGATCCACCCGGATCCCAAGGTATATCAAAGACAATTTGAATTAACAATGATTTGGCATTTAGTAGTGAGCACAAAGCAACATATATCATGCAATGACGAAGTCTAACTCTCTTCCTATGCATTGGCATGTCATACAAGAACAATTCATGCACATCAAGTAAAGGCCAATACATAGCATAAGCAGTTTCTTGCATTTTTTTCGTGTTGGAAACATAAAGAGGTGAAGATGTAGTTCCTCTCTCATAATAATTGCAAGTAGGAGCAGCAAGCACATGCATATTACATTCATCAAAATTATCATGTGCAATGGTAAAAGGCAACCCATCAATATAATCCTTAATAAGAACAAACTTCTTTGATATAGTGTAGTTTGGAGAATTCAAAAAGATAATAGGACTATCATGTGTGGGTGCAATAGAAACATTTTCATGTTTAACATAAGGAACTATAGCAAGTTCATCTCCATAAGCATAATTCATATTGGCATCATGGCCACAAACATCAAGTTCATCAAAAAGGGATATTTCAAACGAATCAACGGGATCATAGCAATTACCATAGCATTCATCAATCAGTAAGAATGAAGGGACATTAAACAATGTATGAGTTGAAGAGTTACTCTCATTAGAAGGTGGGCACGGGTAGCTAATCCGCTCTTCCTCCTTTTGTTCTTCACTCTCCTCATCATTTTTTTCATCCAATGAGCTCACAGTTTCATCAATTCCTTCTTCCATAGACTCGTGCAAAATATCGGTCTCCTCTTGGACAGCGGAGATTTTCTCAATAAATGCATCAATATTGGAATTGTATTTATAATTATCATAGCAATATTTAAGGATAGCAAAATTTTCAGGTCTATAAACATCATCATCAAAAGCTTCATTCTTTAAAAACAAAGATTCAATTTCATAAGCACCCTTAAAAGCAACAAATTCTTCTATTCGTTCCACATCATAATAATCATATATAACATTAGCATAAGAAGACAAGGTTTCATTATCATAAACTTGCATGAAAAGGGAAGATGTGGAGTGTTCATCCTAGAGCAACAAGTATAATCATATCTCAAGCATAATTGCCTAGCATAAGAATGCAACATATAAATTTGATCCCATAACAATTTCCCTTCATGAGTCAAATGATAATCCCTAAAGTATTCACGTTGATCCAACGTTACTCTCATTATCAAGTTGAATGGGGTTTTCCCAGGATTATCAAAGTAGTGCATAATATTTTTCACATTACGAGCATCGAGGGTTTAGGAGGTTCCCCATCTCCATGAGTGGCAAGTACCACTAATTGTTTGGTGTTTCGTGTTCCATATCCATAACTAAAGATAGAGAACAACTTAGAACATGAAATAAAAACTACTTAGTGATAAAGCAAACAAGCACACACAAGAATATTCACCCCACGCTATTGCTCCCTGGCAACGGCACCAGAAAAAGGTCTTGATAATCCACAAGTATAGGGGATTGTTTGTTGCCTTCATCGATAAATAGAGTGTCGAACCCAACGAGGAGCTAAAGGCAGAACAAATATTCCCTCAAGTTCTATCAACCACCGATACAACTCTACGCACACTTGACCTTTGCTTTACCTAAAACAGGGATGAAACTATCTTGCAAGAATAGAACTACGAGTACTTTGCGAGAATAAAACTACAAATAAATTGCAAGGCAATAAAAGTGGATAGATTTTGTCAATAAGAAAGTCATTTGTCGTTGGGCAATCAATAACAAGTACTGGTAATCATTCTTGTAATTTTATATGAGGGAGAGGCATGAGCTAACATACTTTCTCTACTTGGATCATATGCACTTATGATTGGAACTCTAGCAAGCATCCGCAACTACTAAAGATCATTAAGGTCGTGAAACCCAACCATATCATTAAGTATCAATTCCTCTTTACTCCCATACGCTATAACCCACTTATCCGTGTTTAGGCTGCTGTCACCCCCGCGACACTGACAATAAGCAAACCATGAACATATTGCAACACCCTATAGCGGGGGGCCCTCACGTTTGCGCGAGAACGGAGGGCACCGTAGGACAGCACCATAAATAAAATATACAATCATACCAACCAAGATCACGATTAACCCATAGGACAAAACGGATCTACTCAAACATCATAGGATAACCATAGATCATTGGGAAATAATATATGGAGTTAAGCACCATGTTTAAGTAGAGATTACAGCGGAGAGAAGGGGTGTTACACCGCTGCATAGAGGGGGAGAGAATTGGTGTTGACGGTAGCAAGATTGTTGATGTAGATCGCCATCATGATCCTAGCCCCGGCGGCGTTCCGGCGCCACCGGGAGAGAGGGGGAGAGAGCCCCCTCCTTCTTCTTCTTCCTTGGCCTCCCCCCTAGATGGGAGGAGGGTTCCCCCTCTGGTCCCTGGTCTCCATGGTGGCAGAGGGGCGGGCGCCCCTTCGAGATTGGATCTCCCTCTCTGTTCTCTTCTGTTTTGCGCTCCCCAGATCTGGCTGAAAACCATTTCTTATATTCCCGAAGATCCATAACTCCAATTGTGCTGATCTTTTTACACGGATTTTTTTCTGGATATAAGCTTCCTTGCGCCCGAAGTATAGCTCCAACCGACGTTCGAGGAGGGCACGATACACCAGGGCGTGCCTGGGCCTGGTAGCGCGCCCTGGTGGGTTGTGGTGGCCTCCGGCCTCTGTTTACGTTGATTCCACCTCCTAAAATTCACAAATATTCCAAAATAATTCTCCGTAGTTTTTTATTGCATTTGGACTTCGTTTGATATGGATTTTCTGTGATACATTAACATGCAACAAACAGGAACTGGCACTGGGCACTGGGTAAGTTAGTCCAAATAAATCATATAAAAAGTTGCCAAAAGTATGTGAAAGTTTTATAATATTGGCATGAAACAATCAAAAATTATAGATACGACGGAGACATATCAACCACGTAAACAGCACCTGCACAGAAATAACAAATACTCGCAACCGACGTGTTAAAGGGGTTATCAATCCTTCGGGTACGACGCCTCAAGATAGGTAAATAACGTGAGGTAAAAGTGGTAGATATGATAAATAGATCGTGGAACAAATAAATTGCATCAAGGTATTTTTGTATTTTTGGTTTAATAGATCTGAAAACAAATGCAAGGCAAATATGATGAAAATAGACCCGGGGGCCATAGGTTTCACTAGTGGCTTCTCTCGAGAAAAATAGCAAACGGTGGGAAAACAATTACTGTTGGGCGATTGATAGAACTTCAAATAATCATGACGATATCCAGGCAATGATCATTATATAGGCATCACATCCAAGATTAGTAGGCCGACTTTTGCCTGCATCTACTACTATTACTCCACACATCGACCGCTATCCAGCATGCATCTAGTGTATTAAGTTCATGGAGAAACGGAGTAATGCAATAAGAACGATGACATGATGTAAACAAGATCTATTTATGTAGAAATTGACCCCCATCTTGTTATCCTTAATAGCAACGATACATACATGCCGTTTCCCTTTCTGTCACCGGGATCGAGCACCGTAAGATCGAACCCATCACAAAGCACCTCTTCCCATTGCAAGATAAATAGATCAAGTTGGCCAAACAAAACCCAAATATCGGAGAAGAAATACGAGCTATAATCAATCACACATATAAGAGATCAAAGAAGACTCAAATAACTTTCATGGATAAAAACATAGATCTGATCATAAACTCAAAGTTCATATGATCCCAACAAACACACCGCAAAAAGACTTACATCATATGGATCTCCAAGAGACCATTGTATTGATAATCAACAGAGAGAGAGGAAGCCATCTAGCTACTAACTACGGACCCGTAAGTCTACAGAGAACTACTCACGCATCATCGGAGAGGCACCAATGGAAGTGGTGAACCCCTCCGTGATGGTGTCTAGATTGGATCTGGTGGTTCTGGACTCTGCGGCGGCTGGAATTGATTTTCGTCGACTCCCCAAGGGTTTCTAGAATATTGGGGTATTTATAGAGCAAAGAGGCGGTTCAAGGGGCACCCGAGGTGGGCACAACCCACATGTGCGCTCCTGGGCCCCCAGGCGCGCCCTGGTGGGTTGTGCTCCCCTCGGAGCATCCCCCCAGGTGCTTTCCTGGCCCACTGCATGTCTTCTGGCCCAAAAAAATCCTCAAGAAGTTTCGCTGCGTTTGGACTCCGTTTGATATTGATTTCCTGCCATGTAAAAAACATGCAGAAAACAACTGGCATTGGGCACTATGTCAATAGGTTAGTACCAAAAAATGATATAAATGAGTATAAAATGATTGTAAAATATCCAAGAATGATAATATAACAACATGGAACAATCAAAAATTATAGATACGTTGGAGACATATCAACCATCCAGTTGTGTGCCTTGCCATGAGTTTGTCAATGGGGTACAATAGTGATCCAGGAGTGGATCACTGGACAGCGGTCAAAATTATCCTTAGGTACCTAAAAAGAGGACTAAGGAAATGTTTCTCGGTTATGGAGGTGATAAAGGGTTACGTCGATGCAAGCTTTAACACTGGTCCAGATGACTCTGAGTCTCAATCTGGATACATATTGAACGTGGGAATAGTTAGCTAGAGTAGCTCTATGCAGAGCATTGTAGACATAGACATTTGCAAAATACACATGGATCTGAATGTTGCAGACCCGTTGACTAAAACCTCTCTCGCATGCAAAACATGATCACACTCTAGTAAAATCTTTGGGTGTTAATCACATGGCGATGTGAACTAGATTATTTACTCTAGAAAACTCTTTGGGTGTTAGTCACATGGCAATGTGAACTATGGATGTTAATCACATGACGATCTGAAATAGATTATTGACTCTAGTGCAAGTGGGAGACTGGTGGAAACATGCCCTAGAGGCAATAATAAAATGGTTATTATCATATTTCCTTAATCATGATAAAGGTTTATTATTCATGCTAGAATTGTATTGACCGGAAACTTAAATACATGTGTGGATACATAAATAAATACCGTGTTCCTAGTGAGACTCTACTAGACTAGCTCGTTGTTCAAAGATAGTTAAGGTTTCCTGACCATAGACATGAGTTGCCATTTGATAACAGGATCACATCATTAGGAGAATGTTGTGATGGACAAGACCCATCCGTTAGCTTAGCATATGATCGTTCAGTTTATTGCTACCGCTTTCTTAATGTCAAATACATGTTCCTTCGACCATGAGATCATCCAACTCCCAGATACCGGAGGAATACCTTGTGTGTTATCAAACATCACAACATAACTGAGTGATCATAAAGATGCTCTACAGGTATCTCCGAAGGTATCAGTTGAGTTGGCATGGATCGAGATTGGGATTTGTCACTCCGAGTATCGGAGAGGTATCTCTGGGCCCTCTTTGTAATACACATCATAAGAAGCTTGCAAGCAAAATGACTAAGGAGTTAGTTATGAGATGATGTATTACGAAACGAGTAAAGAGACTGGCCGATAACAAGATTGAACTAGGTATGGAGATACCGACGATCGAATCTCGGGCGAGTAACATACCCACAGACAAAGGGAATTACGTATGTTGTCATAAAGGTTCGACAGATAAAGATCTTCGTGGAATATGTAGGAACCAATATGGGCATCCAGGTCCCGCTATTAGTTATTGACCAGAGAGGCGTCTCGGTCATGTCTACATCATTCTCAAACCCGTAGGGTCCGCACGCTTAACATTTGTTGACGGTATAATATAATATGAGTTATGTGATTTGGTGAGCGAATGTTGTTCGGAGTCCCATATGAGATCACAGACATGACAAGGAGCTCCGGAATGGTCCGGAGGTAAAGATTTGTATATAGGACGATAGTATTTGGTCACCAGAAAGGTTTCAGAAAGTACCAAGTATTTATTGGGGTGCTGGAAGGGGTTTCGGGAGGCCACCGGCAAGCGGTGGGCCTTATGGGCCAAGGGGGGAAGCACACCAGCCCACAAGGGGCAGACCACACGCCAAGGAAGGGAGGGAAAGGAAGGGGGAGACGCCCAAAAGCAGCCAGCCCCCCTTTCCTTTCCCCCCATGTTCAAATAAGGAAGGGGGGCGCGACCAGGCAGGCACCCTAGGGCTGCCGCCGGCCACTTGGGGCGCCCTAGGGGCTGCCTCCTCTCCCCCCTCCACCTATATATATGAGATAAGGGAGAGGGGCAAGACACACAATGATTCTCTAGCCGTGTGTGGCGCCCCTCTCCCTCCAGTTCATCCTTGGTCATATTTTTGTAGTGCTCAGCGAATCCCTGCGGATATAGTTGAATAACCACCGTCACCACACCGTCGTGCTGCCAGAACTCATCTACTACTTCACCTGTCTTACTAGATCAAGAAGGCGAGGACGTCATCGAGCTGAACGTGTGCTGAACACGGAGGTGTCGTACGTTCGGTACTTGATCGGTTGGATCGCGAAGGTGTTCGACTACATCAACCGCGTTAATAAATGCTTCTGCTTTACGGTCTATGAGGGTACATATACATACTCTCCCCTCTCATAGCTATTCATCTCCATGGATAGATCTTGCGTGTGCGTAGATTTTTTTTGTTTTCCATGCAACTTTCCCCGACACCGCTGATGCCAGTGAAGAGGATCATGTTAGCGAGGTGACTAACACAATGTAGAAGATGTAAATAATCTTCATTTTATTGTTTTTTTATGAATTTTGATAATGCAATACAGGAAGTGGTTAAAGACTCACGGGATGTTCATATTTGGTGATGATTTTTTGTCATTGTAGTGCGCAAAACAAGCCAGACACGTTCTTGGATTTCATTACGGTGTTGGGTGATAACAACACCATTGATCTTGACGAATTTGCCATGTCTATGGCAGTGAAAGCCAAAGAAATCGAGGGAGTCTCAAAGTAGAGGAGCTCGATTAACCCACTGAAAGATCGTGGATGTCGCCTAGAGGGGGGGTGAATAGGCGCTTTAAAATAATTACGGTTTAGGCTTGAACAAATCCGGGATAAAACTAGTAGTTAATTTGTCAAGCACAAAACCTACAACAACTAGGCTCACCTATGTGCACCAACAACTTATGCTAAGCAAGATAAGTAACTATGTGATAGCAAGATATATGACAAAGAACAATATGGCTATCACAAAGTAAAGTGCATAAGTAAAGGGCTTGGGTAAGAGATAACCGAGGCACGCGGAGACGACGATGTATCCCGAAGTTCACACCCTTGCGGATGCTAATCTCCGTTTGGAGCGGTCTGGAGGCACAATGCTCCCCAAGAAGCCACTAGGGCCACCGTAATCTCCTCACGCCCTCGCACAATGCAAGATGTTGTGATTCCACTAAGGGACCCTTGAGGGCAGTCACCGAACCCATATAAATGGCAACCCTTGGGGGTGGTCACCGAACCCGTACACTTTGGCAACCCTTGGGGGCGGTCACCGGTACCCGTCAAATTGCTCGGGGTGATCTCCACAACCTAATTGGAGACCCCGACACTTGCCCAGAGATTTACACCACAATGATTGAGCTCCGAACACCACCAACCGTCTAGGGCGCCCAAGCACCCAAGAGGAACAAGCTCAAGGGTACCAAGCACCCAAGAGTAATAAGCTTCTCAACTTGTAACTTCCACGTATCGCGTGGAGAACTCAAACCGATGCACCAAATGCAATGGCAAGGCACACGGAGTGCCCAAGTCCTTATCTCCCAAATCCCACCAAAGAAACTAATGCTAGGGAGGAAAATGAGAGGAAGAACGAAAGAAGAACATGAAGAACTCCAAGATCTAGATCCAAGGGGTTCCCCTCACTTAGAGGAGAAAGTGATTGGTGGAAACGTGGATCTAGATATCCTCTCTCTTTTCCCTCAAGAACTTGCAAGAATCATTGGAGGGATTGAGAGTTAGCAAGCTCCAAGAAGGTCAACAATGGGGGAAGAACACGAGCTCAAAGGATAAGGTTCATTGGGGAAGAAGACCCCCTTTTATAGGTGGGGAAAAATCCAACTGTTATGCTCACAGCCCGCACAGAGCGGTACTACCACTCGACCTCACGGTACTACCGCAAGGGGTAGCGGTACTACCTCAAAGGGTAGTGGTACTACTGCTTGTGGGCGGTACTAAAAAAATACATCTGTGCCTACCACCGCTGGACTTGTGATGAGTTTTTGGTCCGGAATGGTACTACCGCTGTAGTAGCCGCGGTAGTACCACTCTGGAGCGGTAGTAAAAAATTACATCCGCTCCTGTCCGCAGTAGTACCGCTGCAGCCTTTTCAGAACACCAAAACTGCCACAACTTCTGTAAACGGACTCCGAATTCTATGAAACCAAGTTTGTTGGAAACATAACAACAAGGGATAACACAATCTTGATAGAAATAACAATAAGAAGGAAATTTGAAAAAGGCCCAAGAGAAAATGGTGAGAACCCTTCCTCTACTAAGACTGGTAAAACCTCCAACACCGAAAACGCAATAGAAGAGGCATATGAAATCCGTTTTCGAAGTACTAGAGCTTTTCACGGAGATAACCACAAGCTATAAAACCTCAAAAGATAAAACAAATAAGAACCAGGAAAGATGATGCAGGGATGCAATGGTTTGAGCTCTCGATGAACGATACAATCAAGCTACTCACTTGAGAGAGCCCCTTGATAGTACGGCTATCGATCCTATGACCCGGTCTCCAAACTATCACCATGAGACTGGTAAAATTATAAAACCTATCAAGGGCAAACCTTTGCCTTGCATGAAGTCCACTTGAGCTAGATGAAGACGATCTTGACTCCCTCAAGTTGGACCACCTTTCTTGATTGCGTTCGCTCGATGAAGACTAGTTGATTGCTCCCCCATACTCCACTATGGGTGAGACACTCTTTGGCACATCTTCACAAGTCCATTGATACCATAATGGACGGCAAGCTATAAGCATGATTTCTTCGTGATGCTCCACTTGAACTTGCACAACACAACATTGATTTGATGTCATCCTCCATGGGTTGTATGTGATCTTCCTCTTGACGCAAGCCCATGGAAGCAAACCTAACCCCACATAGAACTCTCACAAAGACCATGGGTTAGTACACAAAGCACAATGGACAATGCTTACCAGACCGTGAGATCACTTGATCCCACTCGGTGTATCTTCTACGCGTTGTGTTATGATCAACTTGAATCACTCTCTATACTTAGTCTCGATCAACATTGACTCTTTCCAACTCTCTTCATTTGGATGATGTCTTGAAGGTAAACATGAATGATCACACAATCTTCTTCTTCAAGACATGCTTGCAATAAGCTCAATACTCACATGACCAATCTTTGGATAATTCCTTAATAGCACGTTGGTCAACTCATAAACTCCTTGAAACCAACACATGTACTTCAAGAAATGCCTATGGACAAATCCTTCAAATATAACTCAATGCAACCATTAGTCCATAGAGAATGTCATCAATTACCAAAACCACACATGGGGGCGCCGCATGTCCTTTCACCCACAAACTATGAAGAAGAAAATGGCGAGGTCGGTGAATTACAAGGTCGAGGAGGACATTGTGTTGTGCGATTCTTGGATGAACATCTCACTTGATGCCACACTTGAGTCGATCAAACCAAAGAAATCTTTTGAAGAGGATTATGGAGTATTGCGCAAGTCGTGTGACTATTACCTTCAACCACACATAAGGATCTCTAGCCCATCTTTGGAGTGTCATCCAAGATCAACGCAATTGGTTGTTCGGTTGTGTTGATCATCTAAACATAGCACCGTCGAGTGAAGTGCCAGTAAATGAGTATGGACCTATCACCCAAGAGCTTTCCAAGCAGCGAAACAAATAGGGGTGGCATTAAGGGGTTCTCTTCTCACCATTACTACAAGGGGCTCCAAGTAAATGATAAGTGAGCTAGGAGAAACCATGAAATAACACCAACAAGGGCAAGATTGAGCATCTCCATTGATGCCTACGTGGGAGTGGAAGAACGTGTCTTGACTCCTATCTCTCGGCTGGATGGGCAGAAGATACCAAAGGAGATGAAGAAGAATGGTGGAGTTGGCACCTACAAAGAAGAGATCATTGCAATGATCGAGACGAAGAAGATTTTGGCGGTCGATTGCAAGGAAGATAAGATGACACGATCGATGGAGCTCAAATGATGGAGGTGGTGTTGGAAATATGCCCTAGAGGCAATAATAAAATGGTTATTATTATAATTCCTTGTCCATGATAATTGTCTATTGTTCATGCTATAATTGTATTAACTGGAAACCGTAATACATGTGTGAATACATAGACCACAACATGTCCCTAGTGAGCCTCTAGTTGACTAGCTCATTGATCAATAGATGGTTATGGTTTCCTGACCATGGACATAGGATGTCATTGATAACAGGATCACATCATTAGGAGAATGATGTGATGGACAAGAACAAATCCTAAGCATAGCACAAGATTGTATAGTTCATTTGCTAAGAGCTTTTCTAATGTCAAGTATCATTTCCTTATACAATGAGATTGTGCGACTCCCGGATACCGTAGGAATGCTTTGGGTGTACCAAACGTCACAATGTAACTGGGTGGCTATAAAGGTGCACTACAGGTATCTCCAAAAGTTTCTGATGGGTTGGCACGAATCGAGACTAGGATTTGTCACTCCGTGTGACGGAGAGGTATCTCTGGGCCCACTCGGTAATGCATCATCATAATGAGCTCACTGTGACTAAGAGTTAGTCACGGGATCATGCATTACGGAATGAGTAAAGTGACTTGCCGGTAACGAGATTGAACGAGGTATTGGGATACCGACGATCGAATCTCGGGCAAGTAATGTACCGATTGACAAAGGGAATTGTATACGGGATTGACTTAATCCTCGACATCGTGGTTCATCCGATGAGATCATCATGGAACATGTGGGAGCCAACATGGGTTTCCAGATCCCGCTATTGGTTATTGGCCGGAGAACGTCTCAGTCATGTCTGCATGGTTCCCGAACCCGTGGGGTCTACACACTTAAGGTTCGGTGATGCTAGAGTTGTTATGGGAAATAGTATGTGGTTACCGAAGGTTGTTCGGAGTCCCGGATGAGATCCCGGATGTGACGAGGAACTCCGGAATGGTCCGGAGTGAAGATCGATATATTGGACAAAGGGTATTGGAGTCCAAAATTGTTCTGGGAGTACTGGGTGACGACCAGCGTGACCGAAAGGTGTTTCGGAGGCCCCGGCAAGCGTTGGGGGTCCTTATGGGCCAAGGGAAGGGGGCACACCAGCCCACTAAGGGTATGTGCGCCCCTCCCAACCCCTCTCACATAACCTGGAGAGGTGGGGGCGCCTCCCCTAGGGCAGCCGCCCCTCCCGGCTTGGGGGGCAAGTTTCCTAGGGGTGGGGGCGCCCAAACCCATCTAGGGTTTCCCCTGTGGCCGCCACCCCTCCCCTAGGGAACCCTAGGGCGCCTCCTCCACACCCCTTCCCCCTATATATAATGAGGGAGAGAGAGGGCAGCCGCACCCCTTCCCTGGCGCAGCCCCTCCCTCCTCCAACTCTTCCTCCTCCTCCGTAGTGCTTGGCGCAGCCCTGCAGGAATACCACGAGCTCCACCACCACGCCGTCGTGCTGTCGAAGTTCTCCCTCAACTTCTCCTCTCCCCTTGCTAGATCAAGAAGGAGGAGACGTCCCTGGGCTATACGTGTGTTGAACGTGGAGGCGTCGTTGTTCGGTGCTTAGATCAGAATCGACTGCGATCTGAATCGCTGCGAGTACGACTCCTTCATCCACGTTCTTGTAAGCTTCCATTTCGCGATCTTCAAGGGTATGAAGATGCACTCCCCTCTCTCTCGTTGCTAGTCTCTCCATAGATTGATCTTGGTGATGCGTAGAAATTTTTGAATTATTGCTACGTTCCCCAACAGTGGCATCATGAGCTAGGTTTATCGCGTAGATTCTATGCACGAGTAGAACACAAGTAGTTGTGGGCGTTGGTTTGTTCAATATGCTTACCATTACTAGTCTTATCTTGATTTGGCGGCATCGTGGGATGAAGAGGCCTGGACCAACCTTACACGTACGCTTACGTGAGACAGGTTCCACCGACTGACATGCACTTGTTGCATAAAGGTGGCTAGCGGGTGCCAGTCTCTCCCACTTTAGTCAGATCGGATTCGATGAAAAGGGTCCTTATGAAGTGTAAATAGAAATTGGCATATCACCGTTGTGCCTTTTGCGTAGGTAAGAAACGTTCTTGCTAGAAACCCATAGCAGCCACGTAAAACATGCAACAACAATTAGAGGACGTCTAACTTGTTTTTGCAGGGTATGCTATGTGATGTGATATGGCCAAAAGAATGTGATGAAAGATATGTGATGTATGAGATTGATCATGTTCTTGTAATAGGAATCACGACTTGCATGTCGATGAGTATGACAACTGGCAGGAGCCATAGGAGTTGTCTTAATTTATTGTATGACCTGCCTGTCATTGAATAACGCCATGTAATTACTTTACTTTATTGCTAAACCGTTAGCCATAGTAGTAGATGTAGTAGTTGGCGAGACAACTTCATGAAGACACGATGATGGAGATCATGGTGTCATGCCAGTGACGATGATGATCATGGCGCCCCGAAGATGGAGATCAAAAGGAGCAAAATGATATTGGCCATATCATGTCACTATTTGATTGCATGTGATGTTTATCATGTTTTTACATCTTATTTGCTTAGAACGACGGTAGCATAAATAAGATGATCCCTCGCTAAAATTTCAAGAAAGTGTTCCCCCTAACTATGCACCATTGCGAAGGTTCGTTGTTTCGAAGCACCACGTGATGATCGGGTGTGATAGATTCTAACGTTCGAATACAACGGGTGTAAGCCGGATTTACACAAGCAAAACACTTAGGTTGACTTGACGAGCCTAGCATGTACAGACATGGCCTCGGAACACAAGAGACCGAAAGGTCAAACATGAGTCGTATAGCAGATACGATCAACATGAAGATGTTCACCGATGATGACTAGCCCGTATCACGTGATGATCGGACACGGCCTAGTTGACTCGGATTATGTATCACTTAGATGACTAGAGGGATGTCCATCTAAGTGGGAGTTCATTAAATAATCAGATGAACTTAATTATAATGAACATAGTCAAAAGGTCTTTGCAAATTATGTTGTAGCCTACACTTTAGTTCTACTGTTTTAAGATATGTTCCTAGAGAAAATTTAGTTGAAAGTTGACAGTAGCAATTATGCGGACTGGGTCCGTATACTAAGGATTGTCCTCATTGCTGCACAGAAGTCTTATGTCCTTAATGCACCGCTCGGTGTGCTGAACCTCGAGCGTCCTTTGGGGATGTTGCGAACATCTGACATACACGTTTTGATGACTACATGATAGTTCAGTGCGTAATGTTAAACGGTTTATAATTGAGGCACCGAAGACATTTTTGAAACGTCGCAGAACATATGAGATGTTCCAAGAGCTAAAATTAGGATTTCAGGCTCGTGCCCACGTCAAGAGGTATGAGACCTCCGACAAGTTTCTTAACCTGCAAACTAAGGGAGAAAAGCTCAATCATTGAGCATGTGCTCAGATTGTCTGAGTACTACAATCACTTGAATCAAGTGGGAGTTAATCTTCCAGATGAGATAGTGATGGTTCTCCATAGTCACTGCCACCAAGCTATTAGAGCTTCGTGACGAACTATAACATATCAGGGATAGACATGATGATCCTTGAGCAATTTGCAATATTTGACACCGCGAAAGTAGAAATCGAGTAGGAGCATCAATTGTTGATGGTTAGTAAAACCACTAGTTTCAAGAAGGGCAAGGGCAAGAAGGGATACTTCATGAAATGACAAATTAGTTGCTGCTCTAGTGAAGAAACTCAGGGTTGAACCCAAACCCGAGACTAAGTGCTTCTATAATGAGGGAACGGTCACTGAACAGAACTACCCTAGATACTTGGTAGATGAGAAGGCTGGCAAGGTTGACAGAAGTATATTGGACATACATTGTATTAAATGTGTACTTTACTAGTACTCCTAGTAGATACTGGTTCGGTTGCTAAGTGTTAGTAACTCGAAATAAAAGAGCTACGGAATAAATGGAGACTAGCTAAAGGTGAGATGACGATGTGTGTTCGAAGTGTTTCCAAGGTTGATGTGATCAAGCATCGCCTGCTCCCTCTACCATCAAGATTGGTGTTAAACCTAAATAATTGTTATTTGGTGTTTGTGTTGAGCATAGACATGATTGGATTATGTTTATCGTAATACGGTTATTCATTTAAGGAGAATAATGGTTACTCTGTTTATTTGAATAATACCTTCAACGGTCTTGCACCTAAAATGAATGGTTTATTGAATCTCGATCGTAGTGATACACATGTTCATACCAAAAGATATAAGATAGTAATGATAGTACCACATACTTGTGGCACTGCCATTTGAGTCATACTAGTATAAAACACATGAAGAAGTTCCATGTTGATGGATCTTTGGACTCACTCATTTTGAAAAGATTGAGACATGCGAACCATGTCTATTGGTTTATATGCATGAAGAAACTCCATACAGATGGATCGTTTGGACTCACTTGATTTTGAATCACTTGAGACATGCAAATCATACCACATGGGCAAGATGACTGAAAGGCCTCGTTTTTCAGTGAGATGAAACAAGAGAGCAACTTGTTGGAAGTAATACATTTGATGTGTGCAATCCAATGAGTGCTGAGGCACATAGTGAATATCGTTATACTCTTACTTCACAGATGATTTGAGTAGATTCTGAGTATAATTACTTGATGAAACACGAGTCTGAATTATTGAAAGGTTCAAGCAATTTCAGAGTGAAGTTGAAGATCATCATGGCAAGAGGATAAAATGTCTATGATATGATCATAGAGATGAATATCTGAGTTACGAGTTTGGTACACAATTAAGACCTTGTGGAAATTGTTTCATAACTAATACTGCCTGGACCACCATAGTGTGATGGTGTGTCTGAACATCATAAATGCACGCTATTGGATATGGTGCATACCATGATGTCTCTTATCGAATTACCACTATCGTTTATGGGTTAGGCATTAGAGACAACCACATTCACTTTAAATAGGGCACCACGTAATTCCGTTGAGATGACACCGTATGAACTATGGTTTAGAGAAACCTAAGCTGTCATTTCTTAAAAAATTTGGGGCTGTGATGCTTATGTGAAAAGTTTTGCCTGATGAGCTCGAACCTAAAGCGGATAAAATGCATCTTCATAGGACACCCAAAAACAGTTGGGTATACCTCCTAATTCAGATCCGGAAGCAAAAGTGATTGTTTCCAAAAATGGGTCCTTTCTCAAGGAAAAGTTTCTCTTGAAAGAATTGAGTAGGAGGATGGTGGAGACTTGATGAGGTTATTGAACCATCACTTCAACTAGTGTGTAGCAGGGCACAGGAAGTTGTTCCTATGGCGCCTACACCAATAGAAGTGGAAGCTGATGATAGTGATCATGAAACTTCAGATCAAGTCACTACCAAACCTCGTAGGTCGACAAGGATGCGTACTACTTCAGAGTGGTACGTAATCCTGTCTTGGGGGTCATGTCGCTAGACAACAATGAACCTACGAGCTGTGGAAAAGCAATGGTGGGCCTGGATTTCAACAAATGGCTCAAGGCCGTAAAATCCGAGAGAGGATCCATGTATAAAACAAAGTGTAGACTTTGGAAGAACTACTTGATGGTCGTAAGGCTGTTGGTACAGATGGATTTTAAAAGGGAAGACGGACAATGATGGTAAGTCTCACCATTAAGAAAGCTCGACTTGTCGCTAAGATGTTTTCCGACAAGTTCAAGGAGTTGACTACGATGAGACTTTCTCACTCATAGCGATGCTAAGAGTCTATTGAAATTATATTAGCAGTTCCTGCATTATTTATGAAATCTTGCAGATAGGATGTCAAAACATTGTTTCCTCAATGATTTTCTTGAGGAAAGGTTGTATGTGATACAACCAGAAGGTTTTGTCAATCCTAAAAGATGCTAACAAGTATGCAAAGCTCCAGCAATACTTCTAAGGACTTAAGTAAGCATCTCGGAGTTGGAATATACGCTTTGATGAGATGATAAAAGATTTTGGGTTTATACAAAGTTTATGAGAAACTTGTATTTCCAAAGAAGTGAGTGGGAGCACTATAGCATTTCTGATGAGTATATGTTGTTGACATATTGTTGATCAAAAATGATGTAGAATTTCTGGAAAGCATATAGGGTTATTTGAAAAGTGTTTTTCAATGGAAAACCTGGATTAAGCTACTTGAACATTGAGCATCAAGATCTATAAGGATGGATCAAAATCGCTTGATAGTACTTTCAAATGAGTACGCATCGTGACAAGATTTTGAAGGAGTTCAAAATAGATCGGCAAAGAAGGAGTTCGTGGCTGTGTTATAAGGTGTGAGTATGGAGTAAGACTCAAGACCTAACCACGGCAGAAGAGACAGAAAGGACGAAGGTCGTCCCCTATGCTTTAGACGTAGGCTCCACAGTATGCTATGTTGTGTACCGCACCTAAGGTGTGCCTTGCCATGAGTCAGTCAAGGGGTACAAGTGTGACCCGGGAATGGATCACGGGACAGCAGTCAAGGTTATCCTTAGTAACTAGTGGACCGAGGAATTTTCTCGATTATGGAGGTGGTAAAAGAGTTCGTCGTAAAGGGTTACGCCGATGCAAACTTTGACACTAATCTGGATGACTGTGAGTAGTAGACCAGATTCGTATAGTAGAGCAGTTATTTGGAATAGTTCCAAATAGCGCGTGGTAGCTGCATCTAGGAGATGACATAGAGATTTGTAAAGCACACATAGATCTGAAAGATTCAGACCTGTTGACTAATAACCTCTCTCACAAGCGAGATATGATCAAACCCAATGGGTGCTGGATTCATTACAATCACATAGTGATGTGAACTAGATTATTGACTCTAGTGCAAGTGGGAGACTGTTGGAAATATGCCCTAGAGGCAATAATAAAATGGTTATTATTATATTTCCTTGTTCATAATAATTGTCTATTGTTCATGCTATAATTGTATTAACTGGAAACCATAATACATGTGTGAATACATAGACCACAACATGTCCCTAGTGAGCCTCTAGTTGACTAGCTCGTTGATCAATAGATGGTTATGGTTTCCTGACCATGGACATAGGATGTCATTGATAACGGGATCACATCATTAGGAGAATGATGTGATGGACAAGACCCAATCCTAAGCATAGCACAAGATCGTATAGTTCGTTTGCTAAGAGCTTTTCTAATGTCAAGTATCATTTCCTTAGACCATGAGATTGTGCAACTCCCGGATACCGTAGGAATGCTTTGGGTGTACCGAACGTCACAACGTAACTGGGTGGCTATTGTAGTGACCAGACCTCAAACAGTCCAATCTCTGTGCTCAGTGTCATCCCTGGATCAGTAATGCTGACACCACACAGTACTTGGAGGATTTATAACAAAGTAGCAATCACACACTTATTACATCCAATGTCTCAAAAGAGAACTTATTGAAATAAATATGGCTTAAGGCCATCTAAAACAATAATAGCGGAAGGCTTGGAAGATAAGCGAGTCCATCAACTCCAACGGCATCACTGAGTATAGAACCACGACCTAACAACACCTTACTCGTCGTCTGAAAAGTCTGCAACATGAAATGTTGCAGCCCGGAAACGGGTCAGCACATGGAATATGCTGGCAACGTAACACATAGAGAATAACAATGGAGATATGCTATACTACATGCATATTTGGCTGGTGGTAAAGCTCTATGGTTACAATTTTTGCATAAAGCCAATTTTTCCCTACTACAAAGGAATAAATTCATTTAACTATCACGGTGGTTGTTAAACATTGAGAATGGTTGACAGCATTCTCAATCCCAATTAAAAAGTACTCATTAAAACCCAACAATATTAATTAAAGTAACATGATGAGATTCACATGATAATCAAGTACTAGATACTCAAAACGTCCATAACCGAGGACACGGCTAATCATGATTAGTTTGTACACTCAACAGAGGTTTGCGCACTTTTCCCCACATGACTCGATCTCCTCCGTTTGGTTTCTCGCACTACATGGTGTTTGAGAAACGGATGACTGAGACATAGTCTTTCAGAAGCGCTTGCACCTTACGTAAGGGGTAGACCGTACCAACCTACATCCCCTACATCTGCTAGTCAACCCCATAAGAGTTCGCACAACTTAGTCAACTATGCTAGAGCCCATAATAGCATGTGGCTGCACACGGAAGTTTCTAGTTTGAATAATCTCATGATCCCTTTGAGCCTGGGTGGCGGTCCGAAGAAAAACAGGCAAGTCCTAGAAACCCAGGTGCCTAGACAGGCAAGTCCTGGAGTAACCAGGTGCCTCAATCCACCCAGATGTGTATTAATGTTGACACCTTAAATAAACCATTAATTAACAATCTCACATCTGTCATGGAAATTCACTCAAACCCAATCCACTTCTACTAGCATAGCATGACATAATAAGCAAACGTAGAAGTAACTCCTAGGGGTTTGAAAATAAAACAGGTAATAGGTACTACCTCAACTAATTCCCATAACCCACAATTTAATTAGATCCTAATCATGAAATGTTTGGAGGATTGAACTAATGCATAAAAACTGGATATGAGAAAAGGTATGATCAAAGTGTGAACTTGCCTGCAATGTTGATGAAGATGATTCGCACTCAAAACTCTTGATAGTTCTATTCGTCTCACTCCGTTCAATCTATCGTAAGCAAGCAGTAGTAACCACACATAAGCAATCACTCAAAAGATCGGAAAGAATGAAGAAGACAATTCGAAAAGCATCAAAAACCAAGAAAATAACTCTTGCAACATAAAACAATTTCTAACAGTACCAAAATTATGTGAATTTGGCCTTATCAAAAAGTTTAGGTCAAGAGGTTCGATTTGCAAAAAGAATCAACTCAAACGGAGTTACGGAACTTAAGTTATGATCAAACGAACTTCAAATTCAAATCTGATCTAAATCAAATTTTAAACTTTCAAAAACATGTTTGAGTTGGATTACTGGATAGAGGAGATCGTAACGAAGAAGTGGGCATTGGTTTCATCTAATTTGGATGAACGAGTAAAAAGTTATGGATATTTGAAAAATCAGGGCCAAGCTGTTTTATGGAGAGAAAAATAGCTACGGCTAAGGCCTAATGTATAAATACGTACACTAATTGGCAATCTAATTATTTTATCGTACTAGTCTAGAAAATAATAAACTACAGAAGTATAAAAAACGAAAAAAGATACCTTTTTTTGAAACTTCGGTAACTTTATTAGATCAAAAAATTGTTACATCATCCACTAGCCCTTGTACAATATATGCTGGCGGTTCCTCAACCCAGAGAGCAGATTTATCTGAAGCCGCTTCCCTAGCTAGCTCATGCGAAACAGAATTCGCTTCCCTCGGGCAATGGACAAAAGAGACCGAAGTATACCCTATAGCGAGAACCAAACAGTCTGAATAAATCACCGCTGCTCCTGATGCCGTGAAACCTCCATTGTTCATAGTGTTGATCACCTCCATACAGTCTGACTCAACAACAAGCTTGGTAATCCCCAATTGCTGCGCAAGAAGAAGGCCATGTCGCAAGGCATAAGCTTCCGCTGTTCCCGCATCCATGACATGTTCCAGCTTCTCACTTGACGCCGCAATGAAGCTGCCCTTGTGATCACGTAAGACAGCGCCTACCGCCCCTTGCAGAGCTTCAGTACAGAAAGCAATGTCTACGTTTAACTTGACAAAACCTTCAAGCGGCTTGCTCCAACCTTCCCTCCTGATGGCAGCGCCCTTGTTCCTCGCCTTCAGATAGTTCGCCGTTAGTGCTGCAATCGAGAACGCTGACCGCTCAGGGGTTTGAACCTCCTCTCCATGAACATGTTGGCGCCGTTCCCACCATATGTACCAGATGCCCACTAGGATCATATCTTGCGCTGAGGCAGCTGATACGAGACTTTCCCGTGAAGAGGCACATAAAATGTAATCTAGTACTGCTGAACCCGCCCTATCTGTTACGCATGCTTCCTCTATGAACCTGTGCAATTTCAGGCATCTCCAAACTTCCGTAGCTCTTGGGCAAGTGAACAAAGTGTGCTTGATATCCTCACACCCACCCACGCACATAGGACAGCCATCCGGTGTGTCAATGTGGCGATTGGCCAAAACCCCATAGCATGGTAAAAACCCATGCAGAACCTTCCACGCATGGATCTTCATTTTAGCTGGAATTTGGGATTTCCAAAGCTTTGCCCAAACCGGATATCGCTGAGATGGCTCTCCTTCTGTTCTTTCAACGAAAAAAGATACCTTTATAAGGCAGAGAAAAGACAATTTCGGAGAGAAAAGACAATTTCCAGAAGCCGCGCCGGAGAGGAGAAAAATATTTTTCTTAAATGAATCTAGTCAAACCAAAATATTGATTTAACTTGAATCAGATGATTTTTGAAGGCTCTATAGGTCTATATTTATTGGTGGAAAAGAGGCTTCAGGGTCAAAGGTTAGGCAATGTGGGACTAAACATAGATGAAGGGAAAAGAAACAGAGAAGAAGAGGCGCCTCGCATGGGCCTAGAGGCCTTCGGCCGGCCGCACACACTGTAAAATATATTTATTTTTTTGAGCCATAGAAAAGAAAAAGAAAAACTATGGAAAAAAATATGGGGAAGGAATATGGCCCGCTGGGCCTGGCCCATATATTAAATAGAAAAAGAAAAGATGGGGCGCCCGCTGGTACTATGATGCGCACGTCAGCGACAGTTAGTTTTAGGCGCGCGTGCAGTTTTTGTTATTTGTTTTTTTCTTAAAACAGAAAGCGATAAACTGAAAAACGAAAATGAAACTAAAATTTTATATAGGCATAATATATATCAAAATTTTCAGAAAAATATTTTCTACAAGCTAAACATTTTCCTAGCATTAAATAAAATTCACACAAATTCAGATAATTCAAAGAGTGCTACTGGTCTAATAAAATCCAATAGAAATCATTATAAAAATACCAAAATTAATTCAAATTTATTTCTCTCCAATTTTCTGATGTAGGGAATCATGTTACCCTATTTTCCGCATATTTTATTTTTGGATAAAAATAATTTGAATAAAACTCCAATAACTCCAAATTGAAATAAATTCAAAAGAACTTTGAATTTGATTCTTTTAAAACTCCCAACTCATATTTCATATAATTTGAAGAAGTCATTTTATCTTCTCTCATGAAAATCATTGAGTTGCGTGAAGTTTATGAATCGAAATATTTCCAAATGAAATTCCAATATTTTCAAATACCCTTTCATTTAATTAAATGGAGGAAGTCATATCATCTTCGCTCAAGGGTTTTGTATTTGAAAAGAATTTGAATTCATGAAGATCAGAAAAGAAAATGAAAGTTTGGGAAAGTCCTTTTATTCCCTCTCATTTAACTTTCAAAAAGTTTCGAATTCACTCACTTTCAGTCAATCAATCAACACTATCTATTTATTATAACATTCCAAAATTTAGAATTTTGGGATGTTACAGCTATAAAGGTGCACTACAGGTATCTCCGAAAGTGTTTGTTGGGTTGGCACGAATCGAGACTGGGATTTGTCACTCCGTATGACGGAGAGGTATCTCTGGGCCCACTCGGTAATGCATCATCATAATGAGCTCAATGTGACTAAGTAGTTAGTCACGGGATCATGCATTACGGAACGAGTAAAGTGACTTGCTGGTAACAAGATTGAACGAGGTATTGGGATACCGACGATCGAATCTCGGGCAAGTAACGTACCGATTGACAAAGGGAATTGTATACGGGATTGACTTAATCCTCGACATCATGGTTCATCCGATGAGATCATCGTGGAACATGTGGGATCCAACATGGGTATCCAGATCCCGCTGTTGGTTATTGGCCATAGAATGTCTCGGTCATGTCTGCATGGTTCCCGAACCCGTGGGGTCTACACACTTAAGGTTCGGTGACGCTAGAGTTGTTATGCGAAATAGTATGTGGTTTCGAAGGTTGTTCGGAGTCCCGGATGAGATCCCAGACGTGATGAGGAACTCCAGAATGGTCGGGAGGTGAAGATCAATATATTGGATGAAGGGTATTGGAGTCCAGAATTGTTCTGGGAGTACCGGGTGACGACCAGCGTGACCGAAATGTGTTTCAGAGGCCCCGGCAAGCGTTGGGGGGCCTTATGGGCCAAGGGAAGGGGGCTTACCAACCCACTAAAGGGTTGTGCGCCCCTCCAACCCCTCTCACGTAACCTGGAGAGGTGGGGGCGCCTCCCCTAGGGCAGTCGCCCCTCCCGGCTTGGGGGGCAAGTTTCCTAGGGGTGGGGGCGCCCAAACCCATTTAGGGTTTCCCCTGTGGCCGCCACCCCTCCCCTAGGGAACCCTAGGGCGCCTCCTCCACACCCCTTCCCCTATATATAGTGAGGGAGAGAGAGGGTAGTAGCACCCCTTCCCTGGCGCAGCCCCTCCCTCATCCAACTCTTCCTCCTTCTCCGTAGTGCTTGGCGAAGCCCTGCAGGAATACCACGAGCTCCACCACCACGCCGTCATGCTGCCGGAGTTCTCCGTCAACTTCTCCTTTCCCCTTGCTGGATCAAGAAGGAGGAGACGTCCCCGGGCTGTACGTGTGTTGAACGCGGAGGCGCCGTTGTTCGGTGCTTAGATCAGAATCGACCGCGATCTGAATCGCTGCGAGTATGACTCCTTTATCCACGTTCTTGTAACACTTTTGTTTCGCGATCTTCAAGGGTATAAAGATGCACTCCCCTCTCTCTCGTTGCTAGTCTATCCATAGATTGATCTTGGTGATGCGTAGAAATTTTTGAATTATTGCTACGTTCCCCAACAGGTGGAGAGGTGAAGATCAAAGACCGCGAGTGAAGATAGGAAGGCACACACGGAGTAGCATAGGCTTGCACTCGAGGGGCAAAGGCTTGCAATGGAGGCTAGGGAGCAAATGATCAAGAGTGAAAGGATCAAGGTGAACCTCGTGGCGGATGAATAGGGACAATTTTTTTTACTTTCATTATTAGTATGTTTCGATATACAAAATATAAAGGTGTGTCTAAACAATTGCTATGGTGAGACAAACAATCTATATGATGCTTGCAAGATCAAGTGACAAAGTAAACCACAGGTAAGGAGGTAGGGTTAGAGATAACCAGAGACACTTAGACAGGGATGTATACTAATGTTATCTTTCTTGGAGGGAATCTAGTTACCGTTGGAGATATGGGTTTTACCACGAAGGCACACATAAAACATGGGAATGGGGCAGTAGTGCCATGCCATGATCAGATCTCGTAACGGCCGAAGGAGCGCCCTCGTCGCCAGTATTAGGTCGGGCCAACTTCCTTGTTAGTTCGTCTTTCTTTTATGTTTCTTCATTCATTCTTCTTTTTGTCGTGCTCATATTTTCTAAAATAAAAATCAAGAATACACACATTCTGAAACTTATATTTACTTATTTTTTCAAAGAATTGCACATTTTAAAAAGTTAATATGGTGTACAAAATTTGCTAGCATAATTTGGAAAAAATTTATAGTATTTAAAAAATGCTTGTAATATTTGAAATTTTTCACACGTTAAAAAAATGTATGTGACATTTTATAAAAAATGTTTGTGAGATTCAAAAAAAGAATTTTATAGCATTCAAAACAAGGTGTGTTACATTAAAACAATGTTCACGTGTTTTAAAAAAATATTCTTGACATTGTAAAAAACCTTATACAATCTACAAAAATGTCAGCATAGTTCAATAAATATGTTTCATACCATTCAAAAAAATTCTCAACTTGTGCTTGAAAATATTTAACAAAAATTCAAAAACATGTTAATCATGTATTTGAAAAATGTTAAATGTGCATACAAATATTTTAGATGTACACCAAAAGGTACAATTTGTATTAAAAAAAAGAAATCAAAACCTGCATTTGATAAATGTTAAACGTGTGTAAAACAAGTCTTACTGATATATACGAAAAATATGCAATGTGCATACAAAAATTAGATATCAAAACATATATTTGAAGAAAAAAATGTCCCTGGTGTATATAAAAAAGGTACAATGTGTCTATAAAATTGTAGACATGTGTTAAAAACAATAAGAAAACGGAAAAGCCCGAAAGAAAATCGGTGAAAAACACATAAAAAATCTAAAAGAAAACCCTTGAAAATCAACACAAAAAAAGAACAAAAGGAAATATTGTATAAATGTTAAAATACAAAAAAAGAAAATAAAAATGAAATAAATGAAAAGCGCATAGAAAAAAACTGAATAAAAACCGTAAACACGCGCGCGCACACACACACACACACACAAACAATACATCTAATAGACAACAAAGAACATGTTCAGGGCTGGATGGATAAATGTCTCTCAGCTGGAGGTAAAGAGGTCTTAATCAAGTCAGTTGCTCAATCTATTCACGCATACTCTATGTCATGTTTCAAGTTGCCTCGGGGCCTATGTAATCACATAAATGGGTTGCTTCGAAAATTTTGGTGGGGAAGTAGAAGAGGTGAGCGGAAGACAACATGAGTTTCATGGGAGACTATGTCCAAGCCAAATTCATGGGAGGAATGGGATTCCGAGACATTGAGTTGTTTAACCTTGCCTTGTTAGCAAGGCAAGCATGGAGGATCTTGCAGGACCCTAGCTCTTTAAGCGCCAGAGTTTTGAAGGCTCGCTATTATCCAGAGTGCGATTTCCTTGTTGCTCCTCTAGGCTCTAATCCATCGCAAGTATGGCATTTCATCAGAGAAGGAAGAGATGTCCTTTCTTTGGGACTCGTCAAGCGGATTGGCTCAGGTACATAAACTAATATATGGCACGAAAATTGGCTGCCAAGAGATTTTAAACTACGTCTCATGTGTGCGCTCTCGGTCAACCCTCCATCTTTAGTAGTTGAGCTCATTGATCAAGGTACTACAGCATGGGACAGACAGGAGCTGCATGAGCATTTTGTTGAACCAGACATTGATGTTATTGTCAATATCCCGCTGAGCACGAGGCTTCAGAGTGATTTCTGAGCGTGGCATTACGACAAAAGGGGTGTGTTCTCCGTTCGTTCAGCTTATAGGATGATTTCGGACATTAAGGCTCAATGCGAGGATTGGCTCGAGCACCGACCAAGTATCTCAAATCATACTGCCACCAAGAGGGACTGGACCAGCTTACGGAAGATGAAAGTTCCATCTGAAGGAAATATGCCCTAGAGGCAATAATAAAGTTATTATTTATTTCCTTATTTCATGATAAATGTTTATTATTCATGCTAGAATTGTATACATGTGTGAATACATAGACAAACATAGTGTCACTAGTATGCCTCTACTTGACTAGCTCGTTGAATCAAAGATGGTTAAGTTTCCTAGCCATAGACATAAGTTGTCATTTGATTAACGGGATCACATCATTAGGAGAATGATGTGATTGACATGACCCATTCCGTTAGCCTAGCACTTGATCGTTTAGTATACTGCTATTGCTTTCTTCATGACTTATACATGTTCCTGTAACTATGAGAATTATGCAACTCCCGTTTACCGGAGGAACACTTTGGGTACTACCAAACGTCACAACGTAACTGGGTGATTATAAAGGAGTACTACAGGTGTCTCCAAAGGTACATGTTGGGTTGGCGTATTTCGAGATTAGGTTTTGTCACTCCGATTGTCGGAGAGGTATCTCTGGGCCCTCTCGGTAATGCACATCACTTAAAGCCTTGCAAGCATTGTAACTAATGAGTTAGTTGCGGGATGATGTATTACGTAACGAGTAAAGAGACTTGCCGGTAACGAGATTGAACTAGGTATTGGATACCAACGATCGAATCTCGGGCAAGTAACATACCGATGACAAAGGGAACAACGTATATTGTTATGCGGTTTGACCAATAAAGATCTTCGTAGAATATGTGGGAGCCGATATGAGCATCCAGGTTCCGATATTGGTTATTGACCGAGAATAGTTCTAGGTCATGTCTACATTGTTCTCGAACCCGTAGGGTCCGCACGCTTAAGGTTTCGATGACAGTTATATTATGAGTTTATGAGTTTTGATGTACCGAAGGAGTTCGGAGTCCCGGATGAGATCGGGGACATGACGAGGAGTCTCGAAATGGTCGAGACGTAAAGATCGATATATTGGACGACTATATTCGGAGTTCGGAAAGGTTCCGAGTGATTCGGGTATTTTTCGGAGTACCGGAGAGTTACGGGAATTCGCCGGGGAGTATATGGGCCTTATTGGGCCATACGGGATTAGAGGAGAGAGGCCGAAAGGAAGGAGGCGCGCAGCCCCCCTCTGGTCCGAATTGGACAAGGGGTGCGGCCCCCTTTTCCTTCCTCCTCTCCCCCTCTTTCCCCCTTCTCCTACTCCAACAAGGAAGGAGGGAGTCCTACTCCCGGTGGGAGTAGGACTCCCCTTGGCGCGCCCCTCCTAGGCCGGCCGCCCCCTCCCCCCTTGCTCCTTTATATACGGGGGCAGGGGGGCACCTTTAGGCACAACAACACAAGTTGATCTATGGATCGTTCCTTAGCCGTGTGCGGTGCCCCTTCCACCATATTCCACCTTGGTCATATCGTCGCGGAGTTTAGGCGAAGCCCTGCGCCGGTAGAACATCATCATCTTCACCACGCCATCGTGCTGACGGAACTCATCTCCGGAGCTTTGCTGGATCGGAGCACGGAGATCGTCATCGAGCTGAATGTGTGCTGAACTCGGAGGCCCCGTACGTTCGGTGCTTGGATCGGTCGGATCGTGAAGACGTACGACTACATCAACCGCGTTGTGCTAACGCTTCCGCTTTCGGTCTACGAGGGTACGTGGACAATACTCTCCCCTCTCGTTGCTATACCATCACCATGATCTTGCGTGTGCGTAGGAAATTTTTTAAAATTACTACGTTCCCCAACAGTGGTATCCGAGCCTAGGTTTTATGCGTCGATGTTATATGCACGAGTAGAACACAAGTGAGTTGTGGGCGATACAAGTCATACTGCTTACCAGCATGTCATACTTTGGTTCGGCGGTATTGTGAGATGAAGCGGCCCGGAACGACATTACGCGTACGCTTACGCGAGACTGGTTTCACCGTTACGAGCACTCGTGCTTAAAGGTGGCTGGCGGGTGTCTGTCTCTCTCACTTTAGCTGAATCGAGTGTGGCTACGCCCGGTCCTTGCGAAGGTTAAAACAGCACTAACTTGACGAACTATCGTTGTGGTTTTGATGCGTAGGTAAGAACGGTTCTTGCTAAGCCCGTAGCAGCCACATAAAATTTGCAACAACAAAGTAGAGGACGTCTAACTTGTTTTTGCAGGGCATGTTGTGATGTGATATGGTCAAGACGTGATGCTATATTTTTATTGTATGAGATGATCATGTTTTGTAACCGAAAGTTATCGGCAACTGGCAGGAGCCATATGGTTGTCGCTTTATTGTATGAAATGCAAACGCCCTGTAATTGCTTTACTTTATCACTAAGCGGTAGCAATAGTCGTAAAAGCAATAGATGGCGTAACGACAACGATGCTACGATGGAGAGCAAGGTGTCGCGCCGGTGACGATGGTGATCATGACGGTGCTTCGGAGATGGAGATCACAAGCACAAGAAGATGATGGCCATATCATATCACTTATATTGATTGCATGTGATGTTTATCCTTTTTGCATCTTATCTTGCTTTGATTGACAGTAGCATTTTAAGATGATCTCTCACTTAATAATCAAGAAGTGTTCTCCCTGAGTATGCACCATTGTGAAAGTTCTTCGTGCTGAGACACCACGTGATGATCGGGTGTGATAGGCTCTACGTTCAAATACAACGGGTGCAAAACAGTTGCACACGCGGAATACTCAGGTCATACTTGACGAGCCTAGCATATACAGATATGTCCTCGGAACACGGAGACCGAAAGGTCGAGCGTGAATCATATAGTAGATATGATCAACATAGTGATGTTCACCATTGAAAACTACTCCATCTCACGTGATGATCGGACATGGTTTAGTTGATTTGGATCACGTGATCACTTAAATGACTAGAGAGATGTCTGTCTAAGTGGGAGTTCTTAAGTAATATGATTAATTGAACTTAAATTTATCATGAACTTAGTCCTGGTAGTATTTTTCAAATTATGTTGTAGATCAATAGCTCGCGTTGTTGCTTTCATATGTTTATTTTGATATGTTCCTAGAGAAAACTGTGTTGAAAGATGTTAGTAGCAATGATGCGGATTGGATTCGTGATCTGAGGTTTATCCTCATTGCTGCACAGAAGTATTATGTCCTTAATGCACCGCTAGGTGATAGACCTATTATAGGAGCAGATGCAGACGTTATGAACGTTTGGCTAGCTCAATATGATGACTACTTGATAGTTTAGTGCACCATGCTTAATGGCTTAGAATCGGGACTTCAAAGACGTTTTGAACGTCATGGACCATATGAGATGTTTCAGGAGTTGAAGTTAATATTTCAAGCAAATACCCGAGTTGAGAGATATGAAGTCTCCAACAAGTTCTATAGCTAAAAGATGGAGGAGAATCGCTCAATTAGTGAGCATATGCTCAGATTGTCTGGGTACTTCAATCGCTTGAATCAAGTGGGAGTTAATCTTCCAGATAAGATAGTGATTGACAGAATTCTTTAGTCACCATCACTAAGTTACTAGAACTTCGTGATGAACTATAGTATGCAAGGGATAACGAAAACGATTCCCGAGATCTTCGTGATGTTGAAATCGACGAAGGTAGAAATCAAGAAAGAGCATCAAGTGTTGATGATTGACAAGACCACTAGTTTCAAGAAAAGGGCAAAGGGAAAGAAAGGGAAACTTCAAGTAGAATGGCAAACAAGTTGTCACTCCCGTGAAGAAGACCAAAGCTGGACCAAATCCTGAAACTGAGTGCTTACACTGCAAAGGGAATGGTGACTAGAAGCGGAAATGCCCTGAATATTTGGTGGATAAGAAGGATGGCAAAGTGAACAAGGGTATATTTGATATACAGGTTATTGATGTGTACCTTACTAGTGTTTATAGTAGCCCCTGAGTATTTAATACTTGTTCGGTTGCTAATATTAGTAACTCGAAACAGGAGTTACAGAATAAACAGAGACTAGTTGAGGGTGAAGTGACGATGAGTGTTGGAAGCACTAGTTCCAAGATTGATATGATCATCATCGCACACTCCCTATACTTTCGGGATTAGTGTTAAACCTAAATAAATGTTATTTGGCGTTTGTGTTGAGCATGAATATGATTTGATCATGTTTATTGCAATACGGTTATCCATTTAAAATTAGAGAATAATTGTTGTTCTGTTTACATGAACAAAACCTTCAATGGTCATACACCCAATGAAAATAGTTTGTTGGATCTCGATCATAGTGATACACATATTCATAATATTGAGGCCAAAAGATGCAAAGTTAATAATGATAGTGCAACTTATTTGTGGCACTGCCGTTTGGGTCATATCGGTGTAAAGCGCATGAAGAAACTCCATAAAGATGGATTTTCGGAATCACTTGGTTATGAATCATTTGATGCTTGCGAACCGTGCCTTTTGGGCAAGATGACTAAAACACCGTTCTTCGGAACAATGGAACGAGCTACTGACTTATTGAAAATAATACATACTGATGTATGCAGACCAATGAGTATGAAGGCTCGTGGCAAGTATCGTTATTTTCTGACCTTCACAAGATGATTTGAGCAGATATGGGTATATCTACTTGATGAAACATAAGTCTGAAATAGTTGAAAGGTTCAAAGAATTTCAGAGTGAAGTGGAAAAATCATCGTAACAAGAAAATAAAGTTTCTGCGATCTGATCGCGGAGACGAATATTTGAGTTACGAGTTTGGTCTTCAATTAAAACAATGTGGAATAGTTTCACAGCTCACGCCACCTGGAACACCACAACGTTATGGTGTGTCCGAATGTCGTAACCGCACTTTATTGGATATGGTGCGATCTATGATGTCTCTTACTGATTTACCAATATTGTTTTGGGGTTATGCATTAGAGACAGCTGCATTCACATTAAAAGGGCACCATCTAAATCCGTTGAGATGACAACATATGAACTATGGTTTAGCAAGAAACCCAAGTTGTCATTTCTTAAAGTTTGGGGCTGCGATGCTTATGTGAAAAAGTTTCATCCTGATAAGCTCGAACCCAAATCGGAGAAGTGCGTCTTCATAGAATACCCAAAGGAAATTATTGGGTACACCTTCTATCACAGATCCGAAGGCAAGATATTCGTTGCTAAAAATGGATCCTTTCTAGAGAAGGAGTTTCTCTCGAAAGAAGTGAGTGGGAGGAAAGTAGAGCTTGATAAGGTAATTTGTACCTTCTCCCGAATTGGAAAGTAGTTCATCACGGAAATCAGTTCCAGTGATTCCTACACCAATTAGTGAGGAAGCTAATGATAATGATCATGAAACTTCAGATCAAGTTACTACAAAACCTCGTAGGTCTTCCAAAGTACAGTCCGCACCAGAGTAGTACGGTAATACTATTCTGGAAGTCATGTTACTAGACCATGATGAACCTACGAACTATGAGGAAGCGATGATGAGCCCAGATTCCGCAAAATGGTTGGAGGCCATGAAATCTGAGATAGGATCCATGTATGAGAACAAAGTGTGAACTTTGGTGGACTTGCCCGATGATCGGCAAGCCATAGAAAATAATGGATCTTCAAGAAGAAGACGGACGTTGATAGTAGTGTTACTATCTACATAGCTCGACTTGTCGCAAAAAGGTTTTTGACAAGTTCAAGGTGTTGACTACAATGAGATTTTCTCAACTGTAGCGATGCTTAAGTCTGTCCGAATCATGTTAGCAATTGCCACATTTTATGAAATCTGGCAAGTGGATGTCAAAAACTGCATTCCTTAATGGATTTATTAAAGAAGAGTTGTATATGATGCAACCAGAAAGTTTTTGTCAATCCTAAATATGCTAACAAAGTGTGCAAGCTCCAGCAATCCATTTATGGACTGGTGCAAGCCTCTCGGAGTTGGAATATACGCTTTGATGAATTGATCAAAGCATATAGTTTTATACAGATTTTTTTGAGAAGCCTGTATTTACAAGAAAGTGAGTGGGAGCACTACAGCCTTTCTGATAAGTATATGTGAATGACATATTATTGATCGGAAATAATGTAGAATTATTCTGCAAAGCATAAAGGAGTGTTTGAAATAAGTTCTTTAAAAGAAAGACTTCAGTAAAGCTACTTACATATTGAGCATCAAGATCTATTGAGATAGATCAAGACGCTTGATAAGATTTTCAATGAGTACATACCTTGACAAGATTTTGAATAGTTCAAAATGGAACAGTCAAAGAAGGAGTTCTTGTCTGTGATGCAAATGTGTGAAGTTGAGTAAGACTCAAGACCCGACCATGGCAGAAAATAGAAAAAGAATGAAAAGTCATTCCCTATGCCTCAGTCATAGGTTCTATAAAGTATGTTATGCTGTGAACCAGACCTATTGTATACCTTGCTCTGAGTTTGACAAAGGAATACAATTTTGATCTAAGAGTAGATCACTGGACAGCGGTCAAGAATATCCTTAGTGAGGACTAAGGAGATGTTTCTCGATTATGGAGATGATAAAAGAGCCCGTCATAAAAAGTTACAACGATGCAAGCTTTTACACCAATCCAGATAACTCTAAGTCTCAATCTGGATACATATTGAAAGTGGGAGCAATTAGCTAGAGTAGCTCCGTGCAGAGCATTGTAGACATAGAATATTTGCAAAATACATGCGGTTCTGAATTCGACAGACCCGTTGACTAAGCTTCTCTCACGAGCAAAACATGATCGCACCTTAGTACTCTTTGGGTGTTAATCACATAACGATGTGAACTAGATTATTGACTCTAGTAAACCCTTTGGGTGTTGGTCACATGACGATGTGAACTATGGGTGTTAATCATATACAGATATGAATATTGGTGTTAAATCACATGGCGATGTGAACTAGATTATTGACTCTAGTGCAAGTGGGAGACTGAAGGAAATATGCCCTAGATGCAATAATAAAGTTATTATTTATTTCCTTATTTCATAATAAATGTTTATTATTCATGCTAGAATTGTATTAACCGGAAACATAATACATGTGTGAATACATAGACAAACATAGTGTCACTAGTATGCCTCTACTTGACTAGCTCGTTGAATCAAAGATGGTTAAGTTTCCTAGCCATAGACATGAGTTGTCATTTGATTAACGGGATCACATCATTAGGAGAATGATGTGATTGACATGACCCATTCCGTTAGCCTAGCACTTGATCGTTTAGTATACTGCTATTGATTTCTTCATGACTTATACATGTTCCTGTAACTATGAGAATTATGCAACTCCCGTTTACCGGAGGAACACTTTGGGTACTACCAAACGTCACAACATAACTGGGTGATTATAAAGGAGTACTACAGGTGTCTCCAAAGGTACATGTTGGGTTGGCGTATTTCGAGATTAGGTTTTGTCACTCCGATTGTCGGAGAGGTATCTCTGGGCCCTCTCGGTAATGCACATCACTTAAAGCCTTGCAAGCATTGTAACTAATGAGTTAGTTGCGGGATGATGTATTACGTAACGAGTAAAGAGACTTGCCGGTAACGAGATTGAACTAGGTATTGGATACTGACGATCGAATCTCGGGCAAGTAACATACCGATGACAAAGGGAACAACGTATATTGTTATGCGGTTTGACCAATAAAGATCTTCGTAGAATATGTGGGAGCCTATATGAGCATCCAGGTTCCGCTATTGGTTATTGACCGAGAATAGTTCTAGGTCATGTCTACATTGTTCTCGAACCCGTAGGGTCCGCACGCTTAAGGTTTCGATGACAGTTATATTATGAGTTTATGAGTTTTGATGTACCGAAGGAGTTCGGAGTCCCGGATGAGATCGTGGACATGACGAGGAGTCTCGAAATGGTCGAGACGTAAAGAGCGATATATTGGACGACTATATTCGGAGTTCGGAAAGGTTCCGAGTGATTCGGGTATTTTTCGGAGTACCGGAGAGTTACGGGAATTCGCCGGGGAGTATATGGGCCTTATTGGGCCATACGGGATTAGAGGAGAGAGGACGAAAGGAAGGAGGCGCGCAGCCCCCCTCTGGTCCGAATTGGACAAGGGGTGCGGCCCCCTTTTCCTTCCTCCTCTCCCCCTCTTTCCCCCTTCTCTTACTCCAACAAGGAAGGAGGGAGTCCTACTCCCGGTGGGAGAGTAGGACTCCCCTTGGCGCGCCCCTCCTAGGCCGGCCGCCCCCTCCCCCCTTGCTCCTTTATATACGGGGGCAGGGGGGCACCTCTAGGCACAACAACACAAGTTGATCTACGGATCGTTCCTTAGCCATGTGCGGTGCCCCCTTCCACCATATTCCACCCCGGTCATATCGTCGCGGAGTTTAGGTGAAGCCCTGCGCCGGTAGAACATCATCATCGTCACCACGCCGTCGTGCTGACGGAACTCATCTCCGGAGCTTTGCTGGATCGGAGCACGGAGATCGTCATCGAGCTGAACGTGTGCTGAACTCGGAGGCCTCGTACGTTCGGTGCTTGGATCGGTCGGATCGTGAAGACATACAACTACATCAACCGCGTTGTGCTAACGCTTCCGCTTTCGGTCTACGAGGGTACATGGACAATACTCTCCCCTCTCGTTGCTATACCATCACCATGATCTTGCGTGTGCGTAGGAATTTTTTTAAAATTACTACGTTCCCCAACACCATCAAAGGTTCGTGTTTGTGCATGGCGACTTGCGCGCACATCCTTACCAACAGGCACAACCAGATTTGACAGGAACATGGCAACCACGCCAGTATGCACTATTTGTTGGTCTGCGGAAGATACTTGGCGGCATTCACTTTTCGAGTGTAGCATGTCGTGCTGTGTTTGGGCATTGGGGATGAGGAAATCCTTGAACATGCAATATCAAACAAATCTGAAGACGCAAAATTGTGGTTGTTCTGGTTATTCGACACTACACCACAATCTGATCTCGTGCGGGTCCTTATAACAATGTGGTCAATCTGGTGGGCGAGGAGGAGAGCTATTCACGACAATGAATTCCAGAGTCCACTGTCCACGATGTGTTTCATTAAGAGATATTTACAGGACCTGCAGATTGTTGCTGAACGTGCTGCTCGCCCGACACGAGGTTTGGCTCCACGACAAAGGCCTCTCCGCTGGCTTGCATCGGAGGGAAACGCGGTAAAACTGAACGTGGATGGTGGGCTATCCCGCCCTGGCGATAAGGGAGCAGTAGCGGTCATTTGTAGGGACAAAAACGACCAATTCCTAGGTGTGTCCGCTGCCACCTTTGATGGATTGGTGGATCCAGTTAGCTTGGAAGCTCACGCATGTAATGAAGCACTTGCTTTAGGAAAAGATTTGCATGTCCGACGTTTGGTGGTTGGTTCAAACTGTCTTGAAGTTGTCACATGCATAGCTATGGGTGCAGCATCTACCTATGCTTTCATCTTGAAAGAGATAGTTCATACTCCCTCCGTCAAGTACTTGTCTTAGAAATGGATAAAATGAATGTATCTATAACTAAAATAAGTCTAATACAACCATCTCTAGGACAAGTATTTCCGGACGGAGGGAGTACTAGGTAAGATTTTGAGGATGTTATTTTCCGTTTCGAACCTAGAGAGTCAAATAGTGAAGCTCATAGTTTAGCAAAGGCTACATCAACTCTTGATTTTTGTCGTTATGTGTGGCTAGGGAGAGTTCCAGACACTATTTGTATCCCAGACATTCTGTGTTTTGAATAATATCCCTGGTTACACCCCAAAAAGAATAATAGACAACAAAGAAGAAGAAGAAAAAAAATGCCGTAAAGCGTGACAGAGCAAGCATATGCTATAGTAACCCATTTTTTGGGTTATTAAGAATAAATTCACTCTCGTTCTTTTGGCGATGCCATGAGGTTAGAGAGTTTTCTGTCCTCGTAGATCCAGTTATTCGGATCTGATGAGTTTATGTTAATGTGTCAAACTTTTTTTGTTGGTTTGATTCTTTGTGAAGTTGAAGTGTTTCATCGACATCATGGTGAAGATTTTGTGATCCGATGTCTTGCACTTCTAGGGGATCATCCCCGGCCCAAGTGCGTTCACCGATCAAGCCTTCCCTTATTTTTAGATGTGCGACTCAAGGTGCTTTCAAAAACCATTATTGATAATGTTCGTGCGGGTGAAAGGGTGACAACATCGTTGCTCCAATCCAATTGCAACCTTTTTGCCGAAGCCTTTGGAGTATTTCTCCTAACAGTGATTGATGCAGCGAAGCAGGTGTTTCCAAGAGATTTCATTGTAATTCTTAGTCATATGAGCTACTTTGCATTTTCTTGGATTTTAAATCTGAATCAGTGTACCTGTAATTGTTGTGAGTATGAATAAAATTGCAGGTGTTTCTCAAAGAAAAAAGGATCGGTACGATTTTTTGAAAAAAAAACTAAATCACTAATTAAAGGGTATCCCTTGAAAAAAAATCACTTATGTGTCATATATCCTACTCTTTCTCGTCGGTGACCCGCGGCTTCACTTTCCGAGGCTCACGGCGGGCGAAGATGGCGGACATGAGAAACAAGAGAGACTTGGAGCACGAACCGGACAATGATTTAGATTACGTTAACTTTTGAACGTTTTTGTTTAATGAGATATGTTAAAAATAAGGAAACACTAACGCCCACACGTGTGGGCGTTCTTCAACTCGCCCATACGTCTGAATGGTCGTTGATTGTCTTTTGCACGAATCTGACACGAAAAGATAGATTTGGTATGCCACGTAGGACGGGGCTGGTGTGTGGGCGTTGGAGAGTTTGCCCACACGCCCATATCACGTTGTTGCCAGCTGCGCTGTGTGGGCGAACTAGTTTCTGCTCACACAACCACCACCTAGTCCATGCGCGTGTGGGCGAAATGATTTTCTCCCACACAACACTCCTACATTGTCGATGGCAACTGCAGTTACGCGAACGTGGCAACTAGGTAAACAAACATGGCAACTGTGATTCTTTTGCTAGACGGCAACTACAGTTGCGCGTATGTGGCAACCAGATAAACACACACGGCAACTGCGATTAACTGTACATGGCAACTATGGTTGGACCACACGTGGCAACTAGGTAAACACACATGACAACTACTGTTTGACCATCAAGTAGTTAATCACACACGACAATTACGATTTGATTACACACGGCAACTACCATAAATTAGACATGAAAACTATAGTTAATCAAAACAGATAGAGTTGCCATGCTTTTATAACTACACTTGTCATCCCGGATAACTACATCTGCCAACCAGGATGGCAACTAAATTATCATCCCGCGGGTACCTAACGTAGCTGCGCTAGAACGTATGGACATTTTTGCTTCGTGCCACACGCGCGGGATGAAAACGAGTAGCACTTGTTGGGCGTGTGGCACGAAGTAGCCGCGCCCACACGTGTGGGCAATTCTAATGTCCGCCCCCACACAACCCGTGTGGACTGCCTCCTGCTCACATCACATACGGTGTGTGGCCAGACCCTTTAACGCCCACACGTGTGGGCGTTATCGGCGTCCAATAAATATGAACTGAAAATCTTTCTGTCCAGTATTTCTACGACCATGCAATTTTTTTTTTTTTTGCATTTCTACGAAAATTCTACTGCAAAGTTGGGCTGTGCTGCGATTGGACCTTGTAACGAAATTCGGGTCCAACACCTGACAAAGCACGGCCACCCGACGGAGGGACCGAAGTGCAAAAAGGGCACGTAACAAACCACTGACCAGAGCGAGCGTGAGCCTCGTCCCAGGAGTCCCTATCGGCCGATCCCCACTGTTAAGAATAGAATAGTTGCTTATTAATTAAGCTAATTAGGATTAAGTTAATTGTTAGATAGGTTGCTTGGTTCTCAAGCAACCATGTACTTCCTTGGTTCTCAAGTCAACTATGTAATTCCTTGGCTCTCAAGTAACTATGTGTTTACTTGACCGCCAAGCACCATGTGTACTTCCGCCTGGGTATAAATACCCCACTTCTATCATCAATAAAAACTGATGGATCATCTTTCATTCAAACTCTCTCGTTCTTTACTTTTCACTCTAAACACGTTATCAGCACTTTGCCCTAACAGAGAGCGATTAGGCCAGAGAAAAGAATGGTGGCGCTCAGCCATGGAGGCGTGTACGCGCAGACCTCCTCGACGCCTCGAGCGATCCTTGGCGGTGCCGGCGTTGATCGGCACGGCGGTCTGCAGCGGTCTTGGCACGGATAATGACACCGGTCACGGCGGCGCCCGCACGCGTGTGGGTCGCTATGAAGACTCCATCTAGCGCGCCGCACAGGAGAATTTCTTTCAATACCGATTCAATCAACCACAACCCCGTCCACGGCGAGAATACATGCGCATGCATAAATCCGTAAAAGAGGAAAATTGGATCAGGAGATTTATACGTTTGCTTTGTCTTCTTCCCATCAATCAACGATCTATCCATATTTTTTTTCTCCTGTACATGTATGCACTCACGAGAATTACTTCCATCCGAGTTCATAGGAGAAGAATACATGGATTAAAGTACCAAAGGGCTCGAACACGATCCGCCAAAAGGTAAAATCACTTAATTGCATAGAGACGACAAACGATGAGTATCGGGAAGGACAAGAACCAGGACTCACCGACAAGAACATCAACCATCGGCCCGGCGTTGTGCTTGGCCACGGGATGCTGCGCACGACGCAAGCGGCAGCCTCGAAGCCTGTAACGACGGCTTGCGCGGCACAGCACCGTCCTCCGGCGCGGCCTCGCCTTCCCAGCCGGCGATGTTGCGCCGTCCTCCAGACGACGGCCTGCGCGTGGCGTGGTGACTGGAGAGGACCTCCGTCGCAGCACTGGCACGCGACACCCGAGCCCTCTCATCCGGCATCAAGGAGGCGACGCGACCCACGGCACCCTGCGGCGCGGCTGCTAGCGGACATGGCCACTCCCGCGGCAGCAAGCTCTCAGGCACGGCCGCGGCGTCTCCCGGCGCGCAGCAGACGACACGCTCCAACGGCGCCCTCCGGCGCACAGCAATGGCCGACACGGCAGGCCCTCCGGCCGGTGGCGGTGTCTAATCCCTAGCCACACAGAAAGAAATTGGGAATTTCTTATCTCTTTGACGAATTTGTAATTTAACCCTCAGGTTATGTGATGATCCATATAACTCGTTAAGTTTTCTGTTCAGCCATCAGGTTAACCAAACTTTACGGTTTAACCCCCAGTTCATCCCAAATTATATATACAACATACTTATACACCATTTCGCAATGGGTAAAATTTTGATTTGAAGACCTCATGTCTTCATAAATTTAAATAAGTATGTGATTTTTTTCCACATATATGTGTTACCACATTAATACTATTGCAGAAGTGCGTTTTCCTTACATTCGAGATCCATTTCTCCAAAATTCAAGACATCATCTATGTCTTCACCGCAAAAAATTTACCTATGACATGCGACCTTAGGACAACAATTTTTTGCATGGAAATATTTTTTTCCCCTTGCAAACCTTAAGAATTATATAGTGTCATACTTAATATGACTAGCCCAAATGTTATTTGTGAATCACAAGGTATTGGTGGTATCTACTGCACCATTTGCAGATTATCCACCACTACTGTGAGGTCTACATCTTGTTATTTTAACAAGATGACTACCTTCGAAGTGCTCTTCCAAATATTAATATTTGATGTGACTACCTCAAGATATCATAAGGTAATACTGGCATCTACTGCAAAATTTTGCAGACTATCCACTATTACTGCAAGGTCTACATCATGTCACTCAGACATATGACTACCTTCAAGGTGATTTTCTTAAATATAGCATAACATAAGGTAATCGAATTATGAACATCTACTGACAAAAGTCAGATTATGTTTCCTATTACTGTGAGATCTACACCATTGGTGATTATCTTCAAAGTGTTATCCTATATAATTTGAGGTCTACACATATGGTTATAAAGCACTAGATATTTATAAAATTTGCTCCTCTGAAGCATTTGTTGTTGTGCACTAAAATATTTTACTCTCATAGTAAATATAGTTCTTGCACACTAGCTATATGCCGAATTGGTATTGTGTGCTAATATCAACAAGCCCCATTTTGCTTGAATATGTCATGAGAAACTACATAAATATTTGCATATAATCGTGATTGACTTCTATTACATTGGTAAAATACATGGCAATTGAGCCTATGTCACTATTTATAATTATAGTGTCGTCCATCCATCAAGATGATCTCATAATTTATATGGCAACGGTTGAGTGTCTCAACACTTTTGCAGTATCCACATCACATTGTGGTTATACTTTCATAGTGACTAACCAATGTTAAACATTCAACGTCTATGTTTTTGGTGGTGACTCTAAAGTTGCAACGCTCATATGCATTTAGTCTGCCACCAGCTTCACTTAGTTCTCAAACTAGGTACATAATGAATGAATATTTATCCATCTCAAATATTTCACTTAAGAGAAACATGCTGCCATGGGCACATCGCGAATGATCACCCATTTGTTTTTCAAGACCTCAAGTCTATCGCAGCTCACAACTCTCTCACTTAATCAACTTCAAGCTGAGATCCCTTGATCCTCTTATGATGGTACTACCATTTTTATGATGAAGAAACATGAAATTTCTTAAAATCATCAGATTCACCCAACGGGTGCTATACCATTATTTGAAATTCTTGCTCGTACCGAGAATACTATGCAAGTTAGTGGTCACAAAAGAGAACCATGAGGAATTCGAAGTAAAGTGGAGGCTCATAGACAACCAAAGATAGAATTATCTCTTAATAGGAATATGTCGTTTTCAAATGATCAAAAGACAACTCTCAAGTTTGTCAAATGTATGGTTATAAAACTATTGTACCTATGATTTCCAAACCCTCAAACATATGGTTGGACCACATCGCAAAGTTATTAAAAGGCCAATAAGTTCAATGGGATAAACTTGAAAATTTGCAAATAACAACCAGATTCTGGTAAAGCATTGTTATCAGAATCTTCATCACAAGGAGAACCAAAATCTAGTGCAGAAAATGGAGGATGAACTCATTTGCACTCAATAATATCGGAGACCTCAGGTAATCTCCTAATTATCCCAACATATTATTAGCTTATACTTGTACTACTACATGTAGTAAAATGTCCAATATCATATCCCTTGGATGCAATATTCGATAAATTTGAATGTATGTTTCAATTCATACTCAATATTGTTGCGTACACAATGATTTTCTAATGTTAATAAATTAAATATTAGGCTTGATAGCCTTAGCCATCCTGGTTTGGGGATGATTAGAAATTATTGACAATTCTGTTGGTCACAACTTAAAAGTTACAAATTCCCTAGATCATCATATTATATGTGCACCGCATGTGCCATAGGGGAAATTTGTTTTAAGGAACTCTCACCTTAAAATTCTAAATGAGCCACTCAATCTTCCTTGAATACATTCAGGGATATATGTGGATTAGTTAACCATTATGTGGAATTATTTAGATACTACATGGTACTCATAGAAACATTTATAAAATGATTTCAAGTGTGCCTCTTATCACACACAACCATGCATGATCTTGCTAAATAGATTGCTCAACTTATCAAAGTAGGAGCAAATTCTCCCGATCAAAGCATAAACCCATTCGAATGGACAATGTTGTTGAACTCATTTCACGAGAATTTTCTGATTGCATTCAATACCCTATGTACATACACAGAATGGTTTAACTAAATTTCTTATCAAAGATAGTCAAATGAATTACATGACCACTTTTAAAGAATTGTAAATTTACCAGCCTCTTGCTGGACACATACGACCTTACACACCGTAAGTATGATCTAAATCATACCAACTGCATTTCATACTATTTTCCCCTTGTAGTAACTACGTGGAAATCATAAAAGTATTTCTCATCTGCAGTAATTTGGTTACATACCGATATCACCACTCCAGCATACATCAATGGGCACTCACAGAAGATTAGGGATCTATGTGAGGAATAACAATTTATCCATCAATCAAAATTATTCATAGCCTGTAGCAATAAGGATATTTTCCAGCATTAGGGGGAGATAAGTACCACAAGGAATGCCGAGAAAAAAAATTAGAAATGTTATTGACATTCAATCCTTATATCCACGTACTCAAAGAATCTAAACTAGAAGTTTAGAGAATCATATATTTGCAACACATTGCAAATCTGCCACATACATTTACTGATAACAAGGTGTTACTAAATTCTATATTCCTGCAGTAAAGTGTTAGAAAGAGTGGAGGTACCTGATAAACCACTCTTCTCCCCAAATGAGAGCAAGAGGGGGAGAAAATCTGACAAGACGAGATACAATTTCTCATATGCTTCCGCGGAAACAGAGGAAATCAAATCCTCAACCAGTAAATGTAGTTCAACATCAAGTTGAAGGACACCTCACTGGATGCTCATCATCCAAAGCCCGACATAAATGTGCACAAATGTTTTGGTGTCGGGACATCGAAACACCTTGACTCCATTTGTTATAGGAAATCACAAGGAGTTAAAAAGGAATAAATATTTTATCCACAAACTTCAATGACTCCATCAGAATCATATAAACTAAAGACTACATTTGTCGACATATATTTCTTCTTAAATTGCTAAAACCTTTTGGGCCCTGAACCAAAATCCATGGCAGAGTGCCTCTTGCACTCATATTGGTTCACATAAAAGGAAGCAAGTAATGAAGAATAGCACTCGCTCTGCAAACGAGTGGTATTTACCGCAGTAATACCTACTCCTCATAAGTATCTTCCACATGGAATACAAAAAACTTCTCATTCATAGACAAAGTCAATGAGGTGGTGAGAAAGCGAGGCTTGTAGCAAAAGGGTTCACGCAGAGACCCGACATCAATTACGATGT
This sequence comes from Triticum timopheevii, assembly GCA_963921465.1. Taxonomy (NCBI): domain Eukaryota; kingdom Viridiplantae; phylum Streptophyta; class Magnoliopsida; order Poales; family Poaceae; genus Triticum; species Triticum timopheevii. The sequence goes on from OY997268.1 coordinate 475,802,290, forward strand.
AACATACCCTCTTGGTATGAGTGGAATTATGTTTCGATACTAAATATCATTGGCAATAAAAATAATAATATTATCCATGCAGTTGATGGATGAAGTGGCTACATACTCATATGAGTCACTTATTTTGGAAGTCTCTATTGAAGTCTCTGAAGGGCTTATACTTCCAAATCCAAAAGCAAATCGCAACAAGTTTTGTGTAAAACTTCATAAGTCACTCTATGACTTGAAATAGTCGAAAATCATATGGTACTACCGACTAAATGAGTTCCTTCTTCAAAAGGATTACTCGAATAATGATGATTGTTTATGTGTTTAATAAAGGAATCCAAAATTTGATATCCTTTCATCACCTCAGTGTATATTGATGACCTCATCATCACTGTCTATACAAGACCTAAACATACACATAATCATCTCTAGACGGGAAATTTGGATTTAACCAAATTTAGCTTACAACTTGAGCATTTTGTCAAGAATACATACCAGTCTACATATATCCAAGACATGTACGAGAAGTTCAACGTGGATATATCATACCAATAAAAGACATGTAATATGGTCATAGTACCCCTGATAGGGTACAAATCCATTCATACCTAGGGGTGATAATGAAGTGATATCAGGACCTGAAGTTCTATATCTCACTAATGTCAATGCACTCATATCATTGCAAACTTCGTCAGGCCTGACACTATATTTGCTATCTTTGTTCAGAGTGCAACCCCTAACAAAAGGTATATGGTTGATATAAGAAATATTAGCTTATATCTCAAACTCACAATAAATCTTGGACAATTCTATCAGGAAAATAAAAATATGACCGTAATATGATGTAATGATATTGGCTCCTTATTTGATCCCAACAATGCCATACCAATGACTAAATTCACTATAATAGTCTTCTCATGAAAATCATCTAAATATACTTTAACGACTATTTCCACTTATCATTCTTTAAAAGCATTGCAAAATATGCATGGTTCAGTGGAATGATTAACCACACTCGAAATCATGTGGTTGAAATTCATCAGAATCACATAACTTGATTTTATCAAGATTCTACCACTTGTGTTACTCAATACCTACATGTTATATGAAGAGCAATATCATAAAGCACATTGCTTGAAATCACTTATCCTTACGAATTACAGAAAGTGAGGAAACAATTTGCAAACAAAATATTGTGAAAATCCTACAGATTATTCACAATGCCATGGTCATGTCAATGGAATTGGTATGACACATCCCCTAGATTTGCAAACTTTAAAGGGAGTAATCTCCAAAACTATAACCTGTTAACAATTGTAAGATTGCATATGTTGTACTCTTTTTCCCTTCATGAGTTTTTCCCTAATGGTTTCTCATAAAAGGTTTTTAGCGAGACAATATAAACACAAGTGCCCTTATATGTCATAAACTTTCTCCTTATATTTTTCCCACTGGGTTTTAAAGGAGTTTTCAATGGCATATCATATCGCACTCTTTTCCCTTATGAGTTTTCTATCAAAGTTTCTCATAATAGTTTTTAATGAGGCAATATCTTATCAAAGATAATACGTCATACTTTCTATTTTCCCTATGGGTTTTTTTAAAGAAAGTACTCAAGACATATTAATTATTCTCTAAACTCATCAATGATTTTTCTCCTTCTTCAAAGGTTTTTATCATATGAGTTATCAAGAGACAATAATCATTATATGTTGCATCATTTTCTCCTTATTATTTTTCCCACTGGGTTTAAAAGAGTTTTAGCAACATATCTGCACTATTCTCCTCATATTTTCCCACAGGGTTTTTGGAGGAGACATTCAAGATTATTCAAAGAATTTGTCAAGATGATGGATGCACCAAAGAAGAGGCGTTGTACAAGGGGGAGTGTTAAGAATAGAATAGTTGCTTATTAATTAAGCTAATTAGGATTAAGTTAATTGTTAGATAGGTTGCTTGGTTCTCAAGCAACCATGTACTTCCTTGGTTCTCAAGTCAACTATGTAATTCCTTGGCTCTTAAGTAACTATGTGTTTACTTGACCGCCAAGCACCATGTGTACTTCCGCCTGGGTATAAATACCCCACTTCTATCATCAATAAAAACTGATGGATTCTCTTTCATTCAAACTCTCTCGTTTTTTACTTTTCACTCTAAACACCCACCACCCCACCCCACCGTCCCGCGCCCACCACCAGTCCACCGCCGCACGGCCGAGCTTGCGTAGGATCCGGGCGAGAAAAGCTCCGTCCGGTCGAAGGCCCCCAAGGACACAAAGCCCACCCGCCACCCCGCTCCACCACCAAAGCGTCGCATGCCTCGCTCCCTCGCCGGCGACCTCACCGACCCGGAGATGGCGCAGCCCTACATGAAGAAGGACGACGACGACTCCGACAGTGAGTCTCCTTCTCCCTTGCTAAACCCCACCAACGCCTCCTCCTCGCGCTCCCCCTGCCTACCTTGACCCGCTGCTTCGGCTCGGCTATGATGCGACCCGGAGGGGACGCCACGGCCCACGGGAATGCCGGATCTGGCGCGATCTCGCGGCGGATCTCGCGTAGTGTGTAGCGCGCGCGATGTTGCCGTTGGTGGCCGTGGCCGCGCGGCCTTGTTTGACGACGCTCCGCTGGTGGGAGATGTGGCCTCGGGGGTGGCTTGCGGGATTCTAGTTCAGAATTGGGGCTGGAGAGCTCGGATTTAGGTGGATCTGCACCAATTGCACCTCATCGGGCAGTTGGTTACGGCGTACCTTGCCTTTTGGTTCGTGCTCCTACTAGCAGCAGCGACCATTTCTGGCGATTGACTTAAGTCCGGTGGCGCTTAGTGCCGGAACCAGTTCGGCCACGTACCATTGTGTTTGCGCAAACATTGTTGTGGATGCGCTCCTTAGCTTACAGTATTTTCGTTTGGCCAATTAGATTGGCAGGATATGCATGCTTTTGGTGATAGGATCTCACGAGCTGGTTAGATGTGTCTTCATTGGCTTCAGAGCATACCATCTTCTATACAACTGGTCTCTATGTTTCCTGCATGAAACAGTTGGTTGATGTTGCAACTAGGGCTTATATCTGATTAGTGGTTTATAAGGACATCGGTTATCTGTGCCGTAAACAATTTTTATAGCTGGCAGGACGTGAAAACAGTGAATTGCTTGTGTTTCTGGTCATATATCGTCAGGTAGTTCTGTGTTAAATGGACGTTAGTGCATGCTTGCTGTCCCTTTTTCCTCCTCAGACCATCATGTGACTCCACTCAAACATTTGTCCAGCACAAAGCCCGTGCTGGTCAATCAGTAAATATGAATTTTAAATTTTGCATCATAAGTTTTTATGCATTTTTTGGCTGCAGCAATTCAGTTTATCGCATGAAAATCTTGAGAACACAGTATGGTTTTACTTGCTGCAGAAGAAAAAACAAATTCCTTTGTTCGAGATATCTCTGTTTCTACTTTCTAGCCCATGAAATTTTCTACTCATGATCATGTTTCGATCAAATTGTGTTCAGTTTTCTATCCATTCCAGCCTAGACCTTTTAAACATAGGCACTTCTGATTATTCTGGATGTTGGGCTTAGGGACTGTAGCTTTAGATGGTTTTGCATTAGATCCTGTGATATTTGTCAAAGGTGTCTGAATGTATGAAGTTACGATTCTCTTAGAACTCTTTAGTTTTGGGGCTTTGAAATGAACAGTGGTTTCTGACCCTGAGTTTCGGTTTGATCTTCTGTTGAAAGGGTCCTATCTCTTATGCTCCTAGATCACGCTCAGTGTAACCAAATGCTTTCAGCTTATGACATGTTTATTAACCTCGTGTAAGCTTTTGCAGTTGAGTACTCACCATTTTTCGGGATTGAGAAGGGGGCTGTTCTGCAGGAGGCACGGGCTTTCCATGATCCCCAGCTTGATGCCAGACGATGCTCGCAAGTAAGTGTTGCTTACAGTCACTCAAATTTCTCACCCTTTCTGGTAGTACATTGAGCTGTATGTATTTGCCCACTTTCTCTTGGGTGCTTTGACCGTTTGCTTGATATTTGTCTTGGATTTTGCAGGTTATCACCAAGCTATTATATTTAATTAATCAAGGAGAGTCATTTACAAAGGTATGATAGTGAACATATGCATGAGCTAGTTACTAATATGTATTGATTTAAAAATTTAACATCCGCTGATGCAAGCCACGGTATCAATCTGGGAGACCAAAAGAGTGATTCTGTTGCAATATGATTTCTTTTTTAAAAGAGCATTGTGATTTTGATCTTGTTTTGATTTCTGATGGATATGTTATGTTGCAGGTTGAGGCCACAGAAGTTTTCTTTGCAGTTACTAAGTTATTCCAGTCCAATGATGCTGGTCTCAGGAGGCTGGTGTATTTGATGATCAAAGAGCTTTCTCCATCATCAGACGAGGTGAATGCTGTTTCTGATGCACAAATTTAGTTTTGTTTATTTCATGTCTTACCATTCTTAGTTGTTTGAATTTTGTATCTGCAACAGGTTTTCATAGTCACAAGCTCATTGATGAAAGATATGAACAGTAAGACAGATATGTACCGTGCCAATGCAATTAGAGTTCTCTGTAGAATAATTGACGGCAACCTCCTTACTCAAATCGAGAGATACTTGAAGCAAGCTATTGTAGACAAAAATCCTGTGGTTGCTAGTGCTGCTCTTGTTAGTGGTATCCACCTGCTTCAGGTACTGATATACTAGTTCTATACAATTTTCTTGTTCCTTGTTTGAAGATACTTCAAAAAATATTTTTATGTATAGGCAAATCCAGAAATTGTGAAAAGATGGAGCAACGAAGTGCAGGAAGCTGTGCAATCAAGAGCTGCACTTGTGCAATTTCATGGCCTTGCTCTTCTTCACCAGGTATAAATTGTGTTCGGGAATAAGAGGACAAGCTATAGAGCTATAACAGTGCAATAGGTAGAATGCTTATTTGTACATGGGTTCATATGTTTAGTATTTGTCCTTTTCATATGTTTTTGATGGAACCGAAGAGTGAACTACCTTACTGCATATGAGCTAAGTATTGTGGTTGACATGTAACTGTTGACTTGAACCTGTGTATCAGGGAAGCTGGCTGTAGTCGCTGTGCTTAGAAATGTAGTTTACCAGTCCCTGCATCCAGGTTTACTTGGTAGCTTATAGTTTCAGTACAGGACACTGTCAGGTCAGGTCAGGTCATATACTGGGCAGTATACTTATTACTAAGTTATAATAGGTCATGTCTGGCTTACCAGCTTGTCATGGGTCACTAACTTGTGCACCAGCCGATGCCAGCACCACATATATCAGTTGTCTGATAAGTGATAACGGCCCATTTATAACAGAAAGTTAATAGATAAACAAGCTTGAGGGGCTAACAGCTTTAACTATTTCCAGTTCTGTAGTATTTTTGACTTCTGTGGAACCAAATACTTTGTAGCAATGTTCTGCTCATGTGACGACTTTATACTGTGCTAATATTGCAATCATCATTCTATTCCATTTTAACATCTCCAAAAATGTAGTGGTGTAGAAATTAGATACTGTATGTTTTAATAAGCTGCATTGTTAGTGAGTAAAAGAATAGTAGGATGATAGTTTCTGCCGAGACATTTGGTATTCAGTTAATTTCTCCCCAACTTGCAGACCAGACAGAATGATCGTTTGGCTGTTAGCAAGCTCGTCTCTAGTTTGACTAGGGGGTCAGTGCGCTCGCCCCTTGCACAATGTCTTCTGATTCGTTACACGAGCCAGGTAACCTATATTTACTTGTACTGGACTCTTGCAGAATTAGTAAATAATAAATGCTAAAAAGGAAGTTGCAATTTGGTAGGTAATACGTGAGTCAAGCAACACCCAAAGTGGTGATCGCCCATTTTTTGATTATCTGGAATCATGTCTCAGACATAAAGCAGAAATGGTGATTTTAGAGGCTGCAAGGAAAATAACAGAGATGGATGTGACAAGTCGTGAATTAGCACCAGCGATTACTGTGTTACAGTTATTTTTGAGCTCATCCAAGCCCGTGCTTCGATTTGCAGCTGTCCGAACACTCAATAAGGTATGCACGTTTATCGAGCTCTTATATGCGGACATGTTGTCATGTGTCCTTATATCTTTTTAATATTATCTTGTGTCCATATCTTGATTTGCCTATTGTCTTGCAGGTTGCTATAACACGCCCTTTGGCAGTGACAAACTGCAATGTTGACTTGGAGAGTCTGATGTCAGACCAGAACAGGAGTATAGCGACCCTGGCAATCACTACACTTCTTAAAACTGGCAATGAATCAAGTGTGGATCGCCTCATGAAACAAATTACCAGTTTCATGTCTGATATATCAGATGAATTCAAGATAGTTGTCATTGAAGCTATACGATCTCTTTGCCTGAAGTTTCCACTGAAGTATCGTTCGATGTATGTAAGAGATCAATGGGTGTTGATTCATTGATATAACATTTATGTCTGCTTTTCTTTTGACTATTTTTAGTTGCATTCATAGTCCAAAATTTTAACTATTTTTTCTTCTCTAGGATGATTTTCTTAAGTAACAGTTTGAGAGAAGAAGGGGGCTTTGAGTATAAAAAGGCCATAGTTGATTCTATAGTTACCCTGATCGGCGCGATACCAGACGCGAAAGAAATTGGCCTTCTGCATCTTTGCGAATTCATTGAAGACTGTGAATTCACATATCTTTCTAGTCAGGTACCTACATTTGCTATTCTACTAGTACTTATGAATTATGATTACGCAATGGTTCAGTAACTTCCAAGCTCACCGTATCACCAACTGGTACTTCTCTTTTCCTATATATATTTATAAGTATGGATAGGATGATCATTTTGTCCTCTCCTTCTATTGGAAATACTGCCCCACTTAAGCTACGCCTTATAATTTGAATAGAGTTTGTGGATCAGAAGCTCGTGTCTCATGATAGGCTTGTTAGTCCCATGTTATTAGGGTGCTTCCTGTGAACTGATTGTTTGATGTCCCCCAAAAATACTGCATCCGGCACATTTTCAACATCTATAGCTAGACTCTAAAAGTTGCACCATCATGACATTAAGCAGGCGCCATGTAGAACATTATTTCTCCAGCAAATCCAGCTAAAGAGTAAAAAATGATGAAGTCACTTTGAACCACAACACACTACCTGTTATTCTCTAGAGCACATTAAGTGAAAGTAAATATCAATCAAGCAATATGTTTAGTTACTGACCTTTACGTAGGATAGGTTCTATGGTTCAGAGTAGGGACTTTTACTCACTGAGGTCAACTGTTCTTCGTCACACCAGTTAAACAATGTTGAACTGTACCTGGATAGTCCTGTTTACTGCACGTTGCACTTGATGAAATTGTATGCACATGTTTAACATTTCTGTATTTATGGCAGTTAGCCATACAACCATATGGGCCTGAATGTCATTAAGTACAGGTTCAATCGCTTAATCATATCCATTGTATTTCCCCATTCGCCATCACGTTAACAGCTGTTCAATAATTTTCTGGATAAACTTTAGAATTTGGAGTTTCTTTAGAAAAGGGATTTCCTGTTAGTTCAACACCCAAACTAGAGAATTAATCCTTCCATTCTTTTGTTACCAGATATTGCACTTTTTGGGAAATGAAGGGCCAAGAACATCAGATCCAAGCAGATACATACGGTACATCTACAACCGTGTGATATTGGAAAATCCCACTGTTCGTGCTAGTGCTGTCAGTACACTGGCGAAGTTTGGTGCCTTAGTCGATGAATTGAAGGTATGTTAAAATTATTCAACCTTTCTTTACATTCTTTCACCACTTTCCTTTTTTTGTGCATATAACTCATTTATGGCTTTTTTTAGCCTCGGATATTTGTTCTCCTGCGCCGGTGCCTGTTTGACACTGATGATGAGGTAAATTTTGTTTTTTCACTTGATTTTAGTTATCTCCTTTGTGTGTGACATGCAAACCACAAGACAACATTTTGCATTAGGTTTACAATTCTTATCTAGCAGACTGCCTCTTCTTGGCCTCCACCTCTAGCATTAAAAATGGCGTGTTGCATTCTGGGCAATAATAAGCTAATAAGCACTAATTGGTCTTTCCTATTGTAGGTCCGCGACCGTGCTACACTTTACCTCCAAACTCTGAATGGTGAAGTTGCTGTAGGTAACTCTGAGAAGGACGTGAAGGAATTTCTATTTGGATCCTTTGATGTGCCTCTTGCCAACTTGGAAGCAAGTCTAAGAACCTATGTATGTTTACAGTGGCCATTCCATGTAGCATGTTTCAAGTGAATCATATCCTATGCTATGCTCACATCTTCAAGAATAACAGGAACCATCCGAGGAGCCCTTTGATATTTCCTTGGTGTCAAGAGAAGCCAGATCACAGCCACTTCAAGATAAAAAGGCCCCTGGAAAGAAGCCACCTGCTGGTGCTCCTGCCCCTGCGCATGTTTCAGCTGTTGATGCTTATCAGAAGATGCTTTCATCTATCGCTGAGTTCTCTGGGTTCGGAAGGCTCTTCAAGGTTTGCACAGTAAATACTTCAGTGATATTTGACAAGTTCACATGCTAAATCTCTCTCATTCCCTCAGTCCTCAGAACCTGTGGAGCTGACAGAGGCAGAGACTGAATATGCAGTTAATGTGGTTAAGCACATCTATGAAAACCATGTTGTATTGCAGTACAACTGTACAAACACCATACCTGAACAACTGCTAGAAGATGTAAGCACTGGTCCTTTAAATTGGAGGCATAATTGTCAACTCATGCTGAAATTCTGATAAATGGCTGTTGCTTCTTTCAGGTTACAGTATACGTTGATGCCACGGATGCTGAAGAGTTTTCAGAAGTTTGTTCAAAGCCTCTTAAAAGCTTGCCTTATGATTCACCTGGGCAAATTTTTGTTGCTTTTGAAAAGCCGGAACATGTTCCTGCAATCGGGAAATTTTCAAATGTATTGAAGTTCACTGTTAAAGAGGTAAGTGTAATAATGTTTCTCGTATTATTGGATTCAAGTATGAGTAATGGTTTTTCTAGGTTCCATTAAATTAAGCATCTATATCAATATTCCTTTGGTACTTACTGCCTAGGTCATGTGGAAAATCTTTTCCAAAAAGTCTGTTCTCTTTCAAGTATTATGTAGCATGGTGGTTTCACCTTCTAGGAATTTTGGAATCTTCATGCGAAACCTGCTTCATCTGTTCATACAACTGGAATATTTTGAAAATAAATTCGGAATTATTATATTATAAAGTGTTCTGGACTTGCAACCTACAAGTGTTATAAGTCATTGTCCATAAATGAAGTATTGACATAATGGCATTTAACCTCAACCAAGTTAGGCACTATTTTGTTGTTCTTTGAGTTAATGTTGTTTATTGTTGTCAGGTTGACACATCGTCAGGGGAAGCTGATGAAGATGGTGTGGAGGATGAATACCAGCTAGAAGATCTTGAAATTGTTTCAGCTGATTATATGCTGAGGGTTGCAGTTTCTAACTTTAGGAATGCCTGGGAGAATATGGACCCAGAAAGTGAGCGTGTGGATGAGTATGGACTCGGGGCTAGAGAGAGCTTGGCTGAGGCCGTGAATGCTGTCACTAGTATCCTTGGCATGCAACCGTGTGAGGTGAGCTTCCAGTTCTTTAAAGTTTAAACTAATATTGGTCAAATAACTTGCCTGTTTACTTTTTCATCCTTGGCTGTTTCTTCGAGCATCACCACAACTGAACCCGAATTTACATACATTGTGTGGTGCCTTATGCGTTCTACATTTATGTTGCTGCTCCTGTTCTTCCACCATTATGGGATGGGACGGGACAGAATAATTGACTAATCGACAATACTTGGCAGTGGCATGCAACATTCAGTTGAACTAAATATGCTACATTGGAATCTATATGCTACATTTATGTTTTGTTCACGACCAAAATCTGCCGTACTAATCTTTTTGGTTATGGGAAAAAATTGATCTTTTTGTATGGTTGCCAATGTTTTGGCATGCCCACACCCCTTTGCTCACTCTAGTTTATTTCCTTCCCAACATTGGCCAATATTTCCTTCCCAACATTGGCCAAATCATGCAAGCACGATTATTCAGATTGGCCAAACTTCTTTGTAGGGTCATCTTGGGTTGTGAACTAAACACCCGACAACTTCTGAAAAACTGAAAGTTGACTACAATGGTTACTCATGTTTGCAGGGCACTGAGGTTGTACCAAGCAATGCAAGATCGCACGTTTGCCTGCTGTCTGGGGTGTATATAGGGGGCGTCAAGGTTCTTGTCAGGTTATCATTTGGACTAAGCGGGCCCAAGGAAGTGGCGATGAAGCTGGCGGTAAGGTCAGATGACCCCAAAGTCAGCGACAAGATCCATGAGATTGTTGCCAGTGGGTAAAACGGATGGCGGCATCTGCCCCTGCCAAAACCTGTGTAGAGCCGGTAAATAGTCTTCAGTATCATGTCAGAAAGAAAATAGTTTTCAGTTTTGTGAGAAAATTGTACTGTACCTGTTGATGCGTCGGTGTTTACAGAATGCTCTTAGCTTCCTGCGTACTGCGGCTCAGAAGTCAGAAGTGTATCTTGTACCCCTTCCGTTCAGCCGTTCACTGCACAGTTAATTTCTGAGCATGCTTTATCTCAAATGAAAGATGTTATGGTGTACTGATATGCATGCTTGCTGCAGTAAAATGTGTGGGCTAATCTGCTAGTCGAATCTCTCACTACTATACACAAATGCTATGCATGCTTGTACGGAAATTGCTAATGGAGCACGAGCTCCATGGAGCCTTTACTTTGGAAACTTCAAGAAACAAGCTTAGAAAATTCTGAGAGATAACACACATACTCCCTCTGGTCCTTTTTAGTTGGCATATAAGATTTGTCTAAAGTCAAGCCAGATTTGTCTAAAGTCAAGCCTCGTAAAGTTTGATCAACTTTATAGAAAAAAATATCAACATTCACAATATGAACGAAAATCCGCATCTGAGCCCAGGCTGAGATGCTCCCGCTCAGAAAAAAAAATTCAAAACAAATACTATATTCAAAAAATTCAATTTTTTTTGTGTGGTAGATAATTTGTTGCATGAGGACCGCTGCAAATTTTAACTCATTTGAATATTTGAGCAGCTCTCGGCAAAAAAGACAAATCGGGTCAAAACAGTTCATGAACAATAAACTTTTTTACAGACCCTGATTTTGTCTTTTTTGCCGAGAGATGCTCAAATATCCAAACGAGTTGAATTTTGCAGCGAACCTCACGCATCAAATTATCTACCACACAATTTTTTTTGGAATTTTTCTAGTATTTGTTTTGATTTTTTTCGTCGGCGCGGGTGCAACTGAGCCCAGGAGCCAAATTGGCCTTCTCAACAATATGAAATCAATATCAGTGGATGTGTCATGACTTAAATTTTCATATTGTATAACTTTAGCATGGTAAATGTTGATATTTTTTCATATAATTATGGTCAAACTTTATGAAGTTTGACTTCAGACGATTCTTATATGCAGAGTAAAAAGGATCTGAGGGACTACATATGGATGCACACTACCCTGTAAAGTTTCATGGTGAAATACTTTTTTATGCTAGCACATGTACTTTTTTCACTATGAAAGTGTACATGATTTTCTCTTTTTGTACAGCTCACATCAAAATGTATTTCCTCATGAAATTTCACACTAGTAGGGCCCCCATCTGGTATGCATCTCTAGACACTTCTGCATTTATGTTAGTCTTTTTAGAAACTTAAAAAGTTGATTTTTGAAAAGTTCATGCTTTATGGAGCCCGAGAGCAACAAATCTACAGGCAAAAAAGTTTCCATTGCACTACTCTGTAAAGTTTCATGGCGAAATACCTTTTTATGCTAGCACATGTACTTTTCACTATGAAAGTGTACATGATTTTCTCTTTTTGTACAGCTCACATCAAAATGTATTTCGTCGTGAAATTTCACTCACATCTAGTAGGGCCTCCCATCTGGTATGCATCTCTAAACACTTCTGCATTTATGTTAGTTTTTTTAGAAACTTAAAAAGTTGATTTTTGAAAAATTCATGCTTTATGGAGCCCGAGAGCAAAAAATCTACAGGCAAAAAGTTTCCATTGCACTACTCTGTAAAGTTTCATGGCGAAATACCTTTTTATGCTAGCACATGTACTTTTCACTATGAAAGTGTACATGATTTTCTCTTTTTGTACAGCTCACATCAAAATGTATTTCGTCGTGAAATTTCACTCACATCTAGTAGGGCCTCCCATCTGGTATGCATCTCTAAACACTTCTGCATTTATGTTAGTCTTTTTAGAAACTTAAAAAGTTGATTTTTGAAAAATTCATGCTTTATGGAGCCCGAGAGCAAAAAATCTACAGGCAAAAATGTTTCCATTGCACTACTCTGTAAAGTTTCATGGCGAAATACCTTTTTATGCTAGCACATGTACTTTTCACTATGAAAGTGTACATGATTTTCTCTTTTTGTACAGCTCACATCAAAATGTATTTCGTCGTGAAATTTCACTCACATCTAGTAGGGCCTCCATCTGGTATGCATCTCTAAACACTTCTGCATTTATGTTAGTTTTTTTAGAAACTAAAAAAGTTGATTTTTGAAAAATTCATGCTCTATGGAGCCCGAGAGCAAAAAATCTACAGGCAAAAAAGTTTCCATTGCACTACTCTAAAGTTTCATGGCGAAATACCTTTTTATGCTAGCACATGTACTTTTCACTATGAAAGTGTACATGATTTTCTCTTTTTGTACAGCTCACATCAAAATGTATTTCGTCGTGAAATTTCACTCACATCTAGTAGGGCCTCCCATTTGGTATGCATCTCTAAACACTTCTGCATTTATGTTAGTTTTTTTAGAAACTTAAAAAGTTGATTTTTGAAAAATGCATGCTCTATGGAGCCCGAGAGCAAAAAATCTACAGGCAAAAAAGTTTCCATTGCACTACTCTAAGTTTCATGGCGAAATACCTTTTTATGCTAGCACATGTACTTTTCACTATGAAAGTGTACATGATTTTCTCTTTTTGTACAGCTCACATCAAAATGTATTTCGTCGTGAAATTTCACTCACGTCTAGTAGGGCCTCCCATCTGGTATGCATCTCTAAACACTTCTACATTTATGTTAGTTTTTTTAGAAACTAAAAAAGTTGATTTTTGAAAAATTCGTGCTCTATGGAGCCCGAGAGCAAAAAATCTACAGGCAAAAAAGTTTCCATTGCACTACTCTAAAGTTTCATGGCGAAATACCTTTTTATGCTAGCACATGTACTTTTCACTATGAAAGTGTACATGATTTTCTTTTTTTGTACAACTCACATCAAAATGTATTTCGTCGTGAAATTTCACTCACATCTAGTAGGGCCTCCCATCTGGTATGCATCTCTAAACACTTCTGCATTTATGTTAGTTTTTTTAGAAACTTAAAAAGTTGATTTTTGAAAAATTCATGCTCTATGGAGCCCGAGAGCAAAAAATCTACAGGCAAAAAAGTTTCCATTGCACTACTCTAAAGTTTCATGGCGAAATACCTTTTTATGCTAGCACATGTACTTTTCACTATGAAAGTGTACATGATTTTCTCTTTTTGTACAGCTCACATCAAAATGTATTTCGTCGTGAAATTTCACTCACATCTAGTAGGGCCTCCCATCTGGTATGCATCTCTAAACACTTCTGCATTTATGTTAGTTTTTTTAGAAACTTAAAAAGTTGATTTTTGAAAAATTCATGCTCTATGGAGCCCGAGAGCAAAAAATCTACCGGCAAAAAAGTTTCCATTGCACTACTCTAAAATTTCATGGCGAAATACCTTTTTATGCTAGCACATGTACTTTTCACTATGAAAGTGTACATGATTTTCTCTTTTTGTACAGCTCACATCAAAATGTATTTCGTCGTGAAATTTCACTCACATCTAGTAGGGCCTCCCATCTGGTATGCATCTCTAAACACTTCTGCATTTATGTTAGTTTTTTTAAAAACTTAAAAAGTTGATTTTTGAAAAATTCATGCTCTATGGAGCCCGAGAGCAAAAAATCTACAGGCAAAAAAGTTTCCATTGCCGGGATTTGAACCCGGGTGAAAGCCAGATATCCTAACCGGGCTGGATGACAATGGATTTGTGAAAGAAGATATTTCTTTACTTATTTAAATTTAGGAGCAACACAGCCAAGCCTATTCCCACGGTCTTGGCCGCCGCCACGCCATTTGCTCGTCTCCCAACTTCCGTGGTTGTGCTGCTGAATCAGCCCCAAAGGGAACCGCCTCCAAACTCCTTGCCCACGGCCCGCCGGCTGGCACAGTCCTCCCCCGCCGCCCGCGACTGGAGCGCTGCGGGCATCCCGTCCGTCGATGGCGTGCTGCTGCTTCCGCGCCGCCGCGGTGCCGCGCCTCCTCTTCCGCGCCGCCGCGCGGCCCCTCCAGTTGCCGCTCGCCGTCTCCCGTAAGGTACGTGTTCTGCGCCCCCTTCTCTGCTACCCGACGCCCTCCTCCTCTCACGGTTCGACAGATTGGAGCTGGAGAGGGCCCGTAGAGAGAGAGAAAAAAAATAGGGGAATGCCGCATTAACTAGCCCTAGTAAAATCGGCGAAGCTTCGGCGACCATTTCATTGCTACCTGTACCACATTGCCTCTGGATAAAGTTTCTTCTTGTTCAGCGGAGCACCTTCGTGTAGTTGCACTGCAAGTTGGATCGCTCAACCCTTTTTCGACTCAAAATGACAGTGATTCATGTGGTTCATGACCTTAATGTTTTCTAATGCGAATACCAATTAATTACTGCTCCTATTTTGTCTCTGACACATTAGGGTTTCTCGGGGCAGTCAGTCTTGCCAGTCACTGATTCAGTCGAGAGTTTTCAAGGACCGTCAGTGGATCACGCCCCACGGATTCCGTTGTATGATGACAGCTTGCCCTCAGGTGTGTCGCCCATATTAACGAATCCTGGCGAGAATGTCGCTCCTGCTGATCCTTCAAAGAGCAGAATCATGCTTGTTGATGGAACCTCAGTGATGTACAGATCCTACTACAAGATATTAGGTCAGTGTTTTCCTCGTGCACTCATTATTGGTACATCTTGTCATTTTGCTTTGCCTTTTTTCTAGTTGTTACGGTAAGTTTATGTCTAGAAACGGAATGTCGTGACAGTCACCTCTTTGTGATCCTCAAGACATTTCGTTTCATACGCTTGGTAAGTTGTCTTGTAACATGTATTTAAGTCAGCACTTGTTCTAGCAAAGCAAATGTTGGAACTCAAACTTAGACATGGAATAGTTGGACTTAGGTCTACTTTAATATGATAATTGAAGTATAGCAGAATTCTGTCATTATCCTAGACACTGGCAAAAGAAATAATGAAATATTACATGCTTCCACACATGCAATCTCGAGTCCATAACAACATGACATGAGACAGTTTTTCAATTTCATTACCCACCCTATGTGCATTGTTTTCAGAGACTGATGGTTTAGCTGTCCAGCTGCTGTATTGTTTATCCTGTAATGTGCAATCTTCTAATCCGTCTATCTGGTTGAACTGTGTGCTATGCTTGGACAGAAACTCCTAACCATTGTCCGTAGTACAGATTTAGAGACCAACTGTATACAAAACTACAGAGTAGTCCGATCAATCTGTGAAATTTGTTCTTAAATATTTAAGTTTGTCATACACTAAACCTGTTTGAGAAATTTACTCTTTCCTATTGCTCGTTTTCAGTGTTGTAATCTACACCTCATCTATTCTTTTTCTATGGATGTAGCACAGCTGCAACATGGTCAGTTGGAACATGCTGATGGCAATGGGGATTGGGTTTTAACTATATTCAAAGCTCTGTCACTGGTGAGTAGGACTTAGTTGTAGCTTTGAAATGACATCCTCAATGTTAATAAACTCAAATTTGTATATAATGGGTGTTGCAGTTATGGGTTGTGTCATGTAGAGTTTGTGTGAAACACAATCTGCTAGGACAATTCTGTTTCTTCATTTGTATTTTTATTCATGTAGTGAATACGGTCCATGATTGTATTTTTCTCTCTTTATAAACAATTTTCTCACCATCCACTGGGCACTACTAATCCAACAAGTAGGAACCGGGGAGAACTGAAAAAAATATGGAAGATGAGGGAAGTTGAGAAACTTTTTGGAGTTTAAGATATGTTTTTGGTCAATGGCACATTGTACTGGATGGTCAGTGCAATATTTGTTCCACCATGCTTGTCTTCATATGACGTTTAGTTAATGAACTATAGTGACAGATAATAGGATGTTTTTCTTATCAAGTTTTTTCCAGTAGGCATCTTTGACCATTAAGGCGGATCTTATAGGGATGAGTTTTGGGAAAAGACAATATTCTGTACATATCTGCCTATTTCAGAGTTGTGATGTTTATTAACCACAAACTTTATCCTCGGTTGGTATTAGTCCCTTCTGGGTCCATAGAGAATGTGTCAATATGTTGTTTACTGTGGCTTTGAAGAAAATATTCAATACTCGCGCTGTTCAATCATTAATGATGGATTAACCTTTTGCCTCCATGCCTTTTCATGTACCAAACTTTATATTGACATTGTAGAACTGTTTCCTTTGTAATAGTTGCCTAACTAATAAAGTTTATGATCCTTTATTGTGATTTGTAATCTGTCGAGTTTTCTCTGCAGCTTCTTGACATGTTGGAGTTCCTTCCGTCTCATGTTGCGGTATGTCATTTTGTTCTTGCATGCATTATACTGGCAGTGCTTATTTTTGCATTTTCACTGAAAAACTACATTTTGGTGATCTATATGCATGAGCCTTGTTCATTGGTAACTGCTTATCAATTTAATGCGCATGTTTAGTCTAACATACTTAGTCTAATCCTCAATGGAATAAAAAATTTAGGGGCCAACTGTAGATAACCTGCACATTTGTAATATACTTATTATTTCCACATTTTGCCTTTAATGATCATTTGGCACTTTCCAAACTAAGCTGTAAATGCTGAGCTGTGATACATCATTACAGGAACTACAATGTGTTTTTATGTGTTTTCTTTACTTATTTTATTTGTTTTCCTCTTAGCCTTCTGACCACTTATGTTGCTTTAAACTTATTTGCAGATGGTGTTTGACCATGACGGTGAGCTCTGTGCCTGTCTCCTTCGGAGAATTCCCCTAACTCATTCTTTTTAATCTTTACTCTTGGAAAAATTCCTTTAATCAAATCCTTGCTATCATTCTTGATGCACATCCACTTCATATAATGTCAATTTGCATAGTTTCCAACACAAAATATTAACTCCAGTTCTGTTTTCTTTAAGCATTTGTCTTAAATTACTATTTGTATTGAACATCTTTCTATTTATATTTGGAATGTAACGTCCTCTCCAAGTTCACCTTTCCTGGCATGTAGCGTTCTCCCCTAGTTGATCGTTCCTGCTCATGATTTAATAACTCTTCTCTGGTTTATTCTTTTAGTTGTCGAACCAAACAAAGTGGTATTTTCCTCACTTTCTTTTGACATCTGCGATCCATCTTGTTCTGTTGAAATATGTTGTGATTTATGAATTATTTGTATCTGCACCGGGGGGGGGGGGGGGGTGCAATGGTGCAAGTTCAAACAAATGTTACCCACTTACTGTTACCATATTAGTCTATGTAACTCAACTTAACATGTTTGGTGCGATTTCAAATTAATATCTATATCATGCGGCTTTGCAGGTTTAGTCTTTCTGTTGGATTTCTTCACCCCCCCTCCCCCCTGTTTACTCCCTCCGGTCCTTTTACTCTGCATATTAGGTTTGTCTGAAGTCGAACTCTTCAAAGTTTGACCAAGTCTATATAAAAAATTATTAACATTCACATAACAACACAAATATCATTAGATCCATTTTGGAATATATTTTCATATTATATTTATTAGGTATTATAGATGTTAATATTTTTTAATATAAATTTGGTCAACCTTAGCAAAGTTTGACTTCAGACAAATCTAAAACGCAGAGTAAAAAGGACCGGAGGGAGTACTAGTTTGTGAAAAGAACCCCAATACCCTTGCTATGCGAATTCAGAGTAACACATCTCATTATAGTTCTTAGTTATAAATAAGTGGCCAAACTTTTCTTTTCAGGAGTCCCATATGGTCATTATACGGCCATGCCATCCAAAGAATGTCACATGGCAAAAGGTAAGAGTAAGATAAACTCAAGCAACTTAATGGGGATCATGGGAGATGGTAATCTGAGGCTTCCTCATCTTGGTGCATCTCACTTTCTAGGCAGATCCAAATTTTTTTTCCGCAAAAGATGGCCTGGATCAAAACAGGCGTAAAACAATAAGAGTGATAAAATATGATTTGTAGAATACAATGTTTAAGGCTTCATCTCATGCCAGTTTTTTCATTCTATAAGGAAGTGTTCTTGTTCTCTTTCAAATCCTCCTTTCTTTGCCCCGTTGGATTGAAAGAATCTTGTGGGATATCCATAGGAAGCACCATTTTGTTTGAAGGAATGAGCCCTCCAAAATTACTACGGATTTGCTTTCCTACACTCCAGTTCTATATGGTAGCTAACAAGCGGTGACCCTCTTGGAAAATTTCCTTTGTGTCTATGATATGCACCCAGTGTCTTCAGAATTGCAGTGCTTTTCTTGTGGTGCCACCAAACAACTATTATTAATTGCTGTGTTCCCAATCTTTGTAGGGTCCAACATGACATGAAATTCTATTCCTGTATTTTTCCTATTCATGCACTTTACAAATCCTGCACATTTGTCCGAGGAGTCCAGTACGCATGACAGAACCTCATTTCTATGCTTCATGTGGTGTGTACATTTGGAAACTCTGGCTCATTTGTATTTGCTGCGGTCCTTCTGAAATCTGGACATGTGTTGTTTATTCTAGTCTTCTGGGCTGAAACAATTCAACTCTAGTCCATTTTTTCCCATTTTGTCCTCTTCTCTACTGATAATAGGTCTGCATTTATTAAAATAACACTAACTGAATTTAGGTTTGCGACATTTTTTGTTGTTGTTCTTAACAGTTATCTCCAATATTTTCTACTGATTTAGATCTATAGAAACATGATACTGTCTTTCTTGTGTTCTCCTAGGAATGACTTTTCGACATATGTTATATCCTGCTTATAAGAGCAATCGTACCTCAACACCAGACACCATTGTTCAGGGCATGCAATACTTGAAGGCATCTATCAAAGCAATGTCAATTAAAGTAATCGAGGTAAAAAGTAGCAGTTGTATATGGTTTGAAGATGTTATTTGTTATCTTTTGATATCTGGGATCGTCAAAATTATCAATGTAGGTTCCAGGTGTCGAAGCTGATGATGCTATTGGTACACTAGCTGTCAACAGTGTGTCTGCAGGCTACAAGGTAAAAAATACCAAGTCATGAATCATTCCTCTAATACTTTGTTTTGTCATATTTCTCTTCATGAATCTTATATGCACTGGATTCTTTTTTGGAACATTGACTGGATTTCCGGTAACAATGGAGTAATAAACAATTGTTCCTACCACTTTTACTTGGAAAGTGATGCAACTAGGCAATGGCTGGAGTTAAGGGCTATCTCAGCATTTCTTGGCTTTTGTACGGACAGTGCAAGAAGTGAAATTAGCTGATATAAATTTGATATTGCTAAATTCTGATGGATTCGGTATCTTCTTGTGTACTCTGGTTGTTATCTATTGCTAACGTCTTTCTTTTTCAATATGCCTGGCCTCTTTTGAAGGTCCGTGTTGTCTCCCCTGATAAAGATTTCTTCCAAATTTTATCACCTTCTCTACGTTTGCTGAGGATTTCTCCACGTGGTTCTGGGTCAGTGTGATTGTTTTTTACCTTCTGAAAGTGTCGCTGGAAATGTCTAAATAGTTCATTTTCATGATTTTAACATACTGGAGGTTTCATTTTGTCTGAACAAACAGGATGGTTTCATTTGGAGTCGAAGATTTCGTGAAGAGATATGGAGCATTAAAGCCATCACAGTTTGTTGATGTTGTTGCACTTTCAGGCGACAAAGCTGATAATATACCAGGTATTGTTTCTGTTGCTGTTGTATCTTGTACCATTTTAGTTAGGGGTCAACAAAACTTGTTTCTGGTGGGTTAGCATAACAAGCCGGCCCAACTGTATATGAAAGCATGGATCTCTTTCTACCTTACAAACGCATCAAAAACTTGAGTACGGAGAGAAAAAAACAGGCAGAAACTTCCTAATTTAGGCAGTTGGTTAAGTGTGTTGTATGCGTTAGACGGTTTCTGGAATGTTTGGCCTGTGGGTGAGGTGGCTGCTTTTGGTAGCCAAGTTAGCCTGAGACATGTCGTTGTGATGTTGTCACCCTTCTCCTTGCAACCAAAGAAAGCAAGAAGTGCGCCCTACATTGGAGTCCATGGCTGCGACGATGCTCCACAAGCCGCCTGAGCAAACTGCCTTACCTTGCAGCTGCACCATTTGTCTCCAAACTCTGTCCGCTTCTCATGGCCCCAAAACTGGCTTGCCGCTTTGTGCCCCCAAGTATACAACAACTGCAGTGGGCTCTCCGCTCTTCTTTTCTAGCCAGTGCTTTCAAGCTTTGCAACGCAATGCCATACATCTCATTATCGACTCTACACCGATAAGATGTACTGCAATTTGATTGCACTTCTACAGCAAACACATTTATGAACCCACTGTATGTGTAATGAACCCTAGTAAGTTTAATTAACCTTTTTACCCCCCCTCCCCCCCCCCCCCCCCCCCCACACACACACAAGCCCATGCATTCATGCAATTTAAATTCATAACCTATCTTTCATTGCGGGGACCTGCTGACTGTGACATATGACTGGTCATTTTGTTTTTCAGGAGTTGAAGGAATTGGAGATGTTAATGCAGTAAAACTAATAACTAAGTTTGGTATGTTCATTTTTTATCGAACTATTTTTGTTCCTGAGTGCTTATTAGATACTCCCTCTGTATCAAAATATAAGACGTTTTTTTGGCAATATTACAGTGTCAAAAAACGTCTTATATTTTGATACAGAGGGAGTATGTATCAAACTATCGATCACTTGAGGACGGCAGCCTATAGGATGTTGCTTTAATGTTTGTTTTAGTTTATTGACTGATCGAGCTAGGTACACAATCTGAAAGGAGGTTTTGTACACATACAGAGTTAAAGATGACTGATGTTTCATTACTAATTCACCAGTGTTGTTGTTACAATATATTTGATGTTTTGAGTTTTTGAAAGTATGGAACGGAATTATCAGAAACCTTGATTGAAAATTGTCTTTTCGTTGGAATTTGAATAGGTTCGTTGGAGAACTTATTGAGATCAGTGGATGAAGTCGAGGACCAGCGAATCAAACAGGTAAAAGCAGACCATTCTAAATTTGCAGACTGCAACAATGCAAAAATGGCATCTGAACTTTTAAATATGTTGCCATCTTCTTGATTATTGATTGCATTTTCTCCAGAAAGCATGTCAACTTACGGTCTCCCAAATGCCGAGTAATTTATTCCAGTAGAGTTCTTCCCTACTGTTCTCGTAAGGAAAAGGTTAAGAAGCTGTGCTGACTGTGGTCCTTTACAGGCTTTGATCTCTCAATCGGAACAGGCATTACTCTGCAAAAGCCTGGTAATTTTTCTTCCTAACTGTCTTCTTTCATGAATACTGAATTCCACCATCTTTTGTATATTAGCCTGCTAAGAGATGAGATCATCCCTCAACTGAACTCTTTTGATCGAGGTTACTCTTGTTGTAGGCCATATTACGTTGTGACCTTCCATCGTACATGGTTCCTTTTAAGACCCCTGACCTCGTGTTCCAGAAGCCAAAGGCGAGTCAAGCCATAGGCATCATATATCGTCAATACCACTAGATTCTGTTCATTTTGTGCTTCCTGCTTACGCTGCTATCCTGCTTTCCAGGATGATGGAGCCAAATTCATAAATCTGTTGCGAGCTTTGGAAGCGTATGCAGAAGGATCGTCGGCAGACCAAATCATCAGAAGAGCTTTGCATCTCTGGAACAAACTTGAATCATGATGATGCCAGAATTTTTCACTAGTGACCCAGAAGAATGTCCGCATAATTGCGCGATAAGATAGGTTACCAAAACAGCACGATCGTCTAGCTCCTGCATTAGGGAGCACTCAGCCATACCCAAGGAGAAAACGTCTTGTTGCTGGCTGCCACATTTTGCATTTTGCTGAAGCGCGCAAGGAAAATTCGACGGTGGTTGCTTAGACAAATTGTTCATACACTAATCATAGGCAGTAGCTTGAGCTTTGTAGATAAAGCACAACATGGGTATTTTTTGTACGTACTTCTAACTAAGGGTAGAGAGATGCAAGGTGGCTGATTAGTTCGTCGATCGATCTTGTGCAAGTTTGGCCATTTTTCTTTGACCTCAACCGGAGAATTTCTTATGCACAGAGATGACGGTTGCGTTCCAGAAGTCATGCGAGTTCCATTCAGAAAACGATCATCTATGCAGTCATCTACTTTCGGCCACCATTGCTAGGCCCAGCAAAACACCAAACAAGACAAGCAGCATCAAGCCGGCGTCAGCTCTCGGCGATGCTGCTGTTCCCGGGACGTAGCACGAGCTGCTCTGCTGCTGCACCTGCTGCGTGTTCCCCGGCACGGTGCCCGTCGTCACACAGTAACCTGCCGGCGTCGCCCCCCTCGTTGCCTGCGGCGCACCCTGCAAAATAGTCGAAGAGCTTCAGCGCCGTCCATTCCATTGAACAAAAGCCGCAGGCTAGGCCGAGGCGAGCACCTGTGCCGGAGCTGCGGTGACGCCGATCTGGCCGGATGTGCTGGGAGTGGCGCTGCCTTTGGCGAGCCCGATGTCGTAGTTGGCGGTGAGGTCGGCCTGGTACAGCCCGAACGACCGCTCCGACACTGGCCCGGGCTTGAGGTCCTCGTCGTAGAGCGCGAAGATGTACGTGTCCACCGACCTGCCGGGCGTCCGCGGCGTGCCCACCTGCGACCTGAGGTGCGCCACGAGGTTGCCGTTGTACGCCCTGGCGTTATCCGGCGTGGCGCCGGCCTCGTCGGCGTCCCCCTTGTACGGCCACCCGGTCTCGGCGATGACGATGTCCACGTCCGTGTACCCCTTGCCGTCCAGCGCCGCGCGGACGGCGTCGAGCTGCGCGTCGAACATGTTCATGTAGGTCAGCCCCGACGCGGCGTCCACGCGGCCCGGGTTGGGCTGGAACAGGCAGAAGGCCAGCGTCTCGTCCCGCGTGTCCGACGCGTACGCGAAGTACGGGTACGGGTTGATCATGAACGGCGAGCCGTTCTGCCGCAGGAAGTCCAGCACCGGGTCCAGGCTGCCGGCGAGGTCCGTGTGGAACGCGCCGGAGGACGGCGGGTCCGACGCCGCCAGCACCGCCATCGAATGCACCGTCGAGATCTGTTCTTCGGCAATGCAAATATAATCTCGTTCAAGATTCAAGGACCACCGTTTTAGCTAGGCAGTAACGTGCATGTGACGAACGTGCCTTGGTGGTTGAGCCTGCGGGGAGCGCGGCGAGGAGGTTCTGCATGGCTGGGAGGAGCTGCGGGCCGAGCGTGGGGTCGCCGGAGTTGAGGAGCTCGTTGCCGACCGAGATGGCGGAGACGGACACCGTGGTGGGGATGTTCGCTGCGGCCCACGACGCCGCGGCGGCCGGGGAGGCGGCGAGGCCCGGGACGTCGGAGTTGGGGACGCCCAGGAGGATGCAGATGTTGGACCCTGCGAGCGCGGCGACGAGGTCCGGTTGGGGCTCGTAGATGCGGAGCTTGCCGATGGACGTCGACGTGAGGAGGCTGGCCGTCGACGCCGCGGGCGGGAGGTTGTCGGCGATCGTCCCGTAGTTGACCCCGATGAACGACTGCGACGCTGTGAACATTGAACACGTCCAAATGGCGACTTAGAAATTAGAATGCATTTTTGGCTACTTGCATATTTGATCGTTGGAGAGTATGTAAGAACATGCAAACTTTTGGAATGCAACCGAGCCGGCCGGAGCATATCTGTAATTGTATATGCTCAACGGAATTTTGTATTGTTGGGCTGCCCACGTGCATGCAAATATACCTAGGCTAGGTAGCAACGGTACACGCCGTTCGTTGTACAGTCTTGGACTGTTTGGACACCATGATCTGTCACTCAGGGTTTAGGTGACGGACCTTCCTCTGTCCATGCCTTGTTGATTCGCACGCATCCTTCATAATTTGATACTCCCGCCACTAGATTCCATGACCAACCGGTTGGGTTGGGTGAGCGTTCGGACAGCGGTCAAAGTCACGTCGTGCCAATCTAGCCAACACGACGTGCATGTGAGGTTGCTTAGGAGCTACTCACATCATCACTTACTTTCAGCACATCAGCTTCCCCTGATACATACTAGTATAAAATTAAGACACTTAGTTTGGAACGGAGGGAGTAGTACAGTTAAGGTGCCGTGCTCCGTTCTGCACCACGATCGGTCGGGATCATGGTTTTTATCGAGCATCGTCTTTGACAGCATACCCAAAAGTGACTCCTTTCTCTATCTGGGAGTTGGGAAATACAGTATGATCAAGACGGCAGAAGAAAAATCGCATTCAAGGAGGAAGGAACTCCAATTACCCCCCCGTTATAGTATTCCGTATTTCTCTACCGTTGAGGTAAGTTCATTTGATCAAGGCAAGGTCTCATGAGATCCGTCCTACTTTAGGTTAGCACAGCTGCGCCATCACCATTTCCGTAATAACCTGAAGAAAGTTCAGTGCCTTGCCACGTGGAGTAGTGTGTAAATAGCACTACTTGTTTCGGCAAAAAATGTTCTAAAATGCAGCTTATTTGACAAACAAGAACAAAGGCAGACTGCAAAGAAAAATAGCTGAATGGTGCTGTAAATTTTTGCGGGCACGCTTGATTATGTAGGAATTAGTGACGCCATTCGATGTTAAGCCATACACTCCCATCTTATTTCTGCCTTTTCTTGTCACAATCAGAAGAGCAAGCATACGCTCAACATATCCGCATACAGCTCAAGTCACAAGTGTTTTCCCCCCTCTCGAATGGAACAGTTTAAGTCAAAAGTAAAGTAACTCGTAAGCGAAGTAGGAAGACTAGGGAACTAAACGGTACTGGGAGCTTACTTGCCAATTGGAAGAGGCAGGCCCCGTGTAGGAGGCCGAAGATCATAGCTGCAGCATCCGTCTGCCACCTTCTGCCCTCCATGCTTGATGCCATCTCCGGACTCCGGCGGGCTGCTGAAGAGACGACTACGGAAATGCGGGCAGAGCACGAAGAGGAAGGATGGAAAGAGGAGGCGAGGCGTTTCCTCTCGGCCCTCCTGCATAAAAGAGGGCGAAAAGAAGGCTAGATGACACCGCACCGCGGGCGCGCAGGCGCAGTAGAAGCCGGTCGCCGTCGCCGTCGCCTCGCTCGCGCTCTACGGCCTTTGTGCGTGGCGGCGTACCAGACTCGACTGCACGTTGCCGCGCCCGCGTGTGTTTCGGGCGCCAGCTCTGCCGGTACAGTCAGATATATATAGCCACCCAAGACGATCAGCGTGGGCGGCTTCTCTCGCAATGCTCCCTGGCGAGTCGGGCCGGCACGGTGACAGCAAAACGGACGAGCCCAACGATGGGGACGGCGGCGCTTCCGTCTCGCAGAATTTAGGGGGCGTCCCTGCTGGAGCCGTCTGACTGGCCGCGGCCGTCACGTGGTAGGCTGACTCCGGCCACGGGATTTTGCACGGGATTTCACCTTGGTTCCTAGCAATTGTGTGTGTCTTAACTCTTATGGCTTCTTTGGATCACAGGATTTGCAAAACAAAGGAATAGGAAAAATGGAGGATTTGATTGCCATGACATAGCCAATCCTATGGAAATTTTCCAGAGGTCGGACCTCATGTGTAAATTCCTCTGGAATCAGCACCTTGGCGGCCCAATCCTTAAAAATTTTAGTGACCTAATCCTGTGATCCAAATGCATTCCATAGGAAACAATCCTAAGGTCTGATATCCCGTAAGAATCCTGTGAAAATCCTCCAATCCAAAGAAGCCTTTAAGCAGCATCGGTGCCGGATTTGCGCAACGGCGCTGTGGCGCGCGAGCAGCCACACGGGTGGTTATCGCCGTAGTTAATTGCGAGACGATTGTTACTATCTCAATCATCATCCCCTTCGACAAGGTCAAGATGAAAAGGGAGGCGATCGATTTTTCAATATGCCAGGGAGAGCATGATGGCAATTGAAAAGCGCCTGCCACCTATCTGTTCCTTCAGCCGGGTTGATTGATTGCAGTTGCATGTAGCGTAAAAAAAACGTTCTTATATTATGGGACGGAGGGAGTAACATACTAGTAATATTTGGCCGTCCCAAATCTTGGTTGATGAGCCTCTGAGCACCGACGTCAAATTCCTCGCGATGCGTGCTGTGCGTGATAGTAACAAAATATTGATTTGGCATCGCGAATATTAATATTTTTTTCCATATGTTTGGTCAAAGTAGAGATATGTTTTCTGAAAGGAAAATAGAGACACTTTGACTTTGGAGTTTGGACAAAACTTATATGCGGACTAAAAGGACCGCTGGGAGTATCAATATACTGCCTTTTGCTAACCAAACTGCATTTCATAACAACTGCCCCCGCGTCGTCCGCGAGGGCGGCTCGGGCGGCGACTAGATCCGTTTTCTCCGGCAGTTTTCCGTGGGTTCTCTCCTCGCCGCCGCTGGTCGGCGCCGCTGGGCTCGCCCGCGTGGCTGACGGCGACGGCTTTGGGCTCCTTCCACGTGGCAGTTTGGGCGGTATGTGGCGAGGTGCAGCGTGCAGGTGGCGGCCGGATGCTTTTTTTTTTTTGCGGGTGAGGTGGCGGCCGGATGCTGTGAACGCCGGAGAAAACGGATCCTTTCTTCCTCGCCATGGAGTGGAGATTGAGGCGGTGGCCATGCACAGTTGTTGCGGTTGCTGTCGCCCAAGTCTTCACCGGGCAAGCGCGGTCATGGTGGTCTTCTGCTCTGCCTCGGGCGGAAGGTCAGGTGGCAACATAATTCTGGCCAGCATATCATCGGTCGGACTGTAGTCACCTGAGAAGTTTCAACCTGTATGATCTGCGTCAACAAGCGAGGACGATGGAGCTAGTGGAAGCGAGTGGTGTTGTCGTCTCATGCAGATCAGCCTTGGTTGCCACTTATGAGGATGGTGCAGGGCCTCCGAAGTGTCCTAAACTCTAGATTTGGCAGTGCTGCAACTTGTCCTCCCCGTCAAAGACTTCTTCGGGTGGCGCGAGTGGCTCTTGTCGAGTATCGTCAGCCTACCTATGTAAACATGGTCATCGCTCGTCATGGGACCGTGCGTATATGTGACTATTGGGATCGAGGCAAGTGGAGGAGGGAACATAATTTGACTTCGATTGGGTGGTACTTCTCGAGTACCCAGTCTTGATCTCTGGTGAAAACTCTGGTCTGACCCTAGTTGGTTATGCCTGGCAATGGCGACATTCTCGCGTCGTAACCATGATGATGGCATTGCTCGGAGTTTGCTCCGATTGGATCTTCAGGGTGAAAACCCAAGATTTGACCTTCGGTGGTTGGATCCAGCGACGGCGGCGCTTGTACGTCATTCCCTTCTTGGAGGCATCGTTTTTTGGAGAACCCTTCTCGTAGTCATTCTGTTGTCAAAAGTTTGTTGGCGCGCTTGGTCACCGTTGTACATCGTCAATCGTTGTTCTCATTGCTTCGGTTTTTTCCCCTTTTCATCCGCCTAGGCATAGCTTTGCTCTTATATGACTTTGCTCTTTGTCGGCTTGATCTTTTGTGTGTGTGCGTTGTGTTGGCTGTGTGCATCCTAGTTATGCAGAGGCCGGGTGTGTACTCATTATGTTTGTTTCCCTCGATGCTACGCTATGAGTCAATAAAAACATCCTTTATCCAAAAAAGGGAGTATCAACATACTACTAATATTTGGCAGTCCCAAAGATATCAAATTCCTCGTGATGCGTAATGTGTGTGATAACATTGTCTCCATCTATTGTTCAAAAAAACACTGTCTCCATCTCCGGAGGTGGATTACGGTTTGTCAGCAAGTGGTTGTGGTTAGGAATGGTGGGAGGCAGCCATGCACGGAGGCAAGCGGGAATAGAGGCATGGGGTTTAAAAATCGTAAAGCAAACAGTAATAAAATTTGAATACGCTGGTAATGGAAATGCCTTGAGGAAAACTGAACTATGTTTCTCTTGCAATGTAACGGTATGCTAGGCCCGTACAAATACAATATAGTGTGGTGAGGTCATCATCAAGGTTGTGCCTCCAGTATTGCAGATTATGCTTGAGCTATGTTGGGAGCTCACTTAGCCTCTATAGATGGCACTCCTGAGTGAGATGAGCTCACTTGGGGCCTTGGCAGTGCCCACGACCCCCTTATCACCGTTGTTGGAGGCCAGCCAACCGCTCGACTTTGTAAACCGTGGTGGTTTGGATGTCGTTGCCACCCACTCATCTATGACCATTCGACGTCTGGTATAAGTGGGTGATGAGGTTATTGAAGTAGGTGTGTTTGCATTGAATTCTGAGGCTCTCTCCCCGAAAGAGATTTGTGACATGCTCTCCAGTTTGAAGCTGGCTAGCCCTAAATCTGGCAACTCGATTGCTTGCCTACCGACGGAGAAGGCTACTAGCTAGGGACAAAATCAAGAAGGTGGAGAAGTTTCTCATGAGCAAGGACAAGAAGTCATGATCAAGGTGTCTGAAAGGATCGAGAAGAGGTGTCTAGAGGGGGGTGAATAGACTCTAAGCAAGAAAAGTTGCACTTTTTTAATTTCTTTAAGTTGAAGTGGAGTTTTGGCACAAGTTTAACATTCACAATACATATCAAGCAAGCATGCAAAGAGTATATGAGTAGCGGAAAGTAAAGCATGTAAATTCCAAGAATGTAAAGGGATGGGATTGGAGTGTGCAAACGCAATTTGGAGACACGGAGATTTTTGAGCCGTGGTTCCGATAGGTGGTGCTATCGTACATCCACGTTGATGGAGACTTCAACCCACAAAGGGTAACGGTTGCGCGAGTCCACGGAGGGCTTTACCCATGAAGGGTCCACGAAGAAGCAACCTTGTCTATCCCACCATGGCCGTCGCCCACGAAGGACTTGCCTCACTAGGGTAGATCTTCACGAAGTAGGCGATCTCCTTGCCCTTACAAACTCCTTGGTTCAACTCCACAATCTTGTCGGAGGCTCCCAAGTGACACCTAGCCAATCTAGGAGACACCAATCTCCAAGAAGTAACAAATGGTGTGTTGATGATGAACTCCTTGCTCTTGTGCTTCAAATGATAGTCTCCCCAACACTCAACTCTCTCTCACAGGATTTGGATTTGGTGGAAAGAGGATTTGAGTGGAAAGCAACTTGGGGAAGGCTAGAGATCAAGATTTATGTGGTAGGAATGGAATATCTCGGTGAGACAAGTGTAGGTGGTTCTCTCTTAGAAAATGTATGTTGGAAGTGTAGGCATGTTTTGATGGCTCTCTCTACGAATGAAGAGTGGGTGGAGGGGTATATATAGCCTCCACACAAAATCTAACTGTTACACACAACTTACCAAACTCGGTGGGACCGAATCGTGAAACTCGGTCGGACCGATCTAGTAAATAATGTGGCCGTTAGGATTTTTGGTGGGACCGACATGTCAACTCGGTGGGACCGATATGGTTAGGGTTAGGGCATAACGTAATCTCAGTGAGACCGATTACACAAACTCGGTGAGACCGATTTTGGTAATAGACACAGAGAGGGTTGGTCAGGCAAACTCGGTGGGACCGATCCGCTCATCTCGGTTGTACCGAAACGTTATGAAGAGGAATAGAGAGTTTGCATTGCAATCTCGGTTGGACCGATCGCTTATTTCGGTTTGACCAAAATGTTATGAAGGACAACAGAGAGATTACAATCCCATATCGGTGAGACCGAGATCCCTATCGGTGAGACCGAAAAGACTAGGGTTTCTGGCAGTGGCTATGTCAACAGAACTCGGTGGCGCCGGATAGATGATTTCGGTGGGGCTGACTTTTGGTTTGGGACAAATGTGGATGTGAGAAAGTAGTCGAGGGATTTGGAGCATATCACTAAGCACATTGAGCAAGGAACTCATTAAGCAACACCTCATCCCTCCTTGATAGTATTGACTTTTCCTATAGACTCAATGTGATCTTGGATCACTAAAATGGAAAATGTAGAGTCTTGTGCTTTGAGCTTGAGCCAATCCTTTGTCCTTAGCATCTTGAAGGGGCTCCACATCCTCTAGTCCATGCCACTCCATTGTTGAACTTATCTGAAACATACTAGGTAAAAGTATTAGTCCAACAAGAGATATGTTGACATTAATTACCAAAATCACCCAGGGAGCACTTGTGCTTTCAGTGAACAACAACAAGAGAGAGGTTGTATGACCAAGGTGTATTCTTCTTGGTCCGTTTTACAGTACATCTTAGTGAGATGCCCTCTCCCGCCGACTCAAAGAGTGTGTGCATTTGCGTGTGTGTGTGAGGGGGGGGGGGCTACTTCGCACTTTGTTGAACCTCCGTGTGGTCGGCGATATCTGGTTAATTTGCGAGGCACATGTGCCACATCAAAGTTGTGAATTGGGTATTTAAATATCACACCACCCTTTTCATACATATATAGTTGGGCTACCGGCAGGTGGTTAGTATGTGGTCTCACCTCGTGCCAGAAGCACACATTTGTGGGCCCGCACTCGGTCCACCTTTCACTGGAAGCGAAAGGGGGGAGGGGTTTGACCATGATGGACTCCCATAGGTTTAGTGTTACAGTAGGGTGATATGTTAGACCTAGCTATTTGGGGGCATGCCTTCATAGCTAGGATTGCCTTCCTGCCGACACGAGGGGGGGGGGGGGACAAGCAATACCGTGCGCCTTGTGAGATAGGTGCCACATCGAAGTTGTGCATTTGGTATTTGAATATCAAACCACTCTTTTCATACATATTTTTGGTCCTCATGCAAGTGTGTTCGTGTTCTGACCCTTTCCCGCGTTATTTTCACCAAATTTATAAACATTAGACAAGACGGATGACGCAGCAGACATGGTTCACTCACACTACACGTGTGCCACGCCCGTGCCCCTGTCACTCACATCAGCACGATACATTGGTCTCCACGAGGCTTCCATCGCAATCTCAAAAATATCTACCCCCTGCAGGGTTTTTCTGTTTGATAACACACATTTCTTATATTTCGACCGTGTGTGATGTTTGTTGTTCCCGCTTCCGCCTGCATCCCTTGAAAATATCTATGCGGCTGGAGGGTTTTTCTGTTTGATAACACACACCTGTCTTTTTGGGACCGTGTGCGATGCATCATCCAAATTTTAAATAGCCCAGGCATTTTACTCCCGCGTAGTAAAATTTTCAGTAGCCGCGTCATTTCCTCAAAAACCACCCCCATCCACACACACACACCACAAAAACTCCGCGTGCGCGCGCGCACCCCCCACCACAACCAACTCCCTCCCGCGAAACCCTAGCAAGGTCGTCACCGCTGCCGCAAGGCCTCCATTGTCAACATCTGCCGGTCTGCCCGTGCAGCTTACCCACCGATCTCCATACCCTAGCTGCCCTGAGTTTCTTAGATGACACCTGCCAAATGCCCCCTTTCCCACAGATCCCCATCCCCATCCCAACCCCCACTCTAGAGCGTTGCATCCTAAGCCCGGCTACGCTTCCCGTGGAGCTCGAGGAGCGACTGTCCCAAAAGAGGTGTATCACGACCTCTTCGCCCGACGTTGCCGAGGAAGCTGACGACCATTACTGGCTGCATGCTCTTAATCAGCAGGCTAGAGTATGCTGGTATGTCGCAGACACCAGCTACGACCCCGAGGTCGTCGACAACGACGGCCTGACGCGGTCTATGTCATAGGTTAAGTGGCCCAATCCCAACCCCTCGGGTTCAACCGTCGTCGATCTCATCCATGGCCCCGTCGCCGATCTCCTATGGCTCGCTGTCGAGAATTTGCCATCCTACATCGCCATCGAGCCCCTTTTGTCATTTCTGAAGGACACGTTCTGCGACGCTGGCCTGGGATCCACAACTGCCAAGTCAGACCTCATTGACGGCAACCACGAGGAGGGCACCCTCTCCGGCTCTTCCAAGGGGAAAGAGCCCATCTGCGACATCAGGGAGGGCACCCTACAATCGTGCTCTTCCAAGGGGAAGGATCCCATCCGCAACAACATGGAGCGCACCTAGGGTCCATGCTCTTCTCATGGGAAGGAGCCCATCTGTGACAAGTGAGGAAATCCATGATTTGTTTTGTCGTGCCTCTTCACAGAGGGAACCCATGATTTGTTTTGTCGAGTCCCTTTTGTAGTGTAGTGAGGATATGTCCAGTTTTAATTGCTATATTTAGTTGTTTGCAGTATGCCTTGTTTATTTCAGTTGTTCACAATGTGATGCTCCATATGTGCAACTATTTATCGTGCCATACATTTTCGTTAATACCAGTTTCAAACATACCAATACGGATGAATATATTTGTTTGCTGTTAAGCCTGTTATAGCTAGCATATGCCTAGTTTAACATTTTTTGGCTGTTTGGTTGTTTGTAGGTAGCACATGTCCAATTTCAAATGCTATCTTTGGTTGTTCATAGTATGCCTTGTTTATTTTAGTTGTTCATAAAGTGATTCTCTATATGTGCAACTATTTACTGTGTAGTACATTTTCATCAATATCGGTTTCAACAGTACCAATAGGAATGACTATATTTGGTACATGTTAAGCGTGTTGTAGCGAGAATATGCCATTTTTAACGTTTTTAGGTTGTTCGATTATTTGTAGTTAGCATATGTCCAGTTTCAATTGGTATCTTTGGTTGTTCATAGTATGCCTTGTTTATTTCAGTTATTCACAAAGTGATGTTCTATATGTGCAAGTATGAAGTGTGCAGTTCAATTTCATCAATATCGGTTTCAACAATACCAATATGAATGACTATACTTGGTTGTTTTTAAGCCTATTGTAGCAAGCACATGCCTCTTCTAACGGTTTTTTGGTTGTTCGGTTGTTTGTAGTTAGCATATGTCCAGTTTCAATTGCTATCTTTGGTTGTTCGTAGTATGCCTTGTTTATTCCAGTTATTCACAGGTGGTGTTCTATATGTGCAAGTATAAACCGTGCAGTTCAATTTCATCAATACCAGTTTCAACAATACCACTATGAATGACTACATTTGGTTGCTGTTAAGCATGTTGTAGTTAACACGCATTTCCATTTTTTATTTAACAATAACTAGTGTACTTAGACCGGCACAATACAAGTTTGAATGACTATATTTGCTTGTTGTTAAATGTTAGGTCTGTTGCACTTAACACACCTTTCCACTTCTTATTTTGCTTAACTAGCATGCTTAAACCTGCACACTGAAGCTATTGTTTGGAGATTATGTTGTCTACCATGGATATATTTGGTTCATGTTTAGCCTGTTGTGCTTAACATGCCTTTCGATGTACTTACACAGGACAATTTTGGGAACGACTGCTATTTTCCACCGAGGTTAGTTTCATCCCATGGCTTATATATACTCACTGTTCAGGATATCAGTATCTGGTACCATATAGGTTGTGGGTTGATAAGGGATTAATTGGTGAATCGGACTATTAACTGAATATATCTGTAACCCATTTATCGGTAGGTTAACTAGGGACATATCTAATATATCTGAGGCTACATAGCAACATGTACTGTACTGAATGTCTAAATATGCAATCCTAGGCTACATAGCAACAAGGAAGAGTGTTACTTTAATGTTCTGATGATGTCCAGATATACATATAAGAGAAGCAACAACAACAACACAACAACAATTAACTGCAGTTAATCAGTTGATCTTTGTAAAAATGTAATAAACTTGCTCCGCCCCATAATATTAGATGTTAATTCATCCAATATATGAGTATGTTGGATGTTATAATATATCATATAATGGGACGGAGGGGGTGTTGTACTACATCATTGTGCAATTTCCGTTTAGCTTCTAATATTAACTTGGTGCTTTTAGGTACATATGTCATTCGTAAAGATCCGCGCTTCGACCCTTTTTGTGTATGGGGCAATGAGATAATGATGAACCATCATCAAGTGAGGAAACTAATAAAAATTAGTAAAATGGGTCAAAAGATGGCAATTAAACTATTTGTTTACACTTTATTCAAGACAATAGTGAACTGTAGGATGGTAAGTAAGAACTCTGCAGCCTTCTTTTTACTGCCCATAATGAGTTGTGTTAGATGACAACGTCTGAATCTTTTTCCTTTGCAGTGGTTCCCAAAGTAGTTTACTCAAGATTACCTCTCAAACTACATGATTGGTGGGCATGCAAAGGTTAAAGTATTTCTACTAGAACACGATGACTATCTAGATGTCCTCATGAAGAAAGTGAAGGATGGGTGTTAAACCATCACAAGGGGTTGGACTAGAGTCGTGCGTGTCTTCTGCATGGAGGAGGGCACAATATGGGCACTCCGCTTCATCTTGTTCAGCAACCAGAATGTCTTTTGCCTCTTTATTTACCGTCTTTAATAGTACAAGTATTAAATTATGGTTTATCATTCTTTATTTGGTATGTAATTCCTTTTTATGTAATTCTTGAACATATGTACCCGTGAATCGAATAATGCATTGGTTGTTTGAACCTGGATACGATAAAGCTATAGCCTACTTTAAAATTCAAATTTGATACAATTTTAAATAGAAGCAATTAAATTAGGATGAAATTACGTTCTGTAGGTCGTTATGGCGCACATGGTCGGTAAAACACAAACGTGTGTGATATACACCATGATCCGACACGGTTCATAGAGAGGAAACGTGTGCGCCCATGCACATAGTTGCCATTTGCAAAGCGTGTGTGATGGCAGACAATATCACAAACGGTGTGAGCAAACTAATTGTTTGTGATAGTCACCTTACCATACACGCTTTACAATCATGAACTATTTCTGATGTGGTACGCAT
Organism: Triticum timopheevii; assembly: GCA_963921465.1. Taxonomy (NCBI): domain Eukaryota; kingdom Viridiplantae; phylum Streptophyta; class Magnoliopsida; order Poales; family Poaceae; genus Triticum; species Triticum timopheevii. Next base: position 475,837,249 of record OY997268.1, read on the forward strand.
CGTAAACGTTGCACCACAGAATAGCGTGTGTGATAGTTATCTTGTACGACACTGTTATGATGGTCCGACATTTCGTAATCCTATCCGACACTCGTACGATGATTAGCTAATCTTCTCAACTATTTATCGCATACGGTTCGGGAGAAGTGAATATGTGTGATTGTCTGCTTATCATACACATTCTATAATCATGAACTGTTTGTGATGGGGCGTGTCATAAATGTAGCACCATAGAATACCGACTGTGATGGCAGTGCGAGCACAAACGAGTAGCAAGGATGGAGCGTTTGGGATATTCGAGATATCACAAACAGTTGTCTGAAGGCTCGTGTTTGGGATAGATGCCGACATCGCATACGCTTAGTTATGCAAAATGTATGCATTGTGACTTCCTATCCCCGACAGTTTCTGGGTCGTGTGGGAAGGATCCCCCTATCGCCCACACTTGCCTGGTGATGGTTTAAAACTTCAACGCGGAAAGGGGTTAAAAACTGTTTGTATAGCAGCTTGCTCTACCAGTGCTACCACTACAAAAAACCACTTCTATGATGATACGTGTTTGTCATAGTAGGTCATGTTTTTTTGTCATGCATGTACTTCCATGATGATTTTATGACAGAATCAAGATAGTCTTACGTGTGTTGTCGTAGAAGTTTTCCATGACAATACTCAAATTATCATCATGGAAGTGTCTACTTCCATGACGATAAATGGTGCGTCATGGAAGTGTTTTCATCAAGGGTAACCAACACGTGGCATCGACCGTAATGGGTCGTCGTTAAGCTATCCGATCCGGTTTTGGATCTGATAACCCGTTAACAGTAATGACCAATGGCGATTTTCCACATGTAAAATTCTCATTGGCCGAAAGAACCACGTGTCAGCTCCCCATTGGGATAGATGTCATCCAACGAATGGATGGGACGCGCCTATGATACGTCGACATGTGGCTCGGCCCAACAGTGGCCCATTCAAGTCAAAATGCCGACCCATTTGACTTGGTCAAAAGGTAGCAGGCCGGCCCACGGAAAGCCTGTTAACGGCCTGTTCGTATATAGCCCATTTACAGCCCGTTAACTCATGACCGTTATGGCATATTCGAATTAGGCCCAGTAGCGTAATCTGGGCCATCCAATATGATTCCAGCCCGTTGTAATTTTCAGCCCATGTATGTCCCATGACGTCTTTTGGCCCATATGAGGCCCTTTGTAACTCTGGGCCCAATAACGGCCTGTGGTGAAACTGGCCCATAATGAACAATATATCGCTTTATACCCATTAACGACCCATTATACCATTGGGACATTTCCAGCCCGTGTTATCTTTCGGCCTTCTAAGGGCCCATTTATCCATGGGTGTAACAGCCCCAAAATTGGGTTATCAATTTTTGTGCTGTTATTCCTTCCTGGCACTCATTTTCAAAATCTTTTTCCTGCGTTTTGTTGATGACTCTGAGAATTATTGTCATTTCCAACCTTTCAAAACTTGCTCATGTCTTTTTTAGTGGGCAAGACCTCAGTTGCATCATCTTAAATCCCTCTCAAACCCTAATTCCAAATTTTCGGGATTTGAATATGCCCTTTGTGATTTCAAAGGGGCTATCATTTTCCTTGATCTGTTGATCATCCCATCTGTTCCTAGAGACCCTTCTATCCTTCTAAACTTGTCACTTTGTGAAGGAAGTACCTTCATAGAGTTTCAAAATGGGATGAAACTTTGCCATCCTCTCAATTATCCCAAAGAATTAGCCTTAACCCAAATTCAGCTCATTTCATTGAGCTATGTGAGCACAGGAGCAATTCTTATTTTCTGTCCAAATTTTCAGTTTGTGAAGCAAGTATATTTTATCTTGCTCCATTATGGCTGAAAATAATTCCAAGCCTTCTCCTATCCATATAACCCACCTACCCAAGAGTTTGGCTAATTGCCTTTAGCCAATATTTTCCTAGGATTTTCCCAAGTTTCTGGTCCAAAGTAATGCTTGTGAAGAAAGTACCAATTTGGCAAGTCCATTTGGGCTTATATTTTTAGAGCATCTACCTATGACCAAATCATGAGGATTCGCCAAGTTATAGCTCAATCCAACCTTCCTAGTGAGTGCTTATTCCTCTTTTGTTTTCTGGACCAGATTTGGCATTTGCACTGCAGCTATGCTAAATCCTTGAGCTAATGCCCTCAAAACTCCCAGGACCGTGGTCCTTGTTACCCTAAGCCTGCCAGACATAAATTCTACCATTTCACCTCTCTGGTTTTATCTCCAGCATGTTGCCAAGTTTGCAACAGCAAACTTGTGGAGCATGGTTCACTCAGCTCACTTTGTCTCTGCCCAAGTATTTACCATAGTAACAATCCATCTTCGAAGGACTAAGTGGTAGACATGGTTTAACCTCAGTAAAAAATCCCTAGAGTGAGCTATGCCAGTGGTGACCACGAGTGCAGCTAGCCAAAACGGTGGTCTAGCCACTGTTCTCGTCGGTAGCGTTGCTCCGACCGACCCTGACCTCGCCATTAATGTCTAGCACCTCCCCCTCGTCGTCGCCGTTCGCCTGGACCCCTCTTCCCCTCCGTTTGCTTCTCAGACGAGCCGTGCCAAAGGTCGACAGTGTGCGCCTATGGCCATCGTCTTCTTCCTCTTTTCTGTTTTCTTCCTCCTCTCGTCCGCGAGTGCCCCTCGTCTCCGTGAGCCTCTGGCGCTCGTCGTGATCCCTCTCGTCGCCTTCCCACTGCGTCCCGTGAGCCCTGGCCACGACTGCCGATGACTGCACCATCGCTGATGCGCGGACACGTCGCCCGCCGCGTGCCACCTCGCCCCCTCCTTCCCGAGCTCTCCCCGCGGCTATATATAGCGCTCCCGAGCCCCCTCGCAGTCCCCAAGCCTCCCTAGCCTCTTCCCCCGAGCACCCGGAGCTTCTCCATCTCTTCCCCATCACCATGGCCGCCGCCTCGGACCTCTCTGGTTCCGGCCACCAGGGCATCCCCTCGCCGTTCCTCCTCCACCAGTGCCTTCCCCAAGCTCCGGCGAGTCTCCCCGTGGCCTCAGCCTCTCTGTTCCCCCACCATAGCTCCATCCTCGCTGGAGGCTGAAGCTCCTCTCCGTCATGGGCCGTGCAGCTCCCTCCCTGGTGATCCTCGACGGAAGCTAGCACAACCCCGAGATGCGCCTCTCCGTCCTGATCTTCTGGGTAGGTCGCGCTCCCCGGGAGGTGGCCGGACGCGCCAGCGAGCGCCGTCGGGGCGGGCGTCTGCCTCGGCCGGTCGAGCGCATCGAGCGTAGAAGAAGGAGCCGGCCAGGTGGGCGTTGACCTGGCCAGGCGGGCCTCGCGACCCCACCTGGCAGCGACCCAGGAGCCCTGCCCTGCCTCTGCCCTTTGACCCGGTCTTCGCCACGTCATTCAAGTGGAAGCGCCCCGCTGAAGCCATTTTCCCTGATCGAAGATGTACTCTGAGAAAGACGCGTTCGATTTAAAACTGCCAGGGACCTGTATGTAGAAGTACTTTTACAGATTAGTCCTTGAGTTTTAAACGCCTGTATCTTTTTACTCGTAACTCGGATTGAGGTAAATCCAACGCCCACGTCTTTGTATCGTCGAGCCCATTCCATTCCCATCATTTTCACTATGGTTTGACACTATGAAAATGACCACTTTGCCCTTGTCCGTAAACAACCCCCTTCGAGAGAGAACTGTTTCCGGCAAATTTTTCCACGGTCGTTTCTCACTTCTTCCCGGAGTATTTGTCGACCCCCAGGCAAGCCAACTTCTTATCATGAGCCCCGAACTTGCATGTTGACTTTGCTTGCACCTTGTTGTGTAGTTGCAGTTGTTTCTTATTGTTTTTGTTTGCAGTTATTTCATTATGCTTATCATGCTTGTGTGTTCATGATATATTTTGCCATGATAATTAGAATGTTGTTATTGATGATGCCATGTCACTACTCTAATTTATTTTCATGTCATCGTTATAAAATGCCATGATGATGGTAATGCACCATGGATATGTCAGTACTTGGTATTGTCATGTTCTTTATGCTGTAAGTGTTCACTTGAGAAGCTCGATGTTTTGTTAAAGCATTTGTATGATGTATGCTCATTGTTGCATTCATGTTAAAATGCTGGTATGATGATTGATGATGGAGAAGATAATAATATGCCTTAATAATAAGACCCCTCCGTCATCGATGGGACCGAGTCATAGTGCCGCCAAATCGAACTTTTTCCTAGTGCAACCACATTTGCCGGTATGGGACGGCCTTAATGTGGTCAATTGCCGTGCCTCTGGTCGGTGCCTCCAACTAGGGAAGGTTATGGGCGCGCGCTACCCTGATGAGGTAGGCGGACATAAGCCTTGTGAGCCTGTTGTTAAGTTGAGTTTTGGTACCGGGTCCCAGTGTGGATCGTGGCCACGACGGTGGTCGTTGTGTCTTGAGGTAGACACGGGGCCACGCATGACTAGCCCAGTGGGGAGTGAGTCGGAGTGGCCGGGAGAGTGTCATGACAATAGATCGGTTTCGTCGGAATGCCGTTGGTCCACCCGAATGGGATGACGAGGCCATGGGTTCCGTAGTGTGGGTACAATGTACTAACCTCTGCAGAGTGTATTTAAACTATCGATAGCCGTGTCCTCGGTCATGGGCATAAGTTCGTAGTAGGGTACAGTATCGAGCCTTGGTTGAAATGGAGGATAAACCTGAAATAATTAAGCTGAGTAATGTGGTTGTGATAGCCGTAAGGATCACGGACCAGATGTGGTCGGGTTGTGATCGCCGTAAGGATCATGGGCCAGTTGTTGGTCGGGTTGTGATCGCCGTAAGGATCACGGGCTAGTCGTTGGTCGGGTTGTGATCGCCGTAAGGATCACGAGTTTGTCTCTGTTGGTGATCGGGAAATGAGGTGATCACCGTTGGTAGGAGAGTCTGTGGGACTCAGTGCACAAAGTTTGGTGGTATTGCATGAGTTATATGTGTGCATTTAAAGAACCATGGTAGAACATGAGATGGTTGCATACAGTTGACATGCTATGTCTGCATTTGATATGATTGATGGTTTAGTTTCAGCATGGTTTCATGATGCCATGCCATGCTTTGATTGATATGATTGAGATGATATGCTATGTTTTGCCGTTGCCATGTTAGAAGCAAATTTGATATGTTGTTGCCATGCTAGTGGATGCCATGATGTTAGTTTGATTTATGTCTTAGGCTGATATCATGCCATGCTTAGTTTCTGATATGAGATAGGTTGTTGTAGACGCTTGGTTCTTGCTTTGTTTTCTGCTTGTTTGGATGCTATGTATTTGGTTGTCTTGCAAGTACATTCAATGTACTGACCTGGCGTGTCATGCCAGTTTTGTAGGTCGTTCACTTGTTCCGTCGTGCTAGGCTATGATCTTGCCAGTCCTGTGAGTTGTGGAGCCCAGCCAGAGTAATATGCTGCCAAGACTTCCGCTGCCATTTTTATAGACTTCCGCTGCCATGTAAATAGCCTTAGGGCTATGCCAGAAGATTATATTCATCACTGATGTAATTTTATACACATGTATTTGATGAATATTCTTGTACCTGGAATGCTGTATCATGGACCTGTCGTGCGTCAGGTGTTATCCTGGGCTGACGTGTGAAGGCCCCCTGCTCCATGTGGATCGGGGTGTCGCAGGGCTTGGTATCAAAGCAGCCAGGCTGGCATAGATTATCCTAGCATTAGATCACCGCTACCATCAACCCGTAATGACCCTAAGGGATTTGACCCATCCCTGGCGTCCGGCATGGCCATTGCTAATCAACAGGTGGCGCAGTCGGGACCAACACGTCCTCACCCCGCTGTCCCCGCCTAGTTATCCGTGAAACATGCAGCAACCCTATCCTTTCTGGTCGGCCGCACCGTTTTCCCTTCGCCATTAAGGGAAAGGGGCCATGCCATGCGGGCCTGTCCCGCGTAGCTGCCTATAAATGCCCTTTCCGGCCGTATCGCTCGCTCCTCAGTCCGCCATGTCCCTGCAGAGAAGCTTAGCTAGTAGCTCCCCAGCCATGGCTAGCAGCTCCAAGACTCCCACGTACTACACCCGCACCTATGCCGTTAACCACCCTGGCTTTCCACCCCTTCTTGCCGAGATGCTCACCAAAGCATTTGGTGGTAAGACTAGCCCCGATTACCTGGTGTTCCAATCGACACCCGTCCCTCACCTTCATCTTTTGTTGCAAGTGCACATTAGCCTAGGTCCTGCAGCAGATGTCCAGCCTTTGGTTTTACAGGGTAGAGCCATGCCTACCTATGGTTTAGCCATTCAAGCCGCTGCTGTGGAGGCTATCCTTCACCTCCGAACCAACTTCCCTCATGTAGCGACAAGGCGGAGTTCTGCTTTTTCCCCACTGTGTCAAATGCAGTAATGCAAACTTCTTCCGTTAGCCAAGGAGATGATCCTGCAATCGCTCGCCTGGTGCAATACATCACTGCCCAGGGGATGTTGATTTCAATGCTGCTTGCCGAGTTTAGAGCCATGGACAATAATGTGGTACGAGTCATCAAGGAAGCTTATTACGGCTATTACGGCTATTACACATATTACATCCACTAGCATCAAAGTTCGCTGCCAGTGCAAATATAGGGAACAAAGTTGCATGTTACATACACTGGGCGTCTAAATTGGCCACCAGTGAAAATAAACGCAACAGCAAAATAAGAGCTCAAGAAACGTCATCCTGGGTATCCACCATGCTGGCAATAAGCTTAGAAAGCTTATTAGTTTTCTCCTCTTTGGCGCTAAAACCCTCCAATGCTTGTTGTTGCACCAAAAAGTATGCATCTGAATTCTCCAAGGACTTCTGCAGTCCTTCGGCTTCTTGTCGCAGCACAACTGATCGATGTATTTCAACTTGTAGCTGCGACTCAAGAAACTGAACTGATTCAGACAGTGAGTTTGAAGAGCTTGTGCCAGTGGTAGTGGCCAGTAACTCGAACACTACATCAAGAGAGGACTTTGGGGTTGTCTCACTGTCTTCAAGATAGTTTTCCTTAGCTTTATCAGCTTTGTTGGAGACCAACAAGGATGTCTCACTATCCTGAACCTTATCTGCATTACTTCCTTTATCATTGCTTAATAAGGTACTCTTCCCCAATATTCTGTCAGCATTCTAAAAGAATAAAGAAGTAGACACATAACATGTTTAGCATGTAGTATATGAAAGTCATTTCGATGAACCAGTTCAGTCGTAAGGTGGACAGGATTAAACTACCAAGTCCTCTTTTGCCAAGTAGTACATAATAGAAGCATCAAACAAACATATATGTATGTCCTATGGTCACTGCATTGTCTTGCCAAATCAAAATAGAGACATGGTTCAAATCATATCAGTTCAAGATAAAGCAGCATTGAAAGAATACAAGTGTGGGGAACTACACGACACAACAAGATTTGAGATGGGTACCATGGGTATACATGTACAACAACACTATTGGCTCTGTTGTGATTCTAGTAATGTGCATGATATGAGAAGTCAACTATATACACAATTGAAATTGAAATCAACAGAGCAATTTAGAAGAGCAAACCAGTTAAAGAACATGTTTAAGCATACCTGTTGCGCCATTGGAGTTTCGATTGGATGCTTCAATTTTAAAATAAGTTTGTATGAGTAAATAGAGTGATGCAAGAGCAAACCAGTATGCACCATAGAAATAGAATCTTAAATGAGAATAGTTGTTCTTCAGGTTTAAGCACTCACGAACAGACTATAGTAAGACGCGGCATATAGTACTTCAAAATAAAAAAAATGATCTGATGGACCTTACTACATTCTTGGTTCAGGACTAGTACAGAACAAGGTGTTCCTAGTCATCGTCCCATAAATGTGTCTCGGTAGAAAGTAAGAGAATTTGATGAGTTTCCTTGCCAGTGAAGTACGTTTTCTTCAAGTAATCTCGATACTGCCACAAAGCATTCTTGAAGATAGCAGAGGTATTAGCACAGGTTACCTCATCTTGAGTTTCCAAATCGGTCCTTCTCTATAGAGAAAATGGGAACATTTGATGTATTATAACCAACATGGAGGTATAATGTATGGGACAAAGCAAAGTAATTGCCATGAATAACATTACTTACACATAACTCCTGGACAAACACCTGCAAATGGCTTTTTCCCTTCATCTTCAATATAATATTTCCATGATGGGAAGATGCACACATAGGATTTAACAACATCAAATGCGATAGATGCTAAATATGAATGGCTGGTTGTGCTTCATCCACAAGAATAGGTGTACTAACTGGTGGAGTTGGGGTTCACCGTGGTAGTCCTGGCGCTTTGGGCACATGAGCTGCCTTACTAACTGCTCTTGTTTGGGAGCTCTATGGTGGAGATGGTGCCGTGTCAACTGTAACTGGGTTACTATCTGCTGGGGTTGGGGTTAGATTGGGTGAAGCTGGTTCTTTGTTCATCGGAGTAGGGGTACATTCTGCGAGAGTCTGGGTTATGTGTGGTAGGGCTGGTTCTTATGCATGTACAACCGGGGTGCTATCTCCACCAAGAGGTAGCACTGTTTTATTTGAAGACCGTGTTTTTACTCCGCTAGATACTGCCATCACCCCCTCCAATTCAAATGGCTAATAAACAAGAAAAGTAGTTGAATGTACATACCTTGTATGAGAGACAGATGCAATATATAGTGTGGAAAAAAGAGGGCATGAAATAGTTCACATATATATTGTTAAATAAAAAGGATAGCATGATATAATTTCAGATATATGATGTCTATCTAAACTGCATAACATAGCATGACATAATTCAAAGATATGATGACCAACTAAACAAGATGGCATGAGATAATTATATGATGTCTTTCGTAAACAAGTTCACATGACACAATTCACATAAATGTTATCTAGATAATCGGGATCACATGATATAATTCACATATGTGATTTATATAGTAAGTAGAGGGCATTCGCATATATGATGTATGAACTAAGAACATGGTGTTGAATATTGTGTATATGATGTCTAAATTATGCAATGCAAGACACCATATGCATGATATGAGCAGTATAACCGTGCCAAGTTAGAGCATACACCTCGATGGGGGAATAGGACTGGTCATCTGTCTCTGAGTCCGTCTCTAAGGAGCTATCTGGACCGAGCAAGAGATCTGCTCCGATAGGTAGCACTGTCTGCTCTGAAGACCTTGTTTTCATTCCAGATTTTTTCCATCACCCACTCAAATGGCTGATTCACAGGGAGAGTAGTTGAATGTACGAACATTGTCGACAAATAGAAATGTAATGACAAAAAGGATTGGCAAGATATAATTCAAATATATGATGCCTGGCTAAATAGGATGGCATTCCATATTTCACATATATTATGTCTCGTTAAAAAAAGATGAGATTGCATAAGTCACATATATGATATAGGAACTAAACAGGTGGCATTACAGAATATGTCTAAACTAAGCAGATGATGATGTCGAAAGTAAGCACTACAAGGCAACATATGCATGATAACATCATCATGCCAAGTTAGAGCAAACACCCCGGGGGGGGGGGGGGGTAAATAGGTGTGGTCAGATCCGTCTGAATCCACCTCTGAACAGATATCTTCCTCTGGATTACAATCTGGAGGAGGGGGGAGGGTTTGCCATTGCACCAACCATGGAGCGATGTCTGCATGACATTATATTGCCGTGCAAAACTATTCTCTTTTTCTCTACATGTTCAGCATGACTGTGTACAATATCTGACATGCATACGAAAAAAAGTATAGTGAGATTATGTAATAAGAGCATGCAGAAATCTAGAGTGATGGTAAATACCAATGGATAGATCCAAAACAATGATAGCAGGCTGATGATAGCTTTAATTTAATAAAAAGACAGATGATGATCACTTTATTGTTTGTTTCCCACCCAAGATGAACAACATAGACATACCCTAGGTGAACCATATTATATACAGACATACTATTCATTGTTGCCTCGATATGTGCCCCACATGCATTTTAAAACTCAGGTTTGAACATTAATTTGGACCTGACTTGGAGTCTAAGAGGTGAACAAGATGATAAAGTAGCAAGTAATATTAAGCAATGCATAACATAAACAGAAACAAAAGAGTGCAACCTCTCTTGCGGACCCATGTACTCCTCAGGTTCATCTGCTGAGTCGATGATGGTTATGTAGTAGCGGTGGGTGCTGGAGGCAGGGAAGGAGATCTGAGGCGGTGAAAGATGGTCAAGAGTTGTGATGTCTGGTATGGTGGATGCTTCTGTTGATAGAGCAGCTCAGGTGAGGCGGACAACATCGTGACAGGTGCAGGACAAGCCACGCAAAGTTTTCTTCGACACCTATCTATAACTGAAGTAATTCTATAAGGGCTCCTTTGAATTGCAAGATTCTAAAAACGCAGGGATAGGAAAAATACCATAATAGGATATGAATTCACGTGGGAAATAGAGCATTTGTAAACACATGATTTCTGTCAACTTGGGTGTTTGGTTAGCAGGAATTGGAAGAGCAGAGGAATGCAAATAAACATGGTCAAATTAAAGTGAAACCATATGAAAATGTGTACAGTTAGAATGTTATTCTCCCACTAATGCACTTAGTCTTGTTTTCATGCATAGGATTTTGAAAAGTAGGTCTAGGTGGATGTTTTGCTCCATTCCTTTCAACCAAATGCATGAATAATTGAATAGTAGAGTACCATAGGAAAATTTCCTATTGCTATGTTTTTCCTTCACTTTTTCCTTTGAACCAAAATAGCCCTAATGGATCGACATGAATGTAGAGTAATAAGTGATGCAACAAGTGTACAACCTCTTTGGTGTAGCCGTGTCGACCTCAGCATCATTGGGTTGGTCGCTGAAGAAGTTGCGGCAGAGGTGGCTGTCGGAGGTGTGGAAGATCTGAGGCGTCTATAGAAGGCGTCCAGGGTACTGCTCTGTTGTGATGGATGGTTTCGTCATTGGAGCAGCTCCGGTGAGCTTTAAGACGTCGAGGCTGAAGTAGTACAAGACAAACATCGCTAATCTCAAGTGGGATTCTAATAGCATCTCCAATAGGTGTTGTAAAATACATTACCAAAAAGTGGTAGATGTAAAATTTACATCACCAAAAAACACCTGACTCCACATATGAGGTATTGTTGACTCTGAACTTCACTGTCGAAACTGAACTTTACTATAGAATCTGAATGTTAATGTCGAAACTGAATGCATTAGTAGCAGAGAGAGATGCACTTTTCATGTAGTTTAGGCCGCTCAAGCAACAGTAGTAGAGAAACAGTGATCTAAATCAGCAGGCGATCGACAGGGAACACACTAGCAGATAGCAGCCGGAGCAGCAACTCGTGTAGCTGCAACAGCCCGTGTACCAGCATTAGCAGCGAGAGTGAGAGCGAGAGCAAGAGCAGAGCAGCAGCACGAGCGAGAGGAAGAGCAGAGTAGCAACGCAAGCGAGCGAGATCCGGAGCAGTAGCTGCTCCGGCTGGTATAGACTCCGCTGCCGAGGAAGCCTCACACTAGGGGAGAGCCGCCGTGGAGATGTCGCCGGTGGCGCCGGTGTCGAGGTAGCCGCGCCCTGGGGGAGCGGGATCGAGCACCAGCGGCGCTAGGAGGTCGAGTTAAGGAGAAGGTGCAATGCGATGAGTGTACAACCTCTTTGGTGGCATCGAGTAGGGCCTCGGCTTCGTCTGAGGAGTCAGTGAGGATGTTGTGGTTCTGGTGGAGTAGGTTTAGGCAGCGCTGTGGGGATGGAGCAGCCGTGATAGATGAGGCGATTGTCAGAGAAGGTCCTTGGAGGTGGAGGACGACGCGGCTGAACCTGCGGGACGGCGAGATCGATGATGGATCCTCATCCGGGGCAGTGGATGAGGGACGTCGAGCTGTTGCGATGGACGACGTCATCAAGGAAGAGGCTACGATTGGGCAGCAATGTGGTGGCGGATGGAGGAGGGTGGGGTTTCGCGGCTGGAGCAGAGAGGTTATGGCAGCCTAGGTTTTTGAATGGAGAAATGGAGGTGATGGGAGGGGGGGGGGACCATGACTGAGGGAGGCGCTTGTCCAAAATGTAGGGTGTTTTACAAAAGTACCCCCACCGATTTGAACTAGCGGCCCTTTCGGCTCAGGGTTAGAATGGGGATTTCAGTGTCGGGATTTGGCAGCTGGAGGGAGTTTTTGCGTGCTGTAATTTCGGGATAGCAAGGCGCGCATTGTGAAGGAGTGAGTTTTTAGAGCATAGAGAGACAAAGCAATATCTGAATTTTCATGATAATAAGGCGCGGGTTGAAATTTTGGCACAAGCCTAACGTGTAATAATGCATGTTCCAAATCAATTCTCACTTTCCTCAACGAAAAAACAAAAAAAACTATTCACACCACACAAAGAGAGAGAGAGAGTCTTGTCCCATTTTACTGTACAAATGCTATTCAAAACTATGAATCCATGTTATGTCCAATTAATTTTTTTGCTAGCTGTAAATTCATGTAACCTACTCATACGAACATTTTAGTGCATTCCAAATGTATATAATACCGCTGCAATTCAAACTAAATTTGAATTTGTTTCTCTATTTGAATAAGAATCTACAATCATGATTGTTTCCAAGTTAAACCATCATTTGTATATTATCTTAACAACACACCACATGATTACTATAGAGTTAGATATGAACTATATGAACTAGAATTAAATTTTTTGAATACACTTAATGTTGATTCCAAATAATAGTACATTTAAAGTACTAGCTAGATCATCATAATCTAAACCATGTTTCATATGTACACTGTGTTTATCACACAAAGTATAGTGCCTCGCCCCTACATTATGACAAGTATTTAGCCCTGAGCTGCAAAAGCCACACATTATCCAAAATTCAAATAAATGTTATATATATATTATATGTAGTACAACATGTTCATAACCACACCATGTGTATCACCATTATATTCATGCATATGCGTCGGTTTAAAAGACTTTGATATCTTGTTAAAATATCTGAATCCACTTTTATAATGAATTATGATCTATGTTCATCTTTTACACCCACACAATCCTCTTCTCTTTGTAGCTAGCTCAAACTTTTGCTCGTGCATGCACACGTCCGCCTCCCTCTCACCCTCCCTCAGCATTCTCTCCATCACACACATTCGTTATTTCTCTTTAGGTCGTTCACCCACAGTGTGTGTAGGCCCTCCAGCTCCTTCTTTCTGGCACACACTGATCGATATACCTCTCTAGCCAGACGAACCTACGACAAACACATGCTTTCCCTCTTCTGTTCTCACCATCCATTCCCCCTCTGTCTAATACGGTTCCATGCACGTGCACACTCCCACCCCTCTTTTCATCAACCTCATACTCGCACACTCCTCCCCTTCTGAGGGAGTCCTGGATTAGGGGGTCCTCGGACAGCCGGACTATATGCGAATCTCAGACTGTTGGACTGTGAAGATACAAGATAGAAGACTTCATCCCGTGTCTAGATGGGACTCTCCTTTCCATGGAAGGCAAGCTTGGCGATTCAGATGTGAAGATTCCTTTCTCTGTAACCGACTCTGTGTAACCCTAGCCCCTCTGGTGTCTATATAAACCGGAGGGTTTAGTCCATAGGACGAGAAACAATTATAACCATAGGCTAGCTTCTAGGGTTTAGCCTCTACGATCTCGTGGTAGATCAACTCTTGTAATACTCATATCATCAAGATCAATCAAGCAGGAAGTAGGGTATTACCTCCATCGAGAGGGCCCGAACCTGGGTAAACATTGTGTCCCCCGCCTCCTGTTACCATTAGCCTTAGACGCATAGTTCGGGACCCCCTACCGGAGATCCGCCAGTTTTGACACCGACATTGGTGCTTTCATTGAGAGTTCCACTGTGTCGTCACCATAAGGCTTGATGGCTCCTTCAATCATCAACAACTCTGTCCGGGGTGAAGCTTTTCTCCCCGGACAGATCTTCGTATTCGGCGGCTTCGCACTGCGGGCCAACTCGGTTGGCCATATGGAGCAGATCGACAGCTACCCCCCTGGCCATCAGGTCAGGTTTGAAAGCTTGAACTACACCGCCGACATCCGCGGAGACTTGATCTCGGATGCGAGCCTACGACAGCCGCGCCCCGCTGCCACGATGAACACGACCTAAATCTGTCATCAGATGGTATGTAGGAGATTGCACCTGTAGCCGCACTGGCCCTAGATCCAGAGCGGAGCGCGCCATCCTAGGATGGGAGGCTCAACCCCGCCACGGAAGCCGTAGACTCGATGACGCTAGAGCCGAACACAGATTTGACCTCCAACGAGGCTTGTGTCATCGGAACCTCGGACTCGTCTCTGTTTACAGGCTCCGAACCGCATGAATCCGCACCCATCGAGTCTGATTGGGTGCCGATCTTAGAGTTTAGCTCCGCGAACATCTTCCAACACTCGCCCCTAGGCGACGTGTTAAACTCATTAAAGTCTCTCTCCTTGTCAGGAGATTCCTGGCCGAACTATGTCCGGCTTGAGTGGGAAGCGGACGACGAAGAACTTCGTTGCCCACCCACCACCCACTTGATAGCCACTGTCGATGATTTGACCGACATGCTTGATTTCGACTCCGAAGACATCAACGGTATGGATGACAATTCTGGAGAAGAACAGGAACCACCGCCCATTGGGCGCTGGACAACCACCTCCTCATACGACATATACATGGTGGATACACCCAAAGAAGACAATGGCGATGACATACAAGATGCAACTGATGACAAACATCATGAGAAGCAGTCTAAGCGCCGACGTCAGCGGCACCGCTCTAAATCACGCCATGGTAAAAATAGTGATACCAGCACAAGAGAGAACAGCACTCCGGACGATGCCAAAGACAATGAAGACCCCGCCAAGCCAAGTTTCGAACAGGCCGAACGGGAAGATGGGCAAGCCAGCCCCGATGAACAGGCCGTGAACGACGACTCGGAGGATAGCAACTACATGCCTCTCTCCGAGGATGAGGTGAGCCTCAGCAACGAAGAATTTATCGTGCCATAGGACCCCGTCGAGCAGGAGCGCTTTAAGCGCTGCCTTATAGCCACGGCAAGGAGCCTGAAGAAGAAGCAGCAGCAACTTCAAGCTGATCAAGATCTGCTCACTGACAGATGGACCGAGGTCCTGGAAGCCGAGGAATACGGACTCGAGTGCCCAACCAAAAGTTACCCGAAGTGCAAATTGCTACCTCAATTCGATGACGAGGTGCTGGAGCCAGCACTGCCAGCATATAATGCGGCCGACCGACCACCGCGTGGTCGAGACAAAGTGGCAATTCAGCCCGAACTCAAGCTGGCACCACGTTGTCGAACAAATAGAGACACAACAACCCGGGGATACACATATGACCTGTGGTACGACTTGGCGAACAAATCAGGCCATACCAGATCGATCTACGGATCGCGGGGGTGCGCCCCAATGTGCAACGATGACCACCACGCCGAATATAACAAATACACACCTTTCCGGGCCGATTACCGCAGACCGGCTTCATTCGAGCTGCGTCGCGATGTAGCCCGGCACAGAGGCACCGGACACCCCCTCGCTTCACTGATGAAGTAATGGAACATGAATTCCCATAAGAGTTTAAACCCGTAAACATTGAATCATACGATGGAACAATAGATCCCGCGGTATGGATCGAGGACTTCCTTCTCCATATACATATGGGCCGCAGTGATGACCTCCATGCCATCAAGTATCTCCCGCTAAAACTCAAGGGACCAGCCAGGCACTGGTTGAACAGTCTGCCCGAAAACAGTATTGGCAGTTGGAAGAAACTGGAAGATGCATTCCTTGATAACTTCCAGGGCACTTATGTCCGACCTCCGGATGCCGATGACCTAAGTCATATAATCCAACAGCCCGGAGAGTCATCTAGGAAATTCTGGACTCGATTCTTAACCAAGAAGAACCAAATTTTCGACTGTCCGGATGCTGAAGCCCTAGCGGCCTTTAAGCATAACATCCGCGACGAGTGGCTCACCTATCACCTCGGCCAAGAGAAGCCGAAGTCCATGGCAGCCCTCACGACGCTCATGACTCGATTTTGTGCGAGCGAGGATAGCTGGCTAGCTCGTAGCAACAGCACCTCGAGTAAACCTGACACTTCTGAAGCCAGAGATAGCAACGGCAAGCCCCGACGCAACAGTCACAAGCGTCGAAATAATGGCGATAACGCCAAAGACACGGCCGTCAATGCCGGATTCAGTGGCTCTAAGTCCGGTCAGCGAAAAAAGTCATTTAAACAAAACAATCCAGGCCCGTCCAGTCTGGACCGCATACTCGATCGTCCATGTCAAATCCATGGCACCCTCGATAAACCAGCCAATCACGCCAACAGAGAGTGTTGGGTCTTTAAACAGGCCAGCAAGTTAAATGCTGAAAAAAAGGAAAAGGGACCGCCAAGTGACGACGACGAGGAACCCCGGCCGCCGAACACCGGGGGTCAAAAGAAGTTTCCTCCCCAAGTGAAAACGGTGAATATGATATACGCTACCCATATCCCCAAAAGGGAGCGGAAGCGCGCACTAAGGGACGTCTACGCGATGGAGCCAGTCGCCCCAAAATACAACCCGTGGTCCTCCTATTCGATCACCTTCGATCGAAGGGACCATCCGACTAGTATCCGTCACGGCGGTTCAGCCGCACTGGTGCTTGACCCTATCATCGACGGATTCCACCTCACACGCGTCCTCATGGACAGTGGTAGCAGCCTGAACCTGCTTTATCAGGATACAGTGCGCAAAATGGGTATTGCTCCCTCAAGGATCAAACCCACCAAAACCACCTTTAAAGGTGTCATACCAAGTGTAGAGGCCCGCTGCACAGGCTCAATCACACTGGAAGTGGTCTTCGGATCCACGGATAATTTCCGAAGCGAAGAGCTACTCTTCGATAACGTCTCCTTCCATAGTGGTTATCACACACTGCTCGGACGAACCGCATTCACCCGTTTCAATGCGGTGCCGCACTAAGCCTACCTTAAGCTCAAGATGCCTGGACCCCGCGGTGTTATAACAGTAAATGGAAATATGGAGCGCTCCCTCCGTACTGAGGAGCACACCGCGACCCTTGCAGCAGAAGTACAGAATGGCCTCCTTAGGCAAAACCTCAATCCGGCGATAAAGCCCCTGGGCACCGTTAAACGGGTCCGCGCTACTCTGCAACAGGACCGTCCAACTCGTCCATAGCTCAGCTAGCAATACGACCTTCATCCCAGCTCCAATACAGCGGCGAAATTCGTGCCGCGCGTACACAACCACGCACTTAAAATACCATGGGCATGGACGGAGGCACAACTAGACCGCGGCCCACAATGCGGCTCAACCGCTCCGGATCCGCATACCTTCACTTTTTCTCTTTCTTTCAGGTTTTCTCACCTTTCAAGGCCTTTTCTGATAAACCTGCTCATCGGACCCGTAGGGGGACGGATACGCCAAGAAAGCTAGGGGCTTGAACATACAAGGGAATACCCAGGTGGTCTTTGCTAACGATCGTCATACCTGTTTTAAATACCCGCACGCAGCTCACTCTTGGTCGTGGCATGTTAATAGCCTTACTTGCTTATTGCACTACTTTGTACAGATACGCCTTGATGTATCAATCAACTTACAATGAAAAATAATCTGCAACGTTTGCCCATTATTTAATTTTTTTTCTTGTCCATTTATTTTCAATTGCACCTGTACATTCTGGTACGCTTAAATTCGCCACGGGCTTCATTGTACCCCATAACACGGCAAGAAAGTCCGAACACTTTTATAGTATATTCGGCACCCCGAACTTATAGCATTATATGCATTGACTCCAAATCATGTCTTTGGTCAATAGTTGGGTTGCGCGGCTCCTGTGCTTGCAACCCTACGTTCCGCTATATCAGCTAGGGTAGTAAAGGGAGAACTACTGTGATTGTGTCCCGGTTCTTCCGGACGAGCACCTCAGTAGAGAAAGCCGAAAACTGACTGTCATGATGTGGCGAGAGTTGGTCAGCTGTTCGAGAGGTCTTCAAACCGTTAGAGATTTTCTCCGCTTTATGCGAGGAATCGATTTTTGTCCGATTAGACGTGTATAGCGCCCCAACTCCAGCCTTCCGAACACCAGGGGCTACACCAAAATTTAAAATTATAGAACTCCTATGGCTAAGTGAGGGTGGTAAAGCCGTATAGTCCGATTGCCTTGTTCATTGCGCTAAACACCTCCTTAAAGGACCAAACATTTGGATAAAGAGTGTTTAGATTCATCCCGAACACCCATGTACTAGCTACGTGGGGGCAGAAGCCGATGACTGGCCAACTCTCAGATGTTATAAACGGCCGCACATGAGGTAAAGTTTTAAATAACAAGCATTACATTACGCAAAGACCTTGTTCAATATTACAGGACAGGATAAAATAATGCTTTCAAGGGAAAATGATATCCTTAGAACATTGCTCCGCCACAAGGTGGGATCCCTTCATGACACTGTCATAGTACATCTCGGGCCTGCGATGCTCCTTGCCCTCGGGCGGACCCTCGGCCATCAACTTTGTGGCATCCATCTTCGCCCAGTGCATCTTGGCGCGGGCAAAAACCATCCGTGCACCTTCAATGCAGACCAACCGCTTGATAGTATCAAGCCGAGGGTAGGCAGCTACCAGCCGCTGCACGAGTCTGAAGTAGCTACCAGGCACGGGATCGGCAGGCCATAGCCGGACTATTAGGTCCTTCATGGCCAGTTCGGCCGCCTTGTGCAGCTCAAAAAACTTCTTTAGCTGGTCGCTAAGGGGCGATGGATGTTCTGATCCAAGGTATTGAGACCAGAACAACTTCTTTGTAGAGCTCCCTTCTTTGGCTCGAAAGAACTCTGCAACATCTTATATACTGCGCGGCAGATCCGCAAATGCTCCTGAAAAATCCAAATTCGGGTAAGTAAAAGGAACGTTTCTTTCGTACACTTGCTTTTGCATAATAAAAGCCTTACCCGCCGCGATAGCCTGGGCCACCTGGATTTCCCGGCGGGTGCTCTGGGCTTCGGCCCGGGCATCTTGCGTGCTCTGGCGGGCCTTGGCAAGTTCGGACCCTTGAGTCTTTGAATCACGCTCCAAGGACTCGTACTTTTTGACGTCGTCCTGGAGCTCTTGCTGGACCTCGCTGACCTGGGCCTCCTGCTTCTCGCGCGCGGCATGTTCCTTATCTGCTTTGTCCTCGGCCTCGGCCAACGCCTTCTTGGGGGCCGCTACTTCGGTCGCGGCCCCTAACAAAGTTCACGACACTTTAGTCAGTACGAACTTTTCATCTTTCCTAAATATAAAGCACAATTCAATGCATACCTTGGCTGTCCTCCAGTTGCTTCTTTACAAGGCCGAGTTCTTCCTCAGCCCGCTCCAGATTCCGTGTCATGCCGGAGACCTCCGCAGTATGAGCAGCAGCGGCTAGCAGTGACGCCTGCTTATTCACACTAACATTTTTATGTTAGACTCCTGCGAAAAACATTTTGATCCTCTATTTGGTTCTTCTTTCCGAGCACCGAACAGAGCATCATGGGCTACTGTCTACAAGGTGATATTCTTTTACAAGTATATTACTCACCTCAAAGCCTGTTAAAAGGCTAATGCAGGCTTCGGTTAATCCACTTTTGGCGGATTGGACTTTCTCAATCACGGTACTCATAAGAGTATGGTGTTCTTCCATAATGGTAGCACCATGTAGCGCTTCCAGCAATCTGTCCGGTGCCTCTGTATGGACAGAGGTCACCGGCGGAGGCAGTTTGCCCCCCTTGTTCGGGAGAGGCTGCCTGCCCGAATCCGGAGCCTCTTGGGTCTCTGGAGCTGTGTCCGGCTGAGGGCCAAACTGGACTCCGCCCTCATCGATGGGGTCTATAGGGGTCTTGCCCCCCATGTGCCCGGCATCCGGACTCCTTTCCTCCGGCATCACCGGAACGTCCTCCCCTTGGCCCGGTATCCTTCGGGACAACATGTTGGTGTTGTCCGCGGCGTTATGGGAGGTGGCTATTGGAAGGGAATCACTGTTCATCACCGACGGATCCAGCTACCCCTTCGAAGAGGAGGAGAGCTCGATGTCGGATTTGGCCGGACTGCAGATACATGGTCTAACGCATTAAAAACGATAAAGTAAAAAACGGGAAATATTACCACGTCTGGATACTTACGTTTTGGCCAGGGGGCTTGACCCTGGCCTCCCACTCCCCGCTGCTGTTGGTGGCTGCGGCGGAGTAGTCCGGAAGGGAGATTTTCCCCTTCTTGGGCGCCTCGGCCTCCCCATGTGTGGAGGCCTTCCTCTTCTTCTTCTCCCTAGTGGGAGGGGAACGGGTCTTCTCCTTCTCCTCCTCCTCCTCGTCGTCTTCGGCGGAGGAGTGTGTCTTGGCGTCTTCGGACATCACATCCGAAGCGCCCTTACGACGGAGACCACCTCTGGTCCCCTTGGCCGCCTTCTTGGTTTTCTTCTCCGGCACTTCATAAGGTGCCGGAAAAAGCATCTTCATCAGAAGAGGCGTTTCTGGATCTTCAGGTAGCAGAGCCGGACATTCAATCTCCTTCGCTATTGCTACCCAGGCCTGAAAGATTGGCATAGGGCCTTAGGTTCCTCCCTCAGAAATACCGGCAAAGGATACGCCTTGCAAAATGTAAAGGAACTTACCGGATTAGCCTGGCGTTTCACGCTAAGCCCGTAGTCTTCGGACGCGGGCGGTGGTACCTCCCCGATCTTAAAAAGCACCTTCCAGATGCCTTCGTGTGTTGTATCGAAGAGCTCCAGCAGCGTCTGGTGCTTGGCTGGGTCGAACTCCCATAGGTTATAAGTCCGGATCTGGCACGGAACAATCCGGCGGAAGAGCATGACCTGGACCATGTTGACAAGCTTGATTTTCTTGTCAATCATGTTTTGGACGCATGTCTGGAGCCCGGTCACTTCTTCCGCTGAGCCCCAGGCTAAACCATTCTCTCCCCAGGAGGTGAGCCGCATGGGAACTCCGGATCGGAATTCGGGGGTCGCCGCCCAGTTGGCGCCGCGCGGCTCGGTGATGTAGAACCACCCCGATTGCCACCCCTTTACAGTCTCCACGAATGAGCCTTCGGCCAGGTGACATTGGGCATTTTGCCCACCATAGCACCTACGCACTCCGCTTGTTCGCCGCTCACCACCTTGGGCTTCACATTGAAGGTCTTCAGCCATAAGCCGAAGTGCGGTGGGATGTGGAGAAAGGCCTCACAGACAACAATGAATGCCGAAATGTTGAGGATGGAGTTGGGCGCCAAGTCGTGGAAGTACAGCCTGTAGTAGAACATCAGTCTGCGGACGAGTGGGTGGAGGGGGAACCCCAGCCCGCGAACGAAGTGGGAGAGAAATACCACCCTTTCTTGGGGCTCCGGGGTGGGGATGATCTTCCCCTTGGCCGGAAGCCGATGAGCGATGTCTTTTGACAAGTACCCGGCCTCCCGGAGCTTCTTGATGTCCTCCTTCTTGACGGAGGAGGCCATCCACTTGCCTCCAGCTCCGGATCTGGACATGATTGGAGTGCTTTTTTTGGGATGAAGAGATGGGAGCTTGGGCACTAGAGCTCGAGGATGGATGAGCAGAGGAAGAAGAGGGCGTGGGTGAAAGAGGGGAATCCTTATCCCTTTATAAAGGCAGTAAAAATCGTGCGCCTCCCCGTTCGCCCTAAAACTCGCTTATTTCCCAAGCGCCGTGCTGATGGCATGGTTGGGTTACCCATGCCCGTATTGATGAGAATCCCGTGATAAGGGGAAACAATCTTTGCTTCGACAAGACGTGCCAATGAAACCGTGCCTCAAAATATGGAGGGGCGGGATAAAAATGGTTCGAATAAAGACGAGGCCGTGGCGAGATGTCACGCTGTGATATGTTAGCAGATTGGACTCGTGGGATGTTATACTCTCTACAGTGGTGTGAGGGATTTGTTTTGCAGAGCCGAACACGATTCTTATGTTCAAGATCCACTTTGAAGTATTCGGAGAAGGAACCCGCCTTGCAATGCCGAAGACAATTTGCGCGCCGGACTCGTCGTCATTGAAGCCTGGTTCAGGGGCTACTGAGGGAGTCCTGGATTAGGGGGTCCTCGGACAGCCAGACTATATGCGAATGCCGGACTGTTGGACTGTGAAGATACAAGATAGAAGACTTCGTCCCGTGGCCGGATGGGACTCTCCTTTGCGTGGAAGGCAAGCTTGGCGATTCGGATGTGAAGATTCCTTTCTCTGTAACCAACTCTGTGTAACCCTAGCCCCCTCCGGTGTCTATATAAACTGGAGGGTTTAGTCCATAGGACGAGAAACAATTATAATCATAGGCTAGCTTCTAGGGTTTAGCCTCTACGATCTCGTGGTAGATCAAATCTTGTAATACTCATATCATCAAGATCAATCAAGCAGGAAGTAGGGTATTACCTCCATCGAGAGGGCCCGAACCTGGGTAAACATTGTGTCCCCCGCCTCCTGTTACCATTAGCCTTAGACGCACAGTTCGGGACCCCCTACCCAAGATCCGCCGGTTTTTACACTGACATCCTCGATATAGTAGGCCTCTCGCACCACCTCCTAGCAGCATCCCACTCTCTCTATCCATCTCTCTGGACCTTATTTGTTTCTAACACATGCAGACATGTATACCCATCAATCTACCTACATATAGCTAGGTCGACTATAACTCTTTTTCCCCATGCACCGATCGACGTACCTCACAAGTTATGTCTCTCCCTTTCTCCGACACACGATGATTGATCTTCCTATGTAGTTACGTCTGCTTACCACAGCCATATCATCCCCCTCATCATCTGTGCGTGCCTCCCAACCAGTCTCTCACTCGCACGTGCACAGACAGGCAGGCATCCCCTCTCTTATTGATATTGCAGTCGTACCCTTTGTTTGTCTGGTAGGCCTCTCCCACCATCTGTGAGAAGCAACTCTACCACCCACCCTCGGACACTCTAGCTCTGTGTAACGCCCGGCTAATTATACTACAGTAAACCTATGCTAATGATGCCACATCACCTCTGGTTACTGTTGCTAATCCCGCGTTAGTTCAAACGATTCAAATTAAAATCTTAATTATTGGCAAACATCAAAAAATTTCAATCATTAAAAATAAAATGTTCGAATGTGGCATTAATACATATACTAAATTAGGGACTACTTTTAAAATTTCTAAAACTAAGATAGATGAGAAACTAAACTAAAACAATAAAAGAAAATATAGAAAAAGGGAAAAGAACAAAATAAAAAAACAAAAAACAAAACTAACCAAAAAAAGAGAAGAAAAGCAAAGCCCCCCCTCTCCTTGGGCCGAATGGCCCAACTGGCCACCCAGGCCTAGCCAGCCGGCCCACCCCACTCCCCATATCCCCCACTCCCATAACCCTAACCCCCACTTCGCCCCCACTCGTCCCACTCCCCTCCCCCTCTGCCTCCCTCTCCGATCCAGATCGGGATCGGGGCATTCGCCGCTGACGCCACTCGGAACCCCTGCCGCCCGACGCCGTCCGTCGCTGCCCGTAGACACCACGCCTGCCTGGACCTCGTCAACGCGTCGCCGTCATCTTCATCTCCTCCCCGCGCCCCACTGCCCCGATCCCTACAGCCGCACGGTGAGCCCCCCAGTCTCTTCTCTCCCCCCGTCACCGTACGCACGCGCTCAGTGCTCCACCGAACCCGCCTCCCCCGCGACCGAGCTCATGCTCGCCCTGCACCTGTCGCTCCCCACACCCA
Organism: Triticum timopheevii; assembly: GCA_963921465.1. Taxonomy (NCBI): domain Eukaryota; kingdom Viridiplantae; phylum Streptophyta; class Magnoliopsida; order Poales; family Poaceae; genus Triticum; species Triticum timopheevii. The sequence goes on from OY997268.1 coordinate 475,860,977, forward strand.
GCCCACGCGCCGTCTGTGCTATGTGCACGCGCGTCCGCCCCTGTGGCCCCTGCCTACGCCCCTACACCTCACCGCGACCGCCTCCACTCGCTGGAGCTCCCCACCGCATCGGGCGCCCCTGCTCCCACCTGTTGCTCCTTCTGCTACTGACGTTGTTGCCCCACCGTGCCTTGCCGCTACCCGTCGTGAGTGCGCGCCTCCACTGCTACACCGTGCCAGGCCCGACCTGGCGTCCACTTCGCCCTGCCGCGCGTGCCCGCGCTACCTTGCCATGGCTCCACGGCTCCAGCCCCGCTGAGGGAGTCCTGGTCTAGGGGGTGTCCGGACAGCCGGACTATCATCGTCCGCCGGACTCCAAGACTACGAAGATACAAGATTGAAGACTCCGTCCCGTGTCCGGATGAGACTTTCCTTGGCGTGGAAGGCAAGCTTGGCGATACGGATATGTAGATCTCCTACCATTGTAACCGACTCTGTGTAACCCTAGCCCTCTCCGGTGTCTATATAAACCAGAGGGCTTTAGTCCGTAGGAGACAACATACGTTACAACAATCATACCATAGGCTAGCTTCTAGGGTTTAGCCTGCTTGATCTCGTGGTAGATCCACTCTTGTACTACCCATATCATCAATATTAATCAAGCAGGACGTAGGGTTTTACCTCCATCAAGAGGGCCCGAACCTGGGTAAAACATCGTGTCCCTTGTCTCCTGTTACCATCCGCCTAGACGCACAGTTCGGGAACCCTACCCGAGATCCGCCGGTTTTGACACCGACAATGGTGCTTTCATTGAGAGTTCCTCTGTGTCGTCACCAATAGGCTCGATGGCTCCTTCAATCAACAACCATGCTGTCCAGGATGAGACTTTTCTCCCCGAACAGATCTTTGTATTCGGCGGCTTCGCACTGCGGGCTAATTCACTTGGCCATCTGGAGCAGATCGAAAGCTACGCCCCTGGCCATCAGGTTAGGTTCGGAAGCCTAAACTTCACGGCCGACATCCGTGGGGACTTGATCTTCGACAGGCTCGAGCCACAGCCGAGCGTGCCGCACTGTCACGATGGGCATGATCTAGCTCTGCCGCCGGACAGCGCCTTGGTGGCCGCACACGAATCCGCTCCGGCCCTTAGTACGGAGCCGATCGCCCAGATCGAGGATTGGTGGTTGGACACCGCCTCGGGGGCTGCAACTTCCACGGCGATGGAGCCGAACACTAACCTAGTCCTTTGTAAAGGTCGTGACTCCGAGGTACCGGACTCCCTGCCGGACTCCGCACCTCCCGCGCCCCTGCCAATCAAATCCGATTGGGCGCCGGTCATGGAGTTCACCACCGCGGACATCTTCCAACACTCGCCCTTTGGCGACATCCTAAATTCGCTAAAACATCTCTCGCTATCTGGAGAGACCTGGCCGGACTATGGCTAGGACGGTTGGGATACGGACGATGAAGAAAGTCAAAGCCCACCCACCACCCACTTTGTAGCCACTGTCGATGATCTAACAGACATGCTAGACTTCGACTCCGAGGACATCGACGGTATGGACGACGATGCCGGAGACGAACAAGAACCAGCGCCTACACGGCACTGGAAGATCACCTCGTCATATGACATATACATGGTGGACACCCCAAAAGAGGGAGACGGCGAAGAAGCAGCGGAGGCAGATTCCTCAAAGAAACAGCCCAAGCACCGACATCAGCGACACCGCTCTAAATCCCGCCACAGCAAGAATGGAGGTTCAGGCACAGGAGATAATAATAGCCCAGAGAGTGCCGAAGATAATCCCCTCCAGCAGGATTCAGCGCAGGAGGATGCAGAAGCAAGCCCTCACGAGAGGGCGGAAGACGAAGAGGTCGAGGATGATAATTATATACCTCCCTCCGAAGACGAGGCAAGCCTCAACGACGACGAATTCGTCGTGCCCGAGGATCCCGTCGAACAAGAGCGTTTTAAACGCAGGCTTATCGCCACGGCAAATAGCCTAAAGAAAAAGCAGCAGCAGCTTCAAGCTAATCAGGACCTGCTGGCTGATCGATGGACCGAGGTCCTCGCGGCCGAAGAGTATGAACTCGAACGCCCCTCCAAAAGCTACCCAAGATGCAAGTTGCTCCCCCGATTAGAGGAGGAAACATACATACCTTCATCGCGAGCGCACAATACGGCCGACCGACCACCCCGTGGCCGAGACAGAGAGGCATCTAGGCCCTCCACCAAGACCGTACCCCGGCATCGCTCCAAAAGTACGAAGCCAAGAGGGAACGCGCCGGACTTGCGAGATATATTGGAGGACAAAGCAAGGCAATCCAGATCCATCTACGGATCACGTGGGCGCCCTACGACCCACGACGAATACCGTCGCGCCAGATACAATAACTCCGGCCGGGCCGAACACAGCAGACAACGCTCTCTCGAGCTACGTCGTGACATTGCCCAATATAGAGGCGCCGCACACCCGCTATGCTTCACTGACGAAGTAATGGATCATTAAATCCCCGAAGGGTTTGAACCCGTAAACATTGAATCCTACGATGGCACAACAGACCCCGCGGTTTGGATCGAAGATTATCTCCTTCACATCCATATGGCCCGCGGCGACGATCTCCACGCCATCAAGTATCTCCCACTCAAGCTTAAAGGACCAGCTCGGCATTGGCTTAACAGCTTGCCCGCAGAGTCAATTGGGTGTTGGGAAGACCTGGAAGCCGCATTCCTCGACAACTTCCAGGAGGGCACATATGTGCGACCACCAGACGCCGATGACCTAAGCCACATAATTTAACAGCCAGACGAATCGGCCAGACAATTCTGGACACGGTTCCTTACAAAGAAAAATCAAATCGTCGACTGTCCGGATGCAGAGGCCCTCGCAGCCTTCAAGCATAACATCCGCGACGAGTGGCTAGCCCGGCACCTAGGACAGGAAAAGCCGAAATCCATGGCAGCCCTCACATCATTAATGACCCGCTTCTGTGCGGGAGAGGATAACTGGCTAGCTCGCAGCAACAACCTCAGTAAAAATTCTGGCAGTCCGGATACCAAGGACCACAATGGCAGGTCGCGTCGAAACAAAAATAAACGCCACATTAACGACGACGACAAGGAGGATACGGCAGTCAACGCCGGATTCCGAGGCTCCAAACCCGGTTAGCGGAAGAAGCCATTCAAAAGAACCACTCCGGGTCCGTCCAATTTGGACCGAATACTCGACCGCTTATGCCAGATACATGGCACCCCTGAAAAGCCAGCTAATCACACCAACAGAGATTGTTGGGTGTTCAAGCAGGCAGGCAAGTTAATTGCCGAAAACAATGACAAGGGGCTGCACAGCGACGACGAGGAAGAGACCCGACTGCCGAACAAAAGAGGACAGAAGGGTTTCCCCCCACAAGTGCGGACGTGAACATGATATACGCGACCCATATACCCAAGAGGGAGCGGAAGCGTGCACTAAGGGACGTATATGCGATGGAGCTAGTCGCCCCTAAGTTCAATCCATGGTCCTCTTGCCCGATCACTTTCGATCGAAGAGATCATCCGACCAGTATCCGCCATGGCGGATTCGCCGCATTGGTTTTAGACCCAATCGTCGATGGATTTCACCTCATGAGAGTCCTGATGGACGGCGGCAGTAGCCTGAACTTGCTTTATCAGGATACAGTGCGCAAGATGGGCATAGACCCCTCAAGGATTAAACCTACAAAGACGACCTTCAAAGGCGTCATACCAGGTGTTGAGGCCAATTGTACAGGCTCAGTCACACTGGAAGTGGTCTTCGGATCCCCGGACAATTTTCGGAGCGAGGAGTTAATCTTCGACATAGTCCCATTCCGCAGCGGCTATCACGCCCTGCTCGGACGAACCGCGTTTGCAAAGTTCAACGCGGTACCGCATTACGCATACCTCAAGCTCAAGATGCCAGGGAGTCATCACGGTCAATGGAAATACGGAACGCTCCCTCCGAATGGAGGAACACACAGCGGCTCTCGCGGCAGAAGTACAGAGCAGCCTTTTAAGGCAATATTCGAGTCCGGCCGTTAAACGGCCGGACATGGCCAAACGCGCCCGGAGCAACAACAACCAAGACCACCTGGCACGTTCCAAGCACGCGTAGCAATGCAGCCCCAACCCCAGCCCTTGCATAATTGCAAGACCAACCCTCCGCGTACATCATTACGCTCTGGAGATACCATGGGCCTAGGGGAAGGGGCACGATCGCAACAGACCCAGAGTACGGCTCGACCGCACCAGGGGCTCACAAGTGTGTCACTCCTTTTTGTTATTATTTTCTTTCTTTATGAACACAGGACTCCGTTCACCAGAGGCCCTGTCCGGCGGTGGACCCGCCGAACTCACGATGCAACAGCCAGGGAAGAAAGAAGACTGCGATAAACACTTAGGTGGTCTCCATTACGAGCATTACATTTGATTATATCCACCAGTCCGCAGCCCATCCCTGGAGGGGGACATGTTTGATTAGTCCAATCCCTTGCTTACCGCACTATTTGTATCATTCCGCACTCATAGCAGAACTCTTTAATAAATAATGCAGCATTTTTGCCTGTTATTGCATTACTTTACACATATGTTCATTAATGACATCTTGCACCCGTATATTATTGGTACGGCCAAATACACCAGGGGCTTATGTTCCCCGCAGTATGGTGTGATAAGTCCGAACACTTTCACAAGTGCGGCACCCCGAACTTGTAGCATTATATGAATCGGCTCCGAATCATGTCTTGGGTCAATAGTTGGGTTTGCCCGGCTCCCATGTTTTGGCGCCTTACGTTCCGTTCTGTCGGCCAAGGTGGCACTGGGAGAACCACTGCGATTGCGCCCCGGTTGAGCTGGGCGAGCGCCTCAGTGGAGAAAGCTAAAACTGACCGGCATGATAAGGCGAGAGACTGGTCGCTGTTCGAGAGGTCTTTTCGGGTCCCTAAAGACTCACGCCGCTTCGAGCGAAGTTCCGGATAATGTCCGACGAAGGCGTGGATAGCACCCCGAATTCGGTCTTCCGAATACTAGGGGCTTCGCCGAAATTTAAAATTATAGAATTCTATGGCTAAGTGAGAGTGTTCAAGCATTATAAGTCCGGTTGCCTTGTTCGTCATGTTGAGCGCCTCCCTAGATGGACCCAAAAATGGGAATAAGAGCGCTCAAGTTTATCCCGAACACCCCAGCACTCGTGGCTTGGGGGCTGAAGCCAACGACTTGCCATCTCTCAGATTTTATAAACGGCCGCATAGAAGGTAATATTTTAAATTAAACAAGCATTGCTCAAAGCGCATATGAACAAAGTTTTCAGCGCACAGGATAATACATAGCGAGTTTTTTACTCAATAATTACATCTCTGGGGCATTCATCCGCAATATTGCGGGCACCCTTCAGGACAGTCTTATAGTACATTTCGGGCGTGCGATACTCCTTGCCCGCTGGTGGCGGTTCAGTAAGAAGCTTCTCCGCATCCAGCCTGCCCCAGTGCACCTTTGCGCGGGCAAGGGCCCGACGAGCACCTTCAATACAGGCGGAGCGCTTGATCACATCCACCCAGGGGCACGCATCCACCAGCCGCCGCACGAGGCCGAAGTAGCTCCCAGGCATGGCCTGTCCAGGCCACAGCCGGACTATAAGGCCCTTCATGGCCTCCTCAGCTACCTTGTGGAGTTCGACCAGCTGCTTCAGCTGGTCGCTTGGGGGCACCGGATGGCCGGCCTCAGCGTACTGGGACCAGAAGACCTTCTCCGTTGAGCTCCCCTCCTCGCCACGGTAGAATGCGGCGGCATCGGATACACCGCGCGGCAGATCTGCAAACGCCCCTGGAGAGCTCCGAATGCGGGTAAGTGTCAGGTAGTTTACATTAACATGCTTGCTTTGCATGAAAAATGCCTTACCCGCCGCTATCTTCTTCACATCTTCAATCTCCTGAAGGGCCTTACGGGCCTCGGCCTTGGCGGACTTGGCACTTTCGGGAGCCGAGGCGAGCTCGGACTCTCGAGTCTTGGAGTCGCGCTCCAAACTCTCATGCTTCTCCATGAGAGCCTGGAGCTCTTGCCGCACTGCCGCCACCTGTGCCTCCTGCTTTTCTCGCTCTTCCCGTTCCGCGGCCGCACTGCGTTCGGCCGTGGACATAGCCTCCTTCAGGGCTCCCACCCCGTTTGTGCCCCCTGCAGTACACATATTATCCTTGTTAATTTCATTGCAACCAAAATCCTTTTCTGTAAGGTAAAAATTCAAAGAGGTGCTACTCACCTTCTTTGTCCTCGAGCTGCCTCTTGGCATGGCCGAGCTCTCGCTCGGACCGCTCGAGATCTTGCTTTAATGCACCAACCTCCACAGTAAGTGTGGCAGAGGTTAGCAGCACAGCCTGCAAACCCATATTGACATAATTTATTAGCAACCTGCGAATATCTTTTTAGATCCTCAGTCCGGCTTCTCTTTCCGAGCATCAGGGGCTACTGTCTATGCGGTATTACATTACATAATTTTAACTTCTTCCTCAAAGCCTGTTAGAAGGCTACTGCAGGCTTCGGTCAGCCCGCTCTTGGCGAGCTGAACCTTCTGAATCACTGCACTCATAACAGTGCGGTGTTCGTTTTCGATGGAAGCACCTTTGAGCGCCTCCAGCAAGTTGTCCGGCGCCTCCGGTTGGACGGAGGCCGCCGGCGTCACGGTCTTGCCCTTCTTTCGAAGGGGCCACCTGCCGGACTCTGGAACCACTGCAGGTTCCGGCGTAGAGTCCGGCGCAAAGTCCGGGAGGCTGCCTTGCGGCGCCTCCGGAGCCTCCTCCTGATGGGTCCCTTTCCGGGATCCCACCTCGGCGTCCTCATCGGCGCGGGGGGTAGAGGCAGTCGAAAGTGAATCCACATCCGACGGGGCCAACGACCCGCTCGATGAAGCGGGGAGATCATCATCGGCCGGACTGCGGGCAATATGCGGCATTAGTAGGACACTATGTGACACAAAAGAAATTGCATATCAGGGATCCGGATACTTACGATCTCGCCGGAGGCCTGGCCCTTGAAGGCCACTCCTCGTCACCAACGTCGGTGTTGGCAGAGCTGTCCGGGGGAATAGTTCTCCCCCTCTTGGACCCTTCGGCCTCCCTTGTTGGGGAAGCCTTCCTTTTCCTCTCTCCCCCTCCGGGAGAGAGTCTTCTTCCTCCTCCTCGTCTTCGGGGGAGGAGTCCGCCTCGTCGTCGGACGCCTGATAACGGGAACTCTTTCGAGTGCCCGTGGCCACCTTCTTGGCCTTCTTCTCCGGCACCACATGCGGTGCCGGAACCAGCAGCCCCGCTAGACGGGCACCCACTGGGTCTTCTGGCATGGGAGCCGGGCAGATGAGCTGCTCGGCTTTCTTCATCCATTCCTGTCAAAGGAAAAGGGAATTGAAACCCTCTTAGAATCAATCTATTTGCAATAAGTGTCCCGTAAAGGGGTAGAATCACTTACCTCGTCAGCCGGATGCTGTGAGTGAAATCCGCGATCTTCCGTCGCGGATGCGGGGGCTTCGGCGCCCTTAAACAGCACCCTCCAGGCACCTTCGTACGTCGTGTCGAAGAGCCCGCTCAGCGCCTGGTGCTGTTCCGGATCGATTTCCCACAGATTGAATGCCCGTTCTTGGCATGGGAGAATCCGGCGGACGAGCATGACTTGGACCACGTCGACCAGCCTGAGCTTCTTGTTCACCAGCTTCTGGATACAGGCTCGGAGTCCCGTCAGCTCCGTCGAACTACCCCACAGCAAGCCCTTCTCTTTCCAGGAGGTGAGCTGTGTAGGGATACCAGATCTAAACTCGGGGGCTGCCGCCCACGTAGGGTCGCGCGGCTCGGTGATGTAGAACCACCCCGATTGCCACCCCTTGACGGAGTCCACGAAGGCCCCTTCGAACCAGAGGACGTTGGGCATCTTGCCCAACATGGCGCCTCCGCACTCCGCCTGCGTGCCCTTCACTACCTTCGGCTTGACGTTGAAGGTCTTGAGCCACAAGCCGAAGTGGGGCCGGATGCAGAGGAGGGCCTCGCACACGACGATGAACGCTGAGATGTTGAGGATGAAGTTCGGCGCCAGATCGTGGAAATCCAGGCCGTAGTAGAACATGAGCCCCCGGACAAAGGGGTGAAGTGGAAAGCCCAGTCCGCGGAGGAAGTGGGGAAGGAAAACGACCCTCTCATGGGGCCCGGGGGTAGGGATGAGCTGCCCCTCGTCGGGCAGCCGGTGCGCGATGTCGCCGGAAAGGTATCCGGCGCTGCGCAGTTTTGTGATATGCTCCTCCTTAACGGTGGAAGCCAACCATTTGCCTCCCCCTCCGGACATGGTCGGAGAAGGTTGAGACGAGATGCGCGAACTTGGGCGTTGGAGCTTGAGTGCGCGGAGGTGGATAGGCAAAGGAGGAAGAAGGCGTGGGTGAAAAGATGAATCCTTATCCCTTATATATAGGCGGGCGAAGACTATGCGTCCCCCACCAGCCTGGTAAAACTCACTTATCTCCCAAGCGCCACCATCAATGGCGCGGTTGGGTTACCCACGTTCGTATTGATGAGAATCCCGGAACAAGGGGAACACGATCTCTGCTTCGACAAGACGTGCCAAGGAAACCGCTTCGCCAAACGTGCTGAGGTGGTATAATAAAAAACGATTCAAGTAAAGGCTTGGTAGCGGTGTGATGTCATGCCACAAAATACGTCAGCAGATTGAGCTTGTGTACATTTTATTCACTCTACGGTGGAATGTGGAATTTATTTTGCAGAGCCGGACACTATCCTGGTGTTCATGATCTTCTCTGGATTATTCAAAGGAGGAACCCGCCTTGCAATGCCGAACATTATGCGCGCCGGACTTATCGTCATTGAAGCCTGGTTCAGGGGCTACTGAGGGAGTGCTGGACTAGGGGGTGTCCGGACAGCCGGACTATCATCGTCCGCTGGACTCCAAGACTACGAAGATACAAGATTGAAGACTCCGTCCCGTGTCCGGATGGGACTTTCCTTGGCGTGGAAGGCAAGCTTGGCGATACGGATATGTAGATCTCCTACCATTGTAACCGACTCTGTGTAACCCTAGCCCTCTCCGGTGTCTATATAAACCGGAGGGCTTTAGTCTGTAGGACACAACATACATTACAACAATCATACCATAGGCTAGCTTCTAGGGTTTAGCCTCCTGGATCTCGTGGTAGATCCACTCTTGTACTACCCATATCATCAATATTAATCAAGCAGGACGTAGGGTTTTACCTCCATCAAGAGGGCCCGAACCTGGGTAAAACATCGTGTCCCTTGTCTCCTGTTACCATCTGCCTAGACGCATAGTTCGGGACCCCCTACCCGAGATCCGCCGGTTTTGACACCGACACCCGCCGCTCACCGTGCTGCCTCCAGCTGCAGCGCCCAGCTCTCCTCGCACGGCCTCGTTCACCATCGCGCCCCCTCGCCCCGGCTCTGCCCAACTCTGGCGTCGCCAGCCCCGCGCACCCTCCGCCGGCCGCCTTGCTGCATCCCGCAGCCGTGGCGCCGCCCAGGTCCGTCCGCACGGGGACACACCCATTCGGGCGCCTGCACCCGTAACCGCCAGCCCGCACACCCGTTAGCGCCCATGCCCGCTAAGGCCCACTGGCCATGTGACAAGTGCGGCTAGCCCTCTCGAACATTTTAGAAAAAGATTAAAAATATATATATTAAAAGTAACAATAATAAATTAATTATTAATTAATAAATTAATTAACTTAATTAACTTAGCCTAATTAACCGGTTAATTAAACTAATTAATTAGGTTAATTAGTTAACATTCAATGATAGTGGGACCCACGGGTCAGTTTGACCAGTCAACAGTCAGAGTTGACCGCTGACGTCATGATGACGTCGTAAAATGATTTTCGAATTAAATTAATTCTGTTAATTCTAAAAATGATTTAAAACTTTGAAAATTAATATAAAATAAACCATAGCTCGGATGAAAAAACATTGTACATGAAAGTTGCTCAGAACGACGAGACGAACCGAATACGCAACCCGTTCGTCAGCCACACATCCCTAGCATATCGAAGGTGCAACATTTCACCTCCAGTTCATTGTCCGAAAACGCGAAACATCGGATACTTTCCCGGATGTCTCCCCCTCACCGGTATCACCTACTACCGTGTTAGGGCACACCTATCACCGCTCATTGTCATGTCATGCATCATCATGCTTATGTTTGCATTATATTCATTGTTTCTTCCCCCTCTTCTCTGTGATAGACTACGAGACCGACGCCGCTGCTGCCCCGGTCGACTACGGTGTTGACGACCTCTCCTTCTTGCCAGAGCAACCAGGCAAGCCCCCCCTTGATCACCAGATATCGCCTATTCCTTCTCTCTACTGCTTGCATTAGAGTAGTGTAGCATATTACTACTTTCGGTTAATCCTATTCTGTTGCATAGCCTGTCATTATTGCTACAGTTGTTGATACCTTACCTGCAATCCTAAATGCTTAGTATAGGATGCCAGTTTATCATCTGTGGCCCTACATTCTTGTCCGTCTGCCATGCTATAATATCGGGCCGTGATCACTCGGGAGGTGATCATGGGTGTATGCATACATACATATCATACATTAAATTCAGATGGTGACTAAAGTCGGGTCGGCTCGTAGAGTACCCGCAAGTGATTCGGAGATGGGGGCTGAAGGGGCAGGTGGTTCCATCCAGGTAGTGATGGGCCTGGGTTCCGACAACCCCCTAATGGTTACTTTGTGGCGGTGCGACAGGGCAGGTTGAGACCACCTAGGCGAGAGGTGGGCCTGGCCCTGGTCGGCATTCACGGTTACTTCAAAATAACACGCTTAACGAGATCTTGGTATCTGATCTGAGTCTGGCCAATGGCCTATACGCACTAACCAACTACGTGGGAACAGTTATGGGCACTCGATGTCGTGTTATCAGCCGAAGCCTTCTTGACGTCAGCGACTGACCGGCACGCGCCGGGTTGGACTAGAACGCATGCTCTTGTATAAGGGAGGCTAGGTCTGCTCACCGATCGCGTTCGCAACATGCAGGTGTACTATGGGCGATGGGCCCAGACCCCTTCTACCTCCTAAATCTCGGGACGAGATTTCTTGTAGTGGAGGAGATTTGTAACACCCGGATAATTATACTACAGTAAACCTATGCAAATGATGCCACGTCACCTCTGGTTACTGTTGCTAATCCCGCGTTAGTTCAAACGATTCAAATTCAAATCTTAATTATTGGAAAACATCAAAAAAAATTCAAACATTAAAAATAAAATGTTCAGAATGTGGCATTAATACATATACTAAATTAGGGACTACTTTTAAAATTTCTAAAACTAAGATAGATGAGAAACTAAACTAAAATAATAAAAGAAAATATAGAAAAAGGGAAAAGAACAAAAGAAAAAAACAGAAAACAAAACTAACCAAAAAAATAATAAAAAGAGAAGAAAAGCAAAGCCCCCACTCTCCTTGGGCCGAATGGCCCAACTGGCCACCAAGGCCCAGCCGGCCGGCCCACCCCACTTCCCATATCCCCCACTCCCGTAACCCTAACCCCCACTTCGCCCCTACTCATTCCACTCCCCTCCCCCTCTGCCTCCCTCCCCGATCTAGATCAGGATCGAGGCGTTCACCGCCGCTGTTTCCCAGAACCCCCGCCGCCCGACGCCATCCGTCGCTGCCCGGAGCCACCACGCCGGCCTGCGCCTTGTCATCGTGTCGCCGTCATCTCCGTCTCCACGCCGCGCCCCACTGTCCCGATCCCTACAGACGCACGGTGAGCCCCCCCGACCTCTTCTCTCCCCCCGTCACCGTATGCACGCGCTCAGCACTCCACCGACCCACCCCCTCCCCCTGCGACCGAGCTCGCGCTCGCCCTGCGCCCGTCACTCACCACGCCCAGCCAATGCGCCGCATCCGCGCCTGTGGCCCCCGCCTGCGCCCCTACACCTCACCGCAACCGCCTCCACTCGTTTGAGCTCCCCACCGCGTCGGGCCGCCCCTACTCTCGCCTGCTGCTCCTTCTGCTACTGCCTCTGTCGCCCCACCGCGCCTTGCCGTTGCCCGCCACGAGCGCGTGTCTCCCCTGCTGCGCCGTGCCACGCTCGACCTGGCCTCGACTCCGCCCCACCGCGCGTGCTCGCACTGCCTTGCCACGACTCTAGCCCTGCCGCTCACTGTGCCGCCTCCAGCCGCAGCGCCCAGCTTGCCCCGCGCGGCATCGCTCACCATTGTGCCCCCTCGCCCCGGCTCCGCGCAGCTCTAGCGTCGCCGGCCCCACGCGCCCCGCGGCCTCCACCGGCCACCCTACTGCATCCCACAGCCGCGGCGCCACCCGGGTCCATCCCCGCGGGCACGCGCCCGTTCGGGCGCCCGCACCCGTAACCGCCAACCCGTGCGCCCGTTAGCGCCCATGCCCGCTAAGGCCTACTGGCCCTATGACAAGTGGGGCTAGCCCTCTGGAACATTTTTTAAAAAATATTAAAAAATATATATTAAAAATAATAATTAATAAATTATTAATTAACTTAGCCTAATTAACCTATTAATTAAACTAATTAATTAGGTTAATTAGTCAACAGCCAATGATAGTGGGACCCATGGGTCAGTTTGACCAGTCAACGGTTGGAGTTGACCGCTGACTTCATGCTGACGTCAGATGATGTCGTAAAATGATTTTCGAATTAAATTAATTCTGTTAATTCTAAAAATGATTTAAAACTTTGAAAATTAATATAAAATAAACCATAGCTCGGATGAAAATGCTTTGTACATGAAAGTTGCTCAGAACGACGAGAAGAATCCGAATGCGCAACCCGTTCGTAATCCACACGTCCCTAGCATAGCAAACATGCAACATTTCACCTCCGGTTCATCTGTCCGAAAACGCGAAACACCGGGGATACTTTCCCGGATGTTTCCCGCCTTCACCCGTATCACCTACTACCGCGTTAGGGCACACCTATCACCACTCATTGTCATGTCATGCATCGTCATGCTTATGTTTGCATTATATTCATTGTTTCTTCCCCCTGTTCTCTCCGGTAGACTACGAGACCGACGCCGCTGCTGCCCCGGTCGACTACGGTGTTGACAACCCCTCCTTCTTGCCAGAGCAACCAGGCAAGCCCCCCCTTGATCACCAGATATTGCCTATTCCTTCTCTCTACTGCTTGCATTAGAGTAGTGTAGCATGTTACTACTTTCGGTTAATCCTATTCTGTTGCATAGCTTGTCATTGTTGCTATAGTTTTTGATACCTTACCTGCAATCCTAAATGCTTAGTATAGGATGCTAGTTTATCATCTGTGGCCTTGACTGTACTCATAAATTTAAAACCCCCACGATAAATAAAGGGTATAAAAAAATTTAGCATCGGCTGATTGCATGTGAAATAAAAATAAGCCTCCATTAATCAAATGTAATTAATTGTTAGTATAATGCGCACACATAATATTATTCTCTGGACAGATAAACTACTTTGGCTATCATGCATGCTTGCGGTTGATGAATTACATGTGGATTCACATGATTCTTCGTAGGCGCACATTGTTAATGCATATTATTTGCGTATACAGTACATGCCCTTCTTCACGGCCGACCGCTTGGGCTGCTTTGAGGAGGCTGCTACGTCTCGAGCTTGCGTTGGTTTTCCCCGAAGAGGAGAGGATGATGCAGCACAGTAGCATAAGTATTTCCCTTAGTTTTTGAGAACCAAGGTATCAATCTAGTAGGAGGTCACGCGCAAGTCCCTCGTACCTGCACAAAACGATAGCTACTCGCAACCAACGCGATTAGGGGTTGTCAATCCCTTCACGGTCACTTATGAGAGTGAGATCTGATAGAGATAATATTTTTGGTATTTTTTGGTATAAAGATGAAAAGTAAAAAGTAAAAGCAAAGCAAGTAAATAAAGTGATGGAGATTGATATGATGAGAATAGACCCAGGGGCCATAGGTTTCACTAGTGGCTTCTCTCAAGAGCATAAATATTCTACGGTGGGTGAACAAATTACTGTTGAGCAATTGATAGAATTGAGCATAGTTATGAGGTTATCTAGGTATGATCATGTATATAGGCATCACGTCCAAAACAAGTAGATCGAAACGATTCTACATCTACTACTATTACTCCACTCATCGACCGCTATCTAGCATGCATCTAGAGTATTAAGTAAAAACAGAGTAACGCCGTAAGCAAGATGACATGATGTAGAGGGATAAATTCATGCAATATGATAAAAACCCCATCTTGTTATCCTCGATGGCAACAATACAATACGTGCCTTGCAACTCTTTCTGTCACCGAGTAAGGACACCGCAAGATTGAACCCAAAGCTAAGCACTTCTCCCATTGCAAGAACTACCAATCTAGTTGGCCAAACCAAAAAGATAATTCGAAGAGACTTGCGAAGATAACTCAATCATACATAAAAGAATTCAGGGAAGAATCAAATATTTTCCATAGATAATACTGGATCGTAAACCCACAATTCATCGATCTCAACAAACACACCGCAAAAAGAAGATTACATCGAATAGATCTCTATGAGAGAGGGGGAGAACATTGTATTGAGATCCAAAAAGAGAGAAGAAGCCATCTAGCTACTAGCTATGGACCCGAAGGTCTAAAGTAAACTACTCACACTTCACCGGAGGGGCTATGGTGATGATGTAGAAGCCCTCCGTGGTGGATGCCCTCTCCGGCGGAGCTCCGGAGCAGGCTCCAAGATGGGGTCTCATGGATACAGAAGGTTGCGGCGGTGGAATTAGGTTTTTGGCTCCTGTTCTGATCGTTCGGGGATACGTAGGTATATATAGGAGAAAGGAGTACGTCGGTGGAGCTCCGAGGGGCCCACGAGGTAGGGGGCGCGCCCAGGAGGGGGCGCCCTCCACCCTCGTGACCTCCTCGGAGGCTTCTTGGAGTAGGGTCCAAGTCTCCTGGATCACGTTCGGTTGGAAAATCACGATCCCGAAGGTTTCATTTCGTTTGGACTTCGTTTGATATTCTGTTTCTTCGAAATACTGAAAAAGGCAAAAAAACAACAATTCTGGGCTGGGCCTCCGGTTAATAGGTTAGTCCCAAAAGTAATATAAAAGTGAAAAATAAAGCCCAATATAGTCCAAAACAGTAGATAAAGTAGCATGGAGCAATCAAAAATTATAGATACGTTGGAGACGTATCAGGCATCCCCAAGCTTAATTCCTACTCGTCCTCGAGTAGGTAAATGATAAAAAGAGAATTTTTGATGCGGATTGATACTTTGGCATAATTTCAATGTAAATCTTCTTAATCATGGTATGAATATTCAGATCCGAAAGATTCAAGAGAAAGTTCATATTGACATAAAAATAATAATACTTCAAGCATACTAACAAAGCAATTATGTCTTCTCAAAATAACATGGCAAAAGAAAGTTATCCCTACAAAATCATATAGTCTGGCTATGCTCCATCTTCCCACACAAAGTATTTAAATCATGCACAACCCCGATGACAAGCCAAGCAATTGTTTCATACTTTAACATTTTCAAAACTTTTTCAATCTTCACGCAATACATGAGCATGAGCCATGGATATAGCACTATATGTGGAATAGAACGATGGTTGTGGAGAAGACAAAAAGAGGGAAGATAGTCTCACATCAACTAGGCGTATCAACGAGCTATGGAGATGCCCATCAGTAGATATCAATGTGAGTGAGTAGGGATTGCCATGCAACGGATGCACTAGAGCTATAAGTATATGAAAGCTCAACAAAAGAAACTAAGTGGGTGTGCATCCAACTCGCTTGCTCACGAAGATCTAGGGCATTTTGAGGAAGCCCATCATTGGAATATACAAGCCAAGTTCTATAATGAAAAATTCCCACTAGTATATGAAAGTGACTAAATGAGAGACTCTCTATCATGAAGATCATGATGCTACTTTGAAGCACAAGTGTGGTTAAAGGATAGTAGCATTGTCCCTTCTCTCTTTTTCTCTCATTTTTTTTATTTTCGTCCGGAGTCTCATCCCGACTTGTGGGGGAATCATAGACTCCATCATCCTTTCCTCACTTGGGACAATGCTCTAATAATGATGATGATCACACTTTTATTTTTCTTACAACTCAACAATTACAACTCGATACTTAGAACAAAATATGACTCTATATGAATGCCTCGGGATATGCAATGAAACATGAGTGACATGTATGGAAGAATTATGAAAGGTGGCTTTTGCCACAAATACGATGTCAACTACATGATCATGCTAGCAATATGACAATGATGGAGCGTGTCATAATAAACGGAACGGTGAAAAGTTGCATGGCAATATATCTCGGAATGGCTATGGAAATGCCATGATAGGTAGGTATGGTGGCTGTTTTGAGGAAGGTTTATGGTGGGTGTATGATACCGGCGAAAGGTGCACGGTATTAGAGAGGCTAGCAAAGGTGGAAGGATGGGAAAAAGTGCATATGGACTCAACATTAGTCATAAAGAACTCATATACTTGTTGCAAAAATCTAGAAGTTATCAAAGCAAAGTATTACGCGCATGCTCCTAGGGGGATAGATTGGTATGAAAAGACCATCGCTCGTCCCCGACCGCCACTCATAAGGAAGACAATCAATAAATAAATCATGCTCCGAGTTCATCACATAACGGTTCACCATACGTGCATGCTACGGGAATCACAAACTTCAACACAAGTATTCTTTAAATTCACAACTACTCAACTAGCATGACTCTAATATTATCACCTTCATATCTCAAAACAATCATCAAGCATCAAACTTATCTTAGTATTCAACGCACTCAAAAGAAAGTTTCACATATCTTGAATACCAAGTATATTATCATTAAGCAAATTACCATGCTACTAACAACTCTCAAAATAATCTAAGTGAAGCATGAGAGATCAAGTTTCTTTAAAACAAATCCACCACCGTGCTCTAAAAGATCTAAGTGAAGCACTAGAGCAAAAATTATCACGCTCAAAAGATATAAGTGAAGCACTATGAGCAAACTATCAAGCTCAAAAGATATAAGTGAAGCACATAGAGTATTCTAACAAATTTCACTTCATGTATGGCTCTCTCAAAAGGTGTGTACATCAAGGATGATTGTGGTGAAATAACAAGCAAAGACGCAAATAATACAAGACACTCCAAGCAAAACACATATCATGTTGGTGAATAAAAATATAGCTCCAAGTAAATTACCGATGGCAGTGGACGAAAGAGGGGATGCCTTACGGGGCATTCCCAAGCTTTGACTTTTTGGTGTCCTTGGATTATCTTGGGGGTGCCATGGAAATCCCCAAGCTTAGGCTCTTGCCACTCCTTATTCCATAATCCATCAAAAGAATTCACCCAAAACTTGAAAACTTCACAACACAAAACTCAACAGAAATCTCGTGAGCTCCGTTAGAGAAAGAAAACAAAAGACTACTTCAAGGTACTGTAATGAACTCATTCTTTATTTATATTGGTGTTAAACCTACTGTATTCCAACTTCTCTATGGTTTATAAACTATTTTACTAGCCATAGATTCATCAAAATAAGCAAACAACACACGCAAAACAGAATCTGTCAAAAATAGAACAGTCTGTAGTAATCTGTAACTAATGCAAACTTCTGGAACTCTAAAAATTCTACCAAAATAGGAAGTCCTGTAAAATTTGTTTATGGATCAGCAGAAAAACGAATCAACACAAAAGCACAGTCCTGTGATTCATCATAACTAAATTCGTACGCGCAAAGTTTCTGTTTTTCAGCAGAATCAAATCAACTATCATCGTAGGTTATCCTATAGGTCCTACTTGGCACAAACACTAATTAAAACATAAAACCACATCCAAACAGAAGGAAGATGGATTATTTATTCCTAAACAGAAGCAAAAACAAAAAACACAAAATGAAATTGGGTTGCCTCCCAACAAGCGCTATCGTTTAACGCCCTTAGCTAGGCATAAAAGCAAGGATAGATCTAGGTATTGCCATCTTTGGTAGGCAATCCATAAGTGGCTCTCATGATAGATTCATATGGTAATTTTATTTTCTTTCTAGGGAAGTGTTCCATACCCTTCTTTAAGGGAAATTGGAATCTAATATTCCATTCCTTCATATCAATAATTGCACCAATCGTTCTAAGGAAAGGTCTACCAAGAATAATAGGACATGAAGGATTGCAATCTATATCAAGAACTATAAAATCTACGGGCACATAATTCCTATTTTCAACAATAAGAACATCATTAATTCTTCCCATAGGCTTTTTAATAGTAGAATCCGCAAGATGCAAGTTTAGAGAGCAATCATCAAAATCACGGAAATCTAGCAAATCACATAAAGTTTTGGGAATAGTAGAGACACTAGCACCCAAATCACACAAAGCATGAAACTCAAAATCTTTAATTTTAATTTTAATAGTAGGTTCCCACTCATCATAGAGTTTTCTAGGGATAGAAACTTTCAACTCAAGTTTTTCTTCATAAGATTGCATCAAGGCATCAACAATGTGTTCGGTGAAGGCTTTATTTTGACTATAAGCATGAGTAGAATCTACCACGGATTGCAACAAGGAAATACAACCAATCAAAGAGCAATTTTCATAATTAAATTCCTTGAGATCCAAAATAGTGGGTTTAGCAACATCACGGTTTTTATTTATTTCAATCCCACTTTCATCAATTTCATCATCGAGATCTAGAAACTCCGAATTCTTAAAACGCCTTCTAGGTAAAGGAAGATAATCTTCAGATTCATCAAGATTCATATTGCAAAACAAAGATTTAATAGGGGACACATCAATAACTATCAGATCTTCATCTTGATTTTCATAGGAATTAGAAGAACACGCTTTAATAAAGGCATCTTTGGAAGCACGCATCCTAGCGGTTCTTTCTTTGCACTCATCAATGGAAATTCTCATGGCTTTGAGAGACTCATTGATATCATGCTTAGGAGGAATAGATCTAAGCTTTAAAGAATCAATCTCGAGAGAAATTCTATCAACGTTCCTAGCCAAATCATCAACTTTAAGCAATTTCTCTTCAAGCAAAGCATTGAAATTCTTTTGCGAATTCATAAACTCTTTAACACTACTTTCAAATTCAGAGGGCATCTTATTAAAATTTCCATAAGAGTTGTTGTAGGAATTTCCATAATTATTAGAAGGATTACTAGGATAAGGCCTAGGATTAAAATTCCCTCTATAAGCGTTGTTTCCAAAACTGTTCCTACCAACAAAATTCACATCCATAGATTCATTATTATTCTCAAGAAAAGTAGATAAAGGCATATTATTGGGATCAAGAGGAGTATTTTTAGGAGCAAACATCTTCATAAGTTCATCCATCTTTTCACTCAAACCATTGATTTCTTCTATAGCATGCACTTTTTTACTATAAGATCTTTCGGTGTGCCATTGAGAATAATTAGCCATAATATTATCAAGCAATTTGGTAGCATCCCCTAACGTAATTTCCATAAAAGTGCCTCCCGCGGACGAATCTAAAAGATTTCTGGAAGCGAAATTCAATCCGGCATAAAAAATTTGTATGATCATCCATAAATTCAAACCATGGGTAGGGCAATTGTGAAGCACTAATTTTGTATGATTATCCATAAATTCAAACCACGAGAGGCAAATGGCAAATAATGTAATGCGAGAGATAGGGCTTGTGATGGGTACTTGGTATGTTGACTTTTGCGTAATCCTCCCCGGCAACGGCGCCAGAAATCCTTCTTGCTACGTCTCGAGCTTGCGTTGGTTTTCCCCGAAGAGGAGAGGATGATGCAGCACAGTAGCGTAAGTATTTCCCTAAGTTTTTGAGAACCAAGGTATCAATCCAGTAGGAGGTCACGCGCAAGTCCCTCGTACCTACACAAAACGATAGCTACTCGCAACCAACGCGATTAGGGGTTGTCAATCCCTTCACGGTCACTTACGAGAGTGAGATCTGATAGAGATAATATTTTTGGTATTTTTGTATAAAGATGCAAAGTAAAAAGTAAAAGCAAAGCAAGTAAATAAAGTGATGGAGATTGATATGATGAGAATAGACCCGGGGGCCATAGGTTTCACTAGTGGCTTCTCTCAAGAGCATAAATATTCAACGGTGGGTGAACAAATTACTATTGAGCAATTGATAGAATTGAGCATAGTTATGAGGTTATCTAGGTGTGATCATGTATATAGGCATCACGTCCAAAACAAGTAGATCGAAACGATTCTCCATCTACTACTATTACTCCACTCATCGACCGCTATCCAGCATGCATCTAGAGTATTAAGTAAAAACAGAGTAACGCCGTAAGCAAGATGACATGATGTAGAGGGATAAATTCATGCAATATGGTAAAACCCCCATCTTGTTATCCTCGATGGCAACAATACAATACGTGCCTTGCAACTCTTTCTGTCACTGATTAAGGACACCGCAAGATTGAACCCAAAGCTAAGCACTTCTCCCATTGCAAGAACTACCAATCTAGTTGGCCAAACCAAAAAGATAATTCGAAGAGACTTGCGAAGATAACTCAATCATACATAAAAGAATTCAGAGAAGAACCAAATATTTTCCATAGATAATACTGGATCATAAACCCACAATTCATCGGTCTCAACAAACACACCGCAAAAAGAAGATTACATCGAATAGATCTCCACGAGAGAGGGGGAGAACATTGTATTGAGATCCAAAAAGAGAGAAGAAGCCATCTAGCTACTAGCTATGGACCCGAAGGTCTAAAGTAAACTACTCACACTTCATCGGAGGGGCTATGGTGATGATGTAGAAGCCCTCTGTGGTGGATGCCCTCTCCGACGGAGCTCCGGAACAGGCTCCAAGATGGGATCTCGTGGATACAGAAGGTTGCGGCGGTGGAATTAGGTTTTTGGCTCCTGTTCTAATCGTTCGTGGATACGTAGGTATATATAGGAGAAAGGAGTACGTCGGTGGAGCTCCGAGGGGCCCACGAGGTAGGGGGCGCACCCGGGGGGCGCGCCCTCCACCCTCGTGACCTCCTCGGAGGCTTCTTGGAGTAGGGTCCAAGTCTCCTGAATCACGTTCGGTTGGAAAATCACGATCCCGAAGGTTTCATTCCGTTTGGACTCCGTTTGATATTCTGTTTCTTCGAAATACTGAAAAAGGCAAAAAACAGCAATTCTGGGCTGGGCCTCCGGTTAATAGGTTAGTCCCAAAAGTAATATAAAAGTGAAAAATAAAGCCCAATATAGTCCAAAACAGTAGATAAAGTAGCATGGAGCAATAAAAAATTATAGATATGTTGGAGACGTATCAGAGGCCGCCCCGGATCTCGTGGTGACCCCGGAGGGGCAAGCCAGCTCCACCACCGGAGGCGCGTTATCGTCATCATGGTTAGGGAAGTTACGGAGGAGTTCTCTCTCCCTCGGGGCAGAGGATTCCCCCTCGCCCTCCTCCTCGGTGACCTCGGAGGAACAGTCGCTGGAGGACAGGTTCACCAAGGAAGCGGGCATTGGGGGAGGCCCCGTCAGCAAGGGCCCAAACTCGTCGAAGACTGGCATGGCGGCAGCAATCTCCTCTCTGTCGACTCGGCAATACAGCAAGAGCCATTCCTCCAGAGGACCACTTGGATCCTTTCCAGTCAAGGAAAGCGACACCTTGCTCAGCTCCTCCTCAGGAAGGGCGTCCTGGCGCAGGGGGATCTTGTCGTCGGCGCCCCCAAGCTTCCACAAGGGGCGGGAGCGGTCCTTAAGCGGCGCCAGGCGCTGCATCAGGAACTCCTTAATGATCATGGGCCCCGTCAGCTTCTCATTCTTCAGGTCATCCTCCATCTTCTTCACCAACGGCTTCAGGGAAGGGTCGGTGATCTTCTCAGAAAGCCATCCTTTCTCGAAGGAGGGGAGCTCGGTTGGCAGCTCTAGCAGGTCACGGGAGCACTTGGAGTCCATTAGGACCCACCTCTTCAGGGCGTCCTCCACCTTCTTCCCGGCGCTGGAGATCGCGTTGCCGCCCCGAGCCGCAACAAAGTCGACGCACCCTGCGGGACGGTCGCTAGTCATGCGGAGGAAGAAGAAGTGGTGGAGCATGGCCACGGAGGGCATCACCCCCACGAACGCCTCGCAGTAGAAGGCGAAGATGGACATGAGGAGGATGGAATTGGGATGGATGTGGAGCGCATGGAGGCCGTAATGCTGGCGAACGGCATAGAAGAAGCGGGAGAATGGGGGCACCAGCCCCGAGCAGACGGTGTGCAGGAAGAAAGGATAGAAGGTACTGTTCGCGGGTTCTGGCGTGGCGACGGCGACCCAGAGCGCAGTCTCCCCCCACTCGTTATCCTTGCTCGCCGTCAAGAGAAGCGCGGTCTGGAGCTTCTCCTCGATGACGAAGGGCGTGGTCAGCACCGGCTCGTACCAGGCGGGGTCGGCAGCCGGGGCTGGAGCCTTGGTCTTCTCAGCAGCCATTGGGCGGAATATTGGAGAAGAGAATCGGCAGATCCGATGAGTTCTTTCAGTGTTGGGAGAAGGGGATCTGGAGCAAGACGAAGGGAAGGCAATGAAAGCTCGACAACAGATGGCAACCCTTTTTGTCAGTGATAACCCACAAGTATAGGGGACCGCAACAGTTTTCAAGGGTAGAGTATTCAACCCAAATTTGTTGATTCGACACAAGGGGAGCCAAAGAATATTCTCAAGTATTAGCAGCTGAGTTGTCAATTCAACCACACCTGGAAACTTAGTATCTGCAGCAAAGTGTTTAGTAGCAAAGTAATATGATAGTGGTGGTAACGGTAACAAAAGTAAAGACAGCAAAAGTAATGTTTTTGGTATTTTGTAGTGATTGTAACAGTAGCAACGGAAAAGTAAATAAGCAAGAACCAGTATATGGAAAACTCGTAGGCACCGGATTAGCGATGGATAATTATGCCAGATGTGGTTTGTCATGTAACAGTCATAACATAGGGTGACACAGAACTAGCTCCAATTCATCAATGTAATGTAGGCATGTATTCCGTATATAGTCATACGTGCTTGTGGAAAAGAACTTGCATGACATCTTTTGTCCTACCCTCCCGTGGCAGCGGGGTCCTATTGGAAACTAAGGAATATTAAGGCCTCCTTTTAATAGAGAACCAAAACAAAGCATTAGCACATAGTGAATACATGAACTCCTCAAACTATGGTCATCACCGGGAGTGGTCCCGATTATTGTCACTTCGGGGTTGCCGGATCATAACACATAGTAGGTGACTATAGACTTGCAAGATAGGATCGAGAACAAACATATATTCATGAAAACATAATAGGTTCAGATCTGAAATCATGGCACTCGAGCCCTAGTGACAAGCATTAAGCATAGCAAAGTCATAGCAACATCAATCTCAGAACATAGTGGATACTAGGGATCAAACCCTAACAAAACTAACTCGATTACATGATAAATCTCATCCAACCCATCACCGTCCAGCAAGCCTACGATGAAATTACTCATGCACGACGGTGAGCATCATGAAATTGGTGATGGAGGATGGTTGATGATAACGACGACGACGAATCCCCCTCTTCGGAGCCCCGAATGGACTCTAGATCAGCCCTCCCGAGAGAGATTAGGGCTTGGCGGCGGCTCCGTATTGTAAAACGCGATGATTTCTACTCCCTGATTTTTTCTCCCCGAAAGCCAATATATGGAGTTGGAGTTGGCGTCGGAGGGCCACCAGGGGGCCCACGAGGTAGGGGGCGTGCCCAGGGGGGCGCCCCCACCCTCGTGAGCAGGGTGTGGGCCTCCTGGTCTTCATCTTTGGCGAGGATTTTTTATTGTTTTTACTAAGGTGTTCCGTGGAGTTTCAGGTCATTCCGAGAACTTTTATTTTCTGCACATAAAACAACACCATGGCAATTCTGCTGAAAACAGCGTCAGTCTGGGTTAGTTCCATTCAAATCATACAAGTTAGAGTCCAAAACAAGGGCAAAAGTGTTTGGAAAAGTAGATACGACGGAGATGTATCAACTCCCCCAAGCTTAAACCCTTGCTTGTCCTCAAGCAATTCAGTTGCCAAACTGAAAGAGAAAAAGAAAAACTTTTACAAACTCTGTTTGCTCTTGTTGTTGTAAACATGAAAAGCCAGCATTCAAGTTTCAGCAAATATTATGA
Organism: Triticum timopheevii; assembly: GCA_963921465.1. Lineage (NCBI taxonomy): Eukaryota > Viridiplantae > Streptophyta > Magnoliopsida > Poales > Poaceae > Triticum > Triticum timopheevii. The sequence continues at coordinate 475,885,096 of OY997268.1, forward strand.
ACTAACCATACTCACAATAACACGTAGGTCTCACAATTACTCATATCAATAACATAATCAGCTAGCGAGCTATAATAATAAAACTCGGATGACAACACTTTCTCAAAATAATCATAACATGATATAACAGAATGGTATCTCGCTAGCCCTTTCTGAGACCGCAAAACATAAATGCAGAGCACCTTTAAAGATCAAGGACTGACTAAACATTGTAATTCATGGTAAAAGAGATCCAGTCAAGTCATACCCAATATAAACCAATAATCATGAATGCAAACGACAGTGTGCTCTCCAGCAGGTGCTTTTAATAAGAAGGATGATGACTCAAAAGTAAATGGATAGGCCCTTCGCAGAGGGAAGCAGGGATTTGTAGAGGTGCCAGAGCTCGGTTTTGAAATAGAGATAAATTATATTTTGAGCAGTATACTTGCATTGTCAACATAACAACTAAAAGACGACGATATCTTCCATGCTAAACAGATTATAGGCGGTTCCCAAATAGAATGGTAAAGTTTATAGTCCCCCTCCTCCACAAGCATCAATCCATGGCTTGCTTGAAACAACGAGTGCCTCCAACATTCAACGGGTCCCAGGGGGAGTTTTATTTGTAGTTATTTTGATTTAGTTTGCATAAAGCATGGGACTGGGCATCCTGATTACCAGCCGTTTTCTCGTGAATGAGGAGCGGAGTCCACTCCTCTTGAGAATAACCCGCCTAACACGGAACATAAGGGCAGCTCTAGTTAACATATGAGCTATTCGAGCATGCAAAACAGAATGTTTATTTGAAGGTTTAGAGTTTGGCACATACAAATTTACTTGGAACGGCAGGTAAATACCGCATATAGGAAGGTATAGTGGACTCATATGGAATAACTTTGGGGTTAAAGGAGTTTGGATGCACAAGCAGTATTCTCGCTTAGTACAGGTGAAGGCTAGCAAAAGACTGGGAAGCGACCAACTGAGAGAGCGACAACAGTCGTAAACATGCATTAAAATTAATTTACACCGAATACAAGCATGAGTAGGATATAATCTACCATGAACATAAATATCATGAAGGCTGTGTTGATTTGATTCAACTATATGCGTGAACATGTGCCAAGTCTAGTCACTCAATTCATTTAAAGGAGGATACCATCCCATCATACCACATCATAATCATTCTAGTAGCATGTTGGCACGCAAGGTAAACCATTATAACTCATAGCTAATCAAGCATGGCACAAGCAACTATAATCTCTAAATGTCATTGCAAATATGTTTATTTCATAATAGCTGACTCAGGAATGATGAATCATCATATTTACAAAAATAAGAGAGGTCGAGTTCATACCAGCTTTTCTCATCCCAATAAGTCCATCATATATCATCATTATTGCCTTTCACTTGCACGACCGAACGATGTGTATAATAATAAGAGTGCACGTGCATTGGACTAAGCTGGAATCTGCAAGCATTCAATTCAAAAGAGAAGACAAGTAATATGGGCTCTAAATTAAATAAACAATCATGCATATAAGAGCCACTAAGCAATTTCAATATAGTCTTCTCGACCCCCAAAAGAAAGAAAAGAAAATAAAAACTATTTACACGAGAAAGCTCCCAACAAACAAAAGAAGAACGGGAAATCTTTTTGGGTTTTCATTTTAATTACTACAGAAAATAAATTAAACTAACTAATTTTTTGGTTTTTCCTTAAGGTTTATTAAACACACAAGAAGAAAGCAGGAAAAAGAAACTAAAATAGTATGGATATTACAGTGAAAAAGTATGAGCACCGACAGCTAGCAATGAGTGTGTGTGAACATGAATGTAATGTCGGTGGGAAATACATACTCCCCCAAGCTTAGGCTTTTGGCCTAAGTTGGTCTATTGCCAGGGATAGCCTGGCGGATACCCTTAGGTGAAGCTGGGGTCGTACCGTGATGCAGCGGCTATTGCCGCCTGAGCCGTGGCGTCGAGCAGCCTCCGCTCTCCTCTCGTACTCATCTGCCTCCTCTCTGGTAATAATATATCTTCCTTTTGTCTGAAAATCAAAGAAGGCAGTAGCAGGAAGAGCAATATGGACTACATGACGTTTATTAAATATTAGTCGATACTGGAGAGGTGGTTCAGTCCTCTCAACAAACTAGTGGGAAACCATAGAATCAAAATCTAAATAAGAAGGGGGTAACTCCATATCACCCTCACGAATGTCTATCTCAAGAAAATTAGCTAAGCGGGTTGCATAAATTCCTCCAAAGAAATCTCCGTTATGCCTATTCTAATGCAACCTGCGAGCTACAATGGCTCCCATATGATAAGATTGGTCTCCTAACACAGCACTCCTGAGAATGCTAAGATCAGGGACACACATGTGACATGCTTCATCCTTAGCATTTATGCACCTACCTATGAAGAGAGCAAAATAATGTATAGCAAGAAAGTGAATGCTCCCTATAGTGGCTTGTGTTATATCTCTAGATCCCCCCACAGTTATTCTAGCAAGAAAGTCTCTATATTCAGATTTAGGGGGATCCCTGACATTACCCCAAGATGGAAGTTTGCAAGCAGAAGTGAAATCCTCTAAGTCCATGGTATAAGATTTGTCATAAAGGTCAAACATGACTGAAGGAGAATTACGCGAAGATGAAAACTCAAACCTCCTCACAAATGAACTTGTGAGATCATGATACTGGGGGCATTTGTCAGCTTCAAAGTCCTCAAAACCGACGTTACGCAAATATGCGCTAAATTCTTCTTTGATTCCCACTTGATTCATAAAATTTTCCGAAGGCCATTCACAGGGCCTCACAGGAGCGTCTCTTGGTGGTTCCTCGTCAGCATCACGTATTGCAAGTCTGGGACCTTGCTTCCTTGAAGGACCACCTTGGAACATCCTCCTAAACATATTGTTTCCTCTGAAAAATTTCTGAAATTTTTAGTAACTTCAAATAAAAGTGAACCAACTTCATTAAAATTGATAGCAACAACTCCCACAAGTGCCTAGAGCCTATATAAAGCATTAGAACTACTTGGAACCATATAAATTTGACATGCAAGCTCAAGAACATGGTCACCTATGCAGCACAAATTTTCAATGAATAAAGCACTAGAACAAAAACTAGTTGGACCAATGGAGGAGTCACATACCAAGGAACAATCTCCCCAAGCAGTTTTGCGAGAGGTGCTTTGAGCAAGGAGATCAAAAATCACAGCAACAGGGGCTGGAACTCATGCTTGAGTTGGTTTTTCGTGTTTGTGTGAGGCAGAGGAAGAAGATGGGTGCAGGGATTAGTGGAGGAAGGCCACTGTGGGCCCACGAGGCAGGGGGCGCGCCCAGGGGGGGTAGGGCGTGCCCTCCACCCTCGTGGCCAGGTGACGGCTCCCCCCCGTGGTAATTTTTGCACAGTTAATCCTCAAATATTCCCAAAAAAACATATTAAATTGGCATGGCATTCTGAGGAATTTTATTTTTGGGATGGTTTCGGAGGAAAAGGCATGGGTTTCTGAACCCATGGTTCCCTTTCTTTACCATGTTTCCTAGCAACGAAGTCTCTTTTATCATAATGTTGATTCTTTGGTTGTGGGTTATCAAGATCAACAACAGGTTCAACTTCTACATCATTATCATTACTAGGTTGAGCATCAACATGAACATTATCATTAACATTACCACTAGGTTCATGTTCATCACCTGATTGTGTTTCAGCATCAGAAATAGAGATATCATTTGGATTCTTAGGTGGTTCAGCAATAGGTTCACTAGAAGTTTGCAAAGTCCTATCATTTTTCTTTTTCTTCCTTTTAGAAGAACTAGGTACATTAATATTATTTCTCTGAGAATCTTGCTCGATTCTCTTAGGGTGGCCTTCAGGATACAAAGGTTCCTGAGTCATTCTACCAGTTCTAGTAGCCACTCTAACAGCATAATCATTTTTCTTACTATTCATTTCATCAAGCACTTCTTTCTGAGCTTTGAGTACTTGTTCTACTTGAGTGGTGACCATAGAAGCATGTTTGCTAACAAGTTTAAGTTCACCTCTAATATCAGCCATAAAATCACCCAAGCATTTAATCATAAAGGTATTCTGTTTTAGTTGTCTAGCAAAATAAGCATTAAAGTCATCTTGCTTAAACATAAAGTCATCAAACTCATCCAAGCACTGACTAGCAATTTTAGTAGGAGGGACTTCAACTTTATCATATCTATAGAGAGAATTTACCTTTACTACCTGTGTCAGGATATCGGGAGGTTCTTCAGTGAATAAGTAATTGAGATCATATACTTCTTCAATAGGCGGTAAATTAAGACCATGTATTTCTTCAATAGGAGGTAAATTCTTAACATCTTCAGCTTTAATACCTTTTTCTTTCATAGATTTCTTTGCCTCTTGCATATCTTCGGGACTGAGAAATAGAACACCTCTCTTCTTCGGAGTTGGTTTAGGGATAGGCTCAGTAATTGGCTCTGGAGCTGGCTCAGGAGGTGCCCAATTATTTTCATTTGCCAACATATTATTCAATAGAATTTCAGCTTCATCCGGTGTTCTTTCCCTGAAAAGAGAACCAACACAACTATCTAGGTAATCTCTGGAAGCATCAGTTAGTCCATTATAAAAGATATCAAATATTTCAGGTTTCTTAAGAGGATGATCAGGCAAAGCATTAAGTAACTTGAGAAGCCTCCCCCAAGCTTGTGGGAGACTCTCTTCTTCAATTTGCACAAAGTTGTATATTTCCCTCAAGGCAGCTTGTTTCTTATGAGCAAGGAAATATTTAGCAGAGAAGTAATAAATCATATCTTGGGGACTTTGCACAACCAGGATCAAGAGAATTAAACCATATCTTAGCATCACCCTTTAATGAGAACGGAAATATTTTGAGTAAATAAAGGTAGCGTGATCTCTCATTATTAGTAAACAGGGCAGCTATATCATTTAACTCAGTAAGATGTGCCACAACAGTTTCAGATTCATAGCCATAAAAAGGATCAGATTCAACCAAAGTAATTATATCTGGATCAACAGAAAAATCATAATAATCCTTATCAGGAACACAGATAGGTGAAGTAGCAAAAGCAGGGTCGGGTCTCATCCTATCTCTAAGAGATTCTTTACTCCATTTAATTAGCAGCCTCTTAAGTTTGTATCTATCCTGGCAAGCAAAAATAGCTGCAGAAGATTCAGTATCAAAAAGATAACCCTCATGAATAGCAGGCATATTTTCATCATCACTATCATCATCATATTCAGATTCAATAATTTCTCTTTCTCTAGACCTAGCAATTTGCTCATCAAGAAATTCACCAAGGGGCACAGTATTATCAAGCATAGAAGTAGTTTCATCATAAGTATCACTACAGGAATCAGCTACTTTGCCATCTGCCACGGCGGACGGCAAAGGCATGGATGGCGGACGGCAAAAGTGGATGGCAAAGTACGGGACGGCAAAGAGCTACGTTGCCGTCCGCTTCGGGCGGCTGACGGCAAAGGGGCCTTTGCCATCAGCAGCCGATGGCAAAGAATGCAGATGGCAATAAATGCGCTATTACTCCGTTAGGTGGTTAACGGCAAGCCTTTGCCGTCGGCCGCTTACGGCAAAATTCGGAAGGCCTTTGCCGTCCGCCGGATGATGTCAGCCAACGTCACTACACGGTAGGCCTTTGCCGTCCGCCGCTGTAGGCAAAGTTTTTTTCTCTTTGTCGTCAGCCACTGTAGGCAAACTGACCAAATTGGTCAGCCTCCCAGGAAGCACAGTTGCCTGCCACGTGGCCTCTTTGCCGTCCGCTGCTAATGGCAAAGAGCCCTTTGTCGTCGGTGGCAGACGGCAAAGAGCCTGCGTATTGGCTTTTTTCCCTGTTTTTTTAAATCCAACAATTTTCACAGCAAATATATATGACATATATAGATATATTTCATAGGGCTATTTAACGGCACATAAGTTTCATCGTACATACATATATAGTTCCATCCACTCATACATAGCAAGTTGCACATACACATAATTTGCAACCATTAGGAAGTTGCACATATATATTACAATGCAAAGTTTCATCAAGATAGCAAGTTCCATCGTAGCAAGCTAGAAGAATACTAGAAGAGAATGAAATAAAAAACAAGCACTCCATCATAGCAAGCTAGCTTCCGAGAAGTGAATGAAATCTGCAAAATGGCAAATAAGAAAGTTAGGAAAAGGTGACTAAAAGGTGACTAGAAGAAGAAGACTAGAAGAAGAAGCACGCCATCGTTTGTGAGGTAACTTAGGTGAAATGGATCGTTTATGAGCTAACTTATGTAAAATGCATCATTTTAGAGCTAACGTAGGTAAAATGGATCGTTTATGAGCTAACTAAGCTAATTATGCCGTTTTTTACATAAGTAAGGTAAGTACATGTCATTATTGAGCTAACCTAGTTAACTAAGCATATTATAACTAACTTAGGTCGTTTCGGAGGAAACAAAGCTAAGTATAGATCGTTTTAGAGCTAACTTAGGTAAAATGGCTGGTTTTGGAGGTCAGTAAGCTTATTAAGTCATTTTGCAGGAAAAGAAGCTAACTCTAGGTCATTAAGGTAAGCATATTGGATGAAATAAAGCTAAGTCTAGGTCTTTATGCATTTGTTAAGCAAAAAACTAGAGAAACTTACCTTGATCATGGAGGTGTGCAAGCGGGCTAGCTCATGCTAGTAGCTGGAGAAGGATCGTGTGATGCTTGTGTGGAGTTACGCTGCACCAAAGATCATTTCCAATGTTTCGTTAGCATGATGACACTCAAATGTTAAGACTAGCAAGTAACGTCCATTCAAATTAAACTCACCGTGGTCTCAGGAGCAATCTCTGGATCAATGGCTATGGAGCCACGAGACCTCCCGCCACCAGATATCATCACCTGCTCTGGATGTAGGGAATCTGGCTCGGGTTAAACTCCTCCCCTTTCCTCGCCTTCCCCTTGACTTGCTTGTAAGAGGCAGTGTGGGCCATGGCATACAGGTCGTACCCCTCTGGCACCTTATCCGTCTTATTGTAGCATGCCTGAAAGAGAGAAACAAAGTAAATTAGTAATTAAAGGGCTCAAGCTAGCATGATGAATGAATTGCATTAATCATGAAGCAAACCACATACCCAATTCCGCCCGAACTGATATAAGCTGGAGCTACCTTGATGGTGTGGCACACCTTCAATTTGGGCACGTTTGTCCTTGGCCTCAGTCGGCTCCCCTTCCATCTTTCAACACCTACCATGACAAAGAGTAAACGAAATTAGTACAACATAAAAAAAATACCGACATGAATAATAATATGTATATCACTTAAGTGTATCATCATCAAGTAAAACATAAAAAATTGAATACCTGACACTTCTAACAATCTCGATCAGTATCATCAATAAATGCATAATCATCATCATCACTATAATCAATGACGGGCTCATAGGGTTCAGTGGCATCAACATGTGGAAGGCCACCTTTACGTAATCGGTCAAGCATTGAGAGGTCGTCCGCAGCAGTAACCTCTTCTTGTTCTGGCTCTTATTGTTCCTTTCAGATTTGGATTAGTTTGGCAGGCCCAGGGTAGATAGAATACTTGGGTCGCCTGTTGAGCCATAATATAGACATCAGGAACATCTAAATGGGTGCTTTGGTTGATTTCAACTAGCCCTATATGTTCATGAGTCCTTCTAGTCTCCTTCGGCTGAAACCAATAACATTTGAAGACTACGACATTCGGTGGGTTTTCACCATAGAATAGAAGTTCATAAATTGCTTCAACTCTCCCATAATACTCGGTACCTCCTTCGCTAATAGCAGATACACAACAACTTGTAGACTTTCGGTCGGCCATAGATAGCTCTTTGCCATAGGTACGAAAACGATACCCGTTGATGTCGTATTTGTCAAATGAACAGACCTTATAGTCAAAACCATTAGCGACTTGTCTCAATTCGGCGTCCATAGACTCTGAATTAGCCTACAAGTTTAATATGAAAGGATTGTTGCATTACGCACAAATTAGCGAATGAAATGAAATTGTCTAATAGAATTTACCGTTTGTTTGAACCAAGATATGAAACTGGGATAGCCGCCTCCTTGCTTTGCGAGAAGCTCATACTCTTCGACGGAATCCTTTTGGATCACCGCTCCATACGAGAATAGGGCGACATATCGACTGTATGAAATATCTAGGAATAAGAGCAGTTCAAAGGAAATAGAAGTTGCGAAACAATGTACCGAGAACTTACTCGATGTACGGTCGCACTTCTATTAGGTTGTTGAAGATATACAATGAAATGGTCTTCCATTCTTCGTTATCCAAAGATACTGGATTTGAAACACTGGCTGGTGCGAGATTCCCTTTGAATAGGATGAGGTTGGATCCACCCTTTTTAGGCTCGTCAGCATTGTACCGAGGCTTCGGATTATGCAAATGACGATTTTTGGTTTCGTAGTGTGCTGTCACGAAGTTTGCCGCCTCCTCAGTGATGAATGCCTCAGCCATAGACGCTTCAATTCTACGTTTATTTTTACATTTTTCTCAAAGCATCTTCTGCATCCTCTCAGTTGGGTAGCACCAACGATTTTGCACGGCCCCCCCCCAATCTGTTGGCCTGTCAACACAGGTGGTGCAGAGTTTTTTACAACTCTACCTCTGATGAAGTTCTTCTTGTCTTTCCTGAACTTATGGCGAGGATCCAGGAACTGTCTATGCATGTCGAAGCAAGAAAACTTGCGACCGGCCTGAAGCCAACGAAACTCAAGAGCTCCCTTGCATGTGGGGCACGGGAACCTTCCATGCACACACCAGCCAACGAATAGCGCATACGTCGGCAAGTCATGCGTCGAGTACATGTACCAGACACGCATTATGAAGTTTCGTTTGCTATAGGCGTCGTATGTCTTGAACCCATTATCCCAGGCTTCTTGCAATTCGTCCTTAAGCGGCTGCATGTACACATTCATATTTTCCCCCGAATAGTTGGGCCCTGGAATTATCAACGTCAGGAAAATGTTCTTTCTTTGCATAATCTGTCCGGGGGGAGATTGAGTGGAATGACAAATACGGGCCAACAAATGTATTGGGCTGCCATCATACCAAACACACTGAACCCATCGGTGCTGATGCCGACTCGAGGATGCCTCGGATCTGCCGCTTTGTCAGCATGTAATTCATCAAACTTTTTCCATGCAACACCATCCGATGTGTGTACCATCATCAGATTCCCATCTGCATCTAGTTCAGTTCTTTTGCCTGTTTTGTGCCATGTCATCTTTCTGGCCGTCTCTTCGACCATGTAAAGATGTTAAAGTCTTGGTACGATTGGCATATACCGAAGAACACTAATAGGGATTTTGGTCTGTGTCTTCTCACCCATACCATTGTCTACCACAATATACCTGGAAGACTTGCAAATGGGATAATAGTTCAAGTCCGCATAGTCAAGCCTAAATAAGGCATATCCTTTCTCACAGGCATGTATCTTCTCATAGGGCATTTTCAGTGCATGGAGGATTTTGTCCGACTGGTACATGTTTGCAGGCATTACATGGCCTTTGGGTAGAAAGCGTCCAAATACTGTCATAATTGCGTCATAGCATTCTTTTCCCAAGTTGAACTGAGCCTTCAAAGCCATTACTTGTGAGATGGCATCCAACTGACAAAGCTCAGTGTGCTCGTGGAGCGGATGTTTTGAAGACTCTAACATTTCATTGAAGGCCTTTGCAGATTCCTCCATCTCCTCGTCCGAATCCCGAGCATCATCATAGTCTTGCACCATGTTTTCCATCATCGGTGCGACGATGATCCACCTCAGCTCGGTCACGTTGGGCAGACTCACTATGAAATGTCCACACTGTATAATTGGGCGTAAAACCATTCTTCTGCAGGTGTTTACCCATTTCAGCCTCTGTCCTCTTTTCCCAATTGCCGCATCGGAAACAGGGGCACCAAGTTTTCCTATGGCCATTTGCAAATGCGGCTTGCACAAACCCCTTGGTTTTTGTGAACCATTCAACGCTCCATTTGTTCTGACCAGTGTGACCGGTATACATCCATGCACGATCACTCATCTTGACTTTTAGAGCTACTGGACACACAACAATTATATATATAATTCACCATGTATATATTCATCAGTTGATCTACTTTGTCAATTTTATTACGTCCATGCAACCTACACTCTAATAGGTAAAGATAGGTCCTAATCCCACCCGAGTATGTGTAGATTGGGTTCATTTTCCCATGCTATGCTCCGGATCCGACGCAAAATTTCGGCAGCACCTCCCCGCTGTTCTCCTGATACACGTCTCTGCAATAAACAGAGAGGATGTGTACCCGGAGAACAACAGGGGAGGCACTGACGAAATTTATGCGTCGGATCCGGAGCAAAGCATATGGGAAAATGAACCCAATCTACACATACTCGGGCTGTCCATGGATAGCGTTGAACAATTCGAAAGAATCAAGGTTATAAATATGCAAATGCATGCATATTTATAACTATGACGCTTTCGAACGGGAGACACATATTGGTTACGCATACTGATGATTCAAGACACATATATAGCTAGCTATCAAGTTTCATCGACACGAACACCAGAACAGAGCAAATAATTAATGGGGGAGGAGGACATGTCACTTGTGCTCACCCACGAACGAAGGGGCAGAGCTCGTCAAACACAGAGCGAGGTCGTCGAACACCAAACCTCGCAGCGGTGAAACAACCGCACATTTAAATGAACCCGATCAACACAATTATATATGATGTTTTTCATAACAAAATCGAAAATATATGACCTAACTAATAATTCACAAATATAAGACCCTGTCGGCCTCGGGGGGTCGGGTGTCGGGGTGTCTGGGTGTCGTGTCGGGGTCGGGGTGTGGTGTCGGGGTCGGGGTGTCGGGGTCAGGGGTCAGGGGGTCGGGGTGTTGGGGTCGGGGTGTCGGGGTCAGGAGGGTCACGGGGTCGGGGTGTTTCCTTCTATCCTTCTTCTTCTTTCTTTCTCTTCTTCTTCTTCTTTCCTTTCTTCTTCTTCTTCTTCTTTCATCTTTTTTCTACTTTTTTACTTCTTTTCGTTTCTTCTTTTCTTCTTCTTCTATTTCTTCTACTTCTTTTCTTCTTCTTCTTTTTTCATCTTTCTACTACTTCTACTTCTTCTAATTCTTCTAATTCTTTTGTAACACTAACACTAACACAATCTAGCACTAACAATTAAACAGCAAAAAAATGAAAAAACAGAAAAAAAAGTAGTAGTCCCTCACCGGAGCAATGGGACGGTCGGCGGGGGGGCACCGGGCGGTGGGTGGCGGGGCGACGGGGCGTCGGCGGGTGGGGTGGGGGGGGGGGGGCGGAGGGGTGGTGGGGCGACGGGCCAAGGGTCCGGGGGCGGGGGCGGCGCCGGGCGGCGGGTGGCGGAGGGGTGGTGGGGCGACGGGGCGTCGACGGGTGGGGTGGGGGCGGAGGGGTGGTGGCGCGACGGGCCAAGGGTGCGGGGGCGGGGGCGGCGCCGGGCGGCGGGGGCGGCGGTGGATCTAGCTAGGGCGGGGCGTCGAGGAGGAGAGAGGAAGAGAAGGGAGAGTAACAGACGGGGGGGGGGGGGGGGGGTGGCGTCCGTTAGTTACTCGGCTCTTTGTCGTCCGCCATTATCTCTCCTTGCCGTCTGCTAGCGGACGGCAAAGAGGTGGGGGTGTTAAGTTTTTTTAAATGGACGGGTGGGTGGGGGCCACCTCCCTCTTTGCCGTCCGCGGGCTGACGGCAAAGATTCTTTGCGTCAGCTGGCGGACGGCAACGAAATGGCGCATGGCAAAGAGCTTCTTTGCCGTCTGCCATTTATTTGCCGTCCGCTTTTCGGTAGCTGATGGCAAAGAGCTTCTTTGCCGTCCGCTAGCGGACGGCAAAGATCTGGCAGATGGCAAAGTAGCTGATTCCAGTAGTGTATCATGCATAGCAGAAGTGGCATCATCAATAACATGCGACATATCAGAATTCATAGCAGTAGAGGGTTTAGGTGTCGCTAGCTTACTCATAACAGAAGGAGAATCTAGTGCAAGGCTAGATGGCAGTTCCTTACCTCCCCTCGTAGTTGAGGGCAAAACAGTAGTTCGATCGTCTTTCAAGTTCTTCATAGTGTCCAGCAGATATAAATCCCAAGTGACTCAAAGAATAGAGCTATACTCCCCGGCAACGGCGCCAGAAAAAGTCTTGATAACCCACAAGTATAGGGGATCGCAACAGTTTTCGAGGGTAGAGTATTCAACCCAAATTTATTGATTCGACACAAGGGGAGCCAAAGAATATTCTCAAGTATTAGCAGCTGAGTTGTCAATTCAACCACACCTGGAAACTTAGTATCTGCAGCAAAGTGTTTAGTAGCAAAGTAATATGATAGTGGTGGTAACGGTAACAAAAGTAAAGACAGCAAAAGTAATGTTTTTGGTATTTTTTAGTGATTGTAACAGTAGCAATGGAAAAGTAAATAATCGAGAACCAGTATATGGAAAACTTGTAGGCACTGGATTAGCGATGGATAATTATGCCAGATGTAGTTCGTCATGTAACAGTCATAACATAGGGTGACACAGAGCTAGCTCCAATTCATCAATGTAATGTAGGCATGTATTCCGTATATAGTCATACGTGCTTATGGAAAAGAACTTGCATGACATCTTTTGTCCTACCCTCCCGTGGTAGCGGGGTCCTATTGGAAACTAAGGGATATTAAGGCCTCCTTTTAATAGAGAACCGGAACAAAGCATTAGCACATAGTGAATACATGAACTCCTCAAACTATGGTCATCACCGAGAGTGGTCCCGATTATTGTCACTTCGGGGTTGCCGGATCATAACACATAGTAGGTGACTATAGACTTGCAAGATAGGATCAAGAACACACATATATTCATGAAAACATATTAGGTTCAGATCTGAAATCATGGCACTCGGGCTCTAGTGACAAGCATTAAGCATAGCAAAGTAATAGCAACATCAATCTCAGAACATAGTGGATACTAGGGATCAAACCCTAACAAAACTAACTCGATTTAATGATAAATCTCATCCAACCCATCATCGTCCAGCAAGCCTACAATGAAATTACTCACGCACGGTGGTGAGCATCATGAAATTGGTGATGGAGGATGGTTGATGATGACGACGGCAATGAATCCCCCTCTTCGGAGCCCCGAACGGACTCCAGATCATCCCTCCCAAGAGAGATTAGGGCTTGGCGGCGGCTCCGTATCGTAAAATGCGATGATTTCTTCTCCCTGATTTTTCTCTCCCCGAAAGCCAATATATGGAGTTGGAGTTGGCGTCGGAGGGCCACCAGGGGGCCCACGAGGTAGGGGGCGCACCCGGGGGGGGGGGGGGGCACCCCCACCCTCGTGAGCAGGGTGTGGCCCCCTGGTCTTCATCTTTGGCGAGGATTTTTATTGTTTTTTCTAAGGTGTTCCGTGGAGTTTCAGGTCATTCCGTGAACTTTTATTTTCTGCACATAAAACAACACCATGGCAATTCTGCTGAAAATAGCGTCAGACCGGGTTAGTTCCATTCAAATCATACAAGTTAGAGTCCAAAACAAGGGCAAAAGTGTTTGGAAAAGTAGATACGACGGAGACGTATCAGTCAGACGGAAACAGTTGCCGAGGCAGCATGGGGAAATGGAGACGCCCACGTCCCATCAATCACCACGTGTCATCAAGGCCACAGGCGGTTAGGGCCCACGGTGCTCCGCGCTTGTCCTTTGGCTTCGCCTGGTAGCCAAGTCCGAGCGTGCCTTGGGCCCAGGGGCTACTGTCGGTGTTCTGGATATGGGGGTATCCAGACTTGCCTGCCTGCGGCCTGCTGCGTGGCTCCATCAACGGCCTGGTACGAGCCAGCTTCAGCATCAATGACTCAAGACCCTCGCGAGGGGCCAAGCCTCGCGAGGCGGGCGACAGCAAGACCCCCAAGGGGATCGGCCTCCTTAGGCTGGCTCCCGAGGGGCGGAGAGTTCTATGCAAGGTGCACCTCACGAGGCTCAGCTGACGTGAGCCATGACGACCAAGGCCAGGTGGGCGTCAGGCAGGTGCCAGCGGGCACAGAGCGCCTATCTCATCTTTGGTGCAAGGGAGGCAAGCCACAAGCGCGGAGTCCCGAGGAATTAGTCAAAGGTTTCCATTTTGGTGCAACAAGACCAAGACCACCAGGACGGCATGACGGAGGTCATCACCGAGCCCTCCGCAGCGTCACAACCGGAGGCTTTTTGCAGGCGAAGACCACTTTAGTCAGGATAGGATGTACTACTTGTCCCCTTTCAAATCTGGCCGTTGTGGGATCCCTTCCCGCCAACATTTGGGAGGAGGACCAAGGCAACTATAAATAGGACTTAGCCACCACCATAGAGGGCAACTGATCTAGTCCAGATCGGATCCATTCTCACCCGACCACCTCACCAGCTCTCTTGAGCTCAAGAACACCTCACCTCCTGAGGCCAGTTCATCCACTGTACTAGTTCATCCTCAGCCCTTCGAGGCAATCCATCAAAAATGTTGGAGTAGGGTATTACACCACAAGGTGGCCCAAACCAGGATAAATTGTCGTGTCCCTTTGTCTCTTTGAGCCTGACATGCTAGGCTTAGAAGGATTGTGAGTAGGCAGGCTGGGTAGGTTGAGATCTCCCACGCACCCTAGAGTTCAAAACTTTCAAGGGTTTGTCGAACCCGTAATCCGACAATATTCATGCCCCAATCATGAGTGTAAGTGCATCTAGTGCCACACCTAGTTGGTTTTGGAGTATTGACGACAAAGTTGGTTGAGGGACTAATGCGTTTGTGAGAATTGCAGGATAATGCAGGTAGTGTCCCTCATTGATTCGGTTTACCTACCGGAGATGACCCCTAAAAATGTATGAAGACATTGAAGACAATGGTGGTATGAGAAGATATTCATATTGAAGACTATGACATGAGAAGACATTGAGTGAAGACTATGGAGCGCGAAGACTATGTGATTTCGTTGTTTCCTTTCCTTCTTTGTTGAGTCATAGGAACCATTGTACTGTTAAGTGGGGTCCAAGTGAACTAAGTCAGAGTGACTGAAGTGATGCTCAACCCAAATCCTATGTCTTCGAGCGAAGACAATGAGAGCAAATCTTATCCAGAGCTGGATGTGTCAGTTTTGCTTGTAGCCCAAGTAAAGTTGCCGTGTGTGTTTGAAATCTGACTGTTGGAACACGTGTCAGTTCCTTAGTGACCCAGGGTCATTTTGGACAAATCAGGTTGGGTTGCCTAGTGGCTATAAATAGCCCACCCCCTACACCATAAATTGGTGGCTGCTAAGAGTTTGTGCACGACTTTTGTCGTTTGAGAGCAACCCACCTCGAAGCCTTTGAGAGAGAAATCCTTGCGAGGACAAAGCCCAAACACCCAGATCCAAAGAGTGTTAGGTATCACTGAAGTCTTTCTGTCTGTGTGACCTGAAGACTTTTTACACTTGAGGACTGTGTATCCTCCAGCCGGTTAGGCGTCGCGTTCTGAGCATCCAAGAGTCATTGTGGATTGCCGGTGAACGAAGTCTATGAAGGTTTGGAAGTCTACCTTGAAGACTTACCAGAGTGATTGGGCGAGGACTGGGTGTCCTTAGCTCAAGGGGAATAAGGTGAAGACACGGTCTTCTGAGTTAAATCTCAGCCTCCCTAACCAGACGTACAGTTGTCACAGCAACTGGAACTGGTCCAACAAATCATGTGTCTTCAACGAGCAACTGGTTCTATCCCTTTTCATCCTTTACTTAAGTTTGTCTTCGTGAAGTCATTGCCTATCTGTCGTACCTGTTTGACTTCATTGCTTGACTACTATCGTTGATTGGCTTCATACTATCTTCCATCCTGATCCTTACTACTTAGCTGAGTCCTGTGCTTTCACATCGTTGCATACTTGACTATGGTTTTCTTATAGTAGTTTATCTTCCGCTGCATATCAACTAGGTCATTTCTATGTCTGTCTTTGAAACTTCCATGTTTTGAAGACTTTCATAAAAATCGCCTATTCACCCCACCTCTAGTCGACTAGCACTTTCAATTGGTATCAGAGCAAGGTACTCCCTTGTTCTGTGTGATTCGGTTTAACCACCTGGAATTTTAGCTATGTCGACTGCAGGATAGAGGAACATGTCTTGCCCCACCTTTGATGGTCATGAGTATCCCCGATGGAAGGCCATGATGAAGAAGCGACTCATGGCTATGGATAGCGAACTGTGGACCGTCACTGAGATTGGCCTCACTGATCTATGCAAGATGGCTGAGGCCGATGACATTCGCAAGCACACTCTACTGAACCTTACGGCGAAGGATGTCATCTGCTCTCATCTGTCCCGAAATCAGTTCAGGAATGTTATGCACCTCAATCACGCGAAGCTAATTTGGGACCGGCTTTCTGAGGTCTATGAAGGTCATCGTACTCATCATGATCCTTGGTTTGAGGACTACAAGGAGTCTCTTAAGGAGATGACCTTTGCACCTAAATCGCCATCATCTTCATCATGCCTCATGGCAAGGGGTGATAAGGTAACCGAATGCTACCTCTCTGAAACTAGTGATGATGAATCAGGTGATGAATTTGGCCCAAATTATGTTAAACTTGCTTCCCTTGCCACTAAACAACAAAGATTCTTGGAAAGGGTTCAAGACATGCTTAGTAAGAGTGATGATATGTTGGGCGAAGAAATGGATCAGTCAAAAGCATTGGCTGAGAGTCTTCAGAGACTTCATTCCAAGTTTGATGCCCTTCAAGATAAACATAATGCTATCTTATCTGATCATGAGAAGCTTTCTTCTAAATGTCTTCAAAGAAAGCAAGACCTTGAAAAGATAAGAGTGGATTATGAAGATCTTCAGAAGGAGCGCGATTCATTGCTTGCTCAACAAATCAGCGTTACACAGAATGAATTTGAACCACCATGTCTAAAATGCATTGAGCGTGATAATGCTACATCTGTTGCAGAATGTTCCACTGCTGCTACTGTTTCATTGTCTTCACCTACTGATGTGGTTGCTAACCCCTCTGCGGAGGATACCACCACTATTGCTGATGAAAATGCTAGGTTGAAGA
The DNA here is from genome assembly GCA_963921465.1 of Triticum timopheevii. NCBI lineage: Eukaryota > Viridiplantae > Streptophyta > Magnoliopsida > Poales > Poaceae > Triticum > Triticum timopheevii. Next base: position 475,902,164 of record OY997268.1, read on the forward strand.
CATTGCTCGAAACAGGGATGTATAAGAGTCTGAAAGGGCATCAGACATTTTGTGATGTCCTCAAAAAGCAGATTCTGAACCGAAACCCTAGGAAAGAGGGTGTTGGGTTCGAGAGGAAAATGAATGTTGATGGCTCGTACTGGAAGCCTGAGCAGTACCCCAAAACCACATGGGTTGCTGCAAAGGAACCTTCAGTAGATCCATCCACTTTATCTGGCTTTACCTGTGCTAATCCTATTATTATTGATGAATCCTTTGATGCAAACTATAAGCTGTTCAAGAATCAGAATGGTGAAGTGTTTGCCAGGTACATTGGTACTAACTGCAGGAATGGACCACCTATGAAGAAGATCTGGGTACCTAACCAGTACATTGAGAATCTTCCTGTGAATGTCGTCATGACACCACCAAAGAAGAAGACAAACCCCAGACCTATAGCTTCATATGGCCCAAAGGCTTCATATAGATACAAGACTCACTTGAGTCACCCTAAAGCCAATGTTTTGCAGGGAAATCATACTCATACTTATGAATATGAGCGTGTGTCTTCGAACCGCTATGTTCATAGGACTAAGAACTTTTCTGCTTATTCATATGAGTATCATTCTTCTCCTGCAAGGCTATTTGCTAGGGCTCCAAAGCCGAAATTCTCAGATGCTGCACTTAGACTCATTGCTTCTAAGCCACCCCTGAAAATGTGGGTGGCGAAGAAGAATTAACTTTCTTTTGCAGAGAAAGGTCTCCAGCCTGCAATCAAAGGCGTCCGATGCTATTGCTGGGGACCTAAAACACATTAAGGACGCATGATAAAATTTCATTCTATATACTTCACGTCTCAATCGCTTACCTGTCATACTATGTATCCTAATCTTGATATAAGCTGTGACAATCCCTATATGTGCCAAATGCTTATGCTTCACAACACTCTTGTGAAGCCTATCCTCCTAACTGCATTGTAGGGTACATCACCAAAAGCTTCAGAATGGATTATGGATAGTGGATGCACAAATCATATGACTGGTGATCGAAGTATTCTCATGGACTCAACCTTATGTACATCCGACAAGAGTCACATCACATTTGCTGACACTGGTAAAAGCAAGGTATTGGGTCTAGGTAGAGTTGCAATCTCAAAGGATCAACACATGGATAAAGTGATGCTTGTTGAATCCCTTGGTTTCAACTTAATGTCTGTCTCAATGCTTTGTGACTTGAACATGATTGTGCTATTCGGAAAATATCGCTGCCTTGTACTAATGGAATCTGACAAGTCTCTAGTCTTTGAAGGGTATCGAAAAGATGATCTATACATGGTAGACTTCTCAGCAGGACCACAGCTTGTCGTATGTCTTCTCACAAAAGCTTCAGAATGCTGGCTCTAGCACCGGAGGCTAGGGCATGCTGGCATGAGGAACTTACACTCACTTGTCAAGAAAAAGCATGTCATAGGCATCGAGGATGTCAAGTTCAAGAAGGATCATTTGTGTGGTGCCTGCGAAGCTGGAAAGATGACAAGGGCAAAGCACCCCTCGAAGACAATCATGACAACATCTCAACCCTTCGAGCTGTTACACATGGACTTATTTGGACCTACTCACTACTCCACCCTCACAACAACTGCTTGTCTGTATGGCTTCGTAATTGTTGATGACTACTCAAGATACACATGGGTGCACATAATTCTCTACAAGACTGAAGTGCAAGATGTCTTCAGACGCTTCGCCAATCGAGCTAGGAACAATTATGGCGTGAAGATCAAGCATATCAGAAGTGACAATGGCACTGAATTCAAGAACACCGGACTTGATCTGTATCTGGATACAATGGGAATCACTCATTAGTTCTCTGCTCCATACACACCTCAACAAAATGGCATTGTTGAGCGCAAGAACAGAACTCTCATTGAGATGGCTCGAACAATGCTAGATGAATACAAGACACCAAGAAACTTCTGGCCTGAAGCTATTGATACAGGATGTCACATCATCAACTGTGTGTACATCCATAAGCTTCTGAACAAAACATCCTATGAGCTCCTTACTGGCAAGAAGCCAAATGTCAGTTACTTCAGAGTATTTGGAGCTAAGTGCTAGATCAAGGATCCCCATCACAAGTCAAAATTTGCACCTAAAGCTCACGAAGGCTTCATGCTTGGCTATGGAAAGGGCTTGCACTCCTACAGAGTCTTCAACCTTTATCTCTACAAAATCGTCGAAACCGTGGATGTGAAATTTGATGAAACCAATGGTTCACAGAGAGAGATTCTGCCAAGTACACTAGACGAAGCTCCGCCTAGCGAATCTATCAAGCTGATGGGAACTGGTGAAATCATGCCTTCTGAAGCACAGCCTGAAGAGGAACTTATCATTTCTGCACCTAATCAACCTGAAGACAATGCTCAGACTGAAGACAATCCTTCCAATGATGACAATGATCAGCAAGAGCAAAGTCTTCATCCAGTTCATCCTCATGTTGCAAATGAAGTACAAATATAGAAGATAGTTGATAGCATCAATGCACCTAGTCCACTCACTCGCTCAAGAGCAACACAGTTAGCAAACTTTTGTGGGCATTTTTCATTCGTGTCAATATCAGAACCCAAGAAAGTTGCTGAAGCCTTTATGGAACCTGAATGGATTCAAGCTATGCAAGAAGAACTTCAACAGTTCAAGCTGAACAATGTTTGGGAACTTGTCAAGCGACCTGACCCTCGCAAGCATAACATTATTGGAACAAAATGGATATATCGAAACAAACAAGATGAGCATGGTCAAGTTGTCAGAAACAAAGCATGTCTTGTGGCTCAAGGATATACTCAAGTTGAAGGAATTGACTTTGATGAAACATTTGCTCCTGTTGCTAGGCTTGAAGCTATTCGCATACTGCTAGCCTATGCTAATCATCACAACATCTTGCTATATCAAATGGATGTGAAGAGTGCATTTCTCAATGGCAAGATTGAAGAAGAAGTGTATGTCGCTCAACCACCTGGCTTTGAAGATCCAAAACATCCTGATATGGTGTACAAGTTAAAAAAAGCACTGTATGGCCTCAAACAAGCTCCTCGTGCATGGTATGATACGATCAAAGACTTCCTGAAGAGCAAAGGCTTCAAACCTGGATCCCACGATCCTACACTCTTCACGAAGACATATGATGGCGAACTGTTTGTGTGCCAAATATATGTGGATGACATAATCTTCGGCTACACCAACCAGAAGTATACTAATGAGTTTGGATACATGGTGCAAGAGCAATATCAGATGTCCATGATGGGTGAGCTGAAGTTCTTCCTTGGTCTTCAAATATGTCAGCAAAGAAATGACATCTTCATATCTCAAGAAAAATACCTCAAAGATTGTCTGAAGAAGTTTGGAATGGAAGACTGCAAAGGCTACACAACGCCAATGCCAGCCAAACACCATCTTGGTCCCGACGACAATGGTAAAGAGTTCGATCAAAAGGTATACCGCTCCATGATTGGTTCTTTACTTTATCTATGTGCATCTAGGCCAAATATTATGCTTAGTGTTTGCATGTGTGCACGATTCCAAGCGGCACCAAAGGAATCGCATCACTTAGCACTGAAGCGAATTCTTAGATATTTGGCTTACACCCCAACACTCGGATTATGGTATCCCAAGGTCTCAAAATTTGATTTGGTTGGATTCTCGGATGCTGATTATGCTGGTGACAAGGTGGATCACAAGTCTACATCAGGCACATGTCACTTTCTTATTCGATCACTTGTCTGTTGGTCTTCAAAGAAGCGGAACTGTGTATCACTCTCAACTGCTGAATCTGAATACATTGCTGCTGGATCCTGTTGTGCTCAGCTTCTATGGATGAAGCAAACTCTCAAGGACTATGGCATCAACCTGAAACAAGTACCTCTCTTCTGCGACAACAGAAGTGCCATCAAGATACCCAACAATCCAGTCCAACACTTGAAGACAAAGCACATTGAAATTCGTCATCATTTTCTCAGAGATCATGTCATGAAGAAAGATATTGACATCAATCACGTCAACACTGAAGAGCAACTGGCAGATATCTTCACAAAGCCCTTGGATGAGAAAAGGTTTTGCAAGTTACGGTGTGAGCTAAATATCTTGGAATCCTCTAATGTCCTGTGATCAAGCACACATCCTAACACTTATGCATGTTGATGACTTAGATGTGCAACACACAAAGTAATGTATATCTTCAATCAATGAAGACTTACACTCTGAGTGTGAATACATTAACATGGAATTTGACTTTGGAGCGCCACGATAATTGTGCGCCATGTCTGGGTCTAATACTTCCTATACGGTGGGTAACACCACCACCAAATTCCTCTGTTTGAAGTGTTTCACTCATGGCGTTATTTTTGCAAAGACTTTGCATTTGGTTTGTCTTCAGTTTCAATTTGTCTTCATGATTTTCTGCACTATGATGATTAGATCGCCTTCTGATATATACATATACTAGTGTTCTGTCCTCTACAACATTCACTTATAGTTATGTCTTCAAGTTGAATCTTTTGAACTAAGTGAATGTGATCGGACCCTAACCTCTCTATGCTTTCAATCTCAAACTCTATCTGTCCAAATCATATGCATTCTATTGAAACTGTCGAATGTCTTCTCTACGCCCTAGTCAGTAGAAGGCAAAGAGACAAACATTAAATTTGTTTTAAGTGACTTATCTTTATTGTTGAAATCCGGAGAATCCGGAATAACTCTCCGACATGCCTAGCGGGCGTGGGAACTTGGGACAACTCTGAGTATGTTGCATGCTTGCCACGTGCCCCTCAGATGTGAACCGCCAGGGGTACCAGCGTAATTGCGCTGTGCCGCACACCTACTTATAAATACTTGTCCCCTGCGGTAAAGAAATCCTTCTTCCACCTCTTCACCTCATCAAAACCCTAGCGCCACCGCTAGCTCTCGACGACGCCGGCGACGAAGCGCTTAGCTGCCGTGACTTCACCGACGCCGTCCTCACGCCGGCCGCAGACATCGTCCTCTCCGCCGTCACCGTAGGTGTCCTCCGTCGCCAAGTTAGGGCACGGTGGGCTGAACTGCTCGGTCTCCTATTCATCTTATCTAGCAGTTCTTCGTGCGGTAATTATAACTCTATTTTTACCACCTTTTTGATCTTCAAGATTTCATCCTATTTACTGAAAGTGGTTTCTGCCTACACAATGTTAGATCTATTCTGTCTGCATCTCATATTGCCTAGTCTATTCACTTGAATTTCATGTCTAGTTTGATTCCTCACTTGTACTTATCCACGGATTCGTACAAATCTGGAACCAACTCACATCACCTAAGTGAATGTCTTCGCATCATGAGGTCAATGTCTTCAAATTGATTTATCTTCAAAATCTTCTGAGAATGCATATGACCTCTTCCCCTTCCCTCGCATCTCTAATGCTGTCACAGGTACATGTCCGTGGGAGAATCCCTTGGTTCTAATAGTCTGCATTCGTTTGCAGAATACTTACAGCATCACATTGATTCTCCTAAAGCCAGTTCCTGCTTGACCAGCAAGCGTAAGTCTCTGAAGCCATTGAACATCTTGAAGCCATTCAGTTTGAAGTTCATGGCTGCAGAAAAATTAGCAAGGAAGGGTGGCAGACAACACCGAGAAGGAACATCCAAAGATCTGCCTGATGACCTAGCAGAGCTCTACAAGACAGATCCTGAAGAGACTTATCATCAGTGCAAGACTCGAATCCAATGGATTCGACGCTATTGGGCTGAAGAATGGTTCAAGTACAAGTTTGTTACCAAGGAATATGTAGAGAAGAATGCTATCAAGAGACCTTGGGGTGATATTATCTATCGAGGCCTTCAACCCAAGAACAGAGCTGAAGCTATTGCGCAAGGCTTCTATCCTTGCATGGTCCGTGTACCTCAGCCTGAGAACGCTGATCCCACATCATTACTCTGGTGTCGTGACGATGCTCTCTTCAAGCGCAACTTTCAGTTCGCCCAGGCTTCGGCCAAGAAAAACAAGAAGTCATTGGGATTAGACTTCAACCCTGGTCCTTCTGCTCCCCGTGCTGACGGATCCCGTGATGCAGAACCTAATGTCATCGGCCCCTTCTCCAACCTCGATGGCCTCATCACCTACATCTTGGTCCAAGGTGTCAGGGTAGATCATTCTGATAATGATGCTGACACTGATGAAGCCCCAGCTCCTCCTCCAAAGCCGCAGAAGCAAAAGAAGCTAAAGGATTCAAGATCAGCTGCACCTCCAAAAGCTTCTCGTGCGAAGCCACTGGCCACTGCAAAGACAGTGTGCAGTCTGAAGATCAATCCCGCATCTCCAAGAGAACGGAGAAGAAAAAGCAAATTGTCAGGCATACTGATCAAACGTTGACTCCTGCTGCCATTCTGCATGAAGAACCCATTGATCTGTCCAGCGATGAAGATCTTGCTGATGATGCCCCTGAGCAACTGATAAAGAGCAAGGAAGAAGCAGAGATCTTCAACAACTTGCCTCTCTTTGATGTGGCAATCATCCATAACTTCATTGATGAGTGGTTTGACACGCCAAATCTCAGCTTTGAAGATCTGCAGCTTCCCATTGGCCTCAGTGTCTCCTTCAATGGCGCCATTGCTTCCGAGCTAGCTCTCGCTCAGTGCATTGTTGAGCTGAAAAATAGAATTGATTACAAGAAGGCTCAGTTCAAGAAGCATGTGGCGAAGCTTAGTGTTCAAGACGTCAGAAACTTCAAGGTCATGCTGCATGAGCTTAAAGAAGCCTTTCTCAAGAAGCGCCAAGAAGCTCAAGGCTCTCGTGAGCGCATGAAGAGTTTGGCTGACAAGTGTGTGCTTTCCTACAATGAGGCTGAGAAGCGCAAGTCACTTGGCCATCCTGGCATTGACCCCAGGATGGCTGCAAAGAAAAAGAAGAAGCTTTCTGCTGACCAGCCTGCACCTTCAAGCCAAGAAGCCCCTCACATTATCTTCCCAAGCAGCATGACTGGCTCGAAGCCAAAAGTCCTGTCAACCGCTTCAGAACAGAACAAGACGAGGGCTGCCGAGGCTGAAGCCAGAAAGAGGAAGAATCCTGAAGCCTCTGATGCTGCTCCCTCCAAGAAGAAGCGCAAGACCAAGAAGACTAGGGCTGCTCCCACAGAGCCCTTAGTTGTTGAACCCATTTCAGTGGTTCGCCCTGCGTCAGAACATCAAGAAAGAAGGATGATAGTTCATGAGCCTGCTTCCACAGAGGCTCATGAAGCTGAAGATATTCTAGCAGCTGAACCCACCGCTGCTGAAGACATTGGACAAGATGACAATGTTGCAGATGATGAAGTTCTTCCTCAGATTGAACACAATGTGGTATCATCGCCTGTTCTTACAAACAACGAACTCATCAGCATTGGTCGTCCTCTATCGCCAACTACTCAGGATGCATCGTGGGCTGATCACCCACAGCAACAAGACTCCCCAAGTACTCCCCAACAACAACAACAAGCTACACCACCCGTGCAAGAAGAAGATGAAGACTTTGAGGCCCAGCCAACTCCATCTCCAAAGGCGTTGCCAGCATTTCGCAGGCTTTGCAAAGGACAAAGGCCTCAAGTCCCTCTGTCGAGCGTTCCAGAAGGAGAAGTGCAACGCCAACCTGTTGCACGCCAAGTATTTTCTGAACCCACTCCAACTGTGAATGTCTCCGTGTCTGAAGCCCAAGCTGCTGAAGACATTCCGGCTGCATCAGCCGATGAGAATCAAGAAGACGTACGTGTCCCAACTCCCCCAGTTATTGAAGAAGCTGTTCCTGATGTGAACGAGCCAGTGCCCGACCCTCCTGTTCATCAAGTGGAGGTTGAAAATGTTGAAGCTGCCACCACCAACGCCAATGAAGCCCATGACGTCGTCATGGCTGAAGCTAATGTGGAGCTTGAACCAACCAGTGTGCCTAAAGCCAATGAGGCCAGTGTTCCTGAAGCACCTGTTGTGCAGCCTGAAGCCTCAGCTGTTGCCACTGCTCCTGTTCTGCCACCAAGGCCCCATACAATCGATCAAGCATACAGTCATGGTCAGCTCACCACTGTCCGATGGCCCATTCTGGTACCTCCGCCTACTGCCTCTGGTCCTCAATTTGATTATCATGTTGAGCATAGGCCTCAGGTCCAGAAGCCAAAGCCAAGACTGCCAAGGTTTCCAGGCACTGCAAACTCACCAGGGTCCTTTAATGCTAATGGCTTCAAAAGCCACAATACCTTCTTTGACAGCGCCAAGAACCCCTACTCAAAGCCAAGGATATCATCAGATCGTTTCTGGAGCTATCAACAGCGAAGCTATTACTCCTGCGTTCTGTATGATCAAGGGCGCATTTTTCCTCATATGCGCCTCGACACTGAAGCCATTGCTGGACTGTCATGCTTAGAAGAAGCACTTGACTGCTTTTGTGATGCTGGTCTGCCCAGCTTTGTGACTGACAAAGAACACTGGAATGAAGAACTGTTGCTTCAATTCTATGCTACCCTCCACATTTGCGGCTACAACTGAGACATCAAGACATGGGTTCTCGAGTGGATGACTGGAAATGTTCATCATGAAGCCAAAGCTCTTGAAATCATCGAGCTTACTAGACTAGCCACTCCTAGAGAGCTATATGAACCTGATTGTCAACTACACCGCAATGCATTGGAGAGCATCTTCCATAAGCCAGAACCCAACATGAGCCAGATGTTGAGCATGATGAAGCCTTTGCCATCTGACGCTGACTATCCAATAGAGTTCTTTGTTGACGACCTTGAGTATTTGCCAAGCACAATATATCATATTATCAGGCGAACTCTATGGCCTATCAAAGGACATTCATCAGTGGCCAAGCTTGAAGGAGCTATGAAGACTTTGGTCTTTTACATTCTCAATGGCATCTGCTTCAATACTCAATAATTCTTCATCAGGCAACTTGCTGCTTCTGGATCTGACCTTTTTGGTCTGAAGTTCTATGCTCCATGGGTCATGCGCCTCATCAAGCGACACTCCTCTGTTAACTATCAACCCTCTGCTCACAATCATTTGATCTTTTTGCCAGAGGTTGATATGTCAGTTGAAGCCATATACTCTGACCCTGCCAAGAAGCCTCTTTATCTTCAGAATGTTGAGCACCAAAGCTTCACTCAACCCATTGAAGGCGTCCAAGCAGCAACATGAATCTATCCAATGGCTGGAAATACTCGTCTACCTCATCGTGCGCCTACTGAAGCCACTGAAAGCACCATTGCCCAAAGGCCTCGGAAGCGCTCTCGTGTTCTCAATGACCGAGAACTTCTTGTGGCACTTCATCAGAAACAGGATAAGCATCACTATTGGCTCAAGAGACTGATGCAAAGCCTCTTGGTGGATGTCAATCGCATTCGAAACCTTGCCACCAAGAATGCATTTGTTGCACATGAGACTTGCCGAAGATCATGGAAGAGTTTGACGTTGCTCAGTGCTGAAGCAGATCTTCAAGACGATGGCTTCAATGAAAGATTAAAGTTTGACTCCACTCCTCCACGGACTGCTGTCCTACGTCGAACTCCATCTCTTGAAGACTCTGACTATTCTTCCTCAGCGGCAACTGTGAATGCCAGAGTGATCGATGATGAAGATGATGCTACTTCACCGCCTCCTACTATTGCACGCATCGACACTGCACCAAGTACGTCTGCACCGCCAAGCAACAACGACAACCCTGCTGCTTCACCTACTCATGAGGACGAGTAGATACTCTATGCCTTCAAGCCTTTTTGGTCCTTACTGACAAAAGGGGGAGAAGCGTATGAGTTGATAGTCTTCAAGCAGGTTCATATGGGCGGTTGCATTATATTTTGCCTCGTGCTTACAACTCTTGCTTTTGAAACATTTGGTTCTTTGAATTGTAACACTTAAACTTGATGGTCGTCTGCTACTTATTTGCTTTACTGTGATGCGATGATAAATTCCGCATGTGCGATGATAACTTCCGCACTTAGATCATTCTGCAGACGTCCATTTTTCATTATGCATGTCATTCTATTTGCTATATCATTTCATGCATGATGAATTATCTTCATAAGTTGAAGAGGATCTCCACAAATACAACCTGCCATGTGCATTTGCATTCCAAAAGCAAATTACTTATATGCACATCTTTAGGGGGAGCCCTTACTACTTATGAAGACAATACCCTATCGTTTACAATTTCACATACTTTACCCCCGTTGAAAACTTCAACTAGTTTGTCATCAATCACCAAAAAGGGGGAGATTGTAAGTGCATCTAGTGCCACCCCTAGTTGGTTTTGGAGTATTGACGACAAAGTTGGTTGAGGGACTAATGCGTTTGTGAGAATTGCAGGATAACGCAGGTAGTGTCCCTCATTGATTCGGTTTACCTGCCGGAGATGACCCCTAAAAATGTATGAAGACACTGAAGATAATGGTGGTATGAGAAGATATTCATATTGAAGACTATGACATGAGAAGACATTGAGTGAAGACTATGGAGCGCGAAGACTATGTGATTTCGTTGTTTCCTTTTCTTCTTTGTTGAGTCATAGGAACCACTTTACTGTTAAGTGGGGTCCAAGTGAACTAAGTCAGAGTGAATGAAGTGATGCTCAACCCAAATCCTATGTCTTCGAGCGAAGACAATGAGAGCAAATCTTATCCAGAGCTGGATGAGTCAGCTTTGCTTGTAGCCCAAGTAAAGTTGCCGTGTGTGTTTGAAATCTGACTGTTGGAACACGTGTCAGTTCCTTAGTGAACCACGGTCATTTTTGACAAATCAGGTCGGGTTGCCTAGTGGCTATAAATAGCCCACCCCCTACACCATAAATTGGTGGCTGCTCAGAGTTTGTGCACGGCTTTTGTCGTTTGAGAGCAACCCACCTCGAAGCCTTTGAGAGAGAGAAATCCTTGCAAGGACAAAGCCCAAACACCCAGAGCCAAAGAGTGTTAGGCATCACTGAAGTCTTTCTGTCTGTGTGACCTGAAGACTTTTTACACTTGAGGACTGTGTATCCTCCAGCCGGTTAGGCGTCGCGTTCTGAGCATCCAAGAGTCATTGTGGATTGCCGGTGAACGAAGTCTGTGAAGGTTTGGAAGTCTACCTTGAAGACTTACCAGAGTGATTGGGCGAGGACTGGGTGTCCTTAGCTCAAGGGGAATAAGGTGAAGACACGGTCTTCTGAGTTAAATCTCAGCCTCCCTAACTAGACATTCAGTTGTCACAGCAACTGGAACTGGTCCAACTAATCTTGTGTCTTCAACGAGCAACTGGTTCTATCCCTTTCCATCCTTTACTTAAGTTTGTCTTCGTGAAGTCATTGCCTATCTGTCGTACCTGTTTGACTTCATTGCTTGACTACTATCATTGATTGGCTTCATACTATCTTCCATCCTGATCCTTACTACTTAGCTGCTATTAGTCCTGTGCTTTCACATCATTGCATACTTGACTATGGTTTGCTTACAGTAGTTTATCTTCTGCTGCATATCAACTAGGTCATTTCTATTGTTTGTCATTGAAACTTCCATGTTTTGAAGACTTTCATAAAAATCGCCTATTCACCCCCCTCTAGTCGATACTAGCACTTTCAATGAGCTCTCAAGAGAAATTATTATTCAAAAATTTTATGTTCGACTTTCTCTCAACAATCACTCCATGCTCGACACTTCTTGTACTGGTTCTTTTATGATGAAGACTATTTGAATTCAGATGGGATCTATTGGAAAGAATTAAACACAACTCTGAAGATTGGGAACTCGACGAAGGTAAGGAGTCAGGTATAACACCTAAGTTTGATTGTGTTAAATCTTTTATGGATACTAATGTTTTTCGTGAATTTAGCACTAAATATGGACTTGACTCCAAGATAGTAGCTTCTTTTTGTGAATCATTTGCTACTCATGTTGATCTCCCTAAGGAGAAGTGGTTTAAATATCATCCTCCCATTGAAGTAAAAGTAGTAGAACCTATTAAAGTTGAAGAAAAGACTATCACTTATAATGTTGATCCTATTGTTCCTACTGCTTATATTGAGAACCCACCTTTCCCTGTTAGAATAAAGGATCATGCTAAAGCTTCAACTGTGGTTTGTAAGAGTAATGCTAGAACACTTATACCCCCTGAGCAAATTAAAGTTGAACCTAGTATTGCTATGGTTAAAGATCTCTTGGTAGATAATATTGATGCGCATGTTATTTATTTATGCGATGAAACTGCTAGAATTGCTAGACCCAATACCAAAGGTAAACATAGACCTGTTGTTGGCATGCCTATTGTTTCTGTTAAAATAGGAGATCATTGTTATCATGGCTTATGTGATATGGGTGCTAATGCGAGTGCAATACCTTATTCCTTATACAAAGAAATTATGCATGATATTGCACCTGCTGAAATAGAAGGTATCGATGTTACTATTAAGCTTGCAAATAGAGATACTATTTCACCAATTGGGATTGTTAGAGATGTTGAAGTATTGTGTGGGAAAGTTAAATATCCTACTGATTTTCTTGTTCTTGGTTCCCCACAAGATGACTTTTGTCCCATTATATTTTGTTGACCCTTCTTGAATATTGTTAATGCTAAGATAGACTACGAAAAGGATATTGTTACTATTGGTTTAGGAGATATGTCTCATGACTTTAATTTCTCTAAATTTCATAGACAACCCCATGATAGAGAATTGCCTAGTAAAGATGAAATTATTGAGCTTGCTTCTATTGCCATGCCTCCTAATGATCCTTTAGAACAATATTTGCTAGACCATGAAAATGATATGTTTATGAATGAAAGAAGGGAAATAGATGAAGTATTATTTAAACAGGGACCTATTTTGAAACATAACTTGCCTGTTGAAATCCTAGGGGATCCTGCTCCACCCAAGGGAGATCCCGTGTTTGAGCTTAAACAATTACCAGATACTCTGAAATATGCTTATCTTGATGAAAAGAAGATATATCCTGTTATTATTACTGCTAAACTTTCAGAGCATGAAGAAGAGAAACTATTGAAAACTCTGAAGAAGCACCGTGCTGCTATTGGATATACTCTTGATGATCTTAAGGGCATTAGTCCCACTCTATGCCAGCACAAAAAAACTGGAAAAAGACGCTAAACCAGTTGTTGATCATCAACGATGGTTAAATCCTAAAATGAAAGAAGTGGTAAGAAATGAAATACTAAAGCTTCTGGAGGCAGGTATAATTTATCCTGTTGCTGTTAGTCAGTGGGTAAGTCCTGTCCATTGTGTCCCTAAGAAGGGAGGTATTACTGTTGTTCCTAATGATAAGGATGAATTGATCCCACAAAGAATTGTTACAGGTTATAGAATGGTAATTGATTTCCACAAATTAAACAAAGCTACTAGAAAAGATCATTATGCTCTACCTTTTATTGATCAAATGCTAGAAAGACTATCTAAACATACACATTTTTGCTTTCTATATGGTTATTCTGGTTTCTCTCAATACCTGTGTCAAAAGAGGATCACGATAAGACCACTTTTACTTGCCCTTTCTGTACCTTTGCTTATAGATATATGCCTTTTGGTTTATGTAATGCACCTGCTACCTTTCAAAGATGTATGACTACTATATTCTCTGACTTTTGTGAAAAGATTGTTGAGGTTTTCATGGATGATTTCTCCGTGTATGGAACTTCTTTTGATGATTGCTTAAGCAACCTTGGTCGAGTCTTGCAGAGATGTGAAGAAACTAATCTCGTTTTGAATTGGGAGAAGTGCCACTTTATGGTTAATGAAGGTATTGTCTTGGGGCATAAATTTTTTGAAAGAGGTATTGGAGTGGACAAAGCTAAAGTTGATTCTATTGAAAAGATGCCGTGTCCTAAGGACATCAAAGGTATAAGAAGTTTCCTTGGTCATGCCGGTTTTATAGGAGGTTCATTAAAGACTTCTCTAAAATTTCTAGGCCTCTGACTAATCTCTTACAAAAAGATGTTCCTTTTGTCTTTGATGATGATTGTGTAGAAGCATTTGAAATACTTAAGAAAACCTTGATTTCTGCACCTATTGTTCAGCCACCCGATTGGAATTTACCCTTTGAAATCATGTGTGATGCTAGTGATTATGTTGTGGGTGCTGTTCTAGGACAAAGAATTGATAAGAAATTAAATGTTATCCAATATATTAGTAAAACTCTAGACAGTGCCCAGAGAAATTATGCTACTACTGGAAAAAATTAGCAGTTGTGTTCGCTTGTGATAAGTTCAGACCTTATATTGTTGTTTCCAAAGTAACTGTTCACACTGGTTATGCCGCTATTAAATATCTTATGGAAAAGAAAGATGCTAAACCTAGACTTATTAGATGGGTTCTCTTGCTACAAGAATTTGATTTGCATACTATTGATAGAAAGGGAGCTGAGAACCCCATTGCAGACAACTTGTCTAGGTTAGAAAATGTTCTTGATGACCCACTACCTATTGATGATAGCTTTCCTGATGAAAATTAGCTGTCATAAATGCTTCTCGTACTGCTCCATGGTATGTTGATTATGCAAATTACATTGTTGCTAAATTTATACCACCTTGTTTCACATACCAGCAAAAAAGGGTTTTTCTATGATTTAAGACATTACTTTTGGGATGACCCACAACTTTATAAAGAAGGAGTAGATGGTGTTATTATAAGTTGTGTACCTGAGCATGAACAGGAACACATCCTACGCAAGTGTCGCTCCGAGGCTTATGGATGGCACCACGTTGGAGATAGAACTGCACATAAGGTATTGCAATCTGGTTTTTATTGGCCTACTCTCTTCAAAGATGCCCGTAAGTTTGTCTTGTCTGTTGATAAATGCCAAAGAATTGGTAATATTAGTAGACGTCAAGAAATGCCTATGAACTATTCACTTTTTATTGAACCATTAGATGTTTGGGGCTTTGATTATATGGGACCTTTTCCTTCCTCTAATGGGTATACACATATTTTAGTTGCTGTTGATTACATTACTAAGTGGGTAGAAGCTTTTCCAACTAGTAGTGCTGATCATAACACTTCTATTAAGATGCTTAAAGAAGTTATTTTCCCGGTTTGGAGTCCCTAGATATTTAATGACTGATGGTGGTTCACATTTTATTCATGATGCTTTTTCTAAAATGCTTGCTAAGTATGATGTTAATCATAGAATTGCATCTCCATACCACCCTCAGTCTAGTGGTCAAGTAGAATTGGGTAATAGAGAGATGAAATTGATTTGCAAAAGATTGTTAATAGGTCTAGAAAGAATTGGTCCAAGAAACTTGATGATGCATTATGGGCCTATAGAACTGCATATAAAAATCCTATGGGTATGTCTCCATATAAAATGGTTTATGGAAAAGCATGGCACTTACCTCTTGAACTAGAACATAAGGAATATTGGGCCATTAAAGAGCTCAATTATGATTTCAAACTTGTCGTTGAGAAGAAGCTATTTGACATTAGCTCACTTGATTAATGGAGAACCCATGCCTATGAGAACGCCAAACTATTTAAAGAAAAAGTTAAAAGATGGCATGATAAAATGATACAAAAGCGTGAGTTTAATGTAGGTGATTATGTTTTGCTATACAACTCTCGTTTAAGATTTTTTGCAGGAAAACTTCTCGCTAAATGGGAAGGTCCTTACATTGTCGAGGAGGTCTATCATTCTGGTGCCATAAAAATCAACAACGCCGAAGGGACAAATCCGAAGGTGGTGAACAGTCAAAGAATCAAACATTATATCTCATGTAATCCCATAAATGTTGAAACCAATGTTATTGACACCGTAACCCCGGAGGAGTACATAAGGGACACTTTCCAGAACGTTTTAGGCTCCGAAAAGGAATAGGTATGTGGTACGGTAAGTAGACCGACTCCAAAACTGCTCAAATAGCAATTTTTCTCCGTTTTGGAATATTTAAAAAATTAGGAAAATAAGAAGTAGTACGAAAGGGACACGAGGCATTCACGAGGGTGGAGGGCGCGCCCTACCCCCTGGGCACGCCCCCTACCTCGTGGGCACCTCGTGTGTCCACCGAACTTCGTTTTCTTGCACGATACTTCTTTTGGTCGGTAAGAATTCATTATATAATCTCCCGATGGTTTTGACCATCGTACCTCGACGAAATCCTCTATTTTTATTTTGAGTTGTTTCTGCAGGAGATCTAGAGCAAGATGTCTTCTCAAGAGTCAGTCGGGGAGAGTCAGGTATCGCATCCGACACCGGGGCCAAGAGCAAACAGCAATGCTGACCGTTTTGGACCATCAATGGAGGAAGAGACGGAGGCCGACTTGGAATTAAAGGATAGATGCCATGGAGGAGGATCAAGAAGTTACCTCTCGTCTCCAAGCCAGATTCATGATGGAGGAATTTAAAAGCTTAGCAATTCCAAATTCGGTCATCCCTCCCAATGCTAACTTTCTTTCTTATGAAAATATGAAAAAGAGTGTTACTTGTTCTCCCGCAACTATGCAACATCCATGGGTGAAAGGAGCTTTAACCATCATGGGAAAACTCCATAAGGAAATAATGGATCTTAAGCAGCAAGTCAATAAGCTCGAGGAAGAGAACCATATCCTAAGGGGCATCATCGTCAAGAATATCACATCACCACCTCCGAAGAAAGAGACATAAACACATGGGTATGGGCACTCCCCTTGGCAACTGCCAAGCTTCGGGGAGGTGCCCCGGTATCGTATCACCATCACACTTCTATCTTTACCGTTTTCTTAGATTGATCCTTTTGGTTATATCTTGATCTAGTAGAATAAAGTTTTAGTATGATCTAGCTTTGAGTTTTGTGTTGATCCCTATCTATGTAATCGAGTCTGTGAGCTATATATAACAAAGATTAGTTTTGAGTTGAGGGCTTTGCTATCTTGCTATGATCTTGGGGGAATAGAAAAGAAAGAACAAAAAGAAATAAAGAGATCATATTGATCTTATGGAGAGTAATGACTTCACACATAAATAGAATGATGAATAAAAGTTGCTGAGAGTTGACAAACATAGTTTTGGTCATCATTGCAATTAATCTTTGATCGGTGGAAGACTCCATGATGTCTGCTCCAGCTTCATCTTTGTAGTCATCATCACTTGGATCTGAATCGGTGTCGTCGATGATGATGTAGTTGTCCGGACAAGTGGGATCTCCTTCCTCTTCTCCCGGGGCTGGTCCTCCCATGAAGACTCCGATCTTCTCGACTAGGTCGTCATTCTTCTCCAGTAGGGTCTTGATTTCCTCCTCATATCCATCGCATGTAAACTTGAGTTCTTCCTCCAGCTCGATGATCCTAGTTTTTGCCTTCTTCATCTCCATCATGTCTGCTCACATCTGGTTCTCCTGGCGTCGAATGTGCTGGTTTAGCTCCCGGATAAAAGCTGCGACCGATCTATCCTTCCTGGTGCTGATCATCTCCCATTGTTCATCTCGGCGCCCACATATTTGATATGTGGTGTCTTTAAGCTCCCTATTGTAGACTTCTCCAATGCGTCCCATGGTAATATGAGCTGCCATACTCTTGCCAAGGCTCCAAGTGGGTGCTTCGAAAGAAAACTCTATGGGTTTGGAAGTTGGCGAGAACGTCCTTCCTGGAACTCGTACTTGAATCATCCAGCGCTCTTCTTCTGGTAAAGTGGCGTTGTACATCCCGGTGAAGCTTGGTATTCCAATATTCAAGTACCTAGTGACTTCCTTCAAGTGGCGTCCAAAAGGTGTGTCTTCATCCGGTTGTGCAAACTTGTTCTTCATCTCCTTCATCCTAAAGAGTGGAAAATGGAGAGGAGTCAGAAATGAGTAAAGAAGAGTGACCTATGGTTTATCTTAGTGGTCATGTCCTACACTCAGCGTGTGCTCTGATACCATCTTGTAGCGACCCGACCTCAGATGGTCAAGTCTCTGTGCTTCCGTGTCATCCCTGGATCGGTAATGCTGACACACACAGTACTCGAAGGATTTATAATAGAGTAGCAATCACACACTTATTACATCGAATGTCTCAAAAGAGAACTTATTACAATAATATGGCTTAAGGCCATCTAATGCGATAACAGTGGAAGGCTTGAAAGATAAAGTGAGTCCATCAACTCCAATGGCATAGCTGAGCTGCACGGCAACGACCTATCGAACCTTACTCCTCGTCTGAAAAGTCTGCAACATAATACGTTGCAGCCCGAGAACAGGTCAGCACATGGAATATGCTGGCAATGTAACACAAAAGAGCAATAACAGAGTAATGCTACCACTACATGCATATTTGGCTGGTGGAAAGCTCTATGGTTACAGTTTTTGCGAAAAGCCAATTTTTCCCTACTACAAAGGAATATAATTTTAATTAAACTATCATGGTGGGTGAAACATCATTGAGAAGGTAACCCCAACTCAATGATCCCAATTAAGATAATTAACATCCCAACAATATTAGTTTAGAGTGATGAGATACATGTGAATACTCAAGTTCTAGATACTCAGAATTGTCCATAACCGGGGACACGGCTAACCATGATTAGATTATACACTCTGCAGAGGTTTGCGCACTTTTCCCCACAAGACTCGATAGCCTCCGTTGGTTTTCTCGCACTACATGGTGTTTGAGAAACGGATAACCGAGACACAGCCTTTCAGAAACATTAACTCTCTACTCCGGGTAGATCATACCAAACCTACAAAACCCACTACCTGCTGATCCACCTCTTCAAGAGCTTCACGTAACTTACTCAACTATGCTAGAGCCCATAATATCTTGTGGCTGCACACGGAAGTTTCTAGCATGAATAAACTGAGTTCCCTTTGAGCCTGGGTGGCGGTCCATAGGAAGATCACATGGTAACCCCGGGATTTCCAAAAATAAAACAGGCAATCACTGGATACCCTAGGTGCCTCAATCCACCCAGATGTGTATTAAAGTTGAAACCTTCTGTAAACCATTAATTAACAATCTCACATCTGTCATGGAAACACTCAAATCCAAACCACGTCTACAAGCATAGCATGGCAATATAAGCAACGCGTAGAAGTAACTCCCAAGGGTTTGATAATAAACAGGGCAATAGGTTCTACCTCAGCAACTACTTCCCAACCCACAAGTTAAAGATATCCTAATCATGCAATGTTTGAGGATTGAACTAATGCAATGAAAACTGGGTATGGAAAGAGTATGATCAATGTGTTACTTGCCTTGCTGACGATCCGTGAATCCTAGAGACTCATAGTAACACACTTCGCACTCCGGGAATTCTATCGCAAACAAACAATAACATACATAAGCAACAAACAAAGATGCACTAGTAAAACTCCAAATAAAAGAGTTTGACCGGAGACTTCAACTTAAGAACTCCGGTTCGCAAAAAGAATCAAATCAAACGGAGCAACGAAACTCAAACGGCGAAAGAAACAAGATCCGTTTACTAATCTGAACTAGGGTCAAATTTTACAGAAACAAAAGCTTGTTTGAGTTGATTATTCGGAAAGAGGGTTTTGAGATGAAACTCCAGGCGCTTGAATCGCCTGATTCCGATAAATGAGCGAAAAGATAAACAGGTTCAAACATCGGATCAGAAATCATGATCAGAAATAATCGCGGAATAAATCCGATAAAAAGAAAAATTGACAAACGGCTAAACAAACGAACGTTCGTTAGAAGAAACTAAACGATGAACATGTTCGTTAAAACAAACGAATGAGCGAACGCTCGCTAAGTAGATAAACCGAAGAATAAAACCGATCTATATAAAAAACGAAATAGGGTTTTCTCAAAAAAAACCAAAGGGGTTTTATTCGAAAAGAAAAACCGGCGGCGGGGTGGCTACCTCCGGCGAGGTCGTCCGGCAGGGCGGGCAGCTCCGGCGGGGCTCGGTGAGGGGTGGCGGGGCTCGGCGAGGCGGCGGCGGCGGCTCGGCTCGGGCGCTGCTCGGCGTGGGGCAGCGGTGGTGGTGGCGGGTGGTGGTGAGGGTGGCGGGGCGGCGGTATTTAAGGAGGGGGGCGGCTCCGGCTTGGGGAAGGGGGCGCCCGGGGAGGAGTCCGGCTCGGACTCCCCTCGGCGTCCGTGCGGCGCACGGCGGCGCGCGCGGGGAGGCGGCGGCGAGGCGGGCCGGCCTGGCTGGGCCCTTGGCCCGGTCGGGCGCGGGTTCCTTTTTAAAAAAAAAACGTCCCGCCGACTTAGAAAAATCCTAGGAAAATAAATAAAAATCTAAAAATTCCAAAACAAGTTTTCTCCGTCTAAATGGAATATTTAGAACGAGATGAACTTTTCTTGGCCCCTAAAATGCAACTTTTTAAATCATGCAAATTTTTCTAGGGCAAATAAAATTCCAAATAAAATCAAATAAAACCAAATAATAGTTTTAACATTTTTCCTCCGATATTTCAATTATTTTGGAGAAGTCATATTATCTCCCCTCATTTATTTATTTGAAATGAAATATTTTCCAGAGAGAAAAATAATTAAAAACAAAATCCTCGTCTTCATCATTTGATAAAACTCAAATATGAAAATCAGAAAATCCCCAACTCTCTCCGAGGGTCCTTGGGTTGCTTAGGATTTCGAGGATTGCAAACGAAAAAGCAATAAAATATGATATGCATGGATGATCTATGTATAACATGCCAAATTGGAAATTTGGGATGTTACAAACCTACCCCCTTAAGATGAATCTCGCCCTCGAGATTCGGGTTGGCTAGAAAATAGGTGCGGATGGTCTTTGCGAATATCCTCTTCTCGCTCCCAGGTGGCTTCCTCCTCGGTATGGTGACTCCACTGAACTTTGCAAAACTTGATAACTTTGTTGCGAGTGACTCGACTATCAAAATCAAGAATCTTTACTGGCTTCTCCTCATAGGTCAGATTATTATCCAGCTGAATCGCCTCCAAAGGCACTGTATCATTTAACGGTATATCGGCCATCTCAGCATGGCACTTCTTCAGCTGTGATACGTGATACACATCGTGAACTCCTGACAACCCTTCAGGTAACTCCAGCTTGTAGGCAACTTCTCCCATCCGTTCCGAAATACGATTCGGTCCTACAAATCTCGGGGCTAACTTTCCCTTAACTCCAAAATGTTTTACTCCCCTCAAGGGTGATACTCGCAGATAGGCTCGGTCTCCAATTTCATAGGTTACTTCCTTGAGTTTTGAATCTGCATAACTCTTCTGTCTGGACTGAGCAATCTTTAGTCTGTCTCTGATCAGTTTAACCTTCTCCTCTGATTCCTTGATCAAATCTGGTCCAAACAACTGACGGTCTCCTACCTCATCCCACATCAATGGTGTTCTACACCTGCGTCCATACAGAGCTTCGAACGGTGCCATCTTCAAACTGGCCTGGTAGCTGTTGTTATAAGAGAACTCTGCGTACGGCAAATTGTCATCCCAACTAGATCCATAATCTAGCGCACAGGCTCTCAACATGTCCTCTAGAATCTGATTGACTCTGTCTATCCATCTGTCTGTGGGTGAAAAGCGGTACTGAACTCCAATCGGGTACCCAAAGTCTGGTGTAATTGATGCCAAAACTTTGAAGTAAACTGTGTTCCTCTATCTGATACGATGCTCCTCGGAACTCCATGCAAACATACGATCCTGGACATATATATCTTGGCCAACTTTGCACTTGTATATGTGGTTTTCACTGGGATGAAGTGAGCTACTTTGGTCAAACGATCCACAACTACCCATATAGAATCATATCCTGCCTTGGTTCTGGGTAATCCGGTAATAAAGTCCATACCAAGTTTGTCCCACTTCCATTCGGGTATTGGCATAGGCTGTAACAGTCCTGCTGGCTTCTGATGCTCTGCCTTTACTCTCTGACATACATCACATACGGCTACATACTCGGCAATATCCTTCTTCATACCAGTCCACCAAAAACGTTCCTTCAAGTCCAAATACATCTTGGTGTTTCCGGGGTGAATCGAGTATGGTGAGTCATGGGCCTCCTGAAGTATTAACCTCCTGATCTCTGAATTGTTGGGCACATAAATCCGGTCCTCAAACCACAAGGTATCGTGCTCATTCTCGCGAAAACCTTTGGCTTTACCTTCGCCCATCTTCTCTCTTATGTCAGCAATCTCTTTGTCCTCCTTCTGAGCTTTTTGAATCTTGTCCAACAATGTCGACTGAACCTCCATTGTTGCAATAAAACCTCTTGGAACAATCTCCAATCGAAGTTCCATGATCTCCGCTGCTAACTCCTTTGGCAATCCTTTGCTCTCAAGGATATTAGTGTCGGATTTCGGGCTCCGGCAGACCCTTGAGGTTCGAACACTGGGGTGCGTGCGGAGATTCAACCTTCTACTGGCTCGCTCCTCGCCGAATCTCTAGGACCTAAACTACCAAACTGAATAGCACAAGAGACACAAGATTTATACTGGTTTAGGCCACCATTGTGGTGTAATACCCTACTCCAGTGTGTGGTGTGGTGGATTGCCTCTTGGGCTGATGAGGAATAATACAAAGGGAGAACAGCCTCGCGAGGGTCTGTTCTTGGCTGGTGCGATGAACTGCTGGGAGGAGTTCAATCGCTCTATCTACTGGTTTCTTGGTGAGGATCCAGATGCCCTACCCTGGGGGTGGCTAGCCCTATTTATAGGCAAAGGCCCTGGGCCTCTTCCCAAATATTGAGCGGGAAGGGCGCCAACAATTGGCCATTTTGAAGGGGAACAACGGGTACACTTATCCTGACTAAAGTTGGTCCTCGCCTGTCAAAGGCTCTGGTGATGACGCCGGCTTGGGCTCCACAATGACCTCCTTCCGGCCGTTGAGCTGGTCTTGGTCTTGTTGCACCGAAATGGCCGCCTTTGCTTGATGCTCTCGCGTGCGCTTGCTCCCTTTGCACCAAAGAGGAAAGGGGGACACTGCGCGGGCTGGCGCCCGACTGGCACCCTTGGTCGTCATGGCTTGCGTCATGGGCACCTCGCGAGGTACCCCGCCTTGAACTCTCCGCCTCCTCATGAGCCAGCCTGACGAGGCCATGCCTGAGGAAGCTCCTTGTCATCCGCCCCGCGAGGCTTGGCCCCTCGCAAGGGTCTTGAGCTTGCGTTGATGAAGATGGGCTGTGCTGGGCCTCCTTTGAGCCACGCTGTAGGCCGCAGGCAGGCAAGTCTGGGGACCCCCATTCCCAGAATGCCGACAGTAGCCCCGGGCCCACGGCGCGCCCGAACTTGGCTGAGCAGAGAGGCGAAAGGGCAAGTGCGAAGCGCCGCGGGCCCTAACAGCTTGCGGCCTTGGGCGTCGCGTGGCAGTTGATTGGACGTGGGCGCCTCTGCAACCGCGTGAGTTGATAAAAGAGCGGCATCTCCCTTGCCTCCTTTATTTCCTCCAGTTGCTGCTCAGATCCCCTTTCTTGCGCCTCTCCTCCCTGCTTCCAAAATCTTCAGATCTACTCCGCCTGTATCCCCTAGCCAGCCATGGTGCCTCACCAAGCCCCGGCCGGAGCTTGGTACTCGCCCGCCTTGGACCCGCCAAATGTGTCAGGGGCGAGCCTTGCCCTGGTGCGCCAGATGGCGGAGGTGCAGGGCATCGACGGGACGAAGGTGTTCAAGGCCGGCTCTGCCGTCCCTGAAGGTCGAGGGAGCACCTTCTATCCACTCTTCGTGAGCGCCATTGTCGCCGGTCTGGTGCCTCCCTTTTCTGAGTTCTTCTTCTCTGTCCTCCACCACTACAATATTCAAGCTCTGCACCTCCATCCCAACTCTGTCCTTCTTCTGGCGATCTTTGCCTACTATTGTGAGGCTCACGTAGGGGTGAAACCCTCGTTGGCCTTGCTACGCCACTACTTCTCCCTCCGGACTTCCCGTGGTTCCGCCTCAGCGTGCGCGAGCTTCGTCGCGTACGGCGGCTCCATCGCCATATCAAACCCTGGGAAGAGGATTGAGGGCTTCAGGAGCAAGTGGGTCTTGGTGGATGCTAGGCGTATCCATCCTCGGCTGATCCTGCCCACGGAGCACCCCGCGAGTTCTGACGACTGGTCCCGAGTGGAGCTTCTGGATCCCTGCGAGAAGCTGATGCTGGAGAAGATGGATGCAGATCTGAGGCCGGCCAGCGTGGCGGCGGCGAAGCTGACCGGTGCGTCGCTGCTGAGGGAGTTCCTGGAGCATCAACTGGCTCCGCTCCGTCAGTACTCGCTTCCGATGTGGAGGCCTCACTCGAGCCCCGTGGTCTTGGCCGACGAGGATCTGGCTGTGGTCCTTCAGTCCTTGGTTGGGGGCGACGTGGCGAGGCTGGAGGGCACTCCTACGCCCCTGTTCCTTCGCGAGGATTGGGAGCGGGTGGTGGGGTCCATGCCTGTATTCAACGGGGACTGGCCCATGTCTGTGGAGGCTCCAGAGGACCTGGTGGATGTGTCCTCCAACGACTCCAGCGAAGAGAAGGAAGAAGGGGAACAGGAAGAGGGGGTTGACTCAGAGGCGGAGTCAAGAGCCCCTCCCCTTCGGCGCAGGTCCCGCACTCTCCGCCTCCCCCAGAGTGACGACAACGAGGATGAGGGTGAGCAGGGCGGTGGGAGCCTGCCTTCGATCCCGAAGAAGGACCGGACTAGGCTGGTCCTCCGCGGGTCTGCCCCGGCCCCGGGGCGATCCGCAGGGGCGCCTCCTGCCCCCGAGCCCCTTGAAGCCGACCCTTGCAGCCGGCTCTCGGGCTTTAAGCATGGCCGGAGGCTGCTCGAGTCCACCAGCGACGACCTGTAACTGCCTGCTTCCCGTCTTGATTAT
Organism: Triticum timopheevii; assembly: GCA_963921465.1. NCBI lineage: Eukaryota > Viridiplantae > Streptophyta > Magnoliopsida > Poales > Poaceae > Triticum > Triticum timopheevii. The sequence goes on from OY997268.1 coordinate 475,926,841, forward strand.
TGTTCTATCGACGAGACCTGATGCCCATATCCTTCGGCCAGGCTGGCGCCCGCGGCAAAGAAGCCGAAGGGAGCTCCTGAGGTCCCTCCGTGGCAGTGCCCCTGCCCGAGAAAGAAGGTGATCGTGACGCGCAGGCCTCTCCTGCTCGGGCGTCCTCGCGAGGCCAGGCTGAGCCCGCTGGGGCAAGCTCAGCCCCCTTGACCCAGGCGACTTCCGAGGTGCCCTTGCTTGACGCTGCCTCCACCGTTGTCGTGGCGCCGCTGGCTCCGCCTCAAGGCGCAGTGGTCACGCAGCCGTCTTCTCCTCCTACTCCACCGACTGCTCCTTCCCCGAATACTGTTCTGGATCGCGCCATTGCCGGACTGGACCGTCTGCGGCAGGATCTTCTGGGCGCCGACCCTCGTCTGGTGGCCGGGCGCTTGGAGCTGGCTTCTGGCTGGATTCGCTCCGATGCTTCGATACGGGTGGCGTTAGTCCAGGCCTCGACGGCTTGCGACGAGGAGAAACAGGCCGTCCACGAGGCGAAGGTTGCCCGCGATGCTTCCCTAGGGGAGGCAGCTAGCGTCCAGGGTCGCTGTGAGACGCTGGAGAGCGAGCTGAAGGGCCTACAGAACCAGCTTGCCGAGGAGGCCCGCCTCTGCCAAGAGCAGGAGGAAAACATGAAGGCTCGCGAGGCGGCCATCAAGGACCTGGAGGCCAAGCTCAAGAGGCGCCGTGGCCGCCTAGGCGTGCTGGAGCAAGAGCTGGAGGCGAGGAAGGTTGAGCTGGACGGCGAGGCTCGGGTTCTCGCCGAGGATCGCGTGGCCTTCGCGGATATGGAAGAGAAGGCTCGCACTTTGCTGAAGACGATTTACGACAGCGGCCTTGAGAGCCCGCTGGCCGGCGAGGAGGATGGCCCCGCCAAGCTGCTTCCCTTCCCGGTCCGCGCCCTTCACGACGTCACCCTTGGCCTTGGCCCTACGGCTGAGGCCGAGGCACGCGTCTTGTCTTCTGCAGCGCTGACGCGGGTCTTCACCCACATCTATCTTCGTGACCCCAACATCGACCTCGACAGCCTGCTGGAGCCAGTGAACAGCGAGCGTGCCGCTGCCGCTGCTGAGGCCGTGAAGGGTCGCGCGGAGGCTCTGCTGGGGAAGTTCCAGGCCTTCAGTACCAGGCCGAAGCGGAGCGTTGCTTGCCCTGCTGCTCCACAAGGCGAACCTACTCCACGCGGCTCCCCCGCTGGCAAGTGACTCCGTCGTGGCTCCCGTCCTGTTTTTAATTCCTGTGCATGTACCATGCCTCGGAGAGGCGTTAAAACTTATGTTTGATGCTGCGATAACAGCACGGACTGTAATATTTGCTTTTGAATTCCCTGAAATTTGCATTATTCCTTCCTACTTGCTTGTGTTCTACGCCGGCAGAGCCTGGCCCCGCGCATACCTCAGCCGCCATTGGCCCCGACCGGAAACCAGGACGGGACCAAGGAGTGAGGGGCTACGTGACAAGTTAGGCTCCTGAGTCGCGATGCTCAGGAATCCCCCTTGGCGCTCGAACAACGAGTAGGGAGGCGAGGTGTGGGTGGATCTGCTGTTCTACGTCTGCAGGGCCCGGCCCCGCGCATACCTCAACCGCCGTTAGCCTTTCGGAACTAAGGAGTGAGGGGCTATGTGACCAGTTAGGCTCCTGAGTCACGTTGCCCAGGAGTCCCCCTTGACGCTCAAACAGCCTTCGTACCTTGGCTCCGCTCGGGGAGGGACGTGCGACGAACCAGGCCCCGGGGGGGGGGGGGGGGGCTGGCCAGGTGGCGTGCGTCTGGGTGTGACCCAGGCGCAACCCCCGTGCCCAGCCCCTTCGCACAGCACTCCCGAGGGGAGGCGTTGCGACAAGGCCAGACACTGAGCTCCGGGCTCCCTGAGGTTGATGCGGCCTGGAGGCCACCCTCAGTTGTTTATCACCAGCGCGCAGCATAGCGCTTCCGTATGCGTACGGGCATAGCCGCTCCTCGGCAGGGTCGTCAGCCAGCACGGAGCATGGTGCTTCCACTGGTACGTGGGAGGGGGGCCCCTCCGGGAGGAGCCCCCGGGGCGTATACAGCCCCACCCTGACACGTGGCCGGCACGGTAGGGCTTGACGAGGTGTATCTAGGCACCCGTGAGCCAGCGCGGGACTCACGGGGCCCTACCTCAAGGCGGGTTGCGCCTAGCTCTGGGCCTTATCTTGGAGTGTGTTCCTGCAAATTTGGCCAGATGCTGGTGCTCTACGTCTTCGGGTCCCGGCTCTCGGGCTGGTCTCAGCCGTCGCTGGCGTGCTAGGTCGCGATGCCATGGACAAGACCAGAGGGTGAGGGCCGGAGAGACGGTAGGAGCCCTGAGTCGCGATGCTCAGGCGCCCCCCCTTTAACGCGCAAGCTGGGTTAGATGTTGAAACTCTACATCCTCGGGTCCCGGCTCTCGGGCTGGTCTCAGCCGTCACTGGCATGCCAGGTCGCGATGCAATGGACAAGACCAGAGGGTGAGGGCCGAAGAGCCGGTAGGAGCCCTGAGTCGCGATGCTCAGGCACCCCCCCCCCTTTAACGTGCAAGCTGGGTTAGATGTTGAAACTCTACATCCTCGGGTCCCGGCTCTCGGGCTGGTCTCAGCCGTCGCTGGCATGCCAAGTCGCGATGCCATGGACAAGACCAGAGGGTGAGGGCCGGAGAGCCGGTAGGAGCCCTGAGTCGTGATGCTCGGGCATCCCCCCTTTAACGTGCAAGATTCCGACACCCAGGAGAAAAAGGCACCAAATAACAAGCATGGTGGATCGAAAGCATAGTCCTAAGATAAACGCAGGAAGGATACATGCTGCTGGGACAGGCCCGAGCGGCTTGGGGATGATGCGGCCCGAGGGGCGCCCCCAATAAGATAAGCTAAGGACATGAAATAAAAGGGATACATGCCGCAGGGACGGACCCACGCGGCCTGGGAATAATGCGGCCCTGAAGGCGCTCCCAGCCAGAAACGAAACTTAAAAGATGTCACCTGATGATGTTGGGGATGAAGGGGTGTTGGTGTAGCAGACTCGGTGGGCTGCGGGAGCCGATCCTCACGAGCCCCCAGGCCCAGGGGCCTCTGGAGGCTCCGGAGGCGCCGGCGGCTCCTCGCGGGCCATCTCCATCTCCGCCAGGGCTGCGGCACGCCTGACCTCTTGAGCCTCCAAGATGGCCCTCATGAGACGCTGGTGCGTAGCAGCCGCGTTTGGCAGGCTGTAAGGCATGCACACGTAGCTGTGGGGCGGACCCTCGCAACGTCCCACTCGCGAGGGCCAGAGGCGCTCTTGAGACGCGGCTCGGTTGAGCCCTGGTATGTCGATGCAGACGCGCAGCCCACCATCCTCGCCTGGATGGGGGCCACAGCAGGTAGGCGGCGGCTGCCTCTCATGACTCTTGACTCCTGTAACTCCTGAATGGCCTTGCTGACGAACTCCTGAGGGCTTGGCCCTTCTTGCCTCGCTCCTTCTTGAGGGAAACGTGCTTCGAAGCACGCCTCCACGTGGTGCCCAAGCGCCTCCCTCGTGACATTGGCGAGGTCGGCGGCCCTCCAGGGGAGAGCCCCGAGCCCTGCCTGAGGAGGGCGCCGGGCGCGCTTCCCTATGTGATGGAAGGAGGCTCCTCCTGGCCAGGCGCGGGCCCTGAGGGGCCTGCCTCCTGACGGGCTGGGCCGGTTGATGTCTTCTTCTTCTTGGGGGTGGCTTCGGGAAGCCTCCTGCCTCCACAGTCTGGGTCTTCCAGTGATGCGGCCTGAAAGGCTCGCTCCAGGGAGCACACTGCGTCTCTCTCTTCGCAGGGCACCGTGATGACCCTGTCGCTTCCTGGCATCTTGAGGACGTTGTAGCAATGGTGGGTTACGGCCATGAACGCCGGCGATCCTCGTGAGGTTGGTGGCGCCACCCTTGGCCCGGGCCACGGTCTTCCCAGCGTCCTACATTTCTTCCTCCTCCTCGGCCGTAGCCCCGGTCGCTGCGGTCGGGACCTCTGCCGACCCTTCCTTCTCGCACGGCTCGGAGCTCTTGGCATTCATTGGTGTTATGAGTGTGGAGGTTGTGGTACACGCAGTACCGACTGCCCTTGGAGGATTCGGGTTGATCTCAGCCCCGCTTGGTGTCTGGCTCGGCCACGAGCACAGCAGCCCCCTTGCACTTCACGTCCTTGGCCTTGGGCTTCTTCTCTTCGGGGTCCACAACAGGCAGCTCGAGAAGGGAGAGGCGCCCCTCCTCAGCCCTGGCGCACTTGGTCGCCAAGTTGAACAGCTCCAAGGAGGTGCACAGGTCTTCATGCATCGCCAGCTCCTCCTTCATCTTGACGTCGCGCACACCGTCGGAGAAGGCAGAGATGATGGCCTCCTCCGTTACCCTAGGGATCTTGAGGCGCGCGTTGTTGAAGCACTGGATGTACTTCTGCAGGGTTTCCCCCGGCTGCTGCTTGATACGGTGCATGTCGCTCATGGCGGGTGGCCGGTCGCGAGTACCCTGGAAGTTGGCAATGAAGCGGGTGCGCATCTCGTCCCAGGAAGAGATCGTGCCTGGGGCCAGATTTAGGAGCCGGGTGCGGGCTCCGTCCTTGAGCGCCATGGGAAACCAGTTTGCCATAACCTTTTCGTCTTCGTTGGTAGCCTCGATGCCCAACTCGTAGAGTTGGAGGAACTCCGCAGGGTCAGCCGTGTCGTCGTAGCGAGGAGGCAGGTCTGGCTTGAACTTGCCGGACCACGCGACGCTGCGCAGCTCGGCGGCGAAGGCGCGGCAGCCCGCCGTGGCCACGGGGGGCCTTGGGCGACGGAGAGCTTGGTCCTGCGGGTCCCCATGCGCCGCGGCTAGGGGCAGCGCAGGGTCTTGACGTGCTGGAGCAGGGAGCGCTCGGGCAGCTTCTCGTGGGCGAGGGACTTCTTGGCAGCTCTACTCTTGCCGCGCCGGCGCCTGGCGGAGCGGGTTCTGCCCAAGGGCCGCGCGCCTTGGGGCCAGGGCGCCTTCTTGAGGAGGAGGCGGCTGAGGCGCCCAGGAGCTTCATCGCCCGCACGGGGCGAGGTGCGGTGCAGCGAGAAGGACGGTGCGGGGGCGCCTCCGGCGGCGCAGACGAGCTCGGCGACTCGATCGAGCCATTCTTCGTAGACGTAGTCGATGGGGCGATAGCGCAGGAGCTCGTTTGCCGTGATGAGCGCAGCTCGGGCCTCCATGGCTGAGCGGGGCACGCGTGACGAAGAACCAGCGGGGGTGAGCGAGGGCGTGGCGGTGCGGCTGTCCCGCCTCATGGACGGATGCTGGGACGATGCTTGCTGCTCGTGCCCCGCCGGGTCGGTGGCAGCGTTGACAGCAGGTGACGGGGAATGATGAGGGCGCCCGCCGACGGGAGCCGTCTGGGCGACATGGGAGGCGAGGGCGGCTCGACGCTCGGCGCGAGCCCGACAAGCGTCAGACATGGTTGCGGTGGTCGGGGAAGAACAAGACGGCGGAAGGCAAATTCCGGCGCACCCCTACCTGGCGCGCCAAATGTCGGATTTCGGGTTCCGGCAGCCCTTGAGGTTCGAACACTGGGGTGCGCGCGGAGATTCAACCTTCTACCGGCTCGCTCCTCGCCGAATTGCTAGGACCTAAACTACCAAACTAAACAGCACAAGAGACACAAGATTTATACTAGTTCAGGCCACCATTGTGGTGTAATACCCTACTCCAGTGTGTGGTGTGGTGGATTGCCTCTTGGGCTGATGAGGAATAATACAAAGGGAGAACAGCCTCGCGAGGGTCTGTTCTTGGCTGGTGCGACGAACTGCTGGGAGGAGTTCAATCGCTCTATCTACTGGTTTCTTGGTGAGGATCCAGATGCCCTACCCTGGGGGTGGCTAGCCCTATTTATAGGCAAAGGCCCTAGGCCTCTTCCCAAATATTGAGCGGGAAGGGCGCCAACAATTGGCCATTTTGAAGGGGAACAGCGGGTACACTTATCCTGACTAAAGTTGGTCCTCGCCTGTCAAAGGCTCTGGTGATGATGCCGGCTTGGGCTCCATAATGACCTCCTTCCGGCCGTTGAGCCGGTCTTGGTCTTGTTTCACCAAAATGGCCGCCTTTGCTTGATGCTCTCGCCTGCGCTTGCTCCCTTTGCACCAAAGAGGAAAGGGGGACACTGCGCGGGCTGGCGCCCGACTGGCACCCTTGGTCATCATGGCTTGCGTCATGGGCACCTCGCGAGGTACCCCGCCTTGAACTCTCCACCTCCTCATGAGCCAGCCTGACGAGGCCATGCCTGAGGAAGCTCCTTGTCGTCCACCCCGCGAGGCTTGGCCCGTCGCGAGGGTCTTGAGCTTGCGTTGATGAAGATGGGCTGTGCTGGGCCTCCTTTGAGCCACGCCGCAGGCAGGCAAGTCTGGGGACCCCCGTTCCCAGAACGCCGACAATTAGCATAACTCTTCCGGCTCAAAGCGTCTGCTACGACATTGGCCTTTCCTAGATGATAGTGTAGCTTCATATCGTAATCCTTTATAAGTTCCAACCATCTCCTCTGTCTGAGGTTCAACTCCTTCTGTGTGAAAATGTACTTCAAGCTCTTATGATCCATGTACACATCACAATGGTTTCCAATAAGATAATGTCTCCAGGTCTTCAACGCATGCACTACGGCTGCTAACTGCAAATCATGCGTGGCATAGTTCAACTCGTGTGGCTTCAGTTGTCGTGAGGCATACGAAACAACTTTTCCGTCCTGCATAAGCACACATCCCAGTCCCAAGCGAGAGGCATCACAATACACATGAAACTCCTTATGTATATCTGGCAGGGTCAGCACTGGGGCTGTAGTCAATCGTTTCTTCAACTCCTGAAAGCTTGTCTCGCAATCCTCTGTCCATTTGAACTTAGTATCCTTCTTTAACAATTCTATCATTGGCTTAGCAATCTTGGAAAAATTCTCAATGAATCTCCGATAGTATCCTGCCAGTCCAAGGAAACTGTGGATCTCGCCAACTGAAGTGGGTGCCAACCATTCAGTGACCGACTGAACCTTACTGGTATCTACTGTTATACCCTCTCCTGATATAACATGCCCAAGAAATCCAACTTCTTTCAACCAAAACTCGCACTTGCTGAATTTGGCGTATAACTGGTGTTCCCTGAGTTTCTCGAGAACCAAACGCAAGTGTTCCGTGTGCTCCTCTTCATTCTTCGAGTATATCATAATATCATCAATAAATACCACAATAAACTTGTCCAAATACTCCATGAACACCTTGTTCATCATACTCATGAAATAGGCAGGGGCGTTAGTCAGTCCAAATGACATGACCGTATACTCATATAATCCATACCGTGTGGTAAACGCTGTCTTTGGTATATCCTTCTCTCGGATCTTCAACTGATGGTATCCTGATCGTAGATCAATCTTCGAAAACACCTTAGCTCCTTGTAACTGATCAAACAGATCATTTATCATTGGTAAGGGATACTTGTTCTTTATCGTTACTTCATTCAGAGCTCGGTAATCAACAACCATCCTCAGGGATTTATCCTTCTTCTCCACCAAAAGTACTGGGGCTCCCCAAGGTGATGAACTTCTACGAATGTAACCTTTCTCCAACAACTCTTTGATCTACTTCTTAATTTCCTCCAGGTCATTTGCTGGCTTCCGATAGGGTCTCTTGGATATTGGCCCTGTACCTGGCAATAGCTCTATCAAAAACTCGATGTCTCGATCCGGTGGCATACCTGGTAACTCTTTGGGGAAAACACCCGGAAAATCCTTTACTACAGGTACTTCCTCCTATACAACTCCCGTGAGGGCGTTTACTTGGCTCCTCCTAGGCACATGCCTAGATACATACTTAATCCTTTTTCCCTCCGGGGTGGTAAGATAAATTGACTTGCTAGCACAGTCAATACTTCCTCCATACTTTGACATCCAGTCCATGCCTAATATCACATCCAATCCTTGCGACTCCAAGATAATTAGGTCAGACGGAAAAACATGCGTGCCAATGATTAGGGGTATCTGGGTGCACCATCTGCTAGCCATGTACTCTGCTCCAGGCAAGCTCACTAAAAGAGGGGTTCTAAGGGTTTGGGTTGATAACTTAAACTTTTCCACAAATCCCCTTGATATGTATGAATGCGATGCACCAATATCAAAAAGAACAATAGCGGTAAATGACTGAACCAAAAACTTACCTATTACCGCGTCCGGCTGCTCTTCAACTTCCTCCACGTTAACGTGGTTCACTTGTCCTTTGTTGAATGGATTGGGCTTCTTCCCAGCGCTCCCATTTCCGTTTCCATTCTTTCCTTCAGGGCAGTCATTGGCATAGTGCCCTGTCTTCCCGCACTTATAGCAAATAACTTGGCTTAAGTCCCTCTTTGCGGGTGTAGATGGGTTAGAGCGATTCTGATTATTGTTGGCTCCGTTCCCATTCCCGTTCTTCGCACCATTATGGTTATGCGATCCTCCTCCAGTATGGTTATGACCTCCATGGTTATGAACAAGTCCTCCCGGGTTCGGGGTTAAGCGAGGCTTCTGGTGAGCTCCTCAGTTGTATTTCCCTTTTCCATACTTCCTCTTACGGTTCTCAATTTGGTGCTGCTTTCCTTCTATCATTAGTGCCTTATCTACCAACTCCTGGTAGTTGTTGAAGGTTGCCACCATCAACTGCATGCTCATCTCATCATTCAGCCCTTCCATAAACTTCTCCTGCTTCGCGGCATCTGTGGCCACATCATCAGGGGCATAGCGTGATAACTTGCTAAACTCATCCACGTACTGGCCAATAGTACGGTTCCCCTGGCGTAAATTGTGAAACTCACGCTTCTTCATCTGCATAGCTCCAGTCCAGACATGGGCAGTACGAAAAGCCTGCTGAAACTGGTCCCATGTGGCAGTGTCGATAGGATAGGTGGCTGTGAAATTCTCCCACCATGCTGCTGCAGGTCCATCCAGTTGGTGTGCGGCAAAACGCACCTTCTCAGCATCTGTGCATCCTGCGGTGGTTAACTCCCTTCCAATACGGCGTAGCCAATCATCTGCAACTATTGGCTCGGTGCTACTGGAAAACATCGGTGGCTGTAACCTTAAGAAACGGGCTAGGTTATCCACTGGCGGCGGATTGTTGTTGGCATTGTTGTTGTTGGCATTGCCATGGTTCTGAACTAGCAATTGCATCAAGGCATTCTGCTGCTGGAACAACTGGGTGATCTCCAGTGGAAAAACAAAATCGGGGTCTCTTCTCGGAGGCATCTGATGGGTTTAGATGGACGAGATTGGAATAGAAAAAGATCTAGGGGAGAAACACTACCCATATGCATATGAGGCAAACACAAGCATTCATTCAATCAATCAAGCAAGGGCATACAAAACGGTCTAGGACTATCGCAAAAGTGCTCAACTACTACTAGTTACATGGGGGAATTCTACTATTATATGGTGGTCATCTAAAAATTTTGATCGGTGGAAGACTCCATGATGTCTGCTCCAGCTTCATCTTTCTAGTCATCATCACTTGGATCTGAATCGGGGTCGTCGATGATGATGTAGTTGTCCGGACAAGTGGGATATCCTTCCTCTTCTCCCGGGGTTGGTCCTCCCATGAAGACTCCGATCTTCTCGACTAGGTCATCATTCTTCTCTAGTAGGGTCTTGATTTCCTCCTCATATCCATCGCGTGTAAACTTGAGTTCTTCCTCCAGCTCGATGATCCTAGTTTTCGCCTTCTTCATCTCCATCATGTCTGCGCACATCTGGTTCTCCTGGCGTCGAATGTGCTGGTTTAGCTCCTGGATAAAAGCTGCGACCGATCTATCCTTCCTGGTGCTGATCATCTCCCATTGTTCATCTCGGCGCCCACATATTTGATATGTGGTGTCTTTAAGCTCCCTGTTGTAGACTTCTCCAATGCGTCCCATGGTAATATGAGCTGCCATACTCTTGCCAAGGCTCCAAGTGGGTGCTTCGAAAGAAAACTCTATGGGTTTGGAAGTTGGCGAGAACGTCCTTCCTGGAACTCGTACTTGAATCATCCAGCGCTCTTCTTCTGGTAAAGTGGCGTTGTACGTCCCGGTGAAGCTCGGTATTCCAATATTCAAGTACCCAGTGACTTCCTTCAAGTGGCGTCCAAAAGGTGTGTCTTCATCCAGTTGTGCAAACTTGTTCTTCATCTCCGTCATCCTAAAGAGTGGAAAATGGAGAGGAGTCAGAAATGAGTAAAGAAGAGTGACCTATGGTTTATCTTAGTGGTCGTGTCCTACACTCAGCGTGTGCTCTGATACCATCTTGTAGCGACCCAACCTCAGATGGTCAAGTCTCTGTGCTTCCGTGTCATCCCTGGATCGGTAATGCTGACACACACAGTACTCGAAGGATTTATAACAGAGTAGCAATCACACACTTATTACATCGAATGTCTCAAAAGAGAACTTATTACAATAATATGGCTTAAGGCCATCTAATGCGATAACAACGGAAGGCTTGGAAGATAAAGTGAGTCCATCAACTCCAACGGCATAGCTGAGCTGCACGGAAACGACCTATCGAACCTTACTCCTCGTCTGAAAAGTCTGCAACATAATACGTTGCAGCCCAAGAACGGGTCAGCACATGGAATATGCTGGCAATGTAACACAAAAGAGCAATAACAGAGTAATGCTACCACTACATGCATATTTGGCTGGTGGAAAGCTCTATGGTTACAGTTTTTGCGAAAAGCCAATTTTTCCCTACTACAAAGGAATATAATTTTAATTTAACTATCATGGTGGTTGAAACATCATTGAGAAGGTAACCCCAACTCAATGATCCCAATTAAGATAATTAACAACCCAACAATATTAATTTAGAGTGATGAGATACATGTGAATACTCAAGTACTAGATACTCAGAATTGTCCATAACCGGGGACACGGCTAACCATGATTAGATTATACACTCTGCAGAGGTTTGCGCACTTTTCTCCACAAGACTCGATTGCCTCCATTGGTTTTCTCGCACTACATGGTGTTTGAGAAACGGATAACCGAGACACAGCCTTTCAGAAACATTAACTCTCTACTCCGGGTAGATCATACCAAACCTACAAAACCCACTACCTGCTGATCCACCTCTTCAAGAGCTTCACGTAACTTACTCAACTATGCTAGAGCCCATAATAGCTTGTGGCTGCACACGGAAGTTTCTAGCATGAATAAACTCAGTTCCCTTTGAGCTTGGGTGGCGGTCCATAGGAAGATCATACGGTAACCCCGGGATTTCCAAAAATAAAACAGGCAATCACTGGATACCCCAGGTGCCTCAATCCACCCAGATGTGTATTAAAGTTGCCACCTTATGTAAACCATTAATTAACAATCTCACATCTGTCATGGAAACACTCAAACCCAAACCACGTCTACGAGCATAGCATGGCAATATAAGCAACGCGTAGAAGTAACTCCCAAGGGTTTGATAATAAACAAGGCAATAAGTTCTATCTCAGCAACTACTTCCCAACCCACAAGTTAAAGATATCCTAATCATGCAATGTTTGAGGATTGAAGTAATGCATTGAAAACTGGGTATGGAAAGAGTATGATCAATGTGTTACTTGCCTTGCTGACGATCCGTGAATCCTAGAGACTCGTAGTAACACGCTTCGCACTCTGGGAATTCTATCGCAAACAAACAATAACATAAATAAGAAACAAACAAATATGCACTAGTAAAACTCCAAATAAAAGAGTTTGATTGGAGACTTCAACTTAAGAACTCCGGTTCGCAAAAAGAATCAAATCAAACGGAGCAACGAAACTCAAACGGCAAAAGAAACAAGATCCGTTTACTAATCTGAACTAGGGTCAAATTTTAAAGAAACAAAAGCTTGTTTGAGTTGATTATTCGGAAAGAGGGTTTCGAAATGAAACTCCAGGCGCTTGAATTGCCTGATTCCAATAAACGAGCGGAAAGATAAACAGGTTCGAACATCGGATCAGAAATCACGATCAGAAATAATCGCGGAATAAATCCGATAAAAAGAAAAAATGACGAACGGCTAAACGAACGAACGTTCGTTAGCAGAAACTAAACGACGAACACGTTCGTTAAAACGAACGAATGAGCGAACGCTCGCTAAGTAGATAAACCAAAGAATAAAGCCGATCTATATAAAAAATGAACTAGGGGTTTCTCAAAAAAAAACGAAGGGGTTTTATTCGAAAAGAAAAACCGGCGGCGGGGTGGCTACCTCCGGCGAGGTCGTCCGGCACGGCGGGCGGCTCCGGCGGGGCTCGTCGAGGGGCGACGGGGCTCGGCGAGGCGGCGGCGGCGGCTCGGGCAGGGCGCGGGCGGCGGCGGCTCGGCTCGGGCTGCTCGGCGTGGGGCGGCGGTGGTGGTGGCGGGTGGTGGTGAGGGCGGCGGGGCGGCGGTATTTAAGGAGGGGGTCGGCTCCGGCTTGGGGAAGGGGGCGCCCGAGGAGGAGTCCGGCTCGGACTCCCCTCGGCGTCCGTGCGGCGCACGGCGGCGCGCGCGGGGAGGCGGCCGCGAGGCGGGCCGGCCTGGCTGGGCCCTTGGCCCGGTCGGGCGCGGGTTCCTTTTTTTTTTAAATGTTCCGCCGACTTAGAAAAATCCTAGGAAAATAAATAAAAATCTAAAAATTCCAAAACAAGTTTTCTCCGTCTAAATGGAATATTTAGAACGAGATGAACTTTTCTTGGCCCCTAAAATGCAACTTTTTAAATCATGCAAATTTTTCTAGGGCAAATAAAATTCCAAATAAAATCAAATAAAACCAAATAATGGTTTTAACATTTTTCCTCCGATATTTCAATTATTTTGGAGAAGTCATATTATCTCCCCTCATTTATTTATTTGAAATGAAATATTTTCCGCAGAGAAAAATAATTAAAAACAAAATCCTCGTCTTCATTATTTGATAAAACTCAAATATGAAAATCAGAAAATTCCCAACTCTCTCCGAGGGTCCTTGAGTTGCTTAGGATTTCGAGGATTGCAAACGAAAAAGCAATAAAATATGATATGCATGGATGATCTATGTATAACATGCCAAATTGGAAATTTGGGATGTTACAACATATTTTTCGATATCGGCTTCCGCTTGAGGACAAGCGAGGTCTAAGCTTGGGGGAGTTGATACGTCCATTTTGCATCATGCTTTTATATCGGTATTTATAGCATTATGGACTATTACTACACATGATTTCACAATACTTATGCCTTTTCTCTATTATTTTACAAGGTTTACATGTAGAGGGAGAATGCCGATAGCTGGAATTGTGGGCTGGAAAAGGAGCAAATATTAGAGACTTATTTTGCACAACTCCAAAAGTCCTGAAACGCCACGAAAGTCAGTTTTAGAATATATTAAAAATATTGGGTGAAGGAAGCACAAGAGAGGGTCCACCCACCGTCCACGAGGGTGGAGGGCGCGCCCTACCACCCTAGGCACGGCCCCCTGCCTCGTGGGCCACCTGGCAGGCCCCCGATGCCCATTTTCTGCTATATGGTGTCTTTTGCCCTGGAAAAAATCAGAAGGAAGCTTTCGGGATGAAGCGCCGCCATCTCAAGGTGGAACCTTGGCGGAACCAATCTAGGGCTCTGGCGGAGCTGTTCTGCCGGAGAAACATCCCTCCGGGAGGGGGAAATCATCGCCATTGTCATCATCATCGATCCTCTCATCGAGAGGGGGTCAATCTCCATCAACATCTTCACCAGCACCATCTCCTCTCAAACTCTAGTTCATCTCTTGTATCCGATCTTTGTCTCAAAACCTTAGATTGGTACCTGTGGGTTGCTAGTAGTGTTGATTATTCCTTGTAGTTGATGCTAGTTGGTTTATTCGATGGAAGATCATAGGTTTAGATCATTTATGCATATTAATACCCCTCTGATTATGAACATGAATACGATTTGTGAGTAGTTATGTTTGTTCCTGAGGACATGAGAGAAGTCTTGTTATAAGTAGTCATGTGAATTTGGTATCCGTTCGATATTTTGATGAGATGTATGTTGTCTCTCCTCTAGTGGTGTTATGTGAACGTAGACTACATGGAACTTCACCATTATTTGGGCCTAGGGGAAGGCATTGGGAAGTAATAATTAGATGATGGGTTGCTAGAGTGATAGAAGCTTAAACCCTAGTTTATGTGTTGCTTCGTAAGGGGCTGATTTGTATCCATATATTTCATGCTATGGTTAGGTTTACCTTAATTCTTGTTTCATAGTTGCGGATGCTTGCGAGGGGGGTTAATCATAAGTGGGATGCTTGTCCAAGGAAGGGCAGTACCCAAGCACCGGTCCACCCACATATCAAATTATCAAAATAACGAACGTGAATCATATGAGCATGATGAAAACTAGCTTGACGATAATTTCCATGTGTCCTCGGGAGCGTTTTGCTTTATATAAGAGTTTGTCCAAGCTTGTCCTTTGCTACAAAAAGATTGGGCCACCTTGTTGCACCTTGTTTACTTTTTTACTTGTTACCCGTTACGAATTACCTTATCACAAAACTATCTGTTACCGATAATTTCAGTGCTTGCAGAGAATACCTTACTAAAAATTGCTTGTCATTTCCTTCTGCTCGTCATTGGGGTTCGACACTCTTACTTATTGAAAGGACTACGATAGATCCCCTATACTCGTGGGTCATCACATAGAAAGGATAAGATTCAACCAAAGTAATTAACTCAGGATCGACAGAGAATTCATAATCCTTATCAGTAACACAGATAAGTGAAGTAGCAAAAGCAGGGTCATATTTCATTCTAGCATTCAGAGACTTTTCTTTCAGCTTACCTAACAATTTCTTAAGATCATATCTATCATTGCAAGCAAAAAGGTCTCTAGCAGTTTCTTCATCCATAACATAACCCTCAGGCACAACAAGCAATTCATATCTAGGGGGAGAATCTTCATCATCAGTTTCAATAATTTCATTCTTTCTAACCCTAGCAAGTTGCTCATCAAGAAATTCACCTAATGGCACAATATTATCAAGCAGAGAAGTAGTTTCATCATAAGCATCATGCATAGCAGAAGTGGCATCATCAATAACATGTGACATATCATAATCAATAGCAGGTGCAAGTGTTGCAAGTTTACTCAAAATAGAAGGTGAATCAAGTGCAAAGTTAGATGGCAGTTCCTTACCTACCCTCGTAGTTGAGGGAAAAGTGTTGGTTCTTTCATCTTTCAAAAATTCCTCATAGTGATCAACAGATATAAATCCCAAGTGACTCAAAGAATAGAGCTATGCTCCCCGGAACGGCGCCAGAAAAAGGTCTTGATAACCCACAAGTATAGGGGATCGCAACAGTTTTCGAGGGTAGAGTATTCAACCCAAATTTATTGATTTGACACAAGGGAGCCAAATAATATTCTCAAGTATTAGCAGCTGAGTTGTCAATTCAACCACACCTAAAAGACTTAATATCTGCAACAAAGTATTTAGTAGCAAAGTAGTATGGAAGTAACGGTAATGGTGGCAAAAGTAACAGTAGCAGTTTCATAGCAATCGTAACAGCGGTAACGGAAAAGTAACGTAGCAAAGATCAGTATGTGAAAAGCTTGTAGGCAATGGATCAATGATGGATAATTATGTCAGATGCAATTCATCATGCAACCGTTATAACATATGGTGACACAAAACTAGCTCCAGTTCATCAATGTAATGTAGGCATGTATTCCGAATATAGTCATACATGCTTATGGAAAAGAACTTGCATGACATCTTTTGTCCTACCCTCCCGTGGTAGCAGGGTCCTATTGGAAACTAAGGTATACTAAGGCCTCCTTTTAATAGAGTACTGGACCAAAGCATTAGCACTTACTGAATACATGAACTCCTCAAACTACGGTCATCACCGGGAAGTGTCCCGACTATTGTCACTCCGGGGTCTGCCGGATCATAACACGTAGTAGGTGACTATAACTTGCAAGATAGGATCAAGAACTCGCATATATTCATGAAAACATAATAGGTTCAGATCTAAAATCATGGCACTCAGGCCCTAGTGACAAGCATTAAGCATGGCAAAGTCATAGCAACATCAATATTAGAACATAATGGATACTAGGGATCAAACCCTAACAAAACTAACTCGATTACATGGTAAATCTCATCCAACCCATCACCATCCAGCAAGCCTATGATGGGATTACTCACGCACGGGGGTGAGCATCATGAAATTGGTGGTAGAGGATGGTTGATGATGACGATGGTGACGGATTCCCCTCTCCGGAGCCTCGAACGGACTACAGATCAGCCCTCCCGAGGAAGATTAGGGCTTGGTGGCGGCTCTGTATCATAAAACATGATGAATCCTTCTCTCTGTTTTTTCTCCCCGAACGTGAATATATAGAGTTGGAGTTGAGGTCGGTGGAGGTCCAGGGGACCCACGAGGCAGGGGGCGCGCCCCAGGGGGTGGGTGCGCCCTACACCCTCATGGACAGGGTGTGGGTCCCCCTCTTTTGATTCTTTTGCCAATATTTTTATTAATTCCAAAACGTGACTCCGTGGAGTTTCAGGTCATTCCGAGAACTTTTATTTCTGCACAAAAATAACACCATGGCAATTCTGCTGAAAACAATTTCAGTCCGGGTTAGTTCCGTTCAAATCATGCAAGTTAAGAGTCCAAAACAAGGGCAAAAGTGTTTGGAAGAGTAGATATTTTGGAGACGTATCAGTATGGCCGGCTACTGGGTACTGTAGGCACGATGTGTGGGTCATCATGGCACAGCCACGCCGTCTTGCTACAGGGTCACGCCTCCAAGACACCGCCCGCCCCAGGCGGGGGCTTGGCCGACACGGCAGCCATGCCCACCGGGGTCGGTGTAAAGGAGGGCACACTATACCATGCTAGTTTGTTGGTGAAGGCTTGACTTGCTGGAGCCGTCTCGCATGCGCCAGCTGACTTGGCCGGGTTGCGGGACTTGGCCGGGTTGCACTGGGAACCAGGCCAAGGGAAAGCCAGACTTGAGGGGTGTTGCCAATCAATGATAGTTGTCAAGCAATGAAGTCAAACAGGTACAACAGATAGGCAATGACTTCACGAAGACAAACTTAAGTAAAGGATGGAAAGGGATAGAACCAGTTGCTCGTTGAAGACACATGATTTGTTGGACCAGTTCCAATTGCTGTGACAACTGTACGTCTGGTTAGGGAGGCTGAGATTTAACTCAGAAGACCGTGTCTTCACCTTATTCCCCTTGAGCTAAGGACACCCAGTCCTCGCCCAATCACTCTGGTAAGTCTTCAAGGGAGACTTCCAAACCTTCACAGACTTCGTTCACCGGCAATCCACAATGACTCTTGGATGCTCAGAATGCGACGCCTAACCGGCTGGAGGATTTATAGTCCTCAAGTGTAATAAGTCTTCAGGTCACACAGACAGAAAGACTTCAGTGATGCCTAACACTCTTTGGCTCTGGGTGTTTGGGCTTTGTCCTCGCAAGGATTTCTCTCTCTCAAATGCTTCAAGGTGGGTTGCTCTCAAACGACAAAAGCCGTGCACTAACTCTGAGCAGCCACCAATTTATGGTGTAGGGGGTGGGCTATTTATAGCCACTGGGCAACCCGACCTGATTTGTCCAAAATGACCCTGGGTCACTAAGGAACTGACACGTGTTCCAACGGTCAGATTTCAAACACACACGACAACTTTACTTGGGCCACAAGCAAAACTGACTCATCCAGCTCTGGATAAGATTTGCTCTCATTGTCTTCGCTCGAAGACATAGGATTTGGGTTGAGCATCACTTCAGTCACTCTAACTTAGTTCACTTGGACCCCACTTAACAGTACGGTGGTTCCTATGACTCAACAAAGAAGAAAAGGAAACAACGAAATCACACAGTCTTCACGCTCCATAGTCTTCACGCAATGTCTTCTCATGTCATAGTCTTCAATATGAATATCTTCTTGTACCACCATTGTCTTCAATGTCTTCATACATTTTTAGGGGTCATCTCCGGTAGGTAAACCGAATCAATGAGGGACACTACCTGCGTTATCCTGCAATTCTCACAAACGCATTGGTCCCTCAACCAACTTTGTCGTCAATACTCCAAAACCAACTAGGGGTGGCACTAGATGCACTTACAATCTCCCCCTTTTTGGTGATTGATGACAAACTGGTTGAAGTTTTCAACGGGGATAAAGTATGTGAAATTGTAAGGATAGGGAATTGTCTTCATAAGTAGCAAGGGCTCCCCCTGAAGATGTGCATATAAGTAATTTGCTTTTGGAATGCAAATGCACATGGCAAGTTGTATTTGTGGAGATCCTCTTCAACTTATGAAGATAATTCATCATGCATGAAATGATATAGCAAATAGAATGACATGCATAATGAAAAATGGACATCTGCAGAATGATCTAAGTGCGGAAGTTATCATCGCACATGCAGAATTTATCACCGCATCACGGTAAAGCAAATAAGTAGCAGACGACCATCAAGTTTAAGTGTTACAACTCAAAGAACCAAATGTTTCAAGAGCAAGAGTTGTAAGCACGAGGCAAAATATAATGCAACCGCCCATATGAACCCGCTTGAAGACTATCAGCTCATATGCTTCTCCCCCTTTTGTCAGTAAGGACCAAAAAGGTTTGAAGACATAGAGCATCTACTCGTCCTCATGAGTAGGTGAAGCAGCAAGGTTGTCGTCGTTGGTTGGTGGTGCAGACGTACTTGGTGCAGTGTCGATGCGTGCAGTAGTAGGAGGCGGTGAAGTAGCATCATCTTCATCATCGATCACTCTGGCATTGACAGTTGCCGCGGAGGAAGAATAGTCAGAGTCTTCAAGGGATGGAGTTCGACGTAGGGTAGCAGTCTGTGGAGGAGTGGAGTCGAACTTGAATCTTTCATTGAAGCCATCGTCTTGAAGATATGCTTCAGCACTGAGCAGGGTCAAACTCTTCCATGAGCGCCGGCAAGTCTCATGAGCAACAAATGCATTCTTGGTGGCAAGGTTTCGAATGCGATTGACATCCACCAAGAGACTTTGCATCTGTCTCTTGAGCCAATAGTGATGTTTATCCTGTTTCTGATGAAGTGCCACTAGAAGTTCTCGGTCATTGAGAACACGAGAGTGCTTCCGAGGCCTTTGGGCAATGGTGCTTTCAGTGGCTTCAGTAGGTGCACGATGAGGCAGATGAGTATTTCCAGCCATTGGATAGATTCGTGTTGCAGCTTGGACGCCTTCTATGGGTTGAGTGAAGCTTTGGTGCTCGACATTCTGAAGACAAAGAGGCTTCTTGGCAGGGTCAGAGTATATGGCTTCAACTGACATATCAACATCTGGCAAAAAGATCAGATGATTGCGAGCAGAGGGTTGATAGTTGACAGTTGAGTGTCGCTTGATGAGGCGCATGACCCATGGAGCATAGAACTTCAGACCAAAAAGATCAGATCCAGAACCAGCAAGTTGCCTAATGAAGAATTCTTGAGTATTGAAGCTGATGCCATTGAGAATGTAAAAGACCAAGGTCTTCATAGCTCCTTCAAGCTTGGCTGCTGATGAATGTCCTTTGATAGGCCATAGAGTTCGCCTGATAATATGATATATTGTGCGCGGCAGATAGTCAAGGTCTTCAACAAAGAACTCTGTTGGATATTCAGCGTCAGATGGAAAAGGCTTCATCATGCTCAACATCTGGCTCATGTTGGGTTCTGGCTTCTGGAAGATGCTCTCCAAAGCATTGCGGTGTAGTTGGCAATCAGGTTCATATAGCTCTCCAGGAGTGGCTAGGCCAGTAAGCTCAATGATATCCATAGCTTTGGCTTCATGATGAACATTTCCGGTCATCCACACGAGAACCCATGTCTTGATGCCTCTGTTGTAGCCGCGAATGTGGAGGGTAGCATAGAATTGAACCAACAGTTCTTCATTCCAGTGTTCTTGGTCTGTCACAAAGTTGAGCAGACCAGCATCACGAAAGCAATCAAGTGCTTCTTCTAAGCACGGCAGTCCAGCAATGGCTTCAGTGTCAAGGCGCATATGAGGGAAAATGCGCCCTTGATCATACAGAACGCAGGAGTAATAGCTTCGCTGTTGATAGCTCCAGAAACGATCTGATGATATCCTTGGCTTCGAGTAGGGGTTCTTGGCACTGTCAAAGAAGGTATTGTGGCTTTTGAAGCCATTAGCATTAAAGGACCCTGGTGAGTTTGCAGTGCCTGGAAACCTTGGCAGTCTTGGCTTTGGCTTTTGGACCTGAGGCCTATGCTCAACATGATAATCAAATTGAGGACCAGAGGCAGTAGGCAGAGGTACCAGAATGGGCCATCGGACAGTGGTTAGCTGACCATGACTGTTTGCTTGCTCAATTGTATGGGGCCTTGGTGGCGGAACAGGAGCAGTGGCAACAGCAGATGCTTCAGGTTGCACAGCAGGTGCTTCAGGAGCAGTGGCCTCATTGACTTTAGGCACACTGGTTGGTTCAAGCTCCACATTAGCTTCAGCCATGACTACGTCATTGGCTTCATTGGCGTTGGTGGTGGCAGCTTCAACATTGTCAACCTCCACTTAATGAACAGGAGGGTTAGGCACTGGCTCGTTCACATCAGGAACAACTTCTTCAATAACTGGGGGAGTTGGGACACGTACGTCTTCTTGATTCTCATCGGCTGATGCAGCCGAAATGTCTTCAGCAGCTTGGGCTTCAGACGAGGAGACATTCACAGTTGGAGTTGGTTCAGAAAATACTTGACGTGCAACAGGTTGGCGTTGCACTTCTCCTTCTGGAACGCTCAACAGAGGGACTTGAGGCCTTTGTCCTTTGCGAAGCCTGCGAAATGCTGGCAACGCCTTTGGAGATGGAGTTGGCTGGGCCTCAAAGTCTTCATCTTCTTCTTGCACGGGAGGTGTAGCTTGTTGTTGTTGTTGGGGAGTGTCGGTGTCAAAACCAGCGGATCTCGGGTAGGGGGTCCCGAACTGTGCGTCTAGGCGGATGGTAACGGGAGACAAGGGACACGATGTTTTACCCAGGTTCGGGCCCTCTTGATGGAGGTAAAACCCTACGTCCTGCTTGATTAATATTGATGATATGGGTAGTACAAGAGTGGATCTACCACGAGATCAAGGAGGCTAAACCCTAGAAGCTAGCCTATGGTATGATTGTTGTAATGTATGTTGTGTCCTACGGACCTAAGCCCTCCGATTTATATAGGCACCGGAGAGGGCTAGGGTTACACAGAGTCGGTTACAATGGTAGGAGATCTACATATCCGTATCGCCAAGCTTGCCTTCCACGCCAAGGAAAGTCCCATCCGGACACGAGACGGAGTCTTCAATCTTGTATCTTCATAGTCTTGGAGTCCGGCGGACGATGATAGTCCGGCTGTCCGGACACCCCCTAGTCCAAGACTCCCTCAGTAGCCCCTGAACCAGGCTTCAATGATGATAAGTCCGGCGCGCATAATGTTCGGCATTGCAAGGCGGGTTCCTCCTTTGAATAATCCAGAGAAGATCATGAACACCAGGATAGTGTCCGGCTCTGCAAAATAAATTCCACATTCCACCATAGAGAGAATAAAATATACACAAGCTCAATCTGCTGACGTATTTTGCGGCATGACGTCACACCACTACCAAGCCTTTTCTTGAATCGTTTTTTATTATACCACCTCGCGTGTTTAGCGAAGTGGTTTCCTTGGCACATCTTGTCGAAGCAGAGATCGTGTTCCCCTTATCCCGGGATTCTCATCAATATGGGCATGGGTAACCCAACCGCGCCCGTCGCCACGCCTCCTCTATTGAAGGTGGATCCCGAACGGTCACGGAGACGGCTCTTGGTATTTTCCCTCTTTATAAGAGGACCAAGGCTCGTCTCTTTTCTTCAATCTTCCATCGAATCTTCTCCTTGCTCCAAGTTCCAACACCCAGAGCCCCAGATTCGAGCGCTTCGGACCTTCAACAATGTCTGGCTCCGACCTTCAGGGCCAGTGGATGCCCTCCTCCGTCACGGAGGAGGACGTGTTAAAGCTGCGTGAGGCCAAGTACCTGTCTTACGAGATTTCGCACAGGTTGCCCGCTCAAGGGCAGGCCGTACCTACTCCTGAGCCCGGTGAGTACGTCGTCTTCGTATCCCACCTCCGTCGGGGTTTAGGCTTCTCGACGGACCCCTTCGTGAGAGGGCTCATGTTCTACTACGGTCTGGATTTTCACGACTTGGCTCTGGAGTCCATCCTCCATATTTCCGCATTCATTATCGTCTGCGAAGCCTTCCTCTGCGTCACCCCCACTTCGGCTTGTGGCTGAAGACCTTCAATGTGGAGCCGAAGATGATCGGGGGGCATCAAGCAGAGTGCGGCGGGGCGGCCATAAGCAGGAGGACCGATGCCCCGTGGCCCGAGGGCTCCTTCCAAGAGGAGCTCGGCTTGTGGCAGCAGGAGTGGTTCAATATCACCGCTCCGAAGGGCAGCAGGCAAAAGCCGCCGCCTTCATTCCGCCCGGGACCTCCACGACGGTTGATGTCGTGGGTCAACCAAGGGCTCAATTGGGGGCCGTCCGAAGACGTGCCCCTATTGCAGGGCCGGATTCGAGACCTCCAAGCGAGGGAGATCGATCTGGTAGTGGTGATGCAGGTCATGCTAATCAGGCGTCTTCTTCCCTACAAACGCCGTCCTCTCCGGTTATGGGAGTTCAATCCGGAGGGACCACGAATTCTCCAACACTTCATGGGTACGACACCCGTGGAGATGTACAAGTTGTTCTTCTGACCGCAGGCGATGTGTCCGGAATTGACCGAGGATGCGGGCCTAAGCTGCAATCGCCCGGATACTCAGGTAAATAGCTCGGTGTCCGGATGTTCCATTTGTTTGCTTTTCTATAATTCGCCTTCTAACCCGTTATCCTTCATCAGGAGTGGGTAGCGCGAGCAAAGCTGATAAGGTGTCCGGCCCCCCTCCCAGAGACCGCACCGGAGCCCATGCTAGTCAGAATGTTGGAGGTAGCGCCTGTAGAAGAAGGCGATGGGGAAAATAGAGGAGCTATCACCTCACCCAAGGGGGCGCTTGAAGAAGGGGGGATCGAGAATCCCTCCTTCCAGGGGGAGAAGAGGACCGCCTCCGAAGACCCGGAGGCCAAACCCCTAAGCGGGGGAAGAAATCTTCACCAGAGGGTCCTGCGTCCGGGGAGACCCTAGCCGTATAATCGTCTCTAAAGGATCAGCCCTCCAGCGAGCCGTGAGTAGGAAAAGGGGAGTTCATTAATAAGAAAATATCCCTATTTGTGCTTCTGAGGATAACCGAAATTATTACCTTACAGTTCGGATCTACGGCCTTCTAAGATGAGTTCGTCTTCGGGGGATCTTCGTCCGGAGATGATGGAGAGAGACGCCTCCGTCTGCTGCGCCGTCGGACAGGGCGGACGAGCCTGAAGTGTCGTCACGGAGGGTATCCCCGAGCCCGGCAGAGCCGGAGAGTTCGGCGCCGACTAGTGTTCGGCCGGGGGAGCTGAGGGATCTGCTTGAGAGGGCGTCCATCTCAGAAGATCACCGTGCATTGATGAGCATGGTGATTGGAAGGATCTCATCCGCCGAGAGCGGATTGCATAATGCCGTCAGGAGTTTGCTGGCGGGATTTGAGGTACGTAAAAACGACACACCTTTTTGACAGTTTTGCACATAGAAGTGCGCCCTGTATAGATAGTAGCCCCTGAGACTCGGTAGGTTGTCGAAAACGACAGCGTGCCGAGGATCAAAATCGCAGGTATTGAGTGTCGCCTTTCCTATGCAAGTGGCGGATAGTCCGGGGGCTAGCCGGACTGGAGGAGTTGTCGAGTTAATGCGGCAACTTGATGTGGTGGATGCAGACATCGCGCTTGTCAACCGGCGACTTGACGAGTCGCAAGGTAAATGAATTATCTGCAGTCACTTATTTAAGGGAGCCAAAGCCCGCCTCTTACAATATATATGTTGTGATGCAGATGGTGCTGCTGCTGTGGAGAGCCTTCGGGCCGAGCTTGCTCAAGCCAAGGAGCAAGCCAGAATGAGTGATGCGGCTGCCTCGAGGGCGGCCGAGGAGTTAAAAGCCGAAAGGGCTGCACACTGCCTAAGCAGGGAAGAGATGGCCGGATTGGCCGTGAAATTGAAGGACGCTACCGACCACAATGAGGCTCTTGAAAAGGAGCGCCTATCGGAGCAAGAAGACCTGGGGAAGGCCACCGCCGAGGCCAAGGATGCCCGTTCTGCAATGCGGGCTATGAAGGAGGAGCTGCGCCAGGCCGAAGACATTGTGGCTGGCAAGCCTTTTCTGCTGCGTCGCCGGTTTACGGATCCGAATTATGCCCAGCTTGGCCAGCTGTGGGGTCCGGAGGATCCATATATGGACCTAGCGGCAAGTGCGGCGGATGTCGTTGTGCACTTTCGGAGTCAGAAGGATCACAAGACGGAAGAGCTGTTTTAGTCTCAATTCCATAGTCCGGATCGTTCACTTCCGCTGACCGATCGGTTGGCCGAATGGGCTGAGCTGAACAGGTTGTCCGGACTTGCCATGACTGATATCGCGGCTCATGTCTGGCCAGAGAGGCCCAAGGCGAC
This sequence comes from Triticum timopheevii, assembly GCA_963921465.1. NCBI lineage: Eukaryota > Viridiplantae > Streptophyta > Magnoliopsida > Poales > Poaceae > Triticum > Triticum timopheevii. The sequence continues at coordinate 475,951,354 of OY997268.1, forward strand.
GAGCTATTTTGGCTTATTGCAGCAATTTCTTGGAGCGGTGCCGCATATCAAGGAGATGAAGCGGTCGGCCTGCATAGAAGGTGCGCGGATGGCCCTTGCCCGTGTGAAGACACATTGGACAGAGATGGATGCCACCGCTATTGCAACCCAGGGTTCGGACGAAAGCCAGTTACCCGCCGAGCACTATTTTGGGGAAGTTATGCGTGGTGCTCGTGTAATAGAGTCGCAGTGCTAGAAGAATGTCACGTTCGAATGAACGTTTTATCTTGTAAAACGATGATTATGATGTAACCGCTTTTTATACTTGTGCGTTCCAAGTATTGAAATATCTCCTATGTGGCCGTTTATGTATACGTTTGTATAACCTGAAAGATGGCAGTCTTCGGCTTCAGCCCCCACGCACAAGGTGCGGGGGTGTTCGCAAAAAATAGCGCATTTTCACACTTAATCCGACGTCTCGGTCCTGTTAAGGAGGTGGTAGCGTAGCAAACGAGGCAACCGGACTATGATGCTTTATCACTTTCACTTAGCCATTGGAGTTCGAGGGTGGGGCTACGATATAGCCCCTGGGGGCATCGCGCTCTCCGAATTTGGGGCGCGTGTGTGCCTGACCGGAAAACGGTCCTTCATCAAAGCGGAGGAATTCTAAACATTCCGGTAGTTGATTGAGTGGTTGACCAGTCTCTCGCTGTATCATGACAGTCAGTTTTCGGCTTTCTCTACTGAGGTGCTCGCCCAGCCGAACTGGGGCACAATCGCAGTAGTTCTCCTGGTGCCGCGTTAGCCGATGATACGGAACGTAAGGCAGCAAAACACAGGAGCCGGGCAAACCCAACATTTGACCAAAGACATGATTCAGAGCTGATGCATATAAGGCCTAACTCGAGACGCCGAACACTCCCTAAGGTGTTCGGTCTTTATAATAATGGGCAGAACAATGCCCTAAGCCCCTAGTGTCCAGGCACGGGCAAGGTCCTCTGACGCGGCCGATGCCAAAACGTCAGGCTCCACTCTAGTTATAATGAGAAACCAGGGGATTATAACAACAAGAGATAGTAAAAAAGGTTTACGCAGGGTCTTAATCTGAAAAGAATCCTTGCGACGGGTCCCTACTGCACGTCTGCGCCTGTGTTTCCGTTGTGCCGTTATCCTGGACGGGTGTGCACGTTGTTCATCTGTAAGAAGAGAGGAACTTAGTTTGAAAGGAAATCGTGCGAAAAAATATATACGAAGGAAAAAATATTAATAAATAAGTAAAGCGGAGTCTATATGAGCTCGCTGTTGCTTATACGCGCAGCCCCTTGTGAAGGGGTGTGCGGCTAGGGAGCCCCTAGCTTATTTATGCCGGACTCGTCTAGCCGTGTCTGGGGTCTTTAAATGACCCTCGCACTGAAATGATGCCACGTGGACCGGGCATCTTAAGTGTAAGAGACGCATAATGTGGTATGGCGTTGAAGCAGACAAAAGCTTCTCGTCCCAAGAGTGCTTGATAGCTACTTTTAAATGGGACGACATGAAAGATTAGTTTTTCGTGTCGAAAGTTGTTCGGTGACCCGAGCACAACTTCTAGTAATAAGGAGCTTGTGCACTTGGCGTAAGGGCCTGGCGTCACTCCTTTAAAGGAAGTGCGGCTGTGTCGAATTTTAGTAAGGTCTATCCCCAACTTGCGGATTGTGTTTGGATACAGCAGGTTTAAGTCGCTGCCTCCATCCATCAGGACTTGTGTAAATTGCAGTCCGTCGATTATAGGATCCAATATCAGGGCAGTCCATCCTGCATTTCGAACGCTTCTGGAATAATCCAGGTGGTCGAAAGTGATTGGTTTTGATATCCAATCTCTATGTTCCACTGGGTTGGACCGTGCGAGACCCATTTTAGCGGGTGCCGCATTGTTCTTCCGTATTATCACATGAAGTGAATTTACTGTTTTGACCTCTTGTGGGAAAGTCTTTTGTTTTTCGGTGCTCTGCTGGTGGGGTTTATCATCATCCTCGCTTGATGCGTCGAGCCCCTTGTGTTCGGCGTTTAATCGGCCGGACTATTTGAAAACCCAACAATCTCGGTGGGTGTGGTTTGCAGGCCTTCTGGGGGTACTGTGGATTTGACATATCCGACCCAAAATTTTCTTTAAGTTGGATAGCTCATCACTGTTATCCTTAAGAGGCGGTGTTTTGTTGTTTGGCCACGAGCTTTTGAATCCGGCGTTGACCGCCGTGTTCTTTGGGCTTTTCTCTTTATTCCGGTGCTGATCTTTTCTGCGCCGTGATTTTCCGTTTCCATCTCTGATCTCGGATGTACTTGGGTTGCTGGTGCTGCATCTTGCTAGCCAGCTATCCTCTCCCGCGCAAAAGCGGGTCATGAGACTTGTTAGCGCGGACATTGTCCTCGGCTTCTCTTGGCCAAGGTGTCTGGCGAGCCATTCGTCTCGGACGTTGTGTTTAAAAGCTGCTAAGGCTTTGGCGTCCGGACAGTCGACTATTTGGTTCTTTTTGGTGAGGAACCTGTTCCAGAACTTGCGCGCCGACTCTCCGGGCTGTTGAGTTATATGACTTAGATCATCTGCATCCGGAGGGCGGACATAAGTTCCTTGAAAATTTGCTCTAAATGCATCCTCGAGCTCTTCCCAACTTCCAACAGTGTTTTCTGGGAGGCTTTTGAGCCAATGACGGGCTGGCCCTTTGAGCTTGAGGGGTAAGTATTTTATGGCGTGGAGATCATCTCCTCTAGCCATGTGTATGTGTAGTATATAATCCTCTATCCAGACTCCAGGGTCTGTTGTTCCGTCGTAAGCCTCTATGTTTATGGGTTTAAATCCTGCTGGGAATTCATGATCCAGCACCTCGTTGGTGAAACATAGTGGGTGTGCGGCGCCCCTGTATTTGGGTGTACCGCTGTCTTCGGACACTTGGCGTGTTGCGTTGCTTCCTGGGGCCCTCTTCTTTGGCCTGTAAATGGACCTGGCTGGGCCATCCTTTTTTCCAGGGTCATTAGTCGGCTTATGTGCGGCGCCGCTTTTAGATTTTGGCCTATCATCTGGCCGTCTATCCGACCAGGCGGCCTCTTTGTTTTTTGACTGTGGGGGCTCTATGGCCTCCTCGTCAAATTTTGGCAGCAGCTTGCGCTTCGGGTAGCTCTTTGATTGATGGCCATTGCCGTATTTGTCTGCGGTTTTGAGCACTTTGCTCCACCTCATTCTGAGTATATCTTCCGCTGTTTTGAGCTTCCGTTTTTCCTTCTTCAAACTTCTTGCGGTGGCGACGAGTCTTTTCTGAAGATTTTTATTCTCCGGCGGTGTGTCCGGCGTGAGGTCGTCTGGACTGTTGTTTTCGCCGGGCCTAGACTGATTATCTGACTCGTCCTGTTCGGACGGTTGCTTGTCTGCATGTTCATCGTCCACTGGTTTGCCCTGCTGTATTGCTGGGTCATTAGGAGCGCTGTTGTTGTCGAGGCGGGACTTAGGGCGGCGTCTGCATTGCCGTTTTGGTTGTTTGTCGGCGGGATTATCTTCTGCCGCGCCCCGTTGGTCCTCGTTATCGCTTCCTTTTGGGGTATCCACCATGTATACGTCGTATGACGAGGTGGTCTTCCAGTGCCCTGTAGGCACTGGTTCTTGTTCATCTCCGGCATCGTCGTCCATACCGTCGATGTCTTCGGAGTCATAGTCTAGCATGTCGGTTAGATCGTCGACAGTGGCTACAAAGTGGGAGGTGGGTGGGCTTTGAATTTCTTCGTCGCTCGCTTCCCAACCATCCTGGCCATAATCCGGCCGGGGCTCTCCGGATAGCGAGAGATGCTTTAGTGAATTTAGGATGTCGCCAAAGGGCGAGTGTTGGAAGATGTCCGCGGCGGTGAATTCCATGACCGGCGCCCAATAAGACTCGATTGGCCGGGGCGCGGGAGGTTCGGAGTCCGGCAGGGAGTCCGGCACCTCGGAGTCACGAGCTTTGCAAGGGACAAGGTTAGTGTTCGGCTCCATCGCCGTGGAAGTTGCAGCCCCCGAGGTGGTGTCCAGCCACCGGTCCTCGATCTGGGCGATCGGCTCCGGACTAGGGGCCGGAGCGGATTCTTGTGCAGCTACCAAGGCACTGTTCGGCGGCAGAGCTAGATCATGCCCATCATGACAGTGCGGCACGCTCGGCTGTGGCTCGAGCCCGACGAAGATCAAGTCCCCGCGGATGTCGGCCGTGAAGTTTAGGCTCCCGAACCTGACCTGACGGCCAGGGGCGTAGGTTTCGATCTGCTCCAGATGGCCAAGTAAATTAGCCTGCAGTGCGAAGCCGCCGAATACGAAGATCTGTCCGGGGAGAAAAGTCTCACCCTGGACAGCGTTGTTGATTGAAGAAGCCATCGAGCCTATCGGTGATGACACAGAGGAACTCTCAATGAAAGCACCAATGTCGGTGTCAAAACCGGCAGATCTCGGGTAGGGGGTCCCGAACTGTGCGTCTAGGCGGATGGTAATAGGAGACAAGGGACACGATGTTTTACCCAGGTTCGGGCCCTCTTGATGGAGGTAAAACCCTACGTCCTGCTTGATTAATATTGATGATATGGGTAGTACAAGAGTGGATCTACCACGAGATCAAGGAGGCTAAACCCTAGAAGCTAGCCTATGGTATGATTGTTGTAATGTATGTTGTGTCCTACGGACTAAAGCCCTCCAGTTTATATAGGCACCGGAGAGGGCTAGGGTTACACAGAGTCGGTTACAATGGTAGGAGATCTACATATCCGTATCGCCAAGCTTGCCTTCCACGCCAAGGAAAGTCCCATCCGGACACGGGACGGAGTCTTCAATCTTGTATCTTCGTAGTGTTGGAATCCGGCGGACGATGATAGTCCGGCTGTCCGGACACCCCCTAGTCCAGGACTCCCTCAGGGAGTACTGGGGGAGTCTTGTTGCTGTGGGTGATCAGCCCACGATGCATCCTGAGCAATTGGCGTCAGAGGACGACCAATGCTGATGAGTTCGCTGTTCGTAAGAACAGGCGATGATACCAGGTTGTGTTCGATCTGAGGAAGAACTTCATCATCTTCAACATTGTCATCTTGACCAATGTCTTCAGCAGCGGTGGGTTCAGCAGCTGGAATATCTTCAGCATCATGAGCCTCTGTGGAAGCAGGCTCATGAACTATCATCCTTCTTTCTTGATGTTCTGACGTAGGGCGAACCACTGAAATTGGTTCAACAACTAAGGGCTCTATGGGAGCAGCCCTAGTCTTCTTGGTCTTGCACTTCTTCTTGGAGGGAGCAGCATCAGAGGCTTCAGGATTCTTCCTCTTTCTGGCTTCAGCCTCGGCAGCCCTTGTCTTCTTCTGTTCTGAAGCGGTTGTCGTGACCTTTGGCTTCGAGCCAGTCATGCTGCTTGGGAAGACAATGCGAGGGGCTTCTTGACTTGAAGGTGCAGGTGGAGCGGTAGATGGCTTCTTCTTCTTTGCAGCCATCCTGGGGTCAATGCCAGGACGGCCAAGAGATTTGCGCTTCTCTGCCTCATTGTAGGCAAGCACACATTTATCAGCCAAACTCTTCATGCGCTCACGAGAGCCCTGAGCTTCTTCACGCTTCTTAAGAAAAGCTTCTTTAAGCTCATGCAGCATGACCTTCAAGTTTCTGACGTCTTGAACACTGAGCTTTGCCACATGCTTCTTGAACCGAGCCTTCTCATAATCAATTTTGTTCTTCAGCTCAACGATGCGCTGAGCGAGAGCTAGCTCAGAAGCAATGGCGCCATTGAAAGAGACGCTGAGGCCAATGGGAAGCTGCAAATCTTCAAAGCCGAGATTGGGGGTGTCAAACCACTCATCAATGAAGTTGTGGATTATGGCCACATCGAAGAGAGGCAAGTTGTTGAAGATTTTTGCTTCTTCCTTGCTCTTGATCAGTTGCTCAAGGGCATCATCAGCAAGATCTTTGTCGCTGGACAAATCAATGGGTTCTTCACGCAAAATGGCGGCAGGAGTCAAGGTTTGATCAGTATGCCTGACTATTTGCTTCTTCTTCTCCGTTCTCTTGGAGATGCGGGATTGATCTTCAGACTGCACACTGTCTTCAGGAGGTGCAGTGGCCACTGGCTTCGCACGTGAAGCTTTTGGAGGTGCAGCTGATCTTGAAGCATTTGGCTTCTTTTGCTTCTGCGGCTTCGGAGGAGGAGCTGGAGCTTCATCAGTATTAGCATCATTATCAGAATGATCTACTCTGGCACCTTGGACCACGATGTAGGTGATGAGGCCGTCAAGGTTGGAGAAGGGACCGATGACATTAGGTTCTGCGTCACGGGAGCCGTCAGCACGGGGAGCAGAGGGACCAGGATTGAAGTCTAATCCCAATGACTTCTTGTTCTTCTTGGCCGAAGCCATGGCAAACTGAAAGTTGCGCTTGAAGAGAGCATCGTCACGACACCAGTGTAATGATGTGGGATCGGTGTTCTCAGGCTAAGGTCCATGGACCATGCATGGATAGACGCCTTGCGCGATAGCTTCAGCTCTGTTCTTGGGTTGAAGGCCTTGATAGAGAATATCACCCCAAGGTCTCTTGATAGCATTCTTTTCTGCATATTCCTTGGTAACAAACTTGTACTTGAACCATTCTTCAGCCCAATAGCGTTGAATCCATTTGATTCGTGTCTTGCGCTGATGATAAGACTCTTCAGGATCTGTCTTGTAGAGCTCTGCTAGGTCATCAGGCAGATCTTTGGATGTTCCTTCTCGGTGCTGTCTGCCACCCTTCCTTGCAGATTTTTCTGTAGCCATGAACTTCAAACTGAATGGCTTCAATATGTTCAAAGGCTTCAGAGACTCACGCTTGCTGGTCAAGCAGGAACTGGCTTCAGGAGAATTGATATGATGCTGTAAATATTCTGCAAACGAATGTAGACTAAGAGAACCAAGGGATTCTCCCACGGACATGTACTTGTGACAGCATTAGAGGTGCGAGGGAAGGGGAAGAGGTCATATGCATTCTCAGAAGATTTTGAAGATAAATCAGTTTGAAGACATTGACCTCATGATGCGAAGACATTCACTTAGGTGATGTGAGTTGGTTCCAGATTTGTATGAATCCGTGAATAAGTACAAGTGAGGAATCAAACTAGACATGAAATTCAAGTGAATAGACTAGGCAGTATGAGATGCAGACAGGATAGATCTAACATTGTGTAGACAGAAACCACTTTCGGTAAATAGGATGAAATCTTGAAGATCAAAAAGGTGCTAAGAATAGAGTCATAATTACCGCACGAAGAACTGCTAGATGGGATGAATAGGGGACCGAGTAGTTCAGCCCACCGTGCCCTAGCTTGGTGACGGAGGACACCTACGGTGACGGCGGAGAGGACGATGTTCGCGGCCGGCGTGAGGACGGCGTCGGAGAAGTCGCGGCAGCTAAACGCTTCGTCGCCGGCATCGTCGAGAGCTAGCGGTGGCGCTAGGGTTTTGACGAGGTGGAGAGGTGGGAGAAGGATTTCTTTACCGCAGGGGACAAGTATTTATAAGTAGGTGTGTGGCACAGCGCAATTACGCTGGTGCCCCTTGGCGGTTCACATCTGAGGGGCACGTGGCAAACATGCAACATACTCAGAGTTGTCCCACGTTCTCACGCCCGCCAGGCATGTCGGAGAGTTGTTCCGTCTTCTCCGGATTCCAACAATAAAGATAAGTCATTTAAAACAGATTTAATGTTTGTCTCTTTGCCTTCTGCTGACTAGGACGCAGAGAACACATTTGACAGTTTCAATAGAATGCATATGATTTGGATAGATAGAGTTTGAGATAGAAAGCATAGAGAGGTTATGGTCCGATCACATTCACTTAGTTCAAAAGATTCAAATTGAAGACATAGCTATAAGTGAATGCTGTAGAGGACAGAACACTAGTGTGTATATATCAGAAAGCAATCAAATCATCTTAGTGAAGAAAATCATGAAGATAAATTGAAACTGAAGACAAACCAAATGCGAAGTCATTGCAAAAACAACGCCATGAGTGAAACACTTCAAACAGAGAAATTTGGTGGTGGCGTTACCCACCATATAGGAAGTATTAGACCCAGACACGGCGCACAATTATCGTGGCGCTCCGAAGTCAAATTCCATGTTAATGTATTCACACTCAGAGTGTAAGTCTTCATTGATTGAAGATATACATTACTTTGTGTGTTGCACATCTAAGTCATCAATATGCATAAGTGTTAGGATGTGTGCCTGTTCACAGGACATTAGAGGATTCCAAGATATATAGCTCACACCGTAACTTGCAAAACCTTTTCTCATCCAAGGGTTTTGTGAAGATATCTGCCAGTTGCTCTTCAGTGTTGACATGAATGATGTCGATATCTTTCTTCATGACATGATCTCTGAGAAAGTGATGACGAATTTCAATGTGCTTTGTCTTCGAGTGCTGAACTGGATTGTTGGCTATCTTGATGGCACTTTTGTTGTCGCAGAAGAGAGGGACTTGTTTCAGGTTGATGACATAGTCCTTGAGAGTTTGCTTCATCCATAGAAGCTGAGCACAACAGGATCCAGCAGCAATGTATTCAGATTCAGCAGTTGAGAGTGATACACAGTTCTACTTCTTTGAAGACCAACAGACAAGTGATCGACCAAGAAAGTGACATGTGCCTGATGTAGACTTGCGATCCACCTTGTCACCAGCATAATCAGCATCTGAGAATCCAACCAAATGAAATTTTGAGCCCTTCAGATACCATAATCCGAGTGTTGGGGTGTAAGCCAAATATCTAAGAATTCGCTTCACTGCTATGTGATGCGATTCCTTTGGTGCCGCTTGGAATCGTCCACACATGCAAACACTAAGCATAATATCTGGCCTAGATGCACATAGATAAAGTAAAGAACCAATCATGGAGCGGTATACCTTTTGATCGAACTCTTTACCATTGTCGTTGGGACCAAGATGGTGTTTAGCTGGCACTGGCGTCGTGTAGCCTTTGCAGTCTTCCATTCCAAACTTCTTCAGACAATCTTTGAGGCATTTCTCTTGAGATATGAAGATGCCATTTCTTTGCTGATGAATTTGAAGACCAAGGAAGAACTTCAGCTCTCCCATCATGGACATCTGATATTGCTCTTGCATCATGTACCCAAACTCATCACTATACTTATGGTTGGTGCAGTCGAAGATAATGTCATCCACATATATTTGGCACACAAACAGTTCACCATCATATGTCTTCGTGAAGAGTGTGGGATCAAGGGATCCAGGTTTGAAGCCTTTGCTCTTCAGGAAGTCTTTGATCGTATCATACCATGCACGAGGAGCTTGTTTGAGGCCATACAGTGCTTTGTTTAGCTTGTACACCATATGAGGATGTTTTGGATCTTCAAAGCCAGGTGGTTGTGCGACATACACTTCTTCTTCAATCTTGCCATTGAGAAATGCACTCTTCACATCCATTTGATATAGCAAGATGTTGTGATGATTGGCGTAGGCTAGCAGTATGCGAATGGCTTCAAGCCTAGGCATAGGAGTAAATGTTTCATCGAAGTCAATTCCTTCTACTTGAGTATTTCCTTGAGCCACAAGGCGTGCTTTGTTTCTGACGACTTGGCCATGCTCATCTTGCTTGTTTTGATATATCCATTTTGTTCCAATAATGTTATGCTTGTGAGGGTCCGGCCGCTTGACAAGTTCCCAAACATTATTCAGCTTGAACTGTTGAAGTTCTTCTTGCATGGCTTGAATCCATTCAGGTTCCATAAAAGCTTCAGCAACTTTCTTGGGTTCTGATATTGACACAAATGAAAAGTGTCCATAGAAGTTTGCTAACTGTGTTGCTCTTGAGCGAGTAAGTGGACCAGGTGCATTGATGCTGTCAATTATCTTCTCAATTTGTACTTCATTTGCAACACGAGGGTGAACAGGACGAAGACTTTGCTCTTGCTGATCGTGGTCATCATTGGAAGGATTGTCTTCGGTCTGAGCATTGTCTTCAGGTTGATTTGGTGCAGAGATGATGAGTTCCTCTTCAGGCTGTGCTTCAGAAGGCATGATTTCACCAGTTCCCATCAGCTTGATAGATTCGCTTCGAGGAGCTTCATCTAGTGTGCTTGGCAGAATCTCTCTCTATGAACCATTGGTTTCATCAAATTTCACATCCACAGTTTCGACGATTTTGTAGAGATAGAGGTTGAAGACTCTGTAGGAGTGTGAGTCCTTTCCATAGCCAAGCATGAAGCCTTCGTGAGCCTTAGGTGCAAATTTTGACTTGTGATGGGGATCCTTGATCTAGCACCTAGCACCAAATACTCTGAAGTAACTGACGTTTGGCTTCTTGCCAGTAAGGAGCTCATAGGATGTTTTGTTCAGAAGCTTATGGATGTAGACACGGTTGATGATGTGACATGCAGTATCAATAGCTTCAGGCCAGAACTTTCTTGGTGTCTTGTATTCATCGAGCATTGTTCGAGCCATCTCAATGAGGGTTCTGTTGTTGCGTTCAACGATGCCATTTTGCTGAGGTGTGTATGGAGCAGAGAACTCATGAGTGATTCCCATTGTATCCAGATACAGATCAAGTCCGGTGTTCTTGAATTCAGTGCCATTGTCACTTCTGATATGCTTGATCTTCACGCCATAATTGTTCATTGCTCGATTGGCGAAGTGTCTGAAGACATCTTGCACTTCAGTCTTGTAGAGAATTATGTGAACCCATGTGTATCTTGAGTAGTCATCAACAATGACGAAGCCATAGAGACAAGCAGTTGTTGTGAGGGTGGAGTAGTGAGTAGGTCCGAATAAGTCCTTGTGTAACAGCTCGTAGGGTTGAGATGTTGTCATGATTGTCTTCGAGGGGTGTTTTGCCCTTGTCACCTTTCCAGCTTCGCAGGCACCACACAAGTGATCCTTCTTGAACTTGACATCCTCGATGCCTATGACATGCTTCTTCTTGACGAATGAGTGTAAGTTCCTCATGCCAGCATGCCCTAGCCTTCGATGCCAGAGCCAGCATTCTGAAGCTTTTGTGAGAAGGCATACGGCAAGCTATGGACCTGCTGAGAAATCTACCATGTACAGATCATCTTTTCGATACCCTTCAAAGACTAGAGACTTGTCAGATTCCATTAGTACAAGGCAACAATATTTTCCAAATATCACAATCATGTTTAAGTCACAAAGCATTGAGACAGACATTAAGTTGAAACCAAGGGATTCAACAAGCATCACTTTATCCATGTGTTGATCCTTCGAGATTGCAACTCTACCTAGACCCAATACCTTGCTTTTACCAGCGTCAGCAAACGTGATGTGACTCTTGTCGGATGGACGTAAGGTTGAGTCTATGAGAAGACTTCGATCACCAGTCATATGATTTGTGCATCCACTATCCATAATCCATTCTGAAGCTTTTGGTGATGTACCCTACAGTGCAGTTAGGAGGATAGGCTTCACAAGAGTGTTGTGAAGCATAAGCATTTGGCACATATAGGGATTGTCACAGCTTAGATCAGGATTAGGATACATTGTATGACAGGTAAGCGATTCAGATAAGAAGTATATAGAATGACATTTTATCATGCGTCCATAATGTGTTTTAGGTCCCCAGCAATAGCGTCGGACGCCTTTGATTTCAGGCTGGAGACCCTTTTCTGCAAAAGAGAGTTAATTCTTCTTCGCCACCCACATTTTCAAGGGTGGCTTAGAAGCAATGAGTCTAAGTGCAACATCTGAGAATTTCGGCTTTGAAGCCCTAGCAAATAGCCTTGCAGGAGAAGAATGATACTCATATGAATAAGCAAAAAAGTTCTTAGTCCTATGAACATAGCGGTTCGAAGACACATGCTCATATTCATAAGTCCGAGTATGATTTCCCTGTAAAACATTGGCGTTAGGGTGACTCAAGTGAGTCCTGTATCTGTATGAAGCCTTTGGGCCATATGAAGCTATAGGTCTGGGGTTTGTCTTCTTCCTTGGTGGTGTCATGACGACATTCACGGGAAGATTCTCGATGTACTGCTTAGGTACCCAGATCTTCTTCATAGGTGGTCCATTCCTGTAGTTAGTTCCAATGTACCTGGCAAACACTTCACCATTCTGATTCTTGAACAGCTTATAGTTTGCATCAAAGGATTCATCAATGATAATAGGATTAGCACAGGTAAAGCCAGAAAAGTGGATGGATCTACTGAAGGTTCCTTTGCAGCAACCCATGTGGTTTTGGGGTACTGCTCAGGCTTCTAGTACGAGCCATCAACGTTCATTTTCCTCTCGAACCCAACACCCTCTTTCCTAGGGTTTCGGTTCAGAATCTGCTTTTTGAGGACATCGCAGAGTGTCTGATGCCCTTTCAGACTCTTATACATCCCTGTTTCAAGCAATGTCTTCAACATAGCATTTTCATCAGAAATAGCAGTGGTATCCTCCGCAGAGGGGTTAGTAACCACATCAGTAGGTGAAGACAATGAAACAGTAGCAGTAGTGGAACATTCGGCAACAGATGTAGCGTTATCACGCTTAATGCATTTTAGACATGGTGGTTCAAATCCATCCTGAGCGGGACTGATCTGTTGAGCGCGAAGTGACTCATTCTCCTTTTGAAGATCTTCATGAGCCGCTCTCAATTTCTCAAGCTCTTGTTTCCTTTGAAGATAATCATAGGAGAGCCCTTCGTAAGTAGTTGAGAGCGTTTCATGACGACTTCAAGTTCTTGGTACTTAGCATGAAGATTTTTTATGTCTTCAACTAAGGACTGTGAACGTGTCATTTCCGCGTCCAATAGGTCATCGCTTTTGTCTAACAGTTTTTGAGTATGTTCCATAGCCTTTTGTTGTTCATTTGCAATTTTAGCAAGTGTTTTGTAGCTAGGTTTGGATTCACAATCAGAGTCATCTTCACCATATGTTTGGCATCACGTGATTTTACCTTGGCACCACGTGCCATGAAGCAGTAGGTGGGAGTAGGATCGTCTTCATCATCAGCATCAGCGTTGGTGTGGAAGTCATTATCTTCAGTGTTGAAGATGGACTTGGCAACATAGGCTGTGGCTAGAGCCAGACTTGCAACACCAGGGTCGGACTACTCTCCAGACTCCACCTCCGCCTCCTCAAAAGCAGACTCCTCCTCTAAATCCATTTCCTCGCCAACAAAGGCACGAGCCTTGCCAGATGAGCTCTTCTTGTGTGATGAAGACTTGGAGGAAGACTTAGAAGAAGACTTTGAGGATTTATTCTTCTTCTTCTTGTCATCAGAATCATATTCCTTGCTCTTCTTCTTCTTCTTCTTCTCATTGTCCCACTGTGGACACTCAGATATGTAGTGACCAGGTTTCTTGCACTTGTGGCAGGTTCTCTTCTTGTGGTCATGGGTGGAAGCTTCATCATTCCTTTAGCTGGATCGTGAAGACTTTCTGAAGCCTTTCTTCTTAGTGAATTTCTGGAACTTCTTCACAAGCATAGCAAGTTCCTTTCCAATGTCTTCAGGATCATCAGAACTGCAGTCAGATTCTTCTTCAGATGAGGAAACAACTTTTGCCTTCAAAGCACGAGTTCGGCCATAGTTTGCGCCATAGATATCTCTTTTCTCAGAAAGCTGGAACTCATGTGTGTTGAGCCTCTCAAGTATATCATACGGATCGAGTGTCTTGAAGTCAGGACGTTCTTGTATCATGAGGGCAAGGGTGTCAAATGAGCTGTCAAGTGATCTCAGTAGTGTCTTGACGATTTCATGCTTGGTAATTTCGGTTGCGCCAAGAGCTTGAAGCTCATTTGTGATGTCAGTGAGGCGATCGAATGTGAGCTGGACATTCTCATTGTCGTTTCTCTTGAAGCGGTTGAAGAGGTTGCAAAGAACACTGATCCTTTGATCTCTCTGGGTTGAGACGCCTTCGTTAACCTTGGATAGCCAGTCCCACATTAGCTTCGATGTTTCCAGAGCACTCACACGGCCATACTGTCCTTTGGTCAGATGACCACAGATGATGTTCTTTGCAGTAGAGTCCAGTTGAATGAACTTCTTGACATCAGTAGGGGTGACACCTTCACCAGTTTTGGGAACGCCGTTCTTGACGACATACCAGAGGTCGACATCAATGGCTTCAAGATGCATACGCATCTTATTCTTCCAGTAGGGATATTCAGTTCCATCGAACACGGGGCAAGCAGCGGAGACTTTGATTATCCCTGCAGTCGAGATAGCTAAAACTCCAGGTGGTTAAACCGAATCACACAGAACAAGGGAGTACCTTGCTCTGATACCAATTGAAAGTGCTAGTATCGACTAGAGGGGGGTGAATAGGCGATTTTTATGAAAGTCTTCAAAACTTGAAAGTTTCGAAGACAAACAATTGAAATGCCCTAATTGATATGCAGCGGAAGATAAACTACTGTAAGCAAACCATAGTCAAGTATGCAATGATGTGAAAGCACAGGACTAATAGCAGCAAGTAGTGAGGATCAGGATGGAAGATAGTATGAAGCCAATCAATGATAGTTGTCAAGCAATGAAGTCAAACAGGTACAACAGATAGGCAATGACTTCATGAAGACAAACTTAAGTAAAGGATGGAAAGGGATAGAACCAGTTGCTCGTTGAAGACACAGGATTTGTTGGACCAGTTCCAGTTGCTGTGACAACTGTACGTCTGGTTAGGGAGGCTGAGATTTAACTCAGAAGACCGTGTCTTCACCTTATTCCCCTTGAGCTAAGGACACCCAGTCCTCGCCCAATCACTCTGGTAAGTCTTCAAGGGAGACTTCCAAACCTTCACAGACTTCGTTCACCGGCAATCCACAATGACTCTTGGATGCTCAGAACGCGACGCCTAACCGGCTGGAGGATTCACAGTCCTCAAGTGTAATAAGTCTTCAGGTCACACAGACAGAAAGACTTCAGTGATGCCTAACACTCTTTGGCTCTGGGTGTTTGGGCTTTGTCCTCGCAAGGATTTCTCTCTCTCAAATGCTTCGAGGTGGGTTGCTCTCAAACAACAAAAGTCGTGCACTAACTCTGAGCAGCCACCAATTAATGGTGTAGGGGGTGGGCTATTTATAGCCACTGGGCAACCCGACCTAATTTGTCCAAAATGACCCTGGGTCACTAAGGAACTGACACGTGTTCCAACGGTCAGATTTCAAACACACACGGCAACTTTACTTGGGCTACAAGCAAAGCTGACTCATCCAGCTCTGGATAAGATTTTCTCTCATTGTCTTCGCTCGAAGACATAGGATTTGGGTTGAGCATCACTTCAGTCACTCTGACTTAGTTCACTTGGACCCCACTTAACAGTACGGTGGTTCCTATGACTCAACAAAGAAGAAAAGGAAACAACGAAATCACACAGTCTTCGCGCTCCATAGTCTTCACGCAATGTCTTCTCATGTCATAGTCTTCAATATGAATATCTTCTTGTACCACCATTGTCTTCAATGTCTTCATACATTTTTAGGGGTCATCTCCGGTAGGTAAACCGAATCAATGAGGGACACTACCTGCGTTATCCTACAATTCTCACAAACGCATTAGTCCCTCAACCAACTTTGTTGTCAATACTCCGAAATCAACTAGGGGTGGCACTAGATGCACTTACACTCCATAGAGAGGGCCCGAACCTGGGTAAACACCGTGTCCCCCGCCTCCTGTTACCATCCGACCTCAGACGCATAGTTTGGGACCCCCTACCCGAGATCCGCCGGTTTTGACACTGACATTGGTGCTTTCATTGTGAGTTCCGCTGCGTCGTCACCAAATGGTTTGATGGCTCTGTCAATCATCTACGACAATACAATCCAGGGGGAGGTTTTCCTCCCCGGACAGATCTTCATATTTGGCAGCTTCGTACTGCGGGCCAACTCGCTTGGCCATCTAGAGCAGATCGAAAGCTACGCCCATGGTCATCGGGTCATATTTGGAAGCTTGAATTATGTGGCCGATATCCGCGGATACTTGATCTTCGACAGATTCGAGCCCATGACGGCTGCTCCTTGCCACCACGATGAACATGACCTAAATCTGTCATCGAAACGTGCTCATGAGATAGCACCTATAACCGCTCTGGCCCTAGATCTGGAGCAGATTGCGCCATCCGAGGACGGGATGCTCAACCCCGCCACGGAAGCCGCAGACTCAGCGGCATTGGAGCCGCACATAGATCCAACCTTAAGCGGGGCCTGTGTCTTAGGAACCTCGAATCCGTCTCCGGCCCTAAGTTCCGAACCGCGTACATCCGCGCCCATCGAACCTGATCAGGTGCCGATCATTGAGTTCAGCTCCTCGGACATCTTCCGGCACTCACCTTTAGGTGATGTGCTAAACTCACTAAAAGCCCTCTCCTTGTCAGTGGACTCCTAGCCGAACTATATCCGATTTGAATTGGAAGCTGATGACAGAAAATTCTACTTCCCACCCACCACCCACTTCATAGCCACTGTCGAAGACTTAACCGACATGCTCGACTACGACTCCAAAGAAAATCGACGGTATGGACGACGATGCCGGAGAGGAGTAGGCACAAAAACCACCGCTTACAGGGCGCTGGACAGCCACCTCCTCGTATGACGTATACATGGTGGACACACCCAAAGAGAACGAGGTGATAAAGAAAATCCAGTCAAGGACAA
Organism: Triticum timopheevii; assembly: GCA_963921465.1. Taxonomy (NCBI): domain Eukaryota; kingdom Viridiplantae; phylum Streptophyta; class Magnoliopsida; order Poales; family Poaceae; genus Triticum; species Triticum timopheevii. The sequence continues at coordinate 475,967,928 of OY997268.1, forward strand.
GCCTCCTGAGATACAGCCAAAGCACCGGCATCAGCGGCGCCACTCTAAGCCACGCCGTGGTAAAAACTTGTCAAGCCCAATATGCGACCCTATCCAAAAGGAACTCGAAGGTCCCACCAAGGATAGACCCGCATATTGGAACGCTTTTCAATATGCGGATCTATCCTTGGTGGGACCTTCGAGTTCCTTTTGGATAGGATAGACCCGCATATTGGAACGCTTTTCAATATGCGGATCTATCCTTGGTGGGACCTTCGAGTTCCTTTTGGATAGGGTCGCATATTGGGCGTGACAAAACAGCAATACCGTCACAGGAGAAACCAATACTCCGGACAATGCCGAAGACAATGAAGACCCCGTTGAGCCAACTTCCGAACATGACGAACGGGAAGATGAGCGAGTTAGCACTGATGAACAGGCCATGAATGAAGACTCAGAGGACAGTAACTACCTTCCGCTCTCCGAGGACGAGGTGAGCCTCGGCGACGAAGACTTTATCATGCCTGAGGAGCACGTTGAACAGGAGCGCTTTAAGCGCCGGCTAATAGCCACTTCAAGGAGCCTGAACAAGAAGCAGCAGCAGTTTCAAGCTGATCAAGATATGCTCAACGATAGATGGACTAATGTCCTAGCAGCCAAAGAATACAGCCTCGAGCGACCAGCCAAAAGTTACCCGAAGCGCAAATTGTTACCCCAATTCGATGATGAGGCGCTGGAGCCCGTTCTACCAGCGCATAATGCGACTGACCGACCACCACGTGACCGAGACAAAGCGGCTACTCGAGCCAAACACCAGTCCGCACTGCCTCGCCATAAAAATAGAAACACAACAGCTCGAGGATATACATACGACCAGATCGATCTATGGATCGTGGGGGCATGCCCTGATGCGCGAAGATGGCCACCCAGCCGGACATGAAAAATATAACCACATCCGGGCCGAAGACGGTAGACGAACTCCATCCGAGCTACGTCACGACTTGGGCCGATACAGAGGCGCCGCACACCCCCTTTGCTTCACTTATGAAGTAATGGAACATGAATTCCAGGAAGGGTTTAAACCCATGAACATCGAATCATATGATGGGATAACAGACCCCGTAGTGTGGATTGAAGATTTCCTTCTCCATATTCATATGGCACGCGGTGATGATCTTCATGCCATCAAATACCTCCCTCTAAAACTCAAGGGACCAGCTCGGCACTGGTTCAACAGTCTGCCCGAAAACTCCATTGGCAGCTCGGAAGACTTGGAAGATGCCTTCCTCGACAACTTCCAAGGTACATATGTCCGACCTCCAGATGCCGATGACTTAAGTCACATAGTTCAACAGCCTGGAGAGTCATCCAGGAAATTCTGGACTAGGTTTTTAACTAAAAAGAACCAAATCATCAACTGTCCGGATGCCAAAGCCCTAGCGGCCTTTAAGCACAGCATCCGCGACGAACGGGTCGCCCGATACCTCGGCCAAGAAAAGACAATGTCCATGGCAGCCCTCACGGCACTCATGACCTACTTCTGTGTGGGCGAAGATAGCTGGCTAGCCTGTAGAAATAACAATACAAGCAAACCTGGCACTTCTGAAGCCAGAAATAGCAACGGCAAGCCCCGACGCAACAGACACAAGCGTTGAAACAACGGTGATAACACCGAAGACACGGCTGTCAGCACCGGATTCAGTGGCTCTAAGTCCAGTCAGCGGAAGAAGTCATACAAAAGAAACAATCCGGGCCCGTACAGTTTGGACCGCATACTTGATCATCCATGTCAAATCCACGGCACCCCTGATAAACCAGCCAATCATACGGACAGAGAGTGTTGCTTTTTTAAATAGGCCGGCAAGTTAAATGTCGAGAACAAGGAGAAGGGGTCCCAAAGTGAGGACGATGAAGAGGAGCCCCGGCCACCGAACACAGGGGGACAGAAGAAGTTTCCCCCCCCAAGTTAAAACGGTGAACATGATATACGCTATCCATATCCCCAAGAGGGAGCACAAGCGCGCGCTCAGGGACGTCTACGCGATAGAGCCAGTTGCCCCAAAGTTCTACCCATGGTCATCCTACCCGATCACATTTGATCGCAGGGATCATCCGACCAGTATTCGTCATGGCGGTTCAGCCGCACTGGTCCTCGACCCAATCATTGATGGGTTCCATCTGACACGAGTCCTCATGGACGGTGGCAGTAGCCTGAACCTGCTTTATCAGGATACAGTGTGCAAAATGGGTATTGATCCCTCAAGGATCAAGCCCACAAAAACCACCTTTAAAGGTGTCATACCAGGTGTAGAGGCCCGCTGCACGGGCTCGATCAAACTGCAAGTGGTCTTCGGATCCCCGTACAATTTCCAAAGCAAAGAGTTGATCTTTGATGTCGTCCCCTTCCGTAGCAGCTATCACGCACTGCTCGGGCGAACCGCATTTGCTTGATTCAATGCGGTGCCACACTACGCTTATCTCAAGCTCAAGATGCCCGGACCACGCGGTGTCATAACAGTCAACGGAAACACAGAACGCTCCCTCCGTACCGAGAGCACACCGCTGCCCTCGCAGCAGAAGTACAGAGCGGCCTTTTTAGGCAGAACCTTAATTCGGTGGCCAAGCTCCCGGACACTGTCAAACGAGTCCAAACTACCCTGCAGCAGGACAGTCCAGCTCGTCAAGAGCTTAACTAGCAATTCAGCCTCTGTCCCAATCCCGACCAAGCGGCGACATTCGTACCGCGCATACATAACTACACACTTAAAATACCATGGGCATAGACGGAGGCACAGCTAGATCGTGGTCCATAGTACGGCTCAACCGCTCCTGGACCCCCATACTTTTTCTTTTTCTTTTTATTTTCAGGTCTCTTTTCTTTCCCGGGTCCTTCCTGGTGACCTGATCCACAGACCTATAGAGGGACTGATACACCAAGACGGTAAGAAGCATTGACGTATGGGGAAATTTCCAGGTGGTTTCTTTAAATAATCGTTATGCCTGCTTTCAGGACCCGCACGCAGCTCTCCCTTGGTCATGGCATGTTAAATAGCCCTTTTGCTTATCGCACTATTTGTACAAAATACGCTTTGATGTATTAATCAAACAATAATGGAAAATGGTTTGTGGCCCAATTACTGTGGCATTAGCCTATCACTTCATTTTTCTTTTTCTTGATATTTTTATCAATTGCACCCGTACACTATGGTACGTCTCAATTCGCCAGGGGCTTCATTATGCTCCATACTACAGCAACAAAGTCCGAACACTTTTTACAGTACAGTTCAGCACCCCGAACTTATAGCAGTATATGCATCGGCTCCGAATCATGTCTTTGGTCAATAGTTGGGTTGCCCGGCTCCTGCGCTTGCTACCTTACGTTCTGCTATATCGGCTAGGGTAGTAAAGGGAGAACTACTGTGATTGTGTCCTAGTTCAGCACCTCAGTAGAGAAAGCCAAAAACTGACTGTCATGATGCGGCGTGAGCCGGTCAGCTGTTCGAGAGGTTTTCAAATCATTTGCGATTTTTTCCGCATTATGCAATGAATCAGTTTTTATCCGATCAGGTGTTCACAGCATCCCAAGTTTGGACTTCCGAACAGTAGGGGCTGTGCCTAAATTTAAATTATCGAACTCCTATGGCTAAGTGAGGGTGATAAAGCCACATAGTCCGATTGCCTTGTTCGTTGCACTAAACACCTCCTTTAAGGACCAAACTTTGGACTAAAGAGTGTTTGATTTATCCCGAACACCCCCGTACTATCTACGTGGGGGCGGAAGACGACGACTGGCCAACTCTCAGATTTAACAATTCGGTCACACAGGAGGTAAAATTTTAAATAACAAGCATTATATTACATAACAATCTTGTTTCATAGTACAGGAAGGGATGACAGGAGCGTATTCACTCAAAGATTACATCCTTAGCACATTGTTCCGCCACAAGGCGGGATCCCTCCATAACATTGTCAAAGTGCAACTCAGGGGTGCGGTGCTCCTTGCCCGCGGGCGGTCCCTCGGTCACAAGCTTCGCAGCGTCCATCTTCACCCAATGCATCTTGACTCGGGCGAAGGCCATTCGTGCACCTTCGATGCAGACAAACCGCTTGATGGCATCCAGCCGAGGGCAGGCAGGGACCAGCCGCTTCACGAGCCCGAAGTAGCTGCTAGGGATGGCTTCGGCAGGCCATAGCCGGATTATTAAATCCTTCATGGCTAGTTTGGCCGCCTTATGCAGTTCGACCAGCTGTTTTAGCTGATCGCTAAAGGGCACCGGATGTTCTGGCGCAAGGCATTGCGACCAAAACAGCTTCTCCGTGGAGCTCCACTCTTCGGCTCAGAAGAATTCCGCAGCGTCTGAAACACTACGCAGCAGATCCGCAAAAGCCCCTGGAGAACTACAAATCCGGGTCAGTAAGAGGAACCTTTTCTTCACATATTTGCTCTGTATAATAAAGGCCTTACCCGCCGTGATTTTTCTGGCCTCCTGGATTTCCTGGAGGGCGCCCTGGGCTTCAACCTGGGCATCGTGTGCGCTTTGGCGGGCCTTGGTGAGTTCGGACTCTTGATCTGTAAGGTTGCGCTCCAAGGACTCACACTTCTTGACGGCGTCCTGGAGCTCCTGCTGGACCTCACTGACCCTGGCCTCGTGCTTCTCACAGGCGGCCTTTTCCTTGGCCGTTTTCTCCTCGGTCTCGGCCAGCGCCTTCTTGAGGGTCTCCACCTCGGCCGCCGCTCCTAACAAATAAAATGGCACTTTAGTCAGCACAAATCATTCATCCTTCCTGAATATATACAAGGTTATTGCATACCTTGACTATCTTACAGCTGCTTTTTCACGCGGCCGAGCTCCTCCTCGGTCCACTCCAGACTCTGCTTCAGCACGGAGACTTCAGTAGTGTGAGAGGTCGTAGCCAGCAGCGACGCCTACTTATTCACATAGACATTTCAGGTTAGTCTCCTGCGAAAATTATTTGATCCTCTGTTCGGCTTTTCTTTCCGAACACCGGACAGAGTATCAGGGGCTACTATCTATACTGTGACATTCTTTTTATAATTGCGTTGCTTACCTCAAAGCTTGTTAGAAGGCATGTGCAGGCTTCGGTTAGTCCGCTCTTCGTGGACTGGATCCTCTCAACCATCGTACCCATAAGGATACGGTGTTCCTCAACAATGGAAGTGCCTCGCAGCGCTTCCAGCAAAGTATCCGGCACCTCTGGATGGACAGAGGTCACCGGTGTAATAGGCATGCCCCTTCTTTCGAAAGAGGCTGCTTGCCTGATTCTGGAGCCGTATGGGTCACCGGAATTATATTCGGCTGGGGGGCTAATTGGATATGGCTCCCATTGCCAGTCTCCATGGGGATTTGCTCCTCCATGTGTCCAGCGGCTGAGGCTTCACCCTCCGGCGCCGCCCTGATGGCCTCCTGAGGCTCTCCCTGGACTGGGATACTTCGGAACAACACCTCGATGTTATCCATGGTCTTGTGGGAGGAGGCCACCAGAAAAGTCCCGCTGTCCATTGCCTCGGGGTCCAGCGAACCCTCCGAAGAGGAGGATCGCTGAAGATTGGACCGAGCCGGACTACGAATACATGATTCAACATGTTAGAACAATGAAGAAGAGGGGCCGGATATATGAATGTGTCCGGGAACTCACGATTTGGCCAGGGGCTTGTCCCTGGGGCGCCACTCCGAGCTGTTGTCGGTGGCCGCGATGGAGTTGTCCGGAAGGGAAGCTTTCCCCTTCTTGGATGCATCGGCCTCCAGGCACGTGGAGGCCGACCTCTTCTTCCCCCCCCCCTCAGGGGGAATGGCTTTCTTCTTCTTCCTCCTCCTCTTCCTCGTCGTCCTCGGCGGTGGAGGAGTGAGTCTCGGCGTCTCCGAGCGTCATGTCCGAAGCGCCCTTGCGACGGAGACCACCCCTGGTCTCCTTGGCCTTCTTCTTGGCCTTCTTCTCCGGCACTTGATAGGGCGCCAGAACCAGCATCTTCATCAGAAGTGGGATTTCGGGGTCTTCGGGCAGCTGAGCCGTACAATAAATCTGCTCTGCCTTCTTCGTCCAGCCCTGAGAAAATCAGCAGGGAGGTTTGGACGTCTTCCTCAACTGTGCAATTGAAAGGGTACGCCTTGAAAACATGAAAAAACTTACCGGACTAGGCGGGTGGGTTAAGTCGTGCCCGCGATCCTCGGTCGTGGCCGGCCACGCCTCATTGGCCTTGAAGAGCACCTTCCAGATGTCTTCGTGCGTGGTGTCGAAGAACTGCAACAAAGTCTGGTGCTTGGCCGGATTGAACCCCATAAATGTCAAGTCTGGTGCTGGCACGGAAGGATCCGGCGAATAAGCATCACCTGGACCACATTGACGAGCTTGATATTCTTGTTTATCATATTCTGTATGCGCGCCTGAAGCGTTGTCAGCTCATCCGGTGAAGACCAGTCTAGGCCCTTGTCTTGCCAGGAGGTGAGCCGCATCGGGACTCCGGACTGGAATGTGGGAGCCACGGCCCAGGTGGTGCCGCGTGGCTCTGTGACATAGAACCAATTTGATTGCCACCCTTTGACAGTCTCCACAAAGGAGCCTTCGGTCCATGTGACGTTGGGCATCTTGCCCACCATGGCGCCTCCACACTCTGCTTGTTGACCACTCACCACCTTCAGCTTCACATTGAAGGTCTTTAGCCATAGTCCAAAGTGAGGTGGTATGTGGAGGAAGGCCTCACACACGACAATAAATGACGAGATGTTGATGATGGAGTTGGGGGCCAGATCATGGAAGTCCAGCCCGTAGTAGAACATGAGTCCATGGACGAACGGGTGGAGAGGGAATCCAAGCCCGCGAATGAAGTGGGAGATGAACACCACCCTCTCATGGGGCTCAGGGGTGGGTACGATCTGTCCCTCGGCTGGAAGCCGATGGGCGATTTCCTTGGCCAAGTACCTGGCCTCCCGGAGCTTTGTAATGTCCTTCTCCTTGACGGAGGAGGCCATCCACTTGCCCTGCACTCCGGACCCGAACATGGCTGGAGTGCTTTCTGGGGGTGGAGAAGATGAGATCTTGGGCGCTGGAGCTCGAGAATGGGATGGGCAGAGAGAGAGAAGGCGTCGGTGAAAAAGGGTGAATCTTTATCTCTTTATAAAGGCAGTGAATATCAAGCGCCTCCCCACTCGCCTTAAAACTCGCCTATTCCCAAGGGCCGTGCAGATGGCACGGTTGGGTTACCCATGACCGTATTGATGAGAATCCCGCAATAAGGGGACACAATCTCTGCTTTGACAAGATGTGCCAATGAAACCGCATCTTGAAATATGGAGCGGCAGGCTAAAAAATGGTTCGAATAATGACCGAGTAGTGACGTGATGTCACACCATAGAAAATTGTCAGCGGATTGGACTCGTGAAATATTATACTCTCTATGGTTGTGTGTGGGGTTTGTTTTGCAGAGCCGGACACATTTTCTGTGTTCGAAGACTATCTTGGAGTATTCGGAGAAGGAACCCGCCTTGCAATGTCGAAGACAATCTGTGCACTGGACACCTAGTCATTGAAGCCTGGTTCAGGGGCTACTGAGGGAGTCCTGGATTAAGGGGTCCTCGGACGACGACCGGACTATTAACATGGGCCGAACTGTTGGGCTATGAAGATACAAGATAGAAGACTTCCTCCCGTGTCTGGATGGGACTCTCCTTGCCGTGGAAAGCAAGCTTGGCGATTCGGATATGTAGATTCCTTCTTCTATAACCGACTCTGTATAACCCTAGTCCCCTCCGGTGTCTATATAAACCGGAGGGTTTAGTCCATCGAGGCAATCATAATCATATAGGCTAGACTTCTAGGGTTTTAGCCATTACGATCTCGTGGTAGATCAACTCTTGTAATACTCATATTCATCAAGATCAATCAAGCAGGAAGTAGGGTATTACCTCCATAGAGAGGGCCCGAACCTGGGTAAACATCATGTCCCCCGCCTCCTGTTACCATCCGACCTCAGACGCATAGTTCGGGACCCCCTACCAGAGATTCACCGATTTTGACACCGACACTAGCCCCGACATTTTTTGGAAGGGATCCGGGTTCCATTGCCTGCCTGGTGTCCATCCCCCCGACAATTGTGTTGTCCTGTCCTGTTGACCGTGTGTCCTGCAACAGATGCTATGATCAAAAGTATCTTCACTTGATGTGGTTGACATGACAAGTGGTGGGTCCCATAGAGGAGTGAATGAGTCAAAGGAGACGAAAGCAAGGCCCGACCCGATGACAACAGGTGGAGACGGCACACAAGGGCATACAACTCATTTATTCGCATTTCTTAGTGGCACAACTGTGAAATTTTGATGACATCCTTTGAATATCCGAGTAAGGTAGTGGCACAAAGCGATTTTTCCCTATGTACAAATGTCAAATTTGTAACTGATTTGTTGTTCCATGAACAAATAGTACAATTTGGTTTGACTCATACCATCTCTCCCTAGTAGATATCAAGTGTTCCAGACTAGTGGCTAAGACGCGGAGATGATTTGTTTGCTGTAGGTCCCTCATGTGCGGAATTTAATTCTATGTAGCATGAACCGGCCAGCTGTGGACTGGACTTGTGGGAATTATTTAGCACATTCAATTGATCTTGTTTGCTTGCATTCTTTGTGTGCTTATATTTCCAGGATTTTCTTTTGATTGTTGTTCCATTTTGTATCTGGTAGGGGGAATTCTGCATGAAATAATTTATGCTTATAGCCAAGGTTGAATTACTTCATTTTCATTGACAATCACGTGAAGCCTAGATGAGTTGCCAAATATAGCATGTAAACAATCTACTCTTAAGAAATAAAGTGTGTAAACACTAAATGATCATTTTTTTGCGGTTAAACACAAAATGATCCTCTTAAGACAAGTAAAGTAAAATCAAAGCCAAATCAAAATCAAAATTAGCAGGATTTCGCCAAATGCTTCGATGACCATCTTTATTCTTACTTCAAGATCCAAATACTTTCTCACAAGTGGTGCACAAACGTGAAATACATTTTATTGATTGGTGCAAAAATCATAGCATATGACCCCAGATCGACCGACTCTTCGCTCTTCAAGGTTTCTCTATCCTGTCCCAAGTGATTCATCACTCTCAAATCCTTCCCAAGATCATGTCATTTCCATCTTAGCCCAACCCCCAATTCATTTTCTTGGGAATATTCCTTTTTCTATTAAAGGAATAACCCTATTTATCGTAGGTTGTGAAGCAACCTACATTTCTATCATTCCAAAAATTCCCACAAAATTCCTTCGAACCATATGGACCTTGGATATTGAAAAGTATTCAAGATTCCATGCTCATGGTGAGAACACCATCCAATCTTTGTTTCTGGTCATAATTTCAGTTTGTGAAGCAATTATATTTTATATTGCTCCATAATTTTTGAAAATTTACCAGGACATGGTCCTACCTATATAACTTCCCTCCACCAAATTTGAGCTCATTTTATCTAGCAAACATTTTTCAATATTTTCCCTAAGTTTCAGTCCAGTGGGAAGCATTGTGAAGGAAGTACCATTTATATTTGTTAAAATGGTATGATATTTCTACAGTGCCTTCCTATGCCCAAATGGTCATCCTCCATCAAATTTTAGCTCAATGCAATCATCTATTTGAGCACAACTTCCATTTCCATTTTCTGGCCAGATTGGCACTTTGCAAAGAAAGTGCTAGCTATACCCCTCCAATTGAGCTAAAACCATGTCACAGTGATCACCTTAGTGGACGATCATCCTCAGACAAAAATCAGGCTAAATGATTAGGGTTTGAGCTTCGTTCAGTATCATCTTTAGCTCATCCTGTTGTCTCCTTGTACCTAGAAGCTACTAGGGGAGTGCCCAACCAGTAAGACATGCTTGGGCCGCCCAGAACGTGTGGCAACACCACGGTCAGGCGGTGACCACACGGCTAGCATGTCATTCGATGCGCTCTGTACATCGAGGCCCTCAATCACCGTCCATACCACGAGCTCTCACCACCGCACCATGTCTACATCATTTCCCTCCCCCTCCTCCATCCACGCGCACCCTCTAGACCCCTCTTCCCCTCCTCCTTCTCCGTCAGCGTGCGAGCTCCGCCGTGGCACAGCGCACATGCGTCCTCATCTTCCTCCTGGCTTTTTCCCTAAGCCCTCTCGAGCGCAACCATGGCTCCTCCATGTTGCGTGAATCCTCTCAGTGTCTCTCCCCGTCTCTACATGTGGACCTCGAGCTCCAGGACTGCGGTCAGCTTGCCCAAGCGGCTGTGCTTAGCCATTGCAGTGGCTTGGCTATAAATAGCCATGTCTGAGCTCACCATTGCACTGGAAAGTGTTGGTATGGAGGGCACTGATATGTCTCCAACATAGCTATAATTTTTAATTGTTCCATGCTATTATATTATCAACCTTGGATGTTTTATATGCATTATTATGCTATTTTATATCATTTTTGGGGACTAACCTATTAACCTAGTGCACAGTGCCAGTTGTTGTTTTTTCCTTGTTTTGTCTTTACAGAAAATAATACCAAACGGAGTCCAAATGCAACGAAACTTTTTGATGATTTTTCTTGGACCACAAGACACCCTGGAAGCTTTGGGAGGAGGCCAGAAGGGCCACGAGGCGGCGAAAAGCTTAGGGGGCGCACGTGGCTCCCCTAACCCTAATTCTTTGTCTATAAATTCCCAAATATTCCCCGAAGACCAGAGGGCACCCCAAAAATAGTTTTCCATGCCGCAAGTACCTGTATTCGAGAGATCCCATCTGGGGACCTTTTCTGGTACTCTATCAGAGGGGGATTCGATCACGGAGGGCTTCTACATCAACCTTGCTTCCCTTCGGGTGATGTGTGAGTAGTTTACCACAGACCTACGGGTCCATAGCTAGTATCTAGGTGACTTCTTCTCTCTCTTTGATCTTTAATACAATGTTCTCAACGAAGTTCTTAGAGATCTATTCCATGTAATCTTCTTTTGAGGTGTGTTCATTGAGATCCGATGAATTGTGGGTTTATGATCAGATTATCTATGTATATTATTTGAGTCTTCTCTGGAACTCTTTTATGCGTGATTTATATAGCTTTGTATTTCTCTCCGATCTATTGATTTGGTTTGGCCAACTAGATTGATATTTCTTGCAATGGGAGAGGTGCTTTGTAATGGGTTCAATCTTGCGGTGCTCAATACCAGTGAGAGAAAGGGACATGGCATGTATTTGTATTATTGCCATTAAGGATAAAAAGATGGGGTTTGTTCATATTTATTGGATCTATCCCTCTACATCATGTCATCTTGCTTAAGGCATTACTCCATTCTTGTTAACTTAATACACTAGATGCATGCTGGATAGTGGTCGATGTGTGGAGTAATAGTAGTAGATGCAGGCAGGAGTCGGTCTACTTGTCTCGGACGTGATGCCTATATACATGATCATTGCCTTGCATATCTTCATAACTATGCACATTTCTATCAATTGCTCAACAGTAATTTGTTTACCCACCATATGTTTTCTTTCAAGAGAGAATCCTCTAGTGAAAACTATGGCCCCCGGGTCTATCTTTTATCATATTATTTCCAAATCTACAAAACCGAAAACACAAAATACCTTGCTGCAATTTATTTACTTTTATTTTATTTTGCACTTTTACATATCTGTTATATCTATCACTATCAGATCTCATCCTTGCAAGTAACTGTGAAGGGATTGACAACCCCTTTATCTCGTTGGGTGCAAGTATTTGTTTGTTTGTGTAGGTACAACTATTGGAGACTTGTGTGTTCCTCCTGCTGGATTGATACCTTGGTTCTCAACTAAGGGAAATACTTATCTCTACTTTTCTGCATCACCCTTTCCTCTTCTAGGGAAAAACCAACGCAAGCTCACGAAGTAGCAGGAAGAATTTCTTGCACCGTTGCCGGGGAGGATCTACATGAAGCCTACCAAGTACCTATCATAAACTCTCATCTCTTGCATTTACATAATTTGTTTGCCTCTCGTTTTCCTCTCCCCCACTTCTAAAACGTTTTCAGAAAAATACAAAAACATTTGCCTTTTTATTTGCCTTATTTCTGATTGCTTTTTTCTTGTTTGATCTTTTGTTTGCTTGCCTTGAGACTTTCATCATGAGTAATTTTGGTATGGAAGAAACACATGACGGTAGAACTCCTAAAATTGGAAGTTCCACTAATCTTGATGCTAAAACTTTTTTCTTGGGACAAGGGAATGTTATAGGAAAAAGTGTCATCCAAGAATTCTTTAATTGCGTTGGAAATTTGACTTGTGATGATGCTCTTATACTTAAAAGAACTAAAACTTATGCAGAAGCTATTTCCGCACTTGTTCTTAAACTTAAGAGAAGATTTATTGGTACTCATCCTACCTTGCAAGGATTGTTTTATGAGTTGCCTATTATAAAAGATCCTAGAGCTAAAAAGATAGCCACTCTTGTCCATATGAATGAGTTTGATCATATAGTGTGGGAAGCTAGGGAAATCTTTGACTTTTATGGTATGAACCATGAAAATCCGGTGATAGATGAGATCCTTTGTAATACTGATTATTTATTAAGGTATTTGCTTCACAATCGTATCTTTGATGAGAACCTTACAAAATAAGTTCCTTTGTTGAGTATGATCCAACAAGTTTTCAATGATGTTAATCAACAATATTCTTGGATTGTCCTCGGTAATCAAGGGGGATTTGAAGACGGGCAACTTGCTAAGGCTAAAATCTCTATGGATCATGTGTTTCATGTTATATTTGAAAAACCTCCCTATAAAAACGCATATATGGAAAAGTAAATCAAAGATGTCAATACCTAGATCTATGTAATATGCCTAGCTAGGGGCGTAAAACAATAGCGCTTGTTGGGAGGCAACCCAATGTGTTTTTTTTGGTTTTTTCTGTTTTGCAATAAATATACAAATATACTTCTGTTATGATGGTGTTCTTGTGTTTAAATTAGTGTTTGTGCCAAGTAAGACCTTTGGGATGATTTGGAAGATTGTTGATTTGATTTTGTGAAAAAACAGAAACTTTTGCGTCCAGTCCAGAAAATTCTAAATATTCACTTGAGCGCGGTAAACTTTTGAAAGTTTTACACAAGATTGATATAAAAATTGCCCGCATTGTCTTAATTTTTCATAATTTTTAAAGTTACGGAAGTTTGGCTAATGTTTAGATTACTACAAACTATTCTGTTTTTGATAGATTTTGTTTTCATTGTGTTGTTAGCTTGTTTGATGAACTATGGGTTGTATCGGGGGGTATGATCCATGGTGAAGTTAGAATACAGTATATATAATGCAAATATAAAATTGGAATGAGTTTACAACAGCACCTAATGTGGTGATTTGCTTTATTACACTAATGGATCTCACGAGTTTTTGTTGAGTTTTGTGTTGTGAAGTTTTCAAGTTTTGAGTGAAGTTTCGATGGGCTAAGGAATAAGGATTGGCAAGAGCCTAAGCTTGGGGATGCCCAAGGCACCCCAAGGTAATATTCAAGGCTAACCAAGCATCTAAGCTTGGGGATGCCCTGGATAGCATCCCCTCTTTTGTCTACAATCCATTGGTAAATGACTTGAGGCTATATTTTTATTCACTACATGATATGAGTTTTGCTTGGAGCATCATGTATTAAATGAGTCTTTTCTTTATTTGACTTCTAGTTTACTGCAATCATCCTTGCTGGACACACCTTTTTGATAGGGAAACACATTATTCGTGAATTTATTAGAATACTCTTTGAGCTTCACTTATATCTTTCGAGCTAGGCAGTTGCTCTACTGCTTCACTTATATCTTTTAGAGCATGGCGGTGGGTTATATTTTAAAGAAATTGATGAACTCTCATGCTTCACTTATATTATTTTGAGAGTCTTATAGATAGTATGGTAATTTGCTTGGGTTATGAATTTAGTCCTAATATGATGGGTATTCAAGAGGGATATAATGAAAACTTTCATGTAGATCACTGAATATGATAAGTTTGGTTCCTTGCAATAGTTTTGTGATATAAAGGTGGTACTATGCGGATTATGCTGGTGAGTAACTGTGGTTTGGTAAGAATATTGGTGTTAAGGTTTGTGGTTCTTGAAGCATGCACGTATGGTCTATCGTTATGCTACGAAATTGGAGCATGATTTATTATTGATTGTCTTCCTAATGAGTGGCGGTCGGGACGAGCAATGGTCTTTTCCTACCAATCTATCCCCCTAGGGGCATGCGTAGTAGTACTTTGCTTCGAGGGCTAATAAACTCTTGCAATAAGTATGTGAGTTCTTTATGACTAATGTGAGTCCATGGATTATACACACTCTTACATTTCCGCAATTTGCTAGCCTCTCCGGTACAGTGCACTGCCCCTTCTCACCTCGAGTTGTGGTGCAAACATCGCCGGTGCATCCAAACCCCGTGATATGATATGCTCTATCACACATAAGCCTCATTATATCTTCTTCAAAACAGCCACCATACCTACCTATTATGGCATTTCCGTAGCCATTCCGAGATATATTGCCATGCATCTTCCACCGTTCCATTTTATTATGACACATATCATCATTGTCATATTTCTTTGCATGATATTATAATTGACATAGTATTTGTGGCTCAGCCACTGTTCATATTTTTTATACATGTTATGCTAGATCATTGCACATCCCGGTACACCGCCAGAGGCATTCATATAGAGTCATATTTTTGTTCTAGTATCGAGTTGTAATTTTCTTTTGAGTTGTAAGTAAATAGAAGTGTGATGATCATATTCATTATTAGAGCATTGTCTTGGTGAGGAAATAAAAAAGAAAAAAAAGAGGCCAAAAAGATCCCAAAAAAGAAAAAAGAAAGAAAAAAAGAAAAAAAGAAAAAATAGAGAAAAAGAGAGAAGGGAGAATGTTACTACCCTTTTGCACACTTGTGCTTCAAAGTAGCACCATCTTCTTCACGATAGAGAGTCTCCTATTTTGTCACTTTCATATATTACTAGTGGGAATTTTTTATTATAGAAATTGGCTTGTATATTCTAATGACGGGCTTCCTCAAATGCCCAGGTCTTCATGAGCAAGCAAGTTAGATGCACACGCACTTAGTTTTCTTTTGAGCTTTCATAAACTTATAGCTCTAGTGCATCCGTTGCATGGCAATCCCTACTCACTCACATTGGTATCAATTGATGGGGATCTCCATAGCACGTTGATTAGCCTCGTCAATGTGAGACTTCCTCCTTTTTTTGTCTTCTCCACACAACCTCCAACATCATACTCTATTAACCCTTAGTGTTATATCCATGGCTTGCGCTCATGCATTGCGTGAGAGTTGAAAACGCTAAAGCATGCCAAAAAGTATGAACCAATTGCTCGACTGGTCATTGGGGTTGTGCATGATAAATACTTTGTGTTAAGAAGATGGAGCATGACAAGACTATATGACTTTGTAGGGATAACCTTTTTTTAGCCATGATATTTTGAAAATACATGATTGCTTTTTAGTATGCTTGAAGTATTATTGTTTACGTAAATATTAAACTTTTGTTTTGAATCTTATGGATCTGAATATTCATGCCACCAAGAGAAATTACATGATGAACATGTTAGGTAGCATTCCACATCAAATGTTTTGTTTTTATCATTTACCTACTCAAGGACGAGCAGGAATTAAGCTTGGGGATGCTTGATACGTCTCCAACGTATCTGTAATTTTTTATTGTTCCATGCTACTATATTATCAATCTTGGATGTTTTATATGCATTATTATGTTATTTTATATCATCTTTTGGGACTAACCTATTAACCTAGTGCCCAGTGCCAGTTGTTGTTTTTTCCTTGTTTTTCTCTTTATAGAAAATCAATAGCAAACGGAGTCCAAATGGAACAAAACTTTTTGACAATTTTCTTGGACCACAAGACACCCTGGAAGCTTTGGGAGGAGGCCAGAAGGGCCACAAGGTGGCGACAAGCTCATGGGGCGCCCCCAAGGTTGCCCCCCCCCCATGGCTCCCCTAACCCTGATTCTTCGTCTACAAATTCCCAAATATTCCCTGAAGACCAGAGGGCACCCCAAAAATACTTATCTGCTGTCGCAAGATTCAATCTTCATGAGATCCCACCTGGGGACCTTTTCTGGTACTCGATCGGAGGGGGGTTCGATCAAGGAGGGCTTCTACATCAACCTTGCTGCCCTTACGATGATGTGTGAGTAGTTTATCATAGACCTACGGGTCCATATCTAGTATCTAGATGGCTTCTTCTCTCTCTTTGATATGCAATACAATGATCCCCTTGATGTTCTTGGAGATCTATTCGTTGTAATCTTCTTTTGTGGTGTGTTTGTTGAGATCCGATGAATTGTGGGTTTATGGTCAGATTATCTATGAATATTATTTGAGTCTTCTCTGAACTCTTTTATGCATAATTTATATAGCTTTGTATTTCTGTCTGATCTATTGATTTGGTTTGGCCAACTAGATTGATTTTTCTTGCAATGGGAGAGGTGCTTTATAATTGGTTCAATCTTGCGGTGCTCAATCCGAGTGACAGAAAGGGACATGACACGTATTTGTATTGTTTCCATTAAGGATAAAATGATGGGGTTTGTTCATATTGATTGGATCTATCCCTCTACATCATGTCATCTTGCTTAAGGCGTTACTCCATTCTTGTTAACTTAATACACTAGATGCATGGTGGATAGCGGTCGATGTGTGGAGTAATAGTAGTAAATGCAGGCAGGAGTCGGTCTACTTGTCTTGGACGTGATGCCTATATACATGATCATTGCCTTGGATATCGTCATAACTATGCGCTTTTCTATCAATTGATCAACGGAAATTTGTTTACCCACTGTATGCTTTCTTTCAAGAGATAAGCCTCTAGTGAAAACTATGGCCCCCGTGTCTATCTTTTATCGTATTATTTTCAGATCTACAAAATCCAAAAACACAAAATACCTTGCTTCAATTTATTTACTTTTATTTTATTTCGCACTTTTACTTATCTTTTATATCTATCACTATCAGATCTCATCCTTGCAAGTAACCATGAAGGGATTGAGAACCCCTTTATCGCGTTGGGTGAAAGTATTTGTTTGTTTGTGCAGGTACAACTATTGGAGACTTGTGTGTTCCTCCTTCTGGATTGATGCCTTGGTTCTCAACTGAGGGAAATACTTATCTCTACTTTGCCGCATCACCCTTTCCTCTTCAAGGGAAAAACCTATGCAAGCTAAAGAAGTAGCACTCCTCTCCTACTACACACGGCCCCTCCCAACCACTCATTGAGCTCGAGGAGCTCTCCTCGCCTCCATGGCCGTCGTGGCTGCCACCTTCACTCTCCTTGAATTGGAGCAATCCCGAGCCCTTCTCCTCCTCTTGTCTTCACCATCCGAACCACCACAGCATGGAAAGCCTCCCCACCTCCTCACTTCGTCGCCGGGAAGCCCGTGGTTGCGTCACCAAGTCTGGTCAACGGCCTCGTTCACGGGAGCACAAGTCGATGCTGCTCTGTTCCTCCATGGTGTCTGCACCTGGACCAGGTGCCCGCGACGCCTCTTCCCGATTCCACTGGTGGCCGGACCCCGGCCGGAGCTGGCCGGAGGCTCCAGGGCGGGCGCCGGCAGCGCTCGGCCTCCTTTGCCCCTGCCCCGTGTCAGGAAGAAGAAGAAAGGAACAAGGATGAGAGAGAGAAGCCAACAGCGCACAACTGTAAGTGACAGTCAGTCGGGCCCGCACATTTTAAGTGGACGCGTAATCTATGGAGTGCGCTTTTGGTTGGTGAAAGCGTATTACTCTACGGCATCGGCACGAAATGCGCCTTCCAGAAGCTAAGGCGTAAACCCAGAAATGCACTTTCAGTTTTACCCCCCAGCCGAAACCTCTAGATTGCGGGCGTTCACCCGTTAAGAGCAGAAATGGATAGATTATGCTTATTTTTCTGCCTAACGAATGAACAACCATAACTCCGCAATTGTAACTCTAATTCAGATGATTCATAAACCCACGTTCTCTATTTGTCAAGACTGTTCCATTGGTATCATTTTCAAGATGTTGTCACACTCTGAAAATGACCATTTTGCCTTGCCCTTATTCAGCCCCTTTTGAGAGAGACGTTTTCGGCAAAAAATTCCGCAAGCTTCTTGCACTTCTTCCTGGTGATTCCATCCCCGGGCAAGCTACATCAGCCACTTGCATGATGGCCTTGCAATAGCCATGGTTCTCACTTGAATGTTTAAATAATTGTTTGTTCATTTAATTATTTTGTAAATGCTTGCAAATACATGCTAATTCTTATGCCATGTACATTGCATGTTGTTAGTTAAATGGTTATTTGCTAATGTTATTATTAGCATGTTCAATTCTTGTAATCATTTCATATGCTAGTGATAATGATATGCTCATAAGAATTGTTATGGTTCGTTATGAAAATACTTCTGAGATTTATGATCATCATTATGCTATGCTCCTTTGCATTCAATAAACTAATGATTTATTATTGACATTAAGATGCATATGTTAAATGGTTATGTTGCCCATCCATGTTTATGTTGATATCATACTCATACACATTGTTCATGTAATTCTGTTATGGATCAGCTCATCGCCATTAAAGTTAAACCTGACATTAATTGAACTTGAACAAATTTGTTGGCTGAGTCATGGTGCCATCGAATCGAGCTCACCAGTGCAGACACACTTGCCTGGATGGGGAGGCCCTAATTCATTCTATTGTCATGCCTCTCACTAGTGCCTCCAACTAGGGAAGGTTATGTGTGCGCGTTACCTTGATCAGGTAGGCGGCCATAGCCTTGTATGCCCGAGTTGAATGGTATACCGATGTCCCTGTTTGGGATGATTTTGTTTAGTTTTGCCACGAAGGTGGCAGCCACAAAGGTGGCGGATGTCACTAGTTGACATCGGGGTCACCCATGACATAGACCAAAGTGGAGTTTGTCGGAGTGGCCAGGAGAGTGTCATGTAATAGATTTGTTTTGTTGGAACATCATTGGTACACCCGAATGGGAGCACGAGGCCATGAGTTCCATAGTATGGGTACAGTGTACTAACCTCTTCCGAGTGTATAATCTATCGATAGTCGCGTCCTTGGTCATGGACACAGTTTGTAGTAGGTCACACTATGGGTCAACGGTAATAATAACCTGAATAATAAACAACCCCGGTCCCATGAGGAAAGAAGTTGGATGATCTTTATGTGGTCATGCGATGATTACGGATAAAGGTCGAGCTCTTGGTGGATATGTCATGATCACAATGGTGTCATTGATACCGATGTTGGTTGACCAGGAGGTGACCGTGTGATGATCGCGACGGTAAGATTGATACCTATGGCGGTTATGATATAAGCTCCGAGATGTGTTAGTTGGTCCATGAGACCTAAAACATCGACTCCCCTGCATGCTACTTCTAGTATCATCATGTTCATATCATGATTAACATGAACATGCCATGTTCACTCTCATGTTGTTCTAGTAGTATAATGTTCATCATCAATAATTAACCTGTAATTGCCATGCTATGGTTTCTCTTAACTGCTTTTGGTTGCTGTGAGCTTGCGAGTAAATTCAAAGTACTCACCTAGCGTGTCATGCTAGATTGTAGGTGATGCTATGATTGATTGATTGTCGAGGATTCCGAGTCTGCAAGCTAGGACGTGTCCCAGCCAGAGTCCCTGCGGAGTGGAGTCCATTACCGTCATCGTTGTTCCGCTACTAGATGTTATTCCGCTACTACGAGTTGTTTCACTACTAGCATAGAGCTGCCTTAGCAGGTCTTCAGTGTTACCTTATTTCCCCTTATGAAAGTTGCTCATCAACCACCACGAGACTCGAAGAATCAATGAGTATTACAAATATTTGGGAGCTCAGCTAAACATTATGGAATTCTCAGCTGATTGCATTGTATTGGGAATATCTGGTCTGAATGCAAATGATACCCTGGGTTGGTTATCAATCTCAAGTCTACATATGTGGGCAATCTTCACATTAGTAATGATTAAACTAACATGAAGACAAGTTGTGCGAAAGACCAACATTAAATTCTCAGTCAAAGGTGACCCATAGCAGGAATATCAAGGGTATATATTGTTGGGGAACATAGCAATAATTCAAAATTTTCTATGCATCACCAAGATCAATCTATGGAAATTCTAGCAACAAGAGAGGGAGAGTATGAGTGTATCTTCATACCCTTGAAGATCGTGATGCGGAAGCGTTACAAGAACGCGGTTGGTGGAGTCATACACCCAGTGATTCAGGTCGCGGTCGATTCCGATCTAAGCGCCGAACGGACGATGCCTCCGTGTTCAACACACGTACAGCCCGGGGACGTCTCCTCCTTCTTGATCCAGCAAGGGAGAGGAGAAGTTGAGGGAAAACTCCAGCAGCATGACAGTGTGGTGGCGATGGAGCTCATGGTTCTCCGGCAGGGCTTCGCCAAGCACTACGGAGGAGGAGGAGGAGGAGGAGGGAGGGGCTGCGCCAGGGGAAGGGTGCGGCTGCCCTCTCTCTCCCTCACTATATATAGGGGGAAGGGGGTGCAGGAGGTGCCCTAGGGTTTCCTAGGGGAGGGGTGGCGGCCACAGGGGAAACCCTAGATGGGTTTGGGCGCCCCCACCCCTAGGAAACTTGCCCCCCAAGCCGGGAGGGGCGGCTGCCCTAGGGGAGGCGCCCCCACCTCTCCAGGTTATGTGAGAGGGGTTGGGAGGGGCGCACAGCCCCTTAGTGGGCTGGTGTGCCCCCTCCCCTTGGCCCATAAGGCGCCTCAACGCTTGTCGGGGCCTCCGAAACACCTTTCGGTCACGCTGGTCGTCACCCGGTACTCCCAGAACAATTCCGGACTCCAATACCCTTCGTCCAATATATCGATCTTCACCTCCGGACCATTCCAGAGTTCCTCGTCACGTCTGGGATCTCATCCGGGACTCCAAACAACCTTCGGTAACCACATACTATTTCCCATAACAACTCTAGCGTCACCGAACCTTAAGTGTGTAGACCCTATGGGTTCGGGAACCATGCAGACATGACCGAGACGTTCTTCGGCCAGTAACCAATAGCGGGATCTGGATACCCATGTTGGCTCCCACATGTTCCACGATGATCTCATCGGATGAACCACAATGTCGGGGATTCAATCAATCCCGTATACAATTCCCTTTGTCAATTGGTATGTTACTTGCCCGAGATTCGATCGTCGGTATCCCAATACCTTGTTCAATCTTGTTACCGGCAAGTCACTTTACTCGTTCCGTAATGCATGATCCCGTGACTAACTACTTAGTCACACTGAGCTCATTATGATGATGCATTACCGAGTGGGCCCAGAGATACCTCTCCGTCATACGGAGTGACAAATCCCAGTCTTGATTCGTGCCAACCTAACAGACACTTTCGGAGATACCTGTAGTGCACCTTTATAGCCACCCAGTTATGTTGTGACGTTTGGTACACCCAAAGCATTCCTATGGTATCCGGGAGTTGCACAATCTCATGGTATAAGGAAATAATACTTGACATTAGAAAAGCTTTAGCAAACAAACTACACGATCTTGTGCTACGCTTAGGATTGGGTCTTGTCCATCACATCATTCTCCTAATGATGTGATCCCGCTATCAATGACATCTAATGTCCATGGTCAGGAAACCATGAACATCTATTGATCAATGAGCCAGTCAACTAGAGGCTCACTAGGGACAAGTTGTGGTCTATGTATTCACACATGTATTACGGTTTCCAGTTAATACAATTATAGCATGAACAATAAAAAATACCATGAACAAGGAAATACAATAATAACCATTTTATTATTGCCTCTAGCGCATATTTCCAACAGTCTCCCACTTGCACTAGAGTCAATAATCTAGTTCACGTCACTATGTGATTGTAATGAATCCAACACCCATGGGGTTTGATCATATCTCGCTTGTGAGAGAGGTTATTAGTTAACGGGTCTGATCCTTTCAGATCTGTGTGTGCTTTACAAATCTCTATGTCATCTTGTAGATGCAGCTACCACGCGCTACTTGGAGCTATTCCAAATAACTGCTCTACTATACGAATCCGGTTTACTACTCCGAGTCATCCGGAATAGTGTCAAAGTTTGCATCGACGTAACCCTTTATGATGAACTGTTTTACCACCTCCATAATCAAGAAAACTCCTTAGTCCACTAGTTACTAAGGATAAGTTTGACCGCTATCATGTGATCCATTCTTGGATCACTCTTGTACCCCTTGATTGACTTCATGGCAAGGCACACTTCAGGTGCGGTACACAGCATAGCATACTGTAGAGCCTACGTCTAAAGCATAGGGGACGACCTTCGTCCTTTCTCTCTCTTATGTCGTGGTCAGATCTCGAGTCTTACTCAATGCTCACACCTTATAACACAGCTAAGAACTCCTTCTTTGTTGATTTGTTTGAACTCCTTCAAAATCTTATCACGATATGTATTCATTTGAAAGTACTATTAAGCGTTTTTGATCTATCCTTATAGATCTTGATGCTCAATGTTCAAGTAGCTTAATCCAGGTTTTCCATTGAAAAACACCTTTCAAACAACCCTATATGCTTTCCAGAAATTCTACATCATTTCCGATCAACAATACGTCTACAACATATACTCATCAGAAATTTTATGGTGCTCCCACTCACTTCTTTGGAAATACAAGTTTCTCATAAACTTTGTATAAACCCAAAATCTTTGATCATCTCATCAAAGCGTATATTCCAACTTCGAGATGCTTACTCCAGTCCTTAGAAGGATTGCTGGAGCTTTGCATACTTGTTAGCATCTTTTAGGATTGACAAAACCTTCTGGTTGTATCACATACAACCTTTCCTCAAGAAAATTGTCGAGGAAACAATGTTTTGACATCCTATCTGCAAGATTTCATAAATAATGTAGTAACTGCTAATACAATTCCAACAGAATATTGCATCGCTATGAGTGAGAAAGTCTCGCCGTAGTCAACTCCTTGAACTTGTCAGAAAACATCTTAACGACAAGTCAAGCTTTCTTAATGGTGATACTTACCATCATTGTCCGTCTTCCTTTTTAAATCCATCTGTATCCAACAGCCTTACAACCATCAAGTGGTTCTTCCAAAGTCTATACTTTGTTTTCATACATGGATCCTCTCAGATTTTATGGCCTCGAGCCATTCGTCGGAATCCGGGCCCATCATCGCTTCTCCACAGCTCGTAGGTTCATTGTTGTCTAGCAACATGACCTCCAAGACAGGATTACATACCACTCTGAAATAGTATGCATCCTTGTCGACCTACGAGTATTGTTAGTGACTTGATCTGAAGTTTCGTGATCACTATCATGAGCTTCTACTTCAATTGGTGTAGGTACTACAGAAACGACTTCCCGTGCCCTGCTACACACTGGTTGAAGTGATGGTTCAATAACATCATCAAGTCTCCACCATCCTCCCACTCATTTCTTTCGAGAGAAACTTTTCCTCAAGAAAGGATCCGGTTCTAGAAACAATCACTTTTGCTTCTGGATCTAAATAGGAGGTATACCCAACTGTTTTGGGTGTGCTATGAAGATGCATTTATCCGCTTTGGGTTCGAGCTTATCAGGCTAAAACTTTTCACATAAGTGTCGCAACCCCAAACTTTTAAGAAATGACAGCTTAGGTTTCTCTAAACCATAGTTCATACGGTGTCATCTCAACAGAATTACATGGTGCCCTATTTAAAGTGAATGCGGTTGTCTCCAATGTCTTAATTGTGTACCAAACTCGCAACTTAGATATTCATCTCTATGATCATATCATAGACATTTTATCCTCTTGTCACGAAGATCTTCAACTTCACTCTGAAATTATTTGAACCTTTCAACAATTCAGACTTGTATTTCATCAAGTAAATATACTCAACATCTACTCAAATCATTTGTGAAGTAAGAGCATAACGATATTCATTGCGTGCCTCAGCACTCATTGGATTGCACACATCAAATGTATTACTTCCAACAAGTTGCTCTCTTGTTCCATCTCATTGAAAACGAGGCCTTTCAGTCATCTTGCCCATGTGGTATGATTTGCATGTCTCAAGTGATTCAAAATCAAGTGAGTCCAAATGATCCATCTGCATGGAGTTTCTTCATGCGTATATACCAATAGACATGGTTCGCATGTCTCAATCTTTTCAAAAAATGAGTGAGTCCAAAGATCCATCAACACGGAGCTTCTTCATGCGTTTTATACCAATATGACTCAAATGGCAGTGCCACAAGTATGTGGTACTATCATTACTTTTAGTACGAACATGTGTATCACCACGATCGAGATTCAATAAACTCATTTTAGGTGCAAGACCATTGAAGGTATTATTCAAATAAACAGGGTAACTATTATTCTCCTTAAATGAATAACCATATTGTGATCATCCAATCATGTATATGCTCAACGCAAACACCAAATAATAATTATTTAGGTTTAACACCAATCTCGATGGTAGAGGGAGCATGCGATGCTTGATCACATCAACCTTGGAAACACTTCCAACACATATCGTCATCTCACCTTCAGCTAGTCTCCATTTATTCCGTAGCTTTTTATTTCGAGTTACTAACAGTTAGCAACCAAACCGGTATTTCAATACCCTGGTGCTACTAGGAGTACTAGTAAAGTACACATCATAATGTATATCTAACATACTTCTGTTGACCTTGCCAGCCTTCTCATTTACCAAGTATCTAGGGTAGTTCTGCTTTAGTGACTGTTCCCCTTATTTCAGAAGCACTTAGTCTCGGGTTTGGGTTCAACCTTGGGTTTCTTCACTAGAGCAGCAACTGATTTGCCATTTCATGAAGTATCCCTTCTTGCCCTTGCCCTCCTTGAAACTAGTGGTTTTACCAACCATCAACAATTGATGCTCCTATTTGATTTCTACTTTCACGGTGTCACGAATAGCTCAAGGATCGTCATATCTATCCCTGATATATTATAGTTCATCACCAAGCTCTAGTAGCTTGGTGGCAGTGACTTTGGAGAACCATCACTATCTCATCTGGAAGATTAACTCCCACTCGATTCAAGCGATTGTAGTACTCAGACAATTTGAGCACATGCTCAACGATTGAGCTTTTCTCCTTAGTTTGCATGCTTAAGAAACTTGTCAGAGGTCTCATACCTCTTGACGTGGGCACTAGCCTGAAATCCCAATTTCAGTCCACAGAATATCTCATATGTTCTGCGATGTTTCAAAACGTCTTTGGTGCCTCAATTCTAAAACATTTAGCATTACGCACTGAACTATCATGTAGTCATCAAAACGTGTATGTCAGATGCTCGCAACATCCACAACCGACGCTCGAGGTTCAGCACACTAAGCGGTGCATTAAGGACATAATCCTTCTGCGCAGAAATGAGGACAATCCTCAGTTTACGGACCCAGTCCGCATAATTGCTACTATCAACTCTCAACTAAATTTTCTCTAGGAACATATCTAAAACAGTAGAACCAAAGCGTGAGCTACGACACAATTTGCAAAGACCTTTTGACTATGTTCATGATAATTAAGTTCATCTAATCAAATTATTTAATGAACTCCCACTCAGATAGACATCCCTCTAGTCATCTAAGTGATACATGATCTGAGTCAACTAGGCCATGTCCGATCATCACGTGAGACGGACTAGTCATCATCGGTGAACATCTTCATGTTGATCGTTGATACGTCTCCAACGTATCTATAATTTTTGATTGCTCCATGCTATTATATTACCCCTTTTGGATGTTTATGGGCTTTATTTTACACATTTATATCATTTTTGGGACTAACCTACTAACCGGAGGCCTAGCCCGTATTGCTGTTTTTTTGCCCATTTCAGTATTTCGAAGAAAAGGAATATCAAACGGAGTCCAAACGGAATGAAACCTTCGGGAGCGTGATTTTTGGAATGAACGTGATCCAGAGAACTTGGAGTGCAAGTCAAGAAGCTTGCGAGGCGGCCAGGAGACAGGAGGGCGCGCCCACCCCCTCTAGGCGCGCCCCTATCTCCTGGGCCCCCCATGCGGCCACCGACATACTTCTTCCTCTTATATATACCTACGTACCCCAAAAACATCCAGGGAGACAACGAAACACAATTTCCACCGCCGTAACCTTCTGTATCCGTGAGATCCCATCTTGGAGCCTTCACCGGCGCTCCGTCGGAGGGGGAATCGACCATGGATGGCTTCTACATCAACACCATAGCCCCTCCGATGAGTTGTGAGTAGTTTACCACAGACCTTCGGGTCCATAGTTATTAGCTAGATGGCTTCTTCTCTCTTTTTGGATCTCAATACAATGTTCTCCCCCTGTCTTGTGGAGATCTATTCGATGTAAACTCTTTTTGCGGTGTGTTTGTGGAGATCCGATGAATTGTGGGTTTATGATCAAGTTTATCTATGAGAAATATTTGAATCTTCTCTGAATTCTTTTATGTATGATTGAGTTATCTTTGCAAGTCTCTTCGAATTATCAGTTTGGTTTGGCCTACTAGATTGATCTTTCTTGCCATGGGAGAAGTGCTTAGCTTTGGGTTCAATCTTGCGGTGTCCTTTCCCAGTGACAGCAGGGGTAGCAAGGCACGTATGTATTGTTGCCATCGAGGATAAAAAGATGAGGTTTATATCATATTGCTTGAGTTTATCCCTCTACATCATGTCATCTTTCTTAATGCATTACTCTGTTCTTATGAACTTAATACTCTAGATGCAGGCAGGAGTCGGTCGATTTGTGGAGTAATAGTAGTAGATGCAGGCAGGAGTCGGTCTACTTGTTGCAGACGTGATGCCTATATACATGATCATGCCTAGATAATCTCATAATTATTCGCTTTTCTATCAATTGCTCGACAGTAATTTGTTCACCCACCGTAATACTTATGCTATCTTGAGAGAAGCCACTAGTGAAACCTATGGCCCCCGGGTCTATCCTTTATCATATAAACTTTCAATCTACTTTTATTTGCATCTTTACTTTTTGCATCTATATTATAAAATACCAAAAATATATTTATCTTATCATACTATCTCTATCAGATCTCACTTTCGCAAGTGGCCGTGAAGGGATTGACAACCCTTTTATTGTGTTGGTTGCGAGTTCTTTGTTTGTTTGTGTAGGTGCGTGGGACTTTTGAGGAGCCTCCTACTGGATTGATACCTTGGTTCTCAAAAAACTAAGGGAAATACTTACGCTACTATTGCTGCATCACCCTTTCCTCTTCAAAGAAAACCAACGCAAGCTCAAGACGTAGCAAGAAGGATTTCTGGCGCCGTTGCCGAGGAGGTCTTCGCTCAAGTCAAGACATACCAAGTACCCATCACAAACTCATCTCCCTCGCATTTACATTATTTGCCATTTGCCTCTCATTTTCCTCTCCCCCACTTCACCCTTGCCATTTTATTCGCCCTCTCTTTCCCAATCTTCTCTCTCTTTCGCTTGCCTTTTTTCTGTTGGCTTGTGTGTTGGATTACTTGTTGCCATGGCGCAAGATAATACCAAATTGTGTGATTTCTCCAATACCAATAATAATGATTTCCTTAGTACTCCAATTGCTCCTCTTAATGATGTTGAGTCTTGTGAAATCAATACCGCTTTGCTGAATCTTGTTATGAAAGATCAATTCGCAGGCCTTCCTAGTGAAGATGCCGCTACTCATCTAAACAACTTTGTTGATTTTTGTGTTATGCAAAAGAAGAAAGATACGGATAATGATATTTTTAAATTGAAGTTATTTCCGTTTTCACTTAGAGATCGTGCTAAAGTTTGGTTTTCGTCTTTGCCTCAAAATAGTATTGATTCTTGGAACAAGTGCAAAGATGCTTTTATCTCTAATTATTTTCCTCCCGCTAATATTATCACTCTTAGGAACGATATTATGAATTTTAAACAACTTGATCATGAGCATGTTGCCCAGTCTTGGGAAAGAATGAAATTTATGATTCGCAATTGCCCTACTCATGGTTTGAATTTATGGATTATCATACAAAAATTTTATGCCGGTTTGAACTTTGCTTCTAGAAATCTTTTAGATTCGGCCGTGGGAGTCACGTTTATGGAAATCACGTTAGGAGATGCTACAAAACTTCTTGATAATATTATGGCTAATTATTCTCAATGGCACACCGAAAGATCTACTAGTAAAAAAGTGCATGCTATAGAAGAAATCAATGTTTTTAGTGGAAAGATGGATGAACTTGTGAAGTTGTTTGCTACTAAAAATACTCCTCTTTATCCCAATGATATGCCTTTGTCTACTTTGATTGAGAATAATAATGAATCTATGGATGTGAATTTTGTTGGTAGGAATAGTTTTGGAAACAATGCTTATAGAGGAAACTTTAATCCTAGACCGTTCCCTAGTAATTCCTCTAATAATTATGGAAATTCCTACAATAATTCTTATGGTAATTTTAATAAGATGCCCTCTGATTTTGAGAATAGTGTGAAAGAATTTGTGATTTCTCAAAAGAATTTTAATGCTTTGCTTGAAGAAAAATTGCTCAAAGTTGATGATTTGGCTAGGAACATTGATAGACTTTCGCTTGATGTTGATTCTATTAAACTTAGATCTTCTCCTCCTAAGCATGATATCAATGAGTCTCTCAAATTCATGAGAATTTCCATTGATGAGTGCAAGGAAAGAACCGCTAGATTGCGTGCTAAGAAAGATTGCTTTGTAAAGGCGTGTTCTTCTAGATTCAATGAAAATAATGATGAGGATCTTAAAGTTATTGATGTGTCTCCTATTAGATCGTTGTTTTGCAATATGAATCTTGATAATAATGGGACTGGAGATGAGTCAACTTTAGTTAGAAGGTGTCCCAAGAATTCGGAGTTTTTAAATCTGGATGCTAAATTTGGTAAAAGTGGGATTGGAGAGGTCATGACTTTAAATAGTATTGAACCCACTATCTGAGATTTCAAGGAATTTGATTATGATAATTGTTCTTTAGAAAGTTGTATTTCCTTGTTGCAATCCGTTGTTAACTCTCCTCATGCTTATAGTCAAAATAAAGCTTTTACCAAACATATCGTTGATGCCTTGATTGCAATCTTATGATGAAAAACTTAATTTGGAAGTTTCTATACCTAGAAAGCTTAATGATGAGTGGGAACCTACTATAAAGATTAGAATTAAAGATCATGAGTGTTTTGCTTTGTGTGATTTGGGTGCTAGTGTTTCCACGATTCCAAAAACTTTATGTGATATTCTAGGTTTCCATGATCTTGATGATTGCTCTTTATATTTGCACCTTGCGGATTCCGCCATTAAAAAGCCAATGGGAAGGATCAATGATGTTCTCATTGTTTCAAATAGAAATTTGGTGCTCGTAGATTTTATCTTTCTTGATATAGATTGCAATCTTTCTTGCCCTATTATTCTTAGTAGACCTTTCCTTAGAACAATTGGTGCGATTATTGATATAAAGGAAGGGAATATTAGATTCCAATTTCCATTAAAGAAAGGCATGGAGCACTTTTCAATAAAGAAAGTCAAATTACCTTATGAATCTATCATGCGGGCTACTTATGAATTTAGTGCCAAAGATGGCACTACTTAGATCTATCTTCGCTTTTATGCCTAGCTAGGGGCGTTAAACGATAGCGCTAGTTGGGAGCAACCCAATTTTATTTGTGTTTTTTGTTTTTGTTTCTGTTTAGTAATAAATTTTTGCATCTACCTTCTGTTTAGATGTGTTTTTATGTTTTAATTAGTGTTTGCGCCAAGTAGAACCTATAGGATAACCTATGATGATAGTTAATTTGATTCTGCTGAAAAGCAGAAACTATGCGCAACCGAAAATTAGTTTTGTTAAATCACAGAAATGTGATTTTGCGTTGATTCTTTTTGCTGCTGATAACTAGACAAATTGTCCAAGACTTCCTATTTTGGTAGAATTTTTAGAGTTCCAGAAGGTTGCATTAGTTACAGATTGCTACAGACTGTTCTGTTTTTGACAGATTCTGTTTTTCCTGTGTTGTTTGCTTATTTTGATGCATCTATGGCTAGTAAGATAGTTTATGAACCATAGAGAACTTGGAATACAATAGGTTTAACACCAAAATAAATAAATAATGAGTTCATTACAGTACCTTATGTGGTGGTTTTGTTTTCTTTCACTAACGGAGCTTATAAGATTTCCTGTTGAGTTTTGTGTTGTGAAGTTTTCAAGTTTTGGGTAAAGCTTTGATGGACTATGGAATAAGGAGTGGCAAGAGCCTAAGCTTGGGGATGCCCATGGAACCCCAAGATATTCAAGAATATCCAAAAGCCTAAGCTTGGGGATGCCCCGGGAAGGCATCCCCTCTTTCGTCTTCGTTCATTGGTAACTTTACTGGGAGCTATATTTTTATTCGCCACGTGATATGTGTTTTGCTTGGAGCGTCGTGTATTATATTAGTCTTTGCTTTTTAGTTTTCCACAATCATCCTTGCTGTACACACCTTTTGGGAGAAGCCTACTTGATTAGAATTTATTCGAATACTCTATGTGCTTCACTTATATCTTTTGAGATTGATAGTTTTTGCTCTAGTGCTTCACTTATATCTTTTAGAGCACGGCGGTAGCTTAATTTTGTAGAAATTGCTAGTCTCTCATGCTCCACTTATATTATTTTGAGAGTCTTTTAGAACAGCATGGTACTTTGCTATGGTTATAAAATTGGTCCTAGAATGGTAGGCATCCAAGTTGGGTATAATAAAAACTATCATAGGAAGTGAATTGGATGCTATGATCAATTTGATACTTGATAATTGTTTTGAGATATGGAGGTAGTGATATTAAAGTCATGCTAGTTGGGTGATTATGAATTTAAAGAATGCTTGTGTTGAAGTTAGCAAGTCCCGTAGCATGCACGTATGGTTAAAGTTGTGTAACAAATTTGAAACATGAAGTGTACCTGGCTTGTGCATCCTTATGAGTACCGGTCGGGGACGAGCGATGGTCTTTTCCTACCAATCTATCCCTCTAGGAGCATGCACGTAGTGCTTGGTTTTTGATGACTTCTAAATTTTTGCAATAAGTATATGAGTTCTTATGACTAATGTTGAGTCCATGGATTATACGCACTTTCACCTTTCCACCTTTGCTAGCCTCTTCGGTACCGTGCATTGCCCTTTCTCATCCTGAGAGTTGGTGCAAACTTCGCCGGTGCATCCAAACCCTGTGATACGATACGCTCTATCACACATAAACCTCCTTATATCTTCCTCAAAACAGCCACCATACCTACCTATTATGGCATTTCCATAGCCATTCCGAGATATATTGCCATGCAACTTTCCACCGTTCCATTCATCATCATCATGACATACATTACTTTTGTCATATTGCCATTGCATGATCATGTAGTTGACATCGTATTTGTGGCAAAGCCACCATGCATAATTTTTCATACATGTCACTCTTCATTCATTGCACCATCCCGGTACACCGCCGGAGGCATTCATATAGAGTCATATCTTGTTCTAGTTTCGAGTTGTAATTCATGTGTTGTAATCAATAGAAGTGTGATGATCATCATTATTAGAGCATTTCCCAAAGAAAAAAAGAAAAAAGAAGAAGAAAAAAGAAAATAAATAAAAGGGGCAATGTTACTATCTCTTTTTCCATACTTGTGCTGCAAAGTAGCACCTTGTTCTTCATGTAGTGAGTCTCATATATTGTGCTTCAAAGTAGCACCATGTTTTTCATATAGTGAGTCCCATAGGTTTTCACTTTCATATACTAGTGATAATTTTTCATTATAGAACTTGGCTTGTATATTCCTACGATGGGCTTCCTCAAATGCCCTAGGTCTTCGTGAGCAAGCAAGTTGGATGCACACCCACTAGTTTTCTTTTGTTGAGCATTCATTTATAGCTCTAGTGCATCTGTTGCATGGCAATCCCTACTCCTCATGTTGACATCAATTGATGGGCATCTCCATAGCCCGTTGATTATCCTCATCAATGTGAGACTTCCTCCTTTTTTGTCTTCTCCACACAATCCCCATTATCATATTCTATTCCACCCATAGTGCTATATCCATGGCTCACGCTCATGTATTGCGTGAAGGTTGAAAAAGTTTGAGATTATTTAAGTACGAAACAATTGCTTGGCTTGTCACACCCTAGTTAGTTCATGCATTAGAGTGTTGCATCATGTCTATTTCATTTAATAGAAACCTGAAATGGGGATGACAGAACCCCCAGCCACCTCTGAATCAAACTAGGGTTTACTAAAAATATTCTCAATGAACCTGAAATGCCCTTCTAAAATGTCCATCATTTTTGTCTTGGCTCAGAACCTCTACCAAAAGTGATGCACAGTTTCCTAGGTCAGCCTAAGGTCTTTGAATTAAATCATAAGTATTTGAATTTGGGCATCTAAAATTTATAAAAAATTTCAAATGCTCAAATATTCCCAAACTAAAATGTTCCATGTTGGAAATATTCCAACTAAGGACCAGGTGCAGTTTGGTGAATTTTGGAATGGCATAGGTATTTTTAGAAATTCAACAAACTTACAGAATAAAAACAGAAACAGAAATAAAGGAAAAAAACTTACCTGTCGCCACCCAGAGGCCCACCTGCCGGCCCAGCCCAGCCACCGCTCCAGCGAGCTGCTTGGCTCACCAGGCAGGCAGGCAGGTGGTCGACGGCGGCACCGCAGCGCGCCACGCAGCTGCCCGTCGCCCTGCTTCCCTCTTTCGCCGCCTAGCTGGCCTGGACGAGCTCCACGTCGCGCCCCGAACCCCGTGGACACCTCCATTCGCCCCCAGCTCCTCTCCCTCGCGCTCCCCAGCCATGGTCGACGCCACCGCCGCCGCACCGCCGCCGTAGTCGTGCTCCCCGTCGTCTCCACGCCGCGCCACCATGTCCAGAAGCTTCGCCGCCCTCTACTCCTTCGAGCTAGCCGAGCCCCGAGCGCTCACGTGCCCCGAAGCCGCCGCACCGACCTCGACCGAACTGCCATCGCCGGAGATCCCCTTCGCCGTCGCCGCCGCACCAGCTCGTCCTCGACCGCGCCGTCTGTTTCCTCAAGACCGCCGTGAGCTTAGCTAACTCCCCCTCCTTTTCTTTCTCGCTCTCGTGCACCACAGCGAGCACACGTAGCTCACCCGCACGCGCCGCCGCGGAGCTCGTCGCCGACGTGCCTCCGGCTAACCACCGGCCACCTCACCTTGTCTAACATACTCACCGCGACCCCAGGGGCTCAACACACCTCACCACGGGCCTCGTCGTGCCCCGTAGCGTCGGATCCATCTTCACCCGACTCCGGCGACCGCCAAAGTCGTCGCCGGCGACGTCTTTGGCCACCCCGAGCTCAACCACCACCACCAATAGCCGCGGCTCGGTCTTAGCTACGCGTAGATGCCTTCCGCCGCCCGTTTGGTCGCCGGAATGCCAAAATGCACTTCCTCCGCCGCGTCTGGCCTCGCCGGCGGCTAGACGCCGGCGTGTTTGACTTTGACCTTGACCAGGGTGGGCCCAGGTTGACTCCCCTGAGTCTATGACATGTGGGGCCCCTCTGCTAATTAACCCAGTTTAGTTTAAACTTAATTTAGTTAGTTTAATTATCTACTGACATGCGGGACCCACTGGTCAGTTTGACCTGGACCAGCCCATTGACCACTGATGTCATCCTGACGTAATGCTGACGCAGTAATTTATTTACTAGAATTACTTTTACACAGGAAATTCCAGAAAATGCTACAAACTTCAAAAAATCATAGAAATTAATCTGTAACTCCAAATGAAACAAATTATATATGAAAAATGATCAGAAAAATCCAATCTTTCCATCTGTACTGGTTTCATGCATGTTCAAACAAGCTAACCTGCTGTTTATCACAGAACAAGATAAAGCACTTTAAATGGCAACTTATGAGTTTGAACTTTGAATCTTTGGTTCAAATTAGCTCAAACCCATCTGTTCTTAGTTGCATTAGCCCAATACACTCATTTTGCCATGTCTCATGCATGCATCATATTGTT
This sequence comes from Triticum timopheevii, assembly GCA_963921465.1. Taxonomy (NCBI): domain Eukaryota; kingdom Viridiplantae; phylum Streptophyta; class Magnoliopsida; order Poales; family Poaceae; genus Triticum; species Triticum timopheevii. Next base: position 476,001,912 of record OY997268.1, read on the forward strand.
GCATACTGTTTGGTAATGTTTGTGTACCGGTGCTCTCTGCGGCAGGTTCTGCCCCCGAGGAGTACCGTGATTACCCCAACGAAGAACAATACCAGTGCACCGACCCATCAGGCAAGCAACCAACCATTTGATCATATCGATAAAATCCCATGTTCTCGCTTCTGCTCTCTTTTACTGCATTAAGACAACGCGATTCAAACTGCTGTGTGCTGCGGTAGTTGAACCCATTTCCTCTGCATGACCTGTCATTGCCACAGTAACTAGATGAAACCCACTAGCATGTGTAGGAGTTGATTGAGCCATATGATTGTGTTGTTCCTACCCTGCTATGCCTGCTATGCTTAGAGTCGTGTCAGGTCTGGTTCATCTGGGTGATGGGCTAGAGTGAAATGATCGTATCATTATGAGAGTAAGGTGTTGAACACGATTTGGTAAAGGTATCGATGAGAGGCCATGTAGGAGTACATGGTGGGTTGTTTCATTGAGGCCGTCCTTAAGCACTGAGATCTCTATGTGTGATTTAAGAATCAGCTACTACCATACATTGGGCCCTGAAATATGACCCCGCTCGACTTCTTATTCACCCTAGTCCTCTGTCCAGGAGTTGCAAGTAGTTTCTGGTGTTTGTAGCCTACTGGAGGCCATGGACAGCGCTGACCGTAGGGGTGGGCTGTGATGCGGTAGGTACGTGGCCGGGTGTACCGGATGCCCGTTTGGTATCTCGGGAACCCTGCTCACATCGTTTGGGGCTGTGAGCGAAACTTCGGCCGGATCTCCTCATGGATGGAACCCAAATAGGCGATAAACCTGGACTAGAGACTTGAGTGTCTAGGTAGGTCGTGGTCAACACCCACGCCAGCTTTCGCTTGAAGTCTGCCGAGCACATGTCGTGTGCAGACGCTAAGTGGTGGAAACATGTATGAAGAAGTACACCCCTGCAGGGTTAACATCATCTATTCAAATAGCCGTGTCCGCGGTAAAGGACTGCTTGGTTGCCTATACAGTTCATAGACAAGTAAATGGAAACTACTAAAAGCCTCAAGATAAGCGTGAGTGCCGAGGATGGCTCTTCCGTAGGAAGACGGAGGTGGATCCTCGGTGGTGTATTGAAGTGGTGAGTAGTGGACTCGAGTGCGCAAAACTATTTCAAGTTGGAGTCTCGTAGGATAGCTTAGCCAAGAGTCAAAGCTGGCTTGCTGCAATAACCTCACCAACCCTTCTTGATAATATGCATGTATGTAGGATCTGATGTAAGTCTTGCTGAGTACCTTTGTACTCATGTTGCTTTAATTTACATTTTTCAGAAGATGCCACAACCCCTTCCGACAGGTTCTTCGTAGACGTTGACATCGATGAGTAGACTAAGGCCCAGGTGGTGATCCTGAGCAAGTGAAGGACCATGTAGTATAGCTAGGCTTACCCAAGCCTCTTTTATTTTACTAGTTGTCTGTACTCAGACAAAACACTTCCGCTGTTGGCTTGTATGATTGTATGACTTGAATGTGGGTCGTGTGACCCGTACTTGTGTGTATGCTATGTATGGCTCTTCGAGCCATTAAATAAAGTACTTGTGTCATAGAGTCATGTTGTGATGCCTTGTTGTATTTGCACATATCGAGCATATTGTGTGTATGATTGAAATGCTTGGTATGTGTGGGATCTGACTATCTAGTTGTTTATATTTAGTAGCCTCTCTTACCGGGAAATGTCTCCTAGTGTCTCCACTGAGCCATGGTAGCTTGCTACTGCTCCGGAACACTTAGGTTGGCCGGCATGTGTCCTTCGTTCCTGTGTCTGTCCCTTCGGGGAAATGTCACGCATTGAGTACCGGAGTCCTGTTAGCCCGCTACAGCCCGGTTTACCGGAGTCCTGCTAGCCCAGTGCTACAGCCCGGAACTTACTTGCTGATGACCGACACGTTCGATGCTGGGTCATGGATGCCTGTCCCTGTAAGTCTGTGCCACTTTGGGTTTACAACTAGCCATGTCAGCCCGGGCTCCTTTTCATATGGATGCTAGCGACACTATCATATATGTGTGCCAAAAGGCGCAAACGGTCCCGGGCAAAGGTAAGGCGACACCCGTGGGGATACCGTGCGTGAGGCCGCAAAGTGATATGATGTGTTACAAGCTAGATCGATGTGACATTGAGTCGGGGTCCTGACATGGCTTGTCATTGGGGGTATAGAATTTGGGAACATCTTTGTGTGACGAAAATGAAGAATAGCCTAACTGTATGATTTTGTAGGGATGAACTTTCTTTAGCCATGTTATTTTGAGAAGACATGATTGCTTTGATTAGTATGCTTGAAGTGTTACTATTTGTTTTATCAATATGAACTTTTATTTTGAATCATTTGGATCTGAACATTCATGCCAATAAAGAAAATTACATTGAGAAATATGCTAGGTAGCATTCCACATCAAAAATTCTGTTTTTATCATTTACCTACTCCAGGACGAGCAGGAATTAAGCTTGGGGATGCTTGATACATCTCCAACGTATCTATAATTTTTGATTGCTCCATGCTATTATATTACCCCTTTTGGATGTTTATGGGATTTATTTTACACATTTATATCATTTTGGGACTAACCTACTAACCGGAGGCCCAACTCGTATTGCTGTTTTTTTGCCTATTTCAGTATTTCAAAGAAAAGGAATATCAAACAGAGTCCAAACGGAATGAAACCTTCGGGAGCGTGATTTTTGGAACAAACGTGATCTAGAGAACTTGGAGTGCAAGTCAAGAAGCTTGCGAGGCGGCCAGGAGATAGGAGGGCGCGCCCACCCCCTCTGGGCGTGCCCCTATCTCCTGGGCCCCACAGGCGGCCACTAACGTACTTCTTCCTCCTATATATACCTACGTACCCCGAAAACATCCAGGGAGCCAACGAAACACAATTTCCACCGCCGTAACCTTCTGTATCCGTGAGACCCCATCTTGGAGCCTTCGACGGCGCTCCGCCAGAGGGGGAATCGACCAGGGAGGGCTTCTACATCAACACCATAGCACCTCCGATGAGTTGTGAGTAGTTTACCACAGACCTTCGGGTCCATAGTTATTAGCTAGATGGCTTCTTCTCTCTTTTTGGATCTCAATACAATGTTCTCCCCCTCCCTTGTGGAGATCTATTCGAGTAAACTCTTTTTGCGGTGTGTTTGTCGAGATCCGATGAATTGTGGGTTTATGGTCAAGTTTATCTATGAGAAATATTTGAATCTTCTCTGAATTCTTTTATGTATGATTGAGTTATATTTGCAAGTCTTTCGAATTATCAGTTTGGTTTGGCCTACTAGATTGATCTTTCTTGCCATGGGAGAAGTGCTTAGCTTTGGGTTCAATCTTGCGGTGTCCTTTCCCAGTGACAGCAGGGGCAGCAAGGCACGTATTGTATTTTTGCCATCAAGGATAAAAAGATGGGGTTTATATCATATTGCTTGAGTTTATCCCTCTACATCATGTCATCTTTCTTAATGCGTTACTCTGTTCTTATGAACTTAATACTCTAGATGCAGGCAGGAGTCGGTCGATGTGTGGAGTAATAGTAGTAGATGCAGGCAGGAGTCGGTCTACTTGTTGCGGACGTGATGCCTATATACATGATCATGCCTAGATAATCTCATAATTATTCGCTTTTCTATCAATTGCTCGACAGTAATTTGTTCACCCACCGTAATACTTATGCTATCTTGAGAGAAGCCACAAGTGAAACCTATGGCCCCGGGTCTATCCTTTATCATATAAACTTTCAATATACTTTTATTTGCATCTTTACTTTTTGCATCTATATTATAAAATACCAAAAATATATTTATCTTATCATACTATCTCTATCAGATCTCACTTTCGCAAGTGGCCGTGAAGGGATTGACAACCCCTTTATTGCGTTGGTTGCGAGTTCTTTGTTTGTTTGTGTAGGTGTGTGGGACTTTTGAGGAGCCTCCTACTGGATTGATACCTTGGTTCTCAGGGAAATACTTACGCTACTATTGCTGCATCATCCTTTCCTCTTCAAGGAAAACCAACGCAAGCTCAAGACGTAGCAATCGTATCCACTATACGACTCATGTTTGACCTTTCGGTCTCTTGTGTCCCGAGGCCATGTCTGTACATGCTAGGCTCGTCAAGTCAACCTAAGTGTTTTGCATGTGTAAATCAGCTGGCATACACCCGTTGTATGTGAACGTTAGAATCTATCACACCCGATCATCATGTGGTGCTTCGAAACAACGAACTTTCGCAACGGTGCACAGTTAGGGGGAACACTTTCTTGAAATTTTATGAGGGATCATCTTATTTATGCTACCGCCGTTATAAGAAAATAACATGTAAACATGAAAAATATCACATGCAAATCATAGAGTGACATGATATGGCCAATATCATTTTGCGCCTTTGACCTCCATCTTTGAGGCGCGGCATGATCACCTTCATCACCGGCATGACACCATGATCTCCATCATCATGATCTCCATCATCGTGTCTTCATGAAGTTGTCTCGCCAACTATTACTTCTACTACTATGGCTAACGGTTAGCAATAAAGTAAAGTAATTGCATGGCGTTCTGATTGACACGCGGGTCATACAATAAATTAAGACAACTCCTATGGCTCCTGCCGGTTGTCATACTCATCGACATGCAAGTCGTGATTCCTATTACAAGAACATGATCAATCTCATACATCGCATATCATTCATCACATTCTTTTGGCCATATCACATCACATAGCATACCCTGCAAAAACAAGTTAGACGTCCTCTAATTGTTGTTGCATGTCTTACGTGGCTGCTATGGGTTTCTTGCAAGAACGTTTCTTACCTACGCAAAAGCCACAACGGTGATATGCCAATTGCTATTTACCCTTCATAAGGACCCTTTTCATCGAATCCGATCTGACTAAAGTGGGAGAGATTGGCACCCGCTAGCCACCTTTATGCAACAAGTGCATGTCAGTGGTGGAACCTGTCTCACGTAAGCGTACGTGTAAGGTCGGTCCGGGCCGCTTCATCCCAAAATACCACCGAAACAAGATAGGACTAGTAACGGTAAGCAAATTAAACAAATCAACGCCCACAACTACTTGTGTTCTACTCGTGCATAGAATCTACGCAATAGACCTAGCTCATGATGCCACTGTTGGGGAACGTAGCAATAATTCAAAATTTTCTACGCATCACCAAGATCAATCTATGGAGATTCTAGCAACAAGAGAGGGAGAGGATGAGTGTATCTTCATACCCTTGAAGATCGTGATGCGGAAGCGTTACAAAAACACGGTTGGTGAAGTCATACACGCAGCGATTCAGATCGCGGTCGATTCCGATCTAAGCGCCGAATGGACGGCGCCTCCGCGTTTAACACATGTATAGCCCGGGGACGTCTCCTCCTTCTTGATCCAGCAAGGGGAGAGGATAAGTTGAGGGAAAACTCCAGCAGCACGACGGTGTGGTGGCGATGGAACTCGTGGTTATCCTGCAGGGCTTCGCCAAGCACTACGGAGGAGGAGGAGGTGTTGGAGGAGGGAGGGGCTGCACCAGGGGAAGGGTGCGGCTTCCCTCTCTCTCCCTCACTATATATAGGGGGAAGGGGTGGAGGAGGAGCCCTAGGGTTTCCTAGGGGAGGGGTGGCGGCCACAGGGGAAACCCTAGATGGGTTTGGGCGCCCCCACCCCTAGGAAACTTGCCCCCCAAGCCGGTAGGGGCGGCTACCCTAGAGGAGGCGCCCCCACCTCTCCAGGTTACGTGAGAGGGGTTGGGAGGGGCGCACAGCCCCTTAGTGGGCTGGTGTGCCCCCTCCCATTGGCCCATAAGGCCCCCCAACGCTTGCCGGGGCCTCCGAAACACCTTTCGGTCACGCTGGTCGTCACCCAGTACTCCCAGAACAATTGCGGACTCCAATACCCTTCGTCCAATATATCGATCTTCACCTCAGGATCATTCCAGAGTTCCTCGTCACGTCCGGGATCTCATCCGGGACTCCGAACAACCTTCGGTAACCACATACTATTTCCCATAACAACTCTAGCGTCACCAAACCTTAAGTGTGTAGACCCTACGGGTTCGGGAACCATGCAGACATGACCGAGATGTTCTCCGGCCAGTAACCAACAGCGGGATCTGGATACCCATGTTGGCTCCCACATGTTCCACAATGATCTCATCAGATGAACCACGATGTCGGGGATTCAATCAATCCCGTATACAATTCCCTTTGTCAATTGGTATGTTACTTGCCCGAGATTCGATCATCGGTATCCCAATACCTCGTTCAATCTTGTTACCGGCAAGTCACTTTACTCATTCCATAATGCATGATGCCTTGACTAACTACTTAGTCACATTGAGCTCATTATGATGATGCATTACCGAGTGGGCCCAGAGATACCTCTCTGTCATACGGAGTGACAAATCCCAGTCTCGATTCATGCCAACCCAACAGACACTTTCGGAGATACCTGTAGTGCACCTTTATAGCCACCCAGTTATGTTGTGACATTTGTACACCCAAAGCATTCCTACGGTGTCCGGGAGTTGCACAATCTCATGGTCTAAGGAAATGATACTTGACATTAGAAAAGCTTTGGCAAACGAACTACACGATCTTTTTCTACGCTTAGGATTGGGTCATGTCCATCACATCATTCTCCTAATGATGTGATCCCGCTATCAATGACATCTGATGTCCATTGTCAGGAAACCATGACCATCTATTGATCAACGAGCTAGTCAACTAGAGGCTCACTAGGGACAAGTTGTGGTCTATGTATTCACACATGTATTACGGTTTCCAGTTAATACAATTATAGCATGAACAATAGAAAATTACCATGAACAAGGAAATACAATAATAACCATTTTATTATTGCCTCTAGGGCATATTTCCAACATATATATGGCATTCAGTCTACATATCACAGAGAGAAGCTTCTAGTGTAAGTAAACCAATCTTCCTCTGCATGCTACCAGAGAAGCTTACGCTACATGGATCCTCGGTCTTCCTCGGTATGACATATGGCTAGCTTCCAGTGTAAGATACTCGGTCATCTTCAGTAAGCAGCTGCAAAGAAGCTTCCGGCATAAGCCACCAAAGCTTTCTTAGTAAGCAACTAGAGGAAAAGCTTCTGAGGTACACTACCCAGCACACTATCCCAGCAAAAGCTTCAAGCATAATCTATCCAGTCTTCTTCAGCATGGTACTCGCGATAGCTTCCAACACAAGCTATCCATTCTTCAGTAGTACGACACTACAAATAGTTGGTAACATTGGTACAAGTAATTGCAAGTGAGTTGGCAGTGCATCTCAAGAGTCAAGCCCACAACCTTCTGGTCAGAAACACAAGATCGTCAGGACACCAGTGTCTGCCTCAGGAATCAAATGCTCAGCAACACATACTTCCATAGATATTGTGAGCATGCTACCAAGGTCATGCAAGTCACTCGTACGATGATGCAAGCATGGTGAGAATCTGACAATGACATGAGTTATGTAAGAGGACGAAAGCCAGTTATACACCTCAGTGTGATGCAAGGACTAACAAACTATGAAGTAAGTTAACATTGGGACAACAATCTTGGTTGTGGTTGTCAAGGCCAGCTTCCTCATGCCCGATAAAGTGATATCATTAACACTTTGCACTATCTTGCATGATTGACAACAACCATGAGCTTCATAGAAGAACATGTGAACCTGATATATATATCCTATAACACGGGATATGAACAAGGATAGGGTATGATTACCGTAATGTTGCACCTGACAGCACTTGTGGTCACACGAAGAATTTATATGGCCAAGCTCTTTCGGTAAAAGATTCAGAAAAAGAGAACAATAATGAAGGAGCAAGACCGACAATACAGGTATGATAATTGTTGCATGAACAACATGGTACGGATACCCAAGATAGTCTAATTTTGTATCGATCACCATGAATATACACTGAAGAGGTCTACTCTATTCCATAAGGACCTCATGTCAACCCAACCCGCTTGTCCAAATGTATATGCTCAGAACTGTCGGTATGGGATATCCAAATCTGTCATGTCAAACCAAAGATATTCCTTAGCCAGCTCAGCAGTTTAACTTCAGTGACCGTGTTAAAGCATCACACGGCCTATGGGTATACTGACAGAACAAGTAATCGAAATATTGAACAACCAGCTCAGATCATGTGTCCTCACATATGGAAACTAGTGAAAGGATAGCCAGCCATGAATAAGATTCTTCCACCAGAACCAACGTCCATAAAATCTCGAGATGCTATTGTTATAAGGTCGTACTCCTTTATACTGTTCATGACAAGCTACAGTTGAATATTTGGTATGGATTTGATACTCAAGACAGTGGATCTAGCCAAGATGATTCAGAACTCCCTACAAGTAGTTAGATTCCGCCAAGAGAACAGTTAAGATTCTCAGCATTGTTTTGAACCCGGAGGACATGCATCTATTTGGGTATCCCAATTCAAGGAGTAAAAGGCTTCGTGTCCATCGAGAAAATTTGTTCACAACTCCACTAAATACCATCAGTGCTGGATAGAAGAATGTCATGTCAATTGGCAATCATCCCTACACTTGTGGGAAGAGCACATATTCTAGTCAGGATAATATATCAGCTAAGTCAACAGCCATGAAGGAAATTGGAGTCAAGGTAAGGTTGAACATGTGAGGGAAGACCTGTCAGAGTGTGGGATACGATGAAGCAAACCACCCCAGAGCAAGTTAAACAGATCATATGAAATGTCGAGGGAACATCATATAAAGGAAAAGGATACCGGAGTTGGAAACGGTTTCCTTAAGTCAGAATATTCATACTTGTTCCTTGAGCGACCAAATCTCGAGGACGAGATTTTTGTAAGGGGGTTAGGCTCGTGACACCCTGATTTTTGGCCCTTTCTTTTTTTTGATTTCTTTGAATTTTGATTTGGATTTCTTTTTGTGTGGCTCTATGGTCTTGAAACCTGGGAAGATCATCTCTCTATCCTCTCCCAAGTGATGCATCAATCTCAAATCCTTCCCAAGATCATGTCATCTCCATCTTAGCCCAATCCCAAACTCTTTTTCTTGGGAATATTCCTTTTTCTATTAAAGGAATAACCCTGTTTGCCCTAGGTTGTGAAGCAACCTACACATATGTCATTCCCACAATTCCCACAAAATTCCTTTGGATCATATGGACCTTGGATATTGAAAAATATTCTAGATTCCGTGCTCATGGTGAGCACACCATCCAATCTTTGTTTCTGGTCATAACTTCAGTTTGTGAAGCAACTATATTTTATATTGCTCCATAATTTTGAAAATTTACCAGGACATGATCCTACCTATATAACTTCCCTCCACCAAATTGTAGCTCATTTTATCTAGCCAATATTTCTCAATTATTTCCCTAAGTTTTAGTCCAGTGGGAAGCATTGTGAAGGAAGTACCATTTATATTTGTCCAAATGGTATGATATTTTTATAGTGCCTTCCTATGCCCAAATGATCATCCTCCACCAAATTTCAACTCAATCCAGTTACCTATTTGAGCACAGCTTCATTTCCATTTTCTGGCCAGATTGGCACTTTGCAAAGCAAGTGCTAGCTATACCCCTCCAACTGAGCTAAAACCATGCGATAGTGATCACCTTAGTAGATGATCAACCTCAGACAAATCAGGCCAAATGGACTTGTGCATTGCCCCCACCACTAATCAAACACTTTGTTGTTGATTATGGTTTGAGCATTGTTCAGTCTGATCTTTAGCTCTCCTCGTTGTCTCCTTATACCTAGCAACTACTGCGGGACTGCCTAACCAGCCAGACATGCTTTGCCTGCCAAAGAACGCGTGGCAACACCAAGGTCACATGGTGACCACGCGACCGGCATGTCGTTTGATGCTCTTTGGACATCAGGGCCCTCGTCCACCATCCATACCACGAGCTCTCGCCACCGCACCATGTCTACAACAACGCCCTCCCCCTCCTCCGTCCACGCGCACCCTCTGAACCCCGCTTCCCCTCTTCCTTCTCCCTCAGCATGCCAGCTCTGCCGCAGCATAGTGCACACGCGCCCTCATCTTCCTCCTGGCTTTTTCCTCAAGCCCTCTTGAGCACAACCGTGGCTCCTCCACACTGCGTGAATCCTCTTAGTGTCTCTCCCCCTCTCTACACGTGGCCCTCGAGCTCGAGGACCACAGCCAGCTCGCCCAAGCGGTCGTGCTTAGCCACTGTAGTGGCCTGGTTATAAATAGCCATGTCTAAGCTCGCCATTGCACCTCAGCCTCCTCTCTTGCTACCCACGGCCCCTCCCAACCACTCATTTAGCTCAAGGACCTCTCCTCACATCCATGGCCACACCACCGCCTTTCCTCTGCTCGAATTGGAGCAATGCTGAGCCCTTCCCCTCCTCTTTTCTTCACCATCCAAATCACCAGAGCACGGCGAGCCTCCCTACCTCCTGACTTTGTCGCCGGGGACACCCGTTCCCGCATCCCCAAGTCTGGTCGACATCTCCATCCATAGGAGCACAATCCGCCGCCGCTCTATTCCTCCTCGGTGTCCGCACCTGGCCCAGGTGACCATGATGCCTCTTCCCGATTCAACCAGTGGCTAGACCCCGACCGGAGGTGGATGGAAGCACTGGGGCAGGCGCCAGCCGCACTCGGCCTCCTCTGCCCCTACCCCACGTTGGGAAGAAGAAGAAGAAATGAACAAGGAGGAGAGAGAGAGGCCGGTGGGGCCCAGCTGTAAGTGACAGTTGGTCGGGCCCGTGCGTTTTAAGTGGACGCGTAATCTATGGAGTGTGCTTTCGGTCAGTGAAAGCGTACTTCTCTGCGGCTTCGGCCCAAAACGCGCCTTCCAGAAGCGAAGGCATAAACCCAGAAATGTGTTTTCAGTTTAGCACCCCTCCCCCAGCAGAAACCTCTAGATTGCGGGTGTTCACCCGTTAAGAGCAGAAATGGACAGATTCTATTTATTTTTTGGCCTAACAAACGAACGGTCATAACTCCAATTCAGGTGATTCAAAAGCCCATGTTCTCTATTCGTCAAGCCCATTCCGTTGGTACCATTTTCAACATGTTGTCACACTCTAAAAATGACCATCTTTCCATTTCCCTTATTCAGCCCCTTTCAAGAGAGAAATGTTTCCGGTGAAATTTTCCGTGAGCTTCTTACACTTCTTCCCGGTGATTCCATCAACCCTAGGCAAGCCACATCAGCCACTTGAATGATGGCCTTGCAATAGCCATGGTTTTCACTTGAATGTTTAAATATTTGTTTGCTCATTTAAATATTTTGTAAATGCTTGCAAATACATGCTCATTCTTATGCCATGTTCATTTGCATCTAGTTAGTTAAATGATTATTTGCTAATGTTATTATTATCATGTTCAATTGTTGTAGTCATTTCATATGCTAGTGATAATGATCTGCTCATATAAATTGTTATGGTTCGTTATGAAAATACTTGTGAGATTCATGATCATAATTATGCCATGCTCTTTTGCATTCAACAAACTAATGATTTATTATTGTTGGCATTAAGATGCATATATTAAATGATTATGTTTCCCATCAATGTTTATGTTGATATTATACTCATGCGCATTGTTCATGTTATTCTGTTATGACTCGGCTCATCAAGTTAAATTGACATTAATTGAACTTCAATAAATCTGTTAGCTGAGTCATGGTGCCGCCGAATCGAGCTCACCAGTGCATCCACACTTGCCTGGATGGGGAGGCCCTATTTCGGTCTATTGCCATGCCTCTCGCCGGTGACTCCAACTAGGGAAGGTTATGTGTGCGTGCTACCCGGATCAGGTAGGCGGCCATAGCCTTGTCTGCCCTAGTTGAATGGTATACCAATGTCCCCATTTGGGACGATTATGTTTAGTTTTGCCACGACGGTGGCAACCACAAAGGTGGCGGATGTAACGAGTTGACATCGGGACCACCCATGACATAGCCCAAAGGGAGTTTGTCGGAGTGGCTGGGAGAGTGTCATGCAATAGATTGGTTTTATTAGATCGTCATTGGTCCACCCAAGTGGGAGCACAAGGCCATGAGTTCCATAGTGTGGGTACAATGTACTAACCTTTGCAGAGTGTATAATCTATCGATAGTCGCGTCCTCGGTCATGGACACAGTTTGTAATAGGTCACACTATGGGTCAACAGTAATAATAAACTGATTTTTTTTTGAATAAAAAGGAGATCATTTCTACCTTATGCATTCAAAATGGTTGAAGCAACTGAATGACCAAAGTCATTTACATGAAAGTGATGTTAACGCTGCACAGTTCATGCAGCAGGCCACCACTAGACCTGGGGAGAGGTACATCCGGGGAGGAAGGAGGAATGGGTTTGTCAAGCTAGCTAGCTAGCAGCTCATTAGCCCATGCAATCAGATGTTCTCGTTGATGTTCTCCTGGAGCGCACACTGTCCACGGCTTGATGAGCTCAGCGATCTCATTGTATGTATATCTCTCATTCCAAAAATCCCCATGGAAGACTTGCGCGTTTCTGGCATTCCAAAGGGCTACCACACAAGCTGCAAAGTAGATGTGCCACAAATTTCGAAATCTAGCCGCTGGCTGCTTAGAGAGAAGGAAGTCTTAGGCAGTTGGAGAAGTGGTGGCTAGTTCACATAGGCCCACTTTGGTCCAAATAGCTCCAGCAAGCTTGCACCTAAGCAGAATGTGATGCATACTCTATGTAGCTGGGAATATGTCACATCCATTGCGAGTCACAATTTTGGTCCAGTGTTTCTTCAACATGTTAAATCTGCCTATGTTGTCTCAACATAGCCGGTCCCAAGCCCAGATAAAGGAGGAGGGTTGTGATAGGCCTGGTGAGCCAACGTAAAAACCCAGCCACTCTTATGTAGATGAAACCCAAAAGATTTTCGTTAGGGTGTAACCCTCTCAGCAACACACCACATCGGAACCCGGGTGTGGTGTCAAATGGGCAAGGGTCGGGTTGTCATCTCCCTCCAGTGGTGCGCTGTATCTTGACCTTGATACGATGTCAATTGAGCGAGGATCGGGTCGTCGCACCTTAATGGTGCACTACATCGGTGTCCGGGTGTAGTGGAAAATGAGTGAGGGTCTTCACATTTGACTCGACGAGTGCGAAGTGTAAGGAAGCTAGCCAAGCCTAGGAGGATTCACTTAGGTAGCTGGAACATAGGGTTTCTGATAGGTAAGCTTCAGGAGCTAGTTGATGCAGTGGTGAGGAGAAGTGTTGACATCCTTTGCATCGAAGAAACCAAATGGAGGGGGCATAAGGCGAAGGAGGTGGAGGATACCAGATTCAAGCTGTGGTACACAGGGACGGCTGAACAGAAATGGCGGATGCATCTCGATCAGCAAGAGCCTCAAGCATGGAGTGGTTTGACATCAAGAGACGTGGGGACCAGATTATCTTGATCAAGCTGGTAGTTGGGGACCTAGTTCTCAATGTTATCAATGCATATGCCCCGCAAGTAGGCCACAATGAGAGCACCAAGATGGAGTTCTGGGAAGGCCTGAAGAACATGGTTAGGAGTGTACCGATTGGCGAGAAGCACTTCATAGCTAGGAGACCTCAATGGACACGTGGGTACATCTAACATAGGTTTTAAAGGGGTGCATGGAGGCTTTAGCTATGGCATCAGGAATCGAGAAAGGATAAGATGTCTTGAGCTTGCTCTAGCCTACAACATGATTGTAGCTAACACCCTCTTTAAAAAGACAGAATCACATCTGGTGACTCTTAGTAGTGTCCAATGAAGGAAATATGCCCTAGAGGCAATAATAAAGTTATTATTTATATCCTTATATCATGATAAATGTTTATTATTCATGCTAGAAATTGTATTAACCAGAAACTAAGTACATGTGTGAATACATAGACAAAACATAGTGTCCCTAGTATGCCTCTACTTCACTAGCTCGTTAATCAAATATGGTTATGTTTCCTAACCATAGACATGTGTTGTCATTTGATGAACAGGATCACATCATTAGGAGAATGATGTGATGGACAAGACTCGTCCGTTAGCTTAGCATTATGATCGTTACAGTTTCATTGCTACTGCTTTCTTCATGACTTATACACGTTCCTCAGACTATGATATTATGAAACTTCCGAATACCGGAGGAACACCTTGTGTGCTATCAAACGTCACAACGTAGCTGGGTGATTATAAAGATGCTCTACATGTGTCTCTGAAGGTGTTTGTTGGGTTGGCATAAATCGAGATTAGGATTTGTCACTCCGTGTATCGGAGAGGTATCTCTGGGCCCTCTCAGTAATGCTCATCACTATAAGCCTTGCAAGCAATGTGACTAATCAGTTAGTTGCGGGATGAAGCATTACGGAACGAGTAAAGAGACTTGCCGGTAACGAGATTGAACTAGGTATGATGATACCGACAATTGAATCTCGGGCAAGTAACATACCGATGATAAAGGGAACAACGTATGTTGTTATGCGGTTTGACCGATAAAGATCTTCGTAGAATATGTAGGAGCCAATATGAGCATCCAGGTTCCGCTATTGGTTATTGATCGGAGATGTGTCTCGATCATGTCTACATAGTTCTCGAACCCGTAGGGTCCGCATGCTTAACGTTCGATGATGATTTGTATTATGAGTTATGTGTTTTGATGACCAAAGTTTGTTCACAGTCCTGGATGAGATCACGAACATGACGAGGAGTCTCGAAATGGTCAAGACATAAATATTGATATATTGGAAGGCTATATTCGGACATCGGAAAGGTTCCGAGTGATTTGGGTATTTTTCAGAGTACTGGGGAGTTACGGGAATTGATGTGGAGAAGTAATGGGCCTTATTGGGCCATACGGGAAAGGAGGAGGCAGGCCAAGGGGAGGTGGCTCCCCCCCATGGGTCCGAATTGGACTAGGGGAAGGAGCGGCGCCCCCTTGCCCTTTCCTACTCCCTCTCTCTTTCCCTCTTTCCTTCTCTCCTACTCCAAAAAGGAAAGGGGTTCCTACTAGAACTCCATACTCTTGGCGCACCCCTAGGGGGCCGGCCTCTCTCCCTCCCTCCTTTATATACGTGGGCAGGGGGCACCCCAAAGACACTCCAAGTTTTGCTTTAGCCATGTGTGGTGCCCCCCTCCACAGTTACGCACCTCGATCATATTGTTGTAGTGCTTAGGCGAAGCCCTGCGCTAGTAACTTCATCATCATCGTCTCCACGCCGTCGTATTGACGGAACTCACCCTCGTCCTCAACTGGATCAAGAGCACGAGGGACGCCATTGAGCTAAACATGTGCTGAACGCGGAGGTGCCGTACGTTCGGTACTTGGATCGGTTGGATCGCGAAGACGTTCAACTACATCAACCACGTTAACTAAACGCTTCCGCTTTCGGTCTACGAGGGTACGTGGACACACTCTCCCTCTCGTTGCTATGCATCTCCAAGATAGGTCTTGCGTGATCGTAGGATTTTTTTTGAAATTACCGCGTTCCCCAACAGTGGCATCCGAGCCAGGTCTATGCGTAGATGTTATATGCACGAGTAGAACATAAAGAGTTGTGGGCGATAATAGTCATATTGCTTACTACCAATGTCTTACTTTGGTTCGGCGGTATTGTTGGATGAAGCGGCCCGGACCGACATTACATGACTGTGTTCGTGAGACTGGTTCTACCGACATGCTTTTGCATATAGGTGGCTGGCGGGTGTCTGTTTCTCCAACTTTAGTTGAATCGAGTTTGACTATGTTCGGTCCTTGTTGAAGGTTAAAACATCACACTTGACAAAAAATCGTTGTAGTTTTGATGCGTAGGTAAGAACGGTTCTTGCTAGAAGCCCGCAGCAGTCACGTAAAATTTGCAACAACAAAGTAGAGGATGTCTAACTTGTTTTTGCAGGGCTTGCTGTGATGTGATATGGTCAAGATATGATGTGATATAAATTGTTGTATGAGATGATCATGTTTTGTAACAGAGTTATCAGCAACTGGCAGGAGCCATATGGTTGTCACTTTATTGTATGCAATGCAATAGCCATGTAATTGTTTTACTTTATCACTAAGTGGTAGCGATAGTCGTAAAAGCAATAGTTGGCGAGACGACAACGATGCTACGATGGAGATCAAGGTGTCGCGCTGGTGACGATGGAGATCATGAAGATGCTTTGGTGATAGAGATCATGAGCACAAGATGATGATGGCCATATCATGCCCCATATTTTTGATTGCATGTGATGTTTATCTTTTATGGATCTTATTTTGCTTAGCACGGCGGTAGCATTATAAGATGACCCCTTACTAAAATTTCAAGGTATAAGTGTTCTCCCTGAGTATGCACCATTGCTACAATTCGTCATGCCGGGACACCACATGATGATCAGGTGTGTGTGATAAGCTCTACGTTCACATACAACGGGTGCAAGCCAGTTTTGCACACGCAGAATACTCGGGTTAAACTTGACGAGCCTAGCATATGCAGATATGGCCTCGGAACACTGGAGACCGAAAGGTCGTGCGTGAATCATATAGTAGATATGATCAACATAGAGATGTTCAACATTGAAAACTACTCCATCTCACGTGATGATCGGACATGGTTTAGTTGATATGGATCACGTGATCATTTAGATGACTGGAGGGATGTCTATCTAAGTGGGAGTTCTTAAGTAATATGATCAATTGAACTTTAATGTATCATGAACTTAGTCCTGATAGTATTTTGCAAATTATGTTGTAGATCAATAGCTCACGTTGTAGCTTCCCTTTATTTTTGATATGTTCCTAGAGAAAAATAAGTTGAAAGATGATAGTAGCAATGATGCGGACTGGGTCCGTGATCTGAGGTTTATCCTCATTGCTGCACAGAAGAATTATGTCCTTGATGCACTGCTAGGTGATAGACCTATTGCAGGAGCAGACACAGACGTTATGAACGTTTGGCTAGCTCAATATGATGACTACTTGATAGTTTAGTGCGCCATGCTTTACGGCTTAGAACCAGGACTTCAAAATGTTTTGAACGCCACAGAGCATATGAGATGTTCCAAGAGCTGAAATTGGTATTTCGGACTCATGCCCGTGTCGAGAGGTATGAGACCTCGGACAAGTACTTTGCCTGAAAGATGGAGGAGAATTGCTCAGCTAGTGAGCATGTACTCTGAATGTCTGGGTACTACAATCGCTTGAATCAAGTGGGAGTTAATCTTCCAGATAAGATAATGATTAACAGAGTTCTCTAGTCACCATCACCAAGTTACTGGAACTTCGTGATGAACAATAGTATGCAAGGGATGACGAAAACGATTCCCGAGATCTTCATGATGCTGAAATCGACGAAGGTAGAAATCAAGAAAAAGCATCAAGTATTGATGATTAACAAGATCACTAGTTTCAAGAAAAGGGCAAAGGGAAAGAAAGGGAACTTCAAATAGAATGGCAAGCAAGTTGTCACTCCCATGAAGAAGCCCAAAGCTAGACCTAAGCCTGAAACTGAGTGCTTCTACTGTAAAGGAAATGGTCACTGGAAGCGGAACTACCCCAAATATTTGGTGGAAAAGAGGGATGGCAAAGTGAACAAAGGTATATTTGATATACAGGTTATTGATGTATGCCTTGCTAGTGTTCATAGTAGCCCCTAGGTATTCGATACTTGTTTGGTTGCTAAGATTAGTAACTCGAAACAGGAGTTATAGAATAAATAGAGACTAGTCAAGGATGAAGTGACGATGTATGTTGGAAGTGGTTCATCATCGTACACTCCCTATAATTTCAGGATTAGTGTTGAACCTAAATAAATGTTATTTGGTGTTTGCGTTAAGCATGAATATGATTAGATCATGTTTATTGCAATACGGTTATTCATTTAAGACAAATAATAATTGTTATTCTGTTTACATGAATAAAAACTTCTATGGTCATATGTCCAATGTTGATGGTTTATTGAATATCGATCATTGAGGGAGTCCTGGACTAGGGGGTGTCCGGACAGCCGGATTATCATCGTCTGCCGGACTCCAATACTACGAAGATACAAGATTGAAGACTCCGTCCCGTGTCCAGATGGGACTTTCCTTGGCGTGGAAGGCAAGCTTGGCGATACGGATATGTAGATCTCCTACCATTGTAACCGACTCTGTGTAACCCTAGCCCTCTTCGGTGTCTATATAAACCGGAGGGCTTTAGTCCGTAGGACAACACAACCATTACAACGATCATACCATAGGCTAGCTTCTAGGGTTTAGCCTCCTTGATCTCGTGGTAGATCCACTCTTGTACTACCCATATCATCAATATCAATCAAGCAGGAGTAGGGTTTTACCTCCATCGAGAGGGCCCGAACCTGGGTAAAAACATCGTGTCCCTTGTCTCCTGTTACCATCCACCTAGACGCACAGTTCGGGACCCCCTACCCGAGATCCGCCGGTTTTTGACACCAACATTGGTGCTTTCATTGAGAGTTCCTCTGTGTCGTCACCGATAGGCTCGATGGCTTCTTCAATCAACAATGCCGTCCAGGGTGAGACTTTTCTCCCCGGACAGATCTTCGTATTCGGCGGCTTCGCACTGCGGGCCAATTCACTTGGCCATCTGGAGCAGATTGAAAGCTACGCCCCTGGCCGTCAGGTCAGATTTGGAAGTCTAAACTTCATGGCGGACATCCGCGGAGATTTGATCTTCGACGGATCCGATCCGCAGCCGAACGTGCCGCACTGTCGCGATGGGCACGATTTAGCTCTGCCGCCGGACAGTACCTTGGAGGCCGCACATGAATCCGCTCCGACCCATAGTCCGGAGCCGATCGCACAGATCGAGCATGGGTGGCTGGACACCGCCTCGGGAGCTGCAACTTCCACGGCGATGGAGCCGAACACTGACCTCGTCCCTTATAAATTCCGTGACTCCGAGGTGCCGGACTCCCTGCCGGACTCCGAACCTCCTGCGCCCCTGCCAATCGAATCCGATTGGGCGCCGATCATGGAGTTCACTGCTGCGACATCTTTCAGCACTCACCCTTTGGTGACATCTTAAATTCGCTAAAGCATCTCTCGCTATCCGGAGAGCCCTGGCCGGATTATGGCCAGGATGGTTGGCATGCGGACGACGAAGAAATTCAAAGCCCACCCACCTCCCACTTTGTAGCCACTGTCGACGATCTAACCGACATGCTAGACTATGACTCCGAAGGCATCGATGGTATGGACGACGATGCCGGAGACGAACAAGAACCAGCGCCTACAGGGCACTGGAAGACCACCTCGTCATATGACATATACATGGTGGACACCCCAAAAGATGGGGACGGCGAAGAAGCAGCGGAGGCAGATTCCTTAAAGAAACAGCCCAAGCGCCGACGTCAGCGGCGCCGCTCTAAATCCCGCCACAGCAAGAATGGAGATTCCGGCACAGGAGATAATAACACCCCAGAAAGTGCCGAAGACAATCCCCTCCAGCAAGATTCAGCGCATGAGGACGCAGAAGCAAGCCCTCACGAAAGAGCGGAAGACGAAGAGGTTGAGGATGATAATTACATACCTCCCTCCGGAGACGAGGCAAGCCTCGACGACGACGAATTCGTCGTGCCCGAGGATCCTGTCGAACAAGAGCGTTTCAAACGCAGGCTAATGGCCACAGCAAACAGCCTAAAGAAAAAGCAGCAGCAGCTTCAAGCTGATCAAGACCTGCTGGCCGACAGATGGACCGAGGTCCTCGCGGCCGAAGAGTATGAACTCGAACGTCCCTCTAAGAGCTACCCAAAACGCAAGTTGCTCCCCCGATTAGAGGAGGAAGCATACATACCTTCATCACCAGCGCACAATACGGCCGACTGACCGCCCCGTGGTCGCGACAGAGAGGCATCCAGGCCCTCCACCAAGACCGTACCCCGGCATCGCTCCAAAAGTACGAAGCCATGAGGGAACGCGTCAGACTTGCGAGATATATTGGAGGACAGAGCAAGGCAATCCAGATCTATCTATGGATCACGTGGGCGCCCCACGACCCACGACGAATACCGTCGAGCCGGATACAACAACTCTGGCCGGGCCGAACACAGCAGACAGCGCTCCCTTGAGCTACGTCGTGATATTGCTCAATACAGAGGCGCCGCACACCCGCTATGCTTCACTGACGAAGTAATGGATCATCAAATCCCTGAAGGGTTTAAACCCATAAACATTGAATCCTACGATGGCACGACAGACCCCGCGGTTTGGATCGAAAATTATCTCCTTCACATCCATATGGCCCGCGGCGACGATCTCCACGCCATCAAATATCTCCCGCTCAAGCTTAAAGGACCAGCTCGGCATTGGCTTAACAGCCTGCCTGCAGAGTCAATTGGGTGTTGGGAGGACCTGGAAGCCGCATTCCTCGACAACTTCCAGGGCACATATGTGCGACCACCAGATGCCGATGACCTAAGCCACATAATCCAGCAGCCAGACGAATCGGCCAGGCAATTCTGGACACGGTTCTTAACAAAGAAAAATCAAATCGTCGACTGTCCGGATGCAGAGGCCCTCGTAGCCTTCAAACATAACATCCGCGATGAGTGGCTAGCCCGGCACCTAGGACAGGAAAAGCCAAAATCCATGGCAGCCCTCACATCATTAATGACCCGCTTCTGTGCGGGAGAGGATAGCTGGCTAGCCCGCAGCAACAACCTCAGCAAAAATGTTGGTAGTCCGGATACTAAGGACCACAATGGCAGGTCGCGTCGAAGCAAAAATAAACGCCGCGTTAACAACGACGACAAGGAGGATATGGCAGTCAACGCCGGATTCCGAGGCTCTAAACCCGGTCAGTGGAAGAAGCCATTCAAAAGAACCACTCCGGGTCCGTCCAATTTGGACCGAATACTCGACCGCTCATGCCAGATACATGGCACCCCCGAAAAGCCAGCTAACCACACCAACAGAGATTGTTGGGTATTTAAGTAGGCAGGCAAGTTAATTGCCGAAAACAATGACAAGGGGCTGCACAGCGACGACGAGGAAGAGACCCGACCGCCGAACAGTAGAGGACAGAAGGGTTTCCCCCCACAAGTGCGGACGGTAAACATGATATACGCAACCCATATACCCAAGAGGGAGCGGAAGCGTGCACTAAGGGACGTATATGCGATGGAGCCAGTCACCCCTAAGTTCAATCCATGGTCCTCTTGCCCGATCACTTTCGATCGAAGAGACCATCCGACCAGTATTCGCCATGGCGGATTCGCCGCATTGGTTTTAGACCCAATCGTCGATGGATTTCACCTCACGAGAGTCCTGATGGACGGCGGCAGTAGCCTGAACCTGCTTTATCAGGATACAGTGCGCAAGATGGGCATAGACCCCTCAAGGATTAAACCTACAAAGACGACCTTCAAAGGCGTCATACCAGGTGTGGAGGCCAATTGTACAGGCTCAGTAACACTGGAAGTGGTCTTCGGATCCCCGGATAATTTCCGGAGCGAGGAGTTAATCTTCGACATAGTCCCGTTCCGCAGCGGCTATCACGCTCTGCTTGGACGAACCGCGTTTGCAAAGTTCAACGCGGTGCCGCATTACGCATACCTCAAGCTCAAGATGCCAGGCCCTCGTGGAGTCATCACGGTCAACGGAAATACGGAACGCTCCCTCCGAACGGAGGAACATACAGCGGCTCTTGCGGCAGAAGTACAGAGCAGCCTTCTAAGGCAATTTTCGAGTCCGGCCGTTAAACGGCCGGACACGGCCAAACACGCCCGGAGCAACATCAACCAAGACCACCTGGCACGTCCCAAGCACGCGTAGCAATGCGGCCCCAACCCCAGCCCTCGCATGATTGCAAGACCAACCCTCCGCGTACATCATTACGCTCTGGAGATACCATGGGCCTAGGGGGAGGGGCACAACCACGACAGACCCAGAGTGCGGCTCCACCACACCAGGGGCTCACAAGTGTGTCGCCTATATACAGGACTCCCAAGCACGTGTAGCAATGCGGCCCCAACCCTAGCCCTCGCATGATTGCAAGATCAACCCTCCGCGTACATCATTACGCTCTGGAGATACCATGGGCCTAGGGGGAGGGGCACGACCACGACAGACCCAGAGTGCGGCTCCACCACACCAGGGGCTCACAAGTGTGTTGCCTATATACAGGACTCTGTCACCAGAGGCCCTGTCCGGCGGCGAACCCGCCGAACTCACGATACAACAGCCAGGGAGGGAAAAAGGCTGCGACGAACACTCAGGTGGTCTCCATTACGAGCATTAAATTTGATTATATACACCAGTCCGCAGCCCACCCCTGGAGGGGGACATGTTTAATTAGTCCAATCCCTTGCTTACCGCACTATTTGTATCACTCCGCACTCATAGCAGAATTCCTTGAATAAATAATGCATCACTTTTTGCTTGTAATTGCATTAACTTACATATATGTTCACTAATGACATCTTGCACCCGTATATTTTGGTACGACTGAATACACCAGAGGCTTATGTTCCCCGCATTATGGTGTGATAAGTCCGAACACTTTCACAAGTGTGGCACCCCGAACTTATAGCATTATATGAATCGGCTCCGAATCATGTCTTGGGTCAATAGTTGGGTTTGCCCGGCTCCCACGTTTTGGTACCTTACGTTCCGTTCTGTCGGCTAAGGTGGCACTGGGAGAACCACTGCGATTGCGCCCCGGTTGAGCTGGGCGAGCGCCTCAGTGGAGAAAGCTAAAACTGACTGTCATGGTAAGGCGAGAGACTGGTCGCTGTTCGAGAGGTCTTTTCGAGTCCTTAAAGACTTATGCCGCTTCAAGCGAAGAACCGGATAATGTTCGGCCAAGGCGTGGATAGTGCCCCGAACTCGGTCTTCCGAATACTAGGGGCTTCGCCGAAATTTAAAATTATAGAATTTTATGGCTAAGTGAGAATGTTTAAGCATTATAAGTCCGGTTGCCTTGTTTGTAGTGTTGAGCGCCTCCCTAGATGGACCCAAAAATGGGAACAAGAGTGCTCAAGTTTATCCCGAACACCCCAGCACTCGTGGCTTGGGGGCTGAAGCCGACGACTTGCCATCTCTCAGATTTCATAAACGGCCGCACAGAAGGTAATATTTTAAATCAAACAAGCATTGCTTAGTGCATATGAACAAAGTTTTCAGCGCACAGGATAATACATGGCGAGTTTACTCAATAATTACATCTTTGGGGCACTCATCCGCAATCTTGCGGGCACCCTTCAGGACAGTCTTATAGTACATCTCGGGCGTACGATACTCCTTGCCCGCTGGCGGTGCGTTAGTGATAAGCCTCTCCGCATCCAGCCTGCCCCAGTGCACCTTTGCGCGGGCAAGGGCCCGACGAGCACCTTCAATACAGGCGGAGCGCTTGATGACCTCCACCCAGGGGCACGCATCCACTAGCCGCCGCACGAGGCCGAAGTAGCTCCCAGGCATGGCCTCTCCAGGCCACAGCCGGACTATGAGGCCCTTCATGGCCTGCTCGGCTACCTTGTGGAGCTCGACCAGCTGCTTCAGCTGGTCGCTAGGGGGCACCGGATGTCCGGCCTCAGCGTACTGAGACCAGAAGACCTTCTCCGTTGAGCTCCCCTCTTCGCCACGGTAGAATGCGGCGGCATCGGACGCACTGCGAGGCAGATCTGCAAACGCCCCTGGAGAGCTCCGAATTCGGGTAAGTGTCAGGTAGTTTACATTAATATGCTTGCTTTGCATGAAAAATGCCTTACCCGCCGCTATTTTCTTCACATCCTCAACCTCCTGAAGGGCCTTATGGGCCTCGGCCTTGGCGGCTTTGGCACTTTCGAGAGCCGAGGCAAGCTCGGACTCCCGAGTCTTTGAGTCGCGCTCCAAACTCTCATGCTTTTCCATGAGAGCCTGGAGCTCTTGCCGCACCTCCACCACCCGCGCCACCTGCTTCTCGCGCTCTGCCCGTTCCGCGGCCGCATTGCGTTCAGCCGCGGACACAGCCTCCTTCAGGGTTGCCACCTTGTTCGTGGCCCCTGCAGTACCCATGTTATCCTTGTTATTTTTATTGCAACCTAAATCCTTTTCTGTAAGGTAACTATTCAAAGTGGTGTTACTCACCTTCTTTGTCCTCGAGCTGCTTCTTGGCACGGCCGAGCTCTTGCTCGGACCGCTCGAGGTCCTGCTTCAAAGCACCGACCTCCACAGTCAGTGCGGCAGAGGTCAGCAGCGCAGCCTGCAAACCCATATTGACACAATTTTTTAGCAACCCTGCGTATATCTTTTTTAGATCCTCAGTCCGGCTTTTCGACCGAACCGAGCATCAGGGGCTACTGTCTATGCGGTATTACATTACATAATTTTAACTTCTTACCTCAAAGCCTGTTAGAAGGTTGCTGCAGGCTTCGGTCAGCCCGCTCTTGGCGAGCTGAACCTTCTGAATCACCGCACTCATGATAGTGCGGTGTTCTTCCTCGATGGAAGCGCCTTTGAGCACCTCCAGCAAGTTGTCCGGCGCCTCCGGTTGGACGGGGGCCGCCGACGTCACGGTCTTGCCCTTCTTGCGAAGGGGCCGCCTGCCGGACTCCGGAACCACTGCGGGTTCCAGCATGGAGTCCAGCGCAAAGTCTGGGAGGCTGCCTTGCGGCGCCTCCGGAGCCTCCTCCTGATGGGTCCCTTCCCGGGATCCCACCTCGGCGTCCTCAGCGGCGCGAGGGGTGGAGGCAGTCGGGATGGAATCCACATCCGACGGAGCCAACGACCCGCTCGATGAAGCGGGGAGATCATCATCGGCCGGACTGCAGGCAGAGTGCGGCATTAGAAGGACACTATGTGACACATGAGAAATTACAAATCATTCAGGAATCCGGATACTTACGATCTTGCCGGAGGCCTGGCCCTTGACGGCCACTCTTCGTCGCCAACGTTGGTGTTAGCGGAGCTGTCCGGGGGAATAGTCCTTCCCCTCTTGGACCCTTCGGCCTCCCCTGTCGGGGAGGCCTTCCTCTTTCTCTCTCCCTCCTCTGGGAGAGAGTCCTCCTTCTCCTCCTCGTCTTTGGGGGAGGAGTCCGCCTCGGAGCCATTAGACGATGAGTCCGATACCACCTGGCGCCGGGAAGTTCTTCGAGTTCCCGTGGCCTCCTTCTTGGCCTTCTTCTCCGGCACCACGCGCGGTGCCGGAACCAGCAGCCCCGCTAAACGGGCGTCTACTGGGTTTTCTGGCATGGGAGCTGGGCAGATGATCTTCTCGGCCTTCCTCATCCAGTCCTGTCAAAGGAAAAGGGAGATTGAAACCCGCGTAGAGTCAAACTGTTAAAAACAAGTGTCCCGTAAAGGGGTAGAATCACTTACCTCGTCAGCTGGACGCTGCGAGCGAAATCCGCAATCTTCAGTGGCGGATGTGGGAGCCTCGGCGCCCTTGAACAACACCCTACAGGCGCCTTCGTACATCGTGTCGAAGAGCCCGCTCAATGCCTGGTGCTGTGCCGGATTGAACTCCCACAAATTAAACGCTCGTTGTTGGCAGGGGAGAATCCGGCGGATGAGCATGACTTGGACCACGTTGACAAGCCTGAGCTTCTTGCTCACCAGCTTCTGGATGCAGTCTTGGAGTCCCGTCAGCTCCTCCGAACTACCCCATAGCAAGCCCTTCTCTTTCCAGGAGGTGAGCTGCGTAGGGATACCAGATCTGAACTCGGGGGCTGCCGCCCACTTAGGGTCGCGCGGCTCGGTGATGTAGAAGCACCCCGATTGCCACCCCTTGACGGACTCCACAAAGGCCCCTTCGAACCAGAGGACGTTGGGCATCTTGCCCAACATGGCGCCTCCGCACTCCGCTTGAGTGCCCTTCACTACCTTCGGCTTGACATTGAAGGTCTTGAGCCACAAGCCGAAGTGGGGCTGGATGTAGAGGAAGGCCTCGCACACGACGATAAACGCCGAGATGTTGAGGACGAAGTTCGGCGCCAGATCATGGAAATCCAGGCCATAGAAGAACATGATCCCCCAGACAAAGGGGTGAAGTGGAAAGCCCAGTCCGCAGAGGAAGTGGGGAAGGAAAACGACCCTCTCATGGGGCCTGGGGGTGGGGATGAGCTGCCCCTTGTCGGGCAACCTGTGCGCGATATCGCCGGAAAGATATCCGGCGCTACGCAGTCTTGCGATGTGCTCCTCCGTGACGGAGGAGGCCAACCATTTGCCTCCCACTCCAGACATGGTCGGAGAAGGTCGAGACGAGATGCGCGAACTTGGGCGCTGGAGCTCGAGTGCGCGGAGATGGATAAGCAAAGGAGGAAGAAGGCATAGGTGAAAAGGTGGATCCTTATCCCCTTATATATAGGAGGACGAAGACTATACGTCCCCACCAGCCTAGTAAAACTCGCTTATCTCCCAAGCGCCACCATCAATGGCGCTATTGGGTTACCCACGTCCGTATTGATGAGAATCCCGGAATAAGGGGAACACGATCTCTGCTTCGACAAGACGTGCCAAGGAAACCGCTTCGCTAAACGCGCTGAGGTGGTATAATAAAAAACGATTCAAGTAAAGGCTTGGTAGTGGCGTGACGTCATGCTACAAGATACATCAGCAGATTGAACTTGTGTACATAATATTCTCTCTACGGTAGGATGTGGAATTTATTTTGCAGAGCCGGACACTATCCTGGTGTTCACAATCTTCTATGGATTATTCGGAGGAGGAACCCGCCTTGCAATGCCGAACATTATGCGCGCCGGACTCATCGTCATTGAAGCCAGGTTCAGGGGCTACTGAGGGAGTCCTGGACTAGGGGGTGTCCGGACAGCCGGACTATCATCGTCCGCCGGACTCCAAGACTACGAAGATACAAGATTGAAGACTCCGTCCCGTGTCCGGATGGGACTTTCCTTGGCGTGGAAGGCAAGCTTGGCGATACGGATATGTAGATCTCCTACCATTGTAACCGACTCTGTGTAACCCTAGCCCTCTCCAGTGTCTATATAAATCGGAGGGCTTTAGTCCGTAGGACAACACAACCATTACAACGATCATACCATAGGCTAGCTTCTAGGGTTTAGCCTCCTTGATCTCGTGGTAGATCCACTCTTGTACTACCCATATCATCAATATCAATCAAGCAGGAGTAGGGTTTTACCTCCATCGAGAGGGCCCGAACCTGGGTAAAAACATCGTGTCCCTTGTCTCCTTTTACCATCCGCCTAGACGCACAGTTCGGGACCCCCTACCCGAGATCCGCCGGTTTTGACACCGACAATCACGGTAACACACATATTCATAATATTGATGCCAAAAGATGCAAAGTTGATAATGATAATGCAAGTTATTTGTGGCACTGTTGTTTGGGTCATATCGGTGTAAAGCGCATGAAGAAACTCCATAAAGATGGACTTTTGGAATCACTTGATTATGAATCATTTGATACTTGCGAACCATGCCTGATGGGCAAGATGACTAAAACTCCGTTCTCTGGAACAATGGAATGAGATAGTGACTTATTGGAAATAATACATACCGATGTATGCGGTCCAATGAATGTTGATGCTCGTGGCGGGTATCGTTATTTTTTGACTTTCACAGATGATTTAAGAAGATATGGGTATATCTACCTAATGAAACACAAGTTTGAACTTTTGAAAGTTCAAAGAATTTCAGAGTGAAGTGGAGAATCATCGTAACAAGAAAATAAAAGTTTCTACAATCTGATCGTGGAGGAGAATATTTGAGTTACGAGTTTGTCCTTCATTTAAAACAATGTGGAATAGTTTCACAGCTCATGCCACCTAGAACACCACAGCGTAATGGTGTGTCCGAACATCGTAACCGCACTTTATTGGATATGGTGCGATCTATGATGTCCCTTACCAATTTACCACTATCGTTTTGGGGTTATGCATTAGAGACAGCTGCATTCACTTTAAACAGGGCATTGACAAACTCCGTTGAGATGACACCATATGAACTATGGTTTGGCAAGAAATCTAAGCTGTCGTTTCTTCAAGTTTGGGTCTGTGATGCTTGTGTGAAAAATCTTCAACTTGATAAGCTCGAACCCAAATCGGAGAAGTGCGTCTTCATAGGATACCCAAAGGAAACTGTTGGGTACACCTTCTATCACAGATCTAGAGGCAAGATATTCGTTGCTAAGAATGGATCCTTTCTAGAGAAGGAGTTTCTCTCGAAAGAAGTGAGTGGGAGGAAAGTAGAACTTGATGAGGTAATTGTACCTTCTCCCAAATTGGAAACTAGTTCATCTCAGAAATCAGTTCTAGTGATTCCTACACCAATTAGTTAGGAAGCTAATGATGATGATTATGAAACTTCAGATCAAGTTACTACCAAACCTCGTAGGTCAACCAGAGTATGGTCCGCACCAGAGTGGTACGGTAATCCTATTCTGGAAGTCATGTTACTAGACCATGATGAACCTATGAACTATGAGGAAGCGATGATGAGCCCAGATTACGTGAAATGGCTTGAGGCCATGAAATCTGAGATGGGATCCATGTATGAGAACAAAGTGTGGACTTTGGTGGACTTGCTCGATGATCGGCAAGCCATAGAAAATAAATGGATCTTCAAGAGGAAGACGGACGCTGATAGTAGTGTAAATATCTTGAAAACTTGACTTGTCGCAAAAGGTTTTTGACAAGTTCAAGGTGTTGACTACAATGAGATTTTCTCAACTGTAGCGATGCTTAAACCCGTCCTAATCATGTTAGCAGTTGCCATATTTTATGAAATCTAGCAGATGGATGTCAAAACTGCATTCCTGAATGAATATCTGGAAGAAGAGTTGTATATGATGCAACCAGAAGGTTTTGTCAATCCAAAGGGTGCTAACAAAGTGTGCAAGCTACAGCGATCCATTTATGGACTGGTGCAAGCCTCTCGGAGTTGGAGTAAATGCTTTGATAGTGTGATCAATGCATATGGTTTTATACAAACTTTTAGAGAAGCCCGTATTTACAAGAAAGTGAGTGGGAGCTCTGTAGCATTTCTAATATTATATGTGGATGACATATTGTTGATTGGAAATGATATAGAATTTTTGGATAGCATAAAGGGATACTTGAATATGAGTTTTTCAATAAAAGACATCGGTGAAGCTGCTTATATATTGGGCATCAAGATCTATAGAGATAGATCAAGATGCTTGATAAGATTTTTCAATGAATACATACCTTGACAAGTTTTTGAAAGAGTTCAAAATGGATCAGTTAAAGGAGTTCTTGTCTGTATTACAAGGTGTAAAATTGAGTAAGACTCAAAGCCCGACCACGGCAGAAGATAGAAAGAGAATGAAAGTCATTCCCTATGCCTTAGTCATAGGTTCTATAAAGTATGTCATGCTATGTACCAGACCAGTTGTATGCCTTGCTATAAGTTTGGCAAGGGGGTACGGTAGTGATCCAGGAGTGGATCACTGTATAGCAGTCAAAGTTATCCTTAGTTACCTAAGAGGACTAAGGAAATATTTCTCGGTTATGGAAGTGATAAAGAGTTTGTCGTAAAGAGCTACGTCGATGCAAGCTTTTACACCAATCCAGATGACTCTGAGTCTCATTCTGGATACATATTGAAAGTGGGAGCTATTAGCTAGAGTAGCTCCATGCAGAGCATTGTAGACATAGAATATTTGCAAAATACATACGGCTCTGAATGTGACAGACCCGTTGACTAAACTTCTCTCACAAGCAAAACATGCCACACCTTAGTACTCTTTGGGTGTTAATCACATAGCAATGTGAACTATATTATTGACTCTAGTAAACCCTTTGGTTGTTGGTCACATGGCAATGTGAACTATGGGTGTTAATCACATACAAATGTGAACTATTGATGTTAAATCACATGGCTATGTGAACTAGATTATTGACTCTAGTGCAAGTGGGAGACTGAAGGAAATATGCCCTAGAGGCAATAATAAAGTTATTATTTAGTTCCTTATATCATGATAAATGTTTATTATTCATGCTAGAAATTGTATTAACCGGAAACTTAGTACATGTGTGAATACATAGACAAAACATAGTGTCCCTAGTATGCCCCTACTTGACTAGCTCGTTAATCAAAGTGGTTATGTTTCCTAACCATAGACATGTGTTATCATTTGATGAACGGGATCACATCATTAGGAGAATGATGTGATGGACAATACCCATCCATTAGCTTAACATTATGATCGTTACAGTTTCATTGCTACTGCTTTCTTCATGACTTATACACGTTCCTCGGACTACTGATATTATGCAACTCCCAAATACCGGAGGAACACCTTGTGAAAGGGCATGTAGCCCCTAAGTGTGGTTTTGGTAATTAAATGACAATCTCTATGGACTAATGTTTTCAGTGAGATATATTTGAAGGTTTTGTCATAGATAGTGCCTCAAGGATATTGGACGGAATCAAGGATGAAGTCCATATATATGAAGATAGTGCCTCAAGGGTATTGGACGGAATCAAGGATGAAGTCCATATATATATGAAGATAGTGCCTCAAGGATATTGGACGGAATCAATGATGAAGTCCATATATATAAAGATATATTTGCCCTATGCTTTGGTATTAAATGACAATTCCTATGGAGCATCAAGTGCATTGAATCTTATATGAAGATATGTTCCATAGTGATGCTTGAAGTGCATTGGGTTGTTTTGTGAAATCTGCCATCAAAGCATCCGAAGAAGTCCTCATGGTATCCTTCTCTGGATACCCCGTGCACACGGGCTTGTACCGTGCGCACGGGGTCGAGTGTCAACTCTCTGGATACCCCGTGCTCACGGGGCCTAGGTGTTGGCTCTCGAGATCCCATATCCAGTGAGGTTTCAAGTTGGTCTTCGGGTACTTCTATTGAAGCCATCAAGATTGGTTTCAATGCCTAATCTAATTATGTTCATGATGGAGTGCATTGGAGGATCTCAAAGATTGATACATTTGGGCTTCTGAGGATCAAGGCTTGAGAGAGTAATCAAAGAGAAGAATTCAAGTTATGGTTTCAAGAAAAGATCATGGTGAGCTCATGTGTTGGGTTTAGGTTGATCAAGTCTTGAAGCAAACAACTAGAGTGAAGAATTCATTGCGCCTCTCAAGATATTATGATGGAGGGCTTTTAAGGATCAAGGGCTTGAGAGAATAATCAAAGAGAAGAATTCAAGTTATGGTCTCAAGACAAGATCATGGTGAGCTCATGTGTTGGGTTTCGGTTGATCAAGTCTTGAAGCAAGCAACTAGAGTGACGAATTCATTATGCCTCTCAAGAGATTGTGATGGAGTTTTTTAGAAGGGCAAGTGGTGACCAAGATGATATTCATAGTGGAACTTGATATGGTCATGGAAGAGTATTTGGTGATATAGTCTTGAAGCAATGAAGGGAAATGAAGAGTTCATTGTGGCTTTCAAGAAACCAAGATGGAGCTTCGAGTAAATATGTTGGTTGACCAAGATGAAGCTCGAAGATTATATCTAAGTGGTCAACTCTCAAAGCACAAACATTGTACCACGTGAGATCAAGTGATCTAGTGGTATGGTAAGTAATTGTGAATTGTGCTTTGTTACCTAACCCATGCTATGTGTTTGGTATGTCTATGTGGGTTAGGTGTTTCTCATGGGCTTGCATCAAAAGGAAAGATCTCAAGTAGCCTATGTGTGCATGACATCAAGTGGTGATGGTCATCGGGTTCGAGGAGTCCAAGTGCAAGATGAGAAGCTGGAGGTTATATGCTTTGAAGCTTGCGGTCCACATCATGATAATGCTCATGTGAAGATGGGCTTAAGTTAATGCTCCCCTCATTGCAATATGAGGAATCAATTCGAGCATCTTCACCAAGTGGTTGTGGACAAGAAAGGGATTCCAACTTGAGACAAGCATTGGAGTCATCACCAAGCTCAAGTTGAATATGCAAGGCAAAGGTATACCTTAGCTAGGTTTTCCTAGTTTTGCCAGTCTCATGGTGCTTGGATGGAGACCGGATTATAGGTTTGATAGCCGTACTATCAAGAGGGACTCTCGGGCAAGTAGCTTGATCATGTCGCATGTAGAGAGCTCAAACCTTTGCATTACTTGCATCATTATTTACTGTTGATCTTGGGTGGTTCTCTATGTGAGGACCTTGGGCTTTTCCATAGCTTCAAAATGAGCCCAAGATCATCGAATTCGGAGTCCGTATGCCTAAGTTATCACTGTTTTAGTGGGCTCCTGCAAGCTGTTCTGGGTACCCCATGGACACGGGGTTTTTGACCCCCGTGGGCACGGGGCCCCGTGCACACGGGCTTGTATCATGCGCACGGGACCCCGTGGGCACGGGGTCTAAACCCTCGTGGGCACGGGGTGTCCAGGAAGTGTCCGTTGGAGCCCCAACGGCTAGTTTTGGAAGTTGGCTATAAAAGAGCCCTTCCTCCCCACCGGTTTGGGGGTTGTTCATTCACATTCTAAACATCATTTTGAGCCTCTTACCACCTCTCCCAAACCCCTATCTCCCTTCTAAGTGAAGGGGGATTTGTGGATGGATCTTGGAGTCATTTGTTGATTTCCTCCATTGCATCCCCTCTCTTCAATCTCCCACTTTCTTGAGTTGCATCTTGTGAGATTAAGAGAGTGAGTTGAGCATTTGTTGCTTGACCTTGCATTGCATTTGTTGCATTGTTTTGAGCTCCCCGCATCGATTTGTTCGTGTGAGAGCCCGTGAGTTTATTACTCTTGGAGGCTTCGCCTCCTAGACGGTTTGGTGATATATTGAGAAGATTGTGAAGAGGCCTATGTGACCAAGGTTCCCCCGGAAGCTTCCTTTTGTGGTGTGCTCTGAGGAAGGGTGTTCAAGTGGCCTAGGTGGTCAAGTTCCTTCGGAAGCTTCCGTGGTTGTGGTGTGCTCCGGAGAGGTTTGTAAAGATGTGGTGGTCGCCTTCAAGACCAACCCCGAGTGAACCGAGGCTCATCCGTTGGGGGTGACTCAAAAGGGAGAATATGGTGAGTCACTTGGTGACGCCCCGGAGCTTTGGCTACGACACCGCTCTAACGGAGATTAGCACTCTCACGAGTGTGAACTTCGGGATAAATCCGCGTCCCCGACTCACTTGTGGTTATCTCATACCCACACCCTTTACTTTCCGCAATTCATACTTGCCCATATTGATATATCTTGTGATAGTTGAATTGCTTTGTTGTTCCTTAATTTCCATATCTTGTGATATAGTTTGTGCTTGCTAGTTTGCTTAATTGCCTATCTTGTTTATCATAGGTTGTTGGTGCACTTAGTTGAGCCTAGCATATTTAGGATTTGTGCTTGAAAAGTATCCGTTAGTTTAATTTCGCATTAGGATAAAGCCAAATCTGTAAAAGTTTTAAAACTCCTATTCACCCCCCCTCTAGTCGTCATCTAGATCATTTCACCTTGTGTGCTAACAAATGTCACAACGTAACTGGGTGATTATAAAGATACTCTACATGTGTCTCCGAAGGTGTTTGTTGGGTTGGCATAGATTGAGATTAGGATTTGTCACCCCGTGTATCGGAGGGGTATCTCTGGGCCCTCTCGGTAATGCTCATCACTATAAGCCTTGCAAGCAATGTTACTAATGAGTAAGTTGCAGGATGAAGCATTACAGAACGAGTAAAGAGACTTGTCGGTAACGAGATTGAACTAGGTATGATGATACCGACAATCGAATCTCGGGCAAGTAACATACCGATGACAAAGGGAACAACATATGTTGTTATGCGGTTTGACCGATAAAGATCTTCGTAGAATATGTAGGAGCCAATATGAGCATCCAGGTTCCACTATTGGTTATTGATCTAAGATGTGTCTCGACCATGTCTACATAGTTCTCGAACCCGTAGGGTCCGCACGCTTAACATTTGATGACGATTTGTATCATGAGTTATGTGTTTGAATGACCGAAGTTTGTTTGGAGTCCCGGATGAGATCACGGACGTGACGAGGAGTCTCTAAATGGTAGAGACATAAAGATTGATATATTGGAAGGCTATATTCGCACATCGGAAAGGTTTCGAATGATCGGGTATTTTTCGGAGTATCGGGGAGTTACGGGAATTCACCGGGAGAAGTAATGGGCCTTATTGGGCCATACGGGAATGGAGGAGGCAGGCCAAGGGGAGGTGGCGCCCCCCATGGGTCCGAATTGGACTAGGGGAAGGGCGGCGCCCCCCTTGCCCTTTCCTACTCCCTCTCTCTTTCCCTCTTTCCTTCTCTCCTACTCCGAAAAGGAAAGGGATTCCTACTAGGACTTGGAAGTCCTAGTAGGACTCCATACTCTTGGTGCACCCCTAAGGGGCCGGCCTCTCTCCCTCCCTCCTTTATATACGTGGGCAGGGGGCACCCCAAAGACACACCAAGTTTTTCTTTAGCCATGTGCGGTGCCCCCTCCACAGTTACACACCTCGATCATATCGCCGTAGTGCTTAGGCAAAGCCCTGCGCCGGTAACTTCATCATCACCATCGCCACGCTGCTGTGCTGACAGAACTCACCCTCGTTCTCAACTGGATCAAGAGCATGAGGGACGTCATCAAGATGAATGTGTGCTGAACGCAGAGGTGCCGTACGTTCGGTACTTGGATCAGTTTGATCGCGAAGACGTTTGACTACATCAACCGCCTTAACTAAACGCTTCCGCTTTCGGTCTATGAAGGTACGTGGACACACTCTCCCCTCTCGTTGCTATGCATCTCCTAGATAGATCTTGCGTGATCGTAGGAATTTTTTTGAAATTACCGCGTTCCCCAACAGCCAACACTCTAGCTAGATTGATTTCATCCTCTCGAGAAGAGAAGATAGGCATGTGTGCCTAGATTGTAAGGTGATACCTGGAGAGAGTGTCGTCACTCAGCGTAAGCTGGTGCCGACTTCTGCTTTCAAGTCTATGTCCAGCAAGATAAGCGTGCCAAAGCCGCTAGAACGAAGTGCTGGAAGCTCAAGGGAGGGTAGCTCAGGCTTTCAAGGAGAGGTTCATTAAGGAGGACCCTTGGGAGGAAGGAGGGGATGCGAACAATGTGTGCATGAAGATGGCGACTTGCATTCGTAAGGTGGACTCGGAGGAGTTTGGAGTGTCCAAGGGAAGGAGAAGCGAAGCTAAGGATCCCTAGTGGTGGAATGATGATGTCCAGAAGGAGATTAAGGAGAAGAAAGACTGTTTTAGATGCCTATACCTCGATAGGAGTGCCGACAACATAAAGAAGTACAAGATGGCGAAGAAGCCTCAAAGCGAGCTATCAGTGAAGCAAGGGGACGGGCATATGAGGGCTTCTACCAACGGCTAGGCACGAAGGAAGGTGAAAGGGACATCTACAAGATGGCCAAGATCCGCGAGAGGAAGATGAGGGATGTTGGCCAAATCAAATGCATCAAGGATGGAGCAGACCAACTCCTAGTGAAGGACGAGGAGATTAAGCATACATTGTGGGTGTACTTCGACAAGCTATTAAATGGGGAGAATGAGAGTTATACCATTGAACTAGATGACTCCTTTGATGAGACCAGGAGTCTAAGGTCAAGGAGGCTTTAAAAAGGATGAAAGGAGGCAAGGTGATGGGCCCTGATTGTATCCCCATTGAGGTGTGGAAAGGCCTTAGAGACATAGCGATAGTATGGCTAACCACGCTTTTCAACCTCTTTTTTCAGGCAAACAAGATGCGAGAAGAATGGAGACGGAGTATATTAGTACCAATCTTCAAGAACAAGGGGGATGTTCGGAGTTGTACTAATTACCGTGGAATTAAGCGGGTGAGCCATACAATGAAGCTATGGGAGAGAGTCATTGAGCACCGCTTAAGAAGAATGCCAAGCGTGACCAAAAATCTGTTTGGTTTCATGCCTGGGAGGTCGACCATGGAAGCCATTTTCTTGGTACGACAACTTATGGAGAGATACATGGAGCAAAAGAAGGACTTGCATATGGTGTTCATTGACTTGGAGAAGGCCTATGATAAGATATCACAAAATGTCATGTGGTGGGACTGGGAGAAACACAAAGTCCTAGCGAAGTACATTACCCTCATCAAGGACATGTATGATAATGTTGTGACAAGTGTTTGAACAAGTGATGTCGATACTAATGACTCCCTGATTAAGATAGGAGTGCATCAGGGTCAGCATTGACCCTTATCTTTTTGCCTTGGTGATGGATGATGTCACAAGGGGATACGATATCCCATGGTGTATGCTCTTTGCAGATGATGTGGTGCTAGTTGACGATAGTCGAACGGGGGTAAATAGGAAGTTAGAGTTATGAAGACAAACCTTGGAATCAAAAGGGTTTAGGATTAGTAGAACTAAAACCGAGTACATGATGTGTGGTTTCAGTACTACTGGGCGTGAGGAGGAGGAGGTCAGCCTTGATGGGCATGTGGTGCCTCAGAAGGACACCTTTCGATATTTGGGGTCAATGCTGCAGAAGGATGAGGGTATTGTTGAAGATGTGAACCATCAAATCAAAGTCGGATGGATGAAGTGGCGCCAAGCTTCTGGCATTCTCTATGACAAGAGAGTGCCACAAAAGCTAAAAGGCAAGTTCTACAGGACGACGGTTCGACCCGCAATGATGTATGGCACGGAGTGTTGGCCGACTAAAAGGTGGCATGTCCAACAGTTAGGTGTGGCGGAGATGCGTATGTTGAGATGGATGTGTGGACACACGAGGAAGAATCGAATCCGGAATAATGATATACGAGATCGAGTTGGGGTAGCACCAATTGAAGAGAAGCTTGTTCAACATCGTCTGAGATGGTTTGTGCATATTCAACGCAGGCCTCCAAAAGCTCCAGTGCATAGCAGACGGCTAAAGCGTGCGGAGAATGTCAAGAGATGTCGGGGTAGACCGAATTTGACATGGGAGGAGTCCGTAAAAAGAGATCCGAAGGATTGGAGTATCACCAAAGAACTAGCTATGGATAGGGGTGTGTGGAAGCTTGCTATCCATGTGCCCGAACCATGAGTTGGTCACGAGATCTTATGGGTTTCACCTCTAGCCTACCCCAGCTTGTTTGGGACTAAAGGCTTTATTGTTATTTGTTGTTGTTTCTTCAACATGTTATACCTCGTATTGTGTCTATCCCTCAAAGCAAGCTAGAGAAAAATTTGGTGTTTGTGTGATCGTATCCCAGATAATTGGTGCGATCCTACAGGTTCTTCCTCTGAATGTGAGAAGCCTGTAGAAGTATGCAATAGTGAGCTATTTGTTGTCTATGAGAGGCATTCTGGCGTATGGTACATCTACCCTTGGATGAACAGTGTCCAATATTTCATTAAGTCCCTCCAACTCTTGTGTAGCCCTGGGGGTTAGGTTTGGATGCAGTTGAAGATCCCAGTGGCCCTCACAGAATTGGGATTTCACCGTGCAGAATTCAGACATGGAGAAAGTGAACAACGTTGGGAAGGTAAACTTAAGGCGGCCACAGTCAAGCCAAAGGTCATACCAGAAGGAAACCGTAGATTCATCACCAAGCATGCATCTAGTAGCCTTCATAACCAGCTGTAAAGAGGACTTTAAGCCACGCCAAATGGCAGTATCTTGACTATGGTCATACTAACAGAGCTCCTTCTACCAGTACTTGACAACAAACCATTTATAGCACGGGACCTCAGCTTGTTTAAGATCTTACCCATGAATCTGCATGTCATTGCCATGTTCTGTGCCTGAAGATCTCGTACTCCCAACAATTATTATGGGCAACGTGACCTGCTCCCATGCCACAAGACATTGGCCCCCCTTAGCACCATTCTTTCCTTGCCACAAAAAGCCTCTCAAAACCTGTTCTAGATTCTGGATGGACAGCATGAGCCATAAGAAATAACCTATGAAATAGTTGAGGATCGCTACACACATGATAACCTGAATAATAAACAACCCTAGTTCCATGAGGAAAGAAGTTGCTTGATCTTTATGTGGTCATGCGATGATCACGGATAATTGTCGAGCTCTTGGTGGATATGTGATGATCACGATGGTGTCATTGATACCGATGTTGGTTGATCACGAGGTGATCATGTGATGATCACAATGGTAAGATTGATATCTATGGTGGTCATGAGATAACCTTCGAGATGAGTAAGTTGGTCCATGAGACCTAAAACGTCGACTCCCCTGCATGTTAGTTCTAGTATCATTATGTTCATATCATGATTAACATGTACATGCCATGTTCACTCTCATGTTGTTCTAGTAGTATCATGTTCATCATCAATAATTAACCTGTAATTGCCATGCTATGGTTTGTCTTGATTGCTTTTGGTTGTGGTGAGCTTGCGAGTACATTCAAAGTACTCACCTGGTGTGTCATACTAGATTGCAGGTGATGCCGTGATTGATTGTTCGTCGAGGATCCCGAGTCTGCGAGCTAGGATGTGTCCCAGCCAGAGTCTCTGCGGAGTGGAGTCCATCACCGTCGTCGTTGTTTCGCTGCTAGATGTTATTCCGCTGCTACGAGTTGTTCCGATGCCAGCATAGAGCCACCTTAGCAGGCGTAGCGTCGCCCTGCCGATGTAAACTTTTGTGATATCCGAACCCTTGTACCCATATTATTTGTAATAAGAGTTGTCCTATTTTATGCCAAGCGGTGTCGTATTTCAGAAGACTTGATCTCTGGGTTGGAATACAGGGTATTCCGGTTCCTCTAAGCCGGGGTGCCACACTTCCCGAGCAAAAGCTTTTGCATCAACATCAGGCTTGATTACATCTCCCACCATACCTGCAATCTTTTTCAGCCATGGCGGATATCTGAGGTTGAAATGTAGATTAATAACCGGCACCCATAATTGCATCCTCCCAAACTTTTAGTCCGATGGCCATGACCGCCCATCAAACAATTTCAAAACCGGACAATTCAAAAGTAGCGAGCAAAGAGTCGGTGGCGATGAAACCATCCAAATTAACTTGGAGCGGGACGTGCTGGTGAAAGTACGATTATTTTGGAGTAACATTTCACAAATTTCATGTTGGGAGCGGCATCCCCTGAAATGTACTCCAATTTTCCACTTTGCATTTATTTTTCCTGAAGAATTAATCCTGAGCGTCCATCCACGACCCAACGGCGCTACCGGCCAACAGTAGGACGCATGATAGGAGTCCCCTTGTTCTCCCATCCTCTTCGGCTTTCTTCCTCCTCTCTCGCCTCTTTCTTTGTCCCCGATCCTTCCTTCGTTCCGCCAATTTCAGAAAAATTTGGCAGCTTGGGCAAACAATTGCTAGTGTGCTCAACCTTGAGGATCAGTAGCGGGGACAGGAGATGATCACGCGAGCAAAGCTGGTGGAACAGCTGCGGGAGCACCAGATCCGGTCGGCGCAGTCATACTCCGCGGCCCTCGCCGTCTTCTCCCCCAACCCCCACATCGCCTCCAGGTCCGGTCCCCCTCTTCTTGATTTCTTGTTTATCCTAGCATCTGCTGCGACGCTCTTCAAAATTCATGCGGTTTGGTTTCAACTGAATGCCCCTTTTGGGTGCTCGTCGATTGAACATGAGGATTGGTCGGATTCGCGCGGTATAGATTGCAGCTCATGCTGTGTACTTTTGCTTCCTTGATTATATGAATCTTCGCTGATTTGTATAGCTTGCCGGTGACGACAGGAAGGGATTTTAATTACCTTTATTATTTGGGAATTATGTGATATGGTTATGAGAAGATATTAATTGAGTGGGAAAAACATAATCTTTTCTGCTAATTAGAGGTAAAATCGTTCAGTTAGAGGCATAATAGCAAACAAAAGGCAGGGAATTCGAGGTTTTGCAAGATCTGCTCTGAGTACTAGTGCTGTTGAGGAGCGTGTGCATGGACTAATGTCAAGCTGGAGGCATCATCTGAAGAGCTATAAGTTTATATAAGGCTTTACACGCATCAAGACAATTGCAAAGCTACTATGCTTAATTAGCATTTGGTTAGAACTTGTGAATTGCTTGGGTTGCTTTAGAAGCGAAGCCCTCCCAAAGATGGAGTATTAACAGCAACACTGTTGAATAAGAACTTTCTGTAGGGTTTTCATTGTTTGTCAGGTTCCTGTTGCTGAGTCAATAATCCTGCAATGGACGGATAAAAGGAAGAATAAGCTGAGTGCCTTCACTATCATAACTACTCACTAGTGTCAAAAACGCTCTTATATTATGGGATGGAGGGAGTATATGAGTAAAACTTTGCACCGTCTGCAGCAGACACACCTACATTCAGGACATCAGCCCTACGTCAAGGTTTGGTCTAAAACACAGTTGTCCTCACTTGGTTGCTAATTGAACCTGGAGACTGACCTGGCCCTAAATCGAAGGTCAAGCCGAGCCCAGGTCGCTTTATTGTGGGCTAGGCCATGCTAAGTTTTCTCGAGTCTAACTTGCCACTTACCACTTAGATGCATCATGCATAGATTTCGAAACGAAAATGCTAAAAATCTGACGTTAGATTTTTATACATGGCAAATTGAACGTTTTTCATGGCAATTTATATTGGTGAGAGGATGGCAATTTTAGTTTGCAAGCATGACAATTTTTCTGGCAATAAATGAACTGAGGCGGATTTGCCATGCTCACCAACTAAACTTGCCATTCTTGATGAACACAACTTGCCATGAAAAACGTTCGATTCGCCATACCAAAAAATCTGACATTCGCTGGATATTTTGGTCCTTTCGAAATGCGCTTAGTATGTTGGAATGCTACATTGCTTAGCACTGCTTGCCTGTGTTTTACTTGGTGTACAGAGAGTGTGTAAGAGGATATGACTGCGTCAAGTAACATACTGCAGTTCTTACAGACCGCCAGAGTACACCATCTCAGGTTATGGTCTGTTGTGTTTGCTACTTAGGGCTACTGAACTGTGGAATGGCTGTAACACCACATTCTAAAAGTAGAAAACCCTCTGCTGCTATGACAAGATCAAAGATAAATGCACAACTAATGCTTTCTATCTCATCTGTAACACCACATTCATTAGGACTCACTTATGCCATTGTCCTCTATCTCATCTGTTTATTCCTTTATTGCTTGCTTACATTTTCTTTACTTTAGTACCTTGCTTGCGTTCTCCACTTCGCTGCATATAATCTCCTTTTTTCCTGGCTGCCTTTTTGCTTTTGTAAACCTGACTTTCATATTTTGGCCCGGCAGGTCCTTTTTTGAGTATAAAGGTAGAGATCACTCTATCTCAATTTTAAAAATTTTGAAGCATGTTTGATTGCATCACATGTTTACACAGCATGGCAGCGACTTAGTGTCGACATGGCATTTCACATAGTCCCCTATACCAGGCCTAGATGACAGCCATGTTACTTTTCCATTACTGCCTAATTGATGGATGGATTAAGTGGTCGGACCCTTCCCTGGACCCTGCGCAAGCGGGAGCTACATGCACCAGGTTGCCCTTTTTTTATTAAAATTGTACACATCACATAGTGCATACTTAGTGGTCCGCCCAAAATAAGTCGTCACTTGACCTAAGCAGGAATGTGATACAGATTTAGGGGCATTTAATCAAATTCTTTGCACGCAGGACATAACAGCACCTTTTGTACTGTTTGATAACCAGAATACTGGTCTTGAATTGGGGGTTTAATTTAGAGGAGTCATAATTCATAACTCATAAAGTGAAAGGCTCATAACTAATCTGGAGAAGCCATTTCTTTCCTTGCCTATTCTTTGAAAGAAATTCAAATAGTGAACTTGAAATTGGCATTAGAAGAAACTTGTGGTACTCCTATTAGAAGGAAGAGGACATGTCTATTCCTATTGCCTGTGATAATGTGTTTTGCTTGGCAGTGTGAGACTTTGCTGGTTGCCCCCTCACTCCTGTTTCATAATCGCATATCTGTAGAAATACTAGTCTTTTCTATTTAAGAAGTTGCCATGAGTTAATGTTGTTGACAAGGGTGGGAAGTTGATAATTCGCATGACTAGCAAAGCCAGTTCTGAGCATAATGCAAGTTTGCCAGCAATCTAGCTAGACATAAACAGCCATGGCGCCATGTAAAGTCAGCTAGGTTAAATACTGCAAGAGTGTGAGTCCCATGATCAGTCTGAACCTGTGAGGAAAGTGTACTTTCTAGAATAACAGATAATTACAGCTCAAGAGAATAAGTATGTTTTGTTCTGTTAGCATGAAAGAAGCCTCTAGTAAAGGAAAAAAAAAGGTTAATGGTCTTATGTTTATTTCTTCTCAGTTCTGTTCTGTTTTTCACTAAGTTTTGACATGGTCTATTTAAATGAGTAAACCACGCTGCATAAAAAGCTCAATGCAAATGTGATGACTTGCCAATTGTTCAATATGGCTTTACAAAACATGATACAAGACTATGCACATAGAGGGTAGCGACTCAGAAGTCATTACAAATCTTATGCTCGGAATATTGCTGCTTTCATGCATGTCTTTAAATAGAAAATTGCAGGATTCGACTATTTTTAACTTTACACCTCTCAGGAACAATTGGGCCAAATTAGGAACACTATTTTAGCACAAATAATTTCAAACAGTCTGCATTTGATGACATTTGCTTATGCTTAGCATCGAAGTATAAATGTTTGTGCTTTCATTGCAAGTAACTTCAATGTACATTTTATGAATATATGTTTCATATCTACTCGAATGGGAAGCACTAACCTTCCGGTTCCAATGGTTCA
The DNA here is from genome assembly GCA_963921465.1 of Triticum timopheevii. Taxonomy (NCBI): domain Eukaryota; kingdom Viridiplantae; phylum Streptophyta; class Magnoliopsida; order Poales; family Poaceae; genus Triticum; species Triticum timopheevii. The sequence goes on from OY997268.1 coordinate 476,044,438, forward strand.
CCAAAGCTAAAACTAAAACTTGAATTTGGAGCATGTCCAAACAAAATACTGTACTGATCTGCATGTAAAATTGGATTGACAAATGGTCGTTGCCACAAGCATCCCATAAAGTACATCAAGTTTGAAGTTCAAAATCTGGACAGATTCGTGACACTCCATACTTAGTTGATACTTTGCCGTGTCACCTATTTCTGGAGTGAAAACATATTTGGTACTTACTTTTATCTAATCGATGCATATCACTCAATAAACCATTTTAAATTTCTGTCTGCAATATTTGTGGCATTTTCACACATAGATCTTTCACTGCCTATGCATTGTATTAAGGCTCATAACATTTTCAAAAGCTAGTGGGGTTGCTAATATATGTTGTGCTAGGAATAGCCATCTCATTTGGCGCACCGCATTATGAACATACTTATAGTTCCATTCCAGTTGTCATTCTGGTTCAGTGTTTGGCATGATGGAACGTTTTCATACTGGAGTGTTCCAGCGTTCCGTTCTGGTTTTCAAAATTTTGTATGGATATACTTTTTTTATATATACACATGAGGAACACATACCATAAAAAACAATGAAAAAAACTATGGGCAAAAGGGATAAATGGTTGGCTGGTGCACTGCCCGTCGCATCAAACTAGTGTGCATGCCGTCCCCTTGCAAGAGCAAGAGGTCTCTATAGGCCCATATTTGCAAAGGATTACAGGCCCAATATTCCCTGCCCTTTTCTAGCAATTATTACAACGTGGAATCTCCCAGGTGATGGTAAGAATCAGTGTGGCTGTTGCCATTATAAAGAAACATCAGCAGAGCTGTCTGTATGGACCGGTACCAGTACAGCCGGCCAGAATGGCTAGAATTTCATCTGGTACGGGATGTAGGCTTCTGCATACCGTTTTGGTCATGACGATCCGGCGATTTCAGCTGGGACTGAATGGAACTAATAAGTTTGATTATTAGGCCATGTGGTTTGCATTCAAATTAATCATGTAATGTTAGGAAACAAAGAATCATGTAATTATTCAGAATAAGCTTCTTTTGTTGATAATAATTGCATTTGGATTAATCGCTAAAATTGAGTAGTTCCATATCCCTTATCTCCTAGAATGAACATTGAACAGTATCATATTAAACCAAATTTGTAATGATATCTGAACTTAGCTCATGGTAGGACGAAGGAAAGAGAAATTGAATTCAAAGTAGTGCAGTTTCATGTAACGAGCCTGGGGATATACAATTTGCAAACTCTGGCTGATTTCGAAGCACACACTAGCATGCAGAGAGTGTTTAGCTGATGCAAATGCGCTGTGTTGTATCTGCAAAATTTAAATGCTACTCCCTCCATTCACAAATACAAGATGTTTTGGACATTTCAATCTGGACTCCATATGAATTAAAATGAGTGAACAAACACACTAAAACGTGTCTGTATACATCTGATTCAGAAAAAAAAGTTAGAACATGTTATATTCGTGTGAATGGAGGGAGTAGCTATCAAGTTCGAACTAGCCTAAAGGAAGTAGTATTGTCAATGCAATGTGCTCTAGTTATTTACAGTTCTGAAATATAAGCTGGTCTCATTTTGGTTATTAAAAAACGACCATTATGGTTATCCTGTTTATGCTCTAGTTAAAGACCAGCCTACTTGCTTATTGCCATTTGATTCAGTTTTACCTAATCCCGTGTTCTTTCCTCTTTCAGGCGGGACCTGAGGGTGGCTCTCCTCTATGCCTTTTTGTTCTGTTTTCTCATGGTGTCGTGCTATGCCGGGCTTTACCTGAAATGGTTCAAGCTCTCGTCCCTCTTTGTAATCCTCGGAATCCTTCTCCCAGTAAGTCTCAAAATCTCTAGGCATAGAAGGCTCAAAAGGAAAAGAGAGCGAAGATTGCTGTTGCCATTGTCCATGTGAATATCTTTCTGATACCCTGTAACATTTTAGTGAAGTGGCTCAACTACAAAGAGGAAAAATCCTGGGTTTACTCAATTCTCCGGCTCAACCTATGCCCTTGAATATGTTGTATCTATTACCTGTTTTCCCCTTTTGTCCATGCATGCACATAGATCGCTCGTCTCAGCTTTCGCCTTCTTTTCAAACTTTGTGTCAATTCCAAAGTAATGCCGTCTTTAGAAACTTGTGAAAGGGGATCTCTTCAGATCCTGGTGCATTTTGGTTGTGGATGCAATCATGTGAAATATCTGGTCAATTGTCGCATCAGTCGGTCCGGTGTGCCAAGCGAGCCGCTTTAGCGTTATTTAGCGTACCAGGTGTGAATATAATCTTTCATCTCAGGCTTGCAGCTTCTCTGTCGCAGTTCGCCTAGATTTATTATTTTTCCTGTGTTTCTGTTGTCGGCAGATCGTCCCACTGCACAGCGTTGCTATTTCAAATTCTCTATCCTTTCACGCACACTGTTTCAAGTATGTCCTGCCTGCAGCCTGGGTTTCTTGAGCTCGCCATGCCTGGTAAATGCATCTCACCAGGATAACTAGTCCTAGGCGGAGCAGAAACAGTGCGGTTCAGGTGCACCGCTGTTGCTTATATGGAGTAGTTTAAAATCTGCGCCTAGCATCTCATCTTTTAGGTTCAGTTTATCCATGCTACGGTACAGAAGCAGTAACAATGTAGTAACCCGGTGCACGATTCGTGATCTGACAACGGGATCTTGTGCGTTATCACGACATCGTCTGTCATGGACAGCTCAGGCAAGGGCTTAGGGTTAGGGGTGCAAGCGGCGTCCCGCTTTTTTCTGTAAAACCTTTAAAGCTCAAACTAAAACCAGGTCAGTTATTTCCGAACGGGGGGAGTAGCTCATAATTTGCTCATCACTTGTCTAAAATTAACGCTACATTTGTAGTACTCCCTCCGTTCCTAAATACTTGTCTTTCTAGGCATTTCAACAAGTGACTACATACGGAGCAAAATGAGTGAATTTACACTCTAAAATATGTCTACATACATCCGTATGTAGTAGTCATTTGAAATGTCTAGAAAGACAAATATTTAGAAACGGAGGAAGTACTATAGTATTGTTCTCGGGGCGATGGCGGCATGTATGCGTTACCTGCATCAGTTGCCATTCCGCCGACGCAGCGCCCCCTCCAGTCGTTGCTTCGCCTGATCTACCACGCTCCTCGGCCATCGCTGCCTCTCGGCTAGTCGGGCCACTGGAATCTGGAGGTCTGTCGCCGACGACCCGTCCTAGGGTTTCTTTTCCATATGGTCAAGGCGCGGCCGCGGAACACCTGACAAATCCCGGCGAACCGCGTGATGATCTTTCCACCCGCGCGGCCGCGTCGCCCAGCACTTGCCGCCGGCCCACGCGGGCTACTGCTCGGCCTCGGTTTGACGCCTGTGCGTGGTGCTCCAGCGGTGTGCTGTGCCCGCCATCGGCCATGTTCCCAAGTCTACTCGGCCCTCCATTATCGCCACATTCCTGTGGTGTGCACCACAAGTGGACGGATTTGTCGTCTACCACGCCGCGGGAAGGAATCATCGTCCAGTATCTATCTCGCTCGGACCGCCGGGCTCTACTTCATCATGGCAGCTTCAGACCAGACGGCGGCAAATATCCGTGCCACTCAAAATTCCATCACATGCTCGCACAATTTGCCACCTTTGAGTGCTTCCGTATTTTGACTGCCCAGCTGCTTCATGTGCGTGCGTCCGTGCACTCGACCGTCAAGTAGCCTATCCCTATCTACGTACCTATCATCCAAGCATGTGTGTTCAAGTAGCTCTGCCGCGCCGCTCACGATTTCTGCGTTTAGTGGGCAAATGCATGTGTCCACTCACACGCACACAGTGCCCAAGGTGGGCCGAAAAACCATATATAGGTTCCATCTTTTACCAGAAAGGCCCGCACCTCGCAGGGCCCACGTACGTCGTGGCGTTGCACGAGCGAACGCCTCCTAGGATACCTACCATATCCAGCGACTGGCATAGACAACAATTTCACTATATCAGTGTGTCGTTGACCACTTGGCATCATCTGCATGCCGAGTAGTACAAATCCAAGCTTTTTCCGTCACTTGATAAAAGGTTGTGCCCGGCGCCAATGTGTCTTTCGCTGTCTCAAGAGCCCCTGCATTTGCGTCTTCTTCAGGTAGTCTTTTTTTTCGTTTGCGAGGTGAGCTTTACGCGGCAAAATAGGGGAAAGCAGGAGCATTTCATGTCTGTGTCCCCGCGAGTGCCCAACGGGACGATAAGCTGCGATGTCACGGCCAACTGGGCCGTGACAAGTGGCCGTGCCGAATGATGGCATTGCCCATTTAAGCCCTGGTGATGCGGTGCAGCAGCCCATTTCAACACACTTCAGCATGCACTCACCCTTTTCCATCTAACCTGGTCAGTTAGTTCTTGGGGACATTAATCTGATGCTAAGCTCATCAAGTGGCCCTTTGATCTTAACACCCTCTTTGTCTGTCGAGCAGTCGACACATCCTTGTGCACTTGCGTTCGCGCTTTTGATTTTTTTTATATAGGTGAAAGTATATGTGTAGAGTCTAATGTATGGAGGCCTTTCTTTCTTTTCGCTCCCCGCATCATCTTTTTGTTCATGCACGTTCGTGAATCATGGTGTCGAGGGACATCAAAACATCTTTCCCGAGACTTGCTGTTCTATTTCCCTTTCCCTTTTTTAACCTGCTGATGATGGTTGGCACAGGGTCTGCCGACACGTCTTCTAGTAAAATGGGGTCAAATCAGCTCTCAGTCCAACAGTTTACAGGGTTCTCTATGCACATGACATATGGTTAATTCGTTACCATCAGAGTCCAGGAAAGCAGGCCAGCCAGAACAGGCTGAGCTAACTGCCCAACATACAATTGTGTCATGCAATAGTATTAATCGCACAGTGCTGTGCGGTGGTTGTCATGTTTTTTCTTTTCTTTCGACGTGCCTGCCAATCAACAAGCCGACGATGAATACTGTTGCAACTTGCAAAGGAGCTAGTGACGGCTCATGAGCAGCGGAATGGGCTGGGATCATGCAATTGCAATATACAAAGCCGAAGCCCATGCATGCATGCATGCATGCAGCACGCATCCTCTTTTTTCTAGTCAAAGGAAGGCTTTTCTTCGGCCATCCTACGCTTAGCACTGTGCGAGCTTTCTGGTGGCATGGCCATGCCTGTACGAGCACCGTAATCATGCTGCACGGGCCATTGCAAAAGGAGGAAAGATATCGGCCCAAAAGAAACGGCCAAAAGTGCGGCGACGAGACGAAAGAACTGTTGCATAACTCGAGAAATGGAACTGACTAGAACATGCACGGCAGAAATACCGAAAGTTCACAGTGTATCTTCTGGGAAATTGTACTGCTGCTTTCCCGTGAAGTTCCTACGGTGCTCAGGCCGTGAGCCTACTCACGGATGTTGTCGACGTGTTCGATGGACACCCACAATTTCGTCTTGTGTGCCGTTGGGACGTGTGAACTGTTCCTGATTCTTCTGTACCAGAGTAAAGTCTATTTTAAACCTTGTATTTGTAGACGATGTCGGAATTAAACCCTGAACTCTAAATCCCTGAATTCGGCACCCTGTATTCAACGATCCCAGCCAATTTCGACCCTAGGCCTATTTGTCGCACCGGGAAAGTAACAATCCCGACCAGGATACCTAGCTTATCTCACAGACTATTCGGACCCACACGTCATATTCGTCTTCTTTCCCTTTTCTCTCACCACACCGGACAACAGATTCATCTAAAAGTCTTCCTACATCAGGAATAACGTGTGCTGTGTGCACCCCTGCTCGGGTCTGGCGCGGGCGTGGTAGCTAGAGAGGTGGCTCAGCGGGAGCTGGTGTGCGGCTGTGGCATGAGAGGAGCGCTGATGAAGAGAGGAAAAGACCGCCGATGAGGTGCGGCTGTTGCCGGAGAGGGCGTGGTGTGCAGCTCGATCTCGACACTGAGCTACCGAGCAGGTGCTGTCCCCACGGACTGTACAACCGGAACTTCCCGCCCTACGCCCCGCGGCAGCTTGACGTCGAGGTGTACCGTGTACGTCTCGGCCTTTATGGTCAGCACGACGACGGGCAGCGAAGGGAGCGCGCGTGTGCTTGGGCTGGTCGCGAGCGCCGATGTTGGCGCAAGCCCGACCACGACGCTCGGACCAGACGCTCGCCGCCGCCTTTGCATAGTGCCTAACTAGTGCCTAAGCAGCTGGATGGATTTCCTAGCTACGAAACACAGGCACACGTATGTAGCTAGCTTTGCACTAGCCAACTGCACATATACGCCTGGTGTAGATCGATTGATCGCGTCGGAGAACACGCGACACGGGCAACACTGCTGCTACTTATCTCTCCCCCGTCGTTTGTGAAGACTGGTGTGGTGCGGTGCACGGTCCTGTCTCACCGCCGAGGCTGTACCGCTGTAGCATGGCTGATACAAGCGGGCGCGGGCGAAGAGACCAGCTACAGCCGCATCCTCTTAGGATCAGCGTGGCCGATCTTTCCCTCAGTTACCTAATGGGGCTGAGCCGCCGAGGGAAGAAGATAGGTATGACATGTGGGCCAAAATAGTCAGTGAGGGTAGTGTGGGATCCCGACCGGGATCGCCTTTTTCCTGGTGCGCCAAACAACATCAAATAGATTTTGGGTTGAGATTGACCGGGATAACTGAATACAGGGTATCGATTTCAGGGATTCGGAGTTTAGGGTTTGATTACCACCACCTCTACGAATTCAAGGTTTAAAACGGACTTCACCCTCAGTACCATAGTATGCGTTGGTTGGATATTATTTCGTGTGACGTTTCTCATTTCACCGGGGGGGGGGGGGGGGGGGGCTGGATCAGCTGATCTGCATGGTATCGGAGCATGCGCGACAATCTCATTGATTTGGGACGCGTTTCGTAGCCTGCATTAAGTCGGGCCAGACTCGTGCGGGATGAAAATGTGTTGTTTAGATGCATGTGTTTACTATTTGGCCCGCATAACATGAACCTCAAACCACCCGTCAGCCAGGCCTGCTAGGAACGATCAAATCAGCCGTTTTCAGCGAGCCAGGCTCGAGCGATGCAGGGGAGGGGAACGCGGCGCCGCGCCGCGCAGGGGGGGAGGGGGAGGGGGGAGATGGCGGGAGCGATGGCGCATCTTCGAAAAAGCGGCGGGACGAATTCGAGTCACCGCCTGCTGATTCGGTCGCCCTATATATCGACAGTGATCGCCACGACAAAACTCCCGCCACTATTTCCCCCCTCTCGAGCTTTCCCTCCGGTGCGGATCCACTTCGACGAGGTAAGCGGCGTAACTACTCCGGTGACCGGTTGAGCGGCAGCGGGTCGGCTCCTCCTTCACTCCGACGTGCGAGGCTCCTCCTCCACGGCCGTTCCGATGGCGTCTGTAAGTTCAGTCACCACCTCCTCTCAACTCACTACTAGGCAAAAGCCTATCAGTAGCGCGCGTCTAAGGGCTATATGATACGGCGCTACAGCTAACATTTAGCAGTAGCGCGCTTCGACACACGCTACTGCTATACCTACTTAGCAGCAGCGCTTTCCATACGAGCGCTACTGCTAAGTGCCTTAGCAGTAGCGTTTTCGTGTCCAACACTAAAGAGCGCTACTACTATATTTTCACATATTGTTTTGCTACGTATTTGCGATATTTTTGTACATGTTTAAACAGTATTCTAATCATATCATAAACATGCAATATGCTCATCATATCATACACATAATAGTCTCATAATATCATCCAACACAAATCATGTTGTCACATCATAATCACGATATAGCTATACAAGTTATATAACATGTCTCATCATACATAATATGGTACTTCTTGAGGCGCCGGTTCGTATCCCTCTCTCGTGAGTAAAATGCAAGCGCGGTCCTAATTCTTTTCTGAGAGTGTCACTTGAGTCCTAATTCTTTCAAAATGCATATTTGAGTCCCATATCTTTTCAAGTTGTTCATCCGAGGTCCTAATCTCGTCTGACCACCACTGACCAGTGCCACGTCGACACCAGAGGGCCCAGGCGGGAGTTTTCCCGCCCCTGGCAGTTGGGCTTATATGAAATTTGGCCCCTGATTAATCCGTCCTTCCCATTCCCCTGTCCCTAGGTCTCCTCCACCCCGCTCTGCTCCCTCCGCCACCGCCCAGCGCCATGTTCGCCCCCGCTAGCTCCTCTGCGGTGAAGCACCACGGGAGGAAGTTGTTTGGTCCATTGCGGTTATCCATGGCCTTGGCAGCGCCATCTCCATCGCTGGCATCTCCACCGAGGACAGTAGCTCATTCGGTGCAGCCGCCGGCGGGGATGCTGCCGTTGGTACTTTGCCCTAGCTGCCGCATTCGATCTACAATTCGTCTTGTGTCAAAATCGAAGGCAAATCCTGGCAGTATTTTCTACAAGTGCCCTAATCATCATGTAAGATTTTCTACAAGTGCCCCAATCGATTTGATGTTTGTGTGTTCCTGTGTTATTTTTTTGCTGAATTTTGTTACTAAATTTGTGTCGGATTCCACCAAATCCTTGCCATCATTATTATTGGGAAGATGGACCAGACAACTATTATGATTTTTTTTGGTGAAAGGTGGGTACAACAGCCATGGATTTAGCAGTTTTGATTCGGCTGGTGTCATTGCAAGTGAAGAAATAGATGTGGAAGAGGAATGTGCAGGAGCAATGTAGAGCACTGTTGAGACTGTGGTGAATGCAGATGTAGTGAAGAAGATGAATGAGCACATTTTTCTTTGTAAGAGTATTCTCAGTGCACTTGTTGTACTGATTGCACTAGTGGTGTATGTAGGTTTTAAGAAGTGATGTGGTAGTATGATGTATCCAGTGTTGATGTATGCACTGTTGATTTATCTAGATATTGATCATCTACTGTGGTAATGAAATTGAAGTAAAATTTGGCAGCATTTTGTTTGTTTTTTCTGTATTGTGGCAGCATTTTTTCAATAGCATTGACAACACAAATAAATAGTGATTGAACTTAGAAGTAGTTTGAAAGATAGATAGATGGGTTCAACATTACAAAGTCTTGAAGTTGTGCAACAAAAGTAGGAAATAGCATTACATTTCCATGGGAGTACTCTTTTCCATGGTTTGTGTGAAACCCAGAGGCACATCCCAGCATCAGGTTTCATTACAAACCATCTTGTTTCCTAACCAAAAAAAGACAACATCCTACACTGCTTCTTTCCAGAATATGTCCAAACTGTGTCAATCTTGTAGCTCTTCAGTTCTGAGTTCCTGGGGCTTTGTTCTCCTTAGTTTTTCTCACTTTCTTCCTTCTCTTCAAGCCAAGTGTTGCAGTAGTTTGCACTCTTGGAGGGGGCAGGGCATCTCTACAGGATGCAAGGAACTGGCTCTCTGGCAGAGGAGCTGGCAATGATGTTTGTGATTGTTGTGTAGCTATAACCTACAATTGAAGCATTTGCAACACTTAGTAATTATCAAAAAAATACACAGTACAAGAAAGTAATTAACACTCACTTGGTCTTGCAGGATTTTCATGACAGTAGATGAAGCAAGATCATAAGTCATTGAAGGTGAAACCAAACTGGATGCTCTACTTGAGAGTTGTGGGTATGACTTTTTCTGCATAATAGGCATTACACTGTAAAAATGCATAAATGTTGAAAGAATGTACAAATGCATAAATGTTGAAAAAATGAACACCTTGTAAGTAGGCCTTTTTACTGGCAGTTTTTTTTCTGTGGCTAGGTGCTGGCAGTGCTGCTACTTCTTCAGGAAGAATAACCTGAATAGGTTCAGGTTGTGCCTGTTCTGCTTGTGCATCTCCTGCTGCTTCATCTCCTACTGGTGCATCTCCTGCTCCTTGTGCTGCATCTCCTGCTGTTGCTTCTGGTGCAACTTGTTCTGCATCTCCTGCTCCTTGTGCTGCATCTCTTGCTGCTGCTTCTGGTGCAACTTGTGCTGCTGGGCCCCTACCAAGTTCAGGGCATTTTCTTTTGTTGTGCCCTGGCTGTTGGCACACACTACAATGCCCCACAATGCCATGCTTGCTCATCCTAGTACCATTCTCTTCCTCTAGTGGGTTCTTCTTCCTTTTTTCCCAGGCCTCCCAACTTGCTTCTCATATTTGGGTGGTGCCACTGGAGGGCCATTAGTTCTAGGCCACACCCTAGGATCACTACAATGCATTATGACTTTGCCATAAGCTACTTTGAAAGCTTCAATGCTGTAGCACTTGTTGACAACAGCCTCTGGTTTAATTCTTTCATATCTTAAACATGTTGCTCCATGTCTACATGGAATTCCAGAGAGCTGCCCGACCCTACATGAGCACTCTTCCTTCTGTATGTTCACCTCATATTCCCCAATCATGCCCTTGACATGAAAGATATGTTGCCCAGCAAGCAAAGCTGTGCAGTTGTTGGACATGTCAATGTTTTTGTTCAAATTATTTCTAATTTTGGGACAAATAGAACCACACATCTCCTCAGCTTCCACATTTTTGCTATAAAACCTAGTCATTAACTGGTCCGTGATCTTCTTAAGAGCACTCACAATGGGTAGTTCTCTAGCATCAAGTATGTATCTACAGTGGCAACAAATAAAATGCTACTGTTAATAAAATGCTACTGTTAACAAGTATGTATCTATAGTTCTTTAGAGAAATGAGATGCTACAGTTAGTACTTACTAGTTAAACACTCCACAACTATTTTTCAGAAGCAAATCACATTTTGGGAGTTCTTGGAAATAGGCCTTGCACCACTGTCTTGGGTCAATTGCATCCAAGTACTCAAATGCCCCCTGATCCATCTATTTCATCTCTTGCATGTATTTCTTCCAGTCTGCCTCATGCGTAGCTCTTGCAATTTGCCACAACTTATTCTTGAAAACATCGCCTTTCCAGTTCTTTGCAAAGTTCTGATGCAGGTGCCTCACACAAAATCTATGTTGTGCATCAGGAAACAGTGCATTGACAACATTGATCAACCCCTACATACACCGAGTATGGAAAACAAATGAAATGCTCTATATGAAATGCTACAGTATGACAAAAGAAATGCTACAGTATGACAAATGAAATGCTATAGTATTGATACCTTCTGCCTGTCACTCATAAGTGTCCATCCTGCTGTGTTTTGTATGTTTAGATCCTCCTTCAATGTGTTTAGAAACCACTTCCATGTAACAGTGTCTTCTACTTCAACTATGGCAATAGCAATGGGAAAGATACAATCATTGGGATCAACTCTAACAGCTGTCAACATCACTCCACCATACTTGTTCTTAATGTGGCACCCATCAATGCATATAATTGGCCTGCAAGCAAGTAAGAAACCTGTTTTGCATGCATCCAATGACATGTAATAGTTCTCAAAAACTCCAGCTTTTGCATTCACAAACATTGTACTTCCAGGATTGGACCTTCTAACTTCAGCTGCAAAGTCCCAAAGTAAATTGTACTGTTCCAGTTCATCTCCATGTATTTGCTTCAGTGCAAATCTTCTTGCTCTTGCTAGCTTGCTTCTAGTAGGAAGCATATTGTAGTCCAACTGAACAAGCCTTGCAAAGTTCTGCAAGGACATCTTCTCATCTGCTCTGAATGTCTCCACATACCTGGCAGCTAGATATTTTGTTGTGAATTGCTTCAGTGCCCACTCTCTTTCACATGTATGTTCTCCCACATACTTCTTCACAACCCAAGATTTTATCCTGCTATCAGGTGCAACAAATAAGAACCAGGGACAATCACAACACAGCCAGCCCTAACCCTCTGCTTATCATTTTTAATGTATCGTATTTGCACTCTTTGTTTCACAATGTACCCTTGAATTGCTGCCCTCAGTTAAGTCACTGTCAAGAACACCATTCCTATATGAAAATTCACTTCTTTCATGTCCTCTGGCCTCCACCTTTTGAGCTTCACTTTCTTCTTCCTTGTTTTCCTTCCTTGAGCATCAACTACTTCCACTACTCTCTTGTTCTCTTTCACTCTCTCGCACTAGCATGAACCTAAACTAACTATTTTCTGCTTCGACTCTGCTATCGAACCCTCTCTGGTTGTCGGTCGGAAACCGGTACACCTGGGCCTGACACTCCGGCCACTCATCGTATACTCCTAGCGTACCACTTCTTCGCCATCGATGATCTATGTACCTGCATTGTCACATGAGTCGATAATATGCAACATATATAGTTGAGTGACAGAAAGAGACAGAGTTGGCAAAAACAGAAGCACCATATCATAAGCGTAAATAACAAAGTTCATCGTACCCAAAATGCCCTAACTAGAGTGATCTTCACTAGTTGAGGAGGACGATTTAATTACATCACAAATAAAGTTTCGTTGTGCATAACTCAAACTTTCGTCATAGAGAAAGTATGGATTAAACAGACACATTGTCATATATCGTCAATCACTCCAACATGTCGTGCCATCCATCCAAGTCAGGGAGATAGTCCCCGAGCGTAGTAAAAGTGTAGGATCGAAAGTATGCCTAGAGGGGGGGGGGGTGATTAGACTACTTGACCAAATAAAAATCTTGCCTTTTCCCAATTTTAGTTCTTGGCAGATTTTAGCAACTTAGCACAAGTCAAGTAATCAACCTACACATGCAATTCTAAGAGTATAGCAGCGGAATGTAAAACAATTGCATATGAAGGTAAAGGGGAGGAGTTTGAGAAGACAAACGCAATTGGAGACACGGATGTTTTTGTCGTGGTTCCGATAGGTGGTGCTATCGTACATCCACGTTGATGGAGACTTCAACCCACGAAGGGTAACAGCTGTGCGAGTCCATGGAGGGCTCCACCCATGAAGGGTCCACGAAGAAGCAACCTTGTCTATCCCACCATGGCCGTCGCCCACGAAGGACTTGCCTCACTAGGGTAGATCTTCGCGAAGTAGGCGATCTCCTTGCCCTTACAAACTCCTTGGTTCAACTCCACAATCTTGTCGGAGGCTCCCAAGTGACACCTACCAATCTAGGAGACACAACTCTCCAAGAAGTAACAAATGGTGTGTTGATGATGAACTCATTGCTCTTGTGCTTCAAATGATAGTCTGCCCAACACTCAACTCTCTCTCACAGGATTTGAATTTGGTGGAAAGAAGATTTGAGTGGAAAGCAACTTGGGGAAGGCTAGAGATCAAGATTCATATGGTAGGAATGGAATATCTTGACCTCAACACAAGTGTAGGTGGTTCTCTCTCAGAAAATGGATGTTGGAAGTGTAGGCATGTTCTGATGGCTCTCTCCATGAATGAAGAGTAGGTGGAGGGGTATATAGCCTCCACACAAAATCTAACCATTACACACAACTTACCAATCTCGGTGGGACCGAATCGTCAAACTCGGTCGGACCGATTTAGCAAATAATGTGACCGTTAGGATTTTCGGTGGGACCGACATGTCAACTCTGTGGGACCGATATGGTTAGGGTTAGGGCATAACGTAATCTCGGTGAGACCGATTACTCAAACTCGATGGGACCGATTTTGGTAATAAGCTAACAAGAGAGTTGGTCAGGCAAACTCGGTGGGATCGATTCGCTCATCTTGGTGAGACCAAAACGTTACGAAAGGAAAACAGAGAGTTTGCATTGCAATCTCGGTGGGACCGATCGCTCATCTCAGTTTGACCGAAATGTTACGAAGGGAAACAAGGAGATTACAATCCCATCTCGGTGAGACCGATATCCCTATCATTGAGACCGATTTGACTAGGGTTTGTGGCAGTGGCTATGACATCTGAACTCGGTGGCGCCGGATAGAAAGAATCGGTGGGGCCGAGTTGGACTTTTGGTTTGGGTCATATGTGGATATGAGAAATTGTTGAGGGCTTTGGAGCATATCACTAAGCATTTTGAGCAAGAAAGCCATTAAGCAACACCTCATCCCTCCTTGATAGTATTGGCTTTTCCTATAGACTCAATGTGATCTTGGATCACTAAAATAGAAAATGTAGAGTCTTGTGCTTTGAGCTTGAGCCAATCCTTTTGTCCTTAGCATTTTGAGGGATCCACTTTTCTCATCCATGCCATGCCAATCATTGAGCTTTCCTGAAATATTTATCTTGAAATAGCATTAGCTCAATGAGATATATGTTTTTAGGAATTACGAAAACCACCCAGGGATAGTTGCACTTTCAATCTCCCCCTTTTTGGTAATTGATGACAACATATAGATCAAAGCTTCGACAAATGATAATAAGATTGAAAGACATCGTCACTTTGAGAAGTATGTGATAAGTAAGAGCTCCCCCCTAAATTTGTGCATTATTTAAAATTTTCTTTGGACTGCAAATGCACAATGAGTTAGGATCATGGGTCACTCTTCCATGTCACATACATCTTGGTGGAGCGCTCAAAATGATAATAATTAAACACATGCACTCATCACCAAGCAAAGTGAATGATCATATGAAGATATAAGAGATAATATCATCGAACAAGCATTAATGTAGCATAGCATATGATCATACACATGATCATCCAAGAATCTCACAAAAGGCATAATGTATCAAGCAAACAAGCAAACACACGAATAACAAAGTTCAACCACCAAAAAGACAAGAGAGATCAAAAGCAACACTCTCTCTCGAAGCCTATGATCTATACATTTTTCTCCCCCTTTGGCAACAAGTTACCAAAAAGTTCACAAAAATGCATAGTGCTAAGCGACTCTCAGGCTTGGTCTTCATGTGATGGTGTAGATATGGATCTAAGGATGAAGGCTTCTGTTGATGTAGCTGGAGCTGGTGGAGTGGGTGCTGGAGCTAGAGGCATTGAAGCTGTACGTAGCTGGTGCAGATGATGTAGCTCGAGTGTCTGGAACAGTTACTACAGCAGATCTCTGTCCTCTGGGTACTCTAGCAAAAGCATCTGTGGTAGACTTGCTCTTCTTCTCCTCCACATCCTCCTAAAGTTGCTCAACTATAGTTTGGATCTCAGTAACTTTGACATCAAGAGCGTAAAACTTCTGCTCTATGATTCTCTCCAAGCTCTCCTGGTTTTGAGTCAGGGTGGCCAAGCCCTTCTCAATCCTCAAGGTGGAGGCAATCAAGTAGCCAAGCTAATCTTGCTTGCTCTTCAGGAAAATCTGAGATGCCTCTTCAGCAGTTGGCATCTTAGCAGCTTTCTTAGCCCTTGCTTTCTCTTTCTTCTCTTGTGCTTGCACAGATGATGGTTCATTTTCATACATCACAATGGTGTTGTCCTCAAAATCAGGGTAGATGGGCAAGTGTTCCTTGTCCAAAAGATATGTGCATGTGCCCATCTTGGAGTTTATGAGCTCCTGAATGTGTGGGGCATACCCACAACTCCTCTTTTGATTAGCAGTAGTCCTTTTGATTGTTTCCACAATCAGGCTCATGACTTTGAATTTCTAAGGCACATCAAATATATGCAGCAAGTTAATTGCATGGCCTCTGATCATCTTGTGATCACCTGACTTGGGCAGCAAAGTGTGCCTTAAGATCCAGTTGATAGTAGGCAATCCTGACAACAGATAATGTACAGATCCAAACTTATGTGTCTCTAGTGCAGCATCTGGGATCTCTCTGTACATGTGAGCCATAGAGTTGTGGTCTTTCTTCTTCTTGGCATAGACATCCAAGTCATCCTCATTCTCTTTTGGAGCATTTATCAACTCAGCCCATTCTTCAACGGTGGATTGGTACCTAGTACCTTCAGACATCCAGACTATCTTCCCATCTGGGTAGAAATGAGCTGTGGAGTAAAACTGCATAATGAGCTCATCATTCCACTTGGTGAGCTTCTGGCCAACAAAGTCATCTACTCCACAAGCATTGAAGTTGTCATACACTCCTGGATAGTGCTCTTCATTCTTCCGGATGTACTCCCAGTCAACCCATCTCATGTCACATACTATGGGCTTCTTGTCGAGCAAAACTGTCTCATAGAAATCTTGCTGTTCCTTAGTGTGGAACCTGTAGTCCACTGCAGTTCTTCTTTTGACAACATAGGGATAAGTCTGTCTCCACAGTCTCAGACTTGCATCCTTCCTGAGCTTCATATCCTCTGCAACTGTATGAGCATCATTATGATCAGGAATCTTGGGCTTCAACTTTCTCAAGACAAGTGAATCTTCATCTTCTTCAGCAGCTTCAGGCACTGGGGCCTTGTTCTTCTCTTCAGCTAGAATACTCCCAGTGTTCCTCTTAGGTGCAGACTTGGGCTTAGGAGCAGCAGCCTTAGGAGCATCTTTAGGCTTAGATGGAGTAGCCCCTAATCTTATAGCATCTCCCATCAGCTTTTGAGCTTTAGGTGCTGGTGCAGCAACCTCTTCCTCTTCTTCTTCAGAGTCTCTCCTCATATAGGGCTTGCCAAGTACTTTGGCAGTAGTAGTTCTGACTCTCTTCTTCTTCTTCTTATCTTGGCCAACAGCTTCATCATCAGACTCAATGGTGAACTTCATGGTTTCACCAGTGGCAACCTTCCTAGGTTTGGAAGTGGGAATTCTCCTGGCAGGTGCCTTCTTTTGCATTCCTGGCTTAGTGGATGCAGCTGTGCCATAGTCCTTTTTCAGCACCTTCTTCTTAGAAGTGCCCTCATCCTCAACAGCCACAAAGTCCTCATCTTTAGAATCTGAGGTTTTCTTCTTCCTTGCCCTGGTGGCTGCCTTTGGCAAATTGCTGGGTGTGCTTCTGCTACCCTCATCATAACTGCTAGAGGGACTAGTGCCCTCACTCATATGAACTTGCTCCTCAGACTTGTTCTGACTGTCACTCTGATCTGACATGATGCAAACTCTGACAACAGACCCTGTGAATAGATGCAAATGAGGTAGAGTAGATGAGCATCACAAAGCATAGAGGTTTTTGCAAAAAAATGAGTCAAAAACTTGGTTTTAGTTTTCCACAGAAAGCATTTCGGAGCTACCGATTTGTAAACTCGGTGATACCAAAGCAGCTTTTGGAACCTAAACTAGTGAACTCGGTCAGACCGAGTCACAATTCGGTGGCACCGAGACTGCTAGGGTTTCACAAAGAATCGATCTCGGTCACACCGATTTGCAATTCTCGGTCAGACCGAGAATCACATGTGCAATGGCCTGAGCCAAATCGGTGAGACCGATTTCTACAACTCGGTCGGTCCAAGATGAATTCGGCAGAAACCTAACCCTAAAATTTCAATCCAAGACTAATCTACGGAGTAGTTTTGCTGGATGGGAAGATTTCAAACGTGCCAAGCTTCAAGGCAATGCAATGTGCTAGGAATCGGAGTTAAGAATAGCACAAAGTTCAAATCCATACCCTAATGCGGCGATGGATTTGCTACGGCGACAATGCCGGAGCAGAATCCCGTTGACGGTAGGGGATACCAGCAGTGGGAGGTCGCTGGTGATGAGGAGGACGATCCGGAGACCCGAAGAGGCAGAGCAGGCTGTGCGTGGGCGAAGGGTTTCGGAAAAATTTCCAAATTTTGGCCCGGGGATATATATAGCCTGACCATGTCGGTGTGACCAAGGGGAACAACTCGGTGGCACCAAGATGCATTACTGCAAGCAGTTACTGCAACTCGGTGTGACCAAAAAGTTCAAATCGGTTGCACCGAGATTGAAAACCTAGATCAACTTAGTGATCTCGGTATGACCGAAAAGATTGAATCAGTCAGACCAAAACGCACAAAGAGGTTTTGGAAGTTTAAGTGTATGATGAATCGGGGACTCCGAGTGCTCATCACACAGAGTGGTTCGAATCTGACTTGATCAAACTTTGTGATATAGCATGAATATAGTTTGAGACAAGAAAAGCATATATAGCTAGAGAAGGTTCTTAGGCATTCTTGTCCATCCACTTGGCAAAAGAAGAAGAAACCAAACAATCAAAACTACAAGTGGATGTCCTCGAATGAGTAAAATATGCAACCAACATGCTCACACAATAAAATGGCAAATGAAATATGTGACAGAGCATGCACACACAATTCTAGCATCTATCAAGCAATTGGCGATGACTAGGTCATCTATATATGAGTATATTGACTTAGGAGTCAAATGATAACATTTGATCATAGGTCATACTCATTGTTTAAGCACAAGTGCGGTTACCACTTTTACATAAAGCATTGTTGTGTTCACACCATTAGAGTTTCTTTAGCTCAATTCTTAGAGTAAAGCTCCCCCTACATGTGAGATCCCCCCTAAGAGGGATGAACTAACCTTGGGTTTTGTTGATGATAAATTCGTGTAGGTGTTGAAGATGTGGATGCTCAATGTTGATGTAGATCATTTGGAGCAATCCTTTGGAGTGAGTTGCACTTTCAATACTTACACGGGTTAGTCCCATAAGGAACAAACAAGGATATCCATAGACATAGAGTGATGCACACACAAGATGATGTCCATGAAAGCATTAGGTTACGTTGTCCCTTGTCTTACCAACAAGAGGGTTTGTGACTCCTTGAACTAGTGCAAGATGTGGAAGTTGATTGCACTTGTTCTTGCCAAAATGATATGAGTGAAGTATGTTGGCGGAGTCACCCTCAAGAAATCTCTAGTTCTTCTTCTTCGGGATCCACATCATCTTGATGGGAATCCTTGGAGTTGTAGTTGTACTCGATGAAGTAGAACTTGATGTAGTCTTGGGAACCCACTTGACCAAGGCCTTAGGAGCTTCTTCAAATGCATCAATCTCCTCTTGAAGCTTGTCCTTGCCTTTTTGCTTGTGGTCTTGTGGTGGAAGATCATCTTGAGCTTGTGTACCTTTGAAAGAAGTAGGATCATACTTCTCTTGTTGAGGAACAAACTTCGTCTTGGGGTATTGATCTTCTTCCCACTCAACTCCATTGGCATTGAACTTTCGTTCAGAACCAACACCTTGGTTCTTCCAGTGCCTTCCTTGCTTGTGTACAATTTCCTCGAATTGCTTACTCCCGACAAGGCTCTTGTAAACACCTTTCTCTATAATTCCCTTCAAAAGGCTATTTTCTTGCTCAAGTGTAACTTGGCTAGAGAATCATTAGTGGAATCAAGAGAACTACTAGAAGCAACAACATTGGATTTAGCATGATTATTGTTACTACTAGAGGAAGAATCTTTTTTGTTCTTATTACTAGACTTGACTTGAGGCATGTAAGTAGATAAGAGTAAACGCTTGGCAATGTAAGAAGAAGTTTTCTTTCGAAGATCATCATTGATTGCCTTTAAAAACTCATGTTCTTGCTCAAGGTTGAGCTTTTCAAAGCGTAACTTCTCATGAGTCCTTAAAAGTTCTCGATGATCTCCTAAGATAGTTTCATGAGCTAACTTAAGAGTGTTTAGTTCTTTAGTTAGGAACTCAATCTTCTCCTTATCATTGTCATTCGTTTTATCTTGATTAGCATGATTAATTGACATTTCATCATTGTATTCATCACTAGAGTTGTCAACAAGTAAATCATCATCACCTAACAAGTCATCTTATCACTATTGAAATCAGCATACTCGGGGTGTGATACCTTTGGGCCTTTAGCCATGAAGCATATTCCAAGTCCTTCATTTGGTGAATCAAATATGTCATAGGAGTTGGTTGACACAAGTGCTAGACCGGCAACACCTTCATCTTGAGTATATTCGGAGTCGGAGTGATAGCTTCTCTCGGAGTGATTGTTGGAGTCAGAGCGGATACCCATTCACCAACATGAGCTTGATGTCTTCGTTTTGTGTAGCTCCTTGATGACTTGTCCTTCCGTTCCGAATCCTTGCTTCTTCGGGATGTTCTTCGTTCATAATGATCATCTCTACTCCTTCTTTCTCTTGAAGGTGATTCTTCTCTTCTACTTCTTCTTTTTGGAGAATCTTCTCTTCTTTTGTAGGGTGCCGTACACTCATTGGAATAGTGTCCGGGTCTTCCACAATTGTAGCAATTACGCTCATGACTAGAAGATCTTTTGTCATTGTAGGACCTTGACTTGGAACTTCTTTCCTTGCTCCTACTCTTGTAGAACTTGTTGAAGTTCTTCACCATTAGACTCAATTCTTCATTGAAGGTTTGTTTCTCACTTGATGATGTGGGAGCTTCACACGAGGCTTTGTAAGCACCACTTGACTTGTTGTGGAGCTCCTACTTATCCTTGAGTGACATCTCATGAGCAACAATTCTTCCAATGACTTCCGTTGGCTTGAGATCTTTGTAATTGGGCATCATTTGGATCAATGTGCACACGATATCATATTTTCCATCTAATGCTCTTAGGATCTTCTTGATGATGAATTTGTCGGTCATCTCTTCACTTCCTAAGCCGGCAATCTCATTTGTGATAAGAGCAAGCCTAGAGTACATTTCAGCGACACCTTCACCATCCGTCATTTTGAACTTGTCAAGCTGACTTTGAAGCACATCCAACTTGGATTCCTTGACGGAGTCGGTACCTTCGTGCATATCAGTCAATGTATCCCAAATTTCCTTTGCATCCTCAAGACGGCTGATTTTGTTGAATTCTTCGGGGCACAATCCGTTGAAGAGGATATCACAAGCTTGAGCATTGTATTGCAGCATCTTCAACTCTTCTGTGGTAGCTTCACAGTTCGGTTCTCTCCCATCAAAGAATTCACCTTGCAAGACAATACACACAATTGCCCAGATGGCGGGGTTATGTACAAGAATATGCATTTTCATCTTATGCTTCCAACTAGCAAAATTAGTACCATCAAAGTAAGGACCTCTATGGTGGTAATTTCCCTCGCTAGACGCCATACTCTCCTAGGTTGTGAAAGCAAGGCTATGACCACCAAAAGCTATGGAAATCAAAGCAAATGGAGACCAAAGCTCTGATACTACTTGTAGGATCAAAAGTATGTCTAGAGGGGGGTGATTAGACTACTTGACCAAATAAAAATCTTGCCTTTTCCCAATTTTAGTTCTTGGCAGATTTTAGCAACTTAGCACAAGTCAAGCAATCAACCTACACATGCAATTCTAAGAGTATAGCAGCAGAATGTAAAACAATTGCATATGAAGGTAAAGGGGAGGAGTTTGAGAAGACAAACGCAATTGGAGACACGGATGTTTTTGTCGTGGTTCCGACAGGTGGTGCTATCGTACATCCACGTTGATGGAGACTTCAACCCACGAAGGGTAACAACTGCGCAAGTCCACGGAGGGCTCCACCCACAAAGGTTCCACGAAGAAGCAACCTTGTCTATCCCACCATAGTCGTCGCCCACAAAGGACTTGCCTCACTAGGGTAGATCTTCGCGAAGTAGGCGATCTCCTTGCCCTTACAAACTCCTTGGTTCAACTCCACAATCTTGTCGGAGGCTCCCAAGTGACACCTACCAATCTAGGAGACACCACTCTCCAAGAAGTAACAAATGGTGTGTTGATGATGAACTCCTTGCTCTTGTTCTTCAAATGATAGTCTCCCCAACACTCAACTCTCTCTCACAGGATTTGAATTTGGTGGAAAGAAGATTTGAGTGGAAAGCAACTTGGGGAAGGCTAGAGATCAAGATTCATATGGTAGGAATGGAATATCTTGACCTCAACACAAGTGTAGGTGGTTCTCTCTCAAAAAATGTATGTTGGAAGTGTAGGCATGTTCTGATGGCTCTCTCCACGAATGAAGAGTGGGTGGAGGGGTATATAGCCTCCACACAAAATCTAACCGTTACACACAACTTACCAATCTCGGTGGGACCGAATCGTCAAACTCGCTCGGACCAATTTAGCAAATAATGTGACCGTTAGGATTTTTGGTGGGACCGACATGTCAACTCGGTGGGACCGATATGGTTAGGGTTAGGGCATAACATAATCTTGGTGAGACCGATTACTCAAACTCGGTGGGACCAATTTTGGTAATAAGCTAACCAGAGAGTTGGTCAGGCAAACTCGGTGGGACCGATTCGCTTATCTCGGTGAGACCGAAACGTTACAAAAGGGAAACAGAGAGTTTGCATTGCAATCTCGGTGGGACCGATCGCTCATCTCGGTTTGACCGGAACGTTACGAAGGGAAACAGAGAGATTACAATCCCATCTTGGTGAGACCGAGATCCCTACCAGTGAGACCGATTTGACTAGGGTTTGTGGCAGTGGCTATGACATCTGAACTCGGTGGCGCCGGATAAAAAGAATCAGTGGGGCCGATTTGGACTTTTGGTTTGGGTCATATGTGGATATGAGAAAGTAGTTGAGGGCTTTGGATCATATCACTAAGCATTTTGAGCATGAAAGCCATTAAGCAACACCTCATCCCTCCTTGATAGTATTGGCTTTTCCTATAGACTCAATGTGATCTTGGATCACTAAAATAGAAAATGTAGAGTCTTGTGCTTTGAGCTTGAGCCAATCCTTTTGTCCTTAGCATTTTGAGGGATCCACTTTTCTCATCCATGCCATGCCAATCATTGAGCTTTCCTGAAATATTTATCTTGAAATAACATTAGCTCAATGAGATATATATTGTTAGGAATTACCAAAACCACCCAGGGATAGTTGCACTTTCAGAAAGGCTTCAGGTCAAGACGCTGAGCGGCTACGCGTGTTCGAACGTCTTCCCGCGACATTTGCCCTTCTTCGTAGAACATCCCTATTTTTTCGAGGACCTCCTTCATGATTATTTGGGGAAGTTCATGCTGGATGTGATAGAACTTAGCTCGGAGTCGATGATCCGGGATATCTCCTAGGTTCTTTGCCCATTGCAGAATATGGGCATCACCGGATCTAGGTGACATGCGAAGGTTCTGTTGATCCCATTTGTACTCCAGCATGTGGTGGAGGACATAGAATCCATCACTAAGAGTACCACTCGGTTGCTGGATGCAGCAGAAGTCGGTCTTATGGCCGAAGGCGGGCGCGCAGTTCCTTGTCTTCCTGGTCGTGATCTCTCCACCCGTAGGTCGTAGCTAAAGATAGCACTATCGAGAACAGACTTGATGTGGGTGTAATCCGTTTTCTTCATGTTATTCAATGAGTCCAAATAAAGAGCGTGGGAGGCTCGGGGGTAAAGGATGATGAGGACGGCGCGCCCGTCACTGCGCGAAATAAGTACACCTGAAATTAGCCTCCACGCATGCAAATGAATGATTGAAATCGAAGGAAAGATATCTACAGATGACTTACATGGGATGATAAGGCATGAGAATCGTCTCTTTGTCCTTATTGCCGACCATGAAATCGGTGATTTAGTTACTCGCGTATTCACGGTGCTTTGGGCGGAGTACCAAGAAGCCTCGTGCATGAAGTACAGGTCAGCAAGACAAATATAAGGTATCCGCTCAATCCTGATGATGTGGTTCATGTACAAGGCAACAAGGCGGACAAACATAAAATCCAGCTTTTTCAAGTGAAACATTTCGAAGATGTAATCGAATCGAAGGAAGAACTTTTCCGCGGGGAATGTGTCGATGTACAACCTTTGCCGCGACACGTTAACCATGTAGAGCGGATATCCTGGATTTTTTGAGGCAAGCAGGCTTTTCTCTCTCTGTAGCACATCATCATCAAGTCTCCTTAGATCGCCGTATATGGCCTCTACCGCTGCCTTAGGTAGGATCGGATCACCGGGATATGACATTTTGCCGTACCGGGGATAGGTATACGGTCTTGAACCCGAGGCTGGTGTGGCGGCTAGATCATAGAAGCAACGTTATTGCCTTTCCCCGGTCTCTTCCTATGCTTATTTTCTACTGGAAGTGAGCCTATAATACGTACATCCTCTGGCAATTCAGGCACCAACTCATCACGCTCAAAACCTGAGTACTCATACTGTTGAGCCATCAATCCTCCGTCGTCAGAGGCGCCGGTATTGAGATACTGTAGAGGGTCATCATCATCCTCGTCGATGGCATCATGCTGCTTCTTCAACGGCGGCGATATCATCAGCCACTAATGGAGCCTCTTCCTCACCCAGCACGATAGGCAACGCTAATTGGGTAGGTGGGGTGTTGGTGTTCATACCTTGCTGAGGCTGCTTGGTCGTGGGTGTGCTCTCGGCCGCCTCGAGACAAAGCAGACTCTTCGACCACAACAGGACCCAATGCTTGCAATCGCCAAGCCGACGGTGGGTCTCGTCGTCATCTCCCCCTAGTGCTACCAGAGGAGCCAAATTCTCGTGGCCTGGTTCGACACTAGACACGAAAACCTTGAAGACGTCAGGGGGGATCGGTCGGCTGTGGAACAATTGTTCCGTCGGCTTCACTATCGTCGCCTTCCCCACGTCCACCTTCTGGCCGCTGATGGTGTACAGTATGGTGCACGGGGTTACATTGGCCTGCAAAGACATGTCTGCGACGTGAGACATCCGAAAGGCAATGCAAACGGGAGATTATGCATATATTGAAGAGGGCCGGTGTGACAGGTACCGTGAGGGTGCCGAGCTCAACAAAAGATGAAGCACCGCCGAGCACGTCTGAGATGGAGGACGGGCTGCTATGAGCAGGTGCGGGAGCCGGTTGATGACCCACAAGTGTAGGGGATCAATCGTAGTCCTTTCGATAAGTAAGAGTGTCGAACCCAACGAGGAGCAGAAGGAAATGATAAGTGGTTTTCAGTAAGGTTTTCTCTACAAGCACTGAAATTGTTGGTGATAGATAGTTTTGTGATAAGATAAATAGTAACGAGTAATAAGTAAATAAAATAAGTAAAGTGCAGCAAGGTAGCCCAATACTTTATGTAGCAAAGGATAAGCCTGGACAATTTCTAATAATGAGAAAGGAGCTCCCAAGGACACATGGGAATTATTGTCAAGCTAGTTTTCATCACGTTCATATGATTCGCGTTCGGTACTTTGATAATTTGATATGTGGGTGGACCGGCACTTGGGTACTTCCCTTGCTTGGAAAAGCATCCCACTTATGATTAACCCCTAATGCAAGCATCCGCAACAACAAAAGAAGTATTAAGGTAAACCTAACCACAACATTAAACATAGGGATCCATATCAACCCCTAACGAAGCAATGCATAAACTAGGGTTTAAGCTTCTGTCACTCTAGCAACCCATCATCTACTTATTACTTCCCCGTGCCTTCCTCTAGGCCCAAATAATGGTGAAGTGTCATGTAGTCGACGTTCACATAACACCACTAGAGGAAAATACAACATACATCTCATCAAAATATCGAACGAATACCAAATTCACATGACTACTAATAGCAAGACTTCACCCATGTCCTCAGGAACAAACGTAAGTACTCACAAAGCATATTCATGTTCATAATCAGAGGAGTAATAATATGCATAAAGGATCTGAACATATGATCTTCCACCAAGTAAACCAATTAGCATCAACTACAAGGAGTAATCAACACTACTAGCAACCCACACGTACCAATTTGTGGTTTTGATACAAGATTGGATACAAGAGATGAACTAGGGTTTTGAGAGGAGATGATGCTGGTGAAGATGTTGATGGAGATTGACCCTCTCCCGATGAGAGGATCGTTGGTGATGACGTTGGTGATGATTTCCCCCTCCCGGAGGGAAGTGTCCCCGGCAGAACAGCTCCGCCAAAGCCCTAGATTGGTTCCGCCTCGTGGCGGCGGAGTTTCGTCCCGTAAGCTTGCCCACGATTTTTTCCAGGGTAAAAGCAATGATATTGCAGAAGATGGACACCGGAGGCCCACCAGGGGGGCCCAGGAGATAGGGGGACGCGCCCTATAGGGGGGCGCCCCCCTGTCTCCTGGACAGGGTGTGGGCCCCCTGGTGTATTTCTTTCGCTCAAAAATTCTTATTAATTCCAAAAAGTTGTTTCATGGAGTTTCAAGACTTTTGGAGCTGTGCAGAATAGGTTTCCAACGTTTGCTCCTTTTCCAGCCAGAATCCCAGCTGCCGGCATTCCCCCTCTTCATGGTAAACCTTGTAAAATAAGAGAGAATAGCCATAAGTATGAGGTATAATGTGTAATAACAGCCCATAATGCAATAAATATTGATATAAAAGCATGATGCAAAATGGACGTATCAACTCCCCCAAGCTTAGACCTCGCTTGTCCTCAAGCGGAAGCCGAAATCGGAAAATATGTCCACATGTTTAGAGATAGAGGCGTCGATAAAAATAAAATACGGACATGAGGGCATCATGATCATTCTTATAACAGCAATATATATAGATTTCATCATATGATTTCTTATGCTCAAGTAACAAACAATTCACAATGTCAAGTATGGTTCAAAAACTTCATTAGGAACTAACAAACTATAATCTCAGTCATTGAAGCAATTGCAATTTATCGTAACATCAGAAAGAGTCAACAATAGAGCTTTTCAGCAAGCTCACATACTCAACTATCTCGTAGTCTTCTACAATTGCTAACACTCACGCAGTACTTGTGGTTATGGAGTTTCAGCCGGACACTGAGAAAGATAGGGGCTTATTGTGTTGCCCCCCAACGTATTCACCTTTACGTGATGTCAACAATAATAACCCATGCTAACTTACATCCAATTGGATATATATATCATGATCTTTCAAACACGAGGGGCTTGCCAAAGGAAAAAATGAAAAGGGAAAAGGTGGGGATCACCTTGACTCAAGCATAAGTAAAAAACATAAAGTAAAAGATAGGCCCTTCGCAGAGGGAAGCAGAGGTTGTCATGTGCGTTTAGGGTTGATGCACAAAATCTTAATGCAAAAGAACGTCACTTTATATTGCCCCTTGTATGTGGACCTTTATTATGCAGTCCGTCGCTTTTATTACTTCCACAACAAGTTCGTACAAAGCTTATTTTCTCTGCACTAATAAGTCATACATATTTAGATAGCAATTTTCATTGCTTGCAATATGACAACTTACTTGAAGGATCTTACTCAATCCATAGGTAGGTATGGTGGACTCTCATGGCAAAACTGGGTTTAAGGATATTTGGAAGCACAAGTAGTATCTCTACTTGGTGCAAGGAATTTGGCTAGCATGAGGGAGAAAGGCAAGCTCAACATGTTTGGAAGGTCGATGACAATATACTTTAACTGAGATGTCGGAAAACATAAACTATTATTTTGTCTTCCTTGTCCAATGTCAACTCTTTTAGCATGTCATACTTAATGAGTGCTCCCAATTATAAAGAGGTGTCCAAGATAATAAATTTGTATGTGAACCCCTCTTTCCTTATCACTTCCTATTAATTGCAACGATGACCAAAACTACGTTCATCAACTCTCAACAATTTTTATGCCTCATACTTTCTATGTGAGAAGTTATCACTATCCATAAGATCAATATGAACTCTTTTATTCTTTCTACTTTCTCAAGATCATAGCAACATAGCAAAGCCCTTGACTCAACACTAATCTTTATTATAGATAGCTCACGGACTCGATTACAAAAAGAGATCACAAAGCAAAACTCAAACTACTTGATATCAAAACTTCAATCTACTAGATCAAGATACTACTAAAAGGATCGAACTAAATAAAGCGGTAAAGATAGGAGTGTGATGGTGATACGATACTGGGGCACCTCCCCCAAGCTTGGCGGTTGCTAAGGGGAGTGCCCATACCCATGTGTTTATGTCCTCGAAGGTGGTGATGGTGGAGTTGTTGCATTTTTCTTCTCTAGCTTGCGTCTGAGGCTAAAATTTTCCTCCCTCAGATCCTCATTCTCGAGATCAAGTTTCATTATCTTTTTGCATAATGCCGCCTTGCTGTCCTGCAAAAAACATGGTGGGATAGATTGAACCTTTGGGAGGCTTGACTTCTTGAACTCCACATGCATATCGCCAGGTTGAGGTAGTGGATCACCCTCTTCATCGGAGCTTGTCTCCTCCTTCCCCTTTGGATCATAATCTTCTTCTTCCTCCGTGGTCCAGCCATAATGTTCCACATCCCCATATGCTTTTGGGTTTGCGATATAGTCAGCCATATAGATCTCTCCCTCCGAATCTTGGGACGACATCTTGCTCCAAATATGCTGCAGAAACAACTCAAAACAAAAACTGAGGATTTTGTCGAGGTACGGTGGTCAAAACCTTCGGGAGTATATATAATGAATTTTTACCGACCAAAATACGTAATGTGCAAAAAACGGAGTCCGGGAGGCACACGAGGTGCCCACGAGACAGGGGGCGTGCCCTGTAAGGGGGGGGTGCCCTCCACTCTCGTGGGAGTCTCGTGTCCCTTTCGGACTATTTCTTTCTTCTAAAATTCTTAAATATTCCAAAACTGATAAAAACTGCCATTGGAGTTGTTTTGGAGTCGGTTTACTTACCGTACCACATACCTATACCTTTTCGGAGTCTGGTACGTTCTGGAAAGTGTCCCTTATGTATTCCTCAGGGCTTACAGTTTTAATAATATTAGTTTCAACATTAATAGGATTACCTGAAATATAATGTTTAATTCTTTGACCGTTTAGCACTCTCGGACTCGTGCCTTCGAAGTTGTTGATTTTTATGGCACCAGAACGATAGACCTCCTCGATAACGTAAGGACCTTCCCATTTTGAGAGGAGTTTTCCTGCAAAAAATCTTAAATGAGAGTTGAATAATAATACATAGTCTCCTACGTTAAACTCACACTATTGTATCCTCTTATCATGCCAGCGTTTGACGTTTTCTTTGAATAGCTTGGCATTCTCATACGCTTGAGTCCTCCATTCATCAAGTGAGCTAATATCAAATAACCTCTTCTCACTGGCAAGTTTGAAGTCATAGTTGAGCTCCTTAATAGCCCAATATGCCTTATGTTCAAGTTCAAGAGGTAAATGACACGCTTTTCCATAAACCATCTTATATGGAGACATACCCATAGGATTTTTGTATGCAGTTCTACAGGCCCATAATGCATCATCAAGTTTTTTGGACCAATTCTTTCTAGATCTATTCACAGTCTTTTGCAAAATTAATTTGAGCTCTCTATTGCTCAACTATACTTGACTACTAGACTGCGGATGATAAGGAGGGCACCATGAATAAAATGTGAACCACCATTAGTCATAAGATATCTAGGGACTCCAAACCTCGGAAAAATAACTTCTTTAAGCATTTTAATAGAGGTGTTATGATCAGCACTACTAGTTGTAATAGCTTCTACCCACTTAGTAACGTAATCAACAGCAACTAAAATATGTGTATAACCATTAGAGGCAGGAAAAGGTCCCATATAATCAATGCCCCAAACATCAAACGGTTCAATAACAAGAGAATAATTCATAGGAATTTCTTGACGTCTACTAATGTTACCTATTAATTCTTTGACATTCATCACAAGATAAGACAAACTTATGAGCATCTTTGAAGAGAGTAGGCCAATAAAAACCAGATTGTAGTACCTTGTGTGCAGTTCTATCTCCAGCGTGGTGTCCTCCATAAGATTCAGAGTGACACTTGCGTAGGATCTGTTCCTATTCATGCTCAGGCACACAACGTCTAATAACACCATCTACTCCTTCTTTATAAAGGTGTGGATCATCCCAGAAGTAATGTCTTAAATCATAAAAGAACTTTTTCTTTTGTTGGTATGTGAAACTAGGCGGTATAAATTTAGCAACAATGTAATTAGCATAATCAGCATACCAAGGAGCAGTACGAGAAGCATTAACGACCGCTAATTGTTCATGAGGAAGGCTATCATTAATAGGCAGTGGGTCATCAAGAACATTCTCTAACCTAGATAAGTTATCTGCAACGGGGTTCTCAGCTCCCTTTCTATCAGTAATATGCAAGTCAAATTCTTGGAGCAAGAGAACCCATCTAATGAGTCTAGGCTTAACATCTTTCTTTTCCATAAGATATTTAATAGTAGCATGATCAGTGTGAATAGTAACTTTGGAATCAACAATATAAGGTCTAAACTTATCACATGCAAACACAACTGCTAAGAACTCTTTTTTAGTAGTAGCATAATTTCTCTGGGCAATATCAAGAGTCTTACTGGCATACTGGATAACATTCAATTTCTTATCGACTCTTTACCCTAGAACAACACCTACAGCATAATCACTAGCATCACACATAATTTCAAAAGGTAAATTCCAATAAGGCATCTGAACAATAGGTGCAGTGATCAAAGCTTTCTTAAGTACTTCAAATGCTTCTACACAATCATCATCAAAGACAAAAGGAATATCTTTTTGCAATAAATTAGTCAGAGGCCTAGAGATTTTAGAAAAGTCCTTAATGAACCTCCTATAAAAGCCGGCGTGACCCAGGAAACTTCTTATACCTTTTATGTCCTTGGGACATGGCATCTTTTCAATAGCATCAACTTTATCTTTATCAACTTCAATGCCTCTCTCGGAGATCTTGTGCCCCAAGACAATGCCTTCATTAACCATAAAGTGACACTTTTCCCAATTCAGGACGAGACTAGTGTCTTCGCATCTCTGCAAAACTCGATCAAGGTTGCTCAAACAATCATCAAAAGAGGATCCATAGACGGAGAAGTCATCCATGAATACCTCACAAATCTTTTCACAAAAATCAGAGAATATAGCCATCATGCATCTTTGAAAGGTAGCAGGTGCATTACATAAACCAAAAGGCATACGTCTATAGGCAAAAGTACCAAAAGGGCAAGTAAAAGTAGTTTTAGACTAATCCTTCGCTGACACAGGTATCTGAGAGAAACCAGAATAACCATCTAAAAAGCAGAAATGTGTGTGTTTGGATAGTCTTTCTAGCATTTGGTCAATAAAAGGTAAGGGGTAATGATCTTTCTTAGTAGCTTTATTTAACTTACGGAAATCAATTACCATCCTATAACCTGTAATAATTCTTTGCGGGATCAATTCATTTTTATCATTAGGAACAACGGTAATACCTCCCTTTTTAGGGACACAACGGATAGGGCTTACCCATTCACTATCAGCAATGGGATAAATAATACCTGCCTCAAGGAGCTTTAATACTCCTTTCTTACCACTTCCTTCATCTTGGGATTTAATCGTCTTTGAGGATCTCTAACTGGTTTGGCATCGTCCTCCAATGTAATTTTGTGTTGACATAACGTGGGACTAACGCCCTTAAGATCATCCAGAGTATATCCAATAGCTGCTCGGTGCTTCTTCAGAGTTTTCAATAATCTTTCTTCTTCTTTCTCTGAAAGGTTAGCACTAATAATAACAGGATATATTTCTTTTTCATCAAGATAAGCATACTTAAGATTATCAGGTAATGGTTTGAGTTCGAACACGGGATCACCCTTGGGTGGAGGGGGATCCCCAAGAATTTCAACGGGAAGGTTATGTTTAAGCATAGGTTCCTATTTAAGGAACACTTCATCTATTTCCTCTCTTTCCTTCATAAACATATCGTTTTCATGGTCTAGCAAATATTGTTCTAACGGATCAGTTGGAGGAACAGCAATGGAAGCAAGACCGTGATAAGCGGTTTTCAGTAAGGTTTTCTCTGCAAGCACTGAAATTGTAGGTGATAGATAGTTTTGTGATAAGATAAATAGTAATGAGTAATAAGTAAATAAAATAAGTAAAGTGCAGCAAGGTAGCCCAATCCTTTAAGTAGCAAAGGATAAGCCTGGACAATTTCTAATAATGAGAAAGGAGCTCCCGAGGACACATGGGAATTATCGTCAAGCTAGTTTTCATCACGTTCATATGATTCGCGTTCGGTACTTTGATAATTTGATATGTGGGTGGATCGGTACTTGGGTACTGCCCTTTCTTGGACAAGCATCCCACTTATGATTAACCCCTAATGCAAGCATCCACAACTACAAAAGAAGTATTAAGGTAAACCTAACCACAACATTAAACATATGGATCCATATCAGCCCCTAACGAAGCAACGCATAAACTAGGTGTCGGTGTCAAAACCGGCGGATCTCGGGTAGGGGGTCCCGAACTGTGCGTCTAGGCGGATGGTAACAGGAGACAAGGGACACGATGTTTTTACCCAGGTTCGGGCCCTCTTGATGGAGGTAAAACCGTACTCCTGCTTGCTTGATATTGATGATATGGGTAGTACAAGAGTGGATCTACCATGAGATCAAGGAGGCTAAACCCTAGAAGGTAGCCTATGGTATGATTGTTGTAATGGTTGTTGTGTCCTACGGACTAAAACCCTCCGGTTTATATAGACACCGGAGAGGGCTAGGGTTACACAGAGTCGGTTACAATGGTAGGAGATCTACATATCTGTATCGCCAAGCTTGCCTTCCACGCCAAGGAAAGTCCCATCCGGACACGGGACGGAGTCTTCAATCTTGTATCTTCGTAGTCTTGGAGTCCGGCGGATGATGATAGTCCGGCTGTCCGGACACCCCCTAGTCCAGGACTCCCTCAGTAGCCCCTGAACCTGGCTTCAATGATGATGAGTCCGGCGCGCATAATGTTCGGCATTGCAAGGCGGGTTCCTCCTCCGAATAATCCATAGAAGATTGTGAACACC
The DNA here is from genome assembly GCA_963921465.1 of Triticum timopheevii. Classification (NCBI taxonomy): domain Eukaryota; kingdom Viridiplantae; phylum Streptophyta; class Magnoliopsida; order Poales; family Poaceae; genus Triticum; species Triticum timopheevii. Next base: position 476,076,651 of record OY997268.1, read on the forward strand.
AGGATAGTGTCCGGCTCTGCAAAATAAATTCCACATTCCACCGTAGAGAGAATATTATGTACACAAGCTCAATCTACCGACATATCTTGTAGCATGATGTCACGCCACTACAAAGCCTTTACTTGAATCGTTTTTTATTATACCACCTCAGCGCGTTTAGCGAAGCGGTTTCCTTGGCACGTCTTGTCGAAACAGAGATCGTGTTCCCCTTATTCTGGGATTCTCATCAATACGGACGTGGGTAACCCAACCGTGCCATTGATGGTGGAGCTTGGGAGATAAGCGAGTTTTACTAGGCCGGTGGGGATGCATAGTCTTCGTCCGCCTATATATAAGGGGATAAGGATCCACCTTTTCACCTACGCCTTCTTCCTCCTTTGCTTATCCATCTCCGCGCACTTGAGCTCCAGCGCCCAAGTTTGCGCATCTCGTCTCGACCTTCTCCGACCATGTTTGGAGCGGGAGGCAAATGATTGGCCTCCTCCGTCACGGAGGAGCACATCGCAAGACTGTGCAGCGCCGGGTATCTTTCCGGCGATATCGCGCACAGGCTGCCCGACAAGGGGCAGCTCATCCCCACCCCCAGGCCCCATGAGAGGGTCGTTTTCCTTCCCCACTTCCTCCGCGGACTGGGCTTTCTAGTTCACCCCTTTGTCCGGGGGCTCATGTTCTACTACGGCCTGGATTTCCATGATCTGGCGCCGAACTTCATCCTCAACATCTCAGCGTTTGTCGTTGTGTGCGAGGCCTTCCTCTGCATCCAGCCCCACTTCGGTTTGTGGCTCAAGACCTTCAATGTCAAGCCGAAGGTAGTGAAGGGCACTCAAGCGGAGTGCGGAGGCGCCATGTTGGCAAGATGCCCAACGTTCTCTGGTTCGAAGGGGCCTTTGTGGAGTCCGTCAAGGGGTGGCAATCGGGGTGGTTCTACATCACCGAGCCGCGCGACCCTAAGTGGGCGGCAGCCCCCGAGTTCAGATCTGGTATCCCTATGCAGCTCACCTCCTGGAAAGAGAAGGGCTTGCTATGGGGTAGTTCGAAGGAGCTGACGGGACTCCAAGCCTGTATCCAGAAGCTGGTGAACAAGAAGCTCAGGATCGTCAATGTGGTCCAAGTCATGCTCATCCGCCGGATTCTCCCCTGCCAACAACGGGCATTTAAATTGTGGGAGTTCAATCCGGCACAACACCAGGCATTGAACGAGCTCTTCGACACGACGTACGAAGGCTCCTGGAGAGTGCTATTTAAGGGCGCCGAAGCTCCCGCATCCGCTACTGAAGATCGCGGATTTCGCTCGCAGCGACCAGCTGACGAGGTAAGTGATTCTACCCCTTTACGGGACACTTGTTTTCAATAGTTTGACCCTGTGGGGGTTTCAGTCTTCCTTTTCCTTTGACAGGACTGGATGAAGAAGGCCAAGCAGATCATCTGCCCGGCTCCCATGCCAGAAAACCCAGTAGACGCCCATTTAGCGGGCTTGCTGGTTCCGGCACCGCACGTGGTGCCGGAGAAGAGGGCCAAGAAGGAGGCCACGGGAACTCGAAGAAGTTCCCGGTGCCAGGTGGTATCGGATTCATCATCCGATGGCTCTGAGGCGGATTCCTCCCCCGAAGACGAGGAGGAGAAGGAGGACTCTCTCCCAGAGGAGGGAGAGAGAAAGAGGAAGGCCTCCTCGACAGGGGAGGCCGAAGGGTCCAAGAGGGGAAGGACTATTCCCCCGGACAGCTCCGCCAACACCAACGTTGGCGACGAAGAGTGGCCCTCAAGGGCCAGGCCTCCGGCAAGATCGTAAGTATCCGGATTCCTGAATGATTTGTAATTTCTTATGTGTCACATAGTGTCCTTCTAATGCCGCACTCTGCCTGCAGTCCTGCCGATGATGATCTCCCCGCTTCATCGAGCGGGTCGTTGGCTCCGTCGGATGTGGATTCCATCCCGACTGCCTCCACCCCTCGCCCCGCTGAGGACGCCGAGGTGGGATCGCGGGAAGGGACCCATCAGGAGGAGGCTCCGGAGGCGCCGCAAGGCAGCCTCCCGAACTTTGCGTCGGACTCCACGCCGGAACCCGTAGTGGTTCTGGAGTCCGGCAGGCGGCCCCTTCGCAAGAAGGGCAAGACCGTGACGCCGGCGGCCCCTGTCCAACCGGAGGCGCCGGACAACTTGTTGGAGGCGCTCAAAGGCGCTTCCATCGAGGAAGAACACCGCACTATCATGAGTGCGGTGATTCAGAAGGTTCAGCTCGCCAAGAGCGGGCTGACCGAAGCCTGCAGCAGCCTTCTAACAGGCTATGAGGTAAGAAGTTAAAATTATGTAATGTAATACCGCATAGACAGTAGCCCCTGATGCTCGGTTCGGTGTTCAGAAAGAAAAGCCGGACTGAGGATCTAAAAAAGATATACGCAGGGTTGCTAAAAATTGTGTCAATATGGGTTTGCAGGCTGCGCTGCTGACCTCTGCCGCACTGACTGCGGAGGTCGGTGCTTTGAAGCAGGACCTCGAGCGGTCTGAGCAAGAGCTCGGCTGTGCCAAGAAGCAGCTCGAGGACAAAGAAGGTGAGTAACACCACTTTGAATAGTTACCTTACAGAAAAGGATTTAGGTTGCAATAAAAATAACAAGGATAACGTGGGTACTGCAGGGGCCACGAACGAGGTGGCAACCCTGAAGGAGGCTGTGTCCGCGGCCGAACGCAATGCGGCCACGGAACGGGCAGAGCGCGAGAAGCAGGAGGCACGGTTGGCGGAGGTGCAACAAGAGCTCCAGGCTCTCATGGAAAAGCATGAGAGTTTGGAGCGCGACTCAAAGACTCGGGAGTCCGAGCTTGCCTCGGCTCTCGAAAGTGCCAAAGCCGCCAAGGCCGGGGCCCATAAGGCCCTTCAGGAGGTTGAGGATGTGAAGAAAATAGCGGCGGGTAAGGCATTTTTCATGCAAAGCAAGCATGTTAATGTAAACTACCTAACACTTACCCGAATTCGGAGCTCTCCAGGGGCGTTTGCAGATTTGCCTCGCAGTGCGTCCGATGCCCCCGCATTCTACCGTGGTGAAGAGGGGAGCTCAACAGAGAAGGTCTTCTGGTCTCAGTACACTAAGGCCGGCCATCCGGTGCCCCCTAGCGACCAGCTGAAGCAGCTGGTCGAGCTCCACAAGGTAGCCGAGCAGGCCATGAAGGGCCTCATAGTCCTGTTGTGGCCTGGAGAGGCCATGCCTGGGAGCTACTTCGGCCTCGTGCGGCGGCTGGTGGATGCGTGCCCCTGGGTGGAGGTCATCAAGCGCTCCGCCTGTATTGAAGGTGCTCGCCGGGCCCTTGCCCGTGCAAAGGTGCACTGGGGCAGGCTGGACGCGGAGAGGCTTATCACTGACGCGCCGCCAGCGGGCAAGGAGTATCGTACGCCCGAGATGTACTATAAGACTGTCCTGAAGGGTGCCCGCAAGATTGCGGATGAGTGCCCCAGAGATGTAATTATTGAGTAAACTCGCTATGTATTATCCTGTGCGCTGAAAACTTTGTTCATATGCACTAAGCAACGCTTGTTTGATTTAAAATATTAACTTCTGTGTGGCCGTTTATAAAATCTGAGAGATGGCAAGTCATCGGCTTCAGCCCCCAAGCCACGAGTGCTGGGGTGTTCGGGATAAACTTGAGCACTCTTGTTCCCATCTTTGGGTCCATCTAGGGAGGCGCTCAACACAACGAACAAGGCACCGGACTTATAGTGCTTGAACACTCTCACTTAGCCATAGAATTCTATAATTTTAAATTTCGGCGAAGCCCCTAGTATTCGGAAGACCGAGTTCGGGGCGCTATCCATGCCTTGGCCGGACATTATCCGGTTCTTCGCTTGAAGCGGCATAAGTCTTTAAGGACTCAAAAAGACCTCTCGAACAGCGACCAGTCTCTCGCCTTATCATGACAGTCAGTTTTAGCTTTCTCCACTGAGGCGCTCGCCCAGCTCAACCGGGGCGCAATCGCAGTGGTTCTCCCAGTGCCACCTTAGCCGACAGAATGGAACGTAAGGTACCAAAACGTGGGAGCCGGGCAAACCCAACTATTGACCCAAGACATGATTCGGAGCCGATTCATATAATGCTATAAGTTCGGGGTGCCGCAGTTGTGAAAGTGTCCGGACTTATCACACCATAATGCGGGGAACATAAGCCCCTGGTGTATTCGGCCGTACCAAAATATATGGGTGCAAGATGTCATTAGTGAACATATATGTAAGGTAATGCAAGTACAGGCAAAAAGTGCTGCATTATTTATTCAAGGAGTTCTGCTATGAGTGCGGGATGATACAAATAGTGCGGTAAGCAAGGGATTGGACTAATTAAACATGTCCCCCTCCAGGGGTGGGCTGCAGACTGGTGTATATAATCAAATTTAATGCTCGTAATGGAGACCACCTGAGTGTTCGTCGCAGCCTTTTTCCCTCCCTGGCTGTTGCCTCGTGAGCTCGGCGGGTTCGCCGCCGGACAGGGCCTCTGGTGAACAGAGTCCTGTATATACAAAGAGGAAGAATAAAAAATAAAAAAGAGCGACACACTTGTGAGCCCCTAGTGTGGTCGGGCCGCACTCTGGGTCTGTCGTGGTTGTGCACCTCCCCCTAGGCCCACGGTATCTCCAGAGTGTAATGATGTACGCGGAGGGTTGGTCTTGCAATCATGCGAGGGCTGGGGTTGGGGCCGCACTGCTACGCGTGCTCGGGACGTGCCAGGTGGTCTTGGTTGATGTTGCTCCGGGCGCATTTGGCCGTGTCCGGCCGTTTAACGGCCAGACTCGAAAATTGCCTTAGAAGGCTGCTCTGTACTTCTGCCGCGAGAGCCGATGTATGTTCCTCCGTTCGGAGGGAGCGTTCCATATTTCCGTTGACCGTGATGACTCCACGAGGGCCTGGCATCTTGAGCTTGAGGTATGCGTAATGCGGCACCGCGTTGAACTTTGCGAACGCGGTTCGTCCGAGCAGAGCATGATAGCCGCTGCGGAACGGGACTATGTCGAAGATTAACTCCACGCTCCGGAAATTATCCGGGGATCCGAAGACCACTTCCAATGTGACTGAGCCTGTACAATTGGCCTCAACACCTGGTATGACGCCTTTGAAGGTCGTCTTTGTAGGTTTAATCCTTGAGGGGTCTATGCCCATCTTGCGCACTGTATCCTGATAAAGCAGGTTCAGGCTACTGCCGCCATCCATCAGGACTCTCGTGAGGTGAAATCCATCAACGATTGGGTCTAAAACCAATGCGGCGAATCCGCCATGGCGGATACTGGTCGGATGGTCTCTTTGATCGAAAGTGATCGGGCAAGAGGACCACGGATTGAACTTAGGGGCGACTGGCTCCATCGCATATACGTCCCTTAGTGCACGCCTCCGCTCCCTCTTGGGTATATGGGTTGCGTATATCATGTTTACCGTCCGCACTTGTGGGGGGAAACCCTTCTGTCCTCTACTGTTCGGCGGTCGGGTCTCTTCCTCGTCGTCGCTGTGCAGCCCCTTGTCATTGTTTTCGGCAATTAACTTGCCTGCCTGCTTAAATACCCAACAATCTCTGTTGGTGTGGTTAGCTGGCTTTTCGGGGGTGCCATGTATCTGGCATGAGCGGTCGAGTATTCGGTCCAAATTGGACGGACCCGGAGTGGTTCTTTTGAATGGCTTCTTCCACTGACCGGGTTTAGAGCCTCGGAATCCGGCGTTGACTGCCGTATCCTCCTTGTCATTGCCGTTAACGCGGCGTTTATTTTTGCTTCGACGCGACCTGCCATTTTGGTCCTTAGTATCCGGACTACCAGCATTTTTGCTGAGGTTGTTGCTGCGAGCTATCCAGCTATCCTCTCCCGCACAGAAGCGGGTCATTAATGATGTGAGGGCTGCCATGGATTTCGGCTTTTCCTGTCCTAGGTGCCGGGCTAGCCACTCGTCGCGGATGTTGTGTTTGAAGGCTGCGAGGGCCTCTGCATCCGGACAGTCGACGATTTGATTTTTCTTTGTTAAGAACCGTGTCCAGAATTGCCAGGCCGATTCGTCTGGTTGCTGGATTATGTGGCTTAGGTCATCGGCGTCTGGTGGTCGCACATATGTGCCCTGGAAGTTGTCGAGGAATGCGGCTTCCAGGTCTTCCCAACACCCAATTGACTCTGCGGGTAGGCTATTAAGCCAATGCCGAGCTGGTCCTTTAAGCTTGAGCGGGAGATATTTGATGGCATGGATGTGAAGGAGATAATCCTTGATCCAAACCGCGGGGTCTGTCGTGCCATCGTAGGATTCGATGTTTACAGGTTTAAACCCTTCAGGGATTTGATGATCCATTACTTCGTCAGTGAAGCATAGCGGGTGTGCGGCGCCTCTGTATTGAGCAATATCACGACGTAGCTCAAGGGAGCGTTGTCTGCTGTGTTCGGCCCGGCCGGAGTTGTTGTATCCGGCTCGACGGTATTCGTCGTGGGTCGTGGGGCGCCCACGTGATCCATAGATAGATCTGGATTGTCTTGCCTTGTCCTCCAATATATCTCGCAAGTCCGGCGCGTTCCCTCATGGCTTCGTACTTTTGGAGCGATGCCGGGGTACGGTCTTGGTGGAGGGCCTGGATGCCTCTCTGTCGCGACCACGGGGTGGTCGGTCGGCCGTATTGTGCGCTGGTGATGAAGGTATGTATGCCTCCTCCTCTAATCGGGGGAGCAACTTGCGTTTTGGGTAACTCTTGGAGGGACGTTCGAGTTCATACTCTTCGGCCGCGAGGACCTCGGTCGATCTGTCGGCCAGCAGGTCTTGATCAGCTTGAAGTTGCTGCTGCTTTTTCTTTAGGCTGTTTGCTGTGGCCATTAGCCTGCGTTTGAAACGCTCTTGTTCGACGGGATCCTCGGGCACGACGAATTCGTCGTCGTCGAGGCTTGCCTCGTCTCCGGAGGGAGGTATGTAATTATCATCCTCAACCTCTTCGTCTGCCGCTCTTTCGTGAGGGCTTGCTTCTGCGTCCTCCTGCGCTGAATCTTGCTGGAGGGGATTGTCTTCGACACTTTCTGGGGTGTTATTATCTCCGGTGTCGGAATCTCCATTCTTGCTGTGGCGGGATTTAGAGCGGCGCTGTTGACGTCGGCGCTTGGGCTGTTTCTTTAAGGAATCTGCCTCTGCTGCTTCTTCGTCGTCCCCGTCTTTTGGGGTGTCCACCATGTATATGTCATATGACGAGGTGGTCTTCTAGTGCCCTGTAGGCGCTGGTTCCTGATCGTCTCCGGCATCGTCGTCCATACCGTCGATGTCTTCGGAGTCATAGTCTAGCATGTCGGTTAGATCGTCGACAGTGGCTACAAAGTGGGTGGTGGGTGGGCTTTGAATTTCTTCATCGTCCGCATCCCAACCATCCTGGCCATAATCCGGCCAGGGCTCTCCAGATAGCGAGAGATGCTTTAGCAAATTTAAGATGTCGCCAAAGGGTGAGTGCTGAAAGATGTCCGCAGCGGTGAACTCCATGATCGGCGCCCAATCGGATTTGATTGGCAGGGGCGCAGGAGGTTCGGAGTCCGGCAGGGAGTCCGGCACCTCGGAGTCACGAGTTTTATAGGGGACAAGGTCAGTGTTCGGCTCCATCACCGTGGAAGTTGCAGCTCCCGAGGCGGTGTCCAGCCACCCATCCTCGATCTATGCGATCAGCTCCGAACTATGGGTCGGAGCGGATTCGTGTGCGGCCTCCAAGGTACTGTCCGGCGGCAGAAATAAATCGTGCCCATCGCGACAGTGCGGCACGCTTGGCTGCGGATCAGATCCGTCAAAGATCAAGTCTCCGCGGATGTCCGCCATGAAGTTTAGACTTCCAAATCTGACCTGACGGCCAGGGGCGTAGCTTTCGATCTGCTCCAGACGGCCAAGTGAATTGGCCCGCAGTGCGAAGCCGCCGAATACGAAGATCTGTCCGGGGAGAAAAGTCTCACCCTGGATGGCGTTGTCGTTGATTGAAGAAGCCATCAAGCCTATCAGTGACGACACAGAGGAACTCTCAATGAAAGCACCAATGTCGGTGTCAAAACCGGCGGATCTCGGGTAGGGGGTCCCGAACTGTGCGTCTAGGCGGATGGTAACAGGAGACAAGGGACACGATGTTTTTACCCAGGTTCGGGCCCTCTCGATGGAGGTAAAACCCTACTCCTGCTTGATTGATATTGATGATATGGGTAGTACAAGAGTGGATCTACCACGAGATCAAGGAGGCTAAACCCTAGAAGCTACCCTATGGTATGATTGTTGTAATGGTTGTTGTGTCCTTAGGACTAAAACCCTCCGGTTTATATAGACACCGGAGAGGGCTAGGGTTACACAGAGTCGGTTACAATGGTAGGAGATCTACATATCCGTATCGCCAAGCTTGCCTTCCATGCCAAGGAAAGTCCCATCCGGACACGGGACGGAGTCTTCAATCTTGTATCTTCATAGTCTTGGAGTCCGGCGGAGGATGATAGTCCGGCTGTCCGGACACCCCCTAGTCCAGGACTCCCTCACTAGGGTTTAAGCTTCTGTCACTCTAGCAACCCATCATCTACTTATTAGTTCCCCATGCCTTCCTATAGGCCCAAATAATGGTGAAGTATCATGTAGTCGACGTTCACATAACACCACTAGAGGAAAAAAAACATACATCTCATCAAAATATCGAACGAATACCAAATTCACATGACTACTAATAGCAAGACTTCACCCATGTCCTTAGGAACAAACGTAACTACTCACAAAGCATATTCATGTTCATAATCAGAGTTGTAATAATATGCATAAAGGATCTGAACATATGATCTTCCACCAAGTAAACCAATTAGCATCAACTACAAGGAGTAATCAACACTACTAGCAACCCACAGGTACCAATTTGTGGTTTTGATACAAGATTGGATACAGGAGATGAACTAGGGTTTTGAGAGGAGATGGTGCTGGTGAAGATGTTGATGGAGATTGACCCTCTCCCGATGAGAGGATCGTTGGTGATGACGTTGGTGATGATTTCCCCCTCCCGGAGGGAAGTGTCCCCGGCAGAACAGCTTCGCCAGAGCCCTAGATTGGTTCCGCCAAGGTTCCGCCTCGTGGCGGCGGAGTTTCGTCCCATAAGCTTGCCCATGATTTTTTCCAGGGTAAAAGCGATGATATAGCAGAAGATGGACACCGGAGGCCCACCAGGGGGTCCAGGAGATAAGGGGGCGCGCCCTATAGGGGGGGGGGGCGCCCCCTGTCTCCTGGACAGGGTGTGGTCCCCCTGGTGTATTTCTTTCGCGCAAAAATTCTTATTAATTCCAAAAAGTTGTTTCGTGGAGTTTTAGGAGTTTTGGAGCTGTGCAGAATAGGTTTCAAACGTTTGCTCCTTTTCCAGCCAGAATTCCAGCAGCCGGCATTCCCCCTCTTCATGGTAAACCTTGTAAAATAAGAGAGAATAGCCATAAGTATTGAGATATAATGTGTAATAACAGCCCATAATGCAATAAATATTGATATAACAACATGATGCAAAATGGACGTATCACCGGTGCATGAGCAGGTGCGGGAGCCGGTGCAGGAGCAGGTGTGGGTGCAGGTGCTGGTGCAACACTAGTCGAACTGCTCCCCAAGAAGTTGGAAAGGGGGAAATTTGCTGCATCCTTATTTGGATTTTTCTTGGTCCAATTGACGACAGCCGGAATCAAGAAACTATACGAAGCTGCCATTTCCTTTTTTGCGGCAGCTACTATTGATTTGACTGTCTCACCTGATTTCTTATCAACTGCAATCTCAACCTTCTTGTCGATGTTTTCTTCGTTTAACCTCCGTCTTTCCTTTCTCTGCTCGGTGGTCTCACGGTAGTACTTCTTCCACGTGGCGCCGTCTCTTATGCCGTGCACGCGTCCATACGATGGTCAGTGTCCACTGGAAGTCCTTCCATAATATTCAAGGCCCGGTTGAATGGGGTGTCCCACTTGGGCCTCGCCAATGCCTTAGACGGCGAGTCGCTTTCGGTCGCAATCTTGTGCTGCTCTTTCTGCAAAAGGAACATGGAGCGTTTACAAATGTGACTAAACATGCAGTCGAATTAATTAGAAGCTAAAATTAGGGGATAAATTAATAATTACCAACAGTCTCATGAACTCCTTCGTGACCGCGTCTGTATCAAAAACCTTGTTGACTCGGCCCCAACGGTACCGGGCCCTGACGACGTCACGCTCTTGTAGGACGATGAACTCCGCCAAGGGGTCTGGGATCCCCAAACTTTCGCGTTTCGCGTCCTCCTTGGCCCATATATGTTGGGGAACGCGGTAATTTCAATTTTTTTCCTACGATCATGCAAGATCTATCTATGTGATGCATAGCAACAAGAGGGGGAGTGTATCTTCATACCCTTGAAGATCACTGAGCAGAAGCGTTTATTAACGCGGTTGATGTAGTCATACACCTTCACGATCCGCCCCGATCAAGTACCAACATACGGCACCTCCGCGTTCAGCACACGTTCAGCTCGATGACGTCCTTGCCTTCTTGATCTAGCAAGATGGACGAAGTAGTAGATGAGTTTCGGCAACACGACGGCGTGGTGACGGTGTTGGTGAAGAACAATCTCCACAGGGCTTCGCCTAAGCACTACAGAAACTATGACGGAGGATAAACTAGAGGGGATGGGGTTGCCGGCACACGGCTTGGTGTTTCTTGATGTCTCTTTGGTGCTAGCCCTGCCCCTCTATTTATATGTTGAGCCTTGGGGTCGAAACTTGGAGTAAAAGCCTCCACAAAGTCGGTTTCACCCAAAAGGCAAGAGTCCTTCTCGGACTCCAGGGCCAGACGCCAGGTTTCCCGGCGTCTGGACCCAGACGCCAGGGACCCTGGCGTCTGGCCCCTGGACTCCACAAAACTTCCTTTTGCGCTTTCCAAAACCTTGTGGGCTTTCCCCTTTGGCCCAAATAAAGTGTTCTCGTACCCAAACATTTCGGCAAACATCCGGAACCCCTTCTGGTGAATTCTGGAACACTTCCGGAGACCAAACACTATTATCCCATATATCAATTTTTATCTCCGGACCATTCCAGAGTTCCTCGTCATGTCCGTGATCATATCCGGGATTCCGAACAACATTCGTCACCAACATACATAACTCATATAATACTATATCGTCAATGAACGTTAAGCGTGCGGACCCTACGGGTTCGAGAACTATGTAGACATGACCAAGACACCTCTCTGGTCAATAACCAATAGCGGAACCTAGATGCCAATATTGGCTCCTACCTATTCTACGAAGATCTTTTTCGGTCGAACCGCATAACAACATACATTGTTCCCTTTGTTATCGGTATGTTACTTGCCCGAGATTCGATCGTGGGTATCATCATACCTAGTTCAATCTCGTTACCGGCAAGTCTCTTTACTCGTTTCGTAATGCATCATCCCGCAACTAACTCATTAGTCACATTGCTTGCAAGGCTTATAGTGATGCGCATAACCGAGAGGGCCCAGAGATACCTCTCCGAAAATCGGAGTGACAAATCCTAATCTCGATCTACGCCAACTCAATAAGTACCATCGGAGACACCTGTAGAGCACCTTTATAATCACCCAGTTACGTTGTGATGTTTGGTAGCACACAAAGTGTTCCTCCGGTATTCGGGAGTTGCATAATCTCATAGTCACAGGAGCATGTATAAGTCATGATGAAAGCAATAGCAACAAACTAAATGATCAAGTGCTAAGCTAACGGAAAGGGTCAAGTCAATCACATCATTCTCTAATGCTGTGATCATGTTAATCAAATGACAACTCATGTCTATGGCTAGGAAACTTAACCATCTTTGATTCAACGAGCTAGTCAAGTAGAGGCATACTAGTGATATTATGTTTGTCTATGTATTCACACATGTTCTAAGTTTCTGGTTAATATAATTCTAGCATGAATAATAAACATTTATCATGATATAAATAAATATAAATAACAACTTTATTATTGCCTCTAGGGCATATTTCGTTCAGTCTCCCACTTGCACTATAGTCAATAATCTAGTTCACATCACCATGTGATTTAACACCAATATTCACATCTGTATGTGATTAACACCCATGTTCACATAGTCATGTGACCAACACCCGAGGGTTTACTAGAGTCAATAATCTAGTTCACATCGCTATGTGATTAACACCCAAAGAGTACTAAGGTATGATCATGTTTTGCTCGTGAGAGAAGTTTAGTCAACGGGTCTGTCACATTCAGAGCCGTATGTATTTTGCAAATATTCTATGTCTACAATGCTCCGCACGGAGCTACTCTAGCTAATTGCTCCCACTTTCAATATTTATCCAAATTGAGACTTAGAGTCATCTGGATTGGTGTAAAAGCTTGCACCGATGTAACTCTTTACAATGAACTCTTTTATCACCTCCATAATCGAGAAACATTTCCTTAGTCCCCACTAAGGATATTCTTGACCACTGTCCAGTGATCTACTCCTAGATCAAAATTGTACTCCCTTGCCAAACTCAGAGCAAGGTATACAATAGGTCTGGTTTATAGCATAGCATACTTTATAGAACCTATGACTGAGGCATAGGGAATGACTTTTCATTCTCTTTCTATTTTCTACCATGGTCTGGTTTTGAGTCTTACTCAACTTCACACCTTGCAACACAGGCAAGAACTCCTTCTTTGACTGTTCCATTTTGAACTACTTCAAATCTTATCAAGGTATGTACTCATTGAAAAATCTTATCAAGTGTCTTGATCTATCTCTATAGATCTTGATGCTCAATGTGTAAGCAGCTTCACCGAGGTATTTCTTTGAAAAACTCCTTTCAAACACTCCTTTATGCTTTCCAGAAAATTCTACATTATTTCTGATCAACAATATGTCATTCACATATACTTATCAGAAAGGTTGTAGTGCTCCCACTCACTTTACTATAAATACAGGCTTCACCGCAAGTCTGTATAAAACTATATGCTTTGATCAACTCATCAAAGCGTATATTCCAACTCAGAGATGCTTGCACCAGTCTATAGATGGATCACTAGAGCTTGCGCACTTTGTTAGCACCTTTAGGATTGACAAGACCTTCTGGTTGCATCATATACAACTCTTCTTTAATAAATCCATTAAGGAATGCAGTTTTTGACATCCATTTGCCAGATTTCATAAAATGTAGCAATTGCTAATATGATTCGGACAGACTTAAGCATAGATACGAGTGAGAAACTCTCATCGTAGTCAACACATTGAACTTGTCAAAAACCTTCTGCGACAATTCTAGCTTTGTAGATAGTAACACTACTATCAGTGTACGTCTTCCTCTTGAAGATCCATTTATTTTCTATGGCTTGCCGATCATTGGGCAAGTCCACCAAAGTCCACACTTTGTTCTCATACATGGATCCCATCTCAGATTTCATGGCCTTCAAGCCATTTCGCGGAATCTGGGCTCATCATCGCTTCCTCATAGTTCGTAGGTTCATCATGGTCTAGTAACATGACTTCTAGAACAGGATTACTGTACCACTCTGGTGCGGATTGTACTTTGGAAGACCTACGAGGTTGTGTAGTAACTTAATCTGAAGTTTCATGATCATCATCATTAGCTTCCTCACTAGTTGGTGTAGGAATCACTGGAACTGATTTCTGTGATGAACTACTTTCCAATTCGAGAGAAGGTACAATTACCTTATCAAGCTCTACTTTCCTCCCACTCACTTCTTTCGAGAGAAACTCCTTCTCTAGAAAGGATCCATCTTAGCAACGAATATCTTGCCTTCGGATCTGTGATAGAAGATGTACCCAACAGTTTCCTTTGGGTATTCTATGAAGACACACTTCTCTGATTTGGGTTTGAGCTTATCAGGTTGAAACTTTTTCACATAAGCATCGCAACCCCAAACTTTAAGAAACGACAACTTTGGTTTCTTACCAAACCACAGTTCATAAGGCGTCGTCTCAACGGATTTTGATGGTGCTTTATTTAAAGTGAATTCAACTGTCTCTAATTAATGCATAACCCAAAAGCAATAGTGATAACCCAGTAAGAGACATCATAGATCGCACCATATCCAATAAAGTGTGGTTACAACATTCAGACACACCATTACGCTGTGGTGTTCCATGTGGCGTGAGCTGTGAAACTATTCCACATTGTCTTAAATGAAGGCCAAACTCGTAACTCAAATATTCTCCTCCACTCTCAGATCGTAGAAACTTTATTTTCTTGTTACGATGATTTTCCACTTCACTCTGAAATTCTTTTAACTTTTCAAATGTTTCATACTTATGTTTCATTAAGTAGATATACCCATATCTGCTCAAATCATCTGTGAAGGTCAGAAAATAACGATACCTGCCACAAGCATCAACACTCATCGGACCGCATACATCGGTAAGTATTATTTCCAATAAGTCACTAGCTCGTTGCATTGTTCCGGAGAACGGAGTTTTAGTCATCTTGCCCATAAGGCACGGTTCACACGCATCAAATGATTAATAATCAAGTGATTTTAGAAGTCCATCTTTATGGAGTTTCTTCATGCGCTTTACACCGATATGACCCAAACAGCAGTGCCACAAATATGTTGCACTATCATTATCAACGTTGCATCTTTTGGCATCAATATTATGAATATGTGTATCTCTATGATCAAGATTCAATAAACCATCAACATTGGGTGTATGATCATTGAAGGTTTTATTCATGTAAACAGAACAACAATTATTCTCTGATTTTAAATGAATAATCGTATTACAATAAACATGATCTAATCATATTTATGCTCAACGCAAACACCAAATAACATTTTTTAGGTTCAACACTACTCTCGAAAGTATAGGGAGTGTGCGATGATGATCATATCAATCTTGGAACCACTTCCAACACACATCGTCACTTCACCCTCAACTAGTCTCTCTTTGTTCTGTGACTTCTGTTTCGAGTTACTAATCTTAGAAATCAAACAAGTATCAAATACCCAGGGGTTACTATATACACTAGAAAGGTACACATCAATAACATGTATATCGAATATACCCTTGTTCACTTTGCCATCACTCTTATCTACCAAATATTCAGGGCATTTCCGCTTCCAGTGACCATTTCCTTTGCCGTAGAAGTACTCAATTTCAGGCTTTGGTCCAGCTTTGGGCTTCTTCACGGGAGTGACAACTTGCTTGCCATTCTTCTTTGAAGTTCCCTTTCTTTCCCTTTGCCCTTTTCTTGAAACTAGTGATCTTGTTTAATCATCAACACTTGATGCTTTTTCTTGATTTCTACCTTCATCGATTTTCAGCATCATGAAGAGCTCGGGAATCGTTTTCGTCATCCCTTGCATACTATAGTTCATCACGAAGTTCCAGTAATTTGGTGATGGTGACTAGAGAACTCTGTCAATCACTATCTTATCTGGAAGATTAACTCCCACTTGATTCAAGCGATTGTAGTACCCAGACATTCTGAGCACATGCTCACTCGTTGAGCAATTCTCCTCCATTTTTTAGCCATAGAACTTGTTGGAGAGTTCATATCTCTCAACTCGGGTATTTGCTTGAAATATTAACTTCAACTCCTGGAACATCTCATATGGTCCATGACGTTCAAAATGTCTTTGAAGTCCCGATTCTAAGCCGTTAAGCATGGTGCACTAAACTATCAAGCAGTCATCATATTGAGCTAGCCAAACGTTCATAACGTCTACATCTGCTCCTGCAATAGGTCTGTCACCTAGCAGTGCATCAAGGACATAATTCTTCTGTACAGCAATGAGGATAAACCTCAGATCACGGACCCAGTCCGCATCATTGCTACTATCATCTTTCAACTTAGTTTTCTCTAGGAACACATATAAAACATAGGGAAGCAACAACGCGAGCTATTGATCTACAACATTATTTGCAAAATACTATCAGGACTAAGTTCATGACAAATTGAAGTTCAATTAATCATATTACTTAAGAACTCCCTCTAGTCATCTAAGTGATCACGTGATCCAAATCAACTAAACCATGTCCGATCATCACGTGAGATGGAGTAGTTTTCAATGGTGAACATCACTATGTTGATCATACCAACTATATGATTCATGCTCGACCTTTCGGTCTCCAGTGTTCCAAGGCCATATCTGCATATGCTAGGCTCATCAAGTTTAACCCGAGTATTTCTGTGTGTGCAAAACTGGCTTGCACCCGTTGTATGTGAACATAGAGCTTATCACACCCGATCATCACGTGGTGTCTCGGCACGACGAACTTTGGCAACGGTGCATACTCAGGGAGAACACTTGTACCTTGAAATTTAGTGAGAGATCATCTTATAATGCTACTATCAATCAAAGCAGAATAAGATGTATAAAAGATAAACATCACATGCAATCAAAATATGTGATATGATATGGCCATCATTATCTTGTGCCTTGTATCTCCATCTCTGTCGGTGTCAAAACAGGCGGATCTCGGGTAGGGGGTCCCGAACTGTGCGTCTAGGCGGATGGTAACAGGAGACAAGGGACACAATGTTTTTACCCAGGTTCGGGCCCTCTCGATGGAGGTAAAACCCTACTCCTGCTAGATTGATATTGATGATATGGGTAGTACAAGAGTAGATCTACCATGAGATCAGAGAGGCTAAACCCTAGAAGCTAGCCTATGGTATGATTGTTGTTCGTCCTACGGACTAAAACCCTCTGGTTTATATAGGCACCGAAGAGGGTTAGGGTTACACAGAGTCGGTTACAATGGTAGGAGATCTATGTATCCGTGTCACCAAGCTTGCCTTCCACGCCAAGGAAAGTCCCATCTGGACACGGGACAAAGTCTTCAATCTTGTATCTTCATAGTCCAGGAGTCCGGAAAAAGGTGATAGTTCGGCTATCCGGACACCCCCTAATCCGGGACTCCCTCAGTAGCCCCCGAACTAGGCTTCAATGGCGATGAGTCCGGTGCGTAGATTGTCTTCGGCATTGCAAGGCGGGTTCTTCTCCAAATCCTGTGTACCTGTTTAATAGCGTCTGGCTTCCTCTGAATATTGCGCTCCTCGGCTTCCACGCCCAATAATGGCCGTCTTCCACATGTTGAACGAATGTGAAAAGTCAGGGTATTTTTACATTTACCCCCTCAGCTGCGCAAATGAGCTGCCTATAAAAGAGACGAGGATCTAGATCCGAATCACACCATCCTCCCTTCGCGAGCATTCATCAGAGCGCATTTGACAGAAATCCATTCCATCATGGACAGTCGACGCGGCTCTTCCTCTCGCCCTCCCAGCCCTTAGCCTGGAGATTGGGAGAGATGCTCCGTCCCGCATAGTGAGCTAGTGGCGCTCCAAACCAAGGGATTTCTTCCCCCAGCCTTCATGGTCCCGGTTTGAGCCGGACTCGCCACCTATAAGGGCGGAAAGCAAGCGGAGAGCGTCCCTAGCCCCTACAAAGAAGAGCGGGTATGCCTTGTCTCTTATTTAATAAGAGGGCTCGGATTTCCAATTCATCCGTTTCTCCGGGGGCTCCTGGAGTTCTATGGCCTCCAGTTGCACAACCTTACGCCTGCCTCCATTTTGCATATCGCGGGCTTCGTGGCCCTTTGCGAGCTGCTTTTGGGCATCAAGCCTCATTTTGCGCTGTGGAAGAAGCTGTTCTGTCTTGTGCCCCGTTCTTAAGAGGGGTCGATATATCAAGTGGGCGGAGCTGAACTATGGCGCATCGCCGGGACCGGATATCTGTCCGGAACCCCGAAGAAGGCGTCCAAAGACTGGCCTTCGGCATGGTTTTATATAGAAGATGTCCCACTGCCGGACCCTGTTCGGGTCGGCCTCCCTGAGTTTAATAACGCTCCCTTGAAGAAACACCTAAGCTGGCGTCCACGGAGCCCTCAAAGGGAAAACGACAGGGACGTCATTTACCTGATGAGTCGGATAAGGTTGTTAGCTCATTCCGGACTGACCATGATCGGAGTCATGGCCATATGCATTATGCGGGGCGTGTAGCCTCTCCAGTATAGAGGCCACCCCATGTGGGATTTCAACGGGGAGGATGATGCCACCTGCTACGGCCGTAAGGGGCCGGGATCGGTCGCCGATCTGACGAAGATCTTGTCCGCATTGTACAAGGGAGAAGAGGAGGAGTTTCTGCACATCAATCCGCGAGGCGGATTTTCTAGGAACAATCCCCCAAGCTGGGTAAGCGGACATTCATTTTTTCCTATATGATCCGTACTCCCATAGTCAAGTATCTCATTTTGTGATTTTGGCGCAGGAACTGCGCCGGGCCGTAAAGGATATAAACAGCCCGCGGCGACCAAGGCATTATCGATGCTCAGTTGATGGATAATGCCTTGGTCGCCATTACGGCCGATTACCCCGGAATACTTCCCGCCTCGCAGGTAACTGAGACCGAAGTCCCGATACTTTGAAAATGACCCATCCATGCGTGTTTTTGATCACCGTATACCGATGGTGTTTCGCAGGGGGCGCCCTTGAGATGGAAGGCCGAGCCCGCGGCGGCTGGCCAACAAGGGGCAGCACAGCCCAGCAGGTTAAAAAGAAGTGTGGTCCAGATCGAAACTCCGGTGCAACGGTATGGCGTGTCACCTTACTCCCCGGCTTTATTCCCGGGAGGCATACTAACGTTCGTGCCTTTTCAGGAAGAAGAGCGCTCGCCGCACTGTATCCAGAGAGGTTGCCAATCAGTCCTCCGCTCGCCAGGCTCCAAAGCCAGGTCCAAAAGCGGAGGCGAACACGGGGCGTGCGTCGGATGTTCCTCCAACAGAGGATGCCGACAAGTTATCTGCCACCAATTCCGAGGTGGAGAGTGCCATGAATCACAGGCGCCGCCGGACTGCTCTTCGTGACACGTGTTTCTCCCCAGAGGCATTGGATGCCTTTAATTCGGGAGATGCGCACCTCCGTGCCGCTAAAGATGGTCTAGCCAGAGCCACGGAGCAGTATGTAAAAGACATACGGGTGAGAAGATTTGACAGTTATATATGCTAGTAGCCCCCGAGACTTGAAATAGTTAGAATAACCGATTTAAGGGTCATTTGTTGTGTAGGGTCTTACCGAAAAGAATACCCAACTGTCCCAGGAGCTGGAGGAGTGCAAAGCCCAACTTGAGGCCGCACTAGCCGCAGCGGGGGAAGCCAAAGAGACCCCCTCTGGTAATATATGCTTCGAAAGACAAGTTATTTGTGAAATGCGGTGTGTGTATAAGTCTGACAATAATATTGCAGACGGCGCCGGGATAGATCCGGACAAGCAACAACTCATGCACCGGTTAAAGGCTGGCGAGAGTGTGCTTATAAGGGTGAGGCAGGAGAAAAATAATCTCCAAGATGCCAACACCCAGCTTGGTGAGGAACTAAAGGATGTTCGTGCCCAGCTATCTGACTCCGTTAAGGAGAATCAGCGACTTCGACGCGGCATTTTTAGTAAGTGCTTGAACGAACTTTGAAAAAGAGTTCGGCGAGGAAGTCGTATAACAGAGTTATGTCTGTAGGTATGCTCACAGGCCGTTCTGCAGAGGAGATGCCCAGTTCTACGGGTGACCTGCTTCCCGAGCTCTTGCAACTACACGAACGAGTTCGGTAGGTGATGAAAGGCGTCGCCCAGGCCTTGTGGCCATCTGTCTCCCTGCCCGAAGGCCTTGGAGAGCTTGCAGAGAGGCTTCAGCGAGCACGGCAGCGCTTCCGCTTATGGGAGATTTCGGCCCGCCGTCAAGGCGGCAGGGAGGCCTGGGCCATGGTGAAGGCGTGGTACATGAAGGCTGACCCAAACCACATGGCCGAGGTCGGACCTGCGGGGCCCGATGGGAAGGAGATCCATGTGAGCTTAGTGTACGGCCAAGTAGAATTGGCCGCAAAGTATTCCCAACAGGACGGTAAGCTAGACAGCCTGCTGGATGGCATTGAAGAGGAATATGCCCAGTCAACTTGACTATGTAATTTAAGATGACATGTAAAATGCCTTCTAGCCGGATTGTAGATCGTTTGTCATAGCGGACCTTTTCGCTTCAACCTCGGGACCCAATAGTCCGGAGTGTGTCCGAATACCCTCGTGGTTATATAAGAACCGGGGCATGCGTGGAGACCAGGCGTAGGGGTCATTAGTGCTTTATCAGACAAGTGCCCAACTAATTATGTTATATTACATGGTTAGTAAGAAACATCTTCCAGGGAGAATAGTTCCGTTAGGGGTTCCTTTCCCTCGGAAGCATGCCCTAAAGTGCATGTCCGGACTGCAAAAAAAGCAGAAAAACATTTGGGGGCAGATGAATAAATAGGTAAAAAATCGTCTTTTAGTTCACCGACCGAATATTCCCTTAAGAACGCTAGCTTTCGGCTTCACCCAGTCTGAGGTACACATCCGGCTGACCCGGCAGTAACAATCGCAGAGGTGCTCCCTTTACCGCCTAGCCAAACAATTAGGAACGTAGGGGTAAGCATAGGAGCTAGGCAACCCAGCTTGGCCAAAACTTAAGTCATATCGATGCATATAATGGTGAATAAAAGGTACATGCGGAAGTGTGACACATGCGTTGGGCATGAAGCCCGTATAAATAAGCTTCTGTTAAAGAAGCCCCCAGGTATAATGAGCGCGGATAGTGTGTCAAGTGTGTGCGAACAATGCGCGAACAAGCTTTGAAAGGTTGTAATAGGAAAGGGGGGAGAAGGAGAGAAACAAAAGGCAGCTAATATGTAAAATATAGACGGAGGAAGGGGACGAACTCAGAATCTGGCGCTAGGCATAGAATCTTCGGAGACGGGCTGCGTTCCATGGGTTCGGCTCGAGTCGGTTATCCGATGCATCTCGCAGGCGGTACGCTCCACCGGTCAGGACTTGGTAAATGATAAAGGGACCTTCCCATTTGGGCTTGAGTTTTTCCTTTTTCTTGTTCGGCAAGCGTAGAACTAACTCGCCAACGTTGTAAGTTTTGGCCCGTACTTCTCTGCTTTGATATCTTCGAGCTTGCTGTTGATAGAATGCGGAACGGGCTTTTGCCACATCACGCTCCTCCTCCAATGCGTCCAAACTGTCCAGCCGATCGAGCTCGGCTTCTCTTTCTTCATACACGCGCACGCGAGGTGAGTCATGAATTATGTCACAGGGCAGAACTACCTCTGCGCCGTATACCATAAAGAATGGTGTATATCCGGTGGTGCGATTTGGAGTGGTCCGCAACAACCAGAGTATGGAGTCAAGCTCCTCTACCCAGTGCGTGTTAGATTCCTTAAGGGACCGCACTAATCGGGGTTTGATGCCGCTCATGATTAGACCATTTGCTCGCTCGACTTGACTGTTAGTTTGAGGGTGATAGACTGAAGCATAGTCGAGTTTGATGCCCATGTTTTTGCACCAGAGTTTAACCTCGTCGGCCGTAAAGTTCGTGCCGTTGTCAGTGATGATGCTATGGGGGACTCCGTAATGGTGTACGACCCCTGATATAAAGTCTATAACTGGTCCGGATTCGGCCGTCTTAACAGGCTTGGCCTCTATCCATTTGGTGAATTTATCCACCATGACCAGTAGGTATCTTTGCTTGTGGGTTCCTCCTTTAAGGGGTACAACCATGTCAAGCCCCCAGACCGCGAAGGGCCAGGTTATGGGTATAGTTTTGAGGGCGGTGGGTGGCATGTGGCTTTGATTAGAAAAAAGCTGGCAATCGACGCATCGTTGGACTAAGTCCTGAGCATCTGCCCGGGCCGTCAGCCAATAAAATCATGTACAGAAGGCCTTGCCTACAAGGGCCCGGGCTGCGGCGTGGTGCCCGCCGAGTCCGGCATGAATTTCAGCCAGAAGGTTCCGCCCTTCCTCTTCGGAGATACACCTTTGAAGGACTCCGGTTGTGCTTTTCTTGTAAAGTTCTCCCTCATGGACCTTATAGGCTTTAGATCGTCGCACTATGCAGCGGGCCTTGTTTTGGTCCTCGGGAAGTTCCTGCCTAGTTAGGTAGGCTAGGAATGGTTCCGTCCACGGGGCAATGACTGCCTTTATTACGTGGGCTGAGGATGTTACTTCATTGGCAGAACCGCCGATTGTGTCAGAATGTTCGGTGTCGGGCAGTGCGGTTGGGTCCGTGTTATCATTTCCGGATTCCCCCTCCCATAGTACGGATGGCTTGAACAGCCTCTCTAGGAAGATGTTGGGAGGGACGGCATCGCGCTTTGCGCCAATGCGTGCCAATACGTCTGCTGCCTGGTTGTTATCCCGGGCTATATGGTGAAATTCGAGCCCCTCAAACCGAGCTGGCATTTTTAGGACGGCGTTGTGATAAGCTGCCATTTTCGGATCCTTGGCATCGAAGTCTCCATTTATTTGGGATATCACGAGGTTCAAATCCCCGCGCACCTCTAGGCGTTGAATGCCCATGGAGACTGCCATCCGGAGGCCATGTAGAAGGGCCTCGTATTCGGCTGCATTGTTGGAGTCCGTATACATTATCTGGAGTACGTATTGAACCGTATCTTCGGTTGGGGACGTTAGGACGACGCCAGCCCCCAGACCAACCAACATTTTGGAGCCGTCGAAGAGCATGATCCAGTTGGAATATGCGCCGTACTCTCTAGGGAGTTCGGCTTTAGTCCATTCGGCGATGAAGTCGGCCAAAACAAGCGACTTAATAGCTCGCCGTGGCTTATAGGTTATGTCGAACGGGAGGAGCTCAATGGCCCATTTGGCAATCCGGCCCATTGCGTCGCGGTTGTTTATAATGTCATTAAGAGGTATTTCGGAGGCTACTGTTATCGAACACTCTTGAAAGTAGTGTCGCGGCTTCCGGGATGCCATGAACACCACGTACGCTATCTTCTGATAATGTGGGTACCGTGACTTGCATGGAGTCAGGACAGTGGACACGTAGTAAACTGGTTTTTGAAGGGGGAACTTGTGTCCGTCCGTCCGTGGCTAGGACCGGGTTTTTTCCCAATATGGCTTTTATTTCTTCGAGTCCGGCCGTGGCGGCATTCGTCCACTCAAAGTGTTTGGTGCATCAGAGGAGGCGATAAAGGGGTAATGCCTTTTCTCCTAAACGGGAGATAAAGCGGCTTAAAGCCGCCACGCATCCCGTTAATTTTTGTATTTGTTTGAGGTCCTTTGGGATATCCAATTGTGACAGAGCTCGGATCTTGGCTGGGTTTGCTTCAATTCCTCTACCAGATACAATGAAGCCCAAGAGCTTTCCGGCTGGTACGCTAAAAACACATTTTTTTCCGGGTTGAGCTTGATGTCGTATGTTCGGAGATTATCGAACGTGAGCCTCAAATCGTCTACTAGAGTTTCGACGTGCTTGGTTTTGATGACCACATCGTCTACGTATGCCTCCACTGTTTTGCCGATCTGGTTTGCCAGACATGTCTGAATCATGCGCTGATATGTTGCGCCGGCGTTTTTGAGCCGAAAGGGCATTGTCTTTAAGCAGAATGGGCCATATGGGGTGATGAATGCCGTTGCGGCCTGGTCGGGCTCTGCCATCTTAATCTGGTGGTAGCCGGAGTATGCGTCGAGGAAACACAATGAATCGTGTCCTGCGGTAGCGTCGATAATTTGATCAATGCGGGGGAGGGGGGAGGGATCCTTTGGGCAAGCCTTATTGAGGTCTTTAAAATCGACGCATAGGCGCCAGGATTTGTCCTTCTTTGGTGCCATCACCAGGTTTGCTAGCCAGTCCGGATGTTCTATATCTCTGATGAATCCGGACTCCAATAGTTTGGCTAGCTCCTCTCCCATGGCCTGTCTCTTGGGTTCGGAGAAACGCCGAAGAGCTTGTTTGACTGGCTTGAATCCTTTTAGGATGTTTAGGCTGTGCTCGACCAGCCGGCGTGGGATTCCTGGCATGTCTGAAGGGTGCCAGGCAAAGATGTCCCAATTTTCGCGTAGGAATTCTCATAGTGCGGCGTCTACATCAGGGTTTAATTGTGCCCCAATGGAGGCCGTTTTTGTAGGGTCCGTTGGATGGACCTAAAATTTGACTATTTCGTCTGCTGGTTTAAAGGAGGTGGACTTGGATCTCTTATCGAGTATCACATCGTCCCTATTCACCGTGGAGCGCAACGTAGTAAGTTCCTCGGCCACTAGGGCTTCGGATAGTGCCTCCAGGGCTAGTGCGGCTGTCTTATTTTCGGCGCGGAGTGCTATGTCTGGGTCACTAGCAAGAGCGATGATTCCATTGGGCCCGGGCATTTTGAGCTTCATGTACCCGTAATGGGGTATAGCTTGAAAAATTGTGAATGCCTCTCGTCCTAATAGAGCATGATATCCGCTGCTGAACGGGGCCACTTGGAACGTGACCTCCTCGGACCTGTAATTATCCGGCGTGCCGAACACCACATCCAGTGTGATTTTTCCTGTACAGGATGGTTCCTTACTGGGGATTATTCCTCTAAAGGTTGTGTTGCTTCGCTCAATGCGGCTCCAGTCTATTTCCATTTTTCGGAGGGTTTCCTCGTAAATGAGGTTCAGTCCGCTGCCACCGTCCATGAGTACCTTGGTAAGGCGAAAACCGTCCACTATTGGACTGAGGACCAATGCGGCTGGTGCTCGGGCTGTTCGGAATTTAGGTTCGTCACCGGCATTAAAGGTAATAGCCGTGTCACTCCATGGGTTTATTTTTGCTACTTGGTAGACTTCGGCAAGGCTGCGGAGAGTTTTGTTTTCGCATATTATTTGATGCGAAAGTCTCGAAGACTGTTAATACCGTACTGGTATCCTTGGGCTGGTATTTTGGAGTTAGAAGCTCTTTGCCACTTTTGGCAACCTGCCGTAGTATCCAACATGCTCTAAGGCTGTGAGTTGGAGTGGCACCCTCTGTACTATGAATTTTGCAGGGTCCATTGAGCCATCCTTCCAGTGCGGTTCCATGCCCTATAGAGGGTTTTTGCTTTTTGGTGTTTAACCCAGGTGCCTGGCGATAATGCACCCTTTTATTTCGGACTGGTTGTATTCAGGGCCGGATTGTCCCAAAAATTGATTTCGGTTTTCCAGGCGCTTTCCATCGCATAGTACTTTCGTACTATGGACGCTAAGTCAGCGAAGCGTGTAATTTCACGATGACTTATGGCGTTGAGGATTCCCTTGTCCGTGCAATTATTGCAGAAGAATGAAATTGCATCCTCCTCGTAGCAGTCCTTTGTCCTGTTCATAACCAGGAGGAATCTGGCCCAGTAATGGTGTACTGTTTCTGCGGGCTCTTACCGGATTTGGGATAGATCGCTTGTGTTTGGGTGGGTGGGTGGAATTAAATTCGGAACCCCGTCCACTTTAAAACTCAGGGGCCAAGTAGTTTCCGAACTTGGAAGCTTGGGTTCTTGGATGTTGTCCAATGAATCTAGCCTGCTGCCTGACTTTAGGTTCAGGGTTTGAGTAACATCCTCCCCTCTGCGGGAATCCGGCATGGAGGGATCGGGAATCCGGACATAGCTAGTCCTTAAGATAGAAGAAGGGTCGTCGTATTGTTCCTCTACCACATCAACGTGGTGGGTAACCTGGGGAGAGTTAATCTCTCTTAGATCGGGTTTAGGCCCAATCTGATCATAGTCTGTAGCGACTCCCAGGGCGGCGGTGCGATCCAAGAGCTCATTTAAGGAATAGAGCTCCATCGAATCCAACTGCTCGGCAATTACTTTCGATGACCCGAGAAGTGATCGTCGGCGTGTCGGCCGGACAGGCGGTCATAAGGAAACCGCCTAGCCGGAGAGTTTGGCCGATAGCCAAAGCTCCTTTAGCCACAATGCCGTCTTTAAAGATGGCACGGGGCATCCTTCTTGATGGCGACGGCACAGAGGAACTCTCAATGAAAGCACCAATGTCGGTGTCAAAACCGGCGGATCTCGGGTAGGGGGTCCCAAATTGTGCGTCTAGGCGGATGGTAACAGGAGACAAGGGACACGATGTTTTTACCCAGGTTCGGGCCCTCTCGATGGAGGTAAAACCCTACTCCTGCTTGATTGATATTGATGATATGGGTAGTACAAGAGTAGATCAACCACGAGATCAGAGAGGCTAAACCCTAGAAGCTAGCCTATGGTATGATTGTTGTTCGTCCTACGGACTAAAACCCTCCGGTTTATATAGGCACCGAAGAGGGTTAGGGTTACACAGAGTCGGTTACAATGGTAGGAGATCTATGTATCCGTGTCGCCAAGCTTGCCTTCCACGCCAAGGAAAGTCCCATCCGGACACGGGACGAAGTCTTCAATCTTGTATCTTCATAGTCCAGGAGTCCGGCCAAAGGTGATAGTTCGGCTATCCGGACACCCCCTAATCTGGGACTCCCTCAATCTCCAAAGCAGCATCATGATCTCCATCATCACCGGCATGACACCGTGATCTCTGTCATCTTGATCTATATCAATGTGTCGTCACATAGTCGTCTCGCCAACTATTGCTCTTGCAACTATTGCTATCGCATAGCGATAAAGTAAAGCAATTATTTGGCGCTTGCATCTTATGCAATAAAGAGTCAACCATAAGGCTTCTGCCAGTTGCCGATAACTTCAACAAAACATGATCATCTCATACAACAACTTATATCTCATCACGTCTTGACCATATCACATCACAACAAGCCCTGCAAAAACAAGTCTGCAAAAACAAGTTAGACGTCCTCTACTTTGTTGTTGCAAGTTTTACATGGCTGCTACGGGCTTAGCAAGAACCGTTCTTACCTACGCATCAAAAACCACAACGATTTTTCGTCAAGTATGTGCTTTAACCTTCCACAAGGACCGGGCGTAGCCACACTCAATTCAACTAAAGTTGGAGAAACAGACACTCACTAGCCACCTGTGTGCGAAGCACGTCGGTAGAACCAGTCTCGCGTAAGCGTACGCGTAATGTTGGTCTGAGCCGCTTCATCCAACAATACCACCGAATCAAAGTATGACATGCTGGTAAGCAGTATGACTATTATCACAACTCTTTGTGTTCTATTCGTGCATATAACATCTACGCATAGACCTGGCTCGGATGCCACTGTTGGGGAACGTGGTAATTTCAAAAAAATTCCTACGATCACGCAAGATCTATCTATGTGATGCATAGCAACGAGAGGGGGAGTGTATCTTCATACCCTTGAAGATCGCTGAGCGGAAGCGTTTATCAACGCGGTTGTTGTAGTCGTACACCTTCACGATCCGCCCCGATCAAGTACCGAACGTACGACACCTCCGTGTTTAGCACACGTTCAGCTCGATGACGTCCTCGCCTTCTTGATCCAGCAAGACGGGTGAAGTAGTAGATGAGTTCCGGCAGCACGACGGCGTGGTGACGGTGTTGGTGAAGAACAATCTCCGCAGGGCTTCGCCTAAGCACAACGGAAACTATGACGGAGGATAAACTAGAGGGGGCGGGGTTGCCGGCACACGGCTTGGCGTTTCTTGATGCATGTCTCTTTGTTACTAGCCCTGCCCCTCTATTTATATGTTGAGCCTTGGGGTCGAAACTTGGAGTAAAAGCCTCCACAAAGTCGGTTTCACCCGAAAGGCAAGAGTCCTTCTTGGACTCCAGGGCCAGACGCCAGGGTTCCCGACGTCTGGACTCAGACGTCAGGGACCCTGGCGTCTGGCCCGTGGACTCTGCAAAACTTCCTTTTGCGCTTTCCAAAACCTTGTGGGCTTTACCCTTTGGCCCAAATAAAGTGTTCGCACCCAAACATTTCGGGAAACATCCGGAACCCCTTCCGGAGACCAAACACTATTATCCCATATATCAATCTTTATCTTCGGACCATTCCGGAGTTCCTCATCATGCCCGTGATCATATCCGGGACTCCGAACAACATTCAGTCATCAACATACATAACTCATATAATACTATATCGTCAACGAACGTTAAGCGTGCGGACCCTACGGGTTCGAGAACTATGTAGACATGACCGAGACACCTCTCTGGTCAATAACCAATAGCGGAACCTGGATGCGCATATTGGCTCCTACATATTCTACAAAGATCTTTATTGGTCGAACCGCATAACAACATACATTGTTCCCTTTGTCATTGGTATGTTACTTGCCCGAGATTCGATCGTCGGTATTATCATACCTAGTTCAATCTCGTTACCGGCAAGTCTCTTTACTCGTTCCGTAATACATCATCCCACAACTAACTCATTAGTCACATTGCTTGCAAGGCTTATAGTGATGTGCATTACCGAGAGGGCCCAGAGATACCTCTCCAACAATCGGAGTGACAAATCCTAATCTCGATCTATGCCAACTCAACAAGTACCATCAGAGACACCTTTAGAGCACCTTTATAATCACCCAGTTACATTGTGACGTTTGGGAGCACACAAAGTGTTCCTCCGGTATTCGGGAGTTGCATAATCTCATAGTCATAGGAACATGTATAAATCATGAAGAAAGCAATAGCAACAAATTAAACGATCAAGTGCTAAGCTAACGGAATGGGTCAAGTCAATCACATCATTCTCTAATGCTGTGATCATGTTAATCAAATGATAACTCATGTCTATGGCTAGGAATTAACCATCTTTGATTCAACGAGCTAGGCAAGTGGAGGCATACTAGTGACATTATGTTTGTCTATGTATTCACACATGTACTAAGTTTTCGGTTAATACAATTCTAGCATGAATAATAAAAATTTATCATGATATAAGGAAATATAAATAACAACTTTATTATTGCTTCTAGGGCATATTTCCTCCAATATGGACCTCTTCCCTGCGTAACCACGGCTTCCGAGGTGGTGGCACCCCATGTTCCTCCCTTGGAGCCCGTTCATGTACTCTGACTTTTCTTTGGCAGCTTCGGCAATGCAAGCCACCTTGAATATTTCAAATTGCTCTTCCGCAATTGTTGGATTATCCTTTACAATCTCGGAGTAGGGTTCCTTTTTGTCGATGATCCTTGTTTTCACCCTTACTTTCCAGGCGGACAATGCTCCGCTAAACTTGCCCATGGCGTGTCTGTTTATCTTCTTCATTGCTGGGTCTTTATCTGGATCAGTATATTTGATTTCATCCTGGTCCGAGAACAAGAATACCTAGTGCAGCTTCCTTAGGAGGGAATGCTCCATATCTGGTATCTTCTTTAGTTTCTCATCATTGATGGTAGCGGTTGCCCGTATGATGCAGCTTATTTGTCATAGCATGCGTGCGCTTCCGCAGGCAACTTTGGCTCAAAATTGCCAGAGTCCACCTCCATGACCACCAGTCTAGTAGTGATGAGCTGGTTTGGGCGTCGTATCCTCTTCGGTTTCGGTTCTATACCGGTCTCGGCGCCAGTCTGGGTCTCAGCGCCAGTCTCGGCGTCGGTCTCGATGTTGGTCTCAGTCTCGGATGTGACAGGTGGGCCCTGCAACAACTGTTGCTCGTCAAGAAGGTTCAAATAAGGGTCTGCCGCCTTGTAGACGTTGCAATTACGAAAACCCTGTCCTTCATCGTTGCTAGCCATGTTTCCTATGATTAAATCTAGTCAATTAATTCTAGACCTAATAAAATGAATAATGACATAAGAAGGCCTATGTTTTGCAGGAACGTTGATTCATTCCCGGTGCGGCAAATCCCGGGCACTCGATATTTCCTAGTTTGTAGCACAAGTCATGCCAAAATTCATGGAAAATTTCGGCATGACCTTTGCTACAAAATGGACAAATCGAGCACCTAAAATTTGCCGGAACAGAAATGAATCAACATTCCTGCAAAGCATAGGCCACTCGGCTTCATTCCATGCAAACAACAAAAAGCCACTTGCGCACAATCGAACCACTTCAATGTTGCATATAACAAGACCACTTAAGAACATGTACATGAGCAACTACAACACTAGATAAACATGAGCAAACACTATTGAGGAATTTGCATATAACATGACCACTTCAAATTTGCATCTCCTAGTGTTTGACACTTCAAGAAAATGTACACAAATCTCATGCTCTCTCAAACTCAATTCAAAAACCAAATATAGATGGATGAACCCTAGAAACCTAAAACCCTAACATATTTCTGTCCTAAATTGTTGTCCTAATAAAAATTATGTCCTAATATAAATTATTAAGCTTAGAACTCAATTTCTGTCCTAAATTTCAAATTATGAACCCTAGAACTCAATTCAAATTATGTCCTAAGTTTCTGTCATAATAAAAAATCAGTAAAAATTAAGAACATAGTAGACTTGCAGCACTGATAGAAATTTATACTTTTACACTGAATTTTTTCTCTAAACTAAACCCTACTACCCTAATTAACATATAATTCAGAAACTAAGTTAAAAGAAAATTCGGTTAACTACTAATAGAACAAAATTCAGTTAACTAGTGTTCTATAATGATGAAGTGAAAAAAATTATGTTAACTACTAATTTCATTCATTTAGGTCATTCATTTAACTTCACCTAATTAACCTAGTATCATAATTAACCTAGTAAAAACTATTTAACCTAGTAACCTAATTAACCTAGCAACACTACTAACCTAATTAACCTAGTAAAACCCTACTGCCCTAACTAAAAAACATCTAATTAACATCTACTAGTACCACTACTGCCCTAACCTAATTAACATCTACTAGTACCACTATATACTACTAGCAGCACTGCTGCAACATTTTCTTCATTTTGTTCTTAAAAAAACATCTTTGAAAAAAAAGCCATAATTAAACCCTACTACCCTAGTTAAACCCTACTGCTCTAACTAAATTTTTGCTCTAAACCCTACTGCCCTAGTTAAACCTACTTCCTTAACTAAATTTTTTCTCTAACCTAGCCAACCTAATTAACCTAGCTAGTTAACCTAGTGAACCTAATTAACCTAGCTAGTTAACATAGTTAGTAAACCTAGCTAGTTAACCTAGATAATTAACCTAATTAAACTAGTTAACCTAGCTACCTAGTTCTCTATCAAATGTTTGTGATATGCATGAGAGAGAGGAGGGGTGGGGGCTTACAAAGGATGGCTCCGGTGATGGCGAGGGAGGCAGTGGTGGCGAGGGAGGCATGGGCATCTCCGGTGACGGCGAGGGAGGCAGTGGTGGCGAGGGAGGCAGGGGCGTCGAGGGTGGCTCCGGTGGCGGCAAGGGCGGCTCCGGTGGCATTGATGAGGCCACGCGGCTTCGATGGCATCGACGACGCGTGGCTCTGGTGGCTCCGAGGGTGTCGACGTCGGCACGAGACGGCGGCGAAGTGGGCCGACTGGCCAACGAGGGATTTGGGGGAGAAGTGGTGGCCGGGTGGAAGAGAAACCGCGCGTGGGTTAAGTCAAACGTAGCGGTAGCGCTGGTAGGCAAAAAGCGCTATAGCTAAGTGAGCTATAGCGCTTGTTACAAAAACGCGCTACTGCTACATGAAGTAGCTATTTATTTTCCTTTTCCTTTTTTTTTATTTTCCTTTTGTATAGCGGGGGTCAACAAAATGCCATGTTGCTATATTATCTATAGCGCCTGTCCTGAACAGACGCTACCGCTATGTCTTTCTCCTTTATTTTTCTTTTTTCTTTTATTTTTCTTTACATTTTCCTTCTTTCCTTTCTTCTTTTTCTATTTCTTTCTTTTTCTTTTACTTTTGTATTTGTTTTTCATTAGCAGTAGCGCTTTTCTTAGAAAACGCGCTTCTACAATAAGCTTAGCGGTAGCGCATTTTTCCCAAGATTGCTATGACTATTCCTTGCCTGCTCGCAACAGTGTGGGAAGTTTAGTAGTAGTGCGTTCTTCAGTAGAGGCGCTACTGCTACACTCATATATGTAGCGCGATTTGTTTACACGCGCTAGGGGTAAGTAGCAGTAGCACTTTCTTTTAACAGGCGCTACTGGTAAGATTCTGCGTATAAGGTTTTCCCTAGTAGTGACTAGTTCTAGCTAGATCTGTCCATGTGCTCTGGTTAGGTCGTCCGATCTGCTTGACTGTGATGTTGTAGTAGCTAGTTGTGACGGATTTGGAGCATGCTAGGGGTTGTTTCCATGTGGGAAAGTGTTGGTTGCTAGTGGTCATGGATGGATCGATGGTATGCTAGTGTGCAAGTGTTGAACAAGATCATCCATGTGTCCATGATTAGTGCTCTGTTGTCCATGATTAGTGATATGGTATGCTGTGTTGAGCTGTGATATGATTGTGCTATGTTGTCCATGCATGCTTACTAATGCTCTTCTGCTCCATTGCTTGCTCCTAGAGTTCTTCATTGCTTGCTGTTTGTGTGTTCTAATGCTTGTTGCTTGAACTTATTGCTCATTTGCACTGCCAGGACAAGTGGTATGTGGTGTTCGAAGGTTGGGTTTCAGGGGTTTACAGTTCATGAGAATCTTGCAACAAACAAGTTTTAGGGTACAACGACAGCAACCACAGAGGAGGGTTTAAGACTAGGCAGACAGTAGAAGATGCTTACTCCAAGTATGTGCGAGAGCATTCATGCAGCAAGGTTGAGGTTTGCAAGGTGGATCGACTGTTAGGGCTGAAGAACTTCATCATCTTCGTCCAGTTTATCGTCATAGTAGTGTTGTGGCGTTGGTGTGCTCGGTGTGATCGTGTATAAGGTGTAGTAGTATTGGTAAGCTCACCAAATAGGGTACAAGGTGAGCACAACTATATGCTCTTATATAATCAAACAACGTGCACTCATGTGAGCACATACAATGTGAGCAACCAAATGCGGTGCATAGAGACATCGCTACGATGCAGGGAGAGGACATGCAGGCAACCAATCAACATGCAGATGTTGGTTTTGCCTGCATATGCTCAACCAGGCCCAACTGGGACAAGTATGCAAATGGGCAAAAAACGATGCAGGTAACCAAACATGTCCTTTTTTACATACATACGTACAACCAGGTTTTTTTAACACAATACAATTGAAGTCGCTCACATACACTCACCTCTACGAAGTAACCAGGCCCAACTGGGACAACTATGCAAATGGGCAAAAAACGATGCAGGTAACCAAACCGGCCCTTTTTTACATACATACATACAACCAGGGTTTTTTAACACAGTACAATTGAAGTCGCTCACATACACTCACCTCAACCAGGCCCAACTGGGACAAGTATGCAAATGGGCAAAAAACGATGCTGGTAACCAAACACGTCCTTTTTTTACATACATACATACAACCAGGTTTTCTGACACAGTACAATTGAAGTCGCTCACATACACTCACCTCTACGAATGCCCATACACACACCTTACACATATGAGCACCTTCAAGACTGAACCGCCACATCATCTTAAGAGCATCTCCAACAGGCACCCAAAAACTGCTCCGCACGCTGAAATTCAGGTTTTTGGGTGCCGAACAGCTCCAACAGAAGCTATAAAAATAGTGCGCGCGAAAAAAAGCGCTATCGTATGCTGCAAATTTGGGGCGCCAGATCGGGCATGCTTCATAATTTGCACTACATTTTTTTGGACGCGCGTTTTTGGACATCTGAAAAACCAATGTTGGGTCCGGCGCTCTAAAAGTGCTACACGGGCGCGCTAAAACTATTTTAGCACGGGAAATTTGTGTGCGCCTGTTGGGGATACTCTGAGATTAACAAAGTTGTCACAAACGTCTTTGTAATCGACGGGAACGTCTTTTCTCGCTGCACGTACGGTTGATAAACTTGTGTAAACAAAAGGTTAAAAAAGTTAGTATTAGCGAAACAGTGTTGTTAAATCTGAGTGGATTAAGACTTGATCATGTCTCGACCGATGCTATACTCGGCTTATATTAAGATCCGTGTAAAAATTTAGGGTCGCTTTAACTGCCACACGTGTGGCAGGAAGGAAGACGCACCACACGTCTCTAATGTAAACAGATTGCCACGTCATCGCATGCATGCATGTAGGAATCTTTTTGGATTTTCAGTTTTTAAAATGTTTTATCTCTTAAACGAAAAATCCGATTGAAAATCCGTTTTCACCATTAAATCCCTCGCGATGAGATCTTCGAAACTAGATCCCATGTTGATATGTTTTGATGAAATTTTTTTTGGATTAAAAGTTGCCATGTCTATTGCATATGAATTGTCATGATGTTTACACTAAAGTTGCCATGATATGTTTCAGCTATTTTCTTCTACATTTAAAAGTAAATTTTGATATTTATAAAACGAGAAATTAAGAAACCAGACTTGCCATGAACCATAAACTAAAATTGCCATGATACATGCACGTAAAATTGCCATGGTTCATACAAAAAATAATTTTCGTGGTCAAAGTACTGGAGTTGCCATCATCAAAATACTAAAATTGCCATGATCTACAAACTAAAATTGCCACATGTCAACTTTAGTTTAAGCCCTATGGCAACTGCAGTGTAAACATCGTGGCAACTTCTGGCAAAAAAAATAAAATTCGTCGAAACATATCAACATGGGGTCTAATTTTGAAGATCTCGTCGAGACGGATTTAATGGTGAAAACGGATTTTTAGTTCGTTTTTTTATTTAGAAGATACAACATTTTTAAGCCGAAAACCAAAAAAAATATGCTGATGTCATCTATTCATACGTGGCAAAATGAGTGGTGATGGAAGCGTGTGGGCGATGTGCAAACGCCCACACGTGTGGGCGTTAACATTTCCGAAAATTTATTATTTTTAATTTATTTTTCTGACTACATGTCATGTCATTTGATTGGAGACTCGTATGAGATCCAGCCTCCCACGCCACCCGATAACCTGCCGATGGAACAGTGAACAGCGTGAAAGAACAGAATCCGTACCAGTAGTACTAGCATACCATACTCCTACTGTCCTACAAAACAAAACAAATAGGAGAGAAGAGGTCGCCCCGAACCTCATTAATCTGCAAACATTTCAGTCCCGTCAGCGACCCCAGCGCCGCAGCTGAGAAAGGAAAAAGAGCCTCGACGCGGCGGGACAAGAGACGTACGCGATCCATCCGTTGGTACGGCCGGAACCGGAAGGACCGTCGCCGTCCACATGTTAGTGTGCTGACCGCCGTGCATGCACCCGACCCAAATATCCGACCCGTGATCGACCGAGCTACAACCAAACCACCCACCCATCGACGATGGATCGATGGTGCACGCATGCTTCTTCGGAACAGTGGGCTGCAGCTGTGCAGTCTTAATGGTGGATCGGGAGATCTATGGGCACACCCACTGCGCTCGACTACACCACACCAAAGGTCCACGCCTCCCAACCCCGGGGGTCCCGTCCCAATGATATGCAGGACCGGTGGCTTTCAGCCCATGAATGGTGCGTGCGTGCGCCAGCTAGGGCCGTCCCTGTCACCCCGCGCGCCCGCGAGATATGCAATCTGGTGTGCAGTGATGTGCGCATGTGTAGCTCGCTTGCCGCGTCGTCCATCTGACAGCGGCGGGGGGCGGAGGATGGGGCCGGGCCGCGAGCCGTACGGCGTCGCTGGACCGCGGAGGCTCGCCCGTCGGGGTCGCCGCGGCTGTTCCTCCGTTGGCCCGGAGCGTGCGCGTTCGGGCGAGCGCACGGGCGCGTACGCGTTCGTCCGATCGGTCGGCACGGACGGAGCTCTCCTCTGGCCCTGGCCGGGGTCACGTGCGTCAGCGAGTGCGTGCGCGCCCGACGCCGACGGCCCGCGCGAGGGCGACGCCGGTGATGTGCATGTGGATGTGGTCGTGGTGCGCCATACGACCGACGCATAGGCATAGCGGCAGCGCCAAGAGAAGACCACTGTTTTTCCCTGGCCTGGCCACCTCCTTGGCTGGCCAATCCCTCCAACGGTCGGTCGTTAGGCTCCATCCAGCCTTGTTCGGACGACTACTTAGCATGCGTGCCCGCACTGCACTGCCACACTGTTGTCGTCATTGTCGTCCCTGCAGCAGCGGAATGGCACCACAGGGCCGTGACTGCCTTGTCCAGCCGCTCTGCCTCCTCCGGCGTGGTGCGGAGGGCTGCCGCGGGCAATGCCGACGGCACCTGCGGAGCTCTGATGGTGGCCTTGCCCCTGCCGGCGTTTGAAGAGGAGTCGCTAACAGACCACTCCTCGCCGATCTTGGCGAGCTCGCCGTCAAGGCGGTGGCGGCGACTAGCGTCCGTCTCCGCGGTGGTGATAGAGTGGTCGAGGGCCCACGCGGCAGCGAGGTCTGGGTCTATGCGGACCCATCCTGGCGCCGCTTCGGAGTGGGCGAATACGAAGCGTCGGGTTGCGTTGCGCTGGTCGTACCGCGCGTGTTGCCTCACTGCGCGCTCCTCCTCGGACACGACATACCTCGAGTATGAGGCTCCGCCGCCACCGCCTCCTCCGAGGCAGTGAAGAATGCAGCCGCACGCCTTGGTGATCACGGGCGACGACTCATCCTTGATGTGGCGGGTGTGGCGACGCGACGACGCTGGCCCGTCGACACGGCCGCAATGGCTATGCAGTAGCAAGGTTGGCTCCTCTTTCGCGCGGCACCCGATCTGGATGTCGGCATCGCGGTTGCCGGGCGAGGGAGGGGGGCAACTACCACCACCGCCGCCTGTCGGCGCAGAGAACAAAGAATTTGACTTCGCCGCCGGAGTTGGAGGAGGGGATCAGGGAGGAGGAGAGGCTCGGAGTGGAGGAGGGGATCGAAGAGGACGAATTACGGATGTGCATCGCCGGCACACAACTTAAATAGTCGCGACGAGGCCATGCGAAGGGTCGTCCAGCCGCTTCAATGCGTCATAGTGGACGTAGTCGGTTCCTCTGGAAGCTTCATATGTATTCAAGCAGCGGCTCCCGAGAGGTCGCGTCGGTCAGCACCGCCCCCCAGGTCACGTCGCTCGGCATCAATGCTAGCCGCTGCATGCTCTGGGCCGACATGAATGCAGCGGGGGAAGCGGCACGTGTATCAGTCGGAAAGCACGGGAGAGTCAGGTGGGATCTTTTGGTGGGCAAGGTTAGTCAGACGCGGGTGTGGCACCAGTCGGGACGCTCGCAAGGCCCACCAGTTTGTCCGTGGTTTGTGAAAAAACACACACTCTCGGACCGACCTGCAGACCAATACCAGCCCGCTTTTGATGGCAAAACACGATCGGACCGCGCGGTCTGGACGATTGCGGGTGGTTTGAGGGTCGACATTGGAGATGCCCTAAGGCACCAGAGAGAGCGAAGCTAGAGATTAAGGGCATGTCTGGTAGCTTGCATCATTTTTAACGTATTTGCATTTGCCACTGAGTTGAGCCTCGTTGAGTGAATATAAATTAAAGATCATGTGTTTACATATAGTTTGTTTGTCTGCATTCTCCTCATCTTGGCCAAGAAGAAACACACACATGGTTGTTCGTAATAAGCATTTTCTCCTTAGATTCAACGTGCTGCTATTTGGTTACATACATACAGATGATTAATCCCTCCTTTTATCCATGTGATGAACTTACCTCACATGTAAACGGGTGTTGAAGGAAGAAGAGAAAGGCTGGCTCGAGGTAGAAGAAGGTGTGGCAACCCTCAGATGCTCATCCAACAACCACAAAATGAATTGGGTGTGAATCATTTTCCACATGGCGGTCACCCAAGTATGATACTTTGTACAGTAAGTAGGGAAGCGTTGTTCTACTCATTTATAACCATCGAAACCGAAAAAATCTGAAGTTGTGTGACACAGCGGGATGAGCTAGTGGTGAAACAAAACTTCAACGACCAACCATGTGAGAAGATTTTGTGAAAATTTCATTGGTTCTTAACAATCACATATGCACACGTTAGTGCAGTCCAAAGGGAGACATATTTCTACTCATCTACTGTTGTCGAAACAGAAAACGTACAACACAAAAGTCGCGTGAAACAGCGAGACGTAGCTAGTGGTGAAAGCTAATTTCAAACGGTGTATTGTGTGCAAAGATTTGCCAAAATTCATTGGTTCATAACATGCACACATGAAACGTTTGTGTGGTCGAGTAGGAGATGTTGATCAACTCATCTACGATTGTCGAAACAGAAAACACGATCAGGTCGTAGACTAGGGGCACGATCCCCTGAGCCGATCTTCCATGAATCCAATGATCAGTCCAGAACTTGCAACAAAGACCATTCCCTCCAGGTTATATATGCGCGGAACATGGCACTAGCGTCAGGGTCGGAGGGCAGGTGAAGGTGTTTCCATGGTCTTGTCGCGTTCGTGCGTTGTAGCCACAACCAGCGGACCCGGATCGCGACCCCGACCCGGTGCAAGTCAGGCACGTCCAAACCACCGTAGGATAAAGGTCGGAACACCCTTAACCAGGCGACGAGGCATTGACCGCGTCAGGCGTCCTTCCTACCAATCCAGAGGAAGCTTTGGATGATCTGGTTGGCATGGTCGAGGATACCCTTGTTTAGAGCCATTGCCATGAGGACAAGTGTGGGCATAGCGCACAAGACATGGCGCACGTAGTGTCGTGGTTCTAAGTCTGACAGTAGAGTGGGGTGTAGGTATGGAGAGGCAAGGTCCTAGCTATGGAGCAGTTGTAAACACCAAGGATGTACGAGTTCAGGCCCTTCTCGGAGGAAGTAACAGCCCTACGTCTCGGAGCCCAGAGGCGGTCGAGTGGATTATATGTGTATGGATTACAGGGGTGCGAACCCTTGACACTAAGGAGGGGGGTGGCTTATATAGTGTATGCCAGACCCCTCCGGCCCTCAGTAATGCAGGGTTTAAAGTACATTAAGTCTAGGCGTTACTGGTAACGCCTTACATAAAGTGTCCTAAATGTCATAAAGACTACTTAATTACAGACCGTTACGCTGCAGAGTGGTTCTTGATCTCCTGGTGGTCGAGTGAGTCTTCATGGTCGAGTCCTTCGAGTCCGTCGAGTGAAGTCTCTCTTGGTCGACTGGAAGGTAGTTTGTTCTGAGGGTGTCCTTGGGTAGGGTACTTAGATTAGGTCTATGACCCTACCCTAGGTACATGACTTCATCATTAGCCCCCGAATGGATCGAGGTTCAAGTGAGGAAGGAGTTGACAATATTTCCGACCTGCTTTTGTGTTCTGGACATGTATCGTCTTGGACTAATGATCTCTTTGTGAATATCAGCAACTTTTCTTTCAGTCGCCTTGATCCATTCTTTTCTTTCATCGAGTGAACTTTTGAACTTAGCAATCTCCGAGCGACGGATCACAGGAAATCTCTCGTCTGACAGATCGATCTGCTGTTCGCGGATTTTGTGGGATCCGAATTTTGGGGAAGCGCGCGAAGCGGGGCGGACCGCGGCGCTCGGATGGGATAAGGCATAGACGCCTCGATCCCCGCGCCGTCTTTTTCGCCACGTATCGCGTACGCGCGACTGTTTCGGGATGTGATTGGATTGCCTGGGCCCACCTGTCATCCACTCGGAAGTGTTCTTATAAAGGCGCCCGGCGAGGGTTTTTGAACAGTATCTCTCCATTCTCCCCCCTGTCCTCTCCGCCTCCGCCCACTGCGCCTGCTCTCGCCTCCGCCCAACCACTCCTCGCACACCTCATCGGCAACAATGGTGAAGGAGAAGACGGTGGCTCTAGAGCGCGCGAAGAAGGCGACGGCGAAGGGGAAGGCGAAAGGGAGAGCGACCAGTCGGGGCGGATCTTCGTCAAGATCCCGTCTGCCGCACGACTGGGTCCAAGGAGATTGGATCCGGTCGACCATCACCGAGAAGGATCTCACGGAGATGGCCAACAAGGGTTTGATCCCTCACGGGGCAGCGAGGCTCCCGGGGGACGAGTGGCAACCACAACCGGAAGAGGGTGAGTGTGTTCTTCTGGCTACCCACGTCGACCGTGGGTTCTTTCTGCCTCCGAGTGTCTTATTTCGTGGTTTCTTGAACTTCTTTGGGGCACAACTCCACCACTTCAACCCAAATTCCATCGCCTATCTTGCTGCCTTCGTGTCCATGTGTGAGAACTTCCTGGGCTGCCGACCGCACTGGGGTCTGTTCAAACACATATTCACTTGTCGTTCTCAGATAGTGAAAAAGGCGAGTCCGGATGACGATAGAACTAAGATTATCCAGATGTGCGGGGGTCTTGGGATCCAGATGAGAAACAAGAGTACTTTTCCTGCCATGACCCTTCCTGAGTCGGTCAGAGGATGGCAGTCGACTTGGTTCTACTGTCAAAGTGAGTCGACGCCGGGGCAGTCGAGTGGTCTCCCTCCGTTTACCATGGACCGAGCAAACAAGACCTCTTCTCTGAAGGTGCTCCCGGAGGAGAAAGCCCAAGTGAAGATGTTGATGGAGCGCGTAGTCCAGTTAGTTCGAGAAGGAGTGACGGGTATGGACCTTCTGGAGGTCTTCCTTAGGCGACGCATCCAGCCACTTCAGTATCGAGGCCATTGCATGTGGCTGTACTGTGGAACCGAGGATGAGACTCGGGTCCATCCAGAAGCAGTCGACGATGCCACGCTGGAGAGGTGGATGGCTGCGGTCACAGGGAACAAAGACAACCCCCGAGGAGCCAGGAGGATTCCGCCACTCGACCATTCTAGCACTCCAGACAAGGTATGCCCACTTTATTTCCAATCGTAATCTTGCAATCCTTATTCTGCTTTCGCTGTAAATTCGTCGATTGATCTTTATTTTGCTGTCTGTCAGGCCCTCACCGAACTATACTCGATGCCCAATGGAGCTCAGATGCCGACTGAAGAGGGAGAAGGTAGTGGGGGTGAAAGAGGAGGACTGGGATTCAGACGCTGCTGACGACGATGACGATGATGACTCTGATGGGGAGGAAGAAGAGGAGGAAGAGGAGGAAGTTGCACCGCCTCGCTCGGAAAGGCGATCGAAGCTTGCTCATGACCCTGCGACTGAACGAGGCAAGGGGGTCGCGGTTGTCGCGCAGTCGACCAAGCGCCCTCGGACCACTTCTCCGGCGCCGACTGAGAAGGCTCCGAAGCAGTCTCGAATGGCGCCATCGAAGCCGGCGAAAGTCTTGCCGAAGATGAAGGTGTCGATCCCCACTATCTCAGGGTAATGATGTTGCTTGAGTTTTTCCGTTCCCCATGAACTTATCTTTGGTCGACTCATAAATCAACCGACTGTCTTTTGGAATCGCAGTGCTGCTACTTCTGACACCTCAGCTAAGGCTGACGATCATGAGATGGAAGACGCTGCCACTTCAAAACCTGGTATGACTCGTAATTATGTCTTTTATTCGATTGGCTCTTAGTCTATAATTCTGATTCTTTTCTGCAGCTCCATCCAATGTCGTTATCACTCTTCCTGACGACGACGACGATGAGGAGCCGCTGAAGCATAGGAGGAGCAGAAAATCGTCTGCTGGGAGGATGACTCAGGACGTGCCAGCACCCGAGACGTTGGTCGCGGAGGGGGAGAACACCACTCGACACACCGTATCTTTCGCGGTGCCGTTGACGAGTGCTCAACCCGCGTCGTCTAGTGCCGCACAACCTTCGCTCTTCTCGACCCACTGCGTCCCAGAGGACCAAGCCAGCGCTGCAAAAGAAGCGATATGCCAGGCGGGAGTCATGATGGAGCAGGTGAAGGCCATCCGGGAGGCTAGTCAGGCAGCCTATGACGCCAGTTCTGCTCTTCAAAGCAACGTTCAGGTCAGTCGGTCATTGCCTGTTCTGTTAGGATATGATCTCTGAAAATTCTTCTTTCCGAAATCCGTAGTAGTCCTACACCCACTGGGTGTGTCGATTAAAATCCCGGTTTTAGTGGGGGCACGCTGAGTGCACCCACTGGGTGTAGTCCCCAAGGCTATGGTGGACTGCTGGCAGTCGACCATAGGCTTTATAAGTTAAGTTCTTCCTTCATTCGACTAGGTCGAATGGATTTCTCAAACCGGTGGGGGCATGCTGAGTGCACCCACTGGGTGTAGTCCCCGAGACTGTGGTCGACTGCTGGCAGTTGACTACAGTCTGAAGAATATATCCTATTTTTTTTGGTTGGTCGACTGGTCGACTCTATCTTGATAGAACTAGTGGGGGCACGCTGAGTGCACCCACTGGGTGTAGTCCCCGAGACTATGGTCGAATGTTTGTATTCGGCTGTAGTCTTAGAAACGTATGATTTTTCTTTAGTCACTCAGAAGTGAATGATCTTTGACATTTTGTCGATTGGTTCTTCGTAGAAATCCTGTGACCTGGCGGCTCGTTACACCGAGTTGGAGAACAAACATATCCAACTCGAGCTTGATCTGAAGCTGGTCTAGGAGAACTTGGCGAAGGCAAAGGAGGAGACCAAAGGTATGTTTGGTGAGGACTCGACGGCTGCTTTTGCCCCTCATTTGTTTCAAAGTCTAACCTTGCTGTAACTTTGCAGGCAAAGTGAAGGAGGCCCAGAAGAAGAAAGACCTTGAGCTAGCCGAGATGCAGAAGACAGCCTTAGAGAAGACCAAGCTCGCAGACGAGAAGTTGGCTTCGGTCACCAGGCTTGAAGAAGAAAACACCAATCTGAAAGCCGCTCTTGATATTGCTAATAAAGAAGTGAGTCGACTGAAAAGTGACAAGATTTCCCTGAACGACAAAGCCATTGAGTTGGTGGGGAAGAAGAAAGATCTGGAGGCTTATCTGGGCGGACTCGCCAAGAAGCTGTTCCTCATGCTCGAAGGTAAACCTTTGCACCAAGCAAGTATTTTTACAGTGTTCTTTCCATTCGACTGTTGTCTTGACACGGTGGTTGTGCTTGCAAAATTTTGCCAAAACTTTGAAGAGGAGACTGGTCGACTGGAACCAAACCTGGACCCCATCAACTCTCCGGTGAATGATGAAGTCGCCATGAACGTGTTCCGGCTCGAGTCTCGTGTTGATGCAAAGTGATCCATCTCTGAATATACTCTCTTAAGGTCTCATTCGACTTCTGCACACAAACTTGCAGCTCTGTCAATCCAGCTGGTCGCTTGCAAGTTCCCTCAAATGTTCTGACAAACACTCGGGAAAGATCTTCCCAAGTGTAAATGCTGCTTGGAGCTAACTGATTCAACCATGCTCTGGCAGAACCTTCCAACATGAGCGGTAAGTGCTTCATGTCCACCTCGTCATTCCCACCGCCAATCTGTACAGCCACTCGGTAGTCCTCAAGCCAAGTTTCAGGCTTAGACTCACCGGTGAACTTGCTTACTCCAGTTGCGAACCTGAAGTTGGGGGGAATCACCGCGGCTCTGATAGCCTGCTGAAACATTCCGGACCAGAAACATGCACTCGACTGCTAGTGGGCGCATCTCTGTCAGGGCCGCCTCGATGAGCCCTGTTCCGATCGACCAAGCCTTGCACGATGATGGATCGTGCGTCGAAGCCTGGTTCCCGGGGGTCGACCGGAGCTCTTCGCCCCACACTGAGTTGACGCCTGTCATCTTGCTCCCGAGGAGCGTAAGACCCACCTCTCGGGGGAGGAGTGGGCACTCGACGCCTATCATCACGATCGTATCGGTCACCATATTGGTCCCGTCGATTCTCGCGTCCTTCACGCCGCGGAGGCGATCTGGGGCTGTGAGCCGATTAAACCGTATTTGCAGCGACGGATCGACTGTGAATTCTGTTGCATGACTGCGACACGGCTGAATTCTGATCTCCTGCTGCCCGGAGCAAATCTCTGATCTGCATCAAGCCTCTGCCAGCCTCCGACTGAGAGGGCTGAATGGACTCTGCTATACGAGTTGCAGCTGCTAAATTCTGAATCGGGGTTCGATATACCTGAGTCGGCGGGAAGAGTTGACGTCGATTGG
This sequence comes from Triticum timopheevii, assembly GCA_963921465.1. NCBI lineage: Eukaryota > Viridiplantae > Streptophyta > Magnoliopsida > Poales > Poaceae > Triticum > Triticum timopheevii. The sequence continues at coordinate 476,120,123 of OY997268.1, forward strand.
AGTCAGGTACTCGTTGCCGCGCGCGCTCGTCGAGTGCTCGCTGAAGGTTCTCCAGACGAGCGCGTTCAGCCAAGTTGGCCAAACGTGCCTCCTCCAAGGCGCGAGCCTCGGGGGTTTCTCCCGCGATGGGAGTATGCAGGGCATCCATGTTCCTGCGGCGAAGTTCTTCCCTTTGCAGGGAATTAAGTGGCTCGGGTTGGTACTCTTCATGGACTTGTGCGGGGTCGCCTCCACCGTCTACCCGGTCCTCGCGGGGGAAACCGGGAGGGCTGCGAGGTCCGTTGACCATCAACACTTCTGCCGCTGGATCACTGCTATCACACTCGGATGCAGTCTCTACGGAGCCAGTCGACAGATCGAACATGCCGTAGAGGGACTCGTCGGGTTCGATTGCCGCAACTTGGGTGGTGGCCGTCTGGCGAGCCACCGCGTGCCGCACCCACCGCTGGAGCCTCAACCGACCCGAGCGCTTGCGCTGGCGGGAGATAGGGAGGGTGGACGATAGGGGAGTCGACCGATATGGAGTCGACGGTTGCCGCAGCAGAACGCCGCGGGCACATGCGCAAAAATGTGTCGCACCGCGGACGGGGAGCGCATCAACGTCGAGTGGAGCTTCCTGGAGCCAAGCGGAGTCGTCGGCGATGAAGGTGAGAGCGCCGAGACGGATCTCGTGGCCCTCGACCAAAACTCCACCAGCAACCATGATGAAAGTAATCGGAAAAACTGCAACTTCTCCAAAAATCGCTAAGACACTGGCCCCAAGGTGGGCGCCAACTGTCGTGGTTCTAAGTCAGACAGTAGAGTGGGGGTAGGTATGGAGAGGCAAGGTCCTAGCTATGGAGCAGTTGTAAACACCAAGGATGTACGAGTTCAGGCCCTTCTCGGAGGAAGTAACAGCCCTACGTCTCGGAGCCCAGAGGCGGTCGAGTGGATTATATGTGTATGGATTACAGGGGTGCGAACCCTTGACACTGAGGAGGGGGTGGCTTATATAGTGTATGCTAGACCCCTCCGGCCCTCAGTAATGCAGGGTTTAAAGTACATTAAGTCTAGGCGTTACTGGTAACGCCTTACATAAAGTGTCCTAAATGTCATAAAGACTACTTAATTACAAACCGTTACGCTGCAGAGTGGTTCTTGATCTCCTGGTGGTCGAGTGAGTCTTCATGGTCGAGTCCTTCGAGTCCGTCGAGTGAAGTCTCTCTTGGTCGACTGGAAGGTAGTTTCTTCTGAGGGTGTCTTTGGGTAGGGTACTTAGATTAGGTCTATGACCCTACCCTAGGTACATGACTTCATCACGTAGGCCAAGTGCTCACCACGGGAGAGCATAGAACCATGCCACGTAGATAACCTACGACCAAGCTTATCAATCAGCGGCATGAGCGCAGATGTGGGCACCTTGCGAACAGACAAGGGTAGACCCAAGTAGGTGGTGGGGAAGGACCCGATCGGGCAATGCATGAGCTGTGCGGCGGTGGCTTGTTGCTATGGAGAGCAGTGTATCAGGATCACAACACACGTGCCGAAGTTGGTCCGCATGCCAGAGGTGTCACGAAAGAGGCGAAGGATCTCTCTAATGGCATGCAAGTCATTGCGATCAGGATGACAGAATACAACCACATCATCCGCGTATAGCAAGATGCTGGAAGCAGTGTGCCTCACCGTGAGGCGCCGGAGGACTCCATGCGACGCCGCCTAGATGATGTGGGAGTTATCAAGATCTTTTTTATCATATCTTTTATCATATATTTTCTTCTTAAAAGGTGGGTTATCAAGATCAACAACAATTTCTATTTCTACATCATTATCAGGTTCTTTATCCCTGTCTGGTTGATCATCATCATGAACATCATTATCATTATCATTTTCACTAGGTGGACGTTCATTACCAGATTGTGTCTCAGCATCAAAAATAGAAACATCATTACTATTCTCAGGAGGTTTTTCTATCACAAGTTCACTAGAAGCATGCAAACTTCTATCATTTTTCTTTTTCTTCTTAGATGAACTAGGTCTATCAATATTAATTCTCTAAGAATCTTGCTCAAGTCTTTTAGGATGACCTTCAGGATATAGTGGCTCCTAAGTCATTCTACCTCCTCTAGTCATTACTCTAACATCATGATCATTCATTTTATCATTCTTCTCATTAAGAAAATCATTTTGAGACTTAGAAACTTGTTCTAACTGAGTATTGACACCAGATTCATGTTTTCCTGAACCTTCGACATCATTAGCAATTCTGAACATTAAGTCACTCAAACGATAAATCATGATAGCATTGCCTTTCAATTGATTCTTAACATACATATTAAAATGTTCTTGCTTAACAATGTAGTTATCGAATTCATCCAGGCATTGGCTAGTAGATTTATTATAAGGAATATCACCTTCATCAAATCTATAAAGAGAATTTACCTTTACTACATGTGGCGGGATATCGAGTCCATGTATTTCTTCAATAGATGGTAAATTCTTAACATCTTCAGTTTTAATACCCTTTTCTTTCATAGCTTTCTTTTCCTCTTGCATATCTTCTTTGGAGTTAGCTTAGGTGGTGGTTTAGGAAGTGTCCAATCATTATCATTTCTCAATATATTATTCAATAGTTCTTTAGCCAGTTCAACAATTCCTTACCTGAAAACACAACCAGCACAACTTTCTAGGTAGTCCCTAGAAGCATAAGTTAGTCCATTATATAAGATATCAACTATTTTTCTTAAGAGGATGATCAGGCAAAGCATTAAGTAACTGGATAAGGCTCCCCAAGCTTGAGGGAGATTCTCTTCTTCAATTTGCACAAAGTTAAATATTTCCTGTAAGGCAGCTTGTTTCTAATGAGCTGGAAAATATTTTTCAGAGAGGTAATATATCATATCCTGGGGACTATGCACACAACCAGGAGCAAGAGTATTAGACCATATCTTAGCATCACCCTTTAATGAGAAAGGAAACAACTTAAGAATATAGTAATAGAAGTTTTTTTTCTCATGAACAAATAGGGTGGATATATCATTTAATTTAGTAAGATGTGCCATAGCAGTTTTAGTTTCGGAACCATAAAAAGGGTCAAATTCAACCAAAGTAACTAATTCAAGATCGACAGAGAATTCATAATCCTTATCACTAACAAAGATATGTGAAGTAGCAAACTCAGGATCATATTTCACTCTTGCATTCATAGAATTTTCTTTTAGCTTACATAGTAGTTTCTTAACATCATCTCTATCATTACAAGCAAGAAATTCTCTAGCTATTTCTCCATCCATAACGTAACCCTCATGTACCTTAGGCATTTCAATTCTATTAGAGATAGGTCTAATAGGTGAATCATAAATTTCATCAGTTTCAGCATTCTCAATTTCTTTAGCTTTAGCAAGTTGTTCATCAAGAGATTCACCTGGCGGCACAGTTTCATTAAGCAAAGTACTGGCATCATCAATAGCATCACTCATAGCAGAAGTAACATCATCAATTACTTGCGACATATCATAAATGATAGTAGGTGGTGGTGTCGCAAGCCTAATCAAAACAGAAGGTGAATCAAGTGTAGAGCTATATGATAGTTCCTTACCTCCCCTTATCTTAGAGGGTACGATCTTGGTTCTATCATCTTTCAGATTCTTCATAGTGATCAACAAATATAAATCTCAAGTGACTCAGCGAATAGAGTTATGCTCCCTGGAAACGGTGCAAAAAAGGTCTTGATAACCCACAAGTATAGGGGGTCGCAACCGTTTTTGAGGGTAGAGTATTTAACCCAAATTTATTGACTCGACACAAAGGGAGCCAAAGAATATTTGCAAGTATTAGCAATTGAGTAGTCAATTCAACCACACCTGGAGAACTAAATATCTGCAGCAAGGTGATAAGTAGCATAGTAATATGATAGTTTGATAGAAGTGGTAACAATAGCAATAGTAATGATAACAGTAGCAGTAGCAGTTTTATAGTGATTGTTACAGCAGCAGCAGTGAAAGTAACTTAGCAAAGATCAATGTATAACAAGCGTAGGACTTGGATCAATGATGGATATTTGTGTAATGTAGGCATGTAATGTAGGCATCATATAACAGTCACAACCTAGATCGATACACAACAACTCCAATTCATCAATGTAATGTAGGCATGTATTCACTATTTAGTCATACGTGCTTATAATAAGAACTTGCATGACATCTTTTGTCCTACCCTCCCATGGCAACGAGGTCCATAAGGAAACTAAGGGTTATTAGACCTCCTTTTAATATATAACTGGAACAAAGCATTAACACATAGTGAATACATGAACTCCTCAAACTATGGTAATCACCGGAAATAATCCCAACTATTATCACTTTGGGGTATGTGGATGACAATGCGTAATAGGTGCATATAACTTGCAAGTTAGGATCAAGAACTCAAATATATTCATGAAAACATAAAGGGTTCAGATCTAAAATCATGGCACTCGGGCCCTAGTGACAAGCATTAAGCATAGAAAAGTCATAGCAACATCAATCTCAGAACATAGTGGATACTAGGGATCAAGCCCTAACAAATTGACTCGATTACATGACAAATCTCGTCCAACTCCATCATTGTCCAGCAAGCTTACACAGGAATTACTCACTTCTGGCGGTGAACATCATGGAATTGTTGATGGAGAATGGTTGATGACGACGATGGCGATAAATTCTACCCTCCGGAGCCCAAACGGGCTGCAGATCAGCCCTCTCGATGAAGAACAGGAGGTGGCGGCGGCTCCATATCGTAAAATGCGATGATTCATTCTCTCTGATTTTTTTCTCTCCCCGAATAGGTATATATGGAGTTGGATATAGGGTTGCTGGAGGCTCTAGGGGCCCACAAGCCTGCCAGGCGCGCCCTGGGGGGGAGGGCACAACCCCTGGGCTTGTGGCGCCTGGATGGCCCCCCTATGGTAATTCTTTAAGCCAATATTTGTACATATTCTGGAAATATTCTCCATAAATTTTCATCCCAATTCGAGAACTTTTATTTCTGCACAAAAATAACACCATGGTAATTCGGCTGAAAACAGCGTCAGTCCTGGTTAGTTCCATTCAAATCATGCATGCTAGAGTCCAAAACAAGAGCAAAAGTGTTTGAAGAAGTAGATAAGTTTGGGACGTATCAGTTTCCATGGTGGTAACTGTCGTGGTAGTAAGTCTGCCAGTAAGAGTAGGGGGTACGTATGAGGAGGCAAGGCCCTAGCTACGGCGAGGTTGTACACACGAGTTTACGAGTCCAGGCCCCTCTCGAAGGAGGTAAAAGCCCTATGTCTCGGAGCCCTGAGGCGGTCGACCGGAATATGGGTGTGTGCTACAAGGGGTGCGAATCCTTGTCCCAGAGGAGGGGGGTGGCTTATATAGAGTTCGCCAGGACCCCAGCCGTCCCCCGCTACAGGGTTCAATGTACATTAAGAAAGGGCATTACTGGTAACGCCAGTTATAAAGTGCTATTAATGATCTTTAAGACTATGGAGTGAACGCCTGACCATTGCCATCCTGAGTGACTCCAGATCTTCTGTACTCCGAGTGGTTTCTTGTATGGTCGAATGACTTCATCTTGGTCGAGTGAAATTGGGGGAACCCGAGTGAGGTGACTGGTCGACTGGATTGCACTCCACGACTACTTCAGTCGGTACTTCTTGCTATACTTTGAGTGTCTTCGATTCTAGGGTAGTGACCTTGGGTAGGGCGTATAGGTCAGGCCTATGACCCTACCCTAGGTCCATGGCATCGTCATTAGCCCCCGAATGGATTGAGGTCCAAGTGAAAAGACAGTTGAAGTTGACCATGTCTTGACTCTTACGTTTCATAAGCATTCTTACTGAGCTCGAGGTTCGTGTTGAAACTTTGACTTCATTTCAGTCGCCTTGATCAATTCAGAGGTCGTCGAGTGAACTTACGCTGGCGATCTTCGAGTGTTGATATGGTGCGAAATCTTCGGCGCGATTGGTTACTGCGGTTCCCGGATCTCACGGGATTTGAAAATTTGGGGAAGCGCGCGAGGCGGAGCGCGCCGCAGCAAACGCGATGGATAGACAGGGGTGCCTCGATTTCCGCGCCACCTTTTTTTGCCACATATCCGGTGCGCGACTGTTGTGGGATTTGACAGGATCGCTCGGGCCCACGCGTCAGCCACTCGGAAGCAGGCCCATAAAAGGCGTCGAGGCCAATGCATTTGCACAGTGCACCCCCATTCCCCTTCTTCTTCCTCTGCTTCTCCACCACGTCTTCCTCCGCTCTTGACGCTGCCGCCTTGCCCGTGTGCAGTCCACCACAATGGTGAAGGACAAGACGACGGCCCTGGAGTGCACGAAGAAAGCGACGGCAACGGCGAAAGGCAAGAAAACGAGTCAGGGATCATCGTCGAGGTCCGGGTTGCCGCTTGGCTGGATCCAGGGGGACTGGATTCGATCTACGCTCCGGCAAGAAGATCTGGAGGATCTGTCTGCCGTGGGCTTGATCGTCGATGGGACTTGGAGGCTGCCGGTGAAGGAAATATGCCTTAGAGGCAATAATAAAGTTATTATTTATTTCCTTATATCATGATAAATGTTTATTATTCATGCTAGAATTGTATTAACCGGAAACATAATACTTGTGTGAATACATAGACAAACAAAGTGTCACTAGTATGCCTCTACTTGACTAGCTCGTTGATCAAAGATGGTTATGTTTCCTAGCCATAGACATGTGTTATCATTTGATTAACGAGATCACATCATTAGAAGAATGATGTGGTTGACTTGACCCATTCTGTTAGCTTAGCACTCGATCGCTTAGTATATTGCTATTTCTTTTCATGACTTATACATGTTCCTATGACTATGAGATTATGCAACTCCCGTTTACCGGAAGAACACTTTGTGTGCTACCAAACGTCACAACGTAACTGGGTGATTATAAAGGTGCTCTACAGGTGTCTCCGAAGGTACTTGTTGGGTTGGCATATTTCGAGATTAGGATTTGTCACTCCGATTGTCGGAGAGGTATCTCTGGGCCCACTCGGTAATGCACATCACTTAAAGCCTTGCAAGCATTGCAACTAATGAGTTAGTTGCGGGATGATGTATTATGGAACGAGTAAAGAGACTTGCCGGTAACGAGATTGAACTAGGTATTGAGATACCGACGACCGAATCTCGGGAAAGTAACATACCGATGACAAAGGGAACAACGTATGTTGTTATGCGGTTTGACTGATACAGATCTTCGTAGAATATGTGGGAGCCAATATGGGCATCCAGGTCCCGCTATTGGTTATTGACCGGAGTCGTGTCTCGGTCATGTCTACATAGTTCTCGAACCCGTAGGGTCCACACGCTTAACGTTTCGTTGACGATATAGTATTATATGAGTTATGTATGTTGGTGACCGAATGTTGTTCGGAGTCCCAGATGAGATCATGGACATGACGAGGAACACTGGAATGGTCCGGAGATAAAGTTTAATATATGGGATAATAGTGTTTGATCTCCGGAAGGGTTCCGGAATTCACCGGAAGGGGTTCCGGATGTTTCCCGAAATGTTTGGGTACGAGAACATGTTATTTGGGCCAAAGGGGAAAGCCCACAAGGCTTTTGGAAAGTGCAAAATGAAGTTTTGCGGAGACCAGAGGCTAGACGCCAGGAACCCTGGCGTCTAGGGGGTAGACGCTAGGAACCCTGGCGTCTAGCCCTGGAGTCCGTGTAGGACTCTTGCCTTTCGGGCAAAACTGACTTTGAGGAGGCTTTTACTCCAAGTTTCGACCCCAGGGCTCAACATATAAATAGAGGGGCAGGGCTAGCACCAAAGACATCAAGAAACACCAAGCCGTGTGTCGGCAACCCCGTCCCTTCTAGTTTATCCTCCGTCATAGTTTCCGTAGTGCTTAGCGAAGCCCTGCGGAGATTGTTCTTCACCAACACCGTCACCACTACTACTTCGCCCGTCTTGCTGGATCGAGAAGGCGAGGACGTCATCGAGCTGAACGTGTGCAGAACTCGGAGGTGCCGTGCATTCGGTACTTGGATCGGTCGTACGACTACATCAACCGCGTTGATAAACGCTTCCGCTTAGCGATCTTCAAGGGTATGAAGATACACTCCCCCTCTCGTTGCTATGCATCACCATGATCTTGCGTGTGCGTAGGATTTTTTTTGAAATTACTACGTTACCCAACAGTGGCATCCGAGCCAGGTTTTATGCGTAGATGTGATATGCACGAGTAGAACACAAGTGAATTGTGGGCGATACAAGTCATACTGCTTACTAGCATGTCATACTTTGGTTCGGCGGTATTGTTGGATGAAGCGGCCCGGACCGACATTACGCGTACGCTTATGCGAGACTGGTTCTACCGACGTGCTTTGCACAGAGGTGGCTGGCGGGTGTCAGTTTCTCCAACTTTAGTTGAACCGAGTGTGGCTACGCCCGGTCCTTGAGAAGGTTAAAACAACACTAACTTGACGAACTATCGTTGTGGTTTTGATGCGTAGGTAAGAACGGTTCTTGCTAAGCCTGTAGCAGCCACGTAAAACTTGCAACAACAAAATAGAGGCCGTCTAACTTGTTTTTGCAGGGCATGTTGTGATGTGATATGGTCAAGGCATGATGCTATTTTTTATTGTATGAGATGATCATGTTTTGTAACCTAGTTATCGGCAACTGGCAGGAGCCATATGGTTGTCGCTTTATTGTATGCAATGAAATTGCCCTGTAATTGCTTTACTTTATCACTAAGTGGTAGCGATAGTCGTAGAAGCAATAGTTGGCGAGACAACAATGATGCTACGATGGAGAACTTCAAGAAGAACAGCAAGCAAGTTGCTGCTCAGGAGAAGAAACCCAAGTCTGGACCTAAGCCTGAGACCGAGTGCTTCTACTGCAAGCAGACTGGTCACTGGAAGCGGAACTACCCCAAGCATTTGGCGGATAAGAAGGATGGCAAGGTGAACAAAGGTATATGTGATATACATGTCATTGATGTGTATCTTACTAGAGCTCGCAGTAGCACCTGGATATTTGATACTGGCTCTGTTGCTAATATTTGCAACTCGAAACAGGGACTACGGATTAAGCAAACTCTGGCCAAGGATGAGGTGACGATGCGCGTGGGAAACGGTTCCAAAGTCGATGCGATCGGCGTCGGCACACTACCTATACATCTACCTACGAGATTAGTATTAGACCTAAATAATTGTTATTTGGTGCCAGTGTTGAGCATGAACATTATATCTGGATCTTGTTTGATGCGAGACGGTTATTCATTTAAATCAGAGAATAATGGTTGTTCTATTTATATGAGTAATATCTTTTATGGTCATGCACCCTTGAAGAGTGGTCTATTTTTGATGAATCTCGATAGTAGTGATACACATATTCATAATGTTGAAGCCAAAAGATGCAGAGTTGATAATGATAGTGCAACTTATTTGTGGCACTACCGTTTAGGTCATATCGGTGTAAAGCGCATGAAGAAACTCCATACTGATGGACTTTTGGAACCACTTGATTATGAATCACTTGGTACTCGCGAACCGTGCCTCATGGGCAAGATGACTAAAACGCCGTTCTCCGGTACTATGGAGAGAGCAACATATTTGTTGGAAATCATACATACAGATGTATATGGTCCGATGAATGTTGAGGCTCGTGGCGGATATCGTTATTTCCTCAGGTTCACAGATGATTTAAGCAGATATGGGTATATCTACTTAATGGAACATAAGTCTAAAACGTTTGAAAAGTTCAAAGAATTTCAGAGTGAAGTTGAAAATCATTGTAACAAGACAATAAAGTTTCTACAATCTGATCGTGGAGGAGAATATTTGAGTTATGAATTTGGTCTACATTTGAAACAATGCGGAATAGTTTCGCAACTCACGCCACCTGGAACACCACAGCGTAATGGTGTGTCCGAACGTTGTAATCGTACTTTACTAGATATGGTGCGATCTATGATGTCTCTTACTGATTTACCGCTATCGTTTTGGGGTTATGCTTTAGAGACGGCTGCATTCACGTTAAATAGGGCACCATCAAAATCCGTTGAGACGACACCTTATGAACTGTGGTTTGGCAAGAAACCAAAGTTGTCGTTTCTTAAAGTTTGGGGCTGCGATGCTTATGTGAAAAAGCTTCAACCTGATAAGCTCGAACCCAAATCGGAGAAATGTGTCTTCATAGGATACCCAAAGGAGACTGTTGGGTACACCTTCTATCACAGATCCGAAGGCAAGACATTCGTTGCTAAGAATGGATCCTTTCTAGAGAAGGAGTTTCTCTCGAAAGAAGTGAGTGGGAGGAAAGTAGAACTTGATGAGGTAACTGTACCTGCTCCCTTATTGGAAAGTGGTTCATCACAGAAACCGGTTCCTGTGACGTCTACGCCAATTAGTGAGGAAGTTAATAATGATGATCATGGAACTTCAGATCAAGTTGTTACTGAACCTCGTAGGTCAAATAGAGCAAGATCCGCACCAGAGTGATACGGTAATCCTGTTCTGGAAGTTATGTTACTAGACCATGACGAACCTACAAACTATGAAGAAGCGATGGTGAGCCCAGATTCCGCAAAATGGCTTGAGGCCATGAAATCTGAGATGGGATCCATGGATGAGAACAAAGTGTGGACTTTGGTTGACTTGCCCGATGATCGGCAAGCCATTGAAAATAAATGGATCTTCAAGAAGAAGACTGACGCTGACGGTAATGTTACTGTCTATAAAGCTCGACTTGTTGCGAAAGGTTTTTAACAAGTTCAAGGGATTGACTATGATGAGACTTTCTCACCCGTAGCGATGCTTAAGTCTGTCTGAATCATGTTAGCAATTGCCGCATTTTATGATTATGAAATTTGGCAAATGGATGTCAAAACTGCATTCCTGAATGGATTTCTGGAAGAAGAGTTGTATATGATGCAACCAGAAGGTTTTGTCGATCCAAAGGGAGCTAAAAAAGTGTGCAATCTCCAGCGATCCATTTATGGACTGGTGCAAGCCGCTCGGAGTTGGAATAAACGCTTTGATAGTGCGATCAAAGCATTTGGTTTTATACATACTTTTGGAGAAGCCTGTATTTACAAGAAAGTGAGTGGGAGCTCTGTAGCATTTCTAAAATTATATGTGGATGACATATTGTTGATTGGAAATGATATAGAATTTCTGGATAGAATAAAGGGATACTTGAATAAGAGTTTTTCAATGAAGGACCTCGGTGAAGCTGCTTATATATTTGGCATCAAGATCTATAGAGATAGATTAAGACGCTTAATTGGACTTTCACAAAGCACATACCTTGACAAAGTTTTGAAGAAGTTCAAAATGGATCAAGCAAAGAAAGGGTTCTTGCCTGTGTTACAAGGTGTGAAGTTGAGTAAGACTCAATGCCCGACCACTGCAGAAGATAGAGAGAAAATGAAAGATGTTCCCTATGCTTCAGCCATAGGCTCTATCATGTATGCAATGCTGTGTACCAGACCTGATGTGTGCCTTGCTATAAGTCTAGCAGGGAGGTACCAAAGTAATCCAGGAGTGGATCACTGGACAGCGGTCAAGAACATCCTGAAATACTTGAAAAGGACGAAGGATATGTTTCTCGTTTATGGAGGTGACAAAGAGCTCATTGTAAATGGTTACGTTGATGCAAACTTTGACACTGATCCGGACGATTCTAAATCGCAAACTGGATACGTGTTTACATTGAACGGTGGAGCTGTCAGTTGGTGCAGTTCTAAACAAAGCGTCGTGGCGGGATCTACATGTGAAGCGGAATACATAGCTGCTTCGGAAGCAGCAAATGAAGGAGTCTGGATGAAGGAGTTCATATCCGATCTAGGTATCATACCTAGTGCATCGGGTCCAATGAAAATCTTTTGTGACAATACTAGAGAATAGCCTTGGCAAAGGAATCCAGATTTCACAAGAGAACCAAGCACATCAAGAGACGCTTCAATTCCATCCGGGATCTAGTCCAGGTGGGATACATAGAAATTTGCAAGATACATACGGATCTAAATGTTGCAGACCCGTTGACTAAGCCTCTTCCACGAGCAAAACATGATCAGCACCAAGACTCCATGGGTGTTAGAATCATTACTATGTAATCTAGATTATTGACTCTAGTGCAAGTGGGAGACTGAAGGAAATATGCCCTAGAGGCAATAATAAAGTTATTATTTATTTCCTTATATCATGATAAATGTTTATTATTCATGCTAGAATTGTATTAACCGGAATCATAATACTTGTGTGAATACATAGACAAACAGAGTGTCACTAGTATGCCTCTACTTGACTAGCTCGTTGATCAAAGATGGTTATGTTTCCTAGCCATAGACATGTGTTGTCATTTGATTAACGGGATCACATCATTAGAAGAATGATGTGATTGACTTGACCCATTCCGTTAGCTTAGCACTCGATCGTTTAGTATGTTGCTATTGCTTTCTTAATGACTTATACATGTTCCTATGACTATGAGATTATGCAACTCCCGTTTATCGGAGGAACACTTTGTGTGCAACCAAACGTCACAACGTAACTGGGTGATTATAAGGTGCTCTACAGGTGTCTCCGAAGGTACTTGTTGGGTTGGCATATTTCGAGATTGGGATTTGTCACTCCGATTGTCGGAGAGGTATCTCTAGGCCCACTCGGTAATGCACATCACTTAAAGCCTTGCAAGCATTGCAACTAATGATTTAGTTGCGGGATGATGTATTATGGAACGAGTAAAGAGACTTGCCGGTAACGAGATTGAACTAGGTATTGAGATACCGACGATCGAATCTCGGGCAAGTAACATACCGATGACAAAGGGAACAACGTGTGTTGTTATGCGGTTTGACCGATAAAGATCTTCGTAGAATATGTGGGAGCCAATATGGGCATCCACGTCCCGCTATTGGTTATTGACCGGCGACGTGTTTCGGTCATGTCTACATAGTTCTCAAACCCGTGGGGTCCGCACGCTTAATGTTTCGTTCACGATATAGTATTATATGAGTTATGTATGTTAGTGACCGAATGTTGTTCGGAGTCCCGTATGAGATCATGGACATGACGAGGAACTCCGGAATGGTCCGGAGATAAAGTTTAATATATGGGATAATAGTGTTTGATCTCTGGAAGGGTTCTAGAATTCACCGGAAGGGGTTCCGCATGTTTCCCGAAATGTTTGGGTACGAGAACACGTTATTTGAGCCAAAGGGGAAAGCCCACGAGGCTTTTGGAAAGTGCAAAAGGAAGTTTTGCGGAGACCAGAGGCTAGACGCCAGGAACCCTAGTGTCTAGGGGGTAGACGCCGGGAACCCTGGCGTCTACCCCTGGAGTCCGTGTAGGACTCTTGCCTTTCAGGCAAAACCGACTTTGAGGAGGCTTTTACTCCAAGTTTCGACCCCAGGGCTCAACATATAAATAGAGGGGCAGGGCTAGCACCAAAGACATCAAGAAACACCAAACTGTGTGCCGGCAACCCCGTCCCTTCTAGTTTATCCTTCCTCATAGTTTCCGTAGTGCTTAGGCGAAGCCCTGCAGAGATTGTTCTTCACCAACACCGTCACCACGCCATCCTGCTGCCGGAACACATCTACTACTTTGCCGTCTTGTTGGATCGAGAAGGCGAGGATGTCATCAAGCTGAACGTGTGCAGAACTCGGAGGTGCCGTGTGTTCGGTACTTGGATCGGTCATACGACTACATCAACCACGTTGATAAATGCTTCGCTTAGCGATCTTCAAGGGTATGAAGATACACTCCCCCTCTCGTTGCTATGCATCACCATGATCTTGCGTGTGCGTAGGATTTTTTTTTGAAATTACTACGTTACCCAACAGCTGGGGGACGAGATCGAGCCTCAACCGCGGGCGGGTGAGTGCGTCCTCCTCGCAACCCACGTCGACTGTGGTTTCTCCCTGCCTCCGCATCCTTTCTTCTGGGGTTTTCTGAACTTTTTCGGTGCCCACCTTCACCATTTCTGTCCCAACACCATCACATACCTCGCTGCATTTGTTTCTCTATGCGAAAACTTCTTGGGCTGTAGACCGCACTGGGGTCTCTTCAAACATATCTTCACTTGTCATTCTCAATCTGTGAAGAAGGCAAATCCGACTGACGAGAGGACGCACGTGATTCAAATGTGTGGGGGTTTAGGGATTCAAATGAGGGTTAGGAGCACTTTTCCCCCTATGACACTTCTTGAGTTGGTTAGGGTATGGCAGTCGACCTGGTTCTACTACCAAGACATTTCGACCCCCGGTCAGTCGATCGGTCTTCCTCCCTTTACCCTAGGTCGAGTCCAGGTGCCTTCTTTACTGATCGTGTCTGCAGTGGAGAAAGTAGAGGTGAACATGCTAGTCCAGCGGGTAGTTTAGTTGGTCCGTCAGCGGAGAAAGTAGAGGTGAACATGCTATTCGACTGACGAGAGGACGCACGAGTCGATGCATCCAGCCACTCCAAGCTCGTGATCATTCGATGTGGATGTATTCGGGTTCCAACGACACTGCTCGGGTCCACCCAGAGGAGGTCACCGATGAGACAGTGGGCTAGTGGTTGAAAGGCATTACTGGAAACAAAGACAACCCTAGGGGGGCTAGGAGAGTCAACCCATTTGACACCAAAAATCAGCCGGACAAGGTCTGATCCTTATTACCGAGTGTCTTTCAATCTGACTTTCAACCATCCTTGAATCTGACTGATGTTTTTTCAACTTCTTGCCTTGCAGATTTATACTGAGATGTATTTGACGCTGAATGGAGAGCAAGCCTAGGAGCAAGCCTAGGAGGGAGTGGAGAGCACAGACGAGAGTGCCGACTGGCAGTCCCCCGATGATGATGAGGAAGAGAGTGATGAGTCGGACGATGAAGAAGAGGTCGACTCACCACCTTGCACAGAACACCGATCCAAGAAGTCTCACGATCTAGCGGGTGGGCGGAACAAGGCTGCGGCTCCAAGCACGCAAGTGCATAAGCGCACTCGGACTTTGACCTTGGAGCCATCAGAAAAGGTCGCCAAGCAGCCCAAGGTTGTTCCTTCAAAGCCTTGGAAGACCCTGCCCAGGATTAAGATGGACATTCCCGTCCCTTCTGCATGACTGTCCTGTCTTTCTGTGTTTTACTGTCGACTCATACTTCTACTCTGACCAAGTGGGTTATGAATTTTTCAGTGCTGCAACTTCTAGGACCTCCATGGACATTGACAAGGCTCAGGATGATGAAGAAACTGAAGATGCGGCTACTTCCAGAGCGGGTACGATTATGCAATCTTGTGCTTATTTTGTCGGTCGAATTGTCAATCGACTGAGCTCTTATGGTTGTTTTTTGTGCAGCCCCACGAGACGTCATTGAACTTCCAGATGACGATGAAGAAGCGCCTCAGAAGAATACAGGAAGGAGGGGAAGGGCTTCAAGCAGGAGAATGCCTGTCGGTCAGGAGCCTCAGTCGACATCAGCACCGGAAACGGTGGACTAGTGGTCCGGAGATCCGGCTTGGGCCTTCGTTTCTTTTACCAATCCTATGTCGACTGACCGTCCTTCAGCGTCGATTGCTCAAGTCCCCACTTTGCCTGCACAGCTCCATGCTTGAGATCCTGTGATTGCTTTGACTGTACTACCGTCATCGCTCTTTGCTGCTCATCATACCCCAGATGACCCGACGGGTGCAGCCAAGGAAGCCATACTCCAAGCAAACCTTATGATGGATCAAATGAAGGTGGTGCACGAGGCCAGCCACGCTGCCTATAACGCCAGCTCTGCTCTACATATTAATGTCAAGGTCAGTTGATTTCCGACTGATCTTCCAATTTGATTTTTGCCCTGCTATGATATAGTCGTTGTAAGCTGCTGATTCATTGTCTGTAAGATGTCCCTGGATGAGTGTTTTGGAACCTTTTATGTGCATCTATCATGAGTCTAAACTTTACATCCAATCACCCACTGGATGTTTTAACTTATTGCTTAATAGTTCATCCACTTGAGTCAACCAAGTTAGGTCGAGTGTATCTCTGAACCAGTGGGGGCACGCAAAGTGCACCCACTGGGTGTAGTCCCCGAGACCGCTGTCGGATGTTTGATTCGGCGGGGGTCTTTGTCGAATGTATCTTCATTGTTCTTTCACTCGGCGGAATAGTTTGATCCGAGTGGGTTCCAGACCAGTGGGGGCACACAAAGTGCACCCACTAGGTGTAGTTCCTGAGACCACGGTCGACTACGAGCAGTCGGCTGGGGTATGAGAATCTATCTTTTTTTTGCATACTCACATTGAGTAGACCATGCTGAGTGGTAAACCGGACTAGTGAGGGCACGCCAAGTGCACCCACTGGGTGTAGTCCCGAGACTACTATTGAATGTTTGATTCTGCAGTAGTCTTAGAACACTTTTTGCTGTGATTAACTTTTGTTTTTTTGGACTGACGTGTCTTGTTTGCTGACCGCAGAAATCTTGTGAGCTTGGGGCCCGGTTTGCTCAGTTGGAGAAGAAACAGATCAGCCTCAACCTTGACCTGGAGTTGGCCAGTAAGAATCTTCAGAAGGCCAAGGATGATGCTGTTGCTATGGGAGATAATAACTCGCCGACTATCCACCTTATAGTGCTTCCTTTTTAGTCTTTTGAACCGAGTGACTCCACTCGAACAGATGTGCTTAGTGAAAACCGTCAACTCCAAGGTCGTCTGAAGAATGTTTTTTCTTTAGTCAAAATGAAGCAGGCTCTAGAGCAGAAGGACCTTGACCTTGTCGCAACACACAAGGAGGCGTGAGAGAAAACAGAGCTTGGTGACAAGAAGCTGGCTTCAGTCAGCAAGTTAGAAGAGGAAAATGCCAAGTTGAAGACTGTTGTTACTGAAGCCCACAAAGAAGTTGCGAAGCTGAAGAAGGACAAGGAGACTCTAACCGACAAGGTTGGAGATCTCACCCAGAAGAAGGGCGAACTGGAGGCTTATCTGGGAAGACTTGCTGAGAAGCTGGTCCTGAAGCTTGAAGGTACTTTCTCTTGTCCGACTGATTTGTAACTGCCGACTCATCGTATAGCTGTCGACTCACCACTTTTCCGAATGTGTAGAATTCTGCACTTTGAAGCAGAGACTGGGCAGATCAAGACGGATCTAGACCCCATAAATTCTCCCATCAAGGATGATGTTGTGATGAATGTGCTGCGATTGGAGTCTCGTCTTGCCAGTGGTGTGGATTATCTTGCTCGTCTGAAGGTGGCGGTGTCGTGAATTGACATGGAGCTGTGGTCCCGAGCGGAATTCCAGAATGATCTCGAGTCTTTGATGACTCGACTGAATGAGATTCTCGGTCGAGTGCAAGAGTGGAAGAAGTCGTCTGCTCGTTGTGGCGCCGATGTGGATCTGTCCTTGGTCCGAGTCCACTGCAAGGAGGTCAGAGAAGACAAGCTGGCGACTCTAAAGGTTACCAATACCAAGAAGCTCCAATTCTACTCCTTCATGGATACCTTGATCGACGCTGCTACTCGTATCGCAGACAGCATTGACCTTGATAGCTTCGTCGAGTCAGCAAGCCCTCCTCCTGCCGAGTGAACAAACTTTATGCTCCACCTTTATTTGCCTCGGAATGCCGAGTGGTTTTGTAACCGTTAAATTCTTTCAGGCCTGATGCCTAAGTACTTCTGCCCATGGTTTTGAAGTTGGTTTTTCTTTGAATATGGTGGCTTTGCCTTTACCGCTTTAAGATCTTTTTAATTCCGAGTGGAACTTGACTTCTCACTCGGAATAGTCGTTGTACTTGTGATGTAGCTCTGACGATGTGTTCAATCAGCACCTCATCGTCCTTGCGGATCGGGATGGAGCGTATGTTATACTTGTGACGCAGCTCCAACGACATGCTCGATTGGCACCTCGTCGTCCTTGCAGATCGGGATGGAGCGGACGTTGCACTTGTGACGCAGCTCAGAGGATCTTTGTGACTTAGGTGAGTGCGGGGTCGCGGATAAGCCTCCGAGTGGGAGGATTGCTCTCCACTCGGAATAGTTTTTTAACTTGGGCGAGTATGGGGTCGCAGCTAAGCCCACGAGTGGGAGGACTGCTCTCCACTCGGAGTAGTTTTTTTAACTTAGGCGAGTTCGGGGTTGCAGCTTAGCCCCCCGAGTGGGAGGATTGCTCTCCACTCGGAGTAGTTTTTTAACTTAGGCGAGTACGGGGTCGCAGCTAAGCCCCCGAGTGGGAGAATTGCTCTCCATTCGGAGTGTTTTTTTTAACTTAAGCGAGTACGGGGTCGCGGCTAGGCCCCCGAGTGGGAGGATTGCTCTCCACTCGAAGAGGTTTTTAACTTAGGCGATTTTGGGGTCACAGCTAAGCCCCCGAGTGGGAGGATTGCTCTCCACTAGGAGTGGTTTTTTAACTTAGGCGAGTACGGGGTTGCAGGTAAGCCCCCGAGTGGGAGGATTGCTCTCCATCCGGAGTGGTTTTTTAACTTAGGCGAGTACGGGGTCACAGCTAAGCCCCCGAGTGGTAGGATTGCTCTCCACTTGGAGTGGTTTTTAACTTAGGCGAGTATGGGGTCGCAGCTAAGCCCCCTAGTGGGAGGATTGCTCTCCACTCGGAGTGATTTTTTACTTAGGCGAGTTCGGGGTCACAGCTAAGCCCCCGAGTGGGAGGATTGCTCTCCACTCGCTCGGAGTAGTTTTTAACTTAGGCGAGTACGGGGTCGGAGCTAAGCCCCCGAGTGGGAGGAATGCTCTCCACTCAGAAAGGTTTTGAAACTTAGGCGAATCAGGTTCGCAGCTAAGCCTCCGAGTGAGAGGGTTGCTCTTCACTCGGAGTGGTTTTGAAACTTAGGCGAATCAGGTTCGCGGCTAGGCCACCCACTGGGGGGTTTCAACACATGTGTTTAGGGGAAAACAATCTTGTCTTTGATAAGCAAACTGAAGGACTCTTATTACAACTCGTCGATCCGAGTGGTTTAGGTATAGAAATGGCGAAGCAGCTCCGCGTTCCACGCGCGTGGCTTGTCCACTTTCTTGGCTACGTTGTAGAGGTGATATGCCCCATTGTGGAGCACCTTGGTGTTGATGAAGGGACCTTCCCAGGCCAGAGCGAGCTTGTGAGGTTGTTTCTGATCCACTCGGAGCACAAGGTCTCCTTCCTGGAACGCTCGACCTCTGACATTACGGGCATGGAATCGACGCAGATCTTGTTGGTAGATGGTCGACCGGATCAGAGCCATCTCACATTCCTCCTCCAGGAGATCAACTTCATCCTGGCGTGCCTGTTCTACTTCAGCTTGTGAGAAGAGTTCCACTCAGGGAGCATTGTGCAGCAAGTCACTCGGAAGCACAACTTCATCACCATACACCATGAAGAAAGGGATTTGGTCAGTCGACTGGTTTGGAGTTGTTCTCGGTCCCCATAAGACGGATGGCAACTCAGTCACCCAAGCTCCAGCAGCGTGCTTGAGGTTGCGCACCAGTCGTGGTTTCAGCCCTTGATGGATCAAACCATTCGCCATTTCTGCCTGCCCATTCGACTGTGGGTGCGAAACAGATGCGTAGTCGAACCGAGTGCCTTGGGAAGCACAGAATGCCTTGAAGTCGTCAGAATCAAAGTTGGAGCCGTTATCTGTGATAATGATGTGAGGGACTCCATATCTGAATATCAACTCCCTGATGAAACTGACGACAGTGCTTGAGTCAAGGTTTTTGATAGGCTTGGCTTCGATCCATTTGGTGAATTTGTCGACTGCTACGATCAAACGAGTGAAGCCACTTCTGCCGGTCTTGAAGGGTCCAATCATATCTAACCCCTAGACTGCAAACGGCCAGACGAGTGGAATAGTCTTCAAGGCAGATGCAGGCTTGTGAGACATGTTGGAGTAGAACTGACAACCTGCACACTTGTCGACTATATCCATTGCCATCTCATTTGCATGCAGCCAATGAAATCCCACTCGGTATGCTTTGGCCACGATGGTCCAAGAGGACGCATGGTGCCCACAGGTCCCCGAGTGGATCTCGTTTAAAATCATTCGACCTTCTTCTGGGGTGATGCAGTGTTGAGCCACTCTTGTGACACTTTCTCTGTAAAGCTGTCATCTTATCACGGTGAAAGCCATCGATCGACTGACGATATGGCGGGCCTCATCTTCATCTTCTGGGAGTTCCTGCCTGAGCAGGTACACGATATATGGCACTGTCCAGTCGGGTGTGATCACTAAGACTTCCATGACCAATTCGACCACAACTGGGACTTCAATCTCAGTCGGATTGGTTGAACTTATCGATTGCGGGGGATCTTTCTTGAAGGGATTTTCTTGTACTGACGAGGTATGGAGATGCTCCAAGAACACATTACTGGGGATAGGCTTCCGAGTGGAACCTATCTTCGCCAGATCATCAGCAGCTTGATTCTTGATTCGGGGTATGTGGTGGAGCTCTAACCCCTCAAACTTGTTCTCTAGCTTTCTTACTGCATTGCAATAACCGGTCATTGCTAGACTCCTAATGTCCCATTCCTTCATTACTTGATTAACCACTAAGTCTGAGTCGCCGTAGACCATCAAGCGCCGGACGCCGAGTGAAATGGCCATACGCAACCCATACAAAAGTGCCTCATACTTAGCTTCATCGTTTGAAGAATCGAAGTGAATCTGGAGGACATAGCTGAGCTTGTCTCCTCTTGGGGATACTAAAACCACTCCCGCACCAGAGCCAGTCAACATCTTGGATCCATCAAAGAACATAGTCCAATGTTCCGAGTGAATCTGAGTCGGTTGCTGCTGTTCAATCCACTCTGTGAGGAAATCTGCTATTGCTTGAGACTTGATGGCTTTCTTTGCCTCAAACTTGATATCCAAAGGAAGGAGTTCAATTGCCCAGTTTGCCACTCGACCAGTTGCATCTCTATTATTTAGAATTTTTGACAATGGAGGTCGCTGACGACTGAAACTGAGTGGTCTGAGAAGTAGTATGCAACTTTCTTCATGGTCAAGTAAATTCCATAAACAAGCTTCTGATAATGAGGATATCTCTACATGGACGGAGTCAAGACTTCCGAAATGTAATACACAGGGAGCTGAACATTGTAGGGTTTGCCTTCTTCTTCCCGCTCGACCATGAGCACTGTGCTGACAACCTGTCTAGTGGCTGTGATGTAAAGCAGTAAAGGTTCCTTGCTGACTGGAGGGTAAGCACCGGCTGAGTGGAAAGTAGAGCTTTGATCTCCTCAAATGTTGCTTCAGCTTCATCATTCCACTCAAACTTGTCAGACTTCTTCATCAGTCGGTAAAGAGGTAATGCCTTTTCACCAAGGCGTGAGATGAATCGACTCAACGTAGCCAAACAACCAGTAAGCTTCTGAACATCGTGCACACGCACATGGAGTTTCATTCGGAGGATTGTGCCGATCTTCTCTGGGTTTGCATCGATCCCTCGTCCGGAAACGAGGAAACCGAGTAACTTTCCACCTGGGACTCAGAATGTGCACTTTGATGGATTGAGCTTGATATCATATCTTATTAAGTTGGCAAAGGTTTCAGCAAAGTCAGTCAGTAGGTTGGAACCTTTGCGTAACTTGACCACTATGTCATCCATGTATGCTTCCACATTCTGACTGATTTGAGTGAGCAGGCACTTCTGAATCATGCGCATGAATGTGGCACCATCATTCTTGAGGCCAAAGGGCATAGTAACATAGCAAAAACACCCGAATGGGGTGATGAAAGTTGTCTTTATCTCATCGGGTCGATACAAACGGATCTGATGGTACCCAGAATAAGCATCCAAAAAGGACAATCGCTCACACCCCGCAGTTGAGTCGACTATCTGGTCTATGCGGGGCAGAGGAAAATGATCTTTCGAGCAAGCCCGATTGATATGCTTGAAATCAATACACATTCGAAGTGACTTATCTTTCTTGGGGACCATAACGACATAGGCGAGCCACTCGGAGTGGTATATCTCGCGGATGAACTTAGCAGCCAGAAGCCGAGCCACCTCCTCGCCAATTGCCTTCCTCTTCTCTGCGGCGGACCGACGGAGATGCTCTTTAACGGGTTTTGCTTTCGAGTGGACTCGCAAACGTTGCTCAGCCAGTCCCCTGGGTACACCTGGCATGTTAGATGGCTTCCATGCAAAGATGTCCCAGTTCTCACGGAGGAAATGGATGAGCGCTTCTTCCTATTTGCTGTCGAGTGTTGTTGAGATGTGAGTCGGAGCAGCATTGGGATCGGTCGGGTGAATGTGAACCGACTTTGTTTCGCCGGCCGACTGAAATGCAGACTCCGAGGCAAGCCTCTTGGCACCAACAAATCACTCGGATCTGCATTCTTCTGGTATTCCTGAAACTCTATTGCTGCCATCTGTTCATCGGCGATCTTTGAACCTTTCTGGAGACAATCTTCTGCTATCTGCCGATTTCCAGTGACTGTGATCATGCCTTTGGGGCCAAGCATCTTCAACTTAAGGTACACATAGCACAGTCGAGCCATGAAACTAGCATAAGCAGGTCTGCCTAGGATGGCATGATAGGCAGTGTCAAAATCCACCACCTCAAACGTCAACTTTTCCTTGCGGTAATTATTTGAATTACCGAAAACCACATCAAGTGTGATCTGACCGAGCGAGTCAGATTTCTTTCCCGGGATAACACCATGGAATCTCATGTTGCTTTCACTAAGCTTGGACATCGGAATGCCGATCCCCCGGAGGGCCTCAGCATACAATATATTCAATCCACTACCACCGTCCATCAAAACCTTGGTCAGTTGGGTGCCCCCAACAAATGGGTCGACCACCAACGCTTGCCGCCCAGGGGTAGAAAAATGTGGCGGGTGGTTGGACTGGTCGAATGTAATAGGGGTTTTTGATCGCTTCAAATATCTTGGCGTTGCCAGAGCAACCATGTTTACCTCTCTGTTAATAACTTTCAGTCGACTTTTGCTGTCGAGGTCAGCAAAAATAACAAAGTGGCATTAACATCGGGGTAACCACCATCTTCCTCTTTGTCTTCCTCCTTATCAGACTCTTTGTCCTTTTCACTGGGCTGGCTCTCTCGGAAGTTCTGAATGAGGAGTCGACACTGTCGAGTGGTATGCTTGGGAAGAATCAGATTCCCCTCTTCATCCTTTTTGGTGTGTATATGCCACGGTAAATCAAGCACATCGTTCCCCGCTTGATCTTTCACTTTTTTAGGAGTCCAAGGCCCTTTAGGCTTCCCCTTGAACTTCCCTTGATTCAAAACTGCTGCCTCAGCAGGACCTGCAGCCTCAAATTTCCGTTTCTGCTTCCGACTGGAGTTTCTTCCTCCAATATCCTGGGCGACTGACTTGTTTTTGCCGCTCCGGAGTCAGTCTTCCTCTTCGCCATTAGTGTACCGAGTGACAATCTCCATCATCCGAGTCAGAGACATGTCTCCGGTCCAACCGAACTTCAGATTGAGCTCTCTGTAGCGAACACCTTCTTTAAAGGCACAAACTGCTTGGTGTTCCGACACATTCTCCACTATGTGATGAAAGGTAATCCACCTCCGATATAGTCTCTCAAAGTCTCATTCTGTTTCTGCATACAATGCTGCAATTCTGTCAAACCAGCAGGTCGCTTGCAAGTGCCCTCAAATGTTTTGGTAAACACTCCGGCCAATTCTTCCCAATTGAAAATGCTCCCAGGGACCAACTGATTCAACCAAGCTCCGGCAAAACCTTCAAGCATAAAAGGGAGGTGCTTCATGGCCACCTCATCGTTGCCGCCACCAATGTGCACAGCCACTCGGTAATCCTCCAACCAAGTGTCAGGCTTCGATTCTCCGGTGAACTTATTAACGCCAGTCGCCAACCTGAAGTTGTGGGGGATCTCAGCGGCTCGAATGGCTCTTCCGAAGCACTCGAGGCCGGAAATGTGCACCCTGCTACCACCGGGTCGATCTCTATCCAACCCTTCTCTATATGCCCTGTTCCGGTCGACCAAACCTTGTACAAGGACTGACCTTGCATGGAACCCAAGCTCTCTTGGGTCGACTAGAACTCTACGGTCATTACCATACGGGCGCCTGTCGTCATATCGCCGGGGCGCATATGACCCGTCCCTCGGAGGGGGCAAAGGCACTTGACGGTGGTTGTCGCGGGAATACTCACGATCGAACTCTCCATGAGATCTTCCCAGGTGCCGATCTCGACGACGATCACGATCTTCACGTCGCAAAGGCGACCCAGGACTGTGTGCCAACTGAACTGTATCTGCCCTCACTGACCTGATGTGGATCCTGTTCTGCGACTGAGAAACGGCGGAGTTTTGCTCTCCTGCTGCCTGGAGCAGCGCTCAGACCTGTTCCAAGCCTCTCCCAGCTTCTGAACGTGACAGCTGAATAGACTCTGGTATACGTGCAGCAGCTGTAAGATTCTGGATCATAGTGCGGTATACCTGGGGTTCTGGCGGAAACAATTGTCATTGACTGGATTCGGGGATCAGTCGACGGGCGCGTTTGTCGAGAGAATGTTGGAGATTCTCCAAACGCGCGTGCTCAGCCAATGTGGCTAGGCGCGCAACCTCCAAGGCTCGAGCCTCAGCAGTCTTCCCTATGATGGGGGTCTGGAGGGCCTCCACGTTGCGGCGGTGCAGCTCTTCCCTTTGATGCGAATTAACGGTTGGGGCTCGTACTCATCATGGTCGTATGATGGGCCGTCGCCATCGCCGCTGCCACTGTTGCAGCGAAACCCAGGTGGGCTGTGACGGGAGTCGACCATGAGAACTTCTGCCGTGGGGTCATAGCTCCTACGCTCAAAAAAAGTATCCACAAAGCCAGTCGACTGGACCGCAGTGGAATTCATTGGGCTCGATCGCTGCGACTTGAGGGGTGGCCATCTGGCAAGCCACTGCGTGCTTCACCCACCGCTGGAGCTGCGACTGACTAGATCGCTTGCGGCGGCACAACGGAGTGAGCAGAAGATGCGAAGGCCGACCGATACGGAGTCGACAACTGTCGTAGGAGGACACTGCAGGCACTCGCGCAGAAGTGCGACGCCCCGTGGATTGGAAGAGCCTCGACATTGAGGGGGGCTTCTTGGAGACAAGCAGAGTCGTCGGTGAATAAAGTGAGCGCGCCGAGTCGGATCTCACGACCCATGACCAAACCGCCGCCGGAAACCATGTTGATGAAGATCGGAAAAAATGCAACCTCGCTGGAAGTTGCCAAGACGCTTTGCCCCAAGGTGGGCGCCAACTGTCGTGGTACTAATTCTGACAGTAAGAGTAGGGGGTACGTATGAGGAGGCAAGGCCCTAGCTATGGCGAGGTTGTACACACGAGTTTATGAGTTCAGGCCCCTTTCGGAGGAGGTAAAAGCCCTACATCTCGGAGCCCCGAGGCGGTCGACTGTAATATGGGCGTGTGGTGCAAGGGGTGCGAACCCTTGTCCTAGAGGAGGGGGTGGCTTATATAGAGTGCGCCAGGACCCCAGCCGTCCCCGCTACAGGGTTCAATGTACATTAAGACATGGCGTTACTGGTAACGCCAACTATAAAGTGCTATTAATGATCTTTAAGACTATGGAGTGAACGCATGACCGTTGCCATCCTGAGTGACTCCAGATCTTCTGTACTCCGAGTGGTTTCTTGTACGGTCGAATGACTTCATCTTGGTCGAGTGAAATTGGGGGTACCCAAGTGAGGTGACTGGTCGAGTGGATTGCACTCCATGGCTACTTCAGTCGGTACTTCTTGCGATACTTTGAGTGTCTTCGATTCTAGGGTAGTGACCTTGGGTAGGGCGTATAGGCCTATGACCCTACCCTAGGTCCATGGCATCGTCAGTAACCCAACCTATGTGATCAGAGATCCCATGAAGTAGAACCCGGGAAAATAAGCCAGTGGTGAACCGAGGAGAGTAACTTTAGTAACCCACTCCGCTGGAGATGCAATACTCTCAAAAACTGTATGGTAGGTTGACTACTCTCTTAATGTGTTTCAAAGCTTATATAAGCAAGATGCTATCCTAGAGAGCGATCTTTGGAGGAAGACACCTATATTAGACCGATTGCTGGTCACGGTCTATGAGATTGGGTGATCTCTAGTAAGCTCATGAATACGCGAGGAGTGACTAATATGCTCCACCCGAGGGGTCAGCCTTTGATAGTCTAATACTAGTAAGGCATGTGGTGAAGGTTCTTTACACCAAATTGACAATTCAAGGCATAATCCTTTGTTCAGTTGTGAAGGAGTGTAGCTACTTGCTCTAGGTGGAGCTAAACCTTAACAGGTCAATACTGGTATATCAAAAAAGTATTTGGAACAAAGGACAATATAGGACCTTGAGATATGGTGGGGGATTGTCAAAATATTAGGGTGGGGTGGGTCTAAGGCCCATTTAACAATTTCAAAAAAATCTCTAAGGGCCCATGTGGGTTAAATGGCAATGGATGTGGTGGGAAGTTTAGTCACATACAGCTAGTTGGAGAGGAGTTGGACCTCCGTATCAGGGATCCTCTTCGACATGCTATTGGAGCTTGCGAAGAGAAGTGGCCCATGCGCTCCTCCTCCGCCGCGCGGCTTGCCACGCCTCGTCACGACGCGCCACGGGTTGCGGGAATGAGCCGAGCCGAGCCGAGCTCACACTTATGCGCTTATTTTTGCCGGTCAGGACAGAGAGCCTTTGACAGGTGGACCAGATCTGAGACGTCAGATCATGGACCATTACCGACTCGGACGTGGGTCCAGCCCACGTCTCTACACCCGGATGCGCCTATATATGTGTGAGGCGTCTGCCATCCTTAGCCGCCACTAGAATCAGCTCACTACCTCCACGTCCATGTCGTTCCATTGCTGCTACTGCCGCAGGTGATCCCTTCCCGTCCGCCACGTACACGTCGATGGGAGAGCAGGCCTCCGAAACCCCGCCTCTTCGGATCCTGTACGGGGGAGGTGTGATTAGGTTTATGGGGAGCGTCTCCTACACGACTGCTCGCCGCCGTTCGTCTGCTTCCTCTGCATCGTCCCCGTTGTCTTCATCATCATCATGTCCACCCACGCCGAGAAGGCCGCCGCCGAGAAACTCGAAGCTGACAAGAAGGTTGCCGAGGACGCCGTTGATGCCACCGCGGCTTCTGCATGGGCTACTGGAGGATATAACTCGTTTATCCCGCTACTGTTTATTTCTATGTTAGCCATACTAGCATTATGTGTAGACGTGTCTACTCTTTGCGTAGTACGTGCTTATCTAGCTCATAATCGGTATGTCACTAATTATGTTAATGCCATGCTAATGATTATTTTCTGGATTAAATTAATTTACTCAGCACTATGTACTAAGGATTGAAATTGTCGATGTCTCTTATGAGTGATCCTGTGGAGGCTCAACTCCAGCTCTGCCTTAGTTTCTTTCTCACGGCTAAGATGAAGGCATTTAAGAGCATGGCGTTCAAGAGCTTAATTACAACATAGTTGGTCCAAAAGCAAGGAATACACAGCAAACTTGGAGCTCAAGAGCATAAACCTTTCAGGTTCTAGAGCCCTCTGTAGTCCGCAGGCATAACAGCACCCTTTCGACCCTAACGTGGCCGCAGTGACGAATTTAGAACCCATCGTGCAGCACCCGCCCACGTAAGTCGGACGAGGTCGAAATAGTTGTCATCTTATCTGCCCAGTTGAGCGAGACACGGCTAGCCCCATGCCTCTGCCCTGTACACATGGGATCTGAAGCAGGGGTTGAGCCAGGTATGCACTACTGTTCTTGGACCACGGAAAAGAAGTGGCCAGATATGATAAACTGATAACGAGTGCGACGTCCCTTTCGACCGATCGATCTGATCGATTGTTGTTTCGCTTCGCTTGGGACTACTGCAGCGGCACACAGGAGTCCACATTCCACGGACGATTTCGCTGTGCACTGGCTCTTCGTCTATAATGCAGTGGCGAACTGAGGGACGTCAGGTAACTGTCCACCGTTTATCTGAAAGATACAAGTGAATGTGATGGAGCTGTTTGTGTGTGCTTTTGCTGGTCTCAAACGTTGCAGGATCAACGCATATTAGTAGTGGTATATACTATGTATCTGTACATGGTACGTTCCTGATTAAGTTCTGGCAGAGCGCCGAGAACGTGTCCTCATGCCAGCGACGAACGACCGGATGAGAACGGATGAGCTCGGTTTTGACGGTCGACCCGGCGTCGTTCTCAGGCCCTAAGGATTGGATTGGGTTGGATTGGACTGCGTGCTCCTGATGAGAATATTTTGTCGACCGTCTCGTCAGGCCCCAGATCAAGGAGCAAACATCGGTGCATCGACGCACGTAGCGGCGACAGCAGACGATCGACGCGACCTCGAAATATCAAAATCAATCGGCGTCGCGTGTCAAGTCGTACCGACTGATTCGCGCGGCGTGGTTTTGTTCTTACGCGGGCGGGCTTAACCGCGGCGGCGCACGGAAAAGGCGATTCCTTCAGGGGTGGAGCGGCGACCGCCGCTTGATGGACGCTCTGGCATGTGATCTGCTGACAGAGCCAAAGGTGCAATGAATCTCGGCCTCCATAATCCATTCATCCGTTGGGAAGAATTTGTCCAACTAGAGGATCTTAAAGCATCTCCAGCCGTTCGGCCTCAGGGACTTGAAAAAGAGCTGCCTGAGGGGCCAAACGGCGATAAAATGGGCGTGGGAGCGGTCGGTTTTCCAACCGCCGCTCAAAGGTCATCCCAGACCCCATTTTTTAAAAATCAAACTCGGCTAAAATTCGGTCAAACACGACATAAATTTAAAAAAAATAGACATTTCATTGTTATTTGTACAAATTGAAAACATAATTTAAAAACAAACTAAAAACAACAACTACTACTACGCTGCCGCCGCCGCTCGCTGCGCCGCCTTGAGCCTTCTACATGCCGAGGAGCCTGTAGAAGTTGGTGTAGTCACCGCCGCCGTCGTCGTCGCCGTCCTGCACGCCGCCGCTGCTACCTCTTGATCTTGCGTTGGTTTTTTTCTTGAAAAGGAAAGGTTGATGTAGCAAACTAGCGTAAGTATTTTCTTCAGTTTTGATAATCAAGATATCAATTCAGTAGGAGACGACACACAAGTCACCTAGTACCAGCACAAACAATCAAGAATCTTGCAACCAACGCGATAAAGGGGTTGTCAATCCCTTCACGGTCACGCACAAAATTGAGATCTGATAAAGATAGTAAAATAAATATATTTGGTATTTTTGTTGCATAGATTGGAAAGTAAAGATTGCAAAATAGTAAATGAGATGCGATATAATGGAAAAGAGATGCAATATAATGGAAAAGAGATGCAATATAATAGAAAAGAGACCTGGGGGCTATAGGTTTCACTAGTGGCTTCTCTCGAGATAGCATGTATTACGGTGGGTGAAAAAATTACTGCCGAACAATTGATAGAGAGCGCATAGTTATGAAGATATCTAAGGCAATGATCATGAATATAGGCATCACGTCCATGTCAAGTAGACCGAAACAATTCTGCATCTACTACTATTACTCCACACATCGACCGCTATCCAACATGCATCTAGAGTATTAAGTTCATAAGAACGGAGTAACGCATTAAGTAAGATGACATGATGTAGAGGGATAAACTCAAGCAATATGATATAAACCCCATCTTTTTATTCTCGATGGCAACAATACAATATGTGCCTTACTGCCCCTACTGTCACTGGGAAGGACACTGCAAGATTGAACCCAAAGCTAAGCACTTCTCCCATTGGAAGAAAGATCAATCTAGTAGGCCAAACTAAACTGATAATTCGAAGAGACTTTGCAAAGATATCAAATCACACATATAAGAATTTAGAGAAGAACCAAATAATATTCATAGATAATCTTGTTCGTAAATCCACAATTCATCGGATCTCGGCAAACACACCGCAAAAGAGTATTACATCGAATAGATCTCCAAGAACATCGAGAAGAACTTTGTATTGAGAATCAAAGAGAGAGAATAAGCCATCTAGCTAATAACTATGGATCCAAAGGTGTGTGGTAAAATATTTACGCTTCATCAGAGAGGCAATGATGTTGATGTAGAAGCCCTCCATGATCGATTCCGCCTCCAGCAGATCGCCGAAAAAGGCCCCAAGATGGGATCTCACGGGTACAGAAGGTTGCGGCGGTGCAAAAGTGGTTTCGTGGATCCCCCTGATATTTCTAGGGTATAAGAGTATATATAGGCGAAAGAGATACGTCGGTGGAGCTACGAGGGGCCCACGAGGGTGGCGGCGCGCCCTCCTGCCTCGTAGATGCCTAGTGGCGTTTTTGACTTCAACTCCAAGTTTTCTGGATTGCTTTCGGTCCAAGAAAGATCATCTCGAAGGTTTCATTCTGTCTGGACTCCGTTTGGTATTCCCTTTCTGCAAAACTCTAAAATAGGCAAAAAAAACAGAAACTGGCACCGGGCCTCCGGTTAGTAGGTTAGTCCCAAAAATGATATAAAAGTGTAATGTAAAGCCCATAAACATCCAAAACGGGTAATATAATAGCATGAAAAAAAATCAAAAATTATAGATACGTTGGAGACGTATCAAGCATCCCCAAGCTTAATTCCTGCTCGTCCTCGAGTAGGTAAATGATAAAAACAGAAATTTTGATGTGGAATGCTACCTAGCATAGTTCTCAATGTAATTTTCTTTATTGTGGCATGAATGTTCACATCCAAATGATTCGAAATAAAAGTTCATATTGACATAAGAAATAGTAATACTTCAAGAATACTAAGTAAGCAATCATGTCTTCTCAAAATAACATGGCTAAAGAAAGTTATCCCTACAAAATCATATAGTCTGGTTGTTGCTCTATCTTCATCACACAAAGTATTTAATCATGCACAACCCCGATGACAAGCCAAGCAATTGTTTCATATTTTAGTAATCTCAAACTTTTTCAACTTTCACGCAATACATGAGAGTGAGCCATGGACATAGCACTATAGGTGGAATAGAATGGTGGTTTCTGGAGAAGACAAAAAGGAGAAGATAGTCTCACATCAACTAGGCGTATCAACGGGATATGGAGATTCCCATCAATAGATATCAATGTGAATGAGTAGGGATTGCCATGCAACGGATGCACTAGAGCTATAAGTGTAAGAAAGCTCAAAAAAACTAAGTGGGTGTGCATCCAACTTGCTTGCTCACGAAGACCTAGGGCACTTTGAGGAAGCCCATCATTGGAATATACAAGCCAAATTCTATATTGAAAAATTCCACTAGTATATGAAAGTGACAACATAGGAGACTATCTATCATGAAGATCATGGTGCTACTTTGAAGCACAAGTGTGGTAAAAGGATAGTAGCATTGCCCCCTCTCTATTTTTCTCTTATTTATTTATTTATTTATTTGGGCCTTTTCTCTCTTTTTATGGCCTCTTTTTTTAGTCCGGAGTCTCATCCCGACTTATGGGGGAATCATAGTGTCCATCATCCTTTCCTCACTGGGACAATGCTCTAATAATGAAGATCATCACACTTTTATTACTTACAACTCAAGAATTACAACTCAATACTTAGAACAAAATATGACTCTATGTGAATGCCTCCGGCGGTGTACCTGGATGTGCAATGATTCAAGAGTGACATGTATGAAAAATTATGAATGGTGGCTTTGCCACAAATACAATGTCAACTCCATGATCATGCAAGGCAATATGACAATGATGGAGCTTGTCATAATAAACGGAACGATGGAAAGTTGCATGGCAATATATCTCGGAATGGCTATGGAAATGCCATAATAGGTAGGTATGGTGGCTATTTTGAGGAAGGTAATGGTGGGTCTATGATACCAGCGAAAGTTGCGCGGTACTAGAGAGGCTAGCAATGGTGGAAGGGTGAGAGTGCGTATAATCCATGGACTCAACATTAGTCATAAAGAACTCACATACTTATTGCAAAAATTTATTAGCTATCGAAACGAAGTACTATGCGCATGCTCCTAGGGGGATAGATTGGTAGGAAAAGACCATCGCTCGTCCCCGACCGCCACTCATAAGGAAGACAATCAATAAATAAATCATGCTCCAACTTCATCACATAACGGTTCACCATACGTGCATGCTATGGGAATCACAAACTTTAACACAAGTATCTCTCACAATTTCTCATAGTATTCATAGTATTACAACTTCTCTATGGGAATTACTAGCATGACTCTAATATCACCATCTTCATATCTCAAAACAATCATAAGGAATCAAACTTCTCATAGTATTCAATGCACTTTATATGACAGTTTGTATTATACCCATCTTGGATGCCCATCATATTAGGACTGAAGTTATAACCAAAGCAAATTACCATGCTGTTCTAAAAGACTTTCAAAATAATATAAGTGAAGCATGAGAGATCAAAAATTTCTATAAAATAAATCCACCACCGTGCTCTAAAAAGATATAAGTGAAGCACATAGTGTATTCTAATAAATTCCGATTCATGCGTGTCTCTCCCAAAAGGTGTCCCCCAATCGATAGCTTAATACATTTAAGTATTTGGGACAGAAAGTATGATTGTGTTAAACAAAAAAGCAAAGACTCAAATCATACAAGATGCTCCAAGAAAAAAACATATCATGTGGTGAATAAAAATATAACCTCAAGTAAAGTTACCAAAGGAAGACGAAAGAGGGGATGCCTTCCGAGGCATCCCCAAGCTTAGGCTTTTGGTTGTACTTGAATTTTACCTTGGGGTGCCTTGGGCATCCCCAAGCTTAGGCTCTTACCACTCTTTATTCCAAAATCCATCAAATCTTTACCTAGAAACTTGAAAACTTCACAACACAAAACTTCAACAGAAAATCTCATGAGCTCTGTTAGTATAAGAAAATAAACCACCACTTTAAGGTAATATAATGAAGACATTCTTTATTTATATTGGTGTTAAACCTATTGTATTACAACTTCTCTATGGTTCATACCCCTGATACTATTCATAGATTCATCAAAATAAGCAAACAACACACGAAAAACAGAATCTGTCAAAAATAGAAAAGTCATTAGCAATCCGTAACTTTTGAATACTTCTGTAACTCTAAAAATTCTTAAATAAATTTTGGACGTGAGGAATTTTTCTACTAATCATAAGCAAAAAGAATCAACCTAAAAGCACTCTCCAGTAAAAAATGACAGTTATTCTATTGAGCGCAAAAGTTTCTATTTTTTACAGCAAGATCGCAAAGACTTCACTCAAGTCTTCCCAAAGGTCCTACTTGGCACAAACACTAATTAAATCATAAAACCACATCTAAACAGAAGCTAAATGAATTATTTATTACTAAACAGGAGCAAAAAGCAAATAACAAAAATAAAATTGGGTTGCCTCCCAACAAGCGCTATCGTTTAACGCCCCTAGCTAGGCATAAAAAACACGAATAGATCTAGGTGTTGCCCTCTTTGGTATGCAATCCATAAGTGGCTCTCATAATAGATTCATAAGTCAATTTAATTTTCTCTCTAGGAAAGTGTTCCATGCCTTTCCTTAACGGAAATTGGAATCTAATATTTCCTTCTTTCATATCAATAATTGCACCAATCGTTCTAAAGAAAGGTCTAGCAAGAATAATAGGACATGTAGGATTGCAATCTATATCAATAACAATGAAATCTACGGGCACATAATTCCTATTTGCAACAATAAGAACATCATTAATCCTTCCCATAGGTTTCTTAATGGCGGAATCTGCAAGATGCAAATTTAAAGAACAATCATCAAATTCACGAAAACCTAACACATCACACAAAGTTTTTGGAATCGTGGAAACACTAGCACCCAAATCACACAAAGCATAACATTCATAATCTTTAATCTTAATTTTAATATTAGGTTCCCACTCATCATAAAGTTTTCTAGGGATAGAAACTTCTAGTTCAAGCTTTTCTTCATAAGATTGTATCAAAGCATCAACGATATGTTTCGTAAAAGCTTTTTTTTACATAGGCATGAGGAGAATTTAACACGGATTGCAACAAGCAAATACAATCTATCAAAGAGAAATTATCATAATTAAATTCCTTGAAATCCAAAATAGTGGGTTCATTTCTACTTAAAGTTTTGACCTCTTCAATCCCACTTTTATCAATTTTTGCATCTAGATCTAAAAACTCCGAATCATTGGGACACCTTTTAGCTAAAGTTGACTCATCTCCAGTCCTATCTTTATCAAGATTCATATTGGAAAACAAAGATTTAATAGGAGTCACATCAATCACTTTTATATCTTCACCATTATTATCATGAAAACTAGAAGAACATGCTTTCACAAAGTAATCTTTTTTAGCACGCATCCTAGCGGTTCTTTCTTTGCACTCATCAATGGAAATTCTCATGGCTTTGAGAGACTCATTGATATCATTCTTAGGTGAAATAGATCTAAGTTTCAAAGAATCAACATCAAGAGAAATTCTATCCACGTTCCTAGCCAACTCATCAATCTTAAGCAATTTTTCTTCAATCAAAGCATTGAAATTCTTTTGCGAACTCATAAATTCTTTAACACTATTCTCAAAATCAGAGGGCATCTTATTAAAATTTCCATAAGATTTGTTGTAGGAATTACCATAATTATTAGAGGAATTACTAGGAAACAGCCTAGAATTAAAATTTCCTCTATACGCGTTTTTACCAAAATTGTTCCTACCAAGAAAATTCACATCCATAGATTCATTATTATTCTCAATCAAAGTGGACAAAGGCATATCATTAGGATCAGAATAAACACTTTTATTAGTAAATAATTGACGGAAATATGCCCTAGAGGCAATAATAAAGTTATTATTTATTTCCTTAATACATGATAAATGTTTATTATTCATGCTAGAATTGTATTAACCGGAAACTTAGTACATGTGTGAATACATAGACAAAACCTATAGTCCCTAGTATGCCTCTACTTGACTAGCTCGTTAATCAAAGATGGTTATGTTTCCTAACCATAGACATGTGTTATCATTTGATGAACGGGATCACATCATTAGGAGAATGATGTGATGGATATGACTCACCCGTTAGCTCAGCATTATGATCGCGTTAGTTTCATTGCTACTGCTTTCTTCATGACGTATACAAGTTCCTCAGACTATGAGATTATGCAACTCCCGAATACCGGAGGAACACTTTGTGTGCTACCAAACGTCACAACATAAAAGGGTGATTATAAAGGTGTTCTATAGGTGTCTCCGAAGGTGTTTGTTGGGTTGGCATAGATCGAGATTAGGATTTGTCACTCCGTGTTTCGGAGAGGTATCTCTGGGCCCTCTCGATAATACTCATCACTATTAGCCTTGCAAGCATTGTAACTAACGAATTAGTTGTGGGATGAAGTATTACAGGACGAGTAAAGAGACTTTCTGGTAATGTGATTGAACTAGGTATTGAGATACCGACGATCGAATCTCGGGGAAGTAACATACCAATCACAAAGGGAACAGCGTATGTTGTTATGCGGTTTGACCGATAAAGATCTTCGTAGAATATGTAGGAACCAATATGAGCATCCAGGTTCCGCTATTGGTTATTGACCGGAGACGTGTCTCGGTCATGTCTACATAGTTCTCGAACCCGTAGGGTCCGCATGCTTAACGCTCGATGACGATCGGTATTATGAGTTTATGTGTTTTGATGTAACGAAGGTAGCTCGGAGTCACAGATGTGATCACGGACATGAATAGGAGCCTCGAAATGGTCGAGACATAAAGATTGATATATTGGATGGCTATATTCGGACACCGGAAGTGTTCCGGGTGATTTCGGAGAAAACCGGAGTGCCGGAGGGATTACCGGGACCCCTCGGGGAAGTATTGGGCCTTAGTGGGCCTTAGGGGAGAGAGAGGGCAGCAGTCGAGGAGGTGGCGCCCCCCTCCAAGGGGAATCCGAATTGGACTAGGGGAGGGGGGCACGACCCCTCTTTCCCTCTTCCTCTCCCTCTCCTTCCTTCCCCCTTCCCCTCCTAGTTGGACTAGGAAAGGAGGAGTCCTACTCCTACTAGGAGGACTCCTCCCCTCCTTGGCGCGCCCCAAGGGCCGGCCGGCCTTCCCCCATGCGCCTTTATATACGGGGGCAGGGGCACACTAGAACACACAAGTTGACATTGTTTACCCGTGTGCGGTGCCCCCCTCCACAGTTACACACCTCGGTCAATCGTCGTAGTGCTTAGGCGAAGCCCTGCGCCGGTAACTTGATCATCACAATCACCACGCCGTCTCACGAAACTCTCCCTCGGCCTCAATTGGATCAAGAGTACGAGGGATGTCCCCGAGCTAAACGTGTGCTGATCGCGGAGGTGTCGTAAGTTCGATGCTAAGATCGGTCGGATCGTGAAGACGTACGACTACAACAACCGTGCTGTCATAACGCTTCCGCTTTCGGTCTATGAGGGTACGTGGACACACTCTCACCTCTCGTTGCTACGCATCACATAGATAGATCTTGCGTGATCATAGGAATTTTTGTGAAATTACCGCGGTCCCCAACAGTGGCATCCGAGCCAGGTTTATGCGTAGATGTTATATGCACGAGTAGAACACAAAGTGTTGTGGGCAATACAAGTCATACTGCTTACCAACATGTCATACTTTGATTCGGCGGTATTGTTGGATGAAGCGGCTCAGACCTACATTACGCGTACGCTTACGCGAGACTGGTTCTACCGACGTGCTTTGCACATAGGTGGCTGGTGAGTGTCTGTTTCTCCAACTTTAGTTGAATCGAGTGTGGCTACGCCCGGTCCTTGTTGAAGGTTAAAACAGCACACTTGACGAAAAATCGTTGTGGTTTGATGCGTAGGTAAGAACGGTTCTTGCTAGAAGCTCGTAGCAGCCACGTAAAACTTGCAACAACAAAGTAGAGGACGTCTAACTTGTTTTTGTAGGGCTTGCTATGATGTGATATGGCCAAGCTTTATGTGATATAAATTGTTGTATGAGATGATCATGTTTTGTAACAAAGTTATTGGCAACTGGTAGGATCCAAATGGCTGTCGCTTTATTGTATGCAATGCAATCGCCATGTAATTGTTTTACTTTATCACTAAGCGGTAGCAATAGTCGTAGTAACAATAGTTGACGAGACGACAACGATGCTACGATGGAGATCAAGGTGTCGCGCCGGTGACGTTGGAGATCATGACGATGCTTCGGTGATGGAGATCATGAGCACAAGACGATGATGGCCATATCATGTCACATATTTTGATTGCATGTGATGTTTATCCTTTATGCATCTTATTTTGCTTAGAATGTCGGTAGCATTATAAGATGATCCCTTACTAAATTTCAAGGTACAAGTGTTCTCCCTAAGTATGCACCGTTGCTACAGTTCATTGTGCCGAGGCACCACGTGATGATCGGGTGTGATAAGCTCTATGTTCACATACAACGGGTGCAAGCCAGTTTTGCACACGCAGAATACTAACTTGACGAGCCTAGCATATGCAGATATGGCCTCGGAACACTGAGACCGAAAGGTCGAGCGTGAATCATATAGTAGATATGATCAACATAGTGATGTTCACCATTGAAAACTACTCCATCTCACGTGATGATCGGACATGGCTTAGTTGATTTGGATCACATGATCACTTAGATGATTAGAGGGATGTCTATCTAAGTGGGAGTTCTTAAGTAATATGATTAATTAAACTTTAATTTATCATGAACTTAGTACCTGATAGTATTTTGCATGTCTATGTTGTTGTAGATCAATGGCCTGTGCTACCGTTCCTTTGAATTTTAATGCGTTCCTAGAGAAAGCTAAGTTGAAAGATGATGGTAGCAACTACACGGACTGGGTCCGTAACTTGAGGATTATCCTCATTGCTGCACAGAAGAATTACGTGCTGGAAGCACCGCTAGGTGCCAGGCCTGCTGCTGATGCTACTGATGATGTTAAGAACGTCTGGCAGAGCAAAGCTTGTGTCTACTCGATAGTTCAGTGTGCCATGCTTTACGGCTTAGAGTCGGGACTTCAACAACATTTTGAACTTCATGGACCATATGAGATGTTCCAAGAGTTGAAGTTAATATTTCAAGCAAATGCCCGAGTTGAGAGATATGAAGTCTCCAAGAAGTTCTACAGCTGCAAAATGGAGGAGAATAGTTCTGTCAGTGAACACATACTCAAAATGTCTGGGTATCATAATCGCTTGACTCAGCTGGGAGTTGATCTTCTAGTAGATTGTGTCATTGACAGAGTTCTTCAATCACTGCCACCAAGCTATAAAGGCTTCATGATGAACTATAATATGCAAGGGATGGACAAGACTATTCCCGAGCTCTTCACGATGCTAAAGGCCGCGGAGGTAGAAATCAAAAAGGAGCATCAAGTGTTGCTGGTCAATAAGTCCACTAGTTTCAAGAAAAAGGGAAAAGGAAGAAAGGGAACTTCAAGAAGAACGGCAAAAAGGTTGCTGCTCAAGAGAAGAAACCCAAGTCCGAACCTAAGCCTGAAACTGAGTGCTTCTACTACAAAGGGACTGGTCACTGGAAGCGGAACTGCCCCAAGTATTTAGCGGACAAGAAGGATGGCAAAGTGAAAGGTATATTTGATATACATGTTATTGATGTGTACTTAACTAATGCTCGCAGTAGCGCCTGGGTATTTGATACTGGTTTTGTTGCTCATATTTGCAACTCGAAACAGGGGCTACGGATTAAGCGAAGATTGGCTAAGGACGAGGTGACGATGCGCGTGGGAAAAGGTTCCAAAGTCAATGTGATCGCGGTCGGCACGCTACCTCTACATCTACCATCGGGATTAGTATTAGACCTGAATAATTTTTATTTGGTGCCAGCGTTAAGAATGAATATTATATCTGGATCTTTTTTGATGCGAGACGGTTATTCATTTAAATTAGAGAATAATGGTTGTTCTATTTACATTAGTAATATCTTTTATGGTCATGCACCCCTGCTGAGTGGTGTATTTTTGTTGAATCTCGATAGTAGTGATACACATATTCATAGTGTTGAAGCCAAAAGATTGAAGTTTAATAATGATAGTGCAACTTATTTATGTCACTGCCGTTTCAATCATATTGGTGTAAAGCGCGTGAAGAAACTGCATACTGATGGACTTTTGGAATCACTTGCTACTTGCGAACTGTGCCTTATGGGAAAGATGAGTAAAACTCCGTTCTCCAAAACAATGGAACGAGCAACTCACTTGTTGGAAATAATACATACCGATGTATGCGGTCCAATGAGTATTGATGGTCGTGGCGGGTATCGTTATTTTCTTACCTTCATAGATGATTTGAGCACATATGGTTATATCTACTTAATGAAGCATAAGTCTGAAACATTTGAAAAGTTCAAAGAATTTCAGAGTGAAGTGGAAAATCATTGTAACAAGAAAATAAAGTTTCTACGATCTGATCGTGGAGGAGAATACTTGCGTTACGAGTTTGATCTCCATTTGAAACAACATGGGATAGTTTCACAATTAACGCCACCTGGAACACCACAGCGAAATTGTGTGTCCGAACGTCGTAACCGTACTTTATTAGATATAGTGCGATCTATGATGTCTCTTACTGATTTACCGCTATCATTTTGGGGTTATGCTTTGGAGACGGCTGCATTCACTTTAAATAGGGCACCATCAAAATCCGTTGAGACGACATCATATGAACTGTGGTTTGGCAAGAAACCAAAGTTGTCGTTTCTTAAAGTTAGGGGCTGCGATGCTTATGCGAAAAAGCTTCAACCTGATAAGCTCGAACCCTAATTGGAGAAGTGCGTCTTCAAAGGATACCCAAAAGAAATTGTTGGGTACACCTTCTATCACAGATCCCAATGCAAAATCTTTGTTGCTAAAAATGGATCCTTTCTAGAGAAGGAGTTTCTCTTGAAAGAAGTGAGTGGGAGGAAAGTAGAACCTGATGAGGTAACTGTACCTGCTCCCTTATTGGAAAGTAGTTCATCACAGAAATCAGTTCCTTTGATTCCTACACCAATTAGTGAGGAAGCTAATGATGATGATCATGAAGCTTCAGATCAAGTTACTACCAAACCTCATAGGTCTTCCAGAGTAAGATCCGCACCAGAGTGGTATGGTAATCCTTTTCTGGAAGTCATGTTACTAGACCATGATGTACCTACGAAGTATGTGGAAGCGATGATGAGCCCAGATTCCGCAAAATGGCTTGAGGCCATGAAATCTGAGATGGGATCCATGTATGAGAACAAAGTGTGGACTTTGGTGGACTTGCCCGATGATCGGCAAGCCATAGAAAATAAATGGATCTTTAAGAAGAAGACCGACATAGACGGTAATGTTACTGTTTGCAAAGCTCGACTTGTTGCGAAAGGTTTTCGACAAGTTCA
Source organism: Triticum timopheevii (assembly GCA_963921465.1). Lineage (NCBI taxonomy): Eukaryota > Viridiplantae > Streptophyta > Magnoliopsida > Poales > Poaceae > Triticum > Triticum timopheevii. The sequence goes on from OY997268.1 coordinate 476,160,374, forward strand.
AGGAATTGACTATGATGAGACTTTCTCACCCGTAGTGATGCTTAAGTCTGTCCGAATTATGTTAGCAATTGCTGCATTTTATGATTATGAAATTTGGCAAATGGATGTCAAAACTGCATTCCTGAATGGATTTCTTCAAGAAGAGTTGTATATGATGCAACCAGAAGGTTTTGTCGATCCAAAGGGTGCTAGCAAAGTGTGCAAGCTCCAGTGATCCATTTATGGACTGGTGCAAGCCTCTCGGTGTTGGAATAAATGCTTTGATAGTGTGATCAAAGCATATGGTTTTATATAGACTTTTGGAGAAGCCTGTATTTACAAGAAAGTGAGTGGGAGCTCTGTAGCATTTCTGATCTTATATGTAGATGACATATTGTTGATTGGAAATGATATAGAATTTCTGGATAGCATAAAGGGATACCTGAATAAGAGTTTTTCTATGAAAGACCTTGGAGAAGCTGCTTACATATTGGGCATCAAGATCTATAGAGATAGATCAAGGCGCTTAATTGGACTTTGACAAAGCAGATACCTTGACAAAGTTTTGAAGAAGTTCAAAATGGATCAGTCAAAGAAAGGGTTCTTGCCTGTGTTACAAGGTGTGAAATTGAGTCAGACTCAAAGCCCGACCACCGCAGAAGATAGATAGAAAATGAAAGTCATTCCCTATGCTTCAGCTATAGGTTCTATCATGTATGAAATGCTGTGTACCAGACCTGATGTATGTCTTGCTATAAGCATAGCAGGAAGGTACCAAGTAATACCGGAGTGGAGCACTGGACAGCGGTCAAGAACATCCTGAAATTCCTGAAAAGGACTAAGGATATGTTTCTCGTTTATGGAGGTGAAAAAGAGCTCATCATAAATGGTTACATCGATGCAAGCTTTGACACTGATCCGGATGACTCTAAGTCGCAAACCGGATACGTATTTTTATTAAATGGAGGAACTGTCAATTGGTGCAATTCCAAACAGAGAGCATCATGGCGGGATCTACGTGTGAAGCAGAGTACATTGCTGCTTCGAAAGCAGCAAACCAAGGAGTTTGGATGAAGGAGTTCATATCCGATCTAGGTGTCATACCTAGTGCATCGGTCCAATAAAAATCTTTTGTGACAATACTGGTGCAATTGCCTTGGCAAAGGAATCCAAATTTCACAAGAGAACCAAGCACATCAAGAGACGCTTCAATTCCATCTGTCATCTAGTGTTGGAAGGGGACATAGAGATTTGCAAGATACACACGGATCTGAATGTTGCAGACCCGTTGACTAAGCCTCTCTCACGAGCAAAACATGATCAGGACCAAAGCTCCATGGGTGTTAGAATCATTACTATGTAATCTAGATTATTGACTCTAGTGCAAGTGGGAGGCTGAAGGAAATATGCCCTAGAGGCAATAATAAAGTTATTATTTATTTCCTTAATTCATGACAAATGTTTATTATTCATGCTAGAATTGTATTAACCGGAAACTTAGTACATGTGTGAATACATAGACAAAACCTATAGTCCCTAGTATGTCTCTACTTGACTATCTCGTTAATCAAAGATGGTTATTGTCGGTGTCAAAACTGGCGGATCTCAGGTAGGGGGTCCCGAGCTGTGCGTCTAGGCGGATGGTAACAGGAGACGAGGGACACGATGTTTTTACCCAGGTTCGGGCCCTCTCGATGGAGGTAAAACCCTACGTCCTGCTTGATTAATATTGATGATATGGGTAGTGCAAGAGTAGATCTACCACGAGATCAAGGAGGCTAAACCCTAGAAGCTAGCCTATGGTATGATTGTTGTAATGTATGTATGTTGTCCTACGGACTAAAGCCCTCCGGTTTATATAGACACCGGAGAGGGCTAGGGTTACACAGAGTCGGTTACAATGGTAGGAGATCTATATATCCGTATTGCCAAGCTTGCCTTCCACGCCAAGGAAAGTACCATCCGGACATGAGCCGGAGTCTTCAATCTTGTATCTTCGTAGTCTTGGAGTCCGGCGGATAATGATAGTCCGGCTATCCAGACACCCCCTAGTCCAGGACTCCCTCAGTAGCCCCTGAACCAGTCTTCAATGACGATAAGTCCGGCGTGCACAACGTTCGGCATTGCAAGGCGGGTTCCTCCCTTGAATAATCCAGAGAAGATCATGAACACCAGGATAGTGTCCGGCTCTGCAAAATAAATTCCACATTCCACCGTAGAGAGAATAAAATGTACACTTAGTTCAATCTGCTGACGTATTATGCGGCATGACATCACACCGCCACCAGGCCTTTGTTTGAATTACTATACCACCTCAGCACATTTAGCGAAGCGGTTTCCTTGGCACGTCTTGTCGAAGCAGAGATCGTGTTCCCCTTATTCCGGGATTCTCATCAATACGTGCATGGGTAACCCAACCGCTCCCGTCGCCACGCCTCCTCTATCGAAGGGGAACCCCAAACGGTCACGGAGACGGCCCTTGGTATTTCTTCCCCTTTATAAGAGGACCAAGGCTCGCCATTGTTCTTCAATCTCGCATCGAATCTCTTCCCCGCTCCCAGTTCCAACACCCAGAGCCTCAGATTCGAGCGCTTCGGATCCTCAATCATGTCCAGCTCCGACCTCCATCGCCGGTGGATGCCCTCCTCCGTCACGGAGGAGGACATATTGAAGTTGCGTGAGGCCAAGTACCTGGCCTACAAGGTTTCGCACAGGTTGCCTGCCCAAGGGCAAGCCGTGCCAGCCCCCGAGCCCGGTGAATACGTCGTTTTCGTATCCCACCTCCGTCGGGGTTTAGGCTTCCCGATGGATCCCTTCGTGAGGGGGCTCCTGTTCTACTATGGGCTGGACTTTCACGACTTGGATCTGGAGTCCATCCTCCATATCTCCGCATTCATTATCGTCTGCGAAGCCTTCCTCCGCGTCATTCCCCACTTCGGCCTATGGCTGCAGACCTTCAAGGTGGAGCCGAAGATGATAGGGGGGCGTCAAGCGGAGTGCGGCGGGGCGACCATAGGCAAAAAGGTCAATGCCCCGTGACCCGAGGGTTCCTTCCAAGAGGAACTCGGACTGTGGCAGTAGGAGTGGTTCTATATCACCGCTCCAAGGGGCAGCAGGCAAAAGCCGCCGCCCTTATTCCGCCCGGGACCTCCACGCCAACTGATGTCGTGGGTCAACCAAGGGCTCAATTGGGGGCCGTCCGAAGACGTGCCTTCGCTGCAGGGCCAGATTCGAGATCTCCAAGCGAGGGAGATCGACCTGATCAAGGTGATGCAGGTTATGCTAATCAGGCATCTTCTGCCCTGCAAACGCCGTCCTCTCCGTCTATGGGAGTTCAACTCGGAGGGACCTCGGATTCTCCAACACTTCATGGGTGTGACACCCGTGGAGATGTACAAGTTGTTCTTCGGACCGCAGGTGGCGTGTCCGGATTTAGCCGAGGATGCAAGTCTAAGCCGCGGTCGCCCGGATACTCAGGTAAGTAGCTCAGAGTCCGGACATTCTGTTTATGTGCCTTTCTAGAGTTCGCCTCCTGACCCTTTGTTCTTACAGGAATGGGTGGCGCGATCAAGGCTGATAAGGTGTCCGGCCCCCCTGCCAGAGACCGCACAAGAGCCCGTGCTGGTCAGAATGTTGGAGGTTGCGCCCACAGAAGGGGGCGACGGGGAAAATAGAGGAGCTAATATTTCGCCCAAAGGGGCGACTGAAGAGGGGGGAACCAAGAACCCCTCCCTTCAGGGGGAGAAGAGGACCGCCTCCGAAGATCCGGAGGCCACAGCCCCTAAGCGTGGGAAGAGATCTTCCCCGGGGGGTCCGGCGCCCGGAAAGAATCCGGACGCACAATCATCATCAAAGGATCGGCCCTCCAGCGAGCCGTCAGTATGAAAGAGGGAGTTAATTAGTAAGGAAATACCTTCATTTGTGCTTCTGTAGATAACCGAAATATTTATATTGCAGTTCGGATCTGCAGCCTTCTCAGATGAGTTCATCTTCGGGGGACCTTCTTCCGGAGATGATGGAGAGCGATACGCCTCCGTCCGCAGTGCCGCCAGATAAGGCAGGCGAACCCGAAGTGTCATCACGGAGGGTATCCCCAAGTCCGGAGGGGCCAGAGAGTTCGGCACCTACTAGTGTCCGGCTGGGAGAACTGAAGAATCTGCTTGAGAGGGCGTCCATTTCAGAAGATCACCGCGCGTTAATGCGTATGGTGATTGGAAGGATTTCGTCCGCTGAGAGCGAATTGTGTAATGCTGCCATGAGTTTGCTGGCGGGATTTGAGGTATGCGAGAATGACGCACCCCTTTGTATTTTAACAGTTTTGCATATAAAAAATGTGCCCTGTATAGATAGTAGCCCCTGAGACTCGGTAGGTTGTCGGAAACGACAACGTACCGAGGATCGAAATCTAAAGGAATGAATTCCGTCGTTCCTATGCAGGTGGCGGATAGTCCGGGGGCTAGCCGGACTAGTGAGTTTGCCGAGTTAAATCGGCAATTTGATTTGGCAGATGCGGACATCGCACTTGTCAACAGGCGACTTGACGAGTCGCAAGGTAAAAGAGTTCTCCGCAGTCGCTTTATTAAGGGGGTCGAGGCCCTCCTCTGATAAATTATATGCTGTTTGTACAGACGGTGCTGCTGCTGTGGAGGGCCTTCGGGCCAAACTTGCTCGAGCTAAGGAGCAAGCCCGAAGGAGTGAAGCGGCTACCTCGAGGGCGGCCGAGGAGTTGAAAGCCGAAAAGGCTGCGCACTGCCTGAGCAGGGCCGAGGTGGCCGAATTGGCCATAAAAGTAAAGGATGCTACCGACCGCAATGAGGCTCTTGAAAAGGAGCGCTTATCGGAGCAGGAAGACCTGAAGAAGGCCACCGCCGAAGCCAAGGATGCCCGCTCTGCAATGCGGGCTATGAAGGAGGAACTGTGCCAGGCCGGAGAGATCGTGGCTGGCAAGCCTTTTCTGCTGCGTCGCTGGTTTATGGATGGAAAGTATGCTCAATTTGAGCGGCTGTGGAGTCCGGAGGATCCGTATATGGACTTAGCCGCAAGTGCGGCCGATGCCATTAAGCACTTCCGGAGCCAGAAGGATCACGAGACGGAAGAGCTATATTGGTCTCAATTCCACAGTCCAGATCGCCCACTTCCATTGACAGACCGGTTGGCCGAATGGGCCGAGCTAAATAGATTGTCCGGACTTGCCATGACTGACATCGTGGCCCATGTCTGGCCAGAGAGGTCCAAGGCGACGAGCTACTTTGGCTTACTACAGCAATTCCTTGGAGCGGTGCCGCATATAAAGGAGATGAAGCGGTCGGCCTGCATAGAGGGCGCGCGGATGGCTCTTGCTCGTGTGAAGGCGCATTGTCCAGAGATGGATGCCACCGCTGTTGCTGCCCAGGGTTCGGATGAAAACTGGCTCCGTGCCGAGCACTATTTCGGGGAAGTTATGCGTGGCGCTCGTGTAATAGAGTCGCAGTGCTCGAAGAATGTAACGTTCAAATGAACGCATTAGCTTGTAAATCGATGATTATGTTATAACTGCTTTTTATACTTGTGCGTCCAAGTAGTAAAACTTCTCCTGTGCGGCCGTTTACGTATACTTGTGTATAACTTGAAAGATGGCAGTCTTCGGCTTCAGCCCCCACGCACAAGGTGCTGGGGTGTTCGCAAAAATAGCACGTTTTCACACTTAATCCGACGTCTCGGTCCTATTATAAGGAGGTGGTAGCGTAGCGAACGAGGCAATCCGGACTATAATGCTTTATCACTTTCACTTAGCCAGTGGAGCTCGAGGGTGGTGCTACGATATAGCCCCTGGTGGCATCGCCCTTCTCCGAAGTCGGAGCGCGTGTGCCTGACCGGGAAACGGCCCTTCGTCAAAGCGGGGAATTCTAAACATTCCGATAGTCGATCGAGTGGTTGACCAGTCTCTCGCTGTATCATGACAGTCAGTTTTCGGCTTTCTCTACTGAGGTGCTCGCCTAGCCGAACTGGGGCACAATCACAGTAGTTCTCCTGGTGCCGCGTTAGCCGATGATACGGAACGTATGGCAGCAAAACACAGGAGCCGGGCAAACCCAACATTTGACCAAAGACATGATTCGGAGCTGATGCATATAATGCCTAACTCGAGACGCCGAACACTCCCTAAGGTGTTCGGTCTTTATAATAATGGGCAGAACGATGCCCTAAGCCCCTAGTGTCCAGGTACGGGCATGGTCTTCTGACGCGGCCGATGCCAAAACGTCAGGCTCCGCTTTGGCTATAGGAAGAAACCAAGGGAGAATAACAACAAGAGACAGTAAAAAAGGTTTACGCAGGGTCTTAATCTGAAAAGAATCCTCACAACGGGTCCCTACTGCATGTCTGCGCTTGTGTCTCCGTTGCGCCGTTATCCTGGACGGGTATGCACGTTGTTCATCTGTAAAAAGGGAGGAACGTTTAGTTTTAAAAACAGTTCGTGCGAAAAATATTAGAAATATAAATAATTAAAGCGGGGTTTGTATGAACCCGCGGTTATTTGTGCGAGCAGCCCCCTGTGAAGGGGTATGCGGCTAGGGAGCCCCTAGCCCATTGACGCCAGATTCGTCTATCCAAGTCCGGGGTCTTTAAGTGACCCTCGCACTAAAATTACGCCACGCGGTCCGTGCATCTTGAGTGTAAGAGACGCGTAATGCGGTATGGCGTTGAAGCGGACAAAAGCCTTTCGTCCCAAGAGTGCTTGATATTCACTTTCGAATGGGACGATGTGAAAAATAAATTTTTCGCGTTGAGAATTGTTCGGCGATCCAAACACGACTTCTAGTAATATGGAGCCTGTGCACTTGGTGTAATGGCCTGGCGTCGCTCCTTTGAAGGAAGTGCGGCTGTGTTGAATTTTGGTAGGGTCTATCCCCATCCTACGGATTGTGTTTGAATATAGCAGGTTTAAGTCACTGCCTCCGTCCATTAGGACGTTAGTAAATTGCAATCCGTCTATTATGGGATTCAATATCAGGGGAGTCCGTCCCGCATTTCGAACGCTTCTAGAATAGTCCAGGTGGTCGAAAGTGATTGGTTTTGATATGCAATTTCCACGGTCTGCTGGGTTGGACCCCGCGAAGCTCTTTTTAGAAAGTGCCGCACTATTTTTCCGTATTATCACATGAAGCGAGTTTACTGCTTTGACCCCTTGTGGGAAAGTCTTTTGTTTTCCGGTGCTCTGCTGGTGGGGTTTATCTTCTTCGCTTGACGCGTCGAGTCCCTTGTGTTCGGCATTTAGTCGGCCGGACTGTTTAAAAACCCAACAATCCCTGTGGGTGTGATTTGCAGGCCTTCCGGGGGTACTGTGGATTTGGCATATCCGACCCAAGATTTTGTTTAAGTTGGACAATTCATAACTGTCATCCTTGAGAGGCTGTGTTTTATTATTGGGCCGCGAGCTTTTGAATCCAGCGTTGACTGCCGCGCTCTTTGGGCTTTTCTCTTTATTCCGGCGTTGCTCTTTTCTGCGCCGTGATTTTCCGTTTCCATCTCTTATCTCTGATGTACTTGGGTCGCTGGTGCTGCATCGTGCTAACCAGCTATCCTCGCCCGCACAGAAGCGGGTCATGAGGCTTGTTAGTGCGGACATTGTCCTCGGTTTCTCTTGACCGAGGTGCCTGGCGAGCCATTCATCTCGGACATTGTGCTTGAAAGCTGCTAAGGCTTCGGCGTCCGGACAGTCGACTATTTGGTTTTTTTTGTAAGGAACCTGTTCCAGAATTTCTGCGCTGACTCTCCGGGCTGTTGAGTTATATGAATTAGATCATTTGCATCCGGAGGGCGGACATAAGTCCCTTGAAAATTTGCTCTAAGCGCGTCCTCGAGCTCTTCCCAACTTCCAACAGTATTTTCTGGGAGGCTTTTAAGCCAATGACGATCTGGCCCTTTGAGCTTGAGGGGTAGGTATTTTATGGCGTGGAGATCATCTCCTCTGGCCATATGTATATGTAGTATATAATCTTCTATCCAGACTCCAGGGTCTGTTGTTCCATCGTAGGCCTCTATGTTTATGGGTTTAAATCCTGCTGGGAATTCATGGTCCAGCACCTCGTCAGTGAAACATAGTGGGTGTGCGGCGCCCCTGTATTTGTGTGATATCGCGACGCAGCTCGAGAGAGCGCTGTCTGCTGTGTTCGGCCCGGCCAGGGTTATTGTATCCGGCACGACGGTATTCGTCGTGGGTCGTAGGGCGCCCACGTGATCCATAGATGGATCTGGATTGCCTTGCTTTGTCCTCCAATATGTCTCGTAAGTCCGGCGCGTTCCCTCTTGGCTTCGTACTTTTGGAGTGATGCCGGGGTATGGTCTTGGCTGGGGGCCTGGATGCCTCTCTGTCATGACCACGGGGTGGTCGGTCAGCCATATCGTGCACTGGTGGTGAAGGTATGTATGCTTCCTCCTCTAATCGGGGGAGCAGCTTGCGTTTTGGGTAACTTTTGGAGGGACGTTCGAGTTTATACTCTTCGGCCGCGAGGACCTCGGTCCATCGATCGGCCAGCAGGTCCTGATTAGCTTGAAGCTGCTGCTGCTTTTTCTTTAGGCTGTTTGCTGTGGCGATAAGCCTGCGCTTGAAGCGCTCTTGTTCGACAGGATCCTCGGGTACGACGAATTCGTCATCGTTGATGCTTGCTTTGTCTTCGGAGGGAGGCATATAATTATGATCCTCAACCTCTTCGTCTGCCGCCCCCTCATGAGGGCTTGCTTCTGCATCCTCCTGCGCTGAGTCTTGCTGGAGGGGATTGTCTTTGGCACTCTCTGGAGTATTATTATCTCCTGTGCCGGAATCTCCGTTCTTGCTGTGGCGAGATTTAGAACGGCGCCGCTGACGCCGGCGCTTGGGCTGTTTCTTTAAGGGATCTGCCTCCGCTGTTCCTTCGCCGTCCCCATCTTTTGGGGTATCCACCATGTATACGTCATATGACGAGGTGGCCTTCCAGTGCCCTGTGGGCGCTGGTTCCTGTTCGTCTCCGGCATCGTCGTCCATAGCGTCGATGTCTTCAGAGTCGTAGTCTAGCATGTCGGTTAGATTGTCGACAGTGGCTAAAAAGTGGGTGGTGGGTGGGCTCTGAATTTCTTCGTCGTCCGTATCCCAACCATCCTGGCCATAATCCGGCCAGGACTCTCCTGATAACGAGAGATGTTTTAGTGAATTCAAGATATCGCCGAAAGGCGAGCGTTGGAAGATGTCCGCGGCGGTGAATTCCATAACCGGCGCCCAATCCGGACCGATTGGTGGGGGCGCGGGAGGTTCGGAGTCCGGCGAGGAGTCCGGCGCCTCGGAATCACGAGTTTCGCAGGGGACAAGATTAGTGTTCGGCTCCATCGCCGTGGATGTTGGAGCCCCCAGGGCGGCGTCTATCCACCGGCCCTCGATCTGGGCGATTGGCTCCGGGCTAATGGCCGAAGCGGATCCGTGTGCGGCCACCAAGGCACTGTTCGGCAGCAGAGCTAGATCATGCCCATCGTCACAGTGCGGCGCGCTTGGCTGTGGCTCGAGTCCGTCGAGGATCAAGTCTCCGCGGACATCGGCCGTGAAGTTTAAGCTTCCAAATCTGACCTGACGGCCAGGGGCGTAGCTTTCGATCTGCTCCAGATGGCCAAGTGAATTGGCCCGCAGTGCGAAGCCGCCGAATACGAAGATCTGTCCGGGGAGAAAAGTCTCACCCTGGACGGCGTTGTTGGTTGAAGATGCCATCAAGCCTATCGGTGACGACACAGAGGAACTCTCAATGAAAGCACCAATGTCGGTGTCAAAACCGGCGGATCTCGGGTAGGGGGTCCCGAACTGTGCGTCTAGGCGGATGGTAACAGGAGACGAGGGACACGATGTTTTTACCCAGGTTCGGGCCCTCTCGATGGAGGTAAAACCCTACGTCTTGCTTGATTAATATTGATGATATGGGTAGTACAAGAGTAGATCTACCACGAGATCAAGGAGGCTAAACCCTAGAAGCTAGCCTATGGTATGATTGTTGTAATGTATGTATGTTGTCCTACGGACTAAAGCCCTCCGGTTTATATAGACATCGGAGAGGGCTAGGGTTACACAGAGTCGGTTACAATGGTAGGAGATCTACATATCCATATTGCCAAGCTTGCCTTCCACGCCAAGGAAAGTACCATCCGGACACGAGCCGGAGTCTTCAATCTTGTATCTTCGTAGTCTTGGAGTCCGGCGGATAATGATAGTCCGGCTGTCCGGACACCCCCTAGTCCAGGACTCCCTCAGTTATGTTTCCTAACCATAGACATGTGTTGTCATTTGATGAACGGGATCACATCATTAGGAGAATGATGTGATGGACATGAACCATCCGTTAGCTTAGCATTATGATTGTGTTAGTTTAATTGCTACTGCTTTCTTCATGACTTATACAAGTTCCTCAAACTATGAGATTATGCAACTCCCGAATACCGGAGGAACACTTTGTGTGATACCAAACTTCACAACATAAAAGGGTGATTATAAAGGTGCTCTACAGGTGTCTCCAAAGGTGTTTGTGGGGTTGGCATAGATCGAGATTAGGATTTGTCACTCTGTGTTTCGGAGAGGTATCTCTGGGCCCTCTCGATAATACTCATCACTATTAGCCTTGCAAGCATTGTAACTAATGAATTAGTTGTGGGATGAAGTATTACAGGACGAGTAAAGAGACTTTCTGGTAATGTGATTGAACTAGGTATTGAGATACCGGCGATCGAATCTCGGGAAGTAACATACCAATCACAAAGGGAACAGCGTATGTTGTTATGCGGTTTGACCGATAAAGATCTTCGTATAATATGTAGGAACCAATATGAGCATCCAGGTTCCGCTATTGGTTATTGACCGGAGACGTGTCTCGGTCATGTCTACATAGTTCTCGAACCCGTAGGGTCCGCATGCTTAACGCTCGATGACGATCGGTATTATGAGTTTATGTGTTTTGATGTAACGAAGGTAGTTCGGAGTCACAGATGTGATCACGGACATGAATAGGAGCCTCGAAATGGTCGAGACATAAAGATTGATATATTGGATGGCTATATTCGGACACCGGAAGTGTTCCGGGTGATTTCGAAGAAAACTAGAGTGCCGGAGGGGTTACCGGAACCCCTCGGGGAAGTATTGGGCCTTAGTGGGCCTTAGTGGAGAGAGAAGGCAGCATCCCAGGAGGTGGCGCCCTCCCAAGGTAAGTCCGAATTGGACTAGGGGAGGGGGGGGCACGGCCCTTCTTTCCCTCTCCATCTCCCTCTCCTTGCTTCCCCCTTCCCCCTCCTAGTTGGACTAGGAAAGAAGGAGTCCTACTCCTACTAGGAGGAGGACTCCTCCCCTCCTTGGCGTGCCCCAAGGGCCAGCCGGCCTCCCCCTTGCCCCTTTATATACGGGGGCAGGGGCACCCTAGAACACACAATTTGACATTGTTTAGCCGTGTGCGGTGCCCCCTCCACAGTTACACAGGTCGGTCATATCATCGTAGTGCTTAGGCGAAGCCCTGCACCGGTAACTTCATCATCACCGTCACCACGCCGTCATGGTGACGAAACTCTCCCTCGGCCTCAACTGGATCAAGAGTACGAGGAACGTCTCCGAGCTGAATGTGTGCTGATCGCGGAGGTGCCATACGTTTGGTGCTAAGATCGTTTGGATCGTGAAGACGTATGACTACATCAACCGTGTTGTCATAACGCTTCCGCTTTCAGTCTACGAGGGTACGTGGACACACTCTCACCTCTCATTGCTATGCATCACATAGATAGATCTTGCGTGATCATAGGAATTTTTTTGAAATTACCGCGTTCCCCAACAATAATTTCATAAGTTCATCCATCTTTCCACTCAAAATATTAATCTCTTCAATCGCATGAACATTTTTACTAGTGGATCTTTTGGTGTGCCATTGAGAATAATTAACCATAATAATGTCTAGGAGTTTAGTAGCTTCTCCTAATGTGATTTCCATAAAAGTGCCTCCTGCGGCCGAATCTAAAAGATTTCTAGAAGCAAAATTCAATATGGCAGAAATTTTTTGTATAATCATCCACAAAATCAAACCATGTGTAGGGCAATTACGTATCATTAATTTCATCCTCTCCCAAGCTTGTGCAACATGCTCATGATCAAGTTGCTTAAAATTCATAATATCGTTCCTAAGGGAGATGGTCTTAGCGGGAGGAAAATACTTAGATATAAAAGCATCTTTGCACTTATTCCATGAATCAATACTATTTTTAGGCAAAGAAGAGAACCAAGTTCTAGCGCGATCTCTTAGTGAAAACGGAAATAACTTCAATTTAACAATATCATTATCCACATCTTTCTTCTTTTGCATATCACACAAATCAATGAAGTTATTTAGATGGATTGCGGCATCTTCACTAGGAAGGCCAGAAAATTGATCTTTCATTACAAGATTCAACAAAGAGGTATTAATTTCACAAGATTTAGCATCGGTAGTAGGAGCAATCGGAGCGCTAATAAAATCATTATTGTTGGTGTTGGAAAATTCACACAATTTAGTATTATCTTGAGGCATCATGACAAGAAATCAATCCAACACACAAGCACACAAGAAGCAAGCGAAAAGAGATGAACAGAAGAGGGCGAAGAAAAGGCAAAGGTTTTGAAAAATTGTTTTAGAAGTGGGGGAGAGGAAAACGAGAGGCGAATGACAAATAATGTAATGCGAGGGAGAAGAGTTTGTAATGGGTACTTGGTATGACTTGACTTGGCGTAGATCTCCCCGGCAACGGCGCATGAAATCCTTCTTGGAACCTCTTGAGCTTGCATTGGTTTTTCCCTTGAAGAGGAAAGGGTGATGCAGCAAAATAGCGTAAGTATTTCCCTATGTTTTGAGAACCAAGGTATCAATCCAGTAGGAGACGATGCACAAGTCACCTAGTACCTGCACAAACAATCAAGAACCTTGCAACCAATGCGATAAAGGGGTTGTCAATCCCTTCACGGTCACTCAAAAAAGTGAGATCTGGTAAAGATAGTAAAGTTAATATTTTCGGTATTTTTGTTGCATAGATTGGAAAGTAAAGATTGCAAAATAGTAAACGAGATGCGATATAATGGAAAAGAGATGCAATATAATAGAAAAGAGACCCGAGGGCCATAGGTTTCACTTGTGGCTTCTCCCGAGATAGCATTTATTATGGTGGGTGAACAAATTACTGTCGAGCAATTGATAAAAAAGCGCATAGTTATGAAGATATCTAAGGCAATGATCATGAATATAGGAACGACGTCCGTGTCAAGTAGACTGAAACGATTATGCATCTACTACTATTACTCCACACATCGACCGCTATCCAACATGCATCTAGAGTATTAAGTTCATAAGAATGGAGTAACGCATTAAGCAAGATGACATGATGTAGAGGGATAAACTCAAGCAATATGATATAAACTCCATCTTTTTCTCCTCAATGGCAACAATACAATACGTGCCTTGCTACCCCTACTGTCACTGGGAAAGGACACCACAAGATTGAACCTAAAGCTAAGCACTTCTCCCATTGCAAGAAAGATCAATCTAGTAGGCCAAACTAAACTGATAATTCGAAGAGACTTGCAAATATATCTAATCATGCATATAAGAATTCAGAGAAGAACCAAATAATATTCATAGATAATCTTGTTCATAAATCCACAGTTCATCGGATCTCGGCAAACTCACCGCAAAAGAGTATTACATCGAATAGATCTCCAAGAACATCAAGGAGAACTTTGTATTGAGAATCAAAGAGAGAGAGAAGAAGCCATCTAGATAATAACTATGGACCTGAAGGTCTGTGGTAAACTACTCACGCTTCATCGGGGAGGCAATGGTGTTGATGTAGAAGCCCTCCATGATCGATTCCCCCTCCGGTAGATCACCGGAAAAGGCCCCAAGATGGGATCTCACGGGTATAGAAGGTTGCGGCGGCGGAAAAGTGGTCCCGTGGCTCCCCCTGATGTTTCTAGGGTATAAGAGTATATATAGGCGAAAGATGTACGTCGGTTGAGCTACGAGGGCCCCACGAGGGTGGGGGGTGCGCCTACCCGCCTGGACGCGCCCTCCTACCTTGTGGACGCCTCGTGGCATTTCTGACTTCAACTCCAACTCTTCTCGATTGCTTTCGGACCAAGAAAGATCATCGTGAAGGTTTCATTCTGTTTGGACTCCGTTTGGTATTCCTTTTCTACAAAACTCTAAATTAGGAAAAAAACAGAAACTGGCACTGGGCCTCCGGTTAATAGGTTATTCCCAAAATAATAAAAAAGTGCATATTAAATCCCATTAAACATCCAAAATAGATAATATAAGAGCATGGAACAATCAGAATTATAGATACGTTGGAGACGTATCAGCCGTCGTCCTTGCTGCACCGCTTACCTGCGTCACCGATGCATGGGGGGTTGGATGGCTCGGGCGCCTCATTGTCACTATTGTCGAGGATGACGATGCCGCCCTCATCACGGCTGTGGCGTCGGGCAGCAATCTCCTCGAGGGGCGGTGCTGGCACTCCATCTCCTGCCGAACGTAGTCGTCCCGCGCCTATTTCAGGCCGGTCTCCTCATCGGCAACCATGGCCTCGTGCTCCTTCTTCACGAGAAGGAGCGTCGTCTCGGTCTTCGGTTTCACGAGGGGGGAGGAGGGAGGAGAAGGGACGCCGCCCACGTTGATAACGAGAGCGTCGCCGCGGGTGCGCCGATCGAGCGGCGTCTCCCATGGCTCCGGCTTGACGGGGAGGAGCGCCAACGACCCGGAGGAATAGGAGCCCAATGACGACGAGGACGCTGTCTCCATTCGCCTCGACGTCCATGAGCTGACGCAGTGGCAAGAGAAGGAGGGGGCATCGGGTACTCCAACTGCAGCGAGTTGTCGCCCTCGATGTGCTCGGGGACGGCTTCGAGCGTGCACCTGGGGACACCCCACCATTGGCGCCACCCCTCGGAGTTGAGGCGGCCGCCAGGCTCGACACCATTCATGACGGCGAGCTGGTCGGCGTGGCGGCGGTCGAAGTACGCCGTCCACAACATGTGGCTGTCGGGGGCGTACCTCGGGTGCTGTCGTGTGTGCTCCGGGAGCGATGATCTGATGCGCACGATCTCGGCGCATTGATCAGCACCGGTGGGCGGTGGTGGCACCGGGACTACACTGGTGCTAAGCCTCCACGAGCCCGACATCCACATGTCCGGCGGCGCCGGGTAGTCCGCCTCGTAGAGGAGGCAGGCTTCTGCCTCATGCAGGTAGCAGCCGAAGCCATTAGCTGTCGCTCCGTCACCGGGGTAGCGATCAGCCATAGTCATCGGAGCAGGGGCGTCGGCTGGAAGAGAGGGGAGAGGGGCGTCGGCGACGAGAGGGCGAGAGGGGCGTCTTCGGCGACAGGGGGAGAGGGGCTATGTGTGTGGCCTTCGAGGAGGGAGGGGACGGCTTTTATAGCGGTGGGTGGGCAGCGAGCGGGCGGTAGCCATGTGTGCGCGTGGCTGGAGGGGGCGGGACGCACGTCGGCGCACCTTCACTGCGCCGTCCATGAAGAATCAATGGAAGGCTGACGTGCGGCAGCCTTCGCATTGATTCCCCATGGGAAAACGATGCGATGAGGACGACGAACATGCTTAATCGCTGACTCAGCAGGTCCACCAGGCTTTTGCGCCAAAAATGTTTCCCCCGGCGCCCGACAGCGCGCAGGGTTCGGCCAGTGTCCATCGACGCCAAATTCGGCCCTAATCGGCGAAAACTGGGCTTCTGGGGGCACGACTGGGCCGGTTTTTTCAAGCCGGCGATAACAAAGGGCCCTGCTAGAGCCTGTTGGGGGGACGAGTGGAGATGCTCTTAGTTGTTCCACAAAACTTGCTGTAGATTAAAAAAACTGGCCATTGAATACTCATTCGATGGTTGTAAAGAAAATACACATGTGATTCCCTTTTTCTAATTGAGAATGTTTAAAATCTGACGTCACACTTTTAAGCTTGATAAATCAAACATTTTTTATGGAAAATTGGTTGTCACGGCATGGCAATTCCCTTCGGCAAGCATGACAAATCCTGGCAAAAAACTAAGAATAAGGTTTTATCATGTTTGCTGAAGCGAATTGTCGTGTTGCGACAATGTAACTTGCCATAAAACTCTGATTTGTCATGCATAAACCCTGACGCATTTTCAGTGAAATTGTTTTTTATTTGTGAATGTAAGATGTAATTGTTGATCTTGTCATTTTAGATTAAAAAAATGTCTACAACAGTTGCAAATTCTTAAAAACAATGCACACTGTACAATCACAGATGCTAATATACACGAACATACATTCATCATACGGTACACAAGTGCACCCTACCCTGTTAGCACCTTCGAGATACGAGTCGGCACAATATCTTGAGATTGACGAAGTATCATAAACGTCTTGTCTTAATGTGCAAAATAGAATTCTAACATGCATAGTAGAATAACAAACAAATTTTAGAGATGAGAAAGAACGAGGTGCCAAACGACCTAACCGCATGATGCAAGATATTAGAGATGCATTGGTGGACTGCCACTTAGATGACATGGGCTTCAGCGGTGATCAGTTCACGTGGCGGAGAAGACGCTTAAGGGAATGGCTTGATAGAGCAGTCTACAATTGAGTAATGCAAAAATAATAAATACTGAACATTCTAAGTCAGATCACATGCCTATAGTGTTGGACCTAGAAGGAGACTCAGATGTCCAGCGATCTCATGGGGGAGTGACGCGGTTCGAAGCGCGGTGGCTCAAAGAAAATGATATGATGGAGCGGGTAACAGAGGCATGGGAGAGGACGGATATTCAGGCGTCTTTTGCTGCTCGTACAGCAGTAGTACATGCTGAACTACATTCGTGGGATCGCGAGGTTCTTTGTGCACCCCAGCGCAGTTGAAAAAACTAAAGGCGGAGCTGGAGGAGTTGCGGTTGGGTCCTCTCACTAATGAGGGGGCAGACCGGCAATGAGAAATTTTCATTTTAATAGAAGAAACATTGGAGAAGGAAGAAATATATTGGGTTCAGAGAAGCCGTGCCAATTGGTTAAAACATGGGGATCCTAACACCAACTTTTTTAACAACTTTGCAACTGCGAGGAGAAAAAGGAACCAAATCCGGAAGCTCCTAGGAGAAGATGGCAGTTGGCTGGAAGATGAAGAGTCTATGGGAAAGTTGATCGTAGATTACTTCAAGGAGCTTTTCACAACGGAAATAGCACACCCAAATCTTGAAGTTCTCAACAAGGTTCGGTCTAAAGTCACTAAGTATATGAATGAGGCCTTGCTAGCTCCATACACAGCTGAAGAAGTCAAAGTGGCATTGTTCAGTATTGGTGATATGAAAGCTCCCAGACCGGATGGGCTTCATGCGATCTTCTATAAAAAATTCTGGCCACTTGTAGGTGTTGAATTGGTGAAGGAAGTTTTAGAAGCTGTGAATAGTGGTGTTATACCAGAAGGATGGAATACTACCACAATTGTGCTCATACCCAAAGTACAACAAGCAAAAAAAATCACACAGTTTAGGCCCATTAGCCTTTCTAATGTGGTCTACAAGGTAATTTCTAAGTTGTTGGCAGCACGTTTGAAGGTGTTCTTACCTGAAATCTTTAGCAAAACTCAAAGTGCTTTCGTGCCGAGAAGGATTATTACGGACAACGTTATTGTTGCTTACGAGTGCCTACATACTATGAAGAAGAGAAAGAAGGGGAAACATGGAACTTGTGCAGTAAAATTAGATATGCATAAGGCATATGACCATGTGGAGTGGGTATTCTTGCAATCTATATTGGAGAATCTTGGGTTTGCCCAGCAATGGATTCAACTTGTCATGGCGTGTGTCACACCAGTAGAGTACAAGGTGAGATTCAACTCAAACGAAACACTCCCGTTTAAGCCTTTGAGAGGTCTACGATAGGGGGACCCCTATCTCCATATCTATTCCTTCTCTGTGCGTAAGTGTAGGACCTTGAAGTATGTCTAGAGGGGGGTGATTAGACTACTTGACCAATTAAAAACTTAATCTTTTCCCAATTTTAGAGTTTGGCAGATTTTAGCTATCTTAGGACAAGTCAAGCAATCATCACACAATTCAAGCAAGCATGCAAAGAGTATATAGGCAGCGGAAATTAAAGCATGCAACTTGCAAGAAAGTAAAGGGAAGGGTTTGGAGGATTCAAACGCAATTGGAGACACGGATGTTTTTGGCATGGTTCCGATAGGTGGTGCTATCGTACATCCACGTTGATGGAGACTTCAACCCACGAAGGGTAACAGTTGCGCGAGTCCACGGAGGGCTCCACCCACGAAGGGTCCACGAAGAAGCAACCTTGTCTATCCCACAATGGCCGTCGCCCACGAAGGACTTGCCTCACTAGCGGTAGATCTTCACGAAGTAGGCGATCTCCTTTCCCTTACAAACTCCTTGGTTCAACTCCACAATCTTGTCGGAGGCTCCCAAGTGACACCTGGCCAATCTAGGAGACACCACTCTCCAAGAAGTAACAAATGGCGCGTTGATGATGAACTCCTTGCTCTTGTGCTTCAAATGATAGACTCCCCAACACTCAACTCTCTCTCATAGGATTTGGATCTGGTGGAAAGAGGATTTGAGTGGAAAGCAACTTGGGGAAGGCTAGAGATCAAGATTCATATGGTAGGAATGGAATATCTTGTCCTCAACACATGAGTAGGTGGTTCTCTCTCAGAAATGGTAAGTTGGAAGTGTAAGTTTAGTCTGATGGCTCTCTCCACGAAAGAAGAGGAGGTGGAGGGGTATATATAGCCTCCACACAAAATCTAACCGTTACACACAATTTACCAAACTCGGTGGGACCGATTCAACAGACTCGGTCGGACCGATTTAGCAAACCTAGTGACCGTTAGGATTTTTGGTGGGACTGACATGCAACTCGGTGAGACCGATTCGGTTAGGGTTAGGGCATAACGTAATCTCGGTAAGACCGATTTTGGTAATAAGCTTTCCAGAGAGTTGGTCACGTAAACTCGGTGGAACCGATTTGCTCTTTTCGGTGAGACCGAAATGTTACAAAAGGGAAACAAAGAGTTTACATTGCAATCTCGGTGGGACCAATCGCTCACTTCGGTTAGACCAAAACGTTATGAAGGGAAATAGAGAGATTACAATCCCATCTCGGTGAGACTGAGATCCCTATCGGTAGAACCGATTTGCTTAGGGTTTGTGGCAGTGGCTATGAATTTTGAAATCGGTGGCGCCGGATAGGAAGAATCGGTGTGACCGATTTTGGCTTTAGGTTTAGGTCATTTGTGGATGTGGGAAAGTAGCTGAGGGTTTTGAAGCATATCACTAAGCACATGAAGCAAGAGGCTGATTAAGCAACACCTCATCCCTCCTTGATAGTATTGGCTTTTCCTATAGACTCAATGTGATCTTGGATCGCTAAAATATAAAATGAAGAGTCTTGAGCTTTTGAGCTTGAGCCAATCCTTTGTCCTTAGTATTTTGAGGGATCCACTTTCATCATCCATGCCATGCCATTGATTGAGCTTTCCTGAAATAATAGTCTTGGAATAGCATTAGCTCAATGAGCTATATGTTGTTATGAATTACCAAAACCACCTAGGGATAGTTGCACTTTCAATCTCCCCCTTTTTGGTAACTGATGACAACATATAGATCAAAGCTTCGACAAATGATAATAAGATTGAAAAACATCGTCGCTTTGAGAAGTATGTGATAAGCAAGAGCACCCCCTAAATTTGTGCATAGTTTAAGATTTGCTTTGGACTGCAAATGCACAAGGAATTAGGCTGATGGGTTACTCTTCCATGTCACATACATCTTGGTGGAGTGCTCAAAATAATAAAGATTGAATACATGCACTCATCACCAAGCAAAGTGAATGATCACATAGGATAGATAAGATAATATCATCAAGCATGCATAAGTGTAGCTTATGATCAAACACATGATCATCAATGTCTCACAAGAATAGCATAGTATCTCAAGCAATCAAAAGCAAACAAGTTTTAACCACCAAATCAAAGCAACACACACACTCTCTCTCTCTCGAAGCCTATGATCTATACATTTTTCTCCCCCTTTGGCAACAAGTTACCAAAAAGTTCATAGAAAATGCATAGTGCTAGATCGACTCTCAGGCTTGATCTTCAGGTGGTGGTGTCTAGATAACTCCAAGAACGAAGGCTTCAGTTGAAGTAGAGGGTGTTGGAGTTGATGCTGGAGCTGGTTGCGCTGGAGCTGTAGGAGTTGTAGCTGGTGCAGATGATGTTGCTCTAGTGTCTGCCACAAGCACTGCAACTGACCTCTGGGCTCTAGGCACTCTGGCAAACACATTAGTGGTAGTCTTGCCCTGCCTCTCCTGCATGTCATCCTGTAGCTGCTCTACAACTGACTGAATCTCAGTTACCTTGACATCTAGATTATGGAATTTGAGTTCCATGATTCTTTCCAAGCTCTCCTGATTTCGAGTGAGGGTGGCCAATCCCTTCTCAATCCTCAGAGTTGGTGCTATCAAGTAACCAAGATGCTCCTGCTTGTTCTTCAAGAAATACTCAGATGCCTCCTCTTGAGTTGGCATCTTGGCAGCCTTCTCCTTCCTTGCCTTCTCCTTCTTCTCTTGAGCATGTACTGATGATGGATCATTCTCATTCATGACAACCTCATTGTCCTCAAAATCTGGATAAAGTGGAAAATGTTCCTTATCCAAAAGATATTAGCCTGTGCCCATCTTTGAGTTAATCAACTCCTGAATCTGAGGGGCATATCCACAACTCCTCTTCTGATCTGCTGCAGTCCTCTTAATCGTTTCAACCATAAGGCTCATGACCTTAAATTTCTGTGGCACATCAAACAAATGCAACATGTTGATTGCATGCCCTCTGATCATGTTGTGGTCACTAGACTTAGGCAACAGAGTGTGCCTTAGGATCCAATTGATAGTTGGCAGCCCTGACAGAAGATAGTGGACTGATCCAAACTTATGTGTCTCTACAGCTTTGTCTCGGATCTCCTTGTACATGTGTGCCATGGAATTGTGGTCCATCTTCTTCTTGGCATATACATCCAGGTCATCATCATTTTCCTTTGGGGCATTGATCATTCTTGCCCATTCCTCAACAGTGGACGGGTACCTTGTGCCTTCTGACATCCAAACTATCCTCCCATATGGATAGAAGTGTGCTGTGGAGTAGAATTGCATGATAAGTTCATCATTCTAGTTGGTGAGCTTTTGCCCAACATAATCTGCAACTCCACAAGCAACAAAACTGTCTTGCACTCCAGGATAGTGCTCTTCATTGTCCTTCATGTAGGTCCAGTCGACCCACCTCATATCACATACTATGGGCTTCTTATCCAACAAGATTGTCTCATAGAAGTCCTGCTGTTCCTTTGTATGGAACCTGTAATCAACAACAGTTCTTCTCCTTGCGGAATATGGATCTGTCAGCCTCCATAGCCTTAACCCTAAGTCTCTTCTGATGTTCATGTCCTCAGCCACAGGATGGGCATCATTGTGGTCTGGTATCTTGGGCTTGAGCTTCCTCAAAACTTGTCCTTCTTCATCCTCCTCATCAGCAACTTCAGGCACTTGGGCCTTGTTCTTCTTAGCAGCTGGAATACTCCTGGTATTCCTCTTTGGTGCAAGTTTGGCCTTGGGGGCAGCTTTGGGTGCTTCCTTGGGCTTAGATGTTGCAGCCCCTGATCTAATAGCATCACCCATAAGCTTTGGTGCCTTGGGTGCTGGTGCAGCAACCTCTTCTTCCTCTTCAGAATCTCTTCTCATTAAGGGCTTTCCAAGAACCTGGGCAGTTGTGGTTCTTGCTCTCTTCTTCTTCTTATCCTGAGCAGCTTCATCCTCTGATTCAATGGTAAACTTCATAGTTTCTCCAGTAGGAACTTTCTTGGATTTGGAAGTTGTGACTTTCTTAGTAGGTGCCTCTTTGGGTTCAGTCTGTTCTGGCACTTGAGTGGACCTTCTGACCTTGGGCATAGGTGTCCTCTTGGCAGGAACCTTCTTATTCAGTCCAGGCTTTGTGCTATGTGCTGAGCCATATTCCTTTTTGAGTACTACCTTTTTGGAAGTAGCCTCATCCTCTTCAGCTCTATAATCCTCATCTTCAGAGTCTGAAGTTCTCTTCTTCCTTTTCCTGGTAGTAGCCTTAGGCAGATTACTTGGAGTGCTTTTGCTACCTTCATCTGAATTGCTAGAGGGACTAGTGCCCTCACTCATATCAATCTGCTCTTCTGACATGTTCTGGCTGCACTCTGGTCTGACATGCTGCAAGCACTGACTGCTGACCCTGTCAAGAGTTATAGATGAGGTAGAGTGGATGAGCATCACAAAATGCAGATATTTTTGCAAAAGAATGATTCAAAAATTTAGTTTTAGTTTTCCACAGAAAGCATTTCGGATCAACCGATTTTCAAACTTGGTGATACCGAAGCAGTTTTGGAACCTAAACTGATGAACTCGGTTTGACCGAGTCACAGTTCGGTGGCACCGAGACTGCTAGGGTTTCACAAAGTCCTAAAATCGGTCTCACCGATTAGCAATTCTCGGTCAGATCGAGAGTTACTAGTCCAATGGCATAAGCCAGATCGGTGGGACCGAGTTTTTCAACTCGGTAGGTCCGAGATGGTTTCGGCGGAAACCTAACCCTAAAATTTTGGATCTCATCTAATCTACGGATTGCATTGACTGGATAGGAGTGTTTCAATCATGGCAAGAATCAGTAAGAACACAATGTGCTAGGAATCGGACGAGGATAGCACAGTGATCGAGTCCATACCCTAGCTTGGTGATGAACTCGCTACGGCGGCAACGACGGGGTTGAAATCCGTTGACGGCGGCGGAGACCAGCGACAGGAGGCGGCTGGCGACAAGGAGACGATCCGGAGACCCTGGAGGCAGAGCGAGCTATTGCATAGGCGAAGAGGTTTGGAGGAATTTCCAAATTTTTGCCCGTGACTATATATAGCCTGGCCCTGTCGGTGTGACCGAGTGGAACAACTCGATGGCACCGAGATGCATAACTGTGTACAGTTACAGCAACTCGGTGTGACCGAAAAGTTCAAATCGGTTGCACCGAGATTGAAAACCTAGAACGACTTAATGATCTCGGTAGGACCGAAATGTAGGAATCGGTCAGACCGAGAATCACAAAGAAGTTTTGGAAGTTTAAGTCTATGACGAATCGGGGACTCCGAGTGCTCCTCACACAGAGTGGTTCGAATCTGACTTGATCAAATTTTGTGATGTAGCATGAATAGAGTTTGAGACGAGAAAAGCATAGATAGCTAGAGAAGGTTCTTAGGAATTCTTGTGCATCCACTTGGCAAAAAGAAAAGAAGCCAATCAATCAAAACAACAAGTGGATGTCCTTGAATGAGTAAAATATGCACCAACATGCTCACACAATAAGATGGCAAATGAAATATGTGGCAAAGCATGCACAACCAATTCTAGCATCTATCAGACAATTGGTGATGACTAGGTCATCTATATATGAGTATATTGACTTAGGAGTCAAATGAAAACATTTGATCATAGGTCATACTCATCGTTTAAGCTCAAGTGGGGTTACCACTCTTACATAATGCATTGATGTGTTCACACCATTATAGTTGCTTTGACTCAATTCTTAGAGTTAAGCTCCCCCTAGATGTGAGATCCCCCCTTAGAGGGATGAACTAACCTTGGGTTTTGTCGATGATGACTTCATGTAGGTGTTGAAGGTGTGGATGCTTAATGTTGATGTAGATCATTTGGAGCAATCCTTTGGAGTGAGTTGCACTTTCAATACCTACATGGGTTAGTCCCACAAGAAACAAACAAGAATATCCATAGACATAGAGTGATGCACACACAAGATGATGTCCATGAAATCATTACGTTACCTTGTCCCTTGCCTTACCAACATGAGGGTTTGTGACTCCTTGAACTAGTGCAAGATGTGGAAGTTGATTTCACTTGTTCTTGCCATAATGATATGAGTGAAAAATGTTGGCGGAGTCACCCTCAAGAACTCTCTAGTTCTTCTTCTTCGGGATCCACATCATCTTGATGGGAATCCTTGGAGTTGTAGTTGTACTTGATGAAGTAGAACTTGACGTAGTCTTGGGAACCCACTTGAACGAGGCCTTAGGTGCTTCTTCAAATGCATCAATCTCTTCTTGAAGCTTGTCCTTGCCTTTGTTCTTGTGGTCTTGAGGTGGAAGATCATCTTGTGCTTGTGTTCCCTTGAAGGAAGTAGGATCATACTTCTCTTGTTGAGGAACAAACTTCGTCTTGGGGTATTGATCTTCTTCCCACTCAACTCCATTGGCATTGAACTTTCGTTCAAAACCAACACCTTGATTCTTCCGGTGCCTTCCTTGTTTGCGTACAATTTCCTCGAATTGCTTACTCCCGGCAAGGCTCTTGTAAACACCTTTCTCTATAATTCCCTTCAATAAGCTATTTTCTTGCTCAAGTGTAACTTGGCTAAGAGAATCATTAGTGGAATCAAGAGAACTACTAGAAGCAACAATATTGGATTTGACATTATTATTGTTAATACTAGAGGAAGGATCATTCCTGTACTTGTTACTAGACTTGACTTGAGGCATGTAAGTAGATAAGAGTAAACGCTTGGCAATGTAAGAAGAACTTTTCTTACGGAGATCATCATTGATTGCCTCTAAGAACTCATGCTCTTGCTCAAGATTGAGCTTTTCAAAGCGTAACTTCTCATGAGCCCTTAAAAGTTCTCGATGATCTTCGAAGATAGTTTCATGAGCCAACTTAAGAGTGTTTAGTTCTTTAGTTAGAAGCTCAATCTTCTCCTTATCATTGTCATTCGTTTTATCTTGATTAGCATGATTAATTGACGTTTCATCATAGTATCCATCACTAGAGTTGTCAACAAGTAAATCATCATCCACAAGCAAGTCATCTTCATCACTATCAAAATCAACATACTCAGGATGTGTTACCTTTGGACCTTTGGCCATGAAGCATCTTCCAATTCCTTCATTTGGTGAATCAAATATGTCGTAGGAGTTGGTTGACACAAGTGCTAGACCGGCAACACCTTCATCTTGAGTATATTTGGAGTCGGAGTGATAGCTTCTCTCGGAGTGATTGTCGGAGTCGGAGCCGGATACCCATTCACCAACATGAGCTTGATGTCTTCGTTTTGTGAAGCTCCTTGATGACTTGTCCTTCCTTTCCGAATCCTTGCTTCTCTGTGAGGGTCTTCGTTCATAACGATCATCTCTACTCCTCCTCTCTCGATGGTGATTCTTCTCTTTTGCTTCTTCTTCTTGGAGAATCTTCTCTTCTTTTGTAGGGTGCTGAGGGAGTCCTGGACTAGGGGGTGTCCGGATAGCCGGACTATCATCATCGGCCGGACTCCAAGATTATGAAGATACAAGACTGAAGACTTCGTCCCGTGTCCGGATGGGACTTTCCTTGGCGTGGAAAGGCAACCTTGGTGATACGGATATGTAGATCTCCTACCATTGTAACTGACTCTGTGTAACCCTAGCCCTCTCCGGTGTCTATATAAACCGGAGGGTTTTAGTCCGTAGGACAACATAACCATTACAACAATCATACCATAGGCTAGCTTCTAGGGTTTAGCCTCCATGATCTCGTGGTAGATCCACTCTTGTACTACCCATATCATCAATATCAATCAACCAGGAGTAGGGTTTTACCTCCATCGAGAGGGCCCGAACCTGGGTAAAAACATCGTGTCCCTTGTCTCCTATTACCATCCGCCAGCCGCACAGTTCGGGACCCCCTACCCGAGATCCGTCGGTTTTGACACCGACATTGGTGCTCTCATTGAGAGTTCCTCTGTGTCGTCACCGATAGGCTTGATGGCTTCTTCAATCAACAAAGACGCAGTCCAAGGTGAGACTTTTCTCCCCGGACAGATCTTCGTATTCGGCGGCTTCACACTGCGGGCCAATTCACTTGGCCATCTGGAGCAGATCAAAAGCTATGCCCCTGGCCATCAGGTCAGATTTGGAAGCCTAGACTTCACAGCTGACATCCGCGGGGACTTGATCTTCGATGGATTCGAGCCACAGCCGAGCGTGCCGCACTGTCACGATGGGCATGACCTAACTCTGCCGCCGGACAGTACCTTGGGGGCCGCACATGAATCCGCTCCGACCCATAGTCCGGAGCCGACCACGCAGATCGAGGACAGGTGGCTGGACACCGCCTCGGGAGCTGCAACCGCTACGGCGATGGAGCCGAATACCGACCTTGTCCCCTATAAAGCCCGTGACTCCGAGGTGCCGGACTCCCTGCCGGACTCCGAACCTCCTACGCCCCTACCAATCGAATCCGATTGGGCGCCGATCATGGAGTTCACTGTCGCGGACATCTTTCAGCACTCACCCTTTGGCGACATCCTAAATTCGCTAAAGCATCTCTCGCTCAGGAGAGCCTTGGCCGAACTGCGGCCAGGATGGTTGGGATGCGGACGACGAAGAAATTCAAAGCCCACCCACCACCCACTTTGTAGCCACTGTCGACGATCTGACCGACATGCTAGACTACGACTCCGACGACATCGACGGTATGGACGACGATGCCGGAGATGATCAAGAACCAGCGCCTACAGGGCACTGGAAGACCACCTCGTCATACGACATATTCCTTAAAGATGGGGACGGCGAAGAAGCAGCGAAGGCAGATTCCTTAAAGAAATAGCCCAAGCGCCAACGTCAGCGGCGCCGCTCTAAATCCCACCACAGCAAAAATGGAGATTCCGGCACAGGAGATAATAACACCCCAGAAAGTGCCGAAGACAACCCCCTCCAGCAGGATTCAGCGCAGGAGGATGCAGAAGCCAGCCCTCACGAGAGAGCGGCAGACGAAGAGGTCAGGACGATAATTACATACATCCCTCCGGAGACGAGGCAAGCCTCGACGACGACGAATTCGTCGTGCCTGAGGATCCCGTCGAACAAGAGCGTTTCAAACGCAGGCTAATGGCCACGGCAAATAGCCTAAAGAAAAAGTAGCAACAGCTTCAAGCTGATCAAGACCTGCTGGCCGACAGATGGACCGAGGTCCTCGCGGCCGAAGAGTATGAACTCGAACGCCCCCCCCAAAAGCTACCCAAAACGCAAGTTGCTCCCCCGATTAGAGAAGGAGGCATATAAACCTTCATCACTAGCGCACAATACAGCAGACCGACCACCTCGTGGCTGCGACAGAGAGGCATCTAGGCCCTCCACCAGGACCGTACCCCGGCATCGCTCGAAAAGTACGAAGCCACGGGGGAACGTGCCGGACTGGCGGGATATATTGGAGGACAAGGCAAGACAATCCAGATCTATCTATGGATGACGTGGGCGCCCCATGACCCACGACGAATACCGTCGCGCCGGATACAGCAACTCCGGCCGGGCCGAACACAGCAGACAACGCTCTCTTGAGCTACGTCGTGATATTGCTCAATATAGAGGCGCCACACACCCACTATGCTTCACAGACGAAGTAATGGATCATCAAATCCCTGAAGGGTTTAAACCCGTGAACATTGAATCCTACGATGGCACAACAGACCCCGCGGTTTGGATCGAGGATTATCTCCTTCATATCCATATGGCCCGCGGCGACGATCTCCACGTCATCAAATACCTCCCACTCAAGCTTAAAGGACCAGCTCGGCATTGGCTTAACAGCTTGCCCGCAGAATCAATTGGGTGTTGGAAAGACCTGGAAGCCGCATTCCTCGACAACTTCTAGGGCACATATGTGCGGCCACCAGACGCCGATGACCTAAGCTACATAATTCAGCAGCCAGACGAATCGGCAAGACAGTTCTGGACACGGTTCTTAACAAAGAAAAATCAAATCATCGACTGTTCGGATGCAGAGGCCCTCGCAGCCTTCAAACATAACATCCGCGACGAGTGGCTGGACCGGCACCTAGGACAGGAAAAGTCGAAATCCATGGCAGCACTCACATCACTCATGACCCGCTTCTGTGCGGGAGAGGACAGCTGGCTAGCTCGCAGCAACAACCTTAGCAAAAATGCTGGCAGTTCGGATACTAAGGACCACAATGGCAGGTCGCTTCGAAACAAAAACAAACGCCGCGTTAACGGCGATAACAATGAGGATACGGCAGTCAACGCCGGATTCCGAGGCTCTAAACCCAGTCAGCGGAAGAAGCCATTCAAAAGAACCACTCCGGGTCCGTCCAATTTGGACCGAATACTCGACCGCTCTTGCCAGATACATGGCACCCCCGAAAAGCCAGCTAACCACACCAACAGGGATTGTTCGGTATTCAAGCAGGCAGGCAAGTTAATTGCCGAAAACAATGACAAGGGGCTGCACAATGACGACGAGGAAGAGACCCGGCCGCCGAACAGTAGAGGATAGAAGGGTTTCCCCCCACAAGTGCGGACGGTAAACATGATATACGCAACCCATATACCCAAGAGGGAGCGGAAGCATGCACTTAGGGACGTATATGCGATGGAGCCAGTCGCCCCAAAGTTCAATCCATGGTCCTCTTGCCCGATCACTTTCGATCGAAGAGACCACCCGACCAGTATCCGCCATGGCGGATTCGCTGGATTGGTTTTAGACCCAATCGTCGATGGATTTCACCTAACCAGAGTCCTGATGGACGGCGGCAGCAGCCTGAACCTGCTTTATCAGGATACAGTGCGCTAGATGGGCATAGACCCCTCAAGGATCAAACCTACGAAGACGACCTTCAAAGGCGTCATACCAGGCGTTGAGGCCAATTGTACAGGCTCAGTCACCCTGGAAGTGGTCTTCGGATCCCCGGATAATTTCCGAAGCGAGGAGTTAATCTTCGACATAGTCCCGTTCCGCAGCGGCTATCACGCTCTGCTCGGACGAACCGCGTTCGCAAAGTTCAACGCGGTGCCGCATTATGCATACCTCAAGCTCAAGATGCCAGGCCCTCGTGGAGTCATCACGGTCAACGGAAATACGGAACGCTCCCTCCGAACGGAGGAACACACAGCGGCTCTCGCGGCAGAAGTACAGAGTAGCCTTTTAAGGCAATTTTCGAGTCCGGCCGTTAAACGACCGGACACGGCCAAACGCGCCCGGAGCAACATCAATCAAGACCATCTGGCACGTTCCGAGCACGCGTAGCAATGCGGCCCCAACCCCAGCCCTTGCATGATTGCAAGACCAGCCCTCCACGTACATCATTACGCTATGGAGATACCATGGGCATAGGGGGAGGGGCACGACCACGACAGGCCCAGAGTGCGGCTCAACCACACTAGGGGCTCCCAAGTGTGTCGCTCTTTTTATCTTTATTTTTTCTTCTTTTCATAACACAGGACTCCATTCACCAGAGGCCCTATCCGGCGGCGAACCTGCCGAACTCACGATGCAACAGCCAGGGAGGGACAAAGGCTGCGACGAACACTCAGGTGGTCTCCATTATGAGCATTAAATTTTTTAAATACACCAGTCCGCAGCCTACCCCTGGAGGGGGACATATTTAAATAGTCCAATCCCTTGCTCACCGCACTATTTGTGTCGTTCTGCACTCATGGCAGAATTCTTTGAATAAACAATGCATTACTTTTTGCCTATAATTGCATTACTTTTTTTAATATATATGTTTATTCTTGACATCTTGCACCCGTACATTTTGGTACGGCCAAATACACCAGGGGCTTACGTTCCCCGCATTATGGTGTGATAATTCCGAACACTTTCACAAGTGCGGCACCCCGAAATTATAGCATTATATGCATCGGCTCCGAATCGTGTCTTGGGTCAGTAGTTGGGTTTGCCCGGCTCCCATGTTTTGGTACCTTACGTTCCGTTCTATCGGCTAAGGTAGCACTGGGAGAACCACTGCGATTGTGCCCCGGTTGAGCTGCGCGAGCGCCTTAGTGGAGAAAGCTAAAACTGATTGTCATGATAAGGCGAGAGACTGGTTGCTGTTCGAGAGGTCTTTTCGAGTCCCTAAAGGCTTATGCCGCTTCGAGCGAAGAACCGGATAATGTCCGGCCAAGGCGTGGATAGCGCCCCGAACTCAGTCTTCCGAATACTAGGGGCTTCGCCGAAATTTAAAATTATAGAATTCTATGGCTAAGTGAGAGTGTTCAAGCATTATAAGTCCGGTTGCCTTGTTCGTTGTGTTGAGCGCCTCCCTAGATGGACCCAAAAATGGGAACAAGAGTGCTCAAGTTTATCCCGAACACCCCAGCACTCGTGGCATGGGGGCTGAAGCCAACGACTTGCCATCTCTCAGATTTAATAAACAGCCGCACAAAAGGCAGTATTTTAAATCAATAAGCGTTGCTTAGCGCATATGAACAAAGTTTTTAGCGCACATGATAACACATTGCGAGTTTACTCAATAATTACATCTCTGGGGCACTCATCCGCAATCTTGCGGGCACCCTTCAGGACAATCTTATAGTACATCTCGGGCGTACGATACTCGTTGCCCGCTGGCGGCGCGTCAGTGATAAGCCTCTCCGCATCCAGCCTGCCCCAATGCACCTTTGCGCGGGCAAGGGCCTGACGTGCACCTTCAATACAGGCGGAGCGCTTGATGACCTCCACCCAGGGGCACACATCCACCAGCCGCCGCACGAGGCCGAAGTAGCTCCCAGGCATGGCCTCTCCAGGCCACAGCCGGACTATGAGGCCCTTCATGGCCTGCTCAGCTACCTTGTGGAGTTCGACCAGCTGCTTCAGCTGGTCGCTAGGGGGCACCTGATGTCCGGCCTCAGCGTACTGAGACCAGAAAACCTTCTCCGTTGAGCTCCCCTCCTTGGCTTGGTAGAATGCAGCGGCATCAGTCACACTGCGAGGCATATCTGCAAACGCCCCCGGAGAGCTCCGAATTCGGGTAAGTAACATGTAATTTACATTAACATGCTTGCTTTGCATGAAAAATGCCTTACCCGCCGCTATTTTCTTCACCGCCTCATTCTCCTGGAGGGCCTTATGGGCCTCGGCCTTAGCGGCTTTGGCACTTTCAAGAGCTGAGGCAAGCTCGGACTCTCGAGTCTTCGAGTCACACTCCAAACTCTCATGCTTTTCCATGAGAGCCTGGAGCTCTTGCCGCACCTCCGCCACCCGCGCCTCCTGCTTCTCTTGCTCTGTCCATTCCGCGGCCGCATTGCGTTCGGCCGCGGACATGGCCTCCTTCAGGGTTGCCACCTCGTTCGTGGCCCCTGCAGTACCCACGTTATCCTTGTTATTTCTATTGCAACCAAAATCCTTTTCTGTAAGGTATAAATTTAAAAGTGGTGTTACTCACCTTCTTTATCCTCGAGCTGCTTCTTAGCAAGGCCAAGCTCTTGCTCGGACCGCTCGAGGTCCTGCTTCAAAGCACCGACCTCCGCAGTCAGTGCGGCAGAGGTCAGCAGCGCAGCCCGCAAACCCATATTGACATAATTATTAGCACTCCTGCGTATATCTTTTTTAGATCCTCAATCCGGTTTTCTTTCCGAACACCGAAACGAGCATCAGGGGCTACTGTCTATGCAGTACTACATTACATATTTTAAACTTCTTACCTCAAAGCCTGTTAGAAGGCTACTGCAGGCTTCGGTCAGCCCGCTCTTGGCGAGCTGAACCTTCTGAATCACCGCACTCATGATAGTGCGGTGTTCTTCCTCGATGGAAGCGCCGTCAAGCGCTTCCAACAAGTTGTCCGGCGCCTCCGGTTGGACGGAGGCCGCCGGCGTCACGGTCTTGCCCTTCTTGCGAAGGGGCCGCCTGCCGGACTCCGAAACCACTGCGGGTTCCGGCATGGAGTCCGGCGCAAAGTCCGGGAGGCTGCCTTGTGGCGCCTCCGGAGTCTCCTCCTGATGGGTCCCTTCCTGGGATCCCACCTCGGCGTCCTTAGCGTCGCGAGGGGTGGAGGCAGTCGGGATGGAATCTACATCCGATGGAGCCAACGACCCGCTCGATGAAGCGGGGAGATCATCATCGGACGGACTACAGGTAGTATGCGGCATTAGAAGGACACTATGTGACACAAAAGAGAAATTATAAATCATTCAGGAATTTGGATACTTACGATCTTGCCGGAGGCCTGGCCCTTGAGGGCCACTCTTCGTCGCTAACGTTGGCGTTGGCGGAGCTGTCCGGGGGAATAGTCCTTCCCCTCTTGGACCCTTCGGCCACCCCGTTGGGGAAGCCTTCCTCTTCCTCTCTCCCCCTTTTGGGAGAGAGTCCTCTTTCTCCTCCTCGTCTTCAGGGGAGGAGTCCGCCTCGGAGCCATCGGACGATGAGTCCGATATCACCTGGCGCCGGGAACTTCTTCGAGTTCGCGTCGCCTTCTTCTTGGCCTTCTTCTCCGGCACCACATAAAGTGCCGGGACCAGCAGCCCCATTAAACGGGCGTCCGCTGGGTCTTCGGGAAGGGGAGCCGGACAGTCTACCTGTCCGGACGTCCTCTGCCAGTCCTGTTAAAGGCATTGGGAGTTTTAGATCCCGCATAGAGTCAAACTATGAAAGAAAATGAGTGTCCCATAGAGGATAACAAAGCTTACCTCACCGGCCGGGCGCTTGGTGCTGAATCCGCGATCTTCAGTCGCGGACGCGGAGGATTCTCCGCCCTTGAACAGCACCCTCCAGACGGCTTCGTACGTCGTGTCGAAGAGCCCGCTCAGAGTCCGGTGCTGTGCCGGATCGAACTCCCACAGATTGAAGGCCCGCTGTTGGCAGGGGAGAATCCGACGGACGAGCATGACCTGGATCACGTTGACAAGCCTAAGCTTCTTGTTCACCAAGGTCTGGAGACAGGACTGGAGTCCTGTCAGCTCCTTCGAACTGTCCCATAGCAAGCCCTTCTCTTTCCAGGAGGTGAGCTGCATGGGAATACCAGTTCTGAATTTGGGGGCCGCTACCCATTTAGGGTCACGCGGCTCGGTGATGTAGAACCACCCCGATTGCCATCCCTTGATGGACTCCACGAAGGCCCCCTCGAGCCAGGTGACGTTGGGCATTTTTCCCACCATGGCGCCTCCGCACTCCGCTTGGACGCCCTTCACTACCTTCGGCTTGACATTGAAGGTCTTGAGCCACAAGCCGAAGTGGGGCTAGATGCAGAGGAATGCCTCGTACACGACGATAAATGCCGAGATGTTGAGGATGAAGTTTGGCGCCAGATCGTGGAAGTCCAGGCCATAATAGAACATGAGCCCCCGGACGAAGGGATGAAGTGGGAAGCCCAGTCCGCGAAGGAAGTGGGGAAGGAACACGACCCTCTCATGGGGCCTGGGGGTGGGGATGAGCTGCCCCTTGTCGGGCAGCCGGTGCGCGATGTCGCTGGAAAGGTATCCGGCGCCGTGCAGCTTTTTGATGTGCCCCTCCGTGATGGAGGAGGCCAGCCACTTGCCTCTCACTCCGGACATGGCTGGAGAAGGTTGAGGCAAGATGTGCGAACTTGGGCGCTGGAGCTCGAGTACGCGGAGATGGATAAGCAAAGGAGGAAGAAGGCGTAGGTAAAAAAAGGTGGATCCTTATCCCCTTATACATTGGCGGACGAAGACTATGCGTCCCCACCGGCCTGGTAAAACTCGCTTATCTCCCGAAGCACCACCATCAATGGCGCGGTTGGGTTACCCACGTCCGTATTGATGGGAATCCCGGAATAAGGGGAACACGATCTCTGCTTTGATAAGATGTGCCAAGGAAACCGCTTAACTAAACGCGCTGAGGTGGTATAATAAAAAACAATTCGAGTAAAAGCTTGGTAGTGGTGTGACGTCATGCCACAAAAAACGTCAGCGGATTGAAATTGTGTACATATTATTCTCTCTACGGTGGTATGTGGAATTTATTTTGCAGAGCCGGACACTATCCTGGTGTTCACAATCTTCTATGAGTTATTCGGAGGAGGAACCCGCCTTGCAATGCCGAACATTATGTGCGCCGGACTCATCGTCATTGAAGCCTGGCTCAGGGGCTACTGAGGGAGTCCTGGACTAGGGGGTGTCCGGATAGCCGGACTATCATCATCGGCCGGACTCCAAGACTATGAAGATACAAGATTGAAGACTTCATCCCGTGTCCGGATGGGACTTTCCTTGGCGTGGAAGGCAAGCTTGGCGATACAGATATGTAGATCTCCTACCATTGTAACCGACTCTGTGTAACCCTAGCCCTCTCCGGTGTCTATATAAACCGGAGGGTTTTAGTCCGTAGGAAAACATAACCATTACAACAATCATACCATAGGCTAGCTTCTAGGGTTTAGCCTCCTTGATCTCGTGGTAGATCCACTCTTGTACTACCCATATCATCAATATCAATCAAGCAGGAGTAGGGTTTTACCTCCATCGAGAGGGCCCGAACCTGGGTAAAAACATCGTGTCCCTTGTCTCCTGTTACCATCCGCCTAGACGCACAGTTTGGGACCCCCTACCCGAGATCCGCCGGTTTTGACACCGACAGGTGCCGTACACTCATTGGAATAGTGTCCGGGTCTTCCACAGTTGTAGCAATTTCGCTCTCGGCTAGAAGATCTCTTGTCATTGTAAGACCTTGACTTGGAGATTCTTTCTTTGCTTCTACTCTTGTAGAATTTGTTGAAGTTCTTCACCATTAAGCTCAATTCTTCATTGAAGGTTTGTTTCTCACTTGATGATGCGGGGGCTTCACTTGATGCTTTGTAAGCACCACTTGACTTGTTGTGAAGTTCCTCCTTATCCTTGAGTGACATCTCATGAGGAACAATTCTTCCAATGACTTCCGTTGGCTTGAGATCTTTGTAGTTTGGCATCATTTGGATCAATGTGCACACGGTATCATACTTTCCATCCAATGCTCTTCGGATCTTCTTGATGATAAATTTGTCGGTCATCTCTTCACTCCCTAAGCCGGCAATCTCATTTGTGATAAGTGCAAGCCTAGAGTACATTTCAGCGACACCTTCACCATCCTTCATTTTGAACTTGTCAAGCTGACTTTGGAGCACATCCAACTTGGATTCCTTGACGGATTTGGTACCTTCATGTATATCAATCAAAGTATCCCAAATTTCCTTTGCATTCTCAAGACGGCTAATTTTGTTGAATTCTTTGGGGCATAATCCGTTGAAGATGATTGTCGGAGTAATGGGCCACGGGTAGGCTAACCCGAACCCCAGAACCTTTCAAGACATCGGGGCAGGCTGCGCCCTGCGAGTCCAGGAGGCGACTCCAAGATGAACCGAGTCCCAGAGGTGACTCCCAGTCAGGCCGAGTCCCAGAGACAACTCCAAGACGAGCCGAGTCCCAGAGGCAACTCCAAGACGAGCCGAGTCCCAGAGGCGACTCCAAGACAAGACGACTCCCAGAAGGCGACTCCAAGATAAGCTGACTCCTGTCCAGCGACTTCCGGGAGGCCGACTATAGGAAGTCATCCTGCAACTCCAACCACCTTGTTATTTAAGGGCAGGCATGGCCACAGTGCGCCGAACCAACGAAGATCTCCGTCCGGCACGGCACTGTTGCCATGCCGGCCCTGACATCAGCTCTTGGGGGCGGAGCCCTGTGCCCACGACGGCCTGTCTGTACGGCCCAGAGACGGCGGGGCCTACCAGTCAGCGGGAGTAATGAAGACGGCAAGAGCGCCAAGAGACGGACCCGTTGGGAGTTGGCCCCTAGGAGTCGGCCGGCCCCTCCCACGGGCCCCACACGCCATTAACCAGACACGACGGCGAATGGCAACAGTGATCGCCCGTCAGGCGGCGGTACTGTTGCCATGACCCCATGACCGAGCCAGCGTCATTAGAAGCACGACTACAGTAATCTGTTGCCGGCAAGACCCGCCCGCGGCGGACAAGGGCTGTCGGCCCCGTACCAGGCAAGTCGGCGGGACCCACCAGTCGGCGGGCCCCAGTAGTCGGCGGAGAAGACGGCGCCTGAGAGACAGACGGCTGGGACCCGCACCCAGCCGGTTTTACCATTGCACCCCTGTGGGGGTAGGCCTACATAAACCCCCCAGGGCACCCATGCAAAGGGTTCGAATCCATGAGCACTAGACATGCCATATAGGAAGGAGAGAGCTAGCCTTGCCTTCTCCTACGTCCAGAAACAGCTCAAGGAGCAACCTTGTACTCACTTTGCCTTAGTGATCATGCGGCATGCATGTCTTCGCCTCATCCCGTTTCCAGGCACCGGCGATGTTCTACTCGCCCCCAACATGATAAGCCATCCTTTAGCGTATGTCGCACCCAACCCCCGACATTTGGCGCCCACCGTGGGGCGAGGTGCACCGTCATCCGGAGATCTGTTCTGGACGGGAACCCTTTTCCTCCCTGGCGAGCGCAGCCAGCCAGGCTCGCTAGACGGAGTCTGCATCGACGCGCTGTGCGACGCTGAGGCCGCCTGTGCAGCGAGCTGCCTCGCCGAACTTGTCGACGAGGTTCGCCTCTCCGACGAGCCTGCATCCGATGCAGGCACGGGCGGCCCTGAGAACCTCCTCGCGGGCCTCCTCGACCAACTCCATGTCACCGGCGAGCCTGCCGTTGACTTGGAGTCCGTAGGCTCCACCGACCCGATGCTGGTCGACTCCGAAGCCGCATCGCTTGACGCTTTTGCCACCAATGTGGTGGTCTACGACGAGCCGCTCCCTCGCAAGGAGAGCAGCGGAAGCACCGTCATGGAGGTGCTCGTCATCAGTCATGATGAGCGTTCCGGTGAGGGAGCTCATGACCCGCTCGACGCGGCTCTGCAAGACCTGACTGCGCCTATCCCAGAAGACGCAGACGCCGAGACGCTGGAGGCACGCCGCCTTCAGATCATCGAAGGCGCCAAGAAGCTGGCAAGCATGAGGCGCTTGTCAGAAGCCTACCAGCGCGAGATGGATCACGCTGTGGGCGGCTCGCCGGCTCCACCTGGGCTTAGCCGCCTAGGCGCGGTCCGACAGCGCGGCGCAACCATCGCTAGCCTGTTCGGGGCCAATCGCCCTGTATACGCCACGCCTGCGGAGAACATCCGCGCCGCCCAGGCGGTGACTGATGAGCTGAAGAACTTTGAAGGCGAAGAGCGCCGTATGATGACAGAGCGGGTCCAGCAGCTCCTCGATGCGGTTGCCGCGCAGAATGCAGCCGGCAGCCGCACGGAGGCGCCGTGGCAACCAGACGACGACCTGCCTCCCCGCCGAGATCAAGGCGCGATGTGTCAAACGCCGATTGGCAGAGTCCCCGGAAGAAAAGACAAAGAGCCGGCTGTCAGCCACAGTCGGACTCGCATCACCATCGAGCGCGACCAAGATGACCGCCCGAGAGCAGTGGAGCGGCAGGGCGACTATCTGCCTCCCCCACCAAGAAGAGAACGCCGAGTTTCCCCACCACCTATTGAGAATCCGACTCTCGGTGGCTGCCTAGGCCGCCGAGAGGGAGTCAGAGA
Organism: Triticum timopheevii; assembly: GCA_963921465.1. Taxonomy (NCBI): domain Eukaryota; kingdom Viridiplantae; phylum Streptophyta; class Magnoliopsida; order Poales; family Poaceae; genus Triticum; species Triticum timopheevii. The sequence goes on from OY997268.1 coordinate 476,197,717, forward strand.
GAATGACGGCCGCCACTGGATCGACCGACTCCACCGATCCCTGGCGCTGGAAGAAGAAGACGAGTTGGGTCTGCCTTGCTTTGGACCCCGCATCCGAGACGAACCCTTTCCCAAAGGGTTCACACTCCACCAAGACACACCCAAGTATACCGGCTCCGTGAAGCCGGAAGACTGGCTAGTTGACTACTCCACAGCCGTCAGCATAGCGAACAGCAACAAGCGTGTTGCCGTGGAGTATGTTCCACTCATGCTCCAGGGCACGACCCGGACATGGTTGAACAGCCTGAAGCCCCGCAGCATCAACAGCTGGGTCGACTTCACCGAGGCCTTCATACGCAACTTCACGAGCACGTACAAGCGACCTCCCAAGCCTCGCCAGCTTTCCTTGTGCGTGCAAGGCCTCGACGAGTCAACACGCGACTACCTCACGCGCTGGGCCGAGCTTCGAAACTCCTGTGAGGGCGTGCACGAGGTGCAGGCTATCGAATACTTCACCGCCGGGTGCAGAGAAGGCACTCTCCTCAAGCACAAGCTACTCTACGACGAGCCAGAGACCCTCGACGAGCTGCTGATCATAGCAGACAAGTACGCCACAGCCGACTCCTCCATGAAGACGGAGATTCAAGTTAATGCAACTGGCAAAGTGGCCCCTCAGCCTCCCAGAACTCCGGCTGGAGACGCCAGTCGGCGACAACAACAGAATGACAACAAGCGCAAGGCCCCACAGCCGACTTCCAGCAGTCGGCAGGTTGCGACACTCGAAGATCAACAGCCGGAGGGGCAGCCTCCGGCCAAACGACAAAAAGGCGGCAAGTCCAACTGGTTGCCGGCCTTCTCATACGAGCAGACTCTAGATGGTCCCTGCAAGTTCCACAGCGGCGCGAAGCCGTCAAACCACACCACTCGAAAGTGCCACTGGCTTACAAGAATCGCCAAGGGAGACGGCCTCCTTCCTCCCCCGGCTGCTGGGCCGCCGCCTCCACCGCCGCCCCAGCAGCCGGCTACCAGGCCAGTCGGTGCAATACGAGATGAGTACCCAGAAGAGCATAGAGCCTATGTGGTGTTCACCAGTGTGGATGACAATCGACGCAGCAGGCGGCTGCAGCAGCAAGAAGTGAATGAAGTGGCATCAGATACTCCAGAGTTTATGCATTGGTCCGAGAAGCCTATCAGTTAGAGCAGAGCAGATCACCCAGAGGTGATGCCGAATACGGGCTCCTATGACCTGGTCCTAAGTGCCACCTTGGCCACTGATAGGCGGGCCGCTCGCTTCTCGTGAGTGCTGATAGACGGAGGCAACAGCATCAACATCCTGTACAAGGACACCATGGAAAAATTAGGGATCAAGCAAAGACAGCTGCAGAGCAGCCGGACTGTGTTCCATGGCATTGTACCCGGCCTTTCCTGCTCACCAATCGGCAAGATCCTGATAGACGTCCTCTTCGGAGACAAAGATCATTTCCGCCGAGAGCCAGTCTGGTTTGAAGTGGTGGACCTCGAAAGCCCATACCATGCATTACTTGGCCGACCTGCTTTGGCCAAGTTCATGGCGGTCCCCCACTACGTCTACCTCAAGATGAAGATGCCGAGTTCCAAGGGGATTCTGACCGTAGCTGGTGACTACAGGAAGTCGTCCGCTTGCGCGGCTGAGAGCAGTCGGCTCGCCGAGTCCCTGGTGATCGCAGCTGAGAAGCGGCTCCTTGATCGGGTCGTGGCGATGGCTGGAAAGCAGCCAGAGATGTCGCCCGACCCCAAGGAGTCGGAAGCTGAGGGCTCGTTCAAGCCGGCCAAAGAGACCAAGAAGATACCCTTGGACCCGGAGCACCCAGAGAGGTACGCTGTCATAGGTGCAAACCTTGACAGCAAATAGGAAGGCGAGCTCGTCGATTTCCTCCGTGAGAATCGGGACATCCTTGCATGGTCCCCTAAAGACATGCCAGGTGTACCAACGGAATTCGCCGAGCACAAGTTACATGTCCGACCTGATGTGAAGCCCGTCAGGCAGCCCTTGCGCCGCCTGTCAGAAGAGAAGAGAAGAGTTGGTGGAGAAGAGATAGCCCGGCTCCTGGCGGCCGGCTTCATTATGGAGGTATTTTTCCCAGAATGGTTAGCAAACCCGGTCCTGGTGTTGAAGAAGAACAAGCAGTGGCAGATGTGTATTGACTACAGAAGCCTCAACAAAGCCTGCCCCAAGGACCCGTTTGCTCTGCCAAGAATTGATCAGGTGATAGACTCCACAGCCGGATGCGAGCTGTTGAGCTTCTTAGATGCATACTCTGGGTATCACCAGATCAAACTGAGCCCAGCAGACAGACTGAAGAGCGCCTTCATCACACCGTTCGGAGCCTTCTGCTACCTGGCCATGATGTTCGGCTTGAGGAATGCTGGCGCCACCTTTCAGCGTTGCATGCAGAAATGCCTCCTCAAGCAACTCGGCGGAAACGCCCACGTCTACGTGGATGATGTGGTGGTGAAGACGGAAAAGCGCGGGACACTGATGGAGGACCTCAAAGAAACCTTTGAGAACCTGTGCCGATTTCAGATCAAGCTCAACCCAGAGAAGTGCATCTTCGGAGTACCAGCAGGCCAACTCCTTGGTTTACTGGTCTCTGAACGCGGCATAGAGTGCAACCCTGTGAAGATCAAGGCCATCGAGAGGATGGAGGTACCCAGCCGACTGTTAGATGTGCAGAAGTTCACCGACTGTTTGGCGTCCATCAGCCGATTCATCAGTCGGCTGGGCAAGAAAGCTCTCCCTTTGTACCAACGGATGAAGAAAACCACCTTTTTGAGTGGAACCACAAGGCGGACGAAGCTTTTCCCTAGCTGAAGAAGATGTTGACTACTCCCCCTGTGCTGGCGGATCCGACTCCTAAAGAGCCCATGCTCCTATACATTGCTGCCACCAGCCGAGTAGTCAGCACAGTCATTGTAGTCGAGCGCAAAGAGGAAGGCAAGGCGCTCCTTGTCCAGAGACCGGTATATTACCTGAGCGAGGTACTGTCAACCTCCAAGCAGAACTACCCCCACTACCAGAAGATGTGCTACGGCGTGCACTTTGCCGCCAAGAAGTTGAAGCCTTACTTTCAAGAGCATCCAATCACTGTGGTTTGCACTACCCCGTTGGCCGAGATCATTGGGAGCCAAGATGCTTCTGGCCGAGTGGCTAAATGGGCCATAGAGTTGGCTCCCTACACCATCTACTACCAGCCCCGCACCGCCATCAAGTCGCAAGCACTGGCCGACTTCCTCGTCGACTGGGCCGAGACCCAGTACCTACTGCCGGCGCCCGACTCCACCCATTGGCGGATGCATTTTGATGGCTCCAAGATGCGCACCGACTTGGGAGCCGGCGTCGTCCTCACTTCCCCTAAAGGCGAGAAGCTCAAGTATGCGCTGCAGATCCACTTCGCGCCTTCAACAACGTCGCCGAATACGAGGCGCTCATTCATGGGCTCCGGCTTGCCAAAGAACTCGGCATTCGTCGGATCCTGTATTATGGCGACTCTGATCTGGTGGTCCAGCAGTCATCTGGCGACTGGGACGCCAAAGATGCGAACATGGCGAGCTACCGCTTCCTGGTGCAGCAACTCAGCGGATACTTCGAGGGGTGCGAGTTCCTTCACGTGCCAAGAAACGACAACGACCAAGCAGACGCCTTGGCACGAGTCGGCTCCACCCGCCAAACGATAGCATCCGGCGTCGCTCTTCAGCGCCTCCTTAAGCCGTCTATCAAGCCTTCACCAGAATCAGACTCCATCTTTGTGCCGGCTCCCCCCGAAGAAGTCGGATCCGATTCAAGAGCCCCAGCAGACGGCCCCAAGAAAGTCGCAGTCGAAGCCGACCCGGGGACTTCAGAACCCGGCCCGGGGACTGCGGCAACCGGCCCGAAGACCTTAGAACTCGGCCCGGGGACTGTGCCAGTCGGCCCGGGGACTGCCCCAATCGGCCCGGGGACTTCGTCAATCTAGCAAGCGGCCACAGACTCCAGCCCACCGCCTCCCAGCCCAGCCGCCCTTGTCCAAGTCGCAGTGGTGGTGATTGAAGAAATAGCAGCACCCTCATGGGTGTAGCCCATCCTCAAGTTTCTAGTGAACAAAGAGCTGCCAACTGATGAAATCTTGGCTCGGCAAGTACAACATCGAGCGGCAGCCTACACCATAGTCAACAGAGAGCTGGTCAGGTGCAGCATCACTGGTGTCTACCAGCGCTCCATTGAGCCAGAGCAAGGCCAAGCAATTCTCAGAGATATCCATCAAGGCGAGCGCGGCCACCATGCGGCCTCAAGAGCACTCGTCGCCAAAGCCTTTCAGCATAGTTTCTTCTGGCCAACTGCCCTGGAAGAGGCCAAGGAATTAGTCCAAAAATGCAAGGGGTGCCAGAAGTTCCGCTCCAAGCCGCTCCAGCCGGCTTCTGCACTGAAGACAATCCCCATCGCCTGGCCGTTTGCAGTTTGGGGCCTAGACATGGTGGGACCATTCAAGACGGCCCGAGGCGGCCTAACTCACTTACTCGTCGCAGTGGACAAGTTCACCAAGTGGATAGAAGCAAAGCCCATCAAGAAGTTGAACGGTCAGACTACAGTGACTTTCATCACCGACATCACGGTTCGGTGCGGCATACCGCACAACATCATCACCTGCAATGGCACAAATTTTGCCAAGGGCGCCTTGGCCTGTTTCTGCGCGACGCAGGGCATCCGACTGGACTTGGCGTCCGTTGCCCATCCACAGTCAAATGGCCAAGTGGAGCAAGCAAACGGCCTCATCCTATCTGGCATCAAGCCTCGACTGGTCGAACCACTCGAGCGTTCGTCCGACTGTTGGCTTGAGGAGCTGCCAGCCGTCCTCTGGAGTCTGCGCACGACTCCAAACAAGTCAACCGGCTTCACGCCTTTCTTCCTCGTCTATGGTGCCGAAGCCGTCATCCCGACGGACATAGAATTCTACTCTCCGCGAGTCACCATGTACACCAAAGAGGAAGCGGATGAAGCACGTCAAGATGGCGTCGATCTGCTGGAGGAGGGCCGGCTATTGGCACTCAGCCGGTCCAGCATCTACCAGCAGAGTCTGCACCGATACTACAACAGGAAGGTCAGGCTGAGATCTTTCCAAGAGGGCGACCTTGTGCTCCGATTGATCCAGCGAACAGCCGGCCAGCACAAGCTGTCGGTGCCTTGGGAAGGCCCCTTCATCATCAGCAAAGTGCTGGGCAACGACTCCTACTACCTAATCGACACCCAGAAGCCCCGAGCACGCAAGAGGGACGACTCCGGTAAAGAGTCGGAACGGCCATGGAACACAAATCTTGTCCGGAGATTTTATAGTTGATGCAGTATGTACCACGCTACCCTTTGTATTAAAGTATCGAGACTTTGGGCCCCTCGAGACGAGCTCGGGGACTGCCCTTTTTGTTATCTGTATGATAAGAATTATGCCTTCGAGTATGCTACTTTTTGTTATGCCGCTCGGCACCGGGTTCGACTAGTCTGCCCGGGGACTCGCCGTCTTGCGCTATGAAATGCTTCCTGCAGTCGGACAAGTAGTGTGCGGTGCTTAGGCCGTCTCCTGTCAGAAGCCGCAGCTCGCAGGGCGACTGTTGGTAGGTAGAGAGTAAGCAAGAATGAGCGCCCACACGAAAAAATGGCTAAGGACTCAAAGCATAAGCATAGCCCAAGCCGGCTCCCAGCCTTTCTTCGCAGAGCCAATTTTGGAATAGTTAGCTTGCCGCTTTCTATCCAACTTGCTAAAAGACTCTAAAAAAGGCCAAGTACTTGCCTTCCCTAAAGTAGCCAAGCATTTGACCCAGCGGCAGTCCGCGAGCGGTTGTCCGTCTGACAAAGCGGCGACTATGGGAAGGCGGCAAAGGAAAAAGCCAAAAGAGCGATGAACAAGGAAAGATAGAATTCGGATAAATATTTACATAACATAGGCCCCTGGCCAAGTTCAAAATACACCCCGCGGGTGCAATTGTGCAAATTAACAAGTTTTTTCAAAGCACTATGAAAGCAGATAAAGTAAACGCAAGACGGAAGCCTAAGAAGCGGCAGACGGGTTCGGAGGGTCGGAGGAGACGCCGGTGTCAGGTGCCGGGGCGGCCGGCTGGGCAGTCTTGGCTTGATCGCCTCCGGTGGCAGCCGGCTCGATCGGACGCGACTCGTTACTGGAGGCACGGTCGAGTTGAGGCTGGTCGCCCGCTCCGCCTTCTGGCGCCTCCGTCTCGCCTCCATCCTCCGCCTCGTCTCCCTCCTCGGCACTGGAGCCGATCACCTCCGCCGAGTCCTCGTTGTAGTCCGGGTTCATCCCGAACCACTCTGGCGGCACCTCCTCGCCGTTCGCGGCCCGCTCAGGAACAAAGACGCTTGTGTCGGTGTAGTCGGCAATCGCCGCCGCACGATCGACGAGGGCGCCTTCCACAGCCACCAGCTCTACCTGGGCCTCTGACCAGAACGTGGCCAGCCGGTCCAGGTCCAGCCCTGGATACCAAGCCTTGACGAGTTCCAGGGCCCGGCGCGCTCCAGCCTGGGCCGAGGAACCCTTCCAAGCCTCAAGACGGCCAGCTGCGACCTCCAGCCAGTCGGCAGTCCGACTGGGAGTGCACAGAGCTGGCATGTCTGGCCACAGGGCGGCAATCGCCTGGGCTCCGGCACGTTGAAGCCGGTGCAGCAACTGATGGGCCGGCCGCAGACGAGTCTCGATGCTTAGGAGCTGCTTGTCGATGGTCAGGGGGGCGTTGGCGGCGATCTCCACGCCATTTGCCCTCCGCGCCTCGCGATCAGCCTCAATGGCTCGATTGACCGCCTGCGACTGGCCAGGGAAGAAGTCTGCCAAACAACAAAGAAGCAAGAGAAAGAGTCAGGAGTCGGCCTGACTTACAGTCGGCGGCTCGAAGAAAGAAAGCAAAGAAACTCACCGTCGACGATGTCTTCGATCTCATGGAAGCCGGAGGTCAGAATCGCCTCTTTGTCGGTCCAGGAGGAGCGCTCGCTCTCGAACTCGGCCAAGAGAGTGGTCTCTCTCTTCTCCGCCTCGTCCCGCGCCTTCTTGAGCAACTCCTTCTGCTCCACCAGCTGTGTAGCCAGCAGGTCGCGCTCTGTGGTGAGCTTGCCGCACTCCTCCTCCTTGGCACGTAGGGCAGTGCTGACTTCGCCCAACCATTCCTGAAGAGCGGCATTGGCCTCTGAAGAACAAAGGGGAAAGACGTTAAGTCGTCAGCAAAGAAGATCGCCGGGAAGATCCGGCCCGACTGCTCAGCAGTTGGCCCGAATCTCGGGGACTACAGCCCGCGGGTGCGCTAGCGCGCCCCCGCGAAAAATAAGAAGGACTTACTCCGGCTCTCCGACAAGTCGGCAGTCCGCTTCCCCAGCTGCTCAACATTGCGGTTGAAGGCAGTGACTCGGAGGTTGTGATACTCCTGTGATAAATAAATAGACAAAGGTGAATATCTGGAACTCGCCAGATGAAGTTCCGGACCGCCTGCTCAGCAGCCGGCCCGAAACTCGGGGACTACACCCAGTGGGTGCGCCGGCGCGCCCCCACAGAGAAGAACGAGAAAGAACAAAGTCAAAAAAGAAAAACATACCCGAATAGCTGCTCACGACGCCAGGTGCGCCTTGGTGCAGCCCTGGATGGCCTCGCCCTTAGCTCGCAGTTTCGCCTGGACGTCCAGGAGCGCCTGGTTCATCGGACCGTTGCCGCCTCCTCGCACCCATCCAGTAGGCGCGGCGCTTGTCACCTCGGCATCTGGGATGGCCGAGCTGGCGGCGCCGGCCTCCAAGGGGCGTGGCGCCGAAACCGCCTTCTCAAGGCGGCAGCGCGCTGGTGAGGCGACTTGAAGGAGCAGCCTCGTCACCGCCTCGTCTTCAGTCGGCGGCGTCGGCTGCTTGCCATGCGCGCTCCCCGACGGCGGCGGAGGCGGCGGTGGCGGCGTGGCCGTGCCCGACGCGGAGGCCTGGCCACCATCCTTCTCCATAATGGGGTTCTCCCCGCCGACTTCCACAGTCTTCCCCATGAAGTCTGGAGGCGGCGGTGCGGAGTTCAGCGGGACGACGAGCAACACCGACTGGCGGTGCATGTCCTTCTCAGCTTGCTGTCTCGCTGCAGCGGCGGCTTCGGCCTCCTCCAGTTTCTTTTGGGCGGAGGCCCCTGCCTTCTCGGCCTCCGCCTTCTCCAGACGGTCGGCCTTCTCCTCGTCGCGCTTCTCCCGCGCGTTTCGCTTCGTCACCTCCCGGAGGTCGGCGGCGGGATCAATCCGCCGAGTGTTGGCGGACGTCTCGGCCGACCCAATGACAGAGGGGACGGCGACCCTCTCAAGAGAAAGAGGGGCCCTGAAGCAAAGGAGTGTAAAAGACTTGGAAAAGATTCATCAAAGAAAACAAGACGGAGGCCGAGAGCACTTACGCAGAGACTAGCGGCGGCTTCTTCACTTTCTTAGGGAAGCGGTTGGCCTTTGCGACCGCCTACTCCCACTTGGTCGCGGCGGCCGCCCCCTTGAACTTCTTCGGCCGGCCTCCGAGCGAACTTGGCCCAGCCCGACGCTTCTTCGCGTCGACTTGACCGGCCAAGCCGGCGGGGGAACTCGCGCCTGGATGGCCGGCTTTCGATTGGCGGCACAGGGCGACTTCCCCTTCGGCGTCGTCGTCTGGCCAGTCGGCGAAGGTCGCCGAGGGCCTGAAGCCGCCTTCCACTCCTCCTCCTCCGCCTTCGGCGTTGGCCTCCATCGTAGCCGCCCCCAAGTCGGGGTCGTCAACATCACTCTCCGCCCGATCGGGGGCGAACTCGCGGGGCAGTCCCGTGGCGCCGGCTGTAGGCTGGATGAGGGGTTCTGACTCGAAGAAACCAAGAGGATCAGAAGTCGGATTCGGCTGCAGAAGAAAAACAGAAGAGAAAAATATACAACTTACCACTGGCGTGGGGTTGGCGCGCGAGTACGGCTCTTTGCCGAACTGCCAGTCCGCCGCGAGCTCGCAGTTCGCGACGTGGTTCACCCTGTTCGCCACCTCCGCGTGGGGCATGTCCCTGGTGCACATCCGGCTTGGGTCCCGGTGGTCGCTCATCTGACAGATCAGATGAGGTCAGCCTTGGAGTGAGAGGACTCGGCGCGCCACGAAGGCGGCCAGCAAGTCGGCCCCGACCAAGCCTTCCGACCGCGTCAGCACTCGGAGTCGCGCGACGGCGGCGGCGCCTGCAGGAGTCAGCGTCTTAGCCCAATGGGACCAGCTGGGAAGCCTCCCAGCCGGCGCGCCGGCTTCGTAAGGCGGCAGGTTGACCGAGTCGCCTTTCGGGGTGACGTCAACATCGCTCGCCGCCCGATCGGGGGCGAACTCGGGGGCAGTCCCATGGCGCCGACTGTAGGCTGGATGAGGGGGTTCTGACTCGAAGAAACCAAGAGGATCAGAAGTCGGATTCGGCTGCAGAAGAAAAACAGAAGAGCAAAATATACAACTCACCACTGGCGGGGGGTTGGCGCGCGAGTACGGCTCTTTGCCAAACTGCCAGTCCGCCGCGAGCTCGCAGTTCGCGACGTGGTTCACCATGTTCGCCACCTCCGCCTGGGGCATGTCCCTGGTGCACATCCAGCTTGGGTCCCGGTAGTCGCTCATCTGACAGATCAGATGAGGTCGGCCTTGGAGTGAGAGGACTCGGCGCGCCACGAAGGCGGCCAGCAAGTCGGCCCCGACCAAGCCTTCCGACCGCGTCAGCACTCGGAGTCGCGCGACGGCAGCGGCGCCTGCAGGAGTCAGCGTCTTAGCCCGATGGGACCAGCTGGGAAGCCTCCCAGCTGGCGCGCCGGCTTCGTAAGGTGGCAGGTTGACCGAGTCGCCTTCCGGGGGGACGTTCTTCATGTAGAAGTACGACCGCTGCCACATCTTCACCGACTTGATCAGCGCGATGGAGGGGAATGGATTGTCGGTGGTCGACCTTCGCATCGCGATGAAGGCGCCGCACTGAGCCAGTATGCCGGCGACGTGCGTGCCGAGTTTAGATTGGAAGAACTCTCCCCACAGCTCGATGGTGGGGAGAACGCCAAGAAAACCCTCGCACAGGGTGGCGAAGGCGGCCAGCAGCACCACCGTGTTCGGAGTGAGGTGGTGCAGCTGGAGCCCGTTGAACTCCAAGAAGGAGCGGAAGAAGCCGCTCGCCGGCAGGCCCAGGCCGCACATGAGGTGCGAGCGGAATATGACCCGCTCGCCCTCCTCTGGCGCCGGCCTTATTTCCCCCGCCGGCGCGGCGCGGGCTCACACCAAGTTCGCGCCGGGGAGCCGGCGCGTCTTATGGAGGTGCTCGATGAGGTCGTCGTCCACCGCAGAGCCGTCCCACACGCCGGAGCGCACGGCAGGAGCCGCGGCGGCGGAGGAGGAACTCATGGCTGCGGGTGCAGCACGGCTTGGTGCGACGATGGCAAGAAGAAGAAGAGGCAAGAGGAAGCGGGGGAGCAGGGAGGAATGGTTGCGCGTGTTTCGCCGTCCCGCTCCCCCCCCCCCCGCCTACTTATAGGCCCGTAGACTGAGAAGCCGATGGGGCGGCGTGGGATTAACTGCGCATGGGACCCCACGCCCCCCACGATTTACCCCACGAAGTTACTGCGCGCAGTAACGACGTGGGAAACCCAACCGTCCGCGCGGCCGCAACGGATCCGTTCGCGGGCCGAGGCGCGGTAGTGGCGGGCCCCGCCCGACGGCCTGTCCCATCGCGCGCATGGGTGGGCAGACTGCCGCTACCGCGTGGCGCCGCGCGACGGCTCCGCGGCGAGCGAGCGCGGGGAAGCGTATCAGGCACGCCGCCTGGCACCCGCCGCAACTTTCAAAACTCCTTAGGGGGCAAGACGGCCCTCAGTGAATCCGACTCCAGCCCGTTGGCTTGAAGGAAGACGGCTAGCAAGGCCTGAATTCCACCGCCTGAGGAATGAAACTGTTGAGGCCCCACGACGTATCACCCTCGGGGCCTCACTAGCTTCGCGAACTACTGTCAGAGTAATGGGCCACGGGTAGGCTAACCCGAGCCCCAGAACCTTTCAAGACATCGGGGCAGGCTGCGCCCTGCGAGTCCAGGAGGCGACTCCAAGATGAACCGAGTCCCAGAGGCGACTCCCAGTTAGGCCGAGTCCCAGAGGCGACTCCAAGACGAGCCGAGTCCCAGAGGCGACTCCAAGACGAGCCGAGTCCTATAGGTGACTCCAAGACGAGCCGAGTCCCAGAAGGCGACTCCAAGATAAGCCGTCTCCTATCCAGCGACTTCCGGAGAGGCCGACTATAGGAAGTCGGCCTGCAACTCCAACCACCTTGTTATTTAAGGGCAGGCATGGCCATAGTGCACCGTATCAACGGAGATCTCCGTCCGGCGCGGCACTGTTGCCACGCCGGCCCTGACATCAGCTCTTGGGGGTGGAGCCCTGTGCCCACGATGGCCTGTCTGTACGGCCCGGAGACAGCGGGGCCTACAAGTCAGCGGGAGTACTGAAGACGGCAAGAGCGCCAAGAGACGGACCCGTTGGGAGTCGGCCCCCAGGAGTCGGCCGGCCCCTCCCACGAGCCCCACACGCCATTAACCAGACACGACGGGGAATGGCAACAGTGATCGCCCGTCAGGCGGCGGCACTGTTGCCATGACCCCATGACCGAGCCAGCGTGATTAGAAGCACGGCTACAGTAATCTACAGCCGGCAAGACCCGCCCACGGCGGACAAGGGCTGTCAGCCCCGTACCAGGCAAGTCGGCGGGACCCACCAGTCGGCAGGCCCCAGTAGTCGGTGGAGAAGACGGCGCCTGAGAGACAGACGGCTGGGACCCGCACCCAGCCGGTTTTACCATTGTACCCCCGGGGGGTAGGCCTATATAAACCCCCAGGGCACCCATGCAAAGGGTTCGAATCCATGAGCACTAGACAGACCATATAGGAAGGAGAGAGCTAGCCTTGCCTTCTCCTACCTCCAGAAACAGCTCAAGGAGCAACCTTGTACTCACTTTGCCTTAGTGATCATGCGGAGACCCCGCAGAGTAGCAGTAGGGGTGTTATCTCCACGGAGAGCCTCGAAGCTGGGTAAGATCCGCCGGCGTGCATGTCTTCGCCTGATCCTGTTTCCAGGCACCGGCGATGTTCTACTCGCCCCCATCATGATAAGCCATCCTTTGGCATATGTCGCACCCAACCCCCGACAATGATATCACAAGCTTGAGCGTTGAATTGCAGCATCTTCAATTCTTCCGCATTAGCTTCACGGTTCGGTTCTCTCCCATCAAAGAATTCACCTTGCAAGCCAATACAAATAATTGCCCAATCGGCGGGGTTATGTCCGAGAATATGCATTTTCATCTTATGCTTCCAACTAGCAATAGTACCATCAAAGTAAGGACCTCTATGGTGATAATTTCCCTCGCTAGACGCCATACTCTCCTAGGTTGTGAAACCAAGGCTATGACCACCAAAAGCTATGGAAATCAAAGCAAATGGAGACCAAAGCTCTGATACCACTTGTAGGACCTTGAAGTATGTCTAGAGGGGGGGTGATTAGACTACTTGACCAATTAAAATCTTAACCTTTTCCCAATTTTAGAGTTTGGCAGATTTTAGCTATCGTAGGACAAGTCAAGCAATCATCACACAATTCAAGCAAGCATGCAAAGAGTATATAGGCAGAGGAAATTAAAGCATGCAACTTGCAAGAAAGTAAAGGGAAGGGTTTGGAGGATTCAAACGCAATTGGAGACACGGATGTTTTTGGCGTGGTTCTGGTAGGTGGTGCTATCGTACATCCATGTTGATGGAGACTTCAACCCACGAAGGGTAACGGTTGCACGAGTCCACGGAGGGCTCCACCCACGAAGGGTCCACGAACAAGCAACCTTGTCTATCCCACCATGGCCGTCGCCCACGAAGGACTTTCCTCACTAGCGGTAGATCTTCACGAAGTAGGCGATCTCCTTGCCCTTACAAACTCCTTGGTTCAACCCCACAATCTTGTCGGAGGCTCCCAAGTGACACCTAGACAATCTAGGAGACACCACTCTCCAAGAAGTAATAAATGGTGCACTGATGATGAACTCCTTGCTCTTGTGCTTCAAATGATAGTCTCCCCAACACTCAACTCTCTCTCATAGGATTTGGATCTGGCGGAAAGAGGATTTGAGTGGAAAGCAACTTGGGGAAGGCTAGAGATCAAGATTCATATGGTAGGAATGGAATATCTTGGCCTCAACACATGAGTAGGTGGTTCTCTGTCAGAAATGGTAATTTGGAAGTGTAGGTTTAGTCTGATGGCTCTCTCCATGAATGAAGAGGATGTGGAGGGGTATATATAGCCTCCACACAAAATTTAACCGTTACACATAATTTACCAAACTCGGTGGGACCGATTCTACAGACTCGGTCGGACCAATTTAGCAAACTTAGTGACTGTTAGGATTTTCAGTGGGACTGACATGCAACTCGGTGAGACCGATTCGGTTAGGGTTAGGGCATAACTAATCTCTGTAAGACAAATTACACAAACTCGGTGAGACCGATTTTGCTAATAAGCTTTCCAGAGAGTTGGTCAGGTAAACTCGGTGGGACCGATTTGCTCTTTTCGGTGAGACCAAAATGTTACAAAAGGGAAACAGAGAGTTTACATTGCAATCTCGGTGGGACCGATCGCTCACTTCGGTTAGACCGAAACGTTACGAAGGGAAACAGAGAGATTACAATCCCATCTCGGTGAGACCGAGATCCCTATCGGTAGAACCGATTTGCTTAGGGTTTGTGGCAGTGGCTATGACTTTTGGAATCGGTGGCGCCGGATAGGAAGAATCGGTGTGACCGATTTTGGCTTTAGGTTTAGGTCATTTGTGGATGTGGGAAAGTAGCTGAGGGTTTTGGAGCATATCACTAAGCACATGAAGCAAGAGGCTCATTAAGCAACACCTCATCCCTCCTTGATAGTATTGGCTTTTCCCATAGACTCAATGTGATCTTGGATCACTAAAATATAAAATGAAGAGTCTTGAGCTTTTGAGCTTGAGCCAATCCTTTGTCCTTAGTATTTTGAGGGATCCACTTTCATCATCCATGCCATACCATTCATTGAGCTTTCCTGAAATAATAGTCTTGGAATAGCATTAGCTCAATGAGCTATATGTTGTTATGAATTACCAAAACCACCTAGGGATAGTTGCACTCTCAGTAAGGCGTGTCAACTTTGATTGAACACAAACAAACCTAGGGCAGGCTATTAGGTGTCCAGGTGTGTAGGGAGTCACCAATAATTTCTCACCTTTTATTTGCAGACGACTCCTTGATTTTGATGCAGGCAGATTCTAGTAACGCCACATCCCTGAAGAGTATATTGGATGATTATTGTGTAGCCTCGGGACAACTGGTTAGTGTTGCAAAATCTTCAATTTTTTCCAGTCCCAATACAGAGGTGGAGGTGAAAGTAGAGGTCTGCCAAATTCTTGATATAATGACAGAGTCCTTGGCTGACAAATATTTGGGTTTACCCTCTATGATTGGGGTTGATCGCACAGATTGTTTCTTGCATTTAATAGAGAGAATTCAGAAGATGGTAAATGGATGGAAGGAGAGAACTTTGTCTTTTGATGGTAAGGAGGTCCTTCTCAAAGCGGTGTCCTAAGCCATCCCTACTTATGCGATGAGTGTATTCAAATTCGCCTAAAAAATTGTAAGGGGATCAATGATGCAATGTCGCAATATTGGTGGGGTGATGAGGAAAACCATAGAAGAATGCATTGGTTTGCATGGTGGAAAATGTGTATCCCCAGGAGAAAGGTGGTATGGGGTTCCATGATATCCATTGCTTCAACTTGGCAATGCTTGCCAAGCAATGCTGGAGGCTAATTGAAAATTATGATTCCTTGTGTGCTAGAGTTCTCCGTGCAAGATATTACCCTTCGGGTGATATTCTTAATAGCACACTAAAGAAAGGATCCTCTTTCCACTACAAAAAAATACACTTCCGTGATGATACGTGTTTGTCACAGTAGGTCGCGTTTATTGTCATGCATGTACATCCATGACGATTTTATGACAGAATCAAGATAGTCATACCTGTGCTGTCGTAGAAGTGTTCCATGACATTACCAAAATTATCATCACGGAAGTGTCCACTTCCATGACGATAAATCGCGCATCACAGAAGTGCTTTCATCAAGGGTGACCGACACGTGGCATCCACACCGTAATGGAATGCCGTTAAACTATCGGGTCGGGTTTTGGATCCGATTACCCGTTAACAGCCCAGACCAATGGGAAATTTCCACGTGTAAAATTCTGATTGGCCGAAGGGACACCTGTCAGCTCTTCAGTGGGCCAGATGTCGCCCGTCCATTGGAGGAGACATGCCTATAATACGTCAACACGTGGCTGGGCCCAACAGAAGCCCATATATGTTAAAAAGGCCGGCCCAGTCAAAGGCCCGTAGTACTTAATTAGATACTAGTGGGCCAGCCCAATAACGGCCCATTTACCGAAGCCAGATCTGGCTTGTTAATTATTCGCCCAATATTTGGGCCCATTTCCGGCCCGAAGCCAGATCTGGCCCGTTAATTGTTCACCCAATATTTGGGCCCCTTTGCGGCCCGAAGCCAGATCTGGCCCGTTAATTGTTCGCCGAATATTTGGGCCCAACTACAGCCCATTGACTTTCAACCTGTTAGAGGCCTGATGTAGACATGGGCCCATTTCAGCCCGGTGTGACTTTCGGCCTGGGAATGGCCCGTGCTGCCCATGGGCCTTATATGGTCCGATGGGACATCGGGCCCACTAACGGCCCGTGCTAAAGGTGGCAACAGTTAAGCCCAACGTGACTTTGGGCCTGCTAAAGGCCTGTCGCGTAATTCGGCCCGTTGTGCCTGTACTAAGCATTCGGCCTCTTAAAGGCCCATGATATCAGTGGGGTAACTAAGGCCCGAGATATGTTTCGGCCTGGTAATGGCCCGTGAGCTAACTGGGCCCAAAAAGGCCCGGTTTACATTCCAGCCTGCTGAAGGCCCGTCGACGACTAGTGAAAATTGAGGCCCAGCATGCATTTTGGTCTGCTAAAGGCCCATGGTTTCATCTTAGCCGTAACATGCCAGTACAATATTCAGCTTGTTAATGGCCCAACGCTACCTGGGCCAAACTAAGCGTTGGGTCGACAAAAGGCCCAACTAAAATATAGGCCGGTGTAAGTTGTGGGCCTGGCGCAATGTGTGAAGGCCCCAATCATTCGGGCCCAAGAAAGACGCAGGCCAGCCCAATTGTGGCCCGCTAAAAACCAGGCTCGTTAGAGTCAAATGTTTCGGCCCGGTCGACTACATCTGATTTTTTTCAGATAGCGAATGATGGCAGTAACTAGTAGGAATTAAGAACAAACCTACTCTATACAATAAAGAAATTATGGCATAGTAACTAAGAATAAACCTACACTATACAATAAAGGATTTAAGGTATATTACATCCACTGGGCATCGAAGTTCGCCACCAGTGATCATAAAGCGCAATGAAGAAGCCGATTACAAAAACTGGGCACCATTGAAGCGTAACAAAATAATACTGAACCGAGACCACTTCCAAGATAGTTCAAGAAAGGTTAGCCTTGCGGGGGAACTACTGCGCAAGCTATTGAGCAAGGCTGTGAGACCGTCCTAGCATGTCGGTCATAGCTTCCAGGTGTAGCTGTTTAGCGATGAGGTTCTCATTTGTGTTCTTCGCAATCTTTCTTAGAGATATGACTTCAAGTCAAAGTTGAATTGCAGAATGCCTTTCTGCTAGAACTTGGGACTGAAGAAGTCGAACTAATTCAGACAACGAATTCTGTGAGCTTGTCTGACTGCTAGTCTCAAGTAACTTGAACACTGCATCAAGACAAGACTTTGGGGTTGTCTCGCTATCTTCAAGATGTTTTGCCTTCTTTGCTGCAATATATGTTGGGTTTGTCTCACAGCCTTCAGCAGACTTGTGCATGCCATCAGGCATATCACCCTGAAACAAAGTAGAGAGATGATAGGTTTTGCATGTGTATAAACAAAGATGATAACTGTGCTGTCAATTCCATCCAATTTCAAATTAGAAAATAAAGAGTAAGTTCAAAATATCAATAGCATAATTTGGCATTGTTCATAATGCGAGGAGCTTCACCACACTACTGGATTACCATGTCAACATAACAAGCATAGATGAAGGGCAAAGAAAATCATTGTATCTATTTTGGATAATGTGCATGACATGTTGTTCATATCATCAACCACATCAGTAAGATAAAACATGAGATGACAAGGTGCAAACATGGGCTGCTTCACCACACACTGGATTATAGATCCACAAAAACAAGCATACATATAGGGAGTATTAAGTAATATGCATGGTATGAATAAGGAATTTGGTTTTACTTACTTAGAACTTACGGTTCTTGCGAACATGCATTTTGGTAGAAACAGCAAACTAAACAGCAGTAAACGATAGGGAGTATGAGAAAATTAAACAATAGTTGAGGATAGAGGCTTTAGAAGGACTGACTTACATTAACAGTTAACACCGGCTTTATAATGCCCTTCTTCATGTCAAGGGAAGGATAACTCAAGAATTTCAGAACAGAATCTTCTTCATAAGCATTGCCTGTACTCTACATTTTGTATTGAGTAATTATAGATATGATAATACTGGAAGGTATAGAGGATAATGAAGATAAGATGCAGATTAATGCTACATAATCAACTACCAATCCCTGGAAGTACAAGCGTTACAGGACAAAATGTACTGACAAGAGCAATGGGCTACACTTCTACACTGGCATTGTCTGTGTATTCTACTTGTTGGTAAGATTAAATATAGATCTAATCTTTTTTAGTAAATGGTGGGCGAGGGAGATAAGATGCAGAATGCTACACAATGAACCAATCCCTCTTCCCATAATACAAGAGTGTTTTGAACATTGGTGTACTGTACAAAACGTTCTTATATTATGGGACGGAGGGAGTAGCTGTTAAAGTAAGTACAGTGATAAACCACGTTCAGTCCTTACAAGAGGACTGCAGAGCTAAACCTCTTCAAAAGCATTCGGCTGATTCTAAATTTATGTAAGAGTCCATACGGATCTTATAATGTCCACCAAATGGACGATTACGAGGCTAACATGTGCAGTGATGCTACATAATCAAACAACTATGAAAGTAAGTATGGTCATACAGGGCAAGAGGTACTCACAAGAGCAATGCAGTGTGCAGTATAGTTGCGAGATTTTGTGCTCCCTTGAGAACAAATGTTCTTCTGCTAACAGTTTTCGTACAAGTGAGACATTAAGGCAAATGCAGAAATGTAGTTCAAATTGTGATGTGATATCATAGACAATACTTTACGCTGCAGCCGAGACCAATGTGTAACAAGATTATTCCAGTCACCATCGGAGAAATGTAGCACCGGAGACTTTACAGAAATTTTGTTCAAAGGCTTGCCATCGAAGTGTGCTTGCCTCAGGTAGGAATGATACTTCATCAACGAGTGCTTGAAAAGTGCAACCAACCCTTGCTCGTCTTCACAATCCAGTTTGCTCCTCGCCTATTTAGAAGAATGAAATCTTGTGTCTCCTGTCAGCAGAAACATATGCAATAATGACCATGAATAACATTAGTACATTACTTATGCGTAAGTTGTGGAGGAAGACTGGAAATTGTTCTGTGTCTGCGGTATAATCTTTCCATGAAGGAAAGATGCGCACAAAGTTCCTGACAACAACATAAGCTTCATCTTCTAAACTGGGAAGAAATGGAACAGGGGTCCTATTTGCTGCAATTGGGGCTCTCTCTGGTTCGAAAAGGGATTTGGCAACTGGATTTGGTGTACTCTTTGCTGGAATGGGGGGTTTTGCATCGTAGAGCTGGTGCTATGTCAACTGGCATAATCATACTGTTTGCTGCAGTTGGGGTCTACTGAGTTGGGGCATCAGAAATGACCAGTGTAGTAGGGCTAGAGTCTGCTAGAGTTGGGGTGTTTTTTGGGTCAGGTGATATTGCAACTACACCTAGTGGGCTATTTGATTTATCAGGTGCCACTACCTTTTCCAAATACTTTGCTTGTGCTCCTCCACGATCAGCAATCGCCCTCTTCCTTTTGAACGTCTGATACACAAGGACAACATTTGAATGGATAAATATGGTATGATGACAGATGGAATATGTACTGAAAATGGATAGGCAGGGTGTATTCACATACATGACGTGTAAACTAAGCTAATGGCAGTTCAACAAAGTAGAAGCAATGCGAAGCATCAGTTGCAAGATATGTGCGAGCAATGTAACCTTGGAAAGTTAGAGCAAGTACCTTGATGGCTGAATAAGATAGGGCATCATCCTCTGACTCCTCCACTAGGGAGCTACATTGACTTAGGTCTCCCTCTAGCTCAGAATCACTGTTAGGATCATATTCTGAGCATGAATCTGTAGGTGGGGAGCGTTTGCATTGCATTGCATCCAGACTTGATTTCAGTCCCTTAATGCCAAGTTTGACCGCCATGGCATTGTTCTGCTTTATTCTTTTCATGCGTGCAAGCTCATAATATTATGATGCTGTTCAGAATCTGAGATTCATGAAAACATAAAAAGTAGTCAGATTATCTATGGAATGCATTGCGGATTCAACTCGAAGAGTGTCTCCCTATAAACCCCTGCATATGCAAAGTTCACCCCCCAACCGTGCTGACCAGACCACACATAGAAATACAAACCCCTTATGTCTCTATAACAGGCAGGCACACATTTCAAAACTGAAGTAGGAACATTAGAATCATATGAAATTCGTATTTGAACAAATAAACTAAGCAACTATGAGTGGCACAATGTTTAGCTTCGAGGGTGGAGTGTTGGTAGTGCGACACAAAGCAAGTAGGCAGATTGTATTCCATGTAAAAGATCAAAACCTATGTAAAAGCTGGAAATGACACATTCTTTCTATACAATGCAGTGTTCGTTGCCCACACATGATGGAAGAGATCACATAGAGAAATACTATTCACTCATGTCTATGGTTCCAGTATTTAGAAACAGGGTGGTCCACCCTAGAATAATATTGACAAAAAATATGACAAGGCAAGCATAGATGTAGTGAATCAATCATTTACTTGTGAGCTTACTAGGACAAGTATGTAGAATTGTAATTGCAGTAAGAGACCGTCCAAAATCTGAATGAAGAAATATGTCTAGCACTTATTGTTTGCAACTAATCGACATGAATAATTGGATATTATATTTAATGAGTAAGAAAGACAAGTAAAATTGTCAACAACCTGGCTTGCAGTAGTAATTTGGGTCAATGTCACTACGACCAACAATCCAAAATGACTAGTGTCTGTTCCGAGGGCCGGAATTTTGAAAACCCTATGAACTTTAGAGGTACTAAAGATTACTGAAATACATCTGAATCATTAAGTGTATGTAGCACTGAGCACACAACAAACCCTAATGACAGTCCTGCCTAATGAGTAATGAATCAATTAGAAAATGGGTGATGAGAAGTGGCTGCTGAGTGTTGAGGACGTATCTCAGGATAAATCGGGTTGGCTTGGTGGGTGTTGCACGCCTGAGCCCTGAACGGACTGGGAAGGTAGGCACGACGGCGCGCCCAGGCAGCGGTGACGCTGTTGGGCGAGCGGCTCCTGGCCTCCTGTTAGTCTGGCGTCTCCTCCTAGAGTCATGTCATCCGGGGACGACAAGTCGCCGGCGAGGCAGGCGGCTGGGGGCGAGTAGAGAT
Organism: Triticum timopheevii; assembly: GCA_963921465.1. Taxonomy (NCBI): domain Eukaryota; kingdom Viridiplantae; phylum Streptophyta; class Magnoliopsida; order Poales; family Poaceae; genus Triticum; species Triticum timopheevii. Next base: position 476,218,431 of record OY997268.1, read on the forward strand.
CGGAAGCGCGCAGCAGAACAGAGGGGAATTGGGGCCTGGGACGACCCAAAATCCTAGGGTGGGCCAGCCCACCGTGGGCACCCTGTAGAGATACACAACCGAGCGGCGAACATGCATTTTCGAAACTAATTGAGGAACATTTAGCTGACCAATTAAACAACTCTATTTTAATAATATCAGATTCATATTTGAACAACTAATCTTGTTTAGCTTGATGGGTGGAGCAGTGTTATTATGACACAAAGCATGTATTCTGATTGTATAGTGATCATAAAAGGGTGAAACTCTAAGCATATTTTTTTAGCAAAAGAGGGTTTCCCCTCCGATTTCTATTAAAGAAACCACCAGGGAAGCAACATGATCAATTAAACCCTAAGCATGATCAATTAAACCGTATTATGACTGTGCCATGGCAGATTTCAAGCTGCAAACCATAGAAATGATATTTAGCATACATTGTTTGCTTTGAACTAAGAACTAAATTCTAAGAGCTGAAAAGAAAGTAGAGTAACCAAGTTAAGATCTATTTTTTGGTTGAGATCAAAAAGTTGAGGAGATATGAAGTACCACCTCTCTTGCGGCGCCGTGTAGGCATTGGGGGTGTGATGGTTGTCGGTGGCGTTGAAGAAGATCTACGACTGTAGACGGGTGCATCGGGGGATAAGTCCCATTGCGGTGGAAGAGAAGGTCGTGTGAGCGGCCCCGGCAAAGAGGACGATGGCGCTGATGAAGCGAGAGGACGCGACGTAGGGCTATTGGTCCATCGTCGTGGATGAGAAACGTCCATCTCTAGTAGTGGACGACGCGGTCTTGGTAGGCGCTCCGGCATGGTGGAGGACGGTGGCGATGGATGTGGTGGAGGACGACGGCGATGGATGGGGTGGCGGACGGAGGCTGGTGTGGGGATGGGGTGTTCTAGCGCGGAGGGTGTATGAATGGGAAAGTGGAGGGATAGGTACGTGGAACCATGTTTTTGGGACGCGCCTGTCTGAAATATGGGAAAGTTACGAACTTAGCCCCCGTTTAAAATTTGGACGTCTCGTCGGTTGGGGATAGGACGGTAATCTCACATCTCGCTAATATTTACCGGGAGCGATTTCGGGCGAGGGGAGGGTGGTTGGCACCCATGGTTGGCGCCCACGGTGTATGAACGGGGCTGACAGGTAGGACGGTTGTGTCACGTCTAAGTGAAGTTACAAACCTGCCCCTATCGAAAATATTTGCTTACATCTATTTCGGCCGAGTCGAGTTTGTTTTGCCGCCCACCGTGTATGAATGGGGAATGGAGGGAGAAACAGAGGTCTTTCGGACGAGCTTGAATCAAATGTGTTTTGCCGCCCATGTTTGACGCCCACCGTGTCGGAATGGGCTCAGAGGCGGTCGTGTCACGTCTAATTGAAGTTACTAACCTACCCCTATTTAGAGCAGTGGAAATCGGGCCGATGGACTGTCCGTGTAATGGGTAGACAGTAATTTCCATCTCCCAAACACTTGGCTTCGGGCAACCGACGTGGGAGTGGACATTTTGCCGCTTCTTTCGAATTTTGGGACAATAAGCATCCATGTTTACCCTGACAACTAAATTCGAATCCATTTTGTATTCCTATATCAATCTTGATAAATCATTCTATGTGTTTTTATATATCTTCAAAAGGACGACAAAGATGTATTCCACTGTCATATATGAATATGGTTTACAAATGCCGATACTCAAATTCAGAAGCTAGAATCCAGTTTAAGGTGAATACGAATATTTGGAACACTTCATGTCCAACTAAAATGTCACACGCAGCATAATGTGTACTCCCATTTAGATATTTACACAAGCAATGTATCAAGATTCAAATACCGAGTCAATAAACCAAGAATGTATGGAACTAACAGACATATATACACTTAGAGAGTATATGGATCAATAATATCAACTAACATACATAAGCCAGGCCGCTGTACTTTTTTTGGCTACAACAACATCCTTTTTTTAGCCAGCATCTTGGCCCTTTCCGATGCGTGCCACTTATGGTCCATCTATACTACTATTATTGATGACTGCACATTCAGCCCGATTGGAATATTTGTAGGTCTGACACAGCAATCCAAATGAAATGTCTCCGAGTCTTATCAATTAATACATACTTGTGCTCAAATAAAATTACAAACCTAAAAATAAAAAAAAACAATTATTACATGATCTCTAAAACAAATGGTTTGATTGATTACATGATCAGATAACACAAAGGTTATTCAATGATGGAAAGAACATTTCACCTATGATTTACCAAGTAGGAATTTAATTTCCTTTTTTTCCTTTAGGACCTTAACAATCTGGTCAGTCTCAGCTTGCTTCGTTTTGAAATCCACCAAATATTTAAAGGTTGTCTTGAGTACTGCTTGTGATTGTGCTGTTTGCTTCCTCAACATGTCAACTTCATCTCTAAGTGCAGAAGCAGAATCTCTTTCTACCACTAGTATAGCCTCTAGAGCATCAGCAGTTGGCAATTCATAATGCATGATTGGGCCGGTGCCACTGCTGTGGGATGATGCAACGTCCATGGGGACCTCGCTCTTTGATCTTGGGTAACCTATTTTGCCATTAAAGTTTCAATTGGATTCATAAAAGTTGAAGTTAGCAAAATATCTCAACTGGGAGTTATAACAGCAAACCTGTTAAACAAACAAGGAATTAAAGAGTTTCAATTGGATGCTGAAAAGTAGTTATTATTAACATCACTGTAACCCGCTATTGCAGCAGCAAAGCAGTTAAAAAACAAGTAGAGATTTAACTTAAGGCAAACAGGTAATTCTTCACAGTAAGTATCAAACACATAGATAGGCGTAGTCTACAATAGGATTAACAGGCTATGGCATTATGTAATCAGTAGCAAACTAAATTAAGCCAAGCAACATAATTGAACAATTTTGCAATAAGTGGCTAACCAAAATTCCGAGAAGCAGGTAACTGAACTTTTGCTAGTTCTTTGTACACGCACACTGCAACTTCTTTTTCGCTTACAAGGTTGTACGAAGGAGTCCATGGCATCAATTGCTTGGATACGCAGTGCCAATACTTATTTATTCCCACACTGCACAGGTAAGTCGAATGGTTAATCTGGTAAGATGGTGCGTCCTTGATATGTTATATGAGGACGTGTAGTCAGACTAGTTGTATCCACACACATCACACTGGCTTTTACTGTATATTTCATGCGATTACTTTTGGCATATCGAGATCTAAGCAATCTACAATAGGATGAAAAGACTGGCATCCTTCACATTATTGGCGAACTCAGTTCATAGAAACAAGCAATTCAACCATTCTGTGGGTAAATCAAAAGTGCCACTGGAATATTTTTCACTACCCAATCATACACGCAAAAAGGGGCGACGCCACCACAGGGGCTGGTATGGGCGACTGCATAAGGTGGCTGGAAAGTGTGCACCTAGTTTGAGTCATCCAGGTTGGCCCAGGCTTGTTTTGTTCGCCCCAACGCATGAGCCGGCAATGTAAAAAATGAAGAAAAGTGTTTCAATTTGGATGGTCCAATAACATAAGTGCAAGGCAGGCCCTATAGCAGGCTCGCGGCCCAAACGAGCGCCTCCCATATCGATCGCCAGCAGGAAAAATCCCAATTCATTCACTCCAGCCTTCAGTCTGGTTCGCTCCTAACCTAGCCACCGCTGGACAGACCGACACAACACTTCCTCGCGCCCTTGTTGGAGGGCGGTCGCCGGGCTTCAAGAGAATGGAAGGACAAGAAGATGAAGATCCAACCCTGGGTGTAGCCTGCATGGGAGGCAGCAGCGGCAGCACGGGCATGGCATCGAGCTTGCGCAAACGGACAGTCGCAGCTTGCAAGAGTAACATGCGCAACGAGCAGGTACATCACATCCCTGATTATATCTAATTCAACTCTTCAATTTCTGGCCAATAGTTAAACCTGACGGTGTTGTAAAACTGCTTGTATGTAGGGAATCTATGAGAAAATGAAACCATTTTCTACTTATTTTATAACTCCCCCAATCAATACTAAACTGACTGAATCTGATGTATCTAATCAAGTTTCCGATGCAAATATACAAGCTCATGTTGTTCTTGAGCCTGAAGTGTCTAATGAATAGACTGCTAATGAAGGATTTGATGCAAACATTTACATGCTCCTGGTGATGAACATATAGTGTCTAATGAGGGATCTAATGCAAGCATTTTGCAAGCTCATTAAAGGATTTAGTGTATAATGACGATCTGCCATGTTGAGAGAGACAGAGATTTGCAGGCATTGATGACAAGCAAATTACAATGCATTTTCATAGCTTGAGGAAACGTCGAGGCCATCTACCAGAAAGTCCCTGTATCATGACAACATAGAATAAATACTTTTCTAATATGTTGTTTGAAACTATTGGCATACTTGTGCAGGATAGATATATTGATATGCAGTTTGCGCACTGGTTATTGGTGCAATTACACTTCGATATTTTCAGCCAGAGAATGAATAATTCAAGCAGGTACAGACCATGTTTGTAGTCCTTGTACACCATGTTGCATTTTGTGTTTTTTGGTGCTTGCATCATTTAGTGTTTATAATCTGAACTACTTTGGATCATTAGCTGGTTTTCAAAGTGCATGTAGCTTCACATTTCTCAAGTTATGTTGATTTCTAGAGTGCAAGTGCCTTCGTATTTTTTAAGTTAAATGTTCTCCCCTGGTAACTTGAATTCGTGCATCCGCCACTGCACACAAATCATACAAGAATGCCAGTACGAACTAAATGAAATGCAGGGACTTATGCTAGCTCATTGTACAGGCTCACTGCAGCTCTGCTCGCGCTTGGGATGTTCCATGTACAAGTCCATGTTACCACTTGCTTGGATCTGCAGGCCTTGTGCTCCTTGCACCCCCCTTTGCATTTTTGACACGGCGAATGGTTGATCAAATAAGAGGAATTGACCTTGATGTTGTACCGGAGGACAGATACTTACAAGGTTATACAGGTGTGCAGGATGTGTACAAGATCCCTTAGCGCCGTCATGCTTCGCTAAAAAATAGATTTGCTTGTTTCAGATGATATCTCCAGAAGAAATAAGAGTTAAAGTCAGAGTTGCATAGGCGTGTAAGCTAAGAGAGCAGTGAAACGATATCCAAATATCATCGGAACAGTGCACAAGGGAGTGATGTGTGGATACCTAGTTCGGGCCGGCGTTTGGGCATGCTCGCCTAGCTAGAGTGCGGGTCACTTCAGAGCCGTTGAGGGTGATGTGCTGGCGTTGGCTGGCCGCGCATGGATGCAGATCTTGAGTGGCAGCGAAGCACTACGATGCGGTGGACGAGACCATTTGTGAAGCGCCAATGGCCTCGGGGGGCGGAGGTAGGACAATGTGCTTGGTGAAGTAGCCCCGATGAGTTGGGAGACGGTGTCGGTGAAGCGCACCTGATGCGATGGAAGTCGGTGTCTGTGAGGCACATCGGTTGCGGCGGCTGACGTTGTGGGTGGACCACCCGGTGCGGTGGACGAGGGCGTAGATGAGGTAGCTCCGATGCAGTGGTGAAGCGTGACCATCGTCTTCGTCGTCGTCGTCCGGCACAGAGGTGGGGAAAGATACGAGACGAGGGGCGATTCGAACTATGCTTGGGTTGGCGGCGAATTAGGGATTTGAGCAATTGAAAAGCTCGTAGGCATTGGAACAATGATGGATAATTATGTCGGATGCGATTCCTCATGTAATAGCTATAACATAGGGTGACACAGAACTAGCTCCAGTTCATCAATGTAACATAGACATGTATTCCGAATATAGTCATACATGCTTATGGAAAAGAACGCGCATGACATCTTTTGTCCTACCCTCCCGTGGCAGCGGGGCCCTAGTGGAAACTAAGAGATATTAAGGCCTTCTTTTAATAGAGAACCGGAACAAAGCATTAGCACATAGTGAATACATGAACTCCTCAAACTACGGTCATCACCGAGAAGTATCCCGATTATTGTCACTTCGGGGTTGTCGGATCATAACACATAATAGCTGACTATAGACTTGCAAGATAGGATCAAGAACTCACATATATTCATGAAAACATAATAGGTTCAGATCTGAAATCATGGCACTCGGGCCCTAGTGACAAGCATTAAGCATAGCAAAGTCATAGCAACATCAATCTCATAACATAGTGGATACTAGGGATCAAACCCTAACAAAACTAACTTGTTACATGGTAAATCTCATCCAACCCATCACCGTCCAGCAAGCCTACGATGGAATTACTCACGCACGGCGGTGAGCATCATGAAATTGGTGATGGAGGATGGTTGATGATGATGACGGCGAAGAATCCCCCTCTCCGGAGCCCCGAACGGACTCCAGATCAGCCCTCCCGAGAGAGATTAGGGCTTGGCGGCGGCTCCGTATCGTAAAATGCAATGAAACTTTCTCTCTGATTTTTTTCTCCACGAAACGGAATATATGGAGTTGTAGTTCAGGTCGGTGGAGCATCAGGGGGCCCACGAGACAGGGGCGCGCCCAGGGGGGAGGGCACGCCACCCACCCTCGTGGACAGGGTGTGGGCCCCCTGGCCTTGATTCTTTCGCCAGTATTTTTTATATTTTCCAAAAGTTATCTCCGTGGATTTTCAGGTAATTCCGAGAACTTTTGTTTTCTACACAATAAACAACACCATGATAGTTCTGCTGAAAACAGCGTCAGTTCGGGTTAGTTTCATTCAAATCATGCAAGTTAGAGTCCAATACAAGGGCAAAAGTGTTTGGAAAAGTAGATACGTTGGAGACGTATCAACAATCTGGGTGCGGAAGGGGACGGTGGAGAAGAGAGATTTTGCAGGGCTGGAATTGGGGCCGCCAGATATTTCAATTCGAAACATGGAAGCACAAACTTATTTTGTCATCGTCCTTTTTTGGGAGGAGGGGGGAGTGGGGGAGTGAGGGACGAGGGAGGGGGTGGGTGGCTGGGTGCTACGCGTCCGTCCGACACACGCGACCACCCCGACAGGACTATGCTTCGGTGCCTTAAGGCACCTGCCTTTGTGTCCATGACATGTGGGCCCAACAGGTGGCTGGCCCACATGTCAGTGACTAAAAGGCAGGTGCCTTTAAGGCACCGAAGCAACATCCACCCGAACACGACCCTGGTCTGCCTGGTGCGCCTACATTTGAGAATGCAAACGAATCTTCTTTCATTTGCAAACGAATCTGAATGTATTACCATGCCCGTGTTTTCCTTCCAATAATTAGTCATTCGAAACGAGATACTCCCTCCGTTCACTTTTATAAGTCGTTTCAGACAACTTAAAATGAATTGTTTTGCACATTGTCTGAAATGTCTTCAAGGTCTTATAAAAGTGAACAGAGGGAGTACTATAAATTAATTAATGAGGAGTTATTTAAAAAAATCGAAACGGTATCCATGCTAACGTGGATTAGAGTGTGTGTCACATAATTAGTTATTTGAATTAGAGTGTGTGTCACGTAGCGATCTCCAATTCTAACGTGGATTTCACATTTCACTGTATCCACGTTACTTTTTAATACAAATTCATATGTATATGATGAACACCATGGCAGTGAGAAAACTTTTGGATGGATTCAAACATATGACCTACAAAAAAGCACAACAAACTGAGTCAATCTCAACTTTTCGAAACTTAGTATGGCACGAATTCGAAATAATTACCCGTATGCATGGTCCTCAGTTCAAATCTTACAATGTACACTGAATTGAAACATCGATATTAAGTCTCGTACTATGTACATTCAAATGTTGTTTTTAGCCCCCCCCCCCCCCCCCCGCACACACGCTACATACTTCCTGTATCGGTCAATCTTCCTCTCCTAACCACCTTAGGAAGCTATCGGTTTCCAACACATGTTCATTCTTTCTCTCCATGTTTCGATCTCTAAGTCTCTCAACTACACAACCCCTTTTTCCGCTCTGTTACCAAATGTATTTACCTCACACACCCGCCATTGCACCCCATGCCGAGCTCTCTCTCCCTCTCCCTCTCCCTCTCACCCTCTCGCGCTAAATACATGCATTGCCTATCTAGCCCCCCAACCTCTCATGCGCATGCACGCACGTTGTATATCTAGGTCACTCCCTCGAGACTGTCTCACTCTTTCTTCCGCACGGCAGGCCACACTCGCTCAATCTCGCTCTCTTTATCTGAGTCTTGTTTAACCTCTTTTTCTTTCACACACAAATGATATATCTCCCTGTTCGGGCCTCTATCGACACACTCTATACTCTCTCATGCAGATTGTCTATGTAGGTCAGTCCATCCAAGCCGCCGCCACTCTTTCGACCTCACGGCGGGCCACACTCACTCAATCTCTCTCTCTCTCTCTCTCTCTCTGTATGTCTCGATTGACCTCGCTCTTTCTCGGACAAAAACGATATATCACCATGTTTGAGCCCAATTTGACCTATTCACATTGTATACTCTCTCACGCACATTGTCTATCTAGGTCACTCTCTCCAACCCATCTGACTCTTTCGATCGCACGGTGACCCTATGTGATCGATTGACCTTGCTTCCTCCCACGCACAAAATATATCTACACGTCTGTGACTGGATCATCTCTTAAGCTCTATCTTACAACCCTCACCCTTGCCAAAAGCTCAATCGGACAATATCTCTCCAGAGCATATATATATCTGTTCAATGAATGTCAGACCACACTCACTTTGTCTCTCTATCTGTATGTCTCTCGATTGACCTCGCTTTCTCACACCGTATCTTCCACGCATTGAAGCTACCTCTCAATCCCTCGCAAAGCTGGAGCTATTTACATTGCGAGGGGCACTCCAACCTTGGACTAATTTGTGTAGGCATTTATTCCGGTCGGTTTAGATTATATTTTCGTAGCATTCGGCCCACAACTACTCCAAACACCATTGCAACCCCCGCAACTCCCCTAGTTGATTTCCCTCTGGCTCGGTCATCGCTCTCTCGCACGTCCTTTCTCGCCTTCAACGTCGCACCATGGTATTATTGCAAAAACTCTGTTGTTCTCTTTAATTATTATAAATAAGCTACAAAACTACACACCGATAGTCCACTCGGAATGGAACAAATTTCGATCCACAAATTAAAGTGCTACAAACTACACACGAAGGGGCCCACATGTCATGAAACAAATATGGATCCATATACAAATTAAAAAATAAAGGACGATGACTGAACATGCGACCGGGCCTTCAAGCCGCACGTCAATAGGCAACATACGTAGAACAACAATGTTTGTTGTACCCCCTTTGTTCACATAATGTTTTTATATTACCACAGCCTATTTAATGGATAAAATGTAATATTATTTTTAGTACTATTCGCCTTCACTTACTGGTGGGTTCTATGTGTGCTCTCTCTCTCCTCCCCTTCTGCGTTTAGACGCATGGGCAAACACGAAGAACTCGTGGGCGATGTTGTCGTTGACCATATCTGGACGCGTTCACAAGTTACGGCACCAGTTTCACATACTAACAGCACTAGTCAGTGTGTACGTGCAATGCACGTTAATTTGGAAGTATATTAAGTGCATGCGTATATTAAGTAGGATATTATTTGCGTGTTATTATGTGATTAGCACTATTTTTTGCATGAAATTAACTGCACGCTAAACGTGTTGAGCGCTCGACATTGAAGCGGTCTAGGTCATTGGATGACAAGGAATACATGTGGCTTGATGACGTTTTATATTTAATTTGATACGGCTCTAGCAGAACATTCAATCGATCAAACCATAGATTTCGTTCAGTCTGACTCCGACTTTAAATTATACGATGATCGATATAAAATAAACAGAAATGATAAATATTCGGATTTTAAGCATGGCAATCCGAACGTTTTTCATGGCAAATTTATATTACGCGGCGGCGGCGGCGGCGGCGTCTTGCGGTGGGAAGCGGCTCCTCTCCCGTGCTCTGTGTGTCGTCAGGCCACCGACTGACGGCGACGGCGGCGTCTTGCGCTGTTGTTGGCGTACTCCTGGACGTTGGCCTAGCTTCAAGGAAGGCCAAAATATTTTGGACTTCGGAGCGAGACAACTGGCGGGAGGAGGCGATTGGCGTTGGTGCAAGGAAGCGGTCGACGGCAGCCATCCATGCCGCTGAGGGGGGCACTGGCACCTGCGCGGGGACAGGCGCTGTTAATGGCGCGACGGAGACATTCGTGGGCACCGGCACCGGCACGGGCGCACACGTCAGTGCACCCGCAGGCGCATGCGCTGGCAGGTGCACGGGCACCGGCACGGGTGTGCGCATCAGTGCACGCGCAGGCGCATGCGCTGGCAGGTGCACGGGCGCGTGAAAGTCGGCGGGGACCTTGTGGAACCCCGTGGGATCAAGCTCGGTGACAATGTGTGGCTCCCAGTCCATCAATGCCATGGGGATGGGCGCTAGCGCAGTCGGGGCAACGGGAGCCGGAACGGGAGTGGGGACAGGCACGACGTCTTCCCGCAAGGCCAGTTCAAGCTCGTCCCAAAGCTCCTTATGTTCTTGAGACTCCGGCTAGGTGTCTTCCTTAGGAAACTGGAACACTAAGGGCAGACCATCGTGATGCGGCATGGCATACGTTTAGGTCAGGCTAGTTGGAGGTAGACGACAGGAGAATTAGAGAGGAAGAGAGAAGATTGTACCGATATCGGGTAGTGCGAGGTTGATTTTAAACTGTGGTTCCGGCGACGTTAAAAGTGGGAGCAGTTGGGACGAAGGTGGGCGGCGGAGCCTGGTCAAAGGGCTCACCTCCCGGTGAGCCTGCACAGCGGTCTGCTCGCATGCCTCCCTGTCAGCCGGCCCAGCGGTCTGCTCGCACGCCTCCCGTCGACTCACACGCTTACTCGGACGGCACCTGCCGATGAGAAGCGAGGACTCGTGGCGGCACGTAAACGCCCACGGTTTCAATAGTGAAAGTGTCCGCCTTAACGTGACAGGTCTTTGTTCCAAAATACCTTGGCTCTTCATTTTGTGCAACTTGTCATAATCAGCTTGTCTCAAATGAATGAAAAAACTTACGAAGTAATATTGTGCCATATCACATGACCATGCTCAGTTTCAAGAATTTATGCTCACTTTTTGATTTTCTAAAATTTAAGATCCAGGATTTGAAACAATATCATAACCTGCATCATGCAATAAATTTTCAAGCTGTACATCTGTCCTGTTGTATTTCTTAAGAAAGGATTTGGTCAAACATTTTGCTTAGTTAGACTTCAGACAAGTTATATATGCAGAGTAAAAGGATAATCCCTCCGTACCAGTGCATTTCCTGATATATTAACTCAAGTACTAGGCACAAACAAACAGGCTCAATTTTGTGCTCATCTTGGTGTAGTAGTAGTAGTACTAGGCAATGTAGTTGACGGGTGACCTTGACGAGCGGCGACCGAGGGAATTGAACCGTGCTCGACACGGTAGGTAACGTTGTCTAGTTACTAAAGCATCCCTCCGTTGTTCATCGGTAGTCATTATGGACCGGGGACATGAGGGGAATTTCCTAGGGCTGGAATTCTGGCCGCCAGATATTTCAACTTGAAACGCTGAGGCTCGACTGGTTGGGGTTTCCTAATGTGCGTACCACGCACGCCACCGAAGGACACGAGCCCGGTTTTTTTATTTTTTTAGGATCAACACAAGCCGAGGTCTGGCTGGTACGCTGTTGGGTCCTTCCATTCGAGAATACGAAAGGAACCTTTTAAATTATCGAACGAATCTATGTGTATTACAATACCCGTATTTTCCTTGCAAATACTAATCTCAACGTGGTAATTGATTTATGACGAGTTGTTGAATTAGAGTGAGTTTGTAATATAGTGATCTCAACGTGGATTTCACATTTCAGGGTATCCCTAGTAAGTTTTCCAATGCAAATTCGAATTGAAAAGATGAAAAATATGGAGGTGAGAAAACTTTGTATGTATCAAGCATATGACCACACACACACACACACACACACACACACACACAGAGAGAGAGAGAGAGAGAGACATGCACAAACACAAAAACAATCCAATAAGTATAGTGAATCTATTTTTCCAAACCATGCATGTATGACACGAATTCAAAATACTCCTTCTATTCCTAAATATTAGTCTTTTAGAGAGTTCAACAAGTGACTACATATGGAGCAAAATGAGTGAATCTAGACTCTAAAATATGTCTATATACATCCGTATGTGCCAGTCCATTTGAAATCTCTAAAAAGAGTAATATTTAGGAACGAAGGGAATAAAATGTAAGACATGCATGGTCCTCAGTTCAATATTTAAAATGAACATGAAACTGAAACATGAATATTAAGTCTACTACTACAGTACATGCAAATGTTGTGTTTAGGCGGAGCTATGATTGTCGGGGGTCAACCCCTCGACCTTAGATAAAATTGTGGAGCTCTGTTTAGGGTTGTTTAGATTATATGTGTCCCCACCCTCCCAACCACCGATTGGTTGTGCACCCCACCCCTCCTGCCCGGGAGAATATCATGTGCCCCCACACCTTAGATGCTATATGCCAATACGAGTTGCTTGCAGCTTGTAGATCTGATATATAGCAGCTCACATGATGTGTCTTAATATTTTTACAGGAAACGTTGATGAGTTGGAGAATTGCACACAATTTGTACAAAAACTACTCAGATGCCCTTGGATCCCATATCCAACGACCTCAAAGCTCGTATCACCGTAGCATCTAAGATGAAGGAGGACATCATATTCTCCTGTATGTAAGAATATCATGTGCTACCACACCTTAGATGCTTTGGTGACACAAGCTCTTCGGAGCCGTTGGATTTGTGACCCAACACCTCCTTGGTGGTTCGAATGTTTTTTTTTGCAAAAAAGCCCCAAAAGAGTTCGGCCACTGCTCACAAGCACAAAGACTGCTCAGATGCCATTGGATCTCAGATCAAACAACCTCAAAGCTCGTATCACTGTAGCATCCAAGCTGCAATAGCACCTTATGTTTTCTCGCACGGGAGAATATGAGGTGCTCCCGCACCATAGATTCTATGGTGGTACGAGTTCACTGAGATCTGACGGCCCACAGTAGGATGTTTGAATGTTTTTGCAATATACGGCTAATAGAGTTTGGGAAATGCGCAGAAAGTACAAGTACTACGCATGTGCCATCTGATCACTAATCATATGACCTAGATTCTCATATCACCGTAGCGGGTAATTAAGCTACGGGGAGCACCTAATATGAGCAACGGGGAGCCATTGGATCGAAGATGCAGCGGCACACACGAGGCCTGAATGTTTTATTTGCAAAAAAACCTTTGGAGAGTTTGGAAATTGCGCATAATTAGAAAGACTACTCCCAAGCCATTGGATCTCACTTCCAACGGTGTAAAAACTCGTATCACCATAGCATCTAAGCTGTAGGGTGGATGTGATATTCTATGCCGCTGTCATTTTTGTTCGTAAACTTGCAAAATACGTGTAACTCGTGTCGTTACTTGTCTAACCGCGCAAAGTGTTTGTTCATAAAAACCATCCTACACTGAAGTATCGGAACAACACACGGGGGTCCCACTTGTCATTAATCAAATTTGGACCTAAAACTAACAAATCTGAAAGACGAGATTCAAACTGGCAACCTGGACTACAAAGCGTAAGTCAATAGCCTAAAATTACAACGGTTGTTGGCTTTGTCCCATAACTTGATTTATACAGTATTACGTTGAGTAGAGTAGAGGGAGTGCCTCGTCAACACGTGCATGACCGTTGTCTCACTTACTGGTAGGTCCCAGGTCTGCGATCTCAATCTCTCTTCTCTCCATCGTCTAACCTTTGCACGGGCACACACTAAGAGCGGCGCTAGCTTGCCGTGGTGTTATTACAACTAAAAACAGCTTGGAAAATAGAAGAATCGCCTAGAACAAGAGACGTTGTGGCTGGTCGAGACGGAGCTAACCACATCTATCCTCCGTGCCACGTTTGCATGATGAAGCTGTGTGGCTAGTGGGGTGTTTTCGACCGACTGGCTGGGTCCCGAGGTCGAACCATAGCTACTAGAGTTACTGCCGACATACAATATATTTTTACACGCACGTTTTTCCTCCGTGCCGAGATGTGGCACAACCTACCGCGCGGTTTCGGGGTCCTCCCAGGTTGTGCACGCATATATTCTTCCTGACGTGGGACACCCTACCGCGCGTTTTCTGGGTCCTCCTCGGTCGTAGCGCCGAAGCAAGTAAATGAGTCATCAAATCACGAAAGACCACCTTTCCCGCCGAGTACATCAGTGAAGCACGGTGGCTAGCTAGTTGGGCTAGTTTGACCGATTAGCTAGGCCGCAGCTGTTGGGGAACGTAGTAATTTCAAAAATTCCCTACGCACACTCAAGATCATGGTGATGCATAGCAACAAGAGGGGAGAGTGTTGTCCACGTACCCTCGTAGACCGAAAGCGGAAGCGTTAGCACAACGCGGTTTATGTAGTCGTACGTCTTCACGATCCGACCGATCAAGTATCAAACGCACCACACCTCCAAGTTTAGCACATCTTCAGCTCGATGGTGTCCCTCGAACTCCGATCCAGCCGAGCTTCGAGGGAGAGTTTCATCAGCATGACGGCGTGTTGATGATGATGATGTTCTACCGACGCAGGGCTTCGCCTAAGCACCGCTACAATATTATGGAGGTGGAATATGGTGGAGGGGAGCACCTCACACGGCTAATAGATCTCAAGGATCAATTGTTGTGTCTCCAAGGGGTGCCCCTCTCCCCGTATATAAAGGAGTGGAGGAGGGGGAGGGCCGTCCCTCTCTATGGCGCGCCCTAGGAGGAGGCCTACTCCCACCGGGAGTAGGATTCCCCCTTCCAAGTAGTAGGTGTGGAAAGGGGATAGAGAAGAGAAGGAAGGAGGGGGCACAACCCCTCCCCCTAGTCCAATTCGGACTAGGCCTTGGGGGCGCCCAACCTCTCCTCTCTCTTTCCCCTAAAGCCCAATAAGGCCCATATACTCCCCGACGAATTCCCGTAACTCTCTGGTACTCCAAAAAAATACCCGAATGACTCGGAACCTTTCTGATGTCCAATATATTAATCTTTACGTCTCAGCCATTTCGAGACTCCTCGTTATGTCCCCGATCTCATCCGAGACTCCGAACTACCTTCGGTACATCAAAACACATAAACTCATAATTTAACCGTCATCGAACTTTAAGCGTGCGGACCCTACGGGTTCGAGAACAATGTAGACATGACCGAGACACGTCTCCGATCAATAACCAATAGTGGAACCTGGATGCTCATATTGGCTCCCACATATTCTATGAAGATCTTTATCGGTCAAACCGCATAACAACATACGTTGTTCCCTTTGTCATCGGTATGTTATTTGCCCGAGATTCAATCGTCGGTATCTCAATACCTAGTTCAATCTTGTTACCGGCAAGTCTCTTTACTCATTATGTAATGCATCATCCCGCAACTAACTCATTATTCACATTGCTTGCAAGGCTTATAGTGATGTGCATTACCGAGAGGGCCCAGAGATACCTCTCCAACAATCGGAGTGACAAATCCTAATCTTGAAATACGCCAACTCAACAAGTACCTTCGGAGACACCTGTAGAGCTCCTTTATAATCACCCAGTTACGTTGTGAAGTTTGGTAGCACATAAAGTGTTCCTCCGATAAACGGGAGTTGCATAATCTCATAGTCATAGGAACATGTATAAGTCATGAAGAAAGCAATAGCAACATACTAAACGATCAAGTGCTAAGCTAACGGAATGGGTCAAGTCAATCACATCATTCTCCTAATGATGTGATCCCATTAATCAAATGACAACTCATGTCTATGGTTAGGAAACATAACCATCTTTAATTAACGAGCTAGTCAAGTAGAGGCATACTAGTGACATTCTGTTTGTCTATGTATTCAAACATGTATTATGTTTCCGGTTAATACAATTCTAGCATGAATAATAAACATTTATCATGATTTAAGGAAATAAATAATAACTTTATTATTTCCTCTAGGGCATATTTCCTTCAGCCACCACATTTGTTTTTTCACCCCTTTTTTTATCTACTTGCCGGCAGGTAAATTTAAATAACCACCGCGGCATTGCTCTGGTGTTTGGGTGCGGCAGGATTTTTAATTTTTTGATTGACGGAAGCAGGCCCGTCAGGATTTTAAATTTTTTGATTGACAGGAGTAGGGACGGCAGCAATTAGTCATGATGACTCCACCTGTAAAACTCACTGCTCCCTGATGTGAGAAATCGTCGACTGGTGTTTTACCGTGGTGAAAATCAAAAGATTCCCCGCTCCTCGGCTGGCTCCCTCCGCCTTCCCGTTTCGCCCCCTTTGCTTCCTCTCACCATTGCTTCTACCTGGTGCCGTGGCGGCGCAGCAGATCACGGAGTCCGAGGTGAGGCGCCTGACACAGGAGCTCCATGCCCAGGATGCGGAGCTCAGGGCCAAGGACGTGGAGCTCCGCGAGCTCAAGGAGGAGAGGAGTGCCATGCTCCTCCGTTATGTGCAGGAGTTCACGGAGCTTCAAAAGCGGCAAGCGTCCACCACAAAGATGCTCGAGGCGTCGGCGGCGTTGTTGCAGAAAGCGGTAGATACGATAGGCCGTCAGGGGAGCCGACTGGAGCGTGAGCGGGCCGATCATGACGAGGTCCAGGATCGCCTCAGCCACTTGGTGAACCAAATTGCCACGCATGTGTTGCGGCTGCGCGATGCCTACCGTCGTGCCAGCGCGACGATGCCGGCCGTCTGGCTAAACCTGTTCGACCACCCGGTCGACTTCAATGAGCTGCGGATTCCTGACCTGGTCTCCTTCTTCACCTATATCTCCGAGGAGCTGAGCCGTCTCCACATGATGGTTGGGGATGAGCTGGACAAGGAGGGGTTGCGGGCTGCCGTCACCGTTGCCGGGCGAACCCTTCCAGGGCTCCGTCACCGGAATCCATTCATGCCATTGGACGCCGTCTTTGACGAGCTGGCTCCCGTCGACCGGGAGCGGGCTCTGCGGGCGGTTGCACCCTGCATCACCAATGTCGTGCGCCTCAAGAAGCAGAGGGACTTCGGTGGTGTTTAGGCGCACTCTGCATGGGCATGTCCATGTCTCGGTGCAACATGACCGTTGGATCAAACTCAGACGGTGCAGATCAGTCAGTGTAGCACAAAGCGTGTGGGTGTGTCTGGTTGCATTTTCATCTCAATATAGTTGTTTCCTCTTCATGTATTTTTGTTAACCTACAAGTGTGGACTCATGCACCCTTCATGCACTCTGCCAAACACCCAAAAGTGGGTCGAGAAGGGAACTTTTGTTCCCATCCCGTGCACCCTTCATACACCCTGCCTAACACTATTCCTGCTTCATATGGCTCATGTTTCGTGGAGTACTGTAGCACCGTACTCTCCATGCGTTGTAGACCTAGTTTTGTTAACATTGATCTCACCGTTCATTCTCGACCAGACAGTCAAAAAAGCGGTACTATGTTACATATAGGAGTAGTTGACATGCGCACAACATCATTTGTTATCGTCATATCTTACTACACTAGCAACAAGATGTGTAGTACTGACGTATGAACCACTGCACATGCCTAGTAGTAGGAGCACTGTGTATGTTCAAGTGGCTGTCGTGTTTTGCACTCCTCCGTCGTAAGAGTGGAAACGCTTGCTGTAATCATTTTTGTCTTCAGAAAAATAGTGGACACGCTCTACCGTGCGGATCCTCCTCCATCCATGCACTAAATTACTCACTTTCGCCGACGTGTGGGACAGCCAGCACATGGGTCCACTAGCCATGTACTAAATTACTCCGTAGTAGAGTGACGGTAGACTACCCCGATCGAAGCGCCATAGTAATGCCTAATGAGACGTCAAATCACAAAACCCCCTCCTTTCCAGCAGTAAGTTGGACGGATGAAGCAACCATCATTTCACTCTTCTCTCTCAGCTTCCTGTCTTGAAGAAAACCCCCACTCGCTTCGCTTCTCCCTCATCTCGTTCCTCCTTTCATTCTTCTCTCTCAGCTTCCTCTCTTGGATGGATGTTGGAGCACTGACCGATGTGATGTCTATGGCTCTAGCCAAAACCGTCGAGGCTCGTGGTACGAAGAAGTGCAAGGACCCCGCCGAGACTACCACAGACAAGCTCAAAGCCATCGCCCTATCCAAGCCCCCCTCTCCGGGATCCCTCATTAAGCAAGTCCAGGTAATGTCTCTTGTTGACGATCTTTTTCTTGATCTTGATCATGTTTTTTCATCTAACACGCAGTACTAGTACTGGTAGTACAACTTTCTGGGTGATCTTGCATGTGATTTTAGTGTGCCAAATGACGGTTCTAAATTCCTCTTTCGACCAAAACATGCGAGACATTGGCACAGATTTCTTATAGATTACTTTTAACTACTCCCTCTGTCCCAAATTTCTTGCCTTAGATTTGTCTAGATACGGATGTATCAATTTTTGGACAGAGGGAGTACTTTATGAACATCAATGCTACCTTTGAAGAGGGTATATTTGCCTCAGTAACTTGTGTTATGGATATTGCAAGTAATCCCTCCGCTCTCATGCCTTTGAAGACATGTTCTAGTGTCTTTGTTCACTCATTTCTATGTGTATGTGTAGTCATATATGGAGTATAATATCGAAATCATCTTATATTTCTGAACGGAGGTAGTAATAAAATATGGTTTCTGTTTGAATTAGAACCAGGTCCGCGGTGGAGATGAAGTTCTCAAAGTCATGCCGTGTGAACTAGAAGACCTGATGATGAGTTCTACTGCTAAACTATTCACCTGATGTGTCCTTGTCGCCACGTGTCCCGAACTAGTGTTTTCCTATAGCATTGTTGTCATGCGTGTTCTCGAGGTTGTACTTGACCACAAATATTTCCTAGTTGTGCCTTCGATTACGAAGGGTGTGGTTCTTGTAAAGCTTCCCAACAAATCTGATGCGACATGTCTTCATCATCATGTTTATGAGTGAAAGACCACTCTGTTAGGTTCTCCAAGGTTGACAAGATGGTGATGGTGCATGTAGACATCTCTCACGAAGTCCATGGCCTAGTCAGTTATGCGGGGTTCATCCCGTAGGTCGGTGGCAAGAAATAGTCTGCAGAGTTTAATTAGTGCAACTTTTGCTTGTCTGTAGTAAGTACTATTGTTCAGTACTTGATTTGTGTTTGTGAAACCTGTATTGTTTATTAGTGATACGTCTCCAACGTATCTATAATTTTTGATTGTTCCATGCTATTATATTACGCGTTTTGGATGTTTATGGGCTTTACTTTACACATTTATATCATTTTTGGGACTAACCTACTAACCGGAGGCCCAGCCAGTATTGCTGTTTTTTTTTCCTATTTCAGTATTTCGAAGAAAAGGAATATCAAATGGAGTCCAAACGGAATGAAACCTTTGGGAGCGTGATTTTTTGAACGAACGTGATCCAAAGGACTTGGAGTGCAAGTCAAGAAGCAGTCGAGGCGGTCACGAGGGTGGAGGGCGCGCCCACCCCTACAGGGCGCGCCCCATATCTCATGGGCCCCTCGGGTGGCCACCGACCTACTTCTTCCTCCTATATATATCCACGTACCCCGAGAACATCCAGGGAGCCAACAAAAAACTATTTCCATCGCCGTAACCTTCTGTATCTGCGAGATCCCATCTTGGAGCCTTCGCCGGTGCTCCACCGGAGGGGGAATCGACCACGGAGGGCTTCTACACCAACACCATAGCCCCTCCGATGAGTTGTGAGTAGTTTGCCACAGACCTTCGGGTCCATACTTATTAGCTAGATGGCTTCTTCTCTCTTTCTGGATCTCAATACCATGTTCTCCTCGATCTTCTTGGAGATCTATTCGATGTAACTCTTTTTGTGGTGTGTTTGTCGAGATCCGATGAATTGTGGGTTTATGATCAAGTTTATCTTTGAGAAATATTTGAATCTCCTCTGAATTCTTTTATGTATGATTAAGTTAAGTTATCTTTGCAAGTCTCTTGGAATTATCAGTTTGGTTTGGCCTACTAGATTGATCTTTCTTGCAATGGGAGAAGTGCTTAGCTTTGGGTTCAATCTTGCGGTGTCCTTTCCCAGTGACAGCAGGGGAAGCAAGGCACGTATTGTCTTGTTGCCATCGAGGATAAAAATATGGGGTTTATATCATATTGCATGAGTTTATCCCTCTACATCATGTCATCTTTCTTAATGCGTTACTCTGTTCGTTATGAACTTAATACTCTAGATGCATGCTGGATAGCGGTCGATGTGTGGAGTAATAGTAGTAGATGCAGGCAGGAGTCGGTCTACTTGTCACGGACGTGATGCCTAAATACATGATCATGCCTAGATAATCTCATAATTATTCGCTTTTCTATCAATTGCTTGACAGTAATTTGTTCACCCACCGTAATACTTATGCTATCTTGATAGAAGCCACTAGTGAAACCTATGGCCCCCGGGTCTATCTTTTATCATATAAGCTTTCAATCTACTTTTATTTGCATCTTTACTTTTCCAATCTATATTATAAAATACCAAAAATATATTTATCTTATCATACCATCTCTATCAGATCTCACTTTCGCAAGTGGCCGTGAAGGGATTGACAACCCCTTTATTGCGTTGGTTGCGACTTCTTTGTTTGTTTGTGTAGGTGCGTGGGACTTTTGAGGAGCCTCCTACTGGATTGATACCTTGGTTCTCAAAAACTGAGGGAAATACTTACGCTACTATTGCTGCATCACCCTTTCGTCTTCAAGGAAAACCAACGCAAGCTCAAGACGTAGCAATTAGTACTGCCGCTTTTGGTGTGTGGTCAGTCCTGAGAACGGTCTATGTTAATGTCTGTCCACTCAATTCAGTCTGTATATTTTGAAGTATCCAGATCATCTTTTTTGTGAGGATGGTTTATCAATTATTGTTACACTCCAATACCTGTATGCATTGCACGGTTTATCGCACCCACCAGGATTTCCAGTCCCATGGATGTTCGGTCCATACAATTTGTCACGACCTTTGGACTGTCCTACTTGTGGGAGTAGGCGGGACCCCTGCATGCCTCCCGTAGTTGGACAATCAATCTTCTGTTTAGTACTTCAACATAGTGATTTCCTGGTAAGGATTCACTCATGTCACATCAAGTAAATCTTATTGATTTAATGTCTAAATCTTATTGATTTAATGTCATGTTTTCTTTCTTTTCCTGCAATTTTATGATGCAGGTTTTGCCATGTGACATTCGTCACAGAATAAACCGTTTGGTTTGCTCTACGATGGCTATTTTTGC
The DNA here is from genome assembly GCA_963921465.1 of Triticum timopheevii. Classification (NCBI taxonomy): domain Eukaryota; kingdom Viridiplantae; phylum Streptophyta; class Magnoliopsida; order Poales; family Poaceae; genus Triticum; species Triticum timopheevii. The sequence continues at coordinate 476,239,694 of OY997268.1, forward strand.
AGGTTTCACTTCTTATGTCGTGTTAGTAACAAAGGCATTGTCCATCACTTATATTACTGGAAAAAATTGGATCAGTCTGTTGTCTGAGTACAAGCTGAATCCCTATGATGAACTGGAGTTTGGTTTAACAAAAACATCACAATTAGTCCTTCTCGCGTTTAAAAGAAATTAAGAAAAAAACTGGATCATGGTCATGAATCCTAGTCAAGTTAGAAAGCTGGTCATAGCAGCCCAGACGATCGCCGCTGTCTCGCACATTGGTACCACCTTTAGCAACGGATCAAGCACCGGCAGTTGCTCTAGCACTGACAGTGGCAGCAGCTCAGTCTGATCCAGCTGAGGATTGAGCACCGACCGCGTCAGCGGATCAGTCTGATCTACCGGAGGATCGGGCATTGACACCGGCACCAGCTCTACAAGGAGCACCATCTCCGGCAGCAGCAGCGGCTTCGGCACCTGCACCAACACTTGCACTTGCATCTACTCCGGTCCATGCAGTTGCACCGGCAACAGATTGGGCTGCAGTTCGCACTTCATGTACAAAAACCGACATGTCCACCTTCTTGGTAAGCATTGGCCACCCAAGTGCTTCGTTCTATTTTCTTTCCATGTTGTTTCACATGATTCACTGTGTTGATCTAACTGTTTGGGTATGTCTTCTTGTTTGCAAACAGAGAATTCCTAGAGCAACGAGGGAGTCGTTCAACAATCCGGGCGACCGCGGCCAAGTTTCTCTTACCATGCGCAGCCTTTGTGTGAATGAACCTACTCAATATATCGTAAGTACAAAGGATGGTCGCATGATGATTGATGCTAAAGGATGGTCAAGGTTCAAATCTAAATCATATCTTCCGGTAGGGGATGATGTCAAAATCGAACTTTCTCGGCAAGGAGAGCTGGTCCAAATCAACTTTGAAATTCTTCAGTAGCAGCACGCAACTGCCATACTCATCTATCAACCGAGAGATTTTGATGTAATAATCTGGCATGGTGAAACAATTGTCCTGTGTGTATAAGTAGTACGACAGTATTATTTATTACATGGTATATCGTTGATAGAATTGCAACTCTGATTGTTGGTTAGGAACTGTCGTTCGATTTCATTCCAACAGCTGCCGTGCTTTATTCAATTTTGTGTATTCGCCTTGCGAAAGCATCTAAAACCAGCGCCGTACCGATCGCTTGCAATATGAAAAGCGCTGAGGTAGAACACATGGGCCCCCAAACATGCAGGGTGGGCCTGCGGCCCAAAGTCCAGAACAGTGAGCCTGTCTGAGTATTATAGTCTCAGCTGAACCCCCATAATGTCCGTGTGTTGCACGTAACATCAAGATGCATTTGTATGAGTATTTTATCTTGTGGGAGAAAAGGATGAACGAGGGAAGGCCTTATTTGCAAATGTGGAGAGGTGTGTGGGTACCTTTTTTGTAAAATTGCCATAGTTTCCTTCCTATCCGTCAGATATAAATTGGACGGCCTATATTGCAGGACGGCAGGCACACTATCATCACCAACTCGTCTATATTGTGTTAAAAACAACTCTGTTTATTATAATTATATATGTTATATATATTCCCCTTGATTTTTCTTATGTATAAAGTTGTAATATAAACGATTGGTATATTTCTTTACAGAGGGAGTATCTCTCTATCAAAAATATATTTATGTGTAACTAGTTACTCTGGTATTTCTACTTCCTTTCGCTGATATGTGGGGCAACCGGCAACGGGGTCCACATGCCATATGCACAATTTAGAGTGCACAACTGCACGGTAGACACACCCCGGTCGTAGCGCCGTAGTAATGCCCAATGAGCCGTCAAATCACAACCCCCCTGTCGGGGGGATGAACCCTAGGCAGGCAACGGAACCCGGATCTATTAAAAAACAGCGGGGCCCGTGTCGCCCCGCAAACCGGCATGCGCCAGGCCGGGTCGCTCGACCCGGCAAGGCACGCAACCCGGCCAAGACCCTCGACTCGGAAAGGTACGTCAACCCGGCCGCAGGAGCTGGCGCAAGGCAACTCAACCCGACGCAAACCTTGGCTTCCCCAGGAAGCCAACCCACCCGTGGCGTCCACGTCAACCTAGCCACAGGTCAGCTCCCGTCCCATCCAGGCCGTACGATGGGACGAGACCACAATCACTGATGACCAAGACTACAGTGCCCCCGCCCATGCCCGTGGTCAGCCAGGGTGTGGCAGCAGTGCCCCTTACCTACCCGCTGACTAGGGCTGGCACGACAACAGTGTTCCCGCCCTTACCACTGACGACAGCAAGCGGTGGCCTGACAGAGAACACTGTGCGCGACTCGACCCGGCCACGCCATGACGATCGACAAGACGGCGCACAGTCCCCCTAGGCACGCGGGGCCCGCACCTAGGGGAACCCGGCGAACCACAAGCCCCAGAGCGGGACCCGGCCCGGCACCCCGGACGCCGACAATACGGACCCACCGACTCGGCATATTACCATTGTAACCTTGGGTGGGTTGGTCTATAAAACCCCACATGAGTCCACGCCTACAAAGAAACGACGAGAGATATTCAACAGAGACATACGACACACACGGCATGCAAAGCCACACAAGATAGAGAAAGCAAGATAGGATTAGCCACTACATAGCAACACCAAGGAGAAGGAGCAGCCGATGCCTTGGCCAGCCTCCTTCCTCCTCCAAACAGCTCCAGGAGTGACATTGTACTATCAACCATCCAACTAAACTCGGCAGGACTAGGGGTGTTATCTCCGGAGAGCCCCGAACCTGGGTATGTCCGGCGTCCCGCGCCCGCGCATATCAACCTCGCCTCCGAAGCCCACCAGCGCCCTCGAGCCTCCTCCTCTCTTTAGCCATCCCTTGGCATCTTCCGTGCGCCCACCACGATAGTTGGCGCCCACTGTGGGGCAGTTCGCGGAACTGGCCGGAAGCATGCTTCGGACGGGGCCCCTCTCCTACTCCGACGAGTCCGTCGCTCTCGTGGACGACGTCATCGGCGCGCTAGCCGACTCCTTCACCGTGGTGCGCATCTCCGACGCACTCGCGGCCGACGAGTACCCCAGCGGGGTGCTCAGCTACTTCGACTCCCCGCTTTCTCTCAGCGGCGGATTCACTACCGGGGCGATGGACGCCCACGTAGAGGTCTTCGTCACTGGCGATGGCGCCTCTTCCTCATCGAGCAAGGTGAGAAGAGCCGCCGAAGCCGCGGCTGCCACGGCACGGACGGAGCCGTCCAACCCGCTGCGTGCCGTGATGCAGAGCCTCCGCATCCCCATCGGCACCGACGTCGACGCCACCAACGTCGCTGAAGCCCGAACCCAGCTCAAGGACAGGCGCCAGCAAATGTTGGACCTGTCCGAGACTCTGGCCGCCACCAGACGCCGCCTGGAAGCTGCTCAGATGGAGCACGACGCCGCCCACGGATTCATGCCCGCTGCGGCGGAGCCAAGACGGGCCGCCGATACTCGCGCCCGGGGAGGAGCGATCGGCCGGGCCTTCGGTGCCGGCCGGACCGTCTACGTGACCCCAGTCAAGAACATGCGGGCTGCGGAGGCAGCCGCGGTCAGCCTCGACCAACTCGCGGGCGAGGAGCTCAAGGAGCGCATCAGGCGGATGCGCGAGCTCCTCCGCGCCGCCAATACCCAGAAGGATCGCCTCAACCAGCTCGCCAAGCCGGCGGGGTCCGGCTCCGCCCACCTTGGCGGACCCGACGAACTCCAGCACACGGCTTCTTTGCCGCCCGGCGAGGCGCACTCCGGCCTAGGTCGGACCCGGCGCAACCCGGCCGGCACCGCCGCCGACGCTCTGGGCAACGAGCCCGCCCCAGAGACCCAGCGCGGACCCGGCCAGCCTGGCCGGTGTCCGGCTCCAGCCGACTCGGGCCGCACGCCATCGACGATGCCGACGTGCGCCACCGCCTCGATCAGCTCGCTCACTCCATGGAGGTGGAGGAGAGCGGCGCTATCGGGCCTGCGTGTTTCGGCCCACGCATCCGGGAGGAGCCCTTCCCCAAGGGGTTCATGCTTCCCCTCGACACCCCCAAGTACAATGGGACCGTGAAGCCAGAAGACTGGCTCACCGACTACACCACGGCCATTGGCATCACCGGTGCCAATCATCGTCTCGCCGTGCGCTACGCACCGCTCATGCTCCAAGGATCGGCTCGCACATGGTTGAACAGCCTGCCGATGGGCAGCATCAACGCATGGCTCGATTTCGAGGAAGCATTTGTCCGCAACTTCACGGGGACGTAAAGGCGACCCGGCCGCCCCAATCAGCTCGCCATGTGCATGCAGGGGCCGACGGAGATCGGCCGCGAGTAACTTGCATGCTGGACCGAGCTCCGGAACACCTGTGAGGGCGTCCATGAAGTCCAGGCGATCCAATACTTCGTCAGCGGGTGCCGAGATGACACCCTTCTCAAGCACAAGCTTCTACGCTCCGAGCCAGCCACCATGGCCATGCTCATGGTGACGGCGGATAAGTACGCCAACGCCAACTCCGCCATGAAGATCCAAGTGGCGCTGGACGAGGCCAGCAAGGCGAAGCCGGTCCCTCCACAGAAGCCGGCCGGCGAAGGCAGCCGGCAGCAGCACCACCAGAACAACTAGCGCAAGGCCGAGCAGCCGGCGCAATGTCACGACAACCGGCTCGTCGCGGCCTCCGAGCCCGCGGCGGACCCGGCAGCGAAGCACCGACAGACCGGCAAGATGGTGTGGCAACCCGCCATGAGCTTTGAAGAGATGCTCGACACCCCATGCAAGCACCACAGCGGTGCAAGACCCTCCACGCACACGCTTCGACAGTGCACCATCACCAAGCGCATCATGAGGGGCGACGTCCCGCTTCCTCCGGCTCCGGCTCCGGCTCCGGGCGCGGGACAGCCGCCGCCGCCTCCACCGCCGCCTCCTGCCGGCGGCGCAATGCGGAACGACGCCTACCTGGACCAGAACGCGGCCTACTCCGTCTTCACCAGCCTCGGTGACGACAAGCGCAGCGAGTGCCTCCTCCGGCAGGAGGTGAACACCGTCGTCCCGGCCAAGACGGATTTCATGCATTGGTCGGAGCGCCCGATCACCTGGACCCGGGAGGATCACCCGGCAGTCATGCCGAGTCCGGGTGGATACGCCCTCGTCCTCAACCCTACAATCGTCACACGGCGCACCTGCAAGTTCTCCCGAGTCCTCATCAACGGCGGCAGCAGCATCAACATCCTCTACCGCGACATGATGACCAAGCTCGGCCTCAGGGCCGAGGACCTGGAGCCAACCGGGACCGTCTTCCACGGCATCGTACACGGCCTCTCCTGTTCGCCCATTGGCCGGGTCTGGCTTGACGTCCTGTTCGGCGACAGCAGCCACTTCCGACGCGAACCGATCTGGTTCGAGGTGGTGGACCTGTCCAGCGCATACCATGCGCTGCTGGGCCGGCTCGCGCTCGCCAAATTCATGGTGACTCCCCACTACACGTACCTGAAGATGAAGATGTCGGGTCCCAAGGGCCTCATTACCGTCACCGGCGACTACCGCAAGTCTCTGGAGTGCGCCCGAGACGGTGCCAAGCTGGCCCAGTCGCTGGTCATTGCCGAGGAGCGGCGCCAGCTCGACCGGATCATCGTCCTGGCCGGCGAGGCCTCCGATGCATCGATCCCGACCCTGGACCCGGCCGATGAGGCCGCCTTCAAGCCCTCCAAGGAAACCAAGAAAGTGAAGCTAAACCCAGAAGACCCCAGGTGCAGCAAGTACGTTGTTTATGGCGCCCGCCTCAACAACAAATAGGAAGGCGAGCTCGTTGACTTCCTCCGTGAGAATCGGGTTATCTTCGCATGGACCCCCAAAGACATGCCGGATATCCCGAGGAAGTATGCCGAGCACAAACTCCACGTCTGCAAGGACGCCAAGCCTGTCCGTCAACCCCTCCGTCGATTTTCCGAAGAGAATAGAAGAACCATTGGTGAAGAGCTCGCCAAGCTCTTGGCGGCCGGCTTCATAATGGAAGTGTTTCACCCCAAGTTGCTGGCCAACCTAGTCCTCTCCTAAAGAAGAACAAGACTTGGTGCATGTGTATCGACTACACCAGCCTCAACAAGGCCTGTCCCAAGGATCCGTTCGCCCTCTCGCGGATCGACCAAGTCATCGACTTGACCGCCGGGTGCGAGGTGCTGTTCTTCCTGGACGCCTACTCCGGCTATCACCAGATCAAGCTGGACCCGGCCGATGCCCTGAAGACGTCCTTCATGCCCTTCAGAGCGTACTGCTACATCACCATGTCGTTCGGGTAGAAGAACGCCGGCGCCACCTTCCAACGCTGCATGCAGAAGTGCCTGCTACTGCAACTCGGCAAGAACATCAACGTGTACGTGGACGATATCGTGGTGAAGACCAAGCAGCACCTCACGCTCCTCGACGATCTGAAGGAAACATTTGCCAACCTCCGTGAATACAAGGTCAAGCTCAACCCGGAAAAGTGCGTCTTCGGCGTACCAGCCGGAAAGCTGCTCGATTTCTTTGTCTCGAAACGCGGCATCGAGGCGAACACGGAGAAGATCAAGGCCATCGAGCGCATGTGCAAGCCAACCCGGCTGCGCGATGTCCAGAAGTTCACAGGCTGCCTGGCCTCGGTCAGCCGGTTTCTAAGCCGGCTGGGCGAGAAGGCGCTGCCCCTGTACCAACTAATGAAGAAAACAAGACCGTTCGAGTGAAACGGCAAGGCGGACGAAGCCTTCCAAGACCTCAAGTGCATGCTCTCCACCGCACCCGTCCTGGCCGCGCCGACCGACAAGGAGCTGCTATTGCTCTACATAGCCGCGACCTCGTGGGCGGTCAGCACGGTGCTGGTGGTTGAGCGACCGGAGAAGGGCAAGATCCAGGTCGTCCAGCGTTCGGTCTACTACATGAGCGAAATGCTCTCCACCTCCAAGTAGAACTACCCGCACTACCAGAAGATGTGTTACGGCGTGTACCTCACCGCCAAGAAGCTGAAGCAGTACTTTCAAGAACATGTCGTCATCATCGTCAGCACGGCGCCTATCGGAGAAATCATCGGGTGCCGGGACGCCTCCGGCCGGGTCGCCAAGTGGGCGATCCAGCTAGCCGGCCACACCATCCTCTACGAGCCCCACACCACGATCAAGTCTCGGGCCCTGGCCTATTTCCTCGTTGACTAGACCGAGACCCAGTACCTGCCACTGCCTCCCAACTCATCGCATTGGCGCATGCACTTCGACCGGTCCAAGATGCGACTCGGCTTAGGGGCCGGCATTGTACTGTCATCCCCGAAGGGTGACCAACTCCGCTACACACTCCAGATACACTTCGCCACCTCCAACAACGTTGCCGAATACGAAGCCCTTGTGCACGGCCTCCGGCGTGCCAAGGAACTCGGCATCCGGCGCATCCTGTGCTACGGTGACTCAGACTTGGTGGTACAGTAGTGCTCCGGCGAGTGGGACACCCGCAACTCCAACATGGCAAGCTATCGCTTCCTCATCCAGAAGCTGTCCGGATCCTTCGATGGCTGCGAGTTCCTCCACGTCCCGCGCACGGAGAACGAGGCAGCCGACACGCTCGCCAAGATCGCCTCGTCACGTCAAGCCATCCCGTCCGGCGTCTCCCTCGAGCACCTGCGCAAGCCGTCCGTCAAGTCGTCGCCAGACTCCGAATCCATCCACGTCCCAGAAGACCCGGCCGCGCCGCAAGCCGGCCTGGGGACTGCTGAACCCAGCCCGGGGACTGCTGAACCCGGCCCGGGGGCTGCTCAACCCAGCCCGGGGGCTGCTCGGCCCAACCCGGCCACCATCACCCCGGACCCGACCATCACCGTCACCAACCCGGGGGCTCCTCAACCCGTCCCGGGAGCCGCCGACACGGAACCCACCCAGGTTTCCGTCTTCACCGCCATCACGGCCCCATCTTGGGCCCTGCCGATATCAGAATGGCTGGAGAACGGGGTTCTCCCCATGGACGAGACCGAGGCTCGGCAAGTTCAGCGCCGGGCGTCCGCCTACAAAATCATCAACAACGAGCTCATCAAGCACAGCTCTACCGGCGTGTTCCAGCGCTGCGTCGAGAAGGACCACGGCATCGACATCCTCCTCGACATTCATCAGGGCGAGTGCGGGCACCACGCCACATCTCGATCCCTCGTGGTCAAGGCGTTCCACCACGGCTTCTACTGGCCAACGGCCCTCGAAGACGCTGAGTCGCACGTCCTCAAGTGCGAAGGATGGCAGCGCTTCAGCAAACGTAGCCACCAGCCGGCGTCAGCACTCCGCACCATCCCGATTGCCTGGCCCTTCGCGGTCTGGGGACTCGACATGGTGGGACCCTTCAAAACCGCTCGAGGCGGCATGACGCACTTGCTGGTGGCAGTGGACAAATTCACCAAATGGATCGAGGCAAGACCAATCAAGAAACTGGATGGGCCAACAGCCGTCCGGTTCATCAAGGACATAGCGGTGCGCTACGGCATGCCGAACAACATCATCACGGACAACGGCACCAACTTCGCCAAGGGCGCGCACGAGTAATACTGCTCCGTCTCCGGCATCCGCCTCGACCTGGCCTCCGTGGCACATCCGCAGTCCAATGGTAGGTCGAGCGGGCCAACGGACTCATCCTGTCCGGCATCAAGCCGTGACTCATCGAGCCACTTGTCCGCTCAACCGGCAGTTGGCTCAACGAGTTGCCCGCGGTTCTCTGGAGTCTGCGCACGACACCAAATCCGTCGACCGGGTTCACCCCGTTCTTCCTCGTCTACGGATCCGAAGCCATCATCCCGACCGATGTCGAGTTCGACTCGCCATGCGTCATGATGTACACCAAAGCAGAAGCAAGAGAAGCACGCGAAGACGGTGTCGACCAGCTCGAATAGGCGCACCTTCTGGCACTTAGCCACTCGGCTATCTACCAGCAAGGCCTGAGGCACTACCACAACAAGAAGATCAAGCCTTTCACATTCCGTGAAGGCGACCTTGTCCTCCGACTCGTCCAAGAGCAGGCAGGCCAGCACAAGCTGTCCTCTCCATGGGAGGGCCCGTTCATCGTGAGCAGGGCTTTGCGCGACCGCAACGCCTACTACCTCATCGACGCACGCAAATCAAAGAAGCACAAGAGGGACACCGCCGGCGAAGAAACGACCCGGCCGTGGAACTCGGAACTCCTCCGTCCATTTTACAGCTAGCCGAACGAATGTATGTATCAACGCCTTTTGTAAGTATATGAAACTATGGGGTCCCCGAACGAGACTCGGGGGCTGCCTTTTGCCGACCAATTTATTGCGTCCATATTTCACACCACTTTACTACCGAACCCGGCCGCTGGTTCGACAAGCTCGACCCGGGGGCTCGGGCGCTGGCCGGCTTGATCATCACCCCGCCGCTTCACTTAGTGATTCCTGATAAGTTAGGATGCCGAGGCCCCCCACTTCGCCCTAAAACCGCAGTTTTAGCTCTGGCTGACGGCGGGCAAGCACAACGGGCTAAAGCTCCCCTACGATTCATACACTAAGTCAAAGCCGCCGGGTCGACGCTCGTCCATTAAGTTAGCCGCATGACCGGCTGCTCACCAACCGGCCAAGCCAGATTGCCGCCAGCCGGCCCAGTCGGTGTTTCGCTCGCGCTCAACGTTTTTAAGCACCCAACTCCTGCGGCCGCCTCTCGAAGAGCCGAACTCCTTGTCATGGACCGGAGCCTCGGCCGTCTGACTGGCGGGCGGGGGGGGGGGAGGGGGGGGGAAGCTTCAGAGAGGAGCAACGCATGAAATAAGTTCGAAAAAAGTAGAAGGCAAAAAGCAAATAAACACTCAAAACATTTACACATAAATGTTTCGAGCAAAGGCCCACGGCCCGAGTTCATTACACCCTGAAAACCCCCAGTGGGTGGGTGGACCTGCTACTTAACAGAATTTTCTACAAAAGATTCTCAGGCATTCACAGCACCGCGTCGCGACATCGACGGCTCCCCCCGGCCGGCCTCCGGGTCCATCGCAGCATCGGTGTCCTATTCGACCTCCGCGTCGCCGTAGACGCCCGTCTCCTCCGAGCTGCCCTACGGGTCGCGAAGAAGCAAGCCGTAGTCTTCGCCATCCACGACCGCGCCATCTTCCGTCCGTTCCGGATGGAACTCGTCATGGAAGGCGAACTCGGCGATATAGCTGGCCCGGGAGGCGGTCCGACTGGCCTGCTCCTGCAGCAACTGCTCCGAGCCAGCGCGCTGACCCATCTGCGCGTCCAGCTAAAGATCCGGGTGCCAAGACAGCGCGATTCGGAGTGCCATCTCAGCATCGGCCCGGGCGGCGGAAACGCGCCCGTCGCTAAGGCGATCCGGGCCCATGTCCAACCAGCGTGCCAGACGCGAGAAGCTGCGCTGATGGACGGAATCCGGGCACAAGGCTGCCGTCATCGCAGTACCAGCTCAGGACAGCCGCTCCATCTGCGTCCCCAAGGCCCGCAGCCGGGCCTCAGCACCCGCAATGATCTTCGGGAAGGTCCAGGCCGTCAGCGGATCTATCCCCGACCCAACAACGCCGGTCGGGTCGCGCTGATAGCGGATGGCTTCCTCCGCCAGCCGCTGCGTCTCCGGAAAGGCCCCTGCAGCCAAAGACGACGCAAGTCAGAACAGCAACAAAGAAGAAAGGGTCGGGTCCCGACCCAGCAAACAACAAAGAAGCAGCACTTACTGGAGAAAGACTCTTCCAGGTGCTGCGCCTTGAGCAACGTACCACTCCCCGAGCGCTCTCTCCAGGTCGGCCGCCTTAGCAAGGGCCGCCTTCAGCTCGACGTCCTTTTCTTCGGCCGCCTTATGGCGGCGAGCCTCGGCCTGGCGGGCCTCCTCAGCCGTGGTGGCCTGCCTCCACAGACGCTCCACCTCGGCCTGGAACCGGCCCTTGTCATCGGCCAGCTAGCCGCGTTGCTGGTCCACCTCGACCAAGGCCTGCTGCGCCTCCATCGCCTTGGCGGCCTCCGCATTAAGAAGCTCCACCTCGGCCTCGAGGCAGCTCTTGTGACCCGCCAGCTACTCGTGCAGCCGGTTGGCCTCGTCAAGAGACCACCGGGCCGCGGCCGCCTCCGCCCTCGCCGGCGCCGCCTCGACGCCGAGACGGCCGGAATCAGCAACGAGCCAGTCATAGTGATGACCAGCCCAGAACAGCCGGGTCCGGCAAGACAGCACCTCGGCTGCAAAGAAGAAGAACTCAGCAGGAAGAAAAAAATAAGACAAGGCCTAAGATTTGGCCCAACTTTTACACAGTTGGCCCGAATCTCGGGGGCTACACCCAGTGGGTGCGCTAGCGCGCCCCCTCTAGAAGAAAAGAACTCAACAAAGTACCTGCGGTGACGTGAAGCTCCTCCTCCTTGCCAGCAAGCTACTCCCCGAGCTCCCGATGCTTGCCCAGGAGCCGGTTGTAGGCGGCAACCCGGAAGGCGTCAAGGTGCTGAAGAGAAGACCAAAGTCAACACAAGGCCAACGCTCCTAAGGTTCGACCCAACTACTACATAGTTGGCCTGAACCTCGAGGGCTACACTCAGTGGGTGCACTGGCGCGCCTCCACAGAGATAAAATCACAAGAAAAGAAGAAGAAGGACTTACCAGGACGGTGCGCTCCAGGTCGCGCGTCCGCTCCGTCTCGGCCTGGGCGAAGGCCTCAAGGCGCTCCATCCGGCCTTGCAAACGGCGGCAGACGGCATCTAGCGCCGCCTCCTCCTGGGTCTGGGGCCGAAGACGGCCGCGCCCCCGCTCCGCGCGGGCTGCGGCACGGCAGCTCGGCGCCCGCCCTGCCGGGGCACCAAGGCGTGCCCCCCGCTGGCCGCTTGCGATGCGGCCAGCACCTCCTCCGACGCCGGGGCGCCCTGCATCACCACCTCAGGCACCGCCACATGCGGTGCCTCCTCCATAGCCGACGGCACCTCCGGCGCTGCCGCCTGTGGCGCCCCCTAGAGGATGCCGCCTCCACCACCATCAGCCCCCGCGCGCTCGACATTGTCGGCTCGTGGCAGGGTATCGCCCCCACCTCCACGACCTCCTGGCCGAGGAGCACCACCTCGGGCCGGCCCCCACGGCCGCGCTCCCTCACCAACGATGGTTCAAAAACCGTTGCCTCCACCACCATGCCCTCCGGCATCTCGCGCCAGGCCGGCTCCGCACCGCCTCGCGCCCACACCGCCGCCGCGTCGGTCCAAGCCCGGACCGACGACGCCTCCAGCTCCGCCTCGGCCCGGTTCCTGTCACGCTAGGCCAAGGCCTCGGCGTCGTCCGAGTCCAAACAGAGATCTGAGTCGCCTCGTCCCTCCTCCCCGGCCAGGCCGGCGAGGTCGGACCAGCTCCTGCGGAACGCGGTCCCTTCAGTGGCCACGGCCTCCGCCGCCGCCCCCGCTAGCGCGATCGGCGACCAGAAGAAGAAGGCAGAATAAACAAAAGAAACAAGAAATCAGGGCACAGGCAAGAAACAACAATTACCCCGTCAAGACCGGGACAGGAGTCGGCTTCGCGCGCTTCTTCTTGGCCGGCCTTCCGGGCTCGGCCGGGCCCGCTGCGCGCTTCGATCCGCGGGGTCGCGGCGCGACGCTGTCCCTGCCATGCGGGCGGCTCAGTGCCGCCCAATGCAAGGACCTGGCTCCGCCCGCGTCGCCGCCTCCCCCACCCAACGCCGCTACACCAAGCAACCGGCGTCAGCGTCGGCTTCACCGTGACATGAGCGAGAATTCAAGACAAAATGAAGAAGAGAAAGACTCGAAGCTTACCAGCTCAGCGCGCAGCACCAGCGTCGGACTCGGCCACCTCCTCACCGCCTTGGGCCACGGGCTCCTCTGGTGCCACCGGCGCCACCTGCAGCGGAGCCCGGGCGTAAGGATACCGGCTCGCATTCAGAAGAACCTCCCGTGACACGTGGGGACGAACAAGAAGTTGCGCGGGGGCAAAGTAAGGAGACCAAATGCTCACCTGTGGTGCCGGGTTCGCCTGGCTATATGGCGCCTTGCCGAATCGCCAATCCTCTCCAAGATTGGCCCTGGAGATGGCGTTGACGGCGCGCGCGGCCTGCTCCCCAGACAGCTGCGTCGACCCCATTCGATTGGGGTCCTGCAGGCCGATCATCTCGCCGATGAGGCAGGAGCGCCTCTGAAGCGGGAGGACCCGACGAGTGATGAACGCGGCGAGAAGGTCCGTGCCGGTGAGCCCCTCCTGAGTCCTCATCACCGTCACCTGCTCGCAGAGGTTGACGATCTCCTGCGACGGGCGCCGGGGTGAGTAGCCCTAGTTCGTCTTCGCTTGCGGTGGCACCATGGCGAAAGGGGGAAGATTGATGTGTTCTGCGCCATGACTGCGGACGTAGAAGAAGGAATTCTACCACTTCTTGGCAGAATCCTCGAGCGGAATCTTGGGGAAGTCTGCCCCCGACCGCTTGAAGATGACGGCGGCGCCGCAGTCGGCGAACTCCCCAGCCGACGGGCCCTACCGCTTCAAGAAGAAGAAGCGCGCCCATATGTCGATCATCGGCTCGACCCCCAGGTACCCCTCGCACAGGGTCACAAAGCCGGAGAGTTGGACGATGGCGCCGGCGCCGACATGGTGCGGTTGAAGCCCGAAGAACTCCAGGAAGGCGCGGAAGAAGGTGCTCGCCGGCAACCCGAGCCCGCACTCAAAGTGAGTAAGGAAGATGACGTGCTCCTGCCCCTCGGGTCGGGGCCTTTTCTCGCCGCACGACAGGCGGACGCTAATGTCCGTCTCCCGTGGCAAGCACCGTGAAGCTCGAAGCTGCGTGATGTCGTCGTGGGTGACGTTGGAGCCCATCCAAGATCCCGACGGCAGCGCCATGGATAGAAGCGGAAGGAAGAAGGACGACGGAGAAGAGCTCTTCTCGGGGCTGCGGGCGCAGCTGTGCATCGGTGGCAAGGAGCAGAGCGAGAGCAGGGGACAGGAGGGCGTGAGTGAGAATAATGCCCGCCGCCCCCTTGCCCCCCTCAATTTATAAGCCCCGGTTCAAACGTGGGGAAGTGGGATCGTCTGCACGCGCCCGTTCCACTACCCCGCAATAAGTGCGCACGTACACACGCACTAACTGCGCGGGGAAGTGGAACCGGCCCCCAGACGCCGCAATAAATCCGCACGCGTGGCCAAGGGCGTGCGGCGGCGGGCCCCCGACCCGTCGCCCAGTCCCATCACGCGCGTGGCCTGTCAGGCCCCTCCGGCTTCCGGGCACCACGTGGCGCCAGCGCGAAGCCCGAGGGATCACCTCAAGATTTGACGGACTCCTCGGTTCCCGCCATGGCCGGGATGCCGCGATCCGGTTTCCGAAAAAACCGGCACACAGTGGGTGTTGCCGGACCCGGCGTTCGCAGATTCCGCCTTACTCAAGGGGGAAGCTGCAAAGGCCCACTCATCCGAAGACGGCGGACCTTCACAGCTTTGGGGACTACTGTCGGGGGGATGAACCCCAGGCAGGGCAACGGAACCCGGATCTATTTAAAAAACGGTGAGGCCCACGTCGCCCCGCAAACCGGTGTGCGCCAGGTCGGGTCGCTCGACCCGGCAAGGCGCACAACCCGGCCAAGACCCTCGACTCGGCAAGGTACGTCAACTCAGCCGCAGCGGCTGGCGCAAGGCAACTCAACCCGGCGCAACCTTGGCTTCCCCAGGAAGCCAACCCACCCGTGGCGTCCACATCAACCCAGCCACGGGTCAGCTCCCGTCCCATCCAGGCCGTATGATGGGACGAGACCTCAATCACTGATGACCAAGACTACAGTGCCCCCGCCCATGCCCGTGGTCAGCCAGAGCGTGGCAACAGTGCCCCTTACCTACCCGCTGACCAGGGCTGGCACGATAATAGTGTTCCCGCCCTTACCACTGACGACAGCAAGCGGTGGCCTGACGGAGAACACTATGCGCGACTCGACCCGGCCATGCCATGACGATCGACAAGACAGCGCATAGCCCCCCTAGGCACGCGGGGCCCGCACCTAGGGGAACCCGGTGAACCACAAGCCCCCAAGCGGGACCCGGCCCGGCACCCCGGACGCCGACAATACGGACCCACCGACTCGGCATATTACCATTGTAACCCTGGGTGGGTTGGTTTATAAAACCCCCCAGGAGTCCACGCCTACAAAGAAACGACGAGAGATATTCAACAGAGACATACGACACACACGGCATGCAAAGCCACACAAGATAGAGCAAGCAAGATAGCACTAGCCACTACATAGCAACACCAAGGAGAAGGAGCAGCCGAAGCCTTGGCCAGCCTCCTTCCTCCTCCAAACAGCTCTAGGAACGACATTGTACTATCAACCATCCAACTAAACTCGGCAGGACTAGTGGTGTTATCTCTCCGGAGAGCCCCGAACCTGGGTATGTCCGGCGCCCCGCGCCCGCGCATATCAACCTCGCCTCCGAAGCCCACCAGCGCCCTCGAGCCTCCTCCTCTCTTTAGCCATCCCTTGGCATCTGTCGTGCGCCCACCACGACACCCCCCCCCATTTCCAGCTTTAGCAGTAAGCTGGACGGACGAAGCGGCAATATTTCACTGGGCCTGGATCCCCTTCTCCCTCGTCTTATTGTTAAGAGAAAACCCCCTCTCAGCGATTGCATAAGGTTTTCTCATGGAGAACCAGGTACAAATTCTTCATCCATCCCCGATAAATCCAAGTCCCTTGGTCACAGGTAATCCTAGGATGGCAGCCGCCGCCTTTGATGCATTTTTCTTCCTACTGAATCTAGTGTGTTTCATTTGCAGTGCCCAAAGTGCGAGTACCCTACAGGTTTCTGCACCCTCGGCGAGACGCCACACTTGTTACTTCTCATCCTAACACGGGATTTTAAAATGCGCATAGTATGTTCCTAGAATCCTCTTTTCTATCCGGGAGGGTGGGGTTTTTTTGAACATGCTGTCGACTAATTTGGAAATTTGGATTGCTATATTTGGATAAAAGGTACTACTAGTATGATGGTCAACACTGACATGAAGGAGGAAGTTATTTCTTGATTTGGATAGGGAATACATTGTGTTCTCATATTATTTTTCCTGCAGTGTATTATTTGCTCTGCCAGAACACATGTACTCAAGATGCTCGGCCTTGCCATAACTGAATACACTAGTTTAATGGTCACAGTGAAGACAAGCCATGGATATAAGTTCCGAGTTGGGTTCATGAACCAAGAAGATCGCTACTTTTTTATGGCCGAACTTGGATAAACTTTCTCAAGTGTTACGGACTGAAAGTTGGCGCACGAATGTTGATGGAAATAGCAGAACATGGTCTCATCTTCACTGCGATCTTCCACCCCGACATCGTTCCAATTGTTCATCCATGTTAGTTTTGAATCTGGTTCTTGCTTGTTGCCTCGATTACTTCTTAATCCACCTATTCTGTCTAACTAATCACAATTTAACTTTAGAAGTAGCAACGAATCTCTCACGAAGATGCTACTTCTAACTAATATTTTCTTATAATTGGTGGCACGTGTAGGTTTTTTCAGAGTTAAGCAGGCTACTTGTTTGTTATTCTGTAATAACTCGCCTTTTACTGATGGCACTGAAGTTGACTGGGTTGACATCCACAAGTTCATACACTTTATTGATCGTCTTCAGGTCCTTGTGGGGCGTTTCAATGGTGGAAGGCCACATGGGATATGTGTGCCACTGCTGCACTCGTTGAACAGGTCTAACTGTGTCGAGAAACTTATGGTACGAGCTATTTTCTGTTATATATGTTGTTCATAAACTATTGCTTATACATAGTTTTACAGCTGTGATCTTCTTGAAACAGAAACTGCCCAGTTCTATTATTCCTATACAGATGCCTGACCATGGTCGGGTCAGACTTGCGCTTGGTCACAACATGATGTTTATGTCGACCTACTCCATTCCCCTTGGAGGTGAAAAGATACTTATTCATGGGTGGTCTCAAATAATGAAGGCACGTCCATCTTGGAGAATAGGATAGAAGATTATGTTCATGCTTTTCCATGGCTCTAAAGCGAATATCCTGTTTATTGACCACATTGCGAGATGAAGCCGCTTTCTGAAGGTTGTGGATGCACGGGGTGGTGCATGGGCCTTGTCCTAGGGGCTTGCGGCCTCACCCTTGGTTAACTGTAGGCAAAGTAGCACTATTCAAGGCGTGCTTTGTACGGTTGAACCTGTATAAGTACTCATACTGCTTTCAGCTTTGGTTGTTAAGTGCCCCTCCTAGTTTCAGTTAAGGTTGTTAAGTACTCGTGCAGCTTTTACAGTCTCTCGCATTTCTTCAGTCTTGTCTTCCTCCAGCTGCCAAAACCAAACCAGCGCCAGCGGGGCCACCTGCTTCCGCCTCCCACGGCTGGCTCCGCCTCAACGCACGCATCGCCGCCCCACGGTCTCCTAAATCGTTAACACCGACGTCCTCCGCACGCTTTGGTGCGCTCGCCGCGCGCCGCCCTCTCGCGTTGTCAACATGGTCAACACACAACAGGAATCGGCAGAAGTACGTGGAGAGGATGGCAGTAGGGGCCCACCATGTTAGCGTATGGCAAAATAAAATGCTTCCTCCTAGTGTTTTCCTGACATCTGGGACCCACAACATTGTGAGCGTATATAGTCAATAGACAAGAGAACAACACAAGATCGGCTGACACCTAGGACATAGCTGCTCGAGCAGTAATTTTTTTGCTATTGTTGAGACGGAGCAGGGTTTGAACTGGGATGTGGCCCGTCTAGCCCAGGCTTATATTTTATGTTCACCATGTGACCAGCCCAGCTATTTTTTCTTTGTGAAAATGAGCCCAGTTTATTTTTTCTGAAGAATACCCAATCCAGGCCTACTAATTTTTCAACGCCCTGATGGGCTGCAACTCTTTCAAGATGTCTGCAAATCTTGAAAGTAATATGAAATGGGTTGTAAATATAAAAATAGATGACAAATTGGCAATTACTTTATAATTTCTGAATTTTTTCACATTTTCAGATTCCTATTTCACTGGGCATTAACCTAATTTAAATATATCTTCAAAGTACTTTAAATCTGGCTCGACATTTTGGTATTAAAAATAGTTTGGAACCCATAGAAACATGCGAAATTGGCCCTGGCCAACTAAAAAAACGACTGCAATAAATTTCATAAGAAGTTGCCATGAGGTATACATAAATTATTAAAAAAAGAGGGAGTGGTCTGACTTGTGGTCCTGTTTAGTTGACGCGTATGCAAGATTTTTTTTAGTTATTATATACATCAACAAACGATTCTAGCAGACGTAACCGTTGGATGTCAATCCAACGGCCGTCGTGTTTCTTCAATCTCTGATCTTCTTGCTCCAGCCGCCAAAGCAGCGCCGGCGGGACCGCCTGCTCCCGCCTCCTGTGGCCGGCTGTGCTGCCACGCAGGCCTCAGCGCCCCCTACTACTCCCACCGCTGGCCACATCATCCCTCTACTCACCCACACCCCCTGTTATTCTGCGGCGACAACAGCCTCACACCGCAGCCGAACCGGTGAACCCTCGTACTCCTCTACGCGCGGGCTTCCACTGCCGCGTTTCCCCCGGCTCCGCGTCATCCCCTTCCTAGGCCTCGCCGTCGTACAGCGCTGTGGTGCTCTCGGCGCGGCGTGGTCAATGTGGTCAACGACCGACTTCTATCGGAAGAGTACTGTACATGGAGAGGCTGACAGTTGGGTCCACGGCAGCCGCAAGGAAGTGCCTCCTTATTACGTGGAAAATAATTATTCCTCCACCTGATAGCAGGGACCCACCGGACGGGCCACCAGTATTTCGTGAAAAAACATTTCCCCCTGACTGCTGGGACCCACCGGACGGGCCATCGTATTTCGCAAAAAAAATGTTCCCACCGCTGTCAGCTCAGACCCACCGGAAGTGCCTCCTTATTATGCACAAAAAAATGAATACCCCATGCTAGCTGGGACCCACCTTGGTGGGAGGCTGACTTGTTGGCCCACTAAGTTGACTGGGACAGAGGCCTTTTTCAACTTTAGACAATATATGAACGATTCTAGCTCCAGTGACCGTACGATGTCCATCCAACGGCCGTAGTGCTTCTTCAACCTCTGGTCTTCTTGCTCCAGCCGCCCAAAGCAGCGCCGGTCGTGCCACATGCTCCTCCCTCCCGTGGGCGGCTGTGATGCCGCGGAGGCCTCACCGCCCCTACTACTCCCACCGCTGGCCAGGCCATCCCTCTACTCACCCACACCCCCTGTAATTCTGCGGCGATGGCAGCCTCACACCGTAGCCGAACGAGTGAACCCTCATACTCCTCTACGCGTGGGCATCCACTGTCGCGTCTTCCCCTGCTTCGCGCAGTCCCCTTCCTAGGCCTCGCCATCATCCACCACCCTGGTGCTCTCGGCGCGGTGTGGTCAACGTGGTCAAGGAACGACTCCATCGGACGTGGACTGTATGTGGAGAGGCAGACAGCTGGGTCCACGGCCACAGCAAGGAAGTGCCTCCTTATTACGAGGAAAATAATGATTCCTCCACCTGATAACCGGGACCCACCAGACGGGCCACCACATTTCGTGAAAAAAACGTTTCCCCCCTGACTGCTGGGACCCACCAGCTACATGTTCGCACGCAAGGAAGTGCGTCCGGGAAAAAAATGATTCGCACCCCTGACTGCTGGGACCCACCAGCTACATCTTTGCATGCAAGGAAGTGCGTCCGGACAAAAAAAAACGATTCGCCCCCTGACTGCTGGGACCCACCATCTACATCTTCGCACGCAAGGAAGTGCCTGACAGTCGGGACCCACCTGGTCGAAGCATACGTAGCATTGTTATTCTGGTTGCGAACGTGTACGCACATACTGGTGGATGTAGAGGCGCACATGTGTCGTAGTAGAGGCTCACACGTAGCATGTACACGTACGTACAGCGGCCGATGTGCAAGAAAGAAAATACAGCCACATACATACATACGGGCAGGGTCTCGAACGCCTACTCACGCATACGTACGGCCGGGGCTCGTGTACATGGCTGGGTCGGAACGGAGAAACTGCATCCTCGTCGTGTTCATGGGGAGGCAACGGAATGCGTCGTGTTCATCGGGAGGCAACGGAATGCGTCGTGTTCATCGGGAGGCAACAGAACGCGTGGGAGCCAACCGGCTTGTACGGAACAGGTGATGAAAATGAGGCCTGGCGTACCGCAGAACGGAGGAAACGGCCTTGTGTTCGACCGGCCACGTTCGAAACAGGATCCTGTTCATCGGGAGGGGTCTGGCGTACCGCGAAACAGAGGAAACGGACCTCCTACGGTCGAAACGGGGGTCCTATTGATCGGGAGGGGTGTGGCGTACCGCAAAACAGACGAAACGGACATGTATTGGAGCGCTACGGTCGAAACGGGGGTCATGTTCATCAGGAGGGGTATGGCATACCGCAAAACGGGACTCCATGGGATACTGTTCATCTCCACCGTCGACCTCCTCCAGCCTCCACGGGCTCCTATTCATCCAGCCTCCACCACGCGCTACTCCACCGACTACTGTTCAACCACCCCTCCACGGGCTCCTCTTCAACCACCCCTCCACGGGCACCCCTCCACCATCTACTATTCATCCAGCCCTCCACAGGGTTGTCCTGTTCATCCAGCCCTCCACGGGGTCCTGTTCATCCAGCCCCAACCGGCTCGATCGATCGGGGTCCTATTCATCCAGAGGCAACGCCACGGGGTCATGTTCATCCACCCCCACCGCTCACTGTTCATCCAACCCCCCCCCCCCCGGCAACACTCACTGTTCATCTAGAGGTAGCATCGATTGGCTTCAGTTAGCAGCAGTAGCGAAGGAATCACTCGATCGGGTTCAGTTAACATCCATCAATCGATCGCTCGAGTTCAGTAACGCGTAGCCTGCAATGCAATCGCTCGGGTTCAGTTAAAGCCCAACGCCTCACTCGGATTTAGTTAGAGCCAACGCCTCATACACACGTGCGTACGTGTACGAGAGAAACGTGCATCGCTCGGCCCCGACCACCCACGTAACCGGGAACTCCCCGAAATTTTCCTCGCCCTCGCTTCTACCACGGTTTTCTCCGTCATGGACGGCCCAAAGAATGTCATGCAACTGCGTCTCCGGCCCACCCGGGATGAAAAGCCCATTTTCTGTCATGATTTTTTGTCATAGAAGTAGGAGCCCAGCACATCTATGATGATATCGGGTTTTGTCACAATTATCATCATAGAAGTGTCATAAGTATGACAGAATTTTTTTGTTCGGCCCAAAATGTCACGGATGTGTCTTTTTTTTGTAGTGTTTGTTTGGCAGTGCATCTTTGCTGGGATTCAGACATTTAAGAAGGGACACATTTGGCGAGTTGGGGATGGCATGAAGATAAATATATGGGAGGACTGCTGGATTCCGAATAGCCCATCGAAGAAAGTCATCACAATCCGTGGTAATCAGATCTTGACATTTGTTAATGAACTCATTGATCCTATTTCTGGTACATGGGATGAACAACTGGTCCATGATAATTTTTGGCATGTTGATGCTGAACGTATTCTGCGAATTCCTTTACCGTATTATGAGATGTAAGATTATGTGGCATGGCACTATACAAATACAGGTGGATTCAGTGTAAGGTCTGCTTATTATGCTGAGTGGGAGGATCAGTTTGGAGCAAAAACTGTGTCTAACGGAGGACAATCAAGTAGCCTCAACCATCTTGTTTGGAAGAAAATTTGGAGCCTCAAGATGCCAGGCAAGGTCAAAATATTTCTTTGGAGATGCCTTCATAACGCAATCCCTTTTCGGAGCACGTTGGCAAACCATCACATCCCCATAAGTAACGAATGCCCATGGTGTCAAGGAGCAGCAGAAGATGCAAGACATGCTATGTTTACATGTATTAGGGCAAATATGATATGGACGGAGCTCGACCTCTAGGAAATAGTAGATGAGGCAGTTTTGGTGGACCGATCAGGAGCTGCAGTTCTTGAGTTCCTACATTGTGATGCTAAATTTCAGAAAGCATACGAGGGGGGAGTGGATATTCCGGAGATTGTGGCGACTACATGCTGGTACGTATGGTGGCAAAGAAGAGAGATGGTGAGGGGGGAACAAGTTCAATCTCCACCCCGAATTGCTCTATCTCTGCTAGCTTTAGTTTTGAATTTTGTGCGTGCATCAAAACAAACTGGCTAGGTAAATCGTTTGAATGAATGGAGAAAGCCATTCTTAGATTTCCAAGCTTTGAACGTTGATGCTTCTTTTTCTGTGGAAGATTGTCTGGGTGCTTGTGGAGCTGTGGTGAGGTATCACAACGGTGGTTTCATTGGAGCTTGTACATCCTGTATGGAGCCAGTCCCTGATGTGATTTCCGTAGAGGCTGAGGCAATGAGACAAGGTCTACTATATTTGCAAAGCCTGGGGTGCAGCAAGGTTATCATACAATTTGATAATATGATTGTGGTGGACGCACTTAAAAATAATGAAGGCTATTCATTGGTTGTGCTCCGATCCTTAATGATTGTCGAGTTTTTTTAAAAGAATTCGGGAAGGTCTACTTAGATTTTTGTAATAGAGAGTCTAATCATGTTGCTCATGAGCTAGCTAGTTTTTGGAGAGCTAATCCACCGACTGTGTGGTCGGATAATCCCCCAAAATTCCTTTCGAAATTTTTAGCGGATGATGTAACCGTTGTTTAATTTAATAAAGCTAGCCATGAAGGCCTTCCCATCAAAGAAAGAATAACAAACAAATTTATATCACAGTAAGAGCGACTCATCCATAAGATGCATAGGTGTTAGGGCATATTTCTCTCTAATGGTTTTGATGATTGATGACAATGCAATTTACGGACTAACCATGTGCACTGAGCATTTCAGACTCTGTTGGAAAAAAGTAGTGCCTAGGAGGCGCTTATGCACGTTTAGGCGCTAGGCGTTTGGCGCTAGGTGATGGCCAAATGCCTCACATAGGGGATAAATGGAAGTCTAGGCAGGGAAATCAAGGAATTGCCTACCCAAGCGAGAAATCGAGCCGTATTGCACTGGTATGCCAAATGGGCCATATTCCAATGGTAGTAGTTGGTAGTTAACTTATTTATATGCCCTGAACTAATATAGACACATATTGAAGGAAAATATGCCCTAGAGGCAATATTAAAGTTATTATTTATTTCCTTATTTCATGATAAATGTTTATTATTCATGCTAGAATTGTATTAACCGGAAACATAATACATGTGTGAATACATAGACAAACATAGTGTCACTAGTACGTCTCTACTTGACTAGCTCGTTAATCAAAGCTGGTTAAGTTTCCAAACCATAGACATGAGTTGTCATTTGATTAACGGGATCACATCATTAGGAGAATGATGTGATTGAGTTGACCCATTCTGTTAGCTTAGCACTTGATCATTTAGTATGTTGCTATTGCTTTCTTCATGACTTATACATGTTCCTATGACTATGAGATTATGCAACTCCCGTTTACCGGAGGAACACTTTATGTGCTACCAAACATCACAACGTAACTGGGTGATTATAAAGGAGCTCTACATGTGTCTCCAAAGGTACATGTTGAGTTGGCGTATTTCGAGATTAGGATTTGTCACTCCGATTGTCGGAGAGGTATCTCTGGGCCCTCTCGGTAATGCATATCACTATAAGCCTCGCAAGCAATGTAGCTAATGAGTTAGTTACGAAATGATGCATTACGTAACGAGTAAAGAGACTTGCCGATGACGAGATTGAACTAGGTATTGGGATACCGACGATCGAATCTCGGGCAAGTAACATACCGATGATAAAGGGAACAACATATGTTGTTATGCGGTTTGACCGATAAAGATCTTTGTAGAATATGTGGGAGCCAATATGAGCATCCAGGTTCCGCTATTGGTTATTGAACGGAGACATGTCTCGGTCATGTCTACATTGTTCTCAAACCCGTAGGGTCCGCACGCTTAAAGTTCAATGACGGTTATATTATGAGTTTATGTGTTTTGATGTACCAAAGGTAGTTCGGAGTCCTGGATGAGATCGGGGACATGACGAGGAGTCACGAAATGGTCGAGACGTAAAGATCGATATATTGGACGACTATATTCAGACATCGGAAAGGTTCCGAGTGATTCGGGTATTTTTAAGAGTACTGGAGAGTTACGGGAATTTGCCAGGGAGTATATGGGCCTTATTGGGCTTTAGGGGAAAGAGATAGGAGAGGTTGGGCGCCTCCCAAGGCCTAGTCCAAATTGGACTAGGGGGAGGGGCTGCGCCCCCTCCTTCCTTCTCTTCTCTCTCCCCTTTCCTTGACTCCTACTCCTACTACTTGGAAGGGGGGGGGGGAATCCTACTCCCGGTGGGAGTAGGACTCCTCCTAGGGCGCGCCATAGAGAGGGCCGGCCCTCCCCCTCCTCCACTCCTTTATATACAGGGCGGGGGCACCCCTTGGAGGAACAACAATTGATCTCTTGATCTCTTAGCCGTGCGGTGCCCCCCTCCACCATAGTCCTCCTCGATAATATTGTAGCGGTGCTTATGCGAAGCCCTGCGACGATAGAACATCAAGATCGTCACCATGCCGTCGTGCTGACGGAACTCTCCCTCGACACTCGGCTGGATCGGAGTTTGAGGGACGTCATCGAGCTGAACATGTGCTAGAACTCGAAGGTGCCGTAGTATCGGTGCTTGATCGGTCGTACCATGAAGACGTACGACTACATCAACCGCGTTGCTATAACGCTTCCGCTTTCGGTGTACGAGGGTACGTGGACAACACTCTCCCCTCTCGTTGCTATGCATCACCATGATTTTGCGTGTGCGTAGGAATTTATTTGAAATTACTATGTTCCCCAACAGTGGTATCAGAGCCAGGTTTTATGCGTAGATGTTATATGCACGAGTAGAACACAAGGGAGTTGTGGGCGATACAAGTCATACTACTTACCAGCATGTCATACTTTGGTTCGGCGGTATTGTTGGATGAAGCGGCCCAGACCGACATTATGCGTACGCTTACACGCACTACAAAAAAATATCCGTGATGATACGTGTTTGTCACAGTAGGTCGCGTTTTTGTCATGCATGTACATCCATGACAAATTTATGACAGAATCAAGATAGTCATACCTATGGTGTCGTAGAAGTGTTCCGTGACATTACCAAAATTATCATCACGGAAGTGTCCACTTACATGACGATAAATCGCGGGTCACAGAAGTGCTTTCGTCAAGGGTGACCGACACGTGGCATCCACCGTATCGGAACGCCGTTAAGCTATCGGGTCGGGTTTTGGATCCGATAACCCGTTAACAGCCCCGACCAATGGGGATTTTCCACGTGTAAAATCATCATTGGCTGGAGGAAACACGTGTCGGCTCACGTTGGGACAGATGTCATCCACTCATTGGACAGAAGGCGCCTATGATACGTCGACACGTGGCACGACCCAACAGAGGCCCATTCCTGTGAAAAGGCCGGCCTGTTTGACTTGGTCAAAAGGTGGCGGGCCGGCCCGTGTAAAGCCTGTTAACGTCCTGTTCGCACATAGCCCATTTACAGCCCGCTAACCCAAGGCCCGTTATACCCTATCCAAATTAGGCCTAGTAGCGTCATCTGGGCCACCCAATATGAATCCAGCCCGTTTTCACTTCTGGCCCATGTATGGCCCATGACGTGTTTCGGCCCATATGAGGCCCTATGTAACTCTTGGCCTATTAACGGCCCGTGGTGAAACTGGCCCGTAATGAACAGTGTATGACTTTACACCCATTAACGACCCGTGGTGAAACTGGCCCGTAATGAACAGTGTATCACTTTATACCCATTAAGGGCCCATTATTCCGTTGGGTCGTTTCCAGCCCATGTTATCTTTCGGCCTTCTCAGAGCCCATTTATTCTTGGGCTCATTTGCAGCATTCGTTTACTTGCGGCCCGTTACTATCATTTTCTGCTTATGGGCCAAATTCAGCCCGTGGTTACAGTCGGCCCGTTTGTGGTCCGTTAACACGTTGGGTCGTTTTCATAGCGTCATGAAAGACGGCGTATTAACGATGGCCTGTTATGGTCGGCCCATGAACGGACGATTTCAACTCTAGCCCGTTTACGGCCATAATGCGGGCTGTTATTGGCCCATGTTTGGCCAATCGATCATACTGCCCGTATAAGGCCCACTGATGATATGGCCCGTAGAAGGCCCATTGTTTCTACGGCCCGTAGAAGGCCCATTGTTTCTACGGCCCGTAGAAGGCCCACTGTTTATACGTCCCGTAGAAGGCCCACTGTTTCTACGGCCCGTAGGTCCAGTGTCACTATAGTAAATATTAGCCCATGGTTATTGTGGCCTAGTTTTAAAAAATAGGTTGTTGCAGCCACTAGCAAACCGCAGAAAAAGAACTGCACTGACTACAAGCAAACAAATAAACAAGACAACAAGGAAATAAATAAGCAAGCAACTTACACTAGGCTATCACGTCTATTACACATATTACATCCACTGGGCATCAAAGTTCGCCACCAGTGCAAATATAGGGAACACAGCAGCATATAAACGCCGCAGCAAAACAAGTCCAGAACTGAAACCACTTCAGAAGAGCTCAAGAAACAATATCCTGGGTACCCATAATGCTGGCAAGATGCTTAGCAAGCTTATTAACTTTCTCTTGTTTGGCGCTTAAGTCCTCCAGCGCTTGCTGTTGCACCAGAAAGTATGCATATGAATTCTGCAGGGACTTCCTTAGTCCTTCGGCTTCCTGTCACATAACATTTGATCGATGTCTTTCAACTTGAAGTTGAGACTCAAGAAGCCGAACTGATTCAGGCAACGAGTTCGAAGAGCTGGTGCCAGGAGTGGTAGCCATTAACTCGAACACTACATCAAGACAAGACTTTGGGGTTGTCTCAGTGTCCTCAATATAGTTTTTATCAGCTTTCTTGGAGACCAACAGGGATGTCTCACTATCTTGAACCTTATCTGCATTACTTCCTTTACCATTGCATAACAGGGTACTCTTCTCCAATATTTTATCCGCGTTCTAAAAGGGAAACAAACAAACACATCTGAGGTTTACAATGTAGTATATGAAACTCATTTTGGTAAACCAGTTCAGTAGTAAGGTGGACAGGATAACAGCATGAAACAAACATATATCTATGTAGTATGGTCACTGTATGGTCTAATCATTCTAGTTTATGTTGCCAAATCAAGATAGATACAGTTCGAATCATATCTATTTAAGACAAAGCAGCAAAGACAGAATATAAGTGTGGGAAACTACACAGCAATAACAACACTTGTAATGTGCATGGCATGAGAACATAACTGTTTATTCAATTGAAATTGAAATCAACATAGAGCAAGTTACAACAGCAAACAGCCAAACACGTTGAAGAAACAGGTTTAAAACATACCTGTTGCGCCATTGGAGTTTCAATTGCATCCTTCAAATTTGAAATTGGTTGGTATCAGTAAATACAGTGATGCAAGAGCAAAGTAGTATGAACCATAGCTACGGAACCTGACCTGAGAACAATTCTTCTTCTGCTTTTAGCATTGACTTCGGGTTCGTAGTGGTGGTCCTCGTGATTTGGGCAGTGCAGTTGCCTTACTAACTACTCGTGTTTGGGTGCTCTGTGGTGGAGACGGTGCTGTGTCAACGGGAACTGGGTGTCTATCTGCTGGGGTTGGGGTTAGAAGGGGTGTAGCTGGTTCTCTGTCCAACTGGGTAGGGGTACAATCTGCATGAGTGTGGGTTATGTGTGGTGGGGCTGATTCTTGGGCAAGTACAATCGTGGTTCTATCTCCATCGACAGGTAGCACGATCTTTTCTGAAGACCGTGTTTTTACTCCCACAGATACTGCCATCACTCCCTCCAATTGAAATGGCTGATAAACAAGAAAAGTAATTGAATGTGCAGACATTGTAAGATAGACAGGTGCAATGGATAGTAGGGAAGAAAACAGGGCATGAAATAATTCACATTTATGTTGTCTAAGCAAACAGAATAGCAGGACATAATTTCACATATATGATGGCTAATTAAACGGGATAGCATGACACAATTTCACATGTATGATGGCTAACTAAACAGGATAGAATGACATACTTCAAAATATGATGACTATGTAAACAGGATGACATGATATAACTATACGATGTGTCTATTAAAGTGGTTGGCATGCCATGAATCACAAACATGCCGTCGATGGAAACATGATGGCATGATATAATTCACAGATAGAATGACATAATTTAAAATATGATGACTATGTAAACAGGATGAGATGATATAACTATATTATGTCTTTAGAAAATGGGTTGGCATGCCATAATTCAGATACATGCTGTCTATGTAAACATCATGGCATGACATAATTCAAATATATGATTCATATACTAAGGAAGTGAGCAGAGGGCAATTGCATATATGATGTGTCAACTAAGGGGATGGCATTCAATATTGTGTATATGATGTAAAAAATAAGCATTGCAATACAACATATGCATTATATGAGTAATATAACCCTGCCAAGTTTGAGCATACACCTCAGGGGGATAATAGGACTGGTCATCTGCCTTTGAATCCTCCTCTGAAGAGCTATCTGTAACCAGCAAGATATCTGCGTCAGCAGGTAGCATTCTCTGCTCTGAAGACCTTGTTTTCACTCCCGATTTCTCCATCACCAATTCAAATGGCTGATGCACAGGAAGAGCAGTCGAATATACAAACATTGTCAACAAAACCAATGAGAAATGCAAAAAAAGGATGGCATGATATAATTCACATATATGACGCTTGCCTAAACAACATGGCATTGCATAATTCACATACATAATGCCTTGCAACAAGATAACATTGCATAATTCACATATATAATGTCTTGCAACAAGATGGCATTGCATAATTCACATATATGGTAATTAGACACTAAACAGGTGGCATTCACACAAAGCATGTCTAAACTAAGCAAATGACATAGCAATGCAAGATACCATACGCACGATATGAGTAACATAACCCTGCCAAGTTAGGGCATGCATCTCAGGGGGGATATGACTGGTCATCTGTCTCTGAATCCTCCTCTGAGGAGCTATCGGTAACCAGCAAGACATGCGCTTCGTCAAATAGCATTGTCTGCTCTGAAGACCTTGTTTCCACTCCAGATTTTTCCATGACCGTGTCGAATGGCTGATGCACAGGAGAGTAATTGGATGTACTAAAATTGTTGACAAATTTAACACATAATAAAAAAATGATGGCATGATATAATTCACATATAAGATGACTGGCTAACCAGGGTAGCATTGCAAAATTCACATATATGATGCCTGGCTAGACAAGATGAAATTGCATGATTCACATATACGATAAAGAAACAAAACAGATGGCATTGACACAAAGCATGTCTAAACTAAGCAGATGACATCTTTAATGTATACAGTAAGCAATGCAAGGCACCATATGCATGATATTACCAACATCAGCATGCCAAGTTAGAGCGAAGACCTCATGGGGTAAATAGGAGTGGTCTTCTCCTTCTGAATCCCCCTTAGGACAGTTATCTTCCTCTTGATTACGATCCGAAATGGGTGGAGGGGGGGCTGCCTTTGCGCCCACTATGGAACGACGTCTGCATGAAATTTTATTGCCACGCAAGGCTCGTCTCTTTTGCTCTACATGATCAGTTCCATTGTGTACAATAACTGGCATGCATAGGAATAAAACATAGTGAGATTATGTAAGGAGTGCATGCACAAATCCAGAGTGATGGTAGCAAACTGTGGATAGACCCAAAACCAATGATAGCAGGTAGATAATAGCTTTAGTTAAAAAATACAGATAATGGATCCTTCAATGTTTCTTTGCACCCAACATGAAACTCATAGTAGACACCGGAGATTAACCAGATAGTAGACAGATAGTACTGATTGCTGCCCCAATATGTACCCCACAACCATTTAAAAACTCAAGTTTTAGCATTAGTTTGGACCTAACTCGGAGTCTAATAGGTGAACACGACAATAATGTAGCATGCCATCATATTAAGCGACGCATAACGTAAGCAGACACGGAAGAGTGCGACCTCTCTTGCGGACCCGTGTAGTCCTCAGGGTCATCTGCTCAGTTGATGATGGTAATGCAGTTGTCGTGGCTGCCGGCGGCGGGGAAGAAGATCTGAGGTGGCGAAAGATAGTCTGGAGAGCGGATCCCTGCTGTGGTGAACCCTTCCGTTTTTGGAGCAGCTGAGCCGGGGTGGAACACAGCGCCGCAGGAGCAGGACAAACCACACAAGGTTTTCTTTGACACATATCTATAACAGAAGTAATTGAGTAAGGGCTTGTTTGAATTTTAGGATTCTAACAATGCAGGGATAGGAAATAGACAGGAATGGGATAGGAATGCACGTGCAAAATAGAGAATTTAAAAACAAAGGATTTCTACCAATCAGGGTGTTTGATTCACAACAATTGGAAGATCACAGGATGCAAAAAAGCATGGTGAGATTAAGTCAAACCACAAGAAAATGTACGGTTATAATGCTATTATGCTACTATCTCTTAGTCTTGTGCTTGATGAATAGGAATATGAAAAGGAGGAGAAGTGGAAATTAGAATTCCTACGGTTTTTCTTTCAAGGAGACACTAAAGGAACAAATCCTATAGTTTTCCTTTGCTCCATTCCTTTGCACCAAATTCATGAAAAGTAGTACCATAGGAAACTTTCCAATTCCTATGTTTTTCATTCACTTTTCCTTTCAAGCACTGGCGTTTCTAGTAGGCAGGCTTGAGCAAGGAAAATCCTACACTAAAAAAATGTTTTTGTGCTACTTCTATTACTTTGGACCCAGGCCACAGCCATACTAGCTCAACTCCCAGGCCCATCGACAAATGCACAGCTCAAACGCGCAGAGATAAATAATGATGGCGTTCAAGAGAGTCCATCACGGATAGCTAAGTTGCCTGGTACCTCACTGCTTGTCATATAGTACGACAAAATAATCGTATTTCCCATTACTACGAGTGCTCAGTGGACAATATATATAACACGTAGAGTAAAAAAGAGATGCAACAAGTGTACAACCTTTTTGGCGAAGCCATGTCGGTCTCAGCGTGATTGGGTTGGCCGTTGACGATGCTCCAGCTGACTTTGCTGTCGGAGGAGGGGAAGAAAATCTTAGGCGTCTGGAGATGGAGCCCGAGGTGCTGCTCCGCTGTGATGGAGGGTTTTCGTCGTTGGAGCAGCTCCGGTGAGTTGTACGACGCCGAGGCTAAAGCGGGACAAGAGAGACAACGAACAACGTTAACCTGAGTGGAATTCTAATAGCATCTCCAATACATGACATAAAATGCATAACCACAAAGTGCTAGATGTAAAATACATCAGCCACTTATCTCTGAACTTAACTGTCGAAACTGAACTTAACTATCGAAACTGAACCTAACTGTCGAAACTGAATTTTGCTGTCGAAACCGAACGCACTAGCAAGGTGAGGCTACACGTCAGTCGATTTTGTAGTCGTTGGATACGAAATCAAGGGCCTGCGGTTCATCTTCAACCTCCACCCCCCTGAGCCGCCAGCCACCACCGGCCAAACAGCAGCCCCCCGCCGCACGCGGCCGGTGGTGCGCCGCCCCGCCCGCCCCAAAAACACTCCCCACCGCCGGTCCGCCGCCGCCCCGGCCATCCCTCTAGGCCCCCCCGTGCCGAGCTTTTTCTCTGGCGATCCCCACGCCACCGCCCTGCCAACGCCCCGCCACCGCCGTGACCACCGCCCCCATCCTGAACCCTAAGATAGATAGTGGGGTACCTCTCCGGCGAGCCCCCCTCCCTGCTACGGCTGGTTCTTCCTTCACCCCGGCGAGCCCACCCCTTGGAAATCGACTGATCCAAAAGTCGATTCAGTCGACTGAAGTGTAGACAAATCGGAGCAGCATCGCAAGCAAGAGCAAGAGCGCGAGCAGCAGCGCGAGCAAGAGCAATAGCAAGAGCAGACCAGGCAAGGGACCGAGAGCAAGACCAGAGCAGCAGCGCAAGCGAGAGCTAAAGCAGCAGCAGCTCCTACTGATGTGGACGTCACCGCCGAGGGAGCGACGCCATGGAGGAAGTGGCCGGCGATGCCGCCGTGGATGGAGCCGCGTCGTGTCGGCTCGGGACCGAGCGCCGGCAGCATCGTGAGATCGAATCAAGAAGAAAATGCGGTGATTAGTGTACAACCTCTTTGGTAGCGCCAATTAGGCCGCAGCTTTATCCGAGGAAACGGTGATGATGATGCTCTTCCGGTGGTGCAGGTGAAGACGGTGGTGTGGGAATGGAGGTGGCACGAAAGATGAGGGGAACGTCAGGGCAGCTCCTTGGAGGTGGAGGACGTGGTGGCTAAACCGGCGGGACGATGAGATCGACGACGGATCCTCATCCGGTACGGTGGATGAGGGACGTCGAGGTGTTGCTGTGGATGACGTCGTCGGGGAAGAAGCTCCGGCTGGGTGGCGGACGAAGCAGGGTGTGGGGTTTTGTCGCGGGTTTTCGCGGCCTCGGTGTACGAAAGGGTGGGCGGATGGGATGGCAGTGGGGAACCATGGGCGGATGGGATGTACGAAATGTGGGGTAAGTTACGAAAGTACCCCCCACCGATTTGAGGCGGTTCTTTCGGTTCAGGGGTACCACGGGCATTTCGCGTGTCGGGATTTCACAGGAGGTGGGAGTTTTCGCGCGCGTTGTAATTTTGGAATAGCAAGGCGCGGGTTGAGATGGAGGGAGTTTCGAAGCACAACGAGACAAAGATATATCTTAAATATTTCGGGCTAACAAGGCGCGGGTTGAAGAGGCGGGAGTTTCGCAGCACGATAGACAGAGACGCTAGCTTCAATTTTCGGCATAACAAGGCGCGGCTTGAAATTTCGAAAGAACAAGCTTAACATGTACCCCAAAATAAGACAATTTGCACCTCAACACGCACAACACACACACACACACACAAACACCATTTAGACTAGAGTAAGGTACACGTGCATTGCACGCATAAGATTTGGCAACCCAATTATGAATAAATACCACATTATAGCATGCAAGCTTTGAGTCATATATGCATGATGTAGATGTTCATTTAATTCTTATAGTTCATTTCATTCAAAATCATCTAGTTTTTATAAGAAAGCTAATCTATTTTAAGATTCATGGAATTGTGCGTTGTAAGACATAAAGTAAAAACAAATAATGGCAAATCATGTAGAAAAACATTTGGGCAATTATGATACGGAAGATTCTAGAACAAATAAGAAGTGCTTGTGTTTTGATGTTTGTGCATTATGCTTAAGTTCAACCATGGAATCTTCTAGATTATACATGTGGCGAAATCTGGTGGAATCTATATGATATCCAACGGCTAATAGTGCTCAAATTTGCCATCTTTGGACCTTCAGATTCACCTCATCCAACGACCATCTTTCAAAGTTAAAGTTACCCGCTCACAATATAATACCCCTATCTATATATAGGGGTATAGATATAGATATGTGATGCGAAAGCCGCCCATCATCTCCAATTACATGCACGGATGCGACATGGGCAAATGATGTCTGCCATCGGTATCTCAAATTCAAATCAGTCTGACCTTGTTCAATGTGTATACATTACAACATGCTTGTTTCCAAAGCACACCGCGCATATCTCCGTTATATTCATGCATGCATGGGTTTCAAACATCGGGATCTCTTATTCAAATATTTGAATTCAACTTTACATTGATTATGACCTCACCTATTCTTTTACACCCACACAGTAGTCTTCTCTTTATAATTGTACCACTAACTTTCTCTCGTGCATGCACGCACACACACTACCAGTCGGCATTATCTATCGCACGCATGCAATCTTTTTCTTTAGGTCAGTCTCCCATGAAGGCACACACCCACACACATCCCCCTCTCCCTCATACCGGGCATTCTTTATCTCTCACGCGTGCATGTGCAACGATCGATGTTCCTCTATGTATGTGTGTATATAGCTAGGTCTTACATAGTTTTGCACACAAACCGATCAATCAATATATCTAGTGAGGTCTCACCCTCTTTCCCACGTCCACATCGATCAATCTATACCTCTCCCATGTCCACATCGATCAATCTATACCTCTCTATATAGGATTAACATAAATAGCTAATACACCCACATTAATTATATATCTAATGTCCCCCTCTCATCATCCATGCCTTCCGCTTCATCTCTCAGATGCGTGCACAATGGCGAAGACAGGGGCAGTAAGGGCCCTGCCCCCCTAACATCACTATATATATAGGCTAATATGAATGTGATCATTAGAAAATTGCTGCTAACAAAGGTTTAATTTCATGAATTGACCCTCCTCGTAAAGGATTAGCAATGCTTGTCCCCCTAGCTCATTTATTTTTCATGGCTCCGCCACTGCATGCAACAGCTCACGTGTTCGCCCCCTCTCTCTAAATATTGATCTCGCACTTGTGCATTCCTTCATAGTCTCCCTCCACTCGGCCCCTCGCACCATCTTCTAGCCCCCCACCGGATTTTGCCACATGTACAATCTAGCAGACTCCATGGTTGAACTTAAGCATAATGCACAAACCTCAAAACAATAGTTGTTCTCTTTTGTTCTAGAATCTTCCGTATCATAACTGCCCAATCTTTTTTTCTAGTTGAATTGCCATTATTTGTTTTTACTTTATGCTTTACAACACACAATTCTATGAGTCATAAAATAGATTAAGGGCTTCTTTGATTCAAAGGATTCTCAAAGGGATTTTGGAGGATTCTAATCATTAGGAATTTTTCCTATCTTGGTTGTTTGATTCGTAGGATTGTAAACCATAGGAATTTTTCCATATGATTCATTTGCACTAGATTTCATAGGAAACATCCCATCCACTCAAACCTCTTTGAAAGAATTCTGCATTTTTTCTATGCACAATCAAACACTCGTACAATCCTGTAGGATTCAATACGACATTCTACTATAATCCATCCTATTCACGCGTTCTTAGCTTTTTTATAAAAACTAATTTGATTTTGAATGAGATGAACTATAAGAATTAAACGAAGGGCTACATCATGCATATATGACTAAGAGCTTACATGCTATAGTGTGGTATTTATTCATAATTTGGTTGCAAAATCTGATGCGTGCAATGCACGTGTAAATTACTAGTACTTCGAGTATGTGCAAAACACGTAAATTAGAATACCAATGGCACGCTACGCAGTGTCTCTCTTACAGTTCATGAAGCCACGTGGCACATGTGGAGGCGTTGTCGCGACCTCCTTGCGTGGATTGATCACAGTGATGTGCTGCTGGTTCCAGAAGAATGTACTCGTCCTCCCTGAGCCATACTGGCGGTACATGCACGAAGCGAAGATGTGCACGCACGCCACGCATGCACTCATTCCCTCGCACGCACACGCGGGTACACGGGCGGACGCAATTTTGTACCAAGATCCACCCCATGTGATAATTTGACGTCTGTAAACTCGTTCACTTCATTGATGGTCAATTAATACAGGGCATGCAAATTGAGTGGACGTGAGGGTGGAAGAAAGACATTATTACTCCACTGCGCGCATGCGAGTAGTTAAATCGTGGGTTGCTAGTAGTACTTCCATTGGTCTCCTTCGTATTTTGTGCCAATTTTTGACAGTAACATAATATTTACGCATTTGAGCAGTGTAGTCTACTTGAAATTTATGTTCCACTAAACTCATCGGGAGCCGTTTCGGGCCTCGAAACCAAAACCATCAATTAATCTTTACCTTGTTCCCATCACATTCGAAAGCCTGCTCACACCTACTAGTACTACGTACCAAACCTGAACATGTTCCCACTATGCAGGTATTAGTACTACTAGTGCTAGTACTTAGGTTATAAAAAGGGGAACTACCTAACCGAAAATTACTCTACCTTTCCTCCTCATAAGTACTTCTTCTTCGTCCGTCGTTGCCATGGCCGGTGAGCAGAGCTCTAGGTCGAGAACTACTCGTAACAAGGGAGCGGCAACCAAGGCTGCAGAAAAAAAAGAGAGGGCTCGCCGCCACGCAGAGACCTCGAAAGATCTCTCACGAGCAGGCGATGGCTCCCAGGAGC
This sequence comes from Triticum timopheevii, assembly GCA_963921465.1. Taxonomy (NCBI): domain Eukaryota; kingdom Viridiplantae; phylum Streptophyta; class Magnoliopsida; order Poales; family Poaceae; genus Triticum; species Triticum timopheevii. Next base: position 476,275,725 of record OY997268.1, read on the forward strand.
GCACTAGCCGCGGAGGCGAACATGCCGAGCCGACGGAGCTGGAGTCGTTACCCCTCGATGGCATGCCCGATCAGCTCAATAAGCACCTCAATGAGCAGAAGGAGTTCATCCAAGGCTTGAGGGAGTTGCTGAAGGAGAGCCTCGACGACATGCCCTCGTCATGGATAAGGCGATCGGCGAGTTGACCGCCGGCTTGGTGATGCTGCCGAAGAAGAGCATTGCCTCGGAGAATAAGGCGACCGGCGAAATCCTGCGACTTCAGGAGGACAAGGCAAAGCTCTGCCATGAGATCAACCTGTTGAAGGGGAAGAACGTCGGCTGGAAGAAGCTGCATGAGAATAGTAGGTCCTCGATGAAGATGTTGCAGGCCCTCGTCATGGGACAGAAGGAGGAGTTGGCGAAGCTCCGCATCGAGCACCCGGCTGTTGTCAAGGTACGTAATGCGGCCATGGAACAGATAATGAAGGCTCGTGTCGAGAAATCCCGCGTCATGGACAGAATGAATAAGATGGCGGAGGAGACGCGCAAGGAGATGGAGGTCGTGGAGGCGATGAAGAAGCAGTTACAACTCCGCGACGAATTAGATCATTTGGGGTGATAATCTTCCTTCTTCTTTTGCTGCTGTGTTTCATCTTTTGCTTCGGGTGTTTCGCCGCACGTGTCATGTTCTCTGCGAGGCATGAATAGAACAATTGTTTTTTTTTGAGGGAATGAATAGAACAATGCTAACAATGAGATGACTAGCAAATTAGATCATTTTTTATCGCCATATGGCACTGTGCTGCCGTGTTTCGTTCTCTTCCGTCGCAGTACTACTCCAGTGGAAAACTTGAGTATACCGCACCGTTCTTTGCTCCTCCTCGATCAGGTCGTCGGCGCATTTATACAAGCAGTCAAATCACAAGGCCCCGCCTTCCAGCATTAATGAGCCGTCAAATCACAAAGGCCCTCGCCTCTTGTGAAACCGACCAAGCTAGACTGCCCCGCCCTCTAGCCTTTTAAAAATGTATACTTTTGTACAGCAGTAGTATCGATGGATTGCGCCATGGTGCAAAACTTGAAATTAGAAAAAAGGTGGTACATATAGAGAACGCTCGTCGCCAAATTATGCATATAGTACTATTAAAAAGGCTAGTCACAATAATGGTGTCCAGCACAACCCACCCCTCAAATAAAACTAAGCACCCTGGAATTCTTTGACAAAACTAAGCACCCTGAAATTCTTTGACAATTAAACTGCTGGCTATATGATGTTCGCCATATATATTGTACGTATATAATGTGAATAAACGAGTGGTAGTACTATACCAACTAAAAGATGAAATGTAAGAAATACTAGTATGTACTTACTGAAGAGTTAAAGTAACAAGAAGAAAGATAGTAACATAGTTCTGCTAGGGGCTCAGCACAACACACCCCTCAAATTAAATTAAGCACACCTGAAATTAAACTTTGCAACTATTCTGGTAGACACTGCATTAGAACCACCATGAGCAACGACACTGCCACCTTACTCGGAGTCCTCGTCCACGTCCTCGACTTCGTCCTTGTCCCTCTTCCTCTTGGCCGATACTTCTTTGCCTGAACCACCAACTTGGCTGTTGCTCTTCATCCAACCCTTGTAGATATTGAAATAAAGGTAGCCATCCATTGCAGCGTACTGGATGTGGTCTATATCTAGTACATTCCGCTGCCATGCATGACGATGAAACGTGTATGGAGGTTTCTCCAGTTTACCGTACGAAGGATGAACCATGGCTCCTGCCAGGGTCAGCATTGAAGGCTGACGGGAGGACACCAGCCGATTCTTTTGGAGGTCGAAGGTGTTGCCTACAACAAGGCCTATCCGATGCAGGACTTCTTTGCATTACCAAAGTCTACAGTAACGAATTTGACTAGGTTGCTCTCGAGGAAGTCCTTAAAATCCTGGCACTCAATGTCGGCATGACATATGTGGTAGACCAAGCATAAGTCATGCATGCAAACCTGGATCACGGCGGGCTTCTTCCTCTCTTCGTCCTTTAGATCCTTCTCTCATCCCACGACTGTGGTGTACTCAACATCTAGCCGGGCGACCCACTCATCATGTGAGTCTTCGAACATGCGTCTGAAGCGAGAAATGCATCCTTTCAGCGTCGTGGAAGAACGGGTGTAGATGACGTCGAACTCATCGCCGGTGATGGTTCTAACCTTGTACTCACCGCCGATCGAGGAGATTTGGGACGCCATGGATTTGGGATGAGGGTTAGGATTAGTGGAACTGCCGTAATGTGAATGGACGGGACGACTAGGAGCGAACCGCCGTAGTATTAAAGGACGTGCGGGGACGAGTAGGAGCGAACTGCCAGCGTGCGAACGGCAGGGTAGTGGATTTCCATTCTCCCATGATACGGGCTTCCGAGAGCCCTTGGATCGGAGATCGAACGGTTGCATGGCGTGATTCTAGACCAATGTGTGAATATCCTATCCTGGAGGGTTATTCTGCAAATTTTCAGCAACTTAGCATGCGACCGTTTGATCTCAGATCCAAGGGCTGCCAGCAGCCCGTATCATGCTCGTGCCTACCACGACCGTCGCGTCGCTCGCGCGGTTGCACCCTTGTAGATTTAACACGGTGCGTTAGGCTATCTAATGTTGGCATGTCATACATAGTCATCACTTAGTCACTCATACTACAACAAGGTTGGCTATAAGGTTGGCTATAAGTGTATTTTTTTACCCCTCTCTATCTCTTTCTTCGTACTCCCTCCGTCCCATAATATAAGAACGTTTTTGACACTAGTGTAGTGCCAAAAACATTCTTATATTATGGGACACAGGGAGTACTAGTATTTATTGCATTTGCCAAGGAGTGACCTCTTCCAATGAAATGGTGTTGCTAAGTTTGCTTCATTTAATTAGCTATAGACTCAAAATTGTCTTTTCACCTAGGTACACGGGCTTAGCACCGTTTCTTCCTTGGGTCACCAAACTAGTCTCTCTCTTCTTGATTAACTTGCCACATTAGACTTTATGCCTATGTGGCAAGCTTAAGCACCCGTAGGAGCAAGTAAGGTGCCCGTCCGTTGCACGGAAGAGTGAAATGCATTGATCGGGGTGTTGTTTATTTTGACAAAGGATGTGGGGGTCATCTCATGTGCAACCGGGTCGACATGTCAAGCACGAAATAATAGTGCAGAATAGCAGGGGGACGCACCCCACTCGTACCGACCCAGTGTTAGTAATGAGCATTGAGACGTCAAATCACAATGCCGCACCTTCCCAGACGGACGAAGCAACCATTATTTCACACTTCGGTTCGACATCATCTCAAACCACGTACTAGTATTGCTTCTGCCTCAAGAGGGACACGCGCATCGCCTTGGTACATCATGACACGTGGGACCGCATGACAGGCCATGCTCCCCCGCCGATCGCTGCGTAAAATCACCTCATTTTTACTATACTTCCTTCGGATCGGTTTACTACATGGCATGCACGTCGTTCTAGGTTGAGAATTTAACTGGCTATATATATATATATATATATATATATATATATATATATATATATATATATATATATATATGTGATGAACCGTATGCTAGCCTTTTAAAAAATGTATAGTTTTGTACAGTAGTACTCCACTATCAATGGATTGCGCCATGGAGCAAAAATTGAAATTTTAAAAAAAGGTGGTACATATAGAGAGCGCTCGTCGCCAAATTATGCATATAGTACTATTAAAAAGCTAGTACGCGCTTAATTGGGGTGCTAAATTCTATTAAACAAATACTAGTACTAGTATGTACATACTGAAGAGTTAAAGTAACGAGAAGAAACATAACATAGTTCTGCTGGGGGCTCAGCACAACACACCCCTCAAATTAAACTAAGCACACCTGAAATTAAACTATGCAACTAATCCGGTAGACACTGCATTAGAAGTTTAGAACCGCCATGAGCAACGACACAGCAACCTTACTCGGAGTCCTCGTCCACGTCCTCGACTTCGTCCTTGTCCCTCTTCCTCTTGGCCGATACTTCTTTGCTTGAACCGCCAACTTGACTGTTGCTCTTCATCCAACCCTTGTAGATACTGAAACAAAGGTAGCCATCCATTGCAGTGTACTAGATGTGGTCTATATCTAGTACATTCCACTGCCATGCATGACGATGAAACGTGTAATGACGTTTCTCCAGTTTGCGGTACGAAGGATGAACCATGGCTCCTGCCAGGGTCAGCATTGAGGGCTGACGAGAGGGCACCAGCCAATTCTTCTGCGGGTCGAAGGGGTTGCCTACAACAAGGCCTATCCAACGCAGGACTTCTTTGTCGTTCTTAAAGTCTACAGTAACGAATTTGACTATTTTGTCCTCGAGGAAGTTCTTAAAATCCTGGCACTCAACGTCGGCATGGCATATGTGGTAGACCAAGCAAATGTTATGTACGCAAACCTGGATCACGGCGGGCTTCTTCCTCTCTTCGTCCTTTAGATCCTTCTCTCGTCCCAGGACTGTGGTGTACTCAACATCTAGCCCAGCGACCCACTCATCATGTGAGTTTTCGAACATGCATCTGAAGCGAGAAAGGCATCCTTTCACCGTCGCGGAAGTACGGGTGTACATGACGTTGAACTCATCGCCGATGATGGTTCTAAACTTGTACTCACCGCCGATCAGGGAGATTTGGGACGCCATGGATTTGGGATGAGGGTTAGGATTAGTGGAACTGCCGTAATGTGAATGGACGGGACGACTAGGAGCGAACCGCCGTAGTATTAAAGGACGTGCGGGAAAGAGTAGGAGCGAATTACCAGCGTGCGAACGGTAGGGTAGTGGCTTTCCATTCTCCCATGATACGGGCTTCCGAGAGCCCTTGGATCTGAGATCGAACGGTTGCATGGCGTGATTCTAGACCTATGGGTGAATATCCTATCCTGGAGGGTTATTCTGCAAATTTTCAGCAACTTAGCATGCGACCGTTTGATCTCAGATCCAAGGGCTGCCAGCAGCCCGTATCATGGTCGCGCCTACCACGACCATCGCGTCGCTCGCGTGGTCGCGCCCTTGGAGATTTAACATGGTGTGTTAGGCTATCTGATGTTGGCATGTCATACATAGTGATCACTTAGTCACTCATACTACAACAAGGTTGGCTATAAGTGTATTTTTTTACTCCTCTCTATCTCTTTCTTCGTACTCCCTCCGTCCCATAATATAAGAATGTTTTTGACACTAGCTAGTGTAGTGTCAAAAACGTTCTTATATAATGGAACACAGGGAGTACTAGTATTTATTGCATTTGCCATGGATTGACCTCTTCCAATGAAATGGTGTTGCTAAGTTTGCTTCATTTAATTAGCTATAGACTCAAAATTGTCTTTTCACCTAGGTACACGCGCTTAGCACCGTTTCTTCCTTGGGTCACCAAACTAGTCTCTCTCTTCTTGATTAACTTGCCACATCAGACTTTATGCCTATGTGGCAAGCTTAAGCACCCGTAGGAGCAAGTAAGTCATCTTAGGCTGTGCACCGTGTCCAAGGAGGAGGAGAAAACGGGAAACGTTAATGTTTATTTGCTAATTAATAGCATTGCATGCAATGAACTAAACACTGCATGTCGTGTTTGATAGTCTCAAGTCATTAAAAGCATGCACACCCTTTATCTCTTATTGGTTGATATGTCAAGAAACAAGAAACGAGGTAGAAGTTAATGCACCGCGCCTAAGTCTTTTGGGATTATTTGATTTTCGTAAGATGACTTACACACCTAGACGGAGGGTGTGCTTTACATGGAATTTTTGCATATGTGGAGGAAAGAGAGGGAAGGAAAAAGTGGAGAAGTGGGCTCTCATGCAAGAGCCAGCCTCTACTACTACATGGTGGAACACTGGGAGAGGCACATGTATGGAGGTGGTCAGGAATCGGGAGGCTCACGCCGGTCGTAGCACCGCAGTTAAAATGATAATGGCAAGTCAAATCACGGGGCCCCACCTGTCCAGCAGTAACGCGCGGTCAAATCACACAGCCCTACGTTTGCACCAGCCTACTCCCTCGTCTTCTCGCATCTCTGTCGAACCGACTAGGCAGAACTGTCCCGCCGCCTACCGGGCAGGAAAAGCCCCGCCCTCGACTTTTAAATAGTATACAGTATACTAATTTTGTATCCATGGATTCCACTCGCGCCATGGAGCAAATCGTCTAGAAAACGGCGGTACACATGTACGAAGTATACAACACGCACGTCGCGTTCGCGTCGCACCCCAGACGGTCGGTCGGTCTGGCACGCTGCTCTCTGAATGGAACGCACGTCATATTGCGTTCGCACACACATGTGGGACGACAATTGAGAACCGACCATAGGCACACTCCCCGGCCCCGCAAGTCGGGTGACTTAATAGAAGAGGGAGATGAGCGATAGTACTAGAGAAGTGTTGTACTACGTTGGTGCCTGGACGATCCCTGCAAGACACGGAAGATCAGTTCGTCCATGCATGTGACCAGACTCCAGCAGACACGCCCGGATTGGCTATCGTCTACATATCGTGCAGGCTGTGTTGTACATGGCTGTAGTTGTGGTGAGAAATCTAAAAAAAGGTTTCTTGTCATCTCGCAAAATTATGTGTCATGTGCTTCAGATTACTGCGAGGGTTAAATAGCGACAACTGAGTTGGGCTAGTCATTGGGGGCACATGCACAAACAGTGACTACTCGGCTGCCATCTAGGTCAAGCCGGCTATGTTAATTAGGACATCTATCGACGGACCCCTTTTCTACGAGTTTATCTTTAATTTGAGCTTTGTTCCTCGTCTAGTTTGTCCGTCGGCATTCATGTTGTCTCCTTTGGGCAGTGAGGTTATGATTTCTTGTCATGTGGCATTTTTTCATGTTATATGTTATAATCCGGCGCTTCAGATCAAAATGACGACAACTGCGCCTCCGGGCCACGTGCATGAAGACTTCTCGACAGTCATTGACGAGGTCAAGCCGGCTCCGGTAGACAAAAGAAAACTAAGTACTACTCCACTATATAGGCAGGAGCCTCTGCGCTTGCTTGCTAGTGTTGCTCTCTTCACACCGTCTCGGCCTCTCCAGATCTAAACACGACAGCGGTGGCCACTCTCTCTCTCTCTCTCTCTCTCTCTCTCTCTCTCTCTCTCTCTCTCTCTCTCTCTCTCTCTCTCTCTCTCTGCTCACCGCTGGTCACAGATCCAGCCGGATCCTCTCCGTCGGGGAAGGTGAGAAGGTGCAACGTTCACACGGTCGTCCTCGGCGACGGCTCTTACCCACTGCTGGGCGCGTCCCGATCAGCCTGCCTTGCCGTTCTCTCCCAAGCACCGCTGGCGAGGGAGGGCCTCCGTGTTGGGGAACGTAGTAGAAATTCAAAATTTTCCTGCGTGTCACCAAGATCTATCTATGGAGAAACCAGCAACGAGGGGAAGGAGAGTGCATCTACATACCCTTGTAGATCGCTAAGCGGAAGCGTTCAAGAGAACGGGGTTGAAGGAGTCGTACTCGTCGTGATTCAAATCACCGATGATCCTAGCGCCGAACGGACGGCACCTCCGCGTTCAACACACGTACGGAACGGAGACGTCTCCCATGCCTTGATCCAGCAAGGAGGAGGGAGAGGTTGATGGAGATCCAGCAGCACGACGGCGTGGTGGAAGTAGCGGGATTCCAACAGGGCTTCGCTAAGCGCTGCGGGAGGAGGGAGATGTGTCACGGGAGGGAGAGGGAGGCGCCAGGCCTTAGGTATGATTGCTCCTCCTTTTCCCCACTATATATAGGGCCAAGGGAGAGGGGGAGGGCGCAGCCTTGCCCCTTCCTCCAAGGAAGGGTGCGGCCAAGGGTGGGGAGGAGTCCATCCTCCCCAAGGCACCTCGGAGGTGCCTTCCCCCTTTAGGACTCTCCCCTTTTTCTCTTATCTTGGTGCATGGGCCTCTTGGGGCTGGTGCCCTTGGCCCATGTAGGCCAAGGCGCACCCCCTACAGCCCATGTGGCCCACAGGGCAGGTGGCCCCACCCGGTGGACCCCCGGGACCCTTCCGGTGGTCCCGGTACAATACCGATGACCCCGAAACTTGTCCCGATGGCCAAAATAGCACTTCCTATATATAATTCTTTACCTCCGGACCATTCCGGAACTCCTCGTGACGTCCGGGATCTTATCCGGGACTCTGAACAACTTTCGGGTTACCACATACTAATATCTCTATAACCCTAGCATCACCGAACCTTAAGTGCGTAGACCCTACGGGTTCGGGAGACATGCAGACATGACCGAGATGACTCTCCGGTCAATAACCAACAGCGGGATCTGGATACCCATGTTGGCTCCCACATGTTCCACGATGATCTCATCGGATGAACCACGATGTCAAGGACTCAATCGATCCCGTATACAATTCCCTTTGTCTAGCGGTATTTTACTTGCCCGAGATTCGATCGTCGGTATACCGATACCTTGTTCAATCTCGTTACCGGCAAGTCTCTTTACTCGTTCCGTAACACATCATCCTGTGATCAACTCCTTGATCACATTGTGCACATTATGATGATGTCCTACCGAGTGGGCCCAGAGATACCTCTCCGTTTACACGGAGTGACAAATCCCAGTCTCGATTCGTGCCAACCCAACAGACACTTTCGGAGATACCTGTAATGCACCTTTATAGCCACCCAGTTACGTTGTGACGTTTGGTACACCCAAAGCATTCCTACGGTATCCGGGAGTTGCACAATCTCATGGTCTAAGGAAAAGATACTTGACATTAGAAAAGCTTTAGCATACGAACTACACGATCTTTGTGCTAGGCTTAGGATTGGGTCTTGTCCATCACGTCATTCTCCTAATGATGTGATCCCGTTATCAATGACATCCAATGTCCATGGTCAGGAAACCATAACCATCTATTGATCAACGAGCTAGTCAACTAGAGGCTTACTAGGGACTTGGTGTTGTCTATGTATCCACACATGTATCTAAGTTTCCTATCAATACAATTATAGCATGGATAATAAACGATTATCATGAACAAGGAAATATAATAATAATCAATTTATTATTGCCTCTAGGGCATATTTCCAACAGTCTCCCACTTGCACTAGAGTCAATAATCCAGTTCACATTACCATGTGATTAACACTCGATGAGTTCTGGGTTTGATCATGTTATGCTTGTGAGAGATGTTATAGTCAACGGGTCTGAATCTTTCAGATCCGTATGTGCTTTACAAATCTCTATGTCATCTCCTAGATGCAGCTACCATGTTCTATTTGGAGCTATTCCAAATAACTGTTCTACTTGGAGCTATTCTAAATTGTTGCTCCATTATACATATCCGGTATCTCTACTCAGAGTTATCCGGATAGGTGTTAAGCTTGCATCAACGTAACCCTTTACGACGAACCCCTTTACCACCTCCATAATCGAGAAAATTCCTTGGTCCACTAGTTACTAAGGATAACTTTGACCGCTGTCCCGTGATCCATTCTTGGATCACTCTTGTACCCCTTGACTGACTCATGGCAAGGCACACTTCAGGTGCGGTACACAGCATAGCATACTGTAGAGCCTACGTCTTATGCATAGGGGACGACCTTAGTCCTTTCTCTCTATTCTGCCATGGTCGAGCTTTTAAGTCTTAACTTCATACCTTACAACTCAGGCAAGAACTCCTTCTTTGACTGATCCATCTTGAACACCTTCAAGATCATGTCAAGGTATGTGCTCATTTGAAAGTACCATTAAGCGTTTTGATCTATCCTTATAGATCTTTATGCTCAATGTTCAAGTAGCTTAATCCAGGCTTTCCATTGAAAAGCACTTTCCAAATAACCCTATATGCTTTCCAGAAATTCTACGTCATTTCTGATCATCAATATGTCAACAACATATACTCATCAGAAATTCTATAGTGCTCCCACTCACTTCTTTGGAAATACAAGTTTCTCATAAACTTTGTATAAACCCAAAACTTTGATCATCATCAAAGCATACATTCCAACTCCGAGATGCTTACTCCAGTCCTTAGAAGGATTACTGGAGCTTTGCATACTTATTAGCATCTTTCAGGATTGACAAAACCTTCCGGTTGTATCACATACAACCTTTCCTCAAGAAAATCGTCGAGGAAACAATGTTTTGACATCCTATCTGCAAGATTTCATAAATAATGCAGTAATCGCTAATATAATTCCAACAGACTCTTAGCATCGCTACGAGTGAGGAAGTCTCACCGTAGTCAACTCCTTGAACTTGTCGGAAAACATCTTAATGACAAGTCGAGCTTTCTTAATGGTGACATTTACCATCATTGTCCGTCTTCCTTTTAAAATCCATATGTACCTAACAGCCTTACGACCATCAAGTAGTACTCCCAAAGTCTACACTTTGTTTTCATATATGGATCCTCTCTCGGATTATATGGCCTTGAGCCATTCGTCGGAATCCGGGCCCACCATCGCTTCTCCATAGCTCGTAGGTTCATTGTTGTCTAGCAACATGACTTCCAAGACAAGATTACGTACCACTCTGAAGTAGTACGCATCCTTGTCATCCCACGAGGTTTGGTAGTGACTTGATCCGAAGTTTCATGATCAATATCATAAGCTTCCACTTCAATTGGTGTAGGTGCCACAGGAACAACTTCCTGTGCCCTGCTACACACTTGTTGAAGTGACGGTTCAATAACCTTATCAAGTCTCCACCATCCTCCCACTCAACTTTTCGAGACAAACTTTTCCTCGAGAAAGGACCCGATTCAAGAAACAATCCCTTATTGCTTTCGGATCTGAGACAGGAGGTATACCCAACTGTTTTGGGTGTCCTATGAAGATGCATTTATCCGCTTTGGGTTCGAGCTTATCAGCCTGAAACTTTTTCACATAAGCGTCGCAACCTCAAACTTTTAAGAAATGACAGCTTAGGTTTCTCTAAACCATAGTTCATACGGTGTCATCTCATCGGAATTACGTGGTGCCCCTTTTAAAGTGAATGTGGTCGTCTCTAATGCCTAACCCATGAGCAATAGTGGTAATTCGATAAGAGACATCATGGTACGCACCATATCCAATAGGGTGCAACTATGATGTTCGGACACACCATCACACTATGGTGTTCCAGGCGGTATTAATTGCAAAACAATTTCCACAATGTCTTAATTGTGTGCCAAAACTCGTAACTCAGATATTCATCTCTATGATCATATCATAGACATTTTATCCTCTTGTCACAATGATCTTCTACTTCACACTGAAATTACTTGAACCATTCAATAATTCAGACTTGTGTTTCATCAAGTAAATATTCTCAACATCTACTCGAATCATTTGTGAAGTAAGAACATAACGATATTCACTGCATGCCTCAGCACTCATTGGACTGCACACAGCAAAATGTGTTACTTCCAACAAGTTGCTTTCTAGTTCCATTTTACTGAAACCGAGGCTTTCAGTCATCTTGCCCATGTGGTATGTTTTGCATGTCTCAAGTGATTCAAGATCAAGTGAGTTCAAACGGTCCATCTGCATGGAGTTTCTTCATGCATATACACCAATAGACATGGTTCGCATGTCTCAAACCTTTCAAAAATGAGTGAGCCCAAAGATCCATCAACATGGAGCTTCTTCATGTGTTTTATACCAATATGACTTACGTGGCAGTGCCACAAGTAGGTGGTACTATCATTACTATCTTTTGGCATGAACATGTGTATCACTACGATCGAGATTCAATAAACCATTCAATTTAGGTGTAAGACCATTGAAGGTATTATTCAAATAAACAGAGTAACCGTTATTCTCCTTAAATGAATAACCGTATTGCGATAGACATAATCCAATCATGTCTATGCTCAACTCAAACACCAAATAACCATTATTTAGGTTTAACACCAATCTCGATGGTAGAGGGAGCGTGCGATGCATGATCATATCAACATTGGAAACACTTCCAACACATATCGTCAGCTCACCTTTATCTAGTCTCCGTTTATTCCGTAGCTCTTTTATTTCGAGTTACTAACACTTAGCAACTGAACCGGTATCTAATACCCTGGTGCTACTAGGAGTAGTAGTAAAGTACACATTAACACAATGTATATCCAATATACTTCTATCGACCTTGCCAGCCTTCTAATCTATCAAGTATCTAGGGTAATTCTGCTCCAGTGGCTGTTCCCCTTATTACAGAAGCACTTAGTCTCGGGTTTGGGTTCAACCTTGGGTCTCTTCACTAGAGCAGCAGCTGAATTGTCGTTTCATGAAGTATCCCTTCTTGCCCTTGCCCTCCTTGAAACTAGTGGTTTCACAAACCATCAACAATTGATGCTCCTTCTTGATTTCTACTTTTGTGGTGTCAAACATCGCGAATATCTCAAGGATCATCATATATTTCCCCGATACATTATAGTTCATCACGAACCTCTAGCAGCTTGGTGGTAATGACTTCAGAGAACCATCACTATTTCATTTGGAAGATCAACTCCCACTTGATTCAAGCGATTGTTGTACTCAGACAATCTGAGCACAAGCACAACAATTGAGCTTTTCTCCTTAGTTTGTAGGCTAAGAAAATCGTCGGAGGTCTTATACCTCTTGACGTGGGCACGAGCCTGAAATCCCAATTTCAGCCCTCGAAACATCTCATATGTTCCGCGATGTTTCGAAACCGTCTTCGGTGCCTCAATTCTAAATCGTTTAACTGAACTATCACGTAGTTATCAAAATGTGTATGTCAGATGTTCGCAACATCCACAGACGACGTTCGAGGTTCAGCACACTGAGCGGTGCATTAAGGACATAAGCCTTCTATGAAGCAATGAGGACAATCCTCAATTTACGGACCTAGTCCGCATAATTGCTATTATCAACTTTCAACTAATTTTTCTCTAGGAACATATCTAAACAGTAGAACTATAGCGTGAGCTACGACATAATTTGCAAAATCCTTTTCACTATGTTCAGGATAATTAAGTTCATCTTATGAACTCCCACTCAGATAGACATCCCTCTGGTCATCTAAGTGATCACATGATCCGAGTCAAACTAGGCCGTGTCCGATCATCACGTGAGACGGACTAGTCATCATCGGTGAACATCTTCATGTTGATCGTATCTACTATACGACTCATGCTCGACCTTTCGGTCTCCGTGTTCCGAGGCCATGTCTGTACATGCTAGGCTCGTCAAGTTAACCCTAAGTGTATTGCATGTGTAAATCTATCTTACACCCGTTGTATGTGAACGTAAGGATCTATCACACCCGATCATCACGTGGTGCTTCGAAACGACGAACTGTAGCAACGGTGCACAGTTAGGGGAGAACACTTCTTGTATTTTTAATGAGGGATCATCTTATTTACTACCGTCGTTCTAAGCAAATAAGATGCATAAACATGATAAACATCACATGCAATCAAATAATAGTGACATGATATGGCCAATATCATTTTGCTCCTTTTGATCTCCATCTTCGGGGCTCCATGATCATCATCGTCACCGGCATGACACCATGATCTCCATCATCATGATCTCCATCATCATGATCTCCATCATCGTGTCTCCATGAAGTTGTCACGTCATCTATTACTTCTACTACTACAGCTAACGGTTAGCAATAAAGTAAAGTAATTACATGACGTTTATGTTGACACGCAGGTCATAAATAAATTAAGACAACTCCTATGGCTCCTGCCGGTTGTCATACTCATCGACATGCAAGTCGTGATTCCTATTACAAGAACATGATCAATCTCATACATCACATATATCATTCATCACATCCTTTTTGGCCATATCACATCACATAGCATACCCTGCAAAAACAAGTTAGACGTCCTCTAATTGTTGTTTGCATGTTTTACGTGGCTGCTATGGGTTTCTAGCAAGAACGTTTCTTACCTACGCAAGAACCACAACGTGATATGCTAATTGCTATTGACCCTTCATAAGGACCCTTTTCATCGAATCCGACCCGACTAAAGTGGGAGAGACAGACACCCGCCAGCCACCTTATGCAACTAGTGCATGTTTGTCGGTGGAACCGGTCTCACGTAAGCGTACGTGTAAGGTTGGTCCGGGCCGCTTCATCCCACGATGCCGCCGAATCAAGATAAGACTAGTAACGGCAAGCATATTGACCAATATCGACGCCCACAACTACTTTGTGTTCTACTCGTGCATAGTAACTACGCATAAACCTAGCTCTGATACCACTGTTGGGGAACGTAGCAGAAATTCAAAATTTTCCTACGTGTCACCAAGATCCATCTATGGAGAAACCAGCAATGAGGGGAAGGAGAGTGCATCTACATACCCTTGTAGATCGCTAAGCGGAAGCGTTCAAGAGAACGGGGTTGAAGGAGTCGTACTCGTCGTGAGTCAAATCACCGATGATCCTAGCGCCGAACGGACGGCACCTCCGCGTTCAACACACGTACGGAACGGAGACGTCTCCCATGCCTTGATCCAGCAAGGAGGAGGGAGAGGTTGATGGAGATCCAGCAGCATGACGGCATGGTGGAAGTAGCGGGATTCCAACAGGGCTTCGCTAAGCGCTGCGGGAGGAGGGAGATGTGTCACGGGAGGGAGAGGGAGGCGCCAGGCCTTAGGTATGATTGCTCATCCTTTTCCCCACTATATATAGGGCCAAGGGAGAGGGGGAGGGCGCAGACTTGCCCCTTCCTCCAAGGAAGGGTGCGGCCAAGGGTGGGGAGGAGTCCATCCTCCCCAAGGCACCTCGGAGGTGCCTTCCCCCTTTAGGACTCTCCCCTTTTTCTCTTCTCTTGGCGCATGGGCCTCTTGGGGCTGGTGCCCTTGGCCCATGTAGGCCAAGGCGCACCCCCTACAGCCCATGTGGCCCCCAGGGCAGGTGGCCCCACCCGGTGGACCCCCAGGACCCTTCCGGTGGTCCCGGTACAATACCGATGACCCCGAAACTTGTCCCGGTGGCCGAAATAGCACTTCCTATATATAATTATTTACCTCGGGACCATTCCGGAACTCCTCGTGACGTCCGGGATCTCATCCGGGACTCCGAACAACTTTCGGGTTACCGCATACTAATATCCCTATAACCCTAGCGTCACCGAACCTTAAGTGTGTAGACCCTACGGGTTCGGGAGACATGCAGAGATGACCGAGATGACTCTCCGGTCAATAACCAACAGCGGGATCTGGATACCCATGTTGGCTCCCACATGTTCCACGATGATCTCATCGGATGAACCACGATGTCAAGGACTCAATCGATCCCGTATACAATTCCCTTTGTCTAGCGGTATTTTACTTGCCCGAGATTCGATCGTCGGTATACTAATACCTTGTTCAATCTCGTTACCGGCAAGTCTCTTTACTCGTTCCGTAACACATCATCCCGTGATCAACTCCTTGATCACATTGTGCACATTATGATGATGTCCTACCGAGTGGGCCCAGAGATACCTCTCCGTTTACACGGAGTGACAAATCCCAGTCTCAATTCGTGCCAACCCAACAGACACTTTCGGAGATACCTGTAATGCACCTTTATAGCCACCCAGTTACGTTGTGACATTTGGTACACCCAAAGCATTCCTACGGTATCCGGGAGTTGCACAATCTCATGGTCTAAGGAAAAGATACTTGACATTAGAAAAGCTTTAGCATACGAACTACACGATCTTTGTGCTAGGCTTAGGATTGGGTCTTGTCCATCACATCATTCTCCTAATGATGTGATCCCGTTATCAATGACATCCAATGTCCATGGTCAGGAAACCGTAACCATCTATTGATCAACGAGCTAGTCAACTAGAGGCTTACTAGGGACTTGGTGTTGTCTATGTATCCACACATGTATCTAAGTTTCCTATCAATACAATTATAGCATGGATAATAAAGGATTATCATGAACAAGGAAATATAATAATAATCAATTTATTATTGCCTCTAGGGCATATTTCCAACACTCCGACCCCTTCTTCCTCGCTGTCGTAGTGTGGGCAGATCCGGCCTCCCGCCGCCCACCTAGCGACATCCCGGCGACCATCAGGTATAACTTCCTTCGAAACCGGCCTTGCTCTACTTCCCGAGCTCCTCACGTTGCTGCATTTGTAACTTTTACTATTTCTCAGGCCCCCCTCGTAGATAGGATCGATCGGTTGTTCGAAAACCACCTAATTTTTTTTACGTTTAAGAGGTAAAACTAGTTCATGCACTCGAATCTAGTACTACTTGGTTCAAACAAGGAAGAAATGGGGTGGGGGTGGGGGAGGATTTGTTACCTGAATATAGGACTTGGTCGAAAGAGGAAATAATGGGGGCGAAAAGTAGCAGAGACTGGCTATCCAACTGGTCTCTAGGTCTAATAGGGAAATAAAGGGAAACGCAGTACAAACTCAATATAAACCCGATCTATTGCTTGAAAAAGGAAAGAAAGTGGGACTAGGGGACAAGTCAACAGAGTAAGTACAGCACTAGATTTGCTAGCCTCACACAGTATAAGGTGGCTATACCGAACAAAGATGGGACCAACCCAGATTTGCCAGCTTCAGCATCCCAGTCTAAGCACCCCCGGCCTCCATCCTTGCGACGCACGGTACACCTCGTTTGCCACCTGCTCGACCCTAGTGTCACTCATAAAATGAAGTAATAATACCGTTAAAATAGAGCGAGTGTCATCTCTATCATTTCACTTCCAATGTAGATAAGAAAGTGCTTCTCTTTGTTAAAGTATGTTTCATCAACTAGTCCCATTGTTAATGTTTAAGCGTTTCTGCAAACTGGGGTGCTTAATTTTAGTTGATATGTACAAAAATAGAGATTTGAATGTCTCAAGGCGCCTCCTTGTACTACTGCTGTACACTGATGTTCATCACTGACAGAAGGTGTATCTGGGAGACTTGGGACGATGTCCAGTATGAGGCGTAACGTATGAGGCGTCGCAGGGCCCATCTCACCCTCGCAGCATGGCATACTATGATACTATCGCAATATTTTCTTCTATTTATTTTGTGTGTTTCATCAACTAGTGCCACTATAATGTAATCACGCTTTTTCATTATCTGTGCAAACAGGGTTATTCAGCTACATTTTGGTGGAACCGCACAAATGTACGTATGGAACCGGCATATATGCAGAGTGCGAGGTGTGCCAAGTAAAAATTACCGACACCAACCATGCTGCATGCACGCATTGGCATCCACCACAACCAGTGGGATGTGTGGCGCTTTCTGTGGATGGATCTTTCTCGGTAGCAAATCCTCTAACCAAGTACTAGTAGTTTTGATGTGTGGCAGCAAATCCTCAGGCCCCCCTCGTAGATAGGATCGATTGGCTGTTCGAAAACCACCTAATTTTTTTACATTTAAGAGGTAAAACTAGTTCATGCACTCGAATCTAGTACTACTTGGTTCAAACAAGGAAGAAATGGGGTGGGGTGGGGGAGGATTTGTTACCTGAATATAGGACTTGGTCGAAAGAGGAAATAATGGGGGCGAAAAGTAGCAGAGACTGGCTATCCAACTGGTCTCTAGGTCTAATAGGGAAATAAAGGGAAACACAGTACAAACTCAATATAAACCCGATCTATTGGTTGAAAAAGGAAAGAAAGTGGGGACTGGGGGACAAGTCAACAGAGTAAGTCCAGCACTAGATTTGCTAGCCTCACACAATATAAGGTGGCTATACCGAACAAAAATGGGACCAACCCAGATATCCTGTTCTGATGTTTGTTGCCCCAAACCACTCTTATGTAATGCCACTGGTAAAATGTAGCAGTCGCACTGTCAAAAGTAAGGACACGTTAAACCAATGTTGTATTCAATGTAATGCCTCCAGTAATATGAATCAATGGCACTTCTTTACATGTCCTGCTAAAATTTCCCATTAAGATAAGTTGGTTCTTTTCATTAGAAATGCAATTGTCCTGGTCCACCTACTCTCTCGTGCCCAGAGTAATGTCGTATTTAACAGTTGTCATAGTTAATCCTGATGCCCACACTAATATCTAGCAATGCCACTGCTTTAGAAATTGCTACTGTCCTTGTAGGATTGCCATTCAGATAAGGAACATGCTTCTTTTCATTTGATGCATGTTTCATCACATGTTACTTGTTAGTCACCCTACTTTCCACCTTTTTTGTGCAAACAGAGACATACATTTCACGCTCGATCTTAGTTGAACTGCGCAAATGATATCCAAATTATAGTTGAGCATTCCAGGAGCTTCACAACCAACCTTGATGTTGCTCAATTTTATTGCAACTAATGAACAAGAAGCTCTGTGGGTTTCGTTTTCTGATGGAAATGGAACCGGGGCTGGAGCCCTTTTCTTAAAAAAATTGAAGAAGAAGCTGCTAGCTCACGGGACATTGCTTCATTTTAGGTGAACTGCACCAAAAGGTCCCATGAATTGAATCATCCATGTTGGTGACTGAAAGAGCCAGCTTCAGCATCCCAGTCTAAGCACCCCCGGCCTCCATCCTTGCGACGCACGGTACACCTCGTTTGCCACCTGCTCGACCCTAGTGTCACTCATAAAATGAAGTAATAATACCGTTAAAATAGAGCGAGTGTCATCTCTATCATTTCACTTCCAATGTAGATAAGAAAGTGCTTCTCTTTGTTAAAGTATGTTTCATCAACTAGTCCCATTGTTAATGTTTAAGCATTTCTGCAAACTGGGGTGCTTAATTTTAGTTGATATGTACAAAAATAGAGATTTGAATGTCTCAAGGCGCCTCCTTGTACTACTGTTGTACACTGATGTTCATCACTGACAGAAGGTGTATCTGGGAGACTTGGGACGATGTCCAGTATGAGGCATTGCAGGGCCCATCTCGCCCTCGCAGCATGGCATACTATGATACTATCGCAATATTTTCTTCTATTTATTTTGTGTGTTTCATCAACTAGTGCCACTATAATGTAATCACGCTTTTTCATTATCTGTGCAAACAGGGTTATTCAGCTACATTTTGGTGGAACTGCACAAATGTACGTATGGAACCGACATATATGCAGAGTGCGAGGTGTGCCAAGTAAAAATTACCGACACCAACCATGCTGCATGCACGCATTGGCATCCACCACAACCAGTGGGATGTGTGGTGCTCTCTGTGGACGCATCTTTCTCGGCAGCAAATCCTCTAACCAAGTACTAGTAGCTTATATTGGCTGTTTTCTAGGGAGTACTCTTTTCTGAAAGAAGCACCAATCTATTTTTCTTTATTTGTACACTGTGTCACAACTTTGACCCAATGGTCCAGAGCTATTTTAGGGTGATTGACGTAGTACTCGGAGACTGATTGTAAGCATGATTTTCATTAGCTGTCACACTAATTGTCAGCATGAGCAGGTGGAAGATTAGGTTAGTGCGAAGCTTACCTTAAACCCTACCGCCGCCGTTAAAATGAGGCGAGCGTCGAGGGAACCGTGGAGAACGTCGGGGAACCACCGGACGGGCCATCGTATTTCGCGAAAAAAACATTTCCCCCTGACTGCTGGGACCCACCGGACGGGCCATCGTATTTCGCGAAAAAAATGTTCCCCCCGCTGTCAGCTCAGACCCACCGGAAGTGCCTCCTTATTACGCACAAAAAAATGAATTCCCCATGCTAGCTGGGACCCACCTTGGTGGGAGGCTGACTTGTTGGCCTACTAAGTTTATTGGGACAGAGGCCTTTGTCAACTTTAGTCAATATATGAACGATTCTAGCTCCAGTGACCGTACGATGTCCATCCAACGGCCGTAGTGCTTCTTCAACCTCTGGTCTTCTTGCTCCAACCGCCCAAAGCAGCGCCGGTCGTGCCACATGCTCCTGCCTCCCATGGGCGGCTGTGATGCCGCGGAGGCCTCACCGCCCCTACTACTCCCGCCGCTGGCCAGGCCATCCCTCTACTCACCCACACCCCCTATAATTCTGCGGCGACGGCAACCTCACACCGTAGCCGAACGAGTGAACCCTCATACTCCTCTACGCGTGGGCATCCACTGTCGCGTCTTCCCCGGCTTCGCCTCGTCCCCTTCCTAGGCCTCGCCGTCATCTACCGCCCTAGTGCTCTCGGCGCGGTGTGGTCAACGTGGTCAAGGAACGACTTCCATCGGACGTGGACTGTACGTGGAGAGGCTGACAGCTGGGTCCACGACCGTAGCAAGGAAGTGCCTCCTTATTATGCGCAAAATAATTATTCCTCGACCTGACAGCGGGGACCCACCGAACGGGCCACCGTATTTCGCGAAAAAACATTTCCCCCTGACTGCTGGGACCCACCAGCTACACCTTAGCACGCAAGGAAGTGTGTCCGGGCAAAAAAAAACGATTCGCCCCCCTGACTGCTGGGACCCACCAGCTACATCTTCGCACGCAAGGAAGTGCGTCCGGGCAAAAAAAAACAATTCGCCCCCCTGACTGCTGGGACCCACCAGCTACATCTTCGCATGCAAAGGAAGTGCGTCCGGGCAAAAAAAAGAATTCGCCCCCTGACTGCTGGGACCCACCAGATATATCTTCGCATGCAAAGGAAGTGCGTCCGGGCAAAAAAAATGATTCACCCCTCTGACTGCTGGGACCCACCAGCTACATTTTCGCACGCAAGGAACTGCCTGACAGTCGGGACCCAACTGGTCGAAGCGTACATAGCGTTGTCATTCTGGTCGCGAACGTGTACGTACATACTGGTCATTGTAGAGGCGCGCACGTGTCGTAGTAGAGGTGCGCACATAGCATGTACACGTACGTACAGCGGCCAAGGTGCAACAAAGAAAATACGGCCACGTATGTGTACATACGAGCGGGGTCTCAAACGCCTAGTCGCGCATACGTACGGCGAGGGCTCGTGTTCATGGGGAGGCAACGGAATGCGTCGTGTTCATCGGGAGGCAACAGAATGCGTCGTGTTCATGGGGAGGCAACGGAATGCGTCGTGTTCATCTGGAGGCAACGGAACGCGTGGGAGCCAATCAGCTTGGACCGAACAGGCAATGGAAACGAGGCCTGGCGTACCGCAGGACAGAGGAAACAGACCTCCTATGGTCGAAACGGGGGTCCTGTTGATCGGGAGGGGTGTGGCGTACCGCAAAACGGACAAAACGGACCTCCTATGGTCGAAACGGGGGTCCTGTTGATCGGGAGGGGTGTGGCGTACCGCAAAACGGAGGAAACGGACCTCCTACGGTCGAAACGGGGTTCCTGTTGTTAGGGAGGGGTGTGGCGTACCACAAAACGGACAAAACAGACCTCTTACGGTCAAATCGGGGGTCCTGTTGATCGGGAGGGGTGTGGCATACCGCAAAACGGACGAAACGGACTTGTGTTGGAGCGCTATGGTCGAAACGGGGGGGGGGGAGGGGTGCGTACCGCAAAACGGGACTCCACAGGATACTGTTCATCTCCACCGTCGACCTCCTCCAGCCTCCACGGGCTACCGTCGACCTCCTCCAGCCTCCACGGGCTCCTGTTCATCCAGCCTCCACCGCGCGCTACTCCACCGGCTACTGTTCAACCACCCCTCCACGGGCACCCCTCCACCGTCTACTGTTCATCCAGCCCTCCACACCACGGGGTCCTGTTCAACCACCCCTCCACGGGCACCCCTCAACCTTCTACTGTTTATCCAGCCCTCCACCCCACGGGGTCCTGTTCAACCACCCCTCCACGGCCACCCCTCCACCGTCTACTGTTCATCCAACCCTCCAAACCACGGGTTCCTGTTCATCCAGAGGCAACGCCACCGCTCACTGTTCATCCAACCCCCCCCCCCCCCCGCAACACTCACTATTCATCCAATCGACCGGCTTCAGTTAGCAGCAGTAGCGAAGGAATCGCTCCATTGGGTTCAGTTAACAGCCACCGATCGATTGCTCGGGTTCAGTAACGTGTAGCCTGCAGTGCAATCGCTCGGGTTCAGTTAGAGCCCAACGCCTCGCTTGGGTTCAGTTAGAGCCAACGCCTCGCACAAATGCGCATACGTACGAGAGAAACGCGCATCGCTCCGCCCCCGACCTCCCACCGTAACCGGCAACTCCCCGAAATTTTCCTCCCCGTTGCTTCTACCATGGTTTTTTCCATCATGGACGGCCCAAAGAATGTCATGCAGCTGCGTCTCCGGCCCGCCCAGAACGAAAAGCCCATTTTCTGTCATGATTTTTTGTCATAGAAGTAGGAGCCCACCACATCTATGATGATACCGGGTTTTGTCACAATTATCGTCATAGAAGTGTCATATGTATGACAGAAAAAAATTTCGTTCGGCCCAAAATGTCACGGATGTGTCTTTTTTTTAGTGGCGAGACTGGTTCTACCGACGTGCTTTGCACACAGGTGGCTGGCGGGTGTCAGTTTCTCCAACTTTAGTCGAACCGAGTGTGGCTACGCCCGGTCCTTGCGAAGGTTAAAACATCACTAACTTGACGAACTACCGTTGTGGTTTTGATGCATAGGTAAGAAGGGTTCTTACTCAGCCCGTAGCAGCCACGTAAAATTTGCAACAACAAAGTAGAGGACATCTAACTTGTTTTTGCAGGGCGTGTTGTGATGTGATATGATCAAGACGTGATGCTATATTTTATTGTATGAGATGATCATGTTTTGTAACTGAGTTATCGGCAACTGGCAGGAGCCATATGGTTGTCGCTTTATTGTATGAAATGCAAGCGCCCTGTAATTGCTTTAGTTTATCACTGAGCGGTAGCGATAGTCGTAGAAGCAATAGATGGCGAGACGATAACGATGCTACGATGGAGATCAAGGTGTCGTGCCGGTGACGATGGTGATCACGAAGGTGCTTCGGAGATGGAGATCACAAGCACAAGATGATGATGGCCATATCATATCACTTATATTGATTGCATGTGATGTTTATCCTTTATGCATCTTATCTTGCTTTGATTGACGGTAGCATTTTAAGATGATCTCTCACTAATTATCAAGAAATGCTCTCCCTGAATATGCACCGTTGCGAAAGTTCTTCGTGTTGAGACACCACGTGATGATCGGGTGTGATAGGCTCTACGTTCAAATACAACGGGTGCAAACCAGTTACACACGCGGAATACTCGGGTTAAACTTGACGAGCCTAGCATATACAGATATGGCCTTGGAACACGGAGACTGAAAGGTCGAACGTGAATCATATAGTAGATATGATCAACATAGTGATGTTCACCATTGAAAGCTACTCCATCTCACGTGATGATCAGACATGGTTTAGTTGATTTGGATCACGTGATCACTTAGATGACTAGAGAGATCTCTGTCTAAGTGGGAGTTCTTAAGTAATATGATTAATTGAACTTAAATTTATCATGAACTTAGTCCTGGTAGTATTTTGCAAATTATGTTGTAGATCAATAGCTCACGTTGTTGCTTTCATATGTTTATTTTGATATGTTCCTAGAGAAAATTTTGTTGAAAGATGTTAGTATCAATGATTCGGATTGGATCCATGATTTGAGGTTTATCCTCATTACTGCACAGAAAAATTATGTCCTTAATGCACCGCTAGGTGACAGACCTATTGCAGGAGCAGATGCAGACGTTATGAACGTTTGGCTAGCTCAATATGATGACTACTTGATAGTTTAGTGCACCATGCTTAACGACTTAGAATCGGGACTTCAAAGACGTTTTGAACGTCATGGACCATATGAGATGTTCCAGGAATTGAAGTTAATATTTCAAGCAAATACCCGAGTTGAGAGATATGAAGTCTCCAACAAGTTCTATAGCTAAAAGATGGAGGAGAATCGCTCAATTAGTGAGCATGTGCTCAGATTGTCTGGGTACTACAAGCGCTTGAATCAAGTGGGAGTTAATCTTCCAGATAAGATAGTGATTGACAGAGTTCTCTAGTCACCATCAGCAAGTTACTAGAACTTCGTGATGAACTATAGTATGCAAGGGATGACGAAAACGACTCCCGAGCTCTTCGTGATGTTGAAATCGACGAAGGTAGAAATCAAGAAAGAGCATAAAGTGTTGATGATTGACAAGACCACTAGTTTCAAGAGAAGGGCAAAGGGAAAGAAAGGGAACTTCAGGTAGAATGACAAGCAAGTTTTCACTCCTTTGAAGAAGCCCAAAGCTGGACAAAGCCTAAAACTGAGTGCTTACACTACAAAGGAAATGGTCACTGGAAGCGAAAATGCCTTGAATATTTGGTGGATAAGAAGGATGGCAAATTGAACAAGGGTATATTTGATATACAGGTTATTGATGCGTGCCTTACTAGTCTTTATAGTATCCCCTGAGTATTTGATACTTGTTCAGTTGCTAAGATAAGTAACTCGAAACCGGAGTTACAGAATAAACAGAGACTAGTTGAAGGGGAAGTAACGATGAGTGTTGGAAGTAGTTCCAAGATTGATATGATCATCATCACACACTCCCTATATTTTCGAGATTAGTGTTAAACCTAAATAAATGTTATTTGGTGTTTGCGTTGAGCATAAATATGATAAGATCATGTTTATTGCGATATGATTATTCATCTAAGATAGAGAATAAATTGTTATTCTGTTTACATGAATAAAACCTTCTATGGTCATACACCCCAATGGTGATGGTTTATTGAATCTTGATCATAGTGATACACATATTCATAATGTTGATGCCAAAAGATGCAAAGTTAATAATGATAGTGCAACTTATTCGTGGCACTGCCGTTTGGGTCATATCGGTGTAAAGCGCATGAAGAAACTCCATAAAGATGGATTTTTGGAATCACTTGGTTATTAATCATTTGATGCTTGCGAACCGTGCCTTTTGGGCAAGATGACTAAAACTCCGTTCTCCGGATCAATGGAACGAGCTACTAACTTGTTGGAAATAATACATACCGATGTATGCGGTCCAATGAGTGTTGATGCTCGTGGCGGGTATCATTATTTTCTGACCTTCACAGATGATTTGAGCAGATATGCGTATATCTAGTTAATGAAGCACAAGTCTGAAACATTTGAAAAGTTCAAAGAATTTCAGAGTGAAGTGGAAGAATCATCGTAACAAGAAAATAAAGTTTCTACAATCTGATCGTAGAGAAGAATATTTGAGTTACGAGTTTGGCCTTCATTTTAAACAATGTGGAATAGTTTCACAGCTCACACCACATGGAACACCACATCATAATGGTGTGTCCGAACGTCGTAAGTGCACTTTATTGGATATGGTGCGATCTATGATGTATCTTACCGATTTACCACTATCGTTTTGGGGTTATGCATTAGAGATAGCTGCATTCACTTTAAATAGGGCACCATCTAAATCCGTTGAGACGACACCGTATGAACTATGGTTTAGCAGTAAACCTAAGCTGTCGTTTCTTAAAGTTTGGAGTTGCGATGCTTATGTGAAAAAGGTTTCAACCTGATAAGCTCGAACCCAAATCGGAGAAGTGCGTCTTCATAGAATACCCAAAGGAAACTGTTGGGTACACCTTCTATCACAGATCCGAAAGGCAAAACATTCGTTGCTAAGAATGGATCCTTTCTAGAGAAGGAGTTTCTCTCGAAAGAAGTGAGTGGGAGGAAACTAGAGCTTGATAAGGTAATTTGTACCTTCTCCCGAATTGGAAAGTATTTCATCACAGAAATCAGTTCCAGTGATTCCTACACCAATTAGTGAGGAAGCTAATGATGATGATCATGAAACTTCAGATTAAGTTACTATAAAACCTCGTAGGTATTCCAAAGTACAGTCCGCACCAGAGTGGTACGGTAATCCTGTTCAGGAAGTCATGTTACTAGACCATGATGAACCTACGAACTATGAGGAAGCGATGATGAGCCCAGATTCCGTGAAATGGCTGGAGGCCATGAAATCTGAGATGGGATCCATGTATGAGAACAAAGTGTGGACTTTGGTGGAGTTTCCCAATGATCGGCAAGCCATATTGTATAAATGGATCTTCAAGAGGAAGACAGACGCTGATAGTAGTGTTACTATCTACAAACCTCGACTTGTCGCAAAAAGGTTTTCAACAAGTTCAAGGTGTTGACTACAATGAGATTTTCTCAACTGTAGCAATGCTTAAGTCTGTCTGAATCATGTTAGCAATTGCCACATTTTATGAAATCTGGCAAATGGATGTCAAAACTGCATTCCTTAATAGTTTTCTTAAAGAAGAGTTGTATATGATGCAACCAGAAGGTTTTGTCAATCCTAAAGGTGCTAACAAAATGTGCAAGCTCCAGCGATCCATCTATGGACTGGTGCAAGCATCTCGGAGTTGGAATATACACTTTGATAAGTTGATCAAAGCATATAGCTTTATACAGACTTGCGGTGAAGCCCGTATTTACAATAAAGTGAGTGGGAGCACTACCGCCTTTCTGATAAATATATGTGAGTAACATATTGTTGATCAGAAATGATGTAGATTTTTTCTAGAAATCATAAAGGAGTATTTGAAAGGAGTTCTTTAAAAGAAAAGACCTCAGTAAAGCTACTTACATATTGAGTATCAAGATCTATTGAGATAGATCAAGACGCTTGATAAGTTTTTCAATAAGTACATACCTTGTCAAGATTTTGAAGTAGTTCAAAATGGAACAGTCAAAGAAAGAGTTCTTGCCTGTGTTGCAAAGGTGTGAAATTGAGTAAGACTCAAATCCCGACCACGACAGAAAATAGAAAAGAGAATGAAAGTCATTCCCTATGCCTCAGTCATAGGTTCTATAAAGTATGCTATGCTATGTACCAGGCCTATTGTATATCTTGCTCTGAATTTGGCAAGGGAGTACAATAGTGATCTCGGAGTAGATCACTGGACATTGGTCAAGAATATCCTTAGTGAGGACTAAGGAAATATTTCTCGATTATGGAAGTGATAAAAGAGCCCGTTGTAAAGAGTTACATCGGTGCAAGCTTTTACACCGATCCAGATGACTCTAAGTCTCAGTCTGGATATATTAAAAGTGGGAGCAATTAGCTAGAGTAGCTCCGTGCAGAGCATTGTAGACATAGAATATTTGCAAAATACATACGGCTCTGAATGTGACACACTCGTTGACTAAGCTTCTCTCACGAGCAAAACATGATCACACCTTAGTACTCTTTGGGTGTTAATCACATAGCGATGTGAACTAAATTATTGACTCTAGTAAACCCTTTGGGTGTTGGTCACATGACGATGTGAACTATGGGTGTTAATCATATACAGATATGAATATTGGTGTTAAATCACATGGCGGATGTGAACTAGATTATTGACTCTAGTGCAAGTGGGAGACTGAAGGAAATATGCCCTAGAGGCAATAATAAAGTTATTATTTATTTCCTTATTTCATGATAAATGTTTATTATTCATGCTAGAACTGTATTAACCGGAAACATAATACATGTGTGAATACATAGACAAACATAGTGTCACTAGTATGCCTCTACTTGACTAGCTCGTTAATCAAAGATGGTTAAGTTTCCTAACCATAGACATGAGTAGTCATTTTATTAACGGGATCACATCATTAGGAGAATGATGTGATTGACTTGACCCATTCCGTTAGCTTAGCACTTGATCGTTTAGTATGTTGCTATTGCTTTCTTCATGACTTATACATGTTCCTATGACTATGAGATTATGCAACTCCCGTTTACAGGAGGAACACTTTGTGTGCTACCAAACATCACAACGTAACTGGGTGATTATAAAGGAGCTCTACAGGCGTCTCCAAAGGTACATGTTGAGTTGGCGTATTTCGAGATTAGGATTTGTCACTCCGATTGTCAGAGAGGTATCTCTGGGCCCTCTCGGTAATGCACATCACTATAAGCCTTGCAAGCAATGTAGCTAATGAGTTAGTTACGGAATGATGCATTACGTAACGAGTAAAGATACTTGTCGGTAACGAGATTGAACTAGGTATTGGGATACCAACGATCGAATCTCGGGCAAGTAACATACCAATGATAAAGGGAACAACGTATGTTGTTATGCGGTTTGACCGATAAAGATCTTCGTAGAATATGTGGGAGCCAATCTGAGCACCCAGGTTCCGCTATTGGTTATTGACCGGAGACGTGTCTCGGTCATGTCTACATTGTTCTCGAACCCGTAGGGTCCGCACGCTTAAAGTTCAATGACGGTTATATTATGAGTTTATGTGTTTTGATGTACCGAAGGTAGTTCGGAGTCCCGGATGAGATCAGGAACATGACGAGGAGTCTCGTAATGGTCGAGTCGTGAAGATCGATATATTGGTCGACTATATTCGGACATCGGAAAGGTTCTGAGTGATTCGGGTATTTTTCGGAGTACCGGAGAGTTATGGGAATTCGCCGGGGAGTATATGGGCCTTATTGGGCTTTAGGGGAAAGAGAGAGGAGAGGTTGGACGCCCCCCCAAGGCCTAGTCCGAATTGGAGTAGGGGGAGGGGCTGCGCCCCCTCCTTCCTTCTCTTCTCTCTCCCTTTCCTTGACTCCTACTCCTACTACATGGAAGGGGGGAATCCTACTCCCGGTGGGAGTAGGACTCCTCCTAGGACGCGCCATAGAGAGGGCCGGCCCTCCCCCTCCTCCACTCCTTTATATACGGGGAGGGGGGCACCCCTTGGAGGAACAACAATTGATCTCTTGATCTCTTAGCCGTGTGCGGTGCCCCCCTCC
Source organism: Triticum timopheevii (assembly GCA_963921465.1). Lineage (NCBI taxonomy): Eukaryota > Viridiplantae > Streptophyta > Magnoliopsida > Poales > Poaceae > Triticum > Triticum timopheevii. The sequence goes on from OY997268.1 coordinate 476,304,292, forward strand.
ACCATAGTCCTCCTCGATAATATTGTAGTGGTGCTTATGCGAAGCCCTACAACGGTAGAACATCAAGATCGTCACTACGCCGTCGTGTTGACGGAACTCTCCCTCGACACTCGGCTGGATCGGAGTTCGAGGGACGTCATTGAGCTGAACGTGTGCTAGAACTCGGAGGTGCCATAGTTTCGATGCTTGATTGGTCGGGCCGTGAAGACGTATGACTACATCAACCGCGTTGTTCTAACACTTCTGCTTTTGGTCTACGAGGGTACGTGGACAACACTCTCCCCTCTTGTTGCTATGCATCACCATGATCTTGCGTGTGCGTAGGAATTTTTTTGAAATTACTACGTTCCCCAACACATATAATAATCACAAATACACTATGATAGTAAAAACTATATTACCGCCTAGGCCGCACCTAGGGCACTTAAGCACTTACTAGGCACTAGGCGAGGGCCAACCGTCTCGCTTACGCCTACTGATTTTTTCATCCATGATTTCATATATTTTTATATATGGCACAAGACGGTTTTATTCCCCTCGGTGAAAAAAAGAGTGAAGACGATTTCTAGCATTTCTTTTCAGTTGTTTGAGTTGTAGGAAATCCATATTATTAAGAGGGGACCCACTCTGGAAAGGTTTGGGTGAAATGAACATGTGCACAAACTCATATGCACCCACTAACCCTTTCCTCAACATGGAGGAGTCCACTATTTGTGCTTGGATAAGTTTGCACCACCCAAGCAGTAGTATTGGTCACAGACCAGTACCGCACCCACTACCTCTTAGGATTGGCCTTCTGTTGGCCTACCCATATAATTAACGGTAGTAGAACGATAGTAGCACGACAGTACCACTCGCGTGGTACTTCCGCGTTCTAGTGCCGCTAGCACTACCGCTTCCTTTGGGATTGTTGTTGCCCTTTCAACATTTACGATACTTGGGCGGTAGTTAACCGGTAGTATCACTTAAAGCGGTACTTCCGCTCTGGCGCCACCTTAGTACCGTGGTTTCACCGTGCTATGTGATCCAAAGTGGTAGTACCACTCGGATGGACGGTAGTACCACCCCAGTACTACTGTGCTCACTAGCGTCAGGCTGGAACTACCGCGTGAAATGGTAGTACTGCTTTACTGCGGGCTGAGCACTTAGCGGTTGGATCTTTTGTCCCACTAGATAAAGGGGGTCTTCTTCCCCAATAAGACCTATCTCTTATCCCCTTGACACCTTTGTTTTTGGAGATCTATTCGATGTAATCTTCTTTTGCGGTGTGTTTGTCGAGATCCGATGAATTGTGGACTATGATCAGCTTATCTATGAATATTATTTGAATCTTCTCTGAATTCTTATATGCATGATTTGGTATCTTTATATTTCTCTTTGAATTATCGATTTGGTTTGGCCAACTAGATTGATATTTCTTGCAATGGGAAAGGTGCTTAGCTTTGGGTTCAATCTTGCGTGATTTCACCCAGTGCACAAAGTAGGGGTAGCGAGACATGTATTGCATTGTTGCCATCGAGGATAAAAAGATGGGGTTTTCATCATATTGCTTGAGTTAATTCCTCTACATCATGTCATCTTACTTAAGGCGTTACTCCGTTCTTTATGGACTTAATACTCTAGATGCATGTTGGATAGCGGTCGATGGGTGGAGTAATAGTAGTAGATGCAGGCAGGAGTCGGTCTACTTGACACGGACGTGATGCCATAAATTGCATAATCATTGCCTTGGATATCGTCATATAACTTTGCGCTTTTCTATCAATTGCTCGACGGTAATTTGTTCACCCGCCGTATTATTTGCCTTGATGAGAGAAGCCTCTAGTGAAACCTATAACCCCAGGGTCTATTTTACATCATATTAGTTTCCAACCTACTATTTTGCAAACTCTTATTTTCAGATCTGTAAACCAAAAAACCCAAAAATATTTTATCTTTTGTTTAGTTTTATCTATCTCTATCAGATCTCACCTTTGCAAGTGACCGTGATGGGATTGACAATCCCATTATCGTGTTGGGTGCAAGTGCTTGATTGTTTGTGCAGGTACATCTATTGGGGACTTGCGTGTTTCTCCTACTGGATTGATACCTTGGTTCTTAACCGAGGGAAATACTTATCTCTACTGTGATGCATCACCTTTTCGTCTTCAAGGGGAAACCAACTCTAGCTCAAGAAGTAGCAGGGTCTCGATCTACACTTGCACAAAGAGAAATTTGATTCTTCCCACTAATCCCTTGCAGATCTTGTTACTCTTGGGTGTTTGGGCACCCTAGACAGAAGAGGTCACCTTGGATCCACAATGCATTATGGTGAAGCTTGGTAGTGGTGTTGGGAGCGCCCAATTAAGTTGCGTGGAGTGCCCCAACCTTGTTTGTAAAGGTTCAATCGCCGCCTTCAAGGGAAACACTAGGGGAATCATCTCATCTTGCATTGTGCGAGGGCATGAGGAGAATATGTGGCCCTAGTGGCTTCTTGGGGAGCATTGTTCCTCCAGACCGCTTCAACGGAGATGTGCCTCCCCCTAAAGGGAGGAAACTTCGGTAACACATCCTCGTCTCCATCGACTCCAGTTGTGGTTATTTCTCTCCCTTACTTTGGACAAGCTATATTGCGTTTGTACCTTGTGCTTGCTTGTGTGCTTGTCATATATCTTGTCCACCTAGTTGCATATCTAGACAACTTATTTTATTGTCAAGCCTAATTTGATTAAAAGAGCTAAAAATTGGTAGTCACCTACCACCCCCCTCTCTAGTCGACCATATCGATCCTTTCAATAGGAAATTTCAAATTTCAACGTTAATAGAAATAGAAAGGAATAAAACTTACTTTAGTGGCTGCCGCCATGCATGACCGAAGAATTAGGAAGGACAACAAGGGTCTACGGCCCCAAACACATGCATGGGAGATCCGGTGTGCGACCGTTAGGCAGAATGCAATTATCGGAGTGGACAAAGCCCACATGTCGCCAACGACGATGCATCAGAACATGGACGTCCATGAAGGGCATGAAGGTGTCACGGTGATGCATGGTAGTGAGGCATATCGATGGCTAGTTTTGTGTCCTTGCGTCGCATGGGGCTAGCCACAACATCATAATCTCTCTGAGCGATAGATTGGTGGTGGGGCAGAGGGGAGGTACAGGAGGAAGGAGTGTAGGTTGCTGGGAATGGTGAAGACTAGGAGAGTGTGGTGGCGCGGGGCTATTAAGGGTTTGGAATGGGGACGGGCAATGGATGGTAGATTTTAATAGGTCATGCATAAACCAACACTAACCAACGGGAAACTGACGTGTCAAGGTTGAATAGTCTACATAGACGGGTCTAATCTGTAAGACGGTCAGTGATAATGTTCGGTCTATTTTGGTCACTAGAACACAATATCACAGACTGGCCTCTTCCAGACCGGTCTGTGATAAGTATCAAGTGGAGTCGAAAATACATTATCACTGGTGCCTTCGAGGCCGGTCAGTGCTAATGCTCGTTATTGATGCATGATCAGGGGATGATCAATGCTTAGGGGCCAGTGCTATTCGGATCTCTAGTAGTGTTTTTAAGTGTATGAGTCTCGATTGTCTAATATATTAATCAAAATCAAATACGAGAGTCTCCAAATCTTGACCTGACATTGACCAGATGGTGGCACATTTTTCACACATTATGTGGAACACTAGGTTTCGAATTGCACTTTTGAAGCCAAAATACTACGTCGTGTAATTTTGTTGACTTACAAATCATAATATCTTTGTAGTTTATCTAGAATTTATGATGAACTCCATCAAAAGAGATTTTTAGAATGCAGTTCTTTTGGTACTTAAGTTAACACACTTGCACACTCTACCCACCATACCACTTTGTTTCTTTGCGAAATAAATACCTCTTGCTTCCGAGGGGTGGATTTCACGTCCAATTCTTCGGTTTCAGCAAGTTACCAAACCTACTTAAATGTGCATTGCACGTAGGATCTTACATAACCCAAGTATGTATGAATATCGACATTCCACATTATAACATGTAAATGTGCAAGTTGGGAGTCATTTATGCATGACGTAGATGTAGTTTAATATCTGTAGTACATCTAATTGAAAATCAAATTATAACAGCAGAATATTCGAAGATTGTAGTATAATTCTACCTCCAATCTAAAATAACCGCCACAGTTTTGTACTAAGGTTAGTTCAACCTTAGTTCAAAACTACGACGCTTATCGTGGATCGGAGGGAGTACTACATAGCTAACAAATGTTACTACATAGCTAACACATTTGTATTAGGTATCTCGTATTCTAGTTTTGAGTAGCTAGCATGATATGTTCAATGACAACTGGAATTTATGAACGTGTTGTCATAGCCTTGAATGAAAAAAAATTAGAAGTGAATTACCCCTTTTAGAAGAACAAAGTTGGGGAATATGGAAGAGTCTAGAACAAATGAGAATTGTCCGTGAAGTGATATTTGTGCATAGTAAATCATAAAGTAAAAAAAGAATGATAATTCACTTAGGATAAAAAAAGTTTGGCAGATTCTTGATAGAAAATGTGATAGAATTTGGTGGAGCGAAGATGATATCCAACAGTCAATGGTGCTCAAATTTACCATCCCTGAACCATCGGATTGGCTTCATGCAATGTTCCAAAACTATTCATTAATTCTACCTTTGAATAATATTTGTTTTTTTGTTTTTGTTTCTTTAGTTTATGAATCTTTGGATAATACTAAGAAGAAAAAGACGATTGTGATGCTTATAAGCGAGTAAACTCTTAATATTGAGAGTATCATGTAAATCGTATATTTTTACCCTTTTCTCCATTCTTAAAAATTAAAATTAATTTGTTCATGGATGCAAATCCTTTTAACTAGATGCATGCACACACACTTTTACTAACCAGTGGACATCAAACATCATACGCTTACTTAATTAACTTTTGTTGACAAGGTAGATAGTTGTTAGACTTGACATGGGAAAAAGTGTGCAAACGTCATGTGTATATAGAATCACACCTTATGCCATGTTCCAAGAGAAGTGCATCGTCGAGAGAAAAGATTATCTACTGAAGGCATGCGGTGTGGCCACATTTGCAAGGGCCATCCACCGACTCTTCTACTAACAGGTTTTATAATTGGCTACTGTTGCCACCGTTCGAAAATACTTGTCGTGGTTTTAGTTCAAGTTTGCTATATGTATGCGGATGATGCAGAAATACTTTCGTATCGGGGGAGTTTGATTTGAACTAAAACCACACAAGTATTCTGAATGGAGGGAGTACTATAGTAGCTACTCACATATCGGTCTAATGAGCATACTTGGAGAAAGGAGAACTCCCCCGATACGGAAGTATTTCTGCATCACCCGCATACATATAGCAATTTCAACTAGATCATATACTAATCCTCTCTCTCTCCCTAAATACATAGAAAAAGAGTGAGCGCACCAAGATCTGCCATAAAAGGTCAAAAGAATGATACTTGGAAATATGGTCTGAATCATTTCGATAGCAGCTAGTAGTTCCATGAGCATCCTTTGTGAGATTGTATTAGTTTGCTCGTTGAAATACCAAACCCACCAGAAAACTTCCACACCTACCGGTCTGGTTAAGAAAGCATGTAAACCAGGAGCAAGTATGTCAACTACTCCCCCCCATTCCATAATTCTTGTTGTGAACTAAAACCACGACAAGACCTATAAATCGTAGGGTGTACTAAGCATAGTCAATTGCAAATGGTCAGAAAAAATAAGATCACAAAGTGAAAAAATAGTGATTTACCCCCCAAAACCAGGTGACTTGCTAATAGTTGCTGCCAAATTACTCTTTTAGGAACTCGCTCTCAAATTACTAAGGGAAATGATTGGCATCACCCGACCGGTTACGACGCGTGCGTCCGCCATCTTCGCGGTCGTTGGATCTGATCTTAATCACATGGTTCGGGAGCAACCTATTACATAGACTGGGTTTTTGCAAGTGTCGTTGTTGCAATCTTCCCACAGCACCAACTGGTGTGTTGCACGATTTGGATTTGGATCCCTCGAGAGCAGTCGCCTCCCGTGCTTCCCCTGAGCTCTCCATCACGCCGCTGCCTTCCCATGCTACCCCGACCACTGCCGGCAAGCATGTCGGCGAGTCCAGCAACAGACGTGCTCGCCGGCTGCGTTCTACACACACACACACACACACACACACACACACACACACACACACACACACACACACACACACACACACACACGCATGCACGCGCGCGCACACAGAGAGAGAGAGAGAGATATGAGAGGAGAAGGAGAGGAGGCAGAGGAAGGGCGCAACGGCATGAGCGACGGTGCCATTTTTCTTTGCAACATCCTTTCCGTCGCAAGAAAAAGATTTCTGCGATATCAATGATGTTGCAAAACATTTTTTTTTCATAACACCATATAATAGATAAGACAAAAAAAATCTACAACATTAACTCTATTGTATAAACTTCTGCACCAATTTTGTAACATGAACTCTCTTACAAACGTCCTAAATGCAACATATGCCTTCTTGCAAAGCTGATAGCTGAATCTGACGGGACGTGAAGCGTGCCCGAAGGGTAGTGGGCTGGGCTCCATACATTAGTTGGAGTACTTACACACAGGAAAATGTAATCAGATCAGGTATTATCGTTAGTTAATTATCGAGTAGAAAATTGTGGCATCGTGGGATCCAGTCCTTTTGAGGAGCGCGACCAGCTGACATCCCCCACACGTGCGGGCGAGAGGACCCACGGTTATATGATTGGCTTTACGCGTGTCGTGGCGTGAGTGGGTGGAGCAGCCGCACGGGTGCTCGGTCGCCTCTCCCCGAGCCGGAGGGACGTCACTCGCCTTCGTCCGGCCACATCAACGCTGCTATCGCTTCACTTTGGTTTCTAGGGCGCCGAGCCGCTGTGATAATGCTCGGATCGTTTTCGCTCACACTGTGAAAAAAGCACGCAAACCATGTGACCACCATAGCTAGTCTTGCTTATCGTTTCCGCGAGACAGGGTCTCGACTGGGGTAATCCGTCGGTGCTGTATCGATGAGTACTATATCAGCGTTTAAAAAATGGATGGACCCTATATTTACTAAGTTAATAAAAAAATTATAAACTGAGGGTAACCCTAACTCAGATGTATAGATACCTTGTGGCAAAATCAAGCTACCAGGTTTCAAGCCATACTTTCTTTTGGATAAGCTTGGGATTTTAATACAGTCACAGTGGTTGAATTGCTGCATAGCCCCCCTTAATGCGAATTTGGCAAATCTTCATTCTAAAGTTAGTGCATCATTGAGGTAAGTAAATATTACGTAGCAAGCATACAGGTAGCCCGTTGCAAGGAAAGAAAGAGCAAGAGCTAGGGCTAAGTGCTTCCCCGCCGATCATTTTGACCTTTGGTCTCTTATTAACGGTGACTGGATTGTACTCCCTGCATTTTATAATAGTTTTTTCGTGAAGTGGATATGAGTTTAATATGAAAGCTCATCAAAAATATAACACTTAAAATATCATAAATATTGTGTCCGGTAGACCTTATTCTTTTAGATAGAACTACCACTACCATAGTTTGAACAAGCTGTCAACACATTATTATATTTACTCCCTCCGTCTCATATAATATAAAACGTTATTACACCCAATATGTGAGGAGAATAATGCACTCTAATATTATGTCGCGTTATCAGACCGCATCCAGATCCTGCTACATGTGTACCAACCCAACCCATACAGCTATCTCGAACGTTCAAGGTACAGTCCTCGAAGGTACACCGTACATGATTACATGGGGAAGCAACAGACACGAATCATGCAGCACATCTATGTAAAAAAAGATTATCGGTAAACGTAACCCTAATCATCTTTACATGGCACCGAATTAACAATGATGCCCGCCTATCTGGAAATCTGGATCCAGTGTGTACTCCTTTTTGATCATTTATGTGTGCATGCTTCCTCATGGCATGGGCCATCTGCCATTGATCTACTGAAAACTATCAAGGCTGCGGTCCGCGGAATCCCATGACTGGCATGAACGTGACCAATCAAGTTTGAGAGCCACTCGATTCCGTTAACAAGCTGGAAGCACTAACAAAATCATCGGTATTCAAGACCACAAATGAAAAGAAGAGAAGATGCTTGTAAATATAGTAAAATAATCCAAAAGCTCAAGGTCTTCTAACAGAACAAGCGTCCACGCTAATAATACTCATGTTCCAGCAATACATGAATGGTTAACTAATCGCCAAAAATAATGATTAGTTAATGGAACGATCTATTCATTTAAATAAACACGTATTTTTCTAGATATAAGCAGGTGTGCATTTATTTAATCCTAGTTTACACTAAAAACAGCCTATTTTTGTACATGGTATATTTCCTACGTACAGAAGTACATGATATCCTTCTTGATGCGATAAAAATGATTATAAATTTTAATTACAACATAGGCGCACACCCATACACCATTACATGGAGTTGCGCAGCTTCATAACCAAGGAAGTCATCAAAGTCGCCTCGTTATCGATAAAAACATCATCTCCCACTAGAACAATAACAATTTGCATTAATAACTCATGTCTTTCTTTCCCCACTCGCAAGGCGGCTAGAGCAAAACCTTCCTTCCCTCGATCTTTGTCGGCGAGCTCGTGGATTCACCTCCCCTCTATCAGCCGCTCCAACAGCCGGCAGCGGGGAGGGGAATTCTTGTGCCTCGGCTCTGGCTAGTAGACATGCTAGATTTTAGTCCTCGCAAGGGCGGAGCACGAACACATGGGGGTACTTCTTCTTCGAGCCAGTCTTCTAGGCTTCGACCCTCCTCAAGTTCGTTCGTTACAAGGATTAGACAGAGCTTCAACATAGGTTACCGCCTGCTCCTTGGGGTAGCGAGGTTAGGGTTTCTTGTCCTGCATACAGGAGAACTAGATTTGGTGTCAGCTTCTTCACACCGATTCGAGGGCCCAACTGCGACGATTGTAGCTTCGTGGTGCTGGTCCTTAGGGGCACATGCACGAAGACTTCCTGGTTGTCATAAAAAAGGACAAGTCGGCTCCAGTATGGCACAGCGACAGCAGCACCTCGGCAGCTCGTTCTAACGGTTGTAGTGATCTTTGGAGAGCTTTGTACTTCTGTTGAATTTTTACAATAGATCTATGTCCTTTCCGCCAAAAAAACCGCATTAATGAGACACCAAGATGCCAAACCTGTGGTTCGATACCACCACCCTCCTAACCATCGAACCATTAACTTGGTTCTTCATAAAAAGGCAATTTGAGGTGGTTTGTGCTTCGAAGGCTATGGACTGCTCGGACTTTTGGGGCGGCATTGTACTCACATATCAGATAGTTATTCTTTTTGTCTTTGGAAGCCATATCAGAATAGGTACATGGAGTAAATAGAAATAAATAAATCACCAAAAAAAACAGAAATAAATACACCACTTTCCCTTTCTTGGTTACCTTGTTTGTCTCAATCTACCATTTTCGTCTCTTTATTACTCCAAAAAATATGGGAGGTGATGGAGGGAGATGGAGGATAATGTCATTGCTAGCAAATCGACATATACCAATTTCTAGACAATTCCCTGTTTGTCAGATGGGGGTAGAGGACGTCTGTCATCTAATATTCAACATCTAGGTCTCCATGAGAGCTAGAGAAGTTTGGACGGCTCTAGGGTTGAAGGAGGTGATTGATCAAGCGCTTGATTCTGATATATTTGGCATTATCGTTTTTAAAAACTTACTTACGGAACGATGTCGGCAGTCACCAAAAGTTCAACATCTAGGTCTCCAAGAATCTATCATTGTGGGTGCATGGTATATTTGGTGGCAAAGGAGAAAAGCTGTTAACAGAATAGGGATCACTAGCCCGCCTAGAATTGCTTTGGCGATTCATGCTATAACTTTGCGAGGGTGATTGATGATGTGCAAATCAAGGTTGATAAATGGACCAAACCAGAGCTAAATGTGTACAAATGAATGTTGATGCATGCTATATGGATGATGGAAGGGGGCTACAGCCATTGTTCTTCATAGTCATCGAGGGGAGGCGATGTGAGGTTGCTCTTCCTTATTTGATATTCTCGATGGACCTTCAGCGAGCGGTTTAGCTCTGAAAAAATGAAATATACTTGCGGACGAACTAGGAAGCTCATGAGTTATTTTTGAATCGGTTTGTCTTGAGCTTATCAATGCATGCAGTGGGGTAGATGAAATACTCAGTCCATACTCAGCTATCCTTGCCGATTGCATTCATCTAGCCTACAATATTGGTTCAGTTTCATTTGTTCATTGTGCAAGAGAGGCAAGCATCCTGGCACACTTTTTAGCAAGGAAGTCTTTTGATTCTCAAGCTATAATTTCATGGTATGATGGACCTCTTCCTCTTACACGATATGGTTAAAGATTTAACAATTATTTGAGCTTAATAAAGCATGCCACATTTTTTTAAAGGACAATGTCTTTCCTGGACCCCCATAAAAATATGTAACACCTCAAAATTCATAGCTTTGTGCATGATCAAATATACAAAGGCTCTCAAGGGCACGCAAGAAAGTAATACTGTATTAGCTTAATTTACCCCTAGGTCGTTCATTATGTATCTTCTCTCTATCAATCAATTTATATTATATACTATTTCATCCGTTCCAAAATAATTAAAGATCTATGTGTGTTACAAGTCAAACTTGCTTAAGTTTGACCAAACCTATATAAAAATGTGCTAAGATCTCCAACAACGAATAGACATAGAAACATAGTATCAAAATATTTCTCATAAAGAATCTTATGAGACTAACTTGATGTTCTAAATGTTAATATATTTTTCTATAAACTTGGTCAACCTTAAACAAGTTTGATTGTGATGACCTGGTCCCGATAGGGGCCTCGAATCTTTGCGCTTTATTGTGTCAGTCCCTGAATCAATAGCTGACTCGGGCGGTTCACGTTGAAACACCAAATTACATCACATGCCACAATATTACATCACAGATTCAGTTTCTTTGTATTACAAACTGGCTTAGCTCAAGGATAGTTTATAATATTTATGCAGCGGAAATATAATCTAGTCTTGTGGCGTCCATCCACTCACAAGCAAGAGTTGAGTATAGCACCGTAACCCTACTTTGTATCACTCCTTCGACACAGATAAGACTATAACATGATGAGTTGCAGCTGGAAGGGTCAATACGTTGAATGTATTGGCAAGTTTCACCAGGTGAGTATAATAGAATAAGTCATGCATTTGGGGTAAGTGGAGGTTGATTTTCATTTGCCGAAACCAATGATATTTTGTCCTACTTTTGTACTTAGGTGGTGTACTCTATACATAGGACACTTGTAAACCCCTGCTATCCATAGGCAGCATATGACACTCCCGGTACACCCTGGTCATAGTTAGAGGCATTCCCAGTACACCCTGATCGTAGCCTTGGACATAGAGGTACACCCCTGGTAGTCCTATTCCCATTGTTCAACTCATCAAATTTTATTTAAAAGAAGGTGATCAAATGAAGATGACAGTTCTTGGCAAAGTTGCTCAAATTTTTTCTTAACTGGGGACATGGCTGATCATGATCAGTTTTTACACTCTGGAGAAGTTTGTGTACTTTACCCGTGAGACCCAGTCACACCCTTCTGCTATGCTTGTGATGCTACGTAGAACAAGACAAGAATTTTGGAAAGTAATAGCTCACATTCAAAGGCAGACCCAGTCCAACCTACATGCAATATCTACATCTGCTGCAACCAGAGGGGTTTCCAGACTTAGTTGGTCAAGATAGAGGCCATATTGACTCACGATTACGCATGGAAGCTACTCAACTTTAATTTCTACAATCCCTTTGAGCCTGGGTGGTCACCCACAAGTGCACATCCTAGTGGGTAAACCATCGACATGGGCTCATTGGAGCCACTTAAGAGTCAATCAACCAAGGCAAAACTAAAGTATCGCGTAGATGCTTCATTAATTAAGTTGCTATTAAGTAGTCAACCATGTAGTTGTAGCCTATCATTGAATGTTGGTTCCCAACCCCGTTATAAGGTAGCAAGTAAGCATCTCTACATGATGGTTACAAGGAATAGGGTAAAAGACCTGTCGTTTTGCTATTAGGTTCCTGTCAACTGCATAGCATAGTATTTCCTATCATAAATTCATAATTGGAAAGTCTATATGCAAAAAATAATGATAAACCTACTCTTCACCCTTCGAATAATCTATCGTCAATAAAAGGGTTTGCGTAAACACAATACAATGCAATCTAACATAAAACAAGTATAGTGCATGGTGTCGAGTGATACGTCTCCGACATATCTATAAATTTTCCTTGTTCCATGCTGTTATATTATCATTCTTGAATGTTTCAAAATAATTTTATAGCTACTTTATATCATTTTTTGGGACTAACCTATTGGCATAGTGCCCAGTGCCAGTTGCTGTTTTTTGTTTGTTTTTTACTTCGCAGAAAATCAATACCAAACAGAGTCCAAATGCAACAAAACTTTTTGGAGAATTTTTCTAGACCAGACGACACATGTTGGGCCAAAGAAGTACCAGAGGGGGCCTCCGAGGGGAGCCCAACCCACCTGGGCATGCCTGGGGGCCCAGGCGCGCCCTGGTGGGTTGTACCCACCTCGGCCGCCTCCTGGACCGCCTCTTTGGTCTATAAATACCCCGAAAATCCAAAAACCTAAGGGGAGCCGACGAAACACAATTCCAGCCGCCGCAAGTTCCAGAACCACCAGATCCAATCTAGACACCATCACAGAGGAGTTCATCATCCTCATTGGTGCCTCTCCGATGATGCGTGAGTAGTTCATTGTAGACCTACGGGTCCATAGGCAGTAGCTAGATGGCTTCCCCTCTCTCTTTTGATTCTCAATACAATGGTCTCTTGGAGATCTATTTGATGTAACTCTTTTTACGGTGTGTTTGTTGGGATCCGATGAACTTTGAGTTTATGATCAGATCTACTTTATCCATGAAAGTTATTTTAGTTTTAATCTCTTATATGCATGATTACTTATAGCCTCATATTTCTTCTTCGAATATTTGGTTTAGTTAGTTCAACCAGATCAATTTTCTTGGCATGGGAAGAGGTGCTTTGTGATGGGTTCGGTCGTGCGGTGTTCTTTCCCAGTGACAGAAGGGGCAGCAAGACACAAATTGATCGTTGCCATTAAGGATAACAAGATGGGGTCTATTCCTACATGAATATTGTGTCTACATCATGTTATCGTTCTTATTGCATTACTCTGTTTTTCCATGAACTTAATACACTAGATGCATGTTGGATAGCGGTCGATGTGTGGAGTAATAGTAGTAGATGCAGGCAGGAGCCGGTCTACTAATCTTGGACGTGATGCCTACATAATGATCATTGCCTAGATATTGTCATAATTATTTGAAGTTCTATCAATTGCCCAACAATAATTTGTTTACCCGTCGTATGCTATTTTTTTCAAGAGAAGCCACTAGTGAAATCTGCGGCCCCCGGGTCTATTCTTTATCATATTTGCTTTGAGATCTATTATATGCCACTTTTATTTTCAGATCTATTATTCCAAAAAACCCAAAAGTACCTTGCTGTATTTTTTATTTATTTTATTGCGCGTTCCCGCAAGATCTATTTATTCAATCTACTACAAACCAATCTATCTTTTACCCCAGAGGAACTGACAACCCCTCTTTCGCGTCGGGTTGCAAGTATTTGTTCTTTGTGTGCAGGTACCATTTACATAGTGTTGCTTGGTTCTCCTACTGGTTTGATAACCTTGGTTTCATGAGGTAAATACCTACCGAAGCTGTGCTGCATCATCTCTTCCTCTTCGGGGAAATACTGACACGGACACGAGCCATCATCAGGTAGATTGTGTTGTGAGATTAAGTGTAGTGCGTCAACTCATAAAGGGAACAACATTCTAGTTGTTACAATGGAATGCATGTGACATTGCTACTTGTGAGCTACGTTGGGATTTCCTCAAAGAGGAGAGGATGATGCAGTATAGTAGAGATAAGTATTTCCCTCAGTTGAGAATCAAGGTTATCAATCCAGTAGGAGAACCACGCAACACCTCGTGAACAACACCTACACACAAAATAAAAAATGTTTGCACCCGACGCAAACAAGGGATTGTCAATCCCTTGGCAGTTAATTGCAATGATCAAATCTCGTAGTGACAAATAGATAAAAACACAAAAATAAAAGTAAATAAATTGGAGCAAGATATTTTTAGATTTTTATATATGGTTAAAATAGACCTGGGGCCATAGTTTTCCCTAGAGGATTCTCTCTTGAACATAACATATGGTGGGTAAACAAATTATTGTTGCGCAATTGATCGAAAAGTGCATAGTTTATGACCGTAGCTAAGGCAATGATCATGTATATAGGCATCACGTCCGAGACAAGTAGATCGACTCCTGCCTGCATCTACTACTATTACTCGACACATCGGCCGCTATCCAGCATGCATCTAGAGTATTAAGTTCATAAATAATGGAGTAACGCCTTAAGAAAGATGACATGATGTAGACAAAGTAAACCCAATTAATATGAATAAACTCCATCTTTTTATACAAGTACGTGTCATGTCTATTTCTGTCATTGGGATTGAGCAACACAAGATCGAACCCATCACAAAGCTCCTCTCCCATTGTAAGATAAATCAATCTAGTTGGACAGGCCAAACAGATAGATTGGAGAGAAATACAAAATTATAACAATCATGCATAAACGAGTCTAGAGAAGACTCAAATAATATTCATGGATAAAGTGGTCATAAACCCACAATTCATCAGATCCCAACAAACACACCGCAAAAAAGGATTATATCGAATAGATCTATAATAACATCGAGGAGAACATTGTATTGAAGATCAAAGAGAGAGAAGAAGTCATCTAGCTACTAGCTATGGGCCCGTAGGTCTGTGGTAAACTACTCACACATCATCGGAAGGGAAGCAAGGTTGATGTAGAGGCCCTCCATAATTGATTCCCCCTCTGGCAGAGTACCGAAAAAGGTCTCCGGATGGGATCTCCGCAGACCAAAAACTTGAAGCGCGAAAAAAGTATTTGGGGTGGCTCTCTGATGTATTTGGAATATTTGAGAATTTATAGAGATGGAATTAGGTCAGGAGGTGCCACAAGGGTCCCGCAAGCCTGGGGGGCGCCCTCCCCCTAGGGCACGCCTGACAGGCTTGTCGCTACCTTGTGGCACTTCAGCTCTTCTCTCGAAGCTTCTAGGGTCCTTTCTGGTCCAGAAATAATAGACAATAAGTTTCGTAGCGTTTGGACTTGTTTGGTACTGATTTTCTAAAAAGCCAAAAATAAGCAAAAGAAAACAACAACTAGCATTGGGCACTGCGTTAATAGGTTAGTCCAAAAAAATGATATATAACTACATAATAAACACCCAAGAATTATACTATGATTGCATGGAACAATAAAAAAATTATAGATACGCTGGAGACGTATCAACATCCCAAGATTAAATTTTGCTCGTCCTCAAGTAGGTAAATGATGAAAATAGATTTTTTTTTATGTGGAATGCTACCTATCATATTCATCATTTAATCTCCTTTGTGGTATGAATATTAAGATCTGAATGATTCAAAGCATAGTCTATAAATTTGACATAAAGACATAAATACTCTGGCATACCAACAAACAATTGTGCCTTTTAAAATATCAATGCTAAAGAACGTTATCCCTACAAAATTATTTATCCTTGTCATGCTCCATCTTCTTAACACAAAATATAAATCATGCACCACCCCAGTGTCAACCAAGTAATTGGTTCATACTTTCTAACGCGCTTCAACTTTTTCAACCTCACACAATACATGAGCGCAAGACATGGACATAACACTATGGGTGAAATAGAATATGGTGGTAGTGACTAATATGGAGAAGACAAAAAAGGAGAAAGTCTCACATCGACGAGGCTAATCAACGAGCTATGAAGATGCCCATCAATGATGTCAATGCAAGGAGTAGGGATTGCCATGCAACGGATGCACTAAGAGCTATAAGTGTTTGAAAGCTCAAAAATAAAACCAAGAGGGTGTGCATCCAACTTGCTTGCTCATGAAGACCTCGGGTATTTGAGGAAGCCCATCATTGGAATATACATGCCTTGAGAGCTCCGGTGATGACTTGGACGGCGTCGAGGTCACGGTCGAGAGGGTCGTCGGACTTGAGATGCTGTGGTGGTGCTCCTTTCACGGGAAGGTACGAGATGTGAGGAAGACGAAGAGATGGGATGGAAGTGGTGATGTAGGGTAGAACCCTAGGAAGGACCTTTTCACACTTGGAGGGGGAAAAAGGAGACACAAGACCAACAAGAACACAAAGATGAACACAAAGAGACAATCACTCCAACAATTCCCGATTACACATCCACTAGAGTAACAACACAAGATCCACAAGTCTCAAACACAATCAAAGGAAAGATACAATGGCAAAGTTCATCCCAAATCCAAAGGAAGAGGGGTCTTGGTGGTAGTCTTCTCCCAATGGAGGTCTTAAAATCCTCAAGGATTCTTCCCTATGGGGTCTTGATCCTCAAAGAGGGAAGGTAATGGAGCAAATCTCACCAAGATCTCATCTAATACTTTGCTAACCCTAAACATGGCCCTAGGTACGGAATATATAGCCTTGGGGTCGAAGGAGAAGAAGTGGAGCCGAAGAAGCCATCTCAACTGGCCATCCTGGGAGGCCCGTGCGCACGGGGTAAGTTGGGCCCGTGCGCACGGGGGTACCGTGGGCACGGTACAGGCCCGTGCACACGGGGTGCTCCAGCGCCTATTTCCTGTGTAGCCCGTGGGCACGGGGTCTCGGGGGCCCGTGCGCACGGGGTCACCTGGGACTTGCTGTTTTGCTGCGGTTGCACTCCGTCTTGTTCCATATGGCCTTGGGGTGGTTCTCCTTCTCCTTGGGGATGCTTCTGAGCTTCTTGGTGATGTTCCACTTCATACCTAAGGAGGCATAGAATATTTGAGTGAGGTAGTAGACATGTTCCATTTGTGTCCATATGCAAGTCTAGTAGGAAGGAGTTCACCTCGGTTTCCAAAGCACGTGCTCTAGCTCTTGTCATGGGTCCTTGTGGGGTTGGATGTGTTGATGTAGAGTCCATGGGGATGACGGAAGGGCTCCGCATCATCTCCCCTCCCTTGGGAAAGATCCGACCTCGGATCAAAATCTTCATCACCATGGAAAGGCGAGAGGTCTTTGACGTTGAAGATGTCGCTCACGTTGTACTTGTCTCATGGGAGTTCAATCTTGTAGGCATTGTCGTTGTAGCGTGCTAGCACCTTGAATGGTCCATCGACTCGAGGTAGTAGTTTGGACTTGCGTTCGTTGGGGAAGCAGTCCTTGCGAAGGTGTAGCCACACGAGATCACCTATGTTCAATATCATGGGTTGCTTGTTGACGTTGAACTTGGTCGCTAGTCGATGTACTTGGCGCTCGATGATGTTTCTTGTATCTTCATGCATCTTCTTGGTGTAGCTTGCTCGTGCACTCGCATCCATGTTGGTGCGCTCTTGTAGAGGGAGATGTAGAATGTCCAATGGGGACAACGGGTTGAAGCCGTAGACGACCTCGAAGGGGGACTTGTTGGTAGTCGAATGTCTTACGCGGTTGTAGGCGTACTCGGCGATGGGTAGACACGCCTCCCACTCCTTGATGTTCTTCTTGATCAACACGTGAAGTAGAGTGGATAGTGTCCGGTTCGTCACCTCCGTTTGGCCGTCGGTTTGAGGATGGTATGCGGATGAGAACAAGAGCTTGATTCCGAGCTTGGCGCATAGAGTCTTCCAAAAGTAACTCAAGAACTTGACGTCACGGTCGGAGACGATTGTCTTTGGTACTCCATGGAGGCGCAAGATTTCCCAACAAAAGAGATTTGCAATACGTGAAGCATCTTCTATCTTGTTGCAAGGAATGAAATGTGCCGTCTTAGAAAATCAGTCGACAACAACAAACACGGAATCCTTTCCATTTTGAGTTCTAGGCAAACCAAGTACAAAATCCATACTAATGTCTTCCCAAGGTTGATAAGGAATAGGAAGTGTCATGTAAAGACCATGAGATTGAGCTTTGGACTTAGCTTTGCGGCATGTAGAGCATCTTGTGGTGAAGCGTGAGACGTCACGGAACATCTTGGGCCAAATGTAGTTCTTGGAGAGCGTGGCGAAAGTCTTGTCGCGTCCAAAGTGTCCCATGAGTCCGCCTCCATGAGCCTCTTGCAAAAGGAGAAAAGGAAGAGAAGACTCGGGAATGCATAGTTTGTTAGCTCTCATAAGATAACCATCCTTGATGTAATATTGTTCCCAAGATGTATGCGTCAAACATTTAGCATAATGAGGTGCAAAAGATGGATCACTAGCATAAAAGTCTTTTATGTGCTCAAAGCCAATAACATTCAACTCAAGTTTAGTGACAAGCGTGCATATGCGTGAAAGTGCATCGGCAACTACATTTTCCTTACCCTTAATGTACTTGATCACATATGGGAAAGATTCAATAAATTCACTCCATTTGGCATGACGCTTGTTCAACTTAGTTTGACCTTTTAAGTACTTATGGGATAGTTAAGTTGAGCACCGGAGAGTTTTTCACTAAAATATGCAATTGCTCGTTTTTCTTGCATCAAAACTCCACCAATTCCGGTACCACTTGCATCACAATGAACCTCAAAAGTTTTGTCAAAGTTGGGCAAAGCAAGAATTGGAGCATGAGTAAGCAAAGATTTGAGCTCATCAAAAGCGGTTGATTGCAAAGTTCCCCAAACAATAGGAGCATTCTTCTTACTCAAAGCATGCAAAGGGGCGGCAATAGTGCTAAAGTTTTTCACAAAGCAACGATAAAAACCCGCAAGACCAAGAAAACTTCGCACTTGTTGCAAATTGGTTGGTTGGGGCCAAGTTTTAATTGCTTCAATTTTAGTTTCATCAACATGGACACCCTTGGAAGAGACAACGAAACCCAAGAAAACCACTTTGTCAACACCAAATGTGCACTTTTTCATGTTGGCATAAAGACTTTCCTTGCGAAGTGTTTGCAAAACAAGCCTAACATGATCAAGATGCTCTTTCATGGTTTTGCTAAACACAAGAATATCATCGAAGTAAACCACAACAAAGACTCCAATATAAGGGCGAAGGACATGATGCATGAGACACACGAAAGTACCGGGAGCCTCCGATAAACCCATAGGCATGACTAACCACTCATATAAGCCAAATTTTGTTTTGAAAGCAGTTTTCCATTCATCACCTTCTTGTATGCGGATTTGATAATAGCCACTTTTAAGATCAATTTTTGAGAAAAAGTTGGCTCCACTAAGTTCATCAAGCATATCATCTAAGCGAGGAATGGGATGCCTATAGCGAACGGTGATAGCATTTATAGGTCTACAATCAGAACACAAGCGGAAACTTCCATCGGGCTTAGGCACAAGTATAACGGGAACGGCACAAGGGCTTAAGCTTTCACGTACATGACCATTGTCGATTAGTTGTTGTACTTGCCGTTGAATCTCCTTGGTTTCTTCGGGATTGACACGGTATGGAGCTTTGTTGGGAAGCGGTGCTCCGGGGATGAGGTCGATTCGATGCTCAATGCCTCGTAGAGGAGGTAGACCTGGAGGTAGCTCATTGGGGAAAACATCTTGAAATTCCTGCAAAAGAGATTGAAACACCAAAGGTAGCTCGTGAGTGGTGTTAGTTTGTGGTTCTCCATCCTTGCACACAAGGACAAAGTGCATCACACTCGAGGGATCTCACACACTTCTCTCATCTCACTTTTTGTGGCGAATAGTATGAGGTTTTTCTCTCTAGGCGAAGAGGCGCTCAAGTTTGGCTTGTTGCTCCCACTCATGTTTTGGTGGCTCACTTTCTCACTCTTCTCTCTATGGTGGGTGGCTTGCTTGTCGGCTATCACTTGATTAGGAGACATGGGTCGTAGCACATATTCCTTTCCTTTCATCTTGAAGCTATAGTGATTGGTACGCCCATTGTGGATGACACCACGGTCAAATTGCCATGGTCGACCAAGAAGGAGGTGGCAAACGGTCATTGGGACCACATCACACTCCAAAGTGTCCTCATATGCACCAATTTTGAAGGATATTTGGACCGTATGCTCAACCCGTATAGTGCCGGAGTCACTTAGCCATTGAACCTTGTATGGTTGCGGGTGCTTCCTCTTGACCAATTGAAGCTTGGAGCATAGTTCTTCACTTGCCAAGTTGTGGCAACTACCTCCATCGATGATGACCTTGACGGACCTTCCATTGATGTCTGCCTTGGTGTGGAAGATATGGCATCGTTGGTCTTCTTCTTGTTGATGTTGAAGTGTCATGACCTTGGAGACAACGAGAGCGGGGCTCGTATCTTCATCACAAAAGACTTGATCATCTTCATCCTTGTTCACGCACCGGTGCATGGCCACTTGCTCAATAGCTTCCATTTCATCTTCACTCATTGAGTCGTAGATGCCATCGTCGTTGAGGATCATGGTGCGCTTGTTGGTGCAGACTTGTGGCCTCGGCCGCCACATGTGAAGCACTTGATTGAACTTGTCTTGACGGTCTCATCGGTCGGAGTAGAGGAAGAAGCACGCGGCTTGTAGTTGCTTGTAGTAGGAGGAAGACAACTTGAACTTGATGAAGTTTTCTTGTATGTTGTCTTGTCGTCGTTGCTTGGAGAAGGCTTGTTTGAAGTAGATGTTGGAGGAGTTGTTGAAGCTTGATTGTTGGAGAAGCCGTATGTCTTGGAGGAGTAATTGGCATACTTGAAGTCATCTTGCACTTGACGTTCCGCCTTGGTCGCTTGATGCACGAGTTCGATGAGGTTGGGGTAGGGTTGGAAGTCGGCGATCTTCTTGATGGGATGATTTAGTCCATTCAAGAATCGTGCCATTGTTTGCTCATCCTCTTCCTTGACATTGGCTCGAATCATGGCTATCTCCATTTTCTTGTAGTATTCTTCAACACTCTTTGTTCCTTGCTTGAGGAGTTGTAGCTTCTTGAAGAGATCACGGTTGTAGTAGGTGTGCACAAATCGTGCTCGCATGACATCCTTCATTTGAGCCCAAGTGGTGATTGGAGGGTCACCTCTTGCTTCTCGGCACTCAAGGACTTGTTTCCACCATATGTGAACATAGTCATGGAACTCAAGTGATGCCATTGCGATCTTCTTCTCTTCCTCATAGTTGTGCAAACGAAAGATTTTGTCGACCTTCAATGCCCATGAGAGGTATTCTTCCGGATCATTGCTTCCATTGAACTTGGGCATTGTGAATTTGAGCTTTCCATAGCGTTTCTCTTCATCTTGATAGCGGTTGCGATATCACTCTTGCCTTGGAAAGTCCTCGAATGCTCGATCTAAAGGAAATATGCCCTAGAGGCAATAATAAAGTTATTATTTATTTCCTTATTTCATGATAAATGTTTATTATTCATGCTAGAATTGTATTAACCGGAAACATAATACATGTGTGAATACATAGACAAACATAGTGTCACTAGTATGCCTCTACTTGACTAGCTCGTGAATCAAAGATGGTTAAGTTTCCTAGCCATAGACATGAGTTGTCATTTGATTAACGGGATCACATCATTAGGAGAATGATGTGATTGACATGACCCATTCGGTTAGCCTAGCACTTGATCGTTTAGTATGTTGCTATTGCTTTCTTCATGACTTATACATGTTCCTGTAACTATGAGATTATGCAACTCCCGTTTACCGGAGGAACACTTTGGGTGCTACCAAATGTCACAACGTAACATGGTGATTATAAAGGAGTACTACAGGTGTCTCCAAAGGTACATGTTGGGTTGGCATATTTCGAGATTAGGTTTTGTCACACCGATTGTCGGAGAGGTATCTCTGGGCCCTCTCGGTAATGCACATCACTATAAGCCTTGCAAGCAATGTAGCTAATGAGTTAGTTACGGAATGATGCATTACGTAACGAGTAAAGGGACTTGCCGGTAACGATATTGAACTAGGTATTGGATACCGACGATCAAATCTCGGGCAAGTAACATACCGATGACAAAGGGAACAAAGTATGTTGTTATGCGGTTTGACCGATAAAGATCTTCGTAGAATATGTAGGAGCCAATATGGGCATCCAGGTTCCGCTATTGGTTATTGACCAAGAATAGTTCTAGGTCATGTATACATAGTTCTCGAACCCGTAGGGTCCGCACGCTTAAGGTTTCAATGACAGTTACATTATGAGTTTATGAGTTTTTATGTACCGAAAGAGTTCGGAGTCCCGGATGAGATCGGGGACATGATGAGGAGTCTCGAAATGGTCGAGACGTAAAGATCGATATATTGGAAGACTATATTCGGAGTTCAGAAAGGTTCCGAGTCATTCGGGTATTTTTCGGAGTACCGGAGAGTTACGGGAATTTGCCGGGGAGTATATGGGCCTTATTGGGCCATACGGGAATAGAGGAGAGAGGCCGAAAGGAAGGAGGGGCGCAGCCCCCCTCTGGTCCGAATTGGACAAGGGGTGCAGCCCCCTTTTCCTTCCTCCTCTCCCCCTCTTTCCTTCTCTCCTACTCCAACAAGGAAGGGGGGAGTCCTACTCCCGGTGGGAGGACGACTCCTCCTGGCGCGCCCCTCCTGGCCGGCCGAACCCCTCCCCCTGGCTCCTTTATATACGGGGGCAGGGGGGCACCTCTAGTCGCAACAACACAAGTTGATCTACGGATCGTTCCTTAGCCGCGTGCGGTGCCCCCCTCCACCATATTCCACCTCAGTCATATCGTCGCGGAGTTTAGGCGAAGCCCTGCGCCGGTAGAACATCATCATCGTCACCACGCCATCGTGCTGACGGAACTCATCTCCGGAGCTTTGCTGGATCGGAGCCCGGAGGTCGTCATTGAGCTGAACGTGTGCTGAACTCGGAGGTGCCGTACGTTCGGTGCTTGGATTTGTCGGATCATGAAGACGTACGACTACATCAACCGAGTTGTGATAACGCTTCCGCTTACGGTCTACGAGGGTACGTGGACAACACTCTCCCCTCTCGTTGCTATGCCAATACCATGATCTTGCGTGTGCGTAGGAATTTTTTTGAAATTACTACGTTCCCCAACACGATCCTCATGATGTCGCTCTTGGCGTGGAGGAGGGTCTTGAAGCACTTGTTCCACTTGGTGTCGCTCTTGTTGCACTTGGGGTTGAGGTGGAGCTTGACGAGCTTGTGGAGGAGCTTGAGAAACTTGACAGTGCACACGTGGTTGATAGTTCCTCTCTTGTATTTCTTCTCGAAGGGCTTCCTCTTGATTGCGCCGTTCGCGATTGCGATTGGCGATGGATCGACTTGATTCTTGAAGGGCACGTTCCGCCTCAAGAGCTTGTGCTTCTCATTGTTGTTGTTGAAGACGTTGAGCCTCGGCGTCCTATTCCTCTTGGTGTAGACGCGCTCGTTCTACTTCTTCTTGACGACGAAGACGTTGTCGTTCTTGAGCTTGAGCAAAAGCGACTTGGTTTGCTTGCGGGCGAGGAACTTGCTCATCGACTTGCTCTTGTGAATGCTTGACGTGTAGCGGGTCTCGAGATGCATGATGGTCTTGACGCGCGCCTCGTCAAAGAATGGTTGATGACGGTGTACTTGAGCCGGAGAAGGTGTCGTCAGAGTGTCGACTTGAGTGGCTCCGTCTTGAGTAGGAAGAATTTGAAGGAGGCCGGTTGACCAAAAAAGCTCGGATCTCGTCCATTCTTGCATAGTTGTCTTGCTTGTGTGCGTCGAGCTTGTTGTCGAAGTACTGGCGTGTACGTTGCTCGGAGAGTGGCAAGTCGGTGGCGAGGTTGTCGATGCGGTCATTCATTGCTTGTTGCTCTTGATGGAGAGCTTGTTGTGCACCAAAGAGGTGGCTCTTGGTGACGAAGGATGACATGTCGTCGTCTTGCTCGATGAAGAGTGGGTTGGTAGAAGAACTTGGCCTATCCATCATAAGAAAGTGGTGGTGAGTAGGAAAATGAGAGAACAAAACCAAAGTTACCTTTTCCGAAGATTGTGGATGTAACAAGTACGATCCCACGTGATGTTACAATAGGGGAATTGGTACCGGGAATTGTTTCTCACACCTACAAGTAAATTTTCTATGGAGGAGCTTGGTTAGGAAAGGCACAAATAATTCAAGCAAATGTTAGTCAAGATGTTGATAAAGCTGAGAAGATTCACAAATGGCAAATAAGACAAATAGATCAACCTCCAAGATAACACGAGGAACACACACACAGAAGATAAATGGGATCCGCACAACCAAGGGGTGAGATCGAAGATATCGAAACACGGGAAAAGCTCTTGTACGGATACTAGAGAGATGCTAGCTCGATTGCACTAATGGGCTAGATACGCTAGTGCACCAACCTAATAGAGAATCTACTCGTCTCACTATCCCAAGTATGCTTATGTATGTGGTGACCAAGATGATGCACGTATGCTAGGCTCGATGCTATTGCTTATAAGCTTTTTGCTTCTCTTCTCTTTTGCTTAAAAGCTTTTTCTCTTTTTTTTAACTATGCCACGATGCTTGATATGCGAGCCACACAACGAGTTAACAAGTAGTAAATGCACGGGATGGACGGAACACTAAATGGTGCACTAAGACATGGCCCGGCAATACTCAATATGCTAGTCTTGATGGGTAAGCTACGCGAAAGGGCTCAAAGCTATCAAGTTAATGGCAAGGGAGTACAAGGTGTCGTCGAGGTTACCGTCCTTGCTTACGGTCGAAGATTATCGTGTCGAAGTCGAAGTGTTGTCCGAGTCGATGATTGGTGGCGATGATGATACCCACTTGCGCCTAAGTAGCCGAAACACCTTAGGACACAAGAGAAATCGCAACCGAACACTCAACAAACACGTGGAAAGGTGCGGAAGAACACAAGAGGTGGTGGTGAAACAAAATAAGAAAAACAGAAAAGTAGCCAAAAGTTTCTGGATGGCCCGTGCGCACGGGGTAAGTGAGTCCCGTGTGCACGGGGTCCCGATGGCCGGTGTGCACGGGGTCTCCCGAGAGCGGATGAACTGCTGTGATTTCGTGGTGATTGCAAGTTTTTGGCCAAATTCCAGTGGGGGATGGGTGGGGATGATGGTGGAGGTGTAGATCCACTTGCCAAACACCAAATTCGTGGATCAAATCAACCAAATCTCACAAGATCAACAAATTGCAAGAAATTTTTTTGGGGCTATTTTTGGTGGGCATTTTCGGATTAGGACGAAAAACAACAAAATCAAGCTAGAAAGTGGAAGGTAGGGACTCCAAGATGTGAATCAACCTGGCTCATGATACCATATGATGTAGGGTAGAACCCTAGGAAGGACCTTTTCACACTTGGAGGGGGAAAAGGAGAGAAATCACAAGACCAACAAGAACACAAAGATGAACACAAAGAGACAATCACTCCAACAATTCCCGATTACACATCCACTAGAGTAACAACACAAGATCCACAAGTCTCAAACACAATCAAAGGAAAGATACAATGGCAAAGTTCATCCCAAATCCAAAGGAAGAGGGGTCTTGGTGGTAGTCTTCTCCCAATGGAGGTCTTGAAATCCTCAAGGATTCTTCCCTATGGGGTCTTGATCCTCAAAGAGGGAAGGTAATGGAGCAAAGCTCACCAAGATCTCATCTAATACTTTGCTAACCCTAAACATGGCCCTAGGTACGGAATATATAGCCTTGGGGTCGAAGGAGAAGAAGTGGAGCCGAAGAAGCCATCTCAGCCGGCCATCCTGGGAGGCCCGTGCGCACGGGGTAAGTTGGGCCCGTGCGCACGGGGGTCCCGTGGGCACGGTACAGGCCCATGCGCACGGGGTGCTCCAACGCCTGTTTCCTGTGTAGCCCGTGGGCACGGGGTCTCGGGGGCCCGTGCGCACGGGGTCACCTGGGACTTGCTGTTTTGCTGCAGTTGCACTCCGTCTTGTTCCGTATGTCCTTGGGGTGGTTCTCCTTCTCCTTGGGGATGCTCCTGAGCTTCTTGGTGATGTTCCACTTCATACCTAAGGAGGCATAGCATATTTTGGTGAGGTAGTAGACATGTTCCATTTGTGTCCATATGCAAGTCTAGTAGGAAGGAGTTCACCTTGGTTTCCAAAGCACGTGCTCTAGCTCTTGTCATGGGTCCTTGTGGGGTTGGATGTGTTGATGTAGAGTCCATAGGGATGACGGAAGGATGCTCCGCATCAAGTGGTAAACGTGAAAACCGCGGCCCCCCGTGTGTATTTATAATAAGAAGGTGAAAAGGCAAGTGCAGGAAAAGAGGAGGAGCAATAACTTTTTGGGCAAAAAGGATGCCTCGATTCTTGCGCCTCATGGATATACATCAAGATGTCATGTCCAAGCGCCATAAAAGGTCGCCACCTTTTACGGCGTAGGACATGACATCACAATGAATCTTGAAGTATATCCGCAAGGCACAAGAATCGAGGCATCCTCCACCTTTTACGGTGCTTGGACATGACATCACAAAGAATCTTGATGTATATCTGTCCGGCGCGAGAATCGAGGCGTCCTTTTTGCCCAAAAAGTTATTGTGCATCCTCTTTTCACGCACTTGCGTTTTCACCTTCTTACCATATTATAAATCTGCCTTTTACGGCACTTAGACATGACATCACAACGAATCCTTATGTATATCCGGTAGGCACGAGAATTGAGGCGTCCTTTTTGCCCAAAAAGTTACTTCGCCTCCTCTTCTCACGCACTTGCCTTTTGATCTTCTTACCATATTATAAATACACATGGCGGGCCACGGTTTTCACGTTTACCACTCCCATCCCCTCTCTTCCTCTTCTTCCTCACGCATCGTACCTTCTCGCGACCGGAGCACCACCACAGCATCTCAAGTCCGACGACCCTCACGACCGTGACCTCGACGCCATCCAAGTCATCACTGGAGATCTCAATGCCTGTATATTCCAACGATGGGCTTCCTCGAATGCCCGAGGCCTTCATGAGCAAGCAAGTTGGATGCACTCCCACTTAATTTTATTTTTGACCTTTCATACACTTATAGCTCTTAGTGCATCTGTTGCATGGCAATTCCTACTCCTTGCATTGACATTAATTGATGGGCATCTCCATAGCCCATTGATTAGCCTCGTCAATGTGAGACTTTCTTCTTTTTTGTCTTCTCCACACAACCTCCAACGTCACACTCTATTCCACCCATAGTGCTATATCCATGGCTTGCACTCATGTATTGTGTGTGAGTTGAAAAAGTTGAAGCGAATAAAAAGTACGAAATAATTGCTTGGCTAACACCAAGGTTGTGCATGATAAATACTTTATATTAAGAAGATGGAGCAAGACGAGACTATATGATTTTGTAGGGATAACTTTCTTTGGCGTTGATATGTTGAAAGACATGATTGTTTGTTGGTATGCCTTATTATTATTGTTTTTATGTCAAACTATAGACTATTGCTTTGAATCATTAGGATCTTAATATTCATGCCACAAAGAGAAATTACATGATGATCATGGTAGGTAGAAATCCACATCAAAAATTCTATTTTTATCATTTACCTACTCGAGGACGAGCATGAATTAATCTTGGGGTGCTTGATATGTCTCCAACATATCTATATTTTACGAAGATCTCTACCGGTTAATAACCAATAGCGGGACCTAGATGCCCATATTGGTCCCTACATATTCTACGAAGATATTTATCGGTCGAACCTTTATGACAACATACGTAGTTCCCTTTGTTCGTCGGTGATACGTCTCCAACGTATCTATAATTTTTGATTGTTCCATGCTGTTATAGTATCAATCATCGATGTTTTATATGCAATTATATACCATTTTTTGGGGCTAACCTATTAACCTAGTGCCCAGTGCCAGTTGCTTTTTTTTGCCTATTTTTGGCTTTTCAGGAAATCAATATCAAATTGAGTCCAAATGGAGAAAAAACTTTGGATTAATTTTTTCTGGACCAGAAGAGACCCTATAAGGTTCGAGAGAAGACCTGAAGAGCCACGAGGGAGCGACAGGCTCGGGCGGTGCGCCCCCAGGATTGTTGGCCCCTCGTGGCACCTCTTGACCTAATTTCGCATCTATAAATTCTCAAAAATTCCCCTGACATCAGAGAGCCACCTGAAATACTTTTTTCGCCACCAAAAGTTTCTGTTCCCATGAGATCCCATCTGAAGTCCTTCTCTAGTACTCTGCCGGAGGGGGAATCAATCACAGAGGGGCCCTACATCAACCTTGCTGCCCTTCCGATGATGTTTGAGTAGTTTACCACAGAACTACGGGTCCATAGCTAGTAGTAGATGGCTACTGCTCTCTCTTTGATCTTCAATACAATGTTCTTGGAGATCTATTCGATGTAATGACTTTTTGCGGTGTGTTTGTTGGGATCCGATGAATTCTAAGTTTATGATCAGATTATCCATGGATATTATTTGAGTTTTCTCTGAACTCTTTTATGCATGATTGTTATAGCTTTGTATTTCTCTCTGATCCATTGATTTGGTTTGGCCAAACTAGATTGATTTTTCTTGCAATGGGAGAGGTGCTTTGTGATGGGTTTGATCTTGTGGTGCTCAATCCCATGACAGAAAGGGACATGACATGTATTTATATCATTTCCATTAAGGGTAAAAATATGGAGTTTATTCATGCGTGAGTTTACTTTGTCTACATCACGTCATCTTACCTAAGGTGTTACTCCGTTCTTTATGAAGTTAATACTCTAGATGCATGCTAGATAGCGCTCGGTGTGTGGATTAATAGTAGTAGATGCAGAATCATTTCGGTCTACTTGTCCCGGACATGATGCCTGTATACATGATCATTGCCTTGGATATTTTCATGATTATTTGCTTTTCTATCAATTGCCCAACAACAATTTGTTCACCTACTGTATGCTATTTTCAAGAGAGAAGCTTCTAGTAAAAATTATAGTCCCCAGGTCTACTTTTTATCATATATTAAAATCATAAATACCTTGCTGCAATTTTTCTTTATTTATTTTATTTTGTGTATTAAGTTTCTATCTATCACCATACAATTTAATCTAGCAAGTAACCGCCGAGGGATTGATAACCCGTTGGTCGCGTTAGGTGCAAGGATTTGTTATTTT
The DNA here is from genome assembly GCA_963921465.1 of Triticum timopheevii. Classification (NCBI taxonomy): domain Eukaryota; kingdom Viridiplantae; phylum Streptophyta; class Magnoliopsida; order Poales; family Poaceae; genus Triticum; species Triticum timopheevii. The sequence continues at coordinate 476,333,412 of OY997268.1, forward strand.
GTGTGTAGGTACTGCTAATGAGGTGTTGCGTGGTTCTCCTACTGGATTCATAACCTTGGTTCTTAACTGAGGAAATACTTATCTCTACTATACTGCATCATCCTCTGCTCTTCGAGGAAATCCCAACATAGCTCACAAGTAGCAATTGTCTTCCTTATGAGTGGCGGTCGACGACGAGCGATGGTCTTTTCCTACCAATCTATCCCCCTTGGGGCATGCTTCATAGTAGTTTGCTTCGAGGGGTAATAAACTTTCGCAATAAGTATGTGAGTCCATGGATTATATGCACTCTCACCTTTCTGCAATTTGCTAGCCTCTTTGATATCGTGCATTGCCCTTTCTCACCTCGAGATGTGGTGCAAACTTCGCCGGTGCATCCAAACCCTATGATATGATATGCTCTATCACAAATAAGCCTCCTTATATCTTCCTTAAAATAGCCACCATACCTACCAATAAGGCATTTCCATAGCCATTCCGAGATATATTGGGATGCAGCTTCCACCATTCCATATTGCTTTGCATGATCATATAGTTGGCATAGTATTTGTGGCTCAGCCACTGTTCATCATTTTTATACATGTTACGCTAGATCATTGCACATCCTGGTATACCGTGAGAGGCATTCATATAGTCATATTTTATTCTAGTATCGAGTTCTAATTTTGAGTTGAAGTAAATAGAAGTGTGATGATCATCATTATTCATTATTAGAGCATTATTCCAAGTGAGGAAAGGATGATGGAGACTATGATTCTCCCACAAGTCGAGATGAGGAACCGGAAAAAATAAAAAAAGCGAAAAAAGAGCCCAACAAAAAAAGAGAGAATAAAAATTAGAGAAAAATAGAGAAGGGGCAATGTTACTATCCTTTCCACACTTGTGCTTCAAAGTAGCACCATGTTTTTCATATGGAGAGTTTCCTATGCTTTCATTTTCACATAACTAGTGGGAAGTTTTCATTGTAGAACTTGCCTTGTATATTCCAATGATGGGCTTCCTCAAATACCCGAGGTCTTCATGAGCAAGCAAGTTGGTGCACACCCACTTAGTTTTCTTTTTTGAGATTTCATACACTTATATCTCTTAGTGCATTGCATGGAAATCCCTACTCCCTGCATTGACATCAATTGATGGGCATCTCCATAGCCCATTGATTAGCCTCATCAATGTTAGACTTTCTCCTTTTTGTCTTCTCCATATTATCTCTATAACCATACTCTATTCCACCCATAATGCTATATCCATGGCCTGCACTCATGTATTGCGTGGGGGTTGAAAAAGCTGAAGCGCGTTAAAAAGTATGAACCAATTGCTCGGCTTGTCATCGATGTTGTACATGATAAATATTTTGTGTTACAAAGATGGAGCATGGCAAGGCTATATGACTTTACAGGGATAACGTTCTTTAGCATTGACATTTTGGAAGGCGTGATTGTTTGCTGGTATGCCTAATCACTATTGCTTTGAGTCATTCAGATGTTAATATTCATGCCACAAAAGAGATTCATGATGAATATGATAGGTAGAATTCTGCATCAAAAATTCTGTCTTTATCATTTACCTACTTGAGAAAGAGAAGGAATTAAGCTTGGGAATGCTTGATACGTCTCCAACGTATCTATAATTTTGGATTGTTCCATGCTATTATAGTATCAATATTGGATGTTTATTGTGCAGTTATGTATCATTTTCTGGGACGAATCTATTAACCTAGTGCCAAGTGCGAGTTGTTGTTTTTGGCTTTTCAGAAAATCGGTACCAAATGGACTTCAAACGCTACAAAACTTTTTGATGAGTTTTTTCTGGACCAGAAGGGAAACATGAAGCTTTGGGAGTAGACCTTAAGTGCCACGAGGCAGCGACAAGCCTGCCAGGCGCGCCCCGGGGGGCGCCTCCCTCGGGCTTGTGGGCCCCTCATGGCACCTCTTGACCTAAGTCCAGCTCTATAAATTCCCAAATATTCCTCGTACATCAGTGACCCACCCCAAATAATTTTTTAGCCGCTGCAAGTTTCTGTTCTTCAGAGATCCCATCTAGAGACCGTTTTAGATACTCTGCCGGAGGGGGAATCGACCATGGAGGGCCTCTACATCAACACTAGCTATGGACCCGTAGGTCTGTGGTAAACTACTCACGCATCATCGGAAGGGCATCAAGGTTGATGTAGAGGCCCTCTGTGATCGGTTCCCCCTACGGCAGAGTACCAGAAAAGGTCTGCAGATGGGATCTCCGAACAACAGAAACTTGCGGTGGTGGAAAAAGTATTTGGGGTGGCTCTCTGATGTATTGGGAATATTTGGGAATTTATAGAGCTGGAATTAGGTCAGGAGGTGCCACGAGGGGCCCACAAGCTTGGCCCCCTCGGGGCATGCCTAGCAGGCTTGTCGCTACCTCGTGGCACTTCAAGTGTTCTCCCGAAGCTTCTAGGGTCCCTTCTGGTCCAAAAAAATCATCAAAAAGTTTCATAGCAGTTGGACTCCGTTTGGTACTGATTTTCTGAAAAGCCAAAAACAAGAAAAAAATCAACAATTGGGACTGGGCACTAGGTTAATAGGTTAGTCCCAGAAAATGATATATAATTGCATAATAAACATCCAAGATTGGTACTATAATAGCATGGAACAATCAAAAATTATAGTATGTTGGAGATGTATCATACATGTGGGTTCACACACACAGACTTTCAAGGTTGAATATAGGTTCATCTCATAAAGAGTATGTGATGCAAGGTTGGATTTTTAGATTCAGTTGACAAAAGGAACAATTGCAACTGGATTCATGGTCTATGAAAGTGAATGACAATTGCAAGACATAGTTCATGTTAAAGTTTCAATGACAATTCAAACTTGGTTGACCTTTATTGGATTTTGTTCATGCTAGGTGTAACTAGGTTTCGTTTGAAGTTCATAATTGATCTTGACTTAAGTTGACTCCAAATTTAAGTTTGAATTGCTTTGAAGTTCGTATTTGAATCTGAACTAGTTCAAATAACTTGAATAAGTCCTCTTAAGTTCGTAACAAGGTTTGACTTGCAATTCAATATGAATGTGTATTAGGGTTTATCTTGCTTGAATTCAGATTGAATTGAGTTTTAAAGTGATTTGAACTTGAATTCAAATTACTTTTGAATTTGTAAGTCTAGCTTCAAATTCAAATGAATTCATATCTGACTAAGTTTGATTCATGAATTCATTTGCAGAAGTTTTATTTAATTTGGATTAATAGATTGGATCATATGTTCCAACTAATTTTCAAATTAAATTTGAATTCGAATATAATCCAAAAACCATTTACTGGAGTTCATTCTAAATTAATTAATTAAATTGCAAAAGGAGTTATTCCATATTTGTATTTGATTTTAATAGAATCTTATCTTTAACTTTATTTAAATTAAAATTCTACTTATTCAAATTTCAGTTTTAGTGAGCAAAGTTGAAACTACAATCTATTAGGATTACTTTGCAAAAAGAGTTAGTTAAATTGGATGCATAATTTACAATTTAGACCCTATTTAAGTTTGAATTCAATCTATTTGAATTTGAATTTTAAACTATTTAAAAGTTGAACTGTATTACTCCAGGTGAATGTGGTCTTCCTAGGATTAATTAGCCGAAAGTTTCACTACATTTCTACATGTGAGTAAAAAGTTATGATAGTTTTAGATACATGGGCTTTTCTATAAAATTTACTCTAATTTAATTTTTTTGATCAATTTAATTTACACAGGGGGCATGTGGTAGCTGTGATTAGTCTTTATTGATTCATTCAGTGAAATAGTGGGGACCGTCAGATCGAGATGTAACAGACAACAGTGCATACCGTTTTGGTGCTTCAAGTGAGTGTGTGTGGTGTGTAATCTGAAACGAATGGGTGAGATTAGATCGGGTGCTCGCCATGGCGGCTAATACGTCTCCAGTGTATCTATAATTTTTGAACTGTTCATTCTATTTACATCAATTATATATGGTTTTGGTGTATTTTTATATTATTTTTATGGACTAATTAATCTAGTGCCTAGTGTCAGTTCGTGTTCTTTTGCATGTTTTGGGTTTTGTAGAAAATCCATATTTAGGAAGGTTCAAACACAACGAAAATTTAAGATGATTTTGATGGAATACATGTGATTTTTGGGAGAAAGAATCAATGAAATATAGTGCCCAAGGGCCCCACAAGCCAGGCCAGCAAGCCTACCCCCCAGGGGGCGTCAGCGTGGCTTTGGGCAGCCCTTAGGTCAGTTGGAACCCTTCTTTCACCGCAAGAAAGCTAATTTCCGAAGGAAAATCCCCTCAAAACTTCAGCCCAAACTGAGTTAACGAATGTCTGGTTATAAAAGAAACGGTGAAAGGCCAGAAAACAGACGCGAAACAGAGAAGAAACAGAGAGAGATCCAATCTCGGAGGGTATCTTTCCCCTCAGGGTGCCATGGAGGCCAAGGACCAGAGGAGAGAACCTCTCCCCATCAAGGGGGTGGCTATATAGGACCAAGCCATAGGGGAGCCTCTCTCCCCTTATCTCTTGATGGCACCAGAGTGTCGTTGGGGGAACCATCGCCGCGGTGATCATCTTCATCAACATCGCTGTCTTCATCACCTTCCTCATCTCTTTTTGGTGTTCCACTCTCCCGCAACCCGCTATGATCCCCTACTTGAACATGGTATTTCTGTGCTATGAAATATTATCCAATGACTTGGGTCATCGCTATTGTGATTGTGTTTGAGTAGAATTTTCCTTTCCTATGGGTAATTGGTCAATTGCTATGGTTCGTTTAAATTGCGCTTAGTTATATTAATGTCCTTTGGTTCTCGTCATATGAGCGCTCACGTTCATCACACCATAGGGTTATTTGTATGTTCATAGTACTATACATAGGGGGCAAGATCGACAGAAAAAAATTCCTACCATAGAAATTGAAACTTACGGGATTGAAGGGGGACCAATATATCTTAATGCTATGGTTGGGTTTTACCTTAATGAACTTGTTAGTAGTTGTGGATGCTTGCTAATAGTTCCAATCATAAGTGCATGGAAATTCAATTAAGGGATGACATGCTAGCAGAGGCCTCTCCCACATAAGAACTTGCCATCTTTCTAGTAGCTTAGCCAATTGCCTACGGACAATTCTGCACACCATATCACCACTATTCCACACTTGCTATTTGTGTTGATTCTAATATATTATATCTTTATTTTGGCAGCACCTACTTTTTATGTTTATATTCTTCAAAGCTATCTCTGTATACCCACTTTGTAATTTTATTTCTCGTTTTAGATAAAGGCAGACGCTCGGTGCACGTAGGGTTTTATCGGTGGGAGAGGGACCTCACAAAATATTGATCATCTTTAGGTCCTTGTGGGTTCGACACTCCATACTTACACTTCCATCACTGGAAAGTTCTACGATGATTACTTGCACTTGGGGATTATCAAGCTCTTTTCTGATGCCGTTAAGGAGCAATAGCATAGGGTTAATATTTTCAGGTATGCATTTTTGCTTTTATCACTAAGTAGACTTTGTTTTCCTTTTTTGTTTTTTATTGTTTTGTTTCTTTAGTTGTGTGTGAAACAAACAAAACAAAATAAAAAATTGCAAAATACGAAAGTTACTTGCCTCTTATGCCTAGATTAATGACTTTAAAGAAAGCGATGCTTGGGAGACAACCTGGAAGTTTTAGAGAGTCATTTTTCTTACTTTGTGTGCTTTTAAACTCTTCAAAAAATTGGGGAACCTAAAAGTTTTTCAAAATGAGAAGTTATTGGAAAGTTATGCATTGAAGAAGTGAGGGTCGACCTTGAACACTTGTGTTCATGCTCATGGAAACAATGTGTAAAAATGCATGGAAGTTTCTCATAAAAATAATCATCCCCTTGTATATACCATTGTACCATAAATAACGCGCCAAGGTTTGCCTTTGGGGTAATGTGAATGCTTGTTTATTTGTTCTGTGCAGAAACATAAACTTTTGCATCTGGTAATTGATTTTTTTTCATTACTGGAACATGATCAATTCCTGAAATGTTTGCACGGTACTGAGTTGCAAATTCTCTGTGTTGTCCTAATTTTCCGGAGTTTTTAGAGTTGGATAAGTGTGACGATAAATTACATCTTTACGTACTATTCTGTTTTTGACAGATTCTGTTTTGTTTTCTTGGTTTGCTTGTTTTGTAGTTTCCATGGCTTATATTTGGGAATATAAATTGTAGAAACGATAGAATATAGTAGACATCATTTGGGAATAATTATGAATCTTGCCTTGATAGTACATGCGTGAATGCTTTATTATTATGCTAACCCATTGGATGAGTTCCGTTAAGGTTTGTGTGAATGAAGTTTTCAAGTTTTGGGGTAAGATGATGATAGAAGGAGAAGAAGGGGCGGCAAGATCCTAAGCTTGGCAATGCCTAAGGCACTCCAAGGTAATATGTATGGAAGACTCAAGCGCCTAAGCTTGATGATGCCCCGGATGGCATCCCCTCTATGGTCTTCAACACTATCGATATATATTACTTGGAGCTATATTTTTATTCTTCACATGATATGTGCAAAGTCTTCGAGCGTCACTTTTCCTTTTTATTTTGAATAAATATGCACCATACCAGTTGGGGACGAGTTCTTATAGTCCTTGGTTGATTTATAGAATGCCCCCTGCACTTCACTTATATCTCTTGAGTATGGCTTTATAGAATGCTCTTTGCATTTCACTTAAATCTTTTGAGTTTGGCTTTATAAAATGCTTCATGCGCTTCACTTATATATTTAGAGCTTGTAAATTGGTCTCTCTATATTTATGTTATTTGTAGAATGATCTATGAAATTCACTTATATGTTTTAGAGTATGGATAAATTTATCATCAAACCTGGGTTTGAAGAGGTCAACTTTAGATATTATTGGTCACACTATTTCGGAGGATGACACATTGCATGTGGATTACATTATCATTTAAAGTGGATTGGAAGAGGTCAAACTTTAGTCATTATATTGATCCCACTATCTTGGAGAATCCCTCATTGAATAAGTATGATCGTTTACTCTTGTTCTTCACTTCTATCTTTAGAGTAAAATTTATTAATGAATTGAATGTCATGTGCTTCAGTTATTTTATGTATGTTGAGAAGTAAAAATGCATCCGCTCCTTAATTTATCAGTATAAGTGAGACTATATTAGCGCATATCTTTAATCAAGTAAGGGAATTATATTGTAATGATAATGAGCATTAGTTGCATTACGATGAAGCTATTATGTTGTTTCGATAAGTATCTCAGAGTGAAGGATGGATGATTGGCTTCGCACATATCTACACATGTCTGATAAATTCCAAATTCAGCCTTGGTGGTCTTCATGTTTGTAGTTATCATCATGATTATATTTTCTCAATAATGTTATTATTAGAGAACGCATGATTGTAGTTTTTGTGCTTGCTAAAGTAGTTGCCCCAAGCCTTTTGCTAGCCTTTTCCTCTACTATGCAAAAATACTACTTGCGCATCCAATCTTTTAAACAAGTTTATGTTATAAAGTGTCCACCATACCTACTTATATATAGTATTTCACTGTCATTCCAACTAAATTTGTAAGTGCCACCTCTAAACCTTCAAACAAACATATGTTTTGTGTCCCCGTACATCTCATGGAGCTGTGGGGTAGTCATTATCTTCCATGCTAAGTGTGTTTTAGTCACGATGAGAATTTATTAACTTATCAAATTTATGAGAGAGGTTGATAATAGGGATGCCCAGTTCCAACAATAAAAAACAGAAAAAGACACCCTTGGCAGACACCCGTGGTTTTGGCTAGCCATGGGTTGTGTTGGTTATGGTGGAAGGAGAGTATAAAAAACACACGGGAACTACCATTAACATGTTTAGCATGGAAGATATTGGAAACCTTTGTCATAAACCATTGATAAAAAATACACGTCTCAAAATAAATTCATCTATGTTTTAAACCAAATGAGAACTGGCAGATGTTAATCCCTACCTCCCTATGTGAAGGGCCTATCTATTTACTTTTATCGTCGAGTCAATTCCATCTTCTTTCTTGCGGCACCACATATCGAGCATCTTAGCTTTGTATGCATTATTCTAATAGTAGTTTGTTGAGCATTGTATAAGCATGGTGGTTATCTTAAAAATAGAAGTACCAAGTCATCATCTCTACTTTGTTGGTTGCTTTATGTTTGCAATATAATCTTGAAAGATTCACGAGATACATAATTACCACTTTATGATATGTTGAACTTAATGAAATGATGTTACTTGTTATTAGAATTATAATTGCCTGGTTAATCGTTTGTATTCTAATATTCACACTTCATAAATAATTTCTTTTATCATTTACATACTCGAAGACGAGAAAGAACTAATCTTGGGGATGCTGATACGTCTCCAACGTATCTATAATTTATGAAATATTCATGTTATATTTACATCAATATGGTTTTGGTGCACTTTTATGTTATTTTTATGGACTAACTTATTAATCTAGTTCCAAGTGATAGTTCCTATTTTCTCCATGTTGGTTTCGCAGAAAATCCATATCTAGGAAGGTCCAAACATGATGAAAATTTATGACGATTTTGATGGAATATATGTGATTTCTGGGAGAACAAATCAATGGAAAAAGGCGCCCGATGGCCCCACAAGCCAGGCCGACGCGCTTACCCCCCCCCCCCCCCCCCCCGGATGCTGGGGTGGCTTGTGGGCAACACTTAGTGTTGGGAAATGTAGCATGCAATTTCAAAAAAATTCCTACGCTCACGCAAGATCTATATAGGAGATGCATAACAACGAGAGGGGGAGAGTGTGTCCACGTACCCTCGTAGACCGAAAGCGGAAGTGTTTGCTCAACGCGGTTGATGTAGTTGAACGTCTTCTCGTTCCGACCGTTTGAGTACGGAACGTACGCCACCTCCAAGTTTTGCACATGGTCAGCATGATGACGTCCCTCGAGCTCTTGATCCAGCAGAGGTTCGAAGGAGTAGATGAGTTCCGTCAGCACTACGGCATGGTGAAGGTGATGGTGATGTGATCCGCACAGGGCTTTGCCTAAGCACTACGACAATATGACCGGAGGCGTAAACTGTGGATGGGGGCACCGCACACGGCTAAGAGCAATTGTGTGTCTCATAGGGGTGCCCCCCGTATATAAAGGAGGGAGGGAGAGGAGGCCGGCCTAGGGCGCGCCCCCAAGTGGGGGGAGTCCTACTAAGACTCCTAGTCCTATTCGCCCCCCTCTTCCTTCTAACAGAGGGGGAAAGAGGAAAGGAGAGGGAGAGGGAGAAGGAAAGGGGGTCGCGACCCCTCCCCTTGTCCAATTAGGACTCCCCATGAGGGGGCGCGCCACCCCCTTGCGGGCTGCCTTGACTCTCCCCTATGGCCCATGTGGCCCATTACTTCCCCCGGGAGGTTCCGGTAACCCCTCGGTACTCCGATAAATACCGGAAACACTCTAGAACCATTCCGGTGTCCGAATACCACCTTCCAATATATCAATCTTTACCTCTCGACCATTTCGAGACTCCTCATCATGTCCGTGATCTCATCTGGGACTCCAAACAACCTTCGGTCACCAAAACACATAACTCATATAATACATATCATCATCAAACGTTAAGCGTGCGGACCCTACAGGTTTGAGAACTATGTAGACATGACCGAGACACCTCTCCGGTCGATAACCAATATCAGAACCTAGATGCTCATATTGGTTCCCACATATTCTACGAAGATCTTTATCAGTCGAACTGCAATGCGAACATATGTTATTCCCTTTGTCATCGGTATGTTACTTGCCCGAGATTTGATCGTCGGTATCTTCATACCTAGTTCAATCTCGTTACCGACAAGTCTCTTTACTCGTTCCGTAATGCATCGTCCTGCAACTAACTCATTAGTCACATTGATTGCAAGGCATCATATGATGTGCATTACCGAGAGGGCCCAGAGATACCTCTCCGATACTCGGAGTGAAAAATCCTAATCTCAATCTATGCGAACCCAACAAATACCTTTAGAGATACCTTTAGAGCATCTTTATAATCACCCACTTACGTTGTGATGTTTGATAGAACACAAGACATGAAGAAAGCAGTAGCAATAAAACTGAACAATCATTTATGCTAAGCTAACGGATGGGTCTTGTCCATCACATCACCATCTTTGATCAACAAGCTAGTCTAGTAGAGGCATACTAGGGACACGGTGTTTTGTCTATGTATTCACACATGTATCAAGTTTCCGGTTAATACAATTCTAGCATGAATAATAAACATTTATCATGAATAAGAAAATATAAAATAACAACTTTATTATTGCCTTTAGGGCATAATTTCCTTGAGTCTCCCACTTGCACTAGAGTCAATAATCTAGATTACAATGTAATGAATCTAACACCCATGGAGTCTTGGAGCTGATCATGTTTTGCATGGAAGAGGCTTAGTCAACGGGTCTGCCACATTGAGATCCGTATGTATTTTGCAAATTTCTATGTCTTCCTACTTGACCAAACCTCGGATGGAGTTGAAGCGTCTCTTGATGTGTTTGGTCTTTTTGTGAAATCAGGATTCCTTCACCAAGGCAATTGCTCCAGTATTGTTACAAAAGATTTTCATTGGACCTGATGCACTAGGTATTACACCTAGATCGGATATGAACTCCTGCATCCAGACTCCTTCATTTGCTACTTCCGAAGCAGCTATGTACTCCGCTTCACACGTAGATCCCGCCACGACGCTTTCCTTGGAACTGCACCAACTGACAGCTCCACCATTCAATAAAAATACGTATTCGTATTGTGACTTAGAATCATCCAAATCAGTGTCAAAGCTAGTGTCGACGTAACCATTTACGACAAGCTCTTTGTCACCTCCATAAACGAGAAACATATCCCTAGTATTTTTCAGGTACTTTAGGATGTTCTTGACTGCTGTCCAGTGATCCACTCCTGGATTATTTTGGTACCTCCCTGCTAAAATTATAGCAAGGCACACTTCAGGTCTGGTACACAGCATTGCATACATGATAGAACCTATGGCTGAGGCATAGGTGATAACCCACAAGTGTAGGGGATCGCAACAACTTTCGAGGGTAAAGTATTCAACCCAAATTTATTGATTAGACACAAGGGGAGCCAAAGAATATTCTTGAGTATTAGCAGTTGAGTTGTCAGTTCAACCACACCTGGATAACTTAGTATCTGCAGCAAAGTATTTAGTAGCAAAAGTGGTATGATAATAAAGGTAACGATAGTAAAAGTAATATTTTTGGGTTTTTGTAGTAGTTGTAATAGTAGCAACGGAAAAGTAAATAAGCGAAGAACAATATATGAAAAGCTCGTAGGCAATGGATTAGTGATGGATAATTATGCCGGATGCGATTCCTCATGTAATAGTTATAACATAGGGTGACACAGAACTAGCTCCAGTTCATCAATGTAATGTAGGCATGTATTTCGTAAATAGTCATACGTGCTTATGGAAAAGAACTTGCATGACATCTTTTGTCCTACCCTCCTGTGGCCTTGCTTCATATCGCCAGATGAGGGCCCCGCCTCACGCCACACTCTAGTGCCATCAACGACGACCGGAAACCAGGACGCCACCGATGGGGTAGAGCGGTCGCCAGCGGTTCCCCCGACGACCACGGGTCCTCCGCCAGGGGCAGGCCCGGAGGCACCTCCCCAGCGGAGGGTCTACCTCCTGGGAATGCCTTGCTCCAAATGCCGCGGTGATGATGTCGGATCTCGGCCCCTCTCCTGCAGCCCCCGACGCCCTCCTCCTGAGGGGTAAGAGACTGCTGCAGCGGGGCAGCTTCTCGCAGTGGCGACCTGCACCTCATGCGACCCATGATTAGTGTATGCCTGCTCCTGAGGGATTAGTGGTACCCGATAATCGTCGCTTCCAGCGTGGCTGGTGGGGCCGTCCCGGGGTTCCTGGAAGAGCTCAGCTTCTGGCGCCTCGTCCCCCCAGCTTGGGCTGAGGAGCGAGCCTTGTTCGCCCTCGCGCGGGTGCCCTTGATCCATCATGTGGGGCACGTGCTCTTCCGTGGCCGTTACCCCGAAGGCCGAGCTGTAGGGCTCCGCGTGCCATGTAGCCCTGCTTGACGTGCCGGCCTGGTGATGGTAGCGTGGCGGCCCACGGGGGTCGTGGGCCGCGACAAGTCCCTCTTCGCTGGCGGGGAGCGGAGTCGGTGCTGCCGCCGGCCCTGTGCTGACGGCTTCGCTGGTGTTGGAGTAGCTTTGGAGCCCACGGTTGCACGCAGGGCCCCCGCGCGGGCCACCCTGGGCCTCAGACGGGAGCGGAGTGCAGAAGGGGTGAGCCCCCAAGGCGGCGAAGCCCAGGAGCTCCGCGACCCGCTCTAGCAGCACTCGGGCTACCTTCCATCAGTCTACACTGCAGCAGCTCTCGGGCCACCGTGAGCGCGGCCCTTGAGTTCGCCTGCTCCCGGCAGGTGTACGGCGTCGTGGCTGCGGCGTGGTTGGAGGCCCTTGCCGCTGACCGCGTCTGCCGCGGTGTTAGAGCCGTCGAGGCCTGTCCGCGTCGCCCACGGCCCGCAGCACCCTGCGGACCGCGAGCTGCCTGGGGCATGGGGTCGCCCGGGGTGAGCGGCTCTGCGCGGGCGGGCCAAGCCGCCCAAGGATCAGGGTTGCCCGCCTGGTCACCAGACATGGTGATGACGATGCGACGGGGCGCGAAGCGGCAGAAGGCAGATCCCGGCACACCCCTACCTGGCGCGCCAAATGTCGGATTTCGGGTTCCGGCAGACCCTTGAGGTTCAAACACTGGGGTGCGCGCAGAGATTTAACCCTCTACCGGCTCGTTCCTCGCCGAATCGCTAGGACCTAAACTACCAAACTGAACAGCACAAGAGACACAAGATTTATACTGGTTCAGGCCACCATGGTTGTGTAATACCCTACTCCAATGTGTGGTGTGGTGGATTGCCTCTTGGGCTTGATGATGAACAATACAAGGCAGAACAGCCTCGCGAGGGTCTGTTCTTGGCTGGTGCGACGAACTGATGGGATGAGTTCAACCGCTCTATCTACTGGTTTCTTGGTAAGGATCCCGATTGCTAGGTCAGGTCCAGATGCCACTACCCTGGGGGTGGCTAGTCCTATTTATAGGCAAAGGCCCTGGGCCTCTCCCCAAATATTGAGCGGGAAGGGCGCCAACAATTGGCCATTTTGAAGAGGAACAACGGGTACACTTATCCTGACTAAAGTTGGTCCTCGCTTGTCAAAGGCTTTGGTGGTGACCCCGGCTTGGGCTCCACAATGACTTCCTTCCTGCCGTTGGCTGGTCTTGGTCTTGTTGCACCGAAATGGACGCCTTTGCTTGATGCTCTCGCCTGCGCTTGCTCCCTTTGCACCAAAGAGGAAAGGAGGACACTGCGTGGGCTGGCGCCCGACTGGCGCCCTTGGTCGTCATGGCTTGCGTCATGGGCACCTCGCGAGGTACCCCGCCTTGAACTCTCCGCCTCCTCATGAGCCAGCCTGACGAGGCCGTGCCCGAGGAAGCTCCTTGTCGTCCGCCCCGTGAGGCTTGGCCCCTCGCGAGGATCTTGAGCCTGTGTTGATGAAGATGGGCTCTGCTGGGCCTCCTTTGAGCCACGCCGCAGGCCGCAGGCAGGCAAGTCTGGGGACCCCCGTTCCCAGAACGCCGACAGCTGCCCTTGGACGACTCCGGCTGGTCCCTGCCGCACTTCGTGTCTGGCTCTGCTGCGAGCACGGCTGCTCCTTTGCGCTTCACGTCCTTGGCCTTGGCCTTCTTCTCTTCTGGGTCAGCAGCTGGAAGCTCAAGGAGGGAGAGATGTCCCTCGTCAGCTCTTGCGCACTTCGTCGCTAGGTTGAACAGCTCCAGGGATGTGCACATATCCTTGTGGATGGAAAGCTCCTCCTTCATCTTGACATCGCGGACGCCATCAGAGAACGCTGAGATGATGGCCTCATCCGTCACCTTGGGGATCTTGAGGCGAGCGATGTTGAAGCGCTAGATGTACTTCTGTAGGGTCTCTCCAGGCTACTGCTTGATGCGGCACAGGTCACCCGCGGCCGGGGGACGGTCGCGAGTGTCCTGGTAGTTGGCGATGAAGCGGCTACGCATCTCGTCCCAAGAGGATATCGAACTGGGAGGTAGGTTCAGGAGCCAGTGCGGGCACCATCCTTGCGCGCCATGGGAAACCAGTTCGCCATGACCTTTTCGTCTCCATTGGCCACCTCGATGCCCAGCTCGTAGAGTTGCAGGAACTCCGCGGGGTCGGCAGTACCGTCATAGCAAGGAGGCAGGTCCGGCTTGAACTTGCCGGGCTAGACGACGCTACGCAGCTCGGTGGTGAAGGCACGGCAACCTGCTGTGGCCACCGGAGCTTTTTGCAGACGCGGGGCTTGCTCCTGATAGTTCCCGCGCACCGCCGCCAGGGCAGCACGGGGTCTTGACGCACTGGTGCAGGGATGCGGTGTTGTCGTGCTGGTGCAGGGAGAACGTGAGCGCCTTCTTGAGGCCGAGGGATTTCTTGGCAGCTTCTTTCTTGCCGCGCGGGCACCGGTCGCGGTGGGTCACGTCCAGGGGCCACGCGCCTTGGAGCCAATGCGCCTTCTTGGGGAGGAGGTGGCGGAGGCACTCCCTGAGCCACGTCGCCCATGCATGACGGGAGGCGAGGCAGTGAGAGGGACGGCGCGGGAGAGCTCCCTGCGGCGCTGACGAGCTTGGTGATGCGGGCGAGCCATTCTTCGTAGAGGTCGTTGACGAGGCGGTAGTGTAGAAGCTCATGTGCCAGGAGCAATGCGGCCTGCGCGTCCGTGGGGGCGCGACGAGCGTGAGACGACGAACCAGCTGGGGTCAGCGAGAGAGTGGCGGTGCGGCCTTCCCGCCGCACCAAGGGGTCTAGCAAAGATGCTTGTTGCTCGTTCCCCGCCGGGCCGGTGGCGGCGTTGGTGGCAGGCGATGAAGAACGACGAGGAGGCCCACCGATGGGAGCCGACTGGGCGACGGGGGTGGCGAGAGCAGCTCGGCGAGCGTCTGCCATGGATGCGACAAAGCGATGGGATGCAGATCAGCGGAAAAGATTTCGGCACACCCCTACCTGGCGTGCCAAATGTCGGATATCGGGTTCCAGCAAAACCCTTAAGGTTCGAACTCTTGGGTGCGCACGAAGATCTTCTCCCTACCAAAACACGCCCACAACGTCGCCATGATTCTAAGCTAGCACGATGAACAACACAAGAGACACAAGGTTTATACTGGTTTGGGCCACCGTTGTGGTGTAGTACCCTAATCCAGTGTGTGGTGTGGTTGATTGCCTCTTGGGCTGATGATGAACAGTACAGAGGAAGAACAGCCTCGCGAGAGGTGTTCTTGTGGTGGTGTGTAGATGAGCTAGGTTTGGATATGATTTTCCTCCCCTCTACTGTGGTGGCTAGCCCTATTTATAGAGGCCCTGGTCCTCTTCCCAAGTATTGAGCGGGAAGGGAGCCAACAACGGCCATTCTGAAAGGGGACAACTAGTACAAGCTATCCTGACTAAAGGTGGTCTTTGACTGCCAAAGGCACTGGTGATGACACCGTCTTGGGCTCCACAGTGACCTCTGTCCTGCCGCTCTGCTGGTCCTGGTCTCGTTGCACCGATATGGAAATCTTTGCCTAATGCCTCGGTACTCCACGCCTGTGCTTGCCCCCTTTGCACCAAAGAGGAAACGAGGACACTGCGCATGCTGGTGCCCACCTGGTCTTGATCGTCATGGCTTGCGTCATGAGCACATCGTGAGGTACCCCTTGCCTTGATCTCTCCGCCTCCTCGCGAGCTTGCCTGATGAGGCCGCCCCTGAGGAGGCCTTGCGTCGTCCTTCCCGCGAGGCTTGGCCCCTCGCGAGGGTCTTGAGTGTTTGCTGATGAAGACGGGCCGTACTGGGCCACTTGCTGAGCCACGCTGCAGGCCGCAGGCAGGCAAGTCTGGGGACCCCCATTCCTAGATCGCCGACAACACTTCTCCGATTTGGGTTTGAGCTTATCAGGCTGAAGCATTTTGACATAGGCATTGCATCCTCAAACTTTAAGAAACGACAGCTTAGGTTTGTTGCCCATCCACAGTTCATACGGTGTCGTCTCAACGGACTTTGTTGGTGCCCTGTTTAACGTGAATGCAACTGTCTCTAATGCATAACCCCAAAATGATAGTGGCAAATCGATAAGAGACATCATAGATCATACAATACCCAATAAAGTGCGGTTACGACGTTCGGACACACCATTACACTGTGGTGTTCCAGGTGGCGTGAGTTATGAAACTATTCCACATTGTTTTAAATGAAGGCCAAACTCGTAACTCAAATATTCTCCTCCATGATCAGATCGTAGAAACTTTATTTTCTTGTTATGATGATTCTCTACTTCACTCTGAAATTCTTTGAACTTTTCAAATGTTTTAGACTTGTGTTTCATTAAGTAGATATACCCATATCTGCTCAAATCATCTGTGAAGGTCAGAAAATAACAATACCCGCCACGTGCCTCAACACTCATTGGACCACATACATTGGTACGTATTATGTCCAACAAGTCATTAGTTCGTTCCATTGTTCCGGAGAACGGAGTTTTCGTCATCTTGCCCATAAGGCACAGTTTGCAAGTATCAAATGATTCATAATCATGTGATTACAAAAGTCCATCTTTTTGGAGTTTCTTCATGCGCTTTACACCTAGATGACCCAAACGGTGGTGCCACAAATAAGTTGCACTATCGTTATCAACTTTGCATCCTTTGGCATCAATATTATGAATATGTGTATTACCACGATCAAAATTCAACAGAAATAGACCACTCTTCAAGGGTGCATGACCATAAAACATATTACTCATATAAATAGAACAACCATTATTCTCTGATTTAAATGAATAACCATCTCGCACTAAACAAGATCCAGATATAATGTTCATGCTCAATATTGGCTCCAAATAACAATTGTTCAGGTCTAAAACTAATCCCAAAGGTAGATGTAGAGGTAGCGTGCCGACGACGATCACATCGACCTTGGAACCATTCCCGGCGTGCACCGTCACCTCGTCCTTAGCCAATATTCGTTTGATCCATAGTCCCTGCTTCAAGTTACAAATATGAGCAACCGAACCGGTATCAAATACCCAGGCACTACTACGAGAATTAGTGAGGTACACATAAATAACATGTATATCAAATATACCTTTGTTCACTTTGCCATCCTTCTTATCCACCAAATACTTGGGGCAGTTCCGCTTTCAGTGACCAGTCCCTTTGCAGTAGAAGCACTCAGTTTCAAGCTTGGGTCCAGCTTTGGATTTCTTCCCGGGAGTGACAACTTGCTTGTCATTCTTCCTGAAGTTCCCCTTCTTTTTACCCTTGCCTTTCTTCTTGAAACTAGTGGTTTTGATAACCATCAACACTTGATGCTCCTTCTTGATTTCTACCTCCGCAGCCTTTAGCATTACGAAGAGCTCGGGAATAGTCTTTTTCATCCCTTGCATATTGTAGTTCATCACAAAGCCTTTGCAGCTTGGTGGCAGTGATTGAAGAACTCTGTCAATGACACAATCATCTGGAAGATTAACTCCCAGCTGAGTCAAGTAATTATGGTACCCAGATATTCGGAGTATGTGCTCACTAACAGAACTATTCTCCTCCATCTTGCAGCTATAGAACTTGTTGGAGACTTCATATCTCTCAACTCGGGCATTTGCTTGAAATATTAACTTCAACTCCAGGAACAACTCATATGGTCCATGACGTTCAAAACGTCTTTGGAGCCCCGATTCTAAGCCGTAAAGCATGGCACAATGAACTAACAAGTAGTCATCAACACGCGACTACCAGGCATTCACAATGTATGCAGTTGTTGGGGCAGTTGGTACACCTAGCGATGCATCAAGAACATAATTCTTCTGTGCTGCAAAGAGGATAATCCTCAAGTTACGGACCCAGTCCATGTAGTTTCTACCATCATCTTTCAACTTAGCTTTATCTAGGAACGCATTAAAATTCAAGGGAACTGTAGCACAGGCCATTGATCTATAACATGGATATGCAAAAAATATGAGGACTAAGTTCATGATAAATTAAGTTCAATTAATCATATTACTTAAGAACTCCCACTTAGATAGACACCCTTCAAGTCATCTAAATGATACGTGATCCAAATGAACTAAACCATGTCCGATGATCACGTGTGATGGAGTAGTCATCAATGATGAACATCTCTATGTTGATCATATCCACTATATGATTCACGTTCGACCTTTTGGTCTCCAGTGTTTCGAGGCCATATCTGTATATGCTAGGCTCGTCAAGTTTAACCTGAGTATTTTGCATGTGCAAAACTAGCTTGCACCCGTTGTATTTGAACATAGAGCTTATCACACCCGATCATCACGTGGTGTCTCAGCACGAAGAACTTTCACAACGGTGCATACTCGGGGAGAACAGTTATACCTTGAAATTTTTGTAAGGGGTTATCTTATAATGCTAATGCCGTACTAAGCAAAATAACATGCATAAAAGATAAACATCACATGCACTCAAAATATGTGACATGATATGGCCATCATCATCTTGTGCTTTTGATCTCCATCACCAAAGCAACGTCATGATCTCCATCATCACCGGCTTGACACCTTTATCTCCATCGTAGCGTCATTGTCGTCTTGCCAACTATTACTTCTATGACTATCTCTACTGATTAGTGATAAAGTAAAGCAATTACATGGCATTTGTATTTCATACAATAAAGCGACAACCATAAGGCTCCTGCCAGTTGCCAATAACTTCCACAAAATAGATCATCTCATACAACACCATATATCACATCATGTCTTGATCATATCCCATCACAACATGCCCTGCAAAAACAAGTTAGACGTCCTCTACTTTGTTGTTGCAAGTTTTACGTGGTTGCTACGGGCTTCTAGCAATAACCGTACTTACCTACGGCACAAAAACCACAACGATGATTTATCAAGTTTGTTGTTTTAACCTTCAAAAGGACCGACCGTAGTCAAATTCGATTCAACTAAAGTTGGAGAAACAGACACCCGCCAGCCACCTTTATGCAAAACTAGTTGCATGTCTATCGGTGGAACCGGTCTCATGAACGCAGTCATGTAAGGTTGGTCTGGGCCGCTTCATCCAACAATACCGCCAAATCAAAATAAGACATTGGTGGTAAGCAGTATGACAATCACGGCCCACAACTCTTTGTGTTCTACTCGTGCATATCATCTACGCATAGACCTGGCTCGGATGCCACTGTTGGGACACGTACCATGCAACTTCGAAAAAAATCCTATGCTCACACAAGATCTATTTAGGAGATGCATAGCAACGAGAGGGGGAAAGTGTGTCCACGTACCCTCGTAGACTGAAAGTGAAAGCGTTTGCTCAATGCGGTTGATGTAGTCGAACGTTTTCTCGTTCCGACCGATCGAGTACCGAATGTACGGCACCCCCGAGTTCTGCACACATTCAGCACGATGACTGTAACATCCCAATTTTTCAATTTGATGTTATACATAGATCATTCATATGGATGCATGTTTTATGCATTTTTGTTGCATTTTGATCCAAGAGGCCTTAAGCAACTCAAGGACCAATTTGAGAGAGTTGGAGGTTTCACAAAAAAAATCCAATTTTGATTTATCAAAATTTGGTAATTGGATCAAATTGTTTTTCAAAATTCTTTTCTGGATATTTTAAAATAATGAGAGAAGATAATATGACTTCTTCAAAATTAGTAGAAAAATATTGGAAATTGAATTTTGAATTTTTGGAGAGTTAGTTTGATTTTATTCGCTAGTTTATTTAGTTGTTAGCTATGTAATTAGTGCTATACTGTTTGTTTTTAGATTAGGCATTTAGCTCCAGAAAAATGTTCACGAGGTCATATAAAAGGCCTTATAGCTACGTGAATTTTTCTGAATTTTTTAGGATTTTATTTATATTTATTTTGTTTGTTTTAGTCTCCGAAAAAAAATATTTTCCTTAAGAAAGAGTTCCGCCGAACTGGGCCAACCCAGCTCAGCGCCAGGCCGCAGCCCAGCTCTCGCTCGCGCCCGCACCGACTCGGGAGGAGTCCCGAGCGCCGCCGCCCGCCGCTGCAGAGGAGTCCGTCTCGGACTCCCAAGTCCGCCGCCGCCTCGTGCCCCCTCCTCCAAGCCGGATTCGCCACCCTGGGGCCTTTATATAGCGCCGCCCCCGCCCCCTCTCTTCCCCATCCCAAGCCGCCGCCGCCCAAGCCCGCACTTGCACCGTCGCCGTCGCCCGAGCGCCGCCTATCGCTGCTGTCGTCGCCTCGCCCGCTGCCGTCGCCACCGCCACCCGAAGCCGCTGTCGCTATTGTCGCCGCTGCCTGCTGACGCGCCGCCGCCCGCTGCCGTCTCCACCGCCACCTGAAGCCGTCGTCACGATCGTTTCCGCCGCCGTCAACAAACCAGCCAAACCGGTAAAACCCGCCCGGTCCGCTCGGTTTTCTTCGATTTTTTTTCGGTTTTCCGTTTAGTTCGGTTTATTTTTTTAGATCGGTTATTTAGCGAACCGTTCGTTCATTTAGTTTCTGTAACGAACAAATTCAATAGATTAGGTTTGTAGTGAACGTTCGTTCGATAGTTTTTTCTTTTTATTTTTAGATTTCAGCCAGGGACCTATCTATGAATATTTTCTTTGCAGATTAGCCCCTGATCTTTAAACCCTCGTAACTTTTAGCTCGTTTATCCAAATCCGACGAAACCAACGCCTAAATCTTCAGAGCAATCCCCTCTATTTGGTAAACCAACTTGAACAGGTTTTTTGATAATTTGATTTTGAATTTAGTTCAGATTAGTATTTGATCTCGTTTTGTTTGTATCTTGAGTTTTGTAGCTCCGTTTGAGTTGTTTATTTTTGCTAATCATAGCTAATCACATGTACCTACTGTTAAGATCTAATCCACACAAATATAATGCTATTAGAAATTGTTTTCTATTTATATTGGTTATTTGTTTGTTTTGAGTTTTCTTTGGATCTTTTCTCGTTTTCTCTTTGCATCGTTTGGTTGATTGCTTATGTATGCTATTGTTTGTCTACGCTAGATTTTCTGGAGTGCGAAGCTTGTTACTACGAATCTCTAGAGTTTTACGATCGTCGGCAAGGCAAGTTATACTTTGACCATACTCTTTCATACCCAGTTTTTACTATGCATTAGTATTGCCCCTCAAATATTTGCATGAGTAGGATTTGGGAACATGTGGATTTGGTTCTAGTACTTGAGGTAGGAACCTATTACCTTTGATCACCCCGGGAATATACATTATGCTCATATTGCTTAGCCATTCTCATAGATGGGGATTGGATCGTGATATTCATGGGAGTTGTGAGAGATAATAATTTTGGACAACATTAAGGTGGCAACTTTAATACACATCTAGGTGGATTGGTTGGGGCACCTAGAGAAACCAGTGCTTGCCCATGGGAATCCCGGAGTACCCGTGTGATTTTCCCTCGGTTCGCCACCCAGGCTCAAAGGGATCATATGATATTTCATGCCTAGAAACTTCCATGTGCAGCCACAAGCCATTATGGGCTCTGGCATAGTTGAGTAAGTTGTGTGATCTCTTGAAGAGGTGGACTAGGAGATGTAGGGGAAAGTAGGTGTATCAGTCTACCTAGAGTAGAGAGTTAATGCTTCAGAAAGACTATGTCGCGATCTTCCAATCATGGATGCGATCGAGTCTTGTGGGGAAAACGGCGCAACCTCTGCAGAGTGTATAAACTATTCATGGCTAGCCGTGTCCCCGATTATGGACATCTTGAGTATCTAGCAGTCGATATTATTGTTGATCGCATCACTCTTTAATTAATGAATTGGGTTTAATGATGATACTTGGTTATTGTTGGGATTTGAGTTGGAGGAACCTTCTCAAATATTGGTATAAACTTTGTAGTAAATAAAATTTATTCCTTTGTTGTAGGGAAAAATTAGCTTTATGCAAAACATAAACTTAGATCCTCCACCAGCAAAATATGCATGTAGATATAATTTCTTGCATTCATTTGCTCTACAGTGTAACTCTGCCAGCATATTCCATGTGCTGACCTACACGGCTGCTATGTCTCATGTTGCAGACTTTACTAACAAAGAATAAGGTGCGATAGGTCGTTGTCATGCACTCAGCTATGTTGTTGGAGTTGATGGACTCATTTATCTTCGAAGCTACCATAGTTATTTTGCTTAGATGGCCTTCAACCATATTATTCGTGTAATAATACTCTTTATGAGGACCTCGATGTAATAAGTGTGTGATTGAACTCTGTTATAATTCCACGAGTACTATGTGTGTCCGCATTCTGATCCAGGGATGACACTTAAGCACAGAGACTTTGATTCATTGGGATCGTGGTTGCTACAATGACGTCCCTCGAGCTCTTGATCGAGCAGAGGTTCGAAGGAGTAGATGAGTTCCGTCAACACGACGGCATGGTGACGGTAATGGTGATGTGATCCGCGCAGGGCTTCGCCTAAGCACAGCGACAATATGACCAGAGGCGTAAACTGTGGAGGGGGGTGCCGCACACGGCTAAGAGCAATTGTGTGTCTCATAGGGGCATCCCCCGTATATAAAGGAGGGAGGGAGAGGAGGCCGGCCTAGGGCGCGCCCCCAAGTGGGGGGGAGTCCTACTAGGACTCCTAGTCCTATTCACCCCCCTCTTCCTTCTAACGGAGGGGGAAAGAGGAAATGAGAGGGAGAGGGAGAAGGAAAGGGGGGGCGCGCCCTCTCCCCTTGTCCAATTCGGACTCACCATGGGGCGGGTGCCACCCCATTGTTGGCTGCCTTGCCTCTCCCCTTTGGCCCATGTGGCCCATTACTTCCCCCGAGAGGTTTCGGTAACCCCTCGTTACTCCGATAAATACCGGAAACACTCCGGAATCATTCCGGTGTCCGAATACCACCATCCAATATATCAATCTTTACCTCTCGGCCATTTCGAGACTCCTTGTCATGTCCATGATCTCATCCGGGACTCCAAATAACCCTCGGTAACCAAAACACATAACTCATATAATACATATCGTCATCGAACTTTAAGCGTGCGGACCATACGGGTTCGAGAACTATGTAGACATGACCGAGACACCTCTCCGATCAATAACCAATAGCGGAACCTAGATGCTCATATTGGTTCCCACATATTCCACGAAGATCTTATCGGTCGAACCGCAATGTCAACATATGTTATTCCCTTTGTCATCGGTACTTGCCTGAGATTCGATCGTCGGTATCTTCATACCTAGTTCAATCTCATTACCTGCAAGTCTCTTTACTCGTTCCTTAATGCATCATCTCGCAACTAACTCATTAGTCACATTGCTTGTAAGGCTTCATATGATGTGCATTTCCGAGAGGGCCTAGAGATACCTCTCTGATACTTGGAGTGACAAATCCTAATCTCGATCTATGCCAACCCAAAAAACACCTTCGGAGATACCTGTAGAGCATCTTTATAATCACCCAGTTATGTTGTGATGTTTGATAGCACACAAGGCATTCCTACGGTGTCTGGGAGTTGCATAATCTCATAGTCGGAGGAATATATATGACATGAAGAAAGCAGTAGCAATAAAACTAAACGATCAGTTATGCTAAGCTAACGGATCGGTCTTGTCCATCACATCATTCCACTAATGATGTGATCCCGTTCATCAAATGACAACTCATGTCCATGGCTAGGAAACTTAACCATCTTTGATCAACGAGCTAGTCTAGTAGAGCCATACTAGGGACACGGTGTTTTGTCCATGTATTCACACATGTATCAAGTTTTTCGTTAATACAATTCTAGCATGAATAATAAACATTTATCATGAATAAGGAAATATAAAATAACAACTTTATTATTGCCTCTAGGGCATATTTCCTTCACTTAGGTCGGTTAGGGCCCTTCTTTTGCTGCAAGAAAGCTAATTTCCGAAGGAAAATCCCCTCTAGATTTTATCCCAATGGGAGTTACGGATCTTCGGCTATAAAATAAACGGTGAAAGGCCATAAAACATACGCAAAACAGGGAAGAAACAAGCACACACGCGCGCGCACACACACACACACACACACACAGAGAGAGAGAGAGAGAGAGAGAGAGAGAGAGAGATCCAATTTCGAAGGGGTCTCGACCCTTCAGACGCCATGGAAGCCAAGGACTATAGGAGATAACTTCTCTCCATCAAGGGGAGCCATGGAGGAGCAAGCCAGAGGGGAGCCTCTCTTCTCTTTTCTCTCGGTGGCCCCAGAGTGCCGAGGAGAACTATCGCCACGGTGATCGTCTTCATCAACATCGTTGTCTTCATCACCTTCCCCATCTCTTTTCAGTGATCCACTCTCCCGCAACCAGCAATAATCCCCTACTTGAACATGGTTGAGGGAGTCCTGGACTAGGGGGTGTCCGGACAGCTGGACTATCATCGTCCGCCGGACTCCAAGACTACGAAGATACAAGATTGAAGACTCCGTCCCGTGTCCGGATGGGACTTTCCTTGGCGTGGAAGGCAAGCTTGGCGATACGGATATATAGATCTCCTACCATTGTAACCGACTCAGTGTAACCCTATCCTCCTCCGGTGTCTATATAAACCGGAGGGCTTTAGTCCGTAGGACACAACATACATTACAACAATCATACCATAGGCTAGCTTTAGGGTTTAGCCTCCTTGATCTCGTGGTAGATCCACTCATGTACTACCCATATCATCAATATTAATCAAGCAGGACGTAGGGTTTTACCTCCATCGAGAGGGCCCGAACCTGGGTAAAACATCGTGTCCCTCGTCTCATGTTACCATCCGCCTAGACGCACAGTTCGGGACCCCCTACCCGAGATCCGCCGGTTTTGACATCGACATTGGTGCTTTCATTGGGAGTTCCTCTGTGTCATCACCGATAGGAAGGATGCCTCCACCCGTCTTCAAAGACGGTGTTTTCGCCAAAGGGGCCTTGGCCGCCGGCCATACTATCCAGCTAGGTGGTTTTCTTATGACCGCCTGTCCGGCCACCGCTTCGACAATGACTTCTCAAGTCGTCAAAAGCAATCTTCGCGTCAGCTCGAAATCTGCCGAACAGTTGGATCCAATAGAGCTCTCGTCTGTTAACGAGCTCTTGGATCGCATCGCCGCCCTGGGAGTCGCTACAGACTACAATCAGATTGGGCTTAAAACCGATCTGAGAGAGATTAACTCTCCCCAGGCCACCCACCACGTCGCAGTGGTAGAGGAGCAATACGGCAACTCTTCGCCTATATTGAAAACTAGTCACGTCCGGATTCCCTAACCCTCCATGCCGGATTTCCGCGGAGGGGCGGACTTCGATCGAGCATTGAACTTAAAACCATGCATCGCTCCAGACTCGCTGGATCGTGTCCAGCAACCCAAGCTTCCGAATTCGGAAACTCCTCGGCCTTTGAGCCCCAAGATGGGCAGGGATCCGTATTTTAGTCCACCCACCCGCCCAGACATATGCGATCTATCTCTAATACGGCAAGAGCCCGCTGAAACAGTACATCACTACTGGGCCAGATTCCTCCTGGTTATGGACAGGATAAAGGACTGCCGAGAGGAAAACGCAATCTCAATCTTCTGCAATAATTGCACAGACAAGGGAATATTGAACGCCATCGATCGTCGTAAAATTACACGCTTCACCGATCTGGCGTCCATAGTACGAAAGTACTGTGCGATGGAGAGTTTCCGGAAAACCAAAAACCAATTTTGGGATAATCCGGCCCCAACCCCAGTCCGCAACAAAAGGGTGCCTCACACTCAGGCCCCAGATGCAAAAACAAAAAAGCAAAAACCCAATAAGGGGCACGGAACCGTACTGGAGGGATGGCTCAATGGACCCTGTAAGCTTCATAGTACAGAGGAAGCCGTCCCAACACATAGCCTTCGAGCATGTTGGATACTACGGCAGGTGGCCAAAAGTGGCGAGGAGCTTCTAGCCCCGGAAAACCACTCCAACAATACCGGTACGGTATCAACAGTCTTCGAGACCTTCGCATCAAACAATGTGCGAAAACGAACAATCCACGGACTCACCGAAGTCTACCAAGTAGCAGCAGCAAATCCATGGAGTGACACAGCCATCACCTTCAACGCTAGCGACGAACCTAAATTCCGAACAGCTCGAGCACCAGCCGCACTGGTGCTTAGTCCCATAATGGACGGCTTTCGGCTTACAAAGGTCCTCATGGATGGCGGCAGCGTACTAAACCTCATATATGAGGAAACTCTTCAAAAAATGGAAATAGACTGGAGCCGTATTGAACGAAGCAGCACAACCTTCAGAGGAATAATCCCCAGCCGGGAAGCACACTGCACCGGAAAAATCACACTCGATGTGGTGTTCGGCTCGCCGGACAATTATAGATCCGAAGAGGTCACGTTCCAAGTGGCCCCGTTCAACAGCAGATATCATGCTATATTAGGACGGGAGGCATTTACAATTTTTCAAGCAGTACCTCATTACGGGTACATGAAGCTCAAAATGCCTGGGCCCGGCGGAATAATCACTCTCGCTAGTGATCCGGACATAGCACTCCGCGCCGAAAACAAGACAGCCGCACTAGCCCTGGAGGCACTATCCGAAGCCTTAGCAGCAGAAGAACTCACCGCGCTACGCTCTACGGTGAACAGGGACGATGTGATACTCGATAAAAGATCCAAGTCCACCTCCTTCACACCAGCAGATGAAATAATAAAATTCCTGGTCCATCCAACGGACCCAACAAAGACGGCCTCCATTGGGGCACAATTGAACCCCGAAGTAGACGCGCACTGCGTGAATTCCTTCGGGAAAATTGGGACATCTTCGCCTGGCATCCTTCGGATATGCCCGGAATCCCACGCAGGTTGGCAGAACACAGCCTAAACATCCTAAAAGGATTTAAGCCAGTCAAACAGGCTCTTCGACGACTTTCCGAACCCAAAAGACAGGCAATGGGAGAAGAGCTAGCCAAACTATTGGAATCCGGATTCATCAGAGATATCAAATATCCGGATTGGCTAGCAAATCTGGTAATGGTACCAAAGAAGGACAAATCCTGGCGCCTCTGTGTCGATTTTAAAGACCTCAATAAGGCTTGCCCAAAGGACCCCTTCCCTCTCCCCCGCATCGACCAAATTATGGATGCTACCGCAGGGCACGATTCGTTGTGCTTCCTCGACGCATACTCTGGCTATCATCAAATCAAGATGGCGGAAGCAGACCAAGCCGCAACGGCATTCATCACTCCATACGGACCATTCTGCTTCAACACGATGCCCTTCGGACTTAAAAATGCCGGCGCAACATATCAGCGCATGATTCAAACATGTCTGGCTACCCAGATCGGCAAAACAGTCGAGGCATATGTAGACGACGTAGTCGTCAAAACAAAACACGTCGAAACTCTAGTAGACGATTTGAGGCTCACATTCGACAACCTCAGAGCATATGACATCAAGCTGAATCCGGAAAAATGCGTTTTCGGCGTACCAGCCGGAAAGCTGCTGGGCTTCATTGTATTCGGTAGAGGAATTGAAGCAAACCCGGCTAAAATCTGGGCTCTGTCACAGTTGGATATTCCAAAAGACCTCAAACAGATACAAAAACTAACAGGATGCGTGGCAGCTTTAAGCCGCTTTATCTCCCGTCTAGGAGAAAAGGCATTGCCCCTCTATCGCCTCCTCAGACGCACCGAACACTTTGAGTGGGATGCTGCCACTGCCGGACTTGAAGAAATAAAGGCCTTATTGGCAAGAAATCCGGTCCTGGCTACGCCCAATCTAGGCGAACCAATGTTGTTATACATCGCAGCAACGCATCAAGTCGTAAGCGCGGTACTCGTCGTCGAACGAGAGACAGAAGGGCATAAATTCCCTCTTCAAAAACCAGTGTATTATGTATCCACTGTGTTAACTCCCTGCAAATCTCGTTACCCACACTATCAGAAGATAGCGTATGCAGTGTTCATGGCATCCCGGAAGCTCCGACACTACTTTCAAGAGTGTTCGATAACAGTGGCCTCCGAAGTACCACTCAATGACATCATAAATAACCGTGACGCAACGGGCAGGATTGCAAAATGGGCCATTGAGCTCTTACCATTCGATATAACTTACAAACCTCGGCGAGCTATAAAGTCACAAGTTTTGGCCGACTTCGTCGCTGAATGGACCGAAGCCGAACTCCCTAAAGAGTACGGCGCATACTCCAATTGGGTTATGCACTTCGACAGCTCTAAAATGTTGGCCGGACTGGGGGCTGGCGTCGTATTGACGTCCCCAACCGGGGACACAGTCCAGTATGTACTCCAAATAATGTACACCGACTCCAACAACGCAGCCGAATACGAGGCCCTGTTACATGGTCTCCGGATGGCAGTCTCCATGGGCATTCAACGCCTAGAGGTGCGCGGGGATTCAAACCTTGCAATATCCCAAATAAATGGAGACTTTGACGCCAAGGATCTGAAAATGGCAGCATATCGCAACGCTGTCCTAAAAATGTCAGCTCGGTTTGAAGGACTCGAATTCCATCACATAGCCCGAGATAATAACCACGCGGCCGACGTACTAGCACGCATCGGTGCAAAACGTGATGCCGTCCCTCCAAATATCTTCCTAGAACGGCTCTTCAAGCCATCCGTACTGTGGGAAGAGGAGCCCGGAAGTGACAAACTGGAAAAAACCGCGCCAATCGGCGATTCAGCCGATGACATAACACCTTCAGCCCACGACATGATGGCAGTAATCGCCCCGTGGACAGAACCATTCCTAGCCTACTTGCTTAGGCAGGAACTTCCCGAAGACCAAAACGAGGCCCGCTGCATAGTCCGGTGGTCGAAAGCGTACAAGGTCCATGAGGGAGAACTTTATAAGAAAAGTACAACCGGAGTCCTTCAAAGGTGTATCTCCGAAGAGGAAGGGCGAAACCTCCTGGCTGAAATCCATGCCGGACTAGGCGGACACCACCAGCAGCCCGGGCCCTTGTAGGAAAGGCATTCCGTACAGTATTTTATTGGCCGACGGCCCGGGCAGATGCCCAGGACTTAGTCCAGAGATGCGTTGGTTGTCAGCTCTTTGCTAATCAGAGCCATATGCCGCCCACCGCCCTCAAAACTATACCCATTACCTGGCCGTTCGTGGTCTGGGGGCTTGATATGGTTGGACCCCTTAAAGGGGGAACCCACAAGCAAAGGTACCTATTGGTCATGGTGGATAAATTCACCAAATGGATAGAGGCCAAACCGGTCAAGACGGCAGAGTCCGGACCAGTGATAGACTTTATATCTGGGGTAGTACACCGTTACGGAGTCCCCCACAGCATCATCACCGACAACGGCACGAACTTCACAGCCGACGAGGTTAAGTCATGGTGCAAAAATATGGGCATCAAGCTCGACTACGCTTCAGTCTATCACCCTCAAACCAACGGTCAAGTGGAACGAGCAAATGGTCTAATAATGAGCGGCATTAAACCCAGACTAGTGCGGTCACTTACTAAATCTGACACGCACTGGGTCGAGGAGCTCGACTCCGTACTCTGGGGGCTGTGGACAACGCCTAACCGCACTACCGGATTCACACCATTCTTCATGGTCTACGGCGCAGAGGCAGTCTTGCCCTGCGACATTATTCATGACTCACCTCGAGTGCGCATGTACGAAGAAAGAGAGGCCGAGCTGGATCGGCAGGACAGCTTGGACACATTGGAGGAAGAACGCGACGTCGCCAAGGCTCGTTCCGCATTCTATCAGCAGCAGGACCGAAGATACCAAAGCAGAGAAGTACGGGCCAAGACTTACAACATTGGTGAACTAGTTCTACACCTGCCGGACAAGAAAAAGGACAAGCTCAAGCCCAAATGGGAGGGCCCCTTCATTATTGATCAAGTCCTGACCGGCGGAGCGTACCGTCTACGAAATGCGTCAGATAACCGACTCGAGCCGAACCCATGGAACGCAGCCCGCCTCCGAAGATTCTATGCCTAGCGCCGGACTAAGAGTTCGTCCCCTTCCTCCGTCCAAATTTTTACACTTCGGCTGTCTTTTGTTTCTCTTTTCATTACCTTTTTACTACAAAGCCCGGAAGGGCCTACTTTCGCATTGTTCGCATACACTTGATGTGCCATCCGCACTCATTATACCTGGGGGCTTCTTTTACAGAAGCTCAATTATAAGGGTCTCATGCCCAGCACATGTGTCAAGCTTCCACATGTACCTTTTACTCACCATTATATGCATCGATATGACTTAAGTTTTGGCCAAGCTGGGTTGCCTGGCTCCTGTGCTTACCCCTACGTTCCCGATTGTTCGGCTAGGAGGTAAAGGGAGCACCTCTGCAATTGTTACTGCCGGGTCAGCCGGATGTGTACCTCGGACTGGGTGAAGCCGAAAGCTAGCATTCTTAAGGGAATATTCGGTCGGTGACTTAAAAGATGATTTTTTACCTACTCATTTATCCGCCCCCGGATGTTTTTTTCTGCTCTTTTCGCAGTCCGGACATGCACTTTAGGGCATGCCTCCCAGGGAAAGGAACCCTTAACGGAACTATTCTCTCTGGAAGATGTTTCTTACTAACCATGTAATATAACATAACTAGTTGGGCACTTGTCTGATAAAGCACTAATGACCCCTACGCCTGGTCTCCATGCATACCCCGGTTGTTTCTTAACCAAAAAGGTATTCGGACACACTCCGGACTCTAGGGTCCCGAGGTCGAAGCGAAAAGGTCGGCAAAGACAAACGATCTACAATCCGGCTAGAAGGCATTTCACATGTCAATTTAAAGGAAAACATACATTGTCAAAATTACTGATTGTATTCCTCCTCAATCCCGTCTAACAGGCTGTCTAACTTACAGTCCCGTTGGGAAAATTTAGCAGCCAACTCTACTTGGCCGTATACTAAACTCACAGGGATCTCCTTCCCATCGGGCCCCACCGGTCCAACTTCGGCCATGTGGTTGGGATCCGCCCTCTTGTAACGCGTCTTCACCATGGCCCAAGCCTCCCTGGCACCTTGGCGGCAGGCCGAAATCTTCCATAGACGGAAGCGTTGCCGCACTCCCTGAAGCTTCTCCGCAAGCTCCCCAAGGCCCTCGGGTAGGGAGAGGGCTGGCCATAAAGCCTGGACGACGCCGCTCATTGCCTGTCGAACTCGTTCGAGCAACTGCAACAGCTCGGGAAGTTGATCACCCGTTGATACGGGCATCTCCTCCGCGGGGCGACCTGTGAGTATACCTACAAGACATAATCTGTCAATTGACTTCCTCGCCGAACTCTTCCTTTCAAAGGAGTCCGCTCAAGCACTTACTATAGATGCCGCGACGAAGCCGCTCTGTCTCCTTAACAGAGCCGGACAGCTCGGCCCGAACACCTTTCAGCTCTTCTCCGAGCTGGGCGTGGACATCCTGGAGCTTGTTCCTTTCTTGCTGCACCCTAGTCAGCACCCTCCCGCCGGCCTTTAGCTGGCGTAGTAATTCCTGCCTGTCCGGATCTTGTCCGGCGGCACCTGCAATGTCACTATTAGACTTGCGCGCATGCCGCACAGCGCTTATATTTATTAATAAAAATGTGTTACCAGGAGGGGTCTCTGCGTCTCCTCCTGCGGCAGCAAGTGTGGCCTCAAGTTGGGCCTTGCATTCTTGCAGCTCCTGAGACAGCTGGGCATTCTTCTTGGTAAGAGCCTGCGTTTTAAATGATCCTTAAATCAGTTAATATAACTACTTTAAGTCTCGGGGGCTACTGGTGTATATAACCATTAAAATTCCCTTACCCGTATGTCTTTCACATACTGCTCCGTGGCTCTGGTAAAACCATCTTGAGCGGCACGGAGATGCGCGTCCCCTGCGTTAAAGGTGTCCAATGCCTCAGGGGAGAAGCACGCTTCACGAAACACTGTCCGGCGGCGCCTATGGTTCATGGCGCTCTCCACCTCAGACTTGGTGGTGGACAGTCTGTCGGTGTCCTCTGTTGGAGGAGGATTCGGCCCGCGTCTTGCGCTTGCCTCCCCCTCCAGGCCGGGCACTGGAGCCTGGCCAGTATAGGTTGGATCGGCAACTTCCGCGCCCGCAGTCCGGCGAGCGCTTTTTCTCCTATAAAGATCATGAGCACTCAGACGCTTCCTAGGAACGTTGCTCTGAAAATTTAAATACGAGCTATACCTTTGCGGCGACGTTTCAGTCCGTGCCGCACTCCTTTTCCGCCTGCTGGTCCGAACTGACCTTTGTTGGTCAGCCGCCGCGGGCTCGGCTTCTTGCCCTGAGGGCGCTTCCTGTAAAACACCATCGTTTGCGAAGGTCAGAAATAGGCAAGGAAGAGATAATGGTGTCCGGGCCTCGGTCACAGTCACCTGGGAAGCCGGATACAGTCCGGGGTAGTCCGCCGTAATGGCGACCAAAGCATTGTCCATGCTGAGTTGGTGAAACACCCCGTCGATCAGCTCCACCTTGATGTCCGGATCCTCTTCGGAGGCCGGATCCAGGGATCTTTCTGGATCCTCGGGTTGCGGAGCGGGACTTACCATGTCCTCCACAGTCCGGCGTAGATCCTGCGCCGAAGACATAATGTAAGAAGCCTAAACTTCGAAAGCATGGGTTGAGCCCTTAAAAGTGTTTGCTTACCCAGCCCCTAGGGTTGTTCATGGAAAACCCATTTAAAGGGTTCGTTCGGAGGAAGTCCTCCTTCTCCCCCTTGTATAGGCTGGACAGGATCTGCACCAAATCCTTGGTCGAATCTGGCCCTTTGCGGCCATGGCGGGTGGCATCGTCTTCCCCGTTGAAATCCCACATGGGGTGGCCTCTATATTGTAATGGTTGTACCCCC
Source organism: Triticum timopheevii (assembly GCA_963921465.1). Lineage (NCBI taxonomy): Eukaryota > Viridiplantae > Streptophyta > Magnoliopsida > Poales > Poaceae > Triticum > Triticum timopheevii. The sequence continues at coordinate 476,366,259 of OY997268.1, forward strand.
CGCATGATGCATGTCGCCATGACTCCGATCATGGTCAAACCAGAATGGGCCATTAATCTTATTTGGCCCATCAAGTAATGGACGCTCTTGTTTTCCTCCAATCGGGGGCTCCGTGGGCGCCAGCTGAGGCGTTTCTTCAAAGGAGAAGCACTAAACTCTGGGAGGCCAATCCGGACTGGGTCCGGCAGCGGAGCGTCTCCTATATAAAACCACTCCGAAGGCCAGTCTTTGGACGCCTTCTTGGGAGTACCGGATGGGTATCCGGTCCCGGCAATGCGCCATATTTCGGCGGCGCCCACTTGATATATGGAACCCTCGTGAGAACGGGGTACGAGGCAGAACAGCCTCTTCCACAATGCAAAATGGGGCTCAATGCCCAGGAATAGCTCGCAAAGAGCTACGTAGCCTGCGATATGCAGGACAGAGGCGGGCGTGAGGTGGTGGAGCTGGAGTCCGTAGAACTCCAGGAGCCCGCGGAGGAACGGATGTATTGGGAATCCGAGACCCCTTATCAGATAAGGGACGAAGCATACTCGCTCCCCTTTATTGGGGCTTGGGGTAGCCTCCGCTTGCCTCCCACCTTGATAAGTGACCAGTCCGGCTCGGACTGGGACCATGAAGGCCGGAGGGAGATATCCCCCCGCTTGGAGCTTCGCTAGCTCGTTGTGCGGAACAGAGCACCTCCTCCAATCCCCTGGCGGTGGGCTGGGAGCACGAGAAGAGGAGCCACGTCGACGGTCCATGATGGAATGGATTTTTAGGTCAAGGGCGCTCCGATGAACCGTTCGCGGGAGGTAGATGGTGTGGTTTGGATCTAGATTTTTGCCTCTTTTGTAGGCAAACGACTCGCACGACTAGGGGGTGAAACATAAAAAGACATCCTGGCTTTTCGCATTCGTGCGACGCGTGGAAGAAGGCCATTATTGGGCGTAGAAGCCGAGAAACACAATATTTATGATAAAGTCGGACACTGTTCGGCAGGTACATGGAACTTGAAGGGAGAACTCGCCTTGCAACGCCGAAGACTATATACGCGCTGGACTTATCGTCATTGAAGCCTGGTTCGGGGGCTACTGAGGGAGTCCTGGACTAGGGGGTGTCCGGACAGCCGGACTATCATCGTCCGCCGGACTCCAAGACTATGAAGATACAAGATTGAAGACTCCATCCCGTGTCCGGATGGGACTTTCCTTGGCGTGGAAGGCAAGCTTGGCGATACGGATATATAGATCTCCTACCATTGTAACCGACTCGGTGTAACCCTAGCCTCCTCCGGTGTCTATATAAACCGGAGGGCTTTAGTCCGTAGGACACAACATACATTACAACAATCATACCATAGGCTAGCTTTAGAGTTTAGCCTCCTTGATCTCGTGGTAGATCCACTCTTGTACTACCCATATCATCAATATTAATCAAGCAGGACGTAGGGTTTTACCTCCATCGAGAGGGCCCGAACCTGGGTAAAACATCGTGTCCCTCGTCTCCTGTTACCATCCGCCTAGACGCACAGTTCGGGACCCCCTACCCGAGATCCGCCGGTTTTGACACCGACAATGGTGTTTTTGTGCCATGAATTATTATCCAATGACTTGGGTCATCACTATTGTGTTTGAGTAGATTTTCTTGTCCAATGGCTAATTGATGAATTGGTATGATTGGTTTAAATTGTTTGTGGTTATGTTACTGCCCTTTGGTGCCCATCATATGAGCGTGCGCGTTGATCACACCATAGGGTTAGTTGTTTGTTGATATGACTATGCATCTGGGGGCAAGATCGACAGAAACTTCTTCCTACCATAGAAATTGATACTTAGGACTGAAGGCAGACCAATATATCTTAATGCTATGCTTGGGTTTTACCTTAATGAACTTGTTAGTAGTTGTGGATGCTTGCTAATAGTTCCAATCATAAGTGCACAGAATTCCAGGTAAATGATGACATGCTAGAAGAGGCCTCTCCCACATAAAAACTTGCCATCGTCCTAGTAGCTTTGCTACTTGCCTAGGGACAATTCTGCACACCATACCATCATTATTCCACACTCACTATTTGTATTATATTGTAATATATTCTATCTTTATTTAGGCAGCACCTTTTATGTTTGTATTCTTCAAAGCTATCTCTTTATACCCACTGAGGGAGTCCTGGACTAGGGGGTGTCCGGATAGCCGAACTATCATCATTGGCCGGACTCCAAGACTATGAAGATACAAGATTGAAGACTTCGTCCCGTGTCCGGATGGGACTTTCCTTGGCGTGGAAGGCAAGCTTGGCGATACGGATATGTAGATCTCCTACCATTGTAACCGACTCTGTGTAACCCTAGCCCTCTCTGGTGTCTATATAAACCGGAGGGTTTTAGTCCGTAGGACGAATAACAATCATACCTTAGGCTAGCTTCTAGGGTTTAGCCTCCTTGATCTCGTGGTAGATCTACTCTTGCACTACCCATATCATCAATATCAATCAAGCAGGAGTAGGGTTTTACCTCCATCGGGAGGGCCCGAACCTGGGTAAAAACATCGTGTCCCTTGTCTCCTGTTACCATCCGCCTAGACACACAGTTCGGGACCCCCTACCCGAGATCCGCCGGTTTTGGCACCGACATTGGTGCTTTCATTGAGAGTTCCTCTGTGTCGTCACCTATAGGCCCGATGGCTCCTTCGATCATCAACAATGACGTGGTCCAGGGTGAGACTTTTGTCCCCGGACAGATCTTCGTATTCGGCGGCTTCGAACTGCGGGCCACTTCACTTGGCCATCTGGAGCAGATCGAAAACTATGCCCCTGGCCATCAGGTCAGATTCGAAAGTTTGAACTACACGGCCGACATCCGCGGAGACTTGATCTTCGACGGATTTGAGCCACAGCCAGGCGTGCCGCACTGTCATGATGGGCATGATTTAGCTCTGCTGTCGGACAGTGCCCTCGAGGCCGCACAAGAGTCTGCTCCGACCCTTAGTTCGGAGCCGACAGCGCCAATCGAGGATGGATGGTTGGACACTGCCTCGGGGGCTGCTACCTCTACGGCGATAGAGCCGAATACCAACCCTGTCCCTCATGAAGTTCGTGACTCCAAGGTGCCGGACTCCTCTCCGGACCCCGAATCTTTCGCGCCCCCGCCAATCGAATCCGATTGGGCGCCGATCATGGAGTTCACCGCTACGGATATCTTTCAGCACTCGCCTTTCGGCGACATCCTGAACTCGCTAAAGTGTCTCTCCTTATCAGGAGAGCCTTGGCCGGATTATGGCCAGGACGGTTGGGATGCGGACGACGAAGAAATTCAAAGCCCACCCACCACCCACTTCGTAGCCACTGTCGACGACTTAACCGACATGCTAGACTTCGACTCCGAAGACATCGACGGTATGGACGACGATGCCGAAGACGACTAAGAACCAGCGCCCACAGGGCACGGGAAGGCCACCTCAACTCACGATGTATATATGGTGGATACGCCTAAACAAAGCGATAACGAGGAACAAAGGGACGCGGCGAAGGATAATTCCCCCGAAAAACAGCCGAAATGGCGACGTAAGAGCCGCCCAAAATCCCGCCTCGACAATAACAGCACCCATACAGACCCAGCCATAGAGCAGGGCGAACCAGTGGACGACGAGCACGCCGCCAAGCAACTATCCGATTAGGATGAATTGGACAAGCAATCCATCCCCGGAAAAACAATAGTCCGGATGATCTCATGCCGGACACATTGTTGGAGCAGGAGAACCTCCACAAAAGGCTCGTCGCCACTGCACGAAGTCTGAGGAAGAAAAAGCGGAAGTTCAAAACAGTGGAAGATGTACTCAGAATAAGTTGGAGCAAAGTACTCAAGACCGCAGACAAATACAGCGACAGTCGCCAAGCAAAGAGCTACCCGAAGCGTAAACTACTGCCCGAATTTGACGAGGAGGCCGTAGAGCCCCCACAATCAAAAAACAAAGAGGCCGCCCGGTCGGATGGACGACCACATGGCAAACAAAGAGCGGCAAGCGACACCGCACACAAGTGGGCACGTAATCCATATAAGGATCCTCGTAAAGAGGACGGCCCGGTCAGGTCCATTTATAGGACCAGAAAGCAAGCTCCAGAAAGCAAAACAACACGTCGGGTATCCGAAAATCACGGCACACCCAAATACAGGGGCGCCGCACAGCCCTTATGTTTCACCAATGAGGTGCTGGATCATGAATTTCCAGCGGGATTCAAACCCGTAAACATAGAGGCATACGACGGAACAACAGACCCTGGAGTCTGGATTGAGGACTACATCCTACACATACATATGGCCAGAGGAGACGACCTCCACGCCATAAAATACTTACCCCTCAAGCTCAAAGGGCCAGCCCGGCATTGGCACAAAGGCCTCCCAGAAAATACCATTGGAAGTTGGGAAGAGCTCAAGGATGCGTTTCGAGCAAATTTTCAGGGGACTTATGTCCGCCCTCCGGATGCAGATGATTTAAGTCACATAACCCAACAACCCGGAGAGTCCGCCCGCAAATTCTGGAACAGGTTCCTCACCAAAAAGAACCAAATAGTCGACTGTCCGGACGCCGAAGCCTTAGCAACCTTCAAACACAACGTTCGAGACGAATGGCTCGTCAGACACCTCGGCCAGGAAAAGCCAAGGACAATGGCTGCACTAACAAGCCTCATGACCCGCTTTTGCATGGGAGAGGATAGATGGCTGGCAAGACGCAGCACCAGCAACCCAAGTACATCCGAGGTCAGGGATGGAAATGGGAAACCACGACGCAGAAAGGACCAGCGCCGAACTAAGGGAAACGGCCCAAAGAGCACGACAGTCAATGCCGGGTTCAAAAGCTCTCGGCAGAACAACAAAACACCGCCTCTCAAGGACAACAGCGATGAGCTATCCAACCTAAACAAAATCTTGGACAAGACATGCCAAATCCACAGCACCTCCGAGAAGCCTGCAAACCATACCCACAGAGATTGTTGGGTCTTCAAACAGTCCGGCCGACTTAATGCCGAACACAAGGGGCTCGAAACACCAAGCGAGGACGATGACGAACTCCACAAGCAGAGCACCGGAAAACAAAGGAATTTCCCACAAGAGGTCAAAACAGTAAACTCACTTCAGGTGATGACAGGCAAAAATAGAGCGGCGCCCACTAAAATACGCGCCGCACGGTCCACCCCAGCGGAGTCCCGACACTGGATGTCAAAATCAATCACTTTCGACCATCAGGATTACTCCGGAAGTATCCGGAACGCAGGATGGACTGCCCTGATATTAGATCCTATAATCGACGGACTACAATTTACACAAGTCCTAATGGACGGCGGCAGTGATCTAAACCTACTATATCAGGATACAATCCGCAGAATGGGGATAGACCCAACCAAAATACGCCATAGCAACACTTCCTTTTAAGGAGTGATGCCAGGCCCATATGCCCATTGTATGGGCTCTCTACCCCTAGAAGTTGTGTTCGGCTCATCCGACAACTCCCGTGGCGAAAAGCTAGTCTTCCACATCGCCCCATTCAAAAGTAGCTATCAAGCACTATTGGGACGCGAAGCTTTCGCTCGCAGATAACTTCCATCTAGCCATAGACGAAAAGTACCCAATTTCATGCCAAGAGACCATGTAAGGGTTGTACGACCCATCCATATGATAAAAAGACTCACAAGCCTAAGAGCAATTCCTTCCTTCCCTATCATTAATTAAGGACTGGCTTGCTTCTACAGGAATCAGTAGTTTTGCCGTCTGGCGATTACAGACGGCAAAGAGGGAAATACAAACGGCAAAGGCTTTGCCGTCAGCTGGCTGACGGCAAAGCTAGACGGCGAAGCATAAATCGGCAAAGCAGGACTTTGCCGTCAGCTCTTTATCGGGCAGACGGCAAAGACTTTGCCGTCAGTGAACGCAGTTTGCCGTCAGCCATAGAGTGTAGATGGCAAAAAAAAGTCGCCTAACGGAGACGGACGCCATTACAATTTTGCCGTCAGGCTTTATGCTTGGCGGACGGCAAAGGCAGAAGCTTTGCCGTCAGCTTTCCGTCCAGGCAGACGGCAAAGTCTTGCGTTTTGCCGTCTGTCAGGCCGAGAGGTAGACGGCAAAGCCTTACTTTTTGCCGTCAGGCGGCCCAAGAGGCAGACGGCAAAGCCTCATTTTTTGCCGTCAGGCGTCCCGTGAGGCAGACGGCAAAGTCTTGCGCTTTGCCATCAGGCAAACCTATTTCAGTGACAGCAAAGGTTGTGCACTTTTTTTTGCATGATTCATATTAATTTGGCACACAATATATATCATAATTTGGCACAGTTTGTATACACAATATATATCATAATTTGGCACAGTTTGTATACACAATATATATCATAATTTGGCACAGTTTCTATACACAATATATATCATAAATTGGCACAGTTTCTATACACAATATATATCATAATTTGGCATAGTTTGTATACACAATATATATCATAATTTGGCACAGATGACACAATTCATAGCACTGTTCCATAGCAAATCTGACACATTTCATAGAACTGTTCCATAACACATTCATATCAATTACCACACAGAGTATACCAAATGCCCATAGCAAGCTAGTCCATAGCAAATATAAGAGTACAAAGTTTTCCATAGCAATAGTACAAAGTTTTCCATAGCAAATGAACAAAGCAGGCATCAGTACATAAAATTTGGCACTACAACAAATGTCTTCATGTCCATATCATATAGTCCAAAGAGCATCTGTATGGCAACCTACAAGATGAAATCATCAACATGTCAAATTTTGGCATAATAAAAAAAGGGCTTTAAATCATCAAGATGCCGAATAGACAAAAGAAAGTACTTGAAGACCTGTCCAATTTTGAACATGTCAATTTAACATTCTAGATCATTAAGATCTTCAAGAATGGTCTCTAAATCATGAAAACAAATAGCTACTTGTTTCTACTTATAAGATTGATTCATTTTAACACTGTAAATCATGAATATCTTCAAGTGCTCTCTAAATCATGAATAAAAATAGCTTCAACTGGTCTCTAAATCATGAAAATAAATAGCTTCAAGAATGCATATAGCTAATTAAGATCATGGTTGAAATGGTTCAAATCTATCATGGTTTCAAATGGTCTCTACTTGTCTCTATTATAAGTTTGATCTTCAAATGGTTCAAACGGTCTCTACTTACAAGTTTCTAAATCATGGAGATCATCAAATGGTCTCTAAATCATAAAAATAAATAGCTATGTGTCTCTAATTATAAGACTGATTCAACTTAACACTCTAAATCATGAATACAAATAGCTTCAAGTGGTCTCTAAATCATGAAAATAAATGGTCTCTACTTGTTTCTACTTAAAAATTTGATCTTCAAATGGTTCGAATGGTCTCTACTTGCAAGATTCTAAATCATGGAGATCTTCAAATGGTGTCTAAATCTTGAAAATAAATAGCTACTTGGCTCTAAATCATGAATATCTTCAAATGGTCTCTAATCATGAATATCTTCAAATGGTCTCTAAATCATGAAAATCATGGAGATATGTAGGCACTAACCATACTTGATCTCAAAGATTCGGAGAACCACCATGGTCATTGGCGTTTGGGCCTGGTGCATGTGAAGATCCAGCATTATTTGACCCATGGCCTGATTGATGCTGCAAAGCATTACATGGTTAGCACAAAACTCGGACTAAGAAATGCAATAATGGTGCATGCAAGTATTTCAGATAACTAACCATAGGGGGTGAAGCAATGCCAGGCATCTGCATAGCGGGCATACCATTCTGGGTACAATAAGCCTGCAAATTATGTTTGAGGAGTGAAAGTTAAGTACTGGTAGTAAAAGACTAGATGTACGTGCAAGGCTATTAAGGAACTAACCGCAAACATTGCAAAGTACTGTTGCATCCTCCGCCCTCTTCTCATCCGCCAGTCGCCTCTCCTCCGCCCTCTTCTCATCCGCCAGTCGCCTCTCCTCCGCCAACCTCTCCTCCAACTTCTCATCTAGCAGTCGCCTCTGCTCCTCCAGTCGAGACTACAGAATATGGCATTGCAATCACATCTTCAAATCCAACACTAAGAATTAAAATAAGCATACATAGAAGGACTTGGATAGAATACCTCCATCGCAACCATTGCTGGAGTCGAGCGTTGACATATAGAAGATGTTGAGATACCTGACCGAGCTTTGTACTCGGGGAGAGTGCGACGGGAGGACCTAGGAAACATGCCACCTCCAATCGCTTCCTTGCCATGTTTCCTACCACCTCCAGAGATCATAACCACCTCGTGGTCAAGGGGCTCTGATGTCACATCATACTCAGGCCCTCTCATCTCTTTTGCCTTCCTTTTAAATTTGTCCATTCGATTGTAGGTGGTCTTGCTGGTGTAGGCAGGCAATGTGTCATTCTCATCGTAAGGCGTGGCAGATCGGAACGATCCCTTATGGGCCAAAGCGTACGCCACAAAAAGGTTGGCTCCGGAGCCTTATTGTGAGACGCCTGCAACCAAAGCAACATGATTAAGACTTCATCATAAGGATTGGCAACATGTATGACAAGAAAAAGCTTATGAAGAACAAATCGATGGGAAGAAAGGCATACCCAACGTTGGCCGAACCCCTTAAGGTTCAAGCTGCCTTGATGGTGTGGTGGATCCTCCATTGCGGCTCGCCGATTTTTATAATCTAGGTTTTTCTCCCTATACTCTTCGGAACATTAGTAGTCCACGATCCGCTCCCAGCACTCCCCCTTGTCGACACACCATCTCGGAGTAACCTAATTGATCAATTGCATCTCATATACATCAAAAAGAAATTGAGTGCCAGCCTGTTGAGGAAATAACAAGCATGAACATGCTTTACCTTCATGTACTCTTCCTTCTTAAGATGGAGGTTCCTACATGGTTTCTTATCAACACTCCTATAGCCTTGAGTTGCCTTATACTTGCGGACGGCTAAAGGGCGCGCCTCATGCATCAGATTGCGCACAAGCTTCTTGCAATGGTGGTTGACGATTGCTCGTGCCTCCTCCAAGTTCCCATCCTCGCATCTATAGAAATCCTGCAAATACATGCGAGACCAATCGAGATTAGGCAATTGACTAGCTATGAATTATAGATATGTAGTGTGTGAAGGAAACTTAATGATTACCCAAAGTTCGGCAAAGACACGCTCCGCTTTGTTGTGAAACTCGATGTTGTTGGCTACACCAAGATCCTCACAGGCTATGTAGTGGTACCAAGTCCGTGCTGGCTCTGGAACATTGCCCTCCCCAGGCAAAGTAACCATGCCAGGGTAATGCTCCCTCAAGAGGATCCCAAGGACGCCATTCACGAGCCGGTGCTTCTTACCCTGGGAATCTCCAACTATCGTCCAACCGCTACATAATGAGAAGCCAAAGTTATTAGCAATTGTCACAAACATTGAAGGTAGAAAATGGGAAGCCAAAGTTAGTTTACCTTTCTCCATATGGAGCAATACATGGCCTCTGCTCGACAGGAAGCCCTCGTTCTGGGAGCCTTGACGCACCACGCATGTACACGGTTCGACCCTCCTCAACTTGGATAAAACCATCATTCTCCTCATCGGTGGTTAGGGCCCCCGACCGATCCTCATCCTCCTCCGGCGACAACCGCTCATCCACCCTCTCCTCCTCAAACATGGGGGAGTGAGACACCGGCTCGTCCTCCACCCCCTCATCCTCAGGTGGTGTCATGACAGGTGGTGGCGAGGGAGGCCGAACCGGGTTTCTCCTAGCCTTTCCTCGACCTCTTCCCCGGCCTCTTCCTTTTACTCCATGAGCCTGAGAGGAAGCCTGAGGAGGATCGGCGAGAAAACTGCCAATCAAATTTCTCGCTAGGGGAAGTGGGGCCTTATTTGCCGGGTTACCCCTTTTCCGATGCAAGCCCACCATGCTTCACTCACCTGCCATGACAAAAAGTAAGCAGTTAGTACAAATGTAACATTATAGTTCAAATAAATAAGCATAAGTCCAAAGAATTAGCGCAATGAGAATTACTAAGGCAATTATAGTACAAATACATTATAGTTGAAATAAAGAAGCATAAGTTCAAAGAATTGTCGAAATGAGAATTACTAAGGAAGTTATAGTACAAATACATTATAGTTGAAATAAAGAAGCATAAGTTCAAAGAATTGTCGAAATGAGAATTACTAAGGCAATTATAGTACAAATAGTACATTATAGTTCTCATAAATAAGCATGCGTTCAAAAATAATACAAATTCAACGTTCGTTACAACATGTTCATGATCATTCGGGTCATGGTAACCCAACTAGTACAAAATCAACATTACAGTTCAACACTACAACTAAAAATAGTCGGGATCATCCGGATCACAATCCGTATCTTCTTCGGGGTCAGTTCGGGACTCATCATCGGTATCACGCGTGTCGTCAAGGATGTCGTCCTCGTGTTCACCGTCATCGTCACTATCATCGGCAATGCCTAGACGTAACCGTTCAAGCATTGATAGGTCTTCCACGTTCGTAACCTCTTCTTCCTCTTCGGCATCTTCTTCATCATTGTCAGTGTGTACTTCCATGCGTGGATGGATGTTGGGACGGCCTCTAGGCCCATGTTCTTCTTGGAAGAATTCTCCATCATATGTGTCGGGGTTGATGTGAGGTTCATAATCCTCTTCATTGGGGGGAGGATGTTTACGATGTGGCGGCACATCGTACACGACATCCCAACCCTTAAGGTACTTATTTTGGCATGAATACTTGAGATAAAAAACCTGTGTCACCTGTTGAGCCACAATATAGACATCTTCGCATTCTAATTTGCTGTCTTATCGAATTTCGACTTGCCCAATATCATCTCTTCGCCTAACCTTCTCCGGATCAAACCAATGGCATTTGAAGACGACGACTTTTGGAGGATTTGCCCCAAAGTAATGCAGTTCATATATTTCATCAACTCTTCCATAATACTCAACTCCATTGCAAATAGCCGACACTCCGGTGTTTCTTGTTTTTAGAACGGCCCGACGTTCCTCGTTCCCATGTGTGCGGAAGCGATACCCATTGATGTCGTAATTATCGAACGTACCGACCTTATAGTCAAACCCATTAGCAACTTGTTTCAATTCTTTGTCCAATATTGACGCACCCTACAAGTTTAAGCGGAAAAGATTATTGTATTAGTCGCCCGTAATACCAACTTCAAGTCTACATAATAAGAAGTATACCTTTGCTCTGAACCAAGAAATGAAACCGTAATTGCCGTCTCCTTCACCAACAAGAAGCTCATACTCTTCAAGTGAATCAGGTTCGACCCCTCCATCAGAGAATTGGGCAACGAATTCACTTTGCAATGAGAAATGAGCGGAGTTAGATACAAACATATGAGTAGATGTTACATAATGTACCAATCACTTACTCAATGTACGGCCGCACTTCTTTTAGGTTGGTGAGGATATACAACGTAAGCGATCTCCACTCTTTTGGATCCAATATCTTTGAACCAGAAGCACCCACAGGTGCGAGTTGGCCTTTGAAAAGGCTGAGCTTGGATTCATGCCTGGGGTCGCCAGTATTGTAACGAGACTTTGCATTATGCAAGCTTGGAATATTGGCCGCATAGCGTGATGTGCTGAAGTTTGACATCTCCTCCGCCAAGAATGCCTCGGCTATGGATGCTTCAATTCTACATTTATTTCTACATTTAGCTCGAAGAGTCTTTTGCATTCTCTCAAGTCCATAGCACCAACGGTTCTGCACAGGGCCACCCATTCTTACCTCGGAAGGGAGGTGTAAAATCATATGTTCCATCGGATTAAAGAAGCCCAGTGGAAAGATCTTCTCTAGCTTGCAGAGCAACTCGGGGGCCCGTTTTTCCATGTCCGGCGGCCGTGCAGCTCTGGCAGCGGTGAAGGTGGTGCCCTGCAGCGGTTGTGCCCTGCAGCGGTGCTGCCCTGCGGCGGCGGCGGCGGAGGTGGTGCCCGGCAGCGGTGGCGCCGGTGCGGCCGCGCTAGGGCACGGGAGGAGATTCCGGCGACGGTGCGGCCATTGGAGGAGGGGTTGGGGGCGCGGTGTAGGAGGGGACGGCGGGGGCGCTGGAGAACGGCGACGGCGGCGCTAGAGAACGGCGGCGGCGGCGCTGGAACCCTAGGTAGCGGCGCTCGATCTCTCTGTTCTGGTGGTGCGGGTCGAGGGGAGGGGCGCGGCGCTGATCTGTTTTTTTTTCGTCGCGTTGGGCTGGGCTATAGTACTATCAGACTAGGCTGTTTTGTCGTCTACCACAGGTCTGGCTGACAGCGAATCCGTTTTTTTAGGGGGCATGTGCACGCTGCGTGGCCGTGTTTTTTTGCCGTCTGCAAGTTAGGGGAGCTGACGGCGAACTCACAACATTTGTCGTCAGTTAACGGACGAGTTGACGGTAAAGTACACTGGCACTGACGTCCGTCCGGGTGCCGACTTTGCCGTCAGTAGAGTCAGAGATGACGGCAAAGAACACGTCTTTGCCGTCTGTCTTATTTTTGCCGTCACCTTTTGCGTAGGTTCGCCGTCTGTAATTCTTTGCCGTCTGTTATTCGTCTGTTTTGCCGTCAGTTATTCTTTGTCGTCACCCACTAACGGCAAAATATCTCTTTGCCGTCTGCCCCGATGATATGCTGACGGCAAAGAACCTCACTGACGGCAAACTAGCTTATTCCTGTAGTGAAAGGAAATCTGAATTCCATAGTCGTCTTCCTCACGAGCTAGAACAACTAACCGCATTATGCATCTCTTACACTCAAAATGCCCGGTCCACGCGGCATAATCTCACTAAAAGGAAACCTCGAGTGTTCCTCGAATAAGGAAGGAAGTGAGACTGCCTTGACAGCCACACATTAATCCGGCTTTGCCGGTCAAAGCCCCCAAACAGGTCATCCATACCCCGGACACGGTTAGGCGAGTCCGGCACAAATAAACAAGGGGCTTACCAGCCGCGTACCCCCTAACAAGGGGTTGCACGCATGTACAATAAGAGACAATAAAGCTCCATTTCATTCGTTTTTTGAATTATACTCTGTTTATGCATTTTTCGCACGATCCTTTTTCAAACTAAAGTTCTTCTCTTCTACAGATGAACACCATGCTACGCCCGTCCAGGATACGGCACAACGGAGACACAGGTGCAGACGTGCAGTAGGGACCCGTTACAAGGATTCTTTTCAGATTAAGACCCTACGTAAACCTTTCTTACTGTCTCTTGTTGATACACATCCCCCGGTTCCTCACTATAACCAAGGAGGAGGCTGGCGTTTTGGCATCGGCCGCGTTAGAAATTTTGCACGTACCTGGACACCAGGGGCTTAGGGCATTGTTCCGCCCGTTTTCATAAAGACCGAATACCTTAGGGAGTGTTCGGCGTCTCGAGTTAGGCCTTATATGCATCAGCTCTGAATCATGTCTTTGGTCAAATGCTGGGTTTGCCCGGCTCCTGTGTTTTGCTGCCTTACGTTCCGCTCTATCGGCTAATGCAGCACCAGGAGAACTACTGCGATTGTGCCCCGGTTCGTCCAGGTGAGCACCTCAGTAGAGGAAACCAAAAACTGATTGTCATGATATAGCGAGAGACTGGTCAACCACTCGATCGACCACCAGAATGTTTAGAATTCCTCCACTTTAACGAAGGACCATTTCCCGGTCAGGCACATACGCGCCCCGAAATTCGGAGAGCGCAGTGCCCCTAGGGGCTATATAGTAGCCCCACCATTGAACTCCTATGGCTAAGTGAAAGTGATAAAGCATTATAGTCTGGTTGCCTAGTTTGCTACGCTATCACCTCCTTCACAGGACCAAGGCATTGGATTAAGTGTGAAAATGCGCTATTTTTTGCAAACACCCCCGCACTATGTGTGTGGGGGCTGATGCCGAAGACTGCCATCTTTCAGGTTATATACACATATACGTTAAACGGCCGCACAGGAGGAATTTCAAACACTTGAACGCACAAGTATAAAAAGCCCGTATATTATATTTGAAGCATAGCTTCACAAATCATACATGTCATTTGAACATAACATTTTTCGAGCACTGCGTCTCTATTAAACGAGCGCCCGGCAAGACTGCCCCAAAATAGTGCTCGGCTGGTAATTGGCTCCTGTCCAAATCCTGGGAAGCAACGTCGGTGGCCTCCATCTCTGCCCAGTATGTTTTGACACGGGCGAGCGCCATCCGTGCACCCTCTATGCATGCCGACCGCTTCATCGACTTGATATACGGCATCGCATCAAGGAACTGCTGCACCAAGCCAAAATAACTCTTCGGCTTGGGCCTTTCCGGCCACAGATGAGCCACGACACCCTTCATGGCAAGTCCGGACAACCTATTCAGCTCGGCCCACTCGGCTAACCGATAGGTCAATGGAAGTGGACGCTCCGTACTAAGGAATTGTGACCAAAAAAGCTCTTCCATTCCGTGATCCTTCTGGCCTCGGAAGTGTGCAACCGCATCTGCGGCACTCGCCGCCAAATTCAGATAAGCATCCTCCGCACCCCACAACTGGCCCAACTGAGCATACTTCGGATCCGTGAACTTCCTACGCAGCAGAAAGGGCTTTCCAGCCGCAATATCCCCGGCCTAACGTAGCTCCTCCTTTATAGCTCTCATCACGGAGCGGGCATCCTTGGCTTCGGCGGTGGCCTTCCTCAAGCCCTCTTGCTCCGCTCGGCGTTCTCTTTCAAGAAACTCATAGCGGTCGGTAGCATCCTTCAGCTTTGCTGCCATTTCGGCCATTTCCTCCCTGCTTTGGCAGTGAGCAGCCTGTTCAGCTTTTAGCTCTTCGGCCACCTTCAAGGCAGCCACACTACTTTTTCTGGCTTGCTCCTTGGCTCGGGCAAGCTCTGCCCGAAGGTCCTCCATAGCAGCGGCACCATCTGCATTAAGCATACATGTAGTAAGGCACGGGCATCAAGCTCCCTTACTAGGTGTTCACGGAGAAGCCACATACCTTGCGACTCATCAAGTCGCTTATTAACCAGCGCGATGTCCGCATCCGCAACGTCCAGTTGCCGCTTCAGTTCGGCAACTCCATCAGTCCGGCTGGCCACCGAACGCTTCGCCCCCTGAATAGGAAGGGCGACATATTAAGACTGAGATTATGATCCTTGGCACGCCATCACTTCTGACAACGTACCGAGACTCAGGGGCTACTATCTATAGGCGCATTCTATATGCAAAACTGTCAGAAGGTATATCATTTTCGCGTACCTCAAACCCCGTCAGTAAACTTCTGACGGCTTTATGCAATCCGCTCTCAGCGGATGAAATCCTTTCAATCACCGTACCCATTAACGCACGGTGATCTTCTAAGATAGATGCTCGCCCGAGCAGATCTTTCAGCTCCTCCGACCGCACACCAGTTGGTGCCGGACCTCCCGGCCCCACCGAACTCGGGGAAACCCTTCGCTACGACACCTCAGGGTCGTCCGCCCCGCCTGATGGCGCGGCAGATGGAGGCGTTTTGCTCTCCATCATCTCCGGACGAAGATCCCCCGAAGATGAGCTCTGCTAAGAAGGGCTGAGATCCGAACTACAAGGTAAAAACTTCGGTCATCCTCAGAAATAAAAACAGGGATGTCTCTTATCACAAAACTCCCCTTTATACTTACGGCTCGCTGGAGGGCTGATTCCCTTGGGGAAATAGTGCGGCCGGGGCCTCTCCTGGCGCAGGACCCTCTAGCGAAGATTTCTTCCCCCGCTTTGAGGCCTTGACCTCCGGATCTCCAGAAGCGGTCCTCTTCTCCCCTTGGAGGGAGGGATTCTCGATCCCCCCTTCCTTAAAAGCCTCCTTAGCGGAGGCGGTAGCTTTTCTGCTCCCCCCTTTGCCCTCTTCCAAAGGAATTGCCTCCAGCATCTTGGTTAACACAGGATCCGGCGTGGTCTCAGGGAGGGGGGCCGGACACCCTATTAGCTTTGCTTCTGCTATCCATTCCTGTTCAAGGGACAACTCTTTAAAGGGCAAGTATTATGATAAATGTACGGATAGCGCGTCCGGGCACAGGAACTACTTACTTGAGTATCCGGGCGGTTGCAGCTCAGACCTGCGTCCTCGGTCAAGTCCGGACACATCTCTTGTGATCCGAAGAACAGTTTATACATCTCCACGGGCGTCGCGCCCATAAAGTGGTGGAGAGCTCGCGGTCCCTCCGGATTAAATTCCCACAGGCGGAGGGGGCGACGTTTGCAGGGCTGAAGGCGCCAGATCAGCATGACCTGCGCCACTACGACCAGATTGATCTCCCTTTCTTGGAGGTCTCGAATCCGGCCCTGCAATATTGGTACGTCCTTGGACGGCCCCCAGTCAAGCCCTTTGTTGACCCATGACGCCAGTCGTTGTGGAGGGCCCGAGCGAAAGGCAGGTGGTGCCACCTGCCTGGTGCCCCTAGGAGCGGTGATGTACAACCACTCCTGTTGCCACAAACCGAGCTCCTCTTGAAAAGAGCCCTCGGGCCATGGAGCATCGGCCCTCTTGCTTATAACTGCCCCTCCGCACTCTTCCTGTCGCCCCTCGATCATCTTCGGCTCCACATTGAAGGTCTTGAGCCACAATCCGAAGTGAGGGGTAGTGCGGAGGAAGGCTTTGCAGACAACAATGAACGATGAGATGTGGAGGATGGACTCCGGAGCCAAGTAATGGAATTCCAGCCCATAATAAAACATGAGCCCCCTCATGAAGGGGTCCATCGGGAAGCCTAAGCCTCGACGGAAGTGAGACACGAACACCATGCTCTCACCAGGCTTGGGAGTAGGAACAACTTGCCCTTGGGCGGGCAACCTATGCGAAATTTCGCCGGTCAGATACCTGGCATCCCTCAGCTTTAGCACATCTTCTTCCGTGACGGAAGAAGGCATCCACCGGCCTTGTAGGTCAGAGCCGGACATTGTCGAAGGTCCGAAGCGCCCGAATCTGGAACCTTGGGTGTTGGAACTCGAGGCGAGGGGTGGATTCGATTGAGATTGAAGAAAAGGAACGGGCCTTGGTCTCTTTATACAGAGGTTGAATACCAAGAGCCGTCCCCGTGACCGTTTGGGACTCGCCTTCGATGGAGGGGGCGTGCCAACGGGCGCGGTTGGGTTACCCACGTCCGTATTGATGAGAATCCCGGAATAAGGGGACACGATCTCTGCTTTGACAAGACGCGCCAAGGAAACCGCTTCGCTAAACGCGCTGAGGTGGAACGATAAAAATAATTCGAATAAAAGCTTGGCCGTGGCGTGACGTCATGCCACTAAATACGTCAGCAGATTGAACTTGTGTAAATATTATTCTCTCTACGATGGTATGTGGAATTTATTTTGCAGAGCCGGACACTATCCTGGTGTTCAAAATCTTCTATGAATTATTCGGAGGAGGAACCCGCCTTGCAATGCCGAAGACAATATGCGCGCCAGACTCGTCATCATTGAAGCCTGGTTCAGGGGCTACTGAGGGATTCCTGGACTAGGGGATGTCCGGATAGCCGAACTATCATCATTGGCCGGACTCCAAGACTATGAAGATACAAGATTGAAGACTTTGTCCCGTGTCCAGATGGGACTTTCCTTGGCGTGCAAGGCAAGCTTGGCGATACGGATATGTAGATCTCCCACCATTGTAACCGACTCTGTGTAACCCTAGCCCTCTCCGGCGTCTATATAAACCGGAGGGTTTTAGTCCGTAGGACGAACAACAATCATACCTTAGGCTAGCTTCTAGGGTTTAGCCTCCTTGATCTCGTGGTAGATCTACTCTTATACTACCCATATCATCAATATCAATCAAGCAGGAGTAGGGTTTTACCTCCATCGAGAGGGCCCGAACCTGGGTAAAAACATCGTGTCCCTTGTCTCCTATTATCATCCGCCTAGACGCATAGTTCGGGACCCCCTACCCGAGATCCGCCGGTTTTGACACCGACACCCACTTTGTAGTTTTATTTCTCATTTTTAGATAAAAGCAAACGCTCGGTGTACGTTTGTATCAGTGGCAGATAGGACATGAGAGAATATTTATCTTACCTTTAGGTCCTTGTGGGTTTGACACTCCATACTTACCACTTCCATCATTGGAAAGTGATATGATGATTCCTTGCACTTGGGGATTATTGGCGGCTAGGTCGTCAGAGGCACGCCGGAAAACATGGGCACTACGGCGGCGCCCTCGCGCATTAGCGTTTCCGACGATGGAGAGGTCACCAGCGACGGGGAAGAGGACGACGGGGTTTACCTCGGCGCAACAATCGTCCTGGTGGTCCTTGGGATGACGGATACGGCATCGAAGGCTTGCCGAAGATGGCATCAGCGGCGATTGCCCTCTAATGACGATGGATTGCTCGAAATTGAGCGTCTCTTCATAAGGGGATGGGTCAGTGAGATGTGCACGAGCAAAGCGATGACAAAAGACATGGCGAGAGGGTCAAGGGGTTACGGTGGCCACCAGCATTGAGCTCACGCTGGCGGAGTGGCTTGGGTTTCATCGATGTCGGGCTTCTAGGGGGCTCTGGTGGCGCGGAGGATGTCTAGGGGGTTCATGGCGACATGGTGAAGCTAGTGGGGAAGTGATTGGCCGGGAGGGGTTCTACTTGCTAGAATTT
Organism: Triticum timopheevii; assembly: GCA_963921465.1. Lineage (NCBI taxonomy): Eukaryota > Viridiplantae > Streptophyta > Magnoliopsida > Poales > Poaceae > Triticum > Triticum timopheevii. Next base: position 476,384,840 of record OY997268.1, read on the forward strand.
GTGTCGGCACTTGCTAGGGAAGAGGCTGGTGGGGGGGTCACGATGGAGCAGCCCAGCGATGTGCGCTACAAGTTGGGGCAAAATGATGAGAGGGGAATGGCGTATTTAAGGACAAGTTTGTAGAGGCTATAGGGCACGAGAGATGGCTGGAGTTGTGGTCGTGGCGACGTGGGCGCTTGTGTGTGTGCGTGAGCGTTGTGCAGGCGAGCGGTTGAAGACGATAGCGTGGCAGCTAACATGCGGGCCCGCCTGGCAGTGAGAGAGAGAGAGATGAGATAGAGTAGCGCTTCTGACACTGACCGTTGGATCTCTATTCGAAGATCACCTTAAAACGTGGCGTACAACTTCGCTGACTGGCTTGGCGGGTTGCGCGTGCTCACTGGGCCTCGCTGGTTGGCTGGGCCGTGCTGGTCTGGCTGCCTGGTTCTATTTGATTTCCTCTTTTGTTTTTGTTTCCTGTTTCAATTTATTTTCAAAGGAAAACTTTTTCTAGATTTGTTTTGAAATATTTAGAGAAAGTTGAACATTTTATTTCCACATTTGGTCAATTATTTTCTACCACTTATTTTAAAGCTTTGTTTAATTATCATAATTGACTTATTTTCATTTTCAAGTGGGTTTCCCTTATTGTTTGAATTCCAATGAATTTGTCTTTGTGTCCACCTTAATTATTTGAGTTGCCATCTTGGTTTGCCGTCTTTATTTTTATTTTATCAACCTTGCCCCTTTATTGTCTCTTCTACTTAGGGCTTTTAACCAACTCAATTAATCACACTAGGTCTCTCACAATCATATAATTATCCTCTAAATGATAATTTCGGGTTTTTGAATAATTTCCAAAGTTCAACTGGTCCACTTTCCTATCCTATTCAATCAATTCCTAGTCAAATCTAGCTAACGGCAAACAGATAAAGGTTTTCCATGGAAAAAATTAGTTTCGTGTGAAACTTTTAAACATTCCAGATTTGGGGAAAATCTGGGATGAGACATTGACTTGGGATAAACTCGGTACATCAATTATTTTGGAACGGAGGTAGTAAAAGCAAATACGAGGTTATTTATAGAGGGACCACATTAATCCACATTTTCAAAATTATTTTATTGGCGAGATCTATAATTTAGTGTTAGATTTACCAATATATTTAAAAAATTATGGACATATATCCCTTGTACGTACGCGCATTGAAAGATAATTTGTGCAACTTGGACGTCATGTTTCTTTACAGGCCGGATTGAACTACTTATAAGACATGGGTGGGTCATCTATATCTATATCTATATCTATATCTATATCTATATCTATATCTATATCTATATCTATATCTATATCTATCTCTATCCTTGTTTATATCTATATCTATACAAACCCCTCAAACAAATCTATATCTATAGTAATATAAAAATAGCGTGTTACGGGAATTCAACATATCTATTTCTATATCTGTATCTATATCTATCTCTAAAAATAGCGACTTACAGGAATTCAACATATCTATTTCTATATTTGCATCTATATCTATCTCTATCTATATCTATATCTATCTCTATCTATATCTAATATGAAAAAAGCGAGTCCGAGAGATACAACACATCTCATCGGTTCAAGCGCATCTATCCAATGGTCTTTGCCACTCCGGTGTTTAGTGCTAAACGTATTTAGACCCTACCCTAATTAAAAGCATACCCACTGTCAGTGCTACTTAATTAACCATGTCTTCCCTAATTTCGTCTTTAGAGAACATAGATGTTAAAAACTAATTATCCACTTCCGAGACATGCGGGATATCATCTATTACTTGTCTAGAGATAAATTAATTTCGACTTGAGGTTCAAATAGATTTTTGTAATAATTACTGATGTAATCTTTGATAGGCACATCTCACTCAATTTGGCCCTTATCCTTATTCAACACGAAAATATGTTTCTTCTATGTCTATTGTTAGCCAACATATGAAAGTATTTCGTATCATCACTTTGGACGAGAAATTGTGCCTTTCATTTTGATACAATTTACTCTCTGCCTCATGTAAAAGACTGGCAATCTGCTTGTTTAATTGACTATTTCTGTTCAAACTCACGATCAGGTACAGGGCCCACTTATGTGATTTTACCAAGATTGTTGAAGAGGGAGGACAGCCTCAACTTCTTCTGTTTGTACGGACTAACAATGTGCTTAGCCCAACCACGAAGGAATTGTCGCATTGCGATGTTTGTTCAGCAGGAGGGGTGTTACCGTCGATTATGAAGGTGCCTATGGTGATTTCGTGAATCTCAAGATATTGTGTCGGTTCAGTATCTCGGAGGTCCTCGTAGCCCTAGGGTGTGTGCGCGTTTATAGGGGTGAGTTATGCAGGCATCTGCATACGTACCATGTTTAAAAAAACACGAGGGAAAATTAGGATGGAGTGAGTAATGATTATTTGTCTTTCCAAATACTAGAGAAATAGTGTAGAGGAAAAGAAAAGAGGTGGCAGTGTCCCCACGCCCTGCGCCGCACCAAAAATTAAAATCTGGCTAAAGAATCCCCACAACCACCTCCTCCCTCCCTGTCACACACCTCAAAAACTTATATAAGAGCACCGCAACAGAGAGAGGGGAGGTCGAAGTGGGCACCTTCCTAGCAAGATTTTCTTTGCACAAAGCTTGCAGAGAGAGAAATCTTTAGAGCTTAAAGCCACTCTTTAATCCAGCCCCAGTTTTATTTTCTCTCTCTCTCTCTCCAACCCATCATCTCTCACACACACGCCAACGCGGCGAGCGAGTGATCGAGAAGGGAATTAAATTCCAAGAGACCGCGGGCTCTCGCTCATGGCCGCCATCATGGCCTCCATAACCAGCGAGCTCCTTTTCTTCCTCCCCTTCATCCTCCTGGCCCTGCTCACCTTCTACACCAGCGCCGTGGCTAAATGCCATGGCCTCCACTGGTGGAGCGGCCGGACGAAGAAGAGGCGGCCGAACCTGCCGCCCGGCGCCGTCGGCTGGCCCTTCATCGGCGAGACCTTCGGGTACCTCCGCGCCCACCCGGCCACCTCCATCGGCCAGTTCATGGACCAGCACATCGCACGGTTGGTACATACATACATACATCAATACAGGCATGCAAGCACGCGTGGACGGTCGATCGGGCATTCGGGCTGACGTCGCATGATGGGTATGGTATGGATGCAGGTACGGGAAGATATACCGGTCGAGCCTGTTCGGGGACCGGACGGTGGTGTCGGCGGACGCGGGGCTGAACCGGTACATCCTGCAGAACGAGGGGCGGCTGTTCGAGTGCAGCTACCCGCGGAGCATCGGCGGCATCCTTGGCAAATGGTCGATGCTGGTGCTCGTCGGCGACCCCCACCGCGAGATGCGCTCCATCTCCCTCAACTTCCTCAGCTCCGTCCGCCTCCGCGCCGTGCTCCTCCCGGAGGTGGAGCGCCACACCCTCCTCGTCCTCCGCGACTGGCTGCCTTCCTCCTCCTCCGCCGTCTTCTCCGCGCAGCACGAAGCCAAGAAGGTAAACCACCAACTCTCCGATTAACCGCGCGCCATGCACAGCGCCTGCATAGCACACACCTACATCTACATGCCGCGCACCCGCGGCAGTGGGGTGATGGTGGCGGCGTGGTCCATGCAAAGCAAGCGAGATCGATCAGCTGCTAATTAACGATGGATGGATGCGTTCGTTGGTGCGTGCAGTTCACGTTTAACCTGATGGCGAAGAACATCATGAGCATGGACCCCGGCGAGGAGGAGACGGAGCGGCTGAGGCTCGAGTACATCACGTTCATGAAGGGGGTGGTGTCCGCGCCCCTCAACTTCCCCGGCACGGCCTACTGGAAGGCCCTCAAGGTGAGTCAGTACTCCTTCCTACACAAACACAACAACAACAACACTCAGCAGTCAACACGCCGCTAGTACCGCTAGTACCGCTAGCTACCTGTCCCTCTCTCTGTGCGCACGCTTGGGTGTCTCGTCTAGTACCGAAAAATAAGTTGGAGATTATGAAACCTCCTTTGTCTTGTAGCTTTTGTTTTCTGGTCAGTTGTCCTCTCACGGGAAGCATATGTTTTTTTTCTTACTTATTATAGTACAACCAAAGGGAAGCAGCATATGTTTTGACATTGTTACTATGCAATTTCATTTCGTAGTCGTGTATACATGGCCCATGCATCGATGTTGCATATGCAGAGAGCCATCAGAAGAAGGGACGCATTAATATACTACTACTTACATGGCAGCATGTAGCTAGCTAGTAGGGGTGTGGGTTCCGAATAGTGGATGGTCCAAAGGATTCGTGCACACGTACGGCTGCATCAGGTCCAATCAGACACCACTGGATCCATCGATTCTTATTTTCTTTCTGCTAAAACCACTTCCATCGCCACCCTTCTATCTATATATAGAATGAATTTGCACCAGTGTTTGCACAAAATTAGTTTCTCACCACTACATATATGGGCACCTAAAAGAAAGAAACACTTTTTTTCATTCTACTAGGTATAAATAAAAGAATTTCTTGAGACAATAGTGAATACTAGGTTTCCTTTTACAAATGTTGGTTGAAAGGTGTGTGTCCATCTAGGTCAAGCCAGTTGGTGCATGGTTGGGATTGTTTCTTGTTAGCTAGGGGAAAGGGTTAATCAGCCAGTCGATCTACTTAATTATGCATGGCAAGAAAATCATATATAGTTGATACTAGTGCATAGTACTACTAGTAGTAGTGAACATATAGCTAGAAAACCATTCATGCACATGGACATGGCGCCGGTGTTACCTCTGATTAGATCGATCAACTCTTGTTTCTTTTTCCCGGCGTCCTACTTTGCCCTCGGAGGTTGTACTGATCATCACTCATGGGCGCATAAAATGTTGCCCGCTTTTTACTGCTTGTGAGGTCACACTCAAATGATCTTTATTGATTGCTCCCAGATGCAGCATGCATGCATGCATGCTCTCACACTCTTTCTCTCCCCTACACACGGCCCGTGCTCAACAGCACACAATTGCAACTTGGAGTTTTGACCTCTTAGAAAAAGTTCAGTGACCAACCTCCATAATTTGGCATGATTATATGTTGGGGGAATCATCATTTATCATGATTCAACCGCTGACCAACTCTTTACCACACTGGAACCACATTTATGTCGCCAGGCACGCTATTAGCAACCCTCTTAATTTTGTTTTAATTAAGCACCCCTTGTTAGCTGAGATCAATCCTATATATATAGTATAGTACCTAGATTGATGTAGAGGGAAATTTTGTCAAGCAAATAGTTGGTGTCATCAATGTTGGCATATATATGCTTGATTTATGAAATGTGTAAAGCGATTTTGCATTGTATAGTCGTCCTTAGGAATTGAAGTTCTTCTCGTTACCTATACGCCAACCTACAAACGTTCCTAAGCATAAAAGTGAAAAAATACAGATTGAAAAGAAAAAGGAAACCAAAAGAGAAAGACCTTTTTTTTTTGTTTAGTTATCACTTTTTAATTGTCAGAGCGCCAAAAAGGGAGAAGGAGAATAATTTGTATGCTTGAGAAGTATCCTATTTTATTTGACGGCAGCTACGTTAAAAAGATATGAATTGCTCCAAAACAGAAAGCTATGACAAGGCACGAACTTAGGCCAGTAGGCGGTTAGGCAACATCTTAACGATAGTGACATGTCCAATTTTCTCCCAGCAAGTCCCAACAAAATTACTGCATATGACTTTGCACTATAATTTTATTTTGTTCGGTCATGAAAAAACATCATATAATTATTTACCATGTGTTTGCATGCAGTCGCGAGCCAGCATACTTGGAGTAATAGAGAGGAAAATGGAGGAAAGGCTTGAGAAAATGAACAAGGAGGCCTCGAGCATGGAAGAAGATGATCTTCTCGGGTGGGCGATGAAGCAGTCCAATCTTTCGAAAGAACAAATATTGGACCTCTTGCTGAGCTTGCTGTTTGCCGGGCATGAGACATCGTCCATGGCGCTCGCCCTCGCCATTTTCTTCCTCGAAGGTTGCCCTAAAGCCGTTGAAGAACTGCGGGTACGTACAAATTCAGTCTACTATTACACCAACTCAAATTGATCTGTGCTAAACTAGACATAGCTATCTTTCGGAAGAATTAAAAAAAAAACACATCCAGTACATATATGGATGGTGAAATGCACCAGAAATATCATGGAAATATTGACAGTGAATCCGTGGCCGTGCAGGAGGAGCATCTTGAGATTGCTAGGAGACAGAAGCTGAGAGGGGAGTGCAAACTGAGCTGGGAAGACTACAAAGAGATGGTTTTCACGCAATGCGTAAGGCCCTCTTGATTTTGTCCGTTTCCCCCCTCGTAATATCAGTGCAAGATATATGCGTGTGACCTGGCCTTTTGTTGGCTACTTCCAGCTCCTAGTAGCACAAGGCTCGTCTAGGTGCGTAGCGCAATAGGAACTTCCCAAAATGCCATGCAAGAGCGGGAGAGGCTCCGTCGTCGATGCAAGTTGGCCAGCCACTCGTTTGGACCGTATAGTGTCCGCTTGCTCTTCTGTCTAGCTAGCAGCCGATGGCTTTTGTTTTGGAGGTTTGTTGATGCAGTGCGTGGCCAATGGACGGATGGTTTTGCACTTTTGCCAGGATCCAAAATGGTCTGGGAAGTACGTGTTGCTGGGTGTATATATATGCCAGCGTCCGTCAAGAAGGTATCTTTGTCGTGTGCCCTGGTATCCAGACGGCACGAGCAGAACACGTCAAACATACACCATCTAGTCTGGTAAAAAATCAGTGATTTGGGCTAAACTAACTGGGGTCAGGACAATGGCTTCTTTGCCATGGGGAAATATCACTGTCCATACACAGTTTGATGCCAAGGCAGGTCATCCGATCCCCTGAAAAGTTGGGGAGCACATGTCCTCCTTGATACAGTAGTAGTATAGTATCGTGGGTGCTGTGCTACTGTGTGGAACTATACATTGTGTCATTGTACACCAAAATAGCATCTTCTGATCCTACATTCCAACTGCCGAACTCTCTTGTTTGGGAGTACAAAAGTGACAAATGTTGGACTCCTTATCTGCCTCTTTTGTTGCAGGTTATAAACGAGACCTTGCGGCTAGGCAACGTGGTCAGGTTCCTGCACCGGAAGGTCATTCGAGATGTGCACTACAATGGTTGGTGGCTTAACTCCCTCTCCCTGTATGCATTTCTTCGACTTCCTATAGAGTTGCTGAATGTTTGCATGTGCGTCGACTGACAGGGTATGACATCCCGAGCGGATGGAAAATTCTGCCGGTGTTAGCGGCGGTGCATCTCGACTCGTCGCTGTACGAGGACCCCAGCAGCTTCAACCCTTGGAGATGGAAGGTCAGTGCCTGAACGATGCTTGCAATTTTATTCACACGAAATCAACCAGAACCATGAATCGATCCATGTTTGAAAGAAGAAGAAAAAAAATATGTCTAGCAGTCGTTGTTGTCTAGCCAATCATAAGCCTTCATGACGTTTGCACAGTGAAACTTAATTCAGTGGCAAAGAATGTGCACGATCGAGCTAATAAATGTGTTCCTAATTGGAGTACAGTAGTGCATAGACTAGCTGGGCAGATTGTGGAAATGCACGACTTTTCAGCTCCACTCGACGATAACAACACGCACGTACGCACGGGCCTGACATGAAAGGGAATGTTGAGCTCGCATGCGCACGTGTGCTCTTGATGTGGTCCGACCGATCAAAAGAGACGTGTTTGCTCCCTCTCGCTCTGTCTTCCTCTGGCTCGGTCAAAGGAGCCCCCATTGTCCGTAGCATGGGGGTTCACCGGGTCGCCACCATCTAGTGCGGCTAGGCTTAAACTTACGCTAGCTATATATGCAGCCAGCAGCTTGGACTCTACTGTGTGCGCATGGTCCAAGCGGAAGAGAATCCAATCAGTGGGCGATTGGAACGAGTCGGGGACCCGTCCATCTCCGGGCACATCCCATCCTTATCCGTCACGTACAAAACGACGCCATTAATCACGACTGTAATGCCCGTGGGGAATATGTGGTCGTGGCAATAGCACCACCACCACCACTTCCATCACCATGACGAAGACAAACCTGAAACGTACGTGCATTCAGTCAGGTTCAGAGGTGTTGACGCTGTGCGTTTGCTGTTTGTTTGTTGCAGGGCAACGCGTCCGGCGTGGCGCAGAACAGCAACTTCATGCCCTACGGCGGCGGCACGAGGCTCTGCGCCGGGTCGGAGCTCGCCAAGCTCGAGATGGCCATCTTCCTGCACCACCTGGTGCTCAACTTCCGGTGGGAGCTCGCCGAGCCCGACCAGGCGTTCGTCTACCCGTTCGTCGACTTCCCCAAGGGCCTGCCCATCAGGGTCCATAGGATTGCACAGGAAGAAGAAGGAGAAGAGGAGTAAAGCGTTTTGACCGTGGACATATATGACCGGTGGCTCAGTCTAGCGTCTAGGGGAGAGTATACAGAGGAAATGTACACATGTCCGTCCTTGTTTTCTTTCCCTTTTGGGTTTGTGTTATGTAGATGGGATAAACAAAGATGCTAGGGTATTACCATAAGAGGAAATGCTGGTAGGCTCAGCAGTAGAGTTGTAATAAGGCCGGCCCACAGCCCACTAGTAAGTGATTCCAAAGAGTAGGCCTAGCGGTCTTGCTATCTTGCCTCGTTCCTCCAGCCAAATCATATTTGATTCTAAAAAAAGACAATTCATATTTTCCCCTAAAAAAGCAATTCATATTTGGCGCTTCAGGCGCCACTTATAGGCATCTTTGCGAATGGCGCGTACCCTCCTAGCACACACATGCCTAGGAATTGGGCCGGCATGTTTAATTTATTTTCTTTTGCACTGCATACTTATTGCGCGTGGGTTGATGGAACCACTGCCACATAAAATGTTGTGACAGTCCTGGTCACTCTTTGGCGATTTGGTATGCTGGAAGGCCATTCATGAGCAAAAATTTCAAAGTTCTCATGCAACACACCAGCTTATCACACGTTACTTAACTGAATTTGAAGCATCTCATACGAAACAAACAGAACCGGCAACCGACAGTTGTGTGGCAGGGACGTGGGGGTTGGACTCTTCCGCCCCTGGCTTTGCGAAGTTGAATGTTGATGAGGCAATTGCCAGATTGCTCAAATTCAGGTTCTTTTGGTGCGGTTTGCAGGGACTCTAATGGATTATATATGGGGTCTTCGACCATCAACTGCCGTGATGTTTTAGATCCAGCAACTCTCGAAGCTTTAGCCTACTGTAAGGCACTAGCTCTAGCCAAGAATTTGTGTCTCTGTAATATTGTGATTGCATCAGATTGCAAAGAAGTTATACAAGATATCAAATATGTTTCTTGGTGCCAAGCATGCAAGTATAATCATAGAGATCATCATCATTGCCCTTGAGTTCCAGTCCTGCTCTTTCATCTTTGAAGGACGGTAGTCCAATATCAAGGCCTGTAGTCTTGCTAAATTCGCTCTAAACCTTTCTGCAGGTCAACATACAAGGGTCAGCCCCACATATTCATTGTATGACTATGAACTCTATTGTTAATCAATATGAAGTGAAGCGTGTTTAGCCTAAAAAAACTTATTGTGAGTGTAGTTTTCGGGTGCCACACGTGTATTACGATTTTGGAAGCTTCTAGATGCTTCTCAAACTAGTTTTCTTCTGGTGTTTTGCCTTCTTTCTGGTTTTCTTATTTTTCTCTTTTTTGCATGTATTTTTGTTCTTGTAAAATTCAAATCCACGATCTTTTTACAAATTTGTTTTTTTAGATTGATGAGCTTTTTCAAACTCGTAACTTTTTTCAAATCCACAAAAAAAATTGATAGCGATGAACTGTTTTGAAATTGGTGATTTTTTATAAAATTTGTGAAATAAAAATCAAATTCATGATATATTTTTTTAAATCATGGATTTTTCCTAATGTGTAAACTTTTTCCAAATTCATTAAAAATTACAAATTTTTTTAATTTACCGAACCAATAACTTTTTTTGAAACTCATGAATTTTTTTCCAAATTTGTTAAATTATTTTGTATTCACAATTTATTAAAATATATAATATATATTCTAATATTTTGAAAAGTCAATGGTCAATGGTTCAAATGGTGAGTGGTCTTGGTCAAAATGACGATCGAGTGAAACAACAACCATCGAGCGAGTTGAGCGATCGAGCAGTTTGCTCGTGCTTGATGGGCGGGCCCAACAGACTATGGGCGTGGGCACCGGCTGGACAAATGGCGCATAAGGCGTTGTATAGGCGACCACCTTTCCATGTTGCACAAGGTGTCGCACTGCATGTACATTACTTGTCGCAACCTACGCATTTTTCTTTTTTTCATAGATTTATTTATTTAAAATGTTTTATCATTCAAACTGTGCATCCAAATCTCGGACCATTTTCACCGTTGGATTCCTTATATCGAAATTTTTAAAACTAGATCCCATGTTAATAGGTTTCGACGAACTTTTTTTCACGAAAAAACCAAACCTTTCTAGTTGTGGCAAGCATACAAGTATAATCGGAGAGATCACCATCACTGCCACTAAGTTCTAGTCCCGCTCTTTCATCTTTGAAGGACGGAGTCCAATGTCGAGGCATATAGTCTCCCTAAATTCGGTCTAAACCTTTCTATAGGTTGACATACGTGGCATGGTCATCCCCCTCATATTCATTGTATTACTAGGAACCCTGTTATTAGAGCTTGTCTGGGACTGTTCTACTCCTTAAAATTCAGCTCTGCTCCAGAAAACACAAGTCAAACGGGCTAGCTCCACGATATACCGCTTCACAAAAAAAAACTAAAATTTGGGATACAACTCCCAAATTTTTATGAAGCTCTTCAGGGGGAAAATATCCACCACTGCCACAAGTAAGTGAATACCTCTTCGTTTCTCCCCCTCAACCAATCAAATAGATCATTCCCATCAAATTTCACATTCTTGTAGCTGGAGATAGATGAAAGCCAAACATTCTTTGGTAGTGCTACAACTTCTGGATGGAACTGATCGAAAGTGAATTTAGTAGAGCGAAACTGATTTTGATGAAGTGGAGCAGTCCCAAACAGGCCCTTAATCAATAAAGTGGAGCGTGTTTAGCCTAGAACAAAAAACTTATTGCGCTTGCAATTTTCATGTGTCGCACTTGTATTATGTCTTTGGAAGCTTCTAGATGCTTTTCAAACTATTTTTCTTCTGTTTTTGTTTTCTTTTTAGTTTTATTTCCATTTTATTTTATTTTTCTTTTGTTTTTCCCTTTTTTCATTCATGACATTTTTTGTCAAATTCGTTATTTTTGTTTGATGGATTTTTGGTGGACATTTTTTCAAATTCATGAACTAAAAAAAATCCGCGACATTTTTGAAATCTGTTAAATTTTTTAAATTCATGATTTAAAAAAACATTGGCTTGTTCTAACGCGTGATTTTTTTTTCAAATTTCACAAAAAAAATCAAACTGATGAAGTTTTTTGAAATTCATGATTTTTAAAATTCGTGAATGTTTTTCCAAATTTGTGAACTTATTTTGTATTCGTGAAAAAAAATCAAATTAAATATATTGACAACTTTTTGAAAATTCAACGATCAATGGGTCAAAGAGTTAGTGGTCAAGGTCAAAGGGACGAACAAGCGAAACAACAACCATCGAGCAGTTGCTTGTGCTTGATGAGCCGTCACAGCAAACGAGGCACGTGAAGAAGTTCACACATGTAAACAAGTTTGTCCAATGAATATTCATTGCAGAAATAATCCTATAGATAGTACATGGTGTCGTAAGCGGCGAGTTGGAGCCCTCAAGCGTGACATGGCGAGGCCGAAGCACTCGAGTTGGGTGCGGCAAAGTCTGAATCGATCGTGGGAGTCGATGTGGTGATTATGTAATTAGGCCCGAGTCCACGGAGCGATAAGGTCGTCTTGGTGAACAGACAATGCAATGAAGTTGAAGCCGATTTATTTGGGCGAGAAGGTCTACATGTTTGGGATGGAGTCTGCAGGGTAGGGAGGTATGTGCACCAAGTTCATGCGGGAGGTCCGTGGAGTAAGGCATGCGCGAGGAGGTTTGACATTGCCCGCGCGGGATGGTCCGTGCAGTGCGATCCGCGTGATGAAGTGCGCGGAGGAGGGTCCGCCCGCTAATGATGTGTCATAATCCGTTGAGCGAGATGCGACAAAGCAGAGCCCTCGGGTCTGACCCAACGAGGCCAGTCGGCCCGAGTCCGCAGAGATGGAGTGGAAAGGGGAGATACATCAGCAAGATAAGGGCGTTGTGGAGCTGCTAGCGCGGCGAGGCCCGAGTCCACTAAGCTGTTAGCCGGCACTTTTATGAGAGTCATGCATTATGTTCTTCGAAAATACATTGGCATATGTGTTGTGGTCTATTTTCACGATATACTTGTGTTTAGCGAATCTCTAGAGGATCATGTCACTCATCTTATAGACGTCTTGCATGTGCTTAGAAACGAGAGACTTTATGCTAACATGGAAAAATGCATTTTTGGTGTCGACAGATCGTTTTCTTGGGCTTTGTTGTATCTTCCAAGGGTGTTCATGTCCATGAGTCTAAAATTGAAGCAATTAAAACTTGGCCACAACCCACTAATTTGCAACAAGTGCGTAGTTTCGTTGGTTTGGCCGGTTTCTATCATCGCTTTTTTAAGGATTTTAGCACTATTGCCTCACCGGTGCATGCCTTGAGTTAGAAGAGCGCACCCTTTGTTTGGGGACCCTCTCAATCTACCGCTTTTGAAGAGCTCAAATCTTTGCTTACACATGCTCCAATCCTTGCATTGCCTAATTTCAACAAAACTTTTTGAGGTCCATTGTGATGCTAGTGGTAATGGTATTGGTGGAGTTTTGATGCAAGAAAAGCGACCCATTGCATATTTTAGTGAAAAACTTTCCGGAGCTCAACTTAACTATCCCATCTATGACAAAGAATTTTATGCTTTAGTGCGAGTATTGCATGTTTGAGAGCATTATCTTCGCCCACATGAATTTGTCATACATACCGATCATGAAACACTTAAGTATCTTAAAGGTCAAACCAAGTTGAATAAACGGCATGCTAAACGTAGTGAATTCATTGAGTCTTTTCCTTATGTGATCAAGTACATTAAGGGTAAAGAAAATGTTGTGGTGGATGCTCTTTCCCGCAAGCACATGCTAGTTACTCAACTTGAATTGAATGTTATAGGCTTTTAGCATGTTAAAGATCTTTATGCACATGATCCTTCATTTGCGCTTCCTTATGCCAAATGTCTTGCTAACACTTGTTGGGATAACTATTACCTCAAGAATGGCTATAAACTATTACCTCAAGAATGGCTATCTTATGCGCGCTAACAAACTTTGTATACCCGAGTCTTCTCTTTGTTTGTTACGTTTGCAAGAGGCTCACGGTGGTGGACTTATGGGACATTTCGGATGCGACAAGACCTTTGCCACACTCTTTGTAAGGGCATTTCCTTACTTTGTGTTTTGGATGATGATTGAGGTAGCCCCGGACTAGGGGGTGTTCGGATAGCCGAACTATCATCTTCGGCCGGACTCCTGGACTATGAAGATACAAGATTGAAGACTTCGTCCCGTGTCCGGATGGGACTTTTCTTGGCGTGGAAGGAAAGCTTGGCGATACGGATATGTAGATCTCCTACCATTGTAACCGACTCTGTGTAACCCTAACCCTCTTCGGTGCTTATATAAACCGGAGGGTTTTAGTCTGTAGGACGAACAACAATCATACCATAGGCTAGCTTCTAGGGTTTAGCCTTTCTGATCTCGTGGTAGATCTACTCTTGTACTACCCATATCATCAATATCAATCAAGCAGGAGTAGGTTTTACCTCCATCGAGAGGGCCCGAACCTGGGTAAAAACATTGTGTCCCTTGTCTCTTGTTACCATCCGCCTAGACGCACAGTTCGGGACCCCCTACCCGAGATCCGCCGGTTTTGACACCGACATTGGTGCTTTCATTGAGAGTTCCTCTATGCCGTCGCTATCAGGAAGGATGCCACATCCCGTCTTTAAAGACGGCACTGTCGCTAAAGGAGCTTTGGCTATCGGCCAAACTCTCCGGCTAGGCGGTTTCCTCATGACCGCCTGTCCGGCCGCCACGCCGACGATGACTTCTCGGGTTATCGAAAGCAATCTTCACGTTAGCTCGGAACTCGCCGAGCAGTTGGATCTGATGGAGCTCTCTTCCTTAAACGAGCTCTTGGATCGCATCGCTGCCCTGGGAGTCGCTACAGACTACGATCAGATTAGGCCTAAACCCGATCTGAGAGAGATTAACTCTCCCCAAGTTACCCACCACGTTGCTGTGGTAGAGGAACAATACGGCGACCCTTCTTCTATCTAAAGACTATCTATGTCCGGATTCCCGATCCCTCCATGCCGGATTCCCGCGGAAGGGAGGATGTTACTCAAGCCCTGAACCTAAAGTCAGGCAGCGGGCTAGATTCATTGGACAACATCCAAGAACCCAAGCTTCCGAGTTCGGAAACTACTTGGCCCCTGAGTTTTAAAGTGGACGGGGTTCCGAATTTAATTCCACCCGCCCACCCAAACATAAGCAATCTATCCCTAATCCGGCAAGAGCCCGCAGAAACAGTACACCATTACTGGGCCAGGTTCCTCCTGGTTATGAACAGGATAAAGGACTGCCGCGAGGAGGACGCAATTTCATTCTTCTGCAATAATTGCATGGACAAGGGAATCCTCAACGCCGTAAGTCATCGTGAAATTACACGCTTCACTGACTTAGCGTCCGTAGTACGAAAGTACTGTGCGATGGAAAGCGCCTGGAAAACCGAAATCAATTTTTGGGACAATCCAGCCCTGAATACAACCCGAGTCCGAAATAAAAGGGTGCATTATCGCCAGGCACCTGGGTTAAACACCAAAAAGCAAAAACCCTCTATAGGGCATGGAACCGCACTGGAAGGATGGCTCAATGGACCCTGCAAAATTCATAGTACAGAGGGCGCCACCCCAACTCACAGCCTTAGAGTATGTTGGATACTACGACAGGTGGCCAAAAGTGGCGAGGAGCTTCTAACTCCAGAATACCAGTCCAAGGATACCAGTACGGTATTAACAGTCTTCGAGACTTTCACATCAAATAATATACAGAAACAAACACTCCGCAGCCTTGCCGAAGTCTACCAAGTAGCAACAATAAACCCATGTTGTGACACGGCTATCACCTTTAATGCCAGTGACGAACCTAAATTCCGAACAGCCCAAGCACCAGCCGCATTGGTCCTCAGTCCAATAGTGGATGACTTTCGCCTTACCAAGGTACTCATGGACGGTGGCAGCGGACTGAACCTCATTTACGAGGAAACCCTCCGAAAAATGGAAATAGACTGGAGCCGCATTGTGCGAAGCAGCACAACCTTTAGAGAAATAATCCCCAGTCGGGAAGCATGCTATACAGGAAAAATCACACTGGATGTGGTGTTCGGCACACCGGATAATTACAGGTCCGAGGAGGTCACGTTCCAAGTGGCCCCGTTCAGCAGCGGATATCACGCTCTATTAGGGCGAGAGGCATTCACAATTTTTCAAGCTATACCCCATTACGGGTACATGAAGCTCAAAATGCCCGGGCCCAATGGAATCATCACTCTTGCTAGTGACCCAAACATAGCACTCCGCGCCGAAAACAAGACAGCCGCACTGGTCCTGGAGGCACTATCCAAAGCCCTAGCGGCCAAGGAACTCACTACGGTGCGCTCCACGGTGAATAGGAACGATATGATACTCGATAAGAGATCCAAGTCCACCTCCTTTAAAGCAGTAGACGAAATAGTCAAATTCCAAGTCCATCCAACGGACCCTACAAAAACGGCCCCCATTGGGGCACAATTAAACCCTGATGTAGACGCCGCACTAATAGAATTCCTACGCGAAAATTGGGACATCTTTGCCTGGCACCCTTTAGACATGCCAGGAATCCCACGCCGGCTGGCCGAGCACAGCCTAAACATCATAAAAGGATTCAAGCCAGTCAAACAGGCTCTTCGGCGTTTTTCCGAACCCAAGAGACAGGCCATGGGAGAGGAACTAGCCAAATTATTGGAGGCCGGATTCATCAGAGATATAAAACATCCGGACTGGCTAGCAAACCTGGTGATGGTACCAAAGAAGGACAAATCTTGGCGCCTATGCGTCGATTTTAAAGACCTCAATAAGGCTTGCCCAAAGGATCCCTTCCCCCTCCCCCGCATCGATCAAATTATCGACGCTACCGCAAGACAAGATTCATTGTGTTTCCTCGACGCATACTCCGGCTACCACCAAATTAAGATGGCAGAGCCCGACCAGGCCGCAACGGCATTCATCACCCCATACGGCCCATTCTGCTTCAACACAATGCCCTTTGGGCTCAAAAATGCCGGCGCAACATATCAGCGCATGATTCAGACATGTCTGGCAAACCAGATTGGCAAAACAGTGGAGGCATACGTAGACGATGTGGTCGTCAAAACCAAGCACGTCGAAACTCTAGTAGACAACTTGAGGCTCACGTTCGATAATCTCTAAACATATGACATTAAGCTTAACCCGGAAAAATGTGTTTTCGGCAGCCGAAAAGCTCTTGGGCTTCATTGTATCCGGTAGAGGAATTGAAGCAAACCCAGCCAAGATCCAAGCTCTGTCACAATTGGATATCCCAAAGGACCTCAAACAAATACAAAAATTGACGGGATGCGTGGTGGCTTTAAGCCGCTTTATCTCCCGTTTAGGAGAAAAGGCATTACCCCTTTATCGCCTCCTCCGACGCACCGTACACTTCGAGTGGACGGATGCCGCCACGGCTGGATTCGATGAAATAAAAGCCATATTGGCAACAAACCCGGTCCTGGCCGCGCCCAACATAGGAGAACCAATGCTATTATATATCGCGGCAACTCACCAAGTGGTGAGCGCGGTGCTCGTTGTCGAATGAGAAACGGACGGACACAAGTTCCCCCTTCAAAAACCAGTTTACTATGTGTCCACTGTCCTGACTCCATGCAAGTCACGGTACCCGCATTATCAGAAGATAGCGTACATGGTGTTCATGGCATCCCGGAAGCTGTGACACTACTTTCAAGAGTGTTCGATAACAGTAGCCTCTGAAGTACCTCTTAATGACATTATAAACAACCGCGACGCAACGGGCCGGATTGCCAAATGGGCCATTGAGCTCCTCCCGTTCGACATAACCTATAAGCCACGGCGAGCTATTAAGTTGCAAGTTTTGGCCGACTTCATCGTCGAATGGACTGAAGCCGAACTCCCTAAAGAGTACGGCGCATATTCCAACTGGATCATGCACTTCGACGGCTCCAAAATGTTGGCTGGTCTGGGGCTGGCGTTGTCCTGATGTCCCCAATCGGAGATACGGTTCAATACGTACTCCAGATAATGTATACGGACTCCAACAATGCAGCCGAATACGAGGCCCTTCTACATGGCCTCCGGATGGCAGTCTCCATGGGCATTCAACGCCTAGAGGTGCGCGGGGATTCGAACCTCGCGATATCCCAAATAAATGGAGACTTCGATGCCAAGGATCCGAAAATGGCAGCTTATCACAACGCCGTCCTAAAAATGTCAACTCGGTTTGAAGGGCTCGAATTTCACCATATAGCCCTGATAACAACCAGGCAGCAGACGTATTGGCACGCATTGGCGCAAAGCGCGATGCCGTCCCTCCCAACATCTTCCTAGAGAGGCTGTTCAAGCCATCCGTACTATGGGAGCGGGAATCCGGAAATAATAACCCGGACCCAACCGCACTGCCTGACACCGAACATTCTGACACAATCGGTGGTCCTGCCAACGAAGTAACATCCTCAGCCCACGTAATAATGGCAGTCATTGCCCCGTTGACGGAACCATTCCTAGCCTACCTAACCAGGCAGGAACTTTCCGAAGACCAAAACAAGGCCCACTGCATAGTGCGGCGATCTAAAGCCTATAAGGTCCATGAGGGAGAGCTTTACAAGAAAAGCACAACCGGAGTCCTTCAAAGGTGTATCTCCGAAGAGGAAGGGCGGAACCTTCTGGCTGAAATTCATGCCGGACTCGGCGGGCACCATGCCGCAGCCCGGGCCCTTGTAGGCAAGGCCTTCCGTACAGGATTTTATTGGCCGACGGCCCGGGCAGATGCTCAGGACTTAGTCCAACGATGTGTCAGTTGCCAGCTCTTTGCTAATCAAAGCCACATGCCACCCACCGCCCTCAAAACTATACCCATAACCTGGCCCTTCACGGTCTGGGGGCTTGACATGGTTGGACCCCTTAAAGGAGGAACCCACAAGCAAAGATACCTACTGGTCATGGTGGATAAGTTCACCAAATGGATAGAGGCCAAGCCTGTCAAGACAGCCGAATCCGGACCGGTGATAGACTTCATATCAGGGGTCGTACACCGTTACGGCATCCCCCATAGCATCATCACTGACAACGGCATGAATTTCACGGCTGACGAGGTTAAACTCTGGTGCAAAAACATGGGCATCAAACTCGACTATGCTTCAGTATATCACCCTCAAACTAACGATCAAGTCGAGCGAGCAAATGGTCTAATCATGAGCGGCATCAAACCCCGATTAGTGTGGTCCCTTAAGGAATCTAACACGCACTGGGTAGAGGAGCTCGACTCCGTACTCTGGGGGCTGCGGTCCACTCCAAATCGCATGACCGGATTTACACCATTCTTTATGGTATACGGCGCAGAGGCAGTTCTTCCCTGTGACATAATTCATGACTCACCTCGCGTGCGCATGTACGAAGAAAGAGAAGCCGAGCTCGATCAACAGGACAGTTTGGACGCATTGGAGGAGGAGCGTGACCTGGCAAAAGCCCGTTTCGCATTCTATCAATAGCAAGCTCGAAGATATCAAAGAAGAGAAGTACGGGACAAAACTTACAACGTTGGCGAGTTAGTTCTACGCTTGCCGGACAAGAGAAAGGACAAACTCAAGCCCAAATGGGAAGGTCCCTTTATCATCGACCAAGTCCTGACCGGTGGAGCGTACCGTCTGCGAGATGCATCGGATAACCGACTCGAGCCGAACCCATGGAACGCAGACCGTCTCTGAAGATTCTACGCCTAGCGCCGGATTCTGAGTTCGTCTCCTTCCTCCGTCTATATTTTACATATTAGATGTGTTTTGTTTCTCTCCTTCTCCACCTTTTTTTTCTATTACAGCCTTTGAAAGCTTGTTCGCGCATTGTTCGCACACACTTGACGCACTATCCGTGCTCATTATACCTGGGGGCTTCTTTAAGGGAAGCTTATTTATACAGGCTTCATGCCCAACACATGTGTCACACTTCCGCATGTACCTTTTATTCACCATTATATGCATCGATATGACTTAAGTTTTGGCCAAGCTGGGTTGCCTGGCTCCTGTGCTTACCCCTACGTTCCCGATTGTTCGGCTAGGCGGTAAAGGGAGCACCTCTGCGATTGTTACTGCCGGGTCAGCCGGATGTGTACCTCAGACTGGGTGAAGCCGAAAGCTAGCGTTCTTAAGGGAATATTCGGTCGGTGAACTAAAAGATGATTTCTTATCTATTTATTTATCTGCCCCCAGATGTTTTTCTGTTTTTTTTGCAGTCTGGACATGCACTTTAGGGCATGCCCCCCAGGGAAAGGAACCCCTAACGGAACTATTCTCCCTGGAAGATGTTTCTTACTAACCATGTAATATAACATAACTAGTTGGGCACTTGTCTGATACAGCACTAATGACCCCTACGCCTGGTCTCCACACATGCCCCGGTTCTTATATAACCGCGAGGGTATTCGGACACACTCCGGACTATCGGGTCCCAAGGTTGAAGCGAAAAGGTCCGCTATGACAAATGATCTACAATCCGGCTAGAAGGCATTTTACATGTCATCTTAAATTACATAGTCAACTTGACTGGGCAATTCCTCTTCAATGCCATCCAGCAGGCTGTCTAGTTTACAGTCCTGTTGGGAGTACTTTGCGGCCAATTCTACTTGGCCGTACACTAAGCTCACAGGGATCTCCTTCCCATCGGGCCCCGCAGGCCCGACCTCGGCCATGTGGTTTGGGTCAGCCTTTGTGTACCGCGTCTTCACCATGGACCAGGCCTCCCTGGCGCCTTGACGGCAGGCCGATATCTTCCATAAGCGGAAGCGCTGCCGCGCTCCCTGAAGCCTCTCTACAAGCTCTCCAAGGCCTTCGGGCAGGGAGACAGATGGCCACAAGGCCTGAGCGATGCCTTTCATCACCTGCCGAACTCGTTCGTGCAGTTGCAAGAGCTCGGGAAGAAGGTCACCCATAGAATCGGGCATTTCCTCTGCAGGACGGCCTGTGAGCATACCTACAGACATAACTCTGTTAGTCGACTTCCTCGCCGAACTATTTTTCAAAGTTCGTTCAAGCACTTACTAAAAATGCCGTGTCGAAGCCGCCGATTCTCCTTAACGGAGTCAGATAGCTGGGCATAAAACATCCTTTAGTTCCTCACCCAGCTGGGTGTTGGCATCTTGGAGATTATTTTTCTCCTGCCTCACCCTTGTAAGCACATTCTCGCCGGCCTTTAACCGGCGCATGAGCTATTGCTTGTCCGGATCTACCCTGGCGCCATCTGCAATATTATTGTCAGACTTATACACACGCCGCACTTCACAAATTACTTATCTTTTGGAAGCATATACTACCTGAGGGGGTCTCTTTGGCTTCCCCCGCTGCGGCTAGTGCAGCCTCAAGTTCAGCTTTGCACTCCTCCAGCTCCTGGGATAGTTGGGCATTCTTTTCTGTAAGATCCTGCACAATAAATGATCCTTAAATCAGTTACTCTAACTATTTCAACTCTCGAGGGCTACTGGCATATATAACTGTCAAATTTTCTGACCCATATGTCTTTTACATACTGCTTCGTGGCTCTGGCTAGACCATTTTGAGCAGCACGGAGGTGCGCATCTCCCGAATGAAAGGCATCCAATGCCTCTGGGGAGAAACACGCGTCACGAAGAACTGTCCGGCGGCGCCTGTGATTCATGGCGCTCTCCACCTCGGAATTGGTGGCAGATAACCTGTCGGCTTCCTCTGTCGGAGGAACATCCGATGCACGCCCCGTGTTCGCCTCCGCTTTTGGACCGGGCTTTGGAGCCTGGCGAGCGGAGGATTGATTGGCAACCTCTCTGGATACAGTCCGACGAGCGCTCTTCTTCCTAAAAAGGCACGAGCGTTAGTATGCCTCCCGGGAATAAAACCGGAGAGTAAGGTGACGCGCCATACCGTTGCACCGGAGTTTCGATCCAGACCGCACTTCTTTTTAGCATGCTGGGCCGTGCTGCCCCTTGTTGGCCAGCCGCCGCGGGCTCGGCCTTCCGTCTCAAGGGCGCCTCCTGCGAAACACCATCGGTATACGGTGATCAAAAACACGCATGGATGGGTCATTTTCAAAGTATTGGGACTTCGGTCTCAGTTACCTACGAGGCGGGAAGTATTCCAGGGTAATCGGCCGTAATGGCGACCAAGGCATTATCGATGCTCAGTTGGTGGAAAACCCCGTCGATCAGCGCCACCGATATATCCAGATCCTCTTGGGAGGTCGGATCGAGGGACCGTTTCGGATCGTCGGGTTGCGGAGGCGGGCTATTTATATCCTTTACGGCCCGGCGCAGTTCCTGCGCCAAAGTCACAAAATGAGATACTTGACTATGGGAGTATGGATCGGATAGGCAAAAATGAATGTCCGCTTACCCAGCTTGGAGGATTGTTCATAGAAAATCCACCCTGCGGATTGATGCGGAGGAATTCCTCCTCTTCTCCCTTGTACAATGCGGACAAGATCTTCATCAGATCAGCGACCAATCCCGGCCCCTTACGGCCGCAGCGGGTGGCATCATCCTCCCCATTGAAATCCCACATGGGGTGGCCTCTATACTAGAGCGGCTGCACCCCCCGCATAATGTTGGAGAACGTTGCAGAAAACAAAAAAAATTCCTACGGTTTCACCAAGATCCATCTATGAGTTCATCGCGAGCGGAAGCGTTCAAAGAACGGGGATGATGTAGTCGAACACGACATGATCCAAATCACCGGAGATCCTAGCACCGAACGGACGGCACCTCCGCGTTCAACACACGTACGGAACAGCCACGTCTCCTCCTTCTTGATCCAGCAAGGGGAGAGGAGAGGTTGAGGGAGATGGCACCAGCAGCAGCACGACGGCGTGGTGTTGATGGAGCTGCAGTACTCCGGCAGAGCTTCGCTAAGCGCTATGGAGGAGGAGGAGGTGTCGGAGAGGGAGAAGGATGCAACCAAAGGCCTTAGGTGGATTTGCTCCTCCTTTTCCCCACTATATATAGGGCCAAGGGAGAGGGGGAGGCGCAGCCCTTGCCCCTTCCTCCAAGGAAGGGTGCGGCCAAGGGGGGGAGGAGTCCATCCTCCCCAAGGCACCTCGGAGGTGCCTTCCCCCTTTAGGACTCTCCCCTTTTTTTCCTTCTCTTGGCGCATGGGCCTCTTGGGGCTGGTGCCCTTGGCCCATGTAGGCCAAGGCGCACCCCCTACAGCCCATGTGGCCCCCCGGGACAGGTGGACCCACCCGGTGGACCCCTGGGACCCTTCCGGTGGTCCCGGTACAATACCGATAACCCCGAAACTTGTCCCGATGCCCGAAACAGGACTTCCCATATATAAATCTTTACCTCCGGACCATTCCGGAACTCCTCGTGACGTCCGGGATCTCATTCGGGACTCCGAACAACATTCGGGTTACTGCATATACATATCCCTACAACCCTAGCGTAACCGAACCTTAAGTGTGTAGACCCTACGGGTTCGGGAGACATGTAGACATGACCGAGATCGCTCTCCGGTCAATAACCAACAGCGGGATCTGGATACCCATGTTGGCTCCCACATGCTCCACGATGATCTCATCGGATGAACCACGATGTCGAGGATTTAATCAACCCCGTATGTAATTCCCTTTGTCAATCCATATGTTACTTGCCCGAGATTCGATCGTCGGTATCCCAATACCTCGTTCAATCTTGTTACCGGCAAGTCACTTTACTCGTACCGTAATGCATGATCCTGTGACCAGACACTTGGTCACTTTGAGCTCATTATGATGATGCATTACCGAGTGGGCCCAGTGATATCTCTCCGTCATACGGAGTGACAAATCCCAGTCTCGATCCGTGTCAACCCAACAGACACTTTCGGAGATACCTGTAATGCACCTTTATAGTCACCCAGTTACGTTGTGACGTTTGATACACCCAAAGCACTCCTACGGTATCCGGGAGTTACATGATCTCATGGTCAAAGGAAAAGATACTTGACATTAGAAAAACTCTAGCAAACGAACTACACGATCTCACGCTATGCTTAGGATTGGGTCTTGTCCATCACATCATTATCCTAATGATGTGATCCCGTTATCAATGACATCCAATGTCCATAGCCAGGAAACCATGACTATCTATTGATCAACGAGCTAGTCAACTAGAGGCTCACTAGGGACATGTTGGTGTCTGTTATTCACACATGTATTACGATTTTCGGATAATACAATTATAGCATGAATAAAGACAATTATCATGAACAAAGAAATATAATAATAATGCTTTTATTATTGCCTCTAGGGCATATTTCCAACAGTCTCCCACTTGTACTAGAGTCAATAATCTAGTTACATTGTGATGAATCGAACACCCATGGAATTCTGGTGTTGATCATGTTTTGCTCTAGGGAGAGGTTTAGTGAACGGATCCGCTACATTCAGGTCCGTATGTATTTTACAAATCTCTATGTCTCCATCTTGAATATTTTCACGAATGGAGTTGAAGTGACGCTTGATGTGCCTTGTCTTCTTGTGAAACCTGGGCTCCTTGGCAAGTGCAATAGCTCCAGTGTTGTCATAGAAGAGCTTGATCGGCCCCGACGCATTGGGTATAACTCCTAGGTCGGTGATGAACTCCTTCACCCATATTGCTTCATGTGCTGCCTCCGAGGCTGCCATGTACTCAGCTTCACATGTAGATCCCGCCACGACGCTCTGCTTGCAACTGCACTAGCTTACTGCCCCACCATTCAAAATATACACGTATCCGGTCTGTGACTTAGAGTCATCCAGATCTGTGTCGAAGCTAGCGTCGACGTAACCCTTTACGACGAGCTCTTCGTCACCTCCATAAACGAGAAACATTTCCTTAGTCCTTTTCAGGTACTTCAGGATATTCTTGACCGCTGTCTAGTGTTCCTTGCCGGGATTACTTTGGTACCTTCCTACCAAACTTACGACAAGGTTTACATCAGGTCTGGTACACATCATGGCATACATAATAGAACCTATGGCTGAGGCATAGGGGATGTCACTCATCTCTTCTATATCTTCTGCCGTGGTCGGACATTGAGCTGAGCTCAATTTCACACCTTGCAAAACAGGCAAGAACCCTTTCTTGGACTGATCCATTTTGAACTTCTTCAAAATCTTATCAAGATATGTGCTTTGTGAAAGACCTATGAGGCGTCTCGATCTATCCCTATAGATCTTGATGCCTAATATATAAGCAGCTTCTCCAAGGTCCTTCATTGAAAAACTCTTATTCAAGTAGGCCTTAATGTTGTCCAAAAGTTCGATATCATTTCCCATCAAAAGTATGTCATCTACATATAGTATGAGAAATGCTATAGAGCTCCCACTCACTTTCTTGTAAACACAGGCTTCTCCATAAGTCTGTGAGAACCCAAACGCTTTGATCATCTCATCAAAACGAATGTTCCAACTCCGAGATGCTTGCACTAGCCCATAAATCGAGCGTTGGAGCTTGCACACCTTGTCAGCATTCTTAGGATCGACAAAACCTTCCGGCTGCATCATATACAATTCTTCCTTAAGGAAACCATTAAGGAATGCCGTTTTGATGTCCATTTGCCAAATTTCATAATCATAAAATGCGGCAATTGCTAACATGATTCGGACGGACTTCAGCTTCGCTACCGGTGAGAAAGTCTCATCGTAGTCAACCCCTTGAACTTGTCGATAACCCTTAGCGACAAGCCGAGCTTTATAGATGGTCACATTACCATCCGCGTCTGTCTTCCTCTTAAAGATCCATTTATTTTCTATTGCTCGCCGTTCAACAGGCAAGTCAATCAAAGTCCATACTTCGTTTTCATACATGGATCCTATCTCGGATTTCATGGCTTCTAGCCATTTGTCGGAATCCGGGCCCGCCATCGCTTCTTCATAGTTCGAAGGTTCACTGTTGTCTAACAACATGATTTCCAAGATAGGGTTGCCGTACCACTCTGGTGCGGAACGTGTCCTTGTGGACCTTCGAATTTCAGTAGGAGCTTGATCAGAAGTATCTTGATCATCATCATTAACTTCCTCTCTAGTCGGTGCAGGCACCTCAGGAACATTTTCTTGAGTTGCGCCATTTTTCGGTTCAAGAGGTAATACTTCATCAAGCTCTACTTTCCTCCCACTTACTTCTTTCGAGAGAAACTCTTTCTCCAGAAAGGACCCATTCTTGGCAACAATGATCTTGCCTTCGGATCTGAGGTAGAAGATATACCCAATAGTTTCTTTAGGGTATCCTATGAAGACGCATTTTTCCGATTTGGGTTCGAGCTTTTCAGGTTGAAGTTTCCTGACATAAGCATCGCATCCCCAAACTTTTAGAAACGACAGTTTAGGTTTCTTCCCAAACCATAATTCATACGGTGTCGTCTCAACGGATTTCGACGGTGCCCTATTTAAAGTGAATGCGGCAGTCTCTAAAGCATAGCCCCAAAAAGATAGTGGTAAATCGGCAAGAGACATCATAGATCGCACCATATCTAATAGAGTGCGATTACGATGTTCGGACACACCATTACGCTGAGGTGTTCCAGACGGCGTGAGTTGTGAAACTATTCCACATTTTCTTAAGTGTGTACCAAACTCGTGACTCAAGTATTCTCCTCCATGATCTGATCGTAGAAACTTGATTTTCCTGTCACGTTGATTCTCAACTTCACTCTGAAATTCCTTGAACTTTTCAAAGGTCTCAGACTTGTGTTTCATTAAGTAGACATACCCATATCTACTCAAGTCATCAGTGAGGGTGAGAACATAACGATAGCCACCGTGAGCCTCAACACTCATTGGACCACACACATCAGTATGTATGATTTCCAATAAGTTGGTTGCTCGCTCCATTGTTCCTAAGAATGGAGTCTTGGTCATTTTACCCATGAGGCATGGTTCGCACGTGTCAAATGATTCGTAATCAAGAGACTCTAAAAGTCCATCAGCATGGAGCTTCTTCATGCGTTTGACACCTATGTGACCAAGGCGGCAGTGCCACAAGTATGTGGGACTATCACTATCAATCTTACATCTTTTGGTAATTACACTATGAATATGTGTAGCATTACGCTCGAGATTCATAAAGAATAAACCATTCACCATCGGAGCATGACCATAAAACATATCTCTCATATAAATAGAACAACCATTATTCTCGGATTTAAATGAGTAGCCATCTCGAATTAAACGAGATCCTGATACAATGTTCATGCTCAAACTTGGCACAAAATAACAATTATTGAGGTTCAAAACTAATCCCGTGGGTAAATGTAGAGGTAGCATGCCGACGGTGATCACATCGACCTTGGAACCATTCCTGACGCGCATCGTCACCTCGTCCTTCGCCAGTCTCCGTTTATTCCGCAGCTCCTGCTGTGTGTTACATATATGAGCAACGGCACCGGTATCAAATACCCAGGAGTCACTACGATTACTGGTAAGGTACACATCAATTACATGTATATCAAATATACCTTTGGTTTTGCCGGCCTTCTTGTCCGCTAAGTATTTGGGGCAGTTCCGCTTCCAGTGACCACTTTCCTTGCAATAAAAGCACTCAGTCTCGGGCTTGGGTCCATTCTTTGGCTTCTTCCCGGCAGCTTGCTTGCTGGGCGCGGCAACTACCTTGCCGTCCTTCTTGAAGTTCTTTTTACCCTTGCCCTTCTTGAACTTAGTGGTTTTATTGACCATCAACACTTGATGTTCCTTCTTGACTTCTACCTCTGCTGATTTCAGCATAGCAAATACTTCAGGAATGGTCTTTTCCATCCCCTGCATATTGAAGTTCATCACAAAGCTCTTGTAGCTTGGTGGAAGCGACTGGAGGATTCTGTCAATGACCGCATCATCCGGGAGATTAACTCCCAGCTGAGTCAAGCGGTTATGTAACCCAGACATAGTGAGTATGTGCTCACTGACATAACTATTTTCCTCCATCTTACAGCTGAAGAATTTGTCGGAGACTTCATATCTCTCGACCCGGGCATGAGCTTGGAAAACCATTTTCATCTCTTCGAACATCTCATATGCTCCATGTCTCTCAAAACGCTTTTGGAGCCCCGGCTCTAGGCTGTAAAGCATGCCGCACTGAACGAGGGAGTAGTCATCGGAACGTGCCTGCCAAGCGTTCATAACGTCTTGTTCTGCAGGGAGAACAGGTGCATCACCTAGCGGTGCTTGTAGGACATAATCTTTCTTGGCAGCTATGAGGATGATCCTCAGGTTCCGGACCCAGTCCGTATAGTTGCTGCCATCGTCTTTCAGCTTGGTTTTCTCTAGGAACGCGTTGAAGTTGAGGACTACATTGGCCATTTGATCTACAAGACATATTGTAAAATATTTAGACTAAGTTCATGATAATTAAGTTCATCTAATCAAATTATAATGAACTCCCACTCGGATTTGACATCCCTTTGGTCATCTAAGTGTTACACGATCCGAGTCGACTAGGCCGTGTCCGATCATCACGTGAGACGGACTAGTCATCATTGGTGAACATTCTCATGTTGATCGTATCTTCCATACGACTCGTGTTCGACCTTTCGGTCTCCGTGTTCCGAAGCCATGTCTGTACATGCTAGGCTCGTCAAGTTAACCCTAAGTGTTTTCGCTGTGTAAAACTGTCTTACACCCGTTGTATGTGAACGTAAGAATCTATCACACCCGATCATCACGTGGTGCTTCGAAACGACGAACTGTAGCAACGGTGCATAGTTAGGGGAGAACACTTCTTGAAATTTTGTAAGGGATCATCTTATTTACTACCGTCGTCCTAAGTAAACAAGATGCATAAAACATAATAAACATCACATGCAATTATATAAAGTAGTGACATGATATGGCCAATATCATATAGCTCCTTTGATCTTCATCTTCGGGGCTCCATGATCATCTTGTCACCGGCATGACACCATGATCTCCATCATCGTGTCTTCATGAAGTTGTCACGCCAACGACTACTTCTACTTCTATGACTAATGCGTTTAGTAATAAAGTAAAGTAGTTTACATGGCGTTCTTCAATGACACGCAGGTCATACAAAAAATAAAGACAACTCCTATGGCTCCTGCCGGTTGTCATACTCATCGACATGCAAGTCATGATTCCTATTACAATAGCATGAACATCTCATACATGACATATAGATCATTCATCATTCATCACAACTTTGGCCATATCATATCACAAAACACTTGCTGCAAAAACAAGTTAGACGTTCTCTAATTGTTGTTGCAAGTTTTACGTGGCTGAAGTAGGGTTCTAGCAAGAACGTTTTCTTACCTACGTGAAAGCCATAACGTGATTTGTCAACTTCTATTTACCCTTCATAAGGACCCTTTTCATCGAATCCGCTCCAACTAAAGTAGGAGAGACAGACACCCGCCAGCCACCTTATGCAACTAGTACATGTTAGTCGGTGGAACCGGTCTCACGTAAGTATACGTGTAAGGTTGGTCCAGGCCGCTTCATCCCACAATACCGTTGAAGCAAGATAAGACTAGTAGCAGCAAGAAAGTTGACAAATCTACGCCCACAACAAATTGTGTTCTACTCGTGCAAGAAGAACTACACATAGACCTAGCTCATGATGCCACTCTTAGAGAACGTTGCAGAAAACAAAAAAAATTCCTACGGTTTCACCAAGATCCATTTATGAGTTCATCTAGAAACGAGTGATTAGATGCATCTACGTACCTTGTAGATCGCGAGCGGAAGCGTTCAAAGAACGGGGATGATGTAGTCGAACACGACGTGATCCAAATCACCGGAGATCCTAGCACCGAATGGACGACACCTCCGCGTTCAACACACGTACGGAACAGCCACGTCTCCTCCTTCTTGATCCAGCAAGGGGAGAGGAGAGGTTGAGGGAGATGGCACCAGCAGCAGCACGACGGCGTGGTGTTGATGGAGTTGCAGTACTCCGGCAGAGCTTCGCTAAGCGCTATGGAGGAGGAGGAGGTGTCGGAGAGGGAGAAGGAGGCAACCAAAGGCCTTAGGTGGATTTGCTCCTCCTTTTCCCCACTATATATAGGGCCAAGGGAGAGGGGGAGGCACAGCCCTTGCCCCTTCCTCCAAGGAAGGGTGCGGCCAAGGGGGGGGGGAGGAGTCCATCCTCCCCAAGGCACCTCGGAGGTGCCTTCCCCCTTTAGGACTCTCCCCTTTTTTTCCTTCTCTTGGGGCATGGGCCTCTTGGGGCTGGTTCCCTTGGCCCATGTAGGCCAAGGCGCACCCCCTACAGCCCATGTGGCCCCCCGGGACAGGTGGACCCACCCGGTGGACCCCCGGGACCCTTCCGGTGGTCCCGGTACAATATCGATAACCCCGAAACTTGTCCCGATGCCCGAAACAGGACTTCCCATATATAAATCTTTACCTCCGGACCATTCCGGAACTCCTCGTGACGTCCGGGATCTCATTCGGGACTCCGAACAACATTCGGGTTACTGCATATACATATCCCTACAACCCTAGCGTAACCGAACCTTAAGTGTGTAGACCCTACGGGTTCGGGAGACATGTAGACATGACCGAGATCGCTCTCCGGTCAATAACCAACAGCGGGATCTGGATACCCATGTTGGCTCCCACATGCTCCACGATGATCTCATCGGATGAACCACGATGTCGAGGATTTAATCAACCCCGTATGCAATTCCCTTTGTCAATCGATATGTTACTTGCCCGAGATTCGATCGTCGGTATCCCAATACCTCGTTCAATCTCGTTACCGGCAAGTCACTTTACTCATACCGTAATGCATGATCCCGTGACCAGACACTTGGTCACTTTGAGCTCATTATGATGATGCATTACCGAGTGGGCCTAGTGATATCTCTCCGTCATACGGAGTGACAAATCCCAGTCTCGATCCGTGTCAACCCAACAGACACTTTCAGAGATACCTATAATGCACCTTTATAGTCACCCAGTTACGTTGTGACGTTTGATACACCCAAAGCACTCCTACGGTATCCGGGAGTTACACGATCTCATGGTCAAAGGAAAAGATACTTGACATTAGAAAAGCTCTAGCAAACGAACTACACGATCTCACGCTATGCTTAGGATTGGGTCTTGTCCATCACATCATTATCCTAATGATGTGATCCCGTTATCAATGACATCCAATGTCCATAGCCAGGAAACCATGACTATCTATTGATCAACGAGCTAGTCAACTAGAGGCTCACTAGGAACATGTTGGTGTCTATTATTCACACATGTATTATGATTTCCGGATAATACAATTATAGCATGAATAAAGACAATTATCATGAACAAAGAAATATAATAATAATGCTTTTATTATTGCCTCTAGGGCATATTTCCAACACATAATGCATATGGCCATTACCCCAATCATGGTCAGTCCAGAATGAGCTAACAACCTTATCCGGCTCATCAGGTAAATAACGTCCCTGTCGTTTTCCCTCTGAGGGCTCCGTGGACGCCAGCTTAGGCATTTCTTCAAAGGAGCGTTATTAAACTCAGGGAGGCCAACCCGGACATGGTCCGGCAGGGGGACATCTTCTATATAAAACCATGCCGAAGGCCAGTCTTCGGACGCCTTCTTCGGGGTTCCGGATAGATATCCAGTCCCGGCGATGCGCCATAGTTCGGCTCCGCCCACTTGATATATCGACCCCTCTTGAGAACGGGGCACAAGGCAGAACAACTTCTTCCACAGCGCAAAATGAGGCTCGATGCCCAAAAACAGCTTGCAATGGGCCACGAAGCCCGTGATATGCAAAATGGAGGCAGGCGTAAGGTTGTGCAACTGGAGGCCATAGAACTCCAGGGGCCCCAGGAGAAACGGATGAATTGGAAATCCGAGCCCTCTTATCAAATAAGAGACAAGGTATACCCGCTCTCCTTTGGAGGGGCTGGGGATGCTCTCCGCTTGCTTTCCGCCCTTATAAGTGGCGAGTCCGGCTCGAACCGGGACCATGAAGGCTGGGGGAAGAAATCCCTTGGTTTGGAGCGCCACTAGCTCACTGTGCGGGATGGAGCATCTCTCCCAATCTCCAGGCTTAGGGCTGGGAGGGCAAGAGGAGGAGCCGCGTCGACTGTCCATGATGGAATGGATTTCTGTCGGATGCGCTCTGATGAATGCTCGCGAAGGGAGGATGGTGTGATTCGGATCTAGATCCTCGTCTCTTTTATAGATAGCTCATTTGCGCAGTTAGGGGGTAAATGTAAAAATACCCTGACTTTTCACATTCGTTCAACACGTGAAAGACAGCCATTATTGGGTGCGGAAGCCGAGGAGCGCAGTGTTCATAGGAAGCCGGACGCTATTCAACAGGTACACAAGATTTGGAGAAGAACCCGCCTTGCAATGCCGAAGACAATCTACGCGCCGGACTCATCGCCATTGAAGCCTGGTTCGGGGGCTACTGAGGGAGTCCCGGACTAGGGAGTGTCCGGATAGCCGAACTATCATCTTCGGCCGGACTCCTGGACTATGAAGATACAAGATTGAACACTTCGTCCCGTGTCCGGATGGGACTTTCCTTGGCGTGGAAGGCAAGCTTGGCGATACGGATATGTAGATCTCCTACCATTGTAACCGACTCTGTGTAACCCTAACCCTCTTCGGTGCTTATATAAACCGGAGGGTTTTAGTCCGTAGGACGAACAACAATCATACCATAGGCTAGCTTCTAGGGTTTAGCCTTTCTGATCTCGTGGTAGATCTACTCTTGTACTACCCATATCATCAATATCAATCAAGCAGGAGTAGGGTTTTACCTCCATCGAGAGGGCCCGAACCTGGGTAAAAACATCATGTCCCTTGTCTCCTGTTACCATCCGCCTAGACGCACAGTTCGGGACCCCCTACCCGAGATCCGCCGGTTTTGACACCGACAATGATGACAACCCTTTGTTGGTCTAATCTTTCTCTAAGTGCTTCAGGTTCTCGGTGATTAGGCTTACATCAGTTTGCTATTCTCTCTGGAAGGAAAAGATCAAAGACGGTGTTTTTCTATGTGTTTATCTCTTTGGTCGTAGGGAACCCATACTATGAAGAGGGAATCCACATTGGAAGGATTTGAGGGAATCATTGCACGTACACTTCTGCCACACCCTCCGTTGCCTTACGTGTTTTGTGTGAGTGAGAGCTCCCCTTCTTTTCAACTGCCTACTGTGTTATCCCAGCAGTTGTACCGCTCGTTCGAGCGGTTGTACCGCTGACTCCTGGCACTTACCCAACCGCCACCCCAGGGGTGATACCCTGGGGATGAACAGCCCAGTCATGACCAAGCAGTTGTACCTCTGCTCCTGGGCAGTTGTACCGCCACCATGCTTAACATTGACTGTGGGTGTCTTTGGCGGTTGTACCGGCCAAGTACCGCTCAACAACCGGCCCGGGTTCTGTTTTGATGCGGTACTTGGGCGGTGGTGGCCCGGTTGGTCCGGTTGTGCCCCGCAAACCGGTACTACCGGTGCCCTAAGCGGTTCTACCGCTTGGGACTTAGCCACCCAAGTGTCCAGGGCCAAGCGGTTGCACCGGTGCTGTACCGCTCGATCACCGCCCACAAGGGTGAGTCCCTACTGTTTCAAGGCGGTGGTTGAGCGGTGGCTGGGCGGTTGTTCCGGTTGTTCTCCACAACCGGTACTACTGCCCTTCTGTCCGGTTGTACCGCTTGAGAGGGTTTCTGCAGGTTACTTGTGAGTCCCGGTTGTACCGGGACTAGGAGCGGTTGTACCGCTGCGGTGCTGTTTTTGCAGTAACGGTTGGATTTTAGGGTTTGCTATATAAGGGCGGTTCTTCTACCTACCACACTTACCTCTTGCCTCTCTCTCACCACCATTGATACCTTCAAGCTTTCTTGCCCGATCTCTCTCTCTCTATCCACTCAAACTTGATGATTTGCTAGGGATTGAAGGAGGAGACCTAGATCTGCACTTCCACCAAAGGATATTTGATTCCCCCATACTTTCTTGTGTGGATTTTGTTACTCTTGGATGTTTGAGCATCCTAGATGGTTGAGATCACCTCGGAGCCACATTCCATTGTGGTGAAGCTCCATGGTTTCGTTGGGAGCCTCCAATTCGGTTGTGGAGAGAGCCCCAACCTTGTTTGTAAAGGTTCGGTCGCCGCCTTCAAGGGCACCAATAGTGGAATCACGGCATCTTGCATTGTGTGAGGGCGTGAGGAGAATACGGTGGCCCTAGTGGCTTCTTGGGGAGCATTGTGCCTCCACACCGCTCCAACGGAGATGTACTTCCTCTCAAAGGGGAGGAACTTCAGTAACACATCCTCGTCTCCACCGGTTCCGCTCTTGGTTATCCCTTACCTTTAATTGTGCAAGCTTATTGTGTGTTGTACTCCTAGCTTGCTTGTGTGCTTGTTGTTGTTGCATCATATAGGTTGTTCACCTAGTTGCATATCTAGACAACCTACTTTGTTGCAAAGTTTAATTTGGTAAAGAAAAGTTAAAAATTGTAGTTGCCTATCCCCCCCCCCCCTCTAGTCAACTATATCGATCCTTTCAATTGGTATCAGAGGCTCGTCTCTTTATTAAGGACTTTGCCGTCCCAATAGTATGGTTGACACCGTAGACGGTGAGGAGGAGCACCCCGGTGTGATTCCGTCCTCGTCTACGGCCGATGGGGCATCCCCGGTCTCACGTGAGGAATTCAATGTGGCTTTGGACACATTGAAAATCTCCATGAGGACCGAGGTTAAAGGCATGTTCAAAGAGTTCCTTGATGGTCTAAAATTATCCACCGCACCTTTGGAAGTGGTTGCTCCCACTAACAAGGTGGCGGATGCCAACTCCGATAAGGGGGAAGCTTCTAGTGAAAAGGTTCCTTTGCCTAGTGGTAAAAGTGGTAATGGCATCTATTCTCATGTTGAACCACCTCTCACTTATGGAGGACCGGTTCCCTCCACGCATTTAAATCATGTAGGTTCTCCTCCCAAGATTGTGAAGAATGAGGATTTGACTCTTGGGTTTATCTCTTTAAACATCATTCAAATCATGTTAATACTAACCTTTGGAGAATCATTAAGGAAGGTTTTTATCCACATGATCGAAGCAACTTCACTCCTAGAGAAGCCGCGGATAATCAATTCAATGAGAATGCTCTCTTCATCATCCAAGATGCAATTCCACCCGAAGACATTGCGCACCTCCGACCCTTCACCGTGGCCAAGGAAGCATGGCACCATGTTGTTTCCCTCTACAAGGGAAGCGCAAGCATTCAATGCTCCAACTATGAAGTGGTGCAAGATGAAGTCGATGAGTTTGCAATGAATGAAGATGAAGAACCTCGTGAGCTCTACCGGAGATTAACCACTCTCGTGGTCTCGCTCCGAGATCATGGGAGCAAGGATACGGATGACAATTGGATCAAGCGCAAGTTCCTCAAGGCCATGATGCCCTACCACAAGGACATGTCCTCCATCATCCGTCAAAGGCCGGACTTCCACACCTTGTCCTCAAGTGAAGTGTTGGATGAGTTTGTGGCAATGAGGATCTTGGACAAGACCGCCGACAATGCGGTGTTGCATTCTCAAAGAGCAAAGAAGCCCAACCTTGCCTTGAAGGCCAAAGTTAGTGTGGAAGAAGAGGATGAAGAGGAAGAAGAGGAGAGCAACCCCGAAGATACTAAGTATGATTACCATGAGCACATGGCTCTTGCTTCAAGGAAATTTTGGAGCAAGAAGAACACAAGGCCCAACTTCAACAAGAATAACTCAAGTGGCTTCAAGGGCAAGCAACATGCGATAACATGCTACAATTGTGGCAATGTGAGACATTTTGTTGCGGAGTGCCCTTACAAGAAGAGGGAAGACAATGGTGGCAAGCTCATCCGAAAAGACAAAGCCAAGTCCTTCCCCAACAAGAACAACTTCACCAAGAAGACTCCAACTAAAGGGTTGGTGGCTCAAGAAGAATACCATGAGGATGATGATGATGATGAAGATAGTGAAGCCATGGCCATGGCCTCCGTTGCCATTGCCACATCTCCACGTGTGTCCCTCTTCGACTCACCCAACGAGAACATCACCGCCAAGTGCCTCATGGCTAAAGCCACCAACAAGGTAACCCCCAACATTAAAAACACCATCATTACTAATCCCTCCTTGACGGATTGAATTGATGAAAGTGAGGGGTCTAATGAGGAAGTAAATGAATTTGAGTCTTTTATGAGTAAGCTCAAGGGCAAATCCAAGAAGCACTTCGTTGCTCTCTTGGAACAACTTGGTGAAGCCAATGCCATGATCAAGGCTCATGAAGAAACCATCTATAAGATGGAAGGTCATAGTCATGACTATGCTGATGAGATACCAAATCTCTCTAATGCACTTGCAGAAGACGTGTTCATCGTTTGGCTCTTGAGGAGTCACACAACGATGACCATGCTAAATTAAACAAAGATCTTGATCATGCTCTTGTTGTATCTCGTGTGCTAAATTCCGAGAAGGCTAAACTTGGGGTTGACCATGATAGACTCAAGGAGGAGTTTTATATACTTGACAAGGTCCACAAGGTCTTGAAGGGCGCTCATGCTAGCCTCAAGGAGTCTCGTGTTCAACTCCAAGTGAAGTTAACCAAGGAGAAAGCCACTTTTCCTCATATGGTATTAATTGATAATGCAAATGCTACTAACCCATGTTATGAGCATGTGCATCTTGTGGAGGAGAATACCAAGTTGAAAGAGCAACTTGAGAGAGGCCTTGTGACGCGCATACAAGGTGAGAAGAACCTCAATGGCCTTTTGAGCAATCAAAAGGAAGTTATGGCCAAGGAGGGAGTTGGGTTCACACCCATGTCCAAGAACAAGAAGAAGAACAACAAGACCAAACGACCTCGCCCTCTCAAGCAAACTTTTGTGAAGGAGGGAGAGGGTGCTCCAAAGTAGAAGAAGAATAATGTGAAGGGTGGTGATGTCAAAAAGGGCAATGCCACCCCTTCCAACAAAGCCAACGACTTTAACCCTTCTTATGTGTTGTGCCGTGCTAGTGATGGGCATGTTTATGCTAAATTTGTTGGTTCTCCTTATGAGTACATTGAATGGTCTATTTGGGTTCCTAAGACCCTTGTTACTAACATCAAAGGACCCATTACATAATGGGTACCTAAACCAAGCATTGATCTCTTGTAGGTGTTTGCTTCCGGTGGGGGATCATGGTTGCTCGATAGTGGAGCCACAAATCATATGACCGGAAGCAAGGACTTGGTGGTGGACGTGCACAAGATCCCATCTATGCCCACCAATGTCGAGCGGGGTGATGACAAGTCTTCTAAGGTATTGGGTCTTGGCAAGGTTGTCATTTCTCATGATCTCACGATCGAGAAAGTCATGCTTGTTGAGTCCCTTGCATACAATCTACTTTCCATTCGTCAACTTGCACTCATGGGCTTTTCCACATTCTTTGATATTGATACTGTGGCCCTCTTGTGGAGCAAGACTCTTAAAGTAGCCTTTGTTGGGCATGTCGAGAACGGTCTTTATGTGATTAACTTTTCGGAGCGACCCACTAAGACTGCGACATGCCTAATGGCTAAAGTTGATGTGGGGTGGCTTTGGCATCGCAGTTTAGCCCACATCAATATGAGATCTTTGCAAAGTCTTCTCAAGGGGGACCATGTCCGTGGACTAACAAATGTTAGTTTTGCCAAAGATCGTGCTTGCAGTGCTTGTGTCGAAGGAAAGCTACATGAGAAGGCTCACCCTCCCACGACTATCATCTACTCGAAGAGACCCTTGGAGCTCCTTCACATGGATCTCTTTGGGCCTCCATCCTTTGATAGTCTTGGGGGTAGAAAGTATTGCTTGGTGATTGTGAATGATTATTCAAGATATACTTGGGTATATTTCTTCAAGAGGAAGAGTGAGACTCAACAAACCGTCATCGACTTTGCAAATGAAGCTCAACGTCAACACGATGCAAAGATCTTGATAATAAGAAGTGACAACGGCACCGAGTTCAAGAACTACACCTTGGATGAGTTTCTTAGTGATGAGGGGATCAAGCACCAATATTCTGTACCATACACCCCTCAACAAAATGGTGTCGCGGAGAGGAAGAATCAGACGTTGATGGATGCGGCAAGGACCATGATGGCGGAGTTCAAGTCTCCTTACAACTTTTGGGCCGAAGCCATCAACACTGCATGTCATGCATCCAATCGGCTCTATCTCCGCAAAGGCTTGAACAAGACTCCTTATGAAATACTCATCAGTAACAAGCCCAACCTCAAGTACTTCCGGGTGTTTTGGTGTAAGTGTTTCATTCTCATGAAAGGTGTCCGTTTGTCTAAATTTGAGGCTAGAGCTCATGAGGGCATATTTGTTGGTTATGCTACAAACTCTCATGCTTACCGTGTCCTCAACAAGTCCACGGGACTCATTGAGGATAAGTGTAACACGGAGTTTGACGATAATAACGGCTCCCAAGTGGAGCAAAGTGGTACTTGTGATGTAGGTGATGAAATTCCTCCCCAAGCCATAAGAAGAATGGGTGTTGGTCATATCCTACCCATTGAGGAACCCCTTGTGGCTGAAGGAGAAGGACAATGCTCCACTCAAGTGGAGCCATCACCGACCCAAGACCCACACACTTCCGAAGAACAGAGTGAAGGCCCTCAACCACGTGAACAAGATCAAGGGCAAGATCAACCTCAAGATGGTGGTGAGCCACCAAGTGATGCCCAAGGACAAGTTCTCCCTTTCGAGCAAGTTCAAGATCAAGAGCAAGCTCAAGACGGCGCTCAAGATGATCAAGTTATCCCTCCTCTTTTCACACTCGAGGAGGAATTAGAGCGTCGTGCCACGAAGATCGCTTCCAAGCTCACAACCAAAGGTCATCTCATGGAGAATGTGGTTGGAAGCCTAAGAAAGGGGGTAAGAACTTGTAGACAATTAGCAAACTATTATGAACATCACGCGTTTGTTTCTTGTGTTGAACCCCAAAAGGTCTATGAGGCGCTCGAGGATCGGATTGGCTCAATGACATGCATGAAGAACTCAACAACTTCGAGCACAACCAAGTGTAGAAATTAGTGCCAAGGCCAACCGGGAATCATAATGTCATTGGAACCAAGTGGATATTCAAGAACAAGCAAGATGCCCATGGAATCATTGTTCGCAACAAGGCTCGCTTGGTGGCACAAGGCTACTCCCAAGTCGAGGGTATCGACTATGGTGAAACCTTTGCTCCCGTGGCTCACCTTGAATCTATTTGTTTGTTGATTGCTTATGCTTCTCATCATAATTTCAAGTTGCAACAAATGGATGTGAAAAGTGCTTTTCTTAATGGTCCCATTAATGAGTTGGTGTATGTCAAACAACCCCCGGGGTTCGAGGATCCCTATTTCCCCGATCATGTTTACCAACTCAACAAGGCACTCTATGGCCTTAAACAAGCCCCACGTGCGTGGTATGAGCATCTTACTGAGTTGTTGCAAGGTCGTGGGTTCGAAATTGGGAAAATTGACACCACTCTTTTTACTAATAAGGTCAAAGGGGAGTTGTTTGTGTGCCAACTATATGTTCATGATATTATCTTTGGTTCCCCTAACAAAGCTTTCAATCAGGAATTTGCCGCTCTCATGACCTCAAAGTTCAAGATGTCCTTGATGGGAGAGTTGAAGTTCTTTCTCGGGTTCGAAATCAAGCAAAGAAGAGAAGGAAGCTTCATCAACCAAGCCAAATTCACTCAAGACATGCTCAAGAGATTCAAGCTAAGTGATGTCAAGCTGGCCTCCACTCCAATTCCCGTCAAATGCCAACTTGACATTGATCCCAATGGTAAAGCGGTGGATCGAATGGTATATCGCTCCATGATTGGATCCTTGCTTTACCTTTGTGCATCTAGACCGGATATCATGTTGAGTGTGGGAGTGCATGGTTTCAAGCCGCACCTAAGGAAAGCC
Organism: Triticum timopheevii; assembly: GCA_963921465.1. Lineage (NCBI taxonomy): Eukaryota > Viridiplantae > Streptophyta > Magnoliopsida > Poales > Poaceae > Triticum > Triticum timopheevii. Next base: position 476,424,061 of record OY997268.1, read on the forward strand.
ACTTTGTGGCAGTCAAGCGAATCTGTCGATACTTGGCTCAGACCCCAAACTTTGGCTTATGGTACCCAAGAGGAGCCAACTTTTATCTTTTGGGCTATTCAGACTTAGATTGGGCGGGAGAAAAAGTGGATAGGAAGTCCACCTCCGGAGGGTGCCAATTTCTTGGTTGCTCTTTGGTGAGTTGGTCTTCTAAGAAGCAAAGTTGTGTCTCTCTCGTCCACCGAAGCGGAGTATGTGGCTGCCGGTAGTTGTTGTGCTCAACTTCTATGGATGAGGCAAACTTTGAAGGATTACGGTGTCACTTGTGACAAAGTGCCTCTTTGGTGTGACAATGAAAGTGCCATCAAGATCCCTCTCAACCCGGTGCAACACTTCAAGACGAAGCATATTGAGATTCAGTATCACTTCATCTGGGATCACATTAGGCGAGGGGAGATCAAGCTCAAGTATGTCAACACTCATGATAACCTTGCAGATATTTTCACGAAGCCCTTGGATGAAGCAAGATTTCGCGAGTTAAGGCATGAGCTAAATATCATTGATTCGAGCAATGTGGTTTGAACCCTTGCACACCCCACCATACTCATCATGGTGTCTTATTCTAGGTGTAGGCATGGACATAGAGGGAGTATTGTTCTCTCAATGAACTCCTCCTCCCCCCATTATGCATACATTGATCAACTCTTTCACATTAGCCATGTTTGATAGTACTTGTGCTTCAAAGACGAGTTTTGGTCATGGGCCCAAGGATAATTCTTCGCGGTGCCATACTAATTGACTCAAACATAGGTGGCTCCGGCCACTGCCCTCTCTTGGGAGAGGTTGTGTTTCGTGTTTCTTTTTCTTTGTTTGTCTCGCCTTAGTCTTGTTAGGACCTAGGTGGTGTGGTCTCCAAGTTGGGCTTTTCTCTCGCTGGTTGCCTTTTGTTCTCTTGGAGACCATCTCACCACTTTCCAGTGTCATGCTCTATCCCAAGCCGTTCTCCTTCCCTTAAAACCATCCAATCCAATTGCACACATATTGTTCTTGGTATTGGTAATGCTGACCAGGCGGTACAACTGGTGCCATGAGCGGTCAACCGCTGGTGCACTTGGGTTGTACCATCCCAGGAGGACTTCCAGGGGTGTAAGAGGTTCCACCCCTCGACCCCAGGATGGACTTCTAGCCGGTACTACCGATAGGTTCCAGGCGGTACTACCGCTGCCTTTCAGGCAATGGAACTACCGCCCGCAACCACTGCTAGTACCAGGAAGCGGTACAACCGCCCCTTGATGCGGTACAACCACTTTGCGGCTACGGGCTTATAAATAGGATCAGGGTCGAAGGGGTTTTCTTTTCAGCTCCCCTTTCCTCCCCTTCTCCTGCCTTAGCCGCCGGTCACCATTGCCACTACCCCGGGGTGCTTGTTGTGCTCCGGGTCCGTGGGCTCTCCATGGATCCGCTCCGTGGAGGCCCCTTCCCTCCCGATCTCTTCCCATGGATGCCGGTAATGGCCTATTTCTTTTGTTCTTCGTTCTAGGGTTCTTTCCGTTCTTCTAGGGCTTACTAGTCATTCGCGTTTATTGTTCAATCTTTTGGGTGGAAGAGATCCATCTATGCCTCTGACTTAGTTTGCATTTCTTAGAAGTTAGAATATAGTTGGTGTGATTCAGTTCTCGTGGTTAGATCTTCTCCAACTGGTAGTGACACATTTCTAGCGGTTCTACCGCTCGAAGGGGCGGTACAACCGCGAGAGCGGTACTACCGGTCGAAGAACCGGTACAACCGCGGTATCTGAACCACGTAGCACTATTCTGTCTTCTCTGTTTTGCAATCTATCCATTTCTCTGCTCGTGTGTGCAATCATCTCATATTTGCTGGGTTTCTTGTGTTCTTCTCATGTGTGTTTGTACAGGTGGCTCTAGTTCTCGCTCTGCTCCTCGCAAGACCAAGAAGAGGGCTAGGAGATGCAAGCACCCGACTGCATCGGATGAAGAAGAAGAGGTTGTGATTCCCACCAAGCCCACTCGCCGTGATAAGTCTGTCGCTGCCAAGCAATGTGTGGTTTTGCCCTTGCACCAATGGAAAGCCAAGGATTGGGAAGCCTTTCGTACAAAAAATCCTTATGAGGTTCCCACTGCGCCTCGTTGGACCACCGTTCAATTCCGGAATGAGATGCAAGGCGGATTGTTCATGAACTCTTTGAGCACAACAAGAATAGGTATGCCAAGCAGTGGACCATTGATCTTGATCATTGGAGGAGTAACTTGGAGTATTTTGGTGAGGCTTTGGCTCTCTGTGATGAGTTTGATCTAGTCAAGCTCATGTCTGTCAATTGTGACTTTGATGTCCAGCTTATCCATCAGTTTTATGCCACTGTTCATTTTGGAGAAGATGAAGCTCGCACACTCACATTCATGTGTCGTGATGAGATCTTTCAAGTTCCATGGAGGGCTTTCTGCAATGCTATTGGGTATGACGATACCGGTCTTGAAGGGAATGGTGGGATACATCCTCACGACTTTCCTGAATCCATGCCTAAAGAAAAGCTTGCTCCTCTATACATTCGGCGCCGTGGTATTGTTGGAGAATCCAAGGATCTTGAGAAGGTCTATGACATCATGCATCGAGTGTTTTGCAATGTGCTTTTGCCCAAGGTGGGCAATCAAGATGAAATTCATGGCTACCTTGTTGACTTGATGGTTGCTATGAAGACCAAGGTGGGCTCTGGTGCAATGTTTGATGTGTCCAACTGGCTGTGGCACGAGATGTACAACATGGTCATCTACAGAAAGGTCCCTATTTATGCTCCGTTTGTCATGAGCTTTCTGAACTCAGTTTGGGATGTTCGTCGTCCTGGAGAGCCTCTCACTTCTCCAGATAATTTCACCGTCCATGAGGTCAAGCTACTCAAGAAGAAGAAGCATGTCGAGCCCCGCTTTCCTGCTGATGATCCCGGGGATGTCTATGCCACTTAAGATGATGAGGACTTTGAGATAGAGCTAGGGGCCAAGACCTCTTGGGTATCAGAGCCGACCCTCGCGATGTGGCTGTATCTCCCACGTGTCAAGGCACGACTTAGAGGCATAACCGCATTGTGGTTTTGTCGCAAGAAGGGTCATCTTCACACAATCCCATGTAACGAACAAGAAAGGGATAAATAGAGTTGGCTTATAATCGCCACTTCACACAAAGATCATATAATTCATACATCATTCAGAGTACACACATAGTCTGACTACGGACAAATCCAAATCAAAAGAAGACAACCCCTAATGCTAGATCCCCGATCGTCCCAACTGGGCACCACTACTGATCATCCAGAAAAGAAACATAGTAACGACCAAGATCCTCATCGAACTCCCAACTGAGCTCGGTCGCATCACCTGCACTGGTATCATCGGCACCTGCAACTGTTTGGTAGTATCTTGTGAGTCGCGAGGACTCAGCAATCTCAAAACCTGCGAGATCAAGACTATTTAAGCTTAAGGGTAGGACAAGGTAACGAGGTGGAGTTGCAGCAAGCGCTAAGCAAATATGGTGGCTAACATACACAAATAAGAGTAAGATGAGAAGCTACGCAACGGTCGTCATCTAGAAGTGATTAAGAAGTGATCCCGAAGACTACTTACGTTCAAACATAACCCAAACCGTGTTCACTTCCCGGACTCCGCCGAAAAGATACCATCATGGCTACACACGCGGTTGATGCATTTTAGTTAATTCAAGTGTCAAATTCTCTACAATCGGATATTAACAAATTCTCATTTACCACATAACCGCGGGCACGGCTCTTGAAAGTTTATACCCTGCAGGGGTGTCCCAACTTAGCCCATCACAAGCTCTCACGATCAACAAAGAATATTCCTTCTCCCGGAAAGACCCGATCAGCCTCGGAATCCCGGTTACAAGACATTTCGACAATGGTAAGGTGGTGGCCCGGTTGGTCCGGTTGTGCCCTGCAAACCGGTACTACCGGTGCCCTAAGTGGTTCTACCGCTTGGGACTTAGCCACCCAAGTGTCCAGGGCCAAGCGGTTGCACCAGTGCTGTACCGCTCGATCACCGCCCACAGGGGTGACTCCCTACCGTTTCAAGGCGGTGGTTGAGCGGTGGCTAGGCGGTTGTTCCGGTTATTCTCTTATACGTCTCCAACGTATCTATAATTTTTTATTGTTCCATGCTATTATATTATCCATCTAGGATGTTTTATATGCATTTATATGTTGTTTTATATGATTTTTGGGACTAACCTATTAACCTAGAGCCCAGTGCCAGTTTCTGTTTTTTCCTTGTTTTTGAGTATCATAGAAAAGGAAAACCAAACGGAGTCCAATTGACCTGAAACTTCACGGAGATTATTTTTGGACCAGAAGAAGCCCACGGAGTACCGGAGATGGCCAGAAGAGTCCCGAGGCACCCACGAGGGTGGGGGGAGCGCCCTACCCCCCTAGGCGCCCCCCCTATCTCGTGGCCGCCTCGGAGACCCCCCTGACTTGTCCCCGATGCCAACACCTCTTATATATATAGAAACCCCCAGAAAATAACCGAGATCGGGAGTTCTGCCGCCGCAAGCCTCTGTAGCCACCGAAAACCAATCTAGACCCATTCCGGAACCCTGCTGGAGGGGGGAATCCCTCTCCGGTGGCCATCTTCATCATCCCAGTGCTCTCCATGACGAGGAGGGAGTGGTTCACCCTTGGGGCTGAGGGTATGTACCAATAGCTATGTGTTTGATCTCTCTCTCTCTCTCTCTCTCTCTCTCTCTCTTGTGTTCTTGAGGTGGTACCAACTTGATGTATCATGAGCTTTACTATTATAGTCGGATCTTATGATGTTTCTTCCCCTCTACTCTCTTGTAATGGATTGAGTTTTCCCTTTGAAGTTATCTTACCAGATTGAGTCTTTAAGGATTTGAGAACACTTGATGTATGTCTTGCATGTGCTTATCTATGGTGACAATGTGATATCACGTGATTCACTTGATGTATGTTTTGGTGATCAACTTGCGGGTTCAGTGACCTTGTGAACTTATGCATAGGGGTTGGCACATGTTTTCGTCTTGAATCTCCGGTAGAAACTTTGGGGCACTCTTTGAAGTTCTTTGTGTTGGTTGAATATATGAATCTGAGATTGTGTGATGCATATCATATAATCATACCCATGGATACTTGAGGTGACATTGGAGTATCTAGGTGACATTAGGGTTTTGGTTGATTTGTGTCTTAAGGTGTTATTCTAGTACGGACTCTAGGATAGATCAAATGGAAAGAATAGCTTCGTGTTATTTTACTACGGACTCTTCAATAGATCGATCAGAAAGAATAACTTTGAGGTAGTTTCGTACCCTACAATAATCTCTTCATTTGTTCTCGCTATTAGTGACTTTGGAGTGACTCTTTGTTGCATGTTGAGGGATTGTTATATGATCTAATTATGTTATCATTGTTGAGAGAACTTGCACTAGTGAAAGTATGAACCCTAGGCCTTGTTTCCTACCATTGCAATACCGTTTACGCTCACTTTTATTGCTTTTTACCTTGCTGTTTTATAATTTCATATTACAAAAACCTATATATACCATCCATATTGCACTTGTATCACCATCTCTTCGCCGTACTAGTGCACCTATACAATTTACCATTGTATTGGGTGTGTTGGGGACACAAGAGACTCTTTATTATTTGGTTGTAGGGTTGCCTGAGAGAGACCATCTTAAACTTACGCCTCCCACGGATTGATAAGCCTTAGGTAATCCACTTGAGGGAAATTTTCTACTGTCCTACAAACCTCTGCACTTGGAGGCCCAACAACGTCTACAAGAAGAAGGTTGCATAGTTGAGATCAAGCTAATTTCCGGCACAGTTGCCGGGGAGGTGAGTGCTTGAAGGTATACCTTTAGATCTTGCAATCGAATCTTTTAGTTTCTTGTTTTATCACTAGTTTAGTCTATAAAAGATAACTACAAAAAATGGAATTAAGGTTGCCTCATATGTTTCATCTTTTTAATGTCTTTCGTGAAAATGATGGGAAGGAAAATTGTGCTCAAGTGCTAGAAGAAGAATTACATAGAATGCTTGGCATAAAATATGTGGATGATGAGCAAGATTGCAATGTTGTTGTATGATTTCTTTGAATACCCATGATGCTAATGATATGCAAAGCCACAAGCTTGGGGATACTATGTTTGACGACGATGATATGTTTAGTCCCCCAAGTATTGATGAGAAAATTTATTATGATGATAGCATGCCTCCTATTTATGATGATTATTGTGATGACACTTATGCTATGAAAAGTAATGATGATTATATTTGTAAAACTTGTCATGATTATGATTACCCTTTTTTTGAACATTACTCTTTTAATGTGGAAACAATTTATAGTATTCGAGTCTCTTATGATACTCCCACTATTCCGAATAAGAAGAATTTTGCTTATGTGGAGAGTAATAAAATTTCTATGCTTGTAGATCATGAAAAGAATGCTTTATGTGATAGTTATATTGTTGAATTCATTCATGATGCTACTGAAAATTATTATGAGAGAGGATCATATGCTTCTACATATTGCAATAATATCACGTTTCCTCTCTATGTGTTGAAAATCTTGAAGATTTGCTTGTTTTACCTTCCTATGCTAGTTGTTTCATGTTCCCATAAGTTGTTTGCTCACAAAATCCCTATGCATAGGAAGTGGGTTAGGCTTAAATGTGTTAGTCATATTATTCATGATGCTCTCTTTATGTTTCAATTCTCATCTTTTATGTGAGCATCATTGAAATCATCATGCCTAGTTAGAAAGGCATTAAAGAAAAGCCCTTGTTGGCAGACAACCCAATATTTACCCCTACTGTTTTTGTGTGTTCACATGATTTTGATACTGTATTAATCATGTTTTATAGCTTTTGTTTTAATAAAGTGCCAAGTAAGACCTTTAGGATAGCTTACGGTGATAGTTGTGTTGATCCTGCTGAAAATCAGAAACTTTTGCACCCAGTAAATTAGTTTTGATAATTCACAGAAACGTTCTTTTGATCTTATTATTTTTGATCTGGATTTGTACACAAATTGCTCAGAGTTTCCTAATTCGGTAGGATTTTTGGAGTTACAGAAGTATTCGAGAGTTACAGATTACTACAGACCGTTCTGTTTTTGACAGTTTCTGTTTTCTATGTGTTGTTTGCTTATTTTGATGAATCTATGAGTAGTATCGGAGGGTATGAACCATAGATAAGTTGGAATACAATAGATATTACACCAATATGAATTTATAATGAGTTCACAACAGTACCTAAGTGGTGGTTTTATTTTCTTATACTAACGGAGCTCATAAGATTTTCTGTTGAGTTTTGTGTTGTGAAGTTTTCAAGTTTTGGGTAAAGATTCGATGGACTATGGAATAAGGAGTGGCAAGAGCCTAAGCTTGGGATTACCAAGGCACCCCAAGGTAATATTCAAGGACAACCAAGAGCCTAAGCTTGGGGATGCCCCGGATGGCATCCCCTCTTTCGTCTTCGTTCATCGGTAACTTTACTTGGAGCTATATTTTTATTCACCACATGATATGTGTTTTGCTTGTAGCGTCATTTTCTTTTGTTAGTATTTGCTTTCTGTTATTTAGAATAATGTTTTGCATCTCTATTTTCAATAAAAATGTCAAGGATAGCCTTTACCATGCTTATTTTGCAAGTATACATGTTGCTGTTTCAAAACAGAAAGTTTATGGCTGTTGCAAAAATTCCCTAGAAAAGCCAGAATATGATAAAATGTTGAAACTTTTTGAATAACGAGCTCTGATAAATTTTATACTGTGTGGTAGAATTTCATAATGTTTGGAGTTAGTGAAGTATTCATACTCTTGCATTCTTTACAGACTGTACTGTTTTGGCAGATTGCTGTTATGTTTGCATTGTTTGCATATGTTTGCTTGTTTAGTGATTCTATTTGAGGATAGGAGTATTAAATATGCAGAGACATTTAGTATGCAATGTTGAATAATAATTTTAGTAATTTGTTACAATAGAAAATGATAAGGTTTTTGCATTGGTTTATACTAACTTATCTCACGAGTTCTTGTGGAGTTTGGTGTGGATGAAGCTTTTGAGATTTAGGAAACCGTGATATGAGAGAAATTAAGGAGACACAAAAGCTCAAGATTGGGGATGCCCAAGGCACCCCAAGATAATATTCTAAGAAGTCTCAAGCATCTAAGCTTGGGGATGCCCCGGTAGGCATCCCACCTTTCTTCTTCAACAATTATCGGTTAGTATCGGTTGAACCTAAGTTTTTACTTCTTCACATGATGTGTGCTATCCTTGAGATGTCATTTTGTTTTGTTTTGCTTGCTGTTTGAATAATATCCCAAGATCTGAAATTCTTAAATGTTAGAGAGTCTTCACATAGTTGCATAATTATTCGACTATTCATTGATCTTCACTTATACCTTCTGGAGTAGTTTGTCATTTGTTCTAGTGCTTCACTTATGTCCTTTTAGAGCACGCCGGTGGTTTTATTTTGAAGAAATAGATGATATCTCATGATTCACTTATATTATTTTGAGAGTCTTTTAGAATAGCATGGTAATTTTCTTAGGTTATGAATTTTAGTCCTAAAGTGATGAGCATCCAAGATAGGTATAATAAAAACTATCATATAAAGTGCATTGAATAATATGAGAAGTTTGATACTTGATGATTGTTTTGAGATATGAGGATGTTAATATTAGAGTCATGCTAGTTGATTAGTTGTGAATTTGAGGAATACTTGTGTTAAAAGTTTGTGATTCCCGTAGCATGCACGTATGGTGAACCGTTATGTGATGAAGTTGGAGCATGATTTATTTATTGATTGTCTTCCTTATGAGTGGAGGTCGGGATTGCGCGATGGTTAACTCCTACCAACCCTTCCCCTAGGAGCATGCGTGTAGTACTTTGTTTTGATGACTTGTAGATTTTTGCAATAAGTATGTGAGTTCTTTATGACTAATGTTGAGTCCATGGATTATATGCACTCTCACCCTTCCACCAATGCTAGCCTCTCTTGTGCCGCGCAACTCTCGCCGGTACCATAAACCCACCATATACCTTCCTCAAAACAGCCACCATACCTACCTATTATGGCATTTCCATAGCCATTCCAAGATATATTGACATGCAACTTTCCACCGTTCCATTTAGTATGACACGTTTTATCATTGCCATATTCCCTTGCATGATCATGTAGTTGACATTGTATTCGTGGCAAAGCCACCTTTCATAATTCTTTCATACATGTCACTCTTGATTCATTGCACATCCCGGTACACCACCGGAGGCATTCACATAGAGTCATATTTTGTTCTAAGTATTGAGTTGTAATTTTTGAGTTGTAAGTAAATAAAAGTGTGATGATCTTCATTATTAGAGCATTGTCCCAGTGAGGAAAGGATGATGGAGACTATGATTCCCCCACAAGTCGGGATGAGACTCCGGATGAAAAAAAGGAAAAAAAAGAGGCCATAAAAAAGGGAGAAAAAGGCCCAAATTAAAAAAAATAAAAAATGAGAGAAAAAGAGAGAAGGGGCAATGCTACTATCCTTTTACCACACTTGTGCTTCAAAGTAGCACCATGATCTTCATGATAGAGAGTCTCCTATGTTGTCACTTTCATATACTAGTGGGTATTTTTCATTATAGAACTTGGCTTGTATATTCCAATGATGGGCTTCCTCAAAGTGCCCTAGGTCTTCGTGAGCAAGCAAGTTGGATGCACACCCACTTAGTTTCCTTTTTGAGCTTTCATACACTTATAGCTCTAGTGCATCCGTAGCATGGCAATCCCTACTCACTCACATTGATATCTATTGATGGGCATCTCCACAGCCCGTTGATACGCCTAGTTAATGTGGGACTATCTTCCTCCTTTTTGTCTTCTCCACAACCACCATTCTATTTCACATATAGTGCTATGTCCATGGCTCACGCTCATGTATTGCATGAAAGTTGAAATAGTTTGAGAATACTAAAGTATGAAACAATTGCTTGGCTGAAACTGGGGTTGTGCAAGATTTAAATATTTTGTGTGATGAAGATAGAGCATAGCCAGACTATATGATTTTGTAGGGATAGCTTTCTTTGGCCATGTTATTTTGAGAAGACATAATTACTTTGTTAGTATGCTTGAAGTATTATTATTTTTATGTCAATATTAAACTTTTGTCTTGAATCTTTCGGATCTGAACATTCACGCCACAATAAAGAAAATTACATTGATAATTATGTTAGGTAGCATTCCACATCAAAAATTCTGTTTTTATCATTTACCTACTCGAGGACGAGCAGGAATTAAGCTTGGGGATGCTTGATATGTCTCCAACGTATCTATAATTTTTTATTGTTCCATGCTATTATATTATCCATCTAGGATGTTTTATATGCATTTATATGTTGTTTTATATGATTTTTGGGACTAACCTATTAACCTAGAGCCTAGTGCCAGTTTCTGTTTTTCCTTGTTTTTGAGTATCGCAGAAAAGGAAAAACCAAACGGAGTCCAATTGACTTGAAACTTCACGGAGATTATTTTTGGACCAAAAGAAGCTCACGGAGTACCGGAGATGGGCCAGAAGAGTCCCGAGGCACCCACGAGTGTGGGGGGCGCACCCCCTATCTCGTGGCCGCCTCGGAGACCCCCCTGACTTGTCCCCAACGCCAACACCTCTTATATATACAGAAGCCCCCAGAAAATAACCGAGATCGGGAGTTCTGCCACCGCAAGCCTCTGTAGCCACCGAAAACCAATCTAGACCCGTTCCGGCACCCTGCCGGAGGGGGGAATCCCTCTCCGGTGGCCATCTTCATCATCCCGGCGCTCTCCATGATGAGGAGGGAGTAGTTCACCCTCGTGGCTGAGGGTATGTACCAGTAGCTATGTGTTTGATCTCTCTCTCTCGTGTTCTTGAGGTGGTACGATCTTGATGTATCGTGAGCTTTGCTATTATAGTTGGATCTTATTATGTTTCTTCCCCTCTACTCTCTTGTAATGGATTGATTTTTTCATGGATTGAGTCTTTAAGGATTTGAGAACACTTGATGTATGTCTTGCATGTGCATATCTGTGGTGACAATGGGATATCACGTGATTCACTTGATGTATGTTTTGGTGATCAACTTGCGGGTTCAGTGACCTTGTGAACTTATGCATAGGGGTTGGCACACGTTTTCGTCTTAACTCTCTGGTAGAAACTTTGGGGCACTCTTTGAAGTTCTTTGTGTTGGTTGAATAGATGAATCTGAGATTGTGTGATGCATATCGTATAATCATACCCACAGATACTTGAGGCGACATTAGGGTTTTGGCTGATTTGTGTATTAAGGTGTTATTCTAGTACGAACTCTAGGATAGATCGAACGAAAAGAATAGCTTCATGTTATTTTACTACAGACTCTTGAATATATCGATCAGAAAGAATAACTTTGAGGTGGTTTCGTACCCTACAATAATCTCTTCGTTTGTTCTCCGCTATTAGTGACTTTGGAGTGACTATTTGTTGCATGTTGAGGGATTGTTATATGATCTAATTATGTTATCATTGTTGAGAGGACTTGCACTAGTGAAAGTATGAACCCTAGGCCTTGTTTCCTACCATTTCAATACCATTTATGCTCACTTTTATTGCTTGTTACCTTGCTGTTTTATAATTTCAGATTACAAAAACATATATCTACCATCCATATTGCACTTGTATCACCATCTCTTCGCCGAACTAGTGCACCTATACAATTTACCATTGTATTGGGTGTGTTGGGGACACAAGAGACTCTTTGTTATTTGGTTGCAGGGTTGCTTGAGAGAGACCATCTTCAACCTACACCTCCCACGGATTGATAAACCTTAGGTCATCCACTTGAGGGAAATTTGCTACTGTCCTACAAACCACTGCACTTGGAGGCCCAACAACGTCTACAAGAACAAGGATGCGTAGTAGACATCATTCTCCACAACCGGTACTACCGCCCTTCTGCCCGGTTTTACTGCTTGAGAGGGTTTCTACAGGTTACCCGTGAGTCCCGGTTGTACCGGGACTAGGAGCGGTTGTACCGCTGCGGTGCTGTTTTCGCTGTAACGGTTGGATTTTAGGGTTTGCTATATAAGGGTGGTTCTTCTACCTACCGCACTTACCTCTTGCCTCTCTCTCACCACCGTTGATACCTTCAAACTTTCTTGCCTGATCTCTCTCTCTAGCCACTCAAACTTGATGATTTGCTAGGGATTGAAGGAGGGGACCTAGATCTACACTTCTACCAAAGGATATTTGATTCCCCCATACTTTCTTGTGTGGATTTTGTTACTCTTGGGTGTTTGAGCATCCTAGACGGTTGAGGTCTCCTCGGAGCCACATTCCATTGTGGTGAAGCTCCGTGGTTTCGTTGGGAGCCTCCAATTTGGTTGTGGAGAGAGCCCCAATGAGGGAGTCCTGGACTAGGGGGTGTTCGGATAGCCGGACTATCATCATCGGCCGGACTCCAAGACTATGAAGACACAAGATTGAAGACTTCGTCCCGTGTCCGGATGGGACTTTCCTTGGCGTGGAAGGCAAGCTTGGCAATACGGATATGTAGATCTCCTACCATTGTAACCGACTCTGTGTAACCCTAGCCCTCTCCGGTGTCTATATAAACTGGAGGGTTTTAGTCCGTAGGGCAACAATCACAACAACAATCATACCATAGGCTAGCTTCTAGGGTTTAGCCTCCTTGATCTCGTGGTAGATCCACTCTTGTACTACCCATATCATCAATATCAATCAAGCAGGAGTAGGGCTTTTACCTCCATCGAGAGGGCCCGAACCTGGGTAAAAACATCGTGCCCCTTGTCTCCTGTTACCATCCGCCTAGACGCACAGTTCGGGACCCCCTACCCGAGATCCGCTGGTTTTGACACCGACATTGGTGCTTTCATTGAGAGTTCCTCTGTGTCGCCACCGATAAGCTTGATGGCTCCTTCGATCATCGACAACAACGCAGTCCAGGGTGAGACTTTTCTCCCCGGATAGATCTTCGTATTCGGCGGCTTTGCACTGCGGGCCAATTCGCTTGGCCATCTGGAGCAGATCGAAAGCTACACCCCTGGCCATCAGGTCAGATTTGGAAGTCTAAACTTCACGGCTGACATCCGTGGAGACTTGATCTTCGATGGATTCGAGCCACAGCTGAGCGCGCTGCACTGTCTCGATGGGCATGATTTAGCTCTGCTGCCGGACAGTGCCCTGGAGGCCGCACATGAGTCCGCTCCGACCCTTAATTCGGAGCCGACCGCGCAGACTGAGGATGGGTGGCTGGACACCGCCTCGGGGGATGCAACCTCTACGGTGATGGGGCCGAATACTGACCGTGTCCCTTGCGACGCTCATGACTCCGAGGTGCCGGACTCCTCGCCGGACTCTGAACCCCCTGCGCCCCCTCCAATCGAATCCGATTGGGCGCCGATCATGGAGTTCACCGCCGCGGACATCTTTCAACACTCACCTTTTGGTGACATCTTGAATTCGCTAAAGTATCTCTCGCTATCAGGAGAGCCCTGGCCGAATTGCGGTCAGGATGGTTGGGATGCGGACAATGAAGAAATTCAAAACTCACCCACCACCCACTTTGTAGCCACTGTCGACGACCTAACCGACATGCTAGACTACGACTCCGAAGACATTGACGGTATGGACGACGATGCCAGAGACGACCAAGAACCAGGACCTACGGGGCACTGGAAGACCACCTCGTCATACGATATACATCCGAAAGGATGGGAATGGCGAGGAAGCAGCGGAGGAGATTCCTCCAAGAAACAGCCCAAGCGCCGGCGTCAGCGGCGCCGCTCTAAATCCCGCCACAGCAAGAATGGAGATTCCGGCACCGGAGACAATAACACCCCGGAGAGTGCTGAAGACAACCCCCTCCAGCAAGATTCAGCACAGGAGGACGGAGAAGCCAGCCCTCATAAGAGAGCGGCAGATGAAGAGGTAGAGGACGATAACTACATGCCTCCCTCTGGAGACGAGGCAAGCCTCGACGACGACGAATTCGTCGTGCCCGAGGATCCCGTCGAACAAGAGCGTTTTAAACGCAGGCTCATGGCCACGACAAACAGCCTAAAGAAAAAGCAGCAATAGCTTAGAGCTGAGCAAGACCTGCTAGTCGACAGATGGACTGAAGTCCTTGCGGCCGAAGAGCATGAACTCGAACGCCCCTCCAAAAGCTACCCCAAACGCAAGTTGCTCCCCCGATTAGAGGAGGAGGCATATAAACCTGCATCACCAGCGCACAATACGGATGACCGACCACCTCGTGGCCGCGACAGGGAGGCCTCTAAGCCCTTCACCAGAACCGTACCCCGGCACCGCTCGAAAAGTACGAAGCCACGGGGGAATGCGCCGGACTTGCGAGACATATTGGAGGATAAGGCAAGACAATCAAGATCGATCTACAGATCGCGGGGGCGCCCCACGATGCACGACGAATACCGTCGCGCCGGATACAGCAACTCCGGCCGGGCTGAACACAGTAGACAAATCTCGCTGGAACTACGTCGTGATATAGCCCAATATAGAGGCGCCGCACACCCACTATGCTTCACAGATGAAGTAATGGATCATCAAATCCCCGAAGGGTTTAAACCCGTGAACATTGAATCCTACGATGGCACAACAGACCCCGCGGTTTGGATCGAAGACTATCTCCTTCATATCCACATGGCCCGCGGCGACGATCTTCACGCCATCAAATATCTCCCATTCAAGCTTAAAGGACCAGCTCGGCATTGGCTTAACAGCTTGCCAGCAGAATTAATTGGGTGTTGGGAAGACCTAGAAGCCGCATTCCTTGACAACTTCCAGGGCACATATGTGCGACCACCAGACGCCGATGACCTAAGCCACATAATTCAGCAGCCAGACAAATCGGCCAGACAGTTCTGGACACGGTTCTTAACAAAGAAAAATCAAATCGTCGACTGTCCGGATGCAGAGGCCCTCGCAGCCTTCAAACATAACATCCGCGATGAGTGGCTTGCGCAGCACCTAGGACAGGAAAAGCCGAAATCCATGGCAGCCCTCACATCACTTATGACCCGCTTCTGCGCGGGAGAAGACAGCTAGCTAGCCCGCAGTAACAACGTCAGCAAAAATTCTGGCAGTCCGGATACCAAGGACCGCAATGGCAGGTCGCGTCGCCACAAAAACAAACGCCGTGTTAACGGCGATAACACTGAGGATACGGTAGTCAACAGCGGATTCAGAGGCTCTAAACCCGGTCAGCGGAAAAAGCCATTCAAAAGAACTACTCCGGGTCCGTCCAATCCGAATACTCGACCGCTCTTGCCAGATACATGGCACCCCCGAAAAGCCAGCTAATCACACCAACAGGGATTGTTGGGTATTCAAGCAGGCAGGCAAGTTAATTGCCGAAAACAATGACAAGGGGCTGCATAGCGATGACGAGGAAGAGACCCGGCCGCCGAACAATAGAGGACAAAAGGGTTTCCCCCCACAAGTGCGGATGGTGAACATGATATACGCAACCCACATACCCAAAAGGGAGCGGAAGCGTGCACTCAGGGACGTATATGCGATGGAGCCAGTCGCCCCAAAGTTCAATCCATGGTCCTCCTGCCCGATCACTTTTGATCGAAGGGACCACCCCACTAGTATCCGCCACGGCGGATTCACCGCATTGGTCTTAGACCCAATCGTCGATGGATTTCACCTAACTAGAGTCCTGATGGACGGCGGCAGTAGCCTGAACCTGCTTTATCAGGATACATTGCACAAGATGGGCATAGACCCCTCAAGGATTAAACCCACAAAGACGACCTTCCAACGCGTCATACATGGTGTAGAGGCCAATTGTACAGGCTCAGTCACACTGGAAGTGGTCCTCGGATCCCCGGATAACTTCCGAAGCGAGGAGTTAATCTTCGACATAGTCCCGTTCCGCAGCGGCTATCATGCTCTGCTCGGACGGACCGCGTTTGCAAAGTTCAACGCGGTGCTGCACTACACATACCTTAAGCTCAAGATGCCAGGCCCTCGAGGAGTCATCACGGTCAACGGAAACACTGAACGCTCCCTCCGAATGGAGGAGCAAACAACGGCTCTCACGGCAGAAGTACAGAGCAGCCTCTTAAGGCAATTTTCGAGTCCGGCCATTAAGCGACCGGACACGGCCAAACGCGGCCGGAGTAACCTACAACAAGACCACCTGGCACGTTCCGAGCACGCGTAGCAATGCGGCCCCAACCCCAGCCCTTGCAAAATTGCAAGACTGACCCCCCGCGTACATCATTACGCTCTGGAGATACCATGGGGATAGGGGGAGGGGCACGACCACCGCAGGCCCAGAATGCGGCTTAACCACACCAGGGGCTCTGAAGTGTGTCACTCTTTTTCATTTTTCTTTTTTCTTACCCACAGGACTCTGTTCACCTGAGGCCCTGTCCGGCAGTAGACCTGCCGAACTCATGATGCAACAGCCAGGGGAGGAGAAAGGCTACGCCGAGTATCCAGGTGGTCTCCATTACGAGCATTAAATCCATTTTATACACCATTCCGCAGCCTACCCCTGGAGGGGGACATGTTTAATAGTCCTATCCCTTGCTTACCGCACTATTTGTATCGTTCTGCATTCATGGCAGTATTTCTTGAATAAACAATGCATCGCCTTTTGCTTATAACTGCATTTCTTTCTTATATATATGTTCATTTACGACATGTTGCATCCGTACACTTTGGTACGGCTAAAACACACCAGGGGCTTATGTTCCCCACATTATGGTGTGATAAGTCCGAACACTTTCACAAGTGCGGCACCCCGAACTTATAGCATTATATGCATCGGCTCCGAATCATGTCTTGGGTCAATAGTTGGGTTTGCCCGGCTCCCATGTTTTGGTACCTTACGTTCCGTTGTATCGGCTAAGGTAGCACTGGGAGAACCACTGCGATTGTGCCCCGGTTGAGCTGGGCGAGCGCCTCACTGGAGAAAGCTAAAACTAACCGTCATGATGCGGCGAGAGCTGGTCGCTGTTCGAGAGGTTTTTTTGAGTCCTTAAAGACTTATGCCGCTTAGAGGGAGGAACCGGCTTTGTCCGGCCCAGGCGTGGATAGCGCCCCGAACTCGGTCTTCCGAACACTAGGGGCTTCGCCAAAATTTAAAATTATAGAATTCTATGGCTAAGTGAGAGTGTTCAAGCATTATAAGTCCGGTTGCCTCATTCGTTGTGTTGAGCGCCTCCCTAGATGGACCAAAAAATGGGAACAAGAGCGCTCAAGTTTATCCCGAACACCCCAGCACTCGTGGCATGGGGGCTGAAGCCGACGACTTGCCATCTCTCAGATTTAATAAACGACCGTACATAAGGTAATATTTTAAATTAATAAGCGTTGCTTAGCGCATATGAACAAAGTTTTCAGCACATAGGATAACAAAATGCGAGTCTACTCAAATATTACATCTTTGGAGCACTCACCCGCAATCATGCGGGCACCCTTCAGGACACTCTTATAATACATTTCGGGCGTGCGATACTCCTTGCCCGCCGGTGGCGCATCCGTCACAAGCTTCTCAGCGTCCATCCTGCCCCAGTGCACCTTTGCACGGGCAAGGGCCCGACGGGCACCTTCAATGTAGGCGGAGTGCTTGATGACGTCAACCCAGGGACACGCATCCACCAGCTGCACCAGGCCGAAGTAGCTCCCAGGCATGGCCTCACTGGGCCATAGCCAAACTATGAGGCCCTTCATGGCCTGTTAGGCCACCTTGTGGAGCTCGACCAGCTGCTTCAGCTGATCGCTAAGGGGCACCGGATGTCTGGCCTCAGCATACTGAGACCAGAATACCTTCTCCGTTGAGCTCCCCTCCTCGGCTCTGTAGAAAGCGGCAACATCGGACACGCTGCAGGGCGGATCGGCGAACGTTCCTGGAGAGCTCCGAATCTGGGTAAGTAACAGGTAATTCACTTTAACATGCTTGCTTTGCATGAAGAATGCCTTACCCGCCGCTATTTTCTTCAAATCCCCAATTTCCTGGAGGGCCTTCTGGGCTTCGGCCTTAGCGGCTTTGGCACTCTCAAGAGCCGATGCAAGCTCGGACTCTCGAGTCTTCGAGTCACGCTCCAAACTATCATGCTTTTCCATGAGAGCCTGGAGCTCTTGCCATACCTCCACCACCCGTGCCTCCTGCTTCTCTTGCTCGGCTCGTTCCGTGGCTGCATTGCGTTCGGCCGCGGACACCGCCTCCTTCAGGGTCGCCAGCTCTTTCGTGGCCCCTGTAGTACACACGTTATCCTTGTTATTTCTCTTGCAACCAAATCCTTTTCTGCAAGGTACAACTTTAATACGGTGTTACTCACCTTCCTTGTCCTCGAGCTGCTTCTTGGCACGGCCGAGCTCGATCTCGGACCGCTTGAGGCTCTGCTTCAAGGTATTGACCTCCGCAGTCAGTGCGGCAGAGGTCAGCAGCGCAGCCTGCAAACCCATATTGACATATTTTTTGGACTCCTGCGTATATCTTTTTTAGATCCTCAGTCCGGCTTTTGTTTCCGAACACCGAACCGAGCATCAGGGGCTACTGTCTATGCGGTATTATATTACATATCTTAAAATTCTTACCTCAAAGCCTGTTAGAAGGCTGCTGCAGGCTTTGGTCAGCCCACTCTTGGTGAGCTGAACCTTCTGAATCACCGCACTCATGACAGTGCGGTGCTCTTCTTTGATGGAAGCGCCGTTGAGCGCCTCCAGCAAGTTATCCGGCACCTCCGGTTGGACGGAGGCCGCCGGCGTCACAGTCTTGCCCTTCTTACGAAGGGGCCGCTCGCCAGACTCCGGAACCACTGCAGGTTCCGGTGCGGAGTCCGGTGCGAAGTCCGGGAGTTTTCCCTGCGGCACATCCGGGGCCTCCTCCTCCTGGCGGGTCCCTTCCCGGGATCCCACCTCGACGTCATCAGGATCATGGGGGGTGGAGGCGGTCGGAATGGAATCCACATCCGACGTGCCCAAGGACCCGCTCGACGAAGCGGGAAGATCGTCCTTGGCCGGACTACAGGTTGTATGCGGCATTAGAGAGACACCGTGTGGCAAAAAGGAAAATCATAAATTATCTAGGAGTCCGGATACTTACGATCTCGCCAGGGGCTTGGCCCTTGAGGGCCACTCCTCGTTGCCGTCGCCAACGTTGGCGGAGCAGTCTGGGGGAAGGGTCCTTCCTTTCTTGGACCCTTCGGCCTCCCTCGTTGGGGAGGCCTTCCTCTTCCTCTCTCCCCCGCTGGGGGAGAGGCCTCTTTCTTCTCCTCCTCGTCTTCAGGGGAGGAGTCAGCCTCGGAGTCATCGGACGATGAGTCCGATATCACCTGACGCCGGGAACTCCTTCGGGTTCCCGTGGCCTTCTTCTTGGCCTTCTTCTCCGGCACTACGTAAAGTGTCGGGACCAGCAGCCCTGTCAAACGGGCGTCCGCTGGGTCTTCTGGAAGGGGAGCCGGACAGTTAACCTGTCCGGACGTCTTCTGCCAGTCCTGTTAAAGGTATTGGGGGTTTAGATCCCACATAGAGTCAAACCATGAAAAGAATGAGTGTCATGTAAAGGATAACATAGCTTACCTCGCCGGCCGGGCGTTGCGTGTTGAATCCGCGATCTTCGGGTGCGGATGCGAGAGCTTCGGCACCCTTGAACAGCACCCTCCAGGCAGCTTCGTACGTCATGTCGAAGAGCCCGCTCAAGGTCCGGTGCTGTGCCGGATCAAACTCCCACAAATTGAAGGCCCGTTGTTGGCAGGGGAGAATCCGGCGGACGAGCATGACCTGGATCACGTTGACAAGCTTAAGCTTCTTGTTCACCAGGGTCTGGAGACAGGACTGGAGTCCGGTCAGCTCCTCCAAACTACCCCAAAGTAAGCCCTTCTCTTTCCAGGAGGTGAGCTGC
Organism: Triticum timopheevii; assembly: GCA_963921465.1. Lineage (NCBI taxonomy): Eukaryota > Viridiplantae > Streptophyta > Magnoliopsida > Poales > Poaceae > Triticum > Triticum timopheevii. Next base: position 476,443,984 of record OY997268.1, read on the forward strand.
ATGGGGATGCCAGATCTGAACTTGGGGGCCGCTGCCCATTTAGGGTCACGCGGCTCGGTGATGTAGAACCACCCCGATTGCCACCCTTTGATGGATTCCACGAAGGCACCCTCAAGCCAAGTGACGTTGGGCATTTTGCCCACCATGGCGCCTCCGCACTCCGCCTGGCTGCCCTTCACAACCTTCGGCTTGACGTTGAAGGTCTTGAGCCACAAGCCGAAGTGGGGCTGGATGCAGAGGAAGGCCTCACACACGACGATAAATGCCGAGATATTGAGGATGAAATTTGGGGCCAGATCGTGGAAATCCAGGCCGTAGTAGTACATGAGCCCCTGGACGAAGGGGTGGAGTGGAAATCCCAGTCCGCGGAGGAAGTGGGGAAGGAATACGACCCTCTCATGGGGCCTGGGGGTGGGGATGAGCTGCCCCTCGTCGGGCAGCCGGTGCGCGATGTCGCTGGATAGATATCCGGCGCCGCGCAGTTTCTCTATGTGCCCCTCCGTAACGGAGGAGGCCATCCACTTGCCTCCCGCTCCGGACATGACTGGAGATGGTCGAGGTGAGATGGGCGGACTTGGGCGCTGGAGCTCGAGTGCGCGGAGATGGATAAGCAAAGGAGGAAGAAGGCGTAGGTAAAAGAGGTGGATCCTTATCCCCTTATATATGGGCGGACGAAACTATACGTCCCCACCGGCCTGGTAAAACTCGCTTATCTCCCAAGCGCCACAATCAATGGCGCGGTTGGGTTACCCACGCCCGTATTGATGGGAATCCCGGAATAAGGGGAACACGATCTCTGCTTCGACAAGACGTGCCAAGGAAACCGCTTCGCTAAACGCGCTGAGGTGGTATAATAAAAATTATTCAAGTAAAGGCTTGGTGGTGTGGCGTCACGCCACAAAATACGTCAGCAGATTGAGCTTGTGTGAATATTATTCTCTCTACGGTGGTACGTGGAATTTGTTTTGCAGAGCCGGACACTATCCTGGTGTTCACAATCTTCTGTGAATTATTCGGAGGAGGAACCCGCCTTGCAATGCCGAAGACAATATGCGCGTCGGACTCGTCGTCATTGAAGCCTGGTTCAGGGGCTACTGAGGGAGTCCTGGACTAGGGGGTGTCCGGATAGCCGGACTATCATCATCAGCCGGACTCCAAGACTATGAAGACACAAGATTGAAGACTTCGTCCCGTGTCCGGATGGGACTTTCCTTGGCGTGGAAGGCAAGCTTGGCAATATGGATATGTAGATCTCCTACCATTGTAACCGACTCTGTGTAACCCTAGCCCTCTCTGGTGTCTATATAAACCGGAGGGTTTTAGTCCGTAGGGCAACAATCACAACAACAATCATACCATAGGCTAGCTTCTAGGGTTTAGCCTCCTTGATCTCGTGGTAGATCCACTCTTGTACTACCCATATCATCAATATCAATCAAGCAGGAGTAGGGTTTTTACTTCCATCGAGAGGGCCCGAACCTGGGTAAAAACATCGTGCGCCTTGTCTCCTGTTACCATCCGCCTAGACGCACAGTTCGGGACCCCCTACCCGAGATCCGCCGGTTTTGACACCGACACCCAACCTTCTTTGTAAAGGTTCAGTCGCCTCCTTCAAGGGCACCAATAGTGGAATCACGGCATCTTGCATTGTGTGAGGGCATGAGGAGAATACGGTGGACCTAGTGGCTTCTTGGGGAGCATTGTGCCTCCACACCGCTCCAACGGAGACGTGCTTCCTCTTAAAGGGAAGGAACTTCGGTAACACATCCTCGTCTCCACCGGTTCCTCTCTTGGTTATCCCTTACCTTTACTTGTGCAAGCTTATTGTGTGTTGTACTCCTAGCTTGCTTGCGTGTTTGTTGTTGTTGCATCATATAGGTTATTCACCTTGTTGCATATCTAGACAACCTACTTTGATGCAAAGGTTAATTTGGTAAAGAAAAGTTAAAAATTGTTAGTTGCCTATTCACCCCCCTCTAGTTAACTATATCGATCGTTTCACTCTCCTTCAAGTACTTTTGGCCAAAGATATTCCGCAACATTTCACACTTTACCAACCGGTGCTCTACATGCGGCAAAGCTAAGTCACAAGCTCAATCCCATGGTTTACATATGCCACTTCCTATTCCATACCAACCATGGGAATATATTAGTATGGATTTTGTGCTTGGATTACCTAGGACCCAAAATGCAAGGATCCGGTATTTGTTGTTGTGGACTGATTCTCAAAAATAGCACATTTCATCCATGCAATAAGATAGATGATGCTTCACATGTTAGAAATCTATTTTGTAGGGAAATCTTGCGGCTACATGGAGTGCCCAAGGACCATTGTGTCGGACCGAGACATCAAGTTCCTAAGCTAGTTTTGGAAGACTCTATTCACCAAGCTCGGAATCAAGCTACTATTCTCTACCGCCTATCATCCTCAAACCGACTGCCAAACAGAAGTCACAAACCAGATGCTCTCTACACTTCTCCGCGTGTTGATCAAGAAGAACATCAAGGAGTGGGAGGAATGCTTACCCATCATTGGGTATGCCTACAATCAAGCAAGACACTCTACTATCGGCAAGTCCCCCTTCGAGGTCGTCTACGACTTCAACCTGTTGTCCCCATTGGATATTCTACCTCTCCCACCACAGGAACAAGCGAACATGGACGCGAGTGCAAGAGCAAGCAATCTCAAGAAGATGCATGAAGACACAAGGCACACAATTGAGTGTCAAGTACACCGCCTCGCCACCAAGCAAAACATGACCAAGCACCCCATGGTGTTCAATCCGGGTGGTCTAGTATGGCTACATCTCCGCAAGGACCACTTCCTCAACGAGCGCATGTACAAGCTACTAACTAGAGCTGATGGACCCTTCAAGGTGTTAGCACGCTACAATGACAACGCCTATAAGATCGACACCCCACGTGCCAAGTACAATGTAAGCAAAATCTTCAACGTCAAGGATTTGTCCCCATACCATTGTGATGAAGGTCACGACCTGAGGACGGATCACCCCCAAGGGGGGGAGATGATGCGGAGCATCCTTCGATCATCCCCATGGACTCTACTACAACTCATCAAGCACCACGAGGACCTATGACAAGAGCTCGAGCACGCTCCGTTGAAACCGAGGTGACCTCACTCCTCTTTGAGCTCAACATGGATTTCACTGGAGCTTGTGTACTACCTCACCATGGAACACTTTGCATCATTAGATACGAGGATGAACCGCACGAGGAATCTAGAGAACACTTCTACTTCTTGAGCTTGTGTTGGTTTTTCCCTTGAAGAGGAAAGGTGATGCAGCAAAGTATAGATAAGTATTTCCCTCGGTTAAGAACCAAGGTATCACACAATTCCCAGATGCACCTGCAAAAACAAACAAATACTTGCACCCAACGCGAAAAAGGGGTTGTCAATCCCTTCACGGTCAGTTGCAAGGATGAGATCTGATAGAGATTGATATAAAAGATAAGTTAAAGTGCAAAATAAAGTAAAGGTAAATAAATTTCAGCAAGGTATTTTTGTGTTTTTGGTTTTACAGATCTGAAAATAATATCATAAAAATAGACTCGGGACCATAGTTTTGACTAGAGGCTTCTCTCTTGAAAGAAAACATACGGTGGGTAAACAAATTACTATTAAGGAATTGATAGAAAAGTGCATAGTTATTACAATATCCAAGGCAATGATCATGAATATAGGCATCACGTTCGTGACAAGTAGACCAATTCCTGCCTGCATCTACTACTATTACTCCACATCGACCGCTATCTAGCATGCATCTAGCGTATTGAGTTAACAAGAACGGAATAACGCCTTAAGCAAGATGGCATAATGTAGAGGGATAGATCCAATCAATATGAATAAACCCCACCTTTTTATCCATAGCGGAAACAATAAAAATATGTGCCTCGCTACCCTTAATTTCACTGGGTGAGGACACCACAAGACTGAACCCACTATAGAGCACCTCTCCCACTGCAAGAAAAATCAATCTAGTTGGCCAAACCAAATCAATAGATCGAAGAAAAATACCAAGCTATATCAATCATGCATAAAAGAGTTCAGAAAAGACTCAAATATATTCATAGATAATCAGATCATAAATCCACAATTCATCAAATCTCAACAAACGCACCGCAAAATAAGATTACATTAAATAGGTCTCCAAGAACATCGAGGAGAACATTGTATTGAAGATCAAACAGAGAGAAGAGTCCATCTAGCTACTAGATATGGACCCGTAGGCCTGTGGTAAACTACTCACACATCATCAGAAGGGCAGCAAGGTTGCTTAGAAGCCCTCTATGATTGAATCCCCCTCCGACGTGCCGGAGATGGGATCTCAAGAGAACAGAAGCTTATGACAGCGGAAAAGTATTTTTGGTGTGCCCTCTGGTATACGGCGAATATTTGGATATTTATAGATCAAAGATTAGGGTTGGAGGAGTATCAGTGGGCCCACAAGCTTGGGGGGCGCATCCTCCAAGCTTGTTGCCAACTGGGTGTCTTCTGGTCCAAGAAAATCCTCAAAAAGTTTCGTTCCGTTTGGACTCCCTTTGGTATTGATTTTCTGTAGAAGACAAAAACAAGGGATAAACAGCAACTGACACTTGGCACTAGGTTAACAGGTTAGTCCCCAAAGATGATATAAAATAGCATAACAATGCATATAAAACATCCAAAATGGATAATACAATAGCATGGAACAATAAAAATTATAGATACGTTGGAGACGTATCAAGCATCCCCAAGCTTAATTCCTGCTCGTCCTCGAATAGGTAAATGATAAAAACAGAATTTTTGATGTGGAATGCTATCTAACATGTTTATCAAGTAATCTTTCTTTTATGTGGCATGAATATTTAGATCCATAAGATTCAAAAAAAAATTAATATTGACATAAAAACAATAATACTTCAAGCATACTAAAAAGCAATCATGTCTTTTCAAAATATCATGGCTAAAGAAAGTTATCCCTACAAAATCATATAGTCTTATCATGCTCCATCTTCTTAACACAAAGTGTTTATCATGCACAACCCCGATGACAAGCCAAGCAATTGGTTCATACTTTTTAACGCGCTTCAGCTTTTTCAACTCTCACGCAATACATGAGTGTCAGCCATGGATATAGCACTATGGGTGGAATAGAAGGTGGTAGTAGACAAAAAGGATAAAGAAATTCTCACACCAACTAGGAAAATTAATAGGCTATGGAGATTTCCATCAATAGATATCGATGTGAGTGACTAGGGATTGCCATGCAATGGATGCACTAGAGCTATAAGTGTATGAAAACTCAAAAAAAAACTAAGTGGGTGTGCATCCAACTTTCTTGCTCACGAAGACCTCAGGCATTTGAGGAAGCCCATCATTGGAATATACAAGCCAAGTTCTATAATGAAAAATTCCCACTAGTAATATATCAAAGTGACAACATATGAGACTCTCTATCATGAAGAACATGGTGCTACTTTCAAGCACAAGTGTGGAAAAATTATAGTAACATTGTCCCTTTTCTTTTTCTCTCATTTTTTCCTTTTTTATTTTTTTGTTGTTGGGCTCTTTTTCCTCTTTTTTATTCTCCCTTTTAAATTATTTTTTATTTTTCGTCCGGAGCCTCATCCCATTTTGTGGGGGAATCATAGTCTCCATCATCCTTTCCTCACATGGGACAATGCTCTAATATGATGATCATCACACTTTTATTTACTTACAACTCAAGAATTACAATAGTACCTGAAGTGGTGATTTGCTTTATTATACTAATGGATCTCACGAGTTTTCTCTTGAGTTTTGTGTTGTGAAGTTTTCAAGTTTGGAGTGAAGTTTCGATGGGGTAAAGAATAAGGAGTGGCAAGAGCCTAAGATTGGGGATGCCCTGGATGGCATCCCCTCTTTTGTCTAGAAGCCATCGGTAAATTACTTGAGGCAATATTTTTATTCCCTACATGATATGTGTTTTCCTTTAGCGTCGTGTATTATATGAGTCTTTGCCTTTTTTGCTTTTAAGTTTGGCACAATCATCCTTGCTGGACACACCTTTTTGAGAGGGACACACATTAGTGAATTTATTAGAATACTCTTTGAGCTTCACTTATATCTTTTGAGCTAGGCAGTTGCTCTAGTGCTTCACTTATATATTTTAGAGCACGACGGTGATTATATTATAAAGAAATTGATGAACTCTCATGATTCACTTATATTATTTTGAGAGTCACATAAATAGTATGGCAATTTGCTTGGGTTATGAATTTAGTCCTAACTAGCAAAAAGGCCTGTGCGTTGCAACGGGAAAAATGAAAACATCACAACCCGTCATCACACACAATCTGCGTCATCCACTTGAACACGGTGACCCATCTGTCTCGTAGTAATCATCCTTTCCGCGTCATCGACGTAGGCCGTTCACCTTGTCACAAGCGTCTGAACAAGGTCAATCTCAAGGCGATGAACTCAGCCACTGCACTGCCATTTAACCATACCGGCACAAGGGAACTGATACGTCTCCAAGTATCTATAATTTTTTATTATTCCATGCTATTATATTATCCGTTTTGGATGTTTATGGGCTTTACTTTACACTTTTATATCATTTTTGGGACTAACCTACTAACCGGAGGCCCAACCCGAATTGTTGTTTTTTTGCCTATTTCAATGTTTCAAAGGAAAGGAATATCAAACGGAGTCCAAACGGAATGAAACCTTCGGGAGCGATCTTTTTGGAACAAACGTGATCCAGGGGACTTGGTGGGGACGTCAAGCAACAGAGGAGGCGGCCACGAGGGTGCCCGGCGCGCCCCCCACCCTCGTGGGCCCCTAAAGCGTCCACCGACCTACTTCTTCCTCCTATATATACCCATGTACCCCGAAAACATCTAGGAGCACCACGAAAAACTATTTCCACCGCCGCAACCTTCTGTATCCGCGAGATCCCATCTTGGAGCCTTCGCCGGTGCTCCGTCGGAGGAGGAATCAACCATGGAGGGCCTTTACATGATCTCCAAGGCCCTTCCGATGAGTTATGAGTAGTTTACCACAGACCTTCGGGACCATAGTTATTAGCTAGATGGCTTCTTCTATCCCTTTGAATCTCAATACAAAGTTCTCCTCAATCTTCTTGGAGATCTATTTGATGTAACTCTTTTTGCGGTGTGTTTGTCGAGATCCGAGGAATTGTGGGTTTATGATCAAGTTTATCTATGAAAAATATTTGAATCTCCTCCGAATTCTTTTATGTGTGATTAAGTTATCTTTGCAAGTCTCTTCGAATTACCAGTTTGATTTGGCCTACTAGATTGATCTTTCTTGCAATGGGAGAAGTGCTTAGCTTTGGGTTCAATCTTGCGGTGTTCTTTCCTAGTGACAGCAAGGGCAGCAAGGCACGTATTGTATTGTTGTCATCGAGGATAAAAAGATGGGGTTTATATCATATTGCATGAGTTTATCCCTCTACATCATGTCATCTTTCTTAATGCGTTACTCTGTTCTTTATGAACTTAATACTCTAGATGCAGGCAAGAGTCGGTCGATGTGTGGAGTAATAGTAGTAGATGCAGGCAGGAGTCGGTCTACTTGTCCGAACGTGATGCATATATACATGATCATGTCTAGATAATCTTATAATTATTTGCTCGACAGTAATTTGTTCACCCACCGTAATACTTATGCTATCTTGAGAGAAGCCACTAGTGAAACCTATGGCCCCCAGGTCTATCTTTTATCATATAAGTTTACCATCTACTTTTATTTACATCTTTACTTTTCCAATCTATATTATAAAAATACCAAAAATATTTATCTTATCATATTATCTCTATCAGATCTCACTTTCACAAGTGGCTGTGAAGGGATTGATAACCCCTTTATTATGTTAGTTGCGAGGTTCTTGTTTGTTTGTGTAGGTGCGTGGGACTTTTGAGGAGCCTCCTACTGGATTGATACCTTGGTTCTCAAAAACTGAGAAAAATACTTATGCTACTGTACCGCATCACCCTTTCCTCTTCAAGGAAAACCAACGCAAGCTCAAGACGTAGCAAAAACGTTTATAACTTAAAAAACTAATCTTGTCGAGCTAGACTGTGAGGGTTGCCTTCTACGAATTGCTTCCTGATGTTTGTGCATTGTTACATAATGAAAAAATTCTCACAACCAATATTTCTTAGTTCGGTAAAATTTGTATAATATCAACCTTAAAATTTGTAATAGATGAAAAAAAGATGAAACATAATTATTTGGAACAAAAATCGAAATTGTTAACACATCACCTAATTATATGCACATTTCCATCTATAAATCTTCAATACATATTACTACAAAAAAACATCATCTACCCATTAAGAACGATGTATTCTCCTATTTGCTCTTGAGAATTAAGAACGATACTAATCCAAAACTTAGATTTACATCCACATCATACATCTATGTACGCAGATCAAGCCAGTGGTAGTGATACAAATCAAAAGTCGGTAATAAACCGACTAAGTACGGCTCACGCACGCCCTCCCAAAGCAGCCTCACCTTTCTTGGATATGGCATCAAGTTCATGATCGATTCCTACAATATCCTACAAACTTCCCGACAAACCCAAAAATTACGTACATGTTTCTTTCATGGAATAAACAACAGATGTGATCACGAGAAGATGCGCTACAAAAGTGAACTGGTAAACAAAGTCAATTTGAGACCGTGCATTGCAATGGGAGAAAATGATGGGATGCAGAACCAGATCCGTCTTAGGGTTGAGTGCTGGAGGTGCAGAACCCGCTCTGCTCTAGGGTTGCATGCTCTTAGGGGAGGGCGGTGGCAGTAGAGCAGTTGAGCTAGTTGAGACCAGTGCGTGTGTGTTTTCATATTTCTGATAGCATATTTGAATTTTCAACGGTAACTTATTGGTATTTCTGGTGCAAGTAATAAATAAGCAGTTGCAAGCATACCGAATACTCCCTCCGTCCGAAAATACTTGTCGGGGGAATGGATATATCTAGACGTATTTTAGTTCTAGATACATCCATTTTTAAGCATTTCTCTGACAAGTATTTCCGGACGGAGGAAGTACATACATTAGTCCACTACTGGATCACAGTGCTAAATTCTGTTTATACTTACAGAGTTTACATATTTGTTAGATGATGCAAAGCACAACACGTGCTCTGAGGCAAGAACATAGAGCATTAGTATTGGTGTGCATTTGACACAATTACATGACAAGGCAACGGACTTAATGATTAGTAGTGGTGTGGATACTACACAATCACAAAATGTAGTAGTACTGCAAGCTAGCACAAGTATATGTTTACTGATAGAATGCCAAACATATGCATCTCCGTCAGGAATTTGTGCTAGTAAAGAGAGAAAAAGGAAACCGAATTAGCTTAATCTAACATTTAAACAATGAAAATAAGAGGGAAACTGGGGCGCAAGTACAAAAAGAGAGGGAAAACTAAGACAACAGTCACCACCTCATTTATGTCGTTAATTATACCTGAGAAACTACTATATCCATCACACCTCCAGAATATGCAGAGGACCCTCGTGTAGGAGCAGAGGGGATGAAGCTCATCAAAGAAAATTACTCACGGGTGTGCTGATCTAGCCTAAAATTGATAGTGAAAACTGAAAACCTGGGTATATGTGCCTATTTCATGGCAATTACATAGCTTGTGCAGATGGAATATGGATATACCTTATCAAAGATGTCCCTGATATTTCTTCTCTGATTTTCCAACATACTCCCTCTGTAAATTAATATAAGAACGTTTAGAATACTAAAGTAGTGATCTAAACACTCTTATATTAGTTTACAGAGGGAGTACATGTTTATTAGTTCTGGACCTTTTACGCTAAGAAAGTTTAATGAGCACTCATTTACTACTGCTTTCGCAAGTAATGTCTAAAAATTCACAAGAAAACATCCTAGTGAGCATGTATATGTTGCTGTTGAATACAACTAACTTCTAGAAAATGGGAATGAAAACTCAATTCAGACAAAGTATAAAACTCAGTACACCTACCTTCCAAATGCCTAGAGGTTCATATAGCAGGACACCTGATCATTTTAACAATTTAGAGCAGTACACCTGATTCAGAACATTTTGCTTTTTTTAAGGTCGGTTAACAAAATCCTCTACAATGGTCAATTTAGCTTTGTCATCCATTTTCTGCAATTACAACAAGAATAAAAGTTAAGCCTCCAAGAGTTAGTTTGTTCGAACAATATTTCAGATTGTTTGAAGATGCAATCAACATGGAGTTGAATCAAACAGGGAGTAAAAATTACAAAACTGTAGATAGTGGAGTATCCATGTATTCATCTTGACAGAAATCATCTAATAATCTTGAAAGCTAATTATAGGCTGCATAAGCTACTGGATTTTTTAATTTCAACCTAGTGGAGTGATCTGGTTGTTTCTCATAATGATTCTTCACCCAGTCGGCAAGAGCAAGTCGAGGCTTTAATTACTTGCTAGCATTAATAAACACTTACAGCCATGGAATGTGAAATCACAAAAAAAAGACCTTTCTTCAATGTTTGACGAAGCTATGATGTGTCGAAGGAAGATGTTTGATGATGAAAAATCTAGATATTGTCACATGGCTACTTTGTATGATGAAATACTTTTGCTGATCATTTCTATTGGTTAACCTACAAATATTTTGTAGATTCATACATAAGGTTGCACTTGCAGAAATTTTTTCTTTGGACCTGGGAGTCAAAAAGTCAGTAATAAATGACAAAATAGATTTATTTAGGTAGTTGTGAAATATATTTTTCAGCTCCAGTAGTAACAATGGAGATGCCATATTTCAAATAAATAATGGATATGATATTCTACAATAACAATGGAGATGTCATATTTCAAATAAATAGTGGATATGATATTCTACAACTGCCAAGTATCAGGAAAGAACCCAAGAGAATTCATGATTATCGTCACCAAAAAATCATTCTAGACTGAATACCTGTGCTACACGCCTCGTTTGACTATATAATTTTGTCAACAACAGAATACATCAGAGTATCAAATCAAAAATTGATAGCAAATTTTTCCCTGATCTTACAGTTTTATTTGTCCATGAACTTATTCGCCAATAATAACATGCAATATTTTCAATCACTGAAACCTATCTACCCAAACATGTATCTTTCAGACCAGACCAGGAAATTGTTCAGATTCTTGTGGAAATCAAGCTTGTTTTAGTAAAATTCCTATGCCCCAAAGAATCACACATGGAAAAACCATCACAAGTAAACAAGGTAAGTGGGCAACTTACATTGAGCTTCCAACTTCGATCACTGGTAGCAGGTAACTACAGACTAACTACAGAACCAGCTAGCGCACTGTCCAGTCAGAATGCGAACTGACTCTAACGCACAAGTAGAATCCAATGCCCGAGCGCCGGCCGCCGAAGATTCTGCCCTGCCAGCCGTTGCATCCCATCCGCCGACCGCCATATCCAGCCTCCATTGCACATGACAGCCGCAACAACTTTTTTCTCCTCCAGGACCGAGCATGCCCACTGCCCGTACAAGCAGCTATTCCCCGGCCTCCCTGCCTCGGCCCGTCGTACTTAGTGATGGCGGGAGAGGAGTAAGGCAAGATGGGGAGGTCTCGAGCAGAGGAATGCGAGGGCTTAGCGGAGGCACAACACGGGGTCATGGGGATGCGACGCGATGGCCGGGGGCGGCTTGGCGTTGGTGTGGCGGCTCAGGTTCGCAGGGACTGATGGGGAGGTCGTGTTGCTGCAGAGTCATGCTCCATGGCGTCAAACGTGAGATGAGGTCTGGAGTTGGAGAAGGATCCGGCTACGCATGGCGTGGGCGGGGGCTGTAGGAACGGTGGTGCCTCATCAGAGAGAGCCATGGCGGCCGGGGAACCCCGGCGACAGCAGAGGGCGGTTTGGGCGGCGGGGGCGGCGATGCGGTTGGGGCGGTGAGTGCGGGCTGGGGAAGACGTATTTGTTTGGGCTATGATTATGTTTTTTTCGAGAGTACGTCAAAGGCGTACCTTATCTTTATAGAAGATGAGAAAAAGTTGTACAAGACTCCGCGGTTGGACAGAGCAACCTACCACGGGAACGCACACTCCTGAAAAACAGAAAAGCCTACTCTCTCACGGAAGGATCTAACCCCTCAACTCCTAGACCCGCCTTCTTCCAAAGCTTGATCTCGTCGTGAATGAGATGAACAAGGTTGGTCTCCGAGCGGACTTGGTCATTGCGGTTGAACACCCGCGCGTTCCTCTGCTTCCATAAGTGCCACGCGGTCAGGATGACAAGTGAATCAAAAACTCTCTTGAGCTTTCCATGAAAGAACTTCCTCGCCTTGTTCCACCACACCATGAAAGTATCTTCGGAGCTCGGAATTTGGACGTTGATTTGAAGCAGCCGGAAACAGCCGTCCCAAACTTGTCTCGCGTAGACGCAACCAGCAAGGATATGGTCTGTTGTGTCCTCCTCTTGGTAGCATGTGAAGCATGCAAAAGTCGTATCTTGGAGACCATGCCTCGCACGTCGGTCCAAAGTCCATAATCGATACTGAGATGCAAGCCATGCAAAGATTTTGCACTTGAGGGGCGCCCAACATCTCCATATGCATTGGGCAGTGGCAGACCGGGTCATGCCCTGACAAAGCATACTGTATGTGGATTTAGTGCTATAGGAACCCGAGGCACTCCAGGGCCAATAGAACGCATCATCATCCGAAGCATTCCTTTGAATCGTCGCCAAGGCATGTTGTAAGTGTATGAGCTGCAGGTGTGCTGTGAATGTTAACTCGCCTGCGATATCATTGACCCAGGAGTCGTCCAGAAGCGCATCCTGTACCATTCTTTTCCTCTTCGTGGGCTTGTCCACCATGCCGGCGATCAAGGGGGCGATATCTTTTGCCGAAAACCCATGAATCCATCTATCCGTCCAGAAGAACATCTTGCTACCCACTCCAACCTCGATGTGGACCAGACTATCGAACACCGCTTTGGCTTCTTTGTCCACCATGAGATTTAACCCTTGCCAAGGCCTTGAGGGATCTGTCCTCCTGAGCCACTCCCAGCGCACGCGCATGGCCAGGCCTTGGGTCCTCAGATTCTTCACTCCCAGCCCACCGTACGGCTTATACCTACAGATAGTATGCCACGCAACCAAGCATTGTCCGCCCTTGTTCTCCTCTTTCCCGGCCCAGAAAAAAGCACGCATCCATTTGTCCACTTCTTCGAGAACCCATTGGGGTGCTTTCATGACTAGCAAGTGATGAATAGGGCGGGCTGCTATGACGCTGTTAACGAGCACTAGTCTCCCGGGTCTCTGGATCATGCCACGTTGCCAAGCTGGAATGAAGTTTTTGACCTGATCAAGCATTGGCTGCCAGTGCGCTTTGGTGAGCTTGTGGATGCTGAGTTGCAGCCCTAAGTATTTGCAGGGGAACTGCCCCATTTGATAGTTTAATAGCTGCTGCACTCTGTCCTGATCCCCTTGCTGTCCCCGGATCAAAATTGCCGAAGTCTTGCAATAGTTCACTCGAAGGCCAGAAGCGTGTCCAAAGAGGTATAAAACTTCTTTAATGCATGTGAGATCCGGCACCGTGGGGCGCACGAACAGCGCAACGTCATCGGCGAAAAGGGAGAGCCTCTAGCTAGCCATCACACCGTTGAAGGAGGACAAAACCCCTACTGCAGCCGCCTTGCAAACTAAGGCCGAAAGGATGTCCATCGCCATGACGAAGAGGAGCGGAGAGCTGGGATCTCCTTGGCGCAGCCCACGAGCGTGATCAAACCTGACACCTTGATTCCCGTTGACAATAACTCTCGAAGACGCAGACTGCAGCAAGATCGCAACCCACTTTCTGAAGTTTTCTCCAAATCCCTTAGCTCTCAAGACTTCAAACAGGAAAGGCCACGAGATGGTGTCAAATGCCCGTGATATGTCAAGCTTCAGAAAGACGGTTGATGTTCTGCGGGCATGCAATTTTCTCGCCATTTGCTTCACTAGGAGGAAGTTATCGTGTAAGCTTCTTCCATGAATGAAGGCGGACTGGTTCATGTTGACTAGCTCCGGAAGCATTTTCCTCATTCTGATGGCCATCATTTTGGAGAAGAGTTTGCCAAAGCTGTGAGGAAAGCTGATCGGGCGATAATCTCCCACTTCCTCCGCATCACATCTCTTGGGAATGAGCACCATCAGAGCTCTGTTTAATTTCGCGAAGCCCCGTCCATCTCCCACATACAGTTTCAGGAAGCCGGCCATGATATCTCCCTTGATGATGGGCCAGGCTTTTTGGTAGAAAGCACCGGTGAATCCGTCCGGCCCAGGAGCCCGGTCCGGCGGCATCTCCTTAATCATCTTCCACACCTCTTCTTCAGTGAAGATTTCCTCGAGCTCCTGCAGATCCGTAGTGTGCAAGCCGAGGGCATCCAGGTCAAGAGTGAAATCGCGTGCCTGCTCTCTCCCCAAAAGCTCCGTAAAGGCAGAAGTGAAAGCATCCGTTATACGGTCTTGATCAGTGTGAATCTCGTCTCCAACCTTGATACGCGGGATGATGTTTTTGGTTCTCCGGCCATTTGCAAAAGTTTGGAATAACTTCGTGTTAGCATCACCTTCCTTAACCCACCTCATTCTGGAACGCTGACGCTCGATGGTCCGCTCAAGGGAAGCCATACCCAGCAAAGCCAGCTTGAGAGTACGACGCAGCCAGAGCTCCTGGTCGGATAGAATGCGGTCTTCCTGTGCCCTATCAAATCTGCAGATCACATAGGTTGCCACCGCCATGAGTAACTTGATGTTTCCAGTCGTTCTCTGTCCCCAAGACTGCAGGGATTCTACAGCATTTCTGAAGAGCGCGTCAAGACGCTTGAAAGGATCCACAATCATATCGCTACAGACCCATGCCTCTCTAATCGCATCATCACACCCTTCGAGCTTAAGCCAGTAATTTTCAAAGAAGAATCTCTTTTTCGGACAGAAGAGAGCTCCCGTGCTCAGGTGGAGTGGAGCATGATCAGAAACGCCCGAGGATAACGCTTGCAAAAGACAGTCCGGATACTCCAAGTCCCAATCCACTGAGACCAGCACCCTATCAATCTTGGTTAGGGTAGGGACGTCTCTCTCGTTCGACCAAGTGAACCTCCTCCCATGCATGTATACTTCTTTGAGTTCATTGTTGTCAATGAAGCTGCGGAACTTGCTTATCATGCTCCTGTTCAGGTTAGAGTTATTCTTCTCCGAGGCACGCAGAATCATGTTAAAATCGCCAAGAATCATCCACGGGCCAGGCCTGAGCGCTCGCGCTGCATGAAGCTCCTCCAGAAAGGCTGTTTTCCTAGTGTTTCCCTGCGGTCCATAGACCACGGAAATCCACCAGGATGCCCCATGCCTCGTAAGAACCCGCCCCGAAATGAAATCAGTGTTCGCGTGGAACTGATCAATGTCAATGCAAGTCGAATCCCAAGCGATGAGAACTCCACCTCTCGTATTTGCCGCGGGTAGAAAAGCAAAGCCATCGAAGGCCGGCCCGAGGCATTGCAACACAGTGTAACGGTCAATGACTTCCATCTTAGTTTCTTGCAGACAAATTACATTCACTCTCACGGTGGCAACGAACGCTCTAATTGCATCTCTCTTTGCTGGGTTGTTTAATCCTCGCACGTTCCAACATAGGATCGATGGGCTAAAATCCATGGAAGAATTAGCAACCACACCCTCCGGACAAAGCTCAACGCTAATGAACTCCCAAGGCCGTCGAGCTTGCCCCTCCAAAATCACCACCAATTGGCATGGTCTTCCCAAAGAGTGAGGCTATGACTCGAATGTGCTGTTCTCTGAGCGGCGAGTCGAACAGTCCTTTTAAGTCCTCCACCATTTGCTCATCCACCTGGAGGTCGTGCGGCGCTAGGCCAAGTGCGCGAAGCAGCACATTCTCAGCTGGGGAGGCCTTTGACGAGGCAGCTCCCCCCGCCTTTTTCGTGGCTCTCGTAGTGCGTCTCGGCGTGAACGGCTCTGCGTCTGGGCGAAGCGTGGAGGCTTGCACCTCCTTGAGCAGGGGCGGGGCCAACTTCTTGACGATGTTGACGCAGAACGCCTTGAGCTTAGAGTAGGCGATTGCTTCAGGAGGCGTCATACCCTCCAGGGCAGCGGCCTCATCTGCGGCCGGGACAGGACCCAGCACGGCACCCTCCCCTCCTGGCATGCATGCGTTCATCACAATTAGGTCTGCACAAGGCATGCAGGCAGGCTCATTGCATGTAGACACCTCCACGTGAACAGGAGTTGCATGGCTCCTCTCGTCGATGATTGGCGCGAAATCTTCTCTCTGAACCTCGTGTCTCGCGTTGGTTTCACAATCATTAGCAGTCACAGGCTGGCTCTCAGGATTGATTGGTGCGGCCTCCTCTCTCTAAACCTCGTGCTCCGCGCTGGTCGCGCAATCATTGGCGACCTCTGGCTGGATGGGTGGGGCAGGCGCTAGATCCGAAGCAATCCTGGCGCGGTCCGGAATCTCGGTCTCCCCACCGATCTGGTTCCCCCCAATAATAGGCACGCGGGTCGACACGATTGGGCTCGTGGCCCCTGGGGGCAGCGACTCGGAGTTGGGACCTAGCCCGCTTGGCGGGACCCCACCATCCACGTGCTCCCTAGAATCTTCGTGACGGCGTGTAGGGGAGACGCGGGGGAGGGGTGGCCCCTCCGATCTCCTCAGGATAGCTGGGCTACGAGGCTGTACCCGCACGGGCTGGCCCCCCTGCAGAGTCCCAGAACGCGAACCCCCCGGCGTCCCAATCATTGCCGGCACGGGAGTAACCACCTCATGATTTGAAATGCCCTCTGTTGATCGTACCATTGGTCCAACTGTCATAGTCAAGCGGTCAAAAGCGGAGTGCTGGACAGAGATTCTCTCCTTTACAGGCAGTGTCTGACCAGCTGATGCAACCCATGATCTGTGCTCCATGGGTGGCAGTGCCCAGGCCGCGGTTGCCGGCGAAGTAGCCAGGGACTCTCCCGCACCACCGCGACTCCGGGAAGAACCGGCGGCGCCTCCACCGCGCAAATCCCTGGTGCCGAACTGCCAGTGGGGACGGAAGGCCGCGCCTCCCCCGCCACCAGCGCTGCCACCACCATCGGGGCTGGGGAGGCCACTCTGACCACTGTCTGAGGACACCGGCACTGACCATGGCGGCTCCATGAACTCTCCAAAGTCCCTAATCTCCTCGATGTGAATCAACACCTTGTATTGCAGCATGGTGGGCTCGAACAATGGCGCCACCAGTCCTGGCTCGGGCACCGCCAGCCAGCGGAGCGTCGGAATGCTCTCGTAATTTGCCGTCCAGGCAGTGAGCCTGAAAGCGGAAAGATCTCTCCTTGAACTCGTGTCTGGCGCGATGGTGTCCACCAGGCATGCCGACCCTAGCAGGTCCTTGGCGGTCTCTCTCTCTCCCAAGCATGGGGCGGGATGCCTTCCAACACAAGCGACACTCTCTGGCTGAAGATGGAGTGGACGGCCTACGCTTGCCTTGTCCATTGCCTGAAGAACAGCTTAACCCCACGGTGCACGAACGGCGGCCTCGAGCTCACTCTGTTCCTGATCTCAGCGGAAGCGAAGACGGCAAGGAAATCCTCAGGCCGATATCGATGAACTGAGACCCACTGTGGCTGAATGTCGAGCTCTTCCTCCAAGGCTTGAAGCACAAACTCCGGCTCGACGTCATGGCGCGCACCGGCCGCATAGGCCACCATGGCGAATCTCAGCCTCTGCTCCAAATCCGCCATTGTCCAGCCCCGCCTGACCACGCAGAGCTCCCCCATTGCAGGCTCCTCCTCCGGCTCCACCCGCTGGGATCCGACGGCATGAGGCGAGGACACCCCATCTCGCGGTCCTGGCCGGGCGGCGAAAGGCGAGGCCACACCGGCGCGCAGTCCCTGTCGGAGCGAGGAGGCGGAGGTGGGGGGGGGGGTCTGGGATCTGACGAGCGAGGCCCTTTCTCTCAGCGCGATTTGCTCGCGACGCGCCACCTTGGCCAAAGCCTGCCGCCGCAGATCGTCCTCCGACGAGAGGCTGCGCGGCCGCTTGCACTCCCTGGAAGGATGTCCCTCTTGACCGCACCGAAAGCAAACCATGGGGTTGGTGCAGTCGTTCCTGAAGTGCCCCTCCTTGAGGCAACAGAAGCACTTGCCGTCCATATCCAGCGAGATCTCCCGCCGCACGGGAGCCGGAGCGGCACGAGAAGCGCCCTCTCTCTCTGTCTGCCTCCGGCGCCAGAGCTCGCGCCTAGATGGTCTCGGCATGATGAACGGCACCTCCGGACGGGGGGCGCTCGCCGCCTCCCCAGACGCCGCTCCAGCGGAGGCCGCCGCACCCGAGCTCTCCGAAAGCCCGAGGCCGGAGACCACCGGCCGCTCCGAGCTCCTAGGGAACGCCGACGAGACGGAGGCCGGACTGTCAGCCATGAACCCCCTGAGCCGCCGCACGAAGGGAGGAGAGGTGGCCGCCGGGGTCAGAATGACCGTCGGCACAGAGTGGTGGACGCCGGCACCGGAGTGGCGCACGGCGGGCAGCGGGAAGGAACGAGGAGGGGAAGGGAGGGTGGTTCCACAAGAAGAAAGTGATATGATTATGTTTTTTTAAGCAAGCAACCATTTTTCTTTAATCTTATTAGTGGGACAGTGGGTTTAATTATTATAAACTACATGAATTTTTCTATAAAAACGCCGCCATGGTGTCCACACGGGGAAGAAGGGTTGGGTCGGTAGCTCTTTCTCTTTTTGATCTTTTTTATGTCTTCTTTTTCAGATCTTTAGTGAAACGTTTTTTTCACCTATGGATGATAGTGGTGGGTAATTATTTGCAACTTTATTAATGGAAAGTGACGGTGAATCCATGGAGTCAGTCCGTGCTTTATTATTAGGGAAGGATATGATGGGTATTCAAGAAGGATATAATAAACAATTTCATGAAGATCATTGAATATATGAGAAGTTTGATCTCTTGCATTTGTTTTGAGATATGAATATGGTAATATTAGAGTCATGCTAGTAGTAAATTGTGGAACAGTAAGAATATTTGCGTTAAGGATTGTGATTCTCATAGCATGCACATATGGTCTTCCTGTTGTTTGATGAAGTTGGAGCATAATTTATCCTTGATTGTCTTCCTCTGCGTGAAGGTCGGAGGCATGCGATGGTTAACTCCTACCAACCTCACCCCTAGGAGCATGCATAGTAGTACTTTGCTTCAAGGGCTAATAAAATTTTGCAACAAATATGTGAGTTCTTTATGACTAATGTTGAGTTCATGGATTATACGCACTCTCACACTTCCACTTTGCTAGCCACTCTAGTACCGCATAACTTTCGCCGGTGCATTAAAACCTCCCTATACCTTTCCTCAAAACAACCACCATACCTACCTATTATGGCATTTTCATAGCCATTCCAAGATATATTGCCATGCAACTTCCACCATTCCGCTATTTTGAGTTGTCACATTGAGTTGTACTTCTTGAGTTGTAAGTAAATAAAAGTGTGATGATCATCAATATTAGAGCATTGTCCCATGTGAGGAATAAATATTAGTAAAAAGAGGCCAAATGAGCCCAAGAAAAAAGAGGCCAAAGTGCCCAACAAAAAATAAAAAAACGAAGTAGCACCATGTTCTTCATGATAGAGAGTCTCCTATTTTGTCACTTTCATATATTACTAGTGGGAATTTTCATCGTAGAACTTGGCTTGTATATTCCAATGATGGGCTTCCTCAAATGCCCAAGGTCTTCATGAGAAAGCAAATTGGAGGCACACCCACTTAGTTTTCTTTTGAGCTTTCATACACTTATAGATCTAGTGCATCCGTTGCATGGCAATCCCTACTCACTCACATTGATATTGACTGATGGGCATCTCCATAGTCCATTAATTTGCCTAGTTGATGTGAGAATTTCTCCCATCTTTTTCGTCTATTACCACCTTCTATTCCACTTAAAGTGCTATATCCATGACTCACGCTCATGTATTGCGTGAGAGTTGAAAAAACTAAAGCGCGTTAAAAAGTATGAACCAATTGCTTGGCTAACACCGGGGTAGTACATGATTTATATTGTGTGTTAAGAAGAGGGAGCATAACAAGACTATATGATTTTTTAGGGATAACTTTCTTTAGCCATGGTATTTTGAAAAGACATGATTGCTTTTTAGTATGCTTGAAATATTATTGTTTTTATGTCAATATTAAACTTTTGTTTTGAATCTTATGGATCTAAATATCATGCCACATAAAGAAAGATTACATGATAAACCCGTTAGGTAGAATTCCACATCAAAAATATTCTTTTATCATTTACCTACTCGAGGACAGGCAGGAATTAAGCTTGGAGATGCTTGATACGTCTCCAACGTATCTATAATTTTTTATTGTTCCATGCTATTATATTTTCAATGTTGGATGTTTTATATGCATTATTATGCTATTTTATATCATTTTTTAGGACTAGCTTATTAACCTAGTGCCCGGTGCTAGCTGTAGTTGTTTCCCTTGTTTTTGCCCTTACAGATAATCAATACCAAATGGAATGAAACTTTTTGATGATTTTTCTTGGACCACAAGACACCCTAGAATCTTCAGGAGAGGCCAGTAGGGCCACGAGGTGGCCACAAGATCGGGGGCGTGCCCTCCACGCTTTTGGGCTCCTCGTGCCTCCTCTAACCAGAATTCTTGTTCTATGAATACCCAAATATTCCCCGAAGACCAGAGGGTACAGCAAAAAAACTTTTCCGCCGCCGCAAGTTTCTGTTTTCATGAGATCCCATCTGGGGACCTTTTCCAGTACTCTGCCGGAGGGGGATTCGATCACGGAGGGCTTCTACATCAACCTTGCTGCCCTTCCGATGATGCATGAGTAGTTTACCACAGACCTACGGGTCCATAGCTAGTAGCTAGATGGCTTCTTCACTCTCTTGATCTTCAATACAATGTTCTCCTCAATGTTCTTGGAGATCTATTGGATGTAATCTTCTTTTGCGGTGCGTTTGTTGAGATTCGATGAATTATGGGTTTATGATCCGATTATCTATGAATATTATTCGAGTCTTCTTTGAACTCTTTTATGCATGATTTATATAGCTTTGTATTTCTCTCTGATCTATTGATTTGGTTTGGCCAACTAGACTGATATTTCTTGCAAAGGGAGAGGTGCTTTGTAATGGGTTCAATCTTGCGGTGCTCAATCCCAGTGACAAAAAGGGACATGACACATATTTGTATTGTTGACATTAAGGAGGAAAAATATGGGGTTTGTTCATATTGATTGGATCTATCCCTCTACATCATGTCATCTTGCTTAAGGCGTTACTCCGTTATTGTGAACTTAATACACTAGATGCATGCTGGATAGTGGTCGATGTGTGGAGCAATAGTAGTAGATGCAGGCAGGAGTCGGTCTACTTGTCTTAGACGTGATGCATATATACATGATCATTGCCTTAGATATCGTCATAACTATGCGCTTTTCTATCAATTGCTCAACAGTAATTTTTTTGCCCACCGTATGCTTTCTTTCAAGAGAGAAGCCTCTAATGAAAATTATGGCCCCCGGGTCTATCTTTTATCATATTATTTTCAGATCTACAAAATCAAAAACACGAAAATATCTTGCTGCAATTTATTTACTTTCATTTTATTTTGCACTTTTACTTATCTTTTATATCTATCACTATCAGATCTCATCCGTGCAAGTAACCGTGAAGGGATGGACAACCCCTTTATCGCGTTGGGTGCCAGTATTTGCTTGTTTGTGTAGGTACAACTATTGGAGACTTGTGTGTTCCTCCTACTGGAATGATACCTTTGTTCTTAAGTGAGGGAAATACTTATCTCTACTTTTCTGCATCACCCTTCAAGAAGTAGCAGCATCTTAGAGTATGTCGCTGATGCTCGGGGCGATCTGATCTTTACTAGGTTCTCAGCCTCACACGATGAGCTTGGAAATCCGAAAGCTTTAACTTCGGACCTTCTTCTCGACCCCATATTCGAGTCGACCCTTACTTCGGATCTGGCTTTGAGCTCGGATCTGACTGCAGCATCAAAAAACCGGGGGTCAGCCTTGGCCGAACATGCTCCTTGTGCTAGCATGCTAGAGGCTAACTCTGAAAGACGCCAGAAGACAAATCTGGCCGACCTCCCATTGTTAAATGAGACTCTAGCCCTGGTCTAGACAACGAACATTACAGATGGCCCACCCCCGATCTATGCTCGTA
Source organism: Triticum timopheevii (assembly GCA_963921465.1). Classification (NCBI taxonomy): domain Eukaryota; kingdom Viridiplantae; phylum Streptophyta; class Magnoliopsida; order Poales; family Poaceae; genus Triticum; species Triticum timopheevii. Next base: position 476,466,221 of record OY997268.1, read on the forward strand.
TCGGCCTTGAGGCAGGCCATGGGGAATGTTACATGATACGTCTCCAACGTATCTATAATTTTTTTATTGTTCCATGCTATTATATTATCTGTTTTGTATGTTTTCTATGCATTAATATGCTATTTGATATTAGTTTTGGGACTAACCTATTAACCTAGAGTACAGTGCCAGTTTCTGTCTTTTCCTTGTTTTTGAGCTTTGCAGAAAAGGAATACTAAACGGAGTCCAAACGGAATAAAACTTCACGATGATTTTTCTTGGACCAGAAGACACCCAGGAGACTTGGAGTGCAAGTCAGAAGAGCCACGAGGCGGCGACAAGGGTATAGGGCGCGCCCAGGGGGTAGGGCATGCCCCTACCTTGTGGGCCCCTCGTGACCCCCTGACCTGGATCTTCCTCCTATATATTTGCAAATATTCCATAACCACCATAACCATCCACGAAAACACTTTTCCACCGCTGCAACCTACTGTTCCCGTGAGATCCCATCTAGGGGCTTTTTCCGGCACCTTGCCGGAGGGGAATTCGATCATGGAGGGCATCTACATCAACTCTATTACCCTTCCAATGAAGCATGAGTAGTCCACCAAAGACCTACGGGTCCATTGCTAGTAGCTAGATGGCTTCTTCTCTCTCTTTGATTCTCAATACCATGTTCTCTCTTGGAGGTCCATCCGATGTAATCTTATTTTGCGGTGTGTTTGTTGAGATCCAATGAATTGTGGATTTATGATTAGTTTATCTATGAATATTATTTGAAGCTTCTCTGAATTATTATATGCATGATTTGGTATCTTTGTATTTCTCTTCAAATTACTGGTTTGGTTTGGCCAACTAGATCGGTTTTTCTTGTAATGGGAGAGGTGCTTAGCTTTAGGTTCGATCTTGCGGTGTCCTCACCCAGTGGTAAAGTAGGGGTAGCGAGGCACATATTGTATTGTTTCCATCAAGGATAAAAAGATGGGGTTTACATCATATTGCTTGAGTTTATTCCTCTACATCATGTTATCTTACTTAATGCATTACTTTGTTCTTTATAATTATGAACTTAATACTCTAGATGCAGGCAGGAGTCGGTCGATGTGTGGAGTAATAGTAGTAGATGCAGGCAGGAGTCGGTCTACTTGATACGGAGGTGATGCCTATATTGCATAATCATTGCCTTGGAAAATGTCATAACTTTGCGCTTTTCTATCAATTGCTCGACAGTAATTTGTTCACCCACCGTATTATTTGCCTTCATGAGAGAAGCCTCTAGTGAAACCTATGGCCCCGGGTCTGTTTTCCATCATATTAGTTTCCGATATACTATTTTCCATCATATTAGTTTCCAGTCTGCTATTTTGAAATCCTTTATTTTCATATTTGTAAACCAAAAAAACCCAAAAATGTTTTATCTTTTGTTTATCTATCTCTATCAGATCTCACTTTTGCAAGTAATAGTGAAGGGATTGACAACCCCTTTATCGCGTTGGGTGCAGGTTGTTTGATTGTTTGTGCAGGTATTGGTGATTTGTGTGTTCTTCTCCTACTGGATAGATACCTTGGTTCTCAAACTGAGGGAAATACTTAACTCTACTTGTTGCATCACCCTTTCCTTTTCAAGGGAAAAACCAACGCAAGCTCAAGAAGAAGCATTACACCACACCCACGGCCCACTTAGTAGCCATTATCGAAGGTTTAACAGATATGTTGGAATACGCCTCCGAGGAGGCCGAAGACATGGATGAGGATGTCGACGCCATGTCCTATATGGCAATCTCACCAACACTCCCAGTATGGGAAAGTGGACTGCCACTTCCACGTATGACATCTACATGGTCGACACTCCCAAGGAGGACTGCGAGGATCCGCAAGGGAGTCATCCAAGCACCGACGCCAGCGAAAGCGATCCAAGGGATGTGGAAAGGGCAGGGAAGACAACTTAAATACAGACACAAATGGCAATGAGGATGACATTGCTCCGGATAACATAGAGGAGCTTGGCAATAATGCCACCCCCAAGCAGCACCTAGCCACTCCCGAAGACCACAACGACCACTGTGACCCCGAGGACCCCGGCGACTCCGAAGCCAACACCTACCTCCCCCTTTTCGAAGATGAGGAGAGCCTTGGGGCCAAAGATTTCATCGTCCCTGAAGACCCGCTAGACCAAGAATGGTTCAAGTGGCAGCACATAGCCATTGCTCGGAGCCTTGAGAGGAAGCAGAAGCAACTAAAAGATGAATAGGATACCCTCAATGATAGATGGACGAAAGTCCTAGCAGCCGAAGAGGGCTACAGCTATGAACGGCAGGACCAAAGCAGAAGCTACCAGCTACCTCTTGAGCTTGCGTTAGTTTTTCCCTTGAAGAGGAAAGGGTGAGGCAGAAGAGTAGAGTAAGTATTTCCCTCAGTTTGAGAACCAAGGTATCAATCCAGTAGGAGACAACGCACAAGTCACCGAATACCTGCACAAACAATCTAACAAACTTGCACCCAACGCGATAAAGGGGTTGTCAATCCCTTCACGGTTACTTGCAAAAGTGAGATCTGATAGAGATAGATAAATAGTAAAGTAAATATTTTTGGTATTTTTGGTTTATAGACGGAAAGTAAAAGATTGCAAAATAGTATATCGGAAACTAATATGAGGAATAATAGAACTTATATGATGGAACAGAGACCCGGGGGCCATAGGTTTCACTAGTGGCTTCTCTCAAGATAGCAAATAATACAGTGGGTGAACAAATTACTACCAAGCAATTGATAGAAGAGCGCATAATTATGACGATATCTAAGGCAATGATCATGAACATAGGCATCACGTCAGTGTCAAGTAGACCAAAACGATTCTGCATCTACTACTATTACTCCACACATCGACCGCTATCCAGTATGCATCTAGAGTATTAAGTTAACACATTAAGTAAGATGCCATGATATAGAGGAATTAACTCAAGCAATATGATGAAAACCCCATCTTTTTATCCTCGATGGCAACAATACAATATGTGCCTTGTTGGCCCTACTGTCACTGGGAAAGGACACCGCAAGATTGAACCCAAAGCTAAGCACTTCTCCCGTTGCAAGAAAAGTCAATCTAGTATGCCAAACTAAACCAATAATTCGGAGAGACTTGCAAGATATCAAATCATGCATATAAGAATTCAGAGAAGATTCAAATAATATTCATAGGTAATCTGATCATAAATCCACAATTCATCGGATCTCGGCAAACACACCGCAAAAGAGTATTACTTCGAATAGATCTCCAAGAACATCGAGGAGAATGCAGTATTGAGAATAAAAGAGAGAGAAGAAGCCATCTAGCTACTAGCTATGGACCCATAGGTCAGTGGTAAGCTACTCACGCTTCATCGGAAGGGCAATGGTGTTGATGTAGAAGCCTTCCGTGATCGAATCCCCCTTTGCCGGGACACTGGAAAAGGCCCCTAGATGGGATCTCACGGGTACACAAGGTTGCGGCGGTGGAATAGTGTTTTTGTGGCTCCCCCTGATGGTTTTGGGGTATAAGAGTATATATGGGCGAAAGAATTAGGCCAGGAGGCCCACAAGGGGCCCATAAGACAGGGGGCGCGCCCTATCCCCCTGGGCGCGCCATCCACCCTTGTGGCCACCTCGAGGCTCATCCGACTTCATCTCCAAGTCTCCTCGTTTGCTTCTGGTCCAAGAAATATCATCTTGAAAGTTTTATTCTGTTTGGACTCCGTTTGGTATTCCTTTTTTGCGAAACTCAAAAACAGAAACTGTCACTGGGTTCTAGGTTAATAGGTTAGTCCTAAAAATAATTTAAAATAGCATATTAATGCATATAAAACATCCAAAACAGATAATATAATAGCACGGAACAAAAAAAATGTAGATACATTGGAGACGTATCAAGCATCCCTAAGCTTAATTCCTGCTCGTCCTCTATTAGGTAAATGATAAAAACAGAATTTTTGATGTGGAATGCTACCTAACATATTTATCAATGTAATTTTCTTTATTGTGGCATGAATGTTCAGATCCAAAAGATTCAAAACAAAAGTTTAATATGAAGGAAATATGCCCTAGAGGCAATAATAAAGGTTTTTTTGACTGGGGAGGCAATAATAAAGTTGTTATTTATATTTCCTTATATCATGATGAATGTTTATTATTCATGCTAGCATTGTATTAACCGGAAACTTAGTACATGTGTGAATACATAGACAAAACTAAGTGTCCCTAGTATGCCTCTACTTGACTAGCTCGTTAATCAAAGATGGTTGCGTTTCCTGACCATAGACATGTGTTGTCATTTGATGAATGGGATCACATCATTAGAGAATGATGTGATGGACAAGACCCATCCGTTAGCTTAGCATAATGATCGTTAAGTTTTATTGCTACTGCTTTCTTCATGACTTATACATGTTCCTCTGACTATGAGATTATGCAACTCCCAAGTACGAGAGACAGTTTTCCCTGGTAAAGAGGTGCCTCAGGAGTGGATCATGTATTTTGATTGCTTTCTCGCTGCAGGGCGCTGGAGCCGGAGTGCTTCTTGTCGCACCCACCGGAGAGCATCTCAAGTATGTGGTTCAAAAGCACTTTCCCCGGGGAAGGCCAACAACAACACTGTTGAGTATGAGGGGCTCCTTGCTGGACTCAGAATTGCAGTGGAGTTGGGAATCAAGAAACTGATTATCCGTGGAGACTCTCAACTCGTGGTGAGGCAAGTCAACAAAGATTATCGGAGTCCGCTGATGGAGGCATATCTGGAGGAGGTGAGGAAGCTGGAAGAGCACTTTGATGGATTACAAGCAGAGCACGTGCCACATGCGGAGAATAGCATCGCTGATCACTTGTCAAAGTGTACCGCACAAAAGCTCCCTGTGGAACCAGGGACTTTTGTCGCCCATCTAATCAGTATCCCCTTCAACGATGACCAACAAAAGGAGAAAGTTGGACTCCGGCAAGTATTTCCCAGCAGGACTTCCCGAAGCCGCTGGTAGAGAGGCTATCAGAGACAACCCCACTCCAGTTGGTGAGCAGCACCCTCCTACGGGACCACAGGTTCTTGCGGTCGAGGGGAGCGCTCCCACGAACAAGGAGGTGCCTTTAGTCTCTTTTGTCGAGCCGAAGGCTCTGACTTGGGCGCAACACATAGTCCATTTCCTTCAAACAGAAGAACTTCGCGAAGAGCAAGAAGAAGCTGAAAGAGTAGTCCGATGGTCCAATATGTACCAATTTGTCGATGACACACTATACAGAAAAAGGCTAAACGGTGTGAAATTGAAGTGCATTTGTGAGGAAGATGGGCCGAAGCTGTTGCCAGAGATACACAGGGGTGTGTGTGGCTCTCACATTGGATCGAGTGCCCTGGTCAGAAAAGCCTTCCGGCAGGGTTTCTATTGGCCCACGACCCTTCAGGATGCAACTGAGCTGGTCACCAAGTGTGAAGCTTGCCAGTCCCACTCCAAAAACATTCATCAACCAGCTCCAGCTCTCCAGACGATCCCTTTGCCCTGGCCATTCTTGGTCTGGGGGCTCGATATCTTGGGCCCCTTCCCCCGTGCTACCAGGGACTTTGAATTCCTATACGTAGAAATCGACAAGTTTACAAAGTGGCCTGAGGTGGAGCCAGTGAGGAAGGTGACCACACAATCAACTGTCAAGTTCTTGAAAGTATTGGTGTGCCGCTTTGGAGTACCCGAGAGAGTGGTTACCGACAACGGCACCTAGTTCATGAGCCTCACCTTCATGCAGTACGTCCAAAGCCTTGGAAGCAAGGTCTCCTTTGCCTCTGTTGCTCATCCTCGAAGCAATGGGCATGCTGAGCGGATGAATGTTGAAGTGTTGCGCCGGCTCAAGACAAGAACTTTTGATAAGTTGCCGAAATGGGGCAAGCACTGGATTGATCAGCTGCCAGTGGTTCTTTGGTCCCTTGGGACGACACCAAATCAAGCTACCGGCCAGACTCCCTTCTCCCTTGTATATGGGGCGGAAGTAGTGCTCCCCACGAAACTCATTAACAGGTCACCTCGAGTACTTGCCTACGATGAAGTAGCACAAGAGCAGCTACGGCATGAGGATGCTGTGCTCCTCGAGGAAGATCATCTTCGGGCTGCTATGCGTGCTGCACGCTACCAACAAGCCCTGCGCTACTGTCATAGCCGCAAGGTGCATGCCCAGAGCCTTGAGGAAGGCGACCTTGTCCTTAGGCGCGTTCAGTCCACAAAGAGTACCAACAAGTTGATGCCCAAGTGGGAAGGCCCTTACTGGGTAGTACGAGTCACCAGACCTGGCACAATCCGTCTGGAGATTGAAGATGGCATCAAAATGAAAAAATCATGGAACAATGAGCATCTTTGTAAGTTCTACCCGTAAGGCACGGTTGACGGGCTCAGCCCCGACAACCACCTTTTGTACAAGCATTGCCACTGAGCATGTAACCCTTTTTACAAAGCCAGGCGCAAACCCTGAGCAAAGATAATAAAATGAAGCGCTAGTGCCTAGACTTTCATGCATGCATCCTTAAGTATGATTTTTGCTATGATAACCAATCTATTGGAAGAGGATCGTATGCTACTGTTTATCCCCTGTACTGTCAACATTCCCCTGCCGCGAAGGAGCTCCCGAAAGGGAGATATGAGAGCGGCCTAGCATATCGGCCCCACCGTCAGCTCCTTCTTGTCGGATCAATAAGAAGGGCAGCCAACACAGATAAGTTTGCCTTACCATCCATGTTATGTTCAAAGTATGAAAGACTTATGCGGATGGATTACCTTCGCCACTTCTGTCATATGTGCTCCCATTTTTTCAAAATGGTTGTAATAATATTTGCGGGGAGCTAGTGAGGGGGAGAGCCGCCCCTCATCCTTGCTCCTGGCCCGACAACTGGGTTTAGTAGAACCTTTGATGGAGGGGCTGGCGGGATGTCTTTCCAGGAGAACTTTTGCTTACTTGAGAGTGCTAAGGGACTTTTTCCTTAGCGTGTTGAAAGATAGATGCACGAGCCCCCGACAAACATCTTTTCCATTCATGCAGAATAAGTACAGATCATACAAGATACAAACATGGATGGAAGATTACATCATTCAAGCTAAAGTGTGGCAGATGCCTACATCTTTTAATTTAAAAGGATAAGTGCCCATAATGCCTTTCTTGTCCCTCTCCTCCTAGGAACAACAGTGGGAGGTGAAGAGGGCAAAGGGGCGCCTGAGCAGAAGCCCGACCTAACCCCGTCCAGGGCCTGCAGGACACAGCCTGACAAGATTGGGAGAGCGAGGGCGGAGCCGGAAGGGCAGAAGAAGCGGCAGGATGATGCTCTGGTCACCACTGCCAGGACCAAAGGAACGCAGCAGGAGGGACACCGATAGGGAAGACAATGCCGGAGTCTACGAGGAAGCCTACCAGGATCCAGCTGGAGGAGACAGAGACACCTGCACCCAATGCCCTAGCAAATCGCTCTACCGAGAAGAAAACCAGGTGCAGATGATGGTGCTGCCGGCGCCTAGCTGACGGTGATGGTGCGACCGACATTCAGCTAGAGTCTATGTCATCGCCTTTGTGCTTGACGACCAGGGGATCGCCGTCATCGTCCTCCCCACCGGTGTCTTCCTTGTCGCTATCGCTCGAGAGGAATTTTCTTCATCAGTCGAACTCTCTGTGCAACACCCTAAACGAGCACCCAAGCGTCTGAAGACCTTGATGGAGAGCAGATCAGCCTCCATTAGCTTAAAATGGAGAACGTGCCCCTCCGCCAAGCTACGAGCACGAGCAAAGGTTTTCCCGCCACACCGGAGAAGCATGATATGAGGTGTGGGGAACTCCACATCCACCCGCATGTTGCCGTTACAGCAACCCCTCATGTGCAACTTCAACCCGTGTGACTGTTCAACATCCATTACCCTCGCAAAGGAGTGGGAAGCCAAAGACGGTTGCGCGGGGGCTCGCGTAGCCTCACAAGGAATTCCAACACTTTGTCTCCGACATGGCCCTCCAGCGGAGTCAAACCGGCTGGAGGGGGAGTGGCCGAGCCACCACCATGTCTTGCTCGGCCCCGAGCACCGCGTGGTCCACGAGCATGTTCCGCGGCTCCATCTTGCGCACTAGATCTGGCCCCTGCTGTCGGATTACAGGTTCCGCAAACCCTTGAAAGGTTTGAACTCTGGGGTGCGTGCGGAGATCTCAACCTATCTAGCCTGCCAACTCGCAATCCTCCTAAGCCTAGCACGTCGGGCTCGAAGAGACAAAGAGACACAACAGCTTATCCTGGTTCGGGCCACCTTGCGGTGTAATACCCTACTCCAGCGTTTTGGTGGATTGCCTTGAAGGGATAAGGATGAACTAGTACAGTGGATGAACTGGCCTCGAGAGGTGAGGTGTTCTTGAGCTCAAGAGAGCTGGTGAGGTGTTCGGGTGAGAGTGGATCCGATTCGACCAGATCCGAACTAGATGCCCCTCTATGCTGGTGGCTAAGTCCTATTTATAGTGGCCTTGGTTCTCTTCCCAAATGTTGGTGGAAGGGCTCCCACTACGGCCAGATTTGAAAGGGGACAAGTAGTACATCCTATCCTGACTAAAGTGGTCATCGCCTGCGAAAAGCCTCTGGTCGTGATGCTGCGGTGGGCTCGGTGATGACCTCCGTCCTGCTGTCCTGGCGGTCTTGGTCTTGTTTCACCAGAATGGAAACCTTTGGCTGATTCCTCGGGACTCCGCGCATGTGGCTTGCCTCCCTTGCACCAAAGAGGAAACTGGCGCTCTGCGCCTGCTGGCGCCCGGCTGGCCTTGGTCGTCATGGCTCACGTCAGCTGAGCCTTGTGAGGTGCACCTTACATAGAACTCTCCGCCCCTCGGGAGCCAGCCTAAGGAGGCCGATTCCCTCGGGGGTCTTGGTGCCATCCGCCTCACGAGGCTTGGCCCCTTGCAAGGGTCTTGAGTTGTTGATGCTGAAGCTGGGCCATACCAGGTCGTCGATGGAACCATGCAGTGGGCCGCAGGCAGGCAAGTCTGGATACCCCCATATCCTGAACGCCGACACATGCATCCCTAGTGGGGACAGGGATATGGTGCCGAGAGGAAGCCCTCGTCATCGCTGCTGGAGCTCGACCGCGCCCACTTCCCCTCACCATGGTGGAAGGAGAGCACGAGATGAAGGAGAAGGGAATGCGTGGGTGAGCCCCTCCTATCGTCTTTGTACCTTCTTTTATAGCTAAGCATGGCCGGGGGCTGGCTCCCCACCACCTAGGAGGCAACTGCCCCGCTTTGCCTATCTGGTTCGTCTGTGCCGCTGATAGCTCCAAATTTACCGACCGCCCTCCTGCGCCAATCCAGGGCGCCTAGCTTTCTGCCATGGCACTCAATCCTGCACCCTACGCAACTGTTACCTACCCTGCATGCAGCGTACGTGGTAGAAACGGCGGGCGTAGTGGGGTGAGTAAAAATGGCAGTTACCTTTTCCCCGGGGTCGTGCGCGGGCACTTCAGTTAACTTCCCCTGAACGTGGGTGCTCCCTACCCCTGTACATAGGTGACTCCATGGTGTTTGACGTTGCATGACTTGCGGCGAAGCCGGGAATCAATTCAATTCCAGGTTAATGAAGAAGCAAAGAAGATATCAAGGAAGACATGGATCCTGCTACGGCATGGTCGAAGTGTCTGCCTATGTATTTGTTGGGGGCTACCCCAACGATGCCCGGTAGCACGTGTAGGCCAGGCCCGGGGGCTCCTATCGGTGCAAAAACATCCGCGTTTGTTGAACGGACTCATACATAGGCGTGCTGATGATTATACACCCAGCACCAACATGTGACGCAAAGCTAGACTAGAGAAGCCGCTCTTCGTGAGAACAAGGAGTGTATTAAGAAGGCAAAGCCAACGTGCAAGTAAAATTTCAAGAGAAGTGTCCTTTGCTGGCCAGACGAGGCCGGCAAAGTCGTTGTAGCAGATGGAAGCGGTATCAAACCGCGCCAGCTGCGTCTCTGGGGGTAGCTGGAGACCAAAGTGCGCGCACCTCCAAGAAGGCTCGGCAAGCCTGCCCCCTGTAGGCACCGGCCAGTTACCACCGCTCCACCACACCGTGACGCCAGTCACTTATCGATGTGCTGTCAAGCCCCATGGCGATTCAGTGGCATTCGCTAAGCACGTGGTAGCTTGCTGGAAGACAGATCACACCCATTTGACACCCGTCCAGAGGCATGTCAAGATGATAAGCAGAAGATGGCTAAGCGGCGATATAAGCCTCCCGGGGATGCGCTCTCACATGCCACCTAAGGTAGCATTTATGTCATTTTTTCCTAAGTACCAGAGTTAGGTATGACAGCACTATTGGCTATCTAATCACAAGATAATGTTTGTTTTGCCACTATGGCTACCCCTTGAGCTATAAAAGGAGACCCAAGGCAACCTAGACAAGGATTCAGACCTTTACACACTTGTACACGTGTAGCAGCTCTCCCCAAGGCCACCTTTCCGGGTTTGAGCATTGCGTGTCGTTGTGTTCCTCCATCCAATCCACCAAAGTAGGAGTAGGGTTTTACGCTTCTCAGCGGCCCAAACCTGGGTAAAACCTCCAGAGTCTCGCCTTCGTGTTGTCTCATGGCCTCTGCTCTTTGAGCAATGTGATCTCCCCCTTGCCGAACCACAAAAGGGGCCCGCGACCCCATAGGTGATCATGTCCATCCATGACACTTCTCATCAAGAGGTTTAGTGAAGATATCCGCCAATTGCTTGTTAGTACAAACATGCTTAAGTTTAGTGTCACCTTTAGCAACATGATCACGAATGAAATGGTGACAAACTTCAATATGCTTAGTTCGATAATGTTGCATGGGATTGCGGGCAATCTTAATATCACTCTCGTTGTCACAAAGCAATGGAACATGTCTCACATGTATCCCGATCTTTGAGAGTTTGGGTCATCCAAAGTAATTGAGCACAACATGATCCCGCGACAATGTATTCTGCTTCGGCGGTGGATAATGATACCGAATTTTGTTTCTTGGAGGACCAAAAGACAAGGGATCTACCAAGAAATTGGCATGTACCCAAAGTGGATTTTCTATCAATCTTGTCAACGGCGTAGTCCGAGTCGGAATAGCTAAAAAGATCAAAAGATGACCTCTTAGGGTACCAAATGCCAAGGTTTGTATAAATCAAATATCGCACTATCCTTTTCACAGCCTTAAGATGACATTCTTTTGGAGCAGCTTGGTACCGTGCACACATGCACACACTTAGCATAATGTCGGGATGGGAGGCACAAAGGAATAATAATGAACCAATCATAGATCGGTAAACCTTTTGGTCAACTGGGTTGCCATCCTTAGTCAAGTCAAGATGTCCACTAGTAGGCATGGGTGTTTTCATACCTTTGCTTTCTTGCATGTTGAACTTCTTGAATAGATCCTTGGTATACTTTGTTTGTGATACATAGGTACCTTCCTTAGTTTGCTTGATTTGCAAGCCAAGGAAAAATTTGAGTTCACACATCATAGACACCTCAAACTTTTCTGACATTAACCTTCCAAACTTCTATAAAATGAGGGTTAGTAGAACCAAATATGATATCGTCAACATAGATTTGGCACACAAATAATTATCCATTAACCCTTTTAGTGAAGAGAGTAGAATCAATTTTCCCAATTTCAAAACCTTTCTCACTAAGAGACTTAGTCAAGCATTTATACCAAGCTCTAGGGGCTTGTTTAAGGCCATAAAGAGCTTTATGAAGTTTGTACACATGATTATGTTTCTTAGGATTAAAAAAGCCAGAATGTTTAACATAAAATTCCTCCTCAATTTCACCATTTATATAACACTTTTAATATCCATTTGGTATAAGGTGATATCATGGTGATTGGCATAAGCAAGTAAAATGTGAATGGACTCAACTCTAGCAACGGGGGCATATGTCTCACCATAGTCCATACCTTCGACTTGAGTGTAGCCTTTAGCAACAAGACCGGCCTTGTTGTGTACCACTTGTCCATACTCATCTTGCTTATTCCGGAACACCCACTTACAATGATGATTTGATCATCATTGGGCTTCTCGACCAATGTCCACACTTGGTTTCTTTCAAAGTTGTGTTGCTCTTTGTGCATAGCATTTATCCAATCCAGGTCCTAAAGGGCTTTTTCTACATTCATAGCTTCGATGCTAGAGACGAATGAGTAATGTTCACAAAAGTTAGCCAAACGAGTTTGATAACCCACAAGTATAGGGGATCGCAACAGTTTTTGAGGGTAGAGTATTCAACCCATATTACAGATTCGACACAAGGGGAGCCAAAGAATATTTGTAAGTATTAGCAGCTGAGCTGTCAATTCAGCCACACCTGGAGATTTCATATCTACAGCAAAGTGATTAGTAGCACAGTAGTTGTTGGGGAACGTTGCAGAAAATTAAAATTTTTCCTACGGTTTCACCAAGATCCATCTATGAGTTCATCTAAGCAACGAGTCAAGGGAGTGAGATTGCATCTACATACCACTTGTAGATCGCGTGCGGAAGCGTTCAAGGGGATGGTGATGATGGAGTCGTACTCGTCGTGATTCAGATCACCGATGACCAAGTGCTGAACGGACAGCACCTCCGCGTTCAACACATGTACGGGACGGGAGACGTCTCCTCCTTCTTGATCTAGCAAGGGGGAAGGAGAGGTTGATGATGATCCAGCAGCACGACGGCGTGGTGGTGGATGCAGCAGAACTCCGGCAGGGCTTCGCCAAGCTGCTGCGGGAGGAGGATGAGGTGTAGCAGGGGGAGGGAGGCGCCAATGCACAGGGTGCGGCTGCCCCCCTTTCCCTCCTTTATATAGGCCCCCAGGGGGGGTGCCGGCCCTGGGAGATTCAATCTCCCAACGGGGCGGCGGCCAGGGGGGTGGAGTGCCCCCCAAGGCATGTGGTGCGTCCCCCACCCTAGGGTTTCAACCCTAGGCGCAGGGGGTGGGCCTAGGGGGGCGCACCAGCCAACTATGGGCTGGCTCCCCTCCCACTTCAGCCCATGGGGCCCTCCGGGATGGGTGGCCCCACCCGGTGGACCCCCGAGACCCTTCTGGTGGTCCCGGTACATTACCGGGTGACCCCGAAACTGTCCCGATGGCCGAAATACCACTTCCTATATATTATTCTTTACCTCCGGACCATTCCGAAACTCCTCGTGACGTCCGGGATCTCATCCGGGACTCCGAACAACATTCGGTATGCTGCATACTCATATTCATACAACCCTAGCGTCACCGAACCTTAAGTGTGTAGACCCTACGGGTTCGGGAGACACGTAGACATGACCGAGACGACTCTCGGGCAATAACCAACAGCGGGATCTGGATACCCATGTTGGCTCCCACATGCTCCTCGATGATTTCATCGGATGAACCACGATGTTGAGGATTAAACAACCCCGTATACAATTCCCCTTGTCAATCGGTACGTTACTTGCCCGAGACTCGATCGTCGGTATCCCAATACCTTGTTCAGTCTCGTTACCGGCAAGTCACTTTACTCGTACCGTAATGCATGATCTCGTGACCAACCACTTGGTCACTTTGATCTCAATATGATGATGCATTACCGAGTGGGCCCAGAGATACCTCTCCGTCATACGGAGTGACAAATCCCAGTCTCGATCCGTGTCAACCCAACAGACACTTTCGGAGATACCTGTAGTGCACCTTTATAGTCACCCAGTTACGTTGTGACGTTTGATACACCCAAAGCACTCCTACGGTATCCGGGAGTTACACGATCTCATGGTCTAAGGAAGAGATACTTGACATTGGAAAAGCTCTAGCAAACGAACTACACGATCTTGTGCTATGCTTAGGATTGGGTCTTGTCCATCACATCATTCTCCTAATGATGTGATCCCGTTATCAACGACATCCAATGTCCATAGCCAGGAAACCATGACTATCTGATGATCAACGAGCTAGTCAACTAGAGGCTCACTAGGGACATATTATGGTCTATGTATTCACACGTGTATTACGATTTCCGGATAATACAGTTATAGCATGAATAAAGACAATTATCATGAACAAAGAAATATAATAATAATGCTTTTATTATTGCCTCTAGAGCATATTTCCAACAGTCTCCCACTTGCACTAGAGTCAATAATCTAGTTACATTGTGATGAATCGAACACCCATAGAGTTCTGGTGTTGATCATGTTTTGCTCGCGAGAGAGGTTTAGTCAACGGATCTGCGACATTCAGATCCGTATGTACTTTGCAAATTTCTATGTCTCCATCTTGAACATTTTCACGGATGGAGTTGAAGCGACGCTTGATGTGCCTGGTATTCTTGTGAAACCTGGGCTCCTTTGCAAGGGCAATAGCTCCAGTGTTGTCACAGAAGAGTTTGATCGGCCCCGACGCATTGGGTATGACTCCTAGGTCGGTGATGAACTCCTTCACCCAAATTGCTTTGTGCGCTACCTCCGAGGCTGCCATTTACTCCGCTTCACATGTAGATCCCGCCACGACGCTCTGCTTGCAGCTGCACCAGCTTACTGCTCCACCATTCAACATATACACGTATCCGGTTTGTGACTTAGAGTCATCCAGATCTGTGTCGAAGCTAGCGTCGACGTAACCCTTTACGACGAGCTCTTCGTCACCTCCATAAACAAGAAACATGTCCTTTGTCCTTTTCAGGTACTTCAGGATATTCTTGACCGCTGTCCAGTGTTCCTTGCCGGGATTACTTTGGTACCTTCCTACCAAACTTACGACAAGGTTTACATCAGGTCTAGTACACAGCATGGCATACATAATAGATCCTATGGCTGAAGCATAGGGGATGACACTCATCTCTTCTTTATCTTTTGCCGTGGTCGGGGATTGAGCCGAGCTCAGTCTCACACCTTGCAACACAGGCAAGAACCCCTTCTTGGACTGATCCATTTTGAACTTTTTCAAAATCTTATCAAGGTATGTGCTTTCTGAAAGACCTATGAGGCGTCTCGATCTATCTCTATAGATCTTGATGCCTAATATATAAGCAGCTTCTCCAAGGTCCTTCATTGAAAAACACTTATTCAAGTAGGCCTTAATGCTGTCCAGAAGTTCTATATCATTTCCCATCAGGAGTATGTCATCTACATATAATATGAGAAATGCTATAGAGCTCCCACTCACTTTCTTGTAAACGCAGGCTTCTCCATAAGTCTGCATAAACCCAAACGCTTTGATCATCTCATCAAAGCGAATGTTCCAACTCCGAGATGCTTGCACTAGCCCATAAATGGATCGCTGGAGCTTGCATACTTTGTTAGCATTCTTAGGATCGACAAAACCTTCCAGCTGCATCATATACAACTCTTCCTTAAGATGTCCGTTAAGGAATGCCGTTTTGACGTCCATCTACCATATCTCATAATCATAGTATGCGGCAATTGCTAACATGATTCAGACGGACTTCAGCTTCGCTATGGGAGAGAATGTCTCGTCGTAGTCAATCCCTTGAACTTGTCGATAACCCTTAGCGACAAGTCGAGCTTTATAGATGGTAACATTACCATCCGCGTCCGTCTTCTTCTTAAAAATCCATTTGTTTTCTATCGCTCGCCGATCATCGGGCAAGTCTGTCAAAGTCCATACTTTGTTTTCATACATGGATTCTATCTCGGATTTCATGGCTTCAAGCCATTTGTTGGAATCTGGGTCCGCCATCGCTTCTTCATAGTTCGAAGGTTCACCATTGTCTAACAACATGATTTCCAGGACAGGGTTGCTGTACCACTCTGGTGCGGAACGTGTCCTTGTGGACCTATGAAGTTCAGTAGCAACTTGATCCGAAGTACCTTGATCATCATCATTATTTTCCTCTTCAGTTGGTGTAGGCATCACAGGAACATTTTCCTGAGCTGCACCACTTTCCCGTTCGAGAGGTAGTACTTCATTGAGTTCTACTTTCCTCCCACTTACTTCTTTCGAGAGAAACTCTTTTTCTAGAAAGCATTCGTTCTTGGCAACAAAGATCTTGCCCTCGGATCTTAAGTAGAAGGTATACCCAACGGTTTCCTTAGGGTATCCTATGAAGATGCATTTTTCCGATTTGGGTTCGAGCTTTTCAGGTTGAAGTTTCTTGACATAAGCATCGCATCCCCAAACTTTTAGAAACGACAGCTTAGGTTTCTTCCCAAACCATAATTCATTCGGTGTCGTCTCGACGGATTTAGACGGTGCCCTATTTAAAGTGAATGTACCTGTCTCTAGAGCGTATCCCCAAAAAGATAGCGGTAAATCGGTAAGAGACATCATAGACCGCACCATATCCAATAGAGTGCGATTACGATGTTCGGACACACTGTTACGCTGAGGTGTTCCAGGCGGCGTGAGTTGTGAAACGATTCCACATTTCCTTAAGTGTCTACCAAATTCGTGACTTAAATATTCTCCTCCACGATCTGATCGTAGGAACTTTATCTTTCGGTCACATTGATTCTCTACCTCATTCTGAAATTCCTTGAACTTTTCAAAGGTCTCAGACTTGTGTTTCATCAAGTAGACATACCCATATCTACTCAAGTCATCAGTGAGAGTGAGAACATAACGATATCCTCCGCGAGCCTCAACGCTCATTGGACCGCACACATCGGTATGTATGATTTCCAACAAGTTGGTTGCTCGCTCCATTGTTCCGGAGAATAGAGTCTTGGTCATTTTGCCCATGAGGCATGGTTCGCAT
This sequence comes from Triticum timopheevii, assembly GCA_963921465.1. Classification (NCBI taxonomy): domain Eukaryota; kingdom Viridiplantae; phylum Streptophyta; class Magnoliopsida; order Poales; family Poaceae; genus Triticum; species Triticum timopheevii. Next base: position 476,482,890 of record OY997268.1, read on the forward strand.
GTGTCAAAGGATTCATAATCGAGAGACTCTAAAAGTCCATCAGCATGGAGCTTCTTCATGCACTTGACACCAATGTGACCAAGGCGGCAGTGCCACAAGTATGTGGGACTATCGTTATCAACTTTACATCTTTTGGCATTCACACTATGAATATGTGTAATATTACGCTCGAGATTCATTAAGAATAAACCATTGACCATTGGAGCATGACCATAAAACATATCTCTCATATAAATAGAACAACCATTATTCTCGGATTTAAATGAGTAGCCATCTCGTATTAAACGAGATCCTGATACAATGTTCATGCTCAAACTTGGCACTAAATAACAATTATTAAGGTTCAAAACTAATCCCGTAGGTAAATGTAGAGGCAGCGTGCCGACGGCGATCACATCGACTCTGGAACCATTCCCGACGCGCATCGTCACCTCATCCTTCGCCAATCTCCATTTATTCCGTAGCTCCTGCTGTGAGTTACAAATATGAGCAACGGCACCGGTATCAAATACCCAGGAGTTACTACGAGTACTGGTAAGGTACACATCAATTACATGTATATCAAATATACCTTTGGTGTTGCTGGCCTTCTTATCCGCTAAGTATTTGGGGCAGTTCCGCTTCTAGTGACCCTTCCCCTTGCAATAAAAGCACTCAGTCTCAGGCTTGGATCCATTCTTTGACTTCTTCCCGGTAACTGGCTTACCGGGCGCGGCAACATCCTTGCCGTCCTTCTTGAAGTTCTTCTTGCCCTTGCCCTTCTTGAACTTAGTGGTCTTATTGACCATCAACACTTGATGTTCTTTCTTGATCTCAACCTCTGCTGTCTTCAACATTGAAAATACTTCAGGAATGGTCTTCACCATCCCCTGCATATTGTAGTTCATCACAAAGCTCTTGTAGCTTGGTGGGAGCGACTGAAGGATTCTGTCAATGACCGCCTCATCAGGGAGGTTAATGTTCAGCTGATTCAGGCGGTTGTGCAACCCAGACATTTTGAGTATGTGCTCACTGACAGAACTGTTTTCCTCCATCTTACAACTATAGAACTTGTCGGAGACATCATATCTCTCGACCCGGGCATGAGCTTGAAAAACTAGTTTCAGCTCTTCGAACATCTCATATGCTCCGTGATGCTCAAAACGCTTTTGGAGCCCCGGTTCTAAGCTGTAAAGCATGCTGCACTGAACGAGGGAGTAATCATCAGCACGAGACTGCCAAGCGTTCATGACGTCTTGGTTCTCTGGGAAGGGAGCGTCACCTAGTGGTCCTTCTAGGACATATTGTTTCCTGGCAGCTATGATGATGATCCTCAGGTTCCGGACCCAGTCCGTATAGTTGCTGCCATCATCTTTCAGCTTGGTTTTCTCTAGGAACGCGTTGAAGTTCATGTTGACATGAGCGTTGGCCATTTGATCTACAAGACATATTTGCAAAGGTTTTAGACTAAGTTCATGATAATTAAGTTCATCTAATCAAATTATTACAATGAACTCCCACTCAGATTAGACATCCCTCTAGTCATCTAAGTGTTACACGATCCGAGTCGACTAGGCCATGTCCGATCATCACATGAGACGGACTAGTCATCGTCGGTGAACATCTTCATGTTGATCGTATCTTCCATACGACTCGTGTTCGACCTTTCGGTCTCTGTGTTCCGAGGCCATGTCTGTACATGCTAGGCTCGTCAAGTTAACCCTAAGTGTTTTGCATGTGTAAGACTGTCTTACACCCGTTGTATGTGAACGTAAGGATCTATCACACTCGATCATCACGTGGTGCTTCGAAATGACGAACTTTAGCAACGGTGCACAGTTAGGGGAGAACACTTCTTGAAATTGTTGTAAGGGATCATCTTATTTACTACCGTCGTTCTAAGTAAACAAGATGCATAAACATAATAAACATCACATGCAATTATATAGTAGTGACATGATATGGCCAATATCATATAGCTCCATTGATCTCCATCTTCGGGGCTCCATGATCATCTTGTCACCGGCATGACACCATGATCTCCATCATCATGATCTCCATCATCGTGTCTTCATGAAGTTGTCACGCCAACGACTACTTCTACTTCTATGGCTAATGCGTTTAGCAATAAAGTAAAGTAATTTACATGGCGTTCTTCAATGACACGCAGGTCATACAAAATAAAGACAACTCCTATGGCTCCTGCCGGTTGTCATACTCATCGACATGCAAGTCGTGATTCCTATTACAAGAACATGATCTCATACATCACAATATATCATTCATCATTCATCACAACTTCTGGCCATATCACATCACATGACAATTGCTGCAAAAACAAGTTAGACGTCCTCTAATTGTTGTTGCATCTTTTACGTGGCTGCAATTGGGTTCTAGCAAGAACGTTTTCTTACCTACGAATAACTACAACGTGATTTTGTCAACTTCTATTTACCCTTCATAAGGACCCTTTTCATCGAATCCACTCCAACTAAAGTGGGAGAGACAGACACCCGCCAACCACCTTATGCAACTAGTGCATGTCTGTCGGTGGAACCGGTCTCACGTAAGCGTACGTGTAAGGTTGGTCCGGGCCGCTTCATCCCACAATACCGCTGAAGCAAGAAAAGACTAGTAGTGGCAAGCAAGTTGACAAGATCCACGCCCACAACAAAATTGTGTTCTACTCGTGCAATAGAGAACTACGCATAGACCTAGCTCATGATCCCACTGTTGGGGAACGTTGCAAAAAATTAAAAAATTTCCTACGGTTTCACCAAGATCCATCTATGAGTTCATCTAAGCAACGAGTCAAGGGAGTGAGATTGCACCTACATACCACTTGTATATCGCGTGCGGAAGCGTTCAAGGGGATGGTGATGATGGAGTCGTACTCGCCGTGATTCAGATCACCGATGACCAAGTGCTGAACGGACAGCACCTCCGCGTTCAACACACGTACAGGACGGGAGACGTCTCCTCCTTCTTGATCCAGCAAGGGGGAAGGAGAGGTTGATGATGATCCAGCAGCACGACGGCGTGGTGGTGGATGCAGCAGAACTCCGGCAGGGCTTCGCCAAGCTGTTGCGGGAGGAGGACGAGGTGTAGCAGGGGGAGGGAGGCGCCAATGCACAGGGTGCGGCTGCCCCCCTTGCCCTCCTTTATATAGGCCCCCAGGAGGGGAGCCGGCCCTGGGAGATTCAATCTCCCAAGGGGGCGGCGGCCAGGGGGGGTGGAGTGCCCCCCCCCCAAGGCATGTGGTGCACCCCCCACCCTAGGGTTTCAACCCTAGGCGCAGGGGGTGGGCCTAGGGGGGCACACCAGCCCACTATGGGCTGGCTCCCCTCCCACTTCAGCCCATGGGGACCTCCGGGATGGGTGGCCCCACCCGGTGGACCCCCGAGACCCTTCTGGTGGTCCCGGTACATTACCGGGTGACCCCGAAACTTTCCCGATGGCCGAAATACCACTTCCTATATATTATTCTTTACCTCCGGACCATTCTGAAACTCCTCGTGACGTCCAGGATCTCATCCGGGACTCCGAACAACATTCGGTATGCTGCATACTCATATTCATACAACCCTAGCGTCACCGAACCTTAAGTGTGTAGACCCTACGGGTTCGGGAGACACGTAGACATGACCGAGACGACTCTCGGGCAATAACCAACAGCGGGATCTGGATACCCATGTTGGCTCCCACATGCTCCTCGATGATTTCATCGGATGAACCACGATGTCGAGGATTAAACAACCCTGTATACAATTCCCTTTGTCAATCGGTACGTTACTTGCCCGAGACTCGATCATCGGTATCCCAATACCTTGTTCAGTCTCATTACCGGCAAGTCACTTTACTCCTACCGTAATGCATGATCCCGTGACCAACCACTTGGTCACTTTGAGCTCAATATGATGATGCATTACCGAGTGGGCCCAGAGATACCTCTCCGTCATACAGAGTGACAAATCCCAGTCTCGATCCGTGTCAACCCAACAGACACTTTCGGAGATACCTGTAGTGCACCTTTATAGTCACCCAGTTACGTTGTGACGTTTGATACACCCAAAGCACTCCTACGGTATCCGGGAGTTACACGATCTCATGGTCTAAGGAAGAGATACTTGACATTGGAAAAGCTCTAGCAAACGAACTACACGATCTTGTGCTATGCTTAGGATTGGGTCTTGTCCATCACATCATTCTCCTAATGATGTGATCCCATTATCAACGACATCCAATGTCCATAGCCAGGAAACCATGACTATCTGATGATCAATGAGCTAGTCAACTAGAGGCTCACTAGGGACATATTATGGTCTATGTATTCACACGTGTATTACGATTTCCGGATAATACAGTTATAGCATGAATAAAGACAATTATCATGAACAAAGAAATATAATAATAATGCTTTTATTATTGCCTCTAGGGCATATTTCCAGCAGTAGTATGATAGTTTTGATAGCAGTGGTGGCAGTAGCAACAGTAACAATAACAATAGTGATGATTTTTGTAGCAATTATAACAGTAGCAGCAACAATAGTAACTTAGCAAGATCAATATATGAAAAAGCTCGTAGGCATTGGATCGGTGAATTTGTTGGGTGATATTCATCATATAACAGTTATAACCTAGGGCAATACAGAACTAGCTCCAGTTCATAAATATAATGTAGGCATGTATTTCTTAAATAGTCATACGTGCTAATGGAAAAGAACATGTGTGACATCTTTTGTCCTACCCACCCGTGGCAGCGGGGTCCATAAGGAAACTAATGGATATTGAGGCCTCCTTTTAATAGAGAACCGGAACAAAGCATTAACACATAGTGAATACATGAACTCCTCAAACAACGGTCATCACTGGAAAGTATCCCAATTATTGTCACCTTGGGGTTTATGGATCATAACACATAATAGGTGCATATGACTTACAAGATCGGATCACGAACATAGATATTGAAGGAAACATGCCCTAGAGGCAATAATAAAGTTATTATTTATTTCCTTATATCATGATAAATGCTTATTATTCATGCTAGAATTGTATTAACCGGAAACATGATACATGTTTGAATACATAGACAAACATAATGTCACTAGTTTGCCTCTACTTGACTAGCTCATCAATCAAAGATGGTTATGTTTCCTAACCATAGACATGATTTTTCATTTGATTAATAGGATCACATCATTAGGAGAATGATGTGATTGACTTGAGCCATTCCGTTAGCCTAGTAGTTGATCGTTTAGTATGTTGCTATTGATTTCTTCATGACTTATACATGTTCCTACAACTATGAGATTATGCAACTCCCATTTACCGGAGGAACACTTTGTATGCTACCAAACGTCACAACGTAACTGGGTGATTATAAAGAAGCTCTACATGTGTCTCCAAAGGTACATGTTGAGTTGGCGTATTTCGAGATTAGGTTTTGTCACTCCGATTGTCGGAGAGGTATCTCTGGCCCTCTCGGTAATGCACATCACTACGAGCCTTGCAAGCAATGTAACTAATGAGTTAGTTACAAAATGATGCATTACATAACGAGTAAAGGGACTTGCCGGTAACGAGATTGAACTAGGTATTGAGATACCGACGATCGAATCTCGGGCAAGTAACATACCGATGACAAAGGGAAGAACGTATGTTGTTATGCGGTTTGACCAATAAATATCTTCGTAGAATATGTAGGAGCCAATATGAGCATCCAGGTTCTGCTATTGGGTTATTGACCGGAAACGTGTCTCGGTCATGTCTACATAGTTCTCGAACCCGTAGGGTCTGCACGCTTAAAGTTTCAATGACGGTTATATTATGAGTTTATGAGTTTTGATGTACCGAAGGTTGTTCGGAGTCCTGGATGTGATCACGGACATGACGAGGAGTCTTGAAATGGTCGAAACATCAAGATTGATATATTGGAAGCCTATATTTGGATATCGGAAGTGTTCCGGGTGAAATCGGGATTTTACCGGAGTACCGAGGGGTTACCGGAACCCCCCCCCCCCCGGGGGGCTTAATGGGCCATAGTGGGCCTTAGTGGAGAAGAGGAGAGGCAGCCAGGGCAGGGCCGCGCGCCCCTCCCCCCTAGTCCGAATAGGACAAGGAGAGGGGGGCGGCGCCCCCCCTTTCCTTCCTCTCTCTCCCTCCTCTTTCCCCCCTTCTCCTAGTCCAACAAGGAAAGGAGGGAGTCCTACTCCCGATGGGGGTAGGACTCCCCATGGCGCGCCTCCTCCCTGGCCGACCGCCCCCTCCCCCTTGCTCCTTTATATACGGGGGCAGGGGGCACCTCTAGATACAACAACAACAGATCATTGATCTCTTAGCCGTGTGCGGTGCCCCCCTCCACCATAGTCCTCCTCGATAATATTGTAGCGGTGCTTAAGCGAAGCCCTGCGACGGTAGAACATCATCATTGTCACCACGCTGTCGTACTGACGGAACTCTCCCTCGACACTCGGCTGGATTGGAGTTCGAGGGACGTCATCGAGCTGAACGTGTGCTAGAACTCGAAGGTGTCGTGCTTTCGGTGCTTGATCAGTCAGGCCGTCAAGACGTACGACTACATCAACCGTGTTGTTCTAACGCTTCCACTTTCGGTCTACGAGGGTACGTGGACAACACTCTCCTCTCTCGTTGCTATTCATCACCATGATCTTGCGTGTGTGTAGGAAATTTTTTGAAATTACTACGTTCCCCAATAGTGGCATCCGAGCCAGGTTTTATGCGTAGATGTTATATGCACGAGTAGAACACAAGTGAGTTGTGGGCGATACAAGTCATACTTCTTACCAGCATGTCATACTTTGGTTCGGCGGTATTGTTGGATGAAGCAGCCTGGACCGACATTACGCGTACGCTTACGTGAGACTGGTTCTGCCGACGTGCTTTGCACACAGGTGGCTGGCGGGTGTCAGTTTCTCCAACTTTAGTTGAACCGAGTGTGGCTATGCCAGGTCCTTGAGAAGGTTAAAACATCACTAACTTGATGAACTATCGTTGTGGTTTTGATGCGTAGGTTTGAACGGTTCTTGCTCAGCCCGTAGCAGCCACGTAAAATTTGCAACAACAAAGTAGAGGGCGTCTAACTTGTTTTTGCAGGGCATGTTGTGATGTGATATGGTCAAGACGTGATGCTATATTTTATTGTATGACATGATCATGTTTTGTAACCGAGTTATCGGCAACTGGCAGGAGCCATATGGTTGTCGCTTTATTGTATGCAATGCAAACGCCCTGTAATTGCTTTACTTTATCACTAAGTGGTAGCGATAGTCGTAGAAGCAATAGGTGCTGAAACGACAATGATGCTACGATGGAGATCAAGGTGTCGCACCGATGATGTTGGTGATCATGACGGTGCTTCGGAGATGGAGATCACAAGCACAAGATGATGATGGCCATATCATATCACTTATATTGATTGCATGTGATGTTTATCCTTTATGCATCTTTTTTTGCTTTGATTGACGGTAGCATTATAAGATGATCTCTCACTAAGTTTCAAGGCATAAGTGTTCTCCCTAAGTATGCAATGTTGCGAAAGTTCTTCGTGCTGAGACACCACGTGATGATCGGGTGTGATAGGCTCTACGTTCAAATACAATGGGTGCAAAACAGTTGCACACGCGGAATACTCAGGTTAAACTTGACGAGCCTAGCATATACAGATATGGCCTCGGAACACTGAGACCGAAAGGTCAAACGTGAATCATATAGTAGATATGATCAACATAGTGATGTTCACCATTGAAAACTACTCCATCTCACGTGATGATCGGACATGGTTTAGTTGATTTGGATCACGTGATCACTTAGATGACTAGAGGGATGTCTGTCTAAGTGGGAGTTCTTTAGTAATATGATTAATTGAACTTAAATTTATCATGAACTTAGTACCTGATAGTATTTTGCTTGTCTATGTTTGTTGTAGATAGATGGCTCGTGTTGTTGTTCCGTTGAATTTTAATACGTTCCTTGAGAAAGCTAAGTTGAAAGATGATGGTAGCAATTACACGGACTGGGTCCGTAACCTGAGGATTATCCTCATTTCTGCACAGAAGAATTATGTCCTGGAATCATCGCTGGGTGCCAGGCCTGCTGCAGATGCAACTGACGACGTTAAGAATGTCTGGCAGAGCAAAGCCGATGACTACTCGATAGTTCAGTGTGCCATGCTTTACGGCTTAGAACCGGGACTTCAACGACGTTTTGAACGTCATGGAGCATATGAGATGTTCCAGGAGTTGAAGTTAATATTTCAAGCAAATGCCCGGATTGAGAGATATGAAGTCTCCAATAAGTTCTATAGCTGCAAGATGGAAGAAATCAGTTCTGTCAGTGAACATATACTCAAAATGTCTGGGTATAATAATCACTTGATTCAACTGGGAGTTAATCTTCCTGATGATAGTGTCATTGACAGAATTCTTCAATCACTGCCAGCAAGCTACAAGAGCTTCGTGATGAACTATAATATGCAAGGTATGAACAAGACTATTCCCGAGCTCTTCGCAATGCTAAAGGCTGCGGAGGTAGTAATCAAGAAGGAGCATCAAGTATTGATGGTCAATAAGACCACTAGTTTCAAGAAAAAGGGTAAAGGGAAGAAGAAGGGGAACTTCAAGAAGAATAGCAAACAAGTTGCTGCTCAAGAGAAGAAACCCAAATCTGGACCTAAGCCTGAGACTGAGTGCTTCTACTGCAAGCAGACTGGTCACTGGAAGCGGAACTGCCCCAAGTATTTGGCGGATAAGAAGGATGGCAAGGTGAACAAAGGTATATGTGATATACATGTTATTGATGTGTACCTTACTAATGCTCGCAGTAGCACCTGGGTTTTTGATACTGAAAGCACAAGTGCTCCCTAGGTGGTTTCGGTAATTAATGTCAACATATCTCTTGTTGGACTAACACTTTTATCTAGTATGTTTCAGGTAAGTTCAACAATGGAGTGGCATGGACTAAAGGATGTGGGAACTCTTTCAAGATGCTAAGGACAAAGGATTGGCTCAAGCATCAAGCTCAAGACTCTTCATTTTACATTTCAGTGATGCAAGATCACATTGAGTCTATAGGAAAAGCCAATACTATCAAGAAGGGATGAGGTGTTTGCTTAATGAGTTTCTTGCTCCACAGTGCTTAGTGATACGCTCCAAAACCCTCAACTACTCTCCCATTTCCACACATATGACCTAAACCTAAAGTCAAACTCGGCCCCACCGATTCTTTCTATCCGGTGCCACCGAGTTTGAATGTCATACCACTGCCACAAACCCTGGGCAAATCGGTCTCACCGATAGGGATCTCCGTCTCACCGAGATGGGATTGTAATCTCTCTGTGTATGTCCATTACCAAAATCGGTCTCACCGAGTTTGAGCAATCAGTAGTACCGAGATTACAATGCAAACTTCCTGGTTGACTCATTACCAAAATCGGTCCCACCAAGTTTGTGAAATCGGTCCAACCGAGTTTGCCTGACCAACTCTCTGGAAAGCTTATTACCAAAATCGGTCTCACCGAGTTTGTGTAATCGGTCTTACCGAGTTGCATTTCAGTCCCACCGAAAATCCTAACGGTCACTAGGTTTACTAAATCGGTCCGACCGAGTCTGTTGAATCGGTCCCACTGAGTTTGGTAAATTGTGTGTAATGGTTAGATTTTGTGTGGAGGCTATATATACCCATCCACCTCTTCATTCATGGAGAGAGCCATCAGACTGAACCTACACTTCTAGCATACATTTTCTGAGAGAGAACTACCTACTCATGTGTTGAGGCCAAGATATTCCATTCTTACCATATGAATCTTGATCTCTAGCCTTCCCCAAGTTGCTTTCCACTCAAATCTTCTTTCCACCAGATCCAAATCCTATGAGAGAGAGTTGAGTGTTGGGGAGACTATCATTTGAAGCACAAGAGCAAGGAGTTCATCATCAACGCACCATTTGTTACTTCTTGGAGAGTGGTGTCTCCTAGATTGGCTAGGTGTCACTTGGGAGCCTCCAACAAGATTGTGGAGTTGAACGAAGGAGTTTGTAAGGGCAAGGAGATCGCCTACTTCGTGAAGATCTACCGCTAGTGAGGCAAGTCCTTCATGGGCGACGGCCATGGTGGGATAGACAAGGTTGCTTCTTCGTGGACCCTTCGTGGGTGGAGCCCTCCGTGGACTCGCGCAACCGTTACCCTTCGTGGGTTGAAGTCTCCATCAACGTGGATGTACGATAGCACCACCTATCGGAACCACGCCAAAAACATCCGTGTCTCCAATTGCATTTGAATCCTCCAAAACCCTTCCCTTTACATTCTTGCAAGTTGCATGCTTTACTTTCCGCTGCTCATATACTCTTTGCATGCTTGCTTGATATGTATTGTGAATGTTGAACTGGTGCCTAAACTCCACTTAAACTTAAAGATCTTAAAAACTGCAACTTTGGTACTTAGTGTCTAATCACCCCCCTCTAGACACCTCTTCTCAAGGTCCTACAAGTGATATTAGAGCTTTGGTCTCCATTGCCTTGGTTTAATCACCATTGGAGGAAGATAGATGAGTCTACTTTGGGGAGTCTTAGACATAGAGTGCCTATTCTTGATGGAGAGTACTTTCATGAGTGGAAAAATGAGATGCTTGTAATTTTCAATCAATATCAGTTGAACAAGTACATTGCTAGCCATTGTGCACCTCATGTTGACCCTATGCATCCTACCCATGATGAGTCAATTGGCATGATTAGGAATCTTAGAACTGCCGAATTTATCATTAGAGGATTGCCTAGAAACTTGATTGGATGTTTGCCTACTCTTAAGTGTGCCTACACTATATGGAAATTTCTTGAGGTACGCTTTCCAAATTATTCCTTGAAAAATCTTGATGAAATTCTCCATAAGTCCATTGCTTTGAGTAAAATGAATACTAGTGATCCTATGTTTGGTGATCGTCTATTTGAGCTTACAAACCTTATGCGTGCCAAAGGAAATGTTGGAATTATTAGTGATATTATTTCCGAAGCTATAAAAATTCATAAGCAAGATCATTGTTAAACTCACTCTAATGAATTACCCTCTCTAGGATTTGATCCACCACATGACGATGTTGAACATGGATACTATGATGAGGATGATGATAGTGACTTCGATCTTGATGATGCAATGAGACACTTTGGTCTTATGGCAAATCTTCGGGGATATATGTCAGGAGGAAAGGAATGGGTTCTTGATAGTGGATGTACCGATCACATGACCGGAGATAAAGACATGTTTCGTGAGCTTGCTGAAAATGATAGTCCTCGAAAGTATGTCACTTTCGGTGACAACTGAAGGGTAAGGTGGTTGGTCTCGGTAAGGTGGCCATATCACATGATAGCTCCATACAAAATGTCATGCTCGTTGAATCTCTTGGATACAACTTACTTTCAGTATCTAGACTTGCTGATTTCGGTTTCAATGTCCTATTTACTGAAGTAGATTGCCAAGTGTTTCGTCGAGACAATCATAAAATGGTCTTTACCAGTGTGCGTAGAGGTGATCTATACATTGTTGATTTCACTAAAAAGGCTCAACCTAAAACTTGCTTCATTGTTAAATCCTCAAAAGGTTGGTTATGGCATAGACGACTAGGTCATGTTGGTATGTGAAACCTTGACAAGCTTATTAAAGGAAATCATATCCTTGGAGTTAACGATGTCATATTTGATAAGGATAGACTTTGCAGTGCTTGTAAAGCAGGTAAACAGGTTGGAGGAAGGCATCCCGTGAAGAACATCATGACCACAAGGAGGCCACTCGAGCTACTTCACATGGATCTCTTTGGTCCCAACTCCTACAAGAGTCTCGGTGGAAATTCTTTTGGTCTAGTTATAGTTGATGATTTTTCAAGATTTACGTGGGCGTTCTTTCTCGATGATAAATCGCAGGTCCAAAAGATCTTCAAAAACTTCGCTAGGAAGGCCCAAAATCAATTTGAAGTGAAGATCAAGAAGGTTCGCAGCGACAATGGAACGGAGTTCAAGAACGCAAATGTGGACACCTTTCTTGATGAAGAAGGGATTTCACACGAGTTCTCGGCTACGTACACACCTTAACAAAACGGAGTTTTTGACAGGAAGAACCGGACGCTCATCAAAATGGCGAGAACGATGCTTGATGAGTACAAGACACCGAAGCACTTTTGGGCAAAAGCGGTTGAGACAGCTTGCCATGCAACAAATCGCTTGTATCTTCACAAGCTACTCGGCAAGACGGCATACGAGCTCCTCACCGGTAACAAACCCCAAGTTGGATACTTTCAAGTATTCGGCTCAAAGTGCTACATTCTTGATAAGCATCGTCTTTCTAAATTTGCTCCTAAGTCTAATGAAGGTTTCCTACTAGGTTATGGCTCAAACTCTCACACTTACCGTGTCTACAACAATTTCACCCAAAAAGTTGAAGAGACGGTAGATGTGAAGTTTGATGAATCTAACGGCTCGCAAGTAGAGCAATTGCCGATGTAGGAGACAAAGATCCTTCGGAAGCAATCCAAGACTTGGCTATTGGCAAGGTCCGTCCAACGGAGGTAAAGGAGAGTACCTCGTCCGTCCAAGTGGAAGCTTCAACTTCACGACAAGGTGAACCAAGAGTTGATACGGAAGCATCCACAAGTGGGACGCACCAAGATGAAGAAAATGAGGAAGTGCATCAAGATGAACGTCAACAACCTCCTTCTCCACCAGGACAAGAGAACGACAACACCAACAATGAAGAAGGCCAAGAAGAAGAACAAGATGAAGAAGAAGTTCAACCAAGAAACAAGCAAAATCTTTCACGAGTTCGAGCAAGAATTGCTAAAGACCATCCCATTGAGCAAATCTACAATGATATTCAAACCGGGAGAATCACTCGCTCTAAAACTCGTTTAGCTAACTTTTGTGAAAACTATTCTTTCATCTCTAGCATTGAACCTATGAAGGTTGAAGAAGCATTTGGAAGATCCGGATTGGATAAATGCCATGCATGAAGAGCTACACAACTTTGAGAGGAACCAAGTTTGGACATTGGTTGAGAAGCCCGCCAACAGCCACAACATCATCGGTACCAAATGGGTGTTTCGCAACAAGCAAGATGAAGATGGACAAGTAGTTCGCAACAAAGCACGTCTCGTCACCCAAGGCTACACACAAGTCGAAGGTATGGACTATGGTGAGACTTACGCTCCCGTTGCTAGACTTGAGTCCATTTGCATCTTACTTGCCTATGCTAATCATCATGATATCACCTTGTACCAAATGGACATTAAAAGTGCTTTTCTAAATGGTGAAATAGAGGAGGAAGTTTATGTTAAGCAACCTCCCGGCTTTGTCAATCCTAAGAAACAAAATCATGTTTAAAAACTTCACAAAGCTCTTTATGGTCTTAAACAAGCTCCTAGAGCGTGGTATAAATGCTTGACCAAGTTCCTTATTGAAAAAGGCTTTGAAATTGGGAAAATTGATTCTACTCTTTTTACTAAAAGGGTTAATGGAGAACTATTTGTGTGCCAAATCTATGTTGATGATATTATATTTGGTTCAACTAACCCTCATTTTAGTGAAAAGTTTGGGAAGCTAATGTCGGAGAAGTTTGAGATGTCTATGATGAGTGAACTCAAATTCTTTCTTGGGTTGCAAATCAAGCAAACTAAGGAAGGTACCTTTGTTTCTCAAACGAAGTACACCAAGGACTTATTCAAGAAGTTCAATATGCAAGAATGCAAAGGTATGACTACACCCATGCCTACTAGTGGACATCTTGACTTGACCAAAGATAGTGAACCGGTTGATCAAAAGGTTTATTGCTCTATGATTGGTTCATTGTTATATCTATGTGCTTCACGTCCCGATATCATGTTAAGCGTGTGCATGTGTGCACGATATCAAGCTGCTCCTAAAGAATGTCATCTTAAGGCCGTGAAAAGGATAGTGAGATACTTAATCCATACACCAAATTTTGGCATTTGGTATCCTAAGAGGGCCTCTTTCGATCTTGTTGGCTATTCCGACTCGGACTATGCCAGAGACAAGGTTGATAGAAAGTCCACTTCGGGTACTTGTCAATTTCTTGGTAGATCTCTTGTGTCTTGGTCCTCCAAGAAACAAAACTCGGTATCCTTATCCACCGCCGAAGCGGAATATATTTCTGCTGGTTCATGTTGTGCTCAATTACTTTGGATGACCCAAACTCTTAAAGATTATGGGATATATGTGAGACATGTTCCATTGCTTTGTGACAATGAAAGTGCTATCAAAATTGGTCATAATCCTGTACAACATTCTCGAACTAAGCATATTGAAGTTCGTCATCATTTCATTTGAGATCATGTTGCTAAGGGTGACATTGATCTTAAGCATGTTCTCATCGAAAAGCAATTAGCGGATATATTCACTAAACCTCTTGATGAGAAAGTGTTTTGCAGGTTAACAGGATAATTGAACATCATTGATGCTTCAAACTTGGAGTAGAAACTCCATTGGATACATGCAAGACATGAGCCTATGACTAATCCTTGATATTTCTCTTATGATGAAAATATAGTGTCTTGGATATATTTGCAACTTGCATGTTATCTAACGCATGTAGGTAGATGGACTCAAATTCCAAGTGGTGCTCTCAACTCTTGATGAACTACATCAACCTTGAGCAACCCACACAAGTTCAACTACATGGACAACACCACCAACCAAGGTATGTTATTCCATCTTAGAGGAGCTTTACTCCAAGTCATGAGCTAAAGCAACTCGACAAGATGTGAATACATCAAGATGCTTAAACGAAAAATGGCAACCCCATTTTGAGCTTAAACAACGAGTATGACCTATGATCAAGTGATCTCACTTGACTCCTAAGTCAATATACTCTAACATAGGTGACTTTGTCGCCGACCATCTCTAGATGAAGTTCTCTTGTGTTGTTTTCTGTGTTTTTGCATTTGTCTCATGCATATTTGTTTCCCCTTTAAAAAAACTTCATCTAGATTTCTTTCTGTTTGCTCTGCATTTTCTGCATCAAATTCCTTGCACATCATTAAGTAAATTCCTTGCAAATCTTTGTGAGATCTTACTAATCTAGTGAGCTGAGGTGACAAGTGTTTTCTTTGTGATGAACTCGGTTTCACCGATTTGTTGTTTTCGATCCAACCGAATCCTTTCGGTACAACCGAAGCATACCACTCGGTGCCACCGATTTCACAACAGGAAAGACAATTTGCCACTTATTCTGTGTTTCTTGTATTCCAGCTCCACTCAATGAATCTTGTCCTCTACAAGCATCACATTTTTATCATTGCTTTGTGCTCTGACTCAAGGACCAAACCCATTCGACAGATTCCAGAAAACCCTTCTTGGAAATTGATGTCAAAGGGGGAGAGAGAGATCACAACAAAGCTTATCATTTAGAGAGAGATCACACCAGAGAAAGAGTATATAACCTCCTCAGGGGGAGAGAGAGATCTCCAGGGGGAGAGAATACTTAAGTAGAAAGTATTTCTCAAGGATCCCAGATGCTTGGTGTTCAAGAGGAGAGATGCCCACATGTCTTCTTGAGGGGAGAGACATGTTCATATGATCTTAAGTGCTTATTTGCATTAACTTGCATTAGCCCTGTTCATTTATATCTTTCAGCTCTGATTTCCTATTCCCTATCTTCTCCCAGTATCCCATGTTAGATTCAGGGGGAGCAAGACATCTAAGGGAAAGAAATCATTCAAATTCATTGCATATCTTTACTGTTGGGGACATGTCTAATCTAGTGTGGTACTTAGTACTCACTCTCTACATGTCATCCCAGTCTTGGTATTCTTGTAGTTTCTTTTGTTTGCTCTGGCTAGTAGGTGCATCTGTGTTATCTAACCTTGTTTACACAGGTTCATTCCATCCTAAGCCAACTCAAGACTACAAGGTAAGTATATGCATCACAATCATGTGTATGAGGAATTCTTGCTAATGTACATACTGTTTGCAAGAAGGACTCATGAGCATGAAGGTATTTTCCTTAATATTCTTTGCTCTGATGCATATGGCCAAGATACATGTAACATATTGCCTGCTCTATCATGGTTATGCTCTCACATGCTTCTATATTCCATATTCACATAATTGCATACATGTAGGGGGAGCCTATGCTTGTTACATGTCTTTCCAAAGCTTTACTTGCTATTCTTTGTATTTTATCTAAAGCTTTGATGTATGTTGTCATCAATTACCAAAAAGGGGGAGATTAAAAGCACAAGTGCTCCCTAGGTGGTTTTGGTAATTAATGTCAACATATCTCTTGTTGGACTAACACTTTTATCTAGTATGTTTCAGATAAGTTCAACAATGGAGTGGCATGGACTAAAGGATGTGGGAACTCCTTCAAGATGCTAAGGACAAAGGATTGGCTCAAGCTTCAAGCTCAAGACTCTTCATTTTACATTTCAGTGATCCAAGATCACATTGAGTCTATAGGAAAAGCCAATACTATCAAGAAGGGATGAGGTGTTGCTTAATGAGTTTCTTGCTCCACAGTGCTTAGTGATACGCTCCAAAACCCTCAACTACTCTCCCATTTCCACAATATGACCTAAACCTAAAGTCAAACTCGGCCCCACCGATTCTTTCTATCCGGCGCCACCGAGTTTGAATGTCATAGCCACTGCCACAAACCCTAGGCAAATCAGTCTCACCGATAGGGATCTCGGTCTCACCGAGATGGGATTGTAATATCTCTGTGTATGTCCATTACCAAAATCGGTCTCACCGAGTTTGAGCAATCGATAGTACCGAGATTACAATGCAAACTTCCTGGTTGACTCATTACCAAAATCGGTCCAATCGAGTTTGCCTGACCAACTCTCTGGAAAGCTTATTACCAAAATCGGTCTCACCGAGTTTGTGTAATCGGTCTTACCGAGTTGCATTTCAGTCCCACCGAAAATCCTAACGGTCACTAGGTTTACTAAATCGGTCCGACCGAGTTTGTTGAATCGGTCCCACCGAGTTTGGTAAATTGTGTGTAATGGTTAGATTTTGTGTGGAGGCTATATATACCCCTCCACCTCCTCTTCATTCGTGGAGAGAGCCATCAGACTGAACCTACACTTCCAGCATACATTTTCTGAGAGAGAACTACCTACTCATGTGTTGAGGCCAAGATATTCCATTCCTACCATATGAATCTTGATCTCTAGCCTTCCCCAAGTTGCTTTCCACTCAAATATTCTTTCCACCAGATCCAAATCCTATGAGAGAGAGTTGAGTGTTGGGGAGACTATCATTTGAAGAACTAGAGCAAGGAGTTCATCATCAACACACCATTTGTTACTTCTTGGAGAGTGGTGTCTCCTAGATTGGCTAGGTGTCACTTGGGAGCCTCCAACAAGATTGTGGAGTTGAACGAAGGAGTTTGTAAGGGCAAGGAGATCGCCTACTTCGTGAAGATCTACCGCTAGTGAGGCAAGTCCTTCATGGGCGACAACCATGGTGGGATAGACAAGGTTGCTTCTTCGTGGACCCTTCGTGGGTGGAGCCCTCCGTGGACTCGCGCAACCGTTACCCTTCGTGGGTTGAAGTCTCCATCAATGTGGATGTACGATAGCACCACCTATCGGAACCACGCCAAAAACATCCATGTCTCCAATTGCGTTTGAATCCTCCAAAACCCTTCCCTTTACATTCTTGCAAGTTGCATGCTTTACTTTCCGCTGCTCATATACTCTTTGCATGCTTGCTTGATATGTATTGTGAATGTTGAACCTGTGCCTAAACTCCACTTAAACTTAAAGATCTTAAAAACTGCAACTTTGGTACTTAGTGTCTAATCACCCCCCTCTAGACACCTCTTCTCAAGGTCCTACAGATAC
This sequence comes from Triticum timopheevii, assembly GCA_963921465.1. Taxonomy (NCBI): domain Eukaryota; kingdom Viridiplantae; phylum Streptophyta; class Magnoliopsida; order Poales; family Poaceae; genus Triticum; species Triticum timopheevii. Next base: position 476,500,732 of record OY997268.1, read on the forward strand.
TGGTTCTGTTGCTAATATTTGCAACTCGAAATAGGGACTACGGATTAAGCGAAGATTGGCTAAGGACAAGGTGACGATGCGCGTGGGAAATGGTTCCAAAGTCGATGTGATCGCGGTCGGCACGCTACCTCTACATCTACCTTCGGGATTAGTTTTAGACCTGAATAATTGTTATTTGGTGCCAGCGTTGAGCATGAACATTATATCTGGATCTTGTTTGATGCGAGACGGTTATTCATTTAAATCAGAGAATAATGGTTGTTCTATTTATATGAGTAATATCTTTTATGGTCATGCACCCTTGAAGAGTGGTCTATTATTATTAAATCTCGATAGTAGTGATACACATATTCATAATGATGAAGCCAAAAGATGCAGAGTTGATAATGATAGTGCAACTTATTTGTGGCACTGTCGTCTGGATCATATTGGTGTAGAGCGCATGAAGAAACTCCATACTGATGGACTTCTGGAATCACTTGATTATGAATCACTTGGTAATTGCGAACCGTGCCTTATGGGCAAGATGACTAAAACGCTGTTCTCCGGAACTATGGAGCGAGCAACTGATTTGTTGGAAATCATACATACTGATGTGTGTGGTCCAATGAATATTGACGCTCGTGGCAGGTATCGTTATTTTCTCACCTTCACAGATGATTTGAGTAGATATTGGTATATCTACTTAATGAAACACAAATCTGAAACATTTGAAAAGTTCAAAGAATTTCAGAGTGAAGTGGAAAATCATCATAACAAGAAAATAAAGTTTCTACGATCTGATCGTGGAGGAGAATATTTGAGTTACGAGTTTGGTTTACATTTGAAACAATGCGGAATAGTTTCGCAACTCACGCCACCCGGAACACCACAACGTAATGGTGTGTCCGAACGTCGTAATCATACTTTACTAGATATGGTACGATCTATGATGTCTCTTACTGATTTACCGCTATCGTTTTGGGGTTATGCTTTAGAGACGGCCGCATTCACGTTAAATAGGGCACCATCAAAATCAGTCGAGACGAGGCCTTATGAACTGTGGTTTGGCAAGAAACCAAAGTTGTCGTTTCGTAAAGTTTGGGGCTGCGATGCTTATGTGAAGAAACTTCAACCAGATAAGCTCGAACCCAAATCGAAGAAATGTGTCTTCATAGGATACCCAAAAGAGACTATTGGGTACACCTTCTATCACAGATCTGAAGGCAAGACTTTTGTTGCTAAATTTGGATACTTTCTAGAGAAGGAGTTTCTCTCGAAAAAGTGAGTGGGAGGAAAGTAGAACTTGATGAGGTAAATGTACCTGCTCCCTTATTGGAAAATAGTTCATCACAGAAACCGGTTCCTGTGACGACTACACCAATCAATGAGGAAGCTAATGATATTGATCATGAAACTTTAGATCAAGTTACTACAGAACCTCGTAGGTCAACCAGAGTAAGATCCGCTCTAGAGTGGTACGGTAATCCTATTCTGGAAGTCATGTTACTTGACCATGGCGAACCTACAAACTATGAGGAAGCGATGATGAGCCCAGATTCTGCAAAATGGCTTGAGGCCATGAAATCTGAGATGGGATCCATGTATGAGAACAAAGTATGGACTTTGGTTGACTTGCCCGATGATCGGCAAGCCATCGAGAATAAATGGATCTTCAAGAAGAAGACTGACGCTAATGGTACTGTAACTGTCTACAAAGCTCGACTTGTAGTGAAAGGTTTTCGACAAGTTCAAGGAGTTGACTATGATGAGACTTTCTCACCCGTAGCGATGCTTAAGTCTGTCCGAATCATGTTAGAAATTGCCGCATTTTATGATTATGAAATATGGCAAATGGATGTCAAAAGTGCATTCCTGAATGGATTTCTGGAAGAAGAGTTGTATATGATGCAATGCTACGTCTTGAGCTTGCGTTGGTTTTCCTCGAAGAGGAGAGGGTGATGCAGCAATAGTAGCGTAAGTATTTCCATCAATTTTTGAGAACCAAGGTATGAATCCAGTAGGAGGCTCCTCAAAAGTCCCACGCACCTACACAAACAAACAAAGAACTCGCAACCAACACAATAAAAGGGTTGTCAATCCCTTCACGGCCACTTGCGAAAGTGAGATCTAATAAAGATAGTATGATAAGATAAATATATTTTGGTATTTTATAATATAGATGCAAAAAGTAAAGATGCAAATAAAGGTAGATTGGAAGCAAATATGATAAGAGATAGACCCCGGGGCCATAGGTTTCACTAGTGGCTTCTCTCAAGATAGCATAAGTATTACGGTGGGTGAACAAATTACTCTCGAGCAATTGATAGAAAAGCGAATAATTATGAGATTATCTAGGCATGATCATGTATATAGGCATCACGTTCGTAACAAGTAGACCGACTCCTGCCTGCATCTACTACTATTACTCCACACATCGACCGACTCCTGCCTGCATCTAGAGTATTAAGTTCATAAGAATAGAGTAACGCATTAAGCAAGATGGCATGATGTAGAGGGATAAACTCAAGCAATATGATATAAACCCCATCTTGTTATCCTCGATGGCAACAATACAATACGTGCCTTGCAACCCTTTCTGTCATTGGGTAAGGACACCGCAAGATTGAACCCAAAGCTAAGCACTTCTCCCATGGCAAGAAAGATCAATCTAGTAGGCCAAACCAAACTGATAATTCGAAGAGACTTGCAAAGATAACTCAATCATACATAAAATAATTCAGAGAAGATTCAAATATTATTCATAGATAAACTTGATCATAAACCCACAATTCATCGGATCTCGACAAACACACCGCAAAAAGAGTTTACACTGAATAGATCTCCACAAGAGAGGGGGAGAACATTGTATTGAGATCCAAAAAGAGAGAAGAAGCCATCTAGTTAATAACTATGGACCCGTAGGTCTGTGGTAAACTACTCACAACTCATCGGAGGGGCAAGGATGTTGATGTAGAAGCCCTCCATGGTCGATTCCCCCTCCGGCGGAGCGCCGGTGAAGGCTCCAAGATGGGATCTCGTGGATACAGAAGGTTACGGTGGTGGAAATTGTGTTTCGTCTGCTCCCTGGATGTTTTTGGGGTACGTAGGCTTATATAGGAGGAAGAAGTACATCGGTGGATGCCTGAGGGGCCCATGAGACAGGGGGCGCGCCCTATAGGGGGGCGCGCCCTCCTATCTCGTGGGAGCCTCGGCTGCTTCTTCACTTGCACTCCAAGTCCTCTGGATCACGTTCGTTCCAAAAATCACGCTCCCGAAGGTTTCATTCCGTTTGGACTCCGTTTGATATCCATTTTCTTCGAAATACTGAAATAGGCAAAAAAACAGCAATACGGGTTGGGCCTCTGGTTAGTATGTTAGTCCCAAAAATGATATAAATGTGTAAAATAAAGCCCATAAACATCCAAAAGAGGTAATATAATAGCATGGAACAATCAAAAATTATAGATACGTTGGAGACGTATCATGCAAGCAGAAGGTTTTGTCAATCCAAAAGATGCTAACAAAGTGTGCAAGCTCCAGCGATCCATTTACGGACTGGTGCAAGCCTATCGGATTTGGAATAAACGCTTTGATAGTGTGATCAAAGCATATGGTTTTATACAAACTTTTGGAGAAGCCTATATTTACAAGAAAGTGAGTGGGAGCTCTGTAGCATTTCTGATATTATATGTAGACAACATATTGTTAATTGGAAATGATATAGAATTTCTGGATAGCATAAAAGGATACTTGAATAAAAGTTTTTCGATGAAAGACCTCGGTGAAGCTGCTTACATATTGGGCATCAAGATCTATAGAGGTAGATCAAGACGCTTAATTGGACTTTCACAAAGCACATACCTTGATAAAGTTTTGAAAAAGTTCAAAATGGATCAAGCAAAGAGAGGGTTCTTGCTTGCATTACAAGGTGTGAAGTTGAGTCAGACTCAATGCCCGACCACAGCAGAAGATAGAGAGAGAATGAAAGATGTTCCCTATGCTTTAGCCATAGGCTCTATCATGTATGCAATGTTGTGTACCAGACCTGATGTATGCTTAGCAATAAGTTTAGCAGGGAGGTACCAAAGTAATCCAGGAGTGGATCACTGGACAGCGGTCAAGAATATCCTGAAATATCTGAAAAGGACTAAGGATATGTTTCTCGTTTATGGAGGTGACAAAGAGCTAGTCGTAAATGGTTACGTCGATGCAAGCTTTGACACTGATCCGGACGATTCTAAATCGCAAACCGGATATGTGTTTATATTGAACGGTGGAGCTGTCAGTTGGTGCAGTTCTAAACAAAGCATCATGGCGTGATCTCCATGCGAAGAGGAGTACATAGCTACTTCGGAAGCAACAAATGAAGGAGTCTGGATGAAGGAGTTCATTTCTGATCTAGGTGTCATACCTAGTGCATCGGGACCAATGAAGATCTTCTGTGACAATACAGGTGCAATTGCCTTGGCAAAGGAATCCAGATTTCACAAGAGGACCAAGCACATCAAGAGACGCTTCAATTCCATCCAGGATCAAGTCTAGGTGGGAGACATAGAGATTTGCAAGATACATACGGATCTTAATGTTGCAGACCCGTTGACTAAGCCTCTTCCACGAGCAAAACATGATCGGCACCAAGGCTCCATGGGTGTTAGAATCATTACTATGTAATCTAGATTATTGACTCTAGTGCAAGTGGGAGACTGAAGGAAATATTCCCTAGAGGCAATAATAAAGTTATTATTTATTTCCTTATATCATGATAAATGTTTATTATTCATGCTAGAATTGTATTAACCGGAAACATGATACATGTGTGAATACATAGACAAACATAATGTCACTAGTATGCCTCTACTTGACTAGCTCATTAATCAAAGATGGTTATGTTTCCTAACCATAGACATGAGTTGTCATTTGATTAACAGGATCACATCATTAGGAGAATGATGTGACTGACTTGACCCATTCCGTTAGCTTAGCAGTTGATCATTTAGTATGTTGCTATTGCTTTCTTCATGACTTATACATGTTCCTACAACTATGAGATTATGCAACTCCCGTTTACCAAAGGAACACTTTGTGTGCTACCAAACGTCACAACGTAACTGGGTGATATAAAGGAGCTCTACAGGTGTCTCCAAAGGTACATGTTGAGTTGGCGTATTTCAAGATTAGGTTTTGTCACTCCAATTGTCGGAGAGGTATCTCTGGGCCCTCTCGGTACTGCACATCACTATGAGCCTTGCAAGCAATGTAGCTAATGAGTTAGTTACGGAATGATGCATTACATAATGAGTAAAGAGACTTGCCGGTAACGAGATTGAACTAGGCATTGAGATACCAACGATCGAATCTCGGGCAAGTAACATACCGATGACAAAGGGAACAATGTATGTTGTTATGCGGTTTGACCGATAAAGATCTTCGTAGAACATGTAGGAGCCAATATGAGCATCCAGGTTCCCCTATTGGTTATTTACCGGAAACGTGTCTCGGTCATGTCTACATAGTTCTCAAATCTGTAGGGTCCGCACGCTTAAAGTTTCAATGATGGTTATATCATGAGTTTATGAGTTTTGATGTACCGAAGGTTGTTCGGAGTCCCGGATGTGATCACGGACATGACGAGGAGTCTCGAAATGGTTGAGACATGAAGATTGATATATTGGAAGCCTATATTTGGATATCGAAAGTATTCCGAGTGGAATTGGGATTTTACCGGAGTACCGAGGGGTTACCGGAACCCCCCGGGGGCTTAATGGGCCATAGTGGGCCTTAGTGGAGAAGAGGAGAGGCAGCCAGGGCAGGGCCACGCGCCCCTCCCCTCTAGTCCGAATAGGACAAGGAGAGGGGGGCGGCGCCCCCCCCCCTTTCCTTCCTCTCTCTCCCTCCTCTTTCCCCCCTTCTCCTAGTCCAACAAGGAAAGGAGGGAGTCCTACTCCCGGTGGGAGTAGGACTCCCCATGGCGTGCCTCCTCCCTGGCCTGCTGCCCCCTCCCCCCTTGCTCCTTTATATAAGGGGCAGGGGGCACCTCTAGACACAACAACAACAGATCATTGATTTCTTAGCCGTGTGCGGTTTCCCCCTCCACCATAGTCCTTGAGGGAGTCCTGGACTAGGGGGTGTCCGGATAGCCGAACTATCATCATCGGCCGGACTCCAAGACTATGAAGATACAAGATTGAAGACTTCGTCCCGTGTCCGGATGGAACTTTCCTTGGCGTGGAAGACAAGCTTGGCGATACAGATATGTAGATCTCCTACCATTGTAACCGACTCTGTGTAACCCTAGCCCTCTCTGGTGTCTATATAGACCGGAGGGTTTTAGTCCGTAGGAGACAACAACAATCATACCATAGGCTAGCTTCTAGGGTTTAGCCTCCTTGATCTCGTGGTAGATCCACTCTTGTACTACCCATATCATCAATATCAATCAAGCAGGAGTAGGGTTTTACCTCCATCGAGAGGGCCCGAACCTGGGTAAAAACATCATGTCCCTTGTCTCCTGTTACCATCCGCCTAGACGCACAGTTCGGGACCCCCTACCCGAGATCCGCCGGTTTTGACACCGACAATGATGACAACCCTTTGTTGGTCTAATCTTTCTCTAAGTGCTTCAGGTTCTCGGTGATTAGGCTTACATCAGTTTGCTATTCTCTCTGGAAGGAAAAGATCAAAGCCGGTGTTTTTCTATGTGTTTATCTCTTTGGTCGTAGGGAACCCATACTATGAAGAGGGAATCCACATTGGAAGGATTTGAGGGAATCATTGCACGTACACTTCTGCCACACCCTCCGTTGCCTTACGTGTTTTGTGTGAGTGAGAGCTCCCCTTCTTTTCAACCACTTACTGTGTTATCCCAGCAGTTGTACCGCTCGTTCGAGCGGTTGTACCGCTGGCTCCTAGCACTTACCCAACCGCCACCCCAGGGGTGATACCCTGGGGATGAACAGCCCAGTCATGACCAAGCAGTTGTACCTCTGCTCCTGGGCAGTTGTACCGCCAGCATGCTTAACATTGACTGTGGGTGTCTTTGGCGGTTGTACCAGCCAAGTACCGCTCAACAACCGGCCCGGGTTCTGTTTTGATGCGGTACTTGGGCGGTGGTGGCCCGGTTGGTCCGGTTGTGCCCCGCAAACCGGTACTACCGGTGCCCTAAGCGGTTCTACCGCTTGGGACTTAGCCACCCAAGTGTCCAGGGCCAAGCGGTTGCACCGGTGCTGTACCGCTCGATCACCGCCCACAAGGGTGAGTCCCTACTGTTTCAAGGCGGTGGTTGAGCGGTGGCTGGGCGGTTGTTCCGGTTGTTCTCCACAACCGGTACTACTGCCCTTCTGTCCGGACAGATCTTCGTATGCGGCGGCTTTGCACTGCGGGCCAATTCGCTTGGCCATCTGGAGCAGATTGAAAGCTACGCCCCTGGCCATCAGGTCAGATTTGGAAGTCTGAACTTCACGGCTGACATCCACGGAGACTTGATCTTCGATGGATTTGAGCCACAGCCGAGTGCGCCGCACTATCACGATGGGCATGATTTAGCTCTGCTGCCGGACAGTGTCCTGGAGGCTGCACACGAGTCCGCTCCGATCCTCAATTCGGAGCCGACTGCGTAGATCGAGGATGGGTGGCTAGACACCGCCTCGGGGGCTGCTACATCTATGGCGATGGAGCCAAATACCGACCTTGTCCCTTGTGAAGCTCGTGACTCCGAGGTGCCAAACTCCTCGCCGGACTCCGAACCCCTCGCGCCCCTACCAATCGAATCCGGTTGGGCGCCGATCATGGAGTTCACCGCTGCGGACATCTTTCAACACTCACCTTTCGACGACATCCTGAATTCGCTAAAGTATCTCTCATTGTCAGGAGAGCCCTGGCCGAACCGTGGTCAGGATGGTTGGGATGCGGACGACGAATAAATTCTCAGCCCACCCACCACCCACTTAGTAGCCACTGTCGACGACCTAACCGACATGCTAGACTTCGACTCCGAAGACATCGACGGTATGGACGACGATGCCGGAGACGACCAAGAACCAGCCCCTATTGGGCACTGGAAAGACACTTCAACTCACGACGTATACATGGTGGATACACCAAAAGGAAGCGATAACGAGGAACAACGGGACGTGGCGAAGGATAATTCCCCCGAAAAGCAACCAAAACAGCGACGCAAGCACCGCCCAAAGTCTCGCCTCGATAACAACAACACCCATACTGACCCAGCCGTAGAGCAGGGCGAACTAGTGGACGACGAACATGCCACCAAGCAACCATCCGAATAGGATGAATTGGACGAGCAACCCATCCCCGGCGAAAACAACAGTCCAGACGATCTCACGCCGGACACACCACCAGAGCATAAGAACCTTCACAAAAGGCTCGTCGCCACTGCAAGAAGTTTGAAGAAGCAGAAGCGGAAGCTCAAAACAGCGGAAGACGTAATCAGAATGAGATGGAGCAAAGTACTCAAGACCGCAGATAGATACGGCAATAGTCACCAAGCAAAGAGCTACCCGATGCGCAAGCTGTTGCCCGAATTCGACGAGGAGGCCGTGGAGCCCCCACAGTCAAAAAGCAAAGAGGCCGGATAGACGACCAGATGACAGGCTAAGAACGGTAAGCGGCGCCGCACACAAGCCGGCACACGATCCACATAAGGATCCTCGCAAAAAGGATGGCCCGATCAGGTCCATTTATGGGCCAAAAAAGAGGGCTCCAGGAAGCAACACAACACGTCGAATGTTCGAAGATAACGGCACACCTAAATACAGGGGCGTCGCACACCCACTATGTTTCACCGATGAGGTACTGGCTCACGAATTTCCAGCGGGATTGAAGCCCGTAAACATAGAGGCATACGACGGAACAACATACCCTGGAGTCTGGATTGAGGATTACATCCTACACATACATATGGCTAGAGGAGACGATCTCCATGCCATAAAATACCTACCCCTCAAGCTCAAAGGGATAGCTCGGCATTGGCTCAAAAGTCTCCCAGAAAATACCATTGGAAGTTGGGAGGAGCTCGAGGACGCGTTTTGAGCAAATTTTCAAGGGACTTATGTCCGCCCTCCGGATGCAGACGATTTAAGTCACATAACTCAACAGCCCGGAGAGTCAGCGGGCAAATTCTGGAACAGGTTCCTCACCAAAAAGAACCAAATAGTCGACTGTCCGGACGCTGAAGCCTTGGCAGCCCTCAAACATAACGTCTGAGACAAATGGCTCGCCAGACACCTCGGCCAGGAAAAGCCAAGAACAATGGCCGCACTAACGAGCCTCATGACCCGCTTTTGCGCGGGGGAAGATAGCTGGCTAGCAAGATGCAGCACCAGCGACCCAAGTACATCCGAGGTCAGGGATGGAAATGGGAAATCACGACGCAGAAAAGATCAGCGCTGGAATAAGGAAAATGGCCCCAATAGCACGGCGGTCAATGCCGGGTTCAAAAGCTCTCGGCCGAATAACAAAACACTGCCACTTCAGGACAACAGTGATGAGCTATCCAACCTAAACAAAATCTTGGATAGGATATGTCAAATCCACAGTACCCCCGGGAAATCTGCAAACCATACCCACAGAGATTGTTGGGTCTTCAAGCAGTTCGGCCGACTTAACGCCGAGCACAAGGGGCTCGACACACCAAGCAAAGACGATGACGAACCCCACAAGCAGAGCGCCGGAAAACAGAAGACTTTCCCACAAGAAGTCAAAACAGTGAACTCACTTCAAGTGATAGCAAGGAAAAATAGTGCGACACCTACTAAAATACGCACCGTACGGTCCACCCCAGCGGAGTCCCGAAACTAGATGTCAAAACCAATTACTTTCGACCATCAGGATTACTCCAGAAGTACTCAAAATGCAGGAAGGACTGCTCTGATATTGAAGCCCATAATCGACGGACTACAATTTAAACAAGTCCTAATGGATGGCGGCAGCGATTTAAACCTGCTATATCCGGAAACAATCCGCAGAATGGGGATAGACCCTACCAAAATTCGCCATAGCAGCACTTCCTTTAAAGGAGTGACCCCAGGCCCTTACGCCAACTGCACAGGCTCATTACTATTAGAAGTTGTGTTTGGTTCATCCGACAACTTCCGTCACGAAAAGCTAATCTTCCATATCGCCCCATTTAAAAGTAGCCATCAAGCACTATTGGGACGTGAAGCTTTCGTCCTCTTTAACGCAATACCGCATTACGCGTCTCTTACACTTAAAATGCCCAGTCCACGCGGCATCATCTCATTGATAGGTAACCTCGAGTGTTTCTCGACCACGGAAGAACGTGAGACTACCTTGACAGCCACACACTAATCTAGCCTTGCTAATCAAAGCCCCTACAAAACAGGTCGTTCAGACCCCGGACACGGTTAGGCGAGTCCAGCATAAATAAACTAGGGGCTTAGTAGCCGCATACCCCTTTACAAGGGGCTGCGAGCACGAACAATGAGAGCCAATAAAGCTCAACTTTATTCATTTTTTAAATCATACTCTGTTTTAAATACATTTTTTGCACGATATCTTTCCAAACTAAGTTCTCCTCTTTTATAGATGAACAGCGTGCTACACCCGTCCAGGATACAGCACAACGGAGACACAGGCGCAGACATGCAGCAGGGACCCGTTGCAAGGATTCTTTTCAGATTAAGACCCTGCGTAAACCTTTCTTACTGTCTCTTGTTGATACACATCCCCTGGTTTCCTACCATAACCGAGGAGGAGGCTGGCGTTTTGGCATCGGCCGCGTCAGAAGTTTTCGCCTGTACCTGGACACTAGGGGCCTAGGGCATTGTTTTGCCTGTTATCATAAAGACCGAATACCTTAGGGAGTGTTCGGCGTCTCGAGTTAGGCCTTATATGCATCAGCTCCGAATAATGTCTTTGGTCAAATGTTGGGTTTGCCCGGCTCCTGTGTTTTGCTGCCTTACGTTCCGTATCATCAGCTAACGCGGCACCAGGAGAACTACTGCGATTGTGCCCCGGTTCGGCCTGGCGAGCACCTCAGTAGAGAAAGCCGAAAACTGACTGTCATGATATAGCGAGAGACTGGTCAACCACTCGATCGACTACCGGAATGTCTAGAATTCCTCTGCTTTGATGAAGGACCGTTTCTCGGTCAAGCACATACGCGCCCCGAATTCGGAGAGCGCGGTGCCCCTAGGGGCTATATCGTAGCCCCACCTTCGAACTCCTATGGCTAAGTGAAAGTGATAAAGCATTATAGTCCGGTTGCCTAGTTTGCTACGCTACCACCTCCTTCACAGGACCAAGACGTTGGATTAAGTGTGAAAATGCGCCCTTTTGCAAACACCCCCGCACCATGTGCGTGGGGGCTGAAGCCGAAGACTGCCATCTTTCAGGTTATATACACATATACATTAACGGCCGCACAAGAGATACTTCAATACTTGAACGCACAAGTATAAAAAGCACTTATATTATAAATATGGTTTCACAAATCATACATGTCATTTGAACATAACGTTTTTTGATCACTGCGACTCTATTAAACGAGTGCCCTGCAAAACTTCCTCAAAATAGTGCTCGACGGGTAACCGGCTTTTGTCCGAACCCCGGGATGCAACATCGGTGGAATCCATCTCTGCCCAGTATGTCTTAACACGGGCGAGAGCCATCCATGCACCCTCTATGCATGACGACCGCTTCATCGCCTTGATATGCGGCACCGCCCCAAGGAATTGCTACTGCCGAAATAGCTCTTCGGCTTGGGCCTTTCCGGCCACAGATGAGCCACCACATCCGTCATGGAAAATCCGGACATTCTATTCAGCTCAGCCCACTCAGCCAACCGATCGGTTAAGGGAAGGGAACGCTCCGGACTATGGAATTGAGACCAAAAAAGCTCTTCCATCTCGTGATCCTTTTGGCTTCGGAAGTGCGCGACTGCGTCTGCCACACTCGCCGCCAAATCCAGATAAGGATCCTCCACACCCCACAGCTGGCCCAACTGAGCATACTTTTGATCCGTGAACTTTTTGCGCAGCAGAAAGGGCTTTCCAGCCGCAATATCTCCGGCCTGACGCAGCTCCTCCTTTATAGCCCTCATTGCAGAACGGGCATCCTTGGCTTCGGCGGTGGCCTTCTTCAGGTCCTCTTACCCCGCTCGGCGTTCTCTTTCAAGAACCTCATAGCGGTTGGTAACATCCTTCAGCTTCACGGGCATTCCGGCCATCTTCTCCCTGCTTCGGCAGTGAGCAGCCTTTTCGGCTTTTAGCTCTTCGGCCGCCTTTGAGGCAGCCGCATTACTCCTTCTGGCCTGCTCCTTGGCTCGAGCAAGCTCTGCCCGAAGGCCCTCCATAGCAGCGGCGCCATCTGCATCAATCGTAAATGTTGTAAGGCGTGGGCATCAGCTCCCTTACCAGGTGACCGCGGAGAAACCACCCACCTTGTGACTCGTCAAGTCGTTTATTGACTAGTGCGGTGTCCGCATCCGCAACGTCCAGCTGCCGCTTCAGTTCGGCAACTCTATCAGTCCGGCTGGCCACCGAATGCTCTGCCCCCTGAATAGGAATGGCGACATATTAAAATTGAGATTATGATCCTCGGCACGCTGTCACTTCTGACAACGTACCGAGTCTCAGGGGCTACTATCTATACAGGGCGCACTCTATGTGCAAAACTGTCAAAAGGTATGTCATTTTTACGTACCTCAAACCCCGCCAGTAAACTTCTGACAGCATCATGCAACCCGCTCTCAGTGGATGAAATTCTTTCAATCACCGTACTCATTAATGTACGGTGATCTTCTGAGATAGACGCCCTCTCGAGCAGATCCTTCAGCTCCCCCGGCCGTACACCAGTTGGTTCCGAACTCTCCGGCCCTGCCGGACTCGGGGAGACCCTCCGCGACGACACCTCAGGGTCGTCCGCCCCTCCTGATGGCGCGGCAGATGGAGGCGTCTCGCTCTCCATCATCTCCGGACGAAGGTTCCCCGGAAGATGAGCTCAGCTGAGAAGGGCGGAGATCCGAACTGCAAGGTAAAAAACTTCGGTTATCCTCAGAAATAAAAATAGGGATGTCCCTTATTACAAAACTCCCCTTTTTCTACTCACGGCTCGCTGGAGGGCTGATTCCCTTGGGGAGAGGGTGCGGCCGGGGCTTCTCCTAGCGCAGGACCCCCTGGCGAAGATTTCTTCCCCCGCTTTGAGGCCTTGACCTCCGGACCTTCAGAAGCGGTCCTCTTCTCCCCCTGGAAGGAGGGATTCTCGATCCCCCCTTTCTTAAGAGCCTCCTCAGTAGAGGCGGTAATTTTCCTGTTTTCCCCTTCGCCCTCATCTGAAGGCACAACCTCCAACATCTTGGCTAACACCGGATCCGGCGTGGTCTCCGGGAGGGGGGCCGGACACCGTATCAGTTTTGCTTGCGCTATCACTCCTGTCCAAGGGATAGCTGGTTAAAAGGCAAATCCATGATAAACAAATGGACGATATGTCCGGACACAGGGTTACTTACTTGAGTATCCGGGTGATTGCAGCTTAGGCCGGCGTCCTCGGTCAAGTCCGGACACATCTCTTGTGATCCGAAGAACAGTTTGTACATCTCCACGGGTGTCGTACCCATGAAGTGTTGGAGAGCTCGTGGTCCCTCCGGATTGAATTCCCACAGGCGGAGGGGGCGACATTTGCAGGGCAGAAGACGCCGAATCAGCATAACCCGCGTCACTACGACCAGATTGATCTCCCTCTCTTGGAGGTCTTGAATCCGGCCCTGCAATAGGGTACGTCCTTGGACGGCCCCCAGTCAAGCCCTTTGTTGACCCATGACATCAGCCGTTGTGGAGGGCCCGAGCGGAAGACGGGCGGCGGCCTCTGCCTGCTGCCCCTTGGAGTGGTGATATAGAACCACTCCTGCTGCCACAAACCGAGCTCCTCCTGAAAAGAGCCCTCGGGCCATGGAGCATTGGCCCTCTTGCTTATAACCGCCCTGCCGCACTCTGCCTGACGCCCCTCAATCATCTTTGGCTCCACGTTGAAGGTTTTGAGCCACAAACCGAAGTGAGGGGTAGTGTGGAGAAAGGCTTCGCAGACGACAATAAATGATGAGATATGGAGGATGGACTCCGGAGCCAAGTCATGGAATTCCAACCCATAGTAAAACATGAGCCCCCTCACGAAGGGATCCATCGGGAAGCCTAAACCCCGACGGAGGTGAGACACGAACATGACACTCTCGCCAGGCTCGGGAGTAGGGATGACTTGCCCTTGGGCGGGCAACCTATGCGAAATCTCGTAGGTTAAGTACCTGGCTTCTCTCAGCTTCAGCACGTCCTCTTCCGTGACGGAGGAGGGCATCCACCGGCCCTGTAGGTCGGAGCCGGACATTGTCGAAGGTCTGAAGCGCCCGAATCTGGAGCCTTGGGTGTTGGAACTCGGGGCGAGGGGCGGATTCGATGGAGGATTGAAAAAAAGGAACATGCCTTGGTCTCATTATAAAGAGGGAGAATACCAAGAGCCGTCCCCGTGACCGTTTGGAACTCGCCTTCGATGGTGGGGGCATGGCAACGGGCGCGGTTGGGTTACCCATGTCCGTATTGATGGGAATCCCGGAATAAGGGGAACACGATCTCTGCTTCATCAAGACGTGCCAAGGAAACCGCTTCGCTAAACGCGCTGAGGTGGTATAATAAAAACGATTCAAGTAAAGGCTTGGTTGTGGTGTGACATCACGCCATAGAATACGTCAGCAAATTGAACTTGTGTACATATTATTCTATCTACGGAGGTACGTGGAATTTATTTTACAGAACCGGACAGTATCCTGGTGTTCACAATCTTCTATGAATTATTCGGAGGAGGAACCCGCCTTGCAATGCTGAAGACAATATGCGCGCCGGACTCGTCGTCATTGAAGCCTGGTTCAGGGGCTACTGAGGGAGTCCTAGACTAGGGGGTGTCCGGATAGCTGAACTATCATCATCGGCCGGACTCCAAGACTATGAAGATACAAGATTGAAGACTTCGTCCCGTGTCCGGATGGGACTTTCCTTGGCATGGAAGACAAGCTTGGTGATACGGATATGTAGATCTCCTACCATTGTAACCGACTCTGTGTAACCCTAGCCCTCTCCGGTGTCTATATAAACTGGAGGGTTTTAGTCCGTAGGAGACAACAACAATCATACCATAGGCTAGCTTCTAGGGTTTAGCCTCCTTGATCTCGTGGTAGATCCACTCTTGTACTACCCATATCATCAATATCAATCAAGTAGGAGTAGGATTTTACCTCCATCGAGAGGGCCCGAACCTGGGTAAAAATATCGTGTCCCTTGTCTCCTGTTACCATCCGCCTAGACGCACAGTTCGGGACCCCCTACCCGAGATCCGCCGGTTTTGACACTAACAGTCCTCCTCGATAATATTGTAGCGGTGCTTAGGCGAAGCCCTGCGATGGTAGAACATCATAATCGTCACCATGCCGTCGTGCTGACAGAACTCTCCCTCGACACTCGGCTGGATCAAAGTTCGAGGGACGTCATTGAGCTGAACGTGTGCTAGAACTTGGAGGTGCCGTGCTTTCGGTGCTTGATCGGTCGGGCCGTCAAGACGTACGACTACATCAACCGCGTTGTTCGAACAATTCCGCTTTCGGTCTACGAGGGTACGTGGACAACACTCTCCCCTCTCATTGCTATGCATCACCATGATCTTGCGTGTGCATAGGATTTTTTTTTGAAATTACTACGTTCCCCAACAGATATAATGGTGAAAACATAAATGGTTCAGATCTGAATTCATGGCACTCGGGCCCTAGTGACAAGCATTAAGCATAGCAAAGTCATAGCAACATCAATCTCAGAACATAGTGGATACTAGGGATCAAGCCCTAACAAAACTAACTCGATTACATGATGAATCTCATCCAACTCCTCACCGACCAGCGAGCCTACGAAGGAATTACTCACTCCTAGTGGGGAGCATCATGGAATTGGTGATGAAGGAGGGTTGCTGATGACGAAGACCAAGGATTCCCCTCTACGGAGCCCCAAACGGGCTCCAGATCTGGCCTCCGATGAAGCACAGGAGGTGGCGGTGGATCCATATCGTGAAACGCGAAGAAACTTCCTCCCCTATTTTTTCTGGAAAAATAGGATTTTATAGCGTCGGGATTAGGGTCAACGAAGCCCCGAGGGCCCCACCACCCACCAGGGTGCGCCAGAGGTGGTGGCGCGCCCTGGTGTCTTGTGGGCAGCCAGGGCACCCCCTCCGGTGGGTCTTGGTTCCAGTATCTTTTATTTATTCTAAAATAATTCTCCAAAAAGTTTCGTCCAATTCCGAGAACTTCTATTTATGCACAAAAACAACACCATGGTAGTTCTGCTGAAAACAGTGCCTTCCGGGTTAGTTTCCTCCAAATCATGTAAATTAGAGTCCAAAACAAGAGCAAAAGTGTTAGGAAAAGTATATACGATGGAGATGTATCAGAGTTTTAGAGCGAGTGATTCTACCAGTGTTGATTCGTCGAGGATTCATTCAACGGGATGATTATTTGAGACTATTGCTCTAACTCGTGAGAGGTTTTGCTTGGGGAGTGGTGGAACATCCTCATCATTTTCGGTGTCAAAACCGGCGGATCTCGGGTAGGGGGTCCGGAACTGTGCGTCTAAGGTTAATGGTAATAGAAGGCAGGGGACACGATGTTTACCCAGGTTCGGGCCCTCTCTATGGAGGTAATACCCTACTTCCCGCTTGATTGATCTTGATGATATGAGTATTACAAGAGTTGATCTACCATGAGATCATAGAGGCTAAACCCTAGAAGCCAGCCTATGGTTATGATTGTGTATATCTATCGACTAGCCTGGCCCTGGTTTATATAATGCACCAGAGGCCTAGGATAACATGAGTCCTAGCCTAATACGCCGGTGGGGGAGGAGTCCTTGTCTTGATCACCAAGTCTTGTGGAATCTTCCTTGTATACGACAGCTGTCTGAACTGGACCATGAGTATATGGCCATGGGGGTCCTCGGCCCAATCCAACTGATCAGGAGACGACATGGTGAGTACCCCCTGGTCCAGGACACCGTTAGTAGCCCCCTGAACCAGTCTTCAAGTTGGGGACGCTCCTCGATTCTTCCGAACTGTTCTTCATCTTCGATCGTCGGTTTTGAAAACTGGTTCAACAAATCTTCTCATCTTCGATCTTGAGGATCACCGAAGTTCATCCGAAGAGTTTACACGTCGGGTATCCGAGGAGCCCCTTTAAGTTTCCGGCCGTTATCAATGCCTTGTTATTTTTATGCCACACCTCGGGTTTGAAGTTGTTCCCGGGTGGCAGTGTCCTCTTGCGTCCGAGCTCCAACGTCAGACTGTATTCAAGGTATCTTTTGCAGCCGAGCACCAATGCCGGGCTGTATCCGAGCTCCAACGCCAGACGGTATCCAAGCTCCAACGCCGGACTATATCCGAGGTGTCATAGATCACCTTGGTTCTAAAAAGTTGAACGAGTTTAGCCGTGCTTAATGCCGGAAATGCCCTCTATGGAGCCATCCGCTGGAGCCCGAGCTTTATGCCGGAGTGCTTCCAAGGTGGTGCACCACCTCGACCGCGGGCTGATTTTTTGTGAATATTTTTAACTGGTGCAATTTATTCTCTGCCGAGGTATATAGCCAGTATATGTATATCTAGTAGCCCTCAAGGTGTGTATCATTCTAAAACCCGAGATGCACCTGAAGGAAAACATGAAACCGACGTTCCTAGTAGCCCCTGAGACTCAGGTCGATGCGCGAAATTGGCATGAGGATCAACTCCTAGCTCGGCAGCATACATAGGAATAAAAACGCAGTGTAATATATTAGAGATAATAGTGATCGGCGAACGGGCCCTTGAGAGAGGGTCTTGAGAAGTTGCCACAATATATTAGCTTGACGCCAGATAGGCCCATATGGTACCTATTGTTGTCCGAAGACGCGTTTGCCCATAGTTCAGTCATGCCGAATACTGAGCACTTTGAATTCTCTACATTGAATAAGCAATGCAGTAGCCCCCGAGACACTGGTCAGGTGGCAACACGAGATCAGGGGATCGATGCGCCCCTTTAATATTATAAATGATAAGCACGAATCCCGGTAGCCCCGAGCCTTAATGTGGGCACGGGTGGCCGAATTAAGGATCGATCTCCGAAGTAAAATCACAAATTATGTGTAATGATTCTATGTATCCAAGTACTTGACATCATTAATGGTCGGATCCACATTGTACAAAACTTTGTTGACCGACCATCGGCTTCAACCTCTTCGGCCAGCAGCCGAGGAGTGTTTTTCCTACTTTACAAAGCCTTTATGAGGGCAAAGATTTACGGCAAACAAGGCAATCCGGCCATACGGTTTTATAAAAAGCTACGCGAAGAGATATGTTATATTAGTTTTTAACGTAAGAAACGTCTTCCAAAGAAAATAGTCCCGCTATCGGTTCCTTTCTTTGGGTTATCATGCTAAGCATGATCATGAAACCTCAGCTTCGACCAATATGGGAGCAAAATATTGAGGATTTAGTTCGGGGAAAGTTCCCGAACTCTATGGTATTAATGAATGAAAATTTTCATTTCCGTCGTTGCCGACCAATGTGATTCTTTAAGATTGCTAGCTTTCGGCTTCACCCAGTCTGAGGTACTAACTCAGATGACCCGGTATTAACAATCACAGAGGTGCTCCCTTTACCGCCTAGACAAACAATCCGGAACATAGGGGTAAGCATAGGAGCCAGGCAACCCAGCTTGGCCAAAATCTTAAGTCAAATTGATGCATATTTATGGCTTTATAACGATGATTACGGAAGGCGGCCCTTGTATATTAAATACAAATGCCGACGATATGTTTATTTTGACTCCGTTGCGACCGTTTATCAGTCGAAAGTGGCCCATCGTCGGCTTCTACCCCTTTGTAGATACTACACAGGGTGTTTCCGCAATAACAAGACAACCCTTAGTCGACGTCTCGGTGCCCGAAGGTGGTTATGTTAGCGGAAACGAGGCAATCAGATATCCGGACTTTATAACTTTCACTTAGTCATAGGAGCTTTATACTGGGGAAGCTAGCTACGAGCCCCCGGTTAGTGTTTGGCAACAGCCGAGGTCTAGCCGTAAAAACTTTGGCCAATGTTATGAACGGACCGTCATTTAACATAATCATCGATCGATGACCGGTTTACGCTTATTGTCTGTTTTCGGCTTTCTCCACTGAGGTGCTCAACCATGCGAGCGGAACGTAGCCGAACAAAGCGGAACGTAGGAGGCAAGCGCAGGAGCTGGGCAACCCAACTATTGACCGAAGACACAATTTGAAACCGATGCATATATAACAATATCCGAGAATGTTTTTTGCCGAATCTCTGAAGGTGTCCGACATTGCACATTTACTATAAAATAGCTCATGTAAATTTTATGAGCCCCCAAGTGACTTGGGGAAAAGAATTTTATGTTATAATGATTGTGTGTACCGAAGTACTTATATCATATATGTGTTCACCCGAACTTTAAACGCGTCTTAAACGACCGTCGGCTTCTCCCTCTTTGGTCAAGGACCGAAAAGTGTTATGTACTCCACCTGTCAAGAATATCAGCGGTGTTTCCGATAACTAGGCAATCAGGCCATAAGGCTGTAATAGACAAAGCGCGCTCAGGGAACTTATGCTATATTACTGACGAAGTGTAAGAAGCATCTTCGAAGAAAATAGTACCTCCACCGATACCTTTCTTCGGTTGCTCATTGTTATGATGAGACTTGTGCAATAGATTTTTTGTACTCATGAGTTCCGTTGTGTGCCGACCATGATTGAAAACAATAAGAGCGCTAGTTTTCAGCTTCACCCAGTCTAAGGTCCGAGCTTGGATGACCCGGTCATGACAATCGCAGAGGTGCTCCCTTTACTCCCTAGTCGAACAATCGGGAACGTAGGGGTAAGCACAGGAGCCAGGCAACCTAGCTTGCAGAACACTTAGGTCAATATGGTGCATATTGCGGCGTAATACACGAATAAGGAATGAAGCCGTACAAGTATGTGACAGATCCGATAAGGCTTCATAAAGGAAGCCCCCAAGTAAATGGGGTATTTGAATTTGTATGTCACAAACAAAGTTTTGACAAGGAATTTTGTCACAAACAACTTTTTGCCAAAAAGGTATAATGCTTGGTTGAACCGAACAAAATTCAAAACAGAAAGTCTTTGAGCATGAAAGCGACTTAGCTAGTTAATGTGCTCGGTGTTGATGACGCGATTCGGGCTTGTGGTGGGATGAAGACGCCCATTGATATGTGACAGATCCGATAAGGTTCGCAGTCCCTGGCATGACGGAGGTCCGAGCCCCCAAGCCTGAGGTATCCGAGCAAGGAGTTCGGCACTCCGGAGTAGTGACCGCGCAGTCAAGATCGACTACCGGGACACATAAAGTAGTGCGGTCCAGGAAATAATAATAATATATATATATATATGTATGTATGTATGTATATATAATCCTTGCATAATTGCTTTACGCAAAAATAATTTATTTAAAGAGATGTGGCCTGGTGCCGAAGCCAATGTCAATGTAGGGCGTCGGCATGACCCAGTGAAGGCGTGATGAAGCCTGAATTTGCAGGGCGATCAGGGCTCCCGATGCGGCGTTCGCCGAACTACAGACGGGAAACGGACCGAACCATCGCGCAACTATCGTTAATGCGGCCATCATTTGACAGACCTGTGCATAGATGATGGAACAAACTAGAGTAATAATTTTTCGAAAAAATAAACCCAAGCAAAAAAATTACTAGGATTAATAGCACCTGGTTTGTCTCCTGTAGCAATCTGAAAAAATGTTACTCCCGAAATTGGGACTTGATCCGCACACCCATTGCCTGGTGAACGATGGAGCGGTGGCATGGCGATGTAGGCAAAGGTTGGCTTGCCGAGGCAAAGCCCCCGGTCCAGCTAACGTGACGAAGTTGGTCGGTTGACGACGCCGAAGTCTCCGGAGTAGGTCGATGAAGGGATGACGAAGCCCCCGGTTCAGACGAGGAGACGGAGCAGGTCGGTGCGGAGATGTTGCAGCTGCCATGTCAGCCGAGGTGTTGAAGTAGTTCGGCATGATGGACATCGGCTCAATGAAGCAACGGTTCGGCCATGCCGATGCAGATCATAACTTGTGACGTGGTCAATGCTGGCTTGATGAAGTGACCGTGCGGTGATGCCGGTGTGCCCGCTCTGTGTAATCCGTAGGGCGGCGATGTTGGTGATGATTTATCTTTCACGATGCCGAACTCTTGTTCGGCTTGCCGAGATGATGATCCGAAGAAGTTGAGCTCGGCTCAACAAAGTGACGTCGTGTCTAGCACAGGTCGGCAGCCATAGAGCAACATTGTTGGGCTGGTTTGACACCAGCGCGATGGTGAAGATCATATTGAAAAAGATTTTAAAATTAGCGGGATGTGTTTGGGAACAAAACACAATACCCCATACAAAACTTCCTACAAAAAGGATGTCTGAAATCCCGTTCATAAAAAGATGAATTCGGGTCGGATTTGTTCTCTTGTAGAAAACAGATCCGAAAAGTGATGCACTAATCGGAAGGTTCCTGGAGTTTGGGCGGTCGGATCGAGCTGAAATTTTGAGAGGTGGTAGATATGGGAATTCCGCAGTAGATGAACAGCTGGATCTTCCAAAGGACCTCCGAGCTGGGCTCTGGAGAGCACGCCCTAAACTCGTCCAGATTCCCGTCCAGATTCGACAGGGCTCCGGTATATCGGAGATGGCCAGAGATTCCTCCATCGGAACTCGACGAAATTTTCCAGGGTTGTTGTAGACTCAATTCCACACAATCCCACCGAATCAATCATTAAAATGACACTCGAGGAGGCGGTGGCGGTGGATACAAGTTTGCTGTTCAAAAAAACAGCACGGTCGCCCGGGGGCAATGTTGACGTTGAGCCCCCGGGCTCCGAGGATAATTCCTCCATGATCATGATACAGATAGGAATTGATGTTGATGAAGACCCTCATCTGAACATAACGATTGGAGGTAGGGCGCAGTCCTTGGTTAAGCCAAGGTGACCAGTCGAGCCGGTGACAAAGAAGTCGACGTCACAGTTGATCTAAAGTTGAGCCATTGATTCTTTTGCCGATCACACAGCGGAACTCTCAATGAAAGCACCAATGTCGGTGTCAAAACCGGTGGATCTCGGGTAGGGGGTCCCGAACTGTGCGTCTAAGGCTAATGGTAACAAGAGGTAGGGGACATGATGTTTACCCAGGTTCGGGCCCTCTCTATGGAGGTAATACCCTACTTCCTGCTTGATTGATCTTGATGATATGAGTATTACAAGAGTTGATCTACCACGAGATCGTAGAGGCTAAACCCTAGAAGCCAGCCTATGGTTATGATTGTGTATATCTATCGACTAGCCTGGCCCTGGTTTATATAATGCACCAGAGGCCTAGGATAACAAGAGTCCTAGCCGAATACGCCGGTGGGGGAGGTGTCCTTGTCTTGATCACCAAGTCTTGTGGAATCTTCCTTGTATGCGGCAGCTGTCCGAACTGGCCCATGAGTATATGTCCATGGGGGTCCTCGGCCCAATCCAACTGATCGGGAGACGATGTGGTGAGTACCCCCTTGTCCAGGACACCGTCAATCATCATCGTCTTCTTCTTCATTGTTGGTGGCGTCATTGTTCGCTTGTGGAGGTGGAGGAGGAGGTCGACGTGGATCATCTTGTTGTACTTCCTCATTTCCTTCGTCTTGACGTGCTCCGCTTGTGGATGCCTCCATGTCAACTTCTGGTTCACCTTGATGTGAAGTAGAGGCTTCCACTTGAATGGCCGAAGAGCTGTCTCAACCGATTCCGCCCAAAAGTGTCTTGGCGTCTTGTATTCATCAAGCATCGTTCTCGCCATCTCAATAAGAGTCCAGTTTTTCCTCTTAACAATTTCATTTTGTTGAGGTGTGTATGTAGCCGAGAACTCATGTGAAATTCCTTCTTCGTCAAGAAAGGTATCCACATTGGGATTCTTGAACTTTGTTCTATTATCGCTCTGAACCTTCTTGATCTTCACTTCAAATTGATTTTGGGCCTTCCTAGCAAAGTTCTTGAAGATCTTTTGAACCTGCGACTTGTCATCAAGAAAGAACACCCACGTAAATCTGGAAAAATTGTCAATAATGACCAAACCAAAAGAGCTACCACCAAGGATCTTATAAGCATTAGGACCGAAGAGGTCCATGTGAAGTAGCTCAAGTGGTCTTCTCGTGGCCATGATGTTCTTCACGGGATGACTTCCTCGAACTTGTTTTCCTACTTGGCAAGCACTACAAAGTCTATCCTTGTCAAATACAATATCTTTAACACCAAGGATATGATCACCTTTAATGAGTTTATCAAGATTTTGCATGCCAACATGTCATAACCTTCTATGCCATAACCAACCTTTAGAAGATTTTGCAATTAAACAAGTACGAGGTTGGGCTCTCTTAGTGAAATCAAGAATGTATAGATCACCTCTACGGATGCCGGTAAAGACCATATTATGATTATCTCGATGAAACACTTGGCAATCTACTTTGGTAAATAGAACATTGAAACCAAAATCGACTAGTCTAGATACGTAAAGAAGATTGTAACCAAGAGATTCAACGAGCATAACATTTTGAATAGAGCTATCATTGGATATGGCCACCTTACGAAGGCCAGGTACCTTATCCTTGGAGTTATCTCCAAAAGTCCCATACTTGCGTGGACCATCATTTTTAGCAAGCTCACTGAACATGTCTTTATCTTCGGTCATGTGATCGGTACATCCACTATCAAGAATCCACTCTTTTCCTCCTGATATGTAATTTCAAAGATTTTCCATGAGACTAAGATTCTTCATAGTCTTCTCACATTTGATGTCGAATTCTTCGTCCTCATCATAATAGCCATGCTCAATGCCATCATCATCATCATGCGTGTAATCATCACCTAGTTCAAGTGATTCGTTAAATTTATGACCATGACAATGTGCAAGTTTATGAATTCTAATGGTTTTCGTGATAATGTTGCTAATGGTTCCATCACCCTTAGCACGCATAAGATCACATGCTCAAATAGACATTCATCAAACTTAGGATCACTAGGCTTCATTTTATGAAGGCAATGGACCTGAAGAATTTCCTATAGAATTTTCAAGGAATAATTTGGAAAGCGTTCCTCAAGATAATTCCATATAGTGTATGCACATTCAAAGCTTTGCAAGCAAACAAGCACATTTCTCGGCAATCCTCTAATGATAAGATTGACAGTCCTAAGGTTGTGAACCATGTCAAGATACTCACCGGGGTAGGACGCAAGGGACCAACATGAGACACATAAGGGCTAAGAATATACTTGCTCAAATTATATTCATTAAAGATTTCAAGCATTTCATTATTCAAGAACCATAAAACTCCCCATCAAGAATAGGCACTCTATGTCTAATACTCCCGAATGCAGACTCATCCATCTTCCTCCAATGGTGGTTAGCAAAGCAATAGAGACCAATGCTCTGATATTAATTAAAAGATCGAGAAGAGGGGTCTAGAGGGGGTGATTATACCCTTAACAAGTAAAAGTGACAGTTTTTAAGATTCTTCAAGCTAAGGTTGAGTTTAGCACATGTTAATGGGCACACAATACATTTTACACAAGCATAGTGTTGACACCAGATTTTGGCATGGTCAAAAACATAATTAAGATGACCTCAAATGAAAAAGTGCTCAAAGCGAGAAAGTTCTATATCGTCAAAAGGAGAAACTTTCATATTTGGGCCATAGCCATCCGATCTCATCTCTAAGGCCAAAGTTGTGTTTGAAGTACTAAGATTTTGTATTTAGAACACTATTCGGTTTATTACGCCCCCAAGACGGCCTCATATGGAAAAATGATCGACACGGTTGGAGCCATCGGGATGCAGCTCTATCAGGAGGCAAAAAATGGCGCGCCCCACCAGACAACCTGTCTGATGGGTAGCGCAAATAATAGTCTATTTTGCGCGAGCAATTTGACCCTCAAGATGACCTCTGATCAAAAAACATTCAACATGAAAATTGTTCGTATCCTCGAAACGGTCAAGATTTCTTTTGGACTCGTTTCCATCCGAGGTTGTTTACCACCACAAAAATGACCCGCAAGGTGCAGCCAGTTTAAGCCGAACAGTTTTGGAAAGTTCGGACAAAACCAATCCGAATTTGACTAGGGTTTTGGACATGAATCCAAGCCTTTGCCTTGCACGGGAAGTCCAAGCGCCTCTTATATACATAAGGGATGACGACAAATTAAACAACAACACACAATCGCAAAACCCATCTACAAACTTTCATCTCCTACCCTAGTTTTTTGCTTCTCATTCATCGGTGTTCTTCGCTTTGGAGAGCTTTGATCTACGAAGTCCTAGGGGTGTGCGAACCGACCTAGGGCAGACCATCACCGCCGTGCGTCCAAACGGGGTCTCTCCCGGCCGCGTGAGGTTTTGGGTCTTCAAAAGAGCTCGCTGGATTATCTTGCGTATCGCGCTTCCGATGAGCCTCCTTCGGCGACGTGTCTTGCGTATCGCGCTCGACGCCGAGGGTACACGGTGACGTGTTCGTGTGCAAACACACTTTTTGGCGATCACACTGGGACTGAAGATCAATCATCATCATCCATCATGTCTGGCAATGACAAGATTCCCAAGCCCTCGAAAATCAACACCGATAACATAATCAAGCCCAATTTTGAGGAGTTATCGGAGGAACATCGCCAAGCTTATGAGGGGTACAAGAAGACGCGTGAAGAGAAGGAGATGCAGGAGTTCCTTGCTAAGTTCAAGAAGGATCGTCAAGGCAATATCACTCCGGTTGGACAAATCAAGTTTCCTCCTCTTCATGATGAACAGGTTAAACCCTCTGTAAGTAATACCTTCTCTCCCGAGGTATGGGCTGAAATTGATAGTTGCATTACTGATAGCAATAATCTTCTATAGAAAATTTTCTTGGAAAATGGTAATGCTAAAAAATGTATGCCTCAATCATCTATTGGTAATGTTGGTATGCATGTTACCGCAGTGATCCCTAATCCAACTTTGCCTATTTCAACGGCGCCTCCCGTGCCGATGAATTTTTATCCTAGACCAACAAATCAAATTGTTGTTGCACCTATTGATCCTATCATGAGTATGCCAAGTTCGGTGGTGACGCTGAACCAAACCCTACCCACAAGTGCAAACGCTGTTAGATCATTGTCGAATTATAGTTCGACATACTTGCCATAATTCACACCTGTAGCTACTAACCATACTCCTCCTATGCCAATGCCACAAGCTTTATCGTCTAGTACCGATGATGGTCTAGCTAATCTTAGAGAGGAGATGGCTAAGATGCTCCAAGAGAATTTCGGAGTTGATTTACCAAGGAACCGAATTTACCAAAAGCCATATCTAGAATACTTTGATGCAATTCAATGCCCTCCGGGATATAAAATTCTAGATTTTGTTAAGTTTAATGGAGAGGGCACAAAAACCACATGGGAGCATGTTAGTCAATACTTGGCACAATTGGGTGAAGCAGGCTCATTAAATGAATTGAAAGTGCGTTTATTTTCTTTATCTTTAACCGGTACCGCATTTTCATGGTTTGCCGCTTTACCACATGGTTCTATTCATTTATGGTCGCAACTAGAACAAAAATTTCATGATCATTTTTATAGTGGTGATAATGAGCTCAAGTTGTCACATCTTACATCAGTTAGACAAAAGCATGATGAATCAGTCTCCGATTACGTCAAGAGATTCAGAGATACAAAAAACGGTGCTATAGTTTGGTGATAACCGAGAGAGATTTGGCCGATCTTGTGCTTAGTGGTTTGAGAACTCACATTAGAGAAAGGCTAGAAGGATAGGAGTTTTTAAGCATCAACCAAGTCTTGCAAAGGGATTTGGCTCAAGAAAGCCAAATCAAAGATCTTAAAGGGGCGCATAAATATAAAACTGATCGTCCCAAGATGAATATGGTTGAGTATGGTAGTGACCACTCGGATGGTGAGGGTGATATTTATGCTGCTGAATTTGTTTGGCCATCCGCGAGATCCCATCTTGGAGCCTTCGCCGGCGCTCTGCCGGAGGGGGAATCGACCATGGAGGGCTTCTACATCAACACCATGGACCCTCCGATGAGTTGTGAGTAGTTTACCATAGACCTACGGATCCATAGTTATTAGCTAGATGGTTCTTCTCTCTTTTTGGATCTCAATACAATGTTCTCCCCCCTCTCTTGTGGAGATCTATTCGATGTAAACTCTTTTTGCGGTGTGTTTGTCGAGATCAGATGAATTGTGGGTTTATGATCAAGTTTATCTATGAGAAATATTTGAATCTCCTCTGAATTCTTTTATGTATGATTGAGTTATCTTTGCAAGTCTCTTCGAATTATCAGTTTGATTTGGCCTACTAGATTGATCTTTCTTGCCATGGGAGAAGTGCTTAGCTTTGGGTTCAATCTTGCGGTGTCCTTACCCAGTGATAGAAAGGGTTGCAAGGCACGTATTGTATTGTTACCATCGAGGATAAAAAGATGGGGTTTATATCATATTGCATGAGTTTATCCCTCTACATCATGTCATCTTGCTTAATGTGTTACTCTGTTCTTATGAACTTAATACTCTAGATGCAGGCAGGAGTCGGTCGATGTGTGGAGTAATAGTAGTAGATGCAGGCAGGAGTCGGTCTACTTGTTGCGGACGCGATGCCTATATACATGATCATGCCTAGATAATCTCATAATTATTCGCTTTTCTATCAATTGCTCGACAATAATTTGTTCACCCACCGTAATACTTATGCTATCTTGAGAGAAGCCACTAGTGAAACCTATGGCCCCCGGGTCTATCTCTTATCATATTTGCTTACAATCTACTTTTATTTGCATCTTTACTTTTTTCATCTATATTATAAAATACCAAAAATATATTTATCTTATCATACTATCTCTATTAGATCTCACTTTCGCAAGTGGCCATGAAGGGATTGACAGCCCCTTTATTGCGTTGGTTGTGAGTTCTTTGTTTGTTTGTGTAGGTGCGTGGGACTTTTGAGGAGCCTCCTACTGGATTGATACCTTGGTTCTTAAAAACTGAGGGAAATACTTATGCTACTATTGCTGCATCACCCTTTCCTCTTCAAGGAAAACCAACACAAGCTCAAGACGTAGCAAGAAGGATTTCTGGCGCCGTTGCTAGGGAGGCTTCCACCAAGTCAAGTCAAGATTCGACCTCCCGCCAACATGCGATTTCTGGCGCCGTTGCCGGGGAGGTCTTCACTCAAGTCAAGACATACCAAGTACCCATCACAAACTCATCTCCCTCGCATTTACTTTATTTGCCATTTGCCTCTCGTTTTCCTCTCCCCCACTTCACCCTTGTCGTTTTATTCGCCCTCTCTTTCCCAATCGCCTCCTCTCTTTCCATTTGCCTTCCTGTTGCCATGGCCGAATAAAAAAGAACTAAGGGCCCTTTCCTAGGTTCTGGTACCTTGGATAACCCCTCTATCCTCTCTAAGCTCATAAATAATGATGTTATAGAAAGACCCACCGGGGTCACCAATGAGAGCTTGAATAATTTTGATGAGGAAGACTCTGGAATTTTTCGCTATTTACTTGATGAGTCTTTAAAAGATGCTTGGGATAGGTTATTAAGGATTCGGGCTAGCTATGTGCCACAATATCAAATTGAAGTTCACTTCAAAAGTTTCTATGTTGGCTTGCCCGCTTCTCTTAAACAAGTTTTAGATTCTATTTTTGAAGAAGGTTTTCTTGAAGGGGATGCTATATATACTTATGAAAAAATGAAAACCATATTTGGGCATCCTATGAATGATAAGGTTGAATTAACTACTCTCTTGTGCTTTTATCAAAATGAAATTATCAAAGAGATGAAGTCTAGTTTAGAGGCAAACTTCCGTAATGTGCTTAATCTTACTTAATCCATTTATGACCATGTGCTTACCCTAAATAGAAGAATGAATGCCATAGAAAGGAGATCCTCCTCTCCGAGTGCCAAAGATGGCACCACTTAGATCTATCTTCGCTTTTATGCCTAGCTAGGGGCGTTAAACGATAGCGCTAGTTTGGAGGCAACCCAATTTTATTTGTGTTTTTTTGTTTTTGTTACTGTTTAGTAATAAATCTTGCATCTACCTCCTGTTTAGATGTGTTTTTATCTTTTAATTAGTGTTTGTGCCAAGTAGAACCTATAGGATAACCTATGATGATAGTTGATTTTATTCTGCTGAAAAACAGAAACTTTGCACGCACGAATTTAGTTTTGTTAAATCACAGAAACGTACTTTTGTGTTGATTCTTTTTGCAGATGATCAATAGACTAATTGTCCAGGACTTCCTATTTTGGTAGGATTGAGTTTCAGAAGTTTGTTTTAGTTACAGATTGCTATAGACTGTTCTGTTTTTGACAGATTCTGCTTTTCATGTGTTGTTTGCTTATTTTGATGCATCTATGGCTAGTAAAATAGTTTATAAACCATAGAGAAGTTGGAATACAGTAGGTTTAACACCAAAATAAATAAATAATTATTTCATTACAGTACCTTATGTGGTGGTTTTGTTTTCTTTCACTAACGGAGCTTATAAGATTTCCTGTTGAGTTTTGTGTTGTGAAGTTTTCAAGTTTTGGGTAAAGCTTTTATGGACTACGGAATAAGGAGTGGCAAGAGCCTAAGCATGGGGATACCCATGGCACCCCAAGATATACAAGTATAGCCAAAAGCCTAAGCTTGGGGATGCCCCGGGAAGGCATTCCCTCTTTCGTCTTCGTTCATTGGTAACTTTACTTGGAGCTATATTTTTATTCGCCACATGATATGTGTTTTGCTTGGAGCATCGTGTATTATATTAGTCTTTGCTTTTTAGTTTACCACAATAATCCTTGCTATACACACCTTTTGGGAGAAGCCTACTTGATTAGTATTTGCTAGAATACTCTATGTGCTTCACTTATATCTTTTGAGCTTGATAGTTTTGCTCTAGTGCTTTACTTAACTTTGAAGAAATTGTTAGTCTCTCATGCTTCACTTATATCTTTTTGAGAGTCTTTTAGAAGAGCATGGTATTTGCTATGGTTACAAAGTTGGTCCTAGAATGATGACCATCCAAGTTGGGTATAATAAAAACTATCATAGAAAAGAATTGGATGCTATGATCAATTTGATGCTTGATAATTGTTTTGAGTTATGGAGGTAGTGATATTAAAGTCATGCTAGTTGAGATGATTATGAAAAATACTTGTGTTGAGGTTTGTGATTCCCGTAGCATGCACGTATGGTGAACCGCTTTGTGATGAAGTTGGAGCACAATTTTATTTATTGAGTGTCTTCCTTATGAGTCGCGGTCGGGGACGAGCGATGGTCTTTTCCTACAAATCTATCCCCCTAGGAGCATGCGCGTAGTGCTTTTGTTTTTGATGACTTCTAGATTTTTGCAACAAGTACATGAGTTCTTTTGACTAATGTTGAGTCCATGGATTATACGCACCTCACCCTTCCACCATTGCTAGCCTCTCTTGTGCCGCGCAACTTTCACCGGTACCATACACCCACCATATACCTTCCTCAAAATAGCCACCATACCTACCTATTATGGCATTTCCATAGCCATTCCGAGATATATTGCCATGCAACTTTCCATTGTTCCGTTCATATGACACGCATTACTTTTGTCATATTGCTCTTTGCATGATCATGTAGTTGACATTGTATTTGTGGCAAGGCCATCTTCATAATTTTCATACATGTCGCTCTTGATTCATTGCATATCCCAGTACACCGCCGGAGGCATTCATATAGAGTCATACCTTGATTCTAGCTTTGAGTTGTAATTCTTGAGTCGTAAATCCATAAAAGTGTGATGATCTTCATTATTAGAGCATTGTCCTAGTGAGGAAAGGATGATGAAGACTATGATTCCCCCACAAGTCAGGATGAGAATTTGGACTTTATAAAAAGAAAAGAAAAAGAAGAAAGAAAAAAAGGCCAAAAAAAAGAGGCTAAAGAAAAAAAAGAGAAAAGAAAAAAAGAAAAAAAATAAAATGAGAGAAAAAGAGAGAAGGGACAATGCTACTATCTCTTTTTCCACACTTGTGCTTCAAAGTAGCACCATGATCTTCATGATAGAGAGTCTCATATGTTGTCACTTTCATATACTAGTGGGAATTTTTCATTATAGAACTTGGCTCGTATATTCCAATGATAGGCTTCCTCAAAATGCCCTAGGTCTTCGTGCGCAAGCAAGTTGGATGCACACCCACTTAGTTTCTTTTATTGAGCTTTCATATATTTATAGCTCTATGTTACCTCTTGAGCATTGCGTTGGATTTCCCCGAAGATGAGAGGATGATGCAGCAAAGTAGCGTAAGTATTTCCCTCAGTTTTTGAGAACCAAGGTATCAATCCAGTAGGAGACCACGCACAAGTCCCTCGTACCTACACAAAACGATAGCTACTCGCAACCAACGCGATTAGGGGTTGTCAATCCCTTCACGGTTACTTACAAGGGTGAGATCTGATAGAGATGATAAATAATATTTTTGGTATTTTTGATAGATAGATGCAAATTAAAAAGTAAAGGCAAAGTAAAAACAAAGCAAGTAAATAAAGTGATAGAGATTGATATGATGAGAATAGACCCGGGGGCCATAGGTTTCACTAGTGGCTTCTCTCAAGAGCATAGATATTCTATGGTGGGTGAACGAATTACTGTTGAGCAAGTGACAGAATTGAGCATAGTTATGAGTATATCTAGGCAATGATCATGTATATAGGCATCACGTCCAAGACAAGTAGATCGAAACGATTCTGCATCTACTACTATTACTCCACTCATCGACCGCTATCCAGCATGCATCTAGAGTATTAAGTTAAAAACAGAGTAACGCCTTAAGCAAGATGACATGATGTAGAGGGATAAATTCATGCAATATGATAAAAAAACCATCTTGTTATCCTCGACGGCAACAATACAATACGTGCCTTGCAACCCTTTCTGTCACTGGGTAAGGACACCGCAAGATTGAACCCAAAGCTAAGCACTTCTCCCATGGCAAGAACTACCAATCTAGTTGGCCAAACCAAAAAGGATAATTCGAAGAGACTTGCAAAGATAACTCAATCATACATAAAAGAATTCAGAGAAGAATCAAATATTTTCCATAGATAATACTGGATCATAAACCCACAATTCATCGGTCTCAACAAACGCACCGCAAAAACAAGATTACATCGAATAGATCTACACGAGAGAGGGGGAGAACATTGTATTGAGATCCAAAAAGAGAGAAGAAGCCATCTAGCTACTAGATATGGACCCGAAGGTCTGAAGTAAACTACTCACACTTCATCGGAGGGGCTATGGTGTTGATGTAGAAGCCCTTCGTGGTGGATGCCATCTCCGGCGGAGCTCCGGAACAGGCCCCAAGATGGGATCTCGTGGATACATAAGGTTGCGGCGGTGAATTAGGTTTTTGGCTCATGTTCTGATCGTATGGGGGTACGTAGGTATATATAGGAGGAAGGAGTACGTCGGTGAAGCGTCAGTGGGCCCATGAGGTAGGGGACGCGCCCAGGGGGGTGCGCCCTCCACCCTCGTGACTGCCTCTGGCACTTCTTGGAGTAGGGTCCAAGTCTCCTGGATCACGTTCGGTTGGAAAATCACATTCCCGAAGGTTTCATTCCATTTGGACTCAGTTTGATATTCCGTTTCTTCGAAACACTGAAATAGGCAAAAACAACAATTCTGATCTGGGCCTCCGATTAATAGGTTAGTCCCAAAAATAATATAAAAGTAGAAAATAAAGCCCAATATAGTCCAAAACAGTAGATAAAGTATCTTGGAGGAATCAAAAATTATAGATACGTTGGAGACGTATCACTCTAGTGCATCCGTTGCATGGCAATCCCTACTCACTCACATTGATATCTATTAATGGGCATATCCATAGCCCGTTGATACGCCTAGTTGATGTGAGACTATCTTCTCCTCTTTTGTCTTCTCCACAACCACCATTCTATTCCACATATAGTGCTATGTCCATAGCTCACGCTCATGTATTGCGTGAAAGTTGAAAAAGTTTGAGATTATTAAAGTATGAAACAATTGCTTGGCTTGTCATCGGGGTTGTGCATGATTAAATACTTTGTGTGATGAAGATAGAGCAACAGCCAGACTATATGATTTTGTAGGGATAACTTTCTTTGGCCATGTTATTTTGAGAAGACATGATTACTTTAATTAGTATGCTTGAAGTATCACCATTTTCATGTTAATATGAACTTTTATTTTATATCATTTGGATATGAACATTCATACCACAATAAAGAAAATTACATTGATAATTATGCTAGGTATCATTCCACATCAAAAATTCGTTTTTTATCATTTACCTACTCGAGGACGAGCAGGAATTAAGCTTGGGGATGCTTGATACGTCTCCAACGTATCTATAATTTTTGATTGTTCCATGCTATTATATTACCCCTTTTGGATGTTTATGGGCTTTATTTTATACATTTATATCATTTTTGGGACTAACCTACTAACCGGAGGCCCAGCCCGTATTGCTGTTTTTTGCCTATTTCAGTATTTCGAAGAAAAGGAATATCAAACGGAGTCCAAATGGGATGAAACCTTCGGGAGCGTGAGTTTTGGAATGAACGTGATCCAGAGGACTTGGAGTGCAAGTCAAGAAGCAGCCGAGGCGGCCACGAGAGGGTAGGGCGCGCCCACCTATAGGGCGCCCCCCTGTCTCGTGGGCCCCTCGGGCGGCCACCGATGTACTTCTTCCTCCTATATAAGCCTACGTACCCTGAAAACATCCGGGGAGCCAACGAAACACAATTTCCACCACCGTAACCTTCTGTATCCGCGAGATCCCATCTTGGAGCCTTCACCGGTGCTCTGCCAGAGGGGGAATCGACCATGGAGGGCTTCTACATCAACACCATAGCCCCTCCGATGAGTTGTGAGTAGTTTACCACGGACCTACGGGTCCATAGTTATTAGCTAGATGGCTTCTTCTCTCTTTTTGGATCTCAATACAATGTTCTCCCCCTCTCTTGTGGAGATCTATTCGATGTAAACTCTTTTTGCGATGTGTTTGTCGAGATCCGATGAATTGTGGGTTTATGATCAAGTTTATCTATGAGAAATATTTGAATCTCCTCTAAATTCTTTTATGTATGATTGAGTTATCTTTGCAAGTCTCTTCAAATTATCAGTTTGGTTTGGCCTACTAGATTGATCTTTCTTGCCATGGGAGAAGTGCTTAGCTTTGGGTTCAATCTTGCAGTGTCCTTACCAAGTGACAGAAAGGGTTGCAAGGCACGTATTGTATTGTTGCCATCGAGGATAAAAAGATGGGGTTTATATCATATTGCATGAGTTTATCCCTCTACATCATGTCATCTTGCTTAATCTGTTACTCTGTTCTTATGAACTTAATACTCTAGATGCAGGCAGAAGTCGGTCGATGTGTGGAGTAATAGTAGTAGATGCAAGCAGGAGTCGGTCTACTTGTTGCAGACATGATGCCTATATACATGATCATGCCTAGATAATCTCATAATTATTCGCTTTTCTATCAATTGCTCGACAGTAATTTGTTCACCCACCGTAATACTTATGCTATCTTGAGAGAAGCCACTAGTGAAACCTATGGCCCCCGGGTCTATCTCTTATCATATTTGCTTCCATTCTACTTTTATTTGCATCTTTACTTTTTGCATCTATATTATAAAATACCAAAAAAATATTTATCTTATCATACTATCTCTATTAGATCTCACTTTCGCAAGTGGCCGTGAAGGGATTGACAACCCCTTTATTGCATTGGTTGCAAGTTCTTTGTTTGTTTGTGTAGGTGCGTGGGACTTTTGAGGAGCCTCCTACTGGATTGATACCTTGGTTCTCAAAAACTGAGGGAAGTACTTACGCTACTATTGTTGCATCACCCTTTCCTCTTCAAGGAAAACCAATGCAAGCTCAATACGTAGCAGGCCCATGACGTCTTTTCGGCCCATATGAGGCCCTTTGTAACTCTTGGCCCATTAATGGCCCGTGGTGAAACTGGCCCGTAATGAACAATGTATCACTTTACACCCATTAACCGCCCGTGGTGAAACTGGCCCGTAATGAACAGTGTATCACTTTATACCCATTAACGGCCCATTATTCCGTTGGGTCGTTTCCAGCCCACGTTATCTTTCGGCCTTCTCAGAGCCCATTAATTCTTGGGCTCATTTCCAGCATTCGTTTACTTACGGCCCGTTACTGTCATTTTCTGCTTGTGGGCCAAATTCAGCCCATGGTTACAGTCGGCCCGTTTGTTGTCCGTTAATTCGTTGGGCCGTTTTCATAGCGTCATCAAATACGGCCTATTAACAATGGCCCGTTATGGTCAGCCCATGGACGGACGATTCCAACTCTAGCCCATTTACGGCCATAATGCGGTCTGTTATTGGCCCATGTTTGGCCAATCGATCATTCGGCTCGTATAAGGCCCATTGATGATACGGCCCGTAGAAGGCCCATTTTCTCTACAACCCGTAGAAGGCCCATTTTTTCTATGGTCCGTAGAAGGCCCACTGTTTCTACGGCTCGTAGGAGGCCCAGTGTCACTATAGTAAATATTAGCCCATGGTTATTGTGGCCTAGTTTTAAAAAATAGGTTATTGCAGCCACTAGCAAACCGCCGAAAAATAACTGCACTGACTACAAGCAAACAAATAAACAAGACAACAAGGAAATAAATAAGCAAGCAACTTATGGTAGGCTATCACGGCTATTACACATATTACATCCACTGGGCATCAAAGTTCGCCACCAGTGCAAACATAGGGAACAAAGCAGCATATAAACGCTGCAGCAAAACAAGTCCAGAACTAAAACCACTTCAGAAGATCTCAAGAAACAATATCCTGGGTACCCATAATGCTGGCAAGATGCTTAGCAAGCTTCTTAACTTTCTCTTGTTTGGCGCTTAAATCCTCCAGCACTTGCTGTTGCACAAGAAAGTACGCATCTGAATTCTGCAGGGACTTCCTCAGTCCTTCGGCTTCTTGCCGCGGCATAGCTGACTGATGGCTTTCAGCTTGTAGCTGAGACTGAAGAAGCCGAAGTGATTCAGGCAGCGAGTTGAAAGAGCTTGTGCCAGTGGTACTGGCCAGTAACTCGAACACTACATCAACGCAGGACTATGGGGTTTTCTCACTATCTACAAGATCGTTTTTATCAACTTTCTTGGAGACCAACAGGGTTGTCTCACTATCTTGAACCTTATTTGCATTACTTTCTCTACCATTGCATAGTGGGGTGCTCTTCTCCAATATTCTGTTTGCATACTACAAGAGAAACAAGCAGACACATCACATGTTTAGCTTGTAGTATACGAAACTCATTTTGGTAAACCGGTTCAGTAGTAAGGTGGACAGGATAATAGCATGAAACAAATAGATATCTATGTACTATGGTCACTATATTGTCCATATCATTCTAGTTTATGTTGCCTAATCAAGATAGAGACACAGTTCAACTCATATATTTTTAAGACACAACATCATAGACAGAATATAAGTGTGAGAAACTACACAGCATTGGCAGCACTTGTAATTTGCATCACATGAGAACATAACTGTTTATACAACTTAAACTGAAATCAACATAGAGCAAGAAGTTAGAACAGCAATCCAGTTAAACAAATAGGTTTAAAACATAGGGCCATTTGCATTTCTGTCCCTAACTCGAACCACCTACTCAGATTTGTCCCTAATTTCAAAGCATGCTCAAATTTGCCCCTCTGCCGTTAGGTGCGCTTATAGAGATGCCCATCCGTGCCGTTTCCGTTCGGTCAAAGCTGTTTGACCGGTATCTGGCCGTTTCTTTGACAATTTTGCCCCTGTCTTCGTGTGTCACTTGCCAGTAGGACCCACTCCTTTTTTTTGAAAAAAAACTTTCTCTCACCCCATCTCTCTCACACACACTTACATGTGGGTCCTAGCTAGACAAAAAAATATTTTTCTTTCTCTCACCTCTCTCTCCCTGCCGAACGACGGGCCGACGCCACTCTTTCTCTCTCTCAACTCCGGTGAGAGTGCTGAACAGGCGCCACCTCTACCGCTGGCCTCCCCTGACGCCGCATCCTCTCGCCCTCGTTCTCTTTCTGCCGCTAGCCTGCTTTCTCTCTCCCGCCCTTGAGCCCTCTCCCGCAAGCACGCTGGAGAGTGAGCTATCGCCGTCGTTTGTCAAGAACGTGGCCAAGGGCAACCCCAAGCCCCGCCAACTCGCCGGGAAGCTCTTATGACATGAACGCATCCTACCAGCCTACTAATTCGACCAGAGACATCAAGGATTGAGCACTACAACGCATCTTCCCCGCCTCCAGTCTCGGATTGCCGCCTTCGATTCGACGCCATTGAGGCACGCCGGTCGATTCCGCCTGCTCCCCGAGCATCGTGATGTACCTAAGAAGACGTGGGCTTCCTCCACAGCAAGCGCCACGAGCTCAGGTTGTCTTCCCTGCGAGCTCCGAGCTCTGCCATGGCCGCCATCATCGAAGTCCTCGCTCTAGCCTTCTGTTAGCCCGAGCGGCGTAGCCATCGTGATCCTAGTGATGGAAGATCCCCCACACAGCCTTTTTCCCTCTCCCTCCCGCTCGCATGGAAGCTCCCCCACTTGCGCCGCCCAGAGCCGCCGCGAGAATGGTCGCCGCCGTTTGTTCCGGTGACCATATGGTCCGACGACAATATCCCCGCACGCGGTAGATCGAGGGCTATCGCCTGGTCCTCTCGGTCGGCCTCCTTGCGGCCTCCTCGTGTGCCTCCAGCGTGGGAATTGGTCGTCGCCGGCGACCGTCGGCCTAAGCCACGGTTTTTAATTGAGGAAGCCTAATCCACTGTTAATTAAAAAATTATTTGAGACAATACTGATAAGCCAATGGCATGTGGGCCTAATATCTAGTTTGACTAGTCCTTTTCTATTTTTCATTTTAGTTTTTAGCTAGGACCCACATGGAAGTGTGTGAGAGATAGGTTTTTTACCAAAACAATTGGAGTGGGTCCCATCCGTAAGAGACACAGGGAGACAGGGGCAAGATTGTCAAAGAAACGGCCAGATACCAGTCAACCCACTTTGACCGGACGGAAACGGCACGGAAGGACATTTCTATAAGTGCACCTAACGGCAGAGGGGCAAATTTGAGCACACTTCAAAATTAAGGGCAAATATGAGTAGTGGGTTCCAGTTAGGGACACAGATGTAAAAGACCCTAAAACATACCTGTTGCGCCATTGGAGTTTCAATTGGATCCTTCAAATTCAAAAGTAGTTGGTATGAGTAAATACAGTGATGCAACAGCAAAGGAGTATGGACCATAGCTACGGAATCTGACCTGAGAACAGTTGCTCTTTTGCTTTAAACGTGGAGTTTGGGTTAGCTGTGGTGGTATTCGTGCTTTGGGCACTGCAGTAGCTTTACAAACTGCTCGTGTGGGGGTACTCTGTGGTGGACATGGTGCTTTGTCAACTAGAAGTGGGTTACTATCCGCTGGGGTTGCGGTTAGATGGGTTGTAGCTGGTTCTCTGCCCAACGGTGTAAGTGTGCAATCTGGAAGAGTCTCGATTATGTGTGGTGGGGATAGTTTGTGGGCCAGTACAATCATGGTTCTATCTGCATCGACGGGTAGCACTGTCTTTTGTGAAGAACGGGTTTTTGCTCCCTTAGATACTGCCATCACCCCCTCCAATTCAAATGGCTGATAAACAATAAAAGAAATTGAACGTACAGACATTGTATGATAGACAGATGTGGTAATTCACATATATGTTGTGTAACCAAATAGGACAGCATGACACAATTTCACATATATGATGCCTAACTAAACAGGATAGCATGACACAGTTTCAGATATATGATGGATAACTTAACAGGATATAATGGCATAATTCAACATATGATGAGTACCTAAACAGGATGACATGACAAAACTATATGATGTCTTCTAAAATAGGTTGGGATGAAATAATTCACATACATGTTGTCTAAGTATACATGATGGCATGATATAATTGACATAATTGGTTCATATACTAAGCAGCTGACACTCGCATGTATGATCTCTAAACTAAGCAGATGGAATTCAGTATTGTGCATATGATGTCTAAACTAAGCAATGCAAGACACCATATGCATCATATGAGAAATATAAACATTGCAACTTAGAGCATACACCTTAGGTGGGATATAGGACTGGTCATCTGTCTCCGAATCCTCCTTTGAGGAGCTCCCTATAACCATCGAGATATATGCTTCAACACGTACCATTACTTGCTCTGAAGACCTTGTTTTCACTCCAGATTTTTTCATAACCGGCTCAAATGGCTGATACACATGAAGAGTGGTTCAATATACATAGATTGGCAACAAATGGAATACGTAATGAAAAAAAGATGGCATGAGATAATTCACATATATGATGCCTGGCTCCATGGCGGTGCATAATTCACATATATGATAACTGGCTGAAAAACATGGCATTGCATAATTCACATATCTGATATAGAAAGCAAACAGGAGGCATTCACACATAGCATGTCTAATCTAAGAAGATGGCATGGCAATGCAAGACACCATATGCATGATATGAGCAATATAACCCAACCAAGTTAGAGTATGCACCTCAAGGGGGGGGGGGATACGACTGGTCATCTGTCTCTGAATCCTCCTATGAGGAGCTATCTATAACCAGCAAGAAATCTGCATCGACAGGTAGCACTGACTGCTCAGAAGACCTTGTTTTCACTCCAGATTTTCCCATGACCGACTCAAATGGCTGATGCACAGGAAGAGTAGATGAATGTATAAACATTGTTGACAAATGGAATACATTATGGAAAAATATGGCACGATACAATTCACATATACGATGACTGGCTAAACAGGATGGCATTGCATGATTCACGTATATGATGCCTGACTAAAGAAGATGGCATTGCATAATTCCCATATACTCCCTCCGTTCCTAAATATTTGTCTTTTTAGAGATTTCAAATGGACTACCACATACGGATGTATATAGACATATTTTATAGTGTAGATTCACTCATTTTGTTCCGTATGTAGCCACTTGTTGAAATACCTAAAAAAGACAAATATTTAGGAATGGTGGGAGTATGATATAGAAACCAAACAGGTGGCATT
The DNA here is from genome assembly GCA_963921465.1 of Triticum timopheevii. NCBI lineage: Eukaryota > Viridiplantae > Streptophyta > Magnoliopsida > Poales > Poaceae > Triticum > Triticum timopheevii. The sequence goes on from OY997268.1 coordinate 476,540,957, forward strand.
CACACAAAGCAAATCTAAACTAAGCTGATGACATATAAGATGTATAATGTAAGCAATGCAAGGCGCCATATGCATGATATGACCAACATCAGCATGCTAGGTTAGTGCAAACACCTCAGGTGGTAAACAGGCATGGTCGGCTCCTTCCGAATCCCCATCTGAATAGTTATCTTCCTCTGGAATACAATCTGGAAATGCAGGAGTGTCGGTGTACTAGAGTAGGGGTACCCTAGTATCCCAAACTTGTGCACGGGCAGTCGCAGCACCCCGCGGCAAGGCTTGCCGGGTGACCGCCACGGTCCTTCGTGGTTCCTTTGGAGCCATTCAAGAACAAAGTATTCAAGCCAAGGAGACAAGACCCCGGCAAGAGGAGCTTGCCGGGAAGGCCAACCAAGGCATCTCAAGGAACTTGCCGCGACGCGCCACGCGTCCCGGCGAGGCCCGGTGAGCGACAAGCTTCCGGACACGACAAGACAATGACCGCGGCAAGGCGCTTGCCGCGGCAAGCTGTCGCTCTGTACCCGCGCTCCAGCACATCCACCAACGTGTCGCCCTGGGACCTTTCCAGGCGCGCGTGGCGAGAGGCTGTGCAGCCAGCGGTGCGCGGTGGCAAGCGACGCTGACAAGATTGCCATCGTGGCAAGCGGTGGCGCCCCTGACGGTCCCTTTCTGCACTATTTGGGCGACACAGATGGACATTTAATGCCTTCGTCCCCTGCCGTCAGGGTTAGGTATGATACACTGTACAGGTAGTTGTACCAACCGCAACATCTTTCCATTTTTACCCTTGTCTACGTTGCCACCTGTCGGTGACCCCTTGAGCATATAAAAGGAGGCCCATGCGCAACGTAGAGAGGGGTTCGAAGCCAGAAACACTCACACGCTCGGTCTCGTTAGCAGCTAGTGTGTACTGTAGCACTTAGCGCTCCCGAGCAAGAACTCAATACAATCAGACATGCAGCAGTAGGAGTATTATCCCTTCGGAGAGCTCCGAAGCTGGGTAAACCGCTCGTGTGCTTCGCCTCGATCCGCTCTTCGCGCGACCTCCGCCCCCCGCCGAACCGAAAGGGGCTCGATCCGCCGGTCCCATAGGTGTTCGTGGATCAGTTTCTCCCCGACATCTTTGGCGTGCCAGGTAGGGGGCGTCGAGGCTGTGTGAACCTGATCCGGCGTTCACACGAGCTAGATCTTCATCGACATGCCACCGAAGAAGAAGGCTTCGGAGGTGGCTGCTCCGTCCGCGTCGATCCCACCACCACCGGAGCAAACGGGTGGTGGGGTAGACACCGGCGGAAGAACGAGCGTCGACGAGGGAGCTCACGGTGCCGCCAGGTCCAAGGACAAGGCTGCGCAAACCTCGGCGTCCGTGCATGCACCGCGCCCATCTCAGGAGGTGTGGGACCGACAGCGCCATGGTACTCGCGGTACCATACGTTCGTTGGACCAAGATCGAGCTGGTGGATCTCGGGATGCTCAAGCCCAGCATGCACGCCAACATGCTGGCACGAGCAAGACACGGTCGCCCGGACGGGATACTGCTCCTTCTAACATAATTAGAAGTCCGAGCATATCCCGCTCCTCGCACCGTTCGCCACTGCCACCCACCACTCCAGCAGAAGCTTTGGCACGAGCTCAACTGCTCCTGGATTACCCTCCAACGGCGGACAAGATCGACGAATGGAGGGCCACCATTCAAAGTCTCATCGGCTTCGCCAACGGCGACACTCCACGACAGCCGAGTACATCGCAGCCGCGGCAAGATTGCCAGGCACGAGCCGATGGCGACAAAACCGGTGGGGGTGCAACCACCATGCACTCTCCACCTCGAAGGCCAAGATCGTCGACTCGCCGGATTCACCTCGACAGTGACTCCACCGCGTCATAAGACCCACGAGCTCGTCGCGATCAGCGCCAAGTTCTTCACGAACGACAGCAAGAAGACGCCCGTACTCGCATCGAGCGTCGAAGAGAAGCGCAGCGTCAATCGAACCAGCGCGCTGGGCCCTCTGTCGACATGCATGCGCCAGGGGAACCAGGCGACTTGCCGTACGCGGTAGGTTGCCCTGCGTTCACTCGTGAGCTGCGGCAAGTCCAGTGGCCCAGCATGAAGAATTTCAAGCCAGATGTACCAGAGAAGTACGACGGCAAGTCGCATCCGTCGGAGTTCCTCAGCATCTACACCATCACGGTGCAAGCTGCCGGGGGGCGGGACGACAAGATCCTTGCCAACTACTTCCCGCTGGTGCTCAAGCCCAATGTCAGGTCCTGGCTCATGCACTTGCCGGACAACTCCATATCCTCCTGGGCAGACCTATGCCATCAGTTTATCGGCGCCTTTACAGGCGGCCACAAGCCTCATGGCCAAGAGAGCGACCTTCATCTGCTCGCCCAGAAGGAAGGAGAACCCCTGCGCAAGTACATTCAGAGATTCAGCCGTGTACAGCACAACATCCCAGATGTCCACCCTGCCGCGGTCATCAGCGCGTTCCATCAGAACGTGCGTAACCGCAGGATGCGGGAGGAGATGGCGATGTGCAAGATCAGAGACGTCAATGAGCTATATGCCCTGGCCGACAAGTGTGCGCGTGCTGAGGAAGGGAGGAAACTTCCCGGAGAGAATACAGGAGCAGGAGGATCTGACAGCAAGGATGCTGCCCCGGCAAAGAAGAACCGGCGGCGGAACAACAGGAAGAAGAAAGGCAAAGATGTGCTAGTTGTTGAGCAGTCCGGCAACGGAGGTGGCGCCAAGGAAGCCGAAGCTGTGGCGGTCGCCGACAAGCAGGACGGCTCCAACAAGCAGTACTGCAAGATCCACCGCACCAAGGGCCATGACCTCCAGAGTTGCAAGAAGGTCGAGCAGCTTGTCGAGCAGCAAAAGGCTGAATACGAGCGACGCGACAAGGAGAAGGCCCAAGAAGGTACTGGAGGATCCGGCAAGAAGCGCCCCGGCCGGGGAGGACGCCGCGGCAAAGCCAAGCAGCGGCAGGGAGATAGACCTCCCCGCGGTCGCGACAAGGATGAAGATGACGACAACGATGAAGATATGGATGATGATGGGGCCAGTGAGCAGGAGTTCCAGAAAGCCACAGAGGTCCTGTGCGTTGACGGCGGTGCTTCTCTGCATACTTCACACCGCCAGCTCAAGCAGTGGGTGCGGGAAGTCAATGCGGCAGAACCACCCGTTGAGTCACGCAAGCCTCTGAAATGGTCCAGCACGCCTATCATCTTTGATATTGAGGACCACCCTGATCGCATAACTGCGGTCGGGTGCTTGCCGATGTTGGTTTCACCAACCATCCGCAACCTCAAGGTCACTAAGATGCTAGTTGACAGCGGGGCCGGCTTGAACCTGATCTCCTCCGCGGTACTCCAGAAACTCCAGATCCCTGACAGCGAGCTCGAAGAGACCGGCACATTCCAAGGAATCAATCCGGGAAGGAGCAAGACGAAGGGAAAGATCACGTTGCCGGTGACATTTGGCAGCGAGTTGAACTTCAGGACTGAGAGGGTCACTTTTGACGTTGCTGACTTTCCATTGCCTTACAATGGGATACTCGGCCGTCCAGTGCTCGCCAAATTCATGGCAGCCTCTCATTACGCATACAACATGCTAAAGATGCCAGGCCCGATAAGTGTCATCTCTGTCCCTGGCGACAAGAAGGATGCTCTTATCTGCGCCGACAAGATCTACCGGGAAGCAGCAGCCGCAACAGATCGTAAGTCACTTGCCGCTGAAGCTTCCGGGGAGAAGAAGAAGACCAGGTCCGGCAAGAGTTCTGATGCCCACTCCGGCAAGCGCACCTCTTCGGAGTGCTGTGCTACCGTCGAGGACGCACCATCGAGCTCCACCGGCAAGCATAAGAAGACGATGGCAGCTCCGCCAGAGACCAAGAAGGTGTCTGCCAAGGAGGACGACACTGGTGGTACCTTCACCATTAGTGCCACTCTCGACCCTAAATAGGAAAGCGCGCTTGTTGCTTTCCTGCGGGCGAACGTCGACGTGTTTGCGTGGCAACCGTCTGACATCCCCGGTGTTCCCAGGAAAGTAATCGAGCAGAAGGTCAGGAAAAAAGCAGTGGAGCGCCAAGAATTCATCGCAGAAGAAATCAAGAAGTTGGAAGCAGCAGGCCTTGTCAGAGGAGTGCTCCATCCTACTTGGTTGGCCAATCCTGTAGTCGTGCGCAAGGCAAACGGGAAATGGAGGCTTTGTATTGACTTTACCGATGTCAATAAAGCTTGTCCCAAAGACCCATTTCCCTTACCGCGCATTGACCAGATTGTTGACTCCACGGCTGGATGTGACTTGCTTTCATTTCTTGATGCATATTCAGGATATCATCAGATCTTCATGGCAGAAGAGGATGAGGAGAAGACCGCATTCATCACTCCATGTGGCACATACTGTTTCATACGGATGCCTTTCGGTTTAAAGAATGCTGGTTCAACATTTGCAAGAGTAGTCCATGATGCTTTTGAGCCACAAATGCACAGAAATGTGGAAGCCTACATGGATGACATAGTGGTCAAGAGCAAGGACAAGACAACTCTGATTCAGGATTTAGACGAAACCTTTGCAAATCTGCGCAAGATCAACCTCAAGCTTAACCCCGAGAAGTGTGTGTTTGGAGTCCCCTCCGGCAAGCTCCTTGGGTTCTTCGTGTCTCAGTGGGGAATTGAAGCCAATCCCGACAAGATCAAGGCCATTGAGCAGATTGAAGCATCGAAGCGCGTCAATGATGTACGAAGACTTGCCGGTTGCGTGGCTGCTCTCAGCAAGTTTATCTCTAGGTCTGCTGAGCGCGCCCTGCCGTTTTTCAAAATATTGAAAAAGGCAGGTCCAATGAAATGGACTCCGGAAGCGGAGGCTGCGCTGCAGGACTTGAAGAGATACCTGTCCTCCACTCCAACACTTGTCGCACCTAAGCTACAAGAGAAGTTGCTGCTGTATATAGCGGCAACCAATCAAGTGGTTAGTGCTGCGTTAGTAGCGGAGAGGGAGGCGGATGATGAGCCGGCAACCATGGCAGATGCATCCAGCGACAAGCAGAGGACTTCACCGACAAGCTCTGGTCCCGACAAATATGGATCTGCGCAGGCGCATGAGGAGATACAGAAGAGAATGGTGCAGCGCCCAGTTTACTTTGTCAGTTCCCTTCTGCAGGGGGCTAGATCAAGGTATTCTGGTGTGCAGAAATTGCTTTTCGGCCTTCTCATGGCCTCGAGAAAGTTGCGCCATTACTTCCAAGCACATGAGATCACAGTTGTCACTCGTTTTCCGCTGAAGAGGATACTGCAGAATCCAGAAGCAACAGGCAGGATTGTCGAGTGGGCACTGGAACTGTCAAGCTTTGGCCTCAAGTTTGAGAGCACTTCAACTATCCAAAGCAGGGCATTGGCATAATTCATAGCAGAATGGACGCCAACACCAGATGAAGAAATTCCAGAAACAAGCATCCCCGTCAAGGAAGCAAGCAAAGAGTGGCTGATGTACTTTGATGGTGCCTTCTCGCTGCAAGGCGCCGGTGCGGGCGTGCTACTTATTGCGCCCACCGGAGAGCACCTCAAGTACGTAGTCCAGATGCACTTTCCCAAGGAGCAAGCAACAAACAATACTACAGAGTATGAAGGTTTGCTTGCCGGTCTCAGGATCGCAGCAGACCTTGGGATCAAGAAGCTCATTGTCAGGGGTGACTCGCAGCTTGTCGTCCGCCAAGTGAACAAGAATTATCAGAGTCCGTTGATGGAAGCTTACATTGATGAAGTGAGAAAGTTAGAAGAGCACTTTGACGGCCTACAGATGAAACATGTTCCAAGAGCTCAGAACGACATTGCCGATGGCCTGTCGAAGTGCGCCGCACTTAAGTTACCTGTGGAACCAGGGATCTTTGTGCTCAAACTGACTCAACCGTCTGTAACACCATCAACTGGACAGAGTAAAAAGAGGAAGTTGATTTCTGGTGACTACTTTCTGGCAGAGCTCCCTGAAGCAGCCGCCAAGAAGGTCCCTAAGATCAACACCAAGAGTGCTGAGGAGCAGTCTGCTCTGGCAAGCCCTAGGGTTTGTTCCGTTGAAGCAAACGCTCCCGACAAGTTTTGCTCCGGCAAGCTTGCCGGGGAACGTCAAGCTCCGGATGAGCCACAGGTTCTCGCCGTAGAAGCGGATGTTCCCGCAGCAGCAGATGTGCCTTTAGTCCTTGTTGTCGAGCCGCAAGCTCCAGCATGGGCACAGCGGATTGTCCGTTTCCTTCAGACAGGAGAACTTCCCGAAGAGCAAGAAGAAGCGGAAAGAGTAGCCCGGCAGTCAAGTATGTACCAGTTTGTCGACAACACACTGTACAGAAGAAGACTCAACGGTGTGAAATTGAAGTGTATTCACCGGAAAGATGGACAAAAGCTGTTGGCAGAGATACATGGAGGCATATGTGGTCACCACGTTGGCGCAAGAGCGCTTACCGGCAAAGCATTCCGGCAAGGTTTCTTTTGGCCGACAGCCCTCCAGGATGCAACTGCACAAGTAACCAAGTGTGAAGCGTGCCAGTTCCATTCCAAGCAGATACACCAGCCAGCTCAAGCTCTCCAGACGATCCCTTTATCCTGGCCATTTTCGGTCTGGGGGCTCGACATCCTCGGCCCCTTTCCCCGAGCTGTCGGGGGCTTTGAGTACTTGTACGTTGCAATCGACAAGTTCACAAAGTGGCCGGAAGTGGAAGCAATGAGGAAGGTGACAGCACAGTCAGCAGTCAGGTTCTTCAGGTCGATTGTTTGCCGTTTCGGAATCCCTAACAGGATCATCACCAACAATGGCACGCAATTCACGAGCCGCACCTTCATGTTGTACGTCCAAGATCTTGGCGCCAAGGTCTGCTTCGCTTCTGTTGCTCATCCGAGAAGCAATGGTCAAGCGGAGAGGGAAAATGCTGAAGTGCTGCACGGGCTCAAGACCAGGACTTTCGACAGGCTGCGCAAGTGCGGAAAGAACTGGATTGAGGAGCTGCCGGTGGTTCTTTGGTCGATCAGGACGACACCAAATCGAGCCACTGGCCAGACACCTTTCGCTCTAGTCTATGGAGCAGAGGCAGTTCTCCCCACGGAACTCGTATACGGGTCACCTCGAGTGCTCGCTTATGATGAGCTTGAGCAAGAGCAGCTGCGACAAGACGACGCGCAGCTCCTTGAGGAGGACCGTCTTCAGGCCGCTGTACGAGCTGCTCGATACCAGCAAGCTTTGCGCTGCTACCATAGCCGCAAAGTTAATGCCAGAAGTCTCAAGGAAGGCGACCTTGTTCTTCGGCGCGTTCAGTCCGCCAAAAATTCCAACAAGTTGACGCCAAAGTGGGAAGGCCCTTACCGGGTGAAACGAGTCACTAGGCCTGGCGCTGTCCGCCTTGAGACCGAAGATGGCACTCCGGTTAGCAACTCCTGGAACATTGAGCATCTTCATAAGTTTTACCCGTAAGGCGCGGTTGCCGGAACCTGTTCCGGCAACCACCTTTTGTACAAGTCTTGCCGCTGTTGCATGTAATCCTTTGTACAAAGCCGGGCGCAGACCCCGTGCATAAGTAAAGCTCATGTGCTCCGCACATCTTGTCGATTTCATGCTTTCTATTTTTTTTGCATGTGTTATCTGACACTTTGTGCAGCGCCTACCCCCGGTAAGCAATAACGAGTCATAAGGCTCCATATCTTTATTTTCTCTTCTTTCTTTTTCTCAAAGAAAGGAAGGTTCCCTCGCCCACAAGTTTGCCGGGGGGAAAGGAGAAGATAATGGTGTGGACCAGGCGTCGTTCAAGAAAGTTTCACCTTACCGGGATGCAAATGACAGAAAAGCTAAGTTGCCAAAGTTTGAGCAATCAGTTTTAAAAAATTTTAAGTTATCTTCCTCGAATGACCGTGCTTTGTATGGAAAACCTGTGCGCGGAGGAACCAACTCGTAGCTGGTTGCGCCCTTATTTTGTTTCGAGTCCGCTCAACAACTTAAGTGAGATGCGACTAGTTGTGACAAGGTTTCTTTTCGGTAGCGGCACCGCCAGCAGGCTGCTAACGTCCCGCACTCAGCGCTCGCGGCTAAGGTGCCTGCACCGGCAAGTTCCCTAAAAGCGTAGGGCAAAAACATACAAAGGAAGGAATCAAGTAAAGGAAGATAACATAGCAATCGATACCCAGAATAGAGTTATATTACAAGATAGCTTGTCGCAGCTCTAACAGATTGTTCTCATAACATGACCAGCAACGACAAGAAAAGGAGAAAACAGGCGGCCTAATCTACGCGATCGCCATCAACTCTCTTGATCTCGCTCACCTTGTCCACAATGGGTGCGACAAGGGTCTGAGCGCTTCTAGATCAGCTTTCGGCGGCAGGGTCTTGAGGACGTTGGTGAGGTTGAGGCCTGGGTTGCGGAAGGCCACCTTCACCAACACCTTTTGAAGAGCTCCCGCGCAGATCCTGCGCGACTCGTCGGCCAGCTGCTTTGGGATCTTCTCCCGGAGTCGCTGGAGGGCCGTCGCCACGCCTTTGAAGAACAAGGTGAGCTTGGCGCTGGGTTGGAGGTTCTCATCGGAGGGATACACGAAATCTTCCATCCCCAGCTGCGCCAGCTCCCTGTCGATGGCTGCGGCAACATCCACGAGACCCTCCGTCCAGTGCTCCACATTCTCCCTAAAGGTGTTCTGGGTGACGGCAGCACTCGCCAGCAGCGCCTCGTCGGCCTTGATCTACTCCTTCAAGGCCACCTCCCGCTCCCTGGCACCGTCCAGCGTCTTGGTCAAAGTAGTCAGCTTCAACTCAAGATCTGCGTTGGAGTCCTTGGCGGCGCTAAGCTCCTTGCCCTTCTCGACGAGACGACCCTGCAGCTCGCCAAGAGTGTAGGCGTCCTTCTCGCGCTCACGCTTGAGCGCGGCAAGCTCTTCACCGCTCGTCTTGAGATCGGTCTCCAGCTGCGCCACCTTCGTCTCCAGCTCCTTCTTGGCGGCCTCGGCAGCTGCGGCAGCATCCTCTGCCTCCTTGAGATCCCCGCCGAACGTTTGCTCGCGCGCGGCAAGCTCCTCCTCGTGGCTGTCAAGATTGACCTTCCGCTGCGCCAACTCGCCTTCCCGCGCAAACAGCTCCTCGGCGACAAGCCGCTGTTGCTCTTCGGCCTCAGCCTTCTTGAGGAGGAAGGCTTTCCACGCCTCGGCGAGTTGCTCCCGCTCCTCTGCCAGGGACCGGAGAGCTTCCTGGTTGCGACCCTGGAGCTCCTCCGTGCGCTTCTCGATGTCCACTCCCGCCTTCGCGACAAGCGCTTCTCGAGATTCCACCTTGGCCCGCCGAGCGCGGTAGAGCGACACCAGCTTCCGCAGCAGCTGCTCCTCCTCCGACTTGCCAATGCTGCTGCTCGGCGCGTCAACCAGCGTCAGCCTAGCGGAGGCGAGCACCTCTCCATCAAAGGTTTCTCCTTCGACCGGCGCCCTGGAGCTTGACGCCCAGGGGAGCTTGATGAAGACACCATCGTCGGCCTTCAAATAGGCGCCGGGCTGGGGCTCTTCGGAGCCTGACGCTGCGGCAGCGGCGGAGGGATCGGCGGTCGGCGTAGCGCCTGTCGCTCCTGCGGCCTCGGGGCCGTCAGTGCGATCGCCAGACCCCTCGCCAGCTTCTGCGGCGGCAGCTTTGGCGGCCTCTTCGCCGGCGGGATCATTAGCGCCGGCTTCTTCTTTGATGGCGGCGGCGTCATCAGCATTGCCGCGCGCGTTCTCCTCGCCGGTGACCTCGGTCTCCATCGGCTCCGTGGTAGATGGATCGGACGACCGGAAAAGGGAGAAAAGTCAAGCAAATATCCAAAAAGAAAATCAGAAGAAGAAGAACCCAAGGGAAGTTTTCAAGCAAGAGGATTACCTGTACTGGGCTCTTCAGTCATGGTCTCCACCACCGGGGGCTCGCTGGTGCTGTCCCTTGCCGGAGAACTCTCCCTTGCCGGAGACTTCTCCCTTGCCGGAGAACGCTCCCTTGCCGGGGAACCATCCCTTGGCGGTGTAGTCGAAGCAGATGACATGCCGGGGCGGCTTCCGAGCGCTCCTGGTGAGGCTGCTCTGCTCCTACACAAACCAATAGTCAGATGTCAGCAAAGAAAGAGCACCCATGCATGCCTAACAGCAGGAAGTAAACCATATACTTACGCTGGGGGCTGCGCTGGGGGCTGCTTTGGGGAATAGTTGTCGGGTCCGGCAAGATGGTCTCGGACACACCACCCGCTGTCGCGGTGGGTTCGTCCTCGATGACAATCACCGGGACCTTGGCTCTCTTCACTGCTCTCTGGGCCAGAGTCCTGAAAAGGAATGGGTACGGAGTAAAGCAAATCAGATACAAGACAAAAACAGCAAGAATTGAAGAACTACAAGTACAGCAAAGAATCTTACTCTTCTTCTTCCTCGTCGGAGCTGAGCGCGGAGAGGTCGAAGTCTGGCCCACCTTCGGCGCGACGAGGCGGAGGAGTGGGTTCCCTTAACCGCTTGGCGGGGGCAGCAGCAGGAGCAGAAGCGGCGGTCTGGGAGGACCCCGCTCCAGTTGTCGCAGCGGCGTGAGGCGCTCCCGCGGCAACAGTGCTTGTCGCGGTGGAGCGTGTCGCGCGGCGCGGCGGCTGTTGACTCGTCTGCCGCCCCGCTACGTCCCCGGCCTTGCGGAGACGCCTTCTCGGTGGAGCTGGGGGCTCTGCTTGCGGCGGGCTGTCTGAAGACGAGGAGGAAGAGGAGTCGGTCTTCGACGAGCCGCTCGCATCCTCGGCGGGCTCGCTCGACTCGACGTTAGGCGCGGCAAGCTCTCCCTCGCCGGCAAACTCCTCTCGCTCGGCAAGGCTTGCCGCCTCTGCTGCCTCTGCCTCCTCCACGGTGAATCCAAACTCACCCGCGGCAGCGGCTGCCGCCGCCTCTTCCGCCCTAGTGGCGATGCGCTGCATCTCCTCATCGGTGGTGTCGCAGGTGAGGCTTTTCTGCTCATCGGAGCGGACCAGCACTTCTACCAAGCCGTCGAGGAACTCCTGCACGACGTCGTCTGCAGGCTCTTGCCAAGTTGGGACGATTCCATGCGAATCGCACAGCGGCATCATTGCACGGATGCGGTCAAGTGAGGAGTTGTTGCACAGCGGAACGACACCCTTCGGCAACCTGAACCATTCGGGATGTTGAGGGTCGTGCTTGAATAGTTCCTTGAGCATCGCTTCCAGTTCTAGGACAGTGAAGTTGAAGTTGAGGCCCGGGCGCAGCCTCATGATGTCCGCCGCACCCCCGAACTCCCAGGCAGGTCTCCTCCTATCCTGCAGGGGGGCGATGCGGCGGCGAAGAAAATCTGCGCCAACGGCGCCTACAGTGAGCCCGGCAAGCCTGAGGCGTAGGATCCGGGTGATGGCAATCTTCAGCCTATCGTCTTCCAGGGCCACGTTGCTCCAATCGTTGCCGCGCACTATTGGGGCTTGGCGCTGGGCGGTAAATGGCTGCGGGTTCTCCTCGACAATCCAGCACCAGTCTGCTCTCCATTCCTCCCACTTGCCGCGGAGCTCTCCCTCCAGATATGCTTCCTTCTTGCCGGCTCTCGAGATCCAGGCGATTCCGCCGGATAAGGGCTCCCCTCTCTCAACTCGGGGCATAAAGAAGTGGCGAAAAAGAGCTACATTTGGATGGACTCCGACAAAGTTTTCGCAGAGATGTGCGAAAACTGCCATGGTCAGAACGGCATTGGGGGTGAAGTCAAGGAGGTGGAACCCGTAGGTGTTCATAATTTCACAGAAAAATTCAGAGAAAGGCGGGCAGAGCCCGCAGTAGAAGAACAATGCGAAGAAGGGATATCCATTTGGAGCCCGTTCCGAAGCGGCGGCGGAGAGTACCTTCGTGCGCGGATGCGCTCGCGTCTCCGTCGACCAAAAGAGGTAGTAGTACTCCCTCAGCTCCTTCGCGGCGAGCTTGGGGGGGAAGGTTGTCCGCTCCTTTTGCAGCGCCGCGAACCGCTGCGCCTCGGTCGACTTCACGCCCTTCCCCTTGCCGGCTTTCGGAGCCATGGTGGAGGTGGCGGGGAAGATCGACGGTGTTGGTGGTGCTGGTGGCGATGGGGGCGGAGCGCTGCTCTCTTTCAGCCTTGGGAAGAAGGAGGGAGCGGCGGAAGTTTCTGAGATTGGAATAGCAACTGGCGAGGTGGGCGAACTGCCCCTGTTTCCCCTGCTTATAAAGAGGGAGGGGGCGGACATTCCATCTTTTCGAATAAAGAAACCACCCACGATCTCTCCCACGACGCCGCATTCGACGCGTGCCGTTAGGGGAGGGCGCGGTGGATATGGAGTAAGATACGGCGTAACCCAGGCCGCGCGTGCCCGTGCCCTGTTTTGGGCCTGGCCCAACAGCGCTCGGCACCGTGTGTGGCCCAGGCCCGGGGGCTCCTGTCGGTGTACTAGAGTAGGGGTACCCTAGTATCCCGAACTTGTGCACGGGCAGTCGCAGCACCCGCAGCAAGGCTTGCCGGGTGACCGCCACAGTCCTCCGTGGTTCCTTTGGAGCCATTCAAGAACAAAGTATTCAAGCCAAGGAGACAAGACCCCGACAAGAGGAGCTTGCCGGGAAGGCCAACCAAGGCATCTCAAGGAACTTGCCGCGACGCGCCACGCGTCCCGGCGAGGCCCGGTGAGCGACAAGCTTCCGGACACGACAAGACAACGACCGCGGCAAGGTGCTTGCCGCGGCAAGCTGTCGCTCTGTACCCGCGCTCCAGCACATCCACCAACGTGTCGCCCTGGGACCTTTCCAGGCGCGCGTGGCGAGAGGCTGTGTAGCCAGCGGTGCGCGGTGGCAAGCGACGCTGACAAGATTGCCATCGTGGCAAGCGGTGGCGCCCCTGACGGTCCCTTTCTGCACTATTTGGGTGACACAGATGGGCATTTAATGCCTTTGTCCCCTGCCGTCAGGGTTAGGTATGATACACTGTACAGGTAGTTGTACCAACCGCAACATCTTGCCATTTTTACCCTTGTCTACGTTGCCACCTGTCGGTGACCCCTTGAGCATATAAAAGGAGGCCCATGCACAACATAGAGAGGGGTTCGAAGCCAGAAACACACTCACGCTCGGTCTCTTTAGCAGCTAGTGTGTACTATAGCACTTAGCGCTCCCGAGCAAGAACTCAATACAATCAGACATGCAGTAGTAGGAGTATTATCTCTCCGGAGAGCTCCGAAGCTGGGTAAACCGCTCGTGTGCTTCGCCTCGATCCGCTCTTCGCGCGACCTCCGCCCCCCGCCGAACCGAAAGGGGCTCGGTCCGCCGGTCCCATAGGTGTTCATGGATCAGTTTCTCCCCGACAAGGAGGGGGGGCACTTCACCCACCATGGAGCGGCGTCTGCATGACATTATATTCCCATGCAATAGTCTTCTCTTTTTCTCTACATGTTCAGTACGATTGTGTACAATATCTGACATGCATAATAAAAAAATAGTTAGATTTTGTAAGGCCTAAGGGGTGCATGCAAAAAATCAAGACGGGTGGTAGCAAACGAGTGGATGGATCCAAAACTAATGATAGCAGGTAGATTATAGCTTCAGTTTAAAAAGATAGACAATGGATCATCTATTGTTTGTTGCCCACCCAACATGAACCACATAGAAGACCCCAGATGAACCAGATAGTAGACAGATATTATTCGTTGCTGGCTCGATATGAGACCCATGGGCATTTCAAAACTCAAGTTTGAACGATAAAGTAGCAGGTAATAATAACCGATGTATAACATAAGCAAACACGAAAGACAGCGACCTCTCTTCCGGAACTGTGTAGTCCTCAGGTTCATCTGCTCAGTCGATGATGGTAATGCAGTTGGTGTGGCTGCCGACAACGGGAAAGATGATCTGAGGCGGCGAAAGAAAGATTGCAGGGGGGATCTCTGCTGCAGTGAACGCTTCTATTGATGGTGCACCTCAGGTGGGGTGGATGACGGCACGGCAGGAGCAAGACATAACACACAGAGTTTTCTTTGACGCCTATCTGAAAATGAGTAAATCTGTAAGGGCTCCTTAGAATTGGATTCTATAAACGCAGGGACAGGAAAAACACAGGAATAAGATAGGAATGCATGTGCAAAATATAGCATTTGGAAACATAGGATTTCAGTCAACCTGGGTGTTAGGCTCACATGAATTGGAAGAACACAGGAATGGAGAAACGTGGTCAAATTAAAGTCAAACCACGTGAAAATGAAAAAAATAAGAATCTTATTATGCCAGTAACGCAATTAGTTTTGTTCTTCATGCATATTAATTTGAAAAGGACGTCCAAGTGAATAAAATTCCTACGTTTTTTCTTCGAAAGAGACACCAAAGGAAAAAAATCCTCTAGTTTTGCTTTGCTCCACTCCTAACAGATTTGCATGAATAGTAGTTCCATTGCAAAGGATCCCTGAGGGATCGACATGAATGCAGAGTAACAAAGTGATGCGACGAGTGTACAACCTCTTTGGCATAGCCTTGTGGACCTCAGCATCATTGGGTTGGACGTGGAGGATGGTGATGATGCTGGTGTGACTGTTGGAGGCGGGGAAGAAGATCTGAGGCCTCTGGAAATGGCGCCGAGGGTACTACTCCGCTGTGATGGACGGCTCCATCGTTGGAGCAGCTCCGGTGAGGTGTACGGCGACGAGGCTGAAGCAGGACAAGACAGACAACGTTAATCTGAAGTGGGACCCTAATATCATCTGCAATAGATGATGTAAAATACATCACCAAAAAGTGCTAGATGTAAAATGCATCAGCCGCGCCACGGCCGCTCCGACAGATGCTGTAAGTATTGTTCACTCCGAACTTAACTGAAGAAAATGAACTTTACAGTCGAAACTGAATTTTACTGTTGAAACTGGTTGAACTAGTAGCAGAGCATTGCAATAGATGTTTAGGGCGTTCGAGCACTAGTAGCAGAGAAGCAGTGATCTAAATCAGTAGACGCTCGAGCAGGGAACGCACTAGCAGAGAGCAAGTCATGCAGTAGCACTGCGAGCGAGTGCTAAAGCAGCAACTCCTATAGCTGCCGGAGGTCGTGCAGCAGCAGCAGCAGCGCAAGCGAGAGAAAGAGCAGAGCAGCAGCACGAACGAAAGCAAGAGCAGTGCAGCAGCGTGACCGACAGCAAGAACAGAGCCGCAGTGCGAGGGAGAGCCGGAGCAGTTGCAGCTAGTGCCGTTGTGGAAGTCGCCACCGAGGAAGCAACGACATGGGGGAGAGACGCCGTGGATGATGTGGCCGGCGATGGCGTCGTCGATGGAGACCCGCCATGTCTGCTCGGTATCAAGCACCGGCAGCCCCGTGAGATCGAATAAAAGATAAAATGCAGTGATGAGTGCAGAATCTCCTTGGTGGCGCCGAGTTGGCCTCGGCTTCACTGGAGGAATTGGAGAGGGTGCTGCAGTTCCGGTGGGGCAGGTCAAGATAGCACTGTGGGGATTGAGGTGGCGAAATAGACGAGGCGAACATTGGGGCAGCTCCTTGGAGGTGGAGGATGGGGCGGTTGATCCGGCGGGATGACGAGATCGACAACGGATCCTCATCCAGTGCAGTGGATGAGGGACGGCGAGCTGTTGCGGTGGACGACGTAGTCGTGGAAGAGTCTCCGGCTGGGCGGCGGTCGGGAGGCAGACAGAGGAGCGTGGTATTTCATGGGTTTTGGCGGCCTCAGTGTACGAATGGGGGGGGCAAAGGGGGAGGGGGGAGCCAAGCTTAGGGACGCGCTTGTCCGAAATGTAGGGTAAGTTACTAGCGTACCCCCACCGGTTTTGACACCGCGATGTGGAGCTTCATTTCCGGCTGAGGGGTAGAAGGGGGATTTCACGTGTCTGGGCTGCGGGACTGTTTTTGGATGAGGAGGGAGTTCTCGCGCGCGTCGAAATTTCAGGATAACAAGGCGCGGCGCGGGTTGAAGAGGCGGGAGTTTCAAAGCAGGTGAGACAAAAGATACTCGAGCTTGAAAATTTCAGGATAACAAGGTGCGGATTCCTTGTTCGGCAGAACAAACTTAACGTGTAAAAAAACAATTCATACAAGACACAAGAGAGTCATGTCCCCTTTTACTATATTGCTATAGATGCCATTGAAAAAACTACAAGAAAAATGTAAAAAAATTGGGAGAACAAGATTACCATGCACAGTACCAAATCGATTCGCACTTCCCTCAACAACAACAAAAGACAAATCAATTCCCACCAAAAGAAAGAGTAATGTCCCTTTTTATATGATTACAAATGCCAGAATCTCGAATTTCAGTTTTTGAATCCACGTTATGTTGAATTTGAATATATCGTTAGGTGACCTTGCGGTTTATAATTGATGTAGTCGTACATTTTGATCTTCCATCATATATGAACATTTTACTCCACCATGTGAACATATATATTGTCGTCTACCATATGGACTAAATTTGAATCAATTTTCCTTATTTGAATACGATTGTTGTCAAGTTATACAATAATTTAAATATTATCTTGATAACAAAAAACATGCATATAGCAGTAATCATATTTCACTATGAACTACATGTACCATACGCTCTCCAATTCAAATATTTGTATCCATTTTATGTTGAATTCAAATCATAGTACATTATTGGTCTAGGTAGCGAGATGTTCGGGATAATCTAAACCCTGTTTTCATATGTATAATTTTTGGCTGAATTGGGACAAGTTTTGGTATAAGCTTCTTGCAAAACCGGAGATTCTCTCAACAAGCCTCGTGGTTCCGAGAGGGAACGTGTCACCTTTGTGTGCGAAACGATATACGCTGCCTCCCCCTGATTTTCTTTATAGAGGCAACATAGAACTATATGAGTGCCTTGTTAAATTTTGGAATTGTTTCGGTTCATTTGGCCTTTTTATATATTAATTGAGTTTCTGGACTTTTAATGTGCATAATCTAAATATGAACCGCGTGCACATGGTCTGGTGCACCAAAGTTGGCTGAAAAATCACATGTGTGTCCTTGGTTGAATTCTGGGTCCCATGGAACTAATGAGAATGAAATTCAAACATCTGGGCGTCGTGACTCGGCCGAGAACATTGAGAAACTTAGATTTTAAATTCGTGTAAATCCAAAACTCGCTTGGAATCATGAAACTTGGCATGGTGTCATGTCATGGCACTAACATGTTGTGGTAAAAAATTGGGCCGATTTGGAAGCTCGTGGTTCTAAGAGGGAACGTGCCACCTTGAGTGTGAAACGATATACGCTGCCCCCCCCCCCTTGAGTTTCTTAACAAAGGCAACATAGAACTACATGAGTGCCCTGTTAAATTTTGGAATTATTCTGGGTTCGTTTGTCGTTTTTTATACATTAATTGAGTTTCTGGTCATTTAATGTGCATAAGTCAAATTTGAACTACAAGCACATGTTCTCGTGCACATAAGTTGGTTGAAAAATCACATTTGTGTCCTCGGGTGAATTTCTAGGTCCCATGCAAAAAATGAGAATAAAATTCAAACATTTGGGCATCATGGCTCGGCCGAGAACATTGAGAAACTTGATTTTAAAATTCTTGTAAATCCAAAACACGTCTGAAAATCATGAAACTTGGCAAGGGTATCATGTCATGGTACTACCATGTTGTGGTAAAAAATTGGCTGAATAGGAACAGATTTTAGTATAAGCTTCTTGCAAACTGAAGCTTCTCTCAAGAAGGCTCGTGGTTCTGAGAGGGAATGTGCCACCTTTGAGTGCGAAATGATATACACTGTCACCCTTGAGTTTATTTACAAAGGTAACATAGAACTACATGAGTGCCCTGTTAAATTTTGGAATTATTCCGGCTTCGTTTGGCCTTATTTACACATTAATTGAGTTTTTGGTCATTTAATTTGCATAATTCAAATTTGAACTACAAGCACATGCTCCCGTGCACCAAAGTTGGTTGAAAAATCACATTTGTGTCCTCGGGTGAATTTCTAGGTCCCATGCAAAAAATGAGAATAAAATTCAAACATCTGGGCATCGTGGCTCGGTCGAGAACATTGAGAATCTTGGTTTTAAAATCATGAAACTTGGCATGGTGTCATGTCATGGTAGTACCATGCCGTGGTAAAAAAATTGGCCGAATAGGAACAAATTTTGGTATAAGATTCTTGCAAATCGGAGCTTCTCTCAAGCAGGCTCGTGGTTCTGGGAGGGAACGTGTCACCTTTGTGTGCATAATTCAAATTTGAAATACAAGCACATGTTCCAGTGCACCAAAGTTGGTTGAAAAATCACATGTGTGTCCTCGGGTAAATTTCTAGGTTCCATGCAAGAAATGGGAATGAAATTCAAAATTCCGGGCGTCGTGGCTGGGCTGGAAACATTGAGAAACTTACTTTTTTAATTCCTATAAATCCAAAACACGCATGAAAATATTGAAACTTGGCTTGGTGCCATGACATGGCACCAACATGTTGTGGTAATTTTGCAGTCCGATTTGCGAAG
Organism: Triticum timopheevii; assembly: GCA_963921465.1. Taxonomy (NCBI): domain Eukaryota; kingdom Viridiplantae; phylum Streptophyta; class Magnoliopsida; order Poales; family Poaceae; genus Triticum; species Triticum timopheevii. Next base: position 476,559,393 of record OY997268.1, read on the forward strand.
GCGCGCACATTAACAATCAACAAAGTCATTTTGGAACAAGTGTTGTCACGTACAATCGGAAACACAAGTATTATTGAAACCGTGGGCGTTCTATTTACTACCATTTACGTGCCGCCATGCGTCCCCATTTTTTATTAGCTAGGAGGCGTCGTGCAGTATAGTTATTTGAGTACGAGAGGCTGCGATCAGACCCCTGCACGTGCTTATCGGGAGGAGAGCCCTTTGACCTCCATCTGCCGTCCACCTCTCTCCCAAGGTCTCCATTAATGGCATCCGAGCCTCTGTTTAATGGCACGGCTATGTCTACTCGACTGAGATTTAAGAGAGAAAAAAGAAAATCTGAAAGCACGGATCTTGATGTAAGATCCGACGAACCTATATAGCATCTACTGTGACTAATAGCAAGACTGATGAATATATAAGGACGATTAATTGTCTTACATAATTAGAAAGATAATTAAAAAAGCCACATGCGGCTACGCCCGAAATACACAAGGGCAAAAGAAGAAGGAAGACAAGGATCTGGCTCGCTGATCTCTACTTTCTTGATGCGTTGCTGCAGGCCGCGGGAACTACTCTCCGCGGCGAGCGGCAATGAGCTCTTTCGTGTCCTCAAGACGCTGCTTGAGAACATCCACGGATTCCTCCACCAGCCTTTGGCGCTCGATGCGGAGCATGTCATTCTCGTCCATAAGTTTCTTGACGATGACGCCGTTCCTCTTCAACAAGGCACTGGTCTCCTCCTGCTGGTCTGCACTTCGAACGATCTTCACCCTCAGCAGGTCGCGCTCGGCCCGGAGCCTCTCAATATCCTCCCTTAGTTGCTGGATGACGCTGGTAGCCTGTTCAAACAAGGCTTTCATGTCGTCCTGCAACCTCGCCCAGCCGGAGATCTAATCCATCTGGCTAGGGACGATCGCATGCATGCGCCTGTAACAATCGTCGCCTGCCCGCGAGAAATTTTCCCAGGCCGCCGCTGCGTGGCGGGACATCTCTGCTGCATTCGCGGTGCGGCGGGACATCTCTGCTGCTTCTGCAACGTGGCCGGACCAGTCTGCTGCATCAACGGCGCGGCGAGACCTCTATGCTGCTACTTCCGCACGGCGGGACATGTCGGCTGCTTTCGCAGCAAGGCGGGACATCTCTCGTGCTTCCGCTTCCATGCTCGCCTCTCCCTGGTGGCAATCTCTCGACCCAGAACTCATGCTGGCCATGGCAGACGCAAGGGAAGGATGCTGAATGACTTGTTTGTTTTTGTGGATGAGGAGTTGAGGAGGAATGTGCAGTCATCTTGGCATACTAGTATTTATAACCGAGTACTAATACGCTCCTAAGTGGGAAACCATTTAGGCTGTGATCGGTGCGAACAGGTTTGCAATTTAATATAGCGTGGTACTAATACGCTCCTAAGTGGGAAACCATTTAGGTTGTGATCGGTGTGAACAGGTTTGCAATTCAATATAGCATGGAGTAATTTGGAATGTGACGAGACGCAAGCTCAAAATTTATTGACAGTTCCAATTTCGAAGTGCGGCACTATTCCCGAATGGCGTGACGTGGGCACATGTTCTCGGCCGTGGTGTAGTATATGCCATGGTAGTTTTTTTTACTGTTGTGTACGTGCAATAACTGGCACCGGCATATACATATCTTACGGTTAATGGGGCGTTCGACAGGAATAGCCGCGTGGCGAGCTATAGGCTAGTCTTTATTTCAGACGCATTAAACCTATCTCTCGGGACTTCTCGCACGCACCATCGTGCCACCCACAAAAACTTGTACTCTGAGTTTAGTACGTTATACAGGAAGAGAAGAGGTGCATGCACGCACTCGCCCTCTCACACACGCGTCTATTTTTTCTCAAAAAGGAGGATGATGACCCCTCGACCTCTACATCTGGGAGTCACACACGCATCTGTAGCTACGAATTGTAGTGTTCTCAACCATCTGATTGGCTCTATCATGGATGTACCTATATACTAAAACATGTCCAGATACATCTATATTTTGACAAATGGAAGGCATGTATTGTGGAACGGAGGGAGTGCTTGTCATGAAAATGGATAAAAAGGGACGTATCTAGAACTAAAATACGTCTACATACATCTCCTTTTATCCATTTTGATGACAAGTAGTACTTCTTACCCAAAGGAACTTTATATCCAACAGACACAAAATATCCGTTCGACTGTTGGAAATTACTGATCTGATGTCGAAGTAATTGCTGCATCACCACCAAAATCCACCATTTCTTAAGCTAAAGTAGACCGAGGTTATCCCTATATTAGCATATTACTAAGATAAACAGAAGGCACTGTAGAACATTTAGGACGTGAGCTTGTCAATCTGAATGTGGAGGGACACCAGCTTAGCCCCGGCCAGCAGCTTCGGCGGAACTATGAAGAAGGTCAGCTCCTGCACGTCGACGTCGCCGGGATCCTTGCTTCTTGTTACCTCCATTTCCACCTTGACGGCATCGGTCGTGCCTTTGGGCTCCCCCAGCGGGCCGTTCGCCCACAGCTTGGCCATGTAGTGCGGCAGTGGGGACGCCCCCGCTCTGATGCAGACGACCGACATAGTGATAGGCGCGCCGATGTCGAACACGCCACCGACCAAGAAAAATGCGCGGCCATCCTCCTCCGTGAAAAGCAAGAGCCATGGCTCCGACAGTGGCACTTGCAGCTAGAGCACCTTGCCGTACTGGATCTTGTGCACGGGCATGGGATGCGCGGTTCTGATGTGGTGGTAGAGCGCCGACGGCAGGCCTTCATAGCCGCAGACGGGCACGGGGCATTTGCAGGGCGCGAGCGGACACATGCTCTGGTGATCGGCGAGCTTGTGGTAAGTGACGTAGAGCTCATAGCCTTCATGCGGGCACTCCACCCTCACCGACGAAAGGACGGCGTCCACCGTCGTGTTCCGCACGTCAAAGCCACTGTCGCGCTCGCACTTTTGGCACTGCCGCTGGTTCCCGAGGCGCTCGACATGGCAGTCCGTGCAGGCCAGGTGCCCTCCCTTGCACTGCAGAAATCAATCGAACATCACATCAATCAAGAAACCTGCACCTTGCTCAATCAGCCGAACGGACGAGGTGTATTCGAACCTCATACACTGAAGACGTCAAGGGGCAGAGGCACAAGGGGCAGTGGAGCACAGTGAGGTCCATCGAGACCTTAGAGAGCTCCATCATCGGGTCCTATTCGGTCTGCATGATCTCTCTCTCCTCGTGCACAACCATCTCTCGCTTGGGCCAGGGCATTACAAAGCTTTACCGTCACATATTTTATACTACTTCAAGGTGCATTAAATCAACACATGCAAGTATCAAAAGGAGAGTCACGGCATGCATGCATGCGTTGTAATTAATGCATCGGTAAACGCAAATTATTGAAATATATCGAGTGCAGTGCTTTGATGTGTCAAATCAACTCATACATCAACGAGAAGTTTGATTATCCTCTCCCTCGCGGATTTAACTACACCTGCCTTTGGCTGTATGAAAGGTTGGCCACCCACCTGTCGGGCCCACCTATCATACACGCAAAGGCAGGAGCGTCCCTCCCTCGCCCATGAGCGTGGTGGCTGGCAAGACTAGGAGAAGCTTTTGCTACACGCTCTCCCTCCCGCATGCGGTGGACATGCAGCAATTCAATCGGTGTTAGATGGCCAGAAGCGTACTGTAGTACTCCTCCAGTGCAGTAGTACTCCATCATTGTTCGACTTCCCGAAGAGGTGAAGAGCCAAGCGCAGCCCGGACGCTCGTGTGGCAGTTTCATGTGTAGAGTAGTCTAGGATAGCGTGTACCGTGCCTGTAAGCTTAAAATCGTTGGGGTCGGCTCCATGCTATGTGGTCGTCTCGAAGTTTTTTTTAAAATTAAAATAGTCTTCTGGCTCTACGTGTCACCCTGGTGATTGTAGTTTGCACGCTCATCTGGTCAAGACAGGAATATATATTTTAATTTGTGGTGGGTAAATGTTAGAGGTTGCAGCAAATACATTGTACACTGCGGGTCTTTCAGCCAAGTTTAGAGGCAAGCATGTGGGGCCAGTGCTATGATGTGTCGCGTCAACTCGTACAATGAGGAGAAGCTTGATTTTACTACTACACGCCTTCTCCCTCGCCCATGCGCGCGGTTGCTCGCAAACGAGGACATGCTTTTGCTTAGTACTTCTACAACAAGCTATCCCTCCCGCTCGCGGTGGACGGACATGCAGCAGTGGATTCGACACTATAGAAGCAGCAGTAGTAACATCATTGTTCGTCTTCTTGAGGAGGCAAAGAGCCAAGCGCAACCCGAACGTGGCAGTTATGAACATTGGAGCATGCATATAGCCAGGCTCTTGCATGAGACAAAATTGCTATGTGAGCCCACTATTGTACTAGTACGTACAACTACTTGCTAGTATAGCCCTGTAAACCAGAAAGGAGTATTTGCCCTTCTAGAGATTTCAACAAGTGACTAGACTACACTGAGACGGAGTACATATGGAGCAAAATGAGTGAATCTGCACCGTAAACAAATACGTAGTTCTATCGTTTTCCTCTCCGAGGTGCACAATATTGAGTATACTGACTAGTCTCTTCTTGACACGCATTTACGTTTTTTTTGACACAGTACAGATGCAAGCGCTCATATACACGCACATACACTCACCCCTATGAACGCACACAGGCACGACACTATCATCTTGAAATTTACGAAGTCACCATAGGCACATCGTCATCGACGGGAACGTCTGCTGACTCCTGACACGCGATAGACGCGAGTGGCAGTCGCCTCCATAGGTGCTTGAATGCCAAGGAGGGAGAGGGTAGCGGTTCCCGAGACGTTGAATGGTCAATGATGCATCCTCAATTACATGCAGAGGGAATTAATTGGAGAAGCAGAATAGAGCCAGCACGATGTGAATGCAACAGAGTTTGGACTCTCATATAAAGGCGTCCCACAAATCCAATCCATCTACTCTCAAGTCTTTGCGCAACACTGCTCACTCCAATCCAAGACCAAGTGAGCAGAAGCAACAAGCAGTTATGGAGGCGATGGACGCGAGCGGCAGTCGACTGTGCCAAATCATCCAAGCACCAGCCTACGGCCCCGCGCCGTGTAGCATTTCCAGACGGTGCTGGGGACCACCAGCATCGTAGCCCTCGCCGACGCCGGCTTCGCCTCTCGCATGGACGACATGATGGTCAACTCCATCCGCAAGTTCACCGCCGTCAAGAAGCATGTGGACGACCTTGCCGTACTGCTCTAGCCCGCGCGCCCAGGCTCCTCATTGCCTTCCACCCTCATCGGCCTCCATGGTGACGATTCTTTCAAGCCCTGGTGGCCCTGCTGGTGTCGTAGGTCGCGACAAAGAATGTGCACCTCGAGGCCACGCTCGCCGTGCAGCGCCTTGCCATGCAAGAAACCGTCGACCTGCACATCCACGTCTATGAGGAAATCGTCTACATAGGCCACTACAAGGCAAGCGAGGACAGAAAGACGTTGGCCTTCTTCCAGCGGCTGGAATCTTTGGACGCCATTTTTCAGAAGCACGTCGACCTGGCCACGAAAGCCGCTGCTACTTAGGCGCCATTCGGTGGGCCGGCACCCTGAGTCGAGGAGGTGGGTGTCGTCAATGGATGCATCTCTTCTTCTTGCCTCCTATAACCAGCACCGCATCGCCTCGTGGCCTTAATGTTTTATTAGTATAGTACTCCCTCCGTTCACAAATACTCCCTCCGTCCGAAATACTTGTCATTGAAATGGATGTATCTAGATGTATTTTAGTTCTAGATACATCCATTTTCATCCATTTTGATGACAAAGTAATTTCGGACAGAGGGAGTATAAGTCTTTCTAAAGATTCCAGCAAGTGACTACTACATACGGAGCAAAATGAGTGAATCTACACTCTAAACTATGTCTACATACATCTGTATGTTGTATTCCATTTGAAATAGTATCTAAAAAGGCTTATATTTAGGAACGGAGGGAGTATATGGCATTTTTATTCCAGTCGTAACGTTTTCACTGTGAGGTGGGGCCGCAGTTGAGCAAACCCACCCCGCCCACCGGGCGTCGGCCGAGCTTAGAATTAGAAGAGAGAAACAAGGGAGGAGAGCTAGTTATAGCACGGACGCTGTTGTTAGATGGGGCTCGTGTTGATAGAATAGGAGTACTGAGCACTCGTGCCTCTTTTTTTTTGAGGGAAAAATTAGTCGTATGTCTAGTACCACTAGTTGGGTGCGTGCGACCTATAGCTGTCATCACTTTAGGTTTCCTTTTTGAACCGCAGCTACGCTTCACAGTACATATTTTTTCACGCATTTATCCTCCTATATGTACTCCTAGGCTATTTTCACGTGCTCCCATTCGCCGACATGTGGGACATAGAGCATCTGGGTCGTAGTGCATGCACGACTCGGAGCATATGCTGGGGTACTTTACATTTCAGACCTAACGAATTACATGCAAACCCCCCGCAGAAGAATAAATAAATAAATGAATTACTACATGAAACTGGATTATTTTCGTAGAAACCGGAGCACGTTCATTAAATTTTGGACATAACATGTTTATAAAAAATGACCGGACCTAAACCAGTCTAAGGACCTCTTTGATTTTTGGGATAATTAGATTTATGCCCCTAGTTGGGTCCCACTCAGCTGTTTTACCCCTAATTCCCAAAATTCACAGGTTCTGTCCAAGTCACTTTGCTCCTCTTGTGCTTTTGCCCTTTAACCGTTTGACCGTCAGTTTGAAAACTTCATAACTAATTCATACTAAATCATAAAAATGCAAATAAGATACCAAAATGTTCAGAAAAACATCACTTATATGTCAATGTCATTTGCATTCATGAAAAAACTGTTGGAAAGTGCCCATCCGAGTTTTAGCTCTTATGCTACCACCATGAATAGTAAACTCTAAAAACATTCAAAAAAATTCAAAAAAAATGGTGGCAAAGAATGACAAATGTTTTAAGTGCCTGCCAAGTTTCATCAGGGAATAACGTTCGTGGGTGTCGCGGCAAAAAAAACAATCAGCACTCCAAAATAGATTATTTTTTTGCCACGACTTCCACGAATGTCGTTCCCTAATGAAACTTGGCAAGCACTTACAACATTTGTCATTCTTTGCCACCATATTTTTTTAAAAATTTTTTGAATTTTTTAGAGTTTACTATTCATGGTGGTACCAAAAGAGCTAAAACTTGGATGTGCACTTTCCAACACTTTTTTCATGAATGCAAATGACACTTACATAGGTGATGTTTTTCTGAACATTTTGGTATCTTATTTGCATTTTTCTGATTTATTATGAATTATTTATGAAGTTTTCAAACTGACGGTCAAACGGTCAAAGGGCAAAAGCATAAGAGGAGCAAAGTGACTTGGACAGAACCGGTGACTTTTGGGAATTAGGGGTAAAACAGATGAGTGGGACCCAACTAGGGGCATAAATCTAATTATCCCTTGATTTTTCCCACAAAAAAGGGCCTCTTTTGATTCGCATGATACTGAAAACACAAGAATGGGGAAAGTATGATGGTGATGAACCGAGACGAGGAGAACTCTAACTCAGTTAGAGGTTAGAGTTAGATTCTAACCCTGAACTAACTCTAAACCGAAGAGGTGTATGGATGGCAGGGTTAGATTGAAAATAAATGCTCTTTCTTAATCATTTGACTACTTTGGACCCTATTTCCTGCCGGAATTGGTGTGGCCGGCTCTTCTGTGGCCTTCTCCCTCTCACAATTGACATAAACGAACCATCTTTACAAATCAAGCATGCAAAACATGATAATTTTTACTTTGTCCATACAAACGAGATATCCAACATATCTACTTTTCCAAACACTTTTGCCCTTGTTTTGGACTCTAACTTGCATGATTTGAATGAAACTAACCCGGACTGACGTTGTTTTCAGCAGAACTACCATGATGTTGTTTTATGTGTAGAAAAGAAAAGTTCTCGGAATGTCCTGGAAATCCACGGAGGCACTTTTTGAAATTAATAAGAATTTTTGGCGAAAGAATCAATACCAGGGGGCCCACAGGCTGTCCACGAGACAGGGGGGCGCCCCCCCTAGGGCGCGCCCTCCTATCTCATGGGCCCCTAGACCTCCACCGACCTCAACTCCAATTCCATATATTCACGTTCGGGGAGAAAAATCAGAGAGAAAGTTTCATCGTGTTTTACGACACGGAGCCACCGCCAAGCCCTAATCTCTCTTGGGAGGGCTGATCTAGAGTCTGTTCGGGGCTCCGGAGAGGGGGATTCGTCGTCGTCGTCATCATCAACCATCCTCCATCATCAATTTCATGATGCTCACCGCCGTGCGTGAGTAATTCCATTGTAGGCTTGCTGGACGGTGATGGGTTGGATGAGATTTACCATGTAATCAAGTTAGTTTTGTTAGGGTTTGATCCCTAGTATCCACTATGTTCTGAGATTGATGTTGCTATGACTTTGCTATGCTTAATGCTTGTCACTAGGGCCCGAGTGCCATGATTTCAGATCTGAACCTATTATGTTTTCATGAATATATGTGTGTTCTTGATCCTATCTTGCAAGTCTATAGTCACCTATTATGTGTTATGATCCGACAACCCCGAAGTGACAATAATCAGGATACTTCTCGGTGATGACCGTAGTTTGAGGAGTTCATGTATTCACTATGTGTTAATGCTTTGTTCCGGTTCTCTATTAAAAGGAGGCCTTAATATCCCTTAGTTTCCGCTAGGACCCCGCTGTCACGGGAGGGTAGGACAAAAGATGTCATGCAAGTTCTTTTCCAGAAGCATGTATGACTATTTACGGAATACATGCCTACATTACATTGATGAATTGGAGCTAGTTCTGTGTCACCCTATGTTATAGCTATTACATGAGGAATCGCATCCGGCATAATTATCCATCACTGATCCATTGCCTACGAGCTTTTCACATATTGTTCTTCGCTTATTTACTTTTCCGTTGCTACTATTACAACTACTACAAAAACCCAAAAACATTTATCTTTACCGTTGCTACCATTACCTTTATTATCATACCACTTTTGCTACTAAATACTTTGCTACAGATACTAAGTTATCCAGGTGTGGTTGAATTGTCGACTCAACTGCTAATACTCAAGAATATTCTTTGGCTCCCCTTGTGTCGAATCAATAAATTTGGGTTGAATACTTTACCCTCGAAAGTTGTTGCGATCCCCTACACTTGTGGGTTATCAAGACTAATTTATGGCGCCGTTGCCGGGGAGCATAGCTCTATTCTCTAAGTCACTTGGGATTTATATCTGTTGATCACTATGAAGAACTTGAAAGACGACCGAACTACTATTTTGCCCTCAACTACGAGGGGAGTTGTGCTGGTTATGTTTTCAGGGAAAGAACAGTCGACGAAGCTGAAATACTATTGAATAATATGTTGACTAATGAAAATAATTGGACTCTTCCCGAGCCAGTTCCTGAAGTAATTCCTGAACCAATTGAGCCAACTCCTGAGCCTATTCTTAAACCCACTCCAAAGAAGAGAGGTGTTTTATTTCTCAGTCCTGAAGATATGCAAGAGGCAAAGAAATCAATGAAATAAAAAGGTATTAAAGCTGAAGATGTTAAGAATTTACCTCCTATTGAAGAAATACATGGTCTTAATATACCGCCTGAAGAACCATATTGTCTTGATAACCCGACATAGGTAGTAAAGGTAAATTCTCTCTATAGATATGATAAAGTTGAAATACCCTCTACTAAATTTCATAGCCCATGCTTAGATGAATTTGATGACTTTATGGTTAGGCAAGAAAGTTTTAATGCTTATGTTGGTAGAGAGTTAAAGAATAATGCTTTCAAGATAGGACGTGTAAGCGATAATCTGGCTAGAGTTAAAGATGAACTTCACCGCATTAGCAAATATGCTTCTATTGTTGCTACTCAAGCTAAGCAAGTACTCAAAGCTCAAAATGATTTGCTTGATGAATTAAATAATAAAAATGACTTCGCTGTTAGAGTGGCTACTAGAACTGGTAGAATGACTCAGGAACCTTTGTATCCTGAAGGCCACCCTAAGAGAATCGAGCAAGATTCTCAGAGAAATAAATTAGAGGCACCTAGTTCTTCTAAAAAGAAGAAAAAGAAAAACGATAGAACTTTGCATGCTTCTAGTGAACCTACTGTAGACACACCCGAGAATCCCAATGATATTTCTATTTCTGATGTTGAAACTCAATCAGATGATGAACATGAACCTAGTGATAATGTTAATGATAATGTTCATGTTGATGCTCAACCTAGCAAAAACAATGATGTAGAGATTGAACCTGCTGTTGATCTTGATAACCCACAATCAAAGAATCAACGTTATGATAAGAGAGATTTTGTTGCTAGGAAACACGGTAAAGAAAGAGAACCATGGGTTCAGAAACCCATGCCCTTTCCTCCTAAACCATCCAAGTCAAAGGATGATGAGGATTTTGAGCGCTTTGCTAAAATGATTACACCTATTTTCTTACGTATGCGCTTAACTGATATGCTGAAAGCAAATCCTTATGCTAAGTATATGAAGGATATCATTACAAATAGAAGAAAGATACCGGAAGCTGAAATTTCCACCATGCTTGCTAATTACACTTTTAAGGGTGGAATACCAAAGAAACTTGGAGATCCGGGTGTACCAACTATACCATGCTCCATTAAAACAAATTATGTTAGAACTACTTTATGTGATCTTGGAGCCGGTGTTAGTGTTATGCCTCTCTCTTTATATCGTAGACTTGAATTGAATAAGTTGACACCTACCGAAATATCTTTGCAGATGGCTGATAAATCAAATGCTATACCTGTCGGTATTTGTGAGGATGTTCCTGTTGTGGTTGCAAATGTCACTATCTTAACGGACTTTGTTATTCTTGATATTCTCGAGGACGATAGTATGTCTATTATCCTTGGTAGACCTTTTCTTAATACTGCAGGGGCTGTTATTGATTGCAACAAAGGCAATGTCACTTTTCATGGTAATGGTAATGAGCACACGGTACACTTTCCAAGGAAACAATCTCAAGTTCATAGCATCAATTCTATTGAAAAAGTTCCAACTATCATTTTTGGAGGTTTTGAATTTCCTCTTCCTACTGTCAAGAAAAAGTATGATATTCTTATTGTTGGGGATTTTCATATCCCCGTTGAGGTAACTTAGTGTTATTCGAAATTTCTCCGGTTCCGTGTTATTAAGAATGAGTTTGTTAACAAGACTTGGTCAACCTTGTTAGTGGATTCATTTTGAGGATCATGAGATGGATGAAACTAGAAGGCACAACCTTCTGTACCTTCTTTTTACTTTCTGTTATTTAGAATAAATAAAGCAAAAATAGTATTATCTGTCTGTTTTCTGAATTATCCATGCATTAAAAAAATAGTCCGAAAATAAAAGTGCTCCAAATGCCCTGCATATTTAGTATGATTTTTTCTGGAATATTTGAGGATTTTAGGCACTGAAATAACTGCGGGAGGGGCAAGCACCAGGCCACGAGAGAGGAGGGCACCCCCCCCCCATAGGGCGCGCCCCCCTGTCTCGTGGGCCCCTGGTGGCCCCCTTCCAGTTATGCCAGCACCCACACACTTCATCTTCTGCCCAAAAAAATCCCCATCCAGCTCAAGCCCGAGTTCTAGCTCGTTTTGCTGCGATTTTCGATCTCTTAGCTCAAAGCTCCATTCACAAAACTTCTTTGGGAGATTGTTGCTTGGTATGTGACTCCTCCATTGGTCCAATTAGTTTTTGTTCTAGTGCTTTATTCATTGCAAATTTTTGCTGCATAGGTGACCATGTTCTTGAGCTTGCATGTTAAAATTTTGAGGTCCCAAGCAATTCCAATGCATGATATAGGCTCTAGGCACTTGTAGGAGTAGTTGCTATCAATCTTGTTTAGTTTTATTCACTTTTATTTTGAAGTTACTAAAATTTCAGAAATTTTCAGAAAATGTTGAGGAAACTTTTGAGGGGCTCTTCTAGCCAAAGCTCTAAGAAAAAACAAGACAAAGAGAAGGAAAAAGCCAAGTATAATCTTCCTCGCTTAGCGGAAGTATGGTCATGTGGATGGCCATGTGAGGATTTCTTGAAAGAAGCCAGAATTCATGAAGATTTTTATGCTTTGATCGAAACTGCAGGCCTCACCGGTTTCATCAACGACCGAATCGATCAATATCTCTTACTTACCAATACTTTCGTGCAAAACATTTATTATTATCCTAAGAAGTCACCGCCTGCAGTATCATTTCATTTATATGATGAGTTCAAAGAAATGTCTTTACGTCATTTTTGCGCGGTATGTAGGATACCTTATGAGGGAGAATTAGAGGAACCCCATCGTGAAGATGTGGGTGGCTTTGTTAATACTATTGATTTAGAAGAGCCAAATAAGGGCTCTGAGGCAAAAGTCTCTAGCATACACTTTCCTGTTTTATGCTACTTTGCCATATTTGCTAGTAGATGCTTGATTGGTCGTGGAAATAGTGGAAATTTGAGCGTTCCAGATATTATTATTCTTCAACATGCTTTGCTTGTAGACAATACTTCTAGTATGGGTGCCGTCGTTGCTAAACGGCTAGCCTTGAATCGTACAAAAGGCCCCATATTTGGAGGTATCTATGTTGCACGTCTTGCTAAACATTTTCAGATACCCATTAGGCACCATGAGGAGGATGAGATAAAATTGCCTCCTCACATCTTAGATTACAAGAGCATGGTAGCACACAAGTTTATTGTTGACAATGAAGAGAAGATGCTCGTGTATAAACTTAGATTTAATAAGAAACACATTGAGATTATTATTTTTCCTGTGCCTCTGTTGTTTGATTTGCTTGCAGAAAATCGTCTTGTCACACCGGAAGCGGTGAACAATCATCGAGCTCAAGCTTTTACTCCAGAACCTGAACCTGAGCTGGACCCTTATCGTGCATCATCTGCCCAGTGGGATCCGGAGATGACCAGCCAGTGGTATCCTGATTACACCTCCCACTACACCAGGGAGAGTAGCGGCAGTCCTTGGTATTAAACCAACTTAGGCCAAAAGCCTAAGCTTGGGGGAGTACGTATTTCTCACCGACTTTACATTCATGTTCAAATACTAGTCGTCGGTGCTCATACTCTTTCATTGAATTATCCATGCTAGTTTAAATTTCTTTTTCTAGTTTTCTTCTTGTGTGTTCGATAAACCTTAAGAAAAACCACCAAATTAGTTAGTTTAATTTCCATGCTTGTAGTAGAATTAAAATGAAAACCCAAAAAGATTTCTAGTTCTTCTTCTTACTTGTGGGAGCTTTCCCGTGTAAATAGTTTTATTTTATTTTCTTTCTTTTGGGGGACGAGAAGACTATATTGAAAATGCTTAGAGGCTCTCATATGCATGATTGTTTATTTAATTCGGAGCCCATATTACTTGTCTTCTCTCTTGAGTTGAATGCTTGCAGATTCTAGCTTAGTCCAATGCACGTGCACTCTTATTATTATACACATCGTTCGGTCGTGCAAGTGAAAGGCAATAATGACGATATATGATGGACTTATTGGGATGAGAAAAGCTGGTATGAACTCGACCTCTCTTGTTTTTGTAAATATGATGAGTTCATCATTTCTGAGTCAGCTATTATGAAGTAAACATATTTGCAATGACATTTAGAGATTATAGTTGCTTGTGCCATGCTTGATTAGCTATGAGTTATAATGGATTACCTTGCGTGCCAACATGCTATTAGAATGATTATGATGTGGTATGATGGGATGGTATCCTCCTTTAAATGAATTGAGTGACTCGACTTGGCACATGTTTATGCATGTAGTTGAATCAAATCAACATAGCCTTCACGATATTTATGTTCATGGTGGATTATATCCTACTCATGCTTGTATTCGGTGTGAATTAATTTTAATGCATGTTTACGACTGTTGTAGCTCTCTCAGTTGGTCGCTTCCCAGTCTTTTGCTAGCCTTCACCTGTACTAAGCGGGAATACTGCTTGTGCATCCAAACTCTTTAAACCCCAAAGTAGTTCCATATGAGTTCACTATACCTACCTATATGCGGTATTTACCTGCCGTTCCAAGTAAATTTGTATGTGCCAAACTCCAAACCTTCAAATGAAATTCTATTTTGTATGCTCAAGCAGCTCATGTTACAACTAGGGCTGCCTATATCTTCCATGCTAGGTGGGTTATTCTCACGAGGAGTGGACTCCACTCCTCATTCACAAGAAAGGGCCGGTAACCGGGATGCCCTGTCCCATGATCCAAAAAGATCAAAGCAAACCAAAATAATTAAACAAAACTCCCCTAGGTTTGTTGTATGTTGGAGGCACTCGTTGTTTCGAGCAAGCCATGGATTGATGCTTATTGGTGGTTGGGGGAGTATAAACCTTTACCATTCTGTTTGGGAACTGCCTATAATGCATGTAGTATGGAAGATACAGCCATCTCATAGTTGTTGTGTTGACAACAAAAGTATGCCGCTCAAAATGTTATTCAATCTCTATTTTAAAATCGAGCTCTGGCACCTCTACAAATCCCTACTTCCCTCTGTGAAGGGCCTATCTATTTACTTTTATATTGAGTCATCACCTTTCTTATTAATAAGCACCCGCTGGAGAGCACACTGTCATTTGCATTCATTACTATTGGTTTATATTGGGTATGACTTGACTGGATCTCTTTTACCATGAATTACAATGTTTAGTCTGTCCTTGATCTTTAAAGGTGCTCTGCATTTATGTTTTGCGGTCTCAGAAAGGGCTAGCGAGATACCATTTTGTTATATCATGTTATAATTATTTTGAGAAAGTTTTGTCATCCGAGTTTTATTATTATGGCTCGCTAGCTGATTATGTTATTGATATGAGTAATTGTGAGAGCTAAGTATTATTGTTAGTATGGTTAGTTCATAATATTTGTTGAAACTTGAATGCTGGCTTTTCATGTTTACAACAACAAGAGCAAACAGAGTTTGTAAAAGTTTTTCTTTATCACTTTCTGTTTATCAACTTAATTGCTTGAGGACAAGCAAAGGTTTAAGCTTGGGGGAGTTGATACGTCTCCAACATATCTACTTTTCCAAACACTTTTGCCCTTGTTTTGGACTCTAACTTGCATGATTTGAATGAAACTAACCCGGACTGACGCTGTTTTCAGCAGAACTGCCATGATGTTGTTTTATGTGTAGAAAAGAAAAGTTCTCGGAATGTCATGGAAATCCATGGAGGCACTTTTTTGGAATTAATAAGAATTTTTGGCGAAAGAATCAATACCAGGGGGCCCACAGGCTGTCCACGAGACAAGGGGGCGCCCCCCCCCCCAGGGCGCGGCCTCCTATCTCGTGGTCCCCCTGGACCTCCACCGACCTCAACTCCAACTCCATATATTCACGTTCGGGGAGAAAAGAATCAGAGAGAAAGTTTCATCGCGTTTTACGACACGGAGCCGCCGCCAAGCCCTAATCTCTCTCGGGAGGGCTGATCTAGAGTCCGTTCGGGGCTCCGGAGAGGGGGATTCGTCGCCGTCGTCATCATCAACCATCCTCCATCACCAATTTCATGATGCTCACCGCCGTGCGTGAGTAATTCCATCGTAGGCTTGCTGGACGGTGATGGGTTGGATGAGATTTACCATGTAATCAAGTTAGTTTTGTTAGGGTTTGATCCCTAGTATCCACTATGTTCTGAGATTGATGTTGCTATGACTTTGCTATGCTTAATGCTTGTCACTAGGGGCCGAGTGCCATGATTTCAGATCTGAACCTATTATGTTTTCATGAATATATGTGTGTTCTTGATCCTATCTTGCAAGTCTATAGTCACCTATTATGTGTTATGATCCGACAACCCCGAAGTGACAATAATCGGGATACTTCTCGGTGATGACCGTGTTTGAGGAGTTCCTGTATTCACTATGTGTTAATGCTTTGTTCTGGTTCTCTATTAAAAGGAGGCATTAATATCCCTTAGTTTCCGCTAGGACCCCGCTGCCACGGGAGGGTAGGACAAAAGATGTCATGCAAGTTCTTTTCCATAAGCACGTATGACTATTTACGGAATACATGCCTACATTACATTGATGAATTAGAGCTAGTTCTGTGTCACCCTATGTTATAGCTATTACATGAGGAATCGCATCCGTCATAACTATCCATCACTGATCCATTGCCTACGAGCTTTTTAAATATTGTTCTTCGCTTATTTACTTTTCCGTTGCTACTGTCACAACTACTACAAAAACCCAAAAACATTTATCTTTACCGTTGCTACCGTTACATTTATTATCATACCACTTTTGCTACTAAATACTTTGCTACAGATACTAAGTTATCCAGGTGTGGTTGAATTGAAAACTCAACTGCTAATACTCAAGAATATTCTTTGGCTCCCCTTGTGTCGAATCAATAAATTTGGGTTGAATACTTTACCCTCAAAAGCTGTTGCGATCCCCTACACTTGTGGGTTATCAGCGTGCGCCACAAATCTATACCAAGTTTGATTAGGATCTACTTTTCCAAATCAGAATTAGCGCTAGAGCGAGCAAGATCAATGATATGGCTACGAGACAGAGAAGGAACGGACAAACTCACCCCTCTCGTGACCTCCCTGGTAGATGAGCCGCCGCCGTGCACGACAGAGGGAGAAAAACGACCGGTGAAGGGGGAGCGGGGCGACCTTCGAAGGCCGGAGGGAGAGGGCGGGCGGAGTAGGGTGGCGGAGGCCGGAAGGAGAGGGCGGCCGGAGGAGAGAGAGGGCGAGCGGCGCTTGGGTGGGTGGCCCTATGGGGAACAGAGAGGAGTCGTGCGAGAGGGGGGGAGCGATCTGGTGCGGGTAGGGGAGATTTTTTTAGTTCTCTTTTAGTGGGCCCGAGTATAACTAACCCAATTAGAACCTCTCCATCGGGCTAGTTTTTTTAGCTGGGTTAGAGCAAACTAGCTCAAACTAACCCCTCTTGTTTTGATAATTTGAGGCTGTTTCAACCCAAACTAGCTCTAACTCAGGGATCCAAACAAAGAGGAGTGTTACTATACATGCTATAGTGTGGACCGTCGCACATTGTTTTTAATGGCCATATCACCACATTGTTTTCTGCTGCTGGTTCACTGGGCTACCGTGGTTCGCACTGTTGGTACACTGGGCTGCCGTGGTTCGCACTGCTGGTTCACTGGGCTGCCGTGGTTCGCACTCCTCCGACCTGAGTAGTAGTAGTACTAGTATGTACCGCATCATTCTTTGCTCCTTCTTACTACTCTAACATGTGGGAGAGCCAGCATCCGGGTCGACGTGTCATGCACCAGATTAGAGCGCGGAACAGAAGGGGGGCATCACCCCGGTCGGAGCGCCAGTAATTCATGACTATAGTGAGTGGTCATATCACAAGTCTTTCCAGCAGTAACACGCCGTCAAATCGCACAGCCCGACCTTTCCAGCAGTATGTTTGAGAATCCGCCACTCGCTCACCCTCCTCGCCTCTCTGTCAAACCGCCTACCCAAAAACTGCTGCGCTTACTGCCTGGGAAAAGCCGCGCCCTCAACTTTTAACTACGCGAAAATAGTTCAAGCTTGTTCGTTCTATATATATAAATACAATACTTACTGTATGTTTATTCACCCGTGGGGTTGTTCAATGAATGGAGGGGCGGGGAGCACAAGTGAACAATACTAGTAGTACTAGTAGTAAGTAGGAGTCATACGGTAGTCACCTTAAATAGAGAGTTTCTTTTCTTTAATGCCACGTACACAAATTGAAACGCTTGTTGTGGAGAGAAAAAGATAATCACTCCACTATATATGTACGCAGGGGCATGAGCGCTTGCTTTACTAGGGTTGCTCTCTTCATTCTCTCATCCTATCCAGATATAAACAAGATAGCGGTAGCGACATTTTCTCTCTGCTCACCGCTGGTCACAGATCCGGCTGGATCCCTTCGGCCGGTGTGTGTAGAGGACTAAAAGGTGCATCGTTCACGCGGTCATCGCCGCTGAGGGAGGAAACCCACAGCTGTCGGAGGGGCCCGATCCTCTGCCCGTGTCGTTCTCTCCGACACAGCGCTAGCTCGGGAGGTCCTCCGACCCTTCTTCCTCCCTACCGTATTGTTCGCAGATTTGACCTGCCGCCACCGACATCCCGGCGACCCTCAGGTATAAGTTCTTCGAAAGCGGCCTTGCTCTACTGCCCTAGCTCCCCACATGTCTGGATGTGCATCTTTTTCTACTCCCATCAGCTCTTCCAAAGCCACCTAAATTTTTAGTATTATTAGAGGCAAAGCTACTTCATGCATTCGAATCTAGGGCTTTGTTCAAACAACGAAGAAAGGGGGAAAGTTGTAGCATGAATCTAGGACTTGATTCAAAGAGGAAATAATATGGTGAAAGTAGTAGAGACCGTATACCCAACCGGTCTCTTGGTTGAAAAGGGAAATAATGCGAAACATAGTACAAACTGGATAAGGAACAGATCTATTATTGGTTGAAGAAGGATAGAAAGTGGCGGCTGGTGGACAAGTCAACAGAGTATGTCCAGGATTAGATTTGTTGCCCTCACATAGTAAAAGGTCTCCAGGATTAGAATTTCTGCCCTCACATAGTAAAAGGTCTCAGGATTAGATTTGCTGCCCTCACATAGTAAAAGGTCTCCAGGATTAGATTTGATGCCCTCACATAGTAAAAGGTCTCCAGGATAGATTTGCTGCCCTCACATAGTACAAGGTCTCCAGGATTAGGTTTGCTGCCCTCACATAGCATGAACAAACTCGGCATCACCACTTTATGCCTCCTTGTAGGTACATTGTGCTGATGCGTCCACTATCGCATGTCCTTATACCAACCTTTTGTTGTTGTTAATGTAAGGGCGCATGTAAAATGAAGCGATCACACTGTTACCTTAGGGACATGTCTAACCAGTGTTATTGTTAATCTAATGCCTCCAGTGATAAGATGCAATTAAGATGTGTTACAAATGGCACTCCTGCTATTTTCCCCAGTATGATAAGTAAGTTGCTCCTTTACGCTGCTGAGTGTCGTGGTGTCCCCATGGTCCCATGCCCTTAAACCAACTCTTTAGCTGATGTTGATTTACTATGTCTGGTAAACAAGCAATGCCACCATAAAGTAATCCCATATTTAAGGAATCTCATTGTTGATCGGAATGCTTCTGGTAACATGAAGCATTCCTGACATTTTAAAATTTGTATTGTCCTTGTGTGATTGCCATGAACATAATTAAGATGCTTCTTTTCATTTTGTATATGTTTTGTATATTCTTATTGACCAGCAACTGTTTACTTTCTATCTTTTTGTGCAGATAGGGATATCCATTTCACCTTGTTGCTATTGTGACCTTTTGGTGAACTGCTCAAAACACTTTTTTGGAATGAGTGTCTTGTGTAGTTCAACTAAAATGTCATGTGGGCAACATCTCTCAATTTTGGTGGAACTGCACAAAATGGTGATTGGAGTTTCCAAAATCTCTGTCAAGTTCTGCTGGTAATCTTGTGCGACATTTTATTAGCCTTTGCAAGATGAGCCATCACTGTCACCACGATGGCATTTTATTTTAGTGGAACTGCACAAAAGGATAAGAAAATTATAGTTGCACCTTACATGAGCCGGACAGCCAACCTTAATGTTCCTCAATTTTAGTGCAACTACTAAAGAAGAACCTGCCAGCTCACGAGAGCAGGTACTTCTTGCTAGCTGAATGATGCAATCTTTGCTTCATTTCAGGTGAACTGCAGAAAAAGGCGCATGAATTGAATCATGGAGCTGGAGGTTGACTTCATCCTAGTGGAGCTGCAGGTTGAGTTCAAGGAGGCCACTATTAAAGTGAAATCATGCTCTTCTTGTTTGTGTTGTGCAAACAGGAATACTCAACTACAGATGTTGTGACGGTCAAGAGCATTCGCCAAGTTCTTCGATTGTATGACATGGCTAGCCAAGATGGATTTAATCCCGATATTTACTTTATCAAAAGGCTCTAATGGGTTGGTTCTGAATCTTGCAAGCTGGGAATCAATGAGATGTGTAGGCATCTTTGTTGTACTTATTATTTGAATCTTATTTGTTGGTTCTGAATCTTGCAAGCTGGGAATCAATGAGATGTGTAGGCATCTTTGTTGTACTTATTATTTGGATCTTATTTGTTGGTTCTGAATCTTGCAAGCTGGGAATCAATGAGATGTGTAGGCATCTTTGTTGTACTTATTATTTGGATCTTATTTGTTGGTTCTGAATCTTGCAAGATGGGAAACACGACATGATGGTGCAGAGGACAACAACCATAACAAACAGTTCAAACTTGGTAGTATTATCTTTGTGAAAGTGCGACAAATGTGCTGATCATGTGCGTCCTGAGAATAATAATATAATTGTTGTGCATGTTGATCCTGTGGCACTGATAGAACGAGCCAATGCATTGCTTGTTTTAAGTATAAATTTCTGTTAAAGCTAATTAAATTTAAGTAAAGTGACCACTAACTCCTGTTATTACAGTATTAATACAGACCCGCTCATGAACCGACGTGTGGCCGGAGTAGGTTTCTTAATGGAGGCATTTGAATGCACCGAGGGTGCATCTTCTACCGGGAGCGCAGCGGACGAGGGAGGGGTAGTAACTGTTGTCGCATGTACACACTCAGTTTACTGTTGAATCAGTTCCCCATGAGCTGAAAAACAAACTACCGCCGTCACCTACACACTCGTTCACTTGAAGAGACTCCAATGGCGATCCGAGGGGTGAGCCTGCTGGATATGGACTTCAGCAAGGAGTTCCCCTTTGAGTTTGCCGTTCAGTCCTATGGCTGCACCAAGTTGAATGTGATGTACACCAACGATATGGAATCGATGAAGCTCTGCCTCGTCGAGTTCAAGCAGTACCTACAAGACGAGAAAGCACAAGGTTGCAGGACTAGACCTTGTGCCCATCCATTCGTCTCCTGATAGGGACCAGCGGATCGTTGTCGCCCAGGTATGTGTGCGGGACGAGGTTCTCATCTACCACTTCTGTAGGGTCATCAGAGGTTCTGGAGCATTTGTCCGTTTCATCGGCAGCGCCGACTGCACCTTCGCTACGGTGGAGAGAAGGAAGAACGCGACGATTCGGCCATCTGGTGCAACAAGCTTGTCGACATCCAGAAGCAATACAAGATCATCAGCAACGGGCAGGAGAAGGACTCCGTGGTTGGCCTTGTCGAGACCATCATCGACCCCTGATACGCCAACATGAAAGAAGATAACGATACTAAGGACCTGAACACGTGGGAGGTACCTCTGAATCTAGCCTACATAACCTACACGGGCAAGGACGCATACGCATGCTACAACATGTACAGGCAGATCTTGGACATGAGGGCGTGTCTGCTTCCCATAACCGACGACTACACGGATAGCCACAGCGTCATGATCAAGCGTGCCAGGAAGGTCTAGATGTTGTACTTTATCTGTTTATAAGCACCTTTATCATCTGAGTGTTTCATGCATTAGCCTATGTGTCATAATTATCTGTTTTGTCCAAAATATTTCTTTTAAGAACCCATTAACCTGATTGCTTTTTTTAGTGGCTATTTGCTTATGTATGTAACTAGTTCACCTGTCCGTTAAAAAAACTAGTTCACTCGGCTGCCGTGCTTTGAATCTCCTTCCTCCCAACATACTCCCCTCCTCAGGTGGACCCAGCAGGTCTCTGAATTTTCTCCCACTTTCTTTTTAGATGTAAACTGAGTTTTCTCCCAGTACTTTTCCCTAGAACCAACTCAACTGTCCCACGTCTAGCCTAAAAAATAATAATACCCCACGTACTATTAACTCATCAAATTTAAATGATATTTTATTTCATAAGTTGAAAGTTCTTACAAAATAATAATAGTAATTGTTTATATATAACTTGGCAAGTTAACTCCTAGTGATTGCATACATAAGCTTGCAAAGATTTTATTGACCAATGATGTAATAGACGTGCAATCATGCATTTATGTTTTTATAACATTTCTCCATCTAGCCCAACATGATATTTTCACCCAGCCCAGCAAGTCCGCGGATTTCGAGAAAAATGCAAATGGGATTTAAATTCTACCATATATATAAACGGGCTGCATAGATGCTACATCATTGTTTCACCCAGCCCACCAAATGGACTAAAAAACAAATGGACTGGCTGACATGTGAGCCAGTAGGTCGAAGCCTAAGAAGGCGTTGGATTTACATCCAACGGCCGGCATTCTTTTTCAATCTCTCGTCTTCTTCCCCCAGCGCTACCGGGACCGCCTGCTCCAGCCTTCGGCGTCCAGCGCGTTGTTTTGCGCTCCTCAGCGAAACGCTACCCCCCCTGACGGCCAGGCTATCCCTCCACTCCGCACCTCCTGTTATTCTCTGCCGAGTGTAGGCCCACTCCACACCCGAACCAGTCAAGTTTCCCACTCCTCTCCGTCTGCGACTCCACTGCCGCGTCTTCCCCATCTCCAGGTCATTCCAGTCTAGGGCCTCGCCATCATCCACCGCCTCGGTGCGCTCGGCGCGGCGTGGTCAACATACGAGAGTCATCGGAAGAGGACTGTACGTGGAGAGCCTGACGGCTGGGACCCACGACATCCATGGTCGCACGCAAAGAAAGTTCCTCCTTATTATGCACTGTACATGGACTGTACGTGGGAAGGGCTTCTGTATTTCGCAAAAAAACGTTCCCCCCGCTGACAGGTCGGACCCACCGGCTATATCTTCGCACGCAAGGAAGTGCCTCCTTATTACGCACAAAAAAATGAATACCCCCTGCTAGCTGGGACCCACCATAGTGGGTGGCTGACTTGTGGGCCTACTAAGTTGACGAGGACGGAGGGCTTTGTCAACTTAGTCAATATGAACGATTCTAGCTCCAGTGACCGTACAATGTCCATCCAATGGCCATAGTGCTTCTTCAACCTCTAGTCTTCTTGCTCCAGCCGCCCAAAGCAGCGCCGGTCGTGCCGCGTGCTACTGCCTCTCATGGCCGGCTGTGATGCCGCAGAGGCCTCACCTCCCCCTACTACTCCCACCGCTGGCCCAGGGCATCCCTCTACTCACCCACACCCCCTGTTATTCTGCGGCAACGGCAGCCTCACGCCGCAGCCGAACGAGTGAACCCTCGTACTCCTCTCCACGTGGGCATCCACTACCGCGTCTTCCCCGGCTCCGCGTCGTCCCCTTCCTATGCCTCGCCGTTGTCCATCGCCTTGGTGATCTCGGCGCGGCGTGGTCAATGTGGTCAACGACCGACTTCTATCGGAAGGGTACTGTACTTGGAGAGGCTGACAGTTGGGTCCACGACCGCAGCTGGGTCCACGATCACAGCCCAGTTTTTTGTGATTTGCCAAGTAAGTCGCTTTGTCAGGCCTGTTGGATTGCAAATCTTTCAAGATGAGGAGAGCTTCATTTGGCTGGCCGAGAAAATGGCCTATCAGTATTGAGAAATGGGCTGTACATTTTTAAAACACATCAAAGCGGCAATTAGTTTCAAATTTCTTTTTTTCATTTCGAGATTTTAAATTGCATTTATTTTTATGCATGGACAATTTGTTGGATTTTATATTGATATACATTTATTTTTAAAATCATTTTGAATGTGACTCGAAATTTCGGGATTAAAAACAGTTCGGACCGCACCGAAATATGCAAAATTTCGTATAATTTTTTAACCGTGGCCACAATATGGGATGTAATGCTAACAAAAAGAATATGGGCTCCAAAAAACCTTAAGAATTAGCAAATGGGCTACAAATTATTAGAAATAATGGCAGATGGGTTGTATGCTGTTTTCCACAGATTTGAGGCTTTCCTAAAAAAGGTTGATGCACGAGCAGTGATTGTTGGATTTCCATCCAACGGCCGTCGTGCTTCTTCAATCTCTGCTCTACCTGCTCGAGCCGCTCAAACAAGCGTCGGCGGGACTGCCTGCTCCCTCCTCCCTGCTGCCGGCTATGCTGTCGTGTAGGCCTCACCGCCCCACCATACTACCATCGCTGGCCTAGCCATCCCTCTACTCACCCACACCTGCTGTTATTCTCCGGCGACGGCAGACGAACCAGTAAACCCTCGTACAGTCGTACTCCCTAATAACCCACAAGTGTAGGGGGTCGCAACAGCTTTCGAGGGTAAAGTATTCAACCCAAATTTATTGAATCGACACAAGGGGAGCCAAAGAATATTCTTGAGTATTAGTAGTTCAGTTGTCAATTCAACCACACCTGGATAACTTAGTATTTGTAGCAAAGTATTTAGTAGCAAAGTAGTATGATAATAATGGTAATGGTAACGGTAGCAAAAGTAAATATAAATGTTTTGAGGTTTTTGTAGTAGTTGTAACAGTAGCAACGGAAAAGTAAATACGCGAAGAACAATATGTGAAAAGCTCGTAGGCAATGGATCAGTGATGGATAATTATGCCGGATGCGATTCCTCATGTAATAGCTATAACATAGGGTGACATAGAACTAGCTCCAGTTCATCAATGTAATGTAGGCATGTATTCCGTAAATAGTCATACGTGCTTATGGAAAAGAACTTGCATGACATCTTTTGTCCTGCCCTCCTGTGGAAGAGGGGTTCTAGCGGAAACTAAGGGATATTAAGGCCTCCTTTTAATAGAGAACCAGAACAAAGCATTAGCACATAGTGAATACATGAACTCCTCAAACTACGGTCATCACCGAGAAGTATCCCGATTATTGTCACTTCGGGGTTGTCGGATCATAACACATAATAGGTGACTATAGACTTGCAAGATAGGATCAAGAACACACATATATTCATGAAAACATAATAGGTTCAGATCTGGAATCATGGCACTCGGGCCCTAGTGACAAGCATTAAGCATAGCAAAGTCATAACAACATCAATCTCAGAACATAGTGGATACTAGGGATCAAACCCTAACAAAACTAACTTGATTACATGGTAAATCTCATCCAATCCATCACCGTCCAGCAAGCCTACAATGGAATTACTCACGCACGGCAGTGAGCATCATGAAATTGGTGATGGAGGATGGTTCATGATGATGACAGCGACGAATCCCCCTCTCCGGAGCCCCGAACGGACTCCAGATCAGCCCTCCCGAGAGAGATTAGGGCTTGGCGGCGGCTCCGTGTCGTAAAACATGATGTAACTTTTTTTCTAATTTTTTTCTCCCCGAACATGAATATATGGAGTTGGAGTTGAGGTCGGTGGAGGTCCAGGGGGCCCACGAGATAGGGGGTGTGCCCTACAGGGGGGCGCGCCCCCTGCCTCGTGGATAGGCCCTGGGCCCCCTCGTGTATTTCTTTCACCTAGAAATTCTTATTAATTCCAAAAAGTGCCTCCGTGGATTTTCAGGACATTCCGAGAACTTTTCTTTTCTACACATAAAACAACATCATGGCAGTTTTGCTGAAAACAGCGTCAATCCGGGTTAGTTTCATTCAAATCATGCAAGTTAGAGTCCAAAACAAGGGCAAAAGTGTTTGGAAAAGTAGATACATTAGAGACGTATCAACTCCCCCAAGCTTAAACCTTTGCTTGTCCTCAAGCAATTCAGTTGATAAACTGAAAGTGATAAAGAAAAACTTTTACAAACTCTGTTTGCTCTTGTTGTTGTAAACATGAAAAGCTAGCATTCAAGTTTTAGCAAATATTATGAACTAACCATACTCACAATAACACTTAGGTCTCACAATTACTCATATCAATAACATAATCAGCTAGCGAGCCATAATAATAAAACTCGGATGACAACACTTTCTCAAAATAATCATAACATGATATAATAGAATGGTATCTCGCTAGCCCTTTTTGAGACCGCAAAACATAAAGCAGAGCACCTTTAAAGATCAAGGACTGACTAAACATTGTAATTCATGGTAAAAGAGATCCAGTCAAGTCATACCCAATATAAACCAATAGTAATGAATGCAAATGACAGTGTTCTCTCCAGCGGGTGCTTTTTAATAAGAAGGGTGATGACTCAACATAAAAGTAAATAGATAGGCCCTTTGCAGAGGGAAGCAGGGATTTGTAGAGGTGCCAGAGCTCGATTTTAAAATAGAGATTGAATAACATTTTGAGCAGCATACTTTTGCTGTCAATGCAACAACTATGAGATGGTTGTATCTTCCATACTACATGCATTATAGGCAGTTCCCAAACAGAATGGTAAAGGTTTATACTCCCCCAACCACCAACAAGCATCAATCCATGGCTTGCTAGAAACAACGAGTGCCTCCAACTAACAACTACCCTAGGGGAGTTTTGTTTAATTATTTTGATTTGCTTTGATCTTTTTGGATCATGGGACTGGGCATCCTGGTTATCGGCCCTTTCTCATGAATGAGGAGCGGAGTCCACTCCTCTTGAGAATAACCAACCTAGCATGGAAGATATAGGCAGCCCTAGTTGTAACATGAGCTGCTCAAGCATACAAAACAGAATTTCATTTGATGGTTTGGAGTTTGGCACATACAAATTTACTTGGAACGGCGGGTAAATACCACATATAGGAAGGTATAGTGGACTCATATGGAACAACTTTGGGGTTTAAGGAGTTTGGATGCACGAGCAGTATTCCTGCTTAGTACAGGTGAAGGCTAGCAAAAGACTGGGAAGCGACCAACTGAGAGAGCGACAATAGTCATAAACATGCATTAAAATTATTTCACACCAAATACAAGCATGAGTAGGATATAATCCACCATGAACATAAATATCATGAAGGCTATGTTGATTTGATTCAACTACATGCGTGAACATGTGCCAAGTCGAGTCACTCACTTCATTTAAAGGAGGATACCATCCCATCATATCACATCATAATCATTCTAATAGCATGTTGGCACGCAAGGTAAACCATTATAACTCATAGCTAATCAAGCATGGCACAAGCAACTATAATCTCTAAATGTCATTGCAAATATGTTTACTTCGTAATAGCTGACTCAGAAATGATGAACTCATCATATTTACAAAAACAAGAGAGGTAAAGTTCATACCAACTTTTCTCATCCCAATAAGTCCATCATATATCATCATTATTGCCTTTCACTTGCACGATCGAATGATGTGTATAATAATAAGAGTGCACATGCATTGGACTAAGCTAGAATCTGCAAGCATTCAACTCAAGAGAGAAGACAAGGTAATATGGGCTCTAAGTTAAATAAACAATCATGCATATGAGAGCCACTAAGCATTTTTGGTCTTCTCGACCCCCAAAGGAAAGAAAAGAAAATAAAACTATTTACACGGGAAAGCTCCCAACAAGTAAGAAGAAGAACTAGAAATCTTTTTGGGTTTTCATTTTAATTTCTACTACAAGCATGGAAATTAAACTAACTAATTTTTTTCATTTTTTCTTAAGGTTTATCAAACACACAAGAAGAAAACTAGAAAAAGAAAATTAAACTAACATGGATAATACAATGAAATAGTATGAGCACCGACGACTAGTGTGTGAACATGAATGTAAAGTCGGTGAGAAATACGTACTCCCCCAAGCTTAGGCTTTTGGCCTAAGTTGGTCTAGTACCAAGGATCGCTTGGCTGATATCCATAAGTGAAACCGGGGTTGTACTGAGCTGCAGCGGCAACCGCCTCCTGAGGTGCAGCGTGTTGGCGAGCTGCCTCCACTCCCCTCTCGTATTCAGCTGCTTCCTCCCTGGTGACAACATATCTTCCTTTTGCCTGATAATCAAAAAGGTAGGAAGCAGGAAGAGTAACAGGGACGACGTTGCATCTGGCATAGATTAGTCTATAATGGAGGAATTGTTCACTCCTGTCAAGAAAAATGATGGTTAAACATAGCTTCTTTATCCAAATAAACAGGAGGTAAAATCATATCCCCCTCTCGTGGGGCTATATTAAGATAATTATCCACACGGGTTGCATAAATTCCTCCAAATAAATCTCCCTTTGTACTATTATTCTCCAACCTACGTGCAACTATTGCCCCCAAGTTATAACCTTTATAACCTGACACAGCACTCTTGAGGACACACAGATCAGGGACACACATGTGACAAGCTTCGTCTTTACCGTTAATGCTTCTACCAATAAAGAGAGCAAAATAATGTATAGCAGGAAAATGAATGCTCCCTATGGTGGCTTGTGCTATGTCCCTAGATTCTCCCACAGTAATACTAGAAAGAAAATCTCTAAATTCAGATTTGCGAGGATCATTAATATTACCCCACTGTGGGAGTTTGCAAGCAGTTGTGAAATCCTCTAAATCCATGGTATAAGATGTATCATAAATATCAAACATGACACTAGGAGAATTACGCACACAGATATATTGGAACCTATGCACAAAGGAATCAGTCAATTGATAGTACTGGGGACACTTATCTTGTAAGAAGTCCTCCAGCTCGGCATTATGCACATACGCGTCAAATTCCTCCTTGAAGCCTTCTTCGACTATAAAATCATCGGATGGCCACTCACAAGCCCGTACATTTGCGTCCCTCGGCAATTCAACATCTTGCTCACGTATAGCAATCCTTGGCCCTTTCTTTGCCAAGGAACCACCTTGGTAAATTCTTCTAAGCATAATTCTTTTTCTGAAAATTTCTGAAATTTTGGTAACTTCAATATAAAAGTGAATAAAACTAAACAAGATTGGTAGCAACTACTCCTACAAGTGCCTAGAGCCTATATCATGCATTGGAATTGCTTGGGACCTCAAAAATTTAACATGCAAGCTCAAGAACATGGTCACCTATGCAGCAAAAAATTGCAACGAATAAAGCACTAGAACAAAAACTAATTGGACCAATGGAGGAGTCACATACCAAGCAACAATCTCCCAAAGCAGTTTTGTGAATGGAGCTTTGAGCTAAGAGATCGAAAATCGCAGCAAAACGAGCTAGAACTCGTACTTGAGATGGATGGGGATTTTTTTGGGTAGAAGATGAAGTGTGTGGGTGCTGGCATAAGTGGAGGGGGCCATGTAACGCCCGGATAATTATGCTACAGTAAAACTCTGTATTGATGCCACGTCACCTTCGTTACTGTTGCTAATCTTTCATTAGTTCAAAACTGGTCCAAAAATCAAAATTCAAAATATGACAAACAACAAAAGTTTTCAAACATCAAAACAAAAGTATTCGGGCAGTGCCAAATATTGCATAGGTAATTATGGTGAAGTAAACACATTTTTAGAAAATGCCTAATTACTTTGAAATGAAATAAAACAGAAAAGGAAATAAACAAAAAGAAAAGGTGAAAATAAAACAAAAGGAGAACCCCCTTCCCCACTGGGCCAATCGGCCCAGCTGCTAGCTAGGCCACAGCCCCTGCCCCGCTGGACCGCAACCAGCCTGGTCGGCCCAGCCGGCCCATCCTCCCCGCACCGCACCCCCTTCCTGTTCCTCGGTCGCGCGCCGCTACAGGGCGCGGTCGCCACCAGACCTGCTCGTCGGCGTCGAGGTGGATAAGGGCGCCGACGCCGCGCCCCCTCAGTCTCTCCTCCCACTCGCCCCCACTCTCCCCTCGGTTCCTGCGCCCCCCCCCCCCAGATCCACCGCACTCCCCCTTGTTCCCTTTCATAACCGAGCGCCACCGCCGCCATGGCTCCAGCCTAGCCACGGCCACCGTGCCCACCTCGCCGCCCCACTGTGTCCCCGAGGTCCGCCGTCGTCCACTTCTTTGACTGTGGCACCCCGTTGGAGACCGGAGCCACCGCAACGCCCCGACGCCGCCATCTTCCTCCTCTACTCCGACAAGCTCCGCCGCCGTTCTTCACCGACTCCGGTCGCGCCCCTGCTGCTACTAAACCCCCAAGGGCCATCGTGTGCGCCGCTCGGTGAGCCCCTGCTCCCTCCTCTCTCTCTCTCTCCTGCGCCCTAGCTAGCTGCCGCCGAAGCACCCGAGTGCCCCGCCGCGGATCTCGTCGCCGACGAGTCTCCGGTGACCAAATGGTCACGGGCCCGCGTCGGTTGCGCTTACCATGCCCCATAGATCCTCCCCAGCCTCTCCATTTGCCTGCTAGCTCGCCGTAGCTCTGTTTCCATCGGGCGCCCGAACGTGTTGCCGCCTGCACTCGTCGCCGGCGTGCCTCCGGTGACCAAATGGTCACGGGCCAGCACCCGTTGCGTTCACCGCCTCGCGTATGACTCGCTTGGCCTCTCCTTTCTTTCGCTAACATGATGCCTCGCCGTTTCCTCCCGTGCCCGACTCCGGCCGTCCGCCGATGAGCTCGCCGCGCTCAATTCCGGCCACCCCCGCCGACGTGCTCCCCTCCATCGGACGCGGCGCGAAGAGGCCGTTCCAGAGAGCCTGGCCGCGCTCGATTTGGTGCCCCATGGGCGAAATCCGACGCTCGCCCGAGCCGCGCCGCCGTGTTTTGCCTCGCCGGTGTCGTTCCCGCGCAGTCCACCGACGTGGCTAGGCGGGCCCCACCCCTGGGTCACTGCCAGTGGGCTGTGGGGGCCCCGTTGGCTGGATTGACCCAGTCAACATGCTGACTGGGCAGCCCAGTGGCACTAACATGCGGGGCCCATGCCATAAACGAATAAAATAAATAGATAATTTGCTAATTAATTAAATTAGTTAATTAAACACTAATCTCTCACTGACTACCGGGCCCCACCTGCTAATTAACCCATTTAGTTAGTTTAAACCCTCTGTTAGTGCCCCTGACAATGACATGTGGGTCCCACTGGACCCACCTGTCTGGTTTGACTGGTCAACCGACCAGTTGACCTACTGACATCACTCTGATGTCATGCCTGCGTCATCAGGCACTGTTCTGGATAATGTTGGATTTAAATAAATAATTAAAATCAGAAAATGAGTTAAATCTTTAGAAAATCATATCTTTTAATCCGTAACTCGGATGAAAATACTTTCTACATGAAAGTTGCTCAGAACGACGAGACGAATCCGGATACGCAGCCCGTTCGTCCGTCACACACCCCTAGCATACCGAACACGCCACTTTCCCCCTCCGGTTCCTCTGTCCGAAAACGCGAAACACTGGGAATACTTTCCCGGATGTTTCCCCCCTTCACCGGTATCACCTCATACCGCGTTAGGGCATGCCTAGCATCACGCATTGCTTTGTCATGCATCGTTATGCATCTGTTTGCATTGTATTCATTGTTTCTTCCCCCTCTTCTCTCCGGTAGACTGCGAGACCGACGTTGCTGCTGCCCCGTTCGACTACGGAGTTGACGACCCCTCTCTCTTGCCAGAGCAACCAGGCAAGCCCCCCCCCCCCTTGATTACCAGATATCGCCTATTCTTCTCTATACTGCTTGCATTAGAGTAGTGTAGCATGTTACTGTTCGGTTACTCCTATTCTGTTGCATAGCCTGTCATTGATACCTTACCCGCAATCCTAAATGCTTAGTATAGGATGCTAGTTTATCACCATTGGCCCTACATTCTTGTCAGTCTGCCTTGCTATACTATTGGGCCGTGATCACTCGGGAGGTGATCACGGGTATATACTATACATATATACATACTTCAGATGGTGACTAAAGTCGGGTCCGCTCGAAGAGTACCCGCGAGTGATTCACGGATTGGGGGCTGAAAGGACCTTTGTCCCGACGGCCCTCTGTGTGGATCTTTGTGGCGGAGCGACAGGGCTGGTTGAGACCACCTAGGCGAGAGGTGGGCCTGGCCCTGGTCAGCGTCCGCGGTTGCTTCATAATAACACGCTTAACGAGATCTTGGTATTTGATCTGAGTCTGGCCATTTGGTCTATACGCACTAACTAACTACGTGGGAAAGATATGGGCACTCGACGTCGTGGTATCAGCCGAAGCCTTCTAGACGTCAGCGACTGAGCGGCGCGTGCCGGATTGGAATGTAAGCCTGCTCTTGTATTAGGGGGCTAGTTCTGCTTTCAGCCGCCCACGCAACGTGCAGGTGTGCAATGGGCGATGGGCCCAGACCCCTGCGCCATAGGAGTTAGACCGGCGTGCTGACCTCTCTGTTAGGCCTAGGTGGGGCTGCGACGTGTTGATCTTCCGAGGCCGGGCATGACCCAGGAAAGTGTGTCCGGCCAAATGGGATCGAGTGTGTTGGGTTATGTGGTGCACCCCTGCAGGGAAGTTTATCTATTTGAATAGCTGTGTCCCTCGGTAAAAGGACGACCCGGAGTTGTACCCTGACCTTATGACAACTAGAACCGGATACTTAATAAAACACACCCAGACAAGTTCCACAGACAACCCGGTGATCGCTTTTCCATAGGGCGACGAGGGGAGGATCGCCGGGTAGGATTATGCTATGCGATGCTACTTGGAGGACTTCAATCTACTCTCTTCTACATGCTACAAGACGGAGGCTGTCAGAAGCGTAGTCTTCGACAGGATTAGCTATCCCCCTCTTATTCTGGCATTCTGCAGTTCAGTCCACCGATATGGCCCTTTACACATATACTCATGCATATCTAGTGTAGATCCTTGCTTGCGAGTACTTTGGATGAGTACTCACGGTTGCTTTCTCCCCCCTTTTTCCCCCCTTTCCTTTCTTTCTGGTTGTCGCAACCAGATGCTGGAGCCCAGGAGCCGATGATGACTACTACACTGGAGGTGCCTACTACTACGTGCAGGCTGCTGGCGATGACCAGGAGTAGTTTAGGAGGATCCCAGGCAGGAGGCCTGCGCCTCTTTCGATCCGTATCCCAGTTTGTGCTAGCCATCTTATGGCAACTTGTATAACTTATGTCTGTACTCAGATATTGTTGCTTCCGCTGACTCGTCTATGATCGAGCACTTGTATTCGAGCCCTCGAGGCCCCTGGCTTGTATTATGATGCTTGTATGACTTATTTATGTTTTTAGAGTTGTGTTGTGATATCTTCCCGTGAGTCCTTGATCTTGATCGTACACGTTTGCGTGCATGATTAGTGTACGATTGAATCGGGGGTGTCACAAGTTGGTATCAGAGCCGACTGCCTGTAGGAATCCCCCTTCCACACTCCTTGGCCCAAGTCGAGTCTAGTCACTACAAAACTTCTACTAACTTGGCTGTGTGCCTTACGGGCCCACGTCGCTATTGGGTGGTATTAGGATCTTTTACTTCTCGACCTTTACTCTGGGGCTGTGAACTCTCTCCTACTCGGGTTATACGAATTTACTAACTCTAACATTAGGATCCCGTTACCACGTTCACCCGAAAGTTGGATAAGCCATAGTTATTCTGTAGGATAGTATTTTGAATAGTACCCACATTGTCATTTGACTCCATTGAAACATCTATGTTTTCAGATGGAACCCACGAGGCAGGTCGTGCGCCACACAGCAGCCATTGGTGCCTCAGGATCACCTGCTGTGCTAGCTGAGATGATGACCTATCTAGGTTATCACTGGCACCCTGAGTACACCGTCTATGAGGAGTACCAGGACTTTAACCAGGAGCAGTACCGTGCCATCGTCCACCTCTACTCTCGGGAGTATGACTCCACTACTGTGCTGCACACCGCTTATGGTGTTGGAGTGACCATCGAGATGGCAGTTCACGATGCTGCCTATGCTGCTCTGACACGTCTTCGTGGAGAGTATCAGGCGTTGGACACTTCCCCTTTCAGGCACATTGCTATCGCATCCGACATTGGTGCGGAGGGATACTACACCACTGCCTACTCCACCGTCACCCGAGAGCCCTTCCACCATCAGAGCCTGGTTCTGCATGCTGATGGGTTGGACCGAGCTAACCGAGCTCTTCGCCACGAGTTGTACACCACTCGTTAGCACCTTTACAGGGCTCTGACGCTGTTGCACCCCTTTGTTCTATCTAGATAGCTACCGCGTTCTGCGATCTACCCAGCCAGGACCGCGATGCCCGACGGTGTCGGTTGGCCAGAGGTGGGAGGCTACTCTCCCGCACTTGGTCCTCTTCTGCCACCTGAGCGTCGGGCTCTACACCAGAGTATTCGCGGCCCCCAGGCCGTTGACGTGGACTATCCGTTGCCTCACTACCAGTTGTTAGGCTACGACTACCTCCACAGTACCTCCTGGGACTGATGTAGTCTTGCTTGTTAGTATTAGATGCATTCGCCGCGAGCCTGCATGCCGCCTATGATGACTTAGTCTATGTACTGAACTCTGTGTACTGAACTCTGTGTCCGACCCCTTTTGTAAGTTATGCCGACTACTATGTGGTATCTGTCGTGCTCCTTTCATTATGCATGTTTCATCATGAATGATTCTTGTCTGTGCAAATTTCTCAATGCTGAACTACCCCTGTTATATATTAGCAGGATGGTTAGACCAGCTGGTCGTGGTCGTGGCGACAACGCCCCACCACCGCCTGAGTACATGGCTGGTATGGTCCAGCAGCTCGAGATGAATCGCCGGTTCATGGAGAATATGATGGCTCAGTTCCCTCGCCCCAATATGAACGAGCAGCCAGCCCAAGTGACTCTGCAGGATTTCATGCGCCTCAACCCAACCGTGTACCGCAGCTCAACTCAGCCGCTGGATGCTGATGACTGGCTCCGTGACATCACCTATGAGATGGAGTCTACTGAGGTAGCCCCTGCCCGCTATGTCACCTTTGCTTCCTTCTTTCTGAAGGGACCCGCAGCTCAATGGTGGGACAGCCACAGACGTACTCTGCCAGTTGGGACAATCATCACCTGGCCAGACTTTCAAGCTGCCTTTCATGCCCGCTTTATTCCTCAGGGGATCATGGACAGGAAGAAGCGTGAGTTCCGCAATCTCACCCAGGGCAACAAAACTGTGGAAGCTTATCAGCGGGAGTTTCTGGACTTGTCCCGCTATGCTGAAGAAGACATTGCAACTGATGCACGCAGACAGGAGAAGTTCCGTGCCGACCTTCAAGCTGACATCAAGCTCGCACTTCTAGTGCATGACTTTGCCGATTTCTCCACCTTGGTGAACAAGGCTATCAATGTCGAGACTGGTCTGCAGGAACACCAGAGCTCTCACAGGCGCAACCGTGACACGGGCTCATCTTTGGGCCCGCCCTCGCAGAAGCGTAAGATATGGATCCCGAGCAGCATGTACCGTCCAAATGCACCTGCCCCAAGGCAGACCTATGCTGCGCCTCGTTTGCCTCCTCCACCATCTAGGCAGCCAAGGCTTCCAGCTCCACCACCCCGAGCTCCTGTTCCCACTCCCAATAATGGTCTGTGCTACAAGTGTGGTCAACCAGGGCACCATGCTAGGGAATGCAACCAGAATCAGAATCAACTAGCCCTTCCAGCAACTGGCCGTGGTAACAACCAGCCCCGCAACAACAATGCCAAGTCTTATGGTCGTGTTCATGCCAACCACGTTGATCTGAACGAAGCTCAAGACCAGCCTGCTACTGTGATGGGTACACTCCTCATAAATTCAGTACCAGCATCCGTTTTATTTGATACAGGTGCATCGCATTCATTCATGTCAGAAGATTTTGCATGCTTGCACGACATTAAATGTGAGGACATGAACGCTTCTCTATTAGTGCACACCCCTGCGGGCCAATGTCGGACCTCCATGATTTGCAATGACGTCCCCGTTGAAATCGGAGGACTAGAATTCCTTGTCTCTCCCATCGTATTGAAGTCCTGTAGCATTGATCTCATTCTGGGAATGAATTGGTTAAAAGCGCATACTGCTTCTATAGTTTGCGCCACTAAGACCGTCCATCTGCTACACCCTTCTGATGAAATAATTAGCTACAATACTCATTTAGTTCAGAATGCCGAGGCAAGGCTTTATGCCTTGAACGCATTGAACGTTGCACCCCTTGAGGGCATTGAAAACATTCCTGTCGTTCGCGAATTCCAAGACGTCTTTCTTGAAGAACTTCCAGGGATTCCCCCTGCTAGAGCTGTCGAATTCATCATTGACTTAAAACCAGGCACCACTCCTATAGCCAAGTGGCCCTACAAGATGCCGCCGCATGAACTCATTGAGCTTAAGGAGGAAATCGACAAATCTCTTCGAAGTGGTTTCATTCGCCCAAGTTGCTCTCCTTGGGGAGCACCTTCTCTCTTTGTCAAGAAGAAGGATGGGACAAACCGATTGGTCCAAGACTACCGTCCTATTAACCAAGCTACCATTCAGAACAAATATCCTCTTCCTCGGATCAATGATCTATATGATCAACTGGCAGGTTCGTCAGTGTTCTCTAAACTCGACTTGAGGTTGGGTTACCATCAGATCCGTGTTCGTGAAGAAGATATCCCGAAGACCGCATTTGTGACTCGCTATGGATCATACGAGTACACCGTCATGTCTTTTGGATTAACCAATGCTCCAGCCACCTTCTCTCGTCCGATGAACTATATCTTTATGGAATACCTCGACAAATTTGTCGTGGTTTATCTAGATGATATCCTTGTACATTCCAAGAATGAAGAAGAACATGCTGAACATCTTCGTCTTGTTCTAGAAAAGCTTAGAGAGCATCAACTCTATGCCAAGTTCTCCAAGTGTGAATTCTGGCTTCCCGAAGTAACCTATCTTGGGCATGTCATCTCTAAGGATGGTATTGCCATCAACCCTGAATGAGTTGAGGCTATTCTCGATTGGACTCCTCCGAAGAATGTCAAGCAAGTCAGAAGTTTTCTCGGACTCGCCAGCTATTGTCGTCGATTCATCGAGAACTTCTCCAAGATCGCTAGACCTCTGACTAACCTTCTTCATAAGGGCGTCAAGTTTCAGTGGACAGAAAAGTGTCAGGAAAGTTTCCAGGCGCTCAAAGACAAGTTGACTTCTGCCCCGGTGCTTGCTCCTCCAGATACTAAGAAGGACTTTGTCATTTATTGTGATGCTTCACGTCAAGGCCTAGGCGCTGTCCTAATGCAGGAGCGTAAAGTGATTGCTTATGCCTCTCGGCAATTGCGCCCTCACGAAGAGAACTACCCAGTTCACGACCTCGAGCTTGCTTCTGTTATACACGCACTAAAACAGTGGCGACATTACCTTCTCGGTAATCATTGCGAGATCTTCACCGACCACCAAAGTCTGAAGTATCTGTTTACTCAACCAGATCTGAACCTCCATCAGCAGAGATGGATGGAGATTGTTGCAGATTTTAACCAAGGTATTTCATATACCCCAGGCAAGGCTAATGTAATGGCTGATGCCTTGAGCCGCAAGTCTTACTGCAACCACCTCCAGGTTCACAAAGTTCAGCCCTCGCTTGTTGAAGAATTCAGAAAGCTGAACCTCCATATTGTTCCTCCTGGTGCACTCGCTCCCCCTCCTCCGGAGTTTCGCAAGATGAACCTCCACGTTGTTTCCCGGGGTTCTCTCAATACCATAGTTGCTAGACCAGATCTTGTGGACACCATCAAATGGATACAGAAATGTGACGATGAAGTCGAGAGGATTAAGCGTTATCTCGCAGAAGGAAAGCCCTCATTCTTCACTGTTGATGACGCAGGCACCTTATTCTTCAAAGGTCGCCTAGTGGTACCGAGTAAGAGGGAAAACCTGAATCTGACTCCAAGGGTTATGCAAGAAGCTCATGATACACCTTTGTATATTCATCCCGGTAGTACCAAGATGTACCAAGACATTCGTCAGAGATTCTGGTGGTCTAATATGAAGCAAGATATTGCTCGTTATGTTGCTGAGTGTGATGTTTGTCGTCGTATCAAAGCAGAGCATCAAAGGACTGCTGGAACTCTGCAACCTATCTCTATTCCTGAATGGAAATGGGACCATGTTGAAATGGACTTCGTCACTGGGTTCCCCAAATCGCAGAAAGGTAATGATGCTATTCTTGTCGTCATTGACCGGCTTTCTAAAGTTGCACATTTTCTGGCTGTCAAGGAAACGATCACTGCTAGTCAGCTGGCAAACCTCTACATGTCCAGAATTATCTCGCTTCACGGTATTCCATTGGTAATCAGTTCAGACCATGGCAGCTTATTCACTTCAAGATTTTGGGCAAGTTTCCAAGAAGCTATGGGCACTCATCTGTCTTTCAGCACTGCTTTTCATCCTCAGTCACAAGGGCAAGTTGAACGTGTCAACCAAGTTCTCGAAGACATGCTTCGAGCTTGTGTTATTTCCTTCGGCAAGAAATGGGAGGAATCTCTCCCGTATGCTGAGTTCTCTTATAATAATAGCTATCAAGCTAGTCTGAAGATGGCCCCCTTCGAAGTGTTATATGGACGAAAGTGTCGAACCCCTCTGAACTGGTCAGAAACTGGGGAACGTCCACTCTTCGGTCCGGATATTATCCAACATGCCGAAGAACAAGTCCGCATTATTCACGAGAATCTCAAGACTGCTCGGTCGCGTCAGAAGAGTCAGTATGACCGTAAACATAAGGACATGGTCTATCAGCCTGGCGAAAAGGCCTATCTTCGCGTTACACCAATGAAGGGTGCTCACCGCTTCGGGATCAAGGGAAAGCTAGCTCCTCGCTATATTGGCCCATTCACTATTCTGGAAAGGCATGGAAAAGTGGCATACCAACTAGAGCTTCCGCCGAACCTTTCAGGTTCATGATGTGTTCCACGTGTCATAGCTCTGCCGTTGCTTCAAGGACCCAATCCGAGGAGTGGATCATGAAGTGCTCGAATTACAACAGGACCTCTCCTATAAAGAGCATCCGGTCCGCATTCTTGACCAAGCTGAATGCTGCACACGTCAGAAGGCGATCAAATTCCTCAAAGTTCAGTGGTCGCACCATTCTGAAGATGAAGCCACTTGGGAACGCGAGGATCGTCTGCGCGAAGAATACCCCGCACTGTTTCCTTCTACCTCTTAAATCTCGGGACGAGATTTCTTGTAGTGGAGGAGATTTGTAACGCCTGAATAATTATGCTACAGTAAAACTCTGTATTGATGCCACGTCACCTTCATTACTGTTGCTAATCTTTCATTAGTTCAAAACTGGTCCAAAAATCAAAATTCAAAATATGACAAACAACAAAAGTTTTCAAACATCAAAACAAAAATGTTCGAGCAGTGCCAAATATTGCATAGGTAATTATGGTGAAGTAAACACATTTTTAGAAAATGCCTAATTACTTTGAAATGAAATAAAACAGAAAAGGAAATAAACAAAAAGAAAAAGTGAAAATAAAACAAAAGAAGAACCCCCCCTCCCCACTGGGCCGATTGGCCCAGCTGCTAGCTAGGCCACAGCCCCTGCCCCGCTGGACCGCAACCAGCCTGGTCGGCCCAGCCGGCCCAGCTCCCCGCACTGCACCCCCTTCCTGTTCCTCGGTCGCGCGCTGCTACAGGGCGCGGTCGCCACCGGACCCGCTCGCCGGTGTCGAGGTGGATAAGGGCGCCGACGCCGCGCCCCCTCGATCTCTCCTCCCACTCGCCCCCACTCTCTCCTCGGTTCCTGCGCTCCCCCCCCCCCCCTCAGATCCACCGCGCTCCCCCCTCGTTCCCCTTCGTAACCGAGCGCCACCGCCGCCATGGCTCCGGCCTAGCCACGGCCACCGTGCCCACCTCGCCGCCCCACTGTGTCCCCGAGGTCCGCCGTCGTCCACTGCTACGACTGTGGCACCCCGTTGGAGACCAGAGCCACCGCAACGCCCCGACGCCGCCATCTTCCTCCTCTGCTCCGACAAGCTCCGCCGCCGTTCTTCACCGACTCCGGCCGTGCCCCTGCAGCTACTAAACCCCCAAGGGCCATCGTGTCCGCCGCTCGGTGAGCCCCTGCTCCCTCCTCTCTCTCTCCTGCGCCCTAGCTAGCTGCCATCGAAGCACCCGAGCGCCCCGCCGCGGATCTCGTCGCCGACGAGTCTCCGGTGACAAAATGGTCACGGGCACGCGCCGGTTGTGCTCACCACGCCCCATAGATCCTCCCCAGCCTCTCCATTTGCCCGCTAGCTCGCCGTAGCTCTGTTTCCATCGGGCGCCCGAACGCGTTGCCGCCTGCACTCGTCACCGGCGTGCCTCCGGTGACCAAATGGTCACGGGCCAGCGCCCGTTGCGTTCACCGCCTCGCGTATGACTCGCCTGGCCTCTCCTTTCTTTCGCTAACATGATGCCTCGCCGTTTCCTCCCGTGCCCGACTTTGGCCGTCCGCCGATGAGCTCGCCGCGCTCAATTCCGGCCACCCCCGCCGACGTGCTCCCCTCCATCGGACGCGGCGCGAAGAGGCCGTTCCAGAGAGCCTGGCCGCGCTCGATTTGGTGCCGCATGGGAGAAATCCGACGCTCGCCCGAGCCGCGCCGCCGCGTTTTGCCTCGCCGGTGTCGTTCCGGCGCCGTCCACCGAAGTGGCTAGGCGGGCCCCACCCCTGGGTCACTGCCAGTGGGCCATGGGGGCCCCGTTGGCTGGATTGACCGAGTCAACATGCTGACTGGGCAGCCCAGTGGCACTGACATGCGGGGCCCATGCCATAAACGAATAAAATAAATAGATAATTTGCTAATTAATTAAATTAGTTAATTAAACACTAATCTCTCACTGACTACCAGGCCCCACCTGCTAATTAACCCATTTAGTTAGTTTAAACCCTCTATTAGTGCCCCTGACAATGACATGTGGGTCCCACTGGACCCACCTGTCTGGTTTGACTGGTCAACCGACCAGTTGACCTGCTGACATCACTCTAATGTCATGCCTGCATCATCAGGCACTGTTCTGGATAATGTTGGATTTAAATAAATAATTAAAATCAGAAAATGAGTTAAATCTTTAGAAAATCATATCTTTTAATCCGTAACTCGGATGAAAATACTTTCTACATGAAAGTTGCTCAGAACGACGAGACGAATCCGGATACGCAGCCCGTTCGTCCGCCACACACCCCTAGCATACCGAACACGCAACTTTCCCCCTCCGGTTCCTCTGTCCGAAAACGCGAAACACCGGGAATACTTTCCCGGATGTTTCCCCCCTTCACCGGTATCACCTCATACCGCATTAGGGCACACCTAGCATCACGCATTGCTTTGTCATGCATCGTTATGCATCTGTTTGCATTGTATTCATTGTTTCTTCCCCCTCTTCTCTCCGGTAGACTACGAGACCGACGCTGCTGCCGCCCCGTTCGACTATGGAGTTGACGACCCCTCTCTCTTGCCAGAGCAACCAGGCAAGCCCCCCCCCCCCACTTGATCACCAGATATCGCCTATTCTTCTCTATACTGCTTGCATTAGAGTAGTGTAGCATGTTACTGTTCGGTTACTCCTATTCTGTTGCATAGCCTGTCATTGTTGCTACTGTCACTGATACCTTACCCGCAATCCTAAATGCTTAGTATAGGATGCTAGTTTATCACCATTGTCCCTACATTCTTGTCAGTCTGCCTTGCTATACTATTGGGCCGTGATCACTCGGGAGGTGATCACGGGTATATACTATACATATATACATACTTCAGATGGTGACTAAAGTCGGGTCCGCTCGAAGAGTACCCGCGAGTGATTCACGGATTGGGGGCTGAAAGGACCTTTGTCCCGACGGCCCTTTGTGTGGATCTTTGTGGCGGAGCGACAGGGCAGGTTGAGACCACCTAGGCGAGAGGTGGGCCTGGCCCTGGTCGGAGTCCGCGGTTGCTTCATAATAACACGCTTAACGAGATCTTGGTATTTGATCTGAGTCTGGCCATTTGGTCTATACGCACTAACCAACTACGTGGGAAAGATATGGGCACTCGACGTCGTGGTATCAGCCGAAGCCTTCTAGATGTCGGCGAC
This sequence comes from Triticum timopheevii, assembly GCA_963921465.1. Taxonomy (NCBI): domain Eukaryota; kingdom Viridiplantae; phylum Streptophyta; class Magnoliopsida; order Poales; family Poaceae; genus Triticum; species Triticum timopheevii. The sequence continues at coordinate 476,600,982 of OY997268.1, forward strand.
TAAGCGGCGCGCGCCGGATTGGAACGTAAGCCTGCTCTTGTATTAGGGGGCTAGTTCTGCTTTTGGCCGCCCACGCAACGTGCAGGTGTGCAATGGGCGATGGGCCCAGACCCCTGCGCCATAGGAGTTAGACCGGCGTGCTGACCTCTCTGTTAGGCCTAGGTGGGGCTGCGACGTGTTGATCTTCCGAGGCCGGGCATGACCTAGGAAAGTGTGTCCGACCAAATGGGATCGAGCGTGTTGGGTTATGTGGTGCACCCCTGCAGGGAAGTTTATCTATTCGAATAGCCGTGTCCCTCGGTAAAAGGACGACCCGGAGTTGTACCTTGACCTTATGACAACTAGAACCGGATACTTAATAAAACACACCCAGACAAGTTCCACAGACAACCTGGTGATCGCTTTTCCACAGGGTGACGAGGGGAGGATCGCCGGGTAGGATTATGCTATGCGATGCTACTTGGAGGACTTCAATCTACTCTCTTCTACATGCTGCAAGACGGAGGCTGCCAGAAGCGTAGTCTTTGAAAGGATTAGCTATCCCCCTCTTATTCTGGCATTCTGCAGTTCAGTCCACCGATATGGCCCTTTACACATATACTCATGCATATCTAGTGTAGATCCTTGCTTGCGAGTACTTTGGATGAGTACTCACGGTTGCTTTCTCCCCCCTTTTTCCCCCCTTTCCTTTCTTTCTGGTTGTCGCAACCAGATGCTGGAGCCTAGGAGCCAGACGCCACCATCGATGACGACTACTACACTGGAGGTGCCTACTACTACGTGCAGGCTGCTGGCGACGACCAGGAGTAGTTTAGGAGGATCCCAGGCAGGAGGCCTGCGCCTCTTTCGATCCGTATCCCAGTTTGTGCTAGCCATCTTATGGCAACTTGTATAACTTATGTCTGTACTCAGATATTGTTGCTTCCGCTGACTCGTCTATGATCGAGCACTTGTATTCGAGCCCTCGAGGCCCCTGGCTTGTATTATGATGCTTGTATGACTTATTTATGTTTTTAGAGTTGTGTTGTGATATCTTCCCGTGAGTCCCTGATCTTGATCGTACACGTTTGTGTGCATGATTAGTGTACGATTGAATCGGGGGCGTCACAGGCCACCAGGGGTCCACGAGACAGGGGGCGCGCCCTATAGGGGGGGGGCGCCCTCCACTCTCGTAGCCTGGTGCTTGCCCCTCCTGCAGTGTTTTCTGTGCCTAAAATCCTCAAATATTCCAGAAAAAATCATACTAAATTTGCAGGGCATTTGGAGCACTTTTATTTTCGGATTATTTTTTATTGCACGGATAATTCAGAAAACATACAGGTAATACTATTTTTGCTATATTTATTCTAAATAACAGAAAGTAAAAAGAGGGTACAGAAGGTTGTGCCTTCTAGTTTCATCCATCTCGTGATCATCAAAATGAATCCACTAACAAGGTTGATCAAGTCTTGTTAACAAACTCATTCCGAATAACACGGAACTGGAGAAATTTCGAATAACACTAAGTTACCTCAATGGGGATATGAAAATCCCCAAGAATAAGAATATCATACTTTTTCTTGACAGTAGGGAGAGGAAATTCAAAACCTCCAAAAATGATAGTTGGAACTTTTTCAATAGAATTGATGCTATGAACTTGAGATTGTTTCCTCGGAAAGTGTACCGTATGCTCATTACCATTAACATGAAAAGTGGCATTGCCTTTGTTGCAATCAATAACAGCCCCTGCAGTATTAAGAAAAGGTCTACCAAGGATAATAGACATACTATCGTCCTCGGGAATATCAAGAATAACAAAGTTCGTTAAGATAGTGACATTTGCAACTACAACAGGCACATCCTCACAAATACCGACAGGTATAGCAGTTGATTTATCAGTCATTTGCAAAGATATTTCAGTGGGTGTCAACTTATTCAATTCAAGTCTACGATATAAAGAGAGAGTCATAACACTAACACCAGCTCCAAGATCAAATAAAGCAGTTCTAACATAATTTCTTTTAATGGAACATGGTATAGTTGGTACACCCGGATCTCCAAGTCTCTTTGGTATTCCACCCTTAAAAGTGTAATTAGCAAGCATGGTGGAAATATCAGCTTCCGGTATCTTTCTTTTATTTGTAATGATATCCTTCATATACTTAGCATAAGGATTTACTTTCAGCATATCAGTTAAGCGCATACGTAAGAAAATAGGTCTATTCATTTCAGCAAAGCGCTCAAAATCCTCATCATCCTTTGACTTGGATGGTTTAGGAGGAAAGGGCATGGGTTTCTGAACCCATGGTTCTCTTTCTCTACCGTGCTTCCTAGGAACAAAATCTCTCTTATCATAAAGTTGATTCTTTTATTGTGGGTTATCAAGATCAACAGCAGGTTCAATCTCTACATCATTGTTTTTGCTAGGTTGAGCATCAACATGAACATTATCATTAGGTTCATGTTCATCACCTGATTGTGTTTCAGCATCAGAAATAGAAATGTCATTGGGATTCTCAGGTGTGTCTACAATAGGTTCACTAGAAGCATGCAAAGTCCTATCGTTTTTCTTTTTCATCTTTTTAGAAAAACTAGGTGCCTCTAAATTATTTCTCTGAGAATCTTGCTCGATTCTCTTAGGGTGGCCTTCAGGATACAAAGGTTCCTGAGTCATTCTACCAGTTCTAGTAGCCACTCTAACAGCAAAGTCATTTTTATTATTCAATTCATCAAACAAATCATTTTGAGCTTTGAGTACTTGCTCAGCTTGAGTAGCAACCATAGAAGCATATTTGCTAACGAGGTGAAGTTCATCTTTAACTCTAGCCAGATTATCACTTACGCGTCCTATCTCGAAAGCATTATCTTTAACTCTCTACCAACATAAGCATTAAAACTTTCTTGCCTAGCCATAAAATCATCAAATTCATCTAAGCATGGGCTATGAAATTTAGTAGAGGGGATTTCAACTTTATCATATCTATAGAGAGAATTTACCTTTACTACCTGTGTCGGGTTATCAAGACAATATGGTTCTTCAGGCGGTATATTAAGACCATGTATTTCTTCAATAGGAGGTAAATTCTTAACATCTTCAACTTTAATAACTTTTTCTTTCATTGATTTCTTTGCCTCTTGCATATCTTCAGGACTGAGAAATAAAACACCTCTCTTCTTCGGAGTGGGTTTAGGAATAGGCTCAGGATTTGGCTCAATTGGTTCAGGAATTACTTCAGGAATCTGCTCAGGAAGAGTCCAATTATTTTCATTAGTCAACATATTATTCAATAATATTTCAGCTTGTTCGACTGTTCTTTCCCTGAAAACACAACCAGCAGAACTATCCAAGTAGTCCTTGGAAGCATCGGTTAGTCCATTATAAAAGATATCAAGTATTTCATTTTTCTTGAGAGGATGATCAGGCAAAGCATTAAGTAACCGGAGAAGCCTCCCCCAAGCTTTGGGAGACTCTCTTCTTTGATTTGCACAAAATTATATATTTCCCGCAAGGCAGCTTGTTTCTTATGAGCAGGGAAATATTTAGCAGAGAAGTAATAAATCATATCCTGGGGACTACGCACACAACCAGGAGCAAGAGAATTATACCAAGTCTTAGCATCACCCTTTAATGCGAACGGAAATATCTTAAGGATATAAAAATAGCGAGACTTCTCATCATTAGTAAATAGGGTGGCTATATCATTCAACTTGGTAAGATGTGCCACAGCAGTTTCAGATTCAAGGCCATAAAAAGGATCAAATTCAACTAAAGTAATAATTTCAGGATCAACAAAGAATTCATAATCCTTATCAGTAACACAGATAGGTGAAGTAGCAAAAGCAGGATCGGCTTTCATTCTAGCATTAAGAGACTGCTGCTTCCATTTCTCTCCCTAATAATAAAGCACGGATTAGGTCTCCGGGTTCACCATCGCGGCGCTTTTGCATAAAAGCCCCTATAGTTTTTATTAGTCAACCCGCACTCCCTTTTTGAAGTGGCTACAATCCAAAAGACGATTCGTTGTTATAAAGAACACACTTTTTTGCTGCGCTCGGGCGTCGCATCAGACAGCGGCAGTGAGACAGGAGGCACGCACGGAGATGGAGGAGAAAATGGAGAGTCGTCCGGGGGCGAGGAGTTCGCCAGCGTCGACGCCGCGGACCATGGCGGCGCAATCTTGCAGGGGGCAGCAAGAAGACTAGCAGAGGGGAACGTCGGAGATGGGGGATGCCGGCGATGGGGCAACTGGGAATGCATCGGCGAGGGCAACCGACGCGGCGCGAACTGAAAGGAGGCGGCCATGGCTTCCTTTAGTGCTGCAGCAGGGAAGAACAGAGAGAGGGTGAGAGTGGGACGATGGGGCGCAGAGGGAGGAGGAGAACGTGCACGAGATGCGGGTGGCAGCGGTGGAGGACCTCGCCGGCGGCAGCGGCCGGCTGGTTCAGGGGGTCGGTCGCGCGCTGCTTCTGTCCTGGCGGCGCTAGGTGAGGTCGAGGGATCGAAGGAGGGAGGCAGACGAGTGTGAAAGCGATGAGAATCGGGCTAGGGTTCTCTACTGGTGGGGATAAGTGGAGGCCCGGCTGGGCCTTGGGCTGGCTGGGGTTTGCTGGAAAATGTCCCGCAAAGAAAATAATTGGGCCGGTCTATTTTTAAAGAAAAGAAGGGATTTTCCACTATCGGGAAGGTAGAAAATCGTGCGACAGTTGTGAGAGCTGCGTTCTTTTATTCTTGGTTCTTTTATTCTAGGTGGTGTGGGTATTACATTTGTGGCTGAGAAAAAGGGTGGGGAAAAGCTCCCTGTAGTTAATTTGGGAATTCGGTCAGCAGATTCCAACGACCGATCTCAATGAAATAATTCCGGTTTTTGTCGTTCGCTAACCGATTGAACAATCGAAGTTTCAATCCTCGGTTTTTTCGCTTTGGTTCTTGTTTTTCAGCTCTGGTCTTTGGTTCTCGGTTTTTTTGCTCACCCTTAGGCACAAGGGAGGGAGGAGGGGGTCAAGTTGCGCTAGGGTTCGTTGGGCGTGGGCTGGCTAAAAAGGGTGGCCGGGTAGGCCGGTGCTGGGTCAAGGCAGGCAAATTGTGGTAGGTCAACTCTTTCGAAATAAACGAAACATAGAGTGAGGTGTGGCAATAATTTGACAATGACATGCCCAGTAAAGAAGGAATGCAGGTTGTGTACAGTGTTGAGGTGTGTGTGGCTATAACGTGGCAATAAGAGTGACCCGGTAAAAAAGAATGAACGTTATGTGGGTTGATGTATGTAGCTATAACGTGACAATAAAAAAGACTGTGTGGCTATATAAAGTGGCTACAAGACAGACTTGATAAAGAAGGAATAAACATTGTTGATGTTTCCTCCCCCATTGATATACAATGCTATTCAAGATGCCCAAGTCGATAATGCTTTAACTGAAAACTATCATGTGCGATTTTTTCCCGCTGCAACGCACGGGTCCTTTTGCTAGTAGCTAATAATTTCTTAAGATCATATCTATCATTGCAAGCAAAGATTTCCCTAGAAGCTTCTTCATTCATAACATAACCCTTAAGAACAACAGGCAATACATAATCATTGGGAGAACCTTCATCATCACTATCATCAGTAATAGGATCTTCAGTAATTTCATTCCCCCTAACTCTAGCAAGTTGTTCATCAAGAATTTCACCTAATGGTAAAGTAGTATCACGCACAGAAGTAGTTTCATCATGCATAGAAGAAGTGGCATCATCAATAACATGCGACATATCAAAATTCATAGCAGTAGCAGGTTTAGGTGTCGCAAGCTTACTAATAACAGAAGGAGAATCTAGTGCAGAGCTAGATGGCAGTTCCTTACCTCCCCTCATAGTTGAGGGCAAAATAGTAGTTCGATTGTCTTTCAAGTTCTTCATAGTGATCAACAGATATAAATCCCAAGTGACTCAGAGAATAGAGCTATACTCCCCGGCAACAGCGCCAGAAATTAGTCTTGATAACCCACAAGTGTAGGGGATCGCAACGGCTTTCGAGGGTAAAGTATTCAACCCAAATTTATTGATTCGACACAAGGGGAGCCAAAGAATATTCTTGAGTATTAGCAGTTGAGTTGTGAATTCAACCACACCTGGATAACTTAGTATCTGCAGCAAAGTATTTAGTAGCAAAGTAGTATGATAATAATGGTAATGGTAACGGTAGCAAAAGTAAAGATAAATGTTTTGGGGTTTTTGTAGTAGTTGTAACAGTAGCAACGGAAAAGTAAATAAGCGAAGAACAATATGTGAAAAGCTCGTAGGCAATGGATCAGTGATGGATAATTATGCCGGTTGCGATTCCTCGTGTAATAGTTATAACATAGGGTGACAGAGAACTAGCTCCAGTTCATCAATGTAATGTAGGCATGTATTTTGTAAATAGTCATACGTGCTTATGGAAAAGAACTTGCATGACATCTTTTGTCCTACCCTCCCGTGGAAGTGGGGTCCTAGCGGAAACTAAGGGATATTAAGGCCTCCTTTTAATAGAGAACCAGAACAAAGCATTAGCACATAGTGAATACATGAACTCCTCAAACTACGGTCATCACCGAGAAGTATCCCGATTATTGTCACTTCGGGGTTGTCGGATCGTAACACATAATAGGTGACTATAGACTTGCAATATAGGATCAAGAACACACATATATTCATGAAAACATAATAGGTTCAGATCTAGAATCATGGCACTCAGGCCCTAGTGACAAGCATTAAGCATAGCAAAGTCATAGCAACATCAATCTCAGAACATAGTGGATACTAGGGTTCAAACCCTAACAAAACTAACTTGATTACATGGTAAATCTCATCCAACCCATCATCGTCCAGCAAGCCTACGATGGAATTACTCACGCACGGCGGTGAGCATCATGAAATTGGTGATGGAGGATGGTTGATGATGACAACGGCGACGAATCCCCCTCTCCGGAGCCCCGAACGGACTCCAGATCAGCCCTCCCGAGAGATATTAGGGCTTGGCGGAGGCTCCGTGTCGTAAAACGCGATGAAACTTTTTTTCTGATTTTTTTCTCCCCGAACGTGAATATATGGAGTTGGAGTTGAGGTCGGTGGAGGTCCAGGGGGCCACGAGATAGGGGGGCGCGCCCCCCTGTCTCGTGGACAGGCCCTGGGCCCCCTGGTGTATTTCTTTCGCCCGGAAATTCTTATTAATTCCAAAAAGTGCCTCCGTGGATTTTCTGGACATTCCGAGAACTTTTCTTTTCTACACATAAAACAACATCATGGCAGTTCTACTGAAAACAGCATCAGTCCGGGTTAGTTTCATTCAAATCATGCAAGTTAGAGTCCAAAACAAGGGCAAAAGTGTTTGGAAAAGTAGATGTGTTGGAGACGTATCACTCCCCTCCGCGTGGGAAACAACTGCCCAGTCTTCCCTGCCTCTGTGTCATTCTCTTCCTAGGCATCGCCGTCGTCCACGGCCCTGGTGCTCTCAGCGCGGCCTGGTCAACATGGTCAACGACCGACATGCATCTGAAGTGGACTGTACGTGGAGAGGCTGACAGCTGGGTCCATGGCTGCACGCAAGGAAATGCCTCCTTATTATGCACAAAATAATAATTCCTCCACCTGACATCTGGGACCATCGAAAGGGCCTCTGTATTTCGCAAAAAAACGTTACTGCCGCTGACAGCTTGGACCCACCAGCTATATCTTCGCACGCAAGGAAGTGCCTCCTTATTACGCACAAAAAAATGAATACTCCCCCTGCTAGCTGGGACCCAGTATAGTGGCAGGCTGACTTGTGGGCCTACTAAGTTGACGGGGATGAAGGGCTTTGTCAACTTAATCAATATGCACGATTCTAGCTCCAGTGACCGTACGATGTCCATCCAACGGCCGTAGTGCTTCTTCAACCTCTGGTCTTCTTGCTCCAGCCACCCAAACCAGCACCAGTCGTGCCTCGTGCTCCTGCCTCCCGTGGTCGGCTGCGATGCGGCGGAGGCCTCACCGCCACCTACTACTCCCACCACTGGCCAGGCCATCCCTCTACTCACCCACACCCCCTGTTATTCTGCGGTGACGGCAGCCTCACACCGCAGCGAACCAGTGAACCCTCATACTCCTCTACGCGTGGGCATCCACTGTCGCGTCTTCCCCGCCTCCGCGTCGTTCCCTTCCTAGGCCTCGTCGTTGTCCACCGCCCTGGTGCTCTCGGTGTGGCGTGGTCAACGTGGTCAAGGAATGGCTTCCATCGGACGTGGACTATACGTGGAGAGGCTAACAGCTGGTTCCATGGCCGTAGCAAGGAAGTGCCTCCTTATTACGTGCAAAATAATTATTCCTCCACCTAACAGCGGGGACCCACCGGACGGGCCACCATATTTCACGAAAAAAACATTTCCCCCTGACTGCTGGGACCCACTAGCTACATCTTCGCACGCAAGGAAGTGCGTCCGGGCAAAAAAACGATTCGCCCCCTGACTGCTGGGACCCACCAGCTACATCTTCGCACGCAAGGAAGTGCCTGATAGTCGGGACCCACCTGGTTGAAGCGTACGTAGCATTTTCATTCTGGTCGCGAATGTGTATGTACATACTGGTCGATGTAGAGGCCTGCACATGTCGTAGTAGAGGCGCGCACATAGCATGTACACGTACGTACAGCGGCCAGGGTGCAAGAAAGTAAATATGGCCATGTACGTACATACGGGCGGGGTCTCGAACGCCTACTCGCGCGTACGTACGGCCAGGGCTCCTGTACATGGCTGGGTCGGAACGGAGAAACTGCGTCTCCGTCGTGTTCATGGGGAGGCAACGGAATGCATCGTGTTCATTGGGAGGCAACGGAACACGTGGGAGCCAACCGACTTGGACGAAACAGGCGATGGAAACGAGGCCTGGCGTACCGCAGAACGAAGGAAACGGCCTTGTGTTCGACCGGCCACGTTCGAAACGGGATCCTATGCATCGGGAGGGGTCTGGTGTACCGCAAAACGGAGGAAACGGACCTCCTACAGTCAAAACGGGGGTCCTATTGATCGGGAGGGGTGTGGCGTACCGCAAAACGGAGGAAACGGACTTGTGTTGGAGCGCTACGGTCGAAACGGGGCTCCTGTTCATCGGGAGGGGTGTGGCGTACCGCAAAACGGGACTCCACGGGATACTATTCATCTCCACCATCGACCCCCTCCAGCCTCCACGGGCTACTGCTCATCCGCTGTCGACCTCCTCCAGCCTCCACCTGCGATTGTTCATCCACGGGCTCCTGTTCATCCAGCCTCCACCGCGCGCTACTCCACGGGCTATTGTTCAACCACCCCTCTCCACAGGCTCCTGTTCAGCCACCCCTCCAGGGGCTACTGTTCATCCACCCCTCCACCATCTACTATTCATCCAGCCCTCCACGGGGTCGTCCTGTTCATCCAGCCCTCCACGGGGTCCTGTTCATCCAGCCCCAACCAGCTCGATCGATCGGGGTCCTGTTCATCCAGAGGCAACGCCACGGGATCCTGTTCATCCACCCCCACCGCTCACTGTTCATCCAAACCCCCCGCAACACTCACTGTTCATCCAAACCCCCCTGCAACACTCACTGTTCATCCAGAGGCAGCATCGATCGGCTTCAGTTAGCAGCAGTAGCAAAGGAATCGCTCGATCGCTCGGGTTCAGTAACGCGTAGCCTGCAGTGCAATCGCTCGGGTTCAGTTAGAGACCAACGCCTCGCTCGGGTTCAGTTAGAGCCATTGCCTCGCACACACGCGCGTACGTGTACGAGAGAAACGTGCATCGCTCGGCCCCCGACCTCCCACCATAACCGGGAACTCACCAAAATTATCCTCGCCCTCGCTTCTACCATGGTTTTTTCCATCATGGACGGCCCAAAGAATGTCATGCAGCTGCATCTTTGGCCTGGCCAGGAGGAAAAGCCCATTTTCTATCATGAGTTTTTGTCATAGAAGTAGGAGTCCACCACATCTATGATGATACCGGTTTTTGTCACAATTATCGTCATAGAAGTGTCATAAGTATGACAGAAAAAAATTTCGTTCGGCCCAAAATGTCACGGATGTGTCTTTTTTTGTAGTGTTACCCGCTGAATTTTGTGCTATAGATGAAGAAGGGGAAGTAGCTCAGTTGGATTTTGGTCCTAAAAATGCTATATTCGAGAAGCCAAAAGAATCGGTGACGCACTTGAAGCCATTGTTCCTTAAAGGTCATATTAATGGATCACCGGTTGCTAGAATGCTTGTTGATGGTGGTGTTGTGGTGAATCTTATGCCATATTCGATCTTCAAAAAATTGGGGCTGCGTGATGAAGATTTGATAAAGACCAACATGGTGCTCAGTGGATTTGAAGGCAAAGAGAAAACTAAAGCCAAAGGTGTGATGTATGTGGAGCTCACGATGGGAAGCAAAACTTTGGCTACCGCATTCTTTGTCACCAAGGTGCAAGGTAACTACAATGTGATATTAGGCCGCGACTGGGTTCATGCAAACCAATGTGTGCCATCTACTATGCACCAGTTTTTAATTCAATGGGTTGATGATGAAGTAGAAGTCATTCGTGTGGATAATTCGGCTTATGTTGCTTTGGCCGATGTTGCATCGGTGGATTGGCAACATCCGAATGCTACTTGCTTGATGGGGTGCGACTTATCAGAATTTGATTTTCTTAGAGCCACAAAAAGTGGTTTCATGCCTGTTTCTTAAAATCTGGTTGGCGATAATCGGCTCCAAGGTATGATGTATTTAAATGGATCCTGAAAGTGCGTTATATCTAGAGGGGGGTGAATAGGCGATTTTTACAAATTCGTCACTGAGGAATTTCTAGGTGAAGAAATTACTAAGTAACGACACACTAGCAGCGGAATAAGTACTCAGGTATAAGAATAACAGAGCAACAGCATAGTCATCATGATGAAATGAAAACAAGCACAGAGTACAGATAGCATGAAAACAAGATAAGCAGGCTGAAGACTATGTGACTGAAGAAATTAGGATTGAGGAATTAAATAAAGTAATCAGTCAAAGTCTTCAAACAGTAATGACCAGGTCCATCAATGAATAAATGAGGAAATGAAAGGTTGAGGAAATAGAACCAGTTGGCTTGGTGCAGACAATGATTTGGTAGACCAGTTCCAACTAATGTGACAGTTGTACGTCTGGTTGGAGCGGCTGGGTATTTAAACCTGAGGACACACAGTCCTCACTGTTTCTCCTTGAGCTAAAATCACACAGACCTCACGCAATCACTCGTGGGTAAGTCTTCAGGTGACTTCCAAACCTTCACAGACTTGGTCACTAGGCGATCCACAATTCCTCTTGGATGCTCAGACCATGACGCCTAACCGTCTGGAGGATACACAGTCCTCAAAGGTAATAAGCATTGGTTCCACACAGGAACAATCTCTTCAGTGATGCTCAATCACTTTGGGTTTGTAGGTGTTTGGGTTTGGGTTTTTGGGTTTTCCTCACTTGATGATTTTCGCTCAATGTGGGATGCTCTCAATGACAAGTGTCAGTTTCTCTCGGAGCAGCCAACCAGCTAGTGTTGTAGGGGCGGCTATTTTAGCCTAGGGAGCAGCCCGACATGATAAGACATAAATTCCCTTCAATGATATGACCGTTAGGTGGGTAGATATTTTGGACAGCTAGCGCATAGCACATCAACAGTTGGAAATATGAGGTTCAAATTCCTCAGGGCGATCATGTTCCTCACTGTGTAGGCAATCCGCACTGGCGAATTCCTAACTCCTCAGTCAGAACAAATTCCTCAGAGACAAGAAGATCTTCGTCTCTGTCACTGAAGAAAATGACTGAACTGATATGAGATTTCCAATGGCTTCACTCGAAAGGATTGGGTAGGTGTAGGATTTTGAGATGAGCATCACTTGGAAATTACTTTCCTTAGTATTACCTCGACCCCCTTTAACAGTATGGGTTTTCCTATGACTCAAGAAAGAGAAAATGAAACTACGAAAACAAAAGTCTTCACGCTTCATAATCCTCGCATGAATATCCAAGTCTTCAAGGTCACACCAATTTATTAACTTTCAAAATCTTCAGGAGAACCAAAGTCCGCAGTTGAAGACATACATTTTTAGGGGTCGACATTCATCGTAAATATCAAACTCCTCATCGGCTTATAGATCCTGTGTACACTCACAAACATATTAGTCCCTTAACCTATAAGTCTTCAATACACCAAAATCACTAAGGGGCACTAGATGCACTTACAATCTCCCCCTTTTTGGTGATTGATGACAAATAGGTTAAGTTTTCAACGGGGATAAACATATCAATTGAAAGAGCTAAGTATTGAGGAATTTGATTGCAAGATATAGAAGAACTCCCCTTGAAGATGTGCATATTTGAGGAATTTGCTTTGGATAGCAAATGCACATTGTAGAGTAATATCATGGAGATCCCCCCCCCCCCTATATCTTGTAATTCATACACACATTTAACATATTGTATGAAGAATTTGAAATGCATGATGAAATATGGTGTCTGATGAAATTCAGCATGTGTGCACTAAGTACTTGAGGAATTAAGCATGCGGAAAGTAGTCAAAAGTATCATACCACCATAGGACTTAAGTTTACAACTCGGCGAATCAAGCACATCAAAAGAACGAGAGTTGTAACTTAAAAAATGCCCATATAATAGACCCGCTTGAAGACTAACTCAAATTTCTCCCCCTTTGTCATCAAATGACCAAAAGGGACAAAAAGTGAGGACTAACGCCCCTGAAGAATGTCATCATGATGTCGATGGAGGAGCGCCAGTGTTGTTGGGGTCGCCCGTTGTTGTAGGGCCTGCCGCAGTGTCGTCCAAATCTTCAGCTTCATTTGTCTCGCGCGATGAAGAATATGAGCTGACGACCAGCTGAGAAACTTTGACCTTCTTGAATTTCTTCGAAGGTGGCTGAGACCAGTCAAAGTCCTGTTGGAAGTCCATCTTTTTTAGTTCATCATCAGTGTAGATATGCGAAAGAATAGCCCAGGTGCGGTCGAAGACTTGATGTAGATAATGGTGATTCTTCTTCACAGTGTTTTGAGTGACAGTCATGTTCTGAAGAATTGCACCAAACTGACACTTGACCCACTTGTGATTTCTATCCACTTTCTGATGAAGACTTAGGAGCAGCTCATGATCAGTCATCACACGCGGAGCAGTTGCTTGAGGATATTGCTTTGAAGCATTTGCAGCAGTGTCATGAGTAGCAGAGTCATCATTTGTTGAGTAGGATGCTGCCTTTTGAAATTGACCATCCAAAGGATGAGTGCCTTCATCAATAATTGCAACCTTGCCCTTCTCATCAGCTGAGGAAAATAGTCCGTTTGAGGACTTCAATTGGGGGCAGATAGCTGAGATGATTCTGAAAGTCAGCCTTGTAATGAATTGAAGTCCTTGATCTAATGAATTTCATGATCCAGGGAGCGTAAGGCTTCAACTGAAATGGTGACAAAGCAGCATTGGCAAAAGTCCTCATGAAGAAATCATGGTAGTTGATTGGAATACCATGCATGATGTTGGAAAGCAGATTCTTCGTGATGCCAACAACTTCTTCTTCTTCAGAGTTGTGGCCCTTAATTGGACTGAGGGTTTTGGCCAGAATGCGATAGGCAGTCCTTGGCACATATAGTAAATCCTTGACGAGGAAATTGGTCCTTGGAGCTTGGCCAGCCTTCAAAGGCTTCATCAGCACTTGCATCAGATGATTTTGCAATTCAGGTTCTTCATATAGTTTCAGAGCGCCTTCAGTGGGTGGACTGACTGGGACGGCATGAAGTAATTTAGAGGCCGAAGCTTTGTGATGAGTATTTTTAGTCATCCAGTCCATTACCCATGAATTCACATCGTCAACATTGCCTGTCAGATGCAAAGTGGCATAGAACTGAAGAATAAGCTATTCGTTCCAGTCGCAGATGTCGGTGCAGAAGTTGAGTAGCCCAGCGTCGTGAAGAACACTGAGGACTAGGGTGAAACATGGAAGAGACATCAAACACTTTATCCTTGTCAAACAACAGTGTTGAATAAAAATTCATCTGAGAAGCAATCTAGAAACACTTGTGTCAAAGGCGAGCAGAGTCATAAGGATTGAAATCAGAGAAGAAATGGCGCTCAGCAAGGAAGTCATCAGCCTTGAACTTCTCCTTCTTGGAGTGAGGATTGTGTGGCTTGGGCTGAAGATTTACAATGGAAGTCTTCACAGCCGCTTGAACCATGCTACCTCTTGAGCATGCGTTGGTTTTCCCTTGAAGAGGAAAGGGTGATGCAGCAAAGTAGCGTAAGTATTTCCCTCAGTTTTGAGAACCAAGGTATCAATCCAGTAGGAGATGACACACAAGTCACCTAGTACCTGCACAAACAATCAAGAACCTTGCAACCAACGCGATAAAGGGGTTGTCAATCCCTTCATGGTCACTCGCAAAAGTGAGATCTAATAGAGATAGTAAAGTAAATATTTTTGGTATTTTTGTTGTATAGATTGGAAAGTAAAGATTGCAAAATAGTAAACGAGATGCGATGTAAATAAAAGAGATGTAATATGATAGAAAAGAGACCCGGGGGCCATAGGTTTCACTAGTGGCTTGTCTCAATATAGCATATATTAAGGTGGGAGAACAAATTACTGCCGAGCAATTGATAGAAAAGTGCATAATTATAAAGACATCTAAGGCAATGATCATGAATATAGGCATCACATCCGTGTCAAGTAGACCGAAACGATTCTGCATCTACTACTATTACTCCACACGTCAACCGCTATCCAGCATGCATCTAGAGTATTAAGTTCATAAAAAATGGAGTAATGCATTAAGCAAGATGACATGATGTAGAGGGATAAACTCAAGCAATATAGTATAAACCCCATCTTTTTATCCTCAATGGCAACAATACAATACGTGCCTTGCTGCCCCGACTGTCAGTGGGAAAGGACACCGCAAGATTGAACCCAAAGCTAAGCACTTCTCCCATTGCAAGAAAGATCAATCTAGTAGGTCAAATTAAACCGATAATTCGAAGAGACTTGCAAAGATATCAAATCATGCATATAAGAATTCAGAGAAGAACCAAATAATGTTCATAGATAATCAAGTTCATAAATCCACAATTCATCAGATCTCGGCAAACACACCACAAAAGAGTATTACATTGAATAGATCTCCAAGAACATCGAGGAGAACTTTGTATTGAGAATCAAAGAGAGAGAAGAAGCCATCTAGCTAATAACTATGGACCCGAAGGTCTGTGGTAAACTACTCACGCCTCATCGGAGAGGCAATGGTGTTGATGTAGAAACCCTCCATGATCAATTCCCCCTCCGGCAGATCGCCGAAAAAGGCTCCAAGATGGGATCTCATGGGTACAGAAGGTTGCGGCGGTGGAAAAGTGGTTTTGTGGCTCCCCCTGATGTTTCTAGGGTATAAGAGTATATATATGTGAAAGAAGTACGTCGGTGTAGCTACGAGGGGCCCACGAGGGTGGGGGCGCGCCCTCGTGCCTCGTGGCCTCCTCGTAGAGTCCCAGACTTCAACTCCAAGTCTTCTAGATTGCTTTTGGTCCAAGAAAGATCCTCGCGAAGGTTTCATTCCATTTGGACTCCGTTTGATATTCCTTTTCTGCAAAACACTAAAATGGGCAAAAAAACAGAAACTGGCATTGGGCCTTTGGTTAATAGGTTAGTCCCAAAAAATAATATAAAAGAGCGTATTAAAGCCCATTAAACATCCAAAATAGATAATATAATAGCATGGAACAATCAAAAATTATAGATACGTTGGAGACGTATCAAGCATCCCCAAGCTTAATTCCTACTCGTCCTCGAGTAGGTAAATGATAAAAATAGATGATGTGGAATGGTACCTAGCATATTTCTCAATGTAATTTTCTTTATTGTGGCATGAATGTTCAGATCCAAAAGATTCAAGACAAAAGTTTAATACTGACATAAAAACAATAATACTTCAAGCATACTTACAAAGCAATCATGTCTTCTCAAAATAACATGGCCAAAGAAAGTTATCCCTACAAAATCATATAGTCTGGCTATGCTCTATCTTCATCACACAAAGTATTTAATCATGCACAACCCCGGTTTCAGCCAAGCAATTGTTTCATACTTTAGTATTTTCAAACCTTTTCAATCTTCATGCGATACATGAGCGTGAGCCATGGACATAGCACTATAGGTGGAATAGAATGGTGGTTGTGGAGAAGACAAAAAGGAGAAGATAGTCTCACATCAACTAGGCGTATCAACGGGCTATGGAGATGTCCATCAGTAGATATCAATGTGAGTGAGTAGGGATTGCCATGCAATGGATGCACTAGAGCTATAAGTTTATGAAAGCTCAAAAGAAAACTAAGTGGGTGTGCATCCAACTTGCTTGCTCATGAAGACCTAGGGCACTTTGAGGAAGCCCATCATTGGAATATACAAGCCAAGTTCTATAATTAAAAATTCCCACTAGTATATGAAAGTAACAATATAGGAGACTCTCTATCATGAAGATCATGGTGCTACTTTGAAGCACAAGTGTGGTAAAAGGATAGTAGCATTGCCCCTTCTCTCTTTTTCTCTCCCTCTTTTTTATTTTATTTGAGCCTTTTCTCTTTTTTATGGCCTCTCCTTTTATTTTATTTTTATTTAGTCCAGAGTCTCATCCCGACTTGTGGGGGAATCATAGTCTCCATCATCCTTTCCTCACATGGGACAATGCTCTAATAATGAAGATCATCACACTTTTATTTACTTACAGCTCAAGAATTACATCTCAATACTTAGAACAAAATATGACTCCATGTGAATGCCTCTGGCGGTGTACCTGGATGTGCAATGATTCAAGAGTGACATGTATGAAAAATTATGAACGGTGGCTTTGCCACAAATACGATGTCAACTACATGATCATGCTAGCAATATGAAAATGATGGAGCATGTCATAATAAACGGAACGGTGGAAAGTTGCATGGCAATATATCTCGGAATGGATATGGAATGCCATAATAGGTAGGTATGGTGGCTGTTTTTAGTAAGGTATATGGTGGATGTATGGTACCGGTGAGAGTTGCGCGGTACTAGAGAGGCTAGCAATGATGGAAAGGTGAGAGTGCGTACAATCCATGGACTCAACATTAGTCATAAAGAACTCACATACTTATTGTAAAAATCTACAAGTGATCAAAACAAAGTACTACACACATGCTCCTAGGGGGAGGGTTGGTAGGAGTTAACCATCGCGCGATCCCGACTTCCATACATAAGGAAGGTAATCAATAAATAAATCATGCTCCAACTTCATCACATAATGGTTCACCATACGTGCATGCTACGGGAATCACAAACTTTAACACAAGTATTTCTCAAATTCACAACTACTATACTAGCATATCTCTAATATCACCATCTGCATATCTCAAAACAATCATAAAGAATCAAACTTCTCATAATATTCAATGCACTTTATATGAAAGTTTTTATTATACCCATCTTGGATGCCCATAATATTAGGACTAATTTTATAACCAAAGCAAATTACCATGCTGTTCTAAAAGACTCTCAAAATAATATAAGTGAAGCATGAGAGATCAATAATTTCTATAAAATAAAACCACCACCGTGCTCTAAAAAGATATAAGCGAAGCACTAGAGCAATATTGTCTAGCTCAAAAGATATAAGTGAAGCACATAGAGTATTCTAATAAATTCTGATTCATGCGTGTCTCTCCCAAAAGGTGTGTACAACAAGGATGATTGTGGTAAACTAAAAAGCAACGACTCAAATTGTACAAGACGCTCCAAGCAAAACACATATCATGTGGTGAATAAAAATATAGCCTCAAGTAAAGTTACCGATAGATGAAGACGAAAGAGGGGATGCCTTCCAGGGCATCCCCAAGCTTAGGCTTTTGGTTGTCCTTGAATTATCTTGGGGTGCCTTGAGCATCCCCAATCTTAGGCTCTTGCCACTCCTTATTCCAAAATCCATCAAATCTTTACCCAAAAACTTGAAAACTTCACAACACAAAACTTCAACAGAAAATCTCATGAGCTCTGTTAGTATAAGAAAATAAACCACCACTTTAAGGTACTGTAATGAACCCATTATTTGTTTATATTGGTGTTAAACCTACTGTATTACAACTTCTCTATGGTTCATACCCCCTGATACTACTCATAGATTCATCAAAATAAGCAAACAACACACGAAAAACAGAATCTGTCAAAAACAGAACAGTCTGTAGCAATCTATAACTTTTGAATACTTCTGTAACTCTAAAAATTCTGAAATAAATTGGTAGACGTGAGGAATTTGTCTATTAATCGTCTGAAAAAATAATCAACCTAAAACCACTCTCCATTAAAAAATTACAGCTATTCTCGCGAGCGCAAAAGTTTCTATTTTTTACAGCAAGATCGCAAAGACTTCACCCAAGTCTTCCCAAAGATTCTACTTGGCACAAACACTAACTAAAACATAAGACCAAATATAAACAGAAGCTATATAATTATTTACTACTAAACAGGAGCAAAAGGAAAAGAACAAAAATTAAATTGGGTTGTCTCCCAACATGCGGTATCGTTTAACGCCCCTAGCTAGGCATTGAGATTTCAATGGTGCTCACATGAAAGACAAGAATTGAAGCGCAAAAAGAGCATCATGAAACATGTGACAAACACATCTAAGTCTAACATACTTCCTATGCATAGGAATCTTATAGGCAAACAAATTATCATAGCAAGCAAAAACTAGCATATGCAAGGAAGCGGAAAGAAACAATAGCAATCTCAACATAACAAGAGGTAATTTAGTATCATGAAAATTTCTATAACCATATTTTCCTCTCTCATAATAATTACATGTAGGATCATAAGCAAATTCAACAAAATAGCTATCACATAAAATATTTTCAACACGATCCACATGCATGCGAAGTTGACACTCTTCCAAAATAGTGGGATTAACATTAACTAAAGTCATGACCTCTCCAAACCCACTTTTATCAAAAATTTCATAAGATTGAACATTCTCCAAATATGTGGCATCTAAAGTTGACACTCTTCCAAATCCACTTTCAATAATATTGCAAACACTATTATCAATCTCATATTCATCATGGGGCTTAAATAAATTTTCAAGATCACAAAAAGAATCACCCCAATCATGATCATGGCAACAAGTAATGGACATAGGAAAACTAGCATCCCCAAGCTTAGGGTTTTGCATATCATTAACACAATTGACATTAGTAGAATTTGTAACAACATCATTGCAATCATGTTTTTCATTCAAAGATCTATCGTGAATCACTTCATAATGCACTTCATCACAATTTTCGGATTCACTAATTTCAAGCAAAACCTCATAAAGATAATCTAGTGCACTCAACTCACTAGCAATTGGTTCATCATAATTGGATCTCTTAAAAAGATTAGCAAGTGGACGAGGATCCATAAACTTTTACCAAGCGAAGATGCAAGCAAAAGGAAGGCACGTGGTAACACAAGCAAACAAAAGATCGAACAGAAGGAAGGCGAAGAAAAGGCAAAGGTTTTCAAAAATCGTTTTAGAAGTGGGGGAGAGGAAAACGAGAGGCGAATAGCAAATAATGTAATGCGAGGGGGGAGAGTTTATGATGGGTACTTGGTATGTCTTGACTTGGCGTAGATCTCCCCGGCAACGTCACCAGAAATCCTTCTTGCTACCTCTTGAGCATGCGTTGGTTTTCCCTTGAATAGGAAAGGGTGATGCAGCAAAGTAGCATAAGTATTTCCCTCAGTTTTGAGAACCAAGGTATCAATCCAGTAGGAGACGACACACAAGTCACCTAGTACCTGCAAAAACAATCAAGAACCTTGCAACCAACGCGATAAAGGGGTTGTCAATCCCTTCACGGTCACTCGCAAAAGTGAGATCTAATAGAGATAGTAAAGTAAATATTTTTGGTATTTTTGTTGTATAGATTGGAAAGTAAAGATTGCAAAATAGTAAACGAGATGCGATGTAAATAAAAGAGATGTAATATGATAGAAAAGAGACCCGGGGGCCATAGGTTTCACTAGTGGCTTGTCTCAAGATAGCATATATTAAGGTGGGAGAACAAATTACTGCCGAGCAATTGATAGAAAAGTGCATAATTATAAAGACATCTAAGGCAATGATCATGAATATAGGCATCACGTCTGTGTCAAGTAGACCGAAACAATTCTGCATCTACTACTATTACTCCACACATCGACCGCTATCCAGCATGCATCTAGAGTATTAAGTTCATAAGAACGGAGTAACGCATTAAGCAAGATGGCATGATGTAGAGGGATAAACTCCTAGATGGCAACAATACAATACGTGCCTTGTTGCCCCTACTGTCACTGGGAAAGGACGCCGCAAGATTGAACCCAAAGCTAAGCTCTTCTCCCATTGCAAGAAAGATCAATCTAGTAGGCCAAACTAAACCAGTAATTCAAAGAGACTTTCAAAGATATCAAATCATGCATATAAGAATTCAGAGAAGAAGCAAATAATATTCATAGATAATCAAGTTCATAAATCCACAATTCATGGATCTCGGCAAACACACCGCAAAAGAGTATTACATCGAATAGATCTCCAAGAACATCGAGGAGAACTTTGTATTGAGAATCAAAGAGAGAGAAGAATTCATTTAGCTAATAACTATGGAACCGAAGGTCTGTGGTAAACTACTCACGCTTCATCGGAGAGGCAATGGTGTTGATGTAGAAGCCCTCCATGATCGATTCCCACTCCGGCAGATCGCCGGAAAAGGTTCCAAGATGGGATCTCACAGGTACAGAAGGTTGCGGCGGTGGAAAAGTGGTTTCGTGGCTCCCCCTGATGTTTCTAGGGTATAAGAGTATATTTAGGCGAAAGAAGTATGTCGGTGGAGCTACAAGGGGCCCACGAGGGTGGGGGCGTGCCTACCCCCCCTGGGCGCGCCCTCCTGCCTCGCGGCCTCCTTGCAGAGTCCCAGACTTCAATTACAAGTCTTCTGGATTGCTTTTGGTCCAAGAAAGATCCTCGTAAAGGTTTCATTCCGTTTGGACTCCGTTTGATATTCCTTTTCTGCAAAACACTAAAATAGGCACACACAAAAAACAGAAACTGGCACTGGGCCTTCGATTAATAGGCTAGTCCCAAAAATAATATAAAATAGCATATTAAAGCCCATTAAACATCCAAAACAGATAATATAATAGCATGGAACAATCAAAAATTATAGATACGTTGGAGACGTATCAAAGCACAGTCTTTGTAGCCTCAGGCTGAGGAATCTCAGGAGCAGTTTCTTCTGTTGTCTTCTTCTCCATTTCGTCAGCACTAGTAGCTGGAACTTCTTCAGGGATTGAATGAAGTGAGGCTTGACGTTGATCAAAACCCGTATAAATTTCTTTAGTTTGCACGGGGTACTGAGGAATTTGTTTCAGAGGAGTGGTCAGAGGAGAATTGGGATGATGACTTTCCCAATAATCATCATTCAACACTGGAGTCGTAGACCCGATGTCCACATCCTCTTCTTCAGCTTCTATTTCTTCAACGCCGGCCTCTTCAACAGTGAACTGAGGCAGCGGCGATGATACCAGTAGTGGTGAAGGGATTGCATCCACTTCAATTTCATCATCCAACTGCTCAGACGTAGCAGCAGATGGACTTTATTCATCAATGTCATCAGTGATGACATATTCTTCTCCAAAAGGAACAATCTCCTTTGATGGCATGACAGACAGAGGAACAACATCAATTGGATTCTTGTATGAGCTCGTCAAAGTCTTCACTTTCTTTGGAGCTGAAGACTCTGAGGCGTCTGATGCTTTCCTATTCTTCACAACTGCCTTTTCTGCAGCCTTTGTTTTCTTTGTCTCTGATGCAGAAGGAAGATGAGTGCTTTTCATCTGTGAAGACTTTGCAGGGAGAGCAGATGAAAGAGGCACAGATTCTTCAGGCACAACTGTTGCAATTGCCCTGGCAGGTTTAGATTCTTCAGGCGCAGCAGTAGATTCTTCAGCTGGCCTGGGTTCTTCATCAGGCGCAACATTGGTGGTTGCCGTGGTGGTTTCATCAGGAGCTGGAATAGCATCATCAGCCCTGGCACTCTCAGTGTCATCAGCAGCCTGATTTTCATCAGTTGTGCTAGCATGTTCTTCAGTGGGCTGAGCAGATGCTTCACCCTCAGGAATTTCTTGTCGCGCTTCGGCAACAACGTTGGTCTTGAGGCCTTTAGCCAGCTTGACGAATCTGACTTTGGCACCTAGCCACTCAGCACGATACGCGTCAAATTCACCACTGAGAGCTTTGATCTCAGACTAAATAGTCACAAGTTCTTCAGTGGTCATTTTCAAGACATTTTTCTTCAGATGATGCTCCTTCTTGTATTGAGCTTTCTTCACTAATCTTGCCTTATCGAATTTCCATTTTTCTTCAGTGATAAAGGTAGTCAACATGTGACTTTCTCCTGGTGTGAGGTTTAGATCAGGAAGAGGTGTGTTGGGATCTTTATACCAAAGATCGATGAAATTGAGGATCTTCTTTGGATCCAGCAAAAGTGGCACGGCACTGCCTTTGGCATTAGCGGCTCGGTGTTGTCGGTCTCTGATGATTTCTGCAAGTTCTTCATCATCAGCTTCATCATCAGACAACGGAACTTCAAAGGTGACCTGCTTCTTGTGAGGACTTGGGCTTGTGCTGCATCCAGCAGTGGCCTTTTTATTCAGTGACTGAGGCTGAGCCAAGGAACTTGCTGAAGCTCCTGAAGCAATTGAGAAGCATGTAGTCCTTTGGCACGTGGCAAGGTGCACAGGTGCAGAGGACTTTGCCGGTGCAGCTGAGGGCTTTGCTTGAGCAGGTGGCCTTGAGGGCTTTGAAGAGCTGGGCCGTGAGGGCATTGCTGAAGAAGATGGCTTCACAGCAGATTTCTTCTTCATAGCCTTCTTGGGCTGACTAGCAGACGCTTCGGCAGCAACAGAAGAATCTTCATTGAAATTCTTCACTCCTCTTTTGCTACCTTAGCCAATTTTCTTTGGCACTTGGCCCATTCCTTGGGAAATTCCTCACCTCTTCTGATGCTAGAGGGATCAGCTTCTTGGCCTGGAGCCAATGGAGGCCTTGGGCATGGAGGATTTACTGCGAATTTCTTCATGTACTTAGGAGTGACATGGTGGTATTCCCTCCATTCCCGTGCCCACCTGCATTCAATCCGCTGAATGCACACCTTGCGCTGATTTTTGTTCTCCTTGCCATGAGTGGCCTCATCAGGAGTACAATATTCTTCATAGATTTCTACAGGGATCTCAAAAGTAGTGTTGGTTTCAAGCCTTTTTCCTCCCTTTTGAGGATGCTTTTCTTCAGCCATATTCTTCAATTGAGGATTCTGAACAATGAATGTCTCTGAAGAAGTATGCAGTTTTTCTTTGAGGAACGCTGCAAATGAGTTAAGTTGATGAGAACCTAGTGATTCAGCAGCAGACATGTGTACCTGTGAACAGAGTATAGGTGCGAAGAATTTGGATAGGTCATATGCGTTCCCAGAATTTGTTTTTAAAAGGAATCAAGTTTGAGGAATTTGACCAGTGGAGTCTTGAGGAATTTTACTAAGAGTTCTTATCTTAGGTTCCAGAGTTGTATAGATTGGAAATCCACACAATTGAGGAATCTTGAAGAAAAATACATCTTAGAGAAATAGATCAAGAACAGAAGCAACTATGGTGTTTAACGATATGGAAGTTGAAGAATAAACACCTTTTGAAGATTTTGTGTAAAACATCATAATCAACAAGGGTGGTAAAAAGCGAGTTTTATTTAACCTTGATGAAGAACACGACGAACTGTGAGATGAACTATGTAAGTTCGTCCGTTCAGATCTTCCACACCCTTTGTTAACGGAGGAAGATAGCTACGGCAGCGGTGGAGGTGAAGATTTCTGCGGCCGGCGCGAGTACGATGGCGACGAGGTCGAGGCAGCTGAGCTCTTCCTCACTGGCGACGATGGAGATTAGCAGCGGTGCTAGGTTAGAGAGCTCGAGCGAAGGAGAGAGGTCGAGCGGAGTAAATGAGCTCAGGTGAAAGGGAGGGGTATTTATAACCGAAGTGAAAAACCGTTTGTTCGAGGAAATTGGACGAACATGCCCCTGACCCTTGCTATCCTAGCGACATGTGTCACCCACGTACTGAGAGGTGGAGATCATGTGAGATCGTGGGTGAGTAGTTTAATCCTGTCGTGGGATGCGGAAGGATTTGAGCGGCAAAAGCCGAAAAAACATATATGAAAATTTTAACATTTCGTTCGCAAATTCTTCAACTGTCAAGGACACAATGAAGATTTTGAACGAGTTTCAAATAGAATGCACATGAAGAATTTGTGAATGGACTGGGTTGAGTTTAGCATAGAGGGGGAACGAGTCCGATCACATTCACTTAGATGAAAAAGCAACTTGAAGAATTAGCTATAAGTGAATGCTATGGAGGACATGAAAAACTCAAATATCTATGTAGCAATGAAGAATATAGTCGGGAAGACTGAGGAAATTGCAAAGTTGAAGAATTTGAAAATCTTGAAGAAATTGCAACAACTCAAATTGAAGATTTTCAACTTTGGTTGGTGGCATAACCCACCGTATAAGAATGATGATTTTAGACACCGCATACAATTGTCGTAGGGTTCTGAGAATCAAATTCTTCGTTAATTTCTTCACAGTTAGAGGGTTAGTCTTCATTGATTGAATAAAAATGTTACTTCATGTGTTTCACATCTAAGTCATCAATTTTGCATAAGTGTTAGGATGTATGTCCTTTTAAAAGAACATTTGAAGATTCTAATATATTTTGCATAAGTGTTAGGATGTATTTAGCTCACACTGCAACTTGCTAAATCTCTTCTCATCCAAGGGCTTTGTGAAGATATCTGCCAGCTGATCTTCAGTATTCATGTGGTCGATGGAAATGTTACCCTTCAACACATGGTCACAAAGAAAATGATGACGAATTTGGATGTGCTTTGTCTTCGAGTGCTGAACTGGGTTGTGAGCAATCTTGATAGCACTCTCATTGTCGCAGTAGAGTGGCACATTCTTCACATTGATGCCATAGTCCTTGAGGGTTTGCTTCATCCATAGCAATTGAGCACAGCAAGATCCAGCAGCAATGTACTCAGCTTCAGCAGTAGAGAGTGATACGCAGTTCTGCTTCTTCGAAGACCAACATACCAAGGATCGTTCGAGGAAATGACATGTGCCTGATATTGACTTGCGGCCCACCTGATCACCAGCATAGTCAGAGTCAGAATATCCAATGAGATCAAAAGAAGAGCCCTTGGGATACCATAATCCAAGTGTTGGAGTGTGAGCTAGATATCGAAGAATATGCTTCACGGCCTTATGGTGTGATTCCTTCGGTGTAGCTTGAAATCGGGCACACATGCAAACACTAAGCATAATATCTGGCCTAGATGCACATAGATACAATAAAGAGCCAATCATGGAGCGGTGTACCTTTTGATCAAAGTCTTCACCGTTTTCATCGGTGCATAGATGGCCATTTGTGGGTATAGGGATTTTGACGCCTTTGCAATCTTGCATGTCGAATTTCCTCAACACATCCTTCAGGTATTTCTCCTGGGATATGAATATGTCATTGTGTTGTTGACGAATTTGAAGACCTAAGAAGAATTTCAACTCTCCTGTCATAGACATTTGATATTCCTCACTCATCATATAGGCAAATTTGTCACTATAACGTTGGTTAGTACAGCCAAAGATAATATCATCAACATATATTTGGCACACGAATAATTCATCATCATATGTTTTGCTGAAAAGAGTTGGGTCAAGTGAACCGGGTTTGAAGCCTTTATTCATGAGGAATTCCTTCAATGTATCATACCATGCCTGAGGTGCTTGCTTGAGGCCATAGAGGGCCTTGTTGAGTCTGTAGACGTGATTTGGAAGTTTTGGATCCTCAAAACCTGGTGGTTGAGCAACATATACTTCTTCCTCAAGCTTACCATTAAGGAATGCTCTTTTCACATCCATTTGATGTAAGATGATATTATGATGGTTAGCATAAGCAAGCAATATGCGAATAGCCTCAAGTCTAGCAACAGGTGCAAAAATTTCATCGAAATCAATTCCTTCCACCTGTGTGTAGCCTTGAGCTACAATACGAGCCTTATTCCTCACCACAAGGCCATTTTCATCTTGCTTGTTGCAGTAGATCCATTTGGTGCCGGTGATATTGTGCTTGTGTGGATCTGGTCGCTTGACAAGCTCCCAGACATTATTGAGCTCGAATTGATGCAATTCATCTTGCATAGCTTGAATCCACTCAGACTCCATGAATGCTTTATCAACTTTGGTGGGCTCTGTGATGGAGACAAGCACAAAATGCCCACAAAAGTTAGACAAATGTGAAGCTTTTAAGCGCATGAGAGGACCTGGTGCGTTGATGTCGTTGATGATTCTCTCAATCTGCACTTCATTTGCAATGCGAGGATGAGCAGGTTGACGACTTTGTTTTGGCCCAGCAATTTCTTCGGGGCCATTTTCTTCAGTAGCACCAATGTGATTTTCTTCACGATCCGGAATTATTTCTTCAGCAGATTCTTTGGTAGGGATGACATCTCAGTAGCCTTGAACTTGATGGATTCCTCAGGTGACATTTCATCTAGCACAGGAGGTAGGTGCTCTCTTTGCGAGCCATTAGTCTCATCAAACCGCACATCTACAGTTTCAACAACCTTGTGATGATAGGTGTTGAAGACTCTGTAGGTGTGCGAGTCCTATCCATAACCAAGCATAAAACCCTCATGTGCTTTCGGTGCAAATTTAGAGTGATGGTGAGGATCTCTAATCCTGCATTTTGCACCGAAGACTTTGAAATAACTTACATTGGGTTTCTTGTCAGTGGGGAGTTCATATGAGGTCTTTTTGAAGAATTTGTGAATATATGCCCTATTGATGATGTGGCATGCAGTATCAATAGCATCAGGCCAGAAACGAGGTGGAGTCATGTATTCATCAAGCATAGTGCGAGCCATCTCAACAAGAGTCCTGTTCTTGCGCTCCACGACACCGTTTTGCTGAGGAGTATAGGGACCAGATAACTCGTGAGTAATACCAAGTATATCAAGATATTCATCGAGACCAATATTCTTGAACTCGGTTCCGTTATCACTCCAGATATGCTTAATCTTCACACCGAAGTTCGTAGATGCCCTTGAGGAAAATCGTTTGAAGACTTCCTGCACCTCATTTTTGTAAGTGACGATATGCACCCAGGTGTAACGAGAATAATCATCAACAATGACAAAGCCATATAATGATGCAGAATTAGTGAATGTGGCATAATGAGTATGGCCAAAGAGATCCATGTGAAGTAATTCAAAGGGACAAGAAGTGGTCATGATAGTCTTTGCGGGATGCTTGGCTCTGGTGGTCTTTCCAGCCTCACAAGCCCCACAAAGATGATCTTTGAGGAATTTGACACCCTCGATGCCAATGACATGATTCTTCTTTGCGAGTGTATGCAAGTTCCTCATCCAGGATGACCAAGTCGTCGATGCCATAACCAGACTTCTGAAGCTTTTGCAAGTAGACACGTGGCAGGCTGTGGTCCTAAAGAAAAATCAACAATGTACAAGTCTCCTCTCCTAAAGCCTTCGAAGACTTTGGAATTTTCAGATTCCATTAGCACAATGCAATGATATTTGCCAAAGACGACAACCATATCAAGATCACAAAGCATTGAGACAGACATGAGGTTGAATCCTAAGGACTCGACAAGCATGACTTTGTCCATGTGTCTATCCTTTGAGATTGCAACCCTAGCTAGACCCAATACCTTGCTTTTGCCTTTGTCAGCATAGGTGATATGCTTCATATGAGATGGAGACAAAGCAGTGTCCATCAAAAAGTTCCTGTCACCAGTCATGTGATTTGTACATCCACTGGCGAGGACCCACTCAGTAGCTTTGGGTTGTTCATCCTACAGATGAATTAGTGCAACTTACGAACCCATATACTTCATAAGTGAAGAATATGAAATCAATTTCATCAACTGTAACAGATATAGCAATATGAGGACGTGAGAAATGAGTAATTCATTTTTTCATGATTAGCTTGCGTCCATTCAAGCATATTCAGGTCTCCAGCAAATTCTTAAGACGATTAAGTTTGTCTGGAGACCTGACCCTGCATAAGAGATTAGTTCTTTTTCTTCACCAACCACATCTGGAGGGGTGGCAAAGAGTTCATCATTCCGCGAGCTCCATAAGAAAAAGATGGCATAGAAGCTAGTGCACTTTGTTTCAAAGAAGCGGGGTTAGGATAAGCATATGAATAAGCAGAGAAATTCTTCGAGGACTTATGAACATAATGGTTTGAAGAATAATGCACATATTCATAGTCTTTGGACTTTCCCTGTGAAACAGAAGTGTTAGCACGATGATGTTCATATGAGGATTTTGATCCATGTGAGGAATTTGATCCAGATGAAGAATTTGGTCCATAAGAGGACTTGGATCCATATGAAGATTTTGATCCATATGAAGATTTTGATCTGGGGTTCCTATTCTTCATAGGTGGTGTCATGACGACATTCACCTAAAGATTTTCAAGACACCTTTTGGGAACCCAGATTTTCTTCATAGGGGGACCGTTCCTGAAGTTAGTTCCAACATATCGAGCAAATACTTCACCATTCTGATTCTTGAACAGTTTATAGTTGGAGTCAAATGACTCATCAGAGGAATATGAAGATTCACATGTAAAGCCAGATGATGTGCATGGATCTATAGGAGGTCCTTTCGCAGCAATCCATGAGGTTTTGGGGTACTGCTCAGGTTTCTAGTAGGTCCCATCATTATTGAGTTTCCTCTCAAAGGCAATACCCTCTTTCCTAGGGTTCCTGTTCGAGATCTGCTTTTTGAGCACATCACAAAGAGTCTGATGCCCTTTGAGGCTTTTGTATATGCCTATCACATACAATTCCTTCAACCCTGCATTATCGTCAGTGATACTTGTGGTATCCTCAGATGAGGAATTTGTGACCACAGAGACAGTTGAAGAATTTGCAGCAATAGAAGCATTTGGACATTCAGGTGAAGAATTAGCAGATTCACGCTCAATGCATTTCAGACATGGTGGAATAAATTCTTCCTGAGCGGAACTAATCTGTTGAGCAAGCAATGAATCATTTTCCTTCTGAAGATCTTCATAACTCACCCTTAGCTTTTCAAGATCTTTCTTTCTTTGAATAAATTCATAAGAAAGCTTCTCATGATCAGATAAGAGAGTGTTATGATGACTTTGAAGATTGTCAAACTTAGATTGAAGTCTCTGAACATTATCAGTCAAAGTCTTAGTTCGATTCAATTCCTCACCCAGCAGGTCATCGCTTTTGACTTAGCAGATTTGAATCTTTTACAAAGCCTTTTGTTGTTTAGCAACAATTTTAGCAAGTTTGGAATATCTAGGTTTGAGATTGTCATCAGATTCATCCTCACTAGATTCAGAGGGGGAATGTTTGAGTACCTTGGCACCTTTTGCCATGAAGCAATAGGTGGGAGCATAGTCATCCACGCTCTTGTCAGCAGAGTTGGGGAGGTCATTTTCTTCAGTGTTGAAGATGGACTTGCTGACGTAAGCAGTAGCGAGGGCTAGGCTCTCCACGCCAGAGTCAGACTCCTCAGATTCCTCCTCTTCCACATT
Source organism: Triticum timopheevii (assembly GCA_963921465.1). NCBI lineage: Eukaryota > Viridiplantae > Streptophyta > Magnoliopsida > Poales > Poaceae > Triticum > Triticum timopheevii. Next base: position 476,630,669 of record OY997268.1, read on the forward strand.
TTCCTCAGATTCAGCTTCAGAGTCCATTTCCTTGCCAATAAATGCCCGTGCCTTTTTGGAACTGCTCTTCTTGTGAGATGAAGACTTTGAAGTTTTTGATGACGAGGACTTTGAAGATTTCTTTTTCTTCTTTGAGTCATCAGAATCATTATCTTTGTACTTCTTCTTCTTTGATTCCTTTTCCCACTAAGGACAATCAGACATGTAGTGACCAGGTTTCTTGTATTTGTGGCAAGTCCTCTTTTTGTAGTCACGAGATGAGGAATCATCACTTCTTGAAGACTTTCCAAAGCAACCACGGCAAGAGAACTTCTATAATTTCTTCAGTAGCATTGCTAGCTCCTGGCTCAGTTCTTCAGGATCACCAAGGCTGCTACCAGAATCTTCACCTTCAGATTCAGAGACTGCCTTGGCCTTCAGTGCATGTGATCTTCCAAAGCTCGGTCCATAGAGGTCTCTCTTCTCAGCAAGCTGGAACTCATGAGTATTTAGCCTCACGAGGATATCAGCAGGATCTAGAGACTTGTAATCAGCTCGTTCTTGAATCATCAGTGCAAGAGTATCGAATGAGGAATCAAGTGATCTCAACAATTTCTTCACCACCTCATGGTCGGTGATGTTAGTGGCACCAAGTGCTTGAAGCTCATTTGAGATGTCAGTGAGGCGATCGAAGGTTTGCTGAACATTTTCATTGCCGAGTCTTTTGAAGCAGTTGAAGAGATTGTGAAGAACATCAACTCGGGAGTCACGTTGAGTGGAGACTCCTTCGTTGACCTTGGGCAGCCTGTCCCAAATTAGCTTTGCAGTTGCCAAAGCACTCACGCTGTCGTACTGTCCTTTGCTCATATGGCCACATATGATATTCTTCGCTTGAGAGTCGAATTGCTTGAATCTCATCACATCAGCAGCATTCACACACGGAATGACTGAGGGAACACCATTTTCCACAACATACCAGAGATCGTTATCAATTGCCTCAAGATGCATGTGCATATTGTTCTTCCAGTAGGGGTAGTCCGTCCCATCGAAGGTAGGACACCCAGCCGAGACCTTGATCATTCCTGCAGTCGACATAACTAAAAATCCAGGTGGTTAAACCAAAATCACACAAAACAAGGGAGTACCTTGCTCTGATACCAATTGAAAGTGTGTTATATCAACTAGAGGGGGTGAATAGGCGATTTTTACAAATTCGTCAATGAGGAATTTCTAGGTGAAGAAATTCCTAAGTAACGACACACTAGCAGTGGAATAAGTACTCAGGTATAAGCATAACAGAGCAATAGCATAGTCATCATGATGAAATGAAAACAATCACAGAGTACAGATAGCATGAAAATAGGATAAGCAGGCTGAAGACTATGTGACTGAAGAAATTAGGATTGAGGAATTAAAGAAAGTCTTTAGTCAAAGTCTTCAAACAGTAATGATCAGGTCCATCAACGCATAAATGAGGAAATGAAAGGGTTGAGGAAATAGAACCAGTTGGCTTGGTGAAGACAATGATTTGGTAGACCAGCTCCAACTGATGTGACAGTTGTACGTCTGGTTGGAGCGGCTGGGTATTTAAACCTGAGGACACACAGTCCCGGACACACAGTCCTCACCGTATTCTCCTTGAGCTAAAGTCACACATACCTCGCACAATCACTCGTGGTAAGTCTTCAGGTGACTTCCAAACCTTCACAGACTTGGTCACTCGGCGATCCACAATTCCTCTTGGATGCTCATACCACGACGCCTAACCATCTGGAGGATACACGGTCCTCAAAGGTAACAAGCGTTGGTTCCACACAGGAGCAATATCTTCAGTGATGCTCAATCACTTTGGGTTTGTAGGTGTTTGGGTTTGGGTTTTTGGGTTTTCCTCACTTGATGATTTTCGTTCAAAGTCCTCGGAGGATGGGATGCTCTCAATGACAAGTGTCAGTTTCTCTCGGAGCAGCCAACCAGCTAGTGTTGTAGGGGGCGGCTATTTATAGCCTAGGGAGCAGGCCGACATGATAAGACATAAATGCCCTTCAATGATATGACTGTTATGTGGGTAGATATTTTGGACAGCTGGCGCATAGCACAGCAACGGTCGGAAATATGAGGTTCAAGTTGCTCAAGGCTATCATGTTCCTCACTGTGTAGGCAATCTGCACTGACGAATTCCTAACTCCTCAGTCAGAACAAATTCCTCAAAGACCAGAAGATCTTCGTCTCTGTCACTCAAGAAATTGACTGAACTGATATGAGATTTCCAATGGCTTCACTCGAAAGGATTGGGTAGGTGTAGGATTTTGAGATGAGCATCACTTGGAAATTACTTTCCTTAGTATTACCTCGAACCCCTTTAATAGTACGGTGTTTCCTATGACTCAAGAAAGAGAAAATGAAACTACGAAAACAAAAGTCTTCACGCTTCATAATCCTCGCATGAATATCCAAGTCTTCAAGGTCACACCAATTTCTTCACTTTCAAAATCTTCAGGAGAACCAAAGTCCGCAGCTGAAGACATACATTTTTAGGGGTCGACAATTCATCATAAATATCAAACTCCTCATTGACTTATAGAGCCTATGTACACTCACAAACATATTAGTCCCTTAACCTATAAGTATTCAATACACCAAAATCACTAAGGGGCACTAGATGCACTTACAGATCCTAACTCAGAGTGGTTACAAAAGCATCTTGTAGAATATCGGTCCAATGAGAACAATATGTATGAGTCCATAGAAGAGTTAGATGATATGGATAAATTAGGACAAGGTTTTACATCAGTCGATCCATTAGAAGAGATAGATATAGGAGATGGTTCAATTCCTAGGCTGACATTTGTAAACAAAAATTTAAGAGACGGTCATAAAGCTAAGTTGATTGAGCTGTTGAAAGAATATGTTTGTTGCTTTGCATGGGAATATCATGAGATGCCAGGTTTAAGCCGAGAGCTAGTGGAGCATCAGTTACCTATAAAGGCCGGTTTTAGACCATACAAGCACTCGGCCAGAAAGTTTAATCCAAAAACGTATGACCGGATCAAGGAAGAGATCGGTTGTTTGCTTAAAGCTAATTTTATTAGGCCTTGCAGGTATGTTGAGTGGACTTCTAATATTGTGCCAATAGAGAAGAAAGGCTCCGGCAAGTTGAGGGTGTGCATTGATTTCAGAGATGGCCGAAGAGGACATGTCCAAAACAGATTTTCGATACCCCGGTTTACTTGGTTTATTTGAGTGGACGGTGATGACCTTTGGATTAAAGAATGCCAGTGCCACATACCAAAGGGCTATGAATTTAATTTTTCATGATTTACTTGGTGTTATACTTGAGGTCTATATTGATGATATTGTTGTCAAATCGGATGCTTTTGAATCTCACTTATCCGATTTGCGTTTGGCTTTTGAAAGAATGAAGAAATATGGGCTGAAAATGAATCCTTTAAAGTGTGCCTTTGTTGTATCAGATGGGAAGTTTCTGGGTTTCATTATTATTGAAGATGGCATGGAAATTGATCCCAAAAATATACAAGCTATACAGAAAATAGAGGCTCTAACATGCAAGAGAGATATGCAAAAATTCCTTAGCAAGGTCAATTATTTGAGGAGATTCATAGCCAATCTATCAGGGAAGGTTGATGCATTTACTCCTATCCTCCGGTTAAAGAATGATGTTGATTTTACTTGGGGGGGGGGGACAACAAGAGGCATTTGATATGATTAAGAAATATTTGTGCACTCCTCCGGTTATGAAAGCGCCCCGGCATAGGGAGCCATTTAGTCGATGAAGGTATTTGTGGCACTCATCAGTCGGCTCCCAAGATGAAATGGTTATTACGACATGCTGGGTTTTATTGGCCGACGATGGTTAATGATTGCTTCCGGTATTATAAAGGATGTGAAGCTTGTAAAAAGTTTGGTCATATTCAGTTGGCTCCCGCTGCTACATCCTATTATCAAGCCGTGGCCTTTTAGAGGTTGGGGATTAGACTTTATTGGAGAGGTTCATCCTTCTTCTTCAAAAGGGCATCGGTTCGTGTTGGTGGCAACTGATTATTTCACTAAATGGTCTAAAACAATACCGCTCAAAAATATGACGCATACAGAGGTAATTCAATTCATAATTGAGCACATTATTCATAGATTCGGCATTCCTCAAATATTAACTACGGACCAAGGTTCATCCTTTATGTCACATCAAGTTAGAGAATTTGCCGAATCATATAAGATAAAGTTGCTCAATTCATCCCCATATTATGCCCAAGCCAATGGACAAGCTGAGTCTAGCAATAAAATATTAATCAAGTTCATCAAGAAGAAGATTGAGGATAACCCAAGGAGATGGCATGAGCTACTGTCCGAAGCTTTGTGGGCACACAGAATCTCAAGGCATGGTGCTAGAAAGGTAACTCCATATGAGCTCGTATATGGTCAAGAGATCGTTTTACCAGTGGAAGTGAATTTGAATGCTTTGAGAATAGCCAAACAAAATGATTTATCGGTGGTGGACTTTTATAACCTGACGATGGACAATATTGATGAAGTCATCGATAAATGTTTAGCTGCTTTGAAGGCCGTAGAGAGAGATAAGTTGAGGGTGGCAAGAGCTTACAATAAGAAGGTCAAGTTGAAGAATTTCCAAGTTGGTGATCTCGTGTGGAAGGTGATTCTACCAGTTGGTTCAAAAGATAGAAAATTCGGGAAGTGGTCTCCTAGTTGGGAAGGTCCTTTTAAGATTACAAGAGTAGTTCCTAGAAACTCATATGTGGTGGAGTCCATACAAGGCACATTGTTACCTCGAGCTCTCAATGGCAAATATTTAAAGAAGTATCACCCGAGTCTGTGGCAATAAGCCTAGATAGGCAACGACCGATATATGACTATCGTCCTAAGCAAAGACATGGCCGATAAATAACTATCGCCCTTAGCATAAACATGGTCGATACATAATTATCGCCCTGATAAATATAAATGGCAGATGGAGTGTTGACATCGTCCTTAGAACAAATACATTGCAAATTATTTTTTGGCACGCAAGTTTTACCGAAAAACAGGGGGGCATCTGTTGACACTAGATTTTGGCATGGTCAAAAACACAATTAAGATGGACTTGAATGAAAAAGTGCTCAAAGTGAGAAAGTTCTATATCATCAAAAGGAGAAACTTTGATATTTGGGCCATAGCCATCCGATCTCATCTCTAAGGCCAAAGTTGTGTTTGAAGTACTGAGATTTTGCATTCAGAACACCATTCGGCTGATTATGCCCCCAAGACAGCCTCGTATGGAAAAATGATCTACACGGGTTGTCTTTGTATCGTCGAAACAATCAATTTTGATATAAAAATTGTTCCAATCCTAGTTTGTATGCAAAAGTTAGAGCCATCGCAATGCAGCTCTGTCAGGAGGCAAAAAATGGCGCGCCTCCACCAGGCACCCTGTCTGACGGGTAGCGCGAATAATAGCCTGTTTTGCGCGAGCGATTTGACCCTTAAGATGACCTCTGATCAAAAAACGTTCAACATGAAAGTTTGTCTCGTCGAAATGATCAAGAATGCTTTTGGACTTGTTTCCATCCAAGGTCGTTTACAACCACAAAAAAGACACGCAAGGTGCAGCCACTTTAAACCGAACAGTTTTGGAAAGTTCGAACAAAACCAATCCGAATTTTACTAGAGTTTTGTACATGAATCCAAGCCTTTTCCTTGCACGGGAAGTCCAGCTGCCTCTTATATACCTAAGGGGTGACGGCTGATTGAACAACAACATACAATCGCAAAACCCATCTACAAACTTTCATCTCCTACCCTAGTTTTCTGCTTCTCGTTCATCGATGTTCTTCGGTTTGGAGAGCTTCGATCTACCAAGTCCTAGGGGCACGCAAACCGACCTAGGGCAGCCCATCACTGCCGTGTGTCCAGACGGGGTCTCTCTCGGCCGCGTGGGGTTTTGGGTCTTCAAAAGAGATCGCTGGATTGTCTTGCGTATCGCGCTTCCGGTGAGCCTCCTTCGGCGACGTGTCTTGCATATCGCGCTCGACGCCGAGGGTACACGGTGACGTGTTCGTGTGCAAACACATAGCAAAAGTATGGGCAACGGAAAGAGTAAAGCATGCAAGTGCAACAATGTAAAGGGACGGGAATTGGAAAGTGCAAACACAATGGAGACACGGACATTTTTGGCGTGGTTCCGATAGGTGGTGCTATCGTACGTCCACGTTGATGGAGACTTCAACCCACGAAGGGTAACGGTTGCACGAGTCCATGAAGGGCTCCACCCACGAAGGGTCCACGAAGAAGCAACCTTGTCTATCCCACCATGGCCATCGTCCACGAAGGACTTGCCTCACTCGGGTAGATCTTCACGAAGTAGGCGATCTCCTTGCCCTTACAAACTTCTTGGTTCAACTCCACATCATGTCAGAAGCTCCCAAGCGACACCTAACCAATCTAGGATACACCACTCTCCAAAAGGTAATAAACGGTGTGTTGATGATGAACTCCTTTCTCTTGTGCTTCAAATGATAGTCTCCCCAACACTCAACTGTAACGCCCCGGATGCAACTTTCCATATTCGTAACTCCAATTCTTGCCTTTTCCGGAGATGCGTTATGATATTTCCTTCGTGGTTGGGTTTTTGTCATTTGTTTTGCATTTTATTCATGTCATGAATCTCATCTCTTTGCATCATTTGCATTGCATCATGTCATCATGCAACCCTTTTTAAAACTCATCTAAATAAAACCGTATGGATCTTCGGTCCATTTAAATCGAGGGAAATGCACATGGTGATTTCTCTTTATAACATATATCCTCCCAATATTATTAGGGAGCTATAAAACTAATATTCCATTGTTTTGGAATTAACCATAACACACTTGCAAACAAATCCCATGCCTTTCTATCTAAACCCTTGGCCTCAACTTTTCCCATAATTTGTTTCATCACTTTTCCAATCTCCATCAAAATTCCCAACATTTTTGGACACTTCCAAAACCTTGTTCTAGTTCAAACCATTTGAATTAAATTCAAATGAGTTTGAATTTAAATCTTGCATTCATGCCAACTTCTATTTCCTTGGATCAAGCTCATTTTTGTGAATCCGAGGAAATTATCTGCGTGTCCAACTTCTTCCCCTAACCCCTCTTTCTTTTCTTTCTTAATCCCTGTTTTTTTTCTTTTATTTTAGTAGGGAGAGAGAGCCCAGCCGCAACCTGCAGCCAGACCGGCCCGTTCCACCAGCCCAGTTAGGCCACCCACAGCCCAGCCGGCGCCCTGTAAACCCTAGCCGATCCCCACGCGCTACCCTCCTCTTGATCTCTCCCTCCACTCTCTCCCTGCGCCGCCACTTGCTCGATCCCACTCGTGCAGCGCCCGATCCCCATCTCCTCCCTCGCGCCACCATCTCCCTCGCTCGACCCCCTCGGCCTCCTCCACCCCATCGCCGTTCGGAGCCGCGCCCGTCCCTATGCATTGGCGCCATGGCCAGCACCACCGCCTCCGCACCCGGCCACATGCGGCCTCCTCCTCTGTCGCCCATCGCGCCATCTTCTGCGTCATCGCGTCGCCATGTCACCTCGCCCGCGCCACCACTTCTCTACCTCTCCTGGAGCTTCGTCCGCCGGCCACCGGAGCCGTTGCTGGCTGCCGCTCCGTGCTCCTCGCTCCCCTTGCTAGCCAGGAGCTCGATCCCGAGCGCCTTCAGCCCGTCCGACCTCCTCTGCCTCGCTGGCCTCCAGCGTTGACCAAGCACCCGCGCAGTCGTATGCGTGAGCTGCTTCTGCGGCAAGGTCCAGCCAGCGCCCTACCGGCCTGCCTCCGCTCAAGCTGCTGACCATCTCCTGCCGCTGACCACCACCATTGCCTCCTTGCTGCTGGAATCCCGAGGCCCTTGTGTTGTTTTGTGTTGGACCGTCAAGGCCGGCAAGATCGACTACATGGACGCCAAGACCACACCAGGACCGCCAAGCATCGTCTCCGGGAGTTTTCCCCAAGTACCACTACGGTCGTCATCCGCCAAGTACCCCTTCGGATCACCAAGTTCGACTACCATCGTCATGAACCGCTTACGAAACGTGTACCACTACCGTCGACCCGAGAAGACCCCGTGGACTCAGGTTCCTTGTGGTGACCCCGAACATCTACGCATCATAACAACTACTTCAACTACGAAACGTGTACAACTACCACCGCCGCCGTGTACCACTACTTCCCACTACGACACGAGTACAACTACTTCCCACGATGACCCGTGAACGTCTACTTCCTCTTCATTGCACCGAACTCGTTTCGCCCCGAAAATGCACGCTTCGAAGGTATAACCGCCGTGGCACCCTTTCGTTCCGCCATGGTGACCAAATGCTTCATAACATGCTCATGTCAACATTTTCATAAAATTGCATAAAACTTGTTTATGTCATCCGCATCATGTTAACAACATTTAAATGATTAAAATTGTTGTTGCATTAAATTGCTAAATAACATGAGGATTTATCGGAATTGTTGTTTGATGTTTCCGGCCTCATTTAAACTTGCCTAAATAGTTAGTTTAATTATGCTTCACCTCTTGCCATGTTAACCAACATTTAACCGGACATGCATCATAGTTGATTGTGCATTATGCCATGTTTATGCTTGTGCATTTACCATGTTGTTTGTTTCTTTCCGGTGTTGCTTCTTAGTTCCGGTAATGTTGCGATTGTGAGGATTCGTTCGACTACTCCCGTTTGTCTTCTTCATGGACTTGTTCTTCTTCCTAGCGGGATTTCAGGCAAGATGACCGCTACCCTGGATCTCACTACTGTCTTTGCTATGCTAGTTGCTTCGTTCTATCGCTATGCCGCGTTACCTATCATTTGTTCTTCAAGCCTCCCCAAATTTCCATGAACCTCTAACCTTTGACACCCTTCCTAGCAAACCATTGTTTGTCTATGTTACCGCTTTTGCTCAGCCCCTCTTATAGCGTTGCTAGTTGCAGGTGAAGTTGAAGATTTCTCCATGGTGGACAGGGTTTATGTTGGGATATCACAATATCTCTTATATTATTAATGCATCTATATATTTGGTAAAGGGTAGAAGGCTCGGCCTTATGCCTGGTGTTTTGTTCCACTCTTGCCGCCCTAGTTTCCGTCATACAGGTGTTATGTTCCCGGATTTTGCGTTCCTAACGCGGTCAGATGATTTGTGGGACCCCCTCGACAGTTCGCTTTGAATAAAACTCCTCCAGCAAGGCCGAACCTTGGTTTTACCATTTGCCTCACCACCACCTACTTTTCCCTTGGGAGTAATTAACCCAAGGGTCATCTTTATTACAGCCCCCCCGGGCCAATGCTTGTCTAAGTGTTGGTCCAAACTAGAGCACCGTGCGGGACCATTCCTTGGCAACTTGGATTCGTCGGTACCTGTATGCTTCGCTTATCCGGTGTTGCCCTGAGAACGAGATATGTGCAGCTCCTATCGGGATTGTCGGTGCATCGGGCGGCTTTGCTGGTCTTGTTTTACCATTGTCGAAATGTCTTGTAAACCGGGATTCCGAGACTGATCGGGTCTTCCTGGGAGAAGGAATATCCTTCGTTGATCGCGAGAGCTTATCATGGGCTAAGTTGGGACACCCCTGCAGGGTATAAACTTTCAAGAGCCGTGCTCGTGGTTATGTGGCAGATGGGAATTTGTTAATGTCCGGTTGTAGATAACTTGACACCTGATCTGAATTAAAACGCATCAACCGCGTGTGTAGCCGTGATGGTCTCTTCTCGGCGGAGTCCGGGAAGTGAACACGGTTTCTGTGTTTTGATTGACGTAAGTAGGTGTTCAGGATCACCTCTTGATCATTACTAGTTGACGACCGTTCCTTTTGCTCCTCTTCTCGCTCTCATTTGCGTATGTTAGCCACCATATCATGCTTAGTCGCTGTTGCAACCTCACCACTTTACCCCTTCCTTTCCCATTAAGCTTTGCTAGTCTTGATACCCATGGTAATGGGATTGCTGAGTCCTCATGGCTCACAGATTACTACAACAATAGTTGCAGGTACAGGTTATGCGATGATCATGACGCGAGAGCGATGCTTGCTTGTTTGGAGTTCTTCTTCCGCCTTTTCTTTGATCAGGGGATAGGTTCCAGGTCGGCAGCCTGGGCTAGCAGGGTGGGTGTCGTTTGAGTTTCTGTTTGTGTTTCATCCGTAGTCGGATGTTGCTCTTATGTATATGTGATGTTGTATTCATGTGGCATTGTATGCCTTATGTATGTATTCCCATCTATTATGTAATGTTGATGTAATGATATCCACCTTGCAAAAGCGTTCCAATATGTGGGTCTATCCTTGGTGGGACCTTCGAGTTCCTTTTGGATAGGGTCGCATATTGGGCGTGACAAGTTGGTATCAGAGCCTCGACCGACCATAGGAGCCCCCTTGATTGTTGGCCGTTGTTGAGTCTAGAAGAAAACTATTTTGAGTCTTAGGATTATATATATCGGAGAATAGGATTCTTTTTACTCCTCAGCCCCTTCGTCGCTCTGGTGAGGACTCTTGACGTAGATGTTTTGTGTTTCCTCACCTCAAATTTCACTAAAAAAAATTTAGGATCACGCGGGTATCTTGGAATCGTTCCGATATTCTTATGACGAGAACATTGTTCTTGGTGCCTCCTGACATTTAGGGGTTGTGGCAATGTCCCGGGGAGTTGAGCTCCGAGGTGTTGTCATCATAATTTTATCGTTGCAGTTCTGGAATACTTGAGTTTTGCCGACATCGAAAATCTCTTTTATGCAGTTGTTGGTGAGATAACCTCGACGCCACCCAGTACTGGGGAGTTCGGGAGTATTGCCATAGCTCGTATAACGGATGCTTTTAGAAGGTTGAGGTTCATGATTTCCGAAGGTTTCTTGGTTATGTGTTGACGGATGGATACAGTTGGATGTAGGGTTTGTTAGTTTGGGTGAGATATATTGCTTCCCCTGTATCCCCAACACCAGATTGCATAACCAGAAAGTTTCGGGAGTTTATAGGTGGGAATTCAAGTAGCTCCTAGAATATCTTTCCGACAAATGCATGATATGGGATTGGGTAAATCTCTATCATATGTATTTGTTCCGGCTTATTCTGCAAGCCAAATCCTTTGTTTTGTTTTATTTGTGGTATTCGAGTTGCTTCGAAGTCAAATGTTGAATCCATACCTTTCCTAAACAGTGTTCTCATATTGCTATGTGAATACTAATCCTTTTTGACCATTAAGGTTGTCATGTTAATTTTTTTCCCAACCGGCGTGCTTCTCCTCAAGTGGATCCGATCATTTTCAACATCCGCAAGATCAACTCTAAGTTTTTCTCACCGGTGTTTGTTTCATCCGTCCCCAAGTTGCCTTTGTTTTCCCGCCCTCCCACCCTTTTTCTTCAAGGACTCAGATTTCTTAATCAAGTATCCATTTATTCATGTGAAGTCACTTCACTCTTTTCAATCATTGTTCTGATCCGGTGATCCCTCGTGAAGATGCTCACGAGCTTCAAGTTCATCATCTTTCATAATTTTTTTCTTCTCCGGTGGATCTAACTCAAGCTTTCGGTGTTGATCATATCTCTTACTTTTGTTTCACATATCTTCCCATGTGAATTTCTTATCCAAGTCTCTCTTATTTATTCACCTCTCCCAGTTCATATCCGGAGTGTTGAAGATATCTCAGAAGAATCGTGTTTCCATTCATAATACGTTCAAGCTTTTTGGAGATTGTTATCTCATTCAAGCCATTTAATTCAACTGGTGCAATCTATTTGTAAAATCATTTCAACGGTGTTTCTCTTGAGTGGGCCCTAACCCACAGGTCTTTTCCCAGGATCTTACCTGACTCTTCTAATTTTCCCGGAGCCATTCCCAAATTCTTTTCGAAGTTTGACATAAGAATGAATTATCATCAGTCAAATGTCTTTCTCCAAGATCTTTGAAATTCTTTCGTCGTTGGTTCAACCTTTCTAATTTTCATTCTGGAGTGTCTCAACAATTCATGGTGGTGTTTATCGTTGTCATTCTCGGATTTTGAAGACCGAAGAAGAGTTCCTCTTAAATCTTTACCCGTTCTTCCAGAGATTCATGGTTCTAGCTTTATGCCACCCTCTCATAATTGTTTTTGATTGTGACAATTCTTTTCTTACCATCCAGAGCATTTCATGAGTTGTTTCTATTTCTTTCCTCCGAAGGCCATCATGTCATAATTCTTCATTCTCAGCGTGTAGCTATCGTTCTCCAAATCTTACCGGTGCATCGTTCAAATAACCTCTAATAAGTTCATGGCCTCTTCGTTTTCATGTATCTAAACCCCCTCAAGTATCTTCATTCGTTTTCCAATTCTTCCCGGTGAATTGTGCCTTTGCTATGTTCATTTTCAACTCTTATGGTGGTTCGTTCGAGATACTTCAGCTTTTCTTTTCCGGAGTTTCTAGTTTTCCGCATTATCTCGTCGCGAAGCTCCTTCTAAATCATCGTTCACCTTGTGTTTTCAAGTTCTCTTTCTTTTTATCATCCTTTTATTATCGGAGTTCTTCATGGAGACTCTACATGGTGGTTTGTCAAGGATTCTTTTCATTCTTCAATTGTTCTTCAAGATTTCTCTCGAAGTATGATCCGCCAAGCTACACTCTAAAATAAACATGGTGCTCAACACATGTTTTTGTTTTGAGGCGTTCAACTATTCTTCATCTTGCATTCCTAAGTGCAATGCTCCTACCCTATATTTTGAGATGGTGTTATATCATTCTTGGCAATTTCCATTCATGTTTCGTGATTCACATGTTGTCAAGAATGAGGTATTTTAAATCCATCAATCTCTTCGTTGGAGTTATCTTGTGTCAGATTTCACCTAAAGCTCTTCCTTAAGGGTTGTTGCTGTTTGTGGTGATTATGCATGACCCAAGCTTGCTCTTTATCCTCTTGGTGGAAGAAGTTTTCATCTCTTTGGTGCTCTCAGTCAAATCAATGGTTTCCATTAGTGGCCGGTTGTCACCTCATAGTCTCGAGATGTTTTCCATAAGCCCACAACAAGCTTATCCTTTCATTGTTGCTAATCCAATAACTCCGTTCTAGCTTTTCCTGTAAGCGTGCTCTTTCAAGATCAAGTTTTCCTCCGTTCATTCCATTCCATTCTTACATTTCTTTCGGAGGCATTGTGACATTGCTCTCTTCACTCATCTTCTCGAATTGAGGATCGTGTTCTTTTCATGCTTATCCATTCAATCGGAGTGTTGTGTCATGTCCTCAAGTTCTTTTCATCTTATCAAGTTTTGCCTCTCTTTTCAACCGGATTGCTGTCTGAAATCCTTCTTACCCTTTGTGCCATTCTTTTAATAGTTCCAGAGGCAGTGTGTTGTTGATTTCATCAAGTATAATCCCATCTTCTCAAGTTCATGTTCAATTCCTTCCATTTTCAGTCGGAGTGCTGCCAAAATTATATCATTCTTATTCATTCTTATCTCGTTTCAACCAGAGTGGTTTCAATTCCTTCTTGTCCTTTGTGCTCGTCATTCGTAGCCTTGCAACCCCCAACGTTAACATGGTGTTCCTTGTTTCTCTTTCTACTGGAATGCTCTCAATTTCGTTCAACTCTATTGTGTTATTCTTTCAAGTTTTTCAACCTCTCAAGGTTCTTTGGTTTCACTCTTTTATCGAAGAAGCAACTTAGTTTTACCTCTTATCTTCCTCTTCCTTTTCCCTCCGGTGCCATCCTAGATCTCGGGACGAGATCCTCTCGTAGTGGTGGAGTGTTGTAACGCCCCGGATGCAACTTTCCATATTCGTAACTCCAATTCTTGCCTTTTCCGGAGATGCGTTATGATATTTCCTTCGTGGTTGGGTTTTTGTCATTTGTTTTGCATTTTATTCATGTCATGAATCTCATCTCTTTGCATCATTTGCATTGCATCATGTCATCATGCAACCCTTTTTAAAACTCATCTAAATAAAACCGTATGGATCTTCGGTCCATTTAAATCGAGGGAAATGCACATGGTGATTTCTCTTTATAACATATATCCTCCCAATATTATTAGGGAGCTATAAAACTAATATTCCATTGTTTTGGAATTAACCATAACACACTTGCAAACAAATCCCATGCCTTTCTATCTAAACCCTTGGCCTCAACTTTTCCCATAATTTGTTTCATCACTTTTCCAATCTCCATCAAAATTCCCAACATTTTTGGACACTTCTAAAACCTTGTTCTAGTTCAAACCATTTGAATTAAATTCAAATGAGTTTGAATTTAAATCTTGCATTCATGCCAACTTCTATTTCCTTGGATCAAGCTCATTTTTGTGAATCGGAGGAAATTATCTGCGTGTCCAACTTCTTCCCCTAACACCTCTTTCTTTTCTTTCTTAATCTCTGTTTTTTTTTCTTTTCTTTTAGTAGGGAGAGAGAGCCCAGCCGCAACCTGCAGCCAGACCGGCCCGTTCCACCAGCCCAGTTAGGCCACCCACAGCCCAGCCGGCGCCCTGTAAACCCTAGCCGATCCCCACGCGCTACCCTCCTCTCGATCTCTCCCTCCACTCTCTCCCTGCGCCGCCACTTGCCCGATCCCACTCGTGCAGCGCCCGATCCCCATCTCCTCCCTCGCGCCACCATCTCCCTCGCTCGACCCCCTCGGCCTCCTCCACCCCGTCGCCGTTTGGAGCCGCGCCCGTCCCTGTGCATTAGCGCCATGGCCAGCACCACCGCCTCCGCACCCGGCCACATGCGGCCTCCTCCTCTGTCGCCCGTCGCGCCATCTTCTGCGTCATCGCGTCGCCATGTCACCTCGCCCGCGCCACCACTTCTCTACCTCTCCTGGAGCTTCGTCCGCCGGCCACCGGAGCCGCTGCTGGCTGCCGCTCCGCGCTCCTCGCTCCCCTTGCTAGCCAGGAGCTCGATCCCGAGCGCCTTCAGCCCGTCCGACCTCCTCTGCCTCGCTGGCCTCCAGCGTTGACCGAGCACCCGCGCAGTCGTATGCGTGAGCTGCTTCTGTTGCAAGGTCCAGCCAGCGCCCTGCCAGCCTGCCTCCGCTCAAGCTGCTGATCATCTCCTGCCGCTGACCACCACCATTGCCTCCTTGCTGCTGGCATCCCGAGGCCCTTGTGTTGTTTTGTGTTGGACCGTCAAGGCCGGCAAGATCGACTACATGGACGCCAAGACCACACCAGGACCGCCAAGCATCGTCTCCGGGAGTTTTCCCCAAGTACCACTACGGTCGTCATCCGCCAAGTACCCCTTCGGATCACCAAGTTCGACTACCATCGTCATGAACCGCTTACGAAACGTGTACCACTACCGTCGACCCGAGAAGACCCCGTGGACTCAGGTTCCTTGTGGTGACCCCGAACATCTACGCATCATAACAACTACTTCATCTATGAAACGTGTACAACTACCGCTGCCGCCGTGTACCACTACTTCCCACTACGACACGAGTACAACTACTTCCCACGACGACCCGTGAACGTCTACTTCCTCTTCATTGCACCGAACTCGTTTCGCCCCGAAAATGCACGCTTCGAAGGTATAACCGCCGTGGCACCCTTTCGTTCCGCCATGGTGACCAACTGCTTCATAACATGCTCATGTCAACATTTTCATAAAATTGCATAATACTTGTTTATGTCATCCGCATCATGTTAACAACATTTAAATGATTAAAATTGGTGTTGCATTAAATTGCTAAATAACATGAGGATTTATCGGAATTGTTGTTTGATGTTTCCGGCCTCATTTAAACTTGCCTAAATAGTTAGTTTAATTATGCTTCACCTCTTGCCATGTTAACCAACATTTAACCGGACATGCATCATAGTTGATTGTGCATTATGCCATGTTTATGCTTGTGCATTTACCATGTTGTTTGTTTCTTTCCGGTGTTGCTTCTTAGTTCCGGTAATGTTGCGATTGTGAGGATTCGTTCGACTACTCCCGTTTGTCTTCTTCATGGACTTGTTCTTCTTCCTAGCGGGATTTCAGGCAAGATGACCGCTACCCTAGATCTCACTACTATCTTTGCTATGCTAGTTGCTTCGTTCTATCGCTATGCTGCGTTACCTATCATTTGTTCTTCAAGCCTCCCCAAATTGCCATGAACCTCTAACCTTTGACACCCTTCCTAGCAAACCGTTGTTTGGCTATGTTACCGCTTTTGCTCAGCCCCTCTTATAGCGTTGCTAGTTGCAGGTGAAGTTGAAGATTTCTCCATGGTGGACAGGGTTTATGTTGGGATATCACAATATCTCTTATATTATTAATGCATCTATATATTTGGTAAAGGGTGGAAGGCTCGGCCTTATGCCTGGTGTTTTGTTCCACTCTTGCCGCCCTAGTTTCCGTCATACCGGTGTTATGTTCCCGGATTTTGCGTTCCTAACGCGGTCGGGTGATTTATGGGAGCCCCTCGACAGTTTGCTTTGAATAAAACTCCTCCAGCAAGGCCCAACCTTTGTTTTACCATTTGCCTCACCACCACCTACTTTTCCCTTGGGAGTAATTAACCCAAGGGTCATCTTTATTATAGCCCCCCCGGGCCAATGCTTGTCTAAGTGTTGGTCCAAACTAGAGCACCGTGCGGGACCATTCCTTGGCAACTTGGATTCGTTGGTACCTGTACGCTTCACTTATCCGGTGTTGCCCTGAGAACGAGATATGTGCAGCTCCTATCGGGATTGTCGGCGCATCGGGCGGCTTTGCTGGTCTTGTTTTACCATTGTCGAAATGTCTTGTAAACCGGGGTTCCGAGACTGATCGGGTCTTCCTGGGAGAAGGAATATCCTTCGTTGATCGCGAGAGCTTATCATGGGCTAAGTTGGGACACCCCTGCAGGGTATAAACTTTCGAGAGTCGTGCCCGCGGTTATGTGGCAGATGGGAATTTGTTAATGTCCGATTGTAGATAACTTGACACCTGATCTGAATTAAAACGCATCAACCGCGTGTGTAGCCGTGATGGTCTCTTCTCGGCGGAGTCCGGGAAGTGAACACGGTTTTTGTGTTTTGATTGACGTAAGTAGGTGTTCAGGATCACCTCTTGATCATCTAGTTGACGACTGTTCCTTTTGCTCCTCTTCTCGCTCTCATTTGCGTATGTTAGCCACCATATCATGCTTAGTCGTTGTTGCAACCTCACCACTTTACCCCTTCCTTTCCCATTAAGCTTTGCTAGTCTTGATACCCATGGTAATGGGATTGCTGAGTCCTTGTGGCTCACAGATTACTACAACAACAGTTGCAGGTACAGGTTATGCGATGATCATGATGCGAGAGCGATGCTTGCTTGTTTGGAGTTCTTCTTCCGCCTTTTCTTTGATCAGGGGATAGGTTCCAGGTCGGCAGCCTGGGCTAGCAGGGTGGGTGTCGTTTGAGTTTCTGTTTGTGTTTCATCCGTAGTCGGATGTTGCTCTTATGTATGATGTGATGTTGTATTCGTGTGGCATTGTATGCCTTATGTATGTATTCCCATCTATTATGTAATGTTGATGTAATGATATCCACCTTGCAAAAGCGTTCCAATATGCGGGTCTATCCTTGGTGGGACCTTCGAGTTCCTTTTGGATAGGGTCGCATATTGGGCGTGACATCAACTCTCTCTAACAGATTTGGATATGGTGGAAGAAGGATTTGAGTGGAAAGCAAGTTGGGGAAGGCTGGAAATCAAGGTTCAAATGGTAGGAATGGAATCTCTTGATCTCAACACATGAGTAGGTGGTTCTCTCTCAAAAATGAGTAGTGGAAGTGTTGGAACGTTTTGATGGTTCTCTTACGAGTAAGAGGGGGTGGAGGGGGGGTATATATAGCCTCCACATGAAATCCAACTGTTACACATTTTTAACCCAACTCGGTGGCACCGATCAGAAATCTCGGTGGCACCGACCTGTCTAAAAGATATGAACGTTGGAGGTCTAGGTGGGACCGACTGGAACAAGTCGGATGAACCAATGTGCAATGGTTAGGGTAGGGCCGGTCCTGAGATTTTGGGGGCCCGGGGCGAGACTAAAACTCGGGGCCCTTAATATGGATGCCATAACAATAAAAATGAATATAGGTATATTTGAAATATTTATTGATAACACTCAGACTCCTCTAAATTAGTATGCATATAAATAATTTATACATAGTACCTTAAACATTTCTTCTAACAACCCTGATGCAAAGTCAACTATGATGGGGTCGATGTCAATATTATCCAATAATTTCTCAATGCATAATGTTGCCAGATCATTTAACCTCTTTGAACCATTGTTTACCTCAGATAGTTCTTCGGTAATTTTAACTTTGTAAGCCGATCACAATCATAGTAAATAAGATGCGGTAGGCAATGAAGATATTAGGATAACAATCAACTTCTTGGACATGCTCGAAAATCTCCATTGCAAACATTACACCATCTGGCAAAGTTAATCTTATAATCTTCAATTCAAAAAACAAGATCATATACCTCAACATATCATGAACTATGAACCATCAAGAGAGAAAGTTTCTACAAATTTTGTGCAAGAGTCTTTAAGTTCAGTATCATGCAATGACTTCAGGGTGCACCAACATCAATAATGATCCGAATATATATATCTAATCACCATGAGTTCTTTAAATATACCTTTCAAAGAAGTGGTCACCATATCAACCAAAACAAGAGAAATATTAAACTTGAAATGCCTTCTCAGTTTCTAGGATTTCTTCTTCATAAATATTTCCGCACTGTGATTTTATCAAGTCATTCACAACTTTCTTTTCCTTTTATCGTTACCAGATGGATACTTTCTTCCGAACGGCATGATAAGACACAATGTTGAAAACAAATATAAAAAATACATCAATTGACAATTGTCGAACAGTGTCGATGTGCTGGTTGTTCATCTAGGAAATTAGGAAGTACGAACCATAATATAAATATAAGATATACCTTAGAGGATCGAATTGTTGATGAATGGAGAGCAAAGCAAGGTTGCGTCGGCTGCCAGGAAATTGAAATCGGCGGACGACCTGACTGAATTGGGAATAAAAAGTCGATTTAGGGGAAAAGGCCAAAGAAGCGCCATGCGCATAGTCGCGATTAGCAAAGAGACAAGCGTCGACGGCCGCTGCTGGAAAGTGCTGCGTGAATGCGTGCGTGATGAAATGGAAAGGGATCAATAAGTCCCTTATTTTTCTATGTGCAAGTACGAACCTAAGGAAAGAATTGGAAGGGATCAATCAGTTCCTTTTTTTCTATGTGCATGTACTGAATGGAACGAATTGATCGCTGGCTCATCCTCCGTGACTTGCTGCATGCGTACGTTCTGTTAGGCCATAGGCCATAGCCTACATGTATACCGGGGAAGAGCCCCTCAGATTTGGGGGGCCCGGGGCGACCGCCCCCCTGCCCCTCCCCAGGGTCGGCCCTGGGTTAGGGCAAACCTTGTTTCGATGCCGCTGATTGCATCAACTCGGTAAGACCGAAGTGAAGCAATAAGGCAACAGAAAGGTTGGCACACATCTCGGTGGGACCGGTCACAAAACTCGGTGGACCAAAATTATTGCAACAAGTTACAGAAGGTTTGACAAGCCATCTTGGCGGGGCCAATTGCAAAACTCGGTGAGACCTAAACATTTGCAGTTGGTCACAGAAGGTTGGGCAGGCCAAACTGGTGGGACCAAGAACCATATTGGTGACTCCAATTTGTTAGGGTTTGGCACAGGCAGTGTCCAGATGAACTCGGTTGGTCTGGAAGGAGAAATTTTGGTGGGGACGAGTTGGAATGTAGGGTTTTGGGCAAATTTGGATAGAGAAAGTGGTTGAGGGTCTTGGAGCAATTTAACTAAGCACTTGAGCAAATAGATCATAATCAAAACCTCATCCCCTTTTAATAGTATTGGCTTTCCTACAGGCTCAATGTGATCTTGGATCACTTAACCAAAAATATAGAGTCTTGAGCTTTTGCCAATCCATGTCCTTAGCACTTTAAAGGGGGTCCGCATTCTCTTGTCCTTGCCATGCCACTCTTGAACTTTTTTGAAATATACTGAATAAAGCTATTAGTCCAACAAAAGATATGTTGACATAAATTTCCAAAACCACCAAGGGAGCACTTGTGCTTTCCAACTACCTCAACCGCCATCATGCGGGACGCCCGTGCCTCCAACACCGTCGCAGTCGCGTCCGGACGTGGCAGCAGGGCATACCATACCACCCCTGGCCCGGCCAGTCCCAAATCGGGCCCGCAAAGCCCCACCGTCCAAGATGCGGATGGGCGGCGCCAGTGCCGCCAGCTTCCACCCGCCCATCGCCATTCCCCCCCCCCCCCCCGGGAAGCCACGCCGATGACCCTCACCATTGCCGGACCGCCTAGACACAAATGGGTCCCGAAGGGCCTAGATCTGAGTCGAGCGGGCGCCGCCAGATTGTGGCACCGCATCACCCCGCTGCCAACGATAGCGTCGCCGCCAACAGATCGCCCGCACCATGATAGAGAACCCCGCCGCCACGCCGGACCGCCGCCGCCTAGGAGCACCCCGCGGCGCTACGACCCGAGAGTGGAATGGCCAACGGCTGCTGCCGCCAACGCCGCCCGGGCCAGGCCTGGCGCCGGGCGCCAGTGACGGCGGCAGGGAGGGACGGAAGGGGAGGGCTCGAGGAGGAGGCGCTGGGGGCGCGGCCAGTCTCCCGGCTGCCGCAACACGATCGCAAGAGGGGCAGGTCTGAGTGAGCTCTGTTCCTGTTCGTGCACTTCCTCGCCCCTCATTCGATGTAATCTTTGCCGTGCGTTTGTTGGGATCCGATAAATTGCGGGTTTATGATCAGACTATTCATTTAAAGTAATTCACTCTTTTGAACTTTATTATGTGTGATTTTTGTAGCTTTATATTTCTCTTCAATATATCTATCTATTCTGGCCACTTAAATCGATTTATCTTCAGTGGGAGAGCTGCTTGGTACTAGGTTCAATCTTGCGGTGTCCTCACTCTGTGACAAGAGGAGTAGCGAGACACGTATTTGTATTATTGTTATTAACGGTAAAATGATGGGGCTCGAGCATAATATTTTTTCTTGTTTTGTCTATATTATGTCATCATTTAAAGCATTACTCTGTTTGTTATGAACTTAATACCGCAAGATGCATGTTGAATAGCGGTCGAGGGGTGGAGTAATAGTAGTAGATGCAGATGGATGTCGGTCTACTTGTTTCGGATGTAATGTCTATATATTGTTCATGTCATGAACAACACCATAATTACGCGTTTTTCTATCAATTGTGCAACAGTAAACTTTTTACCCACCGTTCCTATGCTCAAGAGAAAGATCCTCAGTGAACGCTATGGCCCCCATATTCATTCACTTTATATTTACTAAAACCACAAAAAAATGTTGCAATTTATTTTCCTTTATTTCTTTCGCAACCTGTGTTGGATGCGAATATTTGTTGTGTGTGTGTGTGTGTGTGTGTGTGTGTGCAGGTACTGTTGACATTTGTTCGCGTGAGTCTCCTACTGGTTCAGTAACATTGATTATTAATTAAGAAAAATACTATCTGGTACTATACTACATCACTCTTTTCTTTTTAGAAAAATCCCGAAACTTATCACAAATAGTAAGCCCTTAAATGGAAAGCTTAGTTATGTTTTGCGACAACTTGATTTGAACTAAATCACTCCTTGATGCTGAATTCACCTTACCGTAAACAATGTTTACATCTTATATCTATGTGTATAAATGAATGATCAGCTAGTAAATACAAACTTCTTTAACCTTTTCATCCTTTAAAGATGGTTTTTGCTAATTGATTTAAAAGATGTTATTCATGATCATTTGCCCACCAGTTCATCAGGCGACGAGTGGCAAGCCACGCTTTCCTACGTTGTCTACTTCGCGCACCGTGCGTAATGTTATCTTGTGCTCAGTAAAAAAATTGGGAAGACACTATAAGAAGAGATCCATATAATGGTTTCTTCAAAGGGGAGTTCCTATTAGACACTCATTGCGTCCAACAGCGGTAGGACACGAATGCGCAACCCAGCTGCGCCGCCGGCCCATTGCACATACAACTTGCGCTGTACCGATTCAGCATGTTGCCGCGAACAAAAAACACTATAATATGTGATTTTTGGCCAGTTTTAAAAATTACTTCCTAAATACTAATCACTTTTCGAAAACATGAATATTTTCAGAAATATAATTTATTTTGAAGATAGTGAACATATCTTTTAAATAATTTCGTCCATGAAAGTTTAAAGATTTCTTTGAAAATATTAACAGTAATCAAGTTTGCGAAATTCTTTTGAAAAGGCGAAAAATAATTAAAACAAAATAAAAAAATTCATAAAAACCCAAAATAAAATAAAATTTGTGAACAAGTTTTGAAAATAAAAATATTTTTTAGAAAGACGAACATCTTCAAAATTTTCTATTTAGAAAAACACAAATTTACCAAAAATCCCAATTTTCAATTTTTTTCTGATTTGTAAATAAAATTAAAATACCAAACTAAACCGGCAAATAAAAAAAAATATCATTCTTGAACCTTCTAAAAGATTCCAACAAATGGAACCAGAATCTCACCTACCCACTGCTAATGGATAGTCCCATCTCTCGGTCTCGGCCGACCGGTTGTTCAACTGTATGAAGAGTTGAGAGTTTCACACCCCGGTTCATTGTAGGGACTCGTATCGGTTTACTGCAGCGCTCCACCCCGGTTCATTGTATCGCAATTACTATAACCTTGATTTTTGAAAATGTGCCTGATTTTCTTTTAAAATGACAAGATTTTGAAAACGTGAATATGAACACATTTTGAAAATGTAATAATGCTTGAAAATGCAAACATTTTTTAAATTCCAAACAACTTTTAAAAAATATGACCAATTTTGATAATCTCAACCATCCTTTGTAGTCGAGAACAGAATTTGAAAATAGGGAACATTTTTTTATAGTCTAAATATTTTTTAAAGAATTTACACTTTTATTATAAGGTGACCATTTTAAAATACATGTTGAACATTTTTTAATATATGATGAACATTTTTGTTATATAAATTGAACAAATTTAGTTATGTGATGAACTTTTTTTGTTATATGATGATAACTTTTTAGTATACACTGAATTTTTTAGATGATTTTTTTAAAATACACATGACTTTTTAAAATTCCAAAACACTTTAAATACAAATATAATAATAATAATAAAAGAAACTGAGAAATAAGAAAAGACCCAAAAATACCAATAAATAAAACAACAGAAAACAAATCATTTGAAGGTTAAAAGAACAACATGAACCTTCAAGAAAGTTCCCAAAATCGATTGCTCACCATAGCCGAAATGGCGAAGCCGAAACATGGGCTGGCCCAACTGGAAGCGACAGATGGCTCTTCTCAGCGAAGCTACTTTGATGAGACCTCCTCCTTGGCGCCTTATTCGCCAGCGAGCGGAACCGGCGCTCACGCGCACGCCTGGACCGGCCCATTATGGAAGCCAACACTTGATGGAGTTGACCGGTTGCGATGGAATTAACCGCTCAATGACTGGGTAATGGTTTTCCATGGTTCTCCGGTCGTTGTTGACCGGTAACTTTTTCAAAAAATGTGCATTTTTTTTGGAAAAAATAGGATTAAAAACCATTAACAAAATGTGCTAACAGTTCACAGGTTCATAAAAAAGGTTCATGAATTTCAAAAAAAGTTCATTCGATTTTGTAAAATGGTGCATCAATTTTGTGAAAAGTTCATTCTCTTTTCAATAAATTTCATCAATTTTCAAAAAATTTCATCAATTTTGGAAACAAACATCGACTTTGAAAAAAGTTCATCGATTATGAAGAAATATTGATTTTGGAAAAGAGTCCATTTGAGAAAAAATCATCAATTTTTTAAAAAATCTTCATTTATTTTTTTTTGAAAAAACCACAAATTTGATATTTTTTACGTATTTAGCAAAAGAATTGAAACAAAATGAACAACACCTTTCCAATAAACAAATAAAAAGAAAAAAGAATAAATATGAAAGAAAAGAAGAAGGAAAAAGATGTAACTGAACACACCAATGAGGGTTTGAAACACACTAGGCGCATGCAGATTTTTAAGCATTAAGAACAGAAAAAGGAAGATGGGCCGGCCTAACATGTAACGGGTGCTTAAGACGCCGAATAGGATTCAGGTTATTTGACGCGCACGGGCGTCCTAAGGTCTGCTAAAATTCAACAACCCGCGGGCTGAAACTACATCAACCGAACACATCCTCCCGAGGGCCGCACTAGGTCGGCTTAGTAACAAATGTGCATGCAGCTCTCCGCTGCTCCCTAGTGTTTGAGGTGTTTTTTTTCTGGGCGATTTTTAAGTAGAATTTAATTATGTCCCCAGTTTTCTACTAAAATATTTACCAAAATTCAAAAAAAATGCTTGTAAATTTAGAAGTATGCGTTTTTCTAAAAATGTTTGACAATTTCATAAATGTTCACAAACTCATAAAATGTTTGCTATTTTTTACAACTGATCAAGGTTTAAAAAATGTTTGCGAATTCAAAAAAATTGTGATTTCAAAAATAAATATGAAGTCGAAAATTATTTACGAATTTGAAAAATGTTAATTAATTTTATTGTTTTGCAAATTCATTAGAGCCCCGCAATTCCAAAAAAGTGTATGGGAATTGGAAAATATTTGCAAAATTGATATATGTTCATTAAACAAATAATATTACCGACTGATTTCAAAAAATGTTCACAAATTTGAAAAAGTATTAAATTTATAAAATACTCGTGAATCTAGTTTTTAGTGTATTTGTTAAAGAAATTACGATTTATTAAATATTTTCGAGATAAAACTTGCTCACAAATTCAATTTTTTTACCAATTTAAATAAAATTCACTATTTGAAAATTTGTTCATGAATAATTCCCAAATTTAAAAAATATTTGGGATTTCAAAAGATGTCTAAGAATTGAAAAAATATTAGTGAATTAAAGAATAATAACCAATTCAAAAAACGCTGAACAATGTAAAGGAAAGTAATAGGAAAAGAAAGATTGAAATAGAAAGCCACAAGAAAACATTAAAAAATAGACACAAAAAAAACTCAATCAGAATGGTTCTAGAGCCTTTTCAAACCTGATGGGGAACACACATAAAAACAGCAAAACTGGGCCTGCAAGTATGGTGTGCGGTTGCGGGTGGGTCTTATTTGGCGGATATTCGTCGACCTGCAGGGGGGTCACCTATTCGGCGCGCCGAATTCTCGATCTGGCGCCCACTAGTCGATTGATTTGGCCTCATCTATTAAGCCCATTATGTTCGGTAGAATTGTTTCATGGATCCATCGCCGAGTTCAATCGGTCGCTCCTCACTTGATAGTTTGACAGTTCTAAAAAAAACATGATAGTTTGACAAGTTGACTTTGACCGCTAACCACTGATAGGTGGACTGGTTGACCGCTAGGACCCTTGACCAATGACTGTCGACTTTTTCAAAAAGAAAATCATAAAATATGGAATAAAATTAGAAAATTGAAGACGAATTCACAATTTTTTTTAAAAAAAATAACAAATTTGGAAACAGACCACGAATTAACAAAAACATAAAATTTGGAAAAAAGTTCACTCAAATGAAAAAAATCAGGAATTTGAGAACAAAATCATGAATTTTAATAAAGTTAACAAGTTTGAAAAAGTAAGTCCATGAATTTTAATAAAGTTAACAAGTTTGAAAAAATGAAAGGTACATGAATTTTGTAAAATTTCATGAATTTGAAAAAGTTCACAAGTTTGAAAAAGTTCACAAAATCTATTGAATTGGAGCAAAGTTCATGAATTCGAGAATAAGCTTCTGAAATTTGAAAATTTCAATAAATTCTAAAAAAATATGAATTTTAAAAAGTACATGAAATGAAAATGTTCACTTTTTAAAAAAAAAAGTTCACAAAAAAATCTCAAATTCGATAAGTTCACGAATTTAAACAAGTTTGCATAATTGGAGCAGAAATTCAGAAATTTTGAAAATGTTATTGAATTGAAAATAGTTTGTTAGTTAAGAAAAGAAACAAAAAAAAGAAGAAAAAACATAGAGAAATGGCCAAACAGAATAAAAAATGAAAGAAAAACGAGACAAGGAACAATAGGCTTTTTGTTTGCGCTACATCGTCGACAAGAGGGAAAATGAAGTAAGTGGGCACAACAAAGTAAGTTGTCCCTGTGGTTAGCGCCGCAAGGACTATATGTCTATCGGTGGAGTTCTAGTCTCACACAACGCACTCAATTTTTTAGGGTTAAAAAAGAAAAAGAAAAGTAACCGGCCAAGCCCAGGACGGGAAAGGTGGGGGGTGTCAAGTTGCAAATAACACTGTAGCAGACATTGAAGGTGCTTTTTTTTTGAAAAAAAAACATTGAAGGTACTAAATAGGAGTTGAGACCTATGTGGGGATAGGAAATGTCGGGTTTGCCAGGGATGAGCACCACTTTACACACAGACACTTGCAACCGATTTTGGCACGATCCTACTAATTCTGACATTTTCCTGTTCCTATGTTTTTAAAATTCTGCAAATCAAAGAGGTCTTGAACGTGTGGGACAAACTGGAGGCCGGCCGCTAGATAAAGCACCGTCCGATGTTCGGCTACATGGTAGTTCTGGCCAGTGAGTAAGGCCAACTCCAACACGCGGCTCCAAACGAACGTCCGGTTCGTCCGTTTGGGGCAGGAAAATGGACACGGTCGTCCGCTTGCGGTCGTGCGGGCATCGGTGCACCCACCGGGCACGCCTCATCCCAAACTGTTTCGGGTTGTGTACTTCAAAATTTTGCCCCTCAAAAAAAAATAAACTTGCAAGTAATACGGAAACATGAATATAAACATAAAATATCCATACGATACGCCCATACGTCGATAGTACCAAAGTTCAAAGTAGGTCTTAATTCAACTAAAACTTAATAAAAGACATGAAAAGTAGATAAAAGGCCCGTCACCGGTGGTCGCCGTCATCTTCAGGAGTCGCCTTCCTACTGGTCGTCACCGTCGGTGAGGTCAACGTAGGGCGGTGGCTGCCACAAGTAGAGCTGGCCATGGGAAGCCCGGCCCGACCCGACCCGAAAAAGCCCGACCCGGCCCGGCCCGACGCTGCCCCCGGGCCCGGGCTCGGGCCTAGATTTTGAGCTCGAAGGCCGGGCCCGCACCCGTCATTTTCATGCTTTTCTGAAGGTCGGGTCGGGCCGGCCCGAAGCCCGACGGGCTTTTACGTGTTCGGGCCGGGCTCGGGCCTAGAAAACAGGCCCAATGGTCGGGCCGGGCCGGGCTCGGGCCTAGAAAACAGGCTCGATGGTCGGGCCGGGCCGGGCTTGGGCCCGGGTTTTTTGCGTCGAGCTTGGCTAGGCCCGGCCCGAAGCCCGGCCCGGCCCGGCCCGAGGTATGGCCAGGTATAGCCACAGGTGGGCTGGCAGCCCCTGCCAGACGCGGGGGGGGGGGGGGGGGGAGGGGCGCCTGTGCCGGAGGCGCCTACACCACCTCCTCCGATGGCTCCTGCTCGTGCTCTGGTGACCGCGACGGTCGGGTTGACCATGGGCCGACACCCAGTGCGTCAGCCATCTCTGGCGCCGTGCACAAACAGCTCCACCACTAGCCCACCGGACGAGGGTTCCATGTGGCGATGTGCGCCTCCTCCAGTACCTCCTCCGGCACCTCCTCCTTCACCTCCTCCTTGACGTCGATGTCCATCTCCGGGATGGCCACATCTCCGGCTGCAGACAGGGCCAGAGCAGTTTTCCAGGCCATCACATTGCCGCTCGTCGTGCGTGTTCATGGAGTCCTCCATGACACGCCTCATGACACGGGTCTCCTCCTCAGTCATGGGTGGAGGCGGTGGCGCGGACGGGGACGGAGAAGGCGTCGGCATGATGCCGCGCACACGCCTACGCCCATGCGTTTGGGGAGGGCTGTTATCAGCACGAGGAGGACGCGGGAGACGCGTGCTAGGAGGAAGACCGACAAAAAAGGATTGCCGCCGCTGGTCGTGTTCGTCGCAGAGCCACGTATCCCATAGCGGCGAATCTATGGCGTACCTGGAGTCCACCAGTAGATCTGGTGGGAGGTGTCGGCGTCGTCGGTTGATCTCCTCGCGGCGGCTGCGGCCGCTCGCGGGCACTGGTGGGATCGACACGCGGTCGACGGAGAGATGTCAGCTATTTTTCCAGGTGGACATATCCCCACGGCACCGGCGTCATCGTCTCCCAATAGCGACGGCATACATCCACATGGATGTATGGCCTATCGCGATGCCTGGCCGCTGACGGCGCCATCTGGAAAGCTGGCAGAGCAGGTGGCGGAGAAGGCGAAGGAGAAGGCGGTGCGGATCTGCTGGAGCGGCGTCAGCCCGAGGAGGAGCCGGCCTCGCGGTCGTGCTTTCCCTTGATCCAATGACAACCCATGGTGCCGGCGGCGAGGTGCCCGCGACCGCGACGGGGAGATGTCATTGGGCACGCGTGGGCTCGCGGGCACTGGTGGGAGCGACACGCGGCCGGCGGCGAGATGCCTGGCTAAGGTTTGCTTGTGTCGGCAATGGAGGAGGCAGGTCGGCTTAGAAGTGGAAGCTGTGGAGTGGCCGGTCCACGGCTTCCACAATAAAAAGGACGACGACCCCACGCCCGTGTCAATGACAGCCGGGCCCTGCCGTGCGTTCACATTCAATTTGGACGGTGAAGGTAGGTTGACGCCACTCGTCCCCATGGTGGGCGGGGAGTTACCGCATGCCCGTCCGCTCGGCGTCCGTCCGGACGCAAACTGGACGCAAGTTTGCGCCGAAAATGGGACGGGCCGGAGGCAAAACGGACAAAATTTAAGAATATGGCCACGCGTTGGGTCGTGTTATATGTCAGTTTTGGGCCAAACAGAAGCGGGCATACACGGCCCAGCATTAGACTAGTACGGCCGCAGCCAATCAGCGTCTACGGGCTGCGCACAAACCCGATACACTTGTCTGCGTCCACAGAGGATCCGGTGCGGATATGACGCACGCAGTGACGTCAAACGCGCGCAAGTTGCGGTATGCCGGTGCGATCCAGCTGTCATAACCAACCACCACGCGCCACGCGTGGCGCATCTGGCCCGTCCAAGCCCAACCACTCCATCCCGACCGTCCACTTCTGCCTACCAGACAATAAATACCTCCTCCTGCGCATATCCTCCTACCAGACCAAGAGGAAACCTAGCCGCGTTCTCCTCTGCGGCACGCAACCTTTGTCCCCTCTAGATATAGAACAACACGCCTCGTCCACCCATACCTCTAGAAGTCTAGATCTAGGCCTGACCTGTAGTTTCCTGATCGTGTTCGCCTCGATCTCGGGGTAAGCTCAGTTCGGCGTCCATGATTTGTTACCATCACCCGTTTCTTATCTGATTCCCAGGTTTGATCGGCGAGTTGGTGCTTGCGGCGATCTTGGAGAAAAGACGGGAGGCAAGCTGGATCGGCGCACGGAAGCTTCCGATCTGCCCGGCTGGCGTCTCAGATCTGTTGCTGGTGAGGAACTTTTCCCGTCCAGATCTTCTCTTCAGCATGCTTTGAGCTAAAAATTTGCTGTTGTGCGCGCCGATCTGTGTATTCTGACCTTCTGGGCTGATTTGACCTGTAGATCTGATGCTTCACGGCGGATCTGGTTGTTCCCGGCGGTCTCAAGTCGGCGCAGCGGCGGGCGTCGAGTTTTCTGGCAAGCACGTGGGATCCCGTCTGTTCCTCTACCTCGTGCGACGACGGCCCGACGGCTCTTTGTGTTGATAATAATTATTCGATGATATGTCGATAATTATTAGATCTAAGAGATCGGAGGTGACGTAAGGTAAGAGCATGTAACAAGCGAGGTGCTTGTGGAGAGGGCGGAGAAGAGTGAAAAAAAAGGAGATGTGAACATCTAGAGGCCTTTGCCATGTTGGGTGCGCTCGCATGGCAGGCCGCCACCATAATAAAGATGTTTTTTTGTCTCGGGGGGAGATCGCACGGGGGTTATCTTGTTTTAGCCCCGGGTTCTCCCCCCTGTGTGTTGGTGTGCTCCTTTTGTCTGCACCTCTCGTCCGATCCGACTACATCGCACAACTATTCTACCGTCGCGAATCGATCATGGAGCTACCGACGAAAGACCAAAGGTACAATTGAAAATTTACATACAGCTGAACCATACATAATCATTGACACATCACAAATTTCATTATATTCAATGATTATCTTGAATCCATACAAGCAACTTTGGTAGATAGAGATTGTATGAGACATCACCACAAATCTGCAACAACTACAGCAGTCCAGCCTAAACAAATTGCATGGTGGATTTACATACTGTTGTAACAATTCGAGTATATTTGGATTCTTTACTCAGAACTTGTGTTTATTTGTATGATATTCTGTACTAAATTTAATTTTAATTCTCCTTATAAGGATTTCTTTAATAAGAAATACATATTAGACCCTTTTTTGTGGCTCCTGCTTTATATTAGACCCTTATGTAAGATACAATTTATGTAGCTTGAACAGCTGTATGTGTGTCTTTGTATTACCCAACCCGCAGATGGACACATCTTTCTCGTTGGAGCTTGAAGACGTGAGAGCTCTATGGTTCAGGGGAAATCTGCGGAACACATCTTACCTCAGGGAATTACCCGCTCAGAGGCCGGTCAACATGTACTCAGCCTACTAATCTGGATAGTCATTTATTAGATCGCTATTTTAACCAGTTCTGCTTTACATATTATGGTGAACAGTACATCCATTTGTATCTGTTGGTTAAACATAATTAGATATTTGTTATTTTTTGGATATTCTCCATATTGTATTATCGGGACAATAGCGTATTGTTTTATGTATCATATTTTAGATCATCCTCGTTTTAGATCTGATTCTAGGTTAAATTTAGGATGCGGTTGCTGAAAGTTTTTTATACTGTTTTATTTATGATGATTATGGTTATAGATTCAGTTAACAATTTAAGAGGAGTATGCTTTTTTGGGGGCGTCTTGGTGAGGTTGAATTTCGTAATTCAAATTTAGCTTATTTAAATAATAATTAAATTTAATTTTATGATACTTATGACCTTGGCCTAATTTTAGTCATATATATGCATTTCTCTGTTTCTAGGCACTACGAAGTAAAATGAGTGAATCTACACCCTAAAATATGTATGTCTACATCCGTATGTAGTTCTCCTCTAAAATGGCTTACATTGAGAAATGGAGGGAGTAAGTTGGTTATTCTTTTGGATTTATACAGACCAAATGTCTAAAATTGACTTCATTGAGGAACGGAAGGAGTAGTTCTGTTATTTTTTTGGATTTATACAGACCAAATCAAGCCTGGAATTTTCGCAAAAAGGGATGTATTTAGGAACCACATGTTTTGTTGTGTTTGTGTGACTTCAGTTTGTATCATTTCAATCTGTATTTATCTTGTTTGTGAACGGACAGAATATTATGGAGTAAATATGTTAGAAATGTCTATGTGCTGATAGCTGTTGTGGATCTTATCTCTGTCTGGAGAGATTCTCTACGGATACTGATCGTTTGTTCAGATCCTTGATGAAAGGTGGTTCAATTCCACCAAGGTTCTTTAGCGGTCTAATATTTGAGCATTTAGATCTGATTGTTTGGTTTACTTGTTACTACCTCCGTCTTGGTTTATAGGTCCCATTTGTAGTTTTTGCCAAATTTTGACTAAAGATTTAACTAGCAAAATGTTAATGCATGTCAAGAAAAATTATCTCATTGGATTTGTATTTGAACATAGTTTTCAAAATTATAATGTATGGTGCATGTGTGAACATTTTGTTAGCGGTCTAATATTTGAGCATTTAGATCTGATTGTTTGGTTTACTTGTTACTACCTCCGTCTTGGTTTATAGGTCCCATTTGTAGTTTTTGCCAAATTTTGACTAAAGATTTAACTAGCAAAATGTTAATGCATGTCAAGAAAAATTATCTCATTGGATTCGTATTTGAACATAGTTTTCAAAAATATAATGTTGCATGTGTGAACATTTTGTTAGTTTAATCTATGGTCAAAATTTGGCATGAAATACAATAGGGACCAATTAACCCGGACGGAGGTAGTTTGTTATAGTTGTGAAAATATTATTGGTAGTTTTTGAATCTTCTGTTTTTTGTGTTGCAGGTTACCAGGCTTTATAAATAACAATTGGGGGAGTAGGGCGAAAAAAGGCCCTCAACCAGCTATAATCTATTGGGGGATTCTAGTGAACCATCCCAATTCTCCCACATACTATGGAAATTGACACCTTTAAATATGAACTTCTCTGCATGGCCCACAAACTGAATCATCAACGATTTGTCTCTAATCATAAGTGTTCGACGGGGAATTCATCCATTGTGCCGTTGCCAACCATTGGTGGAGAGAGAACATCACATGGCACTGAGCTTCAGTGACGAAGTGCAGGTGCAGTTGGTCATTGACATGTGGGCCCACATGTCAGTGATCCAACTGCACCTGCAGTTACTGAAGCAGCGTCCGGCAAATGGGACATGTAGTTCCATAGTATTGTCACATTGACAAATGGGACATGTAGGTCAGCTTGAGTACTGTGAAAGAAATCTTTCTCCCTTTGGGCCTTTTACATGTCTGACCTTGCCACATAGGGCTGGTCCGGCGGCGAAATCATCCACGGGAGATTGATGGATGCGGCCGTTGGTCCAGTAGGTGGTTGTATCCTCTTTCACCTATCTCTCTGCTAAAATTAATTTGATCATATACCTTGACTCTTGATTTATAGTTTTCCTTTGCTACCAGGTTACATGATTGTGTGATGTTGGGATTTCCCTTTTTTCTTCATCAATACAGGAAGATTGCCTTGCTAAGGAGGTCTCCTATACATGAGTTTTCTGAGAAGGCAATCAGATGAGGAGTGATTAGTTTGGTTATTCCTGTAAGACAAATGATCTTTTGGTTATCGATATGGGGTACTCCAATTTTTTATTTGCTTCTGTTACAAGTGAAAAAACTATACAGGGTTGATGCATTCATATAATTATCTGTTCTACATTACAGTGAGGCCTAATCATGTTATGTTATGGTGTCCAAAGTAGAATATATTCAAGAGGCTGGGCTGACCTATTCTGATAGTCTACATATTAGGTCACTCCCGTCTTCCATATAAATATTAACAACATATTGAGGATGTAAAAAATGGAAGCATCTTCGACACAAACACTCATGCTCATATTTCACCGGCCCTGTTTTTCCTTGCCACCATTGGATCTGAAGTAACAATTAGTTAGTGGTGTTTTTCATGTTACTGTTATCTCTATGTATTCTTGTTTTTTGAAACAATCCTTTTAGAATCTGGTACGTGATCTTCTTTATTAGATATTGGCAATTTGCATTGCCATTTAGCTGTTGTGACTATGCAGTAGCGCAAAGTAGAAATTGATTTTCATGATGTTTCGTGGTAGGTGTATTTTGTTCCTTCCAAAAAATTTAGTTCTAAAAAATTTAGATGTGTTATGTTAAATATGGTTAAAGTGAAATGCATTATCCAGAAGCGAAGAATTTATTATGCAGCTGCAGTGATACAATAATGTTGGCCACCCTAACCGTACTTTTTCTGTGGGTGCTCAGTTCATCTGGAGTGAATGACTATGGATATACTTGGCTTTAGAAAGAAATATTTGGTATAATATTTGATTTAATTTCTCTAGGTATTGATGCCAATGCCATTATCAGTACGGATGCCTTTAGTGGCGTATATCAGCTGGTCTTTGCTTCTTTTGAAATATAGCAACCTTCTACTCATTCATCACCATGGTTCTTGATGCCATACGCCTAAACTTACATTTGTGATGACCAGAGTAGGTATTTTTCCTATAACTTGGTGAACTTTAAAAATGCTTAAGGACATCCGAACCATGGTGTAAAATTTTATGACATGCATTATATTTTTTACAATAGGAAAATTTCAAACTTTTTCCTTTTTGTTACTTCTGAACTTCCATGTTATTTCTCTCGCTATCCAGTTCATGAATTCCAACAATGTCAGAACATCAAAGGAGTTACCTGAACTTGAAACGGTGCTGATATCTATCAGAAATCTACTCAATACAGAGTCAACATTAATCCACGGTCTATTCGAAGGGGTTCGGATTGATTTCTTGATTATAGGAACTGAAGCTTCTGAATATGAGAACATGTCCAATGTTCAAGACGATGAGATTTCACAAATACAGAAATGCCATACACAATTCCTTAACACACTCGATGTTTTGCTAGCCGAGATAAGAGAAGACAAAACACTTATACACTGGATGAAGCCGAATTGATGCTGATGCAAAAGAGAAATAGACAGTTGTCATAGATGATATTGTTGCTTTGAAGAGGGCTGTCTCTCATAATCAGCGAAAAGAGTTATCCATCTTTTATAAGATCCAGATGCTGACTCTGGTAGAATGAAGCACATATTTCACTTCATTAAGAAGTATGCCAAGTTGATTGCACCATCTGCTAATACCATGGGCAGTAATTTTCCTCAATCATCGTTTCTACAGTGAGCCACAATGGTTATATTTGAAAGTGTATTTGGATCAACTTATATGATGCATCCTCACTTTTTTTAATCTACAAGGTAATGGCCACATTTTATGGACTATACTTAATAACTAATGATATGTTGTTAAACTCCTTTTGGATGCAGCAGCGATGTGACTAGGTAATCTGTTAATATAATGAGATTGACACTGATACTGTAATGCTATGTTGTTAAACTCCTTTTGGATGTAGACTATCTTAAGTTCCAGAATGTGTGAATATTCGTACGTATGTGCATCGTGTAACAACCATTTTGTAGTGTTATCCTGTTCTTATAAAGTCCTTTTTTTTAATCATCCTAGCTGTCGGTGTCAAAACTGGCGGATCTCGGGTAGGGGGTCCCGAACTATGCGTCTAAGTCTAATGGTAACAGGAGGCGGGGGACACAATGTTTATCCAGGTTCGGGCCCTCTGTATGTAGGTAATACCCTACTTTCTGCTTGATTGATCTTGATGATATAAGTATTACAAGAGTTGATCTACAACGAGATCATAGAGGCTAAACCCTAGAAGCTAGCCTAGCCTATGATTATGATTGTTGTTGCCCTACGGACTTAACCCTCCGGTTTATATAGACACCGGAGGGGGCTAGGGTTACACAAGGTCGGTTACAGAGAAGGAAATTTACATATCTGAATTGCCAAGCTTGCCTTTCACGCAAAGGAGAGTCTCACCCGGACACGGGATGAAGTTTTTAATCTTGTATCTTCATAGTCCAACAGTCCGGCATAGATACATAGTCCGGCTGTCCGAGGACCCCCTAAGCCAGGACTCCCTCAGTAGCCCCTGAACCAGACTTCAATGACAATGAGTCCGGCGCGCAGATTTTCTTCGGCATTGCAAGGCTGGTTCCTTCTCTGAATACTCCAAGGTAGATTTTGAACACATGAATCGTGTCCGGATCTGCAAAACAAATTTCACGTACCACCGTAGAGAGCATAATATTCCACAAATCTAATCTGCTGACAACTTTTCATAGCGTGACATCACGCCGCGGCCTGGTCATTATACGAACCGTTTTTCTCAACCTACTACACGTCTTGCGAGGTGGTTTTATTGGCACGTCTTGTCGATCGTGTTCCCCTTATCACGGGATTCTCATCAATACGGGCGTGGGTAACCCAACCGTGCCATTAGTATGACTCCTTGGTTTAGGCAAGTTTCAAACGGCCACACGAAGGACGCTTGATATTAATCCTCTTTATAAAGAGGTCAAGAACTGTCCTTTACTTTCCATGCCCGATCCTTTCCTTCCCCTACCTCGAGTTTCAACATCCAAGGTTCAGTCTAAGCGCTTCGGACCTTCAACCATGTTCGGATCCAACCTTCAAGGCCGGTGGATGGCCTCTTCCGTCACAAAGGAGGACATCAAGAAGCTTAGGGAGGCTAGGTATCTGATCGCCGAGATCCTTCAGAGGCTACCTGCTCCAGGGCAGGTTATCCCCATTCCCGGACCCAACAAGAGTGTCGTATTCATCTCCCACTTCCTCCGAGGGCTAGGCTTTAGTCTTGATCCCTTTGTTAGAGGGCTCATGTTCTATTACGGGCTAGATTTTCATGATCTAGCTCTAGATTCCTTCCTTCACATCTCGTCGTTTATCGTCGTGTGTGAGTCCTTCCTCCGCATTACCCCACACTTTGGCTTATGGCTCAAGACCTTCAATGTGAAGCCGAAGATGATCGACAGGCGACACGCGGAGTGCGGAGGCGCTATAATAAGCAAAACTGCCGACACCTTATGGACAAAGGGTTCCTTCTCGGAGGTGTCCGACCTATGGCAACGGGAGTGGTTTTACATCACAGCACCCCGAGGTACAAAGTGGGCAGCCGCCCCAGCCTTCCGCTCTGCCCCTCCGCCACAAC
This sequence comes from Triticum timopheevii, assembly GCA_963921465.1. Classification (NCBI taxonomy): domain Eukaryota; kingdom Viridiplantae; phylum Streptophyta; class Magnoliopsida; order Poales; family Poaceae; genus Triticum; species Triticum timopheevii. Next base: position 476,667,032 of record OY997268.1, read on the forward strand.
TGGCATCATGGGTTAATAAGGGGCTGGACTGGGGACCAGTTAATGACGTGCTGACATTGCAAAGCCGCATCCGATATCTCCTCAAGAGGGATACCAGTCTCGTCAAAGTAATTCAAGTAATGTTAGTTCGTCGGGTCCTACCATGCCAACGTCGATCTCTCCGTATGTGGGAGTTCAACCCGGAAGGACCGTGAACCATTCAACACTTCTTCGGCGTGACGCTTGAAGGGATGTATCGATTATTCTCCGAATCACGAATAAAGTGTCCGGACACCATCGAGGATGCGGGTCTCAACTGCAAGCGTCCAGATACCCAAGTAAGTAACTCCGCGACCAAACATGCTGCCATTATATTTGTCACAACATTATTCTGAAAAATTACCCTCGGCCAGGACTGGATAAGAAAGGCGGAGAGGATCAGGTGTTCGACCCCTCTTCCCGAAGGCTTGCCGGATCCTGTACTAACCAAGATGCTGGCTCGCACACCTTATCAAGTGCCATCAGGAGAAGACGAGGGGAGGAATAGAGAAGCCAAAAGCGGGCTTCATATGTTATGCATCCTAGCCGGGGGAATTAGCGACTCCGTGTTGGAGGATGATCGGGGAGGTGAATCTAGAATCCCCTCTCCCCACGGGAATAAAAGGACCGCTCCTGAAGACTTGGAAACGGAGGTTTCCAAACGAGGGAAGAAACCTTCACCAGGGGGCCCTGCCCCGGAGGGCATCCTTACCGCACAACGCCCACAAGGGGGCCAGCCGTCAACCGAGCTGTAAATGAACAAAGGCACTTTAGTAAATATGCTCTGCTCTTTTCCTGAGAATAACAACCGAGACATATTGATGCGGAGCATCCCATGTTCATCCCCATGTACACTCCGACTACTCTCCAAGCCCCAAGAGGACATATGACGAGACATCAAACATACGCCATTGGACACAAGGTGAATTCACTCCTCTTCGAACCGTCACTTTCCACATGTGAGACATGGCTACCTCATGCATGGACCTTGCCTATACTCGGGTACAACCGAGATGACCATGGAGAATCAAAGGACCAAGGCCAAGCATGGAAGAGGAGAAGGAAGAAGAGCCAGCTGCTACAGGCCCCGGACATCCGGCCCCAGCCTGGACATCCGGACCAGCTCGGACATCTGGCCCGACCCCAGAAATCCGGCACCCATCACAGAACGCACTCGAAGCTGAACCCCGTCAGCCCGGACATCCGGCTCTTCCCGAGCCGCCGGACATCCGGCCCCCAGCCCGGACATCCGGACCCTGCCTGTCCAGAGAGCAACCGAAAGGCACCCAGGCCAGCCCGGACATCCGGCCTCCTAGCCCGTACATTCGACCCGTCGCGAAGCCCCGGACATCCGGCCCCAGCCCGGACATCCGGCACCTGCCTGTGCGCAGAGAACGGGCCAAGGGCCCATGTATCCCCCTCTCACTTACCCCTTCGTGGGCTAGCACTATATATACTCTCCCACCTCCTCCTAGTTAGGGTTAGCAAAGGATTAGCTCATTTGAGATAGAGCTTTGCTCATCCATACGGATCTCCTCCTCGTGAGAGACCGCGGCCTCTTCGGAGAAGATCCACCATGGATTCAAGACCCCTTTACGGGAAGATCCTTCGTGGATTCAAGACCTCCTCTTGGAGATGAGCTACCGCCACTTGTATCGTCCTTTGTTGGATTTGGACCGTGAATCTCTTTGTGTTCCTTGGATCTAGCACATGTGTGACCATATTCTGTTGGTTGAGTGTTTCTCTCGTTTCCCCCCGTGATTTCCCTCGTGTTCTTCCACATGTTCTTCGTGTTCCTCGTAGGGATCCTCTCCAAACGTGAAAGATCGGCCCCTAGGGTTCCGCCCTACATCATCTTGGTATCATGAGCCACGTTGATCACGTTTTTGGAGCCCCTACCCCTCTTTTTCTAGCTTGATTTTGTTGATTTCGTCCTAAATCCAAAAATCCCCACCAAAAATAGCCCCCAATTTTTGTGTGGATTTGTTGGTTTGATGATGTTTTGTTGATTTTGCTTCGTGGATTTGCTTGGTTTCAAGGTGATCTAGCATCTCCCCAAGTTTCCCCACTTTCCATCCACGAAATCTCTCCAATTTTGCCCCCGAAATCATCAATTTTCGCCCCAAAATCGAGTTCCTCGAGTTCATCCTCGGACCGACCCCCGGACATCCGGCCCGACCCCCGGACATCCGGCCATCCCGGAAATCCGGCCATTATCCCGGACATCCGTCTCCTGGAGCGCATTTTCGCGCAAGTTTCTGGACATCAGGCCCCGGAAATCCGGCCCGACCCCCGGATGTCCGGCCCCTGGGATTTCAGCTTTTTCCTTTTCACCGTTTTGACCATAACTAATTCATCCGGAGTCCATTTTTGACGTTCTTTAGCTCGTTTTGAAGCTATTGACATCCCCATCCCACAAAAATACCACCAACATCATTTGACTCCATCAAATTTTGTGAATTTTGGCATATTTGCCTAGGGCTTCCACCACAACATCCGCATAACCACCACCGACTTCCGCAACCTAACCCATTTTGTTCCATATAGCATTAGTGGTTGTTTGAGTTGTGATTTGAGTCTCCTAAGGTGTTTAGGCTACTTAGGGACAGTTGCTTCTTCATCAACCACCACCACCAACATAACTTCCACATAGGCTTGCCCACCATACACTTCCGCCAACCCAACTTAACCCATTTTGTTTGCGTTGTGAGTTGTGTCTCCTAAGGTGTTTCGGCTACTTAGGGACGGCAACTTCAACTTTGACACGTGTATAGCCCATCATCCCACTTCCGCATTGCCAAGTGCAAACCACCACCGCTTTCCGCTACCACCATTTTGACATTTGACGTTTGAGATTTTGAGTTCGCGGTTTTTCCGTTTCCTAAGGTGTTTCGGCTACTTAGGGACGAGTCTCCATCATCTTGATTTCTACATCAAGAACACCGCTACTCATCATCGCCGGACGGTAACCTCCATATCATCTTGGTATCATGGTATCCCTCCATTGTATATTCCCCTTGCCATTGCATTGTTAACCCCTAGCCCATTTTGCGTTACTTGCCTATCGAGACTAGCCATTTGAGTATTGCCGGCAATGTTACTTGTGCACATTAGTGATCATACTTCCCATAGCATACATACCATATCATCGTGATGCATATATTGCTATCATATCTTGTGTCACAAGTTTGTTCCCGCATATACACAATTGCTATCTTGGTTTGTGCATTGTGCAAAAGTGGCCATACAAAAAAATAAGAAAAAAGCTTTTAAGCAAAAGAGAAAGAGCAAAGAGCTTGTAAGCAAGTGCCATAGCATCATACCACATTTCATATAAGATTGTCATATCCGATCATCTTGGATCATCTTGAGAGAACACAGAGAACCATACATAGATAGCATACTTGGGATAGAAGTTGCTACATTTTGCATCTTATAGGTTGTGCACAAGTGTCGTATCCGCCAATTGAGCAATCGTGCTAGCGTCTCTCTTGAGTTGTGCAACACGAGCGTTTTCCATGGATTCCATATTTTGCGCTCATTCCTTGGTTGCACGACCCCATTTATCTATCCGTGTGTGCGTTTCCGTGTGCCATCCATATTGCTATTGGTCTACTTGTTTCGCTTGCGAATTTGTGAATCTCTTTCAACATTATTGACTCTTGCTAACATTTTGCATTAAATTTTTGTGCCACTATCCTCACCGAGCTCCACCATAAGCTTTACTTGTGTAGGTGTGAGAACCAACAAGATTGGTACCAATTGTGCTATTTCCTTGTTACACATTTGAGTGATCATTGATCCATCTTCAACATTGGTCAAGGTACATTTGGTATAGTTCTTCTCTTTCTCCCACTCATATTTGCTCGAGTCTTGTGATGGATAGGCAAGGCATTTCCTCTCCAGTCCACGACAACAACGATGGCGTGAACAACTACATCACCAAAGCGTCCATCTTCGATCCACAACAACAAATGCAAGGCGCACAATCAAGATTGCGAGAGCGCATCGAGAACATCTCCATCGACATTCGTCACTGCGAAGCAAGGAAAAGGGACTACATCGACAAGAAGCTTTCCGCACATAAAGAGGAGCAAGATGCAAGGACGGAGGAGATTAGAGCCTTGATCAAGTCTTCTTCCCCTTCGTCATCTTCAAGGCGGCGACATTCAAGCCACAAGTCTTCGGAGCGTGAAAAAGATGCAAGTGCAATTCGTCCACGTCCACATCTTCGTGATGACCACCGTCACAATCGTGATCCACATCGTCATGAAGGGCAAGTCACCTCCAAGCAACATGTGCACGATGAAGACGAACGCCTACGAGCTCAAGCACTACAACGACATCATCATCATGAAGATGCTCCACAAGCGCAAATGCACAAGTCCCAACAAGACCTACTTCACGCCAAGTCCAAGCTTCATGAGCAAAAGAGAAGACCGCGAGACGACCACCACCAAGACGACGCTACGGATACAACAACCACTTTGGCATCTTCGCCAAGTGCTATCAAGGCATCTTCTCCTTTGGATGTACGGCATCTTCGCCTACTTCCCACGAGTACGCCTACAACGACTTCATCAAGTCCAAGGCGAGTACCTACGAGCGAGGGCGACACTTCCATCTTCGGAAGCCCCTCAAGGAAGATGGCCGAGCATGGGAAATTCCTTTCGGTCATGGAGACGAGCTACGAGGTGCCGCATCATATGGACCTCCAACACCAAGATGGTGACAAGACGGTCGAGCAAGGGCCATCCCCTTCGACCACGGCGACGAGCGCGAACCTCTTCAACAACATGAAGACGGCGCCCAGATTGGACTCATACTCCGAGTCAAGCTACGTGACCGCACATGGAGACATTTGCACCTACATCTCTCCGACACCCACATATGAAGAGATGCCCCAAGTGCCATGTGAGGAGAGCCACCACAACATGAGTGACATGAGTGACTCCACCATACGTGACATTGAGAGCATTTCCTATGAGAGGCTGAGTGTGACCACCACTAGCCCCACACATGAGAGCATGCCGCACATCCTATGTGAGGTTGAGTGCCATTTGAGTGACTCCACCAACCATATGAGTGAGAGCATCCTTGAGGGAGTGAGTGAGCCACAACACTTAGTGAGTGAGGTAGTTAACACGGCACGTGAGGCCACTTTGATTTCTAACGACTTAACCTCTACTCCTAGTGTGTTTTCTTCTTTGGTGCTAGGTCTCCTACATGACGACATGCCTACCCTCGACGAGTCCATCCCTCCAATGGAGATGACGATGGCCATGGTGGACGATGATACACCCCCACATGGTTCCATCAAGATGAAGATGACAACGAGTGGATCTTTAACACCTCACCTACAACACATGAGCGACGCTCCAAAGGTAACATAGGTGATGGTGCTTCTCTTGTCCCACTAGTGGACTCTCTTGACAATGATTGCTTGCATGATGTTGATCCACCTATTTCCATGCTTCATGCTAGTGAGACTTCCTCATGTCATGACTTACCTATTTATGATGAATATGATGATGAGCATGTTGAGTTGCCTAGTTGTGATGCTATGCTTCATAGGATATCATGTGAAAATTCCATTGGTCACGTCATGTTTGACAATCCTTTGAAATTGTCATATGCTATGAGTGAGATCTCCCATATTGCATCAACATAGTAACTATGCATGCCCCATTAAAATAAATCCTATTTGCACTTATGGCATAGATGACAAGATGATGGTCATTGGCTTTTGTTTTTCATGTGATGATATTGCCATGCTTCCTTTACATGATTTGCGCAATTCATCTACTATTCCATGCCATGATCACATTGTTCCAAATATGCATTGTTTTGGATGTTGTCAATATTCTCCATGTGATTTTGCTACTCATGCTCATGAGGAGACCCCCATAGTTTCCTCATACATATTAGGAGATCTTGATGCATTTCATACTTTGCATGATTCATATGATAGTGTACACCATATGCATTCCATGAATAACAATGCTCTAGATATTGCTCGTGATGCGTTACACAATTTGAGTCTCCATTATGCTATACATAATCTCTCATGATGAATGACATGTTTCTATATCACACATCTCATTTATTTGAGCATTGGTTATTTAGTGCTAACCACCACAAGCACGTGCGCATCATGATGGATGATGTGTACATATACCACGCACACACAATTTTCCCCTTGCCTTTGTTTTGTGTAGGTACTCACCTATACTCGTCAACCTCTCAATCCCAAGAGTTGACAAAATGAGCTCTTGAGAGTAATGATGACTTGGGATCCCGTGGACTATCCTTACCACCGTTCCCTTCACGCAAGGACTACGCACATCTCTTATACTTGGCTCTCACACGGCTATGGGCTATATACGACTTGCCACCTTATGCCCATACTATCGTGTTCACTTTGCATGTTATGCCTCTTTACATGACTTTGCCATGCAATTGTGACCCTTGCTTGCATTTACCCATGATGCACCATTATGATATTCCTATGTGTATTTGCATGCTTGGTGGAGATCCTTGTTGCTTTTGCCATGTTTATCACGTGCCTCATGCTATTGTTGATTCTTGTGTTGGGAGAGTCATGATGTTACATTGCTATTTACATAGGACTAGTTGCCAACACCATGAACCTACTTTCCTCATATCTTGCTTTTATGCTTGTGCTATGACATGTGAATTAGTCATGCACACTATTTGCACCAATGACATGCTTGCCATGATTCCTCCTAGTATGTTGCATCTTCGCACTACTAGCTTGCTTGACTTGATTGCTATGATTGCTTGCTTGGTTGCATCACCCATGTTCCACTCTTACTCGCTTTCTTGGGTTGATGACATATATGCTCATGCCTCTCACATGATATATCTTGTTCATTGTCTCTTGTGTCCATTAGTTGCCTCTTTCATATCCACTTGTATTGAGTGCAACCATACTATGCTTATTGATCTTAGAGACTTTGACACCTTACTTGTGATGCATGCTTGTTTGATTGAGCCTATTGCATTTGGTTGTTCTCACATCATATACCTCCATACTATGAAATGCTCACTTGTACTTTCTTATGATGAGAATGATGCATACACTTGTTGGGTATCTTACCACACGAATGATAGGTTTTGCATTTCCGCTAACCTCATTTGTTTTTCCGAGTGTTTGTCATGTCCTTTCATTTTGAAGGATTCACAAGGCATTACCGTCATGAGACATATTGGTTATGTGAAGGCATACATGATGTGCAACTCCAACAGCTTTGGGAACATTCATAAGGTGAACTCTTTCCCTTTGAGCCATCCTCAAGTTTGCATATTGGATGGGTCATTCTTTCATTGTTGTTTCCTTCTTGTTGTCTACATGATACATCTCGCGAACGGAGGAGCGACATTGGAGATTGGCTCTATGGACCTTCACATTGAGGAGCTCTTGGACTTTGTGGATGCACCTTCGGACTTCCACTCATGCCACGACATCGAGCATTGGTACACCAACACCTCCATATTTGTTGATTGTGCTCATACATGTCATGCTCGATGGACATATCATACTCACCACAAGTTTGCACCCTATGCATGGATTGACTCACATTATGATTGCCTTGTTGCATCTTGTATTCCCATGTCATCCATGATATTTGAGCTTGTTCACTTCCTTAGAAAATTTGTTGTGATCTTCCTTGATGGCATATTCATACATAATGATCATATTGTCGACCATCAATTGCATGATACTATCCACATATTGAGCATCCATTGCCATGTTCATGCATTTGATAAACCATCCCATTATGACATCATTTTGCATCATGGTTGCATTGCTCATATTCATCACACATTTGTGTGCACAATGATTGCATTTGCTCCCATGAATGTTTTGCATATCATTCTAGCTCATCTTGATAAGCTTCATGCGCTTTGTCACGCACAATCTTGCCCAACGGACTCATTATTACATGATGGAAACTTTGTGTGCGCTAACCGCTGTATTTCTGAGTGTCGCTTGTGTTTGCTCATTTTGCATGTCTATCACTCTGGAGACACCTTGGAGTACTTGGATTGCGCCATGTCTTCAACTTCGTCCAACTACAAGTCCGTCCACGACAACCATTTCCATGGTGATGAGGATCATGATCCGAGGTCGGATCTTTCCCAGGGGGGGGGGGCAGATGATGCGGAGCATCCCACGTTCATCCCCATGTACACTCCGACTACTCTCCAAGCCCCAAGAGGACATATGACGAGACCTCAAACATACGTCATTGGACACAAGGTGAATTCACTCCTCTTCGAACCGTCACTTTCCACATGTGAGACATGGCTACTACCTCATGCATGGACCTTGCCTATACTCAGGTACAACCGAGATGACAATGGAGAATGAAAGGACCAAGGCCAAGCATGGAAGAGGAGAAGGAAGAAGAGCCAGCTGCTACAGGCCCCGGACATTCGGCCCCAGCCTGGACATCCGGACCAGCCCGGACATCCGGCCCGACCCCGGAAATCCGGCGCCCATCACAGAACGCACCCGAAGCTGAACCCCGTCAGCCCGGACATCCGGCCAGAGGCCCGGACATCCGGCTCTTCCCGAGCCGTCGGACATCCGTCCCCCAGCACGGACATCCGGACCCCGCCTGTCCAGAGAGCAACCGCAAGGCACCCAGGCCAGCCCGGACATCCGGCGTCCCAGCCCGGACATCCGGCCCGTCGCGAAGCCCCGGACATCCGGCCCCAGCCCGGACATCCGGCACCTGCCTGTGCACAGAGAACGGGCCAAGGGCCCATGTATCCCCCTCTCACTTACCCCTTCGTGGGCTAGCACTATATATACTCTCCCACCTCCTCCTAGTTAGGGTTCATAAATGATTAGCTCATTTGAGATAGAGCTTTGCTCATCCATACGGATCTCCTCCTCGTGAGAGACCACGGCCTCTTCGGAGAAGATCCACCATGGATTCAAGACCCCTTTACGGGAAGATCCTTCGTGGATTCAAGACCTCCTCTCAGAGATGAGCTACCGCCACTTGTATCGTCCTTTGTTGGATTTGGACCGTGAATCTCTTTGTGTTCCTTGGATCTAGCACATGTGTGACCATATTCGTGTTGGTTGAGTGTTTCTCTCGTTTTCCCCCGTGATTTCCCTCGTGTTGTTCCACACGTTCTTCGTGTTCCTCGTAGGGATCCTCTCCAAACGTGAAAGATCGGCCCCTAGGGTTCCGCCCTACATCACATATGTTTTGCAGTCCGGCTCATAGCCCTTCTCAACAATGTTTGTCCTTGGGGGATCTTCTTCCGGAGATGATGGAGAGCGAAACGCCTTCCTCCTACTTCCCCGCCTCATGAGGCGGACGACCCTGAGGTATCGTCCCGAAGGATTTCTCCTGATCGGCAAAGGCCAGAAGGTAACTCTTCGGCCGCCCGAAGTTTGGAGTCCTCGGCTCCTAAGGAGACCAACAGAAAAAGCCCGGGATTGTCCGGTGTACAACCAGACACATTGATGGGTCTTCTGTAGCAAACGGCTATCTCAGAGGCACATCGTACCTTAATGGGTACGGTGGTTGAGAGGATTTCATCCACAAAAAGCGGTTTGAATGAAGCTTTTATGAGCCTGCTAAGAGGCTTTGAGGTACGCAAAGTGATATATATCTTTTTGATTGTACCGCACACGCAAGGTGTGCTTTGTATAGATAGTAGCCCCTGAGACTCTGGTTGCCGTCCAGACGCGACGAGCAGAGGATCATAGTCTCAGGTAATGATAGTGCTGCTTTCGTGCACAGGCGGCTGCAGATCCGGCGGCTGACCGGACTGCTGAATTTGCCCAATTGAGGCGGTAACTTGACGTGGCGGATGCGGACATCACGCTTGTGAACAAGTGGCTTGACGAGGCATAGGGTATGTATATTCAGGTGGTCAACAGATATTACAAAGAGCATGATGCTAGTATTTATAGTATGCTTTGACTGCAGATGGAGCTGCCGTCGTGGAGACCCTTCGGGCAGAACTTGCCCGAGCCAAGGAGCAAGCCAGGAGAAGTGATGCGGCCGCCCTGAAGGAGCCGAAGAATTAAAAGCCGAACGACTGCTCATCGCCAAAGTGAGGATAAAATAGCCAACATGGCTATTGAGCTACAAAATGCCGCCAGGCGATATGAGCTTCTCGAAAGGGAAAACCAAACAAAAACGGCTGACCTAGAGAAGGCCTTACAAGCAGCAAAGGAAACTCGCTCTGAAATCAGAGCGGCGCGGGAAGAGCTTCGACAAGCCGGTGATATTGCGGCTGGGAAGCCCTTTTTATTGCGAACGAAGGTCGGCTATCCAAAGTATGCCCCTCTTGATCAACTGTTGAGTTCTGCAGACGCATACTTGGATTTGACAAAGAGTGCTGCTGATGCGATGGAGTATTTCAAAGATCAGAAAGATCATGAGGTGGAAAGATTGTTCTAGTCGCAGTTCAGTGCTCCAAAGCATCCGATGCTTTGAATGATCAAATGGCCGAGTGGGCCGAGCTCCATAGGTTGTCCGGGCTTGCCATGAAGGCTGTCATGGATCATTTGTGGCCAAAGGAACCGAGCCTGGGTAGTTATTTTGGTTTGGTGCAACGATTCCTTCGTGTTGTGCCGCATATCGCGCTATCAAGTGGTCGGCATGCATAGAGGGTGCGCGGATGGCTCTTGCCCGTGTTAAGACATATTGGGCGAAGATGGAGGCCACCGATATTGCAACCAGGGGTCTACCCGGGGGTCAGGACTCGCCCGAGCACTATTTTGAAGAAGTACTAGAAGGTGCCTGTTTAATAGAGGCTCAGTGCTCAAAGAATACCATGCTCCAGTGACATGTATCTTGAAAAAACAATGCTTTTGATAATAAAGGCTATATTTATACTTTTGCTCGTAAAGTATTGTAGTGCCTCCTGTGAGGCCGTTTATGTATGTATGTATGTATATAACCTAAAAGTTTGCAGTCGTCGGCTTCAGCCCCCACGCATATAATGCGGGGGTGTTCGGCAAAGCGCGTAATCACACTTTATCCAACGTCTTTGTCCGTTAAGGAGGTGATAGCGCGACGAACAAGGCAATCGGACTATATAGCTTTAACACTTTCACTTAGCCATAGGAGTTTGACGGTGGGGCTACTATATAGCCCCTGGTATGTCCGCGCTCATCCGAATACGGTGCATGTACATACGTGACCGGGAAACCGGCCCTTCGTTAATCCGGAGGAATCGCGAAGATTCCGCTGGGTCATCGAGTGGTTGACCAGTCTCTCGCTTTATCATGATAGTCAGCTTTTGGCTTTCTCTACCGAGGTGCTCATCCAGATGAACGAGGGCACAATCGCAGTAGTTCTCCCGGTGCCACCTTAGCCGATAGAGCGGAACGTAAGTTAGCAAAACACGGGAGCCGGGCAAACCCAACTATTGACCAAAGACATGATTCGGAGCTGATGCATATAAGGCCAAACTCACGACGCCGAACACTCCCGAAGGTATTCAGACTTTACAACATATACTGGGCTGAGTACCGCCTTCGATAATGATCCCTGAATTTCCGGGTGCGTGCATAAATCCGGCGTGACGGAAGAGTAGCTGTGGTAAGGGCATAAATCCCAAAAACACAATGGATGCTGCCATTGTGATGTCCATTTTAGATCGACAAATAATAAGTTTGCCAATAACGCCGGTATCCCTCTTGGTCGTTTTAAGTACCAGGAGGGTGTGAGCCAACAAGAGACAATAAAAAAGGTTTACACAGGGTCTTAATCTAAAAAGAAACCTTGGAACGGGTCCCTGCTGCACGTCTGCGTCTTTGTCTCCGTTGTGCCGTATCCTGGAAGGGTATAGCACGATAGTCATCTGTAAAAAGAAAGAAAACACTCAGGTGAAATAATCTTTTGTGACTATGCATAACGTTGGTTAAACTTAATGAACCGTGAAAATTCATGGATTCTTTTCGTGCGGGCAGCCCCTAGCATCACATATGGGGGCATAGCCTTTAGTCAAGCTCAGGTTTATCTGGGCTGCTACAAATAGTGGTGCGCCAAACACGTCTAGCCATGTCCGTGGTCTCGACGACCGATTAGTTACTTGGGTTGGAGAGACCGGTCAGTGGTTCGGCTGCTAGAGCCGCCACATATTCTTCCGCACGCAGGGAACGCTCTGTATCTCCGCTAATTGTGACGACGCCACGTGAACTGGGCATCTTAAGTTTTAGATAAGCGTAATGCGGGACTGCATTGAAACGAGCGAAGGCCGTTCTTCCGAGTAGTGCATGGTAGCCGCTTCAGAATGGAACAATGTCGAAGATTAGTTCTTCGCTTCGGAAGTTGTCGGGAGAACCGAATACAACCTCTAGTGTTAGAGAGCCCGTGCAGTGGGCCTCTATGCCTGGTATTACTCCTTTGAAGGTAGTATTGCTTTGGCCGATTCTTGACGGGTCTATCCCCATCTTGTGGACAGTGTCCTGATATATCAGATTAAGACTATTGCCGCCGTCCATGAGGACTCGAGTGAGATGGTATCCGTCAATTATTGGGTCGAGCACCAAGGCAGCCGAACCTCCATGCCGGATACTAGTCGGATGATCCGTGCGATCGAAAGTGATCGGGCAGGCCGACCATGGGTTGAATTTGGGGGCGACGGGTTCTACAGCGTATACATCTCGGAGTGCGCGTTTGCGCCTCCTCTTTGGTATGTGGGCTGCGTAAATCATGTTCACTGTTTTGACCTCTGGTGGAAATTTTTTCTGTCCCTAGTGTTAGGCTGGCGAGATTCGTCCTCGTCTTCACTTGGCGGCCCCCTCCCCTTGTGTTCGGCGTTTAGCTTGCCGGCCTGCTTGAAGACCCATCATTCTCTGTTGGTGTGATTTGCAGGTTTCTCGGGGGTGCCATGAATCTGACATGATCTGTCTAGAATTTTGTTTAAGCTGTACGGTCCATCTCTGCTGCCTTTAAATGGCTTTTTCCGTTGACCAGGTCGCGAGCCCTTGAATCCGGTGTTTATCGCCGTGTTGTCTGGGCTGTCTTCATTAGTTCGACACTTGTTTTTATTGCATCGCGGCTTCCCATTGCCATCCCTGATTTCGGATGTGCCTGGGTCGCTGGTGCCGCTGCGGGCCAACCAACTGTCCTCGCCCGCACAAAAGCGGGTCATGAGAGTTGTTAGGGCTGCCATTGTGGCTTTTCCTGGCTGAGGTGTGTGGCAAGCCATTCGTCCCGGATACTGTGTTTAAAAGCTGCTAGGGCTTCAGCGTCCAGATAGTCGACGATTTGGTTCTTCTTGGTGAGAAATCCGCTCCAAAGCTTATGGGCTGACTCTCCGGGCTGTTGGATTATGTGACTTAAATCGTCTGCATCCGGAGGTCGGACATAGGTCCCTTGAAAATTAGCCCTGAAAGCGTCCTCAAGTTCCTCCCAACTTCCAATTGAGTTTTCGGGGAGGCTTTTCAACCAGTGCCGAGCTGGTCCTGTCAACTTGAGGGGAAGGTATTTGATGGCGTGGAGATCGTCTCCGCGAGCCATATGGATGTGAAGAATAAAGTCCTCAATCCATACTACAGGGTGTGTCGTTCCGTCGTATGCTTCGATGTTTACGGGTTTAAATCCCTCTGGAAATTCATGGTCCAGCACCTCATCGGTGAAGCACAGGGGGTATGCGGCACATATGTATCTGGATGTGTTGTGGCATGCTTCCAACAGATGTAGTGTTCGGTGTTGATTCCGAGCTGGTATTCGATCAGTATAGTTGGTTTGGTGGCCGTGATCCTGCGTAGGAGCACGCTTCCTAGATCCATAGATGGACCTGGCCATACCGGCTCTTTTGTCCAGGTGCTCACATAGATCGTGTGCTGTGCAGCGTCATTACCCGCTCTATCTCGGCCACGGGGTGCTTGGTCCGGCAGATCGGCCGTATTGTTTTTTGGCGGGATGGGCTCTATAGCCTCGTCGTCAAATTCGGGCAGCAGCTTTGCGCTTTGGGTAGCTCTTTGTGTGGCGATCACCACCGTATTTTTCGTCAGTGTCGAGCACTTTGTTCTATCTGTGGTTGAGCGTATCCTGCGCGGCCTTAACCCTTTGCTTCTGCTTCTTCAAGCTCCTCGCGGTGGCGATAAACCTTTTGTGAAGGTTCTCTTGTTCCAAGTGCTTTTTCGGGATGATGAGTGCATCATCGTCGTCCGGACTGTTCTCCTCACCAGAGACAAGTTTATAAGTTTTATCTTCGGCATCGATGTGATCAGACAACGGCCCGGGACTATGTTCGCCGTCCCCTGGCTCATCCTGCTCCATCGCTGGGTCCATGGGGTCGTTGTTACCTTTAGAGTCGTCCGGGGTATTATTCTTTCTTGTGCCGTTATCGCTGTTTTTGCTGTGGCGGGATTTAGAGCGGCGTCACTGACGTCAGCACTTTGGTTGCTTCTCAAGAGGATTATCCTCCGTTGCATCCTTCTGTTCCTCGCCGTTGTTTTCTTTGGGTGTGTCCACCATGTATATATCATATGATGAGGTGGCTGTCCAGCGCCCTGTGGGCGGTAGTTCCTGTTCTTCTCCGGCATCGTCATGCATACCGTCGATGTCTTCGGAGTTGAAATCAAGCATGTCGGTTGAGTCGTCGACAATGGCTATTAAGTGGGTGGTGGGTGGGTAATGAATTTCTTCGTCATCCGCTTCCCACTCAAGCCGGACATAGTTCGACCAAGAGTCTCCTGACAGGGAGAGGGATTTTAATGAGCTTAGCACGTCGCCCAAGGGCGAGTGTTGAAAGATATCCACGGAGCTAAACTCCATGCTCGGTGCCCAGTTAGATTCGATGGGCACGGATGCACGCGGTTCGGAGCCTATGGCCGGAGACGAGTCCGAGGGTCCGATGATGCAGACCTCATTGGAGGCGAAGTCTGTGTTCGGCTCTATCGTCGATGAGTGTGCGGCCTCTGTGGCGGGGTCTATCCACCCATCCTCGGATGACATGATCTGCTCCAAGTTCAAGGCTAGAGCAGCTGCAGGTGCGTTCTTCTGAACACCATCCGATGGCAGATCTAAGTCATGCTCATCGTGACTGTACGGCGCACCTGTCATGGGCTCGAATCCGTCGAAGATCAAGTCTCCGCGGATGTTGGCAGTGTAGTTCAGGCTTCCAAACCTGACCTGATGGCCAGGGGCGTAGCTATCGACCTGCTCCAGATGGCCAAGCGAGTTGGCCCGCAGTGCGAAGCCACCGAATACGAAGATCTGTCCGGGGAGGAAAACCTCACCCTGGATCGCATCGTTGTGGATGATTGAAGGAGACATCAAGCCTTACCGTGACGACAAAGTGGAACTCTCGATGAAAGCACCAATGTCGGTGTCAAAACCGGCGGATCTCGGGTAGCGGTCCCGAACTGTGCGTCTAAGGCTAATGGTAACAGGGGGCGGGGGACACAATGTTTACCCAGGTTCGGGCCCTCTCTATGGAGGTAATACCCTAGTTCCTTCTTGATTGATCTTGATGATATGATTATTACAAGAGTTGATCTACCACGAGATCGTAGAGGCTAAACCCTAGAAGCTAGCCTATGATTATGATTGTTGTTGTCCTACGGACTAAACCCTCTAGTTTATATGACACCGGAGGGGGCTAGGGTTACACAGGGTCGGTTACAGAGAAGGAAATCTACATATCCGAATTGCCAAGCTTGCCTTCCACGCAAAGGAGAGTCCCACCCGGACACGGGACGAAGTCTTTAATCTTGTATCTTCATAGTCCAATAGTCAGGCATAGGTGCATAGTCCGGCTGTCCGAGGACCCCCTATTCCAGGACTCCCTCACCAGCCTGGTTGTTTACGGAAGAAAATCAAAGTGGAGCTGACATCACAAGAATTCTAAAGATTGTGCTTCATGGAACAACACAAGTAACATTAGCATTTATTTCATACAGCAGTTCGCATAAAAATACACATGGGCAACTTACCTCGGCCAAAAAATCTCTATTTATCATAGATAGCATTTGAGAATAGTCCAAACTGATTCCACACGGCTTAGTTTTTTTTTATCATAGATAGCATTCAGAAGAAGAATTTCTATACCTCGTGGACAACTTATGCTAGACAAGATAAACAACTAAGTGATAACAAGATATATAACAAGAAACACTATGCTATCACAAAGTAAAGTGCATAAGTAAAGGGTTCGATAAGAGATAACCAAGGCACGCGGAGATGACGATGTATCCCGAAACTCACACCCTTGCAGATGCTAATCTCTGTTTGGAGCGGTGTGGAGGCACAATGCTCCCCAAGAAGCCATTAGGGCCACCGTAATCTCCTCACGCCCTCGCACAATGCAAGATACCGTGATTCCACTGGACCCTTGAGGGCGGTCACCAAACCCATACAAATGGCAACCCTTGGGGCGGTCACCGAACCCATACACTTTGGCAACCCTTGGGGGCGGTCACCGGAATCCGTACAAATTGCTCGGGGTGATCTCCACAACCTAATTGGAGACCCCGACGCTTGCCCAGAGCTTTACACCACAATGATTGAGCTCCAAACAGACCAGCCGTCTAAGGCACCAAAGCATCCAAGAGGAACAAGCTCTAGGGTGCACAAACACCCAAGAGTAATAAGCTTCTCCAACTTCACTTCCACGTATCACCGTGGAGAACTCAAATCGATGCAACTAATGCAATGGCAAGGGCACACGGAGTGCCCAAGTCGCTCACTCTAAATCCCACCAAAGCAACGAAAGCTATGGAGGAAAATGAGAGGAAGAACAAGAAGGAGAACACTGAGAACTCCAAGATCTAGGTCAAGGGGTTCCCCTCACAAAGAGGAGAAAGTGATTGGTGGAAATGTGGATCTAGATCTCCTCTCCTCCCCCAAATAAAAACTAGCAAGAATCCATGGAGGGATTGATAGATAGCAAGCTCAAAGAAGGTCAACAATGGGGGGCAAACACAAGCTCAAAGGATAGGGACCATTGGGGAAGAAGGCCCCCTTAATAGGCACCCTCGAATCCAACCGTTATGCCCACTGGCCATGCACAAGCGGTACTACCGCTTGGAGGAGCGGTACTACCACTTAGCATGGCCAAAATAGCCCAACAGGACAGAAAAACACTAATAGTAGATCTGCCGGAGAGGTAGTACCGCTCGGGCGAGAGGTAGTACCTCTTGAGAGGTAGTATCGCTTGGGGAAGTAGTACTAGCGCTTAGAGAGGTACTACCGCTCTACTACCGCTCAAGCGAATTGGGTAACAGAAGCATAAAAATAAGCGGAAGTGGAAGTGGTATTGGTCAGCGGAAGTGCCGCTTAAGCGGTACTACCACTCGGGGGAGGGGTGCTACCGTTTGAGAGGTACTACCGCTCAACCTAAAAATCTGCCCAAGCAAAACAGAAGGATGCAGGAAGACCAAAATTGCCATAACTTCTGCAAACGAACTTCAATTTTGACGAACTCAAGCTTGATAGAAAGCTAATGACAAGAGTTGCCAAATTTCAGAAGTGGCAACAGAGATTATGCCTATGATATAGAGATGTGAAACCTCCAAGAGTGAAGAACCGACATAAACTCCAACATTGAAAACATCATAGAAGATGTGTATGTAATCCGTTTTCGATGAACTCGAGCTTGTCATGAAGACGACCATATGCTCTAAAACTCACAAAGAGAAACACCAAAAAAGAACCAAGAAAGATGATGCAAGGATGCAATGGTTTGAGCTCTCTACGAACGATACAATCAAGCTACTCACTAGAGAGCCCCCCTTGATAGTACAACAATCAATCCTATAACCTGGTCTCCCAACTACCACCAAGAGACCGGTAAAATAGAAAACCTGTCAAGGGCAAACCTTTGCCTTGCACAAAGTCCACTTGAGCTAGATGATGACGATCTTGACTTCCTCAAGTTGGACCACCTTTCTTGGTTGCGTTGGCTCGATGAAGACTAGTTGATTGCTCCCCCATACTCCACTATGGGTGAGCCACTCTTCGGCACATCTTCACAGGTCCATTGTCACAACAATGGACATGATCTCTTCATGATGCTCCACTTGAACTTGCACACCGCAATCTTGATGGCGATCACCACTTGATGTCATCATTCATGGGTTGTATGAGATCTTCCTCTTGAAGCAAGCCCATGGAGACATACCGAACCCCACACAGAACTCTCACGTAGACCATGGGTTAGTGTAGGACCTTGAGAAGAGGTGTCTAGAGGGGGGGTGATTAGACACTAAGTGACAAAGTTGCAGTTTTTAAGTTCTTAAAGTTTAGGTGGAGTTTAGGCACAAATTTAACACTCACAATACATATCAAGCAAGCATGCAAAGAGTTTATGAGCAGCGGAAAGTAAAGCATGCAACTTGCAAGAATGTAAAGGGAAGGGTTTTGGAGGATTCAAACGCAATTGGAGACACGGATGTTTTTGGCATGGTTCCGATAGGTGGTGCTATCATACATCCACGTTGATGGAGACTTCAACCCACGAAGGGTAACTGTTGTGCGAGTCCACGGAGGGCTCCACCCACGAAGGGACCACGAAGAAGCAACCTTGTGTATCCCACCATGGCCGTCGCCCACGAAGGACTTGCCTCACTAGCTGTAGATCTTCACAAAGTAGGCGATCTCCTTGCCCTTACAAACTCCTTGGTTCAATTCCACAATCTTGTCAGTGGCTCCCAAGTGACACCTAGCCAATCTAGGAGACACCACTCTCCAAGAAGTAACAAATGGTGCGTTGATGATGA
Organism: Triticum timopheevii; assembly: GCA_963921465.1. Taxonomy (NCBI): domain Eukaryota; kingdom Viridiplantae; phylum Streptophyta; class Magnoliopsida; order Poales; family Poaceae; genus Triticum; species Triticum timopheevii. The sequence continues at coordinate 476,685,783 of OY997268.1, forward strand.
ACTCCTTGCTCTTGTGCTTCAAATGATAGTCTCCCCAACACTCAACTCTCTCTCATAGGATTTGGATCTGGTGGAAAGAAGATTTGAGTGGAAAGCAACTTGGGGAAGGCTAGAGATCAAGATTCATGTGGTAGGAATGGAATATCTTGGCCTCAACACATGAGTAGGTGGTTCTCTCTCAGAAATGGTAAGTTGGAAGTGTAGGTTTGTTCTGATGGCTCTCTCCACGAATGAAGAGGAGGTGGAGGGGTATATATAGCCTCCACACAAAATCTAACCGTTACACACAATTTTCCAAACTCGGTGGGACCGATTCAACAGACTCGGTCGGACCGATTTAGTAAACCTAGTGACCGTTAGGATTTTCGGTGGGACCGACATGCAACTCGGTAGGACCGATATGGTTAAGGTTAGGGCATAACTTAATCTCGATGAGACCGATCACTCAAACTCGGTGAGACCGATTTTGGTAATAGGCTTTCCAGAGAGTTGGTCAGGCAAACTCGGTTGGACCGATTACACAAACTCGGTAGGACCGATTTTGGTAATGAGTCAACCAGGAAGTTTGCATTGTAATCTCGGTAGTACCGATTGCTCAAACTCAGTTACACCGATTTTGGTAATGGACATACACAGAGAGATTACAATCCCATCTCGGTGAGACCGAGATCCTTATCGGCGAGACTGATTTGCCTAGGGTTTGTGGCAGTGGCTATGACATCTGAACTCGGTGGCACCGGATAGAAAGAATTGGTATGGCCGAGTTTGACTTTAGGTTTAGGTCATATGTGTGGAAGTGGGAAAGTAGTTGAAGGTTTTGGAGCATATCACTAAGCACTTGAAGCAAGAGGCTCATTAAGCAACACCTCAGCCCTTCTTGATAGTATTGGCTTTTCCTATAGACTCAATGTGATCTTGGATCACTAAAATTTAAAATGAAGAGTCTTGATCTTGAAGCTTGAGCCAATCCTTTGTCCTTAGCATCTTGAAGGAGTTCCCACATCCTTTAGTCCATGCCACTCCATTGCTGAACTTATCTGAAACATACTAGATAAAAGTGTTAGTCCAACGAGAGATATGTTGACATTAGTTACCAAAACCACCTAGGGAGCACTTGTGCTTTCAATCTCCCCCTTTTTGGCAATTGATGACAACATACATCAAAGCTTTAGATGAAGATATGAAGAGTAGCAAGTAAAGCTTTGGAAAGACATGTAACAAGCATACGCTCCCCCTACATGTATGCAAATATGTGAATATGGAATATAGAAGCATGTGAGAGAATAACCATGATAGCGTAGGCAATGTGTTACATGTATCTTGGCCATATGCATCAGAGCAAATAATATTAAAGAAAATACCTTCATGCCCATGAGTCCTTCTTGCAAACAGTATGTACATCAGCAAGAATTCCTCATACACATGATTGTGATGCATATACTTACCTTGCAGTCTTGAGTTGGCTTAGGATGGAATGAACCTGCGTAAGCAAGGTTAGATAACACAGATGCACCTACTAGTCAGAGCAAACAAAAGAAACCACAAGAATACCAAGACTGGGATGACATGTAGAGAGTGAGTACTAAGTACTACATTGGATTAGACATGTCCCCAAGAGTAAAGATATGCAATGAATTTAAATGATTTATTTCCCTTAGATGTCTTGCTCCCCCTGAATCTAGCATGGGATACTGGGAGAAGATAGGGAATAGAAAATCAGAGCTAAAAGATATAAATGATGAACAGAGCTAATGCAAGCTAATGCAAATAAGCACAAAAGATCATATGAACATGTCTCTCCCCTCAAGAAGACATGTGGCATCTCTCCTCTTGAACACCAAGCATCTGGGATTCTTGAGAAATACTTTATACTTAAGTATTCTCTCCCCCTGGAGATCTCTCTCTCTCCCTGAGGATCTCTCTCCCCCTGAGGAGGTGATATACTCTTTCTCTGATGTGATCTCTCTCTAAATGATAAGCTTTGATGTGATCTCTCTCTCTCCCCCTTTGACATCAATTTCCAAGAAGGGTTTTCTAGAATCTGTCGAATGGGTTTGTTCCTTGAGTCACAGTACAAAGAAATGTTAAAAATGTGATGCTTGTAGAGGACAAGATTCATTGACTGGAGCTGGATCGGAAGAAACACAGATTAAGTGGCAAACTGTTTTTCCTGTTGTGAAATCGGTGGCACTGAGTGGTATGCTTCGGTTGTACCGAAAGGATTTGGTTGGACCGAAAACATCAAATCGGCGAAACCGAGTTCATCGCAGTGAAAACACTTGTCACCTCAGCTCACTGGACTAGTAAGATCTCACAAAGATTTGTAAGGAATTTACTGAATGATATGCAATGAATTGGATGCAGAAAAATGCAGAGCAAACAGAAAGGAATCTAGATGAAGTTTTTTTGAAAGGGGAAACAAATATGCATGAGAAAAATGCAAAAACACAGAAAAGAACATAAGAGAACTTCATCTAGAGATGGTCGGCGACAAAGTCACCTATGTTAGAGTATATTGACTTAGGAGTCAAGTGAGATCATTTGATCATAGGTCATACTCATTGTTTAAGCTCAAAATGGGGTTGCCATTTTTCGTTCAAGTATCTTGATGTATTCACATCCTGTCGAGTTGCTTTAGCTCATAACTTGGAGTAAAGCTTCTCTAAGATGGAATAACATACCTTGGTTGGTGGTGTTGATCATGTAGTTGAACTTGTGTGGGTTGATCAAGGTTGATGTAGCTCATCAAGAGTTGGGAGCACCACTTGGAATTTGAGTCCATCTACCTACATGGGTTAGTTATTGCAAGGAAGAGCACTTGTGTATCCAAAAATGACAATCATGAAGCTCAACATAGAATTTGTCAAAGGATATGTTTGAGTGGTTCCGTGCTTCCTTGTCTTCAACCACCATAGTGTAGAAACTTGGTGATGTAGAGGTTGCCCAAGATGTGAGTAGATTACAATCTCATGGAATTTGATTCAACCAAGTACCTACATGGGTTAGATAACATGCAAGATGCAAATATATCCTAGAAATAAGATTTTCATCATAAGAGAAATATCAAGGATTAGTCATAAGCTCATGTCTTCCATGTATCCAATGGAGTTTCTACTCCAAGTTTGAAGCATCGATGATGTTCAATTGTCACGCCCAAGATGCGACCCTATCCAAAAGGAACTCGAAGGTCCCACCAGTGATAGAAGCGCATCTTGAAGACGCTTTTACAAGGTGGATATCATTACATCAACATTACATAATAGATAGGGATACATACATAAGGCATCCAATGCCACATGAATACAACATCGTATTACATAAGATCACCATCCGACTACGGATGAAACACAAACAGAAACTCAAACGACATCCACCCTGCTAGCCTAGGCTGCCGACCTGGAACCTATCCCCTGATCGAAGAAGAAGCAGAAGAAGAACTCCAAAACAAGCAAACATCGCTCTCGCGTCATGATCATCGCATAACCTATACCTGCAACTATTGTTGTAGTAATCTGTGAGCCACGAGGACTCAGCAATCCCATTACCATGGGTATCAAGACTAGCAAAGCTTAAAGGGAAAGGAAGGGGTAAAGTGGTGAGGTTGCAGCATAGACTAAGCATATATGGTGGCTAACATACGCAAAAGAGAGTGAGAAGAGAGCAAACGGAACGGTCGTTAACTAGTAATGATCAAGAAGTGATCCTGAGCTCCTACTTACGTCAATCATAACACAGAAACCGTGTTCACTTCCCGGACTCCGCTGAGAAGAGACCATCACGGCTACACACGTGGTTGATGCGTTTTAAATCGGATCTGGTGTCAAGTTATCTACAACCGGATATTAACAAATTCCCATCTACCACATAACCGCGGGCATGACTCTCGAAAGTTTATACCCTGCAGGGGTGTCCCAACTTAGCCCATGATAAGCTCTCGCGATCAACGAAGGATATTCCTTCTCCCAGGAAGACCCAATTAGTCTCGGAATCACGGTTTACAAGACATTTCGACAATGGTAAAACAAGACCAGCAAAGCCGCCCAATGCGCCGACAATCCCGATAGGAGCTGCACATATCTCGTTCTCAGGGAAACACCGAATGAGACATTATACGAGTAAAAACAGACCTCGAGTTTCCCCGAGGGGGCCCCGCAGTCTACTCGGTTCGGACCAACACTTAGAGAGGCACTGGCCTGGGGGGGCTAAAATAAAGATGACCCTTGGGTTAATTACTCCCAAGGTAAAGGTAGGTGGTGGTGAGGCAAATGGTAAAACCAAGGTTGGGCCTTGCTAGAGGAGTTTTATTCAAAGCGAACTGTCAAGGGGTCCCATAAATCACCCAACCGCGTAAGGAACGCAAAATCCGGGAACATAACACCGGTATGACGGAAACTAGGGCGGCAAGAGTGGAACAAAACACCAGGCATAAGGCCGAGCCTTCCACCCTTTACCAAATATATAGATGCATTAATAATATAAGAGATATTGTGATATCCCAACATAATCCTGTCCACCATGGAGCAATCTTCAACTTCACCTGCAACTAACAATGCTATAAGAGGGGCTGAGCAAAGCGGTAGCATAGCCAAGCAATGGTTTGCTAGGAAGGGTGACAAGGTTAGAGGCTGACATGGCAATTTGGGAGGCTTGAAGAGCAAAAGATAGGTAGCGCAGCAAAGCGATAGAACGAAGCAACTAGCATAGCAATGATAGTAGTGAGATCCAGGGTAGCGGTCATCTTGCCTGAAATCCCGCAAGGAAGAAGAACGAGTCCATGAAGAAGACGAACAGATGAAGCCGAACCAAGCGTAGACGAACGAATCCTCACGATCGCAACGAAACGGGAACTATCGAGAAGAAGCACACAACATGGTAAACACACCACACATAGACAAGACATGATGCACAACCAAGCATGATGCATGACAAAGCTAGATGAGGCTACTCATGGCAAGAGATGATGCATACAAGAGCAACACATCAAAACAAGTTTAAATGAGGCCGGGAACAACATATAACAATTCCGGTAAGTCCTCATATGCAAGTTTCAAAGTTGGTCCAGATCTGAACAAACATTAAGTTGAAGTTGTTTAACAGCAAGTTAAGATTCACCAAGATGATCTACACGAGATTCTAGCCAAGTTACATATAAAGTTCATTTAGTTCAGAGCTACGACCTAGAAGATATGAGCAAAACAAGTTAAACATGGCATTGATGCAAAATGCATACAAACATCAAGCAAACACCTCAAAAGAAGGATGCACCATGATAATATAAAACTTCATGCAAAATCAAGCAAGTTTCATATAGAGCACACTCAAAACGGAGCAACGGTTCAACGCATACACTCTATACAAGTTTAAAGGACAAGCTGTCCAAAACAGCAACTAGGCATCTAGCAAGCATCAAAACAATAAACTATAGTACCCCAACATAATAACTAAAGGCATGGGCATGAAGTACAGGTAAAGCATGACAAAATGTGAACACTGAGCTAACTCCAGAAAACACTATAACATGCTCAAAAGGACATGGCAAGATTGCAAATAATAACAGTTTCAGACTTAACAGAAATAACATCAGGTTGCAATGTTTATAGCTATCAAACAACACGCTACAGGAACTTATCAGGGCAAACAAACGCATGGCATGAATCTACTAATTGCATAGAACAAAAGTTCCTTACTGACCATGAGCCAAAAGGGCACAGAAAATATGATGGCACCCATGTAAACATAGCAAGTGATATGACAGATTCATACATGGCAGGAACATCAATAAGTAGGCATGTTGGTGAGCTTGAACCACTCACCACAGAGAAATACATGGCATGGAAAGGCAACCAACAGTAATAATACATGTTTATGAAGCTAAGAATGGCAAGAGCAAGTTCATAGGGTACATGGATCACTAATAACAATCATGGCAACATTGAACTTAATGTTAACAGGCTGACAGCAACATTATTTATCAAGTTTGGAGCAAGATAACAACATATCACAGCAGGCTATAAATGCAACCAGGGGAATGAATGGATAGAGCATGACATGTATAACAAAACATCCTTAGTGAACATCTCCAGATTATGCATATAAGGACTTGTAGCAGCAGGTTTACATAGCATCATAATATAACAGAATCAGCCTAGCAAAACAGCAACGGCAAGTGCCCTACTTCATGAGCTCGACGCACTCAGTACAAGACTCACAAAAATACATGGAAGGCACCACTGTGAATATGGCATGATGTAGTACAAAACACATGTAGAGCTCATGCTCATAGGATGCACACACAAAATGCAACGAAAAAGACAAAACAACAAGTTATAACAGTTTCAGCAGGTTAACATCATATAGCACTCTTGCAACGATGATTAGGGCATCAATATGGCATCAAACAAACATGGAAAAATGGAATGAAATGAAGATCACCTCATGATGAATATTTTGATATATCATGCACGCAAAACAGAGCAGTATGCTAGGAGATATGGCATGTCAAACATAGCAACAGAAAGTTGAAAATCTTAGGGACAACGAAATTTTACCCCGGGAAAAATGGACGGAGGGGTTCCGGGACGAGGAGATCCGGGATCGGGGTGCCATTTGGTTGGATGGGTGGGTGGATCTCATCCACCCCGGCTGGATCCGGCCGAAGAGAGCTCCGGCGAGCGGTGGTGCGTACTCCGGCGAGGCGGAGGAGGACTGCGGCGGCCGGCGACGGAGGCGGGCGCGGGAGGCGCTCGGGCCGCGGGACCGGCGGCGGGAGCCGGGCGGGCGCAGGACGGCGACGGGGGGACGCGCCGGCGAGGCGGTGGCGGAGCGCGCCGGCGAGGCGGCGGTGGAGCACGCCGGCGAGGTGGCGGCGGAGGCGCTGACGGGATCCGGCGGACGAAGACGGGCGCGGGCGCGGAGGACGCGCGGGTGGCGGAGTCGTGCTTGCGGGCCCACCGTGGGCTTGCGGGCCGGCGGTGGCTGGCGGCGGGGATCGCCACGTGGCGCGCCACGATTGGCGCGGGCGGCGGCGGGGTTCTATCCGGTGGCGACGGACGTGTCCGATGGCGGCGGAGGACGATTTTTTAGGGTTTGGGTGGAGAATTGATCCGCGAAATTCGAGGGGAGGGGCTAATTTATAGGTAGAGGGAGCTAGGGGACTCCAAATGAGGTGCGGTTTTCGCCCACACAATCGTGATCGAACGACTGAGAGCATGGAGGGGGTTTGGATGGGTTATTGGGCCACTTTGGAGGGGTGTTGGGCTCCACACAAAAGAGGCCTTTGCGGTTACCCAGTTAACCGTTGGAGTATCAAACGGACTCCAAATGACACGAAACTTGACAGGCGGTCTACTGGTGGTGTACCAAGGCCGCTTGGCAAACCTCGGTCCATTCCGAGAATGTTTAACACCCGCACACGAAAAGAGACAAGAAGGGGATGCCAGAGGACATAGGAGTGCCGGATTGCAAAACGGACAACGGGGAAAATGCTCGGATGCATGAGACAAACACGTATGCAAAATGAGATGCACATGATGACATGGCAAAATGCAACACGCAAGCAAATGACATGGCAATGCCAGCGAATAACTGGCAGACACCTAGCGCATGGAATCCGGGGCGTTACAACTCTCCTCCACTAACAAGAGATCTCGTCCCGAGATCTTAGGACCGATACGGAAGGGAAAAAGGATGAGGTGAAACAAGAACTCAAGAGAAGAAGCAAAGAATCGAGAGCACTCGAGAAGAAGAGAGGAACGGCGAGAAGGACGAGAATCGAAAGCTCATGGAATCAGATAGACTATGAAACCACTCCGGTTAGAACGAGATAAGAAACGAATAAGACTGAAAGGATTTAGGCAGCACTCCGGCTGAAGATGGAAGGAATAGAACACGAGCTTGAGAGGATGGAATGTTACTTGATGAAGACATGACACAAAACCTCCGGAAAGAATTGAAAGGGTTGAATGAAAAGAACGGAAAAAGAAAATGACAACTTGTGCCACGGATGAAATTGAAAGCATCTTTAGAAGGAAGGTTTAAACGGAGTTGTTAAGAAAATCAACAACGAAAAGAATAAGCTTGTTGTGGTCTTATAGGTAACATCTCAAGATCATAAGGTGATAACCGGCCACAAACGGAAATGATTGGATAGCTGAAAAGAACGAAGAAATGCAAAACTCCACTTCAAAAGAATACGGAGAATTAATTGCACTTCGAGACGCGAGAAGAAAAGATACTTGAACTCCTCCAACAAGAATCTTGATGAACTCTTGAAGAATGAATTGAATCATGAAGAACCACCATGAAGAAGTCCGGTGACAAAAAAGGATGATGAGATAGAATGAAGGATGAAAGAATAAGATTAAAGCCTTGCGATGATTTAGATGGAGGTTCCGACGAAATGGCCGAGGAAAATTTGAACTCCGGAAAAGAAAAGATGAAAACACTCGAAACTAGAATTTATTCCTCGAGAACAAACTCCGAAGAAAAAGGATTAATCACTTTGAGGAAATAAGAATAAGATTTATTGTATGGTTATCCTTCATCAAATTAAATTGATGACAAGCAATGGATTTTTGCATACTACTTACTCTTGTTGAAAGGATTAGGGGGGGGGGGGTATATGGCGCAAAACTTGAGAAAGTCTTCATGAACCACCGGTAGGATTGGAAAGAACGAATGAATTAATATGATAACCAGAGAAAAGAATCTGAAAGAACCACCGTAAGAATTCGGAAATGACTGACGAACGCGAATGAATCACCGGGAAGAATTAGAAGAACAAATATGCTAGAGGGGATTTAGATGCAAAAGAACAAAGAGATCATGAGCTGATAAAGGACACTTGAGCGAAGCATTGAGATGAACGAAGGGGCACGGATATACAATAATTGGGGAATGAATCTGAAAACTTGGAACGAAGCAATATTCTGAAAAGATGGCCTCCAGATGATCGAGACGGCAAAAACAACTCCTGAAATACTCCGGATGGATGAAAAGAATAACTGACAAATGGAATAATTCACGAGGATAACGTGAAGCTAGAACCACAAAACTTTGAGAGAACGGACAAGATTTAGAAGGAACTCTTCTTCGGTCTTCAAATGACGACGAGAAACACCACCAAAATTATTGAGGTACTCCAGTAGAATGTAAAAGAGAAAGGGTTGCACCAAAGATGAAAAGAATTTGAAAGCGATCTTGGAGATGGCATCTGACTGATGAAATCCATTTTTACGTCACACTTGAAAAGAATTTGAGAATAGCTCCGGAAATTATAAGAGTCAGGTAAGATCCTGGGAAAAGACTTGTGGGTTAGGGCCCACTAAAAGAAAACACCGTTGGAAAGGGATGATGAACAGATAGATGATGCACCGGAACAATTGAAATATTTGAATGAGGTGACAACCTCGAATTAATTGGAACACAGACGAATCTCCTGAGATGTCTTGAGCACTCCGAAAAGATAAACTGGCGAGAGGTGAAAAGCAGGGAAAACACTTGATCCAAGGAAGGAATATAATCACTACCAAAAATTAGAATTGAATCCACCATAGAAGAAAGGGATGAAGAATGACGAACGAGACAAGAATTCACTGGTTGAAATAATTGAGGGAAGACTGAAAAAGGTTCCACATGAATGAGGTTGATGGTCGAAAGAGACTCAGACTCCGGGAAGAAAAAATGGTGGGAGGGTGGGAAAAACAAAGGCAACTTGGAAGGGGAAAGCCGATGAATATCTTGAAGAGAAAACACCGGTTGAAATCATTGAAGAAAGAAAACAAAGACTTCGCACGAGTAGGATGGATACTCGATTACGGACTCCAGATTCGAGAAGAAGAAGGGAGGGTGGGTGGGAAAAACAAGGACAACTTTGGACAGGGAAACAACATCGATCGAAAAGAGCTGAGGATTGATCTCCCAAAGACAAAGAGGTTTGAGTCGACTTGACGAGAGATGCACTGGACAAAAGAGGATGGACAACTCACGAAACTAACCACGTGATCCTAAAGAAAAATTTGAACGGGAAGAGGAGTAATTCAAAAACACCTACGTCAAGATTTCTCACCAGAGCGACGAAGGGGCTGAGGAGTAAAAAGAATTCCTACTCTCCGATATAACTATACTCCGAAAACAGTTTTCTTCTAGACTCAACAACGACCAAACTACATGATCAATCAGGGGGGCTCCTAAGGTTGGTCGAGGCTCTGATACCAACTTGTCATGCCCAAGATGCGACCCTATCCTAAAGGAACTCGAAGGTCCCACCAAGGATAGAAGCGCATCTTGAAGACGCTTTTGCAAGGTGGATATCATTACATCAACATTACATAATAGATAGGGATACATACATAAGGCATACAATGCCACACGAATACAACATCGTATTACATAAGATCACCATCCGACTACGGATGAAACACAAATAGAAACTCAAATGACATCCACCCTGCTAGCCCAGGCTGCCGACCTGGAACCTATCCCCTGATCGAAGAAGAAGCAGAAGAAGAACTCCAAAACAAGCAAACATCGCTCTCGCGTCATGATCATCGCATAACCTGTACCTGCAACTATTGTTGTAGTAATCTGTGAGCCACGAGGACTCAGCAATCCCATTACCATGGGTATCAAGACTAGCAAAGCTTAAAGGGAAAGGAAGGGGTAAAGTGGTGAGGTTGCAGCAGCGACTAAGCATATATGGTGGCTAACATACGCAAAAGAGAGCGAGAAGAGAGCAAACGGAACGGTCGTCAACTAGTAATGATCAAGAAGTGATTGTCGGTGTCAAAACCGGCGGATCTCGGGTAGGGGGTCCCGAACTGTGCGTCTAGGCGGATGGTAACAGGAGACAAGGGACACGATGTTTTTACCCAGGTTCGGGCCCTCTCGATGGAGGTAAACCCCTACTCTTGCTTGATTGATATTGATGATATGGGTAGTACAAGAGTGGATCTACCACGAGATCAAGGAGGCTAAACCCTAGAAGCTAGCCTATGGTATGATTGTTGTAATGGTTATGTTGTCCTACGGACTAAAACCCTCCGGTTTATATAGACACCGGAGAGGGCTAGGGTTACACAGAGTCGGTTACAATGGTAGGAGATCTACATATCCGTATCGCCAAGCTTGCCTTCCACGCCAAGGAAAGTCCCATCTAGACACGGGATGAAGTCTTCAATCTTGTATCTTCATAGTCTTGGAGTCCGGCCGATGATGATAGTCCGGCTATCCGGACACCCCCTAGTCCAGGACTCCCTCAGTAGCCCCTGAACCAGGCTTGAATGATGATGAGTCCGGCGCGCATATTGTTCTGCATTGCAAGGCGGGTTCCTCCTTCGAATAATTCATAGAAGATTGTGAACACCAGGATAATGTCCAGCTCTGCAAAATAATTTCCACATTCCCCCGTAGAGAGAACATTACATATACAAGTTCAATCTGCTGACATATTTTGTGGCATGACGTCACACCACCACCAAGCCTTTACTGGAATTGTTTTTTATTATACCACCTCAGCACGTTTAGCGAAGCGGTTTCCTTGGCACGTCTTGTCGAAGCAGAGATCGTGTTCCCCTTATTCCGGGATTCCCATCAATACGGACGTGGGTAACCCAACCGCGCCCGTCGCCATGCCCCCTCTATCGAAGGCGAGTCCCGAACGGTCACGGAGACGGCTCTTGGTATTCTTCCTCTTTATAACGGGACCAAGGCTCATTTCTTTTCTTCAATCCTCCGTCGAATCTTCTTCTTGCCCCGAATTCCAACACCCAGAGCCCCAGATTCGAGCGCCTCGGACCTTCAACGATGTCCGGCACCGACCTGCAGGGTCGGTGGATGCCCTCCTCCGTCACAGAGGAGGACGTGCTAAAGCTGCGAGAGGCCAAGTACCTGTCTTACGAGATTTCGCACAGGTTGCCCGCCGAAGGGCAGGCCATCCCCACCCCCGAGCCCGGCGAGTACGTTGTTTTTGTACACCACCTCCGTCGCGGCTTAGGCTTCCCGATGGATCCTTTTGTGAGAGGGCTCATGTTTTACTATGGGTTGGAATTTCACGATTTGGCTCCGGAGTCCATCCTCCATATTTCTGCATTTATTGTCGTCTGTGAAGCCTTTCTCTGCGTCACCCCTCACTTTGTCCTGTGGCTGAAAACCTTCAATGTGGAGCCGAAGATGATCGAGGGGCATCAAGTAGAGTGCAGCAGGGCGGCCGTAAGCAGGAGGGCCGATGCCCCGTGGCCCGAGGGCTCCTTCCAAGAGGAACTCGGCTTGTGGCAACAGGAGTGGTTCTATATTACCGCTCCGAAGGGCAGCAGGCAGAAGCCGCCGCCCGTATTCCGCTCGGGACCTCCACGACGGTTGATGTCGTGGGTCAACCAAGGGCTCAACTGGGGCCCGTCAAAGGATGTGCCCCTATTGCAGGGCCGGATTCGAGACCTCCAAGCGCGGGAGATCAATCTGGTCGTGGTGATACAGGTTATGCTAATTAGGCGTCTCCTGCCCTGCAAACGCCGTCCTCTCCGGCTATGGGAGTTTAATCCGGAGGGACCACGGATTCTCCAACACTTCATGGGTACGACACCCGTGGAGATGTACAAATTGTTCTTCGGATCACGGGAGGTGTGTCCGGAATTGACCGAGGATGCCGGCCTAAGCTGTAATCGCTCGGATACTCAAGTAAGTAGCTCGATGTTCGGACATACCGTTTGTTTGCCTTTCTACAATTCGCCTTTTAACCCGTCGTCCTTTAACAGGAGTGGATAGCGCAAGCAAAGCTGATACGGTGTCCGGCCCCCCTCCTAGAGACCACACCGGATCCCGTGCTGGTCAGGATGCTGGAGGTTGCGCCTTCAGAAGAAGGCGAAGGGGAAAATAGGGGAGCTGCCGCCTCGCCCGAGGAGGCTCTTGGAAAAGGGGGGACCGAGAATCCCTCCCTCCAAGGGGAGAAGAGGACCGCCTCCGAAGACCCGGAGGCCAAAGCCCCTAAGTGGGGGAAGAAATCTTCACCAGAGGGTCCTGCGTCCGGGGAGGCCCCGGCCGCACAGTCTCCCTTAAAGAATCAGCCCTCCAGCGAGCCTTAAGTAGAGAAAGGGGAATTTGATAATAAGAGACATCCCTGTTTGTGCTTCTGAGGATTACTGACCTTTTTACCTTGTAGTTCGGATCTCCGGCCTTCTCAGATGAGCTCGTCTTCGGGGGACCTTCGTCCGGAGATGGTGGAGAGTGAGACGCCTCCGTCTGCTACGCTGTCGGATAGGGCGGACGAGCCTGAAGTGTCATCACGGAGGGTGTCCCCGAGCCCGGCAGAGCCGAAGAGTTCGGCCGGGGGAGCTGAAGGATCTGCTTGAGAGGGCGTCCATCTCAGAAGATCACCATGCATTGATGAGTATGGTGATTGGAAGGATTTCATCCGCCGAAAGCGGATTGCATAATGCCGTCAGGAGTTTGCTGGCGGGGTTTGAGGTACATAAAAATGACACACCTTTTTGACAGTTTTGCACATAACGTGCGCCCTGTATAGATAGTAGCCCCTGAGACTCGGTAGGTTGTCGAAAGCGACAGCGTGCCGAGGATCAAAATTGCAGGTATTAACTTTCGCCTTTCCTGTGCAGGTGGCGGATAGTCCGGGGGCCAGCCGTACTGATAGAGTTGCTGAACTGAAGCGGCAACTCAACATTGCGGATGCGGACATCACGCTTGTCAACAGGCGACTTGACGAATCGCAAGGTAAGTTGTTTCTCCGTGGTCACCTAGTACGGGAGCCGAAGCCCACCTCTTACAATATGTGTGCTTGACGCAGATGGTGCCGCTGCTGTGGAGAGCCTTCGGGCAGAACTTGCTCAAGCCAAGGAGCAAGCCAGAAGGAGTGATGCGGCCGCCTCGAGGGCGGCCGAGGAGTTAGAAGCCAAAAGGGCTGCACACTGCCGAAGCAGGGAAGAGATGGCCGAAATGGCCGTGAAGTTAAAGGATGCTACCGACCGTAGGGAGGCTCTTGAAAAGGAGCACCTATCGGAGCGAGAAGACCTGGGGAAAGCCACCGCCGAAGCCAAGGATGCCCGTTCTGCAATGCGGGCTATAAAGGAGGAGCTGCGCCAAGCCGGGGACATTGTGGCTGGCAAGCCTTTTTTGCTGCGCCGAAGGTTCACGGATCCAAAGTATGCTCAGCTCGGCTAGCTGTGGGGTCCGGAGGATCCTTATATGGACTTAGCGGCGAGTGCGGCGGATGCCGTTGTGCACTTCCGAAGTCAGAAGGATCACAAGACGGAAGAGCTGTTTTGGTCTCAATTCCATAGTCCAGAGCGTTCACTTCCGCTGACCGATCGGTTGGCCGAATGGGCTGAGCTGAATAGGTTGTCCGGACTTGCCATGACGGATATCGTGACTCATGTTTTGCCGGATAGGCCCAAGCCGAAGAGCTATTTTGGCTTATTGCAGCAATTTCTTGGGGCGGTGCCGCATATCAAGGCGATGAAGCGGTCGACCTGCATAGAGGGTGCACGGATGGCCCTCACCCGTGTAAAGACACATTGGACAGAGATGGATGCCACCGCTGTTGCGACCCAGGGTTCGGACGAGAGCCGGTTACCCGCCGAGCACTATTTTGGGGAAGTTCTGCGTGGTGCTCATGTAATAGAGTCGCAGTGCTCAAAAATGTCACGTTCAAGTGAACGTTTTGGTTTGTAAGACAATATTTATGATATTGATGATATGGGTAGTACAAGAGTGGATCTACCATGAGATAAAGGAGGCTAAACCCTAGAAGCTAGCCTATGGTATGATTGTTGTAATGGTTATGTTGTCCTACGGACTAAAACCCTCCGGTTTATATAGACACCGGAGAGGGCTAGGGTTACACAGAGTCGGTTACAATGGTAGGAGATCTACATATCCGTATCGCCAAGCTTGCCTTCCACGCTAAGGAAAGTCCCATCCGGACACGGGACGAAGTCTTCAATCTTGTATCTTCATAGTCTTGGAGTCCGGCCGATGATGATAGTCCGGCTATCCGGACACCCCCTAGTCCAGGACTCCCTCAGTGATCCTGAGCTCCTACTTACGTCAATCATAACACAGAAACCGTGTTCACTTCCCGGACTCCGCCGAGAAGAGACCATCACGGCTACACACGCGGTTGATGCGTTTTAAATTGGATCTGGTGTCAAGTTATCTACAACCAGATATTAACAAATTCCCATCTGCCACATAACCGCGGGCATGACTCTCGAAAGTTTATACCCTGCAGGGGTGTCCCAAATTAGCCCATGATAAGCTCTTGCGATCAATGAAGGATATTTCTTCTCCCAGGAAGACCCGATCAGTCTCGGAATCCCGGTTTACAAGACATTTCGACAATGATAAAACAAGACCAGCAAAGCCGCCCGATGCGCCGACAATCCCGATAGGAGCTGCACATATCTCGTTCTCAGGGCAACACCGGATGAGACATCCTACGAGTAAAACCAGACCTCGAGTTTCCCCGAGGGGGCCCCGCAGTTTACTCGGTTCGGAGCAACACTTAGAGAAGCACTGGCCCGGGGGGGGGGGGGGGCTAAAATAAAGATGACCCTTGGGTTAATTACTCCCAAAGGAAAGGTAGGTGGTGGTGAGGCAAATAGTAAAACCAAGGTTGGGCCTTGTTGGAGGAGTTTTATTCAAAGCGAACTGTCAAGGGGGTCCAATAAATCACCCAACCGCGTAAGGAACGCGAAATCCGGGAACATAACACCGGTATGATGGAAACTAGGGCGGCAAGAGTGGAACAAAACACCAGGCATAAGGCCGAGCCTTCCACCCTTTACCAAATATATAGATGCATTAATAATATAAGAGATATTGTGATATCCCAACATAATCCTGTCCACCATGGAGCAATCTTCAACTTCACCTGCAACTAGCAATGCTATAAGAGGGGCTGAGCAAAGCGGTAGCATAGCCAAGCAATGGTTTGCTAGGAAGGGTGACAAGGTTAGAGGCTGACATGGCAATTTGGGAGGCTTGAAGAGCAAAAGATAGGTAGCGCAGCAAAGCGATAGAACGAAGCAACTAGCATAGCAATGATAGTAGTGAGATCCAGGGTAGCGGTCATCTTGCCTGAAATCCCGCAAGGAAGAAGAACGAGTCCATGAAGAAGACGAACAGATGAAGCCGAACCAAGCGTAGACGAACGAATCCTCACGATCGCAACGAAACGGGAACTATCGAGAAGAAGCACACAACATGGTAAACACACCACACATAGACAAGACATGATGCACAACCAAGCATGATGCATGACAAAGCTAGATGAGGCTACTCATGGCAAGAGATGATGCATACAAGAGCAACACATCAAAACAAGTTTAAATGAGGCCGGGAACAACATATAACAATTCCGGTAAGTCCTCATATGCAAGTTTCAAAGTTGGTCCAGATCTGAACAAACATTAAGTTGAAGTTGTTTAACAGCAAGTTAAGATTCACCAAGATGATCTACACGAGATTCTAGCCAAGTTACATATAAAGTTCATTTAGTTCGGAGCTACGGCCTAGAAGATATGGGCAAAAACAAGTTAAACATGGCATTGATGCAAAATGCATACAAACATCAAGCAAACACCTCAAAACAAGGATGCAACATGATAATACGAAACTTCATGCAAAATCAAGCAAGTTTCATATAGAGCACACTCAAAATGGAGCAAATGTTCAACGCATACACTCTACAAGTTTAAAGGACACGCTGTCCAAAACAGCAACTAGGCATCTAGCAAGCATCAAAACAATAAGCTACATCATCCCAACATAATAACAAAAGGCACGGGCATGAAGTACAGGTAAAGCATGACAAAATGTCAACACTGAGCTAACTCCAGAAAACAATATAACATGCTCAAAAGGACATGGCAAGATTGCAAATAATAACAGTTTCAGACTTAACAGAAATAACATCAGGTGCAATGTTTAGAGCTATCAAACAACATGCGACAGGAACTTATCAGGGCAAACAAAGGCATGGCATGAATCTAATAATTGCATAGAACAAAAGTCCCTTACTGACCATGAGCCAAAAGGGCACAGAAAAGATGATGGCAACCATGTAAACATAGCAAGTGATATGACAGATTCATACATGGCAGGAACAACAATAAGTAGGCATGTTGGTGAGCTTGAACCACTAACCACAGAGCAATACATGGCATGGCAAGGCAACCAACAGTAAGAATACATGTTTATGAAGCTAAGCATGGCAAGATCAAGTTCATAGGGTGAATGGATCACTAATAACAATCATGGCAACATTGAACTTAGTGTTAACAGGTTGACAGCAACATTATTTAGCAAGGTTGGAGCAAGATAACAACATGTCACAGCAGGATATAAATGCAACCAGGGGCATGAATGGATAGAGCATGACATGTATAACAAAACATCCTTAGTTAACATCTCCAGATTATGCATAGAATGACTTGTAGCAGCAGGTTTACACAACATCATAATATAATAGAATCAGCCTAGCAAAACAGCAACAGCAATTACCCTACTTCATGAGCTCGATGCACTCAGTACAAGACTCACAAAAATACATGGATGGAACCACTGTGAAGATGGCATGATGTAGTACAAAGCACATGTAGAGCTCATGCTCATAGGATGCACACACAAAATGCAACGAAAAAGACAAAACAACAAGTTATAACAGTTTCAGCAGGTTAACATCATATAGCACTCTTGCAACGATGATTAGGGCATCAATATGGCATCAAAGAAACATGGCAAAATGGAATGAAATGAAGAGCACCTCATGATGAATATTTTGATATATCATGCACGCAAAACAGATCAGTATGCTAGGAGATATGGCATGTCAAAGATAGCAACAGAAAGTTGAAAATCTCAGGGACTTGGCGAAATTTTACCCCGGGAAAAATGGACGGAGGGGTTCCGGGACGAGGAGATCCGGGATTGGGGCGCCATTTGGTTGGATGAGTGGGTGGATCTCATCCACCCCGGCTGGATCCGGCCGGAGAGAGCTCCGGCGAACGGTGGTGCGTACTCCGGCGAGGCGGAGGAGGACTGCGGCGGCCGGTGGCGGAGAAGATCCGGCGACGGAGGCGGGCGCGGGAGGCGCTCGGGCCGCGGGACCGACGGCGGGAGCCGGGCGGGCGCAGGACGGCGACGGGGGGACGCGCCGGCGAGGTGGCGGCGGAGCACGCCGGCGATGTGGCGGCGGAGGCGCTGACGGGATCCGGCGGCCGGAGACGGGCGCGGGCGCGGAGGACGAGCGGGCGGTGCGGGGCGGCGGAGTCGGGCTCGCGGGCCCGCCGTGGGCCGGCGGTGGCTGGCGGCGGGGATCGCCATGTGGCGCGCCGCGATTGGCGCAGGCGGCGGTGGGGTTCTGTCCGGTGGCGGCGGAGGGCGATTTTTTAGGGTTTCGGGGGAGAATTCATCCGCGAAATTCGGGGGGAGGGGCTAATTTATAGGTAGAGGGAGCTAGGAGACTCCAAATGAGGTGCGGTTTTCGCCCACACGATCGTGATCGAATGACCGAGAGCATGGAGGGGTTTGGATGTGTTATTGGGCCACTTTGGAGGGGTGTTGGGCTCCACACAAAAGAGGCCTTTGCGGTTACCCGGTTAACCGTTGGAGTATCAAACGAACTCCAAATGGCACGAAACTTGACAGGCGGTCTACCGGTGGTGTACCAAGGCCGCTTGGCAAACCTTAGTCCATTCCGAGAACGTTTAACACCCGCACACGAAAAGAGACAAGAAGGGGACGCCGGAGGACATAGAAGTGCCGGATTGCAAAACGGACAACGGGGAAAATGCTCGGATGCATGAGACGAACACACATGCAAAATGAGATGCACATGATGACATGGCAAAATGCAACACGCAAGCAAATGACATGGCAATGACGGCGAATTACTGGCAGACACCTGGCGCATCGAATCCGGGGCGTTACATCAATTCTCCTCTTAACCTGCAAAACACTTTCTCATCAAGAGGTTTAGTGAATATATCCGCTAATTGCTTTTCGGTGCGAACATGCTTAAGATCAATGTCACCCTTAGCAACATGATCTCGAATGAAATGATGATGAACTGCAATATGCTTAGTTTGAGAATGTTGTACAAGATTATGACCAATTTTGTTAGCACTTTCATTGTCACAAAGCAATGGAACATGTTTCACATATATCCCATAATCTTTAAGAGTTTGGGTCATCCAAAATAATTGAGCACAACGTGAACCAGTGGCAATGTATTCCACTTCGGCGGTGGATAAGGATACCGAGTTTTGTTTCTTGGACGACCAAGACACAAGAGATCTACCAAGAAATTGACAAGTACCCTAAGTGGACTTTCTATCAACCTTGTCTCCAGCATAGTCCGAGTCGGAGTAGCCAACAAGATCGAAAGAGGCCCTCTTAGGATACCAAATGCCAAAATTTGGTGTATGGATTTAGTATCTCACTATCCTTTTCACGGCCTTAAGATGACATTCTTTCGGAGCAGCTTGATATCGTGCACACATGCACACACTTAGCATGATATCGGGACGTGAAGCACATAGATATAACAATGAACCAATCATAGAGCGATAAACCTTTTGATCAACCGGTTCACCATCTTTGGTCAAGTCAAGATGTCCACTAGTAGGCATGGGTGTAGACATACCTTTGCACTCTTGCATATTGAACTTCTTGAATAAGTCCTTGGTGTACTTCGTTTGAGAAACAAAGGTACCTTCCTTAGTTTGCTTGATTTGCAACCCAAGAAAGAATTTGAGTTCACTCATCATAGACATCTCAAACTTCTCTGACATTAGCTTCCCAAACTTTTCACTAAAATGAGGGTTAGTTGAACCAAATATAATATCATCAACATAGATTTGGCACACAAATAGTTCTCCATTAACTCTTTTAGTAAAAAGTGTGGAATCTATTTTCCCAATTTCAAAGCCGTTTTCAATAAGGAACTTGGTCAAGCATTTATACCACGCTCTAGGAGCTTGTTTAAGACCATAAAGAGCTTTGTGAAGTTTGTAAACATGATTGGGTTTCTTAGGATTGACAAAGCCGGGAGGTTGCTTAACATAAACTTCCTCCTCTATTTCACCATTTAGAAAAGCACTTTTAATGTCCATTTGGTACAAGGTGATGTCATGGTGATTAGCATAGGCAAGTAAGATGCGAATGGACTCAAGTCTAGCAACAGGAGCGTAAGTCTCACCATAGTCCATACCTTCGACTTGTGTGTAGCCTTGGGCGACAAGACGTGCTTTGTTGCGAACTACTTGTCCATCTTCATCTTGCTTGTTGCGAAACACCCATTTGGTACCGATGATGTTGTGGTTGTTGTCGGGCTTCTCAACCAATGTCCAAACTTGGTTCCTCTCAAAGTTGTGTAGCTCTTCATGCATAGCATTTATCCAATCCAGATCTTCCAATGCTTCTTCGACCTTCATAGGTTCAATGCTAGAGATGAAAGAATAGTTTTCACAAAAGTTAGCTAAACGAGTTTTTGAGCGAGTGATTCTCCCGGTTTGAATATCATTGTAGATTTGCTCGACGGGATGGTCTTTAGCAATTCTTGCTCGAACTCGTCAAAGCTTTTGCTTGTTTCTTGGTTGAACTTCTTCTTCATCTTGTTCTTCTTCTTGGCCTTCTTCATTGTTGGCGTTGTCGTTCTCTTGTCGTGGTGGATAAGGAGGTTGTTGACGTTCATCTTGATGCACTCCCTCGTTTTGTTTATCTTGGTGCGTCCCACTTGTGGATGCTTCCATATAAACTCTTGGTTCACCTTGTCATGATGTAGAAGCTTCCACTTGGACTGACGATGTACTCTCCTTCATCTCCGTTGGTCGGACCTTGCCAATAGACAAGTCTTGGATTGCTTCCAAAGGATCTTTGTCTCCTACATCAACTGGAAATTGCTCTACTTGCAAGCTCTTAGATTCATCAAACTTCACATCTACCGTCTCTTCAACCTTTCGGGTGAAATTTTTGTAGACACGGTAAGTGTGAGAGTTTGAGCCATAACCTAGTAAGAAACCTTCATGAGACTTAGGAGCAAATTTAGAACGACGATGCTTATCAAGAATGTAGCACTTTGAGCCGAATACTCGAAAGTATCCAACTTGGGGTTTGTTACCGGTGAGGAGATCGTATGCCGTCTTGCCGAGTAGTTTGTGAAGGTACAAGCGATTTGTTGCATGACAAGCTGTCTCAACCGCTTCTGCCCAAAAGTGCTTCGGTGTCTTGTACTCATCAAGCATCGCTCTCGCCATTTAGATGAGCGTCCGGTTCTTCCTCTCAACAACTCTGTTTTGTTGAGGTGTGTACGTAGCCGAGAACTCGTGATAAATCCCTTCTTCGTCAAGAAAGGTGTCCACATTTGCGTTCTTGAACTCCGTTCCGTTGTCGCTGCGAACCTTCTTGATCTTCACTTCAACTTGATTTTGGGCCTTCCTAGCGAAGTTTTTGAAAATATTTTGGACCTGCGATTTATCATCGAGAAAGAACACCCACGTAAATCTTCAAAAATCATCAACTATAACTAGACCAAAAGAATTTGCACCGAGACTCTTGTAGGAGTTGGGACCGAAAAGATCCATGTGAAGTAGCTCAAGTGGCCTCCTTGTGGTCATGATGTTCTTTACGGGATGCCTTCCTCCAACCTGTTTACTTGCTTGACAAGCACTGCAAAGTCTATCCTTATATGATTTCCTTTAATAAGCTTGTCAAGGTTTCGCATACCAACATGACCTAGTCGTCTATGCCATAACCAACCTTTTGAGGATTTAGCAATGAAGCAAGTTTTAGGTTGAGCTTTTTTAGTGAAATCAACAATGTATAGATCACCTCTACGCACACCGGTAAAGACCATGTTATGATTGTCTCGACGAAACACTTGGCAATCTACTTCAGTAAATAGGACATTGAAACCGAAATCAGCAAGTCTAGATACTGAAAGTAAGTTGTATCCAACAGATTCAACGAGCATGACATTTTGTATGGAGCTATCATGTGATATGGCCACCTTACCGAGGCCAACCACCTTACCCTTTGAGTTGTCACCGAAAGTAACATACTTTCGAGGACCATCATTTTCAGCAAGCTCACGAAACGTGTCTTTATCTCCGGTCATGTGATCGGTACATCCACTATCAAGAACCAATTCCTTTCCTCCTGACATATATCGTCAAAGATTTTCCATAAGACCAAAATGTCTCATTGCATCATCAAGATCAAATTCACTATCATCATCCTCATCATAGTATCCATGTTCAACATCGTCATGTGGTGGATCAAATCCTAGAGAGGGTAATTCATTAGAGTGAGTTTGACAATGATCCTGCTTATGACTTTTTATAGCTTCGGAAATAATATCACTAATAATTCCAACATTTCCATTGGCACGCATAAGATTTGTGAGCTCAAATAGGCGATCACCAAACATAGGATCACTAGCATTCATCTTACTCAAAGCAATGGACTTATGGAGAGTTTCATCATGATTTTTCAAGGAATAATTTGGAAAGCGTTCCTCAAGAAATTTCCATATAGTGTAGGCACACTTAAGAGTAGGCAAACATCCAATCAAGTTTCTAGGCAATCCTCTAATGATAAGTTTGGCAGTTCTAAGATTCCTAATCATGTCAATTGACTCATCATGGGTAGGATGCATAGGATCAACATGAGGTGCACAAGGGCTAGCAATGTACTTGTTCAAATGATATTGATTAAAAATTACAAGCATCTCATTTTTCCACTCATGAAAATACTCCCCATCAAGAATAGGCACTCTATGTCTAAGACTCCCCAAAGTAGACTCATCCATCTTCCTCCAATGGTGATTAAACCAAGGCAATGGAGACCAATGCTCTGATACCACTTGTAGGACCTTGAGAAGAGGTGTCTAAAGGGGGGGTGATTAGACACTAAGTGACAAAGTTGCAGTTTTTTAGTTCTTAAAGTTTAGGTGGAGTTTAGGCACAAATTTAACACACAATACATATCAAGCAAGCATGCAAAGAGTTTATGAGAAGCTGAAAGTAAAGCATGCAACTTGCAAGAATGTAAAGGGAAGGGTTTAGGAGGATTCAAACGCAATTGTAGACACGGATGTTTTTGGCGTGGTTCCGATAGGTGGTGCTATCGTACATCCACGTTGATGGAGACTTCAACCCACGAAGGGTAATGGTTGTGCGAGTCCACGGAGGGCTCCACCCATGAAGGGTCCACGAAGAAGCAACCTTGTCTATCCCACCATGGCCGTCGCCCACGAAGGACTTGCCTCACTAGCGGTAGATCTTCACGAAGTAGGCGATCTCCTTGCCCTTGCAAACTCCTTGGTTCAACTCCACAATCTTGTCGGAGGCTCCCAAGTGACACCTAGCCAATCTAGGAGACACCACACTCCAAGAAGTAACAAATGGTGCATTGATGATGAACTCCTTGCTCTTGTGCTTCAAATGATAGTCTCCCCAACACTCAACTCTCTCTCATAGGATTTGGATCTGGTGGAAAGAAGATTTGAGTGGAAAGCAACTTGGGGAAGGCTAGAGATCAAGATTCATGTGGTAGGAATGGAATATCTTGGCCTCAACACATGAGTAGGTGGTTCTCTCTCAGAAATGGTAAGTTGGAAGTGTAGGTTTATTCTAATGGTTCTCTCCATGAATGAAGAGGAGGTGGAGGGGTATATATAGCCTCCACACAAAATCTAACCGTTACACACAATTTACCAAACTCGGTGGGACTGATTCAACATAGTCGGTCGGACCGATTTAGTAAACCTAGTGACCGTTAGGATTTTCGGTGGGACCGACATGCAACTCGGTAGGACCGATATGGTTAGGTTTAGGGCATAACTTAATCTCGGTGAGACCGATCACTCAAACTCGGTGAGACCGATTTTGGTAATAGGCTTTCCAGAGAGTTGGTCAGGAAAACTCGGTTGGACCGATTACACAAACTCGGTAGGGCCGATTTTGGTAATGAGTCAACCAGGAAGTTTGCATTGTAATCTCGGTAGTACCGATTGCTCAAACTCGGTTACACCAATTTTGGTAATGGACATACACAGAGAGATTACAATCCCATCTCGGTGAGACCAAGATCCCCATCGGTGAGACTGATTTGCCTAGGGTTTGTGGCAGTGGCTATGACATCTGAACTCGGTGGCACCGGATAGAAAGAATCGGTATGGCCGAGTTTGACTTTAGGTTTAGGTCATATGTGTGGAAGTGGGAAAGTAGTTGAAGGTTTTGGAGCATATCACTAAGCACTTGAAGCAAGAGGCTCATTAAGCAACACCTCATCCCTTCTTGATAGTATTGGCTTTTCCTATAGACTCAATGTGATCTTGGATCACTAAAATGTAAAATGAAGAGTCTTGAGCTTGAAGCTTGAGCCAATCCTTCGTCCTTAGCATCTTGAAGGAGTTCCCACATCCTTTAGTCCATGCCACTCCATTGTTGAACTTATCTGAAACATACTAGATAAAAGTGTTAGTCCAACGAGAGATATGTTGACATTAATTACCAAAACCACCTAGGGAGCACTTGTGCTTTCAGTTAGTACACAAAGCGTAATCGACAAAGCTTACCATACCATGTGATCACTTGACCCCTCTCAGTACATCGTACGCTTTGTGTGTTGATCAACTTGATTCACTCTTTGACTTAGTCTTGATCAACCTTGTATTATGTATTCTCTATGATGAATCTTTGGATAATTCCTTGAATAGCACCTTGGTCAACACATAAACTCCTTGAAACCAACATATGGACTTCAAGAAACACCTATGGACAAATCCTACGAATATAACTCAGGGCAACCATTAGTCCATAGAGAATGTCATCAATTACCAGAACCACACATGGGGGCACCATGCTATCCCCCATTTTGGTAATTGATGACAATCACTTTCAAGAGAGTTTATATAGGGAATTGTGCACAATGATGCAAAACAATAACAAATATGTATGAGCATGAGATGCAAATGCTTAGGAACAAAACTAAAGAAAGAAGAAAGAACTATCCAAACTTCTCCACTAAACTCACCAAACTTCTCCCCCATTGACATCGATTGCCAAAATGGGCAAAAAACTTAGAAGGCCAATATAATATGTGTTCCTCCATAAAGTGTGTATTTCTCAAAATATGAGTGCAATGAAATACACATATCCAATGATAGATAGTATGAGAAAAATAAACTATATTGAGGATCCAAAGATTGCAAAAGGATGATATGACACAAAGACATACCAAGGAGTGAAGCAAGCAATCAAAAGATACCGATTGAAACAAGCCAGCAAATGATCCTACGAGCCACATGGATAAAAGATATTATGATATGAGCAAAGGAGTGTTCTAAAGAACATAGAGAAGCTCCCCATGATTTGTGTATTATATAGTTTTATATTTGGATACATGAAAGGATCGAGAAGAGGTGTCTAGAGGGGAGGGGGTGATTAGACACTAAGTACCAAAAGTTGCAGTTTTTAACTACTTTAAGTTCAAGTGGAGTTTAGGCACAAGTTTAACAGTCACAATATATAACAAGCAAGCATGCAAAGAGTATATGAGCAATGGAAAGTAAAGCATGCAACTTGCAAGAATGTAAAGGGAAGGGTTTGGAGAATTCAAACGCAATTGGAGACATGGATGTTTTTGTCGTGGTTCCGATAGGTGGTGCTATCGTACATCCACGTTGATGGAGACTTCAACCCAGGAAGGGTAACGGTTGTGCGAGTCCACGGAGGGCTCCACCCACGAAGGGTCCACGAAGAAGCAACCTTGTCTATCCCACCATGGCCGTCGCCCATGAAGGACTTGCGTCACTAGCGGTAGATCTTCACGAAGTAGGCGTTCTCCTTGCCCTTACAAACTCCTTGGTTCAACTCCACAATCTTGTCGGAGGCTCCCAAGTGACACCTAGCCAATCTAGGAGACACCACTCTCCAAGAAGTAACAAATGGTGTGTTGATGATGAACTCCTTGCTCTTGCGCTTCAAATGATAGTCTCCCCAACACTCAACTCTCTCTCATAGGATTTGGATTTGGTGGAAAGAAGATTTGAGTGGAAAGCAACTTGGGGAAGGCTAGAGATCAAGATTCATATGGTAGGAATGGAATATCTTGGCCTCAACACATGAGTAGGTGGTTCTCTCTCAGAAATAGCAAGTTGGAAGTGTAGGTTCATTCTGATGGCTTTCTCCACGAATGAAGAGTGGGTGGAGGGGTATATATAGCCTCCACACAAAATCTAACCGTTACACACAACTTGCCAAACTCGGTGGGACCGAATTGGTAAACTTGGCCAGACCGATTCAGCAAATCTAGTGACCATTAGGATTTTCCGTGGGACCGACATGCAACTCGGTAGGACCGATATGATTAGGGTTAGGGCATAACGTAATCTCGGTGAGACCGATTACACAAACTCGGTGGGACCAATTTTGGTAATAAGCTAGCCAGAGAGTTGGTCAGGCAAACTCGGTTGGACCGATTACTCAAACTCGTAGGACCGATTTTGGTAATAAGTTAACCAGAGAGTTTGCATTGTAATCTCGGTAGTACCGATTACCCGAACTCGGTGAGACCGATTTTGGTAATGGACATATACAGAGAGATTACAATCCCATCTTGGTGAGACCGAGATCCCTATCGGTGAGACCGATTTGCCTAGGGTTTGTGGCAGTGGCTAAGACATATGAACTTGGTGGCGCCGGATAGAAAGAATCGGTAGGGCCGAGTTAGACTTTTTGGTTTAGGTCATATGTTGATGTGAGAAAGTAGTTGAGGGATTTGGAGCATATCACTAAGCACTTGAGCAAGTAAGTCATTAAGCAACACCTCATCCCCTCTTGATAGTATCGGCTTTTTCTATAGACTCAATGTGATCTTGGTTCACTAAAATATAAAATGTAGAGTCTTGTGCTTGAAGCTTGAGCCAATCCTTTGTCCTTAGCATCTTGAAGGGGTTCCACATCCTCTAGTCCATGCCACTCCATTGTTGAACTTGTCTGAAACATACTAGGTAGAAGTGTTAGTCCAACAAGAGATATGTTGACATTAATTACCAAAATCACCCAGGGAGCACTTGTGCTTTCAATCTCCCCCTTTTTGGTAATTGATGACAACATACATCAAAGCTTTAGATATATAGAGAATAACAAGTAAATCTTTGGAAAGACATGTAACAAGCATAGGCTCCCCCTACATGTATGGAATCATGTGAATATGGAATATAGAAGCATGTGAATGCATAAACATGACAGAGTAAGCAATGTGTTACATGTATCTTGGCTATATGCATCAGAGCAAATGATGTGAATATGGGAAATGTACATTCATGCTTATGAGTCCTTCTTGCAAACAGTATGTACAACAGCAAGAATTCCTCATACACATGATTGTGATGCATATACTTACCTTGTGGTCTTGAGTTGGCTTAGGATGGAATGAACCTGTGAAAATAAGGTTAGATAACACAGATACACTTGTTGGCCAGAGCAAACAAAAGAAACCACAAGAGTACCAAGACTGGGATGACATGTAGAGAGTGAGTACTAAGTACCACATTAAACATAGACATGTCCCCAAAGGTAAAGATGTGAAATGAATTTAAAGAATTTCTTTCCCTTAGATGTCTTGCTCCCCCTGAATCTAGCATGGGATATTGGGAGAAGATAGGGAACAGAAAATTAGAGCAAAATGCAAAATCATGCAAAATCAGAGCTCAAAGAAGCAAATGAACAGAGCTAATGCAAATAGGCACATATGAACATGTCTTTCCCCTCAAGAAGACATGTGGCATCTCTCCTCTTGAACACCAAGCATATGGGATCCTTGAAGATTACTCTCTCCTTGAGTATTCTCTCCCCCTAGAGATATCTCTCTCCCCCTGTTGAGGTGATTAAGCTTTGATGTGATCTCTCTCTCCCCCTTTGACATCAATTTCCAAGAAGGGCCTTCTGGAATTTGTCGTGAATGGGTTTGGTCCTTGAGTCACAGCACAAAGCACTAATATAATGTGATGCTTGTAGAGGACAAGATTCATTGAGTGGATCTAGATCAAAAGCAGTGCAGGAATAAATGGCAAAATGTCTTTCCCGTGGTGAAATCGGTGGCACTGAGTTGTATGTTTCGGTTGTACCAAAAGGATTTGGACAGACCGAGGGCATCAAATCGGTGATACCGAGTTCATCGCAGAGAAAACACTTGTCACCTCAGTTCACTAGACAGGTAATATCTCACAAGGATTTGCAAGGAATTAACTGAAAGAATTTGCAATGAATTGATGCAGGGAATGCAAAACAAATATAAAAGAAAAGAAATCTAGATGAGTTTTTTTGAAAGAGGAAAACAAATATGTATGAGATAAATGCAAGAGCACAGAAAAAGAACACAAGAGAACTTCATCTAGAGATGGTCGGCGAGAAAGTCACCAATGTTAGACTATATTGACTTAGGAGTCAAATGAGATCACTTGATCATAGGTCATACTCATTGTTTAAGCTCAAAATGGGGTTACCATTTTTCGTTTAAGCATCTTGATGTATTCACATCTTGTCGAGTTGCTTTGACTCATGTCTTGGAGTAAAGCTTCTCTAAGATGGAATAACATACCTTGGGTGGTGGTGTTGATCATGATCATGTAGTTGAACTTGTGTGGGTTGCTCAAGGTTGATGTAGCTCATCAAGAGTTGGGAGCACCACTTGGAATTTGAGTTCATGTACCTACATGGGTTAGTTCTTGCAAGGAAGAGCACTTGTATATCCAAAATGACAATCATGAAACTCAACATAGAATTTGTCAAAGGATATGTTTGAATAGTTTTGTGCTTCCTTGTCTTCAACCACCATTATGTGAGACTTGGTGATGTAGAGATTGCTCAAGATGTGAGTGAGTTGCAATCTCATGGAATTAGATTCATCCAAGTACCTACATGGGTTAGATAACATGCAAGGTGCAAATATATCGAAGACATAAGATCATCAATCATAAGAGAAATATCAAGGATTAGTTATAAGCTCATGTCTTGCATGTATCCAATGTAATTCCTACTCCAAGTTTGAAGCATCAATGATGTTCAATTCACCTCTTAACCTGCAAAACACTTTCTCATCAAGTGGTTTAGTGAATATATCAGCTAATTGCTTTTCGGTGCGAACATGCTTAAGATTGATGTCACCCTTAGCAACATGATCTCGAATGAAATGATGACGAACTTCAATATGCTTAGTTCGAGAGTGTTGCACAGGATTGTGAGCAATCTTAATAGCACTTTCATTGTCACAAATTAATGGAACATGTTTCACATATATCCCATAATCTTTAAGAGTTTGGGTCATCCAAAGTAATTGAGCACAACATGAACTAGCGGCAATGTATTCCGCTTCGGCGGTGGATAAGGATACCGAGTTTTGTTTCTGGGAAGACCAAGACACAAGAGATCTACCAAGAAATTGACAAGTACCCGAAGTGGACTTTCTATCAACCTTGTCACCGGCATAGTCCGAGTCGGAGTAGCCAACAAGATTGAAAGAGTCCCTCTTAGGATACCAAATGCCAAAATTTGGTGTATGGATTAAGTATCTCACAATCCTTTTCACAGCCTTAAGATGACATTCTTTAGGAGCAGCTTGATATCGTGCACATATGCACACACTTAGCATGATATCGGGACGTGAAGCACATAGATATAACAATGAACCAATCATGGAGCGATAAACCTTTTGATCAACCGGTTCACCATCGTTGGTCAAATCAAGATGTCCACTAGTAGGCATGGGTGTAGTCATACCTTTGCATTCTTGCATATTGAACTTCTTGAATAAGTCCTTGGTGTACTTCGTTTGAGAGACAAAGGTACCTTCCTTAGTTTTCTTGATTTGCAAACCAAGAAAGAATTTGAGTTCACTCATCATAGACATCTCAAACTTCTCCCACATTAGCTTTCCAAACTTCTCACTAAAATGAGGGTTAGTAGATCCAAATATAATATCATCGACATAAATTTGGCATACAAATAGTTCTCCGTTGACCCTTTTAGCAAAAAGAGTAGAATCAATTTTCCCAATTTCAAAGCCTTTTTCAATAAGGAACTTGGTCAAGCATTTATACCACGCTCTAGGAGCTTGTTTAAGCCCATAAAGAGCTTTGTGCAGTTTGTAAACATGATCGGGTTTCTTAGGATTAACAAAGTCAGGGGTTGTTTAACATAAACTTCCTCCTCTATTTCACCATTTAGAAAAGCACTTTTAATGTCCATTCGGTACAAGGTGATATCATGGTGATTAGCATAGGCAAGTAAGATGCAAATGGACTCAAGTCTAGCAACGGGAGCATAAGTCTCACCATAGTCCATACCTTCGACTTGTGTGTAGCCTTGGGCGACGAGACATGCTTTGTTGCGAACTACTTGTCCATCTTCATCTTGCTTGTTGCGAAACACCCATTTGGTATCGATGATGTTGTGGTTTTTGTCGGGCTTCTCAACCAATGTCCAAACTTGTTTTCTCTCAAAGTTGTGTAGCTCTTCATGCATGGCGTTTATCCAATCCGGATCTTCCAATGCTTCTTCAACCTTCATAGGTTCAATGCTAGAGATGAATGAATAGTGTTCACAAAAGTTAGCTAAACGAGTTTTTGAGCGAGTGATTCTCCCGGTTTGAATATCATTGTAGATTTGCTCGACGGGATGGTCTTTAGCAATTCTTGCTCGAACTTGTCAAAGCTTTTGCTTGTTTCTTGGTTGAACTTCTTCTTCATCTTGTTCTTCTTCTTGGCCTTCTTCATTGTTGGCGTTGTCGTTCTCTTGTCGTGGTGGAGAAGGAGGTTGTTGACGTTCATCTTGATGCACTCCCTCGTTTTCTTTATCTTGGTGCGTCCCACTTGTGGATGCTTCCATATAAACTCTTGGTTCACCTTGTCGTGAGGTAGAAGCTTCCACTTGGACGGACGAGGTACTCTCCTTCACCTCCGTTGGACAAATCTTGCCAATAGACAAGTCTTGGATTGCTTCCAAGGGATCTTTGTCTCCTACATCAATTGGAATTGCTCTACTTGCGAGCCATTAGATTCATCAAACTTCACACCTACTGTTTCTTCAACCTTTCGGGTGAAATTGTTGTAGACACGGTATGTGTGAGAGTTTGAGCCATAACCAAGTAGGAAACCTGTTGGGGATATGACTATTGGTGTAAGCTGCCCAAGAGGGGCCGGGTTACGCAAAGAGTCTTCATCCGAGGAAGACCAAGGCCAAGCATGAAGATGGCGGTTCAATAAAGAGCTTAAGGCCCATGGGCGGCTTAAGCCCATTGTAGTAAACTGCCATGATGGCATGACTTGTAACGTAAGGTAGATTTAACTGGTCACCGAGCCGGACTCTGTTTATAAGCTGGCAGAGACTCTGTAAGCCGGTTGGCGTCAACCCGTGTATATAAGGGGACGACCTGCTGGCGACTTAGGGCAAGAAACAACACATCGAGAACCAGGCATAGCGTGTCTTGCTCCTTGGTTATCGAAACATCAATACCAACCCAACTAGACGTAGGCCTTACCTTCACCGTAAGGGGCCGAACTAGTATAAACTCTCTCGTGTCCCTTGTCCCGATTTAACCCCTTCAAGCTTCCTAGTTGCGATGGCTCCACAACTAAGTCCTTTCATGAGGACATCTGACGTGACTATTCCACGATAGTTGGCGCCCACCGTGGGGCCAACGCACGGTGGATTTGAGTTCTTGAAGGGCAACTTCGAAGGGCTCAAGGGGTACATAGTGGGCTGGATTACCAAGAGTCGTCGCGGCAAGATCTACATCGACGATGAAGGATGGGGTCCCGACGCCGGCTCAATTGAGTACGGATACCGGGTCCCCTTCGGCGGAATCCACGTCTTCATCGGCCGGATCGGTGAGCTGGGCCCTGAGCCGGACAACTGCACCGACCTCGTCGAGACGGCTCAGCGTGTGAGGAAGACCCAGACTCAGCCGGTCATGAGGCGTGCCTTTGTAGGCTGTGTCCACGGAGAAGAACTTTCCGGATCTGAAGATGGGGGTGAGACGGCCGTCCTTTCAGACGGTGACTCGTCCGCCGGCTCAACAGATTCGTTGTATCAGGTACAAGACGGCGCGCTCAGGGGCTGTTCCGATGGCATCAGTATTCCGGACCTCGATGAGCCGCCAAGATGGGCCGGAATCTTCATGGCTGGAACTCAGCCCGGTTCTAATTCTACAGCGGCAGCATCCATCACGTCCGGGTCAGGAGTAGCCGGGGCAGGAGGCCCCATGCGCCCACCGGCTCACGTGCTGATAGATCTCATGGACAAGCTTACGGCCCTGTTAACCGCCACGGTTATTCCTGCAGATAAGGATGAGCATGACGCAGCAGTAGCTCAAGTGCGTGAGGAGATAGCTCAGGCCAAGGAGGCTTTGGCAGCTGAGGATACCAGACTAGCTGCGGAGCAGGCGGCTCTCGACGCCCGGGCACAGCGCTTGCAGTCAGAAGCTTACCAGCTCACGATGAGCTTAAACACCTCCAATGAGGTGATGAGGAGGAGACATCAGAAAACGCAGTCCCGTTTACCTCCGAATTATGACCCCTGGGTTCTCTTTGCTACACCCGAAGCCGGCCCTAGTAACCCGCCAGAGGCCGACCGGCTTATGACAGCCGGAACGAGAGAACCGGCTCAGCCTCGGGATATGGTGCCGCCTCACGTGAGCATGCCACCACCGCATCATATGCCGATTCCACCGGGTCACTTTTCCAACCCCATGGAGAACTTGATCGCAGTTTCAGCATGTTTAGCGGCTCTTCCTATGGAAGGAGATGACCCGACGGCGGTGGAAACCCGGAGGGTCAGAGAGCTCCTCCAGACAGCCCTGGCTCAGCAGGAGACCTATTCTTACAGCCGGGACAGGATTCACTCAACTCCCCCGCCTTGGGTAGCACCGCCTCGCCAGAACCGGAGCCCGAGTTACAGCAGACGCATGGAGTCGGAAGCTTTGTCAAGCAATGCCCAATGATGTAACCAGCCCGGGGGCTATAACCCGGCGCAGGACCAAGTACGTCAGGAGAATGATCACCCGGAGTATCCAATGACATCTGTTGAGGCGGGAGTAGCCACTAGAACCGGCGGTGTCCCTTGCCTGGTGCCGGCTTTGCACGATGTACGTCTGCCCAAGGACTTCAAGGGACCTTGAAAGGTACCAAATTACACGGTCTATTTACAGCCCGGGGCGTGGATTGAGAGTTATGAGATGGCCATGGAGTTGCTGGAAGTCAGTGACGCGGCAATGGCTAAATATTTCACCATGATGTTAGATGGAACGGCCCGGTCGTGGCTAAAAGGCTTGCCACCCAATTCCATTAGCTCATGGGGCGAGTTAAAAGCCCGGTTCATCCAGAACTTCAAGGACACCTGCAAACAATCTATGTCGATTGTGGACTTGACGGATTGCAAGCAAGAGGAAGGTGAATCCACCACCCATTGGGTACGCCGGGTCAAGGAGATAATTCATTCTTCCGATAAGATGGACGCCGAGTCTGTAGTTCTTATGCTGGAGAAGAATTGCCGTTTTGAGCCGCTGAGGATGAAACTGGGGCGCCTTAAGCATGACCTCACAGATATGGGTATGCTGATGGCGGCTTTAGTCAAATATGCCGATTCTGATAGTACCAAGGATCCCGCGTCTGACGATGAGAAGACAGGGAAGGGAAAACGGAACGGCAATGGAAAGGGTCAGCAGCATAACCCGGGGAATCAAGACGGCAATAAGCGTAAGGCGGACGGTAACCCGGAGTTTGTGGCCAATGCCAACGTACGAGGTAACAATCCGAGACGTAAAGGTAAGCCTCCATGATCCGGCGGGTCAGGCCCGTCGCTGGAGCAATTACTTAATGAGCCCTGCCAGAGACACGGCACCCGGGAGCGGCCGGCCACGGCATTCGGCGATCATGAAGGCGTTTAAAAATTCCAACACCTTCGACGGTGGTCAAGGGTCTGGTGGCGGCTCAGGGGCCGGCGGCTTTCATGGCCCGGGCGGCGGTTCAAATTCCGGTTTTCAGGGGCATCCAGGTGGTAACAGTCAGCAGCAGTCTGGTCAAAGTGGGCAGTAGCAGCAGCAACAGTCGGGTTATCAAAGCCATCCGAAGCAGTTGAGTGTCGGACAATATCACGTGTTTACCACTAGCTTGTGCAAACGTGACCAGAAAGTTCATAAGAGGGTTGTGAATTCCGTTGAGCCGGCAATTCCTCGTTATTTAAGGTGGTCAGAGCAGCCCATCATATGGAGCAGGGAGGCTCATCCTCCGCGGGTCGATAACCCGGGTCAGCTGGCTTTGGTAGTGGCGCCTCAGGTTGGTGGGTATAAGTTCACCAAGGTGCTCATGGATGGGGGTAGTAGCATCAACATCCTTTACTATGAGACCTTTCAGCGCATGGGGTTGACTGATAAAAACCTGAGAACATCCAACACTGTTTTCCATGGAGTTGTCCCTGGTAAGTCGGCTTACCCAGTTGGCAGGATTGAGCTGGAAGTGGCTTTTGGAGACGAACATGACTCCCGAGCTAAGAAGTTGATGTTTGAAGTGGTCAAAATCAGGAGCCCATACCATGCTCTGTTTGGACGGCCGGCTTATGCTAAATTTATGGCTCGGCCATGTTATGTTTATCTACAGCTCAAGATGCCGGGTTACAAGGGCACCATCACCGTAATGGCAGTCGTAAAGTAGCATTGGAGTGTGAAGAAGGTGAAGCGGCTTATGCTGAGTCGGCCTGCGCAGCAGAGGAGCTCAAATTTTATCAAGATAATGTTGACCCGGCGGATATGACATCCCTGAAGAAGCTAACTATAGAGCATGACCCGGCGCTGAAATTTAAGTCGGCGGCTGAGACGAAGCTTGTTGACTTTACCCCGGGTGATACTTCTAAACAGTTCAGCATCAGCAACAACTTGGATCCCAAATAGGAAAGTGCGCTCATCGAGTTCATCTGTGAGAACCGGGACATCTTTGCATGGAAACCTTCTGACATGCCGGGTGTACCGAGGGAACTCGCTGAGCACACTCTCAATATTGATCCAAAGTATAAGCCGGTCAGGAAGTTTCTTCGCCGTTTTAACGAAGAGCGATGAAAGGCTATTGGAGAAGAAGTCGCCCGGCTCTTAGCGGCCGGGTTTATCATTGAAGTTTTTCACCCGGAGTGGTTGGCTAACCCGGTGCTCGTCCTCAAGAAGAATGGCACCTGGCGGATGTGTGTGGACTACACGGACTTAAACAAGGCTTGTCCGGCTGACCCTTTTTCTCTCCCCCGTATTGATCAAATCATTGATGCTACAGCGGGTTGCGAGCGTTTGAGCTTTTTGGATGCTTACTCCGGTTATCATCAGATTAAGATGGCAGTTAAGGACCAGGAGAAGACGGCTTTCATCACTCCGTTTGGATCCTTCTATTATGTGTCTATGCCATTTGGGCTCAAGAGTGCCCAGGCGACTTATCAGCGGTGTGTGCAGAACTGTTTGCACGACCAAATCGGGCGTAATGTCCATGCTTATGTGGATGGCATTGTGGTGAAGTCCAGAGAAAAGGAAACCTTGATATCCGACTTAAAGGAGACCTTTGATAATCTCCGGGTCTACAAGATGATGTTTAACCCGGCCAAATGTGTGTTTGGTGTTCCTGCAGGCAAGCTTTTGGGCTTTCTGGTGTCCAACAGAGGCATCGAAGCTAACCCGGAGAAGATTAAGGCGATTACCTCTCTGGCTAAACAGGCGTGCATCAATGATGTTCAGCGACTGGCGGGTCGCGTCGCCGCCTTAAGTCGGTTCATAAGTCGGCTCGGTGAGAAAGCCCTCCCATTATATCAGATGATGAAGAAAACTGACACTTTTGTTTGGAGTGAGGCCGCTGATGCTGCTTTTGAGGACTTAAAGAGACAATTGTCTGAGCCGCCGGTTCTTGCGGCTCCAATAGACAAAGAGCCCTTGCTGTTGTATGTGGCTGCCAATTCGCGAGCCGTCAGCGTTGCCATCATGGTGGAGCGTAAGGAAGCCGGCAAGGAGCATCCGGTTCAACGGCCGGTTTACTACATCAGTGAGGTGCTCATTGAATCCAAGCAAAGGTACCCACACTGGCAAAAGCTTGTCTATGGGGTGTTCATGGCAAACCGGAAGTTGAAGCAGTATTTTCAAAGCCATCCTATAACTGTGGTAAGTTCTGCCCCTTTGGGAGACATCATTTAGAACAGGGAGGCCACAGGACGAGTCGCCAAGTGGGCTATTGAGCTTGGGCCTCATGGCTTGAAATACATGCCTCGGACAGCTATTAAGTCTCAGGCCTTGGTGGACTTCATCAACGATTGGACAGAGCTGCAGGCACCTGAGGAGAAGCCGGATAACACATACTGGACTATTCACTTTGATGGGTCTCGGCGGCTAGAAGGCTCGGGGGCTGGAGTTGTGTTAACTTCCCCTCGAGGTGACAAATTTTGTTATGTACTCCGGCTTATGTTCCCATGTACTAACAATGCAGCTGAATATGAGGCATTACTTCATGGTCTCCGGGTGGCTAAGGAGATGAACTTAAGCCGGGTACGATGCTTGGGCGACTCAGATTTGGTGGCTCAACAAGTGTCAGGCAAGTGGGATTCCAAAGACCCCCTCATGGCGGCTTATCGTCGTGAAGTAGATGCTATGGCTGGTCACTTCACGGGTTATCAAGTGGAGCACATTGATCGAAGGAAGAACGAGGCGGCTGATGCTTTAAGCCGGTTGGGATCCCAACGTAAGCCGGTGCCGCCCAACACCTTTCTTGATGTGTTACACAACCCTTCTGTCAAGGTACCTACCGAGGAAGGCTTAGCAGTGCCAGACCCGGAGGCACAACTGGTGGCGGCTCTTCATGTTATCCCGGATTGGACGGTGCCTTACTTGGCTTATATGACCCGGGGTGACTTACCGGAGGATGAGACATTGGCAAGACAAATCGTTAGGCGCTCCAGATCCATGACGATTGTTAACGGCGAGTTACACCACCTCAGTGTCACTGGAGCGTTTCAATGCTGTGTGTCACCTGCAGAAGGCCAACAAATACTTCGTGAGATCCATGAAGGAGATTGTGGCCATCATGCCGGGTCAAAATCTCTCGTGGCCAAGGCTTTTCGTCATGGTTTCTATTGGTTGACGGCTCATGCTGATGCAGAGGACCTGGTTAGTAAATGTGATGCGTGTCAAAAGTTCTTACGATGAGCTCATGTGCCGGCTCAAGAATTAAGGATGATCCCAATCACCTAGCCGTTTGCAGTTTGGGGGCTTGACATGGTTGGACCTTTCAAAAGGTCTAAGGACAAAAAGACACATCTGCTGGTGGTGGTGGACAAGTTTACCAAGTGGGTTGAGGCAGAGCCGGTCAGTAAGTGTGATGCAACCACGGCGGTTCAGTTCATGAAAAAGGTGATCTTTCATTTTGGCTTTCCACATAGCATTATAACTGATAATGGCACTAATCTCTCTAAGGGTGCCATGGAAGAGTTCTGTCAAAGAGAACATATCCGGCTTGATGTTTCGGCTGTTGCTCATCCTCAATCCAATGGTCAGGTAGAGAGAGCTAATCAATAGATCCTGAAAGGCATCAAGCCCCGGCTCTTGGTCCCTTTACAGCGGACTCCGGGTTGTTGGGTGGAAGAGTTACCCTCCGTGTTATGGAGCATCAACACTACGCCTAACAGATCTACGAGATTCACACCTTTCTTCATGGTTTATGGAGCAGAGGTGGTCCTACCAAGTTACATCCGGCATGACTCACCCCCTGTGGCGGCTTGCGTTGAGGCAGATAACGAAAAGGCTCGTCAAGATGCACTTGACTTGTTGGACGAGGAGCAAGACTTGGCAATAGCCCGCTCGACGATTTACCAGCAAGACCTGCGCCGCTATCACAGCCGTCGGGTTAGGACCAGAACCTTTCAGGAAGGCGACTTGGTGCTCCGGCTCATCCGGGATCAGTCTGATATGCACAAGCTATCCCCGCCTTGGGAAGGACCCTTTGTGGTCAGCAAGAATCTGCACAGCGGGTCATATTATCTCATCGATATTCGAGAGCGCAAGGACTCCTTTAAATCGGAGGAGGAGACCCGCCGGCCATGGAATATAGCTCATCTCCGGCTTTATTATACTTAAGTTTCTTCTTTAAGATACTTTTTATAATGTACATATTATATAAAGCAATAAAGTAGGACCTCTGTCCTTTTTCCCATAAAGAATGTTTCATGTTTTCTTTATCAGGTGATGGACAATGCCAACAGGGGACGAATCATATCTGAATCCGGCTTTCCCTTTGGTTCGGCTTATGATCATATCTGAATCTAGCCTTGGTCACTTGGGGGCTTCCTGTTCAAACATAGGTCGTATTCGAACCAAAGAGAACATAGCTGTCGATACCCACTTGATGGGCATATTGCCAAACCCACTTGGGGGCTTCCTGATCAAATTTGAATCATAGCTTAACCCCTTTGGGTCTGACGTGGATCATATTCGAATCAGCGTCATTAAACAACTCTTATGTTCACTTGGGGGCTTCCTGTTCAAACATAGGTCGTATTCGAACCAAAGAGAACATAACTGTCGATACCCACTTGATCGGCATCGCCAAAGCCACTGGGGGCTATATGATCGTATCCGAATCTTAGATTAACCCCTTTGGAACGGTTTTCTGATCGTATTCGAATCAGGAGCCTGTGAACATTTGCAAGTATGATTATTTTCACTATCATCGAAACCTTCTTGAGGAGATGGTTCTTGATCTTTCCGGTTTTATATTAGTTACTTCAGGTTCTAACAAGTGACGGGTAAAAACTTATATGAGCCGGAACGGTTATCAAAAAGGGTCGCAGGTATGTTGTTATGATTATGTTTTAACTAATCATGAACCGGCTTATACACATGATTTTTTTATCATGTCCGGGTTATCAATATTCTATAACCCGCTGGTGCAGTAAACTGTCCAGGAAGCCTTGCCTGTTTTACGTGCAGATTAAAACGGAGCAAGGAGAAATAGCAAGGAACCACTTGATTAACATAAGCAAGATGAAAATAGTACTGGCGGCTTAACAAAAGCAATAAGTACCATAAGGCATGACAAGCATTAAGGAGTTTTTCTATCCTATTACAAGACTCCCCGAGTCTGAATAAGTGATGCATTGTTCTGTGACAAGTTATAACCCGTCCGGCGGCTTATTCCTCCGGCTGGCTTGATGACTCCGGGTTATCCTTCCCCGCCTCTCCTTCAGTTGTTGTGTCCTGGAAGGTGGACGAGGCCCAGCAATGCCGCTCAAAGCTTCAAATTCAGCTTCATCATCTATTAAACTGGCCGGGTCCACTTTAGGGGCAAAGGTATGCTTACGCGTTGGAGGGAGCAGGCTGACTTGGTCATATGGGACATTTGGGATTCTCCGATTCTCGCTATCATAACCCGGAGAATACTTGGTGAGGTCAGTATCCTCCCCAATGAGAGTCGCCAGAGGGCGTACGACTTTGACACAGGCGGTGAAGTCATGTTCGCCAAAAGCAGTGTCGTCCTCCTTAAGACTTGGATATCCAAGCGAGAGGTCAGCAAGGTCAAGCTCTGGCACCCATGCTT
Source organism: Triticum timopheevii (assembly GCA_963921465.1). Taxonomy (NCBI): domain Eukaryota; kingdom Viridiplantae; phylum Streptophyta; class Magnoliopsida; order Poales; family Poaceae; genus Triticum; species Triticum timopheevii. Next base: position 476,725,405 of record OY997268.1, read on the forward strand.
TTGCCCGACTCAACGCAACCACGGCTCCGGCTCTCGCAGATGCCCACCTTAAGTCTTGAATACGTTGAGGTAGCACCAACAGATGTCTCAACACATCTTGCAGGAGCCGGGGAGAGGTATTTGATAAGGCCACAGCGGTTAACGCACGCTGTGACCCAGAGTACAGCTGCTCTACCAAGGTATACACCGCCTTAAGTTTGACCAGCATATTTTCCTTAAGGTTGGTACTCCTGGGGCCTGCGCATTCACAGGTATAACAAGTAAGCTGGATGCAATTATTATGATAATTCTTGAAAGATTACAATAGTTTCGGGCGGCTTACCAAAGATAGCTGAGACCATTTGGGATACGTGCCGCTTTAAGTCGGACAACTCATTTGTTGCCTCGGCAAGAGATGCCTCCGCTGTTTCAGCCCGGGTTACCAGTGAAGCCCTCTCGTCAACCCAAACCTTCTTTTCCGATTCAAAATTTTTCTTCAGCTTCTCTTGTTCAGAGATACTGAATTCGAACTTGGAATTGGCTTTCTGAGCTTCGAGCTCTTGGGTTTTCAACTGGCTCTTCAACTCAGCAATCTCTGCCTCAAATTGACGTACGGTGGCCTGCATTTGACATCAGGTTATGGTAATAATCTTGGTAAGATAACGTTTAAAGTCCCAAGTATTTTACAAGTAAAGAAACTTGGCACTTGGGGGCTAATGTATGTTTAAAGAATTTTTAGTCTATTTTACCAAGTTACACATATTAAGTCTCAAGCACTTTACAAGTAAAGGTACTTGACACTTGGGGGCTAATGTAACCCAAATTTGTAGTTTTATGTTATCTCCGGGTTAAACATATTCAATTTAAACCGGACAAAACTAATAGCTAGCAGGTTCTTAAGTCTACAACATATTTTCATAAGCAATAGACTTGGGGGCTGGTACAGTAAGTAAGATTCAGAGTGAAAGCTTAAATTTTACCTCAGATTTATGTTGTATTTGCTTCACCATGTCAATTTCCAGGTCACGACTACTATGTACTTGGTTCAGATAGCCTGAGACTATATCACCAATACTTAGGTGAGAATAGTCAGTGAGGTCTTGTTTGGACTTACGGCGCTGGGCAAACTCCTCCTTGACGGTGCATTGGGCAAGGGCAGTAGGCCGGCCCGGTTCAACGTATTGGCTCTTCACAATTTCAACCTCCGGGTCAGCCGTTTTGGCCGGGCTAGGAACTTCCGGGTCATTCGAGTTATGAATCACGTCTTCTGCAGGCGGGTCAGAAGTTGGCTCTGGAATGTTAGAAGCCGGTTCAGGCGGCGGCTGATGTGTGTAGCTGTTTGGAACGGATGAGTCAAGCACCGGTTCAGTAACCACCGGGTCTTGGGACGGCTTATCTTTCTTTTCCCTCTTGCTGGGCTTTACTTGCCCACTATCAATCAAAGTGGAAGGATAAGTATCAAAGCATAAGTATGGATAAGTTCAAAGTAAGAAAGGTTATATTACCCGGGAGCCGTTTTGAAAGATGGCATGTTCAATTGCAAAGACTCATCAGAAGAAGGGGAAGTATCTTGATAGTTGGAGTCAGATGAATTGAGAGGTTGGCGAATCAAACCCATCAAGGGTAAACAAAAACGTAAGTCGGAGATAACCTCGGTCCGACGCTTCCTGGTTACATCGGGTAAGCCGGAGGAAAGTTCTGCGTCCTGGTTGGCCCGAGTCTGCCGCCGGTTCTCAAGCTGCTGTTGCTTCAAAAGAAATTGAGGATCTTGGTAAGCGAGAGGGTGTGAAAACCTTACTTTCCGGGTCACCCTTCGGATTCTTTGTGTTGGCAAAGGCTCTGAGTCGGAGGAAATTATAGTTACCTCTTCGCCAGCTGCTTGGCTGTTCCCAGTATCCTCCTGAAAGGATCAAATGTCAGTAAGATAACTGCAAAGGAGTTAAAGAAAATCAAAAAAGATTACCTCTTCTTCCTCTGACAAAGAGTCGTCCAATTTAAGCATGTCAGAGGTGCTGGGTTTCTTCTTTTTAGAGGTGCCTGTCCTGGCGGCTTTCCTTTCAGTCTTCTTGGCCGCCCGGGCCAGTTTTGCAGCCTCATGGTCATACTTGACCTTCCAGAAATTATCATCGGCCTGTGGAAAAAGACAAAGAATCATAAGTACCAGAAGGTAACATATTAAAGAGTATTTGTGAAGACTAGTAACTTACTGCAGGAGCCGGATTCTTCTTGCAGAAGGGAAGCAAACTGAAAGTATTACTGGTTATAGTGCCTTCCTTCAATAGTGATTGGACTGTAGCATTTGCTACATTGTCTGGTAAGCCCTCAGGATTATGACGCATTGAGTCGTCCTTTTCGCCTGTGTAAGTACACATTAAGCCGGAGCGGCGGCTTAATGGTAGTATCCGCCATGTGACCCAGATCCGGACCAAATCAATGCCAGTTAACCCGTTGCCTAAGAGGGCCTTGATCTTTCTGATGGTGGGTTTAAGAGGCAGGCGCTCAACAGCAGTTAACTTGTCCGACAGAGGATGATTGGACTCAAGACGCAGGGCGTGAAAGCCGGGCAGAGGCTTCTCGTTAGCCGGAGAGGTATCTTGGCAGTAGAACCATGTCTGGTTCCAGTCTTTGGGGTGACTCAGCAGCTCAGCGTAAGGGAAAAGGCAGTCTATCCGCCGATGGATTGAGATGCCGCCAAGTTCAAGACTAGGCCCGTTGGCGCGTTCATTCTGCCGGTTCAAGTAAAAAAGCTCTCTGAACAGCAGCAGGCTTGGTTCCTCTCCTAAGTAAACCTCGCAGAAGACTTGGAAATTGCACAGATTGGACACGGAATTGGGTCCAATGTCTTGAGGCCTCAGGTCAAAGAAATTCAGAACTTCCCTGAAGAATTTTGAGCCGGGAGGGGCAAATCCCCGGTTCATGTGGTCTGTGAAAACTACTACCTCTCCGTCTTTGGGTTGAGGTATCTCTTCAGACGGTTGAGGGGCACGATAGGACATGACCTCCTTTTTTGGCAGATGGCCAGACATTACAAACTCGGCAAGTTTGCTTCTGGTTACTGTGGATGGAACCCAATTTCAAGTCACAGGGGGCTTGACCGCCTTAGGAGCCATAACGACAATGGACTACGACAAAGTAAAAGTTCCGGTTCAAATTTAACCCGGGAGAAATATTCAAATTTATTCAAAATGGCGGCTTAAGCAAGGGGCCTAATGATATAAGGGTAACTGTGTAGTAAAGTTTAAGCCGCTAATAGGATCAACAGTGATTCAAAGATTTTAAGGTCATGAGAGGAAGGCAAGGCTTACAGTTCAGTGTCACTTATTTAAGCCGGACGCCTATACAGTGGTGATAAAGTAAGTTTTCCAGAAGAGAATTTCCAGGTGATAGAAACAAGTTTCATGGATAACAGTTATTATTATGGATCAAACTATTGCTCTAAAGGAGAAATTTTCTAGACCTAAAACCAGGGCAGAGAAGCTCATGCATCCAAAGGAGGCTTCTAAATAAGAAAAATGAGATCTATTTCTGTACAAGATCAACGCAAACAGCTATCGCAGCAGTTCTGTACAGTTTTTACAATCTAAATAGACTGTGGAAGTGCATCTAGCAAGGATTCGCATCAGGCGGCGATGAACCTGATGAACTTGGCGGAGCTTTAAGATAGATCTAAGGAAAGGGAAGAAAAGAACTCACGGATGAGGTTGAGCTGCGGAGGCTCGCCGTAGATCTCTGGTTACAATCAGGTTGATGCAGCGGCCTGAGTTGACGAAGATGAGGGGGTCGATGGTGACGGCGGCGGAGCTTGAGCGACAGAGAGGAGAGGAAGAAGACGACTGAAGGGGTAAAAGGGAAAGGACCCGAGTCATGGCTATTTATAATGAGAAGATGACTGAGACGGCGCGGGAAACGAGGAGATAACAATTATCATCTAGCGGCCCCGACGCCTCGATTTTCGGAGAAGTCAGTAAAGAAGAGATCCGTTGAAGGATTCAGTGGAACAAAAAATGAGTTAAAGGAAGATGACGTCATGCCGAATTAAGACGGATCCAGAAGATGACGTCATGGCGGGTTAACAAAAACCCTCTATATAGTCAGAAGACTGAAGATTTATTTCTTTAAAAATATTGTTTAGATTGATATGAACAGGTTCAAATCAATCCGGGGCCTAATGTTGGGGATATGACTATTTGTGTAAGCCGCCCAGGAGGGGCCGGGTTACGCAAAGAGTCTTCATCCGAGGAAGCCCAAGGCCAAGCATGAAGATGGCGGTTCAATAAAGAGCTTAAGGCCCACGAGCGGCTTAAGCCCATTGTAGTAAACCACCATGATGGCATGACTTGTAACGTAAGGTAGATTTAACTGGTCACCGAGCCGGACTCTGTTTATAAGCCGGCCGGGACTCTGTAAGCGGGTGGGCGTCAACCCGTGTATATAAGGGGACGACCTGCTGGCGACTTAGGGCAAGAAACAACACGTCGAGAACCAGGCATAGCGTGTCTCGCTCCCTGGTTATCGAAACATCAATACCAACCCAACTAGACGTAGGCCTTACCTTCATCGTAAGGGGCCGAACTAGTATAAACTCTCTCGTGTCCCTTGTCCCGATTTAACCCCTTCAAGCTTCCTAGTTGCGATGGCTCCACAACTAAGTCCTTTCATGAGGACATCTGACGTGACTATTCCACGACAAAACCTACATGAGACTTAGGAGCAAATTTAGAACGACGATGCTTATCAAGAATGTAGCACTTTGAGACGAATACTCGAAAGTATCCAACTTGGGATTTGTTACCGGTGAGAAGCTCGTATGTCGTCTTGCCGAGTAGCTTGTGAAGATACAAGCGATTTGTTGCATGACAAGCTGTCTCAACCGCTTCCACCCAAAAGTGCTTCAGCGTCTTGTACTCATCAAGCATCGTTCTCGCCATTTTGATGAGCGTCCGGTTCTTCCTCTCAACAACTCCATTTTGTTGAGGTGTGTACATAGTCGAGAACTCATGTGAAATCCCTTCTTCGTCAAGAAAGGTGTCCACATTTGCGTTCTTGAACTCTGTTCCATTGTCACTGTGAACCTTCTTGATCTTCACTTCAAATTGATTTTGGGCCTTCCTAGCAAAGTTTTTGAAGATCTTTTGGACCTGTGATTTATCATCGAGAAAGAACACCCACGTAAATCTTGAAAAATCATCAACTATAACAAGACCAAAAGAATTTCCACCGAGACTTTTGTAAGCGTTGGGACCAAAAAGATCCATGTGAAGTTGCTCGAGTGGCCTCCTTGTGGTCATGATGTTCTTCACGGGATGCCTTCCTCCAACCTGTTTACCTGCTTGACAAGCGCTACAAAGTCTATCCTTATCAAATATGACATCGTTAACTCCAAGGATATGATTTCCTTTAATAAGCTTGTCAAGGTTTCGCATACCAACATGACCTAATCGTCTATGCCATAACCAACCTTTAGAGGATTTAGCAATAAAGAAAGTTCTAGGTTTAGCCTTTTTAGTGAAATCAACAATGTATAGATCACCTCTACGTACACCGGTAAAGACCATTTTATGATTATCTCTATGAAACACTTGGCAATCTACTTCAATAAATAGGACCTTGAAACCGAAATCAGCAAGTCTAGATACTGAAAGTAAGTTGTAGCCAAGAGATTCAACGAGCATGACCTTTTGTATGGAGCTATCATGTGATATGGCCACCTTACCGAGGCCAACCACCTTACCCTTTGAGTTATCACTGAAAGTGACATACTTTCGAGGACCATCATTTTTAGCAAGCTCACGAAACATATCTTTATCTCCGGTCATGTGATCGGTACATCCACTATCAAGGACCCATTCCTTTCCTCCTGCCATATATCCCCGAAGATTTTCCATAAGACCAAAGTATCTCATTGCATCATCAAGATCAGAGTCACTATCATCATCCTCATCATAGTATCCATGTTCAACATCGTCATGTGGTGGATTCGTTAGAGTGAGTTTGACAGTGATCTTGTTTATGAATCTTAATAGCTTCGGAAATAATATCACTAATAATTCCTACATCTCCTTTGGCACGCATAAGGTTTGTAAGCTCAAATAGACAATCACTAAACATAGGATCACTGGAATTCATCTTACTCAAGGCAATAGACTTATGGAGAATTTCATCTAGATTTTTCAAGGAATAATTTGGAAAGCGTTCCTCAAGAAATTTCCATATGGTGTAGGCACAATTAAGAGTAGGCAAACATCCAATCTAATTTCTAGGCCAGCCTCTAGTGATAAGTTCAATAGTTCTAAGATTGCGGATCATGTCAATTGACTCATCAAGGGTAGGATGCATAGGATCAACATGAGGTGCACAAGGGCTAGCAATGTACTTGTTCAAATGATATTGATTGAAAATCACAAGCATCTCATTTTTCCACTCATGAAAGTACTCTCCATCAAGTATAGGCACTCTATGTCTAAGACTCCCAATAGTAGACTCATCCATCTTCCTCCAATGGTGTTTAAACCAAAGCAATGGAGACCAAAGATCTGATACCAATTGAAAGGATCGAGAAGAGGTGTCTGGGGGGGTGATTAGACACTAAGTACCAAAAGTTGCAGTTTTTAACTACTTTAAGTTCAAGTGGAGTTTAGGCACAAGTTTAACAGTCAAATACATAACAAGCAAGCATGCAAATAGTATATGAGCAGCGGAAAGTAAAGCATGCAACTTGCAAGAATGTAAAGGGAAGGGTTTGGAGAATTCAAACGCAATTGGAGACAGAGATGTTTTTGTCGTGGTTATGATAGGTGGTGCTATCGTACATCCACGTTGATGGAGACTTCAACCCACGAAGGGTAATGGTTGCGCGAGTCCACGGAGGGCTCCACCCACGAAGGGTCCACGAAGAAGCAACCTTGTCTATCCCACCATGGCCGTCGCCCACGAAGGACTTGCCTCACTAGCGGTAGATCTTCACAAAGTAGGCGATCTCCTTGCCCTTACAAACTCCTTGGTTCAACTCCACAATCTTGTCGGAGGCTCCCAAGTGACACCTAGCCAACCTAGGAGACACCACTCTCCAAGAAGTAACAAATGGTGTG